>CM059792.1:20982666-26907666 GCA_030435695.1 Brachymystax lenok tsinlingensis | reverse complement strand
GACAGGGAAAGGGAAAGACAAAGGAATTCCACTATCGTACATACAGCTGATAACTATGCTCATGGAAATGCGAATACTTTTCACATGAACAGCCGCTCATTCGAAAGAATTGCAGTGTGCATATTTACATGTTTATGTCTTTGCTGTCTCTCTGTTGAAAACACTCAATCCATCTACGGGGAGTAATAAGACAGAAAGTCTCTGGTTGTGTAAGTTTCTGGTTGTCCAACAGAGGTCACCATGTCCTTTGTAAGTGTAGCTTCTCTGTCTCGGGAGTGTCTGTTAGACCGAATCTTCCAGAGGAAGTGTTCGTAAGAATGGATCTTTCAGAGTACCACCCGGTGGTTCTCTGTCGAGTTTACTAGACTAAAGTACTTAAACATCTGCAGACTGAATGTTCCTGTGTAGTCTTCTTCTTCTTCTTCTCTAGAGAGAGTTTCAGTTTCTAACCATTTTGCACCTTTCAGCTCACGCTGTCGATCACATTGGTCTAATGTAGAGCTTGAACCATTTTACACACCCGTAGCAACCCGGCAATGTACTGGGCTCTAGAGATTTCAATTGCTACCATTTTAACGTGCAGCCACACCCCACGTTTTTCTGGTCTCGTAGATTCTAGCCATTCGTGACATCCGGTTCAACACCGTCCGCTTTGTCTAATATGTTAATTCTTCACGAGGGGTTTTATGTACTCTGGCAAAAGGGGCGTTCCATGATGTGACATAATGTCTGTGCTCACGTGGGTGTGGTCACTGACTGGTTAAGACTTTATATGAAAAACAATTCTCTCATTTAGAAGGTTAACATCACATTACATCTTCTCACAAATAGTTTAATATTTTATCATATAAGTTCCACAACATTTAGATGTGAATCTGATAACTGGGACGTATACATTTGTAGAGGTACAGTTATTTAGTTATACCGTCCTTCATGATATCACAAAACAACAACTGTTGGACATGGTTATTCTTTAAATACCCACAGACCATTCCCAATGTTTGGATTATAGAAATATTGTTTAATTATCCAGCCTTTTGATGTTGTAGTTTTGACGGGAGGAATCTCCTTGTAACAAAATGTTTCTTTCCCCTCCATCCTGCAGAGCCCAAAGGCAGAGTTTCTACAAGGTATTTAGGACCGTCATAAAACGGCCAACTTCACCCCTCTCCCCCTCTGTGGGAGAGAGAGGGCGCTGTAGAGCTGACCCACTGTAACCTCACAGGAGAGTCATGACAGGAGGTACATGTATTTGGGCTGAGCCAGCCAACCTCGTTTTGGGAAAAACAACCTGGCTCAGTCCCCTTTTAAGTTATTGCTTAGTGTGTGTGTGTGTGTGTGTGTGTGTGTGTGTGTGTGTGTGTGTGTGTGTGTGTGTGTGTGTGTGTGTGTGTGTGTGTGTGTGTGTGTGTGTGTGTGTGCGTGTCCGCATGTGTGGACATTAGAGCAGCTCTCAACATACGAAACCTTTTATTAAAGCAAAATGTGGCATCTGTATAGGATTCTTTTGTCTCTGCCTGGCAGCTTCGGGCTGTGTTTAGAAATGTTGGCTCACCTTCCTAGAAGGGAAGAGCTTTTCATGACAAACAGCCCTAAATGGACAACGTGACCCTCCGAGAGCCAATCAGATTAGTTATTTGTGCTGGGGCGAGCGTCGGCGTGATCATCGATGACATGGTTCTGAAATTAGTTGCGGGGGGTTCAAATGAAACCTATTTGACTGCTGATTGGTCTGTCTTCCTCTCTTCTTCTCCTCTGATACCATTGATCCCTCGCTCCATCTCTCCATCTCTCTTTCTCCCTCCATCTACAGCACTATTAGCAGAGAGGTGACTGAGAGACTCACAGTAATAGGTTATCTGTTGGGTTTTCCATGGTGTTTCAGCTCTCTATCTACCCTCACTATTAGTTTCTAATTTCCTGTCTCTACCCCATCTTCATCGTTCATCGTTTCTATTTCTTGATCACATTCTCTCCACCCCCCTCCGGAGTCTTGTTTTCTTGCTTTTAGTCCTCGTCTCTGATATTGAAGTCTAATTGGTCTATAGTGAGGGACGCTCATTCCATCTTTCCCACCCTGGGAGATTCCCACCCTGGGAGACAATAGAGGAGGCCCCCAGCACCCTCGCTCTCACTCCCGCACCCCTCTCCCCTGCATTCTCTCACTCCCTCACCCCTCTCCCCTGCATCCTCTCACTCCCTCACCCCTCTCCCCTGCATCCTCTCACTCCCTCACCCCTCTCCCCTGCATTCTCTCACTCCCTCACCCCTCTCCCCTGCATTCTCTCACTCCCTCACCCCTGCATCCTCTCACTCCCTCACCCCTCTCCCCTACATTCTCTCACTCCCTCACCCCTGCATCCTCTCACTCCCTCACCCCTCTCCCCTGCATTCTCTCACTCCCTCACCCCTCTCCCCTGCATTCTCTCACTCCCTCACCCCTGTCCCTTGCATTCTCTCACTCCCTCACCCCTGTCCCCTGCATTCTCTCACTCCCGTACCCCAGCTCCCATGCATCAACTCACATATGTTGACCCTTCCCCTCTCTCCCCTTTCCTCTACATCTCCTTACCCTTCTCTCTTCACCATCCACATTCACCCCCACCCTCGTTTCTCATTTGGACACCTTCTCACCCCTCCCCCACGCTCTCTCCATCTCTCTCCCCCTCAGCAGTAGCCCCATGCCTGCTGTATGCCATGCAGTCTCTCTCTCTCTCTCTTTCTCCAGGCCCAGTGACATAGGCTCCATAGAGCAGAGCTGTTTCTAGGTCATGCCAGTATTTTATGAATAATAAAAGGAGTCTGCTTTAAAGGGAATTATTTATAGTGCTACACATGAACTAGCTCACATATTCTCTCTCTCGCTTTCTCTACCTCCAATTTCTGTCTCTCTTTCTTTCGCTCCCTCTCTCTCTCCATGTCTATCCTTCTCTTTCACCCCTATCTTTCTTTTTCTTCCTCCCCCCACTCTCACTCTCTCTCTCTCTCTCTCTCTCTCTCTCTCTCTCTCTCTCTCTCTCTCTCTCTCTCTCTCTCTCTCTCTCTCTCTCTCCCCTTCTCTCTCTCCATTGTCACCCTGCATGCCAGTCTCTTCTCAGCTCGTTGGCCTGGGTGTGTCCCAGACAGACTGTAGATGAGCTGGGGTGGGGAGAGACGAGGGGGATGTAAAGGGTTAGGTTATGCCAACCAGAGAGAGGCCTGCTTAAAAATAGCCCTGCTCTGCTATAGCTGCCTTCTGTGGATGGAAATTGATACAAAGTAAGGAGACTGAAGGATGGCTTGAAGACAACAGGCTTTAAGTGATCCTTAAACAGTACTTGTATGGCTTTAATATTGAAAGAGGGAAAAGTGCAGAGGGAGGAAGTTAAATCTCAGTAAGAGATATAATGGTGTTCCAAAAAAGGTCCAGTCGCCAGGACCACAAATACAAATTCCATCTAGACACCGCTGCCCTAGAGCACACAAAAAAACGATACATACCGTGGCCTAAACATCAGCACCACAGGTAACTTCTACAAAGCTTTGAATGAGCTAAGAGACAAGGCAAGAAGGGCCTTCTATGCCATCAAAAGGAACAGAAAATTCGACATACCAGTTAGGATCTGGCTAAAAATACTTGAATCAGTTAAAGAACCCATTGCCCTTTATTGTTGTGAGGTCTGGGGTCCGCTCACCAACCAATAATTCACAAAATGGGACAAACACCAAATTGAGACTCAGCATGCAGAAATCAGCAAAAATATCCTCAGTGTACAACATAAAGCACCAAGTAATGCAGAGCAGAATTAGGCCTACTGTACACCCGCTAATTATCAAAATCCAGAAAAGAGACGTTAAATTCTACAACCACCTAAAAGGAAGCGATTCCCAAACCTTCCATAACAAAGCCATCACCTACACCTGCTGGTCTTGGGGCTCTGTTCACAAACACAAACAGATCCCACAGAGCCCCAGGACAGCAACACAATTAGACCCAACCAAATCATGAGAAAGCAAAAAGGTAATTACTTGACACATTGAAAATAATTAACATAAAAACAGAGTAAACTAGAATGCTATTTGGCCCTAAACAGAGAGTACCCAGTGCAGAATACCTGACCACTGTGCCGACCCAAACTTAAGGAAAGCTTTGACTATGTACAGACTCAGTGAGCAAAGCCTTGCTATTGAGAAAGGCTGCCGTAGGCAGACCTGGCCTCAAGGGCACACTGCTCACAAAATGAGGTGGAAACTGAGCTGCACTTCCTAACCTCCTGCCAAATGTATGACCATATTAGAGATACATATTTCCCTCAGATTACACAAATCCACAAAGAATTTAAAAACAAACCCAATTTTGATAAACTCCCAAATCTACTGGGTGAAATACCACAGTGTGCCATCACAGCAGCAAGATTTGAGTGTAATGTTTACTTTTATTGTTTATTTCACTTTGGTTTATTATCTATTTCAATTGCTTTGGCAATGTTAACATATGTTTCCCATGCCAATAAAGCCCTTACATTGAAATGTGAGGGAGAGAGAGAGAGAGAGAGAGAGAGAGAGAGAGAGAGAGAGAGAGAGAGAGAGAGAGAGAGAGAGAGAGAGAGAGAGAGAGAGAGAAGGGGAGAAAGGACAGCCGGTCTGAGAGACAGGACCAGTAAGGCCTGCCAGACCTATACGGTTGGAGACGAGGGAGGCGAGGGAGGGAGACGAGGGAGGGAAGGAGATTGGAGACAGGGGGATGAGGGGATGAAGAGAAACAGAGAGGGATTGAGCCAGTCCTTCTGCTAGAAGACTCATGGCTGGCTGAACAGACAGTACAGTATAGAAGGTCAACCAGATTCATCTGGAAATGTAGGATGTCTGTTGCTGCCTGGCTGGCATACATTAATCCCACTCACCTTCACTCACCCTTTGCCTGTGTGTGTATGTGTATTAGTACGTGTGTGCATTATTACTAGAGTGCTGGTATGCGATGGTCCCGCTATAATCCAGGCGGAAGTGTGTATTCCCTGTATTCCCACAGTCATTAATTAAACATGTTTATAATCTGCTTATTGTCTCACACGCGCGCGCACATATCTACCTACACACATCTATCTCTCTCTCTCTCTCTCTCTCTCTCTCTCTCTCTCTCTCTCTCTCTCTCTCTCTCTGTCTGTCTGTCTGTCTGTCTGTCTGTCTGTCTCTCTCTCTCTCTCTCTCTCTCTGTGTCTCTCTGCATGTGGTAGCCAGCTCCAACTAGCCTCTCTTTATCTGACACCCACTTTCCTCTCTCTTGGATGAAGGAGTTAGGTGGCTGCCAGCCACAAGTAGTAGTAGAGAGATTACCCACAAATCAAAGGATTAGACATTGAAGATAGCAATTCTGTGTAGAATTCTGGGTACTAGTCTCACTGCGTTGCTCTACTCAGATAATAATTATATGGCTCTATCTCCTCTCATTGTCTTCAGAATGGGAACACAGTTTAGCCTGAGTACATATCTATCTAATGCGGAAAAACCAGCAGAATTATTTTTCTAAAGCTAGTTAATCGCTCCAGGCTTTACCTTCTTACACAGCTAAGTGAAAAGATGATGCCATTCTCTCTCCTATCCACTCCTCGGGACTAACAGCACCCGTCAACTGGTGTGTAGAGTAATGGCCTTGAGTGGAGCGCGTTCCAACCTGTACCCTCTCCCTCTTCCTCCCCTTGCTCATATAGTTACCACTGTATGAATGTTAAATATAATCATACTGGAGAAAGTGCTGGTGAAAGACAGTATGGCTGTTATGCTTGGATGCTGTGTTGTTCTGGAGTCTGTATGTCTGATGATCTCTCTCTGTGTTTCTCTCATGCAGGGCCTTGTACTCATATGAGGGCAACAGCAATGATTTGACCCTGGCATCATCAGGAGGTAAGCACACTCCACCATGAAATCTGAAGATGATTGATTGTTGTTCTGGTTTATTTGTTTAAATTGTACTCTCTCTGTGCCTCTTGCATTGACAACATGTATTGAGATGGGGGTAAAGAGCTTGCAATTGACTAATAATTACTGTTTGTCTGGAGGGGAAATGTCGCAGTAGAGGGCATGCTTATTTGCTTTGAGGCCTCAATTGAAGGTGACAGCCAACCATTGTTGTTGGTGTTAACAATCGCATGAAAAGGAAATGATGTTTTGTTAAGATGATAACTATTCCATTAGGAAGGCATAATCATTATTACATTTTTGTACATTTGACACTTTAGTCATTAAGTCATTTACAGGAGCAATTAGGGTTACATGTTTTACCAAGTCGGCTCAAGGATTTAAACCAGGGATCTTTTGGTTACTGGTCCAACCCTCTTAACTGCTAGGAAAAGTTGATTATTATGCCTGTTAATAAAAGTGATCAATATCTCATATAGCACTGCTTGCTGCTCCTCTCACTGCTCTGTTAATCATGTCTGGGAGAGATGCTGATAGGTTGGCCTGGTCTTGTGAGATCCACTATTAGTGGAGGGTTGGAACCTGGAAAAGCTCTGGGATACACACTCATGCACACACAGCATCCCACACACAAAGTAGGATTTATTGCCATGCCTATGATTGTGGTGAGGCAAACCTATCAGTCATCCTATTGGTGTAGAGTAGGTGGAGTGGACGGGCTGGACCAGTGAGACCTGACTCTGATTGGACAGATGGAGTTTCAAGTGTGTTTGTGAGTGTGTGATGGCATTGGTGGCAGCTCTGTTCACTTGCATTAGAGCAGTCAGGTGTGAGTGTGGGCGTTTGTCTCAGGGGTCATCATGACCTTGTTTAGGACGCAGGTGTGTGCTTGTGTGTCTGCAGTCTAGTTCCCCTCCTACTTTACCCAACCACAGTCAGCGGTCTCTCCATCTCAATACCTTTACCATCGATGAGAGTTTTATGTTTCAACAGCTCATTGTTACATTTGACAACAGCTCATTGGAAGTTGCCTATTTTCATTGGACGTAAGCCTGCAATGCTACCAGACTGCAGCTCTCCTCAGTGTAAGTCATGGAGGAAATGCATCTGCCCACCAACCAGCCAGAACTATCAATATAAAGCTATTGAATGATTAAATTGGATGGTAACAGTACAGATCATATAGGGCAGAGAGCTGCTCATGGTGAGACGTGAAGTGAAACAGGATGTGACCTATCGTACAACCTGGCTGGTTCCACCAGGCTAGTTTGTGCCTGGAGCAGTATACCGTAGGAGCATTGAACTGTGAGTCACTGAAGAGCGCTGGGCAACATAATGTGGAGGAGGACAGAGACTGTGTCAGTGGGGAACGGTCAGGTCAGCCTTGAGAGTGGTAGTGATGTGTTTTTCTGTAAATACTCTACCTCTCATTCTTCTCATCAGTTTTTTCTCCCTTCCTCCTATTCTGCCCTCCTCTTCCTCCTACTCTCATTACCCCTCCTCTACCTCCCCCTCTTCTCCTCCTCCTCCCTTCTCCTCCTCCCTCCTCATCTAGCTGGAGGTCTACCAGAGATCACAGTGACCTTCGATAATGGCCGGGTCATGTACGGCTTCTGCAGCCTGAAGGAGCCCACGGCCGCACTGCCGCGCTACGTCCTCATCAACTGGGTGAGACTGTGTGTGTGTGTGCATGTGTGCATGCGTGTGCATGTGTGTGTTAGTACAGTATATGTATGTCTATAAATGTGTGTGTACAGTACATGTGTAACCTGATGTGTATGCCTCTATAGGTAAACTGTATGCGTGTGTCACACATACTTTCTCTCTGATGGCCCAAGCCCTCCCTCCCTCAAGTCAGTGTGTGTCCATTCAGCCCAGTGAAGCTCAGGCAGTCTGAGATGGTCTAATGGACTTACTGTGCCTATCGTTGTGACAGGCCCAGACATCCCCTCTGGCTACTGGTCTCTGTCACAGTTCCGGATGGATGGCTCTAGAGTGAGATTTGGGGTCTCTTGTCCATTATTACAAACCTCCATTTTGGGTTTATTGTAATTCTCAGGCACTGCAGTCGCCCATCAACTCCCCTCTCAAACAGAAAAAAACTGTATGTTTCCTGTGGTCCTCATTATAAGTTCCAATGTGATTTATACTACAGTTCTCCAGAGATGTGTTATTAACTAGGAGGTGAATGGCCCTGGAATTGGTATTATTTGTATTATTTAATAATTCTGTAGCAGCAGTACTAGTTCAGTAGCCATGTGTTTTTATGGTTGATTACTATTCCACTATTCCTTTCATGTAATCAGTGGCCATTGTGTTGTTTTGAATAGGTCATGGTAATGTAATCCTACCAGGAATGTTCCTGTTGAGACACAATGCTTCATTCACTCATAATTACAACTGTTAAACTGGACACAAAGACAACATTTTGAATAGAATACAAAGAACACATCCAATCCTTTCAATGTGGTTACTTTGATTGATGATGATGATGATGATGATGATGATGATGATGTCGACGGCGATGATGACACTACTACTGTAATATTGAAGTTGGAAACACACAGTAGCTCTAACCCAGTCTCCTCCCTCCCTCTTCTCTAACTCTCTCCCTCTAATCTTTCCCTCGCTCCTCCCCCTCCCTCCACTCCCTCTCTCCTCTCCCTCTCTTCTCTCTCTCTCCTCTTCCTCCCCCCACTCCCCCTCTCCTCTCCCTTTCTTCTCTCCCTCGCTCTTCCCCCTCCCTCCACTCCCTCTCTCCTCTCCCTCTCTTCTCTCCCTCTCTCTCTCCTCTTCCTCCCTCCACTCCCCCTCTCCTCTCCCTCTCTCCTCTCTTCTCTCCCTCTCTCCTCTCCCAGGTTGGTGAGGATGTGCCTGATGCCAGGAAGTGTCAGTGTGCCAGCCACGTGGCTAACATTGCAGAGTTTTTCCAGGTCAGTCTCACTGAGGTAAACCCAACTGCTACTCTAAGTCTTTTGTAACTGTTTATTAAAACTAGCCTGGATGACTAGCTAAATTAATACATATTTGATGTTGTCTGATGAATGCTATCTGCCCCTCTGGGCCCGTATTCTTAAAGTATCTCAGAGTAAGAGTGCTGATCTCTGATCAGTTCCCCTCTGTCCATTATCTTATTAATGATGATCTAAAAAGCCGAACTGATTCCCTACTCTGAGAGGTTTTATGAATATTGGCCCAGATTGTCATTCAGGGTATGTCAGTGATTCATGTGGGTGACATGGTGGATCTAAAACCTAAAGTGAAAGACTCAGTATTGTCCTCCACCAGCCAAACCTGAGCAGCAGACATAAGGCCATTAGCTTCTAGCTTCCTATTGAGATTCACCTCAGTGCTCTCTGGGTATAGGAGGGATTCCAATAATCTACTCACAGGGTCAGTAGAGATAGTGTGTGTGTGTGTGCATGCCTGCGTACATTACCTGGCAGTCTGCTGATGATGCACGGTGGTGTGTGTGTTCTGTAGTGTGTGTGTGTGTGTGTGTGTGTGTGTGTGTGTGTGTGTGTGTGTGTGTGTGTGTGTGTGTGTGTGTGTGTGTGTGTGTGTGTGTGTGTGTGTGTGTGTGCGCATGCACGTGTGTACAGTGGGGAAAAAAAGTATTTAGTCAGCCACCAATTGTGCAAGTTCTCTCACTTAAAAAGATGAGAGAGGCCTGTAATTTTCATCATAGGTACACTTCAACTATGACAGACAAAATGAGGGAAAAAATCCAGAAAATCACATTGTAGGATTTTTATGAATTTATTTGCAAATTATGGTGGAAAATAAGTATTTGGTCAATAACAAAAGTTTATCTCAATACTTTGTTATATACCCTTTGTTGGCAATGACAGAGGTCAAACGCGTTTTCTGTAAGTCTTCACAAGGTTTTCACACACTGTTGCTGGTATTTTGGCCCATTCCTCCATGCAGATCTCCTCTAGAGCAGTGATGTTTTGGGGCTGTCGCTGGGCAACACGGACTTTCAAAGATTTTCTATGGGGTTGAGATCTGGAGACTGGCTAGGCCACTCCAGGACCTTGAAATGCTTCTTACGAAGCCACTCCTTCGTTGCCCGGGCGGTGTGTTTGGGATCATTGTCATGCTGAAAGACCCAGACACGTTTCATCTTCAATACCCTTGCTGATGGAAGGAGGTTTTCACTCAAAATCTCACGATACATGGCCCCATTCATTCTTTCCTTTACACGGATCAGTCGTCCTGGTCCCTTTGCAGAAAAACAGCCCCAAAGCATGATGTTTCCACCCCCATGCTTCACAGTAGGTATGGTGTTCTTTGGATGCAACTCAGCATTCTTTGTCCTCCAAACACGACGAGTTGAGTTTTTACCAAAAAGTTCTATTTTGGTTTCATCTGACATTCTCCCAATCCTCATCTGGATCATCCAAATGCTCTCTAGCAAACTTCAGACGGGCCTGAACATGTACTGGCTTAAGCAGGGGGACACGTCTGGCACTGCAGGATTTGAGTCCCTGGCGGCGTAGTGTGTTACTGATGGTAGGCTTTGTTACTTTGGTCCCAGCTCTCTGCAGGTCATTCACTAGGTCCCCGTGTGGTTCTGGGATTTTTGCTCACCGTTCTTGTGATCATTTTGACCCCACGGGTGAGATCTTGCGTGGAGCCCCAGATCGAGGAAGATTATCAGTGGTCTTGTATGTCTTCCATTTCCTAATAATTGCTCCCACAGTTGATTTCTTCAAACCAAGCTGCTTACCTATTGCAGATTCAGTCTTCCCAACCTGGTGCAGGTCTACAATTTTGTTTCTGGTGTCCTTTGACAGCTCTTTGGTCTTGGCCATAGTGGAGTTTGGAGTGTGACTGTTTGAGGTTGTGGACAGGTGTCTTTTATACTGATAACAAGTTCAAACAGGTGCCATTAATACAGGTAATGAGTGGAGGACAGAGGAGCCTCTTAAAGAAGAAGTTACAGGTCTGTGAGAGCCAGAAATCTTGCTTGTTTGTATGTGACCAAATACTTATTTTCCACCATAATTTGCAAATAAATTCATAAAAAATCCTACAATGTGATTTTCTGGATTTTTTCCTCATTTCGTCTGTCATAGTTGAAGTGTACCTATGATGAAAATTACAGGCCTCTCTCATCTTTTTAAGTGAGAGAACTTGCACAATTGGTGGCTGACTAAATACTTTTTTTCCCCACTGTATATGTATGTATGACTAACACAGCACTCTCTATGGTTATTGTGAACAAGGCGCTCGGCGATAGTAGCAAGCTGAATAAAAATCCTCTCTGCCTTTTATCTATGATATCTCCTGAATGTGTGTGTGTGTGGGGGTGAGAGAGATATGGAGATAAAGTGAAGAGTATTTCTCCTGACTGTGAAGGCCATGGAGCTTAAGGAATCTCTAGACAGATTCCTTCAGTCAATTGCTGTGAAGTGTCAAGCATCTTCTCCATAACAGCTCTTTTCACTGGCCATTCAGACTGATCTGCTTGCTCACACTGTCGGCTCTGGCCTTGGATTTAATGTGGGGTTAGCTGGTTGAAAATACTCTTATCGAGCTGGGAGTTGCAGACACCTGTCAGGTACACACACAGGCAGCCAGGCAGGACACACAGGCAGCCAGGCAGGACACACAGGCAGCCAGGCAGGACACACAGGCAGCCAGGCAGGACACCCAGGCAGCCAGGCAGGACACACAGGCAGCCAGGCAGGACACACAGGCAGCCAGGCAGGACATACAGGCAGCCAGGCAGGACACCCAGGCAGCCAGGCAGGACACACAGGCAGCCAGGCATGACACACAGGCAGCCAGGCAGGACACCCAGGCAGCCAGGCAGGACACCCAGGCAGCCAGGCAGGACACATAGGCAGCTAGGCAGAACACCCAGGCAGCCAGGCAGGACACCCAGGCAGCCAGGCAGGACACACAGGCAGCCAGGCAGGACACACAGGCAGCCAGGCAGGACACCCAGGCAGCCAGGCAGGACACACCGTTTCTCAGTAAAGTATTATGTTTATCCTTAACCACTGATTCCTCGTCTGGTCTCTTCTCTGCACCTGGGTCCAACCTTACCACGTCATACACACGTACGCGATCACTCACACGACACACATGCAGGCAGGTACACACGCACACACACACTACCGGTGCCTTTGTTTTCTTTGTGTTTGAAGATGAATCAGTGTATGGCTTATCCTGTCTCAGAGATCATTCCTACACACACAACAGGATTCCCACAGCATCACTCCCAAACAGATCAGCCATTTTGACTGGAAAACTTGAAGGCGAACTGATAGTGTGTCGCTGTGTAGGTTAAATGTCATCTATGGTGAATATAAATATGATATTAATCCTGTAATTAATTCAACACTCATTTTGATGTTTGGATGCCTTTAGGCTTCTATCCACGGTAATAAGATATAATATAGACACAGGAGAGCTACATATTTCTCCTTTAGCTATCTGTACATCATACCTCTACATCTTTACATCCTCATACCTCTACATCTTTACATCCTTATACCTCTACATCTTAACATCCTCATACCTCTACAGCTTTACATCATACCTTTACATCCTCATACCTCTACATCTTTACATCCTCATCTCTACATATTTACATCCTCATCTCTACGTCTTTACATCCTCATATCTCTACATCCTCATCTTTACATCCTCATACCTCTACATCTTTACATCCTCATATCTTTACATCCTCATCTCTACATATTTACATCCTCATCTCTACGTCTTTACATCCTCATACCTCTACATCTTTACATCCTCATCACTACATATTTACATCCTCATACCTCTACATCTTTACATCCTCATATCTTTACATCCTCATCACTACATATTTACATCCTCATCTCTACGTCTTTACATCCTCATACCTCTACATCTTTACATCCTCATATCTCTACATCTTTACATCCTCATATCTTTACATCCTCATCTCTACATATTTACATCCTCATCTCTATGTCTTTACATCCTCATATCTCTACATCTTTACATCCTCATCTCTACATATTTACATCCTCATCTCTACGTCTTTACATCCTCATATCTCTACATCCTCATCTTTACATCCTCATACCTCTACATCTTTACATCCTCATATCTCTACATCTTTACATCCTCATATCTTTACATCCTCATCTCTACATATTTACATCCTCATCTCTATGTCTTTACATCCTCATATCTCTACATCTTTACATCATCTCTACATATTTACATCCTCATCTCTACATCTTTACATCCTCATATCTCTACATCCTCATCTTTACATCCTCATACCTCTACATCTTTACATCCTCATCTCTACATATTTACATCCTCATCTCTACGTCTTTACATCCTCATATCTCTACATCCTCATCTTTACATCCTCATACCTCTACATCTTTACATCCTCATATCTTTACATCCTCATCTCTACATATTTACATCCTCATCTCTACGTCTTTACATCCTCATACCTCTACATCTTTACATCCTCATCACTACATATTTACATCCTCATACCTCTACATCTTTACATCCTCATATCTCTACATCTTTACATCCTCATATCTTTACATCCTCATCACTACATATTTACATCCTCATCTCTACGTCTTTACATCCTCATCTCTATGTCTTTACATCCTCATATCTCTACATCTTTACATCATCTCTACATATTTACATCCTCATCTCTACATCTTTACATCCTCATACCTCTACATCTTTACATCCTCATCTCTACATATTTACATCCTCATCTCTACGTCTTTACATCCTCATATCTCTACATCCTCATCTTTACATCCTCATACCTCTACATCTTTACATCCTCATATCTTTACATCCTCATCTCTACATATTTACATCCTCATCTCTACGTCTTTACATCCTCATACCTCTACATCTTTACATCCTCATCACTACATATTTACATCCTCATACCTCTACATCTTTACATCCTCATATCTCTACATCTTTACATCCTCATATCTTTACATCCTCATCACTACATATTTACATCCTCATCTCTACATATTTACATCCTCATCTCTATGTCTTTACATCCTCATATCTCTACATCTTTACATCATCTCTACATATTTACATCCTCATCTCTACATCTTTACATCCTCATATCTCTACATCCTCATCTTTACATCCTCATACCTCTACATCTTTACATCCTCATCACTACATATTTACATCCTCATCTCTACGTCTTTACATCCTCATACCTCTACATCTTTACATCCTCATCTCTACATATTTACATCCTCATCTCTACGTCTTTACATCCTCATATCTCTACATCCTCATCTTTACATCCTCATACCTCTACATCTTTACATCCTCATATCTTTACATCCTCATCTCTACATATTTACATCCTCATCTCTACGTCTTTACATCCTCATACCTCTACATCTTTACATCCTCATCACTACATATTTACATCCTCATACCTCTACATCTTTACATCCTCATATCTCTACATCTTTACATCCTCATATCTTTACATCCTCATCACTACATATTTACATCCTCATCTCTACGTCTTTACATCCTCATACCTCTACATCTTTACATCCTCATATCTCTACATCTTTACATACTCATATCTTTACATCCTCATCTCTACATATTTACATCCTCATCTCTATGTCTTTACATCCTCATATCTCTACATCTTTACATCCTCATCTCTACATATTTACATCCTCATCTCTACGTCTTTACATCCTCATATCTCTACATCCTCATCTTTACATCCTCATACCTCTACATCTTTACATCCTCATATCTCTACATCTTTACATCCTCATATCTTTACATCCTCATCTCTACATATTTACATCCTCATCTCTATGTCTTTACATCCTCATATCTCTACATCTTTACATCATCTCTACATATTTACATCCTCATCTCTACATCTTTACATCCTCATATCTCTACATCCTCATCTTTACATCCTCATACCTCTACATCTTTACATCCTCATCACTACATATTTACATCCTCATCTCTACGTCTTTACATCCTCATACCTCTACATCTTTACATCCTCATATCTCTACATCTTTACATCCTCATATCTTTACATCCTCATCTCTACATATTTACATCCTCATCTCTACATCTTTACATCCTCATACCTCTACATCTTTACATCCTATTCTCTACATCTTTACATCCTCATTTCTACATCTTTACATCCTCATCTCTACATATTTACATCCTCATCTCTACGTCTTTACATCCTCATATCTCTACATCTTTACATCCTCATCTCTACATCTTTACATCCTCATCTCTACATTTTTACATCCTCATCTCTACGTCTTTACATCCTCATATCTCTACATCTTTACATCCTCATCTCTACATATTTACATCCTCATCTCTACATATTTACATCCTCATACCTCTACATCTTTACATCCTCATATCTCTACATCTTTACATCCTCATATCTTTACATCCTCATCTCTACGTCTTTACATCCTCATATCTCTACATCTTTACATCCTCATATCTCTATGTCTTTACATCCTCATATCTCTACATCTTTATATCTTAATCTGTATATATTTACATCCTCATATCACTGTATCTTTAAATCCTCGTATCTCTACATCTTTACATCCTCATATCCCTACATATTTACATCCTCATTTCTCTACAGACTCCTCTCCATCCACCCATCTCTCTCTCTCTTGCATCCCTTTAGCCCATCTGTCTGTCCCTCTCTATCTTCCTTCCTCTCCCTCCTCTCTGAACATGACATAACCACTTTTCTCTTTCCAGCCATGTGTTCTGTAGGTCTAAAGCTAGTGAGTGATGTGTGTGTGCACATTGCCCCAATCAAAAGTAGTCTGAGGAGGCCTGTGCTCCATGTGCCCTGCAGTCTGACACAAATATAACTGGGAGCCCCTGGGAGCCTGCTCCTTTTACCGTGGGATACCATCTCACACAAGCCATTTAAAGGAGAAAGGTATACTTCCATTGAAGGTGCGTTCTTTGCTTTTTTTGCCCGCAGGGAGTCAACATCATCATCAACGCCAGCACCACGGAGGACATCGAACCATCTGCCATTGGACAGAGACTGACAAATGGGACGGCTTCAGTGGCCAGCCCCGTCCTCAGCCGGCTGAGAACCAGAGAGGAGGAGAATGGAGAGGATGGAGTGGTAAGAGAGATGGGGTGGATGGGGGGAGGGATGGGTGGGTGGAGAGGAGGTGGAGGATGGAAGAGATGGAGGGGGTGTGAGATGGAGGGGGAGAGATGGAGGATAAGATGGAGAGCTATATGGAGAGAGGGGATTGGAAGGAGTGGAGAGATGGAACCAGAGAAGGGATACAATGACGGAGAGGGAGGTGGAGGGATAGAGAGATGCCTCCTTGAGAGAAAGGTTAAAGGGACAGTGAGACGGAGCCTGGCAGGAGAGGGGGGGGGCGTTACGACATAGGTCAAAACAAGTAGTCTATGAAAGAGCTCTCTATTAGTGTGGTGTGTGACACAAGGCCACAGCCATGTTACTGTTTTAGAGGAGAGAGAGGGAGAGAGAGATGACAGAGGGAGAAAGAGACAGAGATAAAGGGAGAGGGGGAGAGAGGGAGAAAGAGAGAGAGCGTTGGAGAGGGCCTCTGAGAGCGAGGCATTGTTAATGTTTAGGAACTTCAACAATGGGCCTTACTATGTGTCAGATGGTCCATAAGAAATGAGTCACTCAGCTGGACAGCTAGCAGGCTCCTTCCTCATTCTCTCTCTGCGTATCTGGACACAACTGAACCAGGACGTTAGGCTAGCCGCTGCGCTAAAGGTACATTACATTCTGATAGATCGTCTACAGTGTATTGCTACCAAAACATGACAACATTAAGCTGAGGTAAATTCCTTGAGTTTAAAGAATGATCTATACTGTAGATTAACAAACTAACAACATGTATTGTGTCACAGGGTTTTACAATGTCACACTGGTACTTTTGAACAGGCTACCATGTGGATAACATCTATCTTTAAGGCCCACACCTAAAGGGTTGAAGTACAAGCTGTTCATAATATCGAAGTTTAAGTTATATAACTCCATATAAATCATATCCAGGCAATGGTGCACGATAAGTGACACGATAATTGTATGGAACAGAAATATGACACTATATGTCGAGTCTGACCCTGTTGGTTACGGGTGGTGTGGTGCAATAGGATTTGGAGGGCACAGTAATTGTACTATAGCATACGCTGACCCTGAGCTGTGTGTGTGTGTGTTCCATGGTTCTCTGACTAATGGTTGTAACCAACCACTTCCCCTTCCTCTCTCCTTTCCTCTTTCCCTATTGGGCGGATGTCCAGGGCACCGTGTACACCAAAACCAACGCAGAGATTGAGATGAAGAAGATCAATAGAGAGGAATTCTGGGAACAAGCCAAGGTAGGAATGAACATGATTCCCGCTAACATCAGGAGGGAGGACAAAAGGGAAGGGGGCAGGGGGGTTTGACTGGGACAAGGACTCTGGAGACAAGAAGAGCAGCACTGTTATTCGTTCCTCTCTCTTTTTTCTCTACCTTTTCCTCAGACTAGGAATGATAGCATCAATAGTGGTTTCAATTTGAGTGTGTAGGAGTAGGATCAAAACAAAGTCAAACAATGTCCCCCATCTTTCAGAAGCAACGCCACAAGCCAATGAGACAGACTCAAATGAGATATGACATCCACTGCTCTCTGTCCTTATGGATATTTGAATTTGAATCATTGTGAGCGGGCGGCTTTGCCCTCTACATGTTAGTTTGTGTTGATTTTGCTTAATAGAAGGACCAAAGCCAAATGTTCTGTTTTGCATTTTAGTCATTGATGTTTTATGATGTTGTGACTAATTGGTTATTGAAGTATTGAACAAATCTTGAAATATATTTCTGTCTTTTGTGTGTACCAGCGTGAGGAAGAGTTGAGAAAGGAGGAGGAGAGGAAGAAGGTTGCGGAGGAGAGGCAACGCTTCGAGGAGGAGAGGATGGAGCTGGAAAGGAAAGAGCAGGAGGATAGAGAGAAGAGGTACCGCGAGAGGGAGAGGCAGATCGAGGAACACAGGTGGGCCGCAGTGTCTTATGGGTAATGTGTTGTATCACGTAAACTCTGGAGCTTGGTCTATGTGGTAACTATGTGTGTGTGGAGCAGAAAGAAGATGCAGGAAGAAGAGGAGGCCAAAGAGAGGACACGGAACCAACCCCTCATAGTAAGTGGGTGTATGTGTTCAGACTGTAGTAAGAGTGTGTGTGTGTGTGCCAGAGCATTATGTGTATTCTCTGTTCCATGCCAAAGAGGGTCTTGCCTTAGTTACTCCCCACCACTGAAAGAGGCAGTCTGCTTTTAGAGAACATTTCTGATCTCATTTCAAGATTAGTCAAATGCATCATTGATATTGTCTGATAAGAAAGATTAAGAAGAAACAAGAGTTCTATTTCATTTTCCTGTTTAAAAATGTATTTAAATCAATAGTAGCTTCAACATTAATCATTTCAGCCCTGGCACAACATGACACAAGAAGATGTATTCTCCAAATATTGAACCCCACAATGTTTTCACTTCTCCTTCCTTTTACCATTCCACAAGAGCCACCGTTAATTTAAGACTCTTTCAGAACACTTTGGAAATGCCAGCTTGTATGTCTGTGCTTTTGTAATGGCTGCCATGCTGTGAGAATGTAATTACTTTGTAGGCTGTTTCCTTGTACCCATCTCTCTCTCTCTCTCTGCAGACAGCAGAACCTAGCTATGAGGACCTGGAGAAGGAGAAGGAGTCTGAAGTGGAGGTGGGTTTCAGACCATCAGTCCCAACGGGGGGATTCATTGCATGCAAAAAATCGACTCTGTATATCAGATTCTGTGCCTCTCTAGTGTTAGTAGGCTGAGACTGAGAGAGTAAAGTAGAGTGTAGCCCAGACTCCTGACCTGTATATATGTGTCATTGTGACAGTAGCACTCCTGGGCTTTGGATTTGTGTTAGTGGGACTAGTCAGGCTACACTGGGATATTTGTCTCTGGCTCTCTGTGTGTAAGGTAAATTCTGTGTGAAACAGTATGTGCTCTTATGTGCATTTGTGGTGTGAGTGTATTACCTATGTGCGATGAGTATCTTGTGTGTGGGGAGGGGGGTACAACATGTTTAACATTGTACTGTATGTATGTTTGTTGACAGGAGGCGAAAGCCCTCATTGCCCAGCGAGCGGACAACCCCAGGGAGTTCTTTAAGCAGAAGGAGAAGGCTGTGGCTACTGGTTTGGACATCTCCCCTGTCTCTAGCCACAGAACTGGTAAGACCAGAAAGAGGGAGGAGATGGAAGGAGGGAGGGAGGGACAGAGGGAGGAAGAGGGGGAGGGAGGGTTCGGGTCACCTGACCACCTTTTATCCAGTCATTCACCTCCTCACAGGCCTCAGTCCCTGTACACTACTGTACGTCACCAGTGGGTCTGTCATCACTGTTTATGAGTGGAGAGAGCCTTTTGGACCTAGACACCTGGGTATACCACAGAGATCTGGAAGGCAGGAGAACAGTTGGAGTAGAATTCAGACTAAGATGAGAAGTAATCCAGTTGAAGACAGAGGAAGATGAAGATGGAAGAAGAGAGACAGATGCTGTAGCAGTAATCCCTTGCAGGCTACATAGATACAGATAACAAGTGGCTCCAAGGAGCCAGTTGGAGTGGATGGAGATTGGAACAAGTGCCTGACTCAGTGAGGGTCTCCATACTGAACAAGACAACACACTGTCTCTCCTCTCCACCTGCAAACCCAAAGAATCTCCCTGAAACAATATTTTCATCTACAAGCAACAGGATATTTTCACCATTGGAGAAAGTATCTGTGTTCATTCCATCTTAACATACTGAACTGAATCCATGTTCCTTCCTCCATCGTTAATGAGCTTGGTACAGTGCTTCTACTACTGCCTGCTTTGTCCACAGAGTGTCATTACCACACTAACAACTCTCCCTCTTCTTTATATTTCTCTTTCTCTCTGTCTCTTTGATTTGATTCATGGTTGTGCGTCCATTTGTCTTGTCGTCCGTCTCTCCATTCATCCATCCATCCGTTCGTTTTATTCCTCTGGTGTCTCCCTCTGTTCTTTGGATCCTCTCTTGAGCGTCTCTTCTTCTATTCTGTCCTCACTATTGGGTTTCTATGGGACCATACCCATTCTCCCACAACCCTTCACTTCTCACCGGGGATCCTCCTGGGCCTTGCCTCGTTTTATCTTGACTTTCTCCTTCCTGTCTTCCTCCTACTCTCCCCTGTCTCTCTTTTCTCTGTATCCCTCTATCACTCTCTCGCTCTCTCGTCTTTCCCTGTCCTCCCCGCGTCTGTATGTATATATGCGTGTGTGTCACCACCCTGGGCCCTGTCTCTTGTCAGGCCGTTTGGACAGCCCGTTACCAGGCCGTTTGGACAGCCCGTTTTTGAAGCAGCAGCACAGTCCCAGCGAGCCCAGTCCGCCCCCAATCCGCACCCCGCCACACACGAGGCTGCAGCCCACTGCACCCGGTAGGTACTGGACAGGAGGAGGAGCAGGGAGCCCCCACCTACCCTCACATTACCACAGTAGAGGACACGCCCCCCGTCACCCCAAATCATCCCCTGAAGCTGCTGTAACAAACTCAGCCCCCTCTACTGCACCATTCCACCCCCACCCCCTAGCTCAGAGCAGAACTGTGGCTACCTACTGTTAGCTAACCTGGGCTTGACGTGCTCTATTCTATTTTGAGTCCTTGTAGAGCCTGAATTAGATATCTCCATGGTAAAGTAGACCAGATTGGTACTGTCTGTAGGAGATGGGTGGCTGTGCAGTGTGCTAAAAGCCCTTCCGGTGTGATGACAGATCCTGTTCTCCACTAAAGGCTGTGTCTCAGTCACTCAGCACTCTCCTGCTTTGGCCTCTCTCTACACTCCCACTCTGATGCAGTTTGCTTTTAGTTGTCTTGCTGATGATGGCAGCTTATATCAAAGAGCGGAGTTGATCATGACCCTTAGTTCTGCCTGCTACTTAGTGCCTCTGATATCTCCTTTTACAAATGAATATGTGTACTAACTACCCTAACTTACTAACACACTATCTTGTCAACCGCCTTCAGTCTTCCACACGCCAATGATGTTTACTCCATGATCCCTCTCGGTCACCATATTTATCTGTCTGATCTTTTATCCAGGGTTGTGTAGATGAGGGTAGGATGGTTGGGGGAAAAGTCATAGTGAGCCCTACAGGGCAGGTTTTCACCTGGGGGAGAGGAGGAGAATAGTAGAAACCTGCATAGGTTCCATGCTCCATTATTTGTTTTGCCAATCTTACTTTGTATCCACCTTTACCCCATCTACCCCATCTACCCCATCTACCGCATCCCTGCCCCGTTTCTCCGTCCGCACACACACCTTGCGTGCCTTCTGACAAATGACCTGTGAGTGTGTGTCGTCGTTATCGAGCTGCCCGTGGTCTCTGGAACTGTGTTGCGTGGCCATACAGTAAATGGATGTTACCCCTAATCTATGTAGAGTATTGTACCAAAAATTGTACTGTAACTGTACTGTGTCTTTCCTAATGTTGTATGGTCTGTCTGTGAGGGTGGCCAACCAGTTCTAACCAGTTCCAACCAGGTCCAACCAGTTTTAACCATTTCCAACTAGTTCTAACCTGCTCCTACTAGATAGATCAGGTCCTAGTAGTTCCAGCTAAGTCATGAAATTAGTTTAAATGAAAATGGATTCCTATACCACCATCATGACCTTTTCACCTCTGTGTATTGACCCCTTAAATTGAAACTGTTTATAAATGGTTCAGCATTGATGAGGACAGGGGGCAATATTCTATCCTCTATTCTCTTAGTATTTAAAGCCCCCTCGATTAGAAAGGAAATGGCAAGTCCACCCAAGCAAGATGCTGCTGTCAATATACACTGCTCAAAAAAATAAAGGGAACACTAAAATAACACATCATAGATCTGAATGAATGAAATAATCTTATTAAATACTTTTTTCTTTACATAGTTGAATGTGCTGACAACAAAATCACACAAAAATTATCAATGGAAATCAAATTTATCAACCCATGGAGGTCTGGATTTGGAGTCACACTCAAAATTAAAGTGGAAAACCACACTACAGGCTGATCCAACTTTGATGTAATGTCCTTAAAACAAGTCAAAATGAGGCTCAGTAGTGTGTGTGGCCTCCACGTGCCTGAATGACCTCCCTACAACGCCTGGGCATGCTCCTGATGAGGTGGCGGATGGTCTCCTGAGGATCTCCTCCCAGACCTGGACTAAAGCATCCGCCAACTCCTGGACAGTCTGTGGTGCAACGTGGCGTTGGTGGATGGAGCGAGACATGATGTCCCAGATGTGCTCAATTGGATTCAGGTCTGGGGAACTGGCGGGCCAGTCCTTAGCATCAATGCCTTCCTCTTGCAGGAACTGCTGACACACTCCAGCCACATGAGGTCTAGCATTGTCTTGCATTAGGAGGAACCCAGGGCCAACCACACCAGCATATGGTCTCACAAGGGGTCTGAGGATCTCATCTCGGTACCTAATGGCAGTCAGGCTACCTCTGGCGAGCACATGGAGGGCTGTGCGGCCCCCCAAAGAAATGCCACCCCACACCATGACTGACCCACCGGCAGTGCTCCTCGTTGCACAAAGGCGGAGGTAGTGGTCCTGCTGCTGGGTTGTTGCCCTCCTATGGCCTCCTCCACGTCTCCTGATGTACTGGCCTGTCTCCTGGTAGCGCCTCCATGCTCTGGACACTACGCTGACAGACACAGCAAACCTTCTTGCCACAGCTCGCATTGATGTGCCATCCTGGATGAGCTGCACTACCTGAGCCACTTGTGTGGGTTGTAGACTCCGTCTCATGCTACCACTAGAGTGAAAGCACCGCCAGCATTCAAAAGTGACCAAAACATCAGCCAGGAAGCATAGGAACTGAGAAGTGGTCTGTGGTCACCACCTTCAGAACCACTCCTTTATTGGGGGTGTCTTGCTAATTGCCTATAATTTCCACCTGTTGTCTATTCCATTTGCACAACAGCATGTGAAATTTATTGTCAATCAGTGTTGCTTCCTAAGTGGACAGTTTGATTTCACAGAAGTGTGATTGACTTGGAGTTACATTGTGTTGTTTAAGTGTTCCCTTTATTTTTTTGAGCAGTGTATATAATGAGCAGTCACGTAGGGTCATTCATCTCTATGTCCTGTTGTTCCCAGTCACAATGATGTTGGTCATTATCGTTGCTTTGCTTGTTCATGCCTTGGCTCTTAGTAATCACTAGAGCATGTTCTGTTATTGTGTTAGTAGTTCCTGGTCCAAATTGAATTGAATTGAAGGGAATTGTGTTTGGTGTATCAGTCTGTATAATGTTTTTGCTGGGGTTTATTTGTTGAGTGGATATTCATTGTTTCTCATCCAGATGCGCCCTCATTCTTTGCAAAGTACGTACAGACAGCAGAAAATCACCAGCTGCCTACAGAACTTTTAATGGACTTTACACACACCCAAAATGTATACTGGGGCAGGATTAAATCAGTCAAGACATATAAACAAAAGGAATCCTGCACTGAGTATTGCTGCTCCCAAAAGTGAATTCACTGTTTAAATCAAGGCAAACAGCATCACCGTGAAGATCTTTATCAGGGGGTATTATTGCTTGAGGTGCTGAAGATTCCCCTAACCACATATCTCAGATCAGATTACTTTACCATTCCTAACCATAATCATTGGATATCTGATCCTGTATCAGTGGTTAGGGGCAACTTCTAGCTACAGTACTTATTGAAGTCCATGTACTGTATTGTAGTGGAGAGCTGATATAGCCCATATGGAGTAACTGTTGCTGCAGCTCATGCATGGGATTGACACTACTGCTGCTACTTCTCTACTGTGTTACTTCTACACTATATATACAAAAGTATGTGGACACTCCTTCAAATTAGTGGATTCAGCTATTTCAGCCACACCCATTGCTGACAGGTGTATAAAATCGAGCACACAGCCATGTAAACTCCAAAGACAAACATTGGCAGTAGAATGGCCTTACTGAAGAGCTCAGTGACTTTCAACGTGGCACTGTCATAGGATGCCACCTTTCCAACAAGTCAGTTTGCCAAATTTCTGCCCTGCTAGAGCTGCCCGGTCAACTGTAAGTGCAGTCTATGTGAAGTGGAAATGTCTAGGAGCAAGTGGTAGACCACACAAGCTCACAGAACAGGACCGCCGATTGCTGAAGCGCGTATTGCGTAAAAATCGCCTGTCTTCGGTTGCAACACTCACTATCGAGTACCAAACGTGCCTCTGGAAGCAACGTCAGCACAAGAACTGTTCGTCGGGAGCTTCATGAAATGGGTTTCCGTGGCCGTGCAGCCACACACAAGCCTAAGATCACCATGCGCAATCCCAACAGTCTGCTGGAGTGGTGAAAAGCTTGCCGCCATTGGACTCTGGAGCAGTAGAAACGCGTTCTCTGGAGTGATGAATCACGCTTCACCATATGGCAGTCCGACCTTGTGGCAACAGTTTGGGGAAGGCTCTTTCCTGTTTCAGCATGACAACGCCCCTGTGCACAAAGTGAGGTCCATACAGAAATGGTTTGTTGAGATCTGTGTTGTAGAACTTGATTGGCCTCCACAGAGCCCTGACCTCAACCCCATCGAACACCTTTGGGATGAATTGGAACGCAGACTGCAAGCCAGGCCTAATCACCTAACATCAGTGCCCGACTTCACTAATGCTCTTGTGGCTGAATGGAAGCAAGTCCCCACAGACATTGTTCCAACATCTAGTGGAAAGCCTTCCCAGAGGAGTGGAAGCTGTTATAGCAGCAAAGGGGCGACCAACTCCATATTAATGCCCATGATTTTGGAATGAGATGTTCGACGAGCACGTGTCCACATACTTTTGGTCCTGTAGTGTATTTGCTGAAATGCCTGATGGAAAGGACCCACGCTTCACCATTACCAGCGATGTTACGTCACATGATCTCATCCCCAGCTACATTTGAGCTTTAGCAGAAATACTCTGCCACAGTTGCTGTTGCACCATTCAAGTCAATCCTGAAAACATATAACCACGCCATTGGCATCAGTGTGAAATTGAATGCAGTGTTCAGGCTAGCCTGACTGTGCTCATTGTGACCAATGGTGTTATTTTAATTGTGTTCATGTGATTTTGTGGTAGCATTTTGTCTGTGTTTGGTAACATTTTGAATGTGTTGGTGATTTGATTGTTGGGTGGTACAGTATTTTCATTGTATTAGTGATTTAATTGTTTGGTGGCATTTTGATTGGGATTGATATGATTGTGTGATGGTGATGTTTGGTGGTGATGGTTTGAAGTTGTTATGGTGTACACTTTCTGATATTCCTCCTCCAGATGGCGATGATGAAGGGAGCTTAGATCACAGTATGGGAACGTCCTCAACGCCCATCCCCAAAATAGTCACCACACCCATCCAGGAGGCGGAGGATGACAGCCGGAACGAGTGGGGTAAGATTAGGCAGAGTTGGGTTATACTGGGGTAATCCTGGGGGATTTACGAGGACTTCAATCTTTGAATTCTGTTTGATTATGTTGCTATAGGCTACTTTTGTACATGGCTAATGTTAGCATTGAAAGTCATTGAGAGAACTTACTCTGTTGGATATCATTCATCCCAGACAAACAAAGACAGCTGGCACACACATTCACACGCATTTTTATTTAGTCTTAATTTTAACAACATTTGAAATATGTATTTTGATAGACCAAAGTATCAGCTATCACACCATGTAAAGGAACAACCTGCTAATTAAAAACATTTCACAAACTGGATTTATGTAAACTCCGTTAGACACAATAAAAGGCATTTCATTTTTACAATTATTGTCCAACAAGTGTTTAAAGTCCTTAATTCTAACATTAGATTATTCAAACATTTAATACAAATCTCCAAACTTCTTTTTTTTAGATTTAGAACATCAAAAAACATTTATAAAGCACAGCAAATAGTAAAAAAAAAGCATATTTTGCAGAACAGAGATTACATTTATTTATTTTTGTATTGACCAAAAAATATTGACTCCATCAATGACCGAGTTGACCACAGATACTTAAAACATATACATTTTTTTCCATAAAAATAAAAGTTCAATACATTTGTAAAATATGGAAAATGATTGATATGAAAATTCCCAATAAAAACAACAATTCTATCAGATATTTAAGCACTCTGACGAAGCTGACGTTTTTCCTATTTTGTTGCATTACAACCTGTAATTTAAATATATTTTTATTTCATGTAATGGACATAAACAAAATAGTCCAAATTGGTGAAGTGAAATTCAAAAAAATGACTTGTTTAAAAAATTCAAAACTGAAAATTGGCGCGTGCATATGTATTCACCCCCTTTGCTATGAAGCCCCTAAATATATCTGGTGCAACCAATTACCTTCAGAAGTCACATAATTAGTTAAATAAAGTCCACATGTGTGCAATCTAAGTGTCACATGATCTGTCACATGATCTCAGTGTATATATACACCTGTTCTGAAAGACCCCAGAGTCTGCAACACCCCTAAGCAAGGGGCACCACCAAGCAAGGGGCACCAGGAAGACCAAGGAGCTCTCCAAACAGGTTAGGGACAAAGTTGCGGAGTACAGATCAGGGTTGGGTTGTAGAAAAATATCAGAAACTTTGAACATCCCACGGAGCACCATTAAATCCATTATTAAAAAATGGAAAGAATATGGCACCACAACAAACCTGCCAAGAGAGGGCCGCCCACCAAAACTCATGGATCAGGTATGGAGGGCATCAGAGAGGCAACAAAGAGACCAAAGATAACCCTGAAGGAGCTGCAAAGCTCCACAGTGGAGATTGGTGTATCTATCCATAGGACCACTTTAAGCCGTACACTCCACAGAGCTGGGCTTTATGGAAGAGTGGCCAGAAAAAAGCCACTGCTTAAAGAAAATAATAAGCAAACACGTTTGGTGTTCGCCAAGAGGCATGTGGGAGACTCCCCAAACATATGGAAGAAGGTACACTGGTCAGATGAGACTAAAATTGAGCTTTTTGGCCATCAAGGAAAACGCTATGTCTGGCACAAGCCCAACACCTCTCATCATCCCGAGAACACCATCCCCACAGGGAAGCATGGTGGTGGCAGCATCATGCTGTGGGGATGTTTTTCATCGGCAGGGACTGGAAAAGTGGTCAGAATTGAAGAAATGATGGATGGCGCTAAATACAAGGAAATTCTTAGGGAAACCTGTTTCAGTCTCCCAGAGATTTGAGACTGGGACGGAGGTTCACCTTCCAGCAGGACAATGACCCTAAGCATACTGCTAAAGCAACACTTGTGGTTTAAGGGTAAACATGTAAATGTCTTGGAATGGGCTAGTCAAAGCTCAGACCTCAATCCAGCGGAACCCATCCAACTTGAAGGAGCTGGAGCAAACATACTAGTGGCTAGATGTGCCAAGCTTATAGAGACACCCAAAGACACTTGCAGCTGTAATTGCTGCAAAAGGTGTCTACAACATATTGACTTTGGGGGGGTGAATAATTATGCACGCTCAAGGTTTCTGTTTTTTTGTCTTATTTCTTGTTTGTTTCACAAAAAAAATTATTTTGCATCCTCAAAGTGGTAGGCATGTTGTGTAAATCAAATGATACAAACCCCCCAAAAATCATTTTTAATTCCAGGTTGTAAGGCAACAAAATAGGAAAAATGCCAAGGGGGGTGAATACTTTCGCAAGCCACTGTATACATAGTAGCAATTTAGTTTTTCCTCAGTTGCTTGAGGACTCTAAAACAAAATTCAATGTAACATTTGGGGGTTGGGGGCCCCCAAAGCTCATTGGTCCCCTGTCTTGCGTGGGCTGCGGCGGTGTGTGCTACGCCAGTGACATGCATGCACACACACACACCCTGGGACTGTGTGTATTTTCCCAGGCCTAATTTCCCTTCACAGATGGCTGGGCTTCCCCTGCTCATGTCTCTAGGTCCCAGTGGCACTCTGGTACTGTGGACTGTGTTAAAGTACACCACCTGAACACCAATGAGTGTAACGGGAACACAACACAAGGGTATCACTGTGTAGGAGTCCATGTGGTGTTCTCTGATGTGAAAGCTGTAATTCATGTCATTTTGTGGACCTAAGAGATCTTGGACTGTAGGTATACTGTAAGGGCATCAATAAACAGTGTGGTCTTTCTATTGCTGCAACGATGTGTAAGTGGAGTTTATTATCTGTGAACTGTGTGACTAGAATGACAGGGCAAACTGATGATCTTCTGACTGTTTTGCTTTGTGTCCTATCAGGGCTTATTGATAACAAGTTTTGACTGTTATCAATAACAGTCCCCCTCCCTCCCTCCCTCTCTACCTTCCTCCCCTCCAGGTGAGCCCAAGCAACAGCCAGGCCCGGTCCAGGACTCCACTCCCACCAAGCCCATTCAGAGCGTGGCACCCCAGACCCGCACAGACTCCAAAGCCCCCGTCCTCAACCCCGGACGACTATGACCCCTTTTCAGGCTTCAGGCCCCTGCCTGCCCTCACCGCCGAAGACCCCCTGGTGGACCTATGGGACAGCAGCCCTGCCACCGGCATCGCCCCCTCTCAGGCCCCACACCCTGGAGGGCAACCCCAGCCCCTGCTGAGCTTTGACGAGATGGGGGATGTACCATTCTGCCCGGGGGGTCCCGAGGGGGTCGAGGAAGAGCCCTCCAGCCTAGTGGATGTGGCCGGGACCCACGATATGACCCTGAGCTACCAGCAAGCACTGCAGCACGCTTCAGATGACACTCAGCTGATGACCAACGGGGAGACCCTGCTCAAAGAAGGGACTCAGGTCAGGAGAGGAGCAGTAGTCATGTTATCTCATATTACAGTATATTGAGCAAAACTACTTGGCAGTACTTTACATGCATGGAGTTGCCCTTATACTTATGCCATTAAGTTGACGTTTTGCCAATACTTTGGTAACCAGCATGTATTTTCTGATCTGCACAACAACAAAGCTATGTTGACTGCATTATCTGTATTGTATCATTCCTTTAAAAAAAATAAGTATTATATTATGTGCCACAAGATGGCAGTTAATGCATTCTACATCAGCACTAGTGGGTGCCGCTGGTTACCTGGAAGAGAGAGGATGGCAGTTTGTTCTGTGTTCCTGATCTGGAACAAAGATGTACAACACATACACAGATAGTATAGTACTGAATGATCTATGGTACAAATTGCCCCCAGATAACTTTGGCTGTACTGTACATGTAGTATTTGTTTGGACAGAGTGGCTCGGTGATATACAGTGCCTTCAGAAAGTATTCACACCCCTTGACTTTTTCCACACGTTGTTGTCTTTAAAGCCTGAATTTAAAATGGATTAAATTGATTATTTTTGTGATCTACACACAACACCCCATAATGTCAAAGTGGAATTTAGTTTTTTGAAATGTTTACAAATTAATTAAAAATGAAAACCTGAAATGTCTTCAGTCAATAAATATTCAACCCTTTTGTTATGGCAAGCTTAAATAAGTTCAGGAGTATAAATGTGCTTAACAAGTCACATAAAAAGTTGCATGGATTCAATAATAGTGTTTAATTAGATTTTTAAATGAGTACCCCATATTTGTACCCAACACATATAAATCAAATTAAAATGTTCACATGCGCCGAATAACACAGGTGTAGACCTTACCGTGAAATGCTTACTTACAAGCCCTTATGCAACAATGCAGTTCAAGAAATAGAGTTAATAAAATATTTACTAAATAAAGTAAAACAAATCAAATTAATCAAAAAGTAATACAATAAATGTACATAACAATAACGAGGCTATGTACAGGGGGTACCGGTACCCAATCAGTGTGCGGGGGTGAATTATCTGTAAGGTCCCTCAGTCGAGCAGTGCATTTTAAGCAGAGATTCAACCACAAAGACCAGGGAGGTTTTCCAATGGTTCGCAAAGAGAAAGAACACATTGAATATCCTTTTGAGCATGGTGCAGTTAGTAACGGATGGTGTATCAATACATCCAGTCACTGCAAAGCTACAGGCGCCCTTCCCAACGCAGTTACCGGAGAGGAAGGACACCGCTCTGGGATTTCACCATGAGGCTAATGATGATTTTAAAACAGAGTTTAATGGCTGTGATAGGAGATAACTGGGGATGGATCAACAACATTGTAGACACACCACAATACCAACATAAATGACAGAGTGAAAAGAAGGAAGCCTGTACATCATAAAAAATATTCCAAAACATGCATGTTGTTTGCAATAAGACACTAAAGTAATACTGCAAAAAATGTGGCAAAGAAAAAACACACTGCATCATGTTATGGGTATGCTCGTCATCGGCAAGGACTAGGGAGTTTTTTAGGATAAAAATAAACTGAATAGAGCTAAGCACAGGCAAAATACTAGAGGAAAACCTGTTTGTCTGCTTTTCAACAGATACTGGTAGACAAATTCAGCTTTCAGCAGGATAATTACCTAGAACACAAGGCCAATATACAGTCTGCTAAGCAACTGTAGTTGCTTACCAAGACGACATTATATGTTCCCTTGTGGCTTAGTTACACTTTTGACTTAAATCGGCTTGAAAATCTATGGAAAGACTTGAAAATTGCTGTTTAGCAGTGATCAATAACCAACTTGACAGAGCTTGAAGACATTTCTTAAGAATAATGTGCAAATATTGTACAATCCACATGTGAAAATCTCTTAGAGACTTATCCAGAAAGACTGTAATCAGCTGTAATCACTGCCAAAGGTGATTCTAACATGTATTGACTCGGGGTTGAATACTTTCTAATCAAGATATATTAGTAGTTATTTTCTTTTAATCAAAAAAAAAATATATATATATTCCACTTTCACATTAGAGTATTGTGTAGATCGTTGGCAAAAAATTTAATCCCACTTTGTAACAACAAAATGTGGAAAAAGTCAAAGGGTGTGATTACATTCTGAAGGCACTGCAGCAGTAGCATAGTGTGTCTATATGTCTACATGCATAGAAACAATACTGTTATCAACTAATGTTTCTGTCTGCCTGCCTGTCTTCCTGCCTGCCTGCCTGCCTTCCTGCCTGTCTGTCTGTGCAGGCGAACGAGGGTTACTTCAGCCAATCTCAGGAGGAGGAGAAATGCTCTGCTAAAATGACCCCAACGTCAGTGTTTTATAACAAGCCACCAGGTGAGAGAAGGAGAGAGAGAGAAAGCGAGGGAGAGTGCGTCATGTCTGGATTAAACATCAAAATAACCTTTCTGCCTGAAAGCTGTGAGCATTATTCTGTTGGAAATACATCAATATATTAAAAAGTAGTAACACTGTAAAATAAGGTACCATTTGTAAAGTGTTTGAAGAGTTTATAATTACATCATTAAGGGTTATTTAATCATTTCTAAAGGCATTATAAACCATTAATAAACGGTCTAAATAGAGCTAGTCAGTGCTTACCAAAAAGTGAGCCAATATTTACCTCCTGTTATTATCCGTTTACAAATGCACTTATAATATGCACCCTTGTGTATAATCATTCAACCTTATTTTCAATGGTGGTACAGTTAAACAATAGTTATTTTCTCCCTCTTGTGTGTGATGCATTAGTGCTCTGTCCCAGGAACAGAAAAGGTTGGTTTTCAGACCAATGGTCAACATCGCACTATTTTTACCAATGCGTTATAACCCATTAATTAATGGTTTTTAGTGCATTTACAAATAATTTAATAACCATTAACCACATCATTATAAACTCTTCATAAACCCTTTACAAATGGTACCTTAACAATCACCAGCTTGGCTAAACACGTTGTTGTTACTATTGTGTTCAAGAACTGCTGTCACACTTATTTTTGAAGACAGTCTGACTTATGATGCTGATTGTTATAGTATGTGGTTGTTTCTGCCCCCTTATTTGACATATTGTAAGACACCCTGGATAAAAATATTAAAGTTTGTGTGTGTGTGTTTTCAAAAATTGACCGAGTGGATTTAGGGATGTTTATCTATGCTCTGTGTGTGTGCACAGAGATTGACATCACATGCTGGGACACAGACCCTGTAATGGAAGACAGCGACTAGACCATGGCGGAGTAGTCCGGTCCGGCGGTGGGAAGCAGAAACAACGCATCATCAACAACGAAACAGACTTTTTTTTTAAATTAATAATAACAAGTCTTGCATAAAAAAAATCTGTATAATGTTCTAGAAGGAAAAAAACTGATGTTAGCCACCGAAAAGTTTTTTGAGTTATTGTTAAAGATGCTAATGGGTTAATGATGAGCTCTTGGTTTTGTGTTTTTCTATTCTTTCTTTCTTTGATTTCTCATTTTTTTGCTATGCAGAGTAAAGAGTGTGGAGTGGGGAATACTTTGTTGAGCATGTCTGTGTCTTCTACAACAGACTAACCACACTGTACCAGACAGGTAGCCTATTGGAATGTATAGCAACCTTCCCCCTCCATTCTCCCTCATTCTGGGTAGCTACGGTAGTTGGGGATGAAAGTGGGAGCGGTGCCTGGTGGGAAGGAGGGAGAGTGGGATCAAAGAGGAGTGGTGCCTAGTGTAATCCTGTAGTCTTTGATGTTTCAGTTTGGCCATGGGGCAATGGGAGGGGACCAGATGAAGGCGTGGCAGACATCAGACTACAGGCTGGGAAAGCAGTACCATTGTACTACCCCATAGTAAAACCCTGATACACACAAGGGAGGTATAACGAAATACTTGTTTTGTGCTGTACCAAGTCACTTTGAAAAGGAATATCTTTTGTAGTTTGTTATCGTTGTGTTGTTTGGCATACTCTCCCAGCAGAAAATCTGACATGGGGAAAATATGTATGATTTTTATACCTATTAGAAGTGTTCTATAAATTGACATTCAGGATCTTTGAATCATGGCAATAGCGGTAGTCTCTTGTTTTCTCTTCAGTGTAAACTAGGCAATGACTGTATCTAGAGCACTCAGATGGGAATGAGGACGTTCGTCAGACGTTGTGACACTATGAACGGAACAGTGTGTCTTGTGCTAAGGTGGTTCTAGAGCTGCTACAGTAGTCTCTGCTTTGTAACACTGCACCCTTCTCTGCAGTAGATGACACAAAATCTCCCTTTTGCTTTCCATGTGTATTTATTTCCCTTGTCCTTCTTTTAAAATGCTGTAGTTCACAAGCACGTCCCTAGATGCCCTCAGCACCGTTTGTATACTATTGTAATTCTACTGTTGGATTACTTCTGTGTTGTTTTTGCACAGATGTCATTCTCTCACCCAGTTATCTCGGTTCTGATTTCACTCTTAACAGTGTAAATGAGAAACATTCCGGTGGATTAGTTTTGCCAGTAGCCCTTATAAATGCTTTTGATCATCAAGACTGGTTTTAAACGGTATTATTGCTCTAATGTTTAGAAACAGCTTCTAGCTTCTTGATGCAACCCTCTCCACATGGCTTATAGACCAGTCTTCCTTTATTTGATCTACAGGAGGTTTCTTATCATTATTGTTCAAGGTTATAGTTTCATTCCTGAGATGCCACTCCTTAGATCTGATTCTATATCAATACAGGCATTCTTACCCATAGATATAGAACAGTTCTATAGCAGGTATATGTTGTTATATCTATGTGCTCTTACCACAGAATTCTGAGTGGGAACCAACAAGCAATAAGAAAATAAACCAATGTAGTATTTTGTCCTGTAAATAGCGTTTTATTTGTATTTTTTTGAAATACACAACTACAACTAATGAACGTCTAACACTTCTTTGTCATTGTGGCCCTTATGATTATGACACTTTGAATTGAGGCTTGTTGTGGGATTGATTGAGATGTTTAAATAAAGTTACCTTGAAGAGAGATATTAAATGTGATTCCATATCCCTCCCTACCAGCCTTTTTCTGTGTATGAGAATCACCTAATGCTTAGTAAGAGCCGACCAACCCGCATCTTTAGCAGTAACTGACACCCTTTCTACATGATTTCAATGTATACTTCTTCACCCTGATAACCTCCTGGGTAGTTATTATTCTATCCCGATCACACTACTAGGAGACTACTACTACTACTATACTACTACTCTACTACTACTACCCCTCTTTGCCCCAAAGCAAGGCTTAGCTGTTCCTTGTCTTATCTCTCTCTTTTAATTTAAAATATATTTTATTTATCTTCCCTCTTTTCCATCCGCTTCTCACATGCTCTGTTTTTTAAATAAGCAATAGATCTTTTGTGACATGCTAAGTGCTGATGTATGTTAATAAAAGACTTAAAAATCTCCAAATGATGACTTAAGAGAGTGTTTTTGATTTGACAGTTTTTCTTTTGGCTGTATCACCCCAATCTAATGCATCCTTGAATACTTCAATAGTATCATGACTTAAGGAAGAAGTGCAGAGGGAAATGCTAGCATCATAGAATTAAATAGAACACTAGAATGAACATTGACATCCCGTCAACATGACAAACATGACGGCCATCTTGGTCAGAGAATCTCATATCATTATATTGTATTGTAGAAGTGCATTTTTTTATATTGATCATATCATTTATCATCTTGAAGTACTGGATTGCTCCAGGCCCCTCAGATATCCACTGATGCATTTCAAAGCTTTCTCTGCAAACAAATATCTCAGTCATTCAAAGCAGAAATGAACAAAACATCCAACAACATTAAAAGTCTGTCACTGCCACTTGTCATGTTTGTTTTAATCTATATTTTATTCAACTGCATTTCATTCAAGAGATATATTTTATTTTATTAAAGCACTCACTCCCTGAACTTGCTTCCCGACTCTCAGCGCACATCGTTACAACCTCATACCTACAATTATCTGTAAGGTCCCTCAGTCGAGCAGTGACTTTCAAACACTGATTCAACCACAAATATTGTACAATCCAGGTGTGCAAAGCTCTTAGAGATTTATCCAAAAAGACTCACAGCTGTAATCGCTGCCAAATTTGCTTCTACAAAGTTTTGAATACTTATTTAGATTTGTTAGATGTGTGAGATTTGTATTTATTTAATCTGTTTTGAATTCAGGCTGTAACACAACAAATTGTGGAAGAAGTCAAGGGGTATGAATACTTTCGGGAAGGCACTGTAATACCTATATGGGCCCTGATCAAACGCAGTGCACTATATAGGGAATAGAGTGCAATTATTTACGCATCCATACAGTACAGTAGTAGCAGCAGATGTAGGAGTGACTAACAGAGAACAGCTCCTGCAGTCAGACGTATAGAGAATACTTTGCATGCTACATGTTGTATGTACATTCATTCACAGCAAAACAGTTTGAATATATATTCACAGTATGTGTGGGATGTCAGTCACTGAGAGTCCATACTATAGCAGGGCCATTTCCTGGTTTAGGCCAAATCAATCTGTAGCCTATCTGGACAGATATGCTCCATTGGATGGTATTTGGATATGTCCTTAAATGATGGATATCCCACAGTGATGTCAATCCAATATTGGAGGAACGGTCCACTCCATCAGGGTATTTTATCGATTTCCTCAAAATGGCTGTCACATTGACAGCTAGACAGAAAGTTCCAGTTCCAACTGTGTTTAGCGAGCCCTGGGATGGGAAATCCTGTGGATGTCAGTCGTCAGACACTACTGACAGTACCAGTCCTACACTAGTAGATAGAAGCCATGTATCCTAGCCATGTGCACTATCCCCACTGTGCTCTGAATGAGTATGCTCTGACTGGCCACACAGCTGATGTTCCCTTGCATTCTAAACAGACTCTAGCTAGCTAGTGCTCTGGCCTGGTGGTTACCTAGCAACACGTATGCCACTGGAGGATGGAGGACAGTTTACACCTCTGTCTTTTCCTTCTCCTGTTGTGGAGGAGAGGAAAAAAAACAGCACAAACAAAACAAACGTGGTACAATTAAATAAACACTTGGAATCAATTCATGACAGCTCAGGGAGGCAATTGTCAAGAGTACTGTATGTGACAAGTTGTGTGATTAAACAGACAAAACCTTTGTCAAAATAATATTCAACATTACTTCAAGCATGGATAGAAACACATAAAATTAAATAGTGTTCATTTTCAGTTACACTTAAAGCATGAGTTAGTACATTCAGGAGCCATGATAATCAGCTTCACTTGTTTGTTTTGATTGTTCTGAAAAAGAAAAGCCTGTAAGTTCTTCAAATGATTGTCTAGATGCAATGTTCTATATACTGTAGACCAGTGATTCCCAAACTTTTTATAGTCCCGTACCCCTTCAAACTTTCAACCTCCAGCTGCGTACCCCCCCCCTAGCACCAGGGTCAGCGCACTCTCAAATGTTGTTTTTTTGCCATCATTGTAAGCCTGCCACACACACACTATACAATACATTTATTAAACATAAGAATGAGTGTGAGTTTGTCACAACCCGGCTCGTGGGAAGTGACAAAGAGCTCTTATAGGACCAGGGCACAAATAATAATATTATAATCAATCATTTTGCTCTTTACTTAGCCATCTTACATATAAAACTTTATTTGTTAATCGAAAATTGTGAATAACTCACCACAGGATAATGAGAAGGGTGTGCTTGAAAGGATGCACATAACTCTACAATGTTGGATTGTATTGGAGAGAGTCTCAGTCTTTTTCCACACACAGTCTGTGCCTGTATTTTGTTTTCATGCTGGTGAGGGCTGAAAATCCACTCTCACATAGGTACATGGTTGCAAAGGGCATCAGTGTCTTAACAGTGTGATTCTGCCAAGGCAGAATACTCTGAGCACAGCCCAATCCAGAAATCTGGCAGTGGCTTCTGATTCAATTAAATCTTTACAGAACCGCTTGTTGCAATTTCAATGAGTCTCTCTTGTTCAGATATTGGTAAGTGGACTGGAGGCAGGGCAAGAAAGGGATAACGAATCCAGTTGTTTGTGTCATCCATTTCGGGAAAGTACCTGCGTAACTGCGCACCCAACTCACTCAGGTGCTTCGCTATATCACATTTGACATTGTCCATAAGCTTGAGTGCATTTGCACACAAAAAATCATACAATGATGGAAAGACCTGTGTGTTGTCCTTGTTAACGCAGACAGAGAAGAGCTCCAATTTCTTAATCATAGCCTCAATTTTGTCCCGCACATTGAATATACTTGGGGAAAGTCCCTATAGTCCTAGATTCAGATCATTCAGGCGAGAAAAAACATCACCCAGATAGGCCAGTCGTGTGAGAATGCAAACGGTCAGACAAGTAACACTTATGGTCAGTAAAGAAAACTTTAAGCTTGTCTCTCAATAAAAGAAAACGTGTCAATACTTTGCCCCTTGATAACCAGCGCACTTCTGTACGTTGTAAAAGCGTTATATGGTTGCTGCCCATATCATTGCATAGTGCAGAAAAGACATGAGAGTTCAGGAGCCTTGCTTTAACAAAGTTAACCATTTTCACTGGTGTCAAAAACGTATTTCAAGCTGTCAGGCATTCCCTTGGCAGCAAGAGCCTCTCAGTGGATGCTGCATTGTACCCAAGTGGCGTCGGGAGTAACTGCTTGCATGCACGTTACCACTCCACTATGTCTCCCTGTCATGGCTTTTGCACCATCAGTACAGATACCAACACATCTTGACCACCAAAGTCCATTTGTGTCACAAAGCTGTCCACTACCCCCCATAAAAGTAACGGACATATACCAAGAGCTGTGCCAAACCCGCCACGTCTGTTGACTCATCCAGCTGTAACGCATAGAATTCACTGGCTTGCATGCAAAGCAGTAATTGTTTCAAAACATCTCTTGCCATGTCACTAATGCGTTGTGAAACACTGTTGTTTGATGAAGACATTGTCTGTATAGTTTTTTGGGCCTTTTCCCCCAGCATTGTCCCAGCCATATCCGCGGCAGCAGGAAGAATTAAGTCCCCCACAATAGTTTGGGCTTTCCTGTTCTAGCCACGCGGTTGCTCACCATATAAGACACTTCTAGCCCCTTCTTATTAATGGTATCAGTTGCTTTTATACATATCTTGCTACTTGAAAGTTGTCTTAATTCTCGCAACAACAAAAAAACTCCCGTGGCTTATTTTTCAAATTGGCATGTTTTGTTTCTAAATGTCTGCGAGTGAAAGTTGAAGATTTCATTGAGTTGTGAGATAGTACTTTGCACATATAACACACTGTGGCTGAGGAAAGGCACTACTCCCAATATAAGTGAAGCCAAAATGTAGTTCTCGTCATTTTTGCGCCTCTTCGATGGTCCAACGTCCCTGTCTGTTGTTCGGTGCTTTCCCGGGTAAGGGGGCAGTAGCTCTTCGGCTGCATCAGATTCACAACTGTCAGTGTCCATGCTAGCTGGGCAAAAAACAAATGCAGAATTACTGATGCTAGCATTGGATGTGCTCGTGGAAGCAGAACAACTTGTGTCGTCGACAGGTACAGGTGTAGTACTGTTGGTAGTAGCAGTACTACCAGTAGAGCTGGTATGTGTCTCTATGGACGCATACCAGGCCTTACCTTTTTTTAACCATTTATCAATTTTCGAGCAAACGGAATGAGCAGCAGCTACCTTTGGCTACATACGGACCGTTAGTGGAATTCCCACGAGAGAGAAATGGTTAATGTGATTGGATGTTAATTATTTGCTTCCTGTATTTGACATTGTGTTGTTATTTCGCTGAACACCAGATGGTTGAATTTTATTTTTGGCAGTGAAAGGAGGCTACTCAGGCGATAAAAAAAACACCCAAATGTATAGCCCCGTTGGAAAATATAAATGGACTGTGAAAATGTGAAGAAAATTGTCTTTTTAACATTTATTTAAAAAAATTGTGAATCACATTTTTATTTGGCGTACCCCTGACAGCATTGCCCCAGTTTGGGAAAACCTGCTGTAGACTATACTTTTGGTAGAAAAATATCTTAAATATCAGCATCCGAAACTACCATAATATATAAATAGAACCAAGGACAAACCATGACATTGTCTGTATAGATTCAAACTGAAATACTTTTTACCTCTCAGTATTAACATTATCACTATCTGCAGGAATGGCCTCAAGTAGTTCTCTCATTCTCTATCTCCCTCTCGCTCTCATCTCTCTCTCTCCTGGCGTTGGGTACTGTATGTTCCCTATCTCTACATTTATATAAGCTCCTTGAGGACAGCACCTCAGCTTTGCACTGACAAGCTTGCTAATTGTCCGAGCATCTCAAGGGTACTGCCAAGTAAGCCCTGGCCATCAAATAGTCCATTAATTTGTGATTGAATTGGGTTACATAACAGCTAATAACAAAGCGGTGGACCTTGGTGGTAAAAGCAAAATCTCTGCAATTGCTTGGTGCATGGTGATAGCTTTGTTTTTCTACCATGACAGATTACATTTGCTGTGATGGTGTCTGCTATATGTACTGTAGCACCCCCATGGCAATGTGAAGGAGAGGGTCTCACAGTCACATCTAGCCTGATAAGTAGTTTTAGATGAAGACAGATGGATAATGACGGAGGGAGATGGATTAACAATCACTATCTTGATAAAACACTTCCCTCATGGACAGATAGCGACCATTAGGAAATAATTTACAACCCAGAGAGAGAGAGAGAGAGAGATATGAGGAAATTGAGCTGAGAAACCTGGTGTAAAATCTGTCTTTTATGTCTCTGTTCTGGCTCCAATGCGAGGAGTACGGGGAAATAGCCTGAGTACTGAAGTCAGATACAACCAACACAGTACTACTGAGACCTAGGGCTATATTCTCTTCTCACCCTGCACTTGAGAATCTTCTGAATCTTATTCATTATTTATACAAGTGTTTCAATTCTTCGGATAGAGGGAACTTATTCAAGCTTGGAAAAGACTGATGTCTTTCTTTGTACTTGGTTGGACTAATGATTTAGGAGCTAGACCACATACGCACAACCATACACTTGCTCTCACACACACAGACAGACACACGCAGGCACACACATACGCACACACGCAGTCGCTGTACGCGGAGGAGCAACAATCCCCAGCTGGGGGTTATCAAATTGATATTCTTAGTCGACTTCAGAACATCTTGAAGATAGGACAGTAATGCTGAAGAAGAGCTTTTTCAATACAAAACAGAGTTTCCATTGCACATTGCAATGCTCCTTGGGCTGAATGCCCCAACATGTCTTTCTTGGTCCTTCACTGTAGATACTATACATCAAGAGAAACAGCAACACAGAGCTTCTGCAGGTCATTAAAAATTTCCCATCTTTCAACCTGCAGTATTACAAAGAAAGGCTATAAAAATGTCTTTAGAAACTTGGCAAGGAGAAAGGAGAAGAGGTCGCTAGGGGCCCAAGGTGTCATGGGCAACAGACAGTTCCAGGGAGCTATGGCAACAGCAGACTCATATAATAGCTGCTTTGCATCAGGCTGCGACGCTGCAGAGAACAGAGAGATCAACACAACTAAAGAGATAGAGAGAATAGAAAGAGATGGAGGGAGAGAGAGAGAGATAATGGAGGGAGGATGACAGGAAGGCTGGGAAGAGAGACCATTTTTGAAAGGGTGTCCCATCTCTCTCTGTCAACACCTCTGGCTGTTTCTCCTCCTCTATCTCCTTCATCATCAGTCCAACTCTACAACCCAGATGCAACTCCACAAACCCAACCCAACACCTCTCCACCTCAACCAAGTGTCCTTAGCTCCAGCCTGACCCCCACCTCCAGGAGAGTTAGTCAGGCCTACACGGCCGTGCTGCGACCCAGTAGAGGGAAGGCTGTGGGCAAGCCACAGTTCTGCTCTAGCCCCCTGAGCCCCTGGAGCCCATGGATACTTCTCAGCCCCAGCTCTGGGTGTGTGTGAGTCCGGCACTCGCGGGGCATGGTGGCGGTGGCCTGGGCCTGCAGAGAGAGGGGCTCCGTGGGGAGGGTGCTGTGGTTGTGGTCCATTGTGGAGAGCAAGTGACCCAGGGAGTCCCAGCGTCGGGCGGTGTGCAGGCGGATCAAGGAGTAGTAGCCCCGCTCAGAGAACACCGTGCCAGGGGGAGTCTTGGAGGTCTCAGGCTCCTGCTGCTCCAGCCTGGAGGTCTGGGGGGTGGGCTTGGTGTAGGTGCCCCCCCGGCTGTCAGCCAGCACCTCACAGTAGGGGGGAGGGGGGTCCTCCATCAGAACAGCCTCCTCGTAGCAGGGGGGCTTCCCAAACACGTCCGTCTCTGGGGAGAAACAGACACTCGTATGTTAGTTCCTCCTTTCCCATCGACACAGTAGACCTAAGGGTTCCTGTGGACAGGGTTGTGTGGGAGATCATCATTGGTAAACTGACTGGCTATTACATCATGTTAATGTAACTCCTCAGCCAGCTCAAATGACTGACTTTACATCTGGAGTTACTGATACCATTGCCAAGTCCTACACTTACAGCTTTGCCTTTAAACTGTGAATCAACATAGGTTGAGCGGTGAGCGTTCCATTGATTACTACAGTGGCCTACAGTAAAGGCTTCTTTGATGACTCAATTCAGACAGGTTTTATATAGTGCTAAATGGCTTCACACACAAGCATGTATGCACACACACACACACACACACACACACACACACACACACACACACACACACACACACACACACACACACACACACACACACAGTGTGAAGAGAGATTAATGGGATATTTGTCTTACAGGAACATTCAAGCCACAAGTGGGAGGCTAATTTACTGATGTATTAAAGCACAATCATCTGTCTTCACTCCTTTTACAGCTCACAGAGAGAAAACCCATAGGAACAGAAAAGGTGGGAGTAGAGGAGAGTAGAAGAGAGCGGGTAGATGGGTAGTGGACTTGTGCCTGATTCACACTGTAGTGCCGAAGTGAATCAGCCAGTACTGTTCGGGGTGCCCCTGCCCTAGAGTGAACAATTTCTCTTCAGGGGAAACAAATCATGTTGATTGTAATGAATATATCATCAAGAGATGATCTCATTGTTTTGGGCTATTGATCATCTCAGAATATACAGCGCATTTGAAAAGTATTCAGACCCATTCCCTTTTTCCACATTTTGTTATGTTTCAGCCTTATTCTAAAATTGATTAAATAAAACATTTTCCTCATCAATCTACACGCAATACCCCATAATGACAAAGTTAAAACAGGTTTTTAGAAATGTTGGCAAATTTATTACAAATAAAAAACAGAAATAGCTTATTTACATAATCATTCAGACCCTTTGCTTTGAGACTCTAAAGTTTGCTCAGGTGCATCCTGTTTCCATTGACCATCCTTGAGATGTTTCTACAACTTGATTGGAGTCCACCAGTGGTAAATTCAATTGATTGGACATGATTTGGAAAGGCACACACCTGTCTATATAAGGTCCCACAGTTGACAGTGCATGTCAGAGCAAAACCCAAGCCATGAGGTCGAAGGAATTGTCCGTAGACAAGCATTTCGCTACACCCTCAATAACATCTGCTAAACGCGTGTATGAGACAAATAACATGTGATTTGATTTGATTTAGAGCGCCGAGACATGATTATCTCATAGCCTCTAACCACACCTGGTACTTCCTCTAGTGTTATCACTTCTCTAGTAATGTGTGGAAACCCAGCCTGGTAAAAGGAGAGGTACTTCTGTGCGCTTAGACATGGTTATAACATGGTTAATCATAAACTCAAATTCCCAGACTCCATTTCTTTCAAAGCGCACCCACAGTCCGTCTATACTACTATTTATTCCAGGCAGTGAGCCATACCACTTTGCACTTCAGAGTGTTTTTCCAGTGGAAGAAATGTTGCTGCTCACTAAAAACACAACAACCACCAATTGATGTTGAGGATATAGAACGTCTGATATGGAAATCCTCCACAGCATGTGTTGGAAGTGTCGTCTTGGTGGCACCTATGTTTAGATCTGCTGTATGTCTACATCTCCACAACCAATTACACTACTGTTGTTATGATCCCTTTTTCCACCACATGTTCATAACGCCCTGCTCTGGCCCCCTTTGTAATATTAGCCCCAGCCTCTATATGTATAAATAAACACTAAGCAAGCTTCCATACAGTAACAATAGAGGCCCAGACCACTGGAGCTATTTCCACTGGGAGATGAAAGGAATGTTTCATGAGCCAGGTGGTCATGTTTCCAGTGTCAGCAATGCCTCTGGACAAAGAGAGGGCCACAAGTGCAGAGGGGTGGCAAGGCCGTGGAGGGTGGTGGAAGGGGGGACACGGCTCAGGGACAGCCCAGAGCAGAGCCACCTCCCCTAGGGACATGATTGCCAATCTCAGCCTCAGTGGCCCTGGGGCTCCGGGGCCCACCACTGTCGCCAAGGACAGCCCCTGTGATGTAAGCACAGCAGCAGCTGCAGGGTGCAGTGTGGGAGGTATTATTGGAACAAACCCTCTCCAATGCTGGAAGTCTATGGATCTCAGCATGAGAAAATGGCAATTAAAAATGTAAATGAAGCTTGTTCAATTACATTTCTGAACAGAAGCTGTGCCTTGAATATCAATCATTTTGTGGCCATTTTATGTCTTGGCTCTATGTCATTTGGGGGAAAGGATCCTGAGTGGCACAGCAGTCTAAGGCACTGCATCTCAGTGCTAGAGGTGTCACTACAGACCCTGGTTTGATTCCAGGCTATATCACAACCAGCCGTGATTGGGAGTCCCACAGGGCGGCACACAATTGGCCCAGCGTCATCCGGGTTAGGGTTTGGCCGGGGTAGGCAGTCATTGTAAATAAGAATTTGTTCTTAACCTACTTGCCTGGATAAATAAAAATAAAAAATGTTTTTCCCTTTATCAGTGGCTGTCTTCCCAATGAGCAGATTCTTCCTACTTTAAGGTGTTCACCTTAACCACGCTGTCCTGCTGCCCTGGTACTGAGCTCCTCTATCTGTCTTTTGTGCTTGCTTGCTCTCTGTCTATTTCAATGGTTGCTGCTAGCTTACCTTTCACTCCCTTGACTGACTGCTATGTTGTTGGCGCCTACTAAATGTCGAGCTGCTAGCAGTCTGTCATTGCGCTGGCTGCTGTGCTGCTAACTCTGTCACCGCTCTGCCCACTCACTGCCTACGCTACAGCGCTAACTGTCACCATGTCATCCACAAAGGAACGCAGAAATCTACAATGAAAGCCTACAGCAAAAAGCCTTGAGTCCCTGCTGTCACTGCTGTAGCTTGTAATGTACAGAAAACTGCAGGTGTCTCCTGGGTTATGCTCTTTGTATATTTATGTTGCTTTCATATTTAACTGGAAAGGGACAATATGTGAAAGCTGTAAAGAGTTGCATACACTCTTAGAGAAAAAGGTTCCTCATAGAACCAAAAGGGTTTTATTGCTTGCTTCATATATGGAACCCCTAAAAGTTCCATATAGAACCCTTTTATCTTTGATCAGATCCCTAGAGGTTCTTCTTGACTGAACTTAAATGGTTCCATATTGAACCCTGCATGGTGCCATTTATGAATGACTACTATTATTGAATAGTAATATTTTGAGCTAAGAAACTATAATAAACTATTAAATAATGGACAAAAGAGTACCAACATAGTTTTTAGAATTTATTGTCATTATATGCGAACATAGTTTGGACATATGCACTGGTGGCCAGGGAGGTATCTCTTTGTTTGAATGATGGCCCACGTCAACTCTGGCTGACTTCTTTACAATACAATGCAATACAATATACTTTGTCCATTAGTTACAGTGAACAACAAAAATGTGTCTTTTGCTCCCATCTCAACCCCCCCAACAGTAGACCTCAAACATACAGTTGAGATGAGCACAAGTTCACGCCCCTGGATGGAGAGCATGTTGTGGTTGTTAAGGGCCTTGCTCAAGGGCCCAATGGTAGGGGAATGTTTTGAGGATGTGAACCCAGCAGCCTCCTAGTTGTCAGATCAATTTCTCCTGTTTCTTTCCATCGCCAGGCCCGGGATTCAAACCGGCCACCTTTCGGCAACAGGTCCAACTTCTGCCACAGGTCCAACTCCTTAGCCGCTGGGCTACCTGCTTGGCTGGTTCCATAAATAAGCATGAGTTAATCTGACAAAATGAAGACAAATTGCTATGCAGCCATATAATTATTATGATGTAGAAGAACAACTGCCTTTGTTGTCAGCAGCAGCCGAAAGAGAGATGCTCTTCCTCCGATAGTTCTGGGTTAGTGCCAGACTGAGCAAAACATAGTGTGTTAAATGTCTCGTCCATAGATACAGAATAAAAAGACTGAACGACTGGCAACCGAACCGATAGAACGAACGACCAGCCGGCTTGGGTAGCAACCCTAGATTTGTGTCAGGACTATATCATGTGGTAGGATGAAATAGTATGAATAAATTCATCTAAATAACGTTTTAAATTCAAATATGTAAATAATTATTTGAATATGTTGGTAACCTGTTGTGTAAAAGTGATAACGCCCTCGAAGACGGTGTTTGGAGGATATATTGGCAAGGTTTGCCGGCCCTCCACTTCGTCTCGGGCCTAACAACACCAGTGCCAATATACAGTATCTTCCAAACACCGGCTTCGAGGGCATTATCACTTAAGTGTATGCTTTTATTAAACACATGATTTCCTCTTGCGTCTAGCTAGCAGTTAGTTTGCAACAGCACAGGTTTGTATGAACTTTGATGTTTGCCACTCAGACCTCAGCAACAATGTTGTTGATCTTCACCTTGCCATAGAGAGCTAACGGTGTCGGACGTCAGCTAGCCATTCTTCTGACCAGGTGAAATCATGCAACAACATAATTAATATGGAGATATACTCACCGGCCAGTTTATTAGGTACACCCATCTAGTACCTGGTCGGACCACCCTTTGCCTCCAGAACAGCCTGAATTCTTCAGGGAATGGATTCTTCAAGGTGTCGGAAACGTTCCACAGGGATGTTGGTCCATGCTGACGCGATGGCATCATGCAGTTGCTGCAGATTGGAGGGCAGTACATTCATGTTGTGGACAGCCCGTTCCATCTCATCCCAAAGATGCTCTATTGTGTTGAGGTCTGGGGACTGAGCAAGCCACTCAAGTAAACTGAACTCACTGTCATGTTCCAGGCAATGTTTTTCCACTCCTCAATTGTCCAGTGTTGGTGATCGCGGGCCCACTGGAGCCGCTTCTTCTTGTTTTTAGCTGATAGGAGTAGAACCTGGTGTGGTCGCCTGCTGCAATAGCCCATCTGTGAAAAGGATCGACGTTCAAAGATGCCATTTTGCACACCACTGGAGGTCGGCCGTTTCTGAAATACTGGATCCAGCTCGCCTGGCACCGACGATCATACCACACTCAAAGTCGCATAGGTCACTCGTTTTGTATATAGAACCTTTTTTTCTTTAATCTCATCCAATATAAAGAACCCCTTTTTATAAGAGTGTAGGTACACATAAGCAAGAATGAGCTAAAGAGTTAATGGTACTGTAGTCTAATAGCTATCTTACTTTGTCATAGTGTATGTGTGTATTTGTTAATTTGGAAGACCGTGAGGGAAGCCACTGGTGGAGGGGCTGCTCCAGCTAATTGAGCGACAGTCAATCCTGCCCTCCACACCTGTTCCTGTTCCTGTTCCTGTGCAGCGGGCCAGTGTGTGTGTGTGTGTGTGTGTGATAGAACATACAAGTAAAAAAGTACTGTTACAGAATGAGTACCTTACCTTGTGGGGAGGCCCAGCTGCCCTGGGGGAGGGATCGGGGAATGTGCAGTGGTGGGGAGAGGGTCAGCGGGGGGCAGAACTGAAGGGGCTCCCTGGATGGAGGGTACCCAGCCAACCCTGCCGTGCCCAGGCACTCCAGTGACTCCATCTCCAGGGCCCTTAGACACTGCTCCCTCAGCCTCTCCTCCCTCCTCCTCTTCAGACGACGCTGGACAAAGCTACAGAAGCAGCACAGCATGACGATGAGAGCCCACACCAACCAGAACCCAGCAAAACAGGCCAGGAAGGTGTACGTGCCCTGGGACATCACCATGGTGATGAGGAACTAGTTGACTTGGAACTACCGAGGTGCGTGAAACGAGGAGCCAACTGGACTTGGGAAGATACGTTAAATCAAATAGCACTGGCTGCCATTGAGGAGACAAGTGAAAACATTCAAGAGAAAGATAGGGCTCCAGTCTCCAGAGTAGTTCAGTTGAATTTGTAGTCTTCTGTTGAGTTGTAGTCCTCTTATATCAGTGTGACAGAACAGCCCTGATTCTGTTAACAGAACCGGGTGTCTAGTGTCCTTACACACACACACACACACAACAGCAGCACTGTCTCAGAGGGCCTTCTCTAGTCCAAAGGCCAAGTATTATCAGTTGTTTTCCAGCCTGCAGGTCACTTCAAATCCGATGTCTTGTGGTTCTTCAGATGTAAAACAAGGTGATCTTCTACGTTCTCACTCCAGTCTCACTGCAAAATTCATAGTCTAAATCACATCCACTGTCCAGGTATCCTGAAAAATCACAGCTTAAGAAAACTCTGATCACAAAAAAGCACAGAGCACTACTCCTCCTTCCCACTGAGGTTGAGGGCCTGCTCCTCTCCCTACCAGGCAGACTGAGTGGGCCCTCTGAGGGGTGAGGCCTGGATAGGGGGTCAGGTAGAGCAGCGCCACGTGACGCGCCAGTCTGTCCCACAGCTGCCTCCTCCAGGACACAGGGCCAGACCCAGGGGTTCCACACACTCACACGGGGTTCCGAGGCGTTCCGAGTACCCCTCTGGTGCGCTGATCCCCAGACGATGGATTCTGGCACCTTTATGGGGTACTACTAATGTTACGCTGCTCAACAAACAGAGAGAGGGTGGAGGGGACCATCATTATCAATTATGAAATAGGCAATATTTTCAAAACACAGCGCTGCAATATTAGAAACATGGACACAGGCCTGTCTGGTAAGTGATCTCAGCTGTTCAAGCATCATTATGATGGTGACCTCAAGGGGTGAGTATCAATTTCACACATCAGAGAGGATGGATCAGAACAGTACATAGATCTCTTTGGGAAAACAGGGCCTTTTATATGGGCGCTAAAGGGTCCCCAATCCTGCTAATCCTTCCCAGATAGCTAGTGCTGAGCGATTAACCCGAAATGTTGGTTATTTTTCATTTTTTAAACAACTAATTAACCAATGTCGGTTCAATTATTTGAATTCCATTTCGTTTAGTTTTTTTCTGTGAGTTCAATGCGCACATCGCACAGTTTTTCTAGAAATAAAGCAGATCCAGCCTGAACTGTGCGATGTAGTAGATGGTGTTTTAGTTTCCAACAGGCCAATATTCTAGATAGTTTAGTGCATAAAACGTGGTAATTAACTACAATGACCATAATCCATTGCGCATGTACTTGTCCGGTCTGTGTTTCTTTTATGTCTGCTACTGAAGAGAGAAGAATGCTCGATCATGAGGTGATATAGAAAGGAGCTCTTGCTTCGCGAGATGGCTCTACCTGAAAATACATAATCTAAGTGATTGATAGTTGGTGTTCAGCAGTCATAAAAGTATGCCTTATTAACTTTGAAGAACTACTAAAATAGTGATGTTGTCAGACAGCATTGGCAGCAGCTCTATAGAGAAGAGATGATGACTTGGAATGAAATTATAAAGTAATCAAATAAAACTAATGTAATATACACAACAACTGAAATATTTTATTAAAGTAAAATAATGTGAATAAATTGATTTATTCTGTGTTTTTACAGCATTCAAACAACATAATGCATAGTGCACTTAATGTAAAAAATAAACAGAATCCGTGATATTTTTTAAATAATCGAACAGAAACCGAACCGCCCTCAAAATCACTAATTGCTCAGCACTACAGCTAGCATAACATTCTGAGAACCATATGTTTCTTAGAGCTTGGTGAAAGAGTGGTTGTCCTATGGTTACTTTGCATACAACCTTCCCAAACCTGTTAGCAATGGGTGTGGCTGGAACAGCCAAATCCACTCATTTGAAGGGTTGTCCACATACTGTTGTATATATACTGTAGGTTCCCAATCTCCCAACCCCATAATTGCTATCAAGCCATTTCAGACTATCAATCAAGTTAGAGTATATTGTCCTACTATCTTAGCTAAGATAACCTGTTGAACAATAGACATATCTTTTACATAGAACTAGGAACAATGATTGTGGCTCTAGATGGCAGGGAAAAAGTAGTTTCAGGTGTTTGAAAAATTATACATTCTCCTACTTATGTGCACCCCCCCCTCCCACACACACTCCATCTTCATGTAGCCTACTTCAAGCCCCTCTAAAACAATGGGTGCATGACGCCCCTGAACCAATACTTATTTCGCATGCGCACCTGATGAATGTCAGGTTGTGAGATACAGCTTGCGATTTCCATAACATCTGATCATGAAAATGTCAATGCATCTCGTTGTTTACCTTTGTTGCCCGTGCGTCTCCTTGCGTCCTGATAGGTTATCCTGATGGACTCAGAGACACGACTCGCTCCGTTCCATTGAAATGGCCTGAAATGGAGCTCACAGTTTATGACAGCAAGAGAAACCGGTGAACCAAGGTGGTTCGTATGTATTTATCAATAAAGTAAATACAGATATCATAAAGCATTTTTCTGTTGCGTTGAGCGCAAATTACTTCCTCTCCATCCCCACAGCATGCAGTCATTCAGTGAGTGATGCTACGCCTCCGTTCCACGCGAACTTCCTCTGGTTCCCTGGTATCGCCTTTCATGAACGATGAGCGGCAATTACGAGCGCTGTGTAGTGTTTGGTAATGAGGGCTAGAATACCGTAGTCTACATTCACCTTGGCAACCTGGCTCCTCCCTTTCTAGCTATCGTATATTCAATCAATCTCCTCCTTTCGCTCCATCGTAATCATCGTGACATTCAAACGGTGTAGTTTATACCGCCACACAATCAATGCAGATAGGGGTTTTCCAAGGACGTTCACTGAGAGGAGTGCAAATACTGTAGCCTGCTCTTGAAAAGATTAGAATTCCTTTGATAGCAGGGCATGATTATCTCTCTTTTTTGCTTTCTCACATTTTCTTGAATATTATGCTGTGTCATTATCCAGACTTGCAAATGGCACACATGATATTATATATATTTGAATAGGATTACTTGACAAAAGACGGGGGTCCAGGTTAGTCATATAGTACAAGTGTGTGTGTGTGTGGGGTGGGGGGCTTTCCTCTTTTTTGTTTTCTATTCCTCCTCAAATTGTTCATCAAGCAAGGAGGGAGGCTGATGACATCACAGATTCCCATCAGAACATCTCCTTTTTATTTAACTTGGCAAGTCAATTAAGAACAAATTGTTTATTTACAATGACAGCCTACCCCGGCCAAACCCAGACGACACTGGGACGATTGTGCGTCACCCTATGGGACTCCCAATCACAGCCGGATGTGATTCAGCCTGGATTCAAACCAGGGACTGTAGTGACACCTCTTGCAATGAGATGCAGTGCCTTAGACCGCTGCACTACTCGGGAGCCCATCCTTGAATGTCCTACTCCTTGAAGTTTGCAGTTGTGTCTAAAAAACACTATTTTGATGAAAGCTAATTGTGTGTGTAGGCTACTTTACTGTATATATACAGTAATAGTAAAACATTATCGCTGGAGGATGTTTCCCTATTAGGAAAGAGAAGGTAGTAAGTAGCCAACACATGCTCTGTCCAATGACTGTATGGCTTTAGGATTGTGTACTTTAGGGAGTTTAAAGACAAAGTTGTGAGCCCAATAAAAAAACTTGATATTGCTCATCTGCAAAAATGGCATTGCTAACATTTGTTACTAGCCATTGGAGATTTCCACTTTTTCTCACTGACAGAGAGCCAGCCCGTCACATTGCTTACCATATTCACTCTCTCGCAGTACAGCTATTGTGTGTTTATTGATCATTGTTTGACAAGTGAGGGTTAAATTGAGAGGTAGACCACATTATACAGCCTCAATAGCCTCAGAACAATACAAATAATCATAATTCAATCGTTATTCTTTGTCAATACAAGGGAAATCGTGTTGCCGTAAACTTCTGGCAAAGGGCGGAGGGGAGAGGAGGGTTTGACGTTGTAGATGACTCTCTTTCAGAGAGCTGTCTTTTCCTGTGGTCCTGTCAGAAACCAACCTCTGTGACCTCTTTTCCTTCTCTCCACTCTTGGCAATCCAACATTTGATCTCCTAATAGTCTCCAGCTGTTCTACAGTCCATAGAGATACTACACACTAGAACTTTTGGCTTCTCCATCATAAGATGCATTTGTTTCCCAAGAAGTGGACTCTTTTCCTAGCTCAATTGGACTATTTTCTTTGCCCCTGGCTATGTTCATTTGAGAAATGCTCATCCATATTTCAATGGGTCGTGTAGAGCTGGCTCTGAAACCTACGTCAGAAAAGTCTCCAAGACTGTGTTACTGGGTAATTGATTATTAAGGTTATGAGACAGTGATCATTCTACACAGCCTGCTAAACATTTGAGGCTGACTAAGATTGAACATGTGTCAAATGTCAAACGTTGAATCTTCAAAACTGTGAAAATCTTGACTGAAAACAACATTTTGTCAGATGGTCTGCTGTGCAAACTCAACTTCAAAAGCCTCTACACTCTTAGAAAAAAAGGTTCCAAAAGGGATCTTCGGCTCTCCAATGGAATTGACAACTTTTATTCATTTAGCAAATACAGTGTCCATATAAGGACACCCTCAGTCTCAATATGGACACCATACAGATCATATTTTATGCTGTAGCATGTAAAGGATTTATGCATTTCTTACAGGGACAGCTAGGATCTTTCCTCTGTTTAGTGTTCAGTGACTTATGTGTCAGACAAGATCTGTCTGTCATCTAGGCTGCCAAAGCACTGGACGACATATAATGAATATTAATTTACTTACAATGTCCTCTACCACATGTACTGTTGAATGGAATGACTAAGGCCGGAATTCAATCCATTCATGCTTTGTGGACAATTCAGCTTTTAAAAGCAATGTCCCCGCGTTCACAGAGACTTTATTCACGGTAAACGCTGCATATGTTGACTCAATCGGAAAATACCTTTATATTGTGTATTGTCGACAAAGCGGGATCGGATTGAATCACTAAATCATTCTGGTCAGAAAGGGACATGTGTTGTTTGAAATGTCCCTAGAGTAGACCGCTAGATTCCATTCCAGACCGTTTTATTCCAAAGTTGGGGAAACTGGCGTCTATAGCAGTTCTAAACATTCTGTGGACGGGTGACCTATCACTCTATATTTGGAATCTGTATAATATTATCACCATGAAACAATACAGACATTGCTATGACAACACTCACAGCATAGGGATATTGTAAAAATGTCAAATGTGTGCAAATGCACCGAATGTAAAATGTATGCACGCATGACTGTAAGTCACTTTGCATAAAAACGTCTGCTAAATGGCATATAGTATTATATATTATATATTCCAGTACAAAAGGCTGTGAACAATCTCTATCACTTCGCCTTTGTTTTTGTGCAATAAGAGATAAGAAACATATCAGAGAGCACGCAGAGCCAAGAGTAAAGATCACTGGAGCCACGGGATCATGAATACGCTGTACGATGCCTCATGGTGCTTTAGTAATAGAAACGATATACACAGTACTGTCGTTCTCTGTTTTGGACTGCATTTGCATTGATTCATCTCAACACTACAGTGGTAGATAAAAATATCAACCCTGGCACACTAACATACTATTGTTCTGTGTTACAATGTTCATCTGAGATGAAAGCACTGTACTTTTGTTATATTGTTATGTCTCTTTTCCAAGTTGTGAAATAAGCCAAGAGAGACATCTTGTTTCTAACCGTTTCTTCAGACAATTTGTTCCATATGCGAGCTGACTTTGTGTTTATAGGTCCCGTGCCTAATTTGAACACACACACACAGGTACGTGAACACACATACACACAGGAACATGCACACACACACATGCTCTTACGTAGCTCCTCTGTTGTTCACTTGTGAGGCGCACTGTGCTTGGCATACATCAATGCCTCTCTTGTTTTTTAGGACCCTGGGATCCTTGAAATCGTATTTTTGTTCTGAGCTGAAAACATGTATTCTTCTTGTCGGCTCTGAGCTTCGGCTTTGCTGAGGGAAACCAGAGTTCACAGGAGATACTTGTCACTTTCTCTTATAGAGGCCTCATTATAAGAGGATACTAAAACATTATAAGTAGTTCCTAGATACTTTTGACAAGGCTTATAATGCATTAAGAACACATCATAATGGTTTTTACTGTAACTGTATGCCTTAAGTCAAGTGTTATCCAGTATTTTGTTAACACAAACATCTAAATCAGTACAGCACGTTCACAAGGAATCACGACCATCAGCTGCTGAGAGCTATAATTTGTTGCTTCATTCCCATGGGTTTGATAAAGGTGGGTAGTGAGCACGAATCATGGTATAGTGCAACCGAGAGAATTCAAAAACACATTTAATCAAAAATAATGATAGTGTCCCATCTCATGTGGAATTACTAGAACAAATCATTGGAAGCTATCATTTGTCCCCTCATCATTCCCTGTGGTGTACTCAAGACCACGAACAAGATGTCGCCGAAAGACATGGTTGCCTTGTTTCTAGCACCTAGCCAACTTAGGTAGAATGGCACACCCCTTTTTCAAAAATTGACTTTTTCCCTTTATCCAGATTACAACCTCTCAATTTAAGTTAATTGAAAATTTATATTTTTCAAATATCACCCTTTCTAAAACAAGCCATACAGAGCTGGTTGCAATTCCAGTTTGATCCTACAGAAAAGACACAACAAATATTACAACAAATAAAATGTTTACATTCAAATATACTAATTGATAAAAATTAAAAAAAAACTTTGTTAATGTAATTATGAATATGAAAGGTGGAGTTATGCAGTGGTGGAAAAAGTACCCAATTGTCATACTTGAGTAAAAGTGAAAGTCAACCAATAAAATCCTACTTGAGTAAAAGTCAAAAAGTATTTGGTTTTAATATACTTAAGTATCAAAAGTAAATGCATCAACAAAGTGTTCATCCTTGTCACGCCCTGACCTGTTGGAGCCTTTTTATGTCTCATTTTGGTTTGGTCAGGGTGTGATTTGGGGTGGGCATTCTATGTTCTTTGTGTATTTCTTTGTTTTGGCTGAGTGTGGCTCTCAATCAGGGACAGCTGTCTATCGTTGTCTCTGATTGGGAACCACACTTAAGCAGCCATTTTTCCCTCCAGCCTGGGGGGGAAGTTGACTCTGTGTATGTGCTGTTGGTGCTATACGGTTGATCATCGTTTGATCATCGTTTGATCATCGTTTGTTGTTTTTGTATTGAGTAAGTTAACCAAATAAATATGTTTAACTCCACCCGGCACGCTGCGCCTTGGTCCGTCCATGAAGATCGTGACAGAACTTCCCGCAACGAGGGTCTCCAGTCCGGGGCTCGCAACGAGGGTGCCCAGTCCGGGGCCCGCAACGAGGGAGGTACTGTCATGTCCTGGCCATAGATAGCCCTTTTGGCTGCTCTATGGTGGTTTTGGTCAGGACGTGAGCAGGGGTGGTTTTTGTTCTATGTTTTATTTTCTAGGTTGGTTTGTTGATGGTTCCCAATTAGAGGCAGCGGAGTGTTACCTCTAATTGGGGACCATATGTTTGTTCTTTTCCCCACTTGCGGTGTGGGTCATTGTTTATTGTGTGAGCACCTGTATGTGCTACACGTTCGTCACGGTCGGTTTGTTCTTTGTTTTCACCAGTTACGTATAAATAAAATTATGTATACTGGATACCTCGCTGCACCTTGGTCCAGTTCTTTACACGACGAGCGTGACAATCCTCATCATTCAGTTCATTCAAATTCAATTGTAGTATATTTTGTCACTCCCGTTCAACAATTCCAAATCTATTTTGCATGTGCTGCAAAGGGATAACTTGAAATAAAATGATAAAGGTTAATTTAATAATCAACAGGGAAAATGGGATTACTTATTAGCCTAGTGGATATAAGTATTTTAGGCATATCATGGGAATTAGGCCTCATGTAAAATCATTGTCAAAAGTGCAAGAGGTACTGTTGCATGACAAACAGGTGCAATAATATTTTTCTGCCTGTTTGGAAGTGTAAACAACACTAAATACATTTGAAGTAATACCAGAGAGTCTGTTCTAATGAAAAACATGTAAAGCCTTTCATGTAGCATACCAAAGTTTAAAAACAGCCCAATTTGTGAAATTGATTTCTGACATTTTGCGGTTGCATGAGGCTTGGTGATGACAGAACCTGTAGGATATTAAACATACAATTTGGATTTGATTTGAGTGTATTTGTCACATGTGCCAAATACAACAGGTGTAGACCTTACCGTGAAATGTTTACTTACAAGCCCTTAACTAACAATGCAACTCAAGAAATCAAGTTTTTTATATTTACTAAATAAACTAAAGTAAAAAAAAATGTATCAATCAAAAAGTAACAATTGTACAAAACAACAATAAAAAATAGCAAGTAGCATCAGTGTAAAAACAAAAGGGTGGCCATTTGATTAGTTGTTCAGCAGTCTTATGGCTTGGGGGTAAAAGCTGTTAAGGAGCCTTTTGGTCCTAGACTTGGCGCTCTGGTACCGCTTGCTGTGCGGTAGCAAAGAGAAAAGTCTATGACTTGGGTGACTGGAATCTTTGAAACATTTTTGGGCCTTCCTCTGACACCGCCGTGTATATAGGTCCTGGATGTCAGGAGGCTTGGCAACAGCCTTATGGTCAGATGCCAAGCAGTTGCCATACCTCTCAATGGTGCAGCTGTAGAACCTTTTGAGGATCTGGGGACCCATGCCAAATATTTTCCGTCTCTTGAGGGGGAAAAGGTGTTGTCATGCCCTCTTCACAACTGTCTTGGTGTGTTTGGATCATGATAGTTTGTTGGTGATGTAGACACCAAGGAACTTGAAACTCTTGACACGCCCCACTTCAGTCCCATCAATGTTAATGGGGGCCTGTTCGGCCCTCTTTTTCCTATAGTCCACAATCAGTTCCTTTGTCTTGCTCACATTGAGGGAGAGGTTGTTGTCCTGGAACTACACTGCCAAGTCTCTGACCTCCTCCCTATAGACTGTCACATCATTGTCGGTGATCAGGCCTACCACTGTTGTGTCGTCAGTGGTGTTAGAGTCATGCTTGGGCACACAGTCTTGGGTGAACAGGGAGTACAGGATGGGAATAAGCACGCACCCCTGAGGGGCCCCAGTCTTGAGGATCAGCGTGGCAGATGTGTTGTTGCCTACCCTTACCATCCGGGGGCGGCCTGTAAGGAAGTCCAGAATCCATTTGCAGAGAGAGGTGTTTAGTCCCAGGGTCCTTCGTTTAGTGATGAACTTTGCGGGCACTATGGTGTTGGCCGCTGAGCTGTAGTCAATGAACAGTATTCTCACATAGGTGTTCCTTTTGTCCAGGTGGGAAAGGGCAGTGTGGAGTGCGATTGAGAGTGGGTTTAGGGTTTCTGGCATGATGGCGTTGATGTGAGCCATGGCCAGCCTCTCAAAGCACTTCATGGCTACTGACGTGAGTGCTACGAGGCGGTGATCATTTAGGTAATCATTTAGGCAGGTTACATTCGCACAGGGACTATGGTGACCTCTTTGAAACATGTAGGTATTCTAGTGTCGGCCAGGAAGAGGTAGAAAATGTCAGTGAAGACACTTGCCAGTTGGTCCGCGCGTGCTTTGAGTACACGTCCGGGTAATCCGTCTGGCCCAGCGACTTTGTGAATGTTGACCTGTTTAAAGGTCTTGCTCACATCGGCTACGCAAAGTGTGATCACACAGTCATCCGGAACAGCTGATGCTCTAATGAATGCTTCAGTGTTGCTTGCCTTGAAGCGAGCATAAAAGGCATTTTGCTCATCTGGTAGGCTTGCGTCACTGAGCAGCTCGCTGCTGGGTTTCCCTTTGTAGTCTGTAATAGTTTTCAAGCTCTGCCACATCCGAAGAGCGTCAGAGCCGGTGTAGTAGGATTCAATCTTAGTCCTCTATTGACACTTTGCCTGTTTAATGGTTCGTCTGAGGGCATAGCAGGATTTCTTATAAGCGTCCGGATTAGTGTCCCGCTCCTTGAAAGCGGCAGCTCTAGCCTTTAGCTCGGTGCGGATGTTACCTGTAATCCATGGCTTCTGATTGGGAAATGTACATACGGTCACTGTGGGGATGAAGTCGTTGATGCACTTATTGATGAAGCCAGTGACTGAGGTGGTAAACTCCTCAATGCCATTGGATGAATCCCGGAACATATTCCAGTCTGTGCTAGCAAAACAGTCCTGTAGCGTAGAATCCGTGTCATCTGACCACTTCCGTATTGAGCGAGTCATTGGTACTTCCTGCTTTAGTTTTTGCTTGTAAGCAGGAATCAGGAGGATAGAATTATTGTCAGATTTGCCAAACGGAGGGTGAGGGAGAGCTTTGTATGCGAGGGTGAGGGAGAGGGTGAGGGAGAGCTTTGTATGTGTGTGGAGTAAAGGTGGTCTAGGTTTTTTTTCTGGTTGCACATGTGACATTCTGTCAGAAATTAGGTGAAACGGATTTAAGTTTGCCTGCATTAAAGTCCCCGGTCACTAGGAATGCCGCTTCTGGATGAGCATTTTCTTGTTTGCTCATGGCCTTATACAGCTCATTGAGAGCGGTCTTAGTGCCAGCATCGGTTTGTGGTGGTAAATAGACAGCTATGAATAATATAGATGAGAACTTTCTTGGTAGATACTGTGGTCTACAGCTTATGAGGAATTCTACCTCAGGCGAGCAATACCTTGAGACTTCTTTAATATTAGATATAGCGCACCAGCAGTTGTACAAATAGACACATACCCCCGCTACTCGTCTTACCAGACGTAGCTGCTCTGTCCTGATGAAACACGAAACCAGCCAGCTCTATAATATCTGTGTCGTCGTTCAGCCAAGTCTTGGTGAAACATAAAATATTACAGTTCTTAATATCCCGTTGGTAGGATAGTCTTAATCATAGATTGTCCAGTTTGTTTTCCAATAATACCAAGGGTAGTGGTGGTTTACCTACTCGTCGGCAAATTCTTACAACGCACCACTTCTTCCTCCCCCTTTTTCTGATGGGGATTTGGGCCTTGTCTTGACAAAGCAGTATACCCTTTGCGTCAGACTCATTAAAGAAAAAATCTTCTTCCAGTTCGAGGTGAGTAATCGCTGTTCTGATGTCCAGAAGCTCTTTTCGGTCAAAAGAGATGGTAGCAGCAACATTATGTACAAAATGAGTTACAAACAATGCGAAAAAAATAACAAAATAGCACAGTTGCATTAAATCTGCATTAAAGGAGAGCCGCGTCTGGATGAGAATTTTCTTGTTTGCCTATGGCCATATACAGCTCGCTTATGGCCTTATACAGCTATTTTTGCTTTTGGCCTCAGCGAGTTGTATAAGGCCATAAGCAAACAAGAAAAGGCTCATCCGGAAGCGGCGCTCCTAGTGGCCGGGGTCTTTAATCCAGACGCTTATAAGAATATAGGCAACAGAATCAGGAACAGAAGTATAAGGCTGAGTGACTCACTCATTCCTACCTTTCATAAGTTATATTATAATGTAGGGTGAAAGAACGTTCTTGCTACATCTGTCATTTGAATTATTATGTAGATTAATATATTTGTAGGGGTTGATGCATTCTTTGTTAGGGCAAATCTGGTCTGTGATATTGAGTTAAATGTAAAACATTAGAGTACTTAAGCCTTGAATACATTGCAAGTTTGCTCTTTTTTGGCCATTACGCTACAATAGGACTCAACTCTGACTGACCGCAGCATCAATCAGTAGTCTAAACTATGGCACAAATTGGGAGATTTTTCACACCTAGTCGAGTTATTAGACTATCTATCCTTTTGTATATTAATGGAGGTGTGAATGTTTCAGTCAGTCTCTCTCTTCCTGCATCAGGAAAAAAAAGAGTTGAGAGAGAACTTGGGTAAATACAATGGCGCAGTTACACTTGACATATGGACGGATGAGTTTAGAAAAATAGGATACTTGTGCCTTACAGCCAATTACATAAACGAAGAGTGGATGTTATCCACCACGGAGTGGGACAGTGCAGCTCAAAACTGCAGATAACAGAAGGCCAGCTGTTGTGAAAGAATACTTGTGGTTCTTCCTCTATTGCTTAAAGAGGCCTACTGTCCTCCTGGTAATGGTGTGGTTCCAAAGGATAAAGCATCACCTACAGATGGATGTGTGGTTTCAGAGAGAAGCCAACTGTTAGTCTGCGACCAGGCACGGTGGATAAAGCATCACCTACAGATGGATGTGTGGTTTCAGAGAGAAGCCAACTGTTAGTCTGCGACCAGGCACGGTGGATAAAGCATCACCTACAGATGGATGTGTGGTTTCAGAGAGAAGCCAACTGCGAGCCTGCGACCAGGCAAGGTGGATGACATCCTTTTCCTGCACAGCAGGGGGGGGGTTGAATATTTAGGTAAATGTGATATTATTATTATATATTTTTTTGTATACATTTATAAAAAAATTTAAAAACCTGTTTTTGCTTTGTCATTATGTGGTATTGTGTGTAGATTGAGGCGGGAATAAAATAAAAAATAAAAAATCTGAATAAGGCTGTAACGTAACAAAATGTGAAAAAAGTGAAGGGATCTGAATACTTGCCGAATGTACTGTAATTTAATATCTCCCTGTAGTACTCACTCCTGAGCAAGGCAGTTAAGCCACTGTTCCCCGGACGCCGAAGACGTGGATGTCGATTAAGGCAGCCCCCCGCACCTCTCTGATTCAGAGGGGTTGGGATAAATGCGGAAGACACATTTCAGTTCAAGGCATTCAGTTGTACAACTATCCCCTTTCCTTTTATGTCATCATGAAGTGCATTAAGAGGCTATTTAAGGATCATATCTCTTACATCTTACCTAACAACTTAGACCCACTACAATTTGTATATCGCCATCGCGCTGCGCACTTCCCTATCCCATCTGGAGAAGAGGAATACCTATCATAGTGCCCTCCAAGCTCATCACTTAGCTTGGGGCCCTGGGTCTGAACCCCGCCCTGTGAAACTGGGTCCTGGACTTCCTGACGGGCCGACCCCAAGTGGTGAAGGTAAGCAACAACACCACCGCCACACTGATCCTCAACACGGGAGCCCCACAAGGGTGCGTGTACAGCCCGATCCTGTACTCCCTGTTCACGCATGACTGTGTGGCTACGCACGTCTCCAACTCAATCAAGTTTTCAGACAACAGTGGTAGGTCATCCTATAGAGAGGAGGTGAGGGACCTGGTGGAGTGGTGCCAGGAAAATAGCCAGTCACTCAACGTCAACAAAATGAAGGAGCTGATCGTGGACTTCAGTAGACAGCAGAGAGAGCACGTCCACATCGACGGGGCCGCAGTGGAGAGGGTGAAAAGCTTCAAGTTCCTCGGTGTGCACATCACTGACAACCTGAAATGGTCCATTCACACAGACAGTGTGGCAAAGAAAGGGAAGGGAAAGGGGGATACCTAGTCAGTTGTACAACTGAATGCCTTCAACTGAAATGTGTGTTCCGCATTTAACCCAACCCCTCTGAATCAAAAAGGCGCAATAGCGCCACTTCAACCTGAGGAGGCTATCACAAAATAATACAGATGCACCGTTGTATCACTGCCTGGTACGGCAACTGCATTGTCCTCAACCGCAGAGCTCTCCCGAGGGTGGTGCGGTCAGCCCAACGCATCACCGGGGGCACACTGCCTGCCCTCCAGGACATCTACAGCACCCGGTGTCACAGAAAGGCAAGAAGATCATGAAGGACCTCAGCCACCCGAGCCATGGCCTGTTCATTCCGCCACCATCTAGAAGGAGACAGTACAGGTGCATCAAAGCTGGGACTGAGAGACTGAAAAATAGCCTCCATCTCCAGGCCATCAGACTGTTAAATAGTCACCACTAGCCAGCCTCCACCCAGTACCTTGCCCTGAACCTTAGTCACACTCTAGTAGAGAGTGTCTCAGACTGTCGATTTCACACCATTATACACATATGCTGTATTCATTCTGATATTTCTGATATTTGTGTGCTTTGTTTTGTATTGTTAGGTATTACTGCACTGTTGGAGTTAGAAACATAAGCATTTCTCTGCACCTGCGATAACATCTGCAAAATATGTGGACACGACCAATACAATTTGATGTGGTCTATTATTGAGGGACTGTACAAGCAACATCTCTCTCTCTCTCTCTCTCTCTCTCTCTCTCTCCCCCCACATGGATTGTGTTTTGCTAGGCTGACTTACACCGTGGCCTTAGTGGTCGGATGCAGTGTCAGGCTGAGATGAAGGAAACCCATTTCCCACATATTGAGGAGGAGTGATATTTTCATTTCACAGCAGGGGTTAACCATTATGTGTGTGGGAAATCACAGTGCTATGTGACCTAAGCCTGACTAAACATCCATAAAGTGTCTACGCAGCAAACTAGCGACACAGGATATTTCCAGTATTGTCCTATAGGGAATAGGAGAATGTGGCTTGTTCATAGTATGTGTGTGTGTATGACTAACGTGACCTAGTGAGTGAGAGCAATAAACACTTCCCAGTCAGAGACGTAAGCTGATCATGTGCTCACTGGCGTGACATCAAAGTCATTCTAACTGTCCATTGTGATTGGTTGTTGTGACTGAGTGTGACATGTGGCACACGGAGGTGTAATTCACATAGATACTATCAGTGACACAGCAGCATCAGGGAGGCCAGGCCGGGGCACAATGGAAGGCACTGTGTCGTGACGTCGGGTCCCGCTCACTCTCTCTCCTCCTGGGCTTTATTCATTGGTATTTCCCTGGAAGTTGACTCATGTGAAGTTCTAGTAGAGAGTGACTCAGAAGGCTAATGAAATCTAGTGTCTCTTCCATAGAAATGAAACGCTCAGTGGTTTTAGTTTCCTATTATTTTTTGGTTGCAAAGAGACTTGATGCACACTAAGTAAATCACACTAAGTGATATAGCCTGAAGAACAGTCGCCACCTAGATACATAGATCTCGGAGACAATCCCTAGCCTTGCCCCATCCACATGATGGAACACTGTTGGTTTCCGCAACCCTCCATGGCCTTGGTTAACGCACAGACACCAAATATCAGTGTGAGCCGTAACCAGCTATCTCATCACCCTGATAGGAGGGCGATAAGGAAATGTGTTGCTCATGTGTTGTTGTACCTACAATTACAATACAGACATATCCCAATCAAAAACCCTGGATGAATGGAGATATCCGTACAATGCTGAGAGCCCGTACTGCAGCATTCAATGTCAGCAGAACAAACCCTGAAGACTCGGTGTAATACTATCGCTGTACCATCAAGAGTGTCCTGACTGGTTGCATCACAGACTGGTACAGGACTTGCTCCATCCACGACCACAAGGTCCTCCAAAGGGTGGTGGAGACGGCCCAGTATATCACTGGGACCGTGCTACCACCCATCCAGGAAGGCACGCAGCATCATCAAGGACCCCACACATCCGAGCCACGAGCTGTTTTCTCCCTTACTGTAGGGCAGACGGTATTGGAGAATTCTGACACCAACAGGCTCAGAGACCATTTCTATCTACAAGCCATCAGACTGCTGAACACTTAAACTGGACTGACCACCTGCTTGGATTCTGTGCACCTTAGCACACATGCACTCACTCAAGCACACACCCACACAGACATAGAGATATACAATACATTATCAAAAGTATGTAGACACCTATTCGTCGAACACCTCATTCCAAAATCATGGGCATTAATTTGGAGTTGGTCCCCCCTTTGCTGCTATAACAGCCTCCACTCTTCTGGGAAGGCTTTCCACTAGATGTTGGAACATTGCTGCGGGGACATGCTGCCATTCAGCCACAAGAGCATTAGTGAGGTCGTGCACTGATGTTGGGTGATTAGGCCTGGCTCGCAGTCTGCGTTACAATTCATCCCAAAGGTGTTCTATTGGGTTGAGGTCAGGGCTCTGTACAAGTCAGTCAAGTTATTCCACGCAGATCTCAACAAACCATTTCTGTATGGACCTCACTTTGTGCATGGGGGCATTGTCATGCTGAAACAGAAAATTGCCTTCCCCAAACTGTTGCCACAAAGTTGGAAGCACAGAATCTTCTAGAATATAATTTTATGATGTAGCTTTAAGATTTCCCTTCACTGGAACTAAGGGGCCTAGCCAGAACCATGAAAAACAGCCCGAGACCATTATTCCAAACTTTACAGCGTTTTCCTGGCATCCGACAAACCCAGATTCGTCCGTCGGACTGCCAGATGGTGAAGTGTGATTCATCACTCCAGAGGACACGTTTGCACTGCTCCAGTGTCCAATAGTGGCGATCTTTACACCACTCCAGCCGACACTTGGCATTGCGCATGGTGACCTTAGGCTTGTGTGCGGTTGCTTGGTCATGGAAACCCATTTCATGAAACTCCTGACAAACAGTTATTGTGCTGACGTTGCTTCCAGAGGCAGTTTGGAACTTGGTAGTGAGTGTTGCAACCGCATTAGGCGGTCCCGTTCTGTGAGCTTGTGTGACATACCACTTTGCGGCTGAGTCGTTGTTGCTCCTAGACGTTTCCACTTCACAATAACAGCACCTACAGTTGACTGGGGCAGCTTAGCAGGGCAGAAATTTGACAAACTGACTTGATGGAAAAGTGGTGTCCTATGAAGGTGCAACATTGAAAGTCACTGAGCTCTTCAGTAAGGCCATTCTACTGCCAATGTTTTTCTATGGAGATTGTATGGTTGTTTGCTCGATTTTATACACCTGTCAGCAACGGGTGTGGCTGAAATAGTCAAATCCACTAATTTGAAGGGGTGTCCCCATACTTTTGTATATATAGTGTACAGTCATACTACACACACATCACAGCTGCTGCTACCTGACTCTTATTATACTGCTCAGTTTATACACTGCCCCCCATCCCATCCTTCCCCAATATACAGTTGAAGTCGGAAGTTTACACACACCTTAGGTTGTTTAAGGTACTATTCTACTGGACTGGACTGCCATTATAGCACGGTGGCTCTGGCTCTCCAATAGGACAGGGTAACACTGAGCGTGAACACATCTAAGCAAGATAACACTGATGTAACATTGTTTTCCCTAGATTCATTTGTTCATAGGCGGGGGTTTAATAGACTGAAAGCAACCAGGACTGCTGTTACACCACAGTTCTACACTGAAATTATATTCTAAATTAGTATATTATCTTTAATTTGGACATCATCATGCCTGGGCTGCATTCAACAGGGCACAATGTTGTGGAACGTTTAGATGGAAACAGACAATTGAATTCGGAAGTTTACATGCACCTTAGCCAAATACATTTAAACTCAGTTTTTCACATTCCTGACATTTAATCCTAGTAAAATACTCTGTCTTAGGTCAGTTAGGATCACCACTTTATTTTAAGAATGTGAAATGTAAGGATAATAGTAGAGAGAATGATTTATTTCAGCTTTTATTTCTTTTAGCATTGCCTTTAAATTGTTTAACTTGGGTCAAACGTTTTGGGTAGCCTTCCACAAGCTTCCCACAATAAATTGGGTGAATTTTGGCCCTTTCCTTTTGACAGAGCTGGTATAACTGAGTAAGGTTTGTATGCCTCCTTGCTCGCACACGCTTTTTCAGTTCTGCCTACACATTTTCTATAGGATTGAGGTCGGGCTTTGTGATGGCCACTCCAATACCTTGACTTTGTTGTCCTTAAGCCATTTTGCCACAACTTTGGAAGTTTGCTTGGGGTCATTGTCCATTTGGAAGACCTATTTGTGACCAAGCTTTAACTTCCTGACTGATGTCTTGAGATGTTACTTCAATATATCCACATAATTTTCCTGCATCATGATGCCATCTATTTTGTGAAGTGCACCAGTCCCTCCTGTAGCAAAGCGCCACCACAACATGATGCTGCCACCCCTGTGCTTCACGGTTGGGATGGTGTTCTTCGGCTTGCAAGCATCCCCTTTTTCCTCCAAACATAACAATGGTCGTTATGGCCAAACAGTTTCATCAGACCAGAGGACATTACTCCAAAAAGTACAATCTTTTTCCCCATGTGCAGTTGCAAACCGTAGTCTGGTTTTTTTAATGGCGGTTTTGGAGCAGTGGCTTCTTCCTTGCTAAGCGGCCTTTCAGGTTATGTCGATATAGGACTCGTTTTACTGTGGATATAGATACTTTTGTACCTGTTTCCTCCAGCATCTTCACAAGGTCCTTTGCTGTTGTTCTGGGATTGATTTGCACTTTTCGCACCAAAGTACGTTCATCTCTAGGAGACCGAACGCGTCTCTTTCCTGAGCGGTATGGCGGCTGCGTGGTCCCATGGGGTTTATACTTGCGTACTATTGTTTGTACAGATGAACGTGGTACCTTCAGGCGTTTGGAAATTGCTCCCAAGGATGAACCAATCTTGTGAACGTCTACAATTTTTTTTTATGAAGTCTTGGCTGATTTCTTTTGATTTCCCCACGATGTCAAGCAAAGAGGCACTGAGTTTGAAGGTAGGCCTTGAAATACATCCACAGGTACACCTCCAATTGACTCAAATGATGTCAATTAGCCTATCAGAAGCTTCTAAAGCCATGACATCATTTTCTGGAATTTTACAAGCTGTTTAATAGCACAGTCAACTCAGTGTATGTAAACTTCAGACCAACTGAAATTGTGATACAGTGAATTATAAGTGAAATAATCTGTCTGTAAAAATGTTTTGGAAAAATGACTTGTGTCATGAACAAAGTAGATGTCCTAACCGACTTGCCAAAACTATAGTTTGTTAACAAGAAATTTGTGGAGTGGTTGAAAAACTAGTTTTAATGACTCCAACCTTCAACTGTACATGTAAATATTTGACTATAAATTGTACCTTCCTGTATTATACTTATGCAAAAGTAAAATAGAGAGCCATTTTCTTATCTTTGTATTCTTATCTTTTTTATTTTCTCCCCAATTTCGATCTTGTCTCATCGCTGCAATTCCACCAACGGGCTCACAAGTTCAAGTCATGCATCCTCTGAAAGATGACCTGCCAAACCACGCTTCTTAACACCCACCTGCTTAACCCGGAAGCCAGCTGCACCAATGTGTCGGAGGAAACAGCGTTCACCTGACGACCGAGGTCAGCCTGCAGGTGCCCAGCCCGCCACAAGGATTCGCTAGAGTGGAATGAGCCAAGTAGCCCCCCCTCCGTTCAAACCCTCCCCTAACCCGGACGATGCTGGATCAAATGTGCGCCGCCTTATGGTCTCCCGATCACGGACGGTTGTGATACAGCCCGGGATCTAACCTTTTGTGAGTGTGATGTTTACTGTTAATTTATTTGTTATTTGAAGCCGCTCTGGGACACATGAAGGCTGTGAGAGGAGAGGTGATAAAGGTATAGTTCCTCCATGGCCTTGGCTGATAAGGCAGCTGAGAGTTGGCAGCATAGAGTCATCTCTGGCTAATACAAATAGACAGAGAGGAGGTTTGAAGAGAGCTCTAAGATCCACATGCAGTCAGGATGATGAAAGAGTGTTGTCACCAGTAGACACACCTGAGGGAATTAGATTAAATATATAGGTGATACAGATGAATGTGATTAAATGGAGACCAAGTTTGGAATTAAAAGGGTTTGTTCAAAAGCTTTGTTCAAATGCTGTAAAATCTTTAAGTTTACAACAGTCTCTATACCTGAAGCGACCGCAGCTGTGCCTAAATATGGGGTTTGCTGTGCTCTACATCATCATAGTCATCTGCTCTAATCACTAACTGACTGACTTCAACATAAACCTTCAGCGGTTGAGAGGGGAGGAGAGTCGGGAGATGGGATAGATAGGGTGGTTCTGGTGTTATACTGTATGCTTCAGAATTGTTGTTGAGAGTGAAATAGAGAGACTAAGAGAGAAAAAGAGAGAGTGATTAAGTGTATAGAGGGGCGCCAATCATACACTTCTAATCAGCTAATGTCTACGTAAAAACAATATATTCAACGTCCTTGGTGATCCACGACTGGGAGAGAAAAATACAAAAACATTGTGTTGCATAGGCACCCTCTCTCTCTCTCTCCTGATGCGTACAACACCAGCAACATCCTAGCCTACCCTGATGATACATTCATGCCATAAAGACAGTCTGCACCGGGCCTCCTTTCAATATTAAAAAACAGAAGTCTATTTCAAGCATTATTTATTTATTTTAAATCCCTCTTAAAGAGGGTTGCCTGGCAACGGTGGGGAGGCTGGTGAGTAGTGAGAGAGAGGAAAGAGAGAGAGGTGTGAGGGCGGGAGGGGCACAGATGATGGTTTGGAGAAGAGGAGAGCCAGACAGATGAAGGCTCTATCAGTACTGTATGGTGAAAATAAGTGCTGGGACAGAGAAGCTCTCAGGTAGAATAGCATGCAGTGATGTGGGAGCTACACAATACACATCATGATCCTATGGGGAGAAAGAGTTCAAATGGACGGTGGGTACCAACACCGTAGCAGCCTGACACTTATAATGTCAGGTGATGCACCTGCTGCACCAATGAAGTGCAGCTTTCCTCCAATTAATTATCACTCCAACTTTTATCGAAAATCTGATGCCCAAAGGAATGCAGGTGCAGCGGAGTTAATTTGCAATCACGCTCTCGTGATTGGTAGCCCTACCTGAGACTCATAAGCCCAATAGTTACCCTCGGACCAGAGGGATTTTCCTTTGGTCTAATGGTTAAAATGTAATTTTGGTTCTCGAGCGAGAGCTACCGGTCACAAATCCCACCTGTTATACAGGCAACTGTCATCTACACTGAACAACAATATAAACGCAACACGTAAAGTGTTGGTCCCATGTTTCATGTGCTGAAATGAAAGATCCCAGAAATTGTCCATGTGCACAAAAAGCTTATTACTTAAAAATGTTGTGAGGAAATGTGTTTACATCCCTGTTAGTGAGCATTTCTCCTTTGCCAAGATAATCCATCCACCTGACAGGTGTGGCATATCAAGAAGCTGATTAAACAGCATGCTCATTACTGGGCCTCTCTAAAATGTGCTGTTTTGTCATACAACACAGTGCCACAGATGTCTGAAGTTTTGAGGGAGCATGCAATTGGCATGCTGACTGCAGGAATTTCTGTCTGTAATAAAGTCCTTTTGTGGGGAAATTCTGATTGGCTGGACCTGGCTCCCCAGTGGGTGGGCTTGGCTCCCAAGTGGGTGGGGCTATGCCCTCCCACTGAGGAGCCAAGTCCAGCCATGATTGCACCCCTGCCCAGTCACATGAAATCCATAGATTAGGGCCTAATGAATGTATTTGAATTGACTGATTTCCTTATATGAACTGTAACTGAGTAAAATTGTTTAAATTGTTACATGTTGCGTTAATATTTTTGTTTGTTTGCAAGATTGAATTACACAAGACACGGCAAAGCTAAACAAAAAAAGTTTTATTGAAGTAAAATACTTTGTTACATGGAGGTCCAGTTTGACTGGCCATGACTAATGTACATTTTCACAGGCACCTACGGAGACAGGTTAGAGGCAGACAGTACGAGTTGATAGAAGGGAAAGAGAGAGAACAAAAGAGCTCAAACAAACATCACAGAGTGATACATAGCATGTACATGGCACATGTTCACATCTTCATCACTCATTATTATCGAGTCCACTTTCATTAATCATCATTGTCAACATATGATCTTGATCATTATCATCACTATCCTCTCGGTTGCTTCCATTTGGCATGTAAACACAGCAGGACAACAGAGACCTACGTAATGGTCTCTAGTGACACACAGTACAACATTTGGCCTTGCAGAAGACAGTGGGAAGGCAACGGAGTCACATAGGAAGTTAACATGAATAAAGTCTCCAACCTTCCTGAGCTCAGGGAGGTATCACACATGCAACGTAACAAACGCTGTGACGTGGACTTAGATACAATAGATCAGACAAAGAATACTAAGGGCTTGATTTAATATGGTATTTAAAGGATATATGGACTTTCAGATACTTTTTTTTTTTCACCTCATACTCAAACATGTTCTCCAAGTGAAGTGTAACATAAAGTGTGCCTCCAAGGTGTGAGGGCTTAGTGCAGTCTGAACTTAGTTGGCAAAATGTCAAGAGTATGGCAACACACCAAAAACATTTACAGAACACTAAAAGCAGATTGGAGCGAACACATAGGTAAACACATTGAGCACATGATAAAAAATAAATAACTGAAATAAAATGTTGAAGTATTGTACAGGTAGATAAAGATGGCAGGATAATGTTTTTTAGTCTTTTCACATAGGGAACAGCGCTATAGTATTTAACTGAAATTACAAACTTTGAACAAGCATATCTCCTGTCCCGTTTGATCTTGAATTGTTGTCACTCATTGGCCCAAGGGGGTGAAACATCATTTGTGGGGACATGTTTACTGTTGCCTTGTTTTGATTTACATTTGATTTAGTTGTCAATAAACGTGAATTCAATGTGAAATCAACAACAAATGTCACCATGTCATTGGATTTATGTTAAAAGTAAAAAAAAATGACAGAATTCCCTGACGTTGCTGACTTCTTGCAAATCCAATCAGTTTCCACGTTGATTCAACGTCATCACATAGATTTTATGTTGGTGTTGAATTCAGTTATTGCCCAGTGGGTCTAAAAATTAAGTATATGTTTGGTAAATTGAACTGTTCTCATACCCACTGTCAAAACCTGTTGCTTTGTGCTCTCCTGTTGGGCTTGGAATACTAACAGAGATTTAGGCAACCTCCTGATGTTCCGAGAACGTTCCACGAACTCCCTTGTACAGTAGCACGTTCACTCATCATGACCAGGACAGAGAGTCTAGTACAGGGTTTCTCAAACTTGGTCCTGGGGATCCCAAGGCATTCACGTTTTGTTTTTTTCCCTTACACTACACAACTGATTCAAATAATCAACTAATCATCAAGCTTTGATTATTTGAATCAGCTGTGTAATGCTAGGGCAAAAACCAAAACATGCAACCCCGTGGGTCCCCAGGACAGAGTTTGTGAAACACTGGTCTAGTGGTTATGGTAAAACATGGACACACACAAAACATCAGTGCATTGCAAGAAGAAAGTGTCAGAGGTGTGACATGGATGTAGACACACAGAGGCCCTCCTCTCTCAATGTGTAAGCTTGGCTCAGGAGCACATCGTAAAGAGAAATCATAATAATCAGACTAGAAGTCCTGCTCTAGTATTACGGTGGAGCTGTTGTTGTGGTTTTAACTTTACACCGGTTAAAAAAAGTAATATTGCTAAATAAAAGTAGCATAACTTTACATGGTACAGTACGGTATTGACTGGAATGTAGGCAAGTTAATCTGAGAATCGCACACAATAAAACACAATTCAATGAGAGCTGAGGTGGTAAGAGAAGTTTTGGAAGTCGAGGTTTCCATGGAGATGGCTTAACCTCTCCGTAACCCCTCCCTTCACCTTTGACCCCTCTTCCTCAGTCTGATAGAGTCTCTGGTAAGGAGGGTTCAGCAGGGGATACCATAGTCCTATAGTCTGTCAGGGAGCTCAGTCCCTCAGTCCTATTATAGTCCCACATCCACAAGGAGAATCCCACTGAGTTACATAATGCACAGTCACACATCAGCATGGCAAAGGAACACGAGTTACAACAGCGGCAGAGGAGACAGGAGAGAGAGCGAGGCAGCATGGTCTGAAGCACCTTGAATGGGAAGGACTTAATTATTCAAATATTTTGAGGATTAAAACAAACCAGTTTAGTCATAAGTGCACCGCTAAATTAAACTCAGGAGCTCTGTGACAAAAGTGTAGCCATCTAGGAGGATGCCATGGTAGAGGAAACTCCAAGGCCATTCTAGGCTATCCACGTGTTATGAAAAGGTCCCTTTTGGCAATTTAATTACTGTACTATAACGCATTGGTGTTTTTAGAAAATTCCCTTCTGTAGCTCATAATGTGTTTGGGAACTAACATCTTCTGTAGCTCATAATGTGTTTGGGAACTAACATCTTCTCTAGCTCATAATGTGTTTGGGAACTAACATGCTTTTTACCTAAACCCAGACACATTTAGGACTTTAGAGGTCACATATGATACACTTGTGCACTTACAAATGCATCCTTTAGTCAAATCTATTTGGCTTACATCAAATGTCTCTAGATAGAAACCAAAAATGTACACATAACCTCATACTAAGAGTTTACCTCAGTCTTCAATTTCCTTTTAAGCCTGCGCGTCACACAAATATCCTAATTTGATTGTCTAGAATTGCATGAAGTAAATATAAAAAAATTATTTTTGAATATACATTTCAAATAAAATAAAAATTGTTAGCAATCTGAGCCCAGTCAACACTTTTTATAAGACAAAGAAAAGGAGAAACACCATCAACAGATGAGGTGGGGGTGACAGTATGGTCACTTAGCGGTTGTTGCCATGCATGAAAATGTGGACGGATTCTGAATCATGATTACACTTAAATAACATGGACTTTATGGCCATATATTGAAAATTACATTCCAATATTTATATAGAACTATCTTAAAAATACAAATGTGCAAAATTTGTAAACAAATGAGATCCTCGGTGAGGCTGGGAGGAGGGTGCTCAGTCACAGCCTGGTGGGCTCCTCATCACTGTCGCTGCAGTTCCCACAACAGTCCTGACAGAGGGGGACAGAGAGAAGGCAATTATCAGGAGGCCCAAAGAGAAGTTTATGAGGACAAGTATTGATAAGAAGAAAGGAAACCATTATGTAAGCTTCAGGAGCATGATATGACAATTCATCTCGATGGTTGTTCAGTCGTCTCAAATAAAACTGTTACTCTGGACCCTGATCACACTTGACGAACATATCAAGATTATTTCCATATTCGTAACACTTTTTTGTTAAAAAATAATGCAGAAAAGCTAATCCATGCTTCTGTCACTAATAGATTAGACTACTGCAATGCTCTACTCTCCGGGCTACCTCGATAAAGCACTAAATAAACTTCAGTTAGTGCTAAACACGGCTGCTAGAATCTTGACTAGAACCAAAACATTAGATCATACTACTCCAGTGCGATCCTCTACACTGGCTTCCTGTTAAGGCTAGGGCTTATTTCAAGGTTTTACTGCTAACCTACAAAGCATTACATGGAATGGCTCCATCCCATCTCTCCAATTTGGTCTTGCCCTACATACCTACACGTACGCTACGGTCACAAGACGCAGGCCTCTTTACTGTCCCTAGAATTTCTAAGCAAACAGCTGGAGGCAGGGCTTTCTCCTATAGAGCTCCATTGTTATGGAATGATCTGCCTATCCATGTGAGAGAGACAGACTCGGTCTCGACCTTTAAGTCTTATGATTGAGTGTAATCTGTCCCAAGTGTGCAAAGGTGAACAGCAAGGCTCTGGAGTGACGAACCGCCCTGCTGTCTCTGCCTGGCTGGCTCCCCTCTCTCCACTGGGATTCTCTGCCTCTGACCTATTACTTAGGGCTGAATCACTAGCTTACTAGTGCTCTTCCATGCCGTCCCTAGGAGGGGTGCATCAAGTCGTGCCAGGCTTTTTTTGCTATACTCGACTTGAGTGGTTGAGTCACTGACGTGATCTTCCCGTCGTGCTTTGCGCCCCCCCGGGCTCGCACAGTGGAGGAGATCTTCGTGGGCTATACTCAACCTCGTCTCAGGGTTGATATCCCTCTATTGGTGTGGGCGCTGTGCCTCGACAAAGAGGGTGGCGTTATATCCTGCCTGGTTGGCCTTGTCCGAGGGTATCGTCGGACAGGGACACAATGTCCCCCGAACCCCCGTCTCAGACTATTGCAGCATAGATACTGGAGGCTATGTGCCAGGGGGCTAGGGTCAGTCTGTCCTATTAGGTGAAATGCTCCTGTCTTATCTGGTGTCCTGTGTGAATGTATGTATGCTCTTTCTCTCTTCTCTTCTGCTCTCCCCCCTCTCTCCACCCCTACTGACATTTACTCCTGAGGTGCTGACCTGTTCACCGGATGTGCTACCTGTCCCAGACCTGCTGTTTTCAACTCTCTAGAGACAGCAGGAGCGGTAGAGATACTCTGAATGATCGGCTATGAAAAGCCAACTGACATTTACTCCTGAGGTGCTGACCTGTTGCACCCTCTACAACCACTGTGATTATTATTATTTGACCCTGCTGGTCATCTATGAATGTTTGAACATCTTGAAGAACGATCTGGCCTTAATGGCCAAGTACTCTTATAATTTCCACCTGGCACAGCCAGAAGAGGACTGGTCAACCCTCAGAGCCTGGTTCCTCTCAGAGCCTGGTTTCTTCCTAGGTTCCTGCCTTTCTAGGGAGTTTTTCCTAGCCGCCGTGCTTCTATATCTGCATTGCTTGCTGTTTGGATTTTTAGGTTGGGTTTCTGTATAAGCACTTTGTGACATCTGCTGATGTAAAAAGGGCTATATTTGATATGATGTACTACAGTACCCATACTGCTCGTTGTGAGATCTTACAGAGAATTATGGGTGATGTAGTACATCAAGCTACAATAGGTGCATTCTGGTTTATCAAAAAAATCCCCATAGACAATAAGAATCCATACACCTACAGCCCAAAACATACAGAGACCAAACAAATCAAGTATAAAATATAGTGTAGAGTCGATGACACACACAACACTGACGCTTTAGGTTTAATAAGGTTGAGGATGTAACCTGTCTCCCAAAAAGCCTCTGTAGCAGCCCCTGTTTAGGAGCAGGTGAGGGCTGTCCTCTCCAGTCCAGGTCCGGGGGAACTGTCCCGTCTGTATGAAACACATTGAGCTCCTGAAAGCACTCGGACTCAATCATCTGGAACCAGAAAAAACAAACCGATCACAACCTCAAACCCATAGCTTAACAGCTTCACTGATAAAGGGACATGTCAGGGTAAAAGGGGACTTTGAGATCAGAACATCAGTATGATGAAAGTGAAGACCATCTTGATAGGACGGGTACGAGAAAGCACTAAAATAGGAGTAATTTGGCCAGTGTCTCTGTCGGCCATAGCTGATGGGAAAATAACTGACTGACACTCTTCGTCTTTGAAATGACTAAAAGTAAATGTGGTGTTTTAAAACGGGATGATGTCAAATCTAACCACATCAGTGATTCAGAAGACTTAATTTGATACTTTCTAAGGCTGTGTCCCAAATGGCCGCCTATTCCTTATACAGTGCAAATCACAAGTTGCTTTTATAAACCACTGCTATCTCAATTGGCCCGGTGTCCGTCTGAACTGCTACAGACAGTAGCCTGCAGTATTCTCTGGACTACGACCCCATTAGTCTACAAAAACATATTTTCTGACCTCCATAGTAAATATGGGTCTTTGTGGCTTGACCTAGTGCCTCTATATTCGGCCTTTCCTAAATATTGCTTGGTTGTATACCTGGGGGATAATATCTAGCATCTGCATACTGAGTGTCTTCATATTGCATGAGACAAGTTACAATTCATTGACTTGTCCAGGACGTTACATGATGTGAAACAGGTTCATAGATGAAAAGATTGAGTACAGGTTGCTTCCTTTTGGTGCATGTGTTATTGTGTAACCTCTGACCTCCATTTGCCAGGGGATGCACACGCTGCCTGTGGACACTTTACAGTAGAATGAGTCATCTTTGGGCTCCAACTCCACCCCTTTGACCGTGGAGAACTGCTCGATGTCCAGCACGTCCTTACAGTAAATGGCCTGGGGCTGGGGAAGCAAACAACAACGTATGTCTGCTGTACATTCTGTGTTGCATGCACTGTACATTTACATAATCATGTGCTTGTGCTCTGACAATGCCTTAACTACTCTCGAGGGGATTAATAAGGACATATGGCATATAAACACATGCGTGCACATACACTAGAACATCAACAAGTGGAGGCAGCTGATTCATCCTATACGAGAAGATACCATTGAAAGACCAACACGCTAAATGTTTCATGTCATGACAGCGTCACTACACAGTGATATTCTTGGATGTGTCCCTCTTGGAATCTATCCAAATGATGCATTAGGGATGATGACATCTGTACAGTAAACAGATTGGATAACACAGTGTGCTTCTTTACATCAGGGGTGAAGGGGGCCTTCAGCCTGCCAGCTTTCAGCCTCTTGAAGTTGATGGATCGGAAGATGGGGTGGGCCTTCACCTCCGTAGCCCCCTCCCCCTGGCAGCCCAGCCTCTCACTGGGCTCTTTGGCCAGCAGCTGGGCAGAGACATGAGAGAGTGACAGCAGTGTTACTAAGCAACAAAGTAAATATGCTATGCTGTTATACTGTTGAATTATGCACTGATCTGCTGTATGTGTTAGGAGTTTGTTTTAAAATCATGACAGACAACCTTCTTTGCTTATGATATTACAAGCCATAGAAAACCTGAATAAAAGCGTCCTTCATGCATGTACGTCATGAACGCAAATCTCTTGAAAACATGACGCTGCGTTCACAAATAAATGATTACCATAAAGATCAATTTTGATATGCAAAGCAAATGCCAACAAAGCATGATCCCATGTTGTTGGCAATATGAGGAGGTACTGTAGTCAGGTACCATTTTGCAGAGGGACTTGGCGTCCTCTGAGAACTTGTCTGAGTACTCCTCCTCCACGTCTCTGACCAGCCTCTCTACGTCCTCACGTTTGATCTTCTTCTTGCGCTGCTGGAAGGGAGACTGACCCTCGATCATCTCATACAGCAGACAGCCTAGCGCCCACCAGTCTGGGCTGAATGTGTAGCGCTCATTCTTCACCACCTCTGGAGCTGACCCACACACACACATATTAGGATGACCGGCACGTGTATACACATGTACACCCAGAGACATGATTACAAATAATGAAGGTACCATTTACATTTGTACTGTTCATTATACAGTACAGTAACAGTATTTGGAAAAAGGTTTTTTGCTGAATGGCGTTAAATGGTGCTTACCCATGTACCCTACAGTGCCCACCCGACCCTTGATGGTCTCTTCCTCGGGAACATGGACTGCCAAGCCCAGGTCTGATATCCGGATATGACCTAAAGGAACACAGCACAACACACACTGTGTTACAGTACACCCCCACCTAATGCTGGAACAGTTAACCTTATGCCACATCACATGCTATCCCCACAAAAGATGCATCTCAATCGAGATATCCAAATATGACATGAAACAACATACATACAGTATCACAGACACATTACATATAGCACATCTCAACGCTATGACACTTTAACCTTATGTCATTTGACATGCTATCCCCACAGATGATGCATATAAATGGATATAGAAGTATACGGCCAATCACAATGCAAAAAAACAAGACATACAGTATTACATATAACACATCTCAATCCTATGACATTCAACCATATGTCATATAACATGCTAGATCCAGTCTGAAGTCTGGACCACAGACTATGTATATTACGGCATCCTTTAGTCAAAGCAGATCTTATGAAAGCCATGTACTTTGGAAACCATATGTTGTTTGCTAAAGAGCACTATTCAGTGGCCGCAGGCTTCACTGACAACCTTGAGAAAGCAGGAGGTCTTTTGATAGACAACGTACTCCCTCTATTGGTGAATAACAGAACGACAGCCTCGGTTCACACATGCAGTAAGGCAGTAGTTACTGTACCAACTCTGGTTACGGAGAGCTATAGTGTGTGTAGGCTTTTGGTCCAGCCCATCACTAACACACCTGATCTATTATTCAATTAATCATCAAGAACTTGATTAGTTGAATCAAGTGTTTTAAAGTAGTGCACGGCTGGACCAATAACATTGTTCCAGGACCATGGGTTGGTTTCCAGGACCAGGGTTGGTCCATAAAACATTTGTTTACTTGTATAGTAGGCATTCATATTATTTCCATCTCTATCTTTACTCACCATGGTCATCCAATAGAATGTTTTCAGGCTTCAGGTCCCTGGAAAAAGACAGCAATACCAGGAGTTATAAAACCAATAACTAACTTCTATCTCTTCCATTAGCCTTGTGAGCAGCTAACAGACAGATTTACAACACCTTGAAAGCTCTCTGCTCTTCGTCTTCCTTTGTCTCTCTCCCAACGTCTTGCCATCTATCGTTCTCCCAATCTCTCACTCCCCCCACTCCCTCCTATCTATCGCTCTCTCTCTCCATCCACTCTTTTGATAGCTGATAGTTGTGTAAACACTAAATACGCTCCGTAAAGTTCCTGTAGCCTTGTCGAGTACCCGCTGAACCATTCTATCAGAACAGCCTTGTGTGTGTGTGTGTGTGTGTGTGTGTGTGTGTGTGTGTGTGTGTGTGTGTGTGCGCATTTCTGTGTGCGCGTTTGTTCCTGTGTGTGTGTGCATTTCTGTGTGCGTGTCTGTTCCTGTGTGTGTGTGTGTGTGTGTGTGTGTGTGTGTGTGTGTGTGTGTGCGCATTTCTGTGCGCATTTCTGTGTGTGTGTCTGTTCCTGTGTGTGTGTGTGTGCCTCTGTGTAGCCTCACCTGTAGACGATCCTCTCTCTGTGCAGGTCCTCCAGGCCACAGGCCAGCTCTGCAGAGTAGAACACAGCCCTCTTCTCCTCGAAGCCGGCCTCTCCCATGTGGTAGATGTGGAACTTGAGGTCTCCCCCATTCATCAGAGTCAGCACTAGACACAGAGCGTCCTTTGTCTCATACGCGTACGCTAGACTCACCTTCAAGACACACAGACAACATGGTCGTGTTCATTAGGCACCAAACAGATGAAAACAAAACTGACTAAAATGTGGAGGGATTACCTGAACTTGTTCAATTAGAAGCATTTTTTTTTTTTTTTCAAAACGTTTCACTACATTCTGCTATGGTGTGCCCTAATGAATAGGACACTTGGCTAAGAGACCAGTTGAAAAATAATTCTACTACTTCTAATATACACAATTAACAAAGCTATGAGGTTGGAGGAGAGTAGCATTTGACCACTTTTGGCCAGCACATTGGACAAAATATGTCGAAATTAAACCCAACTGAATCAAACCCTGATGTTATCTTTTAATTAATAGTGTTATTATTATGATCGGAGTTCAGACAGTCTGGAAGAGCAATCTAGACTCAAATGGTCAAAAGTTGTAATGTTGCGGTCAAAAGCTGAGTTGGGTCAACAGTTTAGTTGCGGTCGACAGTTGAATTAATTGAGTTCAGTCAACTTGACATCTATATAAGGAAAAATGAGTAAGTGGTGCATCATATAGGAATGTAGTTCATATATACATTACAATACAAAACATTAAGAACACCCGCTCTTTCCAAGACAGACAGACCAGGTGAATCCAGGTAAAAGCTATGATCCCTTATTGACGTCACTTGTTAAATCTACTTCAATCAGTATAGATGAAGGGGAGGAGACAGGTTAAAGAAGGATTTTTAAGCCTTGAGACAATTGACACATGGATTGTGTGTGCCATTCAGAGGATGAACGGGCAAGGCAGTTTTAAGTGCCTTTGAACAGGGTATGGTAGTAGGTTCCAGGAGCACCGGTTTGAGTGTGTCAAGAACTGCAACGCTGTTGGGTTTTTCACATTCAACAGTTTCCCGTTTGTATAAAGAATGGTTCACTACCCAAAGGACATCCAGCCAACTTGACATAACTGTGGAAGGCATTTGAGTCAACACAGCCCAGCATTCCTGTGGAATGCTTTCGACACATTGTAGAGTCCATGTTCTGACGAATTGAGGCTGTTCGGAGGGCAAAAGGGGATGCAACTCAATATTAGGAAGGTGTTCTTAATGTTTTGTACGCTCAGTGTATATTACATACAGTACCAGTCAAAAGTTTGGACACACCTACTCATTCAAGGGTTTGTCTTTATTTTTACTATTTTCTACATTGTAGAATAATAGTGAAGACATCAAAACTATGAAATAACACATGGAACCATGTAGTAACCAAAAAAGTGTTAAACAAATCGAAATATATTGTATATTTGAGATTCTTAGTAGCCACTCTTTGCCTTGATGACAGCTTTGCACACTCAACCAGCTACATTCTCTCAACCAGCTTCACCTGGAATGCTTTTCCAACAATCTCAAAGGAGTTCCCACATATGCTCAGCACTTGTTGGCTGCTTTTCGTTCACTCTGCGGTCGACTCATCCCAAACCATCACAATTGGGTTGAGGTCAGGGGACTATGGAGGCCAGGTCATCTGATGCAGCACTCCATCACTCTCCTTGGTCAAATAGCCCTTACACAGCCTGGAGGTGTTGGGTCATTGTCCTGTTGAAAAACAAATGAAATTCCCACTAAGCACACCAGATGGGATGGTATATCTCTGTAGAATGCTGTGGTAGCCATGCTGGTTGGAACCAAAAATCTCAAATTTGTACTCATCAGACCAAAGGACAGATTTCCAATGGTCTAATGTCTATTGCTCGTGTTTCTTCGCCCAAGCAAGTCTCTTCTTCTTATTGGTGTCCTTTAGTAGTGGTTGCTTTGCAGCAATTTGACCAGGAAGGCCTGATTCACACAGTCTCTTCTAAACAGCTGTTGAGATGTGTCTGTTATTTCAACTCTGAAGCATTTATTTGGGCTCCAATTTCTGAGGCTGGTAACTCTAATGAACGTATCCTCTGTAGCAGAAGTAACTCTGAGTCTTCCTTTCCTGTGGCGGTCCTCCTGAGAACCAGTTTCAGTTGCGCTTGATGGTTTTTGCGACTGCACTTGAAGAAACTTTCAAAGTTCTTGAAATGTTCCAGATTGACGGACCTTCATGTCTTAAAGTAATGATGGAGTGTCATTTCTCTTTGCTTATTTCAGCTGCTATAATATGGACTTGGTCTTTTACCAAATAGGGCTATCTTCTGTATACCACCCCTACCTTGTCACAACACAACTGATTGGCTCAAATGCATTAAGGAAAGAAATTCCACAAATTAACTTTTAACAAGGCACACCTGTTAATTGAAATGCATTCCAGGTGACTACCTCATGAAGCTGGTTTAGAGAATGACAAGAGAGTGTAAAGCTGTCATCAAGGCAAAGGGTTGCTAATTTGAAGAATCTTAAATATATTTTGATTTGTTGAACACTTTTTTGGTTACTACATGAATCTGTATATGTTATTTCATAGTTTTGATGTCTTCACTATTATTCTACAATGCAGAAAATAGTAAAAAAAAAAAAAAAAAAAACTTGAATGAGTAGGTGTGTCCAAACTTTGACTGGTACAGTATACATACTGTACATATATTATACATAATGTGACACATGGTGGTAAGTAGGTAGCTCATATACTTACTACAAACCTACTGTTGACTTTCTCTAGAATCTGCTTCTCATTCAAGGCCATGGACTCTCCTTTCCTCTTCTTGATCCTCTTCTTCTCCAACTTCTTACACGCGTACATCTTCCCTGTGGCACGCACCTGGCATGCACACACCTGATGAGAAGAGTGGATGAAAGAGACAAAGAGAGAGAGAAAGAGAGGGAGACGGGGAAGAGAAATAGAGAAGGCAAGTTAACTGCATATTGTAGGTTTTTCATAGTTGAACACCACAATGTCTACTCTTGCCCAGTAAATACACTGTAATGGAGGCATGACCATGGCTCAGGCCATTTCACATGAGGAGAGCTCAAGAGGACACCAGTTAATGGCACTTGTATTCCGAAAACAAACAAAGACACAGTTGATAATTTTATGGGCCCATCAAATCACATCCACACTGAGGTCTTTGTTGGTCCTCGTTGATCATTTATAAGTTCATCCCTTTGAGGGTCTGATGATGAAGATTATAAGAGACCGCTATCTTTATTTATTATTATCCACTTGTAAAATATAATTCTAAATGAAAGGAAGCTTTAGTTAAGGAGACAAAGAGACAGAGACAGTCCTTACCTCACCGAAGCCTCCCTTCCCTAATACCCTGTACTGTCGGAATGTGTTTTTAGTGACTGGCTGCCTGTGAGAACACAGAAAAAGGGGTCAACACAACACCAAACAACAACTTTATTGTCCCTTGTGGGAAAATGTGCTCAACATTATCGACATACACTGACTGTACAGCAGCAATGCATCTGAACATACACATTTGACTTTGCAAGTCACTTTTACAAAATGTTTGCTTTAAAAAACACTATTCTGTCAAAGGAAAGCAATAGGGGGAATAAAACCCTTGTTTAATACATCTTATCTTGTAACTCGACTTGAGTTCGGCCCAGCACCAAAGACCAGATAGGACTACTTAGGACTAGGCCCTTAACAAAGTGTTGGCATATTTACTGTGAGTCAAAGGTTGTGTCCAAATGGGACACTATTCCCTATATAGTGCACTTCGTTGTGCACTATAAAAGGGAATAGGGTGGAGACATGTTCTGTTTGCTAATGTATTAAAAAGTATGTAGACCAGGACTCATGTATTTACATAAATAAATCTGTTCCCCAAAGGACTTGTTTGCATCCCAAGCATGATAGGCCTGCTGGGATAAAGGTCTTTCTTTAAATGACCCATATAGGACAAGCATGAGTATGCATGTGAACAAAACCAAAACTGTAATGTGCAATACTGACTGTATAAAATAAATAATTGAAAGACTGAGCTATATGTATGCTCAAAACAATTGGGAAATTGTTATTTTATAATAATTTGTTTTGGTTGTGTTTCCGATTATTTTGTGCCCCATAGAAATGAATGGTAAATAATGTATTGTGTCATTTTGGAGTCACTTTTATTGTAAATAAGAATAGAATATGTTTCTCAACACTTCTACATTAATGTGGACACTACCATGATTATGGATATCATGATCAAAGATCATACCCCCAAGACATACTAACTTTCAGGTTATTGGTAAGCATTGGCGTCAACATGGTCCAGCATCTCTATGGAACACTATTGACACCTTGTAGTGTCCATGCCCCAACAAATGTCTTCATGTTTTGTACACTAAGCAGAGTGACCAAAGACACAGCCCCACTGAGTTGAGGGTACAGTGCCTTCGGAAAGTATTCAGACCCCTTGACTTTTCCCACATTTTGTTACGTTACAGCCTCATTCTAAAATGGATTAAATATTATTTTTTTCCCAGCAAATCAAATCAAATGTTATTTGTCACATACCTCAAATGCAACAGGTGTAGACCTTACGGTGAAATGCTTACTTACAAGACCTTAACTAACAATGCTGTTTTAAGAAAAATAATTGTTAAGAAAGTATTTACAAAAATAAACAGAAGTAAAAAAAAAAAATGTAAAAAAAGAATTGTTGAGCAACAATAATGCTAATAATCGGGGCAGCCATTTGATTAGCCGTTCAGGAGTCTTATGGCTTGGGCTGTTAAGCTGTTAAGAAGCCTTTTGGACCTCAACTTGGCGCTCCGGTACTGCTTGCCGTGCAGTAGCAGAGAGAACAGTCCATTACTAGGGTGGCTGGAGTCTTTGGCAATTTATAGGGCCTTCTTCTGACACCGCCTAGTATAGAGGTCCTGGATGGCAGGAAGCTTGGCCCCAGTGATGTACTGGGCCGTACGCACTACCCTCTTTAGTGCCTTGCGGTCAGAGGTCGAGCAGTTGCCATATCAGGCGGTGATGCAACCAGTCAGGATTCTCTCGATGGTGCAGCTGAACAACTGTTTGAGGATCTGAGGACCCATGCTAAATCTTTTCAGTCTCCTAAGGGGCAATAGGCTTTGTCGTGCCCTCTTCACAACTGTCTTGGTGTGTGTGGACCATGATAGTTTGTTGGTGATGTGGACACCAAGGAACTTGAAGCTCTCAACCTACTCCACAACAGCCCCGTCGATGAGAATGTAGTCCACGATCATCTCCTTTGTCTTGATCACATTGAGGGAGAGGTTGTTATCCTGGCACCATACTGCCAGGTCTCTGACCTCCTCCCTATAGGCTGTCTCATCGTTGCCGTGATCAGGCCTACCACTGTTGTGTTGTCAGCAAACTTGATGATGGTGTTGGAGTCATGCTTGGCCAAGCAGTCATGGGTAAACAGGGAGTACAGGAGGGGAATGAGCACACACCCCTGAGGGGCCCCCATGTTGAGGATCAGCGTGGCATATTTGTTGTTACCTACCCTTATCACCTGGAGACGGCCCGTCAGGAAGTCCAGCATTCAGTTTTAGAGGGAGGTGTTTAGTCCCAGGGTCCTTAGCTTAGTGATGAGCTTTGAGGGCTCTATGATGTTGAACGCTGAGCTGTAGTCAATGAAAAGCATTCTCACCTAGGTGTTCCTTTTGTCCAGGTGGGAAAGGGCAGTGTGAAGTGCAACAGAGATTGCGTCGTCTGTGGATCTGTTTGGGGTGGTATGCAAATTGGAGTGGGTCTAGGGTTTCTGGGATAATGGTGTTGATGTGAGCCATGACCAGCCTTTCAAAGCACTTCATGGATACAGACGTGAGTGCTACAGGTCGGGAGTCATTTAGGCAGGTTACCTTGGTGTTCTTGGGCACAGGGACTATAGTGGTCTGCTTGAAACATGTTGGTATTACAGACTCAGACAGGGACAGGTTGAAAATGTCAGTGAAGACACTTGCCAGTTGGTCACAGTCGTCTGGAACAGCTGGTGCTCTCATACATGCTTCAGTGTTGCTTGCCTCGAAGCGCGCATAGAAGTAATTTAGCTCGTCTGGTAGGCTCGTGTCACTGGGCAGCTTGCGGCTGTGCTTCCCTTTGTAGTCCATAATAGTTTGCAAGCCCTGCCACATCTGACGAGCGTCGGAGCCAGTGCAGTAGGATTCAATCTTAGTCCTGTATTGACGATTTGCTTGTTTAATGGTTCGTCGGAGGGCATAGCGGGATTTATTATAAGCGTCTGGGTTAGAGTCCTTGAAAGCGACAGCTCTACCCTTAGCTCAGTGCGGATGTTGCCTGTAATTCATGGCTTCTGGTTGGGGTATGCACGTACGGTTACCGTAGGGACGATGTCATCAATGCACTTATTGATGAAGCCAGTGACTGATGTGGTAAACTCCTCAATGCAATCTGAAGAATCCCGGGAACATATTCCAGTCTGTGCTAGCAAAACAGTCCTGTAGCTTAGAATCTGCATCATCTGACCACTTCCGTATTGAGCGGAATCTACACATAATGACAAAGCGAAAACAGGTTTTTAGAAATGTTTGCAAATTTATAAATTTTTTTTTAAACAGAAATACCTTATTTACATAAGTATTCAGATCCTTTGTTATGAGACTCGAAATTGAGCTCAGGTGCATCCTGTTTCCATTGATCCTCCTTGAGATATTTCTACAACTTGATTGGAGTCCACCTGTGGCAAATTCAATTGAATGGACATGATTTGCAAAGGCACATACCTGTCTATATAAGGTCCCACAGTTCATGTCAGTGCAAAAACCAAGCCATAAGATTGAAGAAATTGTCTGTATAGCTTCGAGGCACAGATCTGAGGAAGGGTACCAAAACATTTCTGCAGCATTGAAGGTCTTCAAGACCACAGTGGCCTCCATCATTCTTAAATGAAAGATGTTTGGAACCACCAAGACTTCCTTGAGCTGGCCGCATGGGCAAACTGAGCAATCTTAGTCAGGGAGGTGACCAAGAACCCGATGGTCACTCTGATAGGGCTATAGAGTTCATCTGTGGAGATGGGAGATTCTTCCAGAATGATAATCATCTCTGCAGCACTCCACCAATCAGGCCTTTATCGTAGAGTGGGCAGACTGAAGACACTCCTCAGAAAGGCACATGACAGCCCGCTTGGAGTTTGCCCAAAGGCACCTAAAGACTCTCAGACCACGAGAAACAAGATTCTCTGGCCTGATGAAACCAAGATTGAACTATTTGGTCTGAATGCCAAGCGTCACATCTTTAGGAAACCTGGCACCATCCCTACGGTGAAGCATGGTGGCAGAAGCATCATGCTGTGGGAATGCTTTTCAGCGGCAGGGACTGGAAGACTAGTCAGGATCGAGGCAAAGATGAACGGAGCAAATACAGAGAGATCCTTGATGAAAACCTTCTCCAGAGACTGGGGCGAAGGTTGACCTTCCAACAGGTCAAGGACCCTAAGCACACAGCCAAGACAACACAGGAGTAGCTTTCGGACAAGTCTCTGAATGTCCTTGAGTAGCCCAGCCAGAGCTCGGACTTGCACCTGATCGAACATCTCTGGAGAGACCTGAAAATAGCTGTGCAGGAACGTTCATCATCTAACCTAAAATAGCTTGAGAGGATCTGCAGAGTAGAATGGGAGAAACTCCCCAAACACAGATGTGCCAAGCTTTTAGTACATTGTGCCAAGCATTTAGTACATTTTAGAATAAGACTAACATAAAATGTGGAAAAAGTCAAGTGGTCTGAATACTTTCTGAAGGCACTGTATATTGAGGCGGTGTGATGTAACAGTAACATTTAATCACTTGCGCTGTGTAGGGGTTTTCTCAGGCTTATAAGTCTGTCTGTCTGCGTGTCTGTCTGTGTGTGTGTGTACCTCTCCAGCCACTTCCACTGCAGGAATCGGTTATAGTACATGCTGTCGATGTAGTCTGCAAAGGGAGCCACACTCAGGTAGTCATGGATCAGTCTAGAACAGAGGACAGAGAGACAGAAGACAGTCAGAACACAGACAGCCCACTAACTGGGCCTTAGGTCCCTCCCTAAGGCCCAGAGTTTTTCCTGGTTAGGTCACATGGTCAAGAAGACCTCCATGCCCTACACATATACCATGCTGCTATGCCATGGGCCCATCTCTCTAACTACTATACCGCAAACATCAGTTCACATCTAAACATTCATTAACCACAACCAGAGGCAGCAATGACACAAAGGGTCTGTTCAGGGTCGTAGTGTTGTTGGAACGGTTGTGAGAATATTCAAAAATAGAAACATTGCTGAACGGAATGGCGGGTGATTGAAGTGGCTAGGGGTGATTAATTAGAACAATATTAATCAGCAGCCACATACCCTCAACATGCTATTGACACGCCCAGTGTGGACAACTGCTCAGAGGATATTGCACAATGCAGTAGACAGTTTATAGGAAAACTCAGAGATTCTGTCTCTGGGCATATCTCATCACTGAAAATTACCCTTTATTCTTAACTGACTTCCTTTGTTGAATAATGGTGAAATGATCTTAAAATATCTACCTTTTCTGATCTTGAATACATATATGCTGAGTAAGTACTGTATGTTAGTGTATTCTCTGTGACTGTGTTTATGTGTTGAGAGACAGACTCACCTGGTGCACTCGTTGAAAAGTTCTTTACAGGGCTCCTGCTCCAGCCTCTCTGTAAACTGACCCACCATGTCCTCCCCCAACTCAGGAATGTGATCCTCTGACTAGAGGGCGATGGAACACAATACAACGTGAATTACGTATACATGACATCATAGGCCCAGATTAAGCCCACTCGATGGAGTATCTCAATTGAAAGTGATTTTTAGTCCAGGAATAGGTTTAGTCTGGGTCTGGGAAACCCCACATCGACATTATTGAATATTTGACATCAAATCACTCATTGCCTGAGAATAGGTTATTCTACTGTACCTTTGGGCTGAAGTACTTGTCTAGGAGCTCCTGAGCACACTCCCTCCTCTTCTCATCTGGACTGACCTCATACTCTGCCTGTGGGGGGAAGAAACAGTAACATACATTATTCAAACAGATGCACAAGCACACACCTGTACAGTGACATCTGCTTCAATAGGTCAGTTCTACCTTTTCCACTATAGCTAGTAGCCTACAAATCGCAGCACTTTCTGTACAACCTCTAATGGTACTAGAACCATGTTACAAATCACTGTAGTAGGCATGAAACAGAAGAAACTGGCATGAAATAGGAAAATATTTTTTGAATCGAAAGAGGTATTACCAATAATAATTGTTTATTTCATCAAAAAATGTTTTGGTTTCATGCCTACTGAACATGACCCAGGCCTACTGGAAGTACCTCCCTAGTACACTACAGCACAGTTCTACAGCACAGTTCTACAGAGCCATTCACCTGGGTCTTCTAACCACCATTTTGATTCATAGTTCTCTCTGGGCTGTTGATTCCTAAATCCTGCCAAGTGCAATAGCATCAGGCCCTTGTGTCATGCCATCCTCCACCCAGCAGCATGATTTACAGTAAGCTAAGAGCATCACTCTAAAGTGCGTCCGCTGGACTCGCAGCACAACTTGTCCATAATGGTTAGTGACAGTTCAGACGGTTCAAATCTCATTTGGTCGCTCTCATGTAGCCCAGGCTCTGTGAGAGGCAGGAAGTAGACAGTGCAGTAAAAGGACAAGCTCACTACTTATGAAGTTGGAGAAGACTGTCTGCTATCTCTTATTTCACAAAGTCAGCCATCTATTCATCATTCTACTTCCATTGACTATTTTCGCTGTGCTAGCTGTGCTATCCTCCTATTAAAGCCCTTTTCTACTTATAGGCTTTTGCATTTGTTAATAAACCAGAGAGGATCTAGCTACAACAACACTCCTCAGATCCTCATACATGTGTGAAAGTTATAATGTGTTAGAGGGAAGGAGGTAAAGTGGATAGGTCATGACTGAGTGTGTGTGACTGCGTGCATGTAGGAATGAGTGTGGTGTGTGTGTGTGTGTGTGTGTGTGTGTGTGTGTGTGTGTGTGTGTGTATGTGTGCTCCAGAACAGTATATTAGAAGAATGCCACAGGGGTCAGCCAGGGTGGAGATAGGAAGTTCAGGTTTATCATTGAGTCATCAGGAGGGGGCTCTGAACAACAAACACCCTGGTACCCCGCTCCTCCCTCACTGCCCCTCCCTCCCCTCCCAGGACTGGGTGGGAAGAACACCACAAATGTGACCTAAACATTCTTCCACAAGAGCATAGCGAGGGGCACATTCACTGAGAAAGAAGAGGGGGGAGGGGCAGCAGAGGGTGGTATAATGACTTTGCTCCCAGAAGTCACGAGTTCCTGTATTTCATTAGCTACTAACCTCCCCTCCGAACCTTCCCTCCAACCCTTCCATCCCTCCTACCCTACCTTTCCCTTCCCTCCTAGACTTCCCTCCTACACTTCCCTCCTACCCTTCCCTCCTACCCTTCCTTCCCCTCCACCCCTCCTACACTTCCCTCCTACCCTTCCCTCCTACCCTTCCTACACTTCCCTCCACCCCTCCTACACTTCCCTCCACCCCTCCTACACTTCCCTCCACCCCTCCTACACTTCCCTCCCCTCCTTCTTAAGATGTGTATCTCGAGGAATAACAAAACACAAGCGTTTTAATCCTGCCTGTCTGTCTCTCTTACCACAGCGTCCAGAAATTTGACACAGCGCCTCAGCTCAGCCCGGGTTTCACAGAACTGCCGGAATAGCGTGCGTCCGATTGGCTGCCGCTCACAAAGGCTGATGTAGTCTTTCTCTGTTGAAAGACACAAGACAGAGAGGGAGTCAATGAGGGCCTCTCTCAGGGTAGAATGAAAACACTCAAGCACAAAAACACACATTAGAAGTCAGGGAGATGTATACAAATATATACTGTGCATAATACACATGCTCATGCCTACTCAAATGCATTTGTGCACTTAAACACATTGTACACACACACACACAGAGCATATTAGCAAATGTATGAGTACTATGGTATCAAACTATTCCCACACACCTCTGCCTAACCACTCTCTGTAGGTGGAGAAATGGTAATGAATGAGGCCTAAACATACCCAACACACACAGAACAATCTCATCTTCAACTACTTAAACTAAACAGAAATGGTCCATCATCTCTTCACATGTGTAAACAGTAATATATAGAGGTATTCTACATGTATGTATGTATGTATGTATGTATGTATGTATGTATGCATGTATGTATGTATCCAAGTTATTAGGCCCCATTTCCTCTTTAAAGTATGTGTGTGTGTGTGCCTGGTGAATAACAAATTGCCAGAGGGAAACGGCGATTTGCATCTGTGGCTCAGGTAGACACAAAGAATATCCAGGAGGCTGTATGATGGATCCAGGAGGACGTGTGCAGGTGGCCGTTATTGATAGCAACCGTGACTAAATACATTGAGAGCTGCTCCAAGCTCGTCTCGGTAACCAGAGAGCAGCTGTAAACACATACCAGCACACGTGCACATCGCTATAGCTAGCTGTTCATAAAGACAACAGCAGAGAACGCTCCTATTCCATTCTATGAATACGCAAAAGGAGAAAATCCGTTGGCATTTTTCAGGAGCATACATTGTTTTGGAAGTGTCAGGCCTGTATGCGCCGTAAGGTACCTTAGATGCTCTCTATTCAAACACAAAAGCTCTACTGTGCCTTAATGAAATTCATTTAAGTTTATTTATAACTTAATTCATTTAGTTTTGTTAGAAGTTAATTCTGTTATGCAATAATATTGTAGATGTCCAGTGATGCACCCTAAGGTTTAAATCACGTTGCAGACTAATTTAGCAACACACTTTTCTTATTTGGGTCTACAATGTCTTATTTTGTCGACGATCAAATTACAGATTTGCCCTTTAATGTCACTACAACAATAGAACTACCCATGTCTTTCCACTAAATCATTTTGATACATGCACATGAGCTGTCGGTTGTTGTGGTTCTGTTGTGTATATATAGGGCCCTATGTGTTCTGTCAGTGTATGTGGTCTCTGATTGGGTTCTACAATGGAACTGTGAGGAGGACAAAACAAGATTTGACCCCCTAATGGCTGTTTCATAGATATAATCGCATTAGCCACAATACAATTTCATTCAGTCCCTGACAGAGGCTCTATTGACAGTAAGAGTTGGAAGAAATCATGCAGATCCCCTCTGAGCCCTGGCCTTTTTCACATCTATTGTTGCTTTCAATGGATGGATGGTTTTTGGCCCTGTTACAAGACCACCTGACTCAACCACAATGTGAGTCAGAAGATTGAGAGGAGAACTGAAGTCAGACAATAAATTCATCACTGCATTTGATGTCATTTAATAAATTCAACAACTATAAACTTGATTCCACAGGCTTCATGTTTACATCAATGATGGGCTCTTAAAAACCGTGTAATGATGTTCCAATTCATCCCACAAGATCACAGCCATTAAAACAGTAAGCTATTTGGATTCTGAAACATTGGGGCTGATAGCCTGATACTGCACTCTGCCTTGTTCCATCTTCTCTCTCTGCTTGCTGCTCTGACTATCAATGGGGGCAATTCTCTGATAACAGAGTAAAATGTATGGAGAGAGGAGGGAGGCAGAGCGTGTGAGCGGCAGTGTGGTAAACCTGAAGCCAGTGCTCATTAACATTTACAGAGAGTGCACAAAGCTTTATTGACTGCCGGACGATTGGATGGCCACTCCAGGCCGCCCATGGAGACCAGAGGGTCCCTTATTAGGGCTGAAGCCTGGGAGGAGGGGAGTGGGAAGAGGAAGAGGGGCGGCCAGCAGTCATATTTAAGAAATGAGAAACGCCATTTCAGTCAGTGTCTCGTGTCTCTCTGCCCTGTTGGGTGGTAAAGTGGTGTTAGTTTCCTGGGAGAGTGGAAGGACACAAAAAGAAACTGGAGGTGTGCATGTGTTTTCTCCTGAGGGCATCAGACTCTTTTTCTCTGTCGGGCCTCACTGGTAAACATGGAAGTTGAGGGTTTCCTGAGCCCCTATCTCGCTCTCTCTCGACACTCTGTGCAAACTGCATGCAGAAGAAAAGTTTTGATTGAGTTGGTAATCGGCCGCCTGTCTGTGTTAATCCCGCAGTCTCAGTGGGAGGTGGCTCTCTCTGTCGCTGTGTATCAGACAGCATCTGGTGAGGGTAAACACCAGTGAACAATGAGAGAAATCCACGTCATCCACTCAGGCCTGTAATTATGCCCTATGCTGTACTGTATGTATAGTGCCTTCAGAAAGTATTCACACCCCTCGACTTTTTCCACATTTTGTTATGTTACAGCCTGAATTTTAAATGGATTAAATTGAGATTGTGTGTTACTGGCCTACACACTATACCCCATAATGTCAAAGTGGAATTATGTAGATTTTCTTTAACCAATTTATTCTAAATGAAAAGCTGAAATGTCTTAGTCAATAAGTATTCAACTCCTTTGTTATGGCAAGCCTAAATAAGTTCAGGAGTAAAAAAGTGCTAAACAATTCACATGGACTCACTCGGTGTGCAACAATAGTGTGTAACTGTACCCCACATATACAAGTATCTGTAAGGTCCCTCAGTCGAGCAGTGAATTTCAAACAAAGATTCAACCACAAAGACCACAGAGGTTTTCCAATGCCTCGCATAGAAGGGCCCCTATTGGTATATATGTAAAAAAAGAAGAAAAAAGCAGACAGTGAATATCCCTTTGAGCATGGTGAAATTATTGATTACCCTTTGGATACACCCAGTCATTACAAAGATACAGGTGTCCTTCCTAACTCAGTTGCCAGAGAGGAAGGAAACCACTCAGGGATTTCATCATGAGACCAATGGTGACTTAAAGACAGTTACAGAGTTTAATGGCTGTGATAGGAGAACATTAAGGATGGATCAACAACATTGTAGTTACTCCACAATACTAACCTAGCTGACAGAGTGAAAATAAGGAAGCCTGTACAGAAAAAAACATTCCAAAACATGCATGTTTGCAACAAGGCACTGAAGTAATACTGCAAAACAATGTGGCAAAGCAATAAAAAATTTGTCCTGAATAAAAAGTGTTGTTTTTGGGAAAAATGCAATACAACACACTGCTGAGTACCATTACTGAGTCTCCATATTTTCAAGAACAGTGGTGGCTGGATGATGTTATGGGTATGCTTCTAATCATTAAGGACTGATAAAAAAAATTAGCACAGGCAAAATCATAGAACAAAACCTGGTTCAGTCTGCTTTCCACCAGACACTGGGAGATGAATTCACCTTTCAGCAGTACAATGACCTAAAACACAAGGCCAAATGTACACTGGAGTTGCTTACCAAGAAGACAGTTAATGTTTCCGAGTGGCCGAGTTACAGTTTTGGCTTAAATCTGCTTGAAAATCTATGGCAAAACTTGAAAATGGTTGGCTAGCAATGATCAACAACGAATATGAGAAAGCTTGAAGAATTATTTTAAGAATACATGGGCAAATACTGTAAAATCCATGTGTGCAAAGCTCTTAAGACACTTACCCAGAAAGACTCACAGCTGTAAACACTGCCAAAGGTTATTCTAACATGTACTGACTCAGGGGTGTGAATACCTATGTAATTGAGATATTTTTGTATTTCATTTTCAATAAATTTGCAACAAATTCTAAAAACATGTTTTCACTTTGTCATTATGGGATATTCTGTGTAGATGGGTGAGAATTTTTTATTTAATCCATCTTGAATTCAGGCTGTAACAACAAAATGTGGAGTAAGTCAAGGGGTAAGAATACTTTGAGGACACTGTATGTCCGCAAAGCAACAGTAAATACTACAGTATTCAGTGTAGTGTTTTTTCAGACTTTAGCTTGCAAACAAAATACAGTGAATTATACAGTGAACACTGCAAAAACACTACAGTAAATACTAGAGTATATCATAGTATTTTTTCATCTGGGTAATCTCTACATTAATATGGATACTTTGAGATTTTGGCTTGTGGATACCATTATGTCTCTGCGTGCAGTTTGAAGGAAGTTAGCATTAGCGCAATGACTTGACGTCTATGGTAACTGTTAGCATGCTAAAAATGACATCCAACTTCATACTAGATGCAGAGACATAAAAGTGGTATCCATGAGTTAATCTGACTCTGGGGAAGTAGATAAAGGGATTTAAGTGAAACCAAATATTCAGAAATGTTTTAATCTGTCCTTGCCTCCCCCTAAATGCACCATAGAAGAACTTGCATGAAGTGCTGTTTTTACTTCCTGATTGCAGAAAGTTGAGCATCAGCTGAAGTGCTTTACCACTATAGTCCAGCGGAGCACCAAGAGCGTAAGTGAACAATACACCACTACAGACTCAAGACTACTTCACCAGATGTTTTCTACCACCAACATTCAGCACAGCACAGCAACACGGTCTGACAGAGATGAGATATAGGCCTAGATGCCAGTTTAGCCCTGTAGATTTAGCTGTTGTAGCTTGAAAGCACAGCAACACCCTCAGGGTGAAAATATATATTTTATATATTTGGGAACAATCAATGTGTCTATTGTATGTATGGAAGGCCACCACAGGAGCTGGAGTCATAACCCAAAAGGCCCTTGGCCAGGAGCCTCAGCCTAGTGATATGCATCTCAACCTAATCTCCTGCCTTATGGAGATAAATCACAATAATGAGGAAATCATATGATTTCCTTTAACCTTAACATTTTTTATTTTCTTTCTTTGTTCACCACCACCTCCCAACCCACTGTTTGACCCTGACCAATGGAGGAAAGCAGCCTATTCTCAGAAATGGGGCTCAAATCCATACAATTGTTCTACTCTTATGAACAAAATAGGTAAGAACTAGGAAGAGGAGCCACTATCCCACTGTTTGCCCCTAGTTTGACACAGTGAGAGTAACAATGCCCCAAACTGGGTGTAGGCTAAATACTGTAACAACAACCTTGAAAACAGCCATCTCATCCTAAGGTTTGGGCTATGAGCTTCCACTTATATTTAATTGTGTTACTTTCCTTTAGATTGTGTTTTGTATGAAACTAATGCAATCTCTTAGAACTGCTGCAAAACAAAACACTCAAATATGCAACACTTTTTTTTCTACCATCTACATATTGTACGTAATTTCAATTATTGTTAGTGAGATCTCATGGCAAAACTGTGTGTGCTCTGTGTCTACTACTCTGTGTTCCAAACCAGTGACCTATAAAACATTTGCCACCATTTTCTTTTTGAACGGCAGAGTGAATTCAGACAAACATGCGAGTCAGCTTCCTCTTTCTGCCCAGGCCACAGCTTCCTCTGTGGTAAAATTGAAGCACGGTTACATTATGTCTGCCTCTGCTTCATGGCTGAAGTCAATTATAAAATGCACTCAGCATTTACAGGTTAAACATGATTCACTTCCTAATCAGCCATCTGAAAGCGCGATGGATGAGAGGGATTTATACACCCTCTCTGTGCCGCTTTAAAGAAGCTGCCGACAATGCCTTTAAACTATCGGAAAAGAGAAAACCAAAAAAAAAGTTACCACAGCAGCCTATCTTCATCATTCACGTGTTCCACAGGATACAATGCAAGCCCCATGATTACAAAATACTGTGCAGTTAGCTGATCCGCGTTGGTGTGAATCCATGTTCAACAACTCCTGACCACCACCAGCAGCACCAGCCACAAATATAAGATATAAACCATAAACACAACGCCAATATACTGTATGTTTCTCTGTGCACAAAATAGCTAATAACTAATGTCAAAGTCAAAGTCAAAAGTCAAAGTCACCATTATTAGTCAGTTGTACAACCGAATGCCTTCAACCGAAATGTGTCTTCCGCATTTAACCCAACCCCTCTGAATCAGAGAGGTGCGGGGGGCTGCCTTTAATCGACATCCACGTCTTCGGCGCCCGGGGAACAGTGGGTTAACTGCCTTGTTCAGGGGCAGAACGACAGATTTTTACCTTGTCAGCTCGGGGATTTGAACTTGCAGCCCTCCGGTTACAAGTCCAACGCTCTAACCACTAGGCTACCTGCCGCCCGTGCTTCCTAAGGAAATAATGGGATGATTGAATAATGACTCCTGATTAGATAATAGGATAACTGACGCATATTATACAGGCCTGCATTCCAACTGTACTAAATTATACATACAGTGTGCTCCTTGTCTTGAGGGGATGAGGTGGGGATTTCCTCCACCACTGGCCAAGTGCCACCAGGCTACTTCATAACATAACACAGGCCGTCATTACCAACCCCACCTTGACTTTTGTCAGACCCCAGTGTCTGGGCGGCAGGTAGCCTAATGGTTAAGGGTCAGTAACTAAATCCCTTTGCTGGCAAGCTGGAAAAATCTGCCATTCTGCACCTGGGCAAGGCAGATGACGTTGATTAAGGCAGCCCCCCCCCTGACCTCTCTGATTCAGAGGGGTTGGGTTAAATGCAGAAGAAACATTTAGGGTTGAATGCAGTCAGTTGTGAAACTGACTAAATATCCCCCTTCCCAGATCTACAGTGGACAAACTTCAATCTCAGCCTCTAGTTATTGTGGGACTTTTCCACCTCTTACAGTAAAAAAAAATTTTATTTCACCTTTATTTATATTTAAGGGCCAGCCGTGCTGCCCTGTTCTGAGACAATTGTAATTTTCCTCTTTGTGGCACCAGACCACACAACTGAACAAAACTAGGGCCTGTAGGACCTGCCTTGTTGATAGTGGTGTTAAGGCAGAGCATCGCTTTACTATTGACAGACTTCTCCCCATATTAGCTACTGTTAAATACATTTTTTAAAATTGAACCTTTATTTAACCAGGTAGGCTAGTTGAGAACAAGTTCTCAATTTCAACTGCGATCTGGCCAAGACAAAGCAAAGCAGTGCAACAAAAAACAACAGAGTTACACATGGAATAAACAAACGTAGTCAATAACAATACAGTGCCTTCAGAAAGTATTCACACCCCTTGACCCCTTGGAATATTTGTATTCTGTACAGACTTCTTTTCACTCTGTCAATTAGGTTAATATTGTGGAGTAGCTACAATGATGTTGATCCATCCTCAGTTCTCCTATCACAGCCATTAAACTATGGAACTGTTTTAACGTCACCATTGGCCTCATGGTTTGCTTCCTCTCTATCAACTGAGTTAGGAAGGACGCCTGTATCTTTGTAGTGACTGGGTGTATTGATATGCCATCCAAAGTGTAATTAATAACTTCCCCATGGTCAAAGGGATATTCAATTTTTTTTTAAACTCATCTACAAATAGTTGCCCGTTCTTTGAGGGGCATTGGAAAACCTACCTGGTCTTTGTGGTTGAATCTGTACTTAAAATTCACTGCTCGATTGAGTGACCTTACAGATAATTGTATGTGTGGGGTACAGAGGTGAGGTAGTTATTCAAAAATCATGCTAAACACTATTATTGCACACCGAGTGAGTACATGTAACTTATTATGGGAGTTGTTTTTACTCTTGAATTTATCTAGGCTTGCCATAACAATCAATTTTAAATTCAGGCTATAACAACAAAATGTGGAAAAAGTCAATGGGTGTGAAAACTTTCTGAAGGCACTGTATTTGAGTGTGGAGAGCAGCTTTCCCTCGTGTTTGGACTTTTGCTATGAATTTACACTGAACAAAATTATAAACACAACATGTAAAGTGTTGATCCCATGTTTCCCTAGCTGAAATAAAAGATCCCATAAATTTTCCAAACACGCAAAAAGTTGTGCACTAATTTGTTTACATCCCTGTTAGTGAGTATTTCTCCATTGCCAATATAATCCATCCACCTGACAGGTGTGGCATATCAAGAAGCTGATTAAACAGCATGGTCATTACACAGGTGCACCTTGTGCTTGGGACAATAAAAGGCCACTAAAATGTGCAGTGTTGTCACACAACACAATGCAGATGTCTCAAGTTGAGGGAACGTGCAATTTTGTATTTGTATTTATTAGGGGTCCCCATTAGCTGCTGCCATTATTAACAAATAATTAAACAGCAGCAGTAAAGTAACAAGCGAGGCAATATACAGGGGGGTACCAGTACAGAGTCAATGTGCAGGGGCACCGGTTAGTCGAGGTAATTGAGGTAATATGTACATGTAGGTAGAGTTAAAGTAACTATGCATAGATTATAAAAGAGCAGCAGCAGCGTAAGAGGGGTCTGGGTAGCCCTTTGATTAGCTGTTCAGGAGTCTTATGGCTTGGGGGTAGAAGCTGTTAAGAAGCCTTCTGGACCTCGACTTGGCGCTCCGGTACCGCTTGCCCTGCGGTAGCAAAGAGAACAGTCTACGACTAGGGTGGCTGGAGTCTTTGGCAATTTTTATGGCCTTCCTCTGACACCGCCTGATAGAGGTCCTGGATGGCAGGAAGCTTGACCCCAGTGATGTACTGGGCCGTACGCACTACCCTATGTAGTGCCTTGCGGTCGGAGGCCGAGCAGTTGCCATACCAGACAGTGATGCAACCAGTCAGGATGCTCTCGATGGTGCAGCTGTAGAACCAGCTGTAGAACCTTTTGAGGATCTGAGGACCCATGCCAAATCTTTTCAGTCTCCTGAGGGGGAATAGGCTTTGTCGTGCCCTCTTCACGACTGTCTTAGTGTGTACGGACCATGATAGTTTGTTTGTGATGTGGACACCAAGGGACTTGAAGCTCTCAACCTGTTCCACTACAGCCCCGTCGCTGAAAATGTGGCCGTGCTCGGTCCTCCTTTTCCTGTGGTCCACAATCATCTCCTTTGTCTTGATCACGTTGAGGGAGAGGTTGTTGTCCTGTCACCACACGACCAGGTCTTTGACCTCCTCCCTATAGGCTGTCTCATCGTTGTCAGTGATCAGGCCTACCACTGTTGTGTCATCGGCAAACTTGATGATGGTGTTGTAGTCGTGCCTGGCCATGCAGTCATGAGTGAACAGGGAGTATAGGAGGGGACTGAGCATGCACCCCTGAGGGGCCCCTGTGTTAAGGATCAGTGGGGCGGATGTATTGTTCCCTACCCTTACCACCTGGGGACGGCCCTTCAGGAAGTCCACATCTATAATACAAAATATTACAATGTACATGTGTGTAGAGTGCGTGTGCTAGCGTGTGTCTGTACCTGGGTGTGTGTCTCTTCACAGTCCCCGCTGTTCCAAAAGGTATTTGTATAGTTTTTTTTTTTTTTTTTTTTTTTTTTTATCTGATTCTACTGCAGTAGAATCCATGTAGTCATGGCTCTATGTAGTACTGTGCGCCTCCCATAGTCTGTTCTGGACTTGGGGACTGTGAAGAGACCTCTGGTGGCATGTCTTGTGGGGTATGCATGGGTGTCCGAGCTGTGTGCTAGTAGTTTAAAACAGACACCTCGGTGCATTCAGCTTCTCACAAAAATAAGTAGTGACGAAGTCAATCTCTTCTCCACCTTGAGCCATGAGAGATTGACATGCATATTATTAAATGTTAGCTCTCTGTGTATATTTAAGGGCCAGCCGTGCTGCCCTGTTCTGAGACAATTGTAATTTTCCTCTTTGTGGCACCAGACCACACAACTGAACAAAACTAGGGCCTGTAGGACCTGCCTTGTTGATAGTGGTGTTAAGGCAGAGCATCGCTTTACTATTGACAGACTTCTCCCCATATTAGCTACTGTTAAATACATTTTTTAAAATTGAACCTTTATTTAACCAGGTAGGCTAGTTGAGAACAAGTTCTCAATTTCAACTGCGACCTGGCCAAGATAAAGCAAAGCAGTGCAACAAAAACAACAACACAGAGTTACACATGGAATATACAAACATACGGTCAATAATACAAAAGAAAAAAAGTCTATATACAATGTGTGCAAATTAGGTAAGATAAGGGAGGTAAGGCAATAAATAGGCCATAGTGGCGAAGTAAATTACAATACAGCAACTAAACACTGGAGTGATAGATATGCAGAAGATGAATGTGCAAGTAGAGATACTGGGGTGCAAAGGAGCAAAATAAATAACAGTATGGGGATTAGTTGGATGGGCTATTTACAGATGTACAGGTGCAGTGATCTGTGAGCTGCTCTGACAGCTGGTGCTTAAAGTTATTGAGGGAGTCTCCAGCTTCAGTGAGTTTTGCAGTTCGGTCCAGTCATTGGCAGCAGAGAACTGGAAGGAAAGGCGGCCAAAGAGGAATTGGCTTTGGGGGTGACCAGTGAAATATACCTGCTGGAGCGTGTGCTACGGGTGGGTGCTGCTATGGTGACCAGTGAGCTGAGATAAGGCGGAGCTTAACCTAGCATAGACTTGTAGATGACCTGGAGTGTTTTGTCAATATGTTTTGACCATGACAGTTCACAATCCAGGGTTACTCCAAACAGTTGAGTCACCTCAACTTGCTTAATTTCCACATTCATTACAAGATTTAGTTGAGGTTTAGTGAATTATTGGTCCCAAATACCAATGCGTTTAGTTTTAGAAATATTTAGGACAAACTTATTCCTTGCCACCCATTCTGAAACTAACTGCAGCTCTTTGTTAAGTGTTGCAGTCATTTCAGTCGTGTGCTGACTGCAGGAATGCCCACCAGAGCTGTTGCATTTCTTTACCAAAAGCCGCCTCCAACATCTTTTTAGAGAATTTGGCAGTATGTCCAACAGGCCTCACAACCTCAGACCACGTGTATGGCGTTGTTTGGGCAAGTGGTTTTCTGATGTCAACGCTGTGAACAGTGTGTCCCATGGTGGCGGTGGGGTTATGGTATGGGCTGGCATAAGCTACAGACAAGGAACAAAATTGCATTTTATCGATGGCAATTTGTTTGCACAGAGATACCGTGACGAGATCCTGAGGCCCATTGTCATCGTGCCTTTCATCCGCTGCCATCACCTCATGTTTCAGCATGATAATGCACAGCCCCATGTCGCAAGGATCTGTACACAATTTCTGGAAGCTGAAAATAGCCTGCACACTCACCAGACACATGTCACCCATTGAGCAAGTTTGGGATGCTCTGGATTGGTGTATGACAGCGTGTTTGTTGAGCTGCATGAGTCAAATGGTGGTCACACCAGATACTGACCGGTTTTCTGATCCATGCCCCAACTTTTTTTAAGATGCATATCTGTATTCCCAGTCATGTGAAATCCATAGATTAGGGCCTAATGAATCTATTTCAATTGATTGATTGATTCCCTTATATGAACTGTAACTCAGTAAAATCTTTGAAATCGTTGCATGTTGTGTTTATATTTTTGTTCAGTATATCTACCAATGGGCAAGCAAGTAGAGAGGAGAGGAAGCGTACCTGTTGTTTGCCGGAGCTCCTCACACAGGCTGATGTGGGGAAACTGAAGCATCTGTTTCCATTTCTTGCTTTTTCCTTTTCTGTTTCCACCACCTCCTGCAAAAGAACAGGGGTTGATTAATCAAACAAATGAAAAATATAAACACATGGGAAAACCCTAAGTAGCCTTGAGCAGCCCATAAAATACATACAGCCCCTAAAAGCGCTGTTGTAGATTCGTCAAGATAAGGAAGAGGGTCAGGGTGATTAATATAATGGCTGTCCTGGAGTGTGTGTCAAGAAGACAGAGAGGTTATTCCTTTGTAGACATAGAAAAAGCAATGTTACTGTATTCTAGTCTACCTCTTTAAATCAAATACAATTGTATTGGTTGTGTACACATTATGCAGATGTTATCTTGGGTTTAGAAACATGCTTATGTTCCTAGCTCCAACAGTGATATCAACAGTAATATCTAACAATACAAACATGCAAATCCAAATAATTTAAAGAAAGGAACTAAGAAATATTAGAACGAGCAGTGTCAAAGTCCGGAATATAAAGTTTACATGCACCTTACATGCCCCAAATACATTTAAACTCAGTTTTTCACAATTCCTGACATTTAATCCTAGTAAAAATTCCCTGTCTTAGGATCACCTCTTTATTTTAAGAATGTGAAATGTCAGAATAATAGTAGAGTGATTTATTTCGGCTTTTATTTCTTTCATCACATTCCCAGTGGGCCAGAAGTTTACATACACTCAATTAGTATTTGGTAGCATTGCCTTGAAATTGTTTAACTTGGGTAAAACTTTTTGGGTAGCCTTCCACAAGCTTCCCACAATAAGTTGGGTAAGTTTTGGCCCATTCCTCCTGACAGAGCTGGTATAACTGAGTCAGGTTTGTAGGCCTCCTTACTCGCACACGCTTTTTCAGTTCTTGTCCTTAAACCATTTTGCCACAACTTTGGAAGTATGCTAGGGGTCATTGTACATTTGGAAGATCCATTTGTGACCAAGCTTTAACTTCCTGACTGATGTCTTGAGATGTTACTTCAATATATCCATATAATTTTCCTCCCTCATGATGCCATCTATTTTGTGAAGTGCACCAGTCCCTCCTGCAGCAAAGCACCCCCACAACATGATGCTGCCACCCCCGTACTTCACGGTTGGGATGGTGTTCTTCGGCTTGCAAGCCTCCCCCTTTTTCCTCCAAACATAACGATAGTCATTATGGCCAAACAGTTCTATTTTTGTTTCATCAGACCAGAGGACATTTCTCCAAAAAGTACAATCTTTGTCCCCATGTGCAGTTGCAAACCATTGTCTGGCTTTTTTATGACAGTTTTGGAGCAGTAGCTTCTTCCTTGCTGAACTGCCTTTCAGGTTATGTCGATATAGGACTCGTTTTACTGTGGATATAGATACTTTTGTACCTGTTTCCTCCAGCATCTTCACAAGGTTATTTTCTGTTATTGATTTGTACTTTTCGCACCAAAGTACGTTAATCTCTAGGAGACAGAACGCGTCTCCTTCCTGAGCGGTATGATGGCTGCGTGGTCCCATGGGGTTTATACTTGTGTACTATTGTTTATACAGATGAACGTGGTACCTTCAGGCATTTGGAAATTGCTCCCAAGGATGAACCAGACTTGTGGAGGTCTACAATTTTTTTATGAGGTCTTGGCTGATTACTTTTGATTTTCCCATGATGTCAAGCAATGAGGCACTGAGTTTGAAGGTAGGCCTTGAAATACATCCACAGGTACACCTCCAATTGACTCAAATGATGTCAATTGGCCTAGCAGAAGCTTCTAAAGCCATAACATAATTTTCTGGATTTTTCCAAGCTGTTTAAAGGCACAGTCAACTCAGTGTATGTACACTTCTGACCCACTGGAATTGTGATACAGTGAATTATACGTGAAATAATCTGTCTGTAAACAATTGTTGGAAAAATTACTTGTGTCATGCACAAAGTAGATGTCCTAACTGACTTGTCAAAACTGTAGTTTGTTAACAAGAAATTTGTGGAGTGGTTGAAAAACTAGTTTTAATGACTCCATCCTAAGTGTACGTAAACTTCCGACTTCAACTGTAGGGATATGATGGTGTGTATAGACATTATGGACAATATATTAATATAAAAAGGCGTGTACAGCAGTAGTTATATAGAATGAGCCTTGACTAGAATACAGAACTTACATATGAAGTGGATAAAACAGTATGTAAACATTATTAAAGTGACCAGTGTTCAATGATTATGTACATAGGACAGAAGTGTCTAAGGTGCAGGATTGAGTAACCGGGTGGTCGCCGGCTAGTAACAGTAACTAAAGTTCAGGGCAAGGTACTGAGCGGAGGCCGGCTAGTGGTGACTATTTAACAGTCTGATGGCCTGGCGATAGAAGCGGTTTTTCAGTCTCTCGGTTCCAGCTTTGATACAGCTATACTGTCTCCGCTTTCTAGATGGCAGCGGGATGAACAGGCTGTGGCTTGGGTGGCTGAGGTCCTTGATTATCTTTTTGGCCTTCCTGTGACACTGTGTGCTGTAGATTTCCTGGAGGGTTTGTGAGGGCCTTAGAGGCAAAGCATCTTGAGGTTGAAGAGGAGCTTCAACACTTTGTGTGGATGGACCATTTCAGGTTGTCAATGATGTTCACCTTCTCCACTGCGTGTGGATGTGGGTGTGCTCCATCTGCTGTCTCCTGAAGTCCACGATCATTTTGTTTTTGACGTTGAGGGAAAGGTTATTTTCCTGGCACCACTCTGCCAGGGCCCTCACCTCCTCCTTGTAGGCCAGTGTTTCCAAACTCGGTCCTGGGGATCCCATGGGGTGCACGTTTTGTTTTTTGCCATTGCACTACACAGCTGATTCAAATAATCAAAGCTTAACGATGAGTTCATTATTTGAACCAACTGTGTAGTGCTACACATAACGTGCACCCTTTGGGGTACCCAGGACCGACTTTGGGAAACACTGCTGTCAGCTGTCTCGTCGTTGTTGGTAATCAGGCGTACCATTGTTTTGTCATCTGCAAACTTGATGATTGAGTTGGAGACGTGTGTGGCAACACAGTATTGGGTGAACAGGGAGTAGAGGAGGGGGCTGAGCATGCACTCTAGAGCCTCAAGATCTCATCATGGTATTTCTGTGCATTCAAATTGCCACCGATAAAATGCAATTGTGTTTGTTGTCCGTAGCTTACGCCTGCCCATACATTAACCCCACCGCCACCATGGGGCACTCTGTTCACAATGTTAACATCAGCAAACCACTCGCCCACACACGACACCATTCATGCTGTCTGCCATTTGCCCAGTACAGTTGAAACCAGGATTCATCTGTGAAGAGCACACTTCTCCAGCGTGCTAGTGGCCATCGAAGGGGAGCATTTGCCCACTGAAGTCGGTTACGACGCCGAAAAGCAGTCAGATCAAGACCCTGGTGAGGACTACGAGCATGCAGATGAACTTCCCCTGAGATGGTTTATGACAGTGCAAACCCACAGTTTCATCAGCTGTCCGGGTGGCTGGTCTCAGAAGATCCCGCAGGTGAAGAAGACGGATGTGGAGGTCCTGGGCTAGGATGGTTACACGTGGTCTGCGGTTGTGAGGGCAGTTGGACGTACTGACAAATTCTCTAAAATAACGTTGGAGGCGGCATATGGTAGCAAAATTAACATTGAATTCTCTGGCAACAGCTCTGGTGGACATTCCTGCAGTCAGCATGCCAATTGCACACTCCCTCAAAACGTGAGACATCTGCGGCATTGTGTTGTGTGACAAAACTGCACATTTTAAAGGCCTTTTATTGTCCCCAGCACAAGGTCCACCTGTGTAATGATCATGCTGTTTAATCAGCATCTTCATATGCCACACCTGTCAGGTGGATGGATTATCTTGGTAAAGGAGAAATTCTCACTAACAGGGATATAAACAAATTTGTGCACAACCTTTTAGAGAAATAAGCTTTTTGTGCGTATGGAACATTTCTGGGATCTTTTATTTCAGCTCATGAAACATGGGACCAACACCTTACATGTTGCATTGATATTTTTGTTCAGTATAGTTACAGTACGTCAACAAACAAATTGGCAAGCAGAATAGGCCTAGGCCTGCTACCTATGCTGTAAAGTTGCCCATCTTGGTTGGGTGGTGAAACTAACTCTATAAGTGGCATGAGCAGGAACTGGATGCCATGCCCACTAACATTTGCTATTCAAATAGTGGTTTGAAGTGAACATATTGACAGTATGTCTGGCTAACACTGTTTTATCACAATGGGAAGTGGACAAGATGCAAATGAGACGCTGAGCACATTATTTATGCCTGGCAAAGAGATGTACAAGAAGACTAACTTGTGTTGAAGCCACTGTGCCTCCATCTTCACAAAGATATTTTGGAAGCTACAGAACATAATTTATTAAATGTCTATATTTGTTTCTGCCACATGTATTCTATTACAAACACCTTAATGCATACTTTGAAATTATATGTAAACTAAACATAAAAATATTTAAAAACAAATTCCTTAAAGTATAATTTTACTAATGTTACTGTCCCTAATACAACAAGAAAATAATTAAATACAATGTAATTTTGTCCTTGAAACATCGAATTCCATTCATTCCTATGGAGGACTGCTTCTACTGGGACATGCCAATATGACTGACCCGTGGCTTAAAAGCCTCTCAAATGACAAATATATAGCATCAGCAATCCAGGGTTTATATACTGTACATCATTGCAAATGACAGTGTACAGTCTGTCATTACTAACTTAGTATTGTTCGATGGAGATATACTCACTGGTGTTGAAAGAATGAGATCACATCCTGCATTAGTGCAAATGCAAAGATAGACAAACCATATGGAAATAATAGTGCAAATCAGAGAGAGAGACAGAGCCTCTTATTATTTCACTCTGCCACCGTTTTCCATCTTGAACTGTTGTTTATGAGAGAAAGTATGAATGTATTATTACTATTTGATAATAACAGAATTACAGTGTTATTACCACCACCATCAACAACAAGAGAGGAAACCTAGTAGAGGTGCTTCTACTAGAACACCGCATTGGGTTGAAGCAGATACAATAATACTGATTTGCAGCAATAAGTAGACTATTATTATGTGGATTTGATCATACCACTTCACCTGGCTACGGAGTAGGGTTTGGTCTCTCAGAGATATAACTTGATCATTTACAATTAATTGGTTCCTTTTTTCAAATTTTCCTACAAAAAAACACCCTCTTGTGCCTGATAAATGTAATAAGACTGGCACTCTGAAGAGATGTTAAGTAGAATTTACGGTTGACATGTCCTACATCCAAATATAATAACACTTCACAGTAGTATTTAATGTGGATTTCAATGGCAAACAACGTGACCAGAGAGAGCCAACGCGAAAACAGAAGTCTGTGTAATGTCTATGGCAGATTCAATACTTCTCCTCTATCAAACAAACAGAGACAGTACACTGAGACTAGATAGAGAGTACAGTATTGATCCTAGCAGAGATGACAATACCATTTTGAACACTGTGTTTTGCTGTAGGCTACCTCTGACATACAGTACAATTGTTTTGGTTAGTTTTCCATCACAAAGCATTTCACAAATAAACATCTGATTGGAAATATACATATTTACAGATCAGTATGATGTTATTTGATGATAATACCGATGTTCCCTCTGGGAAAATAAACGTTGTTCTATGCTCTTCTATTTTACTGTGTATATATCCAAAATATGCAATGTGACAGATATGGCCAGAGTGGGGTTCATCAGACTGGGGTCAACTACCCTGTGAATGGAATGAGTCTGTAAACAGTTTAGGAAAAACACTCCTGAGTTTTAGAACAAGACCATTGTTCATTGTGTTAGCACTAATTGATTTAGTATGAAAAAGGTATAACAAATAGATAGATCAATGTCTTATTTTTGTCCCACATGATCGGCGACTTTTACTGTAGTTAGTTCATTACTGTCATTGCTTCCAATGTATCTGATAGTAGGGCCACTATCAGATAATCTGTGACTGGGGGATAAAATGATATATAGCGTGTTGCCATTTGTGTTTCAGGTGGATACATTATAGGTCTACAGTAATTAGAATTATCTGCAACAGCTAGATACACCAGCTAGAGTCTATAGTGCTGCTTACTCAGTGATCATCTTTATGTGGTCATTTCACAAATTGACATAGGCCTAATGTTGACACCCTACCAACACCACTACAATCCGCTAACATGGAGCGCACTGACATACGCTGTCATTGCCAACAAAAGGTCCACAAATGAATGTCTACTGGCGTTAATTTTGTATGTGCGTAGCTAGCGCTTCATTGCAAATTGAATACGGAATTCTGTTCAACATGCTGTTTCGACAACGACAGAAGGACGCTGTAGTGTAGAAAGCCGGAAAATCTAAAGTCACGCAATCTGTTTGAAAGTCGCATCTTTTCTGTAGCGTACCAATATCCAAGGTTAAGCTCGGGTAAATATTATGTTTTTAGAGAGCATATGGGTTGTTAATATAGTTATCTTAACGCTTCAGAGGCTTTGCAAATATTAAAGGGGTGCAGCAATCATCCAGCTCCTATCTCTATGGCCTGCGCTTCCTGGGGGAATCCCCAGGTTCTGAGCTAGTTCTGGCGGTGAAGAGAGGAGCTGTCAAGCTTGTCATCCGTCTCTGCGCTCAGATATCTCTTACCTTCTCTTGCTTTCAACAGGACGGTGTTGGCCACGATATTCTCGAGCTCCATGTTTTCCTGGGTTGCAGGCACCACAGGCCCAATCTCGCCGCCGGGTTGGCAGTAGTATGTCCTCCCCAACCCCCCCACCCCAAGGCAGAATATTTTAACCCTGATGACTCTCGGCTTCGTCCCGCTCTCCGCCCGGAAGGTTGAGCTGCGTCGATTCCAACCCCACCCGCACGTCAACTGTTGATGTATTCTGACATCGCAGGATAGTTTTAGTTTTGTCTTCACCATAACCACGCCCCTTTAACACAGATGTGGATCAATATTAACATTCAAATAGTTATTCAAAATGATGACTTAATTTGGCTCTGTTCACGTAAATGAGCCGGTATATTTGGTTCCCAAACGGTTCGTCGTTCAAAATACTTAGAAATCGCCAATGTAAAGACAAAAATGTAGGCTGCCATTATGACCGATCGTGAAATCCGCGTTCAAATACATTTGTACCTGGCCAAATGATAAAATGGCCTGCAAAAAAATATGGTTATTTTTTTACGCACTAAAAAAAAATCTGTGTGGACAAGATTGACGTGCTCTCCCCACTTTTTATTTTTACTGCAGTGACGATTCATATGAGGCATTATACGGGTATATAGCCCGATTGTAAACTGTAATATTAAACTAACTGATAACTCAATGCCGCAATGGAGCGATTATTGGAAGACTCGAACTGCTCAAGCAACGATAACCGGAAATGACGACTGCTAAGGGAGGAGAGTGGACGATAGTAAGTGAAAACTTAATTTCAAACTTCTTTTGGGGATTCTTGTGGAGTTACAGAATCTGCGTAAACTTGGACACGGAGGTTCGACTTCAAACAAGGAAGCGAAATAGAATCCATCATACTATATTGTGGTAGGCGGTTTTAGCAACAGCGGTGCTGGACTGTGGTCGACATGGATCATAGTTATGATGGTATGGGAGGGGATGATGAAAGTCATGGACCTGGATGGTCTGTGCTGAAAAGTAAAATAACAATTATGGCCCTGCTATAAGCGCTACTGACAGCAGTAGCAGATCTAGTGTTGAGAACGTGAAGAGGGTGAAGGTAGTGAAAAACAAAAGTAAGTATGTGTCGGAGTGGAAAGTTGTAATCGTGTTTGATGCGACCGTGGGGTCTCATCTACACCATATTCGAACCAATGCCGTTAAGAAAGAAAGGGGAATTCACATTAGCCCGGTTCATTGGTAATGGTAGACTGTTAATATTCTGTGCTTACCATGTTCAGCAAGGGAAGATTCTGAAAATGAAAACTCTCAATGTGATCTGAGGGGGGTAATTCATGGGCTTCCAATATCTATGTCCATAGATAAAATACAATGTAGAGGGGGGGATAGTGGTTGAAGCCAAACGGTTGTTCAGTTTGAGGAGGTTGTACCTAAGAAAGTACAGATGGACTTCCTGGCTTTCACTGTTAGAGAGTTTGTCCCACCTCCATGAAGGTGTTTTAAATGCCAAAGGATGGGACATGTAGCGGCTCTGCAAAGGAAAGAAAAGATGTGCCAAGTGTGGAGGGGAACATGATTAGCATTTGGTGGAAGCCAGGTGTAGAAAGAGGCTAGAGAGGCCAAAATATATAAAATCATTCATAATGTCTCTTCTGCAGAGGCTGCAAGGCAGATTGGTGGACTATTAGGAAGAATGATGGAGATAGGGTTACTCCTGCAATAAGTGGACCTACTGTAGGAAATGTTACTTATATTGGTCCAGACACAGATACGAGACCTGCTCAGAAATCTTGCTCTCACAAATGTGTTGTTTCAAAGGACACCTTAATAGTTCATCAGATTGACTTTATAGCCTTCATTGGAAAGGTTATCAACCTGACTGTGTTTGTGGACTGTGTTTTCTTCTGTGGACAGAATAACTGCCAAGTTGAAGATCATTGTGGAAGCAGCAAAATAGTTTTTAGGAGTAACAGATGTTACTGTTGCCATGATTGTTGATATGTTGACTCCTAATAATACTAATGATGGAATGTCTCAGTATAATAATTAGTTATGGTTTTTGTTACCCTTCAGTGGAATGCCAGAAGCCTTATTGCTAATGGTCAGGAGTTTAAGAAATATGTAATAGATTTAGAGATCAAACCTGATGTGATATGTGGTTGTGCTACGTTCATAAGAGAAGGTCTTGTATACTGTAATATAACTGTCCCAGCTGAATATGAATGTGTGATGGTGGAAATCTACCCTCACACAGGTAGTAATATTAAGTTACAAAATTTTTACCCTTATCGTCAACTATCTGTAGTGATGTTTGATGAAATATCAGGAGAATTGGGCTCTAGAGAGATATGGTGTGGCAATTTGAATGCACATACTATTTTATGGGGAAGCACACATGCAGATGCTAATGGTACTATTGTGGAAGATATGATGGAAATGTGCATTAGTATGTCTTAACGATGGATGTGGTACCAGAGTTGATGATGTTAGAGGAGTTACATCCTGCCTGGACCTCACAATGGCTTCTAACTCTATTGCAGCCATGTGTGAATGGAATGGAATGAATGATTCTACTGTTGGAAGTGATCATTTCCTGATTTGGTGTACCATGAACTGTGATGTTACTATTCCAGATAGAGTACCATTCAGAAGATGGGGCTTTCATAAATAATTTCTGTCTGTTGGACAGTTGGCTTTAGAGAGGCTGGTTGATGTATGTGCTGCCTCTGTGACTGCTCGGATTTTGAGTGATGCAAATGTGCCAGTGAGTAAACTGGGTGAGAAAAGGAAGGTGGTTCCTTGGTGCACGGAAGAGTGTAGTGCGGCTATTCGAGAAATAAATGGGGCTTACGGAGTGTTGATTTCCAAAGGAAGAGAGCTTTAGTACGTAGGGTCATTAAATCTGTCAAGAGAAATGCATGGACACAATTCTGCTCTACAATAGGCAGGGGTACTGAGCTGGGGGATGTATGGTCTATGTTGAAGAAGAAGCAAGTCCACTTGAATTCCAGTTTTGGTTGTAGGTCAGAAAATTGCCGTAACAGCTAAAGAAAAAGCTGACTTGTTGGGGAAGACATTTTCTAGGGTACATAGTCGGTTTCTTTGGATGAAGTATACAAGTAAGATTATATACTTCATCCAATCAGATTTTAAATGCTAATTTTAATGTGTATAAAAAAAGGGATACTGTTGACTCTTTTTTGGATGCTGTTTTTACCACACCTGAGATGCGTTCAGCCTTAATAGGCTGTGGAAATACAACCCCAGGTCATGATCAGTTGTGCTATGTAATGTTTAAGCATCTACCTGATGAGGTTATACATGTTCTCCTGGGATTATTTAATACGATTTAGAGTGAGGGGATTATGCCTTCTGGTTGGAAACGTGCAGCAATATTACCTTTTGTAAAGACTGTTAAGGACCCTTCAGGTGCTGATAGTTATAGACCAATAACACTGACCTTTAACTTGTGTAAACTGATGGAAAAGATGATAGTCAATGGATAGAGGTTTATTGAGTCTATTTCGAAGTGGATTCCGTAAAGGTCTACTTTGGATGCATTAGTAAAGGTGAGCAATGATGTTGAAAAAATGTAATCAAAGAAGTATTGGCTACTGTCTTTTTGGACATTGAAAAGGCTTATTACACTATGTGGAGAGAAGGCCTACTGATTAAGATGGAAAGACTTGACAGAGTTCAAGTAACAGACACATCTCAACATCAACTGTTCAGAGGAGACTTGGTGAATCAGGCCTTTATGGTCCAATTGCTGCAAAGTAACCACTACTAAAGGACACCAATAAGAAGATACTTTCTTGGGCAAAGAAACACGAGCAATGGACATTAGACCGGTAGAAAGTCCAGATTTGGGATTTTTGGTTCCAACCGCCTTGTCTTTGTGAGACGCAGAGTAGGTGAACGGATAATCTCAGCATGTGTGGTTCCCAAAGTGAAACATGGAGGAGATGGTGTGGGTGTGCTTTGCTGGTGACACTGTCTGTGATTTATTTAGAATTCAAGGCACACTTAACCAAAATGGCAACCACAGCATTCTGCAGTGATATGCCATCCCATCTGGTTTGCAATTATTGGGACTATCATTTGTTTTTCAACAGGACAATGACCCAAAACACATCCAGGTTGTGTAAGGGCTATTTGACCAAGAAAGAGAGTGATGGAGTGCTGCATCAGATGACCTGGCCTCCACAATCACCCACCCTCAACCCAATTGAGATGGTTTGGGATGAGTTGGACCGCAGAGTGAAGGAAAAGCAGCCAACAAGTGCTCAGCATATGTGGGAACTCCCTCAAGACTGTTGGAAAAGCATTCCAGGTGAAGCTGGTTGAGAAAATGCCAAGAGTGTGCAAAGCTGTCATCAAGGCAAAGGGTAGTTTCTTTTGAAGAATCTCAAATATAATATATATTTTTATTTGTTTTTGGTTACTTTTTGGTCACTTTTTTGGTTACTACAATAATGTGTTATTTTATAGTTTCGATGTCTTCACTATTATTCTACAATGTAAAAATGAAGAGAATCCCTTGAATGAGTAGGTGTCAACTTTTGACTGGTACTGTGTGTGTATAATATATATATATATATATATATATATATTTACTTAGCAAAAAAAGAAATGTCCCTTTTTCAGGACCCTGTCTTTCAAAGATAATAAGTAAAAATCCAAATAACTTCACTGATCTTCATTTTAAAGGGTTTAAACACATGCTTATTCAATGAACCATAAGCAATTATTGAAAATGCACCTGTGGATCAGTTGTTAAGACACTAACAGCTTTCAGACAGTAGGCAATTAAGGTCACAGTTATGAAAACTTAGGACACTAAAGAGGCCTTTCTACTGACTCTGAAAAACACCAAAAGAAAGATGCCCAGGGTCCCTGCTCATCTGCGTGAACGTGCCTTAGGCATGCTGCAAAGAGGCATGAGGACTGCAGATGTGGCCAGGGCAATAAATTGCAATGTCCGTACTGTGAGATGCCTAAGACAGCGCTACAGGGAGACAGGACAGATAGCTGATCATCCTCGCAGTGGCAGACCACGTGTAACAACACCTGTACAGGATCGGAACATCCGAACATCACATCTGCGGGACAGGTACAGGATGGCAACAACAACTGCCCGAGTTACACCAGGAACGCACAATCCCTCCATCAGTGCTCAGACTGTCCGCAATAGGCTGAGAGAGGCTGGACTGAGGGCTTGTAGGCCTGTTGTAAGGCAGGTCCTCACCAGACATCACCGGCAACAACGTCACCTATGGGCACAAACCCACCGTCGCAGGACCAGACGGGACTGGCAAAAAGTGCTCTTCACTGACGAGTTGCGGTTTTGCCTCACAAGGGGTGATGGTCAGATTCGCGTTTATCGTCAAAGTAATGAATGTTACACCGAGGCCTGTACTCTGGAGCGGGATCGATTTGGAGGTGGAGGGTCCGTCATGGTCTGGGGCAGTGTGTCACAGCATCATCGCACTGTTGTCATTGCAGGCAATCTCAACGCTGTGCGTTACAGGGAAGACATCCTCCTACCTCATGTGGTACCCTTCCTGCAGGCTCATCCTGACCCTCCAGCATGACAATGCCACCAGGCATACTGCTCGTTCTGTGAGTGATTTCCTGCAAGACAGGAATGTCAGTGTTCTGACATGGCCAGCAAAGAGCCCGGATATCAATCCCATTGAGCACGTCTGGGACCTGTTGGATCGGAGGGTGAGGGCTAGGGCCATTTCCCCCCAGAAATGTCCGGGAACTTGCAGGTGCCTTGGTGGAAGAGTGGGGTAATATCTCACAGCAAGAACTGGCAAATCTGGTGCAGTCCATGAGGAGGAGATGCACTGCAGCACTTAATGCAGCTGGTGGCCACACCAGATACTGACTGTTACTTTTGATTTTGACCCCCCCCTTTGTTCAGGGACAGATTATTACATTTCTGTTAGTCACATGTCTGTGGAACTTGTTCAGTTTATGTCTCAGTTGTTGAATCTTGTTATGTTCATACACATATTTCATAAGTTTGCTGAAAATCAACGCAGTTGACAGTGAGAGGACATTTTCTTTTTTTGCTGAGTTTATATAGATACTGTAGCTACAATGGAGCTGAATTGAATGTAATCACTCTAGCTAACAAGTCAGTTCAACTAGCTGCTGTTAGCATACAGCTAGCCTGCTAAAGTTAGCTCGTTAGTTAGATATCTAGCAATACCAATGAATTACAAAGCTGAACCAATCAACCAAAACAATTTAAGCAATTTTAGCAGCAAGCGATCACATCAGACCTCATTCCTCCCCCCTGGACTACACTAGCTAGTCATTCCACATTACATAAGCTTCCACTCAACATTCCATAGCAGTCTGAGCTGTAGCTACACATTGTGCCCCCTACCGTTTCCCTCCCTCCACAACAGTCTTCCAAAGAAGTTTGAACGGAAGTTTTCCCTTACAATCATCCACTCTCCTCCCTTTAGCAGTCGTCACTTCCGTTTCTCGTTGCATGAGCAGTTAGTCTTCCAATAATCACTCTATTGCGGCGTTGACTTATCAGTTGTTAGTTTTATATATTTAATTTTTTTTTACCCCTTTTTCTCCACAATTTCGTTGTATCCAACAGTCTTGTTCCATCGCTGCAACTCCCGTATGGACTCGGGAGAGGCGAAGGTTGAGAGCCTTGTGACCTCCAAAACACGACCCCGCCACACTGCTTCTTGACAAAATGCTCGCTTAGCCCGTAAGCCAGCCGCACCAATGTGTTGGAGGAAACGCAATACACCGGGCGACCGTGTCAGCGTGCATTGCGGAGTCGCTAGAGAGCGATGGGACAAGGACAACCCGGCCAGCCAAACCCTCCCCTAACCCGGATGACGCTGGGCCAATTGTGTGCCGCCTCATGGGTCTCCCGGTCGCGGCCGGCTGTGACACAGCCTGGGATCGAAAAAGGATCTGTAGTGATGCAGCTAGCACTGTGATGCAGTGCCTTAGACAGCTGCGCCACTCGGGAGGCCCCTAGATAATTATTTTGTAACTTTTCAGCAGAATTTCTTTATAACTTTTTAGGGCGTACAACCACCAACTTTTTCCTCATTGATCATATACCTACATGAACTGAGATTCAATCCATACCCCATTGAAGTTGACACTAAATGGTTAATGTAGGGGTTAAGGTAGGGAGGGACGTCCCTAGGATTCCAGATAGCACAGACCCAATTGAATCTCAGTTTACGTAGTAGCCTACAAGCAACAAGGAAAAAGTTGGTGGTTGTATTACAAATTATGTACAGTAGGTACAGTAGGTACAGGTAATAGGTACAGGTAAGCATTTTCATAATTTACATTTTTACATGAATCAACTGATGGTGGCTCAATGTTGTTGCAAGCAAATCCTGAAACAGTTATCAAAACTCAACTCTGCCTCGAGAACGGAGTTGAGCGTTCTTCAACTAGGTTACAGGGTCCTCTAGAGCAGTGGTTCCCAACCTTTTTTGCTTGCTGTCCTAGTACCTTTGGTTGGGAACCATTCATCTAGAGCATAGATAGTGATAGCGCTGATTCACGTATTCCTATGGAAAACACCCGATGGCGCATGAAGCTGGAGGTATTTGAATTTGAAGTGTGCCATATAGTCAAAGGTAGACCACGGCTAGAAGTTTCCAATGGATCACAGTGGGCAGAACAAGCAAGGTGGGTAGAGCCAAGCACCAAGCTAGCGAGATCCTATTGTAGCGTTCTAGCATGTATTTGCTTATTTCCGTTTGGGAATGCCTACTCTGTGAAGTGCGCCTGTGCAATAACTCAATTTGCCCTTGCAATCCTTGTAAAGAACACTATTTTTAGAAACTTTGGCAAAGGGTAAAGTCTACAAAACTTAGTCCGCTCGGTTCGTAACAGATTATAGTTTTGGAAACGGAAAACTGTATTGAGATCAAATGTTTAATCTAGGAAATAATTAGCAGAATGTTGGTCAAAATCCCTCTTGCTCCATCTTCTCCCACTGCCGGCAACTGGGCTTCCTCTCATCACCATATTTGGTAGTGAGTGGAAACGCCAACCCGATGCTTCACATTTATACATCCAATGAAATATCTGTCTTATTCTAGAGCTCGCCAGCTTGTAGTCCTAAAACCTGGAAATTAGTTATCTCTGGTTCACTCAGCCATTACTATGGGGAAAATGAATAGGAAGGAATAGGGTTTTGGGATAAATGCCTAAAATAAGGTCTGAGGTTAATAACAGCCTTAGGGGATCTTAAGAGAGGATGGCGCCAACAGAGGGCTGCCTCGCTTCTAGTCCTTAGGAAACTTTGCAGTATTTCGTTTTTTTATGTATTATTTCTTACATTGTTACCCCAGGAAATCTTAAGTGTTATTACATACAGCCGGGAAGAACTATTGGATATCAGAGCGACGTCAACTTACCAGAACTACAACCAGGAATATGACTTTCCTGAAGCGGATCCTTTGTCCGAACCACCCAGGGCATTTGAACTGACTCCAGAGGCTGAAAACCACGCCGCCGGAGAAGAGGTAGACGGTGCGGTCTTCTGGTCAGACTTAAAAGGCGTGCACACCACCCACCGCTTCTGAGTATATTACTCGATAATGTTCAGTCTCTAGATAACAAGGTAGACAAAATTATAGGGCAAGGGTTGCTTTCCAGAGAGACATCAGGGATTGTAACATACTCTGTTTCACGGAAACATGGCTCTCTCTGGATATGCTGTCGGAGTCGGTACAGCCACCTGGATTCTTTGTGCATCACGCCGACGGGAATAAACATCTCTCTGGGAAGAAGGAAGGCGGGGGTGTATGTTTCATGATTAACGACTCATGGTGTAATTGCAACAACATACAGGAACTCAAGTCCTTTTGTTCACCTGACCTAGAATTCCTCACAATCAAATGCCGAACGTATTATCTCCCAAGGGAATTCTCCTCGGTTATTGTCACAGCCGGGTCTATCCCCCCTCAAGCCGATACCACGATGGCCCTCAAGGAACTTCACTGGACTTTATGCAAACTGGAAACCATAAATCCTGAGGCTGCATTGATTGCAGCTGGTGATTTTAACAAAGCAAATTTGAGTACAAGGCTACCTAAATTCTATCAGAATATTGACTGTAGCACTCGTGCTGGTAAAAGACTGGATCACTGCTACTCTAACTTCTGCGATGCATACAAGGCCCTCCCCCGCCCTCCTATCGGCAAATCTGACCACGACTCCATTTTGCTCCTCCCTTCCTATAGGCAGAAACTCAAACAGGAAGTACTCGTGCTAAGGACTATTCAACGCTGGTCTGACCAATTGGAATCCACGCTTCAAGATTGTTCTTATCACGCGGACTGTGACATGTTCCGGGTAGCCTCAGAGAATAAAATCGATGCTGATTTATGTTTATGCTGATTCGGTGAGTGAGTTTATAAGGAAGTGCATAGGAGATGTTGTACCTACTATGACTATTAAAACCTACCCTAACCAGAAACCGTGGATAGATGGTGGAATTCGCGCAAAGCTGGAAGCATGAACTACTGCATTTAACCATGGAAAGGTGACTGAATATGGCTGAATACCAATAGTGTAGTTATTCCCTCCGCAAGGCAATAAAACAAGCGAAATGTCAGTATAGAGACAAAGTTGAGTCGCAATTCAATGGCTCAGACATGAGACGTATGTGGCAGGGTCTACAGACAATCACGGACTACAAAAGGAAAACCAGCCACGTCATGGACACTGACGTCTAGCTTCCAGACAAACAAAACACTATTTTTGCCTGCTTTTAGGATAATAAAGTGCGATTGACCCGACCCACTACCAAGGACTGTGGGCTCTCCTTCTCCATGGCTGACATGAGTAGGACATTTAAACGTGTTAACCCTCGCAAGGCTGCCGGCCCAGACGCCATTCCTAGCCGCTTCCTCAGAGCATGCGCAGACCAGCTGGCTGGTGAGTTTACGGACATATACAATCACTCCCCATCCCAGTCTGCTGTCCCCACATGCTTCAAGATGGCCACCATTGTTCCCAAAGAAAGCAAAGGTAACTGAACTAAATGACTATCGCCCTGTAGCACTCACGTCTGTCATCATGAAGTGCTTTGAGAGTCAAGAATCATATCACATGCACCTTACCTGTCACCCTAGACCCACTTCAATTTGCTTACCGCCCCAATAGGTCCACAGACGATGCAATCGCCATCACACTGCCCTATCCTATCTGGACAAGAGGAATACCAATGTAAGAGTGCTGTTCATTGACTATAGCTCAGCATTCAACACCATAGTACCCTTCAAGCTCATCACTCAAAAAACAACCTCTCACTCAACGTCAACAAAACAAAGGAGATGATTGTGGACTTTAGGAAACTTCACAGGGAGCACCCCCCCTATCCCCATCGACGGGACAGCGGTAGAAAGTTTTACGTTCCTCGGCGTACACATCACAGACAAACTGAAATGGTCCACCCACACAGACAGTGTGGTGAGCCTCTTCAACCTCAGGAGGCTGAAATTTGGCTTGTCACCTAAAACTCTCACAGACTTTTACAGATGCACAATTGAGAGCATCCTGTCGGGCTGTATCACCGCCTGGTACGGAAACTGCACCGCCCACAACCACAAGGCTCTCCAGAGGGTGGTGGGGTCTGCACAATGCATCACCAGGGGCAAACTACCTTCCCTCCAAGACACCTACAGCACCCGATGTCACAGGAAGGCCAAAAAGATAATCAAGGACAACAACCACCCGAGCCACTGCCTGTTCACCCCGCTACCATCCAGAAGGCGAGGTCAGTACAGGTGCATCAAAGCTGGGACCGAGAGTGAAAAACAGCTTCTATCTCAAGGCCATCAGACTGTTAAACAACCATCACTAACACAGATAGGCTGTTGCCTACATACAGACTTGAAATCATTGGCCACTTTAATAAATGAATTACTAGTCACTTTTAGTAATGGCACTTTAATAATGTTTACATATCTTGCATTACTCATCTCATATGTGTGTATATACTGTATTTGCATCTTGCTTATGCTGCTCTGTCATTGCTCATCCATATATTTATATGTATATATTCTTATTCCATTCCTTTACTTAGAATTCTATGTATAGGTAGTTGTGAATTGTTAGATTACATTTTCGATATTGCTGCACTGTTGGAACTAGAAGCACAAGCATTTCGCTACACTCAATAACATCTGCTAACCATGTGTATGTGTAAATCGAAACGTGATTTACACGTTTTGTTCTGTGTGATAATATCAGTCAGTTAGGATTTGGCTGGGGTAGGCTGTCAATGCAAATAAGAATTTTGTTTTTAAGTGACTTGCCTAGTTAAATAATAGTTAAATAAAATAAAAGTTAACATGACATTTATGAATTATGCCTTTTATTACATAAATTCATAAAAATTCATAAAAAGTTACGTTAATTGGTGAAGATTAGCTCATACAACCAAAGATATATGATCTCCTAAGCCTGTGTTTATCACATGCCTTATTTTTTCAGTTTATCCAAAAACCCTACAAAAACTAAATTTTACCTTAGGCTTTGTAAAATGAGCCATGGCTGAATTAGTGCCTACAGAAATACGTCATTACTATTGCTCTCTATTGTTGAATGTGGTTGAAATGGATATCTACTCTCATATGGGGAATTTCTTGATAAATTTATAATTCCAATAACCCCGAAAGAATATGCAATTGTTTTTGATGCAATTCCAAGGGGGTTGTATCTCTTTTAAATTCCTCTGTGGTTGATGTAAGTAACAGATTTACATGAAATTATATTCATTGGCAATATTAACATCAAAGATAAATGTAGTAGTAAACAGATTAGGAATATTGTTTGTGATACATCCTTCACTCATGCTGCCAAACATACCCTCGTAAAACTGATCATCCTACCGATCCTCGTCTTCGGCGATGTAATTTATAAAATAGCCTCCAACACTCTACTCAACAAATTGGATGCAGTCTATCACAGTGCCATCCATTTTGTCAACAAATCCCCATATACTACTCACCACTGCGACCTGTACGCTCTCGTTGGCTGGCCCTCACTTCATACTCGTCACCAATCCCACTGGCTCCAGGTCATCTACAAGTCTCTGATAGGTAAAGCCCTGCCTTATCTCAGCTCACTGGTCACCATAACAGCACCCACCCGCAGCACGCGCTCCAGACGGTATATCTCACTGGTCACCCCAAAAGCCAATTCCTCCTTTGACCGCCTTTCCTTCCAGTTCTCTGCTGCCAATGACTGGAACAAACTACAGAAATCACTGAAGCTGGAGACTCATATCTCCCTCACTAGCTTTAAGCACCAGCTATCAGTGCAGCTCACAGATTTCTGCACCTGCACATAGCCCATCTGTAAGCAGCCCATCCTACTACCTCATCCCCATACTGTATTTATTTATTTATTTATCTTGCTCCTTTGCACCCCAGTAACTTGCACATTCATCTTCTGCACATCTACCATCCCAGTGTTTAATTTGCTAATTGTAATTACCTCGCCACCATGGCCTATTTGTTGCCATTTGCACTCACTGTATATAGACTTATTATTTGTTTTATTTTTTCATTTTTCTACTGTATTATTGGCTGTATGTCTGTGTATTCCATGTGTAACTCTTTGTTGTTGTATGTATCAAACTGCTGTGCTTTATCTTGGCCAGGTCGCAGTTGTAAATGAGAACTTGTTCTCAACTAGCCTACCTGGTTAAATAAAGGTAAAATAATAATAAAAAAATACTACAATTCCCTCAGCAAGATTATTTTGGTCAAATATCTATGGTGATATACAATTGCAAACAAATATTGTTTCAGTAACAAGGTAAAGGAAGTTTCATTTTAAAATGTTACATAGAATTTATCCTGTGAAACATGTTTTGGAAAGATTCAAGCTGAATCTGTGGAAAGGAGAAGGAGACCATTTTGCATTTGTTTTTTTGCCTGTATTCATAGTAGAATTTTTTGGGATTGACATATATAATTTTGTTACAAAAAATAGGACCGGTTGTACTATTTAATGGTTTTGATATAATGATTTATTTCAGAAATTCTGACATTGATAAAGATGTAGTATATTTAATTCAACTGCTAATAATACTAGGTACATTTCATATTCACAAATGCAAATGGTCTAATTCAAAGCCTAACTTTTTTCATTTTATAAATGAATTTAAACAATATGGCACTACTAACTAAAATGAAAAACTAAAAGGCAATTAAAACTTGTTGTATTATTAATGAATATGATTTGTTTGTTTAGGATTCCTGGCAATGTAAATAGTTCATGTTTGTTTGCATGTGACTATTCCTCTTTTGTTTGTTGATATTTGTTAATAAAAATTTTAAAAAATGTGGTTGAAATGGAACAAAACAATCGCTAAGGATCATGGTGAAAGCTGCCGTAACTAGCAAAGGATCATGGTCGATGTAGTCGTTTTCATCCTGCATGAGATTGTCACCCGCGAGCCTCTCATTAGCTCAGTGGAGCCTCTTCCCAGCCCAGTTTGGTCGACTAATTAATACATACCATACGAAACGTGACATTCGGTTTACGTACAGAATAATACGAAATGCTCTGAGACCAGGATGCGTACCGTACAGGCCCGTGATTGGTCTGTGTCGGCACGTGGTCCTGTATGACAACAAAAAGTGTAGTCGGAATCGATCACTATTTAATTAAATATATCGATTTGTAACGAACTTTAAAATTATTCACTGTGGGGATCGAACTTGATCATAATAAACTAATTTTAAAGCACAAAACGACCGTCACATTTATTTCGTTTTGGCGATTGTAATTTACATAGGCTTTCTAGGGCAGATGGCACCACTAGGTTGCTCGTGACTTCAAGCTCCTGACCGGACACTAGCTTCCCCTTGAGCGCTTGTCTCTTAGAGTCTGGCAATAAATACTACTTCTCTGAGATTAAAACATGATTGAAAATGTGTAAAAGAAAAAAGGAGAAACACTAGATGTGTAATATCACGTATAGATGTGTAATACCATAGATGGCTTACCCGGTTTTACTGTTGTCTTATCTTTTATCCCGTGTCTAGTTCACTCCCCTGGTTGGTCTGTTATCATGTTTAGCGTTTTTCCTGGTTAGTCTGTCCTTATGTTAAGTGTATGTTTTTCATATTTTCTTATTTAATGTGATTTCATTGCATTTTTTTACTTGCTGATTATCTTGTATGTAAAGTGACTTTGGGTGTCTTGAAAATTGCTTAAAATAAAATGTGTTGTTATTATTAGATGTGTAAAAACAACATTGGGTCTGGTTTCTCATATTGGCTCTCTGGTAGACATGCTTTATAAAACTAGATATCGTAGTCTATGCTGAATGGATAGAAAGGAAAAATAAATTGAAACTCATTTTCTTTAACACCTGACAAAGGAAAGCACTCTTCTGGATACCTAATTGTTACAGTATATTATGGCTGTGTGTAGGCGGAAAGCCTAATCAGTGTTTGTGGGTTGTTATGCTTGACATAAGACATCTCCTCTGAGAGTAGCAGCATCCTCCTCCATTAAGGTGAAGGAAATGGAAACTGAATCATATACCAAAGTCAATTAGCAGAGTATGAAACTAATCAACATGCCTGAGAAAATACATTAACACAATTGGCAAAAAAAGTGAGCACTCTCTTTCTCAGCAAGAGATGTGTGCTCTGCCACTCCAACATTTACATTTTAGTCATTTAGCAGATGCTCTTATCCAGAGCATCTTACAGCTAGTGCATTCATCTTAAGATAGCTAGGTAGGAAAACCACATATCTCAGTCGTAGTAAATGTTTCCTCATAGTAGCTATCATCAAAGTCAGTGTTAGTAGGGGGGAGTCAAGTGCGAGTGTTCACAAAAGGCATTATTTGTGTGATTATTTAAGATACTCTTTGAAGAGGTATGGTTCCAGATGTTTTTGGAATCGGAAGATGGGCAAGGACTCTGCTGTCCTAGCTTCATGGCGAGCTGGTTCCACCATTGGGGTGCCAGGCAGAGAAGAGCTTAGACTGGGCTGAGTGGGAGCTGCCCTCCCGTAGTGGTTGGCGGGCCAAGAAACCAGAGGTGGCAGAACGGTACTCGGGTTGGGGTGTAGGATTTGAGCATACCTTGAAGGCATGGAGCGGCAGTTCCTCTTGCTGCAAGCACCATGGTCTTGTAGTGGATGTGAGCTTCAACTGCCCTTTTCCCCCTCAGAGTGAGATGTAGAAATCTCAGATGTTCATATTTTTTTGGCTATTGTCAACAGGAATAGATTTTGAACAGAGCTGGAGAGCTCTCTCCTCTTTCCATCTCTCTCTTTCACCCATGCTTCCTGTACATTTTCCTTTCTAATTTGTTGACAAATATCTTCTAATGTAAAATAACAAAGACAACCAATTTCGACCTAATTGTTGCTAAAAGTTATTATTGCTATGTTTGTCTGTTATTCTACAGAAATTAACAGTTTTGTGTTTTCATGCAATTCTGGGTTTATGGTTTATAAGGCTTTCAGATTGTTTTTATTTTTAAGACAAATCATTGCAGCCAGGGATCCCTGACTCATCATCATCCTCGTTCTCATCATCATCATTACACTTTCCCAGTAGCAGCTGCATCAGCATCACTAGAACCAGAATACGTGATTATCACACCTTCCCTGTTATCAAATGATGACCCATAATGTAATGTATTTTAATTCGTTAATGATAGTAATATTATCTGTGATACGCTATTGCTGTAATAATAATAATAATAAAAAATACTACAACGGTCAAAGGTAAATGGGCATTTATTTTACCAACGTGACACGTGCGTCCGGTGCGTCCTTCGTCCTCACCGAAATACTTCCTTATTCCTGCATACGTTCCACACGTTTTTCAGAAATAAAAGGTAGCTCGATTTTCAAACAATGCCGAAAGCCAAAAAGAAAAGTAAAAGAAACACTTTTGATTACAGTAAAGATAGAAAGAAACTGAAAAAGCAGTTTAAGAAAAGGGAAGCCCCGAGAATCGAGTGGTAAGTCGAATACTGATGATGAAAAACAGTCGATGTTAGCAATGCTAACTCCGCGTTCTAGTAAGCTGTGATGCTAACGTTAGCGCAGCTATGCTGTTTTGTCTGTGCTTGAACTAGCTAGCCAACCTTGCCAACTTTACAAGAACATGTTATCTGGTCTATTCCCGGGTTTATTATCAATGGTTGTCAAACTGGTGAAATAACAAACTAGTTTGCTAGCTGAATAGCTTTGATTCGTATCATTAATTATTCGGCGTAGTGACTGGCAGCTTCAATAAACTTATCTCACCAATGCAAACATATTGGTAGATACAGTACTGAAGATCATTTGTCTGTATACGCAAATTGGCATTTTTATCCGTAAATACGACTTAAAAAAAATAACTTTGTTAACCGCCAGACTAGTTATGGTATAATTTTTATTTTACCATTGAAGTTGACTTAAAACCATTCTCATTTACAACAACGACCTGGGGAATAGTTACAGGGAGAGGCGGGGGGATGAATCGCATGCATCTTGGATGAGCATGTTGCCAGAAGATACCAACCCTACCTTTACACTGAGCTGCACTGGGGTCAGAACGCAATCATGGTTACATTCATATCCCATTTCTGCTTCTCTGATAGAAATCCCCGATCACACTTATATGGGATGTCATGGTGAAGTTGGCTAGCAAAGCTCATGCGTAGAAACACGTTGTTGGGTCTAATGCCGACCTGTGCATGTGCAGACCGTCAAATCAAACACACTCCTATAATATAAAGTTGTGTTTGATATTTAAACGTGTGAGGTTTTACTTTCACGAGGCTGCCTTAATCGACATCCACGCCATCAGCGTCCGTGAAACAGTGGGTTAACTACCTTGTTCAGGGGAGGAACGGCAGATTGTTTAACCTTGTCAGCTCTGGAATTCGATCCAGCAACCTTTCGGTTACTGGCCCAACACTCCTATCTGCCAGGCTACCTGCCGCCCCCCTATGGAGCAGTGTGGATAAAGGTACATTTTGGAGTACAGTGGCGTATCCCCATCTCTGCATTGAGGTACATTTTCAACCCATATCTCGCACCGGCTCCATAGTGTCTTAATGTAACCATCATTGCATTCCAACCCCAGTGCAGCTCAGTGTAAACAAGTGTCACTCGCTATAGGGTCGGTATCTTCTGGCAAATTATCATGCAGCTCATAGTACAGATCTGACACGTGTGTGTGTGTGTGTGTGTGGACCAAAGCAAGTCTTGGCTTAACAAAGTGCTCATTGTATACTTAATACATACATTTCTGATAAGTGGGTGAAGTATTGTGTGATCTAGCTTGAGGAAATGGCTATAGTTGTGTAACTGTTTATTTCAAGTCCTCAGATCCGAAATGCCTGGAGTGACAAGAAGTCTGTGGCAAGAAACTTGCGAGACATGGGTCTGGCATTTGACCCTAACCGTGCCCTCCCAATTAAGACACCGACCGTGAGTATATCCTGTCCATAATGGTGATATACTATACATTCACAAGTTATGGCCTAATCTCTTAGAGTGAATTGTGATGTATAATTCATGTCTAGTTTGCTGCTGTGGAGAGAACTGAAGAAGCTCCCAACCTCAAATTTGTAAGGAAGCCATACGTTCTCAATGGTAAGGAACAATTAATAACTTATTGTTGGACCTAAATCAACATGTTCTTTTATTTATAAATACTTTTTTTTTGTTTAACCTTTTCTTTTACAAGGAAAGTCAGTTAAGAACAAATTCATATTTTACAATGACTGACTTACCTGGGCGACCCTGGGCCAATTGTTCGCCACCCTATGGGACTCCTGATCACGGCCGGTTGTGATACAGCCCGGGATAGAACCAGAGTCTGTAGTGATGCCTCTAGCACTGAGATGCAGTGCCTTAGACAGCTGTGCAACTCGGGTGCCCCTATTAGATTTTTTTAGAAGACCTGATCACGTAGACTCATGCATGATGACTTGTTTTCAACAGAACTTGTGGCAGAGGCCAATCTCCCAGAGAAAGACACAAAGACCTTATCCACAGACTTGATCGAGTACGTGCAGTACATGGTCAGCGAACACAGCGATAACTACAAGGTAAGTACAGCTGATGAGGAATTTCACCTCCCCTAACTTGATTATCTCTGTACAGTAGTATTTCAAAGTATGGGCTTGTATTCCTGTAGTTGCAGTGTATTGCCTTTGGGTCATAGCAATAAGTACTGTATGTTTTTATGGGTATTGTGAGACCTCTTTCCCCCCTAATCTGATCTGCGTCTGTAGGCTATGGCTAGAGATGAGAAGAACTATTACCAGGACACACCCTCACAGATCAGGAGGAAAGTGGACCAGTATAAACGCTGCCATCCAGAGGAATACAACACCTTCGTGGAGTTTCTCAAAGGTGGGAAACCTGTTTCCACATAACTGGGCCTGTCTGTGGTGGTGAAAGACATTCAATGTAGCGAGATCATTACTCTCCATCAGTGGAGGCAGTCTGGGAGTGCTGACTCAAGTATTTTGTTACTTTGATGGACAGAGAGAGTCATGGTGCATTCAGCAACTATCCTTCCATCAGAATGGGTGGTAAACTGGGATTCTAGGAACTGTAAACATTTTAGAAAAAGACCAGACATTTTCAACATGCATAAAATCAAACACTTTATTAGATTTGTTCATACTTCCCATATGTATCCCAAAAATACCGTTACACAAATTCCATACAGTAAGAACATTTAAGACTGCTTTTGTAATGAAGTGAACATGTATATTTGTAAGGGAAAATTCCACAGTTAGTGGTGAGACTAAGATTTTTCACTTTAAAAGTGCATGCCAAACATAAATTATTGCAAAGTTAACCATACAAATGTGGGAATTGTTAGATACTTTGGGATTTGGGCAATGAGTTGGATGAACTCGTGGATACCATTGGTGTCTGCGTGCGGTTTAATGGAAGTTGCTAACTAACGCAATTGCAATGACTTCCATTAATTGCGTTAACGCAAGTTAGCATTGGCTTGTGAAACTACCTCTAACCTCCTTCATGCTGGACACAGATACATAAATGGTATCCACAAGTTCATTTGACTCTGGGGAAGTATATAATGGGCCTCACTGCCTAAATCCCTAACAATTCACTGGGAATTTTATAAAAACACATTTACTTGAACAGTGGAGATGCAAAGTATGATAACAGAAGTTTTTGTTCATTTTTCTGTGGAAATTGTTAAAAGTAGTCCTTGTATGTATGGTTTAACTTTGCAGTCATTTTTGTTTGGCATTCATTTAAAGTGGAAAATCTTAGTCTCGGCATCACTCTTTTAACGTGGAATTTCCCTAAGCTGTTATCAATGCATTTCCTTTTTTGGATAACATAAGATATAAACCATAGCATAATTTGTCAAGTTTGTGCAAAAGTTTGCAATGTCACTGCAAAAATAAAACGAAAAATAAGACATCTGAGTGCGTTAAACCCTTAAAGCAACATAAATATTACAGCTGAACACAACAAATATGAAACATGCTCTAGATTATCAAGGAGTAGGGATGGGCACGGTTAATTGAATATCAGAATGGAAGTTAGTATTCTATTTGTGTGTACATTTTTGAAGAGGAAGAAAGTGACATTAACAATCTGTCTAAATGTAATTATCCATGTGACATTGTTAAACAAGGACATACCATGACATTTTAAATTCTTAATTTAATATAACTAAACTTCTGAATGCAGTTTGACATTGTGCGCTACTGCTGATTCAAACATTGTGGCTTTGACAGAACATTGTAGCTTATAGTTTGTTGTGCACTGTAAACGTAGCCTACAGTTGACGCTCGAAGTAATTGTTTAATTTAAGCTCATTTTCTCTCATGTTGCATTTGACATGAATAAGCATTTTATTTTCATAGCGCATTTAGCCTTCCAGTCAGGCCTGACATTGGTAGCCTATGCTATTTTCCCCACTTCAAATAGTGATAACAGGTATGCACCTCCTTGAAGTTCCACAAGGCCTGACACAGATCAATGCAAAACACTCACCAGAACCTTTTTTGGAACAATCTATTCTATCATGGTGAACATCACTTATTTCACTGTTTCTGACTGTTAGCCAAAACGACTGGAGAATAATTTGATTCAGTCTGATTGGTCCAGAGATTCAAGAGCAACTTTTTTGTGTGAGGGGAATTGACAATCCGGATACCTGGGGGAAAAATGCATGATTATTCAAATAATGTCATATGACCATCCCTATCAAGGAGGGGTTTTTCCTCATCTAAAGATAGGTTTATGTGCACATCATGTTTGAATACACAAGTTGGAAATATTGCACATTCAGAAGATTATACAATGTTCAACATTTTGTATAGTGAATAGGCAAACAATGTTTTCAACAAATGGGAAATGTCTCCAATACATCTAGCACTTGGTACATTGGATATATTTGGTGAGATGTTGGACATGATATTCAATTAGGCTGACCAATAACCCTGAGCACTGCAGTTAAGAACATTTTAAAATTGAGTGTTTTATCAAGACAGTCAGGAAACTGGATTCAGATGTCTTGAGTTTGCCTGTAGTGAAAATACCAACACATTAGCTGACCTATTTCAGTATGCTAGTCCTATCTGTTCTCATCAATTATTTACAATCTCATTTCAGGGAGCAACCAAGTGCTTAATTGATGACTTAAAGCGTCTGGAGTGCCTCACTGAGTACATACAGTAACGTAAGTGGCAATAGTATCTGCTAAACTGAGCAGGTTGTGTTCAAACTAAGCTACATTGGCACCGAGTTGGAAAAAAACAAGTCCGCAAAGTCAATTCTACATGCCAGATAATGACTGCTCAGCAAAACGGCTTCCTGTTTGACCACAATACAATTTGTTTCCCCCTTATTTGTTTTTCTATCGATTTGTTTGGTCAGAGATGGCTGCAAGGAAAACGTCCCCCACTGGGGTCCTTAAATGGCCTGATTTCTTTAAATTGTAGGTAAAGTTAATTTTAACAACCACATTTCAGTTTAACAGTCAAAACACCAGGCAGTGCCACTGCAGTAGAAACATGGAATTACTGGTCATTGATAAGGTTGAAGATAAGATTAAAAGGTATGTTTTAAATAAAAGCTGCCTACAAAACTGCCTCCTAAAAGTGAAAACATGCAAATCTTTTAAAATTCCAACATAGAGCATGAATTTCTCAAAGAACAAGTCATCTTAAAAACTGCACTCAGTTTACACCTATTAACATGGACTTGACTACATCTTACCTACAATAAAATGTAACTCAATCAAATGTCTCCTTTAAACAGGTTAAAATGCCATGTCATTATTGACTGAATTGACACTAGCTGACATGACATTGCCACAATGAGGAGCATTGAAACTACATTGTATTGACACTTATGCTACAATACAAATGTAACAAGCTTCACGCTTGGTAGCTAGATGCATGATTTACACTGAGTATGCAAAACATTTAAGAAAACCTTTTTCCATGACAGACTCACCTGTTAAATCCACTTCAATCAGTGTAGATGAAGGGGGGGAGACGGGTTAAATTATTTTTAAGCCTTGAGACAATTGAGACATGGATTGTGTGTGTGCCATTCAGAGGATGAATTGGCAAGACAAAACATTTAAGTGCCTTTTGAACAGGGTATAGTAGAGTGTCAAGAACTGCAACAATGGGTTTTTTCACGCTCAACAGTTTGCCATGTTGATGGTGTTCCTAATGTTTGATATACTTAGTGTATATTGAACCCTGTTACTATTTAAGTGATTCAGTGAAGACTGTTTTTGGTCCCCAACTCCCAGAGGGCCCTGAAGGATCTTCTCTAGTTCAAAAGTATTCACACGCAGTCATTGCTACTTGTCCTTACACACGGGCTCACCCACAAGCCTCTCTCCCCATCCCACCTGCATGGTCAACCCCCGTTCAACTCATCCTGTCCTAGGGAATCAGACGAGCTGTAGGATCAGGTCCTGGAAGGCCTGCAGATTGCGGGAGACAATCAGGCCGTCTGAGCCAAGCTGGGCAGCCAGGAGGAACAGCCTCCTATCGTCGGCCACCGCCTCCAGAGACAGAGCCTCATGGAGCTCCGACACACTCAAGGCGTTGTGCTTGTCCTGGTGGGGGGGGGAGACACAGGACGGACAGTGAAGTCTACTGCCAAGTCACTCTGGGTTTGATGAGCCTCTTAAAATAACTGAATGTAAATAAGAGTTTGACAATCTAAGCATTGATGTATCACAACATTGGTCATGACAGGTGTAATATCACACTTATAACATTATTACAAATTCTTTATAAACACAGCTCAAGTGAGGTGTTACTAAAATGTACTCTCTGGAGAACATACATTTATCCATGTCCAAGACACTCACGTTGCCCACAGTATGAACACCAAACGTGTTTCTTTAGCAATGGAATAAGATTGCAGTCGTTAGGTTTTTCTATTTCCAATGGCATCCGCCCAAAGACAGTATAAGCCAGCTCAATAGTCAAGGTCACCTGTTTGTTTCCCAGGACCACCACAGGAAGTTGTGAATCCAGTCTGAGAAGGCGATGCAGCTCAGCCTTGGCTTGTGGGAGACGTTTTCTGTCAGAGGAGTCAACCACGTACACCAGGACATGTGTCTTCCTCAGGTACTCGGTCCAGTACGTACGCAAATCCTCACCCCCTCCAACTAGTATACAGCAGACAGAGGTAGGCTGGTTACTTGAGTGTTGCTAGGCAAAATGAAAGATGTATGAACTTGTGTTTTATACCTTGTCACACTACAAAAGTGCTAAATTAGTTATTCCACTGAAGAAAAAGTAAATGATGTGTGTTGTCCAAACATGTATGACTGAGTCTAAGCAAATGCACATGATTATAATGCTTTTGGTAAGGTCACTGGTATTTCGAGGGCCAAACTGATAGCTTACAATGTGACATATTTTAAGGTCATAGAACAGCCTTAAAGCACTCTGCATGGAGTCTTACAGGCCGGTTGAATTGCCCTGCAAGCATATGCAGAATTCTGGGGGTGTGCAAACTGCACAGCTTACTCTCAAGGAAATCCAGCTGACAGGCAGGGACACTGAGGCTCATAAAGTTGAAGCCCCTGGTGGGGCGGCAGTGCCCTCTCTTGCCCCCGTCTCCAGCTGTCAGCCCCTGCAGGATACTGCTCTTCCCAGCGCCGTCTAGGCCAAGGACTAGCACCCGGCGCTTTCCACGCTCCTCCTGCTCCTGCTCAACACACATAGCAGGAGGTCATCAGAACACCTGTTCTCTCAACATCAGCAACATGAAGGTATCTTATCCCATTTAACTTTTTTCTCAAGTTACAGGTATAGATAATTGTTACTCCTGTAAAGTGACAAACTGCAATATGTTTTGTTTACATACATCAGCAGTTTCACCATCTATCCCTGTAGGATTAACAGTGCACTATAGATAATGATGCAGTATTTCACAATCACTTGCATGTGTGTGCAAAGCAGCTTGCAGCCTCTTTGACCCCCAAATCCCCAATAAGCTGTCTACTTGGCCCACAATAACTGCATAAGCTCTTTGACCACTATGTAATGTAATGAAACATAATAATCTTAGTTTCTACAAATGTTAGTTAAATCAGCTCAATACCATCTCATTGGTTTGTGAGTGGCACTCTATAGGCGGGTGACACTAACTGTAGCCTTATCTTGCCTCCTTGATTATACAATACCTTGAAGCTCCTGAAAGTCCTATTCGTTCATTTCATTTCAGGTAATGTCCTATGGCCCTTTAGGCATTTTCTATAGAGGAAATTTTTCTATAGGCAATTATTATTATGATAGTGATACTACTTTGGAATGATTTGAATATATAAACAACAATTTCCTTTAACATGAAAATGACTATTTTCTTGTTGCTCTCTTGGACCCTAAACCTGTATGATTCCCATTATCTTTATCACAACCCATCATCATCATCACCATGCAGTCAGATTGTCAGTTTGTGATCAACATGATCTGGGATGAAGGCTCAGCATTCATGTCATATGTATTGTATGGGCTGGAAGACCACATCCACGTCTAGACAGAAGTGATTCGCGAAGTCCTCTCTTTGCGTTCGATGCCACTGGCGCCTATAGAACTTTCACTGCTCTGGCACAAAGAATCCGGCGATAAACCGTGAAAACTGCGTCTGGCCAACCGATTGCAACAGTCATAAACTTATGCCGACTGAACATTCCTAGATGGCAGAGAATAATAGTTTACCTCTTTTATCATGTAATATTCCGCGTCGGGAGACCATATTCGCCTTCTGTAGAAATAATTCAAGGCGATAAACAGCGCGGACCCGAAAGCAGCCACCGCGGCGGTTAGGGCGATGGATATGTGCCGAAGCAGAACCATATGGCACTGCTGGAACGCCGGATAATGTCGTCTTCCTGGACACAGCAGCCAAGAGTCAACGATGAAATGACCGAATGATTTCCACTGTCACCAGTGCACGTGATCTCTTCCTTGTTTGTGTTGAAAAGAGCCCCGCCAGCGCCTTGTACCCTTCAATCCGTTGGATTCGTGACGGCAGTGTATGGGCTGGGCAACAGCTACTTGTGTGATGTGGATGAAGCCTGAGTTTTAATGTAATTGCAAAAGGGTATGTCGGTTCCCTTAAAAAAACAAATGTTGCTATATAATTGTGCCTAAATATTTCGCACAAAGTGCAATTTACTACACATATTCAGTTTTACTTTGGATTGGAGTTCATAATATTTAACGGCCTATAATGAATAAGACATTTCCAGTAAAATGATCAAATAAATATTTGTAACCTAGAGTGAACAGTGTCAATAAAAACTGTCCATGGGAGGGCGTCGTGCACTTGTCTCAGAAGTTTGCCTCGAAGTAGAACTAACAACACAGAGGAACATTTATCATTTTTCACCAAGCAAATTATTTAAATTGTCTCATGTGTGTCCGTCATGTTATGATGTAAAAGTTACACATTATTCCACATTTAAAACCATAAAAAACATTCATATTGTAGGAAACATTTGGCATAATAAAATGTATGGCACAGGGCAGAGAAGCACCTGTATGACGTCATTCAACAGCATCGCGAGCCTTCACGACCGACGGCGGCAAACAGAACTCTGGAGGAGAGACTTGCTGCCCCTTTAAGTAACAAACGATAAGTAAACAACTTCAATGAGGATTTATCGGAATTTTGCAGGAACATTTACCGTGAATGTGAAGATAAATGCAGCTTGATTCTGTGGAACGGGGTAATTTTTGGGTAGAGCACGAGAGGGTTACTTGCTAGCTGACTGGTTAGCATCGTTCTCGCTAACTAAACATGGTGGCCAGTGAACGAAAAGGGCTCTAAAATATTTAAGAAAAGCTTCTTGTTGAATGGTGAGACATTGTTGTAACCTTTCTACACATACTAAAAACCTTGGCTGGATTTGCAGACTTCAAATGCACTTTTCGGTTAATCTGAATATCCAGAATGGAGTCAAGCTGCTCTGACACAATTACCATGCCTTGGACAACCCGCTTGAAAAGTTATAATTAACGTTACGTTTTCGTTATGTTCTACAATGTATTATACATAGACGAACACAAACATTGAACACCGATTTCAAATGCACATTAGCATTTCTCGTGGAACACCACTTTCTCAATTCCAATGTGACCATGGTTGTAACATTGTTACTGAGCTGAGCTGAAACGGCTACAAAATAACCTTTTATCCTGCAGAAAAATCACTTGCTCATCTGTGCTGGAAAGATTGTTTCATTAAGGAAATTATCACTGTTTGGCAAACATTTATGCTCGTACTGAGAACATGCACTGCGAGACGTTATGGATTATCACATAGTCCAACACGCACACAAACCAGAATTTGTGAATTGGAACCGAGTGATGGTTTTCAGATTTGGGATTTTAAGATGCTTCACACAAGACATTGTTTACCTTCAATAGAATTTAGAGGACTTGCAGAGAAAATTACATGGAGACTCGTCTGACATGCCAAGGAAGGAGTTACCACTACCAGAGGGTTGGGAAGAAGCCCGGGACTTTGACGGGAAAGTGTACTTCATCGACCACGTCAAACACGCTACTAGTTGGATTGATCCAAGGGACAGGTATGGTATCATATGGGCAAAGAGGGAGTGGGTGATACATTTTTTTTTTTTTTTACAGTTTATATTTCTCATACCCTTGATGTACACATCTTTTGGTGAGTTTATCCACTGTTGCTTGATGGAACAGAGATGGACAATATTTGTTACATGTTTTTGAAATACGTTTTTCAATTATTTTGTGTAATTTGTATTTCACTGGCCTGAATGCAGTACATTTTGTAGTAAGTTATACAATTTCAAAATACTTTTCTATACCATTTTTATAGTTGCTATCACCCCAAATTTACTCAGTTGGTGTCAAGTGTGATGGCACTTTTTTTTAAATTATTTGTTTTACCTTTATTTAACTAGGCAAGTTAGTTAAGAACAAATTATTATTTTCAATGACGGCCTAGGAACAGTGTGTGTCAGCTCAGGGATTTGAGCTCAGGGATTTGATCTTGCAACCTTACGGTTACTAGTCCAACGCTCTAACCACTAGGCTACCTGCCACCCCATGTGACAAAAGCATCTGTTAAATGACAAATGTTATGTGAAAATGAACACTTGCAAAGCACACTGGGTATTATTCTAATGATCTTTGTCCCCAAACAAGGCCACATTTTATTACAGTACAAATTATTCAGACAATAAGCATTTATGCCAATTTTGATAAAATTTGGTTCAGTGGGTATTAAGAGAACATAGGGTGGACCCCATTTACAGTACAAAGCATGCAGTGCTTAGAAGGGCGTCATGAAAGGGAAATTCATTTGTACAGAAACACACTGTCAACCATAGACTGGAACTAATTTCGTTTTACCGATTACTTGAGTCCCCTCAGACTTTGATACAAAATCTCTTTAAAAGCTTAGTTCTGGAATGCTTGAGATTATGGGAGTTTTTATATTTGTATTCTGCTTTGTTTTAGGATAAGGATAGGCTTTAATATTATATTGCAAGATTTGTAAATAGGCTTTGTGTCAAAAGCCAGTCCTGTTTTCCCTTGGTGGCTGTCATTATTGCAGTCATCATTATAAGTCCAAGAACATGACAGACACAAGGCCACCAATCTGCCCACCTCCTTGGTGAATTGCCACAGGTTGGCTTGGTAGAAGCAAGAACAAGATGGCAGAACTTTGTAAACAAAAACCTTAACAGACATTCCTAAAATGCACCGCGTGAGGAGGGTTGAGCACAGAGGTTGGTAAAGTAAAGACTGATGATTTAAAATCCCTTTCACTGCTTGCCAAGGTGCACAGGGTCAAAGTGCAGCATGAGGCCCTGAACTTGTAACTAGGATGTGGAAACCAGTGTCAGTCAGTGCCGGAAGGGATTCATGTATAACCTCTCCATTTCTGGAGTCATGCATGCATTTCTTTACAACAACGACAACAATGGGAGGAGAGGGGTTAAGTCAAGTGAGGAACATAGACCCTTTACAGTGACAGGCTGTCTTCTGTACTTAATAGGCCCATATCCTATACTGTTCACTGGTCTGTTGGGGCACAGTAGAATGAAGCCAGCCCAGAATACTAAATCTGAGATGAGCCAGTCGTTCTGTGGACTCGGACTGAAATAAACTGACATCCATACTAGCCCAAAACTGTCATTGGACTTTCACATCTCTTTCCACTGCAGTTAAGCACTGGCACATTACTGTGGAATTGCTGAGGAACAGCAGAGTTATGATTTTTATTTTACTTTTATTTTACTAGGCAAGTCAGTTAAGAACAAATTCTTATTTCCAATGATGGACTAGGAACAGTGGGTTAACTGCCTGTTCAGGGGCAGAACAACAGATTTTTTAACCTTGTCAGCTCGGGGATTAGATCTTGCAACCTTCCGGTTACGCTCTAACCACTACGCTACTTGCCGCCTCCTGATCATGATAATGAATTCTCGTTAGACTGGGCAGCCCTATTGGTGGAAAATGTGCTGCCACAAACTCATTTTGATTGGCTGGGCCTAGCTACCCAGTGGGTGGGCCTGGCTCCCAATAGACTAATTACCTTATATGAACTCTAACTCAGTGAGTTAGTAATTGTTGTATGTTGCGTTTTATATTTTTTTTTCAGTATGCATACATGCATGCATACATCTAATGAGCCCCTGCCCTGTCAGTATCTCTTGGCTGCATTCGCATACCTCAGCCAGCCATATTGTTTATCCACCCTCATGGTGACGCACCCAACCCATTCTGTCAGGTGAATGGAATGTTATCTCCCAGATACTGAGCCATTGCCAGGGGGGAGCTGAAGCAGCTAGCAGCTCTATTTTATTGTTGGACCTTGAGTGCTATGAAATGTAGGTTGGAGCCTCATAAATTTGACTTGAGGAATGTATAGTGATTTGACTGAAAGTCTCTGACTCAGTTATGCATGTTTGCATTCGGCTGCACGCTTTGTCGCTTTGCATTAGAGCACGGGCCAGGGTGTTTGACTTTGTTTGCGAACCTGCCTATTGTTTTTCACCACCAACATTCACTCGACTAACTTGTAATGCTGCTGCTCTCCAGGAAATGCCAGACCCCCGGTCTTTGTGTGAAACACTTAGCTAGAGGTTAAACCTGTAGAATCATCAACTAGGGCGTCAGAAAGCCGCTCTCGCTATATAGGCCCACAACCAGTATTGCAAGGATCTCACACAGTTAAACAAAAACATAATTTTGATCAACCCTATCCTCCTTCAGGGGAGTGCTTTCCTAATGTGTGGTTATGGCTGGTCTTTCCTGGATAACACCGTTTATGGAGAAGTCTGGAAAGAAACAGGATTTACTTTATCTTGCGGGTCACAAAATACAATTATAGCAGTCTTAGGTGGGTAACTCACTACCCAAAAATGTGTTATTTAAGATTCATCACCGTCTGAAGAGATGTCTAGCCTGGTGTCCTCTCCAGACAGACTGGAAGAGGTCTTGCATTCCAATGAACAACCAGTGAGTGCCCCACGCTAAGCTCTGGGCCTATTTAAAGCCCTCTGGTTGGTCAAATGAGACAGTGAGTCAGCGCTACTCGGAGGGTAATGATGATGAGTTCGGCCATCAGCTCAGAGTGATTTAAGGGTTGGATTTGCAGGGGTGAGAGGACAGCTACAGTGGAATTAATCAAATAATATGATGTGCACACGGTCACTCAAAGGACCCTGCAGCAGCAGCCAGCTTTTGGGGGATTTGTGTTTGTTCTCCACAAAGCCTTTTCCTCTGAGAGATGCATTTAGAATGGGGCTAAGGGGGTCTTTGCTGGCCCTTTTAATTATTCATAAAGTGAAAAAGGAACCTGTTCAGTTTCACCATGAACAAAAGGCTCTGTGATAATGGTAATATCTGCAGTCTGCAGAAAAGAGTTTGAGCAAAAGACTAAGACAGGTTTTCCTACACTCTTAGAAAAAAGGCCTCCAAAAGGGTTCTTTGGATGTCCCCATAGGAGAACCCTTTTGTGTTCCAGGGAGAACCCTCTGTGGAATAGGTTCAACCTGGAACCAAAAGGGTTCTACCTAAGTGGACAGCCGAAGAACCCCTTTAGGTTCTAGATGACACCTATTTTCCTAAAAGTGTACATGTCGGCTGTGCCACTGATAACTCTGTCAAAAATGTGAACATTAGCATAATTTGTATTCTCTGCTCATCGTGAAGCTTGACGCCGTAAGGTGTCATAGGAGCAATGCGATGAATTAGGATTAAATTGTGATCCTGGTTGTGCCAAGTTAGAGCAGTATGGAAAAGACAACAGTAGCCTATCCAAATCAGCTAATGTAAAGATCCAGAGAGGCTGATTTTTGGACCGTTACTCAACAAATAGGCCCCTTTCACTTTTTCCGTTTGGTACATTGGTCCTCTTGGTAGAGTGCTTTGAGGTGCTCTGTGTGTGGTGGCCACTGAGGTCCTCCTGGGTCTCCTGTGATCCAGAGTTCTGGCCTTGTGTTGGAAGGCCTGGATTGGTTGCCTCAGAAACCTCCAGGAGACGTGTTAATGCTACTTGTGGAATGCCAGGCTCCAGCTTCCGGCTATTGTGCTTTGCAAGCCAGAGGTGAAAGAGACCTATTCTAACTAGACCCCCCTATTAGACACACACACACACGCGCACACACACACACTGCAATGGTGGTAGCCCTCTGTGACGATCAAATTATCGATCTTGGCATAGACCCTGGATGGCCCACTATCTTGGCATGGTCATCCTGATTTACTTTTGCTGTGACACCTCTCTAATTCTTACCATCAGTTGACTGTTTCTTGTGTGTGATTTTCAGGCAGACTAAACCTCTGACATTTGCTGATTGCATTGGAGATGAGCTGCCTGTGGGTTGGGAGGAGGCCTATGACCCCAATGTCGGGGCCTACTATGTGGATCATAACACAAGTTGAGTCCAGATATGCAATACTCTATAACTAAAGCTTCCAGCAACCATATTTATCACACATTTGTGGAAAAAACATGGCCGGTCAAATCATGATCCAATATTGTGATTAGCAAAAAATATTATCTCGTCCATTCTTGTTTCTTATGTTATGTCTCCCTGTCCTCTCCAATTGATCTCCCTCTTTACTCATCCCCCTCGCTTCCCCCATCAGAGAGCACTCAGCTGGAGGACCCGCGGGCCCAGTGGCAGCGGGAGCAGGAGGTCATGCTGCGGGAGTACCTGGACGTGGCCAAGGACGCGCTGAGCACCCAGAAGGAGATCTACCAGGTGAAGGAGCAGCGCCTGCGCCTGGCCCAGCAAGAGTATCTCCAGCTCAACAACGCCTGGAGGGAGAGGTCCACCTCCCAGACCAGCTGTAAGGACCGGGACAAGCCAGGGGAGACAGGGTTATTGGGTGACCGAAGGAGCTAGGCAGCAATGGGGAAGAGAACTAGAGTAATAGGTGTAGTCTTCTATAAGACCAGTCTTTCAGTCTTCTGAGTGGTCTCTGTTGGGTAGGTGCATATCAATTTGATCATAGAATTGCAACTCATCATAGTTTCCTCAAGTTGTCAGTTATAAAACATTTAAAATAAAGTTTTAATACACGCTACAATACTTAACTTGACTCCATTCCTAAGAGTAATCCTCTGTCGTTCCTCAGACTTGAAGTGGTGATTTAATGTACTTTGATAATATGCAGGGGATTGATGAGGAGGGCCTTGAAGTTGAATAAAGCGATGTAGAGGATTAGATAACGCCCCGGCTCACCCTCATCTTATCTCCCGCAGTGAATTCCAAATCATCCTCCAGCAGTAAATATGACCCAGAAATCCTCAAAGCCGAGATAGTCACTTCCAAAAGTAGGGTAAGAAACCAATCTTTCAAGTTTGTCACATTCACAAGTACAATGAAATGCCTTTCTTGCTTGCTCTTTCCAAACAATGCAATATCAGTAGTACTATTACATTTTTTTGTATAAGTAGTACAAAAACACTGTTTTTTTCTACTTTATCTATGGCCTGCATTACTTGTGTTCAGTCACATTAGAAATGGATGTGTATACCCATATGTTCTTAAGTCTTCTGTTGGGGCTTAATTCTCATCCTTAAGCAGACATTAGTGCATGAAATAGGCTTAGTCCAACGGGCTGTTGCTAAGTGACTGAGTGTCCAACTCTCTTTCTCATTGTAAAGGAGGAATGTGTGTAAGTGACATCTTTGTCTGAGAACTGCACCCAGGGCTGCGTCCCAAATGGCACCTTATTCCCTATACAGTGTACTACTTTTGACCAGGGGCCATAGGACTCTGGTCAAAAGCAGTGTACTACATAGGGTGCCATTTTTGGACACGTCCCAGAGTTGCCAGTTGGTGTTGCGTAACAGTAACACACTGTTGGATTATTTGTCGATGTTTCCCCCCCTCCCTCCTTCACATTTCATAAAATAACAATAAGCAAATGTTTTGTTTTAATCATATTTAATCATATTAGATGCGATCAGGTGCATTATCAGTTATATCCTAATTATTTTTCTGCAAGGAACAAACCCGTTCGGTTCTATTTGAATCAGCTGTTCCAAAATATAGCCAAATAATCAAATTGTATTGCAACTGGACATTTTTTATTTCAGTAAATTTATACTCTGTGTTTCTCTCGGGTGAATATGCTGAATATTATCATATTCCCATTAATCAATAGTATTTTGACCTGGACATTTTTCATTTCAGTGAAATAACTATAGTCCTGTGTGTTTGTCTCCTTTAGGTGAATAAGCTGAAGAGAGACCTAGCCTGCATGAAACAAGAGTTGCAGTATAAAGAGCAGGGCTTTGAAACGCTGAAAGAGTAAGTGCAACCCAACCTCGTTGCACAATCACACTTCACCGTAGTAGTAGGCTTCTGCTTTTTCCATACAGTTGCAGAAAGATTCCAGTTGTCAACACATCAACAACCTCGATGCCCTCAACTCTCACTAGAGTCAAAATGGCAACTTGCTGCCATTTACGTATACAGTGATTTCAATTGTAATTTCAAGCGTGACCTTCAAAAGGGTCAAATATCCCTATTTTTCCCTACGAAACACAATTATCTTGGAGTGCCTGAAGTGCTGCTTCTACAATGCGTGTTGTGGAAAAAGCTGGGTCCTGGCTCATTTCTGTGACGTTTGTTTGTTTTTGTAAACGAACGACAAGATACATAGTGGTTCGATTGGATTCCAATCCGTTCTTCCATGACCTTCATTTGATATCAAAGACATTTACCAACCCTCATGAAACAATAATAATATACTAACACAGTAACATCCTATGTCAGTCCTAAACTCTCCTTTCCCCAAAAAATTACCTTAGGGTCTTTATAACATAAGACTGAAATAGAATTAGAGTATCTATTCTAACAGCCAGGTGGAAAAGGCTTAGAGGCTTCACTTGTTCTAGTTCTCCTTGGCCTGTAACGGAGGAGTGCTGCTCCCCTCCCTCGCACGCACCCTCCCACCCTCCTTTGCTCTTGGAAGAATGTGGAAAGACCTGTTCCGCTGCACGCATGACTTGGCCATGACTGGCTTTACATATTTGCTGCTGCCGCCACAAATGGATGGCCTCTCTCCCTGTGTCGCTGACGGGCTCTTTCCTCTGTCTCTACACCTGTGTCCCTTTAAATCCAGTTTGACTCCTGTAATGGATCCATAGTTTCTTATTGTTCACTCCTGTCTAGAATAGATCAGGAGGGTTTGAGTGGCACAGTAGGATTATTATAGTGGAAATGAAATGTGTTTTTTAAACAACATCCCTCTTCCCACAAACACCAAACTAAAGAATAATAATATGAGAGCAAAAATTTACAACTCAGATAGCACATCTTCAGGTGTACTATTTAAAGACTGTTTAATATCTTACTCTTTGATCTGTTTCCACCGTGTGTCTCCCTCCAGGATCGACCACAAGGTGTCCAGCGCACCTTACGGTGTCAAGCTTCACGATGAGCAGGCCATCCTGAACGAGGTTAAGTCCATCCGGGACGCCATCAGCTCCGGGGAGAAGGAGAAACAGGAGCTCATGCAGGTAAGCAGGGATGGTACCACCTGTATATAGCCTCGCTACTGATATTTTCACTGTCATTTTAGTTTTCTTTTCTTTTTTTCTTATCTATTGTTTACCTAATACCTATTTTTTACTTAAATTGCACTGTTGGTTAGGGCTTGTAAGTAAGCATTTCACTGTAAGGTCTACACCTGTTGTATTTGGCACACGTGACTTTGATGGGAGGAGGGAGGGAGAGTGGTTGGTGAATGGATAAGATGGGATCGTGGTCAGGTGTTGTGTGCAGAGCAATAAACTCAGCAAAAAAAGAAACGTCCCTTTTCAGGACCCTGTCTTTCAAAGATAATTCGTAAAGATTCAAATAACTTCACAGAGCTTCATTGTAAAAGGTTTAAACACTGTTTCCCATGCCTGTTCAATGAACCATAAACAATTAATGAACATGCACCTGTGGAACGGTCGTTAAGACACTAACAGCTTACTGACATTAGGCAATTATGTTCAAAGTTATGAAAACTTAGGACACGAAAGAGGCCTTTCTACTGACTCTGAAAAACACCAAAAGAAAGATGCCCAGGGTCCCTGCTCATCTGTGTGAATTTGCATTAGGCATGTTGCAAGGAGGCATGAGGACTGCAGATGTGGCCTGGGCAATAAATTGCAATGTCTGTACTGTGAGACGCTTAAGACAGCGCTACAGGGAGACAGGACGGACAGCTGATTGTCCTTACAGTGGCAGACCACGTGTAAGAACAACACCTACATTCGAACATCACACCTGCGGAACAGGTACAGGTTGGCAGCAACAACTGCCTGAGTTACACCAGGAACGCACAATCCCTCAGTCTCTGGTAGACGGGTACCTCTTCGTCTCACACGGCTCAGTTTTCTCTCTGCTGGGGCATCACCCTCCCTTTTTTCCTCTGTCTCCTGCAACCTCTCCGTCTCCCCTCTCATGTCCCTGCGTCCCCTCGGCTGAGTGACAGACAGACGGACATACTCATACATATTCCTGCCATGACTTTGCTGCTCAGTCAATGATGCAGCAGCAGGCTGAGACTTTTAGAAGCTGAGACAGGAGTGCGTGGGTGGTATTTGACTGCCTACTTCATGCTCCCAACTCCGCTGAGGGAATGTGGGGTGGGATAGATATATATACATATATGCCCCAATTTTAATCTTGGTGGCAAAAGCTGTAGAATGAGACTCAAAATTGAGCTTGGGGAAAGATGAACGGCGCACAGAGAGATCCTTGATGAAAACCTGCTCCAGAGCTCTCAGGATCTCAGACTGTGGTGAAGGTTCAAGTTCCAACAGGACAACGACCCTAAGCACACAGCCAAGACAACGCAGGAGTGGCTTCGGGACAAGTCTCTGAATGTCCTCGAGTGGCCCAACCAGGGCCCGGACTTGAACCCGATCGAACATCTCTGGAGAGACCTGAAAAGTGCTTCAACAAAGTACTGAGTAAAGGGTCTGAATACTTAAGTAAATGTGATATTTCAGTTTTAAATTTGTAATAAATTATCAAAATGTTCTACACCTGTTTTTTGCTTGTCGTTATGGGGTATTGTGTAGATTTGGTGATGGGGAAATTTTAGAATAAGGCTGTTAGAAAATGTGGAAAAAGTTAAGCGGTCTGAATACTTTCCAATGGCACTGTTTGTCCGAACTCAGAATCAAATATGGCGTCACAAAAAAACATGGTCAATGTGGTACAATGTTTATTTTGATTGGCTATTTTCTGCATTTATCAAAGTCCCGTAAGGTAGACTGATGAACGTTGTGTGTGAACGTTTAAATCAATCCATATGAACAAAAATATAAACGCAACATTCAACAATATGAATTTTACTGAGTTACAGTTCATATAAGTAAATCAGGCAATTGAAATACATTTCACATTATTGGGCCGGGGGTGCAGCCATGGGTGGGCCTGGGAGGGCATAGGCCCACCCACTGGGGAGCCAGGACCTGCCAATCAAAATGAGTTTTTCCCCACAAAAGGGCTTTATTACAGACAGAAATACTCCTGAGTTTCATCAGCTGTCCGGGTGGCTGGTCTCAGACGATCTTGCAGGTGAAGAAGACTGCTGTAGAGGTCCTGGGCTGGCGAGGTGGTCTGCGGTTGTGAGGCCGATTGGACTTTATGCCAAATATTCTAAATGACGGAAGCAGCTTATGGTAGAGAAATGAACATTCCAATTCTCTGGCTACAGCTCTAGTGGACATTCCTGCAGTCAGCATGCCAATTGCACGCTCCCTCAACTTGAGTCGTCTGTGGCATTGTGTTGTGTGACAAAACTGTACATTTTAGAGTGGCCTTTTATTGTCCCCAGCACAAGGGTCACCTGTGTAATGATCATGCTGTTTAATCAACTTCTTGATATGCCACACCTGTCAGGTGGCTGGATTATCTTTGCAAAGGAGAAATGCTCACCAACAGGGATGTAAACAAATTTGTGCACAACTTTTTTTGAGAAATAAGCTTTTTGTGAGTATGGACAAGTTCTGGGATCTTTAATTTCAGCTCATGAGACTAACACTTTACATGTTGCTTATATTTTTGTTCAGTATATTAATCTTGACCATTCACAATAATCGTATCATTGTGCATGCAACTGTACTCTGAAGCCTGCCCTACTCAGTCAGCATTGTGTCCAAGGGGAGCCTCGTGGCCGTCTTCTCTGCTGTTTCTACTTGAAGTGTTCACAACAGTCAAGATAAGGTTTATTCCACTCCATGCTTCAGTGCTGAGCCATGTATATCTATCAACAACCTTGAAGATCAGTATAGATTTTTATCACAGCACAGATTTAAGTAGGTTACTGTTTTTGGCCACTTGCGAAAAAGGTTTCACATTTCAAAAACACATCTTTATGCAATGTACAGTACTCGTCTACAAGTATCTGCCAAAATAATGAAACACTTGAGTGAAACACTTTGGGGGAAACAAAGTATATTGAAAGCTTGTGCTTCCACACAGGTATGGTTCCTTAGGTAATAAAGAAATGAACATCTCATCATGCTTAGGGTCATGTATAAAATCTAGGGCAGGCCATTATTTTATGCCCCCATGGGATGACAATGCCCCCATCCAAGGGCACGAGTGGTCACTGAATGGTTTGATAAATATGACGTATGTCGTGTCAGTCACCAGGCTTGAACCCAATTGAACATTTTGAAGTGGTGACTGAGACAGCGTTTTCCACCACCATTAACAAAACACCAAGTTATGGAATTTATTGTGGAAGAATGGTGTCGCATCCCTCCAATAGAGTTCCAGACCCTTGTAGAATCTATGCCAAGGTGCATTGAAACTGTTCTGGTTCATGGTGGCCCAACACCATATTAAGACACTTTATGTTGGTGTTTCCTTTTAGACAGAGATACAAGTAACTGCCTATCTCTATGAGGATGATATGTGTTAGATTTAAACCATAGGATAGGAGCTTTGTGAATGTAAGACACAGCAAAGGACATAAAACATACTATGCGTGATTCAATTTTGATTTCACTATCTGATTTTTGTTAAGCCTGCACAGTTGAAGTCGGAGGTTTACATACACTTATGTTGGAGTGATTAAAACTCGTTTTTCAACCACTCCACACATTTCTTGTTAACAAACTACAGTTTTGGCAAGTCTGTTTGGACATCTACTTTGTGCATGACACAAGTCATTTTTCCAACAATTGTTTACAGACAGATTATTTCACTTATAATTCATTGTATCACAATTCCAGTGGGTCAGAAGTGTACATACACTAAGTTGACTGTGCCTTTAAACAGCTTGGAAAATTCCAGAAAACGAAGTCATGGCTTTAGAAGCTTCTGATAGGCTAATTGACATAATTTGAGTCAATTGGTGGTGTACCTGTGGCTGTATTTCAAGGCCTACTTTCAAACTCAGTGCCTCTTTGCTTGACATCATGGGAAAATCAAAAGAAATCAGCCAAGACATCAGAAAAAACATTGTAGACCTCCACAAGTCTGGTTCATCCTTGGGAGTAATTTCCAAATGCTTGAAGGTACCATGTTCATCTGTACAAACAATAGTACGTAAGTATAAACACCATGGGACCACGCAGCCGTCATACCACTCAGGAAGGAGACGCGTTCTGTCTTCTAGAGATGAACGTACTTTGGTGCAAAACGTGCAAATCAATCTCAGAACAACAGCAAAGGACCTTGTGAAGATGCTGGAGGAAACAAAAGTATCTATATCAACAGTAAAATGAGTCCTATATCGACAACCTCAAAGGCCGCTCAGCAAGGAAGAAGCCACTACTCCAAAAGCGCCATTAAAAAATGCCAGACTGCGGTTTGCAAATGCACATGGGGACAAAGATTACTTTTTGGAGAATTGTCCTCTGGTCTAATGAAACAAAAACATAACTGTTTGGCCATAATGACCATCGTTGTGTTTAGAGGAAAAAGAGAGAGGCTTGCAAAACGAAGAACACCATCCCAACCGTGAAGCACGGGTGTGGCAGCATCATGTTGTGGGGGTGCTTTGCTGCAAGAGGGACAGGTGCACTTCACAAAATAGATGGCATCATGAGGAAGGACAATTATGTGGATATATTGAAGCAACATCTCAAGACATCAGTCAGGAAGTTAAAGCTTGGTCTCATGGGTCTTCCAAATGGACAATGACCCCAAGCATAATTCCAAGTTGTGGCAAAATGGCTTAAGGACAACAAAGTCAAGGTATTGGAGTGGCCATCACAAAGCCCGACCTCAATCCTGTAGAAAATTTGTGGGCAGAACTGAAAAAGTGTGTGTGAGCAAGGAGGCCTACAAACCTTACTCAGTTACACCAGCTCTGTCAGGAGGAATGGGCTAAAATTCACCCAACTTATTGTGGGAAGCTTGTGGAAGGCTACCCAAAACGTTTGACTCAAGTTAAACAATTTTATAAGCAATGCTACCAAATACTAATTGAGTGTATGTAAACTTCTGACCCACTGGGAATGTGATAAAATAAATAAAAGCTGAAATAAATCATTCTCTCTACTATTATTGACATTTCACATTCTTAAATAAAAGTGGTGATCCTAACTGACCTAAGACAGGGAATTTTTACTAGGATTAAATGTCAGGAATTGTGAAAAACTGAGTTTAAATGTATTTGGCTAAGGTGTATGTAAACTTCCGACTTCAACTGTATGTGTCGGTCTCCTCTAACTGTAGAAACTAGCGGTGCTTAAGGATGGCTTCCAGTTGGACTCAGTGGGTTCTCAGTCTGACCTGTGGGGCAGCAGCCCCTCCCTGGCCAACTCTGAGCTGTCCATCCCTCGCCTCTACTCCGAAGCCGGATCCCAGACCAACATACCTGTTGAGGTGAGCGGGGGGGGTCTTTTCAGTTGGCATCGAAGACAATAGAATAGGGAATACCTGGACTTGTCTAATAGGAAATGCTTAGTTTTTTTCAATTTTCATTTTCAGAATGTTTTACTTTGTGACCTAATGAACAGGAACAAGGTTACAATGCACAGATACTGGTTGCGTCACTAATTGATCAGAATGTAGCTTTGTCACGCACCTTGATTTTTTTGTTATTCTTTTGTTTGATATAGTTTGTGACCAACAACTTGGCAGAGAAGGTGCGACTGAGCCTGATGTATGAAGAAGCAAATAGAAGGTAACTTGTGTAACCCAGATGACTCATTTCCAACACAACCCATCAGTCTATTTATAAACTCAGCAAAAAAGGAAACGGCCTCTCACTGTCAACTGCGTTTTATTTTCAGCAAACTTAACTTCTTTGGGTGCAGCGCACGAGGTGACCGTTTTGGAGAGCCTGGCGTGCCAAAGTAAAATGCCTCTCATTCAGGCCCAGAAAATAGGATATGCACATATTTAGAAACACTCTGCATTTTCTAAAAGTGTTAACATTTTGTCTGTGAGTATAACAGAACGGATATGGCAGGCTAAAACCCGAGGAATTTCTGTCCTGGGAAAAAGTGGTTTTGACAGATTGCTTCATTTAGAACTCCTCCCTTATGAAAATGCCCATATAAGGGCATATGAATGCAGTACCTATTGCTTCCTCTGGATGTCAACAGTCTCGAGAAAGTGTTCTGATTCTTTTTAGATGCTTTTAGAGCAGAGAAGAAGACTAATAAGGAAGTGTCCACGCAGATGTCAATACAAGTAAATGCGCGCTCCCGGCTGGCACGTTCTTTGTTTTTTTTCCTTATCGCCCAGTTTATATTCCGGTTGAAATATTATACTATTTATACATAAAAGTGTTCCTAAGGATACATTTACAATTATGTTTGATTTGTTCTTGGACAAGTTTATAGGTATAAGTTGAATGAGTTCTCTTCACGTTTCAATGGAGGAGGCGACACTATTTTCTCATTATAACGCGCCAACCAAACGTAGATTTATGGATATAATACATGACTTTTTCTAACAAAAGAACAATGGATTGTCTTCGTTGGACACTTGGGAAGCCCTCAGCAGAAGTTCTTCAAAAGGTAATTGATTTGTTTTCGCTGTGAAATGTGTTATGTGTGAACCGTGATGGCTTATGAATTCATGGTAATGGGAAAAATATGTTAGGTGCTACCCTCAAACAATCAAATGTGGTGCTTTTGCTGTAAATCTGACAATGCTGTGATATTGCCAAGAAGCAGAGCTTTTGATGACTATGAAACACTTGTATATTGATGCATGTTTAATAATTCAACTTTTGGATTTTGAATTTGGCGCCTTGCATTTCACCTGGTAGTGTCGGGAGTGGGGCGCTAGCGCTCCCTAAGAAGTTAACGTGTAAATATTTGTATGAACATTACAAGATTCAACAACTGAGACATAAATTGAATAATGTGTCCCTGAACAAAGGGGGGGGGTCAAAATCATTGCAGAACACTGACATTCCTGTCTTGCAGGAAATCACGCACAGAATGAGCAGTATGGCTGGTGGCATTGTCATGCTGGAGGGTCATGTCAGGATGATCCTGCAGGAAGGGTACCACATGAGGGAGGAGGATGTCTTCCCTTTAACGCACAGCGTTGAGATTGCCTACAATGACAACAAGCTCAGTCCGATGATGCTGTGACACACCGCCCCAGACCCTCCACTTCCAAATCGATCCCACTCCAGAGTACAGGCCTCGGTGTAACACTCATTCCTTCGACGATAAACGCGAATCCGACCATCAGCCCTGGTGAGACGAAACCGCGACTCGTCAGTGAAGAGCACTTTTTTGCCAGTCCTGTTTGGTCCAGCGACGGTGGGTTTGTGCCCATAGGTGATTGTTGCCGGTGATGTCTGGTGAGGACCTGCCTTACAACAGGCCTACAAGCCCTCAGTCCAGCCTCTCTCAGCCTATTGCGGACAGTCTGAGCACTGATGGAGGGATTGTGCGTTCCTGGTGCAACTCGGGCAGTTGTTGTTGCCATCCTGTACCTGTCCCGCAGATGTGATGTTCGGATGTACCTATCCTGTGCAGGTGTTGTTACACGTGGTCTGCCACTGTAAGGACGATCAGCTGTCCGTCCTGTCTCCCTGTAGCGCTGTCTTAAGCGCCTCACAGTACGGACATTGCAATTTATTGCCCAGGCCACATCTGCAGTCCTCATGCCTCCTTGCAGCATGCCTAAGGCACATTCACGCAGATGAGCAGGGACCCTGGGCATCTTTCTTTTGGTGTTTTTCAGAGTCAGTAGAAAGGCCTCTTTCGTGTCCTAAGTTTTCATAACTGTGACCTTAATTGCCTACCGTCTAAGCTGTTAGTGTCTTAACGACCGTTCCACAGGTGCATGTTCATTGTTTATGGTTCATTGAACAAGCATGGGAACAGTGTTGAAACCCTTTACAATGAATATCTGTGAAGTTATTTCGATTTTTATCTTTGAAAGAGGGACGTTTCTTTTTTTTGCTGAGTTTTTATATATAACAAGTAATTAAAGAGCAGCAGTAAAATAACAGTAGCGAGACTATGTACAGAGTCAATGTGCAGGGGCACCGGTTAGTCGAGGTAATGTGTACATGTAGGTAGAGTTATTAAAGTGACTATGCATAGATAATAACAGAGTAGCAGAGGTGTAAAAGAGGGGGCCTTTATAATGACTTATAAGCCTAATCAGTCGTCATATCTCTTTTGAACCTTTCTTCCTCCACACAAATAAATATAACTTAAGTAAGTAGCCTTACAAGAAGGCTTGGCTTGTGTGAGCCGGAACGGCTCATAGGAGCAGGAGCCTGTTTTTGTGTCATCAGCCAACTTGATGTACAAGTACACCCCCTGGACTCTAGTCTATTGCAGGGCCGTAGAAAAGGAGAACATAAATACAACGTAATAGAACATTAAATATACAATCTCTATGCTCTCCTCCCTCCACCTCCAGGATTGCCACCATCGAGGTGCAGATAGCCAAGCTGGACAGTGAGGCGTGGCCAGGGCTGCTGGACCCAGAGCGCGACCGCCTCATCCTCATCAATGAGAAGGAGGAGCTACTCAAGGAGCTGCAATACATCAAGCCTTGCAAGAAAGTGCCCAGTGACCAGGAGAAGATCGAGACACAGAAGAAAAGGCTTGAGAGAGACCTGCAGGCTGCCAGGGACAACCAGAGCAAGGCCCTGACCGAGAGGTGAGGGGAGTGGATTTATAGCTGCTTGGCGGGGTGCAAAGTCGCTGAAAACATCATTGTGGGCAGCAAACACAAAATTGTTTAATTAGAGCAGTGTGAGGCTAAATTGTTTGGGCAGTAAAGGTAGGGGAAACGTTGGTCAGCATGGGGCTTACAGACATATTGAGTGATCACTCCTTCTTTGGGTAAAGTCACAACCAGGGAAAGAGGGATGAATGAGAGAGGGAACAGAGCTGCACACCAGGAAAGCATCATGGTCACATACAATAATACAGGAGATGAAATTAGTCACTCTTCTCAGTGAACTTTTATTGCCACTTTTTGGAGTTTGTGTTCCATTAGTCAGCACCTCGTAAAAATGTGTTTTATACAGCACCTGTTAATGCTAGCGAGGGAACGGGTCAGCGGGGCTGTTGCGTGAAGGAGAGAGGGGGCCATTGGAACCCCGCTGGAACTAGGCTACAGTATATTCACCGACAGGGAATGGATAGGCAGAGCAAGGCCCACGGCCCTGCTAATAACAACCTACTGTACTTTGAAAAGACATGGTGTAAGTGATATGACTGTTAGATAAACCCAGAAGGTCTACTCCCTGATGGGGACCTGGTGTTAGACGGGCCCCTTGGCTCTGGGCCTACAGAGAGCTAAACAAATAGTGTTCATTCTGATTTCTAACTATGGAAAAACATTGACCTCTTGCAGGGTTCAATCAACATTACTGTCGACCAGGTTGAAAAGCACTGCACTCTATGTTTACAATATGTTATGTCTGTCAACCCTGTAAGAGTTACTCCAAGACACACAACACACGGTTACCTCTGCTCCTTTTGTTGTTGGATGCTTTGATCCGCATAGCCTTTTTTCCATCACATTCCTGGTTCATGGTTGTGATTGGATCACAGACCATAGACGTTGCTAGTGTAGTGTGAAGCCCCTCCCCCTAGCCTCTTACCTGGAACTAGCCTTCTCTAAGGTGCGTACTTACTCTTTAGTGGTTTGAAATCTGCATTCTGGATGAGGTCACCAAGGGGACTACACCAATTAGGCCTCTTCTCTCTTTCTCTTCTATTTCTCTCTTACTTTCCCATATCCTCTTTCCTTCTCTCGCATTTTCTTTCTCTCTCACTCTCCCCCACTCATCTCTCTCTCCCATATGTAACCCGAGAATTGCAAACGGGATGTAGGGCGGACGCAATACAAAATAGCCTTTTTTAACAAGCTGGTTTACTTCTGACTTCAGATATTATCTGCTCGTTGAGGAAGAAAATAACCTTTAGCTCATAACTGTTTATAAAGCTGTAATTACTCTAGTTTGTAAGAACACTGTATTAAGATGTTACTTTGTAATTATGGAATTGTATGGTCATGTAGTTGATTGTTTTTTCTGATTACCCAAGTAGAATTGGGCCTGTTTCTTCTGCTTGTTACTACATGTTCATTTTTTTGACCTAACAATTCTGGTGTTTTGTCTTTTCTATCAGATTGAGATTGCACTGTAAGAGGAACAAGCTGGTGAGAGAGCTGGAGGAGATGGTTCGCCTGGCCTCATCACTACACGCTCAACTCAAGAGGTACATTCACTCACCTAAACAATACATTCAGCTACTGTCACCCAGCTGTAACACAGCACTACCACGCTGCCAGTTCAGGAGGCACAACCACTTAAATGTATCTACTTAAAATGTAATCTCCTATTGCACAACTGAATGCGCACATTCCAAATGAAAAATGAATAAGAAGACATTGTCTACATGGAGACATGGGCAATGTTTTAACTGTGGAGGTCTTGGCATTTTAGATATACCTCACAACCCTGCCTGGTGCCTTGAGCCTATCCACAACCCTTTGAGGGGAAGGAGTGAAACTTCAATCCTGGGTCTTCAAAGGTCTACATTCACCTCATCTTAAAGGAGTGTGTCTTTCATTTATAGAGCTCCATAAATTCACATAAGATTCTAGACTAGTATTTGATCTGCTGAGTGGCTCGTATGGTTCATTCGGTTCTATGAGGGACTGTTGGTCTTAAAAGAGAATGAGAGAGGGATAGGACATTGAGTATTTAACCTTTACATTTAACCTTTACTCTAAAAGCTCAAGATGTGTCCTATACTTTAGTCACTGTTTTTGTAAAGTCAATTTTAATTTCAGCTCTGAAACAGGAGTGTGCGTTTCAGACATGGACTCTGAAACTGAAGCTGTGTTTTATAAGATGATGTGAAGTCTCTGAAAGAGAGCCATATGTATTAAAGCCGTTTTCAAAAGGCTCTCTTCATACTCTCGTTTAATCAAACAAGTAACTTCAACAATAGTGTTAGTCTCTTTCTCTCTCTGTTTTTGTTCTTATTGTGCAAAATTCATCCTCTGTTTCTAGCTGATATACATCAAAGGGCTGAGATTCAGAGAAACTCCCCTGTGTCTTTCCAAATGAGCTTGCCAAGCTTTAATTACTATGTTTTCTGTCGGGTAGACAGTAACTTAAAATGCAGTGAGGGCTAAAAGATGGGGGAACAGAGGAGAGGAGAAGAAAATGAGGAAAATAGGTTGGAGTATGCTCCTAGCTCTTCTAACACTGTGGTCCTCTCTCCCTTTATCCCCCGTCCACTCTGCTTTTCTCTCCCTCCTTTTTGCTGCCCCCAATTCTCTCTCTCTGCCCTCTTTCTGTATTATTCTCTCCTCCTCCCCATCCTCTCCTCTGATTCTCTCTCCTCTCTTTATGCCTTCTTTCTGTCAAATTTTCTTTCCATCCTCCTCCCCATCCAACCCTCTCCTCACTGCCTCTTTCTCCTCCCTCCTCCCCATCTCTCTCCCTGCAGTCTTTCGGCCAGCACACTGTCGTGTTCATCAGGCAGCAGCCATGGGTCTCTGACCTCCAGCCGGGGCTCTTTGGCCACCACGTCATCCCTGGGCTCCACCTCCTCCCTGAGCTTCACAGATATCTACCTGGAGCAGCCTGAGCTGGGAGACCCTGACTTCCAGAACAAATTGGACTTCCTACTGCAGGAGGGTGGCCCGGGGGTCAGCTACCGACCCTCCAGCTCCATCACTACCATCCACGAACACGAGGTGGTCCCTGGGGGAGAGAGAGTGGGTGACAAGGGGGGTGTTGTCGGTGGGGGAGCAGAGGCCAGAACCAGGCTACAGGCGCTGAGACTATCAGAGACGCCAAGGTCGATCAGTTCACTGTCGCCGAGGTCTTCGATGTCGTCGCTCTCGCCCCCTTGCTCGCCGCTGGTCACGGACTCCATATTCCTCTCCGGGGAGAGGTTTGCGGGGCCAGGGGGCCCTGGTGGGGGGCTGGACATGGAGCAGCATAGCAGGCTGACCGAGCTGGGGCTGGACAGGGAGCAGCATAGCAGGCTGACTGAGCTGGGGCTGGGGCTGGACAGGGAGCAGCATAGCAGGCTGACCGAGCTGGGGCTGGACAGGGAGCAGCAGCAGCACCCTGGAGGGGTGGAGCAGGATGCTACTACCATAGCTGGAGAGATGTTTAAAGGTACAGTCACTTTCTGTCTGTCTGACATTATTTAAGCTCTCTTTTAATGTCAGGAGAGCGACTGTATTGACTGCTACTGTAGACTTGTGTAGTGTTGGTGTATAGTGGACTGTATGGTCCTCATGTCCATTGTGAACCATAAAGAATGAATATGTTTAAGATCCACACAAAACGCATTACAAATCATAGCAATATCAGTGTCAGCAACACACTAAGATATGAATGTAAATATACACTGAGTGTACAGAATATGCTCAGACAGACAGACAGACCAGGTAAAAGCTATGATCCCTTATTGATTTCACCTGTTAAATCTACTTCAGTCAGTGTAGATGAAGGGGAGGAGACATGTTAAAGAAGGATTTTTAAGCCTTGAGATAATTGAGACATGGATTGTGTATGTGTGCCATTCAGAGGGTAAATGGGCAAAAGATGTAAGTGCCTTTGTACGGGGTATGGTAGTAGGTGCCAGGCGCACCGATTTGAGTGTCAAAATCTGCAACACTGCTGGGTTTTTCATGCTCAACAGGTTCCCGTGTGTATCAAGAATGGTCCACCACCCAAAGGACATCCAGCCAACTTGACACAACTGTGGGAAGCATTGGAGTCAACATGGGCCAGCATCCCTGTAGAACACACCTTGCAGAGTCCATACCCCAACTTATTGAGGCTTCTCTGAGGGCAAAACGGGGTGCAACTCAATATTAGGAAGGTGTCCTTAACTTCTTAGGGAGCGGTGGGGCGCCCCACTCCCGACACTACCAGGTGAAATGCAAGGCGCAAAATCCAAAAGTTGAATTATTAAACATGCATCAATATACAAGTGTTTCATAGTCATCAAAAGCTCTGCTTCTTGGCAATATCACAGCGTTGTCAGCACCACATTTGATTGTTTGAGGGTAGCACCTAACATATTTTTCCCATTACCATGAATTCATAAGCCATCACGGTTCACACATAACACATTTCACAGCGAAAACAAATCAATTACCTTTTGAAGAACTTCTGCTGAGGGCTTCCCAAGTGTCCAACGAAGACAATCCATGGTTCTTTTGTTAGAAAAAGTCATGTATTATATCCATAAATCTACGTTTGGTTGGCGCGTTATAATGAGAAAATACAGCGTCGCCTCCTCCATTGAAACGTGAAGAGAACTCGTTCAACTTATACCTATAAACTTGTCCAAGAACATGGGGCTGTATTAGCCTGCACAGTGTGACCCAGAGAGAGAGATGGGGCTGTATTAGCCTGCACAGTGTGACCCAGAGAGAGAGAGACAGGGCTGTATTAGCCTGCACAGTGTGACCCAGAGAGAGAGTCGGGGCTGTATTAGCCTGCACAGTGTGACCCAGAGAGAGAGACGGAGCTGTATTAGCCTGCACAGTGTGAGCCAGAGAGAGAGAGAGGGCTGTATTAGCCTGCACAGTGTGACCCAGAGAGAGAGAGGGCTGTATTAGCCTGCACAGTGTGACCCAGAGAGAGAGACAGGGCTGTATTAGCCTGCACAGTGTGACCCAGAGAGAGAGAGAGACAGGGCTGTATTAGCCTGCACAGTGTGACCCAGAGAGAGAGAGACAGGGCTGTATTAGCCTGCACAGTGTGACCCAGAGAGAGAGAGACAGGGCTGTATTAGCCTGCACAGTGTGACCCAGAGAGAGAGAGAGGGCTGTATTAGCCTGCACAGTGTGACCCAGAGAGAGAGACAGGGCTGTATTAGCCTGCACAGTGTGACCCAGAGAGAGAGAGACAGGGCTGTATTAGCCTGCACAGTGTGACCCAGAGAGAGAGAGACAGGGCTGTATTAGCCTGCACAGTGTGACCCAGAGAGAGAGAGACAGGGCTGTATTAGCCTGCACAGTGTGACCCAGAGAGAGAGAAAGACAGGGCTGTATTACCCTGCACAGTGTGACCCAGAGAGAGAGAAAGACAAGGCTGTATTAGCCTGCACAGTGTGACCCAGAGAGAGAGAAAGACGGGGCTGTATTAGCCTGCACAGTGTGACCCAGAGAGAGAGAAAGACAGGGCTGTATTAGCCTGCACAGTGTGACCCAGAGAGAGAGAGACGGGGCTGTATTAGCCTGCACAGTGTGACCCAGAGAGAGAGAGACAGGGCTGTATTAGCCTGCACAGTGTGACCCAGAGAGAGAGAGACAGGGCTGTATTAGCCTGCACAGTGTGACCCAGAGAGAGAGAGACAGGGCTGTATTAGCCTGCACAGTGTGACCCAGAGAGAGAGACAGGGCTGTATTAGCCTGCACAGTGTGACCCAGAGAGAGCGAGACGAGGCTGTATTAGCCTGCACAGTGTGACCCAGAGAGAGAGACAGGGCTGTATTAGCCTGCACAGTGTGACCCAGAGAGAGAGAGACAGGGCTGTATTAGCCTGCACAGTGTGACCCAGAGAGAGAGAGACAGGGCTGTATTAGCCTGCACAGTGTGACCCAGAGAGAGCGAGACGAGGCTGTATTAGCAGGCACTTGTAATGTAACACACACACACCTCCATTCAAGACTAACGTTATTGGACTGTAAGGTCAGGGTTCCACCTCATCCACTGTAGTGTGTGTGTGTGCACCTTGTGAGGAATTCAAGATTGCACCTGAAACCTGATTGCCAGTGGGGGCACACCGGGGTGACGAGGGGGTTGAGTTACACCCCACTGTTAACTGTATGGTTTACTCCAGCTATGCAACTCGGCACCGGTTCCCATGGTCGTGACAAGGTGTTTCTCTACACTCCTCTTCTCCTCCTTGTTTTCCCTCTCCTCTTCCCAACCCCCTCTTCCCCTAGATGCCATAGTGCACGTCAGAGGGACAGTGGGGGCAGGGCCTAAGAAGATGGGCGTGATGTCAGCAGTGTCTGATGAGTCGGTGGCGGGTGACAACGGGGTGTACGAGCCCTCAGAGAGGAGGTGGGTACTGTAGAAAGCCATTGGTTCACCTGGAGGAGAGGTGTCTACCTAATTGCTTTACTCTGGAGCGAGGCTTAAGACTGTTCAGTAGCCTGAACCTTCACGGATAGTAATGAAGGATAGGGGGTGTTAATGAAGCCCAATCTGATCCACTTAATATTGAACTAATGTTAGGAGGGCGTGCAGTATGTACAGTAATTAAGGTCAAACACAATGTTGTAATTTTGGGGGGATTTGGTCAGGGTACCCAGTAACTGCTAGATGTGTATGTAAATTAAGTTTAGAAAGCTAGAACTCAAATTGGAGAGGTATGATCTGATGGTTTATCTATTCATGTATCTGTTTTTCTATTACTATTAGAAAGAGACAAGCTGTCTGCAGTACTATGTTTTGTTTGATCCTAGAGGGTCTCTCTGCCATGTATGTTGCCATAACTTATGGCAACATGCATGTCCCTCTCATAACTTACTGTGGTGTTTGAAGTCTGGTAGCCAGATCTGTTCAGACTGAGATCCCCACTAGAATATCAGTGACATGACTTGAAATGAAAGGTTGGTGGATAAAGCACAAACCAGGTCTTACTTCCTGGTACTGTATTTGATAGCTGCTTTGTGGATCTAACCCTAACCCTGTACGTGTCACTTTTCCCAGGTCAGTCCTCCCTGCAGAGCTGCTGCTGGGCTATGAGGAGAGGGAGAGGGGAGGACCACTAGGCTGTGCCCAGGTCAGACTGGGCCTGACGTACGAGGTGAAAGACAAGCGCTTCACCGTGTTCGTCATGCAGCTCTCCAATTGCAGCGTCCTCGCACTGCCACCAGACCACAAAATGTATATAGCAAAGTTGCCTTTTCTCTTTGCTTTAGGAGTGAATGACTGTCATTACTTGGTTTTTTGAAACACCTTTTCAATTACTGTGTGCATATGCTGTGTGTGGATGTCTTGTTCCCACTTCTCATCAATTAGGTTTGTTTGTATTGAAAGTACTGTATGTTTCCTCTGTCCTCAACTGTGCACGCATCTGTGTGTACATTGTCTTGAGGTGTTTAACCGTGTGTCTCCTCCATAGATACATCCGTGTGGCGGTGCTCCCGTGCTCAGAGCCCACCTGCTGCCTCTTCCGGACGCTCGGCTCTCTCCCCCAGGACATCGTGGAGGTCAACGAAGTCTTTGGTGTCCAGATGGCCCACAATGCCCTGCGGCAGAAGACCCTGAGGGTGGACATCTGCCACACCAGCCTGTCAGGCCGCGAGGAATGTCTTGTGAGTGTAACGACTGTCGCTGGTCTGTCACTCCTCTTTCAATTCAGCATCAACATAACAAACAGTCCACACCCAGATAGCAAATACACCACGTAGAAGTGTTTGCACTAAGTGTACATTAAAATTCCAATGTATACCTTTTAGCTTTCCATTGTGTTGTCATTGAATCATATGACGGGGGGTTATTGCTGTTAGTGGATAAGAGCTTTTTGTCTTTCCTAACACTCCGTACTGTCTCATGCATGAAGTCGGTTACAACAGTGTGAAACATCCTTCAGTAGACTGCCTTTTAACTCTTGTATGGCTTCCTTCCCCCTGTCCTCTGGGCAGGCTGGTGCTCAGATAAGCCTGGCTGATGTCAATACCTCTGGGGGGAGATGTGTCAAGAGCTACAACTTCCTCAGCTACTCCGTCATGCCCCAGATCAATAGCAAGGACAAGACTGGGACGGCTCCACAGTCTGAAAGGGTAACATAGACATTCATTCATCATCTAGAACAATGGCCTGCATTTCAAAAGGAAATTGATCTGTTGTGGTGAATCTGTATGGAAGTGTTATGAATGTGTAAACATAATGAATCCATGTAACAGATGAGTAACAATGTGTGTTCCAGAGCTCTGTCCCCACCACAGAGGGAGTAGCAGGCAGTCTGGAGGGTGCACCAGAGGAGGATGAATGGTGAGCTCTCCCTTCACTAACAGCACCTTTTATCCTGTTATTCTCCTGTTTTCTCTTCTCATCCCCATTATAATCTCTACAGAGGACAGGCCCTTCTTCTGTACTTGTCATGGTCAATGAGGGAGATCTTGTCTCACACACGCACTCACCTTCCCCAGTTGAATAATTGTTCCCTCCCTTTCCCCTCTCCCACGGGTATAAGCTCAGACATTGAGTGTCGATTTTTGAAAGCCCAGAGGCACACTAACCGCCCCTCGCAGGTTGAATGGGGAAGGTGAATAACTGACAGCTTTCTCTTTCTCTCCCTCTCTCCCTCTCCTTACCTCCCTCCCTCTGTCGGTCTGGCAGTGTTTCAACCCTCTACAGGCACAGTGAAGAGCTGGAAGGAGAAGTGTTTGAAGACGAGGAAGATGACCACATAGAGGGGGCGGGACCTCTAGAGGAAAAGGAGGGGCTATATCTTGACAGCAGCCAATGGGAGGGAGAGGAGGTGACAACCAAACCGACTCAAACAGGAACCATGGCTGAGAGGGTAAGTGGAGACTCCATTAACTGTTATAAATACTACTGTATATGAATAATATTTTATTTGATATTATTTGAACTATTTCCAGATGTTCATGGGAAGTATTTGAGTAAAAACATGTGTTCATTTGATTCAAACTCAACAGTATGCAGACAGTATGTTTTACATAGTCAATCTTGGCTTACAAATGTACTGTTATGTTCAGCTACAACTCTGATCATTGATATGCAGGCTAACAAATGTACTGTTATGTTCAGCTACAACTCTGATCATTGATATGCAGGCTAACAAATGTGCTGTATGACTTGACTATGAATGACATGATCAGAGTTGTAACTGAACATAACAGTACATTTGTTAGCCAAGATTGACTATGTAAAACAGCCTTCATTGTAAACTGTTCTCCTGCTCCGTCCCCAGGTGAACAAGGAGACCAGTACCGGCCACCACCACCATGTCTCCTCCTCGGTGGTCCGGCCAAAGGAGCGTCGGCCCCACGATGTACCCCAGCAGAATCCCTTCTTCCGGGGCAACACCATCATCCGCTCCAAGACCTTTTCCCCTGGGCCCCAGAGCCAGTACATCTGCCGGGTGAGGGCAGGCATTCTAGTCCATACAATACATGGACATATTTAGTACTTATCTAAAATATAGTAGTACATATCTATACTAGATATAGATTTATATTTGTACATATCTACTCAAAAACACATTCAGACGAACTCGTTATTTATATAGCCTCTAACTATAGCCTCCTTTTTTTTTCAGTTGTGCTTAGCTTTGGAAAGCATCCCAAACTCAACGAAAGCTGTCGTTCATGCCCTTTTTGTTCTAACTTTGTTTTATTTCTAATCGTTTGTTTTTTCCTTTCTACTATGTGATGATCAGATCAACCGCAGTGACAGTGACAGCTCCACTCTGTCAAAGAAGTCTCCTTTCGTCAGGAACGCATCAGAGAGACGCAGCATGCGCCTGAAGAAGGTAGAAACTACCCACTTAGTATCCATCCCACAAAAGTACATAGATCAAGGGTCGGCAAAATGCGGCTCATGGCCTAAAACCGGCTTGCGAGTGATTTTATAAAACAAATGTAGGTGGGAGGCACCCCAAAGTTTAGTGTTTGGTCAGGATTTTCTTTTTGGGTTAAAAAAAATACTGTAAAATCACCAGGAATTCAGCTAAAAATGTTTAATTTAGGAAATCTGTCCCTAAGTATTCCTACAAATAAAAAAGAGATGTGATCATGTCTCAATGTAATCAAGGAATTAAATTATTGATATTTTCAAATAGTCTCTTTTTGGGCTTAATTGTGGTCAATTTGCACTGTCTGTCTGTGTCGGTCTCTCTGTCTCTGTCTGTCTGTCTCTCTCTGTCTGTCAATTCAATTCAATTTGCTTTATTGGCATGACATAACAATGTACATATTGCCAAAGCTTACTTTTGATATTTACAATATGAAAATAACAAGAATTAAAATTGTCAACGGGGCAACTGTCTGTCTCTGCCTTTCTGTCTCTGCCTTTCTGTCTCTGCCTTTCTGTCTCTGCCTTTCTGTCTCTGCCTTTCTGTCTCTGCCTTTCTGTCTCTGCCTTTCTGTCTCTGCCTTTCTGTCTCTGTCTGCCTCTGTGTCTGTCTGTCTGCCTCTGTGTCTGTCTGTCTGTCTCTGTGTCTGTCTCTTAAATTCAAATTCAAGATGCTTTATTGGCATGAAAAACATTGTAATAACAATAAAATGGTAAGTCAATAGAAGAAATGTAATAAATATAAAAATCTGAATATGGAAAATTAAACTATAACTAACTAAACGGTCAACTATCATCATCACTACTACTGCTATCACCATCATTAAACTGCTATCAATAATAAGTAAGTTACTGCTTACTATGCAGATGTTACTATTCAGTGTCCCTCAGGCTATGGCAGGCAAATACATATTTGGCTGCAAGAGGAGCCATTGCTCTTTCGCCCATGAGTATTTTTAGTTTTTCCTCTGGGTTTAATAAGTTAAAATTTGGAATAAATGTAGTCATTTCTGTGAATAATGTATCTCTTGGTGAGGAATATTTATCACAGTAAAGGAGAAAGTGCATCTCTGTTTCTACCTGCCCTGTCGTGCAGTGGCCACATACATGCTCCTCTTTGGGTAGCCATGTCTTTTTATGTCTGCCGGTTTCTATTGCCAATTGGTGGTCACTCAGCCTGTACTTGGTAAGGATCTGTCTCTGCTTCGTATCTCTGACAGAGTAGAGATAGTCAGCCAATTCATATTCTCTGTTTAGGGTCAGATAGCAATTTAGTCGGCTTTGGGATTTCGTTTCTTTTTTCCAATGTTGTAAATATGAGTCTTTTGATTGGTTCATGATTTTGTTTATTGGAATTCTTTCTTTTGAAGCAGTGCTGGTGTCAGCTTGGTTGGTTAGGTCCAACACCAGCTGACTGAGAGGGCTTCGTGTCTGGGCTCAGCTCTTGGGTTTGAAGTGCTTTAAATTGCAGACTTGAATTTGGACTTAAATTTAGATGTCGCCAAAATTTGTATGATCTTTTCATTACTACTGGAAAGCGTCCAAATTCTGCCCTACATGCATTAGTTGGTGTATTTCTCTGGACTTGTAGAATTTTCCGACAGAATTCTGCATGTACAGTGAGGGAAAAAAAAGTATTTGATCCCCTGCTGATTTTGTACATTTGCCCACTGACAAAGAAATGATCAGTCTATAATTTTAATGGTAGGTTTATTTGAACAGTGAGAGACAGAATAACAACCAAACAATCCAGAAAAACGCACGTGAAAAATGTTATAAATTGATTTGCATAAGTATTTGACCCCTCTGCAAAACATGACTTAGTACTTGGTGGCAAAACCCTTGTTGGCAATCAGAGGTCAGACGTTTCTTGTAGTTGGCCACCAGGTTTGCACACATCTCAGGAGGGATTTTGTCCCACTCCTCTTTGCAGATCTTCTCCAAGTCATTAAGGTTTCGAGGCTGACGTTTGGCAACTCGAACCTTCATCTCCCTCCACAGATTGTCTATGGGATTAAGGTCTGGAGACTGGCTAGGCCACTGCAGGACCTTAATGTGCTTCTTCTTGAGCCACTCCTTTGTTGCCTTGGCCGTGTGTTTTGGGTCATTGTCATGCTGGAATACCCATCCACGACCCATTTTCAATGCCCTGGCTGAGGGAAGGAGGTTCTCACCCAAGATTTGACGGTACATGGCCCCGTCCATCGTCCCTTTGATGCGGTGAAGTTGTCCTGTCCCCTTAGCAGAAAAACACCCCCAAAGCATAATGTTTCCACCTCCATGTTTGACGGTGGGGATGGTGTTCTTGGGGTCATAGGCAGCATTCCTCCTCCTCCAAACACGGCGAGTTGAGTTGATGCCAAAGAGCTCCATTTTGGTCTTATCTGACCACAACACTTTCACCCAGTTGTCCTCTGAATCATTCAGATGTTCATTGGCAAACTTCAGACGGGCATGTATATGTGCTTTCTTGAGCAGGGGGACCTTGCAGGCGCTGCAGGATTTCAGTGCTTCACGGCGTAGTGTTACCAATTGTTTTCTTGGTGACTATGGTCCCAGCTGCCTTGAGATCATTGACAAGATCCTCCCGTGTAGTTCTGGGCTGATTCCTCACTGTTCTCATGATCATTGCAACTCCACGAGGTGAGATCTTGCATGGAGCCCCAGGCCGAGGGAGATTGACAGTTCTTTTGTGTTTCTTCCATTTGCGAATAATCGCACCAACTGTTGTCACCTTCTCACCAAGCTGCTTGGCGATGGTCTTGTAGCCCATTCCAGCCTTGTGTAGGTCTACAATCTTGTCCCTGACATCCTTGGAGAGCTCTTTGGTCTTGGCCATGGTAGAGAGTTTGGAATCTGATTGATTGATTGTTTCTGTGGACAGGTGTCTTTTATACAGGTAACAAGCTGAGATTAGGAGCACTCCCTTTAACTACTTAGGGAGCAGTGGCGCTAGCGATTTGCAAATCAATTTATTACATTTTTCACATGCGTTTTTCTGGATTTTTTTGTTATTCTGTCTCTCACTGTTCAAATAAACCTACCATTAAAATTATAGACTGATAATTTCTTTGTCAGTGGGCAAATGTACAAAATCAGCAGGGGATCAAATACTTTTTTCCTTCACTGTAAGGCTTTAATTCCCTCACTGTAGGGCTTCAATTGGATGACATTTTAAAGTCCAGTTTATTCAGTGGCCCCCAAACCTCACTTCCGTAAAGAGCTATTGGTAGGATTACACTGTCAAATATTTTGGTCCAAATTCTAATTGGGATGTTGATTTTGAATAATTTCATTTTTATTGCATACAATGCTCTGCAGGCTTTTTCTTTGAGTGCATTCACTGCCATATTAAAGTGTCCGATGCAGATATGGTCAGACCAAGGTATGTGTAATTTTTAGTGTGTTCAATTATGGTGGTGTTCAGGGTGAATTCATATTTGTGTTTCTGACATCTGGGCTTTTTTTTGGAAAATCATGATTTTCATTTTTTTTAAATTTACTGCCAGGGCCCAATTATGGCAATATTGCTCTAGAATGTTAAGGTTCTGTTGAAGACTTTCTTTAGTTGGTGATAGAAGTACCAAGTCATCAGCATATAGCAGGTATTTTACCTCTGTGTCGATTAGTGTGAGTCCTGGGGCTGGAGAATGGTCCAACATGTCTGCTAATTCATTGATATAAATGTTGAAAAGATTTGGACTGCAGCCTTGTCGCACACCTCGACGTTGTGAAAAGAATTCTGTTCTTTGGTTTTAGATTTTTATTGCACACTTGTTTTCTGTATACATACATTTTATTAAGTCATACACCTTACCACCAAGCCCACTTTGGATAATTTTGTAGAATAGCCCTTCGTGCCAAATAGAATCAAATGCTTCTTTAAAGTCAATAAAGCAAGCAAAGATTTTGCCCTCTTTTTTTGGTTGACGTGTTTATTAATTAGTGTGTGTGTAAGGTGTATATATGGTCAGTAGTGCGATGGTTAGGGAGAAAGACAATTTGACATTTACTTATTACATTATTTTCTTGAAGAAAGGTTTGAATTCTTGAATTCAAAATGCTGCAGAAAACCTTTCCCAAGTTGCTGTTTATGCAAATTCCCCTGTAATTATTGGGGTCTGATTTGTCTCCACTTTTGTGGATAGGGGAGATGAGCCCCTGGTTCCAGACATCAGGGAAGCAGCCAGAAGTTAAACCATGTTGAACAATTTAAGCACAGCATTTTGCAACTCAGGTGTGCTGTTTTTCAGCATTTCACTTCTGATGTTATCTAGACCACAAGCCTTCTTTGAATTTATAGATTTGAGCTTTTCATTTAGTTCTTGTTGGGTTATTGGGTAATCTAATGGATTTTGGTTGTTTTTAATGACTGATTCAAGGATGTTCAAATTTTCTTGAATTTGTAATTGGTTCTGTTGTAAGTCTTTTTGTGGAATGTTTTTGTATAGATTATCAAAATATGTTTTCCAAATTCCTTCATCTTGTATGGCTAATTCTTGTGACTTTGTTGTGCTTAAATTATTCCACATCTCCCAGAACTGATTTTGGTCAATTGCGTTTTCAATTTCGTCAAGTGTCTTGTTGGTAAAATTAAATTTCTTGTGTTTCAGTGTATGTTTATACTGTTTCAGAGTTTCAAAATATTCATAGTGTAGATCTGGGTTGTGTTGCTGCTTATGTTTTTCATTTGACATTTGTCTTAGGTGTTTTCTAATTGTTTTACATTCGTTATCAAACCATTTTTCAGAAACATTTTGTTTTTTGTTTCTGATGTTGCATTTCTTTGGTTTTCTCAAATTTGCTTTCGATGCTGCTTTTTGAAATATGCAATTGATGTTTTGAGTAGCCGAATTGACACCTTCTTTATTGTTTTGGTATTGTGCGTTATTGAAGAGCTGTAGAGTTCATAATTTCCTTTTGAGTTCAATGTTTCAATGAATCTCTCTGCACTGTTTGGAGCCCATCTGTACGATTGGTCTATGTTGTAGAGTTTATTGGGCTGTTTTTTAATGAATATTGCCGGTTCATTTCTTGAGAAACACGTTGATCTGACTGTGATCTGACAATGGTGTCTGTGGTCTGACAGTGAATGCGCTAATGGAGGAGGGGTCAATGTCAGTGATGGCATAATCGACTACACTTGTCCCAAGAGCTGAGCAGTAAGTAAACTGACCTAAAGAGTCCCCTCTGATTCTACCATTAAGCATGTACAGGCCTGAGGCTCGACAGAGATGCACTAACTCCTTCCCATTTTTGTTCAGTGTTTGGTCAGGACTGTTTCTATTATTTATAATAGGGCTGCTGTACAAGGAGGGGTGTCCAAATATGTGGTGGTTACCTCCCGCATAAGTGTAGTCAGGCTCAGAACCTGTTCTTGCATTGAAATCTCCACAAAGAAGCACTTTACCCTCTGCCTGAAATGTAATTATTTCTGTATGGAGATTGTCAAAAAACTGATCATCATAATATGATGAATCTGAAGGAGGAGTGTAAGCTGCACATATGTATACATCATTGTCACAATAGAGTGTACATTTGTTAAGTTTTAACCATATGTGATTAGTACCTTTTTTATGCGAGTCTTGCTTATGCCAAATGATGATTCCACCTGAGTCTCGGCCCCGTTTAACATTTTTCTGTTTGATTGATGGTAGTAAACTTTCTCTATAGCCTGAGGGACACTGAGTATCTATGTCTCCACGACACCATGTTTCTACTAGGATTATGATGTCCTGTCCCTTGATGTTTTTAATCAATTCTGGATTTGTTGTTTTATATCCAAAATGTGAAGAGTATAGGCCCTGGATATTCCAAGAACTGATAGTTAATGATCTCATTTATAATAAGTGATATTCACTGGTTTGAGTAAAGCATATGTAGGCTGATGATCTGAATGATACATGGTGTGGACTGCATCATGTGGTGTACTTCTCTGGAGGACAGTGTTCTGCCCGACCCTAGAGTAGTGGTCAGTGCTGTGTTGTGATGGGCCGGGTCTAGTAGAGCTGTGTTGCGATGGGCCGGGTCTAGTAGAGCTGTGTTGCGATGGGCCGGGTCTAGTAGAGCTGTGTTGCGATGGGCCGGGTCTAGTAGAGCTGTGTTGCGATGGGCCGGGTCTGGTAAATCTGTGCTGTGTTGGGCCTGGTCTAGTAGAGCTGTGCTTTAATAAGCAGTGTCTGGCTCTTCTCCTGGGGATGGTGGGGGTACTGTTGTTTCATAAGGTGGGGCGGGGGGCCTCTGCTGCTGGGGTGATGGGTGTGTGGGTCTCTGCCAAGTGTTGCATCCTTTAGGTCCTTGGCATTTTTGCTTTCCCAGACCTAGCGAGGCCCGGCCTTCAGTAAAGGTGGTTTAATTTTTAATGCGGCTTGACATTCTCTGGCCTCTAATGCTGGGCCCAGGAGTGAACTGTCTAGGACAGATCTCTCTGTCTGCCTACTGGGAGGAGGAGCGGAGAGGAGAAGCCACTGGGGAAGGGCTGCTTTGTCTCCCTGTACCTCCTTATGTATGTAAGGAAGAGCGATGTGTGAGAGATCACTAACCCACCATTTCCTCCTCTCCTCTCCTCCCCCAGCCCTCGGTGCCGGTGCAGAGCCTGGATGGGCTGCTGCGGACCAGTCTGGACCTAGAGCTGGACCTGCAGGTGTCCAGGACGCGCCACACTCGACTGGCCCAGGAGTTGTGTGTCCTCAGGGAGCTGAAGGAGCAGCTGGAGAGGGCCCGGCAGCAGGGCACCAGAGACCTCCCCACCTGGGTGCAGGACGATGAGCGCTTTCGTCTGCTTCTCAGACAGGCTGAGAAACAGGTGGGAGAGGGAGATTCAATGATCCCCGCGACACTATCACTAATAAGTGCACTATATAGGGAATTGGCTGCAATTTCAATCAAAATAAAATTACATTTCATTTGTCACATGCTGAATACCGTGAAATGCAGATGGGAGTCTCTCACCCAGTAGATACAGTTGAAGTTGGAAGTTTACATACACCTTAGCCAAATACATTTAAACTCAGTTTCACAATTCCTGACATTTAATCCTAGTAAAAATTCCCTGTCTTAGGTCAGTTAGGATCACCACTTTTATTTAAGAATGTGAAATGTCAGAATAATAGTAGAGGGAATGATTTATTTCAGCTTTTATTTCTTCCATCACATTCCCAGTGGGTCAGAAGTTTACATTCACTCAATTAGTATTTGGTAGCATTGCCTTTAAATTGTTTAACTTGGGTCAAATGTTTCGGGTAGCCTTCCACAAGCTTCCCACAATAAGTTGGGTGAATTTTGGCCCATTCCTCCTGACAGAGCTGGTGTAACTGAATCAGGTTTGTAGGCCTCCTTGCTCGCACACGCTTTTTCAGTTCTCCCCACAAATGTTCTATGGGATTGAGGTCAGGGCTTTGTGATGGCCACTCCAATACCTTGACTTTGTTGTCCTGAAGCCATTTTGCCACAACTTGGAAGTATGCTTGGGGTCATTGTCCATTTGGAAGACCCATTTGCGACCAAGCAAATGACTGATGTCTTGAGATGTTGCTTCAATATATCCACATCATTTTCCTCCCTCATGATGCCATCTATTTTGTGATATGCACCAGTCCCACCTGCAGCAAAGCACCCCCACAACATGATGCTGCCACCCCCGTGCTTCACGGTTGGGATGGTGTTCTTCGGCTTGCAAGCCTCCCCCTTTTTCCTCCAAACATAACGATGGTCATTGGTCAAACAGTTCTGTTTTTGTTTCATCAGACCAGAGGACATTTCTCCAAAAAGTACGATCTTTGTCCCCATGTGCAGTTGCAAACCGTAATCTGGCTTTTTATGGCGGTTTTGGAGCAGTGGTTTCTTCCTTGCTGAGCAGCCTTTCAGGTTATGTCGAGATATATATATATATATATATATTTGTACCTCCAGCATCTTCACAAGGTCCTTTACTGCTGTTCTGGGATTGATTTGTACTTTTTGCACCAAAGTACGTTCATCTCTAGGAGACACAACGCGTCTCCTTCCTGGAATTTTCCAAGATGTAAACTTCTGACCCACTGGAATTGTGATACAGTGAATTATATGTGAAATAATCTGCCTGTAAACAATTGTTGGAAAAATGACTTGTGTCATGCACAAAGTAAATGTCCTAACAGACTTGCCAAAACTATAGTTTGTTAACAACAAATGTGTGGAGTGGTTGAAAAACAAGTTTTAATGACTCCAACATAAGTGTATGTAAACTTCCGACTTCAACTGTATACTTTTTATTATAAATCATTGTTCTAATACACACCTGTGAAATATGAAGTGAGGGGTTAGATGCTGTTGACTGGCCAGGAGTTGTTGTTTAGGCCTATTCTCCAACTTCTCTCTAAGCATCTCTGTGGTGATGTTGTGTCTGCAGACCCGTGAGGAGCAGCTGCAGGAGCAGAGGGTGGAGAAGATGATGCGTGCTGCGGCGAAGGACGTCCACAAGCTCCGAGGCCAGAGCAGGAAAGAGGTGCCTGAGGTTCAGTCCTTCAGGTCAGTACAGTAGAATACATTACATTACAGGGTACAGCAACAGTATAGTGTAACAGACCTCTTGTAAGAGGAGTTTGTCCAGTAAGCCTCGTCTCTTTCCCCATGTATTCGATGAATGAATATGTTTAAATTGTATTTAGCTTTTCTCACCCAGGTCTCCAAGCATTAGGTTCAGTTGGATGGACTATGATTTGTCGTCCATTCCGTTTGTATGCCTGTTAGTCTAGGAATATAAGATTTAATGGAATTTTAAATTGGGAAAATGGCTACAATATGTATTGGACGTTTCTCCATTTTAAATTTCATGACCAATGCTAGTCCTTAGTCAACTGGGATTGAGTAATTGACGCTGGCTCTGAAGCAACTGAAAGACGTTCGCCTCAGTGAACACACAGCCTAGCATTGAAAAACAAAGATTAGTTGTGTTTTTACGCTCATGAAGATAAGACTTTTCTCTTCTGATTTCAGAGAGAAGATGGCCTTCTTCACTCGAGCAAAGACCAACATCCCTGATCTGCCTGTCGACGATGTGTAGTGCATTTCAAGTATTCCAGTCTTAACTGCTGTTTCCAAGCAGATGACTCTGACGCAGACTTCTGGTGGTATTATGGAGAATAATAAAATTATAATGTATAGGAAAAAATACCCTCACGTTTTTTTAGATCTCAGAGTTGCTAATCTGTATAGTTTTTTTGTATTGGCAACTAGAGCATTGTTTTCTTCCACTCTCTAGCATTATTGTTGCTGTTACTAATAAGTGGATGTTGGAAGCGACCGTTAGATGTTTTATGGTGAAATCGTCATTCCAATACACACCAGCCCTTTCTGTGTGTAATTTTAAAAGATAAAGAGAAATTATGTTCTGTTCTTTAGCCAGGACCACTTATTCGCTGTAGTCTAAGATGTGAATATTGACCCCCAGAGGTACTTTACTTTACTTATAGCACAACACATCTACAAAATCAATATTCTTATTGTATGATGATGTACTACGACCGAATGTGTGGTTGGTTGTACAGTATACTGAAACCAGCTGTCTGTCCCTAGTGGTATTGTCTTCTATTTCTGCACACTACTGTATATGGCATCTGTATGTAGTACCAGTCAGACCATCTATACTGTACTTTACTGCACATGGTTCTTGTAGTAACTCTCACTGGTGCACACACGATCTCTCAGCATTGTGTAGGAACTGCACTAACTCTCACGTATACTCAGGTAGTTTATCAGATAGTTTGCACTTTTTAAAATGGTAATCTATAAAAGAGGATGGAGGCATTGAAGAAGTGGGAGGAGTGCTCCACTTCAGGCTGGAGTGATTGTTGAATCACCACTTAACAAAGCACATGATTGTGAAAGACAGAAGTGGAGAAGATAACTCTTGTATTTAATGAAGATCATTGCTGGCGATAAACTCCCCATTGACTGTATAATTTAAAATGGTAGTGAAGTGATCCAAAAATCATGGATTAACTGAGAACTCTAAAGTATATCGTAGCCTAAAGTCTGATCATTTTAGCCGCTCTCATCCCTTTTACCCCCTCACTTAAATTCCTTGTAACTGGACATTTTGAAGAACCGTACAAACATTATCCCAATCGTTCTTCTGTTATGTTTTTTGCATCTCTCAACTGGACTTTCGATATGTGAACCTTACCTTATCACACTACCTGGGATATTTGTCAATGAGCCCCCTTCCAAAGAGGATCTTCCCTTCCAGTCTGGGGCAGTACTAGGGACCCCTGTAGCACACTGGCAAAGCTTTAGTGCATACAGAGATTAATAAGATCAGGTCGGTCTCTGTATCCATCCTGCATGGAGAATTGTCACATCAATGACCACAGGAATTGGCGAGACCGCACAAACATGTCTGGGACCAGGCTACACTTCTAGTCTAGCACCACATGGAGCTGTTTAAACCAGCCATGTTTCCCAATATATATCTCTGTAAGCAGACATGACAAAGTCCTCCTGATGTCATTTCATCTCTGCATGGTGCTCTCTATGTGCCAGAGGTATCGTTGAACAGGCTTACTGTTACGAGTACATATCTGGCTCTGATTGATCACGTCTGTGATCTTCCCAGGCAACTAGTGGTGTCTGTGTTAATGAAATGTGATGAAGAAGTGAAATGTGTAAGTGGATCAATTGGCAGTACAGGGAGAAACCAGAGCGCTTTAACTAGGCTACTGGAAACAGTGCAGGGAGAAACCAGAGGGCTTTAACTAGGCTACTGGAAACAGTGCAGGGAGAAACCAGAGGGCTTTAACTAGGCTACTGGAAACAGTACAGGGAGAAAGACTAGACTAAATCAGAACAGTCAGCTTGCTACTCTCTCTCCCTGTAAACACTTAATAATGGATGGCATTTCAGATGATAGAGATGTCTTGGATGTTGGTTTGAAGGGGTGATCATAAGGGGGTATGTACAAGGGCCCCTGTTCACATGCTGAACACAGATGCAAATGTCTGTGGAGTCTTTGGTGATTTTAGATGTTTGAGATTAGTTTTGCTTTTCAACAAATCCTACTCTCCCACAACCTTTTTTTTGTGTTGACCAAGCATGATTGTGTGATACCAATTATATTAGGCTTGAATTACATTCTACTGATATTGGAGTAGCCAGAAATGTAACCTACTTTTCAACAGAAACATAGCTAGCTTATTTCCCTCTCAATAGAGCACTTTTTAGCACCATACGTAGAGAGCACCCCAAGATCTGATGTACAGTCAGAGACCACTTAAAGCTCAATACAACATTAGGCTAGTTCTAACTCTGTGGTGCTGTAGTGATTTGTCCAATCCACAACAGCCAGGATGACATTGAAACAGGTTCATGCTTCATGAATTTTACCGTAGAATGTTGAGCATAATGACTCTGAATATGGAGTCAGAGTGGAATTAAATCACATGCCCAGCATCTCAATTTGTATATTAGCACAAGACCTTGGTTAGATTTTTTTGATGGTCATGAATGGGCATGAATTCGCACTAATGTTCTGCAAATGATGAGTAGAGATTCACTGGTGTCCAGTGTCTCACCCCAATGGACATTGCTCTGTAGTTTGATGAATACATTCCATGTTTCATACCCTTGACAGATAAAATAATACCCTGATTTGAACATCAGAAATAATTTTCTACTCCACCCCATACTAATAATGTTAGATCAGACAATTTAATTCCTTCACTGCTTTTTTCCTTACTAATAGTCTGTGAAGTTTCATGGTGTTCGCACATTTTGTTTGCATGCTGCCACCTACTGTGTGGTAGTGTGTGGTCAATCGCGTTACATGTCAAAAAAGCAGAAGGGAGAAAAGAAACATATTGCACCACCAACTAAAAGGCGCTGCGTGGTCAATCCGATGTCTGCATTGTCCGTGCAGCATTTATAGTGATACGGCCTCTGCAAAAGTCAGGGCATTCATGCTTCGCGGAGCAGTGCAGAGCTGTTGTGAAGGATGTTGTCAAGGAAGTGAGTTTGTGTTTATACAGGACCTCCCGCCCTCATCTACCATCAACCAATCATGTCAATGCGGAGCTATACGGAGCCCTCCGCATTGTTACAAAATTTGAGAGGCACACGGCAATGCGTTACGGAGCTTGATTTGGCCTTTGCATGCCTCTGGAGGCTCCGCAATTGCGTCACACCCTCCATATGAAGCCTCTGACCACATTTTCGGATCAAGCATAAATTGTCTTTAACCATACACCTATATACCACTATTTTATAAAAATCACCACCCCATTCCACTACTTTCACCCTAACTGATCCTACACCAGGCCTGGGAGGACAGGACTCTTTTTCACCACCTCCAAATTTGACACCTTCTGTTCTACTCTGACCCTGGCAACCTCAACCTGTCTTTCTTGCCCCGGGCACTTCTGATCCCCAGGAACATGGGCACCTCCACAATTGACACTTTGTTCCACTGATACTACACAGTCCTTTGTCACATGCCCTCACACTTCTCACATCTCAGAATCTCCCTCCAACACACTGCTGCAACATGACCATAAGCTTGGCATCTGAAACACCTTAGTGGGTTCTGCGCAAAGGCTCTCACGGGATAGCTGACACATCCTAACATTACTTTATCAGGTGAAAAGGACAGACGGCATCTTCTGAGTTTCACCACGCCACCGGGTCTGCGTCGCACCAAACGGCGGGCGTCACAGACACAGGGAATCTTAAATTACACTTGCTCCACCTCTAAACTTAACGCCACTCTAGTAATCGCTCCTTTCAAACCTCTGCCACGTGTGTTCTGGCTTTGGCCCAACCCATCGGTTTCTAGACCAATCAGACTTGCATTTGGTGAAGTGTCAGGAACGTACGCCGATCCAGACCATAGAGATAGAGGAATCATCTTTGTATCTGTGCCATTATAGCGTATGTGACAGCATGGGCAGTGCCATTGAGGCGATCTCCATTTTGAAGTAGCCGATTTTCTTCATGATTTTGCTGATCTCTCCTGATGACCCGGATGGGACATGGAAGTCCCACCCAGCTGACTACATTAAAATGGTGGAAGTCCTCAATGGCGCTGCCCATGCTAATACGGCCTTTTGACCACTAGAGGCCTCTATCATTCTCTATGATCCAGACTCATTGCAGAGAATAAACTTAACGTCTGGTCATGGCGTAGTGTTTGACTGGAACAGGAGCCTGGATAGCCAGGCAAATCAGAGCGCACCCTCAGACCAACTCCTTGAATGCCCTACTCCTTGAAATTTGCTTACCCTTTAGTGTGTGTAATGTATTTATACTTGGGATATCGCTTTTTATTAGGAAAAGTTACAAAACCGCTGCTGGAGGACGTCTTTTAAAATGCACTACATCACCAAAAGTATGTAGACACCTGCTCGTCGAACATCTCATTCCAAAATCATGGACATTAATATGGAGTTGGTCCCGCTTTTGCTGCAATAACAGCCTCCACTCTTCTAGCGGAAAGCCTTCCCAGATGTTGGAACATTGCTGCATGGACTTGCTTCCATTCAGCCATGAGCATTAGTGAGGTCAGGCAGTTATGTTGGTCGATTTGTCATGCTGAAACAGGAAAAGGCCTTCCCCAAACTGTTGCCACAAAGTTGGAAGCACAGAATCATCTAGAATGCCATTGTATGCTGTAGCATTAAGATTTCCCTTCACTGGAACTAAGGGGCCTAGCCCGAACATTGAAAAACAGCCCCAGACTATTATTCCTCCTCCACCAAACTTTACAGTTGTCACTATGCATTGGGTCAGATGGCGTTCTTCTGGCATCCGCCAAACCCAGATTATTCCGTCGGGTTGCCAGATGGTGAAGCGTGATTCATCACTCCAGAGAACGCGTTTCCACTGCTCTAGAGTCCAATGGCAGTGAGCTTTACACCAATCCAGCCGACGCTTGGCATTGCGCATGGTGATCTTAGGCTTGTGTGCGGCTGCTTGGCCATGGATACCCATTTCATAAAGCTCCCGACAAACAGTTATTGTGCTGCTGTTACTTCGAGGCAGTTTGGAACTCTGTAGTGAGTGTTGCATCCGAGGACAAGATTTTTACGCGCTTTAGGTCCTTTTCTGTGAGCTTGTGTCCTACCACTTGGTGGCTTAGCCGTTTTTGCTCCTAGATGTTTCCACTTCTCAATAACGGCACTTATAGTTGACCGGGGCAGCTCTAGCAGGGCAGAAATATGACAAACTGACTTGTTGGAAAGGTGGCATGCACGTTGAATGTCACTGAGCTGTTTTTCTGTGTAGATTGCATGGCTGTGTGCTCAATTTTATACACCGGTCAGCAACGGGTGTGGCGGAAATAGCCGCATTCACTAATTTGAAGGGGTGTCCACATACTTTTGTGTATGTATAAGGTGTTACAAAAAGTTTAGATTGGACCATTTCTATCCTTTTACAATTTTACAAACTGTATAATGTTGCACTTCACCACTGTAAAGGAAAGTCACTATTCATGGCACAGCAATTTATTCTACATGAACTGTATACTGTGAATGGATCCTTTGGAGAGTGAGCCTTTTTAGATTAAATATGATTTTAACCTGAGGTGAAATGTGGTCACTATCCAAAAACATGTAACACTACTTTTTGTTGCCTCAAATAACATGTACTGTTTGCATTTGAATGTGAACTGTTTACTTTTTTTAAATCATGATTTACTCCAGTGTAGAGAGTAAACCAATCAGAGGTCTTATATTAGGACTTCTTATTGGATTTCAGTGTCTGGATGGAACAGTGCTATCTATTTGTGATTTAACTGAAGCTAGCTACGATTGACTAGATGGTTTGTAACTATTGAATCTAAAGGCTTAAACGTACTTCAATAACACCACCCAGCATGTATATTGTTGACAGAAGTGGTCAATATAATCAGAAACTAACGATTAAGTAAGTCTTACTTCAAGCAATCAAAAAACCATCACTGTCAGAAACTGAAGCTGGTAGTCATAAATGATTTGTAGTCATGTAGGATGTGATATAATTCTTGTTTGTTTTGAAGTTCAAGTGCATTTTTGTTTTATTATAAAGTTTTAATCTGTTGTATTAAGAATGGCAAAGAACCTGGTATGGAAATGGTTTGAGAAACACGTATTTATTGCGCTTTCTGATTTGGGTGTGTGGTGTTTGTTTCATTTCTCGTGAGACTCCTGAAAGCTGTGAATTTTATCATGGACACTGTACCGTCAACCAGAATTGTAAATATTTCACCAGCACAAAAATGTTTTGTAGTTTCACAAGTAAAACAAGTTTTTTTTGTTCTACTCTTGCCTGTGCTTTCTCCTCTGTTTTGTGTATTTGTGGTGTATTTAATGTACATTTTGAAGGTAATTTGCAGAGCATTGCATTTTTGACAAAAGCTTTGACCAAAAAATGGTTAAAGTAACAACTTAACATTGTTGACAGTGGTGGAAAAAGTACCCAATTGTCATACTTGAGTAAAAGTAAAGATACCTTCATAGAAAATAGCTCAAGTAAAACTGAGTCACCCAGAAGAATACTACTTGAGTAAAAGTATTTGCTTTTAAATATACTTAAATATCAAAAGTTAATGTCATTGCAAAAATATACTTAAATATCAAAAGTAAATCATTTCAAATTGCTTATAATAAGATCAGACGGTACATTTATTTTTTATTTATTTACGGATAGCCAGGGGCACACTACAACACGCAGACATAATTTACAAACAAAGCATTTGTGTTTAGTGAGTCCTCCAGATCAGAGGCAGTAGGGATGACCAGGGATGTTCTCTTGATAAGTGAGTGGATTGGAATACTTTCCTGTACTTTTGGGTGTGATGTGAGGGAAATTGTATGGAGTAAAAAGTAGTTTATTTTCTTTAGGAATGTAGTGGAGTAAAAGTAGTCAAAAATATGGATAGTAAAGTACAGATACCTAAAAAAACGACTTAAGTAGTACTTTAAAGTATTTTTACCTAAGTACTTTACACCACTGTTTATTGCTATGTTTTATGAAATGTAAAGCATAACTTTGTCTGTAGTACCTTTTCGTCAGTGGTAGTACCTTGGGCACCCCAACGAGGGCGGTAAATGGAATTTCCGAAATTGTACTTCTTTGCGCCTCGGCCTCATCTAGGTTTAGAAACTCATTTAGTTAGAAACACTCTAATATCTGTTCTAACGTTATATATATTTTTTAACACAAAATGGGAGATCCTGTGACTGAATACTCGTCCCGACTTCAACAGCAGGTCAGCTCTGACACTTTACAAATACCTCTTGGTTTGTAGTAATGTACTGAAATTAAGGACATTTTGGTAGCTACGCTAACGTGGACTCGTTTGACGTAATGTGTGGCAACTGCTAAGCCAGCTAACGTTAGCTAGCTAAACATTGCAGCAGCTTGCTAGCTGCCTTGAAATGTGCTATAAAACGTGTGAAGTCTGATGCCAGCTAAGTGTTATCTTTGTTGTATTCTAGCTTGCTGTATTCAGTGTATTTGTTACTGCAAAGACTGACAGGTCGGCTGTCACACATGCTGATAATGCAGGAACGGATTCATTGTATGGCCCTTCCCATCTAATGTTAGACATTTCCTGATAACTATCAATCATAACATACTCTAACGTTAAGGGACAGTTATTAGCTAACTTAGCTAGCTAGCTGAAGCTTTCAGTTTTGTTCTGACGGGTGTGGCATGTGATTTCCTCAATCTGTGCTGATATCAGTAGCTAAGTTTATGAGTTTGAGTCAAAGTCCTGAATGTCATTGCACACTGTACCTCAACCAATCCTACATTTGTGCTGTTTTCGTAGACCGGGTATAGTTGTAGAGGCACTACATTTTCTTGACTGTGAACCCTTCGTCTGTCTAGGAGCATGAGATCCATTCCCTGACTGCTGAGATCGAGAGCCTGAAGAACCCACAGAGCCTGGGCTTGTCCTCACACCTGGATGGGCTGAGAGAGGAGAACGCCAAGCTCAAATACCGCCTCAACATCCTCAAAAGGGTGAGTGATCACTTGCATAGGTATTTCCTCACTCCACTCTGGGTACATTAATGTTAGGAGATTGAGCTATCTTATTCATTCACATACAGGAGGGTGGCTAGATGCTTTGTTTCACCTGTTATGTCCTCTTGAGAGTGAAAGACTATAAGTTGTTCCAAGTTTCCCCCAAAGAGCCTGTAGGAGGAGAGAGACGGAGTAGGTATCTATAGGTTGTCCCCTATACGTTGTATTGAAGTGCTCTCTGTCTATCCTCCCTTCCCAGAGTCTGCAGGAAGAGAGGAGCCAGTGCAGTAAGACCATGATGAACATCAACCAGCGTCTTCAGGAGATCTTTGGTGAGGCCATCCGGGAGGCCTGGCCTGACCTGGAGAACCCTCCCCTGGCCGTCACCCCCAACCAGCAGGCCAAATTTGGGGACTACCAGTGTAACAGCGCTATGGCCATGGCCCAGGTGGTACAATAACACTGATGGATCTTATTCTCTTTGAAGCTTGTTTCTCAGTCTCAAAATGCACATCAGCCAATTCAAATCATGGATGTAGTTGCATGTGATAAAACGCTACATGTTAGCTGTTCCCATTAGATATGCTAACCTAACCAGCTGGCAGTGATTATTTCCTGTAACAAATTCTGCAGCAGCCTATCATAGATCTTAGACTTTATATCCAACAACCATTGGTATTTTTTTTAAATACGTTTACTTGGACACCAGAAATATACATTAAACCTCCAAATTCAAGGTGGACTTTTGTTCCACTTGGTCTGTCATATGTGAAGTGTGCCAATATTGCGTGATACATCCTTGACCAGGCTACTAGCTACTAACGTTAGACAAAATTCAAAAGGCATGTTTTCGCATTAATGACAAAATCCCACGTTTCACACAACCATGTGTTTTTAAGGGGAAAAGATAAAGGAGGTCTATTCAACATTTGTGACCGATCGCCTCGATTCGGTCTTATGTAGCAATTTTTAAATTGTTTTTACATTGGATGAAAGTAGAGACCTCAGCTAGGAAATTGCATATCATACACTGCAGTTGAGGAACAATGGGAAAGTCATTCTGCTTTATGTTAATGAACTTGTAACCCCACTTTTGAGAAAATGGCCCTTGAGCTATAATAAGCTAACGTTTGCTAGCTCACTAACAGTACGCTTTAACTTGCAATAAAAACGACTTTCTGACAAAATTAGAAACTCATATCTGGAAAATGTAGCTAGACTCTTACCCATATACATGGATAAACAATTCACTGATGACTGGAACCATTTAACTCCATTTTGTAGCTACACTACCGTTCAAAAGTTTGGGGTCACTTAGAAATGTCCTTGTTTTATGAAAGAAAAGCAAAAAAAAAATTGTCCATTAACTTCTTCGGGATCGGTGTCCTATCCACAGGATGGTTGAGCTAACGTAGGCTAATGCGATTAGCATGAGGCTGTAAGTAACAATAACATTTCCCAGGACATAGACATATCTGATATTGGCAGAATTCTTGTTAATATAACTGCAGTACAGTACAATTTACAGTAGCTGTTACTGTGAAGGAATACCATGCTATTGTTTGAGGAGTGCACAGTTTTGAACATGAAAAGTTATTAATAAAACAAATTAGGCACATTTGGGCAGTCTTGATACAAAAATTTGAACAGAAATGCAATGGTTCATTGGATCAGTCTAAAACATTGCACACACTAATGCCATCTAGTGGCCAAAATCTAAATTGCAGCTGGGCTGGAATAATACATTTTGGCATGTCGCTTGCATTTCAAAGATGATGGTACAAAAAAAATACTAAAGAAAGGTTTTTTTTTTTCTTTGTAATATCTTTTGCCAGATCTATTGTGTGATATTCTCCTACATTCCTTTCACATTTCCACAAACTTCAAAGTGTTTCCTTTCAAATGGTACCAAGAATATGCATATCCTTGCTTCAGGGCCTGAGCTACAGGCAGTTAGATTTGGGTATGTCATTTAAGGCGAAATTTGTGGGTTCGATTACAGACTCTCATGGAATAGCCTTCATTTCTCAAAACAAGAATAGACTGACGAGTTTCAGAAGAAAGTTATTTGTTTCTGACCATTTTGAGCCTGTAATCGAACCCACAAATGCTGATGCGCCAGATACTCAACTAGTCTAAAGAAGGCCAGTTTTATTGCTTCTTTAATCAGAACAAAAGTTTTCAGCTGTGCTAACATAATTGCAAAAGGGTTTTCTAATGATCAATTAGCCTTTTAAAATGATAAACTTGGATTAGCTAACACAACGTGCCATTGGAACACAGGAGTGATGGTTGCTGATAATGGGCCTGTGTACGCCTATGTAGATATTTCATAAGAAATCTGCCGTTTCCAGCTACAATAGTCAGTCATTTACAACCTTAACAATGTCTACACTGTATTTCTGATCAATTTGATGTTCTTTTAATGGACAAAAAAAATGAAATTTCTAAGTGACCCCAAACTTTTGAATGGTAGTGTACATCTTGTTTGGCCAGCTTTGTGTCAAGTCACTCAGGTTCACCCTGACCATCAGGGTTCCTACTGATCTGTTGATAGCGCCTGCTAAGTTCAGGGCATTAATGTTGGTGAGAAAAGTAGCAACTTTTGTAGTTCTCGATGGCAAATGTTATATCTTTCAAAAACGTCTCGGTAGAAAGGACTGTCAAAACATACTGGCATGTCCAGCCCTTACGTTATCTCAGGCAATCATCGTTAACCGGAAGGTTCTAGTCTTTTTACATGGCTAAACCAACTAGGCTCGTAATTTAACATATTTTTTCGTATTTATGGATGGAATACAAGTTTGTTATTAAGGCACATGAAAGTTCACACATGCATCAAAAATGCATTTTGATTTAAAAAATGTTTACTTTCAAGTGCTGCTCCTGTGAAGTAGTGACGTGCGACATACGCCTAATTTCCTGAAACGAGTCACATTTTAAGGTTATCGTTCATCCCCCTCAAAAAAGCCTAATGATCTTGTCAAGTAGCTGTCATGTAGGTCAATTACTATTGCTGCCAGGAGGCATACTCCAATAAACCGGTTAACTGAATCTACGGGGCACAGTAACCTCATGTTCGAGGCCTCCTCGCATTAACCTTTTTTGTTAAGGTAATTATTTTTCACTGCTTGTCTCGATGCTCAATACAAATAACGCATATGTGAGAGTGGATCATTCTAATAATGCATGTAAAACGTTGTTACACCTTTTGATGGGATATAAAATTCTGTGGCACCCAAAATGTCCCTATTAATTTACTTAGTGGTAATGACCTCCATCTCATCTGGCCCATACAACAAATCATCAATTGTCTGTGACAAACTTTTTTTATAGATTTAAATAGGGTTTATTTGGAATATTTATGGTTCATTGATGGTTAATTTGGTGACACAGTCAGGCAGTTTGGGAACTTGTCCTTATTCAGCCCGGGGAACACAACACACAAACACATAAAATAACAGGATATACTGCAGGGAGTCAAATAAACTAACTGAAATGTAGGGGTTTGTGTTAATTTAAACAAACTTTTTTCTAATGTTCAAGTAGGGACCCACTTTGTCTTATTTTGTTACCTGTTTTGTTATGCGTTTGTGTTGTCTCTGTCCCTGAAAACTCTTTCCCACTAACTCTTTGTCTTTCTGAGTTGGTTTTGCATATAGCTTAAATATCAACAGCTCAACTTTAATTTGAGCATTTAGGGGGTGAATGAAATGGGAGTGTCATTGTTTTGAATGTATTGTGTTTCAGATGATGAAATCAAAGGGCCTGAAAGTGAACCCCAGGGAGATCGCTGAGAAGATTCAGCAGAACATTCCAGACAATGAGCTCATTGAGAAGACCGAAATTGCTGGACCAGGTTTGTGAAAATTCACCAAACAAGAAGGTGGGCAGAACAAGCAAGATCTTACATGCTGTCCGCCATCGTGCACACGTTGATTTTGTTCACCCACACCAGAAGCGATCAGGACACACAGGTTGAAATATCAAAACAAACTCTGAACCAATTATAATATCTTGGGGACAGGTCAAAAAGCATTAAACATTTATGGCAATTTAGCTAGCTAGCTTGCTGTTGCTAGCTAATTTGTCCTGGTATATAAACATTGGGTTGTTATTTTACCTGAAATGCACAAGGTCCTCTACTCCGACAATTAATCTACAGAACGGTAAACCGAATTAGTTTCTTGTAGTCTCTCCTCCTTCCTTCAGGCTTCTTTTTCTTCTTTGGACTTTATATGGTGGTTAGCAACCAACTTTAGAGCATTACTACAGCCGACTGGAGAGTGGACCTAAGTTAATCTTTCAATCATCCACGTGGGTATATGATCCTAAAAACCAATGAGGAGATGGGCGGACTTGCAGTGCGTTGAGCATCACAAATAGAACCAATTTCAATTTTAGCGCCTGGCCACGCAGATGCTCGCTGAGGCGCGCAAGCAGTGTGGGTGCAATGATTGAATAACATGTATGTGTAAAGCTCGTGCACCGAAGCGAGTGGTGTGGTCAGCATGTTATTGGCGCGTTTTAGCATGTATTTGCATATTTCTGTTAGGGAACGCTTACGCTGAAGTGCCCATGTGCAAGAACTCCATTTGCCCTTGCACTCCTTCTAAAAAATGCAAAAGTCTACAAAATGTTGTCTACTGTTCGTAACAGATTATTGTTTTGGGAACCAAACTTTATTGATATTAAAAGTTTCATCGATGAGAACGTTTGCAGAATGTCGGCCCAGTTCCATCTCGCTCCATACTCTACTACCGCTGGCTTCCTCTCCTCACCATATTTAGTGGCGAGTGAAATTCCAACCGAATGCTTTAGATTGATACATCCGGTTAAACTAAGTTGGCCATGTGTTCAGGATTGTGCGGGACAGTCCCGCATTTTGGCTCTTTGTCCTGCAACCAAACAATCATGTCCCGCATGTAATGTTATCAACAAATTCAAACCCCGCTAATAAAAAATAAAGTTGATTTGTCCCGTGTTTCAGACGTTCCAACCTGTCTCTTGCAGTCACGTTGTGCTTATAAAAAAAAATATATATATATATTTTTTTTTTCCTATATTATAAGGATGTGGTCTGTTAAACATTTCTCCAGTCGTTGTTGAGATCTGATATTCTATCGTCAACCAGTCACATTTCTCAAATCATTTCAGACTAAATTCCAGTTAAATTTGGGGAGGATAGTTGGGCCTAATTACTTACAAAATGCAAGTTTCTGACGAAGAGCTACAAAAGTTAATAGCCATATTAGACAGAGGGATATAAGGTACATTTGTAAAACTTGAGGCTGTCCATGCTCATTACTTGCGCATTCAATTCAATCACATTTTAAAAGCATCCCGTCCTAACTGTTTTACATTCTCTGAGACCATATTCCCAGATTTATAAAACAGCCAACCATGTGGTATCTCGTTTCTGCATCACCAAATTTTTCGCAAGGGGTGTAGTGCTGCCGGAGCGTCTCTCTGTCACTTCTCACAATGTTGCTTGTTTAGTAAAGTTAAAACCAAATATAACAGTATAATGTTACTCTTACACCAAAAACACCACCTCATTTCTAATGCGATTTTAGGATTGTTAGCGGAAAAAAAACTGATATTTTTCTCAAGCGGCCAAAACGCAACAGTGTGCTCCTAGGCAGAATGTGCTTGGTTTGAAACAAAATATAGGAAGGCTATATGGTTTAACGGAAGTTACGAATGTAACTATGGTTCTATGAATACCTGGAAGACTATCAGTATGGTTGAAATTATGGATTATATCCCTTGCGCTCCGCGCAGGTCGAGCAATAATAATCAATCAAATGTATTTATAAAGCCCTTCTTACATCAGCTGATGTCACAGAGTGATGTACATAAACCCAGCCTAAAACTCCAAACAGCAAGCAATGCAGGTGTAAAAGCACGGTGGTTAGGAAAAACTCCCTAGAAAGGCCAGAACCTAGGAAGAAAGAGAGGAACCAGGCTATGAGGGGGTGGCCAGTCCTCTTCTGGTTGTGCCGGGTGGAGATTATAACAGAACATGGAAAAGATGTTCAAATGTTCATAATGTCCAGCAGGGTCAAATAATAATAATCACAATGGTTGTAGAGGGTGCAACAGGTCAGCACCTCAAGAGTAAATGTCAGTTGGCTTTTCATAGCTGATCATTCAGAGTATCTCTACCGCTCCTGCTGTCTCTAGAGAGTTGAAAACAGCAGGTCTGGGACAGGTAGCACATCTGGTGATGTGTCAGCGCTGTACCATCGGCCGTACATTCGCGAGTGGGGGCGCAGATGAGCCAGTCGTCGAGGTAAGGAAGAATCTTGATCCCCTGTAAGTGTAGGGAGCTCAGGGCTGCGCTCACTTATCTTGTGAAGACGTGAGGAGCCAGGGAGAGCCTGAAGGCTAATACTGCAAAGTGGTATGCATGGCCTTGGAAGGCTAACACAGGAATGTGAAAGTAAGCATCTTTTAAGTCCAAGGACGTGAACCATTCCCCTGCGGCTATGGTCTGGAGAACATTGACCGTCCACAACATGTGAAAGGGGAGAACTTTTAGGAAAACATTGAACCGTTTTAAATCCAGAACTGGACAGAAGCCTTTGTCTTTCTTCGGAACCACGAAATAGGTTGAGTAAAAGCCATCTTGCTGTTCTGATGTTTTTACTCTTGTGATCGCGCCCTTCTCCAGGAGAGATGCAATCTCCTGGTTGAGGGTGCAAGATTTTAGGGGTTCTGTGACTGAAGTCATTCTGATCCCTGAGAATGGTGGAGGCCAGCATCAACTGCAACCTGTACCCTTGTGAGAGGGCCGTCACCACCTATGGGTCTGAGGAGTGGGATGCCCAGTAGGTCAGGTGCTGCTGGGTAAGTTGGCCAACTGCCGACCCCCGCCATCCAGTTTCTGCCTCCATGCCTGTTTGTGGGGTTCGGGGGCGCTGGCCATGACCACTGCCTCTTGGGGGTTGGGGTGGTGGCTGTATCACCGTCCGGTGCTGGCGAGCACCTGTGTTAGGCTGGTGGTAGGACCAAGGGCGTGTGTAGGGCTGAGCCGAGTGAGAGCGGGGATGTTCACGCACGTCAGGCCTCTCTCTGCCATGACTCTGTGATGCCTGGTTTCTGGGCTGCATTGTAGCCTGACTCAGCTGTTTTCTACGTTCGATAGCCCGCTCAGCTGCGGGGCCGAAGAGCAGTCCAGGGACCACTGGGAGCTTTCTCAGCGCCCGTCTGGCGTCATCGGACATTGGGGCTTTGGCGAGCCAGACCTGGCAACGAGTCACAACAAGGGTGGATATCAGTCTGCCTAGCTCTCTGGTCATGAACGCAAATGCTTGAAGAGATTCGTCATTCAGGTTGCAGAGGTCCGGGTCTGCATGCTCCGGACTGGAGCATCCTGTTCTATGCTAGCATGAGCACTGAGAGGGAGTTCCCAATGCGGGCCATGTGGGCCGTTATGTCGTAGGCCCGTGACAGCAGCTCATCTGTGGCCGTGCACTGAGGTCTGGGGCAGCGGGCATCGTCCTTCAGTGCTTCATTTGGGAAGAGCATTAGCTCTGCTATGCATTCATCCCATGTTGTTTTGCGTCGCGCATGGCAGATAGCGTCCCACTGTCCTTGCCGTGGTGGGCAAGAGCCCGCGGGTCAGCCTAGCATCTCTGAAGCTCCATAATAAAAGCTGGTGAAGGTGACACACTGAGCGGTGTAGCTGCCAGGGTCTTCTTTTTTTTTTTTTTTTTTTTTTTTACAAAAGGATAGATTTGGAGTTAAAGAAACTTAGATTTTTTGGCAGGTACATATGCAGGATGCTACCCTCCACAGCATGGCCTTCGCTCCAGATCAAAACTCCAAACCTACAACCTAATTTTTACCAAAATGAACCGGAGAGATTACTGCTTTCAAGGTTTTCTTTTTCCAAGCTATGCGGAGGGTGCTCTAGCCAACAAACAGCAGAGACCTGAGGACACCATTCCAACCTGGAAATGAGTAGTGTTTGGTCTGATGCTATTTTGGAAGCCATGAAGAAAAAGAAAAATGAAAAATACACTACATTACAATTATATATTTTACTTAATGGGGACTGAATGCTGAGTTAAGGCTCCCAGGCTTGCAAATCCAATTAGTATTAATCCAATTAATGCTAATTGGATACAAATTAGCAATTACCAATTAGCATTAAGGTGTGAAGTACAATGCCTTTGGGCTCAACAAGTGTCAGGAGTCTTTGAAGCGTCCTCTGAAGCCCCCTCCTGCTGTTCAAAGACCATTCACTGGCATTTTGTACAAGAAATCTGCCTCCAGAAATGAAAGCTTCTCTCAAGTGGGTGTGACACTTACTCCCATTGCCTGCTGCACTGCTGCTTGGATTCCAACTGATGATCTGTTCACCGTCTGCCTTGGCCTGTCTCCCCCTGTCTGGTACAGGTACCTCCTCCACACTCACCCCTCTCTCCCGAGCCTTTGCTCGCCTCCAGCACACACGCACTGTTGGTGCAAGTGACTCTGAACAATGGCTAGCCCCAAGTCTTTATATATATATTTTTTTTTTTCTAGTCCATTTTTCTATTTGCCTCATGACTCCTGCATACTTTGTTGACTACCAACTTTCTTTACCTAACCATGGGACAGACTGTTTGTTCCCACACTCGGGACTCTGACTCTCTATTGGTTACACTGACTTTTGGCCTCCCGTCCTATTCTAACCACCTCTCGCTGGCTTTGTATTCATGTTACCTTATGAAATTGCTGTACAATATGATCTTGTTGCGATCTGATGCAAATTCAGATGTCATAAATCAGCACTACAGAGCTCTCCCTGTCCTATGGTGTGCCTTGATTGTATTACTGTTGATGATATCTGGAAATGTGCATGTACACCCTGGTCCAACTACTGTTGCTAGCCCCAATTCTGACTTGTGCGCTGATATCTGCTTCACTGAAGCAGATATCAGCGCACAAGTCTGGGTTTTCTGCATGTTAACACAAGAAGCTTATTACCTAAAATGGATCAGTTGAACGTGTGGGTTCACAGCTCCAATCCAGATGTGTTGGTCATTACTGAGACGTGGTTAAGAAAGAGTGTTTTGAATACTGATGTTAACCTTTCTGCTTATTACCTTTTTTGGCAAGACGGATCTTCCAAAGGTGGGGGAGTGTCAATCTTTACCAAGGATCACCTTCAGTGCTCAGTTGTCTCGAAGTCTGTCCCCAACAATTTGATTTGCTGTTTTTAAACTTTCAAATAGCTCTTGACTGTTGCTGGATGCTATCGTCCTCCATCAGCACCGGCCTGTACCCTACCTGCCCTAAGCTCTCTCCGGCCCCTTACACTAAGTCTGAATTTGTCCTGCTTGGTGACCTAAACTGGGACATGCTTATACCACCTGACCATGTCCTAAAGCAATGGGACTCCCTAAATCTTTCTCAGATTATCACCAATTCCACAAGGTCTGACTCCAAACACCCAGAAAAGGCTACTCTCCTCGATGTTAATAATCCTGATGGGTATCAGTCTGGTGTTTTCTGTAATGACCTTAGTGATCACTGTTTACCGCCTGTGTTCGTAATGGCTGCTCAGTGAAACGACCTGTCTTGATATGTCAAAACTTAAATGAGCAAGCCTTCCTTCATTAACTGGCCTCTGTAAAATGGTATAGAATCAGCGTGATCCCCTCTGTCGAAGACGCTTGGACCTTCTTTTTTTATATTTTCAGTGGTATTGTTAACAAACACGGCCCCATAAAGAAAATTAGAATTAAAAACAGTTTCAGCCCCTAGTTCGACCGTGATCTTGCAGAGTTACTCCACCTTAAGAATTGCATTTGTCTTGGCACACGCATACTCAAGCTGACTGTCTATCGTTCAGGCAAATGAGAAATAAGTGCACTCAGGTTATCCGGAAGGCCAAAGTTATTTACTTTAAGGAGAAGTTCTCTCTCTGTGGGTAACCCCAAGAAGTTCTGGAAAACTGTTAAAGACCTGGAGAATAAACCCTCCTCACAGCTGCCCATGTCCCTTAATGTTGATGATGTGGTTGTTACTGACAAGAAGCACATGGCTGAGCTCTTTAATCTCCACTTCATTAAGTCAAGATTCCTATTTGACTCAGCCATGCCTCCTTGCCCGTCCAACATTTCCTCATTTCCCACCCCTTCTAATGCGACTATCCCCTATGCTTCTCCCTCTTTTCCCCCTGCCCTGCTTCAAAGTTTCTCCCTGCAGGCAGTCACTGAGTCCGATGTGCTAAAGGAGCTCCTTAAACTTGACCCCCAAAAAACATCTGGTCCAGATGGTTTAGACCCTTTCTTCTTTAAGGTTTCTGCCCCTATCGTCGCCAAGCCTATCTCCAACCTTTTTAACCTGTCTCTCCTTTCTGGGGAAGTTCCCATTGGTTGGAAGGCAGCCACAGTTCGTCCTTTATTTAAAGAGCGAGATCAAGCTGATCCTAACTGTTATAGGTCTATTTCTATTTTGTCCTGTTTATCAAAAGTGTTGAAAAACTTAATATTCAACTGACTGGCTTTCTTGATGTCTATAGTATTCTCTATGCAATCTGGTTTCCGCTCAGGTTATGGATGTGTCACTGCAACCTTAAAGGTCCTCAATGATGTCACCATTGCCCTTGATTCTAAGCAATATTGTGCTGCTATTTTTATTGACTTGGCCAAAGCTTTTGATACAGTATACCATTCCATTCTTGTGGGCCGGCTACGGAGTGTTCTCTGAGGGTTTTTGGCCTGGTTTGCTAACTACCTCTCTCAAAGAGTGCAGTGTATAAAGTCAGAAAATCTGCTGTCTCAGCCACTGCCTGTCACTAATGGAGTACCCCAAGGTACAATCCTAAGCCCCACGCTCTTCTCAAGCAACAACATAGCTCAGGCAGTAGGAAGCTCTCTCACCCATTTATATGCAGATTATAGTCTTCTACTCAGCTGGCACCTCCCCGGATGTTGTGTTAAATGCTCTATAACAAAGCTTTCTTAGTGTCCAACAAGCTTTCTCTACCCTTAACCTTGTTCTGAACACCTCCAAAAGGAAGGTCATGTGGTTTAGTAAAAAGAATGCACCTCTTCCCACAGGTGTTATTACTACTTCTGAGGGTTTAGAGCTAGAGGTAGTCACCTCATACAAGTACTTGGGAGTATGTCTAGACGGTGCACTGTCCTTCTCTCAGCACATATCAAAGCTGCAGGCTAAAGTTAAATCTAGACTTTGTTTCCTTTATTGTAATCGCTCCTCTTTCACCCCAACTGCCAAACTAACCCTGATTCAGATGACCATCCTACCCATGCTCTATACTCTTCTGTAAACTGGCCATCTCTGTATACCCATTGCAAGACCCACTGGTTGATGCTTATAAAACCCTCTTAGGCCTCACTCCCCCCTATCTGAGATATCTACTGCAGCCCTCATCCTCCACATCCAACACCCGTTCTGCCAGTCACATTCTGTTAAAGGTCCCCAAAGCGCACACATCCCTGGGTTGCTCCTCTTTTCAGTTCGCTGCAGCTAGCGACTGGAACAAACACTCAAACTGAACAGTTTTATCGTAATCTCTTCATTCAAAGACTGTCATGGATATTCTTACAGAGAGTTATGGATGCTTTGTGTGACGTATTGTTGTCTCTACCTTCTTGACCTTTGTGCTGTTGACTGTGCCCATAATGTTTGTACCATGTTTTGTTTTGTGTTGCTACCATGTTGTTGTTGTTATGTTGTGTTGCTACCATGCTGTGTTGTCATGTGTTGCTGCCTTGCTATGTTGTCTTAGGTCTCTCTTTATGTAATGTTGTGTTGTCTCTTGTGATGTGTGTTTTGTCCTATATTTGTGTTGTATTTTTTTTATCCCAGGCCCCCGTCCCCACAGGAGGCCTTTTGGTAGGCCGTCATTGTAAATAAGAATTTGTTCTTAACTGACTTGCCTAGTTAAATAAAATAGAAATTCTTAAAGAATGGGTTAGCTGCAGGGGCTGTGGCTTGAGGGTTATCAAGCTCTAGCCTAGCTAAGGCCACGTGCAGGACCGCACGTAGTGAGGCAGAGCTTTCTTCAGAGCCTCGGAATGACTCCTCTTACCCATCTTTAGCGTTGAGACTGAATGGGTCCACGACAGTGGTTGGCACCTCCGTCACCATGTTGGGCATGTCATCTTCCTGGTCACTAAAGTGCCGGTTGCCCTAGTGGAGAGCAGGTCATCATCCCGACTATCTGAGTCCTCTGTTGCGTCCCCCATTCTGGAGGGTATGCTAGAGGGTCCCGACGGAACACATAAGCTGCTCTATCTCAGAAGATAAGGAATTGACCTTTAACTGGGGGGGGGGCGCCATCGGTTTCGTGGACTTTCCCTTTTTTTGGTGGTCCTAGGTGGGTCCTGGCGAACAACGCCGGACGCTGGCAAATTATCTGTGAAATCCAGGCCCTCAACTCTGGCTAGCTGCACTTCCTTCACAGGCTGGATGGCGCAGTTATTGCAGGGATCAGAAAGGGCCTCACGCTGGTGGCCAACGCCTAGACCATCTTCTACTTGTAGTTCAGCTCCACAAGAGGAGCAGCCATGCATGCACAGCATCAAGGTGATGCGGTGTTCTTTCATGTGAAGAAAATAAATTATAAAATATAATTATAAAACATTTCTTATGCAGTACACTGATTCATCAATTAACTAATGTACAGCACCTGCAAAATAATTTTAGAGCTATGACCACAGGGCTGGAGCAAAACACGCACAAATGCCTGTCGTTTGGTAAGCCATGCTGACAACACACACTGGCAGCTAGGTGGAGTCGGTAAACTAGCTAGCTTGTAGCATGCTAGTAATACCAATGGGTAGGGAATACCAGGGGGGAGGCAAAACCGAATCTCACATTTTATAGCTGGCTAGGCTAACAATTTTCCTAGATGTGGTTATCTAGGGGATTGACCCGCTCAAGTTTTAAATAGTCGAAGGACGACTAGTGCCTGGTGGCCTCGATAACGAGCACAGCAGTGGAGAATATCTTGACAAGGTTAGCACCGGAGTACGGTGGCCAACACACACTAGCTGGTGGGCATAAGACACGGGGGCGGCAGGTAGCCTAGTGGTTAGAGCGTCGGACTTGTAACCGTAACTTGTAGAGCGTCGGGGTTGCAAGTTCGAATCCCCGAGCTGACAAGGAAAAAATCTGTCGTTCTGCCCTTGAACAAGGCAGTTAACCCACTGTTCCCCGGGCGCCGAAGACGTGGATGTTGATTAAGGCAGCCCCCCCCGCACCTCTCTGATTCAGAGGGGTTGGGTTAAATGCGGAAGACACATTTCGGTTGAAGGCATTTGGTTGTACAACTGACTAATAATGGTGACTTTGACTTACGTAGCTTTTTGTGCTCTCAGGGTTCATCAATGTTCACCTTAAGAGATCGTTTGTGTCCAAATTGCTGACCAACCTGCTACTCAACGGTGTCCAACCGCCTCCCTTAGAGAGCAAGAAGAAGGTAGGCTAACATCCTGCTTTTATGGACCCAACCGTTGCCCTTTTCCCTTTTGAAATGTGCTTGAGTCTGATATGTCCTATGAAAACTATTGGATGAATCTTATGTGCATATGTGTGTGTTTTCTAGGTGGTTGTGGATTTCTCATCTCCAAACATTGCCAAGGAGATGCACGTAGGTCACCTTCGCTCCACCATCATCGGGGACAGCATGTGTCGCTTGTTTGAGTTCCTAGGCTACGACGTGTTGAGGTCAGTAAATCAGTCAAAATGTGACAGACATATAAATTCAGTATCTTTTTTTGAAGTGTACTGGTATCATTTTATTTTATGGTACAGAAATGACCAGGTATTTGCTTAAAATGTAGTAATTAAACAATAATAACCTATGAATGTATGTAGAGTTTCTGTGTTACCTTATCAAACAGCTGTAACAATTGTCAGTCACTAATATACCATGACTAAGCCAAATGAATACCAACAGAGCCAGAGCAACCCCTACATTTCACTTTGTTTATTTGACTCCCTGCCCTGCAGTATATCCTGTTATGTTGTTTTTTTTGTGTTTGTTTGTTTACCATGTTGTCACTGTGTTTGTGTTGTGTTCCCTAGGCTGAATCATGTGGGGGACTGGGGCACCCAGTTTGGCATGCTCATCGCTCACCTGCAGGACAAGTTCCCAAACTACCTGACCGTGTCCCCTCCCATTGGAGACCTGCAGGCATTCTACAAAGTGAGTCCACCCAAAACATCTGCTTTTTTCCCCCTTTTATTTTACCACTACAGATGAAGGTGGTGGGTTTAAAAAAACTTAAAGGGAATGACATCAGAAATGGTATGTCCTTTCCTCTGGCCAAATGTTGAGTTTTGTAGACTGTCCTAGGCATACACTACATGTCATCAAATATGTTACCTATTGTCTCCCCTGCTGATATGAGTGATTCCTCCCTGTCTGTGTGTACCAGGAGTCTAAGAAGCGTTTTGACGAGGAGGAGGACTTTAAGAAGAGGGCCTACCAGTGTGTGGTCAAGCTGCAGAGCAAAGACCCAGCCTTCATCAAAGGATGGAACCTCATCTGTGACGTTTCCAGGAATGGTGGGTGCGATGAATGGATAGATGAAGGGATGATGGAAGTAAGAAATTATAGTAAAGGCTACGTTTTGTTAAAGGGTTAGTTAGACCTTATGCCAATTACTGTGAAGAGTCTAAAGTAACTAGAGTCCTAAAGATAACATTATCAGAAGTAAATTCACAAAATTATAGGCCTAGTACAGTAGTTCAGCATTTAATGAAAGGTCACAATCAGACAGACAGATAAAGTTGTGGCATTTGCCATATTGGAGTTATTGACATCAAAATGGGGGGGTTCACATGGGGTGATGAGTTCATGGTGACTGCTCTATTGTTAGTTCGGTTTAATTGGGGGTGTGCGTGTGAGAACGCATGTGTGTGGGCGTGTATGATAAGGGCATGGCAGGCCTGAGGAGGATTTAAACCTTGATGTGGCAGACAGGGAGAGAGGGATGAATGGAGGGAGAGACATTGTTCTCAACGCCTTCATTAGCCAGCAGTCTTGTCCCCACTGAGACCCAGCTGAGGAAGGGCATTTGGGTTTCTCCATCCTTTTCTTTCGTCTTCATTTCCTGAACGAGTGACTTTACTTTCTCGTGTCTCATCCAAAGACATACAATGAAGTTGGTGTTGATTTCCCCCTAGTGTTGCTACTGAACTCCAACACAGATTTTCCCTCCAACTCTTGTCTTTATGTCTCGTAGAATTCCAGAAGGTCTACAACTGTCTGGACATCCAGATCATCGAGAGAGGAGAGTCCTTCTACCAGGAGAAAATGATCGCCGTGGTCAAAGAGTTTGAGGCCAAAGGTCAGTCAGTTTAAATCAAGCAAAACAAAGATAGCTTTACATTGTCATTCAGTTGATATTAATTTTATTCATATTAAGATTGTACTCTTCCCCTCAGGTTGGTTGCTGTACTGCAGGGATTCCCAACCAATGGGGCGCAACCCCCATAGGGGGGGAGACAACTTTTCGTAGGGGGTGTGGGACCTTTCTTGATTTGAGGGGTAATAAAATAAAAATAATATGCAGTTGTTTATACCGATCTAAAACAGCGCATACATCCGCAAAGCTTTAGGCTAGAAACAAGGTCAAATGCCAGAGGAAGACGCAGCCCTGATGTACGTAGGAATATCTTTGGTTTGTTTCTCTGACATTCAGAAGTTGAGCTATGACCTTCTAAAGTTGAGGAGTCAAAGAAATGTGACTTTGCTTGGGAAGTAAACTCATATAATGTCTGTCTCTGTCGCTATTAATTGATCTATTCACTTTCTGTATTTATTTATTTAACTAGGCAAGTCAGTTAAGAACAAATTCTTATTTACAATGACGGCCTACCCCAGCCAAACCTGGACAATGCTGGGCCAATTGTGAGCCGCCCTATGGGACTCCCAATCACGGCCGGATGTGATACAGCCTGGATTCGAACCAAGGACTGTAGTGACGCCTCTTGCACTGAGATGCAGTGCCTTAGAACGCTGCGCCTCTCAGGAGCCCTAAAAGAGAATATGTATAGCCTACCTAAAATATGTCTTGAGTCTTGCTAAGCTATGTAGAATTGCAGGAAATTAGCTTCAAAACAACAGCATTTTCCTAGGTCCCTCAAATTAAACTGGGAAAAAGGTTGTGAACTCCTACTGTACTGTACAATGTTTGCTGTAGTGTGTACGTGTCCAGAAGGGGGCACTGTTGTCTCAGTAATTCTTTCTTTCCTCCCTCCCTCCCTCCAGGCCTGGTGGAGATGGACGAGGGACGTAAGATAGTGTTTGCCCCGGGCCAACAGATCCCCCTGACGGTGGTGAAGTCTGACGGGGGCTACACATACGACACTTCAGACCTGGCCGCCCTGCGCCAGCGGCTCTTTGACGAGAAGGCAGACATCATCATCTACGTGACAGACAGTGGCCAGGTGAGGAGGGGGTTGAGGGAGGCAGGGGAGAGTGCCTATATTATTGCCTCAGTGCTAGTCTGTTTTTTTTCTGTCATGCCAAACATGTTTGGCTTTTACAATGACAGCATTGGATTTGGCAAGAGTACAAACAAATCTGGGACCAGGCTAGCTCTGTTGTGCCTCTGAGGTCCTCGCTGTGTTACGCCACCGGTGTCACCTGCTGAAAAGGTAATCCACTCAGGGTCAGCTGTCTGTGTCATGGTTTCTCTGAGCCGGAGAGAGAAGTAAGATACTGTCAGAGACAGGCATGTGTAGAGGACTCCAGAGTACTACCCTCTCACTGCAGTTCAACACCACAATTATTGGCTTGTCTTTGTGTCCACTCTCATTTTTAGGCTGTAAAATGTTTTACTGGAGTGGTTCGTACATGTAAAGTGATTAGGTTTACTTGCAATGTTTTGCAACCATCCTTATTAGCCTGTCAAACTCGGTCTAAACATTTAACTGGTGCCCAATTCATGACTGTAGTTAATTATGCGTATGTGTTTTCTTTTCACTACAGGGCACCCACTTCCAGGTGGTGTTTGCAGCGGCTCAGATGATTGGCTGGTACGACCCCAAGGTGACACGAGTGGAGCATGCTGGCTTTGGAGTGGTGCTGGGAGAGGATAAGTGAGTGTCTACAAATTCCTGAAGTTTTTCCAAGGTCCTATTCATTAGCGCACAAAAACAAACAAAAGTTTACAGAAAACTAAAATGAGTGCTTCTTATTGGACAAGTCAAATGAGCCCCTCCTGTTTTAGTATGTTTCCTTCCATTTGGTGTGTAATGAACGCGACCCAGATTGACATACGCCTACAATCACGTGATGGCAACAGACACATGCCTAATTAAGCATTCATAGCGCTGTATACTCTACTGGGCCATCCAAGAGACCACCGACCCACCTGCTGCGTCAGCCTATCAGCATATTGAATTAGCACTCTTAGGTTTTATTTGTCCATTCATTTGCTCTATTGGCCTGTTGGTCACGCATCATCTAGTTGTGTGTATGGCTACTAGGAGTCTCGTTACCGAGCAGACAATATCATCCAGTGCATTAATAAAGCATCAAACACAGTCAGAACGGGTTGTGTTGGTCGTAAGAGGCTGGAGGGGTGGTGAGAGGAGCAAGCTAAGTGGTGGTTTGTGGTTAGAGCCTGGTACTCCACTGTCGGGCTGAGAGAGAGCTGAAGCCCTGTTCAAACACTGTTCACTCAGTCAAATACTAGAAAGTGGAATAGCACACATCGTTTCTCATGATAATTAATTGAACATGATTTTACTCACTGAACATGATTGGATAGAGCGACGTAAGACCACCAGTTTTTTCAGATCCAGTTATGTTAGATTAATGGTGAAGGAATGGAAGAGTTCCTGAAGTGTTGAGTGAGTATTGTCCTTCTGTCTGTCTCTTCAGGAAGAAGTTTAAGACTCGGTCAGGGGACACGGTGAGGCTGATGGACCTGCTGGACGAAGGCCTGAAGAGGTCCATGGACAAACTCAAGGAGAAAGACCGAGACAAGGTGAGATAGATACTGCTTGTGTTTCCATCAATACTGCGTAGCCATTTGTTTCATCTTAGTAACCTCCTGATTCTACTAGTCAACTCTTCTTCAAGGCCCAAATAATCCAAATAAAGCCTGAGGGACACACACACACTGTGAGTAGAGTGTGTAAAACACATCATTACTACAGCCTGAACGATGTCTCCATCTAGTCTTTATGTTCCAAAGGCAGAAACGCACGCTGCTTGGCATAGCTGTCTGCCTGCGTGCCAACTGCAGCCGCCTCTTCTTTTCTTTCAGTCTATGACGCAAGAGGAGGTCCTCTGAATCAGGGTTTTGCTAAGCCTATAATTGTCAAGGATATCGAAAGTTACACATGCTGCATTAAATTATGCAGAAAAGTAAGTAGGCGTATAATCGTCCTGCTCCCTGGGGCGTAATCAATTTAGCAAATGCTGGCGGATGGAGCCAATTCAGATCTATTCTGAGATCTTTTAGTTATGTTAGTGCAGTAAGCGTACCCCCGCCCATGCCCTACGTCATTGGCATCAGTGGCACCACGGGGCTGGCCACACGCCCAACCCTGCCACCTGCAACCTCATTTAAATACACCTGCCCGCACTGCTCAAAACACACTCATGCACACAAACCCTATACACACAAATACTAAAGAACACAATCCATACACATCCACACTCTCTAGGTGTGAGCCTGTCCATACCTAGCAGGGTATTGGACTCTACGTGGATGTCGGACGAATTAGACTGTGTGTCCAGTAGGGAATGTGGGGTTTAAGGCATGAATGACAGGTCAGACTCATAGCAGTACAGTTCTTCAACCTGTTCCAGATGCGTTGTGACACCACATAAACCATAAGTTGTGATCTGTGTCAGATGCCCAGTGGACTGAACACATGCCTGATTGCCTGTAACTCTGATCATGTCTAACTCAGGTGCTGAGCACAGAGGAGCTGACCAAGGCCCAGCACTCGGTGGCGTTCGGCTGCATTAAGTACGCCGACCTGTCCCACAACCGCATCAACGACTACGTGTTCTCCTTCGACAAGATGCTGGATGACCGGGGCAACACGGCCGCCTACCTGCTCTACGCCTTCACCCGCATTAGGTGATCCTTTGCTGAGCCGTAGGGAGCGACAACCAGCCCCTCTCCTCGTTCTCTCTCACCTCCCCTGAACGTACTACGGGCTCAGTGGCCATGCGCCCAGTCTGTCTCCATTGATCTGCACACAGAGAAGGAGGGGAAAGAGCCGTTTCGCCCAGGATGGTCGATGGTAACACACTGAGTCAATAGAGCACTCACAGGTGGCGGCAGACCCACACTTGGGGGGACTGGGGTTTTACACGTACACACTAGGGGAGTACTCGTTCACCAAACTCATGGTTCGGTACGTATTGTGGTTTTGGAGTCACGGTTTGGTTTCGGTACAGTGGGAAAATTAAATGCCAACAGTTACTGTAGTTAATTACATTTTTAAATATGAAGACCCGTTCCCGAAAGGACCCGAGCACAACAAGACCCGTTCATGTTGACCTGGTTGGATCCAGACCCGATCTGATCCCAGTGAGGAAAGCAGTAGAAAAGTCAATTTCTAAGTTACTTTCTTAACCAGAGCTGATAAAGCGCGAGGGAGAGAGCGGTGCCGCTTTAGCAGAAAGAGGCGGGGCTTTGCGGTGTGTGTGTACTGTGAGCGAGTGACACGGCAAGGAGGGAGGGAGAAACGGCAACCAACCAAGCCGATTCGCGCTAGTAGACTAACTTCTAGCTTGTCATAGCTAGATTATTTATCATCCAATATGATTACGACTGCAGCAAACCTAGAGAAGCTAGTTAGCTAAACTAGCTAGGCTAATTGAGGGTACATGCGGTTTCTCCCTGTCCTGCAGTTACAAATAACAACACCTCCATTCAGAATATTAACTGGAAGACTACCTGTTGGCTCTTGGTCTTTGTAGCATGTCCTCATTTAACCTTTTAATTACCTCATTTTAATTACATCTTCAGTTGATTATATAACATCCTAGCTTGATTTGCCACACATGGTGGTTCTATGACTGTAGTGCTGCTCTGATGATTTGTGATTGACCGACAACAACAAGCTACAGGCATGCACCACTCTAATGAAAAGTATGAGCAGCAACATCATCATTTTCCCTCTCAGAATCAGCTGCGAAGGGCTGCTTGAATACAGAGCGGAGACTAAGTTGTCTTTCCATCTTTCTCCGGTGGTAGGAATACTGGCGTAAATATGCCAACATGATTGAGGTGTTGGCAGCTGCATATGCTATTCTCTTTGAGCAGTGGCGAAATACTGTTAACGTTTTGTCCACAACTCAATGGACGTTGTAATCTACTGGGAAGCCAAAATGTTCCCAAACTGGAGATTTAAACGAGGATGGAGGATCCTCCAATCCTGGTTTATCCACCCCACCACTCCCCATTTTACAGAACTACACTGAACAAAAATATCAACGCAGCATGTAAAGTGTTGGTCCCATGTTTCATGAGCTGAAAAATAAAAGATTCCAGACATTTTCTATACGCACAAAAAGCTTATTTCTCTAACATAGTGTGCATTTCTCCTTTGACAAGAGAATCCATCCACCTGACAGGTGTGGCATATCAAGAAGCTAATTAAACAGTATGATCATTACACAGGTGCACCTTATGCTGGGGACCATAAAAGGCCACTCTAAAATGTGCAGTTTTGTCTCAACACAGTGCCACAGATGTTTTGAGGGAGCGTGCAATTGGCATGCTAACTGCAGGAATGTCCACCAGAGCTGTTGCCAGATAATTTAATGTTAATTTCTCTACCATAAGTCCCCTCCAACGTCATTTTAGAGAACAGGGCTTTTAGAGAATTCCAACTGCCCTCACAACCACAGAACACGTGTGTGGCGTCGTATGGGGCTGAGCAGTTTGCTGATGTCAACATTGTGAACAGCGTGCTCCATGGAGACGGTGGGGTTATGGTATGGGCAGACATAAGCTACGGACAACAAATTCAATTGCATTTTATCGATGGCAATTTTAATTCACAAATATACCGTGACGAGATCCCGATGCCCATTTTTTTCAACATATGCATATCTGTATTCCCAGTCATCTGAAAATCATAGATTAGGGCCTAATACACTTATTTCAATTAACTAATTTCCTCATAATAACCATAACTCAGTCAAATCTATGAAATTGTTGCATTTATATTTTTGTTCAGTATAGTTCCCTGCTGCGCCTCACAAAAGGATAGTTTGAAATGTGCCAGTTAAGGATATACATTTTTATTACAACGTGCTCATAGGCAGTAGTTGTTTTTATCAGAATAGCATACAATGTTTTTTCAGCTCTGATCGGTAAGTAATCATTTCACTGTTAGTCCACACGAAGCATGTGAGAAATACAATTTGATTTGATTTACTCAAGGCGATGGCATACAACGCAGCGTAGGCATAAGCCTATAGGCCTAGTGCATATTTTTTATGTATTCATTCGGGTTCACAGTGAGGACCGAACTGAGGTCCCTGTACCTAAATGTTCGCTACGTGTACTGTTACACCCCTAGTATGCACACACCTTGCTAATTTTGTAGGTTTCCAGTAGATTTTTTTATTTATTATTTTTCTGGATTAAGCATTGTGTTTGAAACCTCGGGATGTTTGAAACCCCAGGATACTGCTCATCTTGTATATCTGTGGTTGTATATGGCTAGTTAGATAACACAAAGGCATTGTTCTGGAATCATTTGATTACATAGATATAGTTTCTTTTGATAGCCATTGATGCTCCAACCAACTGAGCTGTCTGGACCAGCAGCATCACCTGTGATTATCTTGTCCATTGTGGTCCCACCTAACAAGTGTTGCTATTATCATGTATTTATATGATAACTGCATAGGCAGGCTATCACAATATACAGTATGCACACCTTATAAAATGATGAGGGGAAAAAAACCGTTGTCTGACATTAATATCCTACTCAACTTAATATCCCTTCCTCTCCTGTGTCTATATCTGAAGGTCCATAGCCCGGCTGGCTAACATCGACGAGGTGGCGCTCCGTAAAGCAGCAGAGACCACCGAGGTGCTCCTGCAGCACGACAAGGAGTGGAAGCTGGGAAAGTGTCTCATGCGCTTCCCTGAGATCCTGCAGAAGATCCTGGATGACCTCCTGCTCCACACACTGTGTGACTACCTGTACGAGCTGGCCACCACCTTCACAGAATTCTACGACAGCTGCTACTGCATCGAGAAGGACCGCCAGACCGGTAGGGCAGAGACACTGGGGTGGTAGAGAATGAAAGTTGTTCATCTTTCTATTAGTCTATCTGTCTCCATTCATCCATCCATCCAATGATCCATACTAAATGCTGGTTCTATATCTTTGCTGGTTCTAAATCTGAGATAATTCTTGGCTTTGCCAGTTTGTAATTGCTGTCATGCACTGCCCCAGACTTCTGCTAGTCTCATATAGTCCTAAATAGCCCACTGAGAGGGACAATCACAAACACCAGTCAGAGGGGTGGTGTCAGAGAGCAAGCATCGTTGTTAACCGATCCACTAGCATCTGTTAGCATTTACCCTACTGTGGGCCACATCGCTAATGCGAAGTCCTATGACCCAGGGTTTAGCAGATCAAAGTGTATTAGTTTAGCATGCTGCTCTCGAGTTAGCGCCCAGGCTAGCCCTCCTCGCCACCAAACTGAATTATAGGCCACATTAGCCAAAGCATCACATTAAGTGCTTAAAGTGAATTATAGAACAATACAATTCCGAATTGATCCATGATTTTCCATAACTGTTCTAAATGATCCCAGACAGCCACTGTAATTACTATTTACAGTAGTATTTTTATCCTTTACCTCGTACCCATATGGCAGATTTGAGCACTGATAAGCGCCTAAATTGGAGTGCAGTGGCTGTACAGTAACATTATATAAAAGGTGTCATAGCTCAGGGTCTCTGCTTCACAGCTCTGTATGGGTTTTGACTGACAGCCATTCTGAACTTAAGCACCGCATGTAACAAGAAGTTGCTCTCATCCCTCCCGCTAATTGGGCAACTATAGCATATTGTTTGTCTGAGTGAGGAAATGCTGTACTTTAAGAGGACTCTGTGTCTTTTGAAGATGAGTCATACAAGCAAGCCAAACATCCGTAAGTCCAAATGTGCACTTCACATTTCCATATCATATATAGTGTCAGTGTTTATGATCACTATGTTTGATGTACAGTTACAAGATGGCATGGCGTCATACCCTGGGTTGTTCTGAACTGAATGAGCCTATGTTTGTCTATTGTGAAGAAAATTCATAGTGGAAACACGCACCTGAATGCATTCAGGGTTGCAAAGGAAGGGATATAAACTTTCAAAGTTGACCAGTAAACTTCCAGAAATGATTTGTCTTTCAAGAATTTGATGTATCTGGTGGCCCTTTTGGGTACTTCAGATTATCACAGGTGTCTGTAATTATCCCTGGCCCTCTGTGTGGGCTTATCACGTGTAAAATATAAAACATAATCAAATAAAATGATTTAAAAATAGAATGACATAGCTTTAAACCTGATCCTAAATATAAACATTCAACTTAGAGAATACCATTGGTGTTTAATATGAGGGTTTCAGCATGAAATATCCATATACATTTCTTTACACTTATTTTACTATGTCAATATGTAGACCATATATACAAAAGTACAGTACCAGTCAAAAGTTTGTACACACCTACTCATTCCAGGGTTTTTCTTTATTTGTACTAGAATAATAGTGAAGACATCAAAACTATGAAATAACACACATGGAGTCATGTAGTAACCCAAAAAAAGTTAAATAAATCAAAATATATTTTAAATTCTTCAAAGTACAGCTTTGCACATGCTTGGCATTCTCTCAACCAGCTTCATGAGGTAGTCACCTGGAAGGCATTTCAATTAACTGGTGTGCCTTGTTAATTTGTAGAATTTCTTTCCTTCTTAATGCGTTTGAGCCAATCAGTTGTCTTGTGCCAAAGTAGGGGTGGTATACAGAAGATGGCCCTATTTGGTAAAAGACCAAGTCCATATTAGGGCAAGAACAGCTTAAATAAGCAAAGAGAAACGACAGTCCATCGTTACTTTAAGACATGAAGCTCAGTCAATTCTGAACATTTCAAGAACTTGAAAGTTTCAACTGCAGTCGCAAAAACCATCAAGCGCTATGATGAAACTGTCTCATGAGGACCACCACAGGAAAGGAAGACCCAGAGTTACCTTTGCTGCAAAGGATGAGTTTATTTGAGTTACCAGTCACAGAAATTGCAGCCCAAATAAAGTTCAAGTAACATACATCTCAACATCAACTGTTCAGAGTCGTCTGCGTGAATCAGGCCTTTAGGGTCGAATTGCTGCAAAGAAACCACTACGCCCAAAATAACAGAATTGCTTGGGCCAAGAAACACAAGCAATGGACATTAGACCGGTGGAAATCTGTCCTTTTGGTCTGAGTCAAATTTGAGATTTTTGGTTCCAACCGCCGTGTCTTTGTGAGAAGCAGAGCAGGTGAACGGATGATCTCTGCATTCTGCAGCGATACACCATCCCATCTGGTTAAACCTTCAAATAGGAAGTACCTGTGCTAAGGACTATTCAACGCTGTTCTGACCAATCGGATTCCACGCTTCAAGATTTAAATCGTGCGGACTGTTGGAAAAACATTCCAGGTGAAGCTGGTTGAGAGAAGGCCAAGAGTGTGCAAAGCTGTCATTAAGGCAACGGGTGGCTACATTGAAGAATCTAAAATCTATTTTAAGAAATACAAATAAAGGAATCCTTAAATGAGTAGGTGTGTCCAAACTTTTGACTGGTACTGTATGTTGACCCCCCCTTCAAATTAAGGGATTCGGCTATTTCGGACACTGAAATAGCCCGTTACTGACAGGTGTATAAAATCGAGCACACAGCCATGCAATCTCCATAGACAAACATTGGCAGTTGAAAGACCTTACTGAAGAGCTCAGTGACTTTCTACAAGGCACCGTCATAGGATGCCACCTTTCTGACAAGTCAGTTAATCAAATTCTGCTCTGCTAGAGCTCCCCCGGTCAACTAAGTGCTGTTATTGTGAAGTGGAAACGTCGTGGAGCATCAACAGTCGGTAAGTGGTAGGCCAGACAGCTCACAGAATGGGACCGTGTAGCGCGTAAAAATACTCTGTCCTCAGTTGCAACACTCACTACCGAGTTCCAAACTGCCTCTGGAAGCAGCAAGAACTGTTAGTCGGGAGCTTCGTGAAATGGGTTTCCATGGCCGAGCAGCCGCACACAAACCTAAGATCACCATGCGCAATGCCAAGCGTCAGCTGGAGTGGTGTAAAGGTCGCCACCATTGGACTTTGGAGCAGTGGAAACATGTTCTCTGGAGTGATGAATCACGCTTCACCATCTGGCAGTCCAACGGACGAATCAGGGTTTGGGGAATAATGGTCTGGGGCTGTTTTTCATGGTTTGGGCTCGGCACCTTACTTCCAGTGAAGGGACATCACGCTACAGCATACAATGACGCCAACCCGGACAGGAAGATCACGTCAGTGACTCAAGCAACGCACCCCCCCTAGGGACGGCATGGAATAGCATCAGTAAGCCAGGGATTCAGCCCCTGTAATAGGGTTAGAGGCAGAGAATCCCAGTGGAAAGAGGGAAACGGCCAGGCAGAGACAGCAAGGGAGTTTCATTGCTCCAGTGCCTTTCCGTTCACCTTCACACTCCTGGGCCAGACTACACTCAATCATAGGACCTACTGAAGAGATGAGTCTTCAATAAAGACTTAAAGGTTGAGACCGAGTCTGCGTCTCTCACATGGATAGGCAGACCATTCCATAAAAATTGAGCTCTATAGGAGAAAGCCCTGCCTCCAGCTGTTTGCTTAGAAATTCTAGGGACAGTAAGGAGGCCTGCGTCTTGTGACCGTAGCATACGTGTAGGTATGTACGGCAGGACCAAATCGGAAAAGATAGGTAGGAGCAAGCCCATGTAATGCTTTGTAGGTTAGCAGTAAAACCTTGAAATCAGCCCTTGCCTTAACAGGAAGCCAGTGTAGATAGGCTAGCACTGGAGTCTAGAACAGGGATGGGCGATTGGTGGTCTCAACTTACTGTTGCAAGTTAGAATAGGATAATACACAAGGTGCAGTTTTTCTCAGTCACTGATAGTCACTCAGTTAGCCCATGTCAGCTAAAATGTTTAAGATTGGTAAGTTTGTCCAGCTATCTAAACGTGTTACTCATGGTAGAATTACCGGCCAGGTTCCTCCATTGATTTTGTTATTCTGTCTCACTCCCTATGGAAAAATTTGACATTTGCATGAAATTTGTAGAAAATTGCCACATCTTCTCTCTGCCCCATGACAAAATGTGTAGAATTGCAGCAAACTTCCTTTAAAACAGCAACAGATTTTTGTGGCCCCCAACCCCATCAGATATAATAAATGAATACTATATAAGAATATACTTTTTAAAGTTATTGAAGTATAAATTACCAAAGTTTAGATAGATTGCCGTAGATTTTCTTTTAATTACCAAAATTACTGAAGGTTCTGGTAGCTTTGCAATCCAACTCATGACTCCTTTCTTATTGGCACCAAAATTACGATCTGTTTCTTTGAATTGCCTTGTGAAAGCCTAACACGTTAATTTCGTATTTTATAACTTAGCTAGTCATGTTGTCAATAGAACAAGCTTTGAAATTATGCCAACCTGACCCAGGTTGCGATTAAAATGGGCCGTTTTTGGATTGCGTAAACAACAATCGTAATTGTGTGATTGCAGGGTTGTGTTCCAAACAAATAGTGTGCTTGCTCTAGTTCCTCAGCCGCACAGCTTGGAGAGCTAAAAAAAAGGCACCTTATAGTTGAGGACTCTTCTTTGATTCATAAAAGCTCATTGAAATTACTTAGGAACTGTGCACACTTTGTAGTGGTGTGTGTGGCTTTGAGACACCAGTTAGTAATTTCACTCAAACCCTTGTAATTCTTTTGTCTTACTGTATGTTGCAACTACTCCACATTTACAATCATGTTACTGAATATCCAGAGTATTTTCAGATTTTTGGGGCAGCAAAAAGTACAGGAAATGTAAAATGCACATAAAATCAAAAGTGATGTTTGGATTCAGTCTTGTCAGGTGTTATGTCCTCAATGTTGTGTCCTCAATTTTGGTTGAATAATTTTCCCATAATATCCGAAATCAAATTGTATTTGTCACATTTGCCGAATACAACAGGTGTCGACCTTACCGTGAAATGCTTTCTTACAAGCGCTTAGCCAACAATGCAGTTTTAAGAAAATCGAAAATAATAAACTGTTCCCTTTTACTTGCTACCATGTTTATGAATTTCATATTTCTTATATTAGAAACATTTCAGTTTAGCCTTATCCATATAGACCAATTCACACAAGTGTAAAGTTTACCTTTTTCGTTTAACATTGTCTTTTTATGACTATGGCAGATAGTTTTCCACCCTTCAGTTAGTAAGTTACAGTACAATGAAGGGCAATTGGATTTTAGCCATACAAATGTTAGTCTACAGACCAATAGAAATCTTTCATGACTAGTCTATGGGTGGTTCTCAATAACACCCTATATCTTTGCCTTTGTCTACCTTTGCTAATCTGGGTTTAAAAGAGCCGACTGACTGCACTGACCCAATTCTGACGAAACTTGGGTGAATGATACGTCTTTCCATAGAAATCCGTTATTTACAAAAATACACTGATTGGCCCAAGGCGGGAGCAATAAACTGAAATGTGTGAGTCGCACCAGAGAGGAAGAGGCGAAGCGAGAGGGGTAACTCTGCCCAAAATCTGTCTTCTCCGGCAGGTGGCTTTTTTTTCCAATGAGATGTGTTGAATTTTGTTTATCAAAAAATGTAATGGTTTATTTGCCTCCCTTGGATTATTTGATCGAGTAGAAGTTTCGTAATGCTTAGGTGGTTATGAGTGTACTGAAAAGTAGGACGTGACATCCTGGCAACTTTGAGAAAAACAACTTTGCGCCTGTTGTTCACAAGCATATCTGCCCTCTCATTGGCTAGAATGGTCCCACCTGATCTTGCCTCCTCCCGACTGCCTTCTAGTCTGAGTACCAGTCTCTTTTTAGCTAACATTCCACTCCTTGTCATTGCAAAAGCCTTGTCATTGCAAAAGAGTCTTTGGCACATGACATGGAGTACAGGGAGTGGGTTAGCTAAAGAGACTGGTACCCAGGTGTGGTAGCCTAGTGGTTAGAGTGTTGGACTTGTAACCGGAGGGTTGCAAGTTCGAATCTCCGAGCTGACAAGGTAAAAATCTGTCGTTCTGCCCCTGAACAAAGGCAGTTAACCCACTGTTCCCCGGGCGCCCAAGACGTGGATGTCGATTAAGGCAGCCCCCCACACCTCTCTGATTCAGTGGGGTTGGGTTAAATGCGGAAAACACATTTCAGTTGAAGGCGTTCGGTTGTACAACTGACTAATAATGGTGACTTTGACTAAATCTTTTGTCTATCCATTCACCCTCTGAATGGCACTCATACACAATCCATGTCTCAATTGTCTCAAGGCTTAAAAATCTTTTTTTAACCTGTGTCCTCCCCTTCATCTACACTGATTTTGAAGTGGATTTAACAAGTGACATCAATAAAGGATCATATTTTTCACCTGGATTCACCCAGTCAGTTTGTCATGAAAAGTGTTCATAATGTTTTGTACACTCAGTATATATTACTTTAACTGACATTTGTTATTCACACCTGATATCTCAATTGGCCCAAGGGGGGACAACACATTTACTGTTGCATTGTTTGTTAGTGTAAATTAATATTGGTATTGTTTGTCAATTACAATGGCGTCCATGTCCTTAATGTCCCGTCTGTGTAATTTGCCCTCTCCCCCTCATTACTAGCTTAATTTGGGGTTTAGCAGCAAAGCTGGTGAAACCCTATTGTATTTGTTGGCTTTCAGTATTATTATACCGGGTTCTTCCCCCATGGAAAATAACATGCAAATTCCCATGATATGGTAAGGCCTAGGACGGCCCAACTTGGCATGATGGTAAAGGCCCATGGGCTACACCCTCTCATGCACTGCCATGCCAATGGTGGCGCTATAACAAGTGATTGAAAATGCCAACTTTGAAAGCTCATGCCCTTCACACTGTTTGAGCTAGAGTCCTGAATTGTAGTATGTAGATCTCTCTGCTCACAAGGAACACATTTACCTCAAGGACCCATAAAGTCTGTCATGAACCCCGGTAACACTGTTTTCAGCTTTAATTTTAATTGGATTTTCTCATTGTGTAGCAATATGCCCCATGGAATGTTGAGTTGTGAATATTGCATAGCATCACATCTATTTAGTAACTGTTCTGTTATTAAGCAATGATATGTGATTTTAGCGGAATTTGATTGGATGAAATTACCTAAGATCTATGTGTTGACCTGTCTCTCTCACTCACTCAACAGGTGAGGTGGTGAAAGTGAACATGTGGAGGATGCTTCTGTGCGACGCCACTGCCGCCATCATGGCTAAAGGCTTCGACATCCTGGGCATCAACCCTGTCTCCAGGATGTGACCTCAGTGACATCATCACCATGCCCTCCTCCCAACTCCTCAGACTACAGGGAGATTAAAACAACTCTTCAACCCATTGTCACCTGGGATTTTACTGTATACCAAATAAAATAAAAAATTTAAAAAATGCTCTGGCAACGTGCTCATCTTTCACCATTTAAATGTCAGAATACCTACCAAGAGATTGAGGAATGGCTGGAGAGGCTGCCAAAACAGCAATACTGACCTGGGCTACAGCTCAATCATTGCACATGGGGTCCAAGATGGCGGTGTTACATTTTATCTTGGTTTATTGTAGTAAATCAATAAACACTATTTCAGATGAAATACAAGAGAAACATCCAGCACACTGTAGATCGCGAAGGGAAATGTCCAAACAAGGAAGCCTAAGTAGCTAAGCGTATCCATTGTTTCTTGAAGCGTGTTGCTTAAATAGAGCACATTATTTGGACAATTTGAGTATCATTTTTGGGACGTTTGCCTTTGAAGTTGACAGTGAGAAGGTTTTCTGTCGTCTTAGTCCACCCATCTGTCATCCAAGTCTATATATTTGAAACCCAGGCACCTGTGTTATTGGTCACTTGAGGACAGATAGCCAAGTGAAGACTTGCTTGTCCTGAAATCAGTGTTTGAATAATATTTTTTGTACTTTTCAATCCACTTTTATATCAATACTCAATTATATATATTTGTTTTGTTAAAGACTCCATAATTCTCATACAGTGGAGATGTAAATGCCTGATTCACACTACATGGCTGACCCAAACCGTACTGTGCTGGCTCTATTTTATTTTCACATGGTCCTTTTCAGCATGGTTCCAACAACGATGGTGGATCCATAACCAGGCCAGCCCAGTACAGCTTGGCTTGACATGGCTCGGTTTTCACTATAGTGTGTATCCGGCAACAGAGAGACTTGGGGACACCATTTGTTCTCCCTGGTGACAGTGGTAGTAGATCCTCACCCTTGTTATTTCCTTACATGCCAAGGTTAAATGAACACCAGTGATGTGAATGCCTTGTCCCATCCTGATAATCAGCTGTGTGATTAATGGAATTGATTAGCCCAGCTAAATGGACCATTGCATATTATTTACTAATTTCACCGGTAGCCGTGGACCCACAGGTATCGATTAGACCAGACTGAAGTTCTAAATTACACATGATAACAAGGGGAAGGAGAAATTGCAAGAAGACTAATTGGTTTGTCTTTCGATGCCAAATAGCCCATGCTGTTATGGTTGGAGCTACATTGTTGGCTAAAATACCATATTTTCTGTGCAGGTTCGATTAACAAAGTGCATCTAAGACTTCGCACAGCTTGTGCCTTAACTGGCTTTACGTAGTTGGTACTTTCAGATCCGTTGGAGCGTAGGGTGTCCACCATGGCTTTCCACTTCAGTCATTACTGTGTGAGGACTTTTGCCCCATGCCAGGGTTTAATTGAGTTTGACACAGCATGTGGTTGCATACTTTTTAGACTTGTGGCCTCCAACTATAGTCATTAGCCTCTCAAATGAAGTTGGACTAGCCTGAATAACCCCAAAACCAACATTGTTTTCTCTGTCGTCTCTTTCAACTAAGTGTTCTGTGTTAGCAGGCGCACTAAATTAGAGAACAAACTCTTTATAGATAAATTATAGATCTCACACTCTTGAGGCAGCCCTCAATACTTTAATTGTAAGGCTGTGTATGCCCATGGGAAAGTTATGCACTGTTGTAGATGGACTTATGCTGTAAAGGATGCCGCGAGGCGAGCAATATAATATTGTTCCAAACTCAAGTTGAGCTCATAAACTGCCAAGAGGAAGTCTCTGTGTATGATCCATCACCAGAACGTATTAAATATCCATACACTTTATTTATATTCATCTTTTATCATTTCACTGCATGACTTTATAGCCGCTCCTCAAAGTGATTCCCAGTGCCTTTATTAAAAATGTATGTCTTCCACAAATGGGTACTTTGGTGTGCAGGTCCCCAGTTGAAGGACAAGATGCTAAAGGAGTTTTGACAGAGGCTTCAGGAGGAAAATGGTTTGCCACGTTGTTTTGGCACCAAGCTTCAATAGCACGTGCCATAACAATAGGAATATAGATCCCTCAGCAGTAGTCTATGGTTTCATCATATTCTGCTCCTCTGGGTCAGCCAGCCAGGTGACTTCACTGCACAAAACTAATGTGTTTTTCCTCGAGTGTCTACTTCAATTTCCATGGACTAGTCACATCCTAGTCTTTTGTGCTATACTACTATGTTACCAAGTGTTAGGTGGTGAGAGGAGAGGTTAGGCGTCAAGGAGCTGTTGAGTAATATTTCTGGCCTGATTCCATCATGACCTCTTTTGACCTTTGTGTTAGTCATAAAGTTGTCAAGATACTTCCTGATTGCGCAACCATATGGAATGGATTTAACCGAACCCAATCTGAAATCTTCGCCACAGGCACTAGCGCTGTTATAAGCTGTAAATTGCTGTTATTAGACTGTTATAGGAATTCCAACAAAGTCAACTTTTATATCTAGCCTGATGGCCTAACCATGTGAGTGATTTTTACTTCCCGTTCTCATGCAGTTATTCAGCAAATTCCTGATCTTAGGCAAATGCCTCAGTGTTTTTAAAGGGGATTGAATTATGTGATCTTGGAGATGACTCAATACGATATGCAAATGACAATTATGCAAATATGACACGAGTGGGCAGTTTGACAGCATAAATAATTTCCTAAGTGTATTGTAACAGAGGGAGAGAGAATGTTTGTCTTTGGAAATTAACATCATAAGCCCAGACCTGTAAATCTTCTCCGATGGAAGTAGTGTGACGCATCTTCCTCTGGCTGTTCGCTATTTCAGGGTCTTCAGAGGGAACAATCAGTGTGACTGGCTGGGATTCAAGCAGGCCGTCATCACGACACACAGAAAAGCGAGAAGGCTATAGACAAATCAACATTTTAATCAGTTGTCATTATTGATGTATCATTTCAATTCAACACACTTATTACAAAAAAGGTACGCTGCAGTTTTTTTTATCTTGAAAACCAATATTTAAATAAATCTCTTACTATTGCTAAATACATATTCTTTTGAATAATTAAGAAATAAAAGCCATTTAATAATAAATTGAATAAGATAAAGCACACATTTATGAATATGTACATGTATAAACATACTGTGTCATACATTTGTAAGTTTACAAAATTAGACACACTTTAAAACCAGAGCAACACTGAAGTGTCAAGTCAAATACACACATACAAGTAAAATTAAGTAATGATATTCTTTTGACAGTAAAATAATTTACAAACAGACTACATTATTGAGGACCGCAACCTGCCTCGCTGGATATCTGTCACAATGGCACAAATGTACAAGAGAATCTACTCAGTTCTCAACTGCAAGACGAGGCTTTCCTGAATCCTTGACTTTGTCCCGCTTCAAAGTGTGACCAACCGAGGGTTTTATCTCCAAAAAGGTATATTTTCTACTGAACTGTCACACAGGCCCTGTTATAACTCTCTGCCGGAGGCCCCCCTGCCATGCATTAGGCCTGAAACAGTCACTTAAATGGGATGAGACATTTCATTACGGTGACAGGCTCCCGAGTCACTCTTGATAACGCAAAGCTCCGCCGCCTCCGCCTGAACACTTCATCAGACGACCCCCGCTGTGAGTCCGCTTCTGGAATTCACATCAGGTCTCGGGTTTAAGACAACTTCTTAGCTCCCCCTCCTCTCTTGCCTTTTCTCCCTCTTTCATTTCCTCTGCTACAGCTGTATGCCTGGAGGCTTCTGTCTCTGTCTGTCTGTCTATCTGTTTGTGTTCTCCTCTCTCCTCTTCTTTCGGCTCGACAAGGCCTGAGCTCTGTCCTGGTACTATGACTCAGATCTTGGTCTGTCTATGGTCAGGTCTGAAGGAGTCCCTGATAGCCAGCAGGTTGGAAGCCAGTAGGTGTCCACTCACTCTGTTGTGCCACTCCTGGGACCGGCCCCTGGAAACCACACACAGGAACAGGAAGTTAGTACACAGGAAGCATCACCAGGGTTCAGATGAGACCGTCAGAGAGACACAAAGGCCGCATTTCAGGCAGACTACATTGCAGTTGCCTGCCAGACCAAACCATATCATAGTCAGTCGGCAGGTTTCCATTGACCCATGTTTATTCTACAAAAGCAATGTTGCAAATTATTGCAACGTGTAATGGAAATGGCAGATATAGGATACATTTGATATTTTTTATCATTTAGCAGACGCTCTTATACAAAGCGACTTACAGGAGCAATTAGGGTTAAGTGCCTTGCTCAAAAGCACATCATCAGACTTTTCACCTAGTCGGCTCGGGAATTTGAACCAGTGACCTTCCAGTTACTGGCCCAACGCTTTTAACCTCTAGAAATGTTCTAAAGATCAACAACATTTGTTCGACGGGAGTATTTTTTTTTTATTTCGACAAATGATAATGGAAACTGTGTTTTTCGAATAAATGATGATTGTGCCCCGCGTACCTTCAAAATGATTTGACAATGTCATCACGCAACTAAAAATTTCCACTCCACATGTCATTCTAAAGGCCTACTGCTTGCTAAATACTTTTTTTTTCAACTATAGAAATGTTTTTTTGCAGGACAAGGGTTGTCCTGACTCAAGAATTGTTGAATTGTTTCACCTTGCTTTTCTGTTTGGTTGGCAAGTTTCACCATCCAATTATTTCACCATGGCATGGACTGTGGCGATATGTTGCCACGTAAGAATGATTACAATTCTGGCAAATATGTGTCAATTATTGCATTCTATCCATGCTGGCTTTCGCAGGCTACCTGAGACATGAAACAGATAGGTGGGAGGGAATAGGCTGTCGCCAATTTATTAGGCCTAATGCGCAATTTGCCTAAATGGATAATGAAAACACTTCAACCACTTTTTATTTATGGTGGGACGTCATTACGTATCGACACAAGATGGCTAAAATGGAAACGCACCGTAGCATGCAATTAACGCATCTATTTTTAAAGACAACCTTTCTAAATATCAACAACAAAAAATCGCTGGACAAGTTAATGGATAACTAGTGATGTGACAAGCAACCATTGCTGCGTGTAGCAATACTGCAATATTGTCTGCCTGGAACGCAACCAAACCTTGCTGCATGAGACACACTGACAGACCCTTTCAATTTCCTCTATCCTCTGATTGGATCAGTCTCCTTGGACTTTGCTATTAAGCTTAGCAGACTGAAGATTAGTGAGTTTATTATCGATAATAGGAAAACATTTTACTGCACCTATCGGGTATATGTGACAAAAATTAAATAATAAATGATCTAATGCCACTGGCACTACAAATAAGGCCAATACATTTTAGGCTTGCCAAGCTCTTTTCTATGAGTATTTAAAGAGAGTAGAACAAGGCAGAGAGGTTCTCCATTGCTGCTCAGTTCTGATGTAATGAAGTGAGAAAAACCTGCAGAGATAATCATCATAATCGTGTGAATCTGTCTTGTTGGCAAACTGTCTCAACTAGTCAACTACTTCCACTGATGCTGGTCTATTGGAGCAGTACAACAAGACACACACTCCCTCTACTTTCCCCTCATTCGCTTTCACAGCCTCTCTGTTGACTTCCCTCTGTCATTCTCTAGCTTTTCATTGAATCTCTCTCTCTCTCTCTGTATCTGTGTGCTTCTAGACACCTGTTTTCCATTGCCTGGCTTGTTTCATTAAATCAGTTGAAACAAATGGAAACAGCTGGGGTCTACAGAATAACCCAGCAGAACCACGCAGGGAATAAATTGATCATGTAAGAAGCAGAAAATCTAAAGGGAACTTTGAAGAGCGCTAAATCAAGTGTACACGAGGGGTCCCTTCTTTCTGTTCATTCTGTTTTATTTTCTTTCTCTATTTTTTTGTGTCTCTTTTGAGAAGCTGTGATTGCATACTGCAGAGAATACCTCATTACTGAAGGTAAAGAATAAGCTTGTCTCTGGATATCTTTTTTAAAGGCTCTGCATTTTCTCAAATCTTTCATTCTCTCACCCTCCCTCTTTTCACTTCCTCCTCCCCTCTTACCCTCCCTCCCACCCTTCCTCAGTCTTTCCTACCTTGTATCTGTACGACAGAGGTGTGTAAGTCGGGACCTCTTGTTCCCCAGGGGTTCTACCAGGTAGAGACAAGAGAGGACCTGGGCTCTCACCCCCCCTCCATGGGGCCCTCACGGTGCTCTGTAGACACAGCCGACACATAAGCAGGACCAGCCGACAGGCCTGACTGCCAGGTCCTGCATGGAGAAATGATAGGAGATTATTCTGGTTAATTTAAAAACAGACTTCAGACTCAAGCTGAGTGAGAAATAGACCCTCAGATATTCAGCTACCATTTGACACTAAACTAGCTCTAAACTAAAATAGCTTTTTCATTTTCCATTCACTGTGATGCCAAAATGTAGCACTAGTACAACAACAGGCACCATGTCAAAACAACTTTAGCCAGAGTGTTCAAGTCCAAGCTAAACTCTGTTTGTCCCTGACTCCTCTGTCCCTTACTCTTAAGCAGCAGAGTCAGCAGCCTGCCTAAAGACCCATGCAGCGTCGCCCTGGTAACACCTCATTACCTCAGCAGCAGGTGCTCCTGTGGCGGCCGGGATCCCAGGCCCTGCAGGAGGTAGTGGTAGACCTCGGTGTCCTTGGTCAGGGTCTGGATTACTGCAGACTGTTTGAGGGTCTTCTCCCAGTGCCCCTGCTCCCTCAGGACCCGCTGGAGGGCCTCTTTCTGGGTGGCATCTACCTCAACAGAGCCCTTCCACAACCGCAGGGGCCAGCCATCATCGACCTGGTATGGAGGGGGCGGGTGAGACCCAGTGTGAGAATGTGATTTTGACCCTCGATAACCCATCTTACTCGACACACACATCTCAGCTCAAGCTCTCAGTGTGCTTTGTGTCTGACTCACTGGAGAATGTTTTTATGTTGACTCATACATAATTAACCTTTCATTAGTCTGGGCTGTTCTTTATAGGTGTTGTTTTGTTAGTGACTTGCTGTCAAACTTTTATTGGTCACTGTATTCATTCATTCATTTAATTTGATTCATTAATTAATTCATTAATTCCATCTGATTCCATCACACACTTTCTTAAAAACCAGGTCCACATTGTCTGGTCCAGAGCAGGACTCCCAGCCACTACTCTTCTCCCTGGCCTCTCTCAACAGGTGCTGGGTGGTCTGGACCAGTCTGGCCCTCTCATCCTGCTCCTCCTCCCCACCCTGAGAGGGCCAACTCAGACCCCCATCCACCCAGACAGCCTCCTCACTGGGGCTGCGCACACTCTGGCCCGGCCAGAACTCTGGAAGCTGGACGGATCAGAGAAAGAGAGAGGAAGAGTTAGCTTGACGTTTTCACAAATAGGGCCACATATGGCTTCATCTCGACAACCAGAACCAAATATTGCGTGTTAACGTCTGTCACAAGAAACTACATATGACTTCTTGACCATTGGATATACTATTGCATTAAGCGAAGCTATGGTGATTAATAGCCTGTTGTTGGCATTCATGTTCTCATTTTCTGATATTCTTATTCTGTATAATCAAGTCAATACAATGAACTGACTGAACTGAATAACATAGATGAAGTGCCTCCTCATTTAATTGCCTCTGCAGATGGGTTATGGTTATGAACAACTGCTACTACTGCACAGAGAGAGTACACTCATGAGAATGGTGTGTGCTTTGCTGGGTCTTGGCAGTAACACCTACACGCTGTGCACACGTGATGTGGATTAGTGTGGCTAGAACAGGCTGTACCCTAACTTTACTGTAGTGTGTACCTTGAAGAGGCGCAAGGACTCAGTCACCATGTGGGCCAGGCCCTGAGTGGCAGCCAGGTTCTCACTAAGGTCCCTCTGGTCAGGCCTACCCAGGCTGTACTTCCTGTGGCTTGACCTAGGTCAGAGAAACAGGAAATGTCATTACATCAGAGTTGAAAATGTATGGAGTACAATTTCTATTGCTACGCTAGGCTCCCATAGACTCATACTATGCAGTTTATTTGTTACCCTTATAAGCAGAAACGGAGAAAAAGGACTGTTATTCAATATAAAAAGCAACATCAGCAACGACTTCCAAACTAATTAAAATATGTAGCAAAGAAAAACAGCAAAAGATTTACTAACGCCACTGTATCCTAGAAGCACAATGTGCCACAACACAACAGTCCGTTATAGTGGAGTTTATTTGTTCTGGTCATTGTTTCCAGTGTGAGAGTGTGATGTGTATTAAGGCAGAACTCTGTTTCCAGTGATGGGAGATACAGAGTGTGTATTGTGTTGTGTTGTGATTTCCATCAGTGCTCTGCTCTAACAGCCTGTGGGGTAATGGCTGAGCCCGCTGGCTCCCCTGGACTGCTGGCCTGGCACAAGGAAGAGGAGGAAGAGTAGAGGAGGAGGAGGAGGAGGGGGGGGTCTATTGTCTCTGACCGGCTACATCAGACACAATCAGGCCTGTGCGATATGACATCACTGGGTCCACCACGCGACTTTTCGACATGAAGTTGGAACTTCTAGACATGCTGTCAGTTCATAGACAGATGTGTTTTGAAAAATGAATCATGTGCAAATGTCTCTCCCTGTTTCTCACCGTCTCTTTCTCTCTCCCTCCCCTCTCTCCCCTTTTTCTCTTTCTCTTGCAGTAACCAGCTGAACAGTATTAAATATATCATATCTCCTCTATCTAAGAGAAATTATGTCCAGATGGGCGAATCATGCAGGGTTACATAAGTCTCTCTCTCTCTACCTTTAAACTAAACCCATCCGACAGCTATTCATTACCGCACAGGGAAATAGGGCTTTGGCTACATTACTACAGTTGATGTAATCTCTGGGAACTCAAAGAACCTAACTCCACACTTTAACATGAATCTGATGCTGCATAAAAAGAAGGTAAAACAAACACAACATTTCAAACAGACAAATGAAAACCTGCAGTTTTAGCGATGAATGCAAAGCAATGTGCACCGGAGTAAATCTTATGCAACAACGTAAGAGAGAGTTCTAACTAGGAATGTGGGACCCAGACCCCCAGACCTCTGCTCGTCTAGAAGTTGCTCTTAAACACAGATCCAGGATCATCTTACACTCCCCCAATCCTAACCTCAACCATTACGGTTGAAAACACCAAAAGTGATCTTATATCAGCATCTAGGGGTTAACTAAGTAAGACTCAGATTCATATTATTACTGAAACCTGGAGCGGACTTTCTCACTGAATTCTTTCAACAGCTATATACCCTTGTTGAAGTATTGGGAGGGCCCCAACTGTACTGGGAGTGTGTTAGCAAAAATATGTTTATTTTCAAATGGTCCTTTCCAACAGATGTGATGAATGTGTAACCAGGGCATGCAGTGCAGGTAGCTCAACATTGCTCTGTAGTGTGAAAAAGGTATAGAATTCTGTAAATGATTTATCTGCAGAAAGAGCTCTCGCAACCAAGCCTTGACTACCTCCTCCCCTGCATCATGTAGATGGTATTATAAGTCTGTCTTCTTTGGGTCGTCCAGAGAAATAAAATACTGTATGAGCTATGAAGCTTTCAGGAACCTCTTCCCTGTCTGTTTAGGTTTTAGGCTGTGTTTCTGTACAGCACTTTGTGACATCAGCTGATGTAAGAAGGGCTTTATAAATACATTTGATTTGATTTGATTAGAACTTTGTCCTACTCCTCCCCAGGAGGCAGTGGACTGTACTTGGCTACATTGATCAGGACCCTCCCCCAATCCTAACCTCAACCACTATGGTTAAAATTCCCCAAACTGCATAGATCAGCATCTAGAGTAAGACCCTAGATTCTAGGGGCAACTTGATGTCGTCCTCCTCCTCAGGATACAGAGCACCGTACCTGGCTGTGTTGTCCTCTCTCTTCCGGGTGTTGAGGTGGAAGAGGGAGGGAGCCAGGCACACAGCGATGTTGGTGGCAGTCATCTGGTTTTCGTCCACGCAGCCCACCACATCTCGGAGGAAGAGGAGGAGTGTCTGCAGGGCCTCACGGTTCTCATCAGGCAGGAGGAAGATGGCTGCCTGGGACGCACAGAACTGCTGGTCTTTGGGGAAGTCTGTGGAGGTGGGAGTGAGACATGTAAGTGTGTGGATAGAATTGCTTTGTGATTCATTGTGCTTATACTATAAAAATGTCCAAAACTGGTTTAAATCTGCCTACTTAGCCAGCATTTTAACCTTTCTTGCATGTTTAGCCACTCCAGTCTTTACTGTACTGGCCCAAGCAGTGTTGTAAGTTCTATCCTCGTACATTGGTAGATATGCAGGAAGGACTTGCAGAGCTTGCTGGAGAACACAGGTTCTGGTAAGTCTCTGAAGTACTGCTTCACCATATCAGCCACGTCAAACGCTGATTGGCCCTCGTAGGACACGGCCTCTGGGTCCGCCTCCACCATGTCGCGCAGGTACTGGATTCGAGACTTCACCCCTGACTTTCGAAACAGACCCACCTGAGAGGACGAGAGGGTTATGATTGTGGGTTAGGAGTGTGTGCATGTGGTGTGGAAAAGGGGTTTTAAAGCCGGGATGGCAGGTCAGACTCATCTATCTAAGGCCTGTCGAACTAGGATAACTTCCATTCATCTTTGTAGGTAGGAGATCCCTCTAAAGCACCTCATAACCCACCCTCAACATGGAAGATAAATGAAAGCGGACCTCCCATTCCTCATGCTCATCTGTCTCTGTTCTCAGTATAGGACCCTCCAATGTGTTTAACCATGACTCCAATTTACAGTAGGTCAAGGTGTCACACGGGTGTAATTCAACCCAGGTGCTGTGTACTCCAAAGTATCAATGCATGACACCGATGTTAATAGGTTGGAGAGGAATAGCTGATGGCCCAGACCTGGGTGTCCTTCGCAATCTTAAAGGGACAGTTCACCCCATGAATCTAACTACATTGTCAAATGTGGTCCATATTCCATGAGATTATGTTATGTAGAGAGCCCACTGTAGATGGCATGGAATCGGGACTGTAAGCTTGACTTTAGACCATTTTCGAGGTATGAAAACATCTAACCAACTTTGATATTGGGTGAACTGTCCATATAATGCCCAACCCTAAATATTCCTCTAAAACTAGAATCCTTAGCTGCTACATATATTTTTGGACTTATAAAATAATAATATATTGATTCTTGAAGAATATAACTTATAAATGCCTCATGAGCTTAGTTCAAGTGTCGTACTCCATCAGAACCCAAAATATAAGCTTGTTTTACTCCAATGTTTGTAAACAATATAAATGTAAACACACAAACATGGTTAAAACTATAATTTTGATATAATGGATGAATTTGAGTGTGTTTACATTTCCCTAGGCCCATCCCTCAGCTTTTTACCAAAACTGCTTTGTTATTGTTTCAATTAAGTACTCTGGCTTTAATAATGCAAAATAGGATATGCACATAATTAGTACTATTGGATAGGAAACACTCTGAAGTTTCTAAGAGTGTTAAAATATTGTCTGTGAGATTGTCTGTGTAGCATTTCGCTACACTCGCATTAACATCTGCTAACCATGTGTATGTGACAAATAAAATTTGATTTGATAACAGAACGGATATAGCAGGCGAAAACCCGAGGAATTTCTGTCCTGGAAAAAGTGTTTTTGACACATTGCCTCATTTTGAGCCCCTCCCTATTGAAAACAGCTATATATAGGAGTAAGATTGCAGTACCTATTGCTTCCACTGGATGTCAACAGTCTCTAGACAGTGAAGAAGAATTTCAAACTGGTCACCAGATGTAAACAGAAGAGGGTGCTCGTTCACTGGCTCACGCGCGCTGTGGTTTTTTCCTTTCCTATCGTCCAGTTTATAATCCGGTTGAAATATTATAGTAAATGTTCCTAAGGATACATTATCAATGATGTTTGTTTGTTCTTGGACAAGTTTATAGGTATAGGTTGAACGAGTTCTCTTCACGGTTCAATGGGCGAGTGGACGCTGTATTTTATGAACATAATGCGCCAAAGAACCATTGGATGTCTTCGTTGGACACTTGGGAAGCCCTCAGCAGAAGTTCTTCAAAAGGTAAGAGATTTATTTTCGCTGTGAAATGTGTTTTTTGTGAACCGCGATGGTTTATGAATTTATGCTAATGGTAAAATAAGTTGACTGTGCCTTTAAACAGCTTGGAAAATTCCAGAAAATTTGGTCATGGCTTTAGAAGCTTCTGATAGGCTAATTGACATCATTTGAGTCAATTGGACATGTACCTGTGGATGTATTTTAATGCCTACCTTCAAACTCAGTGCCTCTGCTTGACATCACAAGTCTGGTTCATCCTTGGGAGAAATTTCCAAACGCCTGAAGGTACCATGTTCATCTGTACAAACAATAGTACGCAAGTATAAACACCATGGGACCACGCAGCCATCATAACGCTCAGGAAGGAGACATGTTCTGTTTCCTAGAGATTAATGTACTTTGGTGCGAAAAGTGCAAATCAATCCCAGAACAACAGCAAAGGACCTTGTGAAGATGCTGGAGGAAACAGGTACAAAAGTATCTATGTCCACAGTAAAATGAGTCCTATATCGACATAACCTGAAAGGCCGCTCAGCAAGGAAGAAGCCACTGCTCCAAAACTGCCATAATAAAGCAAGACTACGGTTTGCAACTGCACATGGGGACAAAGATCGTACTTTTTGGAGAAATGTCCTCTGGTCTGATTAAAGAGGGTTGGCAGCATCATGTTGTGGGGGTGCTTTGCTACAGGAGGGACTGGTGCACTTCACAAAATAGATGGCAGCATGAGAAGGAAGATTATGTGGATATATTGAAGCAACATCTCAAGACATCAGTCAGGAAGTTAAAGCTTGGGTCTTCCGAATGGACAATGACCCCAAGCATACTTCCAAAGATGTGGCAAAATGGCTTAAGGACAACAAAGTCAAGATATTGCAGTGGCCATTATAAATCCCTGACCTCAATCCCATAGAAAATTTGTGGGCAGAACTGAAAAGGTGTGTGCGAGCAAGCAGGCCTACAAACCTGACTCAGTTACACCGGCTCTGTCAGGAGGAATGGGTCAAAATTCGCCCAACTTATTGTGGGAAGGTTGTGGAAGGCTACCTGAAACGTTTGACCCAAGTTAAACAATTTAAAGGCAATGCTACCAGATACTAATTGAGTGTATGTAATCTTCTGACCCACTGGGAATGTCATGAAAGAAATAAAAGCTGAAATAAATCATTCCCTCTACTATTATTCTGACATTTCACATTCTTAAAATAAAGTGGTGATCCTAACTGACCTAAGACAGGGACTTTTTACTAGGATTAAATGTCAGGAATTGTGAAACTGAGTTTAAATGTATTTGGCTAAGGTGTAAGTAAACTCCCGACATCAACTGTACAGTTGTGGCCAAAAGTTTTGAGAATGACACATATTAATTTTCACAAAGTCTGCTGCCTCAGTTTGTACGATGGCAATTTGCATATACTCCAGAATGTCATGAAGAGCTATCAGATGAATTGCAATTAATTGCAAAGTCCCTATTTGCCATGCCAATGAACTGAATCCCCAAAAAACATTTCCACTGCATTTCAGCCCTGACACAAAAGGACCAGCTGACATCATGTCAGTGATTCTCTCGTTAACACAGATGTGAGTGATGACGAGGACAAGGCTGGAGATCACTCTGTTATGCTGATTGAGTTCAAATAACAGACTGGAAGCTTCAAAAGGAGGGTGGTGCTTTGAATAATTTTTCTTCCTCTGTCAACCATGGTTACCTGCAAGGAAACATGTGCCGTCATCATTGCTTTGCACAAAAAGGGCTTCACAGGCAAGGATATTGCTGCCAGTAAGATTGCAATTGTTCAATTGTTGTGAAGAAGGCTTCAGGGTGCCCAAGAAAGTCCAGCAAGCTCCAGGACCGTCTCCTAAAGTTGATTCAGCTGCGGGATCGGGGCACCACCAGTACAGAGCTTGCTCAGGATTGGCAGCAGGCAGGTGTGAGTGCATCTGCACGCACAGTGAGGCGAAGACTTTTGGAGGATGGCCTGGTGTCAAGAAGGGCAGCAAAGAAGCCACTTCTCTCCAGGAAAAACATCAGGGACTGATATTCTGCAAAAGGTACAGGGATTGGACTGCTGAGGACTGGGATAAAGTAATTTTCTCTGACAAATCCCCTTTCCGTTTATTTGGGGCATCCGGAAAAAAGCTTATCCGGAGAAGACAAGGTGAGCGCTACAATCAGTCCTGTGTCATGCCAACAGTAAAGCATCCTGAGACCATTCATGTGTGAGTGGAGGGAGTGGGCTCACTCACAATTTTGCCTAAGAACACAGCCATGAATAAAGAATGGTACCAACACATCCTCCGAGAGCAACTTCTCCCAACCATGCAGGAGCAGTTTGGTGACGAACAATGCCTTTTCCAGCATGATGGAGCACCTTGCCATAAGGCAAAAGTGATAACTAAGTGGCAAAACATCGATATTTTGGGTCCATGGCCAGGAAACTCCCCAGACCTTAATCCCATTGAGAACTTGTGGTCAATCCTCAAGAGGCGGGTGGACAAACAAAAGCCCACAAATTCGGACAAACTCCAAGCATTGATTATGCAAGAATGGGCTGCCATCAGTCAGGATGTGGCCCAGAAGTTAATTGACAGCATGCCAGGGCAGATTGCAGAGGTCTTGAAAAATAAGTGTCAACACTGCAAATATTGACTCTTTGCATCAACTTCATGTAATTGTCAATAAAAGCCTTTGACACTTATGAAATGCTTGTAATTATACTTCAATATTCCATAGTAACATCTGACAAAAATATCTAAAGACACTGAAGCAGCAAACTTTGTGGAAATTTGTATTTGTGTCAATCTCAAAACCTTTGGCCACGACTGTATATTGGTGGTGCAGGAGGTTAAAGAGTCCAGTACCTGATCGAGACACTCTGTCCTCAGATAAATTATGGCCTTGAGGATGCTGGGGGGTAGTGGTTCCCCTGTCTGCTGCACACTGTGGAGGAGGGGTACACCAAACACCCTCCTGCCCTTCAGCTCTGGGGCCTTGGTCTTCCTCGGAGGCTTGGGGAATGTCCTGAGGGGAGACAAACAATTCAAGATGGACTTCTAGTGTTGCTGATGAAGGTAAAGAGGTTTTTGTATAGAAGTTATATGAAGATAGGGCAACTTTACAGAAGTATGACTAAGTTGTTGCATTGTATTTTATATTCCTTCTGGATATATTCTACTTCAAACAACACTGCATTGCATATTTGTACAATATGTAAGAACCCACTAGACAAAAACTGGTTAAATCAACGTTGTTTCCATGTAATCTCAGAAACAAAATTATATGTAATGACGTTGAATCAATGTGGAAAACTGATTGTATTAGCAAAAAGGCATCAATGTAAGGGAATTGTGTATTTTTTTACCCAACTCTTAACCTAAATCTAATGTTTTGTAGATTTTGATTTGTTGATTTCACGTTGATTTCACGTCAGTTGACAACTCAACCAAATGTAAATCAAAAATAGACGTTTAACTCACGTCTGTGCCCAGTGGGAGCCTACATAGGGATCTGACCAAGACACACACATGCACTTAGCAGAGGGCTTTGTGTATGACTCTGACGGGATATTTCTTTTAAAGCCCAGCGAGTGCTGAATGGCTTGTTTTCATAAGCCAGCAAGTGAGTGCCATGGTAACGGCCTGTGTAGCCAAGAAGATAACATGAAGACAATTTAAATCCTCCCTCTCAATATTCTTCCATAAAACAAGTTCAGGCACCTTGAGATAGCTAGCCTCAGAGCCAATCAAATGTATGATGAATCGAGTCGACTGGAATTAGATAAAAAAATGTTCATACAGCATGCTTCTCTTTGATAGTGCTCTCTCATTACGGACTGCATTTCCATTCTAGTCTTCAGCTGTTCAATTAAAACATATCTTCTGCGTCCACCTCATTTCATTAGCTTAATGGTGTTCTGCTCGTGATTTCATGTAATTGTGTGAATGAGTGAGTGAGTGAGGGAGAGAGAGTTTCCTGTTTGTGCATGTGTTTGAGGAGCCCCAGCCTCTCTCTGCGAGGTAATAACCACATGTAGATATTGTTCATTAGAGACAAAGCCAAGGGGAAAGGTGTTTGGCCACAGCAAATAACAGACAACAGTTATCTGGAATGAAACTTGTACAGAATACTGAAGCTCAGGATCAATGGGAAAGCGATGAGAGGCAGGAGTAGGTTATTTATTTTCTAGTTAGCTCAATGACTGTTAAAACAAATAGCCCAATTACTCTGCTCTCAAAAAGTCAATTACCCTGTCCTCTTGCCTTAAAGGGGAAATTAGCAGTTAATACATAAACGTATAAATAAATTATATGTACCAATTGATTCTTGAAGAATATAACTTATAAATTCCTTATTGAGCTTATTTCGACTGTCGTACCCCAAAACTCCAATGTTTGTCAACAAAGTAAATGTAAACAAACACTATATAGCCTCAAAACATGGTTAAAACTATAATTTTTATATAATGGATGGTCAGTCCTTGCATCCATAGCCATGTCTAGGAATTTGAGTGGTTACATTTCTCCAGACCCATCCCTAAGCTTTTTACCAAAATATGGCTGGGGAGACGCTTTGTTATTGATTCTACTGCTGATTGCCGCTTAAGCAATCACTTTTACCCCAGTTCGCTAGACAAATGAATTATGTCAAACACTTTATTAATTGATCCGTGGGGGAACCAAGGTTAGGAGATCAGATTTCTAAACATGGGTGAGGAAATAGCTACAACAATGAAAGCAAAATCTCATTCTGACAGATTGGGATGTGTTGACTTCCCATCATAGAGATAGAGGACTCATCATGGATATAACCCGTTTTAGTATGGACGTTGCCATTGAGGGCTTCCACCATTTTAAACTAGTCCACTGGGTGGGGATTCCTATGAGTTGGGAGCAATCAGCCAATGAAAAATAAGAAAATGGACTACTTTAAAATGGAGATAGCCTCTAAGGCGCTGCCCATGCTGTCAGACGCTATAATGGCACAGATACGAAGATGAGTCCTCTATCTATCTCTATCAAATCTAATTTTATTTGTCACATGCACCCGACAACAACAGGTGTAGACCTTACAGTGAAATACTTACTGTAAGGTCTACACCTGTTGTATTCGGCGCATGTGACAAATAAAATTTGATTGGTTCCCACACGTCATTACATATATGGTTCCCATGCATCATTACGTGTTTCCTGTGTAACTCTATTTGAGGTCACTGCCGTTAACCACCGAGAGGAAAGGTTCCTAGCCACTAGGTTTGAGGTAACATTCCACCATATCTTTCATTAGTGTACTCTATAGGCTATAGGTCTTCACCCTGCGCTGGAAACACTTCACCTAATTCTAGCAGATGGTGAGCACATGCCTGCCTCTTTCAAATCAATAACAAACTAAAAACGCAGGGAAACTTTGGGATGTGTAAGCACTTCACTTTTCCCAAATGTAAAACCAATGGTTTGCCATAACAACATTTTTTGGGATCCAAGCTCCCTTTAATTAAATAACAGAGATCAAGGCCTGGCCATAGCCAGAAAAGTTACCTAGACACACCCCTCTAAGAGCCAGATGGGAGTGTACCACAGACCTTAACCAAAAAGGAATGACGAGAATCTGTCTATAATTTCCCCACGAATCTAAGCTGAAGGTAATACTTTGTAGTTTCTTTCAGACGCTGAATTCTTTTAATATTATTTTTCGGCAAGGGGGTTTATTGCTCTTCAAACAATCTGTGTTTTGTCTTGTGAAAGGCACGACAAGGTTGCAGCTTCACATAAATAATAAATGAACCTCTGAACAAGCTGCCTCCTATCTTCCTCCTCTTCCCCTCCTCCCTTCCTCCCCTTCTTCCCCACCACCTTTCCCCATCCTCCCCTCTCCCTCATTGCTCTCCTCCTCATTTTTGTCATTCATCCCCTCCCTCCTTCTTTCTCCACAGCCTTCCCCATACCATTCCATCTCTCCTCTCCTCTCCCCTTCCCATTCCTTACCAGTTCCAGCCCTGCTTGCTAGACGGGGAGTACTTGTCCATGAGAGCAGTGAGTTTAAGCAGGGAGAGTTTCTGCAGAAGGTGGAGTTGAGAAACAGGCTGGGCCTCGACTCCTGAGCTGCTGGGGGTAACTGATGGAATATTCTGCTTGCTGGACCAGTGGTGCTGGCTCCGTCTGCATACATACACAACAGACAACAGAATGGGAACCAAGTTAATGTGGGCTCAGAGAGGGGGTGAAAGAGTAATAAATACTTTTTAATGAGTACTCAGACCAGTTGACATTGCTCTCACCTGATACTACAAGGTGGTGACTGTGCCTCAGGGTCATCTCCATCCGCAGACTCTTTCTCTAGGCTCTCCTCGTCCCCGTCACCCTCCCCCTCCATGGCTCCCGGCCCCAAATCCTCTGCCTCCTCGACCTCCAGGTGGATGTGATTGGAGGACGACGAGGGGCAGGGCGAGAGTGTGGAGCAGCGGTTAGACTCAGATTCAACGTCCTCCAACAGTTTGTCTGTCCAAGTGTTGACGAGCTGCTGCAGGCCGATGATACGCTCCATCACGCTGTCCAGCTCAGAGAAGACATCATCGTTTTCGCTGATCTCCCCTGTCTCCGCCTCCCCCTCCTGGCCAATCACATGACCTATCGGCACATTGTCATAGAAACTGGTCCGGTGGTCCAATGAGGCTAGGGAGCTGCAGCAGGCGGAATCCTTGTCCTTGGCTGCTGCGCACCCCCTGCTCCGTCGCCCGCGGTACCCGTGGAAACTCCCAGTCCTCCAGTTGATGGAGGTGTTGTCTATGGGCAACAGGAAATTGTTGTGATTGAGGGCTGTGGGGAACGTGCCTGGCTTGTGCCCCTGGGGGATCTGGAAGACCAGGCTCTCGTGGTTATTCCTGTCGTTCTTGTAGTCCTGGTGCTCTCTGACCGGGTTTCTGTGGAGTCCCCCCTGGTGCTGTTCTCGGACCCGGCAGTTGCTGCGTACTCTAGTGATGGGGCTGGGGGTGCTTACAGTACTGCTGCTCTCCGAAGGGCTGGGGCTGCTGCTGCCCGAGTGGGGGGAGGAAGGTGAGGAGGAGGCCTGGCTGCCCGGACGGTCCCTATCCCTGTGCTGCAGAGTGGAAATGTCCAGACACTGAAGCCGTCTCAGCCTGTGCTCAACATCCAGACTATCCTGGAGCACGGGGCCAGAGATGACCAGCCTGGCCCTGCTGAGGCCACTGTGGGTGGGGGAAGGGAGGTTGGACATGCCCCTCAGACGCAGCTTTTCCATCTTCCTCAGCAGGCTGGGGCCCTTCTTCCTGGGGGGCTTGTCAAGGAAGCGCTCCTCAGCGCTGCTGAAATTGGGCATCTCACCCCTTGGGGAGGTGGGCCCGCTAAATGAAGTGTCTAGGGATGGGATCTTGTTGATGGAGGAGCTGCGAGAAGAGCTCCTGCTGGTCTCCTGGTCGTCAGTGGCGGTCTTGGGGCCCTCACGGCCTTCGCTGTCTGTGCTGCTGGTGCTATGGAGGGAGTAGACCTCGTGGCGGTCGTTGGCGTCACACAGGGACATGCCCTGGCTGTCCGGTGAATGTAGGAAGCCCATTCCCTCCAGGTGACGCCAGCGCCTTGTCCGCCTCTCATAGGCCCATTTGGTGCTGATGGCACAGGGCTCCTCGTCCTCTGACCCCTCCCCCTGAGAATCACAAGCAGACAATAAAGATGCTGAATAAGAAGCCATGTAGCAACAAACAAACAGGGCCATCTATTTCTGGACATCGTGTAACTCTTCGGAGACATCTTTCACAAAGACAACTACATTCTGAGATAACTAGACTGAGAAAATTATTATTATGCAACATTATTAATTCTAGATGAGTTTCTGCCCTTAATTCTTTTCGTTTTCACCTCACTTTCTCAAACAGAGACTAATGAAGTTAGCTCCACCAACCCTCAACTCCTATCTATCCAGCCATCAATATCAGTGGAAATCAAAGCGATAAATGCTAAAGAGGAGCTTTTCCTCCTGTTCCTCCGGTGGCTCTGACAGAGTTTCCATGTTGGTGTTCCAAGGCGTTCACTCTCCCTCACCCGTCTCTTTGATCTGCCCAGCTCCAGCCTCAGCTCCACACATTTGTTTAAAGTGTTTAATCTCCTGGAAGCAGAGAAGCATGGCAGTTAAACAAACATAGCAGCATGGGACCCACTCCCAACACAGTCTCTCTCTCTCTCTCTCTCTCTCTCTCTCTCTCTCTCTCTCTCTCTCTCTCTCTCTCTCTCTCTCTCTCTCTCTCTCTCTCTCTCTCTCTCTCTCTCTCTCTCAGGAGATACTGGTGAGGAGAGAGTGAATGAAAAGTCTAGCTTCTCACCTGCAGAGGGAATCTAGCGCGTCCTTATCTAGGAAACCGTGATCACTCTTTACCCAGTCTATAGCAATGGGGAACCTGCAATCTGAAAGGCAAACAAGGCAAATGAAAGTGTGATATGACACTGTTTGCTATGGATGAGCAAACATATGGATGTGGTTTGTACTGTAATAGACTGTGCTTGATTGAGAGAATTCATATTTGATATTTACCTTTGTATAATTGCACGTACTGGGGGAAGCCGGCTGCTCTCAGCCAATCGCAAGCCTCCTTTGCTTCGATTTCTGCAAACAAAAACAATATTCAAATTAAAGTTATTAGTCTCCCAAGTGGCGTCACTACAGATCCAGGTTCGATCCCGGGCAGTGTCGCAGCCGGCCACGATGGCGCACAATTGGCCCAGCGTCGTCAGGGTTAGGGGAGGGTTTGGCCTGCTAGGATGTCCTTGTCTCATCGCTCCTTGTGGCGGCCTGGCACATGCACGCTGGCTACGGTCTCCAGCTGTATGGTGTTTCCTCCGACAAATTGGTGCGGCTGGCTTCCGGGTTAAGCGAGCAGTGTGTCAAGACGCAATCATTTCTGGTCGGTCCGTTTTAATAAGAGGGCAAAAATATTTTGCAATACATTCGCAAAAATATTGCAGACAAAATAGAAGCAACACTCATGTTGCTCTCTCATCTCTGAGAGAGGGTATTCATTAAAGCTGGAATCCTTAATAGTGAAACTGCCATGTCCGTTTGAGATATTATAACAACAAAGAAGTTACTGCAAGCAACAAATACTTTTTTCCCTCTGACATCATTGCACGCACAATTTTTTCCCTTGATGCACGGAGCTCCCCCAATGCTCTCCACCTCTGCTTGTCAACAAAACAAAAACAATAACAACGGCCGTGGAGCGGATAGTGGTGCAGTTTTGCCCTACTGCGGATTAACACAGGATCTGCTAACTCCCACCATTAACACAGCATTGTCAGTGACAGATGAAGGAAAGAAACACACTCTTTCCTTGAACTCGCTGGCTTTCCATGAAACCCAGAGAGAGAGAATGAGAAAATTAAAGAGAACTAGAGAGAACGATAAAGAGTGATAAAATGAAAAGAAAGAACAAGAGAGAGTTCTTGGAATAAGGTGTCTTTTTCCCAGGCGTGGGGGTCAGGGGAAGACAGCTGGAGGTTGAGCTACACATAGCAGATGGCTGAGATATGTAAACAGGGGGGAAATGAACTGCGAACATCAGTCATCACAAGAACCCTCTGACGCAGGGAATAAGAACTCTGCTGGCCGGACCAGGGTTCATCATATCAACAGCTAGGACAGATCACTAACTGTTAGTGTTAGGAACAGAAGTCATCATCCTCTATCTCAGTGTGGGGTTGGATGGGGATGAGGTGGGGTGACTTTTGCGAGGGGATCAGCTGTACCTGCTGAAGTATCACATAGTTTCAAATAACTGTGACTGAGGCTCTAAAGCCAGGGGTATCTGAATGTGCCTGTCAGGCAGGTCAAATTAAGCCTATGGTGGGATATGTTGTTACCTCCCTATTCATAACATCCTGCACTGAACTGTAACTATACTGTTAGCTACCCAAACAAGCGGACAGAATGACATCACAGGGCTGAAAAACGCCTAAGACAGTTGCAGTATAAATTATGTCCAAAAAGAGTGGTAAAAGGCTCTTCCTTTTCCAAATACCTCAGGCCGCGTTGGAGGAAGTTGTGCTTTTGGGCTCTGGGTTCTGATAAGAGATGTATGCTCTCGATTAGACCCGTGCGTGCGTGCGTGCGATGTGTGCAGATAGCAACGACAGCAGTATAGTGATTAAGGGGTCTTCACCTCAGGCCAGCCTTGACTTAGCCTTCAAGCTGTCCCCAAGAGTGGCATCCCAGCACACAACCAACACACACCACACACAGTCACTCAATGCCTGGAGTCACCTTATAAAGTGCTACTACTGTGTGGCCCTCCAGGCCTAGAGGCCTAGCTGTCTTTCTCCAGAATCCCAACGCCTCTGTATGAATTGATAGACACAAGAAAAGCATCTCAAAGCCATTGTGTGGTATGAGAACATCTCTCTGCTCTGACAGCTTACATGGTTCTGATCTTCAGAACGTCCCTCCAGAGATCCGAGACTTAGACTTAGATTCGACAGTCTCAGTGGAATGCAAATACAGCAGTCCTCTGCTTTTAACTGGGATGGCAAGTGTCAAGTGAGGCGTAAAAGTGTTTTGAAAACCTCAAATGTCTATGAACTTGAGTTGAGAACTGTAACTTTGAGTGCTAGGGATGAGGTGGCCTGGTTAAATTTTCACAGATCAGAGTCTTACAGGAGACATGTATAGGTCTAAAAAGGGCCTACAATTGTGATATAAATGTAAAAAGAATGTCAAACATCCTTCCTCCCAATGAAGTTTCTATGTGAGAGTTGGAACAATCTGAGATACCAAAAATAATTTCCGCTTCTGCTGGCGTGGAATCGCCCATAGATGCTCGACGAATCACAAATTCACTTAGCAGTTATATCCAACCATTGGTCATTCCCATCATGTTTGTGTCCAGTTATCTCTCCCATGTACTGTATGACACAAACTGACAGTATCACTCTGTCAGAAAATCAGAGTTCGTATGGAAAAAGTAACAATTACTTTAATATAAAAAAATGGCAATCAGAGGGCACCTAGTGATTGTCACACAATAACTAACCCCCCTTAACATTTTGAGTGAGCAAAACATCTAGAGTGTCAAGTTGAAGACACACAGCTCCACAGTGCGAACTATTCATTCCATCCACACCAGCCCTGGCTAGGCTTAGTTCATTACATTACTCCCCTGCCAAAGTTGGTATCATTGTTCCTGCGCTCGCCTGTGCTCTGTTGCTTCTGGTTGCTAACAACAGTCCGTGTGATCCACTCATGCCAATGGAAAGAGAGTCAGAGGGATTTTCACTGCTAAAGTTAGAGAACTGTAAATACTCAGAATACAAAAAATATAATTAGTGGAAAAAAGTATTCTAAGAAATACTAGACACCAAAATGAACAGGTAAATCTCAACCTAACCTTTCCAGAGGACCATCTGCAAATGAGCCGAACTTATGTCTGGGTCTGCCTTCCATCACTATGAATCATGTTGACTGGGTGGAAATACTTGGCATCTAATCGTCAAGTAGAACTATGCAAATTACAAGAAGCCAAATATTAAATGGTGCAATAAAACAGTTAGTTGATTTAGAGACCAAATACTCAAATCCATTGTAATGACTGAGTGAATTTGTTCAGTCTGGTTCCTCTGAAAAGCTAACACCATGGGGAAAAAAACAGAGGTGCTAAGCCTTTTATCTCTGATTTCAAAGTAGCTGTTTTTCTATCATATCTCCTAGTTCATCAAATTTTTAACTACAAATTGTACGCTAGATAATGTGATATAACCAAAGATTTGTTGGTGTCCATTATTGGGTGTTACAGGAAAGCCACATACAAACCGCCGCCATAGATTTTTTTTAACTAACCTGTTCTTGGTAATACTTTCTTCGTTCTCGTTTCTGTGAAAAATGTATCTTTAGAAATGTCATTTTTCAGTTGCAGGTGGGTCTATAATAACCATAAAAAATTCAGAAAGATTAAATCCATGTTTTGGTAACACTGTGTGATGCTCTGTCATCTACTTCTACACATGGCCATGGCCGCGTCGCGTAGAAACGACTAGTTCCTGCTGAAATGCTAGATGTGTTTGTACAACCACCTGCAACTGACATTTCTATAATACGAAGAAAGTATTGCCTAGAACAGGTTAGTTGAATAATATATGGCGGCGGTGTGTATGGTCCTTTCCTGTAACGCTCAGTAACGGACACCAAAAAATCTTTGGCTATATCACATTATCTGGCGTACATTCTGTATCTACTAATTTTGCCTGAACCCATTTAGACCTTAGTGCTAGGAATATGTATGCAGCAGGCAACAAATCCATTATATTTCATACTCTAACATAATAACTGACATTAATTAAAACATGTATAGGCACCTGCATGAAGAATACAATAAAACACTCTCCAACGTAACATTCAAACCTTCAGGCCAGAAATAAAATATTCAATTTGTACTCTGTAGGTCTCCATTCTTAAGATATCATTTGAATATTTTATGTTGACGTTCTTTATAGTATACATTTTCTTAATTTTAGAGTAAACAGAAACATAACTTTTGAATCTATGCCAAAACAGTCAAAATTTTTCATTTAAATAAGTCAGGTTAGTGGCTGATATTTGTCACTGTCCTAGGATTTGTTATACTATTACTGAAGTAAACAGAATAAAAGTTGTTACTTACTTGTAATCAACATGGTGCTGCGATGTTGTCATATATTTAACTCTTTTAAAGAATGAGCAAACTACTCACTCAAAAAATACATTAAAATGATACAAATCAAATCTAAAACCAATATTAAAGACAAGTCCAGTTCTCTTGGTCATTTAGGGCATCATAGTGAAATCAGTAAAGCGTTTACACTTTCCAGCCGCCTTTCCCTCCCCTGCCTGGGCCATACCAACTGCACTTAACTCTCACCCCAGGAGGAAGGTTTCAAAATGTTATCATGGATGACCAAGGCTGTTGACTTTGAAAGCATGCCATGGTATTCATAATTTATTTAACACACTGTGACTACTAGTAGAAATGTAACATCTTATATAAAATATTAACTTTTAAATGAGCTAAAGTATCCCCTCCCCCTTAAGAGAGTGTGGTTGATCCCATGACGTTGCCCTGTAGGTACTAGGCTAGAGTGACCCTGGTTTTAATGTCTATGGAGTGGCCAGACAGAGATTTCCAAACCTCAGACTACGGCAATGAGGGGATATTTTCCCTGTATAGTCAGACTTGATAGTTAAAATTAGATGTAGCAGACATTAATCAACCCATCAAGGTAAACAAGGAAACTCTCTAAGACAGTTAGGCCTCAACCAAGAACATGGTGAATTTCCCTCCCCACAGGCTACATATGATCATGTATTTTTATGTAATTGTCATGAACTGGGTGTAGCTGGTGTGAGTGAGTCAGGCACAGGAGAGCAGAGATGAGGGAACTAAGCACTTTAAAAAGGCCAGTCATAATTACAATAACGACACCGCGTCACAAACAAATGCCCAAAACAAGTAAGGCAGCACAAAGTCCAAATCACCCGCAAAATACCAGCTGCCACGAAGCACGGGTGAAAACAACAACCCGGCGTCAACCGGCATGCCGAACAAACAATTCCCCACACAGACATGGGGGAAACAGTGGGTTAAATACCCGACAGTAATGAGGGAAATGATATTCAGGTGTGTGGGAAAAGAAGACAAAACAAATGGAAAATGAAAAATGGATCGGTGATGGCTAGAAGACCGGTGACGTCGACCGCCGAACACCTCCCGAACAAGGAGAGGCACTGACTTCGGCGGAAGTCGTGACAGTAATACAGAACAATGTGTGCTATTCCCTCCAATATCCAGATGCCACATTTCCTACACATTAATGTCCTCACTTTCCTTGACAAAATGATTAATATTGACACTATCTTTTCTGATCCTATCATAAAAACAATCAACCATTTTTGTCATTAGAGCTCACTCAGGAACACATTCTGACATTTACAATAAATGTACCTTGAAAGTCTAATTATTCCCTTATGGTACCTATCTCTAAAACACCAACAAACACCCTCTCCTGAAGCCCCTATCACATAATCTTGTAAAAGGTGGCCATTGTTTCAAGGCAGCAATTGAACAATAAGATCTCTGATGACCCTTAAAGAACCATGGAGGATGACAGAAACCTGCGGTGCTAATAGTTCTCCACTCCAAGGCTTCATCAGGATTCATTCCTAGGTAAGTCACAAGGACAAGACACCCTGTTTTTGACTGATGACTGACATAAGGGCATGTACGTGATAGGCCTATCTGGCTTATATGACTATGATGGTCATAATGAAAAATTGCATAAAAAAACAAAGGATTTAGGAGACAAACTTTCAAATGAAAGTAAACTTCTTGGCAGGGAAAAATAATATTTGAATAAATGTGGGTGTAGGTGTCATAACCAGCCATAAAATAACACAATATATGTCACAACAGGTATAAATATATGGGTAATGATAGTATTGTGATCATATTATGACAAGGTTATGACATATGACATGGTTATGACAGTGTTATGACACTGGGTGTCAATTTTTTTTAATCTTTATTTTAACAGGGAAAACAGACTGAGACCTGGATCTCTTTTACGGCTGTGCCCTGTGTAAACATGTTGACATGTACAGTTCTAGGCATACAGACAAGAACATTTCAAAACATACAAAACAAAGACACATCCAACAGAAACAATCACAGACAACATCATATTGATCCTCCATCATATTTTTAAAATGGGCAAGGGACACCAGAGTGTCTAACTTAAGTTGGATCTGCAGTTTGTTCCATAAATAAGGTGCAAAGGAACTGAAAGCAGTCCTTCCCAACTCTGTGGAGACCGCAGGAGTCTCTAATGTAATCCACATCTGTGATCTGGTCATAAAATTTGTATATCTAGTTGAAATTAATGATGATATATATGGAGGTAGTTTTAAAAGAAGTGCTTTATAAATAAACAAAAGAGCACGTTGCTCTCGCCTCACAGATAGAGAGGCCCAACCCACATGTTGATATAGGATACAGTGATGAGTTTTGTAACTATCACCTGTGATAAACCTGAGTGCACAATGGTAAATAGAATCCAGTGGTTTTAATGTGTTTGCCGATGCATGCATATAAATAATATCACCATAATCTAAAACGGACATAAAAGTAGCCTGCACAATTTGTTTTCTATTTACGGAGGTCAGACAAGTCCTGTTTCTGTAAAGGAACCCTATCTTGAATTTGAACTTTTTCCCAATTCAGTAACATGTTTTTAAAAGAGAGCCTATCATCTAACCATACCCTAAATATTTATATGCAGAGACCTGTTTGATTTGAGTACCATCCAAGCTAGTGATTACAAAAGTGTTTCTAACTGAGAGTTTAGACCTAGAAAAAAACATGACATTTGTTTTCTTAGCGTTTAAAACAAGTTTAAGCTGTAAAAGAGACTCCTGTAATATCCTAAAATCAGACTCCAACTGCATTAAAGCTTGGTCCGCTGTTGGAGCAATAGAGTACATCACTGTGTCATCTGCAGATAAATGGAAATTACAATATCTGACATTATCACCAATGTTGTTTATATAAAGTGAGAACAATAGTGGGCCAATTATTGAACCCTGAGGGACCCCTTTAAGTAACTGTAAGGGGTCAGACTTGACCCCGTCGACCATGACGGCCTGAGTTCTATCTTTAAGATAGTCATAAAACCATCGGCAGGCATCAGTGCCCAGTCCTACAGATGACAGCTTACTCAAAAGGATAGCATGGTCTACAGTGTCAAAAGCTTTTGAAAAATCCACAAACAACGCAGCACAATGCTTTCTATCATCTAAGGCATTTGCAATATCATTTACAACAAGCGTAGTGGCCGATGTGGTACTGTGTTTAGATCTAAAACCAGATTGATTGGTGCTAAGAATACTGTTAGCAGAAAGAAAAGATTGTAGATCCACAATCTGCTTTAATGATATACCTAATACACTATATTAAACATATTTGCTGCTGTTGAATAGTTTGAGTTCTGTAGATGTTTTGAAGCTTGCTGTTATGTAAGAGATATTATTACTTCTGGGCTTTCTTCCTGAGGACCACAACTCCTACATACTGAAGTGATAGGGATTAACAAGGATGAAAGGATTTCTGCTGCTGATATTAAAGTCTCTCTCCCATCAAATCAAACATAACCATGACAACAGTCTGATCTTACTGAAGTCAAGTAGCACCTTGACAAAGCAGATCTTTTTCTAAAAACACTATATGTACAGTCAGCTTTCCTTACAATAAATGCACATCACAGAGAAATTGGCATATGGAGACATGGAACCAGTCTGGATCTAAAGAAACCACACTGAATACTACTACAAAGAAGATCATTCCACATCTTCTCACTTTACAATATGAGCTAGGACAGGTTGGGTGAAAATGACCAGGCTACAACCATTATGGGTCTATACTGTATATCAAAGACACACATCCAGAGGTCCAATAGCATCTTTCTCCAAGCCACCATTCCTAGAAATGACGTAATCAGCATTAGAATCTTTGGGTTGATGAAATGATGTTACTCCAACAGCTGTGGCAGACCGGCCAGCAGCCATCCGCTCTGTTCTATTGTCTGGTTTTTATTACAGCTCTGAAGTATTTACAATGACTGTGATTATGGCTAATAGCCCAGCCTCTGTATTGGAAACTGTTAGATCCATCTACCGAGACTGCTCTAAAGCAACACTAGTGACATGTAGGTAGGTTTAATACAAAGCGTCATACAGTATGTCCTAGTGTTGTCTGTGAGAAGGACAAAAGGACGTGTGTGTGTCTGTGTGTGTGTGTGTGTGTGTGTGGTTACTGCATGTGAAAGTTACCTGTCCTGAGAGGATCACTTAGGCCTGACCTCTGCACTTGGCAGCTGCTGAACTGTTTGCCCCTGGTCACTGTTTTCTAAGATAACACAAGAACACACTTCCTTTTCCCAAGCAAGTTGAGGAGGGCGTCAGAATCGGAAGAATTCAGCCCCGCTCCCAGGGGAGTTTGTGTGCGTGTGTGTATGCGTGTGGTTATGAGTGTTTACTCTCATGATCTTTGTTTTTTTATTTGTGTTTACTGTGTGCACTTTTGATTGATGTGTGTTGATTTGTGTGTGTGTGAGTCTGCGTGTGTGTATTTCTGTGTCTGTAATCTGAGTCGAGCCTCTGATCTTAAGGCTGGTATTTCCGATACTGCAGGAAGCTCTCTGTCTCTAGAACTGTCCCCTTCCACTCACCCCCTCTCCACTGACTGTACTGCAGCTCCAGTGGTGGCCAGGTCCCTATTTCTCCATCTAGACTCTGTGTACAAATCAACCTGTCCTGAACACGCTGGGCGCCTCTTTACTGGAACCAGGAAGCATGTAGCACACTCACTGACAACCCCCTCCTTGCAAAAACTTCTAACTTTAGCAGAAATATTTTATCAAAAGCTTTAATAATAATAAAAATACAACATTTTGCCTCTTTGTATACCCTTTAGAGACAGGGTGGCGGTGTGGAATGAAGCCTGTGAAAAGAATTAAAGCATTTGACATGGAAACAGGAAATTGCATAGCTGACCTCCATAAAGGTAATAACAAACTCACGAAAGGCCCTGGTCTACCCTGCATTGCCCTGCCATGGTCTAAATGTTATTGTAAAATAGTGGTGAGTTTTCAGGGCCTGTTTGTCTCTGGCTGTACTAAATATAATTGCCATAGAGCTCAGTGCTTTGGCTACAGTAGGCCAGACTCTGTCACAGGCTAAGCAACAGGGCCAGCCCCTGAAATGAGCCTCTGACGAGCTACAGAATCAATTAAGTGGGGACACAATTTGAGCTGTGCTTTATTAGTACTTAGTGTTGATCTGCAGCGCAGAGTATTGGAGCATCCATGTAGAGTTCGTTTGGAAGGCATCTTTATCAGGACACTGTAGAGCCTATGGCTGCTATGTTGTCTGACAACAGATCTGTGTTTAGTTGTCTTTGCATTACTCAGCTAATGAACATAATTAAATGGAACAGTTTAGCGAACACGGTTGAGTTGGTCTATCTATTTAATATTTTTATATCCGTCAAATGCTTATATTGGATGATGTTGATCTTGACTATTGGATTTGGTGGTGTCTTATACAGTTATGTTCAAATTTGATTCTATTTTATTTAGAGTTATATTCTGGTCCTGTTTTGAGGAGATCTGTAAAGTAATATTTAAAACAGAGGACATGTCAAAGATTTTCCTGTAATAGAAAACCCAACTTTGTTTATTTAAGTTAATAATTGCCCTGAGGGCAGGACTCCCACCCAATCTCCTCCATCTGAAACACAGGCTGAAACAATTGGGAAAAAATGAACATTCCATGGTTGGGTAAAAAATTATCAACAGCCTAGCAATGTACCCCGCTTAACTTTGATGTTAAGGTATTCACACGCGTGTGTGTTTAGCATGTGTACTTGTTTAGGTAACCTATGTGAAGTGTGCACTTGTTACATACCCTATGACGTGTGTAAATGTTGACATACATTATGAAGTGTGTACAGTACTTGTTGATGCAGTGGAAAGCCAGGGCGTCATGCAGGCTAAAGGTCACAACAGTCCCTAGTGGGGTTCTTAGTGTTCCGGAGCCTTCCCATCAGAATATCCCAGTCCCACGCCATCCCACATTCTGTCTCCGAGCCACCGACCTAAAATAGCATCTCTGATCCGTCCAGCTTGTTGTCCATCCATCCAGGAAATGTCCAAGCTGTGATGTACATTGGCCTGTTGTCTCTGATCCCCTTGCCTTCCTTTGTGTTTCACATGGGTTTAGCTAAAGTCATCACATGGAATTACGCTCTATTGACATGGTCTTTAGTGTCTAAATCCAGAGCTCTGACATTTATTCAAATGGAGTTTGTCTATATCCACTGACTGTACCATGAAACTAGATATTCAAGCAGCTGCTTGTTGTCGCTGATGACTCCAATTTGAACCCTAACTTCAGTTTGAACCCTAAAACAGTAAAGTAGGCTATATACAGTAAAGCATGTGCTAAAGTATGTCAACAAATAAAAATGTAGTATTGCATTACCTAGGTAAAGGAGCAAATGAATGCTGGATTATAATTTAATTTTGACACAATTCTTTGAGTTTATGACGTTGAATGTCCAATAGAAATCAGTCTCAAAGTGCTTTCTTAATTACAGTTGGAGAAGCCCATTCAATCATGCAGGTGTGGAGATTGTTGCGCCCGCCAATTTCAGTGTTCATCTGCTTAGCTTGGGTAAAGAAAGACGTCTCCAAGATGTCTGGCATAAAGGCCCAGAGATTACCCATTCAGCTCAGAGACAAGAGGGAGCCTGTCCGATTTAGGCAATACCTGGACTGAATACGTGTGGGTGGGTGTGGTAATGTGTGTGTTTAACTGTACACAATAAGAAGGAAGGAGTGTTTGCCTCTCCTCTTCCCCATGTGATGTTCTGTTCTGCACACACAGCTATGAGCCAGAGCATATTGTTTAATTATCCCCTATCCCACTACATAAGGGATAGATGGGTATACACACTTGCAACCACGTGTACACCTGCAGAAGAAATAGGACACACACACACACAGATACAGCAATGCTTAACACACTCAAATGCACATAAGCGTGAGACAGCTGGGTGTGTGTGTGTCTGCGTGCGTGCGTGCACTGTGCCTCCTGTCACTGCCTCTGTCCCTCTGCTTTCATTTGCTTTTCAATGAGGCTTACAGAAGCGGTGCTCCTCTCTGGATGGGAACACCGCACTGCAGTCTGGCCAGCCAGCGGCTGGTGACAGGGAGAGCGAGACACACACAGGCAGGCACACAATCTAGTCATCAGGTCATTATGATCAGTTGATGACTTGTGCCAAACACTGATACTTCCAGTATGAGATGAGTGAAATAATGCTAGTAATAGGGGTAGTGAAATAACGCTAATGACATAAGAGGGAGAGTAAACTGGGTAGTGTTGTGTCTGGAAGTCCCACAGTGAGTTGCTCTACAGGAATGCAGGGAAACAGACCAGTCTTCAAAGTCCAGCACCCAAAACTCCCACGACACATGAGAAATGGTTAGATGAGCGCATGCACTATGTCTCACCTCGGGGGCTTTCCTGTGTTTCAACTATCTGGTACCAGTCACAGGCACCCTGCTCTAATGGTAACAGTCATTGGCACATAATCTTAGAGCCAGGTGACTGGATAGGCCAGTCCTGTAAATGACATGTCGAGAGAGAGAGAGAGAGAGAGAGAGAGAGTTACAGAGCAAGGAAAGAGATGGAGGGAGGGAGAGTCAACCCACTAATTGTCCTTGTAAGCAACCTTCACCGCGTCTGATCCCTCTCCCCTCAAATGAAGCAGGTCTCATTCTAATTAGCGACTCTCTCTCTCGCTTAGCGCCATGCTAACTCAACATCCTAACACAACGTCCATGACAAGACCCACACTGCTTCCCTCCATCCCCTTATGGGCCTAATAAAACTTTGATGGCAACGATGACTGATATTCCCCACCCAAAATTACAGTGCTTAGTTATTGGTGATTCATAATCCAGTTTTGAAGTGTTAATGGGGAGCCCTATTTAAGATGCCAGCGTTTAATATACACTTCCTCCAGTTACTGTACATTAAATCTTCAACACCTTTTTTCAGAGCTATTACAATTGGCTGGTTTCCCAGGACAGGAGAGGAGCTTTAGGGTCTTAATGTTCTGATGAGACCTCTCGCTCTCTCTCTCTCTCGCAGTGCATGCTGGGAGTTTTTGGGGTTTTGAGTGTTTGGTGTGGAGGGCTCTGTGCTAAAAAAATGTTTTATTCCTTCCTTGTTCTTTCCTTTCAAATTTTTTTTCTATGGTGGAGGGTTAATGTTTGTTTTAGCGGTATCCACAGTTTTTTTTGTTCAAAGTGTGGAAGAGGACAGAGTTTTAGTTTCCTGGGGTTTGAACGGTGGGGTTTGCGCTATGGCTTCTCAGCGCGCGGAGGAGACGCAGTCGTTACGGAATGGATTCTGGTGTGTTCCTGAGAATGGAATTAAGGTATAGACTCTGCTCGCGGTCGGCGAACAGGTTGAAGCTGAATTTATACATTCCGCTTCCAGAATGAACAAAGCTGTGGGTTGTGTTCATGAAAATAGCACATTTTGGCACTGGGGCTTTTTGAGCTTTGCTTTTGGTCTCTTTCTTTGCTGGCTTTTCTGGGTAGGCTCACTTAATATAAATGGCGCCAAAGATGCGGGAAAGAGGAGTGTGTTCAGTGAATATGTAAAACAAAAAAAAGTACAGATGTTGTTTCTGCAGGAGACCCCATAGTGATTTGGTGAATGAAGTCGATTGGGGGCTCTTGTGGAAAGGGACAAGAGTGCTGAGCCATGGGACAAATGTTAGTGCAGGGGTGATAATCCTTTTTTACCTGGTCTGTCTGTAAATATTTGCTCCTCAAAGGAGGTGTGTAGTAAAAGCAGAAATTGTAGTAAAAGCAGAAATTAACAACAGGGGTTTTGTCTGTGTAAATGTGAATGCGCCCAACACAGGGAGAGAGAGGGGACTTCTATTTGGATGTCCTAGACAGGAACTCTCACAGACAGCGCCTGAGGAGACGCTGGTGGTTGGCGGGGACTGGAACTGCACAATGGATTTTACAAAAGACAATAATGGGGAGGAGCCTCATTCAGGCTCAGTCGGTGTGTTAAGGGACATCGTTAAGCAGTTTGACCTAGTGGATGTTTGGAGAACAAGACATCCCAACACAAGACAGTATACATGGGTGAAGGTCTTTGGAGCTAGGATGAGTGCAGCCCGGCTTGATCGATTTTACATGTCCAGGAATCAGAGCAATAGGCTGTTGGGCGCTACCATTCTCCAGGTGGGTTTTCCAGATCATCACATAACCATGGCTCGGCTGTCTATTTAACCAGGGCCTCAGCAGGCATCCTATTGGAAGTTTAATGTAAAGCTCTTACAAGATGCCACTTTTTGCTCAGGTTTCCAGATGTGGGAAAGGTGGAGGCTGCAAAGAGAGAGGAGAATGAGTCTCTGAGTCAATGGTGGGATGTGGGAAAAGTCAAAATTCAGCTTTTCTGTCAACAGTGTACAGCTCTCTCATCCTCAGAGGCTAGGAGAGTTTTGGGGGAATTCAAGCGTAGTATTAGTGAGATGGAGGTAGAGCTGGTGGTGTAAGGCAATGTAGGCCTCCAGGCTAATTTAGCTGAGTTATGTAGGGACCTGGGCAGTTTTTTTCCAGGTTAAAGCAAAGGGAGAACTAGGTTCTCCATGCTCAATGAGATGGATGCTCCTGGCTCCTTATTCTTTGGTTTGGAAAGACAGAGTGGTGAAGCCAAGGGTATACATTGTCTATGGCTTTCGGATGGGCGGGTGACCTCTGTGGTGGGGGAGATGCGGGAGCGGACTGTGGAGTTTTCTACTGAGTTGTATAGGGCAGAACTGTGTGATCCTATGTGTGCTCAGGTTTTGTTTGCTGAGCTCCCTAAGCTCTCTCTGGCACAGAGGGATGAAATTGACATCCCCCTGCTGTCCCATTAACTGGCAGAGGCCATAACCCAGATGTCACTCGGCTGTGCCGGAATAATTGGACTGGATTTCTTTTGAGTGTTGCGTGAGTGCGTTGGGGTAGGAGAGTTGCTGATGAGCTGCCTTCGGGCAGCTCTGACTCTCCTGCCCAAAAAAGGGGACTTGTGTGAACTGGAGGCCTGTGGCATTGCTCTGTGCGGACTACAAGATATTTGAAAAGGTCCTCGCTAATCGACTGAAGTCCCATCTGGACTCTATAGTGCACAAGGACCAGACATATTGCGTACTGGGAAGCTCAATCACAGACAACTTGTTGTTAAACAGGGACATGTTGTTTGCCGTCATTTCCGGTCACAACTTGTAGACTTGTTTACATGCTGCTGTGTGGTTTGTTGCTAACCTTACTTTGCAACCTGTCAACTTTACGGTTTTACTTTTTAATTACCATTTAATTATTTTTTTTCTCCCTTTCTCAACTTTTTTCATTAAACTTTTTCACCCCGGACGCTTTATCTGGACATGGTTCGTCAGGACCTCCACCAGCCAACGCTAAGTAGTAGCATTAATATTATGCCTTCTAATTGCTGTTGTAATATACAGGAGAATGATCGCCTTCTGGCGAGGATATCTGTGCTGCAAGCCCAGCTTCAGACGCAATCGTTAGGCAAGGGTAATTTAAGTGTAGGAAAGGATGAAACAGCGTCTGTGCCACCAGTAAGTACAGATAGTAATATAAATCCCCTCGCACAGTCCCCGCAGCCGGACAATTTTCTCATGGCTTCTGGAAAGAAATGCTGTAGGAATGCTCAACCGATGTCGCTCATTCAGCCGAAAAAACTTTCAACCGGTTCTCCCCATTCTGCAATGGGTCGGAGTCAGAGGCCGAGCCTCCTCTGGTCTCTCCTCCTCCCGTTACGGGGTCTGAGATGCCCACCATTAGCTCTGACAAATTGAAAACCCTAGTCATTTGCGACTCCATTCCCGCAGTATTAGACTTAAAACGAATCATCCAGCGATCATACACTGTTTACCAGGGGGCAGGGCTACCGACGTTAAGTCTAGTCTGAAGATGGTGCTGGCTAAAGCTAAAACTGGCAAGTGTAGAGAGTATAGGGATATTGTTATCCACTTCGGCACCAACGATGTTAGGATGAAACCGTCAGAGTTCACCAAGCGCAAAATAGCTTCAGCGTGTAAATCAGCTAGAAAGATATTCGGCACCAAGTAATTGTCTCTGGTCCCCTCCCAGTTAGGGGGAGTGATGAGCTCTACAGCAGAGTCTCACAACTCAATCACTGGTTTAAAACTGTTTTCTGCCCCTCCAAAAAGATAGAATTTGTAGATAATTGGCTCTCTTTCTGGGACTCACCCACAAACAGGACCAAGCCTGGCCTGCTGAGGAGTGACGGACTCCATCCTAGCTGGAGGGGTACTCTCATGTTATCTACAAACATAGACAGGGCTATAACTCCCCTAGCTCCACAATGAGATTGGGTGCAGGCCAGGCAGCAGGCTGTTAGCCAGCTTAGTGGAGTCTGAAGAAAAAAACGACTGCGTTTTCGTCTTTTGAACTTCTAGTCATGAAATCTATGCAGCCTACTCAATCACTTTTATAGCTATTGTTTTACCTTGTAGTCATGGCAGATAATATTCAAATTTTTGGTTACTTTAATATTCACATGGAAAAGTCCACAGACCCACTCCAAAAGGCTTTCGGAGCCATCATCGACTCAGTGGGTTTTGTCCAACATGTCTCCGGACCTACTCAATGCCACAGCCATACTCTGAACCTAGTTTTGTCCCGTGGAATAAATGTTGTGGATCTTACTGTTTTTCCTCATAATCCTGGACTATCGGACCACCATTTTATTACGTTTGAAATTGCAACAAATAATCTGCTCAGACCTCAGCCAAGGATCATCAAAAGCTGTGCTATGAATTCTCGGACAACCCAAAGATTCCTAGATGCCCTTCCAGACTCCCTCCACCTACCCAAGGAAGTAAGAATACAAAAATCAATTTAACCTTGTGTAATACCCTAGATGCAGTCGCACCCCTAAAAACAAAAAACATTTGTCATAAGAAACTAGCTCCCTGGTATTCAGAAAATACCCGAGCTCTGAAGCAAGCTTCCAGAAAATTGGAACGGAAATGGTGCTACACCAAACTGGAAGTCTTCCGACTAGCTTGGAAAGACAGTATCGTGCAGTATCAAAGAGCCCTCACTGCTGCTCGATCATCCTATTTTTCCAACTTAATTGAGGAAAATAAGAACAATCCAAAATGTATTTTTGATACTGTCGCAAAGCTAACTAAAAAGCAGCATTCCCCAAGAGAGGATGGCTTTAACTTCAGCAGTGATCAATTCATGAACTTCCTTGACTAAAAGATTACGGACTCCTCTTTAAATATGCGTATTCTTCCAAAGCTCAGTTGTCCTGAGTCTGCACAAGACTGCCAGGACCTAGGATCAAGAGAGACACTCAAGTTTTTTAATACTATTTCTCTTGACACATTGATGAAAATAATCATGGCCTCTAAACCTTCAAGCTGCATACTGGACCCTATTCCAACTAAACTACTGAAAGAGCTGCTTCCTGTGCTTGGCCCTCCTGTGTTGAACATATTAAACTGCTCTCTATCCACTGGATGTGTACCAAACTCACTAAAAGTGGCAGTAATAAAGCCTCTCCTGAAAAAGTCAAACCGTGACCCAGAAAATATAAAAAACTGTTGCTCTATATCAAAACTCCCTTTCCTCTCAAACATTATAGAAAAAGCTGTTGCGCAGCAACTCACTGCCTTCCCGAAGACAAACAATGTATACGGAACGCTTCAGTCTGGTTTAGACCCCATCATAGCACTGAGACTGCACTTGTGAAGGTGGTAAATTACCTTTTAATGGCGTCAGACCGAGGCTCTACATCTGTTCTCGTGCTCCTAGACCTTAATGCTGCTTTTGATACCATCGATCACCACATTCTTTTGGAGAGATTGGAAACACAAATTGGTCTTCACAGACAAGTTCTGGCCTGGTTTAGATCTTATCTGTCAGAAAGATATCAGTTTGTCTCTGTAGATGGTTTGTCCTCTAACAAATCAACTGTACATTTTGGTGTTCCTCAAGGCTCTGTTTTAGGACCACTATTGTTTTCACTATATCTTTTACCTCTTGGTGATGTCATTTGGAAACATATTGTTAACTTTCACTGCTCTGCGGACGATACACAGCTGTACATTTCGATGAAACATGGTGAAGCCCCAAAATTGCCCTCCCTGGAAGCCTGTGTTTCAGACATAAGGAAGTGGATAGCGGCAAATGTTCTACTTTTAAACTCGGACAAAACAGAGATGCTAGTTCTAGGTCCCAAGAAACAAAGAGATCTTCTTCTGAATCTGACAATTAATCTTGATGGTTGTACAGTCGTCTCAAATAAAACTGGACCTCAGCTTTACTCTGGACCCTGATCTCTCTTTTGACGAATATATCAAGACTCTTTCAAGGACAGCTTTTTTTTCCATCTACGTAACCTTCTGTCCAAAAATTATGCAGAAATATTTATCCATGCTTTTGTCACTTCTAGGTTAGACTACTGCAATGCTCTACTTTCCGGCTACCCAGATAAACCATTAAATAAACTTCAGTTAGTGCTAAACATGGCTGCTAGAATCTTGACTAGAACCAAACATTTTTATCATATTACTCCAGTGCTAGCCTCTCTACACTGGCAAGGGCTGATTTCAAGGTTTTACTGCTAACCTACAAAGCATTAGATGGGCTTGCTTCTACCTATCTTTCTGATTTGGTCCTGCCATATATACCTACACGTACGCTACGGTCACAAGATGCAGGCCTCCTTACTGTCCCTAGAATTTCTAAGCAAACAGCTGGAGGCAGGGCTTTCTCCTATAGAGCTCCATTTTTATGGAATGGTCTGCCTATCCATGAGAGAGACGCAGACTCGGTCTCAACCTTTAAGTCTTTATTGAAGACTCATCTCTTCAGTAGGTCCTATGATTGAGTGTATTTTGGCCCAGGAGTGTGAAGGTGAACGGAAAGTCACTGGAGCAACGAACCACCCTTGCTGTCTCTGCCTGGCCGGTTCCCCTCTCTCCACTGGGATTCTCTGCCTCAAACCCTATTACAGGGTCTGAGTCCCTGGCTTTCTGGTGCTCTTCCATGCCGTCCCTAGGAGGGGTGCATCACTTGAGTGGGTTGAGTCACTTACGTGATCTTCCTGTCTGGGTTTAAGTATGCTCTCTCTAATTCTTTCTTTCTCTCTCTCGGAGGACCTGAGCCCTAGGACCATGCCTCAGGACTACCTGGCCTGATGACTCCTTGCTGTCCCGTCCACCTGGTCGTGCTGCTGCTCCAGTTTCAACTGTTCTGCCTGCGGCTATGGAACCCTGACCTGTTCACCGGACGTGCTACCTGTCCCAGACCTGCTGTTTTCAACTCTCTAGAGACAGCAGGAGCGGTAGAGATACTCTGAATGATCAGCTATGAAAAGCCAATTGACATTTACTCCTGAGGTGCTGACCTGTTGCACTCTCTACAACCACTGTGATTATTATTATTTGACCCTGCTGGTCATCTATGAACATTTGAACATCTTTGCCATGTTCTGTAATAATCTCCACCTGGCACAGCCAGAAAGAGGACTGGCCACCCCTCATAGCCTGGTTCCTCTCTAGGTTTCTTCCTAGGTTCCGGCCTTTCTAGGGAGTTTTTCCTAGCCACCGTGCTTCTTACACCTGCATTGCTTGCTGTTTGGGGGTTTAGGCTGTTTTTTTTTACATAACTTTGTGACATCAGCTGATGCTTCATAAATAAATTGGATTGATTGATGTTGGACTTGTCAAGAGGTTCTAATGTGAACTTTGGACTGGCCTCTTTAGATCAAGAGAAGGCTTTTGATAGTGGACCATGAGTATCTGTTTAATGTGATGTTTGGGGAAAGGTTTTTGACCTGTGAGAAGATGTATTGTTTTCTCTCTTATCACATGAATACATATTAGACATGGCAAAATGTATAGAATTGCAAGAAAATTTGCTTCAAAATGGCTAAATGTTCTTTGCACCCCATGACAAAATGTATAGAATTGCAGGAAAAAAAGCTTTAAACCTGCAAAATTCTTTCCAGCAACAAGAGGGATGTGAACAGTTTATTTCATGAACAGTGCTTGTGCCCATAGAAATAGATGTGACGCGCTCGGGGGGAGACGGGGGCGCGTGATGTTACCCAATGCTGGAAGGTGAGCCCTGAGTGAAAAGTTTGGGAACCCCTGATCTAAAGAACTACACTGGTTTTGAAAGGCAGATAGAAGTAAGTAATTACATCCTGAACTATATCTCTTAATTCTCCTGACATTTACAAACCCCATACTTAATTCTCAAACAATGTTAGAGGCTTAATGCATATCTCACATCTAAGGCCTTACCATAAAGGCTGCTGCTGTTTAACCCATAAGAGTCTAAGCCAGGAGGTTCTACTAAGCTATATGGATTTTTTGTTTAATAAAAAATATATATATATATATATATTTATATTTGTACATGTATTTAACCCCTTATTTTTGTCACGAAACCGTCTAAGCCCTGTCTAAGCCGGGGTGGGAGGAGGGGTTCTACTAAGCTATATAGAATTGTAATACCAGGGATGATTTTCATTTTCAAATTTAAGACCCCTTGAAGTATCAAAAAATAAACTCAACAAAAAAAGAAACGTCCCTTTTTCAGGACCCTGTCTTTCAAAGATAATTCGTAAAAATCAAAATAACTTCACAGATCTTCATTGTAAAGGGTTTCAACACTGTTCCCATGCTTGTTCAGTGAACCATAAACAAATAATGAACATGCACCTGTGGAACGGTAGTTAAGACACTAACAGCTTACAGATGGTAGGCAATTAAGGTCACAGTTATGAAAACTTAGGACACTAAAGAGGCCTTTCTACTGACTGTGAAAAACACCAAAAGAAAGATGCCTAGGGTCCCTGCTCATCTGCGTGAATGTGTCTTAGGCATGCTGCAAGGAGGCATGAGGACTGAAGATGTGGCCAGGGAAATAAATTGCAATGTCCGTACTGTGAGACGCCTAAGACAGTGCTACAGGGAGACACGACGGACAGCTGATTGTCCTCGCAGTGGCAGACCACATGTAAAAACACTTGCACAGGATCGGAACATCCAAACATCACACCTGTGGGACGGGTACAGGATGGCAGCAACAACTGCCCGAGTTACACCAGGTACGCACAATCCCTCCATCAGTAATCAGACTGTCCGCAATAGGCTGAGAGAGGCTGGACTGAGGGCTTGTATAGGCCTGTTGCAAGGCAGGTCCTCACCAGACATCACCGGCAACAACGTCGCCTATGGGCACAAACCCACCATCACTGGACCAGACAGGACTGGCAAAAAGTGCTCTTTACTGACGAGTTGCGGTTTTGTCTCACCAGGGGTGAAGGAATGAGCGTTACACCTAGGCCTATACTCTGGAGCGGGATTGATTTGGAGGGGGAGGGTCCGTCATGGTCTGGGGCGGTGTGTCACAGCATCATCTGACTGAGCTTATTGTCATTGCAGGCAATCTCAACGCTGTGCGTTACAGGGAAGACATCCTCCTTCCTCATGTGGTGCCCTTCCTGCAGGCTCATCCTGACATAACCCTCTAGCATGACAATGCCACCAGCCATACTGCTCGTTCTGTGCGTGATTTCAGTGTTTTGCCATGGCCAGCGAAGAGCCCGGATCTCAATCCCATTGAGCACGTCTGGGACCTGTTGGATCGGAGGGTGAGGGCTAGGGCCATTCCCCCCAGAAATGTCCTGGAACTTGCAGGTGCCATGGTGGAAGAGTGGGGTAACATCTCAAAGCAAGAACTGACAAATCTGGTGCAGTCCATGAGGAGGAGATGCACGGCAGTACTTAATGCAGCTCGTGGCCACACCAGATACTGACTGTTACTTTTTACCCCCCCTTTGTTTAGGGACAGATTATTATGTCTGTGGAACTTGTTCAGTTTATGTATCAGTTGTTGAATCTTGTTATGTTCAAACAAATATTAACACATGTTAAGTTTGCTGAAAATAATTGCAGCTGACAGTGAGAGGACGTTTCTTTTTTTGTTGAGTTTATACATCATTTTTTTTTAATATTTTTTTTTTTGGGCCTTACTGGTATTAGTCTATACAAATGCATTGAATAACATATTCACTACATCGAACAACAGATGGTCCCCCCCAAATTCTTTTTAAAGGAAATTACACATGCATTTTTTTCAACTAGTACCTGCGGACCTTCAGACGAGTCTTGTGAGGCCTGTGGGCGTCATGTACAGTATGTGTTCGTGATAGTCTCACCTTTCCACTGAGGGGTCATATTAGTGTGTTGCCCAAACTGTTCAGACGCTACAGCGAGAAGTTGACTGTTTAGTGCCACACACAATAACGACTTCAGATGACTCCCAAGACGCTTGCGAGGGTTCCATAGAGGGGTCATAATTGTTTGTAGGCCAAACCGTTCGGCCGCTACAGATGATTTTGTGAGAAGACCAATTTTATGGATGTCTCATTGTCTGACAAACACCGCTATAGTTCTGAAACCTTTCACCGCAGATGCTGAAGTGCGACTCAGGTGGATGTGGTGGATTGAGACGCATCCAATAATAAAAAATATACAATACCTGTCAAAAGTTTGGACACACCAACTCATTCAAGGGTTTATCTTTATATTTACATATTCTGAGAACTTGTTGGCTGCTTTTCCTTCACTCTGCGGTCCAACTCATCCCAAACCATCTCAATTGGGTTGAGGTTGGGTGATTATGGAGGCCAGGTCATCTGATGCAGCACTCCATCACTCTCCTCCTTGGTCAAATAGCCCTTACACAGCCTGGATGTGTTTTGGGTCGTTGTCCTGTTGAAAAACAAATGATAGTCCCATTAAGTGCAAATCAGATGGGATGACGTATCGCTCCAGAATGCTGTGGTAGCCATGCTGGTTAAGTGAACCTTGAATTCTAAATAAATCATAGACAGTGTCACTAGCAAAGCACCCCCACACCATCACACTTCCTCCTCCATGCTTCACGGTGGGAACTACACATGAGGAGATCATCCGTTCACCTACTCTGTGTCTCACAAAGACACGTCAGTTGGAACCAAAAATCTCAAATTTGGACTCATCAGACCAAAGGACAGATTTCCACCAGTCTAATGTCCATTCTAAAGTCTCTTCTTTTTATTGGTGTCCTTTAGTTTCTTTTCAGCAATTCAACATGAAGGCCTGATTCACGCAGTCTCCTCTGAACAGTTGATGTTGAGATGTGTCTGTTACTTGAACTCTGTGAATCATTTTATTTGGGCTGCAATTTCTGAGGCTGGTAACTCTAATGGACTTATTCTCTGCAGCAGAGGTAACTCTGGATCTTCCTTTCCTGTGGCGGTCCTCATGAGAGCCAGTTTCATCATAGCGCTTGAATTTTTCCGAATTGACTGACCTTCGTCTTAATGTTTCTCTTTGCTTATTTGAGCTGTTCTTCCCACAATATGGACTTTCGTTTACCAAATAGGGCTATCTTCTGTATACCACCCCTTACCTTGTCAAAACACAACTGATTGGCTCAAAATAAATTCCACAAATTAACTTTTAACAAGGCACACCTGTTAATTGAAATTCCTTCCAGGTGACTACCTAATTTAGCTGGTTGAGAGAATGCCAAGTGTGTGCAACGCTGTCATCAAGGCAAAGGGTGGCTACTTTGAAGAATCTCAAATGTAAAATATATTTAGATTTGTTTAACACTTTTTTGGTTACTACATGATTCCGTGTGTTATTTCATAGTTTTGATGTCTTCACTATTATTATACAATGTAGAAAATATAAAAAAAATAAATAAAAAAAAATCCCTTGAATGATTAGGTGTGTCCAAACTTTTGACTGCTACTGCATCTTTGGCTTTAACTGACAGGTTTTTATGAGGATTTTTGTATTATGCTAATTCGATTTTCTCGGGTGTGGACATCAACCTTAGGGGGATAATCAGAACAACAGAGGATATCTAAGGAAAATCTAACATCATTCACCTCAGTTGCACTCTCTCTGCCATCACCATGAAACCTTTGGACACCAACTACATAATTTCCCCCATTCTGATTCATTCTTCTCCGACCGTGTCACAATGTCACTGATGTGAATACCAGCTTCAAAGCCTCATACTGTGTTCTACAGTGCAATGCTGTGGTGGACTGGCCACCCAAACCAAAATGCCATTTACCGTAATCATTTGGCCAGGGGGCAGCATTAATCTAAAACACTGCTAGCTAATTAGCAAAGTACAGTTCTCTCCTCCATGTTTCAGTGGGTTGAATAAGGCCTGGCTTTGGCCTCACACAGTTGGGGGTTGATTGAGCACCGTGGCCCAGCTATGGCAGTGATGAAGGAGGAGTTATGAAGACAAAAGCTGCCAATACTCATCACCTTTTCCTGGGTGGAGGAAGACGGAGGCTTTGATGAAAATGTCAGGCCGGCTTTTTATTATTGAAAATCATTAGCCGCTAAAGATCACGCCAGCGGTGGAGAGCATAAACAACAGATGGTGAACAGAGGTAGGTAGAGGTAGGTAGAGGTATGTAGAGGTAGGGCTGGGGTGGTTTGGGCTAACTGTGATGTCTGTAGGTCCAGGACAGACAGACGTACATAGCGAGATGAGACAGACAGACAAGCCTGACAGGTATGGAAGTGGAAGTGCTGTCAAAGGCCTATTCATCATTATCAGAATGCATGTACAGAAGGCGCCACTTCCCTGCGCTCTGTGATGCATGTCTGTCTTTTCTCAGTACACACACACACACACACACACACACACACACACACACACACACACACACACACACTATCCCCTGCACAAACGCATGTGTCTGTGTGTGTACTTGTGTCTGTGACAGGTTAAGCTATGTCCTTCAACATGGGAGAAGGATGTTCTTGGAACACTGAGTGACACGTGATGCTGTGTTCCACACTAGGTCTGAAGGAACCACAGGCTAACTGTACAACACCACACAATCACCATGGTGACACGTGGCATGCACTAATTGGAAGATAGGATTTATTGAGACTACTTGAGAGACAAGACGATGCTGTAACATTGTCTAACTATTTAAAGAACAAGTATAGACAACACAATGCTGTAATATTATGTAAGTGGTTAAAGAAGCATTTTTAAAGCTTGATATTTTGTATCCTTTCACGGTTGAAGGATGGTTAAGTACATAGCGCTGATGATCACAAGCTCATTTCAGTTAACACTGCTATGCGAATTCATCATTACAGTCTTCACATGACATACTGCAGCTGCACCGGCAAGTGTGGGATTTGTAATTCATGCATCTTGTTATACTGTAGATGTGCTCATATTTCTTTTGGATGATTACAGATTTACACTGTATAGTACAGAAGCATCTCAGTTGGTTCACTGAGTGAAAAAAGCCCTGGAGGAGTTTAGAACTCCTTGCGGCTCTAAGAAGATTCAACATGTCCTCCATGACGCTAACATGCCACCTAGCGGCTTAACATGGCAATGAGACATCGCTGGCCAGTTTCTCTATGGGGCATTCACTAAGAATGGCCACTATGCGCACCAGTGATGCTCTTTTATGAATGACATTGAGTGGAATGTGGGACAGTTACCACTTATTCATAGAATTACACAGAATGTGGTGCTGCAACGTTGCTTCCTTTTCTCATCTGTCGTAGCAGATCGGCCCATCACTGACAATTTAACGTCTATTCCATGTTGGTGCAACATAATTTCGTTGAAATGATGTGGAAACAACATTGATTCAACCAGTGTGTGCCCAGTGGGATGTTCATAGAAACAAATAGTTCTAACTGTTATTCACATGACAGCACGTAACATGCGTCAGCCTAAGGGGTCAGACACACCGAGTGATATGTGTAGTAGTTGTTACCTCGGGGCCCTAGTGACATGTGCCTGAGAACAGGGAGAGAAGCCATGTGGTTTGGCTAATGTTTTCTCCATCCCAGGAGGGGGAAAGCTCGGAGGAGTGCACAGCTCCTCATCTGTAACCATCACACTCCACTGGCTTTGAAATCTTATCAGAGCGCCTGGGTCCCCTAAAAGAGTGTATGTCTGTATGGTGTGTGTGGGGGGGGGTGGTATTTGAGTAAGTGTGCAGTGTGTGATGTGAATTTGTGTGTGTGAATGCCTTCAAACAGTCCATGCCACAGCACTCAGTGTCTCAACCTCAAAACTAACAAGGCAGCTCCACCTGCCTGACTGCCCCAAAACTCACACACACACACACACAGGCCCGCTGCACGGGAACAGGAACAGGTGTGGAGGGCAGGATTGACTGAAGCTCAATTAGCTGGAGCAGCCCCTCCACCTGTGGCTTCCCTCACTCTGTCTTCCAAATGAACACACACACAGACACACACACAAACGACCACACTGCGCATGATTGCAGACACCTGCACACTGCAGACACTTCTGTGCCCGTGTACAGAGTAACACATTAATTACTCACACAGAAACTAACTCGCACGCGCACACACACACACATTCACTAACACACACCCCCATTGACAACTAGAAAGCCAATTTCAGTGGAGTGGCACTGTGGCAGACAGTGGAATTTAAAGGATTTTACCTTGCAAACCCATTAAACATCTACATTTCTCTCTCTCTCTCTCTTTCTTTCTCTCTCTCTCTCTCTCTCTCTCTCTCGTTATTGCATTTCCATGTTCTCTTTCAACTCACCTGCGTGTTGCTATTTATGAACAACCACTCTCCACCAGCCTATCAGGCCCATCTAACTCCCGTCCCATATTGATGTGCCTTTTTGTTATCAAAACCTCACACCTCCTTGGTTCTTCTCTCTCTCTCTATCGCTCTCTCTCCCCTCTCTCCCTTCTCCCTCTCTATCCCCCTCCATCCCTCTCTCCTCCCCTCTCCCTCTCTCCAGTTTATGAAGGCCCAGTGTCTCCTTGTTGCGATAAGGAAGCTCGGCGGCGACATGATGGATTACTTTTGGGTCAGATGAGGTCCGAATCCTGCTGGATAAGCAGGTCAAAAGGAGCCGGTGTTGCAGGGAAAACAGCTGACTAAAAAGCAATGAAGAGGGTAACCAGTAGACAGGATATACATCTGCTGGCGAGAATAAGGGAAGGAGAATGGATAAACCAACCGAGAGGAAGGACAAAATAAAAGTCTGATCCAATTTGTAATAGAGACAGGATGAAGACTGGCTTGTATGTAAACATGAGGGTTTTATATGTGGAGGGGAGCATATAATCGATATACTCGCAAATAGACACCTGGGAGAGGTGGAGGAAATATAGGAGTTGAAGGAGGATGGGAAAGAGATTTAGTGGTATGGCTGTAGTAACTGTTATCTAGTCTCCCCAGTGCAGATGATACCTTTTGGTTCTGTTCACTTGCGTATGGCAGTACTACTGTCGTCAGTGTATTAAATCAAGCTGACAGGGCCGTGTAGTTCAATGGGCTGGACCAGGGATGAAGTGTGGTCCTGCATTTGATCCAGTTACTCCAGCACTGGGAACCCCTGCTGCCAGAGGAAGCCATAAATCCATTGCCTTGAGGTATCCGCTCGCTCTGTGTTGAGAAAAGCCTAATTTTGAGGCAGATGGTGACTCTATGAGACACTTTACATTGAGATCATCAAGCAACCTCAGGGCCTGTTGTTGACTTCCTTGTGAGATGAGCAGCTGTATCACGTTCATGTTATAAGCTGACCGTGACCGTCTCTCAGGTTGGGAACCACATACCTATGTTGACATCCTGACAGATCCCTAAGATGGGGGTAACACATGCCTGGACACATAAAGCCAGCAATGTATCATTTATGTAGCAATATCCTCATCAATATCGATAAACAACCAGGAGAACAGTCAGGAGAAATGTTTCAGTGCACTGTATCTGCTGCATGCATGTAGCTATGTTGTGGGGACAATAGTGTGGATGTGATTCTATACAAGCACTGCAAAAAACAACCATCTACAGGAATTCAATAATTACTGTCCATAGCACAGCAGTTGATACAGAATGTCCTGTACTGTACTGTAGAGAACATTCCTGTATGTAGTGAATAGTTTGAAGTTTTATTAGTTGCATGTACAGGATACACATGGTATACACTGTCCAACGAAATGCTTACTTGCATGTTCCTTGACAATACAACAACAACAATAAGAAATAATACAAGATAGGAATGCGAACATAAGTAAATGGCTCAGTAGAATAGAATAAACATTTAAGCATAAGTATAATACAAGAAGGCATAATTCAAAGTCCATATTTCCACGTATATTGGGGAAGGGGGGATTGGGAGGAACATGTTTAAATTGTGCAGTATTTAGCAATAATAAGAGTCTGGTAGCATCAGTTGCGATGTGTGTGTAGCATGAATGCATATGTGTTTGTGTGGATGAGTGTATGTCTGTGTGAGTGAGTGCATTTGTGCTAAGATGAGGAGAGTCAGAGCAGGTGAACTGCCTCTGAACCTGTTAGTATGAGACTTCATACTCCAGTACTGTCCAACGTTAAGGGAGTGAACAGCTTGTTGCTGGGGTGTGTGGGGTCCTTGATGATACTGTGGGCCTCCTCAGGCACCGTTTCGAGTAGACTTCCTCAATGGGTGGGAGCACGGTCCCAGTGATGTACTGGGCCATGGAGGAACTTGCGTTTGTGGATGGAGCAATTCCCGTATCAGGCCTTGATGTAACCGGTCAATGCACTCTCGAGGGTGCAGCGGCAGTATTTAGAGAGGACCAGGGGTGGCAAGACAAATTTCTTCAGCCGCATTAGGAAGTAGACGCTGTTGCGCCCTCTTGACGAAGGTGGTGGTGTTGTTGGTCCATGTGGAAGCCGAGGAACTTAAAACTGTTGACTCTCTCTACTACAGTCCTGTTGATGTGGATTTATACAGAGCGTACTGTACTGTATGCTAGCTGAGGCCCAGTGACTGTATGTCTACTGCTCTGTGCTCTGTGGGGTGCTCTGTGGGGTGCTCTATGGGGTGCTCTGTGCGGTGCTCTGTGCGGTGCTCTGTGGGGTGCTCTGTGGGGTGCTCTATGGGGTGCTCTGTGCGGTGCTCTGTGGGGTGCTCTGTATTTCATTACTTCCACAACAGACTGCGACATAGCCATTAAGAGGTTGTTTGATAAGGTATTTGTAACTTTTAGAGTAATGTTTTCTGTTGTTTATTTATGTCCCCAGACGAAACTACGGTAACATAGATATCGTAGTATCACACTGCAGCATCAAACCGTTTCATCATCACTCCATGACTTGGGACTCAAGATATGAAACTATTGCAAAACATTATTTTGCAACACTGCTACAGGATTCATTAAAGGCCCAGTGCAGTCAAAAATGTGATTTCTCCTGTGTTTTATGTATATTTCCACACTATGAGGTTGGAATAATACTGTGAAATTATGAAAATTATGATTAATTCCCTCTTAGAGTTAGAACTGTTTGGAAAGAATTCCTGTTCCAATAACACTGCTTTTTCTGTTTTCCCCTCCCCACTCAGACCACTCCCAGACAGTCCTAGCAAAGAAGCTATTTTTGTTTCTTTTTAACCATTTTAACCTGTTAAACTGTCTCCCCCCCCTCCATTACCAAAAGTGCACACATTTAGTATGCATGGAAAGGTATACCCTGATGATCATTGTAAAGCAATGCATTTCCTTCTCCAATCCGCCACATGCGCTGTGTCATGTCTTTAGTATCATAAAATGTTATTTTATCAAATCAATTCTCTGTAATTATTATTATATGATTAAACTAATCACGTAAACTTAATTAACTAGGAAATCGGGGGCACCACAGAAAATGTTCAGATTACAAAGTTATAATTTTCTGCATATAACGCTTCAGATATTTTAATATCTGATAAATTCGTCTTCTGTTAATGAATTATTACATCATCAGTTCCAAACGTCGTAAAATTATTGGTTATCTGCATGAACCCAGCCTCTGCTATGAATCATCAACATACATTGGTTACTAACAATGATAGAAAAGTCCCAAGTGGGCTAAGCCGATATGACAGCTTGGTAGACAAAGGGAAAGGGGTGGGACTGAGAAAGAGAGGGAAAGACAAATGGATTCATTACACAGAGTCCATAATTATATTAATTGAAATGCTAATTCTTTGCACATGAACGGCCGCTCATTCGAGAATAATTGCAATGTATATATATTTACGCCTGCATGTTGTTGTTGTCTTCTCTGTTGGAATTGCCAGTCCGTCTGCTGGAGAGTTAATCAGAGTCTCTCTGGTTGCGTTTCCCCGGGGATTAAAGTATTTCGTGGTTGTTTGGATGGATACTTCAGAGTACCCTTCGAAAGTTTTCTCATAGAATAGATGTTTTGCCGGTTGTCTGTATTCTTGTCCTCGGTTTACGTAATTTCTAGCTGCAGACTAATAATTTGTGTCTAAGGTTTGCTCTTATTCTGTAGGGATTGATAGTCTCAGAGTTTAACCATTTCCAGCCGTGTAGCCAATGCTCCCCGTGGAATAGTCTTGTCCTTTGGTAGAGTTGTAGTTCAAACCACACCAGCGTCACCCAGCATGTTTTGGTCTCAGAAATTCAACCATTTGCAACCACAGCTCACGCTGGGGTTTGCTTACTCTGAAGTGAATTTCATCAAGAGTGGGTTTTATCCTTAACAGTAGAAAAGGGAGGTTCATGATGCCTAACGTGCTGTCTGGGCTCAAGGGGGTGTGGCCACTGACAAATTAATCTTTATATGAAAAACCCATACTCTCATTTAGAAGGTTAACATCACATTACATCATTTCACAAATTGTTTCATGTTTAATCACATACGTTTCACAATATTTAGATGTAAACCTGACAGCTGGGAAATGTACACTTTAAGAGATAACGTTATGTGTGTTTCCTGTACCTCATGAGATCACCAACTGAAACACACTCAACATGACTGTCCCTTAAGTTTCCACTGATCATTCCCACATTCTCAAAAGCAGACACATTGTTTAATTCTCCCATTTGAGGGATTTAGGTGTCTCCAAGTGAAGTCCATTGTTCTCTCTCTGTGCTCTCTCTTTCTGCATGACCAGGGGGAGAGAGTCTCCGCCAAGAATTGATGAGCTGAGATAACAGAACCTGGGTGTAGGAGAGAGAGTGGTTTGGGGGGGAAGCCACGATCTACACTTAGAAAGGGCCACGTCATGACAGCTGTTAAGTCTGAAGTTTCCTCACTTGTCTGTGTCTTGTTTTTTTAAGGTCATTTTAAGATGTCAGGCTTGAAAATCCATTCAGCTTTTTTGGCATAGTAACTCACAGGTGGGTATAATTTGTGGAACACTCCAACAGGAATCTGTTCCAAAAACTTTGTAAAGTACAAGGTTGCCAACAAACAACGCATACAAAGTAGCATGATCAATTCACCTAGCTAACTAGCTTCCGAATAGGCATCAACTCACCACGCAGATTATTCTTAATGTTTGTCCATAGGCTACCAGAGTGAGGACAGACATTTTTCAGAGTAAACGTGGTGAGTGAAAAACTTTATGAAATAGCACACTCCCTACCCGGTATCTTATTCTGTCGCTATACAACTTTGTTTGCGTTGTTTGTTGGCAACCTTGTTATTTACTAAGTTTTTGGAACAGATTCCTGTTGGAACGTTGCACAAATGATACCCACCCGTAACTCACTGGCCAAACCAGACGCAACTGGTTTCAAGTGGCCAAAAGATGTAATGTGATCTCCGACTGCTATCTAGTGGATGAACTGGGAATCAGACATGGGATATATTTACATCAATGGATAGTGTCACGTCTACTCATGCTCCTCCTTTCCGGCTTTCGACGTCGCCGGTTTACTAATCACCGGTCCTGGGATCCATCATTACGCACACCTGGCATCAATCATTATGCACACCTGCACGTCATCATCAGGCACACTTATTACCTCCCTTATATCTGACACTCCCTTAGGTTCTTTCCCCAGTCAGTATTGTTTCTGCGTTTCATGTCTATACGCTACTCATGTTTGTTATATTGTTCAATGTTCCTTTCATTAAACTCACCACCTGCACTTGCTTTCCGACACCCAGCATATACGTTACAGAATACTGACTCCCAACATTGGAAGCAGCAGGAAAACAAAATACAGTGAGGGAAAAAAGTATTTGATCCCCTGCTGATTTTGTACGTTTGCCCACTGACAAAGAAATGATCAGTCTATCATTTTAATGGTAGGTTTATTTGAACAGTGAGAGACAGAATAACAACAAAAAAATCCAGAAAAACGCATGTGAAAAATGTTATAAAGGGGGACCAGACAGGGGGGACCAGACGGCTGCCGAGTACGCACTCAACTTCCGGGATCAGAGCCTGAACCAATGGAGGTAGAGGTCACACACCTCCCGCGGCAGAGCAATGCAGACAGAGACAGCTGGGGCTCTGTCTGTGTTGTGGTCAAGGAGGGCAACAGCGGTGTCTGGCACTTCCCAATCGGGGATCCACAAGAGCAGAGGGACGGTCACGTGATCTTCCACCTCCTGGGCAGGAGTGAGTATTCCATCTTTATCACTTTCTGCTAAGCTCTTTTTGGTGTCCATCACAATAGTTGACTGTCATAAACTGTATCTACAGCGTTAGTGGATTCCAGTTCCTCGGGGAAACTTTATTTACCAGACCCTTGCCTCCTCTCTCATCATCATCTCGTACTCGCACTCCTCTCTTTTCCCGGTTCAATAGTCAGCCATTAGGATCCGGAACCATCACACACATCACCCAACCACTCATCCTCACTGTGGATTTCATTCATCAGGAGAACATCCCCTTCATCACCAGTGCACCAGTTCACAAGATCATCCTCTGCATCCCTTGGCTTCAACGCTATAACCCCACCATCTCATTGTCGAGGATGAGAATCACAGCCTGGTCACCTGAATGCTGGAGGACCTGCTTCCCATCCCCTGTGGTTCCACGTCGGTTGAGAGTCCTATGGTTGCCCTTCAGTCCAACATCCCGGAGGTTTACCAGGACCTGCGCAAGGTATTCTCCCAGACCCGCGCCACCTGTCTTCCTCCTCATCGCCCTTGGGACTGTGCCATCGACCTGCTTGTCTGCGCAGACACATCTATCCTCTGTTCGTGGCTGAGACCCAAGCCATGGAGTATTACATCCAAGAGGCGCTCCAACAAGGTTTCATCCGCACGTCCACTTTTCCTGCATCGGCTGGTTTCTTCTTCGTGGCCAAGAAAGATGGAGGGTTACGTCTATGTATAGATTACAGAGGATTGAAATTACCACAAAGTACCATTACCCTCTCCCGGCAGCCATAGAATAGCTCAGTGTGGCCCGGTTCGTTACCAAACTGGACCTGCGGAGTACATACAATCTCATCCGGATCCAGGAGGGGGATGAATGGAAGACTGCATTTAGCATGATGTCTGGTCACTGAGAAGTCCTGGTGGCCCACCTTGACGCAGGACGTCACTTGTTACGTCAACTACTGTTCCATATGTGCCCAAACCAAATCCCCCCAGAACGCTCCAACAAGGAAACTCCTTCCCTTTCCCATGCCTCAGCTTCCCTGGCCCCATCTATCCATTGACTTTGTTACTGTTAAAATAAATTGCTTACCTTTGAAGATCTTCTGCTGTTCTACCAGGAACCTCCCACTCCGCCTGTCCTGCAAAAAGCTGAGCCCCCGGTTTGTGGGGCCATTCAAGGTTCTCCGGAGGGTCAACGAGGTGACGTATAGGTTACAGCTTCCCAGTGACTACCGTATCTCAGCTTCTTTTCATGTCTCCTTTCACAAGCCGGTGGATCCTAGGCCCTTAGCTGATGCTGTCCCCCACAACACCCCTCCACCCCTCCGGACATCGAGGGGGGTCCGGCCTATGCCTTCAGATCTCTAATGGACTCCCGATGTCATGGGGGTCGGCTCCAGTATCTGGTGGACTGGGAAGGGTATGGCCCAGAGGAGCGGTGTTGGGTTCCGGTGGAGGACATTCTGGATCCCAACATCATCCGTGATTTCCACCTTCGCCACCCGCTTCTCGTCCTCGGGGCCCTCCCTCTGGCTGGCGTTATCTTGTGTCTGGGGCCGCATGTTGGGGTGGGGTGGGGGGGTACTGTCACGTTTACTTCCGCTCCTCCCCTCCGGCTTTCGACGTCGCTGGTGATCCATCATTACGCACACCTGGCATCAATCATTACCCGCACCTGCACGTCATCATCAGGCACACCTGGACTCCATTACCTCACTTATTGCCTCCCCTATATCTGGCACTCCCTTAGGTTCTTTTCCCATTCAGTATTGTTTGTTTCATGTCTATATATGCTTACTCATGTTTGTTATATTGTTCGATGTTCCTTTTATTATCTAACTCCTCACCTGCACTTGCTTCCCGACTCCCAGCGTATACGTTACAGATAGGTAGAGGCTTCAGCTTTCGCCCCATATGTATATCATTCATGTAAAATAAAAAGCTGTACATTTCAGTATTTTTGGGCCTGGCACCTTTATCAGAATCCCACTTACCTTTCTAACAGTACTAAGCATGTGTTTGTAGGACCTATCATTTTAAAACCGAAATGTACTTTGAGAGTAGTATATGTAGCCGGTGTGAAATGGCTAGTTAGCTAACAGCATTTCAATTGGTGACGTCACTCGCTCTGAAACCTTGAAGTAGTTGTACCCCTTGCTCTGAAAGGGCTGCGGCTTTTGTGGAGCGATGGGTAACAATGCTTCGTGGGAGGCAGTTGTTGATGTGTGCAGAGGGTCCCTGGTTCGAGCCCAGGCGGGTGAGGAAAGGGACGGAAGCTATACTGTTACATATACAATATTGCAATTATTATGCGTTGTTTAGAAAATGCCACCATAGGGGTTGGGAGTTTACCAGGTTAATTGAAAACAGTCATAGCAATGTATTAATTGTTACCCAGAAATTTATTGAGATAAAAACAGCTGCAGTGGACCTTTAACAGTGCATTATTCCATCAAACCGTGTAAAAGTTCAAGTCAAGGACTAGACACACATTACTACCTAACTGACTGAGTCTCATCAGGCCTGAGTAATAGGAGGTCATTCATATAATGATGTTTGTTAGTTCAGTTTAATCCGACAAATGGATAAATTACACCTTCAAACAGTGTGTCCAATAGTTGGTCACTGGAGAGCTGTGCCAAAGAGAGAGAAATCCCAGGAGTGGGGTTATCAATCAGGCATAATGAGTGAGGCAAAGTAACCAGACCAAATCATTTGCATAGTAATGCCTACAACAATGTGTCTGGCAGTGGCTGGGCCTGCCATGGCTGAGAGGGCCTAGTATCGACCTTCTCTTCAAAGCCCGGGACAATACGAGTGTTCCAGGAGTCCAGAACAGCACACAGCCTTCGATCCTACACTTTTTCAACCCTCCATTAATCAATCAGGGAAAAAATGAGGCACCCAACCAGCTAACTAATCAATCTATTTGTCTGTGATGGTGCGAGGGAGGGAGGGGTTTGGATATGTGATGGGGTTGTTTTGAATAAAGAACGGGGAGTGCAGAGGTGAGACCAAGATTTGGAAGAATCGTAGATATGGGTGGATAACTAAAGAAATACTGTTGGAAAAAGTTAACGAGAAGATGGATAACTTCAGTGGTACAATTGGAGAGGGAAGAGAAAATATTATTTTCTCCTAAATGAGCCAAGACTTTTCAGTGCCTTTCTGCCTCGCTTCCATGATCCCAATCACACAAGACTGAGCTGGCCCTACCAATGAATAACAAACACATTACCCAGCATGCCATTTGTTTGGTGTCCTTCAGCAGCTAGCTAGCTGACTCATTATTTAGCTTCTGCAGAGGACATTTGTTTCCTCTCTGACCCTGCAGGTGGGACAAACACAAACAGACCCACTGACTAAGTGCGTCAAACTTATTTGTTCTTCAAACCCAGTGTTATGAGGATGGAAGAGAGAGAGAGATCCCGCAGGAATGATGAGGATGACTCATCCACTAGTGTATGTCTGAGTCCCATTAACTCATGTCTGCTCATTAGTATTGTTACCTAACGATAGGGCCAATGAAGTTTGAGATGAATCTCTCTACCCCCAGGGTATCTGCTTATTGTCTCCACACCAGAGGAGGCTGGTGGGAGGAGCTATAGGAGGATGGGCTCATTGTAATGACTGGATAGGAATTAATGGACCGGCATCAAACATGTTGAATATATGGAAACCACACGTTTGGCTCCATTCCATTTATTCCATTCCAGCCATTACAATGAGCCTTTCCTCCTATACATCCTTCCACCAGCCTCCACTGCTCCACACTGCAATGACACCAGTGGAGAAAGAGAGTTCATCAGAGGTGTCATGTGTCTGTGTCATGTGTCTGTGTGTGTTGGCCCACGTGTGTTATTTTCCCAGTGTGTCTCCATCTCCTCCTGGCAGCCATACTTCAGTGTGTGTTGGCCTTGGATGAAGAGGAGTCTCTGTTCCCCTACACCTCTCTGTCGCTGTGTCCATCCCTGCATCATCTCTCCACCTCTCCTTGCTGATCTACAGTACAGCAGGTAGGCTGGCTGTAAACGGGATCCTTTTAGAGCCATGAGGCTTTTGGCGCTTTGACGCAAGCGGGACACTTGACTTGACAAGGTTCTTCAACAACAGGAATGGCTTTCCAACCAGTCAGTCCACTCGCACAAAGTCAGATACAATGCAGAATACTGAGTGGAATACTGAGTGGAATACTGAGTGGAATACTGAGTGGAGGGAAATGCCATGAACTGCTGCTTGCATTGCTGACTTTCCATCCTCACACCCTCTGATACCCTCTGAGGTTAAAGTGCAGCATTTGGGGTGGCAGATAGCCTAGTGGTTAGAGCATTGGGCTAGTAACCGAAAGGTTGCTAGATCAAATCCCAGAGCTAAAAAAGGGAAAATCTGTAATTCTGTCACTGAACGAGGCAGTTAACCCACTGTTCCCCGGTAGGCTGTCATTGTAAATAAGAATTTGTTCTTAACTGACTTGCCTAGTTAAATAAAAATGTCATCTTTAATTTGAGAGTATATTAATACATGAACCGTTTAGAAATTACAGCACTTTTAAGACATAGTCCCCCAATTTTAGGGGACCAAAAGTATTAGAAAAAGTTCACTTATATCTGTATTAAAGTAGTCAAAAGTTGAGTATTTGGTCCCATATTCCTAGCACGCAATAAATGCATCAAGCTTGTGACTCTACACAATTGTTGGACGCAGATTATTTTGTGCCCAATAGAAATTAATTCTAAATAACGTATTGTATAATTTTGGAGTCACTTTTATTGTAAATAAGAATAGAATATGTTTTTAAACACTTCTATGTACATTAGTGTGGATGCTACCATGATTGAGGATAGTCCTGAATGAATCATGAATAATGATGAGTGAGGAAGTTCCAGACGCACCAATATCATACCCCCCCACAGAAAAAAGATAACCTCCCCTGTTATTGTAATGGTGAGAGGTATGTCTTGGGGGTATGATATTTGTGCGTCTGTAACTTTCTGACTCATCATTATTCACGATTCATTCAGGACTATCTGTAATCATAGTAGCATTGTAGCATTTCAAATCCATAGTGCTGGAGTACAGAGCCAAAACAACAAACAATGTTTCACTGTCCCAATACTTTTGGAGCTCACTGTATGTTATTCTCCAAATCACATAAAAATGTATCTGATGATTTATGCACATGTACATTGATCGTGTCCCTGCTTGGTTATCTAGTTATCTGGATTGATGAAAAGCTTCTTTCAAAAAGCATGTTGATGAGTAAATTAAGACATTAAGGAATAGGTCAAAACATATTATTCAGTCGCAATTCATACCGGTTACAGACTATGGTGATATTGTCTATATGAATACAGCTGCCACTGTATTGAAGCCATTGGATGCAGTTTAAAGCACACTACGCTTTATTACGGTCAATGGGTTCAGTCACATCACTGCATTCTGTATCAGGAAGTACACTTGCTCTCTCTGAAGTCTCGTAGATCGCTTTTGTTTATAAAGCCATCCTGCATAAACTTCCGCTGTACCTTACTCCATTGTTAAAGGACAATACTACTCAAACTATATATTGTTATTTGTTTCATTAGTCCACTGTTGATACAGTCATGGCTTCACTTGAAAACAAATTACTATCCAAGTTACTATTTTCTTTAGGAATGTTTTTCATGCCAGTTAGTACATACTAGCAACACGCATAACCACCAAACCAGACAGGCAAATTCAGGGCAGCGAAGACAACCCAAGACAAGGACAAATTGCCTTAAATCTACAGTTTTATATAGAGCCAAAGCTGAATGGAACTCTTTACCAATCAATATTTCTCAGGCAAAAAGTAAATCCACCTTCAAGAAAAAAATTCAAGAACATCTAATGCAATAGACCATATGACTGGACAGGAAATAGAAAGCATCAACTGAATGTTAAATGTGTTTCCTGTCAGGTATTTTAATTGTCTGTATTGTCTACTCGTTGAATGTTTGTGAAGTCTTGATTTGTGGTTGTTTGTAATGTCTTGGGGATCCTAATAAAAATAAAAACAATTACAGAGGATAGGGTCAGTATGCAAAAGTCCAGAAATCAGAATAGCTGTAAGTACCATTTTCATCTGCGAAAATGCAGGAGGCATTTTATCCAGCTCAAATGTATTGGAATCAAACAATATCTAATACAATTATTAGGTTAAATATTCATGGCATCCAAAAGAAGGTGTGCGGTGGAGAAACTATCTCTAAATAGGTCACATATTCTCTTTGCTGTTGTTAAAGCCAAGAGAAACTTCTAGTACGATGCCACTTCCTTTACTTCTTTCCAGCAGTTTCTTTCTGCATTGCCACATCTGGTAAGGCTTTCTCACTGTAATCTTATGGCTCACCCAGACCTGCTCTGCATCAGAATAGGACTCCTTGGACCCCCCCATACACACTACCACTCCTTCCTCTTTCTCCTATATACTACACAGCTTAGGCCCTACACTTCTCCCCCATCCCCCAAACACACTACAGTACTCCATTGTGAACACACACACTGATATGCAAGATCACAACCATGCATACACACACACTTAATACAGCACCTCCCTGAGTCTGTCATTTGAGCATAGTGTGGCAGTGACAGGCAGAAAGGAAAGCAGAGCACATGGCCCTGGTGCTCACAGAGTGAGGTAATACTGCTGATGAGACCCGGGCAGGCAAGCAGGCAGCTCAGAGAGGGGGAGAGGACTGGAGATCTGGAGCCTGCCATAGATACTATACACTGGCAATCTGGCTCTGGCTCTGAAGAGCAAAATAGAGAGATCCTGAAGATAAAACGGTCAATTGAGAGGAAGTAAGAAGACCAAAAAGAGAAAGACATAAAAAGAGATAGAGAAAAAAAGAGAGAGAAAAAAGAGGAATGTGAGAAATACAATAACAGAGAGATGTACTGTGATGTTCTCTGAAATGTCGAGTTCCATCTCTGTGCTTCTCCAGCTGGCCCTCACACAACCATGTCTCCATACCTCTGATTGGGGCTACAGCTTGACGTTGGAAAGTTATTGGGAGTTTATAGACTACATTTGGCAGAGGTACTGTTTGGATGTGAGTTGCGGCGTTTGAATGGAACACCATATTTGGCCTGAGTTATGACAACGTTTAGTGCGGGTGTAAATATTAGGACATGTTTGTGAAGTATTCCGGACAGCGGATCCTCCCTGTGAGATGTATACTGCAGTAGGGCCCAGAGAGAAGGAGAGAGAGAAAGTGAAAGAAAGAGAGAGAGAAGGGATGGTGGAGGAGGGAGGGAGGGTGGGGGGTGTAAAGAGACAAATGAGAGATGAGTGCAAGAAAGAGAACATGATATGCATGCATGAAATAGTGAGAGGGGGAGACAGAAAGAGTGTGAAAGAGAGAGAATAGAGAAACATAGGGAGAGAGAAAGAGTGAGAGAGAGAAACATGGAAAGAGAGAGACAGAGTGAGAGAGAGTGCTTGCGTCCTTGGGGGGGCTTTTTGCTGTTAGAGCTGGCAGGAAGCCGCTCCCTGGTGTCTGTGCAGTTCCAAGTTCCCTAATGATCTGCCACAGCTAACTAGCATTGTGTAATTATCTTAAACCAATGGGTGAGCTCAACTAACCATCGTCACTGTGTGAAGTCCTTAATCCAACACACATGTTAAGAGGACATGAATATGAACACACAGCTGGTTCCAGTTATTATCTCTAAGCCTGAAGACACAGCTGTCATCATCAGATGCAAACTTTGAATCTGATGCATTTTTAAAAGTTGAAAACAGAGATGTAGCTACACACGAAGAGGCAGATTTTGAACGACACTTTAGAGATGACACCAACCAGCAGAAGCTTCTAGAGCCAGATTGGACTGACAGCTGGATGAATGTGTGTGTGCGCGTGTATGTGTGCATGTGTGTGCATTAGTTGAAAAGGAATCTATAGCGCATAACACTGCTGCAATGTGTGTGTGTGTGTGCATACTTCCATAAACGCACGTGTGAGTGAAAGCATAATGAATGGACACACATGGTACACACTCGTAATGCATGGGCCCTGAAATTCATAAAGGCCACAGAGGAATCAAGGTAATCTCAGCAGGTCTTCAGCATGAGAACCATGAAGCTCCCCCCACTGACAGCCCACCAGAGGCTAGGGCCAACTGACCCTTCTGCAGGGCACTGAGCTACACACTGGAGCTTTTTTCATTATCATAATTCTAATCTAGAGCATGTTTTGATCAGAGGAGCCTGGTGGGAGGAACTGTAGAGGTACGGGCTCATTGCAATGGCTGGAATGGATAAAATGTAACAGAGTCAAACATGTGGTTTCCATATGTTTGATGTGTCTGACGCTGTTCCATTTATTCCGTTCCAGCCATTACAATGAGCCCATCCTCCTATATCTCCTCCCACCAGCCTCCTCTGGTTTTGATAGACAATAGGCAATCATGGAAAAATAACTTTCTGGTATGTAGGACTGGAGAAGGAGCTTGAAATGGTGAGAGGTTTAACATGATACAGCTGTGAGGTGAGTGTCAGTTTTGGAAATTATTTAGTAAGTGATTTATGGGCTAGACTGTTTGAGACAGACAACTGTCACATCAATGCAATTATTGATGGATTTGTAAACACAACAGTCAAGCCAGTAAATAATTTACCACACAAAGTTTGAGTCAACAAGTTAACAGACGGTCACACACTTCAAACACTTGGTCAACGTGTGAGAAAGAGTCCAGCACTTACCCCAAAGCCTTTTCTCCCTAGCACTCTTCCAGAATACATCCCAAGCCTTGTTGGTAGAGACTTTCACATGCTCACTGAAGGACCTCCGCAGTGGGGTTTTGCCAATATGAGACATATTCCATGTGTCCTGTTCTCTCCCTGAAAAACCTCTGCACCTCTGCTACTCACTCAGTCCTCTCTGGATCCATCAGCCCCTGCGAGTTAATCAGTCAGTCCGTTCACCAAGTCCACCAGAGAGACGGGGCGCTCTAAGGAAAGAGAGAAGTTCCTCTTGCCGGGGTGACACTTGATGCAGAAAGTCTGCATGTAATTTGTGAACACCCTCCTCCTCCAGTGTGGCCTGAAAAGGAAATAGCATCAAATTTGGGTTAAGACCCCTCCTACCTATGCCTTCCATGCACGGACATGGGCAGTATTTATTTGAAATATGTATTTAAATTACTTTTGTATTTAAATTAGTATTTTGTAATTTGTATTACACTTGGCTGAACTACACTCCAGTGTATTTTGTAACAAGATACTTTTGAGAGCTGAAATGTGTATTTTAAAAATACAAAATACTTTTCTATACCGTTTTTATTGTGGTTCACAATTCCGTGGCCCACTTTCACCCTGCATTGGTATCAGAAGTCTGATGGCACTATGGTGTGATAAGAGTGTCTGCTAAATTAACTAAATGTAAACGTACTGTATGAAGTACCAGCCAAAAGTTTGGACACACCTACTCATTCAAGGGTTTTTCTTAATTTTTTACTATTTTCTAAACTAGAATAATAGTGAAGACATCAAAACTATGAAATAGTGTTAAACAAATCAATTTTATATTTCAGATTCTTCAAAATAGTCACCCTTTGCCTTGATGACAGCTTTGCACACTCTTGCCATTCTCTCAACCAGATTCATGAGGTAGTCACCTGGAATGCATTTCAATTAACAGGTGTGCCTTGTTAAAAGTTTATTTGTGGAATTTCTTTCCTTCTTAATGCGTTTAAGCCAATCAGTTGTGTTGTGACAAGGTAGGGGTGGTAACCAGAAGATAGCCCTTTTTGGTAAAAGACCAAGTCCATATTATGGCAAGAACAGCTCAAATAAGCAAAGAGAAACGACAGTCCATCATTACTTTACGACATGAAGGTCAGTCAATTCTGAAAATGTCAAGAACTTCTTCAAGTGCAGTTGCAAAAACCATCAAGCGCTATGATGAAACTGGCTCTCATGAGGACTGCCACAGGAAAGGAAAACCCAGAGTTACCTCTGCTGCAGAGGATAAGTTCATTAGAGTTAGCAGCCTCAGAAATTGCTACCCAAATAAATGCTTCACAGAGTTCAAGTAACAGACACATTTCAACATGGGCCACGAAACAAGAGCAATGGACATTAGACCCGTGGAAATCTGTCCAAGTTCAATGTAGAAAATAGTAAAATAAATAAAAACCCTTGAATGAGTATGTGTGTCCTAACTTTGACTGGTACTGTATGTAAAAATTAACAATTGCAAAGCATGTTGGGTATTACTCTAGTGAGCTTCGACCCGAAAAAATGTCAATAGTAATACCCAGTGTGCTTTTAGTTTTTTAAATTTGTTTTATCTTTATTTAACTAGGCAGGTCAGTTAAGAATAAATTCTTATTTACAATGACGGGCTACCCTGGCCAACCCGGATCACGCATGCACGCTTACACACACACACACACACACACACACACACACACACACACACACACACACACACACACACACACACACACACACACACACACACACACACACACACTGCGACAATTAATGAACACACTCATTTCTCTCTTAGACACAAAGATAAATATTACATTATGGACGGTGAGTTAAACCATAGGAAAATAGCCTGAGTATTTTCCCCTCACTTCCTTCTTATTTTCATAAGATGAGTTTAAAGAGGAAGTCTTTGGTGCTTTTGAGCTGACAGACCACATAGCAAATAGATCTTACCCTGGCAACACAAATAACATAACGACAACAAACACAATATCGCTGCATGCAACTTTGTCAAACTCAGTGCATGACGCTCAGAGGTTTGTACTGACATCTTTGACCACTGATGGTTTCTATACATATCAGCTTTTAGAATGGTCCATGTATCAGATCGAAAGTATCTTACCCTGAAAACACAAACAACATAAAGACAACATGTGCATTGCATGAAAGCTGCATGTGACTTTGTTGTGTGGCGATCAGTGGATTGTAACACTGTCACCTTTAACCATGCACAGTTGTTTTTCATCCATATCAGCTAGATGTGCATGGACTTGTGAGGAACTGACGATTTTCCTCCTCATGACTTTAGGGCCTAGATTCAATCTGGACCGTGGAAGATCCGCACTATAATGCAATTTAAATTTAAAGTGAACGTTCCTGCGTTCCCGGAGACTGCATTGAAGACAAACATAGCATATGTTGGCTCAATCGAAAGTTGCCTTTTGAATCTAGCCCTACATATTGATAAATGTGACAGTGCATTTGCTTGTGTTTACAAAAGGTTTGTGGGTTAGATTGGTATTTGTATAAATGTTGGACCATTGCTTTTGTGATACATATTTTAACACATAATATCATCTGCAGTAATCCATACAATTATGTTCACTTCTCTTTGAGATGATGGGGTGGACACAACTGTCTTGATCATTTCAGTTTCTCACCATCATATGTCCAGACAAATTAAAACATTAGCAATGAGTGGAAGGACTAGCCTTATTCTAACATCTCTAAACATTCCCCCACACCACATTTGCTACACTCATCTGTGCATTTTGTTCTCTGCTCTTAAGCCATTCTCACTTCCTGTTGCCAGAGCAAACATCTACCCTCCCTCCCTCCCTCCCTCACAAAAACAGGCTGAGCCAAGGGGGCCTCGCTGCAGTATAGATAGAGGATGGGGGAGATCATATCACTCTGATGGCACGTGTGCCCTGCTGGCAGATAGTGAGGTGATAAGAGCTGTACAACATCAGTTAAACACAAAAGCACACAGTAACATACACCACCACCAAGTGCAGTGCAAACATTCAGAGACACTCACGCTGGGCTCTGCAGTGTTAGAACACACACACACACACACACACACACACACACACACACACACACACACACACACACACACACACACACACCAAGGCCTCCATCATTGATGGTAGGATCAGTGTTAATCTGAGCCCCCATGTTGCACCCAGGGTCCAATCCTGGCAGAGAAAATGATCAGTGGTCCTGTTCAGAGACAGAAACAAGCCTGCTTCCTGTTGGCTGGCTTTTCAACATTTGACATCTCAGACCCCTAGTTTGAGTTGGATGAATAGACACATGGTAACAAAGATTTTTCATTATATAATGTTACAATTAGTTCCCGCTTTCAATCCCTTTCAAGTATTTCTCAAGTAGTTGTTGTGGTGATGGTAATGTTCGAAATAGTTTTACAGCCCTTAGGAGTCAGACATGAGGTAGTTTTTGGCACATTTGTTTATGTTTCAAACAAGGCCAAAATGCATTGTTTTCCCAATGATTATCTCCATGTACGTAGTTAAATACCATTTTGGTGTCACGCCTTTTTATTCCTGGGCTTGACCCACCATCCGCAGTCTATGGAAATGCCAGCAACAGCAAGGTCCTGATTCTGAGATTGGCACAGCACTGATGGTTATCCTGGAATCACAGAGAAAAGTTAACCAATCGAGGAATTATATGGTAAGCTGATGATGAAATTGCCCATAATACACTGATACAGTATTCTGTTATTTATCCCCCATATAGTACAGTGTCTGTGAAATGACTAAACTGCCAATAGGATGTGTGGATAAGTTGTTGAAACTCTTGCCACAAAACCTGGACCTGAGGTTTCACCAATGATTGTATTGCAAAATACTCTGTCCAGAGTGACATTTATAATGGTGTTGTTGGAGCGCTGGCCTAGCTTGTAAATGATTGCATCTAGCCTAGTGCTGGGCTAACCCTTAACGCTGCACAAGCTGGTACCTGGATCACATTAGTGACTGCAGCCTCTCTATTGACTATTGACTGTTCCTGTGAGAAATTATCAAGTAAAGGACTTCTCATATATCTTCTTTATGGATCAACTCTTTCCGGTGTGATTATTCTCTTTCCCATACTCAGTAATAGGTCTGCTTTGGCTGCCTACCTCAGAAGAGACTGACCTACTGATAAGACAAACAACTTTGCAGTACGTTGTATCCACTATCCTTCAGCCCCAAAGCAGCATAAGCATTTCAAAGAGTACATACGTCTTCTCTTTAGAGTGGTCATCAACCAAACTGGTGAGAAATTATAGAAACCATCATCAGCTATGTGCTTAATTCTGTTTATCACTTAAAGTCTTGGTCTCTTGCTAGCTTTATCCTATAAATATGTATTTGTCTCTAACACTGACTAATTTGCCTGCATTTAGAAAGGGGCAGCAAGGTGGACTACATGGAAAATGAGAGAGGGGGGATACTGCTCATCTGTGGCTTCATAAAAAATAGCGTGATGGATAGTGTTCCAGTTAAGGCCTGCCATAATATAGCTACAAGAAATCAACAGAACAAGACCACATGCAGTTCTCTCCAGCGCAATTACAGTTTTAACTAAAGTTATCATACTTCCAAAAAGACTAATAACAAGCCTTGATTGTTAGGGGAGCTTATGCACTGGTGTGTAGTAGAGAGACATAAATAATTGAAAAGTCTTAAGAGTATCTGTTTGGGGACAACCCACCGCCATCACATGGCTGCCCACGTCAGCTCGTAAAGAGGTCAAAGCCGTGACATGATTAGTGGACTCAACTAGTGAGCCTTAGATAAGTAATAGACAGCCCCCCACAGCATTGATAACTCCCCTTAGGAGTGTGATTCGGTGTGTGTGTGTGTGCACATTCCTGCTTATGTGTGTCCATTTGTGTGTGTGTGTGTGTGTGTGTGTGTGTGTGTGTGTGTGTGTGTGTGTGTGTGTGTGTGTGTGTGTGTGTGTGTGTGTGTGTGTTTACGCACGTGCCTGTTTATCTGTCTGTTTGCACCACATCATCGCCACCATCCCTCAGTCGTAAACACAACCCACTGGACCTGTCAGGGGCTTGTTGAGAGAGTGCTTGAACTTCTTTATGGCATGCCTCTGAAAGCCAGGCCTCTCCAAAGACCTGCTTGTTCATCAAGTTCCTCATCAATGATGTTTCACTTACTGGCAAGAATTCATTTGACTGATAATAGCCTCCTCCCGAGACTCTGCCCTATGTTCATTTGAAGGGACAGAATAAAACATGATTACTGGAAATGTGCTCTCTTCCCTCTCTATCTTTGGCTTGTCTCCTTTGCTCCTCTCTGGTCTCATGGCACTATGTAAAAGCCTGGTCGATGTGGTACATGTTTGTAAACCAGCGTTCAGAGGCAACATTTTTAAATAGGTTGCTCATCGAGGAGGTGAAGTTGTTACCCAGGAGGTATCTGGCATTAACTAAGCCAAGCTGTTTGATTGTTGCCAGCCAACAGATGCATCTTTCATCACACGACCTCAAAGCTCCAGATAAAATGTCCTGTAGGCGATGATCATTGCTTTCTTTGATCATCTATCAAAGAGCAACCTAGTTACCAATTCCATTTAGACCGTATGTACGTTTCACATACATTTGAGCTTGTCAAACACCCAACCATCATCGATTTCTAAAAGCTTTAACCTTGATCTGATCAAAGGCTTTGGAGTTTTCACCAATCTACCCAATTCATCCATGTAGATCGCAACCGACTCAATTGGCCAGGACATGTACACAAGGGAAACGAGATCTTCAAAATTGTCACGTTTGGGGACCTTTGACCCTGTGGAGCGAAGTTAAAAGTTAATGAATCAGTCTGGTTTGGAGTGCGGCGCTCAAATCAAATCAAATTGGTGTGGACTGAGTACCAGTACCAAATCTATGTGCAGGGGTACAAGGTAATTGAGATAGATATGTACAAATAACTAAGAATAAAGTGAAAGATGGCAGTGTATGTGATGAGTCAAAACAGTTAGTGAAAAAAGTATCAACGCAGATAGTCCGGGAGGCTATTTGGTTAACTATATAACTAACTATTTAGCAGTCTTATGGGTTGGCAGTAGAAGCTGTTCAGACTTGGTGCATTGATACCGCTTGCCATTCAGTAGCAGAGAGAACAGTCTATGACTTGGGTGGCTGGAGTCTTTGACAATTTTTAGGGCCTTTCTCTGACACCACCTGGTATATAAGTCCTGGTTGGCAGGGAGCTCGGCCCTAGTGATGTACTGTGCCATCCACACTACTTTCTGTAAAACTTTGCTGTCGAACGCCAAGCAGTTGCCATACCAAGCGGTGTTGCAGCTAGTCAAGATGCTCTCAATGGCGCAGATGTAAAAATGTTGAGGATCTGAGGGCCCATGCCAAATCTTTTCAGCCTCCTGAGGGGGAAGAGGCATTGTCATGCCCTCTTCACGACTGTGTTGCTGTGTTTGGACCATGATAGATCCTTAGCGATTTGAACACAGAGGAACTTGAAGCTCTTGACCTACCTCCACAACAGCCCCATCGATGAGAATGGGGGTGTCCTTGGCCCTTTCCTGTAGTCCACGATCATCTCCTTTGTCTTGCTGATGTTGAGGGAGAGGTTGTTATCCTGGCACCACACTGCTCTGACCTCCTCCCTACAGGTTGTAAAGTGGTGCGCGTTCAATAAAGTGGTGCGCGTTCACAATCTCGTGCGCGTCAAACCTTGTTTACAAAAGTGGTCGACTGACAATTTCCTGTTCCTATCTGTTCTGGTCACTCCTAGAATTCCCAGACTTTGTATATAGACTGTTGACATCTAGTGGAAGCCATAGGTACTGCAGTCTCAGTCCTACATAAAGTTGTATGCAATAGGCACAATGGAGAAGATGCTCATTTACAAAAAAAAACTGCAAATCCGAATGGATTTTCCTCAGGTTTTCACCTGCTATATCAGTTCTGTTATACTCACATACATTATTTTAACACTCGTAGAAACTTCAGAATGTTTCCTATCCAATAGTACTAATTATGTGCATATCTGAGTGGCATGCATTTTACTTTGGGCACGCCAGACTCTCCAAAACCGTCACCTATGCAGCCGCTCCCTAAGAAGTTAATCAACATTTTGTTGTGCTACCGCCTGAATTCAAAATGTATTACATGTAAAAAAAAGATATATCCTCATCCATCTACACACAAAACCCCATAATCACAAAGGGAAAACATGTTTTTAGACATTTTTGCAAATTTATTGAGAATGAAATGCAGAAATATCTCATTTACATAAGTATTAGAGTCAATACTTTGTAGAAGCACGTTTGGCAGTGATTACAGCTGTGAGTCTTTCTAGGTAAGTCTCTAAGAGATTTCCACAGCTTGACTGTGCAACATTTGCACATTATTCTCTTCAAAATGTTTCAGGTTCTGTCAAATGGGGTTGTTGATCATTGCTAGACAACCATTTAGAGTTCTTGACATAGATTTTCAAGTATATATAATTCAAAACTGTATCTTGACCACTCAGGAACATTCAACATCATCTTGGTAAGCAACTCCAGTGTGTACTTGGCCTTGTGTTTTAGGTTATTGTCCTGTTGAAAGGTGAATTAATCTCCCAGTGTCTGGTGGAAAACAGACTGAACCAGGTTTTTCTCTAGGATTTTGTATGTGCTTAGCTCCATTTCATTTATTTTTTAACATACTGTAACACTTTGTATTCAGGACAAAAAGTGAATTGCTTTGCCACATCTTTTGCAATATTACTTTATTGCCTGTTGCAAACAGGATGCACCTTTCAGAATATTTATATTCTGTACAGGCATTCTTCTTTTCACTCTGTCAATTAGGTTAGTATTGTGGAGTAACTACAATGTTGTTGTTGAGGTAAGGCGGCTTTCAGTTTTCCTGCATTAACATCACCGGGCCACTAGAAGTGGCGCCTCTGGATGAGCATTTTCATTGTTGAGTTGTTTTTAGTCAACAAATCTGTTTATGGTGGTAAATAGACAGCTACAAGAATATAAATTAAAACTCTCTTGGTAAATAGTATTGTCTTCTGCGATATTCTAACTCAGGTGAGAAGAACCTTAAGACTTCCTTAATATTAGAGATCGCGCACCAGGTGTTATTAATAACAAAGAGACACACACCACCGCCCTTGACCTTACCCGACGCTGCCGTTCCGTTCTAGAAAAACCAGCTAGAATATTATCCATGTCCTTGTTCAGTCCCGTTGATAGGATAGTCTTGAGCGGAGCTTGTCAATTTTTTTCACCAGTGATTGTACATTCGTCTATAGAACGGAGTGTAAAAACAGATTATTTACTCTCTTCATCAGGGTACCCGCACATCGGCCTCTATATCGAAGTCTCTTTCTCTTCCGAGTGTCGGGGATTAAGGCCTGGTCCAGGGTAAGCAGTATGTCCTGTGCCGCTGACTCGTGGAAGTAGAAATCTTCATCCAAATTGAGAATAGTTTCACAGTTCTCATGTCCAGAAGCTCTTTATCGCTGCTAGTTTTCTTTCAGCTGGTGGTTGTGTGGGATTCTTCTGAGGGGTAGATGTTGAACAGGGAAACCTGGCAAGGAAGGGCTGTTTTATGGGGTTGGAGGAGCATAAGCATAAGTGATTGCCACTCCAATACCTTGACTTTGTTGTCCTTAAGCCATTTTGCCACAACTTTGGAAGTGTGCTTGGGGTCACTGTCCATTTGGAAGACCCATTTGCGACCAAGCTTTAACTTCCTGACTGATGTCTTGAGATGTTGCTTCAATATATCCACATAATTTTCCTCCCTCATGATGCCATTTATTTTGTGAAGTGCACCAGTCCCTCCTGCAGCAAAGCACCCCCACATCATGATGCTGCCACCCCGTGCTTCACGGTTGGGATGTTGTTCTTCGGCTTGCAAGCTTCCCCCTTTTTCCTCAAAACATAATGATGGTCATTATGGCCAAGCAGTTCTGTTTTTGTTTCATCAGAACAGAGGACATTTCTCCAAAAAGTACGATCTTTGTCCCTATGTCCAGTTGCAAACCGTAGTCTGGCTTTTTTATGGCGGTTTTGGAGCAGTGGCTTCTTCCTTGCTGAGTGGCCTTTCAGGTTACGTCGATATAAGACTCGTTTTACTGTGGATATAGATACTTTTGTACCTGTTTCCTCCAGCATCTTCACAAGGTCTTTTGCTGTTGTTCTGGGATTGATTTGCACTTTTCGCACCAAAGTACGTTCATCTCTAGGAGACAGAACGTGTCTCCTTCCTGAGCAGTAGGACGGCTGCGTGGTCCCATGGTGTTTATACTTGCATACTATTGTTTGTACAGATGAACGTGGTACCTTCAGGCATTTGGAAATTGCTCCCAAGGATGAACCAGACTTGTGGAGGTCTACAATTTTTCTTCTGAGGTCTTGGCTGATTTCTTTTGATTCTCCCATGATGTCAAGCAAAGAGGCGCTGAATTATGTCAATTAGCCTAGCAGAAGCTTCTAAAGCCATGACATCATTTTCTGGAATTTTCCAAGCTGTTTAAAGGCATAGTCAACTTAGTGTATGTAAACTTCTGACCCACTGGAATTGTGATACAGTGAATTATAAGTGAAATAATCTGTCTGTAAACAGTTGTTGGAAAAATGACTTGTGTCATGCACAAAGTAGATGTCCTAACCGACTTGCCAAAACTATAGTTTGTTAACAAGAAATGTGTGAAAGTGATTGAAAAACGAGTTTTAATGACTCCAAACTAAGTGTATGTAAACTTCCGACTTCAACTGTATATTTTGTAACTCATTTAAGAAGCTGCCTCACCTTGCTTGAAAATACTGCCTTACTGCCTAGGTATGTGCACCACTGTAGAAAGGTTGAAAATGGCAAGAATTCATTTGGCTGATAATAGCCTCCTCCCGAGACTTTGCCTGTTCATTTGAAGGGATAAACCATGATGTCTTGCCTCAGCCGGCTCATCGAGCTCCCATATCGTCTCCAGAGTCTGAGCTTTTGAGCTTGTCAAACACTCAACCATCATCGATTTCTAAAAGCTTTAACTTGATTTGATCAAAGGCTTTGGAGTTTTCACCAATATACCCAATTCATCCATCTATATCGCAACTGACCCAATCCGCTTAGACATGTACACAAGGGAAAAGAGATCTTCAAAATGGTCACGTTCGGTGACATTTGGCCCTATGGAGCTAAGTCATTTTTTAAAATAATCAGTCTGGTTTGGACTGCGCCACTCGTTTCCTTTCAGCTGGTAGTTGTGTGGGATCCCTCTAAGCGGTAGATGAACAGGGACTTCCTGGAGAGGAAGGGGGCGTTTGATATTGGGTGGAGGAGCATAAGCCATCTGAAACTTCTCTGCACGCCTCCGCGCCGACCAAGGTCTGTAGAGAGTGTACATTTGTCACGTGTTCAGAGTCAACATACAGGATGAATAGGCGAGGCTATATGCTCAATGATCTGCCCTACAGGCTCTGTGTGTACAGGGGGAATGATGGCTTATTTTAATAATGGCTAGGCTAGGTCTGTTGGCGCGTGTGTTTGTGTGTGTGTGTGTGTGTTTGCGTAACTGGGTGTGTGTATGCATGTGTTTGGTATGTAAAGGATCATTTGGTACTGGAGGGAGAAGAGAACAAAAACTTTCACTTCCAGCATTTTGTCTCTGAATGGAACAATTGATGCAACTTGTGAGGGGTAAATGTGTCTGGCAATGAGTCAATGCTAACCAAGCCTTTTTCAGTGGAGCTGATGTGATGTTCTGAAATTTGATTTGTTTAATTTCCTTTCTTGTTTACATTAGATAGAAGAAGCAAATTAAACACAGTCTCTGCGTTTTGTGGTGATACAAACACAATGAAAATAAAACTGTGTCTACAACCTAGCCAAAATAATACAATTGTCAGCAGCAGTGGCATCATTCCCACGGCATGTGCCCCCTCAGATTTATCCTGTTTTAAAAATGTTCAGATGTTGAATTATTGACTAAACTTCCTTTTTAAGCCCACTTTTTATAATAGTTATTTATAAAAAATATCTGTCAGCTGTATTTTGAGGAGGGGGCACAATGACTGGAGCAGGCAAAGAGCCTCCCCCAATCCTTATTCTCCCTAGTGGTTCCTTCCAAGGTGCACAGAGCAAAGAGATGCCTAGGCAGGACGCCACTGTAGATACTCTAGTGCGTGCAACATAGTCAGCGGAGGAGGAGAGAGAGTGTAGAGTGACACACACAGCTTTTTATTTGATTTTAGCTGCCGGTGATGGTCAGGTGCTGTGTTTTTAAATTAATTTGATCAAGCTAAATAGCCTATTGATTCCTTCTTGATGAATAAATAAAAATGTAATCTTTTGTTGTTTCTTTGTAATACTAGCCACGTAGCAATTTTATGAAATTGGCTTTAGTTAGCCAGCTAGATAGGTTCCTAATCTCCCAACCTCATACCTAGCTACCAAGCCATTTAAGGCTATCCATCAAGTTAAAGTAACTTGTCTAACTATCTCAGCTAAGATAACCTGTGCAGAAAAAAAACATATTTCTTTACATAGAATTAGGCATAATTATTAATGAATGCAGGAAAAAGCTATTTCAGGTGTGGTAGGCCACACAAGCTCACAGAACGGGACTGCCGAGTACTGAAGTGCGTAGCACGTAAAACTCGCCTGTCCCCGGTTGCAACACTCACTACCGAGTTCCAAACTGCCTCTGGAAGCAACATCAGCATAAGAACTGTTTGTCGGAAGCTTCATGAAATGGGTTTCCATGGCCGAGCAGCCGCACACAAGCCTAACATCACCATGCGCAATGCCAAGCGTCGGCTGGAGTGGTGTAAAGCTTGCTGCCTTTGGACTCTGGAGTAGTGGAAATGTGTTCTCTGGAGTGATAATCACGCTTCACCATCTGGCAGTCCAACGGACGAATCTGGGTTCAGAGGATGCCAGGAGAACGCTACCTGCCCCAACGCATAGTGCCAACTGTAAAGTTTGGTGGAGGAGGAATAATGGTCTGGGGCTGTTTTTCATTGTAGTGGCAATACCCCTTATTTCCAGTGAAGGGAAATCTTAACGCTACAGCATACAACAGTAACACATTTTTTGGAAAGGTGGCATCTCATGACTGTGCCATGTTGAAAGTCACGGTGCTCTTCAGTAAGGCCATTCTACTGCCAGTGTTTGTCTCTGTGTGCTTACATTTTTACACCTGTCAACAACGGGTGTGTCTAAAATAGCCAAATCACACTAATTTGAAGGGGCGTCCACAAACCTTTGTATATATAGTGTGTCTATGACCAACATATGCATATCTGTATTCCCAGTCACGTGAAATCCATTGATCAGGGCTTAATGAATTTATTTAAACTTTTTTGAAATTGTTGCATGTTGCGTTTATATTTTTGTTCAGTATGGTATCTGTTGAGGTCGGCTTGGGCCGTGATCATATTTCCCCATAGTATATTGTGCCGAAGTTGAGTGAATGAAAGGCAACGTAACGTTATGACTATAACTACGTTTCCCTGATGGAGGGAAATGAGTTACAACTCCTGTTGGGACCCGCTTCCCGTTCCTGGGCTCGGTAAAGAGTGATAGGAAGGAAGGAATGAATGAAGGAATGAATCCGAGCCTCACGTTTATCATATGTGAAAGGTGGGACTTCCAGCGTGGCACGGATTTCATTGGCCTGGTCCGGCGTGATTGTACATCCTTCAGCCGAAGTCGAGTTGAGAATGCGATTCCCCATAATATGTTGTACCTCGTTTCTCTCCTTTAGGGAACATTAGTTATAGTCATAACATTACGTTTTTAATGGCTGTGTGGAAATTATATTTAGAGCATGGCGTCTAACTTGTCACCATGGTTACTTTCTCTACCCAGTTGGATCTCAGTCCTTTGTGTTTTATTTTCTTTTTACATGGATATGCTTTATCCGTTTTCACAGTCATGTTGTAAAAAATTTTGACTGACAAATTGTGTAGTTATAATGACTGTTGCACACACACAAACCATTATTTTCTTCCTTTTCTCCATGGCTGGGTTGTTTGATGATGCAATATAATTTTGGATATGGACTAAACATGGACCCAAGGCCTTTTCGGTGCGAATTTCGATGCCACAAGGCCTGTTTTCTGCAAATTTAGTTGAATTGCAAGCAGCCAACATGACAGACAAATAATGTAAACACAGGAAGATTAAAATGTATCAGTGAATATGATTTGGGAGCTTTCGTCCTTGGGAGCTTTCTCCCTATTTCATTGAGCATACACCTTTAAGATATGTCTAAAGGTAAGACACATAAACAGAGCCTGAGATTACCGTACCGTAGTAGTAAACGCCAGCACAGATTTATTTTGAAATCCATCACAGTGTCAGTCAGGGCAGCGGGAGATATCATCATATCTACCTTAATGTCTGTGGGAGACCGAAGTCAGCCAGACTTAAATACAAATAAGCCTTAAACTCCATCTTTTTAATTGTTGCGATTATGTCTGACAATAGGTATCCCCAGAGCTGCCCCTGAGAGGAGAACGAATTGAGCGAAGCTTGCAGATGGGCCTCCATGGCTGCGTAAGGCCAAGTTGGAATCGATACTGTGAGAGACACACACTGAACGTCAGTGACAGCTTGAGTCAACTCAGCTGAACATTTTTTTTTTTTTCAATTTCTCTCTCCCAAAGAACGTCTCTATGTCTTCTGTTTATTCTCTCCATCTCTGTCTCTTTCTGTCCAGTTACTGAGGGCATTCTCTTAAGCACATTGACAGGGAAACAGAAACTTGCCGTGAATTTAACGATGGGAGAATTTGTGCCAAGCATAGGGTTAGCATCACTTTCCAGACATGTCAATCTCCATGCTCTCCATATAGAGCACCGACATTCCCTAAGGCCCGCAGATACAGTGGGGAAAAAAAGTATTTAGTCAGCCACCAATTGTGCAAGTTCTCTCACTTAAAAAGATGAGAGAGGCCTGTAATTTTCATCATAGGTACACTTCAACTATGACAGACAAAATGAGGAAAAAATATCCAGAAAATCACATTGTAGGATTTTTTATGAATTTATTTGCAAATTATGGTGGAAAATAAGTATTTGGTCAATAACAAAAGTTTATCTTAATACTTTGTTATATACCCTTTGTTGGCAATGACAGAGGTCAAACGTTTTCTGTAAGTCTTCACAAGGTTTTCACACACTGTTGCTGGTATTTTGGCCCATTCCTCCATGCAGATCTCCTCTAGAGCAGTGATGTTTTGGGGCTGTCGCTGGGCAACACGGACTTTCAAAGATTTTCTATGGGGTTGAGATCTGGAGACTGGCTAGGCCACTCCAGGACCTTGAAATGCTTCTTCTGAAGCCACTCCTTCGGTGCCCGGGCGGTGTGTTTGGGATCATTGTCTTGCTGAAAGACCCAGCCACGTTTCATCTTCAATGCCCTTGCTGATGGAAGGAGGTTTTCACTCAAAATCTCACGATACATGGCCCCATTCATTCTTTCCTTTACACGGATCAGTCGTCCTGGTCCCTTTGCAGAAAAACAGCCCCAAAGCATGATGTTTCCACCCCCATGCTTCACAGTAGGTATGGTGTTCTTTGGATGCAACTCAGCATTCTTTGTCCTCCAAACACGACGAGTTGAGTTTTTACCAAAAAGTTATATTTTGGTTTCATCTGACATTCTCCCAATCCTCATCTGGATCATCCAAATGCTCTCTAGCAAACTTTAGACTTGCCTGAACATGTACTGGCTTAAGCAGGGGGACACGTCTGGCACTGCAGGATTTGAGTCCCTGGCGGCGTAGTGTGTTACTGATGGTAGGCTTTGTTACTTTGGTCCCAGCTCTCTGCAGGTCATTCACTAGGTCCCCGTGTGGTTCTGGGATTTTTGCTCACCGTTCTTGTGATCATTTTGACCCCACGGGTGAGATCTTGCGTGGAGCCCCAGATCGAGGAAGATTATCAGTGGTCTTGTATGTCTTCCATTTCCTAATAATTGCTCCCACAGTTGATTTCTTCAAACCAAGCTGCTTACCTATTGCAGATTCAGTCTTCCCAACCTGGTGCAGGTCTACAATTTTGTTTCTGGTGTCCTTTGACAGCTCTTTGGTCTTGGCCATAGTGGAGTTTGGAGTGTGACTGTTTTAGGTTGTGGACAGGTGTCTTTTATACTGATAACAAGTTCAAACAGGTGCCATTAATACAGGTAATGAGTGGAGGACAGAGGAGCCTCTTAAAGAAGAAGTTACAGGTCTGTGAGAGCCAGAAATCTTGCTTGTTTGTATGTGACCAAATACTTATTTTCCACCATAATTTGCAAATAAATTCATAAAAAATCCTACAATGTGATTTTCTGGATTTTTTTTCCTCATTTTGTCTGTCATAGTTGAAGTGTACCTATGATGAAAATTACAGGCCTCTCTCATCTTTTTAAGTGAGAGAACTTGCACAATTGGTGGCTGACTAAATACTTTTTTGCCCCACTGTATGTATGCTATGGAGAGAGAGAATGCCCAAAACACCTCCGGTAAGCAGGAGTCAAGACCTGTCAACTGGCTGTTGTCTTTGTGATGCTACGCAAGCTGACAGCTAACACATTGTAAGTGTGTCTATCTCTCTCGCTTTCTCTCTCCCCCTCTTTTTCTCTCAGTTATTTACCTTGCCTTTCCTATTTCCTATGGATTATTTCAGTGTTTGTTTTTATTCTATGCATGCTTGGCACACTTATGCCCTAAGGGACTAAATTAGCGAGGGAAAAGTGATCTCTCTCTTTTTCCCTCCTCTCTTACCCTGTCTTCTTCACTCATTGTTGTTTCTCCATCTACTGTTAGAATTCTATGCATACGTTTTGAGCATGTTTGCTTCATATGGAAGGCACGGCACGTGGCTACAATCTCAAGTCTTGCTTCATTAATATAATATTTCAATCACCTTAGTGCTCTCATTTAAAACAGTATTATGGTGATCATGGGGGGGAAGGGAATTTACCTAAAGGATACAGACTAATTGGGAATACATTACTTTGACGCCCTTGAGCAGGGCACACTGTCAGCAGAGTTGCAGCGCATACACAGCTGTTTCTGCTCCACCACAGAAGTGAAGCTGTAAACTATGCCAATGATGTGCTCTGGAATTCTAACAGAAAAATAAGTAAGTAGTTATCTTTGATTACAATATGCTCCATCTGTAATGAATCGAGTAAATCAATTGATTCTGTGTTTTGAATATGTTGTAGATGAGCTGGTAACACATTAAGTTGATCTTAAACCTGTGTAGTATATGTGTAATTACTGTAGTAATAACATGTTATTACATAGTGTGTGGGGAAAAAGGAAACTTAAAAGTCCAGGAATACATGGTCCTAACTGTATACCACAGCAAGAGTTCCTGTAAACCCAGTCACCCCTGAAAAAGGGGACTTTGGCCAAGAGCAAGCTTCTGCCATGCATCACTCCTGCCCACTGCCCAGCTAGAGTCCATCCTCATCTGGTGTGAATTTCCCTCTGCTTTGTCCCATCTCTCTCTCGCTCTCTGTCTCCCCCCTCATACCTCAGCGGTGACGTCCCTCTTCGTCTCTCTTCTCTCTGTGTTGTGCAACAGCCATCGCTTTGGGGAGACCGACTAAGGAGAGAAGAAGGGCTCACCGCAGCACGGGGCCCTGACAGGTAACTCCCAGGATGGCCATTTCCCCTCCGACCAGCCAACATTAATCCCACTCACTGCTCTTAAAGCGCCTCATATGGAAGCCATTAGACGGCCTGACAGGAGCCAGAGAGTGAACTGTGAAAGAGACCCAGGCTTTAATTACAGTTCCATTCTACCAGGAGACCCAGCTAGCTAGCGCTGGCCATGGGGATGCCTTGGGGACGTCATTAGAGTGTGTCCTGGTCTGGTGACGTGCTGCGTTAAATAAGGAAGTCTTTACTAATTACTGAACTGCTAGGCATGTATCTGGTTTCTGGTAGTTTTTTGGCCTGTGACAATAGCGCGTTGTTGAGTGCTTCAAATAATATTGTAAGGCTAAGTATGCCTGGTTGGTTGGCAGTCAGTGTGCCCAGAATATTTTAGCAGAGTTGTTAATAAAGGAATGTTCTGGATGTTTTAGTTGTTGTTGTTTATCCTCGAGATTGACCACCACCAAGGAAAATGCCTCCTTGCTTGACTGCTAAAGGTACATTTAGAGTGTTTGGGAGAGCAAGGTCAGAGAGATACGCAGTGATAGCCTGAGCTTAGACACAGCAAGAGTTTTCAATAATTTAGTTGCAACAACGAAAGACAAACCCTGGACCGGGTAATTTTGGGAAACCTGCACTGTCAGCATACCCCACGGGTTGCCACCTTTCACTGTTTCACATTTGGCCACTCGGTTGCTGTTCTAGGACTGGTTACCCGTCTACCATTGTGTTCCCTTGCGGCCCAGCCCCCGGCCCCAGGCTAGACGGCCCACAGACTTTTACACCGCTGCCGAGCCATCATGACTTTGACCCCAGCCTCTGACCTCCTGTCTATACTGTAAACATTTTGGTTGGAACAGATAGATGGGGATCTATAGGAAGAATTCTCAGAGGGTGTTCTCTTTCAACCACTTTCACTGTAAGGTAGAAACTGAGGTAGAAAAAGCAGTTCAAGTTTATGTCTGAGAAGAAATCTTCTCACCAGCTTTACAGCGTATCACATTCACTGTGATGTCCTCTGTAGCGCAGTTGCTAGAGCATGGTGCTTGCAATGACAGGATTGTGGGTTCAATTACTGGGACCACTTGACGTAAAATGTAAGTACGCATGACTGTTAGTCGCTTTGGATAAAAGCGTCTGTTAAATGGCATTTATTAGTTATCATATTAATAATGTAATGTCTTCTTGCCTTCCTGGGACTAGTGATACAATCTTCTGATAGCCAAGCAGTATAAACGGAACTGTAAAGTGTAGCATGTTGAGAACAGGACATTAACATAGATTGATGACAAAGGAACAAAACCTTCTAATGGTGGGAGATAGTGAAGCACCTCAATTTCAAACCTGATTCAGCAGATCTTCATTAGCTGCTGACTGGCGATGATGTACAGCACTGACACCAATCGCTTTCTCTACTTACTTGCCATTTCCATCTGCTGTCTCCAGATGACCTTCTTAATCTCTATTGGCGCGATAATATTCAGCTCACAGAAATGAATTGCAATAGCACACGGCGTAGCACAAGGAACTGTTTTAATGCATGCCTAATAGGCCTAGCTGTGTTAAGAATTGCTATGGCATTGCGATGAGGGAGAGCTGCAATGGGAGATATACGTCATACATACATTAAGCAGATAAGCGCACTCGCCAAATGTCGAGGACACACAATGAGAAATGGGAAGTGGCGCTCTTGGAGCATGATTGCCTTTCCTGGAAGCCTGTGTTTCAGACATAAGGAAGTGGATGGCGGCAAATGTTCTACTTTTAAACTCGGACAAAACAAAGATGCTTTTTCTAGGTCCAAGAAACAAAGAGATCTTCTGTTGAATCTGACAATTAATCTTGATGGTTGTACAGTCGTCTCAAATAAAACTGTGAAGGACCTCGGCATTACTCTGGACCCTGATCTCTCTTTTGACAAACATATCAAGACTGTTTCAAGGACAGCTTTTTTCCATCTACGTAACATTGCAAAAATCAGAAACTTTCTGTCCAAAAATGATGCAGAAAAATGTATCCATGCTTTTGTCACTTCTAGATTAGACTACTGCAATGCTCTACTTTCAGGCTACCCGGATAAAGCACTAAATTAACTTCAGTTAGTGCTAAACACGGCTGCTAGAATCTAGACTAGAACCCCAAAAATGTATCATATTACTCCAGTGCTAGCCTCTCTACACTGGCTTCCTGTTAAGGCAAGGGCTGATTTCAAGGTTTTACTGCTAAACTAAAAAAGCATTTGTCTTGTCTTTGGCATCATTAAAGTGAAGACTTATTTTATCAAATCAAGGAAAATCTTCAGATTACAAAGTTATAATTTTCCTAATATAACTTTTCGGATATTTTATTAATGTTATTCTAATTAATGAATTATTCTTTACCTCACGTTAGTCTCGTTCCGAACGTCGTAAACCGTTGGTTATCTGCACGAACCCAGTCTTTACTATGAATCATCCATACATCAATTGTCTTAATCCTTTATTTACTAACTAAATAAATAATCACAGAAATGCATAAACAAACAAACAGTAGATACAGTTACAAGGAAATGATAGTGAGTTTCCCTAGTGGGATAAGCCGGTATCGTGGCTTGGTGGACAAAAGGGGGGAAGTGGGTGTAGACTGAGAAAGGCGGGAATTACACAAATGAGTCACTACATAGTTGATAATTATATTCATTGAAATGCTAATCCTTTGCAAATGAACGCTCACTCATTCGGGAATAAAAATAAATATTTCCGCTCAGTGTGTCGTCGTGATCTCTGTTGGAATCGTCCGTCTTTCTGTTGGAAAGTTCATCCGCCCTTCTCTCTCTTCCAATAAGTATTTCGTGGTTAGAATGGATACTTCAGAGTACCATTAAGAAATGTTCTTATAGATAGATGTTTCGGCAGTTGTCGGCAGTTGTCGGTTATCACATTCAGGTTGACATAATTTATAGCTGCAGACTAGTAATTAATATCGAAGAGTTGCTTTTATTCTGTCGGATCGATAGTCTCAGAGTTTAACCACGTGGTATGGTTAATAATTAAAAAAACATTTGTGGTCTCTACTCCAACCTTTGCTCCCTCAGCTGACCGAGGTATGCATGGTCTGCAGGGAATTTCTTCAAGTGGGGGTTATATTCGTAAAGTAGAAAAGGCTGTCCCATGACGCCAGATCGATGTCTGTGCTCATGGGGGCGGGCCAATGACTTAGTGAAACTTTAAAGGGAATTGGATTCTCTTTCATTAAACAGTTTAAAATCACATTACATAATTTCACAAATGGTTTCATCTTTAATCATTCATTTTATACAATAATTAGATGCAAATCTCATAATGGAGACTCTTGTATAAACAGAGTTATGGTAATGTGGCTGTATTGTCTCTCATGAGGTCACAAACATTAGACAAAATGGACCGGTCGTAGCTGGATTCTCCACTGACCATTTACACATTCTCCCAAACATAGATATTGTTCAGTTCTCAAGTTCTGTGATGTGGAAGAAGATCCTTTGTTCTCTCTATGGGTCTCTTTCTGCATATACTGGTGGAGAGAGTCTCCTCCAGGAATTTACGACCTGAGGTAACAGAAGCCTGGGTGTAGGGGGGAGAGAGGGGGAAGGCACGCTATTCCCAAAGAGGGCCACGTCATGACACATTACATGGGCTTGCTCCTACCTATCTTTCCGATTTGGTCCTGCCATACATACCTACACGTACGCTACGGTCACAAGACGCAGGCCTCCTTACTGTCCCTAGAATTTCTAAGCAAACAGCTGGAGGCAGGGCTTTCTCCTATAAAGATACATTTTTATTGAATGGTCTGCCTATCCATGTGAGAGACGCAGACTCGGTCTCAACCTTTAAGTCTTTATTGAAGACTCATCTCTTCAGTAGGTCCTATGATTGAGTGTAGTCTGGCCCAGGAGATCTTTGTCAGCTATACTCGGCCTTGTCTCAGGATGGTAAGTTGGTGGTTGAAGATATCCCTAGTGGTGTGGGGGCTGTGCTTCGGCAGAGTGGGTGGGGTTATATCCTGCCTGTTTGGCCCTGGGTGTATCGTCGGATGGGGCCACAGTGTCTCCCGACCCCTCCTGTCTCAGCCTCCAGTATTTATGCTGCAGTAGTTTATGTGTCGGGGGGCTAGGGTCAGTCTGTTATATCTGGAGTTTTTCTCCTCTCTTATCCAGTGTCCTGTGAATTTAAGTATGCTCTCTCTAATTCTCTCTTTCTCTCTTTTTCTCTCTTTCATTCTTTCTTTCTTTCTCTCTCTCTCTCTCTCTCTCTCTCTCTCTCTCTCTCTCTCTCTCTCTCTCTCTCTCTCTCTCTCTCTCTCGGAGGACCTGAGCCCTAGGACCATTCTTCAGGACTACCTTGCCTGATGACTCCTTGCTGTCCCGAGTCCACCTGGCCGTGCTGCTGCTCCAGTTTCAACTGTTCTGCATGCGGCTATGGAACACTGACCTGTTCACCAGACCTGCTACCTGTCCCAGACCTGCTGTTTCCAACTCTCTAGAGACAGCAGGAGCGGTAGAGATACTCTGAATGATTGGCCATGAAAAGCCAACTGACATTTACTCCTGAGGTGCTGCCCTGTTGCATTCTCGACAACCACTGTGATTATTATTATTTGCCCTGCTGGTCATCTATGAACATTTTAACATCTAGCCAAAGTTCTGTTATAATCTCCACCCGGCACAGCCAGAAGAGGACTGGCCACCCTTCATAGCCTAGTTCCTCTCTAGGTTTCTTCCTATGTTCTGGCTTTTCTAGGGAGATTTTCCTAACCACTCTGCTTCTACACCTGCATTGCTTTCTTTTTGGGGTTTTAGGCTGGGTTTCTGTACAGCACTCTGTGACATCAGCTGATGTAAGAAGGGCTTTATAAATTTGATTTGATTTGATTGCGACATATGGCGCTAATATTGTCAAAGACCCCAAAAAATCCCTCAATGGCACTGTTTCTTGTCAAATGGCAATTTAGACACCTGCAACCTAATCTCAAAGGAAGGTCATGCAAGTCATTTTACCTTTATTTAACTAGGCAAGTCAGTTAAGAACAAATTCTTATTTTCAATGACAGCCTAGGAACAGTGGGTTAACTGCCTTGTTCAGGGGCAGAACGACAGATGGCCACCCTTGCCAGCTCGGGGACTTGATCTTGCAACCTTCCGGTTACTAGTCAAATGCTCTAACCACTAGGATACCTGCCGCCCCAGTCATGTTGACAACAGCACTGCAGCACTGGGCTTTTATTTTTAGATTCAACAGTATGTCTTATTGAGAGGGCCGGCAGCATTGGCCAGGACTGGGCCACACATGCTTAGTCCTAAGTGCTAAACTAGTCTACTCTACAGAAAGATGTCCTCAAGTAGAATAGGCATAAGAGACACACACTGCTAGAAATTGCAATTCTATTTAAGCAATTTATCCCCAAAGGCTAAAAGCAGGCCTCTAAATATGTCCCTGGGGGCCTGAGCCTGTGCTGCACGTTTATAATTTAAAATATATATATATTTAACTATATTTAACCAGGGTCTGTAGTGACACCTCTAGCACTGAGATGCAATGCCTTAGACTGCTGCGTCACTCAGGAGCCCCTTTTAGAAATTTGTAATGGGAAACCAGCTCTGTGAAAGGAGAAGGTTGGTAATGGGAAACCAGCTCTGTGAAAGGAGAAGGTTGGTAATGGGAAACCAGCTCTGTGAAAGGAGAAAGTTGGTCATGGGAAACCAGCTCTGTGAAGGGAGAAAGTTGGTAAATGGAAACCAAGTCTGTGAAAGGAGATCCGTCCCCTGAGACCCAGAGAGGAAATTACATTTCTGTGCAATCATACCGAACCCTTGGGATGGAGAGGGAGGGCTGCTAGCTCCATCACTCACTCCCTCTCATTCCCTCGGATGTTAAAAGGTTTCAAGACGTACATCAGGATTTGTTTGAGGGAGTTAAATAGACAGTTCTGTTCTGATTGTGTAAATGCAGGCTATGCTGTGAACACCATCCTAGAGGTTTTAGAGCTGACATCACTTGGGTTAGAATTCCCTTTGGATTTCTCAGCGTGGTGAAACACCCAGCACTAATTGCAACCTGACAAATACAAAAACAAACAGGATAAAGAGAAGAGTTAAAACTAACTATGGAAAGTCCAATTTTACTGTACACAAATAGGGTCCGGTGTTAGAAACAAACTGTGGGTGGTCGAGGAACATCGTAGAGCTATGGCAGTAAATAGATGGTCTCTGTTTTTAGAAAAGTGATGGATAGAAATGCTTCCCAGCTTGCACACATTACTAAGAGCCTTCCAGAATAAACAGGAATCAATTAAATAAAAAAAGTGCCAGATTACAATCAACTTCTTAACTACTACTTAATTAGATACAGTAATGTGATATTTATATTAATTGATTGAACTAACTTTAAGTTAGCTGACTATATCTGCATACTTTTTAAAAACTTTCTTAAAGGTAAATCAAAGAGCTACTTCAGACAGTGTCATATACCCCAGTGTACATATTGTTCTGTACACAAAGGGGCTCCTTTGCCTGCAGTAAAGCCAATAAAAATGTGTGGGAACGCTCTGAAAAACAAAACAACATACCACAGCCAAACACACCCTACACCAGCAGGTCAGAGACACAACAACAGGCAACACAATATGACAATATTATATGGGGAAGAGACAATTTCTTTTCTCAAATATGCCATTAACTATTTTATATGTGTCCTAAAGCGTTACGTCAGTTCGACAGCAGAGCTGTCCCACTCCTCGAGTCACCTCTCAAAATGAGAACACATCTTGCATAACTGACTGGGTGCCAGCTGCATCTTCATGTTTGTTAATGAAAAATCTTTCAAGCTTTTCCATTATTTGTTTTGAGCCAGCCGACGGTTCCCATCACAGAGACCAGGTGGTGTTGTGTGCTGGCATAGCCTCTTTGGGTTTGTGTGTGTGTGTGTGTGTGTGTGTGTGTGTGTGTGTGTGTGTGTGTGTGTGTGTGTGTGTGTGTGTGTGTGTGTGTGTGTGTGTGTGTGTGTGTGTGTGTGTGTGTGTGTGTGTGTGTGTGTGTGTGTGTGTGTGTGTGTGTGTGTGTGTGTGTGTGTGTGTGTGTGTGTGTGGGGGAGAGCAGCGTGCTTGTGCTTGTGTATTTCTGAGTTTTAGGCTCCTGGGACTAGTCGGCCATGGAAAGTAACGATACGTGCTTAAAGTCAAGCTGATTTACTGTCAACAGCCAATACTGTGTCCCTCTAAATACTGTAAGTATTAAAGTGCTTATCAAAACAAAAGTTATAACCACACTATGTCCTTTGAGAAGTTCAGTCTGAAGTGTTTTGGATGTATTGCCATAAACAGGTAGAAAAGTTACTTTTTGATTGGTTGTAGTCCTTCACATCAACAGAGATCATTACTTTTGCAGTTAGCTAGAGGTAGGCTTACTTTGCCAGTGAACCATTGACCTATAGCCCAAGCAATTATCATTGTACACACACTGAGTGTACAAAACATTAGCAACACCTGCTCTTTCCATGACACAGACTGATCAGGTGAATCCAGGTGAAAGCTATGATCCCTTATTGATGTCACTTGTTAAATCCCCTTCAATCAGTGTAGATGAAGGGGAGGAGACAGGTTAAATAATATTTTTTAAGCCTTGAGACAATTTAGGCATGGATTATGTATGTATGCTATATGCAAGATTAAAGATTTAAGTGCCTTTGAACGGAGTATGGTAGTAGGTGCCATGCGCACCGGTTTGAATGTGTCAAGAACTGCAATGCTGCTGGGTTTTTCACGCTCAACAGTTTCCTGTGTGTATCAAGAATGGTCCACCACCCAAAGGACATCCAGTCAACTTGACACAACTGTGGGAAGCATTGGGAGTCAACATAGGCCAGCATCCCTTTGAATGCTTTCAACACCTTGTAGAGTCCATGCCCAGACGAATTGAGGCTGTTTAGAGGGCAAAATGGGGTACAACTCAATATTACGAAGGTGTTCCTAATTCTTTGTACTCTCAGTGTATGTTTAGATTGTCAGGTTACATTTTTGGGGGGGATAAAAGTTAAAGGCATTGTTATTGTTAATATTATAGAAGTAAATCTACATTCAAAGATCAAGCTCCAACAGTTATATTGTTCCCCCCATGGAATGCAGATGCAGACACTGAAAGCATTTCGACCAACATTGTGTTAGGACTTCGTTAGGAGATCTTATATCGTCAATTAGAGGGTGGCATGTTACAACTTCCCCATTTCTCCATAGGACCCAAGGGAAGGAATTAGTCTCTGGTACATGAGCTATTGTCACAGCATTTCCAATAACCTTGCTTGCTTGATTTATAAATCCTTTCATTTTAAAGACACAGGCACCGTTGCCATTCCTCATCCTTTTTCTTACTGAAGGAAACCAATCAGTCATCTTTCAATGGGAACAACTGTACAGTTTCCTTGACTGTCCGCAGTCATTTTTCATTTTTCCTGTCAACTCGTACTGTACGTTTATAAACATTGAATAACTCTTTAGGTTACCCTATAGTCTTTATTCCCCACTGTAGAATATATTGTGACAAGAAACGTATTTCAAAGAACAGCATGTGCTGAATATAGAGCAGGAATTCCATTCCAGGTAAATGTAAAGAAAAGCTCTGCATGTTCAGTAGGACAATGGGGGGGTAAAACAGTAAAAGTCTTGCTATGTTACAGCAGCTTTGCATCCATATTGCCTCACATGCACGTATTTCATCATGAACTTGACTGATGTTCTTTGGTAAAGGAGGACCGCTGTGCAGGCATAGAAAAGTTTGAGTAGTGTTTGACAAACTTTCCCAATCAGACTCTGCCCCCTACTGGTTAACTCCATCAACATCACCCACCAGTTGAATAGAATCCTGGGACAGACACACACCAATACAATATCACAGCTAGCTGATGTCTTTCATATTCAAGTATATTTTGTCTGTGTGAAATAAATGGGATATTGAATGAAAAGGGATGTTGTTGTAATTCTGCAGCTCACATCAATCTTTCCCTTTAATATAAACATGATGTTATTATGTGCTGCTATGGGTGACATGATGGCTAATAAGCTCCTTCCTGGCCTTTTCTTGACTCCTGTTCTAAAATAATGCATGCGTGACACAGCACTCTACCCTACTGTATACAGCATCTGCCCAATGATGTCTGAGCTCTCTCTGAGTGAGTGTGTGTGTGTGTCCATCACTTCCCAGTGCTTAATCACTGCTGCTAATTGAGCTGTTAAGCCAACATTTGTCTTGATTAGATATCTCTCGGCTGGTGTCTTGGATTCTCCTATGGAGACTCACATACGCACACATTTGAGTATGCTTGTGTGCACACACACACACACACACACACACACACACACACACACACACACACACACACACACACACACACACACACACACACACACACACACACACACACACACACACACACACACACACACACACACACACACACACACACACACACACACACACACACACACACACACACACACACACACACACACACACACACACACACACACTCAGTACAGTTGGCAGGGAGGGGAGCCTGTTCTCTCCTCAACCTGTTTAGGCCAGCAGTCCATCGTCCATTAGCCTGCCTCAGAGCATCTCAGAATATGACTGCCTTTGTTGTCACCAGACTGCTGACAGTAAAGACATTGGTGCTAAATGTTACTTTGATTTTAATTGGGCTGAGTGCAAGCTAAGCCAAAAAGTACATTATGGTACTAGCACATTATAGCTAGCGTACCTACCTTCTGGTGTCCATGATAGAGGCGTATCAGGGCTCGACATGTAATAGAATATTACACCTGTTAATGTCTTATTTTGCCTATTTGAGTGTAGCTACAAAGAGCAGGCATACATATTTTACCTCTGTTGAGCTATTTGTTGTAGCTTTTAGGTACATGGTCTAATTAACTAAGACTTTTATCAAACAGAAATGCAAAGTATTTGATAACTAGCTCATCAACAGTCATATTTGAAATATACAACTGAGGAAACATTGACATCAAAGACATTTCCAGCGTGAGAGACATTTACTATATTCAAGCTAATGCTTGAATGTTGATGACCTAAAAAGCTCTCAAATATGTGGTAACTCCAGAATAATTGTATAGCCTTTACATTTTTGGGGCCTTCAAATGGTCTAATGTCCTAATACAAAGACAATATTGCACTTTGCTTTTCATAAAGGCTTGCAATGACAAACCAGAACTGACTGCCAACCCAAAGACCATAATCAAACTCTAACGACATATAGCAAGAGATAGGAAGAGAAGAATGAATAATGCAACAGGGCATTGTCATGTCATGCAATTTACTACAAATAGACATTAACATGACATCATGAGGCACTGATAACAGGGCGGTGAAGCCTCCTCTGAGCCAATGGTTCCTTATAGCACTGATTCCTTATAGCACATTATACGGAGAGAAGGGAAGGGCTTACTATTCACGTAAGGGTCCACTCTACTGCCCATGTGTGACCTCCGCACAGAATCATGAATCTGAATCTGGCCTCTCCCGCATCTCGTCCGAAGCCTTTATCTGGACACACCAAGGTTACCCTCCTGAGAAGTGAGTTTTGTAAGTGGATGGTTGTTGAGAAGCTTAAGCTGCCCTAACCTTTCCTCTCCTCCTCTCTTCTCTGTCCTTCACATTTGCTTACTGCCCTGCTCTGTCTCTTGACCTGTCTGTGCTTGTCCATTGTGTGAGACGTCAGGTGAGGCCATTGCCGAGTCACTGAAAAGAATTGCTTTAGCTAAGGAAAAAGTCAGAGGTGGAAACCATGAAAAAACAACAAGCAGACGCAGATTAAAAAACAACTACAATATAGAATGGATATACAATTGTGAATTTAAAAGAGCATCTTTTAACCCAGTTTCTATCTCTTAAGACAACATCAATTACATAATTTATCTGAGAGAAAATTACAAACCTTCATTACATATGAGGTATGGAGACATCCAACAGTATTAGTTTACTCATACATTTTTAACAGCATTAATGTAATGCTTAGTACCATTGAATTAATTTTTCATTCAGTCCAGTGGAATGAAACCATTGTATGCAACACAATCCCTGTACATTCCTTTTAAATGGAAGAGAAAATCAATGAAGATCACTAGAAGTTTTTTTAGCAGTTTACAAAGCGTAGGCCACTTTATGGAATTCACACAGTATGGGATGGATGGAGAGGGTATGATACAAATATTTTGCTATGACTCCTGTGGTGGAATTAATTTACTGTGTGGTGAACAGTATCTTGGGAAGATGATACTGTGACATGTCCATTCCAATTATTTGGCATGCAGCAGACATGGAATCATTTAGCTGGTATGTGCCTTGGGGTTCACGTCAGATAACCTGACATAATGGTGAAGTCAGATGATTCGGTTTTGTGTAGTCTGTGATATCCATGGATGAAGAAAGCAATTTCATGGACCTCAATGTTTTTTTTAAATCCACAGTGAAAGACCAAGGGTATCGTAAGGTTGCAAGAGGCAGTGTCTGTATATTTTCTAACATGAATGTGCTTAATACGTACTGTGTGGTACACATTACCATTTGCCCTATATACAGTAGCAGACACAGCACATTGATGGGCAATAACACTAACAGGAAGATCATTAATTTAACCAACCACAATTACTTGAAATCTGTCTGAATAAAGCTAAATAAAAATGCATCTGACACCAAATACAAGAGAGTAGAATTACCAAAAACCGAAAAGGTTGTACTGTATGTATCAGGTTTGAAAGTAAGACCCAGATGCAGACTGTGTCAGAGTAACAATGTTTATTACAGCAACAGGGCAGGCAAACGACAGGTCAAAGCAAGCAGGGGTCGATAACCAGAGTAGTGGGGGAAAGGTACAGGACGGCAGGCAGGGTCAGGGGCAGGCAAAGTGGTCAGGCAGGCGGGCTCAGAGACAGGACAGGCAAGGGTCAAAACCAGGAGGGTGAGAAAAAGAGAGACTGGGGAAAAGCAGGAGCTGAGACTAAAAAACGCTGGTTGACTTGACAAACAAGACGAACTGGCAACAAACAAACAGAGAACACAGGTATAAATACAGAGGGGATAATGGGGAAGATGGGCGACACCTGGACAGCTTTTCACATTGTACACATTACAATTTGTTATCTACACTAGTGCCTGCCTTTTATTGTTAGTATCATCTACAGTCTTTGTTGTAGCTACCAGGAGTTGGCAACCAGTTCAGGGAACAGAACCGAAAACTATGAAATAACCAAAAATGTAAAGGAACAGAAACGGAACCAGGAACGAAAGTGATCCATTCTGTTCCCGGAATAGCACCGTTATTTTAAAAGCATGGGATCCGGGTTAATAACGTTATTTTATGTTCCAGGCATTTTTTTCTAGTCCCACAACAAAACGCAACAAAGCGCGTATTTGTGTTTGCTTGCAAGCTGAAAATCTTTGCCTGTGTGTGTGCTTGTTTAGGCTACCTGCCCCTCCCCCTTCGAAGCATAGGCTACTGTACTGATGTTACAAGTTTGATTCAGAAGATAGGTAGAGAGATTTTTTATTAGCTAGAGAAGAATGGATTCACTGTTTAAATGCTAGTTAAGGATCTTATAGGCCTAGTTATCACGCTTCACGTTGGATTTATTAACGGTAAGAAGTGTTTTTAATTCTGATTCCACTCTGCACACACAAGCTTGTTAGCTAGCTATCTCTGTTAGTTAGCTAGCAAGATCAAAGGGAATTCAAAGTTCCTCCATAGAAGCCGCTCCTCCTAGGTATAATTCTGTGGACCTAATTCAGATAACGCATGTCAATACACAATGCCCAGCGCTTCAAGCCTCCTCCTCAACCTTCTCTTGCTCTCTCCCCGCCCACCAAATTTTGGTCGCATCTTGCGCTATAGGTTAGTCTGTCCATCACGCATTTAAACAACTAGCTTGCCTGTTCGGATTGGTGGAGCAATTTAATGAGCTAAATGTAAAAAAAAATGATTTCAAAGGTTAAAAAGAAACAGTAAGGAATCATATAAGCCAGTACTTTTTTTTGTTTGAATCGGTTTAGAACTTTCTTTTGCTGGTCGGAACAGTGGTACGAAATGAAAAAAGAGTGGTTCTGTAAAGAACGAAACGATTAGATTTTTTGGGGGGTTCCAATCCCTTATTTTTTTACCCCTGTTCCTTTGGTGACTTGAAAGGTGTTGAAATTGAAATGTATTGTTGTTATTACTAGGTCAGATGAGGACAGTGTCAGTGTGCTTGCCCAAAGTGTGACAAAGGTCACCGGGAAGATGACATGGGGATCAGCCATTTGCCCATGAAGTTCCGATTCTGAGGAAACCAATTAGAAGAGACAGAGGGTCTGTTGAGGATACTGACCCAACGGAAGTCAACCAACCTCAACTGACCTTTAAAGGGTCAATCTGAAGTTCAAACAATAACAAAGTGATCGTCCTGCCACTGTTTTTGTAAAAAGCTTTGGGATGAGGCTGGAGAAATGTTATGACTCTCAAATTCTTGGACAGAGCTATGGAAACAAGGTTTGACCATCTGTGATATCAAAATGATACCTATTAGGGAGTGGCGGCAGTGTTCTGAGTTTTGGAGAGTCTGGCGTGCCCAATGTAAAATGCCTGGTACTCAGGCCCAGAAACTAGGATATGCACATAATTAGTAGTACTGGATAGAAAACACTCTGAAGATTCTAAAACTGTTAAAATAATGTATGTGAGTATAACAGAACTGATTTTGCAGGTATTGAAAGGAGGGGAATCCAGCTCCCAGGTTGCAGTACCTATGGCAAGGTTTCAAGCGTTTATCTTGAAAAATCAAGGAGTAAGACAAGTTTTTCCAAGTGGAGTGAGGAAGTGACTTTTCTCTTTGACGCGCGTGACCGTGAGCGCACGCGCCTCGGTTTTTTCCTTTTCTATCGCCCAGGATATTATCCGTATTAAATATTATCGTTTATATACATATTAGTGTACCTAAGGATCGATTAGAAACTTTGTTTGAGTTGTTTGGACAAAGTTTATAGGTATATTTTTTAACTGTTTCTATGTCTTCTATATTGGACAAGTGGGACAGTGGATTTCTGAACAAAACGCGCCAACCAAACTGAGCTTTATGGATATAAAGAGGGACTTTTTCGAACAAAAGGAACATTTATTGTGTTGCTGGGACCCTTCCGATCTTCAAAGGTAAGCAATTTATTTGATCTATTTTTCTGAGTTTTGTGACACCCGTGCTGGTTATGTTATTATGCTAATGCTGGAAATATGCGGGGCGCTGTCCTCAGACAATCAAATGTTATGCTTTCGCCGTAAAGCCTTTTTGAAATCTGACAACGCTGTGAGATTACCAAGATTCTAAGCTTTTGAAGAGTGTGCATCACTTGTATTTTCATGAATGTTTTATATTACTACTTTTGTAATTTGAATTTGGCGCTCTGCATTTTTCCGGATGATTTCGTAGGTGGGGCGCCTGTGACCCACTGCTCCCTAAGTTAACCATGTTTTGAGGCTATACACTGTTTGTTTACAATTACAATGTTTACAAACAAAGGAGTGAAACAATCTCTGTTTTGGTTTCTGATGGGATACGAAATAAGCTAATGAGGTATCTATCTATAGTATAAGTTATGTTCTTCAAGAATCAATGGGTGTATATAATTAATTTAAAAGTCTACAAATGCGTGTAGCAATCCCAGAGTTCCCCTTTAATTGCATTAGTTTTATTTAAATGTATCCTTATTGTTACTGTAGAAGGCTATATTAGTAGTTGTAATTGCAAATAAAAATGTAGCTATTAGATCTACAATTTGCACATATCTTGTGTTTCTTACATTGTGTATCTTCTAGGTCACCAACTCATTATGCTACTAAGAGAGAAAATGAAGCAGCCATACACCTGCTTCTGGCCTATCAGGCTTCCAGCCCCAAAGAATCTGATTTCAGCTGCAAATGTTCTCCCTGACAACCCTCAGTGTCAACTGCTCTGACAGCCGTCATATTCCCCTTCAATCCACAGATAGATAATGTTTTAAGCAAGGCTCGGCAGCTTCCAACGGAAAAGATAAACACTGCCTTTCCCCATCGCACAGATTTTTATTAACTCTACATAATCTCCTCTAATATTCCTGCTCAATCTTGTGGTGTCAAAAAGGCGGCCCTGATTTGTCAGCATGTCTTAGCATGTGCAATGGTTGGGCAAAGAGAGAGGGAAACCAATTACAAGACAGCAGCTCACTTTTTCTGGAAAAATATACTTTTATGGGGCCTGTCATGCCAAATGCTGTTTATTACAATTACATTATTAGGTATATTGACATAAAAACACATATCTTGTACACCAAGGAGTTGCAGGATAGAGGAGAAGAGAAGAATGTGCCTATTTGAAAGCTATAAACAATTTGTAGCTTGTGATATTAATAATTTTTTTTAAGTAGCTCTTATGCTAGAAAATGTTGGAGACCCCTGGTCTAAGTTTTACTACAGCTCCAAAAGTTTGGCTGACAGTAAGGGGAAGACCAATCACTTCTATGGAGAAACAAATACTCCTTCAAAACAAAGAATAACTGTTGTATTATTGAATAATAAACAATGCCAAGTAGCAGTGACGTCAGATTTGTCATGTAAGATTTATATATATATACATATATACACACAGTGCATTCAGAAAGTATTTAGACACCTTGACTTCTTCCACATTTTGTTACGTTACAGCCTTATTATAAAATAGATTAAATTGTATTTTTACCTCACCAGTCTACACACAATACCCCATAATGACAAAGCAAAAACAGGTTTTAGATTTTTTTGTAACAAAAAAATTATAAATAAACAGAAATATTACATTTACATAAGTATTCAGACCCTTTCACTCAGTGCTTTGTTGAAGCACCTTTGGCAGTGATTACAGCCTCGAGACTTTTTAGGCACCACTGTATTTGACGAGTTTCTCCCATTGTTCTCTGCAGATCCTCTCAAGCTCTGTCAGGTTGGATGTGGAGCGTCGCTGCACAGCTATTTTCAGATCTCTTCAGAGATGTTAGATCGGTTTCAAGTCTGGGCTCTGGCTGGGCCACTCAAGAACATTCAGCGACTTGTCACGAAGCCACTCCTGCGATGTCTTGGCTGTGTGCTTAGAGGCGTTGTCCTGCTGGGGAACCTTCGCCGCAGTCTGAGGTCCTGAGCAATCTGGAGGTTTTCATCAAGGATCTCTCTGTACTTTGCTCCATTCTTCCTTCCCTCAATCCTGATGAGTCTATCAGTCCCTGAGCTGAAAAACATCCCCACAGCATGATGCTGCCATCGCCATGCTTCACCGTAGGGATGGTGCCAGGTTTCCTCCAGACGTGACGCTTGACATTCAAAGAGTTGGTTTCATCAGGTTTCGTTTCATCAGACAAGAGAATCTTGTTTCTCATGGTCTGAGTCCATTAGGATCCTTTTGGCGAACTCCAAGCAGGCAGTCATGTGCCTTTTACTGAGGAGTGGCTTCTGTCTGGCCAATATACCATAGTGACCTGATTGGTGGAGTGCAGCAGAGATGGTTGTCCTTCTGGAAGGTTCTCTCATATCCACAGAGGAATTCTGGAGCTCTGCCAGAGTGACCATCGGGTTCTTGGTTACAGAAGGCCCTTCTCTCCCGATTGCTCAGTTTGGCTGGAGGCCAGCTCTAGGAAGAGTCTTTGGGGTTCCAAACTTCTTAAATGTAAGAATGATGTAGGCCACTGTGTTCTTGGCGGCCTTGCATAAATGTTTTGGTACCCTTCCCCATATCTGTTCCTCGACACAATCCTGTCTTGGAGCTCTACGGACAATTCCTTTGACCTCATGGCTTGGTTCTTGCTCTGACATGCACTGTCAACTGTGGGACCTTATGTAGACAGGTGTGTGCCTTTCCAAATCATGTCCAATCAATTGAATGTACCACAGTTGGACTCCAATCAAGTTGTAGAAACATCTCAAGGATGAGCAATGCGAACAGGATGCACCCGAGCTCAATTTCAAGTCTCATTACAATGGGTCTGAATACTTATTTAAATAACGTATTTCTCTTTTTTGTTTTTAATACATTTGCAAACATTTCTAAAAAAACTATTTCACTTTGTCATTATGCAGAATTGTGTAGATTGATGAGGAATTTGTTTTTATCCCTTTTAGAATTATTCTGAATACTTTCAGAATGCACTGTATGTACAATACCAGTCAAAACTTTGTACACACCTACTCATTCAAGGGTTTTTCTTAATTGTTTACATTTTCTACATTGTAGAATAATAGTGAAGACATCAAAACTACCCAAACCATCTCAATTGGGTTGAGGTCGGGTGATTGTGGATGCCAGGTCATCTGATGCAGCACTCCATCACTCTCCTTCTTGGTCAAATATTCCTTACACAGCCTGGAGGTGTGTTTTGGGTCATTGTCCTGTTGAAAAACAAATAATAATCCCACTAAGGGCAAACCAGATGGGATGGAGTATCGCTGCAGAATGCTGTGGTAGCCATGCTGGTTAAGTGTGCCTTGAATTCTAAATAAATTACAGACAGTGTCAGCAGAAAAGCACTCCCACACCATCACACCTCCTCCTCCATGCTTTCACAGTGGAAACCACACACGCAGATCATCCCATTCATCTACTCAGCGTCTCACAAAGACTCATCAGAACAAAGGACAGATTTCCACTGGTCTAATGTCTATTGCTTGTGCTTCTTGGTGTCCTTTAGTAATGGTTTCTTTGCAGCAATTCGACCATGAAGTCCTGATTCCCTCAGTCTCCTCTAAACAGTTGATGTTGAGATGTGTATGTTACTTGAACTCTGTGAAGCATTTATTTGGGCTGCAATCTGAGGTGCAGTTAATTGACGATTCCTGAGGCTGGTAACTCTAATGAACTTATCCTCTGCAGCAGAGGTAACTATGGGTCTTCCTTTCCTGTGGCGGTCCTCATGAGAGACAGTTTCATCGTAGCATTTGATGATTTTCGCGACTGCGAAACTTTCAAAATTCTTCAAATGTTCTGCATTGACTGACCTTCATGTCTTTAAGTCATGATGGACTGTTGTTTCTCCTTGCTTATTTGAGCTGTTCTTACCATAATATGGACTTGGTCTTTTACCAAATAGGGCTATTTTCTGTATACCACCCCTACCTTGTCACAACACAACTGATTGGCTCAAACGCATTAAGAAGGAAAGGATTTCACAAATTAACTTTTAAGGAGGCACACCTGTTAATTGAAATGCATTCCTGGTGACTACCTCATGAAGCTGGTTGAGTGAATGCCAAGACTGTGCAAAGCTGACATCAAGGCAAAGGATGGTTACTCTGAAGAATCTCAAATGTAAAACATATTTGAATTTCTTTAACACTTTTTTGGTTACTACATGATTCCATATTTGTTATTTTTCTATTTTCAACAATTTTGGACAACGTTTAAATTTTTTTTGAAAAACCCTTGAATGAGCAGGTATGTACGAAATGTTGACTGGTACTGTGTATATATATATATATATATATATATATATATATATATATATATATATATATATATATATATATATATATATATATATATATACATATATATATATACATATATATATATATGCATACAGTACCTGTCAACATTTTGTACACACCTGCTCATTCACACCTGCTCATTTTTTTTACTTTTTTCTACATTGTTGAAAATAGAAAAATAACAAATATGGAATCATGTAGTGGTACATTTTTGTTTGTAGTGGTGCATAATGTTTTGGTACATTTTTGTTGTTGATGTTTCTCTGTAATAGTACTAGACACCTAGCAATTTCATGAAGTTGGCTTTAGCTAGCCTAGATAGGTTCCCAATCTCCCAACATTATAACTAGCTACCAATAAGCTATGTCAAGCTATCAATCAAGTTAGACTAGCTAGCTTTCTAACTATCTTAGCTGACATGGCTGTTGACTGGTCCTACAGTGGTAAATGGGTCAGGAGAGCTGGGTAAGCACTGTATTATAAACCTATGGAAATGAAAAACCTTTTTTGAAGGAGCAGCCTTTAAAATATTCCTTAATAACATTAAACCCATGAGGCCACTAGTGTCTGTCCTATATCTGAAAGTATTTTTTATTTGTATTTATTTATTTAACCCCTTTCTTTGTCAGTAAACTACTTCCATATATGCTCATTATAAATATACACAAGATTTTACTGAGTTACAGTTCACATAAGGAAGTCAGTCAATTGAAATAAATTCATTAGGCCCTAATCTATTGGTTTCACATGACTGAGCAGCGGTGCAGCCATGAGTGGGCCTTGGAGGGCATAGGCCCACCCACTTGGCAGCCAGGCCCACCCACTGGGGAGCCAGGCCCAGCCAATCATAATGACTTTCCCCCCCAAAATGGCTTTGTTACAGACAGAAATAGCTCTCAGCCACATGTCAGGTGAATGGATTATATTGGCAAAGGAAAAATGCTCACTAACAGGGATGTAAACAAATTTGTGCACAACATTTGAGAGAAATAAGCTTTTTTTGAATATGGAACATTTTGGGGATTTTGTTTTTAGCTCACGAAACATGGGATCAACACTATACATGTTATTTTTGTTCAGTGTATATATACATTTTTTAAACCGGTACCAGGCTACCTTCGTAAGAGTCTTGTGAGGATAAACGGAGAACACCATCGTGTTCGTGAGAGTCTCGTCTTTCCATAGATCGGTCATATTCATGTTTTGGGCCAAACCGTTTGGACGGTACAAACTTTTTTGTGAGAAGACCGATTTTCGTGATGTTTCATGATCTGACAAACACAGCTGTAGCTTGGTCACCTTCCACCGCAGATGTGGAAGGCCACCATTGGCGGATGTGGTGCATTGCCATTATGATAATTAGATTTCCACAGGGGCTCGGACATCAATTTTGTATAATTGCATAACTAATACAAAAAAAAAAATTTAACTGCTGAAAATCTGGTGTTTGTTTGTCAAACAGTTTCGTTATATTTCAATCGTTTGTAATGTTCCCTGAGTGTACGTACAAAACATTAAGAATTCCTGCTCTTTCCATGACATAGACTGACAAGGTGAATCCAGGTAAAAGCTATGATCCCTTATTAATTTCCCTTGTTAAATCCACTTCAATCATTCTAGATGAAGGAGAGGAGCCAGGTTAAATAATCATTTTTAATCCTTGAGACAATTGAGACATGGATTGTGAATGTTTGCCATTCAGAGGGTGAATGGGCAAGACAACACATTTAAGTGTCTTTGAACGGGGTATATTAGTAGGTGCCAGGCTCACTGGTTTGTGTCAAGAACTGCAATGCTGCTGGGTTTTTCACGCTCAACCGTTTCCTGTGTGTATCAACAATGGTCCACCACCCAATGGACATCCAGCCAACTTGACATAACTGTGGGAAGCATTTGAGTCAACATAGCCCAGCATCCCTGTGGAATGCTTTCGACACATTGTAGAGTCCATGTTCTGACGAATTGAGGCTGTTCGGAGGGCAAAAGGGGATGCAACTCAATATTAGGAAGGTGTTCTCAATGTTTTGTACGCTCAGTGTATATTACATACAGTACCAGTCCAAAGTTTGGACACACCTACTCATTCAAGGGTTTTTCTTTATTTTTTACTATTTTCTACATTGTAGAATAATAGTGAAGACATCAAAACTGAATATTAGGACAATGTTCTTAATATTTTGTACACTCAGTGTATATAAAGTGTAATATTGGGATGCAAACTCAAAATGTAATACATTTCAACTCCATATCTGACATGGTACAGGTGTTTTCTTTTTTGTTAGCCCATAACCATGTGTGTGAGGTGTATACTTGTGTTTCAAACTCGATTTGTTTAAGACTACCAAGAAACGCTCTGTGACCCTGATTTAGCCCATCTGGTTTTCCATCTATGAATCTATTATTCAATGCGTTTCTGTGGGCCAATAGCAGTAAAGCCAAATTAAATGTTTAATCACATAAAACATCATTTCCAAATCAAATAGCTAAATGATCCTTGGTATAGCCATCTTAAAACAATTCCATATGTTAGCTTCGTAGAACCCGGCTCAGACTCTTAAACGCTCTACAACAAAGATTTCTTAGTGTCCAGCAAGCTTTCTCTGCACTTAACCTTGTTCTGAACACCTCCAAAACCAAGGTCAAGTAGGTCGGTAAGAAGATTGGCAGGTACGGGTGCTCTTGAGTGGCTTGATGTTTTTTACCATCAGATTTGCCACTAATGCTCCTTATAGGACACATCACTGCACCCCTCTGTAAACTGGCCATCTCGCATACCCTGCAGAAGACCCACTAGTTGATGCTTATTTATAAAACCCTTTTAGGCCTCTCACTCCCCCCTACTGCAACCCTCATCCTCCACATACAGTACCCGTTCTGCCAGTCACATTCTGTTAAAGGTCCCCAAAGCACACATATCCCTGGGTCGCTCCTCTTTTCAGTTCGTTGCTGCTAGTGACCGGAACGAGCTTCAAAAAACACTCAAACTGGACAGCTTTATTTCTATTTCTATATTCAAAGGCTCAATCATGGACACGCTTACTGACACTTGTGGCTGCTTCATGTGATGTATTGTTGTCTCTCCCTTTTCTCCCTCTGTGCTGTTGTCTGTGCCTAGCAAAGTTTGTACCATGTTTGTGCTGCTTCCATGTTGTGCTGCTGCCATGTTTAGTTGCTACTGTTTAGTTCCTACCATGTTGTGTTGTTGTCATGTTGTGTTGCTACTTAAGTAAGAAACATTTGAATTTATCCCTATCCATTTACAGTACCATGTTGTGTTGTCATGTTGTGCTGCTGCCATGTTGTGTTGTTGTCTTAGGTTTTTCTTTACGTAGTGTTGTAGTGTCTCTTTTGTTGTGATGTGTGTTTTGTCCTACATTTTTATTTGTAATTTCCTGCCCCCACAATAGGCATTTTGCCTCTTGGACAAATTTGTTCTTAATGGACTTACCTAGTTAAATATTGTTTAAATAAAAAATAAAACAATTAATAAAAACTTGAAATTAAACCATGAATTTGGAGGTTTAAATGTATCCCTCTGGTGGCCGAATTGACCTAATTTAAGAAATGCCATTGGTTTGTGGATAAAAACTTTTATCTTTGATAGTCTGATGAGGAAATTGTTACAGTAAATAATCACTGCCATCTGGTGAGGTTAGCATAGGGCTAACGTGTGCCAGGTTATCTGATGGGACCAGCTACAATGTCACATTCTATCACGTGACACTAAGTCAATGATTTTAGTTGTCTGATGCTTAAACGTAACCTTGAACTTAAACTTGTTATAATGTTCGCAAGTATGGCCCCACAGTGTTCAGTGATACAGTACATCTCACCCCATGCCATCCTGTATGAAATCCGTACTTGCTGGCAGACCTCCCCCCAATAATTGGTAATAATGCTTGTGTTGGACAACCTGGTGGACGCTGATGAGGATGATAAACATGATCTACAGCACCCTCCATATCTCTCTCTCTCTCTCTCTCTCTCTCTCTCTCTCTCTCTCTCTCTCTCTCTCTCTCTCTCTCTCTCTCTCTCTGACATCGGCCTATTTGTCAGTTGCTCTGTGTGTAATGGCTTGGTGCACCACCACCTGTTGAATGCCTTTGTAGTCTGAATAGACGTTTAGAATTTACAGTATGATGTGTATTAAATGCCTATAAAATTAAAGGTTTCAATGTTGTAGTAATAAGTGTGAAGTGCTCCTCTAATGCAGGGTCTCCCAAACTGAGGTGACCCAGCTAACAAGAACATAATTTCCCTCTCTGTCACTGCAAACCAAGCTCAATTGAAGTGTGATGACTTCATTGATTCGACAATTGCTGCGAACTAGGGTGTGAAATAGTCTTTGCAGGCCAGATCACATGTATAGAACACCGTTTAAAACTACATGAAAAATTCAAGAAGCAGAGCTTCTGCGATCGGGCAGAGCTATCAATTTAGACAACAGCATATTTAATGCAGAACCATTTTCCAGTTCAAAAGAAGGGCAATTTGAGTATCATAATTTTCAGTCCATTGGCTAAATTAACAGCCAACCTAAATGTTAAAGTTAACTGCTGTATGATTTTATAATATGCATTAAAACTCTCTTTAACTACACTTAAAAATAAAGGTGAAAGTTGGAACCAAATAAGGTTATTATGAGTGATGCCATAGGAGAACCATTTTAGGGTCTCTTAAGAACCATAAATGGGATGGTTCTTTGAAGAACCATACAAAAATCCGAAACCAGAAATGTTTTGGCCCTCCAGGACCAGAATTGAATAACCCTCTTGTAGCTTTTAAGCATATTTTCCAGGGTGCATTTGGAGTGATTTTTTTTGTTACCAGTAGCACCCATGACTGTTTTTGCAAGTGAGAGACACATGGTTGTTGCATTCATGAATTTTCAGTCCTGTGGCCTTCACCAAGTGGGATTCTAAGTGAATATGTTGTCATTAAAATGTTATTCTTCAAGACAATACAATTCATATTTCATAAGACCTTCTTTTGAGGGCCTAGTTTTACCCTATTACAGTGGCCAGAAACGTATAGTTTACAGGCCATATCAGGCCTGCAAGTCACATTATGATGCGTAATTCCTATTGGAATCTAGCCAGAGTAGGGATATCCAACATTTTTCATTTGTTTAACATGCATTCAGAATGACTGCCGAGATTGGGAAGACTAAGCTATGAGAGTACCTTAAACATCCAAACTGGAACAACCATTTCTGGGTGCATTACGTCCAAGTAACAGATTAGAATAGTTTATAATTTTTTATATTTTTTATATTTGAGCAGCATAAGATTAATTAATCAATGTACAAAAACATAGATATTAATACAAACAATTCAACAAATCTACCTTTAATAGACAATGCTTGGAAATATGATAACAATGGTCGTGGTTTTGGTTCAATTATAGTTATTAACACCTACACTGGGGTTCTTTTACATCACTGAGTGTTAATTTAACTCTTTACAGTGTTAATTTGACACTTGAATCAACTCTAGAACTGTTACACTGAAAAATCAACACTAGTTAACACTGGCCAATTTGCTGTGTGCTATGAAAGTAACACATCTGCAGGCTTCCATACATTTCAAGAACCTTTTAGAATTTTGAAGAACCGTAGATGCCACATCAAGAACCCCACGCTTAACTCAACGGTTCTTTATCGGGCAAAAGTTATCCAAGGACCCTTAACGGTCCAATGCAGCCATTGTTTTTAATCTCAATGTCAAATCATTTCTGGGTAACAACTCAGTACATTAGTGTGATTGTTTTCAATTAATATGGTTAAAAAATGGCTTCTTAGCTTCTGTCACCAGGCAGGCAAAACTCCATCCCACCTAAACAAGCTGAACTTTCAGGCAGTCTTTTCAAACAGCTCTTACACTAGAAGGGAATTATCATTATTTTCACAATATTATTCCAACCTCATAGTGTAGAAATATATTGTAAACACAGGAAAATCTATTTTTTGACTGCACTGGGCTGTTAGAGCCTTGGAAGAACCATTATAGAGTCTTATTCTTTTTCAGTGTATGCAATTAGGGATACCTAGTCAATTGTACAACTGAATGCATTTTCCACATTCAACCCAACCCCTCTGAATCAGAGGTAGGGGGGGCTGCCTACTCCTGCCATCGACATCTATGGCGCCCGGGGAAAGTAGGTTAACTGCCTTGCTCAGGGGTAGAACAACATATTTTTACCTTGTCAGCTCAGAGATTCAATCCAGCAACCTTTTGGTTACTAGCCCAATGTTCTAACCACTAGGCTACCGGCCTAGCCACTATTTGTGTGATCATGTACAATTAATTTGCAGCACATTTTAGTATTCACAAATTCTTATCAAAGTCATTCAGTTTCATTAGGTTTCAACCAGAGTAACATTTATGTTATATAGTAATGCATGAGAGATTCCCACTGGACCATAAACTATTACTGTGCATATACTGCATCAGCCAAACATACTGAATATAATTTGCTGCATCTTCATTTCATACAGAACTATGTTTAAGCTAAAGAAAGACAGGGGGGGAAAGAAACATCACCTTTTGAATGATAGGGCAAAAAAAAAATTCTGCCTAATAGACTCAACCATAATTATTTGTCATGAGATGGCCATAAAGAATAACTGTTAATATTACCTTTTAGAAAGGTCTAAAATTAATTATATAGATTGCTGAGGTGTACTCACTTTTGAGAACACAAGCTCAAGTACATAGTACAAATATTATGATAATATAAAAAATCCTATTATTATTTTCCTATTCAACAGAAGTGTGGCAATAGGGCATGTAATGACTGAAATGCTTTCTAAAAATAGAAACAATCAAATTATAAATGGCTTACTATAAGATTTCACCTTTCTTATAACTGTAAAATAAAAATGATCATACTTAGTGACAGTACAATATTGGCATTATTTCATATAACTGACGACAGAGACTTTTCTCCTAAACATCCACAGAGCGGCGCAGACGCCATTCAAATGTGTGGAGACTCGTTACAACTTCAGCTTTAGGCACAAAGTGATTTTGTCCGTCTGTGAACAAGACAAAGTGGTCTTGTTTCAATTCAATAGTATTTTTTCCTGTTGAGATCTATAAATCCATCTGAGAACATCAAGAAACTACTATTGTTGCATCCGCTAAACTGTCCCGTTTCATATGCACTATTGCAAGTGCAGATGTGACTGTCACAGGCAGAGGAAATAATTATTTTGTCTGGATAACCTATTTCCAGTGTCTGTGAAACATACAGTTTTGTTTGTGATAGGAGGCAGGTACCGTAGTGGTTAGAGTGTTGGGCCAGTCACCAAATTGTCACTGGTTCAAATAACCGAGACGACAAGGTGAAAAATCTATTTTGCTTCAGGAGCGCTGTACTACTATGGCTGACCCTGTAAAACAACACATTTCACTGCACCTGTCTGGTGTATGTGACAATAAAACATCTATTTAATGGGGGATTTCTCACATATGACTCGGGACAACCAGTAATTTTAGGGAGTATAAGGAAATTGATGTTCACAGAAAATATTGGTATATAGGGGACATCTTAACATCTAAATGAAGCAAACACAATTAAACAAAACTCTTGGCCCTTGTCATGATGTGTACATACAGTCATTATTTCTATAAAAGAAAAATGACTGTCACAACAATTCATGAGAGTTCTTGTTTCTTCATGAGAGATAAACTTGCATTATCATAAGGCATTAGGCGGGAGGCAATTTAGCCTCTGTTATCTTGTTGTTAGCTAGCAAATCATCCAAGCTCTTTTCATCTGTCTTGGCAGTGTAAAGTAATGGTGCGTAAACCAACATACACATCTTAGAATGGTTATGGCAGGTGCCACGCCATGTTAAACTATTAAAGAACTTGGAAACCTGGTTGGAGCACCTACTGTGGGGTAAGTTGAGCCAAAGGGTTAGTTGAGCCACCCCTTGTTTCTAGTATGTGGCAAGTAGCCTAGCAGTTAAGAGCATTGAGCAAGTGATCGAAAGGTCACTGGTTTGAATGGTGACTAGGTGAGAAATCAGTCAATGTGCCCTTGAGCAAGACACTTAACACTAGTTGCTCTGGATAAGAGTGTCTGCTAAATGACTAAAATCTAAACCATACACAAAATGTATCATTTGACCAAATATTTAGGAAGAGGTAATTTAATGGAAAAAGTAGGTAAGTAAGTTAGGTCCAAAAAACAAATTCTCACAAATTAATGTGTTATAGGTTTCATTGGGCTTGTGTCTAAACCAAAGTAAAAAAGTTTAAGATTGTTTTGTACATCGGTTTGGGTCTCTATAACCTACAATATGAGGTCCTAAATCTAGCATGAAAATGCATCCTTGTAGCTGTGTGGGCTAATATAGACAAAATGTTTACCCCGGGGTAAATTGGGCCAATGGCCACCATATCCCATAAAAATTAGGATTACAATTTATCATGCATCTCAAGATGGCATCGACAGACATGGCAGCTCTGCTTCTAGCTCGTAAGCAACTTGCAACTTTGCAGTATTTTGTTTTTTTGTGTGTTATTTCTTACATTATTAGCCCAGAAAGTTTTTTGTGTTATTACATACAGCCGGAAATAACTTTTGGATATCAGAGCAGCGGTAACTCACCAGCATTACGACCAGGAATACAACTTTCTAGAATTGAATCCTTTGTTTCGTACCCCCCAGGGCAATTTAACTTATCCCAGAGGCTGCTCCTAGACACAGCCGGAGGAGAAGAGGTATTCGGAGTGGACTTCTAGTGCGACTTAGGAGGAGGCGTGCACACCATCCACCACACACCGACGTCTTGCTCTCGGACAAGCTAAACACCTTCGCCCGCTTTGAGGATAACACAGTGCCACTGACGTGGCCCGCTCCCAAGGACTGTGGGCTCTCATTCTCCGTGTTAACCCTCGCAAGGCTGCCCGCCCAGACAGCATCCCTAGCCGTGTCCTCAGAGCATGCGCAGACCAGCTGCCTGGAGTGTTTACGGACATATTGAATCTCACCCTATCCCAGTCTGCTGTCCCCACTTGCTTCAAGATGTCTACCATTTTTCCTGCACCCAAGAAAGCAAAGGTAACTGAACTAAATAACTATCACCCCATAGCACTCACTTCTGTCATCATGAAGTGCTTTGAGAGGCTAGTTAAGGACCTCTACCTTACCTGACATCCTGGACCCACTTCAATTTGCATACCGTCCCAATAGATCCACAGATATTGCAATCGCACTGCACACTGCCCTGTCCCATCTGGACAAGAGGAATACCTATGTAAGAATGCTGTTCATTGACTAGAGCTCAGCCTTCAACATCATAGTACCCTCCAAGCTCATCATTACCTTCGGGGCCTTGGGTCTGATCCCCACCCTGTGCAACTGGGTCCTGGACTTCCTGACGGGCCACCCCCAGGTGGTGAAGGTAGGAAACAACACCTCCACTTCGCTGATCCACAACACAGTGGCCCCACAAGGGTGCGTGCTCAGCCCCTTCCTGTACTCCCTGTTCACTCATTACTGAGTGGCAACGCATGCCTCCAACTCAATCATCAAGTTTGCAGATGACACAACAGTTATAGGTATGATTACCAACAATGGCGAGACAGCCTACAGGGAGGAGGTGAGGGAGGTGAGTGGTTCCAGGAAAATAACCTCTCCCTCAATGTCAACAAAACATAGGAGCTGATTGTGGACTTCAGGAAACAGCAGAGAGAGCATGCCCCTGTCCACATAGACGGGACCGCAGTGGAAAAGGTGAAAAGCTTCAAGTTCTTCAGCGTACACATCACAGACAATCTGAAATGGTCCATCCACACAGACAGTGTGGTGAAGAAGGCGCAACAACATCTCTTCAACCTCAGGTGATTGAAGAAATTTGGCTTGGCCCCTAACACCCTCACAAACTGATGCAGATGCACAATTGAAAGCCTCCTGTCGGGCTGTATCATCGCCTGGTACGGCAACTGCACTGCACTGCCCGCAACCGCAGGGCTCTCCAGAGGGTGGTGCGGTCTGCCCCACACATCACCAGGGTTACACTGCCTGCCCTCCAGGACCTACAGCACCCGATGTCACAAGAAGGCCAAAAGGATCATCAAAGACATCAACCACCCGAGCCACTGCCTGTTCACCCCGCTACCATCCAGAAGGCGAGATCAGTACAGGTGCATGAAATCTGGGACTGAGACTGAAACACAGCTTCTATCAGACTGTTAAAGGCCATCAGACTGTTAAATAGCCATCACTAGCAGGTTACCACCCGATTACTCAACCCTACACCTTAGAGGCTACTGCCCTATATACATAGACAGGGAATCACTAGTCACTTTAATAATGTTTACATACTGCTATACTCATTTCATATGTATATACTGTATTCTATTCTACTCTATTTTAGTCAATGCCACTCTGACATTGCTCATCCTAATACTATATAAAACTATATATTTCTTAACTCCATTCTTTTACTTTAGATTTGTGTGTATTGTTGTGAATTGTTAGATATTACTGGAGCTAAGAACACAAGCATTTCACTACACCCGCAATAACATCTGCTAAGTATGTGTATGTGAACAATAAAATGTGATTTGATTTGAACTCAATATGGTGCATTTTTATTGTTTCAGAGCAGACATTGTCATTCCCCATGTATACAAACGTAAAACAAGCAGGGGTCTTGCTCCCTCCCTCCCAAAAGCCTGTAAGAGCCAAGCCTATGGGTCTGTAGCTTGAACCCAGCAGCATACACACACACACTGATTAATGGACTGCTAAAAGGTATGTTTTTCTTCTCTTGCTTTGTTTGTTCTTTTCAATATTATGTCTATCTCTGATAAGCTACCCAGGAAAGGGCTGAAAATAGCCTATATTAATATATGTAGCCTTATCAATAAGTTTCATGAAATCAATAACTTACTAACATCAGATAACATTCATATTTTAGCAATTTCTGAGAAAATTCCTTCGATGATACAGCAGTAGCAATAGAAGGATATGACATGCTTATGGGGAGGTGTTGCTATACTACACAGGAGTGGCTTTGGGTCAAGTCTCTGAATGTGGCCACTCAAGTCCCGAAGCCACTCCTGCATTGTCTTGGCTGTGTGCTTGGGGTCGTTGTCCTGTTGGAAGGTGAACATTCACCCCGCGTCTGCGGTCCTGAGAGCTCTGGAGCAGGTGTTCGTCAAGGATCTCTCTGTACTTTGCTCCGTTCATCTTTCCCTCGATCCTGACTAGTCTCCCAGTCCCTGCTGCTGAAAAACATCCCCACAATACGATGCTGCCACCACCATGCTTCACCGTAGGGATGGTGCCAGGTTTCCTCCAGATGTGACGCTTGGCATCCACTCAAGGACATTCAGAGACTTGTCCCAAAGCCACTCCTGCGTTGTCTTGGCTGTGTGCTTAGGGTCGTTCTCCACGTGGAAGGTGAACCTTCGCCCCAGTCTGCGGTCCTGTGCGCTCTGGAGCAGGTTTTCATAAATTATCTCTCTGTACTTTGCTCCGTTCATCTTTCCCTCAATCATGGCTAGTCTCCCAGTCCCTGCCGCTGAAAGACATCCCCACAGCATGATTCTGCCACCACAATGCTTCACTGTAAGGATGGTGCCAGGTTTCCTCCAGACGTGACGGTTGGCATTCAGGACAAAAGTTAAATCTCTTGGTTTCATCAGACAAGAGAATCTTGTTTCTCATGGTCTGAGAGTCCTTTAGGGGCCTTTTGGCAAACTCCAAGTGGGCTGTCATGTGCCTTTTATTGAAGATTGGCTTCTATCTGGCCACTCTACCATAAACCCGATGGTTGTCCTTCTGGAAGGTTCTCACATCTCCACAGAGGAACTCTGGAGCTCTGTCAGAGTGACCATCGGGTTCTTGGTCACCTCCCTGACCAAGGCCCTTCTCCCCCTCAAGCCCTAGGAAGAGTCTTGGTGGTTACAAACTTCTTCCATTTAAGAATGATGGAGGCCACTGTGTTCTTGGGGACCTTCAATGCTGAAGAAATGTTTTGGTACCCTTCCCCAGATCTTTGCCTCGACACAATCCTGTCTTGGAGCTCTACGGACAATTCCTTGGACCTCATGGCTTAGTTTTTTCTCTGACATGCACTGTCATATAGACAGGTGTGTGCCTTTCCAAATCATGTCCAATCAATTGAATTTACCACAGGTGGACTCCAATCAAGTTGTAGAATTGTCTCAAGGATGATCAATGGAAACAAGATGCACCTGAGCTCAATTTCGAGTCTCATAGAAAAGGGTCTGAATACGTATGTAAATAAAGTATATATCTTTTTTTCTTTCTAAAAACCTATTTTTGCTTGTCATTATGGGGTATTGTACGTAGATTGATGAGGAAAACAATACATTTAATCAATTTTAGAATATGACTGTAACATAACAAAATGTGCAAAAAGGGAAGGGGTCTGAATACTTTCCGATAGGCACTTTATATTCAGAGCCAGATCTCAGTAATGCTTAGAAAAGATCTCATGTCAAGTTTTATTGAAGTATAGTGGCTGCAGGTTCACCTGCCTCTTACAAAGCCTATTATTTCCGGGTGTTGCTATAGGCCACCAAGTACTAACAGTCAGTATCTATATAATGTGTGTGGAATGCTTGATAGTGTATGTGATGTAAACTGTCCTCTCAAGAGGAAGCTTCTCACTGTAACTAGTGCCTGTAATCTGGTTCAGTTTATTAATCAACCCACCAGGGTGTTAACAAACACTACAGGAACAAGATCATCCTCATGTATTGATCACATTTTTACTAATACTGTAGAACTCTGTTCTAAAGCTTTATCGATACTCATTGGATGCAGTCCTCCAATTATATATTGGCTATATCTAAGAGAACCAAGGTTCCAAAAGCTGGGCCTAAAATAGTGTGTAAGAGATCATACAAATGTTTTTTCTGAGAAAAGATTTGTCTGCTGTGATTAATAAGAAGCATCCAGACGATGCACTTTTTACAATTATTGATAAACATGCACCTGTTAAGGAACTGACTGTCAGAACTATTAAGGCTCCATGGATTGATGAGGATTTGAAAAACTGTATGGTTGAAAGAGATGGGGCAAAAGGAGTGGCTAATATGTCTGGCTGCACATCTGACTCGCTGATTTACTGCAAATTGAGAAATGATGTCACTAAACTTAACAATAAGAAGAAACTGTATTATGAAGCAAATATCAATGATCAATCTTTCATCAAATCACATGGCTTATTCATCACAAAACAATTTGTTGTTGCCATTTATTTTAATGATTACTTCATTGGCAAAGTGGGCACACAGGAAATGCCAACAAAGAACAGTGAGTATTCATGCATAAAAAAAAAGAATGAAAGAAAAGCATTGTAAGTTCGAATTTTGTAAAGTTAGTGTAGGACAGGTGGGAAAAATATTGTTATCGATCAATAATGACAAACCTCCTGGCATTGAAAACTTATACGGAAGACTACTGAGGATGGTAGCTGACTCTATGGCCACTGATATCTGTCATATCGTTAATCTGAGTCTAGAGGAAGGTGTTTGTCGTCAGGCCTGGTGGGAAGCCAAAGTTATTCCGCTACCCAAGAGTGGTAAAGCGGCCTTTACTGGTTGTAACAGCAGACCAATCAGCTTGCTGCCAGCTCTTAGAAAACTGTTGTAACATTTTTTGACCGAATACAATGCTATTTCTCTGTGAACAGACTTTCAGCATGCTTATAGAGAAGGGCACTCAACATGTACTGCACTGACACAAATGACTGATGATTGGTTGACATAAATTGATAGTAAGAAGATTGTGGGAGCTGTACTGTTAGATTTCAGTTCATCCTTTGATATTATTGACCATAACCTGTTACTGAGTTAACTTCTTAGGGAGCGGCAGCTGAGGTGTCGGTTTTGGAGAGTCTGGCGTGCCCAAACTAAAAGGCTTGCCACTCAGGCCCAGAAACTAGGATATGCACATTAGTACTATTGGATAGGAAACACTCTGAGGTTTCTAAAAGTGTTAAAATATTATCTGTGAGTATAACAGAACTGATATAGCAGGCGAAAACCCGAGGAATTTCTGTCCTGGAAAAAGTGTTTTTGACACATTGCCTCATTTTGAACCCCTCCCTATTGAAAACAGACATTTCTGGGAGTATGGATGTCAACAGTCTCTAGACTGTTGAAGAATAGAAGAAGAATTTCGAACTAGTCACAGGATGTAAACAGAAGAGGAGGCGCGTTCACCGGCTGGCGCGCACTGTGGTTTTTTCCTTTCCTATCGTCCAGTTTATAATCCGGATGAAATATTATAGTAAATATACATAAAAGTATTCCTAAGGATACATTATCAATGATATTTGATTGTTCTTGGACAAGTGTATAGGTATAGGTTGAACGCGTTCTCTTCACGGTTCATTGGGCGAGTGGACGCTGTATTTTATGAACATAACGCTCCAACCAAACTGAGATTTATGGATATAATACATTACTTTTTCTAACAAAAGAACCATTGGATGTCTTCGTTGGACACTTGGGAAGCCCTCAGCAGAAGTTCTTCGAAAGGTAAGGGATTTTATGTTAGCGATTTTATGTGTTTTATGAGACCTGCGTTGGTTATGGATTTATGCTAATGCATAAAATATGAGAGGGGCTATCCTCAAACAATCAAATGTTGTACTTTTGCCGTAAAGCCTTTTTGAAATCTGACAACGCTATGATATTGCCAAGAATCAGAGCTTTTGATTACTATGCAACACTTGTATATTGATGAATGTTTAATAATTCAACTTTTGGATTTTGAATTTGGCGCCTTACATTTCAACCTGTGCCATATGATGGATTCAGAGCTATCTATCTAATAGAACTCAGAGGGTTTTCTTTAATGGAAGCTTCTCTAATGTCAAACATGTACATAGGGTGTGGTGTACCGCAGGGCAGTTGTCTAGGCCCTCTACTTTTTTCTATTTTTACCAATGACATGCCACTGGCATTTAACAAAGCCTCTGTTCCCATGTATACTGATGATTCAACCATATACGTGTCAGCAACCTCAGCTAATGAAGACACTGAAACTATTTGGTACAAATCATTCCCTAAGCTCTAGACCTCAGCTGAATCTGATAATTACTGGTGTGGCTGTTGAACAAGTTGAGGAGACTAAATTACTTGGTGTTACCTTAGATTGTAAACTGTCATGATCAAAACATATACAGTAGATGCAATGGTTGTAAAGATGGGGAGAGATATGTCTGTAATGTTTTGACACCACACTCCACAAAGCAAGTCCTGCAGGCTCTAGTTTTGTCTCATCTTGATTATTGTCCAGCCATGTTGTCAAGTGCTGCTAAGAAAGACCTAGTTAAGCTGCAGCTGGCCTAGAACAGAGCAACACGTCTTGCTCTTCATTGCAATCAGAGAGCTACTGTAAATACTAAGCATGCCAGTCTCTCTTGGGTAAGAGTTGAGGAGAGACTGCCTGCATCACTTCTTTTTTTTTATAAGAAACATTAATGTGTTGAAAATTGCAAATTGTTTTCATAGTCAACTTACACACAGCTCTGACACACACACTTCCCCACCATACATGCCACCAGGGATCTTTTGACAGTCCTCAAATCCAGGAACAAATTCAAGAAACCATACAGTATTATATAGAGCCATTATTGCATGGAACTCCCCTCCATCTCATGTTGCTCAAATGAACAGCAAACACATAAAGCAACACCTCACAACACCTCTCCTCTATTTGACATAGATAGTTTGTGTGTATGTATTGATATGTAGGCTACATGTGCCATTTTTAAATGAATGTAGTTCTGTCCTTGAGTTGTTCTTGTCTGTTAATGTTCTGTATTATGTCATGTTTCATGTTTTGTGTGGACCCCAGGAAGAATAGCTGCGGCTTTCGCAACAGCTAATGGGGATCCTAATAAAATACCAAAATACAAGGTTTTTGAGAGAGTAGCCAATGAAGTGAGAGAATGGAAGAATTCAATTTGAGTAGTAGCAAGGGATGCACACATAGACTAAATGACTGAAGAGATACAGTGACAAAAAAGAAAATGAGCATGTACCTGTGAGAAAGAGAGGCTACGTTAGAGTAGCAGAGGTACAAATGGTCTTATCTGATGACAATGGAGTCTGAGCTTGCTAAACATATAAAGAATCTAATGGACCAGTTTAATGGAATTAGTATCCTCAAATGCAGATAACTTTCCAATAAATTGGCACACTGAAACAACATCCCTGTCCCAGACAACTGGTCAAGATATGAAAGGTTAAGTGATATTGAAAAGAGAGATCTATATCTGAATCTAGGCATACAGTTAAGATAAAATATACCATACCCCTATTAAATGAATTATACTTTGACCTACCTGCACCATTACCCACTGTCACAGGACACCTTCACCCACTTACCCCAAGGCAGCTCAACTTACCCTGTCCCTAGACCCTTTTTTTTGACAAGCTATGTTTTCAAAACGGTTATGTGTACATGAATTCTGATTATTTCCAGGGATACACAACATCCTGAAATATATGTAGATATATTTGTTTGAACGAATACTATATTACTCTTGATGTAGTGATGCTGAATGTAAAAAATGTCTCAACTTAACCCACTCTCCTTTACTGTAATTTCTCTTAGTCCACTTTGCACTAATGTATAAGATGTGAGAGATAAAAGCACTCTACATTCCCCATTACTTTGTGTTTAGATGACTCATGCTGTGAGATGTGCTTTACCTGGTGTTAACAGAGTTACTGGAGGGTAGAACATAAACAAAGACGTGAAAACGTAGAACAATTATCTGATGGACAAAATGTTCTGTATCATGTTTCCTTTTCCTTGTACTCAGAGTGCCCACACATGAATATACTCTTTTTAAAATAAGTTTATTGATACAGTTTAGATTGCAGCCCAATTCAGAAATACAAACTGTATACAGAAATAAAATTAAGATAGTTAACTGACATACATCTTCGCATTATTACAATGATGTCTATATCCATTTGTTTTGCATAGAATGTGCAAGGATCTTCTTCATTTACCTCACGGTAAAAAAAATAAAAAAAAACATGTTACAATGACTTCTCAATTTTAGCAAAAATGTGTCAACCCACCATTTTGAATGTATGTGAACTAAATTAATGTCATACCACAATATGGATGAAACAATATGCTCTTTTGATTGAAGAGAAGACAGGTAACCGATGTCCAGTTCCAAATAATCTCCCGTGGGCAGATTCTGCATGTAGACTGAAGAATCTGCCGGGACTAAATGGGATGCGTGAGATAACGAGCAGCATTAGTTCAGGCTTTTGGGGTTTCGTCACTGGTTATTTGGACGTATCAGGATTCGGCGAAAGCGGTGCTCAAACTGCTTCACCTCGAGTGGTTCGCACATGTGCCCACACGGATTGGAAGGGGGCGCTTTTGCAAGAGTGGAAACATAGAAATTGAGAGTTCTGCCAAAGACTAACATGCATGAACACAGAAGTTAATCACGCTGACCATATTACGCAAGATTTTACTTCTGGGTTGACAGAGATTACATTCCAAATGACTAGTTGTATTTACACTATTTTCAGACAGATGGGAGAATGGCCCATCATGCCAAAATCAAAGCAAGGTACGAAGTGAAACTGTGATTAATTGTGAGTGTTGTTTTGTTTTCAACATGTCCTCATCAACATTTTGTGTTCCTTTCACATGTACTGCTGTTCAAAATTGCCTCGACACATGGTGCAACACATTTTTGTGAAGCTAAGAAGTAAACAAATTACATAAGAATGCACAATTTCTCAGAACACGCAAAATACATGTCCTTCAATCATTTAGTGTTTACACCCATTTTAATGAATTAAAGTAAATTAGAATATTATAAACATTGCACTCAAAGTCCTGCTTTTAGCTCAATAGAACTTTTTCAACTAGAGAGGTGTAAGAGACAACACATACTGTAGCTAGCACAGTAGTGTTTTGAAGATCCCCAAAATATGTCTTGTAAAATGATGGCTCTGATATATTTATAATTATGTGTCTGGAGCCACTGGCGGTTAGCCCATTGAACATACAGTATAACTATGTCCCCCTCATAACAGAGAAAGTCTATCTATGTTCAAAGCCATCTGTCACTCTCAGTCTATAAAAGAACCACTGCCAGACAGACACTGTCAATTCATAGACCTTTTTGAGACTTTTGTGGGTTTGATTCTATTGGAATGGTTTTATTTTGAGGGTTTGCTTTTTTTATTACCATATTCACAGGGGAATTATTTCACAAATCATGTAAACGGTCCAAAATAATCCATATGAAGTCATGCATGTCAGATAATCCCTCTGAAGATATGTGAAAATATGTTTGATAAAGCCCTTTAGGAAAATCTGATTTGAAAGTAGCCCCATCCTATATAAGATGAGCTCCTACATCTTCATTCAGTATGGGCTAACATACTTGTTTCAGAGGACAGCCTTGAACAAAGGCAATTATTAATTTGTGGCTTCAGTGTCTCTTATTAGAATAATCTTAGAGGAAGTATTAATTGCTGTTTGTTTGTGTACCCAGAACCAGAAGCAATGTCTAGTTATTGACTGTTCATTCAAACTACATGCAATCATCCTAAATTAATAAAATACCATCTTGACCTTGGAAAGCCCTAGTCAAGGGTTCAGGATGTTGAGGAAAATATGGGCTTACATAAAGAACGCCAAAGACACCCAGAGACTATTCAATAACTGCTAGTTAGAATATAATGTGTGCAGTGGACAGGATAGTACTGGAGGACTGGGTCTGCTTTTAATGATTTACAATCCTTAGTCTGTTATTGGGGCTGTGGTGGAGTCAACTAGTGACTGGGTACTTAGCAAATACTTTGGGCTCCATTCAATCTGTATCATGTAAATTAAGCATTAGAGCGTGATTGTAATTTAAAGTCAATGTCAATTTGGATGGTGTTTATACACTCCTCTGATTCAGTCAATTAGCACTGGACACACATGTTTGTACACTGTGTGTGTGTGTGTGTGTGTGCCCGTGCATGTGTGTGTGCACAGTTGCTAGTGAAAGTCTACACATCTCTTGCATGTTATCACAATTTGCCACATTAAAATGTAATAAAAAATGTATTAAATTAAGAGAAAAAAAATGACAGATTTATAGAAACTTGTTTAAAATTTCAAAGTGAAAGAAAAAATATAACATTTTCCAAATTAATTAAAACAAAAAAACTAATATGTCTTGATTGCATGTCTTCACACCTCAGTTAATACTTGGTGGAAGCACCTCTGATAGCCATTCCAGCTGTGAATAATTTTGAATAAGATTCTACTTACTTTGCAGAACTCTTATGGCAACATATATCTATTGATTTTGTCAAAATTGCTCAACCTCAGTCAATTTGATTGGAAATCATTTGATGCATAGCAATATTCAAACCTTATCTGTGATTTAAGTCAGGACTGACTGCACCAGTCAGGAACACTCAACACAACTTGGAAAGACATTTTGTCCTGCTGAAAAATACAACTATCCCAGGGTTAGGTGTGTAGAAGACTGAGGCAATTTTTCTACCTGGGTTTTGCCACTTTCATGTTTATTTTGATCCCAACAAACTCACTAGTCACTGCTGGTGGCAAGCATACCCTTAACATGATGCTGCCACCACAGTACTTGTTTTGGATTTGACTCAAACCTAAAGTTTGGCCTAAAAGTACATTTATTTGCTATGTTGTCTTGCAATATTACTTAACAGCCTTGTTCAAACATAATAGATTATTTGGAGTGAACTTTTTAACACAGGCTTCTGTCATCCCACTTTGTCATATGTAAGGGATAATCAACGAGGGGCTATGGGTTCTATGGAAAATAACAAGCGACGTGGAAGGTGTGCTCCAGAAAACGCGAACTTCCAGAGAATGCATAGAGCCCTGAGTTTATTATCACTATTTTACCATGGCTATAATTTACCACATTGCCACTACAGATGTGTTCATTTTCCAGTAGGAATAAGATAGCTACAGTAGTTGCCAAACAGACAAACATACTTGCTAGTTTAGTCAACCAAACCTTCAGTCCTAGCTTGCTATATTAAAAATCTGACAATAATGCTTTAAATTAGATTTTGGCTTTCAAAACCAGTTCAAACAAAACATGTAAGAATGAACTATGGCCATTGAATTCTACTGTGCTGATATATCGTGCATTATAGGGAAATAATGCCAATCTAGATTGCCCTTCAAGACAATCAGAAACAAGTATTCAACAATGCCATGATATAAAAGCCAGTATTGTGGAGTAAATGCAATGTCGTTGATCCTCTGTATTTTCAATTATTGTGGTGGCAGCATCATGTTATGGATATTGTCAGGCTCGTGTGTAGCTGGTGCATAAAGTCAGGCGCAGGAGAACAGTACTGAGTGAGCAAAAAACTTTACTCAAACAAATAAACACGCAAAAACGCTAAACGCGTAAATACAAATAACATGCCAAACGCAACACAGGCAAGGCATAATAATAAATGCACCAGGCGGAAAAAACAGCTTCACAATAAACAAACACACACAAGGACATGGGGGAAAACAGAGTGTAAATACACAACAGATAATGATGGGGAATGCAAACCAGGTGTGTGAAAAACAAGACAAGACAAATGGATAATGAAAAGTAGATCGGTGATGATTAGAAGACCGGTGACGTCGACCGGTGACGTCGACCGCCGCCCGAACAAGGAGAGGAGCCGACTTCGGCTGAAGTCGTGACAGATATGCTTGTCACCAAGAGGGACTACGGAGTGTGTTAGGATCAAAATAAATATTCAAAGAGCAAAGCCCAGGTAAAAAGTTAGAGGAAAACCTGCCTCAGACCTCTGAATACCTAACCCTGGGATATAGTTACATTTTTCAGCGGGATAATTACACACATTTTAAAGCAAAAGACACACCAGAATGGCTTTCTAGGGGTGTTGAGTGTTCCTGAGTTTACAGTATAAGTCCTGACTTAAATATGCTTGAAAATCAGAGACAATGTTTGAATAATGCTGTTCATCAATGATTCCCAACCACATTTACTGAGCTTGAGCCATTTTGACAAAAACAATGGATATAAGTTGCCCTAAGAATTATGAAAAGTTGGTAGAATCATATTCAAAGTATTTCACAGCTTTAATGGCTGCTAAAGGTGCTTCCACCAAGTATAACTCTGAGGTATGAAGACATATGCAATCAAGACATCTTAGTTTTTTGTTTTTTATTAATTTGGAAAATGTTCAAAATGTTTTACTTCACTTTGAAGTAGGTTGTGTTTGTAGACCAGTAGGGAAAAAATCCAATGTAATCCTTTGTTAGATTACATTTTAAGGCAAACATTTGTGACAACTGTGAAAGGGATGTGGCACTGTATGTACAGTATGTGTGTGTCTCAAAATGTTGATGGTGCCAAACATCTGAAATATAAGAATGCTATAGTTTAGTACAACTGATCTGCTTTTCAGACAATAATAACTGTATAAACAGACAAAATTAAATGCAATGTGCCTGGGGAAATGGTTCAATCATCTTGCAATTTAGTTTATTATATACTCTCAACAATACTCAGTGGCATTTTACAGTGTGCACAAATCTAAATAAATAAAATGCTTTTATGTGGAGAAAAAAAGTATATTTATATAATTTTACAGAGGCGATATAAAACATAACATCTCTTGAATATACAGTAGCACAATGCTCCACAACATTGACAGAGCTGTAAAAACCCTGTGGTAAAAACCCTCCTGAAGACTGTATTGCTTTCTTCAGCATGGATGATGAGCTAATAACAAGTGGTGTAAGATGAGGCAAATGGCCCCATTCAAATGGAGTAAAAAAAGCAGATGTTGATGCCAGGCAAAGTGGACTTTAGGAAATCCATTTGCTCTCTAATGAACTTGAACACAGACACTGTTCACTTCAGATCGCCTCAGGAGGATTGCAGTGTATGGGAGCTAAGGACAAGACAAGCACTCAATGAGTACCGTACAAGATGACTACGTGTTAAGTCATAGTAGGGGCCCCTCTGCTTTTTGGTTTGTGTGTCTGTAACTCTGAGCATCATTAAACAAGTAAAGCCAAATACACAGTTGATAGAAGACATAAAAAAAACTCTTAGTAGAACAAATTCCACACGACACGCAAGGAGTGCAAAGACCTCACCCCCAACTGCCAAACAAAATAGGCAAGCGTTTCTTTGTATTGTTGATCTCAGTGTGTGAGAAGTTTACACAAAATAAAGAAAAGCAATATAACCTTTCCCAACTGGCAAACATGGCATACTAAACATGCTAACCTGTAGAATATCAAGATTTACTTATTCAATCTTTTTTGTTGTTGTTTGAAAAACACACTATATTATAAAAGCTTTAATTTAGAAAAAGAGCAGATTTTTCATTTCATGACGTTGTGCCCTGGACACACACAGATGTGATTATGTGTATTTACAGATAAACAGTATAAAAAGTTGACGCTCTCGCTTATATTTGAAAAACAAAAATCACGTGTTTACCAATATGTCGGCCCTGATCTTCTTGTCAAAGGCATTACATTGCTGAAAAAAGATGACAGGAGAAGAAGAGAGAGAGGGTGTGGGTGCATGCAGTTGGGTGAGTCAGAGAGATCTTTGCATTCCCATCCTCTACACACAAAAAGGATTGAACCAAAAGGAAAAACTAATGTTGACAAAAGAAAGTCTGTGTGATGTGCTTCTCCTTGCCACAGGTGCATTGATATAAGGCACAGGCACAGTTTCCCCTCTTTGAACAGAGTGGGTCAGTCCCAGTACGAGGAATTGGTAGGGTGACCACCTGTGAAGACCATCACCATGCAATGTTTACTATTACTACTACTACTATTGTTCTCTTAGTGGTGTGGGTTTAAAATCTGTGCTGCTTTTGTTTTCTTCATGATTTTAAAAAGTCAACGTTGACATGAATTGACATGATATAAAAGTGAAACCAAGCCTGACACGTTGACAGTCAAAATCATTCACAAAAGAAAACACTAATGTTACACTCTTCATAATTCAAAAGTTACAATATCGCTAGAACTGCTCAAATTTTATCATTGAACAAAATAGCAATCAGCCTTCTATCACTACATGTGTGGTAGGTGGCTTGAAGCAGAGAGATGGGGAAATGGCAGGATATTGCAGGGTTTCTAATGTGGGTGATCACCCTAGTGATTCTGGTACTGAAAGTGTCTTCAGGACATCGAACAGAACATTGTCACTCCGAGTGTCTCTTTGTAAATCTCAGGAGGATCCCCTCTCAGTTCCTGTCAAAGGCTGTTAGGAGGAACAGACCCCCTAAATGTCAATGTACAGTGGGGCAAAAAAGTATTTAGTCAGCCACCAATTGTGCAAGTTCTCCAACTTAAAAAGATGAGAGAGGCCTGTAATTTTCATCATAGGTACACTTCAACTATGACAGACGAAATGAGAAAAAGAAATCCAGAAAATCACATTGTAGGATTTTTTATTTATTTATTTGCAAATTATGGTGGAAAATAAGTATTTGGTCAATAACAAAGTTTATCTCAATACTTTGTTATATACCCTTTGTTGGCAATGACAGAGGTCAAACGTTTTCTGTAAGTCTTCACAAGGTTTTTACACACTGTTGCTGGTATTTTGGCCCATTCCTCCATGCAGATCTCCTCTAGAGCAGTGATGTTTTGGGGCTGTCGCTGGGCAACACGGACTTTCAACTCCCTCCAAAGATTTTCTATGGGGTTGAGATCTGGAGACTGGCTAGGCCACTCCAGGACCTTGAAATGCTTCTTCTGAAGCCACTCCTTCGTTGCCAAGGCGGTGTGTTTGGGATCATTGTCATGCTGAAAGACCCAGCCACGTTTCATCTTCAATGCCCTTGCTGATGGAAGGAGGTTTTCACTCAAAATCTCACGATACATGGCCCCATTCATTCTTTCCTTTACACGGATCAGTCGTCCTGGTCCCTTTGCAGAAAAACAGCCCCAAAGCATGATGTTTCCACCCCCATGCTTCACAGTAGGTATGGTGTTCTTTGGATGCAACTCAGCATTCTTTGTCCTCCAAACACGACGAGTTGAGTTTTTACCAAAAAGTTCTATTTTGGTTTCATCTGACCATATGACATTCTCCCAATCCTCATCTGGATCATCCAAATGCTCTCTAGCAAACTTCAGACGGGCCTGAACATGTACTGGCTTAAGCAGGGGACACGTCTGGCACTGCAGGATTTGAGTCCCTGGCGGCGAGTGTGCTACTGATGGTAGGCTTTGTTACTTTGGTCCCAGCTCTCTGCAGGTCATTCACTAGGTCCCCGTGTGGTTCTGGGATTTTTGCTCACCGTTCTTGTGATCATTTTGACCCCACGGGTGAGATCTTGCGTGGAGCCCCAGATCGAGGAAGATTATCAGTGGTCTTGTATGTCTTCCATTTCCTAATAATTGCTCCCACAGTTGATTTCTTCAAACCAAGCTGCTTACCTATTGCAGATTCAGTCTTCCCAACCTGGTGCAGGTCTACAATTTTGTTTCTGGTGTCCTTTGACAGCTCTTTGGTCTTGGCCATAGTGGAGTTTGGAGTGTGACTGTTTGAGGTTGTGGACTAGTGTGTCTTTTATACTGATAACAAGTTCAAACAGGTGCCATTAATACAGGTAACGAGTGGAGGACAGAGGAGCCTCTTAAAGAATAAGTTACAGGTCTGTGAGAGCCAGAAATCTTGCTTGTTTGTATGTGACCAAATACTTATTTTCCACCATAATTTGCAAATAAATTCATTAAAAATCCTACAATGTGATTTTCTGGATTTTTTTCCCTCATTTTGTCTGTCATAGTTGAAGTGTACCTATGATGAAAATTACAGGCCTCTCTCATCTTTTTAAGTGAGAGAACTTGCACAATTGGTGACTGACTAAATACTTTTTTACCCCACTGTATATGCATGATGCGTGTGTTTCTGTGTATGAGTAGATGTGTGTTTTTCTATGTGTTGAATTGTGTGCATTTGTGTATGTGTTTCACTGCATGTGTGTGTTTTAGTATACATGTGGATGTTTGTTTCAGTGTGTGTGCGTTTCGATATGTATGTATGTATGTATGTATGTATGTGTGTGTGTGTTTCAGTGTGTGTGTGTTTCGATATGTATGTATGTATGTATGTGTGTGTTTCAGTGTTAGTGTGTGCATGTGTTTGTTCTAGAGGCAGACGTTGTTGCTGATCTGGCAGGTGGAGCCTGTCCCGGCCTGTGAGAGGAAGAGTTTCCCGTTGGGACAGACACACACCTCATAGACAGTCTGTCTGGTAGTGGTCCCCAAGGGAGAGGCCTTGCCCTCAGGCAGACGCAACAGCCTGATCCTCCGCCGCGTCCAGAGTGATCTGACCACAGGGAGACAACGGGTTAAATGAGGACAGAGTCATGTTCTTTACTTATGTATAGATGTGGTAAAGAGGTCAATCGAACTAGACCAAAACAATGGAATTGCCATGGAAACGCGTGGGGGAAAGGGCTGTGGGGGGAAAGATCCAGAGTCTCCTCATTGCCCCCAAACAAAATTACCCTACATAAGCTATTATTTATATGTGTATTTCACACTATGTTGAGGTAAAAACCAGAGTATAATGCTTGTAGGGATGTCAACCCCAACACGTGTTCATGTCATTGTTAGCAATCAGCTGCATTACAGTTTAAAACTACTTTGACTACAACCACCGATTTCTGTTTGATAGCTATGCTAACCATCTTATACGAACGGGAGTTAGCATAGCCACGGGAAGTAGGGGTGCTGAGGGTTCTGCAGCACCCCATGAATAATCGGGGAAAAAAAGTCTTAATAAAAAATTCAAATAATTGAAAAAAGGAGTGCACTGCGCCTTTACTAGTCCTGGATTAGCGGGCCGATATAGCTGTGTCCCTCGCCCCACCCTTTCTAAACCTGATTATATTATTACATATTACGCAGAGAAAACAGCCAAATACATCCAATTTGAACTTAAGTAACCACGTTGTGGGTCTGTTACAACACATAAATCATGACAGACTTGACAAATATCCACTTTGTTTGATCAGATTTGTTGAATGTGCGCCAATCTGGTGATTGAAACATCCACGTTCCATTGACTCCTTTATCGCATACAGTTGAAGTCGGAATGTAACATACACCTTAGTCAAATACATTTAAACTCAGTTTTTCACAATTCCTGACATTTAATCCTAGTAACAATTCTCTGTCTTAGGTCAGTTGGGTTCACCACTTTATTTTAAGAATGTGAAATGTCAGAATAATAGTAGAGAGAATGAATTACTTCAGCTTTTATTTCTTTCATCACATTCCCAGAGGGTCAGAAGATTACATACACTCAATTAGTATTTGGTAGCATTGCCTTTAAATTGTTTAACTTAGGTCAAACATTTCGGGTAGCCTTCCACAAGCTTCCCACAATAAGTTGGGTGAATTTTGGCCCATTCGTCTTAACAGAGCTGGTGCAACTGAGTCAGGTTTGTAGGCCTCCTTGCTCGCACACGCTTTTTCAGTTATGCCCACAAATTTTCTATAGGATTGAGGTCAGGCCTTTGTGATGGCTACTCCAATACCTTGACTTGTTGTCCTTAAGCCATTTTGCCACAACTTTGGAAGTATGCTTGGGGTCATTGTCCATTTGCAAGACCCATTTGCGACCAAGCTTTAACTTCCTGACTGATGTCTTGAGATGTTGCTTCAATATATCATCATAATTTTCATTCCTCATGATGCCATCTATTTTGTGAAGTGCACCAGTCCCTCCTGCAGCAAAGCACACCCACAACATGTTGATGCCACCCCCGTGCTTCACGTTTGGGATGGTGTTCATCGGCTTGCAAGCCTCCCCTTTTTCCTCCAAAAATAACAATGGTCATTATGGCCAGAGGACATTTCTATTTTTGTTTCATCAGACCAGAGGACATTTCTCTAAAAAATGCGATCTTTGTCCCCATGTGCAGTTGCAAACCGTAGTCTGGCTTTTTTATGGCGGTTTTGGAGCAGTGGCTTCTTCCTTGCTGTGGCCTTTCAGGTTATGTTGATATAGGACTCGTTTTACTGTGGATTTAGATACTTTTGTACCTGTTTCCTCCAGCATCTTCACAAGGTCCTTTGCTGAACCAGGCTTGTGGAGGTCTATAATTATTTTTCTGAGGCCTTGGCTTATTTTTTTTATTTTCCCATGATGTCAAGCAAAGAGGCACTGAGTTTGAAGGTAGGCCTTGAAATACATCCACAGGTACACCTCTAATTGACTCAAATGATGTAAATTAGCCTATCAAAAGCTTCTAAAGCCATGACATAATTTTCTAGAATTTTCCAAGCTGATTAAAGGCACAGTCAGCTTAGTGTATGTGAACTTCTGACCCTCTGGAATTGTGATACAGTGAATTATAAGTGATACAGATTGTGATACAGTGAATTACAATTGTTGAAAAATTACTTGTGTCATGCACACAGTAGATGTCCTAACCGACGTGCCAAAACTATAGTTTGTTAACAAGAAATGTGTGGAGTGGTTGAAAAACAAGTTTTAATGACTGCAACCTAAGTGTATGTAAACTTCTGACTTCAACTGTATGTAGGTGGATAGGTGGGTGAGGGAGAGAGAGAGAGAGAGTAGAGAGAGAACTGTGTGACTCTACCCATGTATAGCCTCCTCTACCTAACTTCAAGACAATCACAATGAGCTTGAGATGATAAATCACTCAAAGCACTGTAGAAAATATACTGTAGATCTGTTTGTATCATCTGTTCATTGCATGAAACAAAACGCAACTCTGCATTGCTACAGCACCTCTGCCATTCTTCTCTTGGCTGAAGAGAAGTGGCTATCGACAGACAAAGCCGTTTATGGCATTAAAAACCTCTCAACCCCCACACACCCAACTCATCTCTGAACGCTGAATTATTTATTCCTTTATGATTTAAGATTGACAAATCCATACCCAGCGTTTAAGCTACCAATCAATTCCAGCAATAACTTCTCACTTTACTCCGGCATTATCATTTGAATTGGTACAGTACTTCTCTCTCGCCCAACCTCACCATTCCACCAAACCAGACAGTCAGTCTAAATCCCATCTCTCTAACCTCCTCTCCCCCTCGCCATTCCCGGGACTTTTAAGGGGTGGTGTTTCCCTAGCCGGGAGAGGATCTGCTCTTAATATAAAAGGTAAAAGGAGTCATTTCCAGGCGCCTCAGGGAAGCATTCCTATCAAATGACCTGTAACACTTTTAAGTAGGGAGTCTCAGCTGACTTCTCCACACATCTGCTATTGAGATAATCTCTGCAGTGAGAGAGAGGCCGGGGGCCGGGTATCAGCAGGTCTCTAATAGGTAAACCTCACCACTAATTGTTGTTGTAAGTGCCAAGGGGCTCCTAGAGAGCGAGAGGTGTCTTGTGAAGTGTCTGTCCACGAGTCAGGCAGGTGACAAATGGACAGTTGGAAGGAAACTCAAATGGAGTACGAGAGCAGGGGTGCAGTTACATGAGGAAGATAGAAAAGCACTAAATGTTTGATATAAGCCACATCAAGTCCTTAAAATTGAGAGTGGCCTCTGTTCATATGTTAAATCAAATAGTCCCATGATTCTGTTAAATTGTCTGATTAAAATTTCGAAGAATAACCCAAGGGCAACAATAGGACCAGTGAAGTTTTACCCTCATCAACATTCACTTCAGATCATAACATCGACAGACAGATATACAGATGTAGAGTATACACAGCCTTCCTTCCTGACTTCCTTCATGAGATCAGTGATTAACTAATCTGACAAAACTTGAAAATAAAAGCTATGGGGTGAAATCCTTTAGATCAATGACTACATTAACGGAGGAGTAAGAAAAGATGCAAAGATAAAAGTTGAGAGAATGGGCCCCCTACCTCTCCGTCTTTGGACTCTAGGCGTAGGTCACTTCTACATGTGGCCTGGATGTCTCCTGCCTCTGCTAAGATCTGAATTCCTTTAGGGGCCTCCATGTACAGAGACCGCGTGGGAGACTCCAGGCTGGAAGAGAGAGAAGAGACAATTCCATCAATGAATGACTGAATACCCGGGAGAAATCAGAAGAACCATAGCCCTGGGGTAGAGATGATTTATTAGGGGTTCACAGCAAAGCTATTGTTATTCTTCAATAATTTTTTTCTTGACCAATAAGTCAAGGCGTAGATTGTTAATTGTTTTTCTAATTTGGAACACAGAAACTACAGGCCATGATTGACTTGGTCAAAAAGAATGGTACTGATTGGCCTATAGGTGCCTCTGTTATAAGCAGTCTCACTTAAACCCTCATATCCGCCTCCAAATAACACCAAATGTATGCCCATATGTATGTAGGCCCATGGTACATCTGTTAACTTAGTTTGAGAAAAGCTAGGGGATTTGTTAAGAGACGGCTGAGTTATTGATCAATCAGAAAATCAGATTTTACGTGGCCATTTAAATACTTTGTAAATCCACTTCACAATGGCCTATCACATTTTTACGTTTTAGGTTCATCAAAGACATTACCATGTTAAGTTTGTTATTGGCATACAGTATCTGGACATCTGTTTTTGGGAGATGCTGGATTGTCACATATCCGGTCGCGAAATGTCCTTTCATAGAATACCCGGAGGACTTGTTCGACATTGCAGCCGACACTGCAGCCGACAGTGCAGGTGACTGCCGACTGACTGATCTACAAAGAACCTTGCATCATAAATAACTACTCATTATTATTTGTAGATCAGTCAGTAACAATTTACCCATGATACATTACGGTTTTGATCCTCTCGAACACAGCCATTAATATCCGTTGGTTGATTGGTTGAAGCTTTTTTGATGCATGACGTCACTCCGAGCTCTTACCAAAAGACAAAACATGATGGATACTTTATCTCGCCTCGGATCTGATAATACCCGCGTCCCAATAACATTGTCGCCGAGGAGGGCTTGGTAGCTACAGTATTTGAGTCATCTCAGGTGTTTTCTTGTAAAACAGCTCAGCTAGCTAGGGAAATGCTAATTCACAGAGCATACAAAACATTATGAACACCTGCTCTTTCCATGACATAGACTGACCAGGTGAATCCAGTTGAAAGCTATGATCCCTTATATATGTCACCTGTAAAATCCACTGAAATCAGTGTAGATGAAGGGGAGGAGACAGGTTAAAGAAAAATGTATAAGCCTTGAGACATGGATTGTGTATGTGTGCCTTTCGGTGTGAAAGGGCAAAACAAAAGATTTAAGTGCCTTTGAATGGGATATGGTAATAAGTGCCAGGTGCACTGGTTTGAGTGTGTCAAGAACTGCAACGCTGCTGGGTTTTTCATGCTCAACAGTTTCCTGTGTGTATCAATAATGGTCCACCACCCATAGGACATCCAGCCAACTTGACACAACTGTGGGAAGCATTGGAGTCATGGGCCAACATCCCTGTGGAAAGCTTTCGACACCTTGTAGAGTCCATGCCCTGACGAATTGAGGCTGTTCTGAGGGCAAAAGGGGGTTCAACTCAGTATTAGAAAGGTGTTCCTAATATTTTTTACACTCAGTGTATATGTCCTTAGAAGCTGTGTGAATATAAAGTCACTGCAACCTTAGATGGCTGCACCAGACCAGTTGGTGGCACTATAGATGTTATTGGCACCAGTGGCAATAACTATTGATCAATTGGAATTTTTCTTATGCAAATTAATATTAGATTTAAATCATGCAGACAAACAATGTAAAATATTGTGATTAGTCTATCTGTATATTCACATATTGTTGCCCTATTATGTGGTCTGAACATACTGAAAAGTGGATATTTTATTCAGTATAATGAGAAACCGGAAGTCCTGCCGCTTGCGCAGTCAGCGTATTACAGCTGTGAGAGTGTATTGAATTATTCTGGAATACTAATGTGGAATGTACCAACGGAGATTTAAGTCAACATGGTAATGCTTTCACTGATTGCACATCTATTACGTTCCTACATGATAGAGGGCTTGCTTGGTTATCCAACTGATCTTCTGTCATCTTGTCCACCCCATTCAATGCTGCAGCAAGTGACTACAACACACATCAAGTTACTAAAACACACTAAAAGTGAAATTTATGCCATATTTATCAGTGGTTCACACATCGGGCCTCCATTGTGTAAGAATATGCTATCCATGTCTATCTGTTGGGGGAGTGTTGTTATCACTCTGTCAGTGATAGGAGATATGAACCAGAGTGTGGAACGGAGACAGGGAGACACTAGACAATGATCTGGGATAAGAGGTCGTGGCTGTGACTGCAGTAGCAGAGCTTCCAGTTCATTTCCCTCTCTCTGTCTTCTCTGGCCCCTGCCAGCCTCAGCCGCCACCCAACAAAGGAAATTAAGTATCGATCACATGACCAACAAACAACAAGCAGAATTTATATTTAAAGAACTAGCTGTCATCTTTATTAATATCAAATGGGTTTGCTTTGCCTTTACATAGACATTCAAGTGTTGTAGTGGAGGATTAATTCTAGATGAAAGATCTTGAATCATATCAGATTTCCATTACATATTGCTGTGATATTACTTGACTGTATTTTAGTATTGTATTATGATATTGTATATCATATTATTATATTATAGTATATTACTGCCATTTTATTTGTTCACGTTTGGAAAATGAGGACATGAAAAGGCAACAAAGGGGCCTGGGTTATAACTATAATCACATACAGTGGGGCAAAAACGTATTTAGTCACCCACCAATTGTGCAAGTTCTCTCACTTAAAAAGATGAGAGAGGCCTGTAATTTTCATCATAGGTACACTTCAACTATGACAGACAAAATGAGGGAAAAAAATCCAGAAAATCACATTGTAGGATTTTTAATGAATTTATTTGCAAATTATGGTGGAAAATAAGTATTTGGTCACATACAAACAAGCAAGATTTCTGGCTCTCACAGACCTGTAACTTATTCTTTAAGAGGCTCCTCTGTCCTCCACTCGTTACCTGTATTAATGGCACCTGTTTGAACTTGTTATCAGTATAAAAGACACCTGTCCACAACCTCAAACAGTCACACTCCAAACTCCACTATGGCCAAGACCAAAGAGCTGTCAAAGGACACCAGAAACAAAATTGTAGATGCTTTGGGGCTGTTTTTCTGCAAAGGGACCAGGACGACTGATCCGTGTAAAGGAAAGAATGAATGGGGCCATGTATCGTGAGATTTTGAGTGAAAACCTCCTTCCATCAGCAAGGGCATTGAAGATGAAACGTGGCTGGGTCTTTCAGCATGACAATGATCCCAAACACACCGCTCGGCAACGAAGGAGTGGCTTCAGAAGAAGCATTTCAAGGTCCTGGAGTGGCCTAGCCAGTCTCCAGATCTCAACCCCATAGAAAATCTTTGGAGGGAGTTGAAAGTCCGTGTTGCCCAGCGACAGCCCCAAAACATCACTGCTCTAGAGGAGATCTGCATGGAGGAATGGGCCAAAATACCAGCAACAGTGTGTAAAAACCTTGTGAAGACTTACAGAAAACGTTTGACCTCTGTCATTGCCAACAAAGGGTATATAACAAAGTATTGAGATAAACTTTTGTTATTGACCAAATACTTATTTTCCACCATAATTTGCAAATAAATAAATAAAAAATCCTACAATGTGATTTTCTGGATTTCTTTTTCTCATTTCGTCTGTCATAGTTGAAGTGTACCTATGATGAAAATTACAGGCCTCTCTCATCTTTTTAAGTTGGAGAACATGCACAATTGGTGGCTGAATAAATACTTTTTTGCCCCACTGTAATGGCCACCGATGGAAACAACATCTCCACCCCGCTGATCCTCAACACTGGGGCCCCACAAGGGTGCGTTCTCAGCCCTCTCCTGTACTCCCTGTTCATCCATGACTGCGTGGCCATGCACGCTTCCAACTCAATCATCAAGTTTGCAGACGACACTACAGTGGTTGGCTTGATTACCAACAACAACGAGACGGCCTACAGGGAGGAGGTGAGGGCCCTCGGAGTGGGGTCTCAGGAAAACAACCTCACACTCAACGTCAACAAAACAAAGGAGATGATCATGGACTTCAGGAAACAGCAGAGGGAGCATACCCCTATCCACATCGACGGAACAGTAGTGGAGAAGGTGGAAAGTTTTAAGTTCCTCGGCGTACACATCATGGACAAACTGAAATGGCTCACCCACACATACAGCGCAACATCGCCTCTTCAACCTCAGGAGGCTGAAGAAATTTGGCTTGTCACCGAAAACACTCTCAAACTTGATGCACAATCGAGAGCATCCTGTCGGGCTGTATCACAGCCTGGTACGGAAACTGCTCCACCCACAACCATAAGGTTCTCCAGAGGGTAGTGAGGTCTGCACAACGCATCACCGGGGGCAAACTACCTGCCCTCCAGGACACCTACATCACCTACATATACCATCTACTGCATCTTGCCTATGCCGCACGGCCCTCACTCATATTGATATGTACATATGTCGGATATAGAAGCACAAGCATTTCGCTATATTCGCATTAACATCTGCTAACCATGTGTATGTGACCACTAACATTTGATTTGATTTGACGGATGTGCAATGTTGTCCACACTGGGAAATCAAATGCTAATAAGATTCAAGCAGTCTGAATCTAATAGGCTACATATCCAGCAAATTCAAAATAGGCTACATATCCAGCCACTAAGACACAAACCTAAAATACACTTCAAGTGTTAATGAGAGGCTATGTAACTGTTATCTCACTGCAATCTTTCGATCTCATCTCAAGCCTCTCTCATTTTTTTTTTTATTTAACCTTTATTTAACTAGGCAAGTCAGTTAAGAACAAATTCTTATTTACAGTGGCGGCCTACCCGATAAAATTAGATGAACAGTGTGTGTGCACAGTGAAAGCGGGGAATAGGACTATGAAGCATTTATAATAATTTTATTATGTTTAAAATCAAGGAGATGGTCACTATCTCAGTATGTCATTGGAAATATTGACCAACCAGGGAGCGTGCATGTGGACATAATGCTTTGGATATAATGTCCACTCTTAGAGAGTAAACGTAGCGCTAAGTGTGTCTGCTAAAACATAAATGAGCAGACTAACGCTGTGATGGGACACACCTCTCAGAGGTGATCAACACAACAAGACAAAACTTTATTTGGAGTTCAACATCAGTGTAGGAAGATGAGAAACAGCTTACTATCTCTACTGTAAAGATGAAGGACAAAACATTGTCATGTGTTGTTGTCATGTTGTGATCAGAAAAGAGTCAAACAACAACTATACAATCATTGATTAGATTCACAATAAAGGTGTCACGACTTCCGCTGAAGTCGGTCCCTCTCCTTGCTTGGGCGACGTTCGGAGGTCGACGTCACCGGTTTTCTAGCCATCGCCAATCCACTTTTCATTTTTCCGTTGTTTTTGTAGAGAGAAAGAGGTCTTCCAGCGCCTCCACCAGCCCCACAACAGCAGGTCCCATTGTACACCCCTCCTTCACCCGGTTCCAGCGGGATTCGGCTCGCACTCCCGAGGGAGTATGAGGGGACGGCTTCCGGATACCAGGGGTTCTTACTCCAGCTGGAACTCTACCTGGCGACCGTCCACCCGGCTCCTTCGGGACGTGAGAGTGAGTCCGACCTCGTCTCCTGCCTCTCAGGCAAAAACCTGGAATGGGCCAACGGCGTATGGAGTGAAGGAGACGCGGCATTGGACCATTACTCAGTTCCACGTCTGTTCCATCTGAGGCAGGGGACGAGGAGCGCGCAGAATTTCGCTTTGGACTTCAGGACCCTGGGCGCCAGTGCGGGATGGAACGACAGGGCCCTGATCGATCACTATCGGTGCAGTCTGCGCGAGGACGTCCGTCGGGAGTTGGCCTGCCGAGACACCACCCTCACGTTGGACCAGCTGGTGGACCAGCTGGTGGACCTGTCCATCCGGCTGGACAATCTGCTGGCTACCGGCGGACGTCCGGATCGGTGGACGTCCGGACTGCAGTGGTCGGCTGAGGCGGACAGGGCTATTGGTCACCTGAAGGCTCTGTTTACCTCGGCTCCTGTGCTGGCTCATCCGGATCCCTCTTTGGCATTCATAGTGGAGGTGGATGCATCCGAGGCTGGGATAGGAGCCGTGCTCTCTCAGTGCTCGGGTACGCCACCGAAGCTCCGCCCCTGTGCCTTCTTTTCGAAGAAGCTCAGCCCAGCGGAGCGAAACTATGATGTGGGGGACCGGGAGTTGTTGGCTGTCGTCAAGGCTCTGAAGGCGTGGAGACATTGGCTTGAGGGGGTGAAACACCCTTTTCTCATCTGGACTGACCACCGCAATCTGGACTACATCCGGGCGGCGAGGAGACTGAACCCTCGCCAGGCAAGGTGGGCCATGTTTTTTACCCGTTTTGTTTTCACCCTGTCCTACCGACCAGGTTCTCAGAACGCTAAGGCACTGTCCCAGATGTATGACACAGAGGAGCGGTCCATGGATCACACTCCCATACTCCCGGCCACTTGCCTGGTGGCACCGGTAGTGTGGGAGCTGGACACGGACATCGAGCAGGCGTTACGTACAGAGCACACTCCCTCTCAGTGTCCAGCTGGGAATCTGTACATTCCGTCTGCTGTCCGCGACCGGTTGATCTATTGGGCCCACACGTCACCCTCCTCTGGTCATCCGGGCATCGGTCGGACAGTGCGCTGTCTTAGTGGGAAGTACTGGTGGTCCACCTTGGCCAAGGACGTGAGGGTTTATGTTTCCTCCTGCTCAGTGTGTGCCCAGTTCAAGGCTCCTAGGCACCTGCCCAGACGGAAGTTACAACCCCTACCCGTTCCACAACGGCCGTGGTCGCACCTGTCAGTGGACTTTCTAACGGATCTTCCTCCCTCACAGGGCAACACCACGATCCTGGTCGTTGTGGAATTGGTTTACTAAGTCCTGCCGGAGGCCCTGTTCACACACGTCTTCCTGGCACTACGGGGTGCCTGAGGATATAGCCTCTGATCGGGGTTCCCAGTTCACGTCCAGGGTATGGAGGGCATTTGTGGAGCGCCTTGGGGTCTCGGTCAGCCTCACCTCAGGTTTTCACCCCGAGAGTAACGGGCAGGTGGAGAGAGTAAACCAGGATGTGGGAAGGTTCCTGCAGTCATATTTCCAGGACCGGCCGGGGGAGTGGGCGGCGTTCATCCCATGGGCAGAGATGGCCCAAAACTCACCCCGCCACTCCTCCAGTAACCTCTCTCCCTTCCAGTGTGTACTAGGGTATCAGCCGATTCTGGCACCTTGGCATCAGAGCCAGATTGAGGCTCCTGCGGTGGACAAATGGTTTAAGCGCTCGGAGGAGACCTGGGACGCCGCTCATGTGCACCTGAAATGGGCCGTGAGGCGGTAGAAGGCGAGCGCCGACCTCCACCGCAGTGAGGCGGTCTCGACCCGAAACCTGCCCCTCCACCTGCCCTGCCGGAAGCTGGGTCCGCGGTTTGTGGGGCCATTCAAAGTCCTGAGGAGACAGAACGAAGTATGCTACAGGTTACAGCTTCCCTCAGATTACCGTATTAATCCCTCGTTCCATGTGTCTCTCCTCAAGCCGGTGGTGGCTGGTCCACTCGAGGAGTCTGAGGTGTGGGAGGTTCATCCGCCCCCTCTGGACATCGAGGGGGCCCCGGCGTATACTGTTCGAGCCATCCTGGACTCGAGGCAGAGGAGGAGGAGGGGCCTTCAGTACCTCGTGGAGTGGGAGGGGTACGGTCCGGAGAAGAGAGGCTGGGTTCCAGTGGAGGACGTTCTGGACCCTTTGTTGCTGCAGGAGTTCCACCGTCTCCATCCGGATCGCCCTGCGCCTCGTCCTCCGGGTCGTCCCCGAGGCCGGTGTCGGCGCGCTGCTGGAGCTGCGTGTCGGGGGGGGGGGGTGCACTGTCACGACTTCCGCCAAAGTCGGTCCCTCTCCTTGCTCGGGTGGCGTTCGGCGGTCGACGTCACCGGCTTTATAGCCATCGCCGATCCACTTTTCATTTTTCCATTGTTTTTGTCTTGTTTTACACACCTGGTTTCAATCCCACAATTACTTGTTCATTTTTTAACCCTCTGTTCCCCCATGTTTGTTTGTGAGTGATTGTTTTATTGTATTGCGGTCTGTATTTGTGGGCTTGGATATGTTTTATGTTTTGTTATATTATTGAGTAAAATTTGCTATATTTACTCATATCTGCTGTCCTGCGCATGACTCCTCTACATCAGCAACACACAGACGCATTACAAAAGGAATGTAGAAAAGCATTTATTGGTTTGAAAACCCAAACAATCATTCCCATTAATCTTAGCCCAAAGTGCTCCTCGTCTTTGAAAAGCATGTTTTGTGAGCCTTGTGTTGTGAGCCTTGTGAGCCTCAGCCTGGCTATTCATCTGTATTCAGGGTTGGGCTGTGCTGTGTGTGTGTGTCTCAGATGCCGTTGGAGGGAAAATAAACCGATTATAAGACATAAAGTTACAGCAACAGCATCCTTGGCATCGACTCAGGATCACAGAGAGTCCCCCTCCCCCCGCTGAGCAACACCCGTAAAACAGGAAGATAGGGGGTAATTTGCATCCACCGAGAATATGAGATGCCACCATGGGGATGGATGCTTTAAAACAAAAGAGAGAGTGCCTCCCTCCCTTTCCTCTCTCCCTCTGTTCCCTCTGGTGGCATGCACCACCATCAACATCTCCAGCTGAGATCAAAGGTTAATGACTTTTAATGCTTCCTCGTTCATATCACCAGAGTTCAAAAATGCCATTGTGTAAATGAAATGGTTTTCCACTTGAAAGAAATTCCTTCACAATGTTTCCTAATCATGGCTATTTATGATCTGTAACATACAGTATTATCTGTATACAGTGGTCAACTGTGAGAAATGAAATGGATCCTAATTAACTGGACAAGTGATCATAGAGCTAATTGATTGGATAACAGCAGAGTTTATTATCTCCAGTGATTAGTGTGATTGTGGCTTTCTGAAATAACTTTGTGACCTGAACATCGGTGACGGCACACTATGTTCGCCCAATTACTCCGACAAATATACACTTTGAAATGGGGGTCTGTTTGACATGCCCGGGGCTTATTGCAGTGTGGATGGGAGCGCTGAACCCATTGCATTTCAAACAGGGCCTACTTCCTCAGCCCAACTACAGACACAGCATTTGTTTTAATGATTACAAATCACCCCCAAAACTCTGCTCAAAGGTAAAACAGTTATGATGGTTGTCATGACTGTCCACGAGAATCCAAATAGTTCAGATCAAGTTTGCAATGAATAACTTCAATCAGACCCCCTCTCACCCATAGAGAGGGAAGGAAATAACTAGTGGGGATTAACAACTCACATCCTGTTGTAAATTAACGGAGAAGATCCAGGCCTGTGCTCTCAAAATTCACCAAAGGAATGTGCTTTGTCGCAACAGACTCTAACATGCTCAAAAGCGAACACTGGAACAATATTTCTAACGACTGTTCAGAATGGTGATATGACATGAGGTTTTGATTAATAAGTTGACTGTTTATAGGTGTTATAGGTTCGATAAATAACAGTCAATGTTAATGTTAAAGTCAAGTCACGACACAGTCAAACAATAAAGCCAGATAAAATAGTGGCTCCATTTTTAAAGGAAGCCTTTTATGGGTTTATGTCACATTCGTTCTTGAGAACACATTCTGTGTTCAAGGAGTTATTGTGATGTTTTTGTTGCTCTCAAGCTAGGCGTTATATTGTTTTGTCTTTATCTGTGTAGAGAACGGGTCAGGACATCTGTCAAATATTCTTGTCCTCCTTTCTGCTGCCACAAGTGAGAAATGTACTCAATAGAAAGACAAGTAATGTGGATGACACACGATCATAAACCGAAGAGATATGATGCCGGCTATTGTTCTAAGTAGGAGAATATGACTCTCAAAATAGAACATGATGGGATCCTGAATTGATGCCTGACAAGTATTCCAACACATTATGGAAAGATTAGATTTTACTCATGCTCCACTGCACTCACCCCTCTTTCCAATGTAATTGGATAATTTGGGCCATATCTCATTTTCAATTGGCCACTTGTTACAAAAGAGCGCATAAATAGAATAAAAAGCCCAAGCCTCCAACCAACAATTACACTGGGAATGGTATGCTGAGCTCCGGAGCATCACTCAAAGTGATCTGTCCTTTTCCTAAAAATCCTGCCAAAAATCCAGTGTTTCTATGTCAAACAATTTTGTTATATTTCAGTCTTCTGTGATGCAAAAAAAATATATATAATTCTGACATGGTACAGGTGTCTTCTTTTTTGTAAGCCTATAACCATGTTTGTGAGGTGTATATGTTTGTTTCAAAGTAGATTTTTTAAAGACTACCAAGAGCCACTGTCTGACCCTGATTTATCCCACTGCAGTAAAGGTTAAATGATCATGTCTAAAGCGCCGTAAATTATTGATGAGTCACGGTTCATTTACACGAAGAAGCTGTACAGTTCTATCAAAGTTCCACTGAATGGGCCTCCTCTGTTCTCTGTTCAAATACATTTTGCCCCGGGGGCCCTATTCGGCCTGCAACGAGTCCTCTATCTATTGTTTTGGGATTTTTTGACACTCCCTGACTGTCTAGTTTTCATTTCTGTGATTATATGTGAGCTGGACAGTCAACAAAACTGTATAAATGTAGGTCCATTATCATTTCTACACAGTTTAAATTTGGTTTTAGTCATTTTAAAGTATATTTAGTTTGTTTCGCCCCCACCCAACTAATAATCTCAAAACACCCACGGGCCGGATTGGACCCCAAACATTGGGCTATATGTTTGACACCCATGTTTTAGGTAGTAAGGTGGAAGGTGAAGAGTGTGTTTATGTGTGTCTGTCCATATATGTTTTGGGTGGTGGTGTGGTAGTATAGTCACCAGGAGGTAGTGTGTCGGTGGAGGCTAACGCTCCAAGTGGCACTAACTGCTCATTATCTCTCTCCCTACAAATCTCTCTTCCCTGCCATGTCTACTCCACCACTTATCAGCCATCACCCACACTCTACTTTTCTTTCCCCCTCTCCATCTCTCCCTTCTCTATGTCTCTCGCCTCTGATATTGGCATTGTACTTCATATGTTTGTTTTAGTTAACGAGAAGCTCCTTTAATTCCATTTTGATCCGCATCCGGGCATTGATCTGGGTGGAGAGGGGGCTCATCCACTGCCAAAGATACAGCCATTGATCTGTACATGTCGGAGACCACACAACAACAACGCAGCCAAATGGTTCTTCATCAACACTCAACTGGACGGGATGGAGCGCTAATTGCCAGAAGAGTGTAAATTGCTTCACAGAGTCGAGTCTTTCCAAGCTCCAGGGCATTGGAAGAAAGTCCAGGCCTGTGTAGGCCTGTTCCAAAGCTGATTAAGTGTATTTTTTTGTATTTATTTATCCTTTATTTAACTAGGCAAGCCAGCAAGCCAGAACAAATTATTATTTACAATGACGGCCTACCCCGGCCAAAACCTAACCCGGACGAAGCTGGGCCAATTGTGCGCCGCCCTATGGGAATCCCAAACACGGTCGGTTGTGATACAGCCTGGAATCGAACAAGGGTCTGTAGTGATGCCTCTAGCACTGAGATTCAGTGCCTTAGACCGCTGCACCACTTGGGAGTCCCCCAAAGTAATGTTACACTGTATTATTTGCTAAAATGTATCTGTCTACCTGTGAGTGGAGCCTGTCTGCTGTTTCTAAACTATTAAAAACAATTCTGTGATTTTAGTTGACTACAAAAAAAGTATGTTTATACTGTATGCTAGCATATACAGTGAGGGAAACAAGTATTTGATACCCTGCTGATTTTGTACGTTTGTCCACTGACAGAAATGATCAGTCTATAATTTTAATGGTAGGTTTATTTGAACAGTGAGAGACAGAATAACAACAAAAAAATCCAGAAAAATGCATGTGAAAAATGCTATAAATTGATTTGCATTTTAATGAGGGAAATAAGTATTTGACCCCCACTCAATCAGAAAGATTTCTGGCTCCCAGGTGTCTTTTATACAGGTAACGAGCTGAGATTAGGAGCACACTCTTAAAGGGAGTGCTCCTAATCTCAGCTTGTTACCTGTATAAAAGACACCTGTCCACAGAAGCAATCAATCAATCAGATTCCAAACTCTCCACCATGGCCAAGACCAAAGAGCTCTCCAAGGATGTCAGGGACAAGATTGTAGACCTACACAAGGCTGGAATGGGCTACAAGACCATCGCCAAGCAGCTTGGTGAGAAGGTGACAACAGTTGGTGCGATTATTTGCAAATGGAAGAAACAGAAAAGAACTGTCAATCTCCCTCGGCCTGGGGCTCCATGCAAGATCTCACCTCGTGGAGTTGCAATGATCATGAGAACGGTGAGGAATCAGCCCAGAACTACACGGGAAGATCTTGTCAATGATCTCAAGTCAACTGGGACCATAGTCACCAAGAAAACAATTGGTAACACACTACACCGTGAAGGACTGAAATCCTGCAGCGCCCGCAAGGTCCCCCTGCTCAAGAAAGCACATATACATGCCCGTCTGAAGTTTGCCAATGAACATCTGAATGATTCAGAGGGCAACTGGGTGAAAGTGTTGTGGTCAGATGAGACCAAAATGGAGCTCTTGGGCATCAACTCAACTCGCCGTGTTTGGAGGAGGAGGAATGCTGCCTATGACCCCAAGAACACCATCCCCACCGTCAAACATGGAACTTCACCGCATCAAAGGGACGATGGACGGGGCCATGTACCGTCAAGTCTTGGGTGAGAACCTCCTACCCTCAGCCAGGGCATTGAAAATGGGTCGTGAATGGGTATTCCAGCATGACAATGACCCAAAACACACGGCCAAGGCAACAAAGGAGTGGCTCAAGAAGAAGCACATTAAGGTCCTGGAGTGGCCTAGCCAGTCTCCAGACCTTAATCCCATAGAAAATCTGTGGAGGGACCTGAAGGTTCGAGTTGCCAAACGTCAGCCTCAAAACCTTAATGACTTGGAGAAGATCTGCAAAGGGGAGGGGGACAAAATCCCTCCTGAGATGTGTGCAAACCTGGTGGCCAACTACAAGAAACGTCTGACCTCTGTACTTGCCAACAAGGGTTTTGCCACCAAGTACTAAGTCATGTTTGCAGAGGGGTCAAATACTTATTTCCCTCATTAAAATGCAAATCAATTTATACAATTTTTCACATGCGTTTTTCTGGATTTATTTGTTGTTCTTCTGTCTCTCACTGTTCAAATAAACCTACCATTAAAATTATAGACGGATCATTTCTTTGTCAGTGGGCAAACATACAAAATCAGCAGGGGATCAAATACTTTTTTCCCTCACTGTAAGTGGGGACTCACATATCATTCTCTACCACATTAAGATGGAAAACTGAACCAAAAGGAAGATTTTGATGCTGTGCCTTAGCACAAGGAAATAACCTTAGTCTGATGACAGAACACACACCTGCAGTATAGGCCCTGTCAGCAGAACATCTACAGAAATCTTTTAAAACACCACTTATCAGGCTGGAATATATAGTAATGGTTGTCAGTGGCAGTATGCATAGGGTTAGTGAATAATTTAAAAGGAAATAATCCAATCACATCCTCCCCTTATCACTCAGCCACACACCAAGGCTTACACCGTACCCAAACGGGCCGCGAGCTTGCGCCATTGTGCGCAAATAGATTTTGTCCCCCCACACCAAACGGGATCACGACACGCAGGTTGAAATATCAAAACAAACTCTGAACCAATTGTATGAATTTGTGGACAGGTTGAAAAGCATTAAACATTTATGGCAATTTAGCTAGCTAGCTTGCAGTTGGTAACTAATTTGTCCTATTTAGCTAGCTTGCTGTTGCTAGCTAATTTGTCCTGGGATATAAACGTTGAGTTGTTATTTTACCCGAAATGCACAAGGTCCTCTACTCCGACAATTAATCCACACATAAAACGTTCAACCGAATAGTTTCTAGTCATCTCTCCTCCTTCCATGCTTTTTCTTCTTTGGACTTTATATGGCAATTGGCATCTAACTTTCATAGTTACTACGATGACCGACCGTACTCAGTTCATCTTTCAGTCACCCATGTGGGTATAACCAATGAGGATATGACACGTGGGTATCTGCTTCTATAAACCAATGAGGAGATGGGAGAGGCAGGACTTTCACCGTGTTTAGTGTCACAAATAGAACTGACTTCTATTTTAGCGCTTGGCAACGCAGACGCTCGTTGGCGAGCGTGAGCAGTGTGGTTGCAATAATTGAATAAGGGAAATGCCATGTAATCTTCAGTCAACCCAATTGCATCAGCCCAAACTAAACTATACAGTAAGTCCTCTGTAGACAATGTGTAATTTTTCCTTCCTTTTTATAATAGCAACCCAGAGACATGCTACATCATTCCCCATATATCTTTTTATTTTTATTTTATTTTCTTTGATTATGCATAGAATGCATAGAAAATGGGAAAGTTAATACATGCTTTTATAGCTATGTATGTGTGTGCTTGTGTGAATGTATACTTGTGTGTGCATCAGGGTGGATTCAAAGAGAAACTTATCTTACCGTAGCTCTTTGAAGGGCTCGGCCCTGACGTGTGGCGTCTCCACAGAGTTGGTGAATACAGCTCCCTCGGCACCTGTAATCACAGAACTACACCATTAGCCAGGAGACCTCCCCTCTCTGCCAGCCGTAGGCCCGTCGCTCAATATCACACTGTGATGCCAAATCAATGGACATGATCTCTAAAGCCACAGATCTATACGGGCCGCCATGGCCGCCACGTCCCACAAGGTCTCACCTATGCCACACAGTTAATTTAGGCTCTGAGCTACTATAGTCCCACCCTATGCTATTGAATAACCTTTATGTTGGGGTGCTGCTAATGGATCGATGGCCTCAACTAAATGTGTTTCAAAGCACTTTGTGGCACGGCAGGGACTCCAAAACACCTCTAAAAGTTTAGCGGTAAAAAAGTTATCCTATTAAAAAACAAATAAGGGGAGTATTTTCAATAACAGCGACAGGGTGATGGTTGGGTACCTGAATACTTGAGAATATTTACAGGGACGTTATTCCTTTAAGGGTTTTCTTAAATTACAGCTCTCAGCTTTTCGCTCGGAAAGCAGCTAGGGGAAATATGCAAAGAGAAGTACTCCCTCGGCTGTGTGGGACATTCGGAAAGTATTCAGACCCCCTGAATGTTTCCACATTTTGTTATGTTACAGCCTTATTCTAAAATTGATTAAGTTACATTTTTTCCTCATCAATAGACACACAATACCCCATAATGACAATGCGAAAACAGGTTTGAAAGTGTATAAGAATAGTTTTTTTTGAATACCGTATTTACATAAGTATTCAGACCCTTTCCTATGAGACTCGAAATTGAGCTCAGGTGTGTCTTATTTTCATTGATCATCCTTGAAATGTTTCTACAACCTGATTGGAGTCCACCTGTGGTAAATTCTATTGATTGGACATGATTTGGAAAGGCACAGAGCTGTCTATATAAGGTCCCACAGTTGAGAGTGCAAGTCAGAGCAAAAACCAAGCCATGAGGTCGAAGGAATTGTGGAAGGGAATGGTCTAGGGAAGGGTACCAAAACATTTCTGCACCATTGAAGGTCCACAAGAACACAGTGGCCTCCATCATTCTTAAATGAAAGAAGATTGTGGTTCCAAAGACTCTTCCTAGAGCTGCCCCCCTGGCCAAACTGAGCAATCTGGGGAGAAGGGCCTTGGTCAAGGAGTTGACCAAAAACCCAACGGTCACTCTTACAGAGCTCCAGAGTACCTCTGTTGAGATGGGAGAACCTTCCAGAAGGACAACCATCTCTGCAGTACTCCACCAATCAGGTCTTTATGGTAGAGTAGCCAGATGGAAGCCACTCTTCAGTAAAGGGCACATGACAGATCGCTTGGAGTTTTCCAAAAGTCCACTAAAGGACACAGACCATGAGAAGCAAGATCCTCTGGTCTGAAGAAACCAAGATTGAACTATTTGGTATGAATGCCAAGTGTCACGTCTGGAGGAAACCTGGCACCATCCCTACGGTGAAGCATGGGGGTGGCAGCATCATGCTGTGGGGATGTTTTTCAGATGCAGGGACTGGGAGATTAGTCAGGATTGAGGGAAAGATGAACGGAACAAAGTACAGAGAGATCCTTGATGAAAACCTGCTCCAGGGCGCTCAGGACCTCAGACTAGGGCGAAGTTTCACCTTCCAACAGGACAACGACCCTAAGCACAAAGCCAAGACAACGCAGGAGTGGTTTCGGGACAAGTCTCTCAATGTCCTTCAGTGGCCCAGCCGGACTTGAACCCGATTGAACATCTCTGGAGACACCTGAAAATAGCTGTGCAGGGACCCTCCCCATCAAACCTGACAGAGCTTGAGAGGATCTGCAGAGAGGAATGGGGAAAAACTCCCCAAATACAGGTGTGCCAAGCTTGTAGTGTCATACCCAAGAAGACTCAAGGCTGTAATCGCTGTCAAAGTTTCTTCAACAAAGTAAAGGGTCTGAATACTTATGTAAATAGTATATTTCAGATTTTTTGTTTTTTTGTTTTTGCTTTGTCATTATGGGGCATTGTGTGTAGATTGGTGAGGGGAAAAAATGTGATCAATTTTAGAATAAGGCTTTAACGTAACAAAATGTGGAAAAAGTCAAGGGGTTTGAATTCTTTCCCGAATGCACTGTAGATAACTTGATGGTCTATTACAGGTGGAAGCGCTTCTGTTCTCTTGATGTAAATGTAATGGAAACAGCACAGCAGCGTTGGTCTTCCTATATGTATCCCAAAAGCCTCTTGGGTGTTGTACAGTAGGCTTGGAAGGGGGTTTGTTCTATTGGGTTTGAAGAGCTGTGCTCAGCGGGGAAAGTTTACTCCATTGTTTTACTCTGACAGCTCCGCTGCTGGGAGTCACACCTCTTCAGCAGGGATTAAGGGAATGACTATAAGACTGTGTCACTGGACTTCTGTGTTGTAAAATGACAAGCTATGTTTTTTTTGTTTTTGCATTTTCTGTTTGTCTGGCTTCCCCTTTTAGGGGGTTTAGGTCAGGGTTCTTATTCAGCACCATGTGACAAATGTATTTGTCAAAAAGGTAATCATATAAACATTATTTGATCAAATGTTTTTGTAAGGAAGCAAACATTGAAACAGCAGACAGGCTAATGCAATGAGACTTGCATGAAACAGACGAATATGAAAAGTATTATTAATGGAGTCAATATGGAGATAACGCAGGCCACATGGAATACAGTATAAATTGTAGTTGAATATTGTTAGATGCACTTTGTTTGAACTCCCACACGGATGAGAGTCCATTAAGAGACACTAAACAGGAGCCAGTACTCCACCAGACCATTCCTGTGATGTTTTTATTGTCATGTAAACTAGATAGGTGCAGAGAAATGTGTTGTTTTTCTGGATCAGCCATAGTAGCACAACACCCCTGGAGCAAATTAGGGTTAAGTGCTTCACTCAAGGACACGTCAACAGATTTTCACCTTCTCAGCTGGTATTTGAACCAGTGACCTTTTGGCTACCAGCAGCCAGTGGTGTAATATACTTAAGTAGAAATACTTGAAAGGACTACTTAACTAGTTTTTTGGGGTATCTGTACATTACTTTACTATTTATATTTTTGACAACTTTTACTTCACTACATTCCTAAAGAGAATTATGTACTTTTTACTTCACACATTTTCCCTTACACCCAAAAGCACTCATTACATTTTGAATGCTTAGCAGGACAAAACAAATGCCTAATTCACACAATTATCAAGAAAACATCCCTGGTCTTCATACTGCCCCTGATCTGGCAGACTCACTAAACACACGCTTTGTTTGTGAATGTCTGAGTGTTGGAGCAGGCCCCTGGCTATACTTAAATTAAAACAAACAAGAAAAGGATGCTGTCTGCTTTGCTTGACTTAAGGAATTTGAAATTATTTATACTTTTACTGTCAGGCTCTTGTGTAGCTTGTGCATAGAAGTCAGGCGCAGGAAAACAGTACTGAGTGAGCAAAACACTTTACTCAAACAAATAATCAAGCAAAACACTAAACACGTAAATAAAAAGACACATGCCAAACGCAAAACAGGCGAGGCATAAATGAAATGCACCAGACGGAAAGAAACGGCTTAACAATAAACAATCACACACAAGGACATGGGGGAAAACAGAGGGTTAAATACACAACAGATAATGGGGGAATGCAAACCAGGTGTGTGAAAAACAAGACAAGACAAATGGAAAATGAAAAGTAGATCGGTGATGATTAGAAGACCGGTGACGTCGACCGCCGAATCCCGCCCGAACGAGGAGGGGAACCGACTTCAGTCGAAGTCGTGACAGAAATATATACTTTTTGACTTTTACTCAAGTAGTATTTAACTAGGTGACTTTCACTTTTACTTGAGTAATTTTCTATTAAGGTACCTTTACTTTTACTCAAGTATGACAATTGGGTACTTTTCCACCACTGCCTGCAACCCATAAGCATAAACTGTCTCTGTCAGCAGTTATACACTGTAGGCTATTGTATATGTACAGTGGAAGTCGGAAGTTTACATACACCTCAGCCAAATACATTTAAACTCAGTTTTTCACAATTCCTGACAATTAGTCCTAGTAATAATTCCCTGTTTTAGGTCAGTTAGGATCACCACTTTATTTTAAGAATGTGAAATGTCAGAATAATAGCAGAGAGAATGATTTATGTCAGCTTTTATTTATTTCATCACATTCCCAGTGGGTCAGAAGTTTACATACACTCAATTAGTATTTGGTAGCATTGCCTTTAAATTGTTTAACTTGGGTCAAACGTTTCGGGTAGCCTTCCACAAGCTTCCCACAATAAGTTGGGTGAATTTTGGCTTTTCTTCCAGACAGAGCTGGTGTAACTGAGTCAGGTTCGTTGGCCACCTTGCTCGCACATGCTTTTTATGTTCTGCCCACACATTTTCTATGGGATTGAGGTCAAGGATTTGTGATGGCCACTCCAATACCTTGACCTTGTTATCCTTAAGCCATTTTGTCACAACTTTGGAAGTATGCTTGGGGTCATTGTCCATTTGGAAGAATTTTCCTCCCTCATGATGCCATCTATTTTGTGAAGTGCACCAGTCCCTCCTGCAGCAAAGCACCCCCACAACATGATGCTGCCACCCACGTGCTTCACGGTTGGGATGGTGTTCTTCGGCTTGCAAGCCTCCGCCTTTTTCCTCCAAACATAACGATGGTCATTATGGCCAATCAGTTCTATTTTTGTTTCATCAGACCAGAGGACATTTCTCCAAAAAGTACGATCTTTGTCCCCATGTGCAGTTGCAAACCGTAGTCTGGCTTTTTTATGATGGTTTTGGAGCAGTGGCTTCTTCCTTGCTGAGCGGCCTTTCAGGTTATGTTGATATAGGACTCGTTTTACTGTGGATATAGACCGCGTCTCCTTCCTGAGCGGCTGCGTGGTCCCATGGTGTTTATACTTGCGTACTATTGTTTGTACAGATGAAAGTGGTACCTTCAGAAGTTTGGAAATTGCTCCCAAGGATGAACCAGACTTGTGGAGGTCTACAATTATTTTTCTTGGCTGATTTCTTTTGATTTACCCATGATGTCAAGCAAAGTGGCACTGAGTTTGAAGGTAGGCCTTGAAATACATCCACAGGTACACAGCTTGTGGAGCCATGACATCATTTTCTGGAATTTTCCAAGCTGTTTAAAGGCACAGTCAACTTAGTGTATGTAAACTTCTGACCCACTGGAATTGTGATACAGTGAATTATATGTGAAATAATCTGTCTGTAAACAATTGTTGGAAAAATTACTTGTGTCATGCACAAAGTAGATGTCCTAACCAACTTGCCAAAACTATAGTTGTTAACAAGAAATTTGGGGAGTGGTTGAAAAGCTAGTTTTAATGACTCCAACCTAAGTGTATGTAAACTTCCAACTTCAACTGTACATGTATCTACCAACAGACTACTGAGACTATGACAGATAAGAGACATCTCACAATCCCCAAACCCAAAAAGCCTGTCACAAGTCACCCACCGATTCACAGACCAGAAATAAAATCATACATATTTCTACACTGTAACAAGGAACTCTTCAAGTAAATAACCAGGCCTCACAGTCAAGACATTTGTTTTATTTTATTTAGCTAGGCAAGTCAGTTAAGAACAAATTATTATTTTCAATGACGGCCTAGGAACAGTGGGTTAACTGCCTTGTTCAGGGGTAGAACGACAGATTTTTACCTGGTCACCTCAGGGATTCGATTTAGCAACCTTTTGGTTACTGGCCCAACTCTCTAACCACTAGGCTAACTGCCGATTATCATATTAGGGAGAGAAAGACGGTCAATATAGAGTGCCAGCTTAATGGTCAAAATGAACAATTTGGACTGTTTTTATTTAATAATGCTGAGAAAAACAGCCCCCTGCCTGAAAGAGAAGACCATTCAAACTTGCCACCCATATCCATGAAAAGCAATAGAGGCTGTCCATATGTAATGTCAGTGTTCACTGAGTACATGGGTGTGTGATGAGCTGTCAAGACAGCAGTATTTAAGAATACCGTTGTGTCAAAGCAAAATTTTGAAATATCACTATTTGGGATTTACAACTGAGGGGCCTCTTTTGCCATAACTCACACATTAGATAAGTACCGTCTCTTCAAGCTCGTTTCATTAGGTGAATTCCCCTTGACTTCATTCACATTTTGTTGTGTTACTGAATTCGAAATTGATTAAATTGTTTTTTTTCTCTCACCCATCTACATACAGTAGACACACAATAGCCAATAATGACAGTCTGAGGGACATAACCCAGAACGGTTTTGGCTTAATGCATAACACAGCATTAAGGTGATGAGTAAAAACCCAGAAAATCTGTTCTAAATGACCAGTGCAGTATACCAGAGAACACGACATCAGTTCCTCATTCTGTCACAGCAGAGCAAAGTAAGTATTCTCTCAAACACTGCTACCACCCCGCTAGCCACAGCCCATAGATAAGTTGATAGATGCTAGTTAGAGCCCTTTAGAAAGACAGTAATAAAGTTACTCAGTGTTGACAGACTGCAGCTGTAGTCAGATCAAGACCAGGAAACAGAAAAAACAAGCAGTCATTGTGTAGAGAATTATTGTACCATCTAAACCGCTGTGAAATATATTTTCAGCTGTTTGCAGCTGGTGTACAAAACTGAAAGTAAAAGACACAAAAACGAAACTTAAGAACGGGAAGCATAAAAATAGCACATATAAAACAGATCTACTGCTTCTTAAACTTTCTTTCAATGAGAATGACAGATCTCTAACTCACATTTCTATGTGGATTTGGTCAGTTCACCCCAAAAGTTACATATTGCAGGTTTAAGGCATACCTCACTGTGTGTGTGTCTTCACTTTCACAACCTTATTAGAGAGCAAGATAACGTGATGCAGTCCTAATATGGACGCTGTAATACTGAATGTTTAATATTCCCCATATACAGAATACTGTATATTTAGATATCTGGTAACAGAATGGGGTTCAACATAGGAGACAGTACTGTCTATGATCGAACAGTGACTGTTATTTTCCCTCCTTTCTTAACTGCAGTACAATCAGAGCTTAGTTGTAGTATGCATGCATGGAATCACTTGATCAATATCTTCTCACTTTCATTTACACATTACCTTGTGAACTTTAGTCAACTTTCATACATAGGCACACACATGCGCACAAATGTTTGCACAAACAGACACTCACACACTTGCTCTCTCACTAAACGCTCCATTGGAAACCGGACTGGGCCGACTCTCCCGGTGACATCCTGTAATGCACTGGCCATAAACAGCCATAAACAGATTGAGTGAAATATCGATAAAGCCATTTTGTTTTATTGTCCCCCCTGAAATTATTTTGTCAATGTGTTTCCATTACATCTCCTCCAACTCCCTTGATCCGCCAGTCTCCTGCTGATCAATCAGCGCCTTATGAAGCATGCAGCAGGATATATCACTAGTGTTTGGAGGCCTCATAAACATTAACTTAATAGCTACTATAGCAACTGGTGGTGGGATGGAGGGAGGTGATGAAGAAGAGTATAGGGGCAAAGGACGACAAAGACAGAGACTTGATTCTAAATAGGCTATTTAGCACAGTCGGTGTGGACCAGGCCTCCCAGTGAGAGGTGACGTTTATCCAGACATACAGTACCAGTCAAAAGTTAGGAAACACCTACTAATTCAAGGGTTCTAATTTATTTGTACTATTTTCTACATTGTAGAATAGTAGTGAAGACATCAAAACTATCAAATAACACATATGGAATCATGTAGTAACCAAAAAAGTGTTCAACTATCAGGATAAGGTAAGACCCAAATGTAGACCGTGTCGAAGTAACAATGTTTATAACAGCAACAGGGGCAAAGGTACAGGACGGCAGGCAGGCTCAAGGTCAGGGGCAGGCAGAGTGGTCAGGTGGGCGGGCTCAGGGTCAGGACAGGCAAGGGTCAAAACCAGGAGGACGAGAAAAGAGAGACTGGGGAAAAGCAAGAGCTGATACAAAAACACTGGTTGACACTGGTATAAATACACAGGGATAATGGGGAAGATGGGCAACACCTGGAGCAATGTTTAAATTACCTTTAGCTATCGGGATTGCATAGACGCATATCAAGAAGGATTGAATGATGTGAATCCGAAAAAAATGTAAAGGTGATTGACAAAGTGTTAAGATACTGTGTAAAAGGTAATATGTAATGTAGACCAAATAGTACATGAAGTATACCATTCTAATGAGAGGGACATTACTCTGGGAGCTAAACAGAGTCTCCCTCACACTACCCTGAGGTGGCTGCATACCGAACAACAACACACACCAGCTATTTGTCTCCGATTAATGGAAGCGCCATTGTAGAATCTATAAATAGGATTCCAGCCACAGTACTCCGGAAGAGAAAACTCCAGGAGGCTTGAATGCAGGAAAATTTGAACTATCTATCTGCCTTGGGTGCAGTTCCATTTAGCAGCTGAATTACATACATTTGTATCCAACGACCCGGTGGACCTTTTATAGTGAAAGTGGCTATTTCTCCTGGAACAAAAGTGTACTTGAGTGTTGGGGAGAAGGAGGTTCTTGGACGTGATGTACAGTTGAAGAGTGCTCCAGGTGTCCTCAGTGGTACAGTAGACTGCAGATTATAATGAAATGCATTTTGCATCAGCCTCCTCTTGCAGTAGGTCAGAGAGGGGTGGGATGGGTGCATTAGTGGCAGGGGTGTGGAGGAGAAGAGTGTACACTGCATCGATAACAAGGCTCAACAGGGACTGAGGAGTATACATTAAACAGTGGGACATAGTTTGTAAAAGCAAGAAGTCAAGTATTTTAAGTACACTACCGCAAATGGTGTGAAATGTATGTCTAATACACCAGAACATATTTAGTTTGTAGCTGATTACTTTGAATGCACAATTGCAAGTAAATGTAGGCCCATAGGTTATCTACATGTATTTTAACTATGCATGTCTCCTTCCATTTTTCTATGTACTAGTACTGTACTTGCAACATTATGATTTCACAGTGTCTTTGAACTACTCTACTATCATCTGGTCATCCGGTTTATTGGTACAAACTGCAGTGCTCACACCCGGAGCAGGCGCCTGGTAGAGGAAGAGGGAACAGGATGACAGAACAGTGTGGTGCCGATTGCATCGTCCTCTGCTACCAGGCCATTTGTCACCCCAGCAACATGGAGCCATACATGGAGCTGTGGAACTCATAACTGTGCTGTGTGGAAAAACAAGCTCACTCTGGAACAGTGTGATCACACTATTGAGTGTATGTTTGTATGTGTCGAGAGGGTTTGTGGGTGTGTGTGTAGTGGGCTGTGGATGTATGTGTGTGGTGTGTGTGTGTCCTTGACCAGACCTTCGGAGGATTGTTATCCAGAAATGATTTGATATTGAGATAAAAACGGCTGCATTGGACCTTTAAAGGTACTCAGCTGCAGGCTTACATTTTAACCCGTTACCAAAGCCATCCATGTTCACAGATACCATTAGTTATTATGGATCAGTGGTGGATGCAGTTGGATAATATTGCTATTGGAGACAAGGTATACACCTAGAGGATCCTCCCTCTCACATAGCCTTGACAGGAATTATATATCCTAAAGATGAAAAGAACACATTATCCATCTGTAATGCAGGTCTTAGGGTGTCAGTGACAGACACAAGACTTGAAAGGCAAGCAATGTCGCCATGATTTTGCAAATGGCTCTGCCGGGTGCTCAGTGCTGTAAAACCCCAGGACTGTACTGACTCCATGGTTACAATCTAATCTAGCTTTGTGACCAGACCCGTGGCGTGCTAGATTTATGTGGACCGTGAAACCAAGCCCTAGGAAGAGGCTCAGGTAAAGCAGGTGGATATAACTCACTGGCTTTTATAGATTCTTTATCATCTACTTGGTCACCTGACAGAAATCCAATGGCCACTCTGCAAAGCACATTCCCCATTCCTACCTGATCAGACGGTGAAATGTAGTCTCCCTCTTGCGCCCTATATTCATTTCATGTATGACACTTGTCACACAGTTACTCCCGGCTGCTCTTTATGATCTTATTACTGCAAGCTGGAGCCACACACAAGGAGAGAGAGGGAGGGAAGGGAATAAAACGAGGAAGAGAATGAAGTGAAATGGATGAATTTGGAATGACTCAGCTGTAATTTCCTGAACTCTATCTTTTTATAGAAAACGAAACTAACCCTAGGAAGCATAGTGCCACAGGCTATAGACCATTGTACCCCATGTGCTCTACTGGTCATTGTTCACAGTAGCAGTGGAATTACAACATACAGCACCATGAGCGAAACAAAGTCCTGAGGCGGACCCCTAACAAACCAGGTCAACCAGTCCACTGTAATGAGGCCGCTGGCCATGTGCTGTAGGGTCATGACCCCATCATCAGCAGTCTGGACCACCACTGCCAGGTAGCCACCCACCAGGAGTGGATGTGACCCTAGCCCTATACAGTAATTAGAGACTGGCTGAAGGAGGAAACTGAGGTCAGGTCAAGTGGCTCTCCAGCAGCCACACACTGTAATACACATCACAGCTGAAAGTCTGAAGGCCACCATGATAGATACAGTAGACAGGATGTAAATAAAGGCAATGTTGTTGGGCCACATGGCCATATCTGTATCTGTATCATGCTCTCCTCATAAACCTGATATGAATTAAACATTGCGTTTAACAGACTAATTTCACATTTTCTCTCACGGGTGTCAAATTACAGACTAGGGATTGTAAAAATATTATGGAGTTGGTATTGTCTCCCCCATCTGTCAGATCAAACATCTGGACTTGCGTAACGACCATTCACTGGGTGATGTGGTTACTGTAAGACAGACACATCACTGACGGATGGGACTACTTTCTGCACGTTGCTTCTCTCAATCCATATTGACATCCCCCATTGTAGCATCTAAAATTGGGTTTGCCACATTATCATCTGTGCTGTGCTAATAACTTGATGAGCATTTCTCCAAACCAGGCTATCTATTAATACCATATCTGTTTCAGGGCTCCTCCTACAATCATCAGAGTACTGTTGTGATTATTAAGTGTGTGATTCAATTTGAATTAGCCTCCACTGCAGTCCAATGGGATATAATTGAGACAAATAAATGAGCCTTTAATTATAATTATATATAAAAAAAAGACAGCAGCAGGTAATGTCATTATTCTGTGGATTCCTGCTAATTATGGTTGTGATGATGAGTGGAGAGAGGGGGGTGGAGAGGGATGGAGGGAATATGAGAATACTCAATTGAGCATGCTCCATTGACAATTCTGGAATTCCCTGTTCCAAGCATATTTTAATTACCATAGAAGAGTGCTCCATTGTGTCCTTTCATTCCCGGGTAATTCATTCCTTTCTCTCGTGGTTTTTCTTGTGTAATTGATTAGGTTTGGTTTCCTAGGAAAGACAATGAGGATCGCTGTAGACTGCTAGTTGCGTTCCTGTACTGTACGGTGCTGGCTCACGAGACTGTATACACAGCACACAATGCCATCTTGATTAAAGATGATCTTGATTAAAGGTCTCCAGAGTGCACAGTGTGTGGTCTTGTGTACAGTATACAACTGCTATTGTACTTATGGTTTGTGTGACTATTCAGTATATTCAGTATTACCCATTATTCCGCTCCATAGTGGCGTCTTGCTCAGTAAAGACGATCCACCTAGTGTGGAACTTGAAGCAGTTGAGTAACAACAACAATATACAGGTAAACTTTGAATTGCATTACAGCAGGGTAGGTAACAACACATCTGCCACACTTATGCTCAACACGGCGGCCCCTCAGGGGTGCATGCTCAGTCCCCTCCTGTACTCCCTGTTCACCCATGACTGCATGGCCAAGCATGACTCCAACACCATCATTAAGTTTGCTGATGACACAACAGTGGAAGGCCTGATCACTGACAACGATGAGACAGCCTATAGGGAGGAAGTCAAAGACCTGGCAGTGTGGTGCCAGGATAACAACCTCTCCCTCAATGTGATCAAGACAAAGGAGATGATCGTGGACTACAGGAAATGGAGGGCCGATCATGCCCCCAATCTCATTGACGGGGCTGTAGTGCAGCAGGTTGAGAGCTTCAAGTTCCTTGGTGTCCACATCACCAACTATCATGGTCCAAACACAAACTATCATGGTCCAAACACACCAAGACAGTCGTGAAGAGGGCACGACAAAGCCTATTCCCCCCCAGGAGACTGAAAAGATTAGGCATGGGTCCTCAGATCCTCAAAAAGTCCATTAGGTGCACCATCGAGAGCATCCTGACTGGTTGCATCACTGCCTGGTATGGCAACTGCTCGGCCTCAGACCGCAAGGCACTACAGAGGATAGTGCTTACGGCCCAGTACATCACTGGGGCCAAGCTACCTGCCATCCAGGACCTCTATACCAGGCGGTGTCAGAGGAGGCCCTACAAATTGGCAAAGACTTCAGCCAACATAGTCATAGACTGTTCTCTCTACTACCGCATGGCAAGCGGTACCAGAGCGCCAAGTCTAGGTCCAAAAGGCTTCTTAACAGCTTCTACCCCCAAGCCATAAGACTCCTGAACAGCTAATCAAATGGCTACCCGGACTGTTTTCAGTGACCCCCACCCGCCTTTTTATGCTGCTGCTACTCTTTTTTATTATCTATGTACAGTCACTTTACCTCTACCTACATGTACCTATTACCTCAATTACCTTGACTAACCTGTGCCCCCGCACACTGACTCTGAATCGGGAACCCCTGTAGCCTTGCTACTGTTATTTATTTTATTTTTTTTTTATTTATTTTTTTTTCAGTTTATTTTAGTAAATACTTTCTTAACACTTATTTTTCTTAAAACTGCATTGTTGGTTAAGGGCTTGTAAGTAAGCATTTCACTGTAAGGTCTACACCTGTTGTATTTGGCGCATGTGACAAATAACATTTGATTTGATTTATTAAACAGCCAAATCAAGTGTTAATATCATAATACAGCCATGCAGTCTCTCGGGGGTCTCTCATTGGACAATAATCCATTCTGAGGGAGGCATCTCGAGGATCACAATCAAACTCACTTCCTACAATGCTCTTGTCAGAAATATTTCACTTGGGTTTTCCTCAAGTGTCAAGCTTTATAATTCCACTTCATTGCTTTCAGACACAGTTACACAACTCTGGCTTTATATAGCATCGCTCATCTTTGAGACCATCTTGAAAGGGTTGCAGAACACTGTAATCAAGTGTCACCTGGCAGCACTGATTGAGCCTTGTGTTAAAAAGAGAGACGTGTATAAAACAATCTAATTTAATATTTGCCTCTAAAAGCCAATTTACAGCCACATTTAAGTCGCAGATTGCTTTCGACGACATTAACATTTTTCCTTTTGCCTGCAATCAAAAGCTACAGTATATTCTTATCCCAAAGTTGCTAGTTTTGTTCTCTGGATGCAGCACCTGTCGCTCTTTTGTAAAAAATAATCCAATAAGGGGGTTGATTAGCTGTGATATGAGGGAAATCCAGATCTGTAAAAAGCTAGTGACAAATTGCTAAGTTAGCATGATTCCAAACACCTCCCTTATTACCCACTGAAAGCTGAGGGTTCCTGGATCACTGTTCACTGTAGATAGTGCAATAAAGGCCTAATGAAGGCAGTGAAAGCTCTATCATAGATTTCCAATGACCTCAGTTGGGCCAATTAAAGTTATATGGTCAGCATAATTATGTATTTTATTGGTTTGGACAGAAGCATTAATTTGGTAATGGCATGTGGCAGTTTTATAGGAATCTGGCCTCACTTCATCCTGCCTGATGGATGGAATGACAGAGGGAGAAGCTAGTAGCAGTTTGCCCAGGCCTGAAATCATTGGCTATATTTATTGATACATGTTGTTTGGCACGGTTTGGAGTGAACGCACAGACACGCACATGCACACACACAAGCAAGTACACAGACACAGAACACATGCATGCACACATGCATGCGAGCACATACATGCACTCACATACTCACACATAAGGTTTGCCTGCATGCCCACCCACACGTACGCACACAACACGTTCAGTACAATAGAGGCCTATTAAGAACATAGAAGTCCTTTCTATTGAGGACTGTGGTTGCCAAGGCGTTTGATGAACCCTGTGGCCCTGTGCAGCCCCATCAAAAAGGGACGCAGATAAATGGAGTAACTGGCAAATCATCACTACTACTATCTCTCTCTCTGTACCCCTCCCTCCCTCTCTGCATCCCGCTGCTTAGCTGAGGTGGCTGGGGTAATGAACTATGTCTGAGAGTTCTGATTGAAAGTAAAGGGATATTGGTGAAAAAATTCCGGGGGTCAAGACTACGACGGCGCCACTGCAATCAGTGGAGCTTCCTCAGGTGTTCAAAAGTGCATATCGGACCGAGAGCCTAATTCTACTTCTTTCTTTACGAGTTTTAGAAAATAGATCTCTCTGCAGAAGCAACAGTTACAGGAATGGTAAAAACAGCTTGATTTCTGTAGCAACATCAAGGAAACTGGGCAGAAAGGTGTGTACAGCAGTTCTTCAAGTACAGCAGTTCTGCATCATCTTTAATTGAGCCTCTCATTCTCCTTAATTGCCGGCCTCAACACGTTACGGAAAGAGTAACTGTATAGGAAGCTCTGGGGACAGGTCGTCTGGATATTGGACAGCCAATAAATTGGCAGATGCAAACAGATTATCAACTTTAGCGGACAACCTTTCTTGAGGGCTTAAACAAAAAAAACGGTTTGTGATTTTGTTCATACTGGTGAACCGACGTTTGAGTTGTGTGGTTACAATACCAACAGTCCCTTATCTGTGGTATATTTTTCATGATTCAAGACTACGTTTAAATTGTGTGCACCGCAATGGACATATAATGCACAATGTCTCAGGAAAGACTTTCTGGGTTGGCAATACTCAGTATAGAAAACAGTTGTGCCCGCAACCTGGACCTACAGGCCGTGGTGAAAACATCTCAACAATAAATAGTGACAGAATTTGTCCTGAACTCGACTACTTTTTTCCTCATTGTTAAGCTATTTGATATGTAATTTTCATAAAAAACGTTTATAATAGAAGCTAAATAGCACCTAAATTCTCTATACAGCTATAGATAGTAAACTACACTGTATAATGAAACAATACCTAGAAAGCTAGTGTTTTGTGGGTGGACTGACTGTATTATCTGGTATTTATAGACTGGATCAACGCACAACAACTTTCTAACCAAGCTGGGTGAAAGCTCAAGGACCGCTCATGTCATGCAGGTTCAGGTAGGCTATACAGGAAAGTTGTAAATGACAAAAAATCTATTGGTAGATTATTACTATGCTGTTGCATCGAAAATGAATTTTACAATCTGTAATGTTTGAATTTCCAACTTTAATTACTGAACAAGTAATTACATTATTGCCACCAGCCAGCTGTCGATATAAATGGCAGCATTGCGACACCATGTAATACCTTCACGAAATGTTATATTTAACATGATAAAATGATGACCAAATAGGCATACCAATAAACATGTATCCATTATCCAAAGCAAAGCTATAGGCTAAATAACCTGGCACCACAGAAAGCCTTTCATCGATTCAACGTCGCAATTTTTGCTAAATTTCAATTCATTGTAACATGATTACAGTGATATTAATCATTCCTCCAAAAGTACACTACACTTTAGATCTCTTAATTCAGCCTCTAAACATGAACAGTGTGAGTCCAGTCAAGTTTAAAACTGTTGTTCAATAAACTGCTAGTAGACTGTTGAGTATGATGTAGTGTCTGGTCCATTAACTCACCCGTCACCCGTAGCCTCTCTGCTCCCACCACCACCTCCTGGTCATCAGCAGAGAACAGTAGCTTCCCGGTGCTGGATTTCACCTCCAACATCTTCCCTTGTGCACGCACTCCGCTGGATCCTGGACAGGGCAAAAGTTCAACAGGTGGTTCCTATATGATAAACAAAGATAGACGTCTTGTATTTCAGAGATTCTTGAAAGTCAAGACAATCCTAATCCGACATGTAATCTTAATTTTTGTAGTTGGATAAAAAAAAATGTTTTGCTTAAAAATGACGTTTAGGTGAATTTTCTAATTATTTTCAATATTACTAATTTCCATGTTGGCTCTATGCCCAGAAATGCCCTTGTCTGGAACAATAATCCACATTCCAAACTATCCCAAAATGATCTCATGTTGTTTCTTGCAACAGCCCTCTTAGACTTAAAAAAAATATTTATCTCAAAACTGTGACTCCTAAAAAAATATGTCAGGAGATTTGGCCATGCTCTTTCATGATTCATTTAGGGTTTTAGACAAATCTGACTATTTGTCCAAAATCCTAAATGAATCATGAAAGAGCATGGTCAGCTACACAACAAGGACCCCTTCTTCATGTCCTCATTACATTGTGCAATGAGACAGTAAAGTTCTTTACTTTTGATAGATTTAAAGAAACAATTTTAAAATCACCATTATCACAACCATAAACTGTCAACTCCATCTGCCTGATAGATTAAGATAGGATATGAACTTCAGTTTGAATATTTACATTTTTATTAGGTTTTAGAGTCATAAAGCAATTTGAGGAAAAACAAAATTGCTACTTTGTACATTACTTGAATGAAGACCAAAAATGCTGTTTTTGTGAACTCCGTAAACTCTGTCCGAGCCAATCTTTCAGCACTACATCAGAGTGCTGAAAGATCTGATAGAATATTTATATTTTCATTAAGGATTTTCAAATGAATAATTTTCAATATTTTACAAAACTTTTATCTTTAGAGGCAAAAATATGTCTGTTTTGAATATTTGTTGTCTATGCCATCATTGGCTTGTCAACTCCGTCACTGATGGCTAACCCCGTTAAGATCTATCTTTCTGTCACTATTGTAAAAATATTTTTATACACTACCATTCAAAGGTTTGGGATCACTTGGAAATGTCCTTGTTTTTGAAAGAAAAGCTCATTTTTGTCCATTAAAATAACATCAAATTAATCAGAAATACAGTGTAGACATTGTTAATGTTGTAAATTACTATTGTAGCTGGAAATTGCAGATTTTTTATGGAATATCACAGGCGTACAGAGGCCCATTATCAGCAACCATCACTCCTGTGTTCCAATGGCAGGCACCATTCCCTTTCTGGGCTACATCATCTCTGCTGGGAGTGTCCAGATGTATCCCAAGAAGGTGAGAGCGGTGGTGGATTGGCCTCAGCCTACGTCCAGGGTGCAGCTGCAACGATTCCTGGGGTTCGCCAAACTTTTAGCGCCGGGTTACAGCACCCTGGCCTCCCCCTGTCTGCACTCACCTCTACCAAGGTTCCGTTCACGTGGTCCTCTGCCGCTGACTGGGCGTTCCAGGACCTTAAACACAGCTTCACCACTGCTCCTATCCTGGTTCATCCTGACCCTTCCCGTCAGTTCGTGGTGGAGGCCGATGCTTCAGATGTCGGAGTGGGGGCTGTTCTGTCCCAACTTTCTGCCCTGAACCTTAAGCTGCGTCCCTGCGCCTTCTTCTCCCACCGCCTCAACGCCACAGAGAGGAACTACGATGTGGGGAATCGGGAGCTTCTCATGGTGAAGATGGCGTTGGAGGAATGGAGGTACTGGCTAGAAGGGGTGGAACATCCGTTCATTGTGTGGACCGACCACAAAAACCTAGAGTATGGAGTATCTCTGCACCACCAAGCTCCTCAACTCCAGGCAAGTGAGATGGGCCCTGCTGTTTACCCTGTTCAACTTTTCCCTCTCTTACCGGCCGGGATCCAAAAACGACAAGCCGGATGCCCTGTCTCGCCGCTATAACCCCACGGTTACCACCCCGGAGCTCGAGACCATCCTTCCTACCTCGTTCCTGGCGACGGCACTCAGCTGGGGTATAGCGAAACAGGTCCGGGAGGCGCAGTGGTCCCAGCCGAACCCTGGGGGTTCGGCCGTATATTTGTGCCTGATGCTGTCCGCTCCGCGGTCCTGGAGTGGGCCTATTCCTCCAGGCTTGCCTGTCACCCGGGCTCTCGTCGGCCCCTGGCCTTTGTGCGACACCCCTTTTGGTGGCCCACTATGGTTCCAGATGTTGCCGCATTTGTTGCCACCTGCACGGTCTGCGCAAAGAAAAAGACTCCTCGGCAAGCTCCGGCTGGTCTTCTCCAACCACTGCCTGTCCCTCACCGTCTCTGGTCCAATATATCCCTGGATTTCGTTACAGGTCTCCCCCCATCTGAGGGCAACACTTCCATCCTGACTATGGTTGACCGGTTTTCCAAAGCCGCCCGCTTCATTCCTCTCCCCAAACTACCCTTGGCCAAGGAGATGGCCCAGCTTATGGTGCAGCACGTCTTCCGGATCCACGGGTCTTCGACCAGGGCCCGCAGTTCTCGTCCCGGTTCTGGAAGGCGTTCTGCATGCCCATTGGGTTGTCGGCCAGTCTGTCCTCTGGATTCCAGCCCCAGGACTTATAGACCACTCTTCGCTGCCTAATCTCCGCCAACCCTACCACCTGGAGTCAGCAACTGGTATGGGTTGAGTATGCCAGCAACACCCTTCCTTGCTCCGCCATGGGTCTCTCGCCCTTCGAGTGTTCCTTGGGATATCAGCCTCTGCTCTTCCCCGAGCAAGAGGAGGAAGTCAGCAATCCCTCTGTCCAGATGGTCATCCGCCGCTGTCGCTGTACCTGGAAGAGAGCCCAGGCTGCTCTGTTGAAGACCACTTCCAGGTATAGGCAACAAGCGGATCGGCACCAAATCCCTGCTCCACGCTATTGGCTCGGGCAGAAGGTATGGCTCTCCACCCGGGACCTGCCCCTCCGGGTGGAGTCCTGTAAATTTTCCCCCCATTTCATAGGCCCGTTCACCATCTCTAGAGTCATTAGCCCCACTTCTGTTTGTCTTTTGTTACCCCGTACCCTCCGTATTCATCCTACTTTCCATGTGTCTAGGATTAAGCTCGTTTCTCACAGCCCTTTGTCTTCTATTTCCAGGCCCACCCCTCCTCCCCGTAACAATGGCCATCCGGCATACACGGTGAGATGCCTCCTGAGTGTTCAACCACGGGGCAGGGGTTTCCAGTACCTGGTTGACTGGGTGGGTTATGGCCCAGAGGAGAGGTGCTGGGTCCCGCTAGAGACATCCTGGACCCAGCCCTCATCGCCAACTTCCACCGCCAGGACCCCGGTCAACCAGGTATCTGCCCAGGTAGGACGCCAGGTGGGGGGGTACTGTCACACCCTGATCTGTTTCACCGGTCTTGGTGAATGTCTCCACCTCCCGCCATGGGACGCCCATCTTCCACATTATCCCCTGTGTATTTATACCGATGTTCTCTGTTTGTCTGTGGCCAGTTTGTCTTGTTTGTCAAGTCAACCAGTGTTTTTGTTCTCAGCTCCTGCTTTTCCCAGTCTCTCTTTTTCTCGCCCTCCTGGTTTTGACCCTTTCCTTTTCTGACTCTTAGCCTGCCTGCCTGACCACTATTCCTGCCCCTGACCCTGAGCCTGCCTGCCGACCTGTAACTTTGCCCCACCTCTGGATTATTGACTTCTGCCTACCCTGAACCTGAACCTGCCTGCCATCCGGTAACGTTGCCCCACCTCTGGTTTACTGACCCCAGCCTGCTTTGACCTGTTTATTCCCTGCCCCTGTCGGATTATTAAACTGTTGTTAATTCGACGTTGTCTGCATCTGGGTCTTACCTTCATACCTGATATGATTCATGCAAAGAGACAATTACTGAACTATAACTTGTTAGTGCCCAAAGTAAACTGCCTGTTACTCAGGCCCAGAAGCCAGGATATGCATATAATTGGTACCATTGGAAAGAAGACACTCTGGAGTTAAAATAATGTAGGAAACTATAACACAACAGATATGGTAGGAGAAAAAATAAAGAAAAACCAACCGGAAATCTTTTTTTTTTGAGAGCCCATGCTCTTCCATTAGAACGTATAGGGAAAAATATAAATCCAGCTCCCAGATTGCAATTCCTATGGCTTCCATTAGATGTCAACAGTCTTTGTTCAAGGGTTCAGGCTTGTTTCTTCCAAAACGAGGAAGAATTTGGAGTTTTGATACAGGAACACAGAGTTGGAAATCAGTCTGTGCGCGCGATGAAGAGGACGCGCATGTCACGACTTCCGCCGAAGTCGGTCCCTCTCCTTGATCGGGCGGCATTCGGCGGTCGACGTCACCGTCTTTCTAGCCATCGCCGATCCACTTTTCATTTTCCATTTGTTTTGTCTTCGTTTTTTTAACACCTGGTTTCAATTCCCTAGTTACATGTTCATTATTTAACCCTCTGTTTGGGAAACCCATGTTTGTGTGCGTGTTTGTTTGATTGTTCAGGCAGTTACAGATGGCTGGTTATTTTGTTGCCGGGTTTTGTGACCGCATTTCAGCCGTGCGTAATTGGCCAACTCCCACCACGGTAAAGGAAGCGCAGTGGTTTTTAGGGTTTGCCAACTATTACCGCAGGTTTATCCGGGGCTTTGGTCAGGTAGCGGCTCCCATTACCTCACTGCTGAAGGGGGGACCGGTGCGTTCGCAGTGGTCGGCTGAGGCGGACATCGCTTTTGGTCACCTGAGGGCTCTGTTTACCTCGGCTCCGGTGCTGGCTCATCCGGATCTCTTTTCAGTGTTCATAGTGGAGGTGGACGCGTCCGAGGCTGGGATAGGAGCCTTGCTCTCTCAGCGCTCGGGTACGCCACCGAAGGCCCCTGTGCCTTCTTTTCGAAGAAGCTTAGCCCGGCGGTGCGAAACTATGACTTGGGGGACCGGGAGCTGTTGGCTGTCGTCAAGGCCTTGAAGGCGTGGAGACAATGCATGCTTTCGCTATAAAGCCTATTGTAAATCGGACAATGCAGTTAGATTAACTTCTTAGGGAGCGGCTCCCGAGGTGATGGTTTTGGAGAGTCTGGCGTGCCCAAAGTAAAATGCCTCCCACTCAGGCCCAGAAAATCGGATATGCACATAATTAGTACTATTGGATAGGAAACACTCTGAAGTTTCTATAAGTGTTAACATAATGTTGTGAGTATAACAGAACAGATATAGCAGGTGAAAACCCAAGGAATTTCTGTCCTGGAAAAAGTGTTTTTGACACATTTTGACTCATTTTGAACCCCTCCCTATTGAAAACAGCCATTTCTGGGAGTAAGATTGCAGTACCTATTGCTTCCACTGGATGTCAACAGTCTCTAGACAGTTTTTGATGATGTTATAGTTGCTCTGGATGGTAATAGAAGAAGAATTTCGAACTGGTCATCGGATGTAAACAGAATAGGATGCGCGTTCACGGGCTCGCGAACGCTGTGGTTTTTTCCTTTCCTATCGTCCAGTTTATAATCCGGTTGAAATATTATAGTAAATATACATAAGGGTGTTCCTAAGGATACATTATCAATGATGTTTGATTGTTCTTGGACAAGTGTATAGGTATAGGTTGAACGTGTTCTCTTCACGGTTCAATGGGCGAGTGGACGCTCTATTTTATGATCATAACGCGCCAACCAAACGGAGATTTATGGATATAATAAATGACTTTTTCTAACAAAAGAACCATTGGATGTCTTCATTGGACACTTGGGAAGCCCTCAGCAGAAGTACTTCAAAAGGTAAGGGATTTATTTTCGCTGTGAAATGTGTTTTGTGTGAACCGCGATGGTTTATGAATTTATGCTAATGGGAAAATATTGGAGGTGCTACCCTCAAACAATCAAATGTAGTGCTTTCGCCGTAAAAATCAGATTTTTGTCAGATTTTGAAATCTGACAACGCTGTGATATTGCCAAGATGCAGAGCTTTTGATGACTATGCAACACTTGTATATTGATGAATGTTTAATAATTCAACTTTTGGATTTTGAATTTGGCGCCTTGCATTTCACCGGGTAGTGTCGGGAGTGCGCTAGCGCCCCACCACTCCGTAAGTAGTTAACAAGAATTTAAGCTTTTAAGACACTTGTATGTTCATAAATGTTTAATATCTATCATTTTTATGATCATTTATTTGATTTGCGCACCCTCCAATTTCACCGGAAGTTGTCGACAGGTGTCCCGCTGGCGGGACCAAAAAACACAGCCCCTACACCAAAACAAACTGTTATTGATAGTACAACAAGCAGCAGAGAAAAACAACTAATTGACTCTGATGATCCTGAAATGGTTTCATGTAGTGGCGAGAAACAAGCGATCTGAGCAGACTGACACCGTCAAACAGACAATTGATTCTGCTTTGCTGTGTCTAGAGTGTAGTCTCTAGCACACTGTATTCCTCTTACTCACTCATCCATTATCTTTGCCAGATAATCAACAGCCAGAAGGCAAATGTCACTGCAGTTTAACATGGGAGAAGTGTTTGGCTGTAGATGTACATGGATTGAAATATCTGTTTGGAGCAAACAATTTTCTGTTATTTTTGTGTCTGCTGAATAGAACTCTAGTCCAAGTGCATGGATTTGCATTGCTGTGTACAGTGTTCATATTTGGACACACCTTCCATGGATGTGTGACTGTCTCCTGCTGTGTTGTATGATATTACCTGCAATAAGTTGTGTGACCAGCTGATTCTTTCCATTTAGGATATTGACGGACACATTTTTAGAGGATTGCAGGAACAGTGGGCTGCCCTATGGAGACAAAGCAGGTAAACAAACAATGCAGTCCACAACACACAACCTCCCAATAGTGACCCTGGTGCTCAGGATGAGTGTGTAAATAGGATTATATTTTATAGATCATTTCCATTTTCAACAGCCAATCTGGAATGCATATCACGTCTGAAGCCTGGATCTGTCTTACTTGCCAGAGTAATCTTTCATGCTTCAGTCAACTTCTTAATTAAAGATAGCAGCCAGCCATTGTGTTGTGCTAGATAATGCATCTCATGTATATTTTAGATGATATGATGTCCCTCCATGCTTATCAAGGTTCCTAAGCAGCACAGTAAATAAGAAAAATATTGATATTCCTAAATTGACATATCACTTTAACAATGTGGTTCAGCACGAGATTCAAATGAATAGGTTCCATGGGAATATTTTCTTTTAGTATATTAGGCCCCCCATTAATTAATGGAAGTGCATTTCTGGCCTTCAAGACTCTTTGTTCTACTACAGTATCATGCATACACACTGAATGTGTCTATTGGACTGCAGTAACCTTGATCCCCATGCCCCATCTCATCCCTGTTAATACAGTATACCAAGCAATTAACAGTCTCTCTGTAAGGCCTCATTAATATCACCTACTCAGATGAGAGAGATAGAGAGAGAGAGAGAGAGAGAGAGAGACTCCTTGCTTCAGATTTTTTTCTCTGTATCCCCCTGGACTGGACAATTTATCTTCTCCCATTTTTCACCCCTATCAATAATTACTATTCCGCTCACCTCCACTGTGGCCGGCCTGCTCTCTCTCTCTTTGCTGGTGCGAGACAGATCAGATAAAGCCCTGCACATTATCAATCTATTCATCCAATGCATGCTCTGTGGTATTATTACTGCCAGGCAGAGAGTGAGTGAGCATCTATCGCTCCATCGCCTATGACATCACCTCTCTCTGATACTACTCTCCTTCGTAATTCTATGGTGGTGGAAGTGGCAGAGGCAGTACTTACTGGTCTGGACTGAATTTCTTTGGCATACAGAGGTTGGAGAAACTCAGAGTCCCCCTCCAATTTCAGACCCTTCTCCGTTATTCTTAAATTGCCCATACCATCCTGTAGAGAAAGAGAGAAGGAATATGGTCAATATTTATTTGGGCATGAGTTGAGATGGTTCCATCTGTTGCTGATGAAACAAAGACATAAATATTCCATGTGTACATGGCTGTAACTACATATGAGGACACCGAGGTTCGTGCACTGAACAAAAATATACACGCAACACGTAAAGTGATTGTCCCATGTTTCATGAGCTGAAATGAAATATCCCAGAAATGTTCCATACGCACAAAAAGCTTATTTCTCTCAAATTACATGCACAAATGTGTTTACATCCCTGTTAGTGAGCATTCCTCCTTTGACAAGATAATCCATCCACCTGACAGGTGTGGCATATCAAGAAGCTGATTGAACAGCATGATCTTTATACAGGTGCACCTTGTGCTGGAGACAACTAAAGGCCACTCTAAAATGTGCAGTTTTGTCACGCAACACAATTTAGCTGCTTTAAGCTTAGCTGACATGTAGCTCTTTTCTAAAAAATGTACATTTCTCCCTTGTGCTCACCAGAGATGTGGTACATTGTAAACAAGTCTAGCTGTTAGGTCGCTAACTTATGTTATGTTTTTTGTCAGCGCAACCTGTTATTTAAACAGGTTTATGGAATGAGTTTGGCTGTGGATGTGTTCCATGTGATGCTAGGATGATGACGTTTGCATTGATCTTTTACAATAAAAGGTGAAATTTATGAATTAAGTTGTCAAGACCTTTATTTCCCATCAGTACAAAACATTGTTTAGATGGTTTTCAGACAACAATGCTGTTTAGATGGATTTGTTGAATCATACTGTTCCAATTACATATTTACAGGGACCACGCAACAATGAGCACAAATATGTGATTGTACGCGTCAAAAGGCTAAAGAAGGATTTTTTTGTGTGCCATTCAGAGGGTGAATAGGCAAGACTAAATATTTAAGTGCCTTTGAACAGGGTATGGTAGTAGGTGCCAGGCACACCGGTATGTGTCAAGAACTGCAACCGTGCTGGGTTTTTCATGGGTTGGGGGGGACATTAAAAAAAATAAGTTTTAGCTCTATTACTGCATTACTATGCTTCCTGACCTCAAACCCTAGTTACATCGCTGAATTTTTATACAAAATGCACACATATAATTAATTCATCCCATCCATACTTCTTTGGATACAAACATTTTGATGTTGATCTTGATCTTAGCTCCCGAGTGGCGTCTAAGGCACTGCATCTCAGCGCAAGAGGCGTCACCACAGTCCCTGGTTTGAATCCAGGCTGAATCACATCTGGCCGTGATTGGGAGTTCCATAGTGCGGCGCACAATTGGCCCAGCGTCGTCTGGTTGGCCGGGGTAGGCCTTCATTGTAAATAAGAATTTGTTCTTAACTGACCTGCCTAGTTAAATAAGGGTTGAATAAAATTTAAAAAAGATCAACAGAACATTGACGATATAGGCATAAATCAGCTAGCTGCAGTACAGGTATAAATACCCCAATGACAGTCACTGAATAGTGGAACAGTGTTCACAAAGCCCCTATCTATTTCTGTGTGTTACTGAATCATGTCAGACTAAAGGATATATTAAACCACAATGAAGTGAGCTTTGGAGACAAGAGAGGAGTTCACAGAGCTGCTTTGATTCCAACATGTTCGACTTTGACCTTTTGCTTCCCCTGGTCAATAAATAAGCGTGGTGGATCACTGTGAAGATGAGTGCCTAGTCTGATAAGAGACAGGAGCTCTCTATCTCTCTATATCCCTTCATGTGATCATGAGGAGAAACCGAGCCTCTTTGTTTTCCAACATCTTTGATCCTGAGGAGTTCTGAGGAGCATTCCCAAATGGAGATCAAGACCTGAGCAATCCTTCTGGATCTGAATGCTTTAAAACACCTTCTCGCCTCTACCTAACACTTTCTACTTTCTCTATTAGAATTCTGTCAAGATAGTGAGAAGTTTAAAGTAAGTGAGACCTGAACGTGGCGTGAATATGTATCTCTATCCTGTAGAACCATAGGAGATGATATTGCTGCTAAATGTAAGTAGCGTAGACACTTTGAAGAAGATAATAGCCTATACGACGACAAGTGATATATATTTTGCCACTCTGCAGTATTTCAGCCTTTGCTCCATAGAGGAAAGAGTAAGCATCATCAGATTCAACCACTGATTCACATTAAAGACGCTGATTCACTCTTTCCTGGTTTTACTGTAATATTATGGACTCGTTACCCCCGTAGCTTTTCCATTTCATAAACTATCTGAAGTTGAAAATGTACAGTCACTTCTTCATCCTTCATCTCTCCCTCTGTTACAAAAACTCACATCCTCAGAGATGGAGCATCTGAGCTTTGCTGTAACGACAGCACTGGGTAGGAACTCTGGGTAGGAAACTTGAATTCCACAGATTTTGTGAGCCTTGCATAACTCTCCCAAAAGAGCTCAACATGAGAGTAACACAGCTAACAAAAAAAAGGAGTGTTACAGTCAGCACCCTCTGTCTCACTGTCTCTCTCCTTCCCTTTTCCTGTCTCTCCTCCTCCCTCTCTCTCACTCATTCCCCCACTCTCAGCCCCCCCCCTCCCCTTCTATCGCTCTCTTCTGAGTGAGTGGTATGGTGCGGTGCAGCCGGGGAGGACAGGCAGGACACATGTCATGAATAACACAGAGAGGCGTTCGTTGACAGAGGGTCCCCATAACACTCAGGTGTGTCTTCTCCGCTCTCCTCTCTTTCCTCTACTCTACTCCTCGCTCCACACTGCTCCGGTCTGTCGGAGGTCAACATACATCCACTTGCATGCCAGAGTTTATGCAGCATCAAGGAGTAAATTGATTTCCACTCGAAACACCCAGGCACGACTGTCACTGCTCTGGGAGCTTAATATTAATTGTTGACCTGAGAATGTGTAATGTTGCTTGTATGGCTTGTGTGTAGCTTGTATGTTTAGTATGTGTGTGCGTGCATGTGTGCATGCCAGCCTGCCTTTCTGCCTGTGTGGGTGTGTTTGCGACAGTGGCTATGATATAGCTATGGCTATGATATAGATTCCATCTCTTTATGTGACTTTGAGGGACAGCGGTGAGCAAGCGGGAGCAGAGCATGCAGCCAAAACAACGGTGCTCCTTGTCGACAGCTTTTAAGGGTATTTTCCGCCAAGCCGCTAGATCTTATCTGCCATGCTGACAAGGAGAGAGGACGACGCAGGAGCAGCAACACTAATTTGCATGAGAATCAGGAGTTTGTCCGTCCCCTCTTGCTAATGTATGCACATGCATCAGTACAGGTGACCCATCAGCTGAACAGAGCCAAGCTGTGTGTGCAGCACTTTGAGATCACTATGATTCATAATGTCAATATTGAGGGACCTCAGGGCATAAACATGTAACTTATTCCCCAATCACTAGAAGCAAGAACAAATAGTGGGATAATTAAAAACAAGACCTTTGTGACTAACAGAGGAAATGATTTGTCATTGCACAGGATCTATTGTACTGGGAGAGTGTAATACAGCTCTGGTGATGTAGGTCTGGCGTAATCAAATTCAGGGAAAGGAGATGAGTCAAAACTTCCGTTTAATATAAGGAAAACGAATGCTCACAACGGCGCCAACACATACAGCGAAACAATCACGGACAAAAACCCAGGGGGGGAACAGAGGAATAAATAACACATGTAATTAAGGAAATAGGAACCAGGTGTGGATGAGACAAGACAAACAGAAAATGAGAAATGGATCGGTGGTGGCTAGAACTCCGGTGACGTCGACCGCCGGTAGCCGCCCGAACTAGGAGAGGGACCGACTTCAGTGGAAGTCGTGACAGAGAGACAGTACTTCTCTGTTATAGGAATCTCTGCATGACAACATATTACTATCGCTAATTAGAGAATGAACATTCCTTCCCCTGTTAAATCAAAACAAACATTTGATTCAATGCAATTATTCAACTCCTGAAAGATGATTCTACTCTCAGATAAAGCAAGATGTAAATCAAATTTGAGAAAAAGTACTTTTTGTCTTATGTCAAACTATGAGGGAGTCAGACTGAGTGGGCAGGGAGCAAGTAGGCTGAGTGGATGGGGTGGATGGGGAGCTCACCTTGATTGAGATTTTGTCAAGCAGCATGGACACAGTGAGTATAATTTAGCTAGCTAGCCCAAATGGAATTGTCAGCACTGTTAATCAAGCTAGCTAGCTAGTTCATCTTGGAAAATTTCAGTTGAAACTTTACAGGGTGAGGTCTGGTACAATGCCTTCAGAAAGTATTCACACCCCTTGACTTTTTCCACATTTTGTTGTGTTACAGACTTAATTTTAAATAGATTAACTTGAGATTTTGTGTCACTGGCATACACACAATAACCCATAATGTCAAAGTGGAATTCTGTTTTTCGAAAATGTTAAAATGTAAACTCAGCAAAAAAAAAAGAAACATCTCACTGTCAACTGCGTTTATTTTCAGCAAACTTAACATGTGTAAGTATTTGTATGAACATAACAAGATTCGACAACTGAGACATAAACTGAACAAGTTCCACAGACATGTGACTAACAGAAATGGAATAATGTGTCCCTGAACGAAGGGGGGTCAAAATCAAAAGTAACAGTCAGTATCTGGTGTGGCCACCAGCTGCATTAAGTACTGCAGTTTTTCTCCCTCCTCATGGACTGCACAGCATTTGCAAGTTCTTGCTGTGAGATGTTACCCCACTCTTCCACCAAGGCACCTGCAAGTTCCCAGACAATTTCTGGGGGGAATGGTTCCTAGCCCTCACCCTCCGATCCAACAGGTCTCAGACGTGCTCAATGGAATTGAGATCCGGGCTCTTCGCTGGCCATGGCAAAACACTGACATTCCTGTCTTGCAGGAAATCACGCAAAGAATGAGCAGTAGGGCTGGTAGCATTGTCATGCTGGAGGGTCATGTCAGGATGAGCCTGCAAGAAGGGTACCACATGAGGGAGGAAGATGTCTTCCCTGTAACGCACAGCGTTGAGATTGCCTGCAATGACAACAAGCTCAGTCCGATGATGCTGTGACACACCGCCGCAGACCATGACGGACCCTCCACCTCCAAATCGATCCCGCTCCAGAGCACAGGCCTCGGTGTAACGCTCATTCTTTCGACAATAAACGCGAATACAACCATCACCCCTGGTGAGACAAAACCGCGACTCGTCAGCGAAGAGCACTTTTTGCCAGTCCTGTCTGGTCCAGCGATGGTGGGTTTGTGCCCATAGGCAACGCTGTTGCCGGTGATGTCTGGTGAGGACTTGCCTTACAACAGGCCTACAAGCCCTCAGTCCTGCCTCTCTCAGCCTATTGCGGACAGTCTGAGCACTGATGTAAGGATTGTGCGTTCCTGGTGTAACTCGGGCAGTTGTTGTTGCCATCCTGTACCTGTCCCGCAGGTGTGATGTTCGGATGTTACGATCCCGACCAGGTGTTGTTACATGTGGTCTGCCACTGTGAGGACGATCAGCTGTCCGCCCTGTCTCCCTGTAGCGCTGTCTTAGGCGTCTCACAGTACGGACATTGCAATTTATTGCCCTGGCCACATCTGCAGTCCTCATGCCTCCTTGCAGCATGCCTAAAGCACATTCACACAGATGAGCAGGGACCCTGGGCATCTTTCTTTTGGTGTTTTTCAGAGTCAGTAGAAAGGCCTCTTTAGTGTCCAAAGTTTTCATAACTGTGACCTTAATTGCCTACCGTCTGTAAACTGTTAGTGTCTTAATGACAGTTCCACAGGTGCATGTTCATTAATTGTTTATGGTTCATTGAACAAGCATGGGAAACAGTGTTTAAACCCTTTACAATGGAGATCTGTGAAGTTATTTGGATTTTTACGAATTATCTTTGGAAGATAATTTTTTTTTGCTGAGTTTATTACAAATGAAAAGCTGAAATTTCTTGAGTCAATAAGTATTCAATCCCTTTGTTATGTCTATCATAAAAAAGTTCAGGAGTAAGAATGTGCTTAACAAGTCACATAATAAATTGCATGGACTCACACAGTGTTTAACATGATTTTTGAATGACTACCTCATCTGTGCACCCCATGCATACAAGTATTTGTAAGGTCCCTCAGTTGAACAGTGAATTTCAGACACAGATTCAACCACAAAGACAAGGGAGGTATTCCAATGCTTGCAAGGGCACCTTTTGTTAGATGGGTTTAAAATAAAAAAGCAGATGTCGAATATCCCTTTGAGCAAGTTATTAACTATACTTTGGATGGGGTATCAATATACCCAGTCACTACAACGATACAGGCGTCCTTCCTAACGCAGCTGTCGGAGAGGAAGGAAACCACTCAGGGATTTCACCATGAGGCCAATGGTCTTTAAAACACTTACAGAGTTTATTGTCTGTGATAATAGAAAACTGAGTATGGATTAGCAATACTAACCTAAATGACAGAGTGAAAAGAAGGAAGCCTGTACCGATTAAAAATATTCCAAAACATGCATCCTGTTTGCAATAAGGCACTAAAGTAAAACTGAAAAATATGTGGCTGAGAAATTAACTTTATGTCCTGAATATAAAGTGATACAATTGAGGAAAATCCAACACAACACATCAGTGAGTACCACTCTTCATATTTTCAAGCATAGTGGTGGCTGCATCGTGTTATGGGTATGCTTGTCATCGGAAAGCCTAGGGAGCATTTTAGGATAAAAAGAAACGGAATAGAGCGAAGCACAAGCAGAATCCTAGAGGAAAACCTGGTTCAGTCTGCTTTCCAACAGACACTGGGATACAAATTCACCTTTCAGCAGCACAATCAGCACAATCACAGCGCATTCGGAAAGTATTCAGACCCCTTCCCTTTTCCTCTTTTTGTTACGTTACAGCCTTATTCTAAAATTGATTGAATCGTTTTTTCCCTTCATCAATCCACACACAATACCCCATAATGACAATGTAATATATTTTTTTGTACAGTACCTGTCAAAGGTTTGACACACCTAATCATTCAACGGTTTTTCTTTATTTTGACTATTTTCTACATTATAGAATAATAGTGAAGACATCAAAACTATGAAATAACACATATGGAATCATGTAGTAACCAAAAACGTGATAACCAAATAAAAATATATGTGAGATTCTTCAAAGTAGCCACTCTTTGCCTTGAGGACAGCTTTGCACACTCTTGGCATTCTCTCAACCAGCTTCATGAGTTAGTCACTTGGAATGCATTTCAATTAACAGATGTGCCTTATTCAAAGTTCATTTGTGGAATTTCTTTCCTTCTTAATGCGTTTGAGCCAATCAGTTTTGTTGTGACAAGGTACAGAAGATATCCCTATTTGGTAAAAGATCAAGTCCATATTATGTCAAGAACAGCTCAAATAAGCAAAGAGAAACAACCATCCATCATTACTTTAAGACATTAAGGACAGTCAATCCGGAACATTCCAATAACTTTGAAAGTTTCTTCAAGTGCAGTTGCAAAAATCATCAAGGATAAGTTAACTAGTGTTACCAGATCAGAAATTGCAACCAAAATAAATGCTTCACAGAGGTCAAGTAACAGATACATCTCAACATCAACTGTTCAGAGGAGACTGTGTGAATCAGGCCTTCATGGTCGAATTGCTGCAAAGAAACCCCTACTAAAGGACACTTTCCAACCACTGTGTCTTTTTGAGATGCAAAGTAGGTGAACGGATTATCCGTCTGACCATAAAGGCCTGATGGGTGGAGTCCCTGACCAAGGCCCTGCTCTGTTTGGTATTTCTGTTTTTTATTGTTAATACATTTGCAAAAAATTCTAAAAACCTGTTTTCGCTTTGTCATTATGGGGTATTGTGTGTAGATTTTATTTCATCCATTTTAGAATAGGGCTGTAACGTAAGAAAATGTGCAAAAGGTCAAGAGGTCTGAATATTTTCCGAATGCACTGGAGTTGATATCCGAGATCACATTGAATGTTCCTGAGCGGCCTAGTTACAGTTTTGACTTAAATCGGCTTGCAATATTTGATAATGTTTGTCTAGCAACTATCAATAACCAACTTCACAGAGCTTGAAGAATTAAGAAAAGTATAAATATTGAACAATCCAGGTGTGCAAAGCTTTTAGAGACTTACCTCAAAGACTCACAGCTGTAATCTGTATTGACTCAGGGGTGTGAATAGATATTTCTGTATTTCATTTTCAGTCAATTCAATTTGTCATTGTGGTGTATTGTCTGTAAAAAATGTTTTAATCCTTATAAGTCAAGGGGTATGAATACTTTCATGACGATCAATTATGTCAGAAGGTTTGTATTAATCATCCGTTTGGCATGTCTTTTGAAATCTGTCGCGTTTATTTAACTTGGCAAATAACAGTGCCCACCACTGATCCTGATATAAGAGAAGGGGTTTCATTACTTTTCTCCAGCCTCCCCTATGCCACTCGTCACCATCAGCTGCTATAGATTTCCTATTAACTTCATATACATCTGGGCCGCCCAACACAACCCTGAGCCGACTATAGGAGTGCTGAATCGAGGCGTGCCGTGACAGTGATTGTTATGTGAATAGACAAACCGCTGTGCCAGAACATACTAGAGCCCCCTCCCCTACGGTTGCTGAGCTGTAATGGATGGCTGAGTGATACAAGACCAAACAACGCAATTAGCACCCCTTAATATCTAATCTCTCACCGCTAATTGTAAACAGTTAAAAAAAAAATCTGAGCGGATATGAGAGAGGCTGAGAGAGGTTCTGGGATGAGGCATTGACAGTCACGCTCAAGCCTTGACTGTGCGACAGTGCTCTCTCCGAGTTGAAGAGACACAGTTTGGACGTTGATTGACTGGGATGTTGATGAAACGCAATGTCCTGGAATTGACCTGACCAAACCGCTAAAGCAGGGGGCAGTCGGCTTTCCACCACAACCTGCAAACTTTGGTCCCCTCCTACTAGACGACGGCAAAAAGTAAAGTGCCTTCATTACTCTCAGTTTGCATTCATTCCGTTTTTTCCCGAGACACTTCAAATTAGGTCTATGTCCTAGCCTCCTAGCCTCTCCCCCAAATCCATGCCACTAGATCAGGATTCCATAAAAACCTGCATGTAGAAATTTACGACACCCGGGCTTTATTGAATCTGACCAGGGAGATTGAATAGCCTTGTTTTCAAGGCACAACATCAAAGGGAAGTGCTGGCTTCAAGGTAATAGATTCTGCCACAGCAGAGTGGGGAAGGCTTTTTACTCCCCTACTGCAGAGACACTATATCCACTGGACAAAGGCAAGCGTCTTATTCACTCTCTGCCCTCCTCTTCAATATGACTGCTATGGTGCCTCCCCCCAGTCAAAACACTTCTTCTCTTTGTCATCCGCTGTCTAACACTTAACAAAAGGCAATTTTATTGAGTTATTCTACAGTACATTCTGTTGTATATGTTTCTATCAAGCTATGATATTTTGCACTGTCCTTGGACACAGTGATGAAAAATATAGTGCAGCAGGTTGTCCCGTCTATTTTATCGGGGAGATGTCAATGACAATGTATGCTCCCTCTGGACCATAACATGTTCCTGCAGCTCTAGAGATTACCTTTTAATTCATTGGAGGTGACCTGTATTACGCTACGTCTGACTGGCTAGAGGTGTGTAGAGGAGAGGGGCTGGGGTAGTACAGGATTTACTATACACTAGATAGTGGTGGAGTGCGAAAAGGGAAGGGTCTCTCCCTCTGTCACAAGTTACTTCTTAGTTGGTGCAGAGGTTGTTTTTTTTTACCTCTGGGGGATTGTAAACCAATTGCAACCCTTACTCTCTCCCCTGATCAAGTTGAGTGAGAGATTCACATTACTTTAGTCAGGCCTATCACACTCCTTTATCCTGGCTTGAATGTTGATTTCACATGGGAGATGCCAAACATTTACCCTATTATACACTGTACACCATCCACAACAGAGCATTTGTATAGGAATTTTAATCTGTGTGACTGCATAGGTATTCATTGTTCCCCAAGGGTTATTGTGTTTCACCACAGGGTAGAAAGCACGTCATAGACGGTATAGTATTTTTCAAAATGTTTTACATCATATACAGTAGAAGTGCTTTGTCTATTATTTGTGGTATGAGTAAGAGTGAGTAAAGCCAATTTAATCCCAAAATATGTATTTGTGAGGAAGATTCTACAGCTTTTCATTTCAACTAGCTCATTGGGGTAGTATGTTGAATAGTGCTGCATTCCCCCAATGTTATCTCCCATCCCCTGCAGATAGAGAGTCAGCCCTATATAATAGGGCAAGTTGTCAGAGTTATCTCCTGTCTACCTTTTGATCTCTACCTTCTGGTGCTTTTCTCTCCATGATAAAACCATGTCCGTCAGGCTATGCCACGTCAGATGTGGCATCCTGTCTATCCACTGGGAATGTACAGTATTGTCAAGACTGTTTAAAGCTGAATTGGAAAAGTAATCTACAATATATTCATGTCTATTTTTCACATATTATTATTTTGAACACTCAAAACTGCAGTATGTCAGGTTTTTATGGAAAGACGGAGAAAGAAGTAGAGAAAGGGGTATATAGAAGATCTGAAATAAATTTTCCTTGTCTTGAAAACTTGTAGATTTACCTCCTGTTCTCTCAGGGCCTATACCTCCTGTTATACCTCCTGATCTCTTAGGGCTCCCCTACAGTAAGCTTAAAAAGAGAAAAAAGGCCTTGCAAGTCAAGAAATAATTACAAGTAATAACACTCTGATCTGTGAATGCTAGTATTGATACTCACAACAGATCAATTGGGAGAAAGCGTCTATCTGAGAAAACGTTTGGTAATGAGACAAAGTGCAGCGTTAGGGAGAAAAGGGCTTCATTCTATAGCTAGAGGACTCCTGAGGACTCCTAGAGGACTCTCCAGGAGTGATTAGTATAATTTGTGTCTTTATCTGTTGTCTAGTACTGTCTATTTGCTAGCTAGGGCCATCTACTTTAAAGTGTTGCCTGTCTTCCCAGTAGCCTACTTGGTGTGTGAACTGCTGACGGCTCATAACTTGCAGATGATTGTTGACCCATCAACCAGGACCAAGGGGCAGGGCAATTTGTGACTTGTTTTGGTAAGCAGTGGCTGTATTGGAGGGAGAGTAGTTTCTTCTCTCCTAGGCTATCAGCAATTAATACAGGGAGGTGTGCTCTTCACCTCTGCTTGGCAATTAGCAATTAGTGTTAGTTCTTCAGTCTTCCCTGGTTTCTCAGCGGAAGCTAGAATCTGCGGTCGTGTCAGGGGCAGTCTCGTCTGCAAAACCTAGACTGTCACCAGTTGTTCAAGGAAGGAAAGAGAAGAAGGCTACACACAACTCTCTCACTTGAGTATCTTACCTAGTTATTTTCTATACCTGTTCGCTCCTCTCTCTGTAGGCTTTACAGACGCTCCCCACCCCTTGGCAACCCTTCTAATTTAGTGTTCCCTTGCGCACACAACATATGTAGAATTCTGGGTCTCTGGCAAGAAACCAACACTCAACTCATCTGACGTCAACTATAGACCTGTATCCCTTCTTTCTTTTCTTTCCAAAACACTTGAGCGTGCTGTCTCTGATCAACTCTCTCGTTATCTCTCTCAGAACGATCGTCTTGACCCTACCCAGTCAGGCTTCAAAGTCACTCACAGACTGCTCTTCTCTGTGTCAAAGCTGACTCTCTCCTCTGTTCTTATCCTCCTAGATCTATCCACTGCCTTCGACACCATGAACCCTACTGGTGTCCTCCAGGGCTCGGTTCTAGGCCCTCATCACTCTATACACCAAGTCCCTCGGCTCCGTTATATCCTCACATTCTCTCCTTTCATTGCTATGCAGATGACATTCAACTACTTTTCTCTTTTCCCCCCTTCTGACACCCAGGTGGCGACATGCGTCTCTGTGTGCCTGCCAGATATCTCAGCTTGGATGTCGGCCCACAAGCTCAAACTTGACAAGATGGAGCTGCTCTTCCTCCCGGGAAGGCCTGCCCGTTCAAATACCTTTCCATCACAGTTGACAACTCCACAATGTCAACCTCCCAGAGAGCAAAGAACCTTTATGTGACCCTGGACAACACCCTGTCGTTCTCTGCAAATATCAAAGCAGTGACTCGCTCCTGCAGGTTCATGCTCTACAACATCCGTAGAGTACGACCCTACCTCACACAGGAAGCGGTGCAGGCCCTAATCCAGGCACTCCCGTCTGGACTTCTGCAACTCACAATTTTTTTGGGTTCCCCCGGTTGTCATCAAACCCCTGCAACTTATCCAGAATACTGCACACTGCCTGGTTTTCAAACTTCACAAGTTCTCCCATGTCAATCCGCTCTTCCGTACACTCCACTGGCTTTCAGTCGAAGCTCACATCCACTACAAGACCATGGTGCTTGCCAGGGAACTGCCCCTCCCTGCTTTCAGGCTATGCTCAAACCCTACACCCCAACCCGAGCACTCCGTTCTGCCACCAAAGGTCTCTTGGCCCTCCCACCCCTAAAAAAACATTCCTGAACCAACACTTCCACTTGCCCCCACCCCTTTTCTAGCTCAGACTTTGCTGATAGCTACTTTATTTAGGAAAAGTATATTTACTATGCCTGTGATACAGTATGTGGTTGTCCCACCTAGCTATGTTGAGATTCATGCACTAACTGTAAGTTGCTCTGGATGAGCGCATCTGCTAAATGACTCAAATGTAAATGTAAACAAATCTTTCCCACACTAAAGTTTGTCATAGTTTGGGAAACTTTATTTCCTTGTAAAAATGTACAGTAGGCTATTATAATAATCACTATCAGAAAATTGATATGCTATCAATGAATAACCCTGAATGTAGAGTGCAGTACGTACTAGGGCTGAAAAATTAATCAAATTCACATTAAAATTGCAATATTGACATGTGCAATATCTATATCGCAAGAGAATCATATCTCATGCCAAATTTTATACTGCCACTCAGCCGCTTGTAATTTCTGGTTGTTGTTTTTTACTCCCTGAATAGAAATCCTGAAAGGCAACTAGAAAGTGTTCCAAACACCCAGGGTTGGTCCTCCTAATGTTTAATATTCCACAGGGGTGCCTTGGTCTCCCATTGTAATAAAGTGTACGTTATACATCAGAGGCACAACAATTGCTGTAACTGCCACCTTCGCCCCTGTCCAGAGCCTAATTAATGACCCTGCCTATTAGTAATAGCCATTTCTAACACGGCTCCTATGGCTGCCAGAGCAGGTCAAACAGAGCCATTCTTATGGCTTGTCAATTCCCTATCAAGAAATAACCTTTAAATTAAGTGTTTTAAAAAGCTACACAATTATTTGCCTTTTCCTCACCCACTTCTCTCAGTTCTGCTAAATGTCACACTGAATGCTTTTCAATGTGTGTGTGGAAATTAGCTCTGAGGACATGCTTGATTGTAAACTTGTTCTCTTTTGGAACGTAAGCCACGGAATTAACACACACTCACTCAGTAATCTACAAATGTCTTCAGGAATTGAGACCTCAATCGGTTTAATCAGGTGTATTAGTTAGATGTTGCTCTCCAGGACCACAGTTGACCATCCCCAATATCATTGAAGGCACATACTGACTGTGTCCCATCCTCAATACTGAGGGAGTTTCACCTGACAATGGAGGGACTTACTAATATGTATGTTGTAGGCTGAGAATCTGCAGTTTTTTGTACTTGGTTCTTTCTTTTAAATCTGTGTCTGAGCCAGATAACAAGAAGTGACATTAATGAGTCAATGAAGTGCCAGTCCAGACAGTAGAGCAAACCTACAGATACAGTACAGGGGCAGGCCCAGAGGTGACCATGCATAGTTTAGAGTTATAAGCATGTGTTGAAACCAAAATTATTTTCCAATCTTTTCGTTCAGAACAGAACCATTATTTTTTCCGTTCCGTTCCACTGTTCCGACCAGCAAAATAAAGTTATGAACCGGTTCAAACCCCCCAAAAACGTAATGGTTTAAATCGGTCCTTGTTTTTCCTTTTTAAACCTCTGAAATACAGTACCAGTCAAAAGTTTGGACACACCTACTCATTCAAAGAGTTTTCTTTATTTTTAAAATTTTCTATATTGCAGAATAATAGTGAAGACATCAAAACTATGAAATAACACACATGGAATCATACAGTAACCAAAAAAGTGTTCTTCAAAGTAGCCACCCTTTGCCTTGATAACAGCTTTGCACACTCTTGGCATCTCTCAACCAGCTTCACCTGGAATGCTTTGCCAACAGTCTTGAAGGAGTTCCCACATATGCTGAGCACTTGTTGGCTGTTTTTCCTTCACTCTGCGGTCCAACTCATCCCAAACCATCTCAATTGGGTTGAGGTCGGGTGATTGTGGAGGCCAGGTCATCTGATGCAGCACCATCACTCTCAAATAGCCCTTACACAACCTGGTGCAGATAGAGCAGCAACGCTATGGCGCGGGCAAGCTATTTACACACATGGACAGACAAGTGTAGGGTGCGAGATGTGACTGCGAGAGAGGGTGGAGGAGGCGGCTTGGCTTGAAGCGCTGGGCATCTTGTTGTTATGACATGCATTATCTGAATTAGGCTCACCGAAATATATCTACGGAGGACCGGCTTCTATGAAGGAACTTTTAATGTCTTTACACTTCAGAGAGTTGTCTTAACGTTGTACCAAAATTAGCTAACAAGCTTGTGTGTGCAGAGCGGCACCAGAATAAAAAAAAAAACATCTTACATTTTTGTAGTTAGTAAAGCCAATGTGAAAAGTGATAACTATAGTTTTATTAACTAGCGTTTAAAAGTTAATTATTCTCTAATTGAAAATCTCTCTCCCTAACTTCTAAATCACGCTTTTAACGTCAGCAGTAGGCTACAATAGACTATGCTCCGGAGGGGAAGAGGCAGGTAGCCTACACACGCACAGAGTGGCAAAGGTTTTAACCTATTAGGGAGTGGTTGGCAGTGTTCGGAGGTTTGGAGAGTCTGGCGTGCCCAAAGTAAAATGCCTCGTACTCAGGCCCAGAAACTGGGATATGCACATAATTAGTAGTATTGGATAGAAAACACTGTTAAAATGATGTCTGTGAGTATAACATAACTGATTTGGCAGGCGAAAACCCGAGACAAATCCATCCGGAAAATGTGATTCTGTGAAGTGACACTTTTCCCATTGACTTGCTATTGACATGAGGGGGATCCAGCTCTCAGATTGCAGTACCAATGGCTTCCACTAGATGTCAACAGTCTTTAGACAAGGTTTCCGGCTTTTATCTTGAATAACCAAGGAGTAAGAGATGTTCTTCCTGAGGTCTCGTGAAGTGTCCTGTTATGGTTTACGCGCGTGACAGTTATCGCACTCTTAGCTATTTTTCTTTTCTATTCAACAGGCTATATTCCGTCTGAAATATTATTGTTTATATTCATATTAGGGTATCTGAGTATTGATTAGAAACGCTGTTTGACTTGTTTCGACGAACTTTACCGGTACTTTTGGGATATTGTTTGTCGGCATGGATGAACGCCTTTGAGCAGGTGGATTACTGAACAAAAATCGCCAACCAAACTGAGCTTTATGGATACAAAGGACTTTATCGAACAAAAGGACCATTTATTGTGTAGCTGGGACCCTTGGGATTGCCATCAGATGAAGATCTTCAAAGGTAAGCGATTTATTTTATCGTTATTTCTGAGTTTGTGACACCCCGTGCTGGTTATGTTATTATGCTAATTGAATATGTGTGCGGGGCGCTGTCCTCAGACAATCAAATGCTATGCTTTCACCGTGAAGCCTTTTTGAAATCTGTCTGCTGTAAGATTACCAATATTCTAAGCTTTTGAAGAGTGTGCAACACTTGTATTTTCATGAATGTTTTATATTACTACTTTTGTATTTTGAATTTGGCCCTCTGCATTTTTCCGGATGTTGTCGCAGGTGGGGTGCTGTCACCCCACTGCTCCCTAAGAAGTTAACACCTTTTTTTCTATCTAGAACCTAAAAGGGTTATTCAGGTGTCCCCATAGGAGAACACTTTGAAAAACCCTTTTTGGTTCTAGCTATAACCCTTTACACAGAGGGTTCTACATGGAACCCAAAAGAGTTCTACCTGGAACCAAAAAGGGTTATCCTATGGGGACAGCCAAAGAACTCTTTTGGAACACATTTATTTAAGAGTGTACCATCACATCCCAATACTGTCCATTCTGGCTCCATAGACACAAAAATGCATACATGTATGACCTTGGACCCCCCAAGGTGGGCACATATAGATGTCATTACCATTCCAATTGTTTCATACCTTAATATGTATTGTATTAAGTTAATACCTTATCAAATTGCCTTCAATAACCCACAGACATGAAAATGATCATTAGCCTTGCCACCCCAAGTGGACAAATATGTGAAAATGGGCCTGCTGGTCCATGGACTATAAAGCTATTGCTGTCTCATGTTACTTTAAATGGTCTCAAGGTCATAGGTTGTATGGAAAGAGTTTGAGGACAGAACTGGAGATCCATGGAGGCAGAAGAGCAGATGGCTAATTTACAGATTTATGTTGCATTTAATTACTCCGAAGCCCAACAGTGCTGCATGACACGTCAAGGATGGGGTTTGGATGAAATCCTTAAAGTCGAGTTACAGTGGGACTGTGAACATTTATGCGGAGAGGGTGGGGGGCGTAGGTGGGAGTGCGTGTGTGTCTGTGTGTGTGTGTGTGCTTACATTATGTATTTGTACAAAAATATGTCCAGTCCTGAACTATCTTTGCTGTATATTTTTCAGTATAACCCGGAATGACCCTTCAAACCATTAATATGTTCTGAATGCCCAACTACAGTATTAGTAAAACAAAGTTCAGAAAGAGTGCAAAGCTATGACCAGGATTAAAGGATTAACACAAATGACAGGTGGCACATGTAATACTCCTCAGTATTTCAATAACATGTATTTTACTGACAAGGAAATGTAAATATGTTCCCATTAAATGTTCATTAAATATTTCCATTACATTTCCATTCCCAGGTGACTGTAATGCAATATAAGCCATTTTCAGACTGCTAGGTTTCTCAGGGAATACAATTTGCCACTATTTTCCAGCTTGCATGAGATCATAATGTCACGCCCTGATCTGTTTCACCTGTCCTTGTGATTGTCTCCACCCCCTCCAGGTGTCGCTTATTTTCCCCAGTGTATTTATCCCTGTGTTTCCTGTCTCTCTGAGCCAGTTCATCTTGTATGTTAGTCAAGTCAACCAGCGTGTTTTTCCCCGTACTCCTGTTGCTATTCTCGTTTTGATAGTCTTCCCGGTTTTGACCCCTGTCTGACTCTGGACTACTTTCCTGCCTGCCTGATCATCCTGCCTGCCCTGACCTTGATTCTGCCTGCCCTTCGGTACCTTTTGGATTCTGAACTGGTTTTGACCCTTTTGCCTGTCCACAACCATTCTCTTGCCTTACCCTATTGGATTAATTAAATATTGTAAGACTCCAACCATCTGCCTCCTGTGTCTGCATCTGGGTCTCGCCTTGTGTCATGATACATACATTATTTTCATCAGTAGAATGTTATTCATATCATAAACAGCACTGCCACAATACTGCCTGTTTTAATTCAAGCCTCCACTCCATCCATCTTCACAAGCAGCTTGTCAAAACGTAGAATGCCAGAGCTATGGGTCAACAGTGAATGAGTCAATCTCTTCTGTTGCACGTTTCCCCACACACACACTCTCACATACACAGTCCTACTGGGCAGTTTCACCCCAGAATGAATTGAACTCTTGGGGAGGAAGCAATAAGTATCGGTTGAGAAGCTGTAGCTGGTTGTGTTTCAATGACAGACTTGGTGAGGTCTCTGATCTTTTTATGAGCGTTTAGTTATCACAGTTCTGTGTCTTAAAAGTACAACAAAGGAAGAAGCTATCTGTCAGTGTCCAGTCACAGAGCAGGCTTGATGCCAGACCAAACAGATTTAAACAGTAGGCCATGTTTCCTCAGACTCCCACTCTCCCTCTGAGACCTAGTGCTTGTCTGAACTCCTCGTCGTGTTAAATATGGACGTTCTAATGCAAGTGAAACTCTAGTCTAGATTATGACAGATTAAAGCACCGTGCACTCCTTGCTATTGCAGCACACAATTACAAAGTTAATGGGGAAACGGAGACAGATATATTGGCAGTAGTCATATCTGGTTCCCCCGTTTAAATTCATCTCATTCTACTGTTCTGGACTGGGCTAACAAGGCGAACTTCACTAACATCATATGTCAGCAGTAATGGTAATTAGCAACACTGTCCTTATCCTGGGTCTTCCTGTAAAACTCACTCATACTATTAAACCTTCCTCATTAAGAGCAGGAAGAGAGATAAGTGGTAGAATACAGATTCAGACACGTCTTGGCACGTGTCAGAGACAGATGTGTCATGCAGGGTTACATTAACCTTGTCTTTTCTCCAACCTCCTCCTCTGTTTGCTGCTGCAGCATTTTTTAACCATGGGCAGAAAGGTTAGAGCTCTTTGTCCTGAGAGTCAGAGGTAGTCATCCTATTCAAACAGGAGCGTCGCTGCTCTGGTTCTATCTGGGCTCCATGCCAGGCCATCCTGCGCCGCTGGCCTTGCCTGGGAGAGGCTTCTATCTAATGTGGTGAGAGGGGAGCATGGGTGGCCTCCCTGGAGCAGCTGCTCCACCCAAGACATCCATCCATAGCCCTCACAGTCCTCTCTCTGGGACATGGCTCATCGCTCTGGGGAGACTGATCTGAGACTGATCTAGGGCTCAGGATGGAGCAGCAACAGTCCCGCTTTACGCTCCACAGGGCCAGAGACATATCATTCTCATTCCCAGGCCAGTCCTATGTTTTCTGGCCATGCTTTGTGCCACCACTTCACCCCACATTTGGTAAGCACACCAATCTCTGATGAGGAGAGGACAGAACAGAAAGCCGGTACATTCACGATTCCCCAGTGTCACCATTGGGATGACCTCATTATTCAGAAGTTTACTTTTTCTTTAATCCCCAGTACTTGATGTCAGCCTTTACCGAGTTCATCGTTTTCATTGGTGCTGCTTGTGCTCTCAGGCCTGGGCTGAGCTAAGCGGGGCCTGTCATATAAAGGGGCCGTGGAGCTTGTTCTTCTCTTCAGAGGCATAATTCCCATAGGGGGCACAGGGGCACATGCCCCCTTAGATTTTACCTTTAAAATTGTTTAGAATTGTTTACATTTTGTTATAAAAAAAATCTCTGTAATACTACTTTTTTATGAAGATGGCTTTAGCTAGCCCAGATAGGTTCCATTTCAGGTTGTCAATCAGGTTAGAGTAGCTAGCTTGTCTAACGATCTAAACTGGCATGCTTGCTGGCAAGGTTGGTAGACTTTAGAAAAGCAAGCAATAACTAAATATACTGAATAAGACTCGCTTTCCTTTCAATCGTTTACCCATATTTTAGCAGAGATGCAGAGAAACATATTTCATTTCTTAAAATAAATAACCACCAGTCAGGAGGATACAGACAGCTCCAGAGTTCTGATTAAATATGCAGAAAAAAATAAAAAATATAAATGTTACATCGAATTAAGCTTAATGATTATGGCTCTAGATTGCAGGAAAAAGCGATTTCAGTTGTTTGAAAAGGCTAGTCTCCAACTTACGGACAGGGGCCTAGCCCCCCTACGGACCACCCCTTGACATCCACTAATATTTTGTTCCCCCTCAGATTTTTGGGGTGCATAACTCCCCTGGTTCTGTCTGTTTATGGGAGTCAGTGATGGGCCACGGTGGCAGCTCTAGTTTTCTGCCAGACTGAACATTTTGTTGTATTCTATTAACCTCTGAGATTTTTATCCAATGTCTCTCTCCATTCTCCAGTCGTTCTCTCTGCTCACTACTACCACCTTCTCTCTCTCTCTTTAGTCTTTCTCTATCTTTATCTCTCTCACATTCTCTCTCATGGAACACTGCAGATTGTGTCTGAGCAGCAAGTCAGTTGGACAACTCGTCTAGTGTTGCTTTCACTGGCATCAGCAGAAACGTCTATGGAGTATACTGTATAGTCTGGCTTTGTAATATATGTGGAATTAAATATACAACAAGCTGGAAGGCCACGTTTGTCATCATGTTGATTACCTGACAAATACACAGACATATGGTTATTTTATCCTCTGGTCCGCTTAATCAAAAGCAACTACACCATGACAGACCCAGAAACATTTGTCTCCACAATAATATCACACATACTGTACGTGGTGCATGAATTTAGTTACCCCTCAATGCAAAGCTCTTGGAGACCTAGAAAATGAAAATGCTGAGTAAAATCAAACCCTTAATCCATTCAATTAATTTTTCTGCTTGTTGATGTCTGTCAATTATTTGTCCTCAAAATTTGAGGTTCATCGGCCATCACTGTAAATATAACAAACCATGTTGTTTTGTCTCTTCATTTTGTTTGTTGGCAAAAATAAAACATTTAAGTGTAATATACAGTACCAATCAAAAGTTGACACCTACTCAGTCAAGGTTTTTTCTTTATTTTTACTATTTTCTACATTGTAAAATAATAGTGAAGACATCAAAACTATGAAATAACACATATAGAATCATGTAATAGCCAAAAAAGTGTAGTAAAAAGTGTAGATTCTTCAAAGTAGCCACTATTTGCCTTGATGACGGCTATGCACATTCTTGGCATTCTCTCAACCAGCTTAAAAAGGTAGTCACCTGGAATGCATTTCAAAAACAGGTGTGCCTTGTTAAAAGTTAATAAGGAAAGAAATGAACGCGTTTGAGCCAATCAGTCGTTTTGTGACAAGGTAGAGGTGGTATACAGAAGATAGCCCTATTTGATGAAAGAAATTCCATATTATGGCAACAACAGCTCAAATAAGCAAAGAGAAACAACAGTCTATCGTTACTTTAGACATGAAGGTCAGTCAATCCGGAACAATTCAAGAACGTTGAACGTTTCTTCGGGTGCAGTCGCAAAAATCATCAAGCGCCATGATGAAACGGGCTCTCATGAGGACTGCCACAGGAAAGAAAGACCCAGAGTTACCTCGGCTGCAGAGGATAAGTTCATTAGAGTTACCGGCCTCAGAAATTGCAGCCCAAATAAATACTTCACAGAGTTCAAATAACAGACACATCTCAACATCAACTGTTCAGAGGAGACTGCGTGAATCAGTCCTTCATGGTTGAATTGCTGCAAAGAAACCATTAAAGGACACCAATAAGGAGGAGATTGGTGTCCTTTTTTGGTGTTCTTGGCTTGGGCCAAGACACACGAGCAATAAACATTTGACATTGGAAATCTGTCCTTTGGTCTGATGAGTACAAATTTGAGATTTCTGGTTCCAACCGCTGAGTCTTTTTGAGACGCTGAGTAGGTGAACAGATAATCTCTGCATGTGCGGATCCCACCGTGAAGTATGGAGGAGGAGGTGTGATGGTGTAGGGGTGCTTTGCTGGTGACACTGTCAGTGATTTAAAATTCAAGATACACTTAACCAGCATGGCTACCACAGCCACGCCATCCCATCTGTTTGCTCTTAGTGGGATCATTTGTTTTTCAACAGGACAATGACCCAACACACCTCCAGAATGTGTAGGGCTATTTGACCAAGAAGGAGAGAGATGGAGTGCTGCATCAGATGACCTGGCCAACCTCAACCCAGGATTGTGTCGAGGCACAGATCTGGGGAAGGGCATTAAAAAATAACTGCAGCATTGAAGGTCCCCAAGAACACAGTGGCCTCCATCATTCTTAAATGGAAGAAGTTTGGAACCCCCAAGACTCTTCCTAGAGTTGGCCGCCTGGCCCAACTGAGCAATCGGGGGAGAAGGGCCTTGGTCAGGAAGGTGACCAAGAACCCGATGGTCACTCTGACAGAGGTCCAGAGTTCCTCTGTGGAGATGGGAGAACCTTCCAGAAGGACAACCATCTCTGCAGCACTCCACCAATCAGGCGTTTATGGTAGAGTGGCCATACACAAGCCACTCTTCAGTAAAAGGCACATGACAGCCCACCTGGAGTTTGCCAAAAAAGCATCTAAAGGACACTAAGCACACAACCAAGACAACACAGGAGTGGCTTTGGGACAAGTCGCTGAATGTCCTTGAATGGCCCAGCTAGAGCCCGGACTTGAACCTGATCGAACATCTCTGGAGGCACCTGAAAATAGATGTGCAGCGACAGTCCCCATCCAACCTGACAGAGCTTGAGAGGATCTGCAGAGAAGAATGGGAGAAACTGCCCAAATACAGGTGTGCCAAGCTTGTAGCATCATACCCAAGAATAACCAAGGCTGTAATCACTGCCATGGTGCTTCAAAGGGTACTGAGTAAAGAGTCTGAAGACATATGTGAACCCTTTGGAATTATCTGGATTTCTGCATAAATTGGTCATAAAATTTGATCTGATATTAATCTAAGTCACAACATCAGACAAACACAGTCTGCTTCAACTAATAACACACAAATGTTTAGTATTTTTCTTGTCTATATTGAATATATAATTTAAACATTCAGTGTAGGTTGGAAAACGTATGTGAACCCCTAGGCTAATGACTTCTGCAAAAGCTAATTGTAGTCAAGAGTCAGCTAACCTGGAGTACAATCATTGAGATTAGATTGGAGATGTTAGTTAGAGCTGCCCTGCACTATAAAAAAAACACTCACAAAATTTGACCCAATATTAAAAATTGTTAACTTGCATAAAGCTGGAAAGGGTTACAAAAGTATCTCTAAATGCCTTGATGTTCATCAGTCTAAAGTAAGACAAATTGTCTATAAATGGAGAAAGTTCAGCACTGTTGCTACTCTCCCTGGGAGTGGCAATCCTGCAAAGATGACTGCAAGAGCACAGCGCAGAATGCTCAATGAGGTTAGGAAGAATCCTAATGTCAGCTAAAGACTTACAGAAATCTCTGGATCATGCCAACATCTCTGTTGATGAGTCTACGATACATAAAACACTAAACAAGAATGCTGTTCATGGGAGGACACCACGGAAGAAGCCACTGCTGTCCAAAAAAAACATTGCTGCACATCTGAAGTTCACAAAGAGCATCTGGATGTTCCACAGCGCTAGTGGCAAAATATTCCGTGGACAGATGAAACTAAAGTTGAGTTGTTTGGAAGGAACACACAACACTATCTGTGGAGGAAGGCACAGCACAACAACACCAAAACCTCATCCCAACTGTAAAGTATGGTGAAGGGAGCATCATGGTTTGAAGCTGCTTTGCTGCTTCAGGGCCTGGACAGCTTGCTATTATCGACGGAAAAATTAATTCCCAATTTGCAGGAGAATGTAAGGCTATCTGTCCGCCAATTGAAGCTCAACAGAAGTTGGGTGATGCAACAGGGCAAAGACCCAAACATAGAAGTAAATTAACAACAGAATGGCTTCAGAAGAAAATGTCTCTGGAGAGGCCCAGTCAGAGTCCTAACCTCAACCCGATTGAGATGCTGTGGCATGACCTCAGGAGAGCAGTTCACACCCGACATCCCAAGAATCAGTTTTGTGAAGAGAATGGTCCACAATTCCCCCTGACCATTGCGCAGGTCTGATTCGCAACTACAAAAAAATGTTATGTCCAATTAATGCAGAAGTCCAAGTAATTCCAAAGGGTTCACATACTTTTTCTTGCCACTGTATGTAAATGTAATATTTTCTTATATTTTTTTTTACATTAGCAAAAATGCCTAAAAACCTGTTTTTGCTTTGTCATGATGGGGTATTGTGTGTAAATTGATGAGGGGAAAAAACTATTTAATACATTTTTAGAATAAGGCTCTAACGTAACAAAATGTGGAAAAAGGGGTCTGAATACTTTCCGAAGGCACTGTATTTACAACCGATTGTGACACATACAAATATTGCAGCAGCTGCACACACAATGAGGTAAAAGAACATTGATGAGCTTTGATTTTCCAATTCCCGTTAGTGTTTCAATGAGCTACACTAAAGGCTCCTTCGCTTTCAATTCCTGTATCAACTGAATAATAGTTTTCCCTTGAAGACCGGTCTCTGTCCTACATGAATTTGTCCACTTCGCTTTGAAACAACCCATTATCTCTCATGCAGCCTCCAGATTGCTGGATTCACTGCCTGTTTAATTCTCACTCTGTCGATGATGTGTGGGCCGCTGGCTGGCTGGCTCTCACTCTGGACAATTAAGTCTCACTACACAGAAACCGCATGAAAAGGTCAAAGACAGAGAGCATGGAGAAATAGGCAGCTTGTTTTTCCACCATTCAGATGTAATTAATTTACAAAATTAAGAGCAGATTCGAGAATGGGCTGGAATTGGATTGTGTTTAAGGGATGGATTGTAGGCCTACATACCCAAGTGACTTTGCCACAACATTGTCCATATTAGGAGAGCATCCCCTTACACCACCACTTATCTCCCATGACTCGACACTTTAAAGAATCATACAAATAATATATCGTAAAGGTGCTGAATGCTTTCAGTCTCCTTACTTCATTGTGTCATGGACCCCTTAGAGGTCTTACATCATCCTTGGTCTCTCTTTGAACAGTCCTAAATGTACATAGTAATAACCACCATTCCTTTGTTTAGAGTGGAATTTCATCCCATTGATCAAGTTGTTTGTACCTGCAGATAGATCATGTGACATGAAAAGGGAGGGGAGAGTGAGGTCTCTTAAAAATGGAGATCAAAGACACTAGTGTTCTTTCCCTGTGGATGACTCATTGTACTGCACTTTAACCGGTCAGTAGTGTTTCTGTAGTAGCCCCTGGATGACTCACAGTACCGCAGTTTAACCTGTCATTGGTGTTTGTGTAGTAGCCCCTGGATGGCTCATAGTACTGCAGTTTAATCTGTCAATGGTGTTTCTGTAGTAGCTGCTGGATGACTTATAGTACTGCAGTTTAACCTGTCAGTGGTGTTTCTGTAGTAGCCAATGGATGACTCATCGTACTGCAGTTTAACCTGTTAGTGGTGCTTATGTAGTAGCCACTGGTTTGGGCAGTAGCAGGACTATACACTTAGAACCAGGAGTTGGAACTGGTTCAGGGAACATAACCAAAAATCGTAAAATATTTTTTTCAGAGGAACAGAATCAGAACCGGGAACTAAAGTGTTTATTTTAAAAGCATGGTAACCGGTTAAGGGTGCTTTAAGGGAGACAGGGTTTATACTGGGGATATAAGCTACTTACTATAGCCTACTCACCTTGCAGTTACAGCGTCTCCTGCATGTTGTTGGAACGCCAAAGCATAAGTAATATGACGTTTGGGACAAGTTATGCTTCTTGATAATCATAGATTAATTTAACGTGAGAATTTTTTCAAATAAACAAATTACTTGAACATGTAAGAACATGTTGTTTTGTTTAGGCATTTTAGTTATTTGACATTTTGCAACGTGAAAAAATACAATGTAACAAATAATCAAACTCTGATTCGAACTATAGCTCAGAACTATGTGTGAAAACCACCTAAGAGTGTACCCTAGAATCTGATAACTACACCACCATTTATTTCAATGGGAGGAACTGCATTGATTTTGAATGGCCAGAACTGAATATAATAATTGGTGTAATAAGACGAATAATGGCTTAAAATGTGTGTTATAATGAGGACAACACAACACGATGGCCCAAGTATGTCAGTTATGTATTTAGCAAAATATTGCCAGAATAGTGGTAAAAATATGCCAAAGAAATTGTCAGAATTGCTGAGTTCTGTAGCCGTTTCAAATATATTACATTAAAACAAATGTTCAAGAAGCATTCATGGATGTCTATTAATTAAAATGATACTGTATGCAAAATTATTCAATAAATTCTGGCACCATCAAGGAATATGATTTGAAACCTGCCCCGTACATTGCACCCTGTATGAAATCATATAGGAATACATTACGTCCAGCAAAGAGGTCCGTTAACTGGTAAAGTATTCAAGCCTTTATAGATGGGTCTAATAAATAGGATACTGTAATATAGGGCCTACTGAAATATGTATTGGTTAGTGGCTGCTGAGGGTTGTTGAGGGCATCAGCAATGGTCCAACTGCTAAAAGGCTGGATTCTTTTCTAATCACCAATTGGATAATTTATATTAAAGGTCCAAAACAGTGAAAATCATGTTTTTCATCAAATTGGATGATATTTGGATGAAACTAGTTCATAGTAGGTTGACCCAATTATGAAAAATGACTGTAGCTGGTACATTGACAAAGTTGATCATAAAGTTACTGGTCCCCTCCCCCAGTGTCAAACGCTTGGATTCAGGAGGCAGGCATATTATTAATTCACTTTTCATCAAATTTGTAATGATATACATTTTCGAAATTTCAACATCTACTGTCTGCACAGCTTCCCAGGCAACCACCGCGCAGGAATGCTGTGATACAAAATCAGCTTTCCCAAAAAAGAAGGGGGGATATGCTGTAAAGCCTGTGAAGACCCAACATGCTGTAAGTCATAGTAATTCGTTTCAAATAAATTTAGAATTTCAGGCACACAAAAATTCTATGTACAAACATTGAAAAGTTTAAAAAAAAACTGCTCTACCAAATCTTGTATATTTACAATTGAGCACTTTAAAAACACATTGTAGAATGAGTAGATCACTACATCAACAAATTGATAGCATCATAATAATAACAACAGTAAATAAAAGGACATTCAATTCACTACCCATTTAACAAATTGAGAGCATCCTGTTGGGCTGTATCACCGCCTGATCGGCAACTGCACCACCCACAACCGCAGGGCTCTCCAGAGGGTGGTGCGGTCTGCCCAACGCATCACTGGGGGCCAACTACCTGCCCCCCAAGATATCTACAGCACCCGATGTCACAGGAAAGCCAAAAAGATCATCAAGGACAACAACTACCCGAGCCGCTGCCTGTTCACACCGTTATCATCCAGAAAGAGAGGTCAGTACAGGTGCATCAAAGCTGGGACCGAGAGCTTCTATCTCAAGGCCATCAGACTGTTAAATAGCCATCACTAGGCTGCTTCCACCTGGTTACGTAACCCTGCACCTTAGAGGCTGCTGCCCCATATACATAGACTTGAAATCACTGGCCACTTTAATAATGGAACATTAGTCTCATATGTATATACTGTACTCTATTCTACTGTATTTAGTCTATGACCCTCCGACATTGCTCATCCTAATATTTCTGATTATCTTAACTTCTAAGGGAGCGGCTGCATAGGTGTCGGTTTTGGAGAGTCTGACGTGCCCAAAGTAAAATGCCTGCCACTCAGGCCCAGAAAATAGGATATGCACATAATTTGAACTATTAGATAGGAAACACTCTGACGTTTCTAAGAGTGTTAAAATAATGTATGTGAGTATAACAGAACTGATATAGCAGGCGAAAACCCGAGGAAAATCCATCATATCATTTGAACGTGTTCTCTTCACGGTTCAATGGGCGACTCAACGGTGGATTTTATGATCATAACGCGCCAACCAAACTGAGATTAATGGATATAATAAATGACTTTTTCTAACAAAAGAACCATTGGATTTCTTCGTTGGACACTTGGGAAGCCCTCAGCAGAAGTTCTTTGAAAGGTAAGGGATTTTATATTAGCGATTTTATGCGTTTTGTGAGACCCGCTTTGGTTATGGATTTATGCTAATGCATAAAATATGAGAGGGGCTATCCTCAAACAATCAAATGTTGTGCTTTCGCCGTAAAGCCTTTTTGAAATCTGACAACGCTGTGATAGCACCCCACTGCTCCCTAAGTAGTTAACTCCATTCTTTAACTTTTAGGTTGTGTGTATTGTTGTGAATTGTTAGATATTACTGCACTGTTGGAGCTAAAAACAAGTATTTCACTACACCCGCAATAACATCTGCTAAACGTGTATGTGACAAATAAAATTTGATTTGAAACATTTCCCTTTTCAAAAACATTACAGGCTACGTAGACAGGTTCATGGATCTCCACTTCAATGTGGGGAAGCTGTGTGAGATGTCCATCCCAGGCCTGGCAAGGAGGCCATAGCTGGATGAGTCTCCCGCTTCAATCTTCGGGGTGAATGAAGCCCGCTTGATTGAAGCGGGGTACATGGGTCCCCGTCCTCTCCTGCTCCCCTCCCCATCAATCTCTTTTTTTTACGTGACATGTCACATTTTGTTAATTTGTATCGTTTTATTCAAGCATTCGGACGAGAGATGAGTGTTATAAATTGTACAAATGAATGGGGTCCTGCACACTGTAGGGAAGCTGGGTGCCTATATTAAGCTTATAGCTTAAAAAAAATGTGTCTCACAATTATTATGTTGATCAATATTTCAGCTATGCTGGCCAATTTTAAATGATCAAAAAAATGTCTGATCAATACATATTGTCATTTATAATTCTAATGCAGAAGCACCAATAAATAGCCCATGTTGTTTTCATGTACATTCCCTTATGCCTAAGTTTCTAAGGTGACTCAGGCTTTACTAATTCATGTGAAGAAGTGTATCAGTGAACTGTCTTCTCTAATTAGTTGCAAAACAATATAAATATATTTCTGTGTGTTGCTGCTGTTTGTCTGATATTCAATAGTTAATGTTCAGTTCTGTTTACCATGAGCGCATTTTGCAGATAAAAATGAGGTATACTATTTAGGTTTGGAATCATGGAAATAATATATTTTTTTCTATGCTTGGAACGACATGTGGCCCATTGTTTACCTTGTTACCTGGGAACGACCACAAGGGTGTTTCAAAGTGCTGTCAGTCAAGGCGAGCTCATGAATACAAGCTCCCCGCCCACATATATTAAACTTTTAAAGGGACTGTAGTTCCTTCCCTACAAGCATGATGGTAAAAATCTAAGTTGTATACTGGAATTTAACTGTATCACTTTTGCCATGATATCCCACTTGCCATGACATCCCACTTGCATCTATTTGGATAAAAGTTAGGACCCTTAATATAGCCACCCAGTGTCCAGCACAGATGCAGATGGACACACCAGTTATCCAAATTGCTTTGAGTAACCACACCGAAAGACCTCGGAGTGCAACTCAGATGAAAATCAACTAAGCAAAAAGCAGCCACACACTCAAACGCCATGGCTCACAGGGCTTGAGCTCCAGACTAATACAACAGATACAGTTGTTGTCGGAAGTTTACATACACTTAGGTTGGAGTCATTAAAACTTGTTTTTCAACCACTCCACAAATTGCTTGTTAACAAACTATAGTTTTGGCAAGTCATTTTTCCAAAAATTGTTTAACTTCTTAGGGAACAGCTCCCGAGGTGACAGTTTTGGAGAGCCTGGCGTGCCCAAAGTAAAATGCCTCCCACTCAGGCCCAGAAAATAGGATATGCACATATTTAGTACCATTGGATAGGAAACACTCTAAAAGTGTTAACATTTTGTCTGTGAGTATAACAGAACGGATATGGCAGGCGAAAACCCGAGGAATTTCTGTCCTGGAAAAAGTGATTTTGACACATTGCCTCATTTGGAACCCCTCCCTTATGAACATGCCCATATAAGGGCATATGAATGCAGTACCTATTGCTTCCTCTGGATGTCAACAGTCTCGATACACTGTTTTGATTCTGTTTAGTTGCTTTAGATGGCAGAAGAAGAAGAATTAGGAAGTGGCCTCACAGAAGTCAATAGAAGAGAACGCGCGTTCCCGGCTTGCGCGCTCTGTGGTTTTTTCCTTTCTTATCGCCCAGTTTATATTCCGGTTGAAATATTATACAAAATATACATAAAAGTGTTCCTAAGGATACATTATCAATGATGTCTGATTGTTCTTGGACAAGTTTATAGGTATAGGTTGAACGAGTTCTCTTCACGTTTCAATGGACGAGTGGACGCTGTCTCATTATAACGCGCCAACCAAACAGAGATTTATGGATATAATACATTACTTTTTCTAACAAAAGAACCATGGATTGTCTTCGTTGGACACTTGGGAAGCCGTCAGCAGAAGTTCTTCAAAAGGTAATTGATTTGTTTTCGCTGTGAAATGTGTTATGTGTGAACCGGGATGGCTTATGAATTTATGGTAATGGAAAAATATTGGAGGTGCTATCCTCAAACAATCAAATGTGGTGCTTTCGCCGTAAAGCCTTTTTGAAATCTGACAACGCTGTGATATTGCCAAGAAGCAGAGCTTTTGATGACTATGCAACACTTGTATATTGATGAATGTTTAATAATTCAACTTTTGGATTTTGAATTTGGCGCCTTGCATTTCACCGGGTAGTGTCGGGAGTGGGGCGCTAGCGCTAGCCCACCACTCCGTAAGTAGTTAAAGGCAATGCTACCAAATACTAATTTAATGTAATGTTTTTTAAATATTTTTTTTTTTATAAAAAGAATTTACTACCCTGCCGCCCCATGTGACGAATGTGATGAAAGAAATAAAACCTGAAATAAATCATTCTCTCTACTATTATGACATTTAACATTTTTAAAATAGAGTGGTGATCCTAACTGACCTAAGACAGGGAATGTTTACTAGGATTAAATGGCTAAGGTGTATGTAAACTTCCGACTTCAACTGTATACAGAGAATCACAGTGGAAATGAATTTCAAACTCCGCAGTCTAGAGCTAAGTACTGTATGGCACGGCATTAAGGTGATTGGCACACATGTATAATATACTTTAGTGAATTGCCCTGATGTCACCTCTCTCCTTTGCTGATGTCACCCTATGACAATAAATGCCAACCTGCCTCCTGCGCTGTCACCTCTCTCTTGTGCAGGAAGTGACAGTGTCATTGGTTCTAGACTGGTACTTTGAGGCCGTTGTACTAAACATGCCCTCAGTTGAACTCTCTCCGGTAGAGAAGAAAAGAACAGTGGGGTACTCGGAAACTAATAACATGCAGGGATGGAAGGAGGGGAGAAATAGAAGGAGAGAGGAGGGGAGGAGAGAGACCCCTAGCTTGAAGTTAGCTGTTGACTAAGACCATAGCAGATCGACCACTGTGAGTGAAAATGAAGTCGCTGTACTAAAGTGCCACAGCTCGCAATTACCAGCCCATCATTATAGTCCCCCTGTGGAGAAAAACCCTATTATTCCACCACACTTCTAAGCAAATCAAATAATCAATGCCCCAACAGTCATAAAAATAAATCCCAAATAAAAAGATACCGGCAGTTAGGGAGTAGGACTTACTATGGTGAAATTCATGACCTTTACTATCCAGATGGTTAAAGCGAGGTTGACCAGGATCAGGATCATTAACAGGAGCACAAAGAAGTAAAGGCAACGTTTCCGCCAGCCGTAAATCCCCACTTTGTACACGTGTGGTTTCTCTGAGCTCTGGACATTGTTCCTATGAGTGCACTGTTCTTGGGTCATCTGCAAGAGAAGAAGAAGAAGAGGGTAAGTGACTTCCTGTAAATTAAGCCGATGCATTCTGAACCCAACATGCCCCAAACCGTACATTCTGGCTCTACTGTTGAAGCTGTATTCAGCCATTGAGTTCGGACACAATGACAGTTTAGTTAGGAATCAAACTGATTCATTGTCCCATAAGCTTTCTATATATCCATTACTCCCTCTCTGCACCATTGATGTGCTGATAGTGTCCATTAATGATGATTCTAATTGTCCGCCTGTAAAGTGGGAGAAGGCACTGTTCACTTCAAGCTCCATAATAATAGCCTAATAACTCTGTGCAAAATACAATTTTACTTTCTACAGTGCTTTGAGTGGCTGGCTCCGCCACCAAAGCCAGTCGCATTTGACAACCACACACATTCACCGCTAACTGATACAAATTACATCAGACAGCCCTTAACAAAACTCTAAAGCCAGTCAGCAAAACCAAAAATCTGATTGTACTGTTGCACTTCAGTGTTTGTATGTAGGGCATAGTAAACAATAGGCATGTGCACATTGTTATGATGATGATGATGGTGATGATATTGATGGAGAACATGACATTTACTTTGTGCATAGCTCTTACATTTCAGTCCTAAAGTTCCATATGAAATAGTGTGTACAAGTGTTCTTCCATCCTTTTTTTCCCTTACTTTTTGTCTCCCCAATTTCGTGGTATACAATTGGTAGTTACAGTCTTGTCCCATCGCTGCAACTCCTGTACGGACTTGGGAGTGGCGAAGGTCGAGAGTCGCGCGTCCCCCGAAACCCGACCCAGCCAAGTCGCACTGCTTCTTGACACAATGCCCACTTAACCCAGAAGCCAGCCACACGGTCGCGGCCAGCTGCGACAGAGCCTGGACTCAAACCAGTATCTCTAGTGGCACAGCTAGCACTGCGATGCAGTGCCTTAGACCACTGCGCCACTCGGGAAGCCCTTGTTCTTCCATCCTTACAGGTGCTCCAGACTAAATTGACCCTGGCTGTGGTTCAGAACAGGACCAAATACTCTATTACCTTCCATGAAGTCTAGTTCACCACGTATTGCACCTCCAGGTTGGCATCTAATCTTCCATTTCCAAAGTAAACATTGAGTTTAGAGCAGAACTGTGCAAATACAGACTTAGAGCTTGATTAATTTAATAGGGGGTGTTAGTACTGGCTCAAACCAAGGCTTGCAGACTGTGGCTCACCAGATTCAGGGCCACCAGAGCACGACACAAGAGAAACACTCAACCTACACTACATCAACTAGGGGGGAGGAGGTTCCTTTCAGTCAATCTCACCAGGTAGCTGGTGACATAAAAAATTTATGTGGATACAGCTGTCAACAACCCCAGGTGGTGTGTACACATTGTACAGTACAGAAACAAACAGACCGAGAGAAACAGGATTCACACACAGTAGTATCACTGCAAACTTGACTGTTGGAGTATTAACCATAACCCTGTTGGAGGCCATTGGTAAATCGTATCTCTGTGTGACCCCCTGGTGTGTCATCTTACTGTACATCAGCCACAATAACCTCCTGTTGTATTACACACAGAGTTAGTCCCCTCATACACATAAGTCTACTTCACTCTATAGGGACAAGCCAAGCTTTACTGGGCTGGCTTGGTTACGCATCCACTATAGTTGCTGTAACCGTGCTGGAAAAAGGACAATGTGAAAATAAAATATCCAAGCGGTTTGGGTGGGCCTATAGTGTTAATCAGGCAAAAGAGTCGATAGTGTCACCCTTGATTTCGGGATGAAAAAATGTGAGCGGATAAATCTGAGGCCAAACCATGGTATTTTACACCCAAAAGGGACTGGTGCACAGAAGGAAAAACTGATGCGCCAGGAAAAATAAATTGACATTTGGAGGCCCACCAGAACACTGCCATTTGAGGGCTTCATACCGCTATCTAGCTACCGTCCAACGGTAGCTAGATAGTTAGTTAGTGCCTAAAGAAATAACAGTGGCACAAAACAAAGTCTGTTTCTGATCAAAGGCATCCCAAGCATTGCTGAATGTTGTTGGTTCTTCTCGCTTGCCAAATCACTGGGCATCTCTCCACTAGGCTCTTTTATAGACAACATGTGGTTCGGTACCAGAATCTGCCAACTAATGTCCCAGTTCTTCATTCAGAGGCAATGCCTGTCCAAATTTGAAAATACACAACATTCCCTCTACTGTGTCTAGTGCAAGAGGCTCCTGAACGGATCCTAACATTGTTTATGTCTACAGTAAATTTAGGCTGGGAAGAAGCAGACTTGAGATATAATATATCTACTGTATATGCACAATTATGGGAAGAAAATATGCCATGAGCACGTTTAACTAATTAACATTTTCCCTTCACAAGCAGTCTTAATCTTCACTTTCACCACACAACATTTCTAAGAGCTATCTAGGCCATATTGTATCCTTTGCCTCATTGTCTTATTACACGGACACACTGTTCCACTTTACATAATGTAGATATGCATGGCCATTTAAATCAGATTTATTTTAAAGGTCATGGCATTACAGTCAACAACCTAATGAGCGTTGAATCTGCTCCAAATCTAACAAAGTGTTCTCTCAGTAATTCATAAATCATTGAGTTCCAGCTACACAACCAACAGAATTCATTAACTAACGTTGGTCTGAAGGTGAGAATACAGCCTGCGATTGCTGTCTGCATGGCAGAATGAATACTATCAGCTCAACATGCTCTGTATTTTTCCTTTCTTATAAATACAGTAGGAGAGTGAGATTTAAAAAAAAAAGCTTATCAACAAGCTTTATAACCCTGATTAAGGCAACTTGGCAAGGTATGTGTGGCCCTCACTGACTGTTTTTGGCTTACAATGCCCTCCAACATATATAATTGTATAAGATAAGATACCTCTGAGCATCATTGTTTAATGGTGTTCTGATTATCTCAGGACCCATGTACTGAAGTCACCCACTCATCTAAAATCCTGTTTTCATGTTCAAGAACAGAGGGTTTACATACCATTGGATTCAAAGACTCAAGTCTAACTTCATTCAAGAAGTACTGTTGCAGTACAGGCCAAACGTATCTCTATCCATGTAGTGATTTTTACATCACCAAAGTCAACAAGCCCTTCAATTACCATAATATTACTTGATTGAGGTCTCGCTGAATATCTGAGCGACCACAAGTAGAGCAGAGAAAGTCTCAGCCAAACTATTTCAATCTGCTTCAAACTGACACTACTTCAAAAATGTTTGGGAGGAATTACATGGGCTGGGGTTGAAAGGAGCATCGCTCCGCTGTGTTTAAGACATGTGGCCTCAAAGTGAGGGAGAGAGAGAGCCCTCCACATGTGTAATTAAAGAAAGGATTAAGATAGAGGGAGGGAGAGAGAGCAGAGAGGGAGAGACTTCCCTATCACAACTAATGAAATAAAATATAAAATCAAAACTTTAAAATTAAACATCCGTAATGAAATGCTGAAACTGAGCAGCCCTAAGCTGGTGGACGCACTGCTTAAATTATTAAACTTAATGCTGGAAACTGGATGTTTCCCTGGAATCTGCAATGAAGGTCTAATAACGCCCTTCTACAAAAAAAAGAGACAAATTCGACACCAATAACTACAGAGGCATCTGTGTATGCAGTAATCTGGTAAAGATATTTTGCAACATAATGAATACCAGAAGCGGCTTCCTCCCCAAACATCACAACTCAGATCACATTTACTCCCTCCACACTAATAAATCTAAATATCAAAAGGAACACAAGAAAAGGTTTTGCCTGCTTTGACTTAAATTTGGCACGATGGACTATTATACAAACTCCTCCGAATTGGTTATGGGGGGAAATGTATAACACCTTGTAATCCTAATGTATGAATAATAAATGTGTAATAAAAATTGGAAGCAAAATAACCGATTTTTTTTTGCAAAGACGTGGAGTCCAACAATATTTATATAAATTAACTACCAACAATGTTGGAGCAATCTGCAGCCTCAGTTCTCACCCTACATGACACACATATGAAGTGCATGTTGTACGCTGACAACTTAATTTTGTTGTCACCCACAGAACAAAGATTACAACAGAGCCTGTCCCTTGTAGAACAGCACTGCCAAAGATAAGTACTAATAGCAAACTTAGAAAAAACTTAAATCATGATCTTTCAGAAGAAAGCCAGATCCCAGTGAAACCAGTACCAGTTTACCTACAGTGGAACTACAATAAAGCACCGTTCCAGCTATAATTACCTGGGCCTGGAGATAAGTTCATCAGGGAGTTTTAGGCTAGCTACAAAGGCCCTGAGTGAAAAAAAACTGAAGAGCATTTTATGCTATCAAATCCAGCATATACCTGCGTATACCCTCCACCACAACACTGCTCAGAACAGCCTCAATTCGTCAGTGTGTGGACTCTACAAGGTGTCTAAAGCATTCCACAGGGATGCTGGCCCATGTTCACTCAAATGCTTGTCAAGTTGGCTGGATGTCTTTTGGGTGGTGGACCATTCTTGATGCACAGGGGAAACTGTTGAGCGTGAATAACCCAGCAGCGTTGCAGTTCTTGACACACTCAAACCGGTGCACCTGGCACATATTACCATACCCCGTTCAAAGGCACTTTGTATGTGTTCCATTCACGCTGAATGGCACACATACACAATCAATGTCTCAATTGTCTTAAGGCTTCTTTAACCTGTCTCCTCCCTTTCATCTACACTAATTGAAATTGATTTAACAGGTGATCATAGCTTAAGGGATCATAAGGGATCATAGCTTTCACCTGGTCAGTCTACTGCATGTCCTGGAAAGAGCAGGTGTGTATCTCACTTCGCTTTAGAAAGTGGCCTTGTCATTCATGCTAATAAAGCTTATCTGAATCAGAAAGAGAGAGAAAGAGAGAAAAAGAAAGAGAGAAAAAGAAAGAGAGCGAGAGAGCGAGCGAGAACAAAGGAACCCTCCCACAGGTCAGCTTATAGTGTGTTGACAGGTCAGGGGGAGTCAAGTGCATCACGCTCCTCACCTCCTCTCGTTTCCTCGCCTCCCTCCCTTGGGCGAAGACAGTGATCACAGATGTATTGGTGTCGTCGTCCCCACCCTATCTCGCTCACTCTCTGTCTCTCTCTTCCTTTCTCCACACTGTGAGAGGCTAACACCTTAATCATTAGATTGTCATAGATGCTGTGGCAGTTTGTTGAATAACAGGTCACAGCCACAATGGAGTGTGAACAGTGTACAACAACTGCATCCAAGAGGAGGTCTCTGGAGTAGAGCTATGATGATGTGGAGAGCTGTACTGAACTGAGTCTATTGCTCAATAATACTGTGACGTTCACACATGTTGCCTATCAGGAGATGGTGTACCGACATTCCAGCCAAATGTGGGTGTATATTCAAAATGTCATACAGTACATGCCATCCAAATGCAGTAAATGAAATTGTAACAACACATGGAGAAATAACTACCATCAACTATAAATAGCTTTGGCCACCCACTATTAATCCACACCCATCTCTTACAGTAAATGGTTAGCTGAAAACTTGATACTAACAGTGTCTCTTTAAGTGTAAGTGTTTTTGATACTGCTTCTGGGCTTGGAGGCTGACAGATAGAGTATGTGGATCTCATAGTTTCTGTTTAGCCCCTGAATTACAAAGCGATTGAGATGGAGCCAGAGAATATGAAACACCTTGTACTGGTTCAGTACCTCTCTCTCTCTTGCTCGCACGCACACACACACACACACACACACGAAGGCACACACACACACAGAGATAACACACACAGGAACACACAGACAAAACACACACAGACAAGAACACACGCAGACAGGAACACACAGGCATGAACATGTGCGCGCACACACACACACACTCTCTGTTGCTAGGAAATACTCCACTATTGGAGGGCCTGCAGGGGATGGGAGCAGCTGAAGGCTTTATTTAAACAGATGGCACACTAGTTCTCTCACCAACAATATGACAAAATATTAATCAGTGCCAAGAGGTGCTCCCCTTTCCCAGTGTTCATGTACATAGTGTTTACAGTAGGTTTAGAGTTCTAGTATCTTCACCCACACATTTCCCCATTACCTTAAGATCAACAGGGCTACTTGAATAGGAACATTTGCTGTCTATTTAATGGGGATTTTGCATATCAAATAAGAGTGTAGAATATCAGTTAAAACATGTTTTCTAATGTCCTTCTGGATGCAAATCCATAATTGAGATAAGGATTTTTCAATAGAGAAACTACAAACACTCAGATAAAACTATTTCATAGTAGTACATCGGACTCAAAAGAACATCTCTTGGTTTGGCTACTTTCATGTAGACTTTCAGATAAAGCCAATTAATTGAATCTCTCTTGAGATCTCAACCCAATTATTACTACACTTCTGCTTTCTTCTTTAGCACTTCTTGTTTTACATATTAAATGGATCCAATTCCGTGTCAACCAAAAAGGTTGGGCCACAATCATAAGACAATTTCACTTTTTAAATGAGCAATTACTTCAATAGTGGATACAAATAGCCAGTCAAGCAATTGCATATATGAAACAGAAACACAATCCCAATGCTTTTCAGGAGCACTCTGACTCACAAACCTGAAACATTACCTTAAGAGGGCTGAAAAAATAAATACTTCCACCCAGGTTGGCTGTTATATCTCAAGAATATACAGATTGTGGTACAGTCTGCATGGTCAGGTGTTGTATATATAACAGACTGCTATTACACTTTGAGAAATTTCACAGTGCAATATATTCTCAGGCTAATGGTATGCCTTGTGGAACATGAAACCGTTATTTGATAAGGGCATAGTGGTTTTCCCTCTAGCTTATCCTTCACCTACAGCTCTTCAGTATGCACAGTAACATCCTGCACTGGAGACAGTTCCTATACAGTAATACCATTACCTTTAGTACCAATCAGTCATTTTACTCTCTAACAGGACTTTGCAGAGTAAATTAGACACACAGAGATAAGCCAGAGTTGACCCTGTTTGCACTATACTTACGGAGGAACTGCCAGGCCAGGAGAGGGACTGAGAAAGGCCATAGACAACACATGCAACTCTACTTAGTGTCCATACACTTACAGAGAGAAACACCTCTGGCAGCTCAAGTGTTATATGAGGAAAAGGACTGTACTCGACCTCAAGTGATCTGAATGAGACTCAATAGTATTTTGCATTGCTTTGAAGACAGAACAGCAGTCAGGAAAAGTGTGCATTGATTTTTTTAATTACAAAATTGAGCCTGTGCAGGGAGGTCTATTAAAAGGCATGAGGTGACTAGTTGTATTTACGGAATAAAGGAAGTAATATTGAAGGAAGTGATCAATATGACATATCTAATGCCTTCATCATAAAACCTTGACATTTAATTTGTTGGTGTCCGCGCCAAGAGGGGTGAATGACTCTTCAGGACAATTGGATTTGACTGCTGCTCCCCAATTATCTTTTACAGTGAGTTTGTGCACCCTAATGAAGCCCTAATGATCTGGAGAGAGACCAGAAAAAATCCTCCGCGCAAACATGGGGGAGATGCTCACAGAATTTCAAGCCAGGATGTCATGTAAAAATCTTCCCAGCGTGAAATAGTTGATGAATTGTTCTGATTGTGTTGTGATCGTGACGTCATGTTGTAAACATTTTCACAGCTTGAAAATGTTCCCAGTCAATAATTGCACGCGCGTAACGTGTGGACAGTTTCTCACACCCCCTCAAACTTGATTTAGCTAGTTAACTAGCATAATTAGCTGTAAACTGGTTGAGATGGTTTGTTCTCAGAGGTGTGCAGCTTTAACTTGTTTGTATAGCTAGTTAACTAACTAACTAACCAACTAAAAAACAAATCATTTATATATACTGTCAATCGAAAACGTAGCACCCAAGTCTTTGCAATCGCAAAACATCTCTCCTCACATCAACCCTCAGAATTTTTACGAGCGAGTCCAGGTATTTATAAGCTGACCTCACGCCTCAACAAGCTTCTGTTGGTCAGAGTCAATACTCCTGGCCACCATTGATTGGCAGATGTGTGAAGCATATGAACATGCCCACAGAACAGTTTTTCGAGGTCGAGGGAGGGTGAGAGAGAAACATCCGCATGAGCTCAGCCATCCACATAAAGAGATGCACGTGTAATTATTGAACTGGTAGCATTTTTATGCTGGGAGAAATTTTACAGCATGACGTCACAATCAGAACACACTCAGAATGATCAGAACTATTGCGAACTATTTCACACTGGGATGATTTTACATGACACAGGACATGCTGTATGTTGCTCATCAAATTGCCAGAACTAAGCAAAAAGGAAAAGAAGAATACAAGAACTCACAAAATTGTAATTATTCCTTGTCTCCCAAGACACTGGAATATGAACATCAACAACAACAATATACAGTACAATTCAAAGGTTTGGACACACCTACTCATTCAAGGGTTTTTCTTTATTTTTACTATTTTATACATTGTAGAAAGACATCAAAACTATCAAATAACACATATGGAATCATGTAGATTCATGTAGTGGTAAAACTATTTCTGCTGGTAAAACTATTTCTGGAAAATGTACTTGATAAATTCTAAATAAATTCTATTGATATTGAAAAAAAATCTAAATTCACAGTGTGTCTGCCTTGATGTTCATAAAACTCCACAATTGTGACCGGATTCAGGAAACTAGGTGTATGTCGCAAGTCTTGACTTCACAGGAGAGCCATTTGAACGTACAATTTTTTTTTTATCAAAATGCATTTATTGTAAAAAATGCCTTCTCGAATATGTGAACTTTCTTGTGTCTTAATAACAAACTTGTATGGCATCTATAAATATGAATAAATTGTTCAATTACGAGCCTTGTTGGTTAAGCCACAGACAAAGTGAGTAACCTTCCCACTAGCCATGATTGTCTGAGATAATGAGTGGGCTGGACATGCCGAGAGAGTTCGGATTGGCCTGCCATAGAAGTTCATCAGTCTGTGTTGGTAATCCTGTCGACCTCAACTTAAAAAAAAAAATGTATTGGTAGTGGAGCTGCATAAGTGTTGCTCTCCACTTTCTGGAGGACCAAGTTTTGAAATCAGTGGAATTAGAGTATGACTGCTGGCACAGTTCATTGTTGTTTAACTAGCTAATGTTAGCTGGCTGGCTCGTTAGCTAATGTGACGTGTGTTAACTTACACTTTGTTTACCTAGCTAGGTAAATTGTTTACTATATATGTCTTAAGCTAAAGTGTACTGTTAGCTAGCTAGTTAACGTTTGCTGGCTGGCTCCCTAGCTGACGTTATTATTAATTTCCCAGAGCCGTTTGCAGTTCTAGTTAGAGCCTAATGTTAACTAGCTAACATTGATCATGATTGGTTAGCTCCCAGCACTGTGTCATTGTTGGCACTGCTCATTGTTGTTTAACTAGCTAACGTTGACTGGCTGGCTCGTTAGCTAACGTTACGTGACATGTATACAACACCCGTTGAATATAGCCGGTGTCAGTAAACATCTGCAAAAAAGCGTAATGAAATTGTTGCCAGCAGAACTGGTTAGGCTGTTTTCATGTTATCCAGAGGTAAGCAAATCAGAGCGTGTGCACTGAGAGCGAAACGAGATGGGTGGAGCTACAGCTTAGGGTGAGGGTGTGAACGATGCTGAATGGGTGTAGACAAGGAAGAGCTCTTCACTAGATAGCAAAACATTCAAAGGCGATTTTCTCAAAGGTGAGTTGATCAATTTTCAAAGCAGAATTACTTTCCCGTTGTTCCTCAAATGCAGTGTATAATATACCATTTTGTACCTTTTATCTAATGTAAAAAACACAATTTCAAATTTTGCTACATAAGACCAAATCCAGGTGGTGAGTCACAATTACAGTTGAAGTCGGAAGTTTACATACACTTAGGTTGGAGTCATTAAAACTCGTTTTTCTACCACTCCACAAATGTATTGTTAACAAACTATAGTTTTGGCAAGTTGGTTAGAACATTGTGCATGACAAGTAATTTTCCAACAATTGTTTACAGACAGATTATTTCACTTATAATTCACTGTATCACAAATCCAGTGGGTCAGAAGTTTACATACACTAAGTTGACTGTGCCTTTAAACAGCTTGGGAAATTCCAGAAAATGATGTCATGGCTTTAGAAGCTTCTGATAGGCTAATTGACATCATTTGAGTCAATTGGAGGTGTACCTGTGGATGTATTTCAAGGCCTACCTTCAAACTCAGTGCCTCTGCTTGGGAAAATCAAAATAAATAAGCCAAGACCTCTGTCTCCTAGAGATGAACGTACTATGGCGCGAAAAGTGCAAATCAATCCCAGAACAACAGCAAAGGACCTTGTGAAGATGCTGGAGGAAACCGGTACAAAAGTATCTATGTCCACAGTAAAATGAGTCCTATATCGACATAACCTGAAAGGCCGCTCAGCAAGGAAGAAGCCACTGCTCCAAAACCGCCATAAAAAAGCCAGACTACAATTTTCAACTGCACACGGGGACAAAGAACATACTTTTTGGAGAAATGTCCTCTGGTCTGATGAAACAAAAGTAGAACTGTTTGGCCATAATGACCATCGTTACGTTTGGCGGAAAAAGGGGGAGGCTTGCAAGCCGAAGAACACCATCCCAACCGTAATGCACGGCATCATGTTGTGTGGGTGCTTTGCTGCAGGAGGGACTGGTGCACTTCTCAAAATAGATGGCTTCATGAGGAAGGAAAATTATGTGGATATATTGAAGCAACATCTCAAGACATCAGTCAGAAAGTTAAAGCTTGGCCGCAAATTGGTCTTCCAAATGGACAATGACCCCAAGCATACTTCCAAAGTTGTGGCAAAATGGTTTAAGGACAACAAAGTCAAGGTATTGGAGTGGCCTTCACAAAGCCCTGACCTCAATCCTATAGAACTGAAAAAACGTGTGCGAGCAAGGAGGCCTGACTCAGTTACACCAGCTCTGTCAGGAGGAATTGGCCAAAATTCACCCAACTTATTATGGGAAGCTTGTGGAAGGCTACCCAAAACATTTGACCCAAGTTAAACAATTTAAAGGCAATGCTACCAAATACTAATTGAGTGTATATAATCTTCTGACCCTCTGGGAATGTGATGAAAGAAATAAAAGCTGACATAAATCATTCTCTCTACTATTATTCTGACATTTCACATTCTTAAAATACAGTGGTATGACAGGGAATTTTTACTAGGATTAAATGTCAGGAATTGTGAAAAACTGAGTTGAAATGTATTTGGCTAAGGTGTATGTAAACTTCCGACTTCAACTGTATATGAAATGAAAGCTCACTTTTCTGTTTTATATGTATTTATTAATATGGTAAATTGTATCCATGTGTTCAAGCTAATCAAATCAAAGTTTATTTATGATACAGCGTGTAAGCTACGCAATACAATGAAATGCCAACTCGCAATAAAGATCTCCCTTACATTAGGCTATATCCTACAATATCTATACCACGCAGTCGTAGGCCTATTAGGCTATAGGCCTACTGCAAATTATCGTTGTTTGTCCCTGAACTGGCCGAATGCGCAGAGCTATCCTTCAGCTATCCTTCAGCACCACAAGTTGGTTCATATTCTTTAACAACATTGAGCAATCCTGGTGCTGTCTTTTTAGCACCACGAAGGATGCTCAATCGCTTAAAATGACATACAAACCATAACGAATTACTATGGGAATAAATGGAAGAGGCAAGAAGAACTTCTCTGTCGAATACATGTTTTCACAGGGGCTATTAGCAGGACAATAGACACGATGTGGTCCCAAAATCAACTCTCTGACATAGGGGCCAAAATATCTCTTGATGATGATCGGGCTCGGGCCGACACGGGCTGCTTTCAATAATTAACTTTTCATTATTTATTTTCCATATTTTCTAATTGTGTAGCCTACAGTAGCCTACTGTGATTCCTCTTGCACATCTCAGTGCAAGAGGCATTACTACAGTCCCTGGTTCGAAACCAGGCTGTATCACATTCGGCCGTGATTGGGAGTCCCATAGGGTGGCGCACAATGGTCCAGGGTAGGCTGTCATTGTAAATAAGAATTTGATCTTAACTGCCTAGTTAAATAAAGGTTAAATCATTTTGTAATGTGTTTTGTTTTGTAAATAATAATTCACATTTGTGGTGCCACTAAATAAACAATGAATTATTTAAATCAATATTGTCAATATTTGTATTATTATTATTAAAATATTTTTATAATGGAGGGAGGGTGGGACAGGGAGGTAAAGAAATTAACCCCAAAAAGGAGAGAATATCAAAACACACACAGTAACGCATGTAAATGAGTTCCCAAGAGTCGATCTGTTATCCAACAATTAGTTTAAAACTACTTGGGGAGTAGCGGCGCGCTAGCGCTAGCGGGACACTACCCGGTGAAATGTAAGGCGCCAAATTCAAAATCCAAAAGTTGAATTATTAAACATTCATCAATATACAAGTGTTGCATAGTCATCAAAAGCTCAGATTCTTGGCAATATCACAGCGTTGTCAGATTTCAAAAAGGCTTTACCGCGAAAGCACAACACTTGATTGTTTTAGGATAGCACCTCTCCTATTTTCCACATTAGCATAAATTCATATCCAGCGCGCGGGTCACACAAAACCCATATCAGAGCTAAAATAAATCCCTTACCTTTCGAAGAACTTCTGCTGAGGGCTTCCCAAGTGTCCAACGAAGACATCCAATGGTTCTTTTGTTAGACAAAGTCATTTATTATATCCATAAATCTCTGTTTGGTTGGCGCGTTATGTTCAGAAAATCCAAGGTCGAATCGTCCATTGAAACGTGAAGAGAACGCGTTCAAATATACCTATCAACTTTTCCTAAACAAATCATAGATCATTTATAATGCATCCTTAGCTATCCTTTTATGAATATTAGCGATAATATTTCACTCGGATGGTAACCTAAACGTTATAAAGGGAAAATACAGTGGGGCGCGCGCACACGGTCTCGCGCCCGTTAAATCTTGTTGACATCTGAGCTACCTCGACTATTTCCTGTTCCTATCCGTTCTGCTCAGGGCTAGAGCTTCAAGACTCTGTATAAAGACTGTTGACATCTAGTGGAAGCCATAGGTACTGCAGTCTAGGAGCTGTATTCCATTAAAATCAATAGGGAGAGTATCAAACAGAGCAAAGGTCACAAAAAAAAAAATCTGGACAGAAATGTCTCGGGTTTTCGCCTGCTATATCAGTTCTGTTATACTCACATACATTATTTTAACACTTTTAGAAACTTCAGAGTGTTTCCTATCCAATAGTACTAATTATGTGCATATCCTATTTTCTGGGCCTGAGTGGCAGGCATTTTACTTTGGGCACGCCAGACTTTCCAAAACCGTCACCTCTGCTGCCGCTCCCTATGAAGTTAATAGCCCGGCTACTGTGTGAAAATCCTCCCCAACAAGCAATAGCCTACCCGTGCGTGGTCAACTATTTCAGCACCGTTTCGAGCTGCTCTGAGACAAGCAAGACTACTTAATAAACAAATACATTTTAAAACAGTTATTATTATCAACCCTGCATTATAATTGTATAAAAGCCCCTTAGATATTAATTTAGAATCCTCTAAATTGAATTAGATCTACTAATGTACAAGGACATTTTATGGATCTGCCAGTATTTTCATTTTAAGAATCCAGTAAAGAATTGTGTTTGTAGAGGGGTAACGCTCTTCACCATTTCTCTTACCATTTTGTACAATTGTGTGATTAGCCTACCAGTTGGTGTAACTGTAATGTTAATTCTCTTGAGAGGAATTTTGCTCCACTATAACAATATTAAAAACTTTCAAATGCATTCATGAATTAAAATCGCTTTAGCCGACAAGTTGCGGTTCATCTGATGAAGGATTGACCCCGCATCTCCATGTCGCCTGGGTTGCGCCCAACCAGCTCCATCCCCCCTTTCCCGGTTAGACATGGCCGCATGGCACTCCCCCTTCCCCCGCTAGGTATGACCGCATGGTGCACCCCCAATATCAAGGTGCACGTGGGCTTACTTATGTAATGAATATGAATTCGGAGGGCAGAAATTATTAACTATTAAAACCTGTTCGGGAGCGGCGCAGTGTTCGTAGGTTCGGAGAGTCTGGCGTGCCCAAAGTAAAATGCCTGTTACTCAGGACCAGAAACTAGGATATGCACATAATTAGTAGTATTGGATAGAAAACACTCTGAACTGTTAAAATAATGTCTGTGAGTATAACAGAACTGATTTGGCAGGCGAAAACCCAAGGAAAATCCATCCAGAAAATCTGACTTTGTGACACTTTTTCCATTGACATGCTATTGAAAGTAGGGGGATCTAGCTCCCATATTGCAGTTCCTATGGCTTCCAATATATGTCAACAGTCTTTAGATAAGGTTTCAGGCTTTTATTTTGAAAAACCAAGGAGTAAGAGCTGTTTTTGTCAGTGGACTCAGGAGTGGACTCTTCTCTTTGGCGCGCGTTTTTCCTTTTCTATCGACCAGGATCTGTGTGAAATATTATCGTTTATATACATATTATGGTACCTGAGGATCGATTAGAAACGTTGTTTGAGTTGTTTGGACAAGGTTTATAGGTATGTTCTTTACGTTTTCTAAACTGAGCTTTTGGGACATAAAGAGGGACCTTTTCAAACAAAAACATTTATTGTGTTGCTGCAACCCTTTGGATTGCCATCAGAGGAAGATCTTCACAGGTAAGCAATTTATTTTATCGCTATTTTAGAGTTTTGTGACACCCGTGCTGGTTATGTTATTATGCTAATGCAGGAAGTATGCAGGGCACTGTCCTCAGACAATCAAATGTTATGCTTCGCCGTAAAGCATTTTTGAAATCTGACAACGCTGTGAGATTACCAAGATTCTAAGCTTTTGAATATTGTGCAACACTTTTATTTTCATGAATGTTTCATATTTATATTTTTGTATTTTGAATTTGGCGCTCTGCTTTTTTCCGGATGTTGTCTCCCTAAGAAGTTTAAAGCATTAGAGTTTTAAAAATTGTGTGTGTTCAATTATTTGTGACATTGTGGCATTTAAAGCATATTGAAGTTCGAAGCAGTCGGATTTGAAGCAATAGCCTACCCACGTTTGGTCAACTATTTCACCACCGTTTCGCGCTGCTCTGAGACTAGCATGGGGACTGGTCTTGATAAATCAATGAGATTTTTATTTTCACTGAATCTCCATTTGGGTATTGGTTAGACTACAATTAGGGTGTGGAAATGGTAGGATTATTTGCTCTTAGTACTGTAACCTGCTCCCGCCGGTCACTTTGTACAGCGCCAGGTAGCCTAGTGGTTAGAGCGGCGGACTTGTAACCGGAGGGTTGCAAGTTTGAATCCCCGAGCTGACAAGGAAAGAAATCTGTCGTTCTGCCCATGAACAAGGCAGTTAACCCACTGTTCCCCGGGCGCCGAAGATGTGGATGTTGATTAAGGCAGCCCCCCGCACCTCTCTGATTCAGAGGGGTTGGGTTAAATGCGGAAGACACATTTCGGTTGAAGGCATTCGGTTGTACAACTGACTAATAATGGTGACTTTGACTTGACTTTATTTTCCTAACTGAAACCCTGAGGGTTTAGTTTTTCTTGGAATAGAAACACCATAATATTCATTAAATTAAGCTACATTTCTAAATCCCATATACTATGTTCTTACAAAAAAAGGTTTTAAATTCTCTAGTACAGCCAATATTGAAGACTGTCAAATGCTTCTCTAAGATGCCTTCTGGTGGTCAAACTAGCATATATGGCTGACAATTAAATAACGTGCCATAGAATTCTGCAGCAGCCCGCAAGGTGTGCTGCAGTATGACGTAACTTTTACAGGAAAAACTAATGTAAGCTGCTCCAACTACATTAAGACTCCTGTAGTGTGGTAGACTAAGCGGTAGATTTTTGCATGTTGGCGGCTGAGAGTTCCTGGAACCCAGAAGCCCAGTTCGACATGTTCTTTCACGTATTATCACAGGTGATTAAAGATGAGCTCGCAGCCCGAGAGCTGCCCATGGACTTCGACTCCCTCATAGCCTTGACCATCCGGGACGATGGGCAGCAACGGGAACGTAGGAGGGGGTCTGTTTCCTGCCGCCTCTGAGGAATCCCGGAAATCCCAGAAGTCTACATTTCCGAGAGAATCCGGTATCACTTGAGTTCCCTCAGAAATCACAATTGGCTGTCGACTCGCCTCCTCCGGAGGGCAGGGCTAGATTTTCTCCACCAAGAGATGTCTGTATTGTGGCGCTACGGGACATTTCTTATCTACCTGCCCATTAAAAGACCAGGCTCATCAGTTGTTACGACTACACTGGTGAGTTTCCAATCTCTCACTACTCGTAACCCTCTCTATGCTACCCTGTTGTGGGGAGACCAGTCCAAATCCATCCAGTGCTCATTGACCCTGAATCCATGTATTGACTACCGGGGTCTTAATGGCATTACGATTAAAAACATTACCCGCTATCACTCACCTCCTCGACTTTCTAGCCTCTCCAGGGGGTGGTCATCTTCTCCAAGTTGGACCTTCGGAATGCCCACCATCTGGTTCTGATACGGGAAGGAGACAAGTGGAAGACAACCTTTAACACGACTAGCGGGCACTACGAGTACATGTTGATGCCGTTCGGACTGACCAACGCTCCCACAGTGTTCCAGACCCTGGTCAATGATGTGCTCTGTGACATGTTGAACCGATTTATGTTTGTATACCTCAACAAAATCCTCATTTATTCCTAGTCAGTTTAAGAGCACAGCCTCCATGTCCGACAGGTACTCCAGCATCTCCTGGAGAACCAGCTTTCGAGAAGGAGGAGAAATGTGAGTTGCATCGCTCCACCATCTCCTTCCTAGGATACCCATCTTAATCCATGCGGACCCGTTCCGTCAGTTCATGGTGGAGGTTGACTCGGACGTCGGAAGGGGGGGGGCTGTCCTGTCCCAGCATTCTGCCCAGGACCAGAAACTGCATCCCTGAGCCTTCCCTTCCCATCGTCTTAACCCCGCTGAGAGGAACTATGATGTTGGAAATCAAGAATTACTTGCAGTTAAGATGTCGTTGGAAGAGTGAAGGCACTGGTTAGAAGGGGCACAACATCCATTCTTGGTGTGGACGGACCATAAGAACCTGCAAGGCTCCTTCAACCATTCCCTGTTCCTCACTGCCCCTGCTTCCATATATCTTTGGACTTCGTCACAGGTCTCCCAGTGTCAGATGGCAACACCACCATCCTTATGGCGGTGGAGAGGTTTTTCAAAGTCTCCCATTTTATTCCCCTTCCTAAATTGCCCTCAGCTAAGGAGACGGCCCAGCTCATGGTGCAGCATGTCTTCCGGATCCATGGACTTCCAGGCGACATGGTCTCCGAATGCGGTCCTCAGTTCTCATCCCGGTTCTGGAAGGCGTTCTGCACCCTCATTGGGTCGTCGGCCAGCCTGTCCTCTGGTTTTAATCCCCAGTCTAACAGCCAGTCGAAGCAAGGCAATTAGGACCTGGAGACGACTCTTTGTTGCCTCGTCTCCACCAATCGCACCACCTGGAGCCAGCAACTTGAGTGGGTAGAATATGCCTACAACACCCTTCCCTGTTCTGGTACTGGTCTCTTGCCTTTTGAGTGTTCCTTGGGATATAAGCCCCCACTCTTCCCAGAAAAAGAGGAAGAGGTCAGCATAGCTTCTGCCCAGATGTTCGTCTGTCACTGTCACAATACCTGGAAGAGAGCTGGGGCCGTTCTTCTCAAGACCACCTCCAGATACCTCTGCAGCTGGCCTTCTGTTGTCCCGCACGCTCCATATACATCCGACTTTCCATGTATCTAGAATTATATCCCTGTCTCACAGCCCAATTTGTCCTGTTTCCAGGCAGTGGATTCCATTACCTGGTTGACTGGGAGGGTTATGGCTTGGAGGAGAGGTGTTGAGTCCCCGCTATTAATATCCCAGACAGACCCCCCGTTGTGGACTTCCGCCGTCGACACCCCGGTCAACCAGGTATGTCCCAGGGTAGGACGCCAGGTGATGCTGTCACACCCTGATCTGTTTCTCCTGTCTTGTGATTGTCTCCAACCCCCACCAGGTGTCTCCCATTACCTCATGTGTATTTATACCTGCGGTTTCTGTTTGCCTGTTGCCAGTTCATCTTGTCCCATCTAGTCCTACCAGCGTGTTACCTTGTTGTCCTGTGCTTTAGTTTTTGCTTTTCCTAGACTTCCAGTTCTGACCTTTCTGCCTGTCCCTGATCCTGCACCTGCCTGACTCTGATTTGGATTACGACTCTTTGCCTGCCTTGACCTACCGATTGCCTGCCCCTTGTACTGTAATAAACTCTGAGACTCGTACTATCTGCCTCCTGTTTCTGCATCGGGGTCTTAGCCTGAGCCGTAATAATAAGTTATAATGCTAGGCTATTCAATTGGCTACATCTGTTGGTACAATTAAAAAATATTTGCTCTCTAACCTAAAAAAAAAAATAGTACTACACCACTGATCAAATGGCTCCTATTCAAAAGCCTAATCCGCACATTATCACTCAGCATTACTCTGCCTCTCTCCCTCTCTCCTCTCCCTTTCAATCTCTCTCACTTTTCCCTCTCTCTCCTCTCCCTCAGTCTCTCTCTCACTTTTCCCTCTCTTTTTTCTCTTTCTCTCTCGTCTCTCGTCTCTCTCTCGCACTCTGGTTTCCAGTGAGCAGAGAAAACATCACTGCACAGTCGAGCTAGATTTTAAGCAGATGAGAAGGAGCTCTCCTTTTGAAGTGTGTCTGTGTCATATACTGAGCCTTGGCACAGATCCTTGTGAGAAAAACTCAAACATTTTCAGTAAATGCCGTCTCTGGGGCAGACTGGAAAGAAGCTGTTGAATCTCATAGGCCTTCCATTCACATCTGATGCAGAGGAATGGACACCTTCTATTTGGCTTGTTTGCTCACAGAAATGCAGGAATGCACAGTAAAATGCACAATAGAGTTTGCAATGCACAGCTGAGACTGCACATTAAGGAAATACTGTGCATGTGTGAATGTACATACAGTACATACAGTACATGACAGTACTGTATATGTGAGAGCCAGAAATAGGTGTTCACATGTGTATGGACGTTCAAAGAGAAAGTGAGTGATATATTACGTGAGTGTGCCCAGTAGGAAACTGTGGGTGATTTTATTCAGTAGCTTTATACAGAATGAATAACACTAATGTCCCCACCTCTGTCATCTCAGTTTATATGTTTTTCTCTCGATGAGAAAATATCTACATATCCTGCCTCCTTTTGGATTCCTAACACCGGCCCCTCTGCTTATGACTCACATGGTCACAGGAAATATCATAAACGCGAATAAACACTCAACACCTGCTTGGATCCTTACTGCTATATCAGAGTTTAGTACTGTCCCCATGGACACACTGCAGCTGTTGTTCACAACACTATTTTGAGTTTTACCAAAGATCACCCCTCCCAACCCTGCCAATACACGTAGGCTATACATAGACATACCAGTAGCCACAACCCCCTCCTACCCTGCTGAAACTAGTCAGTATCAAGTATGTAGCCCCTCTCAGTAGGCCCCCAGAACAGTAAGGCTGCTGCTGCCTGAACTCTTTCCACAGTAAGTGCGTTGTTACTTATTTATAGCAACACGTATCCCAGAGGGGCAAAGTAATTGAAACCAAATGTGATGCCGACAGGACTGATATGGGGAAGTGGGCCGGTCAGCCCCAGCATTCACTCACTAGCAGCCGCGAGGGTTACAGATCAACACCCTTGGAAATATTTTTTGCAATTCATTTTTATTAAATAGTTGTGGCTTTCCACCTTCGTAACTTCTCCTGGCAACACATTAATTTCCAGCCTCAGTCCAGAGGTCTCCGTAAACAGCAGTTCTAAAATATACTTTTGTGAAAGTCGGGAAAAACCTAAACTAAAAATACTATTTTCAAAAGATAATGGCAAAATGTGTTTAGTTTCTTCAGAAAAATGAGGCATTAGTGTTTTAAGTAAAGAACAGGCTTCTCCATGCATACTCCTCCTCCCACCAATCAACAGTTATGAGAAGGAAACTTAAATGTCCCCCTAAAACAAAGGACAGGAACTGAGCGAAAACTAAACTTACCTCTCCCCGTCTTGATCTCCTTCTCCTATCTCTCTCTCTCTTTCTCTCTCAGGGCTCTCAGTGATCTCTCACTAAGTCAGGGTGTGTCAGGCAGATAAAAGGAGATTGAGCTCCTCTTAAAAAGTTGCATGAGGCCTCCTCTGACAGACTTCAGGCAGCCCCCTTGTCAGCTTTTCCAATAACACACTCCCTGGCCAAGTCCCTGCCCAAGTCATGAGGTATTTCCTGGACACTACGCGCACTCTGTTATCCCAGCTATCTCATTGGAGGCTCTTTTTACGCCTGCTATGTTAGGTTAAGTTGGAGGCTACTCCGCTCTGCTGTGCTACTGGTGGGGACTGGAGATTCTGCACCACACTGGCTTCTAGTACTGAGTTACAGCCTACTGGTCAACAGCCAGATTTAGAAGCCCAGACACATGTGGGAAGTTACAGGCAGGGCTGTCTGACGATGTGTTTGTGTGTGTGTGTGTGTGTGTGTGTGTGTGATTGTATGTATGTGTCTTTTGGAGGGTGGGGGGTGGGGGTGGGGTGTATCTCTGAAAGAAAAGAAGGACTGTAAAAAGAGAAGAAAAAAAAAACATTCCCCTCCTCCACTTAATATGCTGTGGCCTGCCAGTCCATCCGGCGAGGCAGGAAATAACCACAAAGGTTCTCCTACACAGCACTTTCTTTTACTCCCCCTCCCAGTCACAGCCACAGCGTGGTCAGAGCTGATGAATAATAGTAATCATTGTTTAACAGGCACGGCCCATCCAGCATCTTAATAAGTGGTCATTGAAGATGGCCCACAGACACCAGGGAGTGCATGGTGTTGTTGTTGTTGGTGGTGTGGAGCTTCAACTGCTTGGGTTGATAATTTTTTTATTGATAAAGGGAAATCCCCAATAAGCATGCAGCACAAGACACAATGCTCCTGAGCTTCTCGACTTGCATATGGAGATGTAGCCTACTGTTTTAATAAATCTGGGGAGTTATCTTTGCTGTTTAGTACCCATTTGGGTTACATGGAACCAAAAAGGGTTCTACCTGGAACCAAAAAGGGTTATCCTATGGGGACAGTCAAAGAACCCTTTTATAACCTTTTTTATGTAGAAGAGATAGAATATCAAAACAAGAGCATTGGTGAATTTCAGGAAGGTTAACCAGGTAGGCAAGTTGAGAACAAGTTCTCATTTACAACTGCGACCTGGCCAAGATAAAGCAAAGCAGTTCGACACATACAACAACACAGAGTTACACATGGAGTAAAACAAACATACAGTCAATAATACAGTAGAAAAAAACTAATCTATATACAAAGAGTGCAAATGAGGTAGGAAAAGGAAGGTAAGGCGATAAATAGGCCATGGTGGCAAAGTAATTACAAAATAGCATTTAAACACTGGAATGGTAGATGTGCAGTAGTTGAATGTGCAAAGTAGAAAAACTGGGAGCAAGATAAAATAAAAAAAATACGGTAGGGAATGAGGTAGTTGGTTGGGCTATTTACAGATGGTCTATATACAGGTGCAGGGGTCTGTGAGTTGCTCTGACAGCTGGTGCTTAAAGCTGGTGAGGGAGATAAGTGTCTCCAGTTTCAGAGATTTTTGTAGTTCCTTCCAGTCATTGGCAGCAGAGAACTGAAAGGAAAGTCGGCCAAAGGAGGAATTGGCTTTGGGGGTGACCAGTGAGATATACCAGCTGGAGCGCGTGCTACGGGTGGGTGCTGCTATGGTGACCAGCGAGCTGAGTTAAGGTCGGGCTTTACCTAGCAGGGACTTGTAGATGACCTGGAGCCAGTGGGTTTGGCGACGAGTGTGAAGCGAGGGCCAGCCAACGAGAGCGTACGCAGTGGTGGGTAGTATATGGGGATTTGGTGACAAAACGGATTGCACGGTGATAGACTGCTTCCAATTTGTTGAGTAGAGTATTGGAGGCTATTTTGTAAATTACATCACCGAAGTTGAGGATCGGTAGGATGGTCAGTTTTACGAGGGTGTTTGGCAGCATGAGTGAAGGATGCTTTGTTACGAAATAGGAAGCCAATTCTATATTTAATTTTGGATTGGAGATGTTTAATGTGAGTCTGGAAGGAGAGTTTACAGGAGGAGAGTCTAACCAGACTAACCAGACACCTAGGTATTTGTAGTTGTCCACATAAGTCAGAACAGGCGGGCAGGTACGGGCAGTGATCGGTTGAAGAGCATGCATTTAGTTTTACTTGCATTTAAGAGCAGTTGGAGGCCACGGAAGGAGAGTTGTTTGGCATTGAAGCTCGTCTGGAGGGTAGTTAACACAGTGTCCAAATAAGGGCCAGAAGTATACAGAATGGTGTCGTCTGCATAGAGGTGGATCAGAGACTCACCAGCAGCAAGAGCGACATCATTGATGTATACAGAGAAGAGAATCGGCCCAAGAATTTAACCCTGTTGCACCCCCATAGAGACTGGCAGAGGCCCGGACAACAGGCCCCCCGATTTGACACACTGAACTCTATCTGAGAAGTAGTTGGTGAACCAGGCGAGGCAATTATTTGAGATACCAAGGCTGTTGAGTCTGCCGATAAGGATGCGGTGATTGACAGAGTCGAAAGCCTTGGCCAGATCAATGAATACGGCTGCACAGTAATGTCTCTTATTGATGGCGGTTATGATATCGTTCAGGACCTTGAGCGTGGCTGAGGTGCACCCATGCCCAGCTCTGAAACCAGATTGCATAGCAGAGAAGGTACGGTGGGATTCGAAATGGTCGGTAATCTGTTTGTTAACTTGGCTTTCAAAGACCTTAGAAAGGCAGGGTAGGATAGATATAGGTCTGTAGCAGTTTGGGTCAAGAGTGTCTCCCCCTTTGAAGAGGGGGATGACCGCAGCTGCTTTCCAGTCTTTGGGAATCTCAGATGACATGAATAAGAGAGGTTGAACAGGGTAGTAATAGGGGTTGCAACAATTTCGGCAGATAATTTTAGAAAGAAAGGGTCCAGATTGTCTAGCCCGGCTGATTTGTAGGGGTCCAGATTTTGCAGCTCTTTCAGAACATCAGCTAACTGGATTTGGGAGAAGGAGAAATGGAGGAGGCTTGGGCGAGTTGCTGAGGGGGGGGTGCAGGGCTGTTGACCGGGGTAGGAGTAGCCAGGTGGAAAGCATGGCCAACCGTAGAAAAATGCTTTTTGAAATTCTAAATTATTGTGGATTTATCAGTGTTGACAGCGTTTCCTATCCTCAGTGCAGTGGGCAACTGGGAGGAGGTGCTCTTATTCTCCATGGACTTTACAGTGTCCTAGAACTTTTTAGAGTTTGTGTTACAGGAAGCAAATTTCTGCTTGAAAAAGCTAGCCTTGGCTTTCCTAACTGCTGTGTATATTGGTTCTTGACTTCCCTGAAAAGTTGTATATCACGGTGAAAAGTTGTATATCACGGGGGGCTGTTCGATGCTAATGCAGAACGCCACAAGATGTTTTTGTGCTGGTCAAGGGCAGTCAGGTCTGGAGTGAACCAAGGGCTATATCTGTTCCTGGTTCTAAATTTCTTTAATGGGGCATGCTTATTTAAGATGGTGAGGAAGGCACTTTTAAAGAATAACCAGGCATCCTCTACTGACGGGATGAGGTCAATATTCTTCCAGGATACCCGGACCAGGTTGATTAGAAAGGCCTGCTTGCTGAAGTGTTTTAGGGAGTATTTGACAGTAATGAGGGGAGGTCGTTTGACCGCAGATCCTTTACAGATGCAGGCAATGAGGCAGTGATCGCTGAGATCTTGGTTGAAAACAGCAGTGTATTTGGAGGGCAAGTTAGTGTTTACGGCTTTGGGGTTGTACCTGGAAGGTTCATTGATGATTTGTGTGAGGTTGAGGGCATCAAGCTTAGATTGTAGGATGGCCGGGGTGTTAAGCATGTCCCAGTTTAGGTCACCTAGCAGCACAAACTCTGAAGATAGATGGGGGCCAATCAGTTCACATATGGTGTCCAGAGCACAGCTGGGGGCAGAGGGTGGTCTATAGCAAGCGGCAATGGTGAGAGACTTGTTTCTAGAAAGGTGGATTTTTAAAAGTAAAAGTTCAAATTGTTTGGGTACAGACCTGGATAGTAAGACAGAACTCTGCAGGCTATCTGCAGTAGACAGCAATACCGCCCCCTTTTGGCCATTCTTGTCTGAAAATGTTGTAGTTAGGGATGGAGATTTCAGGGTTTTTGGTGGTCTTCCTAAGCCAGGATTCAGACACGGCTAAGACATCCGGGTTGGCAGAGTGTGCTAAAGCAGTGAATAAAACAAACTTAGGGGAGGAGGCTTCTAATGTTAACATGCATGAAACCAAGGCTTTTACGGTTGCAGAAGTCAACAAATGAGAGCGCCTGGGGAATAGGAGTGGAGCTAGGCACTGCAGAGCCTAGATTAACCTCTATATCACCAGACGAACAGAGGAGGAGTAGGATAAGGGTACGGCTAAAGGCTATAAGGACTGGTCATCTAGGACGTCCTGAACAGAGAGTAAAAGGATCAGGTTTCCGGGGGCAATAAAAGAGTTTCAAGGCATAATGTACAGACAAAGGTATGGTAGGATGTGAATACAGTGGAGGTAAACCTAGGCATTGAGTGATGATGAGAGAGATATTGCCTCTAGAAACATAATTTAAAGCAGGTGATGTCATCGCATGTGTGGGTGGTGGAACTGAAGGGTTAGATAAGGTATATTGAGCAGGGCTAGAGGCTCTACAGTGAAATAAGACAATAAACACTAACCAGAACAGCAATGGACAAGGCATATTGACATTGAGGAGAGGCATGCTTAGCCGAGTGATCATAAGGGTCCAGTGAGTAGTGAGGCTGGTTGGGGACACGGCGATTCAGACAGCTAGCCAGGGGTAGGAAGCTAGCAGAAGATGGAGGAAGTCTGTTTATAGCCTCCTCGTGCATTTCCGTCGGTAGACCAGTCGTGATGGATTAGTGGGGTTCCGTGTGGTAAAGGGGACCAGTCCAATTGGCAAAATAGGTATAGTGGCCCAAGAAATTGTCCGATGGACCTATGTAGCTAGCAGCTGATATGCTCTAGACAGCTAACGTTAGCGGGCCGTAGTTAGCTGATGGGCATTCAGGTGACGTCGTGACGGAGGGCCGGTTGAATAACCCCCTTGGGCAGATAACGTCGGTAGTCCAGTCATGAAGGCCCGATGGGGCTCCGCACCGGCAGTAAAAATGGGTTCGGATAGGTGTTGTAGCCCAGGAGTGGCTGATGGAACTCTTCAGCTAACCGGAAGATGGGCCAAGCATGGGCTAGCTCCGGGCTAATTGGTGCTTGCTCCGGGACTGACATTAGCCAATAGTCACTTGGATAGCAGCTAGCTAGCAGCAAGATCCAGGTGAAAATGTCCAGAGCTTGCGGTAGGAATCCGGGGATATGGAGAGAAAATAGGGCCGGTATGCTCTGGTTTGAGTCGCGTTGTATGAACTGGCAAGAGCTTTCCGAGCTAAAGGTTAGCTGATGTCCGCTAGCAGTGGTAAGCTAAATACTAACGTTAGCTAGTAGCTAGTGAGCTGACTTGCTTCTGGCTAGCTTCTGTTGGGGGATTCCGGATTCGAGGTGGATAATACTTGGGGAAAAAACAGATCCGCACCACATTGGGTGAGGCGGGTTGCAGGAAAGTGTTTTGAAGTTGAGTTTTAGAAGAAAGGTTAGCTGATATCCGCTAGCAGTGGTAAGCTAAATACTAACGTTAGCTAGTAGCTAGTGAGCTGACTTGCTTCTGGCTAGCTTCTGTTGGGGGATTCCGGATTCGAGGTGGATAATACTTGGGGAATTAAGGATAATTAAAGAGCAGCGGGGCTAGCGCCCCATCCTTGACAACATCCGGAAAAATGTAGAGCGCCAAATTCAAATTACAAATATAGTAATATAAAACATTCATGGAAATACAAGTGTTGCACACTCTTCAAAAGCTTAGAATATACCTATCAACTTTGTCCAAATCAAACAACGTTTCTAATCGATCCTTAGGTACACTATTGCATATGCATATTAACGATTATATTTCACACGGGTCTTGGGTGATAGTAAAGGGAAAAAACTGAGGCACGCGTTCCCGGTCCCGCGCGCCACAGACAGAAGTTACTTCCTCACTCTCCTTGGATAATCTTCTTCTACTCCTGTATTTTTCAAGGTAAACGCTTGAATCCTTGTCTAAAGACGGTTGACATCTAGTGGAAGCCATAGGTACTGCAACCTGGGAGCTGGATTTAAGCATTTCCAATAGCAACTCATTGGAAAATGAGCCTGCTCACAGAACCACATTTTCTCGGATGGATTTTCCTCTGGTTTTCGCCTGCCATATCAGTTCTGTTAAACTCAGACATTATTTTAACAGTTTTAGAAACTTCAGAGCGTTTTCTATCCAATACTACTAATTATGTGCATATCCTAGTTTCTGGGCCTGAGTACCAGCCATTTTACTTTGGGTACGTCAGACTCTCCAAAACTCCGAACACTGCTGCCGCTCCCTAACTAGTTTTAAACAGGTCAACATTCACAAGGCAGCAGGGCCAGACGGATTACCAGGACGTGTACTCCGAGCATGCGCTGACCAACTGGCAAGTGTCTTCACTGACATTTTCAAACAGTCCCTGACTGAGTCTATAATACCAAAATGTTCAGACCACCATAGTCCCTGTGCCCAAGAACACTAAGGTAACCTACCTAAATGACTACTGACCCCATAGCACACGTCTGTAGCCATGAAGTGCTTTGAAAGGCTGGTCATGGCTCACATCAACACCATTATCGCAGAAACCCTAGACCCACTCCAATTTGCATACTGCCCCAACAGATCCAGAGATGATGCAATCTCTATTGCACTCAATACTGCCTTTTTCCACATGGACAAACAGAACACCTATGTGAGAATGCTATTCATTGACTACAGCTCAGCGTTTAACACCATAGTGCCCTCTAAGCTCATCACTAAGCTAAGGACCCTTGGACTAAACACCTTCCTCTGCAACTGGATCCTGGACTTCCTGACAGGATGCCCCCAGGTGGTAAGGGTAGGGAACAACACATCCGCCAAGCTGATCCTCAACAATGGGGGCCCCTCAGTGGTGCATGCTCAGTCCCCTCCTGTACTCCCTGTTCACTCATGACTAGATGGCCAGGCACAAATTCCAACACCATCATCAAATTTGTAGTAGGCCTGATCACCGACAACAATGAGAGACTATAAGGAGGAGGTCAGAGCCCTGGCCGTGTGGTGCCAGGACAACAACCTCTCCCTCAATGTGATCAAGACAAAGGAGATGATTGTAGACTACAGGAAAAGGTAGGCCGAGCACGCCCCCATTCTCATCGACGGGCTGTAGCAGAACAGTTGAAAGCTTCAAGTTCCTTGGTGTCCACATCACCAACAAACAATCATGGTCCAAACAGACTATGACAGTCGTGAGCAGTTCACGACAAAGCCTATTCCCCCTCAGGAGACTGAAAAGATTAGGCATGGGTCCTCAGATCCTCAAAAGGTTCTCCAGCTGCACCATCGAGAGCATCCTGACCGGTTGCATCACTGCCTGGTATGGCAATTACTCGGCCTCTGACCGCAAGGCACTACAGAGGGTAGTGTGTACGGCCCAGTACATCACTGGGGCCAAGCTTCCTGCCATCCAGGACCTCTATACCAGGCGGTGTCAGAGGAAGGCCCTACAAATTGTCAAAGACTCCATCCACTCTAGTCATAGACTGTTCTCTCTGCTACCGGAGCGCCAAGTCCACCCCCAAGTCATAAGACTCCTGAACAGCTAATCAAAGGGCTACCCAGACACCTCTTTTATGCTTCTGCTACTCTGTTTATAATCTATACATAGTCACTCTACCTACATGTACATATTACCTAAATTACCTTAATTAACCGGTGCCCCCTCACATTGACTCTGTACTGGTACCCCCTGTATATAGCCTCACTTGTTATTTTACTGCTGCTGTTTAATTGTTTGTTACTTTTATTTTCTATTTTTTACTTAATACTTTTTAAAAAATTTCTTAAAACTCCTTAAAGCATTGTTGGTTAAGGGCTTCTAAGTAAGAATTTCACTGTAAGGTCTACACCTGTTGTATTCGGCACATGTGACAAATAACATTTGATTTGATTTGATTAGCTGACTATTGGAATCAAGTGACCGACTATTATTACATTCCAGCCAATCTTCCTATTTATAGCTAAACTAGCTAGTTAACCATCTAGGATAGCCAGCTAAGCTAACTAGGCTAGCTAGTTAAGTTAACTAGCTAGGTTTCTTCAACACGTGTCCTTGCAGGCCCTTTGGCTCTGCTGTTGGTTATGATCACTCACAATGTTTGATTCATTTACTGGAGTAATTGTTGGGGATTGAAAGTCACCTCTTTTGAGTGGTCCTGCAAATAGCCATGGCTCTGATAGACAGACTCTCACAACTTGATCACTTCTCACCTGGGGCTATTTTCGTGGTGACTTTCTACCATTATTCCACTTAGATTTGGAATTGATCAATTAAGTGCTCATTTTATTAGTAGTAATCACACCTGTGGGGAGAGGGGCATTCTTCTTACTAAACCACATGACCTTTGTTTTGTCGGTGTTCAGAACAAAGTTAAGGGCAGAGGAAGCTTGTTGGACACTAAGAAGACTTTGTTTAAGAGCGTTTAACACAAAATCCAGGAAGGGGCCAGCTGAGTATAAGACTGTATCATCTGCATATAAATGGATGAGAGAGCTGTCTACTGCCTGAGCTATGTTGTTGATGTAAATTGAGAATTGTTAGATTGAGCAAAATACCTGTAAGCTTTTTCAAGAGACTTGTGGGAGGATGCAGCCACAAGAAGTAACAAAGTAAGTACTCACAATTGGGTATTCATAGGAATATGTGTCAGGGTAAGTTTGTGTTTTTATTAAACATGACAGCACACTCACTTGATGCAAAGGAATTGCTGGGAAAAGTCCTACATAGCAACTGAGTCTATGAAACTTAGATAGAGTTGGAATCACTTCTTTACAGCCTGACACTTCTTAAACGGTGAGATATTTTCCCTGTTCTCTTTTAACTCTACTGCTCTTTCACAGGATACATGCTGAAAGTGGAGGCATTGAAATAACTGAGAAAGTGCTTGGAATCACTGACAATCATTGAGTCTGTCACTTACGGCAGCCTATGCAAAGCATGTAAGAAGATTCCTGCACTGTCACTCTAACTTCTATGCCCATTTTGTGGTGCCCAGGAAAAAGTTCATTTTTACCACATGCAATTTTAATGTGACACATTAGCCCTTGCTTTTAAATGTGCAGTCTAAGCAGTAACACTCGGTAAATGGTGATAATGGAGTTTATCCCTGTTTGAGAACAAGTGTACCTTTAGAGGAACTACCTCACCGGTTCCACAATATAATAACACACAATAAGAGATAACACAACACATTGCTGAAAATATGCTTATTGGCAATTATCAGCAAATCAATGATGTCTTGTGTCCAGAATAGAAAGTATTGAATAGATGTCTGGTACATGTTTTAAGACGGAGCTATTCTCCTAGTGTCTCATTGCCTATCTGAGCTGTGTTGATTTGCAACACTTTCAGGCTGCACAGCTTTGACACCCACTGTAGGCAGGTCTTCCCAGCATTGTCATAAAAAATACAAACATATTTCTGCTGCTATAATCAAACTATTGCTCACTTTTGTGTGGACGTATGGATCTGTATGGCTATTGATGGGGATTTAGTACTAGTGTGCTAGTAGACTATTGTTGGGTCCACATGGTGTTTCAGTGGATGGAAGACTGTGAGAGAGAGGAATTACATAGAGACGGGGCAGGGTGAATAATCATAGTGGCCTGCCAGGATAGCAGTGTTATTAGACATAAATGATACTGCTCTTCCTCATCACTCCAGTAACCAGAGTATGATTAAGTTCCCCCAAGACACTGATCTAATGTCAGCTTGGTAGAAATTTTGTCACAGTGGTGAAAGTTTGGATTTGGGGGAGGGTCCACTGATCCTAAATCAGTCCATACTAACAAGACCTACCCAGAGCAGTCACCAGTCATATGACGTTGCTGCCAGATACTAAGGTCAGTTTTGTGTTTTACTTCCACAATGGTTAAGTCATGAATAGCTAAGGTGAAGCTGATTCTAGATATTTTTATATTGTTAACTTTGACATGGAGAGGTAACACCAGAGGGACGTCACATCCTGCTTCACAGTATTTAGGTGCGTTCCTCAGCTAAGGTGAGATGACGCAGTAGACGGAAGTAGAGTCACCGCCTGCGTCTGTGAAATAGCCGCAAATTGTGCAGTCCTGAAGTTGGTCTCCACTGCCAAGCGCATGCAGCAAAGCTGCTCAATGAACAGAGTTAAATGAATTATTACATGGGAGGTCTGTATTACAGGCTTTTACCAAGTACCATGTGCTCAGGTGCTAGAAGCCATAGCCAAAACAAAAACAAAAAACTTCTAAGCTAAAACATGTGCATCCAGGTAAACTTATGTGGGTGAGTCATATAACTGGTATAATAAGCTTAAAATGAACGACACCGACACTGCCTTCCTCTTACCGAAGAATTCTGCTTATGTCTGTAATTTTCTGGGATTTTGCTACACACAGTTCCTATAGATTGTTCTAAAACCATTATTTGGTCAACACTGTAATAGCCTGACTCAACACTAATAGCCTATGCATTATGTTGATTCCTGCTAGGAAAGTATCTGCCTGTCGGCTGCCGACTCTCACTCCCTCTCCAGACCTTGTGCACTCTCCGAACTGTGTGGATGGAGGTGGGAGAGATGCAATCTGAGAAGCACAAGCATATGACCATTACTCAAAATGCAGTTACGGGAAAAATACAGTTTTCAAAGTACTACTGTTGTTCTAGTTACAGAGAGGAGTGTCACAGCTTTCTTTGAGTAGGCATATACTGTATAATGTATTTCTCACCTCTTAATATTGAGGTCATGGCACCACTTTACAACCGGAGTAGCACCTCGATCACACCTACAGAGTCATTGCGTGAAATGGTATGCAGCATCATCTGGATCTGTGTGCAACAAAAGTTCTACATTCATCTTCTGCTACAATTTCTGTCAAGCCGTCTATGCATACAGTTTATAAATCCAACATATGCACCACACAGAACGCACTGCAACTTCCTTTGCAACGCAATGCTGCAAGGCAAACACAGCTTTCCATAGGAAATGAATGTACTTCTTGTGTACCAAAATGCAATGACGCTGTAGGTGTGATCGAGGCGTACAATAGGCTGTAGTTAGTATGGTGTTGATGCGCTCGCGTAAAGGAGCCAAACGAAGTGAGCCATTTGCAGTGAAGTTTCATCAAGTACATCAAGTAGCTTAGGCCTAGCGCTGGAAAGTTTTTGTAGGACATTAGTTGACATTTATTGACAGATTAATCAACTAGCCTAAATGGCTATCTAGCATCAATGTCACAGTTAGCAATCTAGCTAAGTGTTTTGAGTTCCCACTTCCTCATGTGGTGAATAGTATAGCCTATAGGCCAATATGCACAAAAGATGTCTGCAAATTCTCTGAAGAGCAAATTCTGGATCCTATTTTGACAAGTTGCAGATCAAAATATCAATCATGTATTTCCTGGGTGTGTTAGATGAAATATCTTACTTTTTAATTCATAGTCTTCATCTCAGTTGTCTTGGTACTGGAATAAAATTGTCAATAGCCCTCCCACTAATGTAAAAGTAACTGTCCATAAAAAACAAATTGTTGTCTTTGTTGTTACTGAGCAAAATAGTTCCATTTATTTTGTCCATATTGCCCACCTCTAGCACCTCCCCCCAAAAGTATTAAGCATAATTTATCACGGATTTATCATTATCCCCCCAAAATTTTTCAATTTATAGCAATATGGAATTTTGTCCATATCACCCAGCTCTAGTGAGACATGAGTTAGTACATGCTATTAACAAAGTGTGCTCCATTTGAAGTAGAAATGAAAATAAACTTTATTACATAATATAAATGTTTAATCATTTTGAGACTAGGGAAATAGGTTGACTCCTATGATAAACAACTGCAGTAATGGTTGCTTTGATTGTCAAGAGCCTTGTGGCTACTGTAGTCTTTTGACTATAAAAAACTGGTATCTCTAAAGTGGTCCCAGGTGAGGCAGGCAGCATGTGAGGGAGGACCAACTGGGCATGCGTTTCACCTAGTCGGTCTAGAACTGACCCTCTGTGTTCTTACTCAGATAGGTCTCCTACACCTCATGACCCTCTTTCAATCCAGCGGAGGACTCCCCAATGTGCTCCTTAGGAGTTGCTAATGGAATTAGCATCTCTCATTCCAGGCCTGTGCCTTCATGTTTCACTCTCTCCCCACAGCCAGCAGAGAGGGGAAAAAAACAAACATATTGCTCCCATTATGTCTTGGCGTTTTCCATAGAAATGTACTGATTGTGTTCCGTTGGAGCAAGGAATGATGTAGATGATGGCTTTGGCAGTCTGAGAAAGCAGCGCTCCGAGGAGCTAACAGTCCAGTGGAGGAGAATAGAAAGGAAAAGGGCAGTTGCTGTTTAGTGAAGACAGCGTTAAACGTTCTTTGGCACTGTTACAATTGTTTAACTGTTCAGTGAGTCAGAAAGGGAGTGTTTTTTGTGCAGATTTGATTGTTGCTGGTGTTAGACAGATTGCAGCCAAGCACTGCGGAGGCACACACACATAAAGATATCACACCGCTGCACACAGGAACAGTCACAGACAGAAACACACACGTGCACACACGCGTGCACACACACGCGCACACACATGCGCACACACACAGACATCTGAAGGACCCCCGGAACATGATGTTTGACAGACCTTATTGATCTGTGAGTAAATAGCATCTTTGGCATTAAAAGCTGCTTGGCATTGAGAGAGAGAGCCTGACAACCTGGCCCTGTGAAATCAACCTCTGCACCATCATGCTCTTCCCATAGGTAATTATACAGAGGAACCAGGACATAAATGTTGCCAGAGGAGGTCTTGAGGCTGGGATGTAAACACTACACTATTCCCACTGATATTATGCCTATTATAGAGAGAGAAAGGAGGAGGAGTTGTGCTACAGCAGCTGAACCTTGTCGAGTGGCTCTCTACACAGAGTACAAGGACAATCAAGTAAAAAGCACTTTAGAGTTGTGAAAGCACACTTCAACCCAGTGGGGAGAAAGAGTGTGAGAGGGGTCACACAGTGATGCCAAGTTTGTGAAGAGCTCAGGTCAAACAAAAAGGTTCTGTCCAGGTCTACAAAAACAATCACACACTCTACCAACAACCTTTAAGAAAAAGGTTGAGAGGGTTTTAAAAAAATATATATTTATTGAACCTTTATTTAACTAGGCAAGTCAGTTAAGAACAAACTATTTTTTGATTTGTCTTAGGGATACGGTTAGGAGATTAACAGAAATCAAAATTGCTTTAACACACTGGGCACACCACATCATTTCAACATTAATTATTGGGTAATATTTGGTTGAGACGTTGAGATTATTAACAATGAGATTAAAACCTATATTCACCCTCTCAAAAAGACAGCCAAAAGCTTTACTTTCAACAATCTAAATGCACAGTCAAATTCCAACAGAAAAACTATGTCAGATATTTTGTTTATTTATACAACAGATTAATGTGTTATCATTGTACTTCATCTAATAGCAGAACCAAATGACCTGGATTGCAGTTAATATTATGTTTTATTTTATTTATTTACCTAGGCAAGTCAGTTAATAACAAATTCTTATTTACAATTATGGCCTACCCCGGCCAAACCTTAACTCGGACGACGTCGCCCTATGGGACTCCCAATCACGACCGGCCTGGAATTGAACCAGGGCCTGTAGTGATGTTCTAGCACTGAGATGCAGTACCTTAGACCGCTGTGCCACTCGGGAGCCCTAAAAGTACATGGTGCAAGTGAACAATGCTGTTCGAGATTCTTCACAGATTATTACAGCAATTGTGAAGATCTCCACAGACCGGTGATGACCTTTGCATGCTACAGTGCCTTCAGAAAGTGTTCACACCCCTTTGACTTTTTCCACATTTTGCTGTGTTACAGCCTGAATTTAAAATGTATTAAATGTAGATTTATTTTGTCACTGGCCTACACACAACACCCCATAATGTGAAAGTGGAATTATGTTTTTTAAATTTATTTTTCTACAAAAAGCTGAAATGTCTTGTGTCAATAAGTACTCAACCCCTTTGTTATGGCAAGCCTAAATAAGTTCATTACACAAAGCATGTGTATCCATGTATGCTGATGATTCAACCATATACGCATCAGCAACCACAGCTAATGAATTCACTGAAACCCTTAACAAAGATTTGCAGTCTGTTTTGGAATGGGTGGCCAGTAATAAACTGGTCCTGAACAAATCGTTCCCTAAGTTTTAGACCTCAGCTGAATCTGGTAACGAATGGTGTGGCTGTTGAACAAGTTGAGACTAAATTACTTGGCGTTACCTTAGACTGTTATGGTCAAAACATATAGAGTACATGGTTGTAAAGATGGGGAGAGGTCTGTCTGTAATAAAGAGATGCTCTGCTTTCGTTTTGTTTGTCAAGCCTACCAGTGGTTTTCCCCTTGCTCCTGTCTTTTTCTAGTTTCCCCAGTTTTGACCATTCTGCTGGCCCTGAGCCTGCCTGCCGTTCTGTACCCTATGGACTCTGATCTGGGTTACTGACCCCTGCCTGCCCTTGACCTGTCGTTTTGGCTGCCCCCTGTTCTAGTAATAAACTTGTTACGTCAACACTGTCTGGGTCTTTTCCTGAAACGTGATATCCTTTTGAGCATGGAGAAGTTAATTCCACTTTGGAAGGTGTATCAATACAAGATACAGGTGTCCTTCCCAACTCAGTTGCTGGAGAGTAAGGAAACTGCTTAGGGATTTCACCATGAGGCCAACTGACTTTAGAACAGTTACAGAGTTGAATGGCTGTGAAAGAACTGAGGATGGATCAACATCTTAGTTACTCCACAATGCTAACCTAATTGACAGAGTGAGAAGGAAGCTTGTAGACAGAATATTCCAAAACATGCATCCTGTTTGCATCAATGCACTAAAGTAAAACTGCAAAAAAATGTGGCAAAGCAATTCACTTTTTGTTCAGAACACAAAGTGTTATGTTTAGGAAAATCCAATACAACACATGACTGAGTACCACTTTCCATATTTTTAAGCATAGTAGTGGCTGCATCATGTTATGGGTATGCTTGTAATCGTTAAGGACTGGGGAGTCTTTCAGGATGAACAATAAACGAAATGGAGCGAATCACAGGCAAAATCCCAGAGGAAAACCTGGTTTAGTCTGCTTTCCACCGTACTGGGATATGAATTCACCTTTCACCAGGACAATAACCTAAACCACGTCCATGTGGGCAAATGTTGCACAATCCAGAAAGCTGTAGTCGCTGCCAAAGGTGATTCTAATATGTATAGGCTCAGGAAGTTGAATATTTATCTAATCAAGATTGTTTTATTTTTCATATTTTCTTTTACAAATGTTAGTTGTTCTATGTTGACAGTATTGTGTACATTGTGAACAAAAAATGACAAATCCATTTTAATCTTCACATTGTATAAATGATCGGAGACAGGCGCAGGAATACGTAATAGGGTGTTAATACTCCACCCAAATTACACAACATGCCATGAAAGGCCCGGGGGTCAAAGCCCAAAACAAACACGTATACAAAACACACAGGGATGTAACCCAAACAAAAGAGCAAGGTTAAACCTCTAATAAATACACAGGACGAGACCCGTAATAACAAACCACGCAGCACAAAAGCCAAAACAACAACACAGGCACTCACAGGTCCAAGGACATGGTAAAGGTAACCGACAAGACAATGGTGAACAGAGGGCACATATATATAATTACTAATCAGGGGGGAAATAGGAACCAGGTGTACGTAATTAGACAAGACAGTCCGGGGTTGGTGGTAATGAACCAGTTCAGTGACACCTAGAAGCCGGTGACGTAGAACTCCGGAACTGGTACACGGAATGAGCAGCAGTACCGGAGGGATCTGTGACATAATCCCACTTTGTAACAAAACATTTTTGAAAAGTCAAGGTGTCTGAAGGCACTGCAGGACTAAATAGCATCATTGGTGATACAGCATATGAGTGATAAAGTATGGTCACATTTCATTTGCTTTGTTAAACCTACCCTTTGGAATGAGATACACAATAGTCAGCGACAAATATCATTGATTAATTCTCCCTTAGGAGGTGCTGCCCAGCCAAAACGGCTAGAGGGCCGCTAGGTCGACTCCCTAGAGTCAATTGACAATCCTGGGGTTTGAAAATGTATTCTCAAAGCAACAATTGGATATCTTGTTAAAATTCCATGTATTTCCCACGTAGATTCCACGTCACAATAGGTTGACAAATCACGTTGGAACAACGTTGATTCAACCATTTTGTGCCCAGAAGGGTTGGGGTGAAATCCAATTTAATTTGAAATTCCAATTCACTCACAAACAGGAGAATTTACATTGAATTCAATTCGAATTTCAACAATCTTCATGTTATGAATTGGAAATTGGAAATTATTCGGAATTCAATATGTGTACATGTCCCATTTAAAGGAATGAATGCACTTACAGTGCATTCTGAAAGTATTCAGACCTCTTCACTTTTTCCACATTTTGTAACGTTGCAGCCTTATTATAAAAATTGATTCAATAAAAAAAAATCTTCATCTACACACAATACCCCATAATGACAAAGTGAAAACCGGTTTGTAGAAATGTTTACACCTGAATTAAAAATACAAAACAGAAATACCTTATTTACGTTAGTATTCAGACCATTAAGACTCGAAATTGAGATCAGGTGCATCATGTTTCCATGGATCATCCTTGAGATGTTTATGCAACTTGATTGGTGTCTACCTGTGGTAAATTCAATTGATTGGACATGATTGTGTTGACGCACAGGTCAGGGGAAGGATACCCCCCAGTGTTGAAGATCACAAAGAACACAGTGGCCTACATCATTCTTAAATAGAAGAAGTTTGGAACCACCAAGACCCTTCCTAGAGCTGGCCGCCCGGCCAAACTGAGAAATCGGGGGAGATGGCCCTTGGTCAGGGAGGTGACCAAGAACCCGATGGCCACTCTGACAAAGCTCCAGAGTTCCTCTGTCAAGATGGGAGAACCTTCCAGAAGGACAACCATCTCTGCAGCACTCCACCCATCAGGGCCTTATGGTAGAATGGCCAGACAGAAGCCACTCCTCAGTAAAAGGCACATGACCTCCAGCTGAGAGTTTGCCAAAAGGAACCTAAAGGACTCTCAGACCATGAGAAACAATATTCTCTGATAAAACCAAGACTGAACTCTTTGGCCTGAATGTCAAGGGTCACATCTGGAGGAAACCTGGCACCATCCCTACGGTGAAGCATGGTGGTGGTAGTATCATGCTGTGGGGATGTTTTTCAGCAGAGACTGGGAGACTAAGGTTTGAGGGAAAGATGAACAGAGCAAAGTACAGAGAGATCCTTGATGAAAACCTGCTCCAGAGAGCTCAGGACCTCAGACTGGGGCAAAGGTTCACGTTCTAGCAGGACAACGACCCTAAGCACACAGGCAAGACAACGCATGAATGGCTTCGGGACAAGTCTCTGAATGTCTTTGAGTGTCCCAGCCAGAGCCCGGACTTGAACCCGATCGAACATCTCTGGCAGTAAAACCACTCAATCACTCAATCACATCCTTCCCAAAATGTAATCGGCTAGCTCTGAGCTTTTCTCCAAGCAAATCAACAAGACAGCATCATTCTGCACCTGCAGATCTCATTCTGACTCAGAGATGAAGAAATAAATGAGAGAGAGGGCAAGAGAAAGAGAGAGAGAAAGATAGAATGAAGGACTCCTTTTCACCATTGTTTGACTGTGTAGGTTCAATGTGATTGAAAGAGATTTTTAAAAGAAATTAATTGACTGGTACACCAGCACATGGGTTCTATGGTCTTGCAGTATACATTATAGTCTGTTTAATGGACATAAAAGGTTTACTTTCATTATGATACTTTTCTTCAAATCTGAGCATAAATGCTCCATATAGAATGTATACAGTAAGACTTCCACAGGTACGTTTTTATGGATTTTACTACACTACAATACAATGTATCTATCGCCAGACATTGGTCTTTTAAGCTTTGTAAGATTCAATGAAACCAGATGAAAGCCAAGTTAGCCCTGAGGAGTGAGATGAACTGAGGGACAGTTCGGACCAAATAAAATCTGTTTCTTTTTCAAGTGCACAGGATACAATAGGTGTACAGTACAGTGAAATGCTTACTTGAAAGCTATTCACCAACAATGCAGTGTTCAGTATCAAAGGTAAGAAAATAATATCTCATTTTAAAACAAAAATAAGAATGTAAGCTATACGGAGTCAGTACCAGTATTATATCAAGGTGCGGGGGTACCGGTGGTAGATGAGGTAGATATGCACATCTAAGACATGTATATGCAGTAAAAGTGACTGGAAGAGAGGGATAAATAATAAAAAGTAGTAGCAGCGTACATGATGAATGTATGTATGCATGTGTGCATGTGTGAATGTGCGTAGGTGTGCGGGTACAATTGAAGTCGGAAGTTTACATACACTTTAGCCAAATACATTTAAACTCAGTTTTTCACAATTCCTGACATTTAATCCTAGTAAAAATGCCCTGTCTTAGGTCAGTTAGGATCACCACTTTATTATAAAATGTGAAATGTCAGAATAATAGCAGAGAGAATAAGATAATTTCTTTCTTTCATCACATTCCCAGTGGGTCAGAAGTGTACATACACTCAATTTGGTAGCATTGCCTTTAAATTGTTTAACTTGGGTCAAACGTTCCGAGTAGCCTTCCACAACTTTCCCACAGTACGTTGGGTGAATTTTGGCCCATTCCTCCTGACAGTGCTGGTGCAACTGAGTCAGGTTTGTAGGCCTCCTTGCTCGCATACGCTTTTTCAGTTCTACCCACACATCTTCTATAGGATTGAGGTCAGTGCTTTGTGATGGCCACTCCAATACCTTGACTTTGTTGTCCTTAAGCCATTTTTCCACAACTTTGGAAGTATGCTTGGGATCATTGACCATTTGGAAGACCCATTTGCGACCAAGCTTTAACTTCCTGACTGATGTCTTGAGATGTTGCTTCAATATATGCACATAATTGTCCTTCCTCATGATGCCATTTATTTTGTGAAGTGCACCAGTCCCTTCTGCAGCAAAGCACCCCCACAACATGATGCTGCCACCCCGTGCTTCACGGTTGGGATGGTGTTCTTCGGCTTGCAAGTCTCCCCCTTTTACCACCAAACATAACGATGGTCATTATTGCCAAACAGTTATATTTTTGTTTCATCAGACCAGAGGACATTTCTCCAAAAATCTTTGTCCCCATGTGCAGTTGCAAACCGTAGTCTGGCTTTTTTATGGCGGTTTTGGAGCAGTGGCTTCTTCCTTGCTGAGCGACCTTTCCGGTTATGCCGATATAGGACTTGTTTTACTGTGGATATAGATACCTTTGTACCTGTTTCCTCCAAAATCTTCACAAGGTCCTTTGCTGTTGTTCTGGGATTGATTTGCACTTTTCACACCAAAGTACGCTCATGATGTCCCATGATGTCAAGCAAAAAGGCACTGAGTTTGAAGGTAGACCTTGAAATTAGTCCACAGGTACACCTCCAATTGACTCAAATTATGTCAATTAGCCTATAAGAAGCTTCTAAAGACATCATTTTCTGGAATGTTCCAAGCTGTTTAAAGGCACAGTCAACTTAATGTATGTAAACTTCATACCCACTGGAATTTTGATAAAGTGAAATAATCTGTCTGTAAACAACTGTCGGAAAAATATGCATTGAGTCCTAACCAACTTGCCAAAACTATAGTTTATTAACAAGACATTTGTGGAGTGGTTGAAAAACAAGTATTAATGACTCCAACCTAAGTGTATGTAAACTTCCGACTTCAACTGTATGTGTGTGGTGAGAAGTTTGGTGTTTGGTGTGAATGTTCAGTTACAGTGTTAGGGCAGTGTAAACAACAGAACGTTTATGAAATACCACAGGGTATGTCACTGTATACATACTGTACAGTGCCATCAGAAACTATTCCCACACCTTGACTTTTTCGAGATGTTGTGCTACAAAGTCGGATTAAAATTGATTTAATTGTCAATTATTGTCAACGATCTAAACAAAATTCTCTGTAATGTCAGTTTTTTTATTAATGAAAAATAAAACACTAATATATTTTGAATAGATAAGTATTCAACCCCCTGAGTCAGAATCCCCTTTGGCAGTGATTACAGCTATAAGTCTTTCTGGGTAAGTCTCTAAGAGCTTTGCATACCGGGATCGTACAATATTTACCCATTATTCTTTTACTTTTTTTTTTAAGCTCTGTCAAGTTGCTTGTTGATCATTGCAACACAGCCATTTTCAAGTCTTGCCATAGTTTCAAGCCAATTTATGTCAAAACTGTAATTAGACCACTCAGGAATATTCAATGCCATCTTGGTAAGTAACTACATTGTATATTTGGCCTTGCGCTTTAAGTTATTGTCCTGCTGAAAGGTGAATTTCTCTCCCAGTGTCTGTTGGAAAGCAGACTGAACCCGGTTTTTCTCAATGACTTTGTCTGTGCATCACTCTATCCCTTTTATTTTATCCTAAAAAACTCCTTAGTCGATGACAAGCATACCCTTAACATGATGCAGCCACCACCATGTTTGAATATATGAGTGGTATTCAATGATGTGTTGTGTTGGATTTGCCCCAAACATAATGCTTTGTATCCAGGACAAAAAGCTAATTTCTTTCCCACATTTCTTGCAGTATTACTTTTGTACCTTATTGCAAACAGGATACATGTTCTGGAATATTTTTATTCTGTACATCCTTCCTTCTTTTCACTGTCATTTAGGTTAGTATTGTGGAGTAACTAGAATGTTGTTGATCCATCCTCAAAATCATCATTGGCCTCATGGTGAAATCTCTAAGTGGTTCCTTACTCTCCATCAACTGAGATAGGAAGGACGCCTGTATCTTTGTAGTGACTGGGTGTATTGATGCACCAAGTGTCATTTTTAACTTCACCATGCTCAAAGAAATATTCAATGTCTGATATATATATTTTACCCATCTATCAATAAGTGCCCTTCTTTGCGAGGCATTGGATTTACCTTCCTGGTCTTTGTCGTGCTTGAGTCTGTGCTTGAAATTCATTAATAGACTGAGGGAACTTACAGAAAAATGTATGTGTGGGGTACAAAGCTGGGATAGTCATTCAAAAATCATGTTAAACTCTATTATTGCACACAGAGCGAGTCCATGCATCTTATTATGTGAATTGTTAAGCACATTTTTACTCCTGAAATTATTTAAGCTTGCCTTAACAAAAGGTGTAAACAGCGTAATTACTCTCCGTCTTCAAAACACACACTTACGCACACATACACTACTGGTCAAACGTTTGGACACACCTACTCATTTTCTTTATTTGTACTATTGTCACACTCTGACCTGTATGAGCCTTTTTATGTCTCATTTTGGTTTGGTCAGGGTGTGATTTGGGGTGAGCATGTTCTATTTTCTAGGGTTTTGTATTTCTTTGTTTTGGCTCTCAATCAGGGACAGCTGTCTATCGTTGTCTCTGATTGGGAACCATACTTAGGTAGCCCTTTATCCCTTTCTTTGTGGGAAGTTAACTTTGTTTGTGGCACTTATGCACTGTAAGCCTCACGATTGTTTTTCGTATTGTTTTTGTCTGCGTCATCCTAAAAAAAATGGAATATGTATGCTCACCACGCTGCGCTTTGGTCTACTTCCTTTGACGATCGTGACAACTATTTTCTACATTGTAGCATAATAATGAAGACATCAAAACTATGAAATAGCACATGTGGAATCATTTAGTAAACAAAAAAGTGTTAAACAAATCAAAATATTTTATATTTGAGAATCTTCAAATAGCAATCCTTTGCTTTGATGACAGCTTTGCACGCTCTAGGCATGTGTTATTTCATAGTTGTGATGTCGTCACTATTATTCTACAATGTAGAAAATAGTAAAAAGAAAATGGCTACCCAGACTACGCTGCTACTCTCTGTTATTATCTATGCATAGTCACTTTAATAACTCTACCTACATGTACATATTACCTCAATTACCTCGACACCGGTGCACCTGCACATTGACTCTGTACTGGTACCCCCTGTACATAGCCCCGCTATTGCTATTTACTGCTGCTCTTAAATTACTTGTTATTCTTATCTCTTTTTTTGTAGGTATTTTCTTAAAATTGCATTGTTGGTTAAGGGCTTGTAAGCATTTCACTGTACAAACCTGTTGTATTTGGCACAAATACATTTTGATTTGACTTTCTGTATTTCAAAGCTCACATCTGAACTATTTGTATCCAACAATAATGTAGTCAGTGAGATTTCATGATAACGATAAATAATTTTCACACTAAAGCCTTTAGAATAATCCGTACAGTAGTCACAAACTTGATGCCTTAATTTAGCATCATAGATTGCTTAATAATTTTTCTTTAAATCCATGTTTTGCATGTCATGTTTTTATGTATAAGCTTTCTAAAAGCTTAGCCAAATTGCTGTTTGCCTCCATTTTCCCCAATCTATCCTTAAACACCAGTACACCTGATCATTGCTAAACCCTCCAGATGGTTGCTTCCTCCTGTCTCTGGCACTAAGTCGCTGTGCATTACGTGCATGGTGGAAGGTACAACAGAAGGACTGGGGATAGTCAGCTCTGCTGGGCTATGCACAGCCATAATTATCTATTCCTCTCAGTGTGGGAAGTAGAATAAAGACTGGATTGTGTCAAGGTTGTAGCTACCACCCTAAGATAGATGGTATCGCTCTTTTCCCATTTGATCTTCTTTAAAGACACTGAATAAGCCCGTCTGAGATAAATGATCAGGATAAGGCCAAAACCAGACACTGTTTGCTGCTGATGAGTCTAAACACACCCCGGCAAGATTGATGTGTTTATTTTGCAGAATAAAACATTGATTAGGGGCATCTCCTCTCTGGAAAAGCTACACAGACTGGGGTTTTCTAATCGGGTATGTGTTCTGCAGGGAGGTTGTACAACAACCACAACAACACAGATTAAAGTACAGTACAGCACTGTTCAATACTGATAAGCAGAGTTGTGTAACCCTCCTATCTATGTCAAACATGCTCATTCATTTGTGAATGTGTTGCAGAGACAGCACGGTGCGTCAATGCTGAGTGCAGAATACCCAGGCCTCACAATGAAGCCAAGTCCAAAGATTGAAATCATCACCCATATACTGTCTAACAACTCACGTTGAGTGTGAAACATATCCATCTTAGAGCAGATCATTTCAATAGAAAAACCTAAAAACCTTCTCATAACAGAAGATGACACATTGTCAGAGAGATTGAGGGCAATGCTGGAGATGAGTACGCTGATGTGTCCCTCGTTATAGGTTCCAGTTAATTGCAAACTTTTGTTTTCTCCAGCTGTTTTCATGCATGTCTTCGCACAGTCAGTTGCGATAAGAAAGAGTCCATCTGCAGTAGTAGATGTAGCATGTACCAGTCCACACACTACATTGACACATGCTCACTACAACGTACCACATCTCACAAGACACTGTCATTACTGCTGACCCTAAAAAGCCAATGTATATTTTTGGTTGGCAGCAATAGTATGTCCGATCTCAGGGACACACAACATGTCACTACGACACAATGGTAAGCTAACTGCCATCTGTAACACCAGCACCTTGATGAATGCACATGTGTGCGTATAGTATGACAGAGGTCCCAACGTACGGGTCAGCAACCTTCACCACAGCTGATATCACTACAAACACTCTGATAGAGTGGCATAGGCTGGAAACCTGGGCCACTATTAGACGAAAATCACTATAAAAACAACCCATTCTGATCAGACAGGTCTCAGGGGCCCAGAGGCAGTACGTCAGTCAGAGACAGAAATCTATCTCTCTGGCCCTTAAGCAACACATCTCCACCCAGCCACTAGCACAACTTTATCATCAGTAAGTCCATATTATGTTAATAATAAGAGGGCAGTGGAGGGTGTAAAGTCTGTGTGTGTGTGTGTTTGTGTTTGTTCGTTCGTGCAGGAGAGTGTGTGTGTCTTTCTCATAAAAACTCTCAGAGACGAATGCTACTCTCTCTGGTGCAGTATGGATCTCCCACTACCTTGCATACCCTGGCTCATCTAAAACATGTCTGCTAAGCCTAAGTCATAATAATAATTTTGTGTGAACACTTTCTTAAATAATTTAATGTTTGGTGCACTGGCTGGCTATACATTAGTTTACCTTCTTAACTTTATAACTTACTTTAAATTAGACAGCCAGGTCTTAGGGAAAGCATGAGGTTTCTATAATCTCTGATCAATGTCTGTCAGTGAAAATGGCAGTGGATGGAATTTTTAGCAAGTTTGAAAAGAGGTCTTTCGTAGAAGTGATTGATGCTGTATTAATGGTCCTACAACCTCTTTCCCTCATGATCTACCTACCGCATGTGACCGAAATGTCACACTTTCTATCCAAATGTGATTTGCTTTGATTTGTAGTGTTTCATTTGCAAGTAGACTAGGCCCTATAGGCTACGCAGTGGGCGGGTGTCCATTCTAATATTCTACTTCATATTTAGATTTTCCTATGCACTTGTGATTAGAGACATTTCTTAAGGATTCAAATGTTCTAGATCAGGCTGTAATGCTCTTATAAATACTATATACTTCATAACCGTAATCCCCATCAAATCAACCATAACAACCAATGAGCAAATCACCAGTGTAACCAATCTCCTGTTATGGCATGGAAATAATGAACACATTTGAGCCCCCAAGCAAATTAATTAACATTTATATGTAGAAGCCAAACTTTAACATTGTAGAGGTTTACTCTCCACACTGCAACCATCTGTCTGAGTTTGTGATTCACACACACAGAGAGGGTTCACACACAGACAGAGAGAGAGAGAGAGAGAGAGAGAGAGAGAGAGAGAGAGAGAGAGAGAGAGAGAGAGAGAGAGAGAGAGAGAGAGAGAGAGAGAGAGAGAGAGAGAGAGAGAGAGAGAGAGAGAGAGAGAGAGAGAGAACTATTCACTCTGACTCCTAATGAGAAGTCCTGTAGTTTCAGGTCTGCTGTTTTTGGGGGTGTGAGGTGGGGGGTCTGTCATCCATCATGGGGGGGCTACAGTAATGGCAGAAAGGGGATGATGAGAAGGAACAAGGCCTTCTGAATAAGAAGTGTCCCAACGAGCTGATCATAATCATTTAACCAGAAGAATCAATACCTTCACGCAGCCCAGCCTCAACATTCATTAGAACAAAAGCACTAGCCGGACCATTGAAGAAATTATTAATCCGATGATCGATTGGAATAACACAAAAATACATGCAGACTGAGCTGGCAATTCTCTTTTTGTTTTGACCTATCTGTTTTGACCTCAGTGTGTTGATTTTGCCAGCAAGGAGAAGGGACGAGGGGCGTAATGTTGCAATGTCTGTCTCACCAGCAAAAAAGTCAAGGTCGATGATTACACACTAATACAATTTCCCTCTGATAGTGGTTTAAACTGCACACACGATGGCCCGTCCTTGAAGCAAGAGCAGATTTACAAACACTGACAATCCTTTAGTGGTGCTATTGAATCCAATATGTGTGCCTGCAACAAAAGTCTTTGAAAAAAAAAGTCTTATTTTCAGTTTAGTTTAGTTTTTTTTTAACCCTTGGGCTCTTGTCTCTATGGCCTTTCTCTCGCTCATCTGTTATTGTCTGCAATTGTAAATTGTTCACTATACTACATTTTCTATGGACACTAGACAGTTGAAGTCGGAAGTTTACATACACTTAGGTTGGAGTCATTAAAACTCGTTTTTCAACCACTCCACAAATTTCTTGTTAACAAACTATAGTTTTGGCAAATCTACTTTGTGCATGACACAAGTAATCTTTCCAACAATTGTTTACAGACAGATTATTTCACTTATAATTCACTGTATCACAATTCCAGTGGGTCAGAAGTTGATATACACTAAGTTGACTGTGCCTTTAAACATGGAAAATTCCAGAAAATTATGTCATGGCTTTAGAAGCTTCTGATAGGCTAATTGACATCATTTGAGTCAATTGGAGGTGTACCTGTGGATGTATTTCAAGGCCTACCTTCAAACTCAGTGCCTCTTTGCTTGACATCATGGGAAAATCAAAAGAAATCAGCCAAGACCTCAGATTGTAGACCTCCACAAGTCTTGTTCATCCTTGGGAGCAATTTCCAAATGCCTGAAGGTTCACGTTCATCTGTACAAACAATAGTACGCAAGTATAAACACCATGGGACCACGCAGCCATCATACCGCTCAGGAAGGAGACGCGTTCTGTCTCCTAGAGAATGTACTTTGGTGCGAAAAGTGCAAATCAATCCCAGAAAAACAGCAAAGGACCATGTGAAGATGCTGGAGGAAACAGGTACAAAGGTATCTATATCCAGACGAGCTAAATCACTGAAAGGTTGGTAATGGCTCACATCAACAACATTATCCCAGAAACCCTAGACCCCCTCCAATTTGCATACTGCCCAAACAGATCAACAGATGATGCAATCTCTATTGCACTCCACACTACCCTTTCCCACCTGGACAAAAGGAACACTTATGTGAGAATGCTGTTCATTGACTACAGCTCAGCGTTCAACACCATAGTACCCTCAAAGCTCATCACTAAGCTAAGGATCCTGGGACTAAACACCTCCTTCTGGACAAACACAGCAAGACAGTCGTGAAGAGGGCATGACAAAGCCTATTCCACCTCAGGAGACTAAAAAGATTTGACATGGGTCCTGAGATCCTCCAAAGGTTCTACAGCTGCAACATCGAGAGCATCCTGACTGGTTGCATCACTGCCTGGTACGGCAATTGCTCTGCCTCTGACCGCAAAGCACTACAGAGGGTAGTGCGTACGGCCCAGTACATCACTGGGGCTAAGCTGCCTGCCATCCAGGACCTCTACACCAGGCGGTGTCAGAGGAAGGCCCTAAAAATTGTCAAAGACCCAGCCACCCCAGTCATAGACTGTTCTCTCTACTACCGCATGGCAAGCGGTACCGGAGTGCCAAGTCTAGGACAAAAATGCTTCTCAACAGTTTTTACCCCCAAGCCATAAGAGTCCTGAACAGGTAATCAAATGGCTATCGGGACTTTTTGCATTGTCCCCTCCCCACTGCTGCTACTTTCTGTTTAACATATATGCATAGTCACTTTAACTATACTTTCATGTACATACTACCTCAATTGGACAGACCAACCAGTGCTCCCGCACATCGGCTATCTGGGCTATCTATCTGCATTGTGTCCCGCCACCCGCCAACCCCTTTTTTACGCTACTGCTACTCTCTGTTCATCATATATGCATAGTCACTTTAACCATAACTACATGTACATATACTACCTCAATCAGCCTGACAAACCGGTGGCTGTATGTAGCCTCACTACTTTTATAGCCTCACTACTTTTACAGCCTCGCTACTGTATATAGCCTCGCTACTGTATATAGCCTCGCTACTGTATATACTGTTGTTTTTATTTCTTTACTTACCTATTGTTCACCTAATACCTTTTTTTATTATTTTTTGCACTGTTGGTTAGAGCCTGTAAGTAAGCATTTCACTCTAAGGTCTACACCTGTTGTACTCGGCGCAAGTGACAAATAAACTTTGATTTGATTTGAGTAAAACGAGTCCTATATCGACATAACCTGAAAGGCCGCTCAGCAAGAAAGAAGCCACTGCTCCAAAACCGCCATAAAAAAGCCAGACTACGATTTGCAACTGCACATAGGGACAAAGATCATACTTTTTTTTTTTAAATTTCCTCTGGTCTGATGAAACAAAAATAGAACTGTTTGGCCATAATGACCATCGTTATGTTTGGAGGAAAAAGTGTGAGGCTTGCAAGCCGAAGAACACCATCCCAACCGTGAAGCACAGGGGTGGCAGCATCATGTTGTGGGGGTGCTTTACTGCAGGAGGGACTGGTGCACTTCACAAAATAGATGGCATCATGAGGAAGGACAATTATGTGCATATATTGAAGCAACATCTCAAGACATCAGTCAGGAAGTTAAAGCTTGTTTGCAAATGGGTCTTCCAAATGGTCAGTTATCCCAAGCATACTTCCAAAGTCGTGGCAAAATGGCTTAAGGACAACAAAGTCAAGGTATTGGAGTGGCCATCACAAAGCCCTGACCTCAATCCTGTAGAAAATTTGTGCATGTGCAAGCAGGGTGCGAGCAAGGTGGCCTACAAACCTGATTCAGTTACATCAGCTCTGTCAGGAGGAATGGGCCAACATTCACCCAACTTATTGTGGGGAGCTTGTGGAAGGCTACCCGGAACGTTTGACCCAAGTTAAACAATTTAAAGCCAATGCTAACAAATACTAATTGAGTGTATGTAAACTTCTGACCGACTGGGAATGTGATGAAATAAATTAAAGCTGAAATAGATCAATATCTCTACTATTATTCTGACATTTCACATTCTTAAAATAAAGTGGTGATAATAACTGACCTAAGACAGGGAATTTTTACTAGGATTAAATGTCAGGAATTGTGAAAAACTGAGTTTAAATGTATTTGGCTAAGGTGTATGTAAACCTCCGACTTCAACTGTATATGCAAAACTATGTGGTCACCCAACAATTAGGGGATTCAGCAACCTCAGCCACACCCGTTGCTGACAGGTATATCAAATTCGAGCACACAGCCATGCAATCTCCAAAGACAAACTTTGGCAGTAGAATGGCCTTGCTGAAGAGCTCAATGACTTTCAACTTGGCATGGTCATAGAATGCTACCTTTCCAACATGTCAGTTCGTCAAATTCCGGCTCTGCTAGAGCTGCCTCGGTCAACTGTAAGTGATGTTATTGTGAAATGGAAACGGCTAGGAGCAACAACGGCTCAGCCGCGACGTGGTACAGTAGGCCACACAAGCTCACAGAATGGGACCGCCGAGTGCTGAAGTCTGTCCTTGATTGAAACACTCACTGTCGAGTTCCAACTTGCCTCTGGAAGCAACGTCAGCACAATAACTGTTTGTGGGGAGCTTCATGAAATAGCTTTCCATGGCCGGGCAGCCACACACAAGCTTAAGATCACCATATGCAATGCCAAGTGTCGACTGGAGTAGTGTAAAGCTCGCCGTTATTGGACTCTTGAGCAGTGTAAACGTGTTCTCTGGAGTGATGAATCACGCTTCACCATCTGGCAGTCCGACGGACGAATTTGGGTTTGGTGGATGCCAGGAGAACGCTACCTGTCCGAATGCATAGTGCCAACTGTTAACTTTGGTGGAGGAGGAATAAGGGTCTGGGGCTGTTTTTCATGGTTTGGGCTAGGCCCCTTAGTTCCAGTGAAGGGAAATCTTAATGTTACAGCATACAATGGCATTCTAGACGATTCTGTGCTTCCAACTTTGTGGCAACCGTTTGGGGAAGGAACTTCCCTGTTCCAGCATGACAATGCCCCCGTGCACAAAGCAAGGTCCATACAGAAATTGTTTGTCGAGATCGGTGTGGAGGAACTTGCCTGCACAGAGCCCTTACCTCAACCCCATCGAACACCTTTGGGATGAATTGGAACGCTGACTGCGAGCCAGGCCTAATCACCCAACATCAGTGCCCGACCTCACTAATGCTCGTGGCTGAATTGAAGCAAGTCCCAGCAGCAATGTGGAAAGCCTTCCCAGAAGAGTCTGTTACAGCAGCAAAGGGTGGACCAACTATATATTAATGGCCATGATTCTGGAATAGATGTTCGAGCAGGTGTCTACATACTTTTGGTCATATAGTGTATTTTGCAGAGTTTTGGCACAACTTTTTGATTTTGTGACAAAAGAATACTTTAATTTATATTAATAAAGAAGGAGATAGTCTGGGTGGAATATATTTTTCATTTCTTGGCTATTATGTTATTACAACTTTCGCATGAACTAGATGAAGAAGAATTGATGAAAGAAAGCGAATTTGAAAATCCAAGGTATAAATGTTATTTGTTCATTGAGCATAATGTTGTATCGGGCATTTTGTTTAGATCTGTGGTTGAGGATGTCTGAGTTTTTTGAGGGTTGGCAATAGATTTCACACTATTGTGTAGTTTATGGTGACAGCATTACCACAGTGTTGCATTCAAATACATGTACATCGTGACTGTAAAATGCTGGCTGAGCTACATACCTCACCCATCTGCAAGTGTGATGTCTTTACCAACCTTCTTTACAGAGATATACAGCTGAAGCAATATGCAAAGCAGAGGGCAAGTACAGGTTGATAAAACTAGTCATATAAACCTTAGCGTGTAGAGGCATCCTCTGTGTACAATATCAATATGCTATAGAAGAGACACACTGAGCCCCTCATCTCCTCTATAGCTCCTGCTCCCTCCATCTCTTGTGGCCTCATTAACACTAGTACAACGTATAGCCTCAAATCATTATTTGTTGAATAATTAACCTCTTGGGTTTTCCCTCCCTGTCTCACAGATAGCTAATGTAAATCTGTTTACTTTCACTGCCTGGTATCCTAAAGGAGTTTGAGCCTCTCTCTACATTGCTCAGCTTCTCGTGGCAACGCCTCAACACAAACCAGAGAGAGAGAGACTGAGTACGAGCTGGGAATCTGGGAAGAGTGTGTGTGTGTGTGTGTGTGTGTGTGTGTGTGTGTGTGTGTGTGTGTGCGTGTGTGTGTGTGTGCGCGCTTGCGTGCGTGTGTATGGGGGCAATGGAGCGATAAGGGCTTATTGGAGCCTTAAGTCTGTAACGCAATTAACTTCACCATCTGCATTGGCCAATGTGCTGCTGAGCGACGCTCTTTTCCATGAGAAGGGATCATATGTGTGTTTGATTCGCTCTGGCTCTGCATGAAGTGTGCAGCTGTGAGGATGAGAAGCAGTGAGACTCAGAGGAGAATAGATGCTCCTTGCTGCCCTGAAGAGAGTGAGAGGCCATGGCCACTGATGATGCTGCAAATTACAGAAGCCAAGGCAAATCAAGGAGACCTGAGCTAGACAGACAGTGTCAAGGGTCTCAGTGTAGCAGGTAAAGCAGAGTCAGGCGCAGGACAACAAAGATGAGTAGTCATGTAACTTTACTCAATCAACTACAAGTTCCAAGTAGTTACAAAATTATACACGCTCACATAACAGACCAACTTCACAAATAACAAACACGCACAAAACCATGGGGGAAACAGAGGGTTAAATAAGGAACATGTAATTATGGGAATAGAAACCAGGTGTGTATAATGAAGACAAAACAAACAGAATATGAAAAGTGGATCGGCGGTAGCTAGAAGACCCGTGACGTCGACCGCTGAACGCCGCCCGAACATGGAGAGGGACCGATTTCGGCGGAAGTCGTGACAGACAGAGAGACCACTGGGTAACAAATAGATGGGCATGCTGGCGAAGAGAAAGGGAGGGTGTGTATACAAATGCACACAAGCATGCAAATGGACACGCACACACACCCCAAAATTATCACATTAGGAGCAATATTTGTCCCTAGCTTCATGCAGAGTGACAGTCAAACACTCAGCATCTATTAGGATCCCTCCTTCCAAACCCCCAGGAAGGAGTAGAGGATGCCTGGTTATTCTTTAACTCTTTAGGCATCAACAGCCGAGGTGTCGGTTTTGGAGAGTCTGGCGTGCCCAAAGTAAAATGCCTGCCACTCAGGCCCAGAAAATAGGATATGCACATAATTAGTACTATTGGATAGGAAACACTCTGAAGTTTCTAAAACCGTTAAGTCTGTGTGTATAATGTCTGTGAGTATAACAGAACTGATATAGCAGGTGAAAACCCAAGTTTTTTTTGTAGATGACCTTTTTCTCCGAGCTGGCTATTGCATTCAATGTTATGTAGGACTGAGACTGCAGTACCTATGGCTTCAACTAGATGTCAACAGTCTTTATACAGTGTTTGGAGGCTTTAGCACTAAGCAGAACAGATAGGAAGAGGAAATAGTGAAGGGACCACATTTGTCAACAACGTTTCACGGGCACGAGATTGTGAGCGCGCCCCACTTTATTTTCCTTTCCTATCGTTCACGTTATCGTCTGGTTGAAATATTACAGTAAATATACATAAAAGGATACCTAAGGATACATAAAAAATTATGTTTGATTTGTTTGGAGAAAGTTTATAGGTATAATTTGAACGTGTTCTCTTCACGGTTCAATGGGTGACTCGGCTGTGGATTTTCTGATCATATCGCGCCAACCAAACTGAGATTTATGGATATAATAAATTACTTTTTCTAACAAAAGAACCATTGGATGTCTTCGTTGGACACTTGGGAAGCCCTCAGCAGAAGTTTTTCGAAAGGTAAGTGATATTTTTTAGCTCTTATATGGGTATTGTGTGACATGCGCTGGATATGAATTCATGCTAATGCATAAATATTGGAGGTGCTATCCTCAAACAATCAACTGTTGTGCTTTCGCCGTAAAGACTTTTTGAAATCTGACAACGCGGTGATATTGCCAAGAATCAGAGCTTTTGATGACTATGCAAAACTTGTATATTGATGAATGTTTAATAATTCAACTTTTGGATTTTGAATTTGGCGCCTTACATTTCACCGGGTAGCGCCCCACCACTCCGAAAGTAGTTAAAAGTGCCTTCCTCACCATCTTAAATAAGCATGCCCCATTCAAGAAATTTAGAACCAGGAACAGATATAGCCCTTGGTTCTCTCCAAACCTGACTGCCTTGACCAGCACAAAAACATCTTGTGGCGTTCTGCATTAGCATCGAACAGCCCCCGTGATATGTAACTTTTCAGAGAAGTCAGGAACCAATTTACACTGGCAGTTAGGAAAGCCAAGGCTAGCTTTTTCAAGCAGAAATTTGCTTTCTGTAATACAAACTCCAAAAAGTTCTGGGACACTGTAAAGTCCATGGAGAATAAGAGCACCTCCTCCCAGCTGCCCACTGCACGGAGGATAGGAAACACTGTCACCACCGATAAATCCACAATAATTTAGAATTTCAAAAAGCATTTTTCTACGGCTGGCCATGCTTTCCACCTGGCAGCCCCCTCAGCAACTCGCCAAAGCCTCCCCCATTTCTCCTTCTCCCAAATACAGTTAGCTGATGTTCTGAAAGAGCTACAAAATCTGGACCCCTACAAATCAGCCAGGTTAGATAATCTGGACCCTTTCTTTCTAAAATGATCTGCCGAAATTGTTGCAACACCTATTACTAGCCTGTTCAACCTCTCTTTCATGTCGTCTGAAATTCCCAAAGACTGGAAAGCAGCTGCGGTCATCCCCCTCTTCAAAGAAGGAGACACTCTTGACCCCAACTGCTACAGACCAATATCTATCCTACCCTGCCTTTCTAAGGTCTTTGAAAGCCAAGTTAACAAACAGATTACCGACCATTTCGAATCCCACCGTACCTTCTCCGCTATGCAATCTGGTTTCAGAGCTGGGCATGGGTGCACCTCAGCCACGCTCAAGGTCCTAAACTACATCATTACTGCCATCGATAAGAGACATTACTGTGCAGCCGTTTTCATTGATCTGGCCAAGGCTTTCGACTCTGTCAATCACCACATCCTTATCGGCAGACTGGACAGCCTTGGTTTCTCAAATAATTGCCTCGCATGGTTCACCAACTACTTCTCCGATAGAGTTCAGTGTGTCAAATCAGAGGGCCTGTTGTCCGGGCCTCTAGCAGTCTCTATGGGGGTGCCACAGTGTTAAATTCTTGGGCCGACTCTCTTCTCTGTATACATCAATGATGTCGCTCTTGCTGCTGGTGATTCTCTGATCCACCTCTACGCAGACGACACCATTCTGTATACTTCTGGCCCATCTTTGGACACTGTGTTAGCTACCCTCCAGATGAGCTTCAAGGCCATACCACTCTCCTTCCGTGGCTTACAACTGCTCTTAAACGCAAGTAAAACTAAATGCATGCTCTTCAACCGATCGCTGCCTGCACCCGCCCGCCCGTCCAGCAACACTACTCTGGACGGTTCTGTCTTAGATGATGTGGACAACTACAAATACATAGGTGTCTGGTTAGATTGTAAACTCTCCTTCCAGACTCACATCAAACATCTCCAATCCAAAATTAAATCTAGAATTGAGTTCCTATTCCGCAACAAAGCATCCTTCACTCATGCTGCCAAACATACCCTCGTAAAACTGACCATCCTACCGATCCTTGACTTCGGGGATGTCATTTACAAAATAGCCTCCAATACTATACTCAACAAATTGGATGCAGTCTATCACAGTGCCATCCGTTTTGTCACCAAGGCCCCATATACCACCCACCACTGCGACCTGTACGCTCTCGTTGGCTGGCCCTCGCATTACACTCGTCACCATACCCACTGGCTCCAGGTCATCTACAAGTCCCTGCTAGGTAAAGCCCCGCCTTATCTCAGCTTGCTGGTCACCATAGCAGCACGCACCTGTAGCACGCACTCCAGAAGGTATATCTCACTGGTCACCCCCAAAGCCAATTCCTCCTTTGGCCGACTTTCCTTCCAGTTCTCTGCTGCTAATGACTGGAATGAACTACAAAACTCTCTGAAACTGGAGACACTTATCTCCCTCACCAGCTTTAAGCACCAGCTGTCAGAGCAGCTCACAGACCCTTGCACCTGTATATAGCCCATCTGTAAATAGCCCAACCAACTACCTCATCCCCTACCATATTTGTTTATTTATCTTGTTCCCTTGCACCCCAGTTTTTCTACATTGCACATTTATCTACTGCACATCTACCATTCCAGTGTTTATATGCTATATTGTAATTACTTTGCCACCATGGCCTATTTATTTCCTTACCTTCCTTATCTTACCTCATTTGCACTCTTTGTATATAGATTTTTTTTCTACTGTATTATTGACTGTATGTTTGTTTTACTCCATGTGTAACTCGAACTGCTTTGCTTTATCTTGGCCAGGTCGCAGTTGTAAATGAGAACTTATAATAGTTCCAAAATGGTTATTTTGCTTTCCTCATTGGATAATTATTTTTGGTTCCAGGTAAAACCCTTTTTGTTCCAGGTAGAGCCATTTTGAGTTCCATGTAAAACCCTCTGTGGAAAGGGTTCTACATGGAACCCAAAACGGTTCAACTTGGAATCAAAAAGGTTATACCTGGAACCAACAAGGGTTCTTCAAATGGTTCTCAAATGGGGACAGCTGAAGAACCCTTTTAGGTTCTAGATAGCATCTCCCCCGACCTTACAGTGCATTCAAATGCTTAATCTTGTGACAAAGGGAATGAGTGGATGAGTCAGTTTTACAGAAAGGTCAAACCGCTAGTTAATCTACTGTCCTCATCCCCACACTCTGCTCTGCTCTGCCTGCCGCTTCCCACTGTAAATCCAGCAGTGTCATTGAACCCCAAGCTGGAGGTCGCAATACCAGTCTGCTGCATCTTTCCACAATGTAATGCACTCATTAATAAGCATCATTTAATATTTTTATTCTTATTGGCTTAATAATGACATGTTTCATGTACAGTTCCATGTGAAATGACAGACTAGGAAAGACTGGACATTTCCAAAACCATCCAAATATTTTCTCTATTGTTGTGGCTGTACTCTCGAAAAATGACCAAAAACATTGGAATAAGAATATCTGTTTCTTCTCTTTCTTCTACTACATTATGACTCTGCTGCCTTGTGTGACAGCATTGTTTATACATCAGAGACCTAGAGTTATGGCGGCAAATTCCTGCACTCTCACTTGCTCTCCCCTGTCCAGACCTTTTCTCCCATCATCCCTCTTGTTGTGTGTGAGGGAGGGCGCTGCTAACAGGCTTTTCATAGCGGCTCTCTGAAGCAGCTGGAGAACAGCCCACAGCCTGTCCTCTCCAGGAGTCCTGCCAAGCTGTCATATGCCCTTCCGCTACTCCCTTTGCTGTGCTTGTGGACGAAATAGTGGAGCAGAAGTAGCCCAATGGGCCAAGGTAAGGCAAGCTGGGCTCTCTGGATCCATCCACACTGAATTTAACACTCAGACTGCTGAGCATTGGTATGTATGAGCTTATAAATTAACATGTAGAATAAACAGAATGCTGCAGTCTCAATCTGGAAGACCGCTATAAACCTGGTACTGTAGTTTATGTGTATCGTCCGGAATGGTTAGTTATTTCCAGGGTACAGCTGCAAACATTTGAGGGCTGTCAAGGAAAGCCTGTAAGCTTTGGGTTGTTCTATAGGGAGTGAGTGAGATGAAAACATCAAGAAGAGAAATTCAGCTGCCTCACAGTACAGTTCCTCTGCTCTGCTGTTGCCTGTTTGTCAGTCTATAACTCAGCCAGTCAGTCAGTAAGTGAGTCGGTGATCGTGTGAGACAGAGGTGTGTGTTACCCCTTACAAGGCTGTATCAGACAGGCACTGCGTGCCCCCACTGTCTCTGTCTCTCTGTCTCTCTCTCTCTGGTGGCCTCATTAAACTGCCTTGCCATGATCTCTGGAGCGCTGTGCTTTTCCTCTTACAGCAGTCCCTCACAGACTGAAACTGACATCCCTCCTCCAGATCCAGACAGATCAAAAACTCTCCCATTCCATCAAAACTACTCAGTCCCGCAAGTATGGCCACTCCGGCTGCCCATCCGCCCAACAACAACAACCCAGACAAGTCACAGTGCAGCATTGCCACGTGATACAGACAAAGACAAAACAAACAAAAAAGCAACCAGTCATCAGCGGATTGCTGAAAACAGAGGTGAAGTAAATTCCCACAACACACATGCACGTGAAATGGATGTCAGTGTGCTGCTAACTTTCCCCATTCCGGTCTCAAACCAATGATCCTCTGATAGCAGACACATGGGACCGCCCTCCTTGACAACGTAGGAGCTATCAAAACCTTTCGAGCTATCGATAGCTCTATCGGCGACATTTCAAGATAGTTGTGGAGGGAGCTTGCAGCACATTCTTAACACTGCAGTGTCTCTGATTGTGCTATTTGTTTTTGAGACAGTGTAATGACGTCCCTGGGAGGGTCACAATCACCTGAGATGCAGTAGGAGAATGATATGGTCAGCAGCATGGGCTGGGCTATCCCTGAGCTTGAACTTATACTCCTCTGAGGTTTCAAATCCTCCTTCAAAGCAACACTCCTTCAACACTGCTGCAGTCAAACGATTTTCCCTTTGAAAAACAACACCTAAAGCAACAATTTCAGGCTAACGGACACCTTGCACATATTCATATACAGCATGCAGCTCCTTAGGGAGAACTTTAGAGGATATCTGACTGGGTATTGATGCTCATTCTTCCAAGCCATTTTACTCAGAGGTTAAAAAAATGATATATATATATATATATATATATATATATATATATATATATATATATATATATATATATATATAAAAATTAGTCATCATTACATAGGAAAAAGCTAAGACATCCTTGCTCAGATAATCAAGGACAACTATACCCGGAGATTAAAAAAGCCCAAATGGGGCCCAAAAGGCTCTGAAAAGCTGATAATTACCCAAGCATCCATTAAGTGATGTAAAATGAATGGTCTTCAGTGAGAGAGTAGAAGGCTGCCCATGACTCATGAGAGAGAGAGAGAGAGAGAGAGAGAGAGAGAGAAAGAGAGAGAGAGAGAGAGAGAGAGAGAGAGAGAGAGAGAGAGAGAGAGAGAGAGAGAGAGAGAGAGAGAGAGAGAGAGAGAGAGAGAGAGAGAGAGAGAGAGAGAGAGAGCTGCCCTGACCACTGCCTGCCAGAGCCAAAACACAATGACAGGCCGGGAGCAGAGAACAGGGCGGCAAAGAACACTTCACCAGAGAGCTGTGTGAAACACTGAATGAGCATGTCAGGAGGCCCTAAAAATGTGCAGGATTCAGCAGGTTTCCAGTAACAGCCTACCATGAAAATGTTTTGAATACAGAAACGTGGGTGTGGGTGGATGGGTCTGTGTGCGTGCATGCATGTGACAAAAGTGATTCACTGTGATATCAGGACAGGGAAGGAAGTTATGTGAACTGTGTTGCAGCATACAGTTACCACAAAGCACATCGGAATTAATTGTGAAAACATTTTTACTTTATAGAATTTTACTAGAGCCAGCCATCTGACAATACAGAGTAGTGGATTATGATACTCATATGGATTTCAATTACTTGAATATTCTTCACAGAGTAGATGTGCACATCCATACAGCACGATTATATTAGTGAGAGAATGTAAATTAATATCAAGGTCAGCTTGAGCTAATGAAGGTCATGCTGCTCTGTCCAGTGTTCAAATTGAAAGCCTTATCCTCTAATGCACAGTATATTAATAAGCTCAACTCAGACATAAGTCTGATTACCGAAGGACATTGCTGGGTTTTATGTAACTCTGCAGCAGGTTACATAAAGTAGTTACCAATGGTCATAGAGTTGGATAGGAATGATGACCCCTATACAAGCACATATCTCTTATAGACACGCACATATTATAGACAGAGTTATCTGCATGAAATAGAAACGCTATGCCCATAGTGGCGGCCATGACTATGAGCGTAATGAGTGTTTACTGGAGTTAAAAATACATTGAGTCGTCAATTTCATGCCTGTCAGTTGTGCTGAGAATGCCACAAAACTGGCTTGGATGGCATACATCAACCAAGTAGGATGGAAAGCTAATATGTGGAGAGTGAAAGTGACAACTTCTACTGAGATCATTATAACAACATTATGTTATAGAATTCACACATTTCTTCCCTGCCTAGCTGTGAGATTCAATTACAGGCAAAATATTCCCAGATTGGAGTGTAATGGACTTTGGGCAGTACATAGCCTGCTGTAGCATGATAAGCTTCATCAAGGCAGAAGAGAAATGAGAAACGTTTCACAGAAGATTATCAAGCCATATAAAGCACTGTGTGACCCTGATAATTGATCAAAGAAAATGTTGGCCATCTTTAGAGTACCATGATCAACCAGAACATAGGCATTTCATCTCTGTGTGGGCATGATAATGAACGATGCTATTACTGAGAGACAACTTGGCTCGCAGGTCTGTATGCCTGTACCTCCCTTTGACAAACAGTGATCATTCAGTTGTCTGAAATGCCTTTTGTTGAAGTCGTACATACATTTTTTTTTATACAGATGTAGGATCTTAATTTGACCCAGTTTGCTACTGCAGGAAAGTAATTTGAATTATTGTGTGGATCATAATTAATGCACATTTTTGAAGGGGTTGATACATTTTCAATTAGGGCAAATCAAGCCTGAAATGTTAAAGTGGAAATTAGGCCTACAAACTTTTGAATCCTTTTAAAACATTGAATACACTACAAGCTGTGCAAGAAATGTCAACAACAGGGTGCTCAAATTAAAATGCTATATCTGTAAACACAGCCAAGTCTATCCTCCATCATGTCAGACAGAAGTCCTGGGTGTCATCAGGGTTAATATGCTCGCCAGAGACGCAATCTGATGTGATGCCAACCTTCTGGCTCTCCACCCACACCGACACTACTCACCACAGAGCCGTAATTCATTACGCACAAAACAGAGTGCTGCTGGTGTTGGGTAGTAGTGTGTACCATCGGGGGGTGGGAACTAATAGAAGTACTAATAGAGTTATGTGTTGTACATGGTCTGTGGGCCTGTGGGCTAATTAAGAGGTGTTTATGACAAAGTATGCAAAGTCACTCTCCTACGTCTAAAGCCAACACGGTATGAATAATTATGATGGGCTTATATGACTCACTGGTAGAGAGAAATGGAAATTACACACACACACACACACACACACACACACACACACACACACACACACACACACACACCACCACCACCACCACCACCACCACAAAATCCCTTCCCGCTGGATGCTAAGAAAGAGAAACCGAAATGAATCCATCACAGAAGTATATTTGAGCAGAGAACATGAATATGCAGAGGTAAGTGTGTGGTCATGGTATGCTTATAACTGATTACTTTTGACTATACCTTACCTCAATTATTAAATCACAGCACTCCAACTGATGCAGTATGTTTAGATTTTGTACGAAGACTACAGACAATATTTCTTTCAAACCATATGTTTAACATGTTCAATAACTCTTGAATATCTCAATAACTGCTTGGGTGTTCAGATGTTTTTATAAAGTCCTTGAATCTTCTTAAACTCTGAACAAAGACATTGTCAATAACAGAAGAGGCATTAAGTATTTATATGAATAAGGTAAACCATTTCCTGAGATAACCATTTATTGAATAACATTATTTAATGGAAATGTATTTAACAAATAAAAGACGTAAAATTAACTGATGTAACCTTGGCCATGTTGGCATGCACTGCACAGGCTGTTGTCAACAGCGCATTATGCACTTCATAGGTGCAAGTTGGGAAACATTATGCTGAGTTTACTTTCTGTATGACACTTTATAGACATCCAAGTAAGAAAAACTGTCCTGTATAGGGGTCACTCAGCTGAATATCTGGTCAATGAGCGACTGGCTGGCTGTGTGGAGAGAGTGGAGCTTGAGATGGAGCAGAGTAGAGTGGAGCTCCTCTTAGCAGAAGCACACCACTGAGGATATTAGTGTGGCTGCATGGGCACTATAGAGCAGGAGGCAGCAACAACAGCAGCTTGCCTCCTATCATCTCTTCCCTATTCACTCTTCAAATCCCTGCAGTATCAGAAAACTCTGCACATAGCCCTTTGGCTAATATGGTATTTCGGATGACGTTTCAGGTGTATTGTCATTGCCCTCCTATATAACTTCACATTAGAAAAATTGAATACAGTGATATTCAATATAGCCTTTATGGCGGGTGCAGCTATTTTTTTTTTGCCATGGTAGGGTGATGCCTGCTCTGTGTTTTGAGGTTAGCAGAGCTTTAAACCAGAGTTGTTTTGGATGCCAAATTCGTCTGCAGAAATGAATGCCTTGGAACTATGGCTGTAGTGAATATAAGGGTATTAGGCTTTATCTCAGCTTAAAATACATCCAGGGGACCCCTAAGGGTTGCAACATTCACAGCCACTGTAGAATGTGAGCAGATACATTTTTAAAATGCTGACAAAATGTTATTTGTTGACATTTACCCACAGAAGATCCCAGAAGCTTCAAGCATGACAGGATAATATTCACAAGGTTTCTTACTGGTGCCAGAGCAAAGCGATTAAACATTGTCCACATAAAGGGCACAGCCCGTTCCAAACCTGTTATACAACAAATCATTTCCCTTTTCCTCTCTGCCAATATGGGCTTATGTTAAAAAGAAAAGAGCCTTAAACAGACAGAAGTCAAGAGCGACTATGGACGATAGACAAAGTACAGAAAGGTAATGAAGACTTGAAAGAATGAAAGAACAGTGACACAGTCAGTTTGATCAGTCTAAAACCCCTTCGTATTAGCAAGATAGAGAAAGTATGTGTGAACGTGAGGGAGAGAGAGAGAGAGCAGGAGCCTTAGGCAGAGAGAAAGAGTGCGAGTAAGAGAGAGAGAAATCACGACTTTCACAATCCGCACAATTTGCCACCTGCATGTCCCTGACCCTACTGTTGAGGTGCTTGGAGTATCAATAAGGTCTTTCTCCGCCCTACATCTTTCATTGGAGAGATGTTTTCAGAGCTGAGTTGGAGGATTTCATCCTCCTCCCCAAGGGACTTATTTCAGTTTAAAATCATTGATACTGATTACTTGGGACTGTCATATTGATTTTTAAGATGTATAGTCTGCGAGGTCCCTGGCCTCTTTGTCCGGGTGTAAGCAGTCATTTATTAAACACTTTTTCCCTGACAGCCCTCGTCCAGACCAGCTACAGGCTTTTCTCTGCTTCTCTCTGTATCCACTTTGGACAACATTTACTCTTCACACACTGTCTGACCTTCAAAGAGGGAACTAAAAGCAGCTTACCGTGCGCGCCATAAAGAAAGAAAATAAGTCGCTGTTCACTAGTTTATGAAAGAGAAAAGTCAAAAGCCTTACAATGGTCAGTGGGTCAAAAGGATTTGAGGCAGACTTAAAAAGAATGGCTCACTGTGAGTTGTACGTACATAACAGGGACGCTAACTACTGACGTCCTACAGTGGCAGAAGCAAGACACTACAATAAGCTACTGATGTGTCATTTGTCTAGACTCTAGGTCATGACAACATTAGGCACAAGAAAGTATTTACTACATACAATAAAGCAATAGCAAAAGCAAAAGCATAAAAAGCACTAAACAAGTTTCATTGGTAGTTTTGAAAGCAGCACGTTTCTCTTTCATATTACCAAAGAGCTATCAGCTACTTGCAATGTCTGTTCGAAAGGTTGTCAGAAATGTGTCCATAAAGTCACTTAGGACTGCAAGGTTGCTTCTGAAAGACAACCATAGATGCAGAAATTACATTAAAACAATGTCAATGTCATCTCTTTATACCTCTCTCCTCTCTCAGGGTTCATAGTGTCAGCTGTGTAGTATCTGCCTCTTTAGTCATTGGTGGGGTTCACCTATATAAAAATGCATTTCCATTAATGGGGTTAGCATTGATCGAGGTTATAAATCCCTATTAACAACACACTGTCAGACACAACAATAACACATCAGGACCTGGGTCGCAGCTTACAGTCATAGACATGCATAATGCATGCGTTATGACAGTGTTCAGTCTTAAATGTCATGTAGACAGTATGCACATCATTATGAGGTCACAGTCCTCGTGGGTAGTCCACTGTTTCGCTAGCTATTTGACCTGAATTAGCTCAGCCTGTAAACTGCATTATAAATGAGGAGCGCGTACATCAGTTGTCCTAGAAAGACATTCGCGCACAGCAGCACAATATCACAGGAAATCCTAAATCTGGATCTAAAAACTGGTTTTAAAATATTGGATGCACACTCACTGGCCAGTTTATTAGGTACATCCATTTAGTACTGGGTCGGACCCCCCTTTGCCTCCAGAAAAGCCTGAATTCTTTGGTGCACGGATTCTTTGAGCTTTTCCGAGATGCTGTTCTGCACGCCACTGTTGTACTGCGCCGTTGTTTGACCTTTTGTGGCCCGCCTGCTAGCTTGCACGATTCTTGCCATTCTCATTTGACCTCTCATTATCAAGCTGTTTTCACCCACAGGACTGCTGCTGAATGGATGTTTTCTTTGTCACACCATTTTCGTTAAACCGTAGACACTGTCATGTGTGAAAAGCCCAGGAGACCAGACGCTTCTGAGAAACTGGAACTAGCGCACCTGGCACCACGCTAAAAGTCACTTGTTTTGCCCATTCTAACGTTCAATCGAACAGTAACTGAATACCTTGATGCCTGTCTGCCTGCTTTATATAGCAAGCCATGGCCACATGACTCACTGTCTATAGGAGCAAACCATTTTCGTGAAAGGGGTGGGGCACCCAATAAACTGACCTCTGAGAGTAAATTCTATATGCAAATCTTTAAAAAAAATCTGGATAAAAATGATGAATATAAAATCTGATTCCAAATCTTGGAATGCAATATTTTAAGTCTAACAGTAAATCAGAGCCATAATATGAATATCAGTTCTTACTGCATGTCTTTGAGCCCAATTACAAGTAATGGCAGACTGAAGCTGACAGCTAAATATTCATGTTAATGATGAACATTGCATTGAAATAAATTAATTCCAGGGTCTGTATGGCAGCTGTCAGGCCGTTCAATTAACGAACATTTCCTTTTTATGACGACGCGAGAGGGGTATTATTGGCAAGCCGAGGCCATTATGCAATGATTTCTGATGTGCAATCTCACAGCATGGTGACTTCAGACTGATTGCTCTGCAGGAAGATCATTTCACCCTCTTAAGTGAGACTGAGTTATTGCATATTGAGAACATTTCCAGTGGAGGTATTGCAACGTTATTCCAACTTTTGTTCGTTGAAAAAGATTAACTAAGTGATCTTTTCTTGTGAATGTCACTTCCCCACCCATCAAAACAACCAAACACAAGTTTCTCTATTGTGTTTGTGGTCTCTGACGCTAAAAGCCTCCGCCCTTGACTTCCCTGAATCAACAGGACATAGGGGCGTCCGCTTGGCAAAACCATCCATCCCATTGCTCATCTAGGATCTGAGTCCTGCTCTCTCAAAAAACATATGAAAATACTTTTTTGGCATTACTGCTATTAGCCCATACAAACACAAGGAACAGATAGTCCCCACCAAAAAAATCAAAATAAAATTTGCTTTGAAGTGTCTGTCCTAGATCTGAGAGATATAAGAAAGATCAAGAAACATGTATTATTATATTATTTTTATATGTATTTAGCCTCTTATTGTTGGCACTAAACAGTCTCCATATATACTTCCATCCATTTTTTTGAATTGGTACCGGGGGACTTTCTAACAAGTCTTGTGAGGCATGTGGGGGTCATAGAGCAAAACTGAGAACACCATCGTGTCCGTGAGAGTCTCGTCCTTCCATATAAATATGCTACAGATGATTTTGTGAGAAGACCGATTTTCGGGATCTTTCTTGGTCTGACAAACACCAATCTAGCTTTGTCACCTTTCACTGCAGATGTGGTAGTGCGACATAGGCGGATGGCTGGGACTGGGAGGGCATAGGATCACCCACTTGGGAACGAGGCCCACCCATTTTTCCCCCACAAAAGGACTTTATCTGCGGTTGTGAGGCTGGTTGGACGTACTACCAAATTCAATGTTGGAGATGGCTTATGGTAGAGAAATTAACATTCAATTATCTGGCAACAGTTCTGGTGAACGTTCCTGCAGGCAGCATGCCAATTGCATGCTCCCTCAAAACTTGAGACATCTGTGGCATTGTGTTGTGTGACAAAACTGCACATTTTAGAGTGACCTTTTATTGTCCCCAGCACAAGGTGCACCTGTGTAATGATCATGCTCTTTGATATGCCACACCTGTCAGGTGGATGAATTATCTTGGCAAAGGAGAAATGCTCACTAACAGGATGTACAATTTGTGCATAACATTTTTGAAAAATGTGCTTTTTGTGCATATGGAACATTTCTGGGATATTTTATTTTAGCTCATGAAACATGGGACAAACACTTTACATGTTGCATTTATATTTTTGTTCAGTATAGATTTTTGCGGGGGTGCGGACATCGACCTTAGGGGTTTTAATCATTACACAGATGTTTTGTTAGAAGAGAAGTGTGTAAGTTTGAAAGTTGATCTCTTTAGTTAAAATGCCAAACTGTCATGCAGGACCTTGTACCTCTGACAGGCAGGTTTGTCAGTATGGCATGTGGCCCAGCCACTGACACTGTGATGGATTGTGGGACAGAAAGCCAGATTGCTGGGGTGTGAGAATTGGGTAGCAGCGCTCCCTCTTCACCTCTCTTTGTATGCGCTTAGGTGTCACAATCCTTTTATCCCTGATCCGCAGGTGAAGAGCCTGACATTTTCCCCAAAGGCCTCTGAAAACGTTTTGAGGGATGCACCTAATAATTGGTTGTCTGATGTTGGGCACTATGAAAGCCTTGCAAACATCCTGTTTTGATGTTTATTAAATGTGAAAATGTCAAAGGTCATCTATCCTACAGGCCCAGAGTGATTCCTGAGGGTTGTGAGCCGCCCTCACCTCAATTACAATCAATCTGCAACTCCTGGAAAAAGTACAAGGTGACGCTGTTGCAAGTTTGAAAATGAGTTTGCGGAGCTTCTGATAGAGAACCCCTATCAACTGAGGCTATACGCATTGCAGTGGGTTTGTCTGCAGTGAATGGCCCAAACGGTTGTGTCTCTTAGGTAATGAGGTTTGTATCTGGGGCACAGATGGATATGACACAGGGGTTCCCAAGTGGCGCAGTGGTCTAAGGCACTGCATCTCAGTGCTAGAAGCATCACTACAGACCCTGGCAAAATTGGCCCAGTGTCTTTAGGGTTTGGCCGGGGGTAGGCTGTCATTGTAAATAAGAATTTGTTCTAAACTGGCTTGACTAGTTAAATACTGAGAGTCCAGACAGGAGGGAAGGGAAGGCTGTTGAGGTGTTCTCTCCCTTGTCTGTCTGCTTTTCCACTGGTAAAATAAACACGCAATTTTCATTAGTGGAAACACACACACAACTGTGGCAGAATTCCACACTGTTGTGAGCTACCCAATTCAGAAGCAAGTGTGTGTTTAGCTAGGCTAATTAGCCTGCATTTGGACAGTCAACACAATTCTGATATTTTTTTCACTAATTGGTCTTTTGACCAATCAGATCTGCTCCGAAAAGATGTGAAAAGATCTGATGTGATTGGTCAAAGACCAATTAGTTGGAAAAATATCAGAATTGAGCTGCCTAGTGATGGGTGTACTGTAGGTAAAACACATTTTCAGTAACTAAGCAAACACACAAGTGGTTAAGATAAACCTGGCATATGAGTTTAGACAGGAATAGTGTGGGGTGGCAGGTAGCCTAGCGGTTAACTAGCCTCTCAAAGCACTTTATGCTGACAGAAGTGAATGCTACAGGGCGATAGTCATTTAGTTCAGTTACCTTTGCTTTCTTGGGTACAGGAACAATGATGGACATTTTGAAGCAAGTGGGGACAGCAGACAGGGATAGGGAGATATTGATTATGTCCGTAAACACTCAGCCAGCTGGTCTGCGCATGCTCTGAGGGCGTGGCTAGAGATGCCATCTGGGCCGGCAGCCTTGCGAGGATTAACACGCTTAAATGTCTTACTCATGTCAGCCACGGAGAACAAGAGCTCACAGTCCTTGTGAGCGGGCCGCGTCGGTGGCACTGTGTTATCCTCAAAGCTGGCGCACAAGGTGTTTAGCTTGTCCGGGAGCAAGAGTTTGGTGTCCACGGCATGGCTGGTTTTCCCTTCGTAATCCGTGATTGTCTGTAGACCCTGCCACATACGTCTCGTGTTTGAGCCGTTGAATTGCGACTCCACTTTGTCTCTGTACTGACGTTTTGCCTGTTTGCATTACAGGGGGAATATCTACACTGTTTGTACTCAACCATATTCCCAGTCACCTTGCCATAGTGAAATGCGGTGGTTTGTGCTTTCAGTTTTCTGCGAATGCTGCCATCTATCCAAGGTTTCTGGTTGGGGAAGGTTTTAATAGTCGCAGGGGGAACAACATCCCCTATACACTTCCTGATGAACTCAGTCACCATGTCCGTGTTTACGTGTTATTCTCAGAGGCAACCCGGAACATATCCCAATCCACGTGATCAAAGCAATCTTTAAGCATGGATTCCAAGTGGTCAGACCAACATTGAATAGGCCTTAGCATGGGTACTTCCTGTTTCAGTTTCTGCTTATAGGAAGGAGGAGGAAAATCGAGTCGTGATCTGATTTGCCGAAGGGAGGGCGGGGGACGTCCTTGTAGGCATCCCGGAAGGGGGAGTAGCAATGGTCGAGTATTATAGTCAAAGTGTTGATAGAACTTCGGTAGCTTTTTTCTCAAATTTGCTTTGTTAAAATCTCCAGCTACAATAAATGTGGCCACATAGGTTGTAATATGGCTTTTTTTCTGTCTTGGCTTCCCCAGTGATTTCACCCACACACCACTACTGTAGTATTATGCCTTTAACATCCAACATACCAAATATTCACCCATGTAAAATGTGTTAATGTACAGTATTGTGTTCTGAACACACTGCACAACATTCTACGATCTTGATCTGTCCTTTCATGTCCCACGTGCCTCCTCACTCACCTCTCTTCTATAATTGGTGTTCTAAAAAGATGTTCTCTATTTAGTGCACTATGCACACTTTAAAGTGTCTAACCAAGAAACTGATACAAATGATTGCTTTGTGCATGTGAACTCTTTGATGTGATGAGTCAGAGTCTCAGGGAGAAAGGCGGAACAGTCCCAGTAATGTATGCAACTATCTGAGGACCATTTGAAACCAGAGTGCAGCATGACACCAGAGCAGTTTCACAAACCAACTGAGCCCTACATGGAACTGACCTAATGGATCGGAAAATAAATAAACAGACGAAAGGTGAGAGAGGGGAATAAAAATGAAGGAATGCTTCTGAGGGGTCAGTTAATGAACCATCATTTTACAGAAGCAGTGAATATGTGAGAAAGCCAGAAATGCTCCCCTGTGTGTGTTTCTTTGTGTGTTTGTGTGTCTGACTGTGTGTCTGCTGTGTTTACTGTGTGCAGTGGTGCTAAGGAACAAGATCAAAAATCATATAAAATATAGCCCTTATAATTAAATAGATCAGACAAAAGTACTTCAGTTGTCGGTTCATACAAGTACTGTACAGGCCTACAGGTGCTGTCAAATATTTTGGCATCCATGGCACTTTACAATGTAGTGCAATGGAACAGAATTGTCACGTCCAGGCCTGAAAAGACAGGCTGGCGTGTTTTGGTTTCGTTTTTGGTGTTTTCGTTTTTGGTTTTTATGTTCTAGGTGTTATATTTCTATGTTGGGGAAATGGTTCCCAATTAGAGGAAGCTGTGTATCGTTGGCTCTAATTGGGAACCATATATATGTTTGTAGTGTTCACTTGGGGTTTTGTAGGTTATTGTTTGAGCTTAGCTTGTCTTTGTGTTAGTTACGTTCACTTTCACGATCTACGTTTACTTTTTGTTGTTTTACCCAGTTACGTGAGTTTCGTTCTGTTAATAAACATGTATACTGGATGCCTCGCTGCGCCTTGGTCTGTCCCTTATGAAGATCGTGACAGAATAACCCACCACAAAAGGACCAAGCAGCGAGAGAGCCAGGATTTCTGGACCTGGGAGGAAATCCTGGCTGGAAAAGGGCCTTGGAAGAAGACGACGGAGCATCGTCACCCCAAGAAGAGGATGGAAGCGGCGAAGACTGAGCGAGGGAGCTACGAGGATCTATATGGAGCGTGGAACCCGGAGAGGGAGAGATATGTTGGAACGCGCCTGGCACGGAAGCCAGAAAGGCAGCCCCAAAAAACTTTTGAGGGGGGGCACACGAGGAGGTTGGCCGGTTCAGGAGGGACTCCTGAGCCAACTCCTCGTGCTTTGTGGAGAGAGCGTTGGGGAGAGCGTCGCACGGAAAGGACACCGTGCTAGGCAGTTTTGCGCACGGTTTCTCCGGTACATGTCCACAGCCCAGTGCGCGAAATTCCAGCGCCACTCATCTGTCGGGCTAGGGTGAGTGTGCAGCCTGGAAGGGTGGTGCAGGCTCTGCGTGCCAGGTCTCCAGTGCGCCTGATGGGACCGAAGTATCCTGCGCCGGCTCTGCGTGCTATGTCTCCGGTCCGCGCGCACAGCCCGGTGCACGACATTCCAGCTCCCCTCATCGGTGAAGCCAGGGTGAGTGAACAACCTGGGAGAGGGGTGTCGGCTATACGCATCAGATCTCCTGTGCGTGTAGTGGATCCAGCACGTCCTGTTCCGGCTCCGCGCACCAGGCTCCCCGTGCGCTTAGAGAGTCCAGCACGTCCTGTTCCGGCTCCGCGCACCAGGCTCCCCGTGCGCTTAGAGAATCCAGCACGCCCTGTCCCTGCTCCACGCTCCAGGATTCCTGTACCCGTCACGAGCCCAGTACGGCAGGTTCCCGCTCCCCGCACCAGAGTGCGCGTCACGAGCCCAGTACGGCCGGTTCCCGCTCCCCGCACCAGAGTGAGCGTCACGAGCCCAGTACGGCCGGTTCCCGCTCCCCGCACCAGAGTGCGCGTCACGAGCCCAGTTCGGCCGGTTCCCGCTCCCCGCACCAGAGTGCGCGTCACGAGCCCAGTACGGCGGTTCCGGTCCCGCACCAGAGTGCGCGTCACGAGCCCAGTACGGCCGGTTCCCGCTCCCCGCACCAGAGTGCGCGTCACGAGCCCAGTACGGCCGGTTCCCGCTCCCCGCACCAGAGTGCGCGTCACGAGCCCAGTACGGCCGGTTCCGCTCCCGCACCAGAGTGCGCGTCATGAGCCCAGTACGGCGGTTCCGCTCCCCGCACCAGAGTGCGCGTCACGAGCCCAGTACGGCCGGTTCCCGCACCCCGCACCAGAGTGCGCGTCACGAGCCCAGCCCGGGTCCGCCCAGCCCGGGTCCGCCAGTGAGGGCCCTCAGTCCAGCAAATGGCCCAGGGCCTCCGGTACGTGACTTCGGACCAGCACCGGAGCCGCCACCTGGGACAAAGAAACCCACCCGAAGACCCCCCCATGGACTTTTGGGTGGCGCGGTCAGAGTCCGCGCCTTTGGGGGGAGGTACTGTCACGTCCAGGCCTGAAAAGACAGGCTGGCGTGTTTTGGTTTTGTTTTTGGTGTAGGGTTTTTATGTTCTAGGTGTTATATTTCTATGTTGGGGAAATGGTTCCCAATTAGAGGCAGCTGTGTATCGTTGTCTCTAATTGGGAACCATATATATGTTTGTAGTGTTCACTTGGGGTTTTGTGGGTTATTGTTTGAGCTTAGCTTGTCTTAGTTACGTTCACTTTCACGATCTACGTTTACTTTTTGTTGTTTTACCCAGTTACGTGAGTTTCGTTCTGTTAATAAACATGTATACTGGATGCCTCGCTGCGCCTTGGTCTGTCCCTTATGAAGATCGTGACAAGAATGTTCAGTTTTTTCTTTTCAAAACGGTTGAATGGCTATATTTTACCCTGTAGGCTCCTGCAACTTACGTACCACAGGTGAGATAAATTACACAGTAAACGAGAATCATTGCCTCAAACAAATGTATAAAAATATATATATATTTAGTATTGCTAGTGTGCAGTTGTTAATCAAATAAATACATGTGTTAACACCAAAAGTTATTCATTAATAAAAAAATTATCATGCAAGGGTGCCAATATATTTGACCATCTGTACTATTCAGAGCATTCGGAAAGTATTCAGACCACTTGACTTTTTCCACATTTTGCTACATTACAACCTTATTCTAAAATGGATTTAAAAAGAAGAATCCCATTAAACTACACACAACACCCCATAATCACAAATCTAAAACAGGTTTTTAGAATCTTTCACAAATAAAAAACAGAAATAACTTATTTACATAAGTATTCAGACTCTTTGCTATGAGACTCGAAATTGTGTCTCCATTGATCATCCTTGAGATGTTTCTACAAATTGATTGGAGTCCACCTGTGGTAAATTCAATTGAATGGACATTATTTGGAAAGGCACACACCTGTCTATATAAGGTCCTACAGTTGACAGAGCATGTCAGAGCAAAAACCAAGCCATGATGTTGAAGGAATTGTTCGTAGAGCTCCAAGACAGGATTGTGTCGAGGGACAGATCTGGGGAAGGGTACCAAAGCATTTCTTCAGCATTGAAGGTCCCCAAGAACACAGTGGCCTCCATCATTCTAAAGTGGAGGAAGCTTGCAACCACCAAGACTCTTTCTAGAGCTGGCCGCCCGGCCAAACTTAGCAATCGGGGGAGGAGGGCTTTGGTCAGGAAGGTGACCAAGGACCTGATGGTCACCCCTACAGAGCTCCAGTATTCCTCTGTGGAGATGGGAGAACCTTCCAGAAGGATAACCATCTCTGCAGCACCCCAGAAGAATGGTTAGACGGAAGCCACTCCTCAGTAAAAGGTACATAACAGCCCACTTGGAGTTTGCCAAATGGCACCTAAAGGACTCTCAGACCATGAGAAACAAGATTCTCTGGTCTGATGAAACGAAGATTGAACTCTTTGGTCTGAATGCCAAGCGTCAAACCTGGAGGAAACCTGGCACTAGTACCTGGCCCGAGAAGGCGCACTGGAGGCCCGGCACGTGGAGCAAGAACAGTACGTACCAGGCTGGGACGACATCTTAGAGGCCTGGTGCGTGGAACAGGAACAGTCCGTGCCAGGCTGGGACGACACCCTAGAGGCCTGGTGCCTGAAGCAGGAACAGTCCGTGCTGGTCTCTCGATGCGCACGGGGGGCCTGGTGCGCGGAGCAGGGACAGGACGTGCCGGGTCACGATGCGCTCAGGGGACCTGATGCGTGGCGCAGGGACAGGACGTGCCAGGCTCTCGATGCGCACAGGGGACCTGATGCGTGGAGCAGGGACAGGACGTGCCGGGCTCTGAAGACGCACAGGGAGCCTGGTGCGTGGAGCAGGGACAGGCCGTGCCGGGCTCTGAAGGCGCACAGGGGACCTGGTGCGTGGAGCAGGGACAGGCCGTGCCGGGCTCTGAAGGCGCACAGGGGACCTGATGCGTGGAGCAGGGACAGGACCTGCTGGGTTCTCGATGCGCTCAGGGGACCTGGTGCGGGGAGCAGGAACAGGCTGTGCTGGGCTCGCGATGTGCACTGGGAACCTGGTGCGGGGAGCAGGAACAGGCTGTGCTGGGCTCGCGATGCGCACTGGGAACCTGGTGCGGGGAGCAGGAACAGGCCGTGCTGGGCTCGCGATGCGCACAGGGGGCCTGATACGTGGAGCAGGGACAGTCCATACCGGTCTCTGAACGAGCACTGGAGACACCGTGCGCTTCACTACATGACCCGGTGCCTGACCAGTGCCACGTTCACTCCGGTAAGCCTGACCCGGTGCCTGACCAGTGCCACGTTCACTTGGGGGCTGCCTCTCGGGCTTTCTCGCCAGCCGTTTTCTCGCATACTTCTCCTCATAGAAGCACCGCTCTGCCGTCGCTGCTTCCATCTCCTCCCTGGGACGGCGATACTCCCCAGCCTTCCTCCAGGGTCCTTCTCCAGCCAGGATTTCCTCCCATGTCCATCACTTCCGGTTATCTCGCTGCTTGGTCCTTGTTTGGTGGGATATTCTGTCACGATCGTCGACAGAATTGGACCAAGGCTCAGCGTGCAGGGTTGAGTGAAACATATTTATTTTAAACGCAACTCACCAAAACAAAAGAAAGAACACAACGACCGTAACGCAGGTATGGCACACACAGGTACACAACTACAAACCTAAGTATAATATCCCACAACAAGGTGGGGGACTAAACAACCTAAATAGGATTCCCAATTAGAGACAACGACTAACAGCTGCCTCTAATTGGGAACCCAAACCAACCAACATAGAAATACAAAACATAGACCAAAACACCCCTGATCACGTCCTGACCAAAACACAAATGAGCAGCCAAAAGGGCTACCTATGGCCAGGACGTGACACGTGTGCTCCTTCTCCGGCCTCTAGGTCACCAGGCTGCTTGTTACGGCGCACACCTGTCACCATCGTTATGCGCATCAACGCATAATGACACTCACCTGGACTCCATCACCTCCTTGATTACCTGCCCTATTTATGTCACTCCTTTTGGTTCCTTCCCCAGTTGTTATTGTTTCTGTTTCATGTCTGTGTGCTGTTAGTGTTTCTTGTTTTGGATTTGGTATTTTCTTAGAATCGCCATTAGCTGTTGTAAAAGCAGCAGCTACTCTTCCTGGGGTCCACACAAAACATGAAACATAATACAGAATTACATAATACAGAACATCATTAGACAAGAACAGGATTATGTTCCATTTATTTTATTAAATATTCACTCCCTGTACTTGCTTCCCGACTCTCAGTGCACGTTGTTACAGAATAACGCCTCACCAAAGGGAAGCTTTGGGGGAGTGTTTTTTTTTTTTTTTCGTTTTGGAGGTGATGTCGGGTCCAGGTGTCAGTACCGCAGCTTCCTGGGAGGCCTCAGCCGGTTTGTTGGATTCCCATGCCTCGGCGGGTTCAATGGGTTTCCATGCCTCAGCGGGATCGATAGGCTTCCATGCCTCAGATGGATCAATAGGCTGCCATGCCTCAGCTGGGTGAACAGGTTCCCGTGCCTCGACCGAGACAATCGGGGGAGGTCTTAGCCGGCTAATCAGGCTCTCACGCCTCAGCCGGTTCGTCAGGTTTCTGTGCCTCAGCAGAGGCGACCGGTCCGCTCCTGATCCCCGGGATCGTCCCTGTGGTTGGCGTCCTGCAGCTGAAGCTGCGCGCCAGGGAGGGGGTACTGTCACGTATGCTCTCTCTCTGGCGCTCTAGGTTGTCATGCTCCCGCGCCTTAGCAGAGGTGACCGGTCCACTCCTGATCCCCGGGATTGTAATTTTGGTTGCCGTCCTGCGTTAGAAGCCGCGCGTTGGGGAGTGGGTACTGTCACGTTTGCTCCCTATCCGGCCTCTAGGTAACCAGGCTGCTCATTATGGCACACACCTGTCACCCTCGATACGCACATAGTGACACTCACCTGGACTCCATCACCTCCTTGATGACCTGCCCTATTTATGTCCCTTCCTTTGGTTCCTTTCTCAGGCGTTATTGTTTCTGTTTCAGTTTCATTTCTGTGAGCTGTTAGTGTTTCTTGTTTTGTATTATGTTCCGTTTATTTTATAAAATATTCACTCCCTGTACTTGCTTCCCAACTCTCAGCGCACATCGTTACAATTGAGGTCACAGGAGCTGGAGTTTTGAGTCTCATGACTTTCACCCTTTTTTATTTAGTACAACCGTATCTTGAGTTGGTTTCAACATGTAAATATTACCATGGATTAATTCATATTCCCCCGAAATTGTTTCATTACCTCACTTTAATTTCCTAATTCCAATACATAAAAATAAAACTAACTCATTGTTTATTTCCCTTATTATGAAATGAAGGGCAGAGCAAGCAAATGCTAGTATGTATTAATCTTGCATATTAGGAGGGATGACTATTTCGTCTTTTGGAATTGTACTTTAAATGCTCTGTTAAAAAGTTGTCGGTTGTCGAAACACATCATATGGTGCTTTATTGTAATTACATTCAAACTACAAAATAGTTGCAAGGCAACACCTCATTAACATAAACATGAAACAGAATTCTAAAACGGTAAAAGCCGTCTTCTGGTCTTAAATTCTAATGGGCAGTCCAATGTTCACAAGTACTGGAACCATTTCTTAATTAAAACTAACAGTTTATTAAGACAGTTTTATCTTTGGCTTTCACTTCAGAGGTATACCAATGAAAACTGTCCTTCCCTCTCATTTTCTCATTTTCCTCTCCCCTCCTCTCCCTCTCTCCACATTTCCCATAAATTCCTCTATACCCAGGAGGGTGACCCAACCTCATGATCTATACTTGGACCTGTTGCCAACATCTGTTGCTTTGTCTAAACTGAAAATCCCTCCTCCCGTCCAAACAGAGTTGTCCTACCCGAGTCCTTCTTTCCATCCCCTGCCTGGGCTGTGCACTAGCTCCACTGACTGATTCCCTCCAACACACACACACACACACACACACACACACACACACACACACACACACACACACTGACCTCTCTGCTGGGTGGTGATGGCTAGTGATTTATGGGGGAGTCAGAGGAGAGCAATTCGTAAAGAGAAGTGATAGGCAAAGTACCATTTCTGACCTTTGATGTCTATGGTGAGAGTATTGACAAACTCTCAGCATGGAGAGTAGAGACTGAATGGGAATGAACCAAACTGGATGTTTGACGGCATGGCTATCTGTTACAATCATTTGTTAGGAGTGAAAATCCTGGAGCCTATTACTATGACTCATTTGTAGAATGTCAATGCCACAATACCGGAGACAGAACAAAAGGAGTACTTTGAAACTGCAGCCAACTGGCAAATTTGTAAAGTAGAAGATGGATCCCTTCTGCAGGTCTGTAGAAACATATCTACAGACTTCATAAGTTAGAAGAAGAAAAGAGTGAACTGGATCGTTACATAGCCACTGGGGTGCGTGATGGCTTGGACTCCATAAAATGCAACTTCAATGCCGGAGAATTTTCCCATTTAAAAACGTCTCAGAAAGCCATGCACTTCAGAATAGGGTGAGCATGATGAAGACAAATTACATTGGACTTAATGTGGAACTCCCCCACACGTGGCCCCCGCCCTAGCTGTTCCCATAATAAACTGTTAGCTTTTATGACATGGTGCAGCGTGATGGATTATCTATTTCACACCAAGCACTGAAACAATTATTTTGAAGTTTCATCTGTGTCAAAAACACTGTTAAAAAGTTATGTGCTACAGAGTTCTAGCTAAATGTCTAACTCAAAGAGATCATTTAAATATAAAGTATTTGGCTTTTAGGAGCAATCATCTATTGCAGGGGTTGCTGAACCCTAGCTCCCTGGAAGGTGCAGTGGAGTCAGCTTACCTGTATTCTTTGGTGTAAATGAGAAGTCTCTTTGGTCCATCTAAAGAGTCAACTGCAGCACAGTAAAACCAAATCATACGCTCTACCAGGGACACAGTCCCCCATACTGTACCTGGTCATCTCACGAGTGGAGATCTCTGATCCTGGAGGGCTGCAGTGTGTCCAGGTTTTTGTTCCAGTCCAGCTCTAGTAGGCCCTCCATGATCCGAGTTGCCCACCACAGATCTACATCAACCAACACATGGCATGTCAGTAATAACTACAGAACTTCCTCAATCTCACACACAAAAGTTCTCCCAACACCCTCAGGTACTGCAGCACCCAACCTTAAAGCTTTAAAAATTTAGGAGCAATTAATCAGAAAAATGCTCATGAAGCGAAACAGAATTGTTTCATTATATCTCAGAACTAAATTGTACGTAATGGTGCTCGGCACGATCACAGACCCAATCTGAACTGTTCAATAAAGTGTGCACCCTGATTGACTTTTCCAATAATGTGTCATTAGGCTGTCATTATCAATAATTGGTCTTTTACCGAATTAGGTATTTCCAGCATCGATCAGACAACCAGTTGCTCCCTAAATTAAAATGGAAAGCTATCAAATGGAGAGAAGGCATGGAGAACGTGATGAGACAAAAGCTGAAAGGAGGAGGGAGGAGGAGGGAGGGAAAGGGGAAGTGGAGAATAAACTCCCTGACTTTGTACTTTATGGAAAACTCTGTGTTCTCAGTTCTCAGGCCTAATCCTGTTAGTGAGTGGAACCGGCCTTCATTATGACGACATTATCAGCCATTCCACACATATTCTAAACCTTTTTTGCCTTTTTCTGAACTCGATTTATGGTTGATTTTTGTTAATGGATGTTTTTCCCCACAAACATTAGAACTGCGTCCCACTTCAAAAGCCTCTATAACTCTTTAGAATTGACCACTTTGGGTACATTCTTAAAGCATTGTGGAATTATCTAGAACCCTGCCCGTGTGCGTGGAGGGCTGGGGTATGACTGTAAGCTTAGCTAGCTCTCTTTCAGCTCTGAGCAGCCAAGGCCACAAAGCTGTCAGAGAAATGCAAATGGCCTGGAGTCTCATGTTGAATACTCACATTCTGGTCACGTGTCACCTAAATGGATGGCGAGGAATCTGTATGGTGGCAGCGGTGGCAGCTATGAGCATGACAGAAGGATCTTTGTGGGGTTATGTCCTAATTTTAGTTTCGTTCTTGGAGCGTGGGGGTATGGAATGGGGAGAGGAGAGGAGAGGGCTGAATGATGGTAAAATGTAATAGCTGTTTATTACCCAATCATTAGAACAGAGTTCACAAACAAGCGGCGAAATGAGCCGGCCGGCCTCGGAGTATCGATTCAAATGAATCCATTGCCTTCTACCTGCTCCTCTCCAGATGAGTCAATTATTCCAATTTGTGGGGACGAGAGCTGTTTAGCTGGATATTTACATTACAACTGGAGGCAAGCACAGCATACCACTGTTCCATCTATCAAAGCCATGTGATGCTCTTTCTGGAAATGGCCATTTCCCTCTGTCTTTAGAGTCATTTTCATTTCCCCTGGGACGAAGGCTCACATGCTTCTAAATGGAGAAGGGAAAGTATGAAAGTGAAGATTACGGTCCTAGCTCTGCTGTCAGACAGCAAACAGGAGAAAGGACTTATGGGTTTGAAGTAAAAGCAAATCACAGAGCGACAGCGAAGCTCTAGATTAAGCCTGGAGGCCCTGGGCTTTAGAGCCGGGATGGCGGGAGCAGCCAGACTGACAGGTGGACAGCAAAGCCCAGGAGGAGGTAGGGGAGAAAGAGGTGGAGGAAGACGAAGAAGAAGACAGAAGAAGAAGACAGAAGAAGAAAACGAAAACAAGAATGTGATGAGCTAAGTTGTCTATTCTTGAGTAGAAAAATTGCTTGTCAAAGACATTACAGTTCCTGTTATCTGTTGATGTGCATTCGTTCTTTGATCTCATTATATTGTTACATCCCTCCCTGGTCATAAAAAACATCACACAACATATTTCGGACATATTTACAAGAATGTTAGTTATAGTCTTGAAGTCTGTTTTCTTATCTGGGTGGATATGAATCCAATTAGAACAAGAGTACATCCAATGCCATGCTTTCTCCTTAATCTGTTACCAATTAAAGAACATCTTTATGACAATTTATCCAATGTTTCTGTCATATTACCAAAGATGTGGGTGTTGCACCAGAGTGCGGAATAACTTCATATCCATGGCAAAAGTGGTTAATTGAATAAAAGTCAACACACATTAGGCCTATGTGATGTTTTTACACATTCTCTACATTAAATAACACATATGCTAATTGAAAAGGAAGTTGCAGAATGAACTAAGAGTAGGAGACGTGTTAGTTTGCACAATAATCTGATATGAACTAAGTCAGACAAGATAGAACGGCCAAAGGGGGCGGTGTTGCTATCTACTGCAGAGATGTCTTACTTACTTACTTACTGTCTTACTATCCAGGTCTGTACCCAAACAATTTGAACTTTTACTTTTAAAAATCCGCCTTTATAGAAACAAGTCTCTCATTGTTGCCGCTTGCTCTAGACCACCCTCTGCCCCCAGCTGTGCTCTGGACACCATATGTGAACTGATTGCCCCCCATCTATCTTCAGAGTTCGTGCTGCTAGGTGATCTAAACTGGGACATGCTTAACACCCCGGCCATCCTACAATCTAAGCTTGATGCCCTAAACCTCACACAAATCATAATTGAACCTACTAGGTACAACCCCAAAGCCGTAAACACGGGCACCCTCATAGATGTCACCCTACTAACTTGCCCTCCAAATACACCCCTGCTGTTTTCAACCAAGATTTCAGCGATCACTGCCTCATTGCCTGCATCCGTAATGGGTTTGCGGTCAAACGATCTCCCGTCATTACTGTTAAACGTTCCCTAAAACACTTCAGCGAGCAGGCCTTTCTAATCAACCTGGCCCGGGTATCCTGGAAGGATATTGACCTCATCCCGTCAGTAGAGGATGCCTGGTTGTGCCTTCCTCACCATCTTAAATAAGCATGCCCCATTCAAGAAATTTAGAACCAGGAACAGATATAGCCCTTGGTTCTCTCCAGACCTGACTGCCCTTGACCAGCACAAAAACATCCTGTGGCGTTCTGCATTAGCATCGAACAGCCCCCATGATATGCAACTTTTCAGGGAAGTCAGGAACCAATATACACTGGCAGTTAGGAAAGCCAAGGCTAGCTTTTTCAAGCAGAAATTTGCATCCTGTAACACAAACTCTAAAAAGTTCTGGGACACTAAAGTCTATGGAGAATAAGAGCACCTCCTCCCAGCTGCCCACTGCACTGAGGATAGGAAACGCTGTCTCCACCGATAAACTCACAATAATTGAGAATTTCAATAAGCATTTTTCTACGGTTGGCCATGCTTTCCACCTGGCTACCCCTACCCCGGTCAACAGCCCTGCACCCCCGTCAATAACTCGCCAAAGCCTCCCCCATTTCTCCTTCTCCCAAATCCAGTTAGCTGATGTTCTGAAAGAGCTGCGAAATCTGGACCCCTACAAATCAGCCGGGCTAGACAATCTGGACCCTTTCTTTCTAAAATTATCTGCCGAAATTGTTGCAACACCTATTACTAGCCTGTTCAACCTCTCTTTCGTGATGTCTGAGAATCCCAAAGACTGGAAAGCAGCTGCGGTCATCCCCCTCTTCAAAGGGGGAGACACTCTTGACCCAAACTGCTACAGACCTATATCTATCCTACCCTGCCTTTCTAAGGTCTTTGAAATCCAAGTTAATAAACAAATCACCGACCATTTCGAATCCCACCGTACCTTCTCCGCTATGCAATCTGGTTTCAGGGCTGGTCATGGGTGCACCTCAGCCATACTCAAGGTCCTAAATGACATCATAACCGCCATCGATAAGAGACATTACTGTGCAGCCGTTTTCATTGATCTTGCCAAGGCTTTTGACTCTGTCAATCACCACATCCTTATCGGCAGACTCGGCAGCCTTGGTTTCTCAAATGATTGCCTCGCATGGTTCACCAACTACTTCTCAGACAGAGTTCAGTGTGTCAAATCAGAGGGCCTCTGGCAGTCTCTATGGGGGTGCCACAAAGTTCAATTCTTGGGCCGACTCTCTTCTCTGTATACATCAATAATGTTGCTCTTGCTGCAGGTGAGTCTCTGATCCACCTCTACGCAGACGACATCATTCTGTATACTTCTGCCCCCTCTTTGGACACTGTGTTAACTACCCTCCAGACAAGCTTCAATGCCATACAACTCTCCTTCCGTGGCCTACAACTGCTCTTAAACGCAAGTAAAACTAAATGCATGCTCTTCAGCCGATCGCTGCCCGCACCTGTCCCCCCGTCCAGCATCATTACTCTGGACGGTTCTGTCTTAGATTATGTGGACAACTACAAATATCTAGGTGTCTGGTTAGACTGTAAACTCTCCTTTCAGACTCACATCAAACATCTCCAATCTAAAAATAAATCTAGAATTGACTTCATATTTCACCAACAAAGCATCCTTCACTCATGCTGCCAAACATACCCTCGTAAAACTGACCATCCTACCGATCCTCGACTTCGGTGATGTCATTTACAAAATAGCCTCTAATACTCTACTCAACAAATTGGATGCAGTCTATCACAGTGCCATCCGTTTTGTTACCAAAGCCCCATATACCACCCACCTCTGCGACCTGTACACTCTCGTTGGCTGGCCCTCGCTTTACACTCGTCGCCATACCCACTGGCTCCAGGTCATCTACAAGTCCCTGCTAGGTAAAGTCCCGCCTTATCTCAGCTCACTGGTCACCTTAGCAGCACCAACCCGTAGCATGCGCTCCAGCAGGTATATCTCACTGGTCACCCCCAAAGCCAATTCCTCCTTTGGCCGACTCTCCTTCCAGTTCTCTGCTGCCAATGACTGGAACGAACTACAAAAATCGCTGAAACTGGAGACACTTATCTCCCTCACCAGCTTTAAGCACCAGCTGTCAGAGCAGTTCACTGACCACTGCACCTGTTTATAGCCCATCTGTAAATAGCCCAACCAACTACCTCATCCCCTACCGTATTTATTTATTTATCTAGTTCCTTTGCAACCCAGTTTTTTTCTACATTGCACATTCATCTACTGCACATCTACCATTCCAGTGTTTAAGTGTTATATTGTAATTACTTTGCCACCATGGCCTATTTATTGCCTTACCTTCCTTATCCTACCTCATTTGCACTCTTTGTATATATATTCTTTTTTTTTCTACTGTATTATTGACTGTATGTTTGTTTTACTCCATGTGTAACTCTGTGTTGTTGTATGTGTCGAACTGCTTTGCTTTATCTTGGCCAGGTCGCAGTTGTAAATGAGAACTTGTTCTCAACTTGCCTACCTGGTTAAATAAAGGTGAAATAAAATAAAAATGAAAAAAACTTAGTTCATTGCATTTCTTGTTTAAACACAGTGTCAGATTGAAAATGGCCACCCTTCCCTCCACTGTCTCAATGTAAAGTACAGCCACCTGGTGCACAGCACAGCACTGTCAGGGTTGGGAGTTTAGAATGCCAAACCATAATGACACAGGGTTTCCCTCCCTATGCTCCCTTCCCCTCCAATTTCCATCCAACACCACAATTAAATATCTCACTCTGGCAATTAGGAAATGTGGAAAAATTGTTGTATTGCGTGGACAGCTTTGAAACAAGGCCTTGCTGTTAGCAGGAGAGAGAGAGGAGAGATGGAAAGAGAGAGAGAAGAGGGGGAGCGAGAGAGTGAAAGAGTGAGAAAGAGAGAGAGAGAGAGGCTGTTTATGAATCTGTTATAGGAACACTGAGGAGATAATTAGTTGAACCGGGGGTACAACTTTATGTTTCCATCTCCCGCCAAGGCCCGACGTAGAAAGTAATTATATCTGTCCCTGTGTTTTATCTATCAGCTCCTCTCTTTTCAGACATGGTGGAGTGGGATGTTGGCTCTGTATTGTACGAATGCAACATTTTTCATGTCCTGCTCTCTGCTAAAGAAAATTGTGATGCTCTCAAGTTGTGTGATGTTGTCAAAAGTACATTGTTAAATGGTGTACATTAGGCAGGTTTATACATTGTTTAATGATTGTAAGGTGCAAATAAAGTTAAGTAATTAAGTAATTTCTTGAGTAATGTAACCTTGTGCTAACAGTATTGATTGATTGAAAATGAAATATTAGTGTTTGTCTTCTTGAGTGGTCTCCAATTTGTTTTCTTGAACAATATTTCTATTCACATTTTGTTCACTCCTATTGCGTTTTGACAGATTTTACTTAATGAAAACAATACGATGGGATTCATTTTATTTTCACAACAGACACCCAGAAAAGTTATTGCTCTATTTGAAGGACATTCATTGTTTTAAATGCCAACAAGGAACTTGCCAACAAGCTACCACACGCAAGACTAGACTGTAGGAGAAGTACCATCTGTCTCAGTCTAGGGGAGAAAATTATAGATGGTGTCTGAGTCATAAAGGGATCTGTCCTGACTCCAAGACAACTGTACTGTATGTCCTCTTACATAATTAGGATACTGATTCTGAAAGAAAGACGAGACACCAGTTGAAATCAATGCATTATGTCCAGCGTTATTCCAAGGGTGCCAAATGTGAGTACTATTATGAGCAGATGTATAAATAGAAACTTTAAAAAGTCAACTACAAAATGTGAATTGTTCTCATCAGAAAAATAGTACCTTGGGCTACAATGCATGGTACATAGGAAGAGTCCCAACTTATTGCAAAAAACATCAAGGTTCTGGAAAAGCACAACTATGTATTAATGTATTACTACACAGATATTAAACATTCTGCACATACATGATAATAAAATGTGTGATTGAGCCAGCCAGGGCTTGAACTCACACCCAACAGTTCTTATAGTAGGCAAAATAATGAGGGGACATGCTTTAGGTGTCTCCAACACTGCAATTTGAACCAAATTATGTAGTAGATTCGTGCTGTGTACTTATACAGCCAAACGGTGACTAAACGTGTCTCAACCCTCCAACATTACAATCTGCCTATCCAGCTGTAAGTAACCTAGACTTTGGGACTGTCAGGATCCGTGTGTGTAGCTGGTGCGTGAGAGTCAGGCGCAGGAGAGCAGAGATAGTGAACGAAAGCACTTTACTGTGGCACAGTATAAACACTGAACGCAAATAGTGTAACAAAAACAAATGCCTACAGGAAAAAGTGCGGCAGCACAAAGTACAAAATACCAGTCTGGCGCAAACCAGCCGAAAACGTGCCACTGACAATAAACAATTACACACACAAACATGGGGGAAACCAGAGGGTTAAATACATGACAAGTAATGAGGGAATGACAACCAGGTGGATCGGGGGGGGAATGACAACCATGAAAAGGGGATCGGTGATGGCTAGAAGACCGGTGACGTCGACCGCCGAACACAGCCCGAACAAGGAGAGGCACCGACTTCGGCGGAAGTCGTGACAGGGACAATGTCACTATATTCTGTTTTACAGCCACTAACAGAAAATAACAATAACAACCCTCTGTTGGTGAGAGAGAAAGAGAGAGAGATAAATTGTGTGTGTGTGTGTGTGTGTGTGTGTGTGTGTGTGTGTGTGTGTGTGTGTGTGTGTGTGTGTGTGTGTGTGTGTGTGTGTGTGTGTGTGTGTGTGTGTGTGTGTGTGTGTGTGTGTGTGTGTGTGGTAATATTAATAATATACAGTATGTATTATATATACCTCACATGCAACCTGTAATGAGACTGTAATTAATATGGTCAAAGTCTATTAAACTGAATATCTGACTCCATAAACATGATTTAGCTATATGCAAGAGACTATAGCTGAGTTACAGGAATTGGCTATCAAGAAAGGTCAGATAATTGTCTATATCAAAGGCAGATATTTAATATAATTGTAAAATGAATGATACCATTATACAAGGCATAAAGCTTAACAAGCATTACAAGGCATTATTCTAGGCATGATTAGAGAGGGAGATAGAGATACAAAGAAACCTTGGCTTGTGCCATGGCCCATAGTTCATGGGAGAGGGAGAGAGAGAGAGTGTGTAGCCAAGAACAAAGAGAAAGAGACAATGAAGCTAAGACCCTTTTATAACCATTTGAGCATGTTTAGATTCAACATTTTAGTTTTTGACCAATAGGACTACTGTTGAGTTAACTTCCAATCAGATATCAAACCTACAAGATGCTATCATGCTTTACATAAAGAATGGGGGATGTGGAGAGAAACACAGAGGCTGAATTCCTGAGACGACAAGAAAACCTCTTGCATACAGTTGATAAAATAACTTTGGGGTCTGGGCCGCCCTACGTGTGTGTGTGTGTGTGTGTGTGTGTGTGAGTGAGTGAAAGGGGGAGAGGTAGAAAGAGAGGGAGATCTTTATTTACACTATAAAATGGATTGCCTCCAACCTATGGTGTGTGGCAAGGGAGCCATACCCTCCTGGCTGGGGGAAGAAACATAATTTCAAGCTTGAGTGGCCTCCGCACTGTCTTTGTGTCCTGTCAAACGGAAATGCCGGCAGAATACCAAACTCCTCCTCTGACCTTTCTCCATATCTGCTCTGTACATCTGAATAGTGGATCATACAAGGGTTCTCTGAACACTGGATCCCCCCCACACCACAAAACAATTTCATCAACAAAGGGACACAGTGATGAGAGGGGAATTAAAGGTGTCTTATCTGATTCATTTAAAGTCAACACGTATCAAATGACTGCTATTCTTTTGTACCAGTTCTTACCTAATACAGTCATTACTGAACCAGAACATGTCAGAATATGCAATCTGAAAACACCCACTGCCCAGAAACGCAGGGACAGAAACACAGGGTGTGATATCAACATAATTCATGTAATTAGCTTGAATACAGGTTTGATGGATGCTCAGGTTTGTGTGGAAATTAGAAACCCTAGCAGTGAGCCAACAGTGCAACAACAGGGTTATCACAGAAGCTTCCCAGCTCTAGTAGTTGTTTTCTCCCTCCTCCCTATGCGGTCTACTCGTTACCGCCTTGGCATTCAAATGGCCAGCAATTGATTTGCTAAGTGGGCACAGGCTGCACACCTGGACCCACTCCCTAACATGTTTACTCATTGTATTAGGCAACAATAAGCCTAGTCAACCATGGCTGGCTGACTGTGTCTAATAATCACACAGATGGTGACCATGACAAGAGGTTACACCATGGTTTTCCCAAATTAAGTATTCCCCCAAGGCACTTGGAGGTCACCAGGGAGAGGAATGTTTTTTGTGTGGAAGGACGAGGAGGATTGGAGGAGGGGGGACAGGAAAATAGTATCATGGAGGTGCTAATAGCCCACCTGTCTGTCCTCATGCACGCCTTGTTCTTGTCTGACTGAAGTCCTTGTGTGACCACCACTGCATAATAAAACACAGGCAGTGGTGGTGCTCTCCTCTCTATCTCCCTATCCGCCATGGACGCCCATTACTAGACGCCTGGCTGAAAGTTGTCTCAAAATCGAGCTGCGACGGCAAGTTAGTTTAGGATGTTAAGAGCCCGAGCTGCAACTACAGTAAAGAGACAAACGCCCTAACTGTATGGGAATGAAGACAGAATGAAGACACTTGTCCAGGGTTTGGTGTTGGCAGGCAACAGGGTGAATCAGAGGGTGCTGCTCTCTGGCGATGAAACAAGGATTAACCTAGAATGTCACCCAACACATCCTCTGGGGTGAAAGAGCCCTCGTGGGTAAGCACATTTGAATAAAGTGGGCTCACAACAACAAGCTGCGTTGTGTGCTGTGTGAACCCACTCTGAATTGACTGTCGGAAGACTCTGTTGTCTTTGAGGCAAAAGAATGTTCGCCTAGTGAGTCAAAAGACTAAAATGACAGGGGAAAGTTAGCTAACTCCACCTGCTCCAGCAAACGCTATCAATGCCTACATGCCCATTTTTGTGTACGTTTTCATTAGCGTTCATAGCTTTGGTCATAGATTGGAAATATATTACTTTCTTCAGAATGCTTTTTTCTTACACTCTGTTGATAGCACCAATACACTTTCAAAACAACACCACCACTGCAATTTAATTTAACATGGTCAGAATTAACACAGGGACAAACGTTATCCTTACGATTGTGTTCTGAGATACTCTGTACACATTCAGATGGGGAAACAGGGTACTGAGCCAAGACAGATAGAAGAGATTGTGCTGAAACTCTTCCATAGCAACAACACTATGTTTTTTGGGGATGACAATTTCAATGAATTGAGTGATACCATGCAGAAAATTAGCTGGCCCGATCCAGTCTACAGTCTTTGGGCATATCTGCATATTCCCTTTAAGAAATTGGTGGAGCAAATATTAACAGTCAGAATATAGACTCTGGTTAATGTTGCAGACAGAAGCAAAAAGAAACACTGTAAAAAAAAATAAGCATATTTCAATATGAATAATGCATTGTTAGGTTATGTTTACCGAGCTCCGTATAGACAGGTACAATAATCCTGTGCAATTGTTTACCTATTGTGCTAGAAGATGTTAGAGGCCCTTAAACCCTTAGACAGAGCTATTCTACTCAACCAGGCTGAAGATTAGTCCTGTAAAACCAGTAATCTGCCAGAGAATTAAGCTGCAAAATAATATCTTTACACTGGGTACTTCATATGTCTGACCTAGAGTGTGCTTTGTGTGTGTTGTTAAATAAGTTGTTCGAAGAGCACTTCTCTTTGTATTGTTTTTGAGAGCTTGCCAGGTTGGTGGTGAAATATATATTTAGAATGATGAAAGATTTTATTTTATTTTAAACCTTTATTTAACTAGGCAAGTCAGTTAAGAACACATTCTTATTTACAATGAAGGCCTACCAAAAGGAAAAAGGCCTCCTGTGGGGACATTGGCTGGGATTAAAAATAAATAAATAAATAAAATATAAATATTGGACAAAACACACATCACGACAAGAGAGACAACACAACGCTACATAAAGAGAGACCTAAGACAACAACATAGCAAGGCAGCAACACATGACAACACAGCATGGTAGCAACACAACATGAAAACAACATGGAACCAACACAACATGATAGCAGCGCAAAACATGGTACAAACGTTATTGGCACAGACAACAGCACAAATGGTAAGAAGGTAGAGACAACAATACATCACACAAAGCAGCTTGTTCCAGTCGCTAGATGCAGCGAACTGAAAAGAGGAGCGACCAAGGGATGTGTGTGCTTTGGGGACCAAGCATGCTAGATTGGACGATTCTTGCCATTCTCCTTTAACCCCTCTCACCAGCGAGCTGTTTTCATGACGGTAGCAGGAAAAAGTGATAATACGGTGTATTATTCATAAATGCTATCATATACACGTAAACATTCTGAGATGAACCTTTCACTGCATTGAAGACTTCATACAATATTAGACTAAAAAGCCTAAGGACAGTCTGATTAGCCCACAACACATCATCCATCTGCAGAATTCAGATCGGGTTTGCTATGTGCTATTGGCAAGCCTTTTCAAATGGGTGCCAATGTGACTAGGCATACTGTACAACATGATGCGTAACAGAGGAGAAGAGGCTGGGACAGATGCAACATCGCCCAGTCTCTGGGCCTTCCAACATCCAATAGAGGAGACAGAATGTGATGATGACAGTTATCAACACAATCTGGCCTCACACACTAACCCAGTTTCACAGTCTTTCATTTGGTTGTGTGTCATTGACCTGATCATGTCCTTGTTACTCTGTTAGCTTGTTAGAGCAATATTTGAACACTACAGTGTCATTATTAGGACAGCCTCAGTCTCAGCAGGTCCTAATATGGACACCTTATAGATGCTTCTTGATTCAAGAGGTATGTACATTTGGAAGTAGTTGTAATCTTTCTAGATCCATATTCTTGGATTTATTAATGTAACTTCTACCTTTGTCTCACTTCAAAAATGAAAAAAAAATCCCTTCTGTCCCACAAATACTACCAGACTGATAACATTATGCCTCTCTTCATGCACATTATGTAAGATTGGCTAAATGCTCATTGACCGCCTTAATACCAGATAAATGTTAGTGCAACTATCACGTGGATGACTGAAGCTAAGTGAACTCACTGGTTGTAAATGTAAAAAAATGTAATCAGAAGTTTACGTCAAATGTAATTTGTGTGTGTGTGTGTGTGTGTTTGTGTGTGTGTGTGTGTGCATGTGTATGTGTATGTGCATGGAATCTTTTTTAAGAGATGGCACCATACCCTATCAGATAAAAATGGGTCTTCTTCTATTATTATTAATAACCAGAATCAGATGCAAAACTATATTTCCATCTCATGTTTATATAGACCCTGCAAGTATTCAAGAATGCTAGCAGACAGGAAGGACGATGTCTTCATGGTGATATTGTACTGCACACCACTTCTTGCTTACTTATTTCCCATAAGTATCAGTCTAGATTAACAGACACCCAGGAGTATTGTGAGGTGTGATAAAATCTGATTATTACTGCGCCCTCATACTGTTTCCTCCATCTCTGTCTCTTCTCCTCTGCTCCTACACTATTCCTGCCACTAATACTGCACAACTTATTCACTGCTTGTATCTCAATCAGCACACCGGTTATGACAGCACACCAGTGTGAAGGCAGATCCCAAAAGATCCCAAACGGAGCTAAAGTGACAATCAAAAACCTAAATCAGAAAATAATCACTTGTTTTTCTCTGTCAGTGAATGAGGTTATATCATGAATACAATGTATAGAGCTTTGATCACCTGAAAAAGCACTATATATCCGGTCCATTCATTATTTGTATTATTATCATAGTAGCGAATCCTATTTACAAGCCCAGAGAGCCATTGCCTTCCTCCGACACTCAGCAGGTCAGGTCAGATAGATTATCCCAGAATGAGTCCGTACAACAACACCACCAGTGGTATCATCACATTTGAACACAGCTCTGCCGTAACAGACATTGATCTCTGTCTGCCACAGGGGAGATGACTGCTTAGGCAGTTGTCAGGATCAGCAGTACAGTAGATCTCTAAGAACATCAGTCACGGCCCATGTATAAACAGGCAGATCCAGGGGGCCTAGATTGGCCTGGTACACAGGCTTCCCCTGAGATGTTGACAAGCTGCATCTCACGGGAGGTACATAGGCTACCTCCAACATCATTATTCAATGGAATTAACAAATGAAACCTTTTTTTACATTAGCAGTTGTCACAAATGCAAAAACAACAAAAGAGCAAGCAATGCAGGTGCAGAAGGAAAACTCCATACAGATGTAGGATCTTAAAATGACCACTCTTACGTTGATTAGAATTTCCCTGCACAGCAGGAAATGCAAACTTTTAAAAGTTTGCATTTCCTTCTTTAAAAAGGCTTCCAAAGTTTGTCATTTCCACTTTGAATTTCAGACTTGATTTGTCCTAATGAAAAATGTATCAACCCCTACAAAAATGTCAGTTAATTATAATCCACATAGTAATTCACATTTCCTGTTGCTGCAGGATTATTTTCCTTCTGTAGCAAACTGGCTCAAGTTAAAATCCTATATCTGTAGGCTCCGAGGGGTGGCCAGTCCTCTTCTGGCCAGTCCTGTTCTATCGACTTATCTGCAAGACCAGGGGGGAATTGGGTATGCTTGCCTTGCACTATTCAGCAGCCTACTACTTAGAGAGTGGTGATTATGATCATTTCCCAGAGGTAGACTATTAAAAGAAAGCTTTTGCGGGTTGGGTATAATGTAGGGAGGGGACTGCAGGTGTTGTTGGAGCTATCAGTAAATCAACACATAATGATGTATATACAGTATCTCATGCCAGTATCCTAAACCTGGCTAACCAGCCCATATATATTTTTTTATGGGGGGTAGTGGATATATAACCAGGCCCGGCTCCAGGCATAAGAGACATAAGCAGCCGCTCAGGGCCCCGGCCGCTAGAGGGCCGCTAGATGGACTCCCTATAGTCGATTGACGCACCGGTATGTCAATCTAAGTAACAAAAATATTCCCATCAAAATCCATCAGTTTAAACTAGAGATATCAGTCATTCATTACACATCCATAAAGACTCTATATTGCATGCCGCTGCGAACTCATCACATATGCACTTACTGCACTACATAAATAATGCTAATCAAACAACAGTGCAGGGCACGCACACTGAATTAAAGGGCAACTACACTCAAAAATCAAAGTTTCTCAGCTTTTTCCCAGAACTCAAAAGTCATTCCATGATGTAGTTTAAGCATTGTTGTGAACACAGAAAATCTAATTTTGTGGTTTTTCTATTTAAAAAGTGTTAAAAAACTGGGGGAACCCTGAAAGTAATACAAGAGAGTAGTACAATATAATATAAACAACGCTTATTTTATCCACAGCGACTTACTGTCATGTGTGAATACATTTTTATGTGTGGTTGGTCCCGGCAATCGAACCCACTATCCTGGCATTGTAGTGCTCTACCAAGATGCATGACAAGGTTATAAAGGCTTTGTGAAGCCTCAATTTAATATGATTGATAAAGCCTTTATTAGGTGATGCTTATGCCAACCTCATATTTGACATAGGGGGTTATGTCATATTTGACATTGGTGGTTATGTCACATAGTTATACCACATTTATGAACCCTTTATAGAGCATGACATACGGTTATAGATGATTTGTGACACATTTTTGCAGTGTTTATGAAGGCTATATGAAGGCTTTATGAATTCTGCCATTAAACACGTTACTCTCAAACATACACTATACAGAAGCAGGATTTTCTCTCTTTTCTCTCCAGGTATGCATTTCTACAACCTCCAGTGTCCTGGGACCGCGCTCCTCCTTTTCCCCCTCTCCCTTCATCTCACCCTCTACGCTGTCTCTAACAGGAGCTGAGGGCGTTGTAGATTAGGATCAAAGCTTCACGCTGCCACTGTCACACCACATTGGAGTCAGAATGGACGGCAAAGCCCATCTGAGTCACGTGCTCTGAGCTGGATTTGATTTAAGTGCTGTTTAAGCATTCCATCTGTCTTATTAATGACGACGGGTCCTGCTGTAGCCCAATTCAGACCGGGTGGTTTGGACTGAGCACTAAATATCTGTGATTCTAATGTGTATAAAATGTTTACGTGAGGAAGTGTAACGTTAGATGTTTGATCTTGTCACATCTGCTCCTGCAACGCCCTCTACTGCTCATCCTGTGTCTCTCCCCCAGTACTCTCTCCCTCTCCCTCTCTCTGTGTGTGTGTGATTGTGTGGGCGGAGACAGGTGTGCTGGAGTCAGAGCAGATCCCCACCAGCTGCAACCTGTTCCATAATCAAGTCCTCTACAAATAGTCAGCCCTGACACTTCCACGCTGCCAGGTCGTAATCTCTGCTCAGTCAGTCTACATTTCTAGCCGTTTGTTGCTATTCAGAACCTGTTATCCTGTTGTGCCTGTTTCTCTTGCCTGATGCTGTTTTCTTCTCCACTACAGTTCTGCCCGCTCTGACTCTGGTCCCTGTCTCCAGTCCCACGTCTCGTCCTCCTGCTACTCTGTCCTGGATTCCCCACTCTCCTAATTCCTTGGATTCCCCTCCGGACCTGCTTACCCTGTCTCAACCCCCCTCGCTCCAGCCACAGCCTCCGCATCTGGTTTCCAGCAACCTGCCCGAGCTTCCACTGACCTGCACTCCATCTCCCCCCTGTGTTTCAAATAATACCTTGGTTACTTCATCCCAGTCTCCTCGTCTGAGTCTGCTTTTGGGTTCCCCTGTTCCACTCTGCATAACAGATCTAATCATAGTGTCGGATATTGTGCGCCATTATGATATTATAAAGTAACATCCAAAATTATTGCCACCCTTGATAAAGATGAGCAAAAAAGACAGTATTCTTAAGGATCCGCACCTTTTTTCCCATTTTCACCTAAAATGACATACCCAAATCTAACTACCTGTAGCTCAGGCCCTGAAGCAAGGATATGCATATTCTTGGTACCATTTGAAAGGAAACACTTTGAAGGTTGTGGAAATATGAAAGGAATGTAGGATAATATAACACAATAGATCTGGTAAAAGATAATACAAAGAAAAAACCAACTGTTCTTTTTTTTGTACTGTCATCTTTGAAATGCAAGAGAAAGGACATAATGTATTATTCCAGCCCAGGTGCAATTTAGATTTTGGCCACTAGATGGCAGCAGTGTATGCGCAAAGTTGTAGACTAATCCAATGAACCATTGCATTCCTGTTCAACATTTTGTATCAAGACTGCCCAAATGTTCCAAATTATTTTATGAATAACTTTTCATGTTCAAAATTGTGCACTCTCAAACAATAGCCTGGTATTCTTTCACTATACTAGCTACTGTAAATTGGACAGTGCAGTTAGATTAACACGAATTTAAGCTTTCTGCCAATATCAGATATGTCTACGTCCTGGGAAATTTTCTTGTTACTTACAACCTCATGCTAATCGCATTAGCCTACGTTAGCTCAACCGTCCCGTGGAAGGGACACCAATCCCGAATAAGTTTTAAATGCTCTACAACAAAGCTTTCTTAGTGTCCAACAAGCATCCTCTACCCTTAACCTTGTTCTGAACACTTCCAAAACAAAGGTAATGTGGTTTGGTAAGAAGAATGCCCCTCTTCCCACAGGTGTTATTACAACCTCTGAGTGTTTAGAGCCTTTGCTATGAGATGCGATTGAAAATACATCTTGTTTCCATTGATCATCCTTGAGATGTTTTTACAACTTGATTGGAGTCCACCTGTGGTAAATTCAATTGATTGGACATGATTTGGAAAGGCACACACCTCTCTATATAAGGTCCCACAGTTGACAATATATGTCACATCAAGAACCAAGTCATGAGTTCGAAGGAATTGTCCGTAGAGCTCAAAGACAGGATTGTGTTGAGGCACAGATCTGTGGAAGGGTGCCAAAAACTTCTGCAGCATTGAAGGTCCCAAAGAACACAGTGGCCTTCATCATTGTTAAATGAAAGAAGTTTAGAGCCACCAAGACTCCTCCTAGAGCTGGCCGCTAGGTCAAACTGAGCAAGAGGGAGAAGGGCCTTGGTCAGGGAGGTGACCAAGACCCGATGGTCACTCTGACAGAGCTCCATAGTTCCTCTGTGGAGATGAGAGAATCTTCCATAAGGAAAGCCATCTCTGCAGCACTCTACCAATCAGGCCTTTATGGTAGAGTGGCTAATTGGAAGCCACTCCTTCATAAAAGACACACGATAGCCCGCTTGGAGTTTGCCAAAAGGCCCATAAAGGACTCAGACAAGGAGAAACAAGATTCTCTGGTCTGATGAAACCAATATTGAACTCTTTGGCCTGTATGCCAAGCGTCATGTCTGGAGGAAACCTGGCACCATCCATACAATGAAGCATGGTGGTGGCAGCATCATGCTTTGGGGATGTTATTCAGCGGCAGGGACTGGGAGACTTGTCAGGATCGGTGGAAAGTTGAAAGGAGCAAAGTACAGAGAGATCCTTGATGAAAACCTGCTCCAGAGTGCTCAGGATCTCAGACTAGGATGAAAGTTCACCTTCCAACATGACACCGACCCTAAGCACACAGGGCCTTGAGTGGCCCAGCCAGAGGCCAGACTTGAACCCAATCAACCCAATGCTTGTGTTTCTTGGACAAGTCTCTTCTTCTTATTGGTGTCCTTTAGTAGTGGTTTCTTTCCAGCAACTCAGCTCTGAAATGTTGATCTTGAGATGTGTCTGTTACTTGAACTCTGTGAAGCATTTATTTGGGCTGCAATCTAGATAACTCTAATGAACTTATCCTCTGCATCAGAGGTAACTCTGGGTCTTCCTTTCCTGTGGCGGTCCCCATGAGAGCCAGTTTCGTCATAGGGCTTGATGGTTTTGCGACTGCATTTGAAGAAACTTTCAAAGTTCTTGAAATGTTCTACATTGACTGACCTTCATGTCTTAAGGTAATGATGGACTGTCTTTTCTCTTGTTTATTTGAGCTGTTCTTGCCATAATATGGACTTGGTCTTTTACCAAGTAGGGCTGTCTTCTGTATACCACCCCTACCTTGTCACAACACAACTGATTGGCTCAAACGCATTAACTTTATAGGGAGCGGCAGCTGAGGTGTCGGTTTTGGAGAGTCTGGCGTGCCCAAAGTAAAAGGCCTGCCACTCAGGCTCATAAACTAGGATATGCACATAATTAGTACAATTGGATAGAAAACACTCTGAAGTTTCTAAGAGTGTTAAAATATTGTCTGTGAGTATAACAGAACTGATATAGCAGGCAAAAACCCGAGGAATTTCTGTCCTGGAAAAAGTGTTTTTGACACATTGCCTCATTTTGAACCCCTCCCTATTGAAAACAGCTATATATGGGAGTAAGATTGCAGTACCTATTGCTTCCACTGGATGTCAATAGTCTCTAGACAGTGTTTGGTGATGTTAGGTTGCTCTGGATGGTAATAGAAGAAGAATTTCGAACTAGTCACCAGTAAACAGAAGAGGATGCGCGTTCACGGGCTCGCGAACGCTGTGGTTTTTTCCTTTCCTATCGTCCAGTTTATAATCCGGTTGAAATATTATAGTAAATATACATAAAAGTGTTCCTAAGGATACATTATCAATGATGTTTGATTGTTCTTGGACAAGTGTATAGGTATAGGTTGAACGTGTTCTCTTCACGGTTCAATGGGCGAGTGGACGCTGTATTTTATGAACATAACGCCAACCAAACAGAGATTTATGGATATAATAAATGACTTTTTCTAACAAAAGAACCATTGGATGTCTTCGTTGGACACTTGGGAAGCCCTCAGCAGAAGTTCTTCAAAAGGTAAGGGATTTGTTTTTGCTGTGAAATGGGTTTTGTGTGAACCGCGATGGTTTATAAATTTATGCTAATGCTTACATTTTGTAGGTGCTATCCTCAAACAATCAAATGTTGTGCTTTCGCCGTAAAGCCTTTTTGAAATCTGACAACGCTGTGATATTGCCAAGAATCAGAGCTTTTGATGACTATGCAACACTTGTACATTGATGAATATTTAATAATTCAACTTTTGGATTTTGAATTTGGCGCCTTACATTTCGGGTGTCGGGAGTAGTTAACAAGCGGTTTTCACCCACAGGACTGCTGCTGAATGGATTTTCTTTGTCGCACCATTTTCGATAAACCGTAGACACTGTCATGTGTGAAAAGCCCAGGAGACCAGACGCTTCCGAGAAACTGGAACTAGTGCACCTGGCACCACGCTAAAAGTCACTTGTTTTGCCCATTCTAACGTTCAATCGAACAGTAACTGAATACCTTGATGCCTGTCTGCCTGCTTTATATAGCAAGCCATGGCCACATGACTCACTGTCTATAGGAGCAAACCAATTTCGTGAAAAGGGTGGGGCACCCAATAAGCTGACCTCTATATGCAAATCTTTAAAAAAAATCTGGATAGCTAGCGCCCCACCACTCCGTAAGTAGTTAAGAAGGTAAGACATTTCACAAATTAACTTTCAACAAGGCACACCTGATAATTGAAATGTATTCCAGGTGACTACCTCATGAAGCTGGTTGAGTGAATGCTAAGAGTGTGCAAAGCTGTCATCAAGGCAAATAGTGGCTACTATGAAGAATTTTCAAATCTAAAATATATTTTGATTTGTTTAACACTTTTTTGGTTACTACATGATTCCATATGTGTTATTTGATAGTGTTGATGTCTTCACTATTATTCTACAATGTAGAAAATTTTAAAAATAAAGAAAATCCCTTGAATGAGTAGATGTGTCCAAACCTTTGACTGGTACTGTATATGCACACATCTTTCTCATTCACAGCATACGTTTATTGTAACATGCACAAGTACAGTGAAATGCTTAACTTGTATGCTATACCAACAGAGTATTCCTATTGAAGGCTAGAAATGATTATGGCAGCTCTATGATGTCCATATTAGGACATCATAAGAGTCACAAGGAGTTGGTGTACTAATAGGGACACTGTACAGCTCAGGTTTTTGAATACAGAAGAACCCAATCAGTCTAGTGAACATTTCTTTCGGTATGATCATGTATAGTTAATTATCAAATAGATTGTGTACGGTACCATCCTATCAATATTGACATGACAAGGACATTTGACTAATTGAGTCCCAAATCTGTTGAGCGAAACTTACAGTTCATGTATACATGAATTCTCAAAGAACAACATCAAACTTTCTCCCCTTTCCCTCCTACACCAAAGTTATCATCATCAATTAAATGTGGTGCTAAAATGATGAGGCTCCCCAGTGGGTTGTGGCGCAGCCGCTGCCCTGACAGTTTTATCTGAAAGGAGAGCCTGCAAGAGATAGAAGGCCCTCTGTACACTGGTAACCAGGGGAGACCGCAGTCAAAAGGAAGTTCCTTATCACCTCACTGTTTATACAGTGCAGGCTACAAGATAATTCCCCCTAGTAAGAAATTACATTATTTAGTATTCGTAAGGGAAGCACCAGCAGATAGGGCTCCCTTATCAATGTCCTGCGCTGTACTAGACGTAACCTAATATTAAATCACTCTGCTTTTCTACCAAGACAGAATATTAGCATTTTAAATAAATTGCAAACCCACTTTTTTATCACTCTATATATTCATCATCTTGCTGAGTGCTCTCTCCAGTGAGCCTCGAAATGGACTAGACAATGCAAAAAAGTCTATCTTGCTGAATACGACTGTGCTACAACTGTGCTTTCACAAAAATATTGTAAAATACCACAAGCAAACAGTCCATGATTAAGATGAAAATACTCAAATAGTACAGCAAAGATGTAAATAGTCAAATAGAACAGCAACAGCAACATAAATAAAAACCAGATAACTTGATTAACTTGATGTCCTTAAAATTTTCAAGATGAGCTGACAATGTGCATACTACATAACATACTACAGTATGTGAATGTACTATACTGTATGTGCGCTCATTTATACTCATTATGGTCAAGGGGCTGTGTTTGATGTGGTACAACATGCTCTATATAGATAGAGATTTAACATCTCTGTCTTGTCTGTCCATGATAAAAGGGCTCCAGCCTCCAGCCATTGACTAATCTTTTGATACTGAGAGATTATGTTAGATATCAGTCACATCAACAGCCGAGAGGGAACAAGCAGATAGCTATGAGCTCCTTTTATCTCCAGACTCATTGTCCTTTGTTAAAAAATAATGATCCTACAACCTATCCATTCAAATGAGAAGAGTGTACAAAGCATGCTTTCCATAAAAGGAATGGCAGTTTGAAATTATTCAGGAAAACACATTCATAAGTCAACAATGCTACAACTCATTATGCATGAAGAGATTGTCAGCAATCAAGAGTTCATGTGTTACAGCCGTATAAACACATTTCACTAAAAGGCCAAGATAGTGAATACCTCGAAATGATCCTGAGAGCACTCTTCAAAGAATGTGTTGATGAAGAAGTGGTCCATGGCAAACATGCTGTAAACTTCCATCAAATCTGTATAAGACAAGTGGTGTTCCTCAAGTTGAAGTACTATTGAAAAATGTAAAACATTTGAAAATAAGGTATTTTACACCAAACAAAAAACGTATGAATTTCCATACCTTTTGGAATTTAAATAAATCCTAACTTGAAAGATCTATTGGGCCTAGGTCTATTGAGGTTCTAGGGTTCACAAATGATGGAACACAGGTTGAGAAATGGAAGGTCAGACAGATTGCCTCTGAATGTAAGCCAAGTCTGCAATCACTGTTTTCAACTGGGCATTATGCACATACATGATTCCAGGTGACAAGACATAATTAAATAAACACCGAAATAGGATTGACGGGGCCGAAACAAAAATATGATTACAAAAACAGCATACAATATTGCCGAATGTTATGATGACCCGTGAAGGAATCCTTCTGTGAGCCAGTAGCTAAATCCAGTCCCCGGCTTTTTTAAATTTATTTCACCTTTATTTAACCAGGTAGGCCAGTTGAGAACAAGTTCTCATTTACAACTGCGACCTGGCCAAGATAAAGCAAAGCAGTTGCAACAAAATCAACAACAAAGAGTTACACATAAACAAACTTACAGCCAATAACACAAAAGAAAAGTAGAAGCAGAGAACTGGAAGGAAAGGTGTTGGCTTTGGGGATGACCAGTGAAATATACCTGCTGGAGCGCGTGCTATGGGTGGGTGTAGCTATGGTGACCAGTGAGCTGAGATATGGCGGGGCTTTACTTAGCAAAGACTTATAGATGACCTGGAGCCAGTGGGTTTGGCGACGGATATATAGTGTCTGGCTCCCAAAATGTGCACTGACACTGACGGAGTGGGACAGGTGGCAGAGGCTGGAATAGATGCTATGGCTGATTGTTAAAGAGCCACGGGTGTTGCCGGGCTGGCACTCAGTCAATGATGCTCTCTGTGGCCTCTCACCTGCAGCGAGGGGGAATGGCCAGGTCACAGTACCTCCTTCAGGTTGGCTACCACAACACTCATCGCTAACACTCTTCACCCGCCTCCACCTTCATCCACCACAAGAGTGCTTGTGGGAAGTTTTTGTTGTGGTCCTGCGGGTAGGATGGTGGTTGCCACGGTTACAGCTAATGGAGTTCTGGGTACGTGAATGGACAGTGGGCCAGCTTGTCTGGTCGCTTTCCAAAATGTAGACATTAGTGCCCAGCACCAAGGTTAGGACCTCTGAGATCTCTCACAGCTGAAGTTGATCAACCTGCAGTGGCTCTATTTGGAGTATCATTATTGTGGTTGATGCATTTCTGGTGCAATCAGGTCAGTTTTGCACACAATTATTAATATGAAATCATGTGGCATGTGAGTTACAGAACTGTACAAACCACCAGATGTCCATGGCTAGCAGGTTTATGGAGCCATTCTTCTTCTGTCAGAGTTGAGATCAGAAGTGTTAAATGTCACGCTGACAGACTGGTCTCACTCCTCACACAAAAAATGATCTGCCATAAAGGCAGCTTTTGTGAAATGGTGAAAGACTTCAAAAACTGTGATTCAGCACTAGTCCCTTTTCACACATTAATTTAATACGTTCTCCTGTCTGAGTGAACTCTGTTCCATTCAAATTGGTTCAGAAGATTGACAAGCAGGAACATTTTTAGACCTAAGTGGTCTCTGGCCTCAGTTTTAGGCAATGAATGTCATCTGCTGATAAAACTGGTTAAATATAGCGTTTTCTCAGAAGTAGTTGTGACAGGATGGTGCTACTGTGTTTTAGCACCACTATGGAAATCTGCCGTGCCAATAGAGCTAGAGTAACCAACATTTGTGAAGGGAAATACAGATTTCTAAGATGCCTGCAGAAAACAAAATTCAACTGATAGCCTTTAAACCTTAACAAGTGATCATATTTTGCTGAATTGTTGTGCTCTTTCTCATCTAAGAAACCAATTACCTAAGACCAAGGCATAGTACCAGCCCAACAGTTAGAGCACATGACTAATTCAGTCACTCTCGACAGCTTCTAATAAGTACTTGTCTCGATAGCCTTTTAAAGGACTCTTAAAGGCAACATCTCTAAATTACCACTTCTTAATCGGGGTCCCGCTAGCGGGACAACTTCCGGACGCGTAATTCAAATAACTTCTAATAAACATTATGGATTTTAAAAATGTTGGTACATATAAGTGTCTTATATCGGCTGAAAGCTTATATTCTTGTTAATCTAACTGCACTGTCCAATTTACAGTAGCTATTACAGCGAAAACATGCCATGCGATTGTTTGAGGACGATGCCCCACATCAAAATATTTTCCACCGGCACAGGTTTCATACATTCACATATATAGATTAAATATTCACTTACTTTTTGAAAATCTTCCTCTGATTTGTCATCCAAATGGTCCCAGCTATAACATGTAGTGTCGTTTTGTTAGATAAAATTATTCTTTATATCCCAAAACGTTGGCGCCATCGATTTGAGTAATCCACTCATTCAACTTGCAGAGAAATACAAAAATCTACCCCTAAACTTTGTTTCAACAAGTCAAAATAGGTTTCTATTTACTCCTCAGATACCCTAAAATGTAATCAAAGTATAATATTACTTTCGGAAAGAAGTATGTTCAATAGGAAAACGATTTTAGCAGGTGCGTAATTTCTTCATGGCGCTCGCAAACACGGATTTCCAAGACTGTGTCCTTCTACTAAAACTGTTGTTTCTTATTAGTTTTGTAAGTTACAAGCCTGAAACCTTGAACATAGACTGCTGACACCCTGTGGAAGCCATAGGAATTGCATCCAGGTACCATTTACAATATGACTTTTCTCTTGCATTTCTAAGAGGATGGTCTCTCAAAAAACAAAAATTCAGGTTGGTTTTTCTTTGGATTTCCTCCTACCATATCTATTGTGTTATATTCTCCTACATTATTTTAACATTTCTACAAACTTCAAAGTGTTTTATTTCCAATGGCACCAATTATATGCATATCCTGGCTTCAGGGCCTGAGCCACAGGCAGTTAACTTTGGGCACGTCATTCAGGCAGAAATGGAGAAAAAAGGGGCCTAGCCCACTCTTCAAATCAATGTTAACTTGCTAATGGGTACAGGATATTATCCACTACCATTGGCCGTACTTTTAAAACTTCTCCATTTGAAACAAGCAACTTACCACCTTTCTTAAAAGTTAGTGGTGATCAATGTGAAACTCATTGTGAATACCAATGCTGTTAAAATGGAGACACTCTAGATTTGCAAGAGGAACTACAGCATTGATCCCTTTTTCGCAGTTCCTGCCTCTGTTTCAATCAAAGCTGCCTGTCTTGTGTGTAGACCTTTTGTAATCAATATCCAAACTGAACTTATTTGAACTCTGTGATTTTATAAGCTTTCCAAATCTAAGATTAAATGAGTGACACGTCATGTTTTGATGTACTGTAGAATGATAGAAAACATGTATCCAATTAGTAGGTATAATCTAAGTGGTCAAAATGTATTTATTTATTTTCAAGTATGCTTACTGCTTGCTGTGTTCCGTACCTACAATGAATTAACTTATAGCTCTTTGATAATAGCAAATCAAACATCAGTCAGACATGGAGTACATTCCCAAATATACTATAATTAGTTCCCCTTTGAAAGTTGCTTCTTAGCATTTAATACTGCTTTTCTTTCAAGAGCCTGCTCTGTTTTTAAATGATTTGTTTTCTATCTCTCTTTTCTCCTACAGTACAGTAGATTGGCTTCAAATGCATCTATAAAGAGATTAAAAGAGACAGTTCATAATGGAAAGGTGTGCATTGGGATTAAATCTTACCAGGTTGAGGGCTAAAGTGCAGATGATTAATTGAAGGGTAGTGTTGAGGCAAGGCAATGGCAAGTGAAAAAAAAGAAATCACAAGAGCAGACAACCTTCGTCATACATACATACTAAATTCAGCCGCGGGGCAGTTTTCTCTTGAGCTGATTGTTGGGGTGCCGGAACAAAATAACAAATAATTATTAGACCGCAAACTGTAAATCAAGGACACAGAACATTCAGATATCTCCCTCTCCAATGTTCACCACAGGAATGTGCCTTTGTCTACACAGAAATGTTTCTGCAGAAACTCTAACGCGTTCTGAAGCGAATACTGGAACAATATTTCTAACATAGAACGTGGGGAAAGGTCAGAGGTGATCTAAATAATAATAATGTAATTTCAATTGCTATTTTGTGATGTCATAAAAAATGTTATAAAGGAAATACTGTAACTTGAAAAGTATATACACTATATGTGTGAAGTGTCCATCCGATGCGTTGTGCATGAAATACCAAAAATTATGAAAGTGTTTTTGTTAAGAGAGGAATGTGATTTTAGAAACTATAAGAGGAAATTGTTTCTATAACTTTGTACAAGTCAATAGTCAACACCCCCTTGAGTGAGGTCAGAGAGCGTGTCAGCCTGATGGAACGGACCCTTTTGAACGAACTGTATAAAGCGATGGGTTAAGAATTAACATATCAGACCAGAGAGACGTTTAGCTGCAGCTGCACATTTCTACTACTCTTCTCAAATCTCGGTAGTATGCTACTCTCATCACTCCACTGAGAACCATCAACACGGCTGGCTAGCCTATCTTAAAATAAGCATATTCCGTGTAGTTCTGTTCAGGACTACACGATAAGTCACCAGATACCGGACTGCTGAAGAGGAGAACAATAGGAGAAGATGGGTGTGGACCCCTTTGGACAATCAGAGCATTACAAGCATGCCGGGGAAAGGCCCAACCAACCCCCTTTCCAAGAAGGCCTTGTTCGAACAGAAATACACGAAGAACCAAGACATTTACACGTAAATACATTCATGATTTCTTACTCCAAATAGGCGGCGGTTCGGGTGCAAAGTATATGATTACTGTGAGAGTAGTTTCTAAATGTACCTAAGTATTATGCCTCTGTCCCTCTCTCTCACCATCTCCATGTCTTTCGTAACAAGCAGCCATATTGTTGTCAGTCTGCTAGGGACCTGTTTCTAATGTATTAAGTGTGTATGTTTATCCTGTGTTACCATATCTCTGGGTCACTCTCCACCTCTGGAATTCACTCAACTCTCCACACCTTCCTTTGTACTGTCGGAGCACTTCGTTTAAAAAAACATATCAGTAAAAAGACAGTTACAGAGCATTCGGAAAGTATTCAGAGCCCTTGAACTTTCCACATTTTGTTACGTTACAGCCTTATTCTAAAATTTCTTTTCCTCCTGAAATTGAGCTCAGGTACATCCTGTTTCCATTGATTATCCTTAATGTTTCTACAACTTGATTGGAGTCCACCTGTGGTAAATTCATTTGTTTTGATTTGGGCTCTCGAGTGGCGCAGCGGTCTAAGGCACTGCATTTCAGTGCAAGATGTGTCATTACAGTCCCTGGTTCAAGTCCAGGCTAAATCACATTTGGAGTCCCATAGGCCGGCGCACAATTGGCCGGGCTAGGCCGTCATTGTAAATAATAATATTGACACCTCGACTTCGTCTCGGGCATAAAAACACCCGTGTCAATATATCTTCCAAACACCAGCTTCTCGGGCACTATCACCTAATTAACTGTTGTACTGTAGCCAGTTCCGTCTGCAGTTGGCCTTGGTGAATACATTTCCGATCTTTATTAGACTCTGTGGCATTTTGTAGGAGGGGAAATAAATATGTTATTGGCATGCAGGTTCTTCCTAGACTTGCCACTAAGTGTAGAAAATATTCAACATTCACAAGAGGCGTCAGAAACCCGAACTGTTGACAAGCCAGCTAAAGTTAAATTGGAATGCCTGGTTCCATAAGAGTATTTGTCGTAGCACTAAACATAAATATTTTGGGGGATGGGAAAACCCAGAAAGGAAAATTAACTATTGTCAAACGTTAGGGCAAATGCTAATGTATAAATCCTATGTGCAGTGATATTGTGTTATTTGGTTTCTCTCTTTCAGGAGAGTGGCGACAACAACAAAAAGTATTTCTGACTCACCATGAGGAATAAAGTAGGTTTTTATAAGATACAGGCATCATTCTGAGATGCAGCTTTGATATGTACAGTCCATTCTGTAAATTCACTGGATCTGTTGATAGTTAGACAGAGGAATAAATAGGGCTACCTTGGTCCAATATCCCTGACTTTACACTACATGTACGTGGACACCCTTCAAATTAGTGGATTAGGCTATTTCAGCCACACCCATTGCTGACAGGTGTAATAAAATCGAGCACACAGCCATGCAATCTCCATAGACAAGCATTGGCAGTATAATTGCCTGTACTGAAGTGCTCAGTGACTTTCAACGTGGCACCGTCATAGGATGCCACATTTCCAACAAGTCAGTTTGTCAAATATCTGTCCTGCTAGAGCTGCCCAGGTCAACTGTAAGTGCTGTTATTGTGAAGTGGAAACTTCTAGGAGCAACAACAGTTCAGACGCGAAATGGTAGGCCACACAAGCTCACTGAACACAAGCTCACTGAAATGGTAGGCCACACAAGCTCACTGAACATCTAGTGGAAAGCCTTCCCAGAAGAGTGGAGGCTGTTATAGCAGCAAAGGTGGGACCAACTCCATATTAATGCCCATAATTTTGGAATGAGATGTTCAACATCAAATACCTTTGGCCATGTAAAGTATCTAATATATATAAAACACAGGATGGTATCACAATCAATATACCAAATGGTTAGTTACTTCCTCTGGCAGAAAAGGCTACAATACATTATGAAAGAAAAACAACAAACAGTTTGATTGATTTCATCTTAATACTGTTCTGTTCTTAAAACCTCTCAGGGATTGCTGGGGCGCTAGCGGGCTGCTCCCGACACTACCAGGTGAAATGTAAGGCGCCAAATTCAAAATCCAAAAGTTGAATTATTAAACATCCACCAATATACAAGTGTTCCATACTCATCCAAAGCTCTGTTTCTCTGCAATATCACAGCGTTGTCAGATTTCAAAAAGGCTTTACGGCGAAAGCAGCACATTTGATTGTTTGAGGGTAGCACCTCACATATTTTTCCCATAGCCATGAATCGATTAGCCATCATGGCACACACATAACACATTTCACAGCGAAAACAAATCAATTACCTGTTGAAGAACTTCTGCTGAGGTCATCCTAAGTGTCCAATGAAGACAATCCATGGTTCTTTTGTTAGAAAAAGTAATGTATTTTATCCATAAATCCTCCATTTGGTTCGCGTTATAATCAGAAAGCGACAGCCTCCACTAGTCCATTGAAGCGTGGCGCCAAACTCGTTCATCTTATACCTATAAACTTGTCCAAGAACAATCAAACATAGTTTTAAATGTATCCTTAGGAACACTTTTACGTATATTTACTATTATAAATCAACCGAATATAAACTGATCGATAAAGACGGTAAAAAGACACTGCGTGCCTTGTCAGGCGTAGCTGGGTACTGTTTACATAAAAGTACACTTCCTGGTTTGCTCTTATTCTCTGGTCTAATTCATCCAAAATGAAATGTTACACTGTCTCGAGACTGTTGACATCTAAAGGAAGCGATGGGTACTGCATTCATATGCCCTTATATGGTCATTTTCATGAGGGAGGGGTTCCCAAATGAGCAATGTGTCAAAATCACTTTTTCCAGGACAGAAATTCCTCGGGGTTTCGCCTGCTATATGCGTTCTGTTTTACTCATAGACAAATGGTTAACAGTTTTGGAAAATACAGAGTGTTCCCTATCCAATGGTACCAAATATGTGCATATCCTATTTTCTGGGCCTGAATGGGAGGCATTTTACTTTGGGCACGCCAGGCTCTCCAAAACCGACCCCTCAGCTGCCACTCCCTAACAAGTTAATACCGTCCTCTCTCTCCCTTACTCCAGCACATCTCCCATACTTCTAGCATCCCAACATTTATCAGCCATCTTGATGGTAATACATGAATTCAAATGAAAATAAGGCATGAAAAACAGACAGCCTGACTAATCTATATGTAGAGTACATCTCTGACTGAGTCAGCCTGCCTGGATCTGTCTGCATGCCTTAGCAAAGAGGGAATAGCATCATAACAAACATCCCTCACTAGCCAGCCAGATAGAGGCCGAGGCTGACCCTCTTGACCCTTGATCTGAGGGGTCACTAACTCTGGTAGAATATTAATTCTATACAACTTATAATGGAGTGCAATGAACATCACACTCACCAAGGAGAGGAAATGTTATTGAGCAGAGAAAAATGATTAATTGCATTAGCTATTAATCATGTATGAGACTTTTAGAGATCTCCTTGTGTGATTGATAAACTCAGTAAAAAAAGAAACGTCCCTTTTTCAGGACCCTGTTTTTCAAAGATAATTCGTAAAAATCCAAATAACTTCGCAGATCTTCATTGTAAAGATCTGTTTCCCATGCTTGTTCAATGACCCATAAACAATTAATGAACATGCACCTGTGGAACGGTCTTTAAGACACTAACAGCTTACAGACGGTAGGCAATTATGGTCACAGTTATGAAAACTTAGGACACTAAAGAGGCCTTTCTACTGACTATGAAAAACACCAAAAGAGAGATGCCCAGGGTCCCTGCTCATCTGCATGAACATGCCTTAGGCATGCTGCAAGGAGGCATGAGGACTGCCGATGTCGCCAAGGCAATAAATTGCAATGGCCGTACTGTGAGACGCCTACGACAGTGCTACAGGGAGACAGGACGGACAGCTGATCATCCTCGCAGTGGAAGACCACGTGTAACAACACCTGCACAGGATCTGTACATCCGAACATCACATCTGCGGGACAGGTACAGGATGGCAACAACAACTGGCCGAGTTACACCGGGAATGCACAATCCCTCCATCAGTGCTCAGTCTGTCTGCAATAGGCTGAGAGAGGCTGGACTGGGGGCTTGTAAGGCCTGTTGTAAGGCAGGTCCTCACCAGACATCACCGGCAACAACGTCGCCTATGGGCACAAACCCACTATCGATGGTCCAGACAGGACTGGCAAAAAGTGCTCTTCACTGACGAGTCACGGTTTTGTCTCACCAGGGGTGATGGTCGGATTCGCGTTTATCGTCGAAGGAATGAGCTATACACCGAGGCCTGTACTCTGGAGCGGGATTGATTTGGAGTTGGAGGGTCTGTCATGGTCTGGGGCGGTGTGTCACAGCATCATCGGACTGAGCTTGTTGTCATTGCAGGCAATCTCAACGCTGTGCGTTACAGGGAAGATATCCTCCTTCCTCATGTTGTACCCTTCCTGCAGGCTCATCCTGACATGACCCTCCAGCATGACAATGCCACCAACCATACTGCTCGTTCTGAGCGTGATTTCCTGCCAGACAGGAATGTCAGTGTTCTGCCATGGCCAACGAAGAGACCGGATCTCAATCCCATTGAGCACGTCTGGGACCTGTTGGATCGGAGGGTGAGGGCTAGGGCTAGGGCCATTCCCCCCAGAAATGTCCGGGAACTTGCAGATGCCTTGGTGGAAGAGTGGGGTAACATCTCACAGCAAGAACTGTCAAATCTGGTGCAGTCCATGAGGAGGAGATGCACTACAGTACTTAATGCAGCTGGTGGCCACACCAGATACTGACTGTGTCCCCCCCTTTGTTCAGGGACACATTATTCTATTTCTGTTAGTCACATGTCTGTGGAACTTGTTCAGTTTATGTCTCAGTTGTTGAATCTTGTTATTTTCATACAATTATTTACACATGTTAAGTTTGCTGAAAGTAAATGCAGTTGACAGTGAGAGGACGTTTCTTTTTTTGCTGAGTTTAGTTGGAGGGAAAGATGGGATGGCGTTAGCCATTGTTTCATACTGTGCTTGAGCTGTCTCCCCCTGCATTTAAACAAGGATACGCTCTCCCTCTCCGCTAATCGCTTGTCAAGCAGGGAGGGATGGCAGCTCTTCTGACAAAAATGTTGTGCTATTGCTTTGTTAAGTGACAGAACTGTATCACAATATTTCCCTTCCACTTCTCAAGTGAAGTGGGTGTTGGTTAACTTTCCCTAACATTAGTGTGAAGTTTATACAAATTATTGACATCAATGATTGTACTGCTGACATTGTGCCAAACTCTAGACTTATAAATGAATACCTGTAATGGACATAATGACCTGGAAGATGAACCAACATGTAAATGAATGCCTTCTTGCAGTGTATATGATAGCAAAGTGTAACATTTATGACCCAACACTAGCAGAGATTAAACATATCTAAAATATCATGACAATATTCTATATGATGTTATATAACAACATGTTATCTTTGTGTTGTACTGTACCTACATTATGAAGTATAGTTATAGTAGTTCTACTGTATTATGCTTCATATTTGATATACACCCCAACCAGACTAATGGCTGCATTCATTCAGAATAGCAGAAGTATCGCAAAAGTTCAGCGTAAAAGCTTTGATTGAAATGAAAAAGCAATTTTTCTGCATTTGCTGCGACTGCACTCACGGTAGAAGCTGCATATGTTGACTCACCTGGAAATTACCTTTCAATTTTAACAGCGATCGACTGTGATACGGATTGAATCCAGCCCTAAATTAACATCAGCAGTAGCAGGAAGGTGCTGAAGAAAATACAAAAACAAGGAACTTAACTCAAACACTGAGAAATAACTGTGCTGTATACATAATTATTAAATGTATGCTGAGTGTGATTAGCTCTAGAGTAGGGTTGCAAAGGGTCGGAAACTTTACGGAAATGTTCCATGGGAAGTTAAGCCCTGGAATTTGGAGAATTTTGCTTAAATTCATCAAAAAAGTTAGCTTATAACAGTGAACCTTTTTTGTGGGATATACATAAGGCAATTCTAGGTATTGTGGCATATTTTGGTTAAACTATCCCCAATTCAATGGAATTGCAACCCTATGCATGCACAGTGCATTCTTCCATCATATGTGCAGTGCACTCTTCTATCACATGTACAGCTGATTCTCAAGATCTTGCACACTAGTGAGCCCACACTACTACACTGTCCGAGCCAAGGACTACATGCTTTCTAATAAGTTTTGATTCCAATACTGGGTGGGGTGAATATATTTTATATGACATACATGATTTTTTGTTAACTAGTAATAGTAGCCTACAGCAAAGTGTGTTTAAATCATTTCTAACTTGTTAACAATTTCTGCTAGTTAGTTTTTGCTACCATGTGGGTTTTAGCTTGCTTGAGCCTTCTAACTGAGGAGTGTTAATTCACCTGTTCCCATACATGTTTCTTTTTAAAACATTTATCTTACAAAGGAGTTGTTTAATCTAACTGCTTAACTATTTATCTGTACATGGAATTGTATTTGTTGTTTTGTTTTACTCATTTTTTTCTAATCTTTATAGGAAAATGCCACGGACACTATCTGATGTGTGGAGACATTTCACTGCAGCTATTGTAGAAGGAAAGGTTGTGTACATTTGCAAATACTGTGCCAAATCATATGTGAAGAATGCAACACAGATGCAGAATCATCTGGCCAAGTGCATAAAGTTCCCTCAGTGCTCACAACAAGCAACCTCTGACAAAAGTCAGTCTACTTCTATTTGAGGTGAAAATGATGAATCAGACAACTTATCGATAGCAACAGCTCATGGTCCTTCTGGAATCAAAAGTTTTTTTGACTCAATGGAGGAGCGTACTGTAGTCAGAGAAATGCTGGTGAATGTCTTGCTCGAGCTGTGTATGCAACTGGTTCACCTCTGATGCTCACAGGCAATGTCTATTGGAAGAGATTTCTGTGTGTTCTTCGCCCAGCTACTCTCCTCCAACCAGACATGATTTATCTACTAATTTGCTGAATGCAGAGCTCAACAGAGTTCAAGTGAAGGTCAAGCAAATCTTAGCGAAAGCAGACTGTATTGCAATCATCTCTGATGGGTGATAATAATTAACAAGGAATAATTAACTACATCATCTCCACCCCTCAACCAGTATTTTACAAGAGCACAGACACATAGGACAACAGACACTCCGATCACTACATTGCAGATGAGCTGAAAGCAGTCATCAATGACCTTGGACCACAGAAGATATTTGCACTGGTGACAGACAATGCTGCGAACATGAAGGCTGCTTGCTCTAAAGTGGAGGAGTCCTACCCTCACATCACACCCATTGGCTGTGGTGCTCATGCATTGAATCTGCTCCACAAGGACTTAATGGCACTGAAAACAATGGATACACTCTACAAGAGAGCCAAGGAAATGGTGAGGTAAAAGTGAGAACAATAAGAGCACCACATTGAACCTGCCCAGCAACACCCATTGGGGTGGTGTTGTCATCATGTTTGACAGTCTCCTGGAGGGGAAGGTGTCTCTCCAAGAATTGGCCATATCTGTGTTTGGAAGATATTACAGTTTTTAATGTCCCGTTTGTAGGATAATGTTGATCGTAGGTCATCGTTTTTATTTTCCAATGATTACACGTTAGAACGGATGGCAGTGGGGGTTTACAAGCTCGCCTACGAATTCTCAGAAGGCAGCCTGACCTCCTTTTTCTCTATCTTTTCTTCACGCAAATGACGGGGATTTGGGCCTGTTCTTGAGAAAGAAGTACATCCTTCACGTCGGACTCGTCATTTGCGTGAAAGGAAAAATCTTCTTCCAGTTCGAGGTGAGTAATCCCTGTTCTGATGTCCAGAAGTCATAGGATAAGGTAGCATAAACCTTATGTACAAAATAAGTAAAAAAATAAGTTACAAACAATGCAAAGAAACGAACAAATAGCACAGTTGGTTAGGAGCACGTAAAACATCAGCCATCCTCTCTGGCACCATTCTACCAATCCTTTTTGAGGGAGTGTGCTATTGGCATGCTGACTGCAGGAATGTCACCAGAGCTATTGCCAGATATTTTCGTGTTAATTTCTCTACCATAAGCCGCCTCCAACATTGTTTTAGAGAATTTGGCAGTACGGCAACCGGCCTCACAACCTCAGACCACGTGCGTAGTGTCATATGGGTGAGCTGTTTGCTGATGTCAACAATGTGAACAGAGTGCCCCATGGGGTTATGGTATGGGCAGGCAGAAGCTACGGACAACGAACACAATTGTATTTTATCGGAGATACCGTGATGTGATCCTGAGGCCTATTGTCGTGCCATTCATCCGCCGCCATCACCTCATGTTTCAGCATGATAATGCATGGCCCCATGTCGCAAGGATCTGTACACATTGCATACTCACCAGACATGTCACCCATTGAGCATGTTTGAGATGCTCTGGATTGACATGTACGACATCGTGTTCCAGATGGTCACACCACACCAGATAGTGAATGGTTTTCTTATCCACTCCCCTACATTTTCTTAAGGTAACTGTGACCAACAGATGTATATCTGTATTCCCAGTCATGTGAAATCCACAGATTAGGGCCTATTTAATTTACTTCAATGGACTGATTTCCTGATATTTACTGTAACTCAGTAAAATCTTTGAAATTGTTATACGATGCATTTATATTCTTCAGTATACAATGTTGTTGATCCATCCTCAGTTTTCTGCTATCACAGCCATTAAACTCTGTAACTGTTTTAAAGTCACCATGGCCTCATGGTTAGTCTCTGAGTGTCTTCCTTCCTCTCCGGCAACTGAGTTAGGAAGGATGCCTGTATCTTTGTAGTGACTGGGTGTATTCATACTCCATCCAAAGTGTAATTAATAACTTTGCCATGCTCAAAGGGATAATCAATGTCAGTTTTCTTTACCCATCTACCAATAGGTGTCCTTCTTTGCGAGGCAATGGAAAACCTCCCGGGTATTTGTGTTTGAATCTGTGTTTGAAAGTCACTGCTCAATTGAGGGACCTGACAGGTAATTGTATGTGTGGGGTACAGACATGAGGTAGTCATTCAAAAATCATGTTGAACACCGTTATTGCATTATTGAGTGAGTCCATGCAACTTATGTGATTTGTTATACAAATGTTAACTCCTGAACTTATTTAGGCTTGCCATAACAAAGGTGTTGAATGCTTATTGACTCAAGACATTTAAGCTTTTAATAAAAAAAAAAAAAATATATATATATATATATATATATATAATCTTTCAAAAAACATAATTCCACTTTGACATTATGGGCTATTGTGTGTAGGCCAGTGACAAAAAAATCTAAATTTAATCAATTTTAAATTCAGGCCGTAACACAACAAAATGTGGAAAAGTCAAGGGCTGTGAATACTTTCTGAAGGCACTGTAGTTGGTACTGACAGCCACTGGAAGATTCAGAGTCAGTGTTTCTGGATGTCTCTTTCCGCTAGTATGATCATAGCTTGTACGAAAAGCAACTTTAGAATCAATACATACTACTACAATTACCTGTGACAGTTTTCATTACATCCTACAGATTGATCAACCACTTCAATGTTTCTATCATTTTACAGTCTGACCATTCCGTCAGTAATGTAGCCCCATCCTAATCATGTTGAGCCCCTCAGGTTACTAAGCAAAAATGCAACCTATGTGCTGTGGCCAGGGTTGGAGCATAATTTATTAGCCAACATATAATCAGTTCCATGTAATCTGATTACAAAAGTTACCAGCAAAAATATGCTAAACGTAGTCAATAGGCAATATTATATTCACTAGGCTATAGATAATGCCTAAAAAAACGAAACAACTTGTTTTCAATATGCTATGCTAAACATAGTGACAGACACCATAATTGCTACCCATGGGTGTATAATACAGACAAGGCAACATAGACTATGGATGGTTTTACGTAATATACACTAACCCTACAATAGGCCCTGTTATAACAATCACATTGCCAATAAATTTTTTTTATTGGCTTCAACATGGAAATGTTCATCTACGCACATTGCATTCACATTTCGAAAATGCACTACACGTTCGAGTCATAGAAAATTGGACATTATAAGGTTAGCCTACCATCGCCGTTGATTTGGCCTATTAGTAACCTTTCCACGAGAAAGGTAAACAAACTAACAGGAAAATAGCCTAGGCTACAAGTGGATTCAGCACCAAGGACAGCAATCAGAATTCCCATGACTTGACAGATGAAAGTGGAAGATGGAATTGTTTAACAAAATGATTAAGGAATAACTTGATGTTCCTAAATAGACTTCCCACAGTCACTGACACCTGTCATTCAATAGGCATCGCACACAGGAGCAACAAGTCCAAACTTATAAAGAAAAAACTGGAATATCTGTTGCTGCTTGAAACATTGGTTATAGGCTACTGATTAGGCTACTGTGCCCCCCTGCCTGGCAAAATCAATGCCATAACCAATTGCGTTAAACATCACCAGTAGCGCTGCTTGAAATTGGCACATTGGCGCACGTTTTTAACGCCAGCCGACAGTGGAGCCCCAAATGCGTTTGATATAGTATTTTTGTCTTCTTCTAATGCCTCTTAAGGGGAAAGTTATCAGATTACATGACTGATTTTGGGTAATCCAAAAGTTATGTTACTGATTACAATTTTGGACAGATAACTATTAACGGATTACATTTAGAAGTAACCTACCCAACCCTGGCTGTGGCTAATGCTTCTATACTGTTGTTGACATGTCATACTTTTCCTTGACTGTAAGGAGGGATCCCCTCCAGCTCCAGACTATAGTCCATGCAACTCTAGGTACATAAGAGTGTCTGTGCAGAAGCAGAGGAGAGGAAGTCTTTGTCAGGCAGGCAGTGAGATGTCAGTGCTCTAAAGCAGATAGTTTGTTCCCTCCACTGGAGCACAAAGTGCCTGCCAAGAGGAAACTTGACCTCCTCTAAAGGGTATCTTGTTAGGTCATTAGCTGAAATAATTGATTATTTATACCCAGATCAGAGATGCCCATGATAACTGGCGATTGATTAATACAGTGCCAAGGACTGCCTATCAAACAGGGTTTTCCTGATCACACGATGGGTGGAATTGGAAAGGAGGAGCAGACGCTAATGGGAAAATGTTGAGGTGGTTAACTAGATGGGCAAATTCAGAGCTTCGTTTTAAGATTCTGTTTGGTGATTTAAAAGCATTCACAACTGGCAAGAAGCATTCACAACTTCTTGCCAGGTTATCTGCACTCAGCCACCACCTTTCTGCAGTATATCTCACGAGAGCCCCGGCTATCTCCATCCACAGCGTGAATTTAAATAAGACCATTAAACAAGGTCGTAATTCTCCTTTTATCTGAGCCCACACGCTCGCCTCTGATGACCCCGAAGCATATGCCGGATTCTCTCATTCAGGAGAGCAGCAGGGGGTCCAGGAATTAATATTTAGGAGCCTAGGTAGCAGATATTAAAGGGCAGGGATGGACAGGTTGAGACATGGACCCCCCACATGGAGAGTGTTGGTTCACGCCCGGCCTCATTATTTAGTGACCAAGTGTGACTCCAGTGTCTTACATATGCATACAGTGCCTTCAGAAAGTATTCACACCCCTTGCCTTTTTCACATTTTGTTGAGTTATAACCTGAATTTAAAATTGATCAAATTTAGATTTTTTTGTAACTGGCCTACACACAATAACCCATCATTTTTACAAAATTAATTAAAAATGAAAAGCTGAAATGTATTAAACCCCGTTGTTATGGCAAGCCTAAATAAGTTCAGGAGTAAAAATGTGCTTAACAAGTCACATAGTAAGCAAGGACTCCGTGTGCAATAGTGTTAAACATGATTTTTGAATGACTTCTGTACCCCACACATACAATTATCTGTAAGGTCCCTCGGTCAAGCAGTGACTTTAAAACACAGATTCAACCATAAAAGGCCAGTGAGATTTTCCAATGCTTCGCAAAGGAGGGCACCTACTGGTAGATGGGTAAAAAAATTAAAAGCAGACATTGAATATCCCTTTGTGCATGGTGTAGTTATTAATTACACCTTGGATGATGTATCAATACACCCAGTTACTACAAAGATACAGGCATCCTTCCTAACTCAGTTGCCGGAGATGAAGGACACCGCTTAGGTATCTCACCATGAGGCCAATGAGGACTTTAAAACAGTGTGCAGATGGTGTGTAGATGGGTGAGAAAAAAAATAATTTTCAGGCTGTAACACAACAAAATGTGGAATAAGTCAAGGGGTATGAATCATTTCTGAAGGCACTGTAAGTCATCTTCATGCTCCTGATCGCCTGACCAATCAAAGGCAGCTAAACTAATAATAAATCAATGAGGTTTTGGTGCTATACGATTCAAGTAACAATATTGACATGAAAGTAGACAGAAAAGTCTCAGCTATTGTTAGTCTGATGCTTCCAGATGCACACATTTTGTTTGGTATACCTTTAGAGGGAAAGTTGCCTCACCTAGGAGACACACTTGGATTCTTCTCTTGACAGCATTTGTTATTTTTCCACCACTGTCTAACCTGTCGAGGCCCCACCAAAATATGATTTCTTTAGTCTGTGCTTGATGCACACACCAGCAAACTTCCAATTATCTAAAACGTGGGGGGAAGAGAACACCATTGATAAATCTAAGGGCCTGACAATTAAATATTTAATGAGGAGATTATTTTTTCCTCTTCTTGCCTCGCCACAATTTTCCTGAACCCCATCCTTCCTTATCTCCTCATAATTCTCCCTCCTTCCATCCACCCCCTGACTAGATTCTCTCTTTCTTTAGAAGACAGACACATAGCTTGGGGAAACAGTGAGTTGCCAGTGGTGCTGAGAGGAGCAAAGACGGTTCTAATTATCTAGCTGCGGAACACCGTTTGTGTCTACTGTCTCTCCGTCAGTAATCCGGCCTGGCTTTTCACATCCCTGCCCTGGAAACAACGCCCCATCAACGGAACACAGTAATTAAGCCACTCTTTGATTGTCTGGGGGAAACGTGCCGGTCACGTGACTTTATAAGGAACAGTGCCAAAGCACCAAAGTGACTATATCATAGGATCGGCCATCAGAAAGTATTTACAATTTAAAATGTATTAAATTTAGATTTTTGGTCACTGGCCTACACACAATGTCAAAGTGGAATTATGTTTTTATAAATGTTTACAAATTACGTATGAAAAATTAAAATGTCTTGAGTCAATATACAACCCCTTTGTTATGGCAACCCTAAATAAGTTCAGGAGAAAACATATATTTAACAAGTCACATAATAAGTTGCATGGACTCAGTCTGTGTGCAATAATAGTGTTTAACATGTCAAGCAGTCAAGCAGTGACTTTCAAGCACAGATTCAACCACAAAAGACCTGTGAGATTTTCCAATGCCTCGCAAAGAAGGGCACCTATTGGTAGATAGGTAAAAAAAAAGCATACATTGAATATCCCTCAGTTGCCGGAGAGGAAGGAAATAGCTCAGGGATATCATTATGAGGTCTATGGTAAGATGGTCATAGCTATTTGATTTGGAGTTTTAGGAGCCCTTTAGGTAAAAAGTATATATATATATATATATATGTTGAATTTGGCCTTTGCTACTATAGCCCATAGAAACGCATTGCATGACACATTCATTAATAGAAAAACATTAAAAATCATTAGGAATAAGGTTTTCAAGTGTCTGTCCAATATCAAGAACATATAAGAAAGCTCAGAGATATAAGAATCCCTTATTTAACCCCGTGGGGCTTGTGGAGAACAGAGTCTGATCTTTCCCTAAAATTATCATAAACTCATCAAAAAAAGAAACGTCCCTTTTTCAGGACCCTGTCTTTCAAAGATAATTAGTAAAAATCCCAATAACTTCACAGATCTTCATTGTAAAGGGTTTAAACACTGTTTCCCATGCTTATTCAATGAATCATAAACAATTAGTTAATGAACATGCACCTGTGGAACGATCGTTAAGGCACTAACAGCTTACAGACCATAATAATGTTCCTGCTTGTCAATCCTCTGAACCAATTTGAATGGACTGATTAACAGATTTCACTCAGACAGGAGAATGTATTAAATTAATGTGTGAAAAGGGACTAGTGCTGAATCACAGTTTTTGAAGTCTTTCACCATTTCACAAAAGCTGCCTTTATGTCGGCAGGTAGCCTAGTGGTTAGTGTTGGACTTGTAACCGGAAGGTTGCAAGGTTGAATCCCCGAGCTGACAAGGTAAAAATCTGTTGTTCTGCCCCTGAGCTAGGCAGTTAACCCACTGTTCCCCGGGCGCTGAAGACGTGGATGTCGATTAAGGCAGCCCCCCGCACCTCTCTGATTCAGAGGGGTTGGGTTAAATGCGGAAGACACATCAGTTGAAGGCATTCAGTTGTACAACTGACTAGGTATCCCCCTTTCCCTGGTAGTAGGTGCCAGCAGTGTCTAGAAATGCAACTCAATATTATGTTCCTAATGTTTTGTACACTCAGTGTATATTAGTTTCATAAATGTTTTACAAATGTTAGAATTTTTCTTCCACTTTGACATTACCGACTACTTTGTGTAGATCGTTGACAAAAAATTACAATTAAATATATTTTAATCATACCTTATAAAACACAACACAGCAAAATGTGGAAAGAATCGAGTGGCGTGAATACTTTCTGAAGGCACTGTAACTAATGGTCATTGAATGTGGATGTCTCACTACAACATCTAATTTGAAAGACTGCATCTCCACCAGGGCAGTGTCCTGCGGTACTGGGTTATGGTATAATGACATTCAATATGGTCCAGTGAGAAGTGATCCACCTTTCCATCAGCATTCTGTTGTCCTCATAGGTCTCCCATCCAAGCACTAACCAGCCCTCCCCTGCTTAGTGCTTTTGCACTGAGCGGCAGGGTGGTACAGCTGCAGATTATATGTATCATAATAATGGTCATAATGGGGCCCTGTGGTCGATCATAAATATTGCAAAATGTGTTTACATGAACTGCTATTTACATTAATGGTTTGTGAGTCATGCGATTGTCATACTTTTCTGGTCAGTTTTCTGCTAAGTAATTATCATCCACTTAAAGAATAACAAAATTTGCGTTTACGATTTTATTCCTGCTGGGACAATGTAGAAAATAAATTGTTAGTGTGACCTGGGGCTTTTGTATGACTCAAGACTGTGTTGGCCCACTGAGCTGAAGCTTAGGCATTAACTCTCTTAGTTGAAATGATTATTCTAAAAGGCAAGGCTACTCATCACACAAGAGTAGATCACTGAACTTTTGCTATATTAGATCCAAAAGTCTACTTGATTGGCTTGAAGTGCTCAGACCTGGCCAGACCCAACACCTCTCCAAATGTTTCACCTCCATCCAGGTTAGACCACAAAGCAGGCAGCCAGCACAAACACAAAGAGGAAGAGTGCGCACTCTTCCCAAGTGGGACCTTCAGGACAAAGAAAATGTGTTGAAGGACAGTGAGGGAGATGAAGAGACATCAAACAGGCTTAGGCCAGGAGCCAAGAAAACAAAGACAGGGGCTGTAAAAGTGAATCAAGGATAAAAGAGAGACATCATTTCCCAAGCGTGACAACATAATTGAGGGAGGAAGCTCGCATCAGCCTAGGGGCTGTCTACCCTATGAGAGAGAGAGAGAGCCCTGCAGAGAGCCTAAATAAAACATTACACACCGAAGCACCTCTTTCTCTCTCCCTGTCACGTTCAATCGCTCTCTCATTCTCTCTGTTTCTGTTTCTGTTTCTGTCTCTATCCCTCTCCCTCTTCCTCTCCCTCTCCCTCTCCCTCTTCCTCTTTCACTTACGCGCACACACACACACACACACACACACACACACACACACACACACACACACACACACACACACACACACACACACACACACACACACACACACGTACATCTAGCCGCTCAAAGTGCTCTTATGAAGATTTGTCCTAAAATGATGTTTTAATGCAAATTAAAGGGCGAATAAAAGTTGAGAGCAGCATAACTGTTGACAAGTTTATTTGGATTTTAACAACCATCAAATGAAGTGTGCCATTGTAACCTTATTTTAGATGCTTCTGGTGAACTGTACAGTAGGTTGCAGGATTTTGCGACAAAACCACTTCCAAACTGATGCATTCTAGATAATGTTTTGGTTTGTTTCTAGCTAGTTAGTTAACTTAGCTATCTAGCTGGCTAGCCTGCTCATAAAATTACCAGAACATCTGACAACATTTTGAGTTAACCGTAGCCAACATTTTATTCACCATAACAGGAAAAGTATTACAAGTTAACTATAAACAAATTATTTACAAGAATGGCGAACTGCTAAGTTACGGTTGTGAATGTAAAGAAATGAAACAAGTGCATTGCATTCTGTCTTATCAGAGTAATTTAAAACTTGATCAATGCTGCTTGCTGCATCAGGTTACCCTGTCAACAGTTGCAACAACAAGGTAAAAGTTGAATGTCTCTTGCTCAGTTGCCGCCTAAGAAACATGTATTAAACCACTTATATTTGTCACTAAACAGTCTCCATATACAGTTGAAGTCAGAAGTTTACATACACCTTAGCCAACTACATTTAAACTCAGTTTTTCACAATTCCTGACATTTAATCCTAGAAAAATACCCTGTCTTAGGTCTGTTAGGATAACCACATTATTTTAAGAATGTGAAATGGCAGAATAATAGCATAGAGATTTATTTCTTTCAGCTTTTATTTCTTTCATCACATTCCCAATGGGTCAGAAGTTTACATACACTCAATTAGTATTTGGTAGCATTGCCTTTAAATTGTTTAACTTGGGTCAAACGTTTCAGGTAGCCTTCCACAAGCTTCCCACAATAAGTTGGGGGAATTTTGGCCTATTCCTCCTGACAGAGCTGGTGTAACTGAGTCAGGTTAGTAGGCCTCCTTGCACGCACACGCTTTTTCTGTTCTGCCCACAAATATTCTACAGGATTGAGGTCAAGGCTTTGTGATGGCCACTCCAATACCTTGACTTTGTTGTCCTTAAGCCATTTTGCCACAACTTTGGAAGTATGCTTGGGGTCATTGTCCATTTGGAATACCCATTTGTGACCAAGCTTTAACGTCCTGACTGATGTCTTGAGATGTTGCTTCAATATATCCACATAATTTTCCTTCCTCATGAATTTGTGCACCAGGCCCTCCTGCATCAAAGCACCCCCACAACATGATGCTGCCACCCCCGTGCTTCACGGTTCGGATGTGTTCTTCGGCTTGCAAGCCTCCCCCTTTTCCTCCAAACATAATGATGGTCATTATTGCCAAACAGTTCTATTTTTGTTTCATCAGACCAGAGAAAAAAAAAAAAAAGTACGATCTTTGTCCCCATGTGCAGTTGCAAACCGTAGTCTGGCTTTTTTATGGCGGTTTTGGAGCAGTGGCTTCTTCCTTGCTGAGCGGCCTTTCAGGTTATGTCAATATAGAACTCATTTTACTGTGGATATAGATACAATTGTACCTGTTTCCTCCAGCATCTTCACAAGGTCCTTTGCTGTTGTTCTGGGATTGATTTGCACTTTTTGCACCAAAGTACATTCATCTTTAGGAGACAGAACGCGTCTCCTTCCTGAGCGGTATGACGGCTGCGTGGTCCCATGGTGTTTATACATACGTACTATTGTTTGTACAGATAAACGTGGTACCTTCAGGCGTTTGGAAATTGCTCCCAAGGATGAACCAGACTTGTCATTGATGTATACAGAGAAGAGAGTATGTAAACTTCTGACCCACTGGAATTGTGATACAATGAATTATAAATGAAATAATCTGTCTGTAAACAATTTTTTGAGAAAAAAAAATTGTGCCTTGCACAAAGTAGATGTCCTAACCGACTTGCCAAAACTATAGTTTGTTAACAAGACGTTTGTGGAGTGGTTGAAAAATGAGTTTTAATGACACCAACCTTAGTGTATGTAAACTTCCGACTTCAACTGTATTCAGTACTACTAATTTTTTTGACTGGTACCGGGGGACCTTCAGACGAGTCTTCTGAGGCCTGTGGGTGCCCTAGAGCAAAACAACTGGTATATACATGTTCATGAGAGTCTCACCATTACACATATGGGTCATACTAGTGTGTAACTCAAACTGGCCGGACGCTACAGACAGAAGTTGACAGATCAGCTGTACCACCTTTCGGACGAGTCCCAAGACGCATATTCATCAGAGTCTAATCTTAATAATAGTTTGTAGGCCAAACGGACGCTACAGACGATTGTCATGACTGTCCTGTGAGGATCAAGATGGGTCAGATCAGCTTTGCAGTGGATGACTTTGGCCAGACCCCCTCTCCCCCCACAGGGGGGGGCTGGTGGGGGGTTGACAGTTCACATGTTGTAAATCATGGATTAGAACTTTCACCTATCTCCCTCTCCAAATTCACATAGGAATGTGTCTTGTTCACAGACGTTTTCCTGACGAAAATCTAACATGTTCTAAAGCGAATACTGGAACAATATTTCTAATATAGAACGTGGGGAATGATCAAAGGCAATCTCAATCATTATAATGTCATATGGGTTGTAATTTTGTGATTTTTTATTTATTTATTTTACCTTTATCCAGATAGGCTAGTTGAGAACAAGTTCTCATTTACAACTGCGACCTGGCCAAGATAAAGCACAGCAGTTTGATACATACAACAACAAAGAGTCACACATGGAATACACAGACATACAGCCAATAATACAGTAGAAAAATGAAAAAAATTTAATAAGTAATAAGTCTATATACAGTGAGTACAAATGAGGTAAGATAAGGGAGGTAGGGCAACAAATAGGCCATGGTGGCGAGGTAATTACAATATAGCAATTAAACACTGGGATGGTACATGTGCAGAAGGGGTGCAAAAGAGCAAGATAAATAAATAAATACAGTATAGGGATGAGGTAGTAGGATGGGCTGTTTACAAATGGGCTATGTGCAGGTGCAGAGATCTGTGAGCTGCACTGACAGCTGGTGCGTAAAGCTAGTGAGGGAGATATGAGTCTCCAGCTTCAGTGATTTCTGTAGTTCGTTCCAGTCATTGGCAGCAGAGAACTGGAAGGAAAGGCGGCCAAAGGAGGAATTGGCTTTTGGGGTGACCAGTAAGATATACCGGCTGGAGCAGGTGGGTGATGCTATGGTGACCAGTGAGCTGAGATAAGGTGGGGCTTTACCTGGCGATGAGTATGAAGCGAGGGCCAGCCAACGAGAGCGTACAGGTTGCAGTGGTGGGTAGTATATGGGGATTTGGATGGCACTGTGATAGACTGCATCCAATTTGTTGAGTAGAGTGTTGGGGGCTATTTAATAAATGACATCGCCGAAGTCGAGGATCGGTAGGATGGTCAGTTTTACGAGGGTATGTTTTGCAGCATGATTGAAGGATGCTTTGTTGCGAAATAGGAAGCCGATTCTGGATTTAATTTAGGATTGGAGATATTTAATGTGAGTCTGGAATGAGAGTTTACAGTCTGGCCAGATACCTAGGTATCTAGGTGTCCAAAGAAGGGCCAGAAGTATACAGAATGGTGTCGTCTGCGTAGAGGTGGATCAGAGAATCACTAGCAGCAAGAGCATCATTGATGTATACAGAGAAGAGAGTCGGCCCAAGAATTGAACCCTGAGGCACCCCTATAGAGCCTGCCAGAGGTCCGGACAACAGGCCCTCCGATTTGACACACTGAACTCTATCAGAGAAGTAGTTGGTGAACCAGGCGAGGCAATCATTTGAGAAACCAAGGCTGTGCAAGGCTGTTGACCAGGGTAGGGGTAGCCAGGTGGAAAGCATGGCCAGCCGTAGAAAAATGCATATTGAAGTTCTGAAATATAGTGGATTTATCAGTGGTGACAGTATTTCCTAGCCTCAATGCAGTGGGCAGCTGAGAGGAGGTGCTCTTATTCTCCATAGACTTTACAGTGTCCCAGAACTTTTTTGAGTTTGTGTTACAGGATGCAAATTTCTGCTTGAAAAAGCTAGCCTTCGCTTTCCTAACTGCCTAACTGTCTGTATATTGGTTCCTGACTTCCTTGAAAAGTTGCATATCGCGTGGGCTATTCGAAACTAATGCAGAACGCCACAGGATGTTTTTGTGCTGGTCAAGGGCAGTCAAGTCTGGAGTGAACCAAGGGCTATAGCTTTACCTGGTTCTACATTTTTTGAAAGGGGCATACTTATTTAAGATGGTGAGGAAGGCACTCTTAAAAGGCCTGCTCGCTGAAGTATTTTAGGGAGCATTTGACAGTGATGAGAGGTGGTTGTTTGACCGCAGACCCATTACGGATGCAGGCAATGAGGCAGTGATTGCTGAGATCTTGGTTGAAAACAGCAGAGGTGTATTTAGAGGGCAAGTTGGTTAGGATGATATCTATGAGGGTGCCTGTGTTTACTGATTTGTGGTTGTACCTGGTGAGTTCATTGATAATTTGTGTGAGATTGAGGGCATCAAGTTTAGATTGTAGGGTGGCCGGGGTGTTAAGCATGTCCCAGTTTAGGTCACCTAGCAGCACGACCTCTGAAGATAGATTGGGGGCGATCAGTTCACAAATGGTGTCAAGGGCACAACTGGGGGCAGAGGGTGGTCTATAGCATGCAGCAACGGTGAGAGACTTGTTTCTGGAAAGGTGGATTTTTTGGAGTAGAAGCTCGAATTGTTTGGGTACAGACCTGGATAGTAAGACAGAGCCCTGCAGGCTATCTCTGCAGGAGATTGCAAAACCGCCCCCTTTGGCATTTCTGTCTTGTCGAAAAATCTTATAGTTAGGGATGGAAATGTCAGTGTTTTTGGTGGACTTCCTAAGCCAGGATTCAGACACGGCTAGGACATTCGGGTTGGCAGAGTGTGCTAGGGCAGTGAATGGAACAAACTTAGGGAGGAGGCTTCTAATGTTAACATGCATGAAACCAAGGCTTTTACGGTTACAGAAGTCAACAAATGATAGCGCCTGGGGAGTGGGAGTGGGGCTAGGCACTGCAGGGCCTGGGTTAAACTCCACATCACCAGAAGAACAGAGGAGGAGTAGGATAAGGGTACGGCTAAAGGCTAAAAGGACTGGTCGTCTAGTATTTTCGGACCAGATAGTGAAAGGAGCAGATTTATAGATACGGTAGCATTAATTCAAGGCGAAATGTACAGACAAAAGTATGGTAGGACGTGAATATAGTGAGGGTAAACCTGTGCATAGAGTGACGATGAAAGAGATATTGTCTCTAGAAATATTGTTTAAACCAGGTAATGTCTCCACATGTGTGGGAGGTGGGACTAAAGTGTTAACTAAGGCCTACTGAGCAGGGCGAGAGGCTCTACAGTGAAATAAGGCGATAATTACTAACCAGAACTGCAATGGACAAGGCATATTGACGTTATCGAGAGGCATGCGTAGCCGAATGGTCATAAGAGTCCAGTGTGTGGCTTCAGGCAGCTAGCAGGCTGGGGGCCTTGGGGGAACGTCTTGATGGGAGAAAGTCTGTTTTGGCCACCCTCGTGTTGTTCCGTCGGCATACGGAGAGCGGGGCTCCGTGTGGTAAACCAGGCCAATTGGCAAAATATGTATAGTGGCCAAAGAATTTGTCCGATGGGCCTCTTAAACTAACAGTCCGATGTGCTCTGGACAGCTAGTAGGCCGCGGCTAGCATGCTAGCAGCTGGGCATATGGGGGACGTTGTGACGGGAGGAGCCAGTTGAGAAAGAACCCCTCGGCCGAATCACGTCGGTGGTCCAGTCGTGATGGGTCGGCGGGGGTCCGGGCCAGTTTGACGTCATTACAAATATTATAAAGGGAATACTGTAACTTGAAAAGTATATACACTACATGTACGAAGTCGCCATCCTCCCCATTGTGTATGAAATATGAAAAATGTTAAGAGGATATTGTTTCTATAACTTTGTACAAGTGAGTAGTCATCGCCCCCCTTCAATGACGTCAGAGAGCGTGTCAGCCAAACCAACCACCCCTTTTGAAGAACTGTATAAATTGAGGGGTTAAGAATTAACATATCAGACCAGAGAGGCGTGTAGCTGCAGCTCACGTCTAAAGTGATTCGAACTTCACACCCCTACCTTTTTTAAAAGTTATCTGTGACCAACAGGTGCATATCTGCATTCCCAGTCATGTGAAATCCATAGATTAGGGCATAATTAATTTATTTCAATTGACTGATTTCTTTATATGAACTGTAACTCAGTAAAATCTTTGAAATTGTTGCATGTTGCATTTATATTTTTGTTTAGTATATTTATCATAGTGATTCAGGGGTAACATTAAAACAGAAAAATATCTCTAACATTAGACAACTATACTGAAAACCGAAACTAAAATAATTGAAATAATTAAATTAAATCAATGAGAGAATAGTCAGATTAACTAATAACTAAAATAGCAGTGCAGATTGCACTCTTTTGTTAAGTGCAGAGGTATATTATAGGTAGTGAATGTGTAGGGCAGGGGTGTCAAATGTTTTCCATGGAAGGCCTAGTGTCTGATGATTTTTGGTTAAGACTTAGACATCCAGGTGAGGATAGTTCTTTACTAATCAGTGACCTTCATCAATCAAGTACAAGGGAAGAGCGAAAACCCGCAAACACTCGGCCCTCAGTGGAATGAGTTTGACATGTGGTGTAGGGAACTTCGGAAATTCTACAGACTTTGTGTCGCAGCAGAAAGAGCAGCATAGCCTAAATCCAGAGGTTGTGAGTTCAGATCCTAGGTGGGGTCATACTGAAAAGTCAGTACTAAGTGATCATGTCAAATGTAACCATATTGTCATTTGATTAAAGGTTTTTACACTATTTTAGCTGAACAGCATACCACTTACCTTAAACCCCCCATACCATTGAATTACTTTATTTATAATGGTTTGGGACACCTGGGACCATCACGTGACAAAAACCTCCAGGGGACCATGACACAACATCCCAAAAATGTACAGGAGCCCTCCAGGGGGCCATGACACAACGTTCCAAGAACGTCCTGAAAACGTCCTTGGGAACCTCCCCGGGGAAAACCAGGAACTAGACAAAACCTCCAGGGGACCATGACACAACGTCCTAAGAAAGTCCTAAAAAAATCCTTGGGACTTCCCCGGGACAAACTGGGAACAAGACAAAAACTCCAGAGGACCATGGCACAACGTCCCAAGAACATCCTAAAAACGTCCGTGGGATGTCCCTGGGGCAAACTGGGAACTAGACAAAACCTACAGGGGACCATGACACAACATGCCAAAAACTTTCAGGGGATCATGACACAACGATCCAAGAACCTCCTACAAATTTCCCAGAGACAAATCGGGAACTATAAAAATGTCCCCCAGAGAACATTCCCTTGGGACCATCACATGACGTCCTAAGGACTAGTAAAATGAAAGTCCTGAGAACATCTTAAGAAGGTCCTTACATGGTCCTGGGGATGTACAAGGAACTAGACAAAGGTCCCCTAGACAAAGGTCCCCTAGAGAACATTCCCTTTGGACCATCACGCAATATTCTTAGAACGTTCTCAGAAAGTCAGTGGGATAACTTTGAGCCGAAACCCTCAAGGGATCTAATGGGAAAGTCACCAAATGTCCTCAGAACGTCCCCTGTTTTCTGGGCAGCAACCTTACCTTAGGTCCAGCGCCAGCTCTGTCTTGCCTCCCTTGAGACGGTGAGCCCAAGTGGATTATTATGCTCAAATGGTGATGAAAACAAATATATACAAAAAGGAAAACAACAAACAGTTATGCCTAAACTAAAGATTCAAACCAAAGTGAAAGGCCTCATGGCCATCAAACAAACCAGCAGCCTCACAGCTTGCAACTTGGGACACTGACTGATGATCATCTTAATTGGCTGAACCAGATACTTATCAAGGCTTCCTGGTTTGGATATGGTTGGTGCTGCCACCTGGGGGATGGAGTGTGGAATCCTGGTAGCGTGTGTTGCCCCGCCATACCATAACACTGTGAAAAGCTCTTATTCTCTCTAATCATTCCTCCCATGGATGCACCAAGCTCCTCTCTAATTTGAGCCCAAATGATTTAAATTTTTAAGGGGAGAGGTGGGATAAGGACACCGGCACAAGTCAACAGAAACAATGAAAGCAATTTAGTGCCATGTGCAACGCCATGGGCAACAGCCAGAATATAAGAAAATCAGGGGGTTAGAGAGCTTGAACCATGATGCATTATTCATGCCAACAAAACGTAATAATGAATAACTGAATTCCTAAGTGAATGTTCGTCAAGAAATTACGCAACTAGGCAAGTATTAGAGGCATTACATGCAGACAAAGGTCCTATACACAGAATCATGATTTTACTATACAATATAATAACTCCACACGCACGCACGCACAAACACACACACACAATCATATAAGTCGATTATGGTGGTTGGCAGCCAATTCTGTTCTTAATGCTGTGTCATTTTGTAATAGTCTAACTGTTTCCTGAAGGCCATAGACAAAATAATTCCTTTAAAATTGAATTTTTTGTCCCTAGAGATTTTGTGAAAAGGCACCAGAGCCCGAGGAATTTGTAAGGTTTGACAAAACACAGGCTGGTGGCCAATCAAATGCTTCATACAACTGCAGCTAAAAGTGGTCTCAGCAAGAGAAGGCAAGCAACATAGATGTCTCATGTGGAAAGATATGTTAATGAATTTGATTATCTAGGTCCCAAAATGTTCTATCACGTTAGGATTAACGCAACTCGCACATGCCTGTCAACATTATCCTGCCAACATGACCTTCTGAAGGGAGGAATAGAACAAATGTTGTCCAATAGTCATCCAAACAATTATCATGGGTCACATTCTACCTACTGATGTGCTGCCCATAAGGTAATAGCACCTGTCTCTTTGTTGTCAGACCCTGCCCCAACACACACGCACATACACGCACACCCTCCAGCAAGAATTTAATGTGTCTGTGTAACTGTTAATGTGCCTGTGTGTGTTTAGAGACCAGATTCCATTAGTCTGAGAAAACCCAAAGGCTGCTGGGACACAACTGATGGACATATGGTGTGTGTGTGTGTGTGTGTGTGTGTGTGTGTGTGTGTGTGTGTGTGTGTGTGTGTGTGTGTGTGTGTGTGTGTGTGTGTGTGTGTGTGTGTGTAAGCTAAAGTTTGGAGTTGTATTATTTTTGTGGAGGAGGGAGAGAACCATTCAAAGACAGGATGAGGTGGGATTGGGATGAATGAATACTCACCTTACTCAGTTAGCAGAGGCAGCAGGTCAGTGGAGTAGTTGAACTCTAGGAAGGCAGTGTGAGGGCATAATCCTCTCCGAGCTCTCTCTCTGGTTCGACATCAGCAACCGCCACGCTGCTGCTAGTGCTAGCTGGTACTGATGATGATGAGCCACCGACAGCAGCAGAGGCAGTAATGCTACTGGTTGAAGTTATAGCTAGGCTAATGCTAGTGGTTGTTGAAGTGCTAGCTAGTGGTTGTTGAAGTGCTATCTCTGGGCTCGTCGTTGTCGTGTCCTTTGCCTCGACGACTCTTGGCAGTATTATCAGTCTTGATACTAAAGAAATGTGTTAACTTAAGTCATTTTTCTGTTCAAATTAAATCTTCTGCCTTTGTTTTTATTTTTTCTTCGCCCCGCTCTGAAAGCACTACATTGCTGCAGCGTTACTTTCAATGAAAGTCACGTTGGCAATCATATCGTGTGAAACAATGCACAGGAACTCTTTCAGGGGGATTAAGTACACTTGTTTCTACTACTGTAAGAAAAACTTGTATTATATTAATATTGATGTGAAATATACACTACCGTTCAAAAGTTTGGGGTCACTTAGAAATGTCCTTGTTTTTGAAATAAAAGCAACGTTTTTGTTCATTAAAATAACATCCAATTGATCAGAAATACAGTGTAGACATGGTTCATTTTGTAAATGACTTTTGTAGCTGGAAACGGCTGATTTTTCATGGAATATCTACATAGGCGTACAGAGGCCCATTATCAGCAACCATCACTTCTGTGTTCCAATGGCACGTTGTGTTAGCTAATCCAAGTTGATCATTTTAAAAGGCTAATTGATCATTAGAAAACCCTTTTGCAATTATGTTATTAGCCAAACAAACTCTCTCTAAACACACACGAAAAGCTACAGTTTATCTTTGCATTGGTTTAATACCAATTGTTACCTTCATATTTCCGATATGCATGGGGTGTTTGTTTCAGCGTATTAGACCTTAGTGCTGTATAGGTTTAATAATAATGGCATAATGCTGATGCCAGATCAACCTTGGCTTGACTTTTGATTGAGTGCTATTATAACGGGTAAATAGTCTCACCCCGTAAAGAATCGGGCTGACTGCATTCAAAACATATTAACAATCAATTTTGGCACTATTGCCCATCAAAATGGAACTCAATATTAGGCAGTGTGTATTTATAGATTTGCAGAGACATAAACTTTTGACGGAGAGAAATCAATCTGTCAGCGCCAGAGCTACTTTCAAGTGACAGTTTGCAGAGCTAACTGGAACCCCAGGGGTTCCAGGAACAGAGAGAGAGGGAGGGAGGGAGAGAGAAAGAAGGGGGGAGATAGGGAGAGAGATATTGAGAGACAGGCTAAAACTGTGGCCAAAGGACACATTGGTTTACCCAATATATTACTGGGAGCTTATATATAAAGTCTGCGACTCTCTTTATTTATTTTTATAGCCTACAGTTTACTCGCCTTTAGTCTGCTCCTCTACTAACTTTATGGGGTGTGCGCCAGCTCATGCTTTTCAAAGGACAGCTGAAACCAACACAATCCAGCACAGTCTCTGGCATGACGTTGCCATGTGACAGGTGTATAGAAAGTCAAACAAAGTGCAGAAGATAATTCAGGTAACTGCTAAAATAATGGAGACACCAGTAAATGAGGGCTAAAGTATATTGAAAGCAGGTGTTTCCACACCTGTGGTTCCTGAGTTAATTAAGCAATTAACATGCCATTATGCTTAGGTTCATGTATAAAAACAGACAGGAAGAGGTGAAGTGAGAGGGTTAACTGGGCCCAAAATCTGTTTTCTCCAGCAGGTGCCCGTTTTGTCTTCATTTTTTTTTACCAAGCAAGGAGATTATATATAGAGGTCAATGAGAGAGTGTCGATTTGGTTAACAAAAAAGCAAATGGCTTATTTGCTACATGTGTCTTATTTGATAGAATATAAGTTTTGTAATGATTAGGTTGTTAAGAGTGTACTGATATAAGTAGGACACGTTACACCCTGACAACTCTGAGAAAAAACACTATATCGGAGTTGTGTTTGATCGTCACTAGTGACCACAACCACAACCACAAAGACATAAACCCCACCTATTTCTACAATTTCTCTTCTTAAAAAGTGATTTCAACCTAACCTTAACCACACTGTTAACCTTATGCCGAAACGTAACCTTAAATTAAATAAAAAAGTCTAACCTTTACAATATATACCATTTTGACTACTAGTGTGAACCATTGTGCCTGCTGTTCACATGCATATTTCTCTTATTTAACTAGGCAAGTCAGTTAAGAACAAATTCTTATTTACAATGATGGCCTAGGAACAGTGGGTTCACTGCTTTCTTCAGGGGCCCAATGACAGATTCTTACCTTGTTAGCTCAGGGATTTGATCTAGCAACTTTTCGGTTACTGGCCCAACGCTCTAACCACTAGGCTACCTGCTCTCTCATTGGCTAGAGCTGACAATGTAAAAATCTGTCGTTCTGCCCCTGAACAAGGCAGTTAACCCACTGTTCATAGGCCGTCATTGTAAATATGATTTTGTTCCTAACTAACTTGCCTAGCTAAATAAAGGTAAAAAAAATATTATGTTATGGAATTTCTTGTGGAAGAATTGTGTCGCATCCCTCCAATAGAATTTGGATGGTGTGTCAATACACCAAGTCATTACAAAGATACAGGCGTCCTTCCTAACTCAGTTGCTAGAGAGGAAGGAAACTGCTCAGGGATTTCACCTTGAGGTCAATAGTGACTTTAAAACACTTACAGAGTTTAATGATAGGAGTGATTTGAGAAAACTGGGGATGGATCAACAACATTGTAGTTACTCCAGAAAACTAACCAAATTGACAGTGAAAAGAAGGACGCCTGTACAGAATACACATATTCCAAAGCATGGATGCTGTTCGCAACAAGACAAGTAAAACTTTGAATTGAACACAACACATCACTGAGTACCACAATTCATATTTTCAAGCATGGTGGTAGCTGCTTCATGTTATGGGTATGCTTGTCATTGGCAAGGACAAGGGAGTTTTTGGGGATACAAAGAAATGGAATAGAGCCAAGCACAAGCAAAATCCTAGAGGAAGACCTGGTTCAGTCTGCTTTCCAACAGACACCAGGAGACAAATGCACCTTCTAGCAGGACAATAGCCTTAAACACAAGGCCAAATATACACTGGAGTTGCTTACCAAGACAAGATTGAATGTTCATGAGTGGCCTAGTTACATTTTGTGACGTTAATCGGCTTGAAAATCTATGGCAAGACTTGAAAATGGCTAATTCTGTACAATCCAGGTGTCCAAGTATTGACTCAGGGGTCAAAATGTAAAAAAAAAAGTTTTCTTTGTCATTTTGGGGTATTGCGTGTAAATAGCTGAGGGGACAATGTCGATTTAATCCATTTTGTATTCCTGCAATAACACAACTAGGGTTGCACATTTTGGGGAATATTCAGAGCTGGAAACTTGGGAATTAACAGGAATATATGGGAATTAATATTAATACCATTTAAATGTAGATGTTTTTTGCATTGAATATATTTACCATATCATATGGAGACAGAAACATAAACCTTTTACCTTATCATAGGTAGACATAATTGCAAATGATTAAATCCTTCCAATAGAAATAAAAAAAACATTTTAGTCATGAATTGAACTTTAATTAAATGAGTTTACTCTTCACATGGGATGATTTCACTGAACAACAAAAGAAAGGGAATATTGAATGATCCCCAATGATCCATCACATCTCCCCAAACCTTTTCAACAAAGTCTAGAAACTAAAGCTTTGGTTGTCTTCCTCTCAGGCTTCCATGTCTTCTCCCTGGACCTCCTCAATGTCCACTACTTGAACATCAGACTCTGAGGCCTCATCTTCACTGTCACTTTCCAACCTTGATAAGGATGGCGCGTTGTCAGGCTCAAAAAGCATCACATTTACCCGGATGGCCACCAATTTTTCAACCCTTGAATTGGGCAGCCTGTTGCGTGCTTTGATGTGTGTGTTCCCAAACAAGGACCAGTTTGGGAACACCTCTGAGGTGGCTGATGTTGGTGGGATTTGGAGGATTATGGAGGCAACAGGGGAAAGAGCCTCAGATTCACAAAGTTCCTTCCACCAGGTGGCTGATGAGATATGTTGGCACAACTGCCATATTGCATCTCCATCCCAAAGCCCTTGCTTGGAAGTATACTTCGCCAGACTTCCAAAAACCTTGCCCTCATCCAGGCCAAGGTGGCGAGACACGGTAGTGATCACACCATAGGCCTTGTTGATGTCTGCTGTGGCGTGTATGGGCGTCAGGCAGAAGTCTTCACGCTTTTTGATTTATTTCAGAACTGTAGTTTCCTCTGCTTGGAGCAACAGTGAAGTGGGCAGGGCAGCACGGATTTCTTCTATTACATCTGCAAGCAGAGTCTGAACATCTCCCTCAATCCGTGCAATCGCTACTGCTAGGTTTCAGGAGTTTCAGGTTTCTTACCATTCTCTCCCAAAATACATCATCCAGGAGGATCCTCTTGATGGGGCTGTCCATATCAGCAGACTGTGAAATGACCATCTCTTGGAGAGACTCCTTCCCCTACGGAGACTGTCAAACATGATGACAACACCACCCCAACGGGTGTTGCTGGGCAGCTTCAATGTGGTGCTCTTATTCTTCTCACTTTGCTTGGTGAGGTAGATTGCTGCTATAACTTGATGACCCTTCACATACCTAACAATTTCCTTGGCTCTCGTGTGGAGTGTATCCATTGTTTTCAGTGCCATGAGGAGCAGTTTCAATGCATGAGCAGCACAGCCAATGGGTGTGGTGTGAGGGTAGGACTCCTTCACTTTAGACCAAGCAGCCTTCATGTTCACAGCATTGTCTGTCACCAGTGCAAATTATTTCTGTGGTCCAAGGTCACTGATGACTGCCTTCAGCTCATCTGCAATGTAGAGACCAGTGTGTCTGTTGTCCCTTGTGTCTGTGCTCTTGTAGAATTCTGGTTGAGGGGTGGAGATGATGTAGTTAATTATTCCTTGCCCACGAACATTAGACCACCCATCAGAGATGATTGCAATACAGTTTGCTTTCTCTATGATTTGCTTGACCTTCACTTGAACTCTGTTGAACTCTGAATCCAGCAAATGAGCAAAGAACATTCAGAAATCTCTTCCAGTACACATTGCCTGTGAGCATTAGAGGTGAACCAGTTGCATACACAGCTCGAGCAAGACATTACTCAGTATTTCTCTGACTACTTCTGACTATTTCTCAAAACAACTTCTGATTCCAGGAGGACCATGAGCTGTTGCTATCGATAAGGTGTCTGATTGTGAGCGCTGAGGGAACTTTTTACAATTGGCCAGATGATTCTGCATCTTTGTTGCATTCTTCACATAAGATTTGGCACAGTATATGCAAATGTACACATATTTTCCTTCTACATTAGCTACAGTGAAATGTCACACATCAGATAGTGCACGTAGCATTTTCCTGTAAAGATTAGAAAAAAAAAACAAAATAAAAAAAACAAAATACAATTCCATGTACAGATAAATACTTAAGCAGTTAGATTAAACAACTCCTTTGTAAGATAAATGTTTTAAAATGAAACACGTATGGAAACAGGTGAATTAACACTCCTCAGTTAGCAGGCTCAAGCAAGCTAAAACCCACATGGTAGCAAAAACTAACTAGCAGAAATTGTAAACAAGTTAGAAATGATTTAAACACACTTTGCTGTAGGCTACTATTTACTAGTTAACAAAAAATGATGTATGTCATATAAAATATATTCACCACACCCAGTATTGTAATCAAAACTTACCAGAAAGCACGTAGTCCTTGGCTCAGACAGTGTAGTAGTGTGGGCTCAATAGCATCTCATTAGTGTGCAAGATCTTGAGAATCAGCTGTACATGTGATGGAAGAATGCACTGTGCATGCAGAGTATTGCAATTCCATTGAATTGGGGATAGTTTAACCAAAACATGCCACAATAATTAAATTCAATTTTCCGACCCGTTTCAACCCTAAACACAACTAAATGTGGAATAAGTCAGGGGGGTATGAATACTTTCAGAAGGCACAGTATATCCGCCTATCACACCTACAATGACAGTCTTGCACACACACGCACTTCGCCTAAATGGCATACCCAAATCTAACTGCCTGTAGTTCAGGCCCTGAAGCAAGGATATGCATATTCTTGTTACCATTTGAAAGGCAACACTTTGAAGTTTGTGGAAATGGGAATTGAATGTAGGAGAATATATATAACACAAGTAATCCATCTGGTAGAAGAAAATACAAATAAAAAAACAACCAGTGTTTTTTACCACCATCTTTGAAATGCAAGAGAAAGGTCACTGTTATAGCCATCACTCTAGTTGTAATCCCGATAGTGTCCACAAGATGGCAGCAGTGTATGTGCAAAGTTTCTAATGGATTACTTGAAGAATGACTGAACCTCAAGACTTTTAGAATGAAGTCCCCAGGTACATTTGGGCAAATCGTGAAGGAAACATTCGCACTCTTATTCCATTTTTCTGCAAGAATATCGTCAAATCTGTATACTTAGACTTTGATTTAGCTTTCCAAATATTAGTAGCGATATTATAAGTTCAACATTTGCAAAACGACCAGTTTTCATAACTTCATAACTCTGAAAATCCTTATACTTTTTGTCCAAATTGAAAAGGCATGCTGTCATACAAGGGTAGTAGCTACATATACATGGATTCTCCTGTAAAGCCCAGCTCCTTGGCTATCTAGCTAGCTTTGTTTGACCCCGATTGGTGCTTATTTGATAAAGATACAGTCGTTCAAGTGATGGCCGCCCGCGTCTTCAGCGTGCCATGAAGGCGTCGCTCTCTGACCAAATATGGTGTCCTATATGATATACAACACCCCTAATGAAATAGTGAAGTCTTGTTACATTCTAGGATCTCTGAGGAATAGATACAAACGTGATTTGACTTGTTGAACAACGTAAATGTGGTATTGAAACTGACCCTGTATATACAGTGAGGGAAAAAAGTATTTGATCCCCTGCTGATTTTGTAAATTTGCCCACTGACAAAGAAATGATCCGTCTATAATTTTAATGGTAGGTTTATTTGAACAGTGAGAGACAGAATAACAACACAAAAATCCAGAAAAATGCATGTGAAAAATGTTATAAATTGATTTGCATTTTAATGAGGGAAATAAGTATTTGACCCCTCTGCAAAACATGACTTAGTACTTGGTGGCAAAACCCTTGTTGGCAATCACAGAGGTCAGACGTTTCTTGTAGTTGGCCACCAGGTTTGCACACATCTCAAGAGGGATTTTGTCCCACTCCTCTTTGCAGATCTTCTCCAAGTCATTAACTTCTTAGGGGAGCGGCTCCCGAGGTGACGGTTTTGGAGAGTCTGGCATGCCCAAAGTAAAATGCCTCCCACTCAGGCCCAGACAATAGGATATGCACATAATTAGTACTATGGGATAGGAAACACTCTGAAGTTTCTAAAAGTGTTAACATAATGTCTGTGAGTTTAACAGAACGGATATAGCAGGCAAAAACCCGAGGAAAATCCATCCGGAATTACAGTTTTTTGTGACCTTTGCTCTGTTTGACAGTCTCCCTATTGATTTCAAAGGCAAGCAGCTCCGAGATTTCAGTACCTATGGCTTCCACTAGATGTCAACAGTCTCTATACAAAGCCAGGAAACGGTAGCCCTGACCAGAACGGATAGGAAGAGAATATGGTCAAGTGAGCTCAGATGTCAACAAGAGTTTGCGGGCGCGCAACCGACTTTATTTTCCTTTCTTATTGTTCAGGCTACAATCCGGTTTAAATAGTATAGTAAAATTACATAAAATGATACCTAAGGAAACATTAAAAACGATGTTTGATTTGTTTGGAGAAATATCATAGGTATAATGTGAACGCGTTCTCTTCACGGTTCAATGGGCAACTCAACGGTGGATTTAATGATCATAACGCGCCAACCAAACAGAGATTTATGGATATAATAAATTACTTTTTCTAACAAAAGAAGCATGGATTGTCTTCATGGAAACTTGGGAAGCCCTCAGCAGAAGTTCTTCGAAAGGTAAGGGATTTTATATTAGCGATTTTATGCGTTTTTTGAGACCTGCGTTGGGTTATGAATTTATGCTAATGGTCAAATATTGTAGGTGCTATCCTCAAACAATCAAATGTTGTGCTTTCGCCGTAAAGCCTTTTTGAAATCTGACAACACTGTGATATTGCCAAGAAGCAGAGCTTTTGATGACTATGCAACACTTGTATATTGCTAAATGTTTAATAATTCAACTTTTGGATTTTGAATTTGGCGCCTTACATTTCACCGGGTAGCTAGCGCCCCCACTGCTCTCTAAGTAGTGATGGTTTCGAGGCTGACGTTTGGCAACTCAAACCTTCAGCTCCCTCCACAGATTTACTATGGGATTAAGGTCTGGAGACTGGCTAGGCCACTCCAGGACCCTAATGTGCTTCTTATTGAGCCACTCCTTTATTGCCTTGGCCGTGTGTTTTGGGTCATTTTCATGCTGGAATACCCATCCACGACCCATTTTCAATGCCCTGGCTGAGGGAAGGAGGTTCTCACCCAAGATTTGACAGTACATGGCCCCGTCCATCGTCCCTTTGATGTGGTGAAGTTGTCCTGTCCCCTTAGCAGAAAAACACCCCCAAAGCATAATGTTTCCACCTCCATGTTTGACGGTGGGGATGGTGTTCTTGGGGTCATAGGCAGCATTCCTCCTCCTCCAAACACGGCAAGTTGAGTTGATGCCAAAGAGCTCCCACCACTCCGTAAGCGCCCCACCACTCCGTAAGTAGTTAAGAGTGTGCTCCTAATCTCAGTTCGTTACCTGTATAACAGACACCTGGGAGCCAGAAATCGTTCTGATTGAGAGGGGGTCAAATACTTATTTCCCTCATTAAAATGCAAATCAATTCATAAACATTTTCACATGCGTTTTTCTGGATTTTTTTGTTGTTATTCTGTCTCTCACTATTCAAATAAACCTACCATTAAAAATATAGACTGATAATTTCTTTGTCAGTGGGCAAACGTACAAAATCAGCAGGGGATCAAATACTTTTTTCCCCTCACTGTAGCTTCCACAATTATTTCTTGTTTCACGTGTTTTCTTTATTATACAGTTGAAGTCGGAAGTTTACATACACCTCAGCCAAATACATTTAAACTCAGTTGTTCACAATTCCTGACATTTAATCCTAAGAAAAATTCCCTGTCTTGGGTCAGTTAGGATCACCACTTTATTTTAAGAATGTGAAATGTCAGAATAATAGTTCAGTGAATTATTTATTTCAGCTTTTATTTCTTTCATCACATTCCCAGTGGGTCAGAAGTTTACATACACTCAATTATTATTTGGTAGAATTGACTTTAAATTGTTTAACTTGGGTCAAACGTTTCGGGTAATCTTCCACAAGCGTCAGGTTTGACTCAGGTTTGTAGACCTCCTTGCTCGCACACGCTTTTTCAGTTTTGGCCACAAAATTTCAATAGGATTGAGGTCAGGGCTTTGTGATGCCCACTCCAATACCTTGACTTTGTTGTCCTTAAGCCATTTTGCCACAATTTGGAAGTATGCTTGGGGTCATTGTCCATTTGGAAGACCCATTTGCGACCAAGCTTTAACTTAACTTGAGATGTTGCTTTAATATACACACATCATTTTCCACCCTCATGATGCCATCTGTTTAACTTGGGTCAAACGTTTCGGGTAACCTTCCACAAGCGTCAGGTTTGACTCAGGTTTGTAGACCTCCTTGCTCGCACACGCTTTTTCAGTTTTGCCCACAAATTTTCAATAGGATTGAGGTCAGGGCTTTGTGATGCCCACTCCAATACCTTGACTTTGTTGTCCTTAAGCCATTTTGCCACAATTTGGAAGTATGCTTGGGGTCATTGTCCATTTGGAAGACCCATTTGCGACCAAGCTTTAACTTAACTTGAGATGTTGCTTTAATATACACACATAATTTTCCATCCTCATGATGCCATCTATATTTGTGAAGTGCACCAGTCCCTCCTGCAGCAAAGTACCCCCACAACATGATGCTGCCACCCCTGTGCATCACGGTTGGGATGGTGTTTTTCGGCTTGCAAGCCTCCCCCTTTTTCCTCCAATTATAAAGATGGTCATTGCGGCCAAACATATCTATTTTTGTTTCATCAGACCAGAGGACATTTCTCCAAAGAGTATGATCTTTGTCCCCATGTGCAGTTGCAAACCGTAGTCTGGCTATTTTATGGCAGTTTTGGAACAGTGGCTTCTTCCTTGTTGAGTGGCCTTTCAGGTTATGTCGATATAGAACTCGTTTTACTGTGGATATAGATACTTTTGTACCTGTTTCCTCCTGCATCTTCACAAGGTCCTTTGCTGCTGTTCTGGGATTGATTTGCACTTTTCGCACCAAAGTACGTTCATCTCTACGTGACAGAATGCGTCTCCTTCCTGAGCGGTATGATGGCTGCGTGGTCCCATGGTGTTTATACTTGCGTACTATTGTTTGTACAGATGAACGTGGTACCTTCAGGCATTTGGAAATTGCTCCCAAGGATGAACCAGACATTGTGGAGGTCTACAATGTCTTTCTGAGGTCTTGGCTGATTTCTTTTGATTGTCCCATGATGTCAAGCAAAGAGGCACTGAGTTTGAAGGTAGGCCTTGAAATACATCCACAGGTACACCTCCAATTGTCTCAAATGATGTCAATTATCCTATCAGAAGCTTCTAAAGCCATGACATCATTTTCTGGAATTTTCCATGAATGAATATGAGAAAGAAGTGTGCATATACAGTACCAGTCAAATGTATGGACCCAACTACTCATTAGGGTTCATAGGGTTTTTCTTTATTTTTGCTATTTTCTACATTGTAGATTAATAGTGAAAACATAAAAATTATGAAATAACACAAATGGAATCATGTAGTAACCAAAAAAAGTGTTAAATCAAAATATTTTTTTATATTGAGACTCTTCAACGTAGCCACCCTTTGCCTTGATGACAGCTTTGCACACTCTTGGCATTCTCTCAAACACCTTCATGAGGTAGTCACCTGAATTGCATTTCAATTTATCAGGTGTGCCTTGTTAAAAGTTAATTTGTTAAATTTCTTACCTTCTTAATGCGTTTGAGCCAATCAGTTGTGTCGGGGTGGTATACAGAAGATAGCCCTATTTGGTAAAAGGCCAAGTTCATTTTATGGCAAGAACAGCTCAAATAAGCAAAGAGAAACAACAGTCCATCATTACTTTAAGACATGAAGGTCAGTCAATCCGGAAAATGTCAAGTGTAGTCGCAAAAAACATCTAGCGCCATGATGAAACTGGCTCTCATGAGGACCGCCACAGGAAAGGAAAACCCAGAGTTACCTCTGCTGCAGAGGATAAGTTCATTAGAGTTATCTGCACCTTAGATTGCAGCCCAAATAAATGCTTCACAGAGTTCAAGTAACAGACACAACTCAACGAAAACAGTTCAGAGGAGACTGCGTGAATCAGGCATTCATGGTTGAATTTATGCAAAGAAACCACTACTAAAGAACTCCAGTAATAAGAAGAGACTTGCTTGGGCCAAGAAATACGAGCAATGGACATTAGATCAGTGAAAATCTGTCCTTTGGTGTGATGAGTCCAAATCTGAGATTTTTGGTTCCAACTGCCATGTCTTTGTGAGACTCAGAGTAGGTGAATGGATGATCTCCGCATGTGTTGTTCCCACCGTGAAGCATGGAGGAGGAGGTGTGATGGTGTGGGAATGCTTTGCTGGTGACACTGTCAGTGATTTATTTAGAATTCAAGGCAGACTTAACCAGCATGGCTACCACAGCATTCTAGTTTGCGCTTAGTGGGACTATCATTTGTTTTTCAACAGACAATGACCCAAAACATACCTCCAGGCTGTGTAAGGGCTATTTGACCAAGGAGAGTGAAGGAGTGCTGCATCAGATGACCTGGCCTCCACAATCAACCGACCTTATGCCAATTGATATGGTTTGGGATGAGTTGGACCACAGAGTGAAGGAAAAGCAGTCAACAAGTGCTCAGGATTTGTGGGAACTCCTTCAAGACTGTTGAAAAAGCATTCCTCATGAAGCTGGTTGAGAGAATGCCAAGAGTGTGCAAAGCTGTCATCAATGCAAAGGGTGGCTAATCTCAAATCTCAAATATATTTAGATTTAGATTTGTTTAACACTTTTTTGGTTACTACATATGTGTTATTTCATAGTTTTGATGTCTTCAATATTATTCTAGAATCTAGAAAATAGTAAAATTAAAGAAAAACCCTTGAATTAGTAGGTGTGTACAAACCTTTGACTGGAACTGTACATAGAATACATGAGTGAAACTGAGATAAAAGGCCTTTGTTAAAGAGAGAGAAAAGAAACCTGTGTTGACAAATGTTCCCATAAAGCCTGCTATATGCCCACAGGGATTTGTCAACGTTTTCAATAATTATCTATTTCTTATCCCTCCATTCCTAGATATTTTAATTTAGTCCATTAAAAACCAAGAGTTAAGAAAATCTCAGAAGCTCATTAGTCAAAGCAGCCATCCATTCAACAGGTCATCGCTCAACAGGCCATCGCTCATAAAGTCAATATTATCCATGAAGCCATTAGTATCACTTTACATATTTCTTTAGCTCTTTCTGCCCTCCAGTATACAACAAAATATACACATGAGCTTGCAAATGTAGGCTACTTACAGAATACAGTATGGTAATGTTGGAATAATCAGCCATGTTAAAAAGTAGCATCTAAATTCAGAAAACAAATATTACCCAGATGCCGCCAATTCTGCCAACGCAACCGCTGTTCCAGTCCCCTTGCTGGGAGAATCTGCATTAAAATGATATGTTGCATTATTGTGCACTTAACTGCATGCCAGAGGCACTTGTTATACCAGAGTTTGTTATACCAGAGAATTCAGTGGCTCGCGCCTGGAGTTGGAAATCAAATAATTTATGAATTTGCTTCCTGACTCATTTCATTTTCTCCACAACTCAAAAGGCCCTCATGTCTGGTTTCCTCATCCCTGTAAACGGTACCAAGTACACACTAAGCATGAACATACACACAGACACACACACACAAATGCACACATAGACACCTACATACACACACACGCCTGCACATACACCAGTGACGTGCGGTGTGGTCATGGCTGGGTAAGCACTGGCTATTATCAAAGCCAGATTTTCTAAAAAATAAACCTTGATGAAGCCCAAGTTCATCACACAACAGCTCCAACAACCACAGTGACAGGCTATTAACCACAATTTACACAACTCTTTCACCAAATGTAAAAATCAATGTACATTAGCCAAAATACACAAGCAATAAGGTGATTCCGCCAGCAGGAGCAAAAAATATTTTTGCTATGTCAGATTGCTCTGGCAATTCTCACATATAAACTTCATTGGGAGGAAGGATGTTTGACATGCTTTTTACATTTGCATGACAAACAATATTTTTTTAAATCCTGATGAAATTTGCCATTTTAGGCCCTTTTTAGACCTACTGTATACTGTACATGTCTCCTGTAAGACCCTATGATCTGTGAACCATACATGATACAGACAAAATCTTGATGTCATTATACTCCTTATAGTATGCTCTCAAATATGCAGTATATGTAGATTCTGAAAAAAAGCACATTCATTTATTAAATATAAAAAATATTAATATGAATATCTCAAAACTACCCTTTCTGATTTAGATAATTTTTAGACATATTGTTTGTAACAATATTATAGTCTTCAAACACGTCAAATTTCCAAGGTGGGCTCTCATATTTTAAACATAGAAATGTACATTATAGTCAACCAATCACATTATGGTCATTAACCAATCACAGCCCTGCTTTAGGATTGCACATTAATCAAAGGGAGAAAGAGTTCCCTTTGAATCAATTTCATATTCACTGTGTTGGTGGTGCTCATCAAATGTATCATACATTCAGAATTAGCAGAGTCTGCTCTGGAAATGTGATGTATTTGTACTGTATATTGTTACAAACAATATGTCTTAAAGGCAGAGTGCAGTCAAAGGCAGAGTGCAGTTGATCATATTTTTTATAATTTCATAATTAATAAACATATTTTTTTAACAAAAAAAATCTGGTGTTTCTATGTCAAACAGTGTTTCTACATTTCAGTCTTCTGTGATGTATATAAAGTGCAACATTGGGATGCAAACTCAAAATCGAATACATTTCAACTCTATATCTGACATGATGCAAGTGTCTTCTTTTTTTAAGCCCATAATCATGTGTGTGAGATGTATACTTTTGTTTCAAAGTAGATTTGTTTAAGAAAGAAACAAGAAACACTCTGTGCGACCCTGATTTGCCCAATGCAGTAAACGATTAATATAAATATCTTTAATGTTGAATAAATTAATTTGAAAAGGTGTATTTCAGAATCAAGACATACTCCATATTTTAGGGCACAGCATAAGGAGTATAATGACATCAAGATGTTGTCTGTATCATGTACAGTGGTTCCTCCTTTAAAAGTAGTGTCATACTGCGGCACACCTTGTGTGCTGCTGCAGCATTCTGTGGCACGTCGTTTAACTTCTTAGGGAGCAGCGCATGAGGTGACCGTTTTGGAGACCCTGACGATTGGAGGCTGTATGTTCTCATTATAACGCGCCAACCAAACAGAGATTTATGGTTCTAATACATTACTTTTTCAAACAAAAGAACCATGGATTGTCTTCGTTGGACACTTAGGAAGACCTCAGCAGAAGTTCTTAATACAGGTAATTGATTTGTTTTCGCTGTGAAATGTGTTTTGTGTGAACCGTGAAGGCTAATGAATTCATGGTAATGGGAAATATAGTGAAGGTGCTACCCTCAAACAATCAAATGTGGTGCTTTCGCCGTAAAGCCTTTTTGAAATCTGACAACGCTGTGATATTGCCAAGAAGCAGAGCTTTTGATGAGTATGAAACACTTGTATATTGATGCATGTTATATTGGCGCCCCACCACTCCCTAAGAAGTTAATTCTCAGCCTTTTTTTCTGTTACTGCAAGTTATTGCTAGTTTGTCCACCAGAGGGCATCTTTGAGAAGCATTTGATAGTATTCCGTATTGGCATTACCAGAGAATTTAAAAACTTTTTTGTAATAACATAGTATATGGGATTGATTTTAAGAAATTTGGCTTAATTAATTTGATTAATGTTATGGTGTTTATATTCAGAGAAAAACTGGAAGCAAAAAACCCTCAGGGTTTCCGTTAGGATGGAATGGAAAAATATGGCGCTGTACAACGTGATTGTTGGGAGTAGACTACAGGATTGGAGGATTCTAAATTGTTTGCCTTCATTAGAGAACTTTGTTCCAATATTTCTGTAAATCAGTGATATTTATTCCCATAGTAATTTGTTATGGATCCATAACTAAATCAACATCTGCATTTTGAAAGAGTATTTTATTAACGAAATGTGTTTATTAGGCTACTGTGCAGTCTACAATACATACTGTAGTAAACATAGGAAAGTGCCTAAATCCTTACATAAGGGAGAGCAGGCCATGTCTGTACTACAGAATGCAGGGCACGCGGGAGACCAGTGTTATTTCATAGTTTTGATGTCTTCACTATTATTCTACAATGTAGAAAATAGTAAAAATAAAGAAAAATCCCGGAATGAGTAGGCGTGTCCAAACTTTGGACTGGTACTTACTTAATTAATTTGTTTAATATTGTGGTGTTTATATTCCATGAAAAATTAAAAACCCTCTGGGTTTCCATAAGGATGGAACAGAAAATATGGCACTGTACAACGTGACGCTCATACATTCAGAGCATTGTCAGATTGTCCGTTTGTAAATTCAGACAATTTCGCTCGCGGGGCGCACACTGGACGTTCGGGCCGAGGAGTAGGGTTGATTTGAGCGTTCTGGCCTTACAACGGCAGTCAAGCACCCAAGCTAACGTTGGCTAGCTACTTCCAGACACTCTGATCATTTTACTCGCCCTAGCAGAGCTGGTAAGGCAGTTTTCATAACCAGAGCATTAGTGACTGTAAATGTGCTGCTGGAAACAGTTTAATTACGCTTTTTTCCCGACATTTACTGACACCGGCCATATTCAACGGGTGTTGAGTGCTAGTAAAATAATTATTCTGCGCTCTGGTACACTCAGACGAGAGTGCTCTGAAGTCCGTGTTGATAGTAGGCTGGACACATTACATTTTTAATAACGTTATTATCTGATAAAAACAACTTCATTGCATTCACCGTGGAGCCCAGTTTCATAATATGACTATATATCCCAGCTGCTTGCCATCGTTTTGAAGTAATTGCGAAAAAACAGGCCTTATTTTAGTGCATTTTTCACCCTGCCAGCTCCTATTAGTTCTATTGAGCACTGTGGCACCATCTCACCTTCCGAACGTTCTATTCCCAGCTTATTGTTCAACGTCACAATGCCTCCTTCGCTATTGTTGGCAATGAGACCTGCTCACATTGTTTTGTAGTTAAAATGTAAACAAAAAAAATTATACTGGAACTCTGTGGTCTTCCCATTGTTTCCTATGGGGGAAATATAGGCATGTCTGTCTATTTTGCCAAATATCTCGCAATGTGTATATTTAGATTTTTTCAAGTCGGACGCCATTTTAATCAGGAGAATTTATAATTACGTAATCTGGGCAGTGAGCTCGTTTGTCATTGATCGCTAGACCAGAAATCGTCAGAAGTTTTTATTTTTTCCCTACTTTCTCATTACGCAGACATAAGCACAGTTGCACCATCGAGGTGCGGATGTTTACTTTCTACACAAGTTTTTAACTTCTCAGGGATTGCTGGGGCGCTAGCGGGCTGCTCCCGACACTACCAGGTGAAATGTAAAGGGCCAAATTCAAAATCCCAAAGTTGAATTATTAAACATCCACCAATATACAAGTGTTCCATACTCATCAAAAGCTCTGTTTCTTGGCAATATCACAGCGTTGTCAGATTTCAAAAAGGCTTTACGGCGAAAGCAGCACATTTGATTGTTTGAGGGTAGCACCTCACATATTTTTCCCATAGCCATGAATCGATTAGCCATCATGGCACACACATAACACATTTCACAGCGAAAACAAATCAATTACCTGTTGAAGAACTTCTGCTGAGGTCATCCTAAGTGTCCAACGAAGACAATCCATGGTTCTTTTGTTAGAAAAAGTAATGTATTTTATCCATAAATCTCCATTTGGTTTGCGCATTATAGTCAGAAACGACAGCCTCCACTCCTCCATTGAAACGTGACGCAAACTCGTTCATCTTATACCTATAAACTTGTCCAAGAACAATCAAACATAGTTTTAAATGTATCCTTAGGAACACTTTTACGTATATTTACTATTATAAATCAACCGGAATATAAACTGATCGATAAAGACGGTAAAAAAGACACTGCGCGCCTTCTCGGGAACGCGCAATGGGTACTGTTGACATAAAAGAGTCACTTCCTGGTTTGCTCTTATTCTCTGGTCTAAAGCATCCAAATTGAAAATGTACACTGTCTCCAGACTGTTGACATCTAAAGGAAGCGATGGGTACTGCATTCATATGCCCTTATATTGGTCATTTTCATGAGGGAGGGGTTCCCAAATGAGCAATGTGTCAAAATCACTTTTTCCAGGACAGAAATTCCTCGGGGTTTCGCCTGCTATATGCGTTCTGTTTTACTCACAGACAAATGGTTAACAGTTTTGGGAAATTCAGAGTGTTTCCTATCCAATGGTACCAAATATGTGCATATCCTATTTTCTGGGCCTGAATGGGAGGCATTTTACTTTGGGCACGCCAGGCTCTCCAAAACCGACCCCTCAGCTGCCACACCCTAACAAGTTAAGCCATTTTTTCAGCCTTGGGTGAATTTTGACTCGTTCTATTGTCCAACCTATAGATAGCCAGAGCGAATTTACGAAAGCACCTGAATGTCCATTGAGAAAGCACTACGACTATACCATTTAGCTAAGCTAAGAATGACGGGAATAATCAAGTCAATAAACGTTGGGTAGTTAGATAGCCTATAGTTAATATACTGGCAAGTTTGATGTATAACTACTAACGTTAGGTAGCTAGCTAACATACCGGTACATACTGCTGTAATGATATGCTACAGTATGTGGTTCGTAGGACAGCGTAGCTAACAAATTGTCAGCCAACATAATGTGTAAGGTAACTTATTTGAAAAGTCATTACTTTATTACATTGAGTAGCAAGGTACCTCTTGGTCGTCAGGGCAAATCTGGTCTGTGATAGGAGGTTTTTTTTCACATCTAGCTCGGCTATTAGTCTATTCTTTAGTAAAGGTTGAATAGTCTATTGTTCAGCTATTAGCCCCCCTCCCCAACTTGCAACAAATTGTTGTTCCCATCTCATTCCTTTCCCTCTTCCACTCGTCATCTTTCTGCGCCTGAGTGGCTCGCTTGTGGGCGTGCTGGCAGGACATGGCAGCATCTTCAGTTGTGTGTCAAGAATTTTGCATACAGAAGCACGTTTGTATGAAGGTGCGGTTATTCACAGGCAAATTGTTATATGCTATGGAGGTACATTTGTGTCTTTTTGTCGAGAGCGAAAGTTTTTTTATTTTCAATCAAAAATAATTGTTCAGAAATAAACTTTTTTCCGACACAAACGAAGTCATAACGGACACCTACGAAAAGAAGGACTGTGTGATGATGGCATCTCAGGTAAGCAGCACTGGGCTGTATTGACGTATCCTGAAAATGACATCTGCTGCTTTATATTGAACGGTCATATCTCAGTTATTGTTTTCATATCTATAAACAATAAGCTGCTTTCTTTACTTTCAGGCAGCGAGCTGATCAAGGGGTCAAAAATGTAGATATTGCCAGATGTTCACTGTCCGAGGAACAGGCCGTGGAAGCTTTATTGCTGGCAAAAGTGTCCATAACCAAAGGAAATGAAACTGTTCTGTGTTCTTTTTCTCTCATCATCTCTGCCTGTCTTGCTGTACATGGAACCTGTCTCACATGCATTAATTAAAAAACCCTTAAGATGTCAGCTGCTAATTTTCAGATTTACACCACATAAACACAGCCATTTTTTTCACTGGACTATCTGTTGCTATCTGTTGCTGCCAAGTCATGATTTCCCTGGGGGTTAGCATTGTAATAACCAAGTGGTGAGACACATAGCCCTCTATATTTAAATGTTTCAGGTACACTCCGATAGGTGCCTGCATCACATACATTATCTTCTATTGACATTATCTTCTATTGTTTGTCCTCGTGTGTCTGTTTTTCAGCATAAAGTACTCAGTAGCCACTTAGTGTAGACACCAGGTGAGACCACACACACAAAATAACTCTCTTCATCACTTCATCCCTCTCCCCCTTCTCCCTAAATCCTCTAGGCTGTATCAACTGTTTTGGTGAACCCCTTACAACTGGCTGACAAAGAGGGCACAGCATGATCATAGGTGAGAGGTCACTTGGTCGGGTCAACAGGAAGTATTATTAAAAAGGCCTAGAATAAAAAAAACGGGCTTAATCATGCTCTCTCTCTATCCATCTGTCACTCGTCTGCAGGTATGTTTTGATGTGAGAGAGGAAGCCAGTGCCATCATCGCCACCTCACCCCCTCTTAAGATAACCTTCGGGCCAACTGGGGGCCCAAGGCTGGTTAGGAGACACAGCAATTGTGATGAACAGAGAGAATATTAGGGTAGCACTGAAATTCATTAATCATATGCTGTCTGCCTCTGTTCTTACCACTTTCCCTTTCTGTCTTCTACACCTCTCTCCCCACCTCGTCTTTTTTCCTCATTTTATAATGCACACCATATGTGCATTGAAGTACAGATTGAATTTATAATATAATATTACAATTATCATAATTATAATGCATTTATTATGTATTTTAAACATCTGGATAATTAACTTCTTTCAATAAAGCATTTCACATTCTCCACTGGTTGAAATTAAGTATCACATTGAAATACAATCATGTGTCCTGAGATTAATGCAGATGAAGGGAGTTAGATATGCATAGTTGTTTTTCTTCTGTATATATGAATTACAAATCAGCTTTTACTTAAATCATGTTTCTAGTCTATTGCATAGTTACAATGTGTAATCATTGATGTCCCAGGAGCAGGAGTGGTAACACTGTTGTATAATTGTAATACATACATGCAGACACAGTCATTCAAATAAACGAGTTTGATATGACTGAAAAATAATGTCTCAGAGATTCATACCTGAACCGCTCCTTTATTTGCCAAAGAAGAGTACATGATCAGTGAATATATTCAATGTACAGGCTACAATGTGGGAATCTCATGCATGGTAATAACTACAGTACATGTATATAGGACTTGCATCCTTGGCACAATAACGTTGTTATATTCTTCTCTATCCATTGGCTTCATTAATGACATTCAGACTTGAAGTTGACACAACAACTATGATAGCTGAGGTTCATAGTTTGGTATGAATATTAATTCAGAACCTAATGTTTTAGAGTACATACACAGATCGGCTACATACTGTAGCTAGCTACACATTCATAGGCATACCATTATTTTTATTCTCCACTACACAATAAGCAAGTAAATAGTTAGCTAGCTATGTTACTTCAGCTGCATTTCAAGGCAAGCTTACACAATTGTACATTCAATTTGTAGTAAATGTTTTAGCTAGCTAGATTCTTTACATCCACTGTTTCACAAGACGACAGCCTGGTTTGCTGGTTTTCTCAGGAGTCCCTAAAACATTAAACAACACGAATTACAAATTCATTCTCGCTAGCTGGCAAAATTTAGCTTGTCAGATAACTTGCTAAATAGCGCTTTTCGTAAATTAACTTCATGATATTCACAAATGTTTGTCTCTACATTAACTACTTACGGAGTGGTGGGGCGCTAGCGAAGAACATCATCCCAACCATCCCAACCAATTGTACATTTTCTGCTTGACTCGTTATGACCTTATAACTACTTACATTTGGTTCCACCGTAATGTTTTGTCAGCCATCTTTGTTGAAGAACGCCACCAGGGACCGGTGGCTCGCGTCAAAATTTGTCATTGGAACCGCTCGATATGATTGGTCATATAAAAACCTTGGGACCCAAATGCAAAATGAGTGCTCTAACTCACACTTGTGGTGGTCTGGAGCAATGAAGCCGGGACGCTGTGTACCTCAAAGTCCCGCGGTGCAAGCTCGCAACTTCTTAGGGAGCGGCAGCTGAGGTGTCGGTTTTGGAGAGTCTGGCGTGCCCAAAGTAAAAGGCCTGCCACTCAGGCCCAGAAACTGGGATATGCACATAATTAGTACTATTGGATAGGAAAAACTCTGAAGGTTCTAAGAGTGTTAAAATATTGTCTGTGAGTATAACAGAACTGATATAGCAGGCGAAAACCCAAGGAATTTCTGTCCTGGAAAAAGTGTTTTTGACACATTGCCTCATTTTGAACCCCTCCCTATTGAAAACAGCCACATATGGGAGTAAGATTGCAGTACCTATTGCTTCCACTGGATGTCAACAGTCTCTAGACAGTGTTTGGTGATGTTAGGTTGCTCTGGATGGTAATAGAAGAAGAATTTCGAACTAGTCACCGGATGTAAACAGAAGAGAAGGCGCGTTCACGGGCTCGCGCGCGCTGTGGTTTTTTCCTTTCCTATCGTCCAGTTTATAATCCGGTTGAAATATTATAGTAAATATACATAAAAGTGTTCCTAAGGATACATTATCAATGATGTTTGATTGTTCTTGATCAAGTGTATAGGTATAGGTTGAACGTGTGCTCTTCACGGTTCAGTAGGCGAGTGGACGCTGTATTTTATGAACATAACGCGCCAACCAAACAGAGATTTATGGATATAATAAATGACTTTTTCTAACAAAAGAACCATGGATGTCTTCGTTGTGTGACAGTGCAGTAAACCATAGGCCATGTTTACGTTTACTTTCACCGTTAACGGAAAGGGAAATGGAGGCGAGGCCTATTTAACCAGGTGGAAAGAGGACGTCACCGGGGTATGTTTTGATTCATGAGAAGGAGACCGACGAAAAAGGTTACCATGTGGAGTGGAAGACGGAGATGCTTGGACTGAGGCTTCCCGTGCACGCCGTCTGATGCGACGTGGAGTCTGGCGATTTCCATAGCGACGCACCTCAAAGACCGGTTGTTGTTGGTGAGCGGTTCACTCTCAACAAGTCCAAGGCCGTTAAACTTCCTTCCTGGAGCCAGGCGGGGTCCATCTACCCTCTCCAGTTTGTGATTCCCTCCGCCAAAATTGTTTGGCGTGAATATGGACACGAATCTGCCAGTGTGGACGCCCAGCTAGAATATGACCAGTATGACCTGGGATTTCGTTTAGAGCGTTTATGTGATTGTGTGAACACTGTTTTTGAACTATGAAACGTAACTGTCACATTGAGGACTATATATATATATACATTTAATTACTGTTTGTTTGGTTTTTTGCTTTTTCGAAATAACTACTTTTTATATAATGGCTATGGACACTATGTAATAAATTCCAGTTAAATTGAAGCCCGTTTTGAAATATTTGTTTTTGTGTGTAATCAGTGGTTTTTGTTTGCTATCCGGGTTGTTTGATTTTTTTGTCAGTTTTAGAAAACTGTCTGGCGCCCGAAATTTTTGTAAAAAGAAATAGAATTTAAGTTCGGGAAGCCGCCACCACTGTTACAGTTGGACACTTGGGAAGCCCTCAGCAGAAGTTCTTCTGTAGGCAAGGGATTTTATATTAGCAATTTTATGCGTTTTATGAGACCCGTTTTGGTTATGAATTTATGCTAATGCTTAAAATATGAGAGGGGCTATCCTCAAACAATCAAATGTGGTGCTTTCACCGTAAAGCCTTTTTGAAATCTGACAACGCAGTGATATTGCCAAGAAGCAGAGCTTTTGATGGCTATGCAACACTTGTATATATCGAAGAATGTTAAATATTACGAATTTTTATTTTGAATTTGCAGCGTTATGTTTGCTCTGAAAATGATCCCGCTAGCGGGATCCGTGCGCAGAGAGGTTAAAGGAGGAACCACTGTATGGTTCTCTTTCAAGTATTCGTTTCGGTATTTCACTTATGGGATACGCCCCCAGCGTATTCGTCAGAAGCCTTATTACACTACGCCGGCCATGATTGGCTGGACGTCGAGACTTGTGCATCGGGGAAGGGTGTCCCTCCTACCCTATAAAGGGTAATTCCAACACCTCTACTCGCTTTTCATCAGAAAGCTTACCTCGACACGACTGCATTTTCCGGAAATAGCTAAACTGTCCACCAACTTGAGCTTACAACTCACTCGCCGGGCGCTATTCTCGGGATTGTGTGGTGGTGGCAAATTTCCTTTCCCTTCACCATAGCTACAGGAAAGTAATTTGAGGGAGGAACGGGTACAGCTGTGACACTGCTAATTCGTTCACAACCAAGTTAGTTGTATCCAAACAGTGACAAGTCGTCGGCAAGCTAATCCCTCGCTAGCTAGCTGGCTTCTTTTTTTCTGACAATAAAGGTTTTTATTAGCTACACCAAGCTATCTTTTCTAACAACTCCTTTCGGAAACGGTATCCGGCCATCTCACCGAGTGCCACCGTTGGAGATAACCCACTCTAATCGCTAGCTATTAGACTAACACACTCGTTTTTCTGACAGCTAAAAACATAGCATCCAAGCTGTGGCGACAAAAGCATCTCCCAACCCAAAAGAAAATAAGCTCCCAGCACAAATCTGCTCCTGTGGAAATAAGATATCGGCCAAGGACACCCGCTTGGTGTGCTCTGCTTGCCTTGGGCTGCAACATGCCCAGGAAGCATTAGCCTCCTCCGGATCCTGTCCACACTGTGCCTTCATCTTTGTCGCAGGCTAGCAAGCCAAGCTAGCCTGAGTCAACAGAACCCTAACATGGTGATAGATATCCCTACAGGAGATCGTGGAGCGACTGCTAGCGCTAGCTGGGGCAACCAGCTGGACACTATTGCCACGCTGTTGGAAGACTCCAGCAACAACTTCGCGACCCCTTTGCCGGGCTTCCTGATTGGAGATGACAACAACTCCACAGGGTTTTCCAACAGTCTCCTTTCGGAATAATCGGATGGAGATGAAGATTCCTTCATCCCCTCAGGCCAGGCCACCAAGCCTCCTGCCGGGGAATCTGAAACCGAACACGCAGGTGGGGCGCAATCCCCACCAGCTCTTGGTGTAGACCTGCAAGACGTGTCGGTCGTCAGGATAAGCTTGTCTGACAATACGGGAGTCAGTATATCCCATAAGTGAAATACCGAAACTAATACTTGAAAGAGAACTTTAGGTTATGACTGTAACCCCGGTTCTCTGATAGTATGAGTGAGGAAGTGGTGTGGCTAATTTTTGAATGACTTGGCCCTTTATAGGGTAGGAGGGACACCCTTCCCCGACGCACATGCCTCGGCGTCCAGCCAATCATGGTTGGCGTAGTTTATTAACTTCTTTGGGAGAAGTGCACGAGGTGACTGTTTTGGAGAGCCTGGCGTGCCCAAAGTAAAATGCCTCCCATTCAGGCCCAGAAAATAGGATATGCACATATTTAGAAATACTCTGCATTTTCTAAAAGTGTTAACATTTTGTCTGTGAGTATAACAGAAGGGATATGGCAGGCAAAAACCCGAGGAATTTCTGTCCTGGAAAAAGTGGTTTTGACACATTGCCTCATTTAGAACCCCTCCCTTATGAAAATGCCCATATAAGGGCATATGAATGCAGTACCTATTGCTTCCTCTGGATGTCAACAGTCTCGAGAAAGTGTTCTGATTCTTCTTAGATGCTTTTAGAGCAGAGAAGAAGACGAATAAGGAAGTGGCCACAGAGATGTCAATAGAAGTAAATGCGCGTTCACGGCTGGCACGCTCTGTGGTTTTTTCCTTTCTTATCGCCCAGTTTATATTCCGGTTGAAATATTATACTATTGATACATAAAAGTGTTCCTAAGGATACATTTACAATTATGTTTGATTGTTCTTGGACAAGTTTATAGGTATAAGTTGAACGAGTTATCTTCACGTTTCAATGGACGATTGGAGGCTGTATTTTCTTATCATAACGCGCCAACCAAACTGAGATTTATGGATATAATACATTACTTTTTCTAACAAAAGAACCATGGATTGTCTTCGTTGGACACTTGGGAAGCCCTCAGCAGAAGTTCTTCAAAAGGTAATTGATTTGGTAATGTGATAGCTTATGAATTTATGGTAATGGGAAAAATATGTTAGGTGCTACCCTCAAACAATCAAATGTGGTGCTTTCGCCGTAAAGCCTTTTTGAAATTTGACAACGCTGTGATATTGCCAAGAAGCAGAGCTTTTGATGACTATGAAACACTTGTATATTGATGAATGTTTAATAATTCAACTTTTGGATTTTGAATTTGGCGCCTTGCATTTCACCGGGTAGTGTCGGGAGTGGGGGGAGTAGCGCCCCACCACTCCGTAAGAAGTTAAGGCTTCTGACGAATACGACACGAACCCCCTGAGGTTACAGGGGTTACAGTCGTACAGTCGATTTTGTCGCACTGCTTTGATTTATCTTGGCCAGGTCGCAGTTGTAAATGAGAACTTGTTCTCAACTGGCCTACCTGGTTAAATAAAGGTGAAATATGTATTTTTTTTTTTAAACAATTGGAGGTGTACATGTGGATGTATTTCAAGGCCTACCTTCAAACTCAGTGCCTCTTTGCTTGACATCATGGGAAAATCAAAAGAAATCAGCCAAGACCTCAGAAAAATAAATGTAGACCTCAACAAGTCTGGTTCATGCTTGGGAGCAATTTCCAAACACCTGAAGGTACCATGTTCATTTGTACAAACAATAGTACGCAAGTATAAACACCATGGGACCACGCAGCCGTCATACCGCTCAAGAAGGAGACGCGTTCTGTCTCCTAGAGATGAACGTACTTTGGTGCGAAAAGTGCAAAACAATCTCAGAACAACAGCAAAGGACCTTGTGAAGGTACTGGAGGAAACAGGTACAAAAGTATCTATATCCACAGTAAGACGAGACCTATATCGACATACCCTGAAAGGCCGCTTAGCAAAGAAGAAGCCACTGCTCCAAAACCGCCATAAAAAAGCCAGTCTGGGGACAAAGATCGTACTTTTTGGAGAAATGTCCTCTGGTCTGATAAAAGAAAAATAGAACTGTATGGCCATATTTACCATTGTTATGTTTGGAGTAAAAAGGGGGAGGCTTGCAAGCTGAAGAACATCCTCCCAACCATAAAGCACCAGGATGGCAGCATCATGTTGTGGGGGTGCTTTGCTGTAGGAGGGACTGGTGCACTTCACAAAATAGATGGCATCATGAGGACGGAAATGATTTGGATATATTGAAGAAACATCTCAAGTTATCAGTCAGGAAGTTAACTACTTAGGGAGTGGTGAAATGCAAGGCGCCAAATTCAAAATCCAAAAGTTGAATTATTAAACATTCATCAATATACAAGTGTTGCATACTCATCAAAAGCTCTGGATCTTGGCAATATCGCAGCGTTGTCAGATTTCAAAAAGGCTTTACGGCGAAAGCACTACATTTGATTGTTTGAGGGTAGCACCTCCAATATTTTTCCCATTAGCATAAATTCATAAACCATTGCGGTTCACACAAAACACATTTCACAGCGAAAACAAATCTTTTACCTTTTGAAGAACTTCTGCTGAGGGCTTCCCAAGTGTCCAACGAAGACATCCAATGGTTCTTTTGTTAGAAAAAGTCATTTATTATATCCATAAATCTCAGTTTGGTTGGCGCATTATGTTCATAAAATACAGCGTCCACTCGCCCATTGAACCGTGAAGAGAACTCGTTCAACCTATACCTATACACTTGTCCAAGAACAATCAAACATCATTGATAATGTATCCTTAGGAACACTTGTGTATATTTAGTATAATATTTCAACCGGATTATAAACTGGGCGATAGGAAAGGAAAAAACCACAGCGTGCGCGAGCCCATGAACGTGCCTCCTCTTCTGTTTATATCCGATGACCATTTCGAAATTCTTCTATTACCATCCAAAGGAACTTCACCAAACACTGTCTAGAGACTGTTGACATCCAGTGGAAGCAATAGGTACTGCAATCTTACTCCCATATATGGTCATTTTCAATAGTGAGGGGTTCAAAATGAGGCAATGTGTCAAGTACACTTTTTCCAGGACAGAAATTCCTAGGGTTTTCGCCTGCTATATCCGTTCTGTTATACTCACAGACAATATTTTAACACTCTTAGAACCTTCAGAGTGTTTCCTATCCAATAGTACTAATTATGTGCATATCCTATTTTCTGGGCATGAGTGGGAGGCATTTTACTTTGGGCACGCCAGACACGCCAAACCGTCACCTCGGGAGCCGCTCCCTAAGAAGTTAAAGCTTGGTCGCCAATGGGTCTTCCAAATGGACAATGACCCCAAGCATACTTCCAAAGTTGTGGCAAAATGGCTTAAGGACAACAAAGTCAAGGTATTGGAGTGGCCATCACAAAGCCATCACAATCCTATAGAAAATCTGTGGGCAGAACTGACAAAGCGTGTGCGAGCAAGGAGGCCTACAAACCTGACTCAGTTACACCAGCTCTGTCAGGAGGAATGGGCCAAAATTCACCCAACTTATTGTGGGAAGCTTGTGGAAGACTACCCAAAACGTTTGACCTACCAAATACTAATTGAGTGTATGTAAACTTCTGACCCACTGGGAATGAAAGCTGAAATAAATAATTCTCTCTTCTTCTGACATTTCACATTCTTAAAATAAGTTGTGATCCTAACTGACCTAAATTAGGGAATTTTTACTAGGATTAAATGTCAGGAATTGTGAAAAACTGAGTTTAAATGTATTTGGCTTAGGTGTATGTAAACTTCTGAATTCAACTGTATTTCCTATCATCCGTCATAATGACACACTGCTCAACTCAACTCAGCCATAGACCAATGTAGCATCCACAACTGATAGGTGGCACTAAAAGACCAATATATGGACTGATTTCACCCAAATAATTCACGACGCAAACTTAACCTTTCACAATGGATTTACAATTCTTTCAATGCGTGACGCGTGCAAACACACACAAAATAATGTTATTATGTGTAATGGTCCTGTGTGTAGCTGTGTAGAGAGTCAGGCACAGGACAGCAGAATAGAGTAATCAATGTAATTTACTCAATATACAAAATAACAACGGTAAACTCACGAGCCAACAAAGACGGACTGAGTTACAACAAACAATCAGTCACAAAGACATGGGTGGAACAGCGGGTTAAATAAGGAACAAGTAATTTAGTGATTGGAAACCAGGTGTGTGTGATGAAGACAAAACAAACGGAAAAATTAAAAGTGGATCGGTGGTTGCTAGAAGACCGGTGACGTCGACCGCCGAAACCCTCCCGAAAAAGGAGAGGGACCAACTTCGGCGGAAGTTGTGACATTATGTGAAATATTATTACACACACATTATATAAAAAAATCGAAATGACTGAAAAATGCAGTTCAAAACATTAGAAAAGTGTCTAAACAAAATGAAATTCTAGCTTGATAAATTAAATGCATTCAAAGGAATGTTGTCTATTCTCATGCTTCAACAGTAGCCTAACCCACAAATTGCAAACGAAAAAGCATTTAGGCCTACCTTTACTTGTAAATGAAGTCCATTCATCTGTCCTTCACACTCAGTGACAATGTTTTAGAAGTCACAGCAGAACCCCATATCCATGATTTTATTCTGCATGCATACTGCAGGGCAGCCATGCACGTAAAATGGATGTAGTTTAGTTAGTTGCTTCCATCTTGTAGAAGCCAAGGCTTTGGCCCGCATTGAGTGGCGGGAGAAGCCCCATTCCCACGAACTACATCCACAAAGCAAAAGTAAATGTTAATACGTGTAAAAGTCTGGGTAAAAAGTATTAATTGGTAATGACGTATCAGACAGTCCAGTACTCACTGTTCGCCTGCCTGACAGCTAGCAACGAGGGAGATGGTGGTTGCCTTGCCTGTCATGAATAAAGTCACGTTTTTTATTATAGTTGACGGTCCACTCTTTGAACCCTCCAAAAGCTAGCTAGCTAGTTTTGTTCAGTTCAAGTCAAGGGATGCTAGCACATTTCCTGAGGTTTTGATGCAGTTTGAGCAAATGTTGAGATTTTTAGCATAAAAACCACCAGAATTCCTCCCTCTCCATCCACCCTGGCACCTTTCCTGAGGTTTTGATGCAGTTTTAGCAAATGTTGAGATTTTGAGCATAAAAATCACCAGAATCGTTAGGAAAAAACAGACAACAAAAACAAATTATTTTTTTCTATACTGTATATAAATGTATTTTAGATTTTATTTTCATAACAACTTTTTTTAAATTATATTATCACAGGGTAAGCCCTTCCTACCCTTCTTGCACGTCACTAGCATACACCCACACACCTACTTTTGGAAGGAACATTGCCGAACATACATTTCCAAAAGGAATGATGAAACTGAGAAGGGGTGTGTCAAACCACTTGCCAAAATCTAAGAACATGACCAAGTCAATTGTTCTGCCAGAAATCTTAAACTAATTATTCCGATTTTTTTGATCCACATAAAGTGAAGGTACAATTGCTAAACCTGACAGGTGCCATTCACAATACACATAACCTGGTCTATAATCATATTACAATCTATCTGCCAAGCCAATGGCCAGATCGAAGGTGACTCATGCCTTGATTTACTTTAATCAATAAACCATGAATCTTACAATGTGCATTCTACCCATATACACCATTCTACGATCATATGGGTCTACAAAATAATGCAAGGTCCTGATTTACAATAGATATGCCTTATATACAGTGCATTCAGAAAGTATTCAGACTCCTTGACTTTTTCCACATTTTGTTACGTTACAGCCTTATTCTAAAATTGATTAAATAAAACATTTTTCAACAATCTACACACAATACCCCATAATTATAAAGCAAAAACAGTTTTTTAGATATTTTTGCAAATGTATTTAACATAAAAACAGAAATACCTTATTTAAATAAGTATTCAGATTCTTTGCTGTGAGACTCGAAATTGAGCTCAGGTGCATCCTGTTTCCATTGATCATCCTTGAGATGTTTCTACAACTTGATTGGAGTCCACCTGTGGTAAATTCAATTGATTGGACATGATTTGGAAAAGCACACATCTGTCTCTATATGATCCCACAGTTGACTGTGCATGTCAGGGCAAAAAGCCATGAGGTTGAAGGAATTGTCCGTAGAGCTCCGAGACAGGATTGTGTTGAATCACAGATCTTGGGAAGGGTACCAAAACATGTCTACAGCATTGAAGGTCCCCAAGAACACAGTGGCCTCCATCATTCTTAAATGGAAGAAGTATGAAAGCACAATACTTTTCCTAGAGCTGGCCACTCGGCCAAACTGAGCAATAGAGGGAGAAGGGCCTTGGTCAAGGAGGTGGCCAAGAACCCAATGGTCACTCTGACAGGGTCCAGAATTACTTTGTGGAGATGGGAGAACCTTCCAGAAGAACAACCCTTTCTGCAGCACTCCACCAATCAGGCCTTTATGGTAGAGTGGCCAGACGGACGCCACTCCTCAGTAAAAGGCACATGACAGCCCGCTTGGAGTTTGCCAAAAGGCACCTAAAGACTCTCAGACCACGAGAAACAAGATTCTCTTGTCTGATGAAACCAAGATTGAACTCTTTGGCCTGAAAGACAAATGTCACGTCTGGAGGAAACCTGGCACTATCCCTATGGTGAAGCATGGTGGCAGCATCATGCTGTGGTGATGTTTTTTAGCGGCAGGGACTGGGAGACTAGTCAGGATCGAGGGAAAGATGAACGGAGCGAAGATCCTTGATTAAAACCTGCTTCAGAGCGCTCAGGACCTCAGACTGGGGCAATGGTTCACCTTCCAACAGGACAACGACCCATAGCACACAGCCAAGACAACGCAGGAGTGGCTTCCGGACAAGTATTTGAATGTCCTTGAGTGGCCCAGCCAGAGCCCAGACTTGAATCTGATCGAACATCTCTGGAGAGTCCTGAAAATAGCTGTGCAGCAACACTCCCCATCCAATCTGACAGAGCTTGAGACGATCTGCAGAGATAAAAATGAGAAACTCCCCAAATACAGGTTTGCCAAGCTTGTAGCGTCATACCCAAGAAGTAGTTTCTGCCAAAGGTGCTTCAACAAAGTACTGAGTAAAGGGTCTGAATACCTATGTAAATGTGATATTTCAGTACATTTTTATTTTTTTGCTTTGTGATTATGGAGTATGGTGTGTAGATTGATGAGGGGAAAAACTATTTAATACACTTCAGAATAAGGCTGTAACATAACAAAATGTGGAAAAAAGTGAATGTTTTGAATGTCTGAATGTTTTCAAATCAAATCAAATTTTATTGGTCACAAACATGTGTTTAGCAGATGTTATTGCGGGTGTAGCGAAATGCTTGTATGCCTTATACAGTAATAACATGGTAATATCATGTTTGTACAGTTTAATTACACTGTATATACACTGTTAAATGCATAGACCCTGCAAATGTTTGACCCGTTTTGGGATTTTTAGCTTTTAATAACTTCTTCAGGCTAGGGTCCTTTTTTCTCAATTGCCGCCTGACTGACGTGCCCAAAGTAAACTGCCTGTGACTCAGGCCCAGATGCCAGGATATGCATATAATTGGTACCATTGAATAGAAAATGTTAAAATAATGTATGAGACTATAACACAATTGATATGGTAGGAGAAAATCAAAAGAACAATCAACCTGTTTCTTTTTTGTTGTTGTTGAGATCCCATGCTCTTACGAATGGAAAGCTATTGGGCATATGCAATTCCAGCTCCCAGATTGCAATTCCTATGGCTTCCACTAGACGTCAACAGTCTTTGTTCAAGGTTTCAGGCTTTTTTCTTCCCAACAAGTAAGAATTCTGAGTTTTGATGCAAAAACCCAGAGTTGGAAATCAGTCTATGCGAACGCGATGAAGAGGCGCGCCTGCTAATATCGCTTTTCTATTGAACATACTTCTTTCCGTATGAAATATTATAGTTTGATTACATTTTAGGGTACCTGATGATTAAAAAGAAACTTATTTTGACTTGTTTTAACTAAGTTTAGCAGTAGCTTTTTGGATTCCTTTCTCTGCATGTTGAACGAGTGGATTACTCAAATCAATGGCACCAACTAAACAGACTTTTTGGGATATAAAGAAGGATTTTATCTAACAAAACGAACATACATGTTGTAGCTGGGACCCTTTGGATTGCAAATCAGAGGAGTATTTTCAAAAAGTAAGTGAATAGTTAATCGCTTTTTGTGATTTTATGAACCCTGTGCTGGTTGAAAAATATTTTGATGTGGGGCGCCGTCCTCAAACAATTGCATGGCATGCTTTCGCTGTAAAGCCTATTGTAAATCGGACAATGCAGTTAGATTTAAGCTTTTAACTGATATAAGATACTTGTATGTACCTAAATGTTTAATATCCATAATATTTATGATTATTTATTTGAATTGCGCACCCTCCAGTAGAGGTGTCATAATACCCATAAAACCTAGCGGTCAAACAGGGAAATGGTTCCAAACGTTTTTACACCATACATTTGTCCCATTGGGAATTTTAGAAACATTTAAAATAAGGGCTGTGTTTCGTGTAGGGTTACCCAGTCTGACATTTTGATAACCATTTAAATCTCTCTTGGACAAGGTGACTTTTATCTACAGTACCTGTCAAAACTATGAAATAACACATTTGGAATCATGTAGTAACCAAAAACCATCACAATATATTTTAGATTTTAGATTCTTCAAAGTAGCCACCCTTTGCATGGATGACAACTTTGCACACTCTTGGCATTCTCTCAACCAGCTTCACTTGGAATGCTTTTCCAAAAGTCTCGAAGGAGTTCCCACATAAGATGCTTTTACATAGGAAGCCAAATTATGATATTCTTTCCACTAATTGGTATTTTGACCAATCACGTCAGATCTTTTTCAAAGCTGATCTGATTGGTCAAAAGACTGATTTGTAAAATAAATATCAGAATTGAGCTGCATGTGTAAACGAAGCCACATTATAAGAATGTCTGAAAACATTAGCTAGCTTTATAGGACTTTGAGGATAGATTGTATCACTGGAAATTATTGAAATTGCTGATGACAACGTTTCAGTGCCTTAAACACACAGACAATGCAACACCACATTCATCTAAATAGCAACACAAGCACGATGTGAACATTGTCAGCACGTTGTCAAACATCTTGTTGCCATAGAGAATGACTCATGAATTAATAATGCAGGTGTACATTTGTTGAAGCAAACACATTCAGACATGGATGGCAAAAATACACACACACACAAACACTGTGAGTACACCACCACAGACACACACACATAGACAAATGTGCACACACACAAACACTCACACACACACACACACACACACACACACTCTGTATGTACTTGTATGTAAATACAGTTGGGTCAGAAATTATCGACACCCTTGATAAAGTTGATAAAAATGACTGTATAAAACAGATAATTCAACTACTGAGCTATATTGTATGCACATTTTGGGGGGGAATTATATTATTTTAATCTAACACAGTTTCTCAGAGAAAGAGATTTTGAATAACAAGTAATACTTTTTTTCGCAAAAAGGTAGGGGTAAAAACTATTGACAACACTATTTTCAGTAACTTTCAATAGCTCACCTTGCGAGGATAACGGGACTGAGCCGTTGGAGAACGAATTGGGAGGGATCTTAGACCATTCCTCTATACAGAATCCTTCCATGTGTGCATGGTCAAAGAGCTCTATTTTCATGTCATCCAACAAATGTTTGCTAAACGGCATTGGCACTTGAATTGGAACCGGTGCTTTGGTAAGATTACATGAAAATAGAGCTCTTTGGCCCCGCACACCAGTGGTGGGTTTGGCATCATAATGAGAATGCATTAGCAGAAAATAACACCATACCTACTGTAAAATATGGTGGTGATCTTTGATGTAATGGGACTATATTGCTTCCACTGATCCTGGGGCCCGTTAAGGTCAACTGCATCATGAACTTCACCCAGTACCAGGACATTTTAGCCTAAGACCTGGTTGCCTCTAACAGGATGCTGAAACTTGTCCGCAAGTGGATCTTCCAGTAACACAATAACCCCAAGCACACATTAAAATCCACAAAGAAATGGTTAATTGGCCATAAAATGTACATTTTGCAATGGCCATCTCAGTCTCCAGACTTAAAACCCCTTGAAAATCTGTGGTTTGAATTTAAAAGGTGCTTGGGGTTCTCAGTGCCATAAGAGCAGACAAAGGATATCAATTATCTCGAAAGATTCTATATGGAGGATGAATGATCTAAGATCCCTCCCAATGTGTTCTCCAACTCATAAAATATTTTAGAAAAAGGCTCAGTGCCATTATCCTTGCAAGGTGAGGTATTGAAAGGTATTGAAAACAATGGTGTCAATAACTTTGACCCCTACCTTTTCAGAAGAAAATGTGTTAATTGAAAGAAATGTGTTACCTAAACAAAATCAATTTTTCTCTGAGCAATTGTATTAGCATAAAATAATATAATTTCAATTTCAATATAATAATTTTTTAGCATACAATATAGCTCAGTGTATTAATTATTTATTGCATACAGTCATTTTTGCTCATCTTTATCAAGTGTGTCAATCATTTTACATGCAGTACCAGTCAAACGTTTGGACACACCTACTCATTCATTTGTTTTTCTTTATTTTTACTATTTTCTAAATTGTAGAATAATAGTGAAGACATCACAACTATGAAATTACACATATGGGAATCAAGTAGTAACCAAAAAGTGTTAAACAAATCAAAATGTATTTTTGATTCTTCAAAGTAGCCACCCTTTGCCTTGATGACAGCTTTGCACACTCTTGGCATTCTCCCAACCAGCTTCATGAGGAATGCTTTTCCAACAGTCTTGAAGGAGTTCCCACATTCCATGTGAGACATTGCCAAGAAACTGAAGATCTCGTACAACGCTGTGTACTACTCCCTTCACAGAACAGCGCAAACAGGCTCTAACCAGAATAGAAAGAGGAGTGGGAGGCCCCGGTGCACAACTGAGCAAGAGGACAGGTACATTAGAGTGTCTAGTTTGAGAAACAGACGCCTCACAAGTCCTCAACTGGCAGCTTTATTAAATAATACCCGCAAAACACCAGTCTCAAGGTCAACAGTGAAGAGGCGACTCCGGGATGCTGGCCTTCTAGGCAGAGTTGGAAATCTCAGACTGGCCAATAAAAAGAAAAGATTAAGATGGGCAAAAAAACACAGACACTGGACAAAGGAACTCTGCCTAGAAGGCCAGCATCCCAGAGTCGCCTCTTCACTGTTGACTGTTCACTGTCACAGTTTTCAGCTGTGCTAACATAATTGCAAAAGGATTTTCTAATGATCAATTAGTAGCCTTTTAAAATGATAAACATGGATTAGCTAAAACAATGTGCCAGTGGAACACAGGAGTGATGGTTGCTGATAATGGCCTCTGTACACCTATGTAGATATTCCATAAAAAGCTACAATAGTCATTTACAACATTAAGAATGTCTACACTGTATTTCTGATCAATTTGATGTCATTTTAATGGACAAAAAATTTGCTTTTCTTTAAAAACTAAGGACATTTCTAAGAGACCCCAAACTTTTGAATGGTAGTGTATATTTTCAAAGAAGCTTGGATCATCATTATTTGGACCATATAGGTTAATACGCCATATCTGTTTATTGTCCAATAACATATTTGAAATAATTTATCTACGTTGATGATCTGTTTGGACAATTTGCAATTATTATCATCACCCATTTTGAATTCCTTTGCCCTTGGGAGAAATATATTTCGCCCCCCCAAACAGAGCTTTTGATGAGTATGGAACACTTGTATATTAGTGGATGTTTAATAATTCAACTTTTGGATTTTGAATTTGGCGTTAGCAGCACATTTGATTGCTGGTGCGCTAGCGCCCCAATCCCGACACTACCAGGTGAAATGCAAGGCGCCAAATTCAAAATCCAAAAGTTGAATTATTACAGTTTTTCTCGATTGCTTAAACACATTTGCCCACTCTGACATCACATTTTCAAAACAGTTAACACACAGGATAAAACTGAAGCTCAATGGCCAAAAGGACTAATTTTGTTAGCAAAATGCTCTAACACTCACAAAACATTAAAAACATGCAACATAAGCAAATATTTCCATCAAACACCACAACTTGTGGTCAAATTAATTTATTCTTTCAATCAATCATTACACAATGGACAACAAAATACAGCCATCAATATGAAATATGATACTTTACAAACTCAAATGGATACCGGAAAAAAGCTACCAAAGGAAACTTATGGGTGGAAATACCTTTCAAAAAATATATATATATATTTTATCTTTCACATTTAGTCCATTCGTTCTTGACGATTATGCCACAGGTTCTCATCAACATCGCATTGAATGTTTTCCTTGCAATGCACCGAGGAAATATCTCCTTGCATGGCGTATCCATCCCTGGCAGTCCTCTGCACCTATTGCCAGGCAACCAGCATTCATTGCCTCCAGGAGGGGCATCTGCTCATATGGCCGGTGATCATACACCTTCCACCTCCAAGCAGAGAAGAACTCCTCGATTGGGTTCAGAAAAGGCGAGTATGCAGGGAGGAATTGCATCATAATACGAGGCTGTGCTGCAAACCATTCATTCACAAGGCGAGAGTGGTGGAAAGCCACATTGTCCCAAATTATGACATACAGAGTCATGCCAGGCCTCAACAGCCCTCTCTCTTCGGGTGGAATCAGTATTTCTTTCAATGCATCAAGAAATGTGATGAGGCGTTCTGTATTGTATGGGCCAATAGTTGGTATGTGGCAAAGGACCCCATCATTGGAGATGGCAGCACACATGGTGATATTGGCACCCCTCTGACCTGGCACTGTGACAGTGGCCCTCTGCCCAATGATGTTCCTCCCGCGTCTCCTCACTTTACAGAGGTTGAAGCCGGCTTCATCCACAAAAATGAATTTGTGATGTGCCCCTTCAGCTTCAAGCTCCATTATTCTCTGAGAAAAAGAGCAAATTCATAAAGCAAATTATTCCAGTCGCATGTAACTATGGTAAACAAGGTATTACAATAAAAAATCTGTACCTGCACATACTGGAATCGTGCCTCCTTTACGATGTCAGAGTTTCTTTGAAATGGAACTCTGTACAGCTGCTTCATTCTGACATGGTTTCGTTTAAGGACTCGATCTATAGTTGCCAAACTCACACTGTTTATATTTCTAAATGCTCCCTGATCTGCAATTACTGCTGCCTGGATGTCACGAAGTCTGATTGCATTGTTTGCCACTACCATATCTACAATGGCAGACTCCTGTTCAATACTAAATATCTTTCCTCTGCCACCAGTGTGTGGTAATGTGTGGATTCTATAAAGTAAAAGCAAAAAGCATGTCAAAATTGACATTACTGTATGACAGTCACATGAATGGGATTGATAAAATATCTGCATTACTGTAGACACAGTTTGTTCTGCTAACAGGGCAATACAGTAAAGCTGAAATACACAGTGGTATACATTACAGTAACACTGTGAATTACCTGTTTGTCCAGCCTCTCTGAAGGACAAGCCATGATTGATGACATGGTCAATAATTGTTGCCCGAATTTCATTTGAAACTTGAGCTCGATTTCGTCCTCTTGCTACTGCAGCTCCTCCACCACGCATACAAACTCCGCTTCCTCGGGCCCCTCTGCCATGGCCTCTTGGTCTCCTTCCGTGCCTATGGCCTCTTTGATCCATGCTTGCAAATAGCAACACAGAGGTGGCATCTTTTATAGATGGATGAGGACTGATTGCTGATTGAAGAGTTGTGCAAATGAGTTTCACACAGGTGCATAGAGATTTATAATTATGCAGGTACTTTCTATCAGCTGTGAATAGATGTTTTCCTTTTGTTCAACACAGTGAATCCAATAGAGTTCGGGGTCTTTCAATGAGATCAGATGTAACTGTTTTGACAAAGGGTGTGAAAAATGTGTGAAACAAATGAAAAAGTGTTAAAACATTTGCAAGAGAAGACTTCTGCTGTGCTAAAAATGTGATGATGAAGATCAAGCGGATCTCAGTTTCATTTAGTGTGTCTTAGCAAATGAGAAAAACTGTAAACATCCACCAATATACAAGTGTTCCATACTCATCAAAAGCTCTGTTTCTTGGCAATATCACAGCGTTGTCAGATTTCAAAAAGGCTTTACGGCGAAAGCAGCACATTTGATTGTTTGAGGCTAGCACCTCACATATTTTTCCCATAGCCATGAATCCATTAGCCATCACGGCACACACATAACACATTTCACAGCGAAAACAAATCAATTACCTGTTGAAGAACTTTTGCTGAGGTCTTCCTAAGTGTCCAACGAAGACAATCCATGGTTCTTTTGTTAGAAAAGTAATGTATTTTATCCATAAATCTCCATTTGGTTTGCGCGTTATAATCAGAAACGACAGCTTCCACTACTCCATTGAAACGTGACGAGAACTTGTTCATCTTATACCTATAAACTTGTCCAAGAACAATCAAACATAGTTTTAAATGTATCCTTAGGAACACTTTTACGTATATTTACTATTATAAATCAACCGGAATATAAACTGATCGATAAAGACGGTAAAAAACACACAGCGCGCTTTGTCGGGAGCGCGCAGTGCCTACTGTTGACATAAATGAGACACTTCCTGGTTTCCTCTTCTTCTCTGGTCTAATTCATCCAAAATGAAAATGAATACTGTCTCGAGACATCCAGAGGAAGCGATGGGTACTGCATTCATATGCCCTTATATGGGCATTTTCATGAGGGAGGGGTTCCCAATGAGGCACTCTGTCAAAACCACTTTTTCCAGGACAGAAATTCCTCGGGGTTTCGCCTGCCATATGCGTTCTGTTTTACTCACAGACAAATGGTTAACACTTTTGGAAAATTCACAGTGTTTCCTATCCAATGGTACTAAACATGTGCATATCCTATTTTCTGGGCCTGAATGGGAGGCATTTTACTTTGGGCACGCCAGGCTCTCCAAAACGGTCACCTCGTGCGCCGATCCCTAAGAAGTTAAACATTTAGGTACATATAAGTGTCTTATATTGGTTGAAAGCTTAAATTCTTGTTAATCTAACTGCACTGCCTGATTTACAGCGAAAACATGCCATGCGATTGTTTGAGGACGGCGCCCCACATCAAAATATTTTCCCACCGGCACAGGTTTCATAAATTCACAAATTAAATATTCACTTACTTTTTGAAAATGTTCCTCTGATTTGTCATCCAAAAGGTCCCAGTTATAACATGTAGTGTCATTTGTTAGATAAAATCCTTCTTTATTTCCCAAAAAGTCAGTTTAATTGGCGCCATCGATTTGAGTAATCCACTCGTTCAACATGCATAAAGGAATCCAAAAATCTACCCCTAAACTTTGCTTCAACAAGTCAAAATGCATTTCTATTTACTCCTCAGATACCCTAAAATGTAATCAAACTATAATATTTCTTACGGAAAGAAGTATGTTCAATAGGAAAGCGATTTTAGCAGGTGCGTCCTGTCTTCATGGCACGCACAAACACGAATTTCCAAGACTGTGTCCCTGTACTAAAACTGATATTTCTTATTCGTTTTTGAAGAAGATATTATCATCACCCATTTTGAATTTCTTTGCCCTTGGGAGAAATATATTTCACCCCGGCCCCCACAAAACTTTATCTAAAATTGTTGTATGAGTTTTCTGTAAACAATAGATATTATATTCCTTCTCTTTTAGCCAGGTAAATACTGATAGTCTTTTCTTATTATCTACTAAGCCATTACAATTATAACTGGCTATACTTATTTCACCACTTTCCATAATGAGACACAAGTTTCAATTCTATTTATCATAATATAGGTTTGTAAACGTACCATTAAAAAGTAACATGATGATTGAGTGTCTATATAGCTGTACCATTGCTACTAAGTAAACCTCCAATTGGTCCCCACTATTCCACCCGCTAAAACCCCTCCTCATCCCAAGTTGGGTTGTCATCCCAATGCCCGGCAGACCACCCCCGACCCCCCAGATCCCAGGGCCCCGGAGAGACCGAGACCCTTCCTTCGAAAAGAGCATACAGTGCCACCCACAGAACAGAAGCAGATCAACCGCCAAATGCATTTCCATCGCCCTCACCTCGATTTGTATTATATACAGTCATAAAATATATATATATTTTTTATCCTGTTTATCTTATTTTCCATAATTAGCTATTCATATTTGTAGTAATGTACAAAGCCAAGTTTTCACATCTACAAAGTTTGCACCCGTTTCTATCGGTAGAGAATTAAAAAACAAATACAAAGCTAAAAACATGAATTCTTGACAGGTGTTTACTTAGTTTTCACTGAAACAAATAAATCATTCTGATACAGTTGTTTTGTCATAAGACAGGGTCTGTGATGGTCCTCAGACAGACAATGGAAGCTGACAGGTACATTGAGAACCAGACAGAGGACAATTAAAGTGTGTTTGCTATGTTCTTTCTTAAATCCAAGGATGCCAGCTTCATCTGTGAGCATTCAAAAAACAACTCCTCTTAATATTTATTCATAATGAGACTTGCCTTCTGGTGCTTAGTTTGAACTTTCCTCCTCCGAGCCCTGCATCCAGCTTAGGGTTTTGTTCTTGCGGGACTTCAAAAGAAATGTGATCATTTGTTATATCTTATGTCATTATTTAACTGGGTTTTACGGTTGTACATTTTTAAACACAAATGCATGTGGAGTCCCACCAATTAGAGGAGGTCTCGTTGCCTGTTCATTAGTCAAGGCAAAGTCAGCCTCCTGTTTCCTCTGCCCTCAAAGCACAGTAGATATCTACTCCTCACACGACCCAAACATGATTCAATACTACAGTAAGAAGGGCTCCCAGGTGACGCAGCGGTCTAAGGCACTGCATCTCAGTGCTAGAGGCGTCACTACAGACCATGGTTCGACTTCAGGCTGTATCATAACTGGCCGTGATTGGGAGTCCCATAGGGCATAGCACAATTGGCCCAGTGTCGTCCTTAGGGTTTGGCCGGGGTAGACCATCATTGTAAATAATACTTTGTTCTTAACTGACTTGCCTAGATAAATAGACTGCTTTTCAATCTCACCAGAAGCCTGACAATAACAGAAAAATACAGGAAAAAATTACCCAAAAAGAAGACAAAATATTTCCTAAAGGCTGGCTCAGTCACAGTCTGTTCCAGGGATAGGAAGTGCATTTTATTCATATCATCAACATCATATTCCTCATTTTATGACACACACAGAACTTTCTGAGTGTAACAAGAACAGTGAGTAGTGAGGTCAGATATGTAAAAGGGCTTGAGTTGCTTGAGGGGCAATTCTGTATCGAATGGTGAGAGTATCTTAAGGGTATCTTTGCTGTCTTTGGCATTTAATAAAGTCGTAAGACTTTCAGGTGATGTCCTTTTCAATCTAATGTGTTTACTCTGTTTGTGTGTGTTTGTGCATGTGTGTGCGTGTGCTTATGTATGAACAGTCACAGACAGAGAGCTGTTCAAATCGAAACACTTTACCTACCATGATGCAGTATGCATTATCAAAGGTGTAAATTCCATCTCAAACATTTTCCACATTTCTGTAATCACAGCATCTTCTACACTCACCCCAACAATATCATAATCTAGTAGGAACCTCCGCGTAGCCCTGCACTGAGCAGCCCCTGCTGCTCTATAACCTCCCAAATCAAACTTTGTGTCAGTATTTTACATAAATAATTATGTGAGCAGCAATGTTCCCTCTACAGCATCTTTCTAGCGCCGGACCAATGCTAAAGACAGAGGCACAGCGCTGTCTTATCTTCAGCAGGTGAACAAAGTAGCTAATTCTGTCTATCTGTCAATTGATTTCCTCTAGACACATGGAGGGATTCTCTTCAGTGGCCCGGGCAGGATGCCAACTTGACCCCCAAGCGCTCATTACACATTCATTCCCAGTGAAATGTAGTAATTTTGGGGATAGATACTCTCCCTCCAAGGCCAGGCACACCAGGCAGTTGCAAGCCACAGAATAGGTGTATATGATCACACATGACTCCCCTCTAGGCATATATGCATCCTGCACAGGGTGAACTCCATACAGAAGGGAACTGTGGGATATGTATCAGGCCAGCATTCATGTGTGTATGTGTGTCACTTAAAGTATAGAGAGATCTCTCACTATCAGAGAGTAACGGAAGAAGGCATAACCAACATTAATCCACCTCTCTCTTCACCCGACCGTCTAATTCTAGTAAGTACCCCCTCTCCTGTTTGCACTGAGAGAGGACTCTTTCTTTCCAAATACTCATTGTAAGAATCTATTCAGTCACCTAGAGTAAGCACCCTTCTTCTCAAGTACCATGTGAATCTGCGTCCATTATCAAATGATTGACAGTACTTTAATTTGACTCCTGAATTGATAAAAGTACCATGTGCATGCTGAGATGAAATGCTGAAGTATTATTTATGTTCATTGCAATAAAGCAGCAGATTTAAAGCTTCCCAGACTGAAACTGACTTCTCATCCTGCATGTGGAAGAATTATACATTTTTGGGAATGTATCTATGTCCCCATTCATCTGTGTCAATGAGCTGTGCATAATCCTCTCTAACAGTACCGAAGACAGAGCCACGGTTTACTGTAGTCCAAGTGTAAGTAGGACATTTTTTCTTTTTAAATAAGACAATTAACTGCACAACATTAGGCAAACCCCTCTCTTTGAGCAAAATGTCACTGCGTGTGATAATTTCTTGAAGAAAATAACAGTTATTTCAACAGTAAGCAGTGCAGCAAACAAACAAACCAAAAACATAATGATAAAGTAAAGCAAGAACCTACCTCTTAGTCAGATGCCAAAAATCACAGTCTTGGACAAGTCAGAAAACCATAGAGCTGATGAGCAGCCAGTGTTTCTTTTCTCTCGGTTTGGCTTCTAAGAAGGAATTTCTTCGAATGTATATCTACAAAAGCATGGAATCCAGCAGTGGACTGTGCTCCATGGGGCTCTAGAGCAGCAAGGCTGTCATTGCCTCCGGTGGCTGTGCAGGGCTGACTGTTAGGCAGGTAGAACTGAAACAGGAGGATACAAGTGCTCAACAGTAGTCCTCTTTTCTGTGGCTTGGGCAGGAGAGGGAGAACTGAGCATCTTTTTGTGATGTAGAAATCCCAGTGTGAACACCGCCACGCGCCTTTAATCCTCACACGTTTTCAAAAGCAGGTAGGAGATTAAGAAGGTTGGGTAGCATCAACATTGTTCTTCCTAAAGCAGCAACCTCTCTCTTTCCCCCACATCCTTCTGTGCCTCTTTATTTATTTGGGACTAAAGCTATGAGAGAGAGAGTGTGTTTGTTTGTGTATGTGAGATTGTGTGTGTGTGCGAGAGAGAACAGGGAAAAGGCGAGAGAGGGAGTGAGAGAAGGGGAGTAGGAGAAAACGAGGGAAAGCGAGAGTGTGAGCAGGAGAGAGAGAAGCAGGAGAGAGCGCAACAGAGAGAGAGCAGGAAAGAGCGAGGGAGGTCGAACGCTTGCACTGTCAGTGACTACATTAGCAGCGCTGAGTAGGTGGAGTTTTCTTTGCAGCAGAGAGGATCATGATTTGAAATCCAAAGGAGGAAAGAGAGAGTGAGAAGGGGAGAGAGAGAGAGAGAGAGAGAGAGAGAGAGAGAGAGAAGCTAGAGGAGGGTGAGAGAAGACTGGATGGAAGAGGAATAGAAAGGCAGGATGAGAGAGAAGGAGGTGTAGAGGTTAAAGAAACACACAAGAGGAAGTGAAAGGATGAGAGAAGCGAGAGTGCGAGGGAATTAACAGAGAGTGTTTCCAGCTGTATTGAAGTTGGACAATTGACTGCATGATTCCCACTAGAGGTCATACACATTGATTAGAATATTTAAAGGAACACACGCTGCATTTAAGAGCCAATCGGAGAGGGTGGCTCAGCCAAAGTCAGTCAATACCATTCATGAAAAGGTTATCATTGTTCATTGTTTCATGAAAATAGAAGTGGATATGAAGTTGTTGTATTACTCCATAGGCAATTGGGTTTATTTTAATAGGGGTCCAATGGAGTTTTCCACTTAAAAGACTGTAATCTGTACGTGCAATTAAAGGCAGGGTTGTCTGTTGTTAACTATCAATCGATATTAATGAGGTTTGGAGCTGAAGACAGATTATCTGGTATACACTGAGTGTAAAAAACATTAGCTCTTTCCTTGACATAGACTGACCAGGTGAATCCAGGTAAAAGCTGTGACCCCTTATTGATGTCACTTGTTAAATCCACTTCAATCAGTATAGATGAAGGGGAGGAGACAGGTTTAAGAAGGATTTTGTAGCCTTGAGACAATTGAGACATGGATTGTGTATGTGTGCCATTCAGAGGGTGAATGGGCAAGACAACATATTAAAGTACCTTTGAACAGGGAATGGTAGTAGATGCCAGACGCACCGGTTTGTGTGTCAACAACTGCAATGCTGCTAGGTTTTTCACACTCAAAAGTTTCCTGTGTGTGTCAATAATGGTCCACCATGCAAAGGACATCCAGCCAACTTGACAATGGGGGGAAGCATTGGAGTCAACATTGGCCAGTATCCCTGTGGAACACTTTCGACACCTTGTAGAGTCCATGCCCCAACGAATTGAGGCTGTTCTGAGGGCAAAAGGGGGTGCTACTCAGTATTAGGAAGGTGTTCCTAATGTTTTGTAATCTCAGTGTAGATCTGCTACTCAATAACACTTAACTCAATAACATTGTCCCAGACACACTCCATGACTGACGCCAATGAGATCATTATTGCAGATTTATTTTTGTATAACTACAAAACAATTAATTCTCATGAGACCTGTTGAAAAATATGTTTTTGGCTGTCTGACGTCAAGAATAACTCCACTCACATTATTAACATGACATGGTATACATCATTGTTGATCTATTCAGGAGCATGGGCGTCTTTGATGCCTGGAACCAAGGTCTGACTCCTGATGCCATAATGAGGCCAATGTAACAGCCTAATAGTGTAGGCAAACACATACACATACACATGCAGGCACACACACATGGCAGACTGGAGCAGACACTGTACACACACACACAGTACAAAAACACATACAGCTGAATAGACGTAAAGCAGGTGCGTGCGTGCCTATGACTGGGAGATTTTGGGATTCCAAGAATGGAGGCAATAAGTCATCATTATACATCACCCCCTTACATTTTGCCAGTAATTCTTGGCTCCATCCCCATGGGGCCCATAGCTACAGTACAAATTAATAAAATAACTCAGGCTTCTTACTTCCTCTGACACCCCGACAGAAACTGTCCCATCTCTGACAGATTAGACAGCAGTGTAGAGAACCAACATCGGCCTGGAACCACAAAGATGTGCTTGTACGCGTCCCATTGAGGATGTGGGTCCCTATGGTCCACCAGAGCTGTAGCCGATGTGTGCCAAGCATGTGTCAATTTTTATCACGCCAATTGGCACAAAGAGAAGACACCTACTCTAGATACTGGAATTGGAAGACGGAGGGACGGAGGTGTTGTGTTTCCAACCCACAGTACGCCAGGGATGGAGACAATAATGAAGAATGGAGCAGCCATGTTAGTTTGGGGGCACACTGGGACACTTTTATATTTGTTGTTATTTTATACCTCTCAATGCGGAATGTATTTACATCCAGAAATATTTGGCAGGCGTCTGGTAGACGCAGTGGTCTAAGGCACTGCATCTCAGTGCAATAGGCTTCACTGCAGTACCCGGTTCGAATCCAGGCTGCATCACATCTGGCTGTGATTGGGAGTCCCATAGGGCAGAGCACAATTGGCCCAGCCTTGACTGGGATTGGCCAGGGTAGGCCGTCATTGTAAATAAGAATTTGTTCTTAACTGACTTGCCTAGTTAAATAAAGGAAAAATAAATCTTTAACTTCACCATTCCACTATGAAAACATATATAGCCCGCAAATCTGATAAGCAAAATTCCAACAACGGACTTTCTCCCTTTGTTATGTATGAATACATTATAATGCAGAATATTCATAAACTAATCTAAATGCAGCAATGCATCCCACCTGAACACAAGACATTATAACATCACCTTCAGTGAAAAAAAAATTGACAGCCTTAAAGCAATGCCACTTTCAATGCCACTTTAATAATTATAATTGGATGAAATAATGTATCACTAGCCACTTTAAACAATGCCATTTATATAATGTTTACATATCCTACATTACTCATCTCATATATATATATATATATATGTGTATATACTGTAATCCATACCATCTACTGCATCCTGCCTCACTCATCCATATATTTATATGTACATACTCGTATTCATTCCGTTACTCTTGTGTGTATAAGGTATTTGTTGTGAATTTGTTAGATTACTTGTTACATACTACTGCATGGTTGGAACTAGAAGCACAAGCATTTCGCTACACTCACATTAACATCTGCTAACCATGTGTATGTGACAAATACAATTTGATTTGATTTGATTTGATGAGGTGTTTATCAATCTATTTTCATAATAGTTCAAGATCCATAATAGTTCAGTCAGTGCGAATTGAATCAAAGGCACAGTACACAGTGTCTGACTGTCTGTCTGGGCTAGGCTGGGAACAGATTGTCCTGTCTCAGCTAGCAAACTGGTCTCAGACGAAACATAGTAAAAGTAAATCCGGGACACTCCAATTAGTATGATATGTTACGTTTCGTATGGTATGTATTAATTTGAGGATGACCATCATCCATTTCGTATTATATGTTACAAATTACAATTAGTATTATACAGTATGTTAGGAATTGCAATTCGTATAATATGTTCCGAATTTGCAAAATGTATGATATGTTATGAATTCGAATTGAAGGTTAGGGTTAGGTGTTAGGTTAAAGGGTTAAGAGGTTAGGGTTAGCTAACATGCTAAATAGTTGCATTAGTTCAAAGGAAGTGATCAAATTTGTTTCATGCAACCTTTGGGTTGCTAGACCTTCACGTTGTACGCCCATTCATTCATCCACCCAACCACTCACCCACAATAAACAGTCTGCCACCATGCTACAGACAGCCATGGTACACACACATGATACAAGTGGGTTAAGGAGGATTCGGCAATGTATGAGCAAAATGAAGTGTGAACCCATTAAATGGCTATCAGAAACCGATAATGACAATGTTATCTTCATAACATTTACCCAAAACATCTCATGAGGGTAATAACTGATAAGTAAAACAGTTAAATCAAAAGACTGCATGTATGTAGTCGGATGAGTACAGGGATGAGGGACACGTTTTTTTTTTAAATCTCTAACCGTTCAAAACATCAGCACAGATGAAAGGCACTGATGAATAATGCAGGCTGACTGAGAATGCTGTTCTTCCTTCCAGACTACATTTGTGTTATTATTTATTAACACAGAATTTACATGTATCTTCATCTCAATGCCAAGACAACATACCAAGTACATGAAGTGTTGCTTTTCCCAGTCACTTATATTACATTATATAGTCCATCATCCTGCATTAAAATTCATTGGTCCAGTCTCAGCCAAATGTGCAGTAATATTAAAAACGATCATGTGACTGACTCTCTCCCCTCTTGCCGATGTCATGCACCATTAAACAGCACCATAACCATTTGGTGATGCAACAAGTACTGTACCATCCTCTTTAAGTCTAATAACGCTTGTATCAGCTACTCAGTATCAAAATATAGCTATAAGAATATGAAGGTGTGCTTTCCTATAGTAAAAGAAAACATTTTCTACTAGGTAAGCGTAGGAATCAAGGCCTGACTACACCGTATCACTGCCCTTCAACAGGAAGCCACAGTATGTACTTTAATGCATTTTCTAAGAGTGGTGCAGAGCTACAGAGAAGGCACTGTAGAGTGAGGAGCAGAGAGAAGGAGCAAAATACATAATTAGAGAAAAGCAGATAGATTAACATCATTGGCCAGCAGAGGGACGTTGGGGCTCACTCAGAGAGAAAAAGGCACTTCTCTGCTATGCTCTGATCCACTCTGACTCCCTTCTCTCTGTTGCACACACACTCAGGCTTGCATGTATGCATACACCACACACATACACCACATATATACACCACACATATACACCACACACATACACCACACACATATACCACTTTTACACCACACATATACACCACACACATACACCACACATATACACCACACATATATAACACTCACAAACACCACACATATGCACCACACACAAGGACCACATATATACACCACACACATACACCATACATATACACCACACACATACACCACACATATACACCACACACATACACCGCATACGCATGCGCACACACGCGCACGCACACACACACACACACACACAATGTAGCTGCATTTGTAATACCCATTTCCCTTACAATAGCACCACCATTACTGGTATATCACTGCACTCTGCTGAACCGTGAGGGTGAAGGGACGATAGTGGCATTAGGAGACTGAACTTACAACAACTCTCAGTCTCTCAGCTTTCTGTCAATACAAGAGTAAGTCTGGGAGTGCTGTGTGCTACACCCCCCCTAGCTACACCTCGACTTCAAACTTCCCTGTTCTAGGTTCCCACCCCTCAGAAAGCCTTGTGGTGGAAGAGATGGCACACATTTGGGCACCGCTTCCCATCTTTTTGTGTCCCTGGATTGCAGTAAGAGAATGCCGAACTCACACTGCTCTGTAGAATACAACCTCAGCTAAGATACCAACTACACACTTATGATAAAAAGATAGGTTGTAGCGTGTATTTATGGATGCCAAGGGAAGCCAGGCTTCCCAAATATTTGACCAATAAAAACATTTTAATTATAAAATATTTATCTTTCATCTCTCTGTGTTTTTTTATAATGTTTAGTCAATTTGCAAGTGGCTGAATCTCACCGTAGAAATCATCCAAGCGAGGGAAACAGCGCCCCTCCATCTTAGTGTGTGTAGGCCATGTATCTGATGTTGTCTGGACCAAAAGAGTATAACATTGTCACGACTTCAGCTGAAGTTGGTCCCTCCCCTGGTTCGGGCGTCTACCGGCGGTTCTAGCCACCACCGATCCATTTCTCAGTTTCTGTTTTGTCTTGTCATTAATCACACCTGGTCATCATTACCCTAATTACATGTGTTATTTATTCCTCTGTTCCCCCATCAGTGTTGTCCATGATTGTTTCATGTTTGTGGCTCGGAGTGTGAGCAGGTATTATCTACGTTGGTAGTATATTTGTCCCTTATTAAAATAAGGAGTGTGTAAACCGGCTTCCTGCGTTTGTTTCTTGAAGACCTGCTGTAGAGCCACTACAAACATATTGACGCTGTAGCGTATTTGATTGATTGATGCCAGCAAGCATTTGGCCTCCCTTGATAATTATCTTTGAAAATAATAAGCCAATCATCATTGGGCTGAGCTCAACTGTGGATTGTCCTGGTGCAGCAAAACACCCCCCACGGGAGGCCAGTTTGGATTTGGCTTCAGATCAATCAAATGTCATTTTCAGAAATTGTGTCTGTTTCTGGTCTGCTTGTGTTGATGTCCTGCAGTAGCTTATGTTAACTAGCTAGTTAGCTTTCTTAGCTGGTTCATTGTTGCCCATGGGAGGAAGTCAGGCTAGTGAGAATTTTACCTAGGTAGCCTACGAATCGGGAGAAAATGGTGATCGCAAAGCAAGCAGCATGACGTCCTTTACACGTACACAGTTTAGCAAATGTTATAGCCGGTGCAGCGAAATGCTTGAGTTACTAGCTCCTAATAGTGCAGTAAAAATGTCAGACAAATAATATTCAAAAATTAGAAACAAGAAATCACAAATGTCAGGACAGATATATTACCTATATTACCGAGAGCTATGTAAAGAATCCAGCATATAAATATGCGATGCGTATAAACAGTGTAACCAAAATGCAATGTACAGTAGTACAGATATAAAAAAAGTTTTACACAAAATACTCTTTAATGGCAAATTGGAAGAATTATTCTAACATTTGTAAAAAATGTATGACAAATAAATACTATCTATCTTGATTAGATAATATACTCTTAAGGATCAGACCCTTTCTTTCAATTTTTGCCTAAAATGATATACCCAAGTCTAACTGCCTGTAGCTCAGGACCTGAAGCAAGGATATGCATATTCTTGATACCATTTGAAAGGAAACACTTTGAAGTTTGTGGAAATGTGAAATTAATATAGGATAATATAACACATTAGATCTGGTAAAAGATAATGCAAAGAAATTATTATTTGTATTTTTATTTATTTTTTACCATTATCTTTGAAACACAAGAGACAGGCCATAATGTATTATTCCAGCCCAGGCACAATTTAGAGTCTGGCCACTAGATGGCAGCAGTGTATGTGCAACGTTTTAGACTGATCCAATGAACCATTGCATATCTGTTTAAAATGTTTCGCACGACTGGCCAATCTGGGTGATGTTTTTTCTCGCCTGAATGATCTGAATCTAGGATTACAGGGACTCTCCGCAACTATATTCAATGTGTGGGACAAATTTGAGGCTATGATTAAGAAGTTGGAGCTCTTCTCTGTCTGCATTAACACGGACAACACACAGGTCTTTCCATCATTGTATGATTTTTTGTATGAAAATGAACTCAAGCTTATGGACAATGTCAAATGTGATATAGCGAAGCACCTGAGTGAGTTGGGTGCGCAATTACGCAGGTACTTTCCCAAAACGGATGACACAAACAAATGGATTCGTTATCCCTTTCAGGCCCTGCCTCCAGTCTACTTATCAATATCTGAACAAGAGAACCTCATCGAAATTGCAACAATTGGTTCTGTGAAAATTTAATTTAATCAGAAGCCACTGCCAGATTTCTGGATTGGGCTGCGCTCAGAGTATCCTGCCTTGGCAAATCGCGTTAAGATGCCCTTTGCAACCATGTACCTATGTGAGAGTGGATTCTCGGTCCTCACTAGCATGAAAACTAAATACAGACACAGACTGTGTGTGGAAAATGATTTAAGACTGAGACTCTCTCCAATACAACCCAACATTGCAGAGTTATGTGCATCCTTTCAAGCACACCCTTCTCATTAACCTGTGGTGAGCACACCCTTCTCATTAACCTGTGGTGTATTAGTCACCATTTTCGATGAACAAATAAGGTATGTAAGATTGGTTAAATAAAGATGGTTAAATAAAGAGCAAAAAAGTCAAGGAGTGTGAGTACTTTTTGAAGGCACTGTATTTGAAGAATACATTACATGAATCCACAGTGGGAAAAACAGCATAAAAGAAACAGTCCAGTGTTTAATGTCTATGTATGTCTATGTGCAGCGTGTGTGTGTGTTTGTGAGTATCGGCGTATGTATGTGTGAGTGAATATGTGAGTACAGAGTCTGCGTGTATATGAGGTGTGTGGTACTGTAGCTTGTGTGTGTTTTCTGTGAGTGAGTCTATCTTTGTCTCTTACTTACTACAGGAATACTACTTACTCCTCTCACTTACTATAGGAGATACAGTGGTGGCTTTTCAACAGTCTGATGGTGGTTTTCAGTCTTTCGGTCTCGGCTTTTATGCACCTGTACTGTCTCATTCTGCTAGATGGAAGCAGAGTGAACAGACAGTGACTCGGGAAGTTGGCCTTTCTTTGACATCGAGTGCTGAAAGTTTCCTGGAGGGCAGGCAGCATGCTCTCGTTGATGCATTGGTCTGACCGCACCAAATCAAATCAAATTGTATTTGTCACATGCTTCGTAAACAAATGGGTTTAGACTAACAGTAAAGTGCTTACTTACGGGTCCTTTTCCAACAATGTAGAGTTAAAGATAATACAAAATAATAACAATATAAATAGTGACACAAGGAATAAATAAACAGTGAATAACGAATACAAATAAATGAGACAAAATAACATGGCAATGTACTGTAAAGGGAGTACCATGTACTGTGTACAAAGTGTCACAGAAAGTGTCTGTGTGTGTGTGTGTGTGTGTGTGTGTGTGTGTGTGTGTGTGTGTGTGTGTAGTCTTGTTTAACAGTCTTATGGCTTGGGGAAGTCTGGGATGATGTTGTTGATGTGAGCCATGACCAGCCTTTCAAAGCATTTCATGGCTATAAATAGCTATTGTAGGTTGGCTTCTGTCAAACTATCTTTCACACCTTGTTGATTTATGAGGGGGGTGGGACTTCACACTAGGACGTGAATATCACACCCACATGACTTCACATGATGTAGAGTTTGTTTTGTCAAACTGTATTTTACACCTCTTGATTTATAGGAGGGCTTAGCAGGAGGTAATAACATTTGGCAATTCAATTAGACAACCACGTGGTCACCACGTGTTGTACGTAAACATATTTGATCTGAGTACTTTGTTAAGGAGGGCTTTGAGTCAAAGCAGCCCAGTGACCTGTTCTCGTATCTAAGGTGGGCTCATACAGAAAAGTGCAGTGCATCTCAGATTTTGCACAACTTCTATGGCCGCCATCAGGGAGAGGGAGAGGATTTTCGTGATTACTCACATGGACTCTCTCAGATACTTAGTTCAGTACTGAAACAAGAATAAGATGCCTTTCCTGAGGATAAAGTTGTTAAAACTGTCAGAAACCAGTTCACTGAGGGCATCATAGATCCTGCTCTCAAGAGAGAGCTGCAGAAGTTAGTCAGGAAGAGGCAGTCTACTCTGTTTGATGTGTGTGAGGAAGGCGTCACTGGAGGACCAGCCCAGTAACACTAAGGCTGTCAAGAGTAGGACAGTGGTGTGTGACAAGACAGTGAGGGGTTCTCAACCATTGATGTACAAGAGAAACCAGTTGTCTCTTTGGAAGATGTTCTTAAAGTGGTGGCCGCTGAGCTGGAGTCAATGAATAGTGTTCCTTCTGTCCAGGTGGGAAAGGGCAGTGTGGAGTGCAATAGAGACTGCATCATCTGTGGATCTGTCGGGGCGGTATGCAAATTGGAGTGGGTCTAAGGTTTCTGGGATAATGGTGTTGATGTGAGCCATGACCAGCCTTTCAATGCACTTCATGGCTACAGACGTGAGTGCTAAGGTTTGGTAGTCATTTAGACAGGTTACCTTAGTGTTCTTGGGCACATGGTGGTCTGCTTAAACCATGTTTGTATTACAGACTCAGACAGGGAGAGGTTGAAAATGTCAGTGAAGACACTTACTAGTTGGTCAGCGCATACTCGCAGTACACGTCCTGGTAATCCGTCTGGCCCTGCGGCCTTGTGAATGTGGACCTGTCTAAAGGTCTTACTCACATCGGCTGCGGAGAGCGTGATCACACAGTCTTCCCGTACAGCTGGTGCTCTCATGCATGTTTCAGTGTTTTTTGCCTCGAAGCAAGCATAGAAGTAGTTTAGCTCGTGCGGTAGGCTCGTGTCACTGGGTAGCTCTCGGCTGTGCTTCCCTTTGTAGTCTGTAATGGTTTGCAGGCCCTGCCACATCCGACGAGCGTCAGAGCCGGTGTAGTACGACTCTTAGTCCTGTGTTGACGCTTTGTCTGTTTGATGATTCGTCGGAGGGCATAGTGGGATTTCTTATAAGCTTCAGGGTTAGAGTCCCGCTCCTTGAAAGCGGAAGCTCTAGCCTTTAGCTCAGTGCGGATGCTGCCTGTAATTCATGGTTTCTGGTTGGGCTATGTACGTACGGTCACTGTGGGGACAACATCATCGATGCACTAATTGATGAGTCCAATGACAGATGTGGTGTACTCCTCAATGCCATTGGAGGAATCCCGGAACATATTCCAGTCTGTGCTAGCAAAACAGTCCTGTAGCTTAGAATCTGCTTCATCTGCCCACTTTTTTATTGATCTAGTCACTGGTGCTTCCTGCTTTAATTTTTGCTTGTAAGCAGGAATCAGGAGGATAGAATTATGGTCAGATTTGCCAAATGGAGGGCAAGGGAGATTTTTGTATGCATCTCTGTGTGTGGAGTATAGGTGGTCCAGAGTTATTTTTCCTCTGGTTGCACATTTAACATGTTGATAGAAATTAGGTAAAACTGATTTAAGTGTCACTGCATTCAAGTCCCCTGCTACTAGGAGCGCCACCTCTGGGTGAGCGTTTTCTTGTTTGCTTGTGGCGGAATACAGCTCATTCAATGCTATCTTGGTAACAGCCTCTGACTGTGGTGGTATGTTAACAACTACAAAGATTATAGATGAGAACTCTCTCGGTAGGTAATGTGGTCTACAACTTATCATGAGAAACTCTACCTCAGGCGAGCAATGGCTCGAGACTTCCTTAGATATCGTGCACCAGCTGTTGTTTACAAAAATACATAGACCACCCCTTGTCTGACCAGACGCCGCTGTTCTATCCTGCCAGTAAATCGTATAACCAGCCAGCTGTATGTTGATATTGTCGTTGTTCAGCCACAACTCCGTGAAGCATAGGATGTGTTAACAATTTAATGGAGGCCCCTATTACACATTCCTGCGCCTGTCTCCTGAATCATTCATAGCAACTCGACAGCAGGATCATGATGTTGTATTGTATTGTTGTATGTTTTAATTATGTAATGTATTGATTGTTGCTGCCTTCTTGTCCAGGTCTCCCTTGAAAAAGAGACTCTGGGTCTGAATGGGCTTTTCTTGGTTAAATAAAGGGTAAAAAAAAACGTTTAAAAAATTCCTCCATATTTTCTTCAATTTTAGTAGCATACGAAACAAGTTTCTACAAAATGTGTCCAACCCAGTCAGAAAACTGTGATGAGCATAACGCACCACCCTCTTCAATGGGCGTGTGGGGAGAGGGTTCTCGGAAAATGAACACCCAATCAAAATCCAGTGGACCATTCAAACCGTTTTTGCAAAACAAAATTCTCCAGACTTCCAAGGGAGGCATGACAACAACATGATTTTGAAAGTATTGAAATGCGAGACTATGCTAGCCCTAATGTCTAACCCTAACCTTAAATTAAGACCAAAAAGCTCATTTTAGTTTTCATAAACTTTTATGATATAGCCAATTTAGCAGAAACCACTCAGGTCTGCCTCCAGGGCAAGACTTCTAACAATAAACGTCAACCTGTGTACAGACCAGTCCTAGAGAAACCTCTCTGTCTCCCACCCGCAGACCCGTTAAACCACAGATACACACAACATGGTCACACATGGTTGTGACACGTTTAATCATGACACGCCGTTTATCTCGGTTGGCAGCGGGAAGAGCTTTTTGTGGGTTTCTACATCTGTGGGTTGTATTATGCTTTTAAAGAACTGTGTTTTATTTCCTTTTATAGATCACAAGCGCGACTCATCAGAACGTTGTTGTAAAGCGAATGTATGGCTGCACTAAGCTTATCCTTAGTGAACTTATGCTTTATGTGGGGTTGTGAATTACAACAGACCCAATTTGTCATTACTATTATATGCACATTGTAAATAACAAACATCAACGAACCTAAACACAAAAAAACAACAGTATAGCAAAATAAAGGAAATGAATGACATACGTTACATTTTTCATAGAAGTTATTGTAACGAGAGCTTTATATCACTGTAGTGTCTACTTGCCATACGCAATATCCCATTTGACAGTACGCACAACAGCAATTCAATTACTGCACGAGAGGGAAGGGAGAGTGGGAGCACGTGCTCAACAGAGCTAGCTAATACATTTAAAAGTTATTGTGTATACAGTTCACAGAGACAATGTCCAGGAGAGAGGATGTCCCAGGTAGTGGCATGCCCCAGGCTGTCTGTCTCTGCTGGGGTGTTGACACTGTTCCACCCTTTAGCTGACTGGGATGATGGTGAACATTGCAAGCGGGACATTTAAGGCTGAAGAGCAAGTTTCACACATTCCCACGTGCTAGACCAGCACTGGGGCTGGAGAGAGGAAGTTTGTGGGTTTTAGAGCCCATATTATAATTAATGCATAATAGTAGATGAGCAGGTTTTTTAAGGCAGACACGGTGGTCAACCCTCTTTTAAATCAGTGATATCGATGTGTTAGATTAAGTTCAGTGGATTCTGCAATTCAACAACAACTGACATCCAAGGTACAAATTCAGAAACAAAACCATTTCAGAGACTCTTTAGATGTATCAGAAGTAGGGATATTTAATGTGGATGAAATAGAGTGCCTTGCAAAAGTATTCAGAACCCTTGGATTTCTTTACATTTTATTGTGTTACAAAGTGGGATTGAAACTGATTTAATTGTCTCCTTTTTTCAACAATCTACATAAATAAAGTGGAAGAAGAATGCATTTAACAAAAAATTGTATACAAGTTAACTAAAAATATAGTTGTTGCATAAGTATCCAGCTCTCTGAGTTAATACATGTTAGAAACACCTTTGGCATCGGTTACAGCTGTGAGTATTTTTGGGTAAGTCTATAAGAGCTTTGCACACCGGGATTGCACAATATTTGCCCATTATTCTTTTAAAAATTCTTCAAGCTCTGTCAAGATGTTGCGGATCATGGCTAGACAGCAATTTTCAAGTCTTGACATAGATTTTCAAGCAGATTTAAGTCAGAACTGTAACTTGGTCACTCAAAAACATTCAATGTCTTCTTGGAAAGCAACTCAAATGTACATTTGGCCTTGTGTTGAAGGTTATTGTCCTGCTGAAAGGTGAATTCCCCTCCCAGTCCCTGGTGTTACATGATGAACATGCACCATTGCGCTCATGACACGCGGGTTAAAATACAAAAACCAACTGTGAACCAACTATATTCATTTGGGCAGAGGTCGAAACACATAGTATGAAACATTCATGAACATTTAGCTAGCTCGCTGTTGCAAACTAATTTGTCCTGGGAGATAAACATTGGGTTATTTTACCTGAAATGTTGCTTTTTTTGCTGGATCTTTGTAGAATTTTGAACCATTTTGAGTCACACAAAATCGTGTGTTCTCTGCTCCGACAATTAATCCACAGATAAAAGGGGAAACCTAGTTTGTTTTTAGTTAGTTCATTCTTCTTCTTTTGTGGATTTTAAATGTCAGTTGTTATCCAACTTTAATCGCTAAGAGTCTATTGACGCACACGTGCATGAATCTAAGTAACATAATTTTTTTAAATCCCCATCAGAATTTGTCAGTTTAAGCTAGAGATATCAGTTTTTTGCATGGGCTGCATCTCCACAAACCGCATCCGCCTATGTCGGCCTTCCGTATCTGTGGCGGAAGGTGGCCGAGTTACAGTGGAACGACTGTAGAGTCCAACAGGTTTTGCCTAAAAACTATTATGACCACTCTATGGAAAGGGTAGACTTTTGATTTACGACCCCCACAAGTGTCATGGGACTTGTCTGAAGGTAACCCATACAAAAAAGAATGGAAGTATGCAAGTAGTTTTGTGCCAACAAAAGTAAGGGGTTAAATACAGTGCCTTCAGAAAGTATTCAGACCCCTTGACTTTTTCAAAATTTTGTTAGGTTACAGCATTATTCTAAAGTTGATTAACCTGTTAGGGAGCGGCATCAGTGTTCGGAGTTTTGGAGAGTCTGGCGTGCCCAAAGTAAAATGCCTGGTACTCAGGCCCAGAAACTAGGATATGCACATAATTAGTAGTATTGGATAGAACCCACTCTGAAGTTTCTAAAACTGTTAAAATAATGTCTGTGAGTATAACAGAACTGATATGGCAGGTGAAAATCCGAGCAAAATCCATCCAAGAAAATGTCATTTTGTGAGCTTGCTCATTTTCCAATGAGTTGCTATAGGATCTGCTGAAATCCAGCTCACAGGTTGCAGTACCTATGGCCTCCACTAGATGTCAACCGTCTTTAGACAAGGTTTGATGCATTTATCTTGAAAACTAGAGGAATACAGAAAGTTTAAATCAGTGGAGTGAGGAAGTAATTTCTGTCTGTGACGCGCAGGACCCGGTAGCGTGCGCCTCAGTTTTTTACTTTTCTATCAAGATATTATCCGTGTGAAATATAATTGTTAATAAACATAATAGTGTAGCTAAGGATTGATTAGAAACGTGGTTTGATTTGTTTGGACAAAGTTTATAGGTATATTTTTTGTCTTGTATAATGGGACGAGTGAACGGTGGATTTTCTGAACAGAACACGCCAACCAAACTGAGCTTTATGGATATAAATAGGTACTTTTTCGAACAAAAGGAACATTGGATGTCTTGCTTGGACACTTCGGATTACCATCAGCAGAAGATCTTCAAAGGTAAGCAATTTATTTTAGCTCTTTTTATGTGTTTTGTGCACCCGCTAGCGCCCCACCGCTCCTTAATTATCCCCTAGAGGTAAAATATGTTTTTTACCTCATCAATCTACACAATACCCCATAATAACAAAGCAAAAACAAGTTTGTAGAAATGTATACAACAATTTAAATAAATATCCCTGTGTCATGACTCTCCTGTGAGGATCCAAAAGATCAGGTTACAGTGGATCAGCTCTACAGAGCTCTCTCTCTCCCACAGAGGGGGAGAGGGATGGATGTGGGGTTTTATTGACACCTCACGTTGATCGTAAACCATAGGCAGCAGGCGATTCCTTTTGGGGCCTAGTTTGGGTGATCGGAATGTCTTTGCATCTGCCAATGACTGGAACGAATTGCAAAAATCTCTGAAGCTGGAGTCATATCTCCCTCTCTAACTTTAAGCATCAGATGTCTGAGCAACTTACCGATCACTGTACCTGTACACAGCCAATGTGTAAATAGCACACCCAACTACCTCATCCCCATATTATTACTTACCCTCTTGCTCTTTTGCACCCCAGTATCTCTACTTGCACATCATCATATGCACATCTATCACTCCAGTATTAATGCTAAATTGTAATTATTTTTCACCTCTATGGCCTATTTTAAACCCACTTTGTAACATAAATAACATAAACATGTCTCTTTTGACATTCTTTTGCTGCTTTTTCAGAAAACTGCCCAATCAGTGAAACCTCAACAGTGATAAATCAGCAGTGGCTTGTAACAGAGTCACTGCCAAAATTGTGGGACTTTCACAGCTTTTTCAGTTAAACCCTATTATAGGACATGTCCTCAGCGCTACCCAGACCATCCAAAGACTAACCGGGTTGCCTTGGCAGATCACAGATCACACACACACAGAGCCAAACCTCCGAATGAAACCTTGTTTCAAACACACATCAAACACAGGCCCTCTGACCATTCAAACACTCAAAATGGCGATACATTCCTATAATTGCAGATGTCCTTTGCTATTTCCGAGGTAAACCTTGACTGGATTTGTGTCTTCCAGGGATAATTTTTTGTGTTTCCTTCCCCTGTTATGCATGGAGATCTCCCGTTCCAAATGGTAATGTCCAGGCAAAACAGCTGAGAGAAAGAGAGTGAGGTCAGGCCAAACTCAGCTGCCTGGGCTTTGCTCCCGAGTGGCGCAGCGGTCTAAGGCACTGCATCTCAGTGCTGGAGGCATCACTACAGACCCTGGTTCAATCCCGGGCTGTATCACAACCGGCTGTGATCGGGAGTCCCATAGGGCGGTGCACAATTGGCCCAGCGCCGGCCGGGGTAGGCCGTCATTGTAAAATAAGAATTTGTTCTTAACTGACTTGCCTAGTTAAATAAAGGTTAAATAAATAAAAATATCACCATGCTTCACGGTTGTGACATTTCATAGCAGGTTAGGAGAACATTTTAGCTAACCCTAACCCTTTTCCTAACCTTAAACTAATTATCCTAACCTGCTACGTTAATTATCCTAACCTGCTGCATAAGTTCTCCTAACCTGCTATGAAAAAGTCACATCTCGTCGTAACTGTATACCACCGAGTCAAAACCATGATTCAGTGAGCAGACAGACTGAGCCAGTAGACTATTTAAAGGTAGAGGTTGTAAAATCGGACCTCTACTGACTCACAACTCAGTCTGATGTCAGAAGTGAGTGCCTAAGGAGGAATGGAAAGCGGTGCAGATGGACTCAAATTGTTGTCTGCTGCTTGCACATGTACATTAATTAATGAATGAGGAGACGCACTTGCAAAACAGACAATTACCATATTGATCATTTGCTATTTAACGCAACAGTTTTTGTGACAAAACTATTGGTAGAGTTGAAAATGCGATGGAAACACATTGAACTTTAGATTTTTATTCGGTACATGAAAACTTAAGCGAAAAAGTACATTTTGTGTGCACTTCGCCATCACGCACTGATTTTTTTATCAGTCTGTTTGGTGGAAGCACCACTGATGGAAAAATGTGCATGAAAATCTTTCGCCAATTGTATGGAAACCTAACTGGTTATGTGCCTTATTTTATACTTTTACATGATTTTCTATGGGCTGATGTGTTTCTCCCTCTTGAGTTTCCTAATGTATTTATTTTAGACTCCGCCTCCTTGGCTGGTCTCCTTGGAGACGGGAGTTGGCCCAGGTCTGCCACACCTGGGCCTGATTGACTAACGAGCTACCTGAGCCCCTTACAATGGAGCTCCCAGCTCACATCTCGGCGGTTGCTGGAGGAGGACCACGTCGAACTGCTGTCGCTTCTACCACTGGGATCATGGCAAACCCAGCCACTGATAACCTTGCAGCCAGAGGGGGATTAAACGTGTCAGTGTGGTCTAATACTTATGTTCAGAATGGCTCCCTGCTCATGCATTTTTTTCTCTCCCCCCTCTGTCGCCTTTATTGAACTGGAACATGGACTGGGTGCCACAGATGCTTGATGACAACAGACGACGAGGAACGACTGCCAAATTACTACCACGGACATGAACAAGCAACGGCAGATGAACGACTGACGGGTGGTGGCGGTGGCCATCTTAATGACCCTCCAGCAGCATGAACTGTGTGGTGGCCTGGCATTTTCAGTACCTGACACTCACAATGCAAATTTAAATATTGCAGCAAATGTTTTTCTACATTTCCCTCCTTTTATATTCATCAGCTCTGACATTAACATGCACAGCGTATCTGTTATTCTGCTAGCAGCTAGCCTCAACTAGCCTCAGAGCTGCCAAGGGCTGACATGTGGGGGCAGAAACCTAACGAAAAGTGTCCGGCTAACGCTGCCGCTAATGTTAACATTGTTAGCATTGTGGCATGATGCTGTTACTGGTGCATGGCCCCTGCTTCGCCGTATTACACCACCGACGCCTCCTGGGCAGGAGAATAAAGGCTGCTGTCTGTAATTCAATGAGCCAAGCTCTGGCTCCCTGGCCCTGGAGCAGCATCTGACTATTAATAAGAGTGGCAGCAGAAGCTCCTCTTGCTAGCAAGGACAGCTCTACAGGCTGATTCTCACACTGCTGAGGCAGAGGGAGAGGAAATGTGATGTGTAGTACAGAATGTGATTTGTTTTATGATTTATGAATGTGGTGAATCTGCTCTATAAGATGGAATACAGTATGGCATAGGTATTAGCATTGCAAGTTCACCGATAATGAATGGGTAGAATAGCCATTTTAATATACAGTTTCTCATCAAAGTCCTTCTTCCAAAGGTTGACAACCAGGTGTCTGCTTATGCCTCAACACACTGTATGTATCAACACACTGCATTATACATCTCTACCAATTATGCTTAATTTCAGGTCTCTCACATTAATACAATGGGATGAATCACAACACTGAAGAGAGGACTGAATTGCAGATAGATTTTTGTTATACCCTGCACTTTTGCAACGGCCTGTTCTGAAACCAAGTGTCCACAAATCTACTTTCTGCAATGATTGAATTAAGGCCACAGTTCCATGTGGGTTTGTTTCAGACCACAGACCTAACACCCAGCCACATTCATTGAACTGGATGTTGGTACGTTCAGATTGTGCTGATTCTGTTCTTTTGCCCTGTCAGCTGTCAGTGGCTGGGCTAGTGCCGGCCAATATCAGTTAGGCTTTTTTCAGACGAGGCATTCTAACGAGGGGTGCCTGTCAGGGTCCATTTATCTTACACATGTAGTGAATTGGCATGGCTCTGGATTTTCTGTCCCCGTTTTTCCTCTTTGTATTCAATTCCCCCACAACTGTCTGCCAGAGGAGGAGTGAACTGGAGCATTGGGTCTTAATTGGATTTACATAAACACATATACTGTATGTATGTACAGTATGGACGCACACATGTTCGCATAACACACACACACAAATATACCTTAATATGCACATATGCATGTGTACACACAAAAACACACATTCACACATGGATGTACACATACACACACACCTCACAAATCTGCAATAGAGCAAAGCTTTTAATCACACTGTATAGGCGATGTCAAAACATATCAAAGCATTAATCATATCCCCATGTCTCCAGATAAACATAATATTATAAAGGAGATTATGGACGGCTATTACACATGTGGAGAGATAATCCCTAGATTTTCACAGACTGTCATGACAAGTCACAACCATGTCTATGGTCGCTTTATGTTAGATGTGGATTGTATCTGCATTGAGGGATTTTGAAAAATAGATTAATAGAAAAAGTAAAATTTAATAAGAAGTGGAGGAGAACCAAACAAGCTATGTTTACAAGGTATGTTTACAGCAGTTCTGTCGATGTTTAAAAGAAACAAAGTTGCCTGTGTTGACTTTATTCCCACTAACTGTCACTTCAGCCTGTTGCCATTTATTGCCCAGGGCTTGGTAAGAAAATGTGAGCAGATAAAAGCTGTAAAAAAAGTGACACTCTGGAGGAAAATGACTCCCCTGTGAAGGTACAGTAGCAGTCTGCTGCTTGACCTTGATAGCAAATACTGCATTCTCAAATAAATATTCAGTGAGTAAGGAGTGATGGTGCGAGCCTCCTCGCCGTGAGATAAGGAGTTATGTCTGAATGTGGTGGCCAGCCACATGTTGAGGGGTGTGGGGTTTAGTCAGCCACACAATCAACATTTTGCGGTCTCTGGATTTCAAACCCATTGAAAACTTGTTGTTAGAATTGAAGAGCGTAGTCCATAAGCGCAGATGAAGGATATCAAGGATCTGGAAGTATTCTGTATGCAGGAATGTATCAAGATCCCTCCCAATATGTTCTCCAATCTCATAATACATTTTAGAAAAAGGCTCAATACCTATTGAGAGGTATTAAAAACAAGGGTGCCAATAATTTTGACCCCTACCTTTTTGAGAAAAAAAAAAAATACTTGTTAAACAAAATCTCTTTCTCTGAGCAATTGTATTAGTATAAATGTTCAATTTATTGTTGAATACAATTTGGCCCAGTATTTGAATAATTTATTTTATACAGTAATTTTTCTCATCTTTATCAAGGTAGTCATTTCAGACCCCACTGTATGTGAACCAAACATACATGATCGACCGGCTCGATTCGGTCTTATGTACAGTGAGGGAAAAAAGTATTTGATCCCCTGCTGATTTTGCACGTTTGCCCACTGACAAAGAAATGATCAGTCTATAGTTTTTATGGTAGGTTTATTTGAACAGTGAGAGACAGAATAACAACAAAAAAAATTAGAAAAACACATGTGAAAAATTTTCTGAATTGATTTGCATTTTAATGAGGGAAATAAGTATTTGACCCCTCTGCAAAACATGACTTAGTACTTGGTGGCAAAACCATTATTGGCAATCAGAGGTCAGACGTTTCTTGTAGTTGAAAATAAAGAAGAGCCGCACACTCTAGGAGCTCAGATGCAAAAAATATTTTATGTCTAACGTTTCGACAGGCAAGCTGTCTTCATCAGGGTATAATGACAAACACTGCGGGGTGACTCGTTTATATAGTGTCAAAGGACACACACAGGTGTCTGTAATCATGGCCAAGTGTGGCCTAATATCATTGGTTAATTCTGAGATATTAAAATGGCATACAAAGAACATACAAAAAACTAATGGATAGCATACGATCATAGATTAGATGTAGGCTACATAAGCCTACAAACACAATCACAATGGCAAAGTCACAATCACAAGAATGGTTTCAGATCAAAGTCTATGTTGAGACCGAAGGGGAGCGAGGGTCTTTAAATTAAAGATCCAGGCAGCCTCTCGTTTTAACAATACATTGTCGAGGTCACCCTCTCTCCTAGGGAGGGTGACATGTTCAATGCCAATATAACGCAGAGACGAAATCGAGTGGTTTGCTTCCAAAAATGGGCCGCAACTGGGTAAGTCAAGTTTTTGCACCTAATGGTGCTACGATGCTCCGAGATACGTACTTTTAATCCACGCTTTGTTTTACCCACATAATTTTTACCACAAGGACAAGTTATAAGATAAATAACTGCCTTAGTGGAGCACGTAATAACACTTTTGATTGGGATCTGTTTCCCTGTTTGGGGGGTGTTTGAAGGATCTACAATTATAAGTGCCATTGCATTGAGCACAGCCATTACACTTTCCATCCAGTAGGGGCGCAAATAGACATTGCTCAGGAATATCTTGGGGGTGGTAAATCAGAGTTTACCAATTGGTCTCTGAGATTTCTGCCCCGCTAGAATACGACCAAGGGAAGGTCCGAAAACACATTACTGAGACTATCATCGGATTTTAGAATGTGCCAATGCTTGTGAACGATTCCCTTAAATTGTTCAGAGCACTTTGAATAGCGGGAGGTTAGAACGCAACAATGCTTCTTTTTACGAGACTGACCTTGAAAAAGGTCATGTCTCGTTTTGTTTTGAATTTTCTCAATGGCAATATTAATCTGATCATTTTTGTACCCCCTCTCCTTGAACTTTCTTTGCGTCTCAGCCATATTTCTGTCGAAATCTGATTGCCTTTTGCAAATTATTTTTACGTGCTCAACTAAGGCAGTTATTTATCTTATAACTTGTCCTTGTGGTAAAAATTATGTGGGTAAAACAAAGCGTGAATTAAAAGTACGTATCTCAGAGCATCGTAGCACCATTAGGTGAAAAACTTGACTTACCCAGTTGCGGACCATTTTTTGGAAGCAAACCACTCGATTTCGTCTCTGCGTTATATTGGCATTGAACATGTCACCCTCTCTAGGAGAGGGGGTGACCTCGACAATTTATTGTTAAAACGAGAGGCTGCCTGGATCTTTAATTTAAAGACCCTCGCTCCCTTCGGTCTCAACATAGACTTTGCCATTGTGATTGTTTGAAGGCTTATGTAGCCTACATCTAATCTATGATCGTATGCTATCCATTAGTTTTTTGTATGTTCTTTGTATGCCATTTTAATATCTCAGAATTAACCAATGATATTAGGCCACACTTGGCCATGATTACAGACACCTGTGTGTGTCCTTTGACACTATATAAACGAGTCACCCCGCAGTGTTTGTCATTATACCCTGAAGAAGACAGCTTGCCTGTCGAAACGTTGGACATAAAATATTTTTTGCATCCGAGCTCCTAGAGTGTGCGGCTCTTCTTTATTTTCAAGGTTTCCACTCCGCTAACCAGCACCTCGCCTATATAGGTGTGCGTTTCTTTTTCTTCTAGATTGTTTCTTGTAGTTGGCCACCAGGTTTGCACACATCTCAGGAGGGATTTTGTCCCACTCCACTTTGCAGATCTTCTCCAAGTCCTTAAGGTTTCGAGGCTGACATTTGGCAACTCGAACCTTCAGCTCCCTCCACAGATTTTCTATGGGATTAAGGTCTGGAGACTGGCTAGGCCACTCCAGGACCTTAATGTACTTCTTCTTGAGCCACTCCTTTGTTGCCTTGCCCGTGTGTTTTGGGTCATTGTCATGCTGGAATACCCATCCACGACCCATTTTCAATGCCCTGGCTGAGGGAAGGAGGTTCTCACCCAAGATTTGACAGTACATGGCCCCGTCCATCGTCCCTTTGATGCGGTGAAGTTGTCCTGTCCCCTTAGCAGAAAAACACCCCCAAAGCATAATGTTTCCACCTCTATGTTTGACGGTGGAGATGGTGTTCTTGGGGTCATAGGCAGCATTCCTCCTCCTCCAAACACGGCGAGTTGAGTTGATGCCAAAGAGCTCCATTTTGGTCTCATCTGACCACAACACTTTCACCCAGTTGTCCTCTGAATCATTCAGATGTTCATTGGCAAACTTCAGACGGGCATGTATATGTGCTTTCTTGAGCAGGGGGACCTTGCGGGCGCTGCAGGATTTCAGTCCTTCATGGCGTAGTGTGTTACCAATTGTTTTCTTGGTGACTATGGTCCCAGGTGCCTTGAGATCATTGACATGATCCTCCCGTGTAGTTCTGGGCTGATTCCTCACTGTTCTCATGATCATTGCAACTCCACGAGGTGAGATCTTGCATGGAGCCCCAGGCCGAGGGAGATTGACAGTTATTTTGTGTTTCTTCCATTTGCGAATAATCGCACCAACTGTTGTCACCTTCTCACCAAGCTGCTTGGCGAGGGTTTTGTAGCCCATTCCAGCCTTGTGTAGGTCTACAATCTTGTCCCTGACATCCTTGGAGAGCTCTTTGGTCTTGGCCATGGTGGAGAGTTTGGAATCTGATTGATTGATTGCTTCTGTGGACAGGTGTCTTTTATACAGGTATAAAGCTGAGATTAGGAGCACTCCCTTTAAGAGTGTGCTCCTAATCTCAGCTCGTTACCTGTATAAAAGACACCTGGGAGCCATAAATCTTTCTGATTGAGGGGTTCAAATACTTATTTCCCTCATTAAAATGCTAATCAATTTATAAAAATTTTCACATGCGGTGTCTGGATTTTTTTGTTGTTATTCTGTCTCTCACTGTTCAAATAAACCTACCATTAAAATTATAGACTGATCATTTCTTTGTCAGTGGGCAAACGTGCAAAATCAGCAGGGGATCAAATACTTTTTTCCCTCACTGTAGCAACATTTGAAATTGTGTTTTTTATGGCGAGACTCAGAGCTAGAAAATTGCATATCACACACTACAGTTGAGGAACAATGGGAAAGTAATTCTGCTTTGAAAGTAACTTGTAACCTCAATTTTGAGAAAATGGCCTTTGAATGTTTTGGTACCTACTGGAGAGCTCTTCTTTGTCTACACCGATTCAGCATCGTCCACACCCTCTTAAGCTTTATCACCGCCCTTCTCTTTAAGGGTTGATCCGAGCATTCTGTCCTAACAACAGCAGTCAAGCACCCAAGCTAACTGGCTAACTTTGGCTAGCTACTTCCGGACACAAATGAGAGAACAGCTCACTCTGACCATGTTACTCACTCTAGCAGAGCTGGTAAGGCTGTTTTTATGTTATCCAGTTGGTGACTTCAACTGTGCTTACTGACGCCGGCCATATTCAACAGGTGTTGAGTGTTCATCAATTCGTCAGATATTCTCTGCTCTGGCACACTCAGATGAGAGTGCTCTGTATTCGAAGTACAGTCGTGGCCAAAGGTTTTGAGAATGACACAATTATTCATTTTCACAAAGTCTGCTGCCTCAGTTTGTGTGATGGCAATTTGCATATATTCCAGAATGTCATGAAGAGTGATCAGATGAATTGAAATTAATTGCAAAGTCCCTCTTTGCCATGCAAATGAACTGAATCCCCAAAAAACATTTCCACTCCATTTCAGCCCTGCCACAAAAGGACCAGCTGACATCATGTCAGTGGTTCTCTTGTTAACACAGGTGTGAGTGTTGACGAGGACAAGGCTGGAGATCACTCTGTCATGCTGATTGAGTTCGAATAACAGACTGGAAGCTTCAAAGGGAGGGTGGTGCTTGGAATCATTGCTCTTCCTCGGTCAACCATGGTTACCTGCAAGGAAACACGTGCCGTCATCATTGCTTTGCACAAAAAGGGCTTCACAGGCAAGGATATTGCTGCCAGTAAGATTGCACCTAAATCAACCATTTATCTGATCATCAAGAACTTCAAGGAGAGCTGTTCAATTGTTGTGAAGAAGGCTTCAGGGTGACCAAGTCCAGCAAGCACCAGGACCGTCTCCTAAAGTTGATTCAGCTGCGGGATCGGGGCACCACCAGTACAGAGCTTGCTCAGGAATGGCAGCAGGCAGGTGGGAGTACATCTGCACGCACAGTGAGGCGAAGACTTTTGGAGGATGGCCTGTTGTCAAGAAGGGCAGCAAAGAAGCCACTTCTCTCCAGGAAAAACATCAGGGACAGACTGATATTCTGCAAAAGGTACAGGAATTGGACTGCTGAGGGCTAGGGTAAAGTCATTTTCTCTGATGAATCCCCTTTCCGATTGTTTGGGGCTTCCGGGAAAAAAAGCTTGTCCGGAGAAGACAAGGTGAGCGCTACCATCAGTCCTGTGTCATGCCAACAGGAAAACATCCTGAGACCATTCATGTGTGAGGTTGCTTCTCAGCTAAGGGAGTGGGCTCTCTCACAATTTTGCCTAAGAACACATCCATGAATAAAGAATGGTACCAACACATCCTCTGACAGCAACTTCTCCCAACCATCCAGGAACAGGTTGGTGACGAACAATGCCTTTTCCAGTATGATGGAGCACCTTGCCATAAGGCAAAAGTGATAACTAAGTGGCTCGGGGAACAAAACATTGATATTTTGGGTCCATGGCCAGGAAACGCCCCAGACCTTAATCTCATTGAGAACTTGTGGTCAATCCTCAAGAGGCGGGTGGACAAACAACAGCCCACAAATTCTGACAAACTCCAAGCATTGATTATGCAAGAATGGGCTGCCATCAGTCAGGATGTGTCCCAGAAGTTATTTGGCAGCATGCCAGGGCGGATTGCAGAGGTCTTGAAAAAGAAGGGTCAACACTGCAAATATTGACTCTTTGCATCAAATTCATGTAAAGCTTTTGACACTTATGAAATGCTTATAATTATACTTCAGTATTCCATAGTAACATCTGACAAAAAATATCTAAAGACACTGAAGCAGAAAACTTGGTGGAAATTAATATTTGTGTCATTCTCAAAACTTTTGGCCACGACTGTAGATAACCAGAGCGAATTTACCAGATATGTCTATCAACAGCTGTCGTGTCGCAGTGACATCATGAACATTCAATTGAAATGGATACTTGCCATAATCCCAACTCATGACGTTACTACCCTGCATGAATCTGCAGGTAGCTAACCAACCAGGTTAAATGTTAGCTAGCTAACATTAGGCTATAACTAGCAAAACAAATGGCTCTGAGATACGGATAATATTACTACACAGATCATACACGTAACGTTAGCTAGCGACCCAGCTAACGTTAGCTAGCTAACAGTACACTTTTCTTGAAATGAAAATTACTTTCTGACAAAATTAGAAACGGGTAATATCTGAAAATGTAGCTATCTAGACTATCTTACCATTATACATGGCTTTACGGTTCTCCCTCTCTGTCAAGATGGTTGCCCTTAATTTTAATATGTAATCCGGAGACAGGTGTTTTCTTCATCTCCTTAGCTATCATACTCTACTTCCACTGATTTCAAAACTCGGTCCTCCAGAAAGTGGAGAGCAACACTTACGCAGTTCTACTACAAGTTATATATATATTTTTAAAGCCGCGTTAGACAGGAGTACCTACACATGCTGACCAGCTCAAATAGACTGAAGCGTGGCAGACCAATCCAAACAAATTTCTCGGCATGTCCAGGCCACTAATTACCTCAGCCAATCATGGCTAGCGGGAAGGTTGCCTTTTTTTCTGTGGCTAAACCAACTAGGCTCGTAATTTAACAATTGTATTCGTATTTACAGATGGCATACACGTTTGTTATTAAGGCACATGAAAGTTCACGTTCCATTTTGATAAAATAAAGAAGTTTACATTGAAATGGCTCTCTTGTGAAGTAGTGACGCGCGACATACGCCTAGTCTCCTGAAATGGGTCACATATACTGTAGGGTTCCCACTTAGGTTTGCAAAATTCCACAAACTTTCCATAAATTCCCTGGTTTTGCAGAAATCCTGGTTGGACGATTCCCGATTTCCTACTTATTCCCTCCTGACTCCGAGAATTCTCCATCTGGGATTTCAGGAAATGAAGGAATTGGTTGGTGTGATCCCCCACTACATCAGAGCACATTAATGCTAAATAAGTTTGTTCGGTTTTCTTTCCTTATTCCCTAGCAATTCATTAGGGAATAGGCATTTGTTTTTGATAGATACTGGGGCCGCCAATATTGTTTGGGGCAATTAGACTTCAGTAAGCTAATCAAAAGAAGCCTGAGAAAATGATAAATACTTCAGACATTCCTAACGTTTAGGACACCATGCATACTATGATGACTAGGCTGTCACCTCACACAAAAAAACACACCTTTCTCTGTACTCATATGACATTTCATTGCTTATTTGTTAATACATATTTGTGAACAGTAAGTGCAGTGAGTATAGCAACACAGAGAGCAGCAGCAGCGTCCTGGCTCCTCTCCTGCAGATGCCCTTTGATGAGTGATATGTGTGATTATGGCCCATGCCCCCGAGATTTCCCTCACTCTCGTCTCCCTATGCACAGTAATTTGTTTCTCACCAAGTAATTAAGCATCCTGGGTGAGGAGGCCTGCTGTTAAGGAACACATATCTCATTACAGACAGAGGACTCTATCCCTCCATCTACCAACTTCTTCCACCTCGCTTGGTATATGAGGAGAGAGAAAAAGAGAGAATGGACTCAAGAGAGGAAGAGGTACAGGGGGTAGAAGGAGAAAATTAGGGGGTGGGGAGTGAGAGACAGACAGAGACAGACAGACAGAGAGAGAGAGAGAGAGAGAGAGAGAGAGAGAGAGAGAGAGAGAGAGAGAGAGAGAGAGAGAGAGAGAGAGAGAGAGAGAGAGAGAGAGAGAGAGAGAGAGAGAGAGAGAGAGAGAGAGACCCCAGAGGCAGAACATGTGAAGCAGTAGCACTACCGTCCTGGTGGGCTGTTGCTGAAATGTACCTGGATGAACTTGGCTGACACTGATTTCATATATAATTTGATTATGGGTGCATTTTTATGTTTTATGATTCTAGGGATAATGTGTTGTGGTATCAACTGCACTCAGACAAACTAGAACAGAATGTCCCTTAGAGACAAGGAATTGACATAGAATTGACAATATGGCAGATGAACTTGAAACAGAAGGGGAGATAGCCTTAGGATGCTCTGATGCAGCTGGGAAACAGAGATAAACCTACTGAATACTGTTTACAGTGCTGTGATACATTCTAATGAAGACAGTCTCTGAAACATGACTTACTGCTCTGAAACTGGACAGCATTACAGTATTGTTGAATCTGTTCAAAGTCCTCCAAAACATGAATCAGCAACATTTGTATTGTATAGAATGTCAATGGTAGATCTTTACTTCATGCTCTGTCTTAAAACAAAATGTGTAACCAGCCATGTGCTTCCGGCCATGTAAGAGAGAGCATCATTCCTGGTATTCCCCTCATCTGCTCCTGACGTTGAGTTATGGATCCTTGTTCTACAATGCATTTGTTAGCCTGCAACACAGGCACACACAAAAAAAATAAAAAATAACCCACATACACACAAATTAATTGTTTGTGCATTATGATTATCAGTTCACCTGCAATGAACCTGATGCTGAGATGTTGAGAGCATGCAGTCTCCTTGGCCAGATCTACTATTCAGTTGTAACATATTGAAGTGGAGTTATGTGGCCCTACTTCACGTCTCCTTTCACCAGGAAAAGAGCGACAGAGGAGAACCCACCTCCCCCCTCTGAGTCAGCCAGTCAGTCAGTGTTCCTGGGCAGGGTCAGGCGAGGGTTACTGCCTTTCTCATTCTGGATGTTTTCACCGTGATTTTATTTGTCACACAGGGTTCAATAGATGGCAAAAGGATGGTCTGGATGGAAGGAGCAGGGAAAAGATGAAGGGATGGTAGGATGGAGGGATTGAGGGGACTGTGTGTGTGTGTGTGTGTGTGTGTGTGTGTGTGTTTGTGTGTGTGTGTGTGTGTGTGTGTGTGTGTGTGTGTGTGTGTGTGTTTGTGTGTGAAGGAGAGAAAGCAGAAGAGGGCTTATTGGTTCTATTTAGAGAAACCAATTAGGAAATCTCTAAAGTGAGTGTCATTCAAAACAGCTGTTGACAGTGGCAACGCCTATGGATATAGACAAATGACAGACTGTGTCTGTGTGGCTTTTACATATGTGTAACTGTGTCATGACTATGATTAATGACCCATTAAAGACACACAGTTATTCCCAAGGGAAGGTGATCAAGACTGTGTACAAGGTGTTTTATAACGACACAGGGCAAGACCCAGATGCAGATGGTTTGAGTCTCTGATATTTATTAAAATACAAGGGGCAGGCAATACACTGGGGATAATGGGGAAGATGGGCGACACCTGGAGGGGGTGGAGAAAAGCACAAAGACAGGTGAAACAGATCAGGGTGTGACATGTTTAGTAGCTGTGTTTGTACAGTTCTGAGTTTATACTGTACGTGTGACAGGTATTACATTTGTAACCATCTATATTGAACAAAAATATAAACGCAACATGTAAAGTGTTGGTCCCATGTTTCATGAGCTGAAATTAAAGATCCCAGACATTTTTCATACGAACAAAAAGCTTATATCTCTGAAATTTTGTGCACAAATTTGTTTACATCCCTGTTAGTTAGAATTTCTCCTTTGCCAAGAAAATCCATCCACCTGACAGGTGTGGCATATCAAGAAACGGATTAAACAGCATGATCATTACACAGGTGCACCTTGTGCTAGGGACAATAAAAGGCTACTCTAAAATGTGCTTTTTTTCACCCAACACAATGCCACAGATGTCTCAAGTTTTGAGGAAGCTTGCAATTGGCATGCTGACTGCAGGAATGTCCACCAGAGCTGTTGCCAGAGAATTGAATATTCATTTCTCTACCATAAGCCACAACATTGTTTTAGGGAATTTGGCAGTACACCCAACCAGTCTTACAACTGCAGACCACTTGGAACCTTGCCAGCCCAGGACCTCCACATCTGGCTTTTTCACCTGCAGGATCGTCTGAGGCAGCTGATGAAACTCAGAAGAATTTCTGTCTGTAACAAACCCCTTTAGTGGGGAAAAAAATGTTCTGATTGGCAGGTCCTGGCTCCCCAGTGGGTGGGCCAATGCCCTCCCAGGCCCACCCTTCCACATGACTGCGCCCGTGCCCAGTCATGTGAAATCCATAGACTAGGGCCTAATGAATTTATTTCAATTGACTGATTTCCTTATATAATCTGTAACTCAGTAAAATCGTTGAAATTGTTACATGTTGTGTTTATATTTTTGTTCAGTATATATAGGAAATAAATACATGCAATAAATAAATAATTGAGGGTTATCATGTGGTCTTATCTCCTAAAAGTTATGTACAAGACGGGTGTCCTGTCTTGTCTGGTACAGTACACTGCCATGCTTTGAGCTCCGAGACTGACAGCTCTGTCAGTGAATTGTGATATTAACAATGTGTGTCTCTCGTGACAAAGGACAGCTGCTCTCTCTGAGCCAATTCAAACTTACCCTGTCCTCTCCTGTCAGCATCCGGCATCAAACGCTGCTGTGGTGTGGTGCTAGACCATACAAAAACTCACACACACACTCATGCAAGCACACACACACACTATAAGCAGTAGTGCTGGACCTAATCAGGTTTTAGACTTGAGTATAATCAAAACACATATGGGGAGAGCAGTTGTTCCCATTCTGTGACAGCTGGTAATTTTCCTGGAGAGCAACTAAAACATTCGTTTCAATTAGCAGAGAGTGGTTAACTTCTTTGGGAGCAGCGCACGAGGTGACCGTTTGGAGAGCCTGGCGTGCCCAAAATAAAATGCCTCCCATTCAGGCCCAGAAAATAGGATATGCACATATTTAGTACCATTGGATAGGAAACACTCTGAAGTTTCTAAAAGTGTTAACATTTTATAACAGAAAGGATATGGCAGGCAAAAATCTGAGGAATTTCTGTCCTGAAAAAAGTGATTTTGACACATTGCCTCATTTGGAACCCCTCCCTTATGTAAATGCCCATATAAGGGCATATGAATGCAGTACCTATTGCTTCCTCTGGATGTCAACAGTCTCGAGAAAGTGTTTTGATTCTGTTTAGATGATTTATATGGCAGAAGAAGAAGAATTAGGAAGTGGTCACACAGAATGTCAATAGAGGAAAAGGCGCGTCGTTCCCGGCTGGCGTGCTCTGTGGTTTTTTCCTTTCTTATCGCCCAGTTTATATTCCGGTTGAAATATTATACTATTTATACATAAAAGTGTTCCTAAGGATACATTATCAATTATGTTTGATTGTTCTTGGACAAGTTTATAGGTATAAGTTGAACGAGTTCTCTTCACGTTTCAATGGACGAGTCGACGCTGTATTTTCTCATTATAACGGCCAACCAAACGGAGATTTATGGATATAATACATTACTTTTTCTAATAAAAGAACCATGGATTGTCTTCTTTGGACACTTGGGAAGCCCTCAGCAGAAGTTCTTCAAAAGGTAATTGATTTGTTTTCGCTGTGAAATGTGTTATGTGTGAACTGTGATGGCTTATGAATTTATGGTAATGGGAAAAATATGTGAGGTGCTATCCTCAAACAATCAAATGTGCTGCTTTCACCGTAAAGCCTTTTTGAAATCTGACAACGCTCTTATATTGCCAAGAAGCAGAGCTAGCGCCCCACCGCTCCCTAAGAAGTTAAACAGAGTAACCACGCAGTCCGATAAGGCTGAGGACATGTTAACATGGAGCCCAGATGAAAAATGACACTGCAGATAAATGAAATCATGTTGGATTTGAGATTGAAAAGTGGAACTAAGTTAATTATTGAAGGAGGCTCTGGACAGTCTCTGTGTCTTGGGAATGAAATGCGGTGGGAGTAAATAATAAAAAAGTGGCCTGAAGGCTCTTTCTAGTGCTGGTAAATAAAAAATACATCACCATAACGCTGACAGACGCCTTGGAGTAAATAAGGGGGAGGAGAGCAAGGCCATTATCCATATATGACCTCAATGTATAAGGTTCAAGACCATGGGGGATGTTAGATTAGCAGGCTCTTACCACAAATTGCCACATTGAAGACAGGGTTCTGGCATTGTTGCTCCAGACTCAGAGTGTAGTAAGTTACATGTAGAGTTACTGAAGGGGAATGTGTGAATGGAAGTCTTTCCTCCATGTTATTAATTTACTTCAGAATTATTTTATTTTTGACCATTCAGTTGAATGAACCGTCCTGAAAAGTGGACCACATTTCATATGCATTTTCACAAATAAAAAAAAAAAGTATTTTTATGTCTTATAAACAGTGTTTAACATGTTACTAACAACAACTTAAAAAACGGACATACAGTACATTAAGTCTCTTTGATAAACAGCAATGCAAATACCCTGGTGATTTTTTTTATTGTTTGATCTTTCAACTCAATCATTTGTGTGGGGTTTAAAAGGAAAAGCTTATTTTGCATGTTAAGTCTCAGAGTTAAAATGTGCTTATCTTTACAGTGTGCCGTGCACCATGCATTTTGATTAAGGAAATTATGCGTGCATTGATCCAGCGTATTGACGTGCTTACAGTAACAACTGAATCTAAATTTAAAAAGTTAATTAATACAATGAGGTATCACCATATGCCAATATTGAATGATGCAAAAAAGGAGTGTGCTTGGAAAGTCGAGGTAAACTAAGTGATTATCCTAAACAAAAATAATTACAAAGGAATGATTTTAGGCAATAGACATCAGCGCTTTCTGCTAGATACCATCATGTCTTTGCTGGAATCCTTAAGTGCTGATTACTCTTTCCTTCGAGATGAAGCATGTAGCCACAATTAGATGGGCAATTTAATCTGATGAAAGGCAAGGAGGACGATGCTACTGCCTGGAGAGATTCCATGCCTTGCCATTTAAGGAGTGCAATGAAAATTTAAATTGACTTTGCTGAACAGCGATGAGCAAACCACAATCTGAGCACTTCAAGTGTGGCATACAGCATACAGCGAAGCCCTGATTGTGTCTCTACAGTTACGGCCTGCAGTCAATCACTGTTGAGCTGGTTGAAAGGGAGAAATTGAGCTGGTTGAAATATGGGAGAAAGAAAACATTGCAAGAGTTTAGGGTAGACGTCGCATTAATTGCTCCATAGGCAGAAAATTACTCCAGGCACTGAAACTATCTCAAAACCACATTGCAATTATCATTCTTGCAAAACTGACAAGACAATGGACAATCTAAACCTCTGAAGGACACTGTTACAGGATCGTCTTGGTGCAGCTAGAAGGACAAATGGTTTGTTTAGGGAGAAGAGGAATGCTGCAGCACAACAATTGCATTTGATTTGATTGAGACGCCTCAATCCATTACACAAACAAGTGTCGACGAGCACCTCCTTGAGAGCAGCTCTTCACTTCATTCCTGCCACCTTGATAAGTATTGGTAGGGATGATTCTCATTGCCCCATTGTGTGGTAAACGGCATCGGGCTGCACCACGGCGCTAATCAGTAAACAGATGTGACAGCGCTCAGCGAAACTCCCCAGGCAGCCCAAACCAGTGAGCTCACCTCTGTGTGTTTGCTCTAAAGCAGCTCCTGCAGCTCCCACACCCTGGAGGAAAGCTTAATGTAAATCCTCCACTTTGAGAGATCTCATCTTTTTAAATCTATGGTAAGTGCAGTGTGGGACTGCTGGAGTGGTACAAGCCTCTTAGAGAGCAGTGGTAATGAGCGGAGGAGAGGCGCACTGGAATAATTTACATTCCTCTACCTCTCAAGCCAAACGGAGGAGTGTCTTCTCAAGTAAGAAAAAGTTGTTTACTTGTTCTTAATTTTCATTACCTTGAGAGCTGAAGGTCAGACAGCGCCCTTTGCTTGGTCATATACATTTTTTCGAGATGGAACTTTCAAAAACTGATATGCCCATAATCTTGAATGTCAACGCTACCCTTAGAAAAGTGGAGTGGGGTCAGAATACATTGAGTCAGGGAGGGGGAAAGGCCTTGCTTTGAATAGGAGAGGAAATGTGAGATGCATGTTGCTAACATTTTTCTGCCACTCCAAAAGTTTGGTATGAATCTTTAATAGTGTTGTTGTGACGTGACTATCATTAATGTGATGACTGCTATTTATCGACAAATTACCTACTACATTTAGTTATTACTTGATTCAATTGATTCATGTAACAATTAACTCAATAGGAATTTGGGGCACCATGGGAAAAGTTTGTTTAATGAGTTACCATTTTCCGAATTAACTCAAGAATATAGATACTGTATCATACCAGTCATCAATTAATCATTTCGTCAGTCTCATTCTAAACGTCGTAGACTCCATAAATCTGCACAAACCCGGGTTTCACTGATCATTCCGTACCACACAAATGTATTTGATTATTTATTTACTAACAAGCTAAATGATAACATAATATACACACACACGGTATATAGGTTATTGATTAGAACTTAACACAATGACAACAGGTCCCTAGCGGACCAACACAATATGACACATGTTAGATAAGATGGAGATTTAAAGAGAGAGAGAGAGAGAGAGAGAGAGAGAGAGAGAGAGAGAGAGAGAGAGAGAGAGAGAGAGAGAGAGAGAGAGAGCAAGAGAGAAAAGCAACACTTGGATACATTCGGAAACTATACTTATAGTAGCCCTAATACCTTGCCCCGAACTGCCGCTCTTATGGGTAAGAAGTGCAATGCATGTATTTACGTGTTGAAGGTCTTCGTTTGGGTATCTCTGTGGGGTATCTCTGTTGGGCCCAGGCCTTCGTGGGCCGAGTTCCGCTTAGTGAGAAAGGTTCGACGGAGGCCTTGTTCTTTGAATGACCGTCTCCTTCGTTCTCGGGTGTAAGTCTCTGATTGTCCACAAGATGTCACAATGTCCTTTCTCTTAGTTGTCTGTTTCCTTGTACTCGTTCTGGAAGAGTGGTCTTCTGAGGACAGCTAATCAGCCATGTAGATGATCCCAGCATGGGGATGAAAGCAGTGTAGACACACGGTGACTTGAAGAGAATAACCGGATGGTCCTGCTTAAATTCACCTTCTTAGATACAGTACTTAGAACAGTTACTCAACCGTAGCAATGATTGTTAACTACTTAGGGAGCAGTGGGGCGCTAGTGCTAGCGCCCCACTTCCAACACTACCCGGTGAAATGTAAGGCGCTAAATTCAAAATCCAAAAGTTGAATTATTAAACATTCATCAATATACAAGTGTTGCATAGTCATCAAAAGCTCTGCTTCTTGGCAATATCACAGCGTTGTCAGATTTCAAAAAGGCTTCACGGCGAAAACACAACATTTGATTGTTTGAGGATAGCACCTCTAATATTTCTGCATTAGCATAAATTCATAAACCAGCGCGGTTCACACAAAACCCATTTCACAGCAAAAACTAATCCCTTACCTTTTGAAGAACTTCTGCTGAGGGCTTCCCAAGTGTCCAACAAAGACATCCAATGGTTCATTTGTTAGAAAAAGTCATTTATTATATCCATAAATCTCTGTTTGGTTGGCGCGTTATGTTCAGAAACTCCAACGTCGAATCGCCCATTGAAACGTGAAGAGAACGCGTTCAAATATATCTATAAACTTTTCCTAAACAAATCAAAGACCAGTTATAATGCATCCTTAGCTATCCTTTTATGAATATTAGCGATAATATTTCACTCGGATGGTCACCTAAACGTTATATAAGTAAAATAAAGTGGGGCGCGCACCCAGACTCGCGCCCAAGAAAACTTGTTGACATTTCAGGTCCCCTTACCATTTCCTGTTCCTATCCGTTCCTCTTAAGAGGTTCCCTTGTCTTCAACCTAGTGTTGCGTTTTTGGAGTCGCAACTAATCGTAGATCTCGGCTGCAGCTTGTGGTCATCCTAGTCTGATAAGTTCATTCTTAACTCAAATGCTTTATACCCTTGGGTAAAAAGGGGGCGTTTCCATCTTGCTGACACGCTCTCTGGGTTCCCTGGGGTGTAGAAAGTTACAAGGCAAGGTATCAGAATTTACTATGATCTCATTTAGAAAACTAAAATCAAAAATATTCTCTTTGTCCTGGATATTTTCCACAAAACTCTTAAAGATACAATGTTTTCATTATAATGTTTAACTTTAATGACATCACAAAATAGACATTAATCTTCCACATTCCATCTCTCATCATTACCAACATTCGGAGGATTAAATGTCCCTGTGTCCATTGTTTGATGTTGTAGTTTTGGGCTGGTTAACTCTTCATAAGGCACACAGACATTCCGATCACGCAAACTAGGCTCCAAAAGACTGGTCTACTGTCAAATGGTGTCATAAAAACCCCACATCCATCCCTCTCCCCCTCTGCGGGAGAGAGAGAGCTCTGTAGAGCTGATCCACTGTAACCTGATCTCTTGGATCCTCACAGGAGAGTCATGACAGTGTATACCTCACAAATTCATTGAGCCTAATGAAAAATGCTGTATTGTGATGATGAATTTGATTATAACATTGAATCGACTAACACATCTAGGGCCAAGTCCTAAATTCATTGGGGGGGAATTCTGAACCGAGTTAAGCACGCGTAAATGAAACTGAATTCCTTTTTAATCCACTTTTCTATATGCATATTCTGACCTTGAACTTAAGCATGAGAACAGCATGCTATTCACCAGTGATTCGTTGGGGTGAAGAAATGAAGGTATTCTTCCCTCATAATTCCACCACCTTTACACGAGAGGAGTAAGAATAAATGAATAATCCATTTGGAGAAGGGGATTGTAACTACACATAGCAATTGTTTTAGATTGTTTTTCTTTATGATCCCTGGAGACAAATGTGAAACCAGACATACTGAAGCAAATTGAAAATCATATCAACATGACATGTATTGCGGCCCCTTTTCGACAGTGAAGTAGGCTATAAATAGCTGTGAAATTCATCTGTAGGGCCTATTCAGTGCTTGTTTTCTCACATAAACTGAAATTGAGCTAACAGTGAATCTTAGCCACCAGGAAATGAGCGATTTTCACTAGGTAACACAGCCAAAAAGTCAGAACAGCTTCCCCAGTTCGATTTCTGAAATTACAATGCAAAAATTCCCCCCCCCAAAGAAATTCCGTGTAGCACCATTCAATTATGCATAATAGCACAGCATTTCATAAACTTTACTATGGGAAAGTTGATACATTGATATGCTTCAGCTTGCTGCCATATGACTGGTTTCAAATGTGTCTTTTTTCAGCAATTATAAGGCAAAATAGATGTACAGTGGTTGATCAAATAAAAATGTGGCGATTATGCTGCGGGACTTAGAGGTAATTTGTGGTTTAGTACCATACCCTGCGTCACTACTTCTATGCTCCAGACCAGCGCAAGGGGGAGTTAGAGCACCGATTATGCTTTTGGGTCCCAAGGCGCTTCTGTGTATCTAAAAATACACTTCTTTTTTTTGTTATTACTCGTCAATATTACTTACTAAAACTGTTACACTAAGGTTTTTATTCTAAGAGAAACTTTGCCAAAATTAAAGTGTGGAAATGTTAGGATTATTTTGCTCTTACTGTAGTACTGTAGCCTACTCCCGACCGGTCATGTTGTACAGCAACTGAGTGGCGCAGCGGTCTAAGACACTGCATTGTTGCTACAGATGCTGGTTCAATGCCGCCTGTGACCGAGAGACCCGTGAAGTGAAGGCTTTGATTTCTCTCCCTCTAAAAACATAAATAAATCATTTTAAATAACAAACTGTCTTTATTTACAAATTAGTAGCAATGTCTCGCCCCATGTTCAAGAATGGCCTTTTTCTCACTCTCTTTACGTTATTTGAAAACAAAATCATTTCCAAAATATCGCTATTTTTTTAAACAAAGCTATTATAATTTATTTATTATTATTATTATTATTATTATTATTATTATTAATTAATTTAGAATTATATAAAGCCCCTTAGATATTCTCACAGATATATTATTAACCCTGTTTTTCACAAGCGTAGCGGGCTGTGAATTCTGCAAGCAACGTTTCTAGCAGGACAATATATATTGGTCATATTGGTCATGGCAGTTCTCCAGTTTTATCCACTGACTAGAGAAACGCTGACTAGGGAAACATTCCCGCTGTTCTTCGTGCCTGTCTGCATGTTCAAACTAAAACAATGCAACTAATAATGGCGTGAAAAATGCCCCTTAGATATGAATTCAGAGGGCAGATTTTATAAAATATTACAGCATAAGACCTCTCACTAAAGGCGTCAGTCAAAAGTTATACTTAAATCCGAACTGGATTTAACAAAAAATTACATGAAAAGCGCACATTTGTAAATCCCAAACTCTAAAAGTAATTGAAAAGGTAGATACAAATGATTTTTGACATTGTGGTTATAATAAAGGATGTAAACAAGATGCTGTGTTTTTTTAACAGTAGTGATGGACAGCTGGTGGCATTTTGAAAACAGTGTACTGTAGTACTGTAGCAGGTGTAGCCCTATAGTATTAGCAGGACAATAGACTCTTTATAGCCCGGCTATTGTAGGTGTAAACATCCTCCTACTTGACCAGTTCGTCTTTGCTTGTAGGCTTGGCAGAGTTACAGATGAATGCTTTCAGTTGATGCCAAACAAGTTAGATCGGCTTTAACTCAGGAGACCTACATGTAGAGATTACAAAAACATTTTTAGATATACTGTAGGTCTTTTATTTATTTATTTTTATTTAACCTTTATTTTACTACATAAAGGTCTACTTCCTCTGCTGGCATCTTGACCCAGTTTATGCCCTCATTTGCAATGCAAACCTGTGTTTTGGGTCATTGTCTGCATTTGGAGAAGAAACAAATCAATTTAGCCTAACAGCCAATATTAGGTACAATACTAGAAATATATATGTAAATAGGCCTAAACATAACAAAATATTGCTATAATCCTACCTTGAAAGAAACAATGTGGTCCCAGAAACACCTCTCTGACATAGGGTACAGCATATCTCTTGAGAATTTCTTCCTCAAAGAAATCTCGAGACATGATACCTGAAAAAGAAGGCAACAGTGATATATTGTGGAACACAACAGTCCGTGAGATGTAGGCTACAATATTTGATGTACGTTTTGCTTTGTAAATAGCCAAACTTACCATCAAAAATCAAATATGGGCCTGGCAAGAAATTGCCCTCCACACATGGAGTTTGAGTGGATGCTTGGGACTCAGCTTGCTTGATCTTGTTCCTTTTTTTTCTGTAGCAATTTTGAGCAAATTGCTCGTGGGTCACGGTTGATTTGTCTGTGAAGATGACGTCATTGAATGGCTCGCCAGCTTTTATCCATGCCTGGGCCTGCAGGACGCGAAGGTCGTTGTTTGTCAGACAAATCATTGGGTCAAAACTACAGAACAGTAGAAAACAAACATTCACACATGGTTAATGTTAAAATATATATATATATATAAAACATGTCTTACCGAGCCCTTCCATAAGTCCACGCAAGTTTCTTCAACTCTCTTCTGACTGTGATTAGAGTGATGTTGATGTTGTACAGTGATGCCAGCAGATTACATATGGCCTTTGCCGATCGCTCATCATCTTCATTCATCAGTGAGTCGATGGCTTGACTAGTCTTGCTGGAAATGGAATACAATGTAAAAATGTGCAGCATACAATGAAGACCAGCAGTCGATATATTTAAGCATTATTGTTTAGCATTATTAGGCCTACTTTACAGTATTGTCACCTACTGTACCTGTTAATTTTCCTGGGCTTTCGCGTTCGGCGTAGCACAGGCATCTGATGATAGTGTTTGTGAATAGCACTGTCCGTGATCAAAATCCCCAAGTCTACAAGTATTTTTTAATGTCTCCAGTAGATTTTCCGTTCCTCCTGAAAGCTCTAATCTGCTCACTTAAATGAATAGAGATCCTGGTCATGGTGCTACAGTATGTTGCTACAGCACAATCAAAGTGAGGACAATCAGCTATCTGCTGATTGTCTGCTATCTGTATACTTATGGCCTATTGTAAGCTGAAAGTCACACCTTTCCAGTACTCCTCACCCCGCCCCAAACTCCAACCTTAACACAGTTACCATTCAAAAACAAAGTCTAAATGACATGTATATAGCCTATCAATGTGTGTAATACAATTGATAATTAAATAAAGGTTCACCCTGACATTTCCATTACTCTTCTGACAACAGAAGTTGACCAACTTCTCACCAGGGACAGCAAGGGCTGTCCGGACCGTTATGCTGATCTGCTATTCCAAGGATGTGTAACCGAAGAGAGATACAACGAGTGGACACAGAATACCAACTGGGATGGATCCCGAGGCAAAACATGACTTAGTACTTGGTGGCAAAACCCTTGTTGGCAATCACAGAGGTCAGACGTTTCTTGTAGTTGGCCACCAGGTTTGCACACATCTCAGGAGGGATTTTGTCCCACTCCTCTTTGCAGATCTTCTCCAAGTCCTTAAGGTTTCGAGGCTGACGTTTGGCAGCTCGAACCTTCAGCTCCCTCCACAGATTTTCTATGGGATTAAGGTCTGGAGACTGGCTAGGCCACTCCAGGACCTTAATGTGCTTCTTCTTGAGCCACTCCTTTGTTGCCTTGCCCGTGTGTTTTGGGTCATTGTCATGCTGGAATACCCATCCACGACCCATTTTCAATGCCCTGGCTGAGGGAAGGAGGTTCTCACCCAAGATGTGACGGTACATGGCCCCGTCCATCGTCCCTTTGATGCGGTGAAGTTGTCCTGTCCCCTTAGAAGAAAAACACTCCCAAAGCATAATTTTTCCACCTCCATTCTTGACGGTGGCGATGGTGTTCTTGGGGTCATAGGCAGCATTCCTCCTCCTCCATTCATGGCAAGTTGAGTTGATGCCAAAGAGCTCCATTTTAGTCTCATCCGACCACAACACTTTCACCCAGTTGTCCTCTGAATCATTCAGATGATTATTGGCAAACTTCAGACGGGCATGTGTATGTGCTTCCTTGAGCAGGGGGGACCTTGCGGGCGCTGCAGGATTTCAGTTCTTCACGACGTAGTGTGTTACCAATTGTTTTCTTGGTGACTATGGTCCCAGCTGCCTTGAGATCATTGACAAGATCCTCCCGTGTAGTTCTGGGCTGATTCCTCACCGTTCTCATGATCATTGCAACTCCACGAGGTGAGATTTTGCATGGAGCCCCAGGCCGAGGGAGATTGACAGTTCTTTTGTGTTTCTTCCATTTGCGAATAATCGCACCAACTGTTGTCACCTTCTCACCAAGCTGCTTGGCGATGGTCTTGTAGCCCATTCCAGCCTTGTGTAGGTCTACAATCTTGTCCCTGACATCCTTGGAGAGCTCTTTGGTCTTGGCCATGGTGGAGAGTTTGGAATCTGATTGATTGATTGCTTCTGTGGACAGGTGTCTTTTATACAGGTAACAAACTGAGATTAGGAGCACTCCCTTTAAGAGTGTGCTCCTAATCTCAGCTCATTACCTGTATAAAAGACACCTGGGAGCCAGAAATCTTTCTGATTGAGAGGGGGTCAAATACTTATTTCCCTCATTAAAATGCAAATCAATTTCTAACATTTTTCACACGTTTTCTGGATTTTTTTGTTGTTATTCTGTCTCTCACTGTTCAAATAAACCTACCATTAAAATTATAGACTGATCATTTCTTTGTCAGTGGGCAAACGTACGAAATCAGCAGGGGATCAAATACTTTTTTCCCTCACTGTAGGGAGTAGCGGCGCGCTAGCGCCCCACTCCCGACACTACCCGGTGAAATGTAAGGCGCCAAATTCAAAATCCAAAAGTTGATCCAAAACATTCATCAATATACAAGTGTTGCATAGTCATCAAAAGCTCTGATTCTTGGCAATATCACAGCGTTGTCAGATTTCAAAAAGGCTTTACGGCAAAAGCACAACATTTGATTGTTTGAGGATAGCCCCTCTCATATTTTAACACCCCCGGCCATCCTACAATCTAAGCTTGATGCCCTCAACCTCACACAAATTATCAATGAAACTACCAGGTACAACCCCAAAGCCATGAACACGGGCACCCTCATAGATATCATCCTAACCAACTTTCCCTACAAATACACCTCTGCTGTCTTCAACCAAGATCTCAGCGATCACTACCTCATTGCCTGCATCCGTAATATTTCTGCGATCAAACGACCTCCCCTCATCACTGTCAAATGCTCCCTTAAACACTTCAGCAAGCAGGCCTTTCTAATCGACCTGGCCCGGGTATCCTGGAAGGATATTGACCTAATCCCGTCAGTAGAGGATGCTTTGTTATTCTTTAAAAGTACCTTCCTCACCATCTTAAATAAGCATGCCCCATTCAAGAAATTTAGAACCAGGAACAGATATAGCCCTTGGTTCTCTCCAGACCTGACTGCCCTTGACCAGCACAAAAACATCCTGTGGCGTTCTGCATTAGCATCGAACAGCCCCCATGATATGCAACTTTTCAGGGAAGTTAGGAACCAATATATACAGGCAAGCAGAAATGTACTTCCTGTCACACAAACTCAAAAAAGTTCTGGGACACTGTAAAGTATATGGAGAATAAGAGCACCTCCTCCCAGCTGCCCACTGCACTGAGGATCTGTCACCACCGATAAATCCACTATAGCCATGCTGTCCACCTAGCTACCCCGGTCAACAGCCCTGCACCCCCCACAGTAACTCGGCAAAGCCTCCCCCATTTCTCCTTCTCCCAAATCCAGTTAGCTGATGTTCTGAAAGAGCTGCAAAATCTGGACCCCTACAAATCAGCCGGGCTAGACAATTAATCTCTTTCTAAAATTATCTGCTGAAATTGTAGCAACCCCTATTACTAGCCTGTTCAACCTCTCTTTTGTGTCGTCTGAGATTCCCAAAGACTGGAAAGCAGCTGCGGTCTCCCCCTCTTCAAAGGGGGAGACACTCTTGACCCAAACTGCTACAGACCTATATCTATCCTACCCTGCCTTTCAAAGGTCTTCGAAAGCCAAGTTAATAAACAGATTACAGACCATTTCGAATCCCACCATACATTCTCCGCCATGCAATCTGATTTCAGAGCTGGTCATGGGTGCACCTCAGCCATGCTCAAGGTCCTAAACGATATCATAACCGCCATCAATAAGAGACATTACTGTGCAGCCGTATTCATTGACCTGGCCAAGGCTTTCGACTCTATCAATCACCACATCCTTATCGGCAGACTCAACAGCCTTGGTTTCTCAAATGATTGCCTCGCCTGGTTCACCAACTACTTATCTGATAGAGTTCATTGTGTCAAATCGGAGGGCCTGTTGTCCGGGCCTCTGGCATTCTCTATGGGGGTGCCACAGGGTTCAATTCGTGGACCGACTCTCTTCTCTGTATACATCAATGATGTCTCTCTTGCTGCTGGTTAGTCTTTGATCCACCTCTACGCAGACAACACCATTCTGTATACTTCTGGCCCTTCTTTGGACACTGTGTTAACTACCCTCCAGACGATCTTCAATGCCATACAACTCTCCTTTCGTGGCCTCCAACTGCTCTTAAATGCAAGTTAAACCAAATGCATGCTCTTCAACTGAAACTGGAGACACTTATCTCCCTCACTAGCTTTAAGCACCAGCTGTCAGAGCAGCTCACAGATCACTGCACCTGTACATAGCCCATCTGTAAATAGCCCAACCAACTACCTCATCCCCTACCGTATTTATTTATCTTGCTCCTTTGCACCCCAGTATTTTTACTTTGCACATTCATCTACTGCACATCTACTATTCCAGTGTTTAATTGCTATATTGTAATTACTTCACCACCATGGCCTATTTATTGCCTTACCTTCCTTATCTTACCTCATTTGCACACATTGTATATAGATTTGTTTTTCTACTGTATTATTGACTGTATGTTTGTTTACTCCATGTGTAACTCTGTGTTGTTGTATGTGTCGAACTGCTTTGCTTTATCTTGGCCAGGTCGCAGTTGTAAATGAGAACTTGTTCTCAACTTGCCTACCTGTTTAAATAATGGTGAAATAAAAATGTAATAAAAATCCTGACCTGGACACCATGTACAGTATTATAACAGCCCATTACAGGCTGTTAGCAGGACAATATACCTTTACCAACACCTCTCTGTATTTTACAGATGCTGGTTCGATACCCTTGCCGGCCGCCACCGGGAGACCCATGAGGCAGCTTTTGGCTTCTCTCCCTCTAAAAACAGAAATAAATCTGTTCTAAATTCTAAATAACAAACTGGCTTTATTTACAAATTATTGAATGTCTCACCTCATGTTCAAGAATGGCCTTTTTCTCACTCTAGGTTAAATGAAAACAAAATAATCTCTAAAATATTATACATTTTTAAACAAAGCGATTTTTATTATTATTATTATTATTATTATTATTATTATTATTAATTAATTTAGAATTATATGAAAGCCCCTTATAAATGAGTCTCACTAGTGTTGAGTAACGTGCTGTTAAAAGTGGTGTAGGTCTTATTTATTTAAAAAGCATATTGAAGTTAGAAGCAATAGGATTTGAAGCAATAACTATTTCAGCATCATTTCGCGCTGCTCTGAGACAAGCATGACTGGTCTTGATAAATCAATGAGATTTTTATTTTCCCTGAATCTCCGTTTGGGTATTGGTTACACTACAATTAGGGTTATGTGGAAATGTTATGCTCTTAGTACTGTAGCCTACTCCCGACCGTCATGTTGTACAGTGCCATAGTTTCCGTTCCATCCTAACGGAAACCCTAAGGTTTTTGTTTTTCTTGGAATAGAAACACCAAAATATTAATCAAATTAATTAAGCAAAATGTCTTAAAATCAATCCCATATACTATGTTCTTACAAAAAAGGTTTTAAATTCTCTAGTAATGCCAATATTGAAGACGATCAAATGCTTCTCAAAGATGCCCTCTGGTGGTCAAATTAGCACTAACTAGGATTAATGGTAAAAATGGCTGACAATAAAATAAAGTGCCATAGAATTCTGCTGCAGCCAGTGGTGTTAGTGTGTGTGTGTCAGAGCCAAATATTATTTGGAGTAGGCCTACCTGAGACTACTGCACCAGGTATTCCTCTTCTGTTCCCATGGAGACCAGGTCTAGATTACAACCTGTTACAATGGTGCCAACATTTTGTGGCTGATCTTTCAGCGGGGGAGTGGGTGAATGTGTCAAAGACCTGACTGGGCCCAGCACCACACAGTATGGCTGATTATATTGTTGTGTCAAAGATCTGACTGGGCTCAGCATCGCACAATATAACATGTTATATTGTTGTGTGCATATGTGTGTACTGAGGAACATGTAACTTAGTTCCAGAAGAAAGCCACTTTTAATTTCCTTATGTTGCTTTCAAGGTAATTGTTTATGGTGTAACGTCGTCCCCAGGTTATTGCCCACACAGCGCATATAATCCTGGTATATCAACCATTCAAAGTTGGTCTTAGTGGGAGTGACCTTAGAAGTCTGTGGGAATGACCTTACTGAGTAAAGTATTTGTCGTCAGGCTATGTCTTTTGCTAGCAAAAACATTTCCCCATGGTCATCACTAGCTAACATAGGCACAAAGTCATAATTATGGCTAAACGCTACTCATTTCCACAATTTATCTTCTTAACATTTTATTTTAAACACAACCCTAACCTTAACCACACTGGTAACCTTATGCTTAACCCTAAGCCCAAAAAGCTCATTTTTGTTTTCATTAAATTTTTACATTATAGCCAATTTGGACTTTGTGGCTGTGCTATCTAGTGGAAACCATTCCCCCTGGCCTCAAGAGAGAGAGAAAAACAACAGGTCCTACCTTTCAGCTAGGTAATTAGCAAAGAACATAGCTAGCTAGCTAATGGCTTCACTGTGAAGAAGAAAGACTAGAACCTTAAAATCTGTAGCTGATTTCTATCTCGCTTGTGGGGAAAACTATCGCAGTAAGAGTTACAAACACAATATCTTTATTGCCAAGGCGTCGGACCGATACGACAGAGGTGTACAAGACATGTGGGGGAAGGTGTTGTGGGAGATGATTGGTTGGTAAACTAAGCCAATTAGTAATACGCTGGGAGATTCTCCCTACACTCTGTATTGGCTAATGAAGGCTGTGCATTTGGGCAGAAGTGTCTGGGAACGAGGTTAGCTGTAATGTTACTGACATGACTTCACTTTAGACCATGTGCCATCCTTCAGCACATCATGTCACCCTTTATAGAGCGCATGTTTATATCACATTAAACCTAGTCGGTTATGTCACATTTGACATTGGTGATTATGTCACAGTTATGCCACATTTATGAACCCTTTATAAAGCATGACATATGGTTATAAATGCTTTGCAACACATTTATGTAGTGCTTATGAAGGTACTATGAATGATTTATGAAGCTTTTATAAGCTGGACATCATTTAAAGCTAGACCTACTTTCCTAACCCTAACAGAGTATTTTTAAATCTATAAGTTGAAACAATATATGTGCATATATTTTGATGACTTTCTTTTATTGATCCCTATATTCTGACCCCGTTCTCTCCATATATTCTAGTGAGCCTGTTGACAAAATTCAAATTAAAAGGTACACCGTATTTAAAGGGATGGCTTAAGGAAAGTGTACTGAAAACCCTATTGAATGAAAACTCCATAAGAAAATGTGTTGGCCAGCAAGTGGGAAGGTTTTCAGCAGTTGAATTAAATGTATTCAGCGCGCGCAAGGGAACCACGCTTGTAAAGCCAGTTGTGCGCCTGCATAAGGTAAGTCTTGAATACCAACTACTAAGAAGTTCGTAGGAAAGGAGTGTGTAGGAAAGACGTACATTTCCTATGTCATTTCCTATGGCCCTAATGAATAATGTCCCAAGGGTGAAAGCCACTTCACCTGCAAGTTCAAAAGACCAGGACAGTCGACGGACGAAGGGCCTGTCAGAGCCATTTCGTTTTGACCCTGTCACTGGATCCCCACCGCTGTTCCCTTCTCCCAACCTACTTGACAGCACAGTCAGAGTCCAAATAACCTTTGGTGGACTGCAGGTGAGATTTGTTTGACTAATCCTGTCCGAATAAGGCTCACCATTTACAATTGTCAGTGTCACTTAGCCCTGTCCCTCTATCAGGCAGCTGAACATAGCTGTAAAAAGGTCAGCCGCCAGGGAGGATAACATCCCCTACCTTCAGACTGATTGCTTCATTATATAAGTGCCATGCAGATTGGATCAGTATATATAACTTAGAGCAGCCAGTCATGACCTGTGCGCTGCTGTCACTGAGAAGTTGTGCTGTACTGTAAGTCAAAAATGATATTGTTACAGACAGTGCGTTTTATGTGCTGAGCAGTGTCCCTGGATTGTTTTTTATAGCATTCCAGTGGCATGACCTGTTCAGTACTGATGGTTAACTTGGTCATCCGGTGCATGCAACAGGATTGTCAACGTAACTGCCAATTTTGAAATCAAGTGTCAACTCCCTCCATCCAGAACATAATGCTTTGAAAATCCACTGCACTTCTGAAATGCACAATAGAGAAAAACCTGCTACATCAATAGAATTCAGGCCTATGTACTCCACAAGTGTGCATCAATCCGCAGACAAAATATACACACAAACAGACCCACGTGCACTCACACACAAACACACACAGACACACACTCGCACAATGTCGCTGCATTTGTAATACCCCATGACAATCTCATTGAAAACCTTGTCTTTTGGAGGATAGCAGAGACAAGAGAGCGAGCCAGGGCACCGAGATGATCAGCCATATGTCAGGTCTCTGGAGCAGACCCCGGTTCAATCACTCCACCCAAAGGGAAACGGATAATGCTCTCCGCCACGCATTTATTGTCTTACAGTGCTGCTCCACCATTCATAAGCAGGCTCAATCTCTCTTTCTCTTTCCCTCTCACACTCTCTCATTTTCTCTCTTCAACCTCCCAGGGCCAGGCCAGGCAGAGTCAGAAATGATTTCCTTTAAATGCAAAAAATCAATGCCCCATTGTTATTTAGTGCGAATGCACTTCCAATTAGTCTTACAATATATATTTTTCACCCCTTATTTCAATATAAAAAATGTGTCTCAGTTTCCAGTTCATTTAAACATATTGACATTACACTGACCCCGCGCCCTTGTAATCTTCTGTACAGGCTACGGTTGGCTGACTAAACTGTACTTGTGTCTTTCTCTCATCAGCCTTCAACTAGCCTCTCTGTCCTGGCATGTCTCTCTGAAAAATAGAATTAATAGAACGGCCGTGCCCATTCAAGTCAATGATGGCATAACGGGTTCCACAGTTGATGGTCAACTCAGAGCGTACCCAGGGTCATTGCACATTCAAGCCAATCACTGCACAGCGTTATTCTCAGCGTCAAACCAATCAGAGTGCAGAATTTTATGCCGCACAACATGAACATGGAGCCTTCTGCTGGTAAGTAGCTACCTAGCTTATTTCACCTTTGCATACATTTAGCTATATCCATTTCCATTTCCTACATTTATTAGCGATTGTAAGTAGACTATTTAATAATTATTAACGTAACATCTTCATTGTAAAAATTAATAAGCTAATGAATGATAAGCTAAGGGTAAAGCTACTCAGGAGATTAACTATAACTAGCTACGTTAGATAACGTTAGCTAATTTAGCTGCAAGGTAGTGACTAGCGAATCTAGTAGACAGTTTTGTGTTTTGAATTCTTGCATTTTATTGCTGAACTATACGGTAGCTCTTGCCCATTTTTCATGAATATTTTAGCTATCTAGCTAACTAGGACATACAGCTTTGGTTATTTGCATACAGCAACTAGCTAGCTAGGTATGATGTGCCAGGACTGTCACAGAGAGAGGTACAGGGGAGCGTTGGAGAGAGAGTTCGTAAGGTTAGTGTGTGTGTGCATTTCTAGCTAATCACTGCCACTAAAACACCAGACAAGCTTAGTATCAACTAATTATCAAGCCCTTGATTGGCTTATTAATGTGTTACTGCTGGGTTGGAACAACATGCTCAAACATCTCTGAGACCAGTAATAATAAGGGACCCTGATTTACTGGTGACCATGGACATGTTTTAATTGCAGAGAACATAAGCCCCGAGGAGCAGGAGATGATTCAGCTGGCAGAGGACGCAGAGAGGAGTGCAGGTATGTAGATGGCTCTACCCAATCAATTATATAGATATAAAAGGCAGCCTATCTTCTGTTTCTGTAGCGTGATGCAGCCTGGACAGGACGTTACTCTGTTGCAGTGCCTTGAATACCTAAAACATATGGTGTGTCGTCTTTACTCTGTTGTCCATTATTTCCAGATAATGTACAGAGGGTCTGCGTTTACCCCTTACGAATAGTATAGGTTAAAACTGTAGGCTACAGTACATGTCAGAAAAGCAGGACAGTCAATATGGTTTTAAACGTGTGTACTTCTCTTTAGAAGGCATTCAAGTGACAGGGTTAAAAAAAAGGGACATACAGCATCAGTTCAGAGGAGATTAAGAGGCGTACTAATGGGCCAGTGAAGATGTCAGACACAGCCCTCTGCAACTACCTGAGGGTATGTGAGGATCCGGCAATGGTGTGTGTAAGTTGGTCTATGGATTGCTCTGTGAAAACACCAAAAGTAGGTGCTTGCACAGAGCGATGATGTAGGCATCTGGCAACCCATGGCAAGGGGCTTCTCTAACCAGGAGAATGTAAAGAGGGAATTTGTGGCATACATGAAGACCATGGCCTTACCATAAGCCATGACATTTATCCTAATTTATTTTGTCATCAGTACAAGGAAAAGGTGTTGTTTGTTGTGGACGTATTGTTAATAATAAAATGTCCACTGTGTTTCCTTTGGATTTCCGAGACACTAATGGCATAATTGTTGTCCATTTGTTGTCTCTGCATCATGAACGGATGTTTTGTATGTCCCCTGATGTCACAAAGTACTCTCTCTTGTTCCCGGCACTTTGCCCTTGTGCCTTGGCCCAATTCTGTGCAACTACTAGAATCATTGAATGTGTTACCCCAATACGCAGCCAGCTCTGTATTTCCTCCCTCAAGGTTGGCTGGACCTGGCCGCAGTGTTGGTCTTGGGGATCTGAGGGATCACAGCCATTGTGGATGTCATAAAGCCTTTCTACAACACCCATAAGGTCTGGCCTGGACTGCAGAGTGAAGGAGATAGGCATTGCATCCCACTCTTCTGTAACTTTTGGCAGTTTCAGTACGCCCTCTTGTACATTTGAAAAGGAAATACACTGAACAAAAATATAAAACGTATAGTGTTAGTCACATGTTTCATGAGATGAAATAAAATATCCCAGAAATGTTCCATACGCACAAAAAGTGTATTTCTCTTTTTGGTTACATCCCTGCTAGTCAGCATTTCTCCTTTGCCAAAATAATCCACCTGACAGGTGTGGCATATCAAGAAACTGATTAAACAGCATGATCATTACACAGGTGCTCCTTGTGCTGGGGACAATAAAAGGCCACTAAAATGTGCAGCTTTGTCACACAACACAATGCCACAGATGTCTCATGGTGGCGGTGGGATTATAATATGGGCAAGCATAAACTACGGCCAATGAACAAAATTGTATTTTATCAATGACAATTTGAGTACACAGAGATACCGTAATGAGATCCTGAGGCCCATTGTCGTGCCATCACCTCATGTTTCAGCATGATAATGCATGGTCCCATGTCGCAAGGATCTATACACAATTCCTGGAAGCTGAACATTTTCTATCATGGCCTGCGTACTCACCAGACATGTCTCCCATTGAGCTTGTTTGGGATGCCCTGGATTGACGTGTACAACAGCGTGTTCCAGTTCCCACCAATATCCAGCAAATTCGCTCAGCCATTGAAGAGGAGTGGGACAACATTCCACAGGCCACAATCAACAGCCTGATCAACTCTATATGAAGGATATGAGGCAAATGGTGGTCACACCAGATACTGACTGGTTTTCTGATCCACACCCCTACCTTTTTTCAAATGTATCTGTGACCAACAGATGCATATCTTTATTCCCAGTCATGTGAAATCCATGGATTAGGGCCTAATGTTATTTGGTATTTTTTGTATTTTCCCCATTAGCTGTTGCAAAAGCAGCAACTACTCTTCCTGGGGTCCACACAAAAACATGAAACATGACATCACACAGAACAATAATAGACAAGAACAGCTCAAGCACAGAACTACATCAATTTAAAAATGTCACACGTAGCCTAAATATCAATACATACACACAAACGATCTAGGTCAAATAGGGGAGAGGAGTTGTGCTATGAGGTGTTGTTTTATCTGTTTTTTAAAAACAGGTGTCATGACTCTCCTGTGAGAATCCAAAGATCCGGTTACAGTGAATCAGCTCTATACAGCCCTCTCACAGACAGTTTGTATGGTTACGGAATGATCAGTGAGACTCGGGTTTGTGCAGATTCACAAAGTCTGCGACGTTCAGAATGAGACTGATATGAGGAAATGATTAATTAGTGGCTGTTATGATATCTATATTATCTTGAGTTCATTCGGGAGACGGTGACTCGTTTAACAAATTTTCCCGTGGTGCCCCAAATTCCCAATGAGTTAATTGTTACATGATTAATATAATCTAATAACAATTTAACATAGTAGGTCATTATTTGATGAATAACAGTCAGCACATTAATGATAGTCATGTCACAACACAGGTTTGCTGTTCATTTGTACATCATGAAATGGGAGTTCCATTCAATAATGTCTCTATGTCATTATTATTTTTAACCTTAATTTAACCAGACAAGGCAGTAAAAAACTTCTTATGGATCGGTGTCCCTCTAGCTGGACAACTTCCGGTGAAACAGGAGGGCACGCAATTCAAATAAATAATCATAAATATTATGGATTAAAAAAATTTACAGTTGAAGTCGGAAGTTTACATTTTTGATGACTATGCAACACTTGTATATTGATGAATGTTTTTGGATTTTGAATTAGGCGCCTCACATTTCACCGGGTAGTGCCCCACTGCTCCCTAAGTAGTTAAAATTCACTGTATCACAATTCCAGTGGGTCAGAAGTTTGCGTACACTAAGTTGACTGTGCCTTTAAACAGCTAGGAAAATTCCCCCAAAATTATGTCATGGCTTTAGAAGTTTATGATAGACTAATTGACATCATTTGAGTCAATTGGAGGTTTTCCCTGGGGATGTACTTCAAGGCCTACCTTCAAACTCAGTGCCTCTTTGCTTGACATCATGGGAAAATCAAATGAAATCAGCCAAGACCTCAGAAAAACAATTGTAGACCTCCACAAGCCTGGTTCATCCTTGGGAGCAATTTCCAAACGCCTGAAGGTACCACGTTCATCTGTACAAACAATAGTATGCAAGTATAAACACCATGGTACCACGCAGCCGTTATACCGCTCAGGAAGGAGACGCGTTCTGTCTCTTTAGAGATGAACGTACTTTGGTGCGAAAAGTGCAAATCCATCCCAGAACAACAGCAAAGGACCTTGTGAAGATGCAGGAGGAAACAGGTATAAAAGTATCTATGTCCACAGTAAAACGAGTCCTATATCAACAGAACTTGAAAGGCCGCTGAGCAAGGAAGAAGCCACTGCTCCAAAACAGCCATAAAAAAAGCCAGACTACGGTTTGCAACTGCACAAAGATCGTACTTTTTGGAGAAATGTCCTCTGGTCTGATGAAACAAAAATAGAACTTTGGCCATGATGACCATCGTTATGTTTGGAGGAAAAAGGGGGAGGCTTGCAAGCCAAAGAACACCATCCCAACCGTGAAGCACAGGGGTGGCAGCATCATGTTGTGGGGGTGCTTTGCTGCAGGAGGAACAGGTGCACTTCCCAAAATAGATGGCATCATGAGGGAGGAAAATTATGTGGATATATTGAAGCAACATCTCAAGACATCAGTCAGGAAGATAAAGTTTGGTCGCGAATGGGTCTTCCAAATGGACAATGACCCTAAGCAATCTTCCAAAGTTGTGGCAAAATGGCTTAAGGACAACAAGTCAAGGTGTTGGAGTGGCATTTCACTTTCTTAAAATAAAGTGGTGATCCTAATTGACTAAAGGCAGGGAATTGTTACTAGGATTCAATGTCAGGAATTGTGAAAAACTGAGTTTAAATGTAGTTGGCTAAGGTGTATGTAAACTTCCGACTTCAACTGTAGGTACATATAAGTATCCTACATTGGCTGAAAGCTTAATTTCTTGTTAATCTAACTGCACTGTCCGATTTACAGTAGCTATTACAGCGAAAACATGCCATGCGATTGTTTGAGGACAGTGCCCCACATCAAAATATTTTTCCATCGACACAGGTTTCATTCACATATAACGATTAAATATTCACTTGCTTTTAGAAAATCTTCCTCTGATTTGCAATCCAAAGTGTCCCAGCTACAACATGTGTGTTCGTTTTGTTAGATAAAATCCTTCTTTATATCCCAAAAAGTCTGTTTAGTTGGCGCCATAGATTTGAGTAATCCACTCGTTCAACATGCAGAGAAAGGAATACAAAACGATACCGCTAAACTTAGTCAAGTTAAAATACTTTCTATTTAATCCTCAGGTACCCTAAAATGTAATAAAACTATAATATTTCATATGGAAAACAGTATGTTCAATAGAAAAGCAAAATTATCAGGTGCGTGTCCTATTCGTCGGGCGCACAGACTAATTTCCAACTCTGACTCCTAGTACCAAAACTCAAAATCTTCCTTGTTTGGGAAGAAACAAGCCTGAAACCTTGAACAAAGACTGTTGACATCTAGTGGAAGCCATAGGAATTGCATTCTGGGAGCTGGATTTAACTTTGTCCCTATACGTTCTAATGGAAGAGCATGGGCTCTCAAAAAAATGATTCCGGTTGGATTTAGTAAATCCGGTTTGGATTTACTCCTACCATATCTATTGTGTTATAGTCTCATACATTATTTTATCATTTCTACAAACTTCTGGGCCTGAGTAACAGGAGGTTTACTTTGGGCACGTCAGTCAGGCGGAAATTCAGAAAAAAGGACCCTAGCCTGAAGAAGTTATTAAGACAATTTTCCTGATGAATTGGAAGGACAGCCTTGCGATGTTGATTTCTGGGAGCACAAACTCTACCTGAGTGGGGGGTTGTGCGTGTGTGTCAAATATAGTATTTTTTATTCGAGTTGTATTGTTGTATAAATAGAGTTGTTCATTCATGTAATTTACTTATAGTTCAATTAATTCAATATCTGGCAGTTGGATTGATAATTCATCACAGAGGATGAAATGTGCAGACAATTTCCCACCACTACAGATATTCCCATTAGGCAGGACAAGTCTTTTAACCTCTAAGATATTCAGATATGCAATCTTTTCTCACTCTCATTGACATTTCTCATCTTCATACATGGCCTTAAATATTTGCTGAACGTGGACCTGCGTGGCACGTAGGTTTCCATACATATGCAGTCTTCCCCCAAGGCTGGAGACTCTCAATCTTCCCCTCCCCTTCTATCTCCTCTTTCTCTATTTCCCCCTGCGTAGTCGCTCTCTCTATTTCCCAGTCCCTTGTCTCTCTCTCTCTCTCTCTCTCTCTCTCTCTTGTTCTCTCTCTTAGCCATTAGCACTTCCATTCTCTTTAGCTAATAGTTGAGAGTGTCTGCCTGCTCTTCTGATGGGACTATTAGGCTGAGTGAGCTGCAACAATGAGGATCCCAGCACCGCAGTGTAATGTGATGAGCTTCCTCTTATCAATTCCAGGAAACATTAAAGGAGAAAAACTCATTTCAAACAGTTATAATTAAATGACACAGCTGGGTTGATAGTCCTTGGACCATCGTACATTTAAATTACATAAATTAATGAAGAAACCCTATTTTAACTATGACACCTAAGAAGCTAGAAAGCTTTGAAATCAACTTGACATTTCTTTCAAGTTGGCTGCCTCTTGGCATGCCGTGTAGGTTTGTAAATTTGTATGAGAAAAGAGAAATATGAAACTGGCATTTTTTTCTGCAAGTATAGCTGACTTTGATGCACTGAGGTGACTGTATAGAAAAGGTGATTCAAAGTACAGTGTTGATGTGTGGGGAGGGGACCCACCTAAAAACGTTTGGTACTTGTTATAAACAACGTTGAAAAAAAATAAAAAAAATTAAGATTTCAACAGAATAATAACGCTAATAAACAGCATTTCACAATAAAACATATAGAACACATAGGAAGTTCCTCACTTAAGACAAAAAATGGACGTTTCTCCATCGTGGTTCCTAGCTAAATTACAATCTTAATGAGATGTGGAAAAAAATAACTATTACACAAAATTGGTACGAATTGCAATTCATAATATTTAATACGAATTATAATTTGTAAAATATCATACCAAATGGATTATGGACATCCACAAATGAATACATTCCATACCAAATGTAACATATCATCCTAATAGTGTACCGGAATTTTGTTTACTATGTTACGTCTTCCCAGATTGTGACATCAAACTGCTGCTCCAAATTCATCCTCATTAGTTTCCTATGATGAGCTATCCATTCAGATGGGCACTGATCTAACGCCCAGGTTTCCTGGCATGGCTGTAGAAGCCTCCTGGTGGGAAGGCACCGTGAAACGAGTGGAGGGCAGAAGTATCCATCATCAGAGGAAGGAGAGAGCAGGGGATCTCTCCCCCTGCCAAGGAGCATGCTCTCTAAGATCACCAGTTTTTCCACTGTAAAGGACCCACAGTATTACAGTGTTAATGGTGCTTCAGTTACACTGGGATTAGAGGCTGTCAGCCAAGTCCAGGCTGGAGAAGAGGATATCTACTGAGTGGTGATGGGATGCTGTGTACGCTATTCTGTGGTTTACTCCATATCATCAACTCAAGCCAGGTCACCAATTAGAGAATTGGAATTATTATCCTTCAAGTTAAATACCCAAGTGTAACTTACCATTGGTAATAAGCAATTGATATAGCTTCATTCTATAGCTAGAGGACTCCTGATATATCCAGGAGTGATTAGTATAATTTTTGTCTTTATCTGTTGTCTAGTACTGTCTATTTGCTAGCTAGGGCCATCTACTTTAATTAAGAGCTGCCTGTCTTCCCAGTAACTGTCACGTCCAGGCCAGATTTTTAGGCTGGCGTGTTTAGGTTTCGTTTTTGGTGTAGGGTTTTTTGAGTTCTAGGTGTTCTATTTCTATGTTGGGGTAATGGTTCCCAATTAGAGGCAGCTGTGTGTCGTTGTCTCTAATTGGGAACCATATATATGTTTGGGGTTTTCATTTAGGTTTTGTGGGTTATTGTTTGTACATAGCTTGTTTAGTTTACATGTTATGTTCAGCTTCACGATCTTCGTTACGTTCGTTTTGTTGTTTTTTCCCCAGTTACGTTCATAATAAAAATGTGGGGTCTTGGGGGAAGACGACAGAGCATCGTTACCCCAAGAAGAGGATGGAAGCGGAGAAGACTGAGCGAGGGAGCTACGAGGATATATATGGAGCGTGGAACCCGGAGAGGGAGAGATATGTTGGGACTCGCCTGGCTCGGAAACCCGAGAGGCAGAGTGTGCAGCCTGCAGGAGTGGTGCCGGCTTTGCGAGCGAGGTCCCCAGTACACCATCTGGGACCGAGATATCCTGCACCGGTTCTGCGTGTGGGGTCTCCGGTTCGCATCCACAGCCCAGTGTGTGACATTCCAGCTCCCATCAACCATGAGGCAAGGGTGAGTGAACAGCCGGGGAGAGAAGTACCGGCTCCACGCACCAGGTCCCTTGTACGCTTAGAGAGCCCAGTACATCCAGTCCCTGCTCCGCGCACCAGGCCCCTTGTGCGCTTAGAGAGTCCAGCACGTCCTGTTCCGGCTCCGTGCACCAGGCCCCCCGTGCGCTTAGAGAGTCCAGCACGTCCTGTTCCGGCTCCGCGCACCAGGCCCCCCGTGCACTTAGAAAGTCCAGCACGTCCTGTCCCTGTTCCACGTTCCAGGATCCCTGTGCCCGTCGTGGACCCAGCACGTCCTGTCCCTGTTCCACACTCCAGGATCCCTGTGCCCGTCGTGGATCCAGCACGTCCTGTCCCTGCTCCACGCTCCAGGATCCCTGTGCCTGTCGTGGACTCAGCACGTCCTGTCCCTGCTCCACGCTCCAGGATCCCTGTGCCCGTCGTGGACCCAGCACGTCCTGTTCCTGCTCCCCGCACCAGAGTCCCAGTGCGCGTCATGAGCCCAGTAAGGCCCGTTCCTGCTCCCCACACCAGAGTCCCAGTGTTCAGCTTCACGATCTTCGTTACGTTCGTTTTGTTGTTTTTTCCCCAGTTACGTTCATAATAAAAATGTATACTGGAAGCATCGCTGCGTCTTGGTCTGTCCCTTCCGAAGAGCGTGACAGTAACCTACTCGGTGAGGGAATTGACGACTACTCATAACGTGCAGATGATTGTTACACATCAACCAGGATCAAGGGCCAGGGCAATTTGTGACTTGTTTCTGGAAACTAGGCAAATGTCGCACGTCACTACTTCACAGGAGAGGCATTTGAACATAAACATGCATTTTTTAATCAAAATGCTTTTTTTAACATGTGAACTGTGATTTAATAACAAACGTGTGTTCCATCCGTAAATATGAATACAATTGCTAAATTATGAACCTAGTTGGTTTCGCCACGGAGAAAGACAGGAACCTTCCCGCTAGCCATGACTGGCTGAGATAATGGACGGGCTGGACATGAGTTTGGATTGGTCTGCCATGTAGCAGGCTTCTGTCTATAACGTGAGCCTCAGTATGTGTTGATAGTCCTTTCTACCGCGCTGTTTTTGAAAGATATAACGTTAGCCATCGAGAACTACAAAAGTTTTGCTGCTTTTCTCAACAACATTGATGCCCTGAATTTAGCTGGCGCTATCGACAGATCAGTTGGAAAAAGAGATGGGCTATTTTCTGTACACGCCACGATCAGTGTGAACCTGAGTGAATTAACACAATGCTGGCCAAACAAGATGTAGCTACAAACAAAAACGAGTTAAATGGTTCCAGTCTGCCATAAAGCATTCATCCATGTATACCAGTGGAGGCTCCTCAGAGGAGGAAGGGGAGGACCATCCTCCTCAGTTAATTTCATAAAAACAAAAATTATTAAACGTTTAAAACGCTTTTTAGATAAAAACTATACTAAATATAATCACGTCACCAAATAATTGATTAAAACACACTATTTTGCAAAGGACTACAGTAGCCTCAACAGCACTCTGTAGGGTAGCACCATGGTATAGGAGGACAGCTAGCTTCCGTCCTCCTCTGTGTACATTGACTTCAATACAAAACCTAGGAGGCTCATGGCTCTTACCCCCTTCCATAGACTTACACAGTATTTATGACAACTTCCGGAGTACGTCCTCCAACCTATCAGAGCTCTTGCAACATGAACTGACATTTTGTCCACCCAATCAAAGGATCAGATAATTAATTTAGTACTGAAAGCATAAACTACAGCTAGCTAGAACTGCAGTGCATACAATGTGGTGATAAGTTGATCCAAAGAGAGAGAGAGAGAAAGACAATAGTTGAAAATGAAGGAGAAGCTAGAGAGAAATAAAGTATTTTTTTAACTTTCACTTAGCTAGAAAATGCAGCTAGCTAGTTTAGCCTACTGGAACACCCTGGTCAAACAGGGGGATGCTATGTTAGCTAGATGGCTATGACTGTCCAACAAAACATTGAAACTCTTCCAAGTCAAGGTAAGCTTTTGGTTTTACAAATGTATTGCCACCGGGGGCCAGCTGGTGTAACTGCTTACTGTTTGTACACTGTAATGTTACTGCATGATTGTAGTAGGTTTACTAACGCGTTAGTTCTATTAGCTATGCTGACTATGACGTTACTTTAGCTAATATGATGACAATGATGTAGGGTGTGTGCAGCGGTTTGGCTTGGAAAGGTTTTTTCACCTGGTCACACACAGCTGATGTGTTGTGCATTGAAGTCCACAAGCGAAAGGAAGCGGTTAGAGGAGGAAAGCTCATAGATGCGAGAAGGAATACAACGTGGGTGCTATGAAAGTGAACTGTGTTTACGTGTGATCAGGGGTGTATTCATTCGCCGATTCTGTTGAAAAACGTTTCTTAAACGGAAGCAAACGGAACATAACGAGAATAAACATACCTGAATTTGTCCAAATGAAACTCTTGTTTGCAACTGTTGGACTAATAAACTCATCCCTGACCACTGGCTGCATCCCCTCTGACTTCAAAATGGCCAGAGTCGCTCCCCTTCTCAAGAAACCAACACTCAACTCTTCTGACGTCAAAAACTAGAGACCTGTATCCCTCCTTTATTTTCTTTCCAAAACACTTGAGCGTGCTGTCTCTGATCAACTCTCTCGTTATCGTTCTGAGAACGATCTTCTTGACCCTAACCAGTCAGGCTTCAATACGGGTCATTCAACCTAGACTGCTCTTCTCTGTGTCACGGAGGGTCTCCGCACTGCCAAAGATGACTCTTTCACCTCTGTTCTCATCCTCCTAGATCTATATGCTGACTTCGACAACTCGAACCATCAGATCCTCCTCTCCACCCTCTCAGGGCTGGGCGTCTCAGGCTCTGGGCACACTTGGATTGCATCTTACTTGGCAGGCTGCTCCTACCAAATGATGTGGATAGGATCTGTGTCTGCACCACGTACTCTCTCTACTGGTGTCCGCCAGGGCTCCTCTCTCTATACACCAATTCACTCAGCTTCGTCATATCCTCAGCTTCGTCATATTTAAATAATCCCCCTCAACTTTCCCGAACTAACACTTGCCCCCTTTCTAGCTCTGACTTTGATGATAACTACCTTATTGAGTTAAAGTGTACTTACTATGCCTGTGATATGTGGTTTTCCACATCTTAAGATGAATGCACTAACTGTAAGTCACTCTGGATAAGAGTGTCTGCTAAATTACTCAAATGTAAATTTATATAGCATGAAAGTTGAGTAATACATTTATGTAAATAATATTTGTGTGCTATTAGTTCCATTGGAAATGAAAGTCTTCTACTGCCTCATAACCATGCAAAACAGGCCTAAAGCAGCAGTAGATGGGTGCGGTATAATCAATTAATCTATTCCCATCTGGCCTTTGGGGAAGTGCTGTCATTCTGCTCATAGGAAATCTTTTCCACTTCTATCATGCACTCATTGCGTGACACCCAAATGATTAGTGTGCATTTTTCCAAAAGAGTATAATTGTTTGTCAGGTACGATAAGTTATTGTTGTCTCTCTCTGCACCCTGTGGTGCTGCATTATAACCAAACCCAAACGGAATCTGCAGGGATTTTTTTTCTATTTTCTGCGGCGATTTCTGCATAAAGCTTTTTTTTGCTTCTAGTGTAGTAACATTATTTAATAACATTGGGAACATGGGTTTATTGTAAATAAATGCTTAATTCTGTGTATTATTGTTTATTTAACTAGGCAAGTCAGTTAAGAACAAATTCTTATTTACAATGATGGCCTACCCGGGGCCAAACCCGGAAGATGCTGGGCCCGGATGTGATTCGACCTGGATTCGAACGAGGGTCTGTAGTGACCCCACTTGCACTAAGATGCAGTGCCTTAGACCGCTGAGCCACTCGGGAGATGACATGCAACTACTAGACAGTGAATTGTTAGAGGACAATGAACCTACGGTTATCCTTCTAGTAAAACTCAGTAAAAAATTACCTCTACACAGACTCAACAAATTACACGATCCTTTTATCGTAAATGTTTCCTTGTGGAAAAATACGATGAATAAATATATACAGTGCCATAAACAAAGTGCAAAGGTATATAATTAAGAAATTGTTGAATGCATCTATAAATGCATAAACACCAAATAGATTAGATTAACATTTCTGCCTCTTCATTCCATTCACTGTATAACTATTCATTAACTATTATCAAATTGCTTCAAACCAAAACACATAAAGAGTGGTGAAGTTGGTGGGTTTGGGGGTGTGTGTGACTGACATGCTTTTTAGTGTTTTTTAGTGCTTTTTAGGCAATGCTATTATACACTGCTCAAAAAAATAAAGGGAACACTTAAACAACACAATGTAACTCCAAGTCAATCACACTTCTGTGAAATCAAACTGTCCACTTAGGAAGCAACACTGATAGACAATAAATTTCACATGCTGTTGTGCAAATGGAATAGACAACAGGTGTAAATTATAGGCAATTAGCAAGACACCCCCAATAAAGGAGTGGTTCTGCAGGTGGTGACCACAGACCACTTCTCAGTTCCTATGCTTCCTGGCTGATGTTTTGGTCACTTTTGAATGCTGGCGGTGCTTTCACTCTAGTGGTAGCATGAGACGGAGTCTACAACCCACACAAGTGGCTCAGGTAGTGCAGCTCATCCAGGATGGCACATCAATGCGAGCTGTGGCAAGAAGGTTTGCTGTGTCTGTCAGCGTAGTGTCCAGAGCATGGAGGCGCTACCAGGAGACAGGCCAGTACATCAGGAGACGTGGAGGAGGCCGTGGGAGGGCAACAACCCAGCAGCAGGGACCGCTACCTCCGCCTTTGTGCAAGGAGGAGCAGGAGGAGCACTGCCAGAGCCCTGCAAAATGACCTCCAGCAGGCCACAAATGTGCATGTGTCTGCTCAAACGGTCAGAAACAGACTCCATGAGGGTGGTATGAGGGCCCGACGCGTCCACAGGTGGGGTTGTGCTTACAGCCCAACACCGTGCAGGACGTTTGGCATTTGCCAGAGAACACCAAGATTGGCAAATTCGCCATTGGTGCCCTGTGCTCTTCACAGATGAAAGCAGGTTCACACTGAGCACATGTGACAGACGTGACAGAGTCTGGAGACGCCGTGGAGAACGTTCTGCTGCCTGCAACATTCTCCAGCATGACCGGTTTGGCGGTGGGTCAGTCATGGTGTGGGGTGGCATTTCTTTGGGGGGCCGCACAGCCCTCCATGTGCTCGCCAGAGGTAGCCTGACTGCCATTAGGTACCGAGATGAGATCCTCAGACCCCTTGTGAGACCATATGCTGGTGCGGTGGGCCCTGGGTTCCTCCTAATGCAAGACAATGCTAGACCTCATGTGGCTGGAGTGTGTCAGCAGTTCCTGCAAGAGGAAGGCATTGATGCTATGGACTGGCCCGCCCGTTCCCCAGACCTGAATCCAATTGAGCACATCTGGGACATCATGTCTCGCTCCATCCACCAACGCCACGCTGCACCACAGACTGTCCAGGAGTTGGCGGATGCTTTAGTCCAGGTCTGGGAGGAGATCCCTCAGGAGACCATCCGCCACCTCATCAGGAGCATGCCCAGGCGTTGTAGGGAGGTCATACAGGCACGTGGAGGCCACACACACTACTGAGCCTCATTTTGACTTGTTTTAAGGACATTACATCAAAGTTGGATCAGCCTGTAGTGTGGTTTTCCACTTCAATTTTGAGTGTAACTCCAAATCCAGACCTCCATGGGTTGATACATTTGATTTCCATTGATAATTTTTGTGTAATTTTGTTGTCAGCACATTCAACTATGTAAAGATTATTTCATTCATTCAGATCTAGGATGTGTTATTTTAGTGTTCCCTTTATTTTTTTGAGCAGTGTACTTTGCAATCAACAACACTTAAAAAAAAGATCTGTGAGGCTCCTTCTACGCTGACTAAGTAACATCTGATAATGTACGAAAAGTCTCTACATTCTCTGAGGTAGTGGGGAGACAGATGTATCGCCGCAATGTGAGCTAAGGCTGGCGTCCTTATATTTATTTAACTAGGCAAGTCAGTTAAGAACAAATTCCTATTTTCAATGACGGCCTAACTGCCTTGTTCAGGGGCAGAACAACAGACTTTTACATTACCAGCTTGGAAATTTGATCTTGCAACCTTTCAGTTACTAGTCCAACGCTCTAACCACTAGGGTACCTGCCGCCCTGCCGCCCCTTCCTGCCGCCCCTTCCTGCCTAGCTGCCTACCAGTCCACTGCACTAGCTTTCATAGCGTCTGCCTTGTCGATGCCCATGTATCTGTGCTACTCCTCTGCAGACACCTGGCTCAGAGCAGGGTTGGCATGGACATAGTCCTTAATGTCCTTTCTTGCGCCTACCACCTGGGCTGGATCTAGTTTTGGGACACTGTAAAGTCCATGGAGAAAAAGAGCAGCTCCTCCCAACTGTCCACTACACTTGGCTAGGAAACACTGTCACCACCGATAAATCTACGATAATCGATCATTTCAATAAGCATTTTTCTATGGCTGGTCATGCTTTCCACCTGGCTACCCCTACCCCAGCCAACATCTCAGCACCCCCTGCAGCAACTTGCCCAAAACCCCTTCACCCAAATCCAGACAGCTGATGTTCTGAAAGAGCTGCAAAATCTGGATCCCGACAATTCAGCTGGGCCAGACAATCTGGACCCTCTCTTTCAAAAATTATCAGCCAAAATTGTTGCAACCCCTATTACTAGCCTGTTCAACCTCTCTTTCGTATCGTCTGAGATCCCCAAAGATTGGAAAGCTGCCGCGGTCATCCCCCTCTTCAAACTGTTATAGACCTATATCCATCCTGCCATGCCTTTCTAAAATCTTCGAAAGCTAAGTTAACAGATCACCGACCATTTCGAATCCCACCGTACCATCTCCACTATGCAATCTGGTTTCCGAGCTGGTCATGAGTGCACGTCAGCCATGCTCAAGGTGCTAAACGATATCATAACCGCCATCGATAAAAGACAGTACTGTGCCGCCATCTTCATAGACCTGGCCAAGGCTTTCGACTCTGTCAATCACTGCATTCTTATCGGCAGATTCAATAGCCTTGGCTTCTCAAATGACTGCCTCGCCTGGTTCACCAACTACTTCTCAGATAGAGTTCAGTGTGTCAAATCGGAGGGCCTGTTGTCCGGACCTCTGTCAGTCTCTATGGGGGTGCCACAGGGTTCAATTCTCGGGCCGACTCTTTTATCTGTATATATCAATGATGTCGCTCTTGCTGCTGGTGATTCTCTGATCCACCTCTATGCAGACGACACCATTCTGTATACATCTGGCCCTTAGAACACTGTACTAACAAACCTCCAAACAAGCTTCAATGCCATACAACACTCCTTCCGTGGCCTACAACTGCTTTTAAATTGTAGTAAAACTAAATGCATGCTCTTCTGCCCGCACCTTCCCGCCCGACTAGCATCACTACTCTGGACGGTTCTGACTTAGTATACGTGGACAACTACAAATACCTAGGTATCTGGCTAGACTGTAAACTCTCTTTCCAGACTCACATTAAGCATCTCCAATCCAAAATTAAATCTAGAATCGTTTTCCTATTTCGCAACAAAGCCTCCTTCACTCATGCTGCCAAACATGCCCTCGTAAAACGGACTATCTTTCCGATCCTTGACTTCGGCGATATCATTTACAAAATAGCCTCTAACACTCTACTCAGCAAACTGGATGTAGTCTATCACAGTGCCATCCGTTTTATCACCAAAGTCCCATATGCTACCCACCACTGTGACCTGTATGCTCTCATTGGCTCACTACATATTCGTCGCCAAACCCACTGGCTCCAGGTCATCTATAAGTCTATGCTAGGTAAAGCTCCGCCTTATCTCAGCTCACTGGTCACCATAGCAACACCCACCCGTAGCACGCGCTCAAGCAGGTAAATTTCACTGGTCATCCCCAAAGCCAACATTTCCTTTGGTCGCCTTTCCTTCCAGTTCTCTGCTGCCAATGACTGGAACGAATTGCAAAAATCACTGAAGCAGGAGTCTTATATCTCCCTCTCTAACTTTAAGCATCAGCTGTCAGAGCAGCTTACCGATCACTGTACCTGTACACAGCCAATCTGTAAATAGCACACCCAACTACCTACTTCATCCCCATATTGTTACTTATCCTCTTGCTCTTTTGCACCCCAGTATCTCTACTTGCACATCATCATCTGCACATCTGTCACAGTTCTGTGATTGTGCAAGCCCCAGCTGTTCTGCCATACTCAAACTGCATTTGCAGATCCTCCAGCTTGCTAGCGATGTTGTTTCCTGTTGTCATTGAGGTCTCCTCCAGCTTTGTCAGGTTAGCCACTATCTCCACACTATGCTCCACAATGAACACTGCCTGGGCCTTCAGCTGGGCCTTGTGTTCCCTCAGCAGCTCACAAAGGTCCTGGGCACACTTCGCTGTTTCTGGTAAGGTCGTTATGAAGTTGGTGAGCACATCCAGGTACTCCACAGCACGTATCCAGGAACCCCACCTGGTCTGCACAGCATACACAGGCATCACAGGAGAATGGCAATTTTCCAGACTGAATGATCTCAGCTCCAGCCAGTTCATGTCCTCCAGCACCAGGCTCAGGAGATAGGCAAAGCAGGTGATGTGTCCCGAGTTAGGGAAAAGGCCCTTCAAGATGCTGATGAAAGCCATCTTCATATAGATAGCTGAGTTGCTTACAAAAGCCCACACATTCTTAAAGTCAACCCCATTGTTGTTGAGAAAGGAAATAACACCTTGGGACACAGTTGTAAAGTTGACTTCATCCAAGAAAGCCCGGTCTGCTACAACAGGTCGCTCACCCACTGGCTGGAGTAGGATGGCAAGTGCAGATCGTCTCATCACGGATGACATAAATGTGCTTTCCCTCCACAATTTGTTTTATTTTTATTGAACCTTTATCTAACTAGGCAAGTCAGATGAGAACAAATTCTCATTTACATTGACGGCCTACCGGGGAACAGTGGTTTAACTGCCTTGTTCAGTGGCAGAACGACAGATTTTTACCTTGTCAGCTTGGGATTCAATCCAGCAACCTTTTGGTTGCCGAGGAAGTGCTATTCTTCGTCCTGTTTATTTAGAGTCATTATTTTGCCCACTGGATTTTCTTTGTTGATAAAACAACATCTCTGAATAACTTAACTTAGTAAAACAATGAGAGCAGCTTTCTGACTACAGCTACTCCCAAGGCCTTGCATACAGGAGCCCCCTGTGTACTCTCCCAGGCCAGTAAGAGGCAGCTTGTATGGTTCTGTATTTATTTTCTTAGTCAACCTTGTGTTCTGTTTCTTTGTGTTCTTGAACATAGCCCTGTCTTTCATTTTTGTTCATTGATTTCACCTGTGTTAGTTACTCACCTGGTCTCATCAGCTCCTTATTTAGTTCAGTTCATTCTGTTTGTGCCTTTGTGAGGTATTGCTCGTTTTGACTCTACTAAGCCTTTTCCTAGCTCGTTTGTGAGAACCAATTATAGCCTTCAGTCCTAGTTTTGATTCACCTGCCTGTTTGCCTACCTGTGTATGACCATTGGTTGCCTGTGACCACGATTCCTGCCCTCTGCTAAGGCCAAATAAACACCTGCCTCGCTCTGCGAGTGAATCTACACATTTTTCTCCCCGAGTATTCATTACACAGCTACTGTACATAAAGTAACACATGGCAGTACACATCAGTCTAATTGGAGAGTCTGTTGAATGACAGGTGTCAGCAGAGGACATTGAATCCACCTTGTTACACTGCATTCCTCCCCATTCCTCCATTATCTCCATCTCTGGATTTCCCAAGAGGTATACAGTAGTATAACTTGACACAGACCCCCTTCAGGAACATGCAAAAGGTTTTATGGGTTTCTCAACTTTTAAGATGCACATTTTAATCCTTACCGAAGTCTTCACCCCTTGTTTAATCAACTAAACATACATTTACAGCCTACAGAATTAGAATTTAAAAACATTATTGTCCATTAGGTTTGCACAAAATGTAAAATAGTCTTTGGCACTCTTGGTATTGAAAATATAAAAACAGACATAAAACATACATTGCGAGTGGCACTCAGAGACCTAACCTGCGGTAGAACATTACTCGTCTCATTCCATTGTTCACATATTTTATCAAGATAAGGCATAATATCGCTAAACTCAGTCCACATTCTAAACAAAACCAGTAAATGTCACCTACCAATGCCCAACAAATAAGTTAGGAACAAGGCATCGCTGTAAAAATTACTTTAATTCCTTTTATCGCTGTGAAAATATCAGGAGCTGAAACGTTTTAACTACCTTTAAAAGCCTCCAGCACACCATCCTAATTCAATTCACTTTCCTGCTCATTAACTTATAGTTGTGTCATTAGTTAAGCCCAGGCCCGTTTGGAAAGGCACAACACTTTGGGAAAATTCACTCCAGAGCAGGCGATGCAGGGATGAAACATTCTTCTAATCGTTCAATGAATGGAGTACTTGTAACGACGCTAAGAGCGGTGGGTGTGGCGTCAGGCGCAGAGAGCAGAGTAACGGAACAACCGTCTTTAATGTCTTCACACAAATACAATGTCCAACGCCCAAAACACACAGGCGAACATAAGACGGTAAAACAACAAACAAAATAGTAGCCCAAACCAAGGGACATGAACATGCGCTCTCAATACAGCAAACAATCCCGCACGAAAGGAGGCGGGCTTAACCGGCTTAAATAGCCCTACTAACCCAAAACGAAAACAGGTGCAAACAATCAGAATAATAAACAGAAAGAAAATAGATGACAGTGGCAGCTAGTAGGCCGGCGACGACGACTGCCGAACGCCGCCCGAACCGACAGAGGAGCCACCATTGGTGGAAGTCGTGACATTGGTGGAAGTCGCGGCTCCCGCAGCGTGCCGACACCGGCCTCGAGGACGACCCGGAGGGCGAGGCGCAGGGCGATCCGGATGCAGGCGGTGAAACTCCCCCAGTAGTGAAGGATCCAAAATATCCTTCACCGGTACCCAGCACCTCTCCTCCGGACCGTACCCCTCCCAGGGCACGAGGTACTGTAGGCCCCTCACCCGGCGCCTCGAGTCCAGAATGGAGCGGACTGTGTACGCCGGGGGCCCCTCGATGTCTAAAGGGGGTGGAGGGACCTCCGGCACCTCACCTTCCTGCAGGGGACCAGCTACCACCGGCCTGAGGAGAGACACATGAAACGAGGGGTTAATACGGTAGTAAGATGGAAGCTGTAACCTATAACACACCTCATTTATCCTCCTCAAGACTTTAAATGGCCCCACATACTGCGGCCCCAGCTTCCGGCAGGGCAAGCGGAGGGGCAGGTTCCGGGTCGAGAGCCAGATCCGGTCCCCCGGTGTGAACACAGGGGTCTCACTGCGGTGACGGTCAGCGCTCCTCTTCTGCCGCCCACCAGCCTGTCTCAGTGATTCCTGGACGACTTTCCAGGTCTCCTTGGAGCACTGCACCCACTCCTCCACCACAGGAGCTTCAGTCTGGCTCTGATGAAATGGTGCCAGGACCGGCTGGTAGCCCAACACGCACTGGAATGGTGACATGTTCGTGGAGGAGTGACAGAGTGAATTCAGAGCCACCTCCGCCCATGGGACGTACCTTGCCCACTCACCGGGCCGGTCCTGGCAATATGACCGCAGGAACCTGCCCACTTCTTGGTTCACTCTCTCCACCTGCCCATTACTCTCAGGGTGAAAACCCGAGGTCAGGCTGATCGAGACCCCCAGACGCTCCATAAACGCCCTCCACACTCGGGACGTGAACTGGGGACCCCGATCAGACACGATGTCCTCAGGCACCCCGTAGTGCCGGAAGACGTGGGTAAATAGGGCCTCCGCAGTCTGCAGGGCCGTAGGGAGACCGGGCAATGGGATGAGACGACAGGACTTAGAGAACCGATCCACAACGACCAGGATCGTCGTGTTCCCCTGGGAGGGGGGAAGATCGGTGAGAAAATCCACCGACAGGTGAGACCACGGCCGCTGTGGAACGGGGAGGGGCTGTAACTTCCCTCTAGGCAGGTGTCTAGGAGCCTTACTCTGAGCGCACACCGAACAGGAGGAGACATAAAACCTCACGTCCTTCGCCAAAGTGGGCCACCAGTATTTCCCCCTAAGACCCCGCACTGTCCTCTCAATCCCCGGATGAGGGTAGCGTATGGGCCCACCGAATCAATTTATCCCGAACACCAAGTGGCACGTACTGGCGGCCCGCAGGACACTGATGAGGCGCAGGTTCCAACCGCAGTGCCCGCTCAATGTCCGCGTCTACCTCCCATACCACCGGCGCCACTAGACATGATGCAGGAAGAATGGGAGTAGGTTCGATGGACCGCTCCTCTGTGTCATAGAGATGGGACAGCACGTCAGCCTTAGTATTCTGGGAACCTGGCCTATAGGTGATTGTGAACTGAAATCTGGTAAAAAACATGGCCCACTTGGCTTTCCGCGGATTCAGTCTCCTCGCTGCCCGGAGATACTCCAGGTTACGGTGGTCAGTCCAGATGACAAAAGGGTGCTTGGCCCCCTCAAGCCAATGTCTCCACACCTTCAGAGCCCTGACCACAGCTAACAACTCCCGGTCCCCCACATCATAGTTTCGCTCCGCCGGGCTGAGCTTCCTTGAAAAGAAAGCGCAGGGGCGGAGTTTCGGTGGCGTGCACGAGCGCTGTGATAGCACGGCTCCAACTCCAGCCTCAGACGCGTCCACCTCCACTATGAACGCTAAAGAGGGGTCCGGATGAGCCAGCAAGGGAGCGTTGGTGAACAGCTCCTTCAAACGACTGAAACCTCTGTCCGCCTCCGCCGACCATCGCAAACGAGCTGGCCCCCCCTTAAGCAGTGAGGTAATGGGAGCAGCCACCTGGCCAAAACCCCGGAAAAACCTCCGGTAGTAATTGGCAAACCCTAAAAACCGCTGCACTTCCTTTACCGTGGTCGGAGTCGGCCAACTACGCACGGCTGTAATGCGGTCACACTCCATCACCACCCCAGAGGTGGAAATGCGATATCCCAGGAAGGAAACGGCCTGTTTAGAAAACACACATTTCCCTGCCTTGACGTACAGGTCGTGCTCCAGCAGTCGCCCAAGTACTTTGCGCACCAGAGACACATGCGCGGTGCGTGTGGTGGAATAGATCAAAATATCATCTATATACACTACCACACCCTGCCCGTGCAGGTCCCTGAGAATTTCATCAACGAAAGATTGAAAGACGGCTGGAGCATTCTTCAACCCATACGGCATGACAAGGTACTCATAATGGCCAGATGTTGTACTAAACGCAGTCTTCCACTCATCTCCCTCCCGGATACGCACCAGATTATATCTTACAGAAGGCGATAGCCAAATCGGCATATTCAGAGGGAATGCGCACTGTGGAGACCTGGGCTGGACTCTCCACCGTTGTGGCACCGATGGAAACTCCTGTATACCTACCTGAACACTCCTCTGACCACCCCTTGAGAATCCCCTGTTTCCACGAAATCCTAGGATTGTGTTTAGCCAGCTAGGGAATCCCCAGCACCACTGGAAACGCAGGTGAGTCAATAAGATATAGACTAATCTGCTCCGCATGACCCCTCTGCGTTACCATGTCCAGCGGAAAATTAGAAACGTAAACTCTTACCCGTGTACATGGATGACCGCTTCACAGCAGCTTGTCTTTTGCGTTTGGTTTGTAGCTAGCTACAATTTGTTTGGCCCGTTGTTGTGTCAAGTTTCTTGGGTTCGCACTGACCTTGTGCAGAAAAGTAGTCCATTGACCTTTGTCGATAGCGCCTGCTAAATTCTGGGCAGCAATGTTGTTGAGAGCAGTAGCAACAATTTTGCATATCCATGGCTAATGTTATATCTTTCAAAAAATATACCGTAGCAAGGATTATCTGCACATACTGAGCAGCTCATGTTAGAGACAGAAGCTTGCTACATGGCAGACCAATACGAACTCATCTCTCTGCATTTACAGCCCATCCATTATCTCAGCCAATCATGGCTAGCGGGAAGGTTCCTACTTTTTTTCATGGCTAAACAAACTAGGCTCATAATTTAACAATTGTATTCGTATTTACAGATGGCATGCAAGTTTGTTATTACGGCACATGAAAGTTCATATGTTCCAGAAGGCCAAAAAAACATTTTGTATAAAGTAAAAAACATTCAAATGCCTCTCCTGTGAAGTAGCGATGTGCAACATGTACTTCTTCAAATGGGTCACATTCATGGTATAGCGAAATATCCAGAGTAGAGGTTTGACATTATAGGAGGTAGGTTACACAAGCTTATGTTATGCCACATGCTAAATGTGTGAAAGTCAGTATGGAGACACTACTTTTCTAACATTGCTAAATTGTGAAAGACTTTCCAACCCTTAATCCCTTCACTTTACTCCACTTTCAAAATTATTTGTATTTTCTAGAGGAGAGAGCAGTACTTCTAGCCAAGGGAGATAAACACCATTGGACTAAAGTTAGATCTCTAATTAAATAACATGGACAAAACCATCTTTCTCACTTTTCAGGCAGATTTTATGACCAGATTAGTCATCTTCATTATGCCCCTAAGAAACATGATTATTTGCTCAGGCAGAGGTGGTTCACTGGAGGTCACAGAGATGGGGAATTGCCACCAAAGGAAATCGCCGGTCAGGAAACTGAAGAAAATAAGGGAAGCTAACAATGCAAGGATAATGCAATGAACTACACTACTCGGAACAATCACTGTTAAGACTGTACTGTATGTACTATGTGTTAGTAACTGCAGTGTGCTTTTGGGAGTATTGGGAGTGTGAGGAAATGTATGGCCCACAACACCATGGACAGCACCTCACTACACAAGGCTTGGGCTTTGGGCTCAACTCACTGCATAAACAATTAATATGGAAGGTTGATAAATTCCTGGCTTCTATGAATTTCTGAGGATACTGTACAATCACAATAGTCACCTGTCAAGGTGGTCCTCATCTACCCAGCCTAAAATGTGAAGGTGAGGCTGTACTACAGTACAATCATCTATCTACAGGGAGTTGTGCAGTCAGTCTAGCAGCATACGAAAGCAGTCACACTACCATAGAATGTCATGGTGTGATGGTGAGAAGCCACTCACCACCATGTGTTGATGTTATTGGGGACTACACAAGGTGCCAGCAAGTGACAACTCCATGAGCATTCATTAAGAATACTTAACAGTAATGATGTGTGACATAAGCTGTCATATATTGTGAGCATCTACATCAGCAGCAATAACAATATAATTACATGCCTGAGGGAGACCTTATGTGTAGATATTAGCTAGTTGCCCATGGAGTAATATTGACTTAATGAACAAGGGAAACCCATGAAAGTGTACCTTTTATAAAAGTGACTTCAATGGTAGTGTGATAGACTTTCAGGAAATAAATTAGCTTCCCCAAAATGTAATCATAATACAGTGAAGGCATACGGTATTTCCGTAGCTACAAACCACCGCCTTATGGTACAACATATCGTTAATTTAGGAAGTCCCACATTCCTTTTTAGAAATGCATGCCATCTAGCTTCCATGCCCTAAATGTCACACATAGACTTTTCGGTAACATTTTACTTGACACCCAGCGTCATAAAATGTTATGACATGGCCATAACCATGTCATAATATGTCATAACAGCTGACATAACTTTTCATAACCTGTCATAATATGGTCATAACACTGTCATGACCCATATAGTTACACCTGTTGTGACATATATTGTGTTATTTTATGGCTGGTCATGAAATCTACATAAGAGTGTCAAAACCCACATCTATTCATATTTTTTTTCCCTGCCAAGAAGTTTCCTTTAGTTTGAAAGTTTATTTCTTAAGTCCTTCGTTTTTGCTGTAATTAATTCTAAACAGTCATATTTTAAATAACTTAATCACACTGTCAAGAAGCATTATGACCCTCCAGTGTCACTTTACTTGGGCTAAGAAAATACACTTTATGACACTGTCAAGAAGCATTACGACCATCATAATCAGATAAGCCAGATAGACCTATCACGTACATGCCCTTATGTCAGTCATCAGTCAAAAAGAGAGTTTCTTGTTCTACTCCTGAAATCTGCTCCAGCGTTCATCCCAGTCATCAGCAACAGAGCACTGGGGTAAGTGCATGTCTGATATCATTTTGAGCACAATTACAATAATAATTTTATTTGATCAATTTAAGAAAATTGTATATAACATAAACATACTGTTGACAAGTAGGCTATGGTGTAATGGAATGTTTTGCCTTGTGTGGTAGGTTTTGTGGGTTTTGACAGTCTTGTGTAGGTGTCATAACCAGCCATTAAAATAATAATGTTTGTCACAAAAGGTGTAAATATATGTGTCATGACAGTGCTATGACCCTATTATGACTGGTTATGACATGGTTATGACAGGTGTCATAATGTGTTATGACCCTTAGTGTCAAGTAAAGTATTACCGGCTTTACTGTAACAACCAAGCTCTTCAGCATCGAAGATACCGTCTTTCTCCACAAATCAATATCTGTTCTACAAAGAAAATAATACAGTGTTGCTTTGGATTGCAAATAACCTCTGAGATCAATCGAGGATGCTTGTTGTATTTCAGTAGCCAAAGGGGCTGAACGCTGCTCTCTTCTAAGCATGATGAGCAGTTGTCAGTCCACTATGGAAGTAGTCATAAACTGCTTCTGTTTTCTCCAGTCTTGGTTTATCTCACTGCCGAGTGTACTGACCAACACATGCACTTTATCATAATTAATAAAGCACTGATACTTCCACACGCACTTGCTTGGCCACTTACTGAAGTGAGAAAAGGATTTACGAAGAACAGTAGATAAAATGCCACTGCATGTGATAAAATGCCCCCCCACACACACACACAGCTGTACACAGATGTAGCTGCTTATGTCTATGCTAGAATCAAAATATGTTTTTAAATCTAATTGGCTGTCGTGATTTTCTGTTGACATTTATTTTGGGGTCAAGGAATACACTGCAGGTGGCCGAATCAATGTGAATGTTTAATTACTGCTGTGGCAAACAGGATAAGTATTTAGCAGAGTTCGCTAAACAAACAATCCTGACTGTTGCAGTAGTACTGCATGCCATGATTCACAATGACAACGCATTAATTATTGAGGCACACAAGCACTGCGCTCTAAGCGATGTTTCACTTTGTACAAGGAAACCCAGCAGGGCAAACACAGGCATACAAAAGGGGGCTTTTATAATCAAGCCATCCACAATGTGGTGGCGGACTATGATTTAGATTGGTCTGAGCTGAGTTGTTACTTTGGGCTCCCGAGTGGCGCAGCGGTCTAAGGCACTGCATCTCAGTGCTAGAGGCATCACTACAGCCCCTGGTTTGAATCCAGGCTGTATCACATCCGGCCGTGATTGGGAGTCCCATAGGGCGGTGCACAATTTGCCCAGCGTCGCCTGGGCAGGCCATCATTATAAATAAGAATTTGTTCTTAACTGACTTGGCATGTTAAATAAAGGTTAAATAAAAAATGTAAATTCAATGCCGATACACTATCTATTGACATTCTCATGGTTCTATGGGTAATTTTATTCGGTACTGTTATTTTATTGTGATTTGATTTTCCAAACATATTGCTCACAATATGCCTGCTGCAGAGGGACAAGTGAGAGCCATGAGGAAAAAGTTTTGATAAGTCACGGAAATAAAATAGCTGAAAACAAATTAAAAGGAGATGGAGAACAAGCTATGTAGAAAAAGTACTGGAGTTTTGGTGCAGGTACAGCCAACTAGCGTAAAAATAATATTGCGATATCGTCAAAATACGATATATCGTCAATATGTAGCTATGTGTGTAACTGTATACATTTTTTCCCCCATCAAAAGTTGTTAGTAGAGATTAACATGAGGTTGAATCATGTGGTATCAGCATAGACCTAGAGGGCTCTGTCTACACACAGGATCCTGAATCTCGTAGGAAACAGACCTAAGTAAAGATGCTCTCTGTAGCAAGGTTGAGAGATATTGCTTTTTGGGGTGTAAACAATATAAAACAGAATGCTTATCAAACATTAGGTGTATTTTTGTGGTCTCACAACACATTTCAAGGTCACATAGATCTGTGCCAACTTTTAAATGGCAGAGGTGTAGAATTTATATTCAAACATTGTTTCAAACAAACAATCCTTTCTTGAGTCAGACATTTTCAAAAGAGCACAACTTCAGTCAGAACAAACAACCTCAGATAATTTTATAAAAGCAAGGTGCAAACAGTTAGCTAGCTAGAATATAGCAGTGTTCTAGCCAGTGGATGCCATTGAACGACTATATTCACTCATTACAGTATGTGAACAGGGCAAAGTTTGTGCAAGTTTTATCCAACAGGATGCAACTGATTTTAGAAGTTATACAGGGCACATACTGGACACCCATTACATTCGTGCCCGTATACAGGTTGAAAATGGCAGATTTGGACACTGTAAAGCACGTAAATTGGAACGCGGTGGCTACACAGTAACATGCTATACATGATGTCAGAGCTCAGGGTCTCCGCTTCACAGTTCTGTATGGGTTTTGACTGACAGCCGTTGTAAACTTGAGCACCTCACGTGACAAGAAGTTGCCCCCATCCCTCCTGGTATTTTGGAAACTCTTATCAAAATGTTTGTTGTCTGAGTGAGAGAAATGCTGTACATTACGAGGACTCTGTGTATTTTGTAAGCTGAGATGTTGAGGATTATAAAAAATACTGCTTTGATGTCATACAAGCAAGCCAAACACCTAAGTCCAAATGTGCACTTCTCATATCATAAAACTCATGTAATATACAGTGTCAATGTTTATGATCACTATGTTTGATGTACAGTTACAAGATGACATGACGTTATACCCTGGGTTGTCTTGAACAGAATGCCCGTCTGCTGTATTGTGAAGAACATTTTCTGCGGACCACGCATCTGAATGCACTCATGGCTCCATTCGATACGCTACAAAACTATAATCTGCTTCTCTGAATTGCCTTGTGAAAGCCTAACACTGTAACATCGTATTTTCTAATTTAGCTAGTCATTAGAACAAGCTTTCAAATTATGCCCACATGACCCAGAATGCGATTTATAATGGACCGTTTTTGGATAGCGTAAACAACTGTAATTGTGTAAAGGAGGGGATGCAGGGCTGTGCTTGCTTGCTGTAGTTCCTCAATGGCACAACCAGGAGAGCTCAAAAAGGACCTTATAGTCGAAGACTCTTCTTTGAGTCATAAAAGTACATTGAAATTACTTACAAACTGTGCACACTTTGGAGCGGTGTTTGATACAGCCAATACGTCCACAGACGACGAATCGCAATCACACTGCATACTGCCCTAACCCATCTGGACAAGAGGAATACCTATGTAAGAATGCTGTTCATCGACTACAGCTCAGCATTTAACACCATAGTTCTCTCCAAGCTCGTCATTAAGCTCGAGACCCTAGGTCTCGACCCAGCCCTGTGCATCTGGGTCCTGGGTCCTGGACTTCCTGACGGGCCGGCCCTAGGTGGTGAGGGTAGGAAACAACATCTCCACCCCGCTGATCCTCAACACTGGGGCCCCACAAGGGTGCGTTCTCAGCCCTCTCCTGTACTCCCTGTTTACCCATGACTGCGTGGCCAAGCACGCATCCAACTCAATCATCAAGTTTTCTGACGACACTACAGTGTAAGGCTTGATTACCAACAACGACGAGACGGCCTACAGGGAGGAGATGAGGGCCCTCGGAGTGTGGTGTCAGGAAAATAACCTCTCACTCAATGTCAACAAAAAAAAGGAGATGATCTTGGACTTCAGGAAACAGGAGAGGGAGCACCCCCCTATCCACATCGACGGGACAGTAGTGGAGAAGTTGGAAAGTTTTAAGTTCCTCGGCGTACACATCACGGACAAACTGAAATGGTCCACCCACACAGACAGCGTGGTGAAGAAGGCGCAACAGCGCCTCTTCAACCTTGGGAGGCTGAAGAAATTCGGCTCGTCACAAAAATCACTCACAAACTTCAACAGATGCACAATCGAGAGCATCCTGTCGGGTTGTATCACCGACCTGGTACGGCAACTGCTCCACCCACAACCGTAAGGCACTCCAGAGGGTAGTGAGGACTGCACAACGCATCACTGTGGGTAAATTACCTGCCCTTCAGGACACCTACACCACCCGATGTCACAGGAATGCCAAAAAGATCATCAAGGACAACAACCACCCGAGCCACTGCCTGTTCACCCCGCTATCATCCAGAAGGCGAGGTCAGTACAGGTGCATCAAAGCTGGGACCGAGAGACTGAAAAACAGCTTCTACCTCAAGGCCATCAGACTGTAAAACAGCCATCACTAATATTGAGTGGCTGCTGCCAACATACTGACTTAAATCTCTAGCCACTTTAAAAATAGGAATTGGATGTAACAAATGTATCACTAGCCACTTTAAATAATTTTGTATATAATGTTTACATATCCGACATTGCTCATATCAAATGTATACACTGTACTCTAAACCATCTACTGAATCTTGCCTATGCCGTTCGGCCATCGACTCAAATCTCTAGCCACTTTAATAATTATAATTGGATGAAATAAATGTATCACTAGCCACTTTAAACGATGCCATTTATATAATGTTTACATATCCTACATTACTCATCTCATATGTATATACTGTACTCCATACCATCTACTGCATCTTGCCTATGCCGGTCAGCCATCGCTCATCCATATATGTATATGTACATACTCGTATTCATTCCTTTACTCTTGTGTGTATAAGGTAGTTGTTGTGAATTTGTTAGATTACTTGTTAGATACTACTGCATGGTCGGAACTAGAAGCACAAGCATTTCGCAACACTCGCATTAACGTCTGCTAACCATGTGTATGTGTCAAATAAAATTTGATTTGATTTGGCCACCTGATTTGGCCACATCAGTTAGACAGACCGCTGCACCACTCGGGAGCAGTTAGCTAAGGCACTGCATCTCAGTGCAAGAGTTGTCACTATGGTACCTGGTTCAAATCTAGGCTGTATCACATCCAGCTGTGATTGGGAGTACAATAAGGCGGCGCACAATTGGCCCAGAATCATCGGTGTTTGGCCGGAGTAGGCTGTCATTGTAAATAACACTTTGTTCTTAACTGCTTTGCCTAGGTAAAATATTTTACATCTCACTCAAACCCCTTGCAAAAAATGTTTAATGTTGCACCTACCCCAAATTATCCAAGAATATTCTGATCATGTTACCGAATGTATCCAGAGTATTTTCAGATTTTGTTATCAACAAATGCGGCGTAAAGTACAGTAAATGTAAAACACAAATAAAATGTTTTTTTTTTGTATTCTGTCGAGTGAACTGTTGTATACTCACCTTTAGTCTAATAATTTCCCCACAACCTCCAAACTGTTCCCTTTTAATTACTACCATTGTAATGCATTCTATATTTCTTAATGAATTAAGAAACATTTGAATTTAGCCCTATCCATATAGTGGTTCCTCCTTTAAAAGTTGCGAGCTGACACTGCGAGACTTAGAGGTACCCAGCATCACGGCTTCATTGCTCCAGACCACCACAAAGGGGAGTTAGACCGCTCATTATGCATTTGGGTCCCAAGGTTTTTATATGACCAATCATATCGAGTGGTTCCAATGACGAGTTTGACGTGAGCCACCCATCCCTGGTGACTTTCTTCAGCAAGATGGCTGACAAAACATTACGGTGGAAGCAAATGTAAGTAATTATAACGTCACAACGAGTCAAGCAACATTTTTATTTTTTATTTCACGTTTATTTAACTTCTTAGGGAGCGGCAGGTGAGGTGACGGTTTTGGAGAGTCTGGCGTGCCCAAAGCAAAATGCCTGCCACTCAGGCTCAGAAAATAGGTGTTAACATAAGTGTTAACATAATGTCTGTGAGTATAACAGAACTCATTTAGCAGGCAAAAACCCAAGAAAAAAAACATCCGGAAATCAGTTTCTGGTGACCTTTGCCTCTCTTAGACACACTCCCTATTGAATCCATTTGTTACCAGGACTGAGACTGCAGTACCTATGGCTTCCACTAGATGTCAACAGTCTATATATAAAGCCTCAGAGAGATTGGAGTAAGCAGGGCGAATAGGTACAGGAAATTGCATTGGGACCTCAAATGTCAACAAGTTTTCTCGGGCGCGAGTCTGGCTGGCGCGCCCCACTTTCTTTTTACTTATGAAAGGTATAGGTGACCATCCGAGTGAAATATTATCGCTAATATTCATAAAAGGATAGCTAAGGATGCATTTTAACTGGTATTTGATTTGTTTAGGAAAGGTTTATAGGTATATTTGAACGCGTTCTCTTCACGTTTCAATGGGCGATTCGACGTTGGATTTTCTGAACATAACGCGCCAACCAAACTGAGATTTATGGATATAATACATTACTTTTTCTAACAAAAGAACCATGGATTGTCTTCGTTGGACACTTGGGAAGCCCTCAGCAGAAGTTCTTCAAACGGTAAGGGATTAGTTTTCGCTGTGAAATGTGTTTTGTGTGAACCGCGATGGTTTATGAATTTATGCTAATATAAAAATATTGGAGGTGCTACCCTCAAACAATCAAATGTTGTGCTTTCGCCGTAAAGCCTTTTTGAAATCTGACAACGCTGTGATATTGCCAAGAAGCAGAGCTTTTGATGACTATGCAACACTTGTATATTGATGAATGATTAATAATTCAATAATCCACCGTTGAGTCGCCCATTGAACCGTGAAGAGAGCACGTTCAAATTATACCTATACACTTTCTACAAACAAATCAAACAACATTTTTTATGTATCCTTAGGTATCCTTTTGTGTATATTTGCTGTAATATTTCAACCGGACGATAACGTGAACGATAGGAAAGGAAAATAAAGTGGTGCGCACTTCCCTAAGAAGTTAAAGTTAGTGAGGGAGATATGAGTTTTCAGCTTCAGTGATTTTGCAGTTCGTTCCAGTCATTGCCAGCAGAGAACTGGAAGGAAAGGCGGCCAAAGGAGGAATTGGCTTTGGGGGTGACCAGTGAATTGTACCTTCTGGAGCGCGTGCTGCGGGTGGGTGCTGCTATGGTGACCAGTGAGCTGAGATAAGGCAGGGCTTTACCTAGCAAAGACTTGTAGATGACCTGGAGCCAGTGGGTTTGGCGACAAGTGTGAAGCGAGGGCCAGCCAATGAGGGCGTACAATCGCAGTGGTGGGTAGTATATGCAGCTTTGGTGAGAAAGCGGATGGCACTGTGATAGACTGCATCCAATTTGTTGTGTAGAGCGTTGGAGGCTATTTTGTAAATGACATCGCCGAAGTCGAGGATTGGTAGGATAGTCAGTTTTATGAGGGTATGTTTGGAAGCATGAGTGAAGGATTCTTTGTTGCTAAATAGGAAGCCGATTCCAGATTTTATTTTGGATTGGAGATGCTTAATTAGGAGCAGTGGGGCGCTGAGAATGCAGAGCGCCAAATTCAAATTACAAAAATAGTCATATTAAACATTCATGAAAATGCACAAGCTTAGAATCTTGGTAATCTCACAGCATTGTCAGATTTCAAAAAGGCTTTACGTCAAAAGCATAGCATTTGATTGTCTGAGGACAGCGCCCCGCACACATATTCAATTAGCATAATAACATAACCAGCACGGGGTGTCACAAAAATCAGAAATAGCGATAAAATAAATTGCTTACCTTTGAAGATCTTCATCTGATGGCAATCCCAAGGGTCCCAGCTACACAATAAATGGTCCTTTTGTTCGATAAAGTCCCTCTTTATATCCATAAAACTCCATTTGGTTTGCGCGTTTTGTTCAGTAATCCACCTGCTCAAAGGCGTTCATCCATGCAGACAAACAATATCCCAAAAGTACCAGTAAAGTTTGTTGAAACAAGTCAAACAGTGTTTCTAATCAGTACTCAGATACCCTAATATGAATATAAACGAAAATATTTCAGACGGAATATAGCCAGTTGAATAGAAAAATAGCTAGTGCCCCACTGCTCCCTAAGTAGTTTTAATGTTTCTTAATCCCGACACTACCCGGTGAAATGTAAGGCGCCAAATTCAATGGTTCTTTTGTTAGAAAAAGTCATTTATTATATCCATAAATCTCCGTTTGGTTGGCGCGTTATGTTCATGAAACACAGCGTCCACTTGCCCATTGAACCGTGAAGAGAACTCGTTCAACCTATACCTATACACTTGTCCAAGAACAATCAAACATCATTGATAATGTATCCTTAGGAACACTTTTATGTATATTTACTATAATATTTCAACCGGATTATAAACTGGACGATAGGAAAGGAAAAAACCACAGCGCGGGCAAACCCGTGAACGCGCATCCTCTTCTGTTTACATCCGATGACTAGTTCGAAATTCTTCTTCTATTACCATCCAGAGCAACCTAACATCACCAAACACTGTCTAGAGACTGTTGACATCCAGTGGAAGCAATAGGTACTGCAATCTTACTCCCATATATAGCTGTTTTCAATAGGGAGGGGTTCAAAATGAGGCAATGTGTCAAAAACACTTTTTCCAGGATAGAAATTCCTCGGGTTTTCGCCTGCTATATCAGTTATTTTATACTCACAGACAGTATTTTAACACTCTTAGAAACTTCAGAATGTTTCCTATCCAATAGTACTAATTATGTGCATATCCTAGTTTCTGGGCCTGAGTGGCAGGCCTTTTACTTTGGGCACGCCAGACTCTCTAAACTGACACCTCAGCTGCCGCTCCCTAAGAAGTTAACACAATGTCCAAAGAAGGGCCAGAAGTATACAGAATGGTGTCGTCTGCGTAGAGGTGGATCAGAGACTCACCAGCAGCAAGAGCGACATCATTGATGTATACAGAGAAGAGAGTCAGCCAGAGAATTGAACCCCGTGGCACTCCCATAGAGACTGCCAGAGGTCCGGACAATAGGCCCTCCGATTTGACACATTGAACTCTATCAGAGAAGTAGTTGGTGAACCAGGTAAGGTAGTCATTTGACAAACCAAGGCTGTTGAGTCTGCCGATAAGAATGTGGTGATTGATAGAGTCGAAAGCCTTGGCCAGATCGATGAATACGGCTGCACAGTATTGTCTCTTATCGATGGCGGTTATGATATTGTTTAGGATCTTGAGCATGGCTGAGGTGCACCCATGACCAGCTCTGAAACTAGATTGCATAGCGGAGAAGGTACGGTGGGATTCGAAATGGTCGGTAATCTGTTTGTTAACTTGGCTTTTGAAGACCTTAGAAAGGCAGGGTAGGATAGATATAGGTCTGTAGCAGTTTAGGTCTAGTGTCTCCCCCTTTGAAGAGGGGGATGACTGTGGCAGCTTTCCAATCTGTGGGGATCTCAGACGATACGAAAGAGAGGTTGAACAGGCTAGTAAAAGGGGTTGCAACAATTTCGGCAGATAATTTTAGAAAGAGAGTGTCCAAGTTGTCTAGCCCGACTGATCAATTACAGTGGATTTATCGGTGGTGACAGAGTTTCCTAGCCTCAGTGTAGTGGGCAGCTCGGAGGAGGTGCTCTTATTCTCCATGGACTTTACAGTGTCCCAGAACCTTTTTGAGTTTGTGCTACAGGATGCAAATTTCAGTTTCAGTTTGAAATGATGAGGTCAATATCCTTCCAGGATACCTGGGTCAGGTTGATTAGAAAGGCCTGCTCGCTGAATTGTTTTAGGGAGCGTTTGACAGTGATGAGGGGTGGTCGTTTGACAGTAGACCCATTACGGATGCAGGCAATGAGGCAGTGATCGCTGAGATCTTTGTTGAAGACAGCAGAAGTGTATTTGAAGGGCAAGTTGGTTAGAATGATGTCTATGAGGGTGCCCGTATTTACAGATTTGGGGTTGTACCGGGTAGGTTCATTGATCATTTGTGTGAGATTGAGGGCATCAAGCTTAGATTGTAGGATGGCCGGGGTGTTCAGCATCTCCCAGTTTAGGTCACCTAGCAGCACGAGCTCTGAAGATAGATGTGGGGCAATCAATTCACATATGGTGTCCAGGGCACAGCTGGGGGCAGAGAGTGGTCTATAGCAAGTGGCAACGGCGAGATACTTTCTGGAAAGTTTCTGGAAAGGTAGATTTTTAAAAGTAGAAGTGTGAATTGTTTGGGTACAGACCTGGATTGTAAGACAGAACTCTACAGAACTCTACAGTAGATTGCGACACTGCCCCCTTTGGCAGATCCATCTTGTTGGAAAATGTTATAGTTAGGATGAACATTTTGGGGTTTTTGGTGGTCTTCTTAAGCCAGGATTCAGACACGGCTAGGACATCCGGGTTGGCAGAGTGTGCTAAAGCAGTGAAAAAAACTAGCTTAGGGAGGAGGCTTCTAATGTTAACATGCATGAAACCAAGGCTTTTACGGTTACAGAAGTCAACAAATGAGAGCAACTGGGGCATGGGAGTGGAGCTAGGCAGGAACAGAGGAGGAGTAGGATAAGGGTATGGCTAAAGGCTGGTCGTCTAGTACGTTCGGAACAGAGAGTAAAAGGATCAGGTTTCTGGGCGCAAATTCAAGGCATAATGTACAGACAAGGGTATGGTAGGATGTGAATACAGTGGAGGTAAACCTAGGCACAGAGTGACGATGAGGGAGATATTGTCTCTAGAAACATCATTTAAACCAGGTGATGTCACTGCATGTGTGGGAGGTGGAACTAAAGGGTTAGCTATGGCACATTGAGCTGGGCTAGAGGCTCTACAGTGAAATAAGACAATAATTACTAACCAGAACAGCAATGGACAAGGCATATTGACATTAGGGAGAGGCATGCGTAGCCGAGTGATCATAGGGGTCCAGTGAGTACTTAAGCTGGCTGGAGACACGGCGATTCAGACAGCTAGCGGGCCGGGGCTAGCAAGCTAGCAGAAGGGCCTTAGAGGGACGTTGCGACAGAAGAAGTCTGTTGTAGCCTCCTCGTACGCAGCCTCCTCGTGTGGTTACGTCGGCAGACCATTTGTGATGGATTAGTAGGGTTCCGTGTAGTAAAGGGGGTCCAGTCCAATTAGCAAAATAGGTATAGTGGCCCAAGAAGTTGGCCGATGGATCTCTTCAGCTAACAGTCCGATATGCTCTAGACAGCTAGCGGGCCGCGGCTAGCAGGCTAGCAGATAGGCATTCAGGTGACGTCGCGACAGGGGGGCCTTTTGAAAAAAAACTACTCGGGCAGATTACGTCGGTAGTCCAGTCGTGATGGATTAGCATGGCTCTGTGTAATTAAAGGGGTACAGGCCAATTGGCAAAATAGGTATAGTGGCCCAAGAAATTGGCCGATGGACCTATTCAGCTAACAGTCCGATATGCTCTAGACAGCTAGCGGGCCGCGGCTAGCAGGCTTGCAGATGGGCATTCAGGGGATGTCGCGACGTAGAAGCCAGTTGAAGACCCCCCTCAGGCAGATTACGTTGGTAGTCCAGACGTGAAGGATCGGCGGGGCTCCGTACCGGCAGTAAAAGGGGTCCAGGCCAATTGTCAAAATAGGTATTGTAGCCCAAAGAGTGGCTGATGTACCTCTTCAGCTAGCCGGGAGATGAGCGTAGCATGGGCTAGCTCCAGGCTAATTGGTGCTTGCTTCGGGACAGAGACGTAAGTCAGGAGTAGCCACACGGATTGCAGCTAACTAGCTGCGATGATCCAGGTGAAAAGGATCAGAGCTTGCGGTAGGAATCCGGGTATATGGAGAGAAAATAAGTCTGGTATGCTCTGGTTTGAATCGCTTGTGCAAACTGGCGAGAGTTTTCCGAGCTAAAGGTTAGCTGATGACCGCTAGCAGTGGTTAGCTGACTACTAGCTAGTAGCTAGTTAGCTGGCTAGCTTCTGTTCGGGGTTCCAGATCGAAAGTAAAGAGAAATACTTTAGAAAATAGCAGATTCATACCACACTGGGTGAGATGGGTTGCAGGAGAGTATTTTGAAGTTGAGGTTTAGAAAAATATAAAAAAGATATGCGAAGAAAAATATATAAAACTATATATACACGGGACACGACAAGAGGAGGACAAAGACGTCTGACTGCTACGCCATCTTGGTTAACTACTACAATTGAGAGGAATATGTTAGTTAATGTAGAGACAAACGATCGTGCATATTTTTTTGTCATGAAGTTAATTCACGAAAATCGCTATTTAGCAAGCTAGCTGACTAGCTAACATTAACCTGCTAGCTAGCTGGTGATATGACATGAGTATGACATTGTAATTCGTGTTGTTTAATGTTTTAGGGACTCCTGAGAAAACCAGCAAACCACGCTGTCGTCTTGGGAAACAGTGGATGTAAAGAATCAAGCTAGCTAAAGCATTTACTGCAAATTGAATGTACAATTGTGTAAGTTTGACTTGCCGTGCAATGCAGCTGAAGTAACATAGTTAGCTAACTAGTTACTTGCTTATTGTGTAGGGGAGGATAAAAATAACTGTATGCCGATGGATGTGTAGCTAGCTACAGTATGTAGCCAATCTGTGTATGAACCCTAAAACATTAGGTTCTGAACTAATATTCATACCAATCAATGAACCTTAGCTATCATCGTTGTTTTATCAACTTCAAGTCTGAATTGCATTAATGAAGCCTATGGATAGAGTAGAAAATAATAACTTTATTGTGCCAAGGATGCAAGTCCTATATACATGTACTGTAGTTATTACCACGCATGAGATCCCCACATTGTAGCCTGTACATTGAATATATTCACTGATCATGCACTCCTTGGCAAATAAGGTGCGGTTCAGGTATGAATCTCTGTAAGACATTCTTTTGCAGTCAAATCCAATACCAGGTGTATCAAACTACAACTATACACTTCAACAGTGTTTACCTCTCCTGCTCCTGAGACATAAATGATTACACATTGTAATTATGCAATAGACTAGAAACATGATTTAAGTAAAGGCTGATTTGTAATTCATATATACAGAAAAACAACTATGCATATCTAACTCCCTTCATCTGCATTAATATGAGGAAACAGGATAATATTTCAATGAGATACTTAATTTCAACCAGTGGAGAAAGTGAAACACTTTTTTGAAAGAAGTTCATTATTATCCAGGTGTTATAAATATATAATATATGCATTATAATTATGATAATTGTAATATTATATAATAAATACAAGTTCAATCTGTACTTCAATGCACTTATGGTGTTCATTATAAAACGAGGAAGAAAGACGAGATGGGGAGAGAGTTGTAGAAGACAGAAAGGGAAAGTGGTAAGAACAGAGGCAGACAGCATATGATTAATGAATTACAGTGCTACCCTAATATTCTCTCAGTTCATCACAATTACAGTGTCTCTAGCTGTGTCTCCTAACCAGCCTTGGGCCCCCAGTTGGCCTGAAGGTTATCTTAAGAGCGGGTGAGGTGGCGATGACGGGACTGGCTTCCTCTCTCACATCAAAACATACCTGCAGATGAGAGACAGATGGATGGAGAGAGAGCATGATTAAGCCTTGTTTTTTATTCTAACATGGTCAGTCAACAGTCAATCAATCAAATGTATTTATGAATCCCTCTCTTACATCAGCTGATGTCACAAAGTGCTGTACAGAAACCCAGCCTAAAACCCCAAAAAACAAGCAATGGCAGGTGTAGAAGCATGGTGGTTAGGAAAAACTCCCATCATAATCATCAGGAGGTGAAATGCAAAACTCCCATTATAATCCGATCATAATCATCAGGAGGTGAAATGCAAAACTGACCTTGGATCATTAACTCTGGGACTACATCATCTATCTGTATTTCAATGTAAAGCATCTCTTTAATAACGCTTCCTGTTGACCTCTCACCTATGATCATGCTGCGCCCTCTGTGTCAGCCAGTTCAGATGCGGGAGGGGTTCACCAACACAGCTGATATAACCTAGAGGATTTAGGGAGAAGGGGGAGAGTGATGAAGTGAAGGAGAGAGACTTATATTGTGTGTGTGGTCTCACCTGGTGTCCACACTAAGTGGCTACAGAGTACTTTATGCTGAAAAACAGACACATGAGGACAAACAATAGAAGATAATGTCATTATTAGACATAAATACCACTTGAAGCTTGATGATGACTTGATCCTTTGAATCAGCTGTGTAGTGCTAAGGCAAAAATACAAATGTGCACAAGTGTTTTGAGCATTCCAATATGCCACAGCTGGTGAGGTGTCAGGCTCGCCTCTGTACTTAAAGGGTGATTATTCCAAATCTCTGTGAAATGCTGCAGATCTGCCTGCAGACGAGGTAGGAACACATATCCCACACAGAAGAGGTGGATAGAATTCGACTGGTCAAGGTATTCCTCCAAACTGTGCAGCAAGTTGTAGTACTGACATGTCACAGCACTCCAAACATCTCTCCATAAGTGTTCCACTCTAACAGAGAGAAAGAAAGGGTTTTGCGGGGGAGAGGAGCCTAATCTCTGTGGTCCTGTGGTCTTCCTCCATGAATAGTGAACACTGAGGTGGGTCCAAGGTTATAGAAATGCAAGTTGTGTGTGCCTCTGTGAGTGGTTACTGACTGTATGTGACGCAGACACCTATCGGAGTGTACCTGAAACATTTAAATATAGAGGGCTATGTGTCTCACCACTTGGTTATTGCAAGGCTAGCCCCCAGGGAAATCATGACTTGGCAGCAACAGATTGCAACAGATAGTCCAGTGAAAATGGCTGAGTGTTTATGTGGTGTAAATCTGAAAATTAGCAGCTGGCATCTTAAGGTTTTTTTAATTAATGCATGTGAGACAGGTTCCATGTACAACAAGACAGGCAGAGAGGAAGAGAGAAAAATAACAGTTTATTTACCTCTGGTTATGGACACTTTGACCAGCAATAAAGCTTCCACTGCCTTTTCCTCGGACAGTGAACATCTGGCAATATCTACATTTCTGACCCCTTGATCAGCTTACACTCTGAAAGTAAAGAAAAAAGCTTGTTTTTTTTGAAGATATGAAAACAATAACTGAGATATGACCGTTCAATCTAAAGCAGCAGAGTCATTTTCAAGATACGTCAATACAGCACGGAAAGCTTAACACCAGTCTGGTATTGTGGTTGTTCATTAGGTGATGGGAAATATGCCATATGTATGCAAAATAATATACTTACCTTCCTTGAAAATCCATCTATACCACCAAAGGTGACAATTTTGTATTTTGAAAAAAAGCATTGGAATTAAAAGTGAAATGTTTAACCTATTAACCTGATTAATTATTTATCTATTACCAGTTGATGAAGAACAACTCCAATTTCATACATCATTGAACATTTGTATACAAATAAGTAAGAATAAAAAAGTTAAAATAACTTCTTAGATTTGATGGAGACATTGTACATCTTAGCTTGCTACTCAATGTAATAAAGTAATGACTTTTCAAATAAGTTACCTTACACGTTATGTTGGCTGACAATTTGTTAGCTACGCTGTCCTTACGAATAGCATATCATTACAGCAGTATGTACCTAACGTTAGTAGTTATACATCAAACTTGCCAGTATATTAACTATAGGCTATCTAACTACCCAACGTTTATTGACTTGATTATTCCCGTCATTCTTAGCTTAGCTAAATGGCATAGCTTTTGTAAATTCGCTCTGGCTATCTACACCAATTTCAGAGCACTCTCATCTGAGTGTACCAGAGCGCAGAATAATGAATTTACGAGCACTCAACCCCCGTTAAATATGTCTGATGTCAGTAAACATTGGCATAAAAGCGTCATTAAATTGTTTCCAGTAGCACAGTTACAGTCACCAATGCTCTGGTTAAGACGAAAACTTCCTAACCAACTCTGCTAGGGCAAGTAAAATGGTCAGAGTGGTTTCATTTGAGTCTGGAAGTATCTAGCAAACTAGCCAACGTTAGCTTGGGTGCTTGACTACCGTTGTAAGGCCAGAACGCTCAAATCAACCCTACTCCTCGGCCCGAACGTCCGGTGTGCGCTCCGAGAGCGAAACGGTCTGAATTTACAAACTGACAATCTGACAACACTCTGAATTTATGAGCGCAGGCACTCGAAATTGAATTTAAGAACACTCCCAAAAATGTCTAACTAGTAATTTATTATGCTAACTAGCTAGCAAGAGGTTGCATACAGTAGCAACAGCATCAACTTCTGGTAGAGAAGTAGAGAAGGCAAAGAGCTAGTACGCTCAACTGAAAGTTCAGTTACACTACAATTAGGGTGTGGAAATGTTAGACCTCTTAGATATCAATTTAGAATCCTCCAATCCACTTATGCTGTAGCCTACTCCCGACCGTCACGTTGTTTGGACACACCAACATATTTGGACACACCTACTCATTCCAGCATTTTTCATTATTTTGACTATTTTCTACATTGTAGAATAGTGAAGGCATCACAACTATGAAATAACACATATGGAATCAGTTAAGAACAAATTCATATTTACAAGGACAGCCTAATCCTTCCTCCCCGTCGGGGAATTGAACCCCGGACTCCCGCGTGCCCTGCCACTTACGACACAGGGATTCTTTAGCTAAATAGCCCAGACCGTCACGTTTTACAGCGCCATATTTTCTGTTCCTTCCAAATGGAAACCCAGAGGGTTTTTCGTTTTTCTTGGAATAGAAACACAATAATATTAATCAAATGAATTAAGCGAGTACCAGTAAAAAGTTTGGACACACCTACTCATTCCAGGATATTTTGTTATTTTTAATATTATCTACATTGTAGAATAATAGTGAAGACTTCACAACTATGAAATAACACATATGGAATCAGTTAAGAACAAATTCTTATTTACAAGAACAGCCTACTCCTTCCTCGTTGTCGGGGAATTGAACCCCGGTCTCCCGCGTGCCCTCCCTGTCTATGGTAATGCCGATATTGAAGACTATTGAATGCTTCTCAAAGATGCCCTCTGGTGGTCAAACTATCACTAACTTGCAGTAACAGAAAAAATGGCTGACAATTAAATGACGTGCCACAGAATGCTGCGGCAGCCCTCAAGGTGTGTCGCAGTATGACGCAACTTTAAAAGGAGGAACCCCTGTAAGCCAAGCTCCACGGGTGTAAGGGGTGTAAGATTGTGAGGTCATTTACAAAGCTGTCAGGAAATTACTCTGAAAGAAAGTCTGCCCCAGCAGGCTAGCCATGGGTTATAATTTTCACCTCAACACCTTACAGCCCTCCCTCTGTCTTAATGTTCTGGGTTGATCTCTCATAAAGTTGCATTGCCTGAAATCTGCATCAGGGAATGTAGAACCACAGGAGTGTATATGTTAGTTCCAGCCCAGCACTAATACACCTGATTGAGCTAATAACCTTATCATCCATAATATATTTATATTGTAATGATTAGCTGAATCAAATGTGCTAGTGCTCAAGTCCTAGTATGTGTGAACAATTATATGCATCCCTGTGGGTCCTTGGGACCAGGATTAGGAAACCCTGATCTACCCTATCAAAATAGGAGAACAAATAAATCTCTCCCTATCTTGCCAACAGTATTCATCCCCTGATCCTAGGAGGATGGAAGTTTCTCAGATGAGTTTACATCAGCATCAGCCCTCCATTAAAGCAACACTGTGATGTCTGTTAATAAATAATAGAGTCATAGGTCTAGGGGTGTATTTCATTAATTGAAATTACCAGTGACATTTCTGATTGTCCCTTAAACCCTGTTCTGTCCCATGGGGATATCCTAACCCATGCATCCATGGTACTGTTGGAGCTCTCAAAAGACTGAGCAATACATGTCACAATCGATTCCCCCTCTGCTTGAAACTGCTGACTGCTACCATGGAAAAAGAGAGTTGCCATCAAACTTTAGTAAAGGCCCAGTGCACTACTTTTGTGACTCATTTGTTTTTATTTCTACAAAATAAAATAATATTTTTTATTTAGCCTTTTGGTAACACTTTACCATATCATAATATATCATAACAGTGGACATAACTAATCATAATATGGTCATGACACTGTCATGACACATATATTTAGACCTGTTGTGAAATATTGCGTAATTTTATTGCTGGTTATGACACCCACACAAGGCAAAACATTCATTTACATCATAGCCTACTTGTCAACAGTATGTTCATGTTATATAACATTTTCTGAAATTGACCATATTAAATTATCATTATAATTGCACATACATTGATGTCAGACATGCACCTACCCCAATGCTCTGTTTCTAATGACTGGGATGAATGCAGGAACAGATTTCAGGAGAAGGACAAGACACCCTGTTTTTGACTGATGACTGACATAAGGGCATGTACGTGATAGGCCTATCTGGCTTATATGACTATGATGGTCATAATTATTCTTGACAATGTCATAAAGTGTATTTTCTTAGTCCAAGTAAAGTGACACAGGATGGTCATAATGCTTTTTTCAAGTTATTTAAAATATGATGGGGGAAAATCCTGACTAAAGAATTCATTACAACAAAAAGGACTTGAGAAATAAACGTTCAAACAAAAAGAAACCTCTTGGCAGGAAAAAAAACACATTTTAATAAATAAGTGTTATGACCATATTATGACAGGTTATGACACGTTCTATCAGCTGTTAATAACATATTATGGCATGGTTATGACCATGTCATAACGTGTTATGATCCTGGGTGTCAAGTAAAGTGTTACCATATATTATTTTTTAAATGATTTTTCAGGGGGTGCTGCAGCACCCTCAGCAACCCTACTGTACTTCCCGCAGCTATGCTTAGAACATTGTGTAGCGCCTGTCACAAATTTTGAATAAAGAATTAGTGTCTATTTCACGATAATCTGTGATAGTGTGTTGCTTGTTCACCTCCCTTAAAAACTGATTTGGAAGGAAATAGCTTGTAGATGAAATATGGTGGAAACTCCAACTACTCCATGCCTCCATCAATCCAATGTTTTTAGATTTTTAGGAAGAAGTGAATAGGGGAAAACTTCAGGAGAAAGGAGATATTATTGGGACGCACACCCTCTCTGTTTAAAGTCGTGACCATTTACAAACACTGATTGGCCTTTTCATTGGACTGTGTGCTGATTTAGTCTCTGGCTCTGACTCTGACATGTCAAATTAATCTTTCCACACCGTTGCTTATCTTTTCCTTTAACAGCACTTCATGTTATGATTCCCACTGCCTTGTTGTTATTCTTTTCACCATTATCATTTTGTCAAATGAAGAGAGCTCCTGGACAACACTCACTAGTGAAAAGAGAAAAAGAGAAGAAAGAAATGCTCTGCCAAGGGCCTCAAACGTGTTTTTTCCTGAACCAAAACGTATTGTGTATTCAATGAAAGCACTCACTATTAATTTCGAAGTTCTACATTTTCAGTGGGAAAACTATACTCTAGGCATCAGCTGACATCACATGCATGGCGTACATGGAGCGTACATGAAGTCTAGGACCAAAAGGCTCCTCAACAGCTTCTACCCCCAAGCCATTAGACTGCTGAACAATTCATAAAAAATCGCCACCGGACAATTTACATTGAACCCCCACTCCCTTTTGTACACTGCTGCAACTCGCTGTTTGTTTGTTACCTATGCATAGTCACTTCGCCCCCACCAACATGTACAGATTACCTCATCTAGCCTGTACCCCTGCACTGACTCAGTACCGGTGCCCACTGTATATAGCCTCGTTGTTGTTATACTTATTGTGTTACTTTTTATAATTACTTTTTATTTTAGCCAAGTGGTAAATATTTTCTTCTTCTTTAATCTGGGCCCCTACAAATCAACCGGGCTAGACAATCTGGACCCTCTCTTTCTAAAATTATCTGCCAAAACTGTTGCAACCCCTATTACTAGCCTGTTCAAACTCTCTTTCGTATCGTCTGAGATTCCCAAAGATTGGAAATGCCACGGTCATCCCCTTCTTCAAAGGGGGAGACACTCTAGACCAAACTGCTACAGGCCTATATCTATCCTACCCTGCCTTTCTAAGGTCTTTGAAAGCCAAGTTAACAAACAGATCACCGACCATTTCGAATCCCACCGTACCTTCTCCGCTATGCAATCTGGTTTCAGAGCTGGTCATGGGTGCACCTCAGCCACGCTCAAAGTCCTAAACGATATCATAACCACCATTGATTAGAGACATTACTGTGAAGCTGTATTCATTGACCTGGCCAAGGCTTTCGACTCTGTCAATCACCACATCCTTATCGGCAGACTCGACAGCCTTGGTTTCTCAAATGATTGCCTCGCCTGGTTCACCAACTACTTCTCAGATAGAGTTCAGTGTGTCAAATTGGAGGGCCTGTTGTCCGGACCTCTGGCAGTCTCTATGGGGGTGCCACAGGGTTCAATTCTCAGGCTGACTCTCTTCTCTGTAAACATTAATGATGTTGCTCTTGCTGCTGGTGACTCTCTGATCCACCTCTACGCAGACGACACCATTCTGTATACCTTCTTTGGACACTGTGTTAACTTGTTAGGGAGTGGCAGCTGAGGGGTCGGTTTTGGAGAGCCTGGCGTGCCCAAAGTAAAATGCCTCCCATTCAGGCCCAGAAAATAGGATATGCACATATTGGTACCATTGGATAGGAAACACTCTGAATTTTCCATAACTGTTAACCATTTGTCTGTGAGTAAAACAGAACGCATATAGCAGGCGAAACCCCGAGGAATTTCTGTCCTGGAAAAAGTGATTTTGACACATTGCTCATTTGGGAACCCCTCCCTCATGAAAATGACCATATAAGGGCATATGAATGCAGTACCCATCGCTTCCTTTAGATGTCAACAGTCTGGAGACAGTGTAAGTTTTCATTTTGGATGAATTAGACCAGAGAATAAGAGCAAATCAGGAAGTCACTCATTTATGTAAACAGTACCCAGCCTTGGCGCCGAGAAGGCACGCTGTGTCTTTTTACCGTCTTTATCGATCAGTTTATATTCGGTTGATTTATAATAGTAAATATACGTAAAAGTGTTCCTAAGGATACATTTAAAACTATGTTTGATTGTTCTTGGACAAGTTTATAGGTATAAGATGAACGAGTTCGCGTCACGTTTCAATGGACTAGTGGAGGCTGTCGTTTCTGATTATAACGCGCAAACCAAATGGAGGATTTATGGATAAAATACATTACTTTTTCTAACAAAAGAACCATGGATTGTCTTCGTTGGACACTTAGGATGACCTCAGCAGAAGTTCTTCAACAGGTAATTGATTTGTTTTCGCTGTGAAATGTGTTATGTGTGTGCCATGATGGCTAATCGATTCATGGCTATGGGAAAAGGTGCTACCCTCAGGTGCTCAGGTGCTACCCTCAAACAATCAAATGTGCTGCTTTCGCCGTAAAGACTTTTTGAAATCTGACAACACTGTGATATTGCCAAGAAACAGAGCTTTTGATGAGTATGGAACACTTGTATATTGGTGGATGTTTAATAATTCAACTTTGGGATTTTGAATTTGGCGCCTTACATTTCACCTGGTAGTGTCGGGAGCAGCCCGCTAGCGCCTCAGTGATCCCTGAGAAGTTAACTAACCTCCAGACGAGCTTCAATGCTATACAACTCTCCTTCCGTGGCCTCCAACTGCTCTTAAATGCAAGTAAAACTAAATGCATACTCTTCAACCGATCCCTGCCCGTACCTGCCCGCCCGTCCAGCATCACTACTCTGGATGGTTCTGACTTAGAATATGTGGACAACTACAAATAACTAGGTGTCTGGTTAGACTGTTATCTCTCCTTCCAGACTCACATTAAGTTGCAAATGAGAATGTGTTCTCAACTAGCCTACCTGGTTAAATAAGGGTAAAAAAAAAAAAAAAAAAAACCTGTACTGTTGGTTAAGGGCTTGTAAGTGAGCATTTCACGGTAAAGTCTACACTTGTATTCGGCGCATGTGGCAAATAAAGTTTGATTTGATTTTCAGTTTTTTTTCTAAATTAATTCACAGACCACCCATTTCCACCATCTACTTGAGTGACATGAAAGGTCCATCTGAGGAGATAATGAGTTGAAATTCTAATTTAAGACTGACCTCAGTGTAATTAAAGGTGCTCTTTATAAATAAAGCTATGGAGATAACATACCATGCTCACTAATAACCTTTTGAAAAAGACTACACAAGACCTCCCTACAAATAGGGACAAGGTCATGTAGGAAGTGATTGAAGATGAAATGCTATCATATAATGAAAAAGATAAACATTTCACTAAGGCAATTCAACGTCGGAAGAGTTTTAAGAAATAGACAGCCAATTCTAATTAATGATTAAAATTACTTCAGTACTATCTTCTCAATAGTAACGGTACATCAAACATAGGCCTCCCCATTCTCCATCTATCTGATCACACCATGTCCTCCCACAGTATGTGTATCCTGATCACCAAGCAAAGTACTTCCAATCAAATCAAAGTTAATTTGTCACGTGCGTCAAATACAACAGGTGTAGACCTTACAGTGAAATACTTACTTACAGGCTCTAACCAACAGTGCAATGTTTAAAGAAAATGAAATAAGGTATTTGGTGAACAATAGATAAGGAAAGAAATAAAAACAACAGTAAAAAGACAGTTAAAAATAACAATAGCGAGGCTATAACAGTAGTGGAGCTACAGTTGAAGTCGGAAGTTTAAATACACCTTAGCCAAATACATTTCCTGGCATTTAAAACTAGAAAAAATTCCCTGCCTTAGGTCAGTTAAGATCACCACTTAATTTTAAGAGTGTGAAATGTGAGAATAATAGTAGAGAGAATTATTAATTTCAGTTTTTATTTCTTTCATCACATTCCCAGTGGGTCAGAAGTTTACATACACTCAATTAGTATTTGGTAGCATTGAATTTAAATTGTTTAACTTGGGTCAAACATTTCGGTTGGCCTTCCACAAGCTTCCCACAATATGTTGGGTGAATTTTGGTCCATTCCTCCTGACAGAGCTGGTGTAACTGAGTCAGGCTTGTAGGCCTCCTTGCTTGCACACGCTTTTTCAGTTCTGCCCACACATTTTCTATAAGATTGAGGTTTTAAACTTCCTGACTGACTGACTGTCTTGAAACTTCAGTATATCCACATCATTTTCCTCCCACATGATGCCATCTATTTTGTGAAGTGCACTAGTCCCTCCTGCAGAAAAGCACCCCCACAACATGATGCTGCCACCCCTGTGCTTGGGATGGTGTTCTTCGGCTTGCAAGCATCCACCATAAGCATACCTGTTTCATCCAGCATCTTTACAAGGTCCTTTGCTGTTGTTCTGGGATTGATTTGCACTTCTTGCACCGAAGTACGTTCATCTCTAGGAGACAGAACGCGTCTCCTTCCTGAGCGGTATGACAGCTGCGTGGTCTCATGGTGTTTTTACTTGCGTACTATTGTTTGTACAGATGAACGTGGTACCTTCAGGCGCTTGGAAATTGCTCCCAAGGATGAACCAGACTTGTGGAGGTCTACAATTTTTTTCTGAGGTCTTGGCTGATTTCTTTTGATTTTCCCATGATGTCAAGCGAAGAAGCATGCAGCCTACTCAATCAAGCGAAGAGTTTGATGGTAGGCCTTGAAATACATCCACAGGTACACCTCCAATTGACTCAAATGATTTCAATTAGCCTATCAGAAGCTTCTAAAGCCATAACATCATTTTCTGGAATTTTCCAAGCTGTTTAAAGGCACAGTCAACTTAGTGTATGTGAACTTCTGACCCACTGGAATTGTGATACAGTGAATTATAAGTGAAATAATCTGTCTGTAAACAATTTTGGAAAAATTACTTGTGTCATGCACAAAGCAGATGTCCTAACCAACTTGCCAAAACTGTAGTTTGTTAACAAGGAATTTGTGGAGTGGTTGAAAAACGAGTTTTAATGACTCCAGTGTATGTAAACTTCTGACTTCAACTGTATATACAGGCACCGGTTTGTCGGGCCGATTGAGGTAGTATGGGATAATGGTTTTGATGTGAGCCTTTCAAAGCACTTCATGGCTACGGATGTGAGTGCTACGGGTCTGTAGTCATTTAGGCTGGTTGCCTTCGTGTTCTTGGGCACAGGGACTATGGTGGTCTGCTTGAAACATGTTGGTATTACAGACTCAATCAGGGACATGTTGAAAATGTCAGTGAAGACACTTGCCAGTTATTCAGCATATGCCTGGAGCACACGTCCTGGTAATCCGTCTGGCCTCGCAGCCTTGTGCATGTTGACCTGTTTAAAGGTCTTACTCACGTCGGCTACGGAGAGCGTGATCACACAGTCGTCCGGAACAGCTGATACTCTCATGCATGCCTCAGTGGTGCTTGCCTTGAAGCGAGCATAGAAGTGATTTAGCTCATCTGGTAGGCTTGTGTCACTGGGCAGCTCGCGGCAGTGTTTGCTTGTAGTCTGTAATAGTTTGCAAGCCCTGCCACATAAGACGAGCGTCAGAGCCGGTGTAGTATGATTCAATCTTAGCTCTGTATTGACGCTTTGCTTGTTAGATCGTTTGTCGGAGGGCATTGCAGGATTTCTTATAAGCTTCCGGGTTAGACTCCCGCACCTTAAAAGCGGCAGCTCTACCCTTTAGCTCAGTGCGAATGTTGCCTAATCCATGGCTTCTGCTTGGGGTATGTACGTACAGTCACTGTGGGGACGACGTCCTCAATGCACTTATTGATAAAGCCAGTGACTGATGTGATGTACTCCTCAATGTCATCGGAAGAATCCCGGAACATATTCCAGTCTGTGCTAGCAAAACAGTCCTGTAGTTTAGCATCTGCTTCACCTGATCACTTTTTTATAGACCGAGTCACTGGTGCTTCCTGCTTAAATCTTTGCTTGTAAGCAGGAATCAGGATAGAATTGTGGTCGGATTTACCAAATGGAAGGTGAGGGAGAGCTTTGTCCGCGTGTAAATGTAATGCATCAGAAAGCTCAACAAAAAGTGGTGACTGATTTATCAGAGTATAAAGTAATGCAAGACATGGTCCAATATCAAGAGTTGATTAACTTCTTAGGGAGCGGTGGGGCGCTACTCCCCCACTCCCGACACTACCCGGTGAAATGCAAGGCGCCAAATTCAAAATCCAAAAGTTGAATTATTAAACATGCATCAATATACAAGTGTTGCATAGTCATCAAAAGCTCTGCTTCTTGGCAATATCACAGCGTTGTCAGATTTCAAAAAGACTTTACGGCGAAAGCAGCACATTTGATTGTTTGAGGGTAGCACCTCACATATTTTTCCCATAGCCATGAATCGATTAGCCATCACGGCACACACATAACACATTTCACAGCGAAAACAAATCAATTACCTTCTGAAGAACTTCTACTGAGGGCTTCCCAAGTGTCCAACGAAGACAATCCATGGTTCTTTAGTTAGAAAAAGTAATGTATTATATCCATAAATCTCTGTTTGGTTGGCGCGTTATAATGAGAAAATACAGCCTCCACTCGTCCATTGAAATGTGAAGAGAACTCGTTCAACTTGTCCAAGAACAATCAAACATAATTGTAAATGTATTCTTAGGAACACTTTTATGTATATATAGTATAATATTTGAACCGGAATACAAACTGGGTGATAAGAAAGGAAAAAACCACAGAGCGCGCCAGCCGGGAACGTGCATTTTCTTCTATTGACATCTGTGTGGCCACTTCCTTATTCGTCTTCTTCTACAATCTAAAAGCAGCTAAAAAGAATCAAAACACTGTCTCGAGACTGTTGACATCCAGAGGAAGCAATAGGTACTGCATTCATATGCCCTTATATGGGCATTTTCATAAGGGAGGGGTTCCAAATGAGGCAATGTGTCAAAACCACTTTTTCCAGGACAGAAATTCCTCGGGTTTTTGCCTGCCATATCCGTTCTGTTATTCTCAAAGACGAAATGTTAACACTTTTAGAAACTTCAGAGTGTTTCCTATCCAATGGTACTAAATATGTGCATATGCTATTTTCTGGGCCTGAATGGGAGGCATTTTACTTTGGGCACGCCAGGCTCTCCAAAACCGTCACCTCGTGCGCTGCTCCCAAAGAAGTTAAAACCACGTATGATGCAGTGCACAACTCCCAAGGTTCTTGATGATCGCTTTCCTGCTAGCTTTGCTTTCCTCCTGGAACTTAATTGATCAATATCACCACATCAACATACTCTGCTGTAGCCTATACACTAACAGTGTGCACCTTTGTCCTTGGCGCTTCCAGGCAGCCGCTCGAGACTAACATGTGTTACAATGCTTGAAATATTTGTTGATGTTGGGGTTTTTTTGTGTCGCACTGCATACTTTTCCCTGCTCTTCTAACGGATTAAGCATGGCTTTGACAACGATGGATTGTACAAACGTTGTGGAATACTCATCACATTTTCTACGGATTTACAAAAAACATGCACCCTCCACTGGCACGCATATCCAAGGGGTGAGAGGGACTACAGCTGGTAAGGGCAGACAGAGGAAAATACTGACAATAGAAGGTAACAGACCTAAAATACATAAAAAACACAATCGCTCAAGTGAATTTAGAATTCTAACTGAATTATGTGACGTCGCAAAGAGAGGGGGTGAGAGGAGGGGGCGTGGTTATGTATGTGAACCACAATATGCAGGCTTAGAGAAGAACTGACCTAGAGAAAGAGGAATTTAAGTGTACAGTATGTGGCTTCAGCTCCGTCCTAAACGACTCCCCAGCTCAATTTCAACTCCATTAGTGGAAGTACTCTACCATCGCCCATGGGCAAACTAGAAAACATTTAATAAAACAAATACTCATGCCAACAGTTTTATCTTTTCGTCAAAGAAGTTGAATTTATCACTGCTGAAGTGAAAGCCATCCTCTCTTGGGGAATGCTGCTTTTTAGTTAGCGACAGTATCAAAAATACATTTTGGATTGTTATTTTTTTCCTCAATTAAGTTGGAAAAATAGGATGATCGAGCAGCAGTGAGGGCTCTTCGATACTGCACGGTACTGTCTTTCCAAGCTAGTCGGAAGACTAGTTTGGAGTAGCGCCATTTCCGTTCCAATTTTCTGGAAGCCTGATTCAGAGCTTGGGTATTTTCTGTATACCAGGGAGTTAGTTTCTTATGATATTTTTTGATTTTAGGGGTGCGACTGCATCTAGGGTATTACTCAAGGTTAAATTGAGTTCCTCATTTAGGTGGTTAACTGATATTGTAGGGGTTGCGTAACTGGTTGCAGAGAAGTCAGGCGCAGGAGAGCAAAACTGGGTAATAAACTTAGTCGTTTATTAAACAACCCAACGGTTCAAACAACACGAGAGGAAATGGGCACAAAATAGCCCGTAACGCACCAGTACATAAAGTGCACAAGCACTACAATAAACAATCCCACACAAAGACATGAGGGGGAACAGAGGGTTAAATACAAAACATGTAATGAGGGAATTGAAACCAGGTGTGGAAAACACAGACAAAACAAATGGAAAATGAAAAGAGGATCGGTGATGGCTAGAAGACCGGTGACATCGACTGCCGAACACCACTCGAACAAGGAGAGGCAACGACTTCGGCGGAAGTCGTGACAGATATTTGTACTCTGACGTCCTTGGGTAGATGGAGGGAGTCTGGAAGGGCATCTAGGAATCTTTGGGTTGTCCGAGAGTTTATAGCACGGCTTTTGATGATCCTTGGTTGGGGTCTGAGCAGATTATTTGTTGCAATTGCAAACGTAAAAAATTGTCGTCCGATAGAGGAAAAACATTAAGATCCACAACATTTATTCCACGGGACAAAACTAGGTCCAGAGTATGACCGTGGCAGTGAGTAGGTCCGGGAGACATGTTGGACAAAACCCACTGAGTCGATGATGGCTCTGAAAGCCTTTTGGAGTGGGTCTGTGGACTTTTCCATGTGAATAGTCACCAAAAATGTGAATATTATCTGCCATGACTACAAGGTCCAATAGGAATTTAGGGAACTCAGTGAGGAACGCTGTATATGGCCCAGGAGGCCTGTATACAGTAGCTATAAAAAGTGATTGAGTAGGCTGCATAGCTTTCATGACTTGAAGCTCAAAAGACGAAAACGTCAGTTTTCGTCTTTTAGCAACACCGCCTTTGCGGGATGCGCGGGGGATATGTTCACAAGTGTAACCAGGAGGTGAGGCCTCATTTAACACAGTAAATTCATCAGGCTTAAGCCATGTTTCAGTCAGGCCAATCACATCAAGATTATGATCAGTGATTAGTTCACTGACTATAACTGCCTTGGAATTGAGGGATCTAACATTAAGTAGACCTATTTTGAGACGTGCGATATCACAATCTCTTTCAATAATGACAGGAATGGAGGAGGTCTTTATTCTAGTGAGATTGCTAAGGCGAACACCGCCATGTTTAGTTTTGCCCAACCTAGATCGAGGCACAGACATGGTCTCAATGGGGATAGCTGAGCTGACTACACTGACTGTGCTAGTGGCAGACTCCACTATGCTGGCAGGCTGGCTAACAGCCTGCTGCCTGGCCTGCACCCTATCTCATTGTGGAGCTAGAGGAGTTAGAACCCTGTCTGTGTTCGTAGATAAGATGAGAGCACCCCTCCAGCTAGGATGGAGTCCGTCACTCTTCAGCAGGCCAGGCTTGGTGAGTCCCAGAAAGAGAGCCAATTATCTACAAATTCTATCTTTTGGGATGTGCAGAAAACAGTTTTCAACCAGAAATTGAGTTGTGACTCTGCTGTAGAGCTCATCACTCCCCTTAACTGGGAGGGGGCCAGAGACAATTACTCGACGCCGACACATCTTTCTAGATGATTTACACGCTGAAGCAATGTTGCGCTTGGTGACCTCTGACTATTTCATCCTAACATCGTTAGTGCCGACATGGATAACAATATCCCTATACGCTCTACTCGCCAGTTTAAGCTCTAGCCAGCACCATCTTCAGATTAGCCTTAAAGTCGGTAGCCCTGCCCCCTGGTAAACAGTGTATGATCGCTGGATGATTCGTTTTAGGTATAATACTGCGGGTAATGGAGTCGCCAATGACTAGGGTTTTTAAATTGTCAGAGCTAATGGTGGGAGGCTTTGGTGTCTCAGACTCCGTAATGGGAGGAATAGAGACCAGAGAAGGCTCGGCCTCTGAATCCGACCCATTGCTTAATGGGGAGAACCGGTTGAAAGTTTCTGTCGGCTGAATGAACGAAACCAGTTTAGCATTACTACAGCATTTCCTTCCATAAGCCATGAGAAAATTGTCCGGCCGCGGGGACTGTGCGAGGGGATTTATACTACTATCTGTACTTACTGGTAGCACAGACGCTGTTTCATCCTTTCCTACACTTAAATTACCCTTGCCTAACGATTGCGTCTGAAGCTGGGCTTGCAGCACAGCTATCCTCGCCACAAGGCGTTCGTTCTCCTGTATATGAGTACAGCGACTGCAATTAGAAGGCATAATGTTAATGTTACTACTTAGCTTCGGCTGGTTGAGGTCCTGACGAACCACGTCCAGATAAAGCGTCCGGGGTAAAAAGTAGAATGAAAAAAGTTGAGCAAGGGAAAAATTTTAAATATAAACCAACAACTAAAAGGTAAAAAAAGTAAAGTTGGCAGGTAGCAAAGTAAGGTTAGCAACAAATCGCATAGCAGCATGTAAACAAGTCTACAAGTTGTGTCCAAAGCCATGTCCAAAGCCTTTGATTGAGTAGATCACACAAAGCTTCTGCAACATCTGTCTGACATTGAACTGTGTCCAAGGTTACTAGCCTGGCTCCACAGCTACACCACAGGAAGAAGGCAGAGGGTGATGGCAAATGCCACTTTTAGCCCTTGGTCAGAGGTCATCTCTGGTGTGCCACAAGGGGGCATGATTTCACCATATCTGTTTCTCCTTGTCCACCTGAAAATGTGTCTTCAGTGACACTCTGGACACTGGTATGCAGACAATGTAGGGCTGTCCCGAGTAATACCATCAACTAGCATCAAAGAGGACATTTCCATGGGCTTGGAGGTAAAGCAGCTGGAAGAGTGGGCCACATCCAACAACATGCTCTTGAATAGGAAAAAGTCTGGAAATTCGGATGTGGTATTCTAGAGACCATCCACAAGCTGCACGACTAATCCTAGGAGGACAGGAAGTACCAGTGGTAACAACACCTAAGTATATTGGTTTTCATGTAGACTCTAACCTCAGTTGTGACACACATGTGGAGCAGTCAGTGAGGAAGGCCTCAAAATGCCTTTTTGACTGTTCTTGCCAGAAATGGCCTAAATTACTTGCCGTTACTTTAGATTGTAAGCTGTCATGGTCAAAACATATAGATACAATGGTTGTAAAGATGGGGAGAGGTCTGGCCATAATAAAGAGATGCTCTGCTTTTTGACACCACACTCCAAAAAGTAAGTTCTGCAGGCTCTAGTTTTGTCTAATCTTGATTATTGTCCAGTCATGTGGTTCAGTGCTGCAAGGAAATGCCTAGTTAAGCTGCAGCTGGCCCAGAACAGAATGGCACGTTTTGCTCTTAATTGTAATCAGATGGCTGATATAAATACTATGCATGCCAGTTTCTCTTGGCTAAGAGTTGAGGAGAAACTGACTGCATCAATTCTTCTTTTTATAAGAAACATTAATGTGTTGAAAATACTTAATTGTTTGCATAGTCAATTTACACACAGCTCTGACACACACACTTATCCTATCAGACATTCCACCAGGGGTCTTTTCACAGTATTATATAGAGCCCTAATTGCATGGAACTTCCTTCCATCTCATATTGCTCAAATAAACAGCAAACCTGGTTTAAAAAAATAGATAAAGCAACACTTCGCGGCAGAACGCCTCTCCCATATTTGACCTAGATAGTTTGTGTGTATAAATTGATATGTAGGCTACGTGTGCTTTTTGAAAAAAATTATGTAGTTCTGTCTTTGAGCTGTTCTTGTCTATTGATGTTCTTGTCTATTGATGTTCTGGATTATGTCATTCTGTATTATGTTTCATGTTTTGTGTGGACCCCTGGAAGAGTAGCTGCTGCTTTTGTTGATGGGATCCTAATAAAATACCAAATACCAACTACCCACTGCTATCAGACTGTATAATAATTCTAGCTCTTAAATGGTTTTCCTAAAAATTATATTTATTTTAAATCACATTTTAATATTTACATTTCTGTCATGAAAAATGTCCTATAATGTTTTCAATTGTTCAATATTCTATTTATGTCACATATTACGTGTTATGCATTTTAAATGAGTGTTTTGCAATTATTAACATTTCATCTGTGAGCAAGAATAAATAAACTCAAACTCAAACCCCTGAGGTATAGCGTCTCACTTTAGAAGCATGTGTTTATTCATGAATTCCCCTTAGGTAGACATACACCATCCTCTGTGGATGGCAAGGGTACACTGGAACAGGCCTATGGCACAGGGAACCATGAACACTGTATTACGCCTTTCTACCCCTCCAAAACAGCCCCGCTGACTGTCCAACAGCGCCAGCCTCATAATCATCTATACAATCCCCTCTGAATACAAAGCAGGAGAGGTTATGAATTCCCGCTGCATATCTAGAGCACAAGGTAAAGGGCAGAGTAAAAACTGAATGTTCATCATTTGATATTAATAAGATACAAAGGAGGCCTCTTTGATCAAAGGCAAAAAGGTCAAGTTCAACAGATATTCACAGGAGATGATTCACAGGTGCTCTATTTTCAGATCCGCAAAATACCAGTCTCAATGTCAACAGTGAAGATGCGACTCCCCGGATGCTGGCCTTCTAGGCAGAGTTACTCGTGTCTATGTCTCGTGTCTATGTTATTTTGCCCATCTTAGTCTTTTATTTTTTATTGGCCAATCTGAGATATGGCTTTTTCTTTGCAACTCTGCCTAGAAGGCCAGCATCACGGAGTCGCCTCTTCACTGTTGACATTGAGATTGGTGTTTTGCGGGTACTATTTAATGAAGCTGCCAGTTGAGGACTTGTGAGAAGTCTGTTTATCAAACTAGACACTCTAATGTACTTGTCCTCTTGCTCAGTTGTGCACCGGGGCCTCCCACTCCTCTTTCTATTCTGGTTAGAGCCAGTTTGCGCTGTTCTGTGAATGGAGTAGTACACAGCGTTGTACAAGATCTTCAGTTTCTTGGCAATTTCTCGCATGGAAAGCCTTCATTTCTCAGAACAAGAATAAACTGATGAGTTTCAGAAGAAAGTTCTTTGTTGTTTCTGGCCATTTTGAGCCTGTAATCGAACCCCCAAAATGCTGATGCTCCAGATACTCAAATAGTCTAAAGAAGGCCAAGTTTTATTGCTTCTTTAATCAGGACAACAGTTTTCAGCTGTGCTAACATAATTGCAAAAGAGTTTTCTAATGATCAATTTGCCTTTTAAAATGATAAACTTGGATTAGCTAACACAACGTGCCATTGGAACACAGGAGTGATGGTTGCCTCTGTACGCCTATGTAGATATTCCATAAAAAATCTGCCGTTTCCAGCTGCAATAGTCATTTACAACATTAACAATGTCTACACTATATTTCTGATCAATTTGATGTTATACTTTTTTCCCTCACTGTACACCACTACACAGCGACCTAACATGTCTCTAAACACCTTGTTAACTTCTTAGGGAGCGTCTCCCGAGGTGACGATTTTGGAGAGTCTGGCGTGCCCAAAGTAAAATGCCTGCCACTCAGGCCCAGAAAATAGGATATGCACATAATTAGTACTATTGGATAGGAAACACTCTGACGTTTCTAAAAGTGTTAAAATAATGTATGTGAGTATAACAGAACTGATATAGCAGGCAAAAACCCATCCGGATTTGCAGTTTTCTTTGTACATGACCTTTTTCTCCAGGCTGCCTATTGATGTCTATGTTAACTAGGACTGAGACTGCAGTACCTATGGCTTCCACTAGATGTCAACAGTCTTTATACAGTGTCTGGAGGCTCTAGCACTAAGCAGAACAGATAGGAAGAGGAAGTAGTGGGACCACATTTGTCAACAACATTTCACGGGCGCGAGATTGTGAGCGCGCCCCACTTTATTTTCCTTTCCTATCATTCACGTTATCGTCCGGTTGAAATATTACAGTAAATATACATAAAAGGATACGTAAGGATACATTCAAAATTATGTTTGATTTGTTTGGAGAAAGTGTATAGGTCTAATTTGAACGTGTTCTCTTCACGGTTCAATGGGCGACTCGACGGTGGATTTTCTGATCATAACGCGCCAACCAAACAGAGATTTATGGATATAATAAAATACTTTTTCTAACAAAAGAACCATTGGATGTCTTTGTTGGACACTTGGGAAGCCCTCAGCAGAAGTTCTTCGAAAGGTAAGTTATTTATTTTAGCTCTTATATGGGTTTTGTGTGACCCGCGCTGGATAGGAATTTATGCTAATGTGGAAAATAGGAGAGGTGCTATCCTCAAACAATCAAATGTTGTGCTTTCGCCATAAAGCCTTTTTGAAATCTGATAACGCTGTGATATTGCCAAGAATCAGAGCTTTTGATGACTATGCAACACTTGTATATTGATGAATGTTTAATAATTCAACTTTTGGATTTTGAATTTGGCGCCTTACATTTCACCGGGTAGAGTTGGGAGCGACCCACTAGCACGCCGTTTCTCCCTAAGTAGTTAAATAGCTTGAAAAATTCCTGAAAATTATGTAATGGCTTTAGAAGCTTCTGATAGGCTAATTTACATAATTTGAGTAAATTGGAAGTGTACCTGTGGATGTATTTCAAGGCCAACCTTCAAACTCAATGCTTCTTTGCTTGACATCATGGGAAAATCAAAAGAAATCAGAGAGACAGGGGCCACACTGCAGTGACGATCGGCCTGCGCCTTCTGGCAGAGGACGACACGCTGGAGACGGGTGTGTGCTGTGTTCCATAACTCCTCGGCATGCCGGAACTAATCGTCCACCACAGGAGCCTCGATCTGACTCCGGTGCCAGGGCTGGCTGATAGCCTAGGACACACTGAAAGGGTGTGAGGTTAGAGGAAGAGGGACTGTGGGAGTTTTGTGCATATTCTGCCCAAGACAGAAACGCAGCCCACTCGCCTGGGCGGTCCTGGCAGTAACTACGAAGGTACATACCCAGTTCCTGATACACCCTTTCCACCTGCCCAAATGATGGGAGACGGTACCCGGAGGTGAGGCTGACTGTGACCCTCAGCCGTTCCATGAAGGCCTTCCAGACGTGGGAGTTGAATTGAGGACCACGGTAAGACACGATGTCCTCCGGGATCCCATTGTACCGGAAGATGTGAGAGAAGAGAGCCACCGCGGTCTGCATGGCCGTAGGGAGACCAGGCAGAGGAATCAAACGACAGGCTTTGGAAAACCAGTCCACAACAACCAGGATGGTGGTGTGCCCCTCCGAGGGGGGATGGTCTGTGACAAAGTCCACAGAGAGATGGGACCAGGGTTGTTGTGGAACCGGCAGAGGGTGGAGTTTGCCATAGGGGAGGTGTCTTGCTCTGTGCGCAGGTGGAGCAGGAAGATACGTAAACCCGGACATCCTGGGCCAAGGTGGGCCACCAGTACTTGGCGGAGAGACAGTTGATAGTACGAGGAGACAGTCCCGCCCATCAGAGGGCACTTAGGTACGCCCCTTGGGACAGTGGGCAGGTGAGGGCTCATGTCGCAAGGCTCGACAGATGTCAGCGTCCACATTTCACATGACAGGAGCCACAATATGGGACAGGGGAAAAATGGGTTTCATGTGCACCCAGGACAACGCATCGGGCCTTGAAGTTCTTAGATCCCGGCCGGTAGGAGGGTAAAGTCAAACCTGCCGAAGAATAGGGCCTGACGTGGATTCAGGCTCTTCGCTGCTTGATTATACTCGAGATTCCGGTGGTCCGTCCAAACCAGGAATGGGTGTTGAGCACTCTCCAGCCAGTGCCGCCATTTTTTCAGCTCCTTCTTGACGGCCAGCAACTCACGATCCCCCACGTCGTAATTCCCCTCCGCGGGAAACAACTTCTGTGAGTAGAAGGCGCATGGATGGAGTTTAGGCGGCGATCCAGTGTGTTGGGAGAGAACAGCCCCCACTCCAACCTCGGAGTGTCCACCTCCACGATGAAGGGCAGAGATGGGTCAAGATGCGTTCGTAAAACGTTCCTTGAGCGCATGGAAGGCTTCGTTGGCCTCCTCAGTCCTGCTAGGCTGTCGAGGACCTCCCTTCAGGAGGGAGGTGAGAGGGGCCACCTCTGTGCTGAAATTCCTAATGAAGCACCTGAAATAGTTGGCAAAACCTAGGAAGCACTGCACCGCCTTTCTGTTGGATGGAACAGGCCACGACCGTACTGCACTGACCCTCTGCTCTTCCATCTGCACTGGATATCCGATTGCCGAAGAAGGAAACCTCCTGATGGAAGAAAAGGCACTTGTCTGCATTGGAGTACAGGTGATGCCCTATCAGCCCATTCAAAACGGACCTGACATGAGAGACATGTTACTCGCATGTAGTGGAGTACACCAAGATGTTGTCTATGTACAGTGAGGGAAAAAAGGATTTGATCCCCTGCTGATTTTGTACGTTTGCCCACTGACAAAGAAATGATCAGTCTATAATTTTAATGGTAGATTTATTTGAACAGTGAGAGACAGAATAACAACAAAGAATACTTATTTCCCTCATTAAAATGCAAATCAATTCATAAAAAATTTCACATGCGTTTTTCTGGATTATTTTGTTGTTATTCTGTCTCCTACTGTTCAAATAAACCTACCATTAAAATTATAGACTGATCATTTCTTTGTCAGTGGGCAAATGTACCAAATACTTTTTTCCCTCACTGTACACCACTACACAGCGACCTAACATGTCTCTAAACACCTTGTTAACTTCTTAGGGAGCGTCTCCCGAGGTGACGGTTTTGGAGAGTCTGGCGTGCCCAAAGTAAAATGCCTCCCACTCAGGCCCAGAAAATAGGATATGCACATAATTAGTACTATTGGATAGGAAACATTCTGAAGTTTCTCAAAGTGTTAACATAATGTCTGTGAGTGTAACAGAACAGATATAGCAGGCGAATACCCGAGAAAAATCCATCCGGAATTACTGTTTTTTGTCACATTGGCTCTGTTTGACAGTCTCCCTATTTCAGTACCTATGGCTTCCACTAGATGTCAACAGTCTCTATACAAAACCTGACCAGAACGGATAAGGAGAGAATATGGTCCAGGGAGCTCAGATGTCAACAAGCATTTGCAGGCGCGCAACCGAGTGCGCGCTCCACTGTTTTTTCCTTTCTTATTGTTCAGGCTACAATCCGGTTGAAATATTATAGTAAATATACATAAAAGAATACCTAAGGAAACATTAAAAATTATGTTTCATTTGTTTGTAGAAATATGATAGGTATAATTTCAACGCGTTCTCTTCACGGTTCTATGGGCGACTCGACAGTGGATTTTATGAACATAACGCGGCAACCAGACGGAGATTTATGGATATAATAAATGACTTTTTCTAACCAAAGAAACATGGATTGTCTTCGTTGGACACTTGGGAAGCCCTCAGCAGAAGTTCATCAAAGGTAATCGATTTTATATTAGCGATATTATGCATTTTGTGAGACCCAGGTTGGGTTATGGATTTATGATAATGCGTAAATATTAGAGGTGCTACCGGGTAGTGTCGGGAGTGGGGATAATAACAGAGAGTAGCAGTCGCGTAGAAGAGGGGGCAATGCAAATTCTGTAGTGCCTTATGCTCGGAGGTCGAGCAGTTGTCATACCAGGCAGTGATGCAACCCGTCAGGATGCTCTCGATGGTGCAGCTGTAAAACCTTTAGAGAATCTGAGGACCCATGCCAAATCTTTTCAGTCTCCTGAAGGGGAATAGGTTTTGTTGTGCCCTCCTCACGACTGTCTTGGTGTGCTTGGACCATGTTAGTTTGTCGGTGATGTGGACGCCAAGGAGCTTGAAGCTCTTGGAGAGGTCGGGATGTCCTGCTGCGTCTCTTGGGTCGGTCATTCTGTCACAGGTGTAGAGAGGAGTAGGCAGGAGGCAGTTGCAGGTTTAGAACTACTCAACTTATTAAAGCACCATATATAAAAGCGGGATGAAACCCAAATTGCAAAATAATAAAGTACTCAGGAATTAGTAGGAGAGATTCCTCTCAGGAAAACAAGCAACATTTACAATGCCTGACAGAGGGAGTATATATACAGTGATAGAGTGAGGATTGGAACCAGGTGTGTGTAATGATGATGAAACAAATCAGGGGTTGATGAGTGAAGGGCGTTTGCCAGCAGCAGGTTCGGCGACGCCGAACGCCTGAGTTGGACAGGAGGGGGAGTCAAAGCGAAGGCTGGTGTGACACCATTTCTCTTTAGGCTATATTGGATATTCAGCTTCTGTGAAACGTTTGGATATGCGTAAAACCCTCCATAATCTACATTATTTTAGGCCTAATATTATATGCCTACGGGAAGCAAATATGGTGCCTGTAACTGTACTTAGACATAGCCTATTTGAAACTAGTTGTTGTTTTATTTTCTTAGAATTTGATAACAATTATTCAATTATAATTTTTTGTTCTTATCAATAGTTAACAAACTAGGCTGTAACAGACTAACATTCAAATTGGAGTTGATGACAACGCAATATATAAAATAATGTAAATACACAACTTCATGCAACCACATATTAACCATGGATAACATTCTGATTGGCCAATGAGGGCTCAAGCCTCGACACACCTTCAACTTGTTTATTCATCAAAACCCTGCCCTTTCGCGTGACCGCCAGCTACTGCACCCATAATTCTGGTTGCGAAAATAGCAAACATATTTCTGACACACTCCTGAACCTATAGTGCTACTGTCGGCACATAGATTTACCATTGCGTTATGTTTGTTAAAATAGAGCCCCAGTCTTCCTCACCCCAGGGAACCTGGCTCCCACTATACAAGAGCTGAGAAATGTAAACCCCTCAAAGGAGATGGAATTTTACTCCTTGTACTGCAATTCTCAAAATGTACTGGCATGTTCAGAAGTTAATGGTCAGCGATCTTGCAAAACGTAATGTACTGTTTTTTTCTTTCACCCAGTTTGGTCATAATACTGTATGTATGTGTCTAGTTTCAGAGAAAATGGGAGAGAATAAACTTGATGATATTGTCAAACAGATGACATACACAACCAATATTATGGGACAAGTTTCCTTTAGTGTGTGTCCCATGTTTATTACTTTTAGCCTCAAGGTTGTTGGTCTATATCCTTATACCTTTATTGATTTTGCCTCATAGCCTACAACACTGTTACTGGTTACTTGCTACTGCAAATATCAAGCAAGCCCTTTGTGAAAGGTCAGCAGTTTATGGGATGATTAACATGTCTATGAGATCGCAGTGGCTTTTCATACTGCACAAATATGTACTCAAAGGGAATCTTGACATATATCTCATACATATAGTATATTATGTGTGGTCTAACCTTAATGCATATTTGTTGACCACATTTTAACCATGATTTATCACATAGCCATAATAGGAACGTTCAAATTCTAAAGACTTACACGTGAGAGCAGAAGGTCATCACAGCCAGGGTGATTCATCATATAAGAGTTCAATAAGGGCTCTTGACTTAAAAAAAAAAAAATATCTTATGGCGAGAGATCTTTTGAAATTAATTCCTGGGTATTGTGCTCATTAAAATCCAAGACAGGGGTGGAGAGTTTGGCTGAGATGTATGGTGTCAGTGAAGTGCTCTGTGCTCCTGTAATGGCAGAATAAATTACTCTCTCCTAGCATGGGGCTGGTGCACCGTGCCTGTCTACATGTCATTTCCAATATGTGTTCATGCACGGCAGGCACCTAACATGAGTAATACGCTATTGGTGTGAAAATGAAAACGATCAGATGGTTGACCTGAGTTGTGAGTGCCCTCAAAAGTCCTGTCTCGCCATAGAGCACTTTTGTTCAGTTCAGATGTAAAATGCAAAAGTATAAGTAAAATAGTTATGCTTCTATTAAATGGCAGAGGCCCAATCGGTATAATGAGATAATGTCTATACACCCTGTGTAATGGTATAACAGAAGGGTGAAAATGTTGCTTTGTCCATCATAAAAATGTTCTTATTTTGCAAGCAGTGTGAGCTCCAAATAGTTGATATATCTGTCATTATTAGCTCCATTGCAAAGACAATTCATCAGAGAGGGTTGTCAAAAAAAAATTGTTTTGGGGAAGGTTGTGTGTTTTTTTTTTATTATTGGGCACAGGGGTGGGTAGTGAGTTTTTTTTCCTGGTTAGCATTTGCCCTTTTGCAGGTTTTACTATATAATTTCTTCCATCTGAGCCAAATTTCCTAATCTGCTTGCATGCACCTCCCCCATATCAAGGATTTTTGGTACTTCCTTATGCACTACGCTTTTACGTATGCTAACTTTTATTATAAACTGGGTGGTTCGAGCCCTGAGTGCTGATTGGCTGACAGCCGAAGTATATCAGACCCTATACCACGGGTATGACAAAAAATGTATTTTTACTGCTCTAATTACGTTGGTAACCAGTTTATAATGTGGGTTTATGATATATGGCCAATATAGCACGGCTAAGGGCTGTGTCCAGGTACTCCGCGTTGCCTCGTGCATAAGAACAGCCCTTAGCCGTGGTATATTGGCCATATACCACACCTCCTCTGGCCATATTGCATAACTATAACACAGGTCAGTACAGTCTACCAGTCTAACGGTCTGTACTGCCCTCTATCCACCATTCATAGTGCCAATAGTGGTAGGTTGATCGTTTGTCTAGATCTGCAATAGGCTAACTAGAAATCATACCACATGTAAAAGCATTCAAAGCTGCGTACATTTTCAATATCAATTGACAAGAACAAATGTGACTGTCCGTCTTATGTGTGATGAGAGGATGTAGCAAAATTAGAAATTGTGTTTTTTTTACATTGGATAAAACTAGAGACTCTGAGCTAGAGAATGGTATATCATAAATTCATTAATTCTGTTTTGAAAGTTGATAAACTTGTAACCACACTTAAAATTCCGTTAAATGTTTTAGTACACCTACTGAAGAGTTCTTGTTTGTCTACACCCATTTAGCATCGTTCACAACCTCTTAAGCCTTAGCCCCACCCATCTCTTCAAGGAATCACATGGGAGGCCATGTGCTAAACAGTGAGTATGGTACAACCAAAGATTTTAAGACTAAAGACTGGTTCGTCTATCGACATGTCTGTGTTCAGTTGTCGCAGTGACGTCAACATTCTATTGTCGTCCGACATCAAACTTGTCATTGTCGTTATGAAAAAGTATAAACACAAAAATGACAGGCTGCATGACATCAGCAGCCTGGTGGTCCAAAATAGCATAACTGGTGTATTTTAATACCAATAAACCCATCTATTTAAAATTTAATTTAGTGTCAATCTAGCAAACCAGGCAACTAAAAACAACTTAGTTAAGTTAGCTGGCTAGCCAGTTCAAATAATGACCATATCATATAGCTCACCACGTCTTAACTTTGGGTCATTTGTATTCATTATTACAGGAAAATAAACTCATAACAAGATCATTATTTACAAGTTAATGGCGAGCTAATTACAGACAATAGCTTACGGTTGTGAGAGTGACGAAATAAAAGCAGGGCATTCTTACGGATCATTTTAGTACTTGGACACTGTCTTGTTGGCCAAACGTTATATCCTGATTTGACTGGTGCAGTTTATGTTTTTCTTCACATTACCGTCTCTGGTAAACACACACTATATCAAATCAAATCAAAGTTTATTTGTCACATGCACAGGATGCAAAAGGTGCAAACGGTATAGTGAAATGGTAACTTGCATAGTGGAGTCTTTTGTTTAGACATTTAGCTAGCCAGCTAGTTTAACAATGAAACATAAACCAAACTCATAACGTTACTACCCTGCATACATCTACAGGTAGCTAAAGCTAACCAACTAGCTAGGTTCAATGTTAGCTAGGTAGCTAAGATTAGGCTATAACTAGAAATGCCTCTGAGATGAGAATAATATTACTACACAGATCACACACGTAATGTTAGCTAACGAGCCAGGCAGCCAGCTAACGTTAGCTAGCTAGCTAACAGTAAGCTTTAACTTGCAATGAAAACAACTTTCTGATAAAATAAGAAATGTATAATATCTGAAAATGTTGTTAGTTAGACTTTCTTATGTGTATGTATGAACGCTTCTCCCTCTCTGTCACGGATGCCAAGGTTGCCCTTAGTTTGAAGATGTAATCCAAAGATTTTCTCTTTTCGACTCCCAACGCATTTGCAATCAAATGCCTGAATATTCTCCATCTCCTTAGCTATCATACTTTGTTTCCAAATCAAATTGTATTAGTCACATGCGCTGAATATAACAGGTGTAGACCTTACAGTGAAATGCTTACTTACGAGCCCCTAACCAACAATGCAGTTAAGGATAAGAAATAAAAGTAACAAGTAATTAAAGAGAAGCAGTAAAATAACAATAGCGGGACTATATACAGGGGGGTACCGCTACAGAGTCAATGTGTGGGGGCACCGGTTAGTTGAGGTCATATGTACATGTAGGTAGAGTTATTAGAGTGACTATGCATAGATGATAACAACAGAGAGTAGCAGCGGTGTAAAAGGGGGCAATGCAAATAGTCTGTGTAGCCATTTGATTAGGTGTTCAGGAGTCTTATTGCTTCGGGGTAGAAGCTGTTTAGAAGCCTCCTGGACCTAGACTTGGCGCTCCGGTACCGCTTGCTGTACCGTAGCAGAGAGAACAGTCTATGACTAGGGTGGCTGGAGTCTTTGACAATTTTTGGGGCCTTCCTCTGACACCGCCTGGTATAGAGGTCCTGGATGGCAGGAAGCTTGGCCCCGGTGATGTACTGGGCCGTTTGCACTACCCTCTGTAGTGCCTTGACTTCGGAGTCTGAGCAGTTGCCATACCAGGCAGTGATGCAACCAGTCAGTGGAATGACACCGGGGCATTCCATTGATTTCAAAACTTGGTCCTCCAGAAAGTAGAGAGCCTTAGCAACACTTTTGAAGTTAGCTACACATACTAAGCAGCTCATGTTATAGACAGAAACGTGCTACATGGCAGACCAAATCTAACTCATCTCTCGGCATGTCAAGCCCATCCATTATCTCAACATGGCTATCGGGAAGGTTCCTGTCTTTTTAAGGGGCTAAACCAACTAGGCTCGTAATTTAACAATTGTATTTTTATTTACAGATGGCATACACATTTGATATTAAGGCACATGAAAGTTCACATGTTCCAGAAGGCATTTCTGCCCAAAATTACATTTTGATTTAAATAAATGTTTTAAGTTCAAATGCCTCTCCTGTGAAGTAGTGACACACGACATACGCCTAGTTTCCTGAAAGGAGTCACAAATAGGAATAGATGATATACAGTGGACAGGCCAGGTGCATAATTGTGCATGAAAGAACAGTGAAGACGTTAAACACATCCAGCTTTATTGTCCAGGGACTGAACATTAGCGAGTAATATACTCGATTTGGACTAGAAGTCCACTCCGAATATCTCTTTTCCGCCTGTGACAGCTGTGTATATTCCCCCTCAAGCTGATACCACGATGGCCCTCAAGGAACTACACTGGAATTTGTGCAAACTGGAAACCACATATCCTGAGGCCACATTTATTGTAGCTGTGGATATAAAAAACACTACCGAAGGTCTATCAACACATTTCCTGTAGTACTTGCGCTTTAAAAACTCTCAACCATTGTTACTCTCCCTTCTGGGATGGCTGCAAAGCACTCCCCTGCCCTCCCTGTGGCAAATCAGATCACGACATTCTGCTCCTCCCTTCCTATAGGCAGAAATTCAAACAGGAAGTACCCGTGCTAAGGTCTATTCAACGCTGGTCTGACCAAACGGAATCCATGATTCAATATTGAGTTGATCACGCGGACTGGAATGTGTTCCGGGTTGCCTCTGAGAATAACATTGAAGTTTGGCGGATGTTGTTCACACTGTGACTATTAAAACCTACCCAAACCAAAAACCATGGATAGATGGCAGCATTCGCGGAAAACTGAAAGCATGAACCATTGCATTTAAGTATGGCAAGGTGACTGGGAATATGCTTGTGAGTAATACATTTAAGCATGTTAACCCTCGCAAGGCTGCTGGCCGAGGTGGCATCCCTAGCCGCGTCCTCAGAGCATGTGCAGACCAGCTGGCTGGAGTGTTTATGGACATATTCAATCTCTCCCTATCCTAGTCTGCGGTCTCCACTTGCTTCAAGATGTCCACCATTGTTCCTGTATCCAAGAAAACAAAGGTAACTGAACTAAATGACTATTGCCCAGTAGCACTTCTGTCATCATGAAGTGCTTTGAGAGGCTAGTTAATGATCATATGACCTCCACCTTACTTGACACATCTGAGCAAGAGGGATGCTGTTCATTGACTACAGCTCAGCCTTCAACATAGTACCCTCCAAGTGTATCATTAAGCTCGGGGCCCTGGGTCTAAACCTCGCCCTGTGCAACTGTACTGAACTTCCTGACAGGCCGCACCCAGGTGGTGAAGGTGAATCAACACCTCCACTAAGTTGATCCTCAACACAGGGGCCCCACAAGCCCCATCCTGTACTCCCTGTTCACCCATGACTGCATGGCCACGCATGCCTCAAATTCAATGATCAAGTTTGCAGACAACACAACAGCAGTAAGCCTGATTGCCAACAATGACGAGAGACAGCCATCGGGGAGGATGTGAGAGCCCTGGCAGAGTGGTGAGAGTGTGCAAAGCTGTCATCAAGGCAAAGGGTGGCACTTTAAAAAATCTCAAATATAAAATAGATTGATTTGTTTAACACTTTTTTGATTACTACATGATTCCATATGTGTTATTTCATAGTTTTGATGTCTTCACTATTATTCTACAATGTGAAAAAAGAAAAACCCTGGAATGAGTAGGTGTGTCCAAACTTTTGACTGGTACTGTCCATTTTTGTAAATTAGACGTGCATTTAGGTCTTATATTACTGTAGCATATGCTGCAGCAAATGTAGGGACCACAATGGAAATAAGTCCCCAGCTTTATTGTGCAATTCCGGTCACTTTAAAAATTATTTATTTACTGAAAAATAAAATCAATCAATCAATCAATCCAAACTGTGCAGCTGCAATTTGATGAGCGGAAAGAGACATCTGTTACAAAACACCAAAAAGTTTAATGACATTTGGATATTGTCAAGCCAAGCCTTCGCTACTGGGTAAGCCTAAGGTAGGGAGGGATGTGTTTTCTGTTTGTCGAGATTGACATAGTGTATTTATGGTGGTGTTGCAAACGATGATACTGAAGTACCTGAAGTCAGTATATTTTGTTTATTGGTTGTGTGGTGCATTGGCAAAGAAACCTGTTGAGGGAAAATTTGTTGCACATATTTTATACAATTATAAATATGGCATGAAAATGTTGAAAATCAGATTCCCCTAGCGGATCATTGTCTGCTACTGGCTCTTTTAATGAGTTAATGAAACAGGCAGGGAGAGTGAGCTCGTCTGTGGTGGTCGTCGAACCCTTAACCTTGTGGTCCATAGATCTGCGTGTCATTGACGGTGCTGGGAAAGTGGCAAAGTTGACATCCACATTTATAAACACATACATGGTTGCTACAGTTCTTGTTATTTGTGGTCGTAAACATTATTTGAGTTAATTGTATGAGGGGGGAGGGTGTTCAATTTATTTTACAGTACAAGGGGAGGGTCAGGTGAAAATATGTTTTAATTTGGGGAGGGAGGGTGCATTCTTTATAGACACCTTGAGATGGATGCTTGCATGTCTCCAGCTCATGGAGTATAGGCCTGAGGAGCATGTTACCACTCTACAGTTGGTAAGCCCTCTGTACATATTAATATATAAATGGTTTTCAAATATTAATCCACCTTATGCTTCCTAATGTCTTCACACAGTATTTAAAACAATAGCAAATGTGCTTATTAATACAAATTTAAAGTGGCTGACTTGGCCTTGCTTGTGCTCCAGATGGTGACCTCTTTCCAAGCCAAGGAGGAGGAAGAGACTAATGGATAAATACTGAACATTTCATCTATTAAAACTCATCTTCACACATGGTACGACCCAGGGTGGAATTTGTGCTCCTTCAATGAATTAAAAATAACCTCCCAGTCGAGTTTCATTTCATTGACCAACTAGACGGCATAATGAAAGTAAAACGAAAGGGGGACACATATCAAACATGTTGTTTTTCTCCGTATTTGGTGTGTGTTCTCCAACAATATGAGAGACCATCACAGAGCATTCAGGCAGGTAATTGCTCAGAAACTAATTATTGCCTCACTAGTCAAGGATGGCACGCCATGCAAAACAGGTGGAGGAAATGCATGTCACAAAAAATCAATTAGATGGAAAATGTCTGGAAATGAAGTGTGTAAACAACAGCAATTGGGGCGTGAGGGAAAGGACCCGGGAAGGTTATAGATTTTAATACATAAGGATTCACATTCTTTTCTCAAAATTTAATCATAGAGGCTATGAACCAAACATAGCTTGAGTCTTTACCTTACTTCCTCTAGTCCTTGATTTCTTGATTTCCTTTAAACCATCAACTGATAACATAACCTAGAACTTGCCCCTGAGCATATCCAGGTGAGACACAGACTGGCTGTGTCTCACCTGGAGAGAGAGCTGAGGGGTTCTGGTTAGCTTTCTCTTCCCTCTGATAATCCTCCCATTGTCTGAAAGGGTCTCTTATGTATTTCTTCATGTCCTATTTACTTATGGAGATCCTCTGTGGTTGTTCCACCAAATCCTCAAAGTCATGTCAGTTTTTTGAATCTGACACTTTGTGTCAACATCTATTTTGTAACAGTTTAGTCGGAACATTAAGCCAGAATTCCCAGTGACAAATCTCTTTTCTGCCTTCCTTCATGGTCTGTCAGCCGGTGGAAAATCAGAGAAATCTCCCATTTGTCCTCCGACGGTGTCTCATGTGAATGCTGATAATGTCACGTCTTATTGGGTTCCTATTCACAGAATGAAGCCTGATTAATATCAACCTATATCAAAAAGGAGGATTTTAAAGGCAGTTCATTGCTCAATCAGCAAGCAGGGCCTACTTTAACTCTGGTTGGGAACCAACCATTCAAAGATGGGGTGGGTAAGAAATGTACTGGTCAATATACTGTAGAGAAAGAGACCGTGTTAGTGAGATAGTAAGTGCCGTGGCATAAGAATATCTGATTTCTCAGTGTCGGATAAATCAAGTCAGATCCATTGAGAACAAAAAATATATCAAAAGATCTGGCAAAAATGAAATGTTTCTGCAAAGTACTGTTAATGATGTGTCAGAATTGATTCAATGAAATATGGTTTTATATTTAACAGACTATACTGTACGAAAAAAAAATGTATATACCACATGTTATCTTTGGAACATATCTGGCACATTATAAAATGTAATTGCTGTCAGTGGTGCAGAATATGTACTTTATGCATTGCTAATCATAATGGAACAGAAGGAAACGCAATAACATCCTCTATCAAATAATTTTCTGTAGGCTACACACATCAATTACATGCATGCGTAGTGCTTTTCTATTGCAAAAATTATCTTTAAACACTTACAAAAAACTCATCTTATCCTATCACACATGCCAACACTGCTGTCATAGTTTCTTATTTTCTTATCCAGTCATAGCAGATTTCTAACTTTGAGACATTGACAGGGTAAAGACAGTACTTTGTGCTCTCTCTATGGTCATCGTTGACAGCTCAACTTTTTGTCTAATGGACAAATCCCCAACCCCCGCCATCTCTCCACTCTGTGGTTGTCTCCACGGGGTTTTGAAAGCTACTCTGCCCCCTTCCTGTGTGCTGCCAGCGGTCAGTCAGGCAAAGCATCTGTGCTCTCGCTCCAGGCAGGTGGCTCTCCAATGAGTTGTTGTGGGAGACCAAGCTTTAAATGTTACTCTCACCTAACTCTCAAGTATACTGAACAAAAATAAAAACAAAACATGTAAAGTGTTGGTCCCATGTTTCATGAGCATAAATAAAAAATCCCGTAAATATTCCGTATGCACAAAATCTCTTTCAAATTCTGTGCACAAATGTGTTTACTTCCCTGTTAGTGAGCATTTCTTCTTTGCCAAGATAATCCATCCACCTGCCAGGTGTGGAATTTCAAGAATGTGATTCAACAGCATGATCATTACACAGGTGCACCTTGTGCTGGGAACAATAAAAGGCCACTCTAGAATGTGCAATTTTGTCAAACAACACAACTCCACAGATGTCAATTGGCATGCTGACTACAGGAATGTCCACCAGAGCTATTGCCAGAGAATGTAATGTTAATTTCTCTACCATAAGCCACCTCCAATGTTATTTTAGAGAATTTAGTAGTATGTCCAACCGGCCTCACAACCGCACCACGTGTATGGCTATGTGTGGATGAGAGATTTGCTGATGTCAATATAGTAAACAGAGTGCTCCATGGTGGCGGTGGGGTTATGGAATGGGCAACGAACCTGGACAACGAACCCAAATACATTTTATCTATGTCAATTTGAAATGCATTGAGATACAGTGACAAGATCCTGAGGCCCATTGTTGTGTCATTCATCTGCCGCCATCACCTCATGTTTCAGCATGATAATGCACGACCCCATGTCACAAGGATCTGTACACAATTCCTGGAAGATGAAAATGTCCCAGGTCTTCCATGACCTGCACACTCACCATACATGTCACCCATTAAGATGCTCTGGATCAACGTGTACAACAGCATATTCCAGTTCGCGCCAATATCCAGCAACTTCGCAAAGCCATTGAAGAGGAGTGGGAAAACATTCCACAGGTCACAATCAACAACCTGATCAACTCTATGTGAAGGAGATGTGTCACACTATGAGGCACACTATGATGTGTCACACTATGAGACAAATGGTGGTCACACAAAATACCGACTGGTTTTATGATCCACTCCCCTACTGTTTTTTTAAGGTATCTGTGGCCCACAGATGTACATCTGTATTCCCAATTATGTGAAATCCATAAATTCGGGCCTAATGAATGTATTTCAATTGACTGATTTCCTTATATGAACTGTAAGTCAGTAAAATCGTTGAAATTGTTGTATGTTGCGTCTATATTTTTTTTATATAGTTTCTCCTGACTTTTTGATTTTGATATGTCCTGACTGAATGTGAAATCTGATAGAGGTTTTCAGAGTGTGTTGGGAGTGTTCTTCAATCTATAGCTAGAGGTCTCCTGATATCTCCAGGAGTGATAATGGCAGCTGTAAGTGGCGCTTGTGTCAGCAGCGGTCTCGTCGCCAAAACTAACTTTTTGTCAACAATCTACACAAAATACTCTGTAATGTCAAAGTGGGAGAAAATGTATATATATATTTTTAAGATGATTACAAATTTAAAAAACTAAACTGTAGTCATTGCATAAGTATTAAGAAACACCTTTGGCATCGATAACAGCTGTGAGTCTATAAGAGCTTTGCACACCTGGATTGTACAATATTTGCCCATTATTCTTTTCAAAATTCTTCAAGCTCTGTCAAGATGTTGGAGATCATGGCTAGACAACAGTTTTAAAGTCTTTCCATACATTTTCAAGCAGATTTAAAGCAGGAATCCACAGGTCGTGGGTGACCCTATGCCGCTCCACTTCTTGTGTAGTGTTTTCAATTTGAACAGAAACAAGGGGTTTGAGCTCTGAACTGCCTTGGGCTGGCCTTCTGGGCAAGGTGGGTCTGCACTAATTTTGCATACTCGAATGCCCCTGCTACCCCGGAGCTAGAGAGGAAGTGATAGTCACTTGCAACCTAACATTACAGCTGCCAGAAACAAGGAAGCCAACAGAGCAGACAAAGCCAACAAGCATCATTCTTGGTTTTTAGATCTGAATCAACTCGACCCCAGAAGAGAAAAAGAAGCGAGGAAATTACTGCTCATGACCAATCCAGAAACCAATTAATTTTGAAAGGTAACGTTAGGCAAGTGTTGGGTAGGGTTTTTAGCCTGCTAACTACGTTAGCTCCTAACCTTAGTGTGTTCGATGTTCAAGCTAGCTAACAACAGCTATTTAGCTAGCTAACATTTGTATTTGGACTGTACTGGCCTCAAAGGAATCTAATGATAGCATCATGTAGCTACACTGCATAAACCCCACAAGATGCCTAAAGCCTGTATTTCAACTAGCGAACTGTACCCAGATGAAGGCAGATATGCAGATTGTTAACATGATAACTTAGTGTGTTTTGTTGGTATATGATAATGCTAGCTAGCTAGGTGGTCGACAGCATTTTCGGCCCAGAGACCAACCCCAAAAATGCATCTAGCTATAGCATTCGGCACAGTAACATCACACAAAATGAGTTTCTCAGGGAAATACTGGTGGAGACAGTTTGATTTCGAGGGAACCTGAGGCTGTACAAGTTGTGGTTGTGCAAACCCCAACACTGAGAGGTAAGAAATACTGTATGCATTTTCTGTTAGACTTTGTGATTCAATAATAATTTTGTTGGTAATCGACCAAAATAGTTAGCTATGTTTGCCTGATCAGCACACTGCCTGTATATATACAGCATTGATTCTTACCCAGAAAGACTCACAGCTGTAATCGCTCGCTACGTGAAATGTCTTGGTTCGCCGGATCTCTCTCAGTGGACAGGGGCGGCTTGGAAAGGGATTTGGGCCTTTTCGCGGTACGCTTGTAAGGCTCTGATTGTCCAAAATGGTTCCGACAAGTCTCATACTGTTGTCCTTATTTGTAGTTGTCCGCTATCTGGCGATTGTCGTGTCGTCCTGAACAGAACTACAGAGTTTAATTTCCTTCCATTCGCTCCTGATGATGCTTCTTTGAAGATACAGTTGAAGGCGGAAGTTAACATACACTTAGGTTGAAGTCATTAAAATTCAATTTTCAACCACTCCACAAATTTCTTGTTAACAAACTATAGTTTTTTTGGTTAGGACATCTACTTTGTGCATGACACAAGTAATTTTTCCAACAATTGTTTACAGACAGAATATTTCACTTATAATTCACTGTATCACAATTCCAGTGGGTCAGAAGTTTACATACACAAAATTGACTGTGCCTTTAATCAGCTTGGAAAATTCCAGAAAATTATGTCATGGCTTTAGAAGCTTCCGATAGGCTAATTGACATCATTTGAGTCAATTGGAGTTGTACCTGTGGATATATTTGAAGACCTACCTTCAAACACAGTGCCTCTTTGCTTGACATCATGGGAAAATCTAAAGAAATCAGCCAAGACCTCAGAAAAAAATTGTAGACCTCCACAAGTCTGGTTCATCCTTCGGAGCAATTTCCAAATGCCTGAAGGTACCACGTTCATCTGTACAAACAATAGTACCCAAGTATAAACACCATGGGACCACACAGCAGTCATACCGCTCAGGAAGGAGACGCAATCTTTCTCCTAGAGATGAACGTAGTTTGGTGCGAAAAGTGCAAATAAATTCCAGAACAACAGCAAAGGACCTTGTGAAGATGCTGGAGGAAACAGGTACAAAATGATCTATATCCACAGTAAAACGAGTCCAATATCCTATATCGACATAACCTGAAAGGCCACTCAGCAAGGAAGAAGCCACTGCTCCAAAACCGCCATAAAAAAGCCAGACTACGGTTTGCAACTGCAAGTGGGGACAAAGATCATACTTTTTGGAGAAATGTCCTCTGGTCTGATTAAACACAAAAAGATGTTTTGCTATAATGACCATCATTATGTTTGGAGGAAAAAGGGGGAGGCTTACAAGCCGAAGAACACTATCCCAACTGTGAAGCACGGGGGTAGCAGCATCACGTTGTGGGGGTGCTTTCCTGCAGGAGGGACTGGTACACTTCACAAAATAGATGGCATCATGAGGAAGGACAATTATGTGGACATATTAAAACAACATCACAAGACATCAGTCAGGAAGTTAACTTCTTAGGGCTAGGGGGCAGTATTTTGAAGTTCGGAAGAAAAACGTGCCCAAAGTAAACTGCGTGTTACTCCGGCGCAGAAGCTAGGATATGCATATCATTAGTAGCTTCGGATGGAAAACACTCGGAAGTTTCTAAAACTGTTAAAATAATGTCTGTGAGTATAACAGATTTGATATGGCAGGCAAAAACCAGAGCAAAATCCATCCAGGATGTCTGAATCAGTCATGTCACACTGTTTTCAATTGGCATGTGTTACATTCCCCAGTTTCTGTGTTGTACTTTTGCTTGTATGTGTGTGTTTCAGGATGGCTTCCTGAATTCCCCCCATTGCTAATTGGAGCTGACCCCGCCCCCTCGTCAGGATACAGCTGTATCCCATTAGACTCCTTCTCCAGCTATATAAGCCAGTGTTCTGTTGTCAGAAGAGAGAGGAGACTGATTGATGAGGTTTATGGCTGAGGATGAAGTGTTTGTTTGGTTAATCCCGAGTGTTGATTGTTTCTGATAGAGCTGATAGTTGTTGCTCAGACAGGTTCTTTTTGTAGTATTTTGTAACCGGTCCTGCTGGTGTGTGTTAGGTTTTGCGTAGGTTCAACTGAGATAGGAACGATAGTAAACCTGAATTTGGTTAAAACAATTGTTTAATACAAAAGTTAATGAATGGCAAATACAATTTCCGTATATACGGGTTCACTGTAACATCTCGCAAGACGAAACAAAGAACTGCCTTTCTGCTGATAACATGGGTATATGTTCTGACAGAGTTAGTTCCTGCTTTGTGAGCCGGCCTATCAGAACAGTGGCTAGGCGTGGTTTAAACTTGCCTTGCCAATCGTTGTCACACAGGCTGGTCCCAGCCTCTTGGCGCTCTTTTCTGATTTATCTTCTTTCTTGACATTTCAGTACTTTTCCACTAGCCAGGGTCCTGTCGTAAATACCTCACACCCCCCACTTAACCACAGGTCAGCAACTTTCTCAAGATGTCCGCACAGGGGTTACACATACACAAGCCCTTACTGACTAACCCCCAATATGATTATTAGCAATTGTCAATACTATTATGGTATAAAAATATCAGAACCCCACATGTGTTCTATCAAAAGGTCCGTATTGATTATTTGAAATTGTTTGTATTTTTCTGTGTTTGTTCCCAGGTGGGAAGGGGAAGGCACCTAGGGAGTGCTTAGGCAAGAGGCCTGCGGGCATACATAACCCGTAGTATTTTACTGTCTATGCACACTAGGTAAGACCTGGACGGACCACCCCCCCCTGTATTTTGGTTAGCGCGCCAGGTGGTGCTAAGTTAGGTAAGCTGTGGGTAGGCAGGTAAAGTAGGAGAGGGGGCTTTGATTTTTTGGTTCCATTTAGCCCCTTTTCCCCAAAATTACCGTGTGACGGAATAAATTCCTTGTTAACGGTACCGCTTACTGCTTTTGTCATCCTTACTCGCACCTACAGTCCCATACCTCTTTCACTCCGCGGGGAATTTAGAGCAGCAGGGAGTTGCGTTCCCTCCTCCAAGAGGCGTACGTAACATAGTGGGGGCTCATTCGGGATCTTAACCCACCCGGACCCTGCTGCTCTGAGCTCTCTGTGATTGGTGATTGAGGTGTGGTGATAGGTTGTGAGTTTGGGTGACGTATTTAGTTTGTGTGTGTTAGTAGGCAGCAGTGTACAAAATGGCTGCCTCAGCCATCTCCCAGTTTATTAAAGCGCCCTCTGTTGAACGGTTGGTGGGGTTGCGGAAAGTAGACCTTTGCGCTATAGCTAACCATTATGGACTCTTCATCCCTGAGAGAGCCCTAAAGGCTGAGCTTGTGGTTCTAGTCAGGGAGGGCTTAATGAGGAAAGACATTTTCTTGTTGAAAGATGACGAGAGGGAGGCTTCAGGAGAAGAGACAAGTAAACCTTCCGATGCCAAGTCGGAGGACGGCGCGGAGGAAGGGGTTGCTCGTACCCCCTTTACATTGCCCCGATTTGACCCTTTATTTTCTACTTCTGGTCGTTCAGACGCTAGGCTAAAGGTGGGGCTGGCCCGTTTAGAAATGGAGCAAAAAGATAGAGAGACAGTTTAGATTCAATTTAGAAATTATGAAAATGGAAATCGACAAGGAGGTGAGGATCCGACAACTGGAGCTAGACGCTGGCTCCAGGGCGACTCCACAACCTGCTCATCATCAAGCCCACTTCGATGTGAGTAAAAATATAGCTTTAGTCCCTCCATTCCGGGAGTCGGAAGTTGGTTCCTATTTCTCTGCGTTTGAGCATGTGGCCGCTGCACTGCATTGGCCACTCGAGGTATGGCCTCTTCTGTTACAATGTAAATTGTCTGGGAAAGCCCAGGAAGCAGTAGCTGCTCTCTCCCTGGAAGACAGTTTACAGTATGATACAGTTAAATCAACCGTGTTGCGGGCTTATGAGTTGGTGCCTGAAGCTTATAGGCAGCGCTTCAGGAACCACAGAAAAACCTCTCATCGTACTTTTGTTGAGTTTGCAAGAGACAAAGAGTCTCTGTTTAATCGCTGGTGTTCAGCTAGCAAAGCTAACACGTTTGCTGATATTCGGGAGTTGATGCTGTTGGAGGATTTTAAAAGCAACCTCCCTGATAGAATTGTAGTTCAGTTAAATGAACTGAAAGTGACGACATTAGCCCAGGCAGCAGTGTTGGCAGATGAGTATGCTTTGATACACAAGACTGTCTTTGGTGCGCCTCGTTTTGAAGGCCGACTGATTACGTCATCAGTGCCTCGTTCAGGTCGCTTTTCCTCTGACAACCCTAAGCCTTCCCATGAAATCCGTGAATGTTTTTACTGTCATCAAAAGGGTCACGTGATTGCGGACTGCCCGGTTTTGAAAAATAAACCGAAACAGTCCCTGTCACCATCCCCTAAATTGAAAAGTGTGGGTTTAGTCCAGTCTTTGGCTCGTCCGTTGGACAGAGTTATTGATTCAGCACTTGGGAAAACGGATCCTATCTATGCTCCGTTTATCTCTGCCGGTTGTATTTCCTTAACTGGAGAACAAGTGGATCAAAAACCAATACCAATCTTACGAGATACCGGGGCGGCGCAGTCAGTAATCCTTACTGATGCTTTACCCTGGTCCTCTGAAACGTATTGTGGCTCGCATGTTATATTACAGGGTATAGCGACAAAAACGGTACCTGTACCATTACACTAGGTCCACTTAGTGTCAGATTTGGTATCAGGACGTTTTCGTGTTGGTGTAGTGTCCACACTGCCAGTAAAAGGAGTCACATTGCTACTAGGGAACGATATTGCTGGTGGTAACGTCACTCCTGTGTTAGAGGTAGTAGACAACCCAGAAATCAAAACAGGAGATGATAAATTGGTTCAAGCGTTTCCCCATGTTTTTCCTGCTTGTGTGTTAACGAGGGCACAATCTATAAGCTGGGAGATGTGGTGGATTTGGCTGGTTCCATTTTTGAGAATGTTGAGGTAGAAGACAATGCACCGAGTATTTCTTCTGCAATGCCAACGTTTTATACCCCCGTAAAAACTAAGGCAGGGGAAAGCGAAATCGCGCCCCAATTACATGACATTCTTTTGTCTGTCACCGCCGAGAAGGTGATTGAATGTCAAAAAGAAGACGCAAGTCTTCGCAAATGTTTTGCTTCGGTAATTTCTACTGAGGAAGCTAAAACTAAGGAGACTGCCTACTTTATGGAAGCAGGAGTTTTGATGCGAAAATGGGCAGCTCATGACACCGTTAGTGACTGGAGTGAAGTGTGTCAAGTGGTTGTTCCTACACCGTTCCGACAGCAGGTGCTCTCACTCGCCCATGACCAGGCGTGGTCCGGACATTTGGGGATCACGCAGACTTATAACCGAGTCCTTCGACATTTCTTCTGGCCAGGTTTGAAGTCAGACGTGGTCCAATTCTGTAAAACATGTCATGTATGTCAACTCACTGGAAAAGCGAATCAAACAGTTCCTCGTGCGCCGCTCTGCCCGATTCCTGTGGTAGAGGAACCGTTTGAATGAGTAATAATTGATTGTGTAGGTCCGTTGCCGAAAACCAGATCAGGTAACCAGTTCTTACTAACAATAATGTGCAGTGCTACTCGATACCCAGAGGCTATACCTCTTCGTACTATAATGGCTAAGACTGTGGTGAAGGCACTAGTGAAGTTCTTCTCTACGTTTGGACTCCCTAAAGTAATCCAAACTGATCAGGGAACCAACTTTATATCAAAACTGTTCTCAAATGTGTTAAAGACATTGTGTATTACCCATCAGGTCTCTAGTCCGTATCATCCGGAGAGTCAAGGGGCCCTCGAACGCTGGCATCAGACGCTAAAGGCGATGCTACGCAAGTATTGCATGGATACCAGTACCGATTGGGATGAGGGGGTGCCCTTTGTCCTATTTGCTATCAGGGAAACCATACAGGAGTCCTTAGGGTTCAGCCCGGCTGACCTTGTGTTCGGACACACCCCACGGGGTCCGCTAAAAGTTTTGAAGGAGCATCTCCTATACCCAGTAGCACCCCTAAAAATGTGTTGGATTATGTCAGTAAGATGCGGGAGAGACTGCACGCGGCATGTGCGTTGGCCCAAAAGTCTCTCTCCTCGTCTCAAAAACGCCTGAAGTTGCATTATGACAAAAAAAGCTGTTGGCCGTTCTTTTGCACCAGGGGATCAAGTTTTAGTTTTGTTGCCAATCCCTGGTTCATCTCTGTCCGCACGTTTTTCTGGTCCATATCTTGTGGAAAAGAAACTCTGTGACACCAATTATGTAATAAAGACCCCAGATCGTAGGTGTTCTTCCCGTGTGTGTCATGTTAACATGCTGAAAGCATATGATCTGCGTGATTCTCCCAACAGTTCCTCAGGTAAGCTGGTCCAGCCCGCCGTCTCCAGTTTGGCTGCAGTGGTGCTGACACCTGGCTGGAACCTAGAGGAGGATAAGGAGGACGGGTTGGAGTTACGCCATACGTTACAGCAATGTGAACGCCTATGTAATTCGGAGATGCTGAAAAAGTTACCCTCTTAAATGGAACATTTGGATGGTGATCAAACTAATGATCTTATCATATTGATAAATAGTTTTCTCAATGTGTTTCAGGACGTTCCTAGTCGCACGTCCATCTTGGAACATGACGTGGATGTGGGAAACGCGGCTCCTATACATCAGCATCTGTATCGGGTTAACTTCTTGGGGATTGCTGGGGCGCTAGCGCCCCAATCCCGACACTACCAGGTGAAATGCAAGGCGCCAAATTCAAAATCCAAAAGTTGAATTATTAAACATCCACCAATATACAAGTGTTCCATACTCCTCAAAAGCTCTGTTTCTTGGCAATATCACAGCGTTGTCAGATTTCAAAAAGGCTTTATGGCAAAAGCAGCACATTTGATTGTTTGAGAGTAGCACCTCACATATTTTTCCATTACCATAATTTCATAATCCATCACGGCACACACAACACATTTCACAGCGAAAACAAATCAATTACCTGTTGAAGAACTTTCGCTGAGGTCTTCCTAAGTGTCCAACGAAGACAATCCATGGTTCTTTTGTTAGAAAAAGTAATGTATTTTATCCATAAATCTCCATTTGGTTCGCGCGTTATAATCAGAAACGACAGCTTCCACTACTCCATTGAAACGTGACGAGAACTCATTCATCTTATACCTCTAAACTTGTCCAAGAACAATCAAACATAGTTTTAAATGTATCCTTAGGAACACTTTTACGTATATTTACTATTATAAATCAACCGGAATATAAACTGATCGATAAAGACTGTAAAAAAGTCGGGAGCGCCCGCTGGGTACTGTTGACATAAAAAGGATAGTTCCTGGTTTGCTCTTATTCTCTGGTCTAAAGCATCCAAAATGAAAATTTACACTGTCTCGAGACTGTTGACATCTAAAGGAAGCGATGGGTACTGCATTCACATGCCCCCAAAATTTGATCATATTACTCCAGTACTAGCCTCTCTACACTGGCTTCCTGTTAAGGCAAGGGCTGATTTCAAGGTTTTACTGCTAACCTACAAAGCATTACATGGGCTTGCTCCTACCTATCTTTCCGATTTGGTCCTGCCGTACATACCTACACGTACGCTACGGTCACAAGACGCAGGCCTCCTTACTGTCCCTAGAATTTCTAAGCAAACAGCTGGAGGTAGTGCTTTTTCCTACAGAGCTCCATTTTTATGGAATAGTCTGCCTATCCATGTGAGAGACGCAGACTCGGTCTCAACCTTTAAGTCTTTATTGAAGACTCATCTCTTCAGTAGGTCCTATGACTGAGTGTAGTCTGGCCCAGGAGTGTGAAGGTGAACGGAAAGGCACTGGAGCAACGAACCACCCTTGCTGTCTTTGCCTGGCCGGTTCCCCTCCACTGGAGGGCTGTCTTTGCCTGGCCGGTTCCCCTACAGGGGCTGAGTCATTGGCTTACTGGTGCCGTGGCGGAGATCTTGTGGGCTATACTCGGCCTTGTCTCAGGATGGTAAGTTGGTGGTTGAAGATATCCCTCTAGTGGTTTGGGGGCTGTGCTTCGGCAGAGTGGGTGGGGTTATATCCTGCCTGTTTGGCCCTGTCCGGGTATCGTCGGACGGGCCACAGTGTCTCCGACCCCTCCTGTCTCAGCCCCAGTATTTATGCTGCAGTAGTTTATGTGTCGGGGGGCTAGGGTCCGTCTGTTACATCTGGAGTATTTCTTCTCTTATCTGGTGTCCTGTGCGAATTTAAGTATGCTCTCTAATTATCTCTCTCTTTCTTTCTTTTTTCTTCTTCTCTCTCTCTTGGAGGACCTGAGCATTAGGACCATTCCTCAAGGCCTACCTGGCCTGATGACTCCTTGATGTCCCCAGTCCACCTGGCCTTGCTGCTTCTCCAGTTTCAACTGCCTGTTTTATGAACATTTTAAAATCTTGTCCATGTTCTGTTATAATCTGCACCCAGCACAGCCAGAAGAGGACTGGCCACCCCTCACAGCCTGGTTCCTCTCTAGGTTTCTTCCTAGGTTTTGGCCTTTCTAGGGAGTTTTTCCTAGCCACCGTGCTTTTACACCTGCATTGCTTGCTGTTTGGGGTTTTAGGCTGGGTTTCTGTACAGCACTCTGTGACATCAGCTGATGTAAGGGGGGCTTTATAAATAAATTTGATTTGATTATATGGTCATTTTCATGAGGGAGGGGTTCCAAATGAGCAATGTGTCAAAATCACTTTTTCCAGGACAGAAATTCCTCGGGTTTTTGCCTGACATATGTGTTCTGTGTTACTCACAGACAAATGGTTAACACTTTTGGAAAATTCAGACTGTTTCCTATCCAATGGTACTACATATGTGCATATCCTATTTTCCGGGCCTGAATGGGAGGCATTTTACTTTGGGCATGCCAGGCTCTCCAAAACCGTCACCTCGGGTGCCACTCCCTAAGAAGTTAACGGTACCGTCAACTGCTTTTGTCATCCTTACTCGCACCTACAGTCCCATACCTCTTTCACTCCGCGGGAAATTTAGAGCAGCAGGGAGTTGCGTTCCCTCCTCCAAGAGGCGTACATAACAGCATGCTATTCAAAGCATCATAGTTTAACCCCCAGATTGCAGTTCCTATGGCTTCCACTAGATGTCAACAGTCTTTAGAAAAAGGTTTCAAGCTTCAATCATGAAAATCAAGGGAGTAAGACCACTTGTTCCTGAGTACACGTCAATTGTCCTGTTTTGGATTTTGCGCGTAACAGGAATGCGCGCTCAGTTCTTTTTCTCTTCTATTCAGCAGGTTATATTCCGTCTGAAATATTATAGTGTATATTCATTTTAGGGTATCTGAGTATTGATTACAAATGCTGTTTAACTTTTTTCGACGAACTTTATGGGTACTTTTGGGATATGGTTTGTCTGCATGGATGAACGCCTTTGGGCAGGTGAATTACTAAAGAAACGCGCCAACCAAACGGAGGTATATGAATATATATAGAGGAACTTTATCGAACAAAAGGACCTTTTATTGTGTAACCTGGATGCTTGGGTATGCCATCAGAGGAGGATCATCAAAGGCAAGCGATTTATTTTATAATATTTTTGACTTTTGTGACAGCTCTGCTGGTTATGTTATTATGCTAATTGAATTTTTGAGCGGGGCGCTGTCCTCAGACAATCAAATGTTCTGCTTTCGCCGTAAAGCCTTTTTGATATCTTACAATGCTATTAGATTAACAAAAGTCTTAGCTTTTGAAGGGTTTGCAGCACATGTACTTTCATGAAGGAATTAGTTTGAAATTAGTGTTTCTGAAATTTGAATTTGGCGCTCTGCATTTCACCGGATGTTGTCAAAATCGAACCCATTCACGGGATTGGATCCGTAACAGGTTAAGACCCTCAACTTAACACACACCGATACTGGCAGAATGTACATTTACATTGACATACTGTATATTCCTATTTTATTTCCATCAACTATTCTCATCACTTGTGGTAATGGCAGATTGGTGTCTCAATGCATTCTTAACCTAAATTACTCAAAAATGATCGGTGTGCAGACCTCCACAATCAACCTGATACTCCAAATAAACAATTTTGGATGAGCCTAAATCAATTACGGGCACGGTTGACTCAGGTCTCACAGTAGAAGTGGTGAAGGACCATCCTGAACGCCATTTTCACCATTATTTCAGCCAGTTAGAGGGGGTAAAGTTCACACTGTCCTCGGCTGAATTATCTTCCATGCATCTAGATACCATATGTGGTAATCTTCCCATAATCTCGAGAGAGGAAAGAACAGAACAACAGTTTAGTTTAGAGCATTTCTGATTCAGGATATCCAGACAATGTCATGCGGTGGGTGTAGCTGGTGTAGGTAAGTCAGGCACAGGAGCGCAGAGATGAGTGGACTTTAAAGGTACTTTACTCAGGCAATGTTAAACACAGAATGCAAACGCATCACAAAAAAAATGCCCAAAACCAAGTAAGGCAGCAGAAAGTACAAAATACACTCACAAATACCGGCTGCCACAAAGCACGGGTGAAAAACATACAAACCCGGCGTAAACCGGCATTGCCAACTAACAATTCCCCACACAGACATGGGGGAAACAAAGGGTTAAATAACCAACAGTGATGAGGGCAAATTAAAACCAGGTGTGATGGAAAACAAAACAAAACAAATGGAAAATGAAAAGTGGATCGGCGATGGCTAGAAGACCGGTGACGTCGACCGCCGAACGTCGCCCGAACAAGGAGAGGAACCGACATCGGCGAATGTCATGACAGACAAATTATTTACTGTCTGACAAATTATTACTACTACCTGATTCAGGAAATCCAGACAAAAGACGTTCTGTATAACTAATTATTACTAATACCAATATTCTTAATACAGATTTCTAAAAACAAATGTCAAAGAGAATAACACACAGTTGAAAACATTTTGGCTTATACTCCCCTATCATCTTGGCAATCTCACCGCAGAGTTACCGTCTTAGGGAGTTAGAGGGCTAATCCTTAGGGAGAAAATAATTATTAGCATATTTACCAAATGCCCAGAGGACCGGTAATTCCCCCTTTGGACACACGTTTAATCAAAAATAAACAAATCATAATAAATCAAATTAGAATTACAACTCTTGATAACTCCATAAGGAAATAATTGTTTTGCACAAGGTAATGGTAAAATAGACTAGAGACAGGGTGTCCCTCATTCAGGGGGCAGCGCTCTCTCTCTAATCCTTCTCATGGTCCAAATCACACATAGGATTATTGATCAATTATAAACTTCTTCTAATTATTAGTGTTTACATAGCCCATTTAAATATCACCCAATGTTTCTAGTCATTCTCGTGAGGGTGATCAGGCATCACCAGAGAGTCAGAACAGAGGTCAGAGGGCATTCAATCCCATTAAGTGAGTGTTTGTGTCACGACTTCCGTCGAAGTCTGTTTCTCTCCTTTTTCGGGCGATGTTCGGCGGTCGATGTCACCGGTCTTCTAGCCATCGTCGATCCACTTTTCATTTTTCATTTGTTTTTTGTGTTCCCACACACCTGGTTTCAATTCCCAAATTAAGTGTCATGTATTTAACCCTCTATTTCCCCATGTCTTTGTGTGTGATTGTTCATTTTTGTTCAGGTCGGTATTGTTCCGGCTGGTTTGTGCCGGGGGGCCATTTATTTCACCCGTGTTCTGTGGCAACCGTTCTTTTGCACTTTGTATTATGGTTTACTTTGGGCTGTCTAAGTAAAGTGAGTTTGGTTCACTCATCTCTGCTCTCCTGTGCCTGACTTCATACACCAGCTACACCAACCCATCTGACAGTTTGTTTCCCTGTACCTCAGATATTATTTAAAGATATTTTAAACATTTCAAAATGTTGTGTATCAGGTTTACATTCAGTACATTTCTTATCAAGAGAATTGACATGTGTGCAACCCAAACTCTGACAATAGAAACTTCAAAACATTTCATTTGTATACAGCATTCTTTCTAACACGTGAAAAACCCACTAAAACAAAAAAAAGTTAAAGACCCCACCCATTAAATCAAACCCCACCCATTAAATCAAACCCCACCCATTAAATCAAATTCCATCTGAAATACTGTAGTGTATATTCATTTTAGGGTATCTGAGTATTTATTACAAATGCTTGTAATCAATACTAATCACTAACACATATTAATTAAAAGGTGGGTTGTGTGTGGGTGCTGGCGTGTGTGTGGTAAAAATCATAGGGTAAAAACAAACAAAATGGCCAAACTTTACTTAATTTGGGAGCTCCCTAGACAGCTAGATCAGGGTACATTTAACTTGTTAGGGAGTGGCAGCTGAGGGGTCGGTTTTGGAGAGCCTGGCGTGCCCAAAGTAAAATGCCTCCCATACAGGCCCAGAAAATAGGATATGCAGATATTTGGTACCATTGGATAGGAAACACTCTGAAGTTTCCAAAACTGTTAACCATTTGTTTGTGAGTAAAACAGAACGCATATAGCAGGCGAAACCCCGAGGAATTTCTGTCCTGGAAAAAGTGATTTTGACACAATGCTCATTTGGGCACCCCTCCCTCATGAAAATGACCATATAAGGGCATATGAATGCAGTACCCATCGCTTCCTCAACAGTCTCGAGACAGTGTATTTTTTTCATTTTGGATGAATAAGACCAGAGAAGATCAGCAAACAAGGAAGTCACTCTGTCATGTAAACAGTACCCAGCGCGCGCTCCCGACAAAGCGCGCAGTGTCTTTTTTACCGTCGTTATCGATCAGTTTATATTCCGGTTGATTTATAATAGTAAATATACGTAAAAGTGTTCCTAAGGATACATTTAAAACTATGTTTGATTGTTCTTGGACAAGTTTATAGGTGTAAGATGAACGAGTTCGCGTCACGTTTTAATGGAGTAGTGGAGGCTGTCGTTTCTGATTATAACGCGCAAACCTAATGGAGGATTTATGGATAAAATACATTACTTTTTCTAACAAAAGAACCATGGATTGTCTTCGTTGGACACTTAGGATGACCTCAGCAGAAGTTCTTCAACAGGTAATTGATTTGTTTTTGCTGTGAAATGTGTTATGTGTGTGCCATGATGGCTAATCGATACATGGCTATGGGAAAAATATGTGAGGTGCTACTCTCAAACAATCAAATGTGCTGCTTTCGCCGTAAAGCCTTTTTGAAATCTGACAACGCTGTGATATTGCCAAGAAACAGAGCTTTTGATGAGTATGGAACACTTGTATATTGGTGGATGTTTAATAATTCAACTTTTGGATTTTGAATTTGGCGCCTTACATTTTACCTGGTAGTGTCGGGAGCAGCCCCGCTAGCGCCCCAGTGATCCCTGAGAAGTTAACTGCTCTCCTAAGGCACTTGCCTTAGGAAGCCTTTCAAAGGGGAGAGATACAGAATCATTGATAAACATGAAATAAACTTGGTAGGAGACTATCCATCAGTCGTATACAGAATTATACATCAGACACATCAGATGATAGTGTCTCGTCAAGCTGAATAGGCACCTTCTAAAGTAAACATTGTCAGTTTGACCTGTTGTATTGAAATACAACTCTGTACAAACTGTCCTTGGGACATGACCTAGTCAAAATATGAAACTTGTTGATTAACAAATCTGCTAGGACCTTCAAAAAGTTGGTGCTGGCTTATCAGCTCAATATTCTGTACTAAAAATATTTACTTAGATCTACTTAAATTCTGGACACAGTTTCACGTAATGGAAACATGTTTTTTTAATGGCATTACTTAAATCACTGGTGCTACCCAAACTATAGAAGTGATTAATAATAATCTGAAATATTCAAAAACGTGTCTTACTAAATTTTTCATACCTCTGTCCCAAATTCCTCCACTGTCTATCTTACCCCCCACTGGTACCCTTACAGCCAGTTTGAGTACAGTGTGTACTGGCGGCTATCTATTGTTCCACAGGAAGCTTATCTCTTACCCCAAACACCAGGTGGCTTAATCTCAAGAGCAGTGGACCAGGCCTTGAAGAGTGAGCAGCCTTTAATTTAAGTCGCAATGCTCAATCCCTCTGTCTTACTTCTTCAAATTACTAAGAAATTGCATTATTGGATTGCTATCTGAAAGCCAAATACCATTCACTTGTTACTTTCACTAGTCTCCATATCTGTTTCCCTCAACTTGGACACCCTTCCCAATAGGAATACCTATATCACTACTGCTTAAACACATAGATCCCTCTCAAACAACGTTCTGCTTTCCCCCCGTATTGCAAGGTTTAAAACAAAACAAAACAAACATGATAACTTTCTCCATATTGGAAGGCATTATTTTCATCTTAGTATACCTTCAAAAGGTACTCTATATTTATTTCAATTGTCTGTTGGATAATCACTTTCTGCTTCAATATTTATTAAATGTTTATTGTTTTAAGACTCATTCGTAATGCTTTAGAGCGATCAATTGAGTAGGTGAATACAGAAAATAATTGGTTCTATTTAACAGGGCATGGGCTTATTTCAAAATGTGTTACAAGGGTGGAGGAAATCTCATAAGCATGTATAGTTTTATTGGTTAGGGGTAAATCAAGTCCCCTACAATGCTTTAATCTAACAGCATTGTCAGATTTCAAAAAGGATTTATGGCGAAAGCAGAACATTTGCTTGTCTGAGGACAGCGCCCCCACTCAAAAACTCAATTAGCATAATAACATAACCAGCAGAGGTTTCACAAAACTCAAAAATAGCACAAAATAAATCGCTTACCTTTGATGATCTTCCTCTGATGGCATATCAAAGCGTCCAGGTTACACAATAAAAGGTCCGTTTGTTCGATAAAGTTCCTCTTTATATCCATATAGCTCCGTTTGGTTGGCACGTTTTGTTCAGTAATCCACCTGCCCAAAGGCTTTCATCCATGCAGACAAACGATATCCCAAAAGTACCCGTAAAGTTTTTAGAAAAAAGTCAAACAGCATTTGTAATCAATACACAGATACCCTAAAATGAATATACACTATAATATTTCAGACGGAATATAACCTGCTGAATAGAAGAGAAAAATAACTGAGCGTGCATTCTCTGTTACGTGCAAAATCCAAAACAGTACACTTCACGTGAACCCAGGAACTAGTGGTCTTACTCCCTTGATTTTCATGATTGAACGTACCAACCTTTTTCTAAAGACTGTTGGCATCTAGTGGAAGCCATAGGAACTGCAATCTGGGGGTTAAGATCCTAACCAGCTTTGGGCCAACTGGGGGCCCAAGGCTGGTTAGGAGACACCGCTAGAGACACTGTAATTGTGATGAACTGAGAGAATATTAGGGTAGCACTGTAATTCATTAATCATATGCTGTCTGCCTCTGTTCTTACACTTTTCCCTTCCTGTCTTCTACAACTCTCTCCCCACCTCGTATTTCTTCCTCGTTTTACAATGCACACCATATGTGCATTGAAATACAGATTGAACTTGTATTTAAAGTATAATATTACAATTATCATAATTATAATGCATTTATTATGTATTTATAACATCTGAATAATCACTTCTTTCAATAAAGCATTTCACATTCTCCACTGGTTGAAATTAAGTATCACATTGAAATACTATCCTGTGTCCTGAGATTAATGCAGATGAAGGGAGTTAGATATGCATAGTTGTTTTTCTTCTGTACATATTAATTACAAATCAGCTTTTACTTAAATCATGTTTCTAGTCTATTGCATAGTTACAATGTGTAATCATTTATGTCTCAGGAGCAGGAGTGGTAAACACTGTTGAAGTGTATAGTTGTAGTTTGATACAACTGGTATTGGATTTGACTGAAAAAGAATGTCTTACAGAGATTCATACCTGAACCGCACCTTTATTTGCCAAGGAAGAGTACATGATCAGTGAATATATTCAATGTACAGGCTACAATGTGGGTATCTCATGCATGGTAATAACTACAGTACAATGTAGATAGGACTTGCATCCTTGGCACAATAAAGTTATTATATTCTACTCTATTCATAGGCTTCATTATTGCCAATCCAGACTTGAAATTGATACAAAAACTATGATAGCTGAGGTTCATGGATTGGTATGAATATTCGTTTTAGGGTCCATACATAGATCAGCTACATATTGTGGCTAGCTACACATCCATAGGCATACAGTTATTTTTATCCTCCACTACACAATTAGCAAGTAACTAGTTAGCTAGCTATGTTACTTCAGCTGCTTTGCACGGCAAGGCAATCTTACACAAATTGTGCATTCAGTTTGCAGTACATGTTTTAGCTAGCTAGATTCTTTACATCCACTGTTTCCCAAGACGACAGCCTGGTTTGCTGGTTTTCTCAGGGGACCCTAAAACATTAAACAACAAGAATTACAATGTCACACTCATGTCATAACACCAGCTAGCTAGCTGGCTAATGTTAGCTTGTCAACTAACTTGCTAAATAGCAATTTTCGTAAATTAACTTAATGACAAAATAATATGCACAATCGTTTGTCTCTACATTAACTAACATATTCCTCTCAATTGTACATGTTTTGCTTGACTCGTTATGACGTTATAATTACTTACATTTGCTTCCACCGTAATGTTTTGTCAGCCATCTTTGCTGAAGAAAGTCGCCAGGGATGGGTGGCTCACGTCAAATTCGTCATTGGAACCACTCAATATGATTTTTCATATAAAAACATTGTGACCCAAATGCATAATGAGTGCTCTCCCCCTTGTGGGGGTCTGGAGCAATGAAGCCATGACGCTGGGTACCTCTACGTCCCGCAGTGTAAGCTCACAACTTTTAAAGGAGGAACCACTGTATATGGGTAAGAAAGTTGTTTCATTTCAAGTTAAAGTGTACTGTTAGCTAGCTAACTTTAGCTGGCTGGATCGCTAACTAACGTTACGTGTATGATCTTATTATTCGTATCTCAGAGCCATTTGCTTGGCTAGCTAACATTGAACCTGGTTGGTTAGCTACCTGCAGATTTATGCAGGGTAGTAATGTCATGAGTTGGTATTATGGTTCATTGTTTAGCTAGCTAGCTACAGGTCTGAACAAAAGACTCCACTATGCAATTATCCAATTCAATAGAATGTCACTGTGACAACTGTTGATAGATGTTGGTTAGCTATCTGCAGATTCATGCAATGTAGTAACATCATGAGTTGTGATTATGGTTCATTGTTTAACTACTTAGGGAGCAGTGGGGCGCTAGCCGGTGAAATGTAAGGCGCCAAATTCAAAATCCAAAAGTTGAATTCTTAAACATTCATCAATATACAAGTGCAGCATAGTCATCAAAGCTCTGATTCTTGGCAATATCACAGCGTTGTCAGATTTCAAAAAAGGCTTTACGGTGAAAGCACAACATTTGATTGTTTGAGGATAGCCTCTCTCATATTTTATGCATTAGCATAAATCCATAACCAAAGCGGGTCTCATAAAACGCATAAAATCGCTAATATAAAATCCCTTACCTTTCGAAGAACTTCTGCTGAGGGCTTCCCAAGTGTCCAATGAATACATCCAATGGTTCTTTTGTTAGAAAAAGTCATTTATTATATCCATAAATCTCAGTTTGGTTGGCGCGTTATGTTCATAAAATACAGCGTCCACTCGCCCATTGAACCGTGAAGAGAACACGTTCAACCTATACCTATACACTTGTCCAAGAACAATCAAACATCATTGATAATGTATCCTTAGGAACACTTTTATGTATATTTACTATAATATTTCAACCGGATTATAAACTGGACGATAGGAAAGGAAAAAACCACAGCGCGCGCGAGCCCGTGAACGCGCCTCCTCTTCTGTTTACATCTGATGACTAGTTCGAAATTCTTCTTCTATTACCATCCAGAGCAACCTAACATCACCAAACACTGTCTAGAGACTGTTGACATCCAGTGGAAGCAATAGGTACTGCAATCTTACTCCCATATATGGCTGTTTTCAATAGGGAGGGGTTCAAAATGAGGCAATGTGTCAAAAACACTTTTTCCAGGACAGAAATTCCTCAGGTTTTTCACCTGCTATATCAGTTCTGTTATACTCACAGACAAATGGTTAACCGTTTTGGAAGATTCAGAGTGTTTCCTATCCAATGGTACCAAATATATGCATATCCTATTTTCTGGGCCTGAATGGGAGGCATTTTACTTTGGGCACGCCAGGCTCTCCAAAACCGACCCCTCAGCTGCCTCTCCCTAACAAGATAACAGAACATGGACAAGATTTTAAAATATTAATAAAACAGGCAGAACAGTTGAAACTGGAGAAGCAGCATGGCCAGGTGGACTGGGGACATCAAGGAGTCATCAGGCCAGGTAGGCCTTGAGGAATGGTCCTAATGCTCAAGTCCTCCGAGAGAGAGAGAAAGAAAGAGAGATAATTAGAGAGAGCATACTTAAATTCACACAGGACACCGGATAAGAGAGGAGAAATACTCCAGATATAACAGACGGACCCTAGCCCCCCGACACATAAACTACTGCAGCATAAATACTGGAGGCTGAGACAGGAGGGGTCGGGAGACACTGTGGCCCTGTCCGACGATACCCCCGGACAGGGCCAAACAGGCAGGATATAACCCCACCCACTCTGCCGAAGCACAGCCCCCACACCACTAAAGAGATATCTCCAACCACCAACTTACCATCCTGAGACAAGGCCGATTATAGCCCACAAGATCTCCTCCACGGCACAACCCAAGGGGGGGAGATCACGCCAGTGACTCAACCCACTCAGCGACGCACCCCCCCCCAGGGACGGCATGGAAGAACACCAGTAAGCCAGTGACTCAGCCCCTGTAATAGGGTTAGAGGCAGAGAATCCCAGTGGAGAGGGGAACCGGCCAGGCAGAGACAGCAAGGGTGGTTCGTTGCTCCAGTGCCTTTCCGTTCACCTTCACACTCCTGGGCCAGACTACACTCAATCATAGGACCTACTGAAGAGATGAGTCTTCAATAAAGACTTAAAGGTTGAGACCGAGTCTGCGTCTCTCACATGGATAGGCAGACCATTCCATAAAAATGGAGCTCTATAGGAGGAAGCCCTGCCTCCAGCTGTTTGCTTAGAAATTCTAGGGACAGTAAGGAGGCCTGCGTCTTGTGACCGTAGCGTACGTGTAGGTATGTACGGTAAGACCAAATCAGAAAGATAGGTAGGAGAAAGCCCATGTAATGCTTTGTAGGTTAGCAGTAAAAACTTGAAATCAGCCCTTGCCTTAACAGGAAGCCAGTGTAGAGAGGCTAGCACTGGAGAAATATGATCACATTTTTTGGTTCTAGTCAAGATTCTAGCAGCCGTGTTTAGCACTAACTGAAGTTTTTTTAGTGCTTTATCCGGGTAGCTGGAAAGTAAAGCATTGCAGTTGTCTAACCTAGAAGTGACAAAAGTTCGTATTAATTTTTCTGCATCATTTTTGGACAGAAAGATTCTGATTTTTACAATGTTACGAAAAAATCTGTCCTTGAAACAGTCTTGATATGTTCGTCAAAAGAGAGATCAGGGTCCAGAGTAACGCCAAGTTCCTTCACAGTTTTAACTGTACAACTATCAAGATTAATAGTCAGATTCAACAGAAGATCTCTTTGTTTCTTGGGACCTAGAACAAGCATCTCTGTTTTGTCAGAGTTTAAAAGTAGAAAATGTCTGAAAGAAAGTTTTCCAGGGAGGGCAATTTTGGGGCTTCACCATGTTTCGTCGAAATGTACAGCTGTGTCATCCGCATAGCAGTGAAAGTTAACATTATGTTTCCGAATGACATCACCAAGTGGTAAAATATATAGTGAAAATAATTGTCATCCTAAAACGGAGCCTTGAGTAACACTGAAGTTTACAGTTGATTTGTCAGAGGACAAACCATCCACAGAGACAAACTGATATCTTTCCGACAGATAAGATCTAAACCAGGCCAGAACTTGTCCGTGTAGACCAATTTGGGTTTCCAATCTCTCCAAAAGAATGTGGTGATCGATGGTATCAAAAGCAGCACTAAGGTCTAGGAGCACGAGGACAGTTGCAGAGCCTCGGTCTGATGCTATTAACTTCTTAGGGAGCGGCAGCAGAGGTGACGGTTTTGGAGAGTCTGGCATGCCCAAAGTAAAATGCCTGCCACTCAGGCCCAGAAAATAGGATATGCACATAATTAGTACTATTGGATAGGAAACACTCTGAAGTTTCTAAAAGTGTTAAAATAATGTATGTGAGTATCACAGAACTGATATAGCAGGCAAAAACCAGAGGAAAATCCATCCGGATTTGCAGTTTTCTTTGCACATGACCTTCTTCTCCAGGCTGTATATTCATTTCTATTTTAACTAGGACTGAGACTGAGACTGCAGTACCTATGGCTTCCACTAGATGTCAACAGTCTTTATACAGTGTCTGGAGGCTATAGCACTAAGCAGAACGGATAGGAAGAGGAAGTAGTCAAGGGACCACTTTTCTCAACAACGTTTGACGGGCGCGAGATTGTGAGCGTGCCCCACTTTATTTTCCTTTGCTATTGTTCACGTTATCGTCCGGTTGAAATATTACAGTAAATATACATAAAAGGATACCTAAGGATACATAAAAAATGATGTTTGATTTATTTGTAGAAAGTTTATAGGTATAATTTGAACGTGTTCTCTTCACGGTTCAATGGGCGACTCAACGGTGGATTTTATGATCATAACGCGCCAACCAAACGGAGATTTATGGATATACAGTGGGGCAAAAAAGTATTTAGTCAGCCACCAATTGTGCAAGTTCTCTCACTTAAAAAGATGAGAGAGGCCTGTAATTTTCATCATAGGTACACTTCAACTATGACAGACAAAATGAGGGAAAGAAATCCAGAAAATCACATTGTAGGATTTTTAATGAATTTATTTGCAAATTATGGTGGAAAATAATTATTTGGTCACATACAAACAAGCAAGATTTCTGGCTCTCACAGACCTGTAACTTCTTCTTTAAGAGGCTCCTCTGTCCTCCACTCGTTACCTGTATTAATGGCACCTGTTTGAACTTGTTATCAGTATAAAAGACACCTGTCCACAACCTCAAACAGTCACACTCCAAACTCCACTATGGCCAAGACCAAAGAGCTGTCAAAGGACACCAGAAACAAAATTGTAGACCTGCACCAGGTTGGGAAGACTGAATCTGCAATAGGTAAGCAGCTTGGTTTGAAGAAATCAACTGAGGGAGCAATTATTAGGAAATGGAAGACATACAAGACCACTGATAATCTTCCTCGATCTGGGGCTCCACGCAAGATCTCACCCGTGGGGTCAAAATGATCACAAGAACGGTGAGCAAAAATCCCAGAACCACACGGGGACCTAGTGAATGACCTGCAGAGAGCTGGGACCAAAGTAACAAAGCCTACCATCAGTAACACACTACGCCGCCAGGGACTCAAATCCTGTAGTGCCAGACGTGTCCCCCTGCTTAAGCCAGTACATGTGCAGGCCCGTCTGAAGTTTGCTAGAGAGCATTTGGATGATCCAGATGAGGATTGGGAGAATGTCAGATGAAACCAAAATAGAACTTTTTGGTAAAAACTCAACTCGTCGTGTTTGGAGGACAAAGAATGCTGAGTTGCATCCAAAGAACACCATACCTACTGTGAAGCATGGGGGTGGAAACATCATGCTTTGGGGCTGTTTTTCTGCAAAGGGACCAGGACGACTGATCCGTGTAAAGGAAAGAATGAATGGGGCCATGTATCGTGAGATTTTGAGTGAAAACCTCCTTCCATCAGCAAGGGCATTGAAGATGAAACGTGGCTGGGTCTTTCAGCATGACAATGATCCCAAACACACCGCCCGAACAACGAAGGAGTGGCTTCTTAAGAAGCATTTCAAGGTCCTGGAGTGGCCTAGCCAGTCTCCAGATCTCAACCCCATAGAAAATCTTTGGAGGAGTTGAAAGTCCGTGTTGCCCAGCGACAGCCCCAAAACATCACTGCTCTAGAGCAGATCTGCATGGAGGAATGGGCCAAAATACCAGCAACAGTGTGTGAAAACCTTGTGAAGACTTACAGAAAACGTTTGACCTCTGTCATTGCCAACAAAGGGTATATAACAAAGTATTGAGATAAACTTTTGTTATTGACCAAATACTTATTTTCCACCATAATTTGCAAATAAATAAATTTAAAATCCTACAATGTGATTTTCTGGATTTCTTTTTCTCATTTCGTCTGTCATAGTTGAAGTGTACCTATGATGAAAATTACAGGCCTCTCTCATCTTTTTAAGTGAGAGAACTTGCACAATTGGTGGCTGACTAAATACTTTTTTGCCCCACTGTAATAAATTACTTTTTCTCTTACAAAGGAACCATTGGATGTCTTCGTTGGACACTTGGAAAGCCCTCAGCAGAAGTTCTTCGAAAGGTAAGTGATATTTTTTAGCTGTTATATGGGTTTTGTGTGACGCGCTGGATATGAATTTATGCTAATGTGGAAAATACATGAGGTGCTATCCTCAAACAATCAAATGTTGTGATTTCGCCGTAAAGCCTTTTTGAAATCTGACAGCGCTATGATATTGCCAAGAAGCAGAGCTTTTGATGACTATGCAACACTTGTATATTGATGAATAGAATTCCTTACAATCAAATGCCAACCGCATTATCTATCAAGAGAATTCTCCTCGATTATAATCACAGCCGTGTACATCCCCCCTCAAGCTGACACATCGACGGCACTGAAACAAATGCATTGGACTCTAGGTAAATTGGAAACCACATATCCTGAGGCTGCATTTATTGTGGCTGGGGATTTTAATAAGGCTCATTTGAAAACAAGGCTCCCGAAATTTTACCAGCATATCGAATGTGCCACCCGGGCTGGTAAAATCCTGGATCATTGTTATTCCAACTTCCGTGATGCATACAAGGCTATTCTCCGCCCTCCTTTCGGAAAGTCTGACCATGACTCCATTTTGTTGCTCCCAGCCTACAAACAGAAACTAAAACAGGAAACGCCCGTTCTCAGGTCTGTTCAACGCTGGTCCGACCAATCTGATTCCATGCTGCAAGATTGCTTCGAGCACGTGGACTGGGATATGTTCCGGATAGCGTCGGACAACAACATTGATGTATACGCTGATTCGGTGAGCGAGTTTATTAGCAAGTGCATTGGTGATGTTGTACCCATAGCAAATATTTAAACCTTCCCTAACCAGAAACCATGGATTGATGGCAGCATTCGCGCAAAACTGAAAGTGCGAACCACTGCTTTTAACCAGGGTAAGGCTACCGGAAACATGACTTAATACAAACAGTGTAGCTATTCCCTCCGCAAGGCAATCAAACAAGCTAAGCGTCAATATAGAGACAAAGTAGAGTCACAATTCAACGGCTCAGACACGAGAGGAATGTTGGCTGGGTCTACAGTCAATCACGGACTACAAAAAGAAAACCAGCCCCATTGCAGACCATGACGTCCTGCTGCCAGACAAACTAAACAACTTCTTTGCTCGCTTTGAGGATAATACAGTGCCACCGACACGGCCTGCTACCAAAAATGCGGGCTCTCCTTCATCGCAGCCAACGTGAGAAAAACATTTAAATGTGTTAACCCTCGCAAGGCTGCTGGCCCAGATGGCATCCCTGGCCGTGTCCTCAGAGCATGCGCAGACCAGCTGGCTGGTGTGTTTACGGACATATTCAATCAGTCCCTATCCCAGTCTGCTGTGTCCACATGCTTCAAGAGGGCCACCATTGTTCCTGTTCCCAAGAAAGCTAAGGTAACTGAGCTAAATGACTATCACCCTGTAGCACTCACTTCCGTCATCATGAAGTGCTTTGAGAGATTAGTCAAGGATCATATCACCTCCATCCTGCCATACACCCTGGACCCACTCCAATTTGCTTACCGTCCCAATAGGTCCACAGACGACGCAATCGCAATCACACTGCATACTGCCCTAACCCATCTGGACAATAGGAATACTTATGTAAGAATGCTGTTCATCGACTACAGCTGAGCATTTAACACCATAGTTCCCTCCAAGCTCGTCATTAATCTCGAGACCCTAGGTCTCGACCCAGCCCTGTGCAACTGGGTCCTGGACTTCCTGACGGGCCGGCCCCAGGTGGTGAGGGTAGGAAACATCATCTCCACCCCGCTGATCCTCAACACTGTGGCCCCACAAGGGTGCGTTCTCAGCCCTCTCCTGTACTCCCTGTTTACCCATGACTGCGTGGCCAAGCACGCATCCAACTCAATCATCAAGTTTGCTGACGACACTACAGTGGTAGGTTTGATTACCAACAACGACGAGACGACCTACAGGGAGGAGGTGAGGGCCCTCGGAGTGTGGTGTCAGGAAAATAACCTCTCACTCAATGTCAACAAAACTAAGGAGATGATCGTGGACTTCAGGAAACAGGAGAGGGAGCACCCCCCTATCCACATCGACGGGACAGTAGTAGAGAAGGTGGAAAGTTTTAAGTTCCTCGGCGTACACATCACGGACAAACTGAATTGGTCCACCCACACAGACAGCGTGGTGAAGAAGGCGCAACAGCGCCTCTTCAACCTCAGGAGGCTGAAGAAATTCGGCTTGTCACCAAAATCACTCACAAACTTCTACAGATGCACAATCAAGAGCATCCTGTCGGGCTGTATCACCGCCTGGTACGGCAACTGCTCCGCCCACAACCGTAAGGCTCTCCAGAGCGTATTGAGGACTGCACAACGCATCACCGGGGGTAAACTACCTGCCCTTCAGGACACCTACACCACCCGATGTCACAGGAAGGCTAAAAAGATCATCAAGGACAACAACCACCCGAGCCACTGCCTGTTCACCCCGTTATCATCCAGAAGGCGAGGTCATTACAGGTGCATCACAGCTGGGACCGAGAGACTGAAAAACAGCTTCTACCTCAAGGCCATCAGACTGTTAAACAGCCATCACTAACATTGAGTGGCTGCTGCCAACATACTGACTTAAATCTCTAGCCACTTAAAACATAGGAATTGGATGTAACAAATGTATCACTAGCCACTTTAAACAATGTTGTATATAATGTTTAATATCCGACATTACTTATATCAAATGTATACACTGTACTCTAAACCATCTACTGAATCTTGCCTATGCCATTCGGCCATCGACCCAAATCTCTAGCCACTTTAATAATTATAATTGGATGAAATAAATGTATCACTAGCCACTTTAAAAAGTAAAAAACGTAAAGTTGGCAGGTAACAAAGTTAGGTTAGCAACAAAACACACAGCAGCACGTGAACAAGTCTGTTAGTTGTGACCGGAAAATGGAGAGCTCGCTGTAGCTGTTGATCCATCCTCAGTTTTCTCCTATCACAGCCGTTGAGCTCTGGAGCTGTTTTAAAATCACCAATGGCCTCATGGTAACATCCCTGAGCAGTTTCATTCCTGTCCTGCACCTGAGTTCAGAAGAACGATTGTGTCTTTGATGTGTCTGGGTGGGTTGATACATAATCCACAGCATATGTATTAACTTCACCATGCTTAAAGAGATATTCAATGTCTGATGTGTTATTGTTACCCATCTACAGCACCAATCACTCCCCTTCTTTATGAGGCTTTCGAAAAGTACCCTGGTCTTTGTAGTTGAATCTGTGCTTGAATCAATACTTGACATTAAGAACATACAGCTGGCATACACTCTATCGGCAGGATAGAACAGCAGCCTCTGGTAAGACACCGGACGGGGGCTTATGCATATATGTAAACAACAGCTGGTAGTCAATATCTAAGGAAGTCTCGAGGTTTTGCTCGCCTGAGGTAGAGTATCTCATAATAAAATGTCTATCAACCTAGATAGTTTTCATCTTTATTTTTCGTAGCTGTCTACATACCACCACAGACCGATGCTGGCACATACAAAGCTCTCCCTCGTCCTCTATTTGGCAAATCTGACCATAATTATATTCTCCTGATTCCTGCTTACAAGCAAAAATTAAAGCAGGAAGCATCAGGGACTCGGTCTACAAAAAAGTGGTCAGATGAAGCAGATGCTAAACTACAGGACTGTTTTGCTAGCACAGACTGGAATATGTTCCGGGATTCTTCCAATGGCATTGAGGAGTACACCACATCAGTCACTGGCTTTATCAATAAGTGCATTGAGGACGTCGTCCCCACAGTGACTGTAAGTACATACCCCAACCAGAAGCCATGGATTATAGGCAACATTCGCACTAAAGGGTAGAGCTTCCGCTTTCAAGGAGCGGGACTCTAACCCAGAAGCCTATGAGAAATCCTGCTATGCCCTCCGACGAACTATCAAACAGGCAAAGCGTCAGTACAGGTCTAAGATCGAATCGTACTACACCGGCTCCGACGCTCGTCGGATGTGGCAGGGCTTGCAAACTATTACAGACTACAGAGGGAGGCACAGCCGCAAGCTGCCCAGTGACACAAGCCTACCAGATGGCTAAATAACTTCTATACTCGATTAGAGGCAAGTAACACTGAAAATGCATGAGAGCATCAGCTGTTCCGGACGATCACACTCTCCGCAGCCGATGTGAGTAAGACCTTTAAACAGGTCAACATTCACAAGGCCGCAGGGCCAGACGGATTACCAGGACATGTACTCCGAGCATGCGCTGACCAACTGGCAAGAATCTTCACTGACATTTTCAACCTCTCCTGTCTGAATCTGTAATACCAACATGTTTCAAGCAGACCATCAAAGTCCCTGTGCCAGAGAACACTAAGGTAGCCTGCATAAATGACTACAGACCCGTAGCACTCACGTCTGTAGCCATGAACTGCTTTGAAAGGCTGGTCATAGCTCACATCAACACCATTATCCCAGGAACCCTAGACCCACTCCAACGGATCCACAAATGATGCAATCTCTATTGCACTCCACACTGCTCTTTCACACCTGGACAAAAGGAACACCTACGTGAGAATGCTATTCATGGACTACAGCTCAGCTTTCAACAACAAAGCTCATCACTAAACTAAGGACCCTGGGACTACACACCTCCTTCCCGACTGGATCCTGGACTTCCTGGCGGGCCGCCCCCAGGTGGTAAGGGTAGGTAACAACACATGTGCCACGCTGATCCTCAACACGGGGGCCCCTCAGAGGTGCGTTCTCAGTCCCCTCCTGTACTCCCTGTTCACTCATGACTACACGGCCAGGCACAACTCCAACACCATCATTACATTTGCTGATGACACAACAGTGGTAGGCCTGATCACCGACAACGATAAGACAGCCTATAGGGAGGAGGTCAGAGACCTGACCATGTGGTGTAAGGACAAAAACCTATCCCTCAATGTGATCAAGACAAAAGAGATGATTGTGGACTACAGAAAAAAAAGGACAGAGAACGCCTCCATTCTCATCGACGGGGCTGTAGTGGAGCAGGTTGAGTGCTTCAAGTTCCTTGGCGTCCACATCACCAAAAAACTAGCATGGTCCAAGCACACCAAGACAGTCATGAAGAGGGCACGACAAAACCTATTCCCCCTCAGGAGACTGAAAAGATTTGGCATGGGTCCTCAGATCCTCAAAAGGTTTTACAGCTGCACCATCGAGAGCATCCTGAAGGGTTGTATCACTGCCTGGTATGACAACTGCTCAGATCATACCCAGCACTAATTAATTAAACAATTATATACATTGCAACACGTTTCTCGTGATACAATATACCAATATAACACATTTACAAAAGTCTTCCAATAAGCCCATTCACATGAACGAGCCATTCGGGACAGGCACTGCAAAGCCGGCCTGATTACCGTAGCTCTGGTCCTTATCCCAGCATACCCAGAAACTACAGAGATGGAGAGAGAGGAACAGAACCAAACAAACAACGCTCTCATCCATAACATTGATAAGTACAATAAACGTTGCTTTAATTAAACATGAACGCTTGTCTGTATATTCTTCATACCATAAACTGTTACTGACGGGAGGTAAGAATAAAGTGTGAAATGTATGTACTAAGATAGGGAAGTTAACTTGTGCCGACCCACATTGTTACCGTAGCTGATAACGGAGCAGGGAGGCGCGATGAATGTGTGTGTGTGTTAGTGTACCAAAAGCTGCCCGCGGCCAGTGACTATGCATAGATGATAACAGAGAGTAGCAGCAGCGTAGAAAAGTAGTCTGTAATAGTTTGCAAGCCCTGCCACATCCGACGAGCGTCGGAGCCGGTGTAGTACGATTCGATCTTAGACCTGTACTGACGCTTTGCCTGTTTGATAGTTCGTCGGAGGGCATAGCAGGATTTCTCATAGGCTTCTGGGTTAGAGTCCCGCTCCTTGAAAGCGGAAGCTCTACCCTTTAGTGCGAATGTTGCCTATAATCCATGGCTTCTGGTTGGGGTATGATGTGGCAGGGCTTGCAAACTATTACAGACTACAGAGGGAGGCACAGCCGCAAGCTGCCCAGTGACACAAGCCTACCAGATGGCTAAATAACTTCTATACTCGATTAGAGGCAAGTAACACTGAAAATGCATGAGAGCATCAGCTGTTCCGGACGATCACACTCTCCGCAGCCGATGTGAGTAAGACCTTTAAACAGGTCAACATTCACAAGGCCGCAGGGCCAGACGGATTACCAGGACATGTACTCCGAGCATGCGCTGACCAACTGGCAAGAATCTTCACTGACATTTTCAACCTCTCCCTGTCTGAATCTGTAATACCAACATGTTTCAAGCAGACCATCAAAGTCCCTGTGCCAGAGAACACTAAGGTAGCCTGCATAAATGACTACAGACCCGTAGCACTCACGTCTGTAGCCATGAACTGCTTTGAAAGGCTGGTCATAGCTCACATCAACACCATTATCCCAGGAACCCTAGACCCACTCCAACGGATCCACAAATGATGCAATCTCTATTGCACTCCACACTGCTCTTTCACACCTGGACAAAAGGAACACCTACGTGAGAATGCTATTCATGGACTACAGCTCAGCTTTCAACAACAAAGCTCATCACTAAACTAAGGACCCTGGGACTACACACCTCCTTCCCGACTGGATCCTGGACTTCCTGGCGGGCCGGCCCCCAGGTGGTAAGGGTAGGTAACAACACATGTGCCACGCTGATCCTCAACACGGGGGCCCCTCAGAGGTGCGTTCTCAGTCCCCTCCTGTACTCCCTGTTCACTCATGACTACACGGCCAGGCACAACTCCAACACCATCATTACATTTGCTGATGACACAACAGTGGTAGGCCTGATCACCGACAACGATAAGACAGCCTATAGGGAGGAGGTCAGAGACCTGACCATGTGGTGTAAGGACAAAAACCTATCCCTCAATGTGATCAAGACAAAAGAGATGATTGTGGACTACAGAAAAAAAAGGACAGAGAACGCCTCCATTCTCATCGACGGGGCTGTAGTGGAGCAGGTTGAGTGCTTCAAGTTCCTTGGCGTCCACATCACCAAAAAACTAGCATGGTCCAAGCACACCAAGACAGTCATGAAGAGGGCACGACAAAACCTATTCCCCCTCAGGAGACTGAAAAGATTTGGCATGGGTCCTCAGATCCTCAAAAGGTTTTACAGCTGCACCATCGAGAGCATCCTGAAGGGTTGTATCACTGCCTGGTATGACAACTGCTCAGCCTCTGACCGCAAGGCACTACAGAGGGTAGTGCGTACGGCCCAGTACATCACCGGGGCTAAGCTTCCTGCCATCCAGGACCTCTATACCTGGCGGTGTCAGAGGATCACAGGAAGGCCCCAAAAATTGTCCCCACCCTAGTCATAGACTGTTCTCTCTGCTACCGCACGGCAAGCAGTCTCGGAGCGCCAGGTCTAGGTCCAAGAGGCTTCTGAACAACTTCTACCCCCAATCCAGAAGACTCCTGAACAGCTAATCAAATGGCTGCCCAGACTATTTGCATTGCCCCCCCTTTTCTACGCTGCTGCTACTCTCTGTTATCATCTATGCATAGTCACTGGCCGCGGGCAGCTTTTGGTACACTAACACACACACACATTCATCGCACCTCCCTGCTCCGTTATCAGCTACGGTAACAATGTGGGTCGGCACAAGTTAACTTCCCTATCTTAGTACATACATTTCACACTTTATTCTTACCTCCCGTCAGTAACAGTTTATGGTATGAAGAATATACAGACAAGCGTTCATGTTTAATTAAAGCAACGTTTATTGTACTTATCAATGTTATGGATGAGAGCGTTGTTTGTTTGGTTCTGTTCCTCTCTCTCCATCTCTGTAGTTTCTGGGTATGCTGGGATAAGGACCAGAGCTACGGTAATCAGGCCGGCTTTGCAGTGCCTGTCCCGAATGGCTCGTTCATGTGAATGGGCTTATTGGAAGACTTTTGTAAATGTGTTATATTGGTATATTGTATCACGAGAAACGTGTTGCAATGTATATAATTGTTTAATTAATTAGTGCTGGGTATGATCTGATGGGAGGGGCTTCCCCTAGAAAAGGAGCCTCTCTTTCAGTTCAAGGGGGGGGACCATTTTGGATTGAGCTGTTGATGGGGCAGCATTGTTTTTAAGCTGTCCCCATAATGTATACTTTGGATAGCAGTACTGTTGTTTTTCTTCCGGATTCACTATGTAAATAAACACCCTTGCACAGTACTTTTACGGCTCTGCCATCTTTTTATTTGATAGAGGTTAGGTTTTTCAGTTTAGCCTTCTGGCCTACTCTACGTGACACTCACCAAAACAAAAATGCCCAGGGTCCCTTCTCATCTGCTTGAACGTGCCTTAGGTATGCTGCAAGGAGGCATGAGGACTGCAAACGTGGCCAGGGCAATAAATTGCAATGTCTGTACAGTGAGACGTCTAAGACAGCACTCCAGGGAGACAGCTGATCGTCCTCACAGTGGCAGACCACGTGTAACAACACCTGCACAGGATCAGTACATTCGAACATCACACCTGAGGGACAGGTACAGGATGGTAACAACAACTGCCCGAGTTACACCAGGAACGCACAATCCCTCCATCAGTGCTCAGACTGTCCGCAATAGACTGAGAGAGCCTGGACTGAGGGCTTGTAGGCCTGTTGTAAGGCAGGTCCTCACCAGACATCACTGGCAACAACGTCACCTATGGGCACAAACCCACCGTCGCTGGACCAGACAGGACTGGCAAAAAGTGCTCTTCACTGATGAGTCGCGGTTTTGTCTCACCAGGGGTGATGGTCGTATTTGCGTTTATCGTCGAAGGAATGAGCGTTACACCGAGGCCTGTACTCTGGAGTGGTATCGATTTGGAGGTGGAGGGTCCGTCAGGGTCTGAGGCGGTGTGTCACAGCATCATCGGACTGAGCTTGTTGTCATTGCAGGCAATCTCAATGCTGTGCGTTACAGGGAAGATATCTTTCTCCCTCATGTGGTACCCTTCCTGCAGGCTCATCCTGACATGACCCTCCAGCATGACAATGCCACCAGCCATACTGCTCGTTCTGTGCGTGATTTCCTGCAAGACAGGAATGTCAGTGTTCTGCCATGGCCAGCAAAGAGCCCAGATCTCAATCCCATTGAGCACGTCTGGGACCTGTTGGATCGGAGGGTGAGGGCTAGGGCCATTCCCCCCAGAAATATCTGGGAACTTGCAGGTGCCTTGGTGGAAGAGTGGGGTAACATCTCACAGCAAGAACTGGCAAATCTGGTGCAGTCCATGAGGAGGAGATGCACTGCAGTACTTGATGCAGCTGGTGGCCACGCCAGATACTGAGAGTTACTTTTGATTTTGAACCCCCATTTGTTCAGGGACACATTATTCAATTTCTGTTAGTCACATGTCTGTGGAACTTGTTCAGTTTATGTCTCAGTTGTTGAATTTTGTTATATTCATACAAATATTTACACATGTTAAGTTTGCTGAAAATAAACGCAGTTGACAGTGAGAGGACCTTTCTTTTTTTGCTGAGTTTATATATAGGGGTCAGAGGAAGGCTTAAAATCATGTCAATCCTTATTATTTCACAGAGTGAGTCAATGTAACTTATGTGAATTGTTAAGCCATATTTTACACCTGAACTAATTTAGGCTTCCCTAACAAAGGAGCTGAATACTTATGCAACGACTTTATTTTTGCTATGAATTCTTTATATACATAAAAAAAAGTATTTTGTATTGATTGTTAACCAAAAAATTACAATTAAATCCATTTAAATTCCACTTTATAACAAAGATCCATGATGTCTGAATACTTTTGCAAGGCACTGTATTTGGTTGTCCCACCTAGCTATCTTAAGATGAATGAACTAACTGTAATCGCTCTGGATAAGAGCGTCTGCTAAATGACTAAAATGTCAAATGTAAATTACAGATGCAGTTAAAAACATTTGGAACAATGCTCAGTTATGATACACCAATATGGGACATTCCTCAACTTTCCTGCATGCATAGCTAGGACTGGACAGTGGTTGATGGGAGTTATACAGTATGCCCGCTATAATTAACTGTTGTAATACTGTCTTCCCCACACAGCCTGCTGCTGTCATTGATGGCTGGGATAAATGCACCCTTTTCTATGGCAGTATTTTGCAGGTTAAATACAGCATGCTTCGGTCGGGACAGGGCTAGAAAGACATATTTTGGGGGGTTGGTTGATATTGATTATCCCACAAGGCGTTGTAGCGGCTGTGGTACATCTTGTAGAATATTGATCATATTATTTGCATGTCAGTCCAGATGTTGTGGGAAGTTTAGTTGATTTACAGGCGATATGGGCCCAGAGCTGACAGCCCGTGGCAGACTATTCCGTCTCAGCGCTGCGACAGAGGACTGGCTGCATAGTGATCAAAAGGGATTGAATCAAAGTCCGTTTCTAAGCCACCCAGATTGGCTATGGAGGTCCTTTATTATTGGCAATATACTGGTCTGTCATTTGTCATTTCATGAAATGTCGCTTCTGAAATGACAAAATTTGAGATACATTGAAATAGAACCCCTAGCTGGGGTTCCGGTTCCGGTGGCATGCATTAAAACTTTTGGCCTTTTCATGGCTTTCTATTGCAAATTAACATGAATTAACAAACTAATTTCTTCAGACTTGTCAGTACTAATCATCATATTAAGGTGTGGGACATTGTGTGACAAGAAATAACTAGCAGGTCTATTTCGTTTCAGCAGCTAGAATTTGTCAGTCCAACAACTCAACTGTGTGAACATGGTGGCTCTCAAAGCCAGACAACAGAAAGAGCTGGCTGCTACTATATGAGAGATTGTTCGTGAGGAGATTACTTCTGCCCTCGAATTAAAACCAGTAAATAAATAATTGGCAGTGCTCACTGCTAAACTGGATACATATTCAACTAAAGTGGAAAGTCTGGAGAAGACAGCCAATGCAACAGAGGTGTGACTCCATGACCTGGAAACAGCACGAGCTAAGTTGGAAGAGATAATTACATTCCGGTCCCGCTTTAAATGACGTTCAGCTTATAAATGCTTCATAAAGCCTTCATAATGCCTTCATAACCACTACATAAATGTGTTTCAAAGTATCTATAACCGTATGTCATGCTTTGTAATGGGTTCATAAATGTGGCGTAACTGTGTGATATAATCACCAATGTCAAATGAGCCTTAACCCACTATGTCGAATATGATAAACCTGTGCTTTATAAAGGGTGACATGTTGTGCTGAAGGATGGCCCACACTTTAAAGTGAAGTCATGTTAGTCACATTACACTTAATCTCGTTCCCAGACACTTACGCCCAAATGTGCAGAAGGCCTGGTAGACCAAAGCATTTATCCATTGTTATGTATTTTTTGCTGTGTTAACTATTGACGACCAGGGGGAATGTTTTTGCTAGCAAAAGACATAGCTTGATGACAAACACTTTACTCAGTAAGGTCACTCCCATAGAATTCTATGGCCACTCCCACTAAGGCCAATGTTGAATGGTTGATATTCCAGGCTTATACAGTATGTGCTGTGTGCACAATAGTCTGGGACGACGTTACACCAAGAAACACTTTACTTGATGAAAGCCCCCAACATAAGGACATTGAAAGTGGCTTTCTTCTGGAACCAAGTTACATGTTTCTCAGTACACAAGCACACACACAACAATATAATTTGTCATACCGTGCGGTGCTGGGCCCAGTCAGGTCTTTGACACATTCACCCACTCCCCCGCTGAAAGATCAGCCACTAAATGTTGGCACCATTGTAACAGGTTGTAATCAAGCCCTAGTCTCCAGCATGGGAACAGAAGAGGAATTTCTGGTGCGGTAGTTGCAGGTTGGACTACTCCAAATAATCTTGGCTCTGACACATACTGTACACAAACACAAGCTTTAACTACTTAAATACCTCATACACCCTACAGTAACATGTGGATCATGAGAGAACCTACATAAATCAGCAGAACGCTAATAACCTATTTAGTGTCCTGTAAGACTTTGATTGAAGTGAGACACATTTGGTAATTGATAACACATCCATAAATACTCCATATGGCATGATGCTGTACTTACTATGAAGTCAGACACCTTTGGTCATTCATAACACATTCACTACCGGTCAAAAGTTTTAGAACACCTAATCATGCAAGGGGTTTATTTACATTTTTTATATTTTCTACATTGTAGAATAATAGTGAAGACATCAAAACTATGAAATAACACATATGGAATCATATAGTACCCCAAAAAGTGTCAAACAAATAAAAATATATTTTAGATTATTCAAATAGCCACCCTTTGCCTTGATGACAGCATAGCACACTTTTGGCATTGAGTAGGTGTTCAAAAACTTTTGACCGGTAGTGAACATAAAGGCTTAATTAATGATGTAAACACAAATGTATTAACACTTAGGGAATTATCACTAACAGCTAAAACAAATAAACATTAATGAGATGTTTAAACCATACATTTCCTTTTATTTTTTTATTTTTAAAACAATACAATTACATTTCAAAAAGTCCAGCAATGCGATTACATTGAACATTACATAGGGCTGTGAATAGTGTAGCTTGTCCCGGAGTTGGCAGACGAATGATTCTTGCCTCTCTACCTGCTGGAGGTACTTAATGTTGGTTCCAGCCTTAAATGTAACAACAAAGAAAGTTAGCATGTCTGTTAATAAATACTTTTGTCACACCATCTGGATAAGGGCATTTCTGTGCTGCGGCAGAAATACTCTAAACGGGGAGGTGGGAAACTCCATTCGATTCGGATTTTATTTCATTTCCAAATTTCATGATGTAACTATGAGACGTGGCTGTATCTATGGGGCTGTATTGCCAGCTGTTGCTGTGAAGTCACTGAAATTATTTGAAATAATGATTGAGGTAGCTATGTAATCTAACTCACTTAACGACCTCAAATTAATTTAAATTACAATTAATAAATATAAATTTACTTGTTTTACACTGTCCTGTGGCATCATAAAACGGATCACATGTGCACTTACTGGCTACAGAAATACCATTAACCAAACAACAATGGAATACCCACTGAATTAAAAGTGAACTACACTTAAAAATCAAAGTGTCTTCGATTTTTCAAAGAACTCAAAAGTTGTTCCCTGATGTGGTTTAAGCATTGTTGTGAACGCAGAAAATACAGATTGGTTGTTTTTCTATTTAAAAAGTGTGAAAAAACTGGGGGGAATCCAAAACATGGAAAAACAAAACCGAGAGAACAGAATCTGGGAAAAATAACTGAAATAAGCAAAAAAAATCAACTTGTTTTAAAAGGCCCTGCAACATTTTTTGCTGTGCATGACTGCACTTTCATCCTGAAGCACAGCATTTTGGGGAAAGTTGAGGTCAGGTCCAATATTGGCTATGCACCCAAGAGGGAAGAGATTATTTGCGTAATATAATATAAAGTTGAAGTCGGAAGTTTACAAACACTTAGGTTGGAGTCATTAAAACTTGTTTTTCAACCACTCCACAAATTTCTTGTTAACAAACTATAGTTTTGGCAAGTCGGTTAGGACATCTACTTTGTGCATGACACAAGTAATTTTCCCAACAATTGTTTACAGACAGGTTATTTCACTTATAATTCACTGTATCACAATTCAGTGTGTCAGAAGTTTACATACACTAAGTTGACTGTGCCTTTAAACCGCTTGGAAAAGTCCAGAAAATTATGTAATGGCTTTAGAAGCTTCTGATAGTCTAATTTACATTTATTTTAGTCAATTGGAGGTGTACCTGTGGATGTATTTCAAGGCCTACCTTCAAACTCAGTGCCTCTTTGCTTGACATCATGGGAAAATCAAAAGAAATCCAACACCTCAGAAAAAAACTCAGAAAACTGTAGAACTCCACAAATCAAAATATATTTTATATTTAAGATTCTTTAAAGTAGCCACCCTTTGCCTTGATGACAGCTTTGCACACGTGTTATTCTCTCAACCAGCTACATGAGGTAGTCACCTGGAATGTATTTCAATTAACAGGTGTGCCTGGTTATAAGTTAATTTGTGGAATTTCTTTCCTTCTTAATGCGTTTGAGCCAATCAGTTGTGTTGTGACAAGGTAGCGGTGGTATACAGAAGATAGCCCTATTTGGTAAAAGATCAAGTCCATATTATGGCAAGAACAGCTCAAATAAGCAAAGAGAAATGACAGTCTATGATTAATTCAAGACATGAAGGTCAGTCATTGTGGAAAATTTAAGATAATTGAAAGTTTCTTCAAGTGCAGATGCAAAAACCATCAAGCGCTATGATGAAACTGTCTCTCATGAAGACCGCCACAGGAAAGGAAGACCCAGAGTGTCACGTCCAGGCCTGAGAAGACAGGCTGGAGAAGAATAACCCACCAAAAGAAGACCAAGCAGCGAGAGACTCTGGAACATTGGACTTGGGAGGAGATTTTAGATGGTAAGGGATCTTGGACATGGGATGAGATTTTGGAGGGAAAAGGACCATGGTCTCAGCCGGAGGATTATCGTCGCTCCAGGGAGAGAGAAAAGTTCATTGGAACTCGCCTGGCACGGAAGCCCGAAAGGCAGCCCCAAAAAACCTTTTTTGGGGGGGGGCACATGAGGAGGTTGGCCGGTTCAGGAGGGACTCCTGAGCCAACTCCTTGTGCTCTTTGGAGGGATCGTTGGAGGGTGCGTCGTACTGAGCAGACACCGTGCTATGCTGTTGTGCGCACGGTATCTCCAGTGCGCATGCATAGGCCGGTGCGCAAAATTCCAGCGCCACTCATCTGTCGGGCTAGGGTGAGTGTGCAGCCTGGAGGAGTGGTGCAGGCTCTGCGTGTCAGGTCTCCAGTGCACCTGTTGGGACCGAAATATCCTGCGTGCGGTGTCTCCTGTCCACGCGCACAGCCCGGTGCACGACATTCCAGCTCCCCTCATCGGTGAAGCCAGGATGAGTGAACAACCTGGGAGAGGGGTGTCGGCTATACGCATCAGGTCTCCTGTGCGTGTTGTGAATCCAGTACATCCTGTCCCTGTTCCACGCTCCAGGATCCCTGTTCGTGTAGTGGATCCAGCACGTCCTGTTCCGGCTCCGCGCACCAGGCCCCCTGTGCGCTTAGAGAGTCCAGCACGTCCTGTTGCGGCTCTGCGCACCAGGCCCCCTGTGCGCTTAGAGAGTCCAGCACGTCCTGTTGCGGCTCCGCGCACCAGGCCCCCTGTGCGCTTAGAGAGTCCAGCACGTCCTGTTGCGGCTCCGCGCACCAGGCCCCCTGTGCGCTTAGGGAGTCCAGCACGTCCAGTCCCTGTTCCACGCTCCAGGATCCCTGCACCCGGCGTGGACTCAGCACGTCCTGTCCCTGTTCTACGCTCCAGGATTCCTGTTCGTGATGTGGACCCAGCACGTCCTGTTCCTGCTCTACGCTCCAGGATTCCTGTTCGTGATGTGGACCCAGCACGTCCTGTTCCTGCTCTACGCTCCAGGATTCCTGTTCGTGATGTGGACCCAGCACGTCTTGTTCCTGCTCCCCGCGCCAGAGTGCCAGTGCGCTTAGTGAGCCCAGTACGGCCGGTTCCTGCTCCCCGCACCAGAGTGCCAGTGCGCGTAGTGAGCCCAGTACGGCCGGTTCCTGCTCCCCGCACCAGAGTGCCAGTGCGCTTAGTGAGCCCAGTACGGCCGGTTCCTGCTCCCCGCACCAGAGTGCGCGTTATGAGCCCAGTACGGCCGGTTCCTGCTCCCGCACCAGAGTGCGCGTTATGAGCCCAGTACGGCCGGTTCCTGCTCCCCGCACCAGAGGGCCAGTGTGCTTCCCCTGTCCAGGTCCGCCAGTGTGGGTCCCCAGTCCTGAGCCGCCAGTGAGGGTCCCCAGTCCGGGCCGCCAGTGAGGGTCCCCAGTCCGGGGCCGCCAGTGAGGGTCCCCAGTCCGGGCCGCCAGAGAGGTCCCCAGTCCGGGCCGCCAGAGATCCAGTCGACCAATAGCCCAGGGCCTCCGGTGCGGGACATCGAGCCTGCACGGCGGCACCGAGCCGCCACCTGGGACAGGAAGGCCCACCGAAGACCCCCAATGGACTTTTGGCGCGGTCGGAGTCCGCGCCTTTGGGAAGTACTGTCACGTCCAGGCCTGAGAAGACAGGCTGGAGTGTTTAGTTTTGTTTTTGGTGTAGGGGTTTTCTGTTCTAGGTTATATATTTCTATGTTGGGGTAATGGTTCCCAATTAGAGGCAGCTGAGTGTCGTTGTCTCTAATTGGGAACCATATATATGTTTGTAGTTTTCACTTGGGGTTTGTGGGTTATTGTTGATGCATAGCTTTGTTTTGTATTGTTAGTCTATGTTTAGTTACGATCTTTGTTCATTTTGTTATTTTGCCCAGTTACGTTTTGTTTAAATAAACATGTATACTGGATGCCTCGCAGCGCCTTGGTCTGTCCCTATAGAAGATCGTGACACAGAGTCACCTCTGCTGCAGAGGATAAGTTAATTAGAGTTACTGGCCTCAAGAATTGCAGCCCAAATAAATGCTTCACAGAGTTCAAGTAACAGACACATCTCAACATCAACTGTTCAGAGGAGACTACTAGTTTGCCGGTCAGTGGGGGCGGAAGATCGGTGGTTGGAAGAGGAGGGCGGCAGGTAGCCTAGTGGTTAGAGTGTTGGACTTGTAACTGGAGGGTTGCAAGTTCGAATCCCTGAGCTGACAAGGTAAAAATCTGTCTTCTACCCCTGAACAAGGCAGTTAACCCACTGTTTCCTGGGTGCTGAAGATGTGGATGTTGATTAAGGCAGCCCCCTGCACCTCTCTGATTCAGAGGGGTTGGGTTAAATGCGGAAGACACATTTCAGTTGAAGGCATTTGGTTGTACAACTGACTAATAATGGTGACTTTGACTGGATGGTGACATGTTGGTTGGGGAAATAGAGTGTGAGGTTAGGGGGTGGAGGCTCTATTTTTATTTACATTTATTGTCACATTTTGGCTCTGTGGTGTTACGTTCCCCAGTTCCTGTGTTGTTGTGGGTTTGTATGTGTATTTCAGGAAATGGCTTCCTGGATTCCTAAAGCAGCTGATTGGTTGGCCCCTATTGCTGATTGGAGCTCTGACCCCTCCCTCTCGTCAGGGGATTCAGCTGTCTCTTCAATTACAAACTCCTTCTCCAGCTTGATAAAAGCCAGTGTTCCTTCATCATGGAGGAGAGCTTTTTGTGGTCTGTGTTGTTTGTGGTGGTCAGTAAAAGTTTTGTGGATATTATTTTGTAGCTGCTCCTTCTGAGGTATGGGTATTCCAATAGGACTTAGTGTTATTGAAATTGTTCACTAAGTATTATTAATTATTCTGTTTCATTTGTTCCTGGGGGGAGAATGAACCTTGGGAGTGTTTAGGCAAGAGGCCTGCGGGCATACATAACCCGTAGTATTTGAACTGTCTATGCACACTAGGTAAGACCTGGGTGGACCACCCCCCTGTATTTTGGTTAGCGTGCCAGGTGGTGCTAAAGGTTAGGCAAGGTAGGAGAGGACTCTTTAATTTTTCCTTTCTTTGGTTCCGTCCAGACCCTTTTCCCCACTTTACCGTGTTAAGGAATAATACATTATATAATAATACAGTAATACATCCTTTCTTTGCTTTGGTTCTTTGGTTCTGACATAATGTTATGCATGCACACCCAAAAGAGAACTTTATGGTGTCTGGTTACAGGGCACAGTCGTCTACTGTGTTTTAAGTTTAAGATTGGCCATGTTTCATGGGATTTATTTTCTGCTTTTCCTTCTTTACTGAAAGGTTCTTAAAGTTGGTCTAAGACTATAGGAAGTCAGTATTCAACAGTATGATATTTGACTGAGAATTAGGACAACACAATCTGAATACTCTAAAATCTGCACATTTTCCCACAAGTGGTCTGTTTCCATCAAACTGACTTGTTGCGGATGAAAAAAACTGTACATGATACGTAGTGCACATACAATTCATGTCCCGGATAAAAATCTGAAGTTCAATGTGGTTCCATTGCATTTCCAACTTTACAGATGGTTTTATCACAACTACTGAAATAACGAACTAGGCAAATCTGGTTTTGGCGAATGCTTCCTAGACAACAGTTCGCTAATAGTTATATGATGAGATATGGATAAGAGCAATATCATTTTTGTTGGATTGGCAGCCAAACCCCAATCATCATGCCAACAGCATTACCGTGGACTTAGAACCACCATAAAGTTCAGCATAACGTTATTAATCTGCCTATAAACTGGTAGGCCTACAACATAACAAATCATTAAAATAAGAATTTGTTCTTAACTGACTTGCCTAGTTAAATAAAGGTAAAATAAAAAAATGCGTGACTTTGACATGATTGTTATTATCCATATTTGCCCATAAGGACGTATTCGTCACACAGTTTACAGCAGGTATAAAAGGTGCAGCGAAATGCTCATGTAATAGCTCCCTCAACAATGCAGTACATTAATCATAACAAGTAATACACTCAGTGTGCCATCTAGAACCTAAAATGGTTCTTGGGCCCTCATAGGATAACCCTTTTTGGTTGCAGGTAGAACCCTTTTGGTTCCACATAGAACCCTTTTAGGTTCCATGTAGCGCCCTTTCCACAGAGGGCTCTACATGGAACCCAAAAGGGTTTACCTGGAACCAAAATTGTTGCACCTAGAACCCAAAAGGTTCTCTTATATGGACAGCCAAAGAACCCTTTTGGAGCCCTTTTTTCCAAGGGAAGAGGTGGTATGCATAGTAATAATGGAATGTATTTGCACTGTATTTACAAGTATAAAGAGGGTAGTGGCATCAATAGTATGAGTTCTGAGTGCATGTGTGTGTGAGGATTGGATATGTGGGTAGTCAATTTGTAAGGTGCATATGGTCCCATCGGTGCAAATAGTCTCTAAGGTGCAGGGAGACAGCTAGGTTTAGCTTTTCAGCAGTCTGATGGACTGTTGGTAGAAAATGTCTCACATTCTGTTGGTCCCGATACCACTTGCCAGATGGTAACAGAGTGATCAGTTCGTGGCTCGGGTGACAAAGAACCCTTCACGATCTTTCGGGCCTTCCTCAGACACCACCTGGTGTAGATGTCCTGGGGGGGCTGGGAGCTTACCCCCAGTGATGTGTTGCGCCGTCCACACCACCCTCTGTAGAACTTCCGGTCGAGGGCGGTGCAGTTGCCTTGCCAGTTGGTGATGCAGCTGGTCAAGATTGTTCTTGATTGTGCAGCTGTAGAACTTCTTTAGGATCCAAGGTTCCACGTAAAAAAAAAATTCAGGCGCCTGAGGTTGAAGAGGTGCTGCTGTGCCTTCATCGTGGTGGTGTAATTGGAACCACGTCAGGTTCTGTGATTTTTTTCACATGGAGGAACTTGAAGATTTTGACACTCCACTGCAGCCCCATCGATGACAATAGGGGTGTGCTCCTCTCTCTATTTATTGTTGTCCACGATCAGCTCCTTGGTTTTTCAGATGTTGAGTGAGAGGCTGTTGGTGCCAGGGCTGTAACCTCCTCCCTGTTGGCAGTCTCGTCTCCGTTGCCGATCAGGTCTACCATCGTCACATTGTTGGCAATCTTAATGATGGTGTTGGAGTCATGCGTGGCCACACAGTAGTGGGTATACAGGGATTTAAGGAGGGGGTTGAGCATGCACCCTTGGGGGGCCCACATGTTGAGGGTCAGCGTGGTGGAATTGTTGTTGCCTACCCTTACCACTTGGGGTCTGCCTGTCAGGAAGTCCAGGATCCAGTTGCAGAGGGAGGTGCTCATACCCAGGGCCTTGAGCTTAGTGTCATGCTTGGAGGGGACTATGGTGTTGAACGCTGAGTTGTAATCGATAAACAGCAGGTGTTCCTCTTGTCCAAGTGGGATAGGGCAGTGTGTAGAGCAGGGATGGGCAACTTTGATGGGGGTAGGTGCCACCAAAAAACTTAACTCATCATGAGGGGCCACAGTGGCTTGTAGGTCTGCGTACCCACATCCATACCCCCTTCCCCCATCTTGTGAGAAACATTTTAGTGGACCCCCTCGTGACAGCAAAGATATATACATCTATGTTAATTTCCTGCAATTCTACACATTTTGCCATGGGATGGAGAGATTTACAACACATTTTTTAAATTGCACCTTGTGTATTCTATTATTGCAGCTCCGGGGGCCTACAAAAGGGTCTACCAGTTAAGGTGGAGCTGATGTTGGTCTTGACTAGCCTCTCAAAGAACTTCATGATGACAAAAGTGAGTGCTAAAGGGCGATAGTCATTTAGGAAGGTTACCTTAGTTTGCTTGGGTAGAGGGAGAATGGTGGACGTCTTGAAGCATGTGGGGACCACATACTGGGACAGGGAGAGGTTGAATATGTCCGTGACCACTTCAGCCAGCTAGTCTGCGAATGCTCTGAGGACGCGACCGGGGATGCCATCTGGGTAATCCGACCGGAGTTGAATGTGTTGGTCCGTGCGACTGCAACATTTGTCGGGGGGACCAAACATTTCCCAGTCCACGTGATCAAAGCAGTGTTGTAGCATGGATTCTGATTGGTAGCATGGATTCTGATTGGTAGCACAGCTACATCCTGCTTGAATTTTTGCTTGTAGACTGGCAGGAACAGAATGGAGGTGTGGTCTGATTTTTCTTTTTCCGAACATGGGGCGAAGGAGGCCTTTTATCTGTCTCGGATTGGAAAATTACAATGATCCAATTAATTTTTCCCCCAGAGTGAGACAATTGTCGTTATCTATTTTACCTACAAAAAAAAAATTATCCTGTCCAGCATATTTTGTTTACATTAGGATATTTTACCAATAAATTTGCTCTTTCAACCGGGCTTGTTGTGAGTTTGTCAGGTTATTCATTGGCATGAAATGGTTGGATGGAAATGAAGAGATCTTAGATCCAGATTCTCCTTCTGCACAAGGTACTAGAGCCCTTAACCCTTTACACTCATGGGTATTGGACTATATGGATAGGGCTACATTTAAATGTTTCTTATGGGAGAAATATGAAAAGCATATGCATAACCATGGTAGCAATTGAAAGGTTATTGGGAAATTATTAGACCAAAGGTTAGGACACAACAGTTCACCTGACACAAGACTGAATCCAATACTTTTGACTTTTGAGCTGTCCTAGCTGTGCCGTTGAGGAATTAGAGCAAGCACACTTTTAGTTGTTTTGTTTGGAAAACAACCCAGTATCCCGCCATTACACAATTACTGTTTATACAATCCAAAGACTGTCCACTATATATCGTAATCTGGGTCAGGTGGCCATCATTTGAAAGCCTGTTCTATTGCCAACATGACTACCTAAGTTATAAAATACAATATTATAGTGTTTCAAGGAAACAGATTATAATTTTGGTGTGCATAGGAAGGAGTCATGAGTGCATTCAGGTGTGTATGTCCCGGCAACTTTTCTTCACAATAGACAAACATCCTCATTCTGTTCAGGACAACCCAGGATATGACACCATGCCATCGTGTAACTGTATATCAAACATAGTGATCATAAACGTTGACACTGTATGACATGAGTTTAATGATATGGAAATGTGAACTGCACATTTGGAGTCACGGGTGTTTGGCTTGATTGTATGACATCAAAGCGGTATTTATTATAATCCTCAACGTCTCATCTTTCAAAATACATAGTCCTCTTGATCTACAGCATTTCCCTCACTCAGACAAGGGAGGGAGCAGTGAGGAAGGGGTGAGATCATTAGCACGATGACTGGTCTGAGAAAGTGATGTGGCTGTAGGTATGACCGGGCCATCTGTAATTCTGCAGGATGTTAATGAGCGAGACGCCTGGGTGATGTACGCCGAGGTTAAGCCTTGAAGATTAGCCTCTCTCTTATATTTTATCTCTACCTTAAATAGCTGGCCAGCAGACCAAGGAACCCCTCTTCAAGGGCCCCACTTAGATCCATCACAGGTCATGCCATTCCATGGTGCCACCAGCCACCCTGGCTCCTACCTGACACCCTCTCTCACTCCTCCCTCCCATTGAGGAGGCCAAGACTAGCACCATCCACTCCCCTTTACCCTGGGTGGACAGGGTTCTAGCAGTGAACGTGGTGCCAGAGACAGTATTCTCACACCCAGAGTCTAACTGACACACAACCACTTAGATACTGTAGCTTAAGGTTTCTCTGGGGAGGTTTAGCAAATGTTTAGTATCAGCAAGGGAGGGATCTATTTAAATGTATTTCTGTTGTATTGTCTGAGGTGGACAGGCAATACATTGGTAGACAGACTTGCCTTGGCTGAGCCCAGTGAATGTCTGTCTCCCAGGCTGAGGTTCTGGGGGCTTAGCTCCTGTGGTGCTTTTCATCCAGCAGAGTGGTGGACATTTGGGGATAGCTCAAATTATTTGTGCAAATTAAATGTTGCTGCTTCACACTGAGGGGCTAAATTAGTTTTTTCAACATTTGCTGTCAGACGTGTTTACCGCATTAAAAACACCATTTGTAAATGGTATTTATTTTTCTCGCAGTCAATACTAGGTCATATACTGGTGGGTTGGACGGAGTATTTCTTTGGAGAATGCAAAGAATCTTAATTTCAGGGCGCTGCATAATCTCAGGCCTTTTTAGTGTTGACTCGAGCACTAAAAGTATGCGGTTTGGAAGTATTCCGAGAATCCACCTTCTCATTACAGCCCACTGGAAACAGACGTCAGTTCAACGTCTAGTTTTGATTCACATTTGGTTGAATTCAACGAAAATAAAGCAAAACATGATACCATGTCATTAGATTTAGGTTAAAAGTTGGGTGAAAGAAATACTAAATTCCTGTGAGTTGATTGCTGTTTTCAAATCCAATCAGTTTTCCAAAATTTTTGGGCTTGAAATGACTTTGAAACAACATTTGATTCAACCAGTTTTTGCACAGTGGGAAAGTGTTTTAATGGATCCTAGATTTCTCCCCACTTGCATTGATATTGTCCCGTTGTGGGCTGCTAGTCAGAGATATGAAAAGTGAAAATATTATACAAATGTTGCAGAAAAACAGGAGGTACTTTTGTGTATATATAGTGTACGTGGAAACCCCTTCAAATTAGTGGATTCGGCTATTTCAGCCACACGTTACTGGCAGGTATATAAAATCGAGCACACAGCCATGCAGTCTCCATAGACAAACATTGGCAGTAGAATGGCCTTACTGAAGAGCTCAGTGACCTTCAACGTGGCACTGTCATAGGATGCCACCTTTCCAACAAGTCAGTTCGCAACATTTCTGACCTGCTAGGCTGCCCCGGTTAACTGTCAGTTCTGTTATTGTGAAGTGGAAACGTCTGGGAAAAACAACGGCTGAACCATAAAATGGAAGTACACAAAAGCTCACAGAACAGGCCTGCTGAAGCGCATAAACATTGTCTGTTCTTGATTTCAACACTCACTACTGCGTTCCAAACTGCCTCTGGAACCAACGTCAGCACAATAACTGTTCGTCAGGAGATTCATAAAATGGGTTTCCATGGCTAAGCAGCTGCACACAAGCCTAAGATCACAATGCCAAGTGTCGGCTGGAGTGGTGTAAAGCTCGCCGCCATTGGACTCTGGAGCAGTGGAAACGCGTTCTCTGGAGTGATGAATCGTGCTTCACAATCTGCTAGTCCAACGGACAAATCTGTGTTTGGCGGATGCCAGGAGAACGCTACCTGCCGAATGCATTGTGCCAAATTTAAAGTATGGTGGAGGAGGAATAATGGTCTGGGTGGTTTTTCATGGGGAAGGCCCTTTCCTGTTTCAGCATACAATGCTCCCGTGCTCAAAGCGAGGTCCATACAGGTCTGTTTTTTTTAGATTGGTTTAGAAGAACTTGACTGGCCTGCACAGAGCCCTGACTTCAACCCCATCAAACACCTTTGGAATGCTGCCTGCGAGCCAGGCCTAATTGCCAAACATCAGTGCCCGACCTCACTAATGCTCTTGTGGCTGAATGGCAGCAAGTTCCCTCAGCAATGTTCCAACATCTAGTGGAAAGCCTTCCCAGAAGTGTGGAGGCTGTTACAGCAGCAGGACCAACTCCATATTAATGCCCATGATTTTGGAATGAGATGTCCGATGTGCAGGTGTCCACATACTTTTGGTCATGTAGTGTGTATGTGCTCCCATAATTCATATATTGTACAGTGCCTTTGGAAAGTATTCAGACCCCTTGACTTTTTCCACATTTTGTTAGGTTACAGCCTTATTCTAAAATGTATTACATTTTTTCCCCCCTCAATCTACACACACTACCCCTTAATGACAAAGCAAAAACAGGTTTAACATTTACATAAGTATTCAGACCCTTAACTCAGTACTTTGTTGAAGAACCTTTGGCTGCGATTACAGCCTCGAGTCTTCTTGGGTATGACGCTACAAGCTTGGCACACCTGTATTTGGAGAGTTTATCCCATTCTTCTCTGCAGATCCTCTCAAGCTCTGTCAGGTTGGATGGGGAGTGTCGCTGCACAGCTATTTTCAGTCCGGGCCACTCAAGGACATTGAGACTTGTCACAAAGCCACTCCTGCATTGTCTTGGCTGTGTGCTTAGGGTCATTGTTCTGTTGGAAGGTGAACTTTCGCCCCAGTCTGAGGTCCTGAGCGCTCTTGAGAAGGTTTTCATCAAGGATCTCTCTGTACTTTGCGCTGTTCATCTTTGCCTCAATCCTGACTAGTCTCATTGTCCCTGATACTGCCACCATGCTTCACCATAGGGATGGTGTCACGTTTCCTCCAAATGTGATGCTTGGCATTCAGGTCAAAGAGTTCAATCTTGGTTTCATCAGATGAGAGAATCTTGTTTCTCATTGCCTTTTGGCAAACTCCAAGCAGAATGTCATGTGTTTTTTTACTGAGGAGTTGCTTCCGTATGGCCACTACCATAAAGGCCTGATTGGTGGAGTGCTGCAGAGATGGTTGTCCTTCTGAAAGGTTCTCCCATTACCAGAGAGGAACTCTAGAGCTCTGTCAGAGTAACCATGGGGTTCTTGGTCACTTCCCTGACGAAGGCCCTTCTCCCCTGATTGCTCAGTTTGGCCCGGCGAACAGCTCTAGAAAGAGCCTCGGTAGTTCCAAACTTCTTCCATTTTAAGAATGATGGAGGTCACTGTGTTCTTGGGGACCTTCAATGTTGCAGAACTTTTTTGGTACCCTTCTCCAGATCTGTGCCTTGACAGAATCCTGTCTCTGAGCTCTACAGACAATTCCTCGACCTCATGGCTTGGTTTTTTCTCTGACATGCACTGTCAACTGTGGGACCTTTTATAGAGACGGGTGTGTGCCTTTCCAAATCATGTCCAACCAATTGACACATCAAGGATGATCAATGGAAACAGAATTCACCTGACCTCAATTTCATGTCTCAACAAAGGGTCTGAATACTTATGTCCATAATATTTGTTTTTATATTTTTTTTTATAAATTTGCAACAATTTCTAAAAATGTCTAAACATTTGTTTTCACTTTGTCATTATGGGGTATTGTGCGTAGATTGCTGAGGATTCTTTTTTTTTAATCAATTTTAGAATAAGGCTAACGTAACAATGTGGAAAAAGTAAAGGGGTCTGAACACTTTTTGTCACTATGTACAGTAGTTGAACCAAGTTACACAACATAGAACACACTCACAACCAAGTTAAGTTACACAACATAGTTAACACTCACATAGGAAAACTCTTTCCTCAACATTACCACTGTACCGAAACACCTTAATGGAATTTCACATTATATTCATTTGACTAATCAAATTGCCACCAAAGTACATACTTCAGGTGGGAGTTACCTAATATAATCACTGAAGCTGCATGTGTACCCGGGCATAACTGACACATACGATGCCCGCAGAGTTCAGTGTTACTGCAGTAGAGATATAGGACTAAGGATGAAAGTGTAGGGGAGGGATTGGAGAGTGGGGGAGTGAGAAGAAAGCTGCTGTTTACTGCCACATCACACACACAATGCAACCTACACATCTCCCGAGACAGCTATGATGAGCCCAGCCAATTCATGCAGAAAATTGTTAGCTCCCTCCCCCATCACAAACAGATTTCTATCCTCTGTGCTCTCCCTTCTCCCACCCTCCCTCTCTCCTTTCCCCCTTCCCTGCTTATTTACTGGCTAATGGTGGGTTTACTGTATTGAGGAAGCCAGCTTGAGAAAATATGCAGTGGCTCTCCCCTGCTGAAATGGAATATGTGGGTTGCCGACCGCCTGCCCATAGGGCACTTGGCAGTCAGGGGTAATGGTAAGGCGGATTAGAAGAGTCATGGAGGAGCAATCAAAAGATGCTGACAGGATGCCTTCTTGTCTCTTGCCCACCTCTCATCTTCCTTTGACATCCACATGCAGCATGGAAAGTATCTTTTTTTCAGTTTCTTGTTATTTTCTTATTTCTTCCAGATTGTTCCAGCAGACGTTTCTCTTGCCTTGCATGTTAGGCCTTTATCAGTATGTTTTTAGATAACACAGCACTGGGCCAGTCCAGTTCATAAATACAGGTGAGAGTCTTGCTCTGTGTCCTGTAAGCATCCCCATCAATAACAGGAGCTTTTGCTGGGCTCCAGTTAATTGATGCAATCCATGTGTAAATTACCTGACTCCAAACACAAAAGTTCAACGACGTAATTCTGTTTTACTTCATTAGGTTACATCAGCAGGATACTGACAATGCCTGTGTGCAAAAGAAAGGATTATGTCCTGATGAAAATAGGAGCCTTTCATGTTTGTTTTAAGAACTGGAGAGACGTGTCAGAAAAAACCCCAGAAACAACTAATGCCCCATAATTCTTTAGCACATTCACAATCATATTTCATCTGGAATGTTCACCTTCTAGAATTGTATGCTCCCATTTCATGACTTTGAGTATTTGTTATGTTCAGAGAAAAGGTTTCTGGCACAATTTTGGTTGGACAAATGCCATAGTCTTATTTTGTATTCACCTCTTGTGGAAACTAGTCTTCAGAATACTTCTTTGCTGTCAGAGACTTCTTTGCGAATCTGAGGATTCAGTAGACATCGTAAGGAGTTTTGGCTGGGGGAGTCAGTATTCCACCATACAGTCCACAGCCAGATGTTAAGAAGAGTAGTGAACTTTGATCAGGTCTGATGATGAAGGCCATCTGAACAGTCAAAAAGTCAATGTCTGTTCAAAGGATTTACAAAACTACCTATTTCAAAGTCTTGCGCTCTGAGCTAAAGTTGTGCTTTTTTAGGGGGACCACAGAAATACGATTTTTCACTCCCAAAAAAGAGAGGGGAAAAAGCAAAGGGAAGAAATTAGGATGTGAATAATTAATGACCAAAAAAAGAGTTCTTCAACCACAGCGCAGCACATCTTACCATCCTCTACATCAGGGGTGTCAAACTCATTCCATGGAGGGCCGTGTGTCCGCAGGTATTTCCTTTCAATTAAGACACAGCCAACCAGGTGAGGGGAGTTCCTTACTAATTAGTGACCTGATTTCATCAATCATTACAAGGGAGGTGTGAAAATCTGCAGACTTTCGGCCCACAGTGGAATGAAGACCAATATTCTGACTTTTTGACAGCACAATTTTTGTTTTTTTATTAGTCAGTATAGCAATGTACCATTAATGATATGTCAGTTTCCCAAGCTAATTACCTACTTTTCACACAGACATGGTATAAACAGCTTTACAGGTTTCACTGTCATTGTGCACAGTCAGTACACAACACTATGCTCATCATGTCTTAGCAGGATCAGATGGTGACAGGTGTCCCAGCAGGGTCAGACAGCCAGGGAGCTTAGTTGAATTTTGCAGTATATTATAACAAACAGTGAATGGATACAAAGTTCCTTCTTGAGTTGATGAGAAGGCTACATACAGTGAGGGGAAAAAAGTATTTGATCCCCTGCTGATTTTGTTTGTTTGCCCACTGACAAAGAAATGATCAGTCTATAATTTTAATGGTAGGTTTATTTGAACAGTGAGAGACAGAATAACAAAAAAAATCCAGAAAAATGCATGTGAAAAATGTTATAAATTGATTTTTACATTTTAATGAGAGAAATAAGTATTTGACCCCCTCTCAATCAGAAAGATTTCTGGCTCCCAGGTGTCTTTTATACAGGTAACGAGCTGAGATTAGGAGCACACTCTTAAAGGGAGTGCTCCTAATCTCAGCTTGTTACCTGTATAAAAGACACCTGTCCACAGAAGCAATCAATCCGATTCCAAACTCTCCACCATGGCCAAGACCAAAGAGCTCTCCAAGGATGTCAGGGACAAGATTGTAGACCTACACAAGGCTGGAATGGGCTCCAAGACCATCGCCAAGCAGCTTGGTGAGAAGGTGACAACAGTTGGTGCGATTATTCACAAATGGAAGAAACACAAAAGAACTGTCAATCTCCTTCGGCCTGGGGCTCCATGCAAGATCTCACCTCGTGGAGTTGCAATGATCATGAGATTGGTAAGTAATCAGCCCAGAACTACACGGGAGGATCTTGTCAATGATCTCAAGGCAGCTGGGACCATAGTCACCAAGAAAACAATTGGTAACACACTACGCCGTGAAGGTCTGAAATCCTGCAGCGCCCGCAAGGTCCCCCCTGCTCAAGAAAGCACATATACATGCCTGTCTGAAGTTTGCCAATGAACATCTGAATGATTCAGAGGACAACTGGGTGAAAGTGTTGTGGTCAGATGAGACCAAAATGGAGCTCTTTGGCATCAACTCAACTCGCCGTGTTTGGAGGAGGAGGAATGCTGCCTATGACCCCAAGAACACCATCCCCACCGTCAAACATGGAGGTGGAAACATTATGCTTTGGGGGTGTTTTTCTGCTAAGGGGACAGGACAACTTCACCGCATCAAAAGGATGATGGACGGGGCCATGTACCATCAAATCTTGGGTGAGAACCTCCTTCCCTCAGCCAGGGCATTGAAAATGGGTCATGGATGGGTATTCCAGCATGACTGACCCAAAACACACGGCCAAGGCAACAAAGGAGTGGCTCAAGAAGAAGCACATTAAGGTCCTGGAGTGGCCTAGCCAGTCTCCAGACCTTAATCCCATAGAAAATCTGTGGAGGGAGCTGAAGGTTCGAGTTGCCAAACGTCAGCCTCGAAACCTTAATGAATTGGAGAAGATCTGCAAATAGGAGTGGGACAAAATGAGATGTGTGCAAACCTGGTGGCCAACTACAAGAAACGTCTGGCCTCTGTGATTGCCAACAAGGCTTTTTCCACCAAGTACTAAGTCATGTTTTGCAGAGGGGTCAAATACTTACTTATATATTTTTTTGTTATTCTGTCTCTCACTGTTCAAATAAACCTACCATTAAAATTAGACTGATAAGTTCTTTGTTAGTGGGCAAACGTACAAAATCAGCAGGGGATCAAATACTTTTTTCCCTCACTGTACGTAATGTATAAAAGTAAACCAAGGTAATTCTTTGTCATGCCTCATTTGAGCAGGATCAAATGGTGACAGGGGTCTCAGCAGGGTCAGGCAACCAGGGAAGTCCAGTCTATGACGACGCTTAGGTGAACTTTTGCAGATACAACACATTATTCTCTCTGTGCAGCAAACACTGGACAGGCCAGAAGCTTCAAAGATTGAAACTGAATAATGATGAATGAGAAAGTTACAGATGCACAAATGTCATGCTACCTCTCACCATTACAATAACAGGGGAGGTTAGCCTTTCTTTTGGGGGGTATATTTGTCTAACTTTCTCACTCATCATTATTCACGATTCATTCAGGATTATCCAAAATCATGGTAGTATTCATGTAGAAGTGTTTAGAAACACATTCTATTCATATTTACAACAAGAGTGACCCCAAAGGGTCATATTAGATTGTGTAGAAAGGAAGAAATTGAGTGGCCTGCACAGAGCCCTGATCTCAACCTCATCGAGCACCTTTGGGATGTATTGGAACACCGACTGCGAGCCAGGCCTAATCGCCCAACATCAGTGCCCAACCTCACTAATGCTCTTGTGGCTGAATAGAAGAAAGTCCACGCAGCAATGTTCCAACATCTAGTGGAAAGCCTTCCCAGAAGAATGGAGGCTGTTATAGCAGTGCAAGGGGGACCAACTCCATACTAATACCCATGATTTTGGAATGAGATGTTCGACGAGCAGGAGTCCACATACTTTTGGTCATGTAGTGTACATCTCAGAGAACACTATACTGTGGTTCCTCCTTTAAAAGTTGCATCATACTGCGGCGCACCTTGCGTGCTGCCGCAGCATTCTGTGGCACGTCATTTAATTCTCAACCATTTTTTCTGTTACTGCAAGTTATTGCTAGTTTGACCACCAGAGGGCATCTTTGAGGAGCATTTGATAGTATTCCGTATTGGCATTACCAGAGAATTTAAAACCTTTTTTGTAATGACATAGTATGTGGGATTGATTTTAAGAAATTTGGCTTAATTTGATTAATATTAGGGTGTTTCTATTCAGAGAAAAATGAAAAACTAAACCCTTAGGGTTTCCGTTAGGTTGGAATGGAAAATATGACAATGTACAACATGACGGTTGGGAGTAGGCTACAGGATTGGAGGATTCTAAATTGTTTGCCTTAGACAACTTTGTTCCAATATTTCTGTAGATCAGTGATTATTTATTCCCATATTAATTCATTATGGTTCCATAACTAAATCAACATCTGCATTTTGAAAGAGTCCCATGTTAACTACAGTATGTATTGTAGATTGCACAGTAGCCTAATAAACAACACATTTCGTTAACACTCGTAGTAATTCTGACGTTGTCCACAAGATGGCAGCAGTGTATGTGCAAACTGTGCAGACCACGTGCAGACATAACTTGAAGTATGAGAAAGCTACATGACATTTAGTGTCACCAAGGTACATTTGGGCAAATCGTTAGACACATTTTCAGTTGAAGTCAGAAGATTACATACCCCTTAGCCAAATACATTTAAACTCAGTTTTTCACAATTCCTGACATTTAATCCTAGTAAAATTCCCTGTCTTAGGTCATTTAGGATCACCACTTTATTTTAAGAATGTGAAATGTCAGAATTTCAGCTTTTATTTCTATCATCACATTCCCAGTGGGTCAGAAGTTTACATACACTCAATTAGTATTTGGTAGCATTGCCTTTAAATTGTTTAACTTGGGTCAAATGTTTCAGGTAGCCTTCCACAAGCTTCCCACAATAAGTTGGGAGAATTTTGGCCCATTCCTCCTGACAGAGCTGGTGTAACTGAGTCAGGTTTGTAGGCCTCCTTGCTCGCACATGCTTTTTCAGTTCTGTCCACTCATTTTCTATAAGATTGAGGTCAGGGCTTTGATGGCCACTCCAATACCTTGACGTTGTTGTCCTTAAGCCATTTTGCCACAACTTTGGAAGTATGCTTGGGGTCATTGTCCATTTAGAAGACCCATTTGTGACCAAGCTTTAACTTCCTGACTGATGTCTTGATGTTGCTTCAATATATCCACATCATTTTCCTCCCTCATGATGCCATCTATTTTGTGAAGTGCACCAGTCCCTACTGCAGCAAAGCACCCCCACAACATTATGCTGCCACCCCGTGCTTCACAGTTGGGACGGTGTTCTTTGGCTTGCAAGCCTCCCCCTTTTTTCTTCAGAACATAACGATGGTCATTATGACCAAACAGTTCTATTTTTGTTTCATTGGACCAGAGGATATTTCTCCAAAATGTAAAATCTTTCTCCCCATGTGCAGTTGCAAACCGTAGTCTGGCTTTTTTATGGCGGTTTTGGAGCAGTGGCTTCTTCCTTGCTGAGTGGCCTTTCAGGTTATGTCGATATAGTACTGTGGATATAGATACTTTTGTACCTGTTTTCTCCAGCATCTTCACAAGGTTCTTTGCTGTGGTTCTGGGATTGATTTGCACTTTTTGCACCAAAGTACATTCATCTCTAGGACACAGAACACGTCTCTATCCTGAGCAGTATGACGGCTGCGTGGTCCCATGGTGTTTATACTTGCGTACAATTGTTTGTACAGATGAACGTGGTACCTTCGGGCTTTTGGAAATTGCTCCCAAGGATGAACCAGGCTTGGAGGTCTAACACTTTTTTTCTGAGGTCTTGGCTGAATTTCTTTAGATTTTCCCATGATGTCAAGCAAAGAGGCACTGAGTTTGAAGGTATGCCTTGAAATACATCCACAAGTACACTTCCAATTGACTCAAATTATGTCAATTAGCCTATCAGAAGCTTCTAAAGCCATGACATTTTCTGGGTTTTCCAAGCTGTTTAAAAGCACCGTCAACTTAGTGTTTGTAAACTTCTGACCCACTGGAATTGTGATACAGTGAATTATAAGTGTGTAAACAATTGCTGGAAAAATTACTTGTCATGCAAAAAGTAGATGTCCTAACCGACTTGCCAAAACTATAGTTTGTTAACAAGAAATTTGTGGAGTGGTTGAAAAACGATTTTTAATGACTCAACCTAAGTGTATGTAAACTTCCGACTTCAACTGTACCTATTTAGCCAGATTCAGATTAACTCTTTACTCCAGTGCCAAGGCAATGTGGTTGCCCATATTCTAAAGCTTTTGGCATGCTTCCCAGTCGAAACAACAGTTTGCATGTATTATGACAACATTTTGTGACGTTTGTGTTTGGCAGAGTTTTTTTCTGGTTGTTCGCCCACATTTTTTCTAGAGACAAATTTAGGAGTGGGAAATATGGACAGGATTCTTCAATTAAGTGTTTGTTGTCATTCAAAGAGAGACGACTAGTTTCATGCACATTTTTTCACTTGAGAAATCCTGCACCAACAGCTTAGTTAGATGTAAAATTGCGCGACTAAGATCAACTCTGCAAAAACTTCAAAATGTACAGATTTCTTGATTTATCTTTAAATAATTAGGAATATTTTGAGGAAGTGTATTCTGGCTATGTTGCTACAGCGTCAGTAAAATTGCTGCTTTTAAGGGAGTTTTGAGAGGCACACTCACTTCGCCCAGGCGGGTTGTGCTAGGAGCAAAATAAACCTAGTATGCGGGCACCTTTTAGTCTCCCCAATCAGTCTCTCCAGGATTTCACAGGGATTCTTTTTATATTTACAGGCAAAAATCCTAGATTTTTTTGCGGCAAATCTGACATTTTGCATGGCGATATGCAATGATTTTATCCAATTTGTTGCAAAAATGCACTGACAAGGGAAAAGGTTGTTGACGTGTGGATTGAACCATATTATGCGGTAAATGTGTAGTAATTGGTTGTAATTGAAAGCTCTTTTTTTGTACTGCAGTGATGGGTCAGTTTTATGCAATACTATTGCGATGATGACGGTTTTATGCGGAAATAGTGTGGGATTGGTCAAATTTGCAAGCCCTAGCATTATATGTGGAGAGTTGTTGATCATGCAAAAATACTTACAATCACAGAATCCTGGAGGGACTGCCCAATATCAAATTTTATTTGTCACATACATGGTTAGCAGATATTAATGCGAGTGTAGCGAAATGCTTGTGCTTCTAGTTCCGACCATGCAGTAGTATCTAACAAGTAATCTAACAAATTCACAACAACTACCTTATACACACAAGAGTAAAGGAATGAATACGAGTATGTACATATAAATATATGTATAAGCGATGGCTGACCGGCATAGGCAAGATGCAGTAGATGGTATGGAGTACAGTATATATATATATATATATATATATATATAATATATATATATATATATATATGATATGTAAACATTATATAAATGGCATTGTTTAAAGTGGCTAGTGATACATTATTTCATCCAATTATAATTATTAAGTGGCTAGAGATCTGGGTATGGAGTACAGTATATACAAATATATATGAGATGAGTAATGTAGGATATGTAAACATTATATACAAAATTGTTTAAAGTGGCTAGTGATACATTGTTCCATCCAATTCCTATGTTTAAAGTGGCTAGAGATTTAAGTCAGTATGTTGGCAGCAGCCACTCAATGTTAGTGATGGCTGTTTAACTGTCTGAAGCTGTTGTTCAGTCTCTCAGTCCCAGCTTTGATGCACCTGTACTGACCTCGCCTTCTGGATGATAGCGGGGTGAACAGGCAGTGGCTCGGGTGGTTGTTGTCCTTGATGATCTTTTTGGCCTTCCTGTGACATCGGGTGGTGTAGGTGTCCTGAAGGGCAGGTAGTTTACCCGATGATACAATATGATACACACAAGTTGTATTATGAAGCGCCATTGAAATTGTGTGCACTGTAGTACGTTCACATTTTTTGTTGACAAAAGTAGACACCAGCACTAGAGTGAGTCCCACCACTTGAGATGCATTTTTTATTGCAGTTGACATTTCTACTGCTTCTGAAAATGTTTATTAGCCTGAATTTATTTTGGTTTGTCTAATTTAGATAACTCAGATATTTATGTTCAACTGTACTGACTGTGTATCACATCTGTAGCTATGCAAGAAAGCAAAAACACTCCTGAAGGAGTGCGATGAAAGGAAGAATGACGAAGCGGAGGAACAGAAGAACATCAAGGAGCTGCAGGCGAAATTGGAAGACAAGGACAGGCAGATAAGTCTGCAAAAGCTCAACTTGCAGTTAAATGAAGGCAATTATTAAGCAGTGGAAAGTGATCGTCTTTCTTCTACAAAGTCATAGTACCCCCAGAACAATATGAATTTTGAGAAAATGACCTGTATTCTCTTTTAATGTCTTAATATGATTTTGTCTTAAACATTTCTGTACCAGAGGCAGATTCGGGGGAAAATTTGAAAATGAAGTGACAGCCCTAGTGTTATCTCAAACGTGTCATGTGTGCAGGTTTCCCGGAGCTGATCACCGCAGCAGTGCGGGATGCTCGAAAACCTCCAAGAGCCAATGTCAGTTCTCCTGATAAAAAGGTATGATTCATATACCTCCATCAATCCATTATCATCACCCATGCTATTTTCTTCTGAGGTCCTCTACCAAACCTTAACTGCAAACTCTTGCATGTCAATGCATCTCAATGGGAATTCAGCTGTGGAACAGATTTTATTTATTTATTTATTGAATCTTTATTTAACTAGGCAAGTCAGTTAAGAACAAATTCTTATTTACAATGACGGCCTACCAAGGCCAAAATTGTGCTCTAGAATACTCTGGTACATTGTGGAATGCATGGTTGGCTATATGACTGCAATGTATCCAGGTTCTACGGCAGCAAAGCAATTTATACAACCACCTACTGCCACTGTGCTCCGCAGTGGGTATGGGGCAGGGGAGAACGATTGCCCCTTCTCATTGAAGCATTGTTGGCTAAAAACCCTATTAGGAAAATATTGACCTTTCCCTTGATTAAAAACATATTTGGTGAAATATGTGGATCTTCTTTCAATCCAATCACGAAAGATCTATGCATTAATTAAAGAAAAAATAACTATATCTACACCCCAGACCTCTAAAGAGCTGTTTTGGGGGAGCCAGCTGACATTTACCAGTGGATGCCAAGAAGAAGCCTAGGCCTTATAACCTAACCTATGCCAAAGACAGGAGAACTACTGTCACATTGCACAACGTAAATGTCACTCAGAGGATAGGATGGGAAGACTGTAATGCTGCTGCTACCACAGAAAATGTCTAAATGGTCTGAAATACTTCGATGTTGAGTTGTGGGTAGTGAGGTTTGATGATCCCCCTTACAAAATGAATTTGTTGCGGCAAACTTCCCGCAGGTTTGCTGCAAACTAAATAGTGTGCCACAAAATGTTGCCAGAAGTTTGTAAATGTTTGTGGTGAATCTGCGGCAAACTGTTGGCAAAAATAATATTTATTTCCACTAGTGGCAAACAGTTTAACAGAAGCCATTTCTGGTGAACACATGAGTTCCAAGACCAGTAACCGTTGATGACCAATCAGGGGGATTAGAAAAATCTGTTGGAAAATGGAAACCAAGCTATCTAGCTAGCGACCTACCAAAGTAGTCCAGTGAGTGTCTAACTTATTAAACTTCCCAATAAACTTTAACATTTTATTAGGTAAATGATGCCTAGTTAGCGATGTCATGTTTTATGGGATAGAGTGAAACACATTTTTTTGATACCAATTTCAATCTGTCATTGCCACTGACTTGCTAGCGCCTAGCTAGCTAATGTTAGCTATCATATTTTTGCACAATTAATGTGATGGGTAGCTTGCTAACTAATGATTTGCCTAAACACTTATTTTTAGGTGAATACGTTGCTGTCTTTTAATACCAATATGCATGTCAATATGCAAGTGTCACAGTTCAGTTGCATGTTAGCTAGCACAGCAGCTAAGGTAACAACAATATGTTTGGAGAATAAAATTGATGACCTACGTGGAAGATTGAACTACCAACGGGACATTCAAAACTGTAATATCTTATGCTTCACGGAGTCGTGGCTAAACGACGACATCAACATACAGCTGGTTGGTTATGCGCTGTATCGGCAGGATAGAACAGCAGAATGTAGGAGAATATAACACATTAGATCTGGTAAAAGATAATACAAAGAAAAAAATAACCATTTTTTTGTACCATCATCTTTGAAATGCAAGAGAAAGGCCATAATGTATTATTCCAGACCAGGTGCAATTTAGATTTTGGCCACTATATGGCAGCAGAGTATGTGCAAAGTTTTTGACTTATCCAATGAACCATTGCATTTCTGTTCAAAATGTTGTATCAAGACTGCTCAAATGTGCCTAATTTGTTTATTAATAACTTTTCATTTTCAAAACTGTGCACTCTCCTCAAACAATAGCATGGTATTCTTTCATTGTAATAGCTAATAGCTAGAATTTAAGCTTTCTGACAATATCAGATATGTCTATGTCCTGGGAAATGTTCTTGTTACTTAAAACCTCATCCTAATCACATTAGCCTACGTTAGCTCAACCGTCCTGCAGGGGACTCACCAATCCTGAAGAGTTAATTAAAATAACTTCTTAGATTTGATGGGGACATTATACATCTTAGTACCTTATCAATTTATGATTTGTATCAATGTGGACGAGAGACAGGGGAGCAGGAACAGAGTATCTTTTCCGAGCAATGCAATAAAGCTGGATCATTCTGGCAATGATACCTGCACCTTCTACACGCTGCAAAGACTCCCTAACTCTTTGCCATTTACGCGATTGCCCATTGCTTGGAGACTTAATTTGTCCATTCTAAAGCCCGCATGGGGCATCCTTGCCTTAATGGCCTTGACTTTCTTGTCTAACTCTTCATCTGACATATCAGAATTGTAACGATGTGCGCTGAGAGTCAGGGAGTGAGTGTTTTAATAAAATAAACGGGACATAATACAAAACAAACACTGACAGCACACACATGAAACTGAAACAATAACGCCGGGGGAAGGAACCAACGGGAGTGACATATATAGGGAAGGTAATCAGGGACATGATGGAGTCCGCGTAACGATGGTGACAGGTGTGCACCATAACGAGCAGCCTGGTGACCTAGAGGCCGGAGAGGGCGCAGACGTGACAAGAATAGCATTCCCTGACAGACATAGCTTTTTTTACAGAAGGATGAAAGAACACTAACTCACACTGTCATGAAATATGATTATATATCGACCTGCTTATGAGTTACCATGAAAGAAAGTTAGATGAATTCAACTGAAAATGGTGAGAACAGGCGTTCGTAGCTAAATGTTTTTGGTAAGCTTGAGAATAATAATTGCATGATTTATCATTCTACGGTATGTATGTAATATAGTAGAATGTTATGAGCCGACACTGAATCGTAGGAGCTAACTACTAGCTATGTAGAAGTTAGACGGAAGAACGCCCAGTGCTGCTTACCTGAGATGCCATTATCACACAGTCCTTCGTAGGTGTCCGCTATGACTTCCTTTGTGTCGGAAAGAAAGGCTGAACAGTATTGGTTGTAGCCAAACTGACACTCAGAAAATGGCCAAAATGTAGGGTTGATAGCGAAATGTTTAAATACATTTTTTGTTCTTTAAATATTTTTGGGGAGTAAAATGCATAAAGTTTGCGCTCTATTACAAAATATTTGATAGCAAAACATCTTTTTACTTTAAGGCCTTGTTTTTGCTTTCAGAACAATTATTTATGATTGAAAATAAACATAATGTGCTCTCGACAAAAATACACAAAAGTACCTCCATAGCATATAACAATTTGCCCGTGAATAACCAAACTTTCTCACAAACTTGCTATGCAGAATTCTTGACACACAACCGAAGAGGCTGCCATATCCTGCCAGCACGCCCACAAGCGAGCCATTCAGGCGGAGAATGACGCTTGGAAGAGGGCGAGGAACGAGATGGGAGTAACACCAAATTGTTGGGGAGGGGTCTAATAGCTGAACAATAGACTATTCAAGAATAATCCAATAGCCGAGCTAGGTGTGAACCCCCAGTTAGAGCACTGTAAGCTACGCTGTCCTTATGAACCACATAGCATATCATTACAGCTGTATGTACCGGTATGTTAGTAGTGATACACCAAACTTGCCAGTATATTAACTATAGGCTATCTAACTACCCAACGTTTATTGACTTGATTATTCCCGTCATTCTTTGCTTAGCTAAATGGTATAGTCATTGTGCATTCTCAATGGACGTTCGGGGTGCTTTCTTAAATTCTACTCGGATTTCAGAGCACTCTCATCTGAGTGTACCAGAGCGCAGAATAATGAATTTACGAGCGAGGACAGCCTACTCCTTCCTCCCCGTCGTGGAATTGAACCCCGGTCTCCCGCGTGCCCTGCTCACACGACACAGGTATTCTTTAGCTAAATAGCCCAGTACTGTACTGCCGACCGTCACGTTGTACAGTATCCTATATTCTGTTCCATCCTAATAGAAACCCAGAGGGTTTCGTTTCTCTCGGAATAGAAACACCATAATATTATTCAAATTAATTAAGCCAATTTTCTTAATCAATCTCATATACTATGTTATTACAAAAAAGGTTTTAAATTCTCTGGTAATGCCAATATTGAAAACTATCAAATGCTCCTCAAAGATGCCCTCTGGTGGTCAAACTAGCACTAACTTCCATTAACAGAAAGAAATGGCTGGCAATTAGATAACGTGCCACAGAATGCTGAAGCAGCCCGCAAGGTGTGCTGCAGTATGACATAACTTTTAAAGGAGCTGAATGAGTGGAACCTGACCTCTGAATCCAAAGTTTGAGGGTAAGTGAAAAAGAGAAATTCCTTTTTGAGAGTGAGGTGTCAGAGCTTTGGGGGATGGATTTTAATTGATCTTGTGTAAAACAGCATCTATGTCTTCTACACTGTCATCGGTAACCAAAAGTACAACGTTAATGGAAACTTGAAAACTTTACTTCAACAGAGCCACTTTGGGACTAGAAACATTAATGCACAGCTACCATAGGTAGTCTGGCCTTCATTTTACCATATTTGCTTAATTGGTCATTGGCACAGATATTCTGTCACAGTGACGAACATGACACACATATCAAATGCTGGGAGCAGCTAATGGGCACTTGCTCAAAGGCACAACAGCAGTAGGTAGTATGCAGAGAGATTGTAGCTGGTAACCCTCTGGCTGCCACCTATCAGCCTGCCTTTCTAACCTCATAGCTACTGCCCAAGGCCGGCTCTAGCCTTTTAGGGGCCCTAAGCGAGATTTGGTTGCCCCCACCTCACGGGCAAAACATTTTAGTGGCGACTAACAAAATCAATGTGGGCCTCCTTAAGGTCAGGGCCCCTGGGCACGTTCCCTGCGTGACCGGTCAGTATTTTGCCATTATTACTACAAGTTTAGATAGCTGGCTATACTAATTTAACAATAAAAAAATTGTTAGCTGACATGGCTAATTGAGTGACTGTCAGTGAATGACATAAAAAGAGAAAAACTGCTGATGCACAGCCAAATGTGCACCTTCTGTATTCTAACTCTCAACAGTAAGTTGAGACCCAACTGAGTTCCTGGGGCCGTAAGTGACCCTCTTACTGCCGCCCCTATTAATTTTGCTCTTTCATCACTCACTTGCCTTTGTTCAACCATTTTACCTGGCTTATCAACCCTTCCCTCCTCAAAGTATGTAATTTAGAAATGTGGGTGATAATTTCCGGTTAAGCTTAGCAGTTTAATGCGTTGGGCCAGTAACCAAAAGGTTGCTGGTACGAATCCCGAGCCAGCTAGGTGGAAAAAGCCATCCGTCCTGCCCATGAGCAAGGCAGTTAACCCCCAACAACTGAAGACGTGGATGTCGATCAAGGCAGCCCCCCACACCTCTCTGATGCAGAGGGTTTAGGTTAAATGCAGAAGACACATTTCGGTTGAATACATTTAGTCGTGCAACTGACTAATGTTACATTTTGGAGATTGTGAAAATTGTTTTATGATTAAAATACAGTTATTACTTAAGTAATGACAGTCATTAGTCCATGTCCTTAGTAGAGTGACCTTCAAATGTAATATTTTACACTTGCTCTCTGTGTAACAATGTTTTGACTTGACCCGAATGTAGACCATTACTGTATGGCAAAACAGAATGTGTGTGTGTGCTATCACCTAAGATAGCTGAAGTGTGTCTGTGAATGTGAATATCTATTGATTAGATCTGGCACTGTCTGACAGACCGATCTGCGTTAATACCACTTAAGACAGTGTCACAAGTACACTTTGTTTTTCTCCTTGTGACCACATAATAGGCTACATGAGTGAAAGTTTACGAAGACAAAAGCCTAGCGGACACATGGAATTATTTGATTTGGATGGTTGACATGACAGAAAGGTACGCAGATATTTTCTTTAAGGTGGGTTAAATGTTTGCTTTAGTATACATTTCTTGAGTGCTAAAGTTGTGTGTTATTGTGTCATGCAGCTTGGTTTAGGCTACAGAGAAAGGCATTGAATAAGAGAAATGGCTTTTGACAATAGGCCTATAGTAAAATACGTTTTGTGTTGGGTGATATGGTAAAGTCTGATGTATTTTGAAAACTGCCGGTTACAGTGTTGTGACAGTGTTGTGTTTATGATTTGAGGAGTTCCCTCGTGCGTGTGTTGTTGCATGCGCAGTAAGCCCACAGGACTGCTGTTTCCTGCTTAATTAGCAGAGATCTCAGAAATTGTAAAATAGTGAACCCGTTACCAAAATTTAGCACATAGAATGTATATGGAGTATTGCACAATAGATTGAGCTTCCCAACATTTGTATGTTCACTGTGACAGAACATATTTTTTTTTTGCTGAATTCGACAAAGTTCAGCGCAGGGGAAGGGGCCTGCAACCTTGTGATCAGAGGTGGGTAGAGTACTGAAAATCTGTACTTAAGTAAATTAAGTAACAGTAATTTTACTTAAGTAAGAGTAAAAAAGTATCCGGTACTTAAGTACTAGTTACAAATTTAGTTTGGCAATTATTTACACCTTTTGATAAATTGTGACAAAAAAAAGAACAACAGTGCACATTATTTGATATTAATTTATTATTTAACACTGCCAGCACCATCTTCCTGATGTCCTCCAGCACAGGTAGGCTGTACAGTTTCAATTACGGTCTTATTCAAAGTTAACTTCATGTCTATCAATGTGCTCAATTTCATGAAAAGGTCAATTGTACAAACTTCACAATTTCAATAGCATTAATGAAAATATATTTCACAATATAATTTCAAGTACATGTGATGAATGCGTACTAAAAAGATTTACACGAAGTGTGATGTTACATTTTTTACTCAGAATGAAATATCAAAGAGGATCAGGTAAGTATTACAACAGTCAAACAACAATATCTACATTTCATTATCAATTATGTTACTAGTATGCAAATCTCTTTGCTGTCATGTACAGTAGGTTGATATAATGCTATGTTTTCATGTATCAAGCAATTTTACAAAAATTCCCACTACCTAACATAATTTCTAAACTTTAGATTTGTGAGTTTTTTTATTTATTTATTTTATTTAACTAGGCAAGTCAGTTAAGAAATTATTCTTTATTTATAATGGCGGCCTACCCCGGCCAAACCCTAACGATGTTGGGCCAATTGTGTGCCGCCCTATGGGACCCCCAATTACGGCCAGTTGTGATACAGCCTGGAATTGAACCAGGGTCTGTAGTGACACCTTTAGCACTGAGATGCAGTGCCTCAGACCGTTGCTGCGCCACTCGGGAGTTACCGCACCTGGTCTCAGGGATGGCTTATTCTGGATAAAAGAAACTAGTCTCTACTGAGTTGAGTAAATCAGCTTTTAGTTGTCTTGCACTTTATTTGTGGAACAATCTTCAAAGTGTTCTAAAATGTAATGTTTTGTTGCCTCTTGGGCAATTCAGAAAGCTGATTGAGGACCTTATTACTGATGAATGTGTTTTTTATGACCATGTTTTTTTTCTGCTTGCATTTTGTATTTATATTTTGATGTGGTGTATTTTTTGTAGTTTCTATAATTCAGGGCTCATCTGTAAAAGAGACCTTGGTCTCAGCATGACTCCCTGATAAATTAAAGGTTAAATACAAATGTAAATGACAAATGTCACATTTCAGCATGGAATTAGACATTAAGGTACAAAAAACAAAAGTGTTAAACAAATCTATATATATTTTCCATTTGACATTCTTCAAAGTAGCCACCCTTTGCCTTGATGACAGCTTTGCACATGCTCTGCATTCTCTCAACCTGGAGATGGTGGAGATTATAACAGAACATGGCCAAGATGTTCACATGTTCATAGATGACTAGCAGGGTCAAATAATAATAGTCACAGTGGTTGAAGAGGGTGCAACAGGTCAGCACCTCAGGAGTAAATGTCAGTTGGCTTTTCATAGCCGATAATTCAGAGTATCTCTACCCCTCTTGCTGTCTCTATAGAGTTGAAAACAGCGTTTCTGGAACAAGGTAGCACGTCTGGTGTACAGGTCAGGGTTCCATAGCCGCAAGCAGAACAGTTGAAACTGGAGTAGCAGCACGAGCAGTTGGACTGGGGACAGCAAGGAGTCATCAGGCCAGGTAGTCCTGAGGCATGGTCCTAGGGCTCAGGTCCTCAGAGAGAGAGAGGAAAAAAAAGAGAGAGAGAGAGAATTAGAGAGAGCTTAAATTCACACAGGACTGGATAAATACTCCAGATATAACAGACTGACCCTAGCCCCCCCCGACACAAACAATTTCCGCATACTGGAGGCTGAGACAGGAGGGGTCGGGAGACACTGTGGCCCCATCTGACGATACCCCCGGACAGGGCCAAACAGGCAGGATACAACCACACCCACTTTGCCAAAGCACAGCCCCCACACCACTAGAGAGATATATTCAACCACCAACTTGTTATCCTGAGATAAGGCCGAGTATAGCCCACGAAGTTCTCCCGCACGGCACGAACCCAAGGTGGGGCGCCAACCCAGACAGGAAGATCACGTCAGTGACTCAACCCACTCAAATGGCGCACTCCTCCTAGGGACGGCATGGAAGAGTGCCAGTGACTCAGCCCCTGTAATAGGGTTGAGGCAGAGAATCCCAGTGGAGAGCGGGGAACCGCCCAGGCAGAGACAGCAAGGGCAGTTCGTTGCTCCAGTGCCTTTCCGTTCACCTTCACACTCCTGGGCCAGACTACACTCAATCATAGGACCTACTGAAGAGATGAGTCTTCAATAAAGACTTCTCACATGGATAGGCAGACCATTACATAAAAATTGAGCTCTATAGGAGAAAGCCCTGCCTCCAGCTGTTTGCTTAGCAATTCTATTGATAGTAAGGAGGCCTGCGTCTTGTGACCGTAGCATACGTATAGGTATGTACGGCAGGACCAAATCGTAAAGATAGGTAGGAGCAAGCCCATGTAATGCTTTGTAGGTTAGCAGTAAAACCTTGAAATCAGCCCTTGCCTTAACAGGAAGCCAGTGTAGAGAGGCTAGCACTGGAATAATATGATCACATTTTTGGGTTCTAGTCAAGATTCTAGCAGCCGTGTTTAGCACTAATTTAAGTTTATTTTGTGCTTTATCCGGGTAGCTGGAAAGTAGAGCATTGCAGTAGTCTAACCTAGAAGTGACAAAAGCATGGATAGATTTTTCTGCCACATTTTTGGACAGGAAGTTTTAATGTTTTCAGTGAAAGTGAAAGTTAACATTATGTTTCCAAATGACATCACCAAGAGGTAAAATATATAGTGAAAAGAATAGTGGTCCCAAAACGGAGCCTTGAGGAACACTGAAATTTACAGTTGACTTGTCAGAGGACAAACCATCTACAGAGACAAACTGATATCTTTCGACAGATAAGATCTAAACCAGGCCAGTACTTGTTCCAGTAGACCAATTTGGGTTTCCAACCTCTCCAAAAGGCAGTTAACCCACTGTTCCTAGGCCGTCATTGAAAATAAGAATTTGTTCTTAACTGACTTGCCTAGTTAAATAAAGGTAATATATATATAAATATTATTTTAATAAAAAAAAAGAATGTGGTGAATGGTATCAAAAGCAGCACTAAGGTCTAGGAGCACGAGGACAGATGCAGAGCCTCGGTCTGACGCCATTAAAAGGTAATTTACCACCTTCACAAGTGTAGTCTCAGTGCTATGATGGGGTCTAAAACCAGACTGAAGCGTTTCGTATACATTGTTTGTCTTCAGGAAGGCAGTGAGTTGCTGTGCAACAGCTTTTAAAAAATGTTTTGAGAGGAATGGGAGATTCGATATAGGCCAATAGTTTTTTATATTTTCTGGGTCAAGGTTTGGCTTTTTCAGGAGAGGCTTTATTACTGCCACTTTTAGTGAGTTTGGTACACATCCAGTGGATAGAGAGACGTTTATTATGTTCAACATAGGAGGGCCAAGCACAGGAAGCAGCTCTTTTAGTAGTTTAGTTGGAATAGGGTCCAGTATGCAGCTTGAAGGTTTAGAGGCCATGATCATTTTCATCAATGTGTCAAGAGATAGTCGGAAGACTAACAGTTTGGTGTAGCGCCATTTCCGTTCCAATTTTCTGGAAGCTTGCTTCAGAGCTTGGGTATTTTCTGTATACCAGGGAGCTAGTTTCTTATGACAAATGTTATTTTTTTTTAAGGGGTGCGACTGCATCTAGGGTATTACGCAAGGTTAAATTGAGTTCCTCAGTTCGGTGGTTAACTGATTGTTGTACTCTGACGTCCTTGGGTAGGTGGGGGGAGTCTGAAAGAGCATATAGGAATCTTTGGGTTGTCCGAGAATTTATAGAATTTATAGAATTTATACGATGATCCTTGGTTGGGGTCTGAGCAGATTATTTGTTGCAATTGCAAACGTAATAAAATGGTGGTCCGATAGTCCAGGATTATGAGGAAAAACATTAAGATCCACAACATTTATTCCACGGGAAAAAACTAGGTCCAGAGTATGACTGTGGCAGTGAGTAGGTCCGGAGACAAGTTGGACAAAACCCACTGAGTTGATGATGGCTCCGAAAGCCTTTTGGAGTGGGTCTGTGGACTTTTCCATGTGAATATTAAAGTCACCAAAAATGTGAATATTATCTGCCATGACCACAAAATCTGGAATTCAGGGAACTCAGTGAGGAATGCTGTATATGGCCCAGGAGGCCTGTAAACAGTAGCTATAAAAAGTGATTGAGTAGGCTGCATAGATTTCATGACTAGAAGCTCAAAAGATGAAAACGCAGTCATTAAAAAAAAAAAAATTACATTTAAATTTGATATCGTGAATGTTAGCAACAACTCCGCCTTTGCGGGATGCGTGGGGGATATGGTCAGTAGTGTAACCAGAAGGTGAGGCCTCATTTAACACAGTAAATTCATCAGGCTTAAGCCATGTTTAGTGTCAGGCCAATCACATCAACATTATGATCAGTGATTAGTTCATTGACTAGAACTGCCTTGGAAATGAGGGATCTAACAGTAGCCTTATTTTGAGATGTGAGATATCACAATCTCTTTCAATAATGACAGGAATGGAGGTCTTTATTCTTGTGAAATTGCTAAGGCGAACACCGCCATGTTTAGTTTTGCCCAACCTAGATCGAGGCACAGACACCGTCTCAATGGGGATAGCTGAGCTGGCTACACTGACTGTGCTAGTGGCAGACTCCACTAAACTGGCAGGCTGGCTAGCAGCCTGCTGCCTGGCCTGCACCCTATAAATAAAAACACAGCATCTTGTTTACATTCTTTATTGTAACCACAATGTCACAAATAATTTGTATCTACCTTTCTAATTACTTTTAGAGTTTGGGATTTAGAACCTGATCTATTTTGGAGATGATTTCGTTTTTAAATAATGTAAAATGAGCTAGAAAAAGGCCATTCTTGAACATGGGGTGAGACATTGTAACTAATTTGTAAATAAAGCCAGTTTGCTAAAGAGAAATATCTTTTTTTGTTTTTAGATGGAGAGAAACCAAAAGCCTATAGTCATCTCATGGGTCTCCCAGTCAAGGCCAGCACGTGTATTGAATCAGCATTTGTAGCAACACAGTTTGCACTGCAATGTCTTAGACTTCTGCGCCATTCAGGTGCTGTACAACATGACTGGTAGGGAGTAGGCTACAGTACTACAGTAAGAGCAAAATAATCCTAACATCTCTACACCCTAATTGTAGTCAAATTTTCTCTTAGAATAAAAACCTTAGTGTAACAACAGTTTTAGTAAGTAATACTGAAGTTGTGCATAATTATCAGTTTCTATTTGGTTCATGACGCCCATTCATTGTCAGTTAGAGACACCGTAGCGCCTTGGGACCCAAAAGCCTTGGGACCCAAAAAATCTCAACTAAACCATCTGATATGCCACAAACAATACAGGATTATGAGGAGAGACCACAGCTATTCTGGATCGTTTAACACCCCTGATTTACGATGGCATGGTTGAACTTAAAATGCGCTCCAAGCCTACCACCTTCCAACTTTACCCTATACCCACAAAGCTGGTCAAAGAACTCCTCCCAGTCATAGGTCTACTGTACCAATGCTTACAATTTTAAACATCTCTCCAAACAGGGATAGTTCCTGAATCTCATTTGCTCATGCTCTGCTGCGCAGTGCAGTCAGATCGGACTAAAATCATAATATTGTGTCAGAAGTGCTTAAACCTTGTCAAATATAAAACAGGAGAGATTAATAATGTTGCTTGAGCCAATTAGCAGATTTTGCAACTATTGAATCTGAATCATGTGAATTACTATCGGATCCCAAATTAATCAACGAAAAATTCTCACGTTTCTATAAAGAATTGTACACCTCTGATTGTAAATCCACACCAAGCCAAATTGATTCCTTTTTAAAAGATATAAGAACTCCTCTTCTATCAACTGAGGAAGCCGGCCTGCTGCAAGCCCAAATTTCTCTCCATGAACTCAAAAGGGCATTGTATAACATGAATAAAGGCAAATCACCTGGTTGAACCAATTAGGCAGTGTTAATCATTTCAAGTAACAATGGACCTATCACGTTTCAGGTATGACCCAGATACAGACAGTGTCAAAGAAACAAAAGTTTAATTCTAAAACGGGCAGACAAACGACAGGTCAAAGGCAGGCAGGGGTCAATATTCCACAGCGGGTGTAAAGAGTCCAGAACAGCAGGCAGTCTCAGTGCAGGCAGGGGTAAATAGTCCAGTAAGGTGGGGTAAGGTACAAAACAGCAGGCATGCTCAGGGTCAGGCCAGGCAAAACAGTCAAAACTGGGAAGGACTAGAACACAGGAGCAAGAAACAGGCAGGAGCAGGGGAACAAACGCTGGTAGGTTTCATGATCAAAATGAACTGGCAACAGAGAACATAGGTATAAATACACAGGGGATAATGGGCAAGATGGGTGCCACCTGGAGGGGGTGGAGACAAGCACAAAGACAGGTGAAACAGATCAGGGTGTGACGCTGCCGTTCACATTTGGATAGGAAGGAAATACAGTACTAATTTCACTTTATAAAAATAGAAAGGTAAGGCCTCCACACATTGTTCTCACTATCGCCCCCCATCTTTGGTAAATACAGATATTAATCCATGTTCAGAGTCTCACCTGTTTAGCTAAAAAATCAAAATATATTTTTTGTTGTTGTTGCCTGTTTTGCATGTTTCCTGGCATAAATACATGTCTTAGCTTGCTCAGTAATGTCTTAATCGAAATTACGGATTGCCTCTTATCGTTCCCTTATGCTATAGCTTGTACATCTCAGTTGTCAGTAGACCCCATTTGTTTAAGCAAGTCAGCAATGTCAGCTATGTTTTTTTTTAAAGGCAGTAAATGAGGCTGAATTAACTGTTTCGCTGCCAGACAAGGCTCCGCTGATAGCCAGGTATAGCGGTGGTAAGAATTCACTTCATGGTGCTAAAAAGAATGCTCTGCTGTTGGGACAGCTTTATGTAGGCCCTAACAGTTTGTGGGCACCATTTGTCACCATTAAAGGGCAATTCATGTATTGTTTAGTGTTGTAGTGTAGTGGCTTTGCTGGCATGCATCAATTTGCCCCACCAAGATTTACATACACAAATCTTCACTGCATACACTACATGACCAGAAGTATGTCAACACCTGCTCATCGAACATCTCATTCCAAAATCATGGGCATTAATATGGAGTTGGTCCCCCCTTTACTGCTATAACAGCCTCCACTCTTCTGGGAAGGCTTTCCACTAGATGTTGGAACATGGGGACTTGCTTCCATTCAGCCACATGAGCATTAGTGAAGTCGGGCACTGAAGTTGGGCGATTAGGCGTAGCTCGCAGTCGGCATTCCAATTCATCCCAAAGGTGTTCGATGGGGTTGAGGTCAGGGCTCTGTGCAGGCTAGTCAAGTTATTCCACACTGATCTCGACAAACCATTTCTGTATGGACCTCGCTTTGTGCAACCGGAAAGGGCCTTTCCCAAACTGTTTCCACAAAGTTGAAGGCATAGAATTGTCTAGGCTGTAGCATAAATATTTATTTTCCCTGGAACTAAGGGGCAGACATTTTACAAACTGACTTGTTGGAAAGGTGGCATCCTATGACGGTGCCACTTTGAAAGTCACTGAGCTCTTCAGTAAGGCCATTCTACTGCCAATGTTTGTCTATGGAGATTGCATGGCTGTGTGCTCGATTGTATACATTAGTCAGCAATGGGTGTGGCTGAAATAGCTGAATCCACTCATTTGAAGTGTTGTCCACATACTTTGATATACAGTTGAAGTCGGAATTTTACATACAACAAATACACTCAGTTTTATCACAATTCCTGACATTTAATCCTAGTAAAAAATTCCCTGTCTTAGGTCAGTTAGGATCACCACTTTATTTTAAGAATGTGAAATGTCAGAATAATAGTAGAGAGAATGATTTATTTCAGATTAAATTTATTTCATCACATTCCCAGTGGGTCAGAAGTTTACATATTAGTATTTGGTAGCATTGCCTTTAAATTGTTTAACTTGAGTCAAACATTTCAGGTAGCCTTCCACAAGCTTCCCACAATAGGTTGTGTCAATTTTGGCCCATTCCTCCTGACAGAGCTGGTGTAGCTGAGTCAGGTTTGTAGGGCTCCTTGTTCGCACACACGTTTTCAGTTCTGTCCACAAATTGTCTATGGGATTGAGGTCAGGGCTTTGTGATGGCCACTCCAATACCTTGACTTTGATGTCCTTAAGCCGTTTTGCCACAACTTTGGAAGTATGCTTGGGGTCATTGTCCATTTGGAAGACCCATTTGCGACCAAGCTTTAACTTCCTGACTGATGTCTTGAGATGTTGCTTCAATATATCCACATAATTGTCCTTCTTCATGATGCCATCTATTTTGTGAAGTATACCAGTCCCTCCTGCAGCAAAGCACCCCCACAACATGATGCTGTCACCCCGTGCTTCACGGTTGGGATGGTGTTCTTCGGCTTGCAAGCCTCCCCCTTTTTCCTCCAAACATAACGATGGTCATTATGGCCAAACAGTTCTATTTTTGTTTCATCAGACCAGAGTACATTTCTCCAAAAAGTACGATCTTTGTCCCCATGTGCAGTTGTAAACCGTAGTCTGGCTTTTTTTATGGCGGTTTTGGAGCAGTGGCTTCTTCCTTGCTGAGCGGCCTTTCAGGTTATGTTGATATAGCACTCGTTTTACTGTGGATATAGATACTTTTGTACCTGTTTCCTCCAGCATCTTCACAAGGTCCTTCGCTGTTGTTCTGGGATTGATTTACACTTTTCGCACCAAAGTACGTTCATCTCTAGGAGACAGAACGCGCCTCCTTCCTGAGCGGTATGATGGCTGCGTGGTCCCATGGTGTTTATACTTGCGTACTATTGTTTGTACAGATGAATGTGGTACCTTCAGGCGTTTGGTAATTGCTCACAAGGATGAACCAGACTTGTGGAGGTCTACAATTTTTTTGTCTGAGGTCTTGGCTGATTTTTGTTGATTTTCCCATGATGTCAAGCAAAGAGGCACTGAGTTTGAAGGTAGGCCTTGAAATACATCCACAGGTACACCTCCAATTGACTCAAATGATGTAAAATAGCTTATCAGAAACTTCTAAAGCCATGACATAATTTTCTGGAATTTTCCAAGCTGTTTAAAGGCACAGTCAACTTGTATGTAAACTTCTGACCCACTGGAATTGTGATACATTGATTTATAAGTGAAATAATCTGTCTGTAAACAATTGTTGGAAAAATTACTTGTGTCATGCACAAAGTAGATGTCCTAACCGACTTGCCAAAACCTTAGTTTGTTAACAAGAAATTTGTGGAGTGGTTGAAAAGGGAGTTTTAATGACTCCAACCTAAGTGTATGTAAACTTCCGACTTCAACTGCATACTGTATGGTGTATGTTTCATGCTTCATCAGAAACCAAAGCTCTTTGGGCAGTTCTATCTCTTGATGCAGAAAACACGTTTGATAGACTAGAATGGTCATATCATTGGTTGGTTTTGGAACATTTGGGACTTGGCTCCAATTTCATTTAATATGATTCAAATACTGTATGCCAATCGCTCAGCCATAGTAGTAAGAGGGAATACATGCTCTGTTCTGTTCAGAATAACTAGAAATACATGTAGCAGGCAAGGCGATCCAATCTCACGTCTGCTGTTTTTGTCTATGGAGACCCTGGCCTAGGCAATTTGGCAATCAAAATAAATTACACCAATATCTCACATTTCTATGGATCACATCATCTCATTATACATTGTCTAAATAAAGTAAGGTGTATCTCAATCCTTCCCAAACGCTTTGAAGATCATAGACAAATTCAGCTCCATCTCAAGTTATAAAATAATTCTTACCAAATCTGCCCTACTGTCTCTCAAGACCCTGATGGAGAACTCCCATCTGTATTTATGGAATCCCAATTGTTTCCCATTTAAAATATTTAGTAATTAGTACATTTCCTTCCTTAGATAAAACCACTGCCAGAAACTTTAACAGAATGCTCAAACCGTTGCAATCCAACCTCTGTAGATTGACTAATATCCCAGTTGCTTTAACCGGCAGAATACCTATTGTTAAAATGAACATACTTTATTGCCACGCGGAATGTCTGTAGTTCATTGCTTCCCTGTGCGCCATAACGAGCAGGCTGGTGACCTAGAGGCCGGAGAGGGAGCACATGTGACAGATCCCGGATAAAAGTAACAAACTTACAAAGAGGGAAAGATGTAGGAGGACTTTCCACAGCCAAACTTTAAATTGTATTTCCAGGCACTAGCATTTCGTCCCATCCTAAATTGGTTTAGACATAATTCTTCCGCACCCTGGCTGAGTATAGAGTGCAATATGGTGTCCCCTATTGTCCTGGAAGAGGTGGTCTTCACTGATATATCCCTAGTCTAAGCTGGTGGGGGGGCTTATGGAGTTGCTTTAAGATGGTCATACCAAGGATCATTTAGCTGTTTGATTAGAATTTTAGGACCCCTTTAGGTATCCAAAAAATATATACCAAAAATTATTTGATTAAACATTTAATTTGGCCTTACTGCTATTAGCCCATAGAAACACATTGAATAACAGATTCAAACATGGAAAAGCTCTCCATACAGCCTACACTCTCTTCTCCGGACGTGCAGGATTGAAATTAACGCTTCCAGCTGGTGAGCGCGTTGCTGATGTTTTTTGCTTGAGCTGTAGGGCCTACTCTCTCAGTGATGACATTTTGTGCTTATAATCAGCCCGCAGCATGGCTTGTTCTATCCAAATGGGTACTGTACCTTCCTCTCTCCTGTCTCATGTTTCATTTGGTGGTGGCATGGGCACCTGCTCAGAGCGCATCATTCTGGCTTTTTTACGCTTAGTCCTCAGAGGTGTAGGTTCACGCTCAGAATCAGAACAATAATCAGAGATGTCATGATTCATTCAGATCTTGTAGCAGCGCTAACGCAGTATGTGTATTCGTCTTGGTCTTCTTGCCATTGTAAATTATGCACACTCTCACTGTGTACTCCAAGTAGGCCAGAGTAGACCGATAAAACTGCTTGGATTTGGTGGACTGATATAGGGTACATACCATTTTGAGAAAATAATTAGAATATACCAACACAATAGAATGTCCCGCCCTGTTCTTCATTCACAATTGGTGATTACATAATTATGCATCGTTCACTTCCCCTCACTCATCAACTCATTCTCCCCCTTTTCTCCCCCATCATACTTAAATTAATGAATTTAATCTGTTATGTGTGAAATTAGTTTCTGTAAAGCTTAGGTTCAGTTTAGAGGCAATTGTCGGGTTGATTATCAACTGGGCACGGCACATTCAAATCAAATCAAAGTTTATTTGTCACGTGCGCCGAATACAACAGGTGTAGACCTTACTTACAGGCTCTAACCAATAGTGCAAATAAAAGATATTAGGTGAACAATAGGTAAGTAAAGAAATAAAAAGGACAGGCTATATACAGTAGCGAGGCTATAAAAGTAGCGAGGCTACATACAGACACCGGTTAGTCAGACTGATTGAGGTAGTATATGTACATGTAGTTATGGTTAAAGTGACTATGCATATATGATGAACAGAGAGTAGCAGTAGCGTAAAAAAAGGGGTTGGCGGGTGGTGGGTGGCGGGACACAATGCAGATAGATAGCCCGGTTAGCCAATGTGCGGGAGCACTTGAGGTAGTATGTACATTAATCAGGAGTCTTATGGCTTGGGGGTAAAAACTGTTGAGAAGCCTTTTTGTCCTTCAACTGTCTGTCGGGAGAAGGGGCAACAGGGAAAAACATTTAAAAAATGACATGTCCTAAAACTGGTTATAACTCTAGTTCTGCCTGTTATATTACGATTCTAAAAACGGCAGTGTGTTATGTAGACTTATTTAGGAAAACTGGAGGACAGAGGTGGGCATGAATTAGAAGATGGCAGAATGATAATTTTTTTAAATACACGAGCAGACAAAATGGCTGCTTTAGTGGTTCTAGTGTTAAAGGCCCACCATTATTTTCTGTTTATAAATCAGCAGAACGTTAATAACCTATTTATTGACACTTTATGTAGTGTCCTGCAAGACTTAGTTTGAAGTGAGACACCTTTGGTCATTCATAACACATCCATAAATGCCTTGTATCATTTGATGCTGTACTTACTATAAAGTCAGACACCTTTGATCAATCATAACACATACATAAAGGCTTAATGATGTAAACACAAAGTGTGAGACAAATCAGGATTGAAGGAAGGTTTAACTGAGCAAAGTACAAAGAGATGCTTGATGAAAACCTGCTCCAGAGCGCTCAGGACCTCAGACTTCACCTTCCAAAAGGACAACGACCCTAAGCACACAGCCAAGACAAAGCAGGAGTGGCTTCAGGACAAGTCCCTGAATGTCCTTGAGTGGCCCAGCCAGAGCCCAGACTTGAACCCAATCTCTGGAGGGGACCTGAAAATAACTGTGTAGCGACACTCCCCATCAAACCTGACAGAGCTTGAGAGGATCTGCAGAGAAGAATGGGAGAAACTCCCCAAATAAAGGTGTGCCAAGCTTTTAGCGTCATAACCAAGAAGACTCGAGGCTGTAATCGCTGCCAAAGGTACTTCAACAAAATATTGAGTAAAGGGTGGGTACACATGATATTTCAGTTTTTTTGTATTTATACATATGCAAAAATTTCTAAAAACCTGTTATTGCTTTGTCAGTGTGGGGAAAATTAGAATTTTGGGAGAAAAAAACTGACTTAAGCAAAACCAATTGAATTCTTTGCTGTGCAAAGACTGCACTTGAAAGTGTCTTCCTGCAGAACAGAATTTTGGGGGAAGTTAAGGTCAGATCCAATATGACTATGTACCCAAAAGGGAAAGAGGTTGGGCCATCCTATAAATGTTTTAGGGAAATATAATATAATATAATATATACAGTTTAGAAGAAGCTCAATCTCCCTCGACCTGGGGCTCCATGCAAGATCTCACCTCGTGAAGTTGCAATGATCATGAGAATGGTGAGGAATCAGCCCAGAACTACACGGGAGGATCTTGTCAATGATCTCAAGGCAGCTGGGACCATAGTCACCAAGAAAACAATTGGTAACACACTACGCCGTGAAGGACTGAAATCCTGCAGCGCCCGCAAGGTCCCCCTGCTCAAGAAAGCACATAAACATGCCCGTCTGAAGTTTGCCAATGAACATCTGAATGATTCAGAGGACAACTGGGTGAAAGTGTTGTGGTCAGATGAGACCAAAATGGAGCTCTTTGGCATCAACTCAACTCGCCGTGAACAACATCCCCATCATGGAAACATTATGCTTTGGGGGTGTTTTTCTGCTAAGGCGACAGGACAACTTCACCGCATCAAAGGGACGATAGACGAGGCCATGTACCGTCAAATCTTGGGTGAGAACCTCCTTCCCTCACCCAGGGCATTTAAAATGGGTCGTGGATGGGTATTCCAGCATGACAATGACCCAAAACACACGGCCAAGGCAACAAAGGAGTGGCTCAAGAAGAAGGACATTAAGGTCCTGGAGTGGCCTAGCCAGTCTCCAGACCTTAATCCCATAGAAAATCTGTGGAGGGAGCTGAAGGTTCGAGTTGCCAAACGTCAGCCTCGAAACCTTAATGACTTGGAGAAGATCTGCAAAGAGGAGTGGGACAAAATCCCTCCTGAGATGTGTGCAAACCTGGTGGCCAACTACAAGAAACGTCTGACCTCTGATTGCCAACAAGGGTTTTGCCACCAAGTACTAAGTCATGTTTTGCAGAGGGGTCAAATACTTATTAAAATGCTTCACATGCGTTTTTCTGGATTTTTGTGTTGTTATTCTGTCTCTCACTGTTCAAATAAACCTACCATTAAAAATATAGACTGATAATTTCTTTGTCAGTGGGCAAACGTACAAAATCAGCAGGGGATCAAATACTTTTTTCCCTCACTGTATACCACATTTAAGAACCCTTTATAAAGCATGACATATGGTTATAGATGACTTGTGACACATTTATATAGTATTGATGAAGGCCTTTAAGCTGCACGTCATTTAAAGTGGGACCGCTGAACGTCATTTAAAGTGGAACCAATCACTGTCTAAATCATACATACAGTTTGCAGTACACTGTTTGCGTGGCTATCAGTAAAGATGCTGCCAAATATAGGAACATGTACCTATTGATGAGGTCCTTACATAAATAAATAGTGATGATTGTTCATTTTGAGAAGAGGAGTACCATACTTACATGATAATGGTTTGGGCCTGTTGTCCGGGCCTCTGACAGTCTCTATGGGGGTGCCACAGGGTTCAATTCTCGGGCCGACTCTCTTCTCTGTATACATCAATGATGTTGCTCTTGCTGCCGGTGATTCTCTGAATCAGTCTATCACAGTGCCATCCGTTTTGTCACCAAATCCCCATATACTACCCACCACTGCGACTTGTACACCATCGCTTCATACTCGTCGCCAATCCCACTGGCTCCAGGTCGTCTACAAGTCTTTGCTAGGTAAAGCCCCCACTTCCGGCGCCAACAGAGATGGCAGCCTCGCGTCGCGTTCTTAGGAGGCTATGCAGTATTTAGTTTTTTTTGTGTATTACTTCTTACATTGTAACGCCAGGAAGTCTTGTTTAATTACATACAGTCGGGGGGAACTATTGGATATAAGAGCAACGTCAACTTACCAACATTACGACCAGGAATACGACTTTCCCGAAGCGGATCCTCTGTTTGGTCCACCAACCAGGACAATAGACCGGATCCCAGCCGGCGACCCAAAACAACGGCGGCGCAAGAGAAAGGGCAGACGAGGCGGTGTTCTGGTCAGGCTCCGTAGACGGGCACATCGCGCTCCGCTCCCGAGTATACTGCCAATGTACAGTCTCTGGACAACAAGGTAGACGAAATCCGAGCAAGGGTTGCCTTCCAGAGAGACATCAGCGATTGCAACGTTCTTTGCTTCACGGAAACATGTCTCACTCAGGACACGTTATCTGAGTCGGTACAGCCACCTGGTTTCTTCACGCATCGTGCCAACAGAAACAAACATCTATCTGGTAAGGGCGGGGGTGTATGCCTTATGATTAACGAGACGTGGTGTGATCAGAACACATACAGGAACTCAAGTCCTTTTGTTCACCTGACCTAGAATTCCTTACAATCAAATGCCGACCGCATTATTTACCAAGAGAATTCTCTTCGATTATAATCACAGTCGCATATATCCCCCCTCAAGCTGACACATCGACGGCACTGAATGAAATTCATTGGACTCTATGTAAACTGGAAACCACATATCCTGAGGCTGCATTTATTGTGGCTGGGGATTTTAACAAGGCTAATCTGAAAACAAGGCTCCCTAAATTTTATCAGCATATCGAATGTGCGACCCGGGCCAGCAAAATCCTGGATCATTGTTATTCTAACTTCCGCAACGCATACAAAGCCATTCTCCGCCCCCCTTTTGACAAATCTGACCACAACTCCATTTTGTTGCTCCCAGCCTACAGACAGAAACTAAAACAGGAAACGCCCGTGCTCAGGTCTGTTCAACGCTGGTCCGACCAAGATTGCGTCGAGCACGTGGACTGGGATATGTTTCGGATAGCCTCAGACAACAACATTGATGTGTATGCTGATTCGGTGAGCGAGTTTATTCTACTGCATCTTGCCTTTGCCGTTCGGCCATTGACTCAAATCTCTAGCCACTTTAATAATAAAAAATTTGATATAATAAATGTATCACTAGCCACTTTAAATGATGCCACTTTATATAATGTTTCCATATCCTACATTACTAATCTCATATGTATATACTGTACTCTATACCATCTACTGCATCTTGCCTATGCCGTTCGGCCATCGCTCATCCATATATTTATATGTACATACTCGTATTCATTCCTTTACACTTGTGTGTATAAGGTAGTTGTTGTGAAATTGTTAGATTACTTGTTAGATACTACTGCATGGTCGGAACTAGAAGCACAAGAATTTCGCCACACTCGCATTAACATCTGCTAACCATGTGTATGTGAGAAATACAATTTTATTTGATTATCTCAGCTCGCTGGTCACCATAGCAGCACCCACCCGTAGCACGCGCTCCAGCCAGTATATCTCACTGGTCACCCCCAAAGCCAATTCCTGCTTTGGCTGCCTTTCCTTTCAGTTCTCTGCTGCCAATGACTGGAACGAACTACAAAAATCACTGAAGCTGGAGACTCATCTCTCCCTCACTAGCTTTAAGCACCAGCTGTCAGTGCAGCTCACAGATCTCTGCACCTGCACATAGCCCATCTGTAAACAGCCCATCCTACTACCTCATCCCCATACTGTATTTATTTATTTATCTTGCTCATTTGCACCCCAGTAACTTGCACATTTATCTTTTGCACATCTACCATCCCAGTGTTTAATTGCTATATTGTAATTACCTCGCCACCATGGCCTATTTATTGCCCTACCTCCCCTTATCTTACCTCATTTGCACTCACTGTATATACTATTTCATTTTTTTATAGATTTTTTTTTTACTGTATTATTGGCTGTATGTCTGTGTATTCCATGTGTAACTCTTTGTTGTTGTATGTATCAAACTGCTGTGCTTTATCTTGGCCAGGTCGCAGTTGTAAATGAGAACTTGTTCTCAACTAGCGTACCTGGTTAAATAAAGGTAAAATAAAAAAAATAAAAGTCAGGACAGTGGAAGGGGGGAAAAATAACGATGTTCCAAAAGACTGATACGCCAACAAATAAGATAAAACAGGGCGTCCATGCTTTTGAATGTGTTTAAACTGTCTTCATCTTCTCCATGTTTCACCAAGGCTGCCAATAAGATTGTAAACTGATGCATTCAGTCTAGTAACAGCATTGCCATTCGAGTGATGTTTACATAAGCAATATCTGTCTCTGGGTGACGGTACTATGCCGCTACTACTACTCAGAAGAAATTCTTGTTGAAAGAACTAACTGTGTCATAACCTCCTCTGACAGTCCTGCCCCTCTCTCCAGCACTGGGCCAGCCACTCAAATTAATCATCCAGAATCCCTGTCATTGCATCTCGAATCCCTGTCATCGCCAGCCCTCTGTCACTCCATCTTCAGCGAGGTGCTCTTGAACCCGTCCTCCTCCCTGTCCACTCTCTTCATTAGCCCTTTCTCTCCCAGCTGCGGCCTGCGTTCACATGCCAATTATAGGCACCCGTCCAAATGTTGTACAACACCATAGCCGCATCCAATGACACTCATGTACAGTCACAGTCAGTCACAATTGTATGCACATGCACATACACACACACATGCAGCTAGCGACAACACTTACAGATCCAGTGTTATTTGCGTGTTGACAAATACTAGCTGGCTAGCTACATGTCAGGCTAGTCTGGTGTTCTATTCTTTACGACGCTACTTTTGTTTGCCACAGAAGCAGAAGCAAACATGTCTCTCTTTGAATTGCAATTGATAGTTTGAACAACAAGAGCTTGAACTGCTCTTACTACTCAGGAAGGGAAGAAAAAAACGGAGAAAATGGTAAGTTTATCCACTGAACACTACAAGAGGGGATGAAGGAGAATACACATCTCTTTTCCAACCTATGAGAAGCATAGACAAGGAAAAACATTTCAATACTTTCAGATGTCTGTTGCTAAATTTGACGACTTGCTTCAGTGGCTTGCCCATCACATCTCACACGAGAGTTATAAGCTAGGAATCTCAACAGTTTGTGCCATTGCCTCAGAAGTGTGCCAAGCTATCTGGCCTGTCCTGAAGGAGGATTTTGTAGCTTATCCCTCTGTGGCAAACTGGGCTTCACCATGATCAATGTGGAACATAGTTGGGAGAAAGTTCGGCTCCCAACTCATTGCAGGCCAGTTGCCGCTACCAAGGCCAGAGTGTTTGCCGGGGGACCCAAACACTGAGACCAAATGTCTTCGTGGGAGATGAAGCATTCCCTCTGATTGTAAACCTGATGCGACCATATCCAGGTAAGATACGCTAAATACATGTACTATACAGTGGCAAGAAAAAGTATGTGAATCCTTTGGAATTACCTGGATTTCTGCATAAAATAGTCATAAAATGTGATCTTCATCGAAGTCACAATAATAGACGAACACAGTCTGCTTAAACTAATAACACACAAAAAATGATACATTTTCATGTCTTTATTGAACACACCGTGTAAACATTCACAGTACAGGGTTGGAAAAGTATGTGAACCCTTGGATTTAATAACTGGTTGACCCTCCTTTGACAGCAATAACCTCAAGCAAGCGTTTTCTGTAGTTGCGAATCAGACCTGCACAACGGTCAGGAAACTGTTTCAGTTCAGCAATATTCTTAGAATGTCTGGTGTGAAACGCTTTCTTGAGGTCATGTCACAGCATCTCAATCGGGTTGAGGTCAGGACTCTGACTGGGCCACTCCAGAAGGCGTATTTTCTTCTGTCAAAGCCGTTCTGTTGTTGATTTACTTCTGTGTTTTGGGTCGTTGTCCTGTTGCATCATCCAACTTCTGTTGAGCTTCAATTAGCGGACAGATAGACTTAAACTTGGGAATTCATTTTTCTGCCGATGATAGCAAGCTGTCCAGGCCCTGAAGCAGCAAAGCAGCCCCAAACCATGATGCTCCCTTCAATATACTTTACAATTTGGATGAGGTTTTGATGTTGGTGTGCTTTCTTTCTCCACACAGTGTTGTGTGTTCCTTCCAAACAACTCAACTTTAATTTCATCTGTCCACAGAATATCTTACCAGTAGAGCCGTGGAACATCTTTTGCGAACTTCATGTTCTTGCAGCAATTGTTTTTTTGGACAGCAGTGGCTTCTTCCGTGGTGTCCTCCCATGGATACCATTCTTGTTTAGTGTTTTACGTATCGAAGAATCGTCAACAGAGATGTTAGCATGTTCCAGAGATTTCTGTAAGTCTTTAGCTGACACTCTCAGATTCTTCTTAATAACCTCATTGAGCATTCTGCGCTGTGCGCTTGCAGTCATCTTTGCAGGACGGCCACTCCTAGGGAGAGTAGCAACAGTGCTGAACTTTCTCCATTTATAGACAACTTGTCTAACCGTGGACTGACAAACATCAAGGCTTTTAGAGATACTTTGTTACCCATTCCAGCTTTATGCAAGTGAACAATTCTTAATCTTCTGAGATCTCTTTTGTTTGAGGCATGGTTCACATCAGGCAATGCTTCTTGTGATAGCAAACTCAAATTTTATGAGTGTTTTTATTGGGCAGGGCAGCTCTAACCAGTATCTCTAATCTCGTCTCATTGATTGGACTCCAGGTTAGCTAACTCCTGACTCCAATTAGCTTTTGGAGAAATCATTAGCCTAGGGGATCACATACTTTTCCCACTGAGTGTTTCAATTATATATTCAATATAGACAAGAAAAATACAATAATGTGTGTGTTATTAGTTTAAGCACACTGTGTTTGTCTATTGTTGTGACTTAGATGAAGATCAGACCATTGTGAAGGCCTGTGTGGCCCTCCACAATTAACTTTGCACTACACTACAGACATTGACAACACAGTCATCAGCACAGTAAATCCACCCCACGTTTGTTGACCACTCCACACCCACTGGGGACCTGGGTCCAGGAAGGTGGAGACAGGTGGTGCATGAGACACCAGCTTCCTGGACCCAAGAAACATGTAAGCATACAAGGCAAACAAAGTTGCTATAGACGTGAGCAACAACCTCAAGGACTACTTCCTCATACCAGCTAGCCAAGTGTCTTTCCAGGATGCTACTATCACGCGTGACACCCTACAGTAACTGCTCGAATGTGGTTTGGAAATGTGCACACATAAATTATGTTTTCTTCCTTTGGTTGATGACTGTTTATGACTGTTGTTGTGAGATACACTTGGTTTTGCTGTTTTTCTTATTCACACTTTACAAATCACAATAAAGACTACCATAATGATAGTCTCTTCATCCTTGTTGTTTTAGTTTATCATATTATTTGGAGGCTGGACCTCAAGACATTTAAATAACCTTATGTTATGTGTAGTGGCCTTTCAATGAGGACTTTTCTGCTATGATACACTATATATAAAAAAGTATATGGACACCCCTTCAAATTAGTAGATTCGGATATTTTAGCCCCACCCGTTGCTGACAGGTGTTATAAAATTGAGCACACAGCCATGCAATCTCCATAAACAAACATTGGCAGTAGAATGGCCTTACTGAAGAGCTCAGTGACTTTCAACGTGCCTCTGGAAGCAAGGTCAGAACAAGAAATGTTCATCGGGAGCTTCATGAAATGGGTTTCCATGGCCAAGCAGCCGCACACAAGCCTAAGTTAACCACGCGCAATGCCAAACGTTGGCTGGAGTGGTATAAAGCTTGCCGCCATTGGACTCTGGAGCAGTGGAAAAGCGTTATCTGGAGTGATGAATCACGTTTCACCATCTGGCAGTACAACGGATCAATCTGGGTTTGGCGGATGCCAGGAGAACGCTACCTGCCTGAATGCATAGTGCCAACTGTAAAGTTTGGAGAAGGAATAATGGTCTGGGGCTGTTTTTCGCGGTTTGGGCTAGGCCCCTTAGTTCCAGTGAAGGGACATCTTAACGCTATAGCATACAATGACATTCTAGACGATTCGGGGCTTCCCAACTTCGTGGCAATATTTTGAGGAAGGCCCTTTCCTGTTTCAGCATGACAATGACCCCGTGTCTTACTAATGCTCTTGTGGCTGAATGGAAGTCCCCACAGCAATGTTCCAACATCTAGTGGAAAGCCTTCCCAGAAGAGTGTAAGCTGTTATACAGTAGCAGCAAAGGGGGGACCAACTACATATTAATGCCCATGATTTTGGAATGAGATGTTCGACGAGCAGTGTCCACATACTTTTGGTCATGTAGTGTACTTCTGAGAGAATGGCTGTCCAGCTGTAGACAATGAAGCTGGACCCTCAAGACATTCACCTTTGCCACAAGTATAAATAACCACAAAAATGCATTTGCAGACCTTTTTAGATATTTATTTAAGAACGTAATACACAGGTGAAAAGTGTGATGAAAGGGTATATAAGAGAAAAAACACCAGTAATGTGAATTAGGAAATAATAAATACTTCAAAAACACAAATTTTGGGGGTGAGACTGGACTCTGTCTCACTCGAGAGCAGACAGAGCACTGATCGATGGTCCTGTGAAAGTACTGTACATTGTAATTTCCCTGACAAATGGGAGACATTTATCAGAATGTATAATGTCAGTGTCCAAAGGTTGCACCTGGACGGTGGGTTGGGTGTTGGTGAGAGGGGCCGGGGGAGGTGATGAACCAAACCGGGGAGAGAGATGATGAACAAAGGGGCAATGAACCACCTGTAGATGGGCCCTCAGGGCTCAGCTCTGTGTCTGGGCTGTTCAAAACACCACCCCCTGCAACACCTACAAGCAGATGGCGAATACATTAGAATACATTGCAAGCAATCTTAAAATATCTCCATGGGCTCCTTTGAGTTAAAGTGCTTACTCAAAAGTACTGATTTTATAAACATCTCAATCTAATTAGCACACACACACACCACAGCATCTGTTTTCAGATGTTTGAACTAGCCCTGCTAATGAGTATGATAACACAGGCACGGAATGTTTCCCACTCAAAATATCTCCCATCCAGAAAAGAGCAAATCTCACATGTTCTAACTAGGTCTGTACACATAGGATCACAAACATGCACAATGTACAAAAGGACTCGGCTGCATGACAAGAGTACATACCGTATCTGGTTATATTATTGGTTTCTGTCTGACGATGTTCCACGGGGAACGAGAAGCTTGTTCGACAATCGACACACACCAGCAGCAGCCCGACTCCTCGTCTCCCTCACCCTTTTCAGATTGCGAACAAACAGGTCCCAAATCTTTCTCCATGTTTCATTGATATCAGCATGGGTGTTCAAATTTCGTGATATCTGTGACATCTCCCTCCAGCTTTTGTCTTTGGCGTGCTTGTTCAAAATACAACCACATCGAATGGATGTAAAGGTCCTCGTATGTCTCGCCAGTTTACACACTCTCTTCAAAACTGGACAGAGACATAGACATAATTACGCGTAGCAAATCTAGAAATAAAAGCACAAAGAAGGAAGCTTGCAAGTAGTAGAAGTGAAGTAGCAGAACGTCCATCTCTTCTGTGTTAATCCCACAAGAGAGATGGACGTTACCGGAACAGATGTGATGTAGACACAGGGGCGGGACTTCCATTGCAAAACTCGGTCAATAACGCCCCTCGGTCTTGCAAGGAATGATATGAAAAAATATGTTAAATGGAGTGTTTTCAAGAAGCAGCACCTTTTGTGACAAAAAAACGACATAGCGCAGTGTTGCAATGCTCCATCGGCCCTGTTTGCATATTCTATGTAGACTCCTTTAGATTTTGCTGCTCTAAGACCAGTTTGAGTCAACTGGGTCTTCTGCTGCTCTAAGAGAAGAACTGTACTGTGTTATCTTATGCTGATGTCTTGTGCTGCTCATAGAACATCTGGGACAGCTGCTGATCTTGTAACATAACTGTGTCAACTACATATTGCTGCTCTAAGACCATTTTGAGTCAACTGGATCTTCTGCTGCTCTAAGAACAGAACTGTACTGTGTTATCTTGATGTTGCTGTTCTAGGAGCAGCACAAATAAACTAGTAGCGCTACTGCTCAACTAGTTCTAGATATTGCTGCACTAAGACCACTTTGAGTCAACTGGGTCTTCTGCTGATCTAAAAGCAGAACTGTACTGTCATAATTTATGTTGCTGTTCTATGAGCAGTGTACTGGGAGCACTGCTGCTCTTAGAACAGAACTGTGTAAACTACACTGAAACAAAATATTAACGCAACCTGCAACAATTTGAAAGATTTTACTGAGTTGCAGTTCATAACCAAATCAGTCAAATCACTAGGCCTTAATCTATAGATTTTACATGACTGGGAATACAGATATGCATATGTTTGTTCACAGATACCTTAAGAAAAAGGTAGGAGCATGGATCAGAAAACAAGTCAGTATCTGGTGTGACCACCATTTACCTCATGCAGCGTGACACATCTCCATCGCATAGAGTTGATCAGGCTGTTGATTGCAGCCTGTGGAATGTTGTCCCACTCCTCTTCAATGGCGTTGAAAAGTTGTTGGATATTGGCAGAAACTGGAACACACATCAAACCAGAGCAATTCATACAGGCTCAATGGGTGACATGTCTGGTGAGTATGCAGGCCATGGAAGAACCAGGACAATTTCAGATTCCTGGAATTCTTAACTGATTTAATTGTTTATTTTATTTAACTGGACGTTAAGAACAAACAAGTTAAGAACAAATTCTTATTTACAATGACGGCATACCCCGGACGGTGCTGGGCCAATCGCCGCCCTACGGGACACACAATCACAGCCAGATGTGATGCAGCCTGGATTCAAACCAGGTACTGCAGTGACGCCTCTTGCACTGAGATGCAGTGTCTTAGACCACTGCGCCACTCAGGAGCCCATGATCCTTGCAACATGGGGCCGTGCATTATCATGCAGAAACATGAGGTGATGGCAGCGAATGAATGGCACGACAATGGACCTCAGGATCTCGTCAAGGTATCCCTGTGCATTCTAATTGCCATCGATAGAATGCAATTGCCCATACCATAACCCCACTGACACCATGGGGCACTCTGTTCAAAACGTTGACATCAGCAAACCGCTTGCACACACGATGACATACACGCTGTCTGCCAGCGTGTATGTCATCGTGTATGTCATTGAAACCCAGATTAGTCCGTGAAGAGCACACTTCTCCAGCGTGCCAGTGGCTATCGAAGGTGAGCATTTGCCCACTGAAGTCGGTTACGACGCTGAACTGCAGTCAAGTCAAAACGAGCACGAAGATGAGCTTCCTTGAGATGGTTTCTGACAGTTTTTGCAGAAATTGTTGCAGAAATACGGTGAAGCATGGTGGTGGCAGCATCATGCTGTGGGGATGGTTTTCAGAGGCAGGGACTGGGAGACTAGTCAGGATGGAGGGAAAGATGAATGTAGCAGAGAGATACTTGATGCAAACCTGCTTCAGAGTGCTCATGACCTCATACTGGGGCAAAGTTTCACCTTTCAACAGGACAATGACGCTAAGCACACAGCCAAGACAAGAGTGGCTTCAGGACAAGTCTCTGAATGTCCTTGAGTGGCCCAGCCAGAGCCCAATCTAACATCTCTAGAGAGACCTGAAAATAGCTGTGCAGCGACGCTCCCCATCCAACCTGACAGAGCTTGAGAGGATCTGCAGAGAAGAATGGAAGAAACTCACCAAATACAGGTGTGCCAAGCTTGTAGCGTCATATCCTAGAAGACTCGAGGCTGTAATCGCTGCCAATCACTGAGTAAAAGGTCTGAATACTTTTTAAATGGGATATTTCAGTTTATTTTTTTGTATAAATTGGCAAAAATGTCTAAACCTGTTTTTGCTTTGTCATTACAGGATATTGCGTGTAGATGGATGAAGGAGAAAAAAAACTATTTAATAAATGTTAGAATAATGCTATAACGTATGCAATATGATTATTAGGCAATGGCAGTTTGTTTGTGAGCAAGGCTGAAGAAAGAGGTACTGTACCTACTTATTAAATTCAGTCAATCTTCATTTTCATGTTGTTGGCTTTTGAATCAACATTACTTAAGTTCACACAGGACACCAGATAAGGCAGGAGAATTTCACCATATCAGACGTACTGACCCTAGCCCCCCGGCACATAGACTATTGCAGCATAGATACTGGAGGCTGAGGCAGGGGGAGTCGGGGGACACTGTGGCCCTGTCCGACAATACCCCCGGATAGGGCCAAAGCACACCCCACACCACTAGAGGGATATCAACAGCTCACCAACTTTCTACCCTTGGCATTTTTCTTATTTTGTTGCCTTACAACCTGGAATTAAAATGTATTTTTTAGGTGTTTTGTATCATTTGATTTACACAACATGCCTACCACTTTGAAGATGCAAAATATTTTTTACTGTGAAATAAACAAGAAATAATACAACAAAAACAGAACTTGAGCGTGCATAACTATTCACCCCCCCAAAGTCAATACTTTGTAGAGCCACCTTTTGCAGCAATTACAGCTGCAAGTCTCTTGGGGTATGTCTCTATAAGCTTGGCACATAAAGTCAAGGCAAAACTGATCCAGCTCCTTCAAGGTGGATGGGTTCCGCTGGTGTACAGCAATCTTTAAGTCATACCACAGATTCTCCATTTGGATTGAGGTCTGGGCTTTGACTAGGCCATTCCAAGACATTTAAATGTTTCCCCTTAAACCACTCGAGTGTTGCTTTAGCAGTATGCTTAGAGTCATTGTCCTGCTGGAAGGTGAACCTCCATCCCAGTCTCAAATCTCTGGAAGACTGAAACAGATTTCCCTCAAGAATGTTCCTGCATTTAGCGCCATCCATCATTCCTTCAATTCTGACCAGTTTCCCAGTCCCCGCCGATGAAAAACTTCGGCAGGGATGGTGTTCTCGGGGTGATGAGAGGTGTTGGGTTTGCGCGAGACATAGCGTTTTCCTTGATGGCCAAAAAGCTCAATTTTTGTCTCATCTTACTAGAGTACCTTCTTCCATATGTTTGGGGAGTCTCCCACCTGCCTTTTGGCGAACACCAATTGTGTTTGCTTAGTTTTTTCTTTAAGCAATTACTTTTTTTCTGTCCACTCTTCCGTAAAGCACAGCTCTGTGAAGTGTACGGTTTAAAGTGGTTCTATGGACAGGTACTCCAATCTCCGCTGTTGAGCTTTGAAGCTCCTTCAGGGTTATCTTTGGTCACTTTGTTGCCTCTCTGATTAATGCCATCCTTGCCTGGTCCATGAGTTTTGGTTTGTTGTGGTGCCATATTCTTTCTGTTTTTTATTAATGGATTTAATGGTGCTCCGTGGGATGTTCAAAGTTTCAGATAGTTTTTATAACCCAACCCTGATCTGTACTTCTCCACAACTTTGTCCCTGACCTGTTTGGAGAGCTCCTTGGTCTTCATGGTGCCGCTTGCTTGGTGGTGTCCCTTGCTTAGTGGTGTTGCAGACTTCTGAAGGTAATTGGTTGCACCAGATCTTATTTTGGGGGGTCCAGTAGGCATTTTCGTAAATGTGTCGAGAGACACAAAATATTTTTTTTATGAATGTCTCCATTGATCCACTGAGTCTACAGTTCTGTGCAGACTCAGAGCAACTGCGTTTTGGAGAAATACACAGATTCAAAGAGGAGTCCGTAATTTGCTTATCTTTGAATAAGTTAATGAATTCATCACGGCTGAAGTGAAGGCCATTCTCTCTTGGGGAATGCTGCTTTTTAGTTAGCTTTGCGACAGTATAAAACAAATATTTTGGATTGTTTTTATTCATTATTAAGTTGGAAAAGTAGGCTGATTGAGCAGCAGTGAGTGCTCGATATTGCATGGTACGGTCTTTCCAAGATAGTCGGAAGACTTCCAGTTTGGTGGAGCGCCATTTGCCTTCCAATTTTCTAGAAGCTTGCTTCAGGGTTTAGTATTTTCTGTTTACCAGGGAGCTAATTTCTTGTGACAAATGTTTTTTGTTTTTAGAGGTGCAACTGCATTGTGGGTATTATGCAGGGTTAAATTTAGATCCTCTGTTAGGTGGTTAACAGATTTTTGTACTCCAACGTCCTTGGGTAGGTGGAGGGAGTCTGAAAGAGCAGCTAGGAATCTTTGGGTTGTCCGAAAATTTATAGCACAGCTTTTAATAATACTTGGTTGGGGTCTGAGCAGATTATTTGTTTTGCGATTGCAAATTTAATGAGATGGTGGTCAAATAGTCCAGGATTATGAGGAAAAACATTAAGATCCACAATGTTTATTCCACAGGACAAAACTAGATCCAGATCCTATAGAGCTCATCACTCCCCCTAACTGGGAGGGGGCCAGAGACAATTACGCGATGCCAACACATCTTTCTAGCTAAATTATACGCTGAAGTTATGTTGTGCTTCGTGACCTCAACCTAACATCGTTGGAGCTATATCTCTATACCATCTACACTCCCCAATTTTAGCTTCAGCCAGCACCATCTTCAGTATTAGCCTTTACGTCGGTAGCCCTGCCCCCTGGTAAACAATGTATGATCACTGGATGATTATTTTTAAGTAAAACATTGTGGTTAATGGAGTTGCCAATGACTAGGGTTTTCAATTTGTCAGAGCTAATGGTGGGAGGCTTCGACGGCTTAGATCCCGTAACGGGTGGAGGAGAGACCTGAGAAGGCTCTGACTTCGACTCATTGCTTAGAGGGGAAAACCGTTAGAAACTTTCAAACGGCTGAATGAGCGACACTGGTTGAGCATGCTGAAAGCAGTTCTTTCCAGGAGCCATGAGAATTTTCCGGCTGCGGGAACAGTGTATTCACACTACCTTCACAGTGAATAGAGATAGGACAGGGTAATGTAATCTCATGTAATGGTAATGTCAGGGTAGGGTAGACATGGTAATGTCACCTCACCTGGATTAGAACGTTATCATGGATCCATGTGACGTTGAGGTGACAATTACCTGAAAGGGGAGCCAATGAAGTGAATATGGACTAGAAGATGTTAGTCATAACAGGGATTCCTACAGGCAACATTATGATAACCCTCAGTAAATCAAACCAGTTTCTGATGTCAGCAGTGCCTTACTACAAATACACAAATAACACTGTTCTAAATCACAATTTCCCTCCATTAAAGGCCATGATTCCAACAACCCTTCCTCCAGCATTGAAAATGTAGAATCTGATAGTTTCCACTTGGCCTTGGTCTGTAAAAGAAAATAATAACCCTATGTCATTTATTGTGCTATTCTAAGTCTTTCTTGTAAGAAATAGATGAGAGGTCTACATTAATACATACCAGCCATACTTTGATGACAGCTTTTTAATGAATATATCTAAGTCATTCTTCAGGCACTCTAGCTAGCTCTCTCTAACCATGCCACCAGCACCATGACATCTGTCTTGTGTGAGCCGTCACAGGGACTCGCTGCGAGAGACACATTTACTCTGGAATAACGAGGGGTGACTGCTGTTCACCTCCCCGACTTCATTATTCAAAACGAAAAGATGTATCACGCTCAGAGAACAAGATGTCTGCCCCCTCCTGCCTGAGACCCTGTTGCCCATCAATACGGTTCAGGCAGCTGCGGCCTCCACCAAGTGAGACACGGCTCAAGAACATGACAAGAATACAGTTGGCCACTACAGAGATGAAAAATGAATATCTGCATTGCAGGGTTACAGAGAGAGAGAAAAAATAGAGATAAGGAATAAACCAAATTCTAATTAAATTTATAATCCTTGTTTATTGCAGAAAAAATACTTTGTCTCTAAGGGACTAGGTTTCTTTCAGATGTCATGTTCATTGTTGCTAGGAGAAGCTGTGGCACATTGCTCAGGTGGACTTTGCCTGCAGCAATAAGACATTTGCCTTGCCTGTAAACGGATACGCTGGGAGGATGCAGGAAAGTCCCAAAAGCACTTCTTCTCAAAGTTCACGGATCCCTCTCCCTTCCAAAAACACTGGGTAATTATACAACCTCAATCAACGCCTCCAGCAATGACTCATTGATTTTATCATGATATCCACTTGGAATGACAAAATCCCATTCCTCGCTTGTGGAAGGAGAGCCAAGGCTCTCTGTCACAAATGTCAGTATGGAGATGATCTCGATTGCTCAAAGACTCACTGTACATACAGTTGAAGTCTGAAGTTTACATACACCTTAGCCAAATACATTTAAACTCTGTTTTTCACAATTCCTAACATTTAATCCTAGTAATAATTCCCTGTCTTAGGTCAGTTAGGATCACCACTTCATTTTAAGAATGTGAAATGTCAGAATAATAGTAGAGAGAATGATATATTTCAGCTTTTATTTCTTTCATCACATTCCCAGTGGGTCAGAAGTTTACATACACTCAATTAGTATTTGGTAGCACTGCCTTTAAATTGCTTAACTTGGGTCAAACATTTCAGGTAGCCTTCCACAAGCTTCCCACAACAAGTTGGGTGAATTTTGGCCCATTCCTCCTGACAGAGCTGGTGTAACTGAGTCAGATTTGTAGGCCTATTATGTCAATATAGGACTCGTTTTACTGTGGATATAGATACTTTTGTACCTGTTTCCTCCAGCATCTTCACAAGGCCCTTTGCTGTTATTCTGGGATTGATTTGCACTTTTTACACTAAAGTACGTTCATCTCTAGGAGGCAGAACGCGTCTCCTTCCTGAGCGGTATGACGGCTGTGAGGTCCCATGGTGTTTATACTTGCGTACTATTGTTTGTACAGATGAACGTGGTACCTTCAGGCATTTGGAAATTGCTCCCAAGGATGAACCAGACTTGTGGAGGTCTACAATTTTTTTCTGAGGTCTTGGCTGATTTCTTTAGATTTTCCCATGATGTCAAGCAAAGAGGCACTGAGTTTGAAGGTAGGCTTTGAAATACATCCACAGGTACAACTCCAATTGACTCAAATGATGTCAGTTAGCCTATCAGAAGCTTCTAAAGCCATGACATAATTTTCTGGAATTTTCCAAGCTGTTTACAGCCACAGTCAACTTAGTGTATGTAAACTTCTGACCCACGGGAATTGTGATACATTGAATTATAAGTGAAATAATCTGTCTGTAAACAATTGTTGGAATATTTACTTTTGTCATGCACAAAGTAGATGTCCTAACCGACTTGCCAAAACTGTAGTTTGTGAACAAGACATTTGTGGAGTGGTTGAAAATTGAGTTTTAATGACTCCAACCTAAGTGTATGTAAACTTCCGACTTCAACTGTATGACAATTAGTTCTCAAGCCTAAGGACAGTTATGGTATCACTGAACAGAAATGCAATGTTCATAAGCACAGGGACATAAGACAGATGATTTCAGATTGATCTCATACTGCAGGATTAAACAAAAAACATAATTTTAATAATTTGGGAACATTTTTAAAACATAATTAGTATTGTGTAGGCTTTTGTGCTGTATGAAATATTAACACAATGTTTCTCCTCTCTTGTAACTGTACCTGTGGACATAGGTCACTAACCTGAGAACTTGGAGGATAAACCAGCAGATAAGGCAGGCCACAATGTGTCTTTTTTAGTTGTATCCTGAAGCTTTTCCTACCCCTTGTGGTAGCAAGATTCCTGTCATGGTTTGTTACGATTGGCTACCACTAAACCAAAGAGAAAAGCCTTTCTGTTATAGTAACGGTACATATTTATACTGTTGTTTTGCTATGAAGTGGAAGTGATGCTGCAGAGGCAAGAGAAAAAAGTGTTTGGTAACAAAAATTGCAACTGACTTCTGCCATACAATATAAAGTGGAGAAAAAAATTGTAAGTGGATATTGAATTAAAATGGTTATTCAATCCAAATGATATAAAAGCCCTTGACAGCGTGTAATTGCAATCAATTAAATTGCTTAATCTAAATGGAGAGACATAGCCATGTTGTGTTTGAGAGAATGAACTTTCTCAAACCATTTCCTACAGCGTTTAACTACATTTACTGATGATTAAATGTGTGTATACTGTCTGGCAGTTGGCTAATACTGATGAATGTACACCACAATTTGTTAAGTAAAAACACTGTGATTGAGTGGCATCTTTACCTCTAATACAGCAAGCCTTCCAAATCTCTACTACTCAATCACTGAGACCAATAAATTAAAATGCAAAGAGTTTATAGACAGAATATGTATTAGCCAGAATTATAATGATACTTCCAGATATTTACCACCAAATACTTACAGAGAAGAACGTATTTTTTGTATTTTTTTTTGATGGGTGGCTTAGTTGGTAGTTGAGCTACCTACCCTTAAAAAGTATGCACACATGACTGACTGTAAGTCGCTTTGGATAAAAGCATCTGCTAAATGGCTTATATTGTTATTATTATATTATTGATGAATGATAATGAAGGGGAAGTGTCCAGCACCCCAAGAAGGTTCATCAGACTTTGCATTAATACTGTCTGACCATGACGGAAGTGTTCTCTCTAACCATGCCTTTTCCCTATTTCAGCATGGAAGACGGGGAAGAAAAGCAGGCTAGGATCGGGATGCCATAATTTAACATGCTCCAGAGTTTAGATTATATCCGAACATTATGATGGTGGTGAGAAATAGCCCCTCTACGCTGTGGGCTTGTGTTCCAGCAACGCTGAGGTGAATAATGGCACCCGGAGAGCAGTGATTTGGTTTCCGAGTTCACATGTACATTACCACAGTTTATGTTCAGAGGGCTCTCCGAGAGCCGAATACTTTATGGTACTTTGTAGGCAAGATAAAGGCATTCATCTCATTTTAACGCAGCTGCAATGGAGGGAGAGAGAGGGCCTCAGTGGAATGTGAGCGTCTCTCTCTCTCGCCTCCTTCCGTTGTTATTTATCCCCTTTCAGTGAGCTCCAGCAAGTCAACTGATTGAGATAATACATTTGGAGTGTTAGTAATGCCACTTTAAGTGCCTCTGGAGGAGCCAGGCGAATTAATAGTCTCCATGCCACGATCTCAGCCAATTACATTATCCCCTGATTTATGGAAAAACAGGCCTTAAATAGAACCGTAACCTTGAGTCGGAGGAAGTGAAATAGCTTTTCTATGAAATTTCACAGATAGAAACGACCGACGTCGCTAAAACGCTTAAGAAATCAACCATAGACATGAAGAGATGAGAAAACAATGTAACTTCTTTGTTGATTTGGACTTAAATAGAGATGCTTTCTTCGGCAGTTCAGTGGAATGAGAGTTGATTTGACAGCAAGGTGAAATCCATGAGTGAACAAGAAAACTTAATGTACTCTGTGGAATGTATTGTAATTCAGTCGATTCACCTTGCCGTACTTTGTTATCACTCCCAGCTAACTCCGAAGTGCCTGGAATCCTTCGGACGCTATTGTGCAAATAGGCCTGCAAAAGGCTTTTGAGTGGCTGTCTAAAGTGAAGCCAGACCAAATTAAAGATTTGGAGAGTCATAACGATCAGATTTAGCATTAACATAAGAATTGTCTCTGACAGCCATGGCAATAGGCTTTCAAAACAGGCTTAGTATTTAATGTAGCCCTCCTTAGCGATATTCATAACAGGCTAATTTATGTTATGTTGATGTATTCTAGCCTTGCTAAAGGTACAAAAGGGGGCTATAGCAGTATGGCTACAGAGTTTAGATTGCTAGCTAACAGATCTTGTGCATCAATCAATGCAATTACATCTAGCTAGGAGGATGATGATAAGGATATCCTTGTGACAAAACTAACTGCCCCTGAAATGATCAACCCATAGACTTCAACTCACATTAAATCCAAAATCAGCGTCCTGCTATTAATCTACAGTGACTCGGCAATCGACTCATTGGCCTACATAGCCTGAGAAAACCAAAGAACAACACAATGTGTTTGATAGAGATTTCGGATGATTGGCTTGTCTGCATCTGGGAGTCACCACAAGCACATGAGAGTACCCTAAAGCAGATTAAAGCTGAGCCTGTTTTGCACAGCAGCTTAAACCGCTTGTGACAGCCTCTTGTCCTGTGGGCCTTCGAGTGGGGCTTCAACCACCACAGGATGACTAGAAGTGCCACCGTTGTTTAGACTGCCTGTAACGCCAGCAGACAAAACCACCAGAAATCAATGGACATCCGTTGTTGTTCTGATATCCTTCGCTTTGTTACATACAACGAGTGACTTACCAAGTGGCCTGTGAAACTTGATTTAATCACAGTCGGTGGGTGCTGCTTACAAAACAAAATGAAGCATTCTCATCTACAGCAGTAGTGAAGCAAGAAATGCGTTGGTGGGTGAGCCTGCAGAATTTTGTGTGGGCCCAAAAAAATGACATAAAAAAACAAACGTGGGAAAACAGCTAAGTTCCTGCACATTGCCATGGAGCAAAGAGAAAAATTAGCAATTTTATAGCTAATCCCATGCTATTCTACACATTTTGCAGTCAGGCTGGGAGAAATTCTTTCATTTCTTAACTTCTTTGGGAGCAGCGCACGAGGTGACCGTTTTGGAGAGCCTGGCGTGCCCAAAGTAAAATGCCTCCCATTCAGGCCCAGAAAATAGGATATGCACATATTTAGTACCATTGGATAGGAAACACTCTGGATTTTCTAAAAGTGTTAACATTTCGTCTGTGAGTATAACAGAACGGATATGGCAGGCGAAAACCTGAGGAATTTCTGTCCTGGAAAAAGTGGTTTTGACAGATTGCCTCATTTAGAACCCCTCCCATATAAGGGCATATGAATGCAGTACCTATCGCTTCCTCTGGATGTCAACAGTCTCGAAAGTGTTCTGATTCTTTTTAGATGCTTTTAGAGCAGAGAAGAAGACGAATAAGGAAGTGTCCACACAGATGTCAATACAAGTAAATGCGCGCTCCCGGCTGGCACGCTCTGTGGTTTTTTCCTTTCTTATCGCCCAGTTTATATTCCGGTTGAAATATTATACTATTTATACATAAAAGTGTTCCTAAGGATACATTTACAATTATGTTTGATTGTTCTTGGACAAGTTTATAGGTATAAGTTGAACGAGTTCTCTTCACGTTTCAATGGAGGAGTCGACGCTCTATTTTCTCATTATAACGCGCCAACCAAACAGAGATTTATGGATATAATACATTACTTTTTCTAACAAAAGAACCATGGATTGTCTTCGTTGGACACTTGGGAAGCCCTCAGCAGAAGTTCTTCAAAAGGTAATTGATTTGTTTTCGCTGTGAAATGTGTTTTCTGTGAACCGTGATAGCTTATGAATTTATGGTAATGGAAAAAATATGTTAGGTGCTACCCTAGCGCCCCACCGCTCCCTAAGAAGTTAAACTAATTAAATCTCAAATATAGGTGTGTTGACCGCGATAAAGACACTGGCCTCAATACAGTCATATTCGTGGCTTATTGCAGGTGTGACTTTCAGTTAGTTATTTTTGGCATACTATCCCATGAGAGTGAATGTCATTCCAGTTAATCTGAATGTCTTTCCAGTGCACTGCTTGCTATGAATTCTATCTGATAGTGTTTGCATGTTTAGGTAAAAAGACAAATAATATCCCGTTTTGAACACTGACAGGTACAGAGCATAACAAAATGTAAATACATTCTATGCGACTGATCTACAGTATCTCCAATTCTCCAAAGCTGAGTATATAGTGTAAGTGACATTCAGAAAGGTCACTGGGGGACTATTGAATATGCCACTGTAATAAAACGTCAAGTCACTGTGGCTGTATTGAACAAAGTCTGGAGTCTACATTTATTGAGTAAAAAGCACATACTGACCCATGAACAAAGTAAACATACTAAACATTAACACCACTTAAACACACCACTTGTCTCAGGGGTAACAGCTCTTAAAAAGTTATATAACCATGTAAATATGTTTGTTTCCACAGTCAGGGCTATGTGAATATATGCTGGTAATAGCTAGCAAGGATAACAACAATGTAACCACACATGGTCAAGGACTGGGCAACATTGAAAGACCTCATTCTGGCGTTATGACAAAATAGAGATGAGGATCAAGTTAGTTGAGTAGAATTAGTAATGTACAGTGCCTTCAGAAAGTAGTCACACCCCTTAACTTTTTCCACATTTGTGATCGACCGGCTCGATTCGGTCTTACGTAGCAAAATTTGAAATTGTGTTTTTTACATTGGATAAAAGTACAGACTCAGAGCTAGAAAATGGTATATCATATACTACAGTTGATGAACAATGGGAAAGTCATTCTGCTTTGAAAGTTGATAAAATTGTAACCCCACTTTTGAGAAAACGTTGCTTTAATGTTTTGGTACACGTGCTGGAGAGCTCTTCTTATTCAATAGCCATTCAGTATTGTCCTATTAGGGAGCGGCGGCAGTGTTGGGAGTTTTGGTGAGTCTGGCGTGCCCAAAGTAAAATGCCTGGTACTCAGGCCCAGAAACTAGGATATCACATAATTAGTAGTATTGGATAGAAAACACTCGGAAGTTTCTAAAACTGTTAAAATAATGTCTGTGAGTATTACAGACCTGATATGGCAGGCGCAAACCCTGGGAAAATCCATCCGAAAAAATGTGATTCTGTGAGGTGCCTCTTTTCCCATTGACTTGGTATAGGAAATACTGGAATCCAGCTCCCAGGTTGCAGTACCTATGGCTTCCACTAGATGTCAACAGTCTTTAGACAAGGTTTCATGCGTTTATCTTGAAAAATCGAGGAGTAAGACAAGAATTGGCAAGTGGAGTGAGGAAGTCACTTCTCTCTTTTACGTGCGGGACCGTGACGTGCGCCTCGGGTTTTTCCTTTTCGATCGCCCAGGATATTATCTGTGTGAAATATTATCATTTATATACATATTAGTGTACCTAAGGATCAATTAGAAACGTTGTTTGAGTTGTTTGGACAAAGTATATAGGTATATTTTTAACGGTCTCTATGTCTTCTATATTGGACGAGTGGACGGTGGATTTCTGAACAAAACACGCCAACCAAACAGAGCTTTATTACTCTCGGGGTGGAAACTCGAGGTGAGGCTGATCGAGACCCCCAGACGTTCCATGAACAGCCTCCAGACTCTCGAAGTGAACTGGGGACCTCGATCAGACACTATATCCTCTGGCACCCCGTAGTGCCGGAAGACGTGTGTAAATAAGGCCTCCGCAGTTTGTAGGGCCGTAGGGAGACCGGGCAGAGGGAGAAGACAACAGGACGTAGAGAGACGATCCACAACAACCAGGATCGTGGTGTTTCCCTGTGAATCCACCGACAATCGCTACAAGGCAGGAGGCCGGGACAATGGGAGTCTGATCCATGGGCCTCTCCTCTGTATCATACAGCTGGGACAGTGCGTCTGCTTTCCTATTCTGGGAACCTGGTCTGTAGGACAGGGTAAACACAAAACGGGTAAAGAACATGGCCCACCTTGCCTGACGAGGATTCAATCTCCTCGCTGCCCGGATGTACTCCAGGTTGCGGTGGTCAGTCCAAATGAGGAAAGGGTGTTTAGCCCCCTCAAGCCAATGTCTCCACGCCTTCAAAGCTTTAACCACAGCCAACAACTCCCGGTCCCCCACATCATAGTTCCGCTCCGCCGGACTGAGCTTCTTTGAGAAGAAAGCACAGGGGAGGAGCTTCAGTGGCGTGCCCGAGCGCTGAGAGAGCACGGCTCCTATCTCAGCCTCAGACGCGTCCACCTCCACTATGAACGCCAAAGAGGGATCCGGATGGGCCAGCACGGGAGCCGAGGTAAACAGAGCTCGCACAGGACCCCCCTTCAGCAGTGAAGTAATGGGAGCAGCCACCTGGCCAAAACCCCAGATAAATCTCCGGTAGTAATTGGCAAACCCTAAAAACCTCTGCACCGCCTTTACCGTGGTAGGAGTCGGCCAATTACACACGGCTGAAATGCGGTCACGCTCCATCTCCACCCCTGATGTGGAAATGCGATACCCTAGGAAGGGGACGACCTGCTGAAAGAACAGGCATTTCTCAGCCTTGACGTACAGGTCATGCTCCACCAGTCGTCCAAGTACCCTGCGCACCAAGGACACATGCTTGACGCATGTAGCGGAGTATATCAGAATGTCATCGATATACACCACTACACCCTGCCCGTGCAGGTCCCGGAAAATCTTGTCTACAAAGTATTGGAAGACTGATGGAGCATTCATCAACCCGTACGGCATGACGAGGTACTCATAATGCCCTGAGGTGGTACTAAACGGCGTCTTCCACTTGTCTCCTTCCCGGATACTCACCAGGTTGAACGCACTCCTGAGATCCAGTTTAGTTAAGAAGCGCGCCCCGTGCATTGACTCAATCGCCGTGGCGATAAGAGGTAGCGGGTAACTGTACCTGATTGAGACCTCGATAGTCAATGCACTGCATGGGCGCATCCTTTTTCTTCACAAAAAAGAAACTTGAGGAGGCGGATGATGTGGATGACCGAATGTACCCCTGTCGCAGGGATTCGGAGACATATTTCTCCATAGCCGCCGTCTCCGCTTGCGACAGGGGATACTCGTGACTCCTGGGAAGTGCAGCGTCTACCAGGAGATTTATCGCACAATCCCCCCATCGATGGGGTGGCAATTGAGTCGCCTTCTTTTTACAGAAGGCGATAGCCAAATTGGCATACTCTGGGGGGATGTGCACGGTGGAGACCTGGTCTGGACTTTCCACCGTGGTAGCACCAACAGAAACCCCTACACACCTCCCCAAACACTCTTGCGACCACCCCGTGAGAGCCCTCTGTTGCCATGAAATGGTGGGTTCATGACGAGCTAACCAGGGAAGGCCTAGTACCACGGGAAACTCAGGAGAATCAATGAGGAAGAGACTGATTCTCTCCTCGTGACTCCCACGCGTCACCATGGCCAGGGAGATGTCGGCCTCCCTGATTTAGCCCGGACCCTAATGGTCGACTATCCAGAGCGTGTACCAGGAAAGGTCGAACCACAGGAATAACGGGTATCCCTAAACTAAGGGCGAGCGCTCTGTCGATAAAATTCCCAGCCGCCCCTGAATCGACGAGCGCCTTATGTTGGGAATGCGGGGAAAACTCAGGAAAACAAACAGGTACAAACAGTTGGACAACAGAGGACTATGGATGACAGTGGTGCAGACTCACCTGGGATGACGCCATAGTGCCCTGCCTGCTACCTCGAGAGGAACTAACCCGGCACCGACCGGCAGTGTGCCCTCTGCGGCCACAGATGGTGCACGTGAAAGTTTCTCCTCCAGCCTCCCTACGTGCAGCCCCTCCCAGCTCCATGGGTACCGGAGCGGAGGTGCTGGAAGATGGAACCAACAGAGCCCTCTCTGGACGTCCAACCGGATGGACAGATCCACCAGTTGGTCAAAAGTGATGGTGGCATCCCTGCAGGCCAACTCCCGTCGGACGTCCTCGCGCAGGCTGTATTGGTAGTGGTCGATAAGGGCCCTGTCGTTCCAACCTGCTCCAGCGGCCAAGGTCCGGAATTCCAGGGCGAACTCCTGGAAGCTCCTTGTCCCCTGCTTCAAGTGGGAAAGCAGTTCCCCCGCCGCTCTACCCTTCGGCGGATGGTCGAAGACGGCCCGAAAGCGGCGTGTGAACGCCTCGAAGTGGTCCAATGCCGCGTCTCCTTCCCCCCACACGGCGTTTGCCCACTCCAGAGCTCTCCCCGAGAGGCATGAGACGAGGGCGGACACCCTCTCCCTTCCTGAGGGAGCTGGGTGAACGGTGGCCAGGTATAGGTCCAGCTGTAATAGGAACCCCTGGCACCGTGCTGCCTTCCCATCATACTACCTGGGAAGGGAGAGACGCATCCCACTGGGACTGGATCCAGGAAGGACGGGTAGAGGTAACCCCGGTTGCACTGGTCGAGGCGCTGGAGAGACTTCCTGTCTCTCCCAGCGGTCCATGGTTTGGACAACGCGATCCATCATGGCACAGAGATGTTGCAGCATTGCCGAGTGTTCCTGGACGCGCTTCTCGACTCCTCTGACCGGGGTATCTGCTCCTGCTGACTCCATGGGTGGTGTGGAATTCTGTCAGGCGTGTGCGTACTGGTAGCGAAGTCAGGTGCAGGAGAGCAGAGAGTTGTGAACAGGCGCACACTTTATTTGGACCAGAGAAACCAACAGAATGAACGCAGCTGCATTAAAACCTCCATCCAAAAATAAGCAAAAGTGCAAAACCAGTCACACACGATTATGTGTAACAATAAACATCTTCGTGAACAACACGGAAAATAAATCACACCCGTCTGGCGCGTCAAAACAGAAGGACACGTAAACACAAACAATTCCACACAAAGACATGATAGGGAACAGAGGAATAAATACATAAATACATGTGATTGGTGAATGAAAACCAGGTGTGCAGGGAACAAGATGTATCAATGAAAAATGGAGCGGTGATGGCTAGAAAGCCGATGATGTCGACCGCTGAACGCCGCCCGAACAAGGAGAGGAGCCGACTTCGGCTGAAGTCGTGACATGCAGTTTAAAAAATTTAAAAATACAACATTTAAAGAAATAAAAGTAGCAAATAATTAAATAGCAGCAGTAAAATAACAATAGCAAGGCTATATGCAGGAGTTACCGGTACAGAGTCAATGTGCGGGGGCACCGGTTAGTTGAGGTAATTGAGGTAATACAGTTGAAGTTTACATACACTTAGGTTGGAGTCATTAAAACTCATTTTTCAACCACTCCACAAATGTCTTGGTAACAAACTAAAGTTTTGGCAAGTCGGTTAGGACATCTACTTTGCATGACACAAGTCATTTCTCCAACAGTTGTTTATAAGTGATTATTTCACTTATACTTCACTGTATCACAATTCCAGTGGGTCTGAAGTTAAGATACACTAAGTTGACTGTGCCTTTAAACAGCTTGGAAAATTACAGAAAATTATGTCATGGCTTTAGAACCTTCTGATAGGCTAATTAACATAATTTGAGTCAATTGGAGGTGTACCTGTGGATGTATTTCAAGGCCTATCTTCAAACTCAGTGCCTCTTTGCTTGACATCATGGGAAAATCAAAAGAAAGCAGCCAAGACCTCAGAAAATAAATTGCAGACCTTCACAAGTCTGGTTCATCCTTGGGAGCAATTTGCATTGCCTGAAGGTACCACGTTCATCTGTACAAACAATAGTACACGCAGCCGTCATACCGCTCAGGAAGGAGACGCAGTCTGTCTCCTAGAGATGAACATACTTTGGTGCGAAAAGTGCAAATCAATCCCAGAACAACAGCAAAGGACCTTGTGAAGATGCTGGAGGAAACAGGTACAAAGTATCTATATCCACAGTAAAACAAGTCCTATATCGACATAACCCGAAAGGCCGCTCAGCAAGGAAGAAGCCACCGCTCCAAAACCACCATAAAAAGCCAGACTATGGTTTGCAACTGCACATGGGGACAAAGATCGTACTTTTTTGAGAAATGTCCTCTGGTCTGATGAAACAAAATAGAACTGTTTGGCCATAATGACCATTGTTATTTTCGTTGGAAAAAGGGGGAGGCTTGCAAGCCGAAGAACATCATCCCAACCGTGAAGCACGGGGGTGGCAGTATCATGTTGTGGGGGTGCTTTGCTGCAGGAGGAGCTGGTGCACTTCACAAAATAGATGGCATCATGAGGGAGGAAAATTATGTGGATATATTGAAGCAACATCTCAAGACATCAGTCAGGAAGTTAAAGCTTGGTCGTAAATAGGTCTTCCAAATGGAACATGACCCAAAGCATACTTCCAACGTTGTGTCAAAATGGCTTAAGGACAACAAAGTCAAGGTATTGGAGTGGCCATCACAAAGCCCTGGCCTCAATCCTATAGAAATTGTGTGGGCAGAACTGAAAAAGCGTGTGTGAGCAAGAAGGCCTACACACCTGATTCAGTTACATCAGCTCTGTCAGGAGGAATGGGACAAAATTCACCCAACTTATTGTGGGGAGCTTGTGGAAGGCTACCCGAAACGTTTGACCCAAGTTAAACAATTTAAAGGCAATGCTACCAAATACTAATTGAGTGTATGTAAACTTCTGACCCACTGGGAATGTGATGAAAGAAATAAAAGCTGAAATAAATAATTCTCTCTACTATTATTCTGACATTTCACATTCTTAAAATAAGGTGGTGATCCTAACTGACCTAATTTTTACTAGGATTAAATTTCAGAATTTGTGAAAAACTGAGTTTAAATGTATTTGGCTAAGGTGTATGTAAACTTCCGACTTCAACTGTAAGTACATTTACACTACCGTTCAAAAGTTTGTTGTCACTTAGAAATGTCCTTGTTTTTGTCCAGTAAAATGATTAGATGTTCAGGAGTCTTATGGCTTGGGGCTAGAAGCTGTTTAGAAGCCTCTTGGACCTAGACTTGGCGCTCCGGTACCGCTTGCCATGCGGTAGCAGAGAGAACAGTCTATGACTAGGGTAGTCTTTGACAATTTTTAGGGCCTTCCTCTGACACCGCCTGGTATAGAGGTCCTGGATGGCAGGAAGTTTGGCCCCAGTGATGTACTGGGCCGTACGCACTACCCTCTGTAGTGCCTTGCGGTCTGAGGCTGAGTAGTTGCCATACCAGGCAGTGATGCAACCAGTCAGGATGCACTCAATGGTGCAGATGTAGAACCTTTTGAGGATCTGAGGATCAGTGCCAAATCTTTTCAGTCTCCTGAGGAGGAATAGGTTTTGTCATGCCGTCTTCACATCTGTCTTGCTGTGCTTGGACCATGTTAGTTTGTTGGTGATGTGGACACTTCAAGGAACTTGAAGCTGTGCAGTCATGAGTGAACAGGGAGTACAGGAGGGGAAAGAGCACCTACCCCTGAGGGGCCCCCATGTTGAGGATCAGCGTGGTGGATGTGTTTTTGCTTACCCTTACCACCTGGGGGGCGGCTCGTCAGGAAGTCCAGGAACCAGTTGCAGAGGGAGGTACTTTGTCCCAGGGTCCTTAGCTTAGTGATGAGCTTTGAGGTCACAATGGTGTTGAATGCTGAGCTGTAGTCAATGAATAGCATTCTCACATAAGTGTTCCTTTTGTCCAGGTGGGAAAGGGCAGTGTGGAGTGCAATAGAGATTGCATCATCTGTAGATCTGTTAGGGCGGTATTCAAATTGGAGTGGGTCTAGGGTTTCTGGGATACTGGTGGTGATGTGAGCCATGACCAGCCTTTCAAAGCACTTCATGTCTACAGACGTGAGTGCTACAGGTCGGTAGTCATTTAGGCAGGTTACCTTATTGTTCTTGGGCACAGGGACTGTGGTGGTCTGCTGGAAACATGCTGGTATTACAGACTCAGACAGGGAGAGGTTGAAAATGTCAGTGATGACACTTGCCAGTAGGTCAGCGCATGCTCAGAGTACACATCCTTCTGTGTGTTCTCTTTTCAACTCCCTCCAAATATTTGCAATCAGACGCCAGAATTTTCTTCACCTCTTTAGCTGTTGTACTCTGCTTCCACCGGGCAATCCACTGATTTCAAAACTCTTTCCTCCAAAAAGTGGAGAGCAACACTTTGCAGTTATTCATGATATCTTTCAAAAAAGCTGTTTTAGAAAGGATTACCTACACATACTGAGCAGCCCCTTGTTATAGACAGAAGCGTGCTACATGGCAGACCAATCCGAACTCATCTCTCGGCATGTCCAGCCCATCCATTATCTTAGCCAATCATGGCTAGTGGGAAGGTTCCTACCTTTTTTCCGTGGCTAAACCAACTAGGCTTGTAATTTAACAATTGAATTTGTATTTACAGACCGCATAAAAGTTTGTTATTAAAGCACATGAAAGTTCACATGTTCCAGAAGGCATATCTGCCAAAAATGCATTATGATTAAAAAATATATGTTTATGTTCAATTGCCTCTCCTGTGAAGTAGTGACATGTGACATACACACCTAGTTTCCTGAAACGAGTCACATTTTGTTGTCTTTTAGCCTAAACTTTAAATTGGTAAAATGTTGTCACTGGCCTACAAACAATACCCCATAATGTCAAAGTGGAATTATGTTTTTGGACATTTTTACAAATTAATTAAGAATGAAAAGCTGAAATATCTTGAGTCAATAAGTACTCAACCCCTTTGTTATGGCAAGCCTAAATAAGTTCAGGAGTAAAAATGTGCTTAACAAGTCACATAATAAGTTGCATGGACTCTGTGTCTGTGTGATAATAGTGTTTAACATGATTTTTGAATGACTACCTCATCTTTGTACCCCAAACATACAATTAGCTGTAAGGTCCCTCAGTCGAGCAGTGAATTTCAAACACAAAGACCAGGGAGGTTTTCCAAGAAGGGCACCTATTAGTAGATGAGTAAAAAAACAAACAGACATTGAATATTCCTTTGAGCATGGTGAAGTTATTAACTACACGTTGGATGGTTTATCAATACACCCAGTCACTACAAAGATACATGAGTCCTTTCTAACTGAGTTGCCAAGTTACAGCTTATTATGTGACTTGATAAGCACATTTTTACTCCTGAACTTATTTAGGCTTGCCATAACAAAGGGGTTGAATACTTATTGACTCAAGACATCTCACCTTTTCATTTTATATTCATTTGTAAAAATTTATAAAAACATAATCCCACTTTGACATTATGGGATATTGTGTGTAGGCCAGCATACCCATAACAATAACCGAAAACACAATGCAAAATCTACTCTGGAGGTGCTTACCAAGAAGACAGTGAATGTTCCTGAGTTGCCGAGTTACAGTTTTGACATAAATCTGCTTGACAATCTATGGCAAGAATTGAAAATGGTTGTCTAGCAATGATCAAATACCAATTTGACTAAGCTTGAAGAATTTTGAAAAGAATAATGGGCTAGGAATGTACCCTGTAAACGCCCTAACTGAAGATGACATTCATTGTAAATTAAATTATGTGCTCTGGATTTTAGCACCTCATGCTAATATTTCCGATCCTTCAGCACCTCCATTTATTTTCCTATAATGTGTTCACACTGAATGAAACAGTGAGGATCACGCTGTTTTCACACCAACCATAGAGGTGTATTGTATTCTATTATATCATTCTATTCACTGTTGATTGATCTTTTGTTTATTTTTGAGGTAACATTATAACATTGGTCAGTAAGTGAAATAGCTTTAAAAGCTTTAAATATAACCTAGTGCAATACAGGAATGCAGGAATAAATGGTAATGATAAAGGTCTCCACACCCTCTAACACGTGCATGCTTTCGCTCCAGCATATGTATGTGTGCAAATTGCAGACCTCCTGGCCTTCCCAGGGACCTGGTTGACAGTCAAGGCCTGGGTAGACAAGTTACCATTAGCACATACAGCCTGGGTCAAGTGCTGAGGGCCACAGATTGATTATCATAGCCAGGCTAAGAGAGGCTCCACATGCCTAGACATGGGCCACATTACATGATGAAGATGGTTGAGATGTGGCTAGGGGTTTCTTTACCTTGCCATTACTCATCTGGATATAATACCACTGTAGTCTGCTTTGTCACTGATCAATCCACAGCCATCCAATCAAGACTGAGGATAGGATTCCATCGATCCACTGAGATACTGGACTTTGCTGACAAAGAGTTATTACAAGGCAGATGTAGGGTGTGGTGATTGTGAGGCATATTGGAGAGGACATGAGTTCATACAGATTCAGATGCAAGACCATAGTTTGTTTGTCAGAATATTGTGTACGACAGGCACACACAAAGAGGGAGAGAGAGAGTTGGTTTGTTTAACTATATTCTTGAACAGAGAATAACATGTAAGCCTGTGAATGTTCATCTAGTATCGATAATGTGAAACACCATCGTAATCAAATATAAACCTTTATGACCCCTCTAACTTGCAGTGCAAAACCAGTTTGCAAAGCTATGTGTTTTACTGCTCTATTTATGTCTTTGGTGTTGATCACTAGGCAAAGTGTGTCAGAAAAATCTATATCACCTTGTGGAGTTTCCCAACCTTGGGTTCAGTAATCAGAACCATTAACGATCCTCACGGGCCTTACAACACGGCTCCTTTCCCCTCCTAGTCAAACCTCAGCACCTTAGCCACATGGCCAAACCGTTGCTTCTGATTCACACACTCTCCAGTGCCATATAATGCAAGTAATTAGACTGAAATCTCATGACCATTGAAGTCCAATTTAAGCGAATTGGTGTAGCACGACAAATAACACGCTTTATAGAGGGTGTACTATGTTTACTGCACATGTGTGTTATGTGACTACACAATGGCCAAGCATGCTTTCTTTCAATGGTCTATTTCTAGCCATAATTGTAACAATCCAGTTTAATCTTCAGAGGAAGGGGAGAAACTTCCAGATTGAGGATTTATCTTACATTTTCCATTACACAGGTCCTGATCATGTCACAACTCTTGTCATAGTAAGCATTCATTGTTTTCACTAAGGTTCAAGGCAATTGAAAAGAACGATTGTAAAGTTGACTCTCTTTCAAGCCAGAGCCCACTCTCCAGTTAACCTTGGTCAGGTCCAACAACAACCACCACAACACCATTAGCAGCCTGTGCTCTTGATGTCTGATACCTCAAGGAATCTTCTCTACAATCTGCAAAAAAATGAGCTTAATTTATCTTCTTAACTGAGAAACATACCAAGATGCGCAACAAACCAACCCCCCAACCAAATCAATCAAGAGTCTAATGAATGAAACCGCACACCTGCGGTGCCAAGCAACCGCCAGAGGACAGTGAATAATGTGCCAATCAAATGAATCAAGCAAAAGGGTCCGACCAATTATTCACAAACAATCTGGAGCATGGCGGTGTGCTTAAACAGGTGATAGTTATCATTGAATTAGAGCAGAGATTAGTGTGGGCGCAGTGGCTGGGTTGTTTCGTCATTTAGGAGCCTGATGAACTGTGGCCTGGCTGGGCATTTGCTTTGGGAGAGTGACAGGCAGCCTTGACATTAATTTGCTGGAGCCGAAAGAAGGGTCAGAGACAGAGAGAAGTTAATTACTAGTGGGAATGCAGCGCCACAGCGGAGCAGAGCATTACAGCATGGCAGAGTCACAGCTCCTCTCTTACATAAACTCAGCAAAAAAGGAAACGTCCCTTTTTCAGGACCCTGTCTTTCAAAGATAATTTGTAAAAATCCAAACAACTTCACAGATCTTCATTGTAAAGGGTTTAAACACTGTTTCCCATGTGTGTTAAATGAACCATGAACAATTAATGAACATGCACCTGTGGAACGGTGTTAAGACACTAACAGCTTACAGACGGTAGGCAATTAAGGTCACAGTTATGAAAACTTAGTACACTAAAGAGGCCTTTCTACTGACTCTGAAAAACACCAAAAGAAAGATGCCCACGGTCCCTGCTCATCTGTGTGAATGTGCCTTAGGCATGCTGCAAGGAGGTATGAGGACTGCAGATGTGGCCAGGGCAATAAATTGCAATGTACGTACAGTGAGACGCATAAGACAGCGCTACAGGGAGGAAGGACGGACAGCTGATCGTCCTTGCAGTGGCAGACCACGTGTAACAACACCTGCACAGGATCGGTACATCCGGACATCACACCTGCAGGACAGGTACAGGATTGCAGCAACAACTGTCCGAGTTACACCAGCAACGCACAATCCCTCCATCAGTGCTCAGACTGTCCGCAATAGGCTGAGAGAGGCTGGACTGAGGGCTTGTAGGTCCACCGTTGCTGGACCAGACAGGACTGGCAAAAAATGCTCTTTACTGACGAGTCGCAGTTTTGTCTCACCAGGGGTGATGGTCGGATTCACATTTATCGTCGAAGGAATGAGCGTTACACCGAGGCCTGTACTCTGGAGCAGGATCGATTTGGAGGTGGAGGGTCCGTCATGGTCTGGGGCGGTGTGTCACAGTATCATCGGACTGAGCTTGTCATTGCAGGCAATCTCAACGCTGTGCGTTACAGGGAAGACATCCTCCTCCCTCATGTGTTACCCTTCCTGCAGGCTCATCCTGACATGACCCTCCAGCATGACAATGCCACCAGCCATACTGCTCGTTCTGTAAGTGATTTCCTGCAAGACAGGAATGTATGTGTTCTGCTAGGGCCAGCGAAGAGCCCGGATCTCAATCCCATTGAGCACGTCTGGGACCTGTTGGATCGGAGAGTGAGGGCTAGGGCCATTCCCCTCAGAAATGTCTGGGAACTTGCAAGTGCCTTGGTGGAAGAATTGGGTAACATCTCACAGCAAGAACTGGCAAATCTGGTGCAGTCCATGATGCACTGCAGTACTTAATGCAGCTGGTGGCCACACCTGATACTGACTGTTACTTAGATTTTTTGCTGAGTTTACAATCCTCTCTTACACACACTGTACGAGCATGTGTACAGTGGGGATATGTGGGGTCTGTGATCTCATAATGTTACTATGTTTACCTCTGACTGCAATCAAGTAAAGTTACTCTCTATAAAATGGGATTTCCCATTAGTGCCTGACTGGTTTGACCCAAATTTGTATATTTCAAAGGGACTTCAATGGTACAAAAGATTTTGGATAAATGTTCATCCTTAATATTTTGGTTATTGGCATAGAACCACAGAAGACATAAATATTTGAACATCCCCAGGTGCCTGACGTCCCACTTGAAAATAAAGGAGAGCAGCACACTCTCACACAAAAATATAATGTCCAACGTTTCGACAGGCAAGCTGTCTTCATCAGGGTATAATCACAAACACTGCGAGGTGACTCGTTTACATAGTGTCAAAAGACACACACACAGGTGTCTGTAACCATGGCAAAGTGTGGCCTAATATCATTGGTTAATTCTCAAATATTAAAATGGCATACAAAGAACAACATACAAAAAACAAAAATGGATAGCATACGATTATAGATTCAATTTGGGCTACATAAGCCTGCAAACAATTACACTGGCAAAGTCAAAACAATCACAAAAATGGCTTCAGATCAAAGTCTACGTTGAGACCGAAGGGAGAAAGGGTCTTTAAATTAAAGATCCAGGCAGCCTCTCGTTTTAACAATAAATGATCGAGGTCACCCCCTCTCCTAGGGAGGATGACATGTTCGATGCCAATATAACGCAGAGACGAGATCGAGTGGTTTGCTTCCAAAAAGTGTGCCGCAACTATGTAAGTAGAGTTTTTGCACCTAATGGTGCTACGATGCTCTGAGATACGTACTTTTAAATCGCGCTTTGTTTTACCCACATAATTTTTACCACAAGGACAAGTTATAAGATAAATAACTGCCTCAGTGGAGCACATAATAACACCTTTGATTGGGATCTGTTTCCCTGGGGGTGTTTGAAGGATCTACATTTATAAGTGCCATTGCATTGAGCACAGCCATTACACTTGTAATTTCCATCCAGTAGGGGTGCAAATAGACATTGTTCAGGAATATCTTGGGGTGGTAAATCAGAGTTTATCAATTGGTCTCTGAGATTTCTATCCCGCGAGAATACGACCAAGGGATCGTCCAAAAACACATTACCGAGACTCATTGGATTTTAGAATGTGCCAATGTTTATGAACGATTCCCTTAATTTGTTCAGAGCACTTTGAATAGCGGGTAGTTAGAACGCAAGAATGATTCTATTTGCGAGACTGACCTTGAAAAAGGTTATGTCTCATTTTGTTTAGAATTTTCTTGTTTTTTGCAAATTCTTTTGACTCGACAGAATTGGCTGTAAGGCAAACTATTTTTCAAGGGAAGTGGGTGACAACTGTCAGCCCTCAACAAACTGTTACGATCAGTAGGTTTCCTGTAAAGATCAGTGTATAGAACATTATTTTCACACAAGATCAGAAGATCAAGAAAAAGAATTTGACGTGTATCAGATTGCACAGTAAATCTCAAATGTTCAGAAAAGGAGTTAAGAAAAGCATAAAACACCTGGAGCTGTTTTGGATCACCCCTCCATAGAACAAAAATATCATCTATATACCGTTTCCAAAAAATTATGTTAGGCAAGAAAACATTTTTGAGAGGATTGAAAATAGACTGTTTCTCCTTGTAACCCACATACAAATTAGCATAGTTAGGAGCCATGGGGGATCCCATAGCAGTACCCTTCATCTGAATAAAGAAATCATTTAGAAACGTGAAGTAGTTACAGCGAGGGAAAAAAGTATTTGATCCCTTGCTGATTTTGTATGTTTGCCCACTGACAAATAAATGATCAGTCTATAATTTTAATGGTAGGTTTATTTGAACAGTGAGAGACAGAATAACAACACAAAAATCCAGAAAAACGCATGTGAAAAATGTATGAATTGATTTGCATGTTAATGAGGGAAATAAGTATTTGACCCCTCTGCAAAACATGACTTAGTACTTGGTGGCAAAACCCTTGTTGGCAATCACAGAGGTCAGACGTTTCTTGAAGTTGGCCACCAGGTTTGCACACATCTCAGGAGGGTTTTTCTCCCACTCCTCTTTGCAGATCTTCTCCAAGTCATTAAGGTTTCGAGGCTGACATTTGGCAACTCAAACCTTCAGCTCCCTCCACAGATTTTCTATGGGATTAAGGTCTGGAGACTGGCTAGGCCACTCCAGGACCTTAATGTGCTTCTTCTTGAGACACTCCTTTGTTGCCTTGGCCGTGTGTTTTGGGTCATTGTCATGCTGGAATACCCTTCCACAACCCATTTTCAATGCCCTGGCTGAGGGAAGGAGGTTCTCACCCAAGATCTGACGGTACATGGCCCCGTCCATCGTCCCTTTGATGCGTTGTCCATGGCCATGGTGGAGAGTTTGGAATCTGATTGATTGATTGCTTCTGTGGACAGGTGTCTTTTATACAGGTAACAAACTGAGATTAGGAGCACTACCTTTAAGAGTGTGCTCCTAATCTCAGCTCGTTACCTGTATAAAAGACACCTGGGAGCCAGAAATCTTTCTGATTGAGAGGGGGTCAAATACTGATTTCCCTCATTAAAATGCAAATCAATTTATAAAAATTTTCACATGCGTTTTTCTGGATTTTTTTGTTGTTATTCTGTCTCTCACTGTTCAAATAAACCTACCATTAAAATTATAGACTGATCATTTCTTTGTCAGTGGGCAAAATCAGCAGGCGATAAAATACTTTTTTTCCCTTACTGTATGTGTGAGTACTATTTCAGGAAATGTTTTAATGCAGGCACTGGAAGGTAGTTCATTAGGGTCCCATTGCAGATGTCCCACTGCCATTTCCATAAAAAAATCTTGACTGCCACTCAGATAATTTTTTCGGGAAATTGAGATGCTGTGTTCCCCTTAAACGAAGCGATGACACTAATCATTCAAACAATAAATCAAAAAGAATTTGTGCCAGAGGGACATTATCAATTTCTAGTTTTAGAACGTACACCATTGAAAAATAATAGATGAAGTTGGCTCCGAGCAAAAGCACTAAGCACTTTGAAAGCTTTCACAGGCTTACAATACATTTCCAAATCAATATTTCATTATCTGGAAAGAGGTGCAATGTTCTGTGTTAATAAAAATGGACAGAAGTACAATATTCTTTGTTAATAAAAAAAATGTTTTTGCTGGATACAGAGTTAAAGTTTACAGTTGGAAAGGCATGAAGGTATGGTGTAGGGTAGGTAAGGTGGGAGGCTGGCTGTGACCTGTCGCATGAAGAGCCCTGATTGTCTCTGTATTTATGGCTCGTTTTATGGACAGAATGCCCCGGATCCCTATAGACACATGTATTAGGTGACTTTTCCAACAGCAGGAAGTAGGTACTGTACACTAGGAGGTGCTCTGACTCTGGCACTGATTAATCTCATAGGGCAGGGCTACTCAAATACTATTTGAGAAGGTCCAGTGAAACATATTTCCTAGGTGGCAAAGCTCCGGATAGATGTTTTCATTTATCTGCAATTCAGTGTAGTAGCAAACCTCCACTTTCAGCTTTAAAGCTAATTTCCTGCAAATCTGCACATTTTGGCATGTCTTATGTGTGTTCATACATTTGAAGTCAGAGGTTTACATACACCTTAGCCAAATACATTTCAACTCTGTTTTTCACAATTCCTGACATTTAATCCTTGTAAAAATTCCCTGTCTTAGGTCAGTTAGGATCACCACTTTATTTTAAGAATGTGAAATGTCAGAATAATAGTAGAGAGAATTATTTATTTCAGCTTTAATTTTTTTCATCACAGTCCAAGTGGGTCAGAAGTTTACATACTCAACTAGTGGTTGGTAGCATTGCCTTTAAATTGTTTAACTTGGGTTAAACATTTCGGGTATCCTTCCACAAGCTTCCCACAATAATTTTGTCCCATTCCTCCTGACAGAGCTGGTGTAACTGAGTCAGGTTTGTAGGCCTCCTTGCTCACACACGCTTTTTAAGTTCTGCCCACACATTTTCTATTGGATTGAGGTCATGGCTTTGTGATGGCCACTCCAATACCTTGACTTTGTTGTCCTTAAGCCATTTTGACACAACTTTGGAAGTATAATTGGGGTCATTGTCCATTTGGAAGACCCATTTGCGACCAAACTTTAACTTCCTGACTGATGTCTTGAGATGTTGCTTCAATGTATCCACATAATTGTCCTTCCTCATGATGCCATCTATTTTGTGAAGTGCACCAGTCCCTCCTGCAGCAAAGAACCCCACAACATGATGCTGCCACCCCCATCCTTCATGGTTGGGATGGTGTTCTTTGGCTTGAAAGCCTCCCCCTTTTTTCTCCAAATAATAACAATGGTCATTATGGCCAAACAGTTCTATTTTTGTTTCATCAGACCAGAGGATATTTCTCCAAAAAGTATAATCTTTGTCCCCATGTGCAGTTGCAAACCGTAGTCTGGCTTTTTTATGGCGGTTTTGGAGCAGTGGCTTCTTCCTTGCTGAGCGGCCTTTCAGATTATGTCGATATAGGACTTGTTTTACTGTGGATATAGATACCTAGATACCTGTTTCCTCCAGCATCTTCACAAGGTCCTTTGCTAGTGTTCTGGGATTGATTTGCACTTTTCGCACAAAAGTACGTTCATCTCTAGGAGACAGAACACGTCTCCTTCCTAAGCAGTATGACGGCTGCATGGTCCCATGGTGTTTATACTTGCGTACTATTGTTTGTACAGATGAACGTGGTACCCTCAGGCATTTGGAAATTGCTCCCAAGGATGAACCAGACTTGTGGGGGTCTACAATTTTTGGCTGATTTATTTAGATTTTCCCATGATGTCAAGCAAAGAGGCACTGAGTTTGAAGGTAGGCCTTGAAATACATCCACAGGTACACCTCCAATTGACTCAAATGATGTCAGTTAGCCTATCAGAAGCTTCTAAAGCCATGACAGAATTTTCTGGAATTTTCCAAGCTTTTTAAAGGCACAGTCAACTTAATGTATTTAAACGTCTGACCCACTGGAATTGAGATACAGTGAATTATAAGTGAAATAATCTGTCTGTAAACAATTGTTGAAAAAATTACTTGTGTCTTGCACAAAGTAGATGTCCTAACCGACCTGCCGAAACGATAGTTTGTTAACAATAAATTTGTGGAGTGGTTGAAAAACAGGTTTTTATGACTCCAACCTAAGTGTATGTAAACTTCCGACTTCAACTATATGATACCTGATTGACTCAACAAAATCAATGGGGGTCGAGGTCCCCTGGTCACGTAATCCGGCCATGATAACTACAAGATTTAGATATCTAATTTACCTAGCTAACATGGGCTAGTTGGTCAACTGGACATTTGACAGGTTATAAATAGCTCTCTAAGGTCTGTCAGTGAATGTGATAACTAGAGGAAAACTGCCCTTGCACTACTAAATTCTGAAGTTGCACCTTGTGCATTCTACTCTTACAACTCTCAACAGCAGAAAGTTGATAGCCCGACTGAGTTCCCCCAAAATATATATAAATATGTTTTTAAGTCGGGACCCGCGGTCAGACCGGATGGACCATATAAACTGTGGAGCTGTATAGCATAACTATAATTAATGTCAACTGTACGGTTGAAATTTAAAGAAGACGAATTCAAGATTTGGAGGTAAGAGGTGGTAAGGAAAGTCTATTTTGAATATGCTCCCTCTCTACCCATACGGTGCCATCACCACAACTGCATAGCAGCTTACTGTTTATCAATTACCTTTGTAAAACTAGTAACTATAGGAATGATAGGATGACACAGTATTAAACAAATTCTGTCATTACATTATTCAGCAATCCCGTTCATTCTGAGATGATAAGGTCGCGCGTAACCAATTTAAATATTGAAATTATAACATGCATAACAATTGGATTGGATTTGTGCCTCTCAATAGCTGCTCAATTTAAACATGATATTGGATTTTATCTGCCCGGAATATAAATTGTGGGCATGTGCTCCATTCAATCAAGAGAAACATATTCCAACAAATGTTTCTGGTGCTGTTGGGTCTTTGCATAATTTAGTGCTAAGTGCATTTAAGAGCAACACAACAGTGACACCTAGAGACAAGCAGTGACTATTAGGCAAACTGGCCCCAATGTCCTCCTTGATGATCCTTCAGTGCTTATCTATTATAAAGATGCATTCATGATGGAAACAACAATACACCTATTTTAAGGATGCATTCATGATTCAGCAGGTAAAAAAGCCAGACCCCACCCAGGAAATTGCCAACGTGATGAGGACACTCTGTAAGCAAGTTTATTCAAGGACAGATGTGAATATTGTTTTATTGAAGCCTTCAGACTAGCTCAAGTCCAGGATGCAATGAACGTGTTTGTGTCTGATTCTGTTGTTGCTTTGTCTCAAGGGCAAAACATCCTGTGCAGGCTGCTTAGCTTAGCTTGTGAGCTGCCGCTGATGTCTGCAATGGATTTCATTTAGGAGCTAACATCCTTTTGTGGCTGCACAAAATATTCCAACCTATATTCCAACCCCACTGCAAGAAAATAACATTCTATCTAGAGAGAATACTTCACCCAAGGAGTGAGAAGAAATCTATACATGGCCTTTTCTCAATGCATGGCTTCACATGATGACTAATAGAAGGCTTTCTCAAATCAAGACGTTTTATGTCTTTCACAACCACCTCTCTTAGCAAATCACACATCTAGTTGACTCATTGGCTGTGGAGCATATGGTTGAAATGATGCATTATTGAATGTCTTTAAATCTTTTATTATTGGATCTATCCTGGGACCTCATAGTACCAAGCACAGAAGAGACCATACCCAGTCACATCAGAGGTGAATACTTCTTTCTGAACAGGAAGTTAGCCCAACAATCCAATGTCTTATTTATCAAGTTCCTTCATATATAGATCAAAATGAATGTGAATCGTTTCACAACCCCATCCTGTAACACTGGTTAATCAGTGTGCTGTTTAAAACCTGAAACCAAACTCATGGCATGTGGCTGATGCACACTGAGCCTACCTTGTTTATGTGGCAATGTTGCTGCCATACATGCCAACGTAAGGAATGACACATTGCTGATGTTATAGTATCATTCTCCCTCAATCAGCTCACTCAGATCATTGTTTAATTGCTGTGCTCATCTAGTGATGAATCAGGGTTTTCATTTCACAGCGAGAATTCATCTAACATCCTCTTTACTTGTACAGAGCTGATAGACAAGATGGTTTCCTTAACACAACCCTTCAGGGTTACTGGTCTTTCTTGACAGCTGCAAAACCATTGGGTAACATTTTTCACAGCAATTGTATATTTCCGTGTAGCTGATTGGAGGCAATCATCTGTACAATATCAGCTAATTGGGTGAGGCATTACGCTAGCCAGCTTGTCTACATACAATTGGGGGAGAAAAATGCTTCTTATGCAACAACCGAGAAGCTGGGAGTCACCCTATTTGGGCGGAGAAAGTAAATAACCACTTTCTGCAAATGTGTCAATAATGGCAGCATTTGTTATACTCCATACCGGTACATAAAAACCTCTGATGTATGCATGTCTGTGATTGTGCTGTGCTCTACTAAGGTGTGATTAGGGATAAAGAATAAACATTAAAAGAAAGAACAGCTGCTATGCTTTTGATGGCTCTAATGAGTTCTGTGCTCTGGGAAACAATGGGATAGTCATGGACTCTAACCTGAAATTGAGGGCACTTGTCTGCTGAAATTGGGGCCAGGAGATGGCATTTTATTTTTAAATACACTCAAAGCCATTCGGAGCCGACATGGGCTTTGGCAGGATGAAGTGACAGACAGAACAGACAGGCTGGCCAGATCTGTAACATAATAAGTTGGGAAATAGGGCAATTAGAAACAGCAGTGACCCAGCTCCAAGCCTTTCCTCCTCCCACACTGCTCCCCAAACTGTGACCTTTACAAGATGGGGAAACCTTAATATAAAACTGATAAAAACTGTAAACAATTTTGTCACAGAATGATGGAGAGTGGTGATGATGGGTTGAATAAGTCAAAATGTAAAGGTGAATGCAAAATTATTCCTTTTGATGCAGATCAAGATACAGCACTGTGCTCCCCTGGAGAAAACATAATGGCAATGCTAGACTGCTTCTTCTTTACTGCTGCGTTTTAAAGCATTGTCAAGTTGCACCGTTTTGTAAATGCAGTCAGCCCCGAAGGACAGCCCTGTCCACACTCATAACAGTCACAGATCTAGAAGTAAATGGAGCATAGAAATGGGAGCTGGTGTTACAGGATTACACATGGGGAGATGGCTTGGTTACTGTTGTCATCCAAAACTAGATACTATCAGGGGAACCCCGACTTGAAGGGTATTTGGATGTTGGAGTCGCAGAGTTGTTGGAAGCAAACCAAAATGTCTATTTAGCCGTGGTGATGTGCCTTCTGACAAGGTTTTCGTGTTGATGCTGTGGTTGAGGGAATTCAGCAGTGCTTTGCACAGGTCAAAACATAGTAATGCAATGTCGCAGTGCTGTTTATTTTCTCATTATGATAAATAAGCAAAGTTTACCCTCTCCCAGAAAAACAATCTGAATTTTTTTTTTATTTTACTAGACAAGTCAGTTAAGAACAAATTCTTATTTACAATGATGGCCTATGAATTGTTTACCTTGTCAGCTTGATGATTTGATCTTGCAACCTTTCAGTTATTAACCCAACGTTCTAACCACTAGGCTACCTGCCACCCCGCCCTAAGCACTAGGCTACCTGCCACTAGGCTACCTGAAAGAATGATGAAAGTTGAATGGAGTTTTGAGCTTGCATTGCAGTTGCTAGATTGTAAAAAAATATAATAATTTGGTCTCTGACAAATTTTAAAAATGATGGCAATGCAGCACCAACTCACCTGTCTACCTTATTAATGTACTTCATTTAATACAAAAAGATATACAGTCGGGTCCAGTGGAAGTAAAATAGCTCCATAACATCAAAGATTCACCACCATATTTGACAGTAGGTGTGGGGTTATTTTCTGCTTACGCATCCTTATTTAGACGTCAAACCCACCACTGGTGTGCATGGCCAAAGAGCTAAATTTCCATGTCACCTGACCATACCACCAGTTCCATTCCAAGTGCCAATGCCATTTAGCAAACTCCAAGTGTTTACAATTGTTGGATGACATGAAAGTAGAGCTCTACTCAACGGCATCATCAACTTTACCCAGTACCAGGACATTTTAGTCAAAAACTTGGTTGTCAAGACAATAATCCCAAGCATACATTGAAATCCACAAAGAAATTGTTAATTTACCACAAAATCAACATTTTGCAATGGCCATGAACCCCATTGAAAACCTGTGGTTTGAAATGAAGAGGGCAGTCCATAAGCGCAGACGAAGGATATCAAAAATCTGGAAAGATTCTGTATGGAGGAATGGTCTAAGATTCCTCCGAATGTGTTTCCCGATCTCATAAAACGTTTTTGAAAAAGGTGAGGTATTGAAAGGTATTTAAATCAGGGGTGGTAAAACATTCTTTTGAAAAAAGTTATTACTGGAGGAACAAAATATCTTTCTCTGAGCAATTGTAATAGTATAAAATAACATACATATATACAGTTGAAGTCGGAAGTTTACATACACTTAGGTTGGAGTCATTAAAACTAGTTTTTCAACCACTCCACACATTTCTTGGAAACAGGTACAAAAGTATCAAATCAAATCAAATCAAATTTTATTTGTCACATACACATGGTTAGCAGATGTTAATGCGAGTGTAGCGAAATGCTTGTGCTTCTAGTTCCGACCATGCAGTAGTATCTAACAAGTAATCTAACAAATTCACAACAACTACCTTATACACACAAGAGTAAAGGAATGAATACGAGTATGTACATATAAATATATGGATGAGCGATGGCTGACCGGCATAGGCAAGATGCAGTAGATGGTATGGAGTACAGTATATACACATATATATGAGATGAGTAATGTAGGATATGTAAACATTATATAAATGGCATTGTTTAAAGTGGCTAGTGATACATTATTTCATCCAATTATAATTATTAAAGTGGCTAGAGATTTGGGTCGATGACCGAACGGCATAGGCAAGATACAGTATATGGTTTAGAGTACAGTGTATACATTTGATATGAGTATGTCGGATACGTAAACATTATATACAAAATTGTTTAAAGTGGCTAGTGATACATTTGTTACATCCAATTCCTATGTATAAAGTGGCTAGAGATTTAAGTCAGTATGTTGGCAGCAGCCACTCAATGTTAGTGATGGCTGTTTAACAGTCTGATGGCCTTGAGGTAGAAGCTGTTTTCAGTCTCTCGGTCCCAGCTTTGATGCACCTGTACTGACCTCGCCTTCTGGATGATAGCGGGGTGAACAGGCAGTGGCTCGGGTGGTTGTTGTCCTTGATGATCTTTTGGCCTTTCTGTGACATCGGGTGGTGTAGGTGTCCTGGAGGGCAGGTAGTTTAACCCGGTGATGCGTTGTGCAGTCCTCACTACCCTCTGGAGAGCCTTACGGTTGTGGGCGGAGCAGTTGCCGTACCAGGCGGTGATACAGCCCGACAGGATGCTCTCGATTGTGCATCTGTAAAAGTTTGTGAGTGATTTTGGTGACAAGCCAAATTTCTTCAGCCTCCTGAGGTTGAAGAGGCGCTGTTGCGCCTTCTTTACCACGCTGTCTGTGTGGGTGGACCAATTCAGTTTGTCCGTGATGTGTACGCCGAGGAACTTAAAACTTTCCACCTTCTCCACTACTGTCCCCTCGATGTGGATAGGGGTGCTCCCTCTCCTGTTTCCTGAAGTCCACGATCATCTCCTTTGTTTTGTTGACATTGAGTGAGAGGTTATTTTCCTGACACCACACTCCGAGGGCCCTCACCTCCTCTCTGTAGGCCGTCTCGTCGTTGTTGGTAATCAAGCCTACCACTGTAGTGTCGTCAGCAAACTTGATGATTGAGTTGGATGCGTGCTTGGCCACGCAGTCATGGGTAAACAGGGAGTACAGGAGAGGGCTGAGAACGCACCCTTGTGGGGCCCCAGTGTTGAGGATCAGCGGGGTGGAGATGTTGTTTCCTACCCTCACCACCTGGGACCGGCCCGTCAGGAAGTCCAGGACCCAGTTGCACAGGGCTGGGTCGAGACCCAGGGTCTCGAGCTTAATGACGAGCTTGGAGGGAACTATGGTGTTAAATGCTGAGCTGTAGTCGATGAACAGCATTCTTACATAAGTATTCCTCTTGTCCAGATGGGTTAGGGCAGTATGCAGTCTATATCCACAGTAAAACGAGTCCTATATCGACATAACCTGAAAGGCCGCTCAGCAAGGAAGAAGCCACTGCTCCAAAACCGCCATAATAAAGACTATGGTTTGCATCTGCACATGGGGACAAAGATCATACTTTTTGGCGAAATATCATCTGGTCTGATGAAACAAACATACTTCCGAAGTTGTGGCAAAATGGTTTAAGGACAACAAAGTCAAGGTATTGGAGTGGCCATCACAATGCCCTGACCTCAATCCCATAGAAAATGTGTGGGCAGAACTGAAAAAGCGTGTGCGAGCAAGGAGGCCTACAAATCTGACTCAGTTACACCAGCTCTGTCAGGAGGAATAGGCCAAAATTCACCCAACTTATTGTGGGACGCTTGTGGAAGGCTACCCGAAACATTTAACCCAAGTTAAGCAATTTAAAGGCAATGCTACCAAATACTAATTGAGTGTATGTAATCTTCTGACCCACTGAGAATGTGATGAAAGAAATAAAAGCTGAAAAAAAACATTCTCTTAACTATTATTCTGACATTTCACATTCTTAAAATAAAGGGGTGATCCTAACTGACCTAAGACAGGGAATTTTTACTAGGATTAAATGTCAGGAATTGTGAAAAACAGAGTTTAAATGTATTTGGCTAAGGTGTATGTTAACTTCCGACATTAAATGTATATATAAACTCTGCAAAAAAAGAAACGTCCCTTTTTCAGGACCCTGTCTTTCAAAGATAATTCGCAAAAATCCAAATAACTTCACAGATCTTCATTGTAAAGGATTTAAACACTGTTTCCCATGCTTGTTCAATGAACCATAAACAATTAATGAATATTCACCTATGGAACGGTCGTTAAGACATTAACAGCTTACAGACAGTAGGCAAATTGAGGTCACAGTTATGAAAACTTAGGACACTAAAGAGGCCTTTCTACTGACTCTGAAAAAGATGCCCACGGCCCCTGCTTATCTGTGTGAACGTGCCTTAGGCATGCTGCAAGAAGGCATGAGGTCTCCAGGGCAATAAATTGTAATGTCCGTACTGTGAGGCGCCTAAGACAGCGCTACAGGAAGACAGGACGGACAGCAGATCCAGTGTCAGACCACGTGTAACAACACCTGCACAGGATCAGTATATCCGAACATCACACCTGCGGGACAGGTACAGGATGGCAACAACAACTGCCCGAGTTACACCAGGAACACAAAAATCCCTCCATCAGTGCTCAGACTGTCTGCAATAGGCTGAGAGAGGCTGGACTGAGGGCTTGTAGGCCTGTTGTAAGGCAGGTCCTCACCAGACATCACCGGAAACAACGTTGACTATGGGCACAAACCCACCGTCGCTGGACTAGACAGGACTGGCAAAAAGTGCTCTTTACTGACGAGTCGCGGTTTTGTCTCACCAGGGGTGATGGTCGGATTCGCGTTTATCGTCGAAGGAATGAGCGTTACACCGAGGCCTGTACTCTGGAGCAGGATCGATTTGGAGGTGGAGGGTCCGTCATGGTCTGGGGCGGTGTGTCATTGCAGGCAATCTCAACGCTGTGCGTTACAGGGAAGACATCCCCCTCCCTCATGTGGTACCCTTCCTGCAGGCTCATCCTGACATGACCCTCCAGCATGACAATGCCACCAGCCATACTGCTCGTTCTGTGCGTGATTTCCTGCAAGACAGGAATGTCAGTGTTCTGCCATGGCCAGCAAAGAGCCCAGATCTCAATCCCATTGAGCACGTCTGGGACCTGTTGGATTGGAGAGTGAGGGCTAGGGCCATTCCCCCCAGAAATGTCAGGGAACTTGCAGGTGCCTTGGTGGAAGAGTGGGGTGACATCTGACAGCAATAACTGGCAAATCTGGTGCAGTCCATGAGGAGGAGATGCACTGCAGTACTTAATGCAGCTGGTGGCCACACCTGATACTGACTGATACTTTTGATTTTGACCCCCTTTGTTCAGGTACACATTCCATTTCTGTTAGTCACATGTCTGTGGAACTTGTTCAGTTTATGTCTCAGTTGTTGAATCTTGTTATTTCATACAAATATTTACACATGTTAAGTTTGCTGAAAATAAACGCAGTTGACAGTGAGAGGACGTTTCTTTTTTTGCTGAGTTTATATATGTATATATACACTACGGTTCAAAAGTTTTTTGAAAGAAAAACACATTTGTCCATTATAATAACATAAAATTGATCAAAAATACAGTGTAGACATTGATAATGTTGTAAATGACTATTGTAGCTGGAAACGGCTGATTTTTGGAATATATGGAATATCTACATAGGCGTACAGAGGCCCAGTATTAGCAACCATCACTCCTGTGTTCCAATGTCATGTTGTGTTAGCTAAGTTTATAATTTTAGAAGACTTATTGATCATTAGAAAACCCTTTTGCAATTATGTTAGCAAAGCTGAAAGCTGTTGTTCTGTTAAAATAAGCAATAAAACAGCCTTTCTTTAGACTAGTTGAGTATCTGCACACTCCACCAACCCTGATGTCCTTTCCGTGTCTGAATCCTGGCTAAGGAAGGCCACCAAATATTGGGAGATTTCTATACCCAACTACAACATTTTCCATCAAGATAGAACTGCCATAGGGGGAGGAGTTGCAATCTACTGCAGAGATAGCCTGCAAAGTTCTGTCATACTTTCCAGGTCTATGCCCAAAGAGTTTGAACTTCTAATTAAAAAAATGTACCTCTCCAGAAATAAGTCTCTCACTGTTGCCGCTTGTTATAGACCCCCTCAGCTCCCAGCTGTGCCCTGGACACCATATGTGAATTGATTGCCCCCCATCTATCCTCAAAGTTTGTTCTGTTAGGTGACCTTAACTGGGATATGCTTAACACTCCGGCAGTCCTACAATCTAAGCTAGATGCCCTCAATCTCACACAAATCATCAAGGAACCCACCAGGTACAACACAAAATTCGTAAACATGGTCACCCTCATAGATGTTATCCTGACCAACTTGCCCTCCAAATACACCTCTGCTGTTTTCAATCAGCATCTCAGTGATCACTGCCTCATTGCCTGCATCCACTATGGGTCCGCGGTCAAACGACCACCCCTCCACTGTCAAACGCTCCCTAAAACACTTTTGCGAGCAGGCCTTTCTAATCGACCAGGCCCGGGTATCCTGGAAGGATATTGACCTTATCCCGTCAGTAAAGGATGCCTGGTCGTTCTTTAAAAGTAATTTCCCCACCATCTTAAAAAAGCATGCCCCTTTCAAAAAATGTAGAACTAAGAACACATACAGCCCTTGGTTCACTCCAGATCTGACTGCCCTTGACCAGCACAAAAACATCCTGTGGCGGACTGCAATAGCATCGAATAGTCCCCGCGATATGCAACTGTTCAGAGAAGTCAGGAACCAATACACGCAGTCAGTCAGGAAAGCAAAGGCTAGCTTTTTCAAATAGAAATTTGCATCCTGCAGCTCTAACTCCAAAAAGTTTTGGGACACTGTAAAGTCCATGGAGAACAAGAGCACCTCCTCCCAGCTGCACTGAGGCTAGGTAACACGGTCACCACTGATAAATCCATGATAGTCGAAAATTTCAATAAGCATTTCTTTACGGCTGGCCATGCTTTCCTCCTGGCTACCCCGCAGCTACTTGCCCAAGCCTCCCCAGCTTCTCCTTCATCCAGATAGCAGATGTTCTGAAAGAGCTGCAAAACCTGGACCCGTACAAATCAGCTGGGCTTGACAATCTGGACTCTCTCTTTCTAAAACTATCCGCCGCCATTGTTGCAACCCCTATTATCAGTCTGTTCAACCTCTCTTTCGTATCGTCCGAGATCCCTAAAGATTGGAAAGCTGCCGCGGTCATCCCCCTCTTCAAAGGGGGTGACACTCTAGGCCCAAACTGCTATAGACCTATATCCATCCTGCCCTGCCTCTCTAAAGTCTTCGAAAGCCAAGTTAATAAACAGATCACTGACCATTCTCGAATCCCACCGTACCTTCTCCGCTGTGCAATCCGGTTTCCGAGCTGGTCACGGGTGGACCTCAGCCACGCTCAAGGTACTAAACGATATCATAACCACCATCGATATAAGACAGTACTGTGCAGCCGTCTTCATCGACCTGGCCAAGGCTTTTGACTCTGTCAATCACCGTATTCTTATCGGCAGACTCAATAGCCTTGGTTTCTCAAATGACTGCCTCGCCTGGTTCACCAATTACTTTGCAGACAGAGTTCAGTGTGTCAAATCGGAGGGCCTGCTGTCCGGACCTCTGGCAGTCTCTATGAGGGTGCCACAGGATTAAATTCCCGGGCCGACTCTTTTCTCTGTATACATCAATGATGTCGCTCTTGCTGCGGGTGATTCCCTGATCCACCTCTATGCGGACGACACCATTCTGTATACTTCTGGCCCTTCTTTGGACACTGTGGTAACTAACCTCCAAACAAGCTTCAATGCCATACAGCACTCCTTCCGTGGCCTCCAACTGCTCCTAAACGCTAGTAAAACCAAATGCATGCTTTTCAACCGTTCGTTGCCCTCACCCGTCCGCCTGACTAGCATCACTATCATGGACGGTTCTGACCTAGAATATGTGGACAACTACAAAAATCTAGGTGTCTGGCTTGACAGTAAACTCTCCTTCCAGACTCATATTAAACATCTCCAATCCAAAATCAAATCTAAAATCAGCTTCCTATTTCACAACAATGTCTCCTTCACTCACGCTGCCAAACTTACCCTAGTAAAACTGACTATCCTACCGATCCTCGACTTCGGCGATGTCATCTACAAAATAGCTCCCAATACTCTACTCAGCAAACTGGATGCAGGCCCTCGCTGCATATCCATCGCCAGACCCACTGGCTCCAGGTCATCTATAAGTCTATGCTAGGTAAAGCTCCGCCTTATCTCAGCTCACTGGTCACAATAACAACACCCACCCGTAGCACGCGCTCCAGAAGGTATATTTCACTGGTCATCCCCAAATCCAACACCTCCTTTGGCCGCCTTTCCTTCCAGTTCTCTGCTGCCAGTGACTGGAACGAATTGCAAAAATCGCTGAAGCTGGAGACTTATATCTCCCTCACTAACTTTAAACACCAGTTATCTGAGCAGCTAACCGATCGTTGCCGCTGTACATAGGCTATCTGTAAATAGCCCACCCAATCTAACTACCTCATCCCCATACTGTTTTTATTTACTTTTCTGCTGTATATAGACTTTCTTTTTTTCCTATTGTGTTATTTCCTATTGTGTTATTGAGGATCTCGTATAACGCTGTGTATTACTCCCTTCACAGAACATTTCTGGCCATGTTCTGTGAAGGGGGTAGTACACAGCATTGTACGAGATCTTCAGTTTCTTGGCAAATTCTTGCATGGAATATCCTTCATTTCTCAGAACAAGAATAGACTGACAAGTTTCATAAGAAAGTTATTTGTTTGGGGTATGTCTCTATAACCTTGGCACATCTAGCCACTGGGATTTTTGTCCATTATTCAAGGCAAAACTGCTTCAGCTCCTTCAAGTTGGATCGGTTCCGCTGGTGTACAGCAATCTTTAGGTCATACCACAGATTCTCAATTGGATTGAGGTCTGGGCTTTGACTAGGCCATTCAAATGTTTCCCCTTAAACCACTCAAGTGTTGCTTTAGCAGTATGCTTAGGGTCATTGTCCTGCTGGAAGGTGAACCTCCTTCCCAGTCTCAAATCTCTGGAAGACTGAAACAGGTTTCCCTCAAGAATTTCCCTGTATTTAGCACCATCCATCATTCCTTCAATTCTGACCAGTTTCCCAGTTCCTGACAAAAAACATCCCCACAGTGAAGCATGGTGGTGGATGGTGTTCTCGGGTGATGAGAAGTATTGGGTTTGCGCCAGACATAGCGTTTTCCTTGATGGCTAAAAAGCTCAATTTTAGTCTCATCTGACCAGAGTACCTTCTTCCATATGTTTGGGGAGTCTCTCACATGTCTTTTGGCAAACACCAAATGTGTTTGCTTATTTTTTTCTTTAAGCAATGGATTTTTTCTGGCCCCTCTTCCGTAAAGCCCAGCTCTGTGGAGTGTACGGCTTAAAGTGGTCCTATGGACAGGTACTCCAATCTCCGCTGTGGAGCTTTGCAGCTCTTTCAGGGTTATCTTTGGTCACTTTGTTTCCTCTCTAATTAATGCCCTCCTTGCCTGGTCCGTGAGCTTTGGGGGGCGGCCCTCTCTTGGCAAGTTTGCTGTGGTGCCATATTCTTTCAATTTTTTTATAATGGATTTAATGGTGCTCCGTGGGATATTCAAAGTTTCTAATATTTTTTTATAACCCAACCCTGATCTGTTCTTCTCCACAACTTTGTCCTTGAGCTGTTTGGAGAGCTCCTTGGTCTTCATAGTGCCACTTGCTTGGTGGCGTCCCTTGCTTAGTGGTGTTGCAGACTCTGGGGCCTTTCAGAACAGGTGCATATATACTGAGATCATGTGACAGATCATGTGACACTTAGATTGCACACAGTTGGACTTTATTTAACTAATTATGTGACTTCTAAAGGAAATTGGTTGCACCAGATCTTATTTAGGGGCTTCATAGCAAAGGGGGTGATTACATATGCACGCACCACTTTTCCATTTTTTATTTTATTTATTTGTTTATTTTTTAAGTAATTTTTCTCATTTCACTTCACCAATTTGGACTATTTTGTGTATGTCCATTACATGAAATCCAAATAAAAATCAATTTCAATTACAGGTTGTAATGCAACAAAATAGGAAAAATGCCAAGGGGGGTGAATACTTTTGCATGGCACTGAACCAATTACATCATACTGGAAGAAGTTAAAGTACCTGTCCATTGTTTCCAGATTAATTGCAATATGAATGAAATAGTTTTCCTTCCTAAAATGTTTAGATAAATGTTAAAATGCAGGGCTACGTTCAGTACGTTTTTATGTTCTGGAACGTTCAATTGAATGAAAACAGTGCTGTACTGAATGACCAGTTGAAAAGGGTTGGGGAATCCTGAAAGCCACAGCCCCACCAAACAGGAGCAAACTTACCACAAAGTCTGTTCAAGATGTACAAGAATGTTTTGGCGAAACGTGTCGTTCAGTACAAACCGTTCTGCAACTTAGCAAACGTTCAAGCGAACTGAACACACCTCAGCTTTTCTGTATTTGAATGTTGTGGTCATACCCAAACAACAGAACGTTCATGACACGAAAACAGCTTATTGGCCAACTCAGCCAACGAGCCAACGTGATATTTTACGAGGAAATAGCATAGAGATTGATAGAGGACTCTAGTGCCAAAAGCGTGTTTTAGCATGGGCAGCGCCATTGAGAACTTTTACCCTTTTGAAGTAGTCAACTGGGTGGAACTTCGTATGGGTTAAGGAAGGATCACATAATTCCATCCCGGTCACCAGGAGGAATCAGCCAATGAATTATACTTGTGGGGAAACATTCCATAACTGCAGGTGGCAGTAAATCACCAGGTGTGGCTTTATACCTGATCAAACAACACACTTTAGTTGGCAGTTTGTTTGTCAACTCATATCAAATCAAATGTTATTTGTCAGATGCGTCGAATACAACAGGTGTAGACCTTACAGTGAAGTGCTTACTTACAAGCCCTTAAACAACAATGCTTTAAGAAGTTAAGACCTTTTTTTAAATAAGTGTTAAGTAGAAAATAGAAAATAAAAGTAACAAATAATTTAACAGCAGCAGTAAAGTAACAAGCGAGGCTATATACAGGGGGTACCAGTACAGAGTCAATGTGCAGGGGGACTGGTTAGTTGAGGTAATTGAGGTAATATGTACATGTAGGTAGAGTTAATGTCACACCCTGATCTGTTTCACCTGTCATTGTGATTGTCTCCACCCTCTCCAGGTGTTGCTTATTTTCCCTGGTGTATTTATCCCTGTGTTTCCTGTCTTTCTGTGCCAGTTCGTCTTGTATGTCTTTCAAGTCAACCAGCATGGTTTCCAGTACTCCTGCTTCTATTCTCTTTTTGCTAGTCCTCCCGGTTTTGACCCTTGCCTGATTTCTGGACTCTGTATCCGCCTGCCTGACCATTCTGCCTGCCCTGACCTCGAGCCTGCCTGCCACTCTGTACCTCCTGGACTCTGAAATGGTTTTGACCTTTTGCCTGTCCACGACCATTCTCTTGCCTACCCCTTTTGGATTGATTAATAAATATAAAAGATTCAAACCATCTGCCTCCCGTGTCTACATCTGGGTTGTGCCTTTAAAGTTAAAGTGACTATGCATAGATTATAAACAGAGAGTAGCAGCAGCGTTAAAGAGGGGTCTGGGTAGCCCTTTGATTAGCTGTTATGGAGTCTAATGGCTTGGGGGTAGAAGCTGTAGTTGAATAAAATGTACTACTTTAAAATGGAAATGGCCTCAATGGCACTGTCCATGCTCTCACAGACACCATAATGGGACAGATAAAATGAGATGTCTAAGTGGGAAATAGCAATACTCTTTAAAAAGTCTGTTTGAGAAAAGTTTGGGTTTTTAAGTGTTTTTTCCCTAATTTATGCTTTGGCCACAAATACAAGTATAAGAGTCAAAAACATCATCTGGTATGAGTTAAGAAAATATTAACTTTTAAAAGTGAACATGTCACTGGACAGTTACTTTAAGCTAGCTTTACTTAACTGAAGTTACTTTGAAAAAGTTGTTTACTACATCCAAACTACTTCATGATAAATTATAATATTCAAATATGAAATGTCATTGACTATAAATCTCAACAACAGATAGCATCTGAATTCAGAGTTAACAGAACGTGTAACATAGTCTATTAAAAATTTTGAATTAGGCAGGTCTGATACCTAAAAGGAAATGATTGCCTACTTCACCCATATGCAAAACAAAATTGCCAAAAAAAGTGTGTAGTTCCAGTAGCTAGCTTGTCACGATTATCTTCCGAAGGGACAGACCAAGACGCAGCGATGTAGCCAGAATACATATTTAATGATAACACGGGACAGAACGAAAACAACAAACGAAGAAACAAGACGAGAGCCCTAACGCTAAATTCTAAACTATACACAAAGATCTAACCTAACCACGACTGACGAAACCTAACCTAACCACGAACGGAGAAACCTAACTAGACAAGAACCCGACTGAACATGAAGAACGTGACATAAACATAATCAATAACCCACGAAACAAAAGTGCAACTCCCAAATATAAATATGGTTCCCAATTAGAGACAACGAGACTCAGCTGCCTCTAATTGGGAACCATTATCCCAACATAGAAATATACACCCTAGAACACACAAACCCTACACCAAAACGAAACCAAAACGCTCCAGCCTGTAATCTCGGGCCTGGGCGTTACAGTACCCAAAGGCGCGGACTCCGGACGCGCCCAAAAGTCTGTGGGGGGGTCTTCGGGTGGGTCCCTTTGTCCCAGGTGGGGGCTCCGGTGCGGGCCGTGCTGGTCTGATGTCACGCACCGGAGGCCCTGGACCCCTTCTTGGAACTCTGGTGCGTGGAGCAGGAGCTGGCCGTACTGGACTCGTGATGCTCACTGGAACTCTGGTGCGGGGAGCAGGAACTGGCCGTACCGGACTCGTGATGCTCACTGGAACACTGGTGCGTGGAGCAGGAACTGGTCGTACTGGACTCGTGATGCTCACTGGAACTCTGGTGCGGGGAGCGGGAACTGGCCGTACCGGACTCGTGATGCTCACTGGAACTCTGGTGCGGGGAGCGGGAACTGGCTGTACCGGACTCGTGATGCTCACTGGAACTCTGGTGCGTGGAGCGGGAACAGGCCGAACCGGACTCGTGATGCTCACTGGAACTCTGGTGCGTGGAGCGGGAACAGGCCGAACCGGGCTCGGGACGCGCACTCTGGTGCGGGGAGCGGGAACAGGCCGAACTGGGCCCGGGACGCGCACTCTGGTGCGGGGAGCGGGAACAGGCCGAACTGGGCTCGGGACGCGCACTCTGGTGCGGGAACAGGCCGAACTGGGCTCTCTAAGCGCACGGGGAGCTTGGTGCGCGGAGCCGGAACAGGACGTGCTGGACTCTCTAAGCGCACAGGGACCTTGGTGCGCGGAGCCGGGACAGGACGTGCTGGACTCTCTAAGCGCACGGGGAGCTTGGTGCGCGGAGCCGGGACAGGACGTGCTGGACTCTGAAGATGCACTGGGGACCTGGCACGTGGAACAGGGACTGGACGTGTAGAAACCACTACACGGACTGGGATCTTGGAACACGGAACTGGAACAGGACGTGTTGGAACCTCAACACGGACTGGGATCTCGGAGCGTGGAACAGGGAGCTCGGAGCGTGGAACAGGGATCCCGGAGCGTGGAACAGGGATCCCGGAGCGTGGAACAGGGATCCCGGAGCGTGGAACAGGAGTCTGGGAGCATGGAACAGGGATTGGACGTGTAGAAACCTCCACCCGGACCGGGGACCTGATACGGAGAGCCGACATCATACCTCCAGCTAGCTCACTAACCCTGGCCTCACGGGTGAGTGGAGCTGGAATCTCTCGGACTGGGCTGTGGATTCGCACCGGAGATTCTGCCCGTAGGACCACAGGATAACTTGGTCCCAAAAGGCGCACTGGAGACCTGGCGCGTAGGGCTGGCACCACTCTACCAGGTAGCACACAGACCTCGGCCTGACCAATGAGTGGCGCTGGGATCTCTCGCACTGGGCTGTGGACACGTGCCGGAGACACCGCACGCAGAACCGGGGCAGGATATCCGGGTCCCAGGAGGCGCACTGGAGACTTAGCGCGCAGAGATGGCACCACTGTTCCTGGCTGAACCCTCAGTTTCGCCCGACTGATGAGTGGAGCGGTAATCTCTCGCACCGGTCTCTGAATCCCTATAGAGGAAACCGTGCGCAACACTGCATAGCACGGTGTCCCTTCGGTGCGACGCTCTCCCCAACGCTCTCTCCACAAAGCACGAGGAGTTGGCTCAGGAGTCCCTCCTGAACCGGCCAACCTCCTCATGTGCCCCTCCCCAAAAGTTTTTTGGGGCTGTCCTCCGGACCTCCGTGCCAGGCGAGTCCCAATGAGCTGTTCCCTGGTCCAGTACTCCCGGGTCTCTCGCTGCTTGGTCTTCTTTTGGTGGGTTATTCTGTCACGATTATCTTCCGAAGGGACAGACCAAGACGCAGCGATGTAGACAGAATACATATTTAATGATAACACGGGACAGAACGAAAACAACAAACGAAGAAACAAGACGAGAGCCCTAACGCTAAATTCTAAACTATACACAAAGATCTAACCTAACCACGACTGACGAAACCTAACCTAACCACGAACGGAGAAACCTAACCTAACCACGAACGGAGAAACCTAACCTAACCACGAACGGAGAAACCTAACTAGACATGAAAGGAGAAACCTAACTAGACATGAAAGGAGAAACCTAACTAGACATGAAAGGAGAAACCTAACTAGACATGAAAGGAGAAACCTAACTAGACATGAAAGGAGAAACCTAACTAGACAAGAACCCGACTGAACATGAAGAACGTGACATAAACATAATCAATAACCCACGAAACAAAAGTGCAACTCCCAAATATAAATATGGTTCCCAATTAGAGACAACGAGACTCAGCTGCCTCTAATTGGGAACCATTATCCCAACATAGAAATATACACCCTAGAACACACAAACCCTACACCAAGACGAAACCAAAACGCTCCAGCCTGTAATCTCGGGCCTGGGCGTTACATAGCTACACCACTACATACAACAAAGTAATGAACTACTGAAAACACTACCAATATTTGAATTTAGTTCAACTACCACCAAGCTACTGCAAAATGGAGTTAAATTACTAGTTGAAATCTGGTAATGTGTCCTTGAGAAAAGCGCTTAACCCCTAATTTGCTCCTGGGGCACCTTACTACTATGGCTGACCCTGTAAAACAATACATTTCAGTGCACCTATTTACTCCACAACTGCTGGATGTAATCAAAAGCAATCTTGCAACACAAAAACATACCTATCTCAATATCTGGATGATTTTCCAGCATCAATCCTAGATGAGAACAGCCAGAATCATAAAAACAATCCAGCAAATATAATGATACAATACATTATTTATTTACAACAAATATCAAATCACAAACAGAGTATTAGTTGCCCTATAGTGCGTGGATAATGATGCGACTCTTGAGCTGTTCAACGTACTCCTTGGCATGGTCGAAGCCTGTCTTCTGTTCCACCTTAGATAGGAGCCCATCCACCAGCTTGACAAAGTAGTGTCAGTGCACTTTATCCATGATCGCAAACATTCCTCTGCCATGGAAACGGATATGTTTCAGGTACTTCCCCTTTTTGGAGAATGATTCCACTGAAGAGAGGGAGAAAGGGATAAGTGTGCGAGAAAGGAATAGTGAGTGAGTGAGTGGAATTTCATTCCGGAAATTGCATTTAAATGTCAAACATCAAAATAAAGAGATTTCAGTTTCCATTTGTTTATCTATAATAACTTCTGCATTACATTTGCATAAATCATACTCAGCCACTGAAGTGAAGAAATGTATTTTTCAGGTATCTAAAATTACATCCCTATTGGGATTTCTCAAGACATTTCCATTGACTTTTCAATTTTAAACAGTTAGGATGTGATTAAAATGCACTATATACCCTTTGATGATCATCACCATCACTTTTTCTAACCTTGTGCTAAAACAATTTACATCAGCAATTTCTGTCATACCTTTTACAGATGATTCTAACAAGAGGTTACGTGTATGTGTAAGATTTCAAGAAGATGTACAACAGTTGACATTACCAACATATAAATTGGACTTGTATTCCACTTTGATTATGGACTGCCATCTCCTGGGCCTGCAAGATAAAAAAAACTATAAATAAAACAATGTATCACATCGTGAAAGGAAGTGCTCAAACACTAAGTCATACCAGTGGATGTTGTCAGTAGCCTAAAGCAAATTGTGTATTGTTTCCAAAACTAGGTAAACTAAGTTCCTTGGTGTCTACATGACCAACAAACTATCATTGTCCAAACACACTAAGACAGTCGTGAAGAGGGCACGACAAGGCCTATTCCCCCTCAGGAGACTGAAAAGATTTGGCATGGGTCCTCAGATCTTCAAAAGGTTCTACAGCTGCACCATCGAGAGCATCCTGACTGGTTGCATCACTGCCTGGTATGGCAACTGCTCGGTCTCCGACCGCAAAGCACTAAAGAGGGTAGTGCGTACGGCCCAGTACATCACTGGGGCCAAGCTTCTTACCATCCAGGACCTCTATACCAGGTGGTGTCAGAGGAAGGCCCAAAAAATTGTCAAAGACTCCAGCCACCCTAGTCATAGACTGTTCTCTCTGCTACCGGAGCGCCAAGTCTAGGTCCAAAGTGCTTCTTAACAGCTTCTACCCCCAAGCCATAAGACTGCTGAACAGCTAATCAAAGGGCTACCCAGACCCCTCTTTTACACTGCTGCACTCTCTGTTTATTATCTATGCATAGTTACTTTAACTCTTTCTACATGTACATATTAGATCAATTTCCTCGACTAACCAGTGCCCCCACAGTGCCCCCACACTCTGTACCAGTACCCCCTGTATATAGCCTCGCTATTGTTATTTTACCTCTGCTGTTTAATTATTTGTTACTTTTATTTTCAATTTTTTACTTAACACTTATTTTCTTAAAACTTCTTAAAGCATTGTTGGTTAAGGACCTGTTGTATTCGACGCACGTGACAAATAAAACTAGATCAAATTTGATTTGATTTAAAGCATGCTGTAGACAGTTGTACAAGGATAAATTAGAGGTGTTAAAACACACCTTTTCATTGTCTTTGCCCCCTTTTTGTCGTTGAACTTAAGCTGTGCAATGGCCTCGTCAATGGTCATTCCTCTGATCTGTTGGAGGAATTCAAAAGAGGAAGTCAACCAATGATATAATATTTTAACAAAATAGCATAATTAAAGAACACAACCTACAAGTAGGTCGGTCAGAGAAGGTCAGCAGGGAAGGCCATAGCTGTGTATAGGACGACGCTATCCCACTTAGACAACATCGTGGGTGTAAAAACCCATCACCGAAATCATCTCATGTGTCACAAACCTTTAATAAAATTCCATTTGAATTTACTGGCATTTTATGCTGGGGGTTGGACCTTATGCTATTGGGAATTTGAGCCAGAATGCCCACAGGAAAGTAATATTCAAGGCCCAGTGCAGTCAAAATTCTGTTTTCCTGTGTTTTGTATCATATGTATCATATATCACATGTTCCTAATGGAAGGTGTTCCTAATGTTTGGAATACTCAGTGTACCGTTTTCCCCTATAGAACTTGCACACATACACATATACACACAGACTCACATTCAACCACTTTCATCTTCTGAATCACTGTCCTCCGATTCACTGTCCTCCTCTACATCTGTGCTGACCGAGCCAACACCAGACAACATAGAAAATGCTTTCTGGAGCTTTAATATGTTCTGCATTTTCTTTGGTAGCAGCATAGGGGCAACCAGGTGAAAGTGTGTTGGCTCGGCCTCACATTTCCCAAGAGAAACAAGGGCCTCTTCAAAAAGCATCAGCTCTCTCTGGCAATAAAAAAGGCCATTGTAGGTCTGCTCTATAAGGTGCCTCTCCTCCGCTGCCGTAAGGCACATGTTATGCAGCATCCCTTGGCTTGTTTGGGATGAGATAGATCCCAAATTAATACAACCACTAGCATCCCAAAAACTTTTTTAAGCAATGAGCCTGACGCAAAAGATGAGAACGTTTAGCTTAAAATGTTGATAAACTATTAGGCTATTTCTTCACATTATAAGCGCAGCAATGCGCACACGGCAGCAGGCAATAAGCGCGAATGTTCCATTAGCAGGAAAACACCATTCTGAAATGACCAGAAATGTGATCATGCATGTATTACTTTTACTATACAAGTGCATTTCTATGCTGAAAATTATCTTGAAACCTACGCGCTGCGTATGTATGCCATATAGGCTCTACACCCATTGTAAACCAGATTCATTTGCTTAATTTTAAGAAGTTATTTGGCCACTTTAGTTGTGATACAAACCTTGTTAAAATATATAGGCCTATAGGCTAGGCTACGTGAGCTGTTCGACTATTATTCGAAAAAGGTCGCAAAAAAAAGGCATTGTTTCTTGACTTATGCTGGGCATCATTCACAAGTGATAAAATATAATTCACAAGTGATAGGCTAATATTGTCACCCATGAGACTATTCTTGATTTAATCTTCTCTCGTTTTGATTTAGAATGGACCTGTCACGTCCAGGCCAGAGTTTAGGCTGGCGTGTGTTTGTTTCATTTTGGTGTAGGGTTATTTTGGTTCTAGTTTGTTTATTTCTATGTTGGGGTAATGGTTCCCAATTAGAGGCAGCTGTGTGTCGTTGTCTCTAATTGGGAACCATATATATGTTTGGGGTTTTCGTATAGGTTTTGTGGGTTATTGTTTGTACATAGCTTGTTGTATGTTTAGGTGTGTTCAGCGTCTCGATCTTCGTGTTCATTTTGTTATTTTTACCCAGTTACGTTCGAAATAAATATGTATACTGGAAGCATTGTTGCATCTTGGTCTGTCCCTTCAGAGGATCGTGACAGAATAACCCACCACCAGGAGACCAAGCAGCGTGGCAAAAAGGAGAAGGGGTTCTTGACCATGGCGGAGATCAAGGTGGATTGGGAGGCCTTTCCTTGGCGGGAGCTCCTGGGGGGTTCGTGGCCACAGCAGCCCCCAATTATTTTTTGGGGGGGGGCACATGGTGCCGGCTCCACGCACCAGGCCCCCTGTGCGCTTAGAGAGTCCAGCACGTCCTGTTCGGCTCCGCACCAGGCCCCTGTGCGCTTAGAGTCCAGCACGTCCTGTTCGGCTCCGCGCACCAGGCCCCCTGTGCGCTTAGAGAGTCCAGCACGTCCTGTTCCGGCTCCGCGCACCAGGCCCCCTGTGCCCGTCGTGGACCCAGCACGTCCTGTCCCTGTTCCACGCTCCAGGATCCATGTGCCCGTCGTGGACTCAGCACGTCCTGTCCCTGCTCCACGCTCCAGGATCCCTGTGCCCGTCGTGGACCCAGCACGTCCTGTCCCTGTTCCACGCTCCAGGATTCCTGTGCCCGTCGTGGATCGAGTACAGCCGGTTCCTGCTCCCCGCACCAGAGTGCCAGTGCGCTTAATGAGCCCAGTACGGCCGGTTCCTGCTCCCCGCACCAGAGTGCCAGTGCGCTTAATGAGCCCAGTACGGCCGGTTCCTGCTCCCCGCACCAGAAGGCCAGTGCGCGTCCCCTGTCTGGGACCTCCAGAGAAGGTCCCCTGTCCGGGACCTCCAGAGAGGGTCCCCTGTCCGGGGCCGCCAGTGAGGGTCCCCAGTCCGGCTAATTGCCCAGGGCCTCCGGTGCGTGACCTATTACCAGCACATCCGGCACCGGAGCCGCCACCTGGGACCAAAAGACCCACCCGAAGGCCCCCCCATGGACTGTTGGCGCGGTCGGAGTCCGCGCTTTGGGGGTACTGTCACGTCAGGCCAGAGTTTAGGCTGGCGTGTGTTTGTTTCATTTGGTGTAGGGTTATTTTGGTTCTAGTTTGTCTATTTCTATGTTGGGGTAATGGTTCCCAATTAGAGGCAGCTGTGTGTCGTTGTCTCTAATTGGGAACCATATATATGTTTGGGGTTTTCGTATAGGTTTTGTGGGTTATTGTTTGTACACCAGAGTGCCAGTGCGCTTAATGAGCCCAGTACGGCCGGTTCCTGCTCCCCGCACCAGAGTGCCGGTGCGCTTAATGAGCCCAGTACGGCCGGTTCCTGCTCCCCGCACCAGAGTGCCAGTGCGCGTAATGAGCCCAGTACGGCCGGTTCCTGCTCCCCGCACCAGAAGGCCAGTGCGCGTCCCCTGTCCGGGACCTCCAGAGAAGGTCCCCAGTCCGGGGCCGCCAGTGAGGGTCCCCAGTCCGGCTAATTGCCGGACTGTACATAGCTTGTTGTATGTTTAGTTGTGTTCAGCGTCTCGATCTTCGTGTTCATTTTGTTATTTTTACCCAGTTACGTTCGAAATAAATATGTATACTGGAAGCATCGCTGCATCTTCGTCTGTCCCTTCAGAGGATCGTGACAGGACCATTATCATGCAACTGTCTCGAAACAGGGGCAGGGAAAAAAAGAGGTCATCTCCGCACTTAAATAGCGAATAGAGGATGCTTTTCCTGTGGTTCATTTTCATGCCAGCCAGGTAGGCTATACTCCTGCTGTAAATATTAGCAATGCGCTTAATATTTGCTTAATATTAGGAAAGTTGAGAAATAAATATAGTAGGCCTAGCCTAGAAAGCTGATGGGACCTCCTCTTTTTAATAATGGCCATCACTCTGTTTTCTCACGCAATTGCATAGCCTACAGAAATGTTGCACAGCATCAGCTCATGGGCTCTCATGCAGTGTTTGATTAGATTTTTTACTACATTTGCATTGATGTCAGAGTGATTAGAGGGACAATAGAGTGCTGAGTACCAGGCAGTTAGCAAGTTTGGTAGGCTACTAATGACCATCAGTAGCATCAGAGCTTGGAGAAGCCTAATTATCGTGACTAAACACTCACATGGAATTTGACCGCCGCTGTCGCCACAACAGCCCTACTCGAAGCTAGATAAAAATATCTTATGGACAATGTTAGGAATTTGACTAAAACATAAAATTGTCAGAGGAACCACAGCAAGGATTTCATCATCAAATCAATCAAATGTATTTTCTAAAGCCCTTTTTAAATCAGCAGTTGTAAAACAGCATCACAAAGTGCTTTACAGATACCCAGTCTAAACCCCCAAAGAGCAAGCGAAGCAGAAGCACAATACAAACGGTTCATGGTGTGCATGCTGATGGATAATCAGAACAGGAAACGTTCATTGATGACCATCAGGGTCAGGTAAAGACCATAATGGCTATACAGGGTGCAAACACTTCAAAACTCTATGGTCAAATGGCTTTCATGTTTTAGGAAGTCAAAGTTTATGGGTGGAGTGAGTTGTGGGGGCTAGTACCTTTCCGTTCACCTTCCCACCCATGGGCCAGACTAGACTCAATCATATGACTGACAGAAGAGAGAAGTCTTCAGTCTATACTTGAAGGTTGAGACAGTCTGATTCTATCCCATTGGCAAAACATTCCATAAAGAGGAGCTCTGTAGGAGAAAGATTTGCCTCCAGCTACTGAAGCCATGCTTCCAATTCATCTGACCGAAATGGCATAAAAGGATCATTACATATAAACAAAAATTATGAGCAAAACACATGGAATTTTACCTGGAATGTTGTCTAGCCACACCATCAACTTCTCCTTTGCCTTGGTTTCCTCCTTCATGACCTTCTGCCAACGGAGTTGTATTGCCGGTGCTATAACACATGAAGTTGAACATAGATTGTTTAAAATACATCCGCGTTTAAAAAAGAAATGATATTAACACAATCCTGAGTCATCTCAATACCTAACTGATTTCCTGTTATACATGTATATCTTGCTTCTCTCTGACCCTGGCAGCATTTTAGAAGGCATCGGTGAGGGCATAAATACGATGAGATGGTGTCGATGAGATCTCTTTTGTGCTCTTCCCAAATGTTCTAACGTTGGACCATAACCTCTCCATCTGTTCTCCATCAGCAAGCCCACTACCAGTCAAATACCTGGTACCATCAGTGACCTGAAATATAAAGTACAATCAGAAACCATAATGAGCATTACAATGGGTGATAATGATTAATTAAGGGACTAGGACAAATTACAACTAACTGTTTCTTAACACTTAGCGTAACTGTCTGCAACTAAAAAGAAGTGGTGTTTAACAGAATAAATGATAACGAAAATGTTTTATTAATTACCTGACAGTCAGCATCATGAGCATAGGCATGAAAGGCCTGCACTGCATATGTGGTGTCCACCATCAGATCGGGACTGTTTTTCTAAAAGTCAAAATAATTTAGTGTAGGAGCAGTTCTTTTTTAAATGTTTGTGTAAAACATTACTCATGATTACAAAGCAGGTATGGAGGAATCCGATTCAAGCTATTCATAAAACCGTATCAAGCAATTAATGAATCTCTTACTACATTGTGGTGGTTAGAAATTCAATACATTATCTGATGTATTATTATAGCTAACATAGATTGACCAATCAATTTAACCTATAAATGAGGCTTCAGCTAGCAAGCAATGTCATAGTGAAGAAATGTTGTGATATTTGGTCCCTACATTGCTCTCAGGTCCCCCAGCAGGAACACCAGCATTTGCAATCCTGAAATGTCAGTTCAACATCAAGTAATTTTAGCCAATGTCATATATAACTAAAATACATCAGCTATAAATTAGCTACACATCTGAACCATCCATCCAACCATCCACATGCATCCATCCACATACTTCTCTCCTCTTTTCAGGTTCAGGAACTTCAGTGCATGCTCGTGCCTGCACGCCATCCCAAACACACCAGTTATATCCAGTTTCTGGGTTTTGGGTTTGGATCGCAGCGCATCCCCGGCTTGAAATTCTGGGCACCCCTGTAAAATAAAGTGAATAAGCATGAGTGAAAAAACACACATCACACAAGTCACACAGAAGAGGGCTAGTGAAACTAACCGATTCTGAGACACATCCCATTCTTCAAAATGTATGATGCTCCTCCTACAAAGCAGTCAATGCTGGTCCCAGACAATATTTTCATGGGGAGCCCAAATAGCGCATCAGCTGCAATAATTTGACTACCTTTTTTCTTTAAAACAATGAGGCAAATAATTAATTCTACAAAATTATTAGGATAGACTCATTTGTGAGCTTCCGGTAGAGCTCAACTGTGGAGATTAACTAATTAACTACTCCTCATAGTAAAACACACTTGCATGTATGGTTTTATTTCCAATACAATAACTACCTTCCAGCATGTATTGGATTTATGGAAAGCCGAGGTAATCCCTCTCAAAGACACACCACACTCCAGCTGCAGGGCTGCAAACTGCAGGAGGTCTACCGAAATTGCTGTTTGTGGCAGATGGGTGGCAGGCCAGAGTCTGTGGCGGATCAGGGTGACAGGTTCCAGATCACAGCTGCAAAACTGCACCCAGACGTCATGAGCTCTTCCTAAAATGAGGAAATGTTGGTGAGACGCATGTCTTATGAACTTTCAAAATGACTCTATATTTTCATCATAATGTTAGCAGTTGGTTATTTTTCAATAACACAGACCCCAAAGCAAATCAGAGGGAGAAAAATCTATTTATTCACTAAATATATTTATGGCCCTTCTCTGGACACTGTGTTAACAAACCTCCAAATGAGCTTCAACGCCATACAACACAACCTTCCGTGGCCTCCAACTGCTCTTAAATGCTAGTAAAACAAAATGCATGCTCTTCAACCGATCGCTACCCGCACCCGCCCGCCCGACTAGCATCACTTCTCTGGACGGTTCCGACTTAGAATATGTGGACAACTATAAATACCTAGGTGTCTGTCTAGACTGTAAACTCTCCTTCCAGACTCACATTAAGCATCTCCAATCCAAAGTTAAATCTAGAATCGGCTTCCTATTTCGCAACAAAGCATCCTTCACTCATACTGCCAAACATACCCTCGTAAAACTGACTATCCTACCGATCCTTGATGTAATTTACAAAATAGCCTCCAACACTCTACTCAGCAAATGGGATGCAGTCTATCACAATGCAGTCTATCACAATGCCATCTTTAAGCGTCAGCTGTCAGAGCAGCTTACCAATCGCTGCAGCTGTGCACAGCCCTCAGCTCTGTAAATAGCCCATCCAACCAACTACCTACAGTGAGGGAAAAAAGTATTTGATCCCCTGCTGATTTTGTACGTTTTCCCACTGACAAAGAAATGATCAGTCTACAATTTTAATGGTAGGTTTATTTGAACAGTGAGAGACAGAAGAACAACAAAAGAAATCCAGAAAAACACGTGAACATTTTTATAAATGGAATTGCATTTTAATGAGGGAAATAAGTATTTGACCCCTCTGCAAAACATGACTTAGTACTTGGTGGTAAAACCATTGTTGGCAATCACAGAGATCAGACGTTTCTTGCAGTTGGCCACCAGGTTAGCACACATCTCAGGAGGGATTTTGTCCCACTCCTCTTTGCAGATCTTCTCCAAGTTATCAAGGTTTCGAGGATGACTTTTGGCAACTCGAACCTTCAGCTCCCTCCACAGATTTTCTATGGGATTAAGATCTGGAGACTGGCTAGGCTACTCCAGGACCTTAATGTGCTTCTTCTTGAGCCACTCCTTTGTTGCCTTGGCCGTGTGTTTTGGGTCATTGTCATGCTGGAATACCCATCCATGACCCATTTTAAATAAACGACTACGTTTATTACCCAGTTTTGCTCTTCTGCGCCTGACTTCTCTGCAACCAGTTACGCAACCCCTACAATATGTAAAGTCCAAAATTAAATGTTAACCACTTAGCACAGAATAGCTGCATGTGCGCACTCCCTCAAATCATTTGGAGAAAATATATGTTCTATTTTATTCAGCTTTGTTCAATTATATTCTTCATGCTATAAAATAATATAAAATAATGTCACGGAATTCGAAGCAAATCTTGTCTGCTAAATGAACTAGTATAGCCCACAGCCATTTGGCATAGCCAGATCAGGACACAACCTAAGAACTCAGAGTATGCTTTTCTGTTCTTCTGAAATAGGCTACATTTTCTTCATATCATGCTTCTTTAGACCTGTCAAAAATACATGATGGATTTATTGTGATGGTGTAGGCTATATATTACATGGATTAATTAGACTTTTTTAAATGTAGATGTTCCAAAGGTCAGCATCAGTGGCTTGTGTGGAAGCCAGGAGATGTTAAATGTGTTTATGTTAATTAACGGCCAATTACCGTGAGACCGACAGTTATTTGATTGACAATCACCGGCTGACGAAATTTCATGACCGTCACAGCCCTGTACATGATCAACATTTTGGACTGGGAAGCATTTTTTAAGACAGAAGTTGATAGGTTTGTTGACATAACTTAAAATACATTACCTTCCATAACTCCAACTGGTGGACAATGTTGGGAGTGCTGTGTTTTCTCACAGCACAGGTGGCACAGAAATACTTATCTGAGCCACAATCCCCACAGCGCCAAAACTCCACACATTCTGCAGATCGTGTTGGGAGGAGGACATTCTAGCTCCACTGCAGGCATGTGGAGTAGCTCCCTCAACACCTTCCAGGCCTCAATATACACCACATTCCTTTATTTATGCTGGTGGATGTGGAGGAGGTGCATCACTGCAGCTGGGCACAACTTCTGCTGCAGAGGGAACCGACTCTGTTCTCCCAGTGCTCACTAGAGAGCAGTGACAATTGTTACTGAGTGGACTATCCTGGTTAAATTAAGTTGAATAGAACTGAACAGAGCAACTTTCTCACCCACATACACCAGCATAAATAAAGGAAGGTGGCGTATATTGAGGCCTGGAAGGTGTTGAGGGAGATACTCCACATGCCTGCAGTGGAGATGGAATGTCCTCCACCCAACACAATCTGCAGTATGTGTGGAGTCTAGTCAGGCATCTGTAAAGAAATACAAGACCATGACAACTGATACATAGGACACATAATTATCTATCATAATTTATGACTAGCGGAGTTACTTTGCTTACACTTAATTATTTTCTTATAGGGAATGTAAAGACGGTTACAGGTAGGAAGTTGTGCTTCACATGGCCATAAGTCTGAAGTGGCTCCAGAGACAGGTGATGAAACATATTTGGGCTTCAACAAGCATGGGACAGGAATATATCGGGAATATTGGCTAATGGATGATTATTATTGGAATTGTTATAATGTAATATCTAATACTTGCCTAGTCCAGTGGTTCTCAACTGTTTGGGTCATTATAGCCCCAATCACATCTTGCTCTGCCAATAATGCACACAAAGAACTGTCTCATATGCATTTTAAATGTAGGCATATCATCATATAAAATGAGTCTTTCTAAGTACTCACTTTGGATATTGGTTCCTGGTTGGGAACCACTTGCCTAATCTATCTGCATAAGCCACATTAGGTCATGACTTTGTCTATCTGTTCCTTTCATCCCAATTGTCATCTCATTTGATTGGGATAAACAAAGAATAGGCAGATTTTCCACCCTAAAACTTATACCAGTCATTTAATTTCTTAAAGCGAGTGATCAAGAGCACCTTCATGCTTAAGGACATCAAGTGCATTCGGAAAGTATTCAGACTTCTGCGATTTTTCCACATTTTGTTATGTTAAAGCCTTATTCTATAATGGATTAAATGAAATTTTCCCTCATCAATCTACACACAATACCTTATAATGACAAAGCAAAAAAAGGTTTTTAGAAATCTTAGCAAATGTATTAAAATAAAAATAAACAAATAACTTATTTACATAAGTATTCAGACCCCTTGCTATGAGACTCGAAATTGAGCTTGGGTGCATCCTGTTTCCATTGATCATCCTTGAGCTGTTTCTACAACTTGATTGGAGTCATGTGGTACATTTAATTGATTGGACATGATTTGGAAAGGCACACAGTTGACAGTGCATGTCAGAGCAAAAACCAAGCCATGAGGTCGTAAAGGAATTGTCCGTAGTGCTCCAAGACAGGATTGTGTTGAGGCACAGATCTGGGGAAGGATACCAAAGAAAACTGCAGTATTGAAGGTCCCCAAGTACACAGTGGCCTCTATTATTCTTAAATGGAAGAAGTTTGTAACAAACAAGACACTCCCTAGAGCTGGCCAGACGGAAGCCACTCCTCGGAAAAAGGCACATGACAGCCAGCTTGGAGTTTGCCAAAAGGCACCTAAAGGACTCGCAGACCATAAGAAATAAGATTCTCTGGTCTGATGAAACCAACATTGAACTCCTTGGCCTGAATGCCAAGCATCACGTCTGGAGGAAACCTGGCACCATCCCTACGGTGACGGATGGTGGTGGCAGCATCACGCTGTGGGGATGTTTTTCAGTGCCAGGGACTGGGAGACTAGTCAGAATCGAGGGAAAGATGAATGGAGCAAAGTACAGAGAGATCCTTTATGAAAACCTGCTCCAGAGTGCTCAGGACCTCATACTTGGGTGAAGGTTCACCTTCCAACAGCACAACAACCCTAAGCACACAGCCAAAACAATGCAGGAGTGGCTTTGGGACAAGTCTCTGAATGTCCTTGAGTGGCACAGCCAGAGCCTGGACTTGAACCCGATCAAACATCTCTGGAAAGACCTGACGACGCTCTCCATCCAACCTGACAGAGTTTAAGAGGATCTGCAGAGAATAATGGAAGAAACTCCCTAAATACAGGTGTACCAAGCTTGTAGCGTCATACCCAAGAAGACTTGAGGCTGTAATCGCTGCCAGAGGTGCTTCAACAAAGTACTGAGTAAAGAGTCTGAATACTTATGTAAATTGAAGTTTTTTTTAAATAAAAATCTGTTTTTGCTTTGTAATTATGGGGTATTGTGTGTAATCAATTTAAGAATAAGACTGTAACGTAACAAAATGTGGAAAAACTCAAGGGGTCTGAATACTTTCCAAATGCACTGTAGGCTGCATCCTAATTCTCCACCCCTTTTCAGAAGTGTGCACTTGCACACACCCTGTCATGTATTTAAAATTATATGAACGGTGTAAGCATTGGCTATGAGTTTAAATCCATACCAGAAAGTGTATTAATGAAAACGACTATATATTCAGATCAAATTGCACTCAAGAAATGTTCTTCCCTAGTACATATTAGCGGGCTATCCAGAGGTAAAAACACTTTTTTTTTAAAATCCATTACATTATCTGTGTAAATCAGTTTTAAAAAATCTGATTACGTACATTTGACGACGGGAAATTACGTCATAAAAATATATTCTAGTTTTAGTTACAGTACAATATAAATGGTTATTACCGCCACCAATTTATACGGGGTGTAATAACATTTGTGGCCTGTTGTACAGGGCTGTGGCGTCACATGGCGTGATTTATGATGATACTATAGTTCTCGATAATATCGACTGATTGGTTCTGTATGGAGTAGCATTTCAAAACATTATTCATATTACCACCCCCTGCCATTACGGAGGTCGCCATGTTGCTTGTTCTTGTACGTCGTCAACACGTTTTGCTTTACGGCAAGGGCAAGTCTCGTCAAAGACAGTACAGTATGAAGATAGGCTAAAACCAAATACTTTTCCAATGGGAACAAATTAGTCACAGTGGGCAGAACAAGCAAGGAGTTGGGCAGAGCCAAGTTTATTTAACTAGGCAAGTCAGTTGAGAACACATTCTTATTTACAATGACGGCCTGGCAAAAGGCAAAATCCCTCATCGATGGGGGCTGGGATTAAAAATGTATTCAATTAAAATATAGGACAAGACACACGTCACGACAAGAGAGACAACACTACATAAAGAGAGACCTAAAACGACAACATAGCATGGTAGCAACACAACATGACAACATTATGGTAGCAGAACAAAACAGGGTACAGACAGTTATTTTGTCCATGTTCTGTTATAATCTGCACCCGGCACAGCCAGAAGAGGACTGGCCAACCGTCACAGACTGGTTCCTCTCTAGATTTCTTCCTAGGTTCTGGCCTTTCTAGGGAGTTTTTCCTAACCACCGTGATCTTTTACACCTGCATTGCTTGCTGTTTGGGGTTTTAGGCTGCGTTTCTGTACAGCACTCTGTGACATCAGCTGATGTAAGAAGGGCTTTATAAATACATTTGATTGATACAAACATTGTTGGGCACAGACAACAGCACAATGGGCAAGAAGGTAGAGACAACAATAGTACTGATTTAATGATATGCTGCGGTTCGTAAGGATATCGTAGCTAACACGTTGTCAGCCAACGTAATTTATTTGAAAAGTCAATACTTTATTGATCAAACTTTCTTAACATTTGTCATAATTGGTTAAAACAATGCAATTGTATCCGCTATCGTCGGACTTCGGCTGCATATTTTCCACCATTTTCTTGAAATCTGAAATCGTTGTGAAGCCAAGACCTTATCTGAAGAATTAGCATTATGGGCCCCAAAAGCACGTAAATAAAAAGCACTGCTTGAAAACGTCGTATTTTGGCGTATTTAGAACGATACCCATACTATAACCAATAAGCATACTCAAAATACGTCACAAATAGTATGGTTCGTGAAGTTAGTATAAGTATTCGAACACAGCTCGTGTTTAGCCTATCTACATACTGTACTGTATTTGGTGTGGTTTCGTTTTATCATTGTTAAAATCTTAATATACAGTCAATTATTAAAATGCATAATATTTATATACAAATATGAGCTGTAAAGACAAAAATGTCTTACAAATATTATCAAACGCGAAAGGAAAAAAAGGCAAACATACTTTAGTTTAACCCTTCTCAGGTTCCGTACTTTTACGACAATTGTGTCAATCATACGGCTTTGGTTCTGTTTATGATGCAGCATGAACGCTACACTTGAATAAGACATGTGCTTTTGAATCGTTATTTATACCTCAGTGATGTGAATAGATTTTGATTTATTGTATATCAATTTAGATTCTGAATGTCGACTACTCCTTTCACAATGCACGAAAGACTTCTTCCAGCCTCTCCAAACTGGTACTCGTCGCGATGCAGTGACACGAATGACAAGGGCATATTGGCCTTTGGAGCTAAAAACACCATATATTTGGTTGACGTTACAGCATCATCCTCTACAGTTGTTGGTAAGTACCCTATTATTCTTATATTGGCCATTGTGTGTTCTAGAAGTCAGTCAGTGGACATGTACCATATCAACATGGCTAATTCTAATTTGTCTTGCTTTCAGGTGAACTGGTTGGCCACAGAGAGAGAGTGTCTGGCTTCTCATTCTGCCAGCATGCCGGCCAAAGCCATAATTGTGCCAGTACTTCTGATGATGGGACTGTTAAATTCTGGGACACAAATGAGAAGGTCCTGGTAAAGGAGCATAAAACTCACCAGGTTAGTTCCACTCTGAGACCTTTTAGAATAGTGTTGATTCAATCTTGTCTGTCTCCCAGGTATAAGATACATTTTCTTATAGAAAAAGTTTTTCAGAGTATTGTATCTAAGTCTATTATGTGTACAGAACACCATCACAGCCCTCCATTGGTCCCCCGGGGAGAAGAACCTTGTGGTGTCAGGGGATGAGAAGGGCATTGTGGTCTGCTACCAGTACAACACTGGTGAATCTCAAAGCTTCTTCCCCGAACCAAGGAATATCTTCTGCCTGTCCTGCTCCCCTCACAACTGGCACTATGTTGCCGTGGGGTAGGATATTTAACATCTAGTGGTGCATGCATGTACAATAATTGCTTATGCTATGCTGAGAAGTGTACATTTTAGGGCTGTCCACGACAAAAACAAATCTTGGTTGACCCGAAAGTCGTCTGCTCAAAACGTATATTTTTCCATGTAAATACACACCCTATGTGTTTTAATAAAATAAACTATAAATGCATTGAGCTTGTCTGATGCTTTAAGCTCACTGTTTGATGAAATAAGACACAAATTACTTAAAAGGGAGTCAGAGATCAAGATAAACAGAAGAAAAAAAACTTAACTTGTCCCGACCATCCTCCCGCTCCTACTGGCTTTCCCAAATTCTGCCGTTACTCTCCTAAAGTTGCCGGCAATAGGCTACACGTGGAGTCTGCAAACTTTCTCATGTGGAATGACAAATTATCTTACAATTTATATCGATCTGTGTGCCAGTTATGGTTTTCATATGCACATTTTCGTGCATATGAAACAGTTTCATTTAATTTATAATAACGTCTTCGTATTTCAATATCATTGTCATGTGGTTAATCAAAATTCTAGGAAAATTATACAAACCTATAAAGTAACTTCTATTGCCATTTCCAACTATGTAAAAATAGCATATAAAGCTAACAAATAAAAACATTCCAGCCTGCAGGTAGAAAATATCCTGATTTAAAAAAAAAATCTTATAAGTCACGTTGGCTACGCATGGCATGTCTGCAACGAACTTGAAATATTGTATCAACTATTAACTTGGCTCCGGCCTGAAGCTCCTTGCAACATTGTATATATTATTCTGTGCTCTCAGTTTCCTGTACCAGTGAGCTTGGGACATACACAGCTGTACACTATTTGCGCAAGGGATAAGAAGTAATCAGGTAGGCCTATTTTATGAAGTTTCCACTGGGTCAGAGTATATCTTTTTCCCTTTCACACTGAGTGGTTATTGAAAGGGGAGAGATCTGGAAAGATTTTTAAAGTATTTTGAGGAGTTCTCAATGTATGTAAAAAAAAAAAACATAATTATAATTGTTCGCTTGCTGTTTGTGGTGAAGAAAATATTACTTTAAGAAGCTCGACAGCTCATTATTGGTGGTGCATTAAGCTTATCATAAATATTATCACATCCCCAAATCGGCACATTTATATTCCTACATTTGCGCACAGGCCAGGTAGCCTATAGGCCTACTTCTATGTGTAATCAGGTGCCGTCCTTACTCAACATTGACAGGAGCGCTCCAAACAAAAGACAATGACTACATTTACAAAACTCATGAATGTAATGAAATAAACCAAAATGTGTTTCTAGTGTAGCATAGGTTGTGCGCTCTGCAAACAACAAGTCCACTCCGACAATGAGAACAGTGAAAGACTGGAGTAATAATATATTGAATGCATTAACAGACACGACCGTAACCAAACAAACATGGTAGATTAGGAATTAACAGTAAATATACTACTGGCGATATATGTAATGGGGAATTGATTTACACTAACAATCAAACGCAAACAGTTCACACAATGAAGTTATGAAACAATGAATGTGCACAATGGCTGAAAAGTGCATTCTGGAGAGAGACGTGCATTGTGCAGCCACACTCCCCTTATTGGACTGCCATCCCTGCAGCCTCCGCAATGGATTAGGTCACTGAGATGGTCGTGAATAAGATGGGTGTGTATGTACAGTGGGGAAAAAAAGTATTTAGTCAGCCACCAATTGTGCAAGTTCTCTCACTTAAAAAGATGAGAGAGGCCTGTAATTTTCATCATAGGTACACTTCAACTATGACAGACAAAATGAGAAAAAAAAATCCAGAAAATCACATTGTAGGATTTGTTATGAATTTATTTGCAAATTATGGTGGAAAATAAGTATTTGGTCAATAACAAAAATGTATCTCAATACTTTGTTATATACCCTTTGTTGGCAATGACAGAGGTCAAATGTTTTCTGTAAGTCTTCACAAGGTTTTCACACACTGTTGCTGGTATTTTGGCCCATTCCTCCATGCAGATCTCCTCTAGAGCAGTGATGTTTTGGGGCTGTCGCTGGGCAACACGGACTTTCAAAGATTTTCTATGGGGTTGAGATCTGGAGACTGGCTAGGCCACTCCAGGACCTTGAAATGCTTCTGAAGCCACTCCTTCGTTGCGTTCGGGCGGTGTGTTTGGGATCATTGTCATGCTGAAAGACCCAGCCACGTTTCATCTTCAATGCCCTTGCTGATGGAAGGAGGTTTTCACTCAAAATCTCACGATACATGGCCCCATTAATTCTTTCCTTTACACGGATCAGTCGTCTTGGTCCCTTTGCAGAAAAACAGCCCCAAAGCATGATGTTTCCACCCCCATGCTTCACAGTAGGTATGGTGTTCTTTGGATGCAACTCAGCATTCTTTGTCCTCCAAACACGACGAGTTGAGTTTTTACCAAAAAGTTATACTTTGGTTTCATCTGACATTCTCCCAATCCTCATCTGGATCATCCAAATGCTCTCTAGCAAACTTTAGACGGGCCTGAACATGTACTGGCTTAAGCAGGGGGACACGTCTGGCACTGCAGGATTTGAGTCCCTGGCGGCGTAGTGTGTTACTGATGGTAGGCTTTGTTACTTTGGTCCCAGCTCTCTGCAGGTCATTCACTAGGTCCCCGTGTGGTTCTGGGATTTTTGCTCACCGTTCTTGTGATCATTTTGACCCCACGGGTGAGATCTTGCGTGGAGCCCCAGATTGAGGAAGATTATCAGTGGTCTTGTATGTCTTCCATTTCCTAATAATTGCTCCCACAGTTGATTTCTTCAAACCAAGCTGCTTACCTATTGCAGATTCAGTCTTCCCAACCTGGTGCAGGTCTACAATTTTGTTTCTGGTGTCCTTTGACAGCTCTTTGGTCTTGGCCATAGTGGAGTTTGGAGTGTGACTGTTTGAGGTTGTGGACAGGTGTCTTTTATACTGATAACAAGTTCAAACAGGTGCCATTAATACAGGTAATGAGTGGAGGACAGAGGAGCCTCTTAAAGAAGAAGTTACAGGTCTGTGAGAGCCAGAAATCTTGCTTGTTTGTATGTGACCAAATACTTATTTTCCACCATAATTTGCAAATAAATTCATCCTACAATGTGATTTTCTGGATTTTTTTCCCTCATTTTGTCTGTCATAGTTGAAGTGTACCTATGATGAAAATTACAGGCCTCTCTCATCTTTTTAAGTGAGAGAACTTGCACAATTGGTGGCTGACTAAATACTTTTTTTCCCCACTGTATATATATATTTTCTACTGCTCGACAAAACAAAAATCTAGGCTGACCAACAGCCTATCGACCAGCCCTAGTACATTTCACAGCATCCATCGATATGCATCACAAACGGAAAATACCATGGACAAATTACTTCCCAGGAAAACATTACATATGGTTATGTATCTTAATCTCTCTTAGGTACAAAGATGGCATGATTGTGCTGATTGACATCAGTAAGAAAGGTGAGGTGGTGCATCGTCTTCGTGGCCATGACGATGAGATCCATGCCCTGGCCTGGGCTCCACTACCCAATGAGGAGGTGCTTTCCAGCAGACTAGACGACAACACAGGTGGTGGGTTATGAAAAGTGCTGTGCCGAGCCATCCTAAATGTATTCAGTCAGTGACAAGTGGCATGATGAGAAACTATCTATTTTTAGTCATCAATGTTTTTAAGATACATTTTACCCCTTTGTCCACCAATGTAAAGCCTAAGGCCAGAAACCTGTTGCCTGACCTAAACCTCGAGCTACATGTGAAGGTTGTCCAGTCCTGCTCATCTAAGATATATAGTTAAAAGTCAAGTATTTTATTTCAGTCACTGATCTGGAGAAAGTTATACATGCTTTTATTTCCTCACACCTATATTACTGAAGCTCAGTCAGAAATCACTCCATCTACAGTAAGTTCAAAATGCAGCTTGGCTTTTAACAGGCACTAGGAAGTATAGCCATTACCATATCACACCTATTTTAGCTTCTCTTAGTTGGCTACCAGTCGCTTAGAAAATATTTTAAAATTGTATTACACGTTTAAGGCTTGGTTTAGCATCATCCTATATCTTGGATCTTATATCTCCCTACGAACCAGGAAGCAGCCAGAGATCCTCTGGCAAGGCACTGTTGACCATTCCAAAGTCTAGGTTGAAAACGGAGGGAGGATTTGCCTTTAGGGCCCCTAGACTTTGGAATGGTCTGCCAAAGGAGATCAGGATTTCAGTGTCTTTTAATGTATGATTTTAATTGGCTACCCTTTTTCATTGTCCTTTCTCCTGTCGGTTTGTTTCTTTGTTAGTACTGTTTTATTATTATTTTATGTGAATCACTTTGTTCATTTGTTACGTATAATTAAAATAATATTTTCAGAAACGACCAATGGGATGACCGAGGGCAAAGAAAAGGGATGTTATCTTGCATCTGGGAGCAAGGACCAGACCATAAGAATCTGGAGCACGCTGAAGGGCAAAGGTGAGATGACATCAAATTTGAGTTATCAACCTGCATCCTCCATAGCTTTATCTGCGTATCATTCTACTATTGAGAGTTGGTGCAGTATGCTCTTTAAGAGGGTCCCATCTTTTGGCGTTAAAGATGATTATGTCTCCCTCTGTCAGGTGTGATGACCATGAAGCTACCGTTTCTGAAGAGAAGAGGGTCAGGGGTGGATCCTGCGGTCAAGGAGAGACTCTGGCTCACTGTGCACTGGCCCAAGGGGAAGCCAACACAAGTCGTGTCAAGCTGCTTTGGGTATGAACTATAAAAACATAATTGAGGATGGTACAGTTAATTGTGATAAATATGATTTAGTCGGCAACTTGCTAATGCTTAGTCTTTTGATCATTCATTTTGCCCAGACTGTACTAACATCCCCCTGTGTGTGAAGGGGTGAGCTGATCTTGTGGGACCTCACCAAGGGAGGCAAGCAGAAGTGGAGCCTGTTGGGAGCATCCTCAGAGGGCCAGAACCACAGCAGGATCGTGTTCAACATGAGCTCAGTGTGTGTTCAGGACAACAGAGAGCTTCTGCTCAGCACCTCAATGGACAGAGAGGTGAGATGGGGGTTAAACCCTCGATGCACCTTTTAAAGCAATTTACTGAATGTGTCTTTTGACAACAGTGACACTTTGAGTACGGTGTGAAATTGGGCCCTATAAGTGGTCAGTCAAACATGCATTCTATGAGCAGTACTTAGCGTGCATATGTGCCGAGAGTGATTACAGAATCCATGTTGGCAAGAATTTCTCACAAATTTACTTCTCATCCTTATTCCAGATAAAATGCTGGGATCTGTCGTCGTTGGACTGCTGCTGGACCCTTCCCACCCTGGGGGGGTTTGTGTACACCCTGACCTTCTCGCCTGTGGGTACGGGCTGCTTGGCCCTGGGGGTGGGAGACGGCATGATCCGCGTGTGGAGCACCCTCTCAATCCAGAACAAGTACGACACCAAGACCTTCTGGCAGGGCATCAAGTCCAAAGTCACTGCGGTAAGAGGCTCTTAGGGCATATTGATATCAGTTATTGACTAATGGTTTATGGTAAAAGTGAAGATGGCTAGCCCATGTGTGTGTGACAATTCTTTGTTCATTGCAGTTGTCCTGGCATCCAACCAAAGAAGGATCCTTAGCTTTTGGAACTGATGATGGCAAAGTTGGCATTTACGATGCCTTCTCTAACAAGTAAGAAACCTAATCTACAACTTTGTCTTAACTCTAGTATCTGAGACACTGTATGTTGACGATTTAATCAAATCCATACTGTTAGTGATTATCAACACTTCTCACCAAGATAATGACATTTCATGTCTGTTATGACATTAATGAAAGGTCTTTATTGTGTTGTTCCCAGGCCGCCTCAGGTATCCAGCACTTATCACAGAAAGACTGTGTACACATTAGCCTGGGGACCCCCAGTCCTTCCTCTGTCATTTGGTAAGCTCTTAATAAGTGTAAGTACTGTATGCTGAGCACCCTCTGGGTGGATGTTGTGCCAAAGCCATGAGTCAGCAAAAAGCATGCATCTCTTGACACTTTTTTAATATACTCCATAATTCAATGAGTTGCGAAAACAATTATCTCTCTCCCTGAGCCATTCATTGGGAAATCAAGATGGTGGAAAGTACATTTTACCAGCTGCCGGCAGATGACATTTTGATTACCGTATCAGTCATTCAGTCTTTTGAAGCAGTAAACATAATTGCTCCCGTGAGAAATATCTGCTGATGGTTTCTAAACCAACAAAGACCTGTTAATTTGTTTAGACACTTTCTGCTGGAAAGGCTACAGAATGTCATGTGGACATTGAGATTGAGATGTGACCTCTTAAGGGTTATCATTAACTGATTAGTGTTGTCGGACTGCAACCATCAGATAATATACGCTGGATGAGTATGATTGTGTGTGAATAAGCAAGACATGGGGGTTCTGAAACAGTGTGTAACAGTCAGCGTCATCCAGGTGGTGCCGGAGACCGTCTGTCTTACAGCCTGTATAGCTGTGCTGGAGAGGGCCTCATCCTACAGCATGACCCCTGGAAACTGGCGGGAGAGGCCACAGACATTGACAGGGTCATCAAGGACACCAACAGCATCAAGGTGAGATGGAAAGGCTATCTACATTTATGCATTTCCTTTTCAGCAGGACCCTCTACTTAATTCCTTAAGTATTTTACCCAATCACTGCATGTGGCGATGTGCAATTGAATATTTGAGTAGGTTTTGAAGGTCATGTTCTATTTTCTGCAGCACAAGCTGTCACCCCACACAGATCTCAGCTGGAAACCAGATGGTAAAGTTGTGGCCATCGGCAATGAGGACGGGTGAGTCCTCTCATTCCCTTAAACTGTGTATATAGTCCTGGAGAACTGTCATCTAAAATGATTGATGAGTGCCTGTCTAAAATAAGACTATAGCTGTACTGATGGATTTACTGTAATGTGGTAGATTTGATTTATGCACCTATTTACACTAGGTCACAAAGTGCTTGAAATGATATGGGGATAACTATATTTCCTGGCTTTGTCTCTTTCAGGTCCATAGAGGTATACCAGGCTCCGACTCTCAAGCTGCTGTGTACCATCCAGCAGCACCATAAGATCATCAACGTGCTGCGCTGGCACCATGACCACAGTTCCCTGCCCGAGCTGCAGTACCTCCTGGCCTCTGGGTCCAGCAACGCCTTGGTCTACGTCCACGACCTCCGCACTGTCATAGGTGAGGAGAGTTAACCAGGGGTGTATTCTAGGGCTGAATCTTATTTTGAGATCTGAGTGTTTAACTTAAATATTCTATTGATATGTTGTCTGATCTGTGTGAAAACAAGTGTGCATATCTCAAGGTATGATGCAGTGAGGGTAATATGGGATGTAGAGACAGCAGAGGGCTTCATTGGGAACGGTAGCTATGATAACTAATGGTCTTGGAAGATGTTTCTGCTATGCATGAGTTAGCAATTTCTGGTTAATTTCACAGTATTTTAAAGTGGTCACTGTTTTTCTTTGTCTGTGTTCAGAGACTCCTCCAGAGAGTCCCGTTGTGATGACTGAAGCGTATCGCAGCCTGGCGGGTCACACAGCCAAGATCACTGGCCTGGCCTGGAGCCCCCACCACGACGGGAGACTGGTCACCGTCTGTTACGACGGTACAGCACAGGTCCGTCCCAATGTGTTATTTACCTAACGACAGCTACACGGACCCAGCCTTTACACCTTTTACTAGTGGCTACTGTTTTCTTCCATGTGGTTCTATATAGTGATGGGGGAAAAATCGATACAGTTGCATGTCACATTATTATTTTGACCGATTTATTATATCGATACATGGACTCCCAAGTATCGTTTCTTTTTTGTTGTTGTTGCTAGGTAGCGTTTGCTAGGTAGCGTTTGCTAGCGCTAGTTGACTGTACCTGTGCCATATATAGCAAATTAAAGCTATATGGTCCCCAGGTGTGGGACGTGCAGAAGGAGGAGGGGCTGTGTAACTACAGGGGTCACAGGGGCCGGCTGCTGTGTGTCCAGTGGTCTCCTGTGGACCCGGACCTGGTCTGGACGGGAGCAGATGACTTCACTGTGCAGGAGTGGGCTGTGTCCAAACAGGAATTCACCAAGCCCCCCAAAAGTAACAAAACATATATATTTATTTTGTTTTATTCACAAAGTAGCTTTTTAGAAAGTTTCTGGTTGTGTAAATGGTCAGCATTTTCATATATTTGATTGTAAAGATCCATAACATTTAGAGTGCAATGAATTGTATATTGTTCTAATGATGATACAAAGGTAAAAATGCCTTTGTCTTCTTAGCAAAAAAGACACTTGACCAGAAGGCCAAGTTAAAGGCCAAGAAGAAGAAGAAGGCAACCGGGAAAGGAGGAGCAAAAGCAGAAGATAGCTTGTCTCTAATTGGAGAGGGGAATATAGGAGGGGCGTCCCCGGCACCAGGAGAAAGACCATCTGACAACGAGGAGGAGGAGGAGGAGGGTAGCGAGACCACTAGCATCTCCTCGGTGACAGGTAGCACTGCAGCCATGTCCAATCTACTATTACATTGTCTGTCTCAATCCAGTCATCTTCAGTTGCATCTGGCATACGCAACAAGTAAATAATGACTATGTCATACAGCTCACACATACTACTCTTTTTTATTTTAGTCTCTTCATCCAGTAATCAGATGGACAGACCTGTGATGGGGAAAGTGCAAAATGGAGGGAAATCCTTACTCACTGTAAAGAAAGAAATGAAAAAAGTGGAGAAAACAGGTACTGTATGTTATGGAATCCTATGAAAATATACTAAGAAAATTGTTCATAGGGCACAGACTTTTTCCTAACCACGTGAACTAACCAGGAAAAACATAGGGCCCTATATTAAATGACAAGTGTAAGTATCTGTCTCCATCCACTCCAACCCCTCTTGCGGTCTGTCTTTCATCCAGAGGTGTCTCTGAAGAAGAGGAAGCCTCGCTCCATGCTGCCCCTCAGTACGTCCATGGACCACCGCCCCAGAGAAGACCTCCAGCAGGACTGTCTCAACCTGGCCACAGTCAGGCACTCTGAGGGTGAGACTCAATCAATCCTTATCTGGATTATACCACAAGATTAGACATGTAGCCCAGTAACTACACCTTTTGAGGACCTATATCAGGGATCATCGGCTAGATTCAACTGCGGGACAATTTTTTGGGGTCGGGGGGCCGGATCATAATTACAAATAGGTGGTAGACTGCAAATTGACTATACACTATCAAAATAAAGAAAGTCGCACACTACATATATATACTCTCCCAACAGTTTAATGGGTATTTCCCAACGTTTCGGCATCACTGTGCCTTCTTTAGGGTAATGTCATAAATATTTGAACCAGTTTAAATAGACCAACAGTGCAATTAGTGTAATCAATGACAGTGGTGAGGGGTGTGTCGTATTGATAAAGTTAATTACAATTAATTAGTGACACTGTTAAAAAATATTATATGGCATATTAAATATATTATTTTATTGTTATCATATAGAAACATAATGGAATATTGTACATCATATTGGCATTAACATACATTGTTTCATTCAATTTCACATAATTTTGTATTTTTGTTACATATAATAATGGTTCAACCTTGATATATAACGAACATCATCAATTTAATAATCTGTAATACTTTTTTACAGATTATTAAGTATATACCCAATATGTTCCCCCTGTTGATGATGTTTGTTATATATCAAGGTTGAACCATTATTATATGTAACTGTTTGTCTATATAACCTGGTTCAAATATTTATGACATTACCCTGAGGAAGGCACAGTGATGCCGAAACGTTGGGAAATACCCATTAAACTGTTGGGAGAGTATATATATGTAGTGTGCGACTTTCTTTATTTTGATAGTGTATAGTTTATTCGCCGTTAGTCAGCACCTCCACACAAACTTTGTTCTGGGTGTGCGCCAACTCATGTTATTTTATTTTTAGACTGCAAGTTGACCCAGTCAGTCAACTATTGTTTCCTGACTACATTTTCATGTGTAGGCGCCTGCATAAAAAAAAAAAAAAACACACAAGGATTTGTCTTTATTTAAGTCTGCGTCATAATATTCATGAGACATGGTCCAGAAAGATAAGACGGGTCATATATTTTTTTCCTGTCCTTCATAGAGCAACGTTTCACTCTGACTCTGTCTTTGTCCATTCCTGTCTGTCCTCAGCCTCTCCAGCCCACTGTGTCCCAGGTCTGGGAGATCACATCCAACTGGGGCTGTTCGCAGACAGAGATGCCCTCTATAGGATGTTCCAGGAGGAGGGTTGAGTACACAATCTTATGTTGTATTATATGATTTTTATTACACGTTCATAACGATTACACACTTGTTAACACTTTAACACCTGTTATAACACTTTCATAATACATATACACGTGTTATAAGGCTTTCTCTGATATGTGTTTGTGTATACATGTATGTGTGTATATACAGTACCAGTCAACATTTTGGACACCTTCTCATTCCAGGGTTTTTATGTATTTTTACTATTTTCTACATTGTACAATAAGAATGAAGACATCAAAACTATGAAATAACATGTAGTAACCCACATTCTTTTAAACAAATTCAAATATATTTTAGATTGTAGTTAACAGACCCTCTCTGCCCATTCATCGCCACTTTACCTGTTGTTGTTGTCTTAGCTGTTGTTGTCTTACCCGTTATTGTCTTAGCTAGCTCTCCCAATCAACACCTGTGATTGCTTTATGCCTCGCTTTATGTCTCTCTCAAATGTCAATATGCCTTGTATACTGTTGTTTAGGAGAGTTATCATTGTTTTAGTTTACTGCGGAGCCCTTAGTCCCACTCAACATGCCTCCGAAACTTCCTTTGTCCCACCTCCCACACATGTGGTGACCTCACCCAGTATAACCAGCGCATCCAGAGATGCAACCTCTCTTGTCATCACTCAGTGCCTGGGCTTACCTCCACTGTACCCGCACCCACCATACCCCTGTCTGCACATTATGCCCTGAATCTATTCTACCACGCCCAGAAATCTGCTCCTTATATTCTCTGTCCCCAAAGCACTAGACGACCAGTTTTGATAGCCTTTAGCCATACCCTCATCCTACTCCTCCTCTGTTCCTCGGGTGATGTGGAGGTTAACCCAGGCTCTGCATGTCCCCAGGCACTCTCATTTGTTGACTTGTGTAACTGAAAAAGCCTTGGTTTCATGCATGTTAACATCAGAAGCCTCCTCCCTAAGTTTGTTTTACTCACTGCTTTAGCACACTCCGCCAACCCTGGCTTAGGAAGGCCACCAAAAATTCGGAGATTTCCATACCAAACTACAACATTTTCCGTCAAGAAAAAAACTGCCAAAGGGGGGAGGAGTTGCAATCTACTGCAGAGAAAGCTTACAAAGTTCTGTCATACTTTCCAGGTCTATGCCTAAACAGTTTTAGCTTCTAATTAAAAAAATTTAACTCTCCAGAAATAAGTCTCTAACTGTTGCCGCCTGTTATAGACCCCCTCAGCTCCCAGCTGTGCCCTGGACACCATATGTGAATTGATTGCCCCTCAACTATCTTCAGAGTTCGTTCTGTTAGGTGACCTTAACTGGGATATGCTTAACACCCCAGCAGTCATACAATCTAAGCTAGATGCCCTCAATCTCACACAAATCATCAAGGAACCCACCAGGTACAACCCCAAATCTGTAAACATGGGCACCCTCATAGATATTATTCTGACCAACACGTCTGCTGTTTTCAATCAAGATCTCAGCGATTACTGCCTCATTGCCTGCATCCGCTATGGGTCTGCGGTCAAACGACCACCCCTCATCACTGTCAAACGCTCCCTAAAACACTTCTGCGAACAGGCCTTTCTAATCGACCTGGCCTGAGTGTCCTGGAAGGATATTGACCTCATCCCGTCAGTAGAGGATGCCTGGTCATTCTTTAAAAGTAATTTCCTCACCATCTTAAATAAGCATGCCCCTTTCAGAAAATGTAGAACTAAGAACAGATATAGCCCTTGGTTCACTCCAGACCTGACTGCCCTTGACCAGCACAAAAACATCCTGTGGCGGACTGCAATAGCATCGAATAGTCCCCGCGATATGCAACTGTTCAGAGAAGTCAGGAGCCAATACACGCAGTCAGTCAGGGAAAACAGGAGTTTGCATCCTTTAGCTCTGACTCCAAAAAGTTTTGGGACACTGTAAAGTCCTTGGAGGACAAGGGCACCGCCTCCCAGCTGCACACTGCATTAAGGCTAGGTAACACGGTCACCGCTGATAAATCCACGATAATCGAGAATTTCAAAAAGCATATCTCTACGACTGGCCATGCTTTCCTCTTGGCTACCCCAACCCCGGCCACCAGCTCCGCAGCTACTTGTCCAAGCCTCCCCAGCTTCTCCTTCATCCAGATAGCAGATGTTCTGAAAGAGCTGCAAAACCTGGACCCGTACAAATCAGCTGGGCTAGACAATCTGGACCCTCTCTTTCTTAAATTATCCGCCGCCATTGTTCCAACCCCTATTACCAGTCTGTTCAACCTCTCTTTCGTATCGTCTGAGATCCCTAAAGATTAGAAAGCTGCTACGGTCATCCCCCTCTTCAAAGGGGGTGACACTCAAGACCCAAACTGTTATAGACCTATATCCATCCTGCCCTGCCTTTCTAAAGTCTTCGAAAGCCAAGTTAATAAACAGATCACTGACCATTTCGAATCCCACCGTACCTTCTCCGCTGTGCAATCTGGTTTCTGAGCTGGTCACGGGTGCACCTCAGCCATGCTCAAGGTACTAAACGATATCATAACCACCATCGATATAAGACAGTACTGTGCAGCCATCTTCATCGACCTGGCCAAGGCTTTCGACTGTCAATCACCGTATTCTTAACGGGAGACTCAATAGCCTTGGTTTCTCAACTGACTGCCTTGCCTGGTTCACCAACTACTTCTCAGATAGAGTTCAGTGTGTCAAATCGGAGGGCCTGTTGTCCGGACCTCTGGCAGTCTATGGCGGTACCACATGGTTCAATTCTCGGGCCAACTCTTTTTCTCTGTATATATCAATGATGTTGCTCTTGCCCTTCTTTGGACACTGTGTTAACTAACCTCCAAACAAGCTTCAATGCCATACAACACTCCTTCCGTGGCCTCCAACTGCTCTTAAACGCTAGTAAAACAAAATGCATGCTTTTCAACCGTTCGCTGCCCACGCCCGCCCGACTAGCATCACTACTCTGGACGGTTCCGACTTAGAATATGTGGACAACTACAAATATCTAGGTGTCTGGCTAGACGGTAAACTCCTTCCAGACTCATATTAAACATCTCCAATCCAAAATTAAATATAGAATCGTTTTCCTATTTCTCAACAAATCCTCTTTCACTCACGCCGCCAAACATATCCTAGTAAAACTGACTATCCTACCGATCCTCGACTTCGGCGATGTCATCTACAAAATAGCTTCCAATACTCTACTCAGCAAACTGGATGCAGTCTCACAGTGCCATCCGTTTTGTTACCAAAGCCTCTTATACCACCTTGTAGACACCCTTTCAAATGAATGGAATTGGCTATTTCAGCCACACCAGTTGTCCACACACTTTTGGCAATGTAGTGGGTGTAATAAATATATATATATATATTTGGGTGATTGTGGAGGCCAGGTCATCTGATGCAGCACTCCATCACTCCTTCTTGGTCAAATAGCCCTTACATAGCCTGGGGTGAGTGTTGGATCATTGTCCTGTTGAAAAACAAGTGATAGTCCCACTAAGCGCAAACCAGATGTGGTTCTGTGGTCCTGATTCACTCAGTCTCCTCTGAACAGTTGATGTTGAGATGTGAAGGTTACTTGAACTCTGAAGAATTTATTTGGGCTGCAATTTCTTAGGCTGGTATCTTCTTTTTTTTTTTTTTTTTTTTGTCAGGGACAATGCAGCGCACATTATTACATACATAATTATATCTTCTAATGAACTTATCGTCTGCAGCAGAGGTAACTGGATTTTCCTGTGGCGGTCCTCATGAGAGTCAGTTTCATTATAGCGCTTGATGGTTTTTGCGACTGCAATTGAAGAAACTTTCAAAATTCTTGAAATGTTTCGTATTGACTGACCTTCATGTCTTGAAGTAATGATGGACTGTCATTTCTCTTTGCTTATTTGAGCTGTTATTGCCATAATATGGACTTGGTGTTTTACCAAATAGGGCTTCTGTATACCACCCCTACCTTGTCAAAACACAACTGATTGGCTCAAATGCATGAAGAAGGAACGAAATTCCACAATTAACAGGTGTGCCTTTTAACAAGGCACACCTGTTAATTGAAATGCATTCCAGGTGACTACCTCATGAATTTGGTTGAGAGAATGCCAAGCGTGTGCAAAGCTGTCATGAAGGCAAAGGGTGGCTCTGGACTTTGAAGAATCTCAAATATAAAATATATTTAGATTTAACACTTTTTTGGGGGTTACTACCTGATTCCATATGTGTTATTTCATAGTTTTGATGTCTTCACGATTATTCTACAATGTAGAAAATTAATAAAAATAAAGAAAAACCCTTGAATGAGTAGGTGTCCAAACTTATGTCTGGTACTGTGTGTGTGTGTGTGTGTGTGTGTATGTATGTATGTATATATATTACACCCACTACATGACCAAAAGTGTGTGGACAACTGGTGTGGCTGAAATAGCCAATTCCATTCATTTGAAAGGGTGTCTACAAACTTTAGTATATACAGTGCATTCAGAAAATATTCAGACCCCTTCCCTTCCACATTTTGTTACGTTACACCTGTCTGTGTAACGTCCCACATTTGACGGTACATGTCAGAGCAAAAACCAAGCCATGAGGTCGAAGGAATTGTCGGTAGCGCTCCAAGACAGGATTGTGTCGAGGCACAGACCTGGGGAAGGGTACCAAATAATTTCTGCAGCATTGAAGGTCCCCAAGGACACAGTGGCCTCCATCATTCTTAAATGGAAGAAGTTTGGAAACACCATGGCTCTTCCTAGAGCTGGCTGTCCGGCCAAACTGAGCAATCAGGGGAGAAGGGCCTTGGTCAGGGAGGTGACCAAGAACCCAATGGTCACTCTGATAGAGCTCCAGAGGCCCTCTGTTGAGATGGGAGAACATTCCAGAAGGACAACCATCTTTGAGGCACTCCACCAATCAGTCCTTTATGGTATAGTGGCCAGATGGAAGCCTCTCCTCAGTAAAAGGCACATGACAGCCCACTTGGAGTTTGCCAAAAGGCACCTAAAGGACTCTGACTATGAGAAACAAGATTATCTGGTCTGTTGAAACCAACATTGAACTCTTTGGCCTGAATGCCAAGCATCACATCTGGAGGGAACCTGGAACCATCCCTACAGTGAAGCATGGTGATGGCAGCATCATGCTGTGGGGATGTTTTTCAGAGGCAGGGACTAGGAGACTAGTCAGGATCAAGGGAAATATGAATGGCGCAAAGTACAGAGAGATCCTTGATGAAAACCTGCTCCAGAGCGCTCAGGAAGTCAGACTTGGGTGAAGCTTCATCTTCCAACAGGATAACGACCCTAAGCACACAGCCAAGACAACGCAGGAGTGGCTTCGGGGCATGTCTCTGAATGTCCTTCAGTGGCTCAGCCAGAGCCCGGACTTGAACCTGATCTAGCATCTCTGGAGATACCTGAAAATAGCTGTGCAGCGACGCTCTCCAGGATCTGCAGAGAAAAATGGGCTCCCCAAATACAGGTGTACCAAGCTTGTAGCGTCATACCCAATAACACTGAAGGCTGTAATCGTTGCAAAAGGTGCCTCAACAAAGTACTGAGAAAAGGGTCTGAATACTTATGTAAATAAGGTATTTCTGTATTTTTATTTGTAATGTTGTTAAATTTCAAAATTCTGTTTCCGCTTTGTTATTAAGGGGTGTATTGTGTGTAGATTGAGGATTCTTAATTTTTTTTTTTTAAATAAGGCTGTAACATAACAAAATGTTGAAAAAGTGAAGGGGACTGAATACTTTCCGAATGCACTGTGTGCGCGAATAAAAGGTGACTGACAAATCACTTCCATTCTCCTTATGTTGTGGTGTCCCTTTTAATCCTGTAGAGGAGGGCCATGTGGAGGCAGGTCACTATGAGTCTGCGGTGTACCTGAGACTATGGAAAGGTGACATCGCTGGAGCTCTGCAGGTGGCCACTGAGAAAGGAGAGCTGAGTGATCACCTGCTCTCAGTTGCACCTATAGGTAACGAGCACAAATTTTAATTGTGAAATGGTTTTATTTCTTTCATATTTATTCCATTTTAGAACGCATATTTATAATATTAAGTTGTTCTGATTCAGCAACCAACTAGTCAATTTAGTTAGTTTGATTAGTATGATTTTTTTGTTCTCTTGCTCTTTGAAACGGTAATGTGTTTCTCTGTGGTGAAGTACTGTATGGATGCATGCAGGTGTGTAATAGCACTTGTGAAACCCTCTCAGCTGGTTACCAGGTGTGGCTGAGGACCGTGGAGGTCTATGTGAAGCAGCTGTGTCTTCAGGAGCAGTTCCTCAAGGCCGCCTCCCATCTTCTCTCCATCAACAAGGTCTACGAGGCCATCGACCTCCTCAAGTCCCACCAGCTCTACAGGTCATTCAGCAGACGCGCACACGTTCATCTATTTATTTTACACATAAATTATGAAATGAAGAGTAACAAAGTTAGTGTTGTAGGAGGATCCATTAGAGTAACTTCTAAGTGGTAGGGTTTTAGATTGTGCTACCTGTGACTGACCTATCAATGGGAGTGATCTTTGTAATCTCTAAGCTGTGAGTGAAATGTTTGTGCTTTCTCAGGGAGTCCATAGCCCTGGCCAAGGCTAGGCTGCAGCCAGATGACCCTGTGCTCAAGGAGCTCTACATCACCTGGGCAGCTGTGCTGGAGAAAGATGGCCACTTGTCTACTGCTGCTAAATGGTAATAAGACTAACATTTACCTATTTTTCATTAATAAAACTGCATTTTGGTGTAAAAGTGCACTGTGCAATGCAGGTAGAGTAAAAGCTGGTTCCTCGAAATAGCTGACTTGATGCTAAAGGAACTCGCTGTGTATTTATCAACCAGTTATCTCGCCGTGGACTCCAGCTTTGACGCAGCCAAAGTCATCGCCAAGAAAAACGACCCTGTCTCCCCTGAAGACGGCCGCCAGTCTGGCAAGGATCGCTGGCGAAAGCGACCTGTCCTATTCACTCTCCCTGAGATGTGCCAAAGACCTGGCGTCCCTCAGGATTGGCTGGGAGCACAGCAACTCCTCAGCACACATGAGAGCCTATTGGTAAGTTGTCCTGAACTGGCCGACGCTTATATATAGTCCCATTGATTAGCTATAGATAATGGTCAGATGCGTGTTTATTTTCATGCTTTATCTATACTGTCCCCCTCTCTTCTGCTATAGGCCTACCGGTTACATTACTGTACTATTGAGCTGCTCACTGTGAGTCTAACAGGGACAGACATAGTGACTTGGACCTGTTCCTCCATGCATCCCTGGTCTGCTCCCTGTAAGAATCAAGATGGCTTCCTGGCTACCCTGAGGGCTGTGTGGGAGAGGGGGTTTGCGGTCTCCCACAGCAACCCAGAGAAACTTAAAGCTCTTCACCAACAACTGAAGGCCATAGAGAATCCTCAGACGACGCTTAACGTTCCTATGAAACAGGTAGGTCATCAGTGGACAGAGGCTGGGCTGGGGTAAAATTATTCTGCTGATGGGATGGAGAGAGATTGACATATCTTAGTCTGCAAATGTAAGTTTGTAGACATTTAGGGGAAGATCTACTCTGTTGTAGACAGTGGTGCCTCTGTCTGTTTTCATCTGAACCCACTATACTGCTCTTGTCCCCCTCCAGCTTCTGATCCTTCTGTCCCTTGACCTGACCCTGGGTGCAGTGAGCTGGTTGTTAGGTGACTGGGGGGCGGCCCTAGAGGAGCTGTTGCAGGGCGTGGCCAGAGGGAATGAGGCGGGTCACTTCTTGCTGATGTCAGAGACCTGCAGACTGCTGTTTCCTCAAGGTGACTCAACATCTTAGTTTACATATCTTTATTATCCATGGCAAGGATTACACACTGACACACATATAAGAATATAAATGAAAGTGTATACAATGGATTATTTTTGCACATATACTGTATTTGTACAGTACCTTCAATTTAGAAATGCTACCATAGAGCAATGTCCAATACATATCTTAAAACAGGTATTTTTGTTTTACACACAACAGCCAATCTCTTCAGTCTTATACACAATCCGTAATATAATCTTATACAGTTGGTGGCACAGAATGGTTAGTAAGTTAAACATTGTTTTACTGTAATATAATGCATTGATAACATGTTTAATATTGATTATGGATTTTAATGGTAGAAGAGGCATGGCAGCTTCAGAGATCTCCTTAAATGCACTCCAGCCTGTGCCATGTCCATGGACATCCTAGTATAGGAGCTGCCCCAGGGAAGTGCCCACCTCTTCCAATACCGTAGTGTTCAGAGTTGCAGCCAGTTGGTTTAACCCCAGAGCAGATGGCCATGGCTGCTAGTTCGTTATTGATCACTCTGAATGTGACGACGCCAGGCTTAAACACATTTCTTGGCTTGGGTCCATAAGTCTTGTGTGTGTGTTTCCTTGGTTGTAGATGATAAGAATGGCTGGTCCTCTGTTGCAAGACCCCACATTGTATCTCACTGGGCAACACTTGAAGAGTTGGTTTCCCCTTTGAAGGGTGAGGAAGCGTCTCTGTGTGGTAGAGCAGGATGGAGGCCAGGTTCCCGTGTTCCATTGGAGTTGTCAGGGACCTACTTCACTGACATGTCCTCTGCCATGGTGTCATAATACCCAGGGCTCTTTGAAGTTGTTGGCGGTTGCGCCCTCTGGTGTTCCAAAAGTGGCCCAGATCACCTCCGTCTGGCCGGTTTGTTTTTATTTAATAAACTTTTATTTATCTAGGAAAGACCGTTAAGAACATTCTTATTTACAATGACTGCCTACCCCGGCCAAACGCTAGGGTTGCTGCCCTGCTGGCTGGACCAGCGGTTGCCTACCTCGCACTTCCTGTAAATGTTGTTCTCGTGCACGCTCGCCACAAGTGTCCAGCTGCCAGCGGTGGTCATATCACTGAAGGTCTGGTACATGACCCCACTTGCTGTGGTCAGGTAATACAGCCCATCTTCCATGTTGGTCATATCGGTCCCTTATTTCTTTGCAGCTTCTGGCAACGGGTTCTGTTTCAAAGCCTCTCCAGACTATTAAAGTCAGTTCTGGCTGCTGCATGCCTGCCCTCCTGTACTGCTTGTGCAAGTTGAGGCAGTGAAATGAGTTGTAAGTCTACATGTTATATATTGAACCATCAGTAGAGGGGGATCATCAACAGGAGAACACAGATAAATGTCTGAGTCTCTGATGTCAGGAGGTTCTGTTTGTGTTCAAGTCTTGGCAATACTTCTATTTATACCCATGTCTTATCCATATGTTCTTATTTGCCATGTCTGAGAGAGAGAACTGAAAACAAAGCTATAAGGATTTACTAGAAGTACTAGCCTATCTCAACAAAATTGTGTTGATAACAAGTGGTAAAACAGCAAAACAATGATAAACCTAGTTGATTATCAATAACAGTTGGCACTGCGTAGTGTTCTCCTAGCATCCGCCAAACCCAGATTTGTGAAGCGTGATTCATCACTCCAGAGAAAGCATTTCCACTGCTCCAGAGTCCAATGGCGGTGAGCTTTACACCACTCCAGCCGATGCTTGGCATTGTGCATGGTGATCTTAGGCTTGTGTGTGGCTGCTTGGCCATGGAAACCCATTTCATTAAGTTCCCTACGAACAGTTCTTGTGCTGAAGTTGCAACCAAGGACAGAAGATTTTGACATGCTTCAGCACTCGGCGGTCCTATTCTGTGAGCTTTTGTGGCCTACCACTTTGCGGCTGAGCCGTTGTTTCTCCTAGACGTTTCATCTTCACAATAACAGAATTTACAGTTGTCCGGGGCAGCTCTAGCAGGGCAGAAATTTTACAAACTGACTTGTTGGAAAGGTGGCATCCTATGACTGTGACACATTGAAAACAAAGCTATAAGGATTTACTAGAAGTACTAGCCTATCTCAACAAAATTGTGTTGATAACAAGAGTGGTAAAACAGCAAAACAATGATAAACCCAGTTGATTATCAATAACATTCACAAGAGGCCTCATGTTTGATAAAATATACTGTTACACTTTTAATCTGTGTGAACTAGTCCATTCTAGGAAAAAAGGCCCAACCCTTTAACTGCAGACACAATTTCTTTTAAATGTGCACAGACCGGTGACAACAGGGCAATCTGTGCATACAGTACTCAATTAATTTTACTGGAAGTGTGGACACTAATGCTGTATGGTTCTCATCTTCCAAATTTATGAAGGAAATGCATCCTTTCAACCAATGTGAAATTATCTCATATTAATTCTACTCTTTCTCTGCCAGGTATCGACTCCATCTCAGAACACAAAAAGATGGTGGACCCCTCGGATGAGAAGGCTTTGGCTGCAGCTCGGAGCCTGGAGGCGTTTGTGTGTTACCAGGACCTCTACCACATGTGGTGGAGCCTCAGCACTAACACAGCAGGAGCTCAGAGAGACATGACTAATGGACTGCACTCAGCCAGCAAGAACCACATCAATGGATTGGACAGCCATGTTACTGACACTCCAAATGGAGATGGGATGGGATGGTGTGTGAGCGCTCAGAATGGAGACGTGAAGATGGGAGTGCGTGTGAACGCTTGCCAGGTGCTGCTGTCTGAGCCCCACGCAATCTGCCAGGCCACCCAGAGGGCTATAGCGGAGATCAAGCAGAGACTGGCCTCCATGGTGCACCAGCACAGCCAAACCCAGGAGACTAAAGCCAGCCTTGGGGAGGGACAGACTGAAAGGCCCAACTCGGCCCAGGGCTCCACCCCAACAGACAGTCAAGAGTCCACTGATGCAGGACAAGAGTACAGCATATTTTTCTCATTGTGTCTTTGGACATTAGTTCTGTTTAGACTAGAGAAAGACAACTGTAATAGTGTATTCAGACAAATAGTTGATGTAAGTGAAAGTTATGATTGTCTGTCAGAGTTTAATCAACTTTGTTTTTCAGAGCTGACACTGAATCTCTACCCTGCTTGATTGCCATGGTTTCTGAGCACCACAAAGAGTTGGCTGACATCCCAGAACATGTCAAAGTAAGACTCCCTCATACTTTTTTACTAAACTTTTTCCTGCTGCCATTGTTTTAAAAATATTATTTTATTTCAGAAATATCCATACCCAGATGTTCTGGAGTGCTGCTTAGTTCTGCTCTATTTGAGTAAGAGTCCTGCTCTTGTTCCTGATCACCTAAAGAATGAAGCAGTGGCCTTGATCCGCAAGTATGGAACTACCTCTCTCCGCAAAGCCTCCCAGCGATTCCGATCTTAGTTATTTTTCTATTTTCTTCAGTCTGAGAAATGCACTTAGCAAGTCTGTATATCAATAAATAAACCTTTTCACTAAGCTAAGTCTGATTTACTTGGGTATATGAATACCAGCCTTCAAATGAATTAACTGTTCAATGTTTTTGCACTGCTGGGGGCCTAGGCTCACACACCCACACAAGTGGTTAGAATATCCCTCACTAAGGAAGAAAATCATCAGACCTGATGTCTAGTAAGGCTCTAAATAAAAATTCCAGGTTGCACAGCAAACGTGAGAAATGGTTGCATGTCTGGTTCTGTCAGTTTAACAAATATAGGAAAAGCTTGGTCTAGGAAGAAATGTATGGCAGCATAAGGCACAATATGGATAAAAAGGCTCTACAGTGCGACCATTTTACTCACATATGCATTTAAATATTTTGCTATGAGAACTGGAATTTTAGCATCTCATTTTGTTCTTAAATGTCTGTGTGCCTACATTTAACTTAGGCACATACTCCTTGTAAACTTTTCTTAAAGTGTTACGTGACAAAGCATGCCCAAAATAGGAAATACTATCAAACATTGAAAATAGATTTTTTTTTTAATATACAACTGTTTCAAACAATGCATGTTGTAAAAACAATAGCAACCACAAACCATCTGTTTTTAAACAGAGCAGTGAACAAATTAAAAGCAAATGTTGCACAGAACTGCAGTGTGCCCCTAACACATTTCTACTCAGACCAGCCTGGCACCCATCTAAAACATGTCGGCTTCAGTGAAATTTTACTTTAAAATTGTACGATCCCTACAAGCATGTATCCAACAATGAACTGATTTTCTGAACGATACCAAGGCTTGAGCTACAGTTGGGTTTAAATAACATTTGTTTTGAAAAGCAGGAGTGCAGAGAATTGTTGAGCACTTTCAAATGCTAAACGTCTTATTCACAGTACAATACAAGAGCTGGTCCCATGCTTTTAAAATAGTTGTTACTGCAATGCTGATAAACAAAGGTTTCTGAATACTGGTCCTGGATGATAGACAATGGGGAATTTGAATGTGAACATATGCAGTAAAATCAACTATGACCGAACAAAATGGGTTCAAGAGGAGAGTCTGGTAACCAATGTCCTTTTTGCAGCTGGTGAAGCTGGATACAGAAATTAATCTCATGTTTTCTGGGAGTGGGGGGAGAAAATAAACATCTACTGGATGGGTTAAAACAAGTGCGGCTTCCACTTGATGGCCTCGCAGTCGATCAATGCTTGTTGTTGGTTTCCTCTTGGGAAGAGCTTGAGATGCCGTTCTGATTTTGAGTGGACCCAGAGCCCAATCCATACAATCGCCCACAATATTTTGCATCATCAATGTTGTCTTCAAAGAAAAGCTGCAAAAGACAACTTATTAATGTTTCATGTAACTCCCAAGAGGCCAGTCCTCATCGAGACTAGTTCCCAATCATCTTTTCCTTCCTGACCACTCTTCAGAAAAGACTTGACAGGTGTAAGTACAATGTTGAATATCAGTCCTTTCGCCTATCAGTTGTCATGGAAGACAGACAATAGGTACCTCTTTCATCCTAAAGAAGGCCATCCCTGTGAGCAGCGAATCCGAACCAGCCTGGTGTTGTCTCCCGATCCTCTTTAGTTCCAGCTGGTCAGCCACCTCCTGGAGTCCTCCCTGAACAAACACACAGTTGACATATGCTCAGTCTCGGGAAGTCAAAAGGACATTTCATGTCAGTCACATTTTGGTGAAATAAAATATTTAAAAAAGGTGCACACCTCACTATAGGCCACCATTGATTGTGTAACTGAGGTGGTTTGATGAGCCATGCTTGTATGATGGAGTAACCTTGCCTGAGACTTGACTTGCATTAGCTAATGCCTAGGCGTTTAGCTCAGCAGGCTAACAAAGTTGAGACATGCATGAGACAATTGGCAGCCAACAGTGCTTTCATTAGTTTTGCAAATAACATAAGCAAGTTACCAGGAATATCTCTTTACCTTCAAGTTCTTGCAGCTCTTCATCAGATATTTGACATCATAGATTGCAGGGAAGAAGAGATTGAGGATCTGGAAGAACTCATGTTCCTCCTCAGGTAGCCGAGTGTCTGTTAACAGCTTCACCAGGTAGCCAAAATCGTACCCACTGCAAATGAGAAGTGCGGCAAGGAGATTCATTACAACTTGATTTCGCAAATGACTACTGGGGCACTGTTGGGAGTGTTCATGACTAGGGCCCAGAGTTTATCCTGTTTACCAGGAAAAACGCTAGGCCCACTGACATCGCAACACATCCCTACCTGTGAAAGGAGAGCCACTTGACATTTTCACACAGCACTAAACCAGATGTCATCAGGAGCTCAGCAAAGTAGAGTGTGTCAATCCCCTCTTCCTCGTGCTTTTTGAATTGGAGGCCGGAGTTCTGAAGTAGGTCTATCGAGTCCTGGGAGTACATATCCTCTCTGTTTACAAAAGAACAGAATGGAGCAAACAGTGAAACAACAAACAATAGACTATTACTCAAGAGCCTTATAATAAGGCATCAGATCCTACCCCAAAAATATAAGCATGCCATAGTTTTAATCTCATTACTGGCTATACTGTATTATAACAAGCATACAAGGATTAACACCCACGTTAAATTAAATTTGAAATTGAACTGCCATGTCGTCGTTCCAGGGGGATAGTCTCCATCCTCGTTCATAAATGACAGTCCCAGTTGGATGATTTTCAGAAGGTCCACGTTGCACCTCAAGAGCTGGTACTGGTAGTCTACCGTACTGCGAAACTCGCCAATGGGTCGAACCACCACTCCGGGGAATTCTGTGTCCTGTTGGAACAAGGACATCATTAATGACAAAAACAAGTTGACACAATACATACCAAAACCTTCACAGATTTACTAAGAATCAATGAAAAAGTTAGCATAAGGCACATTTAGCAAGATATATTACCATGGCAATGAAGTTGTAGCTTTGAATTATCTGTCGGATTTTCCTCATTTCCTCATCCACATTGCTTGCCCAGACCTCACAGATAATCTGACTGGTATCTGCCAGTGCAGCTGGCATTTTTGCAGGTTGAGGAAAGGACTGAAAACCCCGACAATTCTGCAGCACTTTCAGGGAACAGTCTGTTGAAAAAAATTAACTGTGGGTAGCAAGAAGAGGTTGAACGTTATCTATGCCATTCAGCTAATCATCAATTAGCTACCATACAGCATTAGTGTCCACACTTCCAGAAAATTAATTGAGTACTGTATGCACAGGTTGTCACCGGTCTGTGCACATTTAAAAAAAATTGTGTCTGCAGTTAAAGGGTTGGGCCTTTTTTCCTAGAATGGACTAGTTCACACAGATTAAAAGTATAACAGTATATTTTATCAAACATGAGGCCTCTTGTGAATGTTATTGATAATCAACTAGGTTTAACATTGTTTTGCTGTTTTACCACTCGTTATCAACACAATTTTGTTGAGATAGGCTAGTACTTCTAGTAAATCCTTATAGCTTTGTTTTCAATGTGTCACAGTCATAGGATGCCACCTTTCCAACAAGTCAGTTTGTAAAATTTCTGCCCTGCTAGAGCTGCCCCGGACAACTGTAAATTCTGTTATTGTGAAGATGAAACGTCTAGGAGAAACAACGGCTCAGCCGCAAAGTGGTAGGCCACACAAGCTCACAGAATAGGACCGCCGAGTGCTGAAGCATGTCAAAATCTTCTGTCCTTGGTTGCAACTTCAGCACAAGAACTGTTCGTAGGGAACTTAATGAAATGGGTTTCCATGGCCAAGCAGCCACACACAAGCCTAAGATCACCATGCACAATGCCAAGCATCGGCTGGAGTGGTGTAAAGCTCACCGCCATTGGACTCTGGAGCAGTGGAAATGCTTTCTCTGGAGTGATGAATCACGCTTCACAAATCTGGGTTTGGCAGATGCTAGGAGAACACTACGCAGTGCCAACTGTAAAGATCAATGGAGGAATAATGGTCTGGGGCTGTTTTTCATGGTTTGGGTTAGGCCCCATAGTTCCAGTGAAGAGAAATCTTAACGCTTCAGCATACAACGACATGCTAGACGATTCTGTGCTTCCAACTGTGGCAACAGTTTGGGAAAGGCTCTTTCCTGTTTCAGCATGACAATGCCCCCCTTGCACAAAGCGAGGTCCATACAGAAATGGTTTGTTGAGATCGGTGTGGAAGAACTTGACAGAGCCCTGACCTCAACCCCATCGGACACCTTTAGGATGAATTTGGGCCCTCACTACATACTCGTCGCCAGACCCACTGGCTCCAGGTCATCTACAAGTCCCTGCTAGGTAAAGCCCCGCCTTATCTCAGCTCGCTAGTAACCATAGCAGCACCCACCCGTAGTACGCGCTCCAGCAGGTATATCTCACTAGTCACCCCCAAAGCCAATTCCTCCTCTGGCTGCCTTTCCTTCCAGTTCTCTGCTGCCAATGACTGGAACGAACTACAAAAATCACTGAAACTGGAGACATCTCCCTCACTAGCTTTAAGCACCAGCTGTCAGAGCAGCTCACAGATCTCTGCACCTGTACATAGCCCATCTGTAAATAGCCAAACAAACTACCTCATCCCCTACCGTATTTATTTATCTTGCTCCTTTGCACCCCAGTATTTCTACTTTGCACATTCATCTACTGCACATCTACCATTCCAGTGTTAAATTGCTATATTGTAATGACTTCACACCATGGCCTATTTATTGCCTTACATTCCTTATCTTACCTCATTTGCACACATTGTATATAGATTAGTTTTTTTTTTCCTACTGTATTATTGACTATGTTTGTTTACTCCAATGTGTAACTCTGTGTTGTTGTATGTGTCGAACTGCTTTGCTTTATCTTGGCCAGGTCGCAGTTGTAAATGAGAACTTGTTCTCAACTTGCCTACCTGTTAAATAAAGGTGATTTAAAAAAATTAACGCCGACTGCGAGACAGGCCTAATAGCCCAACATCAGTGCCCGACCTCAACGAATGGTCTTGTGGCTGAATAGAAGCAAGTCTCCGCTGCAATGTTCTAACATCCAGTGGAAAGCCTTCCCAGAAGAGTGGAGGCTGTTATGGGGGGGGGAAATGCCCATGATTTTGGAATGAGATGCTTGACGAGCAGGCGTCCACATACTTTTGGTCATGTGGTGTACATGTAGCTACATGGCTGGGCGCCTAAATCAAATTCTGACTGGCCTGAGTGATGCTAGCTAGATAAAGAGCAAACAAACTTGGCTGGATAAAACAACCCCTGCAAATTAATTACTTTATTGTTCAAACACTTCGTGAAATAGCTAAGGTTACCTAGCAACAATTAAATGACAGACAAGCTATATACAGTAGCTAACAAGCATCCACATGACATGTAGTGTTAACTAGCCCAGTTACAGTGGAAACAATATAGTAGGCCAACGGTAGCTAGCCACACTTGAAGTTAACTAAAATCAAATGTTCGCTACCTCGAATCAGTCTTCTATTACACATAAACGTTAGTTAGCTACAACAGCACATAGCCAAGCTACATTGGGATAGCTAGCTCAGTTTACTAGCGTTGGCTCGTTTGGTCAGCATTGGTGAAGTCAAGATGGCTAGCTACCTGGAAACCCCCAGGCTAGCCAACTCACGTTGGTAATTGTTTTGACTTAAACATATTATTGTTTTAGCTAGCAACTATGAAACGTGTAAAGCATAAATAACAATATCTACCTGATCCGTCGTATGATCTTGTTCCGTTTGGGCTACTGCTAGCCCTTGCTAACGTTGCTGCATAACGTTGGCTTCCTTGCTCTATCGGAAGTCATAGAAATACATCTAGGCAGGCGCAGTAAAAAAATAAAAAGCGCACCTTCACGTCTCACTTGATGCTCTGACCAGTAGCTAGAGTATGGACTGTATGGAGCATACACCACCTCCGTGTTATCCACCCGTTTCCCTCCAAAGAAATACAAACTTAAATTGCTAAATATCTATAGTGTGTAACTTCATAGTTGCCAATGTGGTTGGTTTCATGTCATGACCCTATATACATTATATCAAGGTTTCGGCACAATAATGACCCAATTATCCAGGAGTTAATTGGTTTGCAAAAGTTTTTACAAATGAAATGCTTTATAAATTGTGTCACATTTCCGAAAATCTTCAACTGGATGGACCTTGGTGTGGCACAATAATTGATGCGAAGCGTTAATAGGATTTTGTTTAAGACATCTTTATTTGAAAAGCGTAAAATACCTGACAGTTATGTAGCTCCAAAAGTCCAAGGAAAACCTGATACAGTTCCAAGACACAGATTACCACAATCACTTTTCCTACTAAGATATAATTACAATAGTTGTCATCATTCAATTACTAATATTCTGGTCATACAATTACACCTGAAGATAAATAGGGAGGCATGTGTGACACCTGAAGTACTTGGAGTTATCCTGAAGTCCTGGTGTTATGAATAATGCATTGATTCATGGTAATTTTGAAACAGAGACATGGACAAGTCTATATTCAGAATTTCTCAATTAATGCCAGTACATAAGCACAGTATTTGGATGAGAAATGCAGACATCAATGTCATTCAAACATGTCAGCTCTAGACTCCTCAAATACTGTACATTGGTATATCTACTGTGCTATACAACAACAGCACTGCAATACTCCACGACGAGTAAACACTGTCAAAGGTACATTTCTTCTGAAGCATGGCACTTTAGATTGGCTTCAAAATAAATACAAAATAAAGCTGAGGAAGTATTTTTAAAACCGCAATGACATGTCAATGCTTTTTGTCAGGGTCCCTTGTTCGCACAGCTGGGAGAGAGATGTGGTAACTGTTGGTTAGAGTCAGCACTTCTTTGAATGTGGGACACCTCTAATACAGGCATGAGGAGCTGGAAGGAATCCTGGATGTACGATGCACTGTTTGAAGCCTAAAGAAGACGAGATACATACAGTACATAGATACATAAACGATGCACCACATTTGTAAATCTCTCACACACACAAACACACATTGTTATGATTCAGCTTTCAAACAGAATGAAGAGGATGTGATATGAAGCAATGTACGATAATGAATTAGATACAAACCTCCAAAAATACTCCAGTTATGAGTGGATTGAGGACATCTCCCTTTTCATTTGACTGCAAAACAAAATGTTTTGGTCTTGTTAGTCTCTGGATTCAGTGAACTAGGAATCTTATGTACCTATTAAAGGGATACTTATGGATTTTGGCAATATAGCCCTTTATTTACTTCCCCAGAGTCAGCTGAACTCACTCACGGATACCATTTGTATGTCTGCATCCAGTATTAAGGAAGTTAGAGGTAGTTTTGCGAGCAAATCCTAACTAGTGTTAGCACAATGACTGAAAGTCTATGGTATCTACTAGCATGCTTGAAAATGAAAAGGAGAGCTTGGATGCAATAATTGTATAATTAACGTTTCGACAGAGAAACTGTCTTCATCATGGTATAATGACAAACACTGCAGGTCACTAATTTATATACTTTGAAAAAACACACACAGGTGTCTGTAATCATGGCCAAGTCTGGCTTGATTTTATTGGTTGATTTACAGATATAAATAGAACATATACAAAAAAAAACAAATAGCTTGCTAGCAGTTACCATAGATTTCTAGTCATTGCACTAACGCTAGTTAGAGATAGATCGAAAAGTGCTGGGGGGGTAGTGGCTAGTCCAACTCAAGGTGTGATAAAAAAATAAAAAATTCACCCCCCTTCCAAAATGTACAAATATTTTCACATGGACCCCCCCCAAATAATTATCTCAAAATAATGTTTACGACCACAAATAACAATAACTGTAGAGAACCTGTGTTTACAAACGTGGATATCGACTTAGACACTTCAGCATGCAGTCAATGCCACGCAGGGCTACGGGCCAGAAGGATGAGGGTTCATCAACCATCACAGACGAGCTCACTCTCCCTGCCTGTTTCATTACACTACAATCAGAGCCTGGTGCAGACAATGATCAGCTATGGGGGAAATCAGATTTTTTATGCCATTTATAATTATACAGTGCCTTCAGAAAGTATTCAGACCCCTTGACTTTTTCCACGTTTTGTTACGTTATAGCCTTATTCTTAAATATTTATTTTTTCTCAGCAATCTACACACAATACCCCAGAAAAGTTTGTAAATGTATTAAACATTAAAAACAGAAATACCTTATTTACATAAGTATTCAGACCCTTTGCTATGAGACTCAAAATTGATCTCAGCTGCATCCTGTTTCCATTGATCATCCTTGAGATGTTTCTACAACTTGATTGGAGTCCACCTGTGGGTAAATTCAATTGATCGGACATGATTTGGAAAGGCACAGACCTGTCAATATTAGGTTGGGAGTGCATGTCAGAGCAAAAACCAATGAGGTCGAGGGAATTGTCCGTAGAGCTCCGAGACAAGATTGTGTCGAGGTACAAAAGGGAAGGGTACAAAAAAAAATGTCTGCAGCATTGAAAGTCCAAGAACACAGTGGCCTCCATCATTCTTAAATAGAAGAAGTTTGGAACAACCAAGCGTCTTCCTAGAGCTGGCCGACCGGCCAAACTGAGCAATCAAGGGAGAAGGGCCTTGGTCAGGGAGGTGACCAAGAACTCAATGGTCACTCTGACAGAGCTCTAGCGTTACTCTATGGAGATGGATGTCATTCTAAAAGGTTCTCCCATCTCTGCAGCACTCCACCACCAGGCCTTTATGGTAGAGAGGCCAGACAGAAGCCACTCCTCAGTAAGAGGCACATGACGCCTGCTTGGAGTTTGCCAAAAGTCACCTAAAGACTCTTTGGCCTGAATGCCAAGTGTCACGTCTGGAGGAAACCTGGCACCATCACTACGGTGAAGCATGGTGGAGGCAGCATCATGCTGTGGGGATGTTTTTCTGCAGCAGGGACAGGGAGATTAGTCAAGATTGAGGCAAAGATGAACAGAGTAAAGTACAGAGAGATCCTTGATGAAAACCTTCTGCCGAGAGTTCACCTTCCAACAGAACAACGACCCTAAGAACCCAGCCAAGACAACACAGGTGTGGCTTCTGTACAAGTCTCTGAATGTCCTTGAGTGGCCCAGCCAGAGAACGGACTTGAACCAAATCAAATATCTCTGGAGAGACCTGAAAATAGTTGTGCCGCGATTCTCCCCATCCAACCTGACAGAGCTTGAGAGGACCTGCAGAGAAGAATGGGAGAAACTCTCCAAATACAGGTGTGCCAAGCTTGTAGCGTCATACCCAAGAAGACTCAAGGCTGTAATTGCTGCCAAAGGTGCTTCAACAAAGTACTGAGTAAAGGGTCTGAATACTTATGTAAATGTGATCTGAGTTTATTTTATTAATACTAAATTAGCAACAATTTAGAAAAAACTGTTTTTGCTTTGTCATTATGGAGTATTGTCTGTAGATTTATGAGGGGAAAAAAACAATTTAATCAATTTTAGAATAAGAATGTAACGTTAACAAAATGTGGAAAAGGTCAAGGGGTATGAATACTTTCCGAATGCACTGTATAAAATATTTGAAACAAATTTTCCACCAACAGGTTTCTGTGCCAATGCACCACACAACCAATAAACAAAGCATTCAGACTTTGGGCACTTCAATATCACGGTTTGCGTTTTCAACACCAAAATAAATAGACTGTTAATCTCGACAAAGAGAATATACATCCCTCTCTACCCAGCAGGCTTACCCAGTATTGAAGACATCTCAGAATGTAATTAAACCTTTTGGTGTTTTGTAACAGATGTCTCTTTCCTTTCATCAATTGGCCACTGCACAGTTTGGATTGATACATTGATTAACTTATTTGTCAGTTAAAATAGTACATATAGACAAAAATATTGTTTGGACAATAAAGTCTGGGACTTATTTCCATTGTGGCCCCTATTCTTTTTTACATAAATACATACAATACCAGTCAAAAGTTTAGACATACCTACTAATTCCAGGGTTTTTCTTTATTTTGACTATTTTCTACATTGTAGAATAATAGTTAAGACATCAAAACTATGAAATAACACATATGGAATCATGTAGTCACCAAAAAAGTTTGAGATTCTTCAAAGTAGCCACCCTTTGCCTTGGCATTCTCTCAACCAGCTTCACCTGGAATGCTTTTCCAACAGTCTTGAAGGCGTTCTCACATATGCTGAGCACTTTCACTCTTTTTTCATTCATTCTGCGGTCCAACTCATCCCAAACCATCTCAATTGGGTTGAGGTCGGGTGATTGTGGAGGCCAGGTCATCTGATGCAGCACTCCATCACTCTCCTTCTTGGTCAAATAGCCCTTACACAGCCAAAATACCTTGCGAAAGCAGTATTTGTGAAACTCAAAAGACAGTTTATAAATGTTCATAGTGAGGCAGTACAATTAAGTTACATTATGAAAAGTTGTTGTGCAAGACCATGAATACTAACATCTGAAGCTGAGTTCTGTGAATGTGGCTTCCAAGAATGTAAGCTTAGTGACAGGCTAAATATACTTTGTGATATAGCTTGAATAGAATCACTATCTTACCCCTATTGTAGTTAAACAGGAGGTGAACTTCTTGGAAAGTAGTGATATCTCTTTACACAAAACAATTGTTATTCTGTAAGAGGAGAACAAAATGTTGAGTTAGAGCACAATCACATACTAGAAAATGACAACAATGAGGGTATCAATACACACACGTAATGTCTGAAGGTTAGGGATGTGTGAACCAGAGCTATATCTATGACTAGTAATATAACACTCTGTAGATGGCTGATGGTATGTAGGAACTTACTGCGAGAGGATTTTGGCCTGCTCCAAAGTGGTGACCTTTTGGCTGGTACAGAACAGGATCATCTCGGCCACTTTGTGGAACTGCTCTATGGATCTGGCTGTTAGCTCAGCCAGGCTTTTGATGGCCGACGAGTGGACATTCTGGAAGGAATCAACAACACTCACATCAGTAGTTACAACAGAAAGAAGCTCCATTCTAATTGTCACGATGTCAGATAATAATCTTACATACCTCAACAGTATAGGTTTTTGCCACTTCCTCTTCATTCCTTTCTTCTTCCTTTATAGGTTTGGTCATTTGAGCAATCTGGTCACATGCATTCTTACTAACCTGATGAGTGTTTGCAGAGGGAAAATAGGTTAGAGATTAGTGATCTACCATGCCGAAAAAGCAAAGTCGAGTAGCGCTCAGTCCTTTCAAAACGCAGTCCTGCCAAAACTCTCCAGAAGATGGCCACAAACAGTGCTATATTATTGGACCACTGGCTTGAAATTCAATCAAGACAGAAATGTATTGTGCCAACCTTCCCAAGTTTGTCAGCTGTTGTGGATATGTGTAGTCCATCAAGGGCCTCTGTTAATTCCCTCAGAAACTCAGCGCCATCTTCATCTGAAAATAAATATGAATAAACTAAATGTATTGCTTTTGCTCATTGTATTTATCACAAAAACATACTGCCATCTTTCCCTAAAACAAGATAACAATGCTGATGTTTTTCAGTTGAATTATCACCAATCATAGACCAAAAGTATTTTGTTTCTGTTGTGAGTACAGTGGTGACCCATCATTCTGGGTGGCAGGTGGGGCAGAGGCCCACCTGTTTTGAACCCTACCTGTTTAGCAAAATATATACAGTACCAGTCAAAAGTTTGGACACACCTACTCATTCAAGGGTTTTTCTTTATTTTTACTATTTTCTAAACTGTGAAGCATTTATTTGGGATGAAATCTAATGAACTTGTCCTCTGCAGCAGAGGTAACTCTGGGTCTTCCTTTCCTGTGGCGGTCCTCATGAAAGCCAGTTTCATCATAGCACTTGATGGTTTTTGTGACTGCACTTGAAGAAACGTTCAAAGTTCTGACCTCAAATTGACTGACCTTCATGTCTTAAAGTAATGATGGACTGTCGATTCTCTTTGCTAATTTGAGCTGTTCTTGCCATACTATGGACTTGGTCTTTTACCAAATAGGGCTATCTTCTGTATAGCACCCCTACCTTGTCAAAACACAACTGATTGGCTCAAATGCATTAAGAAGGAAAAAATTCCACAAATGAACTTTTAACAAGGCACACCTGTTAATTGAAATGCATTCCAGGTGACTACCTCATGAAGCTGGTTGAGAGAATGCCAAGAGTGTGCAAAACTGTCATCAAGGCAAAGGGTGGCTACTTTGAAGAATCTCAAATATAACATATATTTTGTTTTGTTTAACACTTTTTTGGTTACTACATTATTCCATATGTGTTATTTCATAGTTTTGATGTCTTCACTATTATTCTAAAATGTAGAAAATAGTCAAAATAAAGAAAAACCCTGGAATGAGGTGTCCAAACTTTTGTTTCATTGTTTTGCTTACTTTGTGTATTATAATTAGCGAATGTGCTTTTTTTCCACGAGGAGGGGATGCTATATAATGTTGTTGGGTCTGTAATCATGTTTGCTAGTGACAGTTTCTTCCCATTCAAATATATATTTATTTTCAACAAAAAAAACAGTAATAGACCCATGTAATTTCAGTTGATATTGCGAGGGTTGTTTTGTTTGCGCAATGCGCTGTCTGTGCGTCGGTATAGTGGTAAGTGAATCCTTGTGATTGTATTATCCTTCCATTTTAGACCACATAGACCTAATAAAATAGATCAAATGTTAGGCTAACCGTGTTGCTCTCTCTCTGTGTGTGGTGACTTAAAGAAGAGAGTGCAGATTAAAGGCCTACCTCGTTTGCTTGCACTTTATTATACTTAGAGCTAAGTGTTAATGATATAAGAACAAACAGTATGAATTTACTGAACATACATTTTATAATGTTTGTGTATGGTTCAAAAGTAAAAACTAATTCATTATTGAAGGAGAATGCGGTTCTTATTGAGTTACACAAATCCACAAGGAGTCAGTGGAAACCATATTTATTTAAGCAAGTCAGCCATATCAGCTATGTTTTTTTTTTTAAAGGCAGTAAATGAGGATGAAGGAACTGTTTTCCTGTTTTCGCTAAGTGTAGCGGTGGTACGGATTCACTCCATGGTGCTGAAAGGAAAGCTCTGCTGTCAGGACAGCTTTATGTAGGCCCTAACAGTTTGTGGGCACTGTTTGTCACTGTTATAGTGCTATTTAATGTATTGTTTAATGTTGTGTAGTGGCTTTGCTGGCATGCATCTAAAAAAAATTGGTTGAGTTTGCCCCAACAAGATTTACATGCTAAAATTGTCTCTGTTTGAGTACTAAAAGACTGTAAATGTAACATTGTGATAGTAGACTTTATGTGACTGTTCTGTGACAGTAGCCTACCTTTCTTTTCTTCCACCTCCTCGTCGTCAAACTCTACCAGAGAGAAGGATTCCTTGATGAGCTTCAGGTCCTCTTTGAGTTGGGCCAGCTCCTCTCCAGACAGAGTGGTTAGTACAGATTTCACCTACACCACACAACACACAACTGATTCAGTCATAGATAGGATCTACTAAAATGGGTAGGCATCAAGATTCAGCCGCGGGCCGATTTATGTCGGGGGGCCAGAAAATAATATAATAATTGGTACATTGCAAATTGACTACTACTAAGCCCAAAAAGAGATTTGTATTTAAAAATAACAATAATTTCATACCTTGAGACACAATGAGACATGTATATATATGTATATTTTTACCTTATTTGTGGGAATATTTGGGTATCAGATTTACGAAATTAAACTAATTTTTAGCTGAATTCCTGGCCGCCTGTTGCTGACCCCTGTACTAAAAGGAGCCAGGAGGATTTTAAAGTGCCATGGACTTGTTTTTATATTTCAAAAGGTTGCAATGGCTGTAGGTTTTCCATTTAAAAGTGAGCAAAAATACAGCTAACAAGATGTTGTGTTAATTTCAACGGAAGGCTGTGCGCTGTGTGCAATCAATAATGTTTTGAGAGGCTGTTTACTTGTTTCTTTGTACAAGGTACAAAATGTGGAACTTGCTCAGTATTACCTTTGACTCACACTCCCTGGAGAGAATCTCCAGAGCTTCCAAGTGGGCTAGGCCCTGGAATTCATCAAACAGCATTCCGTAATGGGCCTTCTTTTCCGTGTCGGAGGAAACCTCCTCGGCTGTTTGATGCTCCTCACGCTCCTTGGCCTCCCGTAAGACCTTCAGCCAAAACAAAAATCTTATTCAATCTTGGTCAGAAAGCTTTCAAATGCAAATAAAGTGTAAGCAAAACACTGGAGGTGGCTTCTCTAACATCCATTCACCTGAGAAAGAGTGTTAGTCTTGATCATCAGACCCTTTGCTTTCTTGAAACCTGGATCTCCCTCTGCTATGACATCCATGGTCTTCTTGCCTATGAACTCCAAGGCATCCAAACCCCCTGTTAGGACTATTTTCCCCTGGAATATAGATATTTAAGTCAGTAACCAAGTCACTTTTGCCCATAAACAACATATTATGATGGTAATCATCAAAAAAGCAGAGAAGCATTGTTTCTTACAGTGCTTTGAACAACACTGCTGAGGGATGAGAACATTCCCATGGTGCTTCCCATGGCTGATGCTCCTTCCCCTTTATCAGTCTCATTACTGGGTTCACCTAGAAGTAATATACATGTCAGACATCAACCTAATGTGCATAGTTACAACAGTGAAGCACTCTACATCTCCACAACAAACGCATCTTAAATATACTAAGGCTTATCACGGCTAATGCTAAATCCAGAGTGATGACTCGTGTTGATGACCAGTGTGTGCTATCATTACCTTCTTGTTTGTCCTCCTCTCTAATTGGTGCAGACAGCTCTGTGGAGCTGGGGATTCCCAGTGAAGTCTCTGCCTTCTCAATAGCCTGGGTGATCCCTTGGCCTCAGAATGAAACAAAAGGAATACATTTTTAGATCTTTGAAAATGTATCTATGCTGACTGAAAGATCAGACATATTGTTTAACATGACACCATAATGATAATACAAACTGACTATTACTCAGAGACAAACCAAAAACTCTGACATTAAAATATGTCCATCCATTTTTTTTATCTCCTCACCCACAGTGGCCACAGTGGCTGAGGCCGTTGACATTATGGACTTTCCCCAGCTCCCCCAGTAGCTCCATCCTCCCTGGGCTACTGTCAACTCACTGGATGCCTGGAAGAGAGCGAGAGATGGAGAAAGAAAACGTTTGTACCAGACTCTGCCGTTTGTAGCCTATACGGCTATAATAAAACCTAAACCTTATCCAGACCTTAAAAGGGACAATCAGCAGGGACAACAAACACTATATAGCCTCAAAACATGGTTAAAACTATAATTTTGATATCATGGATGGTCAGTCCCTGCATCCATAGCTCTGTCTATGAATTTGAGAGTAAAGATTTCTCCAGACCCATCCCTTTTTACCAAAACAGTGGCAGGAGCACGCTTTGTTATTGTTTAAACTGCTGATTGGTCTTTTAAGGTTAGAAGTTAAGCTTATTGACTCTTTCACCCAGCTGTATCACATCATGTCTACCTTGGCTGGCTCTTCTTCTACTTTGGGTTTCTCCTCCTGAGTCTCCTGGACTTCAACTGGAGGTTTTGGCTCTGGTCTTTTCCTGGTCTTCCTTTCCTTCCTGGTCGGGGCAACATCTGTGGAGTTATCTGTGGTGCTGTCTCCAGTTGGTATCTGTAGAGAGCTGTCTGGTGTCTGTTGAGCACTGTCTGTTAGTGTCACAGGCATGGGTTGCTGCAGTGGGGCCTCTGTCTCTGCGACCTCGGAACTCCCAGCAGGGTCACTGGGGGCTTTGCTGTCCGACATATTAACACATACCTGTTGTTATTTGATGAAAATAAAATGAGAACTTCATGTGCAATGTTTAATGGCAACTAAAAACAGGTTTAAAAAGGACATTCTATCCAACCATTAAGCTGGAGATAGAGGTCTCTTGCCATACTGACAAGGCATGGGCTTTTCTTGCAGATTTAGTCTACCTAGCTAGCTAGATTACCTAAATGACAGATTAGGGACTGATACTCAGAAACTAAGATAACAGTTGTCTGAGCTAAATGTAAGATGGCAAGGTAGGCAGTGTTACATAAAACACCATTAAAGTGGTAGTAATTATACACTCCCTGGAAGAATATTACTTGTATTTTTTTTTTTTTTACATTTTCTGACAAGCGAGCACTTAAGATGTGGTAATTTTCACGTTCTCATAAATTCATAGAATGTTTGGTAATTACTATAGTAAGGCATTTGTGAAAATTCTATAGCAATATAGAGTGGGAAAGCAGCCGTGCGTTAATAAGACACTGCGTTAAATAAAACCTAATCAAATAAAAGCATCTGTACTGTCCAGGACCGGAGTCCACGCAGACCGGTGCACCATAGCCAATCAGAGATTTTTTTAAATGTATTTATTTTTTATTTCTCCTTTATTTAACCAGGTAAGCCAGTTGAGAACAAGTTCTCATTTACAACTGCTACCTGGCCAAGATAAAGCAAAGCAGTGCGACACAAACAACACAGAGTTACACATAGGATAAACAAATGTACAGTCAATAACACAATAGAAAAGTCTATATACAGTGTGTTGAAATGTAGTAAGATTAGGGAGGTAAGGAAATAAATAGGCCATAGTGGCGAAAGAATTACAATTTAGCAATTAAACACTGGAGTGGTAGATGTGCAGAAGATGAATGTGCAAGTAGAAATACTGGGGTGCAAAGGAGCAAAAAATAAATAATATCAGAATGAGGTAGATAGGTGGGCTATTTACAGATGGGCTATGTACAGGTAAAATGATCGGTAAGCTGCTCTGACAGCTGATGCTTAAAGTTAGTGAGGCCGTTGACATGATGGATATAAGACTCCAGCTTCAGCGATTTTTGCAATTTGTTGCAGTCATTGGCAGCAGAGAAATGGAAGGAAAGGCGGCCAAAGGAGGAGTTGGCTTTGGGGATTACCAGTGAAATATACCTATGGTGACCAGTGAGCTGAGATAATGTGAGGCTTTACCTAGCAAAGACTTATAGATGACCTGGAGCCAGTGGGTTTGGCAACGAATATGAAGCGAGGGCCAGCCAACGAGAGCATACAGGTTGCAGTGGTGGGTAGTATATGGGGCTTTGGTGAATAAACGGATGGCACTGTGATAGGTGGCACCAACAGATGCCTATCCGGGAACATAACAGTCCAAACAACCATGAAAAGGAAGGCTTGCTTTCCTTCAGTTGCCCATGCACATCAACAAGATCAACAACTAATGCTAGAAGCGAGATTAGCTAAAATCTAATGAAGGGACGTTAGATAAACCCTCTCAAACTTTTTCAGGTGGTTGGCCGTCAAAATTGCACTGATAACCGATGGGGAATAGTAACCTGCTTGTCCCGTTGTCAAGGAAGTGAGTTTGTGCTTATACAGGACCTCCCGTCCCCACCTACAGTCAACCAATCATGTCAATATGGAGCTATATGGAGCCCTCCGCATTGTTACAACATTTTGGAGGCGCACAGCGATGCAGTATGGAGTGTAATTTTGCCTCTGCGAGGCTTCGCAATTGCATCACACCCCACATCCAGAGCCCTTACAAAAAAAAGATGCCAGTTTTGACTCTGCAATAAAAGTAGTTGTTGACTGTGGTATTTTGGACGCAGTAATTGCAGAATAACTGCAAAGTACTACAATTGAACTGCAGTTATACTTCACTGTAAGTGCAGTTACACTGCAAAAGTACTGCAGTAAAAAAAAAAGTTATTTTGGATGCAGTATTTTCAGTTATACTGATTTCTGACTGCAATCTTTTTTCGTAAGGGAGCCTCCAACCACATTTTCGGATTAAGCGTAAATTGGCATTGACTCTGTTGCATATCTCACTGCTTTCTTCTATGCACTGTGCTCTCCTGACGCCAAATAATCAACACTTCTTAATATTAATTGTGGTCAGTAAACCTATGGAATATGGTGTTAGGAAATTGCATACATACTGTTAATAGTATTTATAAAAATGTATTACAAGTGCATAACTAGATGGTAATTTTCCATGAAGAAATATGGTTGCATTTTCTTTTTATCATTATTTTGTTGCAATGTTTTCATAAACCATGTACAATATTTGATTGGCAACATTTTTTTTTTATGTTGATGTGAGTTTGTCATGATGTGCACACTCTGCAGTTTCAAAATAATTCAAAGGGTGGCAGCCTAGACCACAAATGAATGTTTTGCATGAAATAATGTTCTGGTTACTTGCAATATAGAAGGATTGGGATTTTAGGCTGCCATTTTTAGGATTATGTTGGAATTGAGTACACTCACATTAGCAGTAGGCTTATATTATAACTGTAGAGTAGGGGGACACAGACAACTTATGACAACAGATATGTACAAACTCATGCACCAAAAACGCTTGAAAATCATAATTGTATAGTATTTGTGGTAATAAATCAGATACCAAGGTCAATTATTTCCCCTGAGGACCCTGAGAAAGTTTGTGGGTTTTACTGTAGTGCCAACGCTTCACAATTTTACACAAATGTACATACCAGCATATAATCCTTTCGGCAACTAAATATTCACAATGCTTGTGAGTTATATTGCACAGTAATAGGATGTTAGTCCATCCATGCAGATTAGAAATTAAACAAAATGATACTTTAGGTAAGAAAATCCCAACTCTTTGTGTGTGTTGCGTTACAACAGTGAGAGAAAGCTACTTTCCTGTTGAGGGTAGCATCAATCTATATCACCTATTTGTCAGCTGTGCAAACCTGTCTATGATTTCACTCTTTTCCAAGCGTGTTAATTATATCTTTGTCAAATGTCAAGACAGCCTGGTGATGCATTCTAACCTGGGTCATTGTGCTCCTAAACCAGGTATGTAGACATCTTAACGCACTGAAAGATCTCTCACAGCTGCTAACTGGGTTGGTCAGCGCAACCTGTATGATTGCTTTCAGTGATGGGAACATACCAGGGTCTAACAGTTTATACACACAGGACATGCCAGAAGTGGCATCTTTTTTTAGGTAATGTTTAGTAACAACTACTTCCTATGGCTTGAAAGGAATATGATACATGTTTGTCTTGTGTGGGCCTTCCCTCTCCTGTGTTCTCCTCTCTCTGTCCTGTCTGCTCCTCTCTTTTCCATGCTGTCTGAAATTCTGCTGTTCCTGAATCCACAATATTATTACAGAGAATGAATAGTATCAGTACAGTAGCACAATTGAGTATTCTGAACACAAACACACAGAGAGAAAGAGAGAGAGAAGCAACATGAAGAACAGGAGAACTGTCATATAATGTTTACCTGAACTGAGCTAAAGGTAAAATATGGGATAATTTATGTTCCTTAATGATAATAGCAGTTCACTCAATCTTAAACCTGATGAACATTTAACTGTCTTAACTTATCACTAACCACGATACCTGTGTTTTCTCTCTCTCCCTCTCTGTTCTACTGTACGCTACTCTGTCTTTACGTAGATGCAGAATAATATCAGTGCATTTGCGGGCAAAAGACGCGGGGCTGAGCCAAAACATTTTGGGCTTTAAAGCCTGGGTCTGGTGACGTCAATGGTTCAAGTTCAACATAGCTAACTATCTAGCAAAGCGAGTCCCGTTTTTTGCTAGCTAACCAAATGACACCTGCATATTTAGCTTTAGCGCCGAAAAAAGATATATGGGGAAAAAATCGGTCACTCACCCACTCCTCCAATGACAAGACATCCTCCCAGCAGTTAGCTAGCTAATGTTAGGCTCCTTGTTTTTAGCTTGCTAAATAAATACATATCTACATAAATAGATACGCTAGCCTAGGGGTGTCAAACTCAATCAGCGAAAGGGACATATTGAAAAAAACACAACGAATTCGCGTGCCAGACATAGCCTTTTTTTTTAAACGTGCGACCCAAACTCGCCATTGTTTTATTACAAACAAATGCTGTAATGTTATATAGAATTGTATCATATTAAACAAACGAAATAACACGTTTCCAGCCTTCGCAGATGTGCATAATATCCTGCGACCCTAATGAAAAATGATTTCACTCCAAACAACAACGTAGCTATAGGTTGTTGTAACATTTAAACTTAAAACGTGTTTAACATTTTTTTGCAATGCATGGATCACCGGTGTGGTTGAATGTAGCACTGCTGTATGGTGCACTCAACATGTATTGTAGTTGAGTAGCCAGCCTAGGATACTGTTCAAATATTGCTGTAATAGGCCTACATGTTTCTCGTTTGCATGGTGTTTTGTTGCAAGTTTAGTTTTTTGGTTATCCATTGTCAAGCTTTAGAAACCAAAGCCATACTGAAACATTTTAGTAGCCTAGTTAGGACTGTGGCATCCGTCTGTACACGTTCCCTCCACTGCGCGCTGTAAACGTGACACATGAAAGCATTGCAATTGAAGTTAATACAAGCGCATCAGGCTAATTTCAAGATGACTCGACTGTTGACTCATTTATACTCGCTTGTGTGTCCTATTCGGCCTGCGGGCATTGTGTTTAACATCTGCGCTAACCTATTGGCCACGTTAAGACTGACTTGTGATTATTGCCCTTTCTAGTTTCATTATATTGACATTCCCTGCCTTAGTTACAGTCGACCATTTTTGTTAAAAATATTGAAACTGAAACAGTGCATCCCGAATAGGTGGAGGCAAAAAACAATGTACCAGGCCAGCTGTGATTTACAACCCGATTGCAATATTTGTTGGACTACTAAGAAATGTATCGGTGAATTATATTAATCAAGCATTGAACTGCATTAATCTATTCATTAAAAAATGCCTTACAGTACGTCATGCAATTTTGAGTCAAATATAACCGATTTTTAAAACCTCGTATAAAGTCAGTTTTGAAGCATAAACTGGGAAATGTATATTTTTTACTGATATTATGATTATCGGTCTGTTTGTTTAATATGGGGCGGCAGGTAGCCTAACTAGTGGTTAAAGCATTGGACTAGTAACCGAAAGGTTGCTCGATCGAATCCCCGAGCTGACAAGGTACAAATCTGTCCCTCTGCCCCTGAACAAGGCAGTTAACCCACTGTTGCTAGGCCATCATTGTAAATAAGTATTTGTTCTTAACTGACTTGTCTAGTTAAATTGAAGTAGTTAAAACGCTGTCAGTTCCACTTGAACGGCTAGACATTGCACTTTATTTTAGCTAGCCGTTAGCTTACTAGCCTGTTTTTAATCCAATATTGCTACCATTTCATCAAGAAAGGTGACAGATAAAAGTCTACGAAATAAGTTACATTGTTTAAATAAAGGCTACAAACTATTGACGTTACAAACCTAGCAATTGTATCCGAAAAGTCATATAATATTCTTGATTTTATTCGTTATCTTGCAAGGGCTTGTGCTACTGGCCACGTCACACGATGATTTGTTTGGGTCAAGATTTTCCTCTACTGCTAGGCGCGTGGATTTCCTGTGCAAAATAGTACACACCGCCATCTGCTGAGCTGGAGTTAAAAAACATTCGCCAGTTGGTTTTATGAGTTTATTAGGGCAAAATCAAATAACCAAAGAAAGCGCCTGGATAACTAGAGATAGCAACTTGCAATAGAATGAACATTGTAAATGTCAATCAGCATACTGTACTTTGAACGTCTATGTTGGTCTATCTATGCAGATTCTGACCACCATGCATACAGTCCCTTCAGAAAGTATTCACAGGCAAGGATGACCACATGTCCGGGACAGTCCCGCATTTTGGCCCTTAGTTCCGGGTCCCGTAACTAAACAATTATATACTGCATTTTATCAACAAATTCAAGCACCACTAATTTAGGAAAACAAGGTTGACTTGTCCCGTATTTCAGTCAGACATTCTAAATAGTCTATTATATTCACGTTGCGCTTATGAAAATATATCTACTGGTGACGTTAAACACTTCTCAAATTGTTTTTGAGATCTTATATTCTGCGCAGCGCAAGAGGAGACATAGGCCAATATCATAGGCAACCAATTTTTATCAAAATCCTTTCGAGCTAAATTCCAGCTAAACTTGGAGAGGACAGTTAGGTGTAACTACTTACAAAATGTGTGCTTCTGATGAAGAGCTACAAAAGTAGCCTAAGTAAATGGCCGTATTAGACTAAATGCATATTCCAATGAAACTGATTGAGATCAGATGATTGGCATACGATGCTGCCAACATGTTGTATTCATGTAGGCTACACTGTCCCGTGAATGTCCCTCAAAATCATTCTGTTGGGTATTTTAAATGTGGTCACCCTACACTTGACCTTTTCCACATGGATTAAAATGGATTAAAAATTGAGTTTTTGTCAGTGGCCTACACACAATACCCAATAACGTCAAAGTGAAAACAATGTTTTCAAAATTTGTACAAATGAATTAAATATGAAAAGCTAAAATGTCTTGAGTCAATAAGTATTCAACCCTTTTGTCATGACAAGCCTAAATAAGTTCATGAGTGAACATTTGCTTAACAAGTCACATAATAAGTTGTATGGACTCTGTGTGCAATAATAGTGTTAAACATGATTTTTGAATGACTACTTCATCTCTGTACCCCACACATACAATTATCTGTAAGGTTCCTCAGTATAGCAGTGAATTTCAAACACAGATTCAACCCCAAAGACCAGGGAGGTTTTCCAATGCTTCACAAAGAAGAGTACCTATTGGTAGATTGTTCTGGACCAGCGTTGATTTGGGGTTGAATATGGCGATAATACCAAATACAGTACAGTATGAAGATAGGCTGCCTAATGAGCAGGACGGCCTTGATTGCAGGTGGCAGGGACACCAGACAAGGCTGCTGTGGTAGTGTAAACAGGGGAAACGGAGGAGGCAGTTGATCCAGTGGAGGCTGCTTAGGTGGTGACAGACACTGGTGTGCGTCGTGGTGGTGGTGCTGAATGAAATTGCTGGCTTGGAGGTGCTAGCTAGCTAACGTTAGTTAGCAAATGTCAGCTACAATTTTGCTCAGTAACATTAGCAAGCAAAAGTGCCCTGATGAAGATTAATCATTGAATACTTATAGATTCTCACAACACAGCTTAGATAAAATCAACAATACAAGGCATAACTACAGCAGCCAACAAACAGAAAATTAACTATGCACTTTCTTTGTTTGGCTACCTTCATGAACAAACAGCAACTGCTGTCTTCTGCATTCGAGAAGGGTGCAACTGCAGCCTGCAATTCAGGGCGATCCTGCATGTGGGCATTCCTGCATCTCCAGGAACCCCTCTTTATACTTCTATTAGTACATTTTTAAGCTATGACTCCGGTTCATAGGCGAGAGGCAGTGGCGCTCCAGTACTGTAGTTGATCAGCTCGTCAAAAATTAGCAGATACAAACTTGAACCCATGACAATTTAGCCAAAGGAGTGAAACTCCTGGACAGCAGTTCTGAGTAGCTTGATTATCCATTCCATAGTGTCCATTTTACCCTCGACCTGTCCTGTTTTTAGGGTGTGTTGTTTGTTAACATTTGATTGGAGAAACCTGCATGATGTAAAAAGTGTCTGTCTCATTACATTGTCATATAGTATATTTTATCTCCAGCCTGTATGCTACTGAAAAGGCCACATACTCTTTGTACCATATTCTATATCTGCTGCCATATGATTTATGTTAGGCTATTTTTGGGTCAGAATTTTGGTGGAGTGTGGCAGCGATGTGTATCTCCAACAGCACCTTGGAGAGGCGTGCTGGGAATGGACAAGTTAAATATTGTGTGCCCCTGCCTTTGACAAAGTGGGCACTGCTTATCCCATGGCGGCATCAGCGCTCACCTAAAAAGCCCATATGCCACAGGTTGAGAGAAATTGTCATTGTTTTGTGACAGAATTATTTGATGTTTTATGTGTTGTTGGGGGTCCGTCTTTGTCAGTTAAACTCTGAAAATGCTGCCCTAATAACATGTTCAACTACTTAAGATATTGTCTCAAATCTAGGTTGTGCCTTTAGATTTCAAGAAAATTAACAACTAAAGGAAGAATTTTTTACTTCTCTCATTGACTTCTCATATCCCAAATCCTGGCTTGGTGTGTTGGGTCTGTTTCGAAAGGTTTAGAAACTCTGTGATAACACGGATCCCCAAGATATACTAGCCAGGACAAACATATTTTCACTATTTCATTAATATCATCAAAACGTACCTGATAAAGTAGAATCCTGTTGAATTATAAAGTTAAAAGTACCATTTTTATTTCTTAAAACATACATTGAAAATCAGAGGTGGAAAAAGTAGCCAATTCGTTTTTTTACACAATTGTATGTCACATGCGTCGAATACAACAGGTGTAAACCTTACCGTGAAATGCTTACTTAGAAGCCTTTAAACAACAATGCAGTTCAAGAAATAGAGTTAAGAAAATATTTACTAAATAAACTAAAATAAAAAAATTCTATAAAAAGTAACACAATAAAATAACAATACTGAGGCTGTATACAAGGGTAAAGTGAGGTAAAGTGACTGTGCATAGATAATAAACAGCAAGTAGCTGTCACGGTTCATGAATCCACTGCCCCTCTCTCTCTCTCTCTCTCTCTCTCTCTCTCTCTCTCTCTCTCTCTCTCTCTCTCTCCTCTTGTATGTTTGAGTGGGTGTGTGGGCGTGGTTCCCAATCTCGGCCTGGTTGTCTGCGCCAGCTGTAACCACTTACCTTCCCTTTATATGTTCAGTGACTGGTGTTTCATGTTGTCAGATCATTGTTACTTCCCTGATGTCGTGTCGGGTTTCTGTGCTTGTCTCTCGCCCTCCTTGTGTGGATTATCTGCTGTGCTCCTTCCTCCCCATCCGGACACGCTCCCCTGGATTTCTCAGCACGCTGTTCCTCACTCCATCATCGGATGGTCCGCCCTAGTCCCTGCGTCGGGTTCCGTTTGAGTATAGTCTGTCTGTCCTGTTGCTCCTGTGAACTGTATTCATTAAACCATCGTTGCTTGCATCTTGCATCCGCCTCTGTCTTGTCACAGTAGCAGCAGTGTAAAAACAAAGGGGGGGAGGTGTCAATGTAAATAGTATTCCTCTGACACCGCCTAGTATATGGGTCCTGGATGGCAGGAAGCTGGGCTGTGCACACTACCCTCTGTAGCGCCTTATGGTCGGATGCCGAGCAGTTGCCATACCAGGTGGTGATGCAACCGGTCAGGACGCTCTCGATTGTGTAGCTGTATAACTTTTTGAGGATCTGGGGACCCATGCCAAATCTTTTCAGTCTCCTGAGGAGGAAAAGGTGTTGTCGTGCTCTCTTCACGACTGTCTTTAGGTGTATGGACCATGATAGTTTGTTGGTGATGTGGACACCAAGAACCTTAACTCTCGACCCGCTCCACTACAGCCCCGTCGATGCGAATGGGGGCGTGTTCGGCCCTCCTTTTCCTGTAGTCCACGATCATCTCCTTTGTCTTGCTCACGTTGAGGGATAGGTGGTTGTCCTGGCACCACACTGCCAGGTCTCTGACCTCCTCCCTATAGGCTGTCTCATCGTTGTCGGTGATCAAGCCTACCACTGTTGTGTCATCAGCAAACTTAATGATGGTATTGGAGTCGTATTTGGCCACGCAGTCATGGGTGAACAGGGAGTACGCACTCCTGAGGGGCCCCTGTGTTGAGGATCAGCGTGGCAGAGGTGTTGTTGCCTACCCTTACCACCTGGATGGCGGCCCGTCAGGAAGTCCAGGATCCAGTTGCAAAGGGGGGTGTTTAATTGATGAGATTTGTGGGCATGTTGGTGTCGAACGCTGAGCTGTAGTCAGTGACCTTGTGAATGTTGACTTGTTTAATAGTGTTGCTCACATTGGCTACCAAGAGTGTGATCATACAGTTGTCCGGAACAGCTGGTGCTCTCATGCATGCTTCAGTGTTGCTTGCCTCGAAGCAAGCATAATAGGCATTTAGCTCGTCTGGTAAGCTCGCGTCACTGGGCAGCTGGCGGCTGGGTCTCCCCTTTGTAGTCCATAATAGTTTGCAAGCCCTGCCACATCTGACGAGCGTCAGAGCCGGTGTAGTGGGATTCAATCTTAGTCCTGTATTGACGCTTTGCCTGTTTGATGTTTGTCTGAGGGCATAGCAGGATTTCTTATAAGCGACTAGTGTCCCGCTCCTTGAAAGTGGCAGCTCTAGCCTTTAGCTCGGTGCAGATTGCCTATAATCCATGGCTTCTGGTTGGGATATATACATGTACGGTCACTGTTGGGACGACGTCGTCGATGTACTTATTGATGAAGCCGCCGGTGACTGAGGTGGCATACTCCTCAATGCCATTGGTTGAATCCCGGAACATATTCCAGTCTGTGCTAGCAAAACAGTCCTGTAACGTAGCATCAGCGTCATCTGACCACTCCCGTATTGAGCGAGTCACTGGTACTTTTTGCTTTAGTTTTTGCTTGTAAGCAAGAATCAGGAGGATAGAATTATGGTCAGATTTGCCAAATGGAGGGCGAGGGAGAGCTTTGTATGCGTCTCTGTGTGTGGAGTAAAGGTGTTCTAGAGTTGTTTTTCCCTCTGGCTGCACATGTGACATGCTGGTAGAAATTAGGTAAAACGGATTTAAGTTTGCTTATGGCCTTATACAGCTCGTTGAGTGCGGTCTCAGTGCCAGCATCGGTTTGTGGTGGTAAATAGACTACGAAAAATATAGATGTAAACTCTCTTGGTATATAGTTTGAGTTTATTTTTATTTTTACAGGGACAGTGCACATTAATCAACGTTTCAGTAAAAGTGCCGGTTTTAGCCAGCCGGCTAATTTTCAACCGCAGTCCCTGGGCAGGTTATTAAAAACAATTACAATACAGACAATCAATGAGCACACGCAGAGCAACATAGGACAAGCAAAACATAGCATGCAGACAGAGCAACATAGCACAAAAAGCAACAAGACAAAATCCATAAAAGCAACAGTGTTTCCACACCTCACAAGCTACAGACAACGGACAACATGGAAAGTGGCAATACACAGCTAGGGATTATGTTCACAAATATTTTTTGTGAAAGTGTGATAGGTGGTGCAGTTATGTGTGTCTGATGGCAGTGTATTCCAGACATGGGAAGCTCTCACAGAGAAAGCAGATTGACTAAAGGTGCTTTTCCTTAAGGGAACTATACAGTCACCTCTCATGGCAGACCTTGTGGATCTGCTGCCATATGTTTGGGTTTTCTGTCTAACAAAAGTACTAAGTGGAGGGGGAGCCAGGCCATTTAGGATCTTGAATACAAGACATGCGTCAGTGTATTGCACAAGATTTTCCCAACTCAGGAGCTCATGCTTTCTGAGGATGTAACAGTGATGATGACTATTGGGCTTCCTATCAAGCACTTTGAGAGCCTGTTTGTAGACAGACTGAATGGGCTTTAATGTTGTACAGCAAGCTTGGGCCCAACTAGTCAAGCAGTATGTTAAGCGAGGGAGTATTATAGATTCAAAGTACAATTTTGCTACCTCTGTAGTCAAACAATTTCTTATAAATCGGAAATTAGCTAGGTTGAATTTGGTTATTTGAATTACCTTTTTCACCTGCTTTTAAAAGAGAGGTTGGAATCAAGTATGATGCCAAGGTACTTGAAATCAGATACCACCTGGAGCTTTTCCCCTGACACAGACATCTGGCTCAGTAGAATCTGTTGTCCTCTTTGTGAAGAACATGCAGACAGTTTTTTCACATTGAGATGCAAACACGAGTCACTGAGCCACTTTGTAACCTGGACCATTACAGTAGTGAGTTCTTGTGCAGCTTGTTGTTTGCTCTTTGCATGCACATATATCACTGTGTCATCTGCATACATTTGAACTTCAGACCCAGTACAGACAGAAGGCAGATCATTAATGTACAGGCTGAACAGGAGGGGCCCCAGTATTGACCCTTGGGGCACGCCCACATCATAGCTAAGAGTGGGCGACAGCTCATTGCTCACTCTGACACACTGAGTTCTGCCTTCAAGGTATGATTTCATCCACCTCAAGGCATCGGGGGAAAAGTTGAAATTGGACAATTTTGTGATGAGAATCTCATGGTTAACAGTATCAAAAGCCTTCCTTAGGTCCAGAAACACAGCCCCAACAACACCCCCTTTGTCCATCTTGGACTTCACATTTTCCAGAAGAAAGCAGTTGGCTGTTTCTGTGGAGTGTTTCGCTCTGAAGCCAAACTGCATGGAGTGTAATGTGAAGGGGCTGTTGTTGAGGTGGGAAATCAGTTGTTCTGCTACACACTTTTCAACAACTTCCGACACCACAGGTAGTATACTAATGGGCCTGTAGTTACTCACGTCAGCAGGGTCACCGGATTTAAAGATGGCCGTTATTATGGCCGACTTCCAGACCCTTGGAAACACCCCCTGACTAATAGATGTGTTGGTGACCTTAGTAATGGGGCCAATGAGTGACTCTTTGTAGTTTTTAAGAAAGGTAGAGTCCAGCCCAAACACATCTTTGGCTTTAGAGTTCTTTAGTGAGCTAATCACCTTGTTCACCTTTGACTCAGAAACCTCCCTTATGATGAAGACAGGTTGAGCGTCATTCACTAGCACTGAGCCCAAGAAACCAGTGGAGGGGTTCTGTGACAGCACCCTGACAGAGTCAATAAAGTACGAATTGAAGGCTATTGCTATTTCGACTGCATCCTGTGTTAGATTGTTATTTACCATGATTTCTAGTCTTTTTGCAGTGTTACTATGGTCTTTCTTTTTTAGATTCTCCCAGATCAATTTAGAATTTCCCTTTGCTTCACCAATTATGTTAATAAAAATGTTTGCCTTGGCCTGTCTGATTTCTTTCATCGCCTTATTTCTCAACATGGTAAACCTACGTCTGTCGTGCTCTAATTTGTACTTTAGAGATGTTTTTAGAGCATAATCTCGTTCTTTCATCAGTTTCCAGATTTCTCCATTTAGCCAAGGAAGAGTGCTCTTTTGGCCAGGTTTAGATTTGATTTTCTTTAGGAAGCCATTTATTGTAGTCTGGATTGTAGTTAGAAAAACCTGACTATCAGCTTCCACATCTTTATAGGACAAGAGACCATTCCAGTTTATTCCCTTAATTGCGTTTTCAAAATAATTTAATTCACTCTTAGGTATTCTTAGTTGATCAGGCTTTCTAACAGTAGAGAGGTTAAACCTGCTCTTAGAAAGCTTTCTGGCTATAAGTGCCAGATTATGATCAGACAGCCCAGTAACCATATTGAATGATTTAGTCTCTCTCTCTGGTTTATTACTGAACACCAAATCAATCTGTGTTTTAGAGCAACAAGTCACCCTGGTTGGCCCTTTAACTAGCTGCGTAAGGACAAAGGTATTAGTGATCCGTTTGAGGGTTTTCCTACAAGATTTGTCTTCATAATTAATGTTAAAATCTCCCATTAAGATGACCTCTTTCCCAAAATCACATTCCCTAAGCATGTTATTAAACTGATAAAAAACACACTTTTGGTGCAAGGTGGTCTATGCATTCCAATAAGGGTAAAAGACATTTGGGGAGACAGTGTAACATTCAGGCCAATACATTCTAGTTCATTATCACATGACCACTCAATTTGTTTACATCAGATATGTTCTTTAATGTAAATCATCAGACCCCCTCCTCTTCCTTCAATCCTGTCTCTCCTGAAAACAGTGTAGCCAGGCACCATCAAAGCAGCATATGGAGAGTTTTTATGGAGCCATGTCTCTGAAAGGCAGAGGAAGTCAAGGTTGGAGTCTGTGAGAAGATGTTGAATTTGATCACTTTTTGGAATGACACTACGAATGTTCAAGTGCCCCCCTAGTAGTCCCTTGGGCTTAGCTCGTGGGTCCCAGATGACTCGAAAGTGATTGACACATTGGAAAAAGTTAAATTTTCTGTGTTTTCTGACGGCTGGGTTTAGGCCGTTTTGTTTCGTTTTGATTCGGGGCAGTTCGGTAGTGCAATTAACTATCCCTCCCGCTTGCACTGGATGCGGGGAACTAATTAAAACAGCTTGCGTACCAGAAGCAGAGTCAGGGATCGCATATAGCGACTTGGATATGTTTAAAGAGTCAAATTCCGTCCTGGAGTCGGGTGAGTCGAGAGAAACCATGGGACCATAGCACTCACCCACCTCCGCAGCGGCGATGATCAGTGGACGAGACCATCCACTGCTTTCCACTCCGGTGAGTATCGCTGGCTCGGTGATGTTAGGCCCAGGATTGAGTTGCACATCCCCGGAGAGTAGGAGGGTAGTGAACAGGTAGTTTAACAGTTTCCGATACATTTTGGACTTAGTGTAGTGTGGTCTACAGTTTATCATGAGGTACTCTACCTCAGGCGAGCAATACCTTGAGACCTCCTTAATATTAGACATTGCGCACCAGCTGACACACACCCCCACCCCTCGTCTTACCAGACGTAGCTGTTCTGTCCTGCCGATGCATGAAAAACCCAGCCAACTGAATATTATCCATGTCGTCGTTCAGCCGTGACTATGTGAAACATAAGATACTACAGGTTTTAATGTCCCGTTGGTGGGATAGTCTCGAGCGGATAACATCCAGTTTATTTTCCAGTGATTGCATGCTGGCCCATAGAATGGATAGTAGAGGCGGGTTACCAACTCACCAACTAATTCTCACAAGGCACCCTGATCTCTGCCCCATGTATTTTCATATTTTCTTCACGCGAATGACAGGGATTTGGGCCTGGTCTCGGAGAAGCAGTATATCCTTCGCGTCGGACTCATTAAAGACAAAATCTTTAGCCAGTTCGAGGTGAGTAATCACTCTTCTGATATCAAGAAACTCTTTTCGGTCATAAGAGACATTATGTACAAAATAAGTTTCATAAAATGCGAAATAGCACAGTTGGTTAGTAGCCCGTAAAATGGCAGCCATCCCCTCCGGCACCATTATCCAAATGTCCTCCCTGAGTAAAAGTATAGATACCTTATCAGAAAGTTACTCAAGTAAAAGTGAAAGTCACTCAGTAAAATACTACTTGAGTAAAAGTCTTAATGTATTTGGTTCTAAATATACTTAAGTATCAAAGGAAATGTAATTGCTAAAATATACTTAAGTATCAAAAGTAAAAGTATAAATCCTTTCAAATTCCTTATATTAAGCAAAGCAGACAGCACAATTTTCTTGTTATAAAATGTATGGATAGCCAGCGGCACACTCCAACACTCAGACATAATTTACAAACTATGCCTTTCTGTTTAGTGAGCCCGCCAGATCAGAGGCAGTAGGGATGACCACTTGTTCTCTTGATAAGTGAGTGAATTGGGCCATTTTCCTGTCCTGTTAAGCATTCAAAATGTAATGATTACTTTTGGGTGTCAGAAAAAAATTATGGAGTAAAAAGTACATTAATTTCTTTAGGAATGTTGTGAAGTGAAAGTAAAAGTTGTCAAAATATAAATAGTAAAGTACAAATATCCCAAAGTAACGACTTTAGTAAAAATACTTTAAAGTACTACTTAAGTACATTCACTTTTGAAAATGCTACTGTTGCTGCTTCCTGTCATGCAGGCTTTTTGATTTATACATTTTTTTCCAAAATTTAGATTTTCTTTTTCAGAACACCAGTTGTAGTTGTCCAAATTCATAATCAATATGCTAAAAGAAGTTGTGATATTTTGAAGACCAACACATACAAGTGAATCCCTACACATTCGTGTCACACTTGTGTTCAGAGGGTGGCTGCTTTAAAGAATCTCAAATATAAAATATATTTAGATTTGTTTAACACTTTTTTGGTTACTACATGATTCCATTTGTGTTATTTCATGGTTTTGATGTCTTCACTATTATTATACAATGTAGAAGATAGTAAAGATAAAGAAAACCCCTTGAATGAGTGTGTCCAAACTTTTGACTGGTACTGAACATACAGAATAATATGAAAAGTTCTGAGACCAGATTGCAGCAGGGGGCTATGGAAAGCCACTGGGCAGTTAGGTATGACTCCTTTGGGTTTATGTAAAAAGCCAGAAAAAATGCTCCTCATCTCTGCGGTAGGCTAAGTGGATCATGTGAAAGGCCTCCGTTGACCATTTTGATTTAAAAGGGCAGGGTCAAGTTGACCTTTAAGCTGGTTCACTCTTAGCTATAGCTGTAAACAGCATTAGGGTTATTAGACAGGAACAGAGGAGCCAGCCCATGTTAGCCTAGAATCCTACCATAGCCGCAGAGCTTTTGGCCCAAAACGTTCATTTAATAGCAACTGGTTCATAGGAAGAGAGTGGCTGAAATACTTGGTTACTGCAGATGCTGCATTTTGTTTCCCATGTTGAAAGTTCTGTGTTGGGTCCAATGCTAACACAGACAAAACCTTCACCCAAGCTGGCTATTCTAACTGGAAGAATGCTATTGCTAGTACCAAAAGATTTGCTTGGCACGCATCAAGCAAAGAGCATTTAAAAAGCAATGCGCTGTGGAAAGAAAAACTAGTTCGAAGTGCTATTGGGAACATTGGTGTCACTGTCGCTTGTTTAATGATGGGCAGCTGGCAAGAAATCACATATATTTGAATGCGATTGTGGACGTTATTGAGTTCATGGTTTCAAACCAGACAACCACTAAGGGGGACATTGGATGCGTTAGAGTCAAAAGGGGAGTGGGACAGTGGACTTTTTTGGTCTATGACGGAATATACTGTGCCTTAGAACCCTTGACTTTTTTCACATTTTGTTGCGTTACAGCCTTATTATAAAATGTATTAAATGTCCCCCCATCAATCTACACACTATACCCCATAATGACAAAGCAAAAACATTTGTATACATTTTTGCAAATGTGCTACAAATAAAAAAAACGTGAATATCACATTTATATAAGTATTCATGCACTTTACTCATTACTGTCAGTATCTGGTGTGACCACCATTTGTCTCATGCGGCGCAACACATCTCCTTCACATAGAGTTCATCAGGCTGTTGGTTATGGCCTTTGGAATGTTGTCCCACTCCTCTTCAATGGCTGTGTGCGAAGTTGCTGGATATTGGTGGGAACTGGAGCACTCTGTTGTACACGTAGTTCAAGAGCATCCCAAACATTCTTAAAGGGTGACGTCTGGTGAGTATGCAGGCCATGAAAGAAGTGGGACATTTTAAACTTCCAGGAATTGTGTACAGATCCTTGCAACATGGGGCCGTGCATTATCCTGCTGAAACAGGTCACGATATCTCTGTACATTAAAATAATTGCCATTGATAAAATGCAATTGTGTTCATTGTCCGTAGTTTATGCAACATTGATATCAGCAAACCACTCGACAACACAGCGCCATACAGGCTGTCTGCCATCTGCCCGGTACAGTTGAAACCGCAAAGAACACACTTCTCCAGCGTGCCAGTGGCCATCGAAGGTGAGCATTTGCCAATTGAAGTCGGTTACGACACCAAACTGCAGTCAAGTCAAGATCCTGGTGAGGACGACGAGCATACAGATGAGCTTCCCTGAGACGGTTTCTGACGGTTTGTGCAGAAATTCTTTGTTTGTGCAAACTCACAGTTTCATCAGCTATCCGGGTGGCTGGTCTCAGAGGATCACGCAGGTGAAGAAGCCGAATGAAGGGGTCTTGGGCTGGTGTGGTTACACGTGGTCTGTGGTTGTGAAGCCGGTTGGACGTACTACCAAATTCTCTAAAACAATGTTATGGTAGAGAAATGAACAGCTCTGGTGGACATTCCTGCTGTCAGCATGCCAATTGCACGTCCCTCAAAAAAATGGAAACATCTGTGGCATTGTGTTGTGTGATAAAACTGCACATTTTAGAGTGGCCTTTTATTGTCCCCAGCACAAGGTGCACCTGTGTAATGGTCATGCGGTTTAATCGGCTTCTTGATATGCCGCACCAGTCAGGTGGATAGATTATCTTGGCAAAAGAGAAATGTTCACTAATAAGGATGTAAACAAATTTGTGCAGGATTGTCCACCAGAGCTGTTGCCAGTGAACTAAATGTTCATTTCTCTAACATAAGCCTCCAACGTCTACCATAAGCCTCCAAAGTCTCCAACGTCATTTTTGGCAGTGTATCCAACCGGTCTCATGACCATGTGCATGGCGTCGTGTAGATGAGCGGTTTGCTGACAAAGGCATAAGCTAAGGACAACGAACACAATTGCATTTTATCGATGGCAATTTGAATGCACAGAAATACCGTGATGAGATCCTGAGGCCCATTGTTAGGCCACATTTCTTAAAGGTATCTGTGACCAATAGATGCATATGTGTATTCCCAGTCGTGAAATCCATAGATTGGGGCCTAATGAATTTATTTCAATTGACTGATTTCCTCATATGAACTGTAACTCAGTAAATTCTTAGATACTGTTGCATGTTACATTTATATTTTTGTTCAGTATAGAAAAATAATTTGACTCAGGGAAATAGGTGTAATTCTACTATATTTCCAGTTGGTGGGGGTGATGCACAAAACATTCACAGCACCAACTTGGGTCTCTCAAGTGGGACAAAAGCAATACTTTATGTCATATTGGATAACTATAGGGACAATTGATAGTAAGGTTGAATAATAATTTCATTATTGCTGTTGAGTCACATCAAATGTAATGTGCTCTACATACATGATTCCTATTTGCCTACATGTGAAATGGGTTTGTATTCCAGCAATGACTATACATTGTCAAAATTACATTGGAATACCATTCAGGTTAAATGGCAATTGAAGACTAACTTACTTGGCTTCAGTGGGTAAACAGTAAGAACTATGGGCACAAACTATTAAAGGGACATACAGTGCATTCGGAAAGTATTCAGACACCTTGACTTTTTCCATATTTTGTTACGTTACAGCCTTATTCCAAAATGGATTAAATAAATGTTTTTCTTCGTCAATCTACACACAATACATGAGTATTCAGAACCTTTGCTATGAGACTCGTAAATGAGCTCAGGTTTATCCTGTTTCCATTGATCATTCTTGTGATGTTTCTATAACTTGATTGGAGTCCACCTGTGGTAAATTCAATTGACTAGACATGATTTGGAAAGGCCCACACCTGTCTATATAAGGTCCCACAGTTGACAGCGCTTGTCAAAGCAAAAACCATGACATAAGGTCAAAGGAATTGTCCGTAGAGATCAGAGACAGGATTGTGTTGAGGCACAGGTCTGGGGAAGGGTACCAAAAATGTTCTGCAGCTTTGAAGATCCCCAAGAACACAGTGGCCTCGATCATTCTTAAATGGACGAAGTTTGGAACCACCAAGACTCTTACTAGAGCTGGCCGCCCGGCCAAACGGAACAATCGGGGAGAAGTGCTTTGGTCAAGGAGATGACCAAGAACCCAATGGTCACTGACAGAGCTCGAGAGTTCCTCTGTGGAGATGGGAGAACCTTCCAGAAGGACAACCATCTCTGATGAAACCAATAATTAATTCTTAGGCCTGAATGCCAAACGTCACTTCTGGAGGAAACCTGGCACCATCCCTATGGCGAAGCATGGTGGTGGCAGCATCATGCTGTCGGAATATTTTTCAGCGGTAGGGACTGGTAGACTAGTCAGGAATGAGGTAAAGATGAATGGAGCAAAGTACAGAGAGATCCTTGATGAAAACCTGCTCCAGAGTGCTCAGGATCTCAGACTGGGGCGAAGGTTAACCTTCCAACAGGAAAACAACGCTAAGCCCACAGCCAAGACAATGCAGTAATGCTTCGGGACAAGTCTCTGAATGTCCTTGAGTGGCCCAAATACAGGTGTGCCAAGCTTGAAGCGTCATACCCAAGAAGACTTGAGGCTGTAATCACTGCCAAAGGTGCTTCAACAAAGTCCTGAGTAAAAGGTCTGAATAGTTATGTAAATGTGATATTTCAGTTTTGTATTTTCTATAAATTTGAGAAAATTTCAAAACCTGTTTTTGCTTTGTAATTATGGGGTATTGTGTGAAGATTGATGAAGGAAAAAAAACAGTTAATCAATTTAAGAATATGGCTGTAACGTAACAAAATGTGGAAAAAGTCAAGGAGTCTGAATATTTTCCAAATGCACTGTAGACACCTTAGTGTGATGCTCTTCCTACCTACCTCTTCTTTCCTCGGTGTGTGTTTAAAATCAAATCAAATTCATTCATAAAGCCCTTTTTACATCAGCAGATGCCACAACCAGCCTAAAACGTGGTGGCTAGGAAAAACACCCATGAAAAGCAGGAACCTAGGAAGGCACCTAGAGAGGAGCCAGGCTCTGAGGGGTGGCCAGTCCTCTTCTTGGGCTCCTGAGTGGCGCAATGGTCTAAGACACTGCATGTCAGTGCTAGAGGTGTCACTACAGACACCCTGGTTCAAATCAAGGCTGTATCACAACTGGATGTGATTGGGAGTCCCATAGGGCGGTGCATAATTGGCCCAGTGTCGTCCGGGTTTGGCCGATGTAGGCCGTCATTGTAAATAAGAATTTGTTCTTAACTGACTTGCCTAGTTAAATAAAGGTTCAATAAAAATGTTTAACAAATTCTGGCTGTGCCGAGTGGAGATTATAAGAGTATATGACCATTTAGGCCAACTTGTTCTTCAAGATGTTGAAACGTTCATAGATGACCAGCAGGGTCAAGTAATAATCACAGGTGTTGTTGAGGGTGCAACAGGTCAGTACTTCAGGAATAAATGTCAGTTGGCTTTTCATAGCCGAAGCATTCAGAGGTCAAGTCAGCAGGTGCGGTAGAGAGAGAGAGAAAGATGGAGAGTCGAAAACAGCAGGTAGCACGTCCGGTGAACAGGTCAGAGTTCCAGAGCCGCAGTCAGAAAAATTGAAACTGGAGCAGCAGCACGACCAGGTGGACTGGGGACAGCCAGGAGTCATCAGGCCAGGTAGTCCTGAGGCATGGTCCTAGGGCTCAGGTCCTCTGGGACAAGAGGGAGAGAGGGAGAGAATTAGAGGGAGCATACTTCAATTTACAAAGGACACCAGGTTAGACAGGATAATTACACCAGATATAACAGACTGACCCTTGCCCCCCTGCACATAGGCCATTGCAGCATAGATACTGGAAGCTGAGACGGGAGGGGTCGAGGGACACTGTGGCCCTGTCCGGGGGTATCGTCGGACGGGGCCACAGTGTCCCTAGACCCCTCCCGTAGGCAGGATATAACCCCACCCACTTTGCCAAAGCACAGCCCCCACACCACTATCGTATACCTCAGGACTGCAGCTTTGGGCTCAGTTATATTCAGATGTGAAATTATGAAGTAAAAAAACTAAACATTAATATTGTAAACAAGGTCTTATGAACTCAAACCTACAGCATGTAACTGATGTTTTTAAATGATTATTTTGACTAGTTTTTCCTTGGCTTTATGAACAGTGAACACACAGCATTGTTTAACCCCATTCAAAGCTACTGAAAAGCAGTGAAGGCAATCACAATGTGTTTTACAAAACTCATAGATGAAGCATAAGCAGAGGCCTCCATGAGCTCTGCAGTAGAATGGGCTGCTGCTGACCTCCAGTGAATTCAACATGAAATAAACAAAAAGTGTCATTGAATTTAGGTCAAAAGTGAAAAAAAGACAATGTCCGTACATTTATTACTTTTTCTAAGTCATTCAACTTCATCACATAGACCTTTTGAGTTGAAATGAGGTGGAAACAACGTTGATTCAACTAGTTTTTGCCCAGTGGGTTCATTCCATTCACTGCCCATATAATATATAATTTAAACATAATTTAAAGATTTTCAATTACCTTTGGAAATACTATTTACAGCACTGTCTGTTTCATAGAAATAATTTGGCTAAGCAGGTTTTAGTTAAGTTCAAATTAAATTTGAATTGAAAAATCTTTTGAAGGTTCCTCAGATACAAAGCCAGTGCCAAACATTGTTTCCATGTGAGTTTATCAGCTTTAATATTGTGTTTTCTGGGACTACTGTGGCTTTGGTGCTTTGGGTGAAAACAGTAGGTGCCAACTCATTATAAAAGATAATAAAGATGCTTTATTGTCACATACACCGGATAGATGCAGTGAAATGTGTTGTTTTATAGGGTCAGCCATAGTAGTATGTCACCCCTTGAGCAAATTAGGATTAAGTGCCTTGCTCAAGGACTAAGCAACAGATTTAATCTGCTTTAACATTTATAACCTGCTTAATTTAATGTTTGGGATTGTAGACCTTGAAGGCTAACTAATTAAATGTTTTAAAATAATGATAAATAGAAATACATAAATGTCTGAGATTGTTTATTTCCTTCTTTTGCAAATCACAGACATTTCTGAGTAAAGATTGGCTGCCTATGAAGCATCATTGTAATGAACCCCAGCAGTACTTTACCAAAGTGTAATGTATTCAGACAGAACAATGCAATAATACAGTATCTAATCTAGTGACTATTCTGGGTACAGGTGGCAGGAATGGAAATAAAAGCATCTGACTTCAGGTAATAGAATAGATAGAGTAGAGTTTATATTCTGCTTCAAGTTTTGAGAAAGAGAAATTAGTAGAAAAAGCCCTGAAGCAATTTCTTTCCTCCCAATGAACTTTGACATCTGAGCCTTGAACCGTTTGACCAAGATCTTTAAAACTGTTTTGCCTGTACTATTCCAGCTGTCAAATCATTTGAAACACAAGTCGGTTTTGTGCGGGGTGACTGACCTCACATTCATTTTACATCCCATTTCTAAAACATTATGCACTCTGCCTACACCCTCTTAATTGCTACCAATTCTCCTGATGATATGAGATATGAACATCTGACAGCATGAAAGGGAAAAAGAGATACGAGTCTGACACTAAAATGAAACAAAAAATGTAAATTGAATCCTGCAATGATTTAAAAAACTCCCAGCGATGGCTTTTATCTTACTCTTATCTGGAATATATTTGCAGAAATGGGTCACGATAAAGAGCAGCATATTAGCACACTGCTGAACCAGCCTAATAGAAACATTAGTCATATGTACCAGCCAAAAGATAAAGACACAACTTGTTATTATGCCGGGCCTGGTAAGTCAGAGTAAGACTAATAGAATAGAAGCCAATCCAGTAGTCCCATAGCAGTACTAGTGGTGTGTCTGAGTCCTCTGGGGAGGTTGGAGCTGCTGGAGTGACTAATATCTTCTGTGACAGGAAGTCCTTAGGGGCTCTGATTCACTAAGACCATGAAATGAAGGGGGGTGACAGGACTGTTCCACTCATAACCTTTCTGTTGAATAATTACTGCTAACCTGCTCTTCTATAGGGTCGTCTAGGAAGGGTCTGCTGTCATAGACTAATGGAAAGCATGATGAGTGGTGGCAGGTTGGGGACTCGGGGGGACATATTGGGGTCAGATCTCTCGATTCGATATGTTTGTAGGGTGGCACATGGCCGTGTAAGGGACATCTCCATAAGACACTAAGGTAGCAGGTGAAAATGTTAGGTAGTGTGATTGTGAAGGTTTGTGCCGCATTGCAGCCCATTTACCATTCATATGGTTACTGTGTTGGTCTACCAGGGACACTTACCGTATTCAGCAAAGAGAATCCTTTCTCCATGTCAATAGTAACTGCATACAATAAAATTACAGGAGATTTTGTCCCTTTTTGTTGAAAAATCACATTCAGTGCAACCATATTTGTATTCCTCATCAAACTCTCTTGTTGATTGTTGTAGTATAATTTCAGCTCCAGCCCATTCTGAAGTTTCATAGGAGTTATAAGGAAAGTGCCTTATGGGAGTGAGTTTCACTAACTATTCTCTGTGATTTATCATAGCCCAATTTGCAATATGCTTGAGCAGTTATCTGTAGTTCCTGTTGTTCCATCTTGTAATAGTTTCAAAAGGGAATTTCACACCCGAATAGATAAGCTAAGAATATTTTACTGGTGTTGCGATTTTGCTCTGAGTAATAACTGGGCTCTTTTAGTTGCAATGAGACAATAAGTTAGATGAGTTGGTCTGACTGCTCTGCTCCACTTTCTAGCTCTGAACTTAAAAGATTCATTGTGCTGACTTTGCTGACTTACAGAGTGGCAGGTTCCCTTTGAGATATGCAGTAATGAATCTCATGAAACATTTATTGAACAGTTTCTTCTTCCATCTTGTTGTCGGAGACAGGTAGAAGACATTTTCCATGTTCCATCTCATAACTGTTATGTGAAAGAGAAACACATTTCTTAGCCAGTTATATCATTAAGAGTACAGTTCACTGTTCACTAGTCCCACTTCAAATATATAATTTTACAAGCTCTCCAGATATCAGTATGCCCCATTTAAGGCACTTAAGGAGTCCACTGTATATCAGAATTGTTTTAAGGCTTGCCAAAGTCTCTGTTCGCCAAAGTGTCTGTTGCCAAAGTTGCGTGGTAATCACACACTGTAAAAAAAAATCTAGTTGTTCCAACTAAATATTATTATGTAACTGGTTCCACAGCCTTTTTTTTGTTTACTCAACTTTTTTGTCAAAGTGTTACCTGAACTTAAAAATTTTTGTTCACCCAAGCTACAACATGAGAAAACATAGGCAAAAAGTCTCATATGTTCATTCAACTAGAAATTATTATTTGGGCATCTTACCTAGAAAATAGCTGTGGAAGTAGTTACACACACAGTGCTTTTAACATACAATAAAATATTACATATTTGACACACATGATAACATTCTGCATGTTCATTTATACAGTAATTCATTTTCAACATGTGACCTGGGTTCATTTTCAACATCTCACCTGGGTTTTGAAATCAAAACCTCTTGGTACACAGCATTCCAATTGTCCTGCTACACCACCATGTCTGTGTCAATAACGGATTTCAACTGTATGGTTACACTGTCCACTTCAAAGTAAATCTCAGCTCTGTTAAAAGTACACTCAAGAAAAACAATTGTATCTATCATAGTGATTAAGGAGTAACATTAAAAACAGAGTACCAACATTAGACAACTATACTGAAAAACCTAAAAATGTTTAAATAAGTAAATCAAATCAATAATCAGGGAATAGTCAGATTAACTGATAATTGACACAGACATGGTGGCGTAGCAGCAAGATTGGAATGCGATGAACCAAGAGGTTGTGAATGTGAGTTCTAATCCCAGGTGAATAATAATTACTGTATAAATGAACATGCAAAATGTGATTGTGTGTCAGATATGTAAGTTGTATGTTAAAAGCACTGTTTGTGAATGTGTGTAACCAGATGTGCAGCCTTTTTTAGTTAGGATGACCAAATAATGAGCAAACAGATCATTGTTAATTGACAAAAGTTTAGGCCAACTAATACTTTTTGGTTCCATGCCATGACAAATTACATGACAAATATTTAAACTGTTTGGCCAAGAACCCCATATATCCACTAACTAAACTGCTAGTGTATTTCATTCTCTAATGTCTCTGTGAGATTTCCAATACATCCTCAAAGTAGCAATGCTTGGTTTTTGGAGCTGTTGAATTAGGTAATGGAGAGGGATCCCTCTGTTGCATCACGCTCAGTATGTAAGTGGAATGGCTAAGTTAGTTGCCTCGTCTAACAGTTTTTGGAAGCCCAGGCCCCTGTGATCCCATCTGCATTGGCAGGCAATAGCCCCTGTCATGCCAAGGAGAATGAGAGGGCTCAGAGTAGGGATTCAGTAAGCAAACTGAAAGCTTCAACTAGGCAACGGAGCATCAAAGCCTTTTCCAATTCTTCTCTACAGCAGCTTGATACACAGGGAGAGGACAGAATAAATAAGTCAACAAAAAGTAATTTGTTTATGCACCGAACCTTAAGTATTTGTGACTGCACAAAGTCCGAGAGGTAAAGAAAAAACAGAGAAAGATCAAAAGACAACAGCCAGGGAAAATGCAAATCTGTTTGTGTGTGCGTGTGCACTTGCCTATGCATGCATGCATGCATGAGTACATTTACGTGTGTAAACACATGAGCGCCCATGTGTGTTTGTGTATGTGTGAAGATGTATGTGTGTATACATGCACATACGAGTGTTTATTATGTGAAGTAGAGAAAAACACTGTTGCACTTGATCAGTGACTTGAAATGCACTCCGCAGCACCACAACTGAAGCATCTGTCGAAGTGGGCAGCACTCCACAACAAGGCAGCACTGTGAGCCTTCACAGGCCTCACACAGAGAAGATTGAGATGAGTGGAACATAAAGACTGGGTTTGAAGATTAAAGAGGAGTGCCCTTTAGGTAGACAGTGCAAAAAGAAAGTGTGCTTCCTCAAAATTATTTTTGCACATAATTTCTGTGCCTCATTTCTCACAGTCCATGTCTAAGTCCACTTGAGTGTGGCAGTGTGCTGTGTCCCTAGAGAAGTACACACTTCTACAGTTGAAGTCGGAAGTTTACATACACCTTAGCCAAATACATTTAAACTCAGCTATTCACAATTCCTAACATTTAATACTAGTAAAAATTCCCTGTCTTAGGTCAGTTAGGATCACCACTTTATTTTAAGAACGTGAAATGTCAGAATAATAGTAGAGAGAATTATTTATTTCAGCTTTTATTTCTTCCATCACATTCCCAGTGGGTCAGAAGTTAACATACACTCAATTAGTATTTGGTAGCATTGCCTTTAAAATTGTTTAACTTGGGTCAAACGTTTCGGGTAGCCTTCCACAAGCTTCCCACAATAAGTTGGGTGAATTTTGGTCCATTCCTCCTGACAGAGCTGGTATAACTGAGTCAGGTTTGTAGGCCTCCTTGCTTGCACACGCTTTTTCAGTTCTGCACACCCATTTTTTATAGGATTGAAGTCAGGGCTTTGTGATGGCCACTCCAATACCTTGACTTTGTTGTCCTTAAGCCATTTTGCCACAACTTTGGAAGTATGCATAGGGTCATTGTCCATTTGGAAGACCCATTTGCGACCAAGCTTCAACTTCCTGATTGTCTTGAGATGTTGCTTCAATATATCCACATGATTTTCCTACCTCATGATGCCATCTATTTTGTGAAGTGCACCAGTCCCTCCTGCAGCAAAGCACCCCCACAACATGAAGCTGCCACCCTCGTGCTTCACGGTTGGGATGGTGTTCTTCGGCTTGCAAGCCTCCCCCTTTTTCCTCCAAACATAACGATGGTCATTATGGCCCAAGTTCTATTTTTGTTTCATCAGACCAGAGGACATTTCTCCAGAAAGTACGATCTTTGTCCCCATACGCAGTTGCAAACCGTAGTCTGGCTTTTTTTATGGCGGGTTTGGAGCAATGGTTTCTTCCTTGCTGAGCGGCCTTTCAGGTTATGTCGATATAGGACTTGTTTTACTGTGGATATAGAAACATTTGTACCGGTTTCCTCCAGCGTCTTCACAAGGTCCTTTGCTGCTGTTCTGGGATTGATTTTCACTTTTCGCACCAAAGTACGTTTATCTCTAGGAGATGCGTCTCCTTCCTGAGCAGTATGACGGCTGCGTGGTCCCATGGTGTTTATACTTGCATACTATTGTTTGTACAGATGAACGTGGTACCTTCAGGCATTTGGAAATTGCTCCCAAGGATGAACCAGACTTGTGAAGGTCTACAATTTGTTTTCTGAGGTCTTGGCTGATTTCTTTAGATTTTCCCATGATGTCAAGCAAAGAGGCACTGAGTTTGAAGGTAGGCCTTGAAATTAATCCACAGGTACACCTCCAATTGACTCAAATGATGTCAATTAGCCTATCAGAAGCTTCTAAAGCCATGACATAATTTTCTGGAATTTTCCAAGCTGTTTAAAGGCACAGTCAACTTAGTGTATGTAAACTTCTGACCCACTGGTATAGTGATACAGTGAATTATAAGTGAAATAAATCTGTTTGTAAACAATTGTTGGAAAAACTTTGTGTGTTATGCACAAAGTAGATGTCCTAACCAACTTGCCAAAACGATAGTTTGTTAACAAGAAATGTGTGGAGTGGTTGAAAAACGAGTTTTAATGATTCCAACCTAAGTGCATGTAAACTTCCAACTTCAACTGTATAAAGCCGACTCTTAATGTGATTACTTATTGCATGTCTCTTAGTGTCAAGTGTGTATGGTGGGATGCACTTTCTCTGTTGCTTGATGTCAAGGCAATAAGAAAGGCAATGAAACCTTTATTTTTGTGGAAAATCTCCACAAACCCACACCATATAGAAACGCACCAGTCCATTTGTAGCAGATTAGTTAGTGGGTTGGCTGTCCATTTATAAAAGGCATTATCTTGACTCAGAGCACCAATTACCCCCAAATAAGGGTAAGTGGAGAATCAATCGTGGAAATCAAATGCCTTGTGTTATCGTTTAGTCCTGGAATTGGATGCAGTTGTAGACAAACATGAGAGTTCAGCAGTACATTCACAGAGAACACCTCTGCGCAAATGGGTTCCGGAAGGGAACACCACCTTGTATAAACCAAAGTCCCCCCCCCCCACCATCTCCACCAACCCTTCGCTTGTAACAACTGTCTAGCGCTCATCTGCAAGGAATTCTTTGATGTCTGCTCACTGCAGGTTAAGACAGTAACAACACAGTACTGTGAGCTGCAAACTAATTAGGAGTTTGAGAACAGTTATGTAACCCATTATTTGAGATTTGATTAATTGAGAACTGAAATAACTTTGGGTGAAAAACGTTCTTCAAGCTAAAACATTTGTGTTTGGCTTTGTTAGATGTGTTTTGTGAGGAATATGTAATTGTATCAAAACGATGAGAGAATGGCGCTGGAGGGAATGGCAGCCGTTTTACAGGCTCCTGACCAATTGTGCCTTTTACATAGCTGTTCTGATGGCGGAAACACTATCACTAACCTCGATTTGGACAAGGACTTCTATTCAGTTAGTTGTAGGCAAAAGACATATTGATTATCCTGGACCTGGCCTAATCCCCGACACGGCGCTGTAGAGGCCAACACGCAGGCACTCTGATGAGACTACGGCCTCTAATTATTAATCGCCTATACCCTCTGTTCTATTGGTGAATGGACAATAGTTGGAGAATAAACTGGACAAGCTCCGTTCAAGAATATCCTATCAACGGGACAATAAAAGAACTGTAATATACTGTGCTTCTCGGAGTCATGGCTGAACAAGGACATGGATAATATACATCTATCAGATTTGAATGCAGAAAAAGCAGCATGTCATCTGTGCAACTAGAGGGATAAAAACTCTAGATCACCTTTACTCCACACACAGAGATGCATACAAAGCTCTCCCCTGCCCTCATTTGGACCATTTGGACCATAACTCTATCCTCCTGATTACTGCTTACAAGCAAAAACTCAAACAGGAAGTACCAGTGACGCACTCAATTTGGAAGTGTTCCGATGAAGCAGATGCTAAACTACAGGACTGTTTTTCTAGCACAGACTGGAATATGTTCCGGGATTCATCCGATGGCATTGAGGAGTTTACCACATCAGTCACCGACTTTTAATAGGTGCCTTGGAGACGTTGTCCCCACAGTGAACATATGTACATGTCCCAACCAGAAGCCATGGATTACAGGCAACATCCACACTGAGCTAAAGGCTAGAGCTGCCGCTTTCAAGGAGCAAGACACTAATCCAGAAGCTAATAACAAATCCCACTACACCTTCCGACAAACTATCAAACAGGCAAAGTGTCAATACAAGTCTAAGATGAAATCCTACTACACTGGCTCTGATGCTCGTTGGATGTGGCAGGGCCTGCAAACTATCACAGATCAGAGCACGACGTATGTTTGTTGTTGTCGAACGCCGAAACTGAAACCTGTCGAACGCTGAAACCTGAGCAAAAGACCTTGGTTTAAAAGCTGACAGTGTTTTTATATACTTTTATTATATTTTGAATCCTGCGTCTCTGTTGGGCTAAATTGCTGTGAGCGCTGCTATCTGTCCCGGGATCTTGCCAGATTCCGTATAGGGGGAGAGACGCGAAAGCACAGCTAGTCTAGCTGGCTCAAATGGAGGCCGCTATTGAAAGTTTTCAACGTTGCAGGAGCTGCGTTTACTTTGCTTTATTCCGGGACAATGTGGACCGCGTTGACTTTCAATGTAGCAACTGCTTGCTTACAGAGGACTTTAGGAGCAAAGTAGCTACTCTTAACAAGCAAGTAGCAAACCTACATAAGCTACTGGGGAACCCACGCCCACCTACTTTGTCTTTTTCTTCCACCCCAATTAGCCAGACGCCGCTCTGGTCTGGTGGAAGTTTCGTGAAATGTGTCCCCACATTTCAAGGCTGCGTTGAAACAATGACTGGTAAATGATCCAAGACCAGCTCAGCTAATCCCTACCATTGTGACAATGAGTCGTCATAATGCTGCATCAAATGTACATGATCTTAGGGGCATTGGCAAACACAATGTAAGTAATTTAATTGATGTACCCCTAATTGCACCAAATACATCTGCTTATCCTACAGCTATTGTAAGCAGTAATCATGAGCCTATAAACCAGAGTTGCACTGTTAGCACTGAGGCAGTGTGCACTAGTAGGAAGACCACTTTATGCAGCTCACCCTGCACTATCAGCTCCAATGTAAATAACATGAGTAAGTCTACCTAAAAATAGCCCATATTAACATATGTAGCCTAAGAAACAAGGTCCATGAAGTCAATAACTTGCTTGTAACAGATGACATTGATATCTCTGAAACTTACTTAGATAATACCTTTGATGATTCAGTGGTAGCAATACATGGTCATAACATCTACCGAAAAGACTGAAATGCCAACGGAGGTGGTGTTGAGGTCTATATTCAGAACAACAGTCCTGTAAAGCTTAGAGACGATCTAATGTTACATACTGTTGAAGTAATATGGCTACAGGTTCATCTGCCTCACCTAAAGCCCATTCTTGTGGGAAGCTGCTATAGACCACCAAGTGCTAACAGTCAGTATCTGGATAATGTGTGTGAAATGCTTGATAATGTATGTGATATCAACAGAGAAGTATATTTTCTGGGTGATTTAAATATTGACTGGCTATAGTCAAGCTGCCCACTCAGGAAAAAACTTAACTGTAACCAGTGCCTGCAACCTGGATCAGGTTGTCAGTCAACCTACCAGGGTAGTTAAACAGCACAGGAATTAAATCATCAACATGTATTGATCACATTGTTACTAACACTGCAGATATTTGCTTTAAAGCAGTATCCAAATCCATAGGATGTAGTGATCACAATATAAATAGCCATGTCTAGGAAAACCAAAGTTCCAAAGGCTGGGCCTAATATAGTGTATAAGAGGTCATACAATAAGTTTTGTAGTGATTCACATGTTGATGAAGTAAAGAATGAGTTTACAGGCTGGCGTGTTTAGTTTGTTTTGTTTAGGAGGGTTTTTGTTCTAGTTTATGTATTTCTATGTTGGGTTGATGGTTCCCAATTAGAGGCAGCTGATTGTCGTTACCTCTAATTGGGAACCATATATGTTTGTGGTTTTCACTGGGGTTTTGTGGGTCATTGTTTATTCGGAGGGATTGAGCATGTATAGCCGGTGTGAGCATGTATAGCCGGTGTGAGCATGTATAGCCGGTGTGAGCATGTATAGCCGGTGTGAGCATGTATAGCCGGTGTGAGCATGTATAGCCGGTGTGAGCATGTATAGCCGGTGTGAGCATGTATAGCCGGTGTGAGCATGTATAGCCGGTGTGAGCATGTATAGCCACACCGGCGTTTTGATGTTTGTTTGGTTGTTATTTTACCAGTTACGTTTGAAGTAAAGCATTGAACTGGATACCTCGCTGCATCTTGGTCCGTCCGTGAAGAAGATCGTGACAAATAAGCACGCACCCATTAAGAAAATGACTGTAAAAACTGTTAAATCCCAGTGGATTGATGAGGATTTGAAAAATTGTATGGTTGAGAGGGATAAGGCAAAAGGTATGGCAATTAAGTCTGGCAGACCAACTGATTGGCAAACGTGCTACAAATTAAGAAATCATGTGGCTAAACTAAATAAAAAAATAAATAAACTACACTATGAAACAGAAATTATATAAAGAATGATAGTAAAAAGCTTTAGGACACCTTAAATGACATTTTGGGAAAAAAAGCCAACTCGGCTCCTTCATTTATTGAATCAGATGGCTCATTCATCACAAAGCCCACTGATATTGCAAACTACTTTAATGACTTTTTCATTGGCAAGATAAGCAAACTTAGGGATGACATGGCAGCAACAAACGCTGACACTACACATTCAAGTATATCGGACCAAATTATGAAAAGAATTGTACTTTTGAATTCTGTAAAGTCAGTGTGGAAGAGGTGAACAAAAATCATTGTTGTCTATCAACAATGACAAGCCAACAGGGTCTGACAATCTAGATGGAAAATTACTGAGGATAATAGCAGACGATATTGCCACTCCTATTTGCCACATCTTCATTTTAAGCCTACTAGAGAGTGCGTGTGCCCTCAGGCCTGAAGGGAAGCTAAAGTCATTCCGCTACCCAAGAATAGTAAAGCCCCCTTTACTGTCTCAAATAGCTGACCAATCAGCCTGTTACCAACCCTTAGTAAACTTCTAGAAAAAATGGTGTTTGACCAGATACAATGCTATTTTACAGTAAACAAATTGCCAACGGAATTTCAGCATGCTTATAGGGAAGGACACTCAACAAGCACAGCACTTACACAAATGATTGGCTGAAAGAAATTGATGATAAAATGATTGTGTGGGTTGTCTTGGTAGACTTCAGTGCAGCTTTTGACATTATTGATCATAGTCTGCTGCTGGAAAAACTTACGTGTTATGGCTTTACACCCCTAGCTATAATGTGGATAAAGAGTTACTTGTCTAACATAACACAGAGGGTGTTCTTTAATGGAAGCCTATCAAATATAATCCAGTTCCAGGATAGCTGTTTATGCCCCTTGCTTTTAAAATTTTTTACAAACGACATGTCACTGACTTTGAGTAAAGACAGAGTTTCTATGTATGCGGATGACTCAACACTATACACGTCAGCTACTACAGCGACTGAAATGACTGCAACACTCAACAAAGAGCTGCAGTCAGTTTCAGAGTGGGTGGCAAGGAATAAGTTAGCCCTAAATATTTCTAAAACTCAAAGCATTGTATTTGGAACAAAACACACAGTAAACCCTAAACCTCAACTAAATCTTATACTAAATAATGTGGAAATTGAGCAAGTTGAGATGGCTAAACTTGGAGTAACACTAGATTGTAAACTGTCATGGTCAAAACATATTGATGCAGTAGTAGCTAAGATGGGAAAAGTCTGTCTATAATAAAGCGATGCTCTGCCTTCTTAACAACACTATCAACAAGGCAGGTCCTACAGGCCCTAGTTTTGTCACACCTTGACGACTGTTCAGTCGTGTGGTCAGGTGCCACAAAAAAGGACTTAGGAAAATTGCAATTGGCTCAGAACAGGGCAGCACGGCTGCCCCTTGGATGTACACAGAGAGCTAATATTAATAATATGCATGTCAATCTCTCCTGGCTGAAAGTGGAGGAGAGATTGACTTCATCAATACTTTTATTTATGAGAGGTATTGACATGTTGAATGCACCGAGCTGTCTGTTTAAACTACTGGCACACAGCTCAGACACCTATGCATACCCCACAAGACATGTCACAAGAGGTCTCGTCACAGTCCCCAGAACAGACTATGGGAAGCACGCAGTACTACATAGAGCCATGACTACATGGAACTCTGTTCCATATCAGGTAACTGTATCATGACGCAAGCAAGACCCAGATGCAGATACAGGAGGCAGATGGTTGGAGTCATACAATGTTTATTAACCCAAAAGGAGTAGGCAAGAGAATGGTCGTGGACAGGCAAAAGGTCAAAACCAGATCAGAGTCCAGGAGGTACAGAGTGGCAGACAGGCTCATGGTCAAGGCTGGCAGAATGGTCAGGCAGTCGGGTACAGAGTCCAGAAACACGCAAGGGTCAAAACCCGGGAGGACTAGAAAAAGGAGAATAGCAAAAATCAGGAGAACGGGAAAAACGCTGGTTGACTTGGAAAAACGCTGGTTGACTTGGAAAACATACAAGATGAGCTGGCACAGAGAGACAGGAAACACAGGGATAAATACACTGGGGAAAATCAGTGACACCTGGAGGGGGTAGAGACAATCACAAGGACAGGTGAAACAGATCAGGGCGTCACAAACTGTTGCAAGCAGTAAAATTTGATTTAAAAAAAAAACAGATAAAAAAAACTTATGGAACAGTGGGGACTGTGAAGCAACACAAACATTGGCACAGACACACACACGCACACACACACATACACACGATAACATATGTACTATACATAAACATGGATTTAGTACTGTAGATATGTGGTAGTGGTGGAGTAGGGGCCTGAGGGCACACAGTGTATTGTGAAATCTGTGAATGTATTATAATGTATTAAAAATGTATAAACTGCATTAATTTTGCTGGACCCCAGGAAGAGTAGCTGCTGCTTTGGTAGCAGCTAATGGGGATCCATAATGAATACAAATACAATACACATACAGATTACAAAGGGAAACCCAGCCGAGAGCTGCCCAGATGAGCTAAATTCCTTCTATGCTCACATCAAGGCAAGCAACACTGAACCATGCATGAGAGCACCGGCTGTTCCAGACGACTGTACGATCACGCTCGCCATAGCCGATGTGATTAAGACCTTTAAACAGGTTAACATTCACAAGGCCGTAGGGGAAGACGGATTACCAGGCTGCATTCTTCGAGCACTTGCTGACCAGCTGGCAAGTGTCTTCACTGACATTTTTAATCTCTCTCTGACCGTCTGTAATGCCTACATGTTTCAAGCAAACCACCATAGTCCCTGTGCCTAAGAACACCAAGGTAACCTGTCTAAATGACTACCACCCCGTAGCACTCACATCTGTAGCCATGAAATGCTTTGAAAGGCTGGTCATGGCTCACATCAACACCATCATCCCAGAAACCCTGGACCCACTCCAATTCGCATACCGCCCCAACAAATACACAGATGACGCAATCTCTATTGCATTCCACACTGCCCTTTCCCACCTGGACAAAAGGAACACCTACGTGAGAATGCTGTTCATTGACTACAATTCAGCGTTCAACACCATATTACCCTCCAAGCTCATCACTAAGCTAAGGACCCTGGGACCAAACATCTCCCTCTGCAACTGGACGGGCCTGACGGGCCACCCCAGGTGGTGAGGGTAGACAATAACACATGACCCTCAACATGGGGGCCCCTCAGGGGTGCGTGCTTAGTCCCCTCCTGTACTCCCTGTTCACGACACGGTGGTATGCCTGATCACCAACGACGATGAGATAGCCTATAGGGAGTTCAGAGACCAGGCAGTGTGCTGCCAGGACAACAATCTCTCCCACAATGTGAGCAAGACAAAGGAGCTTATCGTGAACTACAGGAAACGGAGGGCTAAACACGCCCCCATGCACATCAACGGGGCTGTAGTGGAGTGGATCGAGAGCTTCAAGTTCCTCGGTGTCCACATCACTAAGGACCTACCATGGTCCAAACACACCAACACAGTCATGAAGAGGGAACGACAACACCTCTTCCCCCCCAGGAGGCTAAAAAGATTTGGCTTGGGCCCTCAGATCCTCAAAACATTCTAATGTACAGCTGCACCATTGAGAGGACATTGACGGTGTGCATCCCCACTTGGTATGGCAACTGCTCAGCATCCGCCCACAAGGCAGAGGATAGTGCATACGGCCCAGTACATCACTGGGGCTGAGCTCCCTCCCCATCCAGGATCTCTATACCAGGCAGTACAGGAGCGTTAAATCTGAGTACCCACACACACTACACTGACACTCCAACACACACATACACTACATATACTCACACAAAACGCACACATGCATATTAACACCACACACATTCACTCAGACACACTTTCACACTTCACATAAGCTGCTGCTACTCTGTTTTTTATATATCGTGACTACCTAGTCACTTTTACCCCTACCCACATGTACATACTGTATTACCTCAATTACCTTTAACTCTGCATTATTGGGAATGGGCTGGTAAGCGCATGTGACCAATACAAGTTCCCAATTTGATTTGAACACAGTCTGATTATATGCTTTCAGTGCCACTACTACCATCATGCTACAGTAGACTGTTTACATCTTTAAAGACAGACATTTAAACAAAGATGAGATTTCAGAGTTGACCTGTGTAGTAAAATCCTGTCATTGACTTTGTACCTAACATCATTGTTTTCTGATCTGCCTATCTCTCTGAAGGTCACTCGTTTCAACCACCATCACTCTTACCACCAGCACCCTCTCCACATAAATACCATCATGACTTTAATCATTGTCTATGAATGAGTAATGCCAGGTGATGTCAGGTGATTTCAAACTGTCCTTAGTGGTACAGGAAGTAAAAGTGATGAAGAGAGAAGGGGGCAGGAAGGGTTGGCACTCTCTAGGCCAGGGGTGTCAAACTCATTCCATGGAGGGCCTAGTGTCTGCAGGTTTTTGTTTTTTTCCTTTCAATTAAGACCTAGACAGCCAGGTGAGGGGAGTTCTTTACTAATTAGTGACCTTAAGTGCATAACTTTCAGGTGTGACATATAATGCCCGCATCAAACAATATAATCTATGCAATGGATCATCTCACAGTTTGCATGATGGATTATTTGTTTGTGGCATTAGCAATGGTAAAAATACTTATTGACTGGGGGAACAGCATTATTGGGTAATTTGTTCAGACCAAACAATATTTTTATTTGCTTCCTGTGAATGGTTTAGGGAATACAAGCCTCAGCTTTTGAACCAAGTCAGCAGTGTGAAAAGTAGGAAGGAAAATGTTAAATAGTGTAATTACGTAAATATTCAAGATATCCATGCCTGTAGGAACACAAGGGAATGTATGGGGTCCAAAGTATGATTGTATGATTTGATTAGTATTTTTCACAAGCTTCCAAATTGGGTTTATTCTAGTGTGACATTGGTCAAATGTAAGTCTGATGTGTCTGTTACGGTCTGATGCAACTACAATTCAACATGGTCAATTCTTATGGACAATTGCAGGGCAAGGGTTCACTTATCCAGCTCTGACACACAACTGTATACACAAACCACCTCTCATACTTGGCATTCCTGCATGCACTGCTTCTAATCAGGGCCCCAACACCTTCCAACTTGTCAGAGTAATTTTCTTAATCTAAATGATCTCTTCCATTAAATTAAACGTTAATGTGGGTATTACAATCCCAGTTAAGGTCTGAAGCCTTGCCCCCAAAGCCCCTCCAACATTTGGAAATCCATCCTCCAGATATACTTTGAAAAAAAAAAAATAAGTCAACTTCATAATCTCAAGCACCACCCAAACATCAACATATGTGAAAATGTCCCTATCCAAGACAGGGGAAGATAAGCGTTTCCAATGACAACATAAACCAAATAGTAGACAATTAGGAGGCAATGCCTACTCATAATTGGTTAAAATCACGAGATGCATACCAATGTCATGCAGGTTCAGGTAGGCTATTCAGGACAGTTGTATATCTTTTTTAATCAATTGGTTGCTGATTAGTATGCTGTTTTATCACATACATTTTATAATCTGCAAAGTTTGAATTACTGAACAAGTGATTATGGACCCGACTCCTTGAGGGGGCTAAAAGGCTCTTAGCTCTCTCAGTTCAAACTTGAGCCCCCTCAGTTTTAGTTTTACTGTATGTCCCTGTATAAAAATAGCAAATAAGTTCAAATGATTGAGTAACAGGTTGGCGCACAATGGACAGGTCTCGTTTCGGTGTGTGGAGGGGGTGTCACATCTGCTACGCCCTCTGGTGTTCATCCGGTGTCTTCTTGACCTGCAGTTACTCCCCCAGTACACTCTCTCTCTCTCCCTCTCTGTGTAATTGTGTGGTTGGAGAGAGGTGTACTGGAGTCAGAGCAGATCCCTACCAGCTGCAACTTATTCCATAATCAAGACCTCTACAAATACTCAGTCCTGCCACTTCCACTCTAACAGGTCCTAATCTCTGCTCAGTCAGTTTATGATTATTCAAGATCCTGTTACTAACCTGTGCCTGTTTCCCTGCCTGACGCTGTTTATCCTCTCATTGCAGTTTACCGCCCTGTCTCTGGCTCCTGTCTCCCGTTCCATAACTCACCACCCAACTATCCTGCTCTGGATTTTACTCACCACCACTACCTTGGATGCCCCTCAGGACCTGTTTACCCTGTTCTACTCAGCTAACTCCAACCTCAGTCTCCACATCTGGTTTTCTACAACACATCCGAGTTTCCCCGGATCTGCACTCCATAATTCCCTGTGTAACAAATATTTTGGTTCATTCATCCCTGTTTCCTCGTCTGAGTCTGCTCTTGGGTTCCCCTGTGTCACTCCGCTTAACAGGGAGGCTATGGAAAGCCATTGGGCGGTTAGGTATGACTCCTTTATGGGTTTCCATAAAGTGGGAAAAACACTTCTCAAAGGTTGGTTAAGTAAAAGAGCGATTTAGCAGCAGCATCAAACCACCAAGCCCAGCAGCAATGATGCTGGCGAGCTCCAGTTGTCTCTGTGTGCAGAGCCTACCCAACCTTCCACAAGCTCCCCCAGGATAATGGCTCCACTGCCGCCTCCACCTCCAACTGTTCCTGATGATCTTGGAACAGAGGAGCCGGCCCAGGTTAGCCTAAAATCGTACCCTACGTTAATTGAATAGCAACTGGTTCAGAGGAAGAGACTGGCTGGAATACTCGGTTACTGCCGATGTGGCATTTTGTTTCCCTTGTCGAAACTTCTGTGTTGGGTCCAATGCTAACACAGACAAGGCCTTCACTCAAGTTGGGTATTCTAACTGGAAGAATAACGTTGATAGTACCAACGTATTTAATGCACCAGCTCCAAGCAAATTATGACCTTATGTAACGACAAATCTCCAGCAATATGTAGTGGACAGTACAGTAAGGGCAGAGGAAGAGAGACTGAGTATAAAAGACTGTTCTTCAGCAAGTTGGGATGTTGTCAGTGGTGAAATGTCCTGCAATGATTCTCTGGGCCCGTCTTCACTACGCCGACCGTGCTTACTGCTCTGAAACACTTTTGGGCTGTCCACAGGTACATGCGAGAACTCATTTTCCACTTTGACAAACATGTTCAGTCAACACAGCCGAGGAAAGCACAACTAATCTTTTGAGGGGGATCTTACCAGAAGATTTCAGGGAGAATGGAATGATCGATTACTCAGGAAGTTCCACAGAACATCAACTCTTTCGGAAAGGTAAAACTGAAACAATCTAGCTGGTTGGTTTTTATCAAAATCTTGCTTAATGTGTAGGGCTTTTCAATGGCCATTGAACCTGTCACTTCTTGGTGAAAAGCATTTGCACTTTTATGTTTATTGTGGTATACCGTGATTATATACAGTGAGGGAAAAAAGTATTTGATCCCCTGCTGATTTTGTACGTTTTCCCACTGACAAAGAAATGATCAGTCTATAATTTTAATGGTAGGTTTATTTGAACAGTGAGAAACAGAATAACAACAAAAAAAATCCAGAAAAACACGTGAAAAATGTTATAAATTGATTTGCATTTTAATGAGAGAAATAAGTATTTGACCCCATCTCAATCAGAAAGATTTCTGGCTCCCAGGTGTCTTTTATACAGGTAACGACACCTGTCCACAGAAGCAATCAATAAATCAGATTCCAAACTCTCCACCATGGCCAAGACCAAAGAGCTCTCCAAGGATGTCAGGGACAAGATTGTAGGCCTACACAAGGCTGGAATGGGCTACAAGACCATCGCCAAGCAGCTTGGTGAGAAGGTGACAACAGTTGGTGCGATTATTCGCAAATGGAAGGAACACAAAAGAACTGTCAATCTCCCTCGGCCTGGGGCTCCATGCAAGATCTCACCTCGTGGAGTTGCAATGATCATGAGAACGGTGAGGAATCAGCCCAGAACTACACGGGAGGATCTTGTCAATGATCTCAAGGCAGCTGGGACCATAGTCACCAAGAAAACAATTGGTAACACACTACGCCGTGAAGGACTGAAATCCTGCAGCGCCCGCAAGGTCCCCCCTGCTCATGAAAGCACATATACATGCCCGTCTGAAGTTTGCCAATGAACATCTGAATGATTCAGAGGACAACTGGGTGAAAGTGTTGTGGTCAGATGAGACCAAAATTGAGCTCTTTGGCATCAACTCAACTCGCCGTGTTTGGAGGAGGAGGAATGCTGCCTATGACCCCAAGAACACCATCCCCACCGTAAACATGGAGGGTGGAAACATTATTCTTTGGGGGTGTTTTTCTGCTAAGGTGACAGGACAACTTCACCGCATCAAAGGGACAATGGACGGGGCCATGTACCGTCAAATCTTGGGGGAGAACCTCCTTCCCTCAGCCAGGGCATTGAAAATGGGTTGTGGATGGGTATTCCAGCATGACAATGACCCAAAACACACGGCCAAGGCAACAAAGGAGTGGCTCAAGAAGAAGCACATTAAGGTCCTGGAGTGGCCTAGCCAGTCTCCAGACCTTAATCCCATAGAAAATCTGTGGAGGGAGCTGAAGGTTCGAGTTGCCAAACGTCAGCCTCGAAACCTTAATGACTTGGAGAAGATCTGCAAAGAGGAGTGGGACAAAATCCCTCCTGAGATGTGTGCAAACCTGGTGGCCAACTACAAGAAACGTCTGACCTCTGTGATTGCCAAGGGATTTGCCACCAAGTACTAAGTCATGTTTTGCAGAGGGGTCAAATACTTATTTCCCTCATTAAAATGCTAATCAATTTATAACATTTTTCACATGTGTTTTTCTGGATTTTTTTGTTGTTATTCTGTCTCTCACTGTTCAAATAAACCTACCATTAAAATTATAGACTGATCATTTCTTTGTCAGTGGGAAAAAGTACAAAATCAGCAGGGGATCAAATACTTTTTTCCCCTCACTGTAAGCAGAATTCAATATAATTCCAATGCAAGAACCCCAATTCTTTTTGGCCCCCTCACAATTTCAACTGCCACCTTAGTCACTTTATCCTGGCACCTGGTCTGCCACCAGCCAGCAGTCTAAATCATGGCAGCCTTGCAACACCACGTATTAGCTTCCTGAAATGTTAGGCTTAACATGAGAAAATTATGACCAAATAGGCCTACCAATAAACATTTATGCATTAGCTGGAGCACAGCTATAAGCTACATGCCCTGGCACCACAGAAAGGCTATCATCAATTCAATAGGCAGCCGCATAGAAATGTTACTGTTTCAGCACCATGGATGGCGATGAGCAGTCTATACTGTGAGTGTCTGGCTGACTCATTTAATAGTTTTATTTCATTTCAGGGAGGGGTTGGGAGGTCATGTGTAAAATGTGTGAAACATAATGTGAATTAATCCAATGTTCTGTTTAGGGTATGCCAGGGAATCTTCAGATCCAGGACATGGCCGGAGTCCACACAGGCCTTAACTCATCTCGTAACTAGTAAATGTTTTATCTGGTGTCATTCATACAGTTAAGGCGCCCGTTACCTGTGCTAAACTTGTGTCCACAGAAGTCTAATAAACTCAGCAAAAAAAGAAACGTCCTCTAACTGTCAACTGCGTTTATTTTCAGCAAACTTAACATGTGTAAATATTTGTATGAATATAACAAGATTCAACAACTGAGACATAAACTGAACAAGTTACACAGACATGTAACTAACAGAAATTGAATAATGTGTCCCTGAACAAAGGGGGTCAAAATCAAAAGTACCAGTCAGTCTCTGGTGTGGCCACCAGCTGCATTAAGTACTGCAGTGCATCTCCTCCTCAAGGATGGCACCAGATTTGCAAGTTCTTGCTGTGAGATGTTACCCCACTCTTCCACCAAGGCACCTGCAAGTTCCAAGACATTTCTGTGGGGAATGGCCCTAGCCCTCACCCTCCGACCCAACAGGTCCCAGACGTGCTCAATGGGATTGAGATCCGGGCTCTTCGCTGGTCATGGCTGTCTAGCAGGAAATCATGCACAGAATGAGCAGTATGGCTGGTGGCATTTTCATGCTGGAGGGTCATGTCAGGATGAGCCTGCAGGAAGGGTTCCACATGAGGGAGGAGGATGTCTTCCCTGTAACGCACAGCGTTGAGATTGCCTGCAATGATAACAAGCTCAGTCCGATGATGCTGTGACACACCGCCCCAGACCATGACGGATCCTCCACCTCCAAATCGATCCCACTCCAGAGTACAGGCCTCGGTGTAACACTCATTCCTTCGACGATAAATGCGAATCCGACCATCACCCCTGATGAGACGAAACCGCGACTCGTCAGTGAAGAGCACTTTTTGCCAGTCCTGTCTGGTCCAGCGACTGTGGGTTTGTGCCCATAGGCGACGTTGTTGCCAGTGATGTCTGGTGAGGACCTACCTTACAACAGGCCTAAAAGACCTCAGTCCAGCCTCTCTCAGCCTATTGCGGACAGTCTGAGCACTGATGGAGGGATTGTGCGTTCCTGGTGTAACTCAGGCAGTTGTTGTTGCCATCCTGTACCTGTCCCGCAGGTGTGATGTTCGGATGTACCGATCCTGTGCAGGTGTTGTTACACGTGGTCTGCCACTGCGAGGACGATCAGCTGTCTGTCCTGTCTCCCTGTAGCACTTAGGCGTCTCACAGTACGGACATTGCAATTTATTGCCCTGGCCACGTCTGCTGTCCTCATGCCTCCTTGCAGCATGCCTAAGGCATTGTCACGCAGATGAGCAGGGACCGTGGGCATCTTACTTTTGGTGTTTTTCAGAGTCAGGAGAAAGGCCTCTTTAGTATCCTAAGTTTTCATAACTGTGACCTTAATTGTCTGTAAGCTGTTACTGTCTTAACGACCGTTCCACAGGTGCAAGTTCATTAATTGTTTATGGTTCATTGAACAAGCATGGGAAACAGTGTTTAAACCCTTTACAATGAAGATCTGTGAAGTTATTTGGATTTTTACGAATTATCTTATAAAGACAGGGTCCTGAAAAGGGACGTTTCTTTTTTTTGCTGAGTTTAGGAGTAACGATGGAAATGGAGCCAGTGTGTGACTGAATTGTGTACCTTTTCTATGCTCGTATTAATGGGGCTGCCCAGATTGTTGGCTACGAGAGTGCCAACAATGTGCTCTCGCTCCTTTGCACTAATCTTGTGGATTGTCTGTTTCTCCGGCACGCACTGTGTCTTGAGAGGGAAAGCAGGTAAGGTTCCCGCACTCTGTTCACTGCTTCCATTTCGGTGTGTCGGGGATTTTGTCACAAGGTGTTTTTGTAATGATATGATTTTGCGCACATTCTAATATTTAAATACTCTTGCCATGCAATGGTTGTTTTAGGAATTTGCATGCTTCCTCTTTGTTATTCCGCGAGGTTTTCTGTGCTTTTTCTTCTCTCTTTTCAACATAACTATCTCCCATGCAAGTTCTGTGGTGGGGGCGCAGCAGTCTAAGGCACTGCAACTCAGTGCTAGAGGCGTCACTACAGACACCCTGGTTCGAATCCAGGCTGTATCACAACCGGCCGGGATTGGGAATCCTGTAGGGTGGCGCACAATTGGCCCATCGTCGTCCGGGTTTGGACGGTGTAGGCCGTCATTGTAAATAAGAATTTGTTCCTAACTGAGTTGCCTAGTTAAATAAATAAATTAATTAAAATATATATTTTTTAAAGTGCATGGTGATATTGATGCTTCTTTACAATAAATATCAGGGGTCTGATTCTGGTGGCATGATGATTGATGCTTGACTGCCATTTGAAAAATACAAATATTCTCGCTCTTATCCATAATAATCTCATGTAGACTACCTGTATTTGCAAGATGTTGGCTAGAGCGCACATGCCAAGACCAGAGTAGGCACATTTGCTATTTAACGCAACAGTTTTTGTGACAACTATCAGAAGAGTTGAACAATGAAATTTAGATTTTTATTTGGTACATGAAAATGCAAGCAAAAAAGTACATTTTGTCTGCACTATGTCATCACACACTGATATTGTAATCAATCAAATGTATTTATAAAGCCCTTTTACATCAGCCAATGTCACAAAGTGCTATACAGAAACCCAGCCTAAAACCCCAAACAGCAAGCAATGCAGATGTAGAAGCACTGTGCCTTGGAAAAATTCCCTAGAAAGGCAGGAACCTAGGAAGAAACCTAGAGAGGAACCAGGCTCTGAGGGGTGGCCAGTCCTCTTCTGGCAGTCCCCGGTTGAGATTCTAACAGTACATGGCCAAGATGTTCAATTGTTCAAAGATGTTCATAGATGTTCACAGATGGCCAAGATGTTCAAACGTTCACCACTGGTGGGAAGATTTGCATATTTTCTTTATGCAGATGAGAAAATCTATTGCCAAATTGGATGGAAACAACGCTACTAAGCATACAAATAGAATAAAATAAATTAAGGATTGGCATAATGCTGGCATGCAGGACATGGTCAAAACATGTTGATACAACAGTAGCTAAGATGGGGAGAAGTCTGCCCATAATAAAGCGCTGCTCTCCCTTCTTAACAACACTATCAATAAGGCAGGTCCTACAGGTCCTAGTTTTGTCGCACCTGGACTTCTGTTCAGTCGTGTGGTCACATGCCGCAAAGAAGGACCTCGAAAAATTACAATTGGCTCAGAACAGAGCAGCACGGCTGGCCCTTACATGTACATGGAGAGCTAACAATAACATGCATGTAAATCTCTCATGGCTCAAAGAGGAGAGATTGACTTCATCACTACTTGTTTTTGTAAGAAGTGTTGACATGTTGAATGCACCGAGGCGTCTCTTTAAACTACTAGCACACAGCACACACACATGCATACCCCACAAGACATGCCACCAGAGGTCTCTTCACAATCCCCAAGTCAAGAACAGAATATGGGAGGCGCACAGTACTACATAGAGCCAAGACTACATGAAACTCTATTCCACATCAGGTAACTGATGCAAGCAGTAAAATCAGATTTAAAAAACTGATAAAATACATCTTATGGAACAGCGGAGACTGTGAAGAGATTATGTAATCCGTGATCGTTGGAAGCTCCTGTGACATACACCTCGTGCCAAACCCACTGAATTGCTCATCCACTTTGTCCCTATACTTGTGTCTCACCATCTTGATCGATCTACGTAGCAGTTTATTTGCACTGTTTAAGCAATTGTCCCCATCACCTTGCCCTGTTTATAAGCAGCATCTCTCTCCTTCAGTTTCCCAAGAAGGCTACTATCAATCCATGGTTTTTGATTCGGGTAAATTTTGAAAGACACCATCGGTATCCCATCTCTGCATACTTTTTTTTAAACCTGGTGACAATGGCTACTACTGGTAAAAAAATAAAACTTATTAGCCAGAGAGCTAACATTAGCTAGGTAAAATTAGCCAGCTAGCTAACATTAGCTAGCTAGCAAATCTTTCCTTGACCCCAACAAACCGCCACTTTACTTACAAAAGTAAAACAAGAATGCAGAACAGGGACTACCACTTAGCAGTCAAATCTTTTCAAAACAATTGCGTACATTTTGAGAAACTGTTGTTTTCCAGCTGTGTTGTTGTGTAGCCTACCAGGCACTCTGTCCCAACGACTGTATGGAATGATGACACTCACTCGAGCAATGAGCTCAAGCAAACAGGCTGCCTGCGTGCAGAGATCTATTGCTGTGTGCAAGGCACAGATTCCAATCCAAGTTTAAGCTGGAACTGATATGCCTAACATACCTCCTTATTTAGCTACTGAAATGAAAATAAAATTACTGCACGCATTCTGTTAATAGCTTAAAAGCTTTAAGATAAAATATAATAGCCTAGTCATATTTACAGGATCAAATTCAGGTGCAATAATTGGACTAACTATTGATGGAAATAAATGCAAAAAAAAATAAGGTTTTGTAAATCCTGGTGGACTGTAGTTGGATATTAAAATAAGACATAGGCCTACGTATGTATGACTTGTTAAATTGTAAGGGTATCCTGTATTATTGTGCATGTTTACATGCAGGTAGCCTAGAACAAATGTTATGGAAGTGAATGTGCACTTTTCAATTGGGTGGACTGCAACTACAAAAAGCACTGCCATAGCCTGTAGTAAAAGCAAAAGCATTTATAGCATCGGAGATTCTCTAAATTAGGGACCATATCTGATAGCTATAGGATGCAGAGACTATCCCAAATGTTAGCTTGTAATGACCTAGCAAATTCTATGACATGAAATATATCAAGTTTCTTTGTTTTTTTTAATTGCTATTTCATCACCTTGCCGAATAAAAACCTAAAATGGCCCTACTCCTGAAAAAGTTAATTGGATCCGATAAGCTGAAGTGGACTCAGCCCGAGTACGAATAGCCAGAGCAATATGATTCTGCCAGACTCAGGAAGAGCTCGACCCGCATGAAACCCCACGAGTCCAAGTCCAGGCCGAGTTCTCTGAGTCTCAAAAAGTATAGGCCCGAGCCCAGCGTGTTGACTGGGTACAGTATGCCATGAGACCCTAACCCGCTTGGTGCAATCTGCCAGCTGTTGTTTGTCAACTGTGCTAAGCTGAATCATGCAAACCCTGCTGAAACAGAACTTCACTCCAATTATAATAATTGTAATGGTTCTAGCGTCTTATATCAAATGGGTACATGGCCCACAAACACTATGCACATGTTTATACACACTGAGTATACCAAACATTAGGAACACCTTCCTAATATTGAGTTGCACCCCATTCCTTTTGCCCTCAGAACAGCCTACATTTTTTGGGGCATGGACTCTACGAGGTGTCGAAAGCGTTCCACAGGGATGCTGGCCCATGTTGACTCCATTGCTTCCCACAGTTGCGTCAAGTTGGCTGGATGTCCTTTGGGTGATGGACCATTCTTGATACACACGGGAAACTGTTGAGCATGAAAATCCCAGCAGTGTTGTAGTTCTTGACACAAACCAGTGCACTTGGCACCTACAACCATACCCCGTTAAAAGCACTTAAATATTCTGCCCATTCACCCACTGAAAGGCACACATACACAATCCATGTCTCAAGGCCTAAAAATCCTTCTTTAACCTGTCTCCTCCCCTTTATCTACACTGATTGAAGTGGATTCAATAAGCGTCATCAATAAGGGATCATAGCTTTCACCTGGTCAGTCAATGTCATGTGAAGAGCAGATGTTCTTAATTTTTTGTATAGTCAGTGTAGATTGGTGTCTATTAATTGAGGAGCATACTGGGCCTCATTTCCCAGAGACTTCATAGCGTTAAGATCACCGTTAGAACCATTTTACGATGTATCTTTAGTAGCCAATCTGTTTCCCAGAGCCTTCATTAGTAACTTTACTCTTAAAAACCTTCTCACAACAGCCAAAGTGCATCGTTAGATGGTTTTTGCCCTTCCACGTCACTTTATTCACAGAATCCGCTAATTATAGAATCAAGATGTTTAGGCTAGGTATCTGTCTGACTATGAACGTTGATAACTTTAGAACGAAGTTGACTACAAGTACAAAGTTGTAAAAGTATTTGCAATTGATACAAACAAATGATGCTTTAAATGAAAACAGAGATGACTGTATTAAAAGATTGATAGGCTACATGGGCCTATATATTTAAATAATATTGAAATCATAGAGTTTTATTTTGCCATCAGACTACTGTCTGTCATTTTTGCCTAAATATGTTTCATGATGTGTGACAAGATGTGAGCAATAATGTGCCTAATCTGGGATTTTAGTGCATCATTATTTGGTAAGCATAATATGCCACCTCAATATTTGCAGCCATAGGGGGTAATATCTTTCTATGAGCTGATCCGTCATCAGTATTGTGGAATAATTCTAATATGAAGGTAAGATTTAAATGGAAAAGGCTGGTTCGAGAGTAGCGTTGCTTTTCTTTCGATCCTATCAGTATCGGCACATGGTCTAACAATGCACTTACAGTAGCGAACATTCTCTATGCGTGCTTGGTTGGGAAACACTCTTAAAAAGTTGGCACATAAATAACGATGTAACTGTTACGATCATCGTAATGCTTAAGTTACATTGCAACTGGGACACTGGGCCTTGATTGATAGTTAAATCAGATTTCAACCAAAAACCAGATATCAACAGAAATAACGTCAAAAAGACATGAAAAAGATCAACTAAGGTTGAGGTTGAGGTCCTTCCCCTCATTAAACAGAAGGTGCCATAGTCTAGTCTACTTAGTGGACCGATAGGCCTATAGTGTTAGGTCACCACATAAGTTAGAGATATTTTTGTGTGCAATGATCACGATAAAAAACATTCACAAATTGATAGGACAGATATGTCAAATCTGTGTCACTTTCAGATGGTTTCCTGTGCAAATTGCTTTTTTTGTTTACAAATTTGTGAGGATTGCAGGCATACGGTCTCTTTTCCAGCTCAGAAATATTAAAGCTGTTCTAGAATGATGCTGTGGTGTTAATTATTTGACAAATATCCTGTCACTATTCCCTATGACTCAAGCATGAGCAGAATGGTCTGTCACAAACAATGCATTTCAAAATGTTGTCACTCTTCCCTGATGAAAGTGTGATAGAATCAGTGTGTCAGGTCTACTTTGATCTATCCGCATGGCCCTTTCCCCCATAGCCAGAGATTCACATTCCCTAGTCATGGAACAGTACTAAAGAGAATTTGGAGAGAGCAATAATGAAGATGTGTCTTTTGATTTTACAAATTGCTCTTTTAAAAAGCCCTGAAGAAAGCACAGTGATGCTGAAACATTGGTGATTTTTTTACCCAATAAATTACAGGGAGGTTATATATATATATATATAGAGAGAGAGAGAGAGTGTGAGACTCTTTGTTTTAATAGCTTACAAATTGCTCTTTTGACAGAGATTGCATTCCAAATTATGCATTTGCTCTATAAAATTCCCTTTGATTCCCTTACTGTTAGCCTTGGACACCTAAGCTTCGCTCACAATCAACGAGATGAGATTTGGAAGGATGACCTTGTGAGACTACCATACAGGTTGCCATGTTACTGCGCATCACCTGTATAAACAAAGGAAAAGGTATTTCAATGGAAACAATAGTTTCGTTTCTTGGCTATGTACTGTAAATTATTGTGCTGACATGTAACACCATAATAAAATCTAATATTTTAAATCTTAAAAAAAGAAGAAAATCTAATAAAATCCGTACAAATAGAGTCTTGTTGTTGATGTTCCTCAACTCTCACCCTAAAGGTGAGGTCAGGGATAAAACATAATCTGCAATACCGTTGGGAACTTTGTGGACCCTGCATGAGGGAAAGCAGTGATATGTCAGTGATCACACACACACAAATACAGATTATTCACCATAAATAAAATAGTAATGCTGGGAGTAAACACAGCTTGTCAGTTACAGTGCCTTGCAAAAGTATTCATCCCCATTGGTGGTTTTTCCTATTTTGTTGCATTACAACCTGTAATTTAAGTTGATTTTTATTTGGATTTCATGTAATGGACATACACAAAATAGTCCAAGTTGGTGAAGTGAAATGAAAAAAAAAAAAAAATGAAAAAAAGGTACAAACGGAAAAGTGGTGTGTGCATATGTACTCACCCTTTTGCTATGAAGCCCCTAAATAGATCTGGTGCAACCAATTACCTTCAGGAGTCACATATTTAGTTAAATAAAGTCCACCTGTGTGCAATCTAAGTGTCACATGATCTGTCACATGATCTCAGTATATATACACCTGTTCTGAAAGGCCCCAGAGTCTGCAACACAACAAAGAATGGGGCAACAAAAAGACCAAGGAGCTCTCCAAACAGGTCAGGGACAAAGTTGTGGAGAAGTACAGATCAGGGTTGGGTTATAAAAATATATCAGAAACTGAACATCCCGCGGAGCACCATTAAATCCATTATTAAAAATGGAAAGAATATGGCACCACAACAAATCTGCCAAGAGAGGGCCGCCCACCAAAACTCACAGACCAGGCAAGGAGGGCATTAATCAGAGAGGCATGCTGTGGAGACTCTTTTTCACTGGCAGGGACTGAGAAACTGGTCAGAATTGAAGGAATGATGGATGGTGCTAAATACAGAGAAATATTTGAGGGAAACCTGTTTCAGTCTTCTAGAAATTTGAGACTGGGACGGAGGTTCACCTTCCAGCAGGACAATGACCCTAAGCATACTGCTAAAACAACACTCAAGTGGTTTAAGGGGAAACATTTAAATGTCTTGGAATGGCCTAGTCAAAGCCCAGACCTCAATCTAATTGAGAATCTGTGGTATGACTTGAAGATTGCTGTACACCAGCGGAACCCATTCAATTTGAAGGAGCTGGAGCAGTTTTGCCTTAAAGAATGGCCAAAAATCCCAGTGGCTAGATGTGCCAAGCTTATAGAGACTTGCAGCTGTAATTGCTGCAAAAGGTGGCTCTACAAAGTATTGACTTTGGGGTGGTGAATAGTTATGCACGCTCAAATGTTCTTATTTCTTGTTTGTTTCACAATAAAAAATATTTTGCATCTTCAAAGCTGTAAGCATGTTGTGTAAATCAAATGATACAAACCCCCCAAAAATCTAACAAAATAGGCAAAATGCCAAGGGGGTGAAAACTTTCGCAAGCCACTGTACAGTACACTACACTTGAAAAGGATCTGCGAGGAGAGAGGGACTGAAAAATTTATGTGAAGAAAGATATGACCACACCACGTCATTTCAACGTGGATATCTTGGTAATATTTTCGTTGAGACGTTGATACTGTAGATTACAACCTATTTTCACCCACTCAAAAGTTGGAATTTCCAATGTTCTAAAAGCACAATCAAAAACCATGTCAGATATTTTGTTTATTTGTACAACAGATCAATGTTATCACTGTGCTTCATCTAATAGCAGAACCAAATGACCTGGATTGCAGTTGAGATTACATTAAAACAAGATGCAAGTGATCAATGCCGTTTGAGATGTTGCCCAGATTATTTCAGCCATTGTGAAGATCTCCACAAACCTGTGCACAATCTACAATATGCATACCATACTTTCTTGAACATGCAAGCTTGACAGTGAGAAACGTCTGACCTCTGTGAATGCCAACAAGGGTTTTGTGATTGCCAACAAGGGTTTTGCCACCAAGTACTAAGTCATGTTTTGCAGAGGGGTCAAATACTTATTTCCCTCATTAAAATGCTAATCAATTTATAACATTTTTCACATGCGTTTTTCTGGATTTCTTTGTTGTTATTCTGTCTCTCACTGTTCAATAAACCTACCATTAAAATTATAGACTGATCATTTCTTTGTCAGTGGGCAAACGTACAAAATCAGCAGGGGATCAAATACTTTTTTCCCTCACTGTATATGATTACATAGGAAGACATTTGTAGTTACAGTAATGTCAAAATGCGGCCATGGATGTGTTACTCATTTTAAGGTTTAATGTTAGTTTGGAAGATAGCCTTAACTTTAGGCTATTTACTGTATTACAAAAGTAATATTTAATTGTGTGTCACGACAGCTAGGAGTGGTGGGTGTGGAGTCAGGCGCAGAGAGCAGAGTGAACGGAACAACCGACTTTAATGCGGTTTGTAGGGTTTCCAACGCCAAAACACACAGGCGAAAAATCTGAATACAATAAGAGCAGCCCAAACATAGGACATGAACTCAACACCAACACAACAGCAAACAAGCCCGCACAAAAGGAGGCGGGCTTAACCTGTTACAGCTAGGGTCCCATTTTCTGAATTTTCGCCTGTCTGACGTGCCCAAAGTTAAATGCCCGCCACTCAGGGCCAGAAACTAGGATATTCACATAATTATTTGTATTTTTTACTAGGCAAGTCAGTTAAAAACAAATTCTTACTTTCAATGACGGCCTAGGAACAGTGGGTTAACTGCCTGTTCAGGGGCAGAACGACAGATTTGTACCTTGTCAGCTCGGGGATTTGAACTTGCAGCCATTCAGTTACTAGTCCAACATGCTAACCACTAGGCTACACTGCCGCCCCAAGTAGTACTATTGGAATGGAAACACTCTGAAGTGTCTAAAACCATTAAGCTATAGTCTGTGGTTATAACAGAACAGATATAGCAGGCAAAAACCTGAGAAATGTCTGTCCGGAATTCCTTTTTCTTTTGCCCTCCACTCACTTTGAAGGCCTGGTAATAGAAGTCAATGGGGAATAGGACACAGGTTGCAGTACCTATGGCTTCCACTGGATATCAACAGTCTCTGGAAAGTGTCTGGAGGAAATAGCCATGAGGAGATCCTTATAGAAGAAGAAAGACTACAGGAATGGAAAAATGTAAACAACTGTGTACGTTCACGAGAACGTGAACGCGCCCAGCTTTGTTTTCCTTTTATAACGTTTCAGTTACCATCCGTGTAAAATATGATCGATATTATTCATAAAAGAATACATAAGGATGCATTATTAATGATATTTGATTTGTTTGTGAAAAGATGAGAGGTATAACTTGAACGCTTTTCTTCACTGTACAACGGGGGAGTAGACTGACAATGCTTGGTGGAGTAGCTGAACATAACGTGTCAACCAAATGGAGATTTATGGATATAATGAATTACTTTTTCTAACAAAAGAATCATGGATTCTCTTGTTTGGACACTTGGGAAGCCCTCAGAAGAAGTTATTTGAAAGGTAAGCGATTTATATCAGCTGTGATATGGACATTTTGAGAACCGAGCTGGATATGAATTTATGCTAATGTGGAAAATATGTGAGGTACTAGCCTCAAACAATCAAATGTGGTGCTTTCGCCGTAAAGCCTTTTTGAAATCTGACAACGCAGTGATATTGCCAAGAAGCAGAGCTTTTGATGGCCATGCAACATATCGAAGAATGTTAAATATTACGAATTTTTATTTTGAATTTGCCGCGTTATGTTTGCTCTGAAAACGATCCCGCCAGCGGGATCCGTGCGCAGAGAGGTTAACCGGCTTAAATAGCCCTAACAAACACAAAACGAAAACAGGTGCAAACAATAAGATAATCAACAGAAAGAAAATAGAGGATCGGTGGCAGCTAGTAGGCTGGTGACGACGACCGCCGAACGCCGCCCGAACAGGCAGAGGAGCCACCGTCGGTGGAAGTCGTGACAGTACCCCCCTCCTGACGTGCGGCTCCCGCAGCGCGCCGACACCGGCCTCGAGGACGACCCAGAGGGCGAGGCGCAGGGCGATCCGGATGAAGGCGGTGAAACTCCCTCAGCAGTGATGGATCCAAGATATCCTCCACCGGTACCCAGCACCTCTCCTCCGGACCGTACCCCTTCCAGGCCATGAGGTACTGCAGACCCCTCACCCGGCGCCTAGAATCCAGAATGGAGCGGACTGTGTACGCCGGGGACCCCTCGATGTCCAAAGGGGGCGGAGGGACCTCGGGCACCTCACCTTCCTGCAGGGGACCAGCTACCACCGGCCTGAGGAGAGACACATGAAACGAGGGGTTAATACGGTAGTAAGATGGAAGCTGTAACCTATAACACACCTCGTTTATCCTCCTCAGGACTTTAAATGGCCCCACACACTGTGGCCCCAGCTTCCGGCAGGGCAAGCAGAGGGGCAGGTTCCGGGTTGAGAGCCAGACCCGGTCCCCCGGTGCGAACACGGGGGCCTCACTGCGGTGACGGTCAGCGCTCCTCTTCTGCCGCCCACCAGCCTGTCTCAGTGATTCCTGGACGGCTCTCCAGGTCTCCTTTGAGTGCTGCACCCACTCCTCCACCGCAGAAGCTTCAGTCTGGCTCTGATGAAATGGTGCCAGGACCGGCTGGTAGCCCAACACACACTGGAACGGTGACACTTTTGTGGAGGAGTAACGGGGTGAGTTCTGAGCCACCTCCGCCCATGGGACGTACCTCGCCCACTCACCGGGCCGGTCCTGGCAATACTACCGCAGAAACCTACCCACCTCTTGGTTCACTCTCTCCACCTGCCCATTACTCTCAGGGTGAAAACCTGAGGTCAGGCTGATCGAGACCCCCAGACGCTCCATAAACGCCTTCCACACTCGGGACGTGAACTCAAAGTCAAAGTCACCATTATTAGTCAGTTGTACAACCAAATGCCTTCAACCGAAATGTGTCTTGCGCATTTAACCCAACCCTTCTGAATCAGACAGGTGCGGGGGGCTGCCTTAATCGACACCCACGTCTTCAGCGCCCGGGGAACAGTGGGTTAACTGCCTTGTTCAGGGGCAGAATGACAGATTTATTTTCCTTGTCAGCTCGGGGATTCGAACTTGCAACCCTCCGGTTACAAGTCCAAAGCTCTAACCACTAGGCTACCTGCCACCTGGGGACCCCGATCTGGGGACCCCGATCAGAAACAATGTCCTCAGGCACCCCGTAGTGCCGGAAGACGTGGGTAAACAGGGCCTCCGCAGTCTGTAGGGCCGTAGGGAGACCGGGCAACGGGATAAGACGACAGGACTTAGAGAACCGATCCACAACGACCAGGATCGTAGTGTTCCCCTGGGACGGTGGAAGATCAGTGAGGTAATCCACCGACAGGTGAGACCACGGCCGTTGTGGAACGGGGAGGGGCTGTAACTTCCCTCTAGGCAGGTGTCTAGGAGCCTTACTCTGAGCGCATACCGAACAGGAGGAGACATAAAACCTCACGTCCTTAGCCAACGTGGGCCACCAGTACTTCCCCCTAAGACCCCGCACTGTCCTCTCAATCCCCGGATTACCCGAAGAGGGTAGCGTATGGGCCCACCGAATCAGTTTATCACGAACACCAAGCGGCACGTACTGACGACCTGCAGGACACTGAGGAGGCGCAGGTTCCAACCGTGGTGCCCGCTCGATGTCCGCGTCCACCTCCCATATCACCGGTGCTACCAGACATGAAGCAGGAAGGATGGGAGTAGGCTCGATGGACCGCTCCTCGGTGTCATAGAGACAGCGCGTCGGCCTTAGTATTCTGGGAACCTGGCCTATAGGAGATCGTGAACTGAAATCTGGTGAAAAACATGGCCCACCTAGCCTGCCGCGGATTCAGTCTCCTCGCTGCCCGGATATACTCCAGATTACGGTGGTCAGTCCAGATGAGAAAAGGGTGCTTAGCCCCCTCAAGCCAATGTCTCCACACCTTCAGAGCCCTGACCACAGCTAACAACTTCCGACACTCCACGTCATAGTTTTGCTCCGTCGGACCGTCGGACCGAGCTTCTTTGAAAAGAAAGCGCAGGGGCGGAGTTTCGGTGGCGTGCCCGAGCGCTGTGATAGCAAGGCTCCAACCCCAGCCTCAGACGCGTCCACCTCCACTATGAACGCCAAAGAAGGGTCCGGATGAGCCAGCAAGGGAGCGTTGGTGAACAGATCCTTCAGACGACTGAAAGCTCTGTCTGCCTCCGCCGACCACCGCAAACGAGCCGGCCCCCCCTTCAGCAGTGAGGTAATGGGAGCAGCCACCTGACCAAAATCCCGGATAAACCTCCGGTAGTAATTGGCAAACCCTAAAAACCGCTGCACCCCCTTTACCGTGGTCGGAGTCGGCCAACTACGCACGGCTGTAATGCGGTCACACCCCATCACCACCCCAGAGGTGGAAATGCGATACCCCAGGAAGGAAACAGCTTGTTTGGAGAACACACATTTCTCCGCCTTGACGTACAGGTCATGCTCCAGCAGTCGCCAAAGTACTTTGCGCACCAGAGACACATGCGCGGCGCGTGTGGTGGAATAGATCAAGATATCATCTATGGAGTCAGGCGCAGAGAGCAGAGTGAACGGAACAACCGACTTTAATGCGGTTTGTAGGGTTTCCAACGCCAAAACACACAGGCGAAAAATCTGAATACAATAAGAGCAGATCAAACATGGGACATGAACTCAACACCAACAGAATAGAAAACAAGCCCGCACAAAAGGAGGCGGGCTTAACAAACACAAAACGAAAACAGGTGCAAACAGTAAGATAATCAACAGAAAGAAAATAGAGGATCGGTGGCTAGTAGGCCGGTGACGACGACCGCCGAACGCCACCCGAACAGGCAGAGGAGCCACCGTCAGTGGAAGTCGTGACATTGTGTATGGTTGACAACACAACCGCATGTTGACATTTAAAGGAGATGTATCTACTGCTTGGATGGTTCCATCTGAGCCACTGGCTTAATCCCATTCTTTAACTTTTTGGTTTAGATGGAGATGTGAATCCAACATATAAATTATTAATTTGTAGACAAACTGGAATTAAAGCCAGACTAAGTCAGTGACACAGATGGAACTATCCAAGCAGAAGTTACATCTCCTTCTATTGTTGATATTTGGTTGCATTGACAACCAAAGACATTTCAATATCACTAAATATAATTTTACGTATTGTCTATATTTAGTTGAATACTGGGTTGAATAGAAACAATATACTGTATGTTACTGACTTTGCAAATGCTATTTAGGCCTAAATAGCATAATTGATGATGTACGAGTGATAAAGTAGGGTCACATTTAATTTGCTCTGTTAAACCTAGCCTTTGGAATTACTTTGATTGCAACAGTGAATCTACACTGAACACAAATATAAACGCAACATGCAACAATTGCTAAGATTTTACTGAGTTACAGTTCATATACTGTAAGGCAGTGGTCACCAACCTTTTCGGACGTGAAAAAAAAGGAACATAAGCCTCTGCAACATTAACCAATTAAAAACAGTTGTTCAACAATGAGGTTTGTGCAGTAGGCTTTAGGCCCAATACATTATCACTGTATATTGGCTACACTTGAATTTCCCTGACAATGTTGTTCTTCTCAGACCATTTTGAAATTATATTTCAACATTGTAGCACAGGAAGTTGGTGGCACCTTAATTGGGGAGGACGGGCACATGGTAATGGATGGAGCAGAATAAGTGAAAAGGTGTCAACAACATCAAACACACGGTTTCCAATGTTTGATGATCGACTTGGAATGGCTTGGAGATCGACCAGTCGATTGGATCAACCGGTTGGTGACCACTGATATAAGGAAATTAGTCCATTGAAATAAATTCATTAGGCCCTAATCTATGGATTTCACGACTGGGAATACAGATATGCATATGTTGGTCACAGACAGTGGTGTAAAGTAAAAATACTTAAGTCGTTTTTTTGGGTATCTGTGCTTTACTTTAGTATTTCTATTTTTGACTTTTACTTCACTACATTCCTAAAGTACTTGTTACATTTTGTTACATTTTGACAGGAAAATGGTCCAATTCAAGCACTTGTCAAGATAACATCCCTGGTCATCCCTATTGCCTCTGATCTGGCATACTCACTAAACACAAATGCTTTGCATGTAAATTATTGTCCGAGTTTTGTAGTGTGCCCCTGGCTATCTGTACAGAATAATACAAATATAAACGGTGCTGTCAGGTTTGCATAATATAAGGAATTTGAAATTATTAATACTTTTACTTTGAATACTTACTGTAAGTATATTTTAAACTTTTACTCAAGTAGTATTTTACTGGGTGACTTTCACTTATATTTGAGTCATTTTCTATTAAGGTATCTTTACTTCTGCTAAAGTATGACATTTGAGTACTTTTTCCACCACTGGTCACAGATACCTAAAAAAAAGGTAGGGGCGTGGATCAGAAAACTGGTGTGACCACCATTTGCCTCATACAGCGTGACACATCTCCTTTGCACAGAGTTGATCAGGCTGTTGATTGTGCCATGTGGAATGTTGTCCCACTCCTCTTCAATGGCGGTGCGAATTTGCTGGATATTGGCGGGAACTGGAACACCCTGTCGAACACGTCGATCCAGAGCATCCCAAACATATTCAATGGGTGACATTTCTGGTGAGTATGCATGGAAGAACTGGGACATTTTTAACCTCCAGGAATTGGGTACAGATCCTTGAGACATTATCATGCTGAAACATGAGGTGATGGTGGCAGATGAATGGCACAACAATGGGCCTCGGGATCTCTTCACAGTATCTTTGTGCATTCAAATAGCCATCACTCGTTGTCCATAGCTTATGCCCCCCATAACATTAAATTATCTGGCTACAGCTCTGGTGGACATTCCTGCAGTCAGTTGCATGCCCCCTCAAAACTACTTGAGACATCTGCACATTTTAGATTGGCCTTTTATTGTCCCCAGCACAAGGTGCACCTGTGTAATGATTGTGCTATTTAATCAGCTTCTTGATATGCCACACCTGTCAGGTGGATGGATTATCTTGGCAGTGGAGAAATGCTCGCTATCACAGATGTGAACAAATTTTGCCATAAAATTAGAGCGAAATAAGCTTTTTGTGCAGACATTTCTGTTTTTTTTTGTTCATTATATTACATTTTTAAGTGGAGGTATCGCAACAATCATTCTAACAATATCACATTGGTAATAGTCAGTGACAAATATCAAAGCTAAGCACGACTGGGCTTGGTTAAAACCCTGGATGGCATACCGAAGGGTAGCCGTAGATAGATCAATTCTCCAGTAGGAGGTGCTGCCCAGTCAGTTTTTTTTCTGATAATTGATATAGCGTTGAAGATCTGACGTTGTTTTAAAGGTACAAATTCAACATATCTATACAAAGTTTGTCTATGTTGAAATTTGGTTACCATGATTACATACTGCTGTGGTTGAAATGTCACCCTCAAAACAACCCTCAAAACGAATTAAAAGTTATTTTCCAAATAGATTTCATATCACAATTTGTTGACAAATTATGCTGAAACAACGTTGATTTAACCACGGTCGACTCTCGAGCGGCTAGATGTTCTTTACCATTCATCCATCAGATTTGCCACCAATGCTCCTTATAGGACACATCACTGCACTCTATACTCCTCTGTAAACTGGTCATCTCTGTATACCCGTGGCAAGACCCACTGGTTGATGCTTATTTATAAAACCCTCTTAGGCCTCACTCCCCCCAATCAGACATATCAACTGCAGCCATCATCCTCCACATACAACACCCGTTCTGCCAGACACATTCTGTTAAAGGTCCCAAAAGCACACACATCCCTGGGTCGCTTGTCTTTTCAGTTCGCTGCAGCTAACGAATGGAACGAGCTGCAACAAACACTCAAACTGGATAGTTTTATCTCAATCTCTTCATTCAATGACTCAATCATGGACACTCTTACTGATGTATTGTTGTCTCTACCTTCTTGCCCTTTGTGCTGTTGTCTGTGCCCAATAATGTTTGTACCACGTTTTGTGCTGCTACCATGTCGTGCTGCTACCATGTTGTTGTCATGTTGTGTTGCTACCATGCTGTGTTGTCATGTGTTGCTGCCTTGCTATGTTGTTGTCTTAGGTCTCTCTTGATGTAGTGTTGTGTTGTCTCTCTTGTCGTGATGTGTGTTTTGTCCTATATTTTATTTTTTATAATTCCAAACCCGTCCCCGCAGGAGGCCTTTTGCCTTTTTGGTAAGCCGTCATTGTAAATAATAATTTGTTCTTAACTGACTTGCCTAGTTAATTAAAGGTTAAATCATATTTTTTTGAATATATAATAATGAATAAGTTTGTGCCCAGTGGGCAGCTGCCTTGTTTTGATAGTTCTGCATTACTATCTTGTACACTTGTATTTAGTGATAGTATTACCTTTATTACATCTGATATTAAAAGGAGAGTACAAAACAGATGACCGTGGAGTCATTGTTGAAGTTTTCTTGATGAACTATCGATATATAAAAACGAATAAGAAGGTATATACAGTAAATCATCAACCCTTGACAAATTATATGACAACATACTGTATATTTGTTCATTGCTTGTTCAGCCATTCTCATTTGATGTGCTACTGCAGATGATGTTATTGTATTGGAAATTGCCGTGCTGGGCTTGAGGCAAAGTAATGTAGCCTGATATATTTTAGTTTTAATTGGAAACGTGATGAGGTGCTCCTGTCTTCAGACTTGGGGAGGTTGTCAATGTGGTTGATCTATTTCACATACCTACCTCAATTAAATGTACTTAATTTAAAAAGAGTGCCATTAACCACGGTCCACGTTCTAGATTCTATCTATTTGCCTTGAGATACATTTATCGACAAATAGAAACTATTTACACTTGTTTTCCCTGTGTTTGGCAAACTTTGAGTGGTTAATTATGGGGGAACTGGAACTGAGAGAAATTTAAGTGGAGAGTGGAGCTGTCCACGGTTCCCCGGCCCCAGACTAAATTATTATTCCTCAGGTACTCTTTCACAACCTGCAATCGACTGCCTTCCACCGAGACTGGAAATTAAACATATCCATCTGAACCAATTGAATTGGCATTTCATTAATGAAATTGTTGGCATAATTCATTAAGTCCTAAGATCATTAAAACTCAGATGCCTCAGCGGATTAATTACTGTTGGACTTGGGACTTCTTTTTTAAGCGCAGGGGCTTACAATAGCACGCAATCAATGCTCCTAACATTAGAAAAAACAGAATGCTTTATAGTTTGCCTTTCTGTTTTCCCTCTATTGTTAGTTAGAGGGATGGGAAGAAACAGTCATTTAACTTGTGACAAATGAGTAGAACGTCTGGTAACATCAGCAAACCATGGAAATCATCTGAATGAGTCACTATCAGAATCAGAAATGACCATGTTTCTGCAGGATAATAGGCTGTATTCACTTGAAAATAAGGGTTTTAAAAGTATACTATCATAGGCCAGGCGGAAGTCTTATTTGTCTAACCCATATTTTACCAGGTAAGACAACTGCATGAGTACACATTGCCATTACAACAATGACCTGGGGTAGAGTTGCAGGGCAGAGGAGAGGGGTAGAATTGGAAGTGCTGTACATATTCTTGTTCTATGCGTGCAGAATAGTGTCGATCTGGTGTATAAACAGACCATAGATGCTCAGTGACTGATTGAATTGATTGATTGAATCATCAGCTCACAATGACTCCCCACGGTGCTGTGCCATCAAAAGTCCATTTTTATGTACCATCCATATAGACTAAGAAAGTGTCATGCGTTTTAAATGAGAGAAGGCCAAAATGTTTGCACGGTGCCTTCCGCCTTAATAAATCGCAGTGCCTGAGCTCTTCTGAGGGAGCCAAGAAGGATTTGGAAGACTTAGGAAGACACACGTGGCCATTTCTGCCCATTAAAAGCGGCCTTTCGTTGCTAATCTACTAGGTACCTCACAGCAGCTCCAGAGGACCACAGAATTTGTGTGTGGGCAGAGCTTACACTGAATCACAATACACTTTCAGTATCAAATATTCAGCAACCTCAAAGACACACCTATGTCTAAAATATATTTTCTGTCTCCAATACAGGATTAGTGTTTTAAGCTTTTTTTCTCATTTGCATAACAAAGACATTTGAAATTAAATAGCACCTGCTATGTAAAAAGAACTTAGCTCCATGGTAACAAGATACTTGAGGGTAAATGTCATTCGTTTCTGAGAATTTGTCAATGGATTAACTTGGCGTTGACCCAAGCTCTATAAAGGCTGAGAAGCAGCAGAGAATGTGCTTGGTGTAGTGGAAGGATGCATGGATGTATTGAACAGTGTTAATTGTGCCATCTCAAGAAGTAAAGGCACTAACTAACCTGACAGGATGTATAGCCTCATTGCATTTTGTTCTGGCAGTAGCCAGAATTACTGAACACCTTCAAATATCTTAGGGTGTTTTCACACTTGGTCCCTTTAAGCCAATTTTCGTGAACTCAGTGCAGTTCGCTTAATTTGTTGTCTAGTGTGAACACTCCAAAGGAACCAGACCCCTCAAAAGAGCCCCCAAAGCGAACTGAACTGAGACCTCTCGAGAGGTGGTCAAAGTTCGGTTCCTGTCACGACTTCGACTGAAGTCGGTTCCCCTCCTCGTTCGGGCAGCATTCGGCAGTCGACGTCACTGGTCTTCTAATCATCACTGATCTACTTTTCATTTTCCATTTGTCTTGTCTTGTTTTTCACACACCTGGTTTGCATTCCCCATCATTATCTGTTGTGTATTTAACCCTCTGTTTCCCCCCCCCCATGTCCTTGTGTGTGATTGTTTATTGTGAAGCCGTTTCTTTCCGGCTGGTGCATTTATTATATGCCTCGCCTGTTTTGCGTTTGGCATGTTTATTAGTATTTACACATTTAGCGTTTTGCATGTATATTTGTTTGAGTAAAGTTTTTTGCTCACTCAGTACTGTTCTCCTGCGCCTGACTTTATGCACCAGCTACACAGGAGCCTGACAGTTCCCTTGAATTCCTCCTTTTTTTAGGGCAATGTGAACATTGTTTAATCTGCAGTTATTCTTCTGCTATTTATTCCGTTACCAATCATATGTACAGTCGTGGCCAAAAGTTTTGAGAATGACACAAATGTTATTTTTCACAAAGTCTGCTGCCTCAGTTTGTATGTTGGCAATTTGCATATACTCCAGAATGTCATGAAGAGTGATCAGATGAATTGCAATTAATTGCAAAGTCCCTCTTTGCTATGCAAATGAACTGAATGCATAGTCACTTCGCCCCCACATACATGTACAGATTACTTCAACTAGCCTGTACCCCTGCACACTGACTCGGTACCGGTGCCCCCTGTATATAGCCTCGTTATTGTTATTCTTATTGTGTTACTTTTTATTATTTTAAATATTTTCTTCTTCTTGAACTGCACTGTTGGTTAAGGGCTTGTAAGTAAGCATTTCACGGTAAAGTCTACACTTGTTGTATTCGGCACATGTGGCAAATAAAGTTTGATTTGATTTGATTTGAAACCGGAACAACCATTTCAGGGGCAGCAGTGTAGCCTAGTGGTTAGAGTGTTGGACTAGTAACCGAAAGGCTGCAAGTTCAAATCCCCGAGCTGACAAGGTACAAATCTGTCGTTCTGCCACTGAACAGGCAGTTAACCCACTGTTCCTAGGCTGTCATTGAAAATAAGAATTTGTTCTTAACTGACTTGCCTAGTAAAATAAAGGTACAAAAAAAATACATTTCAGTAATGGGCGCAATAAATCTAACTAACTGATTGGATTAGTTTAGAACATTTTATGTTATATGTCTTTGTGTAGCATAAGATTCATCAAACCAATCAATGTACATGCAAAAACACAGATCTACCTGAAGGAAATATGATACTGTTGGGTGTTGTTTTGATGACTGTTTTACTCTCCAAAGTCTTAAACAACAACTCTGGTTATTAACACCAACATGGGGGGTTATTTTACACCACTTATTGTTAATTTCACTCTTACAGAGTGAATTTAACTCCTGAATCAACAATAGAAATGTTATACTGATTTAATCAACACTGGCCAATTTGCTGTGACGTGTTCAAGTAAAATGGGTCTGGTCCTACTTTCAAGCAATTATTGCAATGTATTAGATTTTTTTTGACAAGACAGGATAGCACTGTTGTTGTGCTGCACTTTAAAACTGTGTATCCAATATACAGTTGAAGTCGGAAGTTTACATACACCTTAGCCAAATACATTTAAACTTAGTTTTTCACAATTCCTGACATTTAATCCTAGTAAAACTTCCCTGTCTTAGGTCAGTTGGGATCACCACTTTAAGAATGTGAAATGTCAGAATAATAGTAGAGAGAATGATATATTTCAGCTTTTATTTCTTTCATCACATTCCCAGTGGGTCAGAAGTTTACATACACTTAGTTAGTATTTGGTAGCATCGCCTTTAAATTGTTTATGGCCAAACAGTTCTATTTTTGTTTCATCAAACCAGAGGACATTTCTCCAAAAAGTAAGATCTTTGTCCCCATGTGCACCTGCAAACTGTAGTCTGGATTTTGTATTGCGGTTTTGGAGCAGTGGCTTCTTCCTTGCTGAGCGGCCTTTCAGGTTATGTCGATATAGGACTCGTTTTACTATGGATATAGATACTTTTGTACCTGTTTCCTCCAGCATCTTCACAAGGTCCTTTTCTGTTGTTCTGGGATTGATTTGCACTTTTCGCACAAAAGTACGTTCATCTCTAGGAGACAGAACGCGTCTCCTTCCTGAGCGGTATAACAGCTGCGTGGTTCCATGGTGTTTATACTTCTGTACTATTGTTTGTACAGATGAACGTGGTACCTTCAGGCGTTTGGAAATTGCTCCCAAGGATGAACCAGACTTGTGGAGGTCTACAATTTTTTTTCTGAGGTCTTGGCTAATTGCTTTTGATTTTCCCATGAGCAAAGAGGCACTGAGTTTGAAGGTAGGCCTTGAAATACATCCACAGGTACACCTCCAATTGACTCAAATGATACCAATTAGCCAATCAGAAGCTTCTAAAGCCATGACATCTTTTTCTGGAATTTTCCAAGCTGTTTAAAGGCACAGTCAACTTAGTGTATGTAAACTTCTGACCCACTGGAATTGTGATACAGTGAATTATAACTGAAATAATATGTCTGTAAACAATTGTTGGAAAAATTACTTTTGTCATGCACAAAGTAGATGTCCTAACCGACTTGCCAAAACTATCGTTTGTTAACAAGGAATTTGTGGAGTGGTTGAAAAACGAGTTTTAATGACTCCAACCTAAGTGTATGTAAACTGAATGCACTGTAAACTGTATATACAGTGCATTCAGAAAGTATTCAGACCCCTTGACTTTTTCCACATTTTCTTACGTTGCAGCCTTATTCTAAAATTGATTAAATAGTTTTTCCCTCATTAATCTACACACAATACAAAAATTAGCAGAAATATCACATTTACTTAAGTATTCAGAACCTCTACACAGTACTTTATTGAAGCACAATTGGCAGCGATTACAGCCTCGAGTCCTCTTGTGTATGACACTACAAGCTTGGCACACCTGTATTTGGGGAGTTTGTCCCATTCTTCTCTGCAGATCCTTTTAAGCTCTGTCAGGTTGGATGGGGAGCGTCACTGCACAGCTATTTTCAGGTCTCTCCAGAGATGTTCGATCGGGTTCAAGTCCGGGCTCTGGCTTTGCCACTCAAAGACATTCAGAGACTTGTCCCGAAGCCACTCCGGCGTTGTCTTGGCTGCGTGCTTAGGGTCATTGTCTTGTTGGAAGGTGAACCTTCGCCCCAGTCTGAGGTCCTGAGCGCTCTGGAGCAGGTTTTCATCAACGATCTCTCTGTACTTTGCTCTGTTCATCTTTCCCTCGATCCTGACTAATCTCTCAGTCCCTGCACTGAAAAACATCCCCCACAGCATGATGCTGCCTCCACCACGCTTCACCGTGGGGATTGTGCCAGGTTTCCTCCAGACGTAACGCTTGGCATTCAGGCCAAAAACTTCAATCTTGGTTTTATCAGACCAAATAATCTTGCTTCTTATGGTCTGAGAGTCCTTTAGGTACCTTTTGGCAAACTCCAAGTGGGCTGTCATATACCTTTTACTGAGGAGTGGCTTCCGTCTGGCCACTCTACCATAAAGGCCTAATCGGTGGAGTGCTACAGTGATGGTTGTCCTTCCACAAGGTTCTCCCATCTCTACAGAGGAACTCTGGAGCTTTGTCAAAGTGACCATTGGGTCAGATTGGCTTGGCGGCCAGCTCTAGGAAGAGTCGTGGTGGTTCCAAAATTCTTCCATTTAAGAATGATGGAGGCCACTGTGTTCTTGGGAACATTCAATGCTGCATAAATGATTTGGTACCCTACCCCAGGTCTGTGCCTGTTACGTAACAAAATGTGGAAAAAGTCAAGGGGTCTGATAACTTCCCGAATGCACCATATATATATATTTACATTTAACTGTTATGTACAAACATCTCAATCGTTGTAGGGAGATATGATTGTGTCAATGCATTTCACCTCACTCATGTTGTGTACGTGCCAGTCAAAATAAGGGTCCACAACAATTATGTCCCAACACTCACTGGATAGGCTTCTCTTCCAAGCTCCAAAATGTGGATGGCAAGACAAAACTAAAGAGAAAGTCGTAGCAGGAGTGAGTCAGGGGACAGTGATGCACAGAAATGTTATTTGATGAATCCAGAGAAGGCTGTGGTTGACAGGAAAATGTCAGTGGCTTGGCAGCCACGTGCAGTCCCCTTTCTCCCATTATCCACCTGCCTCATGCATGTGGCATAGCCAGGCCTGTTTGTCACTTCAGCCCAGGCTTCATGTATTGTCATGTCTGTCTCTCTCTGTCTGTCTTTCAAATCAAATCAAATTGTATTAATTATATGCCTCGCTGACAATAGGTGTGGTTCAATGTACTTTCATGGAAATTACGTGGAAACAACATTGATTAAACCAGTGTGTGACCAGTTTGATGACATTACAGCCTCTCAATACGTCAACAGCACCTGTTGAATGGACATATGACTAATTTGTTGTTGTTTACGTTCTCATCAAAGCCATATGTCTGTAAAGTACAGCTACTACATGCAGCACTCCCACACCTGACAATTGAGGATGAAAGGCAGGCAGGAAGATTTTCATAAACACTCTCAAATCAACCAGACATAACAAAGAGAATTGAGTGACACATGGTGCAAGAAGAGCAGGCAGGATTATGCAGAGAAAAAGATAGAGAAAGAATCCAGAGATTACAGAAACACAAAGCTTCTGTAGCTTCAGCTTCAGTTCCCGTCACTGTGTTTGCCTTGCACCAGATGCAGCCTGGACAGGAAACCCCTGCTGTTATACGTGGAGAGAAAAAGCCCACAACAACTTGATCGCCTTTCTTTCTCGTTAATTAAACACAGCTCACCTTGCTTCTCGAAAACATCAGGGAACATAGCACACGAAAGCAGGGGACACCGAGCGCTTTTCTGCCTGAAACCCAACAGATGCCACTGTTTGCCAAGTCCCTCTCAGCCCCTCTCAGCACCACACCGGAGTGTGGGAGACCAGATGCAGCAGGCACGTGGCAGACTGATGCACAGACGGTGCTTCCCAGGAAGTTTCTCTGGTTTCTTCTCTCATTTGTGTGTCTGCCTGGGTCTCTTACCCCTGGCAAAAGCACAACATCCTTATGGGTAATAAAATAAACCCTGGTTTGTGCTATTCATCACCAATATGCAGGTGGTGTTCTATTTTATTCTCCAATCATACCTTTACTATAAACTATGATATTGATCTTCTGTTTTCTTTTTACAGTGCTTCAAGGGAAACTAGATTTGCATGACAATTCTGTTATTCAGTTATGAGAGAGGTATAATGTGAAAAGTACATTGTTTGTCATGAGAAAAAGTTATTACTTGCAGGTGTTTCTGTGCCATAGAACCTTTCACACAAAAAAAGAAAGGCGATTTGCCCTGTGACAGAGAACTTTGCTCCTCTTTCCTGTTTCATCTCCCCTCTCTCCTTCCTCCAGCACCATCTTCTCTAACATGGCTGAGCCTGAGGCTTTACTTCCTGGACGGGGGCTCCTCCGTTAAAAGGCTGGCAACCTGAGGGCCAGAGAGCACCAGGGATGATTAGGGATGCAGGTCAATGCCAGCTCATCAACAGTACAGATAGTGTCTGTCCTACGGGGTCCATGGCGAGAGCCCCTAATTCGTACTGAGCTCCGAAGCAGTGCACAGGCTGGTAATAAAACATGTCACATTCAATCACCTCAGCTGCATCCCAACTGGAGCAGATCTTGTTTTACTTGACCACCTTCGATTGGATTATCGATTCGCCACCGCTTATTAACCCACGGATTCACCCGGGATGAAATGGAAAAGCAGAGCGCTCCGGATCGCCACCGTCTGTCCGTATCTGTCACCAGAGGAAGAAGGGAGAGAGGAGAGGGGACACAGAGTATGAACTGAAGCGTGTAAAACTTTCATCTTTCATTCAAGGACAAAACCTAGGATTCTCCTGCTTTTGTGCATGTCACTGTCAGGCCTCAATACATTTACTGGATGCATACATCTGACTTTATATCAATATGTAATGCAAATCACACTCTCTGTGTATGCAGCAGTGTTTCAGTATGAGAATTCATGCCAAGCACTGTGTACATACATTCCCATTGGTAATACCTATTCAGGCTTTACTCCAAAAGCATCTTCAAAGGCTGCCTGTGTGAGGAGGGAGCCTCCTGAGGTGCTCCACCTGTACACTGTTGTGTTCCTCTGGGCTCAGTGCATCTCCAAATAGGCCTTCCTCCACATGCGCACACACACACAACCACGTTTGATGTGTTTCCCACAACCACTTCCACTCCAATTAAAGGAGGGGGCTGTTATAACATTCTTGTTTTTACCTGGCTGTTTTACATTCTACCAATATAGTGAAATCCCTGGAATACATAGACCTCAAATGCATCTGTAGTTTTATTCACATGTAGAGCAATCTTAAACTACAACTTCATGTCTGAGGAACACCATGAACAAATAAGTAAGAGTTCCCTCAGCAACACAACATGTGTTTTTTATTTAACTAGGCAAGTCAGTTAAGAACAAATTCTTACTTTCAATGATGGCCTAGGAACAGATTTTTACCTTGACAGCTCGGGGATTTGATCTTGCAACCTTTCGGCAACTAGTCCAACACTCTAACCACTAGGCTACTAGGCTAAGTTAGTGACGTGGTCACAGACGTTGGCCTCCATGTGTAAAAATTTCCAAAATATGTCAACTGCAAATTACAGCTAAAAGATGCATACCGAGACCAAGCAACCGCCAGATTCCAACATTCACAGTGACAATAGTCAATCATTGCTATCAGTGTTAAATTTTTCTAGATATTGTATCTGATTAGTTTCCATTACTTTTGGATTATTTTCCCCTTAAGAGGCATTAGTAGACTAAAAGGATCCATCAAACGCATTTGTGAACCCAACTGTGGTTAGTTGTCCAACTCAATTGTAGAATTTTGCATTTTAAACACTTAATAATTTATTAACAACATTTATATCAGTAAACACACTATCACTAATTGATAGGTCTACCTTTACTTGTTACTTCTGTGAACTTTAATTATCCTCCCAGAAATTAGAAATATGTAAAGTTGTTTACAAGCGAAGGACAAGAGAATCCTACATCTAAGAATTACCAATCCTCGTTCAAATCTCCATTGCGCCCTGAGGCAGAAGGACAATTGTCTCGCTTTAACAATTTTGATAAACCCTGCCAGCCAATAGCAGTAACATCAGCACAGACTGCCTGATTGACAATTTGCCATTAATTCCAACAGCACACAACAGCATCAGTCTAACCTTCCCTGCTATCCATCACAATAATATTATTATGGCACCCATATTGTATATTAATAATCATTCTCCGGTACCAAACTGTGCTGTGCAGACAGTGAGACAATGAGACAGGCGTACGGCCTGCCGCGCCTCTCTCTCCCGTGTTGCGGGCAAGTCAAGGTTGCCTGCTGCTTGCCCGCCTGGGTCCTGGTGGATTAGTTAATTTCCTGCCATCGTCTGGAAACCATCTATTATGGAGATGTCACAGGACGCAGCGTGGAGGATAGAGGTAGCCTATCCCACGCCAGGCGCCTCCAGCGGGCCAACAGAAGAGACCTCATTAGGCTCAGAGGGGGTCAGCGGCAGGGGTCGTGGCCGGGTGTGGCTCGGCACATTTAGTTCTGATTAATCCACAATCTAGGAATCAGACCTGCTGCTCCTGGGGCTCTGGGTGCTCCCTCTGTGAAGGCCTACTCATTATGCTGACGACACACCCAGTCACTCACACCCATTATAAATGTCTATTCACTGTTAAAGTGCTTCTTATGTCAAGTACACTAAACTGGCATTATGCAGGGGAGGTGACATCTCCCTGTTATTACTGTCGATATAGGCTGTGTAAGGGCTATTTGACCAAAAGGGAGAGTGATGGAATGCTGCATCAGATGACCTGGCCTCCACATTCACCCAACCTCAACCCAATTGAGATGGTTTGGGATGATTTGGACCGCAGAGTGAAGGAAAAGCAGCCAACAAGTGCTCAGCATATATGGGAACTCCTTCAAGACTGATGGAAAAGCATTACTCATGAAGCTGGTTGAGAGAATGCCAAGAGTGTGCAAAGCTGTCATCAAGGCAATGGGTGGCTACTTTGAAGTATCTCAAATATAAAATATATTGTGATTTGTTTAACACTATTGTGGTTACTACATTATTCCATATGTGTTATTTCATAGTTTTGATGTCTTCACTACTATTCTACAATGTAGAAAATAGTAAAAATTTAATGAATAGGTGTGTTCAAACTTTTGACTGGTACTGTAGAACTTGGATCAATATGAGTGGTAAAACAAGTGTCACGATCTTCGATAGGGACGGACCAAGACGCAGCGATGCTTCCAGTATACATATTTATTAAATGACGCAAACTGGGAAAACAATAAACAAACAAACGAAGATCGTAACAATGACCATAACATGAACTAAACACTTACGCTATGATCAAACAATAACCCACAAAACCCTAGTGAAAACTACAAACATATATATGGTTCCCAATTAGAGGTAACGACACTCAGCTGCCTCTAATTGGGAACCATTAACCCAACATAGAAAACAACAACCTAGAACAGAAAAAACCCTACACCAAAACCGAAACTAAACTCGCCAGCCTGTCAACTCAGGCCTGGACGTGACAACAAGCTTTAGGGTCTATTGACCTTGAGATATCTCCATGTCTTTCAAACCGTCACCATTGGAAAACTAGGCCTACAGTACGAGTTTGGAACATTTGTTACTGGGAAAGTTTATGAATTCAGTATTCCTTTACCTTGAGAAACTATTAATAACACCTACGCCTCAACCTCCCAATACGTCTTCTTCGTCCTGATGGAATCTTAATTAATACTCTCAGAGCTTGAGCTTTATAATGACATCTTCGGGAGTTCTCAGTCAATGAAAAAGCCTGCCCTTCATCTATTCGATGAGTGCAGCTGTTAAAAATCCTTTTGTCTTAACACCTCCTCCTTAGCCTGGGTCGTCACCTTTTTGTCAACTGAATTGATCAGATATTGTTGAACTACACTTCAGGCAGTGTTGAATGCTTTTTGGCTTTGATGAAGTGATTAGCACCACACTGATCCAGAATACCTGAGCTTGACGGACTTTGGCTCCCGACCAGATTGCTATTGGAAGATTTCAGAAAGAAGAACGACTGCTGTTTCCCGATGGTTGGTGAGGAAAAGAGGACATAAATATGAGCCAAAGTTATGATGAGTCAGATTTATTGCCTGTAATTTGACTTTCTAAATCATTGACAAGAGTCGTCAAAATGCTTTTGTTCTTTTGACTTCACCTTAGTTGTATGTCATCAAGGCATTATCTAATGCAGCCAGGTCACACCAGATCCAATGCAGTATTTGACATTCGTCCAGGTCCCCAGGACGTTTGGAAAGCCTTCAATACTGGCCACTAGGGGCAATGGTGAGCGCTATCACCATTGGCTCGCGGCTTGCTAGGGCGTTGTGGATGTAGATGGTGGATGGGCATAAGCCGCAAGCTCCAGCTCCGAGGATTGTGGGTTCAATTCCACTGCTAGGCACTTGTTCACATTTTGGGGTTTTGGCCCATATCCCAAACCTTAACCCTTAACTTAACCAGTTAGAATAAAAACCTAAACTTAACTGTCAAGTTGTTTCTGTTTTAACCCTATCCCAAACCTTAACTCTTAACTTTACCAATCAGAATGAATGCCTAAACTTAACAGTCACAACTTGTCAGACTGTGTCAGACCGGAGCTCTTGTTGATCTAAGAAAATAGCATTTATTTTTTTTATTATGCCAGGCATTGTTGTTTTTCAGAGAGAAACAGTTTGTTTCATTATCTGGTGCTTATAGGAAGAGATTATGTTTTTTACTTCAGTTACACTGTCTGGCTGTTTGAATTAATATTGTGATGTAATTGCCTGCCAGTGGAAAAACCAAGTAAAAAAATGAATCACTTCAACACCGGAAGACAAGAAAGCCAGTGTGGATGAAACAGAATAGGAGCCCGTAGAGAGCAGCGACTGACTTGCTGAGGCCTTTACACTGAGCAATCATCCATATCCAAGGAATGTAAATCATATGCAAAAGTAAACATATGACAAGTAAGATAACAGCGAGGAGGGGGCACACTGGAAATGTCATTATGTGGAAAGGCGATGGTTGACTTCTCCTGCCTTCTCAAGTGCCTTGTCTGAAAAATCAACCAACAAAAGGAGCCTTCAAGGCTGAGGCAGCTGTTTTTCTTAGGAGCTGTTACTGTTATGCTTTTTGTATATTCCACTGCGGCCAACACAACCAATCCTTGTGCAGTCTGGGGGAAAAACATGTTTGCAACTTAAAAAGCCTTTGCTGTAGGTTCTGCAGACTCTACAGTTATTGATAACTTGGAGGCCAATATCATGACTTCTTCAATGACTTATTTCATCTCAATTAATAATATATATTTATTGGAGATCATAAAAGCATTGCATCTTCATGAAAACAATTGGTGAAAGATAAAACAAAAATGCTGCAATTACATAAACCCACGGTCATGTAAGGAGAGCAGTAGAAAGTGATGGTCTCTAATTGCTGTGGATATAAAATCATCCAAATTGATTGGATCTATTTTGCAGGGTGCTGTTAAAACAGAAACAGTCAAAAGCCTGCGAAACACTGTGGTTTGTAATAACATGAATCAGAGATACACACACAGAGAGAGAGATGTATCTGATGAATTCCAGCAAAGTCCCAAATACACTTTCACAACCGCAGCTGTGGGCTTATCCGTGCCTCTCTTTCCACTTCCCCCTCACAGAAGCGTATGGGAATTTGTTTGCCACTTTGACTTTGATGAGTTTTGTTTGATCAAGATTCTAATGGGGGGGGTCTTAAAAGTCCAACTTTACTCATTCATGTGGCTAAAGGGATTATTCTAGGTCATGGACTCCTGGTCAGAGCCTGTGTCCTCAGAAGGACTGTGGTGCCTCACTGGGGTATTGTCCCTCAAAGATTCCACTGAGCAATGTGAATAGATTCTATTACATGTAGCCAGCCAGGTAAAATCACGGAGAGAGCTACTCTCCCCACTGGGCACAAACTGGTTGAATCAACATTGTTTCATCTTCATTTGTCAACGTATTGTGACGTTGACTCTACGTGTAAAATATGTCAGATTTGTTTTTATTATAAAAAAAATATAATCACGTCAACAGCAGAAGACAAGGAAGCTAGTGTGGAGTGCAACAGAACAGGAGCCCGTAGAGAGCAGCAACTGACTTCCTAAGGCCTTTACACTGAGCAATCATCCATATACTGTACAAGAAATGTAAATTATATGCAAAGTAAACATATGACAAGTAAAATAACAGCAACGAGGGGGCACATTGGAACTGTCATTATGGGGAAAGGCGATGGTTGACTGCTCCTGCCTGCTCAAGTGCCTTGTCTGAAAAACAACCAACAAAAGGAGCCTGAGGCAGCTATTTTTCTTAGGAGCTGTTACTGTTATGTTTTTTGTATTTTTCACTGTGGCCAACACAACCAACCATTGTGCAGTCTGGGGTAAAAAACATGTTTGCGACTTAAAAAGCCTTTGCTGTGAATTGTGTAATAGCATGAATCAGAGATACATAGAGAGAGGGAGAGATTTATCTGTTGAATTCCAGTTGACTAATGCCAGTGGGGAGAATAGCGCTCTCCCTGCTTTTCCCTGGCTGGCTCCATGAAATAAAACCTATTCATATCGCTCAGTGGAATCTGTGAGTGACAATACCACAGTGATGCACCACAGTCCGTCCCAGGAACACAGGCTCTGGCCAGGAGTCCATGTTGTTTTCAGGGTGACATTTCTATCACAGGATTATGTCAACATGGTAACCAAATTTCAACATAGACAAACCTTGGATAAATATGTTGAATTTGTTCCTCCCTGTAGGTTTAAGCCCTTCGATTGTAATATCTACTAATCTAACATATGGAATTGTTTTAAGATGATCAAATTGATCATTTAGCCATTTAGAAACATGTTGTCCCCACGAATTATGCAGAGCCCCAGATTATCCAATATTGAGCAGATACTGAAGTGGCCGCTCTAACAATGAAAATAAAAGTCTTAAAAAATGGAAGGCAGTTAGCCTGGGTACCAGTCTCTTTAGCTAATCCACTCCCTATGGCAATGACAAGAAGCGTCAAGGAGTGGAATGTTAGCTAAAAAGACTGGTACTCAGACAGCAAGGCAGTCGGGAGGAGGCAAAATCAGGTGAGGTGGGACTATTCTAGCCACTGAGAGGGCAGATACGGGTGTGAACAACAGGCACAACTCCGGTACAAAGTGTTTTTATTATTTTTTGCCGGGATGTCATGTGTCCTACTAATCAGTACACTCGTAACAACCTAAGAACTGCAAAACTTCGATTTTCGATCAACTAAGCCACTTGTAGCGAATAAGACATTACATTTTTTTGTTAACCAAAATCGACACTCTCTCATTGACCTTCATACGCAACCTGGGTAGACGTCACCGAGTAAATGTATATCTGTGACTGTAAGGGGTGCGTACTGGCGGTAGAGAAGTCAAGCGCAGGAGAGCAGAACTGTGTTTCACAAGTCGTGACAGTACCCCCACCTTGACGTGCGGCTCCAGCAGCGCGCCGACACCGGACTCGGGGACGACCCGGAGGGCAAGGCGCAGGTGGAACGGTGGAACTTCTGCAGCATTGAGGGGTCCAACACGTCCTCGACCGGAACTCAACACCTCTCCTCCGGACCGCACCCCTCCCACTCCACGAGGTACTGAAGGCCCCTCGCCCGACGCCTCGAATCCAGTATGGAGCGAACGGAGTATGCCGGGGCCCCCTTGATGTCAAGAGGGGGCGGAGGAACCTCCCGCACCTCAGACTCCTGGAGAGGGCCAGCCACCACCGGCCTGAGGAGAGACACATGGAACGAGGGGCTAACACGGTAATCGGGGGGAAGCTGTAACCTATAATAAACCTCGTTCACTCTCCTCGGAACTTTAAATGGCCCTACAAACCGCGGACCCAGCTTCCGGCAGGGCAGGCGGAGGGGCAGGTTTCATGTCGAGAGCCAGACCCGGTCCCCTGGTGTGAACACCGGGCCTCACTGCGGTGATGGTCTGCGTTCTCTTTTTGACGCATCACGGCCCGCTGAAGGTGAACACGGGTAGCTTCCCATGTCTCCTCCGCGCGCCTGAACCAGTCGTCCATAGCAGAAGCCTCAGTCTGACTCTGATGCCAAGGCCCCAGAACCGGCTGGTACAGTGGACACACTGAAAGGGAGAGAGGTTAGTGGAGGAGTGGCGAAACGAGTTCTGTGCCATCTTGGCCCAGGGCACGAACGCCACCCACTCCCCCGGCCGGTCCCGGCAATAAGACCGCAGAAACTGCCCACATCCTGGTTTACTCTCTCCACCTGCCCATTACTCTCGGGGTGAAACCCCGAAGTAAGGCTGATCGAGACCCCCAGACGTTCCATGAACGCCTTCCAAACCCTAGACGTGAACTGGGGACCTCGATCAGACACTATATCCTCAGGCACCCCGTAGTGCCGGAAGACGTGCGTAAACAAGGCCTCCGCTGTCTGTAGGGCCGTAAAGAGACTGAGCAGAGGGAGGAGACGACAGGACATAGAGAACCGATCCACAACGACCAGAATAGCGGTGTTACCCTGTGAGGGGGTAGATCGGTAAGAAAATCCAATGACAGGTGCGACCAAGGCCGTTGTGGAACAGTTAAGGGGTGTAATTTCCCTCTGGGCAGGTGCCTAGGAGCCTTACACTGGGCACACACCGAGCAGGAGGAAACATAAACCCTCACGTCCTTAGCCAAGGTAGGCCACCAGTACCTCCCGCTCAAACAGCGCACTGTCTGACCGATCCCAGGATGACCAGAGGAGGGTGACGTGTGGGCCCAATAGATCAACCGGTCACGGACAGCAGACGGGATGTACAGATGCCCAGCGGGACACTGGACGGGAGCGGGCTCTACACATAACGCCTGCTCAATGTCCGCCTCCAGCTCCCACACTACCGGCGCCACCAGGTAGGAGGCTGGGAGTATTGGAGTGGGATCCATGGGCGCTCCTCTGTGTCATACAGCCGGGACAATGCATCTGCCTTCACGTTCTGGGAGCCTGGTCTGTAAGAAAGGGTGAACACAAAACGGGTGAAAAACATGGCCCACCTTGCCTGGCGAGGGATCAATCTCCTCCCTACCCAGATGTACTCCAGATTGCGGTGGTCAGTCAAGATGAGAAAAGGGTGTTGAGCCCCCTCAAGCCAATGTCTTCACGCCTTCAGAACCTTTACGACAGCCAACAGCTCCCAGGTCCCCCACGTCATAGTTTCGCTCCTCCGGGCTGAACTTCTTTGAGAAGAAGGCACAGGGGCGGAGCTTTGGTGGCGTACTCGAGCGCTGAGAGAGCGCGGCTCCTATCCCAGCCTCGGACACATCCACCTCCACTATGAACGCCAAAGAGGGATCCGGGAGGGCCAGCACGGGAGCCAAGATAAACAGAGCCTTCAGGTGACCAAAAGCCCTGTCCGCCTCAACCGACCACTGCAAACTCACCGGACCCCTTCAGCAGTGATGTAATGGGGACCGCTACCTGACCAAAACCCTGGATAAAGCTCCGGTAGTAATTGGCAAACCCAAGAAACCGCTGCACCTCCTTTACCATGGTGGGAGTCGGCCAACTACGCACGGCTACAATGCGGTCACTCTCCATCTCCACCCCCGAGGTGGAAATGCGGTACCCTAGGAAGGAGATGGACAGCTGGAAGAACAGACACTTCTCAGCCTTGACGTACAGGTCATGCTCCAACAATCATCCAAGCACCCTGCACACCAGGGACACATGCTCGGCGCGTGTAGCGGAGTATATCAGAATGTCATCAATATACACGACTACACCCTGCCCGTGCAGGTCCCTGAAATTCTTGTCTATAAAGGCTTGGAAGACTGATGGAGCATTCATCAACCCGTACGTCATGACGAGGTACTCATAATGCCCTGAGGTGCCGTTTTCCACTCATCTCCCTCCCGGATACGCACCAGGTTGTAAGCGCTCCTGAGATCTAGTTTGGTGAAGATGCGCGCCCCGTGCATTGACTCAATCGCCGTGGCGATGAGAGGTAGCGGGTAACTGTACCTCACCGTGATCTGATTTAGACCTCTATAGTCAATACACGGTCGCAGACCTCCATCCTTCTTCTTCACAAAAAAGAAACTCAAGGAGGCGGGTGAAGTGGAGTACCGAATGTACCCCTGACACAGGGATTCGGAGACATATATTTCCATAGCCACCATCTCCGCTTGTGACAGAGGATACACGTGACTCCTGGGAAGTGCGGCGTCTACCAGGAGATTTATCGCACAGTCCCCCTGTCGATGGGGTGGTAATTGAGTCGCCTTCTTCTTACAGAAGGCGAGAGCCAAATTGGCATATTCAGGGGTCTGGACTTTCCTGGTCCTGGTCTGGACTTTCCACCGTGGTAGCACCAACGGAAACCCATAAACACCTCCCCGAGCACTCTCGCGACCACCCCGTGAGAGCCCTCCATTGCCAAGAAACAGTGGGGTCATGACAAGCTAACCAGGGTAGACCTAGAACCACGGGAAACGCAGGAGAGTCAATGAGGAAGAGACTAATTCTCAATGGGGATCCCTAAACTATGGGCGAACGATCTATATATAAAATTCCCAGCTGCGCCTGGATCGACGAGCACCTTATGCTGGGAAGGCGGGGGAAAATCTGGAAAAATAACAGAATGGTGCCGGCTCACCTGAGGTGATGCCAGAGCGCCCTGCCTGCTGCCTCGATACCCAGAGGAATCAACCCGGCACCGACCGGCAGTGTGACCTCTGCGGCCACAGATGGTGCACGAGCTGGAACCCCATCCGGTCTCCCTGCGCACCGCCCCTCCCAACTCCATGGGTATCAGAGAGGGAGTGCGGGGGGATGGAACCAACAGACCCTGATCTGAACGTCCGCGGGTAGCCAGCAGGTTATCCAGCCGGATGGACAGGTCCACCACCTGGTCGAATGTGAGGGTGGTGTCTCTGCTTGCCAACTCCCGAAGGACATCCTCGCGCAGACTGCAGCGATAATGGTCGATCAGGGCCCTGTCGTTCCATCCCGCGCCCGCAGCAAGGGTCCGAAACTCCAGGGCGAACTCCTGGGCGCTCCTCGTCTCCTGCCTTAGATGGAAGAGGCGTTCACCTGCCGCTTCCATTAACAACTCAAACTGGTCCAACGCCGCATCTCCCTCTCTCCGCACAGCGTTGGCCCACTCCAGGGCTTTCCCGGTGAGGCACTAGACGAGGGCGGACACCCTCTCACAGCCCGAAGGAGCGGGGTGGACAGTTGCCAGGTATAAATCAAGCTGCAATAGGAACCCCTGGCAGTTCGCAGCCCTCCCATCGTATTCCTGGGGAAGGGAAAGACGAATCCCCCTGGAACCAGGAGAAGGAGGGGCGAGTAGTAGAGACCCCGGTTGTGCTGGTGGAGGCGCTGGTAGAACTCCCTGTCTCTCCCAGCAGTCCATTGTCTGGACAACGCGGTCCATGGTGGTGCCTAGATGGTGGAGCATTGCTGCGTGCTCCCGGACGCGCTCCTCCACCCCTATTCCTGGTGTACCAGCTCCTGCTGACCCCATATAGTTGGTCCGGAATTCTGTAAGGGGTGCGTACTGGCGGTAGAGAAGTCAGGCGCAGGAGAGCAGAACTGTGTTTCACAACGGAGCAGTTTAATAATAAAACCCACCGGAAACAAACAAACAAATGGGTACAAAACCCGTCGCACACCATAATCAACGCGCACAAGCACTTACAAAATAAACAATTCCGGACATGGGGGAAACAGAGGGTTAAATACTCAACATGTAATGATGGAATTGAAACCAGGTGTGTGGGAAGACAAGACAAAACAAATGGAAAATGAAAAATTGATGATGGCTAGAAGACCGGCGACGCCGACCGCCAAGCGCTGCCCGAACAAGGAGAGGAACCAACTTTGGCGGAAGTCGTGACAATGACACTCCAATTAATATGATATGTTACGTTTCGTATGGTATGTATTAATATGTGATTTCCATCATCCATTTCATATGATATGTTACGAATTACAATCCTGCAATTCATACCATATGTTACAAATTGCAATTTGTACAGTATGTTTCAGAATTTGCTAAACATATGATATGTTACAAAATCCAATTTGTTGTGGTTAACATTAGCTACGCATCAAGGTGGCTAGGCTAAGTGTTAGGGTTAGGGGTTAAGGTTAGGGTTAAGGACACGTGACATCCCAGCAAAAAACTCAGTTTTTCACAATTCCTGACATTTAATCCTAGTAAAAATTCCCTGTCTTAGGTCAGTTAGGATCACCACTTCATTTTAAGAATGTGAAATGTCAGAATAAGAATACAGAGAATGATTTCTTTCAGCTTTTATTTCTTTCATCACATTCCCAGTGGGTCAGAAGTTTACATACACTCAATTAGTATTTGGTAGCATTGCCTTTAAATTGTTTAACTTGGGTCAAACGTTTCAGGTAGCCTTCCACAAGCTTCCCAGAATAAGTTGGGTGAATTTTGGCCCATTCCTCCTGACAGAGCTGGTGTAACTGAGTCAGGTTTGTAGGCCTCCTTGCTCGCACACACTTTTTCAGTTCTGCCCACAAATGTTCTATAGGATTGAGGTCAGGGCTTTGTGATGGCCACTCCAATACTTTGACTTTGTTGTCCTTAAGCCATTTTGCCACAACTTTGGAAGTATGCTTGGGGTCAGTGTCCATTTGGAAGACCCATTTGCGACCAAGCTTTAACTTCCTGATTGATGTCTTGAGATGTTGCTTCAATACATCCACATAATTTCCCTTCCTCATGATGCCATCTATTTTATGAAGTGAACCAGTCCCTCCTCCAGCAAAGCACCTCCACAACATGATGCTGCCACCCCCGTGCTTCACGGTTGAGATGGTGTTCTTCGGCTTGCAAGCATCCCCCTTTTTCCTCCAAACATAACATTGGTCATTATGGTCAAACAGTTCTATTTTTGTTTCATCAGACCAGAGGATATTTCTCCAAAAAGTATGATCTTTGTCCCCATGTGCATTTGCAAACCGTAGTCTGGCTTTTTTATGGCAGTTTTGGAGCAGTGTCTTCTTCCTGTCACGATCTTCGGGACGGACAGACCAAGGTGCAGCGAGGCATCCAGTATACATGTTTATTTAAACGAAACGTAACTGGGAAAATAACAAACAGACTGAACAAAGATCGTAACAGAGAACATAACAAAGAACAAACACTAAGCTATGCTCAAACAATTACCCACCAACCCCAAGTGAAAACTACAAACATATATATGGTTCCCAATTAGAGACAACGACACTCAGCTGCCTCTAATTGGGAACCATTACCCCAACATAGAAATATATAACCTAGAACAGAAAAAACCCTACACCAAAAACAAAACAAAAACACTCCAGCCTGTCTCTCAGGCCTGGACGTGACAGTACCCCCAAAGCGCGGACTCCGACCGCGCCAAAAAGTCCATTGGGGGTCTTCGGTGTTTTTGTCCCAGGTGGCGGCTCCGGTGCTGGCCGTGCTGGTCCGAAGTCACGCACCGGAGGCCCTGGGCCATATGCAGGACTGGGGACCCTCACTGGCGGCCCCGGACTGGGGACCCTCACTGGCGGCCCCGGACTGGGGACCCTCACTGGCGGCCCCGGACTGGGGACCCTCACTGGCGGCTCAGGACTGGGGACCCTCACTGGCGGACCTGGACAGGGGAAGGACACTGGCGGACCTGGACAGGGGAAGCACACTAGCGGACCTGGACAGGGGAAGCACACTGGCGGACCTGGACAGGGGAAGCACACTGGCCCTCTGGTGCGGGGAGCAGGAACCGGCCGTACTGGGCTCATAATGCGCACACTGGTGCGGGGAGCAGGAACCGGCCGTACTGGGCTCATAACGCGCACTCTGGTGCGGGGAGCAGGAACCGGCCGTACTGGGCTCATAACGCACACACTGGTGCGGGGAGCAGGAACCGGCCGTACTGGGCTCATAACGCGCACTCTGGTGCGGGGAGCAGGAACCGGCCGTACTGGGCTCATAACGCGCACTCTGGTGCGGGGAGCAGGAACCGGCCGAACTGGGCTCATAACGGGCACAGGGATTCTGGAACGTGGAGCAGGGACAGGACATGCTGAGTCCACGACAGGCACAGGAATCCTGGAGCGTGGAGCAGGGACAGGACGTGCTGAGTCCACGACAGGCACAGGAATCCTGGAGCGTGGAGCAGGGACAGGACGTGCTGAGTCCACGACAGGCACAGGAATCCTGGAGCGTGGACAGGACGTGCGGAGTCCACGCTCCAGGAGTCCACTGCATAGCACAGCGTCTTACCAGTGCGACGCTCTCCCCAACGCTCTCTCCACAAAGCACGAGGAGTTGGCTCAGGAGTCCACCCTGAATCGGCCAACCTCCTCGTGTTGCCCCCCCAAAAAGTTTTTGGGGCTGCCTTTCGGGCTTCCGTGCCAGGCGAGTTCCAATGAACTTTTCTCTCTCCGGGTTCCATACGCCATATAAATCTTCACACCTGCGCCGCTCCTTTTTCGCCGCTTTTTCCTCCCTGGGGTGACGATAATCCTCCGTCTTCCCCCAAGGTCCCTTTCCAGCCAGGATTTCCTCCCAGCTCCAGAAATCCTGGCTCTCTCGCTGCTTGGTCCTTTTATGGTGGGTAATTCTGTCACGATCTTCGGGACGGACAGACCAAGGTGCAGCAAGGCATCCAGTATACATGTTTATTTAAACGAAACGTAACTGGGAAAATAACAAACAGACTGAACAAAGATCGTAACAGAGAACATAACAAAGAACAAACACTAAGCTATGCTCAAACAATTACCCACCAACCGCAAGTGAAAACTACAAACATATACAGTGGGGCAAAAAAGTATTTAGTCAGCCACCAATTGTGCACGTTCTCCAACTTAAAAAGATGAGAGAGGCCTGTAATTTTCATCATAGGTACACTTCAACTATGACAGACAAAATGAGGAAAAAAAATCCAGAAAGTCACATTGTAGGATTTTTTATGAATTTATTTGCAAATTATGGTGGAAAATAAGTATTTGGTCACATACAAACAAGCAAGATTTCTGGCTCTCACAGACCTGTAACTTCTTTAAGAGGCTCCTCTGTCCTCCACTCGTTACCTGTATTAATGGCACCTGTTTGAACTTGTTATCAGTATAAAAGACACCTGTCCACAACCTCAAAGTCACACTCCAAACTCCACTATGGCCAAGACCAAAAAGCTGTCAAAGGACACCAGAAACAAAATTGTAGACCTGCACCAGGTTGGGAAGACTGAATCTGCAATAGGTAAGCAGCTTGGTTTGAAGAAATCAACTGTGGGAGCAATTATTAGGAAATGGAAGACATACAAGACCACTGATAATATTCCTCGATCTGGGGCTCCACGCAAGATCTCACCCCGTGGGGTCAAAATGATCACAATCCCAGAACCACACGGGGGGACCTAGTGAATGACCTGCAGAGAGCTGGGACCAAAGTAACAAAGCCTACCATCAGTAACACACTACGCCGCCAGGGACTCAAATCCTGCAGTGACAGACGTGTCCCCCTGCTTAAGCCAGTACATGTTCAGGCCCGTCTGAAGTTTGCTAGAGAGCATTTGGATGATCCAGATGAGGATTGGGAGAATGTCATATGGTCAGATGAAACCAAAATAGAACTTTTGGTAAAAACTCAACTCGTCGTGTTTGGAGGACAAAGAATGCTGAGTTGCATCCAAAGAACACCATACCTACTGTGAAGCATGGGGTGGAAACATCATGCTTTGGGGCTGTTTTTCTGCAAAGGGACCAGGACGACTGATCCGTGTAAAGGAAAGAATGAATGGGGCCATGTATTGTGAGATTTTGAGTGAAAACCTCCTTCCATCAGCAAGGGCATTGAAGATGAAATGTGGCTGGGTCTTTCAGCATGACAATGATCCCAAACACACCGCCCGGGCAACGAAGGAGTGGTTTCGTAAGAAGCATTTCAAGGTCCTGGAGTGGCCTAGCCAGTCTCCAGATCTCAACCCCATAGAAAATCTTTGGAGGGAGTTGAAAGTCCGTGTTGCCCAGCGACAGCCCCAAAACATCACTGCTCTAGAGGAGATCTGCATGGAGGAATGGGCCAAAATACCAGCAACAGTGTGTGAAAACCTTGTGAAGACTTACAGAAAACGTTTGACCTCTGTCATTGCCAACAAAGGGTATATAACAAAGTATTGAGATAAACTTTTGTTATTGACCAAATACTTATTTTCCACCATAATTTGCAAATAAATAAATTTAAAATCCTACAATGTGATTTTCTGGATTTCTTTTTCTCATTTCGTCTGTCATAGTTGAAGTGTACCTATGATGAAAATTACAGGCCTCTCTCATCTTTTTAAGTTGGAGAACTTGCACAATTGGTGGCTGACTAAATACTTTTTTGCCCCACTGTATATGGTTCCCAATTAGAGACAACTACACTAGGCTGCCTCTAATTGGGAACCATTACCCCAACATAGAAATATATAACCTAGAACAGAAAAAACCCTACACCAAAAACAAAACAAAAACACTCCAGCCTGTCTCTCAGGCCTGGACGTGACACTTCCTTGCTGAGTGGCCTTTCAGGTTATGTCGATATAGGAGTTGTTTTACTGTGGATATAGATACTTTTGTACCTGTTTCCTCCAGCATCTTCACATGGTCCTTTGCTGTTGTTCTGGGATTGACTTTTCGCACCAAAATACGTTCATCTCTAGGAGACAGAACACGTCTCTTTCCTGAGCGGTATGACGGCTGCGTGGTCCCATGGTGTTTATACTTGCATACTATTGTTTGTACAAATGAACGTGGTACCTTCAGGCGTTTGGAAATTGGTCTTGGCTGATTTCTTTTGATTTTCCCATGATGTCAAGCAAAGAGTCACTGAGTTTGAAGGTAGGCCTTGAAATACATCCACAGGTACAACTCCAATTGACTCAAATGATGTCAATTAGCCCATCAGAAGCTTCTAAAGCCATTAAATTATTTTCTGGAATTTTCCAAGCTGTTTAAAGGCACAGTCAACTTAGTGTATGTAAACTTCTGACCCACTGGAATAGTGATACAGTGAATTATAAGTGAAATAATCTGTCTGTAAACAATTGTTGGAAAAATGACACAAAGTAGATGTCCTAACCGATTTGCCAAATTTGTGGAGTGGTAGAAAAATTAGTTTTAATAACTCCAACCTAAGTGTATGTAAACTTCTGACTTCAAATGTATATTGTGTTATTTTATGGCTGGTTTTGACGCCTACATACGAGTGTCAAAACCCACAAAACCCAAAAGGCAAAACATTCCATTCCACCGTAGCCTACGGGTCAACAGAATGTTTATGTTATATAAAAAAATATTAAATTATCATTGTAATGGTGCACACATTGATGTCAGGCATGCACCTACCTCAATGCTCTGTTGCTGATGACTTGGATGAATGCTGGAGCAGATTTCAGGAGCAGGACCAGACACCCTCTTTTTGACTGATGACTGATATAAGGGCATGTACTGTACGTGGTAGGCCTAGTCCAAGTAAAGTGACACAGGATAATCATAATGCTTCATGACTTTGTCATAAAATATATTTTCTACAAGTTATTTAAAATATGATGAAAAAAATGTATTACAACAACAACAAAAGATTTAAGAAACAAACTTTCAAACGAAAGGAAACTTCTTGGCTGGGAAAAAACTATTTTGAATAAATGTGTTTTTTTGACACTCTTATGTAGGTGTCATAACCAGCCAAAAAATAACGCCATATATGTCATAACAGGTGTAAATATGACAGTGTTATGACCATATTATGACAGGTTATGGCAAATTATGTTAGCTATCATAACATATTATACAACGGATGGGTCTAATCCTGAATGCTGATTGGTTAAAATCCCATTCCAGACAGTGTCTATTCCACAAGTTACCACCGGCTAAATCTATGACGCACACACACACCAAATAAAATAAAATTGTAATTGTCACATGCTTCATAAAAAAGGTGTAGACTAACAGTGAAGTAAATAGTGACACGAGGAAGAAATACACAGTGAATAACAAATAACAATAACAAGTAAAAATAAAAGTACAAGAGTCGATGTGCAGTGGTACGAGGTAATTGAGGTAGCTATTTACATATAGGTAGGGGTAAAGTGACTAGGCAACAGGATAGATAATAGACAGTATCAGCAGTATGTGTGTGTGGGCGTATGTAGTGTGTGTGTGTGTGTGTGTGTGTGTGTGTGTGTGTGTGTGTGTGTGTGTGTGTGTGTGTGTGTGTGTGTGTGTGTGTGTGTGCGTGTGCGTGTGCGTGTGCATGTGTGTGTCACTACAGACCCTGGTTCTATCCCGGGCTGTATCATAACCTGCCGTGATCGGGAGTCCCATAAGGCGGCGCACAATTAGCCCAGCGTCGTCCCGGTTAGGGGAGGGTTTGGCCGAGGTAGGCCGTCATTGTAAATAAGAATTTGTTCTTAACTGACTTGCCTAGGTAAATAAAAGTTAAATAAAAAATGTAAAAAGGCACGACAGCCCGCTTGGAGATTGTCAAAAGGCACCTAAAGACTCTCAGACCATGAAAAACAAGATTCTCTGGTCTGATGAAACCAAGATTCAACTCTTTGGCCTGAATGCCAAGCGTCACGTCTGGAGGAAACCTGGTACCATCCCTACAGTGAAGCATGGTTGTGGCAGCATCATGCTGTGGGGGTGTTTTTCAGAGGCAGGGACTGGGAGACTAGTCAGGATCAAGCTTGTAGCGCCATACCCAAGAAGACTTGAAGCATCATACCCAAGAAGAATTGCTGAGTAAAGGGTCTAAATACTTATGTAAATGTGATATTTCAGTCATTAGGGGGTATTGTGTGTAGATTGATGAGGTAAAAAAACTATTTAATACATTTTTGAATAAGGCTGACATAACAAAATGTGGAAAAAGTGAGGGGGTTTGAATACTTTCAGAAGGCACTGCATGTGGCAGATTTAAAGGACAACACTGTATTTTCTTACCCATGCAGGGCTGTGGATTGCCATTATCAGTGTGAGAAAATTGTGATTGTATTCATGTCATGTGTTTTGTGCTATTTACAAAAAAAATTGTTTTTATTATAAAGTACATCGTAGACATCATATATTCAGCTAATCACATAGTATTTTGGTTGTACATCAGTCTCACCATTGTAAAACATAATATTCCTGTCTTACAGGGAATAAGTCATTATTGACCGTGACTGATGAAATATGGTAGAAATACTCAGGAAAGCTTTAAACACAGGTTGAGGTCTCTGCAGAATGGGAGAGAGAACTGAAATGGGAAACATACAGGTGACAGTGGCACAAAGCATACCAGCTGAAAGACAGCTCATGATGCTCTTACAGATGGAATTGTTAAAAAGGTCATGGACTGTGTATCTGTTTTCCTCAGCTGAAACACTCCCCATCTTTCTTTCTCTGCTTCTGTCTTTCACTTTTCTCTCCCTCCGTCTTTCACCTGACGCAATAACCTTTCACTTCATCATTCTTGTCCTAGATTTTTTTGTCCTCCCTCTCCCACTCTCTCCTCAATCTCTTGTTGTCTCTCTCTCTCACATACAGTACCAAATGTATTCACTTGAATTTCTCTGTGTATGGGTTTTTCTCTCTCTCCTGCCCTCTATCGCTCTCTTGCTCTTTCTTTCCCCCTCTTCCTCTCTCTCTTTCTCCTACCCCCCTCAATATCTCAGGGCAATGTTTCCATCCTCCTCTTCATCCTTCTTGGTCAGGCCGTCCCCAGTCCGAGCGACAGTGGTTCTAATTCCTGTGTGATTTAGGTCATCACACACATCGGCCCTGCTCGCACAGACACTTTCATTTTCTCTTTGCCGATCCGTATCTACATGTGATACCCTTGTTAGAACTAAGTATTGAGTTTATTCTTGTTAGAACCAAGTATTGAGTTTATTTGTTATAATTAATTGGTATTAGATTTAAAAGGTGATTGAATTGCTCCCGAATTGTAATGTTGTTAATGCATTTCTTTTGAATAAATATTTATTTAATGTATATGTGAATGAATTGATTTACTTTTAAGTTTAGTTTTGACCAATAAGGTCGCTTGTTAAGCTGTGGCCAATGGGGGAGTTGACCTAGTTAACGGAAGGCCTGGGAAAAAAAGAGAGGGAGAGAGACGTTGAGAAAGGATGGACATTTACATTATGAAAAACTAATAAAGGAGACGATAAAAAAAAGAACAAAACCCATACCTATCAAGCTTTGAAGGGAAATACCGATTTTATTTTATGAGAGTTGTTATAATTTTGTAAAGAAAGACTTAAGTAAAGACTAAAGACTTCAGTAAAGACTGAAGCTACCGTCTCATCGTGGAGGTATTTGACAGCCTTGAGGTTAGCCTAGCATAGTGTGACACCGAGAGAGAATTGCTTGGGAAAGCTTAACGAGTTCATGTTCCCATGGGATATCGGTTAGCGCTAAGGAGTACTGTCTGCATTGATAGCTGTGCTTGCTGTGAACCTTGAGGAAACCTGCACTGAACTGCCATACTTCGCTGAGTGAATATCTACGAGTAGTGAGTAACCACAACGGTGGGGTGCTTCAGGACTTTATGTGTGTCGTCTTTTTTTTTTTTTTTAGCTCCAACGCGCGCCAACGGGTTAAGCAAGCTTGAAAAAATGTGGACATGGGTTGTGCATGACTCAATGGGGTTTATTATTTGTATTTATTTTGATGTGGTGCTTTGAAAATGTAATAATGCACATATTGAACCTTATGTATGTTGCCTTGGTGGAGTCATTTACTGTTTCAATTTAATTTAATGCATAGGAAAGCCAATCCTGATACAATAACAAAAATCTATAATCATTCCATCTGAAGTTAATACCCTAATTGTCATCACCCTAGATAGTTTACAATAGCGATTGTTATTGGAGTTGTCCTTCTCACCTAACATCCCATGGGGTTGAGATAAGTCTATGTAAGGTAATATTGTGAGAGTCAAATTCGAGACTGGTGAGGAGGGTTACATACAATATGGTGGGGGGTCAGGGATGGGGCCGGGTTGTTTGGCCAAGCATAGCTAATCTCTGGGAAGGTGATTTCAGATTTTTGTCATGTTCTCTCTGAGTGCTGCTCCTCGTGTTGACAGTTGGCTGTTTGATGTGCTCTTTAAACACATTTTCCCTCTGTCAGATTTCAAGTAAATCAAAGTTAATTAACACAAGCAGAGATGTATCTCTCTAGTGGGGATGTTCTTCTCAAGTGTGAATTGCAAATCATTTTTCTCTTAACTAGTAGTGGTACTCTCTTACCTAAAGACACTCAGACAGAAATGTTATTAATGTTATCTGCCTCGAGTAAAGGATTTTGCCCAACAAGTCTTTCCATTTAAATTTCACAAACTCTTACAAAAAAAGGTGCTATCTAGAACCTAAAAGGGTCCTTTGGCTGTCCCCATAGGAGAACCATTTGAAGAACCCCTTTTGATTCCAGGTAGAACCTTTTAGGGTTCCATGTAGAACCATTTCCACAGAGGGTTCTACCTGGAATCAAGAGGTTTTTCAAATGGAACCTGTAGCTCAGTTGGTAGAGTGTGGTGGTTGCAATGCTGGGGTTGTGGGTTAATTCCCACAGGGGACCAATACTGGGGGGGGGGGAAAAGTACTAAATTGTATGCACTCACTACTGTAAGTGGCTCTGGATCAGAGTGTCTGCTAAATGGGGTCTCCTATGGGGACTGCCATAGAATACTACTTTCTAATCTTGTAACTGTCAATTAAGATTGACAATTGTAACAATTTGAGGGAAAACATGAATTTTGCGTTGGCTATATGTGCTGGATAAAGTAAGGTTGTTAATGCCAAAAACACCACTACCTTGTGTTTTACCTCACTGTCAGTATTGAGCAGCTCATCCAGACAAATCAGGGTATTAAACTACTCGACTGTAAGCACTGTAGTGGATGGAGATATCATTTGCATAGATTGATTTCTTATTACTTGGCTTTGCGTGATCTGGAGAAGTTCCTTGCTTTTCCCAACCACCGCCCACCATAAGCATCCAGGGGGGAAATCAGCGACAAGAAGGGTAGAGGGCCAACACCAAACAGCCTCCGCTTCCTGACAGCCTTACCTTCTCATCGCTTGTCTGTCTTACAGTAAACAACACAACACTGCCTGGCTGCCTCTCAATGGAAAGACACACACTTCAGACTTACAGCGCCTTGAGATATTCAGTATAGTTTGAAATGTAGTAGAAAAGTTTTGTTTCTTTCATGCCATTGATCACATGTAGCCTATCACTGTATTTTCTTTATCTTACCTATCAAGAAATTTTATTTAACTAGACAAGTCAGTTAAGAACAAATTCTTATTTACAATGACGGCCTACTGGGGAACAGTGGGTTAACTGCCTTGTTCAGGAGCAGAACTGCAGATTTTTACCTTGTCAGCTCTGGGATTTGATCCAGCAACCTTTTCAGTTACCAACACTCTAACCACTAGGCTACTGTAGTCACATTAAGAGCACATACATTGATAGTAAACTCTTTATTTATTCATTATTAGTAATACATGTATTGCTTTGATCTTATTTTCATTGATTCTGTCTCTAAACTGCAGCAGTATGTTTACTTGTTTGCTCTGGTGTTGTTTATCCCCTTATGCTGCCAGCCAGTGCAGCCTATCTTCAGCCTTCACACTGCATGCCTGTATGCACCTTTTGCCACTGCCGTCCCTTTCCATTACATACAGACAGTGCTTCACAGTGAATGCAGTACAGGATGTGCGTCACTGCTCCCTCCCCTCCCTCCCTCCCTCTATCCTTCTCTAGGTTATAAGGATGAGGATAAATAATTATGTATGCTTGTTAATTTCCACCATCATCTATGACCATGAACAGCTTAATGGAAACCGGATTCATACAGTAGTGGTGCGTGGGTAAAGTCACTGGGGAAGCCAAGACAAAATAAAAGTCATATTACAACCTATGTGTTGTGATAATTGCATTGTTTGCTCTATAACCTGTTAGTTTATATGCCTTGCCACCGTGATATAGAGGCCTAAGGCCGAGACAATAAGAAGACACAGTGGCAGAATAAATTCAACGACACCTTTGTTTCATCACAAAACCAGAGAGCAACCTCTGTCCGGTTTGGTCCACAAAGCATATTGCATGTAACAAACAGTTACATGACATATAGCATGGTCAAGCAAGTTGAAGTTTCAGAGATTTTCAGACTACTAAACAACTATTAATTTAGAACCACTGAGTTTTTTTGCAAGCTGACTACTATTCCAGAACCATTTCAACTTCAACATCATCAAATCACCTGTGCTTAGTCTAATACAGTGACAACTAACAGATAGTCCAATCAACGTAAGCTAAATACGATGTGGCTGTCCATGGTTCTGATTTCTCTCTTTTTGTGTGTGTGCGTGCGATTAGAAAAAAAACATGTTGACTCGCCCTACTTGTAGAGAAGCGCCAATGCCATCCTCTTCTCTTTCATGTTGCCTAAACGGTCTATGACTCTGTCATACAGTACACTTTTAGTTTTTGTTGTCCTAGGCTACCTGGCTAAAATGCTTGCTCGCTAGCCTAACTTCATGGGCAATGATGAGCCAGCTAGTTTACATTAGCCTACCTACACCTAGCTACATATTGAACTTCCATCCTCTCAGGCCAGGGGCACAATGTATGAATTTATGGTTGGATCAGAATCATCATTATAATCATTGGCCAGTAGGTCAGATTAAGTAAAACCAAAGTCCAAATCCCTATCTCCATCCAGGGACCATTTTTAGCTAGCTAGCTAGCCACCGGAAGACAACAACACAACGAGATGCAACAATTCAAGTTTTCTGTCAATGACGTTTTGCTCTATGTGATGTGATTGGTGTGAAGCCAAATCCAAACTGGCTTCCTTTGACACTTTTTTTTGGGTGCTCCAGGAACATTCACGGTTGAGCTCACTCAGTTTAGCTCAACGTTGATTGGCTATTATTTTATACTTTTTATCAAGTGAGGCCAAATACTCACTGGCTTCCCTTGCATTCAATGCTATGGGCAGCAACAATGTCATACTCTTTTTTGACCAGACAGCATCAGATAGATGGGCTACACATAGAGACAGAGGGTAAATGTTGGTAGGTAAGGTAAATGTTGGGGAGAAACCTGGCTTCCCTTTGCATTTATGAATACACGCCACTGGATTTATAATATTGAAAGTCTGTTGGCTAAATGTCTTTCTCTTCTCCTCTCCCCTCTCTCATTAGTGGAGGACATGGCATCCCTACATTGGTCCATGTAGAGAGGAGCTAGCTGCAGAACAGTGCTGTGGAGCTGCAGGGCACGGATGTACCAGGGCCTTCCTTCATCATCAACCACTGGGTGGACACGGGTTTGACAGGATCACTGGCAGCAGTACTAGCAACCTTCCCTCAGGGTCACAACAATGCTCTCCTCCACTAAAATAGAAACACCTACAGAATCCTAAACAGCTCCCAATCCAATTCTTGGAGAACATCCTTTAACTACACCAAGCCAAGTGACACAAAATGCACTGAGAAATATGAGAAATTTGAGCACGTCTCAGGTAACTCTGTTAACTTCCCCCTGCTGGCTATCTGTTGCTTCCCTTAGTAAACTGGGAGATTATGAGCAGGCCAGATGTGGAGAGGGAACATTCCCCTCTAGGCTGGGGCCTATGTGGGCCTATGTAGGCCACTGACTGAGAGTACTGACTGGAGCTCCACCAACCTCTCTTCTGAATGTCTTATCTGGCGGGAACAAATACCAACATATTTTGGATGCATGTGTGATGTGTAGGGCCAGGAGTTTTTTCTGAGTATGAAATCTGACAAGGGAAAAACTTGGCCCTAATGATGTACAGTATCTAGTCATAGAGGGGGCCTGCATGGGTGAGTACTGTAGATGGGATGGAGATTGTGCTGGGTTATATCATGCTGACAATAGACATCTCTCATTACTAAAGATTGATATGTCTACAGTTATTTGTGATAGTTAGTATTGTTGTGTCAGTCTATAATATCTAACAAGTAATCTAACAATTTCACAACAACTACCTTATACACACAAGTGTAAAGGAATTAATAAGAATATGTACATATAAATATATGGATGAGCGATGGCCGAACGGCATAGGCAAGATGCAGTAGATGGTTTAGAGTACAGTATTTACATATGAGATGAGTAATGTAGGGTATGTAAACATTATATGAAGTGGCATTGTTTAAAGTGACTAGTGATACATTTATTACATCAAATTCTTTATTATTAAAGTGGCTAGAGATTTGAGTCAGTATGTTGGCAGCAGCCACTCAATGTTAGTGATGGCTGTTTAATAGTCTGATGGCCTTGAGGTAGAAGCTGTTTTTCAGTCTCTCTGTCCCAGCTTTGATGCACCTGTACTGACCTCGCTTTCTGGATGATAGCGGGGTGAACAGGCAGTGGCTCGGGTGGTTTTTGTCCTTGAGGATCTTTTTGGCCTTCCTGTGACATCGGGTGGTGTAGGTAGTTTGCCTGTGTATGAGGGCTCCCAGTAAACTAAATTGGGGTTGTTTCTTTTTCCAGAGGCTCCTTCAGACGTTTTAGTTGCATCCTTTCAAGAACTTTGTTTTGATTCGTCTAATCTCTTTTGTTGATCAAATATAATACAATTGTATTTGTCACATACGCTGAATTCAACAGGTGTAGACTTTGCTGTGAAATGCTTACTTACAAACCTTTTCCCAACAATGCAGTGTTAAAAAGTAAGAAAAAATTGCAAAAAAAACTAAATAGTAACACAATAACGAGGCTATATACAAGGAGTACCAGTACAGAGTCAATGCACAGGGGTGTGAGGTATTTTAGGTAGAATGTACAGTACTGTAGGTAGGGGTAAAAGTGACTAGGCAATCAGGATAGATAATAAACAGAGTAGCAGCAGCGTATGTGAAGAGCATGAAAGTGTGTTTATGATTAAGTGTGTGTGTGGCGTCAATATGCATGTATGTACAGTATGTGTGTGTTGGAGTGTCAGTGTAGTATGTGTGAGTGTATGGGTAAAGTCTACTGAGTGTGCATAGAGTCAGTGCAAGAATGTCAGTGAAAAAAAAGGGGGTGCAATGCAAATAGTCCGGGTGGCCATTTGATGAATTATTCAGCAGTCTTATGGCTTGGGGGTAGATGCTGTTCAGGAGCCTTTTGGACCTAGACTTGGTGCTCCAGTACCGCTTGCCATGCACTAGCACAGAGAACAGTCTATGAATTGGGTGGCTGGAGTCTTTGAAAATCTTTAAGGCCTGGATGGCAGGGAGCTCAGCCCCAGTGATGTACTGGTCCATGCGCCCTACCCCCTGTAAGCACATTGCAGTCGGAAGCCAAGCAGTTGCTATATCAAGCGGTTCAATGGTGCAGCTGTATAACCTTTTTAGGATCTGAAGGCCCATGCCAAATCTTTTCAGCTTCCTGAGGGGGAAGAGGTGTTGTCGTGCCCTTTTCACGACTGTGTTGATGTGTTTGGACCATGATAGGTCCTTTAGAGATGTGGACACCGAGGAACTTGAAGCTCTTGACCCTGTCCACTACAGCCCTGTCGATGTGAATGGGTGCGTGCTTGGCTCTCTGTTTCCTGTAGTCCACGATCATCTCCTTATTCTTTCTGACGTTGAGGGAGAGGTTGGTGTCCTGGCACCACACTGCCAGGTCTCTGACCTCCTCCCTGTAGGCTGTTTCATCGTCACCGGTGATCAGGCCTACCACCATCATGTCGTAGGCAAACGTAATGATGGTGTTAGAGTCACGCAGTCGTGGGTGAACAGGGACTACGGGAAGGGACTAAGCACGCACCCTTGAGGGCCCCCCGTGTTAAGAGTCAGTGTGGCGGGTGTGGTCAGATTAATACTGCCATTGAGAAAATTCAAAACGAGACATGACCTTTTTCAAGGTCAGTCTCGCAAAAAGAAGCATTCTTGCATTCTAACTACCTGCAATTGGGGCGGCAGGTAGCCTAGTGGTTAGAGCGTTGGACTTGTAACCGGAGGGTTACGTAGACTTTGATCTGAAGCCATTCTTGTGATTATTGTGATTTTGCTTTTGTAAATGTTTGTAGCCAAATTGTATCTATGATCGTAAGCTATCCATTTAGGTTTTTGTATGCTATTTTAATATATGAGAATTAACCAATGATATCAGGCCACACCCGACCATGATTACAGACACCTGTGTCTTTTGACACTATATAAATGAGTCACCCTGCAGTGTTTGTCATTATACCCTGATGAAGACAGCTTGTCTGTTGAAACGTTGGACATAAACATTTTTGGGGGGGGGGGTGTTGTTAACTACCTTCACCACCTTAGGGCGGCCCGTCAGGAAGTCCAGGATCCAGTTGCAGAGGGAGGTGTTTAATCCCAGGGTCCTTAGTTTAGTGATGAGCTTGTAGGGCACTATGGGGTTGAACGCTGAACTGTAGTCAAAGAACAACCTTCTGCTCTGGTGTAAAAAGCACGTCCTATTGCCTTCTCCTCTTGAAGCCTCTAATCCCCCTTGCAATTCTATGGTGGCGTAAAGGCTAGCAGACCGTATGGAAAACGCATTAAAGATAAGATAGGCAGAAGAGGGGTAAAGCTTACCATATACAGTGCCATGCAAAAGTATTCATCCCCTTGCCGTTTTTCCTATTCCTTTGCATTACAACCTGTAATTTAAATGGATTTTTATTCGTATTTCATGTTATGGACATGCACAAAATAGTCCAAATTGGTGAAGTGAAAATAATTACTTGTTTCAAAAAATTCTACAAAAAAAACGGAAAAGTGGTGCGTACGTATGTATTCACCCCCCGTTTGCTATGGAGCCCCTAAATAAGATCTGGTGCAACCAATTACCTTCAGAAGTCACACAATTAGTTAAATAAAGTTCACCTGTGTTCAATCTAAGTGTCACATGATCTGTCACATGATCTCAGTATATATGCACCTGTTCTGAAAGGCCCCAGAGTCTGCAACACCACTAAGCAAGGGACGCCACCAAGCAAGTGGCACTATGAACAGCTCAAGGACAAAGTTGTGGAGAAGTACAGATCAGTGTTGGGTTATAAAAAAATATCAGACTTTGCACATCCCACGGAGCACCATTTAAATCCATTATAAAAAAGAAAGAATATGGTACCACAACAAACCTACCTAGAGAGGGCCGCCCACCAAAACTCACGGACCAGGCAAGGAGGGCATTAATCAGAGAGGCAACAAAGAGACCAAAGATAACCCCGAAGGAGTTGCAAAGCTCCACAGCGAGGATTGGAGTATCTGTCCATAGGACCACTTTAAACCATACACTCTACAGAGCTGGGCTTTACGGATGAGTTGCCAGAAAGAGCCATTGCTTAAAGACAAAAATAAGGAGACACGTTTGGTGTTCGCCAAAAGGCATGTGGGAGACTCGCCAAACATATGGAAGAAGGTACTCTGGTCAAATTAGACTAAAATTGACAAATAAAATGCTATGTCTGGTGCAAACCCAACACCTCTCATCATCCCGAGAACACCATCAATACAGTGAAGCATAGTGGTGGCAGCATCATGCTGTGGGGATGTTTTCATCAGGAGGGACTGGGAAATTGGTCAGAATTGAAGGAATGATGGATGGCGCTAAATACAGTTTCAGTCTTCCAGAGATTTGAGACTGGGATGGAGGTTCACCTTCCAGCAGGACAATGACCCTAAGCATTCTGCTAAAGCAACTCTTGAGTGGTTTAAGGGAAAACATTTACATTTCTTGGAATGGCCTAGTCAAAGCCCAGACCTCAATCCAATGGAGAATCTGTGGTATTACTTAAAGATTGCTGTACACCAGCGGAACCCATCCAACTTGAAGGAGCTGGAGAAGTTTTTCCTTTGCCAAGCTTATAGAGACATACCCCAAGAGACTTGCAGCTGTAATTGCTGCAAAAGATGGCTCTATAAAGTATTGACTTTGGGGTGGTGAATAGTTATGCATGCTCAAGTTTTCTGTTTTTTTGTCTTATTTCTTGGTTGTTTCACAATAAAAAATATTATCAAAGTGGTAGGCATGTTGTGTAAATCAAATGATACAAACCCCCAATTCTGGGTTGTAAGGCAATAAAATAGGAAAAATGCCAAGGGGGGTGAATACTTTCGCAAGCCACTGTACTTTGTGCATATATTATGATTTTGTGACATTTTTGTATGTTTTGGTCTTCAGCTGTTTTTTTTCTGGATGTTCTTGCCCATTCGTCGGTGATTTGGTCAACAGTATTACTCCTAGTAGGAGTGGGAACATGAAGTGTTTGTTGTCATTCAACGAGAGACGACTAGTTTTCATGCACCTTTCCTTACTTGAGAAATACTGCACCAAACATCTTAGCTAGAGGTAAAAATGTGCAGCTAAGACCTCCTCATCAAAAACATCAAAATGAATGACATATTTCTTTATTTATCTTATATTAATTCAGACTATTTTGAAGTGTTTTTTTTTTTTATATATATATTATTTTTCAAGCAAAGGTCTTTAGGGAGTATGCGAGCACAGACTGTTGCTTCACCAAGCCTAGTTCTGCTAGGAGCAAACCAAACCTATGTATGCAGACGCCCTAAAGAGAGACAAGGAGTGAGTGAGTGAACATCCCGTGGCACACATTAGACAACCAGAGGGTGTAGCCTAAGGCTGGAGAGTCCATTACACGTAGGCTATTGGCATCATGGGATCCTATTAGATTAGTCTTGTCTCTCATAATACCTGAGGAGAGAGTGGATTTAGAGCTTGATAAAAGTCTATCCATGTACTGTACATCCGGGAGACACTTACGGCCTATCCACAGGACCATCAGTGTAATAATTAACATACCATAACTGTCCTACCCAGACTCTTCCTTTCCATGCCTTTATATTCAGTGTGACTTGATTCAAGCAGTTCCTACTGAAAATGGAAAAATACTGGAAGTCGAATGTTGTTTTCTTTTCAAATGTGCCAAACTCTCTCTGTCAGTTGCAGAGTAGTTGATGCATTTACACTGCAGACAACTTTCAAGTTTTTTCCACCGAAGAGAAGCCACTGAGAGTTTACCGATGAGAGTCAAGACCAGTCAAACTGTGGGGTAACTCGACAGTTTGAGGGAAGTTTTGTGAGTTGAGCAAGGTCGAAAGTGCCATGCAGAGCTCTCAGTGCTTCTCCAAGGTAGTAATGAGGCATGGGGTTGGGTGAGAGGCTACTATGACAGCTCCTGCTGCTGCCTGTTGAAGTGCCCCTGCCACCACACGAGACACACACGCACGCCCCAGAGTGCGTACACGCACGTGCACACACATACACGCACAGCTCCCAAGATCAACACTGGTGACACACTGAAACTAATACATATTCAACACTCCATGTATACAGCATTTGCTCTCCTCTCTATGGAGTGTGTGACACTATAAAAGATGCATGCACAGCTTTAGGATAGGGGTAGCCAACGAGAGTGTATGACTGTAATGAAGGCCTGGATCACCATTCCAAATGGCACATTGTTCTCTAAATGGTGGCATTCCAGAATGTCACAATGAATATGGCGATCCCTGCAAAACAGGTTACCTGAAGTACATGCATCATTTAGAGAAGGATTTTCTCTCAAAGTTTTCAAAAGAGTTGCATTAAATATTGTAGATACCCTTCAATAAGGAAGAATAGGAAGACTTTCAGTGCTATGTGGGCTGCCTTAACATCTACTTCTAAATCCATGTGACCTTGAACTTTATCCTGCCATGACAGACTGATGGGAACTTACTATGTTTCACTATATGTACATCTCTTTTAACAGGGCTAAAACATGCTTCTCCCTCTAATATACAGGATGTTTGGATACATCACCTAGTAGTATGGTCATTGCTTGTGTGCTAGGTAACTCTTCTCGGAAAGGTATGGGCCTCTGCACTTCTCATGGGAAACAAAGAGGATAAGATATACCAATTCATACATGACCTTCAGTATTATCTAGAAGCCATATGTTGCCATGTTGACCAATTCACAAAGTGATCACGTAACTGACCTGATATTTCTGTATTGACCAATGAGAATGTACATGTTGACAGTAAATAAGGAGATGTAAAACGTAGGTTTGGCGAGGTGTTCATCTGAACACCAACCTTTGGTCAGAACCCTACGAGACTCAAAGTATCTAACCTGAACCTCAGTGTCACAACTTCCACCGAAGTTGGTCCCTCTTCTTGTTCGCGCGGCGGTCAACGTCACCGACCTTCTAGCCATCGCCGATCCTTTTTTTCTTTTATCCATTGGTTTTGTCTTGTCTTTCATCACACCTGGTTCCAATTGCCTCAATTACATGTTGTGTATTTAACCCTCTGGTTTCCCCATGTCCTTGTCCGACGCTCACGTGTGTTTTGGTGAGCGTCGGGTTTTTTATGGACCGCTGGGAGAGACAGGGAGTTCTTCCAGCGCCTCCACCAGCACAACCGGGGTCTCCTCTGAGCGCCCCTCTCCCTCCTGGTCCCAGTGGTATTCGGCTCTCCCTGCCCCAGGAGTACAATGGTAAGGCGGCGAACTGCCAGGGATTCCTTTTACAACTGGACTTATACCTGGCCACCGTCCACCCGGCTCCATTGGGCCGTGAGCGGGTATCCGCCCTTGTCTCGTGCCTCACCGGGAAAGCCCTGGAGTGGGACAACGCCGTGCGGAGAGAGGGAGATGCGGCGTTGGACCAGTTTGAGGAGTTCACCCGCCGTTTCCGGACAGTCTTTGACCACCCGCCCGAGGGTAGAGCGGCGGGTGAGCGCCTCTTCCATCTGAGGCAGGAGACGAGGAGCGCCCAGGAGTTCGCCCTGGAGTTTAGGACCCTGGCTGCCGGCGCGGGATGGAATGACAGGGCCCTGATTGACCATTACTGCTGCAGTCTGCGCGAGGACGTCCGTCGGGAGTTTGCCTGCAGAGACCCCACCCTCACATTCGACCAGCTGGTGGACCTGTCCATCCGTGTGGACAACCTGCTGGCTACCCGCGGACGTTCAGATCGGGGTCTGGCAGTTCCATCCCCCCCAGACTCCGTCTAGGAATACCTATGGAGCTAGGAGGGGCGGTTCGCAGGGATACCGGGGAAGGGGGTTCCATCTCGTGCACCATCTGTGGCCGCAGAGGTCACACTGCCGGTCGGTGCCGGGTTGGTTTCTCTGGGGATCGAGGCAGCAGGCAGGGCGCTCTGGCGTCACCCCAGGTGAGCCGGCACCATTCTCACCCAGAGCCCTCTGTTGCCCATATGTTTGTCTATGTCACTTTTTCTGAGTTTCCCCCGCATTCCCAGCATAAGGCGCTCGTCGATTCAGGCGCGGCTGGGAATTTTATAGATAGATAGATAGATCGTTCGCTCATAGTTTAGGGATCCCCATTGTTCCCGTGGATGTGCCCTTCCCCATTCACGCCTTAGATAGTCGACCATTAGGGTCAGGTTTGATCAGGGAGGCCACCGCTCCTCTGGGCATGGTAACGCAGGGGGGGCACAAGGAGAGAATTAGTCTCTTCCTTATTGACTCTCCTGCGTTTCCTGTGGTGCTAGGCCTACCCTGGTTAGTTTGTCATGATCTCACTGTTTCTTGGCCACAAAGGGCTCTCACGGGCTGGTCGTGGGAGTGCTCGGGGAGGTGTTTAGGGGTTTCCGTTGGTGCTACTATGGTGGAAAGTTCAGACCAGGTATCCACCGTGCGCATTCCCCCTGAATATGCCGATTTGGCTCTCGCCTTCTGTAAGAAGCAGGCGACTCAATTACCACCCCACCGACAGGGCGATTGTGTGATAAATCTCCTGGCAGATGCTGCACTTCCCAGGAGTCACGTGTATCCCCTCTCACAGGCGGAGACTGGGGTCTGAACCAGATCACTGTGAGGTATAGTTACCCACTGCCCCTCATAGGCACAGCAATTGAGTCAGTGCACGGGGTGAGCTTCTTCACCAAACTAGATCTCAGGAGCGCTTATAACCTGGTGTGTATCCGGGAGGGAGACGAGTGGAAGACGGCGTTTTAGTACCACCTCAGGGCATTATGAGTACCTTGTCATGCCGTACGGGTTAATGAATGCTCCATCAGTCTTCTAATCCTTTGGAGACGAGATCTTCAGGGACCTGCACCTCGGATAAACCTCCGGTAGTAGTTGGCAAACCCTAAAAACCGCTGCACCTCCTTTACCGTGGTTGGAGTCGGCCAATTACGCACGGCTGAAATGCGGTCACTCTCCATCTCCACCCCTGAGGTGGAAATGCGATACCCTAGAAAGGAGATGGACTGCTGGAAAAACAAGCATTTCTCAGTGGAGATGGAGAGTGCCCGCATTTCAGCCGTGCGTAATTGGCCGACTCCAACCACGGTAAAGGAGGTACAGTGGTTTTTAGGGTTTGCCAACTTCTACCGGAGGTGTATTCAAGGTTTTGGTCAGGTAGCGGCTCCCATCAGCAGTGAGGTAAAGTGGTCAACTGAGGCGGACAGGGCTTTTAGTCACCTGAGGGCTCTGTTTACCTCAGCTCTCGTGCTGGCCCATCTGGATCCCTCTTTGGCGTTCATAGTGGAGGTGGACGCGTCCGAGGCTGGGATAGGAGCCGTGCTCTCTCAGCGCTCGGCTACGCCACCGACGCTCCGCCCCTGTGCCTTATTTTCGAAGAAGCTCAGTCCGGCGGAGCGGAACTATGATGTGGGGGACCGGGAGCTGTTGGCTGTCGTCAAGGCCTTGAAGGCGTGGAGACATTGGCTTGAGGGGGCTAAACACCCTTTTCTCATCTGGACTGACCACCGCAATCTGGAGTACATCCGGGTAGCGAGGAGACTGAACCCTCGTCCAGACAAGTTGGGCCATGACATCAGGGGGTCCCAGCGTACTCCGTTCGATTCCATTCTGGATTCGAGGCGAGGGGTCTTCAGTATCTCGTGGAGTGGGAGGGATACGGTCCGGAGGAGAGGTGTTGGGTTCCGGTCAAGGACGTGTTGGATCCTTCAATGCTGCAGGAGTTCCACTGTCTTCGTCCGGATCGCCCTGCGCCTCTCCCTCTGGGTCGTCCCCGAGGCCGGTGTCCGCGCTGCTGGAGCCGCGGCGTCAAGGGGGTACTGTCACAACTTCCGGCGAAGTTGGTCCCTCTTCTTGTTCGGGCGACAGTCGACGTCACCGACCTTCTAACCATCCCCTATCCTTTTTTCGTTTATCCTTTGGTTTTGTCTTGTCTTCCATCACACCTGGTTCCAATTCCCTCAATTACATGTTGTGTATTTAACCGTCTGGTTTCCCCATGTCCTTGTCCGTAATTGTTTATTGTAAGTGCAGGTGCACGTGTGTTTTGGTGCGCGTCGGGTTTTGTACCCAATTTTGTTCTTGTTACATTTTATGCCGTGGGTTTTGTTTATTAAACTGCTCCGGCTATTACCAAGTTCTGCTCTCCTGCGTCTGACTTCCCTGCCACCGATTACGCACCCCTTACAGAGAGGTTACACAACTTGTGTTTTTGGAGTTGCCAGGAAATATAAGGTCAGCTGCCATTGCTTTTATTGCAATCTGTCCATCAACTAAATGCACATTTTTACAGAGCAGTTAATGTCAGAGAGATTATATGCTTTCAAATCCTCCAATCTATTGACACAGAGAAAGGCATGTCCATTGCATTACACCCACCAGCCACACGCCCACACACAACCTCACCATGGACCAAGTTGGAGAAGTATGTGGGCAAATATTCTGCACTGCAGTAATAGACTTCGCTGGTACTTCACTGTGTCATGTTGCATAGTAGACACGAGCCACAGCCACACAGAGATGGATGAAAACATATGAAAAATGGCATCATGAACTTTACCAAGTACCAGGACTTTTTTGGCCAGAAACCTGGTTGCCTCTGCCAGGAGACTGACACTTGGCAGCAACTGGGTATTCCAGAAAGACAATAACCCTGAGCACACATCAAAATCCAAAAAGAAATGGTTAATTGACCATACAATCTAAATTTTGTCTCATGACCTGTGGTTTGAATTGAAGAGGGCAGTCTATAAGCGCAGACAAAGGATATCGAGGATCTGGAAAGATTCTGTACGGAGGAATGGTCTGAGATCCCTTCCAAAGTGTTCCCCAATCTCATAAAACATTTGCGAAAAAAGGCTCAGTGTCGTTATCCTCTCAAGGAGGGTGCTGGAGTATTGAATACAGGGGTGCCAATCATTTTGACCCCTATCTTTGTTAAATGTTTTGTATTATTTCTTAAACAATTGTATTAGTATATTATAATATAATTTCCACAAAAAATATATTGAGCATACAAAATAGCTCAGTGTGTGTATTATTTATTTTATACAGTATTTTTTTTGCGCATCTTAATCAAGGGTGCCAATAATTATGGAGCCCCACTACATGCACACTTACAATACATACTGTACATGCTCACAGGCATGCTCACACAAACACTCAAGTTACAAAGAGCATGCCCTTAATATTCCCTTCCACCGCTCTGTGTCTTCATCCTGGCCAGCACAGAGCCCATTTGCTCAAGAACCATTCTGAGAACCATCTTATTTTGGCCCTAGAGAAAAGCTCAGTGAAATAAATAACCAGAGACACAATGTGAGGATTGATGATGACACGTGGCTTAGTATAAAGAAAGATCATGCAGTTCATTGGAGATAGGTTGGGCTCCCAGCTCCCTCAGAAATCCTGTTGGCCCTCATTATTTTACTGAACTGCTCCATCAGCCTTCAAAAACACCTGTCTTTATGTATGGTCCACCTTATCAGAGCCACATTGTGCTCACATATGTGATCATCTCAGGCTTTTCATATACGGCAATAATAACCATTGTGTGAGCCATTCATAAGAATGGGAGGGAGATTCAATATATGGTCTCTAATCCACAGTGGAAGAGAGAATACAATACAACAGTAATACTATGCTATAATGACTTATTCTGAATGTAACAGTAGTAGCGGTGTGTGTGGTTAAAATTATTAGGGAAGGCGAGCCAGGAAAAAAAAAGCCATATTACATCCTTTGTTGTACGATGCTTACTCTATAACCTGTTAGTTCAAATGCCTTGACACTGTGATATCTGCCTAAGACCGAGACGATAAGAAGAGACAGTGGCAGAATACATTTAACCACTCATTTGCTTCATTACAAAACCGGAGAGCAACATCTGTCCGGTGGAGTCCACAAAACATATTACATGTAACAAACAGTTACATGACCCACAGCATGGTCAAGCAAGTCTGACATTTCAGACTACTAAACCACTATTGATTTAGAGTTACCACAGAGAGTTTACCACAAGTCTCAAAGAAAACAGGAGCTGCCTCCACCATTCCAGCACCATTTGAACATCATCAAATCACCTCTTCTGAGTCTAATACAGTGACAACTACAAGATACCAAAAACGCCTATAGGTCTCATGGGTAGCCTGCAACTGCAAAGTTTTATTAGGACATTACATTTACTGTTGAATGAATGCATGGCTACTAGCTGTGGGTAGTCTATATTTAGAGTTAGCGATCTAGTTAATATGTTTTGTTTCTACTTCCTCATTGTTTTGAACCCCAAATTAATAAGCCTATGATGTTAGTGCATATAAAGACGTATGTAATTCGTCTCTATCAAATCCCAAAAATCTTGAATCTGGAGTCCTATTTTGACAAAATATAGCAACTGTTGTTTAATTGTCAACCCAAAATGAATGTCAGTCACTTGATTAGATTGTACATAAAAATATCTTAGTCATGCATTCCTGCTTGGATGTGTTAGATGAAATTAAACAAGTTGTTAGCGTGGTTTTTATGAGGTATAAGGCTTAATCAGACAGACAGAGAACATGCTTGTACGAATTAGCCTCCTGTACACCTTTATCTGTATAGCAGATATTGTATCCATCTGATATAAAGAAATGCGTGTTGGTGTCCTAGCATTCTGCCGGTATATCTCTCACTCTTTCTCTGGGGCTAGGCCTAAGCGTTTCTTCCTTTTTATATATACATTACCAGTCAAAAGTTTGGACACCTACTAATTCCAGGGTTTTTCTTTATTTTTACTATTTTCTACATTGTAGAATGATAGTGAAGACTTCAAAAACTATGAAATAACATGGAATCACGTAGTAACCAAAAAAGTGTTGAACAAATCAAAAATATATGATATATTTGGGATTCTTCAAAGTAGCCACCCTTTGCCTTGATGACAGCTTTGCACACTCTTGGAATTCTCTCAACCAGCTTCACCTGGAATGCTTTTCCAACGGTCTTGAAGGAGTTCCCACATATGCTGAGCACTGCTTTTCCTTCACTCTGCGGTCCAACTCATCCCAAACCATCTCAATTGGGTTGAGGTCGGGTGATTGTGGAGGCCAGGTGTCGTGACGTGACTTTCATTAATGTGATGACTGTTATTTATCAAATCAACTATGTTTAATTGGGGTGGCAGGTAACCTAGTGGTTGGAGCGTTGGACTTGTAACTGAAAGGTAGCAAGATCGAATCCCAGAGCTGACAAGGTAAAAATCTGTCGTTCTGCCCCTGAACAAGGCAGTTAACCCACTGTTCCTAGGCTGTCATTGAAAATAAGAATTTGTTCATATCTGACTTGCCTAGATAAATCAAAGTTTAATAATTTTTTTTTTTACCCGATTTTAAATTAATAATGTAACTATTAACTCATTAGGAATTTGTTGTTTATAGAAGAAGTTGTTTATAGAGTTACCATCTCCTGAATTCAACTCTAAAATATATATGTATATGTGTGTGTCCAAACCTTTAACTGGTACTGTATAGAAATATATATAAAATAAAACGTTTTATTTTATTTATTAATATCATACAGTGGACACCTAAGCCTATAGGCCTATGAATGCAATGCTCTGATGCATTTAGTGCTCAAATCTCCAACAGCTGAACAATGAGGTGAAAAATATTATTTTTAGGAAAGTATGTAATTATACTGTAATAAGGAACCCTTAAAATTAAGTGTTATAAAAATAGGTATAGGCCTAATTGCCTTGTATAGCCTTTGTGTGTGTATAATTTTGCTTGGATAATTCTATTTCCATGTACCTCTTTCCTCCTAGAAACCACACACCCTGCTCTATAAGTTAAAAAAAACTTTGCCCTGACATACTTTGGCTCTATTCGTGCCGGACATCCTTGTGGTCCTTCACACATCCCTGAATCAGTACATAGTGTTTAGTAGAGGTCATCCAGACCCTTGCAGTTTTTTTACCCATGGTCTAGAGTGTACATGTGTGTATGGCTGGTGGCCCACCAGTTTATATGAACATGCAATACATGTTCATATAAAGTAATTGCATTTCACAATGAAATGCTCACATTACCTTTTGATATGATAGTCTTCTCATTTGTTAAAATGCATTTTACTATTACTTAATCTGACTGTTCTTAATTGATAATCACTTACCCGTTTGGTAAACCTATAGATTTTATAGCTGTTTGTCTACTACAGATTTTTAGAACTACATAATAAAAATGTATGTTTGTAAATTAAACATATAAAATATGATATATATATATATATATACTGTAATGTACTATTATGACTATGATTTTACTTCACAGTAAGTTTTTTATATATTTGCATCAATGATTAGAAAGATGTCTTCAATTATCACGTTTGATCACACGTAGGATGGAAATGGACATTTCATATAACATTTTTGATGGGTCAAGTTTTATGGGTAGTGCAAGTGTATTACCTATTGTGGAAACAGTGTAATGTACTGTATTTTACAGTACTGTAACATTTTACATTCAAAGGTCAATTTTGAAACATGAATCTTGTCAACATGAATCTTGTCACCTGTCACTACAGTGAAGCACAGCTGAAACAGTCAGTTAAAAGTCAAAAGCCATAGGAATATCATTTTGATGACTCATTAGCCAATTAACAAGTCTTTCACTTAAGATTCCAAAATGTTGAATACACCATAAAATAAGGTTATATATTTAAAATCAAAACCAATCAGACAAAATGGGCATACACATAATAACTTCACAACCAATAAGTTCTGTAACGGCAGAATATTTTAACTATCAAAATACATTTGCTGACAAAACCTTTGCTATATTTTCGTGATAAAAACTCCTGAAACTACTGACTACTGGTCAGCACCACTTCTCCCTCAGGAGACTGATGAGATATGGCATGGCCTCCGATCCTCAGGAACATTTACATGTGAACCATCAAAAGCATCCTGACTGATTGTATCACCGCCTGGTACGACAACTGCTCCACCTGCGACCGCAAGGCCCTACAAAGGGTGGTGCGGACACCCCAGAACATTACTGGGGGCGAGCTCCCAACCATCCAAGACATTCATACCAGGTGGTGTCTGACAAAGGTTGGAAAACTTCCAAGTACTCCATCCACCTGAGACGGACTGTTTCGATGCTCATGTCCAACAGGTGGTACTGGCATCTGCACGCTCTATGCCATCCTCAGGTCTCTGCCACTCAGCCAGACACACCTACACTGACACTCTTCACACTCATACTTACATACACACTCATGCACCTATGCTCACAGTCACTACTGACACTTCACTTATACACTCACACACGACACATGCTGCCGCCATAATTGATAGATTAGTGATTAATATTACCATTCGTTGCTGCTATATTGTTTATTATGATTATTACCATTAGTATTTATCCTGCTATCAGCCACTTTTACCCCTGTTTACATCTACATTCCTTCCCCAATCACTCCAGTACCCCTGCACATTGGAATATCGGTACTGGCACTGACCTGATTTGTATAGAACTGCATTCTCGTGTTTATTAAAAAAAAATTCTACTCTCGCATTTCACATCTTTTATTTCTTATCTACACTGAGTGTACAAACCATTATGCTCTTTCGCTGACATAGACTGACCAGGTGAATCCAGGTGAAAGCTATGATCCCTTATTGATGTCACTTGTTAAATCCACTTCAATCAGTGTAGATGAAGGGGAGGATACAGGTTAAAGAAGGATTTTTAAGCCTTGAGACAGTTGAGACATGGATTGTGTGTGTGCCATTCAGGGGGTGAATGGGCAAGACAAAAGATTTAGGTGCCTTTGAACGGGGTATGGTAGTAGGTTCCAGGCGCACTGGTTTGTGTCAAACTGCAACTCTGCTGGGTCTTTCACTCTCAACAGTTTCCTGTGTGTATAAAGAATGGTTCACCACTCAAAGGACATCCAGCCAACTTGACACAGCTGTGGGAAGCATTGGAGTCAACATGGGCCAGCATCCCTGTGGAACATTTTCAACACCTTGTAAAGTCCATTCCCCGTAGAATTGAATCTGTTCTGAGGGCAGTACAGTGTGTAAAATACTGTACTGTTTTACACGATGTATCCTGTGCATGTGACAATACAACTGGAAACTTTAAAGTAGTGGGAAAATGTCACATTGATGTATTCATTGTATTCACACTCCAGTACCTGATACTTTATCAGTAAATGTGGTTCTCCATCATTGCAAATGCTCTATTATGTCAAAATGCACAGAAACCCACCAGGCTGTGGGTGAGACTCAGACTTTGAACTATTTGCATGGATGTGTGCAGACGCGAACACACACACACAGAGAGAGACATAAACACAGCACCCCAGAGCTTGCTTGACACTGGGAGATATTGGTAGAGTTGGAGGTGGGCCTGCATCACTTGGCTTTGATTAGTAATATATTGAAGCTTGGTTTAAAACACCTTCTATTTGACTTGAAATATGTGCACCTTTTTGCTGTGGAAAAGACAGGAAGGTAGGAGTATATGGGCAAGGAGGCACTGGAGTCTCTTCTCTCTCTTTCCCCCTCGTTCCCTTGCTCTCCCTCTCCCTCTCTCTAGGTTCTCTCTCCAGTGCCAGGCATAATCAAACGCCTGCAGACTGATGTTTACAGAGGATGATGGCCGGAACAGAAGGAAGAGTCTGGGTAAAAACACAAATTCTCAGCCTCAGCAGAAAAAAGAGAGTGAAAGAGTATAACTGGTGGTGAGTCCCGAAGGATGAAATGTATTCGTACATTTTTGTAATTTCACACAATTCAGAAATGTCAGGAAATATTTTGATGGCAGCCTGACTTAGTGAGTTACTCAGTACCTAATCCACTACTGCAAAACAAACTGACTCAGAAATCATCTTGCAGGAGTAGCTAAGCTTATTACAGTATTTGAACAGGTGCAAACCAACTCTTATGCAATAATTCTGTAGCATGAAGGTGAGTGGACTGTTAGGATCAATAAAGAAATATGAACTGTAAAGGTGTGGATAAAAATTACCCTGATTCTCACAGAAGGAAAACAATCCTGCAGCACCAGAAAATGTGAATTATTACATGGATTATAATTAATGGACATTTATGTAAGGGATGATACATTTTCATTATGGGAAATCAAGTCTGAAATCTTAAAGTGGAAATTACAATTGTTAGAAGCCTTTTTAAACCTTGAATACACTACAATTTGCATTTCCTGCTGCACAGGAAATTTCTCTGCGACAACAGATTGATTAAATGAAGGTAGCAAACCTGTATAGACATATCAAGGCACCCTTCTCACAAATGTGTATCATCCCTTCACTACTTCCTGTGATGAATGTCTAATGGAGAGTGTTTTCTGGGGAACATCAATCTAACATTAGCATTCAAGTTGACGTATGATTGTTTCCTGGCCTCAACAAGACCTAAAATTAATATTGAACACAGCATTAAATATGATGTCTGGCCCTAGACTGTGAAAAACTGCCAAAGAATCATGTCTCATCCCAATAGTAACAGACACTTATTTTTCTGTGGTTTCCGTTTCAAATGCAACTATTCCACTGCATAATTAAAAATGGGTATAAATAAAATAAAATATATAAAGAGTTTATATGTTTGGGCACCTCTCTCCCATCTTTGGTTTCGAATGTGACGGTTTGATGAGAGGGAATTATTAATCAGACAATGTCAGTCCCTTTTACTTTTTCCGCCTGATATTTGTTTTTGCATCAGAAGCTGTTTATATTGACTGAGTAGAGAGCATAATTTCCCCTGCATCATGTTCTTTCAGAGAGCTCATAGGAGAAAAATAGTCAAAAATGTTAAGTAAAAATATCTTTATTCTCCATATTGGTTAACCCTTTACACACGTGGGAATTGGCCTGTATGGATAGGGCTAAATGTAAATATATATTTCAGAAGAAATTGCAAACCGTAGTCTGGCTTTTTTATGGCGGTTTTGGAGCAGTGGCTTCTTCCTTGCTGAGCGGCCTTTCAGGTTATGTCGATATAGGACTCGTTTTACTGTGGATATAGATACTTTTGTACCTGTTTTCTCCAGCATCTTCACAAGGTCCTTTGCTGTTGTTCTGGGATTGATTTTCACTTTTCGCACCAAAGTACATTCATCTCTAGGAGACAGAACGTGTCTCCTTCCTGAGCGGTATGACGACTGTGTGGCCCCATGGTGTTTATACTTGCATACTATTGTTTGTACAGATGAACATGGTACCTTCAGGCGTTTGGAAATTGCTCCCAAGGATGAACCAGACTTGTGGAGGTCTTGGTTGATTTCTTTTGATTTTCCCATGATGTCAAGCAAAGAGGCACTGAGTTTAAAAGTAGGCCTTGAAATACATCCACAGGTACACTTCCATTTGACTCAAATTATGTCAATTAGCCTATCAGAATCTTCTAAAGCCATGACATCATTTTCTGGAATTGTCCAAGCTGTTTAAAGGCACAGTCAACTTAGTGTATGTAAACTTCTGACCCACTGGAATAGTGATACAGTGAATTATAAGTGAAATAATCTGTCTATAAACAGTTGTTGGAAAAATTACTTGTCATGCACAAAGTAGATGTCCTAACCGACTTGCCAAAACGATAGTTTGTTAAAACTACTTAAGGATCATTGGGGCGCTAGCGCCCCATTCCCGACACTACCCGGAGGGCGCCAAATTCAAAATCCAAAAGTTGAATTATAAAACATTCATCAATATACAAGTGTTGCATAGTCATCAAAGCTTAGAGTCTTGGCAAAAGGAAAATACTGAGGAACGCGCGCTCACGGTCTCGTGCACCAAAAACTGAAGTGACTTCGTCACTCCTCTAACAAATTCTTCTTCTGTTCGGTTATCTTCCATGATAAACGCATGAAACCTTGTTTAAAGACGGTTGACATCTAGTGGAAGTCATAGGTACTGCAATCTGGGTCCTATTTTACTGAGAATCCCATAGGCAGCCATTGAAAGTGAGGGCATGTCACAAAAAAAAAAAAATCCGGACAGAATTTCCTCGGGTTTTCGCCTGCTCTTTCACTTCTGTTATACTCACAGACATTATTTTAACAGTTTTAGAAACTTCAGATTGTTTCCTATCCAATAGTACGAATTATGTGCATATCCTAGTTTCTGGGCCTGAGTGGCAGGTATTTTACTTTGGGCATGCCAGACTCTCCAAACTTCCGAATACTGCCCCGGTGCCCGGAGAGGTTAACAAGAAATTTGTGGAGTGGTTGAAAAACAAGTTTTAATGACTCCAACCTAAGTGTATGTAAACGTCCAACTTCAACTGTATCTGATAATGGCAGAAAGCTTAAATTCTTGTTAATCTACCTGCACTGTCCAATTTACAGTAGCTATTATAGTGAAAGAATACCATGCTGTTGTTTGAGGAGAGTGCACAATTGTTTACATGAAAAGTTATTAATAAACAAATTAGGCACATTTGGGCAGTCTTGATACAACATTTGGAACATAAATACAAAGGTTCATTGGATCAGTCTAAACTTTTTGCACATACACTGCTGCCATCTAGTGGCCAAAATCAAAATTGCACCTGGTCTGGAATAATACATTATGGACTTTCTCTTGCATTTCAAAGATGATGGTAAAAAAAAGAAATACAAAAGAACGGTTGTTTTTTTCTTTGTATTATCTTTTTCCAGATCTATTGTGTTGTATTGTACCAAATTCCTTTCACATTTACACAAACTCCAAAGTGTTTCCTTTCAAATGGTACAAATAATATGCATATCCTTGCTTCCGGGCCTGAGCTACAGGCAGTTAGATTTGGGTACGTCATTTTAGGGGATAATAATAAAAAAGGGGATGGATCCTTAAGAGGTTAATAAAAATTTCACATAGAAATAAGTTGCATTTGCAAAGTATTTCAAGAAACTGGAAAACAATTATCAAGTATTATCAGATGAACTGTTTTGTATAGATAATTATCCTATCAGACTAAAGTTACAAATGCTGGTAAACACACACACACAAAAGTTGTGTACTGGGCCTTTACTAGTCCTAATTAGCGGACCAATATAGATGTCTTCAGTGCGGGCACTCTTTTTTTTCTGCATCTCTTCCCCACGTTGGCAAAAAAATCGCAGCACCCCTACCCCCAAACTACTTCCCGCAGCATCAGTGTCTAAATCTGACATTTTCAAACCGAGCTGGAGTGTAAATGGCTACATTCAGGAGTAACTTGCATAAATACTGTATTTTTATTCTAAATTCTTTAGTCAGAATGCTTTATACTGGTATAAAATGGCATTCTGAGAGCCCACGTATGGAGCTAAAGACAGTAAATAGCAGGTAAACAACAGTCCCATCCCTCAATTCATCCTGAAGTGAGCTGTTGTCCAAATTCAAGATCCTCCTCCAGCCATCCAAGCAGGCATCAGCTGTGCCATCTGCCGGGTCCATTAGATGGTATTTGTATAGAGGCTGATGAAGGCTGTGGGGGTGCCCTGCCGGTAATACGTTTGGAATGAGGGTACTGAATGGGTTGGCTGGCTGTGATCAGAATTCAGCGGGGTTGATCAGGGAACCCATCACAGTGCCAGAGGGGGGAGTGCACTCTCTAGGCTTACTTCCTCATGGCTGGTGCCTTAGGCCTACTGCAGATTCTGAGTGAGTTATATTTTTCAAGTTAAAGCACCTAGGTCAACTCAGGAAATCAAGTTAACCCATAGCCTAGAATTTCAGTTTTGCATGGGCTGCGTCTCAATTCACCACCTCCGCCAACATCGCCCTTCCGCTTCTGCGGTGAAAGATGGCAAAGATAAAGTGGTGTTTGTCAGACCATGAGACATCACGAAAATCGGTCTTCTCACAAAAAACACTTTAGCTTCCGAACAGGCTAAACACTACTATGTTGAAAGAACTGCATCACAAAATAGTTACATTGTAATATACAAGTTTGCACAACTCAACATTATGTCACCCAGGTAAACTGAAAAACAACACTTTTTGTTACAGTTAAAGTATCAGGGAAATGACCTATCAATAATCCCCATCACAATGTGAGGTGCTCCTGCTTTGCCAATGTGTGTGTCAGGACCCCAGTAGGATGCCATGCTTTCCGAATATAAGATATTAATGTTCTAGACACGTTTCATGGGATGTTCCAAGAACATTCTTGTGTCCAGTTTTCTGAGGGTTAAAAGAATATTCCATCAACGTCCCACCAAACATACACAGAACACGGTTGCCATGTTCTAAGAATATACGATGTTAAGGTTCTGGACACATTTCATGGGAACATTGAAAGAACATTCCTGTGTCCAATGATGTTTAAAACGTAAGACGTTCTGTGATGGTCCCCTTTAGGTCTGTCTAGTTCCCAGCATTTTACAGGGATGTCCCTAAAGACGTTTTTAGGATGTCACCTGATGGATTTTATTTCTTTACACACCACCCGTTGTTACTGTTGCCGAGCCAATCAAGGCCCTGATTGGTGTACCACTTCTATGCTTTCAACCATCTAAAAGCACAACCAAATTCCAATGGAAAAACAATGTCTGATTTTTGGTTTAGTTGTGTTATCACTGCGCTTTCACCCATTTAACATTTTACTGCAGTGGGCTAAATCTGGGTCACACAAAGTGTTTCTTGGTAGTCTTAAACAAGTCTACTTTGAAACGAAAGTATACACCTCACACACATCGTTATGGGCTTACAAAAAACAAGACACCTGTACCATGTCAAATATAGAGTTGAAATGTATTCAATTTGGAGTTGTGTTTGGAGGATATTGATCTCGGGCCGGTAAACCGTGCCAATATATCCTCCAAACACAGTCTTCGAGGGCCATATCACTTTTATACAACAGGTTACCATCATATTCAAATAATGATTGACATATTTTCATTAAAAACATTATATTTTGCTGAGTTTATCCTTTCACGAGATATAGTCATGACACAAATCTAAGGTTGCTACCCAAGCCGGCTGGTCGTTTGTTCTATCGGTTGCCAGAGACACAACCCAGTCTTTAAGCCTTTTGGAACTGTATCTATGAACACAACCCAGTCGTTCGTTCTAAATGTTCCATTGCCATGCTGGCTGGCAACATTCTTATCCAACTACGGCTAACTTACAGCAAAGTTGCTGCATTTGCATTTGTTTAAGCTCTTTTCTAGTGACATTTATTTGGATACATCCATAACAATGAGCTAATGATGCGCGATTTCACCTGGCATAAAAAATGTGCTCTCTCGTCAGGACACTGTTGTTCAGAGGAACTAACCAACAGCACAGCTAACAATAATTTCAAACTGAAGATGGAAAGACAGCAAACTAGCTGCATTTTTCATTTTACCTTTTTTCTATTAACATTTCTTTATATATATCCATACAAATGATGCTAGCTGATTCATGATTTTGAGAAAAACTGCCTGCTTGTGTGTCTCGTCCCGACTCCCAACACATTCATTACTATGGGACAGCTGGAGATTGAATTTCAATATTGAAACAATGTTGCAAATGTCAGAGACAGACAGCAAGGTTTATACAAATCTCTGCTGTTGAAAACCAAACGCTAGTCTAAATGAAATGGGAGATAATGTCTAGATGCTTTTTATAGGGGAGATCAAGTTTATAAATTGCCTGTATGGGCTGATGAGACAGTGGATTGTGCAGTGAGATTGAACAGAATAAATAAGCATTTCAACATCATAGCTTTAGCCAGTGGTAACTTGTGGAATAGACACCGAATGGAATTACGTTTTAACCAATCAGCATACAGGACTAGAACCACCCGTTGTACAAGTAAGGGATAAACGCTTCCATTCTGTACATTACCTTTGAAATAATGGACAACTCAGCGGGCCGAGGCAGAGCTGTTTCTCTTTGTGGACTTTTTTCCAAGGTAATGTACATAACGGAGGCGTTTATCCCGCTTATACTCCAGTTGCCAAAGAAAACAATACTAAAGCACATATATACCAGTAGAAATAAAACATTTCCAGGGCCTCCTGAGTGGCGCAGAGGTCTAAGGCACTGCATCGCAGTGCTTGAGGTGTCATTACAGACCCGGGTTAGATCCCCGGGTTAGATCCCATGTCACAAACGGCTGTGACCGGTAATCCCATAGAGCAGCGCACAATTTGCCAAGCGTTGCCCGGGTTAGGGGAGGGTTTGGCCAGGGGGCGGCTTTACTTGGCTCATTGTACTCTAGTGACTCCTTGTGGAGGGCCAGGTGCCTGCAGGCTGACTTCAGTCATCAGTTGAACAATCTGACACATTGGTGCGGGTGTTAAGAAGCGCGGTTTGGAGGGTCATGTTTCAGAGTATGCATGGCTCGACTTTCACCTCTCCCGAGCCTGTTGAGGAGTTGCAGCCAAGAAACAAGATCGTAGTTGGGTCGCAATTGATATCACGAAATTGGGGAGAGAAAGGGGGTAAAATACAAATATAAAATATCGGGACACCTTGCAATCATGACGCAGTAAGCGCCTACACATGCAGACCATACTAGCTACAAAGTTACAGAAAGCTAAACCAACTGTCCCGATATCTTTTCCAACTGTCCCGTTATATGTTTTTAATGTTCATTCTAGAATGCCCTTCTAACCAATCATAAATAAGTATTCACCAACGCTGTGGTATAAAGTGCAAGTGATCAATGCTGTTCGAGATTCTGCATAGATTATTATAGAAATTGGTCCTTCATTCTCTTCCTGCAGTTACACAAAAACACTTTCTTCCATCCCCTGTAGAACGATAAATTCTTAATGTAAAGCCTTAAACTCAGGGCATCGTTAAAGAGTGTCCCCCGGAGGCCATACGTTGAATTTCATTGGGGTTCATAGGGGAGGTAAAAAAATAAAAAATCCCACATTTTACCTATTTGTGAACAAGGGACCGTCATGACCCGGCATATGGAATTCAAAGTCAATTGACCCAAAAGCATTTTATACCGCCATTGGACACATTAATTCTTGAATGAATTCTGAAAAAAAAAAATGTATTGACTTGAAACATGAAACTGCCTGTCTAGCTGCTTCTTTTTGTCTGTCTGTGTCTGCCTGTCTGTCTGTCAGTCTTTCTGTCAGACAGACAGACAGAGGTGCGAGAGAGGAGGGAGAGGCAGAGAGAGAGAGATGAGAGCAAGGGGAGGGAGAGAAAGGAGGAAGTGAAAATGGAGGGGGAACAGGGAAAGAGAGAAGGGGGAGAGTGAGGAAGGAGAGAGAGGTGGGGGAGTGAGGGAAGGGGAAAGAAAGAGGGAGAGTGTGAAGGAGGGAGAGATGAAATAAAGGAGAAAAATGTCAACCCTGTGACACTCGTCTTTTCCCATTGACTGCAATGTATTGACAAAAAACGTAAGCTACGGAGACATTTAACCTTTTGCAAAAACGTGCCAGGATTACGTTTTCCTATGAAATCATGTTGGTTGGATTCACCTCTCCATCTCAACCAAAAATCAAAAGTTTATTTCATTTTATTTATTCTTTAACTTAGATTTTTGGTTGAAATGGAATCCAACATATTAATAATTACCTTTGAAATCAACCAAAGCTCGAAACCCTAAGCCTATATGTATTTTTACCTGGGTTGAATTGAAACAATAGCTGTGGATGACTTTGCAAATGCTATATAGGCCTAAATAGTATCATTGATGATATATGACTTATAAAGTCATATACCTTTCATTTGTTCTGTTAAACCTACCGTTTGGAATGACTGTGCTAGCAAGAGTGAATATATTTAATTATTAAGATACGAATATTAAGGTACAAATTCTAAAAAATGTTATACAAGATTTGCCTATGTTGAAAATTGGTTACAATGAGGACAATCTTGTGGTTGAAATGTCACCCTCAAAACAACAGTTTTAAATACCTTTTTCAAATCCAATGCATTTTCCATGTAGATTCCACGTCACAACACATTGAGAAATGATTTTAACAACGTTGATTCAACCAGTTTGTGCCTAGTGGGATATATCTGGCACTGCTTCCATTTGGGCCAATATGAACGTGGGATAACTTGGACGCAGGCTCTCCAGTGAAAGAGGATTTATTCCGTCCATTCACTCTTCCGGGTAGTCTGACTTTAATGAGAGCTTTGTCTAATTTGGCTTAACCAGCCTTTGTTTTTATGCTTTTAAACCCAGACACACACACACTGACACCTTGCATTATTGTCCTTTCTCAGCCCTGTAAATGACCAGTGTGCAATGATTAATGTTGCTGTCATTTTGATTTAGAGATGATGCCCGGGCAGAAGAGAATCAATGCTAAGTCATTTGAGAAATATTATTATTTTTTCATTCATTGCGGAATTGCCACATAAAGCAATGCCAAGAGGGAACTGGTTGAAATTCAAAAATCTATGAAAGGGGCAAATTATTTTGTTTCTTTGGCAAAATCGCTAGACTTGTTTACAATCAAAATCAGCATATATTTTGTTTAACCCAATTAATCATTGTCGTAGTAATATAGGCTGCTTATTTAAATATTACAGTTGTTGTAATCAAAGTTTCTGAAATCCTTCACTGACCAAAGTTCTGCTAACAAGACTCTGGAGGAGACTCCGCAGAGCAGTCTAAGGTTTCCAATTCAAGAAACTTTGAAACCAAAACAACAACTTAATTTAAATCCATCTCTATTGTTTGGTTTGCTGTTGTTTGTTGCCTTTTAGGATCTCATGCACAGATTGTTTGACTCACTCTTGTGTAACAGCCTTTAGTGCCCAAAGGTCAGTTGGCATCTTGCGTATAATACAGTGGATTACCAATGTCGACCTTCGCTAGGGCTCCTAAATGTTCCCAATTACAACAATACCCAGCTCACCAGAGTCTTGTTGCCTGTGGCCTCATATTCAGCCGGAAACACTATATGGATTCCCTTTTGCCGTACCTTTTGTGCCCTTGTCACACTGCCACCAATAGCCTACACACACTGGCAGACAAAAGTTAGTCATATTGATATGCACACCTTTACCTGGTTTAATTAAATTCTGAGGGGGGGTGAGATGAAGAGGGAGGGAGGGCAAGACATTTGGATTGCCATTCCCCTCTAAAATGATGCTGAACTCGATGAGGAATCTCAATGGCCAACTTAAATGGAACATGCTGGGAATTGAATAGGCTGCTCTTTCTCTGAGGTACGGCTAAAGAGTCGAAGAGAATATTGATTGTGTGCGAATTAATTGCACATTAAACGGGACAGAAAATATACTTTTCTACAGCACAAGAATTGCTGCAGGAGAAATCAATGTCTTAGCCTGCAACCAGCTGAAAGGAAAAATAAGTTTGAAGATGAAAAGGAAGGCCAATAAAAATCAAACTTGTTGGTCTTTTGAATACTAAAACATTAATGGCGTTTGACTTTTGCATTTGTGGGTTTGAATCGACTTGGAAATATGCCAAAGATCTAATAACGTTTTCTATAATGTACCCCTCTATGTTTTACCATACTTTTCTGTTATGTTTCCCTATGTGTTGGTGTAACATGTCGAACAGTGAGAATGACATTTCATGAGCATTCTAGAAATGAGTTGAAAAGCAATATAATTTTGGCTATAAATAATAACTGATTGCTAAAAGCAGGCTGAGTCTGCAAGGTGCCCAGGGAAACAAGTTTGGATTCATGTTTTGGGATAGTGTATTAAAGTAATTTAAAAAAACACAACAAGGAGTGACAAGGGATGGAATTCAGAAAGCTCAGGGCGGCGGACATTCCCACAGAGCTTTTTTATAAGAGGCACTCAATTCTTCTTAATGCTATTGATGTAAGACAAAGAGAGAGAGAGAGAGAGATACACAGAAAGAAAGAGAGATTGATCATGACAACAACAAAAAAACTGTTCAATTTGAATATGGACCCTCACACTGGAATGCAATCAGGTTAGTTTGTTGACAAATCTGTCAGTGTTGTCAAACCAAATACTATTTCACTGGTCAATATCACTTTCAACTTCTCGTCATGGCTCATGTGTTTCTGGCATCTCAGGACACGACCCCTTCCAAAGTTATTACCATCTCCTACAGCATATTTATACTGTATGTTTGGCTCCAGAATAGCTAGTGTGCAGTTATTTAGATATACTTCAAGTATAAAACCAAGACAAATGATGAAATACAGACAAAAGTGAAAATACGTTGAGCATATGTTCCAATGCACTGCGTTTCCAAATGGAATTCTTATCCTTTAGAAATGTCCTTTTCACTGCATGTTCTATCTCCTGATGTCTTTAGATTGCTCCCGGATGTGTGAGCATTGAATGCACATCACGCCCTGGCAAGACGCAGGCTTTCAAATTGGAGACAGATTGTTATTGACAACCAATTATCCACCCTGTCACACAATAGAATGGAATATTTCCACCCTAGTCATGTTTCTGACACCCTGCGAAATGTGCAGGGACAAATCAACATCCCGTGTGCAGCTGGGCTCATTCCAGAGCGTGATCTGATAAGCTGGCTGTGGCTTGCCATGCTGCTTCATAACAGGGTGAGACATGGGCAGCATATAGGCAGCAACCACAACACCTCAGCTGTGAGAGGTAGAGAGTAAAAACAGGGACTTTACACTTGAGGACACACTGCTCGCTAGCTGCTGACGGTGCTGTCAATGTCACATATTTGTCATTAATTTACACTTTAGTTCCTGACATGCACAGGACATGTCACCCCTCGCTCCCATTTATAGGGGTGTTAAGTGAATATAGCCACGTGCTTGTGTGTGTGTGTGTGTGTGTGTGTGTGTGTGTGTGTGTGTGTTTATCTGAGCCGCAGTCACAAGTCTGAACACTCAGTAATTCTCAATCGGCCCATATTGGGGATGTTTGACATATATTTTCAAAGGCTCTAATACTTGTGGTACAGTATATTGACGTGGCAAATCTCCTTATCATTAACTGTCACAAAAGAAGGAAACAGAGAACAATGAAACATGGAACTTGATGGGCTCTTCTTATGCTCTTGTAAAACTCAAAGTATGTAATTTACACAGTGCTATTGTACAAACAAAAGGAGGAGCATTGATTATCCTTTGAGGATGCACTCACCAAGCTCATGACAGAGCTATTATCAATACAAGAATAAGCAAAGTAATTGGAGGATTACAATAAAATATTTTAATGAAAAGTAATATTGCACTGGTACTGAGATGTTGAAGGAATATGCTTCTCAAATCGTCTCTTTGTTCAGCTGAGGGAAAATTATTCTGGATGGAATTGATAGGCTTTTGTAAACTCTGCTACAGTTAATCTATATGTAATAAATGGCCATACACTTACTACCTTTTTAGGAACTCAGTCTGGCTTTCAACTTACTCCTGAAAATTGTGGTAGTAGAATGTACAAGGTGCAATTTGAAATATATGTAGTGCATCAGCAGTTTTACTTTTGTCATGTCAGTCATTGAGAGCTATTTATAACTTGTCATAAATGTCCAGATCAACTAGCCCATGTCAGCTAACATTTTTTATCTAGGTTTTTTAGGCAATTGACTTTGTTGTAATGTTTGAGTCACTCAAATATCACATGAACACACATAAGACATGGCAAATGTAGGGGATGCTCCCCAATGCTGGATGGGGGGCCTGAGTTAAAACGTTTGGCTAACCCTGCTATAGACCGAAGTGTATTGATGCTAGGAGGTCTGGAGATAGGTGGACCACAATGGATGGTGAAACACAGTAACATATGGTAGGACAACAAGATGAGAGCAAAGCAACATTTGTGAAAAATACAAATTGTAACTCCGTGTGGGTCCTATTTCATTACCTCAAGCCAACGATAATAACATTATATCTTTTCACTAAGACAGGAAGCAGCAAGAAGTCTTATCCAAGTATTTATCCAAATAATTGATATGTTGGGATTCATGTCTCCATCTCAAACATCTAAGTTAACATCTACAATTTAAGTTAAAGAATAGGACTAAATTAAATCAAACTTTATTTAACGTTCATTTAAAGTTTGATTTGATTTAGTCCTATTCTTTAACTTAGATTTTTGGTTGAGATGGAGACCTGAATCCAACATATCAGTTATTCATTTGTAGACAAACTGGAATTAAAACCACAGTCAGTGGCACAGATGGAACAATCCAAGTGGAAGATACATCTCTTTCAAATGTTGATAATTGGTTAGGTTGACAACCAAACACAATTCAATATAACTTTTTGAATACATTAAATAGCCTGAAGTTAAGGCTATCTTACAAACCAATGTAACATTCAACTGTAAAATGAGTAACACATCCATGGCCACGTTGCGGTTACTGTTATTATACATTTCTTCTCATGTAATTATAGAAAGCATGCATGTTCAAGATAGCATGCATAGGACGTTTTTTTAATTGGAAATTAGTTGTGCTTTTAGATGGTTGAAAGCATAGTGATAACACATTGGAAATTCAACTAACTTTCGGCTGTCTTTTTGAGTGGGTGAATATACAGTGAGGGGAAAAAAGTATTTGATCCCCTGCTGATTTTGTACGTTTGCCCACTGACAAAGAAATGATCAGTCTATAATTTTAATGGTAGGTTTATTTGAACAGTGAGAGACAGAATAACAACAAAAAATCCACAAAAACGCATGTGAAAAATGTTATAAATTGATTTGCATTTTAATGAGGGAAATAAGTATTTGACCCCTCTGCAAAACATGACTTAGTACTTGGTGGCAAATCCCTTGTTGGCAATCACAGAGGTCAAACGTTTCTTGTAGTTGGCCACCAGGCTTGCACACATCTCAGGAGGGATTTGTCCCACTCCTCTTTGCAGATCTTCTCCAAGTCATTAAGGTTTTGAGGCTGACGTTTGGCAACTCAAACCTTCAGCTCCCTCCACAGATGTTCTATAGGATTAAGGTCTGGAGACTGGCTAGGCCACTCCAGGACCTTAATGTGCTTCTTCTTGAGCCACTCCTTTGTTGCCTTGGCCGTGTGTTTTGGGTCATTGTCATGCTGGAATACCCATCCATGACCCATTTTCAATGCCCTGGCTGAGGGAAGGAGGTTCTCACCCAAGATTTGACGGTACATGGCCCCGTCCATCCATCCATTTTGGTCTCATCTGACCACAACACTTTCACCCAGTTGTCCTCTGAATCATTCAGATGTTCATGGGCAAACTTCAGACGGGCATGTATATGTGCTTTCTTGAGCAGGGGGACCTAACGGGCGCTGCAGGATTTCAGACCTTCACGGCGTAGTGTGTTACCAATTGTTTTCTTGGTGACTATGGTCCCAGCTGCCTTGAGATCATTGACAAGATCCTCCCGTGTAGTTCTGGGCTGATTCCTCACCGTTCTCATGATCATTGCAACTCCACGAGGTGAGATCTTGCATGGAGCCCCAGGCCGTGTGGTTCTTCTTTTTGCGAATAATCGCACTAACTGTTGTCACCTTCTCACTAAGCTGCTTGCCAATGGTCTTGTAGCCCATTCCAGCCTTGTGTAGGTCTACAATCTTGTCCCTGATATCCTTGGAGAGCTCTTTGGTCTTGGCCATGGTGGAGAGTTTGGAATCTGATTGATTGATTGCTTCTGTGGACAGGTGTCTTTTATACAGGTAACAAACTGAGATTAGGAGCACTCCCTTCAAGAGTGTGCTCCTAATCTCAGCTCGTTGCCTGTATAAGACACCTGGGAGCCAGAAATCTTTCTGATTGAGAGGGGGTCAAATACTTATTTCCCTCATTAAAATGCTAATCAATTCATAACATTTTTCACGTGCGTTTTTCTGGATTTTTTTGTTGTTATTCTGTCTCTCACTGTTCAAATAAACCTGCCATTAAAATTATAGACTGATCATTTCTTTGTCAGTGGGCAAACGTACAAAATCAACAGGGGATCAAATACTTTTTTCCCTCACTGTACTGTAGGTTGTAATCTCATTGATCAATGTCTCAACCAAATATTACCCAATTATCCACATTAAAATGACTTGGTGTGCCCAGTGGAAGTCACTACTAAGTTATGCACAAGAACATCAGGAGAATACATAACGAAAGCTTTATTTTTCACATTACATGAGGTACTTGGGAGAACTCCATTCATAAAATCTCACAAGAGCCTTTTAGAGTCTTTCCTGCGGTGCTGGTAAGAGAATAATAACCAAGTAGTAGTGCCATAAAACGAAGCTTTTGCACACAAAAGCATACATAATACATCAGTCTGCATGGCCAAGTTCATCGCTTCCATTTGACCCGCCATTTCACTGTTGATAATGACTCCATTACAATACTCTCAGTGTATAAGGACAGCCTGAGGCCTTGTATGGATATTTAACTACAGATGTAGGATCTTAATTTGAGTGTTTGCTACAGAAAGAAAATAATATTGCAGCAACAGGAAATGTTAAATATTTTGTGGATCATAATTAATGGCCATTTTTTGTAGCTTGAATACACTACAAGTTTGCATTTCCTGCTATGCAGGGAAACTATCAGCAACAAAAGAGTGATCAAATTAAGATCCTACAGTGCATTCAGAAAGTATTCAGACTCCTATCCTTTTTCCACATTTTGTTAAGTTACGGCCTTATCCTTAAATGTTTTCCTCATCAATCTACACACAATACCCCATAATGACAAAGCAAAAACATGTTTTTAGGAATTTTAGCAAATGTATTAAAAATAAAAAACAGAAATACCTTATTTGTATGTGTCGAACTGCTTTGCTTTATCTTGGCCAGGTCGCAGTTGTAAATGAGAACTTGTTCTCAACTTGCCTACCTGGTTAAGGTGAAATAAATAAATAAATAAAATAAAAATTACATAAGTATTCAGACCCTTTGCTATGAGACTCCAAATTGAGATCAGGTGCATCCTGTTTCCATTGATCATCCTTGAGATATTTCTACAACTTGATTGGAGTCCACCTGTGGTAAATTCAATTGATTGGACATGATTTGGAAAGGCAGACACCTGTCTATATAAGGTCCCACAATTGACAGTGCATGTCCAGAGCCAAACCAAAGTCATGAAGTTGAAGGAATTGTCCGTAGAACTCAGAGACAGGATTGTGTCGAGGCACAGATCTGTGGAAAAGTACCAAAAACATTCTGCAGAATTGCAGGTCCCCAAGAACACAGTGGCCATCATCATTCTTAAATGGAAGAAGTTTGGAACCATCAAGACTCTTCCTAGAGCTGGCTGCCCTGCCAAACTGAGCAATTTAACCGGACAACGCTGGGCCAATTGTGCACCGCCCCATGGGTCTTCCAGTAGCGGCCAGCTGCGACAGAGCCTGGACTCGAACCCAGAATCTCTGCGATGCAGTGCCTTAGACCACTGCGCCACTTGGGCGACCCTGAGGCCCATTGTTGTGCTATTCATCCGCCGCAATCACTTCATGTTTCAGCATGATATCTACGGCCCCATGTCGCAAGGATCTGTACACAATTCCTGGAAGCTGAAAATGTCACCAGACATGTCACCCATTGAGAATGTTTGGGATGGTCTCGATCGACGTGTGCAACAGCATGTTCCAGATCCCGCCAATATCCAGCAACTTCGCACAACCATTGAAGAGGAGTGGGACAACATTCCAAAGGCCACAATCAACAGCTTGATCAACTCTATGAGAAGCATATGTGTCGCGCTACATGAGACAAATGGTGGTCACACCATGTACTGACGGGTTTTCTGATCCACGCCCCTAACTTTTAATGGGCGTGGATCAGTATTCCCAATCATGTGAAATCCATAGATTAGGGCCTAATTTATTTAAAATCTTTGAAATTGAAATCGTAATTGTTGCATGTTGGGCTTATATTTTTGTTCAGTATTCTTTATAACGAAGATATCTACATTATTTCAAGATGTTGTGTAACCCTGGGAAATAATCTGAATTCATGTAAACATTACAGTTTTGAAAACATAGCTTGTCCCAAAAAGTCCCACAACCTTTCCCGTGTACGGTGTAAGTTGAGCCGCACAGGGTAAATTAAACTAACTACAAATGTCTGTACTGAATGAAATATTACCACTAACCTTTTAAACCATGTTTATCTTTATTTGCCAAACACAATTCAACACAATCACAATCGTTTTTTTTTTTTACTTTTTAATAATTTTAAGCATATTTTAAAATAACACCTAACAAACACTTTTTACTTTTCTTAAAAACACTTTCAACATAGTCCAGGCCATGTTGTTGTCTCATATCTCAGCGATAATGCCTTGCATTACGCCTGGGAAGAAAATATGCTCAATTTGCCATTGGCTCAACCATTGGCTCAATTTACCCCATGGTCATTGGCTCAATTTACCCCAAGGCAAGCATTTTGACTACATTAGCTCACACAGCTACAAGGATGCACTTTCGTGCTAGGATTAGGACCTTACATTGATATTTATTGTGACCCCAACTGATGTAGAGAACAATCTTAAAATTAGCTACTTTGATTTAGATACAAGCATCATGAAACCTCTAACACAGTACATTGATTTGACATTGTGAAAATCTTACTTTTTTCCCTCACTGTAGGTAAAAAAAATATTTGATCCCCAGCTGATTTTGTATGTTTGCCCACTGACAAAGAAATGATCAGTCTATAATTTTAATGGTAGGTTTATTTGAACAGTGAGAGACAGAATAACAACAAAACAATCCGGAAAAACGCATGTGAAAAATGTTATAAATTGTTTTGCATTTTAATGAGGGAAATAAGTATTTGACCCCTCTGCAAAACATGACTTAGTACTTGGTGGCAAATCCCTTGTTGGCAATCACAGAGGTCAGATGTTTCTTGTAGTTGGCCACCAGGTTTGCACACATCTCAGGAGGGATTTTGTCCCACTCCTCTTTGCAGATCTTCTCCAAGTCATTAAGGTTTTGAGGCTGACGTTTGGCAACTCAAACCTTCAGCTCCCTCCACAGATGTTCTATAGGATTAAGGTCTGGAGACTGGCTAGGCCACTCCAGGACCTTAATGTGCTTCTTCTTGAGCCACTCCTTTGTTGCCTTGGCCGTGTGTTTTGGGTAATTGTCATGCTGGAATACCCATCCACGACCCATTTTCAATGCCCTGGCTGAGGGAAGGAGGTTCTCACCCAAGATTTGACGGTACGTGGCCCCGTCCATCATCCCTTTGATGCGGTGAAGTTGTCCTGTCCCCTTAGCAGAAAAACACCCCCAAAGCATAATGTTTCCACCTCCATGTTTGACGGTGGGGATGATGTTCTTGGGGTCATAGGCAGCAGTCCTCCTCCTCCAAACACGGCGAGTTGAGTTGATGCCAAAGAGCTCCATTTTGGTCTCATCTGACCACAACACTTTCACCCAGTTGTCCTCTGAATCATTCAGATGTTCATTGGCAAACTTCAGACGGGCAGGTATATGTGCTTTCTTGAGCAGGGGGACCTTGCGGGCACTGCAGGATTTCAGTCCTTCCCGGCGTAGTGTGTTACCAATTGTTTTCTTGGTGACTATGGTCCCAGCTGCCTTGAGATCATTGACAAGATCCTCCCGTGTAGTTCTGGGCTGATTCCTCACCGTTCTCATGATCATTGCAACTCCACGAGGTGAGATCTTGCATGGAGCCCCAGGCCGAGGGAGATTGACAGTTCTTTTGTGTTTCTTCCATTTGCGAATAATCGCACCAACTGTTGTCACCTTCTCACCAAGCTGCTTGGCGATGGTCTTGTAGCCCATTCCAGCCTTGTGTAGGTCTACAATCTTGTCCCTGACATCCTTGGAGAGCTCTTTGGTCTTGGCCATGGTGGAGAGTTTGGAATCTGATTGATTGCTTCTGTGGACAGGTGTCTTTTATACAGGTAACAAACTGAGATTAGGAGCACTCCCTTTAAGAGTGTGCTCCTAATCTCAGCTCGTTACCTGTATAAAAGACACCTGGTAGCCAGAAATCTTTCTGATTGAGAGGGGTCAAATTCTTATTTCCCTCATTAAAATGCAAATCAATTTATAACATTTTTCACATGCGTTTTTCTGGATTTTTTTGTTTTTATTCTGTCTCTCACTGTTCAAATAAACCTGCCATTAAAATTATAGACTGATCATTTCTTTGTCAGTGGGCAAACGTACAAAATCAGCAAGGGATCAAATACTTTTTTCCCTCACTGTAAGTTGCTTATCACTTTTTCCATGTGGTTTCCTCCTTCACAGACTCCATGAAGTTATGAACTCTTGCTAAATATTTGTTCAAATTATACATTTTGTATATGGTTTCCTAGAAACAAGGGTGTCTCAACTTTTCTCCCCTACTGTCGACCAATTGCTGTTTAAAATGTTATAAGTTGAAATGTCAGGCTAGCTGGCTTACAGTTTGCTTTTCAAAGCAAAAACTCTTCGGACAACAACATGTTTATGTTTTATTTGACATGTATCACGTAATGCCATAAACTATAGACAGTTGGTTGTTTAGCAACAAAACTGTTGGGTGCACAGCTATGTTGGCAACTTGTAAAATATATTTTGTCTCCAAATGTTTATTGAAAACAAATGCATTTGCACAATAAGCACATCTCTCAAATATATTGTTAGAGTTGTTGGTTAGCAAACTAGCACATTTTTTCCATATTAACACCTCATAACAAGACATGGTATCAACAATGATTCCCCAAATAGCAGCTTCTTGTCAATGGTGGAGTTCGTTTTGCATGGCTAGGTGCCCCAGGTGGGTCGGAATTTGGTAATTTTAGATCATTTCATTGGTCCTTAAGTGAAACCTCACCCACCCAGGGCACCATGCAAAACAAACTCCACCATTGTTGCTAGCTATCTGATTGTTCAGAATCACAATAACACATGGCCTTCTGCCCCATTCAAGCGTGCGCATCGTTTTCATGACGTTGTCAGCTAATGCTGTCTCAATCACGTAACTTTTGGAAATACCAGCTAAGTGTGACCCTCTTCGCACACTACATAGCACTTGACTGAGGGTGAGCACAGGTTAAACAAAGATTATTCACTCTGTTCAAGCCATAGCATGTTTAATGTTTTACCCGGTTTTCTATTTCTGTCAGGAAAAACATTCCACTCACATCCACCACCGCACCAGTCAGAATTGTGACAGCTCAATCTGTGTCATTTCTTATTACATGAATTATAGATGAACTCTTGAACTACAGAATATGGGGGATTTACATGGATACAGCAGCCCTCCCCCCTTTCGCCTGTGTCACAAGTGGATTTCAGCAATGCTCTGGGAATCAAGGTAATTTGCTGAACATCAAAGCAGGGGAAATGTTAGCATCATTATCCTCAAGTGGCAGGCCATTTACATCTGATTGACTCGCGTACGCTAAAATCCATTACCAGTGTTAATTCTGTGAGGGCTAGGCATTGAGCCGCCTCTGATAACCAATTAGTCAGAACTATTCCTATCTCAAAGAATAGTCCTGTGAGAGTGACCAGGGGTCATGTAAACAAACCAATGCTTTGTTGGAGACATATTCATTTGATTAAGGCCCGAACACAGTCAAGGTAAATTGAACCAGCATTAGCTAAACTAACGTTGAACGGATAAATGTGGATGCGGATGTGGCAGGGCTTGCAAACTATTACAGACTACAAAGGGAAGCACAGCCGAGAGCTGCCCAGTGACACTAGCCTACCAGATGAGCTAAATAACTTCAATGCTCGCTTCGAGGCAAGTAACACTGAAACATGCATGAGAGCATCAGCTGTTCCGGATGACTGTGTGATCATGCTCTCAGCAGCCGATGTGAGTAAGACCTTCAAACAAGTCAACATTCACAAGGCCGCTGGGTCAGATAGATTACCAGGACTACCAGTGTACTCCGAGCATGCGCTGACCAACTGGCAAGTGTCTTTCAACCTCTATCTGTCTGAGTCTGTAATACCAACATGTTTCAAGCAGACCACCATAGTCCCTGTGCCCAGGAACACTAAGGTAACCTGCCTAAATGAGTACCGACCCGTAGCACTCACGTATGTAACCATGAAATGCTTTGAAGGCTGGTCATGGCTCACATCAACACCATTATCCCAGAAACCCTAGACCCACTCCAATTTGCATAAAAATTAATGTAAGTACAAACTGGCCATGACTGACCCAGCAGACTTGGACCAGCTCCGGTTGGACCAGCTCCTTCTCCCAAGGAGACACCATTGGTAGGCATGATGGAGGGGTTCCAGGCCACAGCCGGTCGTCATGACCAAACATTGGACATTTTGCGGGAGCAAGTCCGTGGGTTGCCTACTAGGCGGCCGACCACAATGGTAACCTCCCAGCCCCTCTGTAACCCGGCTGATAGCAACGCCATCACCCCGGTTTCCTGGGAACCCTGCTTACCTCCCCCAGAGCGCTATGATGGAGATTCCAGAACCAGTGCTCCCTCGTTTCCGAGCTGCATCCTTCTTCGTTCCCCTCGGACCGCTCGAAGATAGCATATATTATTACGCTGATGTCCGGGAGGGCACTCGCCTGGGCCATGGCGTTGTGGGAGCAACAATCCGCCGTCTGCCTCAGTCTGGAGGTATTCGTGGCGGAGGTGAGAAAGGTGTTCGAGGCTCCGGTGTCCTGGAGAGAGGCTGCCCGGAAGTTCCTCCAGATTCGGCAGGACACCCTCAGTGTGGCAGACTATGCGGTGAAGTTCCGCACACTAGCAGCGGAGGGTACCTGGAACCCGGATGCGCTGTTCGACATGTTCCTGCATGGATTATCGGAGGTAAAGGATGAGCTGGCAGCCCGAGAACTACCGACGGATCTCGACTCACTCATCACTTTAACCATCCGGATTGATGGTCGGCTACGGGAACGTAGGAGGGAGAAGAGGTTCGATAAACTGATAAACTCCGGACGTCCCCGGCGTCTACGTCCTCGAAAGGATCCGTGCTTACCCAAGTCCCTCCAGAGACTGCCGATTCACCTCTTCCCGAGCCGATGCAGTTCGGCAGGGCAGGGCTGTCTCCAGCCGAACACGTACGCAGACTTGAGACTCAGAGTTGTCTGTATTGCGGTACTGCCGGTCATTTTGTGTCTACTTGTCCCTTCAAGAGAGCTAGCTCATTCGTTGGAGTGAGTACACTGGTGTGTCTGAAAGATAACTGTTCTTCTCCCTTTACTCGCCCCCCTCTCTATGCCACCCTGCTGTGGGGCGACCAGTCCAAGTCTCTCCAGGTACTCACCGACTCTGGGGCTGATGTGAGTCTCATGGACGTTACCCTGGCGTCCGAGCTGGGCATCCCCACTCAACCCCTCTCCATTCCCATGGATATTAGAGTGCTGGACGAGCGCTCTATAGGCCAGGTCACCCACCAGACCACCCCCGTCAGCCTACGAGTGTCAGGGAACCACAGCGAGTCTATCCAATTCCTGCTGGTTGAGTCTCCGCAGGTCCCCGTGGTATTGGGATTCTCTTGGCTCCAGCGACACAATCCTTCCATTGACTGGGCTACTGGTGCCATTGTGGGCTGGAGCCCGTCCTGCCACACTCATTGCCTGAAGTCAGCTATGCCTGCCCAGGGACGTCTACCTGGGGCTTGGAAATTGCCCCGGACCTCCCCACCAGCTCCGCAGAGTACCAGGACCTCCAGGAGGGGTTCAGTAAGGCCCGGGCCACTTCGCTTTTTGGATACCGACCGGTATCCAAGAAGGTCAAGTCTGAGGCACAGGTACGTTGCTATAGGGCCGCGGCTACACCCACGAGACCTGTCCCCCCCACTCCAAGATCATTAGCCCCTCTGCTGTTCGTCCTCTGTTGCACTGTACCCTCCGTATTCTTCCTACCTTTTCTGTGTCTAGAGTCAAAACCATGTCTGACTGCCCCTAGTCTTCTGTTTCTAGCCCCATCCCTCCCCTTGTGTCATCGAGGGCCAGCCAGCGTACACTGTGAGACACCTCCTGAGGGTTCGACCACGGGGCAGGGGTTTCCAGTACCTGGTTGACTGGGAGGGTTATGGCCCGGAGGAGAGGTGCTGGGTTCCCGCTAAATATATCTTGGACCCAACCCAGCCCTTATCACCGACTTTCACCGCCTGCACCCCAGTCAACCAGGTATCCGCCCAGGTGGAACGCCAGGTGGCGTCCCTTTCTGTTTGTTGCCAGTTCACCTTGTTTGTTCAAGCTTACCAGCGTTTTTCCTGTCAGCTCCTATCGTTTCCCAGCCTCTCTTTGCTAGTCCTCCCGGTTTTGACCTTTGCCTGTCCTGACCCTGTACCGCCTGCCTGACATCTCTGCCTGACTCTGAGCCTTCCTGCCGTCCTGTACCTTTGCTCCACCTCTGGATTACTGAACCCTGCCTGTCCCTGTCCCTGAGTCCGCCTGCCGTCCTGTACCTTTGCCTTACCCTGGATTTTTGACCCCTGCCTGCCTTGACCTGTGTTTGCCTGCCCCTGTTGCTACAATAAACAGTGTTACTTCGACAGTCTGCATCTGGGTCTTACCTTGATTCCTGATAAATACATGACAGTCTGGTCTGTGCAGCGTACAGGGTGTTCTTGAGATGTCCCCTAATCACTGAACCTGTCATGTAATGGGTAGGATCAGGAGAAAAACACGTTTGTTTTTTTAAAACAAATAATCAAAAGATGAGGGACTTACATGTTTCAGTTAGATCTTGAAGCATTATAATCACCATCCTTTGGAGAGACCATATTCTGTGTGGACAGGAAGGATGACTAATAATAATAGGTTACACTAAGCATTTTCAAATCATAGCTTGATGAAATACACAATAGCACAACAATGGTGTAATTACATGTCCTTCTCCTATCACGCTTCACATTTCATTGTTTCCATGCATGTTGCATGTTTGAGTACCATGAATTTCTAAGCAAGTATGTATAAATAACCAAACAATATTGCACACGTGTGTCTCTTCCTCAATGTATGAAGACATGTAATCAATATATGCAATCTCGTTGAACCAGCAATTGAAAATCCCCTTGAACCAACACATGAATCTGATTACTACCCATAGGGAGCTGTCATTTCCATAATACAGAATAATTTGGTGCTTCTGAAATACTCCTAACCAAGTGAACCCATTCTATAAAAGACACAGCACTGCATGATTCCAAAGAAAATACAGATACAGCACAGAGCAACATATGTGCTCTTTTGTCTTCTATACTTGGGTAAATCTTCAAAAATGTAAGTAAAAAAACATATAACTGTAATAAACTATGTCTAAACAACTCAAAATGTTATATGGCCTCCATACATTTAGAGTTGATATCCAATTTAATGAAGCATGTCATGCATTAGTGCCTTTAATTTGTCCTCTGGTGTGACATCATTAATGTTCATATAATGCAGGGGTGTCAAACTCATTCCATGGTGGACCTAGTGTCAGCAGGTTTTGGGATTTTTCTTTCAATTAAGACCTAGACAACCAAGTGTGGGGAGTTCCTTAAAATTTGTGACCTTAATTCATCAATCAAGTACAATGGAGAAGCAAAACCCTGCAGCTGCTCAGCCACTGTGACACCTGTGATATAAAGGTTTAATGAGAAGACAATTATTTTTTTACTCATTATTTAGTTACTTCTGTCTTTAAATAAGAAATCATATTTTGGAATTTCAAATGAAAAACACAGAATTTCTTTGTATAATCATGATGTGTCACCCCATGGGACCCCATGGGACGTGTCACCCCATGGGACGTTATTTCACCCCATGAGACATTATGTCACACCGATGGACAATACACCACAGGCAGTAAAATGTGACTTTTAAAACATAATTAATTACACTTTCAGAAGTTTCTGACCACTGTAAAAGTGCTTCTAAACATCAGTTCTAAACATCAGTGATGGATCTTCATTAAAGGATTTGAAGTATACTCATTCCAATTACAGGGCCATTCACAGTTACACTGTACCGACCGTGTGTACTAAGACATGCATGGCTTAATCTTTGGGACAAGAGTATGCTACTGGCAGGATCAAGCAGGTAGCCCACCACAAAATGGAGGTTTACCTGGGCGCACGACGAGGCGCAGGGGCACAGTCCTCCATTGATAGGGGAGACCCAAGCGGAAGTGTGCGCACCCAGTGGTAGGCATCCTACCCACAGCCAAGCTGCTCGAGAGGTGTTCTCTTGGAGAGTTTTTCCAGCATACAGCACGACAGAGCCAACAACAGGGTTTGAGAAACTAAGTGTGTCTCTGAGGTCAGAGTGTAATAGGATGGTGCCCGCCCCACATCGTTGCCTAGGCGTGCCATGCACTGCGCTGGAACGCTATCAGAGGACCACTGAGACAGACTGGTCGACTGGGTCTTGCTCGGAGTGAGGCAGGCCGGGCATATTGGAGAGCAGGGGGGTAACAGGCTCCAAAAGAGGCAACAGTACATTAGATCAAACTGCAGCTTTCCTTTATCAGTTGATGGCATGATGCCAAATGTGTAGAATTTTATATCATTATTACCTTTTCAATCATTAATACTCTACAACAATGCATGCTGATTTGGTGATATGAATAATATCTTTAAAATGCCCAGTAGACAAAAAGCTTTCTGAAATTTTTACAAAGAGAAAGATAATTCTATCTCAATGACTTGCCAGTCTAATAAATGCGGGTCAGTGCAAAAGAAAATGTCAATGTTGAATTTATATCCATCTTTTGATTCGGCGACATCTTGTGGTCATCTTAAGGTCTTCTGCCATTCAAGACACATATGAAAGGGATGAGAGAGGATCATTGTAGGCTTCTCATTACAACATTTCCAGGTGTTTAGAGGCCCAATGCAGACGTTATCTCAATATTAAATCGTTTCTGGGTAACAATTAAGTATCTTACTGTGATTGTTTTCAATCAAAATGGTTAAAAAGATACAAAAATAGCCTTTTAGCTAAATACATTTCTCAAGCAAGAATTTGGCTATGACTGTCTGGGTGTGGTCTGAGTGTGGTCTGAGTGGGGAGGGGAAAACTGAAAACTAGCTGTTATTGGCAGAGGTTTGGAATTCTCTTTCTTGGTATCACATCAGTGTCGCTGACTGCCCGATCCCTTTGGTAATGGACCTAGCTAGCACGCATGTAAAATATCTGCAATTGTGTGATGTACCTGACTAGCTACCTTAACATGTGAGGCTGTCTGGCAGCAGTTCTTCCATTGTCAATTTGCTACCTAACAAGTTTCTACATTACTTTTTCATGTGTTATTGCGTGTCTCTCTGCTTGTCACCACCTTTCCAATGACATCAGTCACCAGGCATGCCAAAACTCCATCCCACCAAAACAGGCTGTCGGAACTAGAAGCACAAGCATTTCGCTACACTTGCATTAACATCTGCTAACCATGTGTATGTGACCAATAAATTTGATTTGATTGCAGGCAGTCTTTTAACACTAAAAGGGCATTATCATAAATTTTGCTGTATCGCATTAGTGGATAGGCCCACTCACACTGCTATCAGGGCACGTCTTCCGGTTTTGACTAGCAGAAGTAATTTTTCGTAGCAGGTTAGGAGAATTAACTTGGCAGGTTAGGAAAAAGGTTAGGGTTTGGTAAAATTGTCCCCAACGCAACTCAAAATATTTAGCTACAACCAGGCCTGCCCTAAGAACAATCTTGGTTTCCACTCATGCGATGCTGCACCAATTTCACAGTATTTTACAGTATTATTCCAATCTGGAAATATATATAACACATGAAAAACACGTTATTGACTGCACTGGGCCTTTAACACACTTTGGCTTTGATACATTTGCCTAGGAAAACACAACCACAAGATTCAATACATTATTTATAATTACCAATAGAAATACTTGAATTACAATGTAACATTTAATTTCGGAGAGTATATTTTCCATTATCATTAGACCTCTAATTTTGCCACGAATAAATTGCATTGAAGTGGCTACATAGATGCAAATTTACATTTTGTTGGTCAATCTGAGTGACTTCCACTTTATTGTCACCAAGGGACCATGCGAGTAACTTTCAACTGTTCTACAGGTATGTAGGTGATCTAATATAACATATTGTGTTGTTGCAATATAATTAGGTAAACTGGTTGGAATTCAAATATTTATTATTATTATTCACTACAAAGAATGGAAAAGTCTGTCCTTATGCTCCCAAATACAATATTGGTTCACTCCCCCTAGCGGAAGTGCCCGCAGCTTCAACGTTATATCGTTGGTTTGTTCAGATTGAAAGTTGTCCACCTGGAAGCAGTTGGGAGTACAGTGTAGACAGTTTTTCTCACATTTATTCTGGAGAGATGAGGCGAAAAGAAAAACGACTACTGCAGTTTGCAGGGTTGGTTATAGCGGCTCTTCTTTTCCTGCCGAACGTTGGTCTGTGGTCATTATATCGAGACAGAGTATTTGAGAACTCACCAGAAATAGTGGAGGGACCGGATGGCATCCTTCAAATACAGGTAAGGTTGGCTCGTTTGCCTGGCTTGCGCTGCAACTGAAAGAACATATTGGTATCACCTCGGTTGTTTTGAATGCCCGATCACGTTGGTAATGGACCTAGCTAGCACGCATGTAAAATATCTGCAATTGTGTGATGTACCTGACTAGCTAGCATAACATTTCGCTAGGTCGACCAAGTGAGGCTTTTTGGCAGCAGTTATTCCGTTGTCAATTTGCTGCCTAGCAAGTTTCTACATCACCTTTTCATGCATTATTGCGTGTCTCTCTGCTTGTCGTCTCCTTTGAAATGGCATTAGTTTGTTAGCTAGTTACGCTACATTTGTTTTTGTTTTGGAAATGGGGCATGTTGTCTCTAATGTCGAACTTTCAGAAGAATGTGGGGGGGATAATGCCAGCTAGCTACTGTACGCTGGTAGATGCTGACAAGGCCACGTAGCAAAGTCTGGAACTATGCGTTGTAACTTGTAACACAGCTAGACTTCAGGAAGTCTATGTGAACTAGTTTGTTGAGACCTAGCACACTAAAAAAATTGTTCTGCTGGGTCGGGTGTTTGAACACGCGCTAGACTGTTGGCTATTATTGCACTGTTGCAGGGATATTCGGGGTTTTGTGGTGTGAAACAACAGTTTTCTGTTTTCACCATCCAATTTGCACTTTTTTTGAACCGGTAGCTATAGTCAGAGCAAAACGAATTAAATGCTACACTGTCCAATTTTTCCCTGTTAATGTACAGCTTTAGGCCTATACTTGCACCAGTTGCAAGCTTAATACTGTTATTTTGCTTTACAGCAGAGATGCTGTAATATATTTTACACTACTGTGTTCCTTACTGTAAAACATATTACAGCTCTCCTGCTATAAATGTACATGGGTGCTGTAATGTGTTACAGTAAGGAACATAGTACTGTGAAATATATTACAGCATCTTTTGCAAAAGTCAAAGTTGTATTAATGATGTAAAATAAATGTATGGTATTTCACTGTGCATTCTTAGTGTATGTTGGGAAAACGGAATATTGCAACTTCCTATTTGGAAGTGATACTGTTTTGATTTGGATGCTATCATCAACCAACACCCCCCCTTGCGTAGTTTGTACAGTCAATATTAATTATGTGGGGAGTTTTAAAGTCCCAATGCAGTCAATAACGTGATTTTTCTGTGTTTTATGTATATATTTCTACACTGAGGTAATTCTGTGAAATGGCTGATATGATCATGCCCATTTAGTGTAAGAGCTGTTTGAAAAGACCGTCTGAAATTATAGCCTGTTTTGGTGGGATGGAGTTTTGGCCCACCTGAATTAGTTAACTAAGGCACTGCATCTCGGTGCAAGAGGCGTCACTACAGTCCCTGGTTCGAATCCAGGCTTTATCACATCCGGCCGTGATTGGGAGTCCCATAGGGCGGCGCACAATTGGCCCAGCGTCGTCCGGGGTAGGCCGTCATTGTAAATAAGAATTTGTTCTTAACTGACTTGCCTAGTTAAATATAGGTTACACACACACCACACGGACCAAAAACTAATTTTGTTTGCATTTACGTATGTCCCATTACCAGTAAAACATAATCAAAACCTATTTCTTTCACTTACTTGCTGTGCTGTTTCGTTGTTCAGTCGTTTCATTCTCAACAAGGATTTCTATGGAACACCGTTTGTGTCTTTGCGTGTCAAAAAATATAACACTATTTGACCAATCAGGACCTGAATATGACTGCACGTCACATAATAATTTAACACGTTCATAAGTTTTTTACGTAGTTATTACACTGATTACACTATCACTCGTATTTCATGTCACAACGATTCATCGATACGTATGCTATGATGCTGGTAAAGTTGTCTCGCGCACCTACAGTGCTGGTCATAAAAAAAAAAATGGATGCAAACAATGTTCTTCCCCAAAAATATAGCAAAACGACATCTGTTTCTGTAGCTATAGTTCGCTAGCTAACTACATAGCTAGGTGTCGTCAATAAAATAACCCTAATTTATAAGACCGTTCTTATTTGATTAATGGTGGTCGGACCCATCTATGTGAAGCTAGCCACAATAAGGATTAGCCACAATTCCACTTTTGGGCCTAATCCTTATTGTGGCTAGCTTCACAACACATAACCCGGTCCGGTTGAGCCTCAGTAGTTGGATGAGCTAGCTGGCTGCTTATAACGTTAGCTTTTGGCAACAGGGTTAATTTGCTGGAAAGCTATTTATTTTCATGAACTGAAGTTCAATTTCAATAGGCAAACAACAAGTGGCAGCCTAGCTAGTACTTACTCACAAGGATTCCTAAATCATTGCTAAGAATAATGAAAATGACTGCAGTTTTTACTGGTCATTGTTTTCAGGCTGGTTGTATTGGTGCTAGCTAGGTACCAAGCTAAGATAGCTAGCTACCCCAGAAGTTGCGGTTGAACAAATTATGCTTTATTACCGCCACGATTTTGTAAACACATTGTTCGTGACCGGTGTTTGCAGATTTTTTTTGTACAGCTTTGACAGTGCTACTGTATCTTTTTTGACACGCAAAGACCCAAACTGCGTTCCGTAGTATGTAGGTCGTCAAGGTAATAGCAGTGACGCTATTACTGTGTAACTGCTTGACTTCTTGACTTCTCGATCCACACAGCAGACATTGTGGGCTAGTTTAGGAATGCTGTGTTGCACGTATAAGACAACATTTTACATGGCATCATTACATCATGTACCTTCGTTATATAGGTATACACGTCAGCTTTGACATCAGTTTTGCACATCGGGCGTTAAACTAGACATTGGCCGATACCGATGTTGGCATTTTTAGCTAATATCGTCCGATTCCGATATATTGTGCATCCCTATTTTCTAATGATCTATTTGAGCTGTTGCTACTGCCTGTAAACACACAGTCCAGTTCAAAGTGAATGATTGCAGGCCCGTGTGGCAAATAGTTTATTTTCATATGGGCCTACTGTAGCTCTGATTTGGCTATGGCGCATGTAGAGTCCAGTCCTGGACAAGACTGACACGCTTTATTTACTGTTGTGTCTATACATTTTAATTGTCCAAACTCACAGCCGCTTTCCGACTATATTGCTATAGAATTTTCACAAATGTCTTACTCTACGTCATTCCTAAACATTCTATGAAAACTGTATTCTGATTCATTATTCTATGCAGTCACTGGCACAGTAAATCGAACACCCTACAACCTTTAAAAGTTGATGTCAGCTGAGAAAACATCAATTCAGGCAGTATGTTCAGAGACTCGGAAATTCGATTTTGTTTTGAATGTGTTAAGCTTTTGGAAGATAAGAAGATTGATGCAGAGAGAGCGCAGTCACTCGTTAAAGGCTCATACATTCCCCATTCTGGCGGGGAGGAAAATACCTTGGGAGTAAAATCAGAGATGGGATAAAAAAGGTTTGTTTAGAGACAGACTTTGTTGTAAAACATTTCCTCCACTCGTTCTTCAGACAAGAAGAGTGTTGAACGCTGCTAGCTGTGGTGGAGGCTGAGCTCGTGCTGCTGTCTGCTCTGTATGCCTCTCAGGGCGCTGCTCAGCCCTGCTCAGAACAAGTGGCCAAATGAGAGGCAGGTGCAGATGGCCCCTGGATGCCGTGTAAAGACAGTTAATGTGCAGTTAATGTGCATCCATGGGTTATGATGATGAATGTGTTCTCAGTCAACTTGCCTGGTAAAATGAAGACAGTGAATGTTGTTAGGTTGATTCTGTATTGTTGCAGAGCTACTTTATTATGCAGTGATGGTGATGCTCTATCACATTTGTTTCCTGTATAGGGCAATTCCAGAGTAACACTGCAGAGTAACACTATTTCTCACCATAAAATGTATGCAAAAAAATGAACAAACTGTGATTGCAAAGTTAAACATATGCATATCGTTGTATGGTAAGGATTAGGCTAATTTGTTTCAATGGCACTTGTTTTTTATTGAAGGAATATACAGTACCGGTCAAAAGTTTGGGCACACCTACTCATTCAAGAGTTTTTCTTTATTTTGTACTATTTTCTACATTGTAGAATAATAGTGAAGACATCAAAACTCTGAAATAACACATAGGGAATCATGTAGTAGCCAAAAAAGGGTTAACTTAAGCGTCCCACCTACGACAACATCTGGTGAAATGCAGAGCGCCAAATTCAAATTACAAAAATAGTAATATTAAACATTCATAAAAATACAAGTGTTGTACACCATTCTTTAGCTTAGAATCTTGGTAATCAAACCGCGTTGTCCGATTTACAATAGGCTTCACGGCGAAAGCATTGCATTTGATTATCTGAGGACAGCGCCCTGCAACGTTTCTAATCAATCCTCAGGTACCCTAATATGTAAACAAACAATAACATTTCAGACGGACAATAGCCTGTTCAATAGAAAAGAAAAATAACGAAGAGCGCGTGCATCGTCACGCGCCCAAAAGAGTAGTGTCAGTTCTAACAGCCACTTACCAGAACTTCTATTTCTTGTTAATTTTTCAAAAAACAAGACTGAAACCATGTCTAAAGACTGTTGACATCTAGTGGAAGCCATAGCAATCTGGGACCCCTATAGTGAATAGCAAGTCAATGGAAAAACTGACGTAAAAAATCAATTTCCGGATAGATTTTCCTCGGGTTTTCGCCTGCCATATCAGTTCTGTTATACTCACAGACATCATTTCAACAGTTTTAGAATCTTCAGAGTGTTTTCTGTCTAATACTACCAATTATATGCATATCCTAGCTTCTGGGCCTGTAACAGGCAGTTTACTTTGGGCACGTCAGGCTCTCCGTACTTCTGAACACCGCCCCCTAGCCCTAACAGGTTTTTAAAAAATAAAAATATATGTTATATTTGAGATACTTCAAAGTAGCCACCCTTTGCCTTTGACAGCTTTGCACACTCTTGGCATTCTCTCAACCAGCTTCACCTGGAATGCTTTTCCCACATATGCTGAGCACTTGTTGGCTGCTTTTCCTTCACTCTGTGGTCCAACAATTTCACTCTGCGGTCATCTGATGCAGCACTCCATCACTCTTCTTCTTGGTCAAATAGCCCTTGCACAGCCTGGGGGAGTGTTGGGTCATTGTCCTGTTGAAAAACAAATTATTGTCCCACTAAGCGCATATCAGATGCAATGGTATATCGCTTCAGAATGCTGTGGTGGCCATGCTGGTTGAGTGTGCCTTGAATTCAAAATAATTCACTGACAATCACCAGCAAAGCACAATCACACCTCCTCCTCCATGCTTCACAGTGGGAACCACTCTGCGTCTCACAAAGACATGGCGGTTGGAACCAAAAATTATCAGCCCAAAGGATGTCCATTGCTTGTGGTTCTTGGCCCAAGCAAGTCTCTTCTTATTGGTGTCCTTTAGTAGTGGTTTCTTTGCAGCAACCTGACCATGCAGGCCTGATTTCACGCAGTCTCCTCTGAACAGTTGATGTTGAGATGTGTCTGTTACTTGAAATCTGTGAAGCATTTATTTTTGCTGCAATTTCTGAGGCTAATAAACTCTAATGAACTTGTACTCTGCAGCAGAGGTAACTCTGGGTCTTCCATTCCTGTGGTGGTCCTCATGAGAGCCAATTTCATCATAGCGCTTGATGGTTTTTGTGACTGTGCTTGAAGAAACATTAAAAGTTCTTAATGTTCCAGATTGACTGACCTTCATGTCTTAAAGTAATGATGGACTGTCATTTCTCTTTGCTTATTTGAGCTGTTCTTGCCATTTAATATGGACTTAGCCCTGTTTTGTAAAATACCATCTTCTGTATACCACCCCTACCTTGTCACCACTCAACCTATTTGCTCAATTGCATTAAGAAGGAAAGAAATTCCACAAATGAACTTTTAACAAGGCACACCTGTTAATTGAAATTCATTCTAGGTGACTACCTCATGAAGCTGGTTAAGAGAATGCCAAGAGTGTGCAAAGTTGTCAAAGTTGTCCAATTTGATTTGTTTAACACTTTTTTTGGTTACTACATGATTCCATATGTGTTATTTCATAGTTTTGATGTCTTCACTATAATTCTACAATGTAGAAAATAGTAAAAATAAAACCCTTGAATGAGTAGGTGCGTCCAAACTTTTGACGGGTACTGTATATGTGTGGCAATTTTTATTTCAGTTTGTATTTAATTACTTAACATGCCTTTGCATAGTCCTTTTGCTTTCTAACATAAGGTTTCTACAAGCAAGTGAACCTGCTGAGGTTACTATGTTTTTGAAGATTCTGTTCCAATATATACTATAACCAGTTTATATTACGGTTTCAATAAATTAATCTTAAATGGCACTTGTTTTTTTTTATTTACTGAATAATATACCGTGCATTTGGGAAAGTATTCAGACCCATTTACTTTTTCCACATTTTGTTACGTTACAGCCTTATTCTTAAGTGGATAAAAAATGTAATCAATCTACGAACGTTACCCCATAATGACAAAGCGAAAACAGGTTTATAGAATTTATTTTGTAAAATAAAAAACACCTTTTAATTTACATAACTATTCAGACCTTTTGTTATTAGACTCGAAATTGAGCTCAGGTGCTTCCTGTTTCCATTGATCATTCTTCATGTGTTTCTCCAACTTGATTGGACTCCACCTGTGGTAAATTCAATTGATTGGACATGATTTGGGAAGGCACACACCTGTCTATATAAGGTCCCACAGTTGACAGTGCATGGCAGAGCAAAAACCAAACCATGAGGTCAAATTAATTGTGTGTGTAGAGCTCAGCGACAGGATTGTGTCAAGGCACAAGGAACCTTGCACCATCTCTACGGTGAAGAATGGTGGTGGTAGCATCATGCTGTGGGTAAGTTTTTCAGCGGCAGGGACTGGTGGACTAGTCCGGATCGAGGGAAAGGTGAACGGAGCAAAGTACAGAGAGATCCTTGATAAAACCTGCTTCAGATTACTCAGGACCTCACACTAGGGTTGCACATTTTGGGGAATATTGAGAGGTGGAAACTTTCTGTGGGAATTAATGTGAATATATGGGAATTAATATTAATTCCATTTAAATGGAGATGTTTTTTGCATTGGATATATTTACCATATCATATGGAGACAAACAAAACCTTTTTCCTTATCGTAAGTAGACATTAATTGCAAATGATTAAATCCTTCCAATAGAAATAAATTGAATAAATGTAGTTACGAATTGAACTAATTAAATGAGTTGACTCTTCACATGGGAGGATTTCATTGAACCAACAAAAGTGAATATTGAATGATCCCCAATGATCCATCGCATCTCCCCAAAACTTTTTCAACATCTGTAAAATGATAGTCTAGAAACTAAAGCTTTGGTCGTCTTCCTCTCAGGCTTCCATGTCTTCTCCCTGGACCTCCTCAATGTCCACCGCAGAAGTCTTCACGCTTTTTGATGTATTTCAGAACTGCAGTTTCCTCTGCTTGGAGCAACAGTGAAGTAGGCAGGGCAGTACGGATTTCTTCTCTTACACCTGCAAGTAGAGTCTGAACATCAGACAGGATGGCATTGTCTCCCTCAATCCGTGCAATGGCTACTGCTATAAGTTTCAGGAGTTTCAGGCTGCTTACCACTCTCTCCCAAAATACAGTGGCAAGAAAAAGTATGTGTACCCTTTGGAATTACCTGGACTTCTGCGTAAATTGATCATAACATTTTGATCTGATTTTTATCTAAGTCACAACAATAAACTAACACAGTCTGCTTAACTAATTACACAAACAATGTTACGTTTTCATGCCTTTATTGAACACATCATGTAAACATTCACAGTGCAGGGTGGGAAAGGTATGTGAACCCTTGGATTTAATAACTGGTTGACCCTCTTTTGGCAGCAATAACCTCAACCAAATGTTTTCTGACAACGGTCAGGAGGAATTTTGGACCATTCCTCTTTACAAAACTGTTTCAGTTCAGCAATATTCTTGGGATGTCTGGTGTGAACCGCTCTCTTGAGGTCATGCCACAGCATCTCAATTGGGTTGTCAGGACTCTGACTAGGCCACTCCAGAAGGTGTATTTTCTTCTGTTGAAGCAGTTCTGTTGTTAATATACTTCAGTGTTTTGGGTCGTTGTCCTGTTGCATCACCCAACTTCAGTTCAGCTTCAATTGGCGGACAGAGCCTTACATTCTCCTGTAAAATGTATTGATCAACTTGGGAATGAATTTTTCCGTAGATGATAGCAAGCTGTCTACGGCCTGAGGCAGCAAAGCAGCTCCAAATCATGATGCTCCCTTCACGATACATTAAAGTTTGGATGAGGTTTTGATGTTGGTGTGCTGTTCCTTCCTAACAACTCAACTTTAGTTTAATCTGTCTACAGAATATTTTGCCAGTAGCGCTGTGGAACATCCAGATGCTCTTTTGCTAACTCCAGACGTGCAGCAATTTTTTGGACAGCAGTGGCTTCTTCCGTGGTGTCCTCCCATGAACACCATTCTTGTTTAGTGTTTTATGTATCTAAGACTCATCAACGGAGATGTTAGTATGTTCCAGAGATTTCTGTATGTCTTTAGCTGACGCTCTAGGATTCTTCTTAACCTCATTGAGCATTATCCGCTGTGCTCTTGCAGTCGTCTTTGCAGGATGGCCACTCCTAGGGAGAGTAGCAACAGTGTTGAACTTTCTCCATTTATAGACAATTTGTCTTACCGTGGACTGATGAACATCAAGGCTTTTAGATACTTTTGTAACCCTTTCCAGCTTTATGCAAGTCAACAATTCTTAATCTTGGGTCTTCTGAGATATTTGTTCTAGGCATGGTTCACATCAGGCAATGCTTCTTTTGAATAGCAAACCCACATTTTGTGAGTGTTTTTTTTATAGGGCAGGGCAGCTCTAACTAAAATCTCCAATCTCATCTCAATGATTGTACTCCAGGTTAGCTGACTCCTGACTCCAACTCGCTTTTGGAGAAGTCATTAGCCTAGGGGTTCACATACTTTTTCCAACCTACACTGTGAGTGTTTAACCTGTTACGGATCCATTCCTGTGAGCGGGATCGATTTTGACAACATCCGGTGAAATGCAGAGCGCCATATTCAAATTACAATACTCATTTCAAACATTCATGAAAATACAAATGCTGCACACCCTTCAAAAGCTTAGACTCTTGTTAATCTAACAGCATTGTCAGATTTCAAAAAGGCTTTATGGCGAAAGCAGAACATTTGATTGTCTGAGGACAGCGCCCCACTCAAACTCAATTAGCATAATCACATAACCAGCAGAGGTGTCATAACTCAAAAATAGCATAAAATAAATTGCTTACCTTTGAAGATCTTCCTCTGATGGCATACCCAAGCGTCCAGGTTACACAATAAAAGGTCCTTTTGTTCGATAAAGTTCCTCTTTATATCCATATAGCTCCGTTTGGTTGGTGTGTTTTGTTCAGTAATCCACCTGCCCAAAGGCGTTCATCCATGCAGACAAACGATATCCCAAAAGTACCTGTAAAGTTCGTCGAAAAAAGTCAAACAGCATTTGTAATCAATACTCAGACCCTAAAATGAATATAAACTATAATATTTCAGATGTAATATAACCTGCTGAATAGAAGAGAAAAAGAACTGAGCGCACATTCCCTGTTACGCGCAAAATCCAAAACAGTTCACTTGACGTGAACAAGTGGTCTTACTCCCTTGGTTTTCATGATTGAAGCTTCCAACCTTTTTTCTAAAGACTGTTGACATCTAGTGGAAGCCATAGGATCTGCAGTCTGGGGGTAAACTATGAGGCTTTGAATAGTTGATTCAGACATCCCGGATGGATTTTACTCTGATTTTTGCCTGCCATATCAGTTCTGTTAATCTCACAGACATTATTTTAACAAATGCCACTAATTATATGCATATCCTAGCTTCTGGGCCTGAGATAAGGCAGTTTACTTTGGGCACGTTTTTCATCCGAACTTCAAAATACTGCCCCCTAGCCCTAAGAAGTTAAATTATGTATTCAATATAGACCTGAAAAATACAACCGTTTGTGTGTTATTCGTTTTAAGCAGACTGTGTTTGTCTGTTGTGACTTAGATGATCTAATTTAATGACCAGTTTATGCAGAAATCCAGGTAATTCCAAAGGGTTCACATACTTTTTCTTGCCACTGTACATCATCCAGGAGGATCCTCTTGATGGGGCTGTCCATATTGGCAGACTGTCATATGGCCATTTCTTGGAGAGACTCCTTCGCCTCCAGGAGACTGTCAAACATGACAACACCACCCCAACGGGTATTGCTGGGCAGCTTCAATGTGGTGCTCTTATTCTTCTCACTTTGCTTGGTGAGATTGATTTCTGCTATAACTTGATGACCCTTCACATACCTAACCATCTCCTTGGCTCTCTTGTAGAGTGTATCCATTGTTTTCAGTGCCATGATGTCCTGGACGAGCAGATTCAATGCATGAGCAGCACAGCCAATGGGTGTGATGTGAGGGTAGGACTCCTCCACTTTAGACCAAGCAGCCTTCATGTTCGCAGCATTGTCTGTCATCATTGCAAATACCTGTGGTCCAAGGTCATTGATGACTGCCTTCAGCTCATCTGCGATGTAGAGACCGGTGTGGTCTGTTGTCACTTGTCTGTGCTCTTGTAGAGTACTGGTTGAGGGGTGGAGATGATGTAGTTAATTATTCCTTGCCCACAAACATTCGACCACCCATCAGAGATGATTGCAGTACAGTCTGCTTTCTCTATGATTTGCTTGACCTTCACTTGAATACTGTTGAACTCTGTGTCCAGAAAATGAGTAGATAAAGCATGTCTGTTTGGAGTGGTGTATGCTGGGGGAAGAACTTTCAGAAATCTCTTCCAATACACATTGCCTGTGAGCATCAGAGGTGAACCAGTTGCATACACAGCTTGAGCAAGACATTCATCAGCATTTCTCTGACTACGTTCCTCCATTTAGTCAAAAGAACTTCTGATTTTTGTTGCTATTAATATGGAGTCTGATTCATCATTTTCACCTCGAATAGAAGTAGAGAGACTTCTGTCAGAGGTTGCTTGTTGTGAGCGCTGAGGGAACTTTATACACTTGGCCAGATTATTCTGCATTTTGTTGCATTCTTCTCAAATGATATGGCACAGTATTTGCAAATGTACACAGCTTTTCCTTCATTAGCTGTAGTGAAATGTCTCCACACATCAGATAGTGCCCGTGGCATTTTCCTGTAAAAATGAGGGAAAAAACAAGTTAATTTTTTTTTATAAATACAATTCCATGTACAGATAAATAGTTTAGCAGTTAGATTAAACAACTCCTTTGTAAGATAAATGTTTTAAAATGAAACATGTATGGAAACCGGTGAATTAACACTCCTCAGTTAGCAGGCTCAAGCAAGATAAAATCCACATGGTAGCAAAAACTAACTAGCAGAAATTGTTAGAAATGATTTAAAAATGTTTTGCTGTAGGCAACTATTTACTAGTTAACAAAAAATCATGTATGTCATATAAAATATATATTCACCCCACCCAGTATTGTAATCAGAACTTACCAGAAATCATGTATTCCTTGGCTCAGACGGTGTAGTAGTGTTGGCTCAATAGCATCTCCTTAGTGTGCAAGATCTTGAGAATCAGCTGCACATGTGATGGAAGAATGCACTGTGCGTGCAGAGGGTTGCAATTCCATTGAACTCGGGATAGTTTAACCAAAATATGCCACAAGACCTAGAATTGCCTTGTGTATCCCACAAAAAAGGTTCACTGTTATAAGGTAACTGTTTTTGATGAATTTAAGCAAAACTCCCGGGCTTAACTTCCCATGGACAAATTCCGGAAGTTTAGTGGAAAGTTTTCGACCCTTTGCAACCCTACCTCAGACTGGGGCGAAAGTTCACCTTCGAACAGGACAACGACCCTAAGCACACAGCGACAAGTCTATATGTCCTTGAGTGGCGCAGCCAGAGCCCTGACCTGAACTCGATCGAAAATGCTGGAGAGACCTGAAAATAGTTGTGCAGCAACGCTCCCTGTCCAACTTGACAGAGCTTGAGAGGATCTGCAGAGAAGAATGTGAGACACTCCCCAAATACAGGTGTGCCAAGCTTGTAGCGTCATAACCAAGAAGACTTGTGGCTGTAATTGCTGCTTCAACAAAGTACTGTGTAAACGGTCTAAATACTTATGTAAATGTGATATTTCTGTATTTGTTTTTCATTTTTATACTTTTGCAAACATTTCTTAACCTGTTTTTGCTTTTTCATTATGGGGTATTGTGTGTAGATTGAAGGAAAAACAGTTTAATCCATTTTAAAATAAGTCTGTAACAAAGTGGAAATGGTCAATGGGTCTGAATGCACTGTATATTATAGTCATCTTGATGTCTATCTGTAGAATGCACTAAGGACATTTCTCAGCCGATGCTTTTGATGCAATATATTTTCTCAACCATTTGGTATTAGGGATGTTTGGTTCTTGTTGCAGTATGCCTACTCTGAGTCACACTTCACCAGTGAAGTGATGAATTTCTTTATACTGCAGAAATGCTTGTCAGACCTGCTAATTTAGTCTGGCCTGATCCGCATGGTTGTCTCTGATTTTGCTTTTCTACAGACCAAGATGACTGCTTGGCTACAGAAAAGTACAGATAGGCCATAACATATTGTGCTCAGGTTACTTTCATTGGCAGTTCTCCTAAAGATAGCCTAATCCTTTAGGAATCATGGGAACGGAAGACCTCTTCAAAATACACAGAAAACGGGGGATTGATTTAGTCTTTCCTCACATACTCTGAGATTAGAGGCAAAATGTCTTCTTCTAGCACTTCAGAGGAAGGATTTGAACAGAGGCATTCCTGTTCTTCAAGTGCTTTCACAGACACTGAATCCGCAGTTCAGAACAGCTGTTTGAAGATTGAGATGCTGTCTTTGTCAGAGTTGCTGCATTTCTTGCTCCACTAGACCACAGCTTCTCTACAAACTACTGGCGGTCGGTAAAGCTGGGTTCTGATTCTTATTTCACACATTTCTGTTTTTCCTGTTATATTTCACAGTCACTGGAGGCCACCACTCAGAGCCTTAGCTGTGGCGCAGCGTTCTAAGGCATCTCCGTGCTAGAGGCGTCACTACAGACCCTGGTCCGATTCCAGGCTGTATCACAACCGGCTGTGATTGGGAGTCCCATAGGGCGGCGCACAATTGGCCCAGCGTCATTGGGGTTTGGCTGGAGTAGGCCATCATTGTAAATAAGAATTTGTTCGTATCTGCCTTACCTAGTTAAATAAAGGTAAATAAAAAAAAGGCGTATCATGTCACTGGTAGTCTTTCTTTTAATTTGCATTTAGAGAAAGTTATTTGGAGTTACTCAGCGCTTGGTTGTGCGATATTGTTATGGATGTCTAATGTTAATGAGAAATACAGTCGACGTATGATCTTGTTCACTTATGCAGTTGCTGGATGAGTTAAAAGTTGGCTAAATGTTTGAAGCACTGCTTTTGTAATCAAATAAATCAGTGCTTCAACAAAAATAATTCAAACTCATTCATGCATTATTATGATTTACCTCTGTAGTCATTTCCTTTTCCACTTTGCCGTTTTCAGAGACAAACACAGGCAAGTGATCCGCCCATTGATTTCCTCTTAAGCGAACTACTCATTGATTGCTGCAGTGTGACCTGCTGTAGGATGGCCTGCCCTGCACCGCAGTGGCGGGCTTGTGATGGTCCATCAAGGGGGAAGGGCGTCATGAAGATTAAGCCTCAGCGAGACACAGATTCTTCTGGGTGTTACGTAAGCCACGTCTGTCCCTCTGCATTACAGCATCGCCGATGTGGAGCCCACCATGTGAATAAAGGAGAAGAGACGGGTTACTCGAGCGCACACTGAATTCTGCTTACTGTCCCTGCCATTCAGCATGCAAGGATAGCGGGCGGGAGATGCTCGTGCCTTAATGGAGGGGACTGGAGGAGAGTGGACTGAAATGGCTTTTTAGACAGAGCCTGGTGCTGATGTGCAGGAAGGAAGCGATGAAATGACTGGGGCACAGTAGGTTCTGTGTAGGAGCATACAGACTGCACTTAGAGCTGGTATTACCTTGCCTCAGCAATTAATGTTTTACCATATTTCTCAGATTTTATTACCTTGCTGCCTCCTCCAGACATGATAATAAGGACGGAGCTTATTTGAACAGCACTTCTCTCCGATGGGATTTGGGTGGTGCCAGAGAATACTCTGATCATGGCGGTATCCAGCAAAACTGTAAGTTATGGCTGTGCCCTAGACACTGACTGCATATTTCTCACATTGAAATGTAATTGGTCCTGACCTGACAGCATGATGGTCTGGACCAGTCATCAAGAGTATGAGTAGGCCTTCCAGTTGTCAGAGGTCTAATGATCATATGATAATGGGAAAACATGGGCCTAATTGTGCAGCAAGAGACATTGGGAAGAGACTTTTTGAGTCAGCAAAGGATCGAAGTTCAGAGGTTATATCTGGTCGATATCTCTTTTGATTGACAATGCTGTAAGACCATTCTCTCACCATACTCTGCTCATGTCCCAGTCTGAGGTGGTCTCCTGAGGGCGCAGCGGTCTAAGGCACTGCATCTGTGATCGAGGCGTCACTACAGACCCTGGTTCGATTCCAGGCTGTATCACAACCGGCCATGATTGGGAGTCCCATAGGGTGGCGCACAATTGGCCCAGCGTCGTTAGGGTTTGGCCGGGGTAGGCCGTCATTGAAATTAAGAATTTGTTCTTAACTGACTTGCGTAGTTAAATGAAATACAATTATAATAGAGCTGGTGGAGAGGTCGGTTGACAGATATTGTCATTTCATCATCTAGTCCCCAGGATATGCTAAGGGGGACAGCTGTCTGGTAGGGTTGGCTGTGTGTATATTGCTTGCAGCGTCTGCCAACCTGAACCTGTGGTTAAATTGACCCTTTAGAATATTACAGTACTGCAGCCTGGTTGCAGTAGACTTGCTGCTTTAAAACCCACCCCTTTATTAGGGTGGCCCCAGCCTCAACCTTACAGCAAGAACCCCTGTAGCTAGCTACCCATTATTTTGAGTACATGCTTTTGTGTGTACTTACAATAAGTATTTTGGCGCAGTGTGCAGTTCACTTGTCTGTTTATTGTTCTGCATGCGTCTACAGAAACAAAGCTTGTGGTTAAATGAGCGTAACGGGAAAGCATTTGCACAGAACCTGAGTCCCACATTGAAGTCTGGGATTGAGTCGGCTGGGCAGTGGAGGAGATGGGAGAGAGAGATGAGAGAGATTCTGATCAGGGCCTGGATGGGGCGGACTGACTGCAGGCATAGCTGTCAGTGTGAAGCAGAGTAAATACTGTAGGGAGTCAAAAACGGGTAGTTAAACCTGTATGTGAGGTACTAGGTGTTGGAACCTGCATAAGTAAAGGGAAATATCATGTTTTCAAATGACTAGGTCCTTCCAAACCCTTACGACAGTTCAGCTCAACAGTCATCTTTTTGAATATCATTCTTGGGATTTTCCTTGATTGCACTGAGCAGATTTTTTAGGACTAAATTGTTAATCTCTCTCATTGCCTCAAGACTCAAACTCACACCCGTCTTATTATTTTAGTATGCCGTATGAGTATGCTGTATGTTGCATGAGGGTCTTTTGATTGTAAAAATGAATGTTATATTAATGTACACTGAAAGAATATCCATTAGTTGCCACTTGCCAGTATGACGCTTTGGTAGAAATGGTGGGAGTTTTTGTCCCTTTCGTTCCATCGCTCTTGGCCCTTCTGAAACCATTTGTGGTGTTATATCATGATAATCTTGTTCCTCTATTGTGATGGCTCTCTTTGCAAGGTGTGTTGTGCTAGATATGATCTACTGACCTCTAGTGCTGCTGTACTTCCTCTGTGTCAGTGTACAGCCTGGCAGGCAGAACCACACCAGCTCTTTCCCTCTCACCACCTCCCTGTGTGTCCAAGCATTTGAGTGTGACTTGCCTTCAGGAGTATGAAGGCACCAACCCCTCCCACCCCTATTCTCATTTCCACTTCCAACAGACTGGAACAGAGAGAGGGAGAGAGAGACAGACCAAGATACTGAGCGTGCCTGTGGAAGGTCTGGCTGTGGCAGTGTATCTCTGTAGACACAGCCCAGCGGGGCCTGCATGATGTCTCCTGCTGGGAGCTGGGGCTGTGTGGCGGTCTTGCTAGGATGAAAAGACCTAAAGGGGGGGGGGTGTCTGAGTGCCTCACTGTCGGTCCCTGCCTATGGATTGTAGGCTTGGAACAACCTCAGTCTCACTCCGGCCACTTTCCTCTTGGCTGAGCTCGGTTGACCTCACTTTGTTTTAAAAGTTCACTGTGCCACACTTTCAGAGAGGACTAGAGCTTAAGGCCATGGTGACAGTTTACAGTGAGCGCACTTTGTTGGCAGGTGTTTTGGATCTTGTTGACTATCAGGGAGGTGATATGCAGAGTGCAGACTTCCCTGGTTGGTTTATTGTCTGTGAAAATGTTGAGGGGAGGCAGCTGATTTGTATCTCAGGAGGGCATGGCTGTGCTGCGTCTGAACCGTCTTCATGTAGGAAAGCAGAGCTCAGCCCTCACCCAGCAGGTGCAATGGAAACAGAAAGGCAAGTATTGACCGGCAGTCCTCTGATTCCCAACCTCATAGAGAATGCATGGGCAGTCCTTCTCTTATCAGGCCCCTGGTAGTAAGAGCTCTCTTCCAAATAAAGACAATCCAATAACACTCTTTCTCTCAGTCCTGGGGATCTGGCTGCGGAACTCAATCTGTTTACTAATCCATACCTCCCGAAGACTGTTTTAATTATTTGAATGCTATACAGGTTCTTCCCCTACACAATAGATTTGATTCCAACTCCAGGATAGGCAAGTGTTCTAAACCAGATACCTGCCCATTGTCCTCGCAAGCACGGCCCCGACCTCATCAAAAGTAATTGCCTTGAAAACCTCTGCATAATGTTAATGATTGCATTTCCATTCAAGATTCCTGAGTAGATTTTAGTTCTGTTGTCTAAACTCATGCTTAATGTCAGGTCATGTATACACATCTGCGAAATGAGGACAAACACAGTTTTGATATAGACGTCTTAAAACCTGAGGCATATTTCTTGTACTTGCTTTTGAATAGTAAATAGTACATTTGTGGTGTTCTTCAGGATGAAAACCAATTCAAGCACACTGTTCAGATTCTCCAGACTTTCACGCTTCACTTGTGAAATCTGCTAGATGTGCGTTCATTTGGTACGAATGGACAGAATATACAAATCAAACGAGTTGGGCGCTAGCTTTGTTTGACAGGCATTCGATGAAGAGAAATATTCTGTGTCCACGTCTGTAGTCCAACTGGTGTCTTCTGCAGTTTTACGCATTTTATTGAGGACTGCAGTGGTCCATCTTTCAGAGTTCCATCTTAACACAGTTGTGTACTCCCCATAGTTGAGCTAAGTTGAGGGGGTAGACAAGGCTTTGTCCTCATCCTTCTGGGTTGTGCGTTTGTTTAGACATCTGGAGATCTCTAGGAGAGCCAGTAACGCTAGTCCCATGCCAAGCATCACATTATCTGATCAAATCAAATATTATTTGTCACATGCGCCGAATACAACAGGTGTAGACCTTACAGTGAAGTGCTTACTTACAAGCCCTTAACCAACAATGCAGTTAAGAAAATACCTTAAAAAAGGGAGATAAAAATAACAAATAATTAAAGCGCAGCAGTAAAATAACAATAGCGAGGCTATATACAGGGGGTACCGGTACAATGTGCGGGGGAACCGGTGTTGAGGTAATATGTACAGTGGGGCAAAAAAGTATTTAGTCAGCCACCAATTGTGCAAGTTCTCCAACTTAAAAAGATGAGGCCTGTAATTTTCATCATAGGTACACTTCAACTATGACAGACGAAATGAGAAAAAGAAATCCAGAAAATCACATTGTAGGATTTTTAATTTATTTATTTGCAAATTATGGTGGAAAACTTTTGTTATTGACCAAATACTTATTTATCTCAATACTTTGTTATATACCCTTTGTTGGCAATGACAGAGGTCAAACGTTTTCTGTAAGTCTTCACAAGGTTTTCACACACTGTTGCTGGTATTTTGGCCCATTCCTCCATGCAGATCTCCTCTAGACCAGTGATGTTTTGGGGCTGTCGCTGGGCAACACGGACTTTCAACTCCCTCCAAAGATTTTCTATGGGGTTGAGATCTGGAGACTGGCTAGGCCACTCCAGGACCTTGAAATGCTTCTACGGCCACTCCTTCGTTGCCGGGCGGTGTGTTTGGGATCATTGTCATGCTGAAAGACCCAGCCACTTTTCATCTTCAATGCCCTTGCTGATGGAAGGAGGTTTTCACTCAAAATCTCACGATACATGGCCCCATTCATTCTTTCCTTTACACGGATCAGTCGTCCTGGTCCCTTTGCAGAAAAACAGCCCCAAAGCATGATGTTTCCACCCCCATGCTTCACAGTAGGTATGGTGTTCTTGGATGCAACTCAGCATTCTTTGTCCTCCAAACACGACGAGTTGAGTTTTTACCAAAAGTTATATTTTGGTTTCATCTGACCATATGACATTCTCCCAATCCTCATCTGGATCATCCAAATGCTCTCTAGCAAACTTTAGACGGGCCTGAACATGTACTGGCTTAAGCAGGGGGACACGTCTGGCACTGCAGGATTTGAGTCCTGGCGGCGTAGTGTGTTACTGATGGTAGGCTTTGTTACTTTGGTCCCAGCTCTCTGCAGGTCATTCACTAGGTGTGGTTCTGGGATTTTTGCTCACCGTTCTTGTGATCATTTTGACCCCACGGGGTGAGATCTTGCGTGGAGCCCCAGATCGAGGAAGATTATCAGTGGTCTTGTATGTCTTCCATTTCCTAATAATTGCTCCCACAGTTGATTTCTTCAAACCAAGCTGCTTACCTATTGCAGATTCAGTCTTCCCAACCTGGTGCAGGTCTACAATTTTGTTTCTGGTGTCCTTTGACAGCTCTTTGGTCTTGGCCATAGTGGAGTTTGGAGTGTGACTGTTTGAGGTTGTGGACAGGTGTCTTTTATACTGATAACAAGTTCAAACAGGTGCCATTAATACAGGTAACGAGTGGAGGACAGAGGAGCCTCTTAAAGAAGTTGTTACAGGTCTGTGAGAGCCAGAAATCTTGCTTGTTTGTATGTGACCAAATACTTATTTTCCACCATAATTTGCAAATAAATTCATTAAAAATCCTACAATGTGATTTTCTGGATATTTTTTTCCTCATTTTGTCTGTCATAGTTGAAGTGTACCTATGATGAAAATTACAGGCCTCTCTCATCTTTTTAAGGTGGAGAACTTGCACAATTGGTGGCTGACTAAATACTTTTTTTGCCCCACTAAGTATTTGACCCATCTGCAAAACATGACTTAGTACATGGTGGCAAAACCCTTGTTGGCAATCAGAGGTCAGATGTTTCTTGTAGTTGGCCACCAGGCTTGCACACATCTCAGGAGGGATTTTGTCCCACTCCTCTTTGCAGATCTTCAAGTCATTTAAGGTTTCGAGGCTGACCTTTTGGCAACTCAAACCTTCAGCTCCCTCCAAAGATTTTTCTATTGGATTAAGGTCTTGAGACTGGCTAGGCAACTCCAGGACCTTAATGTGCTTCTTCTTGAGCCACTCCTTTGTTGCCTTGGCCATGTGTTTTGGGTCATTGTCATGCTGGAATACCCATCCACGACCCATTTTCAATGCCCTGGCTGAGGGAAGGAGGTTCTCACCCAAGATTTGACGGTACATGGCCCGTCCATCGTCCCTTTTGATGCGGTGAAGTTGTCCTGTCCCCTTAGCAGAAAAACACCCCCAAAGTTTCCACCTCCATGTTTGACGGTGGGGAGGGTGTTGTTAGGGTCATAGGCAGCATTCCTCCTCCTCCAAACACGGCGAGTTGAGTTGATGCCAAAGAGCTCCATTTTGGTCTCATCTGACCACAACACTTTCACCCAGTTGTCCTCTGAATCATTCAGTTGTTCATTGGCAAACTTCAGACGGGCATGTATATGTGCTTTCTTGAGCTGGGGGACCTTGCGGGCACTGCAGGATTTCAGTCCTTCACGGCGTAGTGTGTTACCAATTGTTTTCTTGGTGACTATGGTCCCAGCTGCCTTGAGATCATTGACAAGATCCTCCCGTGTAGTTCTGGGCTGATTCCTCACCATTCTCATGATCATTGCAACTCCACGAGGTGAGATCTTGCATGGAGCCCCAGGCCGAGGGAGATTGACAGTTCTTTTGTGTTTGTTCCATTTGCGAATAATCGCACCAACTGTTGTCACCTTCTCACCAAGCTGCTTGGCGATGGTTTTGTAGGCCATTCCAGTCTTGTGTAGGTCTACAATCTTGTCCCTGATATCCTTGGAGAGCTCTTTGGTCTTGGGCATGGTGGAGAGTTTGGAATCTGATTGATTGCTTCTGTGGACAGGTGTCTTTTATACAGGTAGCAAGCTGAGATTAGGAGCACTCCCTTTAAGAGTGTGCTCCTAATCTCAACTCGTTCCCTGTATAAAAGACACCTGGTAGCCAGAAATCTTTTTGATTGAGAGGGGGTCAAATACTTATTAATATTTTTCTGGATTTTTTTGTTGTTATTCTGTCTCTCAATGTTCAAATAAACCTACCATTAAAATTATAGACTGATCATTTCTTTGTCAGTGGGCAAACGTACAAAATCAGCAGGGGATCAAATACTTTTTTCCCTCACTGTAGGTAGTGTTTAAAGTAACTATGCATGGATAATAACTGGTGGTGGTGGTGGTAGTAGTAGAAGAGGGGGGTGCAATGCAAATATCCTGGGTAGCCATTTGATGAAGTACCACAAGAAGCAGGACAACCAGAGAACCATTTGAGTTCTATTGTGTGACGAGAGGCCAAGCAGAGGACGCAATATCAATCCCAGCCCCCCTCAGTGCCACTCATAATCTGGTGTTTTTGAGATTAACCTGTTTGAGCTAGGGGGCTGTATTTTGAAGTTCGGATGAAAAACGTGCCCAAAGTAAACTGCCTGTTACTCTGGCCCAGAAACTAGGATATGCACATAATTAGTAGTATTGGATAGAAAACACTCTGAAGTTTCTAAAACTGTTAAAATAATGTCTGTGTATAAGAGAACTTATATGGCAGACGAAAACCCGAGAAAAATCCATCCAAGAAAATGTGATTCTGTGAGCTGCCTCCTTTTCCAATGAGTTGCTTTTGGAAATGCTTAAATCCAGCTCCCAGGTTGCAGTACCTATGGCTTCCACTAGATGTCAAGTCTTTAGACAAGGTTTCATGCGTATGGAGTAGAAGAAGTGTATCCAAGTGGAGTGAGGAAGTACCTTTTGTGTTTGGCGCGCGGGACCGTGAGCCTGAGCCTCGTTTTTTTCCTTTTCTATCGCCCAGGTTATTACCCGTGTGAAAATATTATCGTTAATATACATAATAGTGTACCTACGGATCGATTAGAAATGTTGTTTGATTTGTTTGGACAAAGCTTATAGGTATATTTTTTTATTCTCTGTATGTCTTGTATAATGGACGAGTGGACGGTGGATTTTCTGAACAGAACGCGCCTACCAAACGGAGCTTTATGGATATAAAGATGGACTTTTTCAAACAAAAAGAACATTGATTGTCTTTCTTGGACACTTCGGATTGCCATCAGCAGAAGATCTTCAAAGGTAAGCGATTTGTTTCATCTCTTTTTATGAGTTTTGTGACACCCGTGCTGGTTATGTTTTTATGCTAATTGAGGAAGTACATGGGGCGCTGTCCTGAGACAATTAAATGTTCTGCTTTCGCCGTAAAGCCTTTTTGAAATCTGACAAGGCTGTTAGATTAACAAGATCACAAGCTTTTGAATGGTGTGCAACACTTGTATTTTCATGAATGTTTGAAATTAGTATTTCTGTAATTTGAATTTGGCGCTCTGCAATTTCACCGGATGTTGTCGATGTGGGACGTGACCGTCCCCCCTAGCGCAGAGAGGTTAACGATGGACCACAGCTGAATGGAAATTAGGTTTGATTGTGATTCAGAGAGGGTGGTCCATAATCTTCAAATCCCTCCATTTACAGACCTGGCTGAGGTCACTGGGACCAGCTCTCTGATGCTCATCCAGTGAGCAGCCTCTGACAGCCAGCCGAACGCCATGCCACAAAGTTGTTCGGTCTGTCTGACTGGATGTCTGACCAGTCTTTTGTGTTGCTAGTAATTTCAGCCCTGAAGAGTTATTTGCTTGTTGCAAATTATAGGCGGCCGCTGCTGCTGCCTTACCATTCACTGATTTAATGACAGGATGCAGTCGACACACACTTTCTTTATACATAATATTTCCTCCCCACACACAGATAATATTTGCTAGGAACAGCTATCAGATGAGTAGACCATTAAGAGGGTACATTGAAGTTAATTAATGATCACTCAGCCTGGTAAAATGGGCCAATGTTTTTTACCTCTCTGCTTTTAGCCAAATTTGTGCTTGATTGCAAATGCATCATGGACCGTTACTTATAAAGACTGTGAGTGCAAGCGCGGTGCGGAAGAGACAGAACGAGAGATACGTCTGAGCGTTGCCTTATTAGTGTGTTTGTGCTGTGCCTTGAATACTGATGGAATGGAAAAGAGCCTGTGTTGAAATTAGTTTCTGCCTGCGTGGAGTCTTCTGATGGTGTTGATTATGAAGGTAGTGGGCCTCACACTGATGTTCAGCAGTGGAAAGGATGCTTGTTATGCCTTTGTATAGTAAGTCTGGGCCAGTGCACGCATAGTAGGATGAGTAATGCGAATGTGCTATAATGTGAAAAAGGGGTAATTTTTGGTTTCATTTCCCTTACTTTAGTATTCAGTAGTTACAACAGCTTTTCTGGGTATGAATATGCCATTGCTGGCATGTTTGTTTTCTTCTGAGGTCCACAGTGGAGCTGTCTTCAACTGAGTAAGAGGGTATAGGAAGGCCACAAACCACCCATTCGCTTTTTCTCTCATCTCTTCGGCCTTATCGCTCGTTCCAGCTCTGTTTATCCCTATCCTCTCTCTCTCTTTATATGTCTACCTCCCCACCTCTATCGTTTCTCATCTGTCGCTACACACACAGTGAAAAGTTTTCCGAAGCTCCTTGTCTTGTTTCCGAAGGTCTTGTTAGAGCAGCAAAGCCTCCGTGGAATATCATAACTCCGTGTTCTGAAATTTTTATCAAAAGGAAATGGTGAGGCACAATCTTGCTTCCTCCTCCTCCGAGGAAGCACAGATCGACTTGTCAGTACTCGTGAGTGCAGAGGGGAAAGGCTCTCGTCGTGACATTTTGAGAGCGGCTCTCTTGAACTGAGGCTTGATCTCAGTGCCTGCCTCAGTACAGAAGTGTGACAGTGATTCTAAGCTGGTGATTAATAAGGTTACCTGTCCGTCAGATTATTTTCTCTGCTTGCTGTGTGTTTGTGAGAATGAAGTAAATCTCAACATACAGCGGCAGAAGGGCCGTCAGATGCATACACAATGAGACATTCAAAGCTTTTGAAGAGAAAGGAAGTATTTCACTAATCTATTATTGTTTTTAATTGAGTGTTTTTAATCTATCATAATGTAGGCCTAACCCTGTAACATAAGGCCTGTGTAATTTGCTGTGCAGTGAAATCATGTCATGATGGATTGGATCTATAATGGTATATACAGTTGAAGTCGGAAGTTTACATACATCTTAGCCAAAAACATTTAAACTCAGTTTTTCACAATTCCTGACATTTAATCCTAGTAAAAATTCCCTGTCTTAGGTCAGTTTGGATCACCACTTTATTTTAAGAATGTGAAATGTCAGAATAATAGTGATTTATTTAAGCTTTTATTACTTTTATCACATTCCCAGTGAGTCAGAAGTTTACATACACACAATTAGTGTTTGGTAGCATTGCCTTTACATTGTTTCACTTGGGTCAAACGTTTCAGGTAGCCTTCCACAAGCTTCTCACAATAAGTTGGGTGAATTTTGGCCCATTCCTCCTGACAGAGCTGATGAAACTGAGTCAGGTTTGTAGGCCTCCTTGCTCGCACACGCTTTGTCAGTTCTGCCCACAAATGTTCTGTAGGATTGAGGTCAGGGCTTTGTGATGGCCACTCCAATACCTTGACTTTGTTGTCCTTAAGCCATTTTGCCACAACTTTGGAAGTATGCTTGGGGTCATTGTCCATTTGGAAGACCCATTTGCGACCAAGCTTTAACTTCCTGACTGATGTCTTGAGATGTTGCTTCAATATATCCACGTAATTTCCCTTCCTCATGATGCCATCTATTTTGTGAAGTGCACCAGTCCCTCCTGCAGCAAAGCACCCCCACAACATGATGCTGCCACCCACGTGCTTCACGGTTGGGATGGTGTTCTTCGGCTTGCAAGCATCCCCCTTTTTCCTCCAAACATAACGATGGTCATTATAGCCAAACAGTTCTATTTTTGTTTCATCAGACCAGAGGATATTTCTCCAAAAAGTATGATCTTTGTCCCCATGTGCATTTGCAAACCGTAGTCTGACTTTTTTATGGCGGTTTTGGAGTAGTGGCTTCTTCCTTGCTGAGCGGCCTTTCAGGTTATGTCGATATAGGACTTGTTTTACTGTGAATATAGATAATTTTGTACCTGTGTCCTCCAGCATCACAAGGTCCTTTGCTGTTGTTCTGGGATTGATTTGCACTTTTCGCACCAAAGTACGTTCATCTGTAGGAGACAGAACGCGTCTCCTTCCTGAGCGGTATGACTGCTGCGTGGTCCCATGGTGTTTATACTTGCGTACTATTGTTTGCACAGATGCACGTGGTACCTTCAGGCGTTTGGAAATTGCTCCCAAGGTTGAACCAGACTTGCGGAGGTCTACAATCTTTTTTTTCTGAGGTCTTGGCTGATTGCTTTTGATTTTCCCATGATGTCAAGCAAAGAGGCACTGAGTTTGAAGGTAGGCCTTGGAATTTATCCACAGGTACACCTCCAATTGACTCAATTGATGTCAATTAGCCTATCAGAAGCTTCTAAAGCCATGACATCATTTTCTGGAATTGTCCAAGCTGTTTAAAGGCACAGTCAACTTAGTGTATGTAAACTTCTGACCCACTGGAATTGTGATACAGTGAAATAATCTGTCTGTAAACAATTGTTGGAAAACTTACTTGTGTCATGCACAAAGTAGATATCTTAACCAACTTGCCAAAACTATAGTTTAAAAGGGCTTTTGAAGTTTGTAATATCAGACTTGATTTTCCCTTATTTCAACCACTACAAAAATGTCTGAATTCTTATCCACATTTCCTGTTGCTGGAAATGTGATGATTATTTTCATGCTGTAACAAACTGTCTTTAATTAAGATACTACATCTGTAGTGAAAAGCGATGTATGTACAGTTGAAGTCGGAGGTTTACGTACACTTAGGTTGGAGTCATTAAAACTCGTTTTTCAACCACTCAACACATTTCTTGTTAACTACTTAGGGAGTAGCGGCGCGCTAGCGGGCTCCCGACACTACCCGGTGAAATGTAAGGCACCAAATTCAAAATCCAAAAGTTGAATTATTAAACATTCATCAATATAAGTGTTGCATAGTCACCAAAAGCTCTGATTCTTGGCAATATCACAGCCTTGTCAGATTTCAAAAAGGCTTTACGGAAAAAGCACAACATTTGATTGTTTGAGGACTTTATTATTTTCCACATTAGCATAAATTCATATCCAGCGCGGGTCTCACAAAACCCATATCAGAGCTAAAATAAATCCTTCTGTTGAGGGCTTCCCAAGTGTCCAACGAAGACATCCAATGGTTCTTTTGTTAGAAAAAGTCATTTATTATATCCGTTTGGTTGGCGTGTTGTTCAGAAAATCCAACGTCGAATCGCCCATCGAATCGCCCGTGAAGAGAACGCGTTCAAATATACCTATAAACGTTTCCTAAACAAATCAAAGACCATTTATAATGCATCCTTAGCTATCCTTTTATGAATATTAGCGATAATATTTCACTCGGATGGTAACCTAAACGTTATGAAAGGAAAATAAATTGGGGCGCGCACAAGGTCTCGCGCCCGTGAAATCTTGTTGACATCTGAGCTCCCTTGACTATTTCCTGTTCCTATCCGTTCTGCTCAGGGCTAGAGCCTCCAAACACTGTATAAAGACTGTTGACATCTAGTGGAAGCCATAGGTACAGCAACCTAGGAGCTATTATACATGGATTTCAATAGCAAGTCTATGGAAAAGAGGAAATGTCACAACCAAAAAATTCTGGACAGAAATTCCTCAGGTTTTCGCCTGCTATATTAGTTCTGTTATACTCAGACATTATTTTAACACTTTTAGAACCTTCAGTATTTCCTATCCAATAGTACTAACAATGTGCATATCTTATTTTCTGGGCCTGAGTGGCAGGCATTTTACTTTGGGCACGCCAGACTCTCCAAAACCGTCACCTCTGCTGCTGCTCCCTAAGAAGTTAATCTCTTAGGGATCCGATCCCGTTTTCGGAGCAACCAAAACGCGAGAAATTCAAAATAAAAATTAGTAATATTTAACATTCATCAATATACAAGTATTGCATAGCCATCAAAAGCTCTGCTTATTGGCAATATCACAGTGTTGTCAGATTTCAAAAAGGCTTTTTATGGCGAAAGCACAACATTTGTTTGAGGATAGCACCCCACATATTTTCCACATTAGCATAAATTCATATCCAGCGCGGGTCTCACAAAATCCATATCACAGCTAACATAAATCGCTTACCTTTCGAAGAACTTCTGCTGAGGGCTTCCCAAGTGTCCAAACAAGAGAATCCATGGTTCTTTTGTTAAAAAAAGTCATTTATTATATCCATAAATCTCAGTTTGGTTGGCACGTTATGTTCAGCTACTCCACCAACCATTGCCAGTCTACTCGCCCGTTGTACAGTGAAGAGAATGCGTTCAAATTATACCTCTCGACTTTTCCCAAACAAATCAAATATCATTAATAATGCATCCTTAGGTATCCTTTTATGAATAATAGCAATCATATTTTACACGGATGGTAACCAAAACGTTATAAAAGGAAAAGAAAGGGGGGCGTGCTCTCGTTCTCGTGACCGGGCACTCTTGTTTACCTTTTCTCCTTCCTGCAGTGTTTCTTCTTCTGTATGGATCTCCTCAGGGCTATTGCCTCCAGACACTGTCCAGACACTGTCCAGAGACTGTTGACATCCAGTGGAAGCCATAGGTACTGCAACCTGTGTCCTATCTAAGTAGGATTTCTTATAACAGCCATTCAAAGAGAGCAAAGGTCAAAAAAATGATTTCTGGACAGACATTTCTCGGGTTTTTGCCTGCTATATCAATTCTGTTATACCCACAGACATTATCTTAACGGTTTTAGAAACTTCAGAGTGTTTCCTATCCAATAGTACTAATTATGTGCATATCCTAGTTTCTGGGCCTGAGTGGCAGGCATTTTACTTTGGGCACATCAGACAGGCAAAAATTCTGAAGATGGGACCCTAGCCCTAACAAGTTAAACCTAAAATACACTACAAAGTTTATATTTTCTGCAGGAATGGTGTCTTGCAACAGGGTGATCAAATTAAGATCCAACATATTTAAGTTTCAAAAAGTGCGTTACATTGTTGTCTTGGCCTAACTCACTCCATCCGCCACCAATGTAGAGCATCCACTTTTTTAATAATGTTGTTCTAGATTGTTAAATTGAAGATTACTTTTGTCAGTGTCTCTGCCTTTTAGCAGCTCTGGTTGAGTGTTTGCTGCCATTCAATGGGTTTGAGTGGCCTTGCCTCTCATGCCCCTCCCTCTGGCCAGGGAACATGTAGAAAAATACTTTGTGGTGAAAGTGGAGGTGTGGTGACCTCAGGCCAGTGTGCAGTCCCCGAGGTGCATTGATGTCAGCTGTTTGACAAATAGATATGTACATTATAAACACAGCTCTGACGTGACCTGACCAGGAGCACTACTACTCAGTACTATAGCCTAATTACCCCTTCCCCCCACATACATACATTGCAAATATGGTGTACTCTGCCCCAACCCCGAATACCAAGAAGTTGTATTTGTGTGTTTTGTTTCTCATCACAGTGATATTACTTAGCAGGCTGATTTGAGTAATTAATTGAGATCCATGCAATTAGGCTTGCCATTTGCATGAACAATGTTTCACTAATTGCATCCTCCCATTGAGCTAATTATATACCCATTGTGTTGTGATCCAAATTTGTGACGTCTGCTGCCTAAATGGGATCATTTTTAGACCATGGACGATGACTTGGATTAAAATGGTTAAATCACTGCATGTGTTTTCAATGGAGTAGAAAAGTGTGTGCACTACCTACATGAAAACAAGCATGTGCGAGCCTTGGGATTGATATTCTCACAGGGATACAAGCCTGAAATGAAATGTTATACATTTCCATTGTGTAAACTTGGCAGCACTCAGGTTTTTTTTTCTTTTTTTTGTACTTTTACTGCCATGTCTCAAATTCCTTGAGTTCATCCATAGCTAAGCCCAAGTGATGGATTGAATTGTACCTAGCTCATCTTTTCTGCTAGGGATTTTATGTGTAAGAAGGACCGTGTCTGTCTATTTAAGAGCAGTCCATTAACTCTCTAGTCTGACCCAGTGCTAACCTAGTGCTAACCTAACTGCTCTCTCACCTCGTGGCCGATGGACATCCTACCTGACACCGTGATCCCTCCTCCCCTACAGAGATGATGGAATTGAGACATTGTGAAGCAGTGTTTCCCCTATATGCATTTAGCAACAATTTAATATTGTCTTTAGTCTAACTCTTATGTGTGAAATTTGTTTCAGGCAGACTGGTGTAGTTTGTTTCCCCTCGCTCATCAACTTTGATAGAGTCAAGAATATGTTTTGCGTTAAGGCCTACTGCAACAAATAGCATGTTTTTGTTTCCCTTGCAATAAATGTGATATAGTAAAAAACCGTCCTGTAACAGCTTTTACAAAGTAAAACATAAGAGAAAGGTCATAACCTGCAAGGCACGTGGTCAAGTTATTACAATGAACGTCAACGCTAATAAATAGGCATAACACAAACTCATCGCCCATTCATCCATTTGTGATTCATTCAGTGGGGGAGAGAGACGCCTGGCTGGGTACCAACTTCCTACACCGCATTGTCTTGCCAGGTTAAGTTGGGAATAGGTGTTGAACAAACTGGTAAAAAGGCTCTAAATACTTGATTTCAAAATTGTGACAAATGAGCAATGTAAAATACAAACATTTAGGAAACGTCAGGGAAGTGGCAGGACGTTTTTTGTTGAGATTATTATTTACTAAATCAAATGTCAGTGGCCGTTGGCCTATGCCAGTTCTAGTGTTAAACTCAAATGAGTTTTTTCCATACTTGTGTTCCTTCATTCCCATTTTCCACTTCTGCTCTGCTCTCATAAGAACAGTTCTCAAGCCTCTGAAGAATGCTGACCAGCATAGCAGCACATAAGGACCAGCTCTTACATTTGATTATAAATGATGGCAAAACTATTGGTAATGGTTGTGTGTTTGCAAGGTTCTCTGCTGTTGGGTAATGGACAAATGTTTATTTCCTTGTATGGTTATGTTTATGAATATGCTCTAAATGTGATGTAGACTTACTTATATAGCTACTTGAGCATCAAGCCTCACAGGCTCTGGTATAAGGGTTGCTGGTTAGTGAGGTCCTAATATGTGACCCTCTGTTCCCGGTGGGTTCGGCATGCGTGGATGCGTTTGACCTTCTGTACTGTATGTGTGTGATTCCCTCTGTGTGTGGGTGCATGTCCTGATGTTTGACCCTCTGTTCCTGTGTGGTTTGGCAGGGAGTAAACGTCAGGCCCCGGAAGGATGCCCAGGTGGGGCGGGACGGCGTGCGGAGGAAGGACTGGCACGACTACGAGGCAATCAGGAGAGATGCTGCTCGCTCTGGTAGGACAGAACTTCAGGAAATCCCTCACACACACTCTCCTTTTAGTTTGAGGTTTGAAGCCCACAACTATACTGCAATAACAAATGATTCCACACAAGGCATTATATGTTTGTAGGAACATGAGCTTTTCAAAGGTTTTGATTCTAGCACAACGACTGTAGGCCAATTAAACTAATGTGGTCGACAGACTGCAAGACATTTCTAATGTCCTTATGGTTCATTCAGCAGGTACTGTAACTCAGACAGAAGAAGGGATTTTAGCTGACACTAAGTCCAGGTACTTTCACGGTCTGTCAGAGGAAAGCAGATCATTACTGGCTAGAACACGACAACAGATGGATGGACCAAGGCATTTCAACCTAAGTTGACATTATCTTTGCACTCATGTCTGTTCTGTTCTCTCTCTCTCTGTGTGTGTGTGTGTGTGTGTGTGTGTGTAGGTAACGGGGAGCAGGGTAAGCCCTTTCCTCTGACCGACACTGACCGGGTGGACCAGGCCTACAGAGAGAATGGGTTCAACATCTATGTCAGCGATAGGATCTCCCTCAACCGCTCTGTTGCAGACATCCGGCACCCAAAGTGAGTGTGTGTTTCTCTTTTAATTTACCCAGCTTGTCAACTCCCACAGTCCTTCGAAAGGACAAGTATAGTTTAGTTACCGTTGTTTCTTGGGCCCGCCTGAAAAATCGGTTGACGGATGTTATCGGCCGACATTAACCTTTCACATAAATATTTGTATGTCTTTATTCCACAGATAAAGTGTTGCTATTATACACATAGAATAAACAAGTACGTCTGCTCATTTGCTGTCATTTTTTTTTATGTTCAATGGTTGCCTGAAGAGGGCGCTCTGAGTTGCTAATTGAACATGATTAAGCCCTAAGTAACAACTTGAGAGAGAGTCTGCATGGTGGATTGACGGTGAGTAGCTTTGACGGTGAGTAGCATATTTGAATATGTAAATAATTAAAAGTACACTTCACCAAGCAGCCAGCCCTGTCTTTATCACATTCTCACTTAGTTAACATTAGCTTAGCTATCTAGCCAGCAATGTAGTTAGCCTAGCTAGCTAGCTAGCAATCTGTGCTACTTATATGCTAACACTGGACAGGCGCAAAAGTGAACACTCGTCCGTGATACAAAAATAACACGATTACTGTCTGGGCCTATTATGTTAGACAGCAGGCTTATTTAGTTAGTTTTCCAAAATATGCTATCTGCAAAAAAGCAAGACAGTTGTCGCAGATCTATCATTCAGGCCATGGCTTGCATTCATGACGAGTAAAGAAGCCGTTACCAAAACAGTGCGGCAAGCATTTGCCTGCATAAACGTTACCAAAACAGTGCGGCAAGCGTTTGCCTGCATAAGCATTTTCAGTCATCAGCGCATGCCATTTGCAGTTGCAATTTATGGCCAATACATGTACATTTTCTGTAAGAAAACATTGTCGTAATGAACAGCTAACTTGTGTCGTAATGTACTCTCATTGCGAGGTTGCCATAGTGTTGGTTTACATGACCTTTGACTGTAAATACTGTAGTAAATCTACTTGAGACAAATGCTGACACTGACACCTAGCGGTGACGTTACGAACGACATGTTACTGCTTTTCAATGCTTGTTTGTGACTCACCACCTGTATTCGGTCTTATGTAACAACATTTGAAGTGGTGTTTTTTTACATTATATAAAAGTAGACTCAGAGCTACAGAATGGTATCATACACTGCATTTGAGGAACAATGGGAAAGTAATTCTGCTTTGAAAGTTTATCAACTTGTAAACTCACTTTTGAGAAAATCGCCTTTTGAATGTTTTGCTATCTAGTGAAGAGCTCTTCTTTGTCTACACTCATTCAGCGTCGTTCACGCCCTCACCCTAAGCTTTAGCCCCACCCATCTCGTTTCGCTCTCGAAGTGCACACTTGCCGCTCTGGCCGATGATTTGTTTACTTCTGGATAACATGAAAACAGCCTAACCAGCTCTGCTGGCAACAATTTAATTATGCTTTTGTGCAGACGTTTACTGACACCGGCCATATTCAACGGGTGTTGTACACACGTAACATTAGCTAACGAGCCAGCCAGCCAACGTTAGCTAGTTAAACAATAAACAGTGCCAACAATGCCACAGTGCTGGGAGCTAACCAACCATGTTCAATGTTAGCTAGCTAACATTAGGCTCTAACTAACAGCACAAGGCTCTGGGAAATGAATAATAACATCAGCTTGGGAGCCAGCCAGCTAATGTTAGCTTGAAATGAAGCCACTTTCTGTCAAAATGAGAAAACGTGTAATATCTGAATGTAACGTTAGTCTAGCGTTAGCTAGTGATCTTACCTGTATACATGATCGTGCGTGGACGCGTCTCCCTATCAGGAATGCCATGCCACGGTTGCCCTTAGTTTGAAGATGAAATCCAGAGACCGCTGTTTCCTCCATCTCTTTAGATATCATACTCTAATTCTGCTGATTTTCAAAACTTGGTCCTCCAGAAAGTGGAGAGCCACACGTATGCAGCTCCACTATACAATACATTTTTTTTTTTAAAGCAGTGTTTGACAGGATTACCAAGACTGACAAGCTTCTATGGCAGACCAATCCGAACTCCTCTCTTGGCATGTCCAGCCCACTCATTATCTCAGCCAATCATGGCTAGTAGGAAAAGGTTGCCATCTTTTTCTGTGCCTTAACCAACAAGACTCGTAATTTAACAATTTTATTTGTATTTACAGATGGCATACGAGTTTGATATTAAGGCACATGAAAGTTCACATGTTCAAGAAGGCATTTCTGACCAAAAACGCATTTTGATAAAAAAAAAATTGACATTCAAACGGCTCTCCTGTTAAGTTGTGACATTCTACATACGCCTAGTTTCCTGAATCTGGTCACAGATGTTTCTACAACTTTGAGTCCACCTGTGGTAAATTCAATTGATTGGACATGATTTGGAAAGGCACACACCTGTCTATATAAGGTCCCACAGTTGACAGTGCACGCCAGAGCAAAAACCAAGCCATGAGGTCGAAGGAATTGTCCTGTAGAGAAGGGTACCAAAACATTTCTGCAGCATTGAATGTCCCCAAGAACACAGTGGCCTCCATTCTTAAATTGAAGAAGTTTGGAACCACCAAGAATCTTTCTAGAGCTGGCTGCCTGGCCAAACTGATCAATCAGGGGAGAAGGGCTTTGGTCAGGGAGGTAGGGATGGTTTTGCTCTGACATGCATAATCAACTGTGTGACCTTAAATGGACAGGTGTGTGTGCCTTTCCAAATCATGTCCAATCAATTGAATTTACCACAAGTGGACTCGAAGTTGTAGAAACATCTCAAGGATGATTAATAGAAACAGGATGCTCAATTTTGAGTCTCATAGCAAAGGGTCATTTGCAAAAGATTCTATAAACCTGTTTTCGCTTTGTCATTATGGGATATTGTTTGTGGATTGATGAGGGGGGGAAAAAACAATTTAATAATTTTTTGAATAAGGCTGAGAAGTAACAAAGTGGAAAAGTCCAGAGGTCTGAATACCTTCCGAATGCACTGTATAACGACTTGTAACTACCAGTAGAGAATAGCTTATGTTCTCTAAGCTTTTCAATGGTGTTGTATAAAGACATCTGGGTCTTAGTATCCAGGGCCTTTTGGCTTCTTCTGGGTACATTTCCCCTAGTCTAATTTCAGTGAATAGAGCCTCTGTGGAATGGGCTGCTGTCTGCTCAGTGCTCTTAACAGTCCCTAGCCATCTCGCTCCAAGCAGCCCATTGATGTTCCAACAGCCATGGGAATGAGAGGTTGGCCTCTTTTTCAGGGTCCGATCTGACAAAATGTAATAACGTCTAATGAAGCGGCGGCTTACTGCTTGCCCGCTACTGCAGTCATTCGACCAAGCTCTGTGGCTGGCATCTCACTTTCCCTATATTTTTTTTACGCTGCTCTACTCTCTTGTTCTGTCTATAGGAGCCCTGCTATGGAGTCTGGTTAGGGTTAGGCGGTATCCACATTTTTCATATCGTTATGCCGTCCTTCTCTCACCCTGGGATTTACGGTATTATCGGTTTAGTATACAAGGGGGCGACAAATGCAAAAAAAAACATGGTATCTTTCAGAATGCTAACAAAATTAGCACAAGTAGTAGCGTATTTCCATGGAAGCTGCTAGCTAAATATGCTAACGAGCGCAAATGAAAATAAAAAAAATTCCAAACACAGGCAATCCAACTCATAAAGTTATAGGTATATAGGTAGGAGCTACCAAATGTCATTTTTGGTGAGTTTGGACATTTACAAGCTTATGTGAGCGAGAGACATTGTTCAAATTAACAATGTTTAGAGGAATGCTTGTCTGAAGGAAGAGCAGTACTGGCTTTCCAGCAGCATGTTTACACCCTGTTTCTGTGTGGAGTCTAAAGTAGCAAGGGCAACGGGCCTGCCTATTCTGCTCAGAGAAGAGGCATCTGACTAATTTTGTACTTATGTTGCACTTCTAAACTCGGATGAGAGTTTCAGCACACAGTGCTCGGACTTGTGTAGCTATTTTTCTCTGGAAATTTTCTTGGTGTAGCCAGCCTATTTATCTCTGGTAAAATGCATAAGTAACTTGAAGCAAAACGTTAGCAAATGTAGCTGGCTACATTCTTTCTATGATAGGCCTAAACATTAGAAATATGATGGCCATGCATCGTTTTATTGTAAGCTCATTTACTCATGTGGCTGACAGCCAAGTAGCGTTGCACTTCTGTTTATCTGATTGAAAATGAAGATATTGTTTTGCGGAATGTGTGGGAAGGAAAACTAGTTGCACATCCCTGATCACTCTATTGAAGCAAAAAAAACACTGGCTTTCAGTATAGAATGCGACCTCTGTCAGTACACAGCTGGACTCATCTGCTCCCCTTTTCTCCAGTTGTGCTACTAACAAACACGTGACTGGCTCAGCTGTTCTGGTGAACTACAGTAAGCTTCATAATGTGATAGGTGAAATGAAGAACGCGATCTAACGCATTGCACAAGTTGAATGCAGGTTTTTACTAAAATAATTGCTACAAATATTAAAATGTATCAAAAACTACAAATAAATAGTTTCAAAGGTATTGAAAAACAATCTCGTGGCTATTTCCAAATACCGCATTCACATATTAGGGAGCAATTGGCTATCTCACTCACTTGTTCTCTTTGTTCCTCTTTCTCACCCTCTCTCCCGCTTTCTATCTGTCTCTTGCAGCACTGTGGGACCTGGGACCGTCTCCTCTTTAGTGAAAAAGTGAGGGATGATGAGTAATGATGAAGAAGATGCTGTGGCAGGAGCTTGGCCTTCTGACAGCTGAAGTGCCACTGTGACAATCCGCTGTCAGACCCGTCACTCTGTGCCAATCAGGTGGCCACACCTGCTCTCCCATATCTAATCGGTGGTCCTGTCTGCCCTCTCCCATATCTAATCGGTGGTCCTGTCTGCCCGCTCCCGCGTGATGACAGTCATGTCACCTCCGGAATTGCAGAGTGGATATCTGGTCTTGATACATTCAATGTCTTTCTTTCGCTGTGACAGATTTCCAATGAAGGAAGCCACATAATTCCATTGCTCTAGTGATACAATGCAAGGAAATGTGGGTGTGCTCGTAATTGGTCTGAGTTGTCTAAATGTTTTACAACAAATTAGATTTGTGCTAGTGCTCTGCTCTAGCTCTCATTTTTACTAATGAACCAGAAACTGCCGCTTTCATTATCTGCTGTGATTACTTCAATATAGTAATCATATTATATAACCTAATATTGTGATATATCATTACTGTGTATCATTGCCTCCGGTTACATTTGTGGGTCATGAATACTAGGCCTATGATAATACTAAAATATTGTCGGTCTCTCCAGAAGATAACTTTTGTGCAACACCAGGGCCTGTCGTCATAAAGAATCTCACACTATGAGTGATCAAGGATTAGTTCCCATTCGGCCATGTAATGTTATTCACTATGCTCTTAAAAGCTAAAGCTGATCCTCAAACTCAGACACTTTATGAAGACCAACCCTGCTCTACAGCAATTGCTGTTTGTTGCTTTTTATTTTATTTGCCTGTTTGTGTGTGTGTTTAGCTGTAAACAGAAGCTGTATGGGGGAGAAGTTGCCCAACACCAGCATCATCATCCCATTCCACAACGAGGGTTGGTCGTCCCTGCTCAGGACTGTACACAGTGTGCTCAACCGCTCGCCCCCTGAGCTCATCGCTGAGGTCGTACTGGTGGACGACTTCAGTGACAAAGGTACGCTGAGATACGTGTGTGTGTACTACCATTCAAAAGTTTGGAATGTTAGAAATGTTCTTTTTTTTCATTTAAAATAACATCAAATTGATCAGAAATACAGTGTAGACATGGTTAATGTAAATGACTATTGTAGCTGGAAACGGCAGATTTTTCTTTTAATGGAATATCTACAGATGCCCGTTTTATAAGCAACCATCACTCTTGTGTTCCAATGGCACGTTGTGCTAGCTAATCCAAGTTTATCATTTTAAAATTGATCATTAGAAAATTGCAAAAGGGTTATGTTAGCACAGCTGAAAACTGTTGTTCTGATTTAAATAAGAAATAAAACTGGCCTTCTTTTGACTAGTTGAGTATCTGGAGCATAAGCATTTGTGGGTTTGATTACAGGCTCAAAATGGCCAGAAACTTTCTTCTGAAACTCGTCAGTCTATTCTTGTTCAGAGAAATGAAGTCTATACCATGCGAGACATTGCCAAGAAACTGAAGATCTCGTACAACGCTGCGTACTACTCCCTTCACAGAACAGCCCAAACTGGCTCTAACCAGAATAGAAAGAGTAGTGGGAGGCCTCTGTGCACAACTGAGCAAGAGGACAAGTACATTATTGTCTAGTTTGAGAAACAGACGCCTCAAGTCCTCAACTGGCAGCTTCATTAAATAGTATCCGCTAAAACACCAGTTTCAACGTCAACAGTGAAAAGGCAACTCCAGGATGCTGGCCTTCTAGGCAGAGGTCCTCTGGCCAGTGTCTGTTCATTTGCACATCTAAATTCTTATTTTTTTTTCTGAGATATGGCTTTTTCTTTGCAACTCTGCCTAGAAGGTCAGCATCCCGGAGTCGCCTCTTCACTTTTGACGTTGAGGCTGGTGTTTGGCGGGTACTATTTGATGAAACTGCCAGTTAGCTAACACTACGTGCCATTGGAACACAGGAGTGATGGTTGCTGATAATGGTCCTCTGTACGACAATATAGATATTCCATAAAAAATCCGCTGTTTTCATTTTCAACATTAACAATGTCTACACTGTATTTCTGATAAATTCTATGTTATTTTAATGGACAAAAAATGGCTTTTCTTTCAAAAACAAGGACATTTCTAACAGCGTTGTCAGATTTCAAAAAGGCTTTACGGCGAAAGCAGAACATTTGATTGTCTGATGACAGCCCGGCACACATATAATTAGCATAATAACATAACCAGCAGAGGTGTCACAAAACTCAAAAATAGCGATAAAATAAATTGCTTACCTTTGAAGATCTTCATCTGATGGCATACACAAGCGTCCCGGTTACACAATAAAAGGTCCTTTTGTTCAATAAAGTCCCTCTTTATATCCATAAAGCTCCATTTGGTTGGCGCGTTTTGTTCTGTAATCCACCTGCCCAAAGGCGTTCATCCATGCAGACAAACAATATCCCAAAAGTACCGGTAATTACTAATTATATGCATATCCTAGCTTCTGGGCCTGAGTAACAGGCAGTTTACTTTGGGCACGTTTTCATCCGAACTTCAAAATACAGCCCCTTAGCCGAAACAGGTTAAAACTAGTTTTTCAACCACTCCACAAATTTCTTGTTAACAAACTATAGTTTTGGCAAGTCGGTTAGGACATCTACTTTGTGCATGACACAAGTAATTTTGGAATGTACCACGTTCGTCTGTACAAACAATAGTAAGTATAAACACCATGGGACCACGTAGCCGTCATACCGTTCAGGAAGGAGACGCGTTCTGTCTCCTACAGATGAATGTACTTTGGTGCGAAAAGTGCAAATCAATCCCAGAACAACAGCAAAGGACCTTGTGAAGATGCTGGAGGAAACGGGTACAAAAGTATCTATATCCACAGTAAAACGAGTCCTATATCGACGTAACCTGAAAGGCTGCTCAGCAAGGAAGAAGTCACTGCTCCAAAACCGGCATAAAAAAGCCAGACTACGGTTTGCAACTGCACATGGGGACAAAGATCGTACTTTTTGGAGAAATGTCTTCTGGTCTGATGAAACAAAAATAGGACTGTTTGGCTATAATGACCATCGTTATGTTTGGAGACAATAGGGGGAGGCTTGCAAGCCGAAGAACACCATCCCAACTGGGAAGCACGGGGGTGGCAGCATCATGCTGTCAGGGTGTTTTGCTGCAGGAGGGACTGGTGCACTTCACAAAATAGATGGCATCATGAGGAAGGGAAATTACGTGGATATATTTAAGCAACATCTCAAGACATCAGTCAGGAAGTTAAAGCTTGGTCGCAAATGGGTCTTCCAAATGGACAATGACTCCAAGCATACTTCCAAAGTTGTGGCAAAATGGCTTAAGGACAACAAAGTGAAGGTATTGGAGTGGCTATCACAAAGCCCTGACCTCAATCCTACAGAAAATTTGTGGGCAGAACTGACAAAGCGTGTGCGAGCAAGGAGGCCTACAAACCTGACTCAGTTTCATCAGCTCTGTCAGGAGGAATGGGCCATAATTCACCCAACGTTTGACCCAAGATAAACATTGTAAAGGCAATGCTACCAAACACTAATTGCGTGTATGTAAACTTCTGACCCACTGGGAATGTGATAAGTAATATAAGCTTAAATAAATCACTCTACTATTATTCTGACGTTTCACGTTCTTAAAATAAAGTGGTGATCCTAACTGACCTAAGACAGGGAATTTTTACTAGGATTAAATGTCAGGAATTGTGAAACTGAGTTTAAATATATTTGGCTTAGATGTATGTAAACCTCTGACTTCAACTGTACTGTACAAATTTCTACATTGTAGAATAATCGTGAAGACATCAACACTATGAAATAACACACGGAATCATGTAGTAACCAAAAAAGTGTAAAAGAAATGAAAGTAGCCACCCTTTGCCTTGACAGCTTTGCACAGTCTTGGCATTCTCTCAACCAGCTTAATGAGGTAGTCACCTGGAATGCATTTCAATTAACAGGTATGTTAACTTTTAACTTGTAGAGTTTCTTTCCTTAATGCTTTTGAGCCAATCAGTTGTGTTGTGGCAAGGTAGGGGTGGTATACAGAAGATAGCCCTATTTGGTAAAAGCCGAAGTCCATATTATGTCAAGAACAGCTCATATAAGCAAAGAGAAACGACATTCCATCATTACTTCAACACATGAAGGTCAGTCAATGCGTAACATTTCATGAACTTTGAACCCAAAAACCATCAAGCGCTATAATGAAACTGGCTCTCATGAGGACCGCCACCGGAAAGGAAGACCCAGAGTTACCTCTGCTGCAGAGGAAGTTCATTAGAGTTACCAGCCTCAGAAATTGCAGCCCAAATAAATGCTTCAGAGTTCAGGTAACTCAACTGTTCAGAGGAGACTGTGTGATTCAGGCCTTCATAATCGAAATGCTGCAAAGAAACCACTACTAAAGGAAATCAATAATAAGAAGAGGCTTGCTTGGGCCAAGAAACACGAGCAAGGGACATTTAGACCGGTGGAAATGAGTCCAAATTTCAGCTTTTTGGTTCCAACCAAGATGCGGAGTAGGTGAACGGATGATCACTGCATGTGTGGTTCCCACCATGGAGGAGGAGGTGTGGGGGTGCTTTGCTGGTTACACTGTCAGCGATTTATTTAGAATTCAAGGTATACTGAACCAGCATGGCCACCACAGCATTCTGCAGCAATACGCCATCGCATCTGGTTTAGTGGGACCATCATTTGTTTTTCAACAGGACAATGACCCAACACTCCCCCAGGCTGTGTAAGGGCTATTTGACCAAGAAGGGGAGTGATGGAGTGCTGCATCAGATGACCTGGCTTCCACAATCACCCGACCTCAACCCAATTGAGATGGTTTGGGATGAGTTGGACCGCAGAGTGAAGGAAAAGCAGCCAACAAGTGCTCAGCATATGTGGGAACTCCAAGACTTTTGGAAAAGCATTCCAGGTGAACCTGGTTGATTGAATGCCAAGAGTGTGCAAAGCTGTCATCAAAGCAAAGGGTGGCTACTTTGAAGAACCTTAAATATATAATATATTTTGATTCGTTTAACACTTTAAAAAAAATTAATATTTTTGATATCTTCACCATTATTCTACAATGTAGAAAATAGTCAAAATAAAGCAGAACACTTGACTTTTTTTATTTCACCTTTATTTAACCAGGTAGGCCAGTTGAGAACAAGTTCTCATTTACAACTGCGACCTGGCCAAGATGAAGCAAAGCAGTGCGACAAAAACAACACAGAGTTATGGGATGAAAAAACGTACAGTCAATAACACATTAGAAAAATCTATGTACAGTGTGTGTAAATGTAGTAAGATTAGGGAGGTAAGGCAATAAATAGGCCATAGAGGTGAAATAATTACAATTTAGAAATTAAACACTGGAGTGGTAGATGTGCAAGTAGACATACTGGGGTGCAAAAGAGCAAAAAAAAAATTGTATAACAATATGGGGATGAGGTAGTTGGGTGTGCTATTTACAGATTGTGTACAGGTACATTGATCGGTAAGCTGCGCTGACAGCTGATGCTTAAAGTTAGAGAGGGAGATGTGTCTCCAGCTTCATTGATTTTTGCAATTTCTTCCAGTCATTGGCAGCAGAGAACTGGAAGATAGGCGGCCAAAGGAGGTGTTGGCTTTTGGGATGACCGGTGAAATATACATGCTGTAGCGCGTGCTACGGGTGGGTGTTGCTTTGGTGACCAGTGAGCTGAGATAAGGCGGGGCTTTACCTAGCAAAGACTTATAGATGACCTGAAGCCAGTGGGTTTGGCGACGAATATGTAGCAAGGGCCAGCCCACGAGAGCATACAGGTCGCAGTGGTCGGTAGTATATGGGGCTTTGGTGACAAAACGGATGGCACTGTGATGGATTGGAGATGCTTAATGTGAGTCTAGAAGAAGAGTTTGCAGTCCATACACCTAGGTATTTGTAGTTGTCCACATTCGAAGTCAGAACCGTCCAGAGTAGTGATGCTAGTCAGGCGGGCGGATGCGGAAGGGCCACGGAAGGAGTGTGGCCCTTCCACGGAAGGAGTGTTGTAACATTGAAGCTTGTTTTGGAGGTTTGTTAGCACAGTGTCCAAGGGAAGGGCCAGAAGTATACAGAATGGTGTCGTCTATGTAGAGGTGGATCAGAGAATCACCAGCAGCAAGAGCGACATAATTGATATATACAGAGGAAAGAGTCGGCCCGAGAATTTAACCATGTGGCATCCCCATAGAGACTGCCTGAGGTCCGGACAACAGGCCCTCCAATTTGACACACTGAACTCTATCTAAAAAGTAGTTGGTGAACCAGGCGAGGCAGTCATTTTGAGAAACCAAGGCTATTGAGTCTGCAGATAAGAATGCGGTGATTGACAGAGTCGAAAGCCTTGGCCAGGTCGATGAAGACGGCTGCACAGTACTGTCTTTTATCAATGGTGGTTATGATATTGTTTAGGACCTTGCGCGTGGCTGAGGTGCGCCCGTGACCAGCTCGGAAACTAGATTGCATAGGTACGCTGGGATTCGTAATGGTCAGTGACCTGTTTGTTAACTTGCCTTTCAAAGACTAGAAAGGCAGGGCAGATTTTGGTCTGGTGTCTGCACTTTTGAAGAGGGGGATGACTGGCAGCTTGAAGGAATGAGTAGGTGTGTCCAAACTTTTGACTGGTTGTTTGTGTGTGTATTATTATTATTATTATTACTCACACTGTGCTGACTCACTCACAGGCAGCGGCATGCAAGGACTGAGACCTCAAAACACACAAACAAAATATACCCAAATGCTTCCTCAGTGACAAAGTGACTCATTTGTTTACTAGTGTGTCGGCTGTTTGCAGAGGGCTATCCTGTGGTCATTTATTAATGAGGCTCAGACTGCCGCAGCTGAGCTCTTCTCTTCCAATCCCCTCTCAGCCTCCACCCAGCCTTCATCACACAATGTTTAATTAATCTTTAATTAGCTCCCGCTGCCACCGCCACCCTGGCCTCATTGACGGATGTGTTGACCATCTGCACTTTAGGAATTAATTGTTCAGTGCCTTTTGAGGTAGGAGCAAAGAGATGGAATGACGTGGGGTCCTCACTGGTTCACTTAATGTTTTTATAAGTTTAGTTCTTCAAAACCAATATTGCGTTCATTTCCATTACTGTTCTCTTTTTATTTATTGTGTGTCAGTGGCTCTAACCGCTGGACCACACAGGCCACAAATTACACAGATCCTGGTTTTGTCATTGAGGGGTCCAATCACAGAGTGTCACAGGTTTGAATCCGCACCTGGTTAGTTGGGATAGATTTAAAACCAGCAATGCTGCTAACTGTGGACATTGAAGACTTTGTATTCCCACACACAGTTTAATCAGTTTTCACTATGGAGTCAATGAAAGAATCTGAACTCTTACTTAATGAATCAGAGAAGTGAAATATTATTGCTCAGTTGGGGAGGGATTAATCATATGTTCTAAAATCCCTGTGTAGGGCCTCCCGAGTGGCGCAGTGGTCTAAGGCACTGCATCACAGAGCTAGGGGCATCATTACAGACCCGGGTTTGATCCCGGGCTGTATCACAACCGGCCGTGATCGGGAGTCGCCATAGGGCGGCGCACAATTGGCCCAGCGTCGTCTGGGTTAGGGGAGGGTTTGGCCGGGGGCACTTAGCTCATCACGCTCTAGCAACTCCTTGGGGCGGTCCGGGCGCCTGCAGGCTGACCTTGGTTGGTGCAGCTGGCTTCCGGGTTAAACAGGCAGGTGTTAAGAAGTGCGTTTTGGCGGGTCATATTTCAGAATTCACTTTCTGTCTAGATAGAATATTGAGCATGACTTTGTTATAGGGGAGCAGAATTAGCAAGGCTATAATGTGATCTGCAGTGCGCAGTGTCTTTGTTAAAGTACAGACTGTAAAGGCTATAGGTCACGTTACTTTAGACTTTTAAATGTGGGGTTGCACAGAGCATACAATGCTGCTTGACCGCACACTGTACTGTATGGCTGCAGCGAATTGCCGTTTCCCCCACCGTCGGCCTCTTTTTAGCTGCCTGCTGCATTGGGGCTTTGCAGTGTGGGAAACCCTGGTTCCAGCGTGTTGCCCTTTCACTGCCACAAAGCCTTGGCCCGTAGAGGGGTAGACCGGGTTGCCACAGTTCCCGGGTCTGCATCGCAGATATTCAATACTTTTGCCATGTGGTGCAATAACCCGGCCCAAACAGTTCCTTCGGCTCGACGGGAATCAATGAAATCTGCTTCCTCCTTGTCCGATAGGCTGCATAAGTCTCAGTCTGTGTGCGGTCAAGGGAAAGTCTACAGTGCATGTAAGACTCAGTTTTAGCGAGTTCTGCCTTAGCGTGCTCAGGCCCCAAGCAGGCGATACACGAAGAGTGTGTCCTTTCCTGCTATCGTAGCCCTGCATGGTTCTCCCTGTTCAGGGGCAGCAGTCTCTTAGCTTGCTTTCCAGAGAGCTAGCCAAGTTCAGCTTGATCCTTGCAACATGGGCTAAGAAAGTCTTGAGCGTTCATTTCGTGGGCTAATAGCCTATCTAGCTAGCACAAAGCTAGCCGGAGAAAGTGTGTGCTTTCTTGGTCTTACGTCTAGAGAGCTAGCAATTCTACCTTTCCAGGTATAAAATGTATTTAGTTCAGTGCTAGCCTAAGGATACCGCATGGTGGCAGGGTTTGAGTTCAGGGTGGTATTCTCCCACCACCATGGAGCCATGAGGCTAACAATAGATATTGTTATTTGGATTAATGCAAAAAAAATGTAGGTCTGGTTTGGTTACAATTGGCTTAGCTTTATTTCCTATAACCAGTTATGTAGTACTATTGATGAAACATATGGTAGGTATGTGCTTGTTTGTAATCATCAACATACTGGTAGCTATGGTAATTACACCCTTGTGTACATATCATGTAATTACAGCAGTACACAACAAACTGCTGCGTCATCTAGACTGTTTTCAGCTTTTTGTATCACAAGCAATGTTTGATAATTTCTATTTGTCTTCTGACAGCTTCATTTTGCATTTTTCAACCAAAACCTTTTTCTTCCTCTTCAGTAAGTCACTGCAAAGTCAGTATAACTCAGTATAACTTCCATTCAGCGTATGTTCCCTGTATCAAACTGTTTCCCTCGCCTCATCACGAGATCTTCAATTTGAGTATAGGTGTGCAAAAACTCATAGAACATACAGACAGTCCCCTCTTTGCCCGCTTCTCCCATCCTCTGTAACGTTTCTTTCTTCGTCTCTCTCTGTGGCTGTTAAACATTGCTGTCTCGCTCTGTCTATCCCTCTGTCTTTTCTTCCCACGCTCAACTTGTGTTGCCAGGTCTATCTTGTGGGCAGCTCTGATTTCATGGAGCAGCTCAGGCGTGAGGTCTGAGTCACAAATAGCGTGCGAGCGACACCTACTCTCTCTCTCTTTTCCATCCATCTCCTCTCCCCACCCTTCCCCTCTCCTTCCTGGACACCCAGTTTGGTGGGCACATGAGGAGGTGGAAGGGTCCTGGTCCCAAAGAAATTGAAAAAAATATAAGAAAAAAAAACCCAGGTCCTTTGGTCTCTGACAATCTGCAGGCCCTGTGTGTTTGACCTCCATGCCTACTGTTTTCATGCAGCATTTGTCATTGAGCAGAAGTGATTTCACGGTGCAGCAGACAGAACAGCGCTCAGCACAGGAAGTTGTTCTGCCTGTCAGAGGCTATGCAGGAAGTTGTCTAGTGGGTTGTCAGGGCCATACAGGGAGGATGGCAGACAGCGCTGAGGGCTTTGTGCACAGTCATTGGTCTGTGTGAGGACGATCAGCTGATCTATTCCCCTGTCACACATTGCTTCATCATGTTCTGCTTTTGTAGGGATCAGCAAAGCCCCTCAGATCGCGCTAAGGGTTTCCATTTCTCTCACGATTTCACATGTTTTAAACTCATCCCCCGCCGCTCCTGTCAGAAAAGTGGGCCTCGCATTTATCCAAGTTCACATGGCAACCAGACTGCCACACTATATTCTCCCATGGGGGGGATGCTGTCAGGCAACTGTTTGACTGATGGCCCCCACTGGCCTTCTCCCACAAGCCATTTTCATGGATATTTCCCCCTAATTGATTTAATCTGTCCAGATTGTTCCATCTCCCCCTGTTTCAGTCACATCGGATCCATTTCCTGTCATGGGGCTTTAGTGCCACAGCATCAATTATATGTATATGTCACGTGGCGCAACGCACGTGGGGCGGCGTCATAGTTAATAAGAATTTGTTCTAAACTGACTTGCCTAGTTAAATAAATAAAAAATGTACAGTGAGGGAAATAATTTGATCCCCTGCTGATTTTGTACGTTTGCCCACTGACAAAGAAACGATCAGTCTAATTTTAATGGTAGGTTTATTTGAGAGACAGAATAACAACAAAGAAATCCAGAAAAACGCATGTGAAAAATGTTATAAATTGATTTGCATTTTAATGAGGGAAATAAGGATTTGAACCCCTCTCAATCAGAATGATTTCTGGCTCCCAGGTGTCTTTTATACAGGTAACGAGCTGAGATTAGGAGCAAACAGCGCGGCAAATTCAAAATAAAAATGTCATATTTAACACTTATGGATATACAAGTGTTGCATATGGTTGCAAAGATTAGAGTCTTGTTAATATCACAGCGTTGTCAGATTTCAAAAAGGCTTAACAGCGAAAGTACAACATTTGATTGTTTGAGGATAGCACCTCACATATTTTATGCATTAGCATAATATCATAACCAGCGCGGGTCACATAAAACACATATAAGAGCTAAAATAAATCGCTTACCTTTCGAAGAACTTCTGCTGAGGGTTCTTTTGTTAGAAAAAGTAATTTAGTATATCCATAAATCTCCGTTTGGTTGGCGCGTTATGTTCAGATAGTCCACCAAGCATTTCCAGTCTACTCGCCCGTTGTACAGTGAAGAGAACGCGTTCAAATTATATCTGTCAACTTTGCCCAAACATAATTTATAATTTATCCTTAGGCATCCATTTATCTATATTGACTATTATATTTCACTCGGATAATAACCTACACGATAGAAAAGGTAAACACCGAGCTGCGTGCTCTCGGGTATCTCGTGCACTAGACAGACAGGATATCCTGGTATGTCATACAAAATCGTCTTCCTTTCGGCTCTCTTCCAATATAAACGCTCAAACACTGTCCAGAGACTGTTGACATCTAGTGGAAGCCATAGGTACTGCAACCTGAGTCCTATTTCCCTGAGATTTCTTTTATCAGCCATTCAAAGTCAGGAAAGGTCAAAAGAAAAATGATTTCCGGGACAGACATTTCTCGGGTTTTGGCCTGCTATATCAGTTCTATTATACTCACAGACATTATTTTAACTGTTTTAGAAACTTCAGAGTGTTTCCTATCCAATAATACTAATTATGTGCATATCCTAGTTTCTGGGCCTGAGTGGCAGGCATTTTACTTTGCACGTCAGACAGGCGAAAATTCAAAAAATGGGACCCTAGCCCTAAGAAGTTAAAGGGAGTGCTCCTAATCTCCGCTTGTTACCTGTATAAAAGACACCTGTCCACAGAAGCAAGCAATCAATCAGACCTACACAAGGCTGGAATGGGCTACAAGACCATCGCCAAGCAGCTTGGTGAGAAGGTGACAACAGTTGGTGCGATTATTCGCAAATTGAAGAAACACAAAAGAACTGTCAATCTCCCTCGGCCTGGGGCTCCATTCAAGATCTCACCTCGTGGAGTTTCAATGATCATGAGAACGGTGAGGAATCAGCCCAGAACTACATGGGAGGATCTTGTCAATGATCTCAAGGCAGCTGGGACCATAGTCACCAAGAAAACAATTGGTAACACACTGCGCCGTGAAGGTCTGAAATCCTGCAGCGCACGCAAGGTCCCCCTGCTCAAGAAAGCACATATACATGCCCGTCTGAAGTTTGCCAATGAACATCTGAATGATTCAGAGGACAACTGGGTGAAAGTGTTGTGGTCAGATGAGACCAAAATGGAGCTCTTTGGCATCAACTCAACTCGCCGTGTTTGGAGGAGGAGGAATGCTCCCTATGACCCCAAGAACACCATCCCCACTGTCAAACATGGAAACGTTATGCGTTGGGTGTTTTTCTGCTAAGGGGACAGGACAACTTCACTGCATCAAAAAGGACGATGGACGGGGCCATGTACCGTCAAATCTTGGGTGAGAACCTCCTTCCCTCAGGCAGGGCATTGAAAATGGGTCGTGGGTGGGTATTCCAGCATGACAATGACCCAAAACACACGGCCAAGGCAACAAAGTAAGGTTCAAGAAGATGCACATTAAGGTCCTGGAGTGGCCTTGCCAGTCTCCAGACCTTAATCTCATAGAAAATCTTTGGAGGGAGCTGAAGGTTTGAGTTTCCAAACGTCAGCCTCGAAACCTTAATGACTTGCAGAAGATCTGCAAAGAGGAGTGGGACAAAATCCCTCCTGAGACGTGTGCAAACCTGGTGGCCAACTACAAGAGACGTCTGACCTCTGTGATTGCCAACAAGGGTTTTGCCACCAAGTACTAATCATGTTTTGCAGTGGGCAAACGTACAAAATCAGCAGGGGATCAAATACTTTTTTCCCTCACTGTAGGTAGGGGTAAAGTGACTTTGCGTAGATAATAAATAGCAAGTAGCAGCAGTGTAAAAACAAAGTGTGGGGGGTGGTGTGTGTCAATGCAAATTGTCTGGTTGACCATTTTATTATTTGTTCAGCAGTCTTATGGCTTAGGGGTAGAAGCTGTTTAGGTGCCTTTTGGACCTAGACTTGGTGCTCCGGTACCGCTTACTGTGCGGTAGCAGAGAGTACAGTCTGTGACTTGGGTGACAGGAATCTTTGACAATTCTTTGGGCCTTCCTCTGACACCGCCTAGTGTATATAGGTCCTGGATGGCAGGAAGCTTGGCCCCAGTGATGTACTTACTACCCTCTGTAGCACTATTGTTGGTTGCCGAACAGTTGCAATACCAGGCGGTAATACCGGTCAGGATGCTCTCGATGGTGCAGCTGTAGAACTTTTTGAAGATCTGGGGACCCATGCCAAATCTAGTCAGTCTGCTGAGAGGAAAAAAGGTGTTGTCGTGCCCTGTTTGGACCATGATAGTTTGTTGGTGATGTGGATACCAAGGAACTTAACTCTTGACCTTCTGCACTACAGCCCCGTCGATGCGAATGGGGGCGTATTTGGGCGTCCTTTTCCTGTACTCCATGATCATGTCTTGCTCATGTTGAAGGAGAGGTTGTCCTTGCACCACACTGCCAGGGCTCTGACCACCTCCCTCTAGGCTGTCTCATCGTTGTGGGGGATCAGGCCGACCAACGTTGTCATCAGCAAACTTAATGATTGTGTTGGAGTCATGCTTGGCCACGCAGTCGTGGGTGAACAGGGAGTACAGGAGGGGACTAAGCACGCACGCACCACTGAGGGGCCCCCGTGTTGAGGATCAGCATGGCAGATGTGTTGTTACCTACCCTTACCACCTGGGGGCGGCCCGTCAAGAAGTCCAGCATCCAGTTGTAAAGGGAGGTGTTTAGTCCAAGGGTCCGTAGCTTCTTGATGAGATTTGTGGGCACTGGTGTTGAACACTGAGCTGTAGTCAATGAACAGAATTCTCACATTAGGTTTTGTCCAGGTTGGAAAGGGCAGTGTGAAGTGCGATTTGAGATTGTGTCGTCTCTGGATCTGTTGGGGCGGTATGCGGATTGGAGTGGGTCTAGGTTAATGGTGTTGATGTGAGCCATGACCAGCCTTTCAAAGCACTTCATGGCTACCGACGTGAGTGCTGCGGGCGGTAGTCATTTAGGCAGGTTGCATTCACTTTCTTGGGCTCAAGGACTATGATGGTCTGCTTGAAACATGTAGGTATTACAGACTCGGTCAGGGAGAGGTTCAAAATGTCAGTGAAGACACTTGCGAGTTGTTCCGCGCATGCTCTGAGTACACATCCTTAATCCAACTGGCCCCGTGGCCTTGTTAATGTTGACCTGAGCGTGTGATCACACAGTCATCCGGAACAGCTAGTGCTCTCATGCATGCTTCAGTGTTGCTTGCCTCGAAGCGAGCATAAAAGGCATTTAGCCAGTCAGGTAGGCTCACGTCACTGGGCAGCTCGTGACTGGGTTTCCCTTTGTAGTCTGTAATAGTTTGCAAGCCCTGCCACATCCGACGAGCGTCAGAGCCAGTGTACTAGGATTCAATCTTAGTACTGTATTGACGCTTTGCCTGTTTGATGGTTTGTCTGAGTGTATAGTGGATAGTGGGATTTCTTCTAAGCGTCCGGATTAGTGAGGAGGTCAGAGACCTGGTCATGTGGTGCCAGGACAACAACCTCTCCCTCAACGTGATCAAGACAAAGGAGATTTTTGTGGACTACAAGAAAAGGAGGACCGAGCACGCCCCCATTCTCATCGACGGGGCTGTAGTGGAACAGGCTGAGAGATTCAAGTTCCTTGGTGTCCACATCGCCAACAAACTAACATGGTCCAAGCACACCAAGACAGTTGTGAGAGGGCACGACAAAACCTCCGACCGCAAGGCACTACAGAGGGTAGTGTGTACGGCTCAGTTCATCACCGGGGCCAAGCTTCCTGCCATCCAGGACCTCTATACCAGGCGGTGTCAGAGGAAGGCCCTAAAAATGGTCAAAGACTCCAGCCACCCTAGTCATAGACTGTTCTCTCTGCTACCGCACGGCAAGTGGTACCGGAGCGCCAAGTCTAGGTCCATGAGGCTTCTAAACAGCTTCTACCCCCAAGCCATAAGACTCCTGAACAGCTTATCAAATGGCTACCCAGACTATTTGCCCCCCCAATGCTGCTACTACTCTCTGTTATCTATGCATAGCCACTTCGACAACCCTACCTGCATGTACATAATTATCTCAATTACACGACACCCCTGTATATAGCCCCGGTATTGTTATTCATTGCTGCTCTTAAATGATCTGTTTTTCTTTATTTTTCTTTTTTTGTATTTTCTTAAAACTGCATCGTTGGTTAAGGGCTTGTAAGTAAGCATTTCACTGTAAGGTCTACACCTGTTGTATTCGTCTCATGTGACAAATAACATTTGATTTGATTTGAAGGAAGTCTTTAGCAGCCCCTGGAAATTGCACTACTGTTCCTTTTGTCTGAGACTCAGTTGTCATAACTTCTCTCCTTTTGTATTTTTGATGAGTTCTTTCAGGAGCCTGGGCTGCTGTGTTTATGCATGCGCTCATGCAGGCCATCTGTAGTTGATGATGTGAGCATGTTTTCATTAAGCTGTCATTTCTTTGTCTTTAATTTGGGTTTATTTTTTTGGGTGAGCTAGTGCTGCTCCCCACGGAGCCCCGGGTCATTAGCATCTAATGGTAGAAATAATATAAATGATATGTGCCATTTAGCAGACGCTTACACATGCGTGCATACATTTTACATATGGTTGATCGCGGGAATCAAACCCACTATCCTGGCGCCATGCTCTACCAACTGAGCTACAGAGGACCACCATTTGAAAATAACTGTTGAGAAGTTGGATTGGCTTAATGGAGGCATTGTTGTCATCCTAAAAAAATATATATATATTTTAATAGCCCTACCCTGGAGAGCAGAAGGCCCATTTCCTGCTGTTCTGCTAATGGGAGCAGCTCTGGGGAGAGGGAGGCTTCAATCAGGGCACCAGCCGAATGGTTAACACAGCCCGCTGGTGACCCGAAGGATGTTGGCTTCACTGTTCACTCTTTAATGGGGAGCAGCTGTCCTACCCCTACAGCAAAGTACTTTGCCTCAATTGCCCCAGTTTAAAAAAAAAAAAAACTCTCTTAGTAATGAGTTTGTGGATGGAAACTCTTCTTTTTTTTTATTGTGCTAAGGAGGATAAGTCGCCCTGGATGAAGGGAGGCAGATCTCTGCTGAACAAATTAATGATATAATGCACTAGAACACAGATATCTTCCCGCTCCTCTGCTCAGAGTTTGGGCTCATGAATATTTCATTGACACATTTTTTCTCTTAGCTGGAAATAATATTTAGAAAATGAACAAACAACAGGGATTTGAGTATCTCAACTGGTTTGAACTCGGAGCGGAGCGCCGTGGTTCAGAATTCAGTGGTTCAGAATTGTCGAACTCTCCATACGTCCTCAGACTTGTTAGTCATTTGTGAGACTGTGTGAGAGTTTGGGAATGTGTGAATAAGAGAACAGTTGTGGCTGACTGAAAGGTAACGGGCCAGGACGTCTTCAGGTTCTTAGAGCTAACTATCTCTGTGAGGTATTTTTACCCTTCTACACACACTGTTCCTATGCAAACGTTTGTCACTCCATTCCTGTTAGAAACGCTACTTATCAGGCTGGTTTCTTTGATTTATTGTATGCCTGTGTGTAGTCAGTGCTCATCTGTAAAATCTCTTTATCAAATCCCCACTACCTGTTTACTCCCTGTGTATTTCCCTCAGTACAGGGGTCATCCAAATCCAAGAATAGGGAGCATTTCATACTCTCCCAAGCCCATCATCCTTACAGACATAACTTTTAATGGTGGCCACACAAAAAATCCTTAGCAAATCATAGCAGCATACCCAGGGAGAGGGGAGTGTGATGAAGGACACTTGATTATTTTGCTGGAGGAATACATTCCGGGCCCCACTGCAGTCTTTGGTGTGCTGCCAATCGTCTGGGAATGAATCCACCACCTCATACAGATCCTCAATGGGCCATATTGTCTCCACTGTAATTGGAAGCTAATTGAATTAAAAAAGTGCATTAGGACAACATGGCTGTTGGACCAGGGGTTGTCTCTGCTACTGATCATGTGTCCCCAAATGTACTATACTGTCCCTGTCTCTCCCATTCCCAGATGTCTCCAGACCACAGCAGTTCAAATCAAAACACTCAGTTACTTCACACTGTAACTCACTGGATGGAACTAATATTTTTTTTTCTTAGTTTATTCTTCATGGTCATGAAGTTGGTAACGTCTAAGTTACTGGGTAAGAGTGTTTACTGATTTTGGCACTTGACATTCTTGCTATTTGTTACATAAGGAAAACAGTCAAACCCACACAATGCACATTGCTTCTGTGTAAACTGTATTGTAAAGTTGTTTTGAAAAGGGTAGGTCGGTTTAAATTCACAACATTAGTGCATTTGGCATATCAAGGTTGTGTGACTCTGTTGTAGCTAAAGCTGCACTTGACTCAAGGGGTCCTTTTATAGACTTGACATTACCAACCTTTTGATATGCTGAAAGAAACCAATAAAAACATATAGGCTTCATTAGCAATATTAATCATTGTGAATGTTTTGCCGTTTGGAGCCCCACATAATTGCTGCTGCTTGCGTGACTTGTTTCTCTCATGTTGTTGCGTTCCTTCAATTAGCTGTTTGGGGAAATGTGACATGTTCCCCTAAGCAGAAATATATATTTGAGGCGCTTGGTAGTAAACGCCTCATCTGTACCGTAAAATTATTCATGTCGATGAAGTCACAGCCCCAATCATATTCCCTGTCCCACATTTAATAAAGTCTAATGTTTTTGCCGAGCAGGGTGCTGCTCATTCCACCGATTTAATCACCTTCCCGCTCATTCCACAGATGAATTTCCTTCCCAATTTGAGTAAACAGGATGAGTCTTCGGGATAATTTATGCATTTATTAACCATTCATAATTTGACCCTGTAACCTTTTCCCTTACAGTCACTCCACAATGCAAATGTTTGTTGTCTAATCACAGGATGTCTGGAGGAGCATGAAGTAAAGTTTGTGTCACTGTGCTTAAGTCAGAATTAGCCAAAATCAATCTCATAATGGTCGATTCATTACCTGTGATTTGACGGTGCATATGGGGGGGACCTGCCCTCGCCTTCCCTCATAGTCCTTGTTCCAATGTCAAACTAGAGCTCAATCTAGAATATTTTAACAGCCTAGTACATTGCTAAACCAAATGCAAATGTAATTGAGTATTGACTTCGAACGTTGTTGCTGTGCCCACCAAATTGCGTTTTTCTTTCTCCCGGACCTTTATATGTTGTTGTTGCAGTGTTGTTCTACCACAGCCCATGTGTTTCACTGGCTGATCATGGGGGTTGTGTAACCGGTGGGAACTTGAGGACATTTTTGATACTGCGATCCATGGAGATGGTTTTTAATTTGGTCAGTGCAGGTTCCTTAAAAAGCTGAAAGCATACAGTCTCACTACCCACAACACATCCTGCCAAAAAGAGAGTGGGGGAGGTGGGATAAAGTTTGAAAGCTGGATACTGTGCGAGTGAAAGATTGAGAAATGGAGTGAGAGGTAAAGAGAGAGGTGGAGAAATGAGAGAGCGACAGATTGAGAAACCTGGCCCAGCTGTCACTTTGGATCAAGTCTACCCTTCCAGAGCATTGGGTAGCCAAAAAGACGAGCCCCGGCCAGTGAGAAATCAGACCGAGAGGTTTAAGCACATTTTGTGAGCCACTTTTATTGGCCCAGCAGCCATTTTAGAAAAAGTTTTGAAAGGGTCATTGCTTTTCCCCCGATCTTTGGAATCCAATTTGTGGCTGCCAAGAAGGGGAGGCCAGTGACAGACTCCCATTTGTAATGCGTGGCCCTTGTTGCCTAGTGTCTGGGAGGAGCAGCCCAGGTGATAATTTTTTATACCCAGTAATTTTGTGGGTGAGGCTCCTTTTTGATCCACAGGGTCCTGATATGAAATGATTCTGTTTGGCTGGTCCATTTATCAGGCAGCGTTGGAAATGGTCCCCCCGGCATTGCCTTCCCATCCTCTGCAATTCATTACATTGTATTACTTTTATAGTAGATATGATTCTGTGGCCCTTCTTCCAATTCCAGCCCCGACGGCCGACACAAATGCCTAATGTAATGCATTATCATTTTTTCTCTACTGCCACCGCTACCACCGCATTTGAATGAATCTTGCTTTAGTGCTGACAGTTAAAATGCTGTTCACCTGATTGCTGAGAGTTGGATGGTGGGCTGTGGATGTCTCTCTCATTCCCTCCTTTGTTAAGCTCAGCCATTGTGTCCTCCCATAAAAGGTTGTCTGTTAAAGGGGCCTCATGCTTTGTGCTTATATTGTACAAGGCCCAGGGTAAGGCCATTTTGTTCTGTGTGCACAGTGAGTGGTTACAGTTCTATTCACACTCAACAGGACCTGGGCAAACCCTTTATATCAGCAGCCTCTGTGAACTTAAAAATCTATAAACTACCATTTATATGGACACTTTACCAAATGGAATGACTCAATGTCCCTCCCAGTTAAGATTGTCTATAGCAAAACAACTTCTAAAGGCAATGAACCTGTCATACATCCAGTATTCCAATAACTAATAAAGGGTATAGATAGATATGCAGTATGTACTCATGTAAAACACACAACTCCAGCTTTCACCCTACAAGTTTCACTGTGGTGTCAGAAGGAATAACTCAGGAATGTGTCTGGGCACTGCTGAGAGAAGGATAGTGAAAGAGATGGGAAATGAGGGAGAGGGAACACTGGAGATGGGGAGAATCCGACTGATTTAATTACTGGCCTGCTGGAGTATAATGAAGACAGGATATGGGTCTCTCCTTTGTGGCTGGAATAGGGGGTTGGGGGGGCAGGCAATTTTATGGAAATTTGCCTGCAATCGCCTTAATCCATTATTTGCAGGTCTTAATGTGAATTTTATGTAATCCGTGTTGAGTTAATTTGGTTGCACATATAGATGTTGATTATGTCTCCATCCGGCACAGCCAGAAGAGGACTCGCCACCCCTCAGAGCCTGGTTCATCTCTAGGTTTATTCCTAGGTTCTTGCCTTTTCTAGTTAGTTTTTCTTAGCCACCGTACTTCTACATCTGCATTGCTTGCTCTTTGGGGTTTTAGCCTGAGTTTCTGTATAAGCACTTTGACATCTGCTTTGTAAAAGGGCTTTATAAATACATTTGATTTGATTCATGTATTTCTGTTGCACACTGACCTTGAACAACAAGTCCATATAAGTCATGTTATATTATCTAGTCAGAATGGCCAGGTTGTTATTGGAATAGAGAATGTTTTCTCTCAACTGAATGTAGGTCTACATTTACCTTGCCTGATATTTTTTCATTTTTAGTAAAATGCATATGGGAATTGGGAAACTTAGTATTTTTTTATAGCATTTTCTTCAGGAAGATTTGCTGTTTGACTTGTCAGAGGAAGTGAATAAATGCTGTGTCCCTGAATGTATTTTTTTGTATTATTATTGACTTGTCACAACTAACTTAATGTCAGGCCTGAAGATTTAAACTCCTATTAGAGTGGATTGATTTATTTTTGAGGCGGTGTAGCTACTGCTCTGAAGATAGAATTGAGGTTGGGAGAAACGTATTGAAAAAAAACGCAGCTACCAATAACTAGTTTTTTTTCCTTCTATGCGAGAGTTCTTCTTGTGGCTAATTTCTCCTCTATGCATTACATCTATAAAGGAATGCTTAAATACCTTCTGTCACAATTAAATATGTCCTCTTGTGCTTAAAACATTGCTAATATGTCAGTAATTGCCTTACTAAAGATACCCACTGAAGGGTGAATGCAACAAAAGAAGCTATGTGAGTCCTGTGCGGTAAAAGAATTAGGCCTCGAGGGATAAGTGTGTGCACATGTTTGTTGAAGTAGCCATCGGTCTGTTATGCCTGTGGACCTTTTCTTCATATTCAAGTATAGAAGCATGCTTTTGTAAGCACTCTCACTGCAGTGCTTCAAGGTCTTCTGTGGTCATGTCTTCATGGGTACCGTTCCTCATAAACTACTCTCCATGCCCTGGCTATGAGTTGTGCTCATAAAAAATATTCCCCTCGGAAACATGACCGAGGCGGGCACAATGCAGACACAGATAGCTAGGTTAATTATAGCCACAGCCAATCAGTGGTTGTAAGCTTGAAAGCTAACGTCATGGCACATACAAACTACTCACTTGCAAAACACACTTATTGAAAAATATCTTAAGCAGGCTCCGTCTACCTAGCTACCAATTTTGTGTCCGGTGAGGATGTTTACGCCAGGGGTTTCCATCATCATCATGATGATGTGGTCGGTGACAGTTTGCTTCTTGAAAGTCCAATATCTTGAAAACTTGACTGCTGACATTCAAAACATTTTAGGACTGTTTAAACAGTGGAATGTTACTTTCATGATAGTCTTATCCACAACTGACAGTTATATGGTAATTATACAACGGGTAGGTCTAATCCTGAATGCTAATTGGTTAACTTGTTAGGGTTAGGGTCCTTTTTTTTCAATTTCTGCCTGACTGACGTGCCCAAAGTAAACTGCCTGTTGCTCAGGCCCTGAAGCCAGGATATGCATATAATTGGTTCCATTGTAAAGAAAACACTTTGAAGTTTGTAGAAATGTTAAAATAATGTAGGAGACTATAACACAATACATATGGTAGGAGAAATTCCAAAGAAAAAACATCCAGAATTTTTTTCTTTTTCTTTTTTTTTGAGCCCATGCTCTTACAATGGAAAGTATAGGGAAATAATGAATTCTAGCTCCCAGGATGCAATTCCTATGGCTTCCACATGGTATCAGCAGTCTGTTCAAGGTTTCAGGCTTGTAACTTATAAAACAAGTAAGAAAAATTTGATTTAGTACAGGGACACACTCTTGGAAATTTGTGTTTGGGCGAGACGCACCTGCTAATATCAGTTTCCTATTGAACATACTACTTTCTGTATGAAATATTTTAGTTTGATTACATTTTAGGGTATCTGACGAGTCAATAGAAACATATTTTGACTTGTTTTAACAAAGTGTAGCGGTAGATTTTCAGATTCCTTTCTCTGCATGTTGAACGAGTGGATTACTCAAATCGATGGCGCCAACTAAACAAACCTTTTGGGATATAAAGAAGGATTTTATCTAACAAAATGACACTACATGTTATAGCTGGGACCCTTTGGATGACAAATTAGAGGAAGATTTTCAAAAAGTAAGTGAATATTTAATCTCTATTTGTGAATTTATGAAACCTGTGCCGGTGGAAAAATATTTTGATGTTCTGCGCCGTCCTCAAACAATCGCATGGCATGCTTTCGCTGTAATGGCTACTGTAAACTGGGCACTGCAGTTAGATTAACAAGAATTTAAGCTTTCAACTGATATAAGACACTTGTATGTACCTTAATGTTTAATATCCATAATTTGTATGATTATTTGTTTGAATTTGCACGCCCTCCAGTTTCACCGGAAGATGTCCCGCTAGCGGGACGCCTAGCCCTAAGTTAAAACTGCATTCCAGACAGTGTCTATTCCACAAATTACCACCGGCTAAATCTATGAAGTTAAAATGCTTATTTACGCTCTTCAATCTAACTTTGTAATCCACTGTCTCATCAGCCCAGCCAGGCAAATTATTCTCCACTATAAAAAGAGTCTACACATTATCTCACATTTCTTTTAGACTGTCTCTCTGACATTTGCAACATTGTTTCAATATTCAAATTTCGATCTCCAGAGTTCCATAGTAATGAATGTGTCAGGATGAAGCAGGGAGCTTTTCTCAGCCAGTAGAAATCATGAATCAGCATAATTTTTGGGATATTTATACAAAGACCTATCAATAGAAAACAAGTAAAATGAACCAAAGTGCAGCTAGTTTGTTGTCTTTCCAGCTTCATTTTGAAGTGAATGTGTTAGCTGTGTTGTTGGCTAGCTCCTCTGAACAACAGTGTCCTGACGAGTGAGTACATTTTCTATGCCAGGTGAAATCGCGCCTCATTAGCTCATTGTTATGGAAGTATCCAAATAAATGTCACTAGAAAACAGTTTATGCAAATGCAGCTATTTTGCAGTTATTCTCGCTGCCCTTTTTGAAGTGACTTAACCTCTTATGGATAAACGGTGCGCTAGCGGGCTGTTCCCGACACTACCCGGTGAAATGTAAGGCGCCAAATTTAAAATCCAAAAGTTGAATTATTAAACATTCATCAATATACAAGTGTTGCATAGTCATCAAAAGCTCTGATTCTTGGCAATATCACAGCGTTGTCAGATTTCAAAAAGGCTGTACGGCGAAAGCACAACATTTGATTGTTTGAGGGTAGCACCTACAAAATTTAACCATTAGCATAAATTCATATCCAGTGCGGGTCACACAAAACCCATATAAGAGCTAAAATAAATCACTTACCTTTTTGAAGAACTTCTGCTGAAGGCATCCCAAGTGTCCAACGAAGACTTCCAATGGTTCTTTTGTTAGAAAAATCAATTTATTATATCCATAAATCTCTGTTTGGTTGGCGCATTATGTTCAGAAAATCCACCGTCGAGTCGCCCATTGAACCGTGAAGAGAACGCGTTCAAATTATACCTATCAACTTTGTCCAAACAAATCAAACATCATTTTTTATGTATCCTTTCATGTATATTGAGTTCCGGGGTCCACTTCTAAATTCTTCTTCTATTCGCTTCTAATTCAACCTAACATAATGAAACCCTGTCTAAAGACTGTTGACATCCAGTGGAAGCCATAGGTACTGCAGTCTAAATCCTAGATAACATTGAATCCCATAGGCAGCCAGGAGAAAAAGGTCATCTAAAAAATAAAACTGCACATCCGGATGGATTTTCCTCGGGTTTTCGGCTGCTATACTAGAGGGATGCAGTGTGTGCATATGTGTCTGCATGCATGTTCATCTGACTGTGTTGTAACCCCCCTCTCTCCTGTCTCTCTCCCCTGTAGAGCACCTAAAGGGGTCTCTGGAGGAGTACATGGTGCGGATGCCCAAGGTGAGGATCCTGCGCACCAAGAAGAGGGAGGGTCTCATCAGGACCCGTCTGCTGGGAGCTGCGGCTGCCAATGGAGAGGTCATCACCTTCCTGGACTCCCACTGTGAAGCCAACATCAACTGGCTGCCCCCGCTGCTGGGTGAGTCATCCTGTTAGAGCACACTGAGCATTGCTTTGCTATGTTGTTGCTTTCTGGTCATTCTGTGGTAGATTAATATTGACTTAGGCCGTATACCACTTTCTGGCTGGCTCTCTTTCTCCCCACTCATGCTCTCTCTCTTAGACCGTATTGCCGAGAACAGGAAGTCCATCGTGTGTCCGATGATTGACGTGATCGACCACGACAACTTTGGCTACGAGACGCAAGCGGGCGACGCCATGCGAGGGGCATTTGACTGGGAGATGTACTACAAACGCATCCCCATCCCCTCGGAGCTGACAAAAGAGGACTCTAGCGAACCCTTCGAGTGAGTCACGTGACCAGACAACACATCCGGACCCAACAAATCGGCACATTTAGAATGATCCCATTTCTAGTCACCAGATGCCACACAGTTTGAGTCAACTCATTTTCTGTCTCATTGACAGTGCAGTAGCATGAAATGAGACGTGGGTTAGATGAACTGACAGAGAACATATTAGGGCGCAAAAGTCCATGCTGGCCCCTGGGTGTGAAAGCCTCTAAATCCCTCCATGCTCCATGCCTCCTGGCCTGATGGGCAATATGCTCCCCTCCCCTTTCATTGCAAGATGACACAAGGATTCTCTCGGCTCCACACTTTTGTGAGCGCTCCCTCCGAGGTCAATAGACTGAAATTGGGAATATCGGCTTTGCAATTTGAATTAAAACTAAATTGTGACTGAATATTCATGGTCGATTTAAATGGAATTCAAATTCTTGCAGAGCGACACAGGATAGTGTGATGAAAATTTGAGGGGAGGGTGGGAAGGAGGGAGGGTGGAATAGAAACAACGTGGTGCCAGTGAGGGAGTAACCTCAGCTGAGCAGTCCTCTTCTGATAAATGCTTTACATAAGACATCCCTTTGTCTCCGCGGCTACCTTCCTTCCTTATCTGTGCGACGTAGCCTCGGGGTTCACGGCTGTTGAATGCTAAAGACTTCTGCCATTTGAATGCCCCAAACAGATGTAATTCAGCATGGCAGACATTAGAGCAGGGAATTTCCAGGGACCTCACGATACGATATCACGATACTTAAGTTCCGATGCGATATGTATTACGACTATCACGATTCTATATGTATTGCAATTCGATAATGCGATTTCATGTTCCAAACATATTGCTCACTATATGTCTGCTGCGGAGAGACAAGGGAGAGTATGAGATTTATTATTTTTCATCAGTCATAGATGTAAAAGTGTAAAACATGTTGGCTCGCTATTTAAAAAGATGGAGAACAAGCTATAGGATGAACATTACCAGAGTTTTGGTGCCGGTACAGCCGACTAGCTCTAGCTAACGCTACCTAGCAGAATATATATATATATATATATATATATATATATATATATATATTTTTTTTTTTTTTTTCAATCGATACTTTAATATCTTCCAAAATAATATTGCGATATGTAAATATCGATTCCCCCCCCATCACTTCCAGACTCAAACCACTTGCCCTTGGAAGATATTTTTTTTAAATAAAAACAGAACTTGGCTTTTACCGTCCTAGATACTTTTCATGAGGATTGGGAAGCCCCGGAGTGCTCTGAGCTCCCAGCCTTCCACTGTCTACCCTGTTTCCTTTATTGATCATTCTAACGGAGAAGTTTAGAACCAGACATCTGCCTGCCTGGCTCTCTAACGAGTCACTCGAACATCTAACTTTTCTCTCCCCTCCAATATCTATCCAGAGAGGGTTCATCTCTGCCTCCAATTTAGATTTGAAGGGGGGCGCTAGTTGCCATGACAGCCTGTGGTGTGTATGTGGAGACTGTAGCCTGCATGTTTAATAGTCTCATTGTCTCCCTCTGACAGCCCTTCCAGTCAGGGACACGTCTCCAGTAATAAGGATGCCATTCAGGGTCCCCCAAAATTCTGTACAAATCCACAAGTTTCGGCATGAGTATGTTTTTCCTTGGGATTCTCAACAAGTCTTTAAATCAAATATGTCATTTTATTTGTCACATGCGCTGAATACAACCTTACAGTAAAATGCTTACTTACAAGCCCATAACCAGCAATGCAGTTTTAAGAAAATTCCCCTTAAAAAACAGTAAGAGATGAGAATAACAAATAATTATAGTATAGTAGCCATTTGATAAGGAGGAGTCTTATGGCTTGAATCTGTTTAGAAGCCTCTTGGACCTAGACATGGCGCTCCGGTACCACTTGCCGTGCGGTAGCAGAGAGAACAGTCTATGACTAGGGTGGCTGGAGTCTTTGGACCCGTGGACCCATGCCAAATCTTCAGTCTCCTGAGGGGGAATAAGATTTGTCGTGCCCTCTTCATTTGTCGTGCCCTCTTGTCTTGGTGTGCTTGGACCATGTTAGTTTGTTGGTGATGTGGTAGCTTAGGAACTTGAAGCTCTCAACTTGCTCCACTACAGCCCTGTAGATGAGAATGGGGGTGTGCTTGGTCCTCCTTTCCCTGTAGTCCTCAATCATCTCCTTTGTCTTAATCACATTGAGGGAGAAGTTATTGTCCATGCACCACACAGTCAGGTCTCAGCCCTATAGGCTGTTTCATCATTGTCAGTGATCAGGCGTACCACTGTTGTCATCAGCCAACTTAATGATTGTGTTAGAGTCGTGCCTGGCTGTGCAGTCATGAGTGAACAGGGGGTACAGGAGGGGACTGAGCACGCACCCCTGAGGGGGGCCCCTGTGTTCAGGATCAGCGTGGAGGATGTGTTGTTACCCACCCTTACCACCTGGGGGCGACCCGTCAGGAAGTCCAGGATTCAGTTGCAGAGGGAGGCGTTTTAGTCCCAGGGTCCTTAGCTTAGTGATGAGCTTTGAGGGCACTATGGTGTTGAACGCTGAGCTGTAGTCAATGAATAGCATTCACACATAGGTGTTCCTTTTGTCCAGGTGGGAAAGGGCAGTGTGGAGTGAAATTTGAGATTGCATCATCTGTGGATCTGTTGGTGCGGTATGCAAATTGGAGTGGGTCTAGGGTTTCGGGGATAATGGTGTTGATGTGAGCCATGACCAGCCTTTCAAAGCGTTTCATGTTTACAGACGTGAGTGCTACGGGTCAGTACTCATTTAGGCAGGTCACCTTAGTGTTCTTGGGCACAGGGACTATGGTGGTCTGCTTGAAACATGTTGGTATTACAGGGAGAGGTTGAAAATGTCAGTGAAGACGCTTGCCAGTTGGTCAGCGCATGCTCGGAGTACACGTCCTGGTAATCCGTCAGGCCCTGCGGCCTTGTGAATGTTTACCTGTTTAAAGGTAACTCACATCGGCTGCGGAGACCGTGATCACAGTCATCCGGAACAGTTGACGCTCTCATGCATGTTTCAGTGTTCCTTGCCTCGAAGCGAGCATAGAAGTTATTTAGTTTATCTGGTAGGCTCGTTTCACTGGGCAGCTCTCGGCTGTGCTTCCCTTCGTCTTTTGCAAGCCCTGCCACATCCGACGAGCGTCGGAGCCGGTGTAGTGGAGCCGGTGATTCGATCTTAGTACTGTATTGACGCTTTGGCTGTTTGATGGTTTGTCGGAGGGCATAGCGGGATTTCTTATAAGCTTCCGAGTTAGAGTCCTGCTCCTTGAAAGCGGCAGCTCTACCCTTTAGCTCAGTGCGAATGTTGCCTGTAATCCATGGCTTCTGGTTGGGATATGTACGTACAGTCACGACGTCCTCAATGCAGGCCTAGGTCCTGGTTTTCATTCAGTGCCACTTGAGGGAAACTATCCTACTGTACAGTGGAGCTGGCAGGGCTTGCATTTATTATGTGTTTAACATTATGAGTTGAGTATGGTGCTTATTATGCCAGTCAGGTTCCGCCGTGGCGTTGATGGTTTAATTGTTTCTGTTTTCAGAGAACCCCCGGGTAAGCAGTAGTTAACTCCCAAATTGATTAGTCTGGTTGAGTAATAAGCCTTTGTCTCGCACAAACAGTCAATAAAGACTGTTATAAACTGCAGGCCTGCCATAGCAGTCACCTTTCCACACTGACTTACATGCTTTTGGATCATCCTTGTTGAGAATGAATATCTTCCTGTCCTTTTGGCTTGTCTCAAGCCAGTGATTTATTGGGGGACAGTGTCATCATGTTGTGGTATGAATGTGACATGTATTGGTGTTGTCTTACACCCCCCTCCCTTTTGTCCATCAGGTCTCCTGTGATGGCTGGCGGACTCTTTGCCGTGGACAGGAAGTGGTTCTGGGAGTTGGGAGGATATGACACGGGACTGGAGATCTGGGGAGGAGAGCAGTACGAAATCTCTTTCAAGGTAAAACGCCACAATGACAATGGACACTAAGATGGCAAAGTTGTTTTGGGGAAGATGCCCTTATTGACTTCCAGCAGTGTTCTTTGATCTTTAGTCCTGGAGATTCACAGGGGGTTCAGGCTTTTGTTCCAGCCCAGTAACACTTCATACTAAAGGGCCTGATAATAAATTGCCCGATAGGTGCAGTGAAATTTTCACAGGGCCAGCCATAGTAGTACAGCACCCCAGGAGTGCCCTTGCCTTACTCAAGGGCACGCCAACACATTTTTCACCTTGTCGGCTCGGGTATTCCAATCAGTGACCTTTCGGTTGCTTGCCCAATGCTCTAACCGCTGAGTCAGGTGTGTCAGTGCTGGGCTGGAACAAAGGTTTGCACACCCTGTAGTTCTCCACGATTAAAGAACTGTCACACCATCAACAAGCTGAAGCCACCGCTGCCAAGTTTTTATCAGAAGCCCATTAACTAACTAGCTTTAAGGCAATGGTGGAAGTTGGTATTCGGATTTCATGTCATGTTTCAATCATTCTGGTTCAAATCCGCTCTGCTGCTCGGAGAACTCCTACATCCATCATACTCAAAAAACATATTAGATTATGCTTTAGAGTTCTGCCTCACTATGAATTATTCCATAGGATATCCATTTATTATACGGACTCTCGCTGCATGTAAAGCACTAGTCTCTCCACTGTCTCCCAACTTCGGCCCTCCCTTTCCCCTTTGGAGCTTTTTGGAAAGCTCATCAAAATAATTAAATTGTGGTTTTAAAACCACAAGGCTCTTACAGACTCACTTATATTCAGCTCACTGATACTGCCAGTGTTTGTAAAAGTCAGCAGAAAGTTGAAGTGGCACTCCTCTGCTTGGCTAAATACTGCATTAGAACATGAAAACCTAGGTAAAGTTTGGGGAGGGTGCAGCTCAACCCATCCTCTCATCAAATTAGAGGTTGATTTTGCCGTCTGGACCCTTGACAGGTCTTAGCCCTGGTATAGGAGTCCAAAATGTTCGAAGCGGCCCTTTATTTAGATAATTCTGTAGCCTTTTACCAATGTAATGCTGTCTCGACTGTTGGAATTCAGAGAGAAGCGGATAATAAAACCATGGCAGAGACTAGAGAATATTCTCTTCATTGCTGTCAGATGATACTTTAGTAACACAGCCAGTGAATTTCTTAGTAAGTTGTGTTTTGAAACTTTCTAAGCTACATCAGGGTAGCTTAGCTCTGGACTTCCTCTGTGGAGATGGGAGAGCCTTCCAGAAGGACAACAATCTCTGCAGCACTCCACCAATCAGGCCTTTATGGTAGAGTGGCCAGACGGAAGCCACCTCTCAGTAAAATGCACATGACAGCCCGCTTGGAGTTTGCCAAAAGGCACCTAAAGGACTCTCAGACCATGAGAAACAAGATTCTCTGGTCTGATGAAACCATGATTAAACTATTTGGCCTGAATGCCAGGCGTCACGTTTGGAGGAAACCTGGCACCATCACTACGGTGAAGCATGGTGGTGGCAGCATCATGCTGTGAGGATGTTTTTCAGCGGCAGGGGCTGGGAGACGAGTCAGGATCGAGGCAAAGATGAACGGAGCAAAGTACATAGGGATCCTTGATGAAAACCTGCTCCAGAGCTCTCAGGACCTCAGACTGCGGCGAAGGTTCACCTTCCAACAGGACAATGACCCTAAGCATACAGCCAAGACAACGCAGGAGTGGCTTCGGGACAAGTCTCTGAATGTCCTTGAAGGGCCCAGCCAGATCAAACATCTCTGAGAGACCTGAAAATAGCTGGGCAGCGACACGACGCTCCCCATCCAACCTGACAGAGCTTGAGAGGTTCTGCAGAGAAGAATGGGAGCGTCATACCCAAGACGACTCAAGGCTGTAGTCGATGCCAAAGGTGCTTCAACAAAGTACTGAGTAAAGGGTCTGAATACTTACGTAAATATATTTCTGGGGTTTTTAAAAATATAAATTAGCAACAATTTCGAAAAACCTGTTTTTGCTTTGTCATTATGGGGTCTTGTTTGTAGATTTAGGGGGAAAAAACTATTTAATACATTTTTGAATAAGGCTGTAATGTAACAAAGTGGAAAAAGTCAAGGGGTCTGAATACTTTCCGAAGGTACTGTATGTCTTATTCCCCTAAAGTTTAAGGTTGTAATTGGGGGTACGCTAATCTGATCCTAGATCTGTGGTTAAGAAAATGTGTATATTGTGTAATGCCAACACCAGTATATGGCTCTGGATACTGCCACTTCTTGCCATCTAATTAGCCTACCACCTGACAGAGACATGCAAAAAGTGTAGTTGATTACTCACCCAACCTTAATTTCAAAACTTTTTTATTTATTTGATGTCCTTGAGTGATTCAAAGTATCAGGGTAATTGCAGAAGGTGCTGAGTATTTTGGCATCATCTCTAACTCCTCATTGCCGCTCTGCCAAAATGTCCCCTGTTGTGGGTTAACCATAGCTCCACAGTCGTACCAGTGACCTCATTCCAGGGTCAGTCAGTAGGTGTATCCTCTCCTCAGCCTGGCCTCCAGAGCCTCTACTGTGTGTGACATCTGTGTGATGTGTGTGTGCACGTGTACACTTGCATGCTTACGTGTCTCCTTCCATGCCTCTACAAGTTGTGATGTATATTTCATGCTCTGTTGGCCTTCTCCGTGAACGCCAGGGCTCGCTTGCCCAGCCCCAGACGCCATTAAACATTCAGAAGCCCATCTAACAAGGAACCTTAGTCAGCCAAAACTAGACAAAGTATTTCCTCCCTTTCTTGCTCTTCCCCTCGCTTTTACTCTGTTACTCCCTCTTCCTTTCTGTGTTTCTCTTTGTCTACCCTTGTCATGTCCTCCGTTTTCTTTCTTTCTTAGTTAACCTCTACGGGATCGGTGTGTCCCCCCTCTCGCGGGACGGTTGAGCTAACGTAGGCTAATGTGATTAGCATGAGTGACAAAAAAATCCCAGGGAATAGACATTTCTGATATAGGCAGAAAGCTTAAATTCTTGTTAATCTAACTGCAGTAGCTATTACAGTGAAGTAATACCATGCTATTGTTTGAGGAGAGTGCACAATTATGAACTTGAAAACGTATTAATTAACCAATTAGGCACATTTGGGCAGTTTTGATACAACATTTTGAACAGATATGCAATGGTTTATTCGATCCATCTAAAACCTTGCACACACACTGCCATATAGTGGCCAAAATCTAAATTGTGCCTGGGCTGGAATGATACATTATGGCCTTTCTCTTGCATTTCAAAGTTAAAGGTACAAAAAAAACGCATGTTTTTTTCTTTTTATTATATTTTACCAGATTTAATATGTTATATTCTCCTACATTAATTTCACATTTCCACAAACTTTAAAGTGTTTCCTTTCAAATGGTATCAAGAATATGCAGATCCTTGCTTCAGGTCCTGAGCTACAGGCAGTTAAATTTGGGTATGTCATTTTAGGCAGAAATTGGATAAAAGGGGCAGATCCTTAAGAAGTTTTTCAAGTGAGGATACTTTTGAGGCACACACAAATGAGGAATACAAATCAGTATGAGGAGCTGCCACGTGATGGTGCCTCCGACAACCTCTTGTCCCTTTCAGGCCTGCAGCACAAAGTTCACAGTAGACTTATTTTGGCCCATGGCTCAAAGCTTTCACCTAACCCAGAAGAGTCAACCTGAAGTATGTCACATTCACACAGTGACATTTCAGGCCTGCCTTTAGCATCATGCTGTCTTCTACTGTCAGGTTTTCCTTCCGTCTTAGCCATATGTTGGTCCAAAGAGGCCCATGAGGCATTTATAATAGTGATGTCACTGTATAGCTATTGTGCCTCCCTGCTACCTTATCCATCATCACTCTTAGAGAACAACCGATAATCGTCTGAGCCGATATATATCGGGCCGATATTGGACTTTTCTAATCTATCGGCTGACGGCCCTTCTCTATCGGCCTAGCCAATAGTCCCTCTACACAGCAAAGCTGCTACTATGCCAGCCGCCACTCACCGCCTGAGCCATGAGCACTGAACAATGCTAAGGAATGTCTAGGTGAGAAAACTAGCTCATTCTCCAACAGACACGTGCAGTATTGAGAAATGGATGAATTGGCACAGTGACCAAAATCAAACTCCTGTTGCAAATATTACTTTAGTTAATTCACTAATAAATAAAACTTTTGTCGACGTGAAACTTTTGTCGACGTGTCCGAACATGCATGCAATAAGCAAGCTAGCTAAGCAGATAGCTATCTTACCTTTTAGCAAAGATTACGATAACTAATCCTTTAATCTGCAGTGTTAGTTTGCTAGCTATAATAGCTACTATGCTATCTAGCTGGCTAGATAGACATGGTGCTAAGATATCAGATAGGAGCTAATAACCAACTTAGCTAGCTAATATTAGCTGGTTATCATTTTGCACGTGCACCATGTTCGGGAACGAGCAATCTGACTTGTGGTGTAACGTTATCTATTTACTGGTGTGCTGATCTGACCAGCCGCAATCGTATCCGTAAATTCACAGTTGCAAATCGGATTAGATTATTGTCATAATAGGGAAAGGAGAAACTGTTTTTAAAATGCCTAAATAAATGTTGGCCATAAAGCTTGCCAGCTTGTAATCCTAAAAAACATAAATGAGTTAGTTACCTGGGTTTCGTTCAGCCATTCCTATGGGGAAAATTAATGGGGAAAGAATAGGGTTTTGGGATAACCGTTGAAAATTGGGTCATAGGTTAAAACAGGCATTTATGAATTATAAAGCCTTTGTGCTTTTTTGGGATTACATAAATGCATTAAATTTCACAAAGTGATGTTGGCGGATGAAGATTCTCATAGAGCAAAACGTGTAAGATCTCTTAAACCTGTGTTTACCACAGACCTTACTTTTTTTTTTTTTTTTTTTCTACGACAAAAACTAAATTTTCCCATAGGCTTTGTCCAACAAATTTTTCCTACCCTCCCTCTCTCCTTGTTAGATATTATGCACATTTATGGCTTGGTAGCAAATGTCATCGCCGTTGAGCTAGTTCTCATAGTAACAGTAAACTGCACCAAGTGATATGAGCGATGGAGAGAGATGTGAGGATATGTGTGAAAGGGAGCGGAGTTACAGCCTCGCTCTATCCAATCGTAGCAGTAGGATCAAGTTACAACCCACCCATTTCTTGACAAATGTCTAAACTAGCCAATTGAGTTGTTTCGAATTTCGTCCTGGCACCTGAGTTGTTTAGGGATGCTTCCTGACAGCTGGAAAAATATACTTTTTCCTGATCACAAATCATGTTACATTGGATCTATTTGAATTGAAAATGTTATTTTATATTCTCAAACAGCAGTGCCTATATGTCCTTCCGTACAGGCGTGACATGCTGGAGTGATGCTTCTATGCAAATGTTGTTGATCAGTAGGCTAATGTAAGTCCCAAATGGAAGGAAAAAAGATTGTCATCTGTAGCACCATAGACTCCACTGATCAGCCCAAACAAGCTCAATCACTCAATCCATGCACACACTCCTATTGAATATTCATTCACCTGTAATGTGAGTAGGCCTATGCTGTCTTCATTTACCCAGTTTATCAAGAGATTTAGAATTCAAATACAAGTATTAACATTATGTTATGTACTCAGATTGGTAAAAAACAAAGTAAAATGTATTGTTCTTCATTTCAAAATTAATGCCTACATGGCTGTCTGGGAAATATTATGATATTGAATATCGCCCTAAAATATTGGCCATCAGCCTCTTTGACCCACAAAAATCGTTATCGACCCTAAAAAAATCCATATTGGTCTTTCTCTAATCCTTCCATCCCTCCCTCTGGAACCACTCTCTTTCTCCCTCCCTGCTTTCCTAGTACCTGTCACCCTCTCATGTCCTCATACTGTTTACAGCTGCACACCACAGGCACACACTGACACAGGAGACACACACTAACACTGCAGTGATGTCCTGACCCCCACACAGCTGGCTGTGTTAAACCTCTCCTTCTACCTCTCCCGCCCTCTCTCGCTGTCTCTCCACAGGTGTGGATGTGTGGAGGGCGCATGGAGGACATCCCGTGCTCCAGGGTGGGTCACATCTACAGGAAGTACGTCCCCTACAAGGTCCCCGTCGGGGTCAGCCTGGCTAGGGTGAGTGTTGGTTCCCTGACCCACCTTTTTATCTTTTCTCCTCTAGAAAAGGATTTAAAAAGATAAACGTGCTACAGTATATCATGCAGACCTGCTAACCTGTATGAATTTTGTGTACCATGCACTCAATTTGAGGTTCATGTACGATATCAATCTTGCTACTTTGCTAAGTTGAGGCAAGTTTTTTTTTTTTTATATATATGTAATTAAGCTTAATGCCCTGCTTTTATGTGCACTTTCCCTAATATGTGCAGGGTTCTGCCGGTACTTGCATTTTTTTCCCACTCGTTAAATAGCCTGACCAACAACATCTCTGTTCCTGAACGTGTGTGTATACGTGTAGCCTATTTAGCGGGCGGCACATGCTTTGATATCTGCAAGCACATTGACTTGCAAGGAAGTGTGCAGTGTTGTGGTAGTTCAGTGTGCGCTGTGCGTGGATAGAAGTGAGAGCTTTTCTGCTAATACCGTCCTTCACAGAAAGTTATGTTAGACTTAATTAATCAGTATTTGATCTGTCCTACTTATATTACTATATGTCAACAGTAGGCTGCTAATGATGTGATAATAGCCTAGTCAGTTCACCAATGAAGGAAGATTTGATGGACTAGATCAGGTATGGAGATCTGAAACAAGCTCATATATTTAGGCCTAATTCAGGATCAAACACTAGACTACTGTGTTGGCTACATTGTTTGATATAATTTAGGACTTGAGGTGTAAGGAAATGGCGGTTACAGGTTTTTCAAACATGCAAAATGCTTCAACTACCTCCCCCCTACCTGACCTTAAGCCTACATCATGACCACCGTGTCAGAAAATCATAGGGAGAACCCTGATTTTACATTTAAATTTTCTAGATAGTTACTGAAAAGAACCCATAACAGTCTATAGCGGGGATCATCAACTAGTTTCAGCCTGGGGGCTGGAACATGAATACAAAGACTTTGTGGACTGTAAATTGACCGCAAGAATCCCAAACAGATATAATATTTGACTAAAACATAAATATTTCTAACCTTGCTTTCGTTTGTATACGATCACGTGTCTCTCTATTATGCGTCGGAATACTTGAACAGATTTCCTAAATAAAATCACTTGGAGATAATTTTCTGGTGTTTTTACAGTCTTATGTCTAACAAGTGCTTATTTTTTTTGTTAAATTGAATTAAAAAAATATTTTGCTCTAATAAAACCCACGGGTCACCAGTTGGGGCACCCTGGTCCATAGTTGGGGCACCCTGGTCCATAGCCTATCATTCCTACAGATCCAGTCTTCTGCCAAAATCATTATTAGGTTAAAAAAAAAAAAAGCATTTGCCTGTAATTTGATCGGTGTGGGTGTGACGTGCCGTCGTTTGGTCCACGAGTGCCGCCGCAGCGCTGAAGTGGTACTCATACAGATTCTTCAAGGTTGGCAGGTCTGTATATGGAACATTTATTGCAGAATTTGTTCTCCTAAGTGTCTAGTAAAGAGCATTCATCTCCTCTGCTGAGTTTCTCTGCAGTAGTTGGATCCTCAATGATACACAGACACACCTGCAGCCCCACACCCACTCATCACACCCATCAGGAATGCTGTGACTGAATCAATAGGTGTCCCGCTGTGGGAAAGTGAGGAGGGTTTGACGTGAATGTTGAGTGTGTTCCACAGTCAGCAGTGCAGTGGGAATGAACGATTTAAGAAAGTCCTCTTCTTTCTGGTGGTGAACTGATTTAACCTCCTCACGCTCATGCCTCGCCTGGCGCTGTGTTTTAACAGCTTGAGCATTCAGAAAAAAATGAGACTCTGAATAATAAACGCTCCGCTTTTCTGTTTTTCCCTGCTTTTCTCCACCAAGGTGTCTGTCATCCTTTGTTCTTGTGATTTGGCCCCCTGTCGTTTTTTTTGTCCCCAAAATACACAAGGCTAGATAAGTGACCTTGATTAGGAATGCACTGTAAAGAAGCTTAAGAGGTCTGCAAGTATAGAATCTTTAGATTTGAAAAACAAGTTCTACGCAACATGCAACAATTTTAAACGATTTTACTGAGTTACAGTTCATATAAGGAAATCGTTCAATAAAAAATAAATAATTAGGCCCTAGTCTATGGACTGGGCAGGGGTGCAGCTATGGGTGGGCCTTGGAGGGCATAGCCCCACCCACTTGGCAGCCAGGCCCAGCCAATCAGGAGTTTTTCCCCACAAAAGGGCTTTATTACAGACAGAAATACTCCTCAGCAGGTGACGAGCCAGATGTGGAGGTCCTGGGCTGGCGTGGTTACACGTGGTCTGTGGTTGTGAGGCCGCTTGGATGTACTGCCAAATTCTCTAAAATGACGTTGGAGGTAGTTTATGGTAGAGAATTTAACATTAAATTCTCTGGCAACAGTTCGGTGGACATTCCTGCAGTCAGCATGCCAATTGCACGCTCCCTCAAAACCTGAGACATCTGTGGCATTGTGTTGTGTGACACAACTGCACATTTCAAAGTGGCCTTTTATTGTCCCCAGCACAAGGTGCACCTGCGTAATGATCATGCTGTTTAATCAGCTTCTTGATATGCCACACCTGTCAGGTGGATGGATTATCTCGGCAAAAGACAAATGCTCACTAACAGGGATGCAAACAAATTTGTGCACAAAATTTGAGAGAATTTGGTAAGAAGGACGCACGCCCGTTGCATCCTCGACTTGCATGTTAAGATTAATAACAACAATCTAAATGTTATTTTCTGTAATTTATGCACCCAATGCATATGGGTCTGGTTAATATCTCAAATGTCAAATTAAAAGGCTGCTGGTCAAATGTCCTACACCCATTTTCCAAACGGAAACCCTGGTTCAAATGCATACATAATACCTACATTCATATTGATAGATTTCCTATAACATGGTGCCGAAAGAATGAAAATGGTGAATGATTGTGAGGTGAATATTGTACCTAAAATAGAAAGTGCCAATTAAGCACAGCTCTGTGTGTTTAGCATCATCCTGGTTTCGCTGTGTTCCTTTTTGAAGTGGAGCTCAGAGAAAAGGATGGAATTCCGAGTCACAGAGGAGGCATGAATTATTGCTGGCCTGTGGCGCTGCTTCTTTTTTGTGCACACGTCGCCTTTTTGCTCTCACCTCCCCCAAAACTTCCCTGCAGCTGCCTCTTCTCGACCCGGCCCCCACTCATCAGCACCACCCTAGAGGCACAGCCCCCACACCCCCTCCCACACAGCCCCTCATCGCCACTGGCATTCTTCCAGGTGTGCTGATTAACCAGCTCGCCCATCCCTCCCAAACCCAGCCACCATGCAAGCAGATGGTGCCAGTGAACTCCTCACCTGGAGAGGAGTTAGCCAACAGAGTTTGGCTTGGAGCTGTGCTTTCTGTGCTGCTCGGTATATGTATGCCCTGTAGCAGGAGGATGTGCTCACTAACTGTAACTCCCATCCAAACCTTAGTCTGGCTGTGAGTACCTGGATTCCTAATAGTAGTTATCATTGGCTTAACTCTCTGCTCGTCGTAAGTTTGTTTTATGCACTTCTATTAGAAGGGTAATGGTTATGTAAAACGAAACCCCTCAAACTGTCCTTGACTTGAAATGAGGATGTATTATAAGAGACGAGGCCATCTTGCAGTCAACGAGGCCCCAAAGGACTGGTACCCTGCATCCATGCCTCCCCTATAGTCATTGTGGAGCAACAGTGCTTTTTCTGTTCTCCCTTGGTCTCTGTACAGAACCTGAAGCGAGTGGCCGAGGTATGGATGGATGAATATGCAGAGTACATCTACCAGCGGAGGCCAGAGTACAGGCACCTGTCAGCAGGAGACATGACAGTGCAGAAGGACCTGAGGAACAGCCTCAACTGTAAGAGCTTCAAGTGGTTCATGACAGAGGTGGCCTGGGACCTACCCAAGCACTACCCACCTGTGGAGCCCCCTGCCGCCGCCTGGGGAGAGGTACAACACTCATCTATTAGTGTCTTCAGAGAGGCACGCCAACAGCTAGAAGGAGAGAAAGTTAAGAGATATAGATAAGAGTGAGATATGACATATGGGCAGAAGGTTAGATGAGAAAAAGAGCAAGAAAGACAGACCGACTGTCTGGCCTATGACAGCCGGGTGTCACTCACTTCAGTCATCAGAAGGCCAAGCTCCTGCCACAGTATCCTCTTTGTCATTACTCATCATCACTCACTTTGTCACTAAAGAGGAGAGCTGACAGAGTTCTGAGAAATCCAGACATCCCTAGACAGTGTTTAATACTGTGACTAGTATTGAATTATGACTGTTAATTACTGTCTTTCTCTGTTAACCTGTTTGTCTGCCCCTGTGCGTGTTCTAGCTGCGCAACGCAGGCAGTGGCATGTGCATGGAGAGCAAACACTTTTCGTCTGGGTCGCCCGTCCGCCTGGAGACATGTCTAAAGGGGCGGGGTGAGGCTGGGTGGAGCCATGGACAGGTGAGGAGCTTAGTAGACACCACTGAATACAGACATCTGTCTGCCGTGAAAGCACTAGTTTTCCTGTAGTTTTGCATACAGAACTTCATTTTGTACTGTGTACAGACAGCGCTCTGCCTTCATAAGCACTACACGCACACTGGCGCACCCTCTAATTTACACATATAATCTCTACTGTTCTAATGGAGCCCCATTTATTCCCCTTGTTATCCAAAGTATGTTTTAGCAGAGCTCATAACCAAACGTTGATGGATGGCCATGTTTTCTTATTTTTTTCTAAGTTGCCTGCTCTGACACTGCTTTGACAGTTTAATTAAAGTAATTTAAAGAGCTGTTGTTTAATCTTGGTCATGGTTGCAATTTGTATTCAAAGCTGGGATGACAAACAGCATGGCTGCAGTCCAAGTCAGGGCCTTTTGAATGTGACAGCAGAGGAGCCTCTTTACAAACAACTCTTCTGTCCCCCATGAGTGAACGTGCCTGGGTGAGACCGATGTGTGAACTCCCTTGGAAGGTTCTCTTCAACCCTGGTTCTGAAGACTCACAGGTTGTGCAGGCTTTTGTTCCAGCTTATTACTAACACACCTATAAGTTTTGATAATGAATTAAATCAGGTGTTAGTACTGGGCTAGAACAAAAGCTTGCGCTGTGGTTCTCCAGGACCAGGAGTGACACTGGCTCCAAGAGGAGAGGTGGAGGCCCATCTCTGGAGGTGATCTTATCCAGGTTCTCTCTGCCCTGTCCAGGTGTTCACGTTTGGCTGGCGGGAGGACATCCGGGTAGGGGGCCCCATGCACACTAAAAAGGTCTGCTTCGATGCCATCTCCCACAATAGCCCTGTCACCCTGTATGACTGCCACGGCTTGAAGGGTAACCAGCTGTGGCGTTACAGGAAGGTAAGGTCTCCCTTTCTCACACACACATAATTTTTTTCATGTATGAAAAAGACAAGTTTGTTGGTTGGTTGTGATGCACTTCTTTGCTCCAGCCAAGCAGCAGTCTTCAATATGTATTTTTGATCCTTTTGTGTTTCCTTTTCCTTGTGATAAAATGCCGCAGGCTGCTTGCTAAGGCATTTTCTTCCTAGATAAAAAAATAAAAATTACATTCAGCTTTTAAAGGGATACTTTGGTATTTTGGCAATGAATGCCCTTTATCTACTTCCCTAGAGTCAGATGAACTTGTGGATACCATTTTTATGTCTCTCTGTGTAATTTAAAGGAAGTTTGCCAACTATCATTTGTGCAATTGCTAACTAGAGTTGGTGCAATCATTGAGCTAACACAAGTTAGCATTGGCTCCCGAAACTACCTCTAACGTCCTTCATACTGGAAGCAGAGACATAGAAATTGTATCCACGAGTTCATCTGACTCTGGGGAATAAAATAGGGCTTCATTGCCAAAATCCCAAAGTATCCCTTAAAGCTGTGTACCCAGTTAGAAAAAAAATATTCCTTGTTTTCCATGCAGGCTATTCAATATTTTGATATTAAATTACCTCTTTGGAAAATATTTTCAGTTAAATGTACTGTAACTAAATATATCATTACCATCTCTCTCCTCTTTTCTCTCCCTCCATCTCTGTAGGATAAAAGTTTATACCACCCCATCAGTAACAGCTGTATCGACAGCAACCCCACAGAGAGGAAGGTGTTCATGAACACATGTGACCCCAGCGTCCCCAGCCAGCAGTGGGTGTTTGAGAAGACCAACACCACCGTCCTGGAGACGTTCAACCGCAATAGCAACTGACACCTGTAGGGGTCAGCAATGAACCTGAATACCACTCACTCTGGAACTGTGTTCTTTCACTAAGACAGAAGTGGGATGTTGTTACTCTAAAGGGGTCAAGGGCGGAAGGAAGTGAAGGGGGGTCAGGGGGTAGTATTAGCATGGGCAAGCCAGTCTAGATGCATCAGTTATTGGGCGATGGAGAAGGGTTGGTGCCTGAGAGGCTCTCTCTGTGGTTGACAGACTGGTCTCTCGATTTTGTGATGGTGTCTTCCTGCATCAGGGTGATTAGGTCTGTCATAGCACGGTCATTCTGGCGGTGGTCCATCTCATTTCTGCTTCTCTGCGCCTCTCCTAGACGACTCTGCCCATACGTCCGTCTCCATCACCCCGCGTGTGTGTCTCTTGCTCAGTCACTTTCTCTCCATTCCCCTCATGTGCCGCCCTTGCTTTGACAGCCTCCACAGAGACTCCCGCTGAGCCAAGCCCAAACTGACACACTGTGAAGCCAGCCAGACCCAACCACTCTGAAAAGCACCTTGTGTTTATTCTTGTTTTTGTTTTCTTGTTATGCTCACTTGGCTAGCATTTTCTCTTTCTTTGTTTCCCCTCTAAAGCGTTGATCGAAAGTGGAGTTGCGCAACATCTGTTCAAATGAAGAGGGGTAAGAAAAGCCTCATCTTTTAGGATGTGTATTTTGCTGACCACACAAGAGGTCAGCAGCACTGAGACAGTAGACAGACCATGCTGGCTTCTAAAACGCACCAGGAGTGACTCTAGACTGGTTTGCCCGGGGGGGTGGTGAAGGGTATTATAGGTGGTTTAAATGCATTAAGCACTTGCAATGATAAACTTGAATGAAAATCGTAGTGCCTTGCTGGATGAGAGCAGGAGTAAATACGGCCTGGTCTCTCGACCTGGCCTGGTGCCCTATTCCAGTCGTCCTCCTACACTGTCTCAGACTGACTGAGATGGTGGAGAGAGAGAGGCAATCTGAGGTGACACTGGCTCTTAGTGGATAAGGTTCTACAACAGTAATGTATTTGTAATGTTAGTGAATAGCTGAAGAGGCTAGCTAACAACTATGTGTTTTCCTGCATTTAAAAGTTAACAGCTTCCCTGAAAAGACCCTCTTTATGTTCATGGCATGTCACCAACATGCCAATTTGTTGTTATGATCAACGGACCCAATAGTTTGTCAAGATCTACAATGGACATTCAAGCATTGATTAGTATTGATTTCCTGTTCTTGTTGTGTGTTTTAGATTTTGTAGCGTTATGAGTACTTACTCAGCATTTGTTTTCTTTGTTTTTTGTCTTGGCTTAGCCAATGAGTTGTTTGTATATCAAATGCAATTCAGTTTTGACCTGGATGTTGTTCAGAAAGACTGCGTACATTCCCTGCTGTGTAGTTATGTTCCATTCTTTGTGTGTGTGTTTTTTGTTCCCCTCTTCCTCTGAAATAATTCCAAGGTAGAGTGCTTGTTTAGCCTTAGGTGTTTGTCTGCTGCAGAAAAAGTTATTAGGGCGAAACATTGTCACCTTAAGGCAAAGCGGGATGTGATATGCATGATGCAATGATCACACCCTTCATCAGTCAAACTCTCATCCTACCCCTTTCAGAAATAGATATTAATCAAATTAGCATAAAAAACAAAGTAGCTTTTTGTTGTTGTTTGATGGAACTAATTTGAGTACACTACTAGCCTGTAGCGTATGTGTTGTAGATTTTGACTGGCCAAGTGAATCATCAAATAGTTTAGACTCAAACTACGGCATTCTTCCATGCATTGTGGAGAAAATGTATGGAAATTCAACAAGAGATCCATGTGGAACATTAGTATGAGATGCTGCACAGTGAGGCTTTAGTTGTGAAGCATCTTTGTTTCCCAGTCATGTAACACTGTATGTTCTTTCTCCTTATCAAACTGAAATGTATCTAGGACTAGCTGGGGAATCCAAAGTTGGTTACTTCCATTGGTTTTCCTATTCCAATTTTTTTTCGTTTTGTTCCGGCAAGTAAGCAGCATGAATGGAAGAACAAAGCTTTTAAATATTATGATAAAAATGGCCGAATCTAAGTTGTGTAACTTTTTCCAAGACAAAATATAAATTTTCCAATAATTCCAGCTAAATACAGTTCACAATTATGCTTACAGAATTATTATATCTGTACCAGAGTTGTAATTTAAGCTGATTAATTGTCTTACACTAATATTGTAAGTGTAAATGGTAAAATCCTTAACACAGTTTAAATTACCATCATAGAACTAAGACTGGAATAATTCAATCAAACCAGCACTGCGGAAACAGTATGGTCAATTTTACAATTTCCATTGGGTGAAACATCAAACCCGATTTTGATTTAGTCCTGCTTTTTCTCTTGTGATGTATTGTTTGATATTCTCTTTCAAATGCTCCACGACTCCCAATGTGCTCACTGCTCTCCCAATGCTAGAATGATGGGTCGAAACATGTTTATGTTCAAGCAATGAAGTTTATGCAGTGAAGTTATGTTTGTGTCTGAGGGAATATGAACAGGGTTGTTTGACCTGTGGACATATAATCATCTTGCAAAGGTGGTAAGAATCCCCCAAATCCATGGCATTTTATTGTTCAGTTTGTAACAAGGATATTTGCAGTACATTGACCCTGTCAATTGCACATGTAAAAGGCATTTGATTGTCATATGATTTATAACTTGGGATGGAGGTGGTGAAACCTTTTTTGAATTGTCGTTTTAAATATTTCATACAGTGCAATTTATTTTCATGATCTTGAGTTAAATATTCAGCTAATGTGAAGACAATACTTATTTTTTTTATGAAACTTAATGTCTAAAGGCCCAGTGCAGTTAAACGTGATTTTCCTGTGTTTTATATATATTTACAGACTGAGGTTGGAATAATACTGTGAAATGATCATTCCCATTTAGCGTAAGAGCTGTTTGAAAAGACTGCTTGAAATTTCAGCCTGTTTTGAAAGGATGGATTTTTGCCCTGCCTGGCAACATCATCAGGCGGTATAAGTTAATAGATCAATAACAGAGTTTCAAACCTCTCTGCCAATAACAGCTAGTTCCCAGGTTACATTAGGCTCGTCCAATTGGGCCCTCACTCAGACCACTCCCAGACAGTCCTTGCAAAATTCTTGCTCGAGAAATTGCTCTTTGCTTAGAAGCAATTTTTTTATTTAAAATTTTCACCATTTAAATTCCAAACAATCACAGTAAGCTACTCAATTGTTACCCAGAAATTTGATATTGAGATAAAAACAGCTGCATTGGGCCTTTTTTTAAAGTGGCAATATGTAACTTTTTGGGCGACCAGACCAAATTCACATAGATCTATAACTCACATTTCTATCATTCAACTTGAAAGCAAGTCTAAGAAGCGGAAGATCTGTTCTATGTGCGCTATTTCTATGCTTCCTGTTAAGTTTTGTTTTTCATCTTTTATGTTTGGTTTTGAGCACCGTCTTCAAACAGCTGAAACAACAATATGTTTGGTTATGGAAAATATATTTCACAGCGGTTTAGATGGTACAATGGTTCTACACTATACTAGCTTATTTTGTCACACAAACTGAAATTAGGCAAACTATTAGAGTTTTAGCAACCTGCCTAGTGCAACTTTAAGACCATTGTTGGTCATTCACAAAATGCTGTGTACATGTTTGTGCAATTTTGATGTGTACATTTTGTCATAAATATCCAATATTTTTTTTCTACTGACAATGACTGTAAAGGTATTTAACACACGGTGTACAACTAAACTGGAATTGTATATTTTTTGCTGAAAATAAAAATGTTTATATTTGAATTATGGGTTGTATTGTTTTTGGTGGGGGTTAAACTGAGAGAATACTTTAATTAAATAACTTAAGTCAATCAAATCCCATCTAAAATTATGCAAAACAAGGACAATATATATTTTTTCTCCAATTTAAATATGTAAAATAATACTGCAATAAATTCACCATATGTGGCCCATGGTTGGTATTATTTGGAACCACACAAACAATAAATGCAACCATAAACAAAACAATTGCACAAGTTTAGTTTAAATTGGTTGACTATAGTTGAGACCAGTCTCTGTCCTCTGGACCCTGTGTCTCTGCAGACTGAGTTTCCCGGGCCGCTGGCTGATTCCCATCCCAGGTCCTCTTCCGGGAGACTGAAGGCTGTGAGCTTACTTCCAGTCTGTTGCGTGTAGAATATCCACATCTCAGGAAGTCGTTGGACCTTCTTTTTTTATATTTTCAGAGGTATTGTTAACAAACTTGAATTATAAACCGGTTCGGCCCCTGGTTCGACCGTGATCTGGCAGAGTTATTCCACCTCAAGAATTCCATTTGGGGAAAGGCTCCGGACACACATTCTCCGGCTGAATGGCTCCTAGCCACTGTGCGTCTACATCTGTATTGCTTGCTGTTTGGGGTTTCGGTTTCTGTACAGCACTGTGACATCGGCTGATGTAAAAATGGCTTTATAAATGAATTTGACTTAATCACCACTTCATTAAGTCAGGATTCCTATTTGACTCAGCCATGCCTCCTTGCCCATCTAACATTTCCTCATCTCCCAGCCCTTCTAATGAGACTAGCCACGATGCTCCTCCCTCTTTTTCCTCTGCCCGCTACAAAGTGTCTCCCTGCAGGCAGTCACTGAGTCTGAGGTGCTAAAGGAGCTCCTTAAACTTGACCCCAAAAAACCATCTGGGTCTTCTTCTTTAAGTTGCTGCCCCTATCATCGCTGAGCCTATCTCTAACCTTTTTAACCTCTCTCCCCTTTCTGGGGAGGTTCCCCTTACTTGGAAGGCAGCCATGGTGCGTCCTTTATTTAAAGTGGAGATAAAGCTGATCCTAATTGTTATAGGCCAATTTCTATTTTGCCCTGTTTCACTTTTGATAAAAGCCAGTCAGTTGGTTATTGACAAGTTTTCTTGATGTCTATAGTATTCTCTCTGGTATGCAATCTGGTTTACGCTAAGGTTATGGATGTCACTGCAACCTTAAAGGTCCTAAATGATGTCACAATTGCCCTTGATTCTAAGCAATGTTGTGCTGCTATTTTTTATTGACTTGGCCAAAGCTTTTGATACGGCAGACCATTCCATTCTTGTGGGCCGGCTAAGGAGTATTGGTGTCTCTGAAGGGTCTTTGGCCTTGTTTGCTAACTACCTCTTTAAGAGTGCAGTGTTTGAAGTCAACATCTGCTGTCTCAGCCACTGCCTGTCACCAAGGGTGTACCCTAAGGCTTACATCAACAACATAGCTCAAGCAGCTCTCTCGTCCATTTTTATATGCAGATGATAGTCTTATACTCAGCTTGCCCCTCCCCGGATTTTGTGTTAAACGCTCTACAACAAAGCTTTCTTAGTGTCCAACAAGCTTTCTCTGCCCTTAACCTTGTTCTGAACACCTCCAAAACAAAGGTCATGTGGTTTGATAAGAAGAATGCCCCTCTCCCCTACCTCTGAGGGTTTAGAGCTTGAGGTATTCACCTCATACAAGTACTTGGGAGTATGGCTAGAAGGTACACTGTCCTTCTCTCAGCACATATCCAAGCTGCAGCCTAAGGTTAATTCTAAACTTGGTTTCCTCTATCGTGATCGCTCCTCTTTCACCCCAGCTGCCAAATGAACCCTGATTCAGATGACCATCCTACCCATGCTAGATTACGGAGATGTAATTTATAGATAGGCAGGTAAGGGTGCTCTCGAGCGGCTAATGTTCTTTACCATTCGGCCATCAGATTTGCCACCAATGCTCCTTATAGGACACATCACTGCACTCTATACTCCTCTGTAAACTGGTCATTTCTGAATACCTGTCGCAAGACCCATTGGTTGATGCTTATTTATAAAACCCACTTAGGCCTCACTCCACCCTGTCTGAGATATCTACATACAACGCCCGTTCTGCCAGTCACATTCTGTTAAAGATCCGCAAAGCACACACATCCCTGGGTCGCTCCTCTTTTCAGTGCTCTGCACCTAGCGAGTGGAACAAGCTGCAAAAAACACTCAAACTGGACATCTCCATCTCTTCATTCAAAGGCTCAATTATGGACACTCTTACTGACACTTGTGGCTGCTTCGTGTGATGTATTGTTGTCTATACCATCTTGCCCTTTGTGCTGTTGACTGTGCCCAGTAATGTTGTGTTGCTATTGTGTTGTCTTAGATCTCTCTTTATGTAGTGTTGTGGTGTCTCTCTTGTCGTGATGTGTGTTTTGTCCTATACATATAATTTTTATTCCAGCCCCCGTCCCCGCAGGAGGCCTTTTGCCTTTTGGTAGGCCATCATTGTAAATAAGAATTTGTTCTTAACTGACTTGCCTAGTTAAATAAAAAAAATAAAAAGGTACACTTGGGAATAGCACGCTGGGAATGCCACTGTTCTCCTCATACTGTACTTCCTATTTTTCTGGCAAATAAAATAAAATCAAAGTTTATTTGTCACGTGCGCCGAATACAACAGGGACCTTACAGACCTTACAGTGACCTTAGACCTTACAGTGAAATGCTTACTTACAGGCTCTAACCAATAGTGCAAAAAAGGTATTAGGTGAACAATAGGTAAGTAAAGAAATAAAACAACATTAAAAAGACAGGCTATAAACAGTAGCGTGGCTATAAAAGTAGCGAGGCTACATGCAGACACCGGTTAGTCAGGCTGATTGAGGTAGTATGTACATTTAGCTATGGTTAAAGTGACTATGCATACAGTGAGGGGAAAAAGTATTTGATCCCCTGCTGATTTTGTACGTTTGCCCACTGACAAAGAAATTATCAGTCTATAATTTTAATGGTAGGTTTATTTGAACAGTGAGAGACAGAATAACAACAAAAAAATCCAGAAAAACGCAAATGAAAAATTTTATAAATGGAATTGCATTTTATTGAGGGAAATAAGTATTTGACCCCCTTTCAATCAGAAAGATTTCTGGCTCCCAGGTGTCTTTTATACAGGTAACGAGCTGGGATTAGGAGCACACTCTTAAAGGGAGTGCTCCTAATCTCAGTTTGTTACCTGTATAAAAGACACCTGTCCACAGAAGCAATCAATCAGATTCCAAACTCTCCACCATGGCCAAGGATGTCAGGGACAATATTGTAGACCTACACAAGGCTGGAATGGGCTACAAAACCATCGCCAAGCAGCTTGGTGAGAAGGTGACAACAGTTGGTGCGATTATTCGCAAATGGAAGAAACACAAAAGAACTGTCAATCTCCCTCGGCCTGGGGCTCCATGCAAGATCTCACCTCGTGGAGTTGCAATGATCATGAGAACGGTGAGGAATCAGCCCAGAACTACACGGGAGGATCTTGTCAATGATCTCAAGGCAGCTGGGACCATAGTCACCAAGAAAACAATTGGTAACACACTACGCCGTGAAGGACTGAAATCCTGCAGCACCCGCAAGGTCCGCCTGCTCAAGAAAGCACATATACATGCCCGTCTGAAGTTTGCCAATGAACATCTGAATGATTCAGAGGACAACTGGGTGAAAGTGTTGTGGTCAGATGAGACCAAAATGGAGCTCTTTGGCATCAACTCAACTCTCTGTGTTTGGAGGAGGAGGAATGCTGCCTATGACCCCAAGAACACCATCCCAACCGTCAAACATGGAAACATTATGCTTTGGGGGTGTTTTTATGCTAAGGGGACAGGACAACTTCACTGCATCAAAGGGACGATGGACGGGGCCATGTACCGTCAAATCTTGGGTGAGAACCTCCTTCCCTCAGCCAGGGCATTGAAAATGGGTTGTGGATGGGTATTCCAGCATGACAATGACCCAAAACACACGGCCAAGGCAACAAAGGAGTGGCTCAAGAAGAAGCACATTAAGGTCCTGGAGTAGCCTAGCCAGTCTCCAGACCTTAATCCCTGAGATGTGTGCTAACCTGGTGGCCAACTGCAAGAAACGTCTGACCTCTGTGATTGCCAACAAGGGTTTTGCCACCAAGTACTAAGTCATGTTTTGCAGAGGGGTCAAATACTTATTTCCCTCATTAAAATGCAATTCCATTTATAAAAAATTTCACGTGTTTTTCTGGATTTTTTTGTTGTTATTCTGTCTCTCACTGTTCAAATAAACCTACCATTAAAATTATAGACTGATCATTTCTTTGTCAGTGGGCAAACGTACAAAATCAGCAGGGGATCAAATACTTTTTTCTCCCCTCACTGTATATGATGAACAGAGAGTAGCAGTAGCGTAAAAGAGGGGTTGGCGGGTGGCGGGACACAATGCAGATAGCCCGGTTAGTCAATGAACGGGAGCACTGGTTGGTCGGCCCAATTGAGGTAGTATGTACAGTGGGGCAAAAAAGTATTTAGTCAGCCACCAATTGTGCAAGTTCTACAACTTAAAAAGATGAGAGAGGCCTGTAATTTTCATCATAGGTACACTTCAACTATGACAGACGAAATGAGAAAAAGAAATCCGGAAAATCACATTGTAGGATTTTTTTATTTATTTATTTGCAAATTATGGTGGAAAATAAGTATTTGGTCAATAACAAAAGTTTATCTCAATACTTTGTTATATACCCTTTGTTGGCAATGACAGAGGTCAAACGTTTTCTGTAAGTCTTCACAAGGTTTTCACACACTGTTGCTGGTATTTTGGCCCATTCCTCCATGCAGATCTCCTCTAGACCAGTGATGTTTTGGGGCTGTCGCTGGGCAACACGGACTTTCAACTCCCTCCAAAGATTTTCTATGGGGTTGAGATCTGGAGACTGGCTAGGCCACTCCAGGACCTTGAAATGCTTCTTACGAAGCCACTCCTTCGTTCGGGCGGTGTGTTTGGGATCATTGTCATGCTGAAAGACCCAGCCACTTTTCATCTTCAATGCCCTTGCTGATGGAAGGAGGTTTTCACTCAAAATCTCACGATACATGGCCCCATTCATTCTTTCCTTTACACGGATCAGTCGTCCTGGTCCCTTTGCAGAAAAACAGCCCCAAAGCATGATGTTTCCACCCCCATGCTTCACAGTAGGTATGGTGTTCTTTGGATGCAACTCAGCATTCTTTGTCCTCCAAACACGACGAGTTGAGTTTTTACCAAAAAGTTATATTTTGGTTTCATCTGACCATATGACATTCTCCCAATCCTCATCTGGATCATCCAAATGCTCTCTAGCAAACTTCAGACGGGCCTGAACATGTACTGGCTTAAGCAGGGGGACACGTCTGGCACTGCAGGATTTGAGTCCCTGGCGGCATAGTGTGTTACTGATGGTAGGCTTTGTTACTTTGGTCCCAGCTCTCTGCAGGTCATTCACTAGGTCCCCCCGTGTGGTTCTGGGATTTCTGCTCACCTTTCTTGTGATCATTTTGACCCCACGGGGTGAGATCTTGCGTGGAGCCGTGGATCGAGGAAGATTATCAGTGGTCTTGTATGTCTTCCATTTCCTAATAATTGCTCCCACAGTTGATTTCTTCAAACCAAGCTGCTTACCTATTGCAGATTCAGTCTTCCCAACCTGGTGCAGGTCTACAATTTTGTTTCTGGTGTCCTTTGACAGCTCTTTGGTCTTGGCCATAGTGGAGTTTGGAGTGTGACTGTTTGAGGTTGTGGACAGGTGTCTTTTATACTGATAACAAGTTCAAACAGGTGCCATTAATACAGGTAACGAGTGGAGGACAGAGGAGCCTCTTAAAGAAGTTGTTACAGGTCTGTGAGAGCCAGAAATCTTGCTTGTTTGTATGTGACCAAATACTTATTTTCCACCATAATTTGCAAATAAATTCATTAAAAATCCTACAATGTGATTTTCTGGATTTTTTTTCCCTCATTTTGTCTGTCATAGTTGAAGTGTACCTATGATGAAAATTACAGGCCTCTCTCATCTTTTTAAGTGAGAGAACTTGCACAATTGGTGGCTGACTAAATACTTTTTTGCCCCACTGTACATGAATGTATAGTTAAAGTGACTATGCGTATATGATAAACAGAGAGTAGCAGCAGCGTAAAAAGAGGGGTTGGGGGGGGCGCACAATGCAAATAGTCCGGGTAGCCATTTTATTACCTGTTCAGGTGTCTTATGGCTTGGGGTAAAAACTGTTGAGAAGCCTTTTTGTCCTAGACTTGGCACTCCGGTACTGCTTGCCATGCGGTAGTAGAGAGAACAGTCTATGACTGGGGTGGCTGGGGTCTTTGACAATTTTTAGGGCCTTCCTCTGACACTGCCTGGTGTAGTCCTGGATGGCAGGCAGCTTAGCCCCAGTGATGTCCTGGGCCGTACGCACTACCCTCTGAGGCTGAGCAATTGCCGTACCAGGCAGTGATGCAACCAGTCAGGATGCTCTCGATATTGCAGCTGTAGAACCTTTTGAGGATCTCAGGACCCATGCCAAATCTTTTTAGTTTCCTGAGGGGGAATAGGCTTTGTCGTGCCCTCTTCACGACTGTCTTGGTGTGTTTGGACCATTCTAGTTTGTTGTTGATGTGGACACCAAGGAACTTGAAGCTCTCAACCTGCTCCCCTACAGCCCCGTCGATGAGAATGGGGGCGTGCTCGGTCCTCCTTTTCCTGTAGTCCACAATCATCTCCTTAGTCTTGGTTACTTTGAGGGATAGGTTGTTATTCTGGCACCACCCGGCCAGGTCTCTGACCTCCTCCCTATAGGCTGTCTTGTTGCTGTCGGTGATCAGGCCTACCACTGTTGTGTCGTCTGCAAACTTAATGATGGTGTTGGAGTCGTGCCTGGCCATGCAGTCGTGGGTGAACAGGGAGTATAGGAGGGGACTGAGCACGCACCCCTGGGGAGCTCCAGTGTTGAGGATCAGCGTGGCAGATGTGTTGCTACCTACCCTCACCACCTGGGGGCTGCCCGTTAGGAAGTCCATGATCCAGTTGCAGAGGAAGGTGTTTAGTCCCAGGATCCTTAGCTTAGTGATGAGCTTTGAGGGTACTATGGTGTTGAACGCTGAGCTGTAGTCGATGAATAGCATTCTCACATAAGTGTTCTTTTTGTCCAGGTGGGAAAGGGCAGTGTGGAGTGCAATAGAGATTGCATCATCTGTGGATCTGTTTGGGCGGTATGCAAATTGGAGTGGGTCTAGGGTTTCTGGGATAATGGTGTTGATTTGAGCCATTACCAACCTTTCAAAGCACTTCATGGCTACGGACGTGAGTGCTACGGGTCTGTAGTCATTTAGGCAGGTTGCTTTGTGTTCTTGGGCACAGGGACTGTGGTGGTCTGCTTGAAACATGTTGGTATTACAGACTCAATCAGGGACATGTTGAAAATGTCAGTGAAGACACATGCCAGTTGGTCAGCACATGCCCAGAGCACACGTCCTGGTAATCCATCTGGCCCCGCAGCCTTGTGTATGTTGACCTGTTTAAAGGTCTTACTCAGGTCGGCTACGGAGAGCGTGATCACACAGTCGTCTGGAACAGCTGATGCTCTCATGCATGTTTCAGTGTTCCTTGCCTCGAAGCGAGCATAGAAGTGATTTAGCTCGTCTGGTAGGCTTATGTCACTGGGCAGCTCGCGGCTGTGCTTCCCTTTCTAGTCTGTAATAGTTTGCAAGCCCTGCCACATAAGACGAGCGCCAGAGCCGGTGTAGTATGATTCAATCTTAGCCCTGTATTGACGCTTTGCCTGTTTGATGGTTCGTCGCAGGGCATAGCAGGATTTCTTGTAAGCTTCCGGGTTAGAGTCCCGCACCTTGAAAGCGGCAGCTCTACCCTTTAGCTCAGTGCGAATGTTGCCTGTAATCCATGGCTTCTGGTTGGGGTATGTACGTACAGTCACTGTGGGGACGACGTCTTCGATGCACTTATTGATAAAGCCAGTGACAGCAGCCTGGGCTTCTTGAAAGACTGGACTCCCAACTCTTACAGGTGACCCTAGAAGTGAGGAAACTGTCAGTCCTCTGATGCTCTTTTCCTCTTAAGGGTTGTGTCCTCTTGCTGAAAGCCTCCTGGGCAGCCAGTAGTGGTTGATTCTGTCGCTGTCCTATGGCAGCCCTTTAGCACTACAGAGAAAGTATAATACTTTGTCTATCATGCGAAGATAGTCGTGAAGAGGTCACGACAACACCTTTTCCCTCTCTAGAGACTGAAAAGATTTGGCATGGGGTCCCCAGATCCTCAAAAGGTTCTACAGCTGCACCATCGAGAGCATCCTGATCGGTTGCATCACCGCCTGGTATGACAACTGCTCGGCTTCTGATCGTAAGACGCAACAGAGGGTAGTGCATACGGCCCAGTACATCACTGGGGCCAAGCTTCCTGCAATCCAGGACCTATATAATAGGCGGTGTCAGAGGAAAGACCATAAAATTGTCCGAGACTCCAGTCACCCAAGTCATAGACTGTTTTCTCTGCTACCGCACAGCAAGCGGTACCGGAGCGCCAAGTCCAGGACCAAAAGGCTCCTTAACATCTTCTACCCCCAAGCTGAACAATTAATCAAATGGCCACCGGACTATTGCATTGATTCCCCCCCACCCCTCCATTTGTTTTGTACACTGCTGCTACTCGCTATTCATTATCTATGCATAGTCACTTCACCCCTACCTACATGTACAAATTACCTCAAAAACCTGTACCCCGCACACTGGCTCGGTACCGGTACCCTATGTATATAGCGTCGTAATTGTGTTACTTTTTATTATCTATTTACTTTAGTTTATTTGGTAAATATTTTCTTAACTCTTCTTTAACTGCACTGTTGGTTAAGGGCTTGTAAGTAAGCATTTCACGGTAAGGTCTACACTTGTTGTATTCGTTGCATGTGACAAATAAAGTTTGATTTAATTTGAATGACATTTAAATAAAAGTTGAATACCTCTGGTGGCAACACCACACTGGAGTTCTGGAGGATGCCCTTGTGCCATGATAAATGTATTATTATTTTATTTTTTAAGTTACTCCTAAACTAATACCTGAATTTGAAGATCGAAAATAAATCTTTGCTCAGTGTCACTGTGGTCTCAAGTTGTTTATGTGGGGCTTTGCATCTTTGTGTCTTTCTGTTTTAAGGGAGATAAATATGCTGATAGATTTAGCTTTTCTCCACTACTATCCTTCATGACTACTGATCTGAAAGGATATGCTGTAGGTAAGTTGTGGTGTGTTGGTGTTGTACACTTTTCCAGTATTTTGAACATTAGTTTAGTGTAGTTTAAGAGAGGGAGGGAAGGAAGGAGAACTCCGCTATCCCTTGTTCTGGTCAGTGGGAGAATTAAGGCTTAGAGGGGTTGCAGCTAGTTGACTATAATAGTCAATGTGGCAGAGATGGGTGTGGTGTACCATTCTAAGAACTTCAGACGATGCCAGAAAAAAGTATTTGGTGCCTTACTCCATTATAATGCACACATGTCCTGTACAGAAGCACAGTCATTCATGAAATTTTGGCTCCTCTTGGTGGCAAGAAAATGCAACTTGAGTTTGACGACAGTTTACACAGTTTTGCTATACACACTTTGTGAGGATGTCATTGCCTCTGGACTGATTTAAGGGCTCTTGTTTTTCATTCATGGCATGCCGGTGTTGAGATCTCTAACCAACATTTTACAGCAGTATTGTAATTGTGGGCTTGTAGCTAGGTTTCCATCCAACAGATTTTCATGTGAAAACTCTAGAATCCGCATAAAGAGAATATGCGCGTTTTTCCATCAGTGACCACGTTTACATGCACGCCAATATCCCGTTATTATTAGGGATGCTCAAGTGTTCTGTATTTGAATTTACGGATATAAACATTCTATCCCGTTTAGAATAACCCGAAAAGGCTTGTATACCGGTTATGAGAACCTCGGATAAAATGCCTGGGATATGCTAATCTATAACGGGATACTGTGACATGTAAACATTTTATCCCGTTGACTGTTATTTTTCCAGTCTGCGCAGGTTCAGTTTCGCATATCATGGGTGTCGTGAGATTATATTTTTATTTGATTGTCAAACAAATGACTTCAAGATTAGACTACCTGCGCAGTTCGATCCACCATAATAATTCCTTAATAATTGTGCCTAATTATAATTCATTTACTATAGTTTAAATTACGTTTCTGCTCATAATTTCCGACATTATATTATAATTTCCTACATTTGGTAGGCCATTTGTTTGTCAACTATAGTTTGATACATGCAGCTTCTCTTATGTCATAACTTGTTGCCCCAGAAGACTAAATAAAGTAGTGCTCACCAGAATGTCTTACATCGATAGAATGAATGCATGTGTAATCTATACTGAACAAAAATATAAAAGCAACATGCAACAATTTCAAAGATTTTACTGAGTTACACAGTTAATATAAGGAATTCAGTAAATTGAAAAACCTTTATTAGGCCCTAATCTATAGATTTCACATGACTCGGAATACAGATATGCCTCTGTTGGACATAGATACCTTTAAAAAAAAATAGGGGCGTGGATTAGAAAACCAGTCAGTATCTGGTGTGACCACCATTTGCCTCATGCAGCACGACACATCTCCTTCGCATAGAGTTGATCAGGCTGTTGTTGATTGTTGCCTGTGAAATGTTGTCCCACTCCTCTTCAATGGCTTTGCGAAATTGCTGGATATTGGCGGGAACTCTGTTCACAACGTTGACATAAGCAAACCGCTCACCCTCACCGCGCCATGCACGTGGTCTGCAGTTCTGAGGCCAGTTGGACTTGCTGCCAAATTCTCGAAAACGAAGTTAGAGGCTGCTCTGGTGGATATTCGTGCAATCAGCATGCCAATTGCAAAATCCCTCAAAACTTGAGACATCTGTGGCATTGTGGCACAAAAATGCTAATTATAGAGTGGAATTCTATTGTCCCCAGCACAAGGTGCACCTGTGTAATGATCATGCTTTTTAAAATCAGTTTCTTGATATGCCACACCTATCAAGTGGATGTATTATCTTGGCAAATGAGAAATGCTCACTAATGGGGATGTAAACAAATTTGTGCAAAAAAATTAGCGAAATAAGCCTATTGTGCTATGGAAAATTTCCGGAAACTTTTATTTCAGCTCATGAAACATGGGACCAACACTTTACATGTTGTGTTTATATTTTTGTTCGGGGTGTAGTTAACACCGTAAAATTATCTGTTTTGTTTTAGGGACAGAGTAGAAAACACAATAACTCCAAAACAGTGGAAAGACTGGTCCTGTGCAAAATGTCCAAATGTCATCAAGCTTGACCAGTTTTAAGGAAATGAAAAGCTGAGAAAATGAAGAAACACATTTCTGATAAGACTTCAGTTCATTTTAGTTGCATATTTTATGTGGTGGAAATACTGTCTGTTTGCATAACAGTTTCAAAGATAACACATTACAAGTGCATTTGCATTTTCTCTAACGATGCTGAAAGAAAGAAATCATATTTCTCCACTCCTGTTCCCGAGACAAAATTTGTTTCTAATTTCTCTGTAAGAAATGCATAATTCTGCAGAAGTTCAGTGCGTGGTGACGTAGTGCACACAGAATATACTTTTTCAACTAAGTTTTCATGTAGCAAATACAAATCTAAAGTTCAATATGTTTCCATCGCATTTCCAACTCTATGGATAGTTTTGTCACAAACTGTTGCCTTAAATAGCAAATGTGCCTACTCTGGTCTTCGCACATGAGCTCCAGCCAACACCCGATACAGTGCGGGTACTTTGTGCGGTTATAGTCTACATCATGTGTCAAATGTATTCCACAGACGGCCGAGTGTCTGCGGGTTTTCGCTCCTCCCTTGCTTTTGGTTGATTAATTAATGGCAATAATTAGTAAAGAACTCCCCTCACCTAGTTGTCTAGGTCTTAATTGAAAGGAAAAAACAAAAACCCGCAGACACTAAGCGCTCCATGGAATGAGTTTGACTGACACCCCTAGTCTACATGATGAGATTATTACTGATAAGAGCAAGAATATTTTTATTTGTCAAACGGCTGTCACTAGAATAAGACCCTTTATATTAATTGGAAAGGGACATCAAGATCACAATGCACTTTCACCACCATATGAAATTCATAATTTATTTAATCTGTAGCCTAATAAACTGTATGGTTTCCAGAGTCATAGTGGGAGGAGGATCACACACCATATCATCGCGTTACTCCAAGTTTACGTCGATATGATGGTTATTTTATCAATATTTGCGCATTAAGGCGTTTCCACCGCCATTTCTGGCATAATTAATTTTACTGACACTTAAAGATCCCACCATGTAGAATGAACGAATTGTCTGTCAGCATTTATAAAGTTGTTTAGAAACTTCCTGTTTCCATCATAGCTGTTGTGATTGTTTTTAAATATGGTATGACTTTACTCTAATAACTGGATGGAAACATGGTTTGTCTGTAATCCTTAATTTTTGACAAGTTTAGCCATTTGCCTCTGTTGTCACACTCACTTAGATGTTGTATTCTATTTTAACCAAGGGGAGACAACGTTTCATCAGTGAATGACTGTGACAGCTAGCAATGGCTAATATTTCATCCAGGAAAGAAGGAAAATGGAGGGGAAATGATTTAGTATAACAGACAAAGACAGACAAGTTCAAGTTTTTATCATCTCCACATGTCAGTCATAGACACTGAAACACATGGATATTGCATTGCTAATAGACAATAAAACGAACAAGAGAAAAACATGACAAAATTTACATTTGCCAAAAGTAAGGTATGGGTGACTGTGTCCTTCACAGACAGACAAATGCAAACATGCATAAAGCCAAACACACACTGCAGTGGAGGCTGCTGAGGGAGGACGGCTCATAATAATGACTGGAACGGAGTAAATGGAATGGTATCAAGCACATAGAAACCTTGTGTTTGATGTATTTGATACCATTCTACCGATTCCGCTCCAGCCATTACCACAGTGTAGATGAAGGGGACGAGACAGGTTAAAGAAGGACTTTGAAGCCTCAAGATAATTAAGACATGGATTGTGTGTGTGCATTTTTGTTACACTTTTTATATACACTGCCTGTATTTATTTACTGGATTCTTGCCATCGCTCACTGTTATATACAGAGTCTAATGCTGTATATATCATTAGTATATATTTTTGCTGTAATATACCCATAGATTGCATTTGGATTACTGATACAGTGTTATTTGGGTTGTTAACAAGTCTCTGAATGTCCTTGAGTGGCTCAGCCAGAGCCTGGACTTGAACTCGATCTAACATCTCTGGAGAGACCTGAAAATAGCTGAGCAGCGATGCTCCCCATCCAACCTGACAGAGCTTGAGAGGATCTGCAGAAAAGAATGGGAGAAACTCCCCAAAGACAGGTGTACCAAGCTTGTAGTGTCATACCCAAATAGACTCGAGGCTGTAATCACTGCCAACGGTGCTTAAACAATACTTATGTAAATGTGATATTTCAGTTTTTTTTTTTATTATACATTTGCAAAAATGTCTAAAAACCTGTTTTTGCTTTGTCAATATGGGGTATTGTGTATAGATTGATGAGGGGGGGGGAAAAACTATTTAATACATGTAATCAAAATGTGGAAAAAGTCAAGGTGTTTGAATACTTTCCTGAATGCACTGTATGTCTCTGTAGTACCAAAGGGCTGCCACAGGACAGCCACAGAATCGACCACTACTAGCTGCCCAGGAAGCTTTCAGCCAGAGGACACACCTCAAAGATGAAAAGATTATCAGAGGACTCTGACAGTTTACTCACCTCTAGGGTCACCTGTAAAAGGAGCAGGGAGTACAGTCCTTCAACAAGCTCAGGCTGCTGACAGCTAGAGGGCAACCCTCTGAATAAAAAGAGGAAGTATGAGGAGGGACAGTGGCATTCTCAGTGTACTAGTCCCAAATGTACCTTCAGTCTCCCGGAAGAGGACCTGGGAATCAGCCAGTGTCCCGGGAAACTCAGAGTCCATAGAGAGTCCGAAAAGACAGAAGGTCCAGTGAGGACAGTGACTTGTCTCAATTTAAATTGACCAATCTGAACTAAACTTGTGCACGTTGTTGCATTTCTTTTGTTGTATTTATGTTGCAATAATTTTATTGTGGTTCCAACTAACCAATCATGGCCCATATGGTGCATTTATTACAGTATTATTAAATTATATCAATTTAAATAGGAAAACAAATATATTTTAAATCTACATTGTCCTTGTGTTTGTTATTGTCATTGAGATAAGATTTGATTATTGCTTACAAATGTTTTACCGGACAGGTACATTACATTTTGACTGGGTGATACGTTTTTCATTTAGCCTAAATCAATTATTGACCAAAGTCAATACATTTTGAAGGAAATGTATGACATTGTCTCCTAGAGTACATCTAATAACCAATAAACTCAGTGGACATAAATGTATTTTTTATTGCTCATAAATTCTGCAATGAGGGCCCAGCAAAGCAGCGGAGTTTCAGGTCTGCGAAAGTAAAAGCGCTAAAATAAACAAGCGGGAGGGGACGTCAACCAAACACATAGCGCAATGTTTGTCATTTAATATTTAATCCCGAGCGCAGGGATTGGGGTTTCCGCACTGTGCCTTTTCCTGGATGCTACGAAAACAATATAAGGGAGGGTTGAACCGTGTAACAGACCGCCCCATATAAACAAGTAACTGTTATGTCTATTGGGACTATTCAACAGACATAGGTAAACGAAATCTGTCGTCCTACTACGACAGTTTTGAAAACTAGCTAGCTAGTCTTTGTAATAGCCAAATAATCAATTGAAATGGAGCGGTGGAAAGGCAGAGTAGCTCTCGTGACTGGAGCCTCGGTCGGGATTGGAGCGGCTGTTGCTCGGGCACTTGTCCAACACGGCATGAAGGTTGTGGGATGTGCCAGGAATGTTGACAAAATCGAGGTGAGTAAACATTAAACAATGTAAGTGAGAAAACTGTCGCAATCACTAATAGTAGCGAGCGGACAGTTCCTCGGATGGCTGAAGTGCGCCAAAAGACCAGTTTGCAGCTAACTGGCAGTGGCTAGCTATAGCCATTTTTTTCTCACCTACAGTCATTGTTTCTCACTGTATTAGATAGAGATACACAGTAGCTAGCTTTAGCCAGCCGATTCTAGCATGCAATAGGTTTGCCTGCTATAGAATTCAGAATACATTTATACATTTGTGATTTACTTTGGCCTAACCAATTGAAATAAATGTAACTTTTTAAACATAATTTACGCAAGCTTTACATGCGAGTTGCATTGATTTAATGCAATTTGCTGTCATATTTGTTGGTTTGCTATTTTTTTTAAATCAATAATAAAAGGGAGTGAGATTGCTCAATGCATAATGCACTTATTACAAAGGCAATTATTAACATGTTATCACAGAATAATGCCAGTCCTGATGTTTCTTTTTAGAAATCTTCATCTACCATTTTAAGAAAATGTTAAATTAATTTCCCAGTTATTAGCTAGCTAGCTACATATCTAATCACTATTATTCTGTTTTATACAACGAATGGATCTAATCCTGAATGCTGAATTGGTTAAAGTGCATTTCAGCTGGTGTCTATTCCACAAATTACCACTGCTAAAATCTATGAAGTTAAAATGCATATTTACTCTCTTCCATCTGACTGTGCAATCTACTGTCTCATCAGCCCAGCCAGGCAAATTATAAACTTGATCTCCACTATAAAAGCATCTAGACATGATCTCACATTTCTTTTAGACTAACATTTAGTTTTCAACAGCAGAGATTTGTATAAACCTTGCTATCTGTTGTTGCTAATTTATTCATTACTCAACTTCATCTCGGGCCTAACAACACCCGTGACAATATATCCTCTCGGGTATTATCACTTAAATACACATTCTCATTCTCTCTTTCCTAAGATTGGGAAATAGATGTGGCATGTCTTGTCAACATTGCATTACTAACAAAAGTTGTCTTCTAAAACAAGTGAATATAATTCTTTTTTTGTCACATACACCAGATATGTGCAGTGAAATGTGTTGTTTTACAGGGTCAGCCATAGTAATACAGCGCCTCTGGAGCACACACACACACACACACACACACACACACACACACACACACACACACACACACACACACACACACACACACACACACACACACACACACACACACACACACACAGATTGTGCAACTGACTTCTTTAGCCCTCCACCCATTTGCTGATCACCTGGCTTCCTGTCCGGTCAATCGTTAACTGCTCCAGCTTTGGCCAGAATAGAGTACCACAGTATGACTCATAATAAACATAAAACCTAGCAGTCAAATAGGGATATGGTTAAAAAAAAATTATAACCATGTAAATCTCACTAGGACAAGATGACTTTTATCAATATATTTGCCTGTATTTACCCACAAAACAATAAATGCTAATTAGCTGCTATCTGGACGAGACTGGCAAATCGAGGCAAAGGTAAGAATCTCTGGATTAACTATCTAATGTTAGCTAAATGTAGTAATGAATAAATTGGCAAAATGTCTTTCAAATGACAGTTCTGTGAACTGTCTTGTGCAAGTTTTAATTTGGCACAATACCTGTTTAGCAAAGGTTTCAGATAGAGATGACGTGCAGGGGCCTGCAGGGATTTGTAGTCTTGCAAGATGTCTACTTTGAAGCTAATTTGCATTTTCAAATATGAGATTAAATAGAGACAAATATATTGATAAAAGTAACCTTTTCCAGGCACATTGGTGCGGCTGGCTACTCGGTTAAGCGAGAAGTGTTTCAAGAAGCAGTGTGGCTTGGCAGGGTCGTGTATAGAGAAAACTGTATAGAGAAAAAGGTGTAAAAGTCCCCAAAAATATATATAAAAAAAAAAAACGAATCACCTTGTCCGAAAGAGATTAACATGGTTATCAAAATATCACGCCAGGGTAAGCCCACACGAAACGCAGCTCTTATTTTATTTTAGTGTTTCTAAAATCTCCAAGAGGAAAAATGAATGGTGTAAAAACAAAAAAAAACGATTGGAACCATTTCCCTGTTGGACCGCTAGGTTTTATGGGTATTATGACACCTCCACTGTGGGGCTCTATGGGCCCCTGTCCTTGACTTCTGCAAAACACCACAGCCACTTAGTTTCTCTAGATCAATCAGAGATTAGAGCATTGACGGAGTGCCATTGCAACCTACAGACCAGACTTACCCTCTTCCATTGATAAGGAAGACTTTGTCCACTATTAAAAGTTTGGATTTGTTCCACTACAAAAAGTTACCTGTACTGTTAAGACATCTTATTATTCTACAGGGTCACCATTGTTTTGAAGGTTGACAAACTCCTTTCTTGACCACAGAGCAAATTGCTTTACTATTCATTTTCTAGCAGACACTCTTACCCAGAGCAACTAGGGCTAAGTTGCCTTGCTTAAGGGCACATCACCACATGTTTCACCTAGGCAACTCAGGGAATTGAACTAGTGACCTTTCAGTCACTGGCCCAATGCTCTTAACCGCTAGGCTACATGCCACCCATTCAGCAACCTTTTGAATTTCAGGTTTCTGACATTGGAAATCATGGGTGATAAAAATACATTAAGCAGTAGGCTATTTGTTCTTTATTAGAATATGCTTGGCTTTACACAAGATTCCACTGACACTTTTGCAACCACAGGCCATCTCCAATGTTTGGCCAAGAACTGAGGGAAAGATTGTGTGGAGGCTGGAAGGTGAAGAAGGAGTGACAAGCTTTCAACACCCCCCTCTCTGGGACAGACTGCATCACTTGTATGAGGCCTCTGAGCATTGTCTGTGTTTGAGCTGAAGGGGAAAGGGGGCACAAAGCTAGCATTGTACCACCTCTGCCATGCCCACACTGGGGACTGGCTGTAACAGTGCCAAGCAGGGTATGCACTCACTGAAACGGGGGCTTGTAACTAAGTGTCCATCACCATTTTGTGCTCTTTTTTTACATGGGGAAAATGAGTTGATGAGTACAATGTAGGCTACATACCCCAAGAGAGCTATGTTCTTTGATAGCAGACAAGACATAGGTAGTTATAGACAGGTTTCCAAACAACGTCAAAATGTTGCGCACGCATTGCATGGGTAGAAGGCTGTGTGTTTTGATTCTGAACAGTCAGATAGCTAGCAACAATGACAAAAGCTGCCATGTGGGTAATTGTAGGTGGCTTGTTTTTTTTTAACCAGGGAAGTCAGTTTAGAACAAACTCTTATTTACAATGACAGCCTAGGAACAGCCTTGTTCAGTGGCAGACCAACAGATTTCTACCTTGTCAGCTTGGGGATTTGATCTAGCAACCTTTTGGTTACTGGCCCAATGCTCTAACCACTAGGCTACCTGCCATTTTAGCTAGTTGAATTAGTTATTGATACCTATAATGAGATGGATGGAGATGTGTGGTCACCAAGGGCTGCCTGCAGGAATGGGGAAATGGATGCTGTTCCAATATAAATGGACCTTTACTGTACAGTGAGTGCATAGTGCTACATTTTTTGCATCACACTCTTACCAACTGTACCCGTTTTTACTGCCGGTGCAGAGCCTCACCGGGCCTTCACGACTGGACTACTGACGTTATCTGCCCGAGGGGGTTATTCAACCGGCCCTCAGTCGCGACGTCACCTGTACGCCCATCAGCTAACTGCGGCCTGCTAACGTTTTGCTGTCTAGAGCATATCGGCTGCTAGCTAAACAGGTCCATCAGACAATTTCTTGGGCCACTATACCTATTTTGCCAATTGGCCTGGTCCCCTTCACCACACGGAACCCCACTAACCCATCACAACTGGTCTACCGACGGAAACGCACGAGGAGGCTATAAACACAAAGACTTCCTCCGTCTTTGTTAGCCGGCCTGCTAGCCTTTGCTAGCTTGCTACCCCCGGCTTGCTGTCTGAATCGGCGTGTCCCCAACCAGCCTCACTACTAACTGGATCCTTATGATCACTCGGCTAAGCATGCCTCTCCTCAATGTCAATATGCCTTGTCCATTGCTGTTCTGGTTAGTGTTTATTGTCTTATTTCACTGTAGAGCCTCTAGCCCTGCTCAATATACCTTATCCAACCCTTCAGTTCCACCACCCACACATGCGATGACATCACCTGGTTTAATGTTTCTAGAGACAATATCTCTTTCATCACCACTCAATGCCTAGGTTTACCTCCACTGTATTTACGTCCTACCATTCCTTTGTCTGTACATTATGCCTTTAATCTATTTTATCACCCCCTGAAACCTGTTCTTTTTACTCTCTGTTCAGGACGTCCTAGACGACCAGTCATTATAGCCTTTAGCCGTACCCTTATCCTACTCCTCCTCTGTTCCTCAGGTGATATAGAGGTTAATCCAGGCCCTGCAGTGCCTAGCTCCACTCCTATTCCCCAGGCGCTATCATTTGTTGACTTCTGCAACCGTAAAAGCCTTGGTTTCATGCATGTTAACATTAGAAGCCCACTCTGCCAACCCGGATGTCCTAGCCGTGTCTGAATCCTGGCTTAGGAAGACCACCAAAAACGCTGAAATCTCCATCCCTAACTACAACATTTTCAGACAAGATAGAATGGCCAAATGGAGCGGTGTTGCAATCTACTGCAGAGATAGCCTGCAGAGTTCTGTCTTACTATCCAGGTCTGTACCCAAACAATTTGAACTTTTACTTTTAAAAATCCACCTTTCTAGAAACAAGTCTCTCACTGTTGCCGCTTGCTATAACCACCCTCTGCCCCCAGCTGTGCTCTGGACACCATATGTGAACTGATTGCCCCCCATCTATCTTCAGAGTTCGTGCTGCTAGGTGACCTAAACTGGGACATGCTTAACACCCCCGGCCATCCTACAATCTAAGCTTGATGCCCTAAACCTCACACAAATCATCATTGAACCTACTAGGTACAACCCCAGTAGGTAAACACGGGCACCCTCATAGATGGCATCCTAACTAACTTGCCCTCCAAATACACCCCTGCTGTTTTCAACCAAGATCTCAGCGATCACTGCCTCATTGCCTGCATCCGTAATGGGTTTGCGGTCAAACGATCTCCCCTCATTACTGTTAAACGTTCCCTAAAACGCTTCAGCGAGCATGCCTTTCTAATAGACCTGGCCCCGGGTATCCTGGAAGGATATTGACCTCATCCCATCAGTAGAGGATGCCTGATTATTCTTTAAAAGTGCCTTCCTCACCATCTTAAATAAGCATGCCCCATTCAAGAAATTTAGAACCAGGAACAGATATAGCCCTTGGTTCTCTCCAGACCTGACTGCCCTTGACCAGCACAAAATCATCCTGTGGCGTTCTGCATTAGCATCGAACAGCCCCCGTGATATGCAACTTTTCATGGAAGTCAGGAACCAATATACACTGGCATTTAGGAAAGCCAAGGCTAGCTTTTTCAAGCAGAAATTTGCTTCCTGTAACACAAACTAAAAAAAGTTCTGGGACACTGTAAAGTCCATGGAGAATAAGAGCACATCCTCCCAGCTGCCCACTGCACTGAGGATAGGAAACGCTGTCACCACCGATAAACCCACAACAATTGAGAATTTCAATAAGCATTTTTCTACGGCTGGCCATGCTTTCCACCTGGCTACCTCTACCCCGGTCAACAGCCCTGCACCCCCCTCAGTAACTCGCCAAAGCCTCCCCCATTTCTCCTTCTCCCAAATCCAGTTAGCTGATGTTCTGAAAGAGCTGCAAAATCTGGACCCCTACAAATCAGCCGGGCTAGACAATCTGGACCCTTTCTTTCTAAAAGTATCTGCCGAAATTGTTGCAACCCCTATTACTAGCCTGTTCAACCTCTCTTTCGTGTCGTCTGAGATACCCAAAGACTGGAAAGCAGCTGCGGTCATCCCCCGTTTCAAAGGGGGAGACACTCTTAACCCAAACGTCTATAGACCTATATCTATCCTACCCTGCCTTTCTAAGGTCTTTGAAAGCCAAGTTAACAAACAGATTACCGACCATTTCGAATCCCATCGTACCTTCTCCGCTATGCAATCTGGTTTCAGAGCTGGTCATGGGTGTACCTCAGCCACGCTCAAGGTCCTAAACGACATCATAACCGGCATCGATAAAAGACATTACTGTGCAGCCGTATTCATTGATCTGGCCAAGGCTTTCAACTCTGTCAATCACCACATCCTTATCGGCAGACTCGACAGCCTTGGTTTCTCAAATGATTGTCTCGCATGGTTCACCAACTACTTCTCAGATAGAGTTCAGTGTGTCAAATCAGAGGGCCTGTTGTCCGGGCCTCTGGCAGTCTCTATGGGGGTGCCACAGGGTTCAATTCTTGGGCCGACTCTCTTCTCTGTATACATCAATGATGTCGCTCTTGCTGCTGGTGAGTCTCTGATCCATCTCTACGCAGACGACACCATTCTGTATACTTCTGGCCCCTCTTTGGACACTGTGTTAACTACCCTCCAGACAAGCTTCAATGCCATACAACTCTCCTTCTGTGGCCTCCAACTGCTCTTAAACGCAAGTAAAACTAAATGCATGCTCTTCAACCGATCACTGCCCGCATCTGTCCGCCCATCCAGCATCACTACTCTGAACGGTTCTGTCTTAGATTATGTGGACAACTACAAATATCTAGGTGTCTGGTTAGACTGTAAACTCTCCTTCCAGACTCACATCAAACATCTCCAATCCAAAATTAAATCTAGAATTGGCTTCCTATTTCGCAACAAAGCATCCTTCACTCATGCTGCCAAACATACCCTCGTAAAACTGACCATCCTACCGATCCTCGACTTCAGTGATGTTATTTACAAAATAGCCTCCAATACTCTACTCAACAAATTGGATGCAGTTTATCACAGTGCCATCCGTTTTGTTACCAAAGCCCGATATACCACCCACCACTGCGACCTGTACGCTCTCGTTGGCTGGCCCTCGCTTTACACTCGTCGCCATACCCACTGGCTCCAGGTCATCTACAAGTCCCTGCTAGGTAAAGCCCCGCCTTATCTCAGCTCGCTGGTCACCATAGCAGCACCAACCCGTAGCACGCGCTCCAGCAGGTATGTCTCACCGGTCACCCCCAAAGCCAATTCCTCCTTTGGCCGACTTTCCTTCCAGTTCTCTGCTGCCAATGACTGGAACGAACTACAAAAATCTCTGAAACTGGAGACACTTATCTCCCTCACCAGCTTTAAGCACCAGCTGTCAGAGCAGTTCACAGACCTCTGCACCTGTATATAGCCCATCTGTAAATAGCCCAACCAACTACCTCATCCCCTACTGTATTTATTTATTTATCTTGTTCTTTTGCTCCCCAGTTTTTCTACATTGCACATTCATCTACTGCACATCTACCATTCCAGTGTTTAAATGCTATATTGTAATTACTTTGCCACCATGGCCTATTTATTCCCTTACCTTCCTTATCCTACCTCATTTGCACTCTTTGTATATAGATTTGTTTTTTCTACTGTATTATTGACTGTATGTTTGTTTTACTCCATGTGTAACTCTGTGTTGTTGTATGTGTCGAACTGCTTTATCTTGGCCAGGTCGCAGTTGTAAATGAGAACTTGTTCTCAACTTGCCTACCTGGTTAAATAAAGGTTAAATAAAATACAAATAAATAAATAAATTGGACCACACAGGACTGTGCACAGAGACTGTAGACAAGACTGGTTTCAGTGTGACTGTGATTTGTGGCCCAGGCGGGAGGTTAGGACAAGCTTATCTTTACATTTCTGTGTCATTATTTGAACAGAGACCTTCAGTGATACTTACTGCTGCATAATTGTGGGAAATAATGGGTCACCCTAGCCTACTTTCAGGTACCTTTGTCCAATGTGCCCAGAGCTGCAATAGACAATCTTCTATAAACATAATGATTTTATACGTTTGATAAATTACAGAGTAATCCTACATTCTAACTGTTATTGCCAACGGTGTACAGGTCAGTTGTAAAGCCAGTGACAATAATGGACTTATTATCAGATTTTCCTACACAGCCCCCCAGTCCAGCCCAGTCTGTCAAATTTGCCAAAGATGGGCCAGTGTACAGTATGTAAGGGTATATTTGGCGTTGCTCTGCTTGTGAAGGATAGGATTCGATAGGGAGCTGAGGAGGATCGGTCTGGTTATAGGAGTAGTTGTCACGGTTTATGAATCCTCTCTCTCTCTCTCTCTCTCTCTCTCTCTCTCTCTCTCTCTCTCTCTCTCTCTCTCTCTCTCTCTCTCTCTCTCGTGTGTTTGAGTGTGGGCTTGGTTCCCAATCTCGGTCTGATTGTCTGCGCCAGCTGTAACCACTTACCTATTCCTTTATATGTTCAGTGACTGGTGTTTCATGTTGTCAGATCGTTGTGGCTTCCCTGGTTTCATGTCAGGATTCTGTGCTCGTCTCTCGCCCTCCTTGTGTGGATATTCTTCTGTGTTCCTTCCTCTCCATCTGGACATTCTTCCCTGAATTTCTCCGCGCACTGTTCTTCACACCATCATCGGATTGTCCGTCCAAGTCCCTGCGTCAGATCCCTTCTGAGTATTGTTTGTCTGACCTGGTGCCTCTCTGCACTGTGTTCATTAAACCGTCGTTGCTTGCATCTTGCATCCGCCTCTGTCTTGTTACAGAACGATCTGACCACACCATGGATGCAGCGAGTTCAACCAGTCTGACCGAATTCATTTCCCACAGTATCACGAGAATGGATCAACAAGAGGAGAGCATCTCCAACACAGGTCGGGCGGTACAAGCTCTTGTGGCGCAGGTGTCCCAGCTCACCCAACAATTGCAACATTTGAGGGGTCCCGCTGCGCCACCTACACCGGCAGTGCAACCACCCCGCCAGAGCCGGATTCCCAGCCAGAGCCACGGCTACCGACACCAGAGGGTTATTCAGGTGAACCTGACTATTGCAGAGCTTTTCTTACGAGATGTTCCATGCATTTTTCGTTGCAGCCACGGACCTTCAACCGTGAACAGTCGAAGGTAGCATTCGTACTTACATTGCTATCAGGTAAAGCGGCTCTTTGGGGAACGGCGGTGTGGGAGAACCAGGATCCATGCTGCACCTCGTTCCAGACACTCTCTGAGGAGATGAGAAGGGTCTTCGATCGGGCAGTGGCGGGTAGGGAGGCGGCCAGACTACTCGCTGACCTTTGCCAAGGAGATCGCTCGGTGTCGGAATATTCCATCCAATTCCGCACCCTGGCCGCAGAGTGTCATTGGAACGAGGAGGCGCAGTGGGACATGTTCCTGCATGGGCTGGAGGACCGTGTCCAGAAGGAGATTTATGTTCTGGATCTTCCCAGGAGTTTGAATGGACTAGTGGAACTAGCATTGAGGGTCGATGCTCGTCTGAGTCGGATTGATCGCTGAGCATGCCCAAACAGACCTCATGACGGCACAGAAGGCTGGCGCGCCAGCGGCGGGAACACGGCCAGCCCAGTCTTCGTTCACGAGCCCATGCAGGTGGGTAGAGCTCGGCTTTCCCGGGAGGAGAGGGAGAGGCGGAGATCCCAAGGACTCTATCTCTACTGTGGTAGAGCGGGCCACTTTATCCACTCCTGCCCGGTAAAAGATCAAGCCCGGTAGTAAGTATGAGGCTACTATCGGGTGGGATCTCCGCCGAGAAGACCTCATCATCTACCCTCCTCCCGGTAAGACTAAGATGGGCGACCCACACGCACGACACTCAAGCCTTACTGGACTCTGGAGCAGAAGGTAAATTCATGGACTTCAAGCTCGCTCACAGACTCCAGATTCCTATCACCTCACTCACACACAAGATATCTGTCAACGCTCTTAATGGTCAAGAACTCCCCAACATTTCTCACACCACAGAACCTATCACACTCATCACTTCTGGCAATCACACTGAGACATTATCATTTCTCCTCATGGACTCACCTCTTGCACCATTAGTTCTCGGTCACCCTTGGCTCACTCAACACAACCCCAGAGTTGACTGGGGTCATAATTCCATATCCATGTGGAGTAACAAGTGTCTTGAGTCCTGTTTAGTGTCTGCTTGTTCGTCTATGTCTGATTCTGTGTTTCAAGAGGAGGCAGTGGATTTGTCTAACGTGCCCGTTGAGTACCTCGACCTGAAGGAGATGTTCAGTAAGTCCCGTGCTGCTTCTCTTCCTCCACATCGTCCCTATGACTGTGCAATAGAGTTACTGCCAGGTGAGTCTCCGCCTAAAGGCAAGTTACAGTGGGGGAAAAAAGTATTTAGTCAGCCACCAATTGTGCAAGTTCTCTCACTTAAAAAGATGAGAGAGGCCTGTAATTTTCATCATAGGTACACTTCAACTATGACAGACAAAATGAGGGAAAAAAATCCAGAAAATCACATTGTAGGATTTTTTATGAATTTATTTGCAAATTATGGTGGAAAATAAGTATTTGGTCAATAACAAAAGTTTATCTCAATACTTTGTTATATACCCTTTGTTGGCAATGACAGAGGTCAAACGTTTTCTGTAAGTCTTCACAAGGTTTTCACACACTGTTGCTGGTATTTTGGCCCATTCCTCCATGCAGATCTCCTCTAGAGCAGTGATGTTTTGGGGCTGTCGCTGGGCAACACAGACTTTCAAGATTTTCTATGGGGTTGAGATCTGGAGACTGGCTAGGCCACTCCAGGACCTTGAAATGCTTCTTCTGAAGCCACTCCTTCGTTGCCCGGGCGGTGTGTTTGGGATCATTGTCATGCTGAAAGACCCAGCCACGTTTCATCTTCAATGCCCTTGCTGATGGAAGGAGGTTTTCACTCAAAATCTCACGATACATGGCCCCATTCATTCTTTCCTTTACACGGATCAGTCGTCCTGGTCCCTTTGCAGAAAAACAGCCCCAAAGCATGATGTTTCCACCCCCATGCTTCACAGTAGGTATGGTGTTCTTTGGATGCAACTCAGCATTCTTTGTCCTCCAAACACGACGAGTTGAGTTTTTACCAAAAAGTTATATTTTGGTTTCATCTGACATTCTCCCAATCCTCATCTGGATCATCCAAATGCTCTCTAGCAAACTTTAGACGGGCCTGAACATGTACTGGCTTAAGCAGGGGGACACGTCTGGCACTGCAGGATTTGAGTCCCTGGCGGCGTAGTGTGTTACTGATGGTAGGCTTTGTTACTTTGGTCCCAGCTCTCTGCAGGTCATTCACTAGGTCCCCGTGTGGTTCTGGGATTTTTGCTCACCGTTCTTGTGATCATTTTGACCCCACGGGTGAGATCTTGCGTGGAGCCCCAGATCGAGGAAGATTATCAGTGGTCTTGTATGTCTTCCATTTCCTAATAATTGCTCCCACAGTTGATTTCTTCAAACCAAGCTGCTTACCTATTGCAGATTCAGTCTTCCCAACCTGGTGCAGGTCTACAATTTTGTTTCTGGTGTCCTTTGACAGCTCTTTGGTCTTGGCCATAGTGGAGTTTGGAGTGTGACTGTTTGAGGTTGTGGACAGGTGTCTTTTATACTGATAACAAGTTCAAACAGGTGCCATTAATACAGGTAACGAGTGGAGGACAGAGGAGCCTCTTAAAGAAGTTGTTACAGGTCTGTGAGAGCCAGAAATCTTGCTTGTTTGTATGTGACCAAATACTTATTTTCCACCATAATTTGCAAATAAATTCATTAAAAATCCTACAATGTGATTTTCTGGATTTTTTTTCCTTATTTTGTCTGTCATAGTTGAAGTGTACCTATGATGAAAATTACAGGCCTCTCTCATCTTTTTAAGTGAGAGAACTTGCACAATTGGTGGCTGACTAAATACTTTTTTCCCCCACTGTATATTCGCTTTCTGTTCCTGAGAGGGAGGCTATGGAGAGATACATTTCTGATTCTCTGGCATCTGGATTCATTCGTCCTTCCTCTTCTCCAGCGGGGGCTGGGAAAGAAGGATGGATCTCTGCGACCTTGTATTGATTACCGAGGGTTGAACAACATCACGGTAAAGAATACTTATCCTTTGCCATTGATGTCTTCCCTAAACCCATCCTTGGTTTTTGCTCTGACTTGCACTGCCATCTGTGGGACTCTATATCGACAGGTGTGTACCTTTACAAATCATGTCCAATCAATTGAATTTACCACAGGTGGACTCCAATGAGGTTGTAGAAACGTCTCAAGGATGATCAATGGAAACAGGACGCACCTGAGCTCAATTTTGAGTCTCATAGCAAAGGGTCTGCTATTTCAGTTTTTTTTATTTCTAAAAACCTGTTATCGCTTTGTCATTAGGGAGTATTGTGTGTAGATTGAGGAGGGAAACATTTTATTTAATCCATTTGTGCACAACTGCCTTGATTTGGTCTTATGTAGCAAAATTTGAAATTGTATTTTTTTACTTTGGATAAAAGCAGAAACACAGAGCTACAAAATGGTATATCATACACTGTATTTGAGGAACAATGGGAAAGTAATTGTGCTTTGAAAGTTGATAAACTTGTAACCTCACTTTCTAGAAAATGGTCATCGGATGTAAACAGAAGAGGATGCGCGTTCACGGGCTCGCGCGCGCACTGTGGTTTTTTCCTTTCCTATCGTCCAGTTTATAATCCAGTTGAAATATTATAGTAAATAAGTGTTCCTAAGGATACATTATCAATTATGTTTGATTGTTCTTGGACAAATGTATAGGTTGAACGCGTTCTCTTCACGGTTCAATGGGCGAGTGGACGCTGTATTTTATGATCATAACGCGCGCCAACCAAACTGAGATTTATGGATATAATAAATGACCTTTTCTAACAAAAGAACCATTGGATGTCTTCGTTGGACACTTGGGAAGCCCTCAGCAGAAGTTCTTCAAAAGGTAAGGGATTTGTTTTCTCTGTGAAATGTGTTTTGTGTGAACCGCGATGGTTTATGAATTTATGCTAATAGAAAAATATTGGAGGTGCTACCCTAAAACAATCAAATGTTGTGCTTTCACCGTAAAGTCTTTTTGAAATCTGACAACGCTGTGATATTGCCAAGAAGCAGAGCTTTTGATGACTATGCAACACTTGTATATTGATCAATGTTTAATAATTAAACTTTTGGATTTTGAATTTGGCGCCTTGGATTTCACTGCATTTCACACTTGCATTTCACACAAACTGGCTAACGTCGGCTAGCTTGCTAGCTACTTCCAGACACAAATGAGAACAGCTAACTGACCATTTTTCTCGCCCTAGCAGAGCTGGTTAGGCTGTTTTTATGTTATCCAGAGCATTGGTGACTGCAGCTGTGCTGCTGGTAACAATTTACACTTTTTTGCCAACATTTACTGACACCGGCCATATACAACGGGTGTTGAGCGTTTGTAAATTTATCAGTTATTCTGCGCTCTGTCACACTCAAATGAGAGTGCTCTGAAATCGGAGTAGATAGCCAGAGCGAATTTACGTCTATCAACAGTTGTCGCAGTGACATTCTTTTGAAATGGTTACTTGCATAGTGGAGTCTTTTGTTAAGACGTGTAACGTTAACTTACTCACTTTTGTACATCGCGCTGGTCCGTACAATTGACCTTATTTTAACGCCCCAAAAAACGTAATACTTCCAGATCAACTGTAATATCAATACCATTGTAAAGCACAATTTCTCCCCTTTCCAACAAAATCTATGACGAGACCTTCATGGTGCATGATTCAAGAAGGCAATGAGCTCCGTCGGGTCTTTTTAAAAATGGCGGGTGGGGAAGCGAAACCTATTGCGTGATAGTGAAAAGGAGAGATACGTCGTGTGGGGAAATGGCTTTTTTCACCCGATCTGTCCACCTTATCACCTCTGAAATGTTAATAAAACACTATAAAGAGTTTATATAATGTGTCATTACATACCTATTTGAAGGTTTGTGTTTGGGTATTTAGGGTGTTATCTAATTTTAATTGGGTATTTAGGGTGTTATCTAAAAAGTTATCTTCAGAAGTAAACAGCAGCCTTTGAGAGTCATGATGGCTTGCAGTGATGACATAAAAAATTACTAGGTATCCCCCTTACCCTGTCCCTGTCTTGTTTTTAAATGGTGAGAGAAGCGCTGGTGGAGAGAGGCTGTAAGACACAGAATTAGTTGCTTTATGCGTGCTGTACGTTTTGTCATGACACGTCATAATTTAACGTACAGAGTCGGAGGGGTCAGTTTTTTCAACTTTTCTCCAATACTGTTGATCCATTACCATGTCAATCAAGACATGTAGCTATCTAGCTAGGTAAACAATGAACCATTATCCCAACTCATAACTTTACTACCCTGCATGAATCTGCAGGTAGCTAACCAATCAGGTTCAATGTTAGTTAGCTAACATTAGGCTATAACTAGCAAAGCAAATGGCTCTGAGATACGAATAATAAGATCATACACGTAACGAGCCAGCCTGCTAACATTAGCTAGCTAGCTAACAGTGCACTTTAACTTGAAATGAAAACAACTTTCTGTCAAAATTAGAAATGTGTAATATCTGAAAATGTAGTTAGCTAGACTATCTTACCCGTATACATCATGGATGGATGCCTCTCCCTGTCACGAATGCCATGGTTCCCCTTAGTTTAAAGATGTAATCCGGAGACAGGTGTTTTCTCCATCTCCTTACCTATCATGCTCTAATTCCACTGATTTCAAAACTCGAGCAACACTTATGCAATTCTACTACGAGATACATTTTTTATAAAGCCGCGTTAGACAGGATTACCTACACATACTGACCAGCTCAAATAGACATAAGCTTGCTATATGGTAGACCAATCCGAACTCATCTCTCGGCATGTCCAGCCCACTCATTATCTTAGCCAATCATGGCTAGCGGGAAGGGTGATGTATTTTTCTGTGGCTAAACCAACTAGGCTCGTAATTTAACAAGTTATTCATATTTATAGATGGCATACAAGTCTGTTATTAAGGCACATGAAAGGTCACATGTTCCAGAAGGCATTTCTGCCAAAAATTGTTTAGATTTAGTTTTTTAAAGTTTACGTTCAAATGGCTCTCCTGTGAAGTAGTGACCCGCGACATACGCCTAGTTTCCTGAAACGGGTCACATTTTAAAATAAGGCTGTAACATAACAAAATGTGGAAAAAGTCAAGGGATCTGAGTACTTTCTGAATGCACTGTATCTCTTAGAGCTATCAGAAAAGGGATGTCACCCTTCCATAAAGAAATTTCACTCGAATCACCCGTGTATTGTCTTGACAAACAAATCAGTGTCTTTTCAGCTGTCTGTTATGTCAGTGTGTCAATGCTCAGGAATAGACCCAGCAGCAATGTGGATGGATTGTGAAAGTCCCTTTCTCTTTCTCTCCATCAATTTACCACTTGAGCTTCTCAACATCATGTTTGCTTTGATATTGAAAAGCATATTTGGTTTTGATTTCAATAAAAAGCTATGGTTTTAGTTGAGAAGCAAAGGTTCAACAAATGCAATATACTGTAGGTGTAGTAATTCAAACCCTTTTGTCATACTTTTCACTGTATGCCAAAACTGCATAAGACATTTTTCTTTACACAACATGCTCAATCATGTTTCAAAGGACTGGAGCTGACACTGTAGAGAGTTTGTGAGTCTTTTCCCTGTTCTGGCTCCGCATTCCTGTGGTTTTAGATGAGGCTCAGTGGCCTGGTCCCAGATCTTTTTGTGCTGTCTTGCCAATTCCTATGGTCATTGTTATGCAAAAAGACCAATCGACCATAGTAGTTGGCAAGACAACACAAACAGATCTGGGACCAGGCTAATGGCTCAGTCAGTGGATTGTGAATAGTTTTGTCTCTCTGCCTGGCCCCAGCCCGCCACCCATTGTATCTGTGAGACTGTCACCGTGGTGCCATTGGAGTGACATGCACCCCCCCCCGTCTTGTAACTGTGGGTTCCAGGCGGTTAGCCAGTCTGAAGTTCAGTTTGCTCATGGTGAGTAGTTTTCACACAGCAAAGCAAGGCTTTGAAGTGGGTCAGGCCAGTGAGGTGTAACTTCATGTAATTTTTTCTTTCTTTCTCTCTCACGTTTTCTGTCTCTCGTTCCATCATCCAGCTTCTTAACATCAAGTTTTTTTTATTTTGAAAAGCCTATTTGGTTTTGATTTCAATAATAAGCTAGGGTTTTAGTTGAGAAGCAAAGGTCCAACAAATGCAATATATACTGTAGGTGTTGTAGTTTTGACACTTTTGTCGTACCTTTTACTGTATGCCAAAACTGCATAAGACATTATCTTATTCTTGACACAACATCTCTCAATGTGACCAATTAATCTCTTCATTTTATCATCCCACAGGTGATGATCAATGTTAGTTTTAGCTGTTTGGGAAAATCTGCATTCTCATTACCTAAACAAAATGCATATTCAGTCCCTGAAAATCCCTGTGTCTGCATGTTGAAGTACCTGCAGTGCAGGTAGGGTATTTGATGAGTCAGTTCACCCCACAGCTCATCTGCTTATCGCTAATTCATTGGCAGCAGTTTGTCTGACCCACAGGACTTTTCCACTGACTTTTGATTTTCCATTGGGTTCTGAGCAGACAAACCCCTGCATCTAGCCTATCTGATGATGTGGTGATTTCCCTGTTTCAGACCGCTTTCTTCGGGTTTGGTGCCTAATGAACATGACCCTGTTTTCTGTGTTCACCCTGTGGAGCTCTCGCTCTTTCTTTAGTACCTAGCCTAGCCCTGTGTGTCTGTTGACCCTCAGGCATGCACGCTGATGTGGCTTCAGCAGACGGGATTACTATGTCTGAAACTCTGCATGTGCTCTCTATCTCTCTGAAGTTGCTCAGACCTGGGCTCAAATAGTAATTTCTTTATTTCAAGTGCTTTTTTTTTTAGCTGTGCTTGATTGAGCTTGCCTGGTGCAATGGAACCAATGAAATAGTCCCAAAACCACTCAAGCAACTTATTTGAAACTTTTCAAATACTATTTCAACCCATGTCTGCTCTGAAGTGCTCTCTGTGGGGAAGGTTGAGGGGGGAAAGTGGGGGGAGAAAACAGTAAAGAAGAGGCACCTAAGTGCCACTAAGGTGTTGGAGCTAGAGGCTCTGACCAGAAGGATGTGAGAGAGAGGGAGAGGAGAGAGAGAGAATTGCACAATACATAGACTGAACTAGGCTGCATCACAAAAACACTGAGACAAGAGCTAGATTCATTGAGTTCATATTTTCCAGTGGAGGAGGGGACAAATACTGCTGAGGAAAAGGAATATAGCTACAGTACAAATCCAGAGGGAATACAGAAGTGATGAGACTGTCATGGCGGCACAGTGTGCACTAGGGCTGGGATTTGCCAGGGACCTCACAATCCAATATTATCACCATACTTAGGTGCCAATACGATATGTATTGCGATTCTCACGATTCTATATGTATTGCAATTTGATGTTGCTAACTATATGTCTGCTGCAGAGAGACGAGAGAGCATGAGGGGAAGTAAAAGTGCTGAAAACATGTTGGCTCACTATTTAAAAAGAAGATGGAGTCAAATATCTATATAATATTGTCCAAAAATAATATTAATAATATACAGTACCAGTCAAAAGTTTGGACACACCTACTCATTTCAGGGTTTTTCTTTATTTTACTATTTTCTACATTGTAGAATAATAGTGAAGACATCAAAACTATGAAATAACACGTATGGAATCATGTAGTAACCACAAAAGTGTTAAACAAATCAAAATATATTTAAATTTGAGATTCTTCAAAGGAGCCACTCTTTGCCTTGATGACATCTTTGCACACTCTTGGCATTCTCTCAACCAGCTTCATGAGGTAGTCACCTGGAATGCATTTCAGTTAACAGGTGTGCCTTGTTAAAAGCAAATGCTCAAAGTTTTTGATAGATTTCAACTAGTAGATCTGCTGTTCCTCAGACTAGTGCCAGCCTTTTTCTGGATCAAAATGGGGCTTAGGTGGTGGGTGTGGTGGGGCATGGCCATGGGCGTGACCAATGGAGCGGTCGCTGACTGAACGTTTTCGGTCAGCCCACTTGTTGACCGCAGTGACAAAATGTAGCTGTTTAAAAGCAAGTTTCCTGCAATTAGACACATTTGGCCAAGGCTTATTGTAATGTCTACGCTAATAATCGGGAAGCGGGTACAGGGAGTGAATTTAATAAATAAACGAACATGGAACAAAACAAGAAACACCAGCAGCATACAGACACGAACACAGAAACAGAGTCAATAACGCCTGGGAATCACAGATATAGGAGAGGTAATCAGGAAGGTGATGGAGTCCAGGTGAGTCTCATGAGGTGCAGGTGCGCGTAACGATGGTGGCAGGTGTGCGTAATAATTAATAAACTGGCGACAACGAGCACCAGAAAGGGGGAGCGGGAGTAGACGTGACACTTATGCTATCTGAGTGACTTAAACATTATATCAAAATCAATGGGGGCCCATGCCAGGTCAAAAATACTCTTGAATGCATAATTTTTAAAATTTTAGATTCTCCCTGACTGTGTAGCATTTAATTTGGTGATTGTTAGTTCTCAAAGATGATCTTATAAAAAAATATATATACAGTGGGGCAAAAAAGTCTTTAGTCAGCCACCAATTGTGCAAGTTCTCTCACTTAAAAAGATGAGAGAGGCCTGTAATTTTCATCATAGGTACACTTCAACTATGACAGACAAAATGAGGAAAAAAATCCAGAAAATCACATTGTAGGATTTTTTATGAATTTATTTGCAAATTATGGTGGAAAATAAGTATTTGGTCACATACAAACAAGCAAGATTTCTGGCTCTCACAGACCTGTAACTTCTTCTTTAAGAGGCTCCTCCTGTCCTTCACTCGTTACCTGTATTAATGGCCACTGTAGGTCCATTATCTTTTCTACATATTTTATATCTGGTATTAGTAGTTTAAGTTTACAGTTTTCTTTTTACTGTTTGGACATAGGCGTCCAGAAAAAAAACACTTAGGTGGCCCGCCCAAGACTTTTCTATTCAGAAAAATGCTGGTCTACTAGAGTTGGGTCTTCACCTCTCCTCAGCCACAGTGACGTACAGTAGGCCAGGGGTTCTCAAACTTTTTGGGGACGGGGACCCCTTTTGTGATATCAAATTCATCAGGGATCCCCTCATAACGCGAGTGAGATAAAAAACAAAAATGTTTTATATGAATAGCATAGAATAGGTTTTACTATGACTTTGGCAATGCATGGCAGGACAAAGTCTCGGGCCCTGGGAAGGAACACTTTAAAGGCCCACCTCTTGGCATCCGAGATAACTTTTAGCCGTTTTCAAGCAAATTTCCTGCAGTTCTACACATTCATTTTGTCATGAGGCAGAGAGATTTTTGTTGTTACAGCTTTTAAGCTAATCTCTTGCGATTCTAAAGCTTAAAGCTAATCCTTAATTGAAACAATAGCAAAACGTACACCCCGCCACTGTTTTGGTATAAAGCTGAGGGATGGGCCTGGAGAAAATTTAACCGCTCTCCAATTCATAGACAGAGCTATGGATGCAAAGACTGACCATCCAAGATATTAAAAGTATAGTGTTTTTACCAATGTTTTGAGGCTATACAGATTCTACCTTTAGATTACAGTGCATTTTTGTAATAAAATAAATAAAAAAATACGCAAATTACAAGAACATAATACAATAATAAAGTTGAAAAATTGTTGAAGCTCTGTGGATACCAATAGCCTACCAGGCCCATGTGGCCCAGGGTTTACAACATAAATTGTAGATTAATAATATTACAACCTCTAAACTTATTCCACGGATCCCTTTGGCAAAATTCGTTTTAAACTGCTGATATATATATACAGTTGAGGTCAGAAGTTTACATACGTCAAATACATTTAAACTCAATTGTTCACAATTCCTGACATTTAATCCTAGTAAAAAATCCCTGTCTTAGGTCAGTTAGGATCTCCACTTTATTTTAAGAATATGAAATGTCAGAATAATAGTAGAGAGAATGATATATTTCAGCTTTTATTTCTTTCATCACATTCCCAGTGGGTCAGAAGTTTACATACACTCAATTAGTATTTGGTAGCATTGCCTTTAAATTGTTTAACTTTGGTCAAATGTTTTGGGTAGCCTTCCACAAGCTTCCCACAATAAGTTGGGTTGAATTTTGGCCCATTCTTCCTGACAGAGCTGGAGTAACTGAGTCAGGTTTGTAGGCCTTGCTCGCACACGCTTTTTCCAGTTCCGCCCACAAATTTTCTATAGGATTGAGGTCAGGGCTTTGTGATGGCCACTCCAATACCTTGACTTTGTTGTCCTTAAGCCATTTGGAAGTGGCTTAAAGAAGTATGCTTGGGGTCATTGTCTATTTGGAAGACCCATTTGCGACCAAGCTTAAACTTCCTGACTGATGTCTTGAGATGTTGCTTCAATATATCCACATAATCTTCCTCCCTCATGATGCCATCTATTTTGTGAAGTGCACCAGTCACTCCTGCAGAAAAGCACCCCCACAACATGATGCTGCCACCCCGTGCTTCACGGTTGGGATGGTGTTCTTTGGCTTGCAAGCCTCCCCCCTTTTCCTCCAAACATAACGATGGTCATTATGGCCAAACAGTTCTATTTTTGTTTCATCGGACCAGAGGCATTTACAGTACGATCTTTGTCCCCATGTGCAGTTGCAAACTGTAGTCTGGCTTTTTTATGATGGTTTTGGAGCAGTGGCTTCTTCCTTGCTGAGCGGCCTTTCAGGTTATGTCGATATAGGACTCGTTTTACTGTGGATATAGATACTTTTGTACCTGTTTCCTCCAGCATCTTCACAAGGTCCTTTGCTGTTGTTCTGGGATTGATTTGCACTTTTTGCACCAAAGTACGTTCATCTCTAGGAGACAGAACGCGTCTCCTTCCTGAGCGGTATGACTGTTGCATGGTCCCATGGTGTTTATACTTGCGTACTATTGTTTTGTACAGATTAATGTGGTACCTTCAGGGGATGAACCAGACTTGTGGAGGACTACAATTTCTTTTTCTGAGGTCTTGGCTGATTTCTTTTGATTTTCTTATGATGTCAAGCAAAGAGGCACTGAGTTTGAAGGTAGGCCTTGAAATACATCCACAGGTACACCTCCAATTTACTTAAATGATGTCAATTAGCCTATCAGAAGCTTCTAAAGCCATGATGTAATTTTCTGGAATTTTCCAAGCTGTATAAAGGCACAGTCAACTTAGTGTATGTAAACTTCTGACCCACTGGAATTGTGATACAGTGAATTACAAGTTAAAGAATCTGTCTGTAAACAATTGTTGGAAAAATTACTTGTGTCATGCACAAAGTAGATGTCCTAACCGACTTGCCAAAACTATAGTTTGTTAACAAGAAATTTGTGGAGTGGTTGAAAACTAAGTTTTAATGACTCCAACAAAAGTGTATGTAACTTTCCGACTTCAACTGTGTGTGTGTGTGTGTGTGTATATATATATTGTGTGTATATATATATATATATATATATATATATACACACACACACACACACACACACACACACACACACACACACACACACACACACACACACACTGCATTCGGACCCAGTATTCAGACCCCTTGACTTTTTCCACATTTTGTTACGATACAGCCTTATTCTAAAATGCATTAAATTGTATTTTTCCCTCATCAATCTACACACAATACCCAATAATGACAATGCAAATACAGGTTTCTAGAAGAAAAAAATTGAAATATCACATTTACATAAGTATTCAGACCCTTTACTCAGTACTTTGTTGAGTTTTCTCAGTACAGCATAGAGTTTTCTTGGGTATGACACTACAAGCTTGGCACACCTGTATCTGGGGAGTTTCTCCCATTCTTCTCTGCAGATCCTGTCAGATAAATTCTATAGGAAACATATTTATTATTAGATTTGCAAAAATTAAGCAATCAACCATCACTAAGAAGTCAGAGTTGAAAGCTCAACGAACAGAGCTGTCTCTCTCCTTTGATAGAAAGTACATCCTTTTATCTTTTTGACAGTTAGCAGATGTGCAGAAACAGGCCCTGGGTACAGAGTTGTAAAAAGTAATTTAGCTCGTCTGTGTAGATCAAGATAGCTGATATCGCCACCACTCTCTGTTCCTGCACTCCCCACATAGTTAAATTCCTGCTGATTGTAAACACAGGAGGTCACATACTGTGGTTGCACCCAAGCAGCTCATAAATCTGTATGCTCAGATTCATGACTAAGTCACACAAGACAAGCCTGTATCAGCCAAAACACTAACATATAACAATGGACAATTCTCAAAGTAAAAATTTCATAGTATGTCTAATTAAACAGTATAGTGTGTAATGAATATTACATTTCCACTACAATCCTCTCAAGCTCTATCAGGTTGGATGGGGAGCGTCGCTGCACAGCTATTTTCAGGTCTCTCCAGAGATGTTTGATCAGGTTCAAGTCCGGGCTCTGGCTGAGCCACTCAAGGACATTCAGAGACTCGTCCCGAAGCCACTCCTGCTTTGTCTTGGCTGTGTGCTTAGGGTTGTTGTCCTGTTGGAAGGAGGTCCTGAGCGCTCTGGAGCAGGTTTTCTTCAAGGATCTCTATGTACTTTGCTCCGTTCATCTTTCCCTCGATCCTAATTTCCCAGTCCCTGCTGCTTAAAAACATCCCCACAGCATGATGCTGCCTCCACCATGCTTCACCGTAGGGATGGTGCCAGGTTTCCTCCAGATGTGACGCTTGACATTCAGGCCAAAGAGTTCAATCTTGGTTTCATCAGACCAGATAACCTTGTTTCTCATCGTCTGAGAGTCTTTAGGTGCCAATTAATTAATCAATAAACAGGTAGTGGAATGAAGTAGTTTGACAAAAAGTGTTCAAAAGTCTTTAAAATATAGTTAGAAAATATAGCTATAGTTTTTAGAAATCTAGAAACCTAGCTAACATTAGCTACACTGCAGTGATGATGGTGGGAGTTAGCTAGCTACCTTTCCCCCAGCAGTTTAAATTTAGCTAGCTATCTAGCTAAAGTTAATGGCATTTATATAAACTATCAATCAGAAGGTTAACTAGCAAATATATTTGTTTTCCCCTTGTATCTAAAGCTGCCTGATAAAGCTAGCCAGTTGATGGTAAATCTAGGATGAATGTCAGAGGCCAGACAGCTAACGCAACAGCGGCTGTAAATGCAATGGCTGGTCTGGAATTCGTCTGAAATGTACCATTATATTTCACATGATAAGTTAACTACTGTCATGCCTTTTCACCCCCCCCCCAAAAATCGATATACACAGATAAAATAGACAATTACATTCAAGTAGTTTTCTTTACCTCATCCTCTCTTGCTCATGTGGGTAGCTACTTCCTGATATTTGATTGATGGAACAATCCAGCCAATGGTTAGGTGATTGTGGTTTTGGCAGAGGGAACTGATTGGTCAGGAGTAAAGGTCCTGCCCCCAGTGCGGAAATCAAGATTTTACTTGCAAATCTCTTCCTACAAATTTACAAAACTTTCTACAATGTGACAACAGTGACAGAACTCTGAGCACACTCAGATTCAAAATCTGCAAGTGTATTTTGGATTCACAGCAGAATATTTATAGTCGTAAATGGACTTGCAATAATTTAGTTTTTAGAAAATTTTAATACATGTATTCAAATGTCAAGTTACAAGTTTGCGACCGTTGTTAAATTTTTCACACATCATGATACAAGTTTGTGAAATTGAATTACACATTTGCAAATCGTCGTGTGCGACCACGAAATTCTAAATAGAAACTCAAGTAGTTCTGTCATCATTATAATCCCATACCAACCTGCCTCTGGAAGCAACATCAGCACAATAACTGTTTGTCAGGAGCTTCATGAAATGGGTTTCCATGACCAAGCGGCTGCACACAAGCCTAAGATCACCATGCGCAATGCCATGTGTCGGCTGCAGTGGTGTAAAGCATGCCACTGCTCCAAATCAAATCAAATCAAATGTTATTTGTCACATACACATGGTTAGCAGATGTTAATGCGAGTGTAGCGAAATGCTTGTGCTTCTAGTTCCGACCATGCAGTAGTATCTAACAAGTAATCTAACAAATTCACAACAACTACCTTATACACACAAGAGTAAAGGAATGAATACGAGTATGTACATATAAATATATGGATGAGCGATGGCTGACCGGCATAGGCAAGATGCAGTAGATGGTATGGAGTACAGTATATACACATATATATATGAGATGAGTAATGTAGGATATGTAAACATTATATAAATGGCATTGTTTAAAGTGGCTAGTGATACATTATTTCATCCAATTATAATTATTAAAGTGGCTAGAGATTTGGGTCGATGGCCGAACGGCATAGGCAAGATTCAGTAGATGGTTTAGAGAACAGTGTACACATTTGATATGAGTATGTCGGATACGTAAACATTATATACAAAATTGTTTAAAGTCGCTAGTGATACATTGTTACATCCAATTCCTATGTTTAAAGTGGCTAGAGATTTAAGTCAGTATGTTGGCAGCAGCCACTCAATGTTAGTGATGGCTGTTTAACAGTCTGATGGCCTTGAGGTAGAAGCTGTTTTTCAGTCTCTCGGTCCCAGCTTTGATGCACCTGTACTGACCTCGCCTTCTGGATGATAGCGGGGTGAACAGGCAGTGGCTCGGGTGGTTGTTGTCCTTGATGATCTTTTTGGCCTTCCTGTGACATCGGGTGGTGTAGGTGTCCTGAAGGGCAGGTAGTTTACCCGGTGATGCGTTGTGCAGTCCTCACTACCCTCTGGAGAGCCTTACGGTTGTGGGCGGAGCAGTTGCCGTACCAGGCGGTGATACAGCCCGACAGGATGCTCTCGATTGTGCATCTGTAGAAGTTTGTGAGTGATTTTGGTGACAAGCCGAATTTCTTCAGCCTCCTGAGGTTGAAGAGGCGCCGTTGCGCCTTCTTCACCACGCTGTCTGTGTGTGTGGACCAATTCAGTTTGTCCGTGATGTGTACGCCGAGGAACTTAAAACTTTCCACCTTCTCCACTACTGTCCCCTCGATGTGGATAGGGGGGTGCTCCCTCTCCTGTTTCCTGAAGTCCACGATCATCTCCTTTGTTTTGTTGACAATGAGTGAGAGGTTATTTTCCTGACACCACACTCCGAGGGCCCTCGTCAGCAAACTTGATGATTGAGTTGGATGCGTGCTTGGCCACGCAGTCATGGGTAAACAGGGAGTACAGGAGAGGGCTGAGAACGCACCCTTGTGGGGCCACAGTGTTGAGGATCAGCGGGGTGGAGATGTTGTTTCCTACCCTCACCACCTGGAGCCGGCCCGTCAGGAAGTCCAGGACCCAGTTGCACAGGGCTGGGTCGAGACCCAGGGTCTCGAGCTTAATGACGAGCTTGGAGGGAACTATGGTGTTAAATGCTGAGCTGTAGTCGATGAACAGCATTCTTACATAAGTATTCCTCTTGTCCAGATGGGTTAGGGCAGTATGCAGTGTGATTGCGATTGCGTCGTCTGTGGACCTATTGGGACGGTAAGCAAATTGGAGTGGGTCCAGGGTGTCTGGCAGGATGGAGGTGATATGATCCTTGACAAATCTCTCAAAGCACTTCATGATGATGGAAGTGAGTGCTACGGGGCGATAGTCATTTAGCTCAGTTACCTTAGCTTTCTTGGGAACAGGAACAATGGTGGCCCTCTTGAAGCATGTGGGTACAGCAGACTGGGATAGGGACTGATTGAATATGTCCGTAAACACACCAGCCAGCTGGTCTGCGCATGCTCTGAGGACACGGCCAGGGATGCCATCTGGGCCGGCAGCCTTGCGAGGGTTAACACATTTAAATGTTTTTCTCACATTGGCTGCGGTGAAGGAGAGCCCGCAGGTTTTGGTAGCAGGCCGTGTCGGTGGCACTGTATTGTCCTCAAAGCGAGCAAAGAAGTTGTTTAGTTTGTCTGGGAGCAGGGCGTCATGGTCCATAACGGGGCTGGTTTTCTTTTGTAGTCCGTGATTGACTGTAGACCCTGCCACATTCCTCTTGTGTCTGAGCCACTGAATTGTGACTCTACTTTGTCTCTATATTGATGCTTAGCTTGTTTGATTGCCTTGCGGAGGGAATAGCTACACTGTTTGTATTCAGTAATGTTTCCGGTAGCCTTACCCTGGTTAAAAGCAGTGGTTCGCTTTCAGTTTCTTGCGAATGCTGCCATCAATCCACGGTTTCTGGTTGGGGAAGGTTTTAATATTTGCTATGGGTACAACATCACCAATGCACTTGCTAATTAACTCGCTCACCGAATCAGCGTATACATCAATGTTGTTGTCAGATGCTATCCGGAACATATCCCAGTCCACGTGCTCGAAGCAATCTTCCAGCATGGAATCGGATTGGTCGGACCAGCGTTGAACAGACCTGAGAACGGGATTTTCCTGTTTTAGTTTCTGTTTGTAGGCTGGGAGCAACAAAATGGAGTCATGGTCAGACTTGCCGAAAGGAGGGCGGAGAATAGCCTTGTATGCATCACGGAAGTTGGAATAACAATGATCCAGGATTTTACCAGCCCGGGTGGCACATTCGATATGCTGGTAATATTTCGGGAGCCTTGTTTTCAAATTAGCCTTATTAAAATCCCCAGCCACAATAAATGCAGCCTCAGGATATGTGGTTTCCAATTTCCCTAGAGTGAAATTAATTTCTTTCAGTGCCGTCGATGTGTCAGCTTGAGGGGGGATGTACACGGCTGTGATTATAATCGAGGAGAATTCTCTTGGTAGATTATGCGGTCTGCATTTGATTGTAAGTAATTCTATGTCAGGTGAACAAAAGGACTTGAGTTCCTGTATGTTGTTATGATCACACCACGTCTCGTTAATCAAAAGACACACACCCCCACCCTTCTTCTTACCAGATAGATGTTTGTTTCTGTCGGCGCGATGCGTGGAGAAACCAGGTGGCTGTACCGACTCTGATAACGTGTCCTAAGTGAGCCATGTTTCCGTGAAGCAAAGAACGTTGCAGTTTCGGATGTCTCTCTGAAAGGCAAACCTCGATCTGATTTCGTCTACTTTGTTGTCCAGAGACTGTACATTGGCGATTAAAATACTCGGGAGAGGTGCACGATGCGCCCGTCGACGTAGCTTGACCAAAAGCCCGGCGCGTTTCCCTCTTCTCCGGCGCCGCCGTTGTTTTGAGTCGCCGGGTGCTATCCAGTCTATTGTCCTAGTTGGGGTAACAAACAGAGAATCCTCTTCGGGAAAGTCGTATTCCTGGTCGTAATGTTGGTAAGTTGACGTTGCTCTTATATCCAACAGTTCCTCCCGGTTGTATGTAATAAAACTTAATATTTCCCGGGGTAACAATGTAAGAAGTAATACATAAAAAAACTAAATACTGCATGGTTTCCTGAGAACGTGAAGCATGGTTTCCTGAGAACATGAAGCGAGCCTGCCATCTCTGTCGGCGCCGGCAGTGGAAACGCGTTCTCTGGAGTGATGAATCACGCTCCACCATCTGGCAGTCCAACGGACTAATCTGGATTTGTCGGATGCCAGGAGAACGCTACCTGCCCAAATGCATAGTGCCAACTGTAAAGTTTGGTGGAGGAGTAATGGTCTGGGGCTGTTTTTCATTGTTCGGCCTAGGCCCCTTACATGCTGTCCAGACCGAGCATGCGCTATCTCGCGCATGTTGATTTTGTACATCTACACCAGACGTGATCCAGACACACAGGTTGAAATATTAAAATGAACTCTGAAATAACTACATTAATTTGGGTGCAGGTCGAAACACATGGGCATTTAGCTAGATAGCTTTCTGTTGCTAGCTAATTTGTACTGGGATATTAACATTGGTTTGTTATTTTACCTGAAATGCACAAGGTTCTTTTTTTCTGGATCTTTGTAGAATTTTTTACCAATTTTGAGTCACACAAAAGCGTGTGTTCTCTACCACCCACATTTAATCCACAGATAAAAGGGGAAACGAATAGTTTCTAGTAATCTGATTGATGGAACAATCCAGCCAATGGTTAGGTGATTGTGGTTTTGGCAGAGGGTAATCTATCCTACTTCAGTAGTAGTAGTAGGCCCAGGCCCAGCCAATCAGAATTAGTTTTATTATAGACAGAAATACTAGTCAGTTTCATCAGCTGTCCAGGTGTCTGGTCTCAGATGATCCCACAGGTGAAGAAGCCTGATATGGAGGACCTGGGCTGGCGTGGTTACACGTGGTCTGCGGTGTTGAGGCCTGGTTGGACGTACTGCCAAATACTCTAAAACGACATTGGAGGCAGCTTAGGGTAGATATTAACATTAAATTCTCTGGAAACAGCTCTGGTGGACATTCTTGCAGTCAGCATGACAATTGCACGCTCCCTCAAAACTTGAGACATTTGTGGCATTTTAGAGTGGCCTTTTATTGTCCCCATCACAAGTTGAACCTGTGTATTGATCATGCTGTTAAATCAGAATCTTGATATGTCATACCTGTCAGGTGGATGGATTATCTTGGCAAAAGGGAAATGCTCACTAACAGGGATGTGAACATATTTGAGATAAATAAGCTTTTTGTGGATATGTAACATTTCTGGGATCTTTTATTTCAGCTTATGAAACATGGGACCAACACTTTGTGTATATATATATTTTTTTGTTTTAACTGACTGCACTACCTCAGTACCCCACTTTCAGAATTCCTGTCGTAGGCTACATATAGTACCCAGTCTTTTAAAGGACAGCCCTAACCAGCAGTCATATCGCAGAACCTTAAGAACATGACATAAGACTTGGCATGATTTGGTAAGAAAGGGCCCCTCAGGGGTGCGTGCTTCGTCCCCTCCTGTATTCCCTGTTCAGCCATGACTGCATGGCCAAGCAACACCATCGTTAAATTTGCTGACGACACAACAGTGGTAGGCCTGATCACCGACAATGATGGGACAGCCTATAGGGAGGAGGTCAGAGACCTGGCAGTGTGGTGCCAAGACAACAACCTCTACCTCAATGTGAGCAAGACAAAGGAGCTGATCGTGGACTACAGGAAAAGGAGGGCCGAACACGCCCCCATTCATATCGACGGGGCTGTAGTGGAGCGGGTTGAGAGTTTCAAGTTTTGAATTTCAACGAACTATCAAACACACCAAGACAGTCATGAAGAGGGCACGACAACACCTTTTCTCCCTCAGGAGACTGAAAAGATTTGACATGGGTCCTCAGATACTCAAAATGTTTTACAGCTACACCATCGAGAGCATCCTGATCCGTTGCATCACCGCCTGGTATAGCAACTGCTTGGCATCTGACCGTAAGGCGCTACAGAGGATAGTGCGTACGGCATTGTCGGATTTACAATAGGCTTTACGGCGAAAGCAGAACATTCGATTATCTAAGGACAGCGCCCCACAACAAAATATTATTCAAACCAGCACAGGGCGTTACAAAATCAAATATAGCGATAAAATAAATCACTTACCTTTGAAGATCTTCCTCTGTTTGCAATCACAAGGGTCCCAGGAACACAAAGAATGGTTGTTTTGTTCGATAAAGTCCTTCTTTAAATCCCAAAAGGTCTGTTTAGTTGGCGCCATGGAGTTCTGTAATCCAGTCATTCAACATGCAGACAAAGATAACCTAACTAACCTGTACCTCCGCTCTATTGACTCGGGACCGGTACCCCCTGTATATAGCCTCGTTATTGTTATTTTATTCTGTTACTTTTTATTTTATTTTTTACTTTAGTTTATTTAGTAAATATATTCTTAACAATATTTCTTGAACTTCATTGTTGGTTAAGGGCTTGTAAGTAAGCATTTTACGGTAAGGTCTACACCTGTTGTATTCGGAGCATGTGACAAATACAATTTGATTTGACTTGTAGCATAAGCTTATTGACTGCAGTGAACATCCAACATACCAGCCAGACTGGCTCAGTTGAGTTGCTTCCCAGGCCCGTCTTTATTTATAGTAAACCTCTCCTCCTATCTGTAGCTTCCTATGCTCTGTGTCAGTCAGTCAGCAGGTAGGATGAAATCCCGGCATACTGGCTAGCCTGACCCAGTGAGCGAGTTACACAACACCTGGCGGTGGGCCGTTCTGCCTCTGTCATTAAACTACTCCACCCCCACCCCCAACATGTTATCAGTGTGTCACAGCCATTCCCATCACTGGGCTCTTACTTTACAATCAGAGACTACTTTTTATACGTATTGTTTGCCATATGTTTAATTTACCTTACCACTGCATGTAGGCCTAACCTTGTATAGGTAGCCTAATTTTAAGGGTATTTATTTTTTTGCAAAGCTTCTATAACAATGCTTTGACATTGACAGTGTAATAGGTGTGTTTAGTGGGCTTACTCTGATTGAGCATATAGTGACTAACTAGCGACAAGCTAGTGATATTGTTTTATAGCCCTATCTTGATTATCCTCAGGGAGAGATGTAATAAAAGCCTTTTCCCTTTCCAACCTTTGGACCTTTCTGCGGTTGCTCTTTCATTCTGTTCAGTGGAGGTGATCATGCAGCACCCACCCTCTCAGTGGCGGCTCCACCACCTCCTCCTAATCCTCTGCCATAATCCTTTTATATCTCGTCATCCTTGACCCCTACACCTCCCCAACTCATGAAGGACCTGCTTGTAGTCGATGTCTACTACTCTAAAGGCAATGATCTCATCAAAGACAAGCCATGTTTTTGGTCAGTTTGTCAGGTCTCAGGTGACAGGATGAAAAAGATAGCCTATCTTTAATTTTGAAAGATGGGACACCCCTTACTCATTGAATTCATTACAACAGGTTGTCTCACTTCACTGTTAATGAGTTTTTCTGTTAGAATGTCTGAACCAAGAGTTTGATATCAGACCGTTTCTTACATGAATATTGGTCATTTTTGTACATACAGTTGAAGTCGGAAGTTTACATACACTTAGGTTGGAGTCATTAAAACTTGTTTTTTAACCACTACACAAATTTCCTGTAATTATATCTATGGCCACCGTACATCCTGCGCATAATGGTCATATGGGCAGCTATTCCAACAGTTTCTCTTTATTTTTTTACTTTTGCCAACATTTTTACATTATCCTTTATGACCATATATACCTCTGTGATTAATTATGATTGACAATGCGCAAAAGTAAATTGAATTGTTTCCACACCCACCATACGTCATGTGCTTAAGGGTCATGTGAGGTGAAATGTGTATATTTTGGGATGTGAGCACTCAGTCTGTTTGACCTGACAAAGATCCGTTTCGGATCGAAACATAGTCAATAAAGCAGTGAATTGGGAGCATAAACAGTGTGTTCTTGTTCTTTATAAGGTCTGGGCTGATCATGCATTGTTATGTGATTGTCATAGCTGCAGATTTTGTCTGGCTGCCATGGTGAGGAACTGCATTTAATAACTGTAATTAGAAACTTAAAGCTCTGACTTGACATCGCAAGACAACTACTGTGGTCTCCAGTTTCCTTTCTCTCCTCTTTGTCATCCCTTTCCCTCCTCTCTCTCTCTATCTCTCTCCCTCCTCTCTCTCTCTCTCTCTCTCTCTCTCTCTCTCTCTATTTTCTCTCGTCCACACGCATAGGCCTGAAAAATGTTTTATTTTCTTTCCATTCTGTGTAATCTTGGGATTTGCTCATTTTGTAGTACACTTTCTATCCAGCCCATTCTTTACCCCCCCACCCATTCACCCACCCAACGACCCTCTCTTTCCCTCTCTGTCTTGCTCACTCACTTTGTGTGAGGGCTGCACAGCAGTCTTGATAATGAGGACAAAAATGCAATGTGACAGGCCCAGTTGCATTTTGTGTTACAGGTGCTTAAAAGAGACGGGAAGAGAAACAGAAGGGAAGGGGCCGGGGGGATTAAACTGTCCGTCTTAGCAATGATGCCCACTTTCCGATCAAAAGGAAAATAGACACATTAGCCTATAATAAAATCCTTCTGTTGTCTCACTCAGTGCCATGCAGAGTGAGTTAACCTTAGACAAATCTAATTTCAGAGCACTTCCTGGCTGCTCATGGCTGCACTGTAACCGATTACTGCTGTCTCAACATAGGCTCCCATCCCATCTGAAAGCACTGTAGCCGATATGAATAGTATTATTTATTTCATTTAGAATAGAAATACATCTAAATCCTATTAGAAGTGTGAACAAATTGTGGATAAGCAGGGATAAACGCGTACCCAGTCTTATATAATATGTATGGGTGAATGATTGGAGCTATCTGATGCTGGATGGGTGTGTGGGACTCGGACACTGCCTGAGACAGTCAGTTAATGATGTCTCTCTGCATTCCTGACCTTACATAACAAACCGACCCTGCAGGGCTAGACTACGCGCCACAAGATGTCAAAAGAGCCACTAGATGTCTTGTGATACATTACATAAAATCCTTGAAAGATACCAAAATTCTGGTAGTTTACTGGTAAACTTCAAAAATATACCCTCCCTTTGCAACCCTATCCCTGATTCCGTCCCGACTACCCCTGCTCTGCTCACTCACATCACCCTCTCTCTTCTCCTGGCCAAGGTTGCACTTCAGTTCACTGCTCTGTTTGGCGATCATTCCTCATCCTCTTCCTCACACACACTACCCTCACCAACCTTCCTCTCCCTTCCCTTCCAGTCACTGTCTGTTCCAGCCCACACAGACACACAAAAACAGACACACACACACTCAGGCGTGGGGGGGCAGGATGTGATTACCAATTTACCAACTTGCTTGTATTTGTGCTATTGAATTGGAATTATGTTCACCCTCATATGACCCTATTTATTAACTATGTTGAGACGTGTTTGTAAAACTAGAATGAGCTTACAAAAATATTTTTAATCCTGGGGTTCTGTGTTCAGGTAATGCCTTCTCTGTAGATAATCCCAGTTAAATCACTACTTCCCAGTCTCTGGAGGCTCTCTAGGCTATTTAGAATATTAGGTAGCCCTTTCCACTCACAGCCCCTGTCATCCCGTATATGGGTTTTGTCATTGAGAAGCGCATTAATTGGAATGCAGTGGCTGTATAGTAAAACAGCTCTGTTTGGATTTTGACTGACAGGCGTTATAAACTTGAGCACCACGCGCGACATGAAGTTTCCCCCACCCCTCCCGCTAATTCGGCTACTTTTGCACATTTGTTATTGTCTGAGTGAGGGAGATGCTGTAAATCGAGAGGAGTCAATGTGTTCTGAAAGATGAGACATTGAGGATTAGAATAAATACCGCTTTGATGTCATACAAGCAAACCACACACCCATGAGTCCAAATGTGCACATTTCCTTCCATATTTGAAAACAAATGTAATTTACAGTATCACCGTTTATGATCGCTATGTTTGATCCACAGTTACAAGGAGGACATGCATAATACCCTGGGTTGTCCTGAACAGAATGAGCCTATGTTTGTCATATTGTGAAGAAAATGTTGCCACGGAACACGCACTTGAATGAACTCCATTCTATGTGCACCAAAATTACAATCTGTTTGAAGTGTCTTTTGAAAGCCTAACACTGTAAGATTGTATTTTATAACTTAGTCAGCCATGTTGGGAATAGAATAAGCTTTCAAATGATTCTCACCTGACCCAGATCGCAATATATAATGGAACGTTTTTGGATTGCATAAACAACAACAGTAATTGTGTGATGGTGGGGACGCAGGGCTGTATTCCAAACAAAAAACTGTGTACTTGCTTCAGTTCCTCAATTGCAAAGCTAGGAAAGCTCAAAAAAGCACCTTATAGTTGAAGGCTCTTTTCTTGAGTCATAAAGTGCATTGAAATTACTGAAGAACTGTACCCAGTTTGGAGACGTGTTTGGCCACTTGGAGACACCAGTTAGACCTCTCACACAAACCCTTGTAATCAGTTTCTTATCTTGAACTTACACCAACATGTCAATGATTATTATGTTAATGTATCCAGAGTATTTTTAGATTTTGTTATTGACTAATGCTGAGAAAAGTACAGTAAAAGTAAAATGCACAAATGACTCAGTCTTGTGTCAGGTGAACTGTTGTGTCCTCACCTTTGGTCTGATAATTTCCCCATAATCTGCAAGCTGTTCTCTATCAATTGCTACCATGGTCATGTATATGCTTTCTATAGTTCTTCTGTTAGAAACATTTACATTTGGCCCTATCCATATATGGCAATTTCCATGAGTGTAAGGGGCTAATGTATGGTGTGTGTGTGTGTGTGTGTGTGTGTGTGTGTGTGTGTGTGTGTGTGTGTGTGTGTGTGTGTGTGTGTGTGTGTGTGTGTGTGTGCGTGTCCCCATGTCGCTCCATCCCTGCCCTGTCCTCATGAGACTGAGTGCTCGCATCCCAAATGTCACAGCACTTTGGCTTGAAAAGAGAGAGGGAGAGGCTCAGAATGCCATGCAGTCCTTGACATTATCTCTGCCTGCCAGTGCTGCTGCTGCCACCAACCCCCCCTTCTCTCTCCACACACACACTTCTCCCCCATCCCTCCCCTCTCTGTCTGTACTGAGAGCAGTCCAGACAGGGACATCATGTGATAGGTGCAGTTGTGCCTGGTAAAGGGATCTGTGTCCAGTCGCATCAGACAGACAGAACCACCCTCCTGGAGGCCTGCAGGGAGGGAGGCTGACCTGTTTGTGCTGCTTGGGCCTGGAGCAAGTCAGGGAGGCAGGGACTGTGGCTCTCCATAGCTGCATCTTTAGTGTAGGAGTAAGGTTCGTAAGAGTCAAGGGTCAATGTAGTCATCATGGTTAGTAAGGGTGATAAATGTATTGCTTATTTCCTTAACTTGTTAGGGAGTGGCAGCTGAGGGGTCGGTTTTGGAGAGCCTGGCGTGCCCAAAGTAAAATGCCTCCCATTCAGGCCCAGAAAATAGGATATGCACATATTTGGTACCATTGGATAGGAAACACTCTGCATTTTCCAAAACTGTTAACCATTTGTCTGTGAGTAAAACAGAACGCATATAGCAGGCGAAACCCCGAGTTTCTGTCCTGGAAAAAGTGATTTTGACACATTGCTCATTTGGGCACCCCTCCCTCATGAAAATGACCATATAAGGGCATATGAATGCAGTACCCATCGCTTCCTTTAGATGTCAACAGTCTCGAGACAGTGTAAGTTTTCATTTTGGATGCTTTAGACCAGAGAATAAGAGCAAACCAGGAAGTGTATCTTTTATGTAAACAGTACCCAGTGCGCTCGCCCGACAAAGCGTGCTGTGTCTTTTTTACCGTCGTTATCGATCAGTTTATATTCCGGTTGATTTATAATAGTAAATATACGTAAAAGTGTTCCTAAGGATACATTTAAAACTATGTTTGATTGTTCTTGGACAAGTTTATAGGTATAAGATGAACGAGTTTGCGTCACGTTTCAATGGAGGAGTGGAGGCTGTCGTTTCTGATTATAACGTGCGAACCAAATGGAGGATTTAGGGATAAAATACATTACTTTTTCTAACAAAAGAACCATGGATTGTCTTCGTTGGACACTTAGGATGACCTCAGCAGAAGTTCTTCAACAGGTAATTGATTTGTTTTCGCTGTGAAATGTGTTATGTGTGTGCCATGATGGCTAATCGATTCATGGCTATGGGAAAAATATGTGAGGTGCTACCCTCAAACAATCAAATGTGCTGCTTTCGCCGTAAAGCCTTTTTGAAATCTGACAATGCTGTGATATTGCCAAGAAACAGAGCTTTTGATGAGTATGGAACACTTGTATATTGGTGGATGTTTAATAATTCAACTTTTGGATTTTGAATTTGGCGCCTTACATTATACCTGGTAGTGTCGGGAGCAGCCCGCTAGCGCCCCAGTGATCCCTGAGAAGTTAAACCAGACACTGTGTCTAGACAGGCATATGGCCCAAAAGGAAACTTGTATAATACCTGCATTTTGTCAACAACACTTTTGAGATTGCAGATGTTTGGCATTATGGTGTTCCTACACTCTTCAGACAAGACTAGATTAAATGATTGTAATGGTGTGCTGCAGCTGACTAGCCTGAGTTTGCCCTGATCATCTTCCTTTTATGCAATACAGGGATTGATTTTATGGTTATGGCTCCTTTCAGATAATGAAAGGGTGAATGGGTAGGGCAATGTTTCTTTACAGCTGAAATCAATGTGACTGACCAAATTCATTAGGCATATTTCATTGCTAATAATTTTGATTGCTGAAAGTACAACACGCAAAGTTTTAATCTGGAGTTTTTGTAATTCTCATGTCACGGGCCTCCCGAGTGACGCAGCAGTATAAGAGGTGTCAGTACAGACCCAGGTTTGATCCCAGGCTGTGTCATAACTGGCCGTGACCGGGAGTCCCATAGGGCGGCACACAATTGGCCCAGCGTTGTCCGGATCAGGGAAGAGTTTGGCCGGGGGGGCTTTACTTGGCTCATCGTGCTCTAGCTACTCCTTGTGGTGAGCCGGGCGCCTGTAGGCTGACCTCAGTCATCAGTTGAATGGTGTTTCCTCTGACACATTGGTGCAGCTGGCTTCCAGGTTAAGCAGGCAGGGGTTAAGAAGCGCGGTTTGGCGACTCGACCTTCGCCTCTCCCGAGCCCGTTGGGGAGTTTCAGCGATGAGACAAGATCGTAATTGGATCGCAATTGGATATCTCGAAATTGGGGAGATAAAGGGTGTAAAAACAAATTGCATGTCAGGTGTTTACCTGATTTGTGACCGAGGTCTTGTACCTATCTGTGTTGTGTTTGTAGAAGCTGGCAGCAGAGTGCCAGAGTGCAGGCTACAGCGGTACGCTGATCCCCTATAAGTGTGACCTGTCCTGTGAGGAGGACATCCTGTCCATGTTCTCTGCCATCAAGACGCTGCACCAGGGGGTGGACGTGTGTATCAACAATGCAGGCCTGGCACACAATGAACCCCTGCTCAGTGGCAAGACAGACAGCTGGAGGAACATGATCGACGTGAGTGGACAACACACACACTGTACACATGGGTTTACTCACATACACGCTTTAACGAGCAGAAATATTAAAAATGAAGAGAATAACTAGCTAAGCAAGGGAAATACTTGTTGTTGTAGAGTAGGTGGTGTGAAGCATAGTTCAGGGGGTTCAGTGAACCCACATAACCACACACACACACTCCCCCTCACAAGAAGTCGTTCCATTGGTTATGAGAGTAGACCTGGCAGTGGTACTACAAAGAGGTCCACTTGTGGAAGAAGGCAGGCATTATTTCCCTCTATCTATTATGCTGGGACTTTTATTTACACTGTGATTCATGGAGCTCTTGACCATTCCATTCAAGACCCCCAGGCTGAGCCCCCCTGCTCAAAAAGTAGTCCCATCCCTCCAGAGGAGCTGAGCATTTCTAATGCCTGTCCATCTGTTGCCGTGGCAGCCAAGATGAATGTGTATGGCAAGTATATTTTTAGATGGTGTAATCTGTATTCTGACCTTGTTCTGCTGTGGCAACCCCCCAATTATACCTTTGCTACGCCACTGTAGCTTTAACCTGCCCTGCCCTGAGACAGGTCAGGTGACACAATCTGACACAGTGACACACAATGACACTCTCTCTACCTGTGTGACCAGCCAGTAACCAACCAGTATGTTGTCTGAGGTCATTTTTGGTCTGTTGTCATTTTCTAGAATGTAATTTCACAAGGGGCCTTAGCTTTGACACTGTTGAGAACTATAACTGTATTCTCATTCACCTAGACAGACTGTCTTAAACAAGTATTTTTGTGTGTGAAGGCAGATACAGGTGCTTGTTTTTGACACAAGCTCTCCCCTATAGGTGAATGTCCTGGCCTTGTCCATTTGTACCCGTGAGGCCTACCAGTCAATGAAAGAGCGGAATGTGGACGATGGCCACATCATCAATATTAACAGGTAGACTACAGCTTCTTTACAGCCCATTAAATGCCTGTTATAATTGACATTTAAATGATGAAATACTCTCTAAGGAGATACAGTGAAGAAGGCCTACAATTTCACTCTTGGTTTTAGACAGAAGATTCAGAGGGATACAGGATGGGGATGTAGCACAATCGTAAACATGCCATTATCTCACTATCTCTCTTTTACTACCTCCCGCCCTCCCTTCTTCCCTGCTATAGTATGGGGGGACATAGAATGGTACCTAGTGCAGATGAACATTTCTACTGTGCCACAAAATATGCTGTGACTGCTCTAACCGAGGGGCTGCGGCAAGAGCTACGGGAAGCAAAGACCCACATCAGAGCCACGGTGAGCAGAGCAACATTACCTTGTCACAGTTTTTCATATGAATCTGACAAATGTCTTATACAATTATTATATAGAAAGATGATTGTTGAGCATGTGTGTGTATTCGTCCGTGTATGCGTAACCATGTCTGTCTGTGTGTGTGTGAATATAAACATCAATAACGAGCATGGTTTGAGCCTTTCTCTTCCATAGTGTATATCCCCTGGAATAGTGGAGACTGAGTTTGCCTTCCGGCACCACAACAGTGATCCAGAGAAAGCAGCTGCTGTGTATGAGAGTATAAAAGTAAGGCAGCGAGTCTGTGTGTGTGAGTCTGTGTATGAGTCTGTGTATGAGTCTGTGTATGAGTTTGTGGGTTGGTGGCACCTTAAATTGGGGAGGACGGGCTTGTGGTAATGGCTGGAGCGGAATCAGGGGAATGGTATCAAATACATCAAACACATGGTTTTGATGCCATTGCATTTGGTCCGTTCCAGCCATTATAATGAGCCATCCTCCCCACAGCAGCCTCCTGTGGTGGATGGGCCTACGGCTTCTCTCAATACAAATACTTTAACAAACTGTATTACTAATTGTCCTTTTTTCTCTGCAGTGTTTGAAAGCACAAGACATAGCCAGTGCAGTCACATACGTTCTGGGCGCCCCGCCTCATGTCCAGGTAAAGTAGTGCTCTGTCTGTCTGTTGCTTCTGTCAACATTTGGCTTACTTATTTCCTGCCTCTCTCAAGACTAACTCTTAGATAGACCAATGGTACTATACGTTGTCAATGGTCCTGACTTGCATAGTCTGAAACAGTGCGCTTTTATAGAGGACATTCATGCAGTTTGTTGGATGCTTCTATTTTTTTTGTGTTTGTTTGTGTATGTAATCCTGCTTGTCGGCCTCTAGATCGGAGATGTGCAGATGAGGCCGGTGGAACAGATGTCATAGCAACAGAGCAGGAAGTTAAGCAACTGGAGGAGCCATAGAGCCAGGCAGCAAGCACCATTGTGACGACTCCTTAGCGTCCCCTGCTGGACAACGACAAAAACAAACAAACTAGTGTTCAACTGGATTTGGACTGAAGGGATCGGTTTGAGGAGGTGTGGAGGAGGCTGTGTGTGGTGGAGGAATATCTGGTATGGAGATGAGAGGATGGGCAGGTACTCTTAACCACTACTGAATTATTGTGAGTGCTGCTACAACATGGGCTTTGGTGTATTGCTCTGGCAGCCTTGTTTCAAAATGAAGCCACATAAAATTTAGGAGAAGAGAAAAGGGTTGTTGCTCCTGTGCTTATGTGAGTCATCTATTCTACATGACCATCCAGACAGACAGACAGACAGACAGACAGACAGAGGGAAGAGTATGCCATCAATTGCACATGAAGATTTTTTTTTGTAGGTCATATTACATACAGTGAGGGGAAAAAAGTATTTGATCCCCTGCTGATTTTGTACGTTTGCCCATTGACAAAGAAATGATCAGTCTATCATTTTTATGGTAGGTTTATTTTAACAGTGAGAGACAGAATAACAAAACAAAGAAATCCAGAAAAACACGTGAAAAAAGTTATAAATTGATTTGCATTTTAATGAGGAAAATAAGTATTTCACCCCTCTGCAAAACATGACTTAGTACTTGGTGGCAAAACCCTTGTTGGCAATCACAGAGGTCAGACGTTTCTTGTAGTTGGCCACCAGGTTTGCACACGTCTCAGGAGGGATTTTGTCCCACTCCTTTTTGCAGATCTTCTCCAAGTCATTAAGGTTTCGAGGCTGACGTTTGGCAACTCGAAACTTCAGCTCCCTCCAAAGATTTTCTATGGGATTAAGGTCTGGAGACTGGCTAGGCTACGCCAGGACCTTAATGTGCTTCTTCTTGAACCACTCCTTTGTTGCCTTGGCCATGTGTTTTGGGTCATTGTCATGCTGGAATACCCATCCACAACCCTGGCCGAGGGAAGGAGGTTCTCACCCAAGATTTGACGGTACATGGCCCCGTCCATCGTCCCTTTGATGCAGTGAAGTTGTCCTGTCCCCTTAGCAGAAAAACACCCCCAAAGCATAATGTTTCCACCTCCATGTTTGACGGTGGGGATGGTGTTCTTGGGGTCATAGGCAGCATTCCTCCTCCTCCAAACACGGCGAGTTGAGTTGATGCCAAAGAGCTCCATTTTGGTCTCATCTGACCACAACACTTTCACCCAGTTGTCCTCTGAATCATTCAGATGTTCATTGGCAAACTTCAGACGGGCATGTATATGTGCTTTCTTGAGCAGGGGGACCTTGTGGGCGCTGCAGGATTTCAGTCCTTCACGGCGTAGTGTGTTACCAATTGTTTTCTTGGTGACTATGGTCCCAGCTGCCTTGAGATCATTGACAAGATCCTCCTGTGTAGTTCTGGGCTGATTCCTCACCGTTCTCATGATCATTGCAACTCCACGAGGTGAGATCTTGCATGGAGCCCCAGGCCGAGGGAGATTGACAGTTCTTTTGTGTTTCTTCCATTGGCGAATAATAGCACAAACTGTTGTCACCTTCTCACCAAGCTGCTTGGCGATGGTCTTGTAGCCCATTCCAGCCTTGTGTAGGTTTACAATCTTGTCCCTGACATCCTTGGAGTGCTCTTTGGTCTTGGCCATGGTGGGGAGTTTGGAATCTGATTGATTGATTGCTTCTGTGGACAGGTGTCTTTTATACAGGTAACAAACTGAGATTAGGAGCACTCCCTTTAAGAATGTGCTCCTAATCTCAGCTCGTTACCTGTATAAAAGACACCTGGGAGCCATAAATCTTTCTGATTGAGAGGGGGTCAAATACTTATTTCCCTCATTAAAATGCTAATCAATTTATAAAAAAATTCACATGCGTTTTTCTGGATTTTTTTGTTGTTATTCTGTCTCTCACTGTTCAAATAAACCTACCATTAAAATTATAGACTGATAATATTTTTGTCAGGGGGCAAATGTACAAAATCAGCAGGGGATTAAATACTTTTTTCCCTCACTGTATATGTTTAAAATGATGGAACAAAACACTGCTATTTGTATTATTTTTTATATAAATATTTTAACTTTGATTATTGGTAGATTTGGCTGATATGCTGTACCCTCTAACCATAGACGCTCAATCCATTTTTACTATTTTGACGTATGTTTTTAATAACAAGCAGATTTGGTTAGCCTGGTATGTATTAAGTAAGTCCCGCTTGTACGTTTTTCAAAACCTTTGTCAACCATCACCAATCAGCAAATGTGTATAAGGGACAGTCAAGCATGATTACGCAACCCCATCACTTTGGACCAAGTGTATTTCCCTGCTCCATAAATCAACCATGTGAGATAGGCCTAGATTCAATCATTAAGCGGCAATAGCCGACATGTGCATAGCTGATGTTTTGGTGGTGTTGGAGGTGTAACTGCGTTGGAGTTGTCAAATCGGTGATCAGCTGCTCGTCATCATTGTCACGAAGCCACACCTGCCGGGAGATGCTTGTGGATTTGACAGCTCTAACACAGGTCCACCTCTGACACTGTCAAAACATCAGTTTTACAGATGTCGGCTAAAGCGGATTTGATTGAATCAGGCCCTGAAATTGTTTTGCACCATATAGATAGAGGACTCATCTTTGTATCTGTACCATTATAGCATCTGTGACAGCATGGGCCGCGCCACTGAGGCTCTCAGTTTTGAAGTAGTACATTTTCTTCTTCACAATTGGTTGGACATGACTCCCAACAGGGTCACCAGGAGGAATCAGCAAATGAAGTTGGAAGTCCCACCCATTTGACTACATTAAAATGGTGGAAGCCCTCAATGGCGCTGCCCATGCTAATATGACCTTTTGGCCACTAGAGGCCTTTGTCATTCTCTATGTTTTGACGTTGGATCCATTTTGTGGAGTATAAAGAAAACACTGGCATCTTGTCTCGAGGAAGTTACTAACTCAAAAGAGTGCACATGTATACTTTCCCCAAGTGTGTACTTGTATGATACAGTAGATATTTCTCAATAAAATTAAATAAGAGTCGTCAAAGGCTCTTGTTTTGTGTGCCATCAAATCAAATTTTATTTCTCACATACACATGGTTAGCAGATGTTAATGCGGGTGTAGCGAAATGCTTGTGTTTCTAGTTCTGACCGTGCAGTAATATCTAACAAGTGATCTAACAATTTCACAACAACTACCTTATACACACAAGTGTAAAGGAATTAATAAAAATATGTACAAATAAATATCTGGATGAGCGATGGCCGAACGGCATAGGCAAGATGCAGTAGATGGTATAGAGTACAGTATATACAGTATATATATACATATGTTTTTCAGTCTCTCGGTCCCAGCTTTGATGCACCTGTACTGACCTCGCCTTCTGGATGATAGCGGGGTGAACAGGCAGTGGCTCGGGTGGTTGTTGTCCTTGATTATCTTTTTGGCCTTCCTGTGACATCAGGTGGTGTAGATGTCCTGGAGGGCAGGTAGTGTGCCCCCGATGGTGCGTTGTGCAGACCTCACTACCCTCTGGAGAGCCTTACGGTTGTGGGCGGAGCAGTTGTCGTACCAGGCGATGATACCGCCTGACAGGATGCTCTCGATTGTGCATCTGTAAAAGTTTGTGAGTGTTTTTGGTGACAAGCCAAATTTCTTCAGCCTCCTGAGGTTAAAGAGGCACTGTTGCGCCTTCTTCACCATGCTGTCTGTCTGGGTGGACCATTTCAGTTTGTCCGTGATGTGTACGCCGAGGAACTTAAAACTTTCCACCTTCTCCACTACTGTCCCTTCGATGTGGATAAGGGGGTGCTCCCTCTTCTGTTTCCTGAAGTCCACGATCATCTCCTTTGTTTTGTTGATGTTGAGTGTGAGGTTATTTTCCTGACACCACACTCCGAGGGCCCTCACCTCCTCCCTGTCTCTTCGTTGTTGGTAATCAAGCCTACCACTGTAGTGTCGTCTGCAAACTTGATGATTGAGTTGGAGGAGTGCATGGCCACGCAGTCATGGGTGAACAGAGAGTACAGTAGAGGGCTGAGAGCGCACCCTTGTGGGGACCAAGTGTTGAGGATCAGCGGGGTGGAGATGTTGTTTCCTACCCTCACCACCTGGGGGCGGCCCGTCAGAAAGTCCAGGACCCAGTTGCACATGTGTTTCATGGCGGGGTCGTCATGTTTTCGTCATGTGTTTTCTTCTTCTTGATGACACTACTGTCAAATTCGATCCAAATAGACCTACACTCGTAGAGCTATTCTGTTCATTGAACAAATATCAACTAGATGGCGTAATCTATTTATTTTATTTTTGCTTTTACTTTACACAACATAATTTATCCTACTCCAATGACAATATCCTGATTATTTTTAGGTTTTATAATACTTGACATAATTTAATCAGGCATAATTTATTTTCAAACATTTTATTTTAGTATTTTTTTAATATACAGTATATCAAATAAATGTTGATATACTGTATCATTTACAATCATTTTACAACAGTAACTTATCATTTATGAGTCACGGAAAGTAACCCTTTGTCAGATTGCAATGGATATATTACATAATATATAATATATAGCCAAACAACCAATTCTAAGATCATTGACTTAGATTATCCATGGCAACATGTGGCATATTTTTTTTTAAACGTGACTTAATACCAAAGCTCAGACAGTGCAACATATGGATATGTTAGTTAAGGTCTGTCCGTCATGTCTACCACTACCCACTCCTCATCATATTCTATTCTGACGACTCAAAACAGAGGTAGGTAAGCTTCTTGGATGTAAAATATCCATTTTGTGTATTTGTTTTCACATTATTGACTATAAGTGTTCAAAAAAGGTATTGATATTCACTTGGAGAACAATCCACTTCCCCATTGATGAATCTGTAATACTGTATAAGTCTCAAGTGACACCAATAGTGGTCAGTTCTTGAGGCCACAGACAGTCCACAGTTTGGTTTCCAGTCCCAATGTGAATCAAGCTCAACATACAGAACCCTCACCTGGCTGTCCAAGCCTATCATAGTCCCTACCTCGCAGGCACAGAGGCCATCAGTAGGGAGAGTCAGAATCAGAGGTTTGTCTGAATGTGAGGCTTCTCTGGTAGAGGAACAAAGCAGCTGATGACTGCTATGTTTGGGTATGTCTGTCCTCCCATCTCCAGGTACTATGGTACTTTTAAAATCTCATTCTCCGGGTGAATAGGGGGTGATAAACTTCACTAATCTCACGGGGGAAGAGGACAAAACTCTATTAGAACATTTGGACTTTATGAAACATGACAAAAAGGACACAAAATGTTTTAACTCTGTCCAACACCTTAGCTTAGCCATTACACCAGAACCTCTTGAGGAGGAGTGCAAGGTGTTGTACTAAAGTTTCAATAATTCTATAGGTAGGTAGATGAATAGAGAGAGAGAGAGAGATAGAGACTGACAGATGAGTATATAGTAATTCAGTATCTTATTGAATAAGCCAGGCAGAACCCACAGTGTGAGAAGAGCTCTGAGGGGGATTCAGATGATGGACGCCATGGCGATGACCCAGCCAGTCCCCTGAGCCCACGGGGGATACACGTAGTCCTCATAACTGGCTGGCTTAAACTGGATGATTGTGAACACCAGGATCCCCTGTTGCACAAGAGGAGAGAGAGGGATGATGAAATACATTTATCAATTACATTCAAAGTATTCCTACTCTCAAACCTGGAAGTGCCCATGTCATGGGGTTGTATTTGTAGACACTATAATTTTGTTGAGGTGAATGATGACTCACAGTGTTCAGAAGAGGAGCCACAAACATCCAGCACATTCTAAAGAAGATATTAGTCTTACTTCTTGTCATCTCCAGTAAGTTTGCCAAATGCCGCTTCACACCTGTCAGAGAGAAAATAATAGGGGGAAGAAATAGTACTTAGTGTTTTCATTCCTATATCGGCACACACACACACACACACACACACACACACACACACACTAACTGGTCTCACCATAAAGCCCACAGATGGCCAGCACCTTAAAAAAGATCATGAATCGTAAAAAAAAAAAAGGATGTCTATAAATGTAGTAAAAGCACATTCACTCAAAACGTCCTTTTTTTTACGTGGTGGATCAGCTTTAACAGTTTTCAGCTGTGCTAACATAATTGCATAAGGGTTTTCTAATGATCAATTAGCCTTTTAAAATGATAAACTTAAATCAGCTAACACAGCATGTCATTGGAACACAGGAGTGATGGTTGTTGATAATGGGCCTCTGTACGCCTATGTAGATATTCCATAACAAATCTGCCGATTCCAGCTACAATAGTCATTTACAACATTTCTACACTGTATTTCTGATCAACTTGATGTTATTTTAATGGACAGAAACTGTGCTTTTCTTTCAAAAACAAGGACATTTCTAAGTGACCCCAAACTTTTGAACGGTAGTGTATACACATACACACTTTTTTTTTAATACCCCCGCAAACCCAACCACCCCTTGCCCCAATTGGAGTAAACTAATAAACAATAACACTTGGGCTTCTACTTACAGCTTAAACATACTATGCACATTTTACAAACACAATCTATTTTACAATAGTTATATTGTAAAATAGATATTGTTTGCTTTTAGTCCTGACCTTCCTCTATTTCTGATGTCCATCCAGTTTGATTTATATTTGCCATATATTTGTAACTGTGCTATTTCAAAAGTTCTGAACCTATATACATTTTACATTTGTTATTATTAGTCCCACCCTTCAGCTCCATTCAACCCCTCCCATCTATCTCTTAACACCGTCCATATTGGATTTATATTTACCATATATTTTTCAAACTTCCTATTTTTTGTGCGGCTAAAACAAGTGCATTATCTTTATGATTCCTCTACTGAAAGTGTCTTCCCTAACCCTGTGCCTGTTTCGCTGTGATGAGCAAGCCACTCCTCTCCACCCATGTCCTCGAGAGAAAATGTGTTCTGCTCACCTTGTGAACTTTTAAAAATGCAATTGCAGGAAAAACACAGCCTTGTAAGCTTTGTCCACTTGTCCCTGTCAAAGAGAGTAGGGTATCAGCTTTCTGTAGGTCTTGTTCCTCAACTCTCAATATTCAGCATAATATAAGCTATTTTACAACTAAGATATGATAAGGCTTTGCAAGAGCATAGGCCTATAGGTTACCTGTGTAGTAGCAGTTCTTTTTTACATTTAGGATATTACTAGCAGTGGTTAGCCTTTTATATTTAGAGTTGGCAATATAGTTAGTTAATGTGTTTTTGATTTTCCACTTCCTCATGTGTTGAACACCAAATGAATAATCCTATGATATTAGTTAGTGGCTCCAGAAAGTATTCACACCCAATGTTCCCTCAAAAAAAAATGGTGCAGAGCGTAAACTTCAACATTGTGAAAATTCTGTGGAACCTCCAGCGCGTATTTACTGTGAACACTGAGGTTTTCAGTTACAGTTTCAGACAGTGGTCAAGTAGGATACTGTGGCTATTTGATCCTAGTTTAGGCCTACCAGACTGGCCTACCATTAAAAAATGCATCCCATAACATTTTAACATGGAAATAGCTGTTCTATCTTTCAGCCTACAGTAGCAGCCAATGTGTGGCGTTGAGTGTAGGCCTACATTTCATGAGACTTTTGGAGAGAAAAAAGACAGGGCTTGATATTAACCTGTTTATCCACTTTTTGGGTTGTTTGATGGAAGATACCACTTTACAAAATAAAATGCATTATTATTCCCATACCATTATTACAGAGAACCAGACAAATTATGCTACCCTCTGCATATTGGCTACTTAGCTTATTCAAGACCGTCTCAAAATACAACACTGCCTCTTTAAGACAAAGAAAAATCTTTAGCAGACTTGCTTTTCAAAGACGTCTAGAAATGTACACATTTTGTGCTCTGTAGGAAACAATCACTCTCCCATTCCTGACTACAAGTGCATGTCAGAGAAAAAAAACAAGCCATGCGGTCGAAGGAATTGTCCGTAGAGTTTCGAGACAGGATTGTGTCGAGGCACAGATCTGGGGAAGGGTACAATTTTTTGCCAGCATTGAAGCTCCCCAAGAACACGTTGGTCTCCATCATTCTTAAATGGAAACAGTTTGGAACCACCAAGACTCTTGCTAGAGCTGGCCGCCTGGCCACACTGAGCAATCGGGGGAGAAGGGCTTTGGTCAGGGAGGTGACCAAGAACCCGATGGTCACTCTGACAGAGCTCCAGAGTTCCACTGTGGACATGGGAGAACCTTCCAGAAGGACAACCATCTCTGCAGCACTCCACCAATCAGGCCTTTATGGTAGAGTGGCCAGATGGAAGCCACTCCTCAGCAAAAGGCATATGATAGCCCGCTTGGAATTTGCCAAAAGGCACCTAAAGGACTCTCAGACCATGAGAAACAAGATTCTCTGGTCTGATGAAACCAAGATTGAACTCTTTGGCCTGAATGCCAAGCGTCATGTCTGGAGGCAACCTGGCACCATCCCTACGGTGAAGCATGGAGGTGGCAGCATCATCCTGTGGGGAGGTTTTTCAGCGGCAGGGACTGGGAGACTAGTCAGGATCGAGAGAAAGATGAACAGAGCAAAGTACAGAGAGATCCTTGATGAAAATCTGCTCCAGAGCGCTCAGGACATCAGACCTGGGCGAAGGTTCACCTTCAAACAGGACAACGACGCTAAGCACACAGCCAAGACAGCACAGCAGTGGCTTCGGGACAAGTCTTTGAATGTCCTTGAGTGGCCCAGCCAGAGGTCGGACTTGAACCCAATCTAACATCTCTGGAGAGACCTGAATATAGCTGTGCAGGGACGCTCCCCTGGGGCGGCAGGTAGCCTAGTGGTTAGAGCGTTGGACTTGTAACCTAGAGGGTTGCAAGTTCGAATCCCTGTGCTGACAAGGTAAAAATCTGTCGCTCTGCCCCTGAACAAGGCAGTTAACCCACTGTTCCCCGGGTGCCGTGGATTTCGATTAAGGCAGCCCTCTGCACCTCTCTGATTCAGAGGGGTTGGGTTAAATGCGGAAGACACATTTCAGTTGAAGGTATTCGGTTGTACAACTGACTAATAATGACAGAGCTTGAGAGGATCTGCAGAGAAGAATAGGAGACTCCCCAAATACAGCTTGTAGAGTCAAACCCAAGAAGAATCAAGGCTGTAATATTTGCCAAAGGTCCATCAACGAAGTACTGAGTAAAGGGTCTGAATATTTATGTAAACAATTTTTTTTATACATTTGCAAACATTTCTAAAAACCTGTTTTTGCTTTGTCATTATGGGGTATTGTGTGTAGATTGATGAGGGAAAAAAACGATTTAATACATTTTAGAATATGGCTGTAACGTAACAAAATGTAGAAAAAGTCAAGCGGTCTGAATACTTTCTGAATGCACTGTATATAGGTGTGTGCCTTTCCAAATCACTTCCAATTATTTGAATTTACCACAGGTAGACTCCAATCAAGTTGTAGAAACATTGAGGATGATCAATGGAAACAAGATGTACCTGAGCTCAATTTTGAGTCTCATAGCAAAGGGTCTGAATTTCCCTCTCCTCGCGTCCTCTCCTCCGTAACCTTTCAAAAGGTTACAGAGGAGGGAATCTTGAGGGAATCTAATTGAAAAAAGGCCATGGACTGCTCTCCATGATCCCAACCGAAAGGCGGTACTGGTTTATCAAGGCTAAGACCAACAGACTCCAAAACAGCTTCTATCTCCTGGTCATAAGACTGGTAGATGGCTAACAACTACTGCTTTCTCTCTCCCACAGACTATCCACACTGACTCTATGGCCATCCACTGACTCTATGGCCATTAGACTTTTACTCAAGTAGTATTTTACTGGGTGACTTTCAACAACCTCTCCCCCATTCAGACACATACACCTTCACTGTCACTCTTACTCACACGTACAATCCCCCTTGGCGTTTTTCCTATCTCAAATATAAAATATATTTTTATTTGTATAACACTCTTGGTTACTACATGATTATATATGTGTTATTTCATAGTTTTGATGTTGTCACTATTATTCTACAATGTAGAAAATAGTAAACATTAAGAAAAGCCCTTGAATGAGTAGGTGTTCTAAAACTTTAGACAGGTAGTGAAATGTGCCTTGCAAAGGTATTCATTTAAATAGATTTTTATTTGGATTTCATGTCATGGACATACACAAAATAGTCATAATTGGTTAAGTGAAATGAAAAAAATAATTTTTATTTGTTTGTAGAAAGTTTATAGGTATAATTTGAACGTGTTCTCTTCACGGTTCAATGGGCGACTCAACGGTGGATTTTCTGATCATAACGCGCCAACCGAACTGAGATTTATGGATATAATAAATGACTTTTTCTAACAAAGGAACCATTGGATGTCTTCGTTGGACACTTGGGAAGCCCTCAGCAGAAGTTCTTCGAGAGGTAAGTGATATTATTTAGCTCTTATATGGGTTTTGTGTGACCCGCGCTGGATATGAATTTATGCTAATGTGGAAAATATGTGGGGTGCTATCCTCAAACAATCAAATGTTGTGCTTTTGCCGTAAAGCCTTTTTGAAATCTGACAACGCTGTGATATTGCCAAGAAGCAGAGCTTTTGATGACTATGCAACACTTGTATATTGATGAATGTTTAATAATTCAACTTTTGGATTTTGAATTTGGCGCCTTACATTTCACCGGGTAGTGTCGGGAGCGAAAAGAAAAACCCTTGAAGGAGTAGGTGTTCTAAAACTTTAGACCGGTAGTGAAATGTGCCTTGCAAAGGTATTCACCCCCTTGGAATTTTTCCTATTTTGTTGCATTACAACCTGTCATTTAAATAGATTTTTATTTGGATTTCATGTCATGGACATACACAAAATAGTCAAAATTGGTTAAGTGAAATGAAAAAAACTATTTGTTTCCAAAAATTAAAAAAAATATAAAACAGAAAAGTGGTGCGTGCATGTGTATTCACCCCCTTTGCTATGAAGCCCCTAAATAAGATCTGGTGCAACCAATTATCTTCAGAAGTCCCATAATTAGTTAAATAAAGTCCACCTGTGTGCAATCTAAGTGTCACATGATCTCCATATATATACACCTGTTCTGAAAGGTCCCAGAGTCTGCAACACCATTAAGCAAGGGGCACCACGAAGAAAGCGGCACCATGAAGACCAAGGAGCTCTCCAAACAGGTCAGGGACAAAGTTGTGGAGAAGTACAGATCAGGGTTGGGTTATAAAAAAATATCAGAGACTTTGAACATCCCACGGAACACCATTAAATTAAAAAAAGTAATTGAAAGAATATGGCACCATAACAAACCTGCCAAGAGAGGGCTGCCCACCAAAACTCACAGACCAGGGCATTAATCAGAGAGGCAACAAAGAGACCAAAGATAACCCTGAAGGAGCTGCAAAGCTCCACAGCTGAGATTGGAGTCCATAGGACCACTTTTTAAACCGTACACTCCACAGAGTTGGACTTTACTGAAGAGTGGCCAGAAAAAAAAGCCATTGCTTAAAGAAAAAAATAAGGAAACACGTTTTGTGTTCACCAAAAGGAATGTGGGAGACTCCCCAAACATATGTAAGAAGGTACTCTGGTCAGATGAGACTAAAACTGATCTTTTTGGCCATCAAGGAAACGCTATGTCTGGCGCGAACACAACACCTCTCATCACTCCAAGAACACCATGGTGGTGGCAGCATCATTCTGTGGGGATGTTTTTCATCGGCAGGGACTGGGAAACTGGTCAGAATTGAAGGAATGATGGATGGGGCTAAATACAGGGAAATTCTTGAGGGAAACCGGTTTTAATCTTCCTGTCACATCTGCTCCTGCTATGCCCTCTGGTGTTCAATCGGTGTATTCTTGACCTGCAGTTACTCCCCCTGTACTCTCTCTCTCCCTCTCCCTCTGTGTGATTGTGTGCTGGAGTCAGAGCAGATCCCTACCAGCTGCAACTCGTTCCATAATCAAGACCTCTACAAATACTCAGTCCTGCCACTTCCACTCTGCCAGGTCGTAATCTCTTCTCAGTCAGTTCATGATTCTACCCATTTATGATTACTCAAGATCCTGTTACTCTGCTGTGCCTGCCTGATACCGTTTATCCTCATTGCAGTTACCGCTCTGTCTCTGGCTCCTGTCTCCTTTTCCACATCTCACCACCCAACTACCTTGATCTGGATTTTACTCACCACCACTACCTTGGATTCCCCTCAGGACCTGTTTACCCTGTTCTACTCAGCCAACTCCAACCTTAGTCTCCACATCTGTTTTTTCTGCAGCTCATCCAAGCTGAATCTTCTCTTGGGTTCCCCTGTGTCGCTCCGCTTAACAGTACGATCTGGCCAAGAGATGAACCCAGCAGACTCCACCACTCTTCACCAAATTCTTGTTGATCAAGGCACCCTTCTTGAGCAACATGACCAAGCCCTGAAAACCCTACTGGAGAACATCAAGGAGTTTTCACAGAGCCTGTCTGACCTGCAGGTCCGAACCTCCGCCCAGAGTTCCCAACCAGTCTCAAGTCCCTCTTCTCCACCCTGGGAGCCTTTTGTTCCAACTCCTGAGCGCTATGATGGTAATCTTGGCGCTTGCAGAGCCTTTCTTGTGCAATGTTCACTAGTATTTGAGCAACAGCCCTACTCTTATGCTAGTGAACGAGCCAAGATTTATTTTTTGATTGGCTGCCTTTGGGGAGCAGCGCTTTCCTGGGCCACTGCAGTGTGGGAGAGACAGTCACCTATCTGCTTCTCCTACAGTGGATTCACAGATGAGATGAGGAAGGTCTTCAACCACCCGGTCTGTGGAAAGGATGCTGCTAAATGACTTCTGTCCCTTTGTCAAGGCCCCCAGAGTGTGGCTGAAATGGCATGCGAGTTCCGTACCCTCCCCGCAGAGAGCGGCTGGAATGACGAGGCCCTTCAGGGAGCATTCCGGAACGCACTCACTGAGACCCTCAAGGACGAGTTGGTGTCCAGAGAGGAGCCATGATGGACTTGACGAACCCATTTCTCTCACCATCCGCGTTGACAACCGCCTCATGAGCGTCGGAGGGAGAGGGGAGGTAGGGTTGCATGTCCCATAACATCTGCTTCAGTGCCTTGCTCACTTTCTGCGACTGCATCACGTCTCCAGACATGTTCTAATCCTGAACCCATGCCTCCAGAGGAGAGGCAGCAGCGTATCAGTACTAGGAGCTATCTATATTGTGGCCAGGTTGGTCACCTGGTCTTCACTTGTTCCCTGTGTCCAGCAAAAGAGGGGGCTCAGCAGTAGTGGGTTATATACTGTTGAGCCAAATCACCTGCCCATCATCTCCCAGACCCCTGCTTGAAGCCAACCTTGTGTGGCAGAGCCAGGCTTTTCCTCTGCCTGCTCGCATCGATTCAGGCGCCGATGAGAGCTTTCTGGACCGAGGGGTCGTAGGGATCATTGGGGTGCTAGCGCCCCATTCCCGACACTACCCGGGGAAATGTAAGGCGCCAAAATGTTCTCACTCATCTCTGGTTCTGGGCCATCCATGGTTTAAGCTACACAACCCACATATTGACTGGTCCACCGGAAGGGTAACTACTTGGAGTACATTTTGTCATTCTAATTGTCTACATCCTGCCTTGTCTGCACCCCAGTCCATTCCAGAACCCCCAGACCTGTCTTCTGTTCCTCCTGAACATCACAGTCTAGCTCCTGTATTCAGTAAGCACCACACCCCATCTCCACCGCCTCATCGGCCTTACGACTGTGCTATCGAGCTTCAGCCTGGAGCTCCTCTCCCTAGTAGCAGGTTGTATAACCTTTCTCGCCCAGAGCAAGAAGCCATGGAAGAATACATCCAGGACTCCCTGGCTGTCGGACATATCAGGGCTTCTTCCTCTCCGGTGGGAGCGGGGTTTTTCTTTGTCAAGAAGAAGGATGGGTCACTGAGGCCATGCATAGACCTCCGTGGTTGAATAGTATCACTGTGAGGAACAAGTATCCCTTGCCACTTATCAGTGCTGCTTTTGCCCCCCTCCATGGTGCCACAGTGTTTATTAAACTTGACCTCCGGAATGCCTACCATCTTGTCCGCATCAGAGAAGGGGATGAGTGGAAAACGGCGTTCAACACACCACTTGGACATTTCGAGTACTTGGTTATGCCTTTTGGTCTCACTAACGCCCATGCTGTTTTTCAGAGCCTGGTTAATAATGTCCTGAGGGATGTCATTGGGCGTTTTGTTTTTGTCTATGTGGAAGACATTCTTATTTTTTGAAGGACCTTGAGGCGCACAAGCAACACGTCCACCAAGTTCTACAAAGGCTATTGGAGAATAAGCTATTTGTTAAGGCTGAGAAATGTGAGTTTCATGTTTCCTCTGTGTCCTTCTTGGGTTACGTTATTGCTCAAGGACAGCTACAAATGGACCCTGCCAAGGTTAGGGCAGTCAGAGTGGCCTGTGCCCGCTAATCTGAAGCAGTTACAGCGTTTCCTGGGGTTTGCCAATTTTTATAGACGATTCATCCGTGACTACAGTCGTTTGGCAGCTCTTCTCACCACTCTCACCTCCACTCTATTCCACTGGTCCCCTGAGGCAGTGGCAATGTTCCGGGAACTCAAGCACCGCTTCACTTCTGCTCCAATCCTTACCCAGCTGGACCCAGAACTCCAGTTCGTCCTCGAGGTGGACGCTTCCGACACCGGGGTAGGTGCAGTCCTGTCTCAACGTTCTCCCTCGGATCAGAAGCTCCCTCCTTGTGCCTTCTTGTCCCACAAGCTCTCACCTGCAGAGAGAAATGTTGACATGGGTAACCGGGAACTCCTGGCTGTTAAGCAGGCTCTTGAGGAGTGGCGTCACTGGTTAGAGGGTTCGGTCCTTCCTTTCATTGTGTGGACGGATCACAAAAATCTAGCCTACGTCCAGACCGCCAAACGTCTGAACTCTCGGCAGGCCAGGTGTGCATTGTTTTAATGAAGATTCAACTTCACACTCACTTATCGCCCCGATCTAAGAATACTAAGCCTGACCCCCTCTCCCGTCAGTTCACCGCAGACAACACAAGTTCCAAGCTAGAAACCATTATGCCATCCTCCTGCATCGTTGCTGCTGTCTCCTGGGAGATTGAGTCCCGTGTTGAACCAGCCTGATCCTAGAAACGGTCCGTGTAAGGCTCTGTTTGTGCCAGATTCAGTTTGTTCTGATGTTCTTCAATGGGCCCATTCTACTCACCTCACCTGTCACCCTGGCATGAAGCGGACTGTCGCCTTTCTGCGTCAGCGATTTTGGTGGCCCACCATGGAGAAAGATGCTTGGGAATTCATCTCAGCCTGCTCGGTCTGTGCCCGGAATAAAACCTCCACCAAACCTACATCTGGTCTGCTTCGCCCTCTTCCCACACCCAGTCGCCCCTGGTCACACATAGCTTTGGACTTCGTCACTGGCCTTCCCCCATCGAATGGTAACTGTCATCCTCACTATTATTGACCGATTTTCCAAAGCTGCTGGTATCCCATGTTTTGCGGCTGCACAGCATCCCTAGTGACAGAGGACCCCAGTTTACATCCCAGGTATGGAGAGCCTTCTGCACAGCTCTGGGTATTAATGTCAGCCTTTCGTCTGGATATCACCCCCCAGACCAACGGCCAGACTGAGCGGGCCAACCAGGAGTTGGAAACAGCAATACGCTGTGTGACTTTGGCTAACCCTTCCTCCTGGAGTGCCCAGCTACCCTGGGTGGAATATGCCCACAACACCCTCATCAATGCCTCATCAGGTATGTCTCCCTTTGAGTGTGCTCTGGGTTACCAACCTCCCTTGTTCCCTCCCCAAGAGGTCGAAGTAACGGTGCCCTCAGTCCAGGACCACATGAGCCGTTGTCGTCGGACCTGGAGGGCCCGGGCTGCCCTTTTTCGTGCCTCCGCCAGGACCCAATCCCAAGCTAACCGTCGCCATGCTTCAGCCCCAGTCTACACTCCAGGCCAAAAGGTATGGCTTTCATCTAAGGACTTGCCCCTGAAAGTGGTTTCCAAAGAACAAGCTCCCCGATTCATTGGCCCCTTTGAGATTGATCATGTCATAAACCCCCTCTGCTGTTCATCTGAAATTCCCAGACTCTCTCAAAATTCACCCCACCTTCCATGTACCTTAACTTCTTAAGGAGGCAACAAAATAGGAAAAATGCCAAGGGGGTGAATACTTTCACAAGCCACTGTACACACACACGTCACATACACACACACACCCACATACATCTTCACTCACACACTCATTACTGACGCCACACACTTACACCCACACACCCCCTCACACCTACGATGCTGCTAAAATTATTATTGATTAGATTTGTTACTACCATTACCCTGTTGTTCATTGATTATATATTGCCATTACCATTAGTATTTATCTATTTATCCTGATACTGTTCACTATTACTACTGTTTACATGTATACAGTATATTACCACTAGTATATTACCATAAGTATTTATATATTCTTGCTACCAGTCACTTTTCAGCCCTGTTTACATGTATATCCTACTACCAGTCACTTTTATGATTAAACCTACCTCAACCACTCCAGTACCCCTGCACATTGAATAAGGTAATGCCACTGACCTGTATATACTTGCATTCTCGTATTTCCTCAACACATATCGTACTCAGTGGTGTATAGTTTTTGGGGGTATCTGTACTTTACTTTACTATTTATATTTTTGAGAACTTCTACTTTTACTTCACTACATTCCTAAAGAAAATATTGTATTTTTACTCCATACATTTTCCCTAACAACCCAAAGTACTCGGTACATTTTGAATGCTTAGCAGAACAGGAAAATTGTGAAATTCACGCACTTATCAAGATAACACGTGGTCATCCTTACTGCCTATGTTCTGGTGGACTCATTAAACACAAATGCATCTTTTTAGTGTTGGAGTATGCCCCTGGCCTCATACATTTAAAAAAAAGAAAATGCTTTACTTGATATAAGAAATTTGAAATGATTTGTACATTTACTTTTGATACTTAAGTATATTTTAGCAATTACATGTACTTTTGATACTTAAGTGTATTTAAAACCAAATACTTTTTGACTTTTACTCAAGTAGTATTTTACTGGGTGACTTTCACTTTTACTATAGTAACTTTCTGTTAAGATATCTATACTTTTATTCAAGTATGACAATTGGGTACATTTTCCACCATCCATCAGTGTTTTTTAAATTTAATTTTTTATATTATTATCTATATTATTATTATCACTGCATTGTTGGGAATGAGCTCTCAAAGTAAGAATTTCCCTGTACTGTTTTATACCTGTTGTATCCTGTGCACGTGGTGAATAAACTTTGAAACTTGAAACAAATGGGAGGACAGTGTGGTGCCAGGACAAAAAGTTTCACAGCTGCACCATTGAGAGCATCTTGACTGGCTGCATCACCGTTTGGTATGGCAACTGCTTGGCATCCGACCGCAAGGCGATACAAAGTGTAGTGCGTACAGCCCAGTACATCACTGAGGCCGAGCTCCCTGCCATCCAGGGCCTCTATACCATGCGGTGTCAGAGGAAGGCCTCAAATACTCCTCCCACCCAAGTCATAGACTGTTCTCTCTGCTACCACACGGCAAGTGGTACCAGAGTGCCTTGGAAAGAAAAAACCTCCTGAACAGCTTCTACCCTCAAGCCATTAGACTGCTGAACAGTTAATAAAATGGCTATTTGCATTGACCCCCTTTTTTTGGCACTGACTCTCTTGCACTGGCTCTATGCACACTCACACAGACTATACTGACACTCCAACGCACGCATACACACACACATGCACATTGATGCCCCACACACACTTTAACACTCTTTCACACTTCACAAACGCTGCAGCTATATTGTTATTTATCCTGATTGCCTAGTCACTTGTACCCTTAGCTACATGTACATATTACCTCAATTGCCTCAACTACCTCGTACCCCTGCACAATGACTGGTACTCTTTGTATTTAGCCTCCTTATTGTTATTTTTATTGTGTTATCATTTCTTTTTTTATTTAGCAAATTTTTCTTCCTTTTTAATTCTGCGTTGTTTGGAAAGTGCTCTTTAGTAAGCATTTCAAGGTAAAGTCTACACCTGTTGTATTCGGTGCATGTGACAAATACAATTTGATTTGAATACATTGAAGTGGATATAGCCTAAAAGTGTAGGCATGTTGATGTTTGCATAAAAAGGGTGAAAGATCTGACCATGCCCATCTACTGCTAAAGCACTAAAAATGGAAAGGGGGAGGTCAGCGAGAGGGGTCCAGCTGCAACATCATCTCTCAGAGCAGTCATCCCTCAGGGTCTCTATGCTGCCTCCTACTGATATCTCATCTCTCAGTGCAGTGCATCTCTCAGGAAAGGTAAGTGGGGGTTTTAAAAGGTGCCACTCAAGAAATCTTTTGGGTTATCTGACGTTAGTCATGGTCTGCAGAGATGACAGAAAGGAATTTCAGTTATGTCTATTCACTCACTTGAGCTGTGTCTTTGAACATGACCTACTGGTAGCCATGTATGTAAGTTAAGCTTTTCGTAAATGTAAATGCTATTTAAAAAAATCATACATTTTACAGTGTGTTATTTATTATTTAATATTTGAAATAATAATAATAATAATTTAACTATCAAGTCATGGCGTTTCTAGTAGTTATGGAATTCCAGCGATTCTACTGTTAAAAGATTCCTTTTGAAATCACCACTTCTTCTTATATGTTTCCTTTTGAAACCCCCACTTTTCTTTATATGGTTCCTTTCGAAACGCCCACCCCTTTTGACACCCCCATTTTTCCTGAAAGATGCGCCACAGATAGAACAATGACACAAAATAAGCGGGAAGGTACGTCAACCAAACATATCGCAATGTTTGTCTTTTAATATTTAAAACAGATAGAACAATGAGACAGATATTTCAACGGATGTATAAATGTGATGCATCAGCTTGGCGTTCCCACTCACTACCAAATATGGTATTGAGAGGAAGCCTAGTAACCGGCAATAGGAGAAGAATGAACAAGAGGGATTTTGGTCAACATTCTGCTCATTTTTTGTTGTTGTATTTAACCTTTATTTAACTAGGCAAGTCAGTTCAGAACAAATTCTTATTAACAATGACAGCCTACCCCAGCCAAACCTGGACGATACTGGGGCAATTGTGGGACTCCCAATCACAGCTGGATGTGATACAGCCTGGATTCAAACCAGAGACTGTAGTGATCGCTGTAGCCTCTTGCACTGAGATGGCAAGTCAGTTTAGAACAAATTAGACCACTGTGCCACTCGGGACAAATTTATAATTTATGAAACATTTGATCTCAATATAGTTTTCGGTTCCCAAAACTATAATCTGTTATTAACAGAGTGGACTAACTTTTATAGACTTTACCCTTTGCGAAAGTAAAAAAGAAAAATGCGTTGTTTAGGAGTGCAAAGGCGAATTTCGTTATTGCACACGCGCACTTCACAGAGTAGGCGTTCCCTAATGGAAAATGCAAATATGTTCTTGAACACGCCAATAGGATCTCGCTAGCTTGTGCTTGGTTCTGCCCACCTCCTTGCTTGTTCTGCCCACTATGACTCATTTGATTCCGTTTGAAACGACAGGCTGTGGTTTATCTTGGTTTAATTATACAAATCTTTGGATTGTCATTCTGCACTGGACTGAGAGATGTCATATCAGTAGGTGGCAGCATAGAGACCCTGAGGGATGACTGCTCTGAGAGATGACGTCACAGTTGGACCCCTCTTGTATTGAGGTCGGCGGAGGTGAAATCTCAACGGTTAAGTTGGGGTTTTACTGTAGGTTGTGTTGAAACATATTTGTAGTCGACATACGCACTTGGTTTGGGATCCGTGTTTTAAATAACATGGGTAATTGCCACACAGTTGGACCAAATGAGGCCCTTGTGGTTTCAGGTACGTAACGTTAAATTACATTCATCTTCAACTTTGGAATTCTAATTTAACGTTAGCTAACTACTTTCACCTCTTAGTTACACAGTGACACGCACTTTGCAGCGTTATTCACAATGGATAACCTCATTTTGTCATTAGCTACGAAATAAGATGCTGCTCTGGCTTTCGATTGTTGGCTATATTTTATTCTGGCTTCCAGCTAACGTTTTTTTGTGTTGATTTCAAGATGCCACACTTTTCCTAACCACCATATGATTCTAAACAACACAACGTTACATCGCATTTATGCTGATATGAATAAGGGATCGTGTTCAACCAAGTCAATGATGCGGACGCATTTCTAGTTTGTGGAAATAGGAACGTTGTGATTATGAATGACGGTCTCCGAGTCGTGAGGGAAGGGAGTATGATAGTGGGGGGATGCCTATTACCGTATGTCAGGCCCATAAATTCATACCACAAATGTCAGGCCAGATGAAATTATGAAATTTGACCTAGTATGTTATAGCCTCAGTGATTTCAACTAATGGAGTATTACCCATGAAATACCTATAAGTACAATTCTAAACGTATTATAACTAACGTAGGATAACAAAAACAAGGACATATGAATCAGTTATTAATAGGTTGTAAGAACTCTGTAGGACAGATATAGGTAGTCTATCAAATACTGTAGGGGTGGCAGGTAGCCTAGTGGTTAGAGCGTTGGACTAGTAACCGAAAGGTTGCAAAATCGAATCCCTGACCTGACAAGATAAAAAAATATGTTGATCTGCCCCTGAACAAGGCAGGAACAGTTAACCCACTGTTCCTAGGCTGTCATTGAAAATAAGAATTTGTTCTGACTGACTTGCCTAGTTAAATAAAGGACTGTCACAGGGCTTTGGTGACAAAACGGATGACACTGTGATAGACTGCATCCAGTTTGCTGAGTAGAGTATTGGGGGCTATTTTGTAAATGACATTGCCAAAGTCGAGGATCGGTAGGATAGTCAGTTTTACGAGGGTATGTGTGTCAGCGTAAGTGAAGGAGGCTTTGTTGTGAAATAGGGAGCCGATTCTAGATTTGATTTTGGATTGGAGATGTTTAATATGAGTCTGGAAGGAGAGTTTACAGTCTAGCCAGACACCTAGGTATTTGTAGTTGTCCACATATTCTAAGTCAGAACCGTCCAGAGTAGTGATGCTAGTCGGGTGGGCAGGTGCGGGCAACGAACGGTTGAAGAGCATGCATTTAGTTTTACTAGCATTTAAGAGCAGTTTGGAGGCCATGGAAGGAGTGTTGTATGGCGTTGAAGCTCGTTTGGAGATTTGTTAACACAGTTTCCAAAGAAGGGCCAGATGTATACAGAATGGTGTCGTCTGGGTAGAGGTGGATCAGGGAATCACCCACAGCAAGAGCGACATCGTTGATATATACAGAGAAAAGAGTCGGCCCGAGAATTGATCCCTGTGGTACCCTCAGAGACTGCCAGAGGTCCGGACAACAGGCCCTCCGATTTGACACACTGAACTCTATCTGAGAAGTAGTTGGTGAACCAGGCGAGGCAGTCATTTGAGAAACCAAGGCTGTTGAGTCTGCCGATAAGAATGCGGTGATTGACAAGAGTCAAAAGCCTTGGCCATGTCGAGGAAGACGGCTGCACAGTACTGTCTTTTATTGATGGTGGTTATGATATCGTTTAGGACTGTGAGCATGGCTGAGGTGCACCCGTGACCAGCTCGGAAACCAGATTGCACAGCGGAGAAGGTACGGTGGGATTTGAAATGGTCAGTGATCTGTTTGTTAATGTGGTAGGATAGATGGGCATGGTAGGATAGATTTAGGGCATAATGTACAGACAGGGTTGCATCTCTGGACGCACTATTTATGCTGGGTGAGGTCACCACCTGTGTGGGAGGTGGGACAAAAGAGGTATCTGAGGCATGTTGAGTGGGACTAGGGGCGCCGCAGTAAACTAAAACAATGATAACTATCCTAAACAACAGTATACAAGGCATATTGACATTAGAGAGAGACATAAAGCGAGGCATAAAGCAATCACAGGTGTTGATTGGGAGAGCTAGCTAAGACAACAACGGGTAAGACAACAACAGCTAATCAGCTAAGACAACAACAACAGGTAAAATGGCCATGAATGGGCAGAGAGGGTCAGTTAACTACACACAGGGCCTGAGTTCGAGGCTGGGGCCGACAGATAAGCAAAATAAACAAAATGGAGTACCGTGATTAACTTCTTAGGGAGCGGCAGCCGAGGTGTCGGTTTTGGAGAGTCCCAAAGTAAAATACCTGCCACTCAGGCCCAGAAACTAGGATATGCACATAATTAGTACTATTGGATAGGAAACACTCTGAAGTTTTTAAAACCGTTAAAATAATGTCTGTGAGTATAACAGAACTGATATAGCAGGCGAAAACCCGATGAATTTCTGTCCAGATTTTTTTTGTTGTGACTTTACCTCTTTTCCATAGACTTGCTATTGAAATCCATGTATAGTAGCTGCTAGGTTGAAGTACCTATGGTTTCCACTAGATGTCAACAGTCTTTATACAGTGTTTGGAGGCTTTAGCACTGAACAGAACTGAAAGGAAGAGGAAATAGTCAAGGGACCACAAATGTCAACAACGTTTCCCGGGCACGAGATTGTGAGCACGCCCCACTTTATTTTCCTTTTATATCGTTTATGATATCATCTGAGTGAAATATTATCGCTAATATTCATAAAAGGATACCTAAGGATGCATTATAAATGATGTTTGATTTGTTTGGGCAAAGTTGATAGGTATATTTGAACGCTTTCTCTTCACTGTACAACGGGTGACTCGACGGTGGATTTTCTGAACAACGCGCCAACCAAACTGAGATTTATGGATTTAATAAATTACTTTTTCTAACAAAAGAACCATTGGATGTCTTCGTTGGACACTTGGGATGCCCTCAGCAGAAGTTCTTCAAAAGGTAAGTGATTTATTTTAGCTCTTATATGGGTTTTGTGTGACCCGTGCTGGATATGAATGTATGCTAATGCATAAATATGAGGTGCTATCCTCAAACAATCAAATGTTGTGCTTTCGCTGTAAAGCCTTTTTGAAATCTGACAACGCTGTGATATTGCCAAGAATCAGAGCTTCTGATGACTATGCAACACTTGTATATTGATGAATGTTTAATAATTCAACTTTTGGATTTTGAATTTGGCGCCTTACATTTCCCCGGGTAGTGTCGGGAGCGGCCCACTAGCGCGCCGTTTATCCCTAAGAGGTTATTAATGAACTGTCCAGCAGGCATCAGCTGTGTAGCCAAGTGATCATAGGGTCCAGTGAACAGCAATAGATGAAACAGGGAAGCCGCTAGGTAGTCGTTACTACGCTAGCAAGCGGGAGACACGGCATTAAAAACAAAGTTAGCAGGCCGGGGGCTAGTAGAAGCATCTTCTCTGACGTCCGGCAAAGGCCGGTTGAGGGCACAACGAATGGAATTACGTCGGCAGACCAGTCGTGAGGGAGACCAGTCGTGATCGACAAAGGGTCCAGGCCAGTTGGTAAAAGAGGTATTGTAGGTGGAGTAATTTTGTTTGCTAACCGGGAGATGCGCCTGGCTCGAGGCTAACTGGTGCTAGCTTCGGGACAAGGGTGTTTGCCACTCGGTAGCAGATAGCTAGCTGCGATGATCCGATGCAGAGTTCAGAGCTTACGGCAAGAATCCGGTGATGTAGTGGATTCTAGTCGTGTTAGTGAAGAGTCCGGGAGGCATCAGCTGTGTAGCCGAGTGATCATAGGGTGATGGACCTGGCCGGGAGATGGACCTGGCTCAAGGCTAGCTTCGGGGCTGGGCCACTCGGTAGCAGCTAGCTAGCTGCGATGATCAGGGTAATGGTCCAGGGCTTACGGCAGGAATCTGGTGTTGTAGTGGAGAATAACAGTCCTGTATGCTCAGGGTTGATATCGCGCTGTGCAGACTGGCAGACTGGCAAGTATTATCCAGGCTAAAAGCGGCTAGTGTCTGTGCTAAAGGTAAAGGCTGCTAGCAGTGGCTAACAATGACTAAATAGCTAGTAGCTAATTAGCTGGATTAGTATCTGATGGCTAGCTTCTGATGGAGGTTCTGGCTATAAGGTCTAAAAATAGCACATTGGGTGAGGCGGATTGCCGGAAGGTATATTTAATTAAAAACTGGAAAAAGGGATTGAAATACAGTGGGGCAAAAAAGTATTTAGTCAGCCACCAATTGTGCAAGTTCTCCAACTTAAAAAGATGAGAGAGGCCTGTAATTTTCATCATAGGTACACTTCAACTATGACAGACGAAATGAGAAAAAGAAATCCAGAAAATCACATTGTAGGATTTTTTATTTATTTATTTGCAAATTATGGTGGAAAATAAGTATTTGGTCAATAACAAAAGTTTATCTCAATACTTTGTTATATACCCTTTGTTGGCAATGACAGAGGTCAAACATTTTCTGTAAGTCTTCACAAGGTTTTCACACACTGTTGCTGGTATTTTGGCCCATTCCTCCATGCAGATCTCCTCTAGAGCAGTGATGTTTTGGGGCTGTTGCTGGGCAACACGGACTTTCAACTCCCTCCAAAGATTTTCTATGGGGTTGAGATCTGGAGACTGGCTAGGCCACTCCAGGACCTTGAAATGCTTCTTACGAAGCCACTCCTTCGTTGTTCGGCGGTGTGTTTGGGATCATTGTCATGCTGAAAGACCCAGCCACGTTTCATCTTCAATGCCCTTGCTGATGGAAGGAGGTTTTCACTCAAAATCTCACGATACATGGCCCCATTCATTCTTTCCTTTACACGGATCAGTCGTCCTGGTCCTTTGCAGAAAAACAGCCCCAAAGCATGATGTTACCACCCCCATGCTTCACAGTAGGTATGGTGTTCTTTGGATGCAACTCAGCATTCTTTGTCCTCCAAACACGATTTAGTTGAGTTTTTACCAAAAAGTTCTATTTTGGTTTCATCTGACCATATGACATTCTCCCAATCCTCATCTGGATCATCCAAATGCTCTCTAGCAAACTTCAGACGGGCCTGAACATGTACTGGCTTAAGCAGGGGGATACGTCTGGCACTGCAGGATTTGAGTCCCTGGCGGTTACTGATGGTAGGCTTTGTTACTTTGGTCCCAGCTCTCTGCAGGTCATTCACTAGGTCCCCCCGTGTGGTTCTGGGATTTCTGCTCACCGTTCTTGTGATCATTTTGACCCCACGGGTTGAGATCTTGCGTGGAGCCCCAGATCGAGGAAGATTATCAGTGGTCTTGTATGTCTTCCATTTCCTAATAATTGCTCCCACAGTTGATTTCTTCAAACCAAGCTGCTTACCTATTGCAGATTCAGTCTTCCCAACCTGGTGCAGGTCTACAATTTTGTTTCTGGTGTCCTTTGACAGCTCTTTGGTCTTGGCCATAGTGGAGTTTGGAGTGTGACTGTTTGAGGTTGTGGACAGGTGATAACAAGTTCAAACAGGTGCCATTAATACAGGTAACGAGTGAAGGACAGAGGAGCCTCTTAAAGAAGAAGTTACAGGTCTGTGAGAGCCAGAAATCTTGCTTGTTTGTATGTGACCAAATACTTATTTTCCACCATAATTTGCAAATAAATTCATTAAAAATCCTACAATGTGATTTTCTGGATTTTTTTTCCTCATTTTGGCTGTCATAGTTGAAGTGTACCTATGATGAAAATTACAGGCCTCTCTCATCTTTTTAAGTGAGAGAACTTGCACAATTGGTGGCTGACTAAATACTTTTTTGCCCCACTGTATATACAAAAAAAGACGAAAAAAACTACATTTACACGGGAGAACGACAAACAACGTCTGCACTGCTACGCCATCTTGGATGTGATTAATGACTCCCAACCTAAGTGCATGTAAACGTCCGAATTCAACTGTACATTCTAAGTGATTTCAATGGGTCTTTCTCCATTCTGATTGTTTTATACTGTTCAATTCAACTTCAACCCAAAATATTATTTTGTATTTTCATACATTTCTGCATTCCCTGCACTCATTTGAGATAATTTCCACACTGCCATGTAGGGCTGCAAGATATAGGCAAACAATCTAAACCTTATTTTGAACCAAATGTTGCAATAGCGATTTGACTTATGATTTAAAGCAAACACTTGGGTGAAATGTTGGAATCATCATCTAATTCTGTAGTTAGAATATGATAGAGGGCACTTTGAATAGTGTTGTTTGACATGAAAATGAATGAAAATGCCAGGGAGGAGTTATGTGACCCTATAATCTTTGGCTACATTGTCTGTTTTCTCTTAGCTACTCCATGTAGCTAACATATTAATGCTTCTTGTATTCCTCTTTGATTTAGAAGGTACTGTTGCACAAACAACATGCTGATTTAGGTCTACACCATCACTGGTATTATCAGGTTGTATAACTAATTATGTTTGCTATGACTCAGTACATTTATTAGCTAGCTACCTAGCGATTAGCATTAGCGGCTAACAAGATTTAAGCCCAACTTGCTAAGAAAAAACAAACTAGCTGTTTGCAGATGTAAGCAACACAAACAAAAAGTGTAATTATAGAATGCCATGGGATATATATGAAGCAGCAAAATTAAAACAGCATTGTTGTCATCAACATTGTTGCATGTGCTGCATTGACCATGTAGACTGAATGCAAGTGTCTTGTGGTCGAGGAACAACAAATGTGCTCCTTGAGTGACAGGGGGTGGGGCTAGGTCTGTGTGGAAAGCGGCATGGAGAGAGAGCGGAGAGAGATGACTCAAGTAGCGAAGTAAACTATAAAAATGGCTGTTAACCTGTTTGGGCTAGGGGGCAGTGTTCGGAAGTTCGGAGAGTGGCGTGCCCAAAGTAAAATGCCTGTTACACAGGCCCAGAAACTAGGATATGCACATAATTAGTAGTATTGGATAGAAAACACTAGCCGGCTACCACCCGGTTTCTCAACCCTGCACCTTAAAATAATGTCTGTGAGTATAACAGAACTGATTTGGCAGGCGAAAACCCAAAGAAAATCCATCTGGAAAAAGGGATTTTGTGATGTCACACTTTTTCCTTTGACATGCTATTCAAAGCAGGGGGATTTAGCTCCCAGATTGCAGTTCCTATGGCTTCCACTAGATGTCAGCAGTCTTTAGACAAGGTTTCTGGCTTTGAGAAAACAACGAGTAAGAGCTGTTTTTGGCAGTGGACTCTGGAGAGGACTCTACTCTTTGGCGCGCGTGACAGAGAGCGTGCTCTTAATTTTTTTCCTGTTCTATTGGGCAGGTTATTTTCCATCTGAAATATTATCGTTTATATACATATTAGGGTACCTGAGGTTTGATTAGAAACATTGTTTGAGTTGTTTGGACAAAGTTTACAGGTAACTTTTTTACGTTTTCTATGTCTTGTATATTGAACGAGTTGAACGGTGGATTACTGAACAAAACGCATCAACCAAACTGAGCTTTTGGGATTTAAAGAGGGACTTTATCGAACAAAAGGACCATTTATTGTGTAGCTGGGACCCTTTGGATTGCCATCAGAGGAAGATCTTCAAAGGTAAGCGATTTATTTTATTGCTATTTTGGAGTTTTGTGGCACCTGTGCTGTTATGATATTATGCTAATGGAGGGAAGTATGCGGGGCGCTGTCCTCAGACAATCAAATGCTATTCTTTCGCCAAAAAGCCTTTTTGAAATCTGACAACGCTGTGAGATTACCAAGGCACGGTGACTGAATGGGGGTATGGGGGTTGTTGTTCCCACTGTGACTATTAAAACCTACCAAAAACCATGAATAGATTGCAGCAGTCGTACAAAACTGAAAGCGCAAACCACCACATTTAACCACGGGAAGGTGACTGGGAAAATGGTTGAATACAAAAAGTGCAGTTATGCCCTTCTTAAGGCAAACAAACAGGCAAAACGTCAGTACAGAGACAAAATGGAGTCGCAATTCAACGGCTCAGATACGAGACGTATGTGGCAGGGACTCCAGACAATCATGGATTACAAAGAGAAAACCAGCCACGTCGCGGACACCGACGTCTTGCTACCGGAGAAGCTAAACACCTTCTTCGCCGGCTTTGATGATAACACAGTGCCACTGACACTGCCTGCTCCCAAGGACAGTGGGCTCTTGTTCTCCGTAGCCGATTTGCATATCACCCCAATAGATCCACAGATGATACAATTGCCATCGCACTGCACACTGGACTATTCCATCTGGACAAGAGGAATAGCTATGTAAGAATGCTGTTCATTGACTACAGGTCAGCCTTCAACACCATAGTACCCTCCAAGCTCATCATTAAGCTCAAGGCCCTGGGTCTGAACCCTGCCCTGTGCAACTGGATCCTGGACTTCCTGACGGGCTGCCCCAAGGTGCTGAAAACAACACCACTACGCCGATCCTCAAAACAGGGGCCCCACAAGGGTGCATGCTTAGCCCCCTCCTTTACTCCCTGTTCACCCATGACTGCGTGGCCACGTACGCCTCCAACTCAATCATCAAGTTTGCAGACGACACAACAATAGTAGGCCTGATTACCAACAATGACAAGACCGCCTCCAGGGAGGAGCTGGGGGACCTGGCGGAGTGGTGCCAGGAAAATAACCTCTCCCTCAATGTCAACAAAATGAAGGAGCTGATCGTGGACTTCTGAGGGAGTACGCTCCTATCCACATCGACGGGACCACAGTGGAGAAGTTGAAAAGCCTCAAGTGTACACATTACTGACAATCTGAAATGGTCCACCCACACAGACAGTGTGGTGAAGAAGGCGCAACACCACGTCTTCAACCTCAGGAAGAAGAAGAAATTTGGCTTGGCCCCTAAGACCCACAAACTTTTACACATTGAGAGCATCCTGTCAGGCTTATCACCGCCTGGTACGGCAACTGCACCACCTGCAACCGCAGGGCTCTCCAGAGGGTTTTGCGCTCTGCCCAACGCGTCATCGGGACCCCCTGCCCTCCAAGACACCTACAGCACCCAAAGTCACATTAAGGCCCAAAAAATTGAATCACTGGTCACTTTAATAATGGAACACTGGTCATTTTAATAATGTTTACATACGGTTTTACTAATTCATGTGTATATACTCCGCCATTGCTCATTCTAATATTTATATATTTCTTAATTATTTTACTTTTAGATTTGTTGTGAATTATTAGATACTACTACTGCGTTGTTGGACTAAGGAACACAAGCATTTCACTACACCCGCAATAACACATGCTAAATATGTTGATGTGACCAATAAAATGTTATTTTATTTGAAACTCTTGTGTTGATTCAAGAAAATGTTATTTACTGTGGTGGTGGTTCATGAAAGTAATGATTCTTTATTTCCCTCTCAGGCCTATAGTACCTTAGGCAAACTGTATTTTCTTAGATTTGGAAGGGATATTGCATCACATCCCAGATATCACATCCCAGCTAGCACATTTGGTTCCTTGGAAGTTGTGGGAACGTATGTTTTTGGTTTTCCATTGGTTTTGGGAACAAGCCATATGTTTCCTGACAGGTAAAACTGAGAACTGAAGTGAAAATTTCACCTGTTCTGGGAACGTTAATCTTTAGGTTGCAGGGATGTTATGAGAACGCTTTACTGTGGTTCCCTGAAAGTGTTCCCGGGAAGTTTTATTTATGTTTACATTAAAACTTTCACTGAATGTTTCAATAAGACTTAATAACACTGCTATTCTAGTTTGGGTTAAAGGTGCAATATGTAACTTTTTGGACGACCCAACTAAATTCACATAGAAATGTGACTTATAGATCTGTCATTCTCATTGAAAGCAAGTCTAAGAATTGGTAGATTCTGTTCTGTGTGCGCTATTTCTATGCTTCCCTTAAGTTATGTTTTGCATATTTTACTTTCGGTTTTGTACACCTTTCCACAAACAGCTGAAAATACAATCTTTTTGGTTATGGAAAAGCGGTTTTGATGGTACGATGATTTTTTACCGGTGGTGGTCAGTGCCAATTTAAGATGAGGGAGGACGATTATATATTTTTATGAGCATGGCATTTCTATTACAGCATATTGGATGACTGTCATTCATATTCCATTCACCCAGCTCAATGTAACAATAGGTTTAGGCTACTACTCGAATTTTCCCTGTACCCATAATGAGATTTCTACAACCTAGCATATGAATTAAAGTTTACAACATAGGTGCACAGGTCGAGAGAAATTGGAGTAGTCAAGGTGACAGACAGTGACACATTCAATACCACCTTGCACTCTTGCTTGCATCTAGCTGATCTAGGGTGTAATCATTAGTCCAACAATTTTAAACGAGAGTTTCTATTGGACAACTTCAGATATGTTTATCCCCGTTTAGTTTGCTTCGGTGTCACGTCCTGGCCATAGATAGCCCTTTTTGGCTTCTCTATGGTGTTTTTGGTCAGGATGTGACCAGGGGGGTTTAGTTTCTATGTAGTAATTTCGATGTTGGTTTGGTTTGGGTTCCCAATTAGAGGCAGCTGTTAGTCGTTGTCTCTAATTGGGAATCCTATTTAGTGTGTTCAGTCCCCCACCTGTGTTGTGGGATATTGTTGGTTTTTTGTTTAGTGCCTGTGTGCTATACACCACAGGTTACGGTCAGTTGTTGCTTTGATTGTTTTTGGTGAGTTTCATTTAATTAAAACATGTTCAACTCAACCCTGCACGCTGCGCCTTGGTCCACTCATGTCAACGACTGTGTCAGAATATCCCACCACACCAGGACCAAGCAGCGTGCCCCCATGCAGGATAAAACGTTCTGGACCTGGGAGGAGATCCTGGACGGTAAGGGACCCTGGAGGCAGGCTGGGGAATATCGTCGTCCTAAGGAGGAGCTGGAGGCAGCAAAGGCGGAACGGCATCAGTATAAGGGAACACGGCTAGCAAGGAGGCCCGAGAGGCAGCCCCAAGATTTTTTTGGGTGGGGGCACATGGTGCCGGCTGCACGCATCAGGTCCCCTGTGCGCCTTCAGAGCCCGGCACAACCTGTTCCTGCTCCACGCACCAGGTCCCCTGTGCGCCTTCAGAGCCCAGCACGTCCTGTTCTTGCTCCACGCACCAGGTCCCCTGTGCGCCTTCAGAGCCCGGCACGACCTGTTCCTGCTCCACGCACCAGGTTCCCTGTGCGCCTTCAGAGCCCGGCACGACCTGTTCCTGCTCCACGCACCAGGTTCCCTGTGCGCCTTCAGAGCCCGGCACACCCTGTTCCTGCTCCACGCACCAGGTCCCCTGTGCGCCTTCAGAGCCCGGCACGTCCTGTTCTTGCTCCACGCACCAGGTTCCCTGTGCGCCTTCAGAGCCCGGCACGACCTGTTCCTGCTCCACGCACCAGGTTCCCTGTGCGCCTTCAGAGCCCGGCACGACCTGTTCCTGCTCCACGCACCAGGTCCCCTGTGCGCCTTCAGAGCCCAGCACGTCCTGTTCTTGCTCCACGCACCAGGTCTCCTGTGCACCTTCAGAGCCCGGCACAACCTGTTCCTGCTCCACGCACCAGGTCCCCTGTGCGCCTTCAGAGCCCAGCACGTCCTGTTCTTGCTCCACGCACCAGGTCCCCTGTGCGCCTTCAGAGCCCGGCACGACCTGTTCCTGCTCCACGCACCAGGTTCCCTGTGCGCCTTCAGAGCCCGGCACGACCTGTTCCTGCTCCACGCACCAGGTCCCCTGTGCGCCTTCAGAGCCCGGCACGTCCTGTTCCTGCTCCACGCACCAGGTCCCCTGTGCGCCTTCAGAGCCCGGCACGTCCTGTTCCTGCTCCACGCACCAGGTCCCCTGTGCGCCTTCGGAGCCCAGCACGTCCTATTCCTGCATCACGCACCAGTCCTACTGTGCGTCTCCCGAGTCCGATGACTACTGTTCCTGCTCCACGTTTGTTTTATAAAATGATTTGGTGACGTGATATATTTAGTATAGTTTTATCTAGAAAGGATAACTTTTAATGTTTCACTATTTTTATTTTCATGAAATTCACAGAGGAGGATGGTCCTCCCCTTCTCCTCTGAGGAGCCTCCACTGTTCTCTACACTTGCTTGTTTTGTCACAAACTGAAATTAGGTGAACTACTAGAATTTTAGCAACCAGGGATTGGCGAAGAGATTTCTGCATAGTGCATGTTTAACTGTTTTGAACTCCAAGCACAGACACAACACATAAATTAATTTGCTTAGGCATTAATCATGCAAAAAAAAAAATATGTGGCACGGCGTCAGTGAGATTCAAACCTATGATATTCTGTTCTCTATCCATTAGTCCACTGCACCACCAGGATGGAGCTAGCATGCCATGTTATTTTTAACTCATACAAAGCTGTTGATTTGAGTGTATTCAAAAAGACCCCATTTCAAAGGAAACATGCACTCATTAAGATCAGGTGAGGCCAACTACACCTTAACAAGATAAAGGATAGAATGTTTTGTTGACTCTGAGAACAGAATGTAAATGTTTTTCAAAAACATTCTTAGAACACTATTTGAACATTACTAATGTTGTCTGTTTTTTTATAAAAAAAATTCTTAATGTTCTGAGAACATGACTTTAAATACAGTGACTTACGAAAGTATTCATCCCCCTTGGCATTTTTTCTATTTTGTTGCCTTACAACCTGGAATTAAAATATATTTTTGGGGGGGTTTGTATCATTTGATCTACACAACATGCCTACCACTTTAAAGATGCAAAATATATTTTTTGGTGAAACAAACAAATGAGACAAAAAAACAGAAAACTTGAGCATGAATAACTATTCACCCCCCCAAAGTCAATACTTTGTAGAGACAACTTTTGCAGAAATTACAGCTGCAAGTCTCTTGGGGTATGTCTCTATGAGCTTGGCACATCTAGCCACTGGGATTTTTACCCATTCTTCAAGGCGAAACTGCTCCAGCTCCTTCAAGTTGGATGGGTTCCGCTGGTGTACAGTAATCTTTAAATCATATCACAGATTCTCATTTGGATTGAAGTCTGCGCTTTGACTAGGCCATTCCAAGACATGTAAATGTCCATATATGCCATATTCTTTCCATTTTTTAATAATGGATTTAATTGTGCTCTGTGGGATGTTCAACATTTCTGATATTTTTTTATTACTCAACCCTGATCGATACTTCTCCACAACTTTGTCCCTGACCTGTTTGGAGAGCTCCTTGGTCTTCATAGTGCCTCTTGCTTGGTGGTGCCCCTTGCTTAGTGGTGTTGTAGACTCTGGGGCTTTTCAGAACATGCATATATATACTGAGATCATGTGACAGATCATGTGACACTTAGATTGCACACAGGTGGACTTTATTTAACTAATTATGGGACTTCTGAAGGTAATTGGTTGCACCAGATCTTATTTAGGGGCTTCATAGCAAAGGGGGTGATTACATATGCATGCACCACTTTTCCTTTTTTTTTTGTGAATTTTTTTAAACAAGTTATTTTGTGTATGTCCATTACATGAAATACAAATAAAAATCAATTTAAATTACAGGTTGTAATGCAACAAAATAGGAACAATGCCAAGGGGGTGAATACTTTTTCAAGGCACTGTAGAACCATGAGGAAACCTGTATGTTATGTTGAAGTATTGAAATTCCCACAAGAGAACATTGTTTCTTAACGTTCTCTGAACTATTTGAGAACATTCCCAATGTCAAACCAGTTGGAGACCGTTCCTAGAACATTGGTAAAAAACATTAATTAAAAGTAACCATGTTTGAACTTTAAGGAAACGTTCTGTTAAAGTAATGAAATAGCAATAAATTATTAATTTGCTCAATCTGAAAGGCAGCTATAGATTCTGAACAATGAAGGAAATGGCCAAATAATCCTATTGATATGAGCGCTGTCCTATTAGTTTATTCACTCTTGAATATACCTCATATCATAGCCTTTGAAGCCGACAACCAGGTTTGGAAATTAGAAATCATTGGCGGGTAAGAATGTATATTTCACCAGCCACATGGCAGGTGGTCACACAGAGTATTTTGGAACAGTTTTGGTTTTATCAGAAGCCCAGATGTAGAAGTTGGTCGTATTTACAAGAAAGGCTACTAAGTATGACTTTGTACTTGTGTTTCTTGGCCAGTTACATCGTTTTGTTCACATGCTATGTTTTTTAATGTTAGTTTGAGTTTGCTGCAACTGTCTGCTGCTAGGAAGAGGTTGAGGTCAGAGATTTTTCTCAACACAGACAATAGAGTTCCGGAGTTACCATGGTAATGGCCCGTCCCTTAAAGGGCCAGCTGAATATTTGTGTCTCACCTAATCATTGTTCTTGATTGAGCATGGATCACTCCCAAAAAACGTTTAGCCATTGTTCTCCTAGATTTATTTGTGTGATTCTACATTTATACTAAGAACACATCATGTATGTAAAAAAAATTCAGCGTAGAGCACAGATCTATCGCTCAGCATTTTGTGGCAGGGCAGGAACTTTGTTGATTCTTGATGTTCAGTTGTAGAACTGTTTATCTGTTTTTATTATTGGATCTAAATGATTTATTTTAACATACATTGGTTAAAAAACACAGGTCACAAAAATGAAATTACACAATATACCCCATTACTTCTTACTAGTAATACATTTATTGTTTTTGAAACAGAAAGCATGCTCATCAGTTCTTTTGTTGTGAGTTTTTGAGTAATTATGGAGAAAGAAATGTTTTGGCTGATAAAAAATGTCAGTGGCTGGTAGATTTTTAAAATCTACTGTACCTGCCACAATGGCTGGTGGACCAAAAAGTTAAATTCCCACTCTGCCAAAACTAGTACCAGTAAGACCCATTGATAACTGCCATATGTTACCACAATTGTGTTTTCCAAAACGTTATTTCTGATTTGAGTGTGAGCTAACTTTCCTGTACTAGAAATGTCACCAACACCATCAATTGTAGTTTGTTGGTGGTGTAGCCTTCTGTATTTGGAGCAACTGTTGAAGTGAAAGTGTCAAGGGTAGTTTTTAGAGACAATGTTTTAGTTTGTGGTCTACAGGAGGCTTGTTGTGACAGACAAAGTGTTTACACATAAGGCCAAAGCTAAGGCTGTGACAGTCGTGGAATTTTGGATGACGGTTATTGGCCAGCCGGTTGCAAGCATGGTAAAACTGAGAAGATACTGTCTGTCCTTTTGAGTTTTGAAACTCATGTTAGGATATGTCAGTTATCCCCTGAGAGCTTTTGTGCCAAACCCACTAAGGCATTTCAGATGCCAAGCTTATGGTCATGTTGTGTTGGAGGGAGATTCTGAGATGTGAGAAGTGTGCAGGAGGGCTTGGCACAAAGGAATTTGTAGTATCGGTGGAAAAAACTGTGTGTCAATTGTGGGGGTGCCAATGTTGCTGGGGATCAGAAGTTCCGGGTGCTAAAGACAGGTTGAGGTTGCCAGGGTCAGAGTAGAAAAGAAGGTGTCATATGCTGAGGCAGTGAAGTGAGTAGAGGATGATGAGTCAAGGGTATGCCTTGGCCAATACAGAGTGATACAAATTTGTGCTTCAGTAAGGTTGGCTTCTTAGCATTCATTGCCATAGAAAATAGATGTTGTGGTGGCAGCTGCAGAGAAGTACTTGGGTGCACACGGTTTTACTGCAGAAGAGTTACAAGGTGTGTTAAATGAAAGAGTCCTGTCCTCCCATGCTGTCGGTTAGGGTCAAAGTAGTGGAATGGGGTGTTTAAAAAATTAAAAAAAAAAGGTGGTATGTAGGTGTAGGGTTAGTTAATGGTGCAATTGTATTTAGGTAGGACTTCCCAACTTTAAATCTTCGTCATACTCCTTATTATTAGTCTACTGCACATTACACCTCTTATACCGTTTAAGCTAGAAACGGCATTCAAACTTTATAACGTGTAAACCAGGGGTCTCCAACAGAAATCTTCTTCTACTTCTCTGCTATTCAAATCTGAAATAATAACAGAATCATCTGGTACCAATCAAACATTACAGCTGTTAAAGAAACAGCATAAACTTTTGACCACTTTCTGAACAAGTTAGACAAAAGGTTAGAGATTATGACATTTTCGTCTACTTCTCTGCTATTTAAATCTGGCAACGAAACAAAAATATCCACTACGGATCTAAGGATACAGTTCTTTTAGTAACTGCATTAACACATTTTCCCAACTTTTTCCGAACAACTGCCTTTTTGACCAGTCTCCCAATAAGTCAGACTCCTGAGATTTGAGACAGGGATGGAGGTTCACCTTCCAGCAGGACAATGACCCTAAGCATACTGCTAAAGCAACACTCGAGTGGTTTAAGGGGAAACATTTAAATGTCTTGGAATGGCCTTTAAATGTCTTGGAATGATCTCAATCCAATTGAGAATCTGTGGTATGACTTAAAGATTGCTGTACACCAGCGGAACCCATCCAACTTGAAGGAGCTGGAGCAGTTTTGCCTTGAAGAATGGGCAAAAATCCCAGTGGCTAGATATGCCAAGCTTATAGAGACATATCCCAAGAGACTTGCAGCTGTAATTGCTGCAAAAGGTGGCTCAAGTTTTCAGTTTTTTGTCCTATTTCTTGTTTGTTTCACAATAAAAAAGATTTTGCATCTTCAAAGTGATAGGCATGTTGTTTTTTTAACTATATATATAATTTTTTTAACTATAATCATTTAAAATGTGCATAAATTATCATGGGTTTGAATGAGAACCATAGGAATACAGAAGTAGCAATTGAAAATGGTCCTGCTCCTTGGACCATTAAGCTCCAAGACCAACTTTAAAACATTCAGCCTATCAAATTCTTTAACACTTTTATAAACTATAACTAAATACATTTGAGAGCATTTGCATAAAATAAGGAACAATAATTCTTGAACCGTTCAAGCGAGATACAGCAAACCAATTTTCATATGTTGAGGCTATCCTAACTTTTCATCTACCTACTTTTAACTATAACCAGTCATCACATTACAACTGCAAACACTACCATTACTATAACCTTTTTCAAAACCATACGTACAGTTGTCGGAAGTCAGAAGTTATATACACCTAGGTTGGAGTCATTAAAACTCGTTTTTCAACCATTCCACAAATTTCTTGTTAACAAACTATAGTTTTGGCAAGTCGGTTAGGACATCTACTTTGTGCATGACACAAGTCATTTTTCCAACAATTGTTTACAGACAGATTATTTCACTTATAACTAATTGTATCACAATTCCAGTGGGTCAGAAGTTTACATACACTAAGTTGACTGTGCCTTTAAACAGCTTGGAAAATTTCAGAAAATGATGTAATGGCTTTAGAAGCTTCTGATAGGCTAATTGATATAATTTGAGTCAATTGGAGGTGTACCTGTGGATGTATTCCGAGGCCTACCTTCAAACTCAGTGCCTCTTTGCTTGACATCATGGGAAAATCAAAATAAATCAGCCAAACCTAAAAATAAATTGTGGACGCATTCTGTCTCCAAGACATGAAAATACTTTGGTGTGCAAAGTGCAAATCAATCCCAGAACAAGCAAAGGACCTGGAGGAAACAGGTACAAAAGTATCTATATCCACAGTAAAACGAGTCCTATGTCGACATAACCTGAAAGGCCGCTCAGCAAGGAAGAAGCCACTGCTCTAAAACCGCCATATAAAAGCCAGACTACGGTTTGCAACTGCACATGGGGACAAAGATCGTGCTATCCTCAAACAATCAAATGTTGTGCTTTCGCCGTAAAGCCTTTTTGAAATCTGACAACGCTGTGATATTGCCAAGAAGCAGAGCTTTTGATGACTATGCAACACTTGTATATTGATGAATGTTTAATAATTCAACTTTTGGATTTTGAATTTGGCACCTTACATTTCACCGGGTAGTGTCGGGAGCGCGCCGCTTCTCCCTAAGTGGTTAACCCCCAGATTGCAGTTCCTATGGCTTCCACTAGATGTCAACAGTCTTTAGAAAAAGGTTGGAAGAAATTTTTCTCTTCTATTCAGCAGTTTATATTCCGTCTGAAATATTATAGTGTATATTCATTTTAGGGTATCTGAGTATTGATTACAAATGCTGTTTGACTTTTTTCAACAAACCTTTACGGGTACTTTTGGGATATCGTTTGTCTGCATGGATGAAAGCCTTTGGGCAGGTGGATTACTGAACTTAACGCACCAACCAAACGGAGCTATATGGATATAAAGAGGAACTTTATTGAACAAAAGGACCTTTTATTGTGTAACCTGGACGCTTTGATATGTCATCAGAGGAAGATCATCAAAGGTAAGTGATTTATTTCATGCTATTTTTGAGTTTTGTGACCTCTGCTGGTTATGTTATTATGCTAACTGAGTTTTTGAGTGGGGCGCTGTCCTCAGACAATCAAATGTTCTGCTTTCGCCGTGAAGCCTTTTTGAAATCTGACAATGCTGTTAGATTAACAAGAGTCTAAGCTTTTGAAGGGTGTGCAGCATTTGTATTTTCATGAATGTTTAAAATGAGTATTTTTGTAATTTGAATTTGGCGCTCTGCATTTCACCGGATGTTGTCAAAATTGATCCCGTTCACGGGATTGGATCCGTAACAGGTTAAGTGAGACTTTGTCCTTGTGTTTCTTGTCTATTTACATTGTTTTGTTCACAAGCTAGGTTGCTTTTCAATGTTTGAGTTTGCTTCCACTACTAGCAAAAAAATACATAATTGGCCTCTAATAGTGAGATTCTAACGGGCACACAAAACTACTGTAGTGTTACCAAGGTAACCTTAAAAGGGGCAGCTGAAAACTTTTGGTTAAAAGACATGGGTCACCTAGTATTAAATTAAATTGACCAATATATACCACATTGCTTCTTACTAATAATACATTTCTTTTAGAAACTTTAATAAGCATGCTCGTCAATTTTTTCTGTGTTTTAGGAGAAAGTATTTCAGCTGGAATAAAATCGGAGTGGCTGGTTGATTTTTTTTAAATCAGTGGCTTATATACAAAAAAGTACATTTTAGGCCCTGCCTGCATCTGATGGTCAGTCTGAGGGCAGGGAGCAGCGTTGAGGCTGCATCTCACCCGACTCACCGTCCTTCCACTCTCCCTTCCTCCGCTGAGAAAATGTTTCTGCCTCATGCACCAATTCATGTTGTTACTCTTATGACCAGAGAAAGTGAAATTTTCCTTGATATTAAAAAGACACAAGCCACTAGTAATAACAGTGCATGCTTATCGGAACATTTTGCAGTACTCATTCATTGCAGCTGCAGTGCTGGTTGTAGCGTGAGTGGAATTTGCATTTTATGGTTTATAAAAGTGTTGACAGTGCTGAATAACAACTTAAACATGAGCTTACTCATAAAAACAGCAGCTCTTTGCTGTGGTCGTTGAGTCTCTCTCTAGTCATAATCTCACAGTATCAACTTTGCTGTGCATTCAAGGCTTCTTTTTACAGTCTATGGCTTGAAGAGACTGTGGAAACACGGTGATCTGAGCTATCTGATTGGCCAGGTGCACTTGATTTGCTCTCTGGGCCTGCCGGGTAGGCGGAGTAATACCTTCAGACACACAAAATGGTTAGAAATGGTGTTAGGTTCTTGTTTTTTAGAGTAAATAACTCACGGGCAATAGAGAAGCTTTAACTAAGTTTTAATTATTCCCAAAGGTTCTGTACAGCTGTAATCAGACAACTCAACATTTGTCCCACTCAGATATATATATCCCACTTAAGACACTCCTCCTTCAAATCCTTACATTTTATGGTCCTACAGGAAATGAGTAAAAAGGGTAATACCAAACCTTTATTACTCCCTTAAGGGGAACTGACCTCACCTCCTGACCTCAACCCCTCTTTCCTCTAGTCCACAGATGTCCATCTGTCTCTCCTGTATCAACACGGTGCTCTGCTCCCGTCCTCCCAACACATTCCACAGCTATCTGTCTTTCTACAGAGAACCCTTAACTTTCTCATTTGATTCTATGCTTACTTCTCTATCATTTATCTCAGTTCAAAATGTCGAACCCAACAATGGGAACAAGATTCTCTGATCTGATGAAACCAAGATTGAACTCTTTAGCCTGAATGTCAAGCGTCATGTCTGGAGGGGATGCGTTTCAGCGGCAGGAACTGGGAGACTAGTCAGGATCGAGGGAAAGATGAACAGAGCATTCTTGATGAAAATCTGCTCTAGAGCACTCAGGACCTCAGACTGGAGCACACAGCCAAGACAACTCAGGAGGGGCTTCGGGACAAGTCTCTGAATGTCCTTGAGTGGCCCAGTCAGAGCCTGGACTTGAACCCGATCAAACATCTCTGGAAAGACCTGAAAATAGCTGTGCAGCAACTCTCCCCATCCAACCTGACAGAGCTTGAGAGGATCTGCAGAGAAGAATGGGAGAAACTGCCCAAATACAGGTGTGCCAAGCTTGTAGCGTCATACCCAAGAAGACTCGAGGCTGTAATCGCTGCCAAAGGTGCTTCAACAAAGTACTGAGTAAAAGGTCTGAGTACTTGTGTAATGTGATATTTACGTTCTTTTACATGTAATGAATTTGCAAACATTTCTATAAACCTGTTTTTGCTTTGTCACTATTGGGTATTGTGTGTAGATTGATGAGGGGGAAAATAATATTTAATCCATTTTATAATAAGGCTGTAACGTAACAAAATGTGGAAAAAGTCAAGGGGTCTGAATACTTTCCGAATGCACTTTACATAGACAGGTACTGGAGATGGAGTCACTGACCCATTTTCCTAACCACTACACCACCTACTGCTCTCTAGGACCTCAGCTCTTCAAACTGTGGTCTGATCCCATTATACTGGTCTGGTTTACTGTGGTCTAATAGGGTAATACTCTAATGTTGATGATTCTGTCAGTGGTGCAATGACACTGATTGTCATTCCATAGAAATAGAATACAGTACTATTTCTATGGTATTATCAGTGATACAGTGGTTACAATGTGATTCTCATGTTGCCTGTGCTGGCTCACAGGTGGTTGCTGTGGCTCCGATGAGAAGACCTACGTTGTGGGAGGCTGGTCCTGGGCCTGGTGGCTCATCTCAGACATCCAGAGGTAAAAACGGGGTGTAACCCATTCAGAGGGTTTAAGTACAGTTTGGGGAATTATACAATCACTGCCCTAACATCCAGAATTTACCTCCAAAACAAACCATTTAGGCCTACTGTTGGATGGCAGACAGATTTGTCTGTTTCGATTTTTAAACATCAAAATCAGTATTAACACCATATTTAAAACTGTACCCACTCATCCTCACATTTACACCACACATTTAAATATATTTACAAGCTACATTAAATATTATGCCTAGTATCTTTACCTACACAAAGGAAATAAGAAGTTTGTTATTGTTATGTGGTTTGCAGTGAGAGTGGAGGCCCATCCCCATTAGCAGCTAGTGTTTACTGTGTGTGTAAACACGTGTCAGTTAGCAAGTCAGCTGCTCTCAAACACAACCTTGCTGTCAGCAACCCCTGTAAACACTACAGCACAGAATTGAAGTGGAAAAACAAACACACTGCGAGAGGTTAGGGTCAGGTGAAGTAATCTCACTGAATTATATTATCCTGCTAGAGACAGATAAAATACAGTTGGCCCATGTTTAAAATAAAACAAATCAACAATAGCTTACACAGCACATATGATAGTTGTGAAATCAAGTTTAACTTCTCAGGGATCACTGGGGCGCTAGCGGGCTGCTCCCGACACTACCAGGTAAAATGTAAGGCGCCAAATTCAAAATCCAAAAGTTGAATTATTAAACATCCACCAATATACAAGTGTTCCATACTCATCAAAAGCTCTGTTTCTTGGCAATATCACAGCGTTGTCAGATTTCAAAAAGGCTTTACAGCGAAAGAAGCGCATTTGATTGTTTGAGGGTAGCACCTCACATATTTTTCCCATAGCCATGAATCGATTATCCATCATGGCACACACATTTCACAGCGAAAAAAACAAATCAATTACCTGTTGAAGAACTTCTGCTGAGGTCATCCTAAGTGTCCAATGAAGACAATCCATGGTTCTTTTGTTAGAAAAAGTAATGTATTTTATCCATAAATCCTCCATTTGGTTTGCGCGTTATAATCAGAAACGACAGCCTCCACTAGTCCATTAAAACGTGACGCAAACTCGTTCATCTTATACCTATAAACTTGTCCAAGAACAATCAAACATAGTTTTAAATGTATCCTTAGGAACACTTTTACGTATATTTACTATTATAAATCAACCGGAATATAAACTGATCGATAACGACGGTAAAAAAAAGACACAGCGCGCTTTGTCAGGCGCGCGCACTGGGTACTGTTTACATAAAAGATACACTTCCTGGTTTGCTCTTATTCTCTGGTCTAATGCATCCAAAATGAAAACTTACACTGTCTCGAGACTGTTGACATCTAAAGGAAGCGATGGGTACTGCATTCATATGCCCTTATATGGTCATTTTCATGAGGGAGGGGTGCCCAAATGAGCAATGTGTCAAAATCACTTTTTCCAGGACAGAAACTCGGGGGTTTCGCCTGCTATATGCGTTCTGTTTTACTCACAGACAAATGGTTAACAGTTTTGGAAAATTCAGAGTGTTTCCTATCCAATGGTACCAAATATGTGCATATCCTATTTTCTGGGCCTGAATGGGAGGCATTTTACTTTGGGCACGCCAGGCTCTCCAAAACCGACCCCTCAGCTGCCACTCCCTAACAATTTAAAAGATAATAGTTTTTAGATCGCTGAACACAACAGATCCCATTACAATTTATTTCATGCATTTTCTCTTAACTATTATGTATTGTGTTTGTTTGTTACTTGTCTCCTTGTTTCTGCCATGCTAATCTGCCTTGCCCTGCCTGGTGTTCAACTCACCATGTCTCTCTCAGCCCTGCTGTGTCTTGGTGACGATGTCTTAACCATAGCGATCCTATTAAATTACTAGAGGGGCTATTTCATAAACCTTCAGTTTCAGAATGGGGTGAAAGTGGAAACCATATTTGTCAGGGAGAAATCCAAAACCAGTCTAATTGGAATGAATGGCAGTAGAGCCATAATCCTTATTTTACTTATGCAGGAAAATAAAAGTAAGGCATGTGATGTAACGGAATTATAGTCAACCTAAAATATTGTCATATAATTATAAATACAGGTTTTAGCCTCTAAAATATATTTAAACAGACCATAAATGTCTCAGATTTTGTGTTCTTGGAAAGCTGTGTGTGCTATTATATGATTCAGTATCGGTACCGTTGCATTTACAACTTGTCTAAGTCCTATCATCGACTGATTTGAGCCAATGTATGGCTGTGGATTTAGTGCATTGTTTGAATGGAATGTCAGTGTATTGGCAGTTAATTTCACACATTTATGAAATCATTCCTCTAAAACTGGTTGGCTAGCTAACACGCATACAGTGCAGATAAATTATTCACATTCATTGTTTTACACAATATCTTATGACAGCATTGGAAAACCAGGGTTGACCAACTCCCTGACCAACATGGCTGACCTTTGCACCATCATAAGAAGGTTCATGTCCAGGTTCATGTCCATTCTAGAATTCTAATTCCTATTCTATGGTCCTAACTAGCTATATATAGTATAAGTGTATGTAAACTTCCGACTTCAATTGTAGCTCATGCCAGAGCCATATATATACAGTGCCTTCGGAAAGTATTCAGACCCCCTGACTTTTTCCACGTTTTGTTATGTTACAGCCTTATTCTACAATGGATTAAATAAATAAAAATCCTCAGCAATCTACACACAATACCCCATAATGACAAAGCAAAAACGTTTTTTATAAATTTTTGCAAATGTATTAAAAATACAAAGCAGAAATACCTTATTTACATAAGTATTCAGACCCTTTGCTATGAGACTCAAAGCTCAGGTGCATCCTGTTTCCATTGATCATCCTTGAGATGTTTCTACAACTTGATTGGAGTCCACCTGTGGTAAATTCAATTGATTGGACACGATTTGGAAAAGCACACACCTGTCTATATAAGGTCCTACAGTTGACAGTGCATGTCAGAGCAAGAAACAAGCCATGAGGTTGAAGTAATTTTCCGTAGAGCTCCGAGACAGGATTTTGTCAAGGCACAGATCTACCAAAAGAATTCTGCAGCATTAGTTTTCAAGAACACAGTGGCCTCCATCATTCTTAAATGGAATAAGTTTGGAACCACCAAGTGTCTTCCTAGAGCTGGCCGCCCAGCCAAACTGAGCAGTCGGAGGAGAAGGGTGGTGACCGAGAACCGTGTGGTCACTCAGTTAATAACAAATTCTTATTTACAATGATGGCCTACACCATCCAAACCCAGACAACGCTGGGCCAATAATGCACCACCCAAAGGGACTCCCAATTATGGCCGGTTGTGATACAACCTGGATTTGAACCAGGGTGTCTGTAGTGTTGCCTAAGATGCAGTGCCTTAGACCGCTGCGCTACTCGGGAGCCCGTATATACATTGAGTGTACAAAACATTAGGAACATGACATAGACAGGTGAATCCAGGTGAAAGATATGATCCCGTATTGATGTAACTTGTTAAATCCACTTCAATCAGTGTAGATGAAGGGGAGGAGACAGGTTAAAGAAGGATTTTTAAGTCTTGAGACATATGAGACATGGATTGTGTATGTGTGCCATTTAGAGGGTGAATGGGCAAGACAAAAGATTTAAGTGCCTTTGAACGGGCAATGGTAGTAGGTGCCAGGCACACCGGTTTGAGTGTGTTAAGAATTGCAAAGCTGCTGTTTTGCACACTCTGTGTATATGGCTCTGGCTCATACTATAAAGACAAGTTATTTTATCTAGCAGTTGCTAGGATACCTGCCATTAGGGCTTTAAATATAGTTAAGTAGAGGCATGGGATGGCTAAAGTGTTTGTTGCCCATGGTGCTCTTTTAAGAAAGAAGATATACTAGTCTATTCTGGTCCTTGATCTGTTTGTGCTGTTTGGCATAATAACAACGACCATAGGAGTTGCCTTTACAGCACAAACAGATTTGGGATCAGGCTAATATTAGTCATCCCCAGCCTCTAGTTGGATATCTCCTGTTTCCAATAAACCTCATGCGATCTAAATATTTCAGTCACCTCATGCGATCTAAATATTTCAGTCACACTTTCCTATAATTTTGGATGATTAAATAAATATACGAAATGGCGTATCTGCGTATAGTTTTGGTCTGGTACAGCATTTGTTTGAGCCAGCCATCCCAGCATTAGCTGGTAGCCATTAGCTGGTTGCCATTACAGACTGGAGAATAGGGTGGGCCCTGAATGGGTTAACTAAAGCTCCCAGCCTCCGAGCCACTTCCCGTTAGTGATGCAGTAATCTTGTTAGTGTCTCTGGCCCAATGAGTCATTTATCCACTTCTCCCATAACACAGAAAGAGAAGGAGGCTGGGAGGCCTGGGGAGTGATGCTGCAGCCAGCACATCCCCTGACTCCTTGTTGATGGGGAGCTTCTGAGGACTTCTAAATGCACTTTAGCTCTGTCAGTCAGTGTGTCTAAAACTGATTTGATGTTAGTGTTATTAGCCATGTTGTATACAGCTCATATGCATATAGTATGCATAGCTCTCTCTAGTGTGTGAAAGAGCAGTGGAACAATGTTGGTGTGAATATTCACATTTGTATTGTGACTCAATCAATTGTTTTGTTGACAATACTTGTTAACCGAGCCTCAACTAAGCAGTAGAGATTGTCATTAGGGTCTTGCAGTGTGTAGAGGCATTCTTGAGTAATCTCTAGTGCCTTTAGTGCCTTAAATTCAGATGTGGGTTAAGAATGCTGCTGTGTGACTGCTATGCTGACCAATCCAATCCTTCCCCGTGACTCCTGCCGTTTGTCCTAGTTGATTTTATTTGGCCCGCCCAAATTATAATATATCGATTTTTTTATTATAGATTTTTTATAAATTGTTGGACATAAAAGACAAAAAAACACCAGGAAATCAGCTCCAAGTCATTTTAATTTTGGAAATCTGTTCCAAAGTATTCTTATGCATAATAGACAGATATATGTGATTGTATACAAATGTAAGCAAGGTTTGAAATGATTATGTTTTTGTCAAATATTATATCTGTTTGGGATTATTGCGATCAATTTGCAGTGTACAAATTATTTGTAATTATGTTCTGGCCCCCTGACCATCCGCGCAAGAAGAAATCGGCCAGCGGCTGAATCTAGTTGATGATCACTGCTGTAGAATCTAGTCTATGGTAGTCTATGGCGTAGGCCTCCTAAAGTGTCTTCTAGAGTGTCTCCCTCTCCAATCACCCCTGACCCTCCGTTACTGACATCCCTAACGGCTGTTTTAAGTGTACTATATTCACTGTCCTGCCTCTCCTATTCCTACCATCCTACCACCTGCCTGCCCGCCTAGGATGTCTCTGGAGATAATGACCATCCTCTGTCGCTGTGAGAATATCGAAACCTTGGAGGGTGTCCCCCTGGATGTGACAGGGGTGGCTCAGGTAATGCTTCAGATAGCCTTGAAAAGACCACAAAGACACGAAAGACAACAGACAGTCAGGCAGTGACTGGTGCACTGGTCAAGAACAAAACAAACGTCAGAGGCAAGCAAACGGTTGGACTAGCTGGCTAACTACTGTGTATCTCTGTTTTTCCATTTTCATGTCACGTTCTCTCCCTCTGCAGTGGAAGGGAGAGAGAGTCAGCTGTCTGTCATTAAACTGTTCTATGGGCTTTGCTACACAGCTAACGTATGTGTTTGTTAACTCACTCCTATGGGCTTTGGCAACAGGGTCTCCATAATGCAAGAAAGGGGTGCAAAGAAATGTCCTACCATTGATAATCAAATCAAATGTATTTCTCACATACACATGGTTAGCAGATGTTAATGCGAGTGTAGCGAAATGCTTGTGCTTCTAGTTCCGACCATGCAGTAATAGCTAACAAGTAATCTAACAATTTCACAACAACTACCTTATACACACAAGTGTAAAGGAATGAATAAGAATATGTACATACAAATATATGGATGAGCGATGGCCGAACGGCATAGGCAAGATGCAGGAGATGGTATAGAGTACAGTATATACATAGATGAGTAATGAAGGGTATGTAAACATTATATAAAGTGGCATTGTTTAACTTCTTAGGGAGCAGCGGGGCGCTACCAGGTGAAATGCAAGGCGCCAAATTCAAAATCCAAAAGTTGAATTATTAAACATGCATCAATATACAAGTGTTTCATAGTCATCAAAAGCTCTGCTTCTTGGCAATATCACAGCATTGTCAGATTTCAAAAAGGCTTTACGGCGAAAGCACCACATTTGATTGTTTGAGGATAGCACCCCACATATTTTTCCCATTACCATGAATTCATAAGCCTTCACGGTTCACACATAACACATTTCACAGCGAAAACAAATCAATTACCTTTTGAAGAACTTCTGCTGAGGGCTTCCCAAGTGTCCAACGAAGACAATCCATGGTTCTTTTGTTAGAAAAGTAATGTATTATATCCATAAATCTCCGTTTGGTTGGTGCGTTATAATGAGAAAATATAGCGTCGACTCCTCCATTGAAACGTGAAGAGAACTCGTTCAACTTATACCTATCAACTTGTCCAAGAACAATCAAACATAATTTTAAATGTATCCTTAGGAACACTTGTATGTATAAATAGTATAATATTTCAACCGGAATATAAACTGGGCGATAAGAAAGGAAAAAACCACAGAGCGTGCCAGCCGTGAACGCACGTTTTACTCTTGTTGACATCTGTGTGTCCACTTCCTTATTCGTCTTCTTCTCTGCTCTAAAAGCATCTAAAAAGAATCAGATCACTTTCTCGAGACTGTTGACATCCAGAGGAAGCGATAGGTACTGCATTCATATGCCCTTATATGGGCATTTTCATAAGAGAGGGGTTCTAAATGAGGCAATCTGCCCAAACTACCTGCCCTCCAGGACAGAAATTCCTCGGGTTTTCGCCTGCCATATCTGTTCTGTTATACTCACAGACAAAATGTTAACACTTTTAGAAACTTCAGAGTGTTTCCTATCCAATGGTACTAAATATGTGCATATCCTATTTTCTGGGCCTGCATTTTACTTTGGGCACGCCAGGCTCTCCAAAACGGTCACCTCGTGCGCTGCTCCCAAAGAAGTTAAAGTGACTAGTGATACATTTATTACATCCAGTTTTTAATTATTAAAATGGCTAGAGATTTGAGTCAGTATGCTGGCAGCAGCCACTCAATGTTAGTGATGGCTGTTTAACAGTCTGATGGCCTTGAGATAGACGCTGTTTTTCAGTCTCTCGGTCCCAGCTTTGATGCACCTGTACTGACCTCGCCTTCTGGATGATAGCGGGGTGAACAGGCAGTGGCTCGGGTGGTTGTTGTCCTTGATGATCTTTTTGGCCTTCCTGTGACATCGGGTGGTGTAGGTGTCCTGGAGGGCAGGTAGTTTGCCCCCGGTGATGCGTTGTGCAGACCTCACTACCCTCTGGAGAGCCTTACGGTTGTGGGCGGAGCTGTTGCCGTACCAGGCGGTGATACAGCCCGACAGGATGCTCTCGATTGTGCATCTGTAAAAGTTTGTGAGTGATTTTGGTGACAAGCCAAATTTCTTAAGCTTCCTGAGGATGAAGAGGCGCTGTTGCGCATTCTTCACCACGCTGTCTGTGTGGGTGTACCATTTCAGTTTGTCCGTGATGTGTACACCGAGGAACTTTCCACCTTCTCCACTACTGTCCCGTCTTTATGGATAGGGGGGGTTCTCCCTCTGCTGTTTCCTGAAGTCCACGATAATCTCCTTTGTTTTGTTGACGTCGAGTGTGAGGTTATTTTCCTGACACCACACTCCGAGGGCCCTCACCTCCTCCCTGTAGGCCGTCTCCTTGTTGTTGGTAATCAAGCCTACCACTGTAGTGTCGTCTGCAAACTTGATGATTAAGTTGGAGGCGTGCATGGCCACGAAGCCATGGGTGAACAGAGAGTACAGTAGAGGGCTGAGAACGCACCCTTGTGGGGCCCCAGTGTTGAGGATCAATGGGGTGGAGATGTTGTTTCCTTCCCTCACCACTGGGGGCGGCCAGTCAGGAAGTCCAGAACCCAGTTGCACAGGGTGAGGTCAAGACCCAGTGTCTCAAGCTTAATGACGAGTTTGGAGGGTACTATGGTGTTAAATGCTGAGCTGTAGTGAATGAACAGCATTCTTACATAGGTATTCCTCTTGTCCAGATGGGTTAGGGCAGTGTGCAGTGTGATTGCGATTGTGTCGTCTGTGGACCTATTGGGGTGGTAAGCAAATTGGAGTGGGTCTAGGGTGTCAGGTAGGGTGGAGGTGATATGATCCTTGACTAGTCTCTCAAAGCACTTCATGATGACAGAAGTGAGTGCTACAGGGCAATAGTCGTTTAGCTCAGTTACCTTAGCTTTCTTGGGAACAGGAACAATGGTGGCCCTCTTGAAGCATGTGGGAACAGCAGACTAGGATAAAGATTGATTGAATATGTCCGTAAACACACCAGCCAGCTGGTCTGCGCGCATGCTCTGAGGATGTGGCTAGGGATGCCGCCTGGGCCGGCAGCCTTGCGAGGGTTAACACATTTAAATGTTTTACTCATGTTGGCTATGGTGAAGGAGAGCCCGCAGGTTTTGGTAGCGGGCCGTGTCGGTGGCACTGTATTGTCCTCAAAGCGAGCAAAGAAGTTGTTTAGTTTGTCTGAGAGCAAGACATCGTGGTCCGCGACGGGGCTGGTTTTCTTTTTGTAGTCCGTGATTGACTGTAGACCCTGCCACATACAGTGGGGCAAAAAAAGTATTTAGTCAGCCACCAATTGTGCAAGTTCTCTCACTTAAAAAGATGAGAGAGGCCTGTAATTTTCATCATAGGTACACTTCAACTATGACAGACGAAATGAGAAAAAGAAATCCAGAAAATCACATTGTAGGATTTTTTATTTATTTATAATGAATAAGTATTTGGTCAATAACAAAAGTTTATCTCAATACTTTGTTATATACCCTTTGTTGGCAATGACAGAGGTCAAACGTTTTCACACACTGTTGCTGGTATTTTGGCCCATTCCTCCATGCAGATCTCCTCTAGAGCAGTGGTGTTTTGGGGCTGTCGCTGGGCAACACGGACTTTCAACTCCCTCCAAAGATTTTCTATGGGGTTGAGATCTGGAGACTGGCTAGGCCACTCCAGGACCTTGAAATGCTTCTTACGAAGCCACTCCTTCGTTCGGCGGTGTGTTTGGGATCATTGTCATGCTGAAAGACCCAGCCACGCTTTCATCTTCAATGCCCTTGCTGATGGAAGGAGGTTTTCACTCAAAATCTCACGATACATGGCCCCATTCATTCTTTCCTTTACACGGATCAGTCGTCCTGGTCCCTTTGCAGAAAAACAGCCCCAAAGCATGATGTTTCCACCCCCATGCTTCACAGTAGGTATGGTGTTCTTTGGATGCAACTCAGCATTCTTTGTCCTCCAAACACGACGAGTTGAGTTGCTTAAGCAGGGGGACACGTCTGGCACTGCAGGATTTGAGTCCCTGGCGGCGTAGTGTGTTACTGATGGTAGGCTTTGTTACTTTGGTCCCAGCTCTCTGCAGGTCATTCACTAGGTCCCCGTGTGGTTCTGGGATTTTTGCTCACCGTTCTTGTGATAATTTTGACCCCACGGGTGAGATCTTGCGTGGAGCCCCAGATCGAGGAAGATTATCAGTGGTCTTGTATGTCTTCCATTTCCTAATAATTGCTCCCACAGTTGATTTCTTCAAACCAAGCTGCTTACCTATTGCAGATTCAGTCTTCCCAACCTGGTGCAGGTCTACACTTTTGTTTCTGGTGTCCTTTGACAGCTCTTTGGTCTTGGCCATAGTGGAGTTTGGAGTGTGACTGTTTGAGGTTGTGGACAGGTGTCTTTTATACTGATAACAAGTTCAAACAGGTGCCATTAATACAGGTAACGAGTGGAGGACAGAGGAGCCTCTTAAAGAAGAAGTTACAGGTCTGTGAGAGCCAGAAATCTTGCTTGTTTGTATGTGACCAAATACTTATTTTCCACCATAATTTGCAAATAAATTCATTAAAAATCCTACAATGTGATTTTCTGGATTTTTTTTTCCCTCATTTTGTCTGTCATAGTTGAAGTGTACCTATGATGAAAATTACAGGCCTCTCTCATCTTTTTAAGTGAGAGAACTTGCACAATTGGTGGCTGACTAAATACTTTTTTGCCCCACTGTACCTCTCGTGGCTGAGCCTAGCTATTACACTGTTGATAAACACAAGTTTACATGACTTGATATTTATTTCAATGTGCGGATTCGATGCACATCACATCTACATTGGGAACCTAATGATATTTTGCACTTCAGAAAAAAAGCATTCCATGACGTCCTGTTGTCACTGCACTGGAGGAGGTTTTGGGTGAATGTTATTTTATTTCCTTAACTTTTTGTGTTTTTACTCCCCCCTCTTCATTTGCTCTCCCTTCCCTCCGGAACATACCAATTTCTATTTTTTATTTTCTCCACGTTCTCCACAGGATAACCCTTGAGATTATGACCCTGCAGCCCAAGTGTGAGGATGTAGAAACAGCGGAGGGTGTAGCTATTACTGTCACTGGGGTGGCACAGGTAAAACACCTACCTACTGTACCACATCTACCTTCTGGGAATGGACTGGAATGCCTCTTTCAGCTCAAGTTGGGATGGGGCCTCCATCCCCTCCTATGCCTCCCTTCTCCCCTACCCCCCAGAACCCCCAAGGGGGACTAGTGCCATTGCCATGACTGAGGGTCAATCATTCTCCTGATAGAAGTTACAACAGACGAATTGCCTCCATCAATTATTACATTTAATTATTTTTTATATTATAATATTATTAACTGTAATCCATAGTTGCAATCTTACCTCAAGTCACCACAAGTTTCCAAAATGGAGATATATGTTTCTTCATTGCAAAGGTTGTGATTAGAGCGAGCACAACTATGACCAGAAGTGACTTTTCGTAGCAGGTTAGGAGAGCATTTTAGCTAACCTTAACCCTTTTACTAACCTTATCCTATGTCTCCTAACATGCCACGTTAATTGTCCTAACCTGCTGTGTAAATTCTCCTAGCCTGCTACAAAAAAGTAACTTCCAGTCATAGCTGTACTCCCTTTAGTCAGAAACCGTTGCAAGGGTTTAGTTATTTCAGACCCTGTTTGCTTTACACTAAACAAGAAGGCCTGTGTAAAGTGAAATGTTTGTGTCTGTGGTCAAGTGTAAGTATGGAGTAAACACAATAAAGCTTGTAGTTTCACATCCCTGGTTGGATACGGAACTTTACAAACAGGGTTTGTTACAGATTCAACTATTTTTTTAATCTCCTTGCAAAGATTATTTGTCCATGTCTATTACTAAATAGACCCTATATTGCTCAAGCAGGAATTATAGTGATGAGTCTAATGTCCATGAATATCAGGTTGAGCTAGCTGTTTGTGGAGAATGACTGACCCTCGTATCAAGGCAGAAACAGTCAAGACAGACACGTCTTCCTTAAAGGGGTACAGGGAAGAAGAATGAAGCCTGACATGTTTCTTTTGCATCCAAACATTTACATTCCTTAATTTTAGTCATTTCCTTATTGTAACCTTTTTCCTCTGTGTTAAAATCCTGAATTAATTGTGTTAACCCCCCTAATGCCAATATGCAGTGAAAGTTTATTAAAATTGGTTTAATTGAAAATGTGAGCTAATCAAATGTAGTTTTGTGTCAGGGAGGGTCACGGATTCAGTTGCAGGTAAGAGTTTTATTTTGCTCTCAAAAGGTTCAAGATAAAATAAAACAGGAACCCCAAAAAAGAGAAAGTCCAAAAAATATCCACTGGGTCAGGAGAGCACCTCTCAAAAAGAAACCAAATACAGCATCACCAGATGCAGTGTCCGAGTCACACTGATGGTCTGGGGTAGTACATCCAAGTCCCAACAGGAAAGAACGCCTGGGCAGACAGTCGAAAATAAACCAGGCCTGGCAGGACGAGAGGGGGAGAATAGAAGTAGAACAAAAAGCACAAAGCACACGAAGGGTTTGAAGGAGCAAGACAGGGCAAGGCAGGGCAAGGCTAACCAGGTCACGAGAAAGGCTTCACACACAACAACAGTCTGACAGAAGACTGAACACAAAAGGATCTAAAATAGGGGAGATAATGAGGAATAAATTGACAACAGGTGTGAAGTGAACAAGGATAGTTAAGGATAACGAGTGGGAGGAGAGATGCCGCAATAGCAGCAGCGCTGTCAAAACAAAGCACATGTGCTCAAAATACAACAACACACTGAGAAAAGACAAAAACACAGCAGATCAGACCGAAGTCATGACAGTTTTGTATGTAACTAGCTACTGTTAATTCAATGTGAGTATACAAGTTCAAGTGTTCCTGCAATTTACTTTAGATTTTATTTATTCGTTCTCACTGGACATTTCTGTCTTATTTACGACTAATCTGGTCTATAATTTGTAATTCATTACAACTAATTCCATTACCTCTAACCCAGTGCAAGTTGTGTGATGTTCCCTTTTCTTAGTTTCCTAGTCTGTCCAGTGGGCTTGACTACAATGAACCCACTGTCACTGATGCAGAGGGAGCTTTAACGATGAACTTCTCTAACAAGGTCCATCATCAGGTCTCTCTCTATCTGATTGGATGAGCCTATTATACAAGCCTCCTGTCCTGGTTTCTATGGTAACGGGAGTTATGTGGCGACTGAAGTTTACAGTCTTTGACATTGTATTTTAATGAGACCTTCCCAACTCAAAGTAATGGTTTGAGTTGGAACAGTGCAGATTTGGATAATGGAAAGGGGATATATCCACCATCCTTTGACCTTAAACACACCCATATGGTGTCTCATATTTCTCATATTATATGACCGTTTACTACAATATTAAGAGATCTAAATGAGTTTACACGTGTTTGTGAAACTGGAAGAGTCAGTTTGTCTCTTGGCAACCTCCTAAGTGGGCAGCTGTAAAGTAAACAATGCTTCTATTTCAACCAGATGTCAGGGAGAGAAATAAAACATGTAAAAACATGCAGTTCCCCACGAAAGTCATTATCACCTTAGAGTGTGAAAAAGTAGGAAATGGTTGTTTAAATAATTAAATAAGCAGGAAATAGATTTGTATTGGTCTCATATTTCCAGTTTCATGGTTTTTCTTTTGTAATGTACCCTGCCCACCTTACAACAGGCAGATCCTCACCAGACATCACCGGCAACAACGTCGCCTATGGGCACAAACCCACAGTCGTTGGACCAGACAGGACTGGCAAAAAGTGCTCTTCTCTGATGAGTCACGGTTTTGTCTCACCAGGGGTGATGGTCGGATTTGCGTTTATCGTCGAAGGAATGAGCGTTACACCGAGGCCTGTACTCTTGAGCGGGACCGATTTGGAGGTGGAGGGGCCATCATGGTCTGGGGCGGTGTGTCACAGCATCATCGGACTGAGCTTGTTGTCATTGCAGGCAATCTCAACGCTGTGCGTTACAGTGAAGACATCCTCCTCCCTCATGTGGTACTCTTCCTGCAGGCTCATCCTGACATGACCCTCCAGCATGACAATGCCACCAGCCATACTGCTTGTTCTGTGTGTGATTTCCTGCAAGACAGGAATGTCAGTGTTCTGCCATGGCCAGCGAAGAGCCCGGATCTCAATCCCATTGAGCACGTCTGGGACCTGTTGGATCGGAGGGGTAGGGCCATTCCCCCCAGAAATGTCCCGGGAACTTGCAGGTGCCTTGGTGGAAGAGCGAGGTAACATCTCACAGCAAGATCTGGCAAATATGGTGCAGTCCATGAGGAGGAGATGCACTGCAGTACTTAATGCAGCTGGTGGCCACACCAGATACTGACTTACTTCTATTTTGACCCCCCCTCCCTGTTTAGGGACACATTTTTGCTAGTCACATGTCTGTGGAACTTGTTCAGTTTATGTCTCAATTGTTGAATCTTGTTATGTTCATACAAATATTTACACATGTTAAGTTTTCTGAAAATAAACGCAGTTGACAGTGAGAGGACGTTTCTTTTTTTGCTGAGTTTATAACTACATGGCATTTTAAGAAATAACCTATAATCACCTAGATTAACTAGTGTAGTTATGTGTCTGAAGTGCTAATCAGATTATGTTGATGTTGCTCAGAATATGTCAGTGTATTAATTATCTAGCTAACAGCTGACAATGTTGTCTATTACCATGGCTCCAGGTGAAGGTGATGGTAGACAATGAGCTGCTGGGGTATGCCTGTGAACAGTTCCTGGGGAAGTCAGTGATGGCGATAAAGAGTGTCATTCTGCAGACCCTGGAGGGTCATTTACGCTCTATTCTCGGTAGGGAACTTCTGACAGACACGGGCTGCTGCTCAGTACTATTGTGTCTCAGAGGAGTATTACTATTAGGTCATGCTATAGAACTTAAAACCATTTTACATTTTCTCAGGAAATCAAATGCGATATGCCATATAATGTATGCATGTACTACTCAGACCCTTAGGCTCTGGTTTAACTCTGATATAGGATACTAACAATTTTACAATGTACAACTCATTTAAATAAATCACCACTTCAGATAGAGGAATCCATATCAGTATATGGTTAGTGACCCAGCCAGACACTGACCCCAGTCCTGTGTTCCAGGTACTCTGACGGTGGAGCAGATCTACCAGGACAGAGACAGATTTGCTGCTCTGGTGAGGGAGGTGGCAGCGCCCGACGTGGGCCGCATGGGCATTGAGATCCTCAGCTTCACCATCAAGGTAAGAGACGGGCACAGTCATCCTATTACAGTTTTATACACTTTTCAATTTTTTTATTTCACCTTTATTTAACCAGGTAGTCTAGTTGAGAACAAGTTCTCATTTACAACTGTGACCTGGCCAAGATAAAGCAAAGAAGTGTGACACAAACAACAACACAGAGTTACACATGTAATAAACAAGCGTACAGTCAATAACACAATAGAGAAACAAAAAGAAAGTCTATATACAGTGTGTGCAAATGGTGTGGGGAGGTAGGCAATAAATAGGCTATAGTAGCGAAGTAAATTACAATTTAGCAGATGATGATGTGCAAGTAGAGATACTAAGTGTGCAAAAGAGCAGAAAAGTAAATAAAAACAGTATGGGGATGAGGTAGTTAGATTGGGTGGGCTATTTACAGATGGACTATGTACAGCTGCAGCGATCGGTTAGCTGCTCAGATAACTGGTGTTTAAAGTTAGCGAGGGAGATATAAGTCTCCAGCTTCAGTGATTTTTGCAATTCGTTCCAGTCACTGGCAGCAGAGAACTGGAAGGAAAGGCAGCCAAAGGTGGTGTTGGCTTTGGGGATGACCAGTGAGATATACCTGCTGGAGCGCGTGCTACGGGTGGGTGTTGTTATCGTGACCAGTGAGCTGAGATAAGGCGGAGCTTTACCTAGCATAGACTTATAGATGACCTGGAGCCAGTGGGTCTGGCGACGGATATGTAGCGAGGGCCAGCCGACTAGAGCATACAGGTTGCAGTGGTGGGTGGTATAAGGGGCTTTGGTAACGAAACGGATGGCACTGTGATAGACTGCATCCAGTTTGCTGAGTAGAGCAAGGAGGGAAAGTTGGAAGCTATTTTGTAGATGACATCGCCAAAGTCGAGGATTGGTAGGATAGTCAGTTTTACCAGGGTAAGTTTGGCGGCGTGAGGGAAGGAGGCTTTGTTGCGAAATAGAAAGCCGATTCTAGATTTGATTTTGGATTGGAGATGTTTAATATGAGTCTGGAAAGAGAGTTTACTGTCTAGCCAGACAGCTAGATATTTGTAGTTGTCCACATATTCTAGGTCAGAACCGTCCATGGTAGTGATGCTAGTTGGGCGGGCGGGTGCGGGCAATGAATGATTGAAAAGCATGCATTTGGTTTTACTAGCGTTTAGGAGCAGTTGGAGGCCACAGAAGGAGTGCTGTATGGCATTGAAGCTCGTTTGGAGGTTAGTTAGCACAGTGTCCAAAGAAGGGCCAGAAGTATACAGAATGGTGTCGTCCGCGTAGAGGTGGATCAGGGAATCACCCGCAGCAAGAGCGACATCATTGATGTATACAGAGAAAAGAGTCTGCCCGAGAATTGAACCCTGTGGTACCCCCATAGAGACTGCCAGAGGTCCGGACAGCAGGCCCTCCGATTTGACACACTGAACTCTGTCAGCAAAGTAGTTGGTGAACCAGGCGAGGCAGTCATTTGAGAAACCAAGGCTATTGAGTCTGCCGATAAGAATACGGTGATTGACAGAGTCGAAAGCATTGGCCAGGTCGATGAAGACGGCTGCACGGTACTGTCTTTTATCGATGGCGGTTATGATATCGTTTAGTACCTTGAGCGGGGCTGAGGTGCACCCGTGATCAGCTCGGAAACCGGATTGCACAGCGGAGAAGGTACGGTGGGATTCGAAATGGTCAGTGATCTGTTTATTAACTTGGCTTTCGAAGATATAGGTCTTTAGCAGTTTGTGTCTAGAGTGTCACCCCCTTTGAAGAGGGGGATGACCGTGGCAGCTTTCCAATCTTTAGGGATCTCAGACAATACGAAAGAGAGGTTGAACAGACTGGTAATAGCGGTTGCAACAATGGCGGCGGATAGTTTTAGAATGAGAGGGTCCAGATTGTCAAGCCCAGCTGATTTGTACTGGTCCAGGTTTTGCAGCTCTGTCAGAACATCTGCTATCCTGATTTGGGTGAAGGAGAAGCTGGGGAGGCTCGGGCAATTAGCTGCGGGGGGCGGCAGAGCTGTTGGCCAGGGTTGGGGTAGCCAGGAGGAAAGCATGGCCAGCCGTAGAGAAATGCTTATTGAAATGTTTGATTATCATGGATATATCGGTGGTGACCGTGTTACCTAGCCTCAGTGCAGTAGGCAGCTGGGAGGAGGTGCTCTTGTTCTCCATGGACTTTACAGTCTCCCAAGAGCTGCAGGATGCAAATTTCTGTTTGAAAAAGCTAGCCTTTGCTTTCCTGACTGACTGCGTGTATTGGTTCCTGACTTCCCTGAACAGTTGCATATCACGGGGACTATTTGGAGGGCAAGTTGGTCAGGATAACATCTATAAGGGTGCCCATGTTTATGGATTTAGGGTTGTACCTGTTGGGTTCCTTGATGATTTGTGTGAGATTGAGGGCATCTAGCTTAGATTGTAGGACTGTCGGGGTGTTAAGCATATCCCAGTTTAGGTCACCTAACAGAACAAACTCTGAGGATTAGTAAGGGTGCAATCAATTCACATATGGTGTCCAGGGCACAGCTGGGAGCTGAGAGGGGCCTATAACAGATGGCAACAGTGAGAGACTTATTTATGGAGAGATTCATTTTTTTAATTAGAAGTTCGAACTGTTTGGGCATAGACCTGGGAAGTATTACAGAGCTTTGCAGTCTATCTCTGCAGTAGATTGCAACTCCTCCCCCTTTGCCAATTCTATCTTGATTGAAAATGTTGTAGTTGGGTATGGAAATCTCACTTAAAGTGACACCACTTGCCACACAATGACTGAGTGCCTCTGTGTTTTGTCCCTGTCCTTGTCAGGATGTTTATGATAAAGTGGAGTACCTGAGTTCCTTGGGCAAGAGTCAGACAGCTGCAGTACAGCGAGACGCAGACATCGGAGTGGCCGAGGCAGAGAGAGACGCAGGAATCAGGGTAAGAAATATACTGCAAACAAGTAGATTCCCTGAATGCGTTGCAGTACATCGCACTCAGTATTCATGTTAGTCTTTGCTACACTGAATATTCTCTTCTCATCTTGTGGTCTGTGTCACCTATAGGAAGCAGAATGTAAGAAAGAGATGATGGACATCAAGTTCCAAGCAGATACCAAGATGGCCGACTCTAAGAGAGGGTTGGAGATGCAGAAGGCTGCTTTCAATCAAGAAGTCAACACGAAGGTATCAGACATGGGCATCATTGCTGTAGATTAGATTCACATAGGAGTCAATCGAGGACATCAAATCTACGCCTAATGTAAAAACTTTTCAATCCTTTATAAGAGATTCACCCTGGTCATATTCATTAGTGCACACCAAAGCTAAACGTTTTCCAAAGGAAAAGGAACTACCTGGACAAGTTCAGGTAGTCCCTTTTCGTTTCAGCACGTTGTATTCCATTTCATTCCTGGTGAATATCACCGCTGCCTTCCTCCCAGAAAGCAGAGGCCCAGCTGGCCTACGAGCTGCAGGCTGCCAAGGAGCAGCAGAAGATCTGTCTGGAGGAGATAGAGATCGAGGTGGTACAGAGGAAGAAGCAGATCACCATTGAGGAGAAGGAGATTGACCGCACTGAGAAGGAGCTGATCGCCACTGTCAAGAGGCCGGCCGAGTCTGAGGCCTACAAGATGCAACAGCTGGCCGAGGGAATGAAGTGAGTGACCAATCACTGAGCCGCTCCCAGAATGCATGGAAAATAAGAACAATGTGTATGCTCGTTCAAATTCTGGATGCAACGCAGGGTGTCATACAAATAGGAAGTGAGTAAACCACCACGGGAGCCTAGAGTGTCTGCCTTTCAAGCATCTATGCAGCAAGTAAGTTACACTCAGACATAGGTCTAGGATAAGCTTAGCCTTTTCAAAATCCTAACCAAAATACAAAACTGATCAGTGTGTAGGGGCGACTTCAGCTCACACTTGCAGTAGTAGCTAATCAAATCAAACTGTATTTGTCACATGCTTCGTAAACAATAGGTACTGAGTCAATGTATTTTTTTAAATTATATATATATTTTCACCTTTATTTAACCAGGTAGGCCAGTTGAGAACATGTTCTCATTTACAACTGCAACCTGGCCAAGATAAACGCAAAGCAGTGCGACACAAACAACAACACAGAGTTACACATGGAAAAAACAAATGTACAGTCAATAACACAATAGAAAAAGTCTATATAGAGTGTGTGCAAATGGCGTAAGGAGGTCATGCAATAAATAGGCCATAGTAGCGAAGTAATTACAAGTTCGAAAATTGACACTGGAGTGATAGATGTGCAGATGATGCTGTCTAAGTAGAAATACTGGTGTGCAAAAGAGCAAAAAGTAAATAAAAACAATATGGGGATCAGGTAGGTAGTTGGATGGGCTATTTACAGATGGGCTGTGTACAGCTGCAGCGATCGGTAAGCTGCTCAGATAGCTGATGCTTAAAGTTAGTGAGGGAGATATAAGTCTCCGATGTGCAGGGGTACGAGGTAATTGAGGTAGATATGTACACATTTTTGGGAATAAAATAACTAAGTATGATTTGCATACATGGCATTTTAAGAAAAAACCTATAATCACTGTCTGAAGTGCTAACTAGATGATGTTGATGTTGCTCAGACTATGTTTTAGTGTACAGTCATGGCCAAAAGTTTTGAGAATGACACAAATATTAATTTTCACAAAGTCTGCTGCCTCGGTTTGTATGATGGCAATTTGCATATACTCCAGAATGTCATGAAGAGTGATCAGATTAATTGCAATTAATTGCAAAGTCCCTCTTTGGCATGCAAATGAACGGAATCCCCCAAAATCATTTCCACTGCATTTCATGCCTGCCACAAAAGGACCAGCTGACATCATGTCAGTGATTCTCTCGTTAACACAGGTGTGAGTGTTGACGAGGACAAGGCTGGAGATCACTCTGTCATGCTGATTGAGTTCGAATAACAGACTGGAAGCTTCAAAAGGAGGGTGGTGCTTGGAATCATTGTTCTTCCTCTGTCAACCATGGTTACCTGCAAGGAAACACGTGCCGTCATCATTGCTTTGCACAAAAGGGCTTCCCAGGCAAGGATATTGCTGCCAGTAAGATTGCACCTAAATCAACCATTTATCGGATCATCAAGAACTTCAAGGAGAGTGGTTCAATTGTTGTGAAGAAGGCTTCAGGGCGCCCAAGAAAGTCCAGAAAGCGCCAGGACAGTCTCCTAAAGTTGATTCAGCTGCGGGATCGGGGCACCACCAGTACAGAGCTTGCTCAGGAATGGCAGCAGGCAGGTGTGAGGGTATCTGCACACACAGTGAGGAGAATACTTTTGGAGGATGGCCTGGTGTCAAGAAGGGCAACAAAGAAGCCACTTCTCTCCAGGAACAACATCAGGGACAGACTGATATTCTGAAAAAGGTACAGGGATTGGACTGCTGAGGACTGGGGTAAAGTCATTTTCTCTGATGAATCCCCTTTCCGATTGTTTTGGGCATCTGGAAAAAAGCTTGTCCGGAGAAGACAAGGTGAGCGCTACCATCAGTCCTGTGTCATGCCAACAGTAAAGCATCCTGAGACCATTCATGTGTGGGGTTGCTTCTCAGCCAAGGGAGTGTGCTCACTCACAATTTTGCCTAAGAACACAACCATGAATAAAGAATGGTACCAACACATCCTCCGAGAGCAACTTCTCCCAACCATCCAGGAACAGTTTGGTGACGAACAATGCCTTTTCCAGCATGATGGAGCACCTTGCCATAAGGAAAAAGTGATAACTAAGTGGCTCAGGGAACAAAACATTGATATTTTGAGTCCATGGCCAGGAACTCCCCAGACCTTAATCCCATTGAGAACCTGTGGTCAATCCTCAAGAGGTGGGTGGACAAACAAAAACCCACAAATTCTGACAAACTCCAAGCATTGATTATGCAAGAATGGGCTGCCATGAGTCAGGATGTGGCCCAGAAGTTAATTGACAGCATGCCAGGGCGGATTGCAGAGGTCTTGAAAAAGAAAGGTCAACACTGCAAATATTGACTCTTTGCATCAACTTCATGTAATTGTCAATAAAAGCCTTTGACACTTATGAAATGCTTGTAATTATACTTCAGTATTCCATAGTAACATCTGACAAAAATATCTAAAGACACTGAAGCAGCAAACTTTGTGGAAATTAATATTTGTGTCATTCTCAAAACTTTTGGCCACGACTGTATTAAGTATCTAGCTAACAGCTGACAATGTTGTCTATTACCTCGGCTCCAGGTGAAGGTGATGGTAGACAATGAGCTACTGGGCTATGCCTGTGAACAGTTCCTGTGGAAATATGTGATGAAGATAAAGAGTGTCATTCTGCAGACCCTGGAAGGTTGCTGGGGAAATCTGTAACTGGGAATAAAGTGACAGATAATAAACAGTAGCAGCAGCATATGTGATGAGTCAAAAAAGTTAGTGCAAAATATCAATGCAGATAGGTAGCTATTTGGTTAAGTATTTAACAGTCTTATTTTAATTTTTAAACCAGGCAGGTCAGTTAAGAACAAATTCTTATTTACAATGACGGCTTAGGAACAGTGGGTTAACCTTGTCAGCTCAGGGATTTGATCTTGCAACCTTTTGGTTACTGGCCCAATGCTCTAACCACTAGGCTACCTGCCACCCCCTTATGGCTTGGGGGTAGAAGCTGTTCAGGGTCCTGTTGGTTCCAGACTTGGTGCATCGGTACTGCTTGCCGTGCAGTAGCAGAGAAAAAGTCTATGACTTGTGTGGCTGGAGTCTTTGACCATTTTTAGGTCCTTCCTCTGACACCGCCTGGTATAGAGGTCCTGGATGGCAGGGAGCTCGGTACGCACTACCCTCTTTAGTGCCTTGCGGTCGGATGCCAAGCAGTTGCTATACCAAACGGCGATGCAGCCAGTCAAGATGCTCTCAATGGTGCAGCTGTATAACTTTTTGAGGATCCAAGGTCCCATGCCAAATCTTTTCAGCCTCCTGAGGGAGACGAGGCGTTGTCGTGCCCTCCTTACGACTGTGTTGGTGTGTGTGGACCATGATCGATTCTTAGTGATGTGGTTTAAACCAAATTATAGCTATGATTTAGGTGTGTAGCAGATGTTCATACTGTAGTTCAATGCAATCTAGTCTGCAATCTAATGATGTTGTTCGAGTTAAACGATTTACATGCCCTCCTGCCAACCCCTGAACAGGATGAAGAAGGTGCTGACGGCCCAAGCGGAGGCAGAGAAGATCCGTCGTATTGGAGAGGCAGAGGCCGGTTCCATAGAGGCTATAGGGAAGGCTGAGGCTGAGAAGATGAGGCTGAAGGCTGAGGCCTACCAGCATTATGGAGAAGCTGCCAAGACTGCTCTGGTCCTAGAGGCCCTGCCTAAGGTCAGTGTGTCAGGATTGAGGGGCATTTAACACTTTATACATAGTGTTGTGGAAAGGAGGAGTTGTCATAGAGCTTAACACAATAAATTGGTATAATGTGTGTGTCAGCTTTTGGACATGAAAGAATTTAAGATTTGATAGAAATATAAATGTTTTCAGTGTTACAATTTTGATTTGGTTTAAACCTGACAACTAGAGGCTGTGTTAGGTGAGTTCTCTCAGAAGAACACCCAGGTGAAGAAGGTTTGTGTCATTGTGTTGGTACAGATCGCTGGCAAGGTGGCGGCACCCCTAGCCCAGACCAATGAGATTGTCATCCTGAGCGGGGGACGGTAGTCGTGTGACCGGCGAGGTTAACCGCCTATTGGCTGAGCTCCCTGTGTCCGTCAACGCCCTCACAGGGGTGGACCTGATGAAGGTGAGGGGGGAGGGGAGGAGGGAGGGGGTCGTTCACATTCCAGGGGGGTCAGTAGAATGTAGAGAGCTATACCCCCGCCCATACTCATAAGCACTGCAGGTGTGAACACATTCCATCTATCCAGCCTCAGCTAGTTAGGTTTATAAGGCTGAATCTACAGTAGGCCTATACATAAACATTTGCACTTTTGTACATAATAGAAATACAATTTTGCTGTGAAGTCCATGTCTAATTGCAGTCATTCGAGAGCATACTCCCTACAGATCCTACCATGTTTCATCCCTAACTACACTCAGTTTCCTCACTCTGTGCGTCCCCAATAGCACCCTATTCCCTATGTAAATATTTGGGACAAAGCCTGAGTAATGTGAAAATAGCCAGGCGATGGCAATGGGCCAATTTGTTGATTCTCACTAAGTCACAGGGCTCTCCATTGTTCCAGTTAAGGCTGCAGCTAACCCAGTCTCTCTCTTATCATCCCACAGATCCCTTTTCTTCAGAAGATGACCAACCCTCAAGCATGAAAACAATCCAATGCACCCTGACTCCAATACATCTCTCTTATGCACTCTTTAATTCAACAAGAAACACTTGAATACAAGAGTTGTTTTTTTACTACGAAAGAGTAGAGTCGTTTTCATTTCCTAGACCCCTGGTGCCTTAGCTCTATAGGACCAGATCATCTGCATGGACCACTGAATGTTTTTCTTTTAAAGAACAAAAAAAGCAACAGTTCATTTTATATTTTGTTTTTAAGAAGTTACCCCCACTTACACTCGTCTACATTGGGGCATTCATCCTGATTGTTCTGTGCAGGCCTTATTCTGGTCTGAAAGGTCTCGCCAGGTCTTCACCTTGTGTCTTCGTAGTTTTTTACATTGTGTTACACTTAGTACCTTGGATATTTTTTACAGTTACTTGTGCAAGTGTTTTGAAGTATTTCGTCATCCATTTTTATTGTTTAATTCTTATGTGCAACCAAGTGGCCAAACCTCAGGAAAAGTAATGGTTTGGCAATCCAAAAAGTTTAGTGATACTACAGTGAAACTCAAATGAGAGATGTAGAAATGTTGTCCTCCCCCATCCTCATATCATTTGCTTTTTTCTTTACTAGAATCTTCACTTCATTCTTCATCTTGGGTATGGGAAAGGTGTGCCTTCTTAGGACAAGACATGCAAGACACAGAAAGCATACACATGAACACGTGTGCATGGATCTTCATGTCTGTGTGAAGCCATATACTTTCAAGATTAGCCTTAATATAGAGACCCAGGAGTCCTGCTAGCTTTCCTGATCATCTGGATTACCTCAGTCAATCAAAGCTTTAATACTTGTTCTACTTCTTTCCAATTATTGAGATGTCATATGACAATGTGCATTTCAGTCTCTTAGGGTAGCCAATGTTGTGTTATGTCACCTTGTGGCTCCATTCTTAAATTGCATATACATTTTTATAAAGGATTTATCTTTACAGTTTACTAGACTCTTGATATCTTTGACTAGGAACGCAATGCTGCCAAGACCTGTTGACCATCCAATCATTTATCAGCTATCTCCACATTCCTTACCCAATGTGCTTTCAACACAAGAAGACATTTCAATTTGTTTAGACATGTTTGAATTGGACTGGAGTTCATTTTATGTCGTTTTTATTTTATGAAAATATATTTTAGCGTTTAAGGGATTTCTAGCCAAACGCTACGCCACACCCATGGACGTTCTCCATAATGAGTCTGGATGAGTCATAATACCCTTAAAACCTAGCGGTCAAACAAGGAAGTGGTTCCAATCATTTTTCCACCATTCATTTTTCATGTAGGGGATTTTAGAAACACTTAAAATAAGGGCAGTGTTTCATGTAGGCTTACCTTGGCGTGACGTTTTGATAACCGTGTAAATCTCTCTAGGACAAAAACAAAGTTAATTTTGTCCCCCGAAAAAGAAAAAAATGTATAATAATAAAATAAATAATTATCTCTAGGACAAGGTGATTTTTATCAATATAGTAGCCTGTATTTACCCCCAAAAATGAAATGCTAATTATCTGCTACTGTGGCTATCATAAAGAACTACAAATGCCATGATGATCTGGACGAGACTGCCAAATCGAGGCAAAGGTAAGAATCTCTGGATTAACTATCTAATGTTAGCTAAATTTAGTAATTCATAAATTGGCTACATTTCTTTAAACTGACAATTCTGTGAGTTGTCTTGTGCAAGTTTTAAATTGACGCAGTACCTGTTAGCAAAGGTGTCAGCTAGAGATGACGTGCAGGAGCTTGCAGGGATTTGTAGTCTTGCATTATGTCTACTTTGATGCTAATTAGCATTTTCAAATCTGAGCGTAAATATATTGATAAAAGTCACCTTGTCCAAGAGAGATTTACATGGTTATCAAAACATCATGCCAAGGTAAGCCTACATGAAACACAGCCCTTATTTCAAATGTTTCTAAAATTCCATATGGGGAAAAAAGGAATGTTGAAAAAAAACGATTGGAACCATTTCCCTGTTTGGCCACTATGTTTTATGGGTATTATGACACCACCACTGTGGGGCTCTATTAGAGAAAGTACCTCCCCAATGATTTCTAGAAATCAAATCTGTTTGGCCCCAGAAACTGAAGGGTTGGGCCAGAGCCAGAACAAATTGTAAAGTGGCGTTTTCAAAATGTGTCATTGGCGTTGGTACTCTAATTGGTTAGGGATTATTCAATCACTGGTGACTGTTTTGTACAACCATAGAAATAAGAATGAATTCCACCCTTCGTTTTGACGTCACCACAAATGACTTCACTAATGCAGACTGAAGTATGTAGCGAACATAGAGCAACGGAAGAATTCAGTTTGTGTAGTCAGGCAAATGCAGTTTTTCTTTACAGTAATGTTAACCTGCTGCCAATGCCAACGGCGGTATATCGCTGGACTGGGGGAGAATCTAATCCCTACTGATCATCGATCAGGAAATACCGTATTTATTTTATTGTGCTTTTATTATAATCTCCGTTGTAAGATTTACATCTTAGACCAGACCGTAACATTTTGAAGTGACAAATTGTGTAATACAGTACTGGAAACCAGAATGCAACCTGTATTCTGTTTGATGAAATGGCTGGTTTGAATTGTATAAAGTTGGAAATGTTGAACAGGGCCGTAGGCATGGGTGGACACAGGCCCACCCACTGGGGAGCCAGGCCCAAAAACATAACAAAAAAATATACAATATGCCCCATCCATATTTCTGCAGGTCCATCCGCCAACTCATTTATTTCTATGCCCCTAATGTTGTGTGGTAATGTTCTATTTAAACATACTGAAGTCTTTCCCTGGTCAAAATGTGTTTTTGTTCAGCTGAAAAACACCCATTGAATTTGAAACTCTTCTTTTTTGGCCCCTCTTTTTTGTGCCAATGTTCTTAAAAATTATGGATAGTGTAATTTGATTTCAGTGGAGTAGAAGCAGCTTTCAGTTCAGAAAATCTACCTTTCGAATCTAGAATGTAGTTAAAGACCAAACATTGTATGCCTTTAACTGTTATCTTTATCTATAGAGTATATACAGTGCATTCGGAAAGTATTCAGACCCCTTGACTTTTTCCACATTTTACTTTTCCTTCCAGAAGGACAACCATCTCTGCAGCACTCCACCGAATAAGGCCTTTGTTGTAGAGTGTCCAGACGGAAGCCACTCCTCAGTAAAAGGCACATGACATCCCGCTTGGAGTTTGCCAAAAGGCACCTAAAGGACTTTCAGACCATGAGAAACAAGATTGGCCTGATGAAACCAAGATTGAACTCTTTGTCCTGAATGACAAGCGTCAAGTCTGGGGGAAACCTGGCACCATCCCTACGGTGAAGCATGGTGGTGGCAGCATCATGCTGTGGGCATATTTTTCAGCGGCAGGGACTGGGAGACTAGTTAGGGTCGAGGGAAAAATGAACCGAGAGTTCAAAGAGATCCTTGATGAAAACCTGCTCCAGAGTGCTCAGGACCTCAGGTTCACCTTCCAACAGGACAATGACCCTAAGCACACAGCCAAGACAACGCAGGAGTGGCTTCGGGACTAGTCTCTGAATGTCCTTGAGTGGCCCAGCCAGTGCTCTGACAAAAAATCTCTGGAGAGATCTGAAAATAGCTGTGCAGCGACGCTCCCCATTCAACCTGACAGAAATTTAGGGGATCTGTAGAGAGGAATGGGAGAAACCCCCCAAATACAGGTGTGCCAAGCTTGTAGCGTCCTACCCAAGAAGACTCAAGGCTGTAATTTCTGTGAAAGGTGCTTCAACAAAGTACTGAGTAAAGGGTCTGAATGCTTAAGTAAATGTGATATTTCAGTTTTTTTATTGTTCTAAATTTGCACAAATGTATAACCGGGTCTGAATACTTTCCTAATGCAGTGTATATATATATATATATATATATATATATATATATATATATATATATATATATATATATATATATATATATATATATATAAAAGATGACACATTATTGAAATATACAATATCTATTCAGACTTAATAAATGTGTTTATGTGAATTTGACTATTTTGGATTTATATAGATTGGTACATTACATAATACTGGAAAGCTGGTCCCAAATGGATATTTCAGCATGTGAACATGTGACCCTCATATCCTCCAGTCTTGCTGTTGCAAAGTATTATTCACTTCCCTGTAATAAATGTTCTGCCACCTCATACAGTTTCCTCAGTATTCTTTCAGAGAATCCTAGAACTCCTATGCGGTATGTGCTGTAGAATTTTTTCTAGCATGACAACGATACATACAGTATGGATATGGCTAATGTTATCAGCCTTAACATCAAAACAAAAGGAGGCAACATATAATTTTGTGTTTGATAAGCCACTGCTCTTCTGCATACACATCTCACATATAATCTCACTCAGTATTTACTGTTAATTACAATGTCCCAAGAAAGTGGGGAAGCATGTTGACGGTTAAGACATGCAAATCTATTGCATAGTTATTAGTTCCCCTTACAAATGATAAAAATCTAATGTCAGGGTAAAAGAGTCACCAGTTCCTTATCCTAGCAAACCACTTCCCTATTCTACAACTGAAAAATATGGATTGTTTTTGCAATGTCTAACATAGCAAAGAGAAATTAACTATACATGACTCAATATTGCATATTAATTTGCCTCAAGTCTACCCAGAGATGTTGCTAGACGTCCACAAGTGGCGGGGAAAAATGTTCATGTCTACCTGACCTGTTGTGTTTACTGAACAAGATATCACTTATAAGTCGAGCATAGGTGCCTTACAGGAGGGAACTCTAGGGTCCACATGGCTTTCTCTTAGCAGCCCCGCACAGCCCATCAAGCTGTTCTGGTGGTAGCGCATCATGTTGTGGAGAGGCAGGTACTCTGGCTCATGATCAGGTAGTGGTGGATTGGGCTGTGGTGGCCGGAGCTCCCTGTTCACCCCCAGCTCCAGGCCTGGCCTCTCATACTGGAACTGGGCCTGGAGCATCTTCCCCTGGGGGCTTACCGAGTTGATCCCAGACCCTTCCCTGCTGTGGATCCTGTTGAGCATGTCGGTGAGAGACCAAGAGCTGCCTGGACACCGAGGGGGAGGGGCTCATCTCCAGGCTACGCAGGGCACTCTCAGGTCAGTGCATCCTGCTGACCTTTGGGGACAGGGGGAGAGGGTAGTCAAACTCAGCCTGATGGGGCTGTGGCTGCTGCTGCTGGGGCTGGTGGTCTGATGTGTGGCTGTGTCTATGGGAGAGTTCTGGTGCTGGACCACTTGGACCTCCTCGGTGGTGAGGTGGATGAGGCCCCACTGGTTTCCTGCTCTGTGCCTGGGCCCTCTTGAAGCCATCAGACCCTGGGTGGTGAGTCTGGCCCAGTGGAGGGTGTGGGAGGAAGAGAGGAGAAGCAACGTTTGATAAACCAGTATGCCTTGCTTTGTTATGCTGCCCTGGGCTGAAATAGAAGAATAAAGTACAGTTTCAGAATATTAGTCTAGGTTTTATTTTTGTATTTATCCAATCATCATCCTATAGAAATACTGGACTGGTAAGACGAAGAATTATGATTCTCGTTCACAATTAATTGCTGATGATTTGATTTAATACACTTTTAAGATTGAAAATGGTCTTGATCATCCGACCTGCCATAGTCCCTGATAGTAAGTGTGTTGTGTGTGTGGGTGTTGTGGATCATTGGGTCCTGGACCCCACATCCCTCCTGGCCACAGGGCAGGGCTGCAGCCGAAGCCCCCCAGTTCATGAAGGTAGAGATTATGGGGTTAGGGGCAGCAGAGAGAGACGTGATGTCATCAGTCCTGGATCCTGCTGCACCATAGGAATTCACTGAGCTAGAGCTTGAGACGATGACATCAGCCTCATCATCTGACTCCACTGGTCTGGATCCTACTGAGACTGGATCCTTCTGCATCCTACTGGATCCTAATGAGGACAGGACAGAAAAGAACAGGGCTCGTACTCATAAAGTGTCTCAGAAAAGGAGTGCTGATCTAGGATCCATGTAATCGTATTCATCATTATCTAAATTGTAAACTGATCCTAGATCAGCACTCCAAATCTGAGACACTATGAATACAGGCTCAGATGCTAGAACAGTAAGGAGAGATGATGCATGGAGATTACTTCACCTTCTACTTTGACAAATTCTTTAAAATGTCCTTAAATGAACTTTAGAGGACGGTATAGAATGACTACGTAGATGAAATAATGAAATAATGACACCTGCTGGCTATTTTCTTGAGCAGTTTCATTTTCCCATGTTAGGCAAGATCAATAGACAGCTGGCTTGACTATCATAGCTAGATTTTTCATTGTCTGAAATAGAAATACGTTCTTTAGAAATTAGTTGTAATGTTTACAATTTCCTTTACAGATAATTGCATAAACTATGTTATTAACTCTGTATGTGACTATACCATTTGAAGATTTCAATTCCATCTGGAGTTGTCTTTCAGTTTGTTTTTCGGAGCTCTGACCCTCCTTTTCTCTGAACCTACAGAGAGAAACTATTGTCATTATTCACAGTTTCTTATTAACATGATAGTGATGTGTACCAGTAAAGTGTAAAAGAATATGTCACTTAATTGATCAGTGAGTCGACTAAGTACCATTCCAATTCTGCACGATCATCATATCTCCCACTGAGCAAACAATTCAAAGGTTTACCAAGAGGAACATATTGGGGACTATGTAATTGACCAACAAATTAGACAGTTATTCTGAGTCCTACTGGGAGGAGTATTGTATCACTTTCAAGTGAGTTGCTGTTCATGTTTCAAGCTACTAGAAGGCTGTCTCTCACCTTTTTCTGTTCAGCCCTTTGTTACGAAATCCTTTTGCAAAGGGGTTGTTTTCTATCTTGAGCTTTGTTATCTGTTGGGTAAATTAGCATGTCTCATTTATTATAAACTCAGCAAAAAAAAAAACGTCCTCTCACTGTCAACTGCGTTTATTTTCAGAAAACTTAACATATGTAAATATTTGTATGAACATAACAAGAATCAACAACTGAGACATAAACTGAACAAGTTCCACAGACATGTGACTAACAGAAATTGAATAATGTGTCCCTGAACAAAGGGGTACCTTTGTACCAGTCAGTATCTGGTGTGGCCACCAGCTGCATTAAGTACTGCAGTGCATCTCCTCCTCATGGACTGCACCATATTTGCAAGATCTTGCTATGAGATGTTACCCCACTCTTCCACCAAGGCACCTGCAAGTTCCCAGACATTTATGTGGGGAATGGCCCTAGCCCTCCCCCTCTGATCCAACAGGTCCCAGACGTGCTCAATGGGATCCGGGCTCTTTGCTGGCCATGGCAGAACACTGACATTCCTGTCTTGCAGGTAATCACACACAGAACGAGCAGTACAGCCGGTGGCATTGTCATTCTGGAGGGTCATGTCAGGATGACCCTGCAGGAAGGGTACCACATGAGGGAGGAGGATGTCTTCCCTGTAACGCACAGCGTTGAGATTGCCTGCAATGACAACAAGCTCAGTCCGATGATGCTGTGACACACCGCCCCAGACCATGACGGACCCTTCACCTCCAAACCGATACCGCTCAATAGCACAGGCCTCGGTGTAAAGCTCATTCCTTCTACGATAAACACGAATCCGACCATCAGCCCTGGTGAGTCCGCGACTCGTCAGAGAAGAGCACTTTTTGCCAGTCAAATCAAATCAAATTTTATTGGTCACATACACATGGTTAGCAGATGTTAATGCGAGTGTAGCGAAATGCTACAGTCCTGTCTGGTTCAGCGATGGTGGGTTTGTGCCCATAGGCGACGTTGTTGCCGGTGATGTCTACAACAGGCCTACAAGCCCTCAGTCCAGCCTCTCTCAGCCTATTGTGGACAGTCTGAGCACTGATGGGGGGATTGTGCGTTCCTGGTGTAACTCGGGCAGATGTTGTTGCCATCCTGTACCTGTCCCGCAGGTGTGATGTTAGGATGTACCGATCCTGTGTAGGTGTTGTTACATGTTGTCTGCCACTCAGCTATCGGGCCTGTCTCCCTGTAGCGTCTTAGGCGTCTCACAGTACAGACATTGCAATGAATGTTCATTAATTGTTTATGGTTCATTGAATAAGCATGGGAAACAGTGTTTAAACCCTTTACAATGAAGATCTGTGAAGTTATTTGGATTTTTACAAATTATCTTTGAAAGACAGGATCCTGGAAAAGGGACAATTCTTTTTTTGCTGAGTTTATTACTGTACACCACAGGAGGTTGGTGGCACCTTAATTGGGTAGAACCGGCTTGTTCTAATGCCTGGAGCGGAATAAGTGGAATGATGTCAAATGCAGCAAACACATAAAATATCACATGCACCGAATACAACAGGTGTAGACCTTACCGTGAAATGCTTACTTACAAACCCTTAACCAACAACGCAGTTCAAGAAATAGAGTTAAGAAAATATTACAAAATAAAAAAATGAAATAAAAAGTAACAAAAAAATTACAATAACGACGCTATATACAGGGGGTACCGTTACCAAGTTATTGTGTGGAGGTACAGGTTAGTCGAGGTAATTTGTACATGTAGGTAGGGGTAAAGTGACTATGCATAAATAATAAACAGTGAGGGGGGGGTCAATGTAAATAGTCCGGGTGGTCATTTGATGAATTGTTCAGCAGTTTTATGGTTTTTCGGTAGAAGCTATTAAGGAGCCTTTTGGACCTAGTCTTGGCTCTCCAGTACTGCTTGCCGTGCGATAGCAGAGAGAACAGTCTATGTCTTGGGGGACTGGAGTCTTTGAAAATGTTTTGGGCTTTCCAGGTGTTTGATGCTATTCCATGTGCTCCATTCCGGCCATTAATGTTAGCCGTTCTCCCCTCAGCAGCCTCCTGTGCTGTACACATCTCTTATTATGCTCTCTTGTAGCAGCATTTGACGTTCCAGACTTTACATGCATTGACCATATTCAACCTCCAGAGAGCACTCTAATCAACACAATAGAGTTGTTCCAATATCTCCTTCTGGGAGAATCCCAAGGGTGTCCTGGCCTTACCTCTGAGTTCTGGTAGGCAGTGACAGCTATGAAGGCTGCCTCAGGGAAGGTGAAGTGCAGGTAGCCCCCTGACAGAGGGTTGTAGGGGTCTGGAGACTGGACGATGTGCAGGCGGGGCTGGTACTTATGCATGGAGTGAAGAACCACCTGCAGAACATATAATGATACCTGTTACTACTATGCCTGTCAACACATACTCTCCATCTCATTTTACATCAGGGTTCTCCAACTGGCGGCCCGCGGAACAAATGGTTTAATTTGTCCCCCAAATTTCTGTGAATAAATAAATATACAATACCAGTCAAAAGTTTGGACACACCTACTCATTCCAGGGTTTTTCTTTATTTTTAATATTTTCTACATTGTAGAATAATAGTGAATACATCAAAACTATGTAATAACACATATGGAATCATGTAGTAACCAAAAAAGTCTTAAACAAATCAAAATATATTTTATATTTGAGATTCTTCAAAGTAGCCACCCTTTGCCTTGATGACAGCTTTGCACAGACAGCTTTTTGTGTACACATGTAAGCAAGGTTTGAAATTATTATGTTTTAGTCAAACATTATATATGTTTGGGCTTTTTGCAGCCAATTTGCAGTCTACAAATTGTTTGTAATTATGTTTACATTTTAGTAATTTAGTAGATCCTCTTATCCAGAGCGACTTACATGAGTAATTAGGGTTAAGTGCCTTGCTCAAGGGCACATCTACAGATTTTTCACAGTCGGCTCGGGGATTGCTAAAATTCTAATAGTTCGCTTAATTTCGGTAAATGTGACAAAACAAGCAAGTATAGTGTAGAGAGTCATTGTACCATTTCCACTGCTGTGAAATATATTTTACATAACCAAAAATATTGTACTTTCAGCTGTTTGAAGCTGGTGTACAAAACTGAAAGTAAAAGACGCAAACATTTTACTTAACCACAGGAAGCATAGAAACACCACACATAGAACAGATCTAACGCTTCTTAGACTTGTTTTCAACGAGAATGACAGATCTATAACTCACATTTCTATGAGAATTTGGTTGGGTTGCCTAAAAAGCTGCATATTCCAGGTTTAAGTAACATTCAGTGACTATCAGCACTTTTGCAACACTGTCATGGTGACATGCCACTTTAAATGTCATAAAATGTGCCATGGTCCTTCCATGCCAAGCCTTACCAGGCCATTGGAGTTGAAGGTGTTGTTGGTGAGTTTGAGCTTGTGGAAGGAGACAGGGTATTGCATCCACCTCTGCCCCAGGGAGGGGGAGTCTGGGTGGATGAAGAAGCGGTTGGGAAGATGGGGCTCGGTCATACCACTCACTTCCCAGCGATCCCTGCTCCACTGCACAGGACAGAGGTACAGTTTAGTGTCTATACACATTGATAACCAGCATCTTCTGCAGTTTTGAATCTAACATATTTTCTAAAGCTTATTAATCTAAACACAAACACTAATCTACAACTTTAGTGTTTGTGTGTAAATAAACAGTAGCCTAATGCTGGGAGGGGTAGGGTGAGGTACCTTGTATTTGTTGTCATCAAACGAGATCATGTCCATCATCAACACATACTTTGCATGAGGATTCAACCCTGTCACAGTGACACTGCAGCTCGGAAACATACGCCTATAAAATACAATCAGGTGGGAAGTTTGAACAATATTGAACCAACCAGTTAGGAGAGACCGAGGCACAAAGTAACACAGGGCACAAAGTAACAACGAAACTCAAACTAGAAACCACGTAGAAATCTGAAAGATGTTATTCAATGTGCTAATGCTTGGTTAGTGTATCTACATGCCTTGGAACTTTTTGCTTGAATCCATACATTTTTCAAGCAGAATTGTCAATATTCTTGCCGCCTTTTTTTTTTATATATATTTTTATCAGTAAGAAGAGGTCTTTTGATTGCTATAGCTGATGACAATAATTACTGTTTAAACTCAGATTTGTAGTGGGGGCAAATTTTTATATTTATTACAATTAACCCCTTATCTAAAATGCATTGGTATTTTATATGGTATTAAGAAATATTCACATAATGAAAAAAAAAAAAAAAAAAAAAGGCAGTTCTTTACATCAAGTTTGCAATTACAACTAAGATAATACCTTAGAAAAATTTAAGAAAAAAATCTGAGGGCGCGAGGATGCCTGGGGGTGGTCCGTAGTGGGGCTATGCCCCCCGTCTGTAAATTTAAGAATTTAGCATTATTCAAACACTTAAAACAGATTTCTCTTGCAATCTAGAGACATCATTATGCTTAATTCTATGTAAAAAAAAAAAATATATGTATATTTTTCTGCATGGTGGTAAGCATCCTTCTTTAGCTTTCTGTATCCTCCTGACTGGTGTTTTCTTTTTTTTAAGAAACTAAATATGCTTCTCTGCATCTCTGCTCAAATCTGGGTAAAATATTGAAAGGATTGTCTTATATAGTATGTATGGTTATTGCTTGCTTTTCTAAAGTCTACCAACCTTGCCAGCAGGTATGCCAGCTAAGATAGTTAGACAAGCTAGCTACTCTAACTTGATTTTTCGCATGGAATAGCCTTAATTTCTCAGAACAAGAGTAGACTGATGAGTTTCAGAAGAAAGTCCTTGTTTTTCTGGCCATTTTGAGCCTGTATTCAAACCCACAAATGCTGATGCTCCAGATACTCAACTAGTCTAAAGAAGGATAGTTTTATTGCTTCTTTAATCAGAACAGTTTTCAGCTGTGCTAACATAATTGTAAAACGGTTTTCAAATGATCAATTAGCCTTTTAAAATGATAAACTTGGATTAGTTTACACAACGTGCCATTGGAACACAGGAGTGATGGTTGCTGATAATGGGCCTCTGTACACATATGTAGGTATTCCATTAAAAATCTGCCGTTTCCAGCTACAATTGTCATTTACAACATTAACAATGTCTACACTGTATTTCTGATCAATTTGGTGTTATTTTAATGGACAAAAAATGTGCTTAGATTTTTTTTTAACAATAACATTTCTAGGTGACCCCAAACTTTTGAACGGTAGTGTGTATATATATATACACTGCTCAAAAAAATAAAGGGAACACTAAAATAACACATCCTAGATCTGAATGAATTAAATCATCTTATTCAATACTTTTTTCTTTACATAGTTGAATGTGCTGACAACAAAATTACACAAAAATTATCAATGGGAAATCAAATGTATCAACCCATGGAGGTCTGGATTTGGAGTCACACTCAAAATTAACAGGCTGATCCAACTTTGATGTAATGTCCTTAAAACAAGTCAAAATGAGGCTCACTAGTGTGTGTGGCCTCCACGTGCCTGTATGACCTCCCTACAACGCCTGGGCATGCTCCTGATGAGGTGGCGGATGGTCTCCTGAGGGATCTCCTCCCAGACCTGGACTAAAGCATCCGACAACTCCTGGACAGTCTGTGGTGCAACGTGGCGTTGGTGGATGGAGCGAGACATGATGTCCCAGATGTGCTCAATTGGATTCAGGTCTGGGGAACGGGCGGGCCAGTCCATAGCATCAATGCCTTCCTCTTGCAGGAACTGCTGACACACTCCAGACACATGAGGTCTAGCATTGTCTTGCATTAGGAGGAACCCAGGGCCAACCGCACCAGCATATGGTCTCACAAGGGGTCTGAGGATCTCATCTCGGTGCCTAATGGCAGTCAGGCTACCTCTGGCGAGCACATGGAGGGCTGTGCGGCCCCCCAAAGAAATGCCACCCCACACCATGACTGACCCACCGCCAAACCGGTCATGCTGGAGGATGTTGCAGGCAGCAGAACGTTCTCCACGGCGTCTCCAGACTCTGTCACGTCTGTCACATGTGCTCAGTGTGAACCTGCTTTCATCTGTGAAGAGCACAGGGCGCCAATGGCGAATTTGCCAATCTTGGTGTTCTCTGGCAAATGCCAAACGTCCTGCACGGTGTTGGGCTGTAAGCACAACCCCCACCTGTGGACGTCGGGCCCTCATACCACCCTCATGGAGTCTGTTTCTGACCGTTTGAGCAGACACATGCACATTTGTGGCCTGCTGGAGGTCATTTTGCAGGAGCTCTGGCAGTGCTCCTCCTGCTCCTCCTTGCACAAAGGCGGAGGTAGCGGTCCTGCTGCTGGGTTGTTGCCCTCTTACGGCCTCCTCCACGTCTCCTGATGTACTGGCCTGTCTCCTGGTAGCGCCTCCATGCTCTGGACACTACGCTGACAGACACAGCAAACCTTCTTGCCACAGCTCGCATTGATGTGCCATCCTGGATGAGCTGCACTACCTGAGCCACTTGTGTGGGTTGTAGACTCCGTCTCATGCTACCACTAGAGTGAAAGCACCGCCAGCATTCAAAAGTGACCAAAACATCAGCCAGGAAGCATAGGAACTGAGAAGTGGTCTGTGGTCACCACCTGCAGAACCACTCCTTTATTGGGGGTGTCTTGCTAATTGCCTATAATTTACACCTGTTGTCTATTCTATTTGCACAACAGCATGTGAAATTTATTGTCAATCAGTGTTGCTTCCTAAGTGTACAGTTTGATTTCACAGAAGTGTGATTGACTTGGAGTTACATTGTGTTGTTTAAGTGTTCCCTTTATTTTTTTGAGCAGTGTATATATACAGTTGAAGTCGGAAGTTTACATACACCTTAGCCAAATACATTTAAACTCAGTTTTTCACAATTCCTGACATTTAATCCTAGTAATCCCAATACCTTGACTTTGTTGTCCTTAAGCCATTTTGCCACAATTTTGGAAGTATGCTCGGGGTCATTGTCTATTTGGAAGACCCATTTGCGACCAAGCTTTAACTTTCTGATTGATGTCTTGAGATGTTGCTTCAATATACAGTGGGCTCCAAAATTACTGGCACCCCTGACTGGCAATGCACAAATAATACTTAAACAAATATAAACAATATAATAATAGAGATAAACTCAAAATACCAACATGTGAGAAATACTGTACTTTATTAATGTTTCAATGGAACCCACCAAAATAATTTATTGATTTAATTAAAAATCAATGTCCTCCAAATCAAGGTTTCACAATTAATGGCACCCTTAAAGATGATTGTAAATAACATCTACCAAAATTAAACCACAAATTAAATTCCACTTATTTAAGTTTATCTAAGTCTTAAGGAACTATATTGAGCCATTACATCACTTCCTGTTTCACTAGGGTATAAAAATGAGGTAACACACATGCAATATCCCTTTGTCATCCAACACCATGAAGAAAACAAAAGAACTGGCAGTTCAAAAGAGACAGATGGTCGTAGATCTTCATAAATCTGGTAATGGCTACAAGAAGATCCACAAACGATTGAATATACCACTGAGCACTATCAGGGCAATTATTAAAAAATTCAAAAGATATGGAACAGTTGAAAACCTCACGGGTAGAGGACGCAAATGCATTTTGCTCCCAGGATAGGGAGGAGGATGGTGAGAGAAGCAACAAAATCCCCAAGAATCACTGTGAAAGAATTGCAGGCCTTGGTGGCGTCTTGGGGTCACCAGGTTTCAAAAGCACCATCAGACGCCACCTCCACAACCACAGGCTCTTTGGAAGGGTTGCCAGAAGAAAGCCCTTTCTGACCCCAAGACACAGACGCAAGCGCTTGGAGTTTGCCAAACGTCATTTAAATGATGACTGGAAGAAGGTGCTCTGGTCAGATGAGACCAAAATTGAACGTTTTGGTCAGATACAGCATCTGCATGTTTGGCGTCGAAACAGAGATGCATACAAGGAGAGGCACCTCATACCCACGGTGAAATATGGAGGGGGGTCAGGGATGTTTTGGGGCTGTTTTAATTCCAGAGGTCCAGGGGCACTGGTTAAGATTGATGGCATAATGAATTCCACAAAGTATCAGGCAATTTTGGCTGACAATCTGGTTGCCTCTGCCAGAAGGCTGGGACTTGGCCGTAGGTGGACTTTCCAACAAGACAATGACCCGAAACATACCTCAAGATCCACACAGAAATGGTTCTGTGACAACAAAATCAATGTTCTGCCATGGCCATCTCAGTCGCAGGACCTCAATCCAATCGAAAACCTGTGGGCTGAGTGGAAGAGGGCAGTTGATAAGCGCAAACCCAAGAATGTGAAGGATCTTGAAAGGATCTGCATAGAGGAATGGTCCAAAATCCCTCCAAATGTGTTCCTTAACCTTGTCAAAGATTACAGGAAAAGACTCCATGCTGTTATCCTTGCCAGAGGTGGTTGCACTAAGTACTAAATGAGGAGCGCCAATAATTATGAAACCTTCATTTTGGTTAAATTTATTTTGTATTAAATAATTGTATGATTTTGGTTGGTTCCATTGAAACATTAATAAAGTACAGTATTTCTCACATGTTGGTATTTTGAGTTTATCTCTATAATTATATTGTTTATATTTTTTTAAGTATTGTTTGTGCATTGCTAGTCAGGGGTGCCAGTATTTTTGGAGCCCACTGTATGCACATAGTTTTTCTTCCTCATGATGCCATCTATTTTGTGAAGTGCACCAGTCCCTCCTGCAGCAAGTATCCCCACAACATGATGCTGCCACCCCCGTGCTTCACGGTTGGGATGGTGTTCTTCGGCTTGCAAGCATCCCCCTTTTTCCTCCAAACATAACAATGGTCATTATTGCCAAACAGTTCTATTTTTGTTTCATCAGACCAGAGGACATTTCTCCAAAAAGTACGATCTTTGTCCCCATGTGCAGTTGCAAACCGTAGTCTGCTTTTTTATGGTGGTTTTGGAGTAGTGGCTTCTTCCCTGCTGAGCGGCCTTTCAGGTTATGTCGATATAGGACTCGTTTTACTGTGGATATAGATACTTTTGTACCCGTTTCCTCCAGCATCTTCACAAGTTCCTTTGCTTTTGTTCTGGGATTGATTTGCACTTTTTCCACCAAAGTACGTTCATCTCTAGGAAACAGAACGCGTCTCCTTCCTGAGCGGTATGACGGCTGCGTGGTCCCATGGTGTTTATACTTGCGTACTATTGTTTGTACAGATGAACGTGCTACCTTCAGGCGTTTGGAAATTGCTCCCAAGGATGAACCAGACTTGTGGGTCTACAATGTTTTTCATTAGGTTTTGGCTGATTTCTTAAAATTTTCCCATGATGTCAAGCAAAGAGGCACTGAGTTTGAAGGTAGGCCTTGAAATACATCCACAGGTACACCTCCAATTGACTCAAATGATACCAATTAGCCTATCAGAAGCTTCTAAAGCCATGACATCATTTTCTGGAATTTTCTAAGCTATTTAAAGGCACAGTCAACTTAGTGTATGTAAACTTCTGACCCACTGGAATTGTGATACAGTGAATTATAAGTGAAATAATTGATGGAAAAATTACTTGTGTCATGCACAAAGTAGATGTCCTAACCGACTTGCCAAAACTATAGATTAACAATAAATTTGTGGAGTGGTTGAAAAACTAGTTTTAATGACTCCAACCTGATTTGATCACCGCTATCCTCCAATCACAACTATTATGCAAATATTGGAATATTATAACTTTTTTATCCACAGAACATGTTGGTATCCGGTTGCTAAGCAACCGTTTTTTGTTTGTCCAGATGAAAAACCCGTCTAACAAAAGCACTGAGGTTCTAAAGGTCAAAAGGTTTCTAGCTCACCTCTAAATTCTTAAAGTATATTCCAACCACAAAACATCTGAGTTTTAATCCTCAAAATACAACAGCTAAATGTTGTTTTATAATTTTTTAAATAAATTATAATTCTATTTTTGATGCTCCACATGTTGTCATGGAAAATATTTATGTTATTTCCAAAAACCAATAGCAACTCCGCCATAAATTAGTAGGGTATATTGTCGCATTCAGGTGCTAGTCGGACATATGACACTGATATTTCCGACTTGCTAAATGGTTGAACGTGGCCAGTGTATAACTACTGTAATGACCTGACTAGATCATAAAAGGAACAATTGTCTAGACAGAGGTTTGAGTTACGAATTTACGGTTTATTGACCCAACTTCAACACAGTCTACTGTTTGGCCGTAGCCCACACCAAATAAATGAAAGATACCCCACAAACCAACTGTGACCATCTCTTGTTAAGGCCAACAGTAAGAAGAAGAACAATGGCTAAACCTGGTCTTAACTTCCAATGCTCCATAACTTTATGGCGAGGGTAATCACTACCCGGTAGTGCCACGCGAGAGTTGGGTTGGCTACACAAGCTACTTTCCTTGCTGTAACGTTATAACACAGATATAACAATGAGAGATTTTTCACTGGAAGTATACATGTGTAGCCTCCGCTTGGCCTTTCCACTCACTAGCAAATATGGTAATGCGAGGAAGCCCATTGGCCAGCAGTAGGAGTAGATGGAACGAGATGTATTTTGGCCAATATTCTGCACATTTGCTCAACAATTAAACATTTGATCTCAATACAGTTTTCTGTATATTGGCGGGAACTGGAACACCCTGTCTGTTGAGTATGCAAGCCATGGAAGAACTGGGGCATTTCCATCTTCCAAGAATTGTGTACAGATCCTTGCGAAATGGGGCTGAGCATTTTCATGCTGAAACATCAGGTGATGGCGGAGGATGAATGGGACGACAATGGGACTAAGGATCTTATCGCGGTATCTCTGTGCATTCAAATTGCCATTGATTAAATGCATTTGCGTTCATTGTCCGTAGCTTATGCCTGCCCATAGCATAATCCCACCTCCACCATTGGGCACTCTGTTCACAACGTTGACATCAGCAAACTGCTCACCCACACTTCACCATACACGCTGTCTGCTATCTGCCCGGTACAGTTGAAACCGGTATTCGTCTGTGAAGAGCACACATCTCCAGCATGCCAGTGGCCATCGAAAGTGAGCATTTGCCCACTGAACTTGGTTACGACGCCAAACTGCAGTCAGGTCAAGACTGGTGAGGACGACGAGGACGCAGATGAGCTTCCGTGAGATGGTTTCTGACAGTTTGTGCAGAAATTCTTCAATTGTGCAAACTCACAGTTTCATCAGCTGTCCGGGTGGCTGGGCTCAAACGATTCTGCAGGTGAAGAAGCCAGATGTGGACATCCTGGGCTGGTGTGGTTACACGTGGTCTGCGGTTGTGAGGCTGGTTGGTCGTACTGCCAAATTCTGGAAACGTCTTATGGTAGAAAAATGTACATTCAATTCTCTGGCAAAAGCTCTGGTGGACATTACTGCAGTCAGCATGCCAATTGCATGCTCCCTCAAAACTTGAGACATCTGTGGCATTGTGTTGTGTGACAAAACTGCAAATTTTAGAGTGGCCTTTTATTGTCCCCAGCACAAGGTGTACCTGTGTAATAATCATGCTGTTTAATCAGCTTCTTGATATGCCACACCTGTCAGGTGGATGGATTATCTTGACAAAGGAGAAATGCTCACTAAACAAATTTGTTCAAAACATTTCAGAGAAATGAGCTTTTTGTGTGAATGGAACATTTCTGGGATCTTTTATTTCAGCTCATGAAACATGGGACCAACACTTTACATGTTGCGCTTATATTTTTGTTAAGTGTAATAACTGCAATCTGCAGATAGACATGGGAAAGGCCAGTCTGTAATTGGTCCGTGGTCAAACAACCACCCCTTATCACTGTCAAACGCTCCCTAAAACACTTCAGCGAGTAGAGCTTTCTAATCAACCTTGCCCGGGTATCCTGGAAGGATATTGACCTCATTCCATCAGTAGAGGATGCCTGGTTATTTATTTAAAAGTGCTTTCCTCACCATCTTAAATAAGCATGCCCCATTAAAAAATGTAGAACTAAGAACAGATATAGCCCTTGGTTCACTCCAGACATGACTGCCCTTGACCAGCACAAAAACATCCTGTGGCGTACTGCATTAGCACCGAATAGCCCCTGCGATATGCAACATTTCAGGGAAGTTAGGAACCAAATACACAGGCAGTTAGGAAAGCAAAGGCTAGCTTTTTCAAACAGAAATGTGCATCCTGTAGCACAAACTCCCAAAAGTTCTGGGATACTGTAAAGTCCATGGAGAATTAGAGCATTTCCTCCCAGCTGCCCACTGCACTGAGGCTAGGAAACACTGTCACCACCGATAATTTCAATAAGCATTTATCTACGGCTGGCCATGCCTTCCACCTGGCAACCCCTACCCCAGTCAACAGCTCTGCACCCCCCCACAGCAACTTGCCCAAGCCTCCCCAATTTCTCCTTCACCCAAATCTGGGCCCCTACAAATCAGCTGGGCTAGACAATCTTTCTAAAATGATCCGCCGCAATTGTTGCAACCCCTATTACTAGCCTGTTCAACCTCTCTTTCCTATTGTCTGAAATCCCTAACGATTGGAAAGCTGCCGCGGTCATTCCCCTCTTCAAAGAGGGAGACACTCTAGACCCAAACTGTTACAGACCTATATCTATCCTATCCTGCCTTTCTAAAGTCTTCGAAAGCCAAGTTAACAAACAGATCACCGACCATTTCGAATCCCACCGTACCTTCTCCGCTATTCAATCTGGTTTCCGAGGTCATGGGTGCACCTCAGCCACGCTCAAGGTCCTAAACGATATCATAACCGCCATCAATAAAAAGACAATACTGTGCAGCCGTATTCATCGACCTAGTCAAGGTTTTCGACTCTGTCAATCACCGCATACCTATCGGCAGACTCAACAGCCTTGGTTTCTCAAATGACTGCCTCACCTGGTTCACCAACTACTTCTCAGATAGAGTTCAGTGTGTCAAATCTGAGGACCTGTTGTCCAGACCTTTGGCAGTCTCTATGGGGGTGCCACAGGGTTCAATTCTTGGGCCGACTCTATTCTCTGTGTACATCAATGATGTCGCTCTTGCTGCTGGTGATTCTCGACACCATTCGGTATACTTCTGGCCCTTCTTTGGACACTGTGTTAACAAACCTCCAGACGAGCTTCAATGCCATACAACACTCCTTTCATGGCCTCCAACTCTTCAACCGATCGCTGCCCGCACCCGCCTGCCCGTCTAGCATCACTACCCTGGACGGTTCTGACTTAGAATATGTGGACAACTACAAATACCTAGGTGTCTGGTTAGACTGCAAACTCTCCTTCCAGACTCACATTAAGGATCTCCAATCCAAAACAAATCATCTTTCACTCATGCTGCCAAACATACCCTCGTAAAACTGACTATCCTACCGATCCTTGACTTTGGCGATGTCATTTACAAAATAGCCTCAAACACTCTACTCAGAAAATTGGATGTAGTCTATCACAGTTTTGTCACCAAAGCCCAATATACTACCCACGACTGCGACCTGTATGCTCTCGTTGGCTGGCCCTCGCTTCAAATTCTTATACAAACCCACTGGCTCCAGGTGATCTATAAGTCTTTGCTAGGTAAAGACCCACCTTATCTCAGCTCACTGGTCACCATAGCAGCACCCACCCGTAGCACACGCTCCAGCAGGTATATTTCACTGGTCATCCCCAAAGCCAACTCCTCCTTTGGTCACCTTTCCTTCCAGTTCTCTGCTGCCAATGACTGGAACGAATTGCAAAAATCACTGAAGCTGGAGTCTTATATCTCCCTCACTAAACTTTAAGCATCAGCTGTCAAAGCAGCTTACCGATCATTGCGCCTGTACACAGCACATCTGTAAATAGCCCACCCAACTGCCTCATCCCCATATTGTTATTTTTTCTTCTTCTCCTTTGCACCCCAGTATCTCTACTTGCACATTAATCTTCTGCACTATCTATCACTCCAGTGTTTAATTGCTAAATTGTAATTATTTTGCCACTATGGCCTATTTATTGCCTTACCTCCCTAATCTTACTACATTTGCACACACTGTATAGATTTTTCTACTGTGTTATTGACTGTACATTTGTTTATCCCATGTGTAACTCTATGTTGTTTGTGTCGCACTGCTTTGCTTTATCTTGGCCAGGTCGCAGTTGTAAATGAGAACTTGTTCTCAACTCTTCTACCTGGTTAAATAAAGGTGAAATAAAATAAATACAAAATAAAAGTCTCTTTGGCAGTGACAAGGAGTGGAACTTTGGCTAAAGAGACTGGTACTCAGACTACTCTTACAGGGTTAAGTGTACATTTGGACTTCTGACACTTTCTGTTGACTTGTAAAGGACTGGTATGTCCTAGAAAGATAGTTACAGTGGGTAATGGTAGATGAGATATGTATGTTGTTTGTATAAAATATTATTAATAACTCAAATAATCTTTTCATAAATAATTAAAAGACTGAAAGTGTTACTTTGTACTCCATACTACTATCGGTTATTCAATTTCATAAAGAATAGTGGTTCTTCGCATAGTCAACCTTGAAAAAAAAAATCTACTTTCTCTACAGAATGACTCTGACTAGGCCTATGTCCCAAAACAGTCACCAAATGGAAATTACATTATTTTAGGCTATCATATTTAATTAATTTATATTTATTCTATCACTCATGTTTCATATTCTTAACAAGCGGTTATTATGAAGGCCTATGGCTACCGCTATTTATCATCCACACATCCTACCTTCCTGTTTTGGTGATGAGCATCTCAGTTCCTATATCGCCAAATTGTTCCCATAGCTCGCGACCCTGGAGCGACACCCGGACTTGAAGAGCTGATAGCTCAGGTTCACACCCGACTTTACCGCCGCTGTTCCAAGACTGGCCTCGCAGAACCGCATCTTTCCAATCTAGTAGAAGGTATTTATTTGCGTCATTCATGGCCTATATTAAGGTTATGTTTTTTATTCCACAACCCTATGACAATAGACTACATAAATAGCTAACCACTGGGCACACACTGGTTGAATAAATCAACGTGGTTTCCAAGTCATTTCAATGAAATTATGTTAGATGTTGAATTGACGTCTGTGCCCAGTGGGATAGGCTACCCCTCTCAATAGGAAATAGCAAAAACTGTATTGTTAGGCTCGATTAGGACTTTTAAACACTCTAATGCAACGTTTCCAACAACATTTGGTCATGTTGTCTATCCATTAAACACAAACCTACCTGGTGGACAATAGCCATAGTTCCTGGGCTGAGAGTTGAGTGGGTATGGGCAGTTACCACACAGCTGCCTCTTCTCATGCAGATACATGGCCTTGGAGCTCCAGTCAGTGCTCTTGTTGTTAATTCCTCTCTGATTTACTCCAAACTCGAACTCAGTGATATGCACTTGAGATGTGATTAGGGCAGCTATCCCCTATACCTTTCCCTCCCATATGGAAGAAGACCGAGGTGTGTATGTGTGTTAAGTGTTGGAACATCAATCAGAACCCCACTTTGATCTTTACACAGTTTAGAGTAGCCTACATGTTGTTGTGTGAAAAGAGGGGAGCAGGGAGGGGGAGGTTGGTGTTCAGTATAGGCAGTGAGGCATTGGGGTTCCCCAACTTCAAAACCCCCAACTCCCAGGCCAGGTGTTAATCACCTGGGCAGTTTGGCCTGCCATTACTACAGGAAGCTGGTCCCGGCTCCTTTATTATACTGGCTGACCAGACAGACACAGGACAGAAGGCAGGGGAGTGTCAATGCAGAGGTGTGTGTCGAGTGACACCTTGCTCCCTAAGTAACGACCTCCAGTCCACTGGACTTGGGCTCTACAGGGATGGCCTGGCTCTTTGAGATGTGGCTTGGTTATGATAAATATTGTCATGATACCAAAAATATCTGAACACTTCTGAGCTTCTCTAATGTAGTAAATACTGACACAAAAATATATATTTGTCTTTGGTCTTCAGGGCAAGAGGGTGGAATTATTAATGTGGTTGTATGATTAAACAATATTTTAAATTATCAATAAATTATCATTAGGAATGGATAAATCATTCTACATATGAAATACATATTTGAGACCTACACAGAACTTGTTCTGCTTTTATGCTCATATGTTATGTAGAGGTAAATCAGAACATTACAGAACATTTATATGAATTTCTATAAATAGTAATTTACTTTTCTTCAACTTACTACATTAGAAAATTACCTGCATCAGATTCATTACCCAAGATAATCTGTTTAGGGATATTTAAATATTTATTTATTTTCCCCCAATACTTCCCAATACTGATAGATACTTAATAATATTAAGAGCAAATTTAGGCTGATTTAGAAGTGAAATGTGAAACTGATTTCTTACAAGGTAAAGCAAATGTGTGTTATTATTATTTTTAATTCCGTAATTAAATAAATTACATTTTTGTCCTCCTGATATTTTATGTCTGGCTAAACGCAGAAATATATTTTAATTTGAATGCGCTGTAAAATTCACAGAAATCTCAATTTATTTCCCTGGTGCCTGGTGTCCCTCCAACTCTTTGCTGATAAAGAGTTGGAAGGACACCAGGCACCTCAATGGTGCCGCATAGATAGGCATACTTACGTCTTTATCTGTAGGATCAACCCAACCACTCACACCCCCCTGGTCCGCCGCCCAAACTGGGGAGCCTGTTTCCACAGTAACTGGGCTAACTTGCCGCCCCCACCCCTGTCCTCAACCCAAACCGTGTCACCCGACACCTCCCACGTGCATCATACATATTTATTTAAATTTTGTTGAAATATGATTACAAATATTATGCCAGAAAATTAAATGCCAAACACAATCAGTACTCCTGAAATATGGTTGCAGTTATGTTTGATATGTAGATGATTCAAACCACTAACATTTACATAAAGAAGAGTCATTGCATAATAGTCAGTTGAAATCAGCTGCTGATTGTTGGATACCCTTCCCTTCGTAGTCAAGATCTAAGACACAATTGATTGAATTTGCCATGACGTGAACTATAAAGTATTTGTAGTGGGGAATAACTGTCAAATATTATACAGTACCAGTCAAAAGTTTGGACACGCCTACTCATAACAGTTTATTTCTATATTTTTTTATGAATACTCGGGGAGAAAAAGGTGTAGATTCATGCGCAGAGCGCTGCAGATGTTTATTAAGCCTTCGCAGAAGGCAGGAATCGTGGTCACAGGCAGGCAAAAACAGGCAATACCTCACAACCATACAAACAGAAAGAACTGAACTAACTAGGGAGCTGAGACCAGATGAGAAACGAACACAGGTGAAAACAATGAACCAAATGAAAGCAAGGACTACGTTACAGAACACAAAGAAGGAGGGCTACATTCAAGAACACAAAGAAAAATAACACAAGGTTGACTAAAAAAAGAAAAGCAGAACCTTACAATTTTTACAATTTTCTACATTGTAGAATAATAGTGAAGACATCACAACTATGAAATAACACATATGGAATCATTTAGTAACCAAACAAGTATTAAACAATTCAAAATATATTTTATATTTGAGATTCTTCAAAGTAGCCACCCTTTGCCTTGATGACAGGTTTGCACACTCTTGGCATTCTCTCAACCAGCTTCACCTGGAATGCTTTTCAATCAATTGATGTGCCTTGTTAAAAGTTAATTTGTGGAATTTCTTTCGTTCTTAATGCGTTGTGTTGTGACAAGGTAGGGGTGCTATACAGAAGATAGCCTGAACATACCGACTAATTCCAGGGTTTTTCTTTATTTTTACTATTTTCTACATTGTAAAATACTAGTGAAGAGGTTAAAACTATGACATAACACATGTGGAATCATGTAGTAACCAATAAAGTGATTAACAAATCCAAATATATTTTATATTTGTCAAAGTAGCCACCCTTTACTTTGATGACAGCTTTGCACACTCTTGGGATTCTCTCAACCAGCTTCATGAGGTAGTCACCTGGAATGCATTTCAATTAACAGGTGTGCCTTGTTAAAAGTACATTTGTTTAATTTCTTTCCTTCTTAATGCGTTTAAGTGACAAGGTAGGGGTTGTCCTATTTGGTAGTCCTTTTTGGTAAAAGGTCAACTCCATATTATGGCAAGAACAGCTCAAATAAACAAAGAGAAACAACACTCAATCATTACTTTAAGACATGAAGGTCAGTAAATCCAGAACATTTCAAGAACTTTGAAAGTTTCTTCAAGTGCAGTCGCAAAAACCATCAAGCGATATAATGAAACTGTCTCTCATGAGGACCGCCACAGGAAAGAAGACCCAGAGTTCATTAGAGTTAACTAACTGCACCTTAGAAATTGCAGCCCAAATAAATGCTTCACAGAGTTCAAGTAACAGACACATCTCAACATCAACTGTTCAGAGGCTGCATGAATCAGGCCTTCATGGTCGAATTGCTGAAAAGAAACCTCTATTAAAGGACACCAATAAGAAGAAGAGACTTACTTGGGCCATGAAACACAAGCAATGGACATTAGACCGGTGGATATCTGTCCTTTGGTCTGATGAGTCCAAATCTTTGATTTTTGGTTCCAACCGCCATGTCTTTGTGAGACACCTACAAAGTAGATGAATGGATGATCTCCGCATGTGGGGTTCCCACCGTGAAGCATGGAGGAGGAGGTGTGATGATGTGGGGGTGCTTTGCTGATGACACTGTCAGTAATTTGTTTTGAATTCAAGGCACAATTAACCAGCATGGCTACCACAGCATTCTGCAGCGATATGCCGTCCCATCTGGTTTGAGTTTAGTGGAACTATCATTTGTTTTTCAACAGGACAATGACCCAAAACACACACCCAGGCTGTATAATGGCTATTTGACCAAGGAGAGTGATGGAGGGCTGAATCAGATGACCTGGCCTCCACAGTCATCCGACCTCAACCCAATTGAATGGTTTGGGATGAGTTGGACAGCAGAGTGAAGCAGCCAACAAGTGCTCAGCATATGTGGGAACTCCTTCAAGACTGTTGGAAAAGCAATCCTCATAAAGCTGTCATTGTAAATAAGAATTTGTTCTTAACCGATTTGCCTAGTTAAATAAAGATTAAATAAAATAAAACATTAAAAGCTGTTTTAGAGAATGCCAAGAGTGTGCAAAGCTGTCATCAAGGCAAAGGGTGGCTACTTTGAAGAATCTAAAATATACAACATATTTTGATTTGTTTAACACTTTTTTTGTTACTACATGATTCCATATGTGTTATTTCAAGGTTTTGATGTCTTCACTATTATTCTACCATGTAAGTTTTAAGACAGAAATTATTTCAGTTGGCTGTTTCTTAGGATGTCCACTTAAGGTCATAATGTTTAATTATTCAGTGACTTCAATAACCAGTTCAGTGGAGGCCATGTTTGAACAATAAGTCATGTTTGCTTGGGTGAGTTTGAATGTTGACAAAAGAGACTTAGACAATTTGTTAAACAAAACACATTTTAAAATGAAAGCTGTAAATAAACCTGCCAAAATAAGGCCCCAAAAAACTGGAGAAAAACATTTCTTAAGAAAAAATTGCTTTGGAATTGATGTGTACGGGGGCATGGAGGGGCATCAGACGAGATGCCAAACACCTGATGTTGCAAAACTGTTTGGGGTCTGATTAGAAGGGGTGGGGGCACATCATTAGGTCAGAGGCAAACGGGACAAGACCCAGAGCATGATAGATAAGGGGGCCACAGCTCTGATGTCATCACCATATGCAAATGAACTGGTGGCCTTAAAGGAGACCTTTGCGAGCTGTCATGAGTCTGTGAACAATGTGGTGGTGTTGGAGATGTGCTGGCTGTTGTAAACCAGAGCAGCGTGGTAATAGAAAACAACCAACGCCCTTAATTAACACTTTTTTCTTCAAGAAGAGAGAGGACAACGCAGACAGACCAGACATGGAGGTGAGGTGAACATTTAAAGGCCCACTATGTGATATTTACAGACGTTTTGATCACTTATAACCCAGTCACGCTAAACCTCTGAAGCTGTCAATTGGGCTTCATTTGAAGGGGATAATTAGGGGAGAGAGCTGATGTTTAGTAGTTTATAGAAGGTCCTCTATTAAGATGCTCTGCAAGTGGTTTCTTTTAGTTAACTACAAGGAATTGCATCAAGAAAACTCATGTACATGGTATTGGTATATAATGCAATGTGGGACCTGCACTTGGTTAGTCTTGCAATAGGACTTCATTAAGAAATTGATGTAGATCATGCATGAATTTATTGTCTGGGAAAATATCATTCTGTAATATAGCATGCATATTGTATTCAATTCCTGGGTGGTTGACTTCTCCGAATATGTTATAACACATTGATAACATATTGACTCAACCCTGTTTCTGTTCATATTTGTTTGTGTATTTATTTAATATGTAATATCCATAATTTTATCCCCAACAGGTTTATTCATTTAGGCAATGTCATCAAGGGACATTGTTCGTTAGTCTTGTACCCTGGACAGGATATCATCATATACTGTAAGTTCGTTATGGTGACACTACAGTATAGATGATGTACTATCCAGGGTCTCATTCCCCCTCCGGATACTATCAGCACACACACACAAGCTGTTGACGGTTGGAAGCTAGAGGGTGGCAATTTAACCGTTACCATTACTGAGTTTTAGCAATGGTAAGGGTTCTATTGACGCCTCTCAATGTCATAGCTACAATAGTACACACATGGACGGATGCTGCTGGCGGTTGGAAGCTAGAGGGTGGCGCTCAAACCGTTACCATTACTGAGTTTTAGTAATGGTAAATGTTCTAATGCTGCTTCTCAATGTCATCTGGAGTTGCGTTAAAGGAAACTAAAAACTGGTGGACTGGTCTCGTCTTCCTTGCAAGAAGTCGCATTTGATTACAACCCCTTAGTGATACCAAGAACCAAAGTTGTGTTTAAGAGCTGATTTTGATATTGTAAGATGTTTGTTGACTTGTGAAATAATGTTTAAAATTAAAAACCAAAGAATGACTATCAATGTCTTGGTGTACATCTCACTCTGAATGTTAAATACTGTAAAGGTTACCACCTCAATGCATTGACAGGTTACACATGAAATTGTATGAAAGCATACATATTATTATTTGTTTTTTATTTATCATTTCATATACTCCTTGCAGTGTACATCTTTTTAAAAGCAGTTGGTTTGTCTAATCGAAGACTACCTCTAGTATTCTGCACTAAACATACGGTTGTTAGGAGTGTAACTGCCAGTGTAATCAATGGAGAGCAGCTGTTTCTGTACACAGAGTGAACTGAGACATCACAGCCCTCTCTCTCCCCCCTCTTCTTCTCACCGTCTCACTCTCTCTCTTCATTGAGACACCCCAGCCCTCCCTCTCTTTATCTCTCTCTCTTTCTCTCTTTGGCCTTGCTTTAGGCCACAGGGCACACACTTGTTATTCATCAAGATAGCCTGGATAGTGACAGCGCATAGAGCAAACTTACAGGGAGGGGGAGAAATGTATCTAATTACCATTATCTGACCGATTTTACCAGCAGGTTAGCGCTCTATTTTACCAGCAGGTTAGCACTCTATTTTACCAGCAGGTTAGCACTCTATTTTACCAGCAGGTTAGCACTCTATTTTACCAGCAGGTTAGTGCTAAATTTTACCAGCAGGTTAGTGCTAAATTTTACCAGCAGGTTAGCGCTCTATTTTACCAGCAGGTTAGTGCTCTATTTTACCAGCAGGTTAGTGCTCTATTTTACCAGCAGGTTAGCGCTCTATTTTACCAGCAGGTTAGCACTCTATTTTACCAGCAGGTTAGCACTCTATTTTACCATCAGGTTAGCACTCTATTTTACCAGCAGGTTAGCACTCTATTTTACCAGCAGGTTAGCGCTCAATTTTACCAGCAGGTTAGTGCTCAATTTTACCAGCAGGTTAGTGCTCAATTTTACCAGCAGGTTGGCACTCTATTTTACCATCAGGTTAACACTCTATTTTACCAGCAGGTTAGCGCTCAATTTTACCAGCAGGTTAGTGCTCAATTTAACCAGCAGGTTAGCACTCTATTTTACCAGCAGGTTAGCACTCTATTTTACCTGCAGGTTAGCACTCTATTTTACCTGCAGGTTAGCGCTCAATTTTGAATTCCATTAAAGAGAAACAATTCAGTCCTCAGGGGTTTTGCTTTGAGAGAGAGAATAAGAAAGAAAGATAGAAAGAGAGCGAGATAGAAAGGGATAGAAATCAAGGCTTGAGGGGACAGCAATGCTATTGTCAGCTGACAGAGAGAGAGAAAGAGAAAGATCTAGAGGATAGAGACAGGGGGTGGATAGCACAACAGGGACATTCGACAGACAGAACGTGACTGTGCTACTCCCAGTTCAATCATCACAGGGCCAGGTGAGGCAGAGGTCTACTGCCAAGGGGAAGGTTCTGGGAGCCTAAAATAAAACATTAACCTTTTCAGTTCGCCTCACCACACACACACCAAAATATATCAATTTAAATAACAGAGGTGAGAGGTAAAAATTATAATTACAAGATAATGTTACAGAAGCTCTGAAAGACAAACCAGTTGAAAATATATGCAAAAATATATGCAAGTCATCCTTTACTCAAGAGCAATGCTTATGCAAGAATACAGTATGATGACCCTTGAGAGAAGTGACTGTAGAAAAGGCTGGGAACAAGTTCAAGGGGAGAGAGCTGTAACTCTGTGTTTCCATTAACTCTCAATAGCTGACTCACGATGAGCACTCACACGCCCTCAGCAGCACAGTTTAGCTGTAGGTCTGACCAGTCAAGCAATAGAAACTAGTCAGATCTTTCATCGAATATAGTGTCCAAAGAATCCGTAGAGTCCAACAGTGTTAATTTCCAACACACTAGGCCACCATAATACTGCGTTTGCCCCAGATGATCATAATGCTCTATTTCCCATAATCCTCTTCAGTTCTTCACCTTCACTGAGAGCCTCAGCTTGACCTCCCTGAGGAACACAGTGCTCAGGTCCTCTCCAGCCTCTCTAGCTATCCTGGCAACCATCTGACCAGCCTAGCCAATCACCATTTTCTGTCACCAGGAGAAGTAAAAAAACAGAGGAAAGGAAATACATTATATTAATATGAGCATGCATTTCAATATGATGCCAATGTTTTAAGTCCACAAGAGGACCCCAGTTACTACAGCAGATAAGAAGAATGTATACTGTGATACTCACTCGGTCCTAACAACTAAATATACAGTAAATCAATATCTTTCAACTCTGTCATCATTCACTTAATTGAATGAAAACTAGAGAGTAGTCTGGTGCAGAGATCAAGTTTAAATCACTGAGCACTGCTGCACCACTGCAGATGTAGGCTCGCATTCATCCAGTCTGTCTGACATGAAAATATGGTTTAAAAAGGAGTCTGCTAAAATATTTACAGGTTATTACAGGCTAAAGAACTCCAGGTATAGTGACTTGAAGCTAAAGAGTCTGAAAAAACAGTTAATCTACACATGTAATCATCAGTCAGAGAACACATGGCTGAGCAGCTTCATCTCTTAAACATTAGGGGGAAATGGTTGTGACAGGATACAGGTCAGAGTTGGGGTCAATTCCATTTCAATTCAGTCAATTCAGGAAGCACATTGAAATTCCTATTCCAATTTCCCTCGTTGCTCGGAACTGAAATTGAAATGTTCAGTTTACTTCCTAACTGAATAAACTGAATTGAAATGGAATTGACCCCAAACCTGACAGAGATGTCATGTAAAAGCAAGCTGTAGAATCACTATGGGAATGTGATGTAAGGGGGGGAAGGGAAGAAGTCAAAAACAGCCGGTTCAGATGAACTATCTATCGACACATTGACAGGCCTGTGTGAAAGGCCACACACATAGAGCATGGAACCTCAATCCGTCTGCGAGAAAGTTCCCGTTGCTTCTCTCCTTCTTGTCTTTATCTTCTTCTGGTAAATAATGTCATTTTGGAGCCACTTTTATTGTAAATAAATGTGGATGCTACCATGATTACGGATAATCCTGAATTAATCGTGAATAATGATGAGTGAGAAAGCACAAATATTGTACCCCCAAGACATGCTAACCTCTCACCATGACAATAACAGGGGAAGTTAGCTTTTTTTGGGGGGGGGGGGTATGATATTTGATTGTCTGTAACTTTCTCACTCATCATTATTCACCTAACTTTCTACTACTTTAATAAACACATATGTGAATTTTTCCCAATACTTTTGCTCCCCTAAAATGGGGGGACTATGTACAAAAAGTGCTGTAATTACTAAATGGTTCACCCGATATGAACGAAAACACTTTAACCTCATAGTCATTGTTTGATTTCAAATCCAAAATGTTGAAGTATACTGCTATTTTTTAAAAATGCTTCACTGTCCCAATAATTACAGAGGGCATTGTATCTAAATCAACATTCAAAATAGTACGGAGAAATGCAACACACTTACCATGTTACTTTCGTTCTTCACATACAGTTTTACTGCTATATCCAACTCTTCATTCTCCCTGTCGTGCCACAAGTCAATCGACTGAATTGCGAGCAAAAAATAGTTCCTATAATTTCAATGGTAGTACTACTGTGAGTATTTCTCTATATGTGCTACAATGTTTATGTCTGGCACATAATCATCATATATTAGGGACTAAAGAGTAAATCATTGTGATTCAACACTGGACCTACAATACATCTCAAGCTGGGATAGGAGAAAGCTCTTGACAATTAAAATGGTTGACATGCACACGCACTACATCTGCATGTGGCTATATGAGTGCAGTGTATTGTCTGGCTGTGAAGTCTGCATGCGTCTGTAATGACAAGTCACCTGTGTCATTGTGTAGGGCACTTCTTTGGGCAGATACTCGAGAAGCTTCTCTCTGACAGTGTTGGTGCAGACCTCCTCAGGAGTCTGGTCAGTCAGAACGTCACTGTGGTATTGCCAAGAACCAGGCTTTGAACACACTACTAGTTACCTCTGTAGGACAGACAGACATGATGTCAATAGCAATCTTAGTTGTCACACATCAACATAGACACAATTGCTTTCCATGCTTTTTTAAAGAACTTTAATTATTCCACAATGAGTGTACTTGTCTACTTATCAGATTTGTATCAGATTTGCTTCTAGTCCATATATGACCATAAACTACCATCACCTTCAGTGTCTCCACATCCTCTCTATCCACAGCAGAGAGCATGAAGACATCCTTGAAGTGGGCCCAGCCCTGTTGGGTCTTCAGAGCCCTCAGCTGCTCCTTACTCAGCCCTGACTGGGCCTCACTGCCCTCACCAGGAGCCACATCACCACCTGGCTCGCCCTCATCTCCAGACCCTGGTGTCCTGGTCTCCCTGTCTGTCCTCCTCTCAGCCCAGGTGGGCTTGATCACACTGCGGACCTGCAGCTTCCGCCCATTCACCACTCCACATGTCAGATCTGCTGTAATCTCCAACAGCCTGCTCTTGCTCTTCAGCGAGTCAACCTGTGCCATTCACACATTAGAGGGTTCATGTAACAATTAATATGTAGTAGACAGTTCCTAGTATATTAAATGGTAATAATGCATTATATCATATGACAACCACGATCTCACCTCAGTGCATATGATCAGTGTTATGATTGACTTTAAGATGAGGCCATGGAGAGAGGATGAGGTTTGCATGTGTCTGCTATATAAAAAGAGAAGTACCTTATTGAGAACTAGGACAGCTGGGATATCTGGGTACTGGGACAGGCCATTTCAGAACCTCAAAGTCTAGCTTGTTGCAGGCCCACTTGTCTGACACATCCACCATTATCACCACTGAAGAGATAACAACAACAAGAGCACATAAACACAATGAAGTGCATTGTCGTTTGCCAACAAAATTATTTATTTCAAAGGAATTGCAAAAGGTGTGGGAACACATATTGTTTAAAAAGCATAGACTAGACTGTCTGAAAAGCAATAGCCTTACAGCACAGTCATATGTGTGCCCGAAAAGTTGCAAAAAGTGAAGAGTTGTGCAGTACCAAGGTCAGCTTCCTTGACTGTATTCCAAGGATCCACAAGGAGAGACTTCTCCAGCTGGTGCCTGTGGAGAAGATAAATAGCCTGTTGGAGATTCGCCTATTTCATTTTATACACTGCAATACCACAGTAATGAAACCAGTGTAACAAATCACCTCTTGACTTTTGTAGTGAGTCCAGGAGTGTCCAGTAAAATCTAGAGAGAGAATGTATAAGTATGCATGTAAAAGTGTGGTTATCTAATAAATATAAAGTTTGTATATTGGACAGACACTATACATAATGTAACACGGCACTGATAAAATAATGAACAATTGCCACATTTCTGCTATGCTCAATGCATGGTCTGAGGGGTGATTCTCACTTACAATCTGTGTTTTATCTACTGTGAGAACACCGAGGGCACGGGACCGTGTGGTATGCACTTTCTTGGAAACAGCAAACACCTATGAGAGACCATGTAAAAAAAAAACTGGTGTTAATGGAAAATAAACTCCAGGCTGACTCAGAGTGACTCATGATGTTTACAGCTTAAACTGAAGAAACTAGCCAGTACAATAAAGTGAACAACCTTTCTGCCAAGCAGTTGGTTGGACAGTGTGGACTTCCCAGCATTTGGGGCACCAATAATGGCCACTCTTAAAACCTTCAAGTTCTCTGGTTGATCTGGATCCTTCACCAGCCATGATATTTGCTTAGCTGAAACAAGAGTTTAGGGGTTTACTCAGAAATATGAGTAAATTTTGAGGTACATAATACAGATCTACAGAATACAGGGGCATATGTAATATTCATACAGTAGTCTACACATTCAGTGCGCAGCATTTGCATAAGGAGCAACTGTACTACTATGCCCGGAGGTAACACTCTTTTGTTTTCATAGGCAGCAGCAGCAGTTACCGCTGTTAGGCGGAACTGAGGCTGGATAGCGATAAAGACTGTCATCTGTCTCTGCCTCTTTGCCTTTCGCCAGTTGCTCAAAAACGCAACCGATGTAATAAACAGGCGGGGGTGAAGCAAAAACACTGTCCATTATTGGTCCCTGGACGACCGGCAGCCCATCCTAAACCAAAGCAACAGAAAGAGACATCGAGAATATCATCATCACTGCGTATCGCTGCCAGGTAACTGATGGAACGGCTGTGCCTAGTTTACAATGTCGCAGGAATCAGATAAAAAAAATAATTATAATTATAGATAAATGACATCTATGCAACCTGACATCAATGGAAATATTTCCTCAAAATGAAATAACTAGCTAGCTGGATAAGGCATGGCTGTCAAGAAAATCTCATTATAGCAGACCCATTCCAGTTAATGTATTATTTCAGACAAAATAAAGTATATTTCTGGTTAGTGGAAAGGCTATTACATTTTTATGATCGCTTATTAATTTGAGAGAAAGCTAAGCAGATAAGCTAGAAGATTACTGACCCGTTCTGAGAAACGGTGACACATTCAACAGTGGCGCAGGGATGTTGATAGCAACTCTCAGGAAAATATACAGATTTTCGGAAAATCGAGATGCTCACACGGAAGCCATTTATGAAATAAACTTATCTTGCCGAGTTATCGATGAAATTCCAACATATTTCGGTGACACTATCCGAAACGCAAGGTTACTTCATGGCATGATTGTTTACGTTCATATTGCACTTAAGGGCGCAGCCATAATGGATAAACAAAAGAGTGGTTTTGTCTGTGGAAGAGGTTCTGCTTGGTTATTGTGGCGAGCTATTGGCTTTACCGCCCCCTAGCAAACAAGAGGAGGAAACGCCATTGATCTTTATTGCTTGACTTCTGATGCCATCTCCTGTTAAATACTCTCTCAGTCTCAACCCCAATGGAACCACTGCATTTTGGATCACATTGCGGAAAACCACATAATGTAGAAATATGCATTCAATAGCTGACACATCACAAACAATTTAAAGCTGTCTTCAGTTTGAGAGGGATGTTAAAACTGTATAGTGCTGCACCTGAGAAGGAGCACCTACCAGCTCTCTGCATTACATCCATGATAAGTAATGTGTCTTCTGAGCCATTGCTATTGGCCATAATAGCAATCTCTCTGCTGCTTATCTCTGGCAAATGTATTTATTTATTTTAATTTAACCTTTATTTAACTAGGCAAGTCAGTTAAGAACAAATTCTTATTTACAATGACGGCCTACCAAAAGGCAAAAGACCTCCTGCGGGGACGGCACTGATAAAATAAATAACATGTAAATATAGGATAAGACACACATCACGACAAGAGAGACAACAAAACACTACATAAAGAGAGACCTAAGACAACAACATAGCAAGGCAGCAACACATGACAACACAGCATGGTAGCAACACAACATGACAACAACACGGTAGAAAAACAACATGGTAGCAGGACAAACACGGTACAAACATTATTAATACTCAACTGAAAGTAAATTAACTTGAGATTTTATTGATGAAATAGGCCTGTGGAATCATCACACTGAGAAAATGGCTTGATAATATACATGAAAAATACAGCAACAAACAAGTCTGCAATTACAGATTGTCAGTCCCCGAAGGCTATTTATGTACCCCTTGGCGCTGACTTGTTTATCCCCGGGGGTATCCACATGCACCACAGTTTTGGAAAACACTGCAGTCGAAACGCCCTGGGCTTTAGCAACATGTTATCCTGAGGAATACGCAGCAGCGATGCCTAAATGTCCTTACTTACTATTTCACAACAAGAAGTTGACAAAATTGGATTTGATTATACATTATAAGTCTGCTCTAAGGTTAATTTCAGGATAGGGGAGTGCATATGTAGTTGATCGATTGATTTGTTCTATTTTATTATGTTGTTTTCAGTCTCCTTCCTCGTAAGTAAAGCAAGAGAGAGCAGATGTTTCCTCATAGTCCATCAAACATGCCGGCTGCTTGTTAGTCTTCCAGGACTCCCTCAGGATGTAACAAACACCTCCACTGGGGAGGATGATGTAGGATATCAGGTAGCTCACAATCTGTCATCATCCAACTCTAAAAGTTGTGCAGAAAAAGAGGGAGAAACAAAAACAGAGCCTTTAGCAGACACTCACTGTGGAATAGACTTTCAATGGATCTAGAAACTGAAGGATATTTGAGGATCAGTATGTTGGAACTGAGCTCTCTCGCTCACGCTTTCAAACACTCACTCACGCACGGACACACACACACACACACACACACACACACACACACACACACACACACACACACACACACACACACACACACACACACACACACACACTCACACTCACACTCACACTCACACTCACACTCGCACACATTTATTCAAGGCCTTTGCTCCCTCAGGGCTTTCCTCACATGGCCATTTCACGTGGGAGTGCATCAGATTTCTTTCTATGACTGCATTAACATTGGCCTTCAAAAAGAGAAAGGGCTCTCTCCAAAAAGAACAAAATGGCTGTGCCTGCAAACCATTTAATCATAAATTATTGTAGAGCCCATGTTGCCATTTAAAGTGCACTTGGCAAGTGGAAATGGAATACTGTCATAGAAGATCTCTTCTCTGATCTGGTTCATGTTCCAATTCATTCTATTCTCAATCTCGCATCTGTGATGTTTGATAGCAGTAATGTTTCTTAATTGTCAGTGACAATGAAGCCAGTAACCTCCCCCAAAACATACAGTGAATTCCAATCCTCTTGCTCATCTATGTTGACTCCAGGCAGAAAGTAACTCCTGTCACGTCAAATTTACCCAGCATCTCCTATAGCAGTCAGACTAACTAGATGTGCCTTAACAGGCAGCTGCTAGAGTGATGCTGTCAACCTTGCTGCTGGCGAGGAATAACAAAGTTTATGAAATAATAAGCATGAGACATGAGCATGTCAAGAGGTAGCTGTGGGAGAAGGCAAGCAGGGGTTGCCAATGCAACCGAGCATTCACCAATCCATTACAGATGATTGCAGTCAGTAACACAATACAGCAGCTGCACAGCTGCCACATCCTCTATAAGGCCTTCATCAAAATGCTTTTTAAGAAACACCCACCAGGTCACAAAGATTCTCTGTTGATTGTAAAGTCCCTCTGTCATTGGAGAGAGAGAACAAAGTTAGTCAATCTAGACTTGCAATCAATATGACTTGTTTGTAAAGTGGATCGATTATGCCTCCCTTTGAAATCATCAATCATGTCAGCGGTGAATTTAAAAAGCGTAATTAGGTACAGCTTTCCTAAACATCCTGTATTGACATTATTCTGGGGCAGGAGAAAAGACACCATTCTGCGTCATTAACTTTGTATTATGGCCTGATGCGCCCACTGCTGTGCTGTTACTTTCCCATCCCCAGCTGAAGTCACTGTGATTGGGCTTTCAGACAGAGCTCTCCCCCTGCCCCCCTCACTTGATGTTGGGATTTGGCTGTAATAACACTTGCAGGCCAGGCAGGAATTGGCTTGGGTCATTGCAATGGTCTGGTCGGGATGATAACCAAGTAATTTCCATGTATTACATAATGACATATGATGTCTCAATCAGTTATATCATATACTTGCTACTTATTATCATTCATGGTACAATAGTATTGCTGATTCAAATCACCATTTAAGATTTTGCCTACTGGTATATAACTTGTTTTTTATTTTTCCCAGCAGAGAGATATTCATTCCTATATCACAGATATATAATTACCTGCTCCTAAATACCTTGCATGCAGACATGGTATATACTATAATATAAGGGAATGACACAGTACATTATCTCAATGTATGACTCTCATTTTCCTCAAGCCTCAAAATGGTATCTATACTCAATTCAAGTCAATCAAATCAAATGTTATTTGTCACATGCGTCGAATACAACATGTGTAGACCTTAGCGTGAAATGCTTACCTACAAGTCCTTAACCAATAATGCAGTTGAAGAAATAGAGTTAAAAAATATTTGGCTTGGGGGTGGAAGCTGTTAAGGAGCCTTTTGGTCTTAGACTTGGCGCTCCGGTACCGCTTGCCGTGATGCAGCTGGTCAGGATGCTCCCGATGGTGCAGCTGTAGAACTTTTTGAGGATCTGGGGACCCATGCCAAATCATTTCAGTCTCCTGAAGGGGGTAAAGGTGTTGTCGTGTCCTTTTCACAACTGTCTTGGTGTGTTTGGACCATGATAGTACGTTGGTGATGTGGACACCAAGGAACTTGAAACTCTCAACCCGCTCTACTTCAGCCTTGTCAATGTTAATGGGGCCTGTTCAGCCCTCTTTTTCCTATAGTCCACAATCAGCTCCTTTGTCTTGCTCACATTGAGGGAGAGGTTGTTGTCCTGGTACCACACTGCCAGGTCTCTGACCTCCTCCCTATAGGGTGTCTCATCGATGTCGGTGATCAGGCCTACCACTGTTGTGTCGTCAGCAAACTTAATGATGGTATTGGAGTCGGGCTTGGCCACGCAGTTGCGGGTGAACAGGGAGTACAGGAGGGGACTAAGCACGCACCCCTGAGGGGCCTCAGTGTTGAGGATCATTGTGGCAGATGTGTTGTTGCCTACCCTTACCACCTGGGGGCGGCCTGTCAGGAAGTCCAGGATCCAGTTGCAGAGGGAGGTGTTTAGTCCCAGGGTCCTTAGCTTAGTGACGTGCTTTGTGGGCACTATGGTGTTCAACGCTGAGCTGTAGTCAATGAACAACATTCTCACATAGGTGTTCCTTTTGTCTAGGTGGGAATGGGCAGTGTGGAGTACGATTGAGATTGTGTAATCTGTGGATCTGTTGGGGCGGTATGCGAATTGGAGTGAGTCTAGGGTTTCCGACATGATGGTGTTGATGTGAGCAATGACCAGCCTTTCAAAGCACTTCATGGCTACCAAAGTGAATGTTACGGGGCGGTAATATTTTAGGCAGGTTACCTTCGCTTTCTTGGGCACAGGGACTATGGTGGTCTGTTTGAAACATGTAGGTATTACAGACTCGGTCAGGGAGAGGTTAAAAATGGCAGTGAAGACACTTGCCAGTTGGTCCGGGCATGCTTTGAGTACACGTCCTGGTAATATGTCTGGCCCCGCGGCTTTGTGAATGTTGACCTGTTTAATGGTCTTGCTCACATTGGCTATGGATATCATGATCACACAGTCATCCGGAACAGCTGGTGCTGTCATGCATGCTTCAGTGTTGCTTGCCTCGAAGCGAGCATAAAAGGCATTTAGCTCATCTGGTAGGCTTGCGTCACTGGGCAGCTCGCGGCTGGGTTTCCCTTTGTAGTCCGTAATAGTTTTCAAGCCCTGCCACATCCGACGAGCGTCAGAGCCGGTGTAGTAGGATTCAATCTGACACTTTGCCTGTTTGATGGTTCATCTGAGGGCATAGTGGGATTTCTTATAAGCGTCCAGATTAGTCTCCCACTCCTTGAAAACGGCAGCTCTAGCATTTAGCTCGGTGCGGATGTTGCCTGTAATCCATGGCTTCTGGTTGGGATATGTACGTACGGTCACTGTGGGGACGACGTCGTCGATGCACTTATTGATGAAGCCGGTGACTGAGGTGGTATACTTCTCAATGCCATTGGATGAATCCAGGAACATATTCCACTCTGTGCTAGAAAAACAGCCCTGTAGCATAGCATCCGCGTCATCTGACCACTTCCGTATTGAGCGAGTCACTGGTACTTCCTGCTTTAGTTTTAGCTTGTAAGCAGGAATCAGAAGGATGGAATTATGGTCAGATTTGCCAAATGGGGGGCAAGGGAGAGCTTTCTATGCGTCTCTGTGTGTGGAGTAAAGGTGGTCGAGAGTTTTTTTTCCTCTGGATGCGCATGTGACATGCTGGTAGAAATGAGGTCAAACGGATTTAAATGTGGCTGCATTAAAGTCCTCGGCTATATTTTAGGTGGGTGAATGAAGTGGACACTGGATTATGTGTATATACATGCTTTGAATTCCTGTGATAAGCAATTAACTGTATTCTAGTCTTGCAAATGTAGAAATATAAAATTATTTGTAATATTTAACTTTTTATTTAACATATATTGTGTACCAAGATGTTATGCATTCAATATCGCCATCAATATGATAAGGATCACCACCTTTGTTATTGTCACAATAATGGGATATCAAGGATATCAATTGCATTCTGGAAGTGTTAAGTAGAGTGTTAAGTAGCATTCTGTGTTAAGTAGCATTCTGGAAGTGTTAAGTAGTTGGCTCCGTGCTGAGAAATCCTGCGCATGCGTTAGAAGTTTCTGCCGCAGACAGCAGCAGCAGTGATTCGGCAACGAAGAGCAACAACAAATAGCAAAACAAATCTGTATTTGAATTTTAAACCATGACGATGTTTTAAGCAATGCCTTTCGAGGAGGTACATGGAGAGTAAGTATTTCTACCTAATATGTGATTTAGTTCATCACGCTATAACATAATTACTTGTCGTAAATGTGTGCAAAGCAGAGACGGCAACAAAGGAGTCAACGTTAGCTAACAAGCTGCTAGCTTTGTGTTTCATTAGTTAGCCTGCTATCCAGGTAGCTAGCTACGAGTTAGCATGCTAACAAGCTAGCCCTTGATCATGACTCTCGGGTCCATTACATTACACATACGAGTCATTGGACCTTAAGTTGTAACTATACAGTAGGCTCCCTTAAGAGTACATCTTGGGCTAGCGAACAAGCTGGCTATCGATATTGCACGTACAAAATTTTATTAAACGTTATTCACTTGTTAAAATAACTGTTAATTCAAGGTTAGGGGTAGCTGAATTTTGGCATAACGTTCGAGACTTCGGTTTTCTTTACTGAATGTGTCAACTAGCCAGCATCTTATGTCGTCTAATGTTGATGCTAAGTCTATCATAATTGAACGGATTATAACGGATTACATTATCCTCATAAATGAATTAGCTATACATTATTTTACCTAACCATTTTGTCTAACATTTAGCTAGCTAATGTACTGTAGTTACCGACTGTAATCAATTTGTTAGAATATGAAGATTGTCTTTTCTTTATTGTGGAATTAACTAGCTAATTGTATTGAATTACACACAGGTTGATTTTCATTTCACTGAATAACGAGTCAACTATGTAGTTTACAAGCCTGCCACCTTCTTAAAATATTGTCATCTCAGCCAGCGGGTGTGTTCTTCTCTGGGGAGATGGATAATTAATTGATTGCCAACTTTCTGCATTTGGACAGCCTGCCGCTGGTGGGTGGGCCAGGTCGAATTTGTTGTGCTTATGCTTACAGTAAAGTTATGCAGTGTGTTGCCCAATTGCTGTGCTGCTTTGATAAGACTGAATCATCCAGTAGCCATGCAAGTGGCACAGTGGTCTAAGACACTGCATCTCATTGCAAGAGGTGTCACTACAGTCCCTGGTTCGAATCCAGGCTGTATCACATCCGGCCGGGATTGAGAGTCTGATAGGGCGGCACAATTGGCCCAGCGTCATCATGTTTGGCCGGGGTAGGCCACCATTTTAAATAAGAATTTGTTCTTAACTGACTTGCCTAGTTAAATAAATTAAAAAAAAGATAGAAGGGTTAATAATTTCTATGTTCGGTCTGTCTTTGTGAGGTGGTGGCTGAGAGAGAGACTGGAGAAGCACCTGACATAGCTAACAGTGGCCTTTGAAACAAGACAGGGGTCAGGTGTGTCAATGCCACCATATTCAGATTGATCTGACAGTCAAGGAGTGGTTTGGATGTGATGTCAGAAACTGTTATCATTTTGCAGGGCTTTTTTCTGATAGGGTTGCTGTTCCTCATTTTCATAGACAGACACTCTGCATTGTGACTGTCTCACTTTTTAGCCTGAATATAATCTCTCTCGACAATACAGCATTTAGTTGTCCCTCTTTACACATCAGCATATTATTAGTGTTTAACTTGGACTCGTCTTGCACAAACCAGTGAGAGGAAAGGTAACAAAAGCTTGACCTCATGCATCTGGCTTTTTACTTTGCAGAAAGCTGCTTGATTGGTCAAACAGACTGGCTGAGGCTTCTTTTTCGAACGAGATCGAATTGGCATGAACCGAAATGTGAATTCTGGGTTGATGAGTAAAACAATTGTACATAAGCATGTATACGGAGGAGGGCGGTAGCCGCTACCCGGAATATACAGTATAATGTCGGAAGTTTACATACACTTAGGTTGGAGTCATTAAAACTCCCTTCACAAATTTCTTGTTAACAAACTATAGTTTTGCAAGTCGGTTAGGACATCTACTTTGTGCATGACAAGTAATTCTTCCAACAATTGTTTACAGACAGATTATTTAACGTATAACTAATTGACACCATTTGAGTCAATTGGAGGTGTACCTGTGGATGTATTTCAAGGCCTACCTTCAAACTCAGTGCCTCTTTGCTTGACATCATGGGAAAATCAAAAGAAATCAGCCAAGACCTCCACAAGTCTGGTTCATCTTTGGGAGCAATTTCCAAACGCCTGAAGGTAACACGTTCATCTGTACAAACAATAGTTCGCAAGTATAACCACCATGCGACCACGCAGCCGTCATACCGCTCAGGAAGGAGACGCCTTCTGTCTCCTAGAGATGAACGTACTTTGGTGCAAATCAATCCCAGAACAACAGCAAAGGACCTTGTGAAGATTCTGCTCCAAAACCGCCATGAAAAAGGCAGACTACGGTTTGCAACTGCACATGGGGACAAAGATTGTACTTTCTGGTCTTTCTGGTCTGATGAAACAGAAATAGAACTGTTTGGCCATAAAGACCATTGTTATGTTTGGAGGAAAAAGGGGGAGGCTTGCAAGCCGAAGAACACCATCCCAACCGTGAAGCACGGGGTGGCAGCATCATGTTGTAGGAGGGACTGGTGCACTTCACAAAATAGATGGCATCATGAGGGAGGAAAACGATGTGGATATATTGAAGCAACATCTCAAGACATCAGTCAGGAAGTTAAAGCTTGGTCGCAAATGGGTCTTCCAAATGGACAATGACTCCAAGCATACTTCCAAAGTTGTGGCAAAAAGGCTTAAGGACAACAAAGTTAAGGTGTTGGAGTGGCCATCACAAAGCCCTGACCTCAATCCTATAGAAAATTTGTGGGCAGAACTGAAAAAGCTTGTGCGAGCAAGGAGGCCTACTAACCTGACTCAGTTACACCAGCTCTGTCAGGAGGAATAGGCCAAAATTCACCCAACTTATTGTGGGAAGCTTGTGGAAGGTTACCTGAAACGTTTGACCCAAGTTAAACAATTTAAAGGCAATGCTACCAAATACTAATTGAGTGTATGTAAACTTCTGACCCACTGGTAATGTGATGAAAGAAATAAAAGCTGAAATAAATAATTCTCTCTCCTGTTGTTCTGACATTTCACATTCTTAAAATAAAGTGGTGATCCTAACTGACCTAAGACAAGGAATTTTTACTAGGATTAAATTGTGAAAAACTGAGTTTGAATATATTTGTCTAAGGTGTATGTAAACTTCCGACTTCAACTGTAGATGGGTTAGCTGACAACGTTACGAAAACAATGTGCGTGCTTCCATGGGGCAGATCCTAGCCTTTCATTGTAATTCTGGATGGCCAGATTGCTAGCAAGAATGACAAGAAACTGCTGTGTGGAATCGTAAGTGGCTTGTTTCAGCTCGTTATTGATATCATGTCTGTTTTGATTGAATGTCAATGCTAAAATTCGCTAGCTAACCAACCAACAATATAAGAATTTGTTTTTAACTGACTTGCCTAGTTAAATTGAAGGTAAAATAAATTTAAAAAATAACAACTGTAACAATGCATTTGAGACAAGTGCTCATTGTGCAAATTTATTTACGTATTCAATAAACATTGGAGACGAAATATAGCTTGCATGCTGTCAACAGTCTAAGCCAACCCCCATGTTTTGCCCCATAGTTGTGCATGCTTCGGTTTTGTTGCTAAGCAACGAACCTGTCTATGGGGGAGTGGGTGTGTAGAAACCGCTCTGCTATCCACCTAATTTTGGGACGCTTTAAAACACAAAGCCAAACGCGGAAACTATGTATACAACTTCCTCCGCGCTTCTGCATTATCATAATTCATATGTGCGCCACTAAAAATCCCTGCATTAGCATGTTTCTGTTAGCTGATACATCATGAGAAAATACACCATATTATTTTCCTGCTAATGTCCCTGGACCTTGTAGACTAAACTGCAGAGAAAATCCCCATAACTGATCCAAATGGTTGCCCAATCAGGCAGGCTGGATGCAGTTATTTCTAAAATAATATGCATGAAAAACACCAGGCTTTTGAGCGTTTATTCACATGACATAGGCTATTCACTGCAGTTTAAAGCCTAGACTGGAGTTTTGTACTCACTTGAAAACAATAAAAATGTTGTTGTAGCCTGGGTAGGATACATTTCTTGTCCCTAAAACTAAAACAATAGGGAAGCTTTTCGTGCTGCGTACCTGGGGACTAGCAGGTGGTGCACTCAGCGCAGCCTTGTGAGCGCGCACAGTGTGTAGCTACCTATGATTTATCTGATCGTTTTTTTTCTTTCGCTGTGTAAATTCCCTGGATATATTCACTGCAGTATTTAACATTGAGCTTATGAATTATGGGCTAATATGCATACACTTCTAACTACAAAAGCCTGTTGGACACTTACTTCGACTTATTTTCTTTAGCCATTTTCTTGTCTAAAACGTAGGCCTAATCAATAGTGGAGCTTTGCGCTCCCAAGGACCACAGAGCGCAGCCTGGAGGAACGCACTACAGATCTGCCATTTCATAATCTTTTAACTTATTTTTCTTGCATTTTGACATTTAGCCTAAAGCCCTAATATTTAGCTAATGAATGGCCTAATATTTAGCTTCTTACTTCGGCTACACATAACTCGCCTCTCTCTTCCAGCTGTTCCCATGCGCAACAGGCTACAGGCTACGCAAGCCTCTCCGCAATAGGCCATTCTTCTTGTGAAGAAATCTCAGGAAAAGCTGTAGCTGCAAAAGCTATAGGACATTTATTTGAATACCTTTTTATACTAGCCCTAATAGCCTATTTGGGGAAAGAAGCAGGCTTGCTCTTGCTAATTGTTGAATGTAAAACAGGCCTACAGTATAGAAATGCATGTCAGGGAAAGTTGAGGAGAGCGTGCACTGGTGTGATCACTTTTGGCCGGTTACATTGTTGCATTGCAAATAGTTGCACAGGACATAGAGATGAGCACAGTGAAAAAGAAGACCCAAAGGAATTGACAACCATTAGAAAAATGGAAATCACTTGCAAACCACTTGAGAAACGAGCTAATGACATACTGTAAAAGGTGTGCAGGCAAAATGGCATTTGTTATTGAATTGCTACATTTAAATGTGAGTTACTATATTTTTCATTAGGCCTACATGTACATTGAAATATTATTTGCAGTTTTCACTATGACATTGAACACACCCTAAAAACACTGAATACTCTTAGCCAGTACCTGTGCATTAGAGACCTCATGAATGGTCTAGTGCTACCACCTTATTAATAGGCAGCATGCAGTAGGATGCGTTGATCAGTTGAATGACAGGCGTAGGACTGTAGAATGATTAACTTTCCTCTAGTGTGGATGCTCACCAACGTTTTATAGTTTAATACAACAATGTCATTACAAAATCCTATTAACACGTATTGCTTCATTCTCACTCATACAGATGGAGTGATATTGATATTCATAATATTTGATACTTGATCACTTTTTGAAGAGTGCAGTTAAACAGAATGTCGCAAACCTGTGCTAGTTCCCATATGAGGAGATGGCTGGGACTTGATAGCATTGTAAACGACAAGGGAAGTATTATGATATCAACCATTGTTCTTTTCTTACCACACTCCTTTCCACACGCCCATACTCTGGTCACCATATTGGGCTGCAGCTATATGGGAAATGTTTGGGGTTGAGAGAGGAAGGGGGATGTTTCAGCCTGTGTGCCTCGACAGATCTGGTTTAGGTGACTCCTCATTACAAAGAGTAGATTTCTTCCTGCTGCAATTCTGGACATCTATTACCGTGCATTTTTAGCAGATGGGATCTTTTCTGTATTTGTGCAGATTCACCAAATGCTACCCACAACCCAGTGGAGCCTGGGGTAACGTTACCTTTTTTTCAAGTGGTCAGTTTCATTCTATTACTGCTCAGCTACTTGTGCTGTCAAAATACCAGCTCAGTTTTTCCTGTGTATTGTGCAATGGGATGTAGGCCTACTACTGTTTGATGGTTGTCTTTTATGCAATGTTGAAGAGCCACTCTAGTTTATAAGAGTGTAATACTGTATCTGCGATTTGATATCAGTGTTGATTATGGTGGCAAAATACAAGGAATTTTCCCCAAATTCACTGGTTTCCCAGATTTTGTCAAGGAGTCTTCCAACCAGGATTCCTGAATTGAACGGGTAATTTTGTGAAAGTTACCAGAAGTTTGCAACCCTAGTGATGATATGCTGACCAAATGAAGTGTGATTTTTACCCACTAATTTACAGTTGTTGGTCACAATTTAACATTTCGGTGTCCTCCAATGTGTTGTAGAATGTAGCAACGTTATGTCCTGTCCTTACTCGTGGAGTTTGACAGTTTTTAAAGTGCAATTTCCTTTCCCAACTGGGAGAGCGGTTATTTAATTTACGACGGAGATCTAATCATTCTGCTCTTTGATATCTTCCGCTTACTCCGTCAAAAATGAGAGCTTGACATTAGTTTGCCCGAGAGTGCCGCTTTACATCGTTGCGCAGTTGCCCTACATTTTCCAAAGGGTGGATAATTAAATTTCAAACACGTGTTTCCCGAGAAACGCAGACTCCTTGACTCAGTGCAATTATCGAGTATTGTAAGGGATGATTTTGTCGTCTGGGTGCTACGTTTCCCATCACAACGAAGTGCCATTAAGTGATTTAATGCTCTTCAATGAATCCCAGACTGTTTTCTCTTGATGCTCAAGACTTACATTAGTGATGCAGTATTACATTATTGGTTGTCATTTCAAGTTTGTTTGGTAAGGAATGATGAAGCCTCAATAGTTAAAATAGGAAATGCATAGAATGGAAATGGGCTACTGTCTAAATGTAAGATTCGCTGTAAGGTATTAAAACATCTTGATGAGAAGATACAATTATTATGCCCACTCATATTTAATGTATCATATTATTTAGCCTTTTTTTACAGACTCTGTCTGCTCCATTTAAATAGCCTTTCTTTGTGACGATGCCTTCATTATAGAGAGAGGGTGGCTCGATAAATTGGCTCTCAGTTAGAGAAGGCACTGTTGTTCTCAAGTGCAAAGCACCACAATGCATTGCAACCTAAATGCATGTGGTAATTAGCCACTGCAAGAAGCCACCATACAGGCTTGATAAGTATGTTTTCTAATGTTCATGTTTAATTGACCTGCCAGTGCAACGTATGACTCTAGCTGAGGGCAAATGAAGAGTAAAGCATATTTGTCATTAATGTTTTTTCATTAAACCACTTCAGGCTGGCAGAGCAATATATATATTAATTAGGTGAATTTGTGGCTAGTGTCAGAAATGCTTGGCTAAAATAAATCTCCAACCATGTACATTTTCTTTATCAATATTACTGACGTATTTCCATATAAAGGCTAGGCTACATGGTTTTAGTGTCAAATAAGTTTTAGGCAAATTGGAGAGATTTGGCTAGCCGATGAAAAATCATCCAATGGGATTCATTCATCATGACACTAGATCTACCATGATCTGACCTAATATTCAGCTGCTGCTGATGTATTTTAATAATAGGTCATTGTAAGTGAAGATGATTGTCCCCACAGAGAGAGTGAATCAGATACCACATCAGTTGACATTTTATTCTTCAAAAGATTCTGTACTAATGTCAAAATGTAGGCTAGGTCTGTAGAATATCCATACATACACATTTTAAACAGCGGTAATAGAACTCCTTGGCAGCAGGTAATGGGGATCCATAATAAATACAAATACTGGATTACATCAAGTCATGCTTGATTTCTCGGAACCTCTGAGTTCTAGGCTATGAATAACAGATCACAAGGTACAGAGAAAGAACAAAGAACTTGAGTAGCTTTTCTGATGTTTCAAATGTTGTTGGGAATTGATTTACTGGAAAGCTCAGTAAGATGCATTGATTTGTGACAACAATTATGATTCAGCACCCGCCTGTTTACTGTGAAATACCCTGGAAAAGATAGCATATTTTTATGATGCGATAATTGTCTGTGCTGGAATGAAGACAGAGTTTGGAAAACCCTGCTCTAGATGATAAAAGTTTATTTAAAAACGGACAGTTTTGACAGGAACTTGACAAGGGGTTATAGTAATGAGAAACATGTCCACATACACTGTTTTTATGTAAGAAATATTGTAGTTTAATGTTAACTATTAACTAGTGTACCATTGTTATGAATTATGGACATACTACAGCAACCGTCTCTGTTTTATTCTAGTAAGTTAGGTTTTTCTGAAGTAAATTATAGAAAAGATTACTAGAGAATTTTACCTGGACACATTTCGGTAATGAGAATTAGGGGTGACAATGTACTGCGTCATAAACTATGCATCTTACTTTTCAGAATGATAGAAATTTTTTGCGGATGCATTATGGTTTTGTAACTGCCTACTTTCTACGGACATGGTTAAAACTGGTTTCATGAGAATGTTGGCCAGGGCACACAAACAGATGGGGCCGAGCTATATCTTAGTACTGTGTTCAGTCTTTCTGTTGGATTCTTTCATGGGGAAGCAGGAAGCACCAGTGACTCGGTCTATAAAAAAGTGGTCAGATGAAGCAGATGCTAAACTACAGGACTGTTTTTCTAACAGACTGGAAAATGTTCCGGGATTCTTCCAATGGCACTGAGGAGTACACCACATCAGTCACTGGCTTCATCAATAAGTGCATAGATGACGTCGTCCCCACAGTGACTACGTACATACCCCCAACCAGAAGCCATGGATTACAGGCAACATCCGCACTGAGCTAAAGGGTAGAGCTGCCGCTTTCAAGGACTCTAATCCGGAAGCTTAAAAGAAATCCCGCTATGCCCTCCGACAAACCATCAAACAGGCAAAGCGTCAATACAGGACTAAGATTGAATCGTACTACACTGGCTCCGACGCTCGTCGGATGTGGCAGGGCTTGCAAACTATTACGGACTACAAAGGGATGCACAGCTGCGAGCTGGCCAGTGACATGAGCCTACCAGATGGCTAAATTACTTCTATGCTCGCTCAGAGGCAAGCAACACTGAGGCATGCATGAGCGCATCTCCGTAGCCGATGTGAGTAAGACCTTTAAACAGGTCAAAATTCACAAGGTCGCAGAGCCAGACGGATTAGCAGGACGTGTACTGCGAGCATGCGCTGACCAACTGGCAAGTGTCTTCACTGACATTTTCAACCTCTCCCTGACTGAGTCTAATACCAACATGTTTCAAGCAGACCAACATAGTCCCTGTGCCCAAGAACACTAAGATAACCTGCCTAAATGACTACCGACCCGTAGCACTTACGTCTGTAGCCATGAAGTGCTTTGAAAGGCTGGTCATGGCTCACATCAACACCATAATCCCAGAAACCCTAGGCCCACTCCAATTTGCGCAGATGATGCAATCTCTATTGCACTTCACACTGCCCTTTCACACCTGGAGAAAAGGAACACCTATGTGAGAATGCTATTCATTGACTACAGCTCAGCGTTCAACACCATAGTGCCCTCAAAGCTCATCACTAGGCTAAGGACCCTGGGACTAAACACCTCCCTCTGCAACTGGATCCTGGACTTCCTGACAGGCCGCCCCCATGTGGTAAGGGTAGGTAACAACACATCTGCCACGCTGATCCTCAACCGTCATTAAGTTAAGATGACAGAACAGTGGTAGGCCTGATAGGACTGGGCGGTATACCGTATTTTACTATATACCGGTATTTATGTACAGACCGGTTTAGGTTTTTACTTTACCTTCTAAAACGGTATTTGAATGTTTGGTTTGTTAAATGTGATACGCTGTGTGTAACGTTCAATTTTATAGTTTACTCTGCTACTTAAGTCATCCCTCTCCGCTCTCTCTCTCCATGCCGCTTTCCACACAGACCTAGTCCCACCCCCTGTCACTCAAGGAGTGCATTTGTTGTTCCTCGACCACAAGACACTTGCATTCAGTCTACATGGTCAATGCAGCACATGCAACGATGTTGTTTCCACTTTGATCTTAATATAAATCCACATGCGTTCTATAATTACAATATTAGTTTGTGTTTCTTACATCTGCAAACAGCTAGTTTGTATTTTCTTAGCAAGTTAAGATAAATCGTGTTAGCCACTAATGCTAATCGCTAGTTAGCTGGCTAGCTAATAAAAGTACTGAGTCAAAGAAAACATAGCTAGCTAATACCACCTGATACCAGTAAGGGTGGAGGCTTAAATCAGCATGTTGTTCGTGCAACAGTATCTTATAAATCAACGAGGAATAGGTGAAGCATGAATATGTTGGCTATATGATTAAAGATTTAATGTATCCAAAGATTATAGGGTCCCCTAGGAAACACTGAACATCACTTTGGTTCCTACCCTGTCACAATAACTCATCCATGGCGTTTTCATTCGTTGTCATGTCAAACAACACTGTATTCAAAGTGCCCACTATTATTTATATTCTGACTATAGATTTCTAATAAACATTCTATTTCTATGATTCCGAAAGTTCACCCAAGTGTTTTGATCTAAATCGCAATTGCAACATTTGGATAAAAATAAGGCCTAGTATTTTTTCCCATGTTGCGGCAGTATGGAAATTATCTCAAATGAGTGCAGGAAATGCAGGAAATTATTTTAGGTTGAAGTTTAATTGAACAGTATAAAACAATCTGAATGAAGAAAGACCCATAAAAATAATTTAGAATACATGTGTTGCCACCCTAGGGTCACGCACTACTCATAAAGCAAATGTAGAACTTTTATTAATCAAAAACATAAAATACCATATGATATTAGGCCATATCGCCCAGCCCTAAGGCCTGATCACTGACAACGAGATCACTGACAATGAGACAGCCTATAGAGAGGTCAGAGACCTGGCCGTGTGGTGCCAGGACAACAACCTCTCCCTCAACGTGATCAAGACAAAAGAGATGATTGTGGACTACAGGTAAAGGAGGACCGAGCAAACCCCATTCTCATCGACGGGGCTGTAGTGGAGCATGTTGAGAGCTGTCCACATCACCAACAAACTATCATGGTCCAAACACACCAAGACAGTCGTGAAAAGGGCATGACAAAACCTATTCCCCCTCAGGAGAATGAAAAATATTTGGCATGGGTCCTTAGATCCTCAAAATGTTCTACAGCTGCACCATCAAGAGCAGCCTGTCTGGTTGCATCACTGCCTGATATGGCAACTGCTCGGCCTCCGATCACAAGGCACTACAGAGGGTAGTGCGTACGGCCCAGCACATCACTGGGGCCAAGCTGCCATCCAGGAACTTTATACCAGGTGGTGTCACAGGAAGGCCCTAAAAATTGTCAGACTCCAGCCACCATAGTCATAGACTGTTCTCTCTGCTACCGAACAGCAAGCGGTACCGGAGCGCCAAGTCTAGGTTCAAAAGTCTTCTACCCCCAATCCATAAGACTCCTGAACAGCTAATCAAATGGCTACCAAGAGTATTTGCTTTGTCCCCACCCCCTCTTTTACGCTGCTACTACTCTGTTTATTATCTATGCATAGTCACTTTTTAATAGCTCTACCTACATGTACATATTACCTCAATTACCTTGACTAACCGGTGCCCCCGCACATTGACTCTGTACTGGTACCCCCTGTGTATTGTTATTTTACTGCTGCTCTTTAATCATTTGTTACTTACATTTTTTTACTTATCTATTTTTTACTTAACCAACAATGCAGTTTTCAGAAAATAAGTGTTAAGGGCTTGTAAGTAAGCATTTCACTCAATGGTCTACACCTGTTGTATTCGGCGCATGTGGCAGATACAATTTGATTTGAATTGGCGATCTGCATGTTAGCCAGCAGGTCAAATTAGGGCAAAAGCCCTCCTGGTCTAGCTGGTAAAGCCTGCATAATCAGCTCCACCCCACACCAACCCCAGGGCCAAAGGCCTTCAGCTGGAGATTGTTTAAACGGTGTGCATCACCACCAAAGGGTTGTACTATGAAGTCTTTGGCTTGAGGGCAATTGCGTAGGAATCTAGACCCACACTACACTGCATTGCCTTTTACCTATTTGTTCAACAAGCGGAAGCAGGCGGAAGCAGTCCTTACTAAGGACAGGCACAGGGTAGGGCGATATGATCAGATATGATATGATCAGGTTCCCAATAGAGGCACTGGGGAGGTGGGGGTTGTTTGTGGCTCTCCCTCCCCTCCCTCTGACAAGAACAGTTCGAGAACTAGGTCAGTCAGATACTGTTATTTGTTTATGGCACAAGATAATGCTGCCACGAATCGGATCTCTTACCCACCCTCCTCCTCACCCACAACAGGTCCTCTTAACGAGAGGTTGCCAGGTGAGTCCCATATAATTCTGAGTAATCCTAAAAGATACCATTTGCAGATCTGCACATCTGCAACACAGGTTTTCCGGCATCTGTGCCAAGTAAGAACAGATCTGGTAATGTAACCCCCTGGTCCCCACAATGTTTGTTGTTGTTTGATCTTGTTTGTGGGTCATAAAGAATCATGCCAGCTAGTACAGTAAAGCTGAAATAGAGATCAAGTGATGACTGGGAGGGAAGGGGGGTGAGCTGGAAGAAAGTGTGATACTTTGCATGAACATCAAGAGGGCGGGGTTGAGACATTAGGGAGATATAATATTGATTAGGGCTGGGCGATATGGCCAAAATGTTTTATTTATTTATTTATTTATTTTATTTCACCTTTATTTAACCAGGTAGGCAAGTTGAGAACAAGTTCTCATTTACAACTGCGACCTGGCCAAGATAAAGCAAAGCAGTTCAACACATACAACAACACAGAGTTACACATGGAGTAAAACAAACATACAGTCAATAATACAGTAGGAAAAAAAGAAATCTATATACAAAGAGTGCAAATGAGGTAGGATAAGGAAGGTAAGACAATAAATAGGCCATGGTGGCAGAGTAATTACAATATAGCAATTTAACACTGGAATGGTAAAAGAAAACTGTGCAGTAGATGAATGTGCAATGTAGAAAAACTGGGGTGCAAAGGAACAAGATAAATAAATAAATACGGTAGGGGATGAGGTAGTTGGTTGGGCTATTTACAGATGGGCTATAAACAGGTACAGTGGTCTGTACACTGTTCTGACAGCTGGTGCTTAAAGCTGTTGAGGGAGATAAGTGTCTCCAGTTTCAGAGATTTTTGAAGTTCGTTCCAGTCATTGGCAGCAGAGAACTGGCCAAAATGTCATGACAATATTTTCTTATTTTATGTTTCTGAATGATAAAAGTTATTTTTATGAGTCGTGCATGACCCTGGGATGGCAAGTGTTTTTAATGGGCTTTCCCATTAATAAATGTGCAAAAATGACAAAAAAACCTGGTTTGTCATTATGGGGTATTGTGTGTAGATTGATGAGGGGGGAAAAATAATTTAATCAATTTTAGAATAAGGCTGTAACGTAACAATGTGGAAAAAGTGAAGGGGTCTGAATACTTTCCACTGTATAACTTGGAAAAAAAGTGACAGATGGTAAAATGTAGCAGCAGCATATGTGAGTCAAAGTTAGTGCAAAAAGGATCAATGCAGATAGTCCTGGTAGCTATTTGGTATTAGCAGTCTTATGGCTTGAGGGTAGAAGCTGTTCAGGGTCCCTTTGGTTCCAGACTTGGTGTATCGGTACCACTTGCCATGTGGAATCAAAGAAGAGTCTATGACTTGGGTGGCTGGGGTCTTTGAAAATATTAAGGGCCTTCCTCTGACACTGCCTCATATAGATGTCCATGATGGCAGGGAGCTGACTGGGGGTGTCCCGTCAGGAAGGGGTGTCTGGGATTGTCTTTCAAGTCTTTCATGGATTCAAATGTGAATGCTATGGGGCGATAGTCATTTAGACAGGTTACCTTGGCGTTCTTGGGCAGGGACTATGGTGGTCTGCTTGAAATATGAATGTATTACAGACTGTTGGGGTAAAAACAATCTCAGTGAAGACACTTGCCAGCTGGTCAGCGCATGGTCTGAGTACGGGTTCTGGTAATCCATCTGGCTCTGCGTCCTTGTGAATGTTTACCAGCTTAAAGGTTTTACCCACTTCGGCTAAGGAAAGGGTGATCACACAGTCGTCCAGAGCAGCAGGTACCTTCACGCAGGGTTCAGTATTGCTTGCCTCGAAGCCAGCATAGAAGGCAGTTAGCTCATCTGGTAGGCTCGCGCCACTCTGTTTCCCTTTGTAATCCGTGATAGTTTGCAAGCCCTGCCACATCCGATGAGCGTCAGCGCCAGTGTAGTAGGATTAGATCTTAGTCCTCTATTGACACTTTGCTTGTTTGATGGTTTGTCGGGTGTAGCGGGATTTCTTATAAGTGTCCGGGTTAGTGACCCACTCCTTGAAAGCTGTACCTCTAGCCTTTTAGCTCTGTATCAAAATACCTTTTTATAGACAGTATTGTGAAATTCCTTACTGGTATGTGGATCCATACCGGAATACCTTAAAAGACGATATATCAGCCTCCCGAGTGGCGCAGCTGTCTAAGGCACTGCATCGCAGTGTTGCGGCTTCACTACAGCCTGGGGTTTGACTTCAGGCTGTGTCACAACTGGCTGTGACTGGGAGTCCCATATGGCGGCGCACAATTGGCCCAGAGTTGTCCAGGTTAGGGGAGGGTTTGGCAGGGGGGGCTTTACTTGGCTCATTGCGCTCTGGTGACTCCTTGTGGTGGGCCGGGCTCCTGTGGCAGGCCAGGCGCTTGCAAGCTGACTTCGGTCGTCAGTTGAACGGTGTTTCCCCCCGACACATTGGTGCAGTTGGCTTCCGGGTTAAGCAAGCAGGTGTTAAGTGCCGTTTGGCGGGTCACCTTCGCCTCTCCTGGGCCCGTTGGGGAGTTGCAGCGATGAGACAAGATCGGAATTGGATTGCAATTGGATATCACAAGCCCTGATATTGATGATCAATTTAGTATTTTTATTGTTTTAATTAATCACTAAAGACTGAGTTGACCTGGCTGGCTGTGATCCTGGTCTTGAGTTCAGTGTCTGAGTTATTTTTCTGAGAAAAACAGCAGGTGATTTGGTGTAGGCCTGCTTAGTTACTGAAATGTGACACTGGCTTGGATTTGTTCAGGCTTTGGGTAATTGGTTAATTTACCTAGTTCCTAATCCCATCCTTGACAGTGTGGTATGCTAATTTTAGCGTGCCATATATCAAATACCCATTTCCATTGGTCGTCACTCCATGGGTGAGAGACTGAGGTAGTGTACCACTATTGAGCTAGGCCTATATCCTATCCGCTATCATTTCTAAACAAGAAAATAACCTGAACAAAACATTGTTTTTCATGGTCAATGTTTTTGTTTCTCCTGTTGTTTTTGATTGAAGCTAAAATGCTGGCTGTGGAAAGTTTTGCATGAGAAGGATTTTTTGTTGTTGTTGCCCTTTAATCTTAGGCCTGGACGTAGTTAAAAGTATGAAAGAGCTTAGTGTATCATGGCTGTCGTGTTCTCTTAAGTGATGAAGTGGTTATCTAAGCCGACAGGGAGCTAGTGTTTCTGTGGGCCTGATTGAGCAGTCAGGCGCTCAGCCTGAAGCTCAGAGCAGCGGCATGTAGGTCCACAGTGCTGAGTGCTGGGCTGGGTGAGGGTGCAGTGGAGACAGCCAAGGCAGAGTGAGAGAGCTGGGGAGGTGAGTGGTGGTCAGTGCTATGGTACTTTGTCGTGACCTGCTTGGTTTATCATCTGCAGCACCTCTCAAGCTTGTGTGTGTGTCATCATGTCTGTGTTGGCGAGAGCCACTCAGAATAGAGGCCTTTATACAGCTTAACCCTCTGATCCTCTTAGAGCCCATTGTTGCCAATTAGTGAATGGTATCTCCATGCCTTGAGACATGGCCAAATGACCACCTTCCTGTCGTAAAAAATGGCCTGAGGTTTTGTTGTGAAAGGGGACTGAAAGGGTAAATTGACCTTCACAGTCTAATCTTGTACATGTCATTCAATGGATGTTTGTGTCCAACTAGGGTTGGGCAATATGCCTCTTGAATTAATTTGAATTTACGTTTTAGCGCGATATTCCAAATGCCTGTATCGCAAGAATCAAGGTGTTTGTTATTTGTTTATGGCACAAGATAATGCTGAATCGGATCTCTCACCCACCCTCCTCCTCACCCACAACAGGTCCTCTTAACGAGAGGTTGCCAGGCGAGTCCCATATAATTCTGAGTAATCCTAAAAGATACCATTAGCAGGTCTGCACATCTGCAACACAGGTTTTCCAGTGTTTGTCTGCTTGTTCTTGTGTTGTATTTTTGGTCTCAACTCTTTTGCTCCTCTGTGCTGTTTGCACATTCCCATTTACACCAGAGATCAGTATATAAAGACCAGATGCACGTCTCCGGCCCTAACAATGAGAGTCGTTGTTCCAAAGGTGGGAAGGCAGGCGACAAGCTTAGGTCCAAAATAAGCCCATTGAAACGCATTGGCCTTATTTTGGGCAGATTCTAGACAGAGTGAAACCTTTTGCTTCTTCCTCTATGGTTTACACACACACACCAAGCCCCTGCCTCAAACGCCATCAATGTTGAGAGATCAAATCTTCCTCTCTGACAAGCGGTTTCGACTCGCGATTTGCATTTGATGGTTTGGTCCACCAGAATCGATCATATGGACACCAAAACACATTGAGACATTATTTTACTGTAATAGAGGAGAAGTTAACCTTTCTAATGATTCCCTTTTTATGTCTCAACAACTTAAATTGCGTGCAGAGCAGACAGGAGTATCAATGAACATCGATTCTGGAAAATTAATGCTCAGTTTGTCGCACGCTGCATTGGGGTACCACATACCACTAGCAGCATTTTAGCCAAAGGCTATTATACTAGCTGTCTAGTTTGTGTTTTTAGAAATGTGTAATAAGCATAAAAGACAATTTTATTTAAGGAATTGGCAGCTTGTTCTCATTCTGAGAAACAAGGTAGGCCACTTGATTTCAATATCTGAGCAAAGTGGACAGGCTAACATGCTGTTCAGTTGGAGACCTTGTCAACCTTGTTAGCTAGCAAATAGATCCAAGTTGGCTAAACTTGAAATATAATCTCGAGCATGTGGGCTTGATAGATTGTTGATTAGACCGGTGTTCATTTTCTATAGCCTATTGCCTGCTACAAGAAGTTAGTCATTGTTAGTGAATGTGCATTATGCATAGTTCTAGTTAAACTAAAGGGCATTTTCATAGACTTGAAAGCCAGATTGGTGATTATTGCAAAAAGGTATGATAAAAGAGTTTAGTTATTAGTTGGTATTATGGTTGTGCAAGGCATATATTTAGCCTAGGTATAACTTCACAAGCCCTGAATTCATCTGACCTGCTAGAGCTTCCCTGGTCATCTGTGCTGTTATTGTGAAGTGGAAACGTCTAGGAGCAACAACGGCTCAGCCACGAAGTGGCAAGCCACTCAAGCTCACAGAACGGGACCGCAGAGTGCTGAAGTGTTTAGCGTGTAAACATCGTCTGTCCTCGGTTGCAACACTCACTACCGAGTTCCAAACTGCCTCTGGAGCTTCATGAAATGGGTTTACATGGCCGATCGGCCACACACAAGCCTAAGATCCCTGTGTGCAATGCCAAGCGACAGCTGGAGTGGTGTAAAGTTCGCCTCCATTGGACTCTGGAGCAGTGGAAACGAGTTCTCTGGACTGATGAATCACGCTTCACCATCTGGCAGTCCGATGGACGAATCTGGGATTGGCGGATGCCAGGAGAATGCTACCTGCCCCAATGCATAGTGCCAACTGTAAAGTTTGGTGAATAAGAAATAATGGTCTGGAGCTGTTTTTCACGGTTCGTGCTAGGCCCCTTAGTTCCAGCGCTACAGCATCCATCACATTCTAGATGATTCTGTGCTTCCAACTTTGTGGCAACATTTTGGGGAAGGCCCTTGCCTGTTTCAGCATGACAATGCCCCAGTGCACAAAGCAATGTCATTACAGAGTTGATTTGTCGAGATCGGTGTGGAATAACTTGACTGGCCTGCACAGAGCCCTGACCTCAACCCCATCGGACACCTTTGGGATGAATTGGAACGTCAACTGCGAGCCAGGCCTAATCGCCCAACATCAGTGCCCGACCTCACTAATGCTCTTGTGGCTGAATGGAAGCAAGTCCCCGCAGCAATGTTCCCACATCTAATTGAAAGCCTTCCCAGAAGATTGGAGGCTGTTATAGCAGCAAAGGGAGGACCAACTCTATATTAATGCCCATGTTTTTGGTGTCCATTTACTTTTGGTCATATAGTGCATATTGTGAATCGCCCATACATTAAAAAAAATCTTGATATGATTTTAAGGCCATATCGGCCAGCCCAATGTCCACCTCAGAAAAAATAGCAGCCAGGTTTAAGGAAATATAACCATGTAAAAGTTGCAGTACTAGCAACGGTTGTCGGTCAGACTGAGCAGTAAAAACCAACTGTCTCTTCTCATCCAAACTCCACTTTAAACAAGTCCCTCTGTAGATGCACTGAGCTGAATTGCTATTCCAGACAGGCGTTGTGTTCTGTCTGACATCTGCAGTGTCCAAACACCAGAACCCAGTCAGCGACTGAACCCTCTGTACATAGACTGGTGGCTTTAGCAGTTAGTGCCTCTGTCTGCTCTGCATTGCATGCTGAAATGGGCTACTGCCTGAAATGCGCACTGGGGTGAAATGCACTGCACTAGTAGTAGGCCCTATAGAGGTAGTAAATAAGGGTGCTACTCAGTGCTCTGCTCAAACCTGCTCAGTTTTATGTTGTTTATATCACCTCTAGTCCCATGTATTTGTCCTTTTCAGCTGGCTTCATTTCCTTGAATGTGCAGTGCAGGGATGATGATGGTGTTTCTGTAGGAGGGAGTTTGGCTTGCTGGAATCCCAGTTCATAGGTGGTCAGTGTTGATGTAGTCTGCTAAGCAGCAGCAATATGACATGACTACCAGAAATGCCAGCCAGGGAAATTACCCAGGAAACTACGATTCTGTTCAATTTATTTGGATTCAAATCGAGGCAAGCAATCCAATTTGTATTCAAGTGGTGTCGTTTCCATATTAGAAAATGTTTTACATCATCTGCTTCATCATTTGCAATGAGCAGCTTAACTGGGCATAACAAATCATTATGTGTTGAGTTTCTCAATATGCCATGTTTTGCTCTTTTAGTTTAGAGTTGTATTTCCTTTGAGAAGGTTAGGCTAGACTACATTTTCCTGACTAACCACCATGCATATGAGCCACTTTTTGTGTAGCTTAAATGGTTTTCACAGATAGAACTGGGCCATCGAGAGCAGTATTTTAGCCTTGTAGCTAGGCCCTAGGCCAAGATCCTTTGAAAGGGCTTTTGCTTCCTGTTTTAGCAGCATAATGCCACCTTTAGAAGGGTTAAGATGGGTTCAGACCTCTTGTGAGAGAGTCTCTTGTCAGTGACCCCATTTATTGTGAGGAGTTGGTTGAGCTGAAGTTGTGGAGTGACACAGAACATGCCACGGGGAAAAAAAGCAGTAACGTTGTTTTGACTCCTTTTGTCTGACATCTTTCAGCAAACAATGATTGACATATCTCTTGCCATTTCCCTTCTTTGTGTGCGGCTGTTGAGTTCTGGAGCGAGTTATGAAATTGTCCATTACCTCCGCCGTGTACGTGTGGCCTATTTACTCACAAAGGGGGTTGTTTATAAATGAAGCTTTGAATTAGAGCAGAGAAATGTCAACTTTTATCACGTAGCTGCATAGCGGCCGCTGCACAACCTTTTTGTATTACTCGCATTTAGAAAATGGCCCTAGAAAAGAAGTAAGTACTTTCACATCATTCAGCGGTGGATTGAGATGGAGGCTCACTGGGGTTGGAATTTGAAAGGCCAGGGCCATGTTTTAAAGTGCTTGTGCAAGCCTGAATGAGTGTATGGTGTGCTCAGTTGTGCGTGTGTGTGTGCTCAGTCACAGGGAATCATCCGTCTTCCTGTATTTGACGTCCTGGGTCTCGTTGCACGGGTTGGCCGGCGTGTCAGCTTTCTGTAATTAATAGTAAATAGCCCCCTGCTCTCACCCCATCAGGGACCAGGTGCTGCTGAAACCTAGCTACACCAACCCCACCAGCTGACGGAGGATGGAGGGATAGAGGAGAGCAGATAGGCAGTGTCTCACTCCACAGGGATATGTTTCACAGCTATCCCGAAGAAAATTCTAAATGTCAATTGCTGTCTCCTCTCCCTCACCACCAGTCCACCACCATCTCTCATCCATCTCCATTATTGTGTAGGCCACACACACATAGGTTAGACATGATGCAGGCCCAGTCCTAAGGCAGACAAAAAGATGTGAAAAGATACGTTTGTCTTCTGTCTTTTTGACAGTAGGCCTAACTCTTGCACCAGTTTATTTTCACGGTGTGAAGTTGATAGATAGCTTTTTCTCCTTAACGTTTTGTTTTTAGTTAGGCCTCCTTTGTGTCCAACATTGAGGGTCCCACTCCACTGTGTGTCTGTTTTTACTTTTATATAGAGTGAAAAATTTGGCCTGGGAGATTTTGATTTACCCAACACACACACACCACTCACACAATCATTAGGGCTTTGATCAACGGCATTGTGAACGCAGAAAGGGAAAAAGACAGTCATATTCCTGATCTAATTACTGTGACAATTCAGTTTAGCCTAGCTGCCTGTAATGTGTGATTTAACCTCTTGTCAGGTGCTATAAAAGGAAGCTGGGTTAATATTTCTGGCAACCTTCTTTCTACTCAGGGAGGAGTGCCTGCCTTAAATTCCCTACTACTCCCATGAAGCCAGCAGGAACCGTCATACCACTGTGGTATGTATGAGCTAAAACATGATGGGACTGTTGACTGACTTTCTACTGCTACCCAGTGTCTGCTCTTTTCTTCTCTGAAGGGATGGACTTTGATTGCTATTTGCTAGCGACAGCTGGTTTAAAAAGAACTCTCGCATGTGCATTTTGGCAAATAGTAGCTTGAACAACAAACCTGTCCTTTTGGCTTCTTCTCCACATTTCTCCCGAATGCACTGTTTTACAGCCCGCTTCTCTCTCTCACTCATTTACTCTCTCTCTCACACTCGCATACTGTATCACCACTCGCATACTGTATCACCACTCGCATACTGTATCACCACTCGCATACTGTATCACCACTCGCATACTGCAGCTAGATGAACTAATAAATGAAATGCACAATTTGATGTTTGGGGTTAATCAAACAGTTAAACATTTTGTGGATTTAAAGGGATTAGTCTTGGCTGTGTGAAGCGCTGGGCCCATTCAACTCAGCCTGGGCCAGGCTTTTGGGGCAAAGGGCCGTGGCCTCACTGCTTCCTAAGATAATCAAACACATAAACAAAACACTCCATCGCTTTTGAATACTAGCAGCAGCACTCTCTCTTGTTGTTAGATGAGGCATGCAGATTAAAGTTGCAAAATTTAACTTTTTGGGTGATCCAACCAAATTAATATCGAAATCTGTCATTCTCATCAAAAGCAAGTATAAGAAGCGGAAGATCCCTTCTATGTGCGCTATTTCTCTGCTTCCCGTTCTTAAGTTACGTTTTTTTAATCTTTTTTACACACACACACACACACACACTTTGGATTTGTAGTTTTTTTTCACTAATGTAAAACAATCACCATAGAAACATGAATACAAAAACATAAATGCAAAAGGCCCAGGGTTCAGGGTTTTTACACCAGCTGAAAATACAATATTTTTGGTTGTAAAAAATATATTTCACAGCGGTTTAGATGGCACAATGATTCTCTATACTCTGAGTGCTTGTTTTGTCACAAACCGAAATTAGGCGAACTATTAGATTGATGTTAATTGCAGACCCTCTTTAAAGAACTTATTTGTCATTTTTTTGTCACTTCGTTTCATTCACTGCATCTATGATTGGTATATTCTGAGTTTTAAAGACGCTGCATGTTTTTTCAAGTTTTAACTTGCCATCAAATGCCATTTTACTATGAGAAATATAATATTATACTCTGACCTATAACGTTGTTTCTTTATGTGGATTCTATTTGACCATTGCCTGTGCTCTTTACCTGGTACAAATAATGTGTTTTCCTTCTTTCCTTCCCAGGATTTTTTCTGGATCAAAATGGGGCTTAGGTGGTGGGCGTGCCCAATGGAGCCTTCCTGTTGGCCGCAGAGTAGATCTTTTATAAAAAAAATGTTTTGTAATTACCTCCCAAATTTCGTGATTGCGATCTTTTCTCATCTCTGCAACTCCCCAACGGGCTCGGGAGAGGCAAGGGTCGAGTCATGCGTACTCCGAAACATGACCCGCCAAACCACGCTTCTTAACACTCACTCGCTTAACCCGGAAGCCAGCTGCACCAATGTGTCAGAGGAAACACCATTCAACTAATGACCGAAGTCAGCCTGAGCCAAGTAAAGCTCGCCTGGCCAAACCCTCCCCTAACCCAGACGTATCTGGGCTAATTTTGTGCTGCCCTATGGGACTCCCGGTCACAGCTGGTAATGACACCGGGATTGAACCCCAGGCTGTAGTGACACCGCAACACTGTGATGCATTGCCTTAGGCCGCTATGCCACTCGGAAGGACCAGTGTAGCTTTTTTAAAGCAATTTTCTGCAATTCTACACATTTTGCCATGTGCTGAAGAGAAAGATTTACAGTTTAAAGCACATTTCCTTCAATTATACACATTGTGCCATGTGCTGAAGAGAAAGATTTACAGTTTAAAGCACATTTCCTTCAATTATACACATTGTGCCATGTGCTGAAGAGAAAGATTTGCAGTTTAAAGCACATTTCCTTCATTTCTACACATTTGGCATGACTTATGCTATCTGAGTGACTCAAACTTAAAAAACATCTGTGGGGGCCCCATGCCATGACAAAAATACTGAATGCATCATTTGGGGAATTCTTGATTCTCCCTTAGTTGTTTGTTCTGAAAATATTATCTTATCTTCCATTATCTTTTCTACAACTTTATATCATTTAAGTTTACACTCATTATTATTATTATTGTTAGTTATTTTTACTGTTTGGACATAGGCGGCTGCTTCTCCATTATTCAGTGCTCCAGCTGAACAGATACTAGGTCCATATGGATGTCTAGTCTGTTGCTAAGACCAGCAGACTGTGTAAGCCACCCTGCTAAATCACTCCTCTCTAAGTCACCTGTATCACTGCCTGCTGCCTGCCTCTCCCATGTGACAGAGGGAGCAGAACAGCGTATACCCGCTCAACCATCCACACCCTGCCCTGAGGATTACTTTACATTTTCCCACAGTACCACCCATCCCCATCTGTCTAGCTCCCCCCATCTATTTCTCTAACCCCTCTACCTCAGTGTAGTGTGTGGGGGGCCAATGGGTCTGCTCTTTAGAAATCCAAAAGGGCCCTGGCTAGCAGACCTCCTGAAGGTCTCAGGGTGGAGAGAGGGCCAGGCCAGCGCAGCTGTAATAGTGATGGGATGGCTAGAGCAAGCCATGTCTAATATTTGCTAAGTAGTGGTGCACATCATCAGCGGATTGACTTTGCATAGGCTTACACAGTCCTGTATAAGCTAGTGTGTATTAGTGTCAGGTCAAATGGTGTTCATGACGACTGAGGCAGGTTGACTTTACAGAAGCCTAGTACACACTGTCCTGTAGGCCAGGGTATTCATCCGGGGGTCTGCGCCCCTATGTATTGCAGGGGTTCCTCAAAAATATATTTAACAAATTCCAACGTTTTTATGAATATCGCTAGCAACAACAGAATAAAAACATTTTGAATTGCATACCTACAGTAGAAAAGCGGAGAATATCTTATTTCTAATTATGTCAACTTTATTTCTCAATTCCTAATATTTACCAAATTACACTCATTGGAGCCAATTACACACAGTTGAGTGTCTCACATATGCTTTGACAAAGCACCCGCAAATAAGCTACCAGTGAGGCAAGTGCTGCTGGTAAGCTTTCTTGACATGGACATACATTTTTACCAACACATGGCTAACCTTTGTGTAACCAGCTAAACAGCTGCTCTTAGCGAAAATGTTTTTGGAGTTACCTTTCTAGCTAATAGACTGTTCGTTTACACTTCCTCTTCTAATTATACTGTGAGGAGGTCAAAATAATGGAAAACTACCAAATCTATTCATTTAAAAATGTTGATTACTTCTCCTTGCCATTATCATTCACCTGACGATAAGACAAGATGTACTAACATGATGTGGGTCTCTGGGTCGCCGGTTTTCCTGGGAGTGGGTCCCTCGGCAAGACGAGGTTGTAGGCCTATATAAGGCAAATTAATATTGTGTAGTTTGTGGTGTTGACGTGGTGGTGTTGTTCACTTCATGTAGACTTTGTTAAAGGTCATATGTCCTCTGAGACGCCCTGGTCGGGTTTGGGCGTTTCTAGCCAAGCCATATCTGAGATCCATTCATCATTAATCTGCTCCATCCAAAGTCCCCTCCTCCTTCAGCCCATGTCTGCTATCTCAGCCTGATTGATGCCTCCAGCCTTATTGCAGAGGAAAGAGGGTCGATGGCGAAAAAAGTTGCTGCTGGGTACATTAATGTTGCGTTCAATTGCATAGACCTTTGAGCGGGCCTCATCAGTCTTTAACCATCGGACAGCTAGGGGAAAGGTGGATGTGTGAGTTAGGTAGTTGGAGAGGGCATGATGCAAGAGTGTGTGTGTGTGTGTTGCTCTTTCTAACCATAACCGGTGGAGGCCTAGTTCTTTCAGAATAATATATCAATAAATATTCATCTGTTTTTTTTAAATCAGGTATTTGCCATCCAGACCATGCTTCATCCCCTCCCTCTTCTCCCAGTGAGTGGCAGGGGCAGAGAGGCAGGAGACAGACAGACTCTGTGGTGTGCTTTAGACAGATGGATAGATGGACAGTGCGGTGTGCTTTGACTGGGGCTGCCGCTCTGAGCCTGGGAGGGCCAGATGTTCCCAGGTTAACACAGGGTTGAGATGTTTGGCATGCCGGCCCTGTGTTTGCCTGGCTTCCCTTTGAGAGAGTGGCTGGCTGGGCAGGGGCTGGGGATGGCGCCTGTCTGGGTGGGTGGCAGGCATGCAGTCGCGGGCGCGCGCGCACACACGCACATACAGGAGATGAAGGGAGCCCAAATGGCTGCTGCTCCTGGCGACACACCTTTTAGAAACTCTGGGCCAGTGAGAATGATCTCTTTTATCCCAGACAGGCCCTGTGTGAGAGGCTCTGGCTCTCTGTGGGGCCCAGACTGAATGTCAGCGCTGCCATTGAGCTGACCTTACTTGCTGCTGTACATGGATAGAAAATATAATTGTTTCACCTTTTGGGTTGTATCGACCAGGAAATCCATTACATACAGGGGAAAAGGGTCAGGCATACAGGGAGGGCATGGCAGGCCTCTCACCACATTTTGGTGTGCATATCTGACTGTGTCTGTGTGTATTTAGGCTATGTGTGGCCGGTATAGTTTAATGGCCAGGCTGAGGGCGGCGTTCCTCTGCTCAGTGCTGTGGCTGGCTGTGTAACACTGCCTGCCTGCCTCGTGGTTTGTGTGTTAAGTCCTTTTAGGATGATTTAATGGCCTTAGCTCTCCCACAGCTCAGACTACTGGAGCTGCTTTGACCCCCCTCCTACATCAAGCTGCCTGACACCCTGGTGCTGTGGCTGCCTATGCCTGAGTCCTCCTGTCCCCTCTTTTCCTTGCCTCCTCTCCTACCTCTTCTCTCCACAAATAGGAATGTTATGGATAGAGACAAAATTATTTCTTATTCTCATAGAGGCATGTTTGGTCTACATAACATATTTCCATCTGAACGTTCCGCTACATTGTGCCCTGCTGAAAGCACCCGGGACTCTCACTCGGCGAGGGAATGGGAAAACACACTGGTCATGCAGGGAGTCATTATGCTGCTCAAGGCCCATCTTACAGCTGGCTGGGGGGGGTGCCTGCCTGTCCGTCCGAGGAACAGCTGCATTGATTTGGATCTGTTTGCTGAGCACTCGGAGCAGAAATGTGAGCCGTAGGAACACCTGGAGAGAGGGGGGTGTCAGGAGGCATTGTTCTAGGTGTGCGCACACCACCCCATCTCTGATTCCTACGTGAGGACAGCCTGGGATCCCAATCAGCAGCACTTTAAAAGCTTTCCTCTTTCTCCCTTTAATCGTAGGCTCAATTTGTCACTGGGGTGTCCAATTTCTGATAAGCGCTTGACAGAGAGCGAGGCAGAGGAGGTGGGGGGAAGAGCAGCACAAAATGGATGCACCTGCTCACATATGAAATCAAGCCACTCCATCTTAATTTCTCTATGCCTCTGCGCCAGCCCGCCTGGAACAATGCTGTTGTGCATTAGCTCTGCTCTGTCCACACACACTCAGGCTGGGTCTGAAAGGGAACCCTATTCCCAATAAAGTGCACTAGCTTTGACCAGGGCCCATTGGGTCAAAGAGAGTGCACTATATAGGGAATAGGGTGCCCTTTTGGACAGACTGAGTCAAGCCCATTTGAGACTAAACCATAATGAAGAGGCTGGGCTGCACAGTCGTGTTTGGGCTGGGCCAATCTGTGGGGCCATGGGGGAAGGTGCTGGCTGGTATTAAACAGTTTTTCACTAGGTCTGACAGGTCAGAAAACGCATAACGCTGGCATCTGGCTCCCTCTCCTCTCTCTTCCTGCTTGTGCAGTGTGCATTCAATCACACACATATTTTAGACTTACACACATTTTGAGGCAGAGACACACATTTTGAATCAGGCTGCACAGTACGCACACATTTTACGCCACATTCACTTGCATATCAGGCAAGTGGTTAAGAGTGTTGGGCAAGTAACCAAAAGGTTGCTGGTTCGACTCCCCGAGCCTACTACGTAGATGGAAAATCTGCCGGTTCCCTTGAGCAAGGCACTTAACCCTATTTCTCTCCTGTAAGTCGCTCTGGATAAGAGCATCTGCTAAATGACTTAAATGTAAATTGCACACACACACACACACATATTCAAGATGGTATTGCTGAGAATGTTACCCTGGGCGTAGCTGTAATTCCTTGCCTAACTGGCTGTGTGGTATGTTTCTCAGAAGCAGGCCCACACCACGACTGAAATATTAGTGCCTCTGAAACTCTAGTGTCCCTTCAGGGGCATCACAGCCTCCTGCTGATTTACAACCCACAGACACCAGGCAGGATTTTCACATTAACCCACCCTGCTGACCCTGCTCACTCCCTCCCTCTTTTCTGTGGTATGGATCATCAATGTATAGTGTTGTAACATGTTCAGTAACTTTCAGTTTTCCAGAAATCCCAGTTTTGAAGATTCCTAGAATCAGGAGGAATTATGCCAGACATCTGGGAAACCTCCTACTAGGATTTCTGGAAAACCTGTGAATTTGACCTGAATTTTGCATTGTGCTATCTACAGATGTAGAATCTTTATATCTGCAGTAGTGCTGTTACAAACAGTACATAGCTCATAGCTTGGTATAGGTGTCAGTCAACTCAACATGTGAATGTCTGGCTGCTTTGACGTCTCCTTTTGATAAAGAGCAAAACTCTGTGGGATTTAGAAAGATAGAGAAGGGATAATGTTGCTCTTGTATGAGGACGACTAGGCCTTTCTCAGAGCTGTAGTGTGGTTAGCCTACCCCTGAGAGGGTATACTGTAGAGTAGGGTCTCTCCTCTCCCCGTGGCATGCAAGTCTCTCTCCCTCAGCAGCATCTGTCATCCGCCAATCTGTGTTTGAACAGTTGCAGACCAGGGCTGCTCCAATCCAGAGGATGTGAGTGGAGTGGAGCGTGGAGCGGATTAAAACAATGTTTGCAGTTGGCCTTCTCTCCCGCTCCAAGGGGGTGTCACAGCTGGGTATCACAGGCTGTGTAATTGATGGCAAGACAACGAATGAGCCCATGCAACAGCACCAGAGACATTTTAATTTCTATATTGGCTGTTGTAAAAAAAAAATCTAAGAGGATTATGTTTTTAGTGGTGCTGAAGTTGTCTATCAACTGTAAAATGTGAGCACAACAGCGACACTTACAACTGAAATATCTGATCATCAATAAATTAGAGAAAAAGCCATTTGTTTTTTAGCACTTCTTATCAGGTAGGTCCTTGTTTAATAGCCTACAACAAGTTGTTGAACTGTTGAGCTCTTCTTACAATAACCTACTTCAAAACCAAATAGTACATAGTCACAAAAGTACATGAGGTGTTTGTTTAAATGTTCCTTTTAAACAAAAAATGAATGGATTGAATTTGGAGCGGGGGAAAGAACTCTCCCTGAGCGATGAGTGGAATTTCCAACCGCTCAACTCCACTCACATCCTCCGCTCCAAACCCTGCCAAGTGCTACTCTGTTAATTGCAGAGCAGGAAGAGTAATGGCCGCCACAGATCCTTCCCACTGCTGTTTTTATAAAACTCCCCTGGCTGATTAATTTGAAAGGCAAGCAACTGAGTGTTTAATCAGATTTAGCGCTAGGTGTATTTAGTGTGACTAAATCAAATGTATGGCTTTTAGATGGTGTGTTTTAAAAACCTACACCTCGGAGCGCTGCCCAGAGATCTCGCTGTGGTTTTTAATGCATGTCAACCATTGGGATTTCTCATTCGTTCGTTTTTAGACTGTCACATCTCTGGAAGCGGTTGGTTTTCCACTCACTCAGGCATGTCCTCTCCAGCCCTTTGACTGTCTGCTCTGTGGATGGATATGGAGTAGATAGATGGGTAAATAAAGAAGTAGCCAGGCATCCTTCAGTTTGGATCTGCTCTGTTTTGGCAGTGCCGTCCACACATTTTACATCTGGTGTAAACATGTCCGTCAAATGACACTAGTAGAAGGGACCAGGGAAATTGGTATTCCGGGCCAGCATGCGATGCATGCACCTCTGCCGGCTTCTTCAGACTAGTGCCTTAACTTTGAGCATGAACACACAGACACACACACTCCAGTCTCACACCTCCCACATCAAGGAGCCATGAGTGGTCATTACAGTGAGTACCCTAGACTAGAGTTGTGGTGAAATAGCCAGTGGCTGGACTAGACTCTCCATGGCTTACTGGCCCACGCTCATTCCTTTCAACCCTTCAGTGGGTGTGTGTTGTAATGACTATAGCCTCGGTATGAGATCAGGACACCACCAGGTTATATCTCCTGACTCATAGTCACTCACTCTACCAGTCCACGGAGCCAATGGCCGCCTATTCCCAATATAGTGCACTAGTTTTGACCAGGACCAATAGGAGATAGGGTGCCATTTCAGACACCCCCAGTTTCCTTCCCCAGCTAGATGAGGCAACAAGATCTCATAGTTTCCCTTCGAAATTCAACGTATTATGGATGAATGTCTATTTTTGATGCATTCATTCCATGTGATTACAGGGTTAATTCCTCTTGGTTACAGGGTTAAAACAGAAACAACTCAAATGGTTAACAGTTTATCCCTTTCTGAGTGGTTAGAGCTATGGTTTGGGGAAGGCTTAAAAACGAAATAATAAAAAATGGCACGCTAGGTATCAGCAGTGTTCATAGTATTCTCACGGCTTGCTAGAGCGTTGTGGTCTGCCGTAGCACAGTGGTTTGCCAAAGTGCAGCGTTTTCTTTAAACCCCCCGAGGAAGTCATAAATTGACATTCTCAGGATCTTTTCAAATGTCCAAAATCGCTGTCTGTTTTTAGTGACCAGCCTGGATGAGGAGCCAGTCAGTACTCTGTTGGCTGACTGGCTAGGGGCAGGCCCAGAGTCTCTCATTCAGGCTAAAGATGAGAGCCACTGATGTTAAAGACTGACACAATGCAAAAGATGGGGCCAATGGGGTGATGAGGGCTCATACGTTTTGTCCCCTCCCTTTTGTGTCATGACATCTCATCCTGTTAAGAGCTTCTGCTCTAACTGTAAAACAGACTTCACCTCCTCTGTGACACTGACAGTCTGAGATTATCCAAGTGCGGACTGAGCACTATTTTAGGTGGAGTCTGTCTGTCTGGCTCACTGGCTGGCTCCTCTTCCTCTCCTCCATCCCCCCCTTCACCTTTAATTAGAGAAGTGTCAGTTAATCTGTTACTCCCCCCTCCCCCTCAGCTCTGAGTAGCTCTCTCTCCGTCAACACTGCCGATGCAATTTCTTTGTTTGACAGTTAGATTTTTTGACACCTTTTGTGTTGTCTGTTTGGGAACAGTACCATGCTGACTCTCTCTGTTTCTCTTTCTCTCTCTTTTCTCACTGTCTCTCTCCCCCTCCCTCACTCATTTAAGTACACATACATTCTCTTTAGTTGCAAATAACATTCCAGATTGATGAGGGCTGGCGTCTCTATGGTTGAAAAATAAAAATGTCAGCCAGCCCGGCCCAGGACTAAAAACCTCAGGATCTGCTACAGTCATCAGGAACTATTTTGTGTGAGAATGTCAAACACACACACACACACACACACACAGTGGAACAGAACAGCACTGGCTTACATGCCTGTGGGCCCTGGGCTAGCAGCAGCACTGTTTCATTTAATCCTGTTCCGCCCTTACTGTCTGTACAACCCAGATGGGCTAATGAAGGCCACACTGACGTGAACAGTCAGTTCTGAGTAACACGCACAAGAGCAGGCAAGGTCTTTTTTCATTTAGAATGTTCTGGTTCGGAATTCAAGGGTAAAAAGCGATTCTTTTCTCTTTTCCCCCAGCATTCAGCTCTCCTCACTCGCAAAAGAAAAGTCATTTCATTCTCCCTGGTAGAATCCACACACACAACACACTAAGGATACAATGAATTTCTCCCAACAAGATTTTTCCTTGGCTCTATTATGAACACTATAACCTCAGGGTAAACACAATTAGATAACAGCAGCACACAGCCTGCTTTGCTTTCTCCTCTCCTTCTCCCTCAGCCATTATCACAAACAATGGAACAACATAAAGGCTTAGCTTTCTTAATTGCTTTCGCCTTTAATTGGGAAAGACTGCTAAGGACTAGCTGTTAATAGAACCAGCCAACCCGACAGGGTTTTCTTCTCACCTTGTTTTTGTAACACGGAAGCATCTTTTCTAATGAGCTGCTTATTTTGATGCTGAACTCTTAATTTTCACTCACACACACCTCACACACCACACACTCACACACACCTCATACTCACACACCACACACTCACACACACCTCATACTCACACACCACACACTCACACACCTCATACTCACACACCACACACTCACACACCACACACTCACACACACCTCATACTCACACACACCTCACACACCTCATACTCACACACACCTCACACACCTCATACTCACACACCTCATCCTCATACTCACACACCACACACTCACACCTCACACACCTCATACTCACATGCCACACCACACACTCACACACCACACCACACACACACACCTCATACTCACACACCACACTCACACACCTCATACTCACACACCTCATACTCACACACCTCATACTCACACACCTCATCCTCACACACCTCATCCTCACACACCACACCACACACACACACCTCACACACCTCATACTCACACACCACACTCACACACCTCATCCTCACACACCACACCTCACACACCTCATACTCACACACCACACACTCACACACCACACACTCACACACCTCATACTCACACACCACACTCACACACACCTCATACTCACACACCACACCTCATACTCACACAGCACACCACACACACATACACACACTTGCATGCACTAGTTGTCCCCTTCCATAGGCTACACTACAGCTGAACCCCGGTCTCTTTCAGCCCCTAAAGCATTGGGTTGTTTTTCTCTGCAATCTTCTCTATAGTACCATTCCTACACTTCCTCCTGAATGTGTAACCAAGGCAGATTTTGCCCTGACATGGGGAGATATTGACCAAAGCAATCAGTGGCATGATTTATAGCTGGCTGGTGTCATTTTATAAATGGCCCTCTCCTCTCCCACCCTCACTGTTTTTTCTCCACAGATGGGAGAGTTGTTCTGCCCCTGAGAAATGGAGGAAAGTTAGCTTTTAATGTAGCAATTTGACACATGACACAAGCCTTGAAGTTGTGAATGTGCATGGATCAGTCTTTAAATACGGCATTATCTCTTATCACTTCACTCTTATATAAAGAGGCTCACCCAATGATTAGGAGACTATTATAGATGTATATGAGTTGGGGTGGAGACTGGAGAGTCACTTGCTGCGTCATGTCATGGGGTCCCTAATGCCATGATGAAAGTACAAGGGGTGTCTGGGTCGGTCAGTATTAGACACCTGGCTTAACTCCACTGGCTGAGCCATGACTCCACAAACATACTGCACACGCAAGACGAGTAAGGATTGTAATCAACTGGATATACAGGTGCCTGCCTGGGTCACTGCAGAGTAAAGTCCACATCATACCAGTCTAACCCACCTGGGTTTTACCCTGTGGGCAATTAGGAATCGATTGGAGTAGCAGAAGCCACACACAGCACTGCTGCAGCATCTGATCTTTCATAGCTGTGCTAGAGATAGTCTTACTGCACTGTCTGAGTGTTTGTATTGTTGAAAGAGCCTGTGTTTTATTTTCTGTCTGATGTGTATTTGAAGTGGATATGTCATAGTGACTGGGTGGCTGTTAGGCCAGAGCCCCGTCTGTCTGTCTGGTTTCATCATCTCTTGCTGTAGTCTCTCTACCACTCTAAAGCAGAGTGTCAGCTGGAGCATTACTGTAGGCTGACCTTTGCTGCTGCGCTCCCCAGTTTTCTGACATTCAGGGGCGCTGTGGGGGAGGATGATTGTGTGTGTGTGTGTGTTAGATGCCTCTGGGTGTGTATAAAACAAACCAATCGAAAATTGGGATCTTGCTTTGACTGGTAACCCTCCCTTTCTCTTCTATCTATATTATACACGTCTGCGTTTGATGTGAGGTTGACTACCTCCACCCCAATGCCTTTGTGTTCTTGAAAACATTCTTGTTATCCTTGTCGAGAAACATTGGCACTAAGATGAATGGAGAGAGAAAAAGCTGAAAATCTCCCTTGCGACTTTAAGACCGGCACTGAAATCCGCCGCATCACCCTGGCCCCACAGAACGAAACAGCAACAAATCCTTAGATCTGTGTGCACTCCTTCTGCCGCCCACTCCCCCCCATTATTCCTCCCATAGCCACCCTTCCACAGGCCCCAACTGTCCTGCCCAAGCCACCCCTGCCCTGCCCAGCCCCCCTCTCCGACCCCATACCTCCCCACCCAGACCCCAAGGTGCAGCACAGACAGGTCTGTCTCGGGTAACTCTCTCTGTGTAACTGCCAGCTTCATTAAGGGTTGTTTTCCTTCCCCTCGCTGGGAGGATTTAAAAGAGCTGTCATCCTGACCTTTTTCAGCGCCTGTGTTTTTAGAGTTCTCACCCCTTCCTCTCCCTTCCCCTCTCTCTCCCCCCTCTACGGGGGACATGCGCTTTTTAAGCCGCCACCCTGCGGTAGACGGCCGTGCCAAGGTTGTTGGTGGGTAATTGCCTCCCTCATAACACTGCGGTGTGTGTGTGTGTGTGTGTGTGTGGTTTTTGTCTGTGCTCCGGTGTTTGTTCTGATGCCACGCGGCAGCAGAGGAGAATGGCACGGGGCAACGCACTCTGTCGACTTAATTTGCTCCCTGACTGACCTTCCGTGCTGATTAAGCAAGCATCTGTGGTGTTTTGAATAACTGCAATTAAAGCTGTTCTCTCTCTGCTGCTGCTGTTACCTCCGATTATGTTACTCCGTGGCAACCTCTCTCAGACACAGCTTCTCACTATTTAAAGTACCTTGTTATTTTTATTTTTCATACGGTTTGGTCTCTTACTGTACTTTGTTTGACGTCCCCTAAATGTACACATGTTGTAGCGCTAGCCTCTTGAGGCCTGGTTGGGGACCGTAGTATTGATGTGGTACTTACTGCCATGTTTCTGCTACTGCTCTCTGGAGTAGCTTCTTTGAGTGGAGTGCAACACACACACACATTTATATAAGGGTAATTAATTCCTCCTGCTAAGGTCTTGTAGAGGCAATGCACAGGTTGTATCACCTGACTAACACGGGGGGTGGTGTGACTGTGAAAGAGTAATTTTCAACCTGCCTAAGCATATGGACAGAATCTGCCCCATGTTTTACCACTAGCTGTTTGATGTTATAATTGAAGTTATTCACAACTGAGGGTTCTATTAGCCTTCCCTGTGCTGCTCTATACTATTACTGTATTATCTCCATGTAGCATATGTGGATCTGCAGTTATGTCTGAGTTCTGACCCCCCTCCTCCTCTCTCTCCCCTGTAGTGTGAGGAGGACCCAGTGTCCCATGTTGCATTAGTGTCTGTGTGAAATGCTGGCCTGTCTGCCAGGGCCAGGTGACCTCTCCCTCCAGCTTCTCTCACACACGCAGATGAACACTGGACTTCAGAAATGTAAGTGTCTGTACTCTACTCTCCTACACACACACACCAGGTTGCTAAAATCCTTCTGCCCACCCACCCCACATCAGATGAACAGAGCTGCTGGGTGCTTGCCTGGTTCTCTGTAACAGCCTTGTGTCAAAACCTAAAGAGACGACCGAGAAAGAAAAAGTGTTGTGCTCCGATACAATAGATCACAATTCATGTAGAAGTCGGGATGAGACTGTACTAATAACTTGCTAGAGAATGTTGTGCGCCCCCCCCTTCCTCCCTCTCTTGCACGTCCTTCCTGTCCTTCCCCCCACAGGGATGCGTTTTGGTGATAATAAAGAAGTCAATCTCGTTAGGATGAGAAACGAGGACGGACCAGGCAGCCAGTCAACAGCCAGCCACCAGCACACTGAGCAGGATGTTTGTGTGTGAACAACACGCCCTTCTCTCACACAGTCTCACCTGTCTCCACATGACACCACAAAACACTCTCCCCCATTTCCCCTGGGGTGAGGGACTGGACAGGTGACATACCTCTCATATGCACGTACACCTTATGGATTATTAGGTGTCAGTCAATAGCCGTAAATCGTTTCGGTATTTGCTGTTATTGGATTCACTTCAGAGATTCCTATGGTTTAATATCAAATAACGGTTACAGTGCCTAACATGTACAACCTATATGGAGTAACAGAACATACAGTTGAAGTCGGAAGTTTACATACACTTAGGTTGGTGTCATTAAAACTCGTTTTTCAACCACTCCACAAATTTCTTGTTAACAAACTATAGTTTTGGTAAGTCGGTTAGGACATCTACTTTGTGCGTGACACAAGTAATTTTTCCAACAATTGTTTACAAACATATTATTTTACTTATAATTCACTGCATCACAATTCTAGTGGGTCAGACGTTTACGTACATTAAGTTGACTGTGCCTTGAAACAGCTTGGAAATTCCAGAAAATGATGTCATGGCTATAGAAGCTTCTGATAGGCTAATTGACATAATTTGAGTCAATTGGAAGTGTACCTGTGAATGTATTTCAATGCCTACCGTCAAACTCAGTGCCTCTTTGCTTGACAACATGGGAAAATCTAAAGAAATCAGCCAAGACTTCAGAAAAAAAATTGTAGACCTCCACAAGTCTGGTTTATCCTTTGGAGCCATTTCCAAACGCCTGAAGGTACCACATTCATCTGTACAAACAATAGTACGCAAGTATAAACACCATGGGATTCGCAGCCGTCATACCGCTCACGAAGGAGACGCGTTCTGTCTCCTAGAGATGAAAGTACTTTGGTGCGAAAAGTGCAAATCAATCCCAGAACAACAGCAAAGGACCTTGTGAAGATGCGGGAGGAAACAGGTACAAAAGTATCTATATCCACAGTAAAATGAGTTCTATATCGACATAACCTGAAAGGCCACTCAACAAGGAAGAAGCCACTGTTCCAAAACTGCCATAAAATAGCCAGACTACGGTTTGCAACTGCACATGGGGACAAAGATCGTACTTTTTGGAGAAATGTCCTCTGGTCTGATAAAACAAAAATAGAACTGTTTGGCCATAATGACCATCATTATGTTTGGAGGAAAAAGGGGGAGGCTTGCAAGCCGAAGAACACCATCCCGACTGGGAAGCACGCGGGTGGCAGCAGCAGCATGTTGTGGGGGTACTTTGCTGCAGGAGGGACTGGTGCACTTCACAAAATAGATGGCATCATGAGGAGGGAAAATGATGTGACTATATATTGAAGCAACATCTCAAGACATCAGGAAGTTAAGGCTTTGTCGCAAATGGTCTTCCAAATGAACAATGACTCTAAGCATACTTCCAAAGTTGTGACAAAATGGCTTAAGGATAACAAAGTCAAGGTATTGGAGTGGCCATCACAAAGCCCTGACCTCAATCCTATTGAAAATGTGTGGGCAGAACTGAAAATGCTCTGTCAGGAATAGGCCAAAATTCACCCAACTTATTGTGGGAAGCTTGTGGAAGGCTACCCGAAACGTTTGACCCAAGTTAAATAATTTTAAAGGCAATGCTACCAAACACTAATTGAGTGTATGTAAACTTCTGACCCACTGGGAATGTGATGAAAGAAATAAAAGCTGAAGTAAATCATTCTCTCTACTATTATTCCGACATTTCACATTCTTAAAATAAAGTGGTGATCCTAACTGACCTAAGACTGTAAAAATTCTCTATGATTAAATGTCAGGAATTGTGAAAAATAATGTATTTGTCTGAGGTGTATGTAAACTTCCGACTTCAACTGTGCATGTTGTGTTGAACAATGGACACACATGCATGTCTTTCCCAGTCTTTTTGATCCCTCAGAACTGGTGCAAAGTCCTGTAGAAAGCTTCTCAAATCTCCTATCCAGGACCTCGTAGATGACAATCTCATAAAGGGAAGGGGATACGTAGTTAGTTGTATAACTAAATGCATTCAACTGAAATGTGTCTTCCGCATTTAACCCAACCCCTCTGAATCAGTCATGTACGTTATTGATCAGACCCACCCCAACAGACCAGCTTCATTTAGATTCACACATCTCCCGGAGGCACAGAGATTTCTAGAGAATGTCCCTTCATACTTGGAGGAATCTCTCTCTCTCTCTCTCTCAGCCCCAGTCTGACCTAGTTCTGCAGCAGTTTTGTGTGTTATAAAACGCTGTCTGTCTTGCTCCGTCACTATGGCTCATCAAGACAAATTGGAAGAATCACTGTAATCAGCCTACCCCTAAGAGCACAGCAGTGCCGAGCGAGGGGGTGTCTCGCTAAGTGCCAACGTCCGCCATGTTGTTTTGTTCCCTCTACTCTGGCAGGAAGGCATGTGACAGAGTACAGTGGAACGAGCTTGGTTCTGAAAAGGTCCACTCCGAAAAAATTAAGTAAATCTGAGTGGGCCTTTTTTATGTTTGTCACCTGCTCCACTGCTGCTGTGTTCTGTGACACGCAGAAGGGCTGAAAGTAAAAGTTTGATTTGTTTTTCTCCCCGATAGTCTGGTGTGATCCATTTTGTTGGTTAGAGCTATTCTGAAGGAAATGTGGATGTGGAATTGTTCTCTTTCTCACTAAACTAGTTCTTGTTCATTACCTTCTCACACAAGAATCCCCCTCCTTTTCATCTGCTAGGCTTGAATGCAATGATAAGTAAGGCGTTGTGACACAGGCGTTGGGCACACAAATATGTTTCTTGAGACAAGCCAAAGTCGGTAGATGAAGTCTACCCCACTTCGCCGTGATTGGTCAACAGTAGGGATTCTTCAATAAATGAGGACTTGTATTTTATTTCACCTTTTATTTAACCAGGTAGGCCAGTTGAGAACAAGTCCTCATTTACAACTGCGACCTGGCCAAGATAAAGTTAAGGAGTGCGACAAAAACAACAACAGAGTTACACATAAACATACGTACGTATAGGAAAATCTATGTACAGTGTGTGCAAATGTAGAAGATTAGGGAGGTAAGGCAATAAATAGGCCATAGAGGCGAAATAATTACAATTTAGCATTAACACTGGAGTGATAGATGTGCAGATGATGATGTGCAAGTAGAGATACTGGGGTGCAAAAGAGCAAGAAGATAAATAACAATATGGGAATGAGGTAGTTGGGTGTTCTATTTACAGATGGGCTGTGTACAGGTACAGTGATCGGTAAGCTGCTCTGACAGCTGATGCTTAAAGTTAGTGAGGGAGATATAAGTCTCAAGCTTTAGTGATTTTTGCAATTAGTTCCAGTCATTGTCAGCAGAGAACTGGAAGGAAAGGCGGCCAAAGGAAGTGTTGGCTTTGGGGATGACCAGTGAAATATACCCTGCTGGAGCGTGTGCTACGGGTGGGTGTTGCTATGGTGCCAAGTAAGACATTAAATAAGTTTGACATGTTCAGGGACTGCATTATGGATATTTTGATGTGCAGAATGTCAAAGTAGGATCCAGAATGGGCTGATGTATTTTAGGGTCTTTAGAGATGAATTTGCCTGTATAATGATGAATTTCTGTGCATATTGACTTAGGCTATATGCTACATAATTCCCCACATGAGTTAGTGGGAACTCAAAACACATTAGCTAGATTGCTAACCCTAAATTATATTGTTGCTATATAAATGCTGAGCGATTAGTGCTTCTTGAGGTCTGTTTGGTTTCGGTTCGATTTAGATTTATTTTCTTCACAGATTTTGGTTTCAATCAATTTTTTAAACATTAAATGCACTATGCATTATGTGGGCAAAATGCTGTAACGACACAATAAATCAATTAGTAAAAGTCACATGATGGTAGTGACTGCCCATTGTTGCTTATCACTTAACCATAATTTATTCACATTACTTTAATTTAACTAATTCCTAGTGTTTTATTTGATGACTTTATTATTTAATTTCAAGTCATCTCATCTCTAGAGCTACTGCCTATTCTTTCTGTCAAAATCACTATTGTAGTTCTTCAAAGTAAATAAGGCAGTGTGGCAGTGCTGAATACAAACTATCAATCACTTAGATCATGTATTTTCAAGTAGAGAACTCACTGTGAAAAGTTAAGGGCTGGAACACACAGAAACAGCTTTTCGTCAGACTGAGTCAGAGCTCAAATGCCTGGAAAGTGTAAATGGCCCCCCGGTTCCTCTACAGAACAGAGAAGAGAAGGAAGCATGTAGAGATAAGAGAGAATTACAACAAATGGAGCAGGCAGGAACATTTTACTCTCTCAGTAGCTACTTTACCGAAGGGGCTGCATGGGAAGATACTGAGATCTGAAGTAGATGACGACTACATTCGCTCTGTCAGCATAACGAGTCTCTTGCTGTTTAAATTAAGTCTCTCTTGTCTTATCATTATGGAACGCTCAGAGAGAGAGTGCAGTGTAAAATTGAAAAAATTGACGAAGAAGCCTTAATTGTCATTGCTGTATGGCTCTGATGTCTGATTCGATATCCTGCTAGTGTGTGAAACATTTTTCATTAAAACAGTGTGCGCCTTTGGCCTCCCTACTGTTTAAATCTTGTTTCGGTGAAAACTGTAGTTTGAATAAGAACCTGGTGTGTGTCTTACTGAGTGTGCAGTAGTTTTCCTATCCATTTCTCCAAAGATCTGTTCAGCTGGAGGTCACACAGATGTGCCCGTAGCCACATGCACAGTGCACACGCAGTATTGTACAGTTTAGCTAAGTTGGACATCTTGATTAGATTTTATCTTCCTGTCATTGAACGGAGAGATGGCTCATGGAGGTCATTTAGTAATCTCTGGTACAAAACTTGCAAAGGTATGACTGGCTGGCTGGGCAGGCGTTGTGGTTGTCTTTGCTCTGTTTGCTTACCCAGGCATTAAGTCAGAAGAAGGAATTAAGCAGCCAGTGATTGAGAGTGTTGAGCTCAAACGCCTGGCCCAGACCCCTGCATTAATGAGCCTGCCTTCAGTAGGCAGAACAGTTAGTCACCCCACCCACCCACACACACCCGTCAATGCCACTCCGGCCCCTCTCATTGACACCCTTTGTTTCCTGCTCACTAATAGAGGATGAATTAGTCCGTTGGCATGACTTCCTTTGCCACCGCCGTGCCAATGCCTGACAGCTCAGCTCTCTGCCTTGTGCCGCTGCTGCCTAGCCCACTCACTCTGGATGCTGCCTGTGAGGCTGAGCAGAGGAGAGGAAGATGGAAAGAGACTTCCAGCTAGACGAAAGACATTAGATGAGTCTGCTAAAAAGGCACTCTGTTAACATTGCTTGACATGTCAGACTATTGCCCCAGTGAAGGACAGAACTAGCCACCCTCCAATAAACACTACGTTATTTTTTTTTACCTGCGTATTTAATAGAAACATTTTGTACGAGATGATAGAATTATTGAATAGTAAAACAAAATATAAGTAGTGCACTATATAGAGAATAGGGTGCAATTTAGGACGCAACCTGTGTGTATGTTTAGGTCAGGCTGGCTTGGCCAGGGAGGCTGTGAGGCCCAGGGCTCAGCCTGGAGAGGGGATGCTTGGTGAGCCTGCAGATACAGAGCCTCTCCTCAGTCCAGATCACAATGACTGGAGGCAGGCCCCTTTCTCTAATATAACATTATTACTGACTTCTATAGTTGGAGAAAAAAATGGGTCTCATTGAGTGACTGTGCAAGACTGAAACACGCAATCACATTAACACATGCTAAACACACACACAAGACACACCTGTCAAATACACACCTTATCAGTCTCACACACACACACTACAGCATCGGCACACACACTGGGGTATTGTTAAATATAGCCAGTGAGGTGCTTAGCAGCTGTAACAAATGACTGTCAGAGGGCTCAGTGGTGTTCCGGAGATCACAGAGATGCTGTGTGATTACTGTCTGCTGTCATGGAGCTGCGCCACTCTCTCTCTCTCTCTGCCTCTTTACCACTCTGCCTCCTTCATTTTCAAGGTGTTGACTGTACTTCCATTCTCAGCACACTAACACAATAAATGTAATTCTACATTTCAAAGGAAGAAAATGCACAGCAAGTTGCAGCAATTGTCAAGAACTCAGCGCTCTACACTGTGAGCTATTTGTGCAGTCATGTTACAACTTGGGATAGTTATTTTGATTATCAGAACCTGCCGGTGGACTTCTGGTAAGGAAGCTTTTGTGAAATTTTGGCTGATATGGAATCTGATATGGAATCTGTTACCAGATGTAATTATGTGCTCAGCTGGTCATCCTCAGCGTAGTGGCTAATTGTGCCAGGTTGGCCTATGAGAAAAGCTAGCAGCTAGCCATTTTAGACTCAGTTATAAACCTTGGGTCTAAGCAAAAGTTTGAGTATGGCCCCATTGTGGCCGGAAGCTATTGACCTCACTGTTACTGTCTGAATGACTGACAGCCCTTAACCCCTACTATGGTGCTTCAGAATGTGTTGCTTGCAGGGGAATCCAGGCAAGAACTCTCTGTATGCATCCAAAATGGCACCTTATTCCCTATAGACTGCACTATAAAGGGAATGGGATGCCATTTGGGACTCTGCTTGTGTCCCCGTGAGATATGAGATGAGAGCACTGTGTTGTTTTTCATGTTAGGGGAAGCGCTGAGATTTGGAATGTGATAATGTTGTTAAAGTCAGTCAGGTTCTGTTCTACTCAGAAGAGAACCTTAGAACCTCAGTTCAGATTATCATACATCTTTTCTTCTGATGGGAAACCTGTCATTTTGCTTTTTACCTGCTTTAACATGTTTCTCTCTCACTTCCCCTCTTTCTCTTTGTCCTTCCTCCCCTCTCACCTTCTCCCCTCCACCCCACTCTCTCTCTCTCGGTCTGTCACCCCAGGGGACACTACACAGAGGATGAGATCCGCTCAATATCCAACCCCTGCAGAATTGGATGCTTATGCTAAGAAGGTTGCCAACAACCCCCTGACCATTAAGATCTTCCCCAACAGTGTCAAGGTCCCCCAGAGGAACCACGTGCGCCGCACAGTCAACGGGCTGGATACCTCAGGCCAGCGCTACAGCCCCTACCCCCCCTCTCAGGCCAGTGCCAAGGCCGGCCTCCTTGCCATCATCAAGATGCCCGTCATCAAGGGCATCCTCAAAGACTTTGATGGCAGCCGGGTACGCCTGCACCCCTCCGAGGTCATCATGAACCCCCCTGGCCCCGGAGGGCCATATGCAGCAGCAGCCGCCTCGACCAGCACTTTAAACCACCACCCCCCTTCCCAAGGCCAGGGCCAGGGCATGCCCCGGCAGAGCCTGAACCCTCACCCTGGGAGCCAGACTCACCCTCAGACTCTACAACAGACTCACCCCCAGCAGCAGGGTCAGTGCCAGGTCCTCAGACACCCACCCTCCATGCCCCAGCAGCACCCCGAGCAGAGTCTGCCCAGGCCCCAGACTCTGTCCCACCCCCCAGCCCTGGGCCACCCCCAGCCTCCCTCTGGCCCCACCTTGCTCCTCCAACAGCAGCAGCAACAGAACCTTCAGCAGCAGGGGCAGCCTCCTCCCGGCCTTCAGGGGGGCCGGAAGATGCCAGACGCCGATGCGCCGCCTAACGTGACCGTCTCTACCTCAACAATTCCTCTGTCCATGGCCGCCGGCCTGAACCAGGGCCGCCAGCCAGACCTGAGCAGCATTGTGCACCAGATCAACCAGTTCTGCCAAGCCCGGGCCCAGGGGGCTGGAGCCACCTCCATGTGCGAGGGCCAGATCGCCAACCCCAGCCCCATCAGCCGCAACCTCCTCATCAACGCCAGCTCCAGGTTGTCCATGCACAGCCACCCACAACACAACGTCTGTCCCCCCGGGCTGCCCCCACACCCCAACTGCATCATGTGCCCTGCGAACAAGGCTGCTGCCCCCTCTCACCCCCAAAACAACATGGCTGCCTCTAACATGATGCCTGTTTACCACAATGATATTAAACAGCAGCATCAACAACAGCAGCATCAACAACAGCAGCATCAACAACAGCAGCATCAACAACAGCAGCATCAACAACAACAACATAATCACCAACAGCAGATGCGCTGGAACCAGCAGCAGTTGGCTCATCTACAGCACATGCAGCAGGATGGTGGGGTCCACCCCTGCAAGCACCCCCCTCACATGGGCTACCCCCCAGAGCTGTGTGTGGGCCAGCCATACAGCCTGAAGCCTCCTATAGAGAAGCCCACCCCCTCTCCCCCCGTCAACAACAACAACAACGGCATGCCTGGGGGTCCAATGGCCCACTACACCAGCGGTGGCCACTATTTCCAACAACACACTGTGTGGAACAGCAGTATCCTGCCAACGCCTAACAGCGACAGCTCCGGGTCTCAGGACCTGGCCATGCCATTCCATGGTGGGCCCCAAGGGGGCTCCACCACCCTAGACTGCGGTGGGCCCCTTGGGGGAGGCCATTACAGGCCCGGGGTGAGCTCCTCCTCCTCCGGCCAGACTAGTCTGGTGCAAACGGCAGAATACTTGGGCGGGGACTTCCAGACGCCCTGCTTCCGAGATCACAATCTGGGGCTGATGGGAAAGATGCACAGGCCTCCCATGAACAGGGTGGGGCCCGAGGTTGGCCCCGGGGACGGCAGAACCGCTCACATCCAGCACCCAGGGTACAGATAAGATAAGCTACAGACGGTCTTGTCTACACAGCAGTTATCGAAAACAAAAACCTTCTTTTAGTCTTAAAGGAAAAATATTAAATATAATTAAATTAATAAATTAAGTAAAAATTACCGCTAACATTAAAAAGAGGACAAATTAATATATAATAAAGAGCGGTGTTGGTTTTTGTTTCTTTCTTTTTCTTGGAGTCTATCTTGCAAGTGATCAATTGATTTTGTAAATGAGTGCTTTCACTAGGCACCCTCTAGGAAGCGTTTCTAATGTATGTGATTGTCATCATTCCCTGCCTTTTTTCCATCCTACCTGTCTATCAGTGTGCCTGGATCTAAGGATACAGAGTTATTTTTTACTTCAGATCTGTCCTTCCTTCAATTTCTGCAGAGGATGGATGAAAACTCACTGACGCTTCATGGAGGAAAGAAAAAACAGGGTCGTGTAGGGATTTCTCCGCTGCGATTAGTTTTGTTGGACAAGTGGCTAATTTTCCTTTTTTGCGTTTACTTGTGAAACTCGTAGTGACGTCAATATTAAAAACACAAGCATATATATTTTCCTCTTGAAATCACCTTGCAGATGAGATAATGAATGGTTCAGTGTGAAACTGAAACAATAAGTCACTGGACACTACAAAGGACAGACGGAGACACATGTACAAAGAGGCTTTTTCTTTCTTTTGAAATGTATTTATTTGTTTTTAGGACTGTTTTCTTAATCAGGTCACTGTTCAAGGTTGATTCCTCGCTATCATCAAAGTATCTAATCAGGTTGATGTTTGTACAGAGTATAGATATATACTGTATAGACAGTATAAACATCGAGATCCAGCAGGGAGCAACATACGTAGGGACTGACTGGGGGAGCTGACCAACGCTCTCTTGCTCAAAATGCTGCAATGAATTCAGGTGTCTGTTACAAACCATTTGTCCCCAATGCCAATTGAGATTGGCAACATGATTGTGGATTAATATATTTTATTTCAATGGAGTGAAAAAATAAATGATATCTGTTCATTCTGTCTGAAGCCTTAAATGGCCAAAGTCACATAAATGACAAGGAAAACTTATTTTAAAAGATGTAATTTTATGTTTCCTATCATTTATCGTAAACCCGAAAACAACTACTTGAATTGTTGAAATGCAATGTTCTGTTTGGCAGTTGTTTAGTGAAGGCAGTGGGATAGTTAGCAGGACTAAACCTTTCTACTGGAGTGAAATAAATATAATTGTTACTAATATAATGTTATTTTAGAAGCTAACTATGAACCAAATCAGAGTTTTGATCCTGAGTGTATTTTGTTGTTTTTAATCACTAAGGGTAACTTCGGTGTAGTTGCTACTGATTCTCGTATGAAGTCTGCTGAAAAGACCAAATTGATCACTTGCAAGATCACTTGGAGGTTAAAGGAAAATGACTTTAACTTAAGTGAAACAGCAAATGCATTGTTTATTTTATTTTACACTGGCTTACCTACTATACTACTGTAACTTTTTAAAGTGTAAAGATTGTGTGTGAATGATGCCTGCTGATGCGGGTTGAGTATAGACGTGTGTGCATGTGCGTTTTGTATGTATGCAGATGTGAGTGTGTGTCTGTACATGAGAGTGGTGGACACACTGACCTCCACTTTCTGTTCGCCTCCCTCCCTAACAGCCCTTAAAAAGCCTTAAGTATTTGGTCCTTGGACTTTCCCTTGAAAACAAGCATGGTTATAACGAAAACCCAAAATGATGATTATGAGAATGACGATTGCAAGGATACATACAGAGGACCCGCAATTTCTGTTTGTTAATTTGCCTTTTATTTTAATGGAAGTTTTTGTTGAATAGAAAAGGCAATTCCTTAGAGATTCTTATTTTATTACAAAACAAGAAATGGAGTAATATTTTGTAATGATATTTTAATCCTACAGCGCCTTGCAAAAGTATTAATTCCCCTTGGATTTCTTCAAATTTGATTGTGTTACAAAGTGGGATTAAAATGGATTCTATTGTAAATTTTTGTCAACAATCTACGCAAAATACTCTGTCAAAGTTTAATATTAATAGAAATTAAATGACTAAAATATAGTTGCATACGTATTCATCTCCCTGAGTCAATACATGTTAGAAACACCTTCGCAGCGATTACAGCTGTGAGCCTTCTTGGGTAGGTCTGAGCTTTACACCTATATTGTGCAATATTATAAACTGGATATTATAAACTGGTGGTTAGAGCCCTGAATGATGATTGTCTGAAAGCCGCAGTATATCACACCGTATACCACGGGTATGACCCAAAACATTTTTACTGCTCTAATTACGTTGGTAACCAGTTTATAATGGCAATAAGGCACCTTGGGGGGTTTTGTGGTATATTGGCCATATACCACACCCCCTCGGGGCCTTATTGCTTAATTAGCCCATTATTCTTTTCAGAATTCTTCAAGCTCTGTCAAGATGTTGGGGATCATGGCTAGACAGCAATTTAAGTATTTTTCATAGATCTTCAAGCATAAGTCAACTGTAACTTGCCCACTCAGGAACATTCTCTGTCTTCTTGGTAAGCAACTCAAGTGTAGATTTGGCCTTTTGTTTCAAGTTATTGTCATGCTTAAAGGTGAATTCCTCTGCCAGTATCTGGTGTAAAGCAGACTGAAGCAGGTTTTCCTCCAGGATTTTGCCTGTGCTTGGCTCCATCCCATTTCTTTTTATCCTGAAAACTCCCCAGTACTTGCTTTGCCTTGTTGCACACAAGATGAATGTTTTGCAACATTTCTATTCAGTATATTTGTATTCTTTTCACTCTGTCATTTAAGTCGGTGTGGCGTCACTACGAAGTTGATGATCCATCCTCAGTTTTCTCCCATCACAGCCATCAAACTGTTTTAAAATTACTTATGGCTTCATGGTAACATCCCTGAGCAGTTTCATTCCTGTCCTGCAGCTCAGTTTAAAAGGTTGACTTTATCTTTCATGTGTCTGGGTGGTTTAATATATAATCCATAGTTATTAACTTTACCATGCTTAATGAGAAATTCAATGTCTGATTTGTTATTGTTACCCATCTACCAATTACTGTCCTTGTTTGTGAGGCTATCAAAAAATCTCCCTGCTCTTTTTAGTTGAATCTGTGCTTGAAATTCAATACTTGACTGAGGGACCTTACAGGTAGATACACAGTGCCTTCTAAAATTGATTAAAACAAATGTTTTCCACCTCATCAATTTACACACACTACCCCATAATGACAAAGCAAAAACAGGGTTTTTAGACATTTTTGCTAATGTATTATTATTTTTTAAATATAACATTTATGTAAGTATTCAGACGCTTTACTCAGCACTTTGTTGAAGCACCTTTGGCAGCGATTACAGAATTGAGTCTTCTTGGATATGACACTACAAACTTGGCACACCTGTATTTGGGGAGTTTTTCCCATTCTTCTCTGCAGATCCTCTCAAGCTCTGTCAGGTTGGATGGGGAGCTTTGCTGCACAGCTATTTTCAGGTCCCTACAGAGATGTTCAATCGGCCTCTGACTGGGCCACTTAAGGACATTCAGAGACTTGTCCCTAAGCCACTCCTGCATTGTCTTGGCTGTGTGCTTAGGGTCATTGTCCTGTTAGAAGGTGAACCTTTACCCCAGTCTGAGATCCTAAGCGCTCGAACAGGTTTTTGTCAAGGATCTCTCTGTACTGCGCTGTTCATCTTTCCCTCGATCCTGACTAGTCTCCCAGTCCCTGCCACTGGCAAACATCCCCACAGCATCATGCTGCCGCCACCATGCCTCATCGTAGGGATGGTGCCAGGTTTCTTCCAGACGTGACGCTTGGCATTCAGGCCAAAGAGTTATATCTTGGTTTCATCAGACCAGAGAATCTTGTTTCTAATGGTCTGAGTGCTTTAGGTGCCTTTTGGCAAATTCCAAGCGGGCTGTCATGTGCCTTTTACTGAGGAACGGCTTCCGTCTGGCCGCTACCATAAAGGCCTGATTGGTGGAGTGCTGCAGAGATGGAAGGTTCTCCCATCCCCACATAAGAAACGCTATACCTCCCTACCAAGCAAAAAGGCAGTAACTGCTCATTTGGTCAAAAATGAGTCATTTTTGCTACATTAAATACATGCTTAATCATGTGGACAGGTATCCTGCCTGTCTTGTATTGTGTTTTGGAGAAAATGGGGGTCATGTTAGCAGTAACTACATAAAGTTACTGTGAAACCAAGGTAAATAAAAGCAATTTTTTTCAGTTCCACACTGTGAGCAGTTACTGTCCTTTTTGCTTGGTAGGGCAGTATACCTCTGTCAGAGTGACCATCGGGTTCTTGGTCACCTCCCTGACCAAAGCCCTTCTCCCCCTATTTCTCAGTTTGGCCGAGCGGCCAGCTCTAGGAAGGGTCTTGGTGGTTCCAAATTTCTTCCATTTAAGAATGGTGGAGGCCACTGTGTTCTTGGGGACCTTCAATGCTGCAGACATTTTTTGGTACTCATCCTCAGATCTGTTCCTCGACACAATCCTGTCTCTGAGCTCTACGGACAATTCCTTCGACCTGATGGCTTGATTTTTGCACTGTCAACTCTGGGGCCTTATATAGGCAGATGTGTGCCTTTCCAATCATTTAAATTTACCCCAGGTGGACTCTAATCAAGTTGTAGAAACATCTCAAGAATAATCAATGGAAACAGGATGCACCTGAGCTCATAGCAAAAGGTCTGAATACTTATGTAAATAAGGTATTTATTTGTAATGTGGAAAAAATGTCTACACACCTGTTTTTACTTTGTCATTATGGTGTATTGTGTGTCAATTGCTGAGGAATTGTTTTTATTTAATCCATTTTAGAATAAGGCTGTAACGTAACAAAATATGGAAAAAGTCGAGGTCGTCTGAATACTTTCCAAAGGCACTGTATGTATGAGAGAAAGTGGAAGGGTTAGTCATTAAAAAATCATGTCAACCCCTAGTATTTCACACAGTGAGTCCATGTAATTGTTTTTTTTATATATATTTTAGACAAATTCTAATCCTGAACTAATTTAGGCTTTCCTGAGCAAAGGGGCATAATTTTTCTTCAACTTTGGCACTACAGAATATTTTGAGTAGATTGTTGGAAGAAAAAAACAAGACAAATCCAATTTAATCTTACTTTGTAACACAAAATATGAAGAAGTCCGAGGGGTCTGAATACTTCTGCAAGGCACTGTATGTGTAGTTACTGGACTGTAACAAACAAATATTTTCCCCAGTTTAAAAGCTTCAGTTGTGACTCGTTTATAATACTTGATTTTCTTGTTGTTTAAAAAAATGTCTTTGTTTTCTTTTACTATTGCTGTGAAATGGAGGAATGCCCAATAAGTATTTCTTTTACATGTCACTCTGTGGCTGTACGACAGATAAAAAGGCGAGAGAGTGAGAGTTGTGCTACTCTTTTGTAATATTGTAATAATAAAATAAAGTTCTAATTTATGCTTAGACATGAGTGTTCCATTGATGTTCTTTTGATGCCCAAATGCCGTTTCTCCTATTTGATGAGTCGTACAGAACTTGCAAATATGAGTATTTGAAATACATATGCTCAAAACCTTTCATTCAATGAGACCGATGGAGGAAATTGGACATTCTTCCACCTTAGGTATATGGTTTGGAGACAAACATGTCTGCTCACAGCCCTACAAATCTGCATGGGTTACACCCTGAGTGCTTGAATGAGTTCTTTAGATCAGACAGTATTGCAAGTTTTTTCCCCCCCGTTTGAGTCCCTGAAATTTAATTTCAACAGTACTGTGTGTGAAATAAAGTTTTACCTATATTATCATCATCACACAGTCATTGTTTTTTAGGTAGCACCTCATCTCCGCATCAATCAGGTACAGAAACCTAATTGGAACAGTTTCTGCAATTGGACCTAGTTAGGAAGTCAACAACCAACCTAGACCCCTTGTGCCTCATTGCCGTTTAACTGCGACAGCTGGTATACAAAGCGGTGATTGCACCAATTTCATTCAGTGCTTTGACCTCTTTCCTACTGTATCAAAGCGATCCAGTGTAAAATAGCGACAGGAAGTCACGTAGCCAGAGCAAGCTGTGAAATCGAGAAATCTGCAGGACACACTGGCTTTGATCCGTCTGGCAGGAGTTCTATAAAGAGAACACAGTGTAGGGGGACACTGACCGACCTCTTTCAGTTCAGACACTATCGCTCTTGAGAGATTTGAACAAGGCAGGGGTTGAATCATCAACAGCAACAGGGATATTATTCTGTGACCAATCACTGAACTTTGAAAATGCTTATTTATGTAGCGTTTTCATTTTGACAGACAGTTCACCAAACTGGCCAGAATGAGTCATTGATTTATCGATAATCACTAAGTATGCTGTTAGAATGTGGACAAGATCAGGACAAAGGACACATGTTAGAACCGGGCTCATATAATCAAGAAAGATGACATTGGCTAATTATAGTGGTGGACTTTGGCCTATGCCTGGGGCATCCAACTCGTCTGAGGCTTTTATAGTAAGGACATGTAATTTACCTGTGAAACTGTATTGCCTTTGAATGTGCCATGAACACAACCAGTCATGATGTTTTCATCTGATTGTCAAACACATCACTTTAAAAAGTAGATTACCTTCGCACGTTTATCCAAAATAATAACAGCATCCGAACAGTGCACTGTGCACCTGCCAAATTTCTTTCAATTCGCAAGATTCCTGACAGATCCAAAGACTATGCCATTGCACTGCACACTGACCTCACCCACAAGTGAGACAAGAGGAATGCATATGTGAGAATGCTATTCAGCAACTACAGTTTGGCCTTCAATACCATGGTGCCCTTTAAGCTCACCACAACGCTCACAGCCCTGGATCTGAACTCCCTATGCTACTGGGTCCTGGACTTCCTGACGGGCCGTCCCCAGGTGGCGAAGGTTGGCAACATTACCGCCTCCAAACTGATCCTCAACATGGGGGCCCCACAAGGGTGGGTCCTCAGTCCCCTCCTGCAAGAAAATGGCCTTGACGAAACCCCCCCCTACTAATTTCCTTAAATTTGTCACTAGAGTCAAATACTTTCTGTGGCACGCATCAGAGTCAAATACTTTCTATAGAACAAACTTCATGTCAGGATAGGCAACCGAAATTTGATCCTTCCACAATATATAGTTCCGACACATCTAGGGTTGCTACCCAAGCCGGCTTGTCGTTCGTTTTATCGGTTCTGTTGCTAGTCTTTTTTTTCCTGAATGTCAGGATAGGCAATTAATAATTTATGTATGTGTGTTATATTAAACATAGAGGAGGGAGTAAAATGTAGGCAATCAATAAACATTTCAGAACAACTACTAGTCGAATAAGACATGGAAGAGATGACAAATTTATTATTTATAGACAAATAGCCAAACCGAAAACTGCAGACATTACTAGTGCCTCCCCCGCGATCAAACCGCCATAAAAAATAAAATGAAGCGCAGCCTAAAGTGATCATTGGCAGCTGCCTTTAAGGACACAAATAAAAAATGCTTTCAGCTACTAAGATCAGTGAAATGTAGGCTTAACTGGCAACGGAGTGAAGAGCAGAAATCTCAACTAGCAAGCAAGTCGCAGCAAAGAAGAATTGAGTGCTTGCTCGTTCACATGAAGGGGGTTCTGGTAGGGGGAGATTTTCGGCACAACACCGCCCTCAACGAATATGTCCTCCAAACATAGGCTTCTCGGGCATTATCACTTAAATGTAGCCTTTATGCCTACATTCTTAAACTCTTGATGGTTGCTAGGCAGCTCCCTTTACTACTATCATCATGGCAGTTCTAAACTTTGCCAGGCATGTCACTTCACCCATCTCTTTGCAGAACCCACCACATGCACTATTTTCTTAACCACAAATGGATGTATCCATAAAGAATTAATGTGGGAATAAATATCACTGAATGACAAAAATATTGAAATAAAGTAGGCTAATGCAGTTGAAGGCATTCAATTGTTGCTTACTGAAACCCCAAAGTCCTCCAATTTTTATAATACATTTGATTGAAGCAATAAACTACCTGCGTGTGGTCAACTATTTCAGCACCATTTTGCTCTGCTTTGAGACAAGCTTGGTGTATTGATAAATCAATGTCAGATTTTTTTTTTCACTGAATCTCCGTTTCTATATTAGGCTGGGGAAATGTTAGCTAAATTGAGGTGAGTGGTGCTCATGATCATCTTTCCTAGTTGGCTCATTTATTAGCACTGATCAGAACATTTTGCCGTTATGTTATGTAGATTAACAAGTGGATTATTTTTCTCTTCACTCAACGTCGCTTAGTAGCCTAGCCTAGGCCTACTCCCGACCAAAAGCCTGTGACTTATCTTAATCAATCAATGTGATTTTGTTTCACTGAATCTCCATCTGTATATTTGGTTAATTGTCTGGCTGGACAAATAAGTGGAGGTGATATAGCTCACCTATTCGTTGTCTCATCTATCACTGATCAGAAACATTTAGCATGCAATAACGTAGCCTAAATTCAGTGTAGGCCTATAATTTTGCTCGGTCGTGTATAAGCAACCACAAAAGCCAACGAAGGGTGTTCAAATGCTTTGAAAAGGATGAAGATACTCTTAATGTAAGACCCTATGCCTGATCCCTAACAAAGCAGAGTGAGGGTAGGAAAGCGATGAAACGTGGGATTAAAAAAGCATGGGCTTGCCTTGGGCTCTGTTTCAAAATATCCCTTTTTTATATGACGGGTTCCACATGTTGTTGCCATAATGCAAGTTGTGTAGGAAGAATAAAATACAAATATTTTATTATATTTCATTACATTCTTAGCCCACTATAAAATATCTGTGTTGACTGTGTGTCTAGTCTTTGTAATTAACAAAATAACTGATTTATGTGCATGCCACAGTCATATAGGCTGCATAGATAAGTAAAGTAATTAAACTCAATATGCCATTCTATTCTTTTGAAAATACATTTTATTAGTCTTATGTTTCTTAGGACCTGCCTAAACGAATTAATAATGGATTTATTTTTGATGGTGTATATTCTCAATGGATTTATTAAAATAGATGACCACCCACATCTGCACATCACTACTACCACTCTTCTCTGGCATGTCATCATGCGCACGAGAGGTATAAAAAGTGTATGCAGGTGAGAAAATGGTAAAAATAGGCTTGCTTGTAAAAGGGTCACGTAAATATTTCTCAATTGTTTTTACAGGCAAAATACCTTAATCCTATGTCAAAGCAGTATATGATTAATTTTCTCCCATTGGAAACGACAGGCTTAGGTTTGTTATAAAAATCTTTGGCGTTATCTTTTTGGTTATTACTATACTTATGCCCCAACCCATTTGTTTCTGGGACCAATCAAATGGTCCGAATGTGTTCGCATTCTATAAAGGTCTAAGAGTCAAATCCAGACACATTGCAGAGAAGAAACAAACCGTTGTGGGTGTGGCTTTCGGTCTGAGAAATTAGTCTGGGTAGCAAGGTAATAAGTATGTCAATACATTAGTTCATTAATATAACCATACATTTATACAGTTTTCCAGGTATATTATTGCTTAAGTAAACATATGAGGATAAGGACCACTATTGCAATGATGTCCTTTATTAAGATCTCATCCTTACAATTTGCTCAACACAGATTGCAGTAATTTTAGGGCACATAGATTAAATAGTATAACAATCAGCTTGAAGTATAAATAAATCAATACTGTCAATCACAATAACAGTGGAGTGAATGTGTTTCTTTGGCTGTTTAAACCTGCCCTCTAGAGGCTAGAACCCTCCACTACCCTCCTATTGGGCCTATAAACCACACGATAGGACTAAAGCAGAGTACATATACATTTGAGTAATTTAATGAAATCAGTGCATAGGTAAAGAAAAACACATCACAATCATTGCAAGGAAGAGAACCATCTAGGTCAGGAGGATGCGAGAGCAGACTTCAGACATGGCTGAGAGGGGACAGAGAGGACATCTCTGTGCTCTCTACTTGTGTTTGTTGCCGAGGCTGTGTATGTTGTCTTCGACTGACATTTCCTAGGAACCCCTGCCAGCTCCTCTCTGTAGAGAAAAATGAGTCTGAAATGTTCATCTGTATGCACTCCAAAATGACTGATACAGTATATTAATGTCAATCAGTGGACAGTGGCCAGTTTATTAGGTTCACAAAAATGGTTAGCTCCTACAGACAGTGAGTCACGTGGCCGTGGCTAGCAATATTTTTTATTTTATTTTCAATATTTCACCTTTATTTAACCAGGTAGGCCAGTTGAGAACAAGTTCTCATTTACAACTGCGACCTGGCCAAGATAGAGCAAAGCAGTGCGACACAAACAACACAGAGTTACACATGGGATAAACAAACCTACAGTCAATAACACAATAGAAAAGTCTATATACAGTGTGTGCAAATGTAGTAAGATTAGGGAGGTAAGGCCATAGTGGCGAAATAATTACAATTTAGCAATTAAACACTGGAGTGATAGATGTGCAGAAGATGAATGTGCAAGTAGAGATACTGGGGTGCAAAGGAGAAAAAAATGAAAAATAAATATGGGGATGAGGTAGTTGGGTGGTCTATTTACAGATGGGCTATGTACAGGTGCAATGATCGGTAAGCTGCTCTGACAGCTGATGCTTAAAGTTAGTGAGGGAGATATAAGTCTCCAGCTTCAGTGATTTTGAAAATTTGTTCCAGTCAATGGCATCAGAGAACTGGAAGGAAAGGCGGCGAAAGGAGGAGTTGGCTTTGGGGGTGACCAGTGAAATATACCTGCTGGAGCGCGTGCTACGGGTGGGTGCTGCTATGGTGACAAGTGAGCTGAGATAAGGCAGGGCTTTACCTAGCAAAGACTTATAGATGACCTGGAGCCAGTGGGTTTGACGACGAATATGAAGCGAGGGCCAGCCAACGAGAGCATACAGGTTGCAGTGGTGGGTAGTATATGGGGCTTTGGTGACAAAACGGATGGCACTGTGATAGCAAATTGGATGTAGTCTGAGTCAAGTGTTGGAGGCTATTTTGTAAATGACATCGCCAAAGTCATGGATCGGTAGATGCTTAATGTGAGTCTGGAAAGAGAGTTTACAGTCTAACCAGACACCTAGGTATTTGTAGTTGTCCACAGATTCTAAGTCGGGTGCGGGCAGCAATCGGTTGAAGAGTCTGCATTTAGTTTTGCTTGCATTTAAGAGCAGTTGGAGGCCACGGAAAGAGTGTTGTATGACATTGAAGCTCGTCTGGAGGTTTGTTAGCACAGTGTCCAAAGAAGGGCCAGAAGTATACAGAATGGTGTCGTCTGCGTAGAGGTGGATCAGAGAATCACCAGCAGCAAGAGCGACATCATTGATGTATACAGAGAAAAGAGTCGGCCCGAGAATTGAACCCTGTGGTACCCCCATAGAGACTGACAGAGGTCTGGACAACAGGCCCTCCGATTTGACACGCTGAACTCGATCTGAGAAGTAGTTGGTAAACCAGGCGAGGCAGTCATTTGAGAAACCAAGGCTGTTGAGTCTGCCGGTAAGAATGCGGTGATTGACCGAGTCGAAAGCCTTGGCCAGGTCGATGAATACGGCTGCACAGTATTGTCTTTTCTCAATGGCGGCTATGATATCGTTTAGGACCTTGAACATGGCTGAGGTGCACCCATGACCAACTTGGAAACCAGATTGCATAGCGGAGAAGGTACGGTGGGATTCGAAATGGTCGGTGATCTGTTTGTTAACTTGGCTTTTGAAGACTTTAGAAAGGCAGGGTAAGATAGATATAGGTCTGTAACAGTTTGGGTCTGTGTCACCCCCTTTGAAGAGGGGAATGACCGCGGAAGCTTTCCGATCTTTAGGGATCTCAGACGATATGAAAGAGAGGTTGAACAGGCTAGTAATAGGGGTTGCAACAATTGCGGCCAAAAACTATAAAGCAGGCGGGCATCGAGGTATTCCGTTACTGTTCGATTGGACATTTGAATGAGCAAAAAGAGTGACCTAAGCGACTTTGGTGCCAGTGTTGTGCCGAAAATCTCCCCTGACAGACCCCCTTGGCGTTCTTCATTGCTGAGACTTGCTTGCTAGTTGAGATTTCTGCTCTTCACTCCAATGTCAGTTTAGCCTACATTTCACTGATGTTATTAGCAGAAAGCATTTTTGTCTGCAGTTTGCGGTTTGGCAAGTGTATGTGGCGGTTCTAGCTTGTACGACACAACACCGTTCCAGTATCTCAGAAACGGACGCCCTCCTGGGCCTTTTACGCACAACAGTGTCTAGGGTTTACTGAGAAGGGTGCGACAAACAAAACACATCCAGTCAACGGCAGTCCTGTGGGCAAAAACAGCTTGATGATGAGAGAGGTTGAAGATGAATGGCAAGAATCGTGCAAGCTAACAGGTGGGCCACAAACAGGCAAATAACTGCGCAGAACGGCATCTCGGAATGAACAACTCGTCGGTCCTTTTCACAGATGGGCTATCGCAGCAGATGACCACACCGGGTTACATTTCTATCAGCGGAAAACAAGCTTGACCACCAACACTGGACAATTGAGGAGTGGAAAAACATTGCCTGTTCCAACGAATCACCGTTCCTGTTGCGTCAAGTTGATGGCAGAGTCAAGATTTGGCGCAAGCAGCATGAATCCATGGCCCTATCCTGCCTGATGTCAACGTTACAGGCTGGTGGCAGTGGTGTAATGGTGTGGGGAATATTTTCCTGGCACAGATTAGGTCCCTTGATACCAATTGAGCAATGCTTGAATGCCAGACCTTGTAGAATCCATGCACTGAAGAATTCTGGAGGAAAAGGCGCGTCCGACCCAGTACTAGATGGGTGTACCTACATTTGAATAGTACTGATTTGGACAGAAGAATGTTATGTGATCCAGGTGTAAAAATGCCTCCAAACCATAAACTCATTGTTTTTCTCTCTCTACCAACACACACACACAAACGTACACACACACTAGGCCTATACCTCTGCCTAGCGTTCTGCTGTTGTGTGTAGGGGACAGTCTGGCCGTATCTCTGCTCCCTGGATCCTCATTGATTATTCCCAGGTTGGTGTTCCATTTGTTCCAGTTGACTTCCTCCACTCTGAGAGGACAGACAGACAGACACATGCTCCAATTACTGTCCCTGAGTGTATGACACATCCATCAGCTGTCACAGAAAGCAGATCAATGATGCAGCACACCGTGTACCAGGCTGTGGTGCTGCTGTGCACAACGACTGTGGAGTGCATTCAGTCATTTAATTTTAGACGCACAATCACACAGCTGGGGTTGTATGAGGGGCTTTAAATGATATTTTCCTGATATGATGGGTTCCTGTCGAAATGGGTTAGTGCTGGGAATGATTGTCATGCTATTGATATTGGACGCAATCAAATCTATAGAATGTTATCCAATAGGAATGTACAGGTATGTTCACATGTACTTTTGTCAGATACAACCAGGTTGTGATGTCTGAAATAATGAATCTATTCTCTCATCATTGATTCAACATCTACAGTATGTAAATAAATTGGCCACCTGAAGCACCATCGGCGGTCTTTCTCTCCAGTCCTGGTCCCCAGGTCCTTGTCCACCCCAGAACGAAGCCTAGTTCTCAAGCAGCGGGGCAGGCTCTTTTCCAGATCCAGGATGGTGATGGCCCGCTGTAGACACATGTGTTCATTACAATGAATGAGCTAAGATCAAACTATCCATAAAAACAAACAACACATAAAAAATAAAACATTTGTGCCATTTCCCTGTCAGTCCGTCTGTCTGTCCGTCAGTGAATCCGTGGTGGTTCACCTGTAGTTTCCAGATGCTGGTGCTCTCCAAGGACATCTTCTCCACAGTGCGGCTCATGAGGGCGATGAGCATGTTGAGCAGCAGGATGTAGGTGAGCACGATGTAAGAGATTAGCAGCATGTAAAACACTTCCTTGTACTGGTACCTAGAAAAAACACATTTATTATTGCCTAAATAACTCCCCATTTCTCCACCATGATAGCTAGTACAGTATGTGGAAGTTTTTAGCTGATGTGTGGTGAGCTGCCTTGGCATCACTCAGGTGGGTGCTAGACATTTCTATCTGAAGAGCCTTTTAGCATCTGGAAAATCAATTATTACCCCTCTGTGAACTCCAGGTCTCCCATGCCGATGGTGAACTTGAACAGCTCCATGATAGTGTGAGAGATGTTCCTGAAGGTGGGTTTTGAACATAAATCCTCCTCAATTTGAGGGAAAAAGGTACGACCTCTTCCATCTGTGCTGTTTATTGGCTGTGCTGTATTATTGGCCAGCAATTCAGGTTCCATCAGCAAAGTGACCACCGCTGTGGAGGGACAGAGAATGCTTTATTACGGTCCATTCACAGAGTGTTTTTACATACAGTACCAGTCCAAAGTTTGGACACCTGCTCATTCATGGTATTTTTTATTTATTTTTTACTATTTTCTACATTGAAAAATAATAGTGAAGACATCCACACATATGGAATCATGTAGTAACCACAAAAGTGTTAAACAAATCAAAATATGTTTTATATTTGAGATTCTTCAAAGTAGCCACCCTTTGGCTTGATGACAGCTTCAAATCAAATCAAACTTTGTCACATGCGCCGAATACAAATGTAGACCTTACCGTGAAATGCTTCCTTACAAGCCCTTAACCAACAGTGCAGTTCAAGAAGAGTTAAGAAAATATTTACCAAATAAACTAAAGTAAAAATTATACAAAGTAACACAATAACATAACAATGAGGCTATATACAGGGGGTACCGGTACTGAGTCAGGTTAAAGGTAATTTGTACATGTAGATAGGGGTGAAGTGACTATGCATAGATAATTAACAACGAGTAGCAGCAGTGTACAAAACAATGGAGGGGGGGTAAATGTAATACTCCGGTGGCCATTTGATTAATTGTTCAGCAGTCTTATGGCTTGGGGTAGAAGCTGTTAAGGAGCCTTTTGGTCCTAGACTTGGCGCTCCGGTACCGCTTGCCGTGCGATAGCGAAGAAAACAGCCTATGACTTGGGTGTCTGGAGTCTCTGACAATTTTATGGGCTTTCCTCTGACACCGCCTATTATATACTGTAAGTCCTGGATGGCAGGAAGCCTGGCCCCAGTGATGTACTGGGCCGTGCGCACTACCCTCTGTAGCGCCTTACGGTCAGATGCCGAGCAGTTGTCATACCAGGCGGTGATGCAACCGGTCAGGATGCTCTCGATGGTGCAGCTGTAGAACATTTGGAGGATCTGGGGACCCGTGCCAAATCTTTTCAGTCTCCTGAGGGGGAAAAGGCTTTGTTGTGCCCTCTTCACGACTATCTTGGTGTGTTTGGACCATGGTAGATTGTTGGTGATGTGGACACCAAGGAACTTGAACCTCTCAACCTGCTCCACTACAGCCCCGTTGATGTTATGGGCGGCCTGTTCGGCCCTCCTTTTCCTGTAGTCCACAATCAGCTCCTTTGTCTTGCTCACATTGAGGGAGAGGTTGTTGTCCTGGCACCACACTGCCAGTTCTCTGACCTCCTCCATATAGGCTGTCTCATCGTTGTCGGTGATCAGGCCTACCACTGTTGTGTCATCAGCAAACTTAATGATGGTGTTGGAGTCGTGTTTGGCCACGCAGTCGTGGGTGAACAGGGAGTACAGAAGGGGACTAAGTACACACCCCTGAGGGGCCCCAGTGTTGAGGATCAGCGTTGCAGACGTGTTGTTGCCTACCCTTACCACCTGGGGGCGGCCTGTCAGGAAGTCCAGGATTCAGTTGTAGAGGGAGGTGTTTAGGCCCAGGGTCCTTAGCTTAGGGATGAGCTTTGTGGGAACTATGGTGTTGAACGCTGAGCTGTATTCAAGGAACAGCATTCTCACATAGGTGTTCCTTTGTCCAGGTCAGAAAGAGCAGTGTGGAGTGCGATTGAGATTGCGTCATCTATGGATCTGTTGGGGCGGTATGCGAATTGGAATGGGTCTAGGGTATCCGGGAGGATGCTGTTGATGTGAGACATGATCAGCCTTTCAAAGCAGTTCATGGGTACTGACGTGTGCTACAGGGCAGCAGTCATTTAGGCAGGTTACCTTCGCTTCCTTGGGCACAGGGACTATGGTTGTCTGCTTGAAACATGTAGGTATTACCGACTCAGTCAGGGAGAGGTTGAAAATGTCAGTGAAGACACTTGCCAGTTGTTCCGGTCATGCTTTGAGTACACGTCCTAGTAATCCATCTGGCCCCGCGACTTTGTGTATGTTGACGTGTTTAAAGGTCTTGCTCACATCGGCAACCGAGAGCGTTATCACACAGTCATCCAGAATAGCTGGTACTCTTGTGGATGCTTCAGTGTTGGTTGCCTCTAAGCGAGCATAAAAGCCATTTAGCTCGTGTGGTTGGCTCGCGTCACTGGGCAGCTTGCGGCTGGGTTTCCCTTTGTGGTCCGTAATAGTTTTCAAGCCCTGCCACATCCAACGAGCATCAGAACCGGTGTAGTAGGATTCAATCTTAGTCCTGTATTGACGCTTTGCTTGTTTGATGGTTTGTCTGAGGGCATAGCAGGATTTCTTATAGGCGTCCGGATTAGTGTCCCGCTCCTTGAAAGCAGCAGCTCTAGCCTTTAGCTCAATGCGGATGTTGCCTGTAATCCATGGCTTCTGGTTGGGATATGTACGTACGGTCACTGTGAGGACGTCGATGTACTTATTAATGAAGCCGGTGACTGAGGTGGTATACTCCTCAATGCCATTGAATGAATCCCGGAACATATTCCAGTCTGTGCTAGCTAAACAGTCCTGTAGCGTAGCATCTGCGTCATCTGACAACTTCCATATTGAGCGAGTCACTGGGCTTCCTGCTTTAGTTTTTGCTTGTAAGCAGGAATCAGGAGGAAATAATTATGGTCAGATGGAGTGCGGGGGATAGCTTTGTATGCATCTCTGTGTGTGGAGTAAAGGTGGTCTAGAGGTTTTTTTCCTCTGGTTGCACATGTGACAAAATTTGGTAAAACGGATTTAAGTTTGCCTGCATTAAAGTCCCAGGCCACTAGGAGCGCTGCTTCTGGGTGAGCATTTTCTTGTTTGCTAATGGCCTTATAGAGTTGGTTGAGTGCGCTCTTAGTGCCAGCATCGGTCTGTGGTGGTAAATAGACGGCTACGAATAATATAGATGAGAACTCTCTTGGTAGATAGTGTGGTCTACAGCTTATCATAAGGTACTCTACCTCAGGCGAGCAATACCTCAAGACTTCTTTAATATTAGACATCGCGCACCAGCTGTTATTGACAAAAAGACACACACCCCCACCCCTTGTCTAACCAGACGTAGCTTCTCTGTTGTATCATCTATATTATCCTTGTCGTCGTTCAGTCATGACTCGGTGAAACATAAGATAGTACAGTTCTTAATGTCCCGTTAGTAGGATAATCGTAATCGTAGGTAATAAATTTTATTTTCCAATGATTGCACGTTAGCAAGTAGAATTGATGGCAGTGGGAGTTTACTCGCTCGCCTACGGATTCTCAAAAGGCAGCCCGATCTGCGTCCTCTTTTTCTCTGTCTTTTCTTCACGCAAATGATGGGGGATCTGGGCCTATTCATGAGAGAGCAGTATATATTTTTCATCAGACTCGTTAAAGGAAAAAGCTTCTTCCAGTTCGTGGTGAGTCATCCCAGTTCTGATGTCCAGAAGTTATTTTCGGTCATAAGAGACAGTAGCAGCAACATTATGTACAAAATAAGTAAATAAATAAGTTACAAATAACGCAAAAAAAATTAAAAAAATAGCACAATTGGTTCGGGCATGTAAAACGTCAGCCATCCTCTTCGGCGCCATCTTAACAAGAGCTTTGCACACTCTTGGCATTCTCTCAACCAGCTTCATGACGTAGTCACCTGGAAGGCATTTCAATTAAGAGGTGTGCCTTGTTAAAAGTTAATTTGTGGAATTTCTTTCCTTTATGCGTTTGAGCCAATCTGTTGTGTTGTGACAAGGTAGGGATGGTATACAGAAGAAAGACCAAGTCCATATTATGGCAAGAACAGCTCAAAGAAGCAAAGAGAAACGACAGTCCATCATTACTTAAAGACATGAAGGTCAGTCAATCCAGAACATTTCAAGAACTTTGAAAGTCCAGTAGCAAAAACCATCAAGCGCTATGATCAAATTGGCTCTCACAAGGATCGCCACAGGAAAGGAAGACCCAGAGTTACCTCTGCTGCAGAAGATACATTCATTAGAGTTAACTGTACCTCAGAAATTGCAGCCCAAATAAATGCTTCACAGAGTTCAAGTAACAGACACATCTCAACATCAAGGAGACTGCGTGAATCAGACCATGGTTGAATGTCTGCAAAGAATAATAATAAGACGCTTTCTTGGGCCTAGAAACACGAGCAATGGACATTAGACCGGTGGAAATCTGGCCTTTGGTCTGATGAGTCCACATTTGAGATATTTGGTTCCAACCGCCGTGTTTATGTGAGACACAGAGTAGGTGAATGGATGATCTCTGCATGTGTGGTTCCCAATGTGAAGTATGGAGGAGGAGGTGTGATGGTGTGGGGGTGCTTTGCTGGTGACACTGTCTGATTTATTTAGAATTCAAGGCACACTTAACCAGTATGGCTACCACAGCATTCTGCAGCGATACGCCATCCCATGTGGTTTGCACTTAGTGGGACTATCATTTATTTTTCAACAGGACAATGACCCAACACACCTCCAGGCTGTGTAAGGGCTATTTGACCAAGAAGAGTGCTGCATCATATGACCTGGCCTCCACAATCACCCAACCTCAACCCAATTGAGATGGTTTGGGATGAGTTGGACCGCAGAGTGAAAGGAAAAGCAGCCAACAAGTGCTCAGCATATGTGGGAACTCCTTCAAGACTGTTGGAAAAGCATTCCAGGTGAAGCTGGTTGAGAGAATGACAAGAGTGTGCAAAGCTGTCATCAAGGCAAAGGGTGGCTACTTTGAAGAATACAAAACATAAAATATATTTTGATTTGTTTAACACTTTTTTGGTTACTACATGATTCCATGTGTTATTTCATAGTTTTGATGTCTTCACTATTATTCTACAATGTAGAACATTTTTAAAATAAAGAAAAACCCTTGAATGATTAGGTGTGTCCAAACTTTTGACTGCCACTGTATATATACCCTACCGTTCAAAAGTTTGGGGTCACTTAGAAATGTCCTTGTTTTTGAAAGAAAAACACGTTTTTTGTCCATTAAAATAACATCCAATTGATCAGAAATACAGTGTAGACATTGTTAATGTTGTAAATGACTATTGTAGCTGTAAATGACAGATTTTTTTATGGAATATCTACATAGGCGTACAGTGGCCCATTATCAGCAACCATCACTCCTGTGTTCCAATAGCACGTTGTGTTAGCTAATCCAAGTGTATCATTTTAAAAAGCTAATTGATCATAGAAAACCCTTCTGCAATTATGTTAGCACAGCTGAAAACTGTTGATCTGATTCTGAGAGTTCCTCTGTGTTCTTTTTCTCATCTTAATATTTTATTTTTATTGGCCAGTCTGAGATATGTCTTTTTCTTTGTAACTCTGCCTAGAAGGCCAGCATCCAGGAGTCGCCTCTTCACTGTTGACGTTGAGACTGGTGTTTTGCAGGTACTATTTAATGAAGCTGCCAGTTGAGGACTTGTGAGGCGTCTGCTTCTCAAACTAGACACTCTAATGTACTTGTCCTCTTGCTCAGTTGTTGTTATGGAAATTCTGTACTCAATGTTCTAAAATGAACTTCTATTAACCTACTCTGTCTGTAACCCAAAGGTCGTAAAGCTTTGGTTAAGATGAAACAGACAGAGACCCAGCTGCAGAGATCATATGTCAAAGGTTTATTCACGTGAGAGCTCTCAAATCACAATAAGAACACAGTCCTTTATATGTACATACAATTTAACTCCACCCCGCTTTAGACGGGCTGTGTTTTACAAATAACACCTTATCACTTCTAACAGCTTTCTGACCGTTTCTAACCGTTTCTCCCTTCCCTGGGTGAAGAAACCGTTTTCCTGTTATAGGGTTCAGTTATAAATCGTCTGTTGACAGTTCTCCTGTTCCTGTTATCTCAACTCCATCCTGCTTAGGTTGCAAAATAGTAACACGATGTCTTAGTCTTTTGAAAAGTTCTAGACCTATTCCTCTAACACCTATTACATATATTTTCAGGATTTAATATTCTTAGTAATGACTTAAACATATTATTTTAAACATATAATAATTTAGTCATTAAACATAAATCATATGAATTTATTCATAACAGTTGTGCACCGGGGCCTCCCATTCTTCTTTCTATTCTGGTTAGAGACAGTTTGCGCTGTTCTGTGAAAGGAGTAGTACACGGCATTGTATGAGATCTTCAGTTTCTTGGCAATTTCTCGCATGGAATAGCCTTCATTTCACAGAACAAGATTAGATTGACGAGTTTCAGAAGAAAGTTATTTGTTTCTGGCCCTTTTGAGACTGTAATCGAACCCCCAAATGCTGATGCTCCAGATACTCAACTAGTCTAAAGAAGGCCAGTTTTTTGCTTATTTAATCAGAACAACAGTTTTCAGCTGTGCTAATATAATTGCAAAAAGGTTTTCTAATGATCAATTTGCCTTTTAAAATTATAAACTTGGATTAGCTAACACAATGTGCCATTGGAACACAGGAGTGATGGTTGCTGATAATGTATCTATGTATATATTGTAGATATCTATGTAGATATTTCAGAAAGTAAATCTGCCATTTCTAGCTATAATATTCATTTACAACATTAACAATGTCTACGCAGTATTTCTGATCAATTTGATGTTATTTTAATGGACAAATAATTTGCTTTTCTTTCAAAAACAAGGACATTTCTAAGTGACGCCAAACTTTTGAACGGTAGTGTATATATATATATATAAATCATATTGTTTGCTTATATTCTCTCAATTGTTTTCAGTTGTTTAGAAGTGTCAATGAACAAGAGAACTGTCAACTGCAATTTTTATAGGTCTTTTGATTCATTTTGAATTCATGAGCCACTGACAGGCTGTGTTTGTGTCCCTGCGTGCAAAAGTGACAGAGGAGAGTTGAAATACCTGCTGAAAAGCCAAAGAGGAAGGTAACGTAGACAAAGAGAAAGCGCAAGATATCACTTAGGATCATCTACAAAGGGGAAAAAAGAGAGTAAGAATGTGAGTATCAAACGAACTGTGGATTATAACTACAGCTCGGTCATAACACCAATGTTGTTCCAATGGTAGATACCCTGTGGCAATGAGTCCTGTAGCTTCTCTGTAAGAGTGTCACAGGGCCTGAATTCTAGAGTCTCCATGCAGGGGTGCTGATCTAGGATCACGGTCCCCCCTGTCCATAGAATTTTATTCATTGCGATCTAAAAGGCAAGTGTTCCGATATCAGCACTCCTACTCAGAGACTCTTTGTTCAAAACAGGCCCTGGTATCCAGTGTACCTTCTGTATCATGACACTGTAGATGCCCATGTGTCTGTATCCCCTGGAGAAGTAGAGCAGGTTGACCCAGCTGAGAGCCAGACACAGCACAAAAAAACCCAGGTACTCCTCCCTACCACAGCAGTACAGCACTGAGGAGGCCAGGAAGAAAATCGCCTGCAGAAAACTACACACAAAGGCAAGTTGAAGTCAAGTGTTTCATAAACTCACTGTGGAAGAGAGTTGGAATCACAGAGAGATAACCTCTGACACTAGTGAAACATGAACTTCCTACACACACATGCATAGAGCTGCCAATAAACATTATCAACATGGCTTAGAAAAACCTTTCCTAAGATGTCAGGATCAAAGATAGATTAGTACCGCGTTGGACCGCTCTGACTTCAGCATGTTATTATACAGTGTGAACCAGTAGGAGTGTGTGTGTCTAGCCCACACGCTTGCAAGGCATTCTGAAAGATGTGGCGTTGTCCTTATTAGAACTTCTTCTAATCCCTTAGTTATTGCTAAAGTATGCAGGGGCAGGTGATACATAATCTATCAAATAATTAGTGTGTGTGGAGAGAGACTTACAAAAGGATTTCACTGTATCCGTCAATCAGCAAAGTGTCCAGGCTTGGACGTTTTCTCTTCAAGTCTAATATCTTGGGATAGAAAAAGAAAACTATTTGATAAACCACACTTTTGAATACAGTTTTGTTAAATGATATTTCAAACATTTAGGCCGGGATTCAATCCAATCACGCTTGCAGACAACACAGGTTTTAAAGGCAATCTTACCGCGTTAATGGAGATAGCGTTCAAGGTAAATGCTGCAGGTGTCGGCTCAATTAGAAAATACCTTTAAGTGTCAACCGCGCTATAACATGGACCTAGCGCGAATCGGAATGAATCCTGGCCTTAATCCTCATATAATCAAAGCACATCACACATGCACACATACCCCTCTTATGAAGAAATAGCAGGCTCCCACAGTTATAAAAAGCTGACCGGCGAGTCGCAGGTACTCCTGTCTGTTATGTTCCAGAGTAAAAGGTGGCTGGATATCAGAGGGTGAGAGAAGAAATTAAGATGAAGTTAAAATAACTGTCTTTGGACAGCAGGTAGCCAGCCTAGTGGTTAGAGTGTTGGCCAAGTAACCAAAAGGTTGCTGGTTTAGATTTTTTTATTTAACCCTTATTTTACCAGGTAAGTTAACTGAGAACACATTCTCATTTACAGCAACGACCTGGGGAATAGTTACAGGGGAGAAATGAGCCAATTGTAAGGTGGGGATGATTAGGTGGCCATGATGTGATATTTAGGTGGCCAGATTGGGAATTTAACCAGGACACCGGGGTTAACACCCCTACTCTTACAATAAGTGCCATGGGATCTTTAGTGACCACAGAGAGTCAGGACACCCGTTTAACGTCCCATCCAAAAGACAGCACCCTACACAGGGCAATGTCCCCAATCACTGCCCTGGGGCATTGGGATATTTCTTTAGACCAGAGGAAAGGCTGCCTCCTACTGACCCTCCCACACCACTTCCAGTAGTATCGGGTCTCCCATCCAGGGACTGACCACAACCAACCCTGCTTAGCTTCAGAAGCAAGCCAGCAGTGGGATGCAGGATGGTATGCTGCTAAAACCTGAGCCATCAAGGTGACAAATCTGTCGATGTGTCCTTGAGCAAGGCATTTAACCCTAATTTTCTCCAAGGGCACCGTACTATTATGGCTGACCATGTAAAACACCACATTTCACTGCACCTGTATGTGACAATAAATGATTAATAAATAATAATTTGATCTCCTCTATAGCTGAATGATTTTAGCATGGATCCAAACTTAATTGCTCTGGGACCAGCCAGGCTAGAATAATGTAGCTTATTGTGATAATGCAAAGACCTCACCGTTCCCTTCTTCCTGTTGTAGGCGACAGCAGTGAAGACGGAGAGGTAAATCAGGTAAACCAGGAAGTTTAAGAAAAACATCCGAGCAGCAAACTTGTCCCACTTCTCCTCCAGTAGCCTGTTCAGAGGCTCAATCTGCAGCATCTCATGGCGATTCTGAAACAATATTTTATAATATTGAAATAATATAGCCACACTTTTATGCTAGTATATCTATATTTTAGTCATTCTCTCTTTAGAGACACACACACACTCACAGAGAGGTTGGAGCACAGCTGCACAGGGTTAACCACAGTGCAGAACTCAACAGCAGGAAATGGCATCTAGAGCCCCATTTATACCTGGTGCTAACATGTGTCCTTCCTAATGTTGTCCACATTCTGATTAGTCAATGGTATTTGGGATTCTTGGGACATCCATACCCTAAACCCTTACCCTAACCTTAACCCCTACCCTTACCCTAACCTTAACCCCTACCCTTACCCTAACCATAACCCTTACCTAACCCTTACCTTAACCCTTACCTTAACCATTTAAAATGTCAACTGCAATGATGTAGGGACGTCCCAAGAATCCCAGATAGCACAGACCCATTCTGAGTGTGCCCATATTCTTTAGACAGGTGTAGACGATTAAGATGCTCATCCCCAGAATCTTTTTACGTGTCTATTTTCAAAGGATAAAGCTAAGACTATTAATAACTTCATAGTTAAGAACACTATAGCAACATGGAAGAAAATGAAATGTATTCTACAAGAACCAATATCACTCCCTAAAAACACAACCTTGTGGTCCAATCCTTGGATATCTTTTCAGAATTCACCGATGAATTGGTCCACATCTAAAAACTAAAGGCATAAAAACTGTAAATGACTTGGTAATTCTGAAAAGCAATATTGTCAAATACATGCAACTTAAAAGTTTTCGATCACAAAATGTTGATTCAAAAGCTTTTGGACATCTGCGAAATCTTGAGGGAATCCTATGTGAGTCAGAAAAGGATATTCATATGATAGGTAAGCTGTACAAAACCTTGCAGAGAGCCTATCCTACTGACAATCTCTTAGACAAAAAATATAAACTATTGGAACCCAGACTTAAAAATAACTGATGTTGGCACAAGATGGAGGGAATGTTGGAACATAATTAACAAGATTACAGTTAACGAAAATGTACTCTTAATCCAGTATAAATAAATGTATAGAATAATATTGGGACAAAATTAACAAATTCTACAGCACAACGGCAGAGTCATGTCTGAAGTGTAAAACTAACAATGACTCAATAATCCATGCCTTCTGTGAATGTTATAAGGTCCAAAAGTTGTGGGCAGAGTTAGAAAGTTGGCTTTCAGTAAATGTACTTTTAATCTGTAAATCTGCATATTTCAAGACATGGCATAAGAGGGGGTGCAGTGAGATACCCGATGGGTAGGACGATACTTTACTCATCAATCATCTTTAAAAAAAACATATACGTAAAAACTGTAAATCAACCAATTGTTCGTCGTTAACACAATGGAAAGGTCAAACGCTTTACTATCTAAAAATGTAAAGTGAGTGGGCTATGGAAAGAAACAGAGTGATGGGGGCGCTGGAGATGGGGGGGGGGTGCTAGTGGGTCGGGGGCAGGTGTGATGTAGTTGATGTTTGTACGATGTTGTCGTTTGTATGTGAATGTTTTGTATTGTTTATAAAATATCAAATAAAATCTAAAAAAATAAATAAAAGATGCATTTTGATCTGATTGTGATCTGATCTTCCTGACCACCTTCAGAGGTAGTCAGGCAGGCTGAAGTGTAGATGGATCTGGAAAGTGAAAACATTTAAGCTATCATTATCCAGCCCTCTAAAATCATTGACAGGTGGCACCATTAACTCAGGCCATCAATATGTGTCTTAAAATCAATACATATTATTTAAAAATAATACCTCTCAAATAATTTGCATAGAGGGAGGGATCAGCAAATTTGGTCACAATGCGGTGGACAGATGTGTAGACGCATGTCTGAAAATCTGGGCACAATCAGAATGTGGCCAAGATCAGGACAAAGGATGCATGGTAGCACCAGGTATAAAGGGGCTTATGATTTGATCCTTTTGATATAAATGTGACTCACAGGAATGCCACTGCTGTAGACAATGATCTCCAGGACAGAGTTCTTCTCGTAGGAGTCCAGTGAGGCAAGGTCATACAGGGAGGAGTGGACGGGTCCGTAAACCCACTCAGTGAATTTACGGGACAGGTGTCTGGTCCCCCTCTCCTGGAACTCACGATGCATCATGTGCTTAAACAGCTAGATGAGGAATAAAACAATTGGTTTACACGTAATGGAAGGATGTAACAAATTATGATAAACAAATACAGTGCATTCGGAAAGTATTCAGACCTCTTGACTTTTTCCACATTTTGTTACGTTATAGCCGTATTCTAAAATTTATTAAATTGTGTTAATCCTCGCAAAGCTGCCGGCCCAGACAGCATCCCTAGCCGCGTCCTCAGAGCATGCGCAGACCAGCTGGCTGGTGTATTTATGGACATATTCAATCAATCCCTATCCCAGTCTGCTGTTCCTACATACTTCAAGAGGACCACCATTGTTCCTGTTCCCAAGAAAGCTAAGGTTACTGAGCTAAACGACTATTGCCCCGTAGCACTCACTTCCGTCATCATGAAGTGCTTTGAGAGACTAGTCAAGGATCATATCACCTCCACCCTACCTGACACCCTAGACTCACTCCAATTTGGTTACCGCCCCCAATAGGTCCACAGACAACGCAATCGCAATCACACTGCACACTGCCCTAACCCATCTGGACAAGAGGAATACCTATGTAAGAATGCTGTTCATCGATTACAGCTCAGCATTTAACACCATAGCACCCTCCAAACTCGTCATTAAGCTCGAGACCCTGGGTCTTGACCCCGCCCTGTGCAACTGGGTCCTGGACTTTCAGCCCTCTCCTGTACTCCCTGTTCACCCATGACTGCGTGGCCATGCATGCCTCCAACTCAATCATCAAGTTTGCAGACGACACTACAGCGGTAGGCTTGATTACCAACAACGATGAGACGGCCTACAGGGAGGAGGTGAGGGCCCTCGGAGTGTGGTGTCAGGAAAATAACCTCACACTCAACATCAACAAAACAAAGGAGATGATCGTGGACTTCAGGAAACAGCAGAGGGAGCACCCCCCCCTATCCACATCGATGGGACAGTAGTGGAGAAGGTGGAGAGTTCCTCGGCGTACACATCATGGACAAACTGAAATGGTCCACCCACACAGACAGTGTGGTGAAGAAGGTGCAACAGCACCTCTTCAACCTCACAAACTTTTACAGATGCACAATTGAGAGCATCCTGCCGGGCTGCATCACCGCCTGGTACGGTAACTGCTCCGCCCACAACCGTAAGGCTCTCCAGAGGGTAGTGAGGTCTGCACAACACATCACCGGGGGCAAACTACCTGTCCTCCAGGACAGCTACACCACCCGATGTCACACGAAGGCCAAAAAGATCATCAAGGACAACAACCACCCGAGCCACTGCATGTTCAACCCGCTATCATCCAGAAGGCGAAGTCAGTACAGGTGCATCAAAGCTGGGACCGAGAGACTGAAAAACAGCTTCTACAGACTAGCCACTTTAATAATTTATAATTGGATGTAATAAATGTACCACTAGTCACTTAAACAATGCCACTTTATATAATGTTTACATACCCTACATTACTCATCTCATATGTACAGTTGAAGTCAGAAGTTTACATACACCTTAGCCAAATACATTTAAACTCAGTTTTTCACAATTCCTAACATTTAATCCAAGTAACAAATCCCTGTCTTAGGTCAGTTAGGATCACCACTTTATTTTAAGAATGTGAAATGTAAGAATAATAGTAGAGAGAATGATTTATTTCAGCTTTTATTTCATCACATTCCCAGTGGGTCAGAAGTTTACATACACTCAATTAGTATTTTGTAGCATTGCCTTTAAATTGTTTAACTTGGGTCAAACATTTCGGGTAGCCTTCCACAAGCTTCCCACAATAAGTTGGGTGTAACTGAGATTTTGGCCCATTCCGCCTGACAGAGCTGGTGTAACTGAGTCAGGTCTGTAGGCCTCCTTGCTCGCACACGCTTTTTCAGTTCTGCCCACAAATTTTCTATGGGATTGAGGTCAGGGTTTGTGATGGCCACTCCAATACCTTAACTTTGTTGTCCTTAAGCCATTTTGCCACAACTTTGGAAGTATGCTTGGGTCATTGTATATTTGGAAGACCCATGTGCGACCAAGCTTTAACTTCCTGACTGACGTTTTGAAATGTTGCTCCAATATATCCACATAATTTTCCTTCCTCATGATGCCATATATTTTGGGAAGTGCAACAGTCCCTCCTGCTGCAAAGCACCCCCCACAACATGATGCTGCCACCCCCGTGCTTCACGGTTGGGATGGTGTTCTTCGGCTTGCAAGCCTCCCCCTTTTTCCTCCAAACATAATGATGGTCATTATGGCCAAACAGTTCTATTTTTGTTTCATCAGACCAGAGGACATTTCTCCAAAAAGTACGATTTGCAAACCGTAGTCTGCCTTTTTTATGGTGGTTTTGGAGCAGTGGCTTCTTCCTTGCTGAGCGGCCTTTCAGGTTATGTCGATATAGGACTCGTTTTACTGTGGATATAGATACTTTTGTACCTGTTTCCTCCAGCATCTTCACAAGGTCCTTTGCTGTTGTTCTGGGATTTTTTTTAACTTTTCGCACCAAAGTACGTTCATCTTTAGGAGACAGAATGCGTTTCCTTCCTGAGCGGTATGACGGCTGCATGGTCCCATGGTGTTTATACTTGCGTACTATTGTTTGTACAGATGAACGTGGTACCTTCATGCGTTTGGAAGTTGCTCCCAAAGATGAGCCAGACTTGTGGAGGTCTACAATTTTTTTTCTGAGATCTTGGCTGATTTCTTTTGATTTTCCCATGATGTCAAGCAAAGAGGCACTGAGTTTGAAGGTAGGCCTTGAAATACATCCACAGGTACACCTTCAATTGACTCAAATGATGTCAATTAGCCTAACAGAAGTTTCTAAAGCCATGACATAATTTTTCAAGCTGTTTAAAGGCACAGTCAACTCAGTGTATGTAAACTTCTGACCCACTGGAATTGTGATACAGTGAATTATAAGTGAAATAATCAGTCTGTAAACAATTGTTGGAAAAATTATTTATGTCATGCACAAAGTAGATGTCCTAACCGACTTGCCAAAACTATAGTTTGTTAACAAGAAATTTGTGGAGTGGTTGAAAAACTAGTTTTAATGACTCCAAAGTGTATGTAAACTTCCAACTTCAACTGTATATACTGTACTCTATACCATCTACTGCATCTTGCCTATGCCGTTCGGCCATCGCTCATCCATATATTTATATGTACATATTCTTAATCATTCCTTTACACTTGTGTGTATAAGGTGGTTGTTGTGAAATTGTTAGATTACTTGTCAGATACTACTGCATGGTCGGAACTAGAAGCACAAGCATTTCGCTACACTCGCATTAACATCTGCTAACCATGTGTATGTGACCAATAAAATTTGATTTGATTTTGACCTGAGCTCAATTTCGAGTCTCTTAGCAAAGGGTCTGAATAGTTATGTAAATAAGGTATTTCTGTTTTTTATTTGTAATAAATTTGCAAAATTCCTAAAAACCTATTTTCGCTTTGTCATTATGGGGTATAGTGTGTAGATTGATGAGGAAAAACATTTATTCAATACATTTTAGAATAAGGCTGTAACGTAACAAAATGTTTAAAAAGTCAAGGGGTCTGAATACTTTCCGAATGCACTGTATGGAAGAAAAATGCATTTTCTTCGTACGTCTAACAAGAATAAAATATTACAATGATGATGAGATTACTTAATTTGGAAACAACAAACTGTTGATCTGTTCTCCAGAAGGTCTTTATTGGGCCGAACACCATTACAGCATTACTCCATAATGGACTCCTCCCTTACCCCGATCTTGCCAGTCTTGGCAGCCAGTTGTATAGTCGTCAGGCCCTGGTTGTTCTCCATGTCCTCCAGCCTCCATTTGGGGTGCAGGCGGGCAGCCGTGGTGAGGATGTGGTCATACATAGAGGTGATGAAGTCAGTGTTCTCTGGTGTGTTATCAGCCAACATCACCAGGGCATGCAACACCATGTTACCCAGGGAATCACTCTCCCTCACGTCCACTCTCTGGTAGTCATTCTCCAGCAGGAAGTCCACCACCTCAGGCTGGTTGGTGCATGCAGCCAGGGACAGAGGCAGCTCACCTGGAAACACATTTTCCCTCAATTCAATGTCCTTTCTATTGCCCTGTCCACCACAACAGTGACAACCATGTTGGAAATATTTTCTGGATACGTAAATCCACTTTAATTAAAGCTTCATAAAACACTTTAGTAAAATTCCCTTAGTCATAAAGAAGGGAATGAATATTCTCTGAGGGATGACTAGACGCCTGACAAGCAATAGAGTCTGTTGTCAAACCTACCAGAGGAGGATACTGTTCAAGGCTCAGTGATACTGACACACTCACCAAAGTAGAAGCTGGGTTCATCATGGAGCTGGAAGAATTTCCCACAGGCTTTGGCATGGACGTTTGCTCCTTTCTTGATCAATAGCTCAACAAAATAGGTGCTCCTTCTCTCAATGGCAATATGAAGGGCTGTTTGACCTATTTGATCCGTAGATAGAAAGAATAGAATAGAATAAAATGCATGGCCTGACATATACCGTTACATGACTGCTTTTGTATGTTGAGGGCTGTGTACATAAAACTGAGTTGTCAGGGGCATGTGTGGAATAGATGAACAACATCAAGTTGTTATATGAAAGTTCACCTTTGTAATAGCTGTCTGTGTATGCAGCATTTACTAATTCTTTGATGTCCCCCATCTTCTCTGAGACGTCAAGGAGATATTCAATTGTGTTATTTCTGCCATTTCTCAGATTCAGTAGAGCCTTCAGCAGGACGTTTTTACCATACGATTGATCTAGGAGAGAAAGAGGTGAAAGAATGGGGTATAAAATAATACACTTGAGGGTCAGCGTTAGTGTTAAAGCTATAGGTACAATGCATTACCACTCTAGGTTTAGGGGTAGGGTTGAGGTTAGGTTTAGAGTTGAGCTGGGATGTGGACAAGAAGTTACAGTTAGGATTGATGCTAGAGTTAGGGTTTAACTGGGATGTGGACATGAAACTAGGGTTAAGGTTGAATCAGGGTGCGGACATGAAGGTAGGGTTAGGTTAATGGCTAGGTTTTGGGTTGAGCCAGGGTGTGGACATCAAGCTAGGGTTAGGGTAATGGGTAGGGTTAAGGTTGATCTGAGGTGTGGACATGAAAATAGGGTTAGGGTTAGTTTACAATACTCATTACACTGTAATAACACGAGTAGTTACGCAGCAATAATAGCACTGTAATGTAAAATGGTACCCTAAAATGCTACAATTATACAATACTATATACTGTAATGCATAGTCCCCCTCACACTCAGTGTTGGAGAGCTTCTTCATAGACTGATGCAAGTACTGATGCAGCCCCTCCAGCTTCATGACATCACCAGTGGACACGGCCTCAAACAGCCTCTTGATGTCAAACCTCTTGCTGTCCCTGTCCTCTTTGTTCTCCTCCAAACATCGTACTTCCCTACAAAGAAAAATATGTTAGACTTTAGAATTGGGAAAGCATTTCTTCTTCAATTGGAAAACAAAAAACTAATGTTCTTTCCCAAAAGGGCTTCAAAACCAAGACCTTATTCTCATGTTATATTGTAAATTAACTTCTGATTAACAAAACGTCCTCCCTGAGGGAAGGCATCTGTGTCTTCTCAAACAGTATTAAGACTGTTATTAGTGTGACTTAGCCCTACAATCAGGCATTGAACACCATTTGTCTCCATACTGTACAGAATGTGTTATTATATTTTGTGAATGTGTTGTCTCACTTGTCAAAATTGAGATTGAATCTAATCTTGGGAGCGGCCTCCTCCAGCTCATCATTGTAGTCTGAGTCCATGGGGGCTTTGGGCCCCCCCGAACTGCCCATGCCTAGGGCAGACACCAGCCGGGCAGGCTTCTTCACCTGTCTGCTCTGTGCCCTCTCATCATCCGTCCTGTCATCCGTCTCCAGAGAGAAGGAAGGGTACTCTGGGCCCTTTGACTTGCTCATAATGACTCTTCAGACTGGTGGTCTAGAGGAGGAGTTACAATAATAACACATCACAGTCATGTAAATACAGTATGTTCAGTATATTATAAATCCCATGAGAGGATTGACAAATTCTAATTGAATTGAATTTTTCTGCAGTGAGGGACTGCATTCATGGTTATCTTCCTGAGTTTTGGCATGATGAAATATTGTTTGGTCATACACATTTTAATAACTTGACAACTTAACTTGACAATTTCTTCCATTTATCTAGATCCTCTGAAACATAATAAGAGAGCTGACCTCGAAATACACCAGCTTTTAGACATGTGAGGTTTCACCCCCAGATGGATAACAAAGCTGGTTAATTGTTAGCACTTCCCCGTGACAACTGTGGCTAATACAAAACTCTATCCAGGCCTGGAACCCTTTCTTTACTTAAATAACTGACAAAACATTCCCAGACAGTTCAGCTGAAAATTAGGACAGCCATTACTGAGACACATTGTAAATAATCAAATTTCTCTTCAAGCTAAGCTGATCAGAATGAATAATTATTTAAATGATTTCTCAGAAAAAGGATGGCATGAGAAACGACTTGTTTTGTTATTTCCCTAGAAAAGAGGACGTGGGTTGACAATGACTCAGAGTAAAACTCTCTGCCTACCATGAGGAGAACAACGTGTGGAACAGCAGAAAGAGAGAAGTCAGGACCATGATTCAACCACATCCCGATTTATAACCCAGCACATCTAGATCCATCTCATTCTCATCAAATATTTTGGTTTATGATACGCTTGACAAATGAATTGAATTAATACAGATCTGTGTTACTAGGGGATACAGCATTGTGAAAATAAATAATCTAAGGCTCAACATTAATCACGTTCGTTTTTTTAACATATTGTTATTCTGCTGATCCATTACTGTAAAACAAATTAGTGTAATGTGTATTTCAGGGCCATTTGCATGGCACAACACATGCTCAGTGTAAAACAGTGAGCACATAAAACAGTGTGCAGCACATGAACAATGACTCTTATCCACTCTATGAGATCATGTCTGTATGCATAATCGATGTTGCCATTTTGCTGTCAGTTGATGTACATTATAGATCCTCATCTAAAGCTGCTGGACCCTTTGGGGCTCAAGATGGCTTCTTCCTCTCAGAGAAGAAATGCTATTTTCTGATGCGGTGTCATATGACTACCAACCCCTCCCTACTTACAAAAAAACAAAACCACAGTGTCTACCAACTGTAGCACATTAACGATGAAATCTATCCCACTCCAACATATAGTCTGTTCCTCATTTAAACACATTATTGCTTTTCTTATACTAATTTAATATTTTCACATTAACTGCAGTATATCTGAAACTCGGGCTGAATAATCTAATTGTTGTGCTTGTTTTATTCTGCTTTGATACAGTTTTTATGTAACCGTGTACATTTGAATTGTCCTCCTGTGCAGATCTTGTTTAAAAACGACTAGACTGATAGACAATGACATCATGGATCATCATGGAAACAAAGCATTTTAGAATCACAGTTTCAGATACATCTAACTAATAACTTGCATGCAAACATGTAAAACCAAACAGTGAGCAATTGTGATTTGGTTATATTCATTGTGTCTATTAGTAGCCTGCTCTACAGTACAGTTTCTCACAGTGAGCTTATGCACGACATGTTGACTGGAGTGAATGTTTACAGTTTGTAGTGAATTCAGTTATGGCAATAGAAGAACTGAACCTTTCCCACATAAACAAAGCAAATGCAAAGCCATCATCAACACCTGCTTATGATTCAATAATTCAAACATGGACATGAAGCCATCTGGGACCTGAAGGTCTAACATACAGATAACTGTACTTACACAGAGATTAATGAATTCCTTGCATGCATGTACGAAGACAACTTCTCACGGTGGTCTGTTGGATCACATTTTCTCTTATGTCTCTGTTTATCATATCATCCTTATATTAAAAAAAACACCTTAAATCCAGAACCGCATGACAATTCAACCTCTATGAACAGAGCGTGTTTGAATCTTACTCACTACTACTGTGAGTAGTAGGGAGGGATGCTATGGATAAAGCGATGGGGATGAGCTTGGAGAGCGGAGAGAGAGCCAGATGCAGAAAGATAGTTAGAGCCCATCCCCAGGGAGTATCAGAGTACATTACCACCAGAGAGAGCTCTGCTCTGAGAGCTTAAAAGGCTACCTAAAAGGCCTCTGTTGCACTGCTGAGACAGCAATGATAGAGTGACCAGGAGATGCACAAAGGATCTTAGCTTATTCTTATGAATGTTGACAAATAACTGATTTAATGTACATGTGTTTTGTTAACATTATATTCAAAAGTAAATGGACATCAGTTTAGCCATTGGCTCTTATTTACTGTATGCATCCGAACCATATGCATACTATATCCATATTGATAGAAACATAGAATACCACATAAGTACATTGATAAGGTGTTGAACCAACATTCTTAGTAAATCCTCAAAGTTCAAATATACACATATTCAGTGCACACAATGGCATGGTAAAGTTTCACAATCTCTGCTTCAAAAGTAAATTCCAGTATCCTGATTTGCCCCTTGTTGTACAACATTATGTTGCAAATTCTTAAAGCCAAATTATCATCCCCTTCTCATTACTTCACACATTGAGTAGCCTACAACATTTTGCACAGCTGACGTTTTCTAATATCCCCATAAGACCTAATGGTACTGTGTTAGTTAGTTAGATGCAAAGGCCTCTATCTTCTTGAATACTGTATATGTCATAACAATGTAATAACACAAACATAGATGATTAATCTAATCGTACATAATTACATATTATCAGATAATACATTACTTACTTATTGTTTTGAATGTGTCTCGTCTCACAAGGGGTTTCCTTCTCCTTTAATACAACATTCAATTCAGTAAGCGTTTCTTCTTTCTTTCAGAACAACTATGCAGAGCTTCCTTAGTGCCTGTCTTCTCTTATATCTGCTGCCTGGTGAGCTGTGTTGTTGGTGAGTCTCTGTTCCTGTGACTAAGATTGTGGTCGGAAAAAAACTGGTCTTGTGAGATTAGATTTATTATATACTGTAGTTAGAGGGATCAACAAACTGTATGACTTCTTTTACATGCGCCATGATAACATAACAATTTTATCATTTAGTAAATACAGCATTAAATAGTTGTAATCATTATAAATGATAGTTGTGATGATCAACAAAACTAAAATCTTGTTAATAACACTGATGTGTAAGCTAGCAGTAGCAGAACAATGTTTTAGTTCAAATTTCAAGTTCACCAATGCAAACATTTCAAATACAGAACATTATTTTACTGTAGTTAACTATGTTCTACATTACCACTTACTGTAGGCCTAAATTAACTTTTAGTTTGTACTATAAATGTGAGACATCATTTTGATTGGAGATTTCACAATGAATTTCCAATAGTATTCGTTCATAAACATTTCTGAGGATATCACTGGATAGTAAAATAAGCATGATGTTGATTGTAATAGTCACTGTTAGCCAATCAGAAAAAAAACAATTAAAGTATTCAAATATTCAAGTAAACTGTCACGTTGGCATGAGTGATTTGGGAGACAGGCGCAGGAATGTGTAACCGGGGTTTTTATTTTACCCAAATTACGGCGTGCCGTGTAAAGGCACAGGTACGAAGACCAAACAAACACGTAACAAAACACAGGGTAGAAACCCAAACAAAAGAGCGAGGAGTACCTTGAATAAATAACACAAGCGCACAATGATTAACACACGGGACGAGACACGTAATCATCTGCGCAATCCACAATGGCAGAAAAGCCAAAACACACAGCAGAGGTACTCACACGCACCAACGGACATTGTAACAATAATTGACAGCACCATGGTGAACAACGGGCACATATATGCAAATACAATCAGTGGGAATAGGGGCCAGGTGAGCGCAATGAAAGTTCCAGAGGGAGCCGTGTGAATTTATAACTCATAGTCTGCCATGAAAGACCATAACCACGCCCACAGCTGAGTCCACATCCTGCCCATATTCCACAGGTAAAGAAAACACCCTTCTGCTTCCTGTCTGAGCACCGCGTTACGGGAAAAGGCACTCCCACTGCCCATGATCCTTTGCACTCTGGTAGTGATCGGTAAGCTGCTCTGACAGCTGATGCTTAAAGTTAGAGAGGGAGATATAAGTCTCCAGCTTTAGTGATTTTTGCAATTCTTTCCAGTCATTGGCAGCAGAGAACTGGAAGGAAAGGCGGCCAAAGGAAGTGTTGGCTTTGGGGATGACCAGTGAAATATACCTGCTGGAGCGCGTGCTACAGGTGGGTGTTGCTATGGTGACCAGTGAGCTGAGATAAGGTGGGGCTTTACCTAGCAAAGACTTATAGAGGACCTGGAGCCAGTGGGTTTGGCGACGAATATGTAGTGAGGGTTGCTGCAGGGGGTGCTAAGATGTTGGCCGGGGTAGGGGTAGCCAGGTGGAAAGCACAGCCAGCCGTAGAAAAATGCTTATTGAAATTATTGATTATCGTAGATTTATTGGTGGTGACAGTGTTTCCTATCCTCAGTGCAGTGGGCAGCTGGGAGGAGGTGCTCTTATTCTCCATGGACTTTACAGTGTCCCAAAACTTTTTGTAATTAGTGAAAAAGCTAGCCCAAATATCGCGGGGGCTATTTGATGCTAATGCAGAACGCTACAGGATGTTTTTGTGCTGGTCAAGGGCAGTCAAATCTGGGGTGAACCAAGGGCTATATCTGTTCTTAGTTCTACATTTTTTGAATGGGGCATGCTTATTTAAGATGGTGAGGAAAGCACTTTGAAGAGCAACCAGGCATCCTCTACTGATGGGATGAGGTCAATATCCTTCCAGGATACCCGGGCCAGGTGAATTAGAAAGGCCTGAAGTGTTTTAGGGAGCGTTTGACAGTGATGAGGGATGGTTGTTTGACCGCAGACCCATCACGCACACAGGCAATGAGGCCGTGATCGCTGAGATCCTGGTTGAAGACAGCAGAGGTGTATTTAGAGGGCATGTTGGTCAGGATGATATCTAAGCCCATGGTTACGGATTTAGGGTTGTACATGGTAAGTTCCTTGATAATTTGTGAGGTTGTAGGACGGCCGGGGTGTTAAGCATGTCCCAGTTTATGTCACCTAACAGTAGGAACTCTGAAGATGGATGGGGGGCGATCAATTCACATATGGTGTCCAGGGCACAGCTGGGGGCTTAAGGGGGTATATAACAAGCAGCAACAGTGAGAGACTTGTTTCTGGAAAGGTGGATTTTTAAAAGTAGAAGCTGGAATTGTTTGGGCACAGACCTGGGGGCACAGATCTCTGCAGTAGATTGCAATTTCGCCCCCTTTGGCAGTTCTATCTTGTCGGAAAATGTTATGGTTAGGGATGGAAATGTCTGGATTTTTGGTGGCCTTCCTACGCCAGGATTCAGACATGGCTAGGACATCCGGGTTTGCGGAGTGTGCTGAAGCAGTGAATAAAACAAACTTAGGGAGGAGACTTCTAATGTTAACATGCATGAAACCAAGGCTTTTACAGTTACAGAAGTCAACAAATGAGAGCGCCTGGGGAATGGGAGTGATGCTGGGGGCTGCAGGGCCTGGGTTAACCTCTACATCACCAGAAGAACAGAGGAGGAGTAGGATAAGAGTACGGCTTAGGGCTATAAGAACTGGTCGTCTAGTGCGTTCGGAACAGAGAGTAAAAAGAGCAGATTTCTGGGCGAGTAAGAATAGATTCAAGGCATAATGTACAGACAAGGGTATGGTAGGATGTGAGTACAGTGGAGGTAAACCTAGGCATTGAGTGACGATGAGAGAGGTTTTGTCTCTAGAGGCACCATTTAAGCCAGGTGAGGTCACCTGGAGTCTCTACAGTGAAATAAGACAAAAATCACTAACCAAAACAGCAATAGACAAGGAATATTGACATTAGGGAGAGGCATGTGTAGCCGAGTGATCATAGGGTCCAGTGAGTAGCTAGGCGAGCTGGAGACACAGTGATTCAGACAGCTAGCAGGCCCGGGCTAGCAGGCTAGCAGATGGGCCTCAGGGGGACGCCGCAATGGAAGAGCCTGTTGAAACAGACCAGTCGTGATGGATCGGCGGGGCTCCGTGTCGGCAGCAAAGGGTCCAGGCCAATTGGCAAAAGGGGTATTGAAACCCAGGAATTGTCTGATGGATCTCTTCGACTAGCTGGGAGATGGGACTAGCTCCAGGCTAGCTCCAGGCTAACTGGTGCTTGCTTCGGGACAGAGACGTTTGCCAGGAGTAGCCACTTGGATAGCAGCTAGCTAGCTGCGATGATCCAGGGGGTAAAGGTTCAGAGCTTGCGGTAAAAATCCGGAGATGTGGTAGAGAAAAAGCAGTCCGATATGCTCTGGGTTGATATCGCGCTGTGCAGACTAGCAGGAATTGGCTGGGCTAAGGCTGGCTGATGTCCGAGTTAACGGTGAGGACCGCTAGCAGTGGCTAACTGACTACTAGCTAGTAGCTAGTTAGCTGGCTAGCTTCTGATGTGGGTTCCGGATCTAAAGTATAAAAAATAGCATATCCATACCACATTGGGTGAGGCGGGTTGCAGGAAAGTATGTTCAGTCCGTAGATGGAAATTGAGAGTAAAAATATGTACAAAATATATACAAAGAAAACTATATATACACGGGACAGGACAAGACAAACAAAACAGATGCCCAACTACTACTCAGTAGCTCTATCTCTCGTGGACTTAACAGGACTAAACAATCCTTCTGTAAGTGACACAAATTTACAGGGTTTGTGACTAAGTCAGTGACAGTACGTGAATGTTTATAAATCAATGTATCTAGCTCATTCATCCAGCCACTCAACATGGCTACAAGAATTGCCACCACATTTCCTCCAATGAGTGATGCTGCCAACGCCAAGTAGCAGCCATCGAAGTAGAGGAAGTAGGAGAGGGAGGAGGTGGGATCAAGGATATTTGGTCAAGTGGCATGGCATCAAGTGGCATGGCATCAGTCAGCTGGCCTGAGGTGCTTATATTGAGAAATGCAAATAGGGATAGAAATAGTTAGCTCAGTATAATCAATGGTCAAGTTGTGATTTTTTTTAAATGTATTTATCCTTTATTTAACTAGGCAGGTCAGTTAAGAACAAATTCTTATTTACAATGACGGCCTACACCGGCCAAACCCGGATGACGCTGGGCCAATTGTAGCCGCCCTATGGTACTCTCGGTTGTAATACAGCCTGGAATTGAACCAGGGTGTCTGTAGTGACGCTTCTAGCACTAAGATGCAGTGCCTTAGACCGCTGCGCCCTCGGCATCCCCCTACCATTAGCATTTAGGCACTACTGTAGATCTGAAAGATGGATAGGTGTAAGCACAGAATGGTTCGTTTTCCACCTAGAATATTAGAAAGTGTAAGGTGGAGCTATTACCATATAGCTTAAACCTATCTGATCCTCGTTCAGCAATACTATTGACATTCAAAGGTCAGACCACCCCTCTTCCCCAGGCTTCACCTGCGTCCGTCCTGTTAGTCATGCAGGAGTAGACAGAACACTGGAAGTCCCCCCTACAGGTGTTGGTGTGGACGCCATGCCACTCACAGCACGTCTGCCCAGCCATGCAGCCAGATGGCACACACTCAGGGAGCAGGTGCACAGGAAAGCCAGCATCCCAGGGAGCAGGTGCACAGGAAAGCCAGCATCGTTCAGATTAGAGCATGCACACACACACACACAGTCTTGCGCAGCTAACCTTGTGGGGACATACAATTCAGTCACATTCAAAATCCCATTCCCTAACCCCTAACCCTAAACCTAACTCCAACCCTAATCTGCACCCTTACCCTAATTCTAACCCTGACCCTAACCTTAACCCAAAAACCAAACCCTAACTCCTAACCCTAACCCTAAAACTAACCCTAGCTCCTAACCCTAACACTAATTCTAACCTCAACCCTAAACCCCCTAGAAACAGCATTTGACCTTGTGGGGACCAACAAAATGTCCCCAGTTGGTAATGTTTTGTTGGTTTACTATTCTTGTGCAGACTTCTGGTTCCCACAGGTATAGTTAAACACGTCCACAGCTGCATGTTAGCTAACCTACAACATAACACAACACATCCATTCATATAATGTTCGGTATATGTTAGCAATAACATCCTTCTGTACTAAAATAGAATTAGTGCTAAAAGAAGAAGGAGAACAAGAAGAATAAGAAGAAGGCCAGGATATTGTGCTCACATATCTATGTTCCACTGGTTGGTGGCAGTTTTGAAGTAGCCCCAGCTGGCTGCATTCTGGCCAGTCATCAAATCAAATCAAATTTTATTTGTCACATACACATGGTTAGCAGATGTTAATGCGAGTGTAGCGAAATGCTTGTGCTTCTAGTTCCGACCATGCAGTAGTATCTAACAAGTAGTTGTTGTGAAATTGTTAGATTACCTTATACACACAAGAGTAAAGGAATGAATACGAGAATGTACATATAAATATATGGATGAGCGATGGCTGACCGGCATAGGCAAGATGCAGTAGATGGTATGGAGTACAGTATATACACATATATATATATGAGATATGTAATGTAGGATAATGTAGGATATGTAAACATTATATAAATGGCATTGTTTAAAGTGGCTAGTGATACATTATTTCATCTAATTATACTTATTAAAGTGGCTAGAGATTTGGGTCGACGGCCGAACGGCATAGGCAAGATTAAGTAGATGGTTTAGAGTACAGTGTATACATTTGATATGAGTATGTCGGATACGTAAACATTATATACAAAATTGTTTAAAGTGGCTAGTAATACATTGTTACATCAAATTCCTATGTTTAAAGTGGCTAGAGATTTAAGTCAGTATGTTGGCAGCAGCCACTCAATGTTAGTGATGGCTGTTTAACAGTCTGATGGCCTTGAGGTAGAAGCTGTTTTTCGGTCTCTCGGTCCCAGCTTTGATGCACCTGTACTGACCTCGCCTTCTGGATGATAGCGTGGTGAACAGGCAGTGGCTCGGGTGGTTGTTGTCCTTGATGATCTTTTTGGCCTTCCTGTGACATCGGGTGGTGTAGGTGTCCTGAAGGTCAGGTAGTTTACCCTCGGTGATGCGTTGTGCAGTCCTCACTACCCTCTGGAGATTCTTACGGTTGTGGGCGGAGTAGTTGCCGTACCAGGCGGTGATACAGCCCGACAGGATGCTCTCGATTGTGCATCTGTAGAAGTTTGTGAGTGATTTTGGTGACAATCCGAATTTCTTCAGCCTCCTGAGGTTGAAGAGGCGCTGTTGCGCCTTCTTCACCACGCTGTCTGTGTGGGTGGACCAATTCAGTTTGTCCGTGATGTATCGCCGAGGAACTTAAAACTTTCCACCTTCTCCACTACTGTCCCCTCGATGTGGATAGGGGGGTGCTCCCTCTGCTGTTTCCTGAAGTCCACGATCATCTCCTTTGTTTTGTTGACATTGAGTGAGAGGTTATTTTCCTGACACCACACTCCGAGGGCCCTCACCTCCTCCCTGTAGGCCGTCTCGTCGTTGTTGGTAATCAAGCCTACCACTGTAGTGTCGTCAGCAAACTTGATGATTGAGTTGGATGCGTGCTTGGCCACGCAGTCATGGGTAAACAGGGAGTACAGGAGAGGGCTGAGAACGCACCCTTGTGGGGCCCCAGTGTTGAGGATCAGCGGAGTGGAGATGTTGTTTCCTACCCTCACCACCTGGGGCCGGCCCGTCAGGAGGTCCAGGACCCAGTTGCACAGGGCTGGGTCGAGACCCAGGGTCTCGAGCTTAATGACGAGCTTGGAGGGAACTATGATGTTAAATGCTGAGCTGTAGTCGATGAACAGCATTCTTACATAAGTATTCCTCTTGTCCAGATGGGTTAGGGCAGTATGCAGTGTGATTGCGATTGCGTCGTCTGTGGACCTATTGGGACGGTAAGCAAATTGGAGTGGGTCCAGGGTGTCTGGCAGGATGGCGGTGATATGATCCTTGACTAATCTCTCAAAGCACTTCATGATGACGGAAGTGAGTGCTACGGGGCGATAGTCATTTAGCTCAGTTACCTTAGCTTTCTTGGGAACAGGAACAATGGTGGCCCTCTTGAAGCATGTGGGAACAGCAGACTGGGATAGGGACTGATTGAATATGTCCGTAAACACACCAGCCAGCTGGTCTGCGCATGCTCTGAGGACACGGCCAGGGATGCCATCTGGGCCGGCAGCCTTGCGAGGGTTAACACATTTAAATGTTTTTCTCACATTGGCCGCGGAGGAGAGCCCGCAGGTTTTGGTAGCAGGCAGTGTCGGTGGCACTGTATTGTCCTCAAAGCGAGCAAAGAAGTTGTTTAGTTTGTCTGGGAGCAGGACGTCATGGTCCATACGGGCTGGTTTTCTTTTTGTAGTCCGTGATTGACTGTAGACCCTGCCACATTCCTCTTGTGTCTGAGCCGCTGAATTGTGACTCTACTTTGTCTCTATATTGACGCTTAGCTTGTTTGATTGCCTTGCGGAGGGAATAGCTACACTGTTTGTATTCAGTCATGTTTCCGGTAGCCTTACCCTGGTTAAAGCAGTGGTTCGCGCTTTCAGTTTTATGCGAATGCTGCCATCAATCCACGGTTTCTGGTTGGGGAAGGTTTTAATATTTGCTATGGGTACAACATCACCAATGCACTTGCTGATAAACTCGCTCACCGAATCAGCATATACATCAATGTTGTTGTCAGATGCTATCCAGAACATATCCCAGTCCACGTGCTCGAAGCAATCTTGCAGCATGGAATCAGATGGACCAGCGTTGAACAGACCTGAGAACGGGCGTTTCCTGTTTTAGTTTCTGTTTGTAGGCTGGGAGCAACAAAATGGAGTCATGGTCAGACTTGCCGAAAGGAGGGCGGAGAATAGCCTTGTATGCATCACAGAAGTTGGAATAACAATGATCCAGGATTTTACCAGCCCGGGTGGCACATTCGATATGCTGGTAAAATTTCGGGAGCCTTGTTTTCAAATTAGCCTTATTAAAATCCCCAGCCACAACAAATGCAGCCTCAGGATATGTGGTTTCCAATTTACCTAGAGTGAAATGAATTTCTTTCAGTGCCGTCGATGTGTCAGCTTGAGGGGGGACGTACACAGCTGTGATTATAATCGAGGAGAATTATCTTGGTAGATAATGCGGTCTGCATTTGATTGTAAGGAATTCTATGTCAGGTGAACAAAGGGACTTGAGTTCTTGTATGTTGTTATGATCACACCACGTCTCGTTAATCATAAGACACACACCCCCACCCTTCTTCTTACCAGAGAGATGTTTGTTTCTGTCGGCGCGAGGCGTGGAGAAACCAGGTGGCTGTACCGACTCATAACGTGTCCTGAGTGAGCCATGTTTCCGTGAAGCAAAGAACGTTGCAGTCTCGGATGTCTCTCAGAAAGGCAACCCTTGATCTGATTTCGTCTACTTTGTTGTCCAGAGACTGTACATTGGCGATTAAAATACTTGTGAGAGGTGCACGATGCGCCCGTCGACGTAGCTTGACCAAAAGACCGGCGCGTTTCCCTCTTCTCCGGCGCCGCTGTTGTTTTGAGTCGCCGGGTGCTATCCAGTCTATTGTCCTAGTTGGAGTAAGAAACAGAGAATCCTCTTCGGGAAAGTCGTATTCCTGGTCGTAATGTTGGTAAGTTGACGTTGCTCTTATATCCAATAGTTCCTCCCGGTTGTATGTAATAAAACTTAATATTTCCCGGGGTAACAATGTAAGAAGTAATACATAAAAAAACTAAATACTGCATGGTTTCCTGAGAACGTGAAGCGAGGCTGCCATCTCTGTCGGGGCCGGAAGTAGATAATGGCACAGCTCTCCGAACCACAAAGCATGGACACCACATATTAATTGGTGGTTCCTGTCACAGTGAAGTCAGACAGGAACCCCGGCCTACATTCAAATGCACAGTGAAAAGCAGAATGTCCAAGCTTTCTGAATCAGTATATCAGTATATATAGTAAACTCCTGCACATAGGATAAGTGTGAACTGGGTGCAATAGACTTGCACTTATCAGGAGTCCACTGGCTGTATATGAAGTACACCTATTGCTCAGCCCAGTCATGTAGGCATGATATTATAGGCCTATCAAATCAATTCAAATTAAGTTATTTTGGTCACATACATGTGTTTAGCAGATGTTATTGAGTGTAACGAAATGCTTGTGCTTCTAGTTCTGACAATGCAGCAATATCTAACAAGTAATATCTAACAATTTCACAACAAATACCTAATACACACAAATCTAAGTTAAGGAATGGAATAAGAATATATAAATATATGGATGAGCAATTTCAGAGCGGCATAGGCTAAGATGCAATAGATAGTATAGAATACAGTATATACATATGACATGAGTAATGCAAGATATATAAACATTAAAGTGACATTGTTAAAGTGACTAATTATTTCAAGTCTGTATGTAGGCAGCAGCCTCTCTGTGCTAGTGAAGGCTTTTTAACAGTCTGATGGCCTTGAGATAGAAGCTGTTTTTCAGTCCCTCGGTCTCAGCTTTGATGCACCTGTACTGACCTCACCTTCTAGATGATAGCGGGGTGAACAGGCAGTGGCTCGGGTGGTTGTTGTCCTTGATGATATTTTTGGCGTTCCTGTGACATCGGGTGCTGTAGGTGTCCTGGAGGGCAGGGGGTTTACCCCCGGTGATGCGTTGTGCAGACTGCACCACCCTCTGGTCAGGTGCAGTTGCCATACCAGGCGGTGATACAGCCCGGCAGGATGCTCTCGATTGTGCATCTGTAAAAGTTTGCAAGGGTTTTAGGTGACAAGCCAGATTTCTTCAGCCTCCTGAGGTTGAAGAGCGTTGTTGCACCTTCTTCACCACACTGTCTGTGTGGGTGGACCATTTCAGTTTGTCAGTTTGTCTGGCACATACAGTGGGGGAAAAAAGTATTTAGTCAGCCACCAATTGTGCAAGTTCTCTCACTTAAAAAGATGAGAGAGGCCTGTAATTTTCATCATAGGTACACTTCAACTATGACAGACAAAATGAGGAAAAGAAATCCAGAAAATCACATTGTAGGATTTTTTATGAATTTATTTGCAAATTATGGTGGAAAATAAGTATTTGGTCACATACAAACAAGCAAGATTTCTGGCTCTCACAGACCTGTAACTTCTTCTTTAAGAGGCTCCTCTGTCCTCCACTCATTACCTGTATTAATGGCACCTGTTTGGACTTGTTATCAGTATAAAAGACACCTGTCCACAACCTCAAACAGTCACACTCCAAACTCCACTATGGCCAAGACCAAAGAGCTGTCAAAGGACAAAATTGTAGACCTGCACCAGGTTGGGAAGACTGAATCTGCAATAGGTAAGCAGCTTGGTTTGAAGAAATCAACTGTGGGAGCAATTATTAGGAAATGGAAGACATACAAGACCACTTCCTCGATCTGGGGCTCCACGCAAGATCTCACCCCGTGGGGTCAAAATGATCACAAGAACGGTGAGCAAAAATCCCAGAACCACACGGGGGGACCTAGTGAATGACCTGCAGAGAGCTGGGACCAAAGTAACAAAGCCTACCATCAGTAACACACTACGCCGCCAGGGACTCAAATCCTGCAGTGCCAGACATGTCCCCCTGCTTAAGCCAGTACATGTTCAGGCCCGTCTAAAGTTTGCTAGAGAGCATTTGGATGATCCAGATGAGGATTGGGAGAATGTCAGATGAAACCAAAATAGAACTTCTTGGTAAAAACTCAACTCGTCGTGTTTGGAGGACAAAGAATGCTGAGTTGCATCCAAAGAACACCATACCTACTGTGAAGCATGGGGGTGGAAACATCATGCTTTGGGGCTGTTTTTCTGCAAAGGGACCAGGACGACTGATCCGTGTAAAGGAAAGAATGAATGGGGCCATGTATCGTGAGATTTTGAGAGAAAACCTCCTTCCATCAGCAAGGGCATTGAAGATGAAACGTGGCTGGGTCTTTCAGCATGACAATGATCCCAAACACACCGCCCGGGCAACGAAGGAGAGGCTTCGTAAGAAGCATTTCAAGGTCCTGGAGTGGCCTAGCCAGTCTCCAGATCTCAACCCCATAGAAAATCTTTGGAGGGAGTTGAAAGTCCGTGTTGCCCAGCGACAGCCCCAAAACATCACTGCTCTAGAGGAGATCTGCATGGAGGAATGGGCCAAAATACCAGCAACAGTGTGTGAAAACCTTGTGAAGACTTACAGAAAACATTTGACCTCTGTCATTGCCAACAAAGGGTATATAACAAAGTATTGAGATAAACTTTTGTTATTGACCAAATACTTATTTTCCACCATAATTTGCAAATAAATTCATAAAAATCCTACAATGTGATTTTCTGGATTTTTTTTCCTCATTTTGTCTGTCATAGTTGAAGTGTACCTATGATGAAAATTACAGGCCTCTCTCATCTTTTTAAGTGAGAGAACTTGTACAATTGGTGGCTGACTAAATACTTTTTTTCCCCACTGTATGTCTCATGTGCCAGAAGATAGTGACACAATCAAAGCCTGTGGCTATGATGAGATGTGAGTGGGTTTGGAAGAGTACAAAGGAAATGACTGTTGCAGCACCCATCCTGCCGTGATCAGCTGACTGTTGTCTCTAGGTCTGAAGAGCTGACAGCTGTCTCCACCTGACCAATCACAGCCTGAGGGTATACAGTCATTATAAAGGACTTGTTTGGATAATATGTGTTATTTCATAGTTTTGATGTCTTCACTATTATTCTACAATGTAGAAAATAGTAAAAATAAAGAAAAACCCTGGTACTGTACATACATACATGCGTTTCGTCGCTGATGATATTTGTCTTGGTTAGCAAAGATAAGCTATCCATTACTGTTTTGATCTAATATCAAGTAACACATCTATTTCCAGTACATAGTTCGCCATGGTTAGCTGCTTCTGAGATAGCTTCTGCGATTAGGCTCCTTAGCCTATTAATTATTGTACGTTTTATCCAGAGCCCAGCATTTGTACAGAGGGCGCAACTATTTTGATCTAAGGCGGACACCATAGACCAAAGTTAATTTTGGCCACAGGTCACAACAAATACATTTTAAAGATATTACAAAATTCAATAAAAGAACGTTCATGTGTGATTAAATTGAATAAATAAGCACATTCATCCACCTGACTTCATCAAAAACGAGCAGTTGAAACAAAAATAAAAGTCCCAGAATGCATTTCGCAAGAAAAGAGCAGATTCAGAAACACGGGTCGCATTGCAGTTGCCTCTAGTTAGCTAGAATGAGCTTAATTTCTGTAATGACATTCCAATAGTGAAGGGGTTAGTAAATCAATTAACACGGAATATTAAGTGTCACAAACTAGCTATGTGCCTTTGATGTGTTTGTGAAGTAAACGAAGCCCTCTATATTATTTTTAATTCGGTGAGTAAACTGCTTGCTAGCTGCTAACGTTAGCTCCCAGCGCAACCCCAGTAGGTTACAGTCCAGATGTCAGCTGGCTAGCCGGTTCGCTATTGACAAAAATGCTTGCTTTATACAAGATTATGCAGAATTTGTACGATACCGTATATGACGTATATGTAGCGATGTAATCATTCAATATTATGTAATGATTTTCTAATTACCTCTTGTTTGCAGCAGCAGTCGTCCCTGGAAAACAAACAAGAAGGTGCCGACATGGCCTCAGTCGTAGCGAAACGAGAAGGACCACAGTTCATCAGCGAGGTTGCTGTGAGGGGCAACGCCGCAGTGCTGGACTACTGCCGGACGTCGGTGTCAGCTCTGTCGGGGGCGACAGCGGGCATCCTTGGGCTCACAGGACTGTACGGATTTATCTTCTATTTCCTCGCCTCGTTCCTCCTCTCCCTTCTTCTCATCATCAAGGCCAGTCGCAGGTGGAAGAAGTGCTTCAAGTCTCGGAGGATGCTCTTTACAGGAGGGCTCGTTGGAGGTCTTTTTACCTACGTCCTGTTCTGGACTTTCCTCTACGGAATGGTGCATGTGTACTAACAAAATTGACCAGAATGATAAACCGAACGTCATGTGAATCCAATTATATTGTCTAACTGCAAAACTTTGTAGATATAGGCGATTGATTAAATACTTTGTTAGATTAACTGTTTATTATACAGCTATGTGAAGTGTGTCTGTCTGCAACTCTATTTATACACTAATCAATTAAAACATGTCCTGCTTTCTCTTATTTACTGAACTGTTAACTGCTGCAGTATGTTATTGTTAATCTCTGCTCTATTGCATCTCTAGGATAATGGAATTTACCAAATTTTCTCATCTAGCAGTTGATAAACATTAATGGGTAGTAGGCTACAGAGTGATGTGCCTGATGCTAAAATATTTTAAGTAGTGTAAATAGGATATAACGGCTCTGGTTGGACTCCATACAACCTGTTTGTATAATTTATTGATTATAAGATTTGGCAGACAAGTGATATGATTGTTCTAACAATGGCCATTAGCCATTATCATACAATGTTTTGCATTTAAAGGAAATACATTCAACAACTTGCCTCATACTCCTCTAGTTCTGACTTTGTATATACAGACATATTGAACAGGACAAGGCAGAAGTTTCAAGCAATCACATTAAATGAGAAGTATTTATGATAGACAACCTTAGACCCAGTGTATTTTCCAATGGTGTTAAAAAGCAACTGTTCTCTCACGATGTGGTATTCCATCATATGACTCGAGGATTTAATTATACTACAAGCGGTCTGTCAAGGTTTGAAGGAACACCGCTGCCAGCATAATAACCTAGTGGAGCACTCTGCAATGGTTTGATTGCATGGCCTAATTGACCCCTCAACAGATGCATTATGCTTCGATCTTGGAACAAGTAAATAAGACAATCAGAAATAGAATAGTGCTTTTTCTCTTTGATAAATATCTCGCTTCTTGGAGCGTCTGCATTGTCATTGCAGCAGTAAAGTAAGGAGAGGAGAGCGTTGTCATTTCTATTTTCCAGTCCATCAGTCACCATGTCCAATCAGGACATGCATCACTCCTGCGAGACAGGAAAACCAGAGCCATGTGTCAGCATCAGCAACCTCTGCTGGAAGATAAGGAGAGTGGGCATCGGGATCAGCACCTCACCCACCCTCGTTTTACTTTCCACCTGCTACAGGACCGAGTCTAGACATCTTGACAATAGCAGCACTTCTTTGTTTCAGGTCTCTCTTGAAAAACAGGTCTTCTGACCTCAATGGGACAACCTGTGTTAATAAAGGATAAATAAAAATGTGTCTCTTACCTATTGGGAGCCCTAAGTGAGAATTTTTAAAATAACATTTCCCTCAATTCTACACATTTTGCCTTGACAAATGCCATGTTAATACGATATCCGGGTGTATAAACAAAATCAATGGAGGCCTTCTGGAGGTAAAGGGCCCCTGGAGGTCAGGGCCCATGGGCACGTTCCCTTCGAGCCCAGCAGGTAATTCAGCCTTGAAGGTTTATTTTATTTATTTATTTAACATTTATTGAACTAGGCAAATCAGTTAAGAACAAATTTAGATAGCTGGCTAGACTAACTTATGAAATGTTAGCTGACATGGGAGTTACTGTCAGTGTCTGACATAATAGAAGATCTGCTGATGCACTACCAACTTTTTTAATTGCACGTAAAATCAAAGTTTATTGGTTATGTACACAAAGTTGTGTATTCTACTATGTTATCTCAACAGTAAGTTGTCCTTCGTGCAGCTTCTAGTCTGGTGTCTCACTCTGAATTAATCGGTTAGTGTCGTGGAGGGTGAGTATTATACCGTTGCCCCACAGTTCGTGGAGAGAGAATGTGAACCTCGTTTTTCTCTCTGGTTTTAGGGTCCTGTTTCTCCTCGTTTTTCGTAGAGAGTGTGGTAAGCTCGTGTTGTTCCCCAGCATGTTTCCTATGTTTTCTTGTGTCTCGGTTCACCAATGTCTTCGCAATCTCTTTGTGCTTCTTGATCCGTTCTTTCCTGTTAAAGGGATGTTTTATTTGTTTTACTGACAGACAGACAAAAGTAGCAAGGCAAACAATCCAAGACTGCAATTATTTACTTTACTGAATAAACTACAAAGTGTAAATTCTGTAGTTAGTAGTAATACCATGTCATAGTGTCTTACTTGAGAATCTCAAATTTCCTGTCTCGGTAGAAGGAACTTGTGCTCAACATGTAGACAAATATCATATCACATGCAAATTTTCCCTGAAACAAAGACAAAGGCAAGGTTCAAGTCATGACATACAATAGAGTCACAGTAATTATGATCGAAATAAGGCCAACACCCCCAATAAAGCTTCAGGCAACTTCACAGGCCATAGTGAAAACAAAAATACAAAAAACACTAACTGTCCTGTGGATGTGTACAGCAGACTTCAAAGAGCTGTAAGACTGAAATAGGGCACTAAAACCTTTTGCCAGTTGGCAGAGGGCTTCTGAATGCCAAATTGACCCCTATACAACCAAGGTGCTCCTGTAGATATGACAGGGTTAGACAGTGAAAAGAAAATGAAGCGATATTGCTTAGACCTACCCAAATGTTTCAGATCTACAAATAAGGGGATAGGGATCGATTTGGAATAAAGAAGATTAGTATATTGTATGAAAAATGATAGGGGATCGCCCTCTTGTGGTGATACAGCGTATTCGGAAAGTATTAAGACCCCTTGACTTTTGACACATTTTGTTACATTTCTGCTTTACTCTAAAATGGATGAAATTAAAAAAAAATCCTCATCAATCTACACACAATACCCCATAATGACAAAGCAAAAACAGGTTTTTAGAAATGTTTGCAAATGTATAAAAAATAAAAAAACGATATCCCTTATTTACATAACTATTCAGACCCTTTGCTATAAGACTTGAAATTGAGCTATGGTGTATCTTGTTTCCATGGATAATCCTTGAGATGTTTCTACAACTTGATGGGAGTCCACCTGTGGTAAATTCAATTGATTTGACATTATTTGGAAAGCCACACACCTGTCTATATAAGGTCCCATAGTTGACAGTGCATGTCAGAGCAAAAACCAAGCCATGAGGTCGAAGGAATTGTCTGTAGAGCTCCGAGACAGGATTGTGTTTAGGCACAGATCTGGGGAAGGGTACCAAAACATTTCTGCAGCATTGAAGATCCCCATGAACAGTGGCCTCCATCATTCTTAATTGGAAGAAGTTTGGATCCACCAAGACTTTTCAGAGAGCTGGCCGCCCTGCCAAACTGAGCAATCGGGGGAGAAGGGCCTTGGTCATGGAAGTGACCAAGAACCTGATGGTCACTCTGAAAGAGCTCCAGAGTTCCTCTGTGGAGATGGGAGAACCTTCCAGAAGGACAACCATCTCTGCAGCACTCCGCCAATCATGCCTTTATGGTAGAGTGGCCAGATGGAAGCCCCTTCACAGTAAATGGAACATGACAGCCCACTTGGAGTTTGCCAAAAGGCATCTAAAGGACTCTCAGACCATGAAAAACAAGATGCGTTGATCTGATTAAACCAAGATTGAACTTTTTGGCCTGAATTGCCAAGCGTCACATCTGGAGGAAACCTGGCACCATCCCTACGATGAAGCATGGTGGTAGCAGCATCATGCTGTGGGGATGTTGTTCAGCAGCAACAACCATAAGCACACAACCAAGACAACGCAGGAGTGGCTTTGGGACAAGTCTCTGAATGTCCTTGAGGGACCCAGCCAGAGCCCAGACTTGAACCCGATCAAACATCTCTGGGGAGACCTGAAAATAGCTGTGCAGCGATGCTCCCCATCCAACCTGACAGAGCTAGAAAGGATCTGCAGAGAAAAAACGAGACTCGAGGCTGTAATCGCTGACAAAGCGACAAAGTACTGAGTAAAGGGTCTGAATACTTATGTAAATGTGATATCAGTTTTTAATTTTTAATACATTTGCAAAAAAAAACAATAGTCTTTGCTTTGTCATTATGGGGTATTGTGTGTGGATTGATGATGGATAAAAAAAAAAATCTGTTTTAGAATAAGGCTGTAATGTAACAAAATGTGGAAAAAGCACTGCATTTCAAAAGCATTTGATAGCATCCAACCTGGGCATGCTGCATGAAACAGAATTACAGAGAAATATTTTTGTGTATTGGATTTTTTTTTTAAAACACAAATCTATTAAATTACTTACCATGCCCATAATAGCGAGCCCAGACCCAATAGCTATTACTGTGGGAATGATATTGAATTTTCCAGCCTGAAGAACACAATAAAGAACATTTGATCTGACACAGACTGTAATATTACTACTACCAACACATTAAATTAGACAAGTAAGTGTAACTAGAATCACTGTCATACCCGTCCATTCACCATGATATCAAAGCGAATCCCATAGACTTTATACAAAGTCCGATAGCTCTCTCCAGCTTCATCTTTGTAATACCGGGCATATCTGGAAAACAAACAAATCAGCTGTTTGGAACAGAAATGTCAACAACTGCTTAGTAGAGATAGATCTGAGAGAGAAGTCCTTGGAGAGAACTCAAGCTTTATTAGCTCAAGCTAATAACTTTTCAGAATTAGTGCATGGATTATTATATCTGCATGAAGTAAAATGTGCTTAAAGATGCAGTACGGGGATCTTAAGCACAACAAATTTGTAACATGTTGTACCAATTGGATTCATAAAATATCATCCGAATTGCAACAACAAAAAATGGGGACCAGTTTCAGCTCATGAGCACCACTTTCAAAACTACTGGCTGAAATTATACAAAAGTTTGGGAACATCACTTTAATGCATGTCAAGATGTACCTGAAGTTGTAGCCTGATGTGACAGAGCTGTTTAAGTTCATATCCAAACGAGTAAAGCTGTACTCTGGGTTACACTGTGAGTAGTCCTTATCCAAATCACAGTTCCACTCAATCAGAATTCCAACTGACCCACCCTGAGAGATGGAGAGAGAGAGAAATATTACACTGTTTATGAATAAACACCTGTGATAGACGTTGCTATAAATATGGAGGATTACTCTATTGCCCTGCTATTCAGAATTTACTTTCTTAACCTTGACTATGAACTGTGGTCACACGTACATCAACTCCTCGTTAAACATTAACAACTAGGAACATAAATATACTGTACTTCACAACATTAAAACTGGCAACTCTAATGATAACACAGTAGCTACTACACTGCTGATCATCTTTGCCATATATGGTAAGAATGGCTCTGGTTAACCCATTGTCTTGTTCTATGCTGGGTGTCTGGCTATATTAACAACAATAGGTAGTGTTTACTTGTAAATGTCTACCCTGAGCTTACTAGGGAGTTGAGGTGAAAGCACTTTAAGCAGGGCTCTGTGACAAGCCACTTAATACAGATCTAGCAACTGCTATGTTTCATATTGTTGTTGTAATTATGCAACCATCGTTGTTATTCATTTAAATGTCAGGCCTAATGACTGCAGCTTACATGGCAAATGTCCAATTAAGTGTAATCAAAATTATGGTAATTACCTAACTGCCTGAAAGCAAGCATCATTATCAAATGGACTGGAAGAAAAGAGAACTACACCACTCCCACACTGCTTGGATAGAATGACGAAAGCCTGAAAAGCCTAATTTGGATTCAGTGGACTCAGTGTTTAACAAGAAACCCAACCCTCTATGCCAGGTCTCTCTCTGCCAGGGAAAGCGGTCTACTGACCTCAATGGGAAAACCTGGTTAAATAAAGGATCAATTGAAAGATAGAAGAAATACATGTATGTACCACTACAGCCATGTCCTGAAAATCATGTCCAGTCCTGCTGACTAGGTCTCCCAGACGGAAGATGGGGCAGTAGGGATGAAGGTCGTTGTCATAGGAACATCTCTTTAGATAGGAGTCATTACCGGTGTCCAGGACATTTGACCTGCGGGGAAAGGAGACAGAACAGGACATGTTGTTTTTTTCTATGTGACTAGTAGTCCAGTATCATACTTTTCCTTGGCTAAATCCAAAAAAAGGTCTTATCAGCTTCAAATGACATGCTTTTCACTTTAACCCTTAGATAAGGAATAGCACAGAGTTACATATATTATATATCATTTCTTAAATAGCTCATATGGCACTGCAAATATAGCATGCTATTTCAAGCTGCACATCTACTAAACTGTTCATTTTATTCATGCTGCTCATTCAAGTAACTTCAAATCTGTTGTTCTGCCCCTGAACAAGGCAGTTAACCCACTGTTCCTAGGCCGTCATTGAAAATAAGAATTTTGTTCTTAACTGACTTGTTAAATAAAGGTAAAAAAATGTTTTAAGTAAAAGTAACTTCATAGTTCAAGCACTTCATAGCTTAGACAATTTCCATTCCATACACACAATGTAGGGGAGAGTGGGGTATGTTGAGAAATGTTTTACATTCAGTATCACTACGTCAAGGGAAATATAGTATTCCTTCTAACAAATATATGTACATTTATTTCAGGATATTGTGTATCCCTGTAAATAATCTGAATTACTGTAAACATAACAGTTTTGAAAACATAGTTTGTACAAAACAAGTGGTCTCTTGACACAACTTACCCCGAGTATGGGGTAAATTGAGCATAGGGACAGGGTAAGTTGAGCCACCTTGGGGTAAGTGGGTGATGGTGTCCTGTGCCAGTGGCGGGTGATGGTAGGTCAAAGTTTAGTTAATGGAATGGGTGTGTGGTATAATTGTACATTTTCAATGTATGCCTACATTCAGCTATACACTGAGTATACAAAACATCTTTCCATGACATAGACTGACCAAGTGAATCCAGATGAAAGCTATGATCCCTTATTTATGTTAAATCTACTTCAAATCAGTGAAGAAGGGGAGACAGGTTAAAGAAGGATTTATAAGCCTTGAGGCATGGATTGTGTGTGTGACATTCAGAGGGTGAATGGGCAAGACAAATGATTTAAGTGCCTTTGAACGGGGTATGGTATTGGGTGGCAGGCGCACCGGTTTGTGTCAAGAAATGCAACGCTGCCGGATTTTTCACGCTTAACAGTTTCCAATGTGTATGAAGAATGGTCCCCCACCCAAAGGACATCCAGCCAACTTCACACAAAACTGTGGGAAGCATTGGAGTCAACATTGGCCAGCATCCCTGTGGAACGCTTCGACAACTTGTAGAGTCCAAGCCCCAACAAATTGAGGCTGTTCTGGGGGGGACCACTGGACCAGTGGTCTGGGCCAGGGATGTTGTTTCGATGTGCCGATTCATAGGCAAGTTTTCTGCATTTGAGGATACTAAGCCCATGAAACTGGTCCACGAGATTCTTGATGTGTTTAGCAAGCTCAGACTCCATTGTCATCAGATAAGACCTTGTGTACCTCTGCTACTCTATCATAGCTTCTCTTTCACAGAGGTTCATGTTCCTTTTATTTTTTGTCAATGTACCTCTTCAGTGTCATTCAGTACGTTTTCTCAGCCCTTACTGCTGCTCAAATGGACTTCTTCCCTTCTCTCACTTCCTTGGCTGCTCTCTCAAGAACCTCAAGGGGGGCTAGACCTCTGCTTGTTTTATGTTTGTATACACAGGGCATGATGATGTCTGCTCTGTAACAATACAAATCTTGAGTTCATATGCATGACACATTGCAAAAATACTATGCATAAAAATGACAAAATGTAAACATCAACTTTACCCAAGGCAAACATTTTGACTATATTTGCCCACACAGCTTCAAGGGTGCACTTTCATGCTAGGTTTAGGACCTCATATTGTAGCTTATAAGAGACCCCAACTGATGTAGAGCTATCTGCTTTGGTTTAGGTAAAGCATCATGAAACCTCTAATACAATACATTCATTTTTTGGACCTAACTTGCTTACCACTTTTTCCATGTGGTTTCTTCCTTCACAGACTCAATGAAATGATGACCTCTTCTTAAATATTTGGTCACATTGTTTATTTTGTGTATGGTTTCCTAGAAACACTCCCCTAATCAAAATATCTACAACTGAAATGGTGAATCATGAATTGGCAGAGGTCTGATGTCTCTGTGTTTTCCTAATAGGCTTGGAAAGACAACACCGATGTTCTGGCAGATGAACCCTTCTACAACAACAGCCTTACTTACTGACATGAGAGCACAGTGAGCCAATCAGATCTGTTCTGACACCTGTCCTGGACTGGGCCTGCTCTTCTGTCAAGGACGTCTCAGATGACCGCTCCACTGTCTCACTGAACACACACATACACACACACGCACCCAGTATGCACGTGCACAGACACACACACACACATTCACTGGGCGATATGGCTATGGGTGTATATAAATAGAAGGGACTGTGCACCCTCATAGCTATTCAAAGCAGTTCTAGGACATGTATCCCCCGCTGCCCTACTTACACATACTTAATGATCTATGTCACTGACACTGACTGTTTCCCTAGAGACAGATAGCCTCTACTACCCTGAGGTCTGCATGAACAAGCCCCACTTAACACCACTCATAACCACTTACTTGGAGAATTCAAACTTCGGAAACCTGACAGAGTTCTTGATGTAAATTGTGAAGATTTCTGCCTTGCTTAATAAAGCCTCCCTGGAAAGTAAGGGGGGAAGTGTTAAATCAAAGTGACTTCTACATAATGGTAGATGACCAGGACAAGGTACTTAATACTGAAGTACATAACATAGTGTATGTAGTGGGTACATTTATACTGTGACTCAATGCAAAAGAGGATGAATTCTCACAAGGGTTTACGTCCCGTCTCAACGGGACACCAGCCATGTATCTCACAGGTTCCTGTAGAGTTTAAACACAGGCCGGTCTTCACCCCTGCAGGGAAAGGTAAAGATCACTGACAACATCCTGGAAAGACATAATAATCTTGGGGGAAATTAGGGGGAAGGGTAACGCGTAGGAGTTACCAAAGTTGAATAATTTTGGCATGCAACATATTTCTTTTAAAGGTAAACTCAAAAGGAATTTCCTAGAGAGACGTTTGTCCAATTCCAACGCTGGTGATTCTCCTAAGCTTTCTACACATTAGCGGTGTACATGTGCATTTAAGAGAAATGTGATCATAGCCAATGTTAATCTGTAAATAAATGTTAATCTTGGAAATGTAAATAGAAATGAGATAAAGACTGCCCCAGTTGACCATATTAGTCCTTACCATTGCCAGCAACTACCGCCTCACCCTCAGCACAATCCTCATTGTTTACACATTGGCCATCTGGCACCTTAGGGCTCTGGAGAACATAGGACACGTTGCTGCAGTTAAAAATGCAAACCTGTATTCAAAGCAGTGTATTGAAGAGCCTAGAGATGATGACAACATATAATAGCATGGTGACCACAATGGTGAGCACCATTTGAATGCTAAAACAATGTAGGAAAACACAATGTTATTGGACCAGTGAACAGTAACACACTGAACCCTTCATACTATGAAGTTTTTATCTTCATTAAATATAATGAATCAATCATTCATAACTTATTGTAGCGGCACCGAAAGCATACTCTAACATCAAATAAGCAATTCTTGGAAGACCATGGCAAGGTCAAGCCATATTTCTCGGAACTGTTGGGCCTGAGGCATTACAAATAAAGCTCTAGACAGTATGGATTCTGACATCCGCCTCAAATTACTAGTCGTTTTTTTCTGCTTGCTTTGCCATATATGGTAAGAACCATAGCATCATCAATGCTGACTTAGTGGAGTTTAATTTCCTTGTTTGATTGGATCATTAAAGTATTGCTATCTCAGCTGCACAGTCATCCAATCTCTATCTCAGGGGGATCTTTGAAAATAAATTTTAGATTTTTGTCTAGATTATGGTAGTACAAAATTGGTTTTCACTCACCTCAGCACAGAACCCAAGGCTCTGATGCGGGGTCTCAATGTAATTTGTAACAATGAAGAAGACCTGTTCACCCTGAAAAACAACAACAAGCTAAAACTCTACTTTCCTCAATCAGGTTAGTCGGTGTACTCATGGACTGTGTGTTGACTGTACAAAATTAAATCCCTAAATACATATTAATTTGTCAAAGCTTCTAATGCTATAAGCTTAAATATAAATAGCACAGTTTCTCACCACATATTAATATAGTTTTACAAAATACAAAATGAAGGAGATCCAGTGGTGGCTGACTGGGCTCACCATGTGGACTAGAGCAGGCTTTTCTATTGAATCTGTTTACCATTGAGTCACTAAAGGTTAAGTGAATTATACTGATTAGAGTTGAGAATCAACTCCCTATCTTTTATTTAACAAGACAGATGAAATGGAGTGTCTATTGAGGAAAAAAGACTCATAGCTAAAATGCAAATAATGATTGTCCTGTTGCTCTACAGCCTGTCCAGTATAATGTCCAATGACTCTAATCATTGCCATTTCCATGACCGGTCAAGATAAACATTATTTAAAGAAAAGTTGAAGAGCACTCTTAACACATGTCAACTTCTCATATTCTAAAACAGTACCAAATGGATGTTCAAAATAGCTGACAAACATGCTTATTTGTTTTATTTTTTTCATTTCACCTTTATTTAACCAGGTAGGCTAGTTGAGAACAAGATCTCATTTACAACTGCGACCTGGCCAAGATAAAGCAAAGCAGTCCAACACAAACAACAACACAGAGTTACACATGGAATAAACAAACATACAGTCAATAATACAATAGAAAAAGTATATATACAGTGTGTGCAAATGAGGTAGGATAAGGGAGGTAAGGCAATAAATAGGCCATAGTGGCGAAATAATTACAATATAGCAATTAAACACTGGAGTGATAGATGTGCAGAAGATGAACGTGCAAGTAGAGATACTGGGGTGCAAAGGAGCAAAACAAATAAAAAAAATAACAGTATGGGGATGAGGTAGTTGGATGGGCTATTTACAGATGGGCTATGTACAGCTGCAGTGATCTGTGAGCTGCTCTGACAGTTGGTGCTTAAAGCTTGTGAGGGAGATATGAGTCTCCGGCTTCAGTGATTTTTGTAGTTCGTTCCAGTCATTGGCAGCAGAGAACTGGAAGGAAAGGCGGCCTAAGGAGGATGTTTATGACAATGTTTCATAAAGTGCACTACTCTCATGCCATAGTCAGATATACTGCTAGATGTACTGTCTCTATGGATGTGATGTAAAGCTGCATGTGGTGGCCTGTTACTTTAAAAATCAGTTGGGTGTGATTGAAAACTGATGAAAGTGAGTTAATGGAGAGACCTCATAAAAATGTTACTCATTGTGCTTGAAAACATACAATATCAATGACTTGCTGTATCATTGACTGAGCTTCGGCTTCAATTCAATAAGACTTGAATGAATCATCTAGCAGTAGGCTGTGTACTGTATGTCGGCTCTACCTGTGTACATAAAACCTCCCAAAAAGTCCCTGAATCTCACCGTTGGAGGTATGACATAATCCTCAGGCCCCCACAGACGAAGTCCAGTTTCCGTGTTGTTGGTCATGACCACTCCTTTCAGCTTGGTGATGACAGAGCTCTGGACGGTCTCTTCCCTCGATTGGTACCCCTTCTTATACACTAAAACCCACCTGAGAATTTAAACACACTGATTATTGATTGATTGATAGATTTTTTCCTGTAAATTCATTCATTTGAACTCTTGGTCACATATGAAAATAGAGTAGTTGTCAGTCACGTATAAAATTAACATTGATGGTTATTTGAACAAACTTATTACAGTGTGGATCTAGTGGCCTGGATAAATTAAAGTTTTCCTTCATGTGCTGAGTGTTCATAAGACACATACATGTAAAATGCATTCTATAACACTGTTATAGAATACTGTAATACATGGTAATGAGATGAGGGAGAGGAGGCAGTCATGAAAGGATACTTTCATTTTGTGGAGGAATGATTAGCCTCTGTGACATGGGTGGATTATTTAGGGTCAAAAGTAATGTAAAGAAAAATATATATTAATTTGATTTTTGCTGAGAATTTCTCTAACTGTATGGAGGAACATAAGGAACAGATTGACAAGTTGAACTGGTAGCCTACTAGCCTAATACACACTTTTTTTACAAGGGTGCATGATGTTAAAAGTTAATGACGGTAGCCTCGTGAAGGGGAGATATAACCTTCTGGAATTCTAGGTCTCTGGAATTATTATTGCAAAAATATATTTTTAAAAGTATATTGTCTGAATACTCTCATAGTGCATCAGTATAGTCCCTGCGGGTACCTTGGTAAAGCTGGTTTGAGATTCGATATTCACCAGACATTAGGACCTAAAAACGTCAATAGCTCCCAAACGATTTGAGCTACATACCTCAGGTCGGGCTCTTTATGAAAGAAAAAAGGTGTACAACATTGCACATGTCTTAATTTCCAGATTCCGACCCGAGTTTCATAATCACGTGGCAACAGTGTAGGCAGCCTGGTGCTCTGGAAATACAAATAGTTAGGAACCGTCAAGCAAAGTGCATGATCACAATATTCAAATTTCACCACGTGACTTTGCAACCTTATTTCTACTGTCCACTATTCCTTATATAGTAAAGCATGTTGCACACCTTTTAGTTTTCTTATACAATGAAAGGAAAGGGGGATACCTAGTCAATGATTCATACATTAAACAAATCACTTTAAATTCAATAGCTCCTTGACCATGTGACCAAGACACCTCAAACCAACTTTGGATTGTTTTCCCTACCACAGCGTAGGGACACACGTCACACACCCTTTGGTTTTCTGAAGTTTTTAAAAAGTTATTTTACCGTAATTTATTCTTTCTAATCTTTTTATACTTAGAAATTCAATAGCTTCTTGATCACATGACCTAAGCAACTTAAACCAACGTTGTATTGTTCACATCGTAGGGAAACACAAATCCTTTGGTTTTCCTATAAAGTGTTTACACAATTTTATAATCAATATTTGAAAATGTAAAAATGTCAATAGCTCTTCAACCACATCACTTAGCAGCCTCATTTCAACTGTCCATTATTCATTTGTTTTTATATACTGTATATATTTATAAAAACATCACTCCAGATTCAATAGAACCTTAACCATGTGACATTGACACCCAAAACCAACTTTGAAACATTCACATGATAGTGACACACATCACACACCCATTGGTGGATTCATTTATTTTACCTTAATGTATTAGTTACATTTTTTACTTTGAATTTCTTTAGTTCCTTGATCTAAGTGAGCAGCCGGATTGCAGTGGTAATGAATCTGACCCCGCCTCAGTTGGTCATGAATGTTGGTGTATGTACTGTATCTCAGACCAGAGGGCAGGCTCTGGAAGAAGCCACACAGATTGTGAATTGAGTCCCCTGCTCTTTGTGTTGCCTTCTTTGTTTGCCTGTGTGTCATACAGCCTCTAAAGGCCTGAGCACTGCTGCTCTCAGACAGCAGAGCCCATACTGACTACCTTCCTCAGCTTGATGTAACAGGTGGCAGGTGTAATAACTCTGCAGGACTGTGGGAACTACGTTGAGGCGCCCCAGTCTCCATAGCAGGTAAATGTCAAATGTACTGTGTTTTCAGTGAAGTTGAGGTATCTGCCTGTAATAGTCCCTAAATAACTGAGACTGATGCACCTCGCTACCTGTTCTCAATTAAGGGTCAGCTGAAGTAATGAAATCAGCCTTCTTTCTGAAGTCAAAGAGGACCTCCTTCGCTTTCTCCACACAGTGATTTGTGAATGGTGTACTCTTCAATAGACTCCATTGCTTATTACATGTCTATCACATGTTTATTACCAATTTATTATGCATCTTTATTTCTTATTTTATTACATGTTTCCAGACACTGCTGATGATCATCTATTACCATGTTTACCTCAGTTTCTAAATATAGCTTCAATCTCTAGCTATAGCTAAAAAACTCCTGATATCTACAGGAGCGATAAGTATATTTTTTTGTCTTAATCTGATGTTGTCTAGTACTGCCTTTTTGCTAGCCTGTCTTCCCAGTAGCATACTTGGTGTGTGAACTGCTGATGGCTCATAACTTGCAGCTGATTGTTGACACATCAACCAGGATTAAGGGGCAAAACTAAGACTGTCGCCGAAACAAAGACTGTTCTGTAGAGTTTTTTGAGGAAGGAAAGTGAGGAAGGCTCCACACCATTCTCTCACTTGATCTTACCTAGTTATTTTCAGATGATCTAATGTTGCTCTTTTGTAGCTTTGTCAACTATGTGTATGTTTTCTATACCTGTTTTCTCCCCACAACTTGGCCGCAACCCTTCTGGGCTGCGGGCAGCTGAGCGAAAATGGAGGAAAACTAAACTTCCTAGGAGGACCTATCATCTTTTCACTCCCTCCTCTCTACCTTCTCTTCCTCTGTATCTGCTGCTAAAGCCACTTTCTATCACCCTACATTTCAAGCTTCTCTCTTTAACCGTAGGAAACTATTTTCCACCTTCTCCTCCCTCCAGCCACTCAAGCTATAGACTGACAACAACAGGCTCCTGAACAGCTTCTATCCCCAAGCCATAAGACTGCTAAATACCTAACAGAATGGTTATACAGACTATTAGATTTTTTATCTTTGCACTCTTTATGCACACTCACGCACACTGACACTCCAACACACACATAACATGCACACATATTTATACTGACTCTACACACATGCACACACACTCACATGCAATCATCACTTACACTGCTGCTACTCTGTTTATCATATATCCTGATGCCTAGCCACCTTACCTCTATACATACTGTATCTACTACTATCACTCCAGTATCCCTGCACATTGTAAATATGGTATTGGAACTGACCCTGTATATAACTTCTTACTTTCTCGTGTTCTTCTTATTTCTTATTTTTATTTATTGTGTGTTTTTGTTTTACCTTATTTTATTTTTAGCTCTACATTGATATCGATTACTGCATTGTTGGGTTTGGAGCTTGCAAGAAAGGCATTTCACTTTACTTGTGCACGTACAACTTGAAACTTGAAACTAATCCTCCATCCCCTCCCTGTCTGCGGACAACTTTGTCAACCACTTTGAAAAGAAGGCTGACGACATCCGTTCCTCATTCACTCAGCCTATTGAGTCCACTGGTCCTACTCACACAGAACTATCCTACGCTTTGACCTCTTTCTCACTCCAGATGAAATCCTGCAACTCGTGAGGTCCAGCCACCAAACAACCTTCCCTCTCGACCCCATCCCATCTTCCCATCTCCAGACCATCACTGCTGACCTTCTCCCATTCCTTACTTCCCTCATCAACTAATCCCTGACCACTGTCTACGTCCCCTCTGACTTTAAAATGTCCAGAGTCCCTTCAGTTCTCAAGAAACCAACCCTCGACCCCTCTGACATCAAAAACTACAGACCGGTATCTCTTCTTTCTTTTCGTTCCAAAACACTTGAGCGTGCTGTCTCTGATCACCTCTCTCGTTATCGCTATCAGAACGTTCTTCTTGACCATAATCAGTCAGGCTTCAAGACGGGTCACTCAACTGAGACTCCTCTCCTCTGTGTCACGGAGGCTCTCTGCACTGCCAAAGCTTACTCTCACTCCTCTGTTTTCATCCTCCTAGATCTATCCACTGCCTTCGACATTGTGAACCATCAGATCCTCCTCTCCACCTTCTCAGGGCTGGGCGTCTCAGGCTCTGGACATTCTTGGATTGCATCCTACCCAGCAGGGCGCTCCTACCAGGTAACGTGGAGAGGATCTGTGTCTGCGCTATGTACTCTCACTACTGGTGTCCCCCCAGGGCTCGGTTCTAAGTCCTCTCCTCTTCTCTCTATATACCAAGTCACTCAGCTCTGTCATATATTCAATTGGTCTCTCCTATCATTATTATGCGGATGACACTCAAATACTTTTTTTCTTCCCCCCCTTTATGACACTCAGGCGGTGACACGCATCTCTGCGTGCCTGGCAGATATCTCAGCTTGGATGTCGGCCCACCACCTCAAGCTCAAACTCGACAAGACGGAGCTGCTCTTCCTCCCGGGTAAGCCCTGCCAGCTCCAAGACCTCTCCATCATGGTTGACAAATCCATGGTGTCTCCCTCCCAGAGTGCAAAGAACCTTTGCGTGACCTTGGACAACACCCTGTCATTTTCTGCAAACATCAAAGCAGTGACTCGTTCCTGCAGGTTCATGCTCTACAACATATGTAGAGTACGACCCTACCTCACATAGGAAGCAGCGCAAGTCCTAATACAGGCACTTGTCATCTCCCGTCTGGACTACTGCAACTCGCTGTTAGCTGGGCTCCCCACTTGTGCCATCAAACCCCTGCAACTTATCCAGAACGCCGCAGCCTGCCTGGTATACAACCAATCAATTCAACCAAGTTAATAGAAGAGATTAACCACAATGCCTTTCATATTCAATCTACGGAACGACTTGAAAGAGAATATACTAACTTGAAATTGGATTTAAATATTCAATTTAATTTAACAAAACTTTTAACAAACTATGACAAACTAAATAATTCCAGCAACACACTGAACACTTCCCAACCCATCACAGGAACTGAATGGCAAATGAGAGTGTATTATTGTTGTAGAACATATAGTCTACTTCTGCTTGTCCCCATAAGAGAACCACATTTGGTGCAAGGTATAAAGGTTTGCAGAGGGTTCTACTTAGAACGAAAAATTTACAATATACAACAATAAGATCAATCAATCACTGTGTACACTGTGTGTGTGTGTGTGTGAGGAGAAACCGAGAGATAGAGGAGGATCAGAGGGAGCATGCCTAAGATCACACCAGATAGGAGAGACTGTACCTAGACCCCGGGCACATAGGCTATTGCAGAAAAGATACTGTGGATTGAGAAACACTGTGGCCCTGTCCAAAATTACTCCGGACAGGGCATATCAGGCAGGATAAACACCACCCATCTTTACCAAAGCACAGCCCCCACATCCCTCAAGGGAAATCAACAGACCACTAATTTACTATCTTGAGACATGGGGGCGCAAAAACGGACAGGAGGATTACGTCAGTGACTCAACCCACCCAAGGGAGTAGAGTATAGTGAACAAAGCCTGACATGATGGCGTAGCAGTCGGACGTGTGTTTTTGTCTTGTCCCGTCCTGTCCAGTGTTTATATTGTTTTCTTTGTATACATTTTAATCACACTTTCCATCTACGGACTGAATATACTCTTCTGCAACCCACCTCACCCAATGTGGTATGGATATGCTATTTTTATACTTTAGAACCGGAACCCCCATCAGAAGCTAGCCAGCTAACTAGCTACTAGCTAGTAGTCAGTTAGCCACTGCTAGCGGTCCTCACCGTTAACTCGGACATCAGCCAGCTTCAACCTGGTCAATTCCTGACAGTCTGCACAGCGCGATATCAACCCAGAGCATATCGGACTGCATTTTCTCTACCACATCTCCGGATTCCTACCGCAAACTCTGAACCTTTACACGGGATCATCGCAGCCATCTAGCTGCTATCCGAGTAGCTACTCCTGGCTAACGTCTCTGTCCCGAAGCAAGCACCAGTTAGCCTGGAGCTAGCCTGGAGTTAGGCCCATCTCCCGGCCAGCCAATTCTTGGGCTACAATACCTCTTTTGCCAATTGGCCTGGACCCTTTACTGCCGACACGGAGCCCCGCCGATCCATCACGACTGGTCTGCCGACGTAACCGTCCGAGGGAGTTTCAACAGGCTCTTCTGTTGCGACGTCGCCGGATGCCCATCTGCTATCCCCGGCCCGCTAGCTGTCTGAATCGCAGTGTCTCCAGCTCGCCTAGCGTAGCAGCGACTACGGAATTTGGCTCCCTGACTCATCTATTCTTCTGCGCCCAGAAATCTGCTCCTTTTACTCTCTGTTCCATTAAAGAAATTTAGAACTAAGAACAGATATAGCCCTTGGTTCACTCCAGACTTGACTGCCCTTGACCAGCACAAAAACATCCGCATTAGCATTGAATAGCCCACCGCGATATGCAACTTTTCAGGGAAGTCAGGAACCAATATAGTTAGGAAAGCTAAGGCTAGCTTTTTCATACAGATATTTGTATCCTGTAGCACTAATTCCAAAAAGTTCTGGGACACTGTAAAGTCCATGGAGAATAAGAAACAATGCCCTTATTTTAAGTATTTCTAAAAATCCCTATGGGAAAAAAGGAATGGTGGAAAAACGATTGGAGCCATTTCCTTATTTGACCACTAGGTTTTATGGGTATTGTGACTCATTCTGTGGTTCTCTATTGAAGGCGCGCCAGGCTACCTACACCATTACTGTGTGATTATGAAACTCGAGTCTAAATCGGAAAATAAGACATGTGCAGTGTTGTACACCTTTTTTTCCACCATAAAGAGCCTAACTGGAGGTATGTAGCTCAAATCGTTCGTTAGCTATTTAAGTTTGAAGGTCCAAATATATGACGAATATCAAACAAACTTTACCACAGTCCTGAACAGTGAATATTATAGTCATGAGGGAACAACACCCGAACTCCCTAGCCCCGTTTCATGATAACAGATTGAACGACCTCAAAGACACCCACGATTGACAATGAAATCTAATTGCGAATTTGTGTGGAAATAATTATTGCCATTTTAATACAATATTCTTGCTGTATTATTGATTATTTCTACGTTGCTAGCATGCAAAAAAAAAGACATGCATCTCACCCGATCACGTACGCCAGCACACAGATCTGAAAAACTCTAAATGAGATTCCCAATTTTCTGTTTTCGGCGATTACATATTTTTCTGTCTTGAAATTAAGGAAACCCAGGAAAAATGATCCCCAAGTCAATTCGCCCATATTCCTGTTCCCAGAGTTCGACAGCTGGTGATCGCGGGTGTGAGACTGGCAGCACTGAAGTCAGTGTCACTGGCAACTGCATGGGCTTTCATTAGTCCAAGTAAGTTGCTGCAATTCCAATGACTTGTGCCAAGGCTAACCTACCATGAACGCGGTTTTAGTTTCTGCTTTAAATTGATAATAAAACACAACAATAATGTGTATAAATTATCATTCTTAAATCAGCTCTCTGGTCAGCTAATCATTAACAGCGAATTCTTGCAATGAATATATGTATTCCCATGACTGCCAATCTTGAACATTACCTTCACCCTATACCAGGGGTCGGCAACAGGCGCCTCACGTTATTTTTTTTGAGGCGTCCCAAGTATTCCCACAAATAAAAAAGAGACGTGATCGTGTTTCAATGTTATTGTTATTTTCAAATGCAACCTCTCTTTGGATTCAGATGTGGTCAATTAGCAGTTTAGAAATTATTCTAATTTTGTTCCGCCCTCGACCTTTCTCTCTGACAAAAATGTTTATTGATAAGGGTACGCGAGGACTGGAGTTGGGAAACACTGGACTAAAACAACATTAGTTTAATTTGTATGAGCTATCAAATATGGCAAGCGCAGCCTACAGGGCACGGTGCTGGGTTGGGCTGCAAAAATACAATTGTTCAGTTGAGTAGCTAACTGGAGCAAAGATAAAAAAAATATTATTGTGTGTGTGTAATATGACTTTGAAGACTGCTGAACTGCAGTACCATCCCATTTCATTCAATCAAACTGTATATATAGGCTATAACACTTTTCACAACAATATTCTCACACAAGGTACTATGGTAAATCTCCCAGACAATCCTTATCTAAATACTGTTGGAGGGGGTCAGGGGTCACAGGCTGCTTTTATCATGTTCTGTGGGTGTTCAGCTCATCACCAGTTCTGGGTTCAGGTTCAGCTCATTAGTGTAGACATTTAGGGAGTTACATTCTCATTCTATAGTATGTATGTACTATGTGGGCTCTTCAGGTTGCAAACACTTTGATTACTGAAGCTGGAAAGGTCACTGCATATGAGAAACTTTTAGTCAGGCTGCTTGAGACAGCTCATTTTTGTGTGGTAGTAATCCTGTTTTATGAGGGGATTGTAAATACTGTTTACTTGATCCAATCCTATTTCAGATTCAGATGGAAAGATAATACAGTCCTATGATCTTTTTCAGTGATCATATTTCAACTAACACCACATAGTCAGGTGTAAAGTAACAAAGTCAAAATTATTTGAAGTACTGCTTAAGTAGTTTTTGGGGGGATATCTGTACTTTACTTTAGTTTTTATACTTTTGACAATTTTCACTTTTTCTCCACTACATTCCTACATACATGTTCCCTGACACCCAAAAGTACTTGTTACATTTGGAATGCTCAGGCAGGACAACAATATGGTCCAATTCACGCACTTATCAATATTACAAGTTGTCATCCCTACTGCCTCTAATCTGGCGGACTCACTTTTTAGTTTCTTTATGTAATATGTAATTTTTGTACTGTATGTGTGTCTATAGTTTTGTTCAATGTTGTGTTAGTGTATGTAAGTTGTTTTGTCTGAAACCTTGTACCCCCTGCTGTTTGACCAGGTCTCTCTTGAAAAATACATTTCATCTCAATGAGAAAAACCTGTATAAATAAAGGTTAAATTAAAATCAAATAAAAAACAGTGTTTGTAAATTGTTTCTGAATGTTGTGAGTATGACTCTGGCTGTCAGTAAATAAAATTTAAAAAGACAATCGTGCCGTCTGGTTTGCTTAATATAAGGTATTTGATGTATATAATTTACTTTTACTTTTTACAATGGCAGTTGTTTCAAAAGTAAGTCTAAGCACATTTTCAGTTGACTAAGTACAACACGCAAAATCTTAGAGTAACTTCTGCACCAAACTTAATCAGTGTTTCATCTATAAATACATGTTTCACATTGCAATACATGTTCATATAAAGTATTTTTTTTTCACATTGCAATGCTAACATTACTTTTGAGATGATTGTCTTCTCATTTGTTAAAATACAATTTGCTACTACTTAATTAATATTCACTTAAACCTTTGGTAAACCTATAGATTTTAAACTGGTTTGTCTACTACAGATTTGAGAACTACATAATGAAAATGTATGTATGAATGTAAAGCATAAAAATATAAAGTATTATATATACTGTAATGTACTATTACATTTTTTTCAATCATTTTGGTGCAATTTTCCCAAATATGTGTTACATTTTCACAACTTAAAGCACAAAAATATAAACAAATCATGTTTGAAAACTCTAACCACATTTTCAATTGACTGAGTACAAAAAACAAAGTCACTTGTTCACTGCACCAAATTACTCTGACATATTTGGATTCGCATTCAACCTTAGTGTCTGCTTTTAGAAATGCAATATTCACTTTACTTTTGATATGGCTAATTTTATGACAATACAATTAACTAACACTTAATAAAACTGCTCAAAATTGAAAACTACTGAACCAAAATTATGTAGTGCCTAATTAACATACATAGTTTGATAACTGCTGAGCACTGTAAATTCTATATTTTTACCTCATAAATGTATCAATATACCAAAAAAAAAAAAAATCATATATGGATGTGGCTGTAAATACTACATCATCATTCTCTATCAGCCAGTGTGCTTCAATCGGACAAGCTGGAGTCACTTTAATGTATGTGCTACCATTTGAAATTATTATCTAGTGTACAATTTTAATTTTAATTAATTAATTTTATTTTACCTTTATTTAACCAGGTAGGCTAGTTGAGAACAAGTTCTCATTTACAACTGTGACCTGGCCAAGATAAAGCACAGCAGTTTGATACATACAACAACAAAGAGTTACACATGAAATACACAGACATACAGCCAATAATACAGTAAAAAAAAATATTTAAAAAATAAAATAAAAAAAAAGTCTATATACAGTAAGTGCAAATGAGGTAAGATAAGGGATGGTAGATGTGCAGAAGATACATGTGCAATTTACTGGGGTGCAAAGGAGCAAGATAAATAAATACAGTATGGGGATAAGGTAGTAGGATGGGCTGGTTACAGATGGGCTATGTGCAGGTGCAGAGATCTGTGAGCTGCACTGACAGCTGGACCTTAAGATATGAGTCTCCAGCTTCAGTGATTTTTGTAGTTCGTTCCAGTCATTGGCAGCAGAGAACTGGAAGGAAAGGCGGTCAAAGGAGGAATTGGCTTTTGGGGTGACCAGTGAGATATACAGGCTGGAGCGCGTGCTGCGGGTGGGTGCTGCTATGGTGACCAGTGAGCTGAGATAAGGCGGGGCTTTACCTATCAGAGACTTGTAGATGACCTGGAGCCAGTGGGATTGGCGACGAGTATGAAGCGAGGGCCAGCCAACGAGAGCGTACAGGTCGCAGTGGTGGGTAGTATATGGGGATTTGGTGACAAAACGGATGGCACTGTGATAAACTGCATCCAATTTGTTGAGTAGAGTGTTGGAGTCTATTTTATAAATGACATCGCCGAAGTCGAGGATCGGTAGGATGGTCAGTTTTACGAGGGTATGTTTGGCAGCATGAGTGAAGGATGCTTTGTTGCGAAATAGGAAGCCGATTCTGGATTTAATTTTGGATTGGAGATATTTAATGTGAGTCTGGAAGGAGAGTTTACAGTCTAGCCAGACACCTAGGTATTTGTAGTTGTCCACATATTCTAAGTCAGAGCCGTCCAGAGTAATGATGCTGGACAGGCGGGCAGGTGCGGGAAGTGATCGGTTGAAAAGCATGCATTTAGTTTTACTTGCATTTAAGAGCAGTTGGAGGCCATGGTAGGAGAGTTCTATGGCATTGAAGCTCGTCTGATATCGTTTAGGACATTGAGTGTGGCTGAGGTGCACCCATAACCAGCTCTGAAACCAGATTGCAGGGGTTGCAACAATTTCGGCAGATAATTTTTGAAAGAGAGGGGCCAGATTGTCTAGCCTGGCTGATTTGTAGAGGTCCAGATTTTGCAGCTCTTTCAGAACATCAGCTATCTGGATTTGGGTGAATGAGAAATTGGGGAGGCTTGGGGGAGATGCTGTGGGGAGTGCGGGGCTGTTGACCAGGGTAGGGGTAGCCAGGTGGAAAGCATGGCCAGCCGTAGAAAAATGCTTATTGAAGTTCTCAATTGTTGACTACCTCATGAAGCTGGTTGAGAGAATGCCAACAGTGTGCAAAGCTGTCATCAAGGCAAAGGGTGGCTACTTTGAAGAATCTCAAATATAAAATATATTTTGATTTGTTTAACACTTTTTTGGTTACTACATGATTCCATATGTGTTCTTTCATAGTTGTGATGTCTTTACTATTATTCTACAATGTTGAAAATAGTTTAAAAAAAGAAAAACCCTTGAATGAGTATGTGTGTCCAAACTTTTGACTGGTACTGTATATTTTGGATCAATGTGTGTGGTGAAAAAGGTCTCCAAACAAAAAGAATGCACAATAAAAAGTTTTGAATATAAAACTTGCTACGTTACTAGTGTTACCAGTTTGGAGTTTTGTTTAATAAAACGTTTTGAAAATTCACCACATGCACCAAAGCGATAGAAAAAAACTGTAATGCTCCATTCCATTCAATGCAGCTTTGGTTTGTTTTAATATTTAGTCAACAGGGGGCGGCAAAGGCTCATTAACAGGAATTCAGGTACAAAACAACAGTACGTAACTGCCTGTGACCTTTGTTTTTACATTTGGTGTTGGAGAGTATTGAACTACATGTCGTTGAACTTGTAATTTAACATAATGTTGCAGTAGCTTGGTTGTCATTGAACTAAATACAAATCTTGGTAGTTTTTTCAGTAGTGAATTACTTTCTTGCTATGTAGCGGTGTAGCTAAGTACTGGAACTACAAACACTACTTATTTAGCAAAAATAAAATATGGGTGAATAAAAGCAATAACGATGTTCATAACTAAGCCAAGAAAAACCACAGCCTGTCGTTTCCAATGGGAGCAAATTAATCATAGTGGGCAGAACAAGCAAGCTGGGCAAAGCCTATTGGCACATTCTAGCACCTATTTGAATATTTCGGTATTTAGCCTAGTGGTTAGAGCGTTGGACTAGTAACCGAAAGGTTGCAAGCTCGGAACCCCGAGCTGACAAGGTAATAATCTGTCATTCTGCCCCTGAACAAGGCAGTTAACCCACTGTTCCTAGGCAGTCATTGAAAATAAGGTGTTATCGGACTTGCCTTGTTAAGGTAAAATAAAAAATGGTTAGGGAACGCCAACTCTGAAGTGTGCGCCCATTCACGCCTAAACTTTGGCAAAGGGTAGTCTATAAAACGTAGTCCCCTCATTATGTAACAGATTGTCACTTAGGAAACAAAACTGTATTGCAGTGTCACTTGAAACTGGTGTTGTCTAAATTACACATTCAGGTAGCATAAACAAAGTGATCCGTCATGCAAGTTGTAGTTTTGACATTTCAGATTTATATTTCACAAGTACATTTAGTTAAGACTACGGCCCTCACTGTTTGCTTTTAGTGTACCTTACAGACTTCCAGTGGTAGCTTGGCATACTACCACATACTTTGAGTAGCTTCCAACACTACATTTCTTCCCATTTTTGCCACCATTGAAAACCAAATCCTAGAGGAGCTGATAGGAAAATAAATTGCCCCTTGCCCTCTGTGGCATAGAGGTTGATTTGGAGCATGAGACAATGAATATGGTGGCTACATTGTCAAATACATCCCATGTAGACCAGATGGTTAAGTCACTCCAGCTTTAAAATCAGTGAAGTAATACCTTGGCAGAATAAATTTTAAAAAAATACACTCAGCCATCGTGCGATACACCGCCATAAATAAGGCACTGGTACATTCTAAGCGTGAAATTCTCCTGACCACTCATAGGCATCTGTATTTTGAACATCTTACTGCATGCCTTCACTACAAGTGTGTATTAAAGTACCATCTTCCTATACGTCATGAATGACAACTAATGCAACCAACTTATTATGAATTTGCATTGTTATGTATCAGAAATCTATGAAAGTAAACACTGAACAAATTAAATGCATTCATTTAGCCTTTAATGACTTCAATAATAAAAAACAAACATGTGGAAAAAAACTTCAGTAACTGAAAACATTGGTCAGAACAGAAGTAGGGGAAACTTTTACTGTCCTCCCCTGAGACGCAGCACAAGATGGAGGGTGGACTCTTTCTGGATGTTGTAGTCGGAGAGGGTGCGGCCATCTTCCAGCTGCTTGCCGGCGAAGATCAGACGCTGCTGGTCTGGGGGGATGCCCTCCTTGTCCTGGATCTTGGCCTTGACATTCTCAATGGTGTCACTGGGCTCCACTTCAAGGGTGATGGTTTTACCGGTGAGGGTCTTGACGAAGATCTGCATGCCTCCCCTGAGACGCAGCACAAGATGGAGGGTGGACTCTTTCTGGATGTTGTAGTCGGAGAGGGTGCGGCCATCTTCCAGCTGCTTGCCGGCGAAGATCAGACGCTGCTGGTCTGGGGGGATGCCCTCCTTGTCCTGGATCTTGGCCTTGACATTCTCAATGGTGTCACTGGGCTCCACTTCAAGGGTGATGGTTTTACCGGTGAGGGTCTTGACGAAGATCTGCATGCCTCCCCTGAGACGCAGCACAAGATGGAGGGTGGACTCTTTCTGGATGTTGTAGTCGGAGAGGGTGCGGCCATCTTCCAGCTGCTTGCCGGCGAAGATCAGACGCTGCTGGTCCGGGGATGCCCTCCTTGTCCTGGATCTTGGCCTTGACATTGTCAATGGTGTCACTGGGCTCCACTTCAAGGGTGATGGTTTTACCGGTGAGGGTCTTGACGAAGATCTGCATGCCTCCCTGAGACGCAGCACAAGATGGAGGGTGGACTCTTTCTGGATGTTGTAGTCGGAGAGGGTGCGGCCATCTTCCAGCTGCTTGCGGCGAAGATCAGACGCTGCTGGTCTGGGGATGCCCTCCTTGTCCTGGATCTTGGCCTTGACATTCTCAATGGTGTCACTGGGCTCCACTTCAAGGGTGATGGTTTTACCGGTGAGGGTCTTGACGAAGATCTGCATGCCTCCCCTGAGACGCAGCACAAGATGGAGGGTGGACTCTTTCTGGATGTTGTAGTCGGAGAGGGTGCGGCCATCTTCCAGCTGCTTGCCGGCGAAGATCAGACGCTGCTGGTCTGGGGGGATGCCCTCCTTGTCCTGGATCTTGGCCTTGACATTCTCAATGGTGTCACTGGGCTCCACTTCAAGGGTGATGGTTTTACCGGTGAGGGTCTTGACGAAGATCTGCATGCCTCCCCTGAGACGCAGCACAAGATGGAGGGTGGACTCTTTCTGGATGTTGTAGTCGGAGAGGGTGCGGCCATCTTCCAGCTGCTTGCCGGCGAAGATCAGACGCTGCTGGTCTGGGGATGCCCTCCTTGTCCTGGATCTTGGCCTTGACATTCTCAATGGTGTCACTGGGCTCCACTTCAAGGGTGATGGTTTTACCGGTGAGGGTCTTGACGAAGATCTGCATGCCTCCCCTGAGACGCAGCACAAGATGGAGGGTGGACTCTTTCTGGATGTTGTAGTCGGAGAGGGTGCGGCCATCTTCCAGCTGCTTGCCGGCGAAGATCAGACGCTGCTGGTCTGGGGGGATGCCCTCCTTGTCCTGGATCTTGGCCTTGACATTCTCAATGGTGTCACTGGGCTCCACTTCAAGGGTGATGGTTTTACCGGTGAGGGTCTTGACGAAGATCTGCATCTTTACACCTGAAAAGACAGTGAAACTTAATTACCAAACCAACTTAAATATTAAAGCGCATCACTGACGTCCATTCCCGCAAGATGAAAATATTATACTTTGCTAGCCACTGGGGTAAAGTAATAGAAACAAAAATATATTTGTATTGCATGTATTATTTGCTTTCATGCAAGCACAAGTCTATCCAAAAGAGGACCTAACTGTAGAACTGCGCAGGGATCGTTTGGCTTCCGAATTCGATCGGGCGCCATTTTGTTAGTGCCATTTGTTCAGCCAGCTAAAATACGTTAACGCAGCATAAAAATGTAGATTTTTAATTTTTTTTTTTAAACACGGACAACCAGTCATATCTAGCAAACTTGTAGATGTTACTATACTCTTCGTATGGCTTACAAGGTTTATTTAAATTAGGGCACAAAATATACATATTTTGTTACGGAAGGGTGAAAGACGACGGTTGGTCAACAACACCATTCGATAAAACTAGGTCAAGACGAATTCTAGCAAGTAACGTTGGCAGCTCTAGCACAGTAGTTCACACATGGATATCTGTAAAATACAAAAATTCAACTAACATAAATATCGAATGTATCTACTTACAAATAACCCCGATGTAAATTTCACGAAAATGTCTTCTTAAAAACTCTTCTTGCTTCTGTGTTCAATATGATTCACGAAGGGCGCGGACACTGTATTTATACTAAGAAAACATTGCGACGTGGAAAAGCGTCATGTGACAATATCCATCCGCGATTGAAAATATAGTCCGTGCTTTAACCTTAAACTTACCATATACATTTAATTCATTAATTTTGATTCTAATTAATACACATATAACACATACACTAATTATCGATTAAGAAAATATGATTTTAAAACATAGTACTCTCGGCGGAGTTACATTTATTTAATGTGTGCTGAGACGTCTCTAGAAATTGCTAGAACCACCCACATCAAGAACCACCCCCCTCTCAAGAAACCCCTCCCACAAGTCTGTGATTGGACGCTTATATTGTTTGTCTGAACAACGATGGGTGGATACAGTGTTGGTAATATGACTTTTTTCAAACCTGTCTGACTGTACCATGAACTGTGTCAACAACACTGATATGTTGGAAAAGCCAGCTACATAAAAAACAAACGTGGTTTATGTCATTTGAGATACTGTAAAAACTGTTTTAGCCTCAAATTATTATTTCCTTTGTTTCCACGTCACAATGTTTTCTTAGTATAAGTACAGTATCAGTGTTGAGGGATAATTAATGAAACAATGGAAACTTTTGACACTTCTTATGTGTTATGCATTTTAACAATATGTACTGTCTGTCTCATATCCTATTGATATAGGCCTACTCATATCAACACCAAGACAAACCCTTCATTCACGCTTTATGGCACAACCTGTCCAATACAATTATTTGTCAGTTGTCACATTTGTTTCATGTAAACATAATACATAGAGAGCAAATGTCATGGTATTTCCCAATCCTTTCCCAACTTGAGGATTGTAATGTATAGGCTATTCGCAGTGCATGGTAAATACAGGTTGCTTGGTAACACACCATAGTACCTAAATACTGGTTTGCCCCACAAGTAAGTGCATATATTTTTTGAAGGCCAGATATATTTCATAAAATTTAAATTAATTACATTGTTTCGACTTTGAATGACTCCTTTGACTCCTGATTCAGGATGAAATACAGATCAACCCAGTTTTAACCTTTATCATCCTTACCCAATAACACATCTGGTTTGGATTGAATTTACACTATTGATTCAGTTGGTGAACGATTGCACCGTTGGAGGTAAGGTCCAAAGTTATATAGTTGTTTATTCAGAATGAACAAGGCAGAAAATGTAAAACGGTGCTCTTTGGCTCTGCTTATCTAGATCCACTGCACTGTGAAAATGTTAACATTGTTGGGTCAGGGGCAGGGCTATGAAATTAATTCCACAGGCAGGGCTAACAGCTGCCTGACACCAGATTGTTGAGCCAGTTGGGTCCTGTAACAGCAGCAACTACTAAAACACAAGGCTGACATTTTCCATAACCTTCACAGTCTTTTCTTTTCATACATTATTTAACACGCTTTCCTGTTGCTATTTTATTTCAAGAGGAGGAATAGTGATGGTCATAAAGACCAAGCAGTTATCATCAGTTATTTTTAGGTGCACTGATTTGGCAGTGTGAAGGTTACATTTATATCTGTCACATGTCCATACTGAGCACCATCTAGACTAAAGACTTGACCTGAGCTGGAATATACATGTTAAAGGCCCACTGTAGTCCAAAACATGATTTTTCTGTGTTTTATATATATTTCCACACTATGAGGTTGGAATAATACTGTGAAATTGTGAAAATTATTCCCATGTGGCTACACAGCAGCATTGTGGACTGTTGGTTCGTCATGTGACTCAATCCCAACGCGTGATCTCCACGTCACTCTTTTCTCAGGACTGGTTGAGCTTCACTGGAATGTGGTTGTGCAAGCCTCCTGTACTTTGCAACCCAGTCTGACTGTTTATAATTATGGGAAGGAGGACAACTTTTCATGCAAAACATGTTCTATAAGTCTCTGTTGAGTACTGTATATAAAGAGCTGCTTCAGCAGTGTTGTGATTTGAGAAAGTGTAAATTCTTTTAGGAAATATGAGAAGCGATTTCATAGGGATTTCACAGACAGACAGACATATGTCAATATACGTTTCTTGTGTGCTACAATAACCACAGCCCTTTTTACATAAGGTTATTTTATAATAACCCTCTACTCGATGTGATCATCTTTATAAAAGGGATAGTTCACCCAAATTACATATTGGTTTCCTTACTCTGAAATCAGTCAATGGATAAGGTAAGACAGCAATCCATGATTTGGTTTTATTTCCCTGGCACGGTTTCCAAATCATATTAAAATAAAATGTTATTTGTCACATGCTTCGTAAACAACAGGTGTAGACTAACAGTGAAATGCTTACTTACGCTTTTCCAAAAATAAAGAGTTAGATAAAAGAAGGCCAGCATCCCGGAGTCGCCTCTTCACTGTTGACGTTGAGACTGGTGTTTTGCGGTTACTATTTAATGAAGCTGCCAGTTTAGGTCTTGTGAGGCGTCTGCTTCTCAAACTAGACACTAATGGACTTGTCCTCTTGCTCAATTGTGCACCGGGGCCTCCCACTCCTCTTTCTATTCTGGTTAGAGCCAGTTTGCACTGTTCTGTGAGGTGTAGCACACAGCGTTGTACGAGATCTTCAGTTTCTTGGCAAAGTTTTATTGCTTCTTTAATCAGGACACAGTTTTCAGCTGTGCTAACATAATTGAAAAAGGGTTTTCTAATGATCAATTAGCCTTTTAAAATGATAAACTTGGATTAGCTAACACAACGTGCCATTGGAACACAGGAGTGATGGTTGCTGATAATGGGCCTCTGTTTGCTTATGTAGATATTCCATAAGAAATCTGCCGTTTCCAGCTACAATAGTAATTTACAACATTAACAATGTCTACACTGTATTTCTGATTAATTTGATGTTATTTTAATTGATATTCTTTGTTGCTTTTCTTTCAAAAATAAGAAGACATTTCTGAGTGACCCCAAACATTTGAACAGTAGTGTACATTCAATACACACACTGCCATGCACACTTTCTGTAGGGCCTGTGGAGTCCAAAGTTTCTACACACCACATTCCAATCCTGATGGAGATGTTAAGGATGACTACTAACAAACACAGTAACAGTCATGTTTACCTTTGCTTTTACTGTGAACCTGAAACGTGCCCTGTATTGTCGATTGTGGTCAAACAGTGAGGATAGCAACGTGTTGGAATGTCTCACATGCATGAAACTGAACCGACAGGTTTGGGTGTGTGTGTTTGTTCCCACCCCAGGCATAGCTCAACACTGTTTGGACCCAGGTATGGTACGCAGTGTGACAATTGATAAGTTCTGTGGGCAGAAGTATGAGGAGACCATGTAGAACTACTCAAATATCAGAGACTTGTCTAAGCCTGTAGCAGACACAGACACGCCTGTAGATAAAGCAAAGTCCCTTACTGTGTTATAACAGACAACGTTTTCTTTTAAATCAAATTCATTTGATTGGTTCATGAACAAATTGAACATTTGTTCTAAACTTTTCTATATAATTTCCCCAAATAAAAAAGACCAAACCTTCCCTGTTTGGTTACAGTCAATGTATTCACATTTTTCTTAGATTTGGCAAATTCACTATTCATTTATGTCAACATTTGTACAGTAAAACAATAGTGTATTAGGAATCACAAGTAAACTGGTCTTGATTAAAAACGTTGGAAATGAGAGGAAAATAGACTTTAATAATGTACTTCCTTCAACAAAGAAAGTTTTGAAATACAAAATCTACATTTGTTCAATAGTTCGGTCTGGATATATAGTTGAAGTTGGAGTCATTAAAACTTGTTTTTCAACCACTCCACAAATTTGTTGTTAACAAGCTATAGTTTTGGCAAGTCGGTTAGGACATCTAATTTGTGCATGACACAAGTAATTTTTCCAACAATTGTTTACAGACAGATTATTTCACTTATAATTCACTGTATCACAATTCCAATGGGTCAGAAGTTTACATACACTTAGTTGACTGTGCCTTTAAACAGCTTGTAAAATTGCAGAAAATGATGTCATGGCTTTAGAAGCTTCTGATAGGCTAATTGACATAATTTGAGTCAATTGGAGGTGGATGTATTTCAAGGCCTACCTTCAAACTCAGTGCCTCTTTGCTTGACATCATGGGAAAATCAAAAGAAATCAGACAAGACCTCAGCAAAAAAATTGTAGACCTCCACAAGTATGGTTCATCCTTGGGAGCAATTTCCAAACGCCTGAAGGTACCACGTTCATCTGTACAAACAATAGCATGCAAGTATAAACACCATGGGACCACACAGCCATCATACCGCTCAGGAAGGAGACGCGTTCAGTCTCCTAGAGATAAATTTACTTTGGTGCAAAAAGTGCAAATCAATCCCAGAACAACAGCAAAGGACCTTGTGAAGATGCTGGAGGAAACAGGTACAAAAGTATCTATATCCAGAGTAAAATTAGTTCTATATCGACATAACCTGAAAGGCCGCTCAGCAAGGAAGAAGCCACTGCTCCAAAACCGCCGTAAAAAAGACAGACTACGGTTTGCAACTGCACATGGAGAAATGTCCTCTGGTCTGATGAAACAAAAATAGAACTGTTTGGCCATAATGACCATCGTTATGTTTGGAGAGAAAAGGGGGATGCTTGTAAGCCAAAGAACACCATCCCAACCGTGAAGCACAGGGGTGACAGCAACATGGGACTGGTGCACTTCACAAAATAGATCATGAGGGAGGAAAATTATGTGGATATATTGAAACAACATCTCAAGACATCAGTCAGGAAGTTAAAGCTTGGTCGCAAATGGGTCTTCCAAATGGACAATGACCCCAAGCATACTTACACAGTTGTGACAAAATGGCTTAAGGATAACAAAGTCAAGGTATTGGAGTGGCCATCACAAAGCCCTGACCTCAATCCTATAGATAATTTGTGGGCAGAACTGAAATAGCGTGTGTGAGCAAGGAGGCCTACAAACCTGACTCAGTTACATCAGCTCTGTCAGGAGGAATGGGCCAAAATCCACCCAACTTGTGGAAGGCTCCCCGAAACGTTTGACCCAAGTTAAACAATTTAAAGGCAATGCTACCAAATACTAATTGAGTGTATGTAAACTTCTGACCCACTGGGAATGTGATGAAAGAATTAAAAGCTGAAATAAATCATTCTCTCTACTATTATTCTTACATTTCACATTCTGAAAATAAAGTGGTGATCCTAACTGGCCTAAAACAGGAAATTCTTACTAAGATTAAATGTCAGGAATTGTGAAAAATTGAGTTTAAATCTATTTTGGCTAAGGTGTATGTAAACTTCCGACTTCAACTGTATCAGTGCTATATGATCAATAATTGGAATATGTCAGATAAGGCAAAACACACAAATCAGAACAAACAGATTGAACTACACACTAAGATTAACAAACCAAAGTACTAGTGTCCTCAGAAGATTTACCTAGAAGCACATTTTTACTAATAGAGCTTCAGATTCTTTGGTCCTTGATCAACAACTTGGAATGTGTTGACAATCATGTAGCGTGAAAACCAAATGAAGAGGTAACGAAACCACAGGAGCTGAGTACAGTGACAGAGCATGGCCCTCTAGTGAATAGAAAGGAGGGAGGTCTATTAGACTTGAGAAAGATCTATCAGAATTAGAGAGAATTGTCAGACATCCCTTGCTTGACATCAGTTGTTACAGACATACAGATTGATTATAACTGCTGGAGAGATTCATGCTTTTATCTTGCATCAATATTCATAATCAAAGACTTTACATGCACTCTTAGTGCCAGTGGCAGTGCCAGTCAACTCAGGTGTTGAGACCTCATTACACTTTCATATCGAAAGAGAGAGCAAGGACTTTTACTTTGTCTACTCCGAGCCAAGTCTTTTACACTTGCGGATGTAAAACCAAATGCTTTTTATACATGTCTCACTCTAACTAAACATTGGGTAGGCTATTGCATATATCAATGACATCTGTCCCCTAATAATAAGAGTAGTGATGTTTGTAGAAGTGACACAACATTTGACTCACCTTAGCTTGGCCGTAGCCCTTTGAGCCTATAATGTAGCAGAGATCTGATGGAGGAGCCAGCTGATAGGCAACTCCAGGAAGGTGAGGTACTTCCTGAGGACACCGATGGTTGACAGAGAGAGGAGACTGCAGTCTGTGGCAGAAGGGAGAAACCTAGTTAGTGTAGCACTTAAGGTCAGGCACCACAGGCTGAAATGTCATTTTTGCATCTACACTTATCAATTGTGAGGTTTGTTGGCATTTTGGTCCAGTAATGTATTTTCAAAAGGTTTACATAAAATACCAAAAATGTGATGAAAATGTATATTTAATTTTGTTTATCATACTACCGTCATCAACATTTTAATGAATTTTAACTGCTTTAAAATGGACAAATACCTAGGTGTCTGGCTAGACTGTAAACTCTCCTTCCAGACTCACATTAAATATCTCCAATCCAAAATTAAATCTAGAATCGGCTTCCTATTTCGCAACAAAGCATCCTTCACTCATGCTGCCAAACACCCCCCCGCTGTCACGACTTCAGCCGAAGTTGGTCCCTTCCTTGTTCGGGCGGCTTTCGGCGGTCGACGTCACCGGTTTTCTAGCTACCTCCGATCTACTTTTAATTTTCTATGTTTTTTGTCTTCGTTATACACACCTGGTTTCTATCTCATAATGATATGTTCCTTATTTAAACCCTCTGTTTTTCCCTCATGGTTTTGTGCGTGTTTGTTCTATGTTAGATGTTCTTGTTATGTGAGCTTGGATTTTACTACCAATTTTGGTAGTTTGTACTTTGAGTAAAGTTATGTGATTACTCATCTCCGTTGTCCTGCGCCTGACTCTGTCTACCTGCTACACAGAGACACCGGACACCCGCCTTATCTCAGCTCACTGGTCACCATAGCAGCACCCACCCGCAGCAGCCGGTATATCTCCAGCCGGTATATCTCACTGGTCACCCCAAAAGCCAATTCCTCCTTTGGCCGCCTTTCCTTCCAGTTCTCTGCTGCCAATGACTGGAACGAACTACAAATATCACTGAAGCTGGAGACTCATATCTCCCTCACTAGCTTTAAGCACCAGCTGTCAGTGCAGCTCTCAGATCTCTGCACCTGCACATAGCCCATCTGTAAGCAGCCCATCCTACTACCTCATCCCCATACTGTATTTATTTATTTATTTATCTTGCTCCTTTGCACCCCAGTAACTTGAACATTTATCTTCTACACATCTACCATCCCAGTGTTTAATTGCTATATTGTAATTACCTCGCCACCATGGCCTATTTGTTGCCCTACCTCCCTTATCTTACTTCATTCGCTCTCACTGTATATAGACTTATTTCGTATTTTTTTCATTTTTCTAATGTATTATTGGCTTTATGTCTGTGTATTCCATGTGTAACTTTTTTGTTGTTGTATGCATCAAACTGCTGTGCTTTATCTTGGCCAGGTCACAATTGTAAATGAGAACTTGTTCTCAACTAGCCTACCTGGTTAAATAAAGGTCAAATAAAATAAAAAATAAAAACTTTGTTGAAGCACCTTTTGCAGCGATTACATCCTTGAGTCTTCTTGGGTATGACGCTACAAGCTTGGCACACCTGTATTTGGGGAGTTTCTCCCATTCTTCACTGCAGATCCTCTTAAAACTTCTTGGGGATGGGTGCATGAGGTGACCGTTTTGGAGAGCCTGGCGTGCCCAAAGTAAAATGCCTCCCATTCAGGCCCAGAAAATAGGATATGCATATATTTGGTACCATTGGATAGGAAACACTCTGAATTGTCCAAAACTGTTAACCATTTGTCTGTGAGTGAAACAGAACGCATATGGCAGGCAAAACCCCCGAGGGATTTCTGTCCTGGAAAAAGTGATTTTGACACATTGCTCATTTGGGAACCCCTCCCTAATGAAAATGACCATATAAGGGCATATGAATGCAGTACCCGTCGCTTCCTTATGATGTCAACAGTCTCGAGACAGTGTATTTTTTCCATTTTGGATGAATTAGACCAGAGAATAAGACCAAACAAGGAAGTCCCCCCTTGATGACAACAGTAGGCTGGGCGCGTTCCCGTGAAAGCGCGCAGTGTCTTTTTTTACCGTCGTTATCGATCAGTTTATATTCCGGTTGATTTATAATAGTAAATATACGTAAAAGTGTTCCTAAGGATACATTTAAAACTATGTTTGATTGTTCTTGGACAAGTTTATAGGTATAAGATGAACGAGTTCGCGTCACGTTTCAATGGACTAGTGGAGGCTGTCGTTTCTGATTATAACGTGCGAACCAAATGGAGGATTTATGGATAAAATACGTTACTTTTTCTAACAAAAGAACCATGGATTGTCTTCGTTGGACACTTAGGATGACCTCAGCAGAAGTTCTTCAACAAGTAATTGATTTGTTTTCGCTGTGAAATGTGTTATGTGTGTGCCATGATGGCTAATCGATGGCTATGGGAAAAATATGTGAGGTGCTACTCTCAAACAATCAAATGTGCTGCTTTCGCCGTCAAGCCTTTTTGAAATCTGACAACGCTGTGATATTGCCAAGAAACAGAGCTTTTGATGAGTATGGAACACTTGTATATTGGTGGATGTTTAATAATTCAACTTTTGGATTTAGAATTTGGCGCTTTACATTTACCTGGTAGTGTCGGGAGGAGCCCGCTAGCGCCCCACTGATCCTTGAGAAGTTTTAAGCTCTTTCAGGTTAGATGGGGAGTGTCGCTGCACAGCTATTTTCAGATCTCTCCAGAGATGTTAGATCGGGTTCAAGTCCGGGCTATGGCTGGGCCACTTAATGACATTCAGAGACTTGTCCCGAAGCCACTCCTGCGTTGTCTTGGCTGTGTGCTTGGGGTCGTTGTCCTGTTGGAAGGTGAACCTTTGCCCTAGAGGTCCTGAGCGCTCTGGAGCAGGTTGTCATCAAGGATCTTTCTGAACTTTGCTCCGTTCACCTTCCCTCGATCCTGACTCATCTCCTGGTCCCTGCCACTAAAAAACATCCCTACAGCATGATGCTGCCACCACCATGCTTCACCGTAGGGGTGGTGACAGGTTTCCTCCAGACATGACGCTTGGCATTCAGGCCAAAGAGTTCAATCTTGGTTTCATCAGACCAATCTTGTTTCTCAAGATTGGTGCCTTATGGCAAACTCCAAGCGGGCTGTCATGTGCCTTTTACTGAGGAGTGGCTTCCGTCTGGCCACTCTACCATAAAGGCCTGATTGGTGGAGTGCTGCAGAGACGGTTGTCCTTCTGGAAGGTTCTCTCATCTCCAAAGAGGAACTCTGTAGCTCTGTCAGAGTGACCATCGGGTTCTTGGTCACCTCCCTTACCAAGGCCCTTCTCCCCTGATTGCTCAGTTTGGCCGGCCGGCCACCTCGTGGAAGAGTTTTGGTGGTTATAAACTTCTTCCATTTAGGAATGATGGAGGCCACTGTGTTCTTGAGGACCTTCAATGATGCATAAATTGTTTGGTACCCTTCCACAGATCTGTGCCTCGACACAATCCTATCTCGAACCTCAACGGACTATTCCTTCAACCTCATGGCTTGGTTTTGTTGGACATTATATAGACAGGTGTGTGCCTTTCCAAATCATGTCCAATCAATTGAATTATCACAAGTGGACTCCAATCAAGATGTAGAAACATCTCAAGGATGACCAATGGACACAGGATGCACATGAGCTTCTCATAGCAAAGGGTCTGAATACTTGTTTACATAAGGTTTCTGTTTTTAAGTATTATAAATTTGCTAAAATGTCTAAAAACCTGTTTTGGCTTTGTCATTATAGGGTATTGTGTGTAGATTGATCAGGATTTTTATTTTTATTTGATCAATTTTAGAATAAGGCTGTAATGTAACAAAATGTGGAAAAAGTGAAGGGGTCTGAATATTTTCCAAATGCATTGTAATTACATATTGTGCAATTTGCATATTGTGCAATTTGTGCAATTTTTTATACAAAGAAGTATTATATTTTTGTATACATTCAACTGATAAAAGTTGATTGTGAAATGATTAAGGGAAAACAATTACCCTATGAGGGTGTGGTGGCTAGCCTTAAGCAACATGTCAATGAAAAACACTGATCATTTACATCTTTAAGGAGACTGTGAAAGTTGAATATCTACAGTAAATGGTTCATGTGGCAAAAGAGGCTTCAGGTAAGCTAGTGAAAATGAGAGGGGAGTATAGTATGCAGCTTTGCTAACAAGCTTTAGAATCACACTGAGGCTTATCTCTCCAGCTCAACACCAAACCCAGAGTACCAATGTGAAAGCACACTTTTCGGCCTGGGTGTGGCATGTTTACAGCTAATCAACTAGTGAGAGCAGCTCACAGATCATTGCACCTGTACATAGCCCACATGTAAATAGCCCATCTAACTACTTCATCCCCATACTGTTATTTTTGTTGTTGTTGCTCCTTTGCACCCCTGACCTCTACTTGCATGTTCATCTTCTGCACATCTATCACTCCACTGTTTAATTGCTAAATTCTAATTACTTTGCCACTACGGCCTTACCTCCCTAATCTTACCTCATTTGCACACACTGTATATAGACTTTTATATTGTGTTATTGACTGTACGTTTGTTTATTCCATGTGTAACTCTGTGTTGTTGTTTGTGTCGCACTGCTTTGCTTATCTTGGCCATGTCGCAGTTGTAAATGAGAACTTGTTGTCAACTGGCCTACCTGGTTAAGGTGAGAGTTGTATATATTTTTTTTATCTAATGAACAGGTTGATCTCACATCCTATAGTAATAGAAATGTGTCATCTCTCTCGTCTGTCATCTCTCTGTACTGGGTATAGAGTGGTAAATGGTCTTGTTTGTTCAAAACAGTGATAAGAAAGTGCCACTCTATAGGTCTAATAACACCTAAAACATGCAATATTTTCTACTGTGAGCCATGATGTGGCACAGTAATAACATTATCTAGTAATAGCAGTAACTACTTCATTTACAATTTATTCACAAATAAGAGTCGAGATCCAGACAGCTGGGTTCAAGGGTCTGAATATTATGTAAGAGGAAGGTTTGAATCAGATGCCAGGCAGATTAATCTTGGCCAAGATGGAGTTTAAAAGTTGGACCCTGGCCTGAGCAGTGCAAAGCTTTAGGAGGGGCTGTGATGATGTGGCTCCGTTATCTTACAAAGGCTAAAGCCATAAAGAGTTGGCGGAAATACAAGTGTAACAAAGGAGGGAGGGTGTTGTTGTATGGCAATAGATTCACATCCAGTCGGTAGAAATGGACAAATGGCGACTGTGATAAAGGGGAGTTGTAGGTCCACTTGTAAAATGCCCTCTGTCTTTTATTATTGTAATTGTGAATAGGCTGACTAAGAAAAAAGCAGCTGCAGGATTTTTAGGTACTTCATTCATATTCAGTCTATTTACAATTACAGGAATATCACCCAGTTTGTTGTGTCCCCATCTACTCTACTGCCACCAGCTGACTAGGTGCAAGTGACACACACTAATTTCAACACTAGATGGCGGTCTTTTCTTAGGCTCCAGTTCCAACTACACTGCTTTAGATCAGTTCTCCCTTGTTGTCCTTACAAGCTTATACGTGTTCCAGTTTAGATTTGTAGTTCAAAACCAAAATTTACCAGCAGGCAACATATCATGTAACTGATGCAAATGGTTTTAGATGTGTAATTTGTGATAAGGGCTCGGTCAAATAAAAAATACTCACCACCTGGTACTTTCCCAGTGGAAGCGAGATAGCTGTTGGGAGGGGCAAGCAAAAAAAACAGTAGTTATTGAGGTCTAAGCAGACAAACTTTGACTTGCAAAAGAATCCTACAGATTTGACAGACTTGCTTTCCCCAGGTTTTCCTATGAGACAAATAGTTAAATAAAACCTTGACTGGGAACTAATTACATTGCCAAAGTTCTGGGCAGTGAAAGACTGTATGAGTGAACAATACACAATAATTATCAGGACACACAGTATGGCGCTTCCAGCCAAATTAAACCTGAAGGTTCCGTTTCCCTGGCTGCAGCTCAAATGGATAAAAGGTCAACATCTTTAAGCCTTCACAAGGGAAAGTAGCAAGGCAGCAAAGTAACCTCTGAAATGTTAGGAATAAGATAATATGCAGTTTGGGATGGTTGTCAACCTGTTGATGTTTTCTAATGAATTGTCATGTGGTTCATGATAATTTATGGATGGATTACGGTCTCTGGATGTTCCATGTCATATTTCACACTCGCTACAGTAACTCCCCCTCTCATCAGTGACTGAAAGCTAGAGAACGCTTCACTTCTCCTCTTCCCTGTTCATTACAGGCTCTCATTGGAGACTTAATCCAAGTTGACGAAATACAGATGGCCTTATACATTCACTTCCACAATGTTTTTTTCAACCAAGAGACAAAAATCAAACTCCACACAGCAAATCCTGAGGATTTTACATTGTGGAGAAAACGGTGTGCATCACTTGTGGGTCTAAGTCTAATGGGAATCATGGGATGTGATCTGGACAACACAACACACTCATCTTCCCAGACAAGAGATGAGGTCTGGGTGTTGGAGGAGAGCAATCGAGGCTCAGCTCAGAGCAACCTGGTCTCGGAGCATTTCATATTATTCTGTACGTAAATCCGAGACACACGGCATGTATTAATTTATGAATGTCCATCACCCATTTCGTATTATATGTTACGAATTTGCAAAAAGTTCAATATGTTACGAATTTGTGAAACGTATAATATGTTACGGATTTGCTAAACGTATATGTTACAAATTCTAGCTTAGGTGGCTAACGTTACCTTTGGGTTGCTAGACATTCACGTTATACGCCCACCCATTCACCCTGACCTTGCCTTAAGTAATCATCTGTCTTATATAACCATACCAAACGTAACATATCATACTCATTTCAGTGTCTCGGATTTACATTTACTATGTTATGTCTAGTCTATGAGACCAAGCTGCTCAGAGAGGAAGAGACCGAGCAGGCAGCTCTAGCCAATGAACACATCTGTTCTCTTCACTCACTGTGTAAACCTTACTACATTGTAATGTAGCTACGTACACATCACAATAATTCCTGAGGGAACCCAAAACCAAATCTCCTGTGCACGCTGGCCAGCTACTACATTTTTAACATCTATTAGTTTATCATCACGGGAGACTATGACACGACCAAACACAAAAACATTCTTCATTTCATTTCACAATAGTCTGATGCAACTGTTGGACTGGTGTCCTCTCCAGTTCTCCAGACCTCCTCTCTCATTCGCTAGTTCTCCTCCCTACTCTCGTTAGGAAGTGATTTTATGTGGATTTCTGAGAGCAGGGCCATGTGCAGATCCAGCAGTGGAGTGTGTGTTTGGATGATCTCTCAACTATGCAACAATGTGTTTTTGTATGTGTATGTTTATAGGGGGTTGGGGGGAAGGGAGGTTAATGTGTGCAGAGATGTTTAGCATGTGGTGTGTGTATGCTTTATAATTATGGAGTCTAGGAATGTAGCCTACAGGGCTGGTACCTGGCATAGGTCCTGGATCTGTGGACAATATGTGTTTCCTAGAGTACTTCCCTTGGGACGGCATGTGCTTGCCACAAACGGAATGACAAACAGTGTTTTAAGGACATAGTCTAGTCTAGTTCGTACCTGATAGACTTGTAGATGGCAGTGTGATTGCTATGGCCACTCCTCTTCCATCGAAGGTTAGCACCTGAAACAACAAAAGTATTAATTTGAAGATACTTTATGCCATAACATAAGATAGCTATCAAATATCAATGTGAAATGTAGGCTATATGTAAAATAAATACATTGAACAAAAATAATAAACCCAACCTGCAAAATTTTCAAAGACATTACTGAGTTAAATTCATTAAGCCCTAATTTACAAACATGGTTTGTAAACTATTTAATAATTTCTGCATCTGTTGGTCACAAAAAAAAGTAGGGGGGCGTGGATCAGAAAACCAGTCAGCATCTGGTGTGACCATCATTTGCCTCATGGAGCCCGACACATCTCCTTCGCATAGAGTTGATCAGGCTGTTGATTGTAGCCTGTGGAATGTTGTCCCACTTCTCTTCAATGGCTGTGCGAAGTTGCTGGATATTGGCGGGAACTGGAGCACTCTGTCGTACAAATTGTGTACAGATCCTTGCCACATGGGGCCGTGCATTATCATGCTGAAACATGAGGTGATAGTGACGGATGAATGGCAAGACAATGGGCCTCAGGATCTGATCACGGTATCTCTGTGCATTCAAATTGCCATTGATAAAATGCCCCACCGCCACTATGGGACACTCTGTTCACAACGATGACATCAGAAAACCGCTCACCCACACAACGCCATTCATGCTGTCAGCCATCTGCCTAGTACAGTTGAAACCTGGATTCATCCATGAAAAGCACACTTCTCCAGCGTGACAGTGGCCATCAAAGGTGAGCATATGCACCCTGAAGTTGGTTACGCCGCTAAACTGCAGTCAGGTCAAGACCCTGGTGAGAACGACGAGCATGCAGATGAGCTTCCCGGTGACAGTTTTCTGACAGTTTGTGCTCACAAGAGAACTAAGCGGGTCAAAGGGAACGAAAAATGATTTGACTAAAGACGCAGTAGTTTGAGAGTGAGTGAGTCGATACAGTTACATATCGAGATATTATTTTTGACGATATATTGTACTGTATCATTTTTGACAATATCGCAATATAATTTGTGCTAGTTTGGTGTAGTTGCACTAAAACTCCAGCATTTTTATTCATAGCTTGTTCTCCATCGTTTTCAGCACTTTTATTTCCATGACTGATCAAAACTCGTTTTCTCATGTCTCTCTCTTGTTCCTCTGTAGAAGACATACGGTGAGCAATATATTTGGAACATCGAATCGCAATAAAATCACAGTATAGATGTAATGTCTGTGGTTCAATAGTAGAAGGAGTCAGGCGCAGGAGGTAGGTTGCGTGTGAAAAGGTATTTAATAATGTCGCCAGACGAAACCACAATGCACACAGGCAAAGGCAAAAATACCCACACGAACATATAAATAAACGGGTGCAACACAAGCCACCCGGAGTACCGAGAACCAAAAATCAAATACTCACAGTACACAGACTGGGAACGTAGCAATAACACAGAGTACAACTATCACAATCACGCACAAGTGAAAGAGGGGAAAGGAAGGAATATAACAGGGGCGTGATTGGGAGAAAATGAATAATAGGTGTGTACACTCAAGACAAAACCATCAGACACACGAAAAGGGGAGCGGTGACGTCAAACGCCGAACACCGCCCGAACAAGAAGAGGGACCAACTTCGGCGGAAGTCGTGACAGTACCCTCCCCTTGACGCGCAGCTCCAGCGGCGCGCCGACACCGGCCTTGGGGACGGCCCGGAGGGCGAGGCGCAGGGCGATCTGGCCGGCGACGATGAAACTCCCGCAGCAGTTCAGGGTCCAATATATCCGCCACCGGAACCCAGCACCTCTCCTCCGGACTGTACCCTTCCCACTGTACGAGATACTGAAGGCCCCCCGCCTGGCGTCTCGAATCCAGGATGCAGCGGACGGAGTACGCCGGGACCCCCTCGATGTCCAGAGGGGCGGAGGAACCTCCTGCACCTCAGAGTCCTGGAGCGGACCAACCACCACCGGCCTGAGGAGAGACACATGGAACGAGGGGTTAATATGATAATCAGGAGGGAGCTGTAACCTGTAACACACCTCGTTCACTCTCCTCAGGACTTTAAAGGGCCCCACAAACCGAAGACCTAGCTTCCGGCATGGCAGGCGGAGGGGCAGGTTTCGGGTCGAGAGCCAGAGGCCCCGGTGCGTTACAGAGGCCCTGGTGCTCCAGAGGCCCCGGTGCATTACAGGCTCTTTCGGGTCGAGAGCCAGAGGCCCTGCACCGGGGCCTCACTGCGGTGACGGTCCGCGCTGGATTTCTGGCGCAGCGCGGCCTGCTGGAGGTGCGCGTTTGAACTCCTATGCGCGTTTGAACCACTCGTCCACCGCAGGAGCCTCGGTCTGACTCCGATGCCATGGTGCCAGAACCGGCTGGTACCCCAACACAACCTGGAAGGGGGAGAGGTTAGTGGAGGAGTGGCGAAGCGAGTTCTGTGCCATTTCTGCCCAGGGTGCGTACGCCGCCCACTCCCCCAGCTGGTCCTGGCAATAGGACCGCAGAAACCTGCCCACATCCTGGTTCACTCTCTCCACCTGCCCATTACTCTCAGGGTAAAAACCAGAGGTAAGGCTGATCGAGACCCCCAAATATTCCATGAACGCCCTCCAGACTCTCGACGTGAACTGGGGACCTCGATCAGACACTATATCCTCGGGCACCCCGTAGTGCTGGAAGACGGGGTTAAACAGGGCCTCTGCAGTTTGTAGGGCCGTATGAAGACCGGGCAGAGGAAAGAGACGACAGGACTTAGAGAATCGATCCACAACGACCAGGATCGTGGTGTTCCCCTGAGAAGGAGGGAGATCAGTTAGGAAATCCACTGATAGATGTGACCACAGCCGTTGTGGAACGGGTAAGGGTTTTAGCTTACCTCTGGGTAGGTGTCTAGGAGCCTTACAATGGGCACACACCGGGCAGGAGGAAACATAAACCCTCACGTCCTTTCCCAAGGTAGGCCACCAGTACTTCCCAGTTAGGCAGCGCACTGTCCGACCAATCCCAGGATGACCAGAGGAGGGTGACGTGTGGGCCCAATAGATCAACTGGTCACGAACAGCAGTCGGAACGTACATACACCCGATGGGACACTGGGGGGGAGCAGGCTCTGCACATAACGCTGGCTGAATGTCCGCTTCCAGCTCCCACAGAACCGGTGCTACCGAGCAGGAAGCCGGGAGTATGGGAGTCTGATCCATGGGCCACTCCTCTGTGTCATAAAGCCAGGACAGCGCGTCTGCCTTCTGGTTCTGGGCACCTGGTCTGTAAGATATGGTAAATACAAAACTAGTAAAGAACATAGCCCACCTTGCTTGACGAGGATTCCGCTGCCCGGATGTACTCCAGGTTACGGTGGTCAGTCCAGATGAGAAAAGGGTGTTTAGCCTCCTCAAGCCAGTGTCTCCACACTTTCAAGGCCTTGACCACAGCCAACAACTCCCGGTCCCCCACATCATAGTTCCTATCCCAGCCTCGGACGCGTCCACCTCTACTATGAACGCCAAAGAAGGATCCGGGTGAGCCAGCACGGGTGCCGAAGTGAACAAAGCCCTTAGGTGCCCAAAAGCCCTGTCCGCCTCAACTGACCACTGCAGACGCACCAAACCCCCCTTCAGCAGTGAAGTAATGGGAGCCGCGACCTGACCAAAACCCCGGGTAAATCTCTGATAATAATTGGCAAACCCAAAAAATCGCTGCACCTCCTTTACCGTGGTGGGAGTCGGCCAATTACGCATGGCAGCAATGCGGTCACTCTCCATCTCCACCCCGGACGTGGAAATGCGATACCCTAGGAAGGAGACGGCCTGCTGGAAGAACAAACATTTGTCATCCTAGGTGTACAGGTCATGTTCCAACAGTCTTCCAAGTACCTTGCGTACCAAAGACACATACCCGGCGTGTGTAGCGGAGTATATCAGAATGTCATCGATATACACCACTACACCCGGAAAATCTAATCTACAAAGGTTTGGAACACTGCGGGAGCATTCATCAGCCCGTACGGCATGACGAGGTACTCATAATGACCTGAGGTGGTACTAAACGCTGTCTTCCACTCGTCTCCCTCCCGGATACGCACCAGATTGTATGCGCTCCTGAGATCCAGTTTCGTGAAGAAGCGTGCCCTGTGCATTGACTCAATCGCCGTGGCGATGAGAGGCAGCGGGTAACTGTACCTCACCGTTATTTTATTGAGACCTCGATAATCAATGCACGGGCGCAAACCCCCAAACTTCTTCTTCACAAAAAAGAAGCTCGAGGAGGCGGGTGAAGTGGAGGACCTAATGTACCAATGACCCAGGGATTCTGAGATGTATGTCTCCATAGCCTCCTTCTCCGCTTGCGACAGGGGATACACGTGACTCCTGGGAAGCGCCACGTCTACCAGGAGATTTATCGCACAATCCCCCCGTCGATGGGGTGGTAATTGAGTCGCCTTTTTCTTATAGAAGGCGAGAGCCAAATCGGCATATTCTGGGGGGATGTGCACGGTGGAGACCTGGTCTGGACTCTCCATCGTGGTTGCACCCATGGAAACTCCTACACACCTCCCCAAGCACTCTTGCAACCACCCCGTGAGTGTCCTCTGTTGCCAGGAAATGGTGGGGTCATGCAAGGCTAACCAGGGAAGGCCTAATACCACAGGAAACGCAGGAGAGTCAATGAAGAAGAGAATAATTCTCTCCTCATGCTTCCCCTGCTTCACCATGACGAGAGAGATGGTGGCCTCCCTGATTACCCCGGACCCTAAAGGTCGACTATCTAGAGCATAAACAGGGAAAGGTCTGACCACAGGTTTAATGGGGATCTCTAACCTTAGTGCGAGCGCTCTGTCAATGAAATTCCCAGCTGCACCTGAATCGACGAGCGCCTTATGCTGGGAATGCGGGAAAAAATCTGGGAAACACACAGACACAAACAGTTGGTCAACAGAGGACTCTGGATGAGTGTGGTGCATACTCATCAGAGGTGACGCCAGAGTGCTCTGCCTGCCGTCTCTTCTCCCAGAAGAACCAACCCTGCACCGACCGGCAGTGTGCCTTCTGCGGCCACAGATGGTGCAGGCCTCCCTACGCGCTGCCCCTCCTAGTTCCATGGGTTCTGGAGAGGGGATGCCGGAGGGTGGGGTTGACAGGACCCTCTCTGGACGTCCACGGGTGACCAACAGGTTATCCAACCGAATGGAGAGGTCCACCAGTTGGTCGAAGGTCACGGTGGCGTCCCTGCAAGCCAGTTCCCGCCGGAAGTCCTCGCGTAGGCTGCACCTATAGTGGTCGATGAGGGCCCTGTCATTCCGGCCCGCTCCGGCGGCCAACGTCCGAAACTCAAGGGTGAACTCCTTGGCGCTCCTTGTCCCCTGTCTCAGATGGAAGAGCCGCTCCCCCGCCGCTCTCCCCTCGGGAGGATGGTCAAATACCGCTCGGAAGCGACGGGTGAACTCTTCAAAGTGGTCCAACGCCTCCCTCCCCCCACACGGCGTTGGCCCACTCCAGCGCTCTCCCAGTGAGACAGGAGACAAGAGCGGACACTCTCTCCCTTCCTGAGGGAGCTGGATGCACGGTCCAGAGTTTGGACAACACGATCCATAGTGGCCCCAAGATGTTGTAACATGGCTGAATGTTCTCGGACGCGTTCCTCGACTCCTCGGTTAGGGGTTGCTCCTCCTGCTGACTCCATATTTAAAGGTGCGTGATTCTGTAATGTCTGTGGTTCAATAGTAGAAGGAGTCAGGCGCAGGAGGTAGGTTGCGTGTGAAAAGGTATTTAATAATGTCGCCAGACGAAACCACAATGCACACAGGCAAAGGCAAAAATACTAACACGAACATATAAATAAACGGGTGCAACACAAGCCATTGTGGTGGCCAGAAGGAAACACAGTCCCTCACAACGCAGCACAGTCACCTGCAGCACCATGGAGAGCACCATCAGAGGACGACACAAGGTCTGGGCTAAACAGTGGTGTTCAGGACCAAGGACAGCTCTAACACAGGTGTGCACCATTTCCCCTCTGACAGGGAGCCTCGGCTGCAGGCTGTTGGGCCCAATTAGTAGCCACATAAAGAGAACAAAGAAGCCACAGTAAAGGGAGGAGAAGCAGGAGAAGAGAGCAGACACAGAGTGTTGGATGTATCCCAGCCCAGGCCTTGGACCAGTCGGAACCCAACCACCCTCTTGGGGATAGAGGCCTAGTTAAGGACGTGAGTAAAATGAACCACCTTAACTAATCCTACACCTCTTCTGCCTCCCTTCCAGAAGTAAACTGATGCCACAAGGAGCAACCAGAAGAAGGAAGAGTTACCTGAGTTACAGTTTTCTCCCTTTCCCCCTTTCACCTGCTTTATGAGAAATAAAGAAACCTAAGTTTGCCCCACTGAAACTCTGCCCAGTGAGTGATTTGCTTCGACCTCCAGAGTGAAACCCTCCCAGTCTTGAGAGGGGAGGGTTACACCACCCGGAGTACCGAGAATCAAATACTCACAGTACACAGACTGGGAACGTAGTAATAACACAGAGTACAACTATCACAATCACGCACAAGGGAAAGAGGGGAAAGGAAGGAATATAACAGGGGCGTGATTGAGAGAAAATGAATAACAGGTGTGTACACTCAAGACAAAACCAACAGACACACGAAAAGGGGAGCGGTGATGGTTAGAAAACCGGTGACGTCGAACACCGGCCGAACAAGAAGAGGGACCGACTTCGGCGGAAGTCGTGACAATAGAATCGCAAAACATATCGAATCAGCACCTAAGTGTCGTGATAATATCGTATCGTGAGGTTCCTGGCAATTCCCAGCCCTACTTGGAAGAGAAAAATATATATAATTACACATATAAACACCAGTTTCTATAAATATCTGTTGTTGCCAAAGCAAACAGATAATAACAATGGCTTCCAAGAGGGGAGAGAGGTGGATATCTGCTTTAACTCTTTCTTTGCTTATTCTAGGCTTGGACGTAACATGCTAAAAACTCTAACAGCAGTAAACCAATAGGAGAAATAGGTTATATTATGGGAAAAGTGAAATATTATATTTCTGTAGTCTCTTTTATAATTTAGTTAATCTTTGTGGATTATCCTTAACAGGATGGGGGAAGACATGACAATCCAATAGTTTTTTGACTTTGATAAAAAACACAGATCAGTGTAGGATAGCCTACACTGAGATGTTCGGTTCTTAAGTGAAACTGCTAGCACCCTGTTGTGGCCTCTCATGCTTATTTATTTATCTGAGAAAGACTGCATTCAGCTTTTGTCAGAATTTTGTCAGAATACTAATGGTTGAGGACAGACATATATCTTTTTTGTTAAGATCTCAATTCCCAAATTCCTTTTGGTAAATGTCCTGTAACGAGTAAACATGCCAACAATGACCCGAGCTCCAACCAGCACCACAGCCACATTCTGCTGCTGCAGACGGCAGCCATGTTGTTCCTGAGAGATGTTTACATGTAACCAAGTCCCAGACCAGTTGCGTCGTCTTGCCAACTCTTATGCCCATTATTTTGCATGACAATGACTATAGAAGTTGACAAGACAGACAGCACAAACCAATCTGGGATTAGGCTCATTTACATGTAATGTGAGGTTAATACAAAGAAAGAAAGACATGGTCCTCTTTCATTTCATTATCGGTGGATCTTGGGAAGCCTGTGAGAGACATACGCAGATACAAAACACTATTGACAATGATCAGATAACTGTGGTGCAAAAACCGATACACACAACAGTCTACACAAATTTTCCAGCATTTATCAGGATGAGAAATAATAGTGAGATTCAGTGATGAGTTGATCATCATACCAGGTTGAGTGTGGTCTGATGTGCTTCAGGATTAGAGAGGAGGCCATTGAGATGCTCCATTCTACGTGGGAATGGCAGTTCTCTGAAAGATGAAAAGGGGTTACAACGTTAGAGTTACACTGGGGCTCAGGTTGAAAGTACGAACAAATATGAAAATGTATGCACTCACTACTGTAAGTCACCCTGGATAAGAGCGTCTGCTAAATGACTAAAATGTAAAATGAAATTAGTGCATTATATAGGGAATAGGTTGCCATTTGGGACATACACAGTATTAACAAAGGCATATGCTGGCCCTTCTCTGCCTGACTAGAATGCTGCAGCACACCAACCAACCAAAACAGTAGCCTGACAACAGTTTAACAAAATGGTGGCCCAGTTTTAGAATTAAAAGTTTGTTTTTACCACTGAACCACACCGCTGGATTTACCAAATGTAGCCAACTTCTTACTATGCAGAAGATTCACACACTGGAAAATGTGTTCTTTCGCATTTCACTTTACCCCTACCTACATGTACAAATTACCTCAACTAACCTGTACCCCCGCACATTGACTTGGTACCGGTACCCCTGTATATAGCCTCGTTATTGTAATGTTATTGTGTTACTTTTTATATTTTTTTACTTTCGTTTATTTGGTAAATATTTTCTTAACTCTTTCTTAAACTGCATTGTTGGTTAAGGGCTTGTAAGTATTTCACGGTAAGGTCTACACCCGTTGTATTCGACAGCACGTGACAAATACATTTTATTTGATTAGATTTATGCCAGCCAGGGTATACTGTGGCTGGGAGGTTAGGGGTCAGTGGAGCCTTAGCAAAGCCTGGCTGACGCAACTGACGTGACTCACAGCGCACGGAGAGCTGTGACCACACTGGTCTGGAAAGGAGGCTGTTTGTTAATGCAATATTTACTCAGAAATTGTGCAACAGGTTTGATTGGTTCTCTCAAATGTAATTTTTTTCTCAGGGGTTGAGACCTCTCGTTGTAAGGATTTGAAAATCCAACCATTGTAATTTAAGGGGGCGGCGCTTGGGGGCTGTGTGTGGCTGGGTGTTTGAGTGATAAAGACACAGAGGAGAACCAAACAGTAAAAGCACAGCCCTCTTTATTGTCGACGCATTGTGCCGACAACATCATAGAGCCATTCCAGACTCTGAAGTCAGGAGGATAGAGTTTTAGGTGTTAGCTAGACTAGCCTTAGCATCCTATTAGCTGAAACTACAGCCCAGAGAGAACGAAGACCATAACAGTTACGTCACACACACAGCACTGGGTTCAAATACACTGCTCAAAAAAATAAAGGGAACACTTAAACAACACAATGTAACTCCAAGTCAATCACACTTCTGTGAAATCAAACTGTCCACTTAGGAAGCAACACTGATTGACAATAAATTTCACATGCTGTTGTGCAAATGGAATAGACAACAGGTGGAAATTATAGGCAATTAGCAAGACACCCCCAATAAAGGAGTGGTTCTGAAGGTGGTGACCACAGACCACTTCTCAGTTCCTATGCTTCCTGGCTGATGTTTTGGTCACTTTTGAATGCTGGCGGTGCTTTCACTCTAGTGGTAGCATGAGACGGAGTCTACAACCCACACAAGTGGCTCAGGTAGTGCAGCTCATCCAGGATGGCACATCAATGCGAGCTGTGGCAAGAAGGTTTGCTGTGTCTGTCAGCGTAGTGTCCAGAGCATGGAGGCGCTACCAGAAGACAGGCCAGTACATCAGGAGACGTGGAGGAGGCCGTAAGAGGGCAACAACCCAGCAGCAGGACCACTACCTCCGCCTTTGTGCAAGGAGGAGCACTGCCAGAGCCCTGCAAAATGACCTCCAGTGTCTGCTCAAACGGTCAGAAACAGACTCCATGAGGGTGGTATGAGGGCCCAACATCCACAGGTGGGGGTTGTGCTTACAGCCCAACACCGTGCTTACAGCCCAACACCGTGCAGGACGTTTGGCATTTGCCAGAGAACACCAAGATTGGCAAATTCGCCACTGGCGCCCTGTGCTCTTCACAGATGAAAGCAGGTTCACACTGAGCACGTGACAGACGTGACAGAGTCTGGAGACGCCGTGGAGAACGTTCTGCTGCCTACAACATCCTCCAGCATGACCGGTTTGGCGGTGGGTCAGTCATGGTGTGGGGTGGCATTTCTTTGGGGGGCCGCACAGCCCTCCATGTGCTCGCCAGAGGTAGCCTGACTGCCATTAGGTACCGAGATGAGATCCTCAGACCCCTTGTGAGACCATATGCTGGTGCGGTTGGCCCTGGGTTCCTCCTGATGCAAGACAATGCTAGACCTCATGTGGCCGGAGTGTGTCAGCAGTTCCTGCAAGAGGAAGGCATTGATGCTAAGGACTGGCCCGCCCGTTCCCCAGACCTGAATCCAATTGAGCACATCTGGGACATCATGTCTCGCTCCATCCACCAACGCCACGTTGCACCACAGACTGTCCAGGAGTTTGTCGGATGCTTTAGTCCAGGTCTGGGAGGAGATCCCTCAGGAGACCATCCGCCACCTCATCAGGAGCATGCCCAGGCGTTGTAGGGAGGTCATTCAGGCACGTGGAGGCCACACACACTACTGAGCCTCATTTTGACTTGTTTTAAGGACATTACATCAAAGTTGGATCAGCCTGTAGTGTGGTTTTCCACTTTAATTTTGAGTGTGACTCCAAATCCAGACCTCCATGGGTTGATAAATTTGATTTCCATTGATAATTTTTGTGTGATTTTGTTGTCAGCACATTCAACTATTAAAAAAGTATTTAATAAGATTATTTCATTCATTCAGATCTATGATGTGTTATTTTAGTGTTCCCTTTATTTTTTTGAGCAGTGTAGTATTAAACCTTTTTAAAATACTTTAGACGTGCTTGATTGAGCCATAGAGTTTCTAAACCCAGAGGCGTAACATCGCAAGACTTCCGGGAACGCTTGCAAAACAGACTAAGCAGACCAGGCCAGAGTTTGAGAAGTCAATGAGAAGTGAAAAATTCTTCCTTAGTTGTTAATTTTCTCAAAATCTAAAGGCACAACCTAGATTTGAAAATATTACTCCAACCACATGAAAGTGACAAACTGACATGTTTTCATTTTTGTAGAAAAAACTACTTTATATTGAAGGAATGCCTTTAATTTGACGGCCTGTACATGCGCAGTTCGGCACGAGACGACCGTTTGTCCCGATGATGCGTTTCTGCGCATGAGCTTAGCTAGCCAACATCGTCATGACATTGCCTACAAGTGTGATCAGGGATTTCTACTGAAGAAGCCGTTTCTGCCTATCTTCATACTGTACTGTCTTTGATTGAGCTTTCCTTGCACCAGAGGCGGCATTGCCCATAGGAGGCACATGGGCACGTGCCCCCTCACGACAAATCTGAGGGGGCACATGCTCTACCAATTGAGCTATAGAGGACCATGTTACATGTTTTGTTGTTGTTTCTCTGTAATACTACTATCCAGCTAGCAATTTTATGAAGTTGGCTTTAGCTAGTCCAGCTAGGTTCCCAATCTCCCAACCACATAACCAGCAACCAAGAAGCCATTTCAGGCTGTCAATCAAGTTAGCGCTAGCTTGTCTAACTATCTTAGCTGGCATACCTGCTGGCAAGATTGGTCGACTTTAGAGAAGCAAGCAATTACTAAATGTACTGAATAAGACTCACATTCCTTTCAATCTTTTATACAGATTTTTACAGAGAAGCATATTTTGTTTCTTAAAAAAATCTTACATTAAGCATTATGATTATGGTTCAGATAGCAGGAAAAAGCTGTTTCAGGTGTTAGAAAATTGATAAATTGTCCAACTTACAGATGGGAGGCCTAACCCCTATTCCTGACCACCCCCCATCCTTCCTTACATACCTAATGCACATTCAGATTTATGTGGTGCATGGGCCCTGCCTGACACAATGGAACCAATGGAATAGACCTAAAAAGTGCAAACCCACCTATCTCGAGGCAGAATCAATGAAGCAGTCATTTGGACCCAGGTCTGCATCTCACACTTTCCTGAGCTACCCAAGTCTGTCCATCAGACAACCTGATCACTCAACAGACCATCTATCTATGGGGCGGCACTCATTGGCTAAATGCTGATCACTCTCACAGTTTCCCCCTCTCTCTTTCTCTCTTACAAACTTTCCCTCGCTCTCACTCCCTCTTTCATTCTCTCTCTTGCTCTCATGTCGTCTTTCATTCCTCTCTCCTGCCTCTCTCTCCCAACGTCGTCTTTCATTCCTCTCTCCTGCCTCTCTCTCCCTCCAGAGAGAGAGGCAGTGGAGCATGTCAAGAATGATTCCGACACACTCGGGTCGACGCAGTTCAGATGAAAACAAGGCGGGTGGAGGCAGTTCTCTCTCTCTCTCTCTCTCTCTCTCTCCTCTCCCTCTCCCTCTCCCTCCCTCCCTCCCTCCCTCCCTCCCTCCCCTAGTAACATGTTGATCTGAACCACAACAAGAATAGGAGGTTTGACTGGTACAAAATGGATGACATTTGACATGACATTGGACGTACTTGGTTAAAAAAACACAACCACAGCTCAACGTCAGGGAACCATATGAAAGAGAGAGAACGAGAGGGCGGTTGTGTCGAGAAAGAAAGGGTAGACACTGGACAGACAGCAATGACCTGATGTCTTGTACATTTTGAAATGAGGATGGGGAGCGGAGGTGATTGGGTAGTGGGTGAATAGAGGTTGTCCCACCTCCCCTTGGTTCTTGACAATGGGGCAGGACAGTTGTTCCTGTGGAGGGGCTGATGGATCAGGACACAAATCAAATGCCTGCCTGTGCTATGGGGGTCAGGCCTGAGGGTTGCTGTGTCACAGGGGTGGGGGCTGGGTGCAGAGGGCTGGGGGCTGGGGGACATGAAGGGTTGGTCTGGGAGGGGGGAGACATGGGGAGTGTTGTGGTTGAAGTAGTCTGCACACTACATCATTATGATGATTCCTAATTATGGTTAAATGTTGTCTTATGTTTTGGACTTTGGTCCAAAGCATTAATAAAGGGTTATTAGGTTAGTATGCATGGAGGCACAATGTGCACAATTTCCTCTGGTTGTAAAGGCATGAGACGTGAACAATAATGTTCGGCTTCACAACCACATCTCCATTAACAAGAAATGCAAATAACACTAAAACACATCATCAACTTTAGTCCTCACATACCATTCACAGCTATTGTCCATTTGTTGTAAAATGTTGCTTTGAAATGCAAATAAAACTTCCTGTTCTTCCACAAACCTGTAAAAAAATGTAAGATTAAGTTTTTACCCAGGCAACTGTAGCTAAGCAAAAGAGGTCAAGGAAAATAAAAAAAATAAAAAATTTACAAAAGACAGATGATCTACCTGACCTTTCTTCAAGCTGGATGCAGGCAGCAGAGTGACTGTCGGCTTTTCTATGGCAACAGTGCCAAACGACCTAAAGTAACCTCCCCTTCCCCTTCCCTAGCCCCCCTCCTGCAGCTTTGCATGTGGATGTTTCATTGCTTGCAAGCATCTGGATGGAGTGGTTGAACATTGGCCCAGTAGACTAGAGGGCACTGGCTTGTTTAGTCTGGTCAAATGGGTCAGCCAGAGGCCTAGGAAACAGCCAGGCAAGTTCGAGCTGCTATCCCGACTGTCAGGTTTATAGGGCATGCTGGGACAATGCTGAAACCCCCCACTGGATGGTTGACTCCTTCACGGAACACTGACCTTATATGACACACAAAATGTCTTATATAAAAGAAAACACTGCAATATTGAATTTATTTACTTATGAACCGTGGGAAGTCTAGTGTAGTCTAAATTGACTGTTACGCAATGTGTTTTGTTAAATGTTATCTTTTACAGAGGGGGTGATAGGCTGTGATTTTACTTTCAACATTTCTACAATGTTTTATTTGTACCCTAATAGGCCTACATGTATTTAACCTTAAAAAACAGCTGTAGCAAATACAGGTTTAGGCAGATAAAGGCTGCGATGCAAAAACACAGCTTCTTCTCAATACACACACACATTATCTACTATAAGCTGAGCTTCATGTCACTTTATTTCTCCCATCCAAAATGGACAAGTGTACCCTTGAGATGATGAAGTGTTTCAACCATCAACAGACAATTTTTTACTTTGGGGAAATTCCATGGTAAGAGAGTGACACAGAGAGATTTTATACTTTAAAATATATGTCAAACAAAAACCAATGATTGCAAAGTTTAACAAACCATACAACTACGCAACAGGACTACTTTTAGAAATTTCCACAGAACATTTTACAAAAACACATCAACTTAAAGAGCAAAGTTTGGTAACAGAATGACTGCACAAACGGCACAAACCGTCATTGTGTTACCAAATTTGCTTTTGCACTGTTTTTCAGGTAAATGTGCTTTTGTAAAATTTTCTGTGGAAATTGGTAAAAGTAGCCCATGTACATATAGTTGTATGGTTTATTTAACTTTGCAATCATTGGTTTTTCTTACTCTTAACACCATGGAATTGCCCTCTACTATACCCCCCCAATGTGTAGCTGTGGTTGCATTAGCAGGAGGCCAGGACAGGACAGTGTGTTGAGTGGCTGACATGGGAACACAGTGAGGGGTCAATGCCAGGGATGGCACCACTCACAACTAGATTCTCTCTGTCCTTAGTGTGAGTCCCTGGCTCGGCTCTGCCAGCGTCCAGTAAATCAGCCAGAAATATTTTCACCATCAGATCAATGTATAATTAAACACCGTTGGGAAGGATGATACTTGGTGACTCTGCTCTGAGTGACTCCTGCACTCTCTTTACTCTTACTGGATACCAAAACAACAAGTTGGCTAGGACACTTATATCCTACTGAACTATCAGGTTCATCTTCCTTAGGAAATACTGTATCTACTTGGTGCAGTGGAAAGATCAACATAAACATGACGTATTTTAATTTGTGGAGAGACGCTCAGGTCCAAATGAGGCTGTGATGGGGCCACTGAAGTTAGTCACCTCTGCAGAAGTTATAAAGCAGTGAGGTGGGATGTATCTCAAATGGCTCCCCATTCCATATATAGTGCACTACTTTTGACCAATGCCCATGGGTATCTTGTCAAAATTAGTGCACTATATTTGGAATAGGATGCCATTTGGGATGCATCTATGAAGTTGCTGCTGTAGTCAGCCAGAGGGAAGACTATAGTACAGTCTGTTCCATGCCAATGCGGCGACCAACAAGTTCTCTCCCTCTCATGTTGTGCAGGGAGTGTACAGGGTGAACAGAGGTCACGCCAGTGCAAGTGGAGAGGCAGTGGAGCGTGCTCAGATCAGGGCTGATCACAAAGGCCATGCCCCATGATGCACTGGGGCCCTGCACAGAGACTGTCAACACAGCTGTCCTATTCAGTGGGCATTAAGGTCTGATGAGGACGAGGGGCCAGCCAGCCACCAGTAGGACTGACTGACTGTTTAGAAGAGAGGCAGAACACTGACTGACGAGAGAAAGAGCGATAGATAGAAGATAAAAATAGAGAAAGGAACAGCACGCTTCACTTGCATGCATCACATGATGGTGCAGGGGGGAAAAAATAATTATTTGTTTTGCTAATGCCTGATTTTAGACGTTTTGCTGAACTTCAGTGCCTTCAGAAAGTATTCACACCCCTTGACTTTTTCCACATTTTGTTGTGTTACAGCCTGGGATTTTGTGTCACTGGCCTACACGTGTCTTTCTTTTTCCCAACACAATTAAGCCAAAACCCCGGCCCGTGATTCAGAAGGGCGTTCTACTACACTCCCATTGGCTAGCTAGCGACAGTGACCTTCCAAGGTAACGCAAGGATGAAAAGTATAATTTAACAATTAGCTGCCTACTGTAATGCCGGCCTATTATTATCATGTTTGGTAACATTTGCCTATGTATTCTGTATTTTAAGTTGTTATATTATCATTAGTAGTCTATTATCAGGTAAAAGCATATGCTTATTATTCATAATTTCTCAAATATTTATAAGTTAATCATTCAGTCGAATGCACTATGCTACAGTCATTGAATCTGTCTTTGAGCTTTAAGGGACGTTAACGCTAGCTCTGTCCACAACATTATGTTATTATATTTTTAAATCTTGAAACACAAGGGAAAATGTTATTAATCAGTGACTGACATTTCGCGCTACGTGATAGTCACTTCCGGACTTGGAGTGCGCTCAAAGCGTTGTAGAACGCCTCTCTGAATAACGGGGCCTGGTTTTGGCTTAACTGCGTTGGGAAAAAGAAAGACGCAGCTTACACACAATACCCCATAATGTCAAAGTGGAATTAGGTTTTTAGAATTGTTTATAAATTAACTAAATCTAAATGACAGAGTGAAAAGAAGGAAGCCTGTACAGAATAAAACATATTCCAAAACATCCTGTTTGCAATAAGTCACTGCAAAAAAACAGCAAAACACGTGGCAACACGTGTCCTGAATACAAAGCGTTATGTTTGGGGCAAATCCAACAGCACATCAGTGAGTACCACTCTTCATATTTTCAAGGATGGTGGTGGCTGCATCATGTTATTGGTATGCTTGTCATCAGCAAGGACTAGGGATTTGTTTTTAGGATGAAAAGAAACAGGAAAGAGCTAAGCACAGGCAAAATCCTATAGGAAAACCTGGTTTAGTCTGCTTTCCACCAGACACTGGGAGATGAATTCACCTTTCAGCAGGACAATAACCTAAAACACAAGGCCAAATCTAAACTGGAGTTGCTTACCAGGAAGACAGTGAATGTTTCTGAGTGAACAAGTTACAGTTTTGACTTAATTATACTTGAAATTCGATGGCAAGACCTGAAAATGGTTGTCTAGCAATGATCAACAACCAAGTTAACAGAGCGTGAAGAATTTTGAAAAGAATAAATGGGCAAATGTAGCAAAATCCTGGTTTGTAAAGCTCTTAGAGACTTACCCAGAAATACTCACAGCTGTAATCGCTGCTAAAGGTGCTTCTACAAAAGTATTGACTCGGGGGTGTGAATAATTATGTAAATTAGATATTTCGGTATTTCATTTTGAATAAATGTGCAAAAATTTCTAAAAACATGTTTTCACTATCATTATGGGGTGATGTGTGTAGATGGATGAGAAAGAAAATACATTAATCCATTTTGAATTCAGGATGTAATACAACAAAATTTGGAATAAGAAAAAGGGGTATGATATTTTCTGAAGGTACTGTACATCTGCACAAACTGGGCTCTTGAGACTGGGTATTAATTATATTAATTAAGTAACTTTTGTGACAGCATCCCTTTTGATTTGAACAAAACTTTCCATAAATGTTTGCCCATGAAAGAAGTGGTCAGAAAATAACCTTTTGGACATGAATGACAAAACATTCAGGAGATAAAGGTTCTCAAAGTTGACCTATTTTGCATACCCCACCGTACCGTGAGACATCCATGTCTTCATCCCTGGAAAAGTCAAACGGGGGAGTTTGAGATCATTTACAGTTCATATAAGGAAATCCGTCAATTGAACTAAATTCATTAAGGCCTAATCTATGGATTTCACCTGACTGGGAATACAGATACGTATCTGTTGGTCACAGATAGGTAGGGCCAGTAGCTGGTGTGACCACCATTTGCCTCATGCAGTGCGACACATCCTTTGCATTGAGTTGATCAGGCTGTTGTTTGTGGCCTGTGGAATGTTGTCCCACTCCTCCTCAATGGCTGTGCGAAGTTGCTGGATATTGGCGGGAACTGGAACATGTTGTAGTACACTTTAAACCCAGAGCATCCCAAACATGCTCAATGGGTGACATGTCTGCTGAGTATGCAGGAAGAACTGGGACATTTTCAGCTTCCAGAAATTGTGTACAGATCCTTGCGACATGGGGCTGTGCATTATCATGCTGAAAAATGAGGTGATGGCGGCGGATGATTGGCATGACAATGGGCCTCAGGATCTCGTCACGGTATTTCTGTGCATTCACAATAAAATGCAATTGTGTATGTTGTCCATAGCATATGCCTGCTCATACCATAAGCCCACCGCCACCATGGGGCATCAGCAAACCGCACGCCCACACGACACCATACACGCTGCCTGACATCTGCCCGGTATAGTTGAAACCGGGATTCATCCGTGAAGAGCACACTTCTCCAGCATGCCAGTGGCCATCGAAGGTGAGCATTTTTTCCACTGAAGCAAAACTGCAGTCAAGTCAAGATCCTGTTGAGTACGAAGAGCACACAGATGAGCTTCCCTGAGACGGTTTCTGACAGTTTGTGGAGAAATTCTTTGCTTGTGCAAACCGACGGGTGGTCAGATGTGGAGGTCCTGGGCTGGGATGGTTACACATGGTCTGCGGTTGTGAGGCTGGTTGGACGTACTTCCAAATTCTCTAAAACAACGTTGGAGGGGGCTTATGGTAGAGAAATTCACATTCAATTCTCTGGCAACAGCTCTGGGGGACGTTCCTGCAGTCAGCATGCCAATTGCACACTCCCTAAAAAATGTAATAGATATTTAGCTTCATGTGAGTATGGAACATTTCTGGGATCTTTTATTTCAGCTCATGAAACCAACACTTTTTTTAAAATTTTTGTTATTTTTGTTCAGTGTAATTCTGCACTGCAACTCAACTTGTGGAGGTCTACAAAAGAAAATCTGAGGTCTGATTTCTTTTGATTTTCCCATGATGTCAAGCAAAGAGGCTCTGCGTTTGAAAGTAGGCCTTGAAATATATCCACAGGTACACCTACAATTGACTCAAATTATGTCAATTAGCCTATCAGAAGCTTCTAAAGCCATGACATCCCTTTCTGGAATTTTCCAAGCTGTTTAAAGGCACAGTCAACTTAGTGTATGTAAACTGCTGACCCACTAGAATTGTGATACTGTGAATTATAAGTGAAATAATCTTTCTGTAAACAATAGTTGGAAAAATTACTTGTGTCATGCACAAAGTAGATGTCCTAACCGACTTGCCAAAACTATAGTTTGTTAACAAGAAATCTATGGAGTGGTTGAAAAACGAGTTTTAATGACTCCAACCTAAGTGTATGTAAACTTCTGACTTCAACTCTACATACTCTAGCAGTCAAAAGTTTGGACACACCTACTCATTCAAGGGTTTTTCTATATTTTTATTATTCTACATTGTAGAATAATAGTGAAGACATCAACACTATGAAATAACACATATGGAATCATATACTAACCAAAAGTGTTAAATATATTTTATATTCTTCGAAGCCACCATTTGTCTTGATGCAGCTTTGCACACTCTCAACCAGCTTCATGAGGTAGTCACCTGGAATGCATTTCCACTAACAGGTGTTCCTTGTTAAAAGTTCATTTGTGGAATTTCTTTCCTTAATGCATTTGATCCAATCAGTTCTGTTGTGACAAGGTAAATAGTACCCGCAAAACACCAGTCTCAATGTCATCAGTGAAGAGGCGACTCCGGGATGCTGGCCTTCTAGGCAGAGTTCCTCTATCCAGTGTCTGTGTTCTTTTGCCCATCTTAATCTGTTATTTTTATTGGCCAGTCTGAGATATGGCTTTTTCTTTGCAACTCTGCCTAGAAGGCCAGCATTCCGGAGTCGCCTCTTCACTGTTGACGTTGAGACTGTTGTTTTGCGGGTACTATTTAATGAAGCTGCCAGTTTAGGACTTGTGAGGCGTCTGTTTCTCAAACTAGACACTCACGTACTTGTCCTCTTGCTCAGTTGTCCCACTCCTCTTTCTATTCTGGTTAGAGCCAGTTTGCACTGTTCTGTGAAGGGAGTAGTACACAGCGTTGAACGAGATCTTCAGTTTCTTGGCAATTTCTCGCATGGAATAGCCTTCTTTTCTCAGAACAAGGATAGACTGACGAGTTTCAGAAGAAAGTTCTTTGTTTCTGGCCATTTTGAGCCTGTAAACGAACCCACAAATGCTGATGCTGCAGATACTCAACTAGTCTAAAGGCGGCAAGTTTTATTGCTTCTTTAATCAGGACAAGAGTTTTCAGCTGTGCTAACATAATTGCAAAATGGTTTTCTAATGATCAATTAGCCTTTTAAAATTATAAACTTGGATTAGCTAACACAACGTGCCATTGGAACACAGGATTGATGGTTGCTGGTAATGGGCCTCTGTACGCCTATGTAGATATTCCATTTAAAAAATCTGCCGTTTCCAGATACAATAGTCATTTACAACATTTGCAATGGCTACACTGTATTTTTGATCAATTTTATGTTATTTTAATGGACAGAAAATGTGCTTTTCTTTCAAAAACCAGTTAATTTCTAAGTGACCACAAACGTTTGAACCGTAGTGTGTGTGTGTGTATATATATAGATATATATATATATATACAATATACACAGTGCATTTGGAAAGTATTCAGACCCCTTCACTTTTTCCACATTTTGTTACGTTACAGCCTTATTCTAAAATGGATTAAATAAATGAAAAAAATCCGCAATCTACACACAGTACCCCATAATGACAAAGCGAAAACAGGTTTAGGCATTTTAGCAAATTTATAAAAAATAACAAATAGCCTATTTACATAAGTATTTCAGACCCTTTGCTATGAGACTCGAAATTGAGCTCAGGTGCATCCTGTTTTCATTGATCATCCTTGAGATGTTTCTACAACTTGATTGAAGTCCACCTGTGTTAAATTCAATTGATCGAATACGATTTGGAAAGGCACACGCCTAGGGCTATGGCGGTCACGAAATTTCGTCAGCAGGTGATTGTCAAGCAAATAACTGTCATTGTCACGGTAATTTACAGCTAATTAACATAAACACATTTAGCATCTCCAGGCTTCCAGCCAATATTTGCCTAGAATTCCGTGGTATTATTTTATAGTATGAAGAATACAATTGAACAAAGCTGAATAATACAATAAATAGAAATAGAAAGCATATTTTCTCCAAAAGATTTGAGGGAGTGCGCACGTGGCTAATCTGTGTTGAGCAGTTAACAAAAAAATAGGTACTCCTATATGCTTAATTTAGAGTTATTAATGTAACTTTAGTTGTTCTACAAATGTTGGGCTATATGTTAATTTTTAATACATTGTAAGGCTGCATGATACGACTAGTGATGATTTGAAAAATGTTGCTTGAAAGGAATGAGCTCTGCTTTGTTTTTTGGCAAGGCTGTACAAACGTAATCACATCGTCTCGCATTCACAATTTGACAAGCACTTGATAATGCCTAGAATTTCACGGCGGCATCCCCTTTGTGTGGCCGTAATGCATCCTAAAAAGAATATCCATGCCTTCTGCAGCCAGTGGCCGTTGTGACCTTGGCCCGGAGTGCTGCGTTGTGCCCTTCTCCCTGAGTGCTGCGCGCCCCGAAGCACCTCTCACTCACATTGCTCTCCATCACGTGATCAGGTCTTTCTAACAGGCTACAAGTGAAGACAGACAAATCGGGGACGCAACTCCCTGTGTCCTTATCCAAATCCAAGGAGCATATTGAAGATATTGGAAGAACTGTCCACATTTACTTTGTCAGCCAACAAGATGAGTAGGCCTAACGAACAGAAAAAGCACTAGCCTATGTCTGTCTTATATCCCCCATAGTACAAATGTTGACCTATTCTGTGCGAGAAATTAATATTCTAAACATACTCTGGGACAGTAGGGGATAGGATAGATCCCAAATTAATACAACCACTAACATTAAAAAACCTTGGCTGTCGAAACAGATTAGAATGTTTAGCTTAAAATGTTGATAAACTATTAGGCTATTTCTTCACATTATAAGCGCAGCAAAGCGCACATGGCAGTAGGCTATAAGCGCGAATGTTCCATTAGCGGGAAAACACAATTATCAAAAGTGACAGCAAATGCAATTGTGCAAGTAATGCTGTTATTATAAAAAGGTGCCTTTTTATGGTGAAAATTATCTTCCCCAAACTTGAAACTCACTCCCTGCTTATGTATGCCAGTTACGCTCTACACCCCTTGTAAAGCAGATTAATGTGCTTAATTTTAACAAGCTATTTGGCAACTTTAGTGGTCTATGGTCTAGGCTACATGAGGTGTGCGACTATGATTCTAAACATTCACAAAAAAAGGCATTGTTTCTTGCCTTATGCTGGGCATCATTCATAAGTGAAAGGCTAATATTGTCACACATCAGACTATTCTTGATATAATCTTGTCTTTACATATACTACATAATATATGTGTGAAATTAGTTTCGATTTAGAATGGACCATTATCATGCACCTGTCTCGAAACAGGGGCAGCAGAAAAAATACATGAAATCTATGCACTTAAATAGTGAATGGAGGATGCTTTTGCCCTACCTGGCTGTTCATTTTCATGCCAGCCAGGTAGGCTATACTTCTGTTGTAAAGATAAGCAATGTGCTTAACATTAGGAAAGTAGATAAATAAATATATTAGGCCTAGCCTATAGAAAGCTGACGGGACCTCCTTTTTTTAATAGAGGCCATCACTCTGTTTTCTCGCGCAATTGCATAGCCTACAGAAATGTTGTTCAACATGAGTACATGGGCTCTCATGAAGTGTTTGACTAGATGTTCAATTACATTTGCATTGTTTGCATTGATGTCAGAGTGATTAGAGGGACAATAGAGTGCTGAGTACCAGGCAGTTAGCACGTTTGGTAGTCTACTAATGACCAACAACAGCATCAGAGCTTGTAGAAGCCTAATTATCGTGTCTAAACGGTCATGTGGAATTTTACTTGCCTTCCTGACTCATGCCCGCCAGTGTGGCGGTAATACCATCACCGCAGCAGCTCTACACACACCTGTCTATATAAGGTCCCACAGTTGACAGTGCATGTCAGAGCAAAAACCAAGCCATGAGGTTGAAGGAATTGTCTGTAGAGCTCCAAGACAGGATTGTGTCAAGGCACAGATCTGGAGAAGTGTACCAAAAATGTCTGCAACATTGAAGGTCCCCAAGAAAACAGTGGCATCCATCATTCTTAAATGGAAGAAGTTTGGAACCACCAAGATTTGCCGCCCGGCCAAACTGAGCAATCGGGGAAGAAGGGCCTTGGTCAGGGAGGTGGCCAAGAACCCAATAGTCACTCTGACAAAGCTCCAGAGTTCCTCTGTGGAGATGGGAGAACCTTCCAGAAGGACAACCATCTCTGCAGCACTCCACCAATCAGGCCTTTATGGTAGTGGCCAGACGGAAGACACTCCTCAGAAACAGGCACATCCCAGCCCGCTTGGAGTTTGTCGAAAGCCACCTAAAGGACTCAGACCTTGAGAAACAAGATTCTCTGGTCTGATGAAACCAATATTGACTTATTTGGCCTGAATGCCAAGCGTGACATGTGGAGGAAACCTGGCACCATCCCTATGGTGAAGCAGACCGTAGGGACCATAGGGATAGACCCAAACTGTTCCAGACCTATATCCATCCTGCCCTGCCTTTCTAAAGTATTTGAAAGCCAAGTGAACAAACAGATCACGACCATTTCGAATCCCACCGTACCTTCTCCGCTATGCAATCTGGTTTCCGAGCTGGTCATGGGTGCACCTCAGCCACGCTCAAGGGCAGCCAAGGATTTCGACTCTGTCAATCACCGTATTCTTATCGGCAGACTCAACAGCCTTGGTTTCTCTAATGACTGCCTCGCCTACTTCTCAGATACAGTTCAGTGTGTAAAATTCAGAGGACCTGTTGTCCGGACCTCTGGCAGTCTCCATGGGGGTGCCACAGGGTTCGGTTCTCGGGCCGACTCTTTTCTCTGTATATATCAATGATGTCGCTCTTGCTGCTGGTGATTATTTGATCCACCTCTACGCAGACGAAACCATTCTGTATACATCTGGCCCTTCTTTGGACACTGTGTTAACAAACCTCCAAACAAGCTTCAACGCCATACAACACTTCTTCCGTGGCCTCCAACTGCTTATAAAATGCTAGTAAAACTAAATGCATGCTCTTCATAGAAGAAGAGGCGACTCTTCTTCTGTACACAGCCCATCTGTAAATAGCCCATCCAGCCAACTACCAACCTCATCCGCATATTTGTTTTTGTTTTTCTGCTCTTCTGCACACCAGTATTTTTACCTGCACATCCTCATCTGCACATATATCACTCCAGTGTAAATACTTCATTTGCATACACCGTATACATATTTTTCTATTGTGTTATTGACTGCACGTTTGTTTATCCCATGTGTAACTCTGTGTTGTTGTTTTTGTCGCACTGCTTTGCTTTATCTTGGCCAGGTCGCAGTTGTAAATGAACTGGCCTACCTGGTTAAATAAAGGTGAAAATAAAAAAATAAATGGTGGTGGCAATATTAGGCCGTGGGGATGTTTTTCAGCGGCCTGGACTGGGAGACTAGTCAGGATTGAGGGAAAGATGAATGGAGCAAAGTACAGAGAGATCCTTGATGAAAACCTGTTCCAGAGCGCTCAGGACCTCAGACTGGGGTGAAGGTTCACCTTCCGACAGGACAACGAACCCAAGCCTGGACTTGAACCATATCTAACATATCTGGAGACCTGAAAATAGCTGTGCAGCAATGCTCCCCATCTAACCTGACAGAGCTTGAGAGGATCTGCAGAGAAGAATGGGAGGAACTCCCCAAATAAAGGTGTGCCAAGCTTGTAGCGTCATACCCAAGAAGACTTCAACAAAGTACTGAGTAAAGGATCTGTATACTTATGTAAATGCTTTGTCATTATGGGGTATTGCGTGTAGATTGTAAAACTATTTAATCATTTTTAGTATTAGGCTGTAACGTAACAAAATGTGGAAAAAGTCAAGGGGTCTGAATACTTTCCAAATGCACTGTATATGCACTTGTGCCAGACCACGTTCCTGTGAATGTTTAGTGGTCAATAGCAGCCATTTTGTTTTAGGTAATTGTCTGGAAAATAATGTGTTGAGACCTTTGTCCATAGATGCCACTTATCAAATTGTGTGCAGATCAGTCATTCGATACCAGAAGTGTAGCATTTGAAGTGTTTTTCACAAAATTCTAAATTGTGGAAAATCCATCATGGTGGTCCTTATGGGTCCCTGAGGAGAGGGACCTATGTACTGAATGTCATGACTTTAGGTCAGGGGTGGGCAACTCCAGTCTTCGAGGGCCTCGTTGGTGTCACACTTTTTCTCCATCCCTGGCAAACACAGCTGATTAATCAAATTGGATGTGGCAAGGCTTGATTACTATTACCAACTACAAAGGGAAACTCAGACGCGAGCTGCCCAGTGACGTGAGCCTACCAGACGAGCTAAATGCCTTTTATGCTCACTTCGAGGCAAGAAACACTGAAGCATGCACAAGAGCACCAGCTGTTCTGGATGACTGTGTGATAACGCTCTCGGTAGCCGATGTGAACAAAACCTTTAAACAGGTCAACATTCACAAAGCCGCTGGGCCAGACGGATTACCAGGACGTGTACTCAAAGCATGCGCGGACCAACTGTCAAGTGTCTTCACTGACATTTTCAACCTCTCCCTGACTACATGTTTTAAGCAGACCACGATAGTCCTTGTGCCCAAGGAAGCAAAGGTAACCTGCCTAAATTATTACTGCCCCGTGGCACTCACGTTGGTAGCCATGAAGTGCTTTGAAACGCAAGTCATCAACAGCATCCTCTCGGACACCCTAGACCCACTCCAATTTGCATACCGCCCCAACAGATCCACAGATTACGCAATCTCAATCGCACTCCACACTGCCCTTTCCCACCTGGACAAAAGGAATACCTATGTGAGAATGCTGTTCAATGACTACAGCTCAGCGTTCAACACCATAGTGCCCACAAAGCTCATCACTAAGCTAAGGACTCTGGGACTAAACACCTCCCTATGCAACTGGATCCTGGACTTCCTGACGGGCCGCCCCCTAGGTGGTAAGAGTAGGCAACAACAAGTCTGGCACGCTGATCCTTAACACTGGGGCCTCTCAGGGGTGTGTACTTCGTCCAACCCTGTATTCCCTGTTCACCCATGACTGCTTGGCAAAACACGACTCCAACACCATCATTAAGTTTACTGACGACACAAGTGGTAGGCCTGATCACCGACAACGATGAGACAGCCTATAGAGAAGAGGTCAGAGAACTGGCAGTGTGGTGCCAGGACAACAACCTCTCCCTCAATGTGAGCAAGACTAAGGAGCTGATCGTGGACTACAGGAAAAGGCGGACCAGACAGGCCCCCATTAACATTGACGGTGCTGTAGTGGAGCAGGTTGAGAGTTTCAAGTTTCTTGGTGTCCACAGCACCAACGAATTATCATGGTCCAAACATAGCAAGACAGTCGTGAAGAGGGCATGACAAAACCTTTTCCCCCTCAGGAGACTGAAAAGATTTAGCATGGGTCCCCAGATCCTCAAAAGGTTCTACAGCTGCACCATCAAGAGCATCCTGACCGGTTGCATCACCACCTTTTTTGGCAACTGCTCGGCATCTGACCGTAAGGCGCTACAGAGGGTAGTGCGAACGGCCCAGTACATCACTGGGGCCAAACTTCCTGCCATCCAGGACCTATATAATAGGCGGTGTCAGAGGAAAGCCCATACAATTGTCAGAGACTCCAGTCACCCAAGTTAAAGACTGTTTTCTCTTGCCGCACGGCAAGCGGTACCGGAGCGCCAAGTCTAGGACCAAAAGGCTCCTCAACAGCTTCTACCCCCAAGCCATAACAAAATTCATAAAATCACCAACGGACAGTTTACATGGACCCCCCTCCCTTTTGTACATTGCTGCTACTCGCTGTTTGTTTGTTACCTATGCATAGTCACTTCGCCTCACCTAAATGTACAGATTACCTCAACTAGCCTGTACCCCCGCACACTGACTCAGTACCCTCTGTATATAGCCTCATTATTGGTATTCTTATTGTGTTACTTTTTATTATTACTTTTTATTTTAGTCTACTTGGTAAATATTTTCTTCTTCTTGAACTGCACTGTTGGTTAAGGGCTTGTAAGTAAGCATTTCACAGTAAAGTCTACACTTGTTGTATTTGGCGCATGTGACAAATAAAGTTTGATTTGAAATTGCATTCTAAACTGAAGATCATGATTAGGTGATTATTGGGAGTCAAGTTTGTTAGCTGGGGTTGAGGCAAAACTGTCACACCAATCATTCCCTCGAGGACTGGAATTGCCCACCCCTGCTTTAGGTCAAACGGGGTGAGAGCCGTGACCGTTCAAAGTTATTATTTGCAATGTCATGTTATAGCGCCACCATCTGGTCAATCTGTGTAATTGTGTAAATGCCAGATCACTATGGCAAGATGCCTCATTCATCAAAGTTTTGTCAAAAGTAGGTCACTGCTGTCTGAGATATTGCGTGAAACTAACATACGTACTAATGCACAAACGGACAGAGACAGCACAAACGGACAGAGACAGATCCACAGTCCCCTGCCCAATTTCATCGTGGGGGACAAAAATCACATTATGTGTTAGGCTTAATAAATTTACCATCGGTTGACTGTTCTGACAAGGTTACTTAACCACAAATGTATGCTAAGCAGGCACTTCTTATTTAAAATAGCAGATTACTTTCTAAACCTAGATCCCAAGCACAACATGGGCTGTGTATATGCATGCAATCAATTTTTGTTATATAGTTAAATTAAATAAATTATAAGGGCATCATTTCTACTGGTACAACCAAGAAGCACCAAACTGGCGATTGTAGTAATTTCCTAGGTAATTATTTTGAGAAAAGTAAGTACTTTATATGTTGCCATTTAAAGCATTGCTACATGGCTATATAACGACATAAAACAAAAAAATGACATGCACCAAAACATTTATTCATTTGTTGCAAACTTCCGACCTGTGCATGGCAGTAAAGTTAATGCTATCCGGGATCCTTGGGACCTGAGCGATTCATTAGAGGTGGAAAACAATAATTTTTTTGGTTGCTTGTACATTTTTATTTAGACCTTTATTAGAAGTACATACCGGCCGTGACGGCAGTAACTGACGATAGTTCGTAATCGAAAGTCCCTTTTTCGTGAGTAAATACCGTATTTTCACATTAAGCTTGAAAAGCTGTTGCATGGCAAGTTGAAAGGCTGCTTCTCCTGTAAAGCCATATTCTGGTTCAGGAATACAAAGGCGACTCAAAGGACCAATCAAAACCAAAATATGTTTTATATTGTAAACCCACCTTGAGATACACAAATGAAGAGGCATTTAGTTCCACGAGTCTTAAAATTGTTGGTACAAAGAGCATGCATTCATCATCTGGATAGGCAGTTAAAAAGAGTTCTCGAAAATCGCTAGACAAATCGCTTGTTTCAGATAAGTTGAATTGCTTGTCTCTACATAACAAATTTAAACAATTGTTTACGTGACTTTGATCAATTTTTCTGATATTAAATGCATTTTATCCAAATAAAGTAAGACATTGGTACTCCGAAAATGTCTAATAAAACATGCATTATTTTTTCGCCGTTCTTATAAACAATCCGTATTTTCAAAGTCTTATTTATCAAAGGTTCCGCCTAAAGTAAGTCAATTTGATACATTTCCTGTTGCTGGAACGCAACATAACATTTGAACCCACGACCATATATAATATCTAATTACAAAAACACCGAATATTGGCATAAGTAAACGAATATCCAGTTGATATGAAAATCAGAAATGTTCTAATTATAATGTTAGTTAGGCACCTGAAAGTTTCCCCGTTTATGTTGCATGTGTTGGGTAAACGACCAACCGATTATTTGTATTATTCAAGACATTTATTTTTATTTATTTATCTAAACTGTGGACACATTATTACTTATATTTTAGTTTTGGATACATCAAAAATCAGGATCAACAAGCATGTTTTGTGTCAGGCGGAAGACACAATTGATCTTTATAGTTTGCCTTTGGGGATGGTTTGAACGTTACACAACATTATCCTCTTTGGTATATCAAATAAAAATACTTTTTAAAAAATCGTGTAGTTTAGACAACGTTGACTTACTGTCTAATCACTGTTTTAATCCATATTTAACACACAGCAAGCACTGAGAAAATGTGCAAATGAGCATCATGAAAGTACTGTATTTCTTTTCTTCTATATAACAATTTCTACAATCCTGCCAGGACATCGACAGACAAATGTGGTGCAGCGTTCTGTCTGCTACAACCCGTCTCCTGTCCGTCAACCGCGGTTTACAAAGCATCTGCCCTGTAAGACTAATAAGAACACATTTACTTCTTACGCGGTACTTTTCTCCCGAATGTGAGGTGAGTGCCTATCTCTTCATATGTGCACAGAAGTTACATGTTTTAAAATAGAGCAGAACTTTGGGTTGCGTTTAGCTAGCAAGTTAGCCACTTTAGCGTACTATATCGAGGCTTCAAATTTCCCTTTGCAAGATGGCGGCTTGCTTGAGAATTCAAAGTGAATTGTAGCAAACAACACTGTCGTTTCGCAGCATCCAATGTTTTCATGTACTTTATAAAGTTAAAGTATGCTGCACATTTATGGGGGATGAATGCTAATTCGTTGATGTAAACTAAAAATAAACGCACATATCCTTCAATTCAGCAACAAACAATTGATATTGTAAGCTAGCTAGCTAGCTCACACAGTTAGCATACAAGCTAACAAGGCAAACAACACCAGAGGAAGGTGTAGACTGCAACGAGCGTTCCATTTGTCAAGTTGCTATTGATGTTTGCAGCTATATCATGTTTAATACGTTTAGACAATCATAACTAATAATTGATAATTCACCTTATGTAAAAAGGTTCGCTCAATACAGTAGTATCTGCAAACTATTTAGCTAAGCTAGCTAGGTAATCATGTTATGTAGGCCAACTAGCTAGGTAGCTATTATTGTAAGCATCTGTATAACCAACATCATCAACAAACCATAAAGTAACAATTTGCATCTTTCATGGAGACACCATCCATGGTTCGTCAATAAATTGTGCGAACATGATCTTAGTATGATTTGTTGCCATATGTGCTTGTTATTTATTCAGCCTCAGCAGTAGGTTTTGTCCTTGCAGCTGTAATTTAACATCTGGTCCTGCTTGTCAACAAACTGGTATTTAAAGAGGCATATTAGATATTATGTTCTGTATTGATGTGAAACTCACAACTGAGGAGAATGTAAACAATTTCACTAATGTCAGCTGGCCTAAAGATGCAGTCTCCAATTATCCGTTTATTTACAAAGTGCACACTTCACCTGTTTCGTGTCCTTATAATATGTCCTCCTCATTGATTTTGAGTTGGTTATGATTAAATGTTTAACTTTGTTACATTATATTAACGAGGGAAGTGGAAGAGGCTCATTCAATACTTTAATTGGTTGTTGTGATGTTGCATTGCCTTAGGTTTTATAACTGTTACATTTCTGACGGAAGTTAATTATTGTTCTGTCCTTGTGGGCATGCAGAACAAGCATGAGAGAAACACTGGGGCCTTGTTTGTGCTTGCGGTCAGTGCAATTTGTTTTCTGTAGCCTCTATCCAAACTGTATCAGAGGGTTTACAATCAGATAAATTAGAGGACCTGATTTTTTTTTATTTTTTTTATTAGGCTTCATGTTTCATTTTAGGCTAGGCGTTGTGTAGAGTTTCATTCCAAGTATGAATTTGGATAGCATTTCAGCAGCATATTTTATGCCATCTTATTGTTTTAAGCATTTGAAGGAAAAACTCAAAAGCAACTGCAGAGATTTGGAGAGCAACTGTGGTGATTTTCTTCCCTCCAACATACTTTCCTTTTTTAAAAAGCATGGTGTTGTAGTTGCATATCCATTCATGATTTGTCTGACAGACAAAAATGTGCCTTGTTTGGTATTCCTAGCATTTCTGGCATTCTTGTCATCGCCATATCGGTCTGGATGGCACCCATGTAGCAGACGCTTTTTACAAATCCTAGATTTTAAGACGACGCGGTGTTCATCAGATCAACATTCAGGCTTTCCTTCTCAAACAGGCTCTCTGTACAGGATTTCACTTGCATCAGTGTAACTCTGAAAATATGGGAAGATCGGGACCTTCAACGTAAGCAGTTCTGGCAGAGCCCTGCACGGTAGTGATGCACCGATATGACATTTTTGGCCAATACCGATATCCAATATTTTCCTTGCCAAAAAAAGATACAGATTTAATTAATGTTGCGCCCTTTTAAGCATTCTAGTACAGTTAAATAGTTAACACACACACATACGGACAAAGCGGTCTACGGCACTACATCTCAGTGCAAGAGCCATCACTACAGTCCCTGGTTCGAATCCAGGCTGTATCACATCCGGCCGTGATTGGGAGTCCCATAGGGCGGCGCACAATTGGCCCAGTGTTGGCCGGGGTAGGCCGTCATTGTAAATAAGAATTGGTTCTTAAATGACTTGCCTAGTTAAAGGTTAAGCACACACACCACACTGACCAAAAATGTATTTTGTTGGCATTTACGTATGTCCCCATTACCAGTAAAACATAATCAAAACCTATTTCTTTCACTTACTTCCTGTGCTGTTTTGTTTCATTCTCAACCAGGATTTCTATGGATGCTCTTTGTGTCTTTGCGTGTCAAAAAATAATAAGCTTGTTGACCAATCAGGACCTGAATATGACTGCACGTCACATTTTTTTTTTTACGTAGTTATTACACTCACTCGTATTTCGTGTCACAATGATTCATCGATACGTATGCTATGATGCTGGTAAAGTTGTCTCGCTTACCTACAGTGCTGGTCATAAAAAAAAAACTTGCTAGCTCATGGATGCAAACAATGTTCTTCCCCAAAAACATAGCAAAAAACGACAATCTGTTTCAGTAGCTAAAGTTAGCTAGCTAACTATATAGCTAGGTGTCATCTAAAATAACCCTAATTTGTAACACAGTTCTTACTTGATTACTGGTGGTCGGACCCATCTATGTGAAACTAGCCACAATAAGGATTAGCAACAATAGTAGACTTTGCGGTTAGCCTTCAAAATAAAAGTATGTAATTGACAGTGATGTAAATGCATACAAATAGTAGAATTATGCCATAATTGAATAGATCATTCTAAACGAGGTTGGAATGTTGTGATATAAAATCAAGAAAAGACAATAATTTATTAATTTGACAAATCTGTTGAATTTGCACTGGATGTATTCTACTTTAGAGTTGCATTGGGGGCATATTATTTCACTGTACAGCCTTACCTATGGATTCTGGATCAATGACATGGGGTATCAGTCTAATCAGTGACACCCAGAGAACATTAGCATCGTAGCTCTTATTGCGGGACCTGGCACCATCCCTACGGTGAAGCATTGTGGTGGCATTGTACTGATCAACAACATTTGCCTAGAAGTATCTCATTAAATTTTTGTAACCAGTAGTTGCGTCATTCACGAGGCATTCGGTGTGCTGAGGCAATGGGTAATCTTTGGGTGAGAGACTCAGTAAGTGAATGAATAAAGTGTTTGGTGTCAATCAGCTTTGAAATCTGCATCTTTAGCATTATGACTTTCATTATGGTATCACAAACAAGGTACTAGGGTAGTAAATTTATGTTGGCTTTAGCCGTCAGCTAGCAAGGAAAGTTAGCCTACTAAGCTGGAAGCTACCGGTATCCTTCCATTGTAAAGTGTTCTGGCCTGTATGGACATTGTTTTGCGAACAGTAATTAACATGTTCAACATTTCTATGTGCAGTGTCATATTATTCAATTGTGTTAACTACTGTACAGCATGTATGGGGAGCTAACATGCACCAGCCCAGACTCCCTGTGCAGGCTAGCAATGAGTAAGTAGGCAGGCACGGTGTGCGCTATAATAAGGGGTCGGCTGCACTGATACAGACACATTTGACAGAAGTACCAAAAGTAACATTCTAGTACCAAACCGTTTTTCATGTTCTAGTATTGAAAATGTATCGGCCTTTCGGTATACCATGCAACACTAGTGTCCATCTATCTGTCCTACCTCAGGTTGTTTGGGTCTCCAGCCATGCTCCAGCAGAGCCCCTGATCAGTGCAGCAACAGCCCGTCCGGGTCAACCCTGAGCCAGGATGTCCAGTAGCTCGGGCTATCCCTCTACCCAGGGCAGCTTCAGCAGTGAGCAGAGCCACTACCCACCACACTCTGTCCAGTACACCTTCAGCACCACACGCCACCAACAGGTAAGAAACTGAGCTCAGAGAAACATCATTACTCTCTCATAACCTCTTAATGATGGCGGTGGCACTGCACTGCATCTTTTAAAAATTATTATTATTTACACATTTTTACATACACCTACTAGCAAGAATTCCTCTCTCTCCATGCAAATTATTCACTATTGCATGTTAATGCTGAATCCATAATATAATGGAAAATAGAGATTTCAAGATGAGACATGCCTCTGGATCTGCTCTGGAATCATGCAGACTTCTCTTGTGTTCAAGTGAAAGCATGAGACTATCCACTGGCTTGAACAGTCGAAAGGTACAACAATTCAGAGTTATTCTCAAGTCAGATTATCGCCTAATGATGAAACGATCACTATAATCAGAGAGGAAGAGAGAGGCCCAACTCTTCAGCAGGTTGTGTATTTTTTGCCCACCAAGCAAGGAGTTTTTTTGTATGGTGGTCAATGAGAGCGTGTCAAATTTGGTCAACAAAAAAATGAAAGGGTTATTTGTTACATTTAAGTTATTTAATCGAATATATGTTTTGTAATGCTTAAGTTACGCGTGTGCTGAAATACACTATATTTACAAAACTATGTGGACACCCCTTCAAATTAGTCGATTTGGCTATTTCAGCCACACCCGTTGTTGACAGGTGTATAAAATTGAGTACACAGCCATGTGATCTCCATAGACAAACATTGGCAGTAGAAGGGCCTTACTGAAGTGCTCAGTGACTTTCAACTGTTCACCTCTAGTATCGCTGCTTTCACTCTGGTTTCACATTTACTGCAACATAATCATCAATGCCTGATAGTTTTACATGGAAATGAACTGCATGTGTGTAGGACTATTTGTTGGGTAATTGGAGAGTACATTAAAATGCCTATCTTTTTGTTGTTTTGTGCAGAGACTTAACTGTTTTATGATTAATTAGTTAGCATTTGGTCTGACAAAGTTGAGAGATGCACTAGGTTTTCCTTGCAGTTATTGCAACATGATCACAAATGGTTGTTTCATGTTTGTTAGGTTGATTTGATTAGTGGTCAACGGTACATTTCTGTTTTTTTTTTTTTTTACAAACTGTCTTTGGGGAAAAGTAAGGGTTGTTTTAGGAAATGTTTGGTCTAGTTAGGGCTGAACTTTCTGTTAAGTGCATTGACATGCTCAGGTTTGTTTGTAGGTCACAGTGTGCTGATAGCAAAAGGGCATGAAATGCGAATTACTCCCTGATAGAATCCTTTAAAGGCCCAGTGCAGTCAAAAATGTGATTTCCTGTGTTTTATACTATGAGGTTGGAATAATGTGAAAATTATGATAATGCCCTTTGAGTGTAAGAGCTGTTTGAAAAGGCCCCCTCAAATGTCTGCCTGTTGTGGTGGGATACAGTTTGCCTGCATGGTGTCATCATAAATGAGTTAATTAATAGATCAATAAAGTTCCAAACCTCTCTGCCAACAGTTTTCAGTTTTCCCCTCCCCACTCAGTTCACGCACACAGTCCTAGCTAAATTATTGCTTGAGAAATTCTTTGCTGAGAACATTCACAGCAATGTACTTAATTGTTACCCAGAAATGGTTTGATATTTAGATAAAAACAGATGCATTTAACCTTAAAAAAAAAAAAAAAAAGCAATAAAACTGATTTTGATTTCTAGTTTGACTGAGGTAAAAATACGCTCGAGGACGTGTGCATTAATGTAGCAATTGGGCTAATAACCGCAGTGACGCATAACCACACCCTCTCAAGTGTCTTGTTGCTTCTCTGCGGTGGCTGTTCAAAGACTTCTGTGTAAATTGTTAATAATCATCAAGTAGAGAGGTTTCCCCTTTGATAGTGTCGAAGTATCATAGGCATAAATGTCTCTGCCTGATTATACTCCCTTGCAATCCAACATGAGGGATCCTGCAATGCTGGGCTTTTTTGTATTATTATGTATGTTTTTGTTTTGCATTCTGAAAGTATAGGGCCCTTTTAATTTAATTGTTATCGATTAGTTTGGGCAATAACGCTGTTTCGGTGAAATGTGTTATCAACAGGCTCTCATGGCTGTGCAGACCTGCCCTGTTCACTGTGCGACTGGCTCTAGTCTAAACCAACATGTTATTATAGTTTGCTTACTGTGTGTGTGTGTGTGTGTGTGTGTGTGTGTGTGTGTGTAGGAGTTCACCGTCCCGGACTACCGAGGTCACTTGCAGGACCAGCAAGGTCGACGAAGGCCTTCCTTGCTTTCTGAATTCCACCCTGGAACTGAGAGGTACTTAACGATACCAACGGCCACCTCCGCTTCAAAAGCCTGTTATTATAGTCTGTTGGGGGGGATGATGACACTAATTTCTGGGTTGTTTCAGTTATCCTAAAAGTAGCACAAAAGAAAAGGTCTACTCATATGGCCAGATTAAGCCTAGTCTTGGACTAAGAAGTACTTTCAATCGAGAGTCTCCACATGCCTTTTAGTTTAGGACTGGGTGTTGTCTGGGAAACTAGTATATAGAGCAGCGCTGTTGAATTCGATAAAATAAATTGCTTACCTTTTGAAGATATTCTTCTGATGGCAATCGGAAGGGTCCCAGCAACACAATAAATGTTCCTTTTGTTCTAAAAGGTCCCTCTTTATATCCATAAAGCTGCGTTTGGTTGGCGGGTTTTGTTCAGAAACCACCGTCCCACTCGTCCAATATAGAAGACATAGAAACAGTTAAAAATATACCTATAAACTTTGTCCAAACAACGTTTCTAACCGATCCTTAGGTATACTAATATGTATAAAAAACGATAATATTTCACACAGATAATATCCTGGGCGATAGAAAAGGAAAAAACCGAGGCGCACGCTAACGGTCCCACGCATCAAAGAAGTCACTTCACTTCCTCACTCCACTTGGAAAAACTTGTCTTTCTCCTTGATTTTTCAAGATAAATGCTTGAAACCTTGTCTTAAGACTGCTGACATCTAGTGGAAGCTATAGGTACTGCAACCTGGGAGCTGGATTCCCCTCCTTTTCAATACCAAGTCAATGGGAAGAGAGTCACTTGACAGAATCACATTTTTCCGCATGGATTTTTCTCAGGTTTTTGCCAGCCAAATCAGTTCTGTTATACTCACAGACATTATTTTAACGTGCATGTGACTCATACATGTGTCAAGTAAAGAGAGCAAGGGTTTACGGAATGTTTTTCCTAAACGAATGAGGGATTTTTGGTAACAGAACTTTTTGTCAGATGGCTGTAATTATGCTTCAGCAACATGGACACCACGTTAAACACTCAAGTTCTTTAGTGGTTGCTGCAGCATGGAGGAGAGTGAGACAACGGGTGCTAGTCAGTCACTCGCAGCACATCTGAGCACAATGAAATCAATTGCAGTCGGACACCCTCAAGCCAATTTGTGTCTTCATTATTTAATCAAGCGGTGCGCTTAAAGCATCAGACCATCTCAGTGCATGAAGTTGATTTGATGAAAACTCCTACGATGTGTCAATAAATGGAAAAATATACGTTAAAATTCAACCAATCAATTAGTTGAAAGAACAGACAACTCTGCCGACCCAAGATTTTTGGGATCTTGGTAAGGTTATGACACCTGGTATCATATTAACGTTAGACATGGAAAATATGTAGAACTGCAACAACAAATCTACAAACGAGGGGTGTGAGCAGTTTGGGGTAGCATGGGTTGTGAGGTTGGGATTTGTTACTACGCTGATGAATGACTATATCCATCCAGACTTTTGCCACCTAGGAAATTTGTGTGACCGGACCTCAAATAATACTTGAGTACCCCTGGCATAGATGTTATTGTAGAAGGTAGTCACTATAGATGTTATTCCTGTATCAGGACGAGTTTGTGTGATCTGATGTTTACCTTCCCCCTCTAGGCCTCCAGAGAGACGTCATGGCTACGAGCAGCAGTTCCACAGCGTCACCTCCCAGCAGCAGGCTGACGGCCACGAGGCTCTGGAGGCCAAGCGCCCCCGCATGGAGACTGTCTCGGAGGCCCACTTCGCCCGCGGTGCCCTGCCCGGGGGCATAATTTTACCCCTGCAGTCCCACCAGGTCCAGGACAGCCTCAGAGCCAACGTAGGGGAGGTCAAGAAGGTGCACGTCGCCTATCTACCTAGTTCTAATAAAGACATAGAAAGCAATGTATTAAATCCTCAATGACTTTCAGTATGTTTCAGGGAATCAATTTCACCAAGGTGAGGTGCAGCATGGCTCATTTTGACCACATAATTATAATTTATTTGGGATACAAGTTGATTTGTAGATTCTGTACAGTCGTCAGTGACTCTGACTACATTGTAGTCGGAATGCACAATCTCAAACATGCACAATGTAATGAACCGTCGTTGACTGCAGTGGACACTTTCTCTGTCTGTGTTCCAGGAGACCCAGTTCAGTAGCATGAAAACCGAGTCCCAGGCCCCAGGAGGGCTGCACCATGTGGGGGAGGTGCCTGACAGCTCGCCCTCCAGATTGTCCAAGGAGGAGCTGATCCAGAGCATGGACCGTGTGGACAGAGAGATCGCTAAAGTGGAGCAGCAGATCTTCAAGCTGAAGAAGAAGCAGGTGGGTTAGGCCATTGTTATGCGACACACTTTTCTAGCCTGCCCCAGACCTGTTGGAATGATTCATATTCTGTGATTTGTGTCGAAAGGAAAGATTTCCTATCTTGGATCTCTAGCCAGAAGCATAAGTATTGGAGTTGATTTAAACAGTGCCCATAAACCAAATGAATCAAAACTAAAACAAATCTCTTTTAGTCATGCATACATACCCACTAATACAAATATTTCACAAAATATTATAACTGAGTTAAAAGCCTCTAGTCTCAGTGACAAGGAGGTGGAACTGAACCAGTCTCTGTTGGAAGTGAGCCAAGCATGGTGAAAGAGCCTTAAGCTAAGCCCCACAGGTTAGCTAGTAGTCCCAGGGAGGGCCACTCATCTCCAGGCAGAGCTACAGGTTGCCCCCTCTGCCTGTGTGATTATTTGCTATGTCAAGCGCTCTTCCTGTCCTGACCTGGTGAAGCGAGCATTAACTTTCTTTAAAAAATTGTAGTTGGATAGAAAAAAACATATTTTTGGAATCCCTACTCATTAGACAGAAAGGTAAACTGCGCTTGGCTTTGGGAGAAAGTGTGTCGTTTTCCTGAAGCTTTCCCAGGATTTTATGGGATTTATTTATTCAAGATATTCCAGGAGCCCCTAATCTCAGGCGGCTTTCTATAACCTGCTTGTTTACTTAACCGTAAGCATGTAAACGCACACAGACACACTAGTTCAGCTATTGGACTAAACAACTAAACAACTTCTTTGCTCGCTTTGAGGACAATGCAGTGCCACCGACACGGCACGCTACCAAAACCTGCGGGCTCACCTTCACCGCAGCCAATGTGAGAAAAACATTTAAATGTGTTAACCCTCGCAAAGCTGCCGGCCCAGATGGCATCCCTGGCCGTGTCCTCAGAGCATGCGCAGACCAGCTGGCTGGTGTGTTCACGGACATATTCAATCAGTCCCTATCCCAGTCTGCTGTTCCCACATGCTTCAAGAGGGCCACCATTGTTCCTGTTCCCAAGAAAGCTAAGGTGACTGAGCTAAATGACTATCGCCCCGTAGCACTCACTTCTGTCATCATGAAGTGCTTTGAGAGATTAGTCAAGGATCATATCACCTCCATCCTGCCAGACACCCTGGACCCACTCCAATTTGCTTACCGTCCCAATAGGTCCACAGACGACGCAATCGCAATCACACTGCATACTGCCCTAACCCATCTGGACAAGAGGAATACTTATGTAAGAATGCTGTTCATCGACTACAGCTCAGCATTTAACACCATAGTTCCCTCCAAGCTCGTCATTAAGCTCGAGACCCTGGGTCTCGACTCCAGCCCTGTGCAACTGGGTCCTGGACTTCCTGACGGGCCGGTCCCAGGTGGTGAGGGTAGGAAACAACATCTCCACTCCGCTGATCCTCAACACTGGGGCCCCACAAGGGTGCGTTCTCAGCCCTCTCCTGTACTCCCTGTTTACCCATGACTGCGTGGGCCAAGCACGCATCCAACTCAATCATCAAGTTTGCTGACGACACTACAGTGGTAGGCTTGATTACCAACAACGACGAGACGGCCTACAGAGAGGAGGTGAGGGCCCTCGGAGTGTGGTGTCAGGAAAATAACCTCTCACTCAATGTCAGCAAAACAAAGGAGATGATCGTGGACTTCAGGAAACAGGAGAGGGAGCACCCTATCCACATCGAGGGGACAGTAGTGGAGAGGGTGGAAAGTTTTAAGTTCCTCGGTGTACACATCACGGACAAACTGAATTGGTCCACCCACACAGACAGCGTGGTGAAGAAGGCGCAACAGCGCCTCTTCAACCTCAGGAGGCTGAAGAAATTCGGCTTGTCACCAAAATCACTCACAAACTTTTACAGATGCACTATCGAGAGCATCCTGTCGGGCTGTATCACCGCCTGGTACGGCAACTGCTCCGCCCACAACCGTAAGGCTCTCCAGAGGGTAGTGAGGACTGCACAGCGCATCACCGGGGGAAACCTACCTGCCCTCCAGGACACCTACACCACCAGATGTCACAGGAAGGCCAAAAAGATCATCAAGGACAACAACCACCCGAGCCACTGCCTGTTCACCCCGCTATCATCCAGAAGGCGAGGTCAGTACAGGTGCATCAAAGCTGGGACCGAGAGACTGAAAAACAGCTTCTACCTCAAGGCCATCAGACTGTTAAACAGCCATCACTAACATTGAGTGGCTGCTGCCAAAATACTGACTTAAATCTTTAGCCACTAAACATAGGAATTGGATGTAACAAATGTATCACTAGCCACTTTAAACAATTTTGTATATAATGTTTACGTATCCGACATACTCATATCAAATGTATACACTGTACTCTAAACCATCTACTGTATCTTGCCTATGCCGTTCGGCCATCGACCCAAATCTCTAGCCACTTTAATAATTATAACTGGATGAAATAATGTATCACTAGCCACTTTAAACAATGCCATTTTATATAATGTTTACATATCCTACATTACTCATCTCATATGTGTATATATATGTATGTGTGTATGTATGTATGTATATATATATATATATATATATACTGTACTCCATACCATCTACTGCATCTTGCCTATGCCGGTCAGCCATCGCTCATCCATATATTTATATGTACATACTCGTATTCATTCCTTACTCTTGTGTGTATAAGGTAGTTGTTGTGAATTTGTTAGATTACTTGTTAGATACTACTGCATGGTCGGAACTAGAAGCACAAGCATTTCGCTACACTCGCATTAACATCTGCTAACCATGTATATGTGACAGATTTGATTTGATTTTGATTTGATTTGGACACACACTACCAGTTCAACTATCAGTCAACTGTCTTAAATGGTGCATAGATCAGCCATTATCAGTTACATTACAGAGCTCTTAAAATAAATGCCATAAAACAAGTGGGTGGGGAATAATCCAGCATGAGCCTCATATCAGAGACTGGAATCAGATTAACACTGAGTTAAATTGGAGCCTTGTCCAGCCACCACCATTAGCTGAATCGAGGTGGAATTAGAAAACGTGAATATGCAGCATGAAACCGTGCTTAATTTTATAATTGCATGATTTATGCAGGAGAGGAAGTTTACCATATATTTTTCTGTGTGTTTGTCTGAGCACGCACTCATTTATTGACAGAGGTTATGTGTTGCTGTTGTCTCTTAGCAACAACTGGAGGAGGAAGCGGCAAAGCCAGTGGAGCCACAAAAGCCAGTGACCCCTCCCCCCATACCACAGGAACACAACAAGCACCGCAGCATTGTCCAGATCATCTATGACGAGAACAGGGTGGGTTTACCAGGGAATCCTCCTCTACTGTACACATGCTGCACTCCACCTTTACTATACCAGTGACTACACAGACAACTCTCCATGTGTCTGGTGGTTTTACCATGCTGTGCTGTTATCTACTCTATACATGCTAAAAGTTATGAATCTGGAGGGGCAATGCATAACAATACTTAAATCTTACAACGCTTGTGTATAAGTTTCTAGGTCTAGAAACGCTTGAATGTCATCCAGGAATCCGTGAAGTCTTGTTGTTCATGCATCATAGATTTTTTTTCAAGACAGTTGTGTGTTTTGCTCATGTGTATTTCTGTCAGCGAGCGAGACATAGAGGGGGCAATGGAGAGAGAAAGGGTGCGTATAAAACCAGAAAGAGTGTCCCAGCTCTCCCAAAAGATTTACGCGACATGGCCATGAATTGCGGAGCGCTGTAGTATCTCTCCCCCGCCTGGCTCGAAAGCAACGCTGCTCAATGAACAAATGGGGAAGAGGGAAGAGGGACTGAGTACAGAGTGTTATGCTAATTATTGCTATCTACACGGAATATGTGAATTGCATGCAATTACCATGTGCCATGTGCTCAGGTAGAAGCTATTAGCCATTAGCCCAAACTAATAAAACTGTTTCAAAGTTGATGCATTTGCATCCAGGTATAATGATGTGGGTGAATCAAATTATTTGAATGACATTATTTCATGTGATTTAATACATGCTATTAACAAAGTGTGCTTCATTTGAAGTAGAAATTAAAATAAATGTTATTACATAATATAAATGTTTATTAATTTTGAGACCACAGGAAATAGGTTTACTGCTATGTTATACAACCGCATTCATGGTTGCTTTGTTCTTCTACATCCTAGTGGCTACTGTAGTCTTTGGACTGTAGAAAAACGGTTATCTCTAAAGTGGTCCCAGGTGAGGCAGGTAGCATGCGAGGGAGTGCCAACTGCTCCTGCGCAATATACCGACTGAGCAAAGGAGTACAGCCACAGACTGCGTGCATCTTGTGGTTTTTAGCAGAAGGAGAAGGGAGGGACTGTGTGTGTATGGAGGTTACTGTCGGTCGTGTCTGCGCTGCATCCTTTTCAAGCAGCCATTAACCATTTTAGCAGGAAAGCTTCTCCTCAGCCCAGCCTGTGAGAGCAGAGCTACAGGCCACGTAGAACATTCCCCCTGTGGTCTTGGTTATCTGCCACAGCAGTCTGTGGGCAGTTTTTATGAAAAGAGAAGTGTTTTTTTCTTTACAGAGTTGACAGTCTTTTGTGATACGTGATCGGTCACTATTGCCAAGGTCTATTATTAATTATGCTCTACCGGAACACTATTTTCTCTGTCTTTGTATTGTCTGCTTTTCAAACAACTGTAGCTTCTCAATTCTTTATGTATAATTTGGACAAAATCTTAGAAACGACAAAAAATCACAAGCAAACAATATGCAAAAATAATTCATAGATGGACACATTCCTATTAGTTATGTAAAATAGTTTGGAAATACAGTACATGGAGATCACATGCTTCGGGGCATTTATTCGGTCACTCGCTCAGCTGTTTGAGCTTCTTATTGAAATTCATTTTATAACCTTGCCCGACTATCTCCCTTGGCTTTCCTCTTTTGGGCAGGGAGATTCGCTGCACAGTGCTGCCTGGGAAAAAATATGTGGTATTTTCAGAGTTCAGACGCTTGGGAAGTCTAAAATATTGGAGTGTTTATTTTATATAATTGTACCTAGTTGAGGGGGAAGAATGTGAAGATATTTAGCAAATTAAAGTGTCCAAATAGTTATTGTCCTACGCTGGCAAGAGTCTATGCAGCTGTAATTAAACACACAGAGCCTGCAGGACACATTGTGTGTTCAGTCACAAAGGACTACTACTTTGAGTGAAAGTTTTCAATTATTTTGAGACCTACTAACTATCATCATATTGTGTATTTTATTACATTCCAGAAAAAAGCTGAAGAGGCCCATAAGATATTCGAAGGTCTTGGTCCTAAGGTTGAACTGGTAGGTGGTTGGGGGGGTTTTCAATGGTTGAATGATTATTGTTTCCTAGATAAGGTTCTTTGAAAACTGCATATGGTAGCAACGAGTTGAGCTATTATAATACTGGTAGCTAATGATAGTCATTACTTAGACTGATTTCTACCCCACTCCTCTTTTTCTTAGCCGCTATATAATCAGCCATCGGATACAAAAGTTTACCATGACAACATAAAGACGTGAGTATGCACTTTGTTCAAATTTTATTTGTCACATACACATGGTTAGCAGATGTTAATGCGAGTGTAGTGAAATGCTTGTGCTTCTAGTTCCGACCATGCAGTAGTATCTAACAAGTAATCTAACAAATTCACAACAACTACCTTATACACACAAGAGTAAAGGAATGAATACGGAGTATGTACATATAAATATATGGATAAAGCGATAGCTGACCGGCGTAGGCAAGATGCAGTAGATGGTATGGAGTACAGTATATACATATGAGATGAGTAATGTAGGATATGTAAACATTATATAAATGGCGTCGTTTAAAGTGGCTAGTGATACATTTATTTCATCCAATTATAATTATTAAAGTGGCTAGAGATTTGAGTCGATGGCCGAACGCCATAGGCAAGATGCAGTAGATGGTATAGAGTACAGTATATACATTTAATATGAGTAATGTCGGATATGTAAACATTATATACAAAATTGTTTAAAGTGGCTAGTGATACATTTGTTACATCCAATTCCTATTATTTAAAGTGGCTAGAGATTTAAGTCAGTATGTTGGCAGCAGCCACTCAATGTTAGTGATGGCTGTTTAAAACTTCTTAGGGAGCGGTGGGGCGCTAGCGAATTCATAAGCCATCACGGTTCACACATAACACATTTCACAGCGAAAACAAATCAATTACCTTTTGAAGAACTTCTGCTGAGGGCTTCATAAGTGTCCAACGAAGACAATCCATGGTTCTTTTGTTAGAAAAAGTAATGTATTATATCCATAAATCTCCGTTTGGTTGGCGCGTTATAATGAGAAAATAGAGCCTCCAATCATCCATTGAAATGTGAAGAGAACTCGTTCAACTTATACCTATAAACTTGTCCAAGAACAATCAAACATAATTTTAAATGTATCCTTAGGAACACATTTATGTATAAATAGTATAATATTTCAACCGGAATATAAACTGGGCGATAAGAAAGGAAAAAACCACAGAGCGCGCCAGCCGGGAACGCGCATTTACTTGTATTGACATCTGCGTGGACACTTCCTTATTCGTCTTCTTCTCTGCTCTAAAAGCATCTAAAAAGAATCAGAACACTTTCTCGAGACTGTTGACATCCAGAGGAAGCGATAGGTACTGCATTCATATGCCCTTATATGGGCATTTTCATAAGGGAGGGGTTCTAAATGAGGCAATCTGTCAAAACCACTTTTTCCAGGACAGAAATTCCTCGGGTTTTTGCCTGCCATATCTGTTCTGTCATACTCACAGACAAAATGTTAACACTTTTAGAAAATTCAGTGGGTTTCCTATCCAATGGTACTAAATATGTGCATATCCTATTTTCTGGGCCTTAATGGGAGGCGTTTTACTTTGGGCATGCCAAAGCGCATCGGTCACCTCGTGCGCTGCTACCAAAGAAGTTAACAGTCTGATGGCCTTGAGATAGAAGCTGTTTTTCAGTCTCTCGGTCCCAGCTTTGATGCACCTGTACTGACCTCGCCTTCTGGATGATAGCGGGCTGAACAGGCAGTGGCTCGGGTGGTTGTTGTCCTTGATGATCTTTTTGGCCTTCCTGTGACATCGGGTGGTGTAGGTGTCCTGAAGGGCAGGAAGTTTACCCCCGGTGATGCGTTGTGCAGACCTCACTACCCTCTGGAGAGCCTTACGGTTGTGGGCGGAGCAATTGCCGTACCAGGTGGTGATACAGCCCGACAAGATGCTCTCGATTGTGCAACTGTAGAAGTTTGTGAGCGTTTTTGGTAACAAGCCAAATTTCTTCAGCTGCCTGAGGTTGAAGAGGCTGTTGCGCCTTCTTCACCACGCTGTCTGTGTGGGTGGACCATTTTCAGTTTGTCCGTGAAGTGTACGCCGAGGAACTTCCACCTTCTCCTCTACTGTCCCTTCGATGTGGATAGGGGGGGTGCTCCCTCTCCTGTTTCCTGAAGTCCACGATCATCTCCAATATTTTGTTGACGTTGAGTGAGAGGTTATTTTCCTGACACCACACTCCGACGGCCCTCACCACCTCCCTGTAGGCCGTCTCATCGTTGTTGGTAATCAAGCCTACCACTGTAGTGTCGTCAGCAAACTTGATGATTGAGTTGGATGCGTGCTTGGCCACGCAGTCATGGGTAAACAGGAGAGGGCTGAGAACGCACCCTTGTGGGGCCCCAGTGTTGAGGATCAGCGGAGTGGAGATGTTGTTTCCTACCCTCATCACCTGGGGCTGGCCCGTAGGAAGTTCAGGACCCAGTTGCACAGGGCTGGGTCGAGACCTAGGGTCTCGAGCTTAATGACGAGCTTGGAGGGTACTATGGTGTTAAATTCTGAGCTGTAGTCGATGAACAGCATTCTTACATAAGTATTCCTCTTGTCCAGATGGGTTAGGGCAGTATGCAGTGTGATTGCGTCGTCTGTGGACCTATTGGGACGGTAAGCAAATTGGAGTGGGTCCAGGATGTCTGGCAGGATGGAGGTGAAATTATCCTTGACTAGTCTCTCAAAGCACTTCATGATGACGGAAGTGAGTGCTACAGGGCAATAGTCATTTAGCTCAGTCACCTTAGCTTTCTTGGGAACAGGAACAATGGTGGCCCTCTTGAAGCATGTGGGAACAGCAGACTGGGATAAGGACTGATTGAATATGTCCGTAAACACACCAGCCAGCTGGTCTGTGCATGCTCTGAGGACACAGCCAGGGATGCCATCTGGGCCAGCAGCCTTGCGAGGGTTAACACATTTAAATGTTTTACTCACGCTGGCTGCGGTGAAGGTGAGCCCGCAGGTTTTGGTAGCGGGCCATGTCGGTGGCACTGTATTGTCCTCAAAGCGAGCAAAGAAGTTGTTTAGTTTGTCTGGGAGCAGGACGTCATCCGCGACGGGGCTGGTTTTCTTTTTGTAGTCCGTGATTGACTGTAGACCCTGCCACATTCCTCCCGTGTCTGAGCCGCTGAATTGTGACTACTTTGTCTCTATTGACGCTTAGCTTGTTTGATTGCCTTGCGAAGGGAATAGCTACACTGTCAAATGGAGACAGAAACATAAACCTTTTACCTTATCATAAGTAGACATAATTGCACGTGATTAAATCCTTTCAATAGAAATAAAAACACTAGTTACGATTTGAACCTTAATTAACTGAGTTGACTCTTCACATGGGATGATTTCACTGAACAACAAAAGAAATGGAATATTGAATGATCCATCTTATCTCCCAAAAACGTTTTCAACATACATCTGTAAAACGATAGTCTAAACTAAAGCTTTGGTTGCCTTCCTCTCAGGCTTCCATGTCTTCTCCCTGGACCTCCTCAATGTCCACCTCTTGAACATCAGACTCTGAGGCCTCATCTTCACTGTCACTTTCCAACCTTGTTGAGGATGGCTTGTTGTCAGGCTCAAAAAGCCTCAAATTGGCCCGGATGGCCACCAATTTTCAACCCTTGTATTGGTCTGCCTGTTGCATGCTTTGGTGTGTGTGTTCCCAAACAAGGACCAGTTGCACTCTGAGGCGGCTAATGTTGGTGGGATTTGGAGGATGATTGAGGCAACAGGGGAAAGAGATCCACAAAGTCCCTTCCACCAGGTGGCTGATGAGATATGTTGGTAATATGGCAGTCGTGCCAACATATCTCATCTCCATCCCAAAGCCCTTGCTTGGAAGTGCACTTCACCAGACTGACGAGAACCTTGCCCTCGTCCAGGCCAAGGTGGCGAGACACGGCAGTGATGATTCCAGATGCCTTGTTGATCTCTGCACCAGACAGGATGCTCTTGCCAGCATACTTGGGGTCCAACATGTACGCTGCGGCTTGTATGGGCTTCAGGCAGTCTTCCCGCTTTTTGATATATTTCAGAGCTGCTCTTTCCTCTGCTTGACGCAACAGTGAAGTGGGCAGGACAGTACGGATTTATTCTCTTACATCTGCAAGCAGAGTCTGAACGTCAGACAGAATGGCATTGTCTCCCTCAATCTGTGCAATGGGTACTGCTCTAGGTTTCAGGCTGCTTACCACTCTCTCCCAAAATACATAATCCAGGAGGATCCTCTTGATGGTGCTGTCCATATCGGCAGACTGTGATATGGCCATTTCTCGGGGACTCCTTTCCCTCCAGGAGTCTGTCAAACATGATGACAACACCACCCCAACGGGTGTTGCTGGACAGCTTTTTATTGTGGTGCTCTTATTCTTCTCACTTTGCTTGGTGAGGTAGATTGCTGCTATGATTTGATGACCCTTCACATACCTAACCATCTCATTGGCTCTCTTGTAGAGTGTATCCATTGTTTTCAGTGCCATGATGTCCTTGAGGAGCAGATTCCATGCATGAGCAGCACAGCCAATGGGTGTGATGTGCGGGTAGGACTCCACTTTAGACCAAGCAGCCTTCATGTTCACTGACAGCGTTGTCTGTCACCAGTGCAAATACCTTCTGTGGTCCAAGGTCAGTGCTGGGACGAGGAAAATTCAAAAATCTCTTCCAATACACATTGCCTGTGAGCATCAGAGGTGAACCAGTTGCATACACAGCTCGAGCAAGACATTAATCAGAATTTCTCTCACTGCGTTCCTCCATTGAGTCAAAAAAACTTCTGATTCCAGGAGGACAATGAGCTGTTGCTATCGATAAGGTGTCTGATTCATCATTTTCACCTTGAATAGAAGTAGAGGGACTTTCGTCAGAGGTTGCTTGTTGTGAGCGCTGAGGGAACTTTATGCACTTGGGCAGATAATTCTGCATCTTTGTTGCATTCTTCACATATGATTTGGCACAGTATTTGCAAATGTATGCAGATTTTCCTTCTACATTAGCTGCAGTGATTACTATTTACTAGTTAACAAAAAATGTCATACGAAATATTCACCCCACCCGGTATCATAATCAAAACTTACCAGAAAGCATGTAGTCCTTGGCTCAGACAGTGTAGTAGTGTGGGCTCAATAGCATCTCATTAGTGTGCAAGATTTTGAGAATCAGCTGTACATGTGATGGAAGAGTGCACTGTGCATGCAGAGGGTGCAATTATATTTAATTGGGGATAGTTTAACCAAAATATGCCACAAGACCTAGAATTGCCTTGTGTATCCAACAAAAAAGGTTCACTGTTATAAGCAAACTATTACCTTAACTTCCCATGGAAAATTTCCGAAAAAACTCCTGAGATTTACCGGAAAGTTCCCGACCCTTTTCAACCCTAGTTAAGGTAATGAGAGCACCTCGCATGGCCCGTGTGTGTAAAGTACTTGTTACGTACCGATCACACTACTGTTATTTTTCTCAGACTACAAGTAAATAAAATATAAAATGACCCTGCTGTTTCTTCAGGATTGTTTACTGTGTCTGCAATCTCAATATGTGAAATACCTCATGCACTGCATGTTGCTTTTGGAGAGAATGCTATTTACTACACCACAGATGTTTTCTCCTCTCTATGGCTTTGGTGCCCCACTAAAGTAATGACTGCAGTCTGCTGCTGTGTTGTAGGAAGGAAGTAGTGATGTTGTTTGCCCAGCTCTTGTTGACCAATGATAGACAGCGGTTGTGTTGTTGATACAGGATCCTCTCCTTATCGAATTCTTTATATCCATGGAGAGGTGTAAGGCAGATTGTTAGGTTGATTATTTTTGTTCAATTAAAGAGGCATGTTTTGTGAGCATATAATCATTACGTTTTGTGCGCGTATAATATTGTGTACCTGTTTAGTATTTCCTACAGGATCATTTTGTTGTATTGTTTACAGTAACAGTAGTGTCCCTATGGGCCCTAGATCAGTGCACACCTCACTGAACAAAAATGTTTCTCTCTCTCCCAGTAATCAAGTGATGAGGAAGAAGCTGATTCTGTTTTTCAAGAGAAGGAACCATGCTCGTAAACAAAGGGTAAGTCTCTCTCCCTGCAGTTGAGGGAGGGATTCAAGGGAAGGAAACTTCAAGGAATGTGCTGGATGCTTTGAACAAAACAGACTGATACACACAATTGAACCCAAACACACACACACACACGGACAGCCTGACTGACATGGTCGTAAATCTCCACCACACAAGCTGATTTGGATTGCTCTCATAGAGATGACCCAAACGGACCATGGACAATAATGCTTTGATTGTTTACCCCATTTGCAAGCTCTCTAACTGAATGCATGCACAGTATGTTAAACTGCATCGCATTTCTCAATTTGGTGGCGTTTTATTGTCCGCTGGAGGTCTCTGACGCCAATAGAATTTTAAAGCACGAGTGTCTGTGACTGCCACCTATCTTTAACTTACATGCCCTCTTATTGGTTTCAGAATTTCATGGTTGACATGTTTATAACATTAATTCTGTTTGAACAGGGCATCCCCTTGCATCCCTACTAGTATGGTACTGCAAGTCCAATCAGTGGCTTTCCCTTAGTCAATGGATTTAGTAACCAATGTCATCAAAGGGACAGACCTCAGACCGAAACAGCACTGGCTAGCCAAATTACTCCTGTTATCAGTTAGTCGTCGTTAAATCTAGTTTTTACTAATGATCACCCCCATTGTAAAAGTTATCTTTTTTAAATGATGAAGGTAGCTAGCTATGGTTAACTGAGTGCCACTTTTAGCTGGCTGCTTCCAGGCAGGGTCAGGACAATGGCAGCACAGTGCGCAGCATGGCCACGTGCCAAGAGGAAGGGGGATTGTTTGGCCCTTGCTGGTTGAGAATGGAAACAAGGCTGTATTTTCCTCCGTGTATGGGACTCTCCATCTCTTCAATATTTTTTTTTCTCTCTTATAACAGTAAACTCTTGGTTAATGCACATAATTTGTAAAAGCTGTAATGTTCCACCTCAAACATCTCACATTTAAAGTCCAAGATGGCAAATTAAACTTTCTGGATTTGACAGTTATGGCCAGCATTATGTTTGAGAGGTGAAATATGACCAATAGGACAGGGTATCATCAGCAGAAAATGTGTGATTTTGGATACATTCTACTTAGCCATGGTTATCTTGACCTACATCTGAAAGCAAATGGCTAAGGTTTGCTTTAGGTCATCGTCATCATGTTGTACCTCCACATTCAAATCCCCTTTTTGTAAATGTGAATTATTGTGTGGCTCAGGAACAGAACATCTGCCAGCGCTACGACCAGCTAATGGAGGCATGGGAGAAGAAGGTGGAGCGGATGGAAAACAACCCACGTCGGAAGGCCAAGGATAGCCGCACCAGAGAGTACTACGAGAGACAGTTCCCTGAGATACGCAAACAGAGGGAGCAGCAGGAGCGCTTCCAGAGGTAAACCTGATGGAACAGTGAACTGGAATTAAACTTTTCTCTTGTTCTGCCTGGCGGCTACGATGTAGCAGATTAATATAAAGTCTTCCCTTGATTGCTTGCGTCCTCTCGCCGCCGCCTCAAAATGCGTTAACGAGGATCCTCCCCCTCCTCCCACTGTTTTGACACAACAAAGATGAAAGCAATACAATCAGTGCCTCATAATAACAAATTACTATCACCTGTCCAGTTTCTTTCAGGTCAGTGCATAATTATGAAAGAGATGAAACAAGGAGAGGAGGCCTCTTCACACTATTCAGATGCGTCCTAGGTGGTGTGCTGAAGGCAGTCTGCAGTGGGCTTATCAGCTGGCTGTGTCAGGGGACAGAGTCCAGCCAGTATCTGGCTGTTCATGGCACAGGGTCTTTCGCTGAAATCTCAGAGCAAGGCTGTTAAGAGGCAGGGCAGGGCTGTTTGTTCAGACTGGTAGTACTAAAAACATATCTCTAGTTTAAACAGACGATGGGTGCATCAAATCGACTCTTATGGATTAAAGGAGTGGCGAGGGAGGTAAACTTCTTCCTGAATACTTAAGCAGCCTTGTTAGCATAGCTAATGTTTTCCCTGCTTTGTTTGCAGATTTCTCAGAAAACCTGTTACTTACAGCTTGATTTAGCTTTTTTTTTTCTCCAAGTGAAGAGGTGACGGAAGAGTCATGAGGGAAGGAGGGGCACACTGATGTTATGGCACCTACCCAGTATTGTTATATGGAGGATGCACTTTTTTTTTTTTTTTTTTAAAGGTCATTATGTTTCTTAATTTCCTTGTTTTTTTCTCCAATTTAGGGTTGGTCAAAGAGGAACTGGAATGTCTGCGACCATTGCCAGAAGCGAGCATGAGATTTCTGAAATCATCGATGGCCTTTCTGAACAGGAGGTGAGTGCTGTCAACTTTGAAACATCTCAGTTTAAGGTCATCGTCCATTACCACTTCCTCTAGTTCTCAAGAATTGTAGGCGTGTCATTGGCTACATCCCGATTGTCCACCCTTCTCTCTGTGCACTTCCTGTCATGGATTTCACAATGGTTGAAACTCCCTCCAGCCAATGCTTACACCAATCTTATACTTTTAAATTCATGATGGGAAGTGTGCAAGTACATACTTAGGGAGAACGGTGTAGAATCTGGATCCAGCCATTCAATCATCAGAGGAGTCAAGTTCAAGTTGAAACAAGGTTAACAAAAATGGAATATTGCTAAACCCCTCCTTTCCACCCACCTCTCGTCCAATAGAATAACGAGAAGCAGATGAGACAGCTGTCCGTCATCCCACCCATGATGTACGACACCGAGCAGAGGCGAGTCAGGTTCATAAACATGAACGGCCTGACGGATGACCCCATGAAGGTGTACAAGGCTCGGCAGTTCATGAATGTGTGGACCGAACACGAGAAGGAGATCTTCAAGGAAAAGTGAGTACCAGTTATTTTGTTGTCCTTATAGCAGGGATCATCAACTAGATTGAGCAGATGGTCAGGGGGCTGGAACATAATTACAAATTTATAGACTGCAAATTGACCACAAACAGACAATATTTGATTGTAAACAATTTCAATCCTTGCTTACATTTGTCTACGATCACATATCTCTCTATTATGCGTAGGAATACTTTTCAACAGATTTTCTCAGTTAAAATCACTTGGAGCTAGGGCTGACCCCATTTAGTCGATTGTTTGGTCAATAGGCTGTTGGTCGACCGAGATTTCTTTAGTCGAGCAGTAGCAAAAAATAAATAAATTATCATGGTGTACAAGACACCTGTCTGATTCGTGCTGAGTGGACTGACCCATTAAGGAGGCTGTGGGGGTGGCACAGTCTTAAGACGTGGTACTGAAATTGTATATGGTTATATTACATAAGAACAATGGTGCAACACTAAAAAAATATATATATTATTTTATAACAAATGCGCTTTCTCCCTTGTTGGATAGAGGTCGCCGTCCATGGTTCTGAAACTAATCAGTGTGCCGTTGAGTTAGCAACATGGTCTAAGAAAAGGCGCCATGTGCATAATAGCAAAGTTAAACAGCATATTGGTATTGAACAATACTGAAGCCAGCAGCAGAATGAGGAGATGAGATAACAGCCCTTACCTTAATGTCTAAGAAATGTGTGGAGAGAGGAAACCTGAACTTAATTAGGTCTATATTCAATAGCCTAACTGTTAAATGTGCCTGAGTTTATAAATCATCAATATATCTACATAAATAAGACTGATCCTGCTTCTGTTGCCTGCTTGAGTGTTTGTTTAATAGCCTACTGATTCCATAAGCACCAAGCCTCATGCAACGACATGTCCAGTAAACAATTTCACATTCGTCTGTTTTGCTTTGCTGTAATAAAGGCTTTACTTTTATTTATTTTTTTCGTTAGAACAGCATCTCTGGTGTTATTTATAATTTGTCTGAATTTTTTTTGTTTGTAATAATACTCCTTTTTCTTGTTTTTGTTGTTATTATAATAATAAGTAATGTCATTATCATTAGTTGGCTTAGTATACAGCCTTGTATAACCACCATTGAGGTGTAGACCTAAGGGACATCCTGTTTAGTCTTAATACCGTACATTACTTAGGCCTAAATTTCAATACTTCTATAGGCTACTGTATCAATCAATCATTCATTCGGGGCCAATTGTACGCCGCCCTATGGGACTCCCGATCACGGCTGGTTGTGATCCAGCCCTGGATCAAACCCGGGTCTGTAGTGACTCCTCTAGTACTGCGATGCAGTGCCTTAGACCGCTGCGCCACTTGGGAGGCCCTCCAATATCCTGTATCTTATCCACAGATACGTCTCTGACCTCTTGGCTAGTGCTTTGTGGAAAAATATAATTCTAAACAAATTCCATCATAATGATTTTAATTTTGTTTCCCACCGCGAATCAAGTTCACTTGGAATTCCAAAATGTAAAATGTATTAAATGCCTGCCGAGGATAAAAAAGCATTTAGCGACTCTAGGCTGCAAATATTATTTATGGATGTTAGTGGCATCCTAACTCAACATTGTATTCTTTCACTCAGCAGAAGTTATTTGGCTATGAATTTGAGAGGGGATATATTTCTTTAGCACAATCTAGCCTGACAACTCACACTAAAGTTGTTTGCTACGTACTTTAGTCTGAGACTGCCATCACTGAAGTCATTTGTTGTGAGGGGCATTGTAGAAAACAGTCCTCAGCAATTTGGATTGATGCATTACCCACGTGTTTTATGGCTCTGGCCCAACCCTTCGGTTTCTGGACCAATCAGACGGCCCGAATGTGTTTGCATTTGGTGACGTGTCGGGGGAGGTACTCAGATCCAGACTTTTGCAGAGAAGAAACTTAAATCCGTGGGTGTGGTGTAGCCTTTGGTCGGAGCAAGGAGTCTGGGTAGCCAGGCAACCATCCCTCAGCTATATACCAAAACAAGTGGCGGGCTGACGTTTATTTTTTGAATACCAAAATGTAGCTTTAACCGTGACTTTTTTCCTTTTGTTTTTCTCACAGGTTTGTTCAGCACCCCAAAAATTTTGGCCTCATTGCTTCCTATCTAGAGAGAAAGGTGAGCTACGGTGGATTGAACTCATTCTCTGGTGATTTTACTCTGTAGTAACCCCCGTTCTCCACTCTCCCCCCTATGTTTAGGAAGTTAATCCAACAAACTCAAAAACACGTGGTTTGCATTTGTCTGTTATTTAGATGTTTCATGGGTTCATATGTCCCTCTGTCATCTACTCTCTCTCTGCAGTGTGTGTCCGATTGTGTCCTGTACTACTACTTGACCAAGAAGAACCAGAACTACAAGACACTGGTGAGACGCAACTACGGCAGACGGTGAGGGAGAAACCAGGTGAGTTCTAGAGAGCATCTTCACTAGGGAATGATTAAATGTATTTGTGTTAATGAACGGGCCTTGGAAATACCAAGAGGCTGTCTGGATGGGATTTAACCAGTAAATAATGCTTGTGTGTCAGGACTGGCATGCCAATACCTCCCCTTAGACCCCCCATATTTTCGAGTGTCCCTTTTCTTATATTTCTTATACTTACCATATGAGTAACATACAGTATGAGAACTGCAAAATAACAATATGCCCGTAATGTACCTGTAGTTCAATGTGGATTAGTACTGAAGCATGACTTTCCATAATAGCATTTTGACATTTTAAGTTGCATTTCCTTTGCTCAGTCATTTTCTGCAATTACGGAACCAGTGGAAGCAATTACACTACCACTGTTCTGAACTAATATTAATACCAAATGTTTTAGGGTCCATACACTGATCAGCTACTACGCATTTGAATTTGTATTTATTATGGATCCCCATTATCTGCTGCCAAAGCAGCAGCTACTCTTCCTGGGGTCCAGCAGAATTAAGGCAGTTTATACAGTTTTAACAACATTACAATACATTCACAGATTTCACAACACGCTGTGTGCCCTCAGGCCCCTACTCCATCACTACCACATATCTACAGTACTAAATCCATGTGTATGTATAGTGCTTATGTTATCGTGTGTGTGTGTATGCGCCAATGTTTGTGTTGCTTCACAGTCCCCACTGTTCCATAAGGTGTTTTTTAATCTAATTTTACTGCTTTCGTCAGTTACTTTATGAGGAATAGAGTTCCATGTAGTCATGGCTCTATGTAGTAATGTGTGCTTCCCATAGTCTGTTCTGGACTTGGGATTGTGAAGAGACCTCTTGTGGGGTATGCATGTGTGTTCGTGGCACCTGACCACACGACTGAACAGTAGTCAAGGTGCGACAACTAGGGCCTGTAGGACCTGCCTTGTTGATAGTGTTGTTAAGAAGGCAGAGCACCGCTTTATTATAGACAGCCTTCTCCCCATCTTAGCTACTACTGCGTCAATATGTTTTGACCATGACAGTTTACAATCTAGGGTTACTCCAAGCAGTTTAGTCATCTCAACTTGCTAAATTTACACATTATTTATTACAAGATTTGGTTGAGGTTTAGTGAATGTTTTGTTCCAAATACAATGCTTTTAGTTTTAGAAATATTTAGGGCTAACTTATACCTTGCCATCCACTCTGAAACTAACTGCAGCGTTTTGAGGGTTGCAGTCATTTCAGTCGCTGTAGTAGGTGACGTGTATAGTGTTGAGTCATCCGCATACATAGACACTCTGGCTTTACTCAAAGCCAGTGGCATGTCATTAGTAAAAAATTTAAAAGCAAGGGGCCTAACCAGCTACCCTGGGGAATTCCTGATTCTAACTGGATTATAGTTCAGGCTTCCATTAAAGAACGCCCTCTGTTCTGTTAGACAAGTAACTCTTTATCCACAATATAGCAGGGGGTGTAAAGCCATAACACGTACGTTTTTCCAGCAGAAGGCTATGATCAATAATGTCAAAAGCTGCACTGAAGTCTAACAAGACTCAACCAATCATCAGTCATTTGTGCTGTGTTTGTTGAGTATCCTTCCCTATGAGCATGCTGAAGTTCTATTCACAATTTTTTCCCAGAAGTTTACTAAGGGTTGGTAACAGGCTGATTGGTCGGCTGTTTGAGCCAGTAAAGGGGGCTTTACTATTCTTGGATAACGGAATGACTTTAGCTTACCTCCAGGCCTGAGGGCACAAGCTCTCTAGTAGGCTTAAATTGAAGATGTGGCGATATCGTCTGCTATTATCCGCAGTAATTTTCCATCTAGATTGTCAGACCCTGGTGGCTAGTCATTGTTGATAGACAATAATTTTTTCACCTCTTCCACACTGACTTTACGGAATTCAAAAGTACAGTTATTTCATAATTTGGTCCGATATACTTGGATGTGTAGTGCCAGCATTTGTTGCTGGCATGTCATCCCTAAGTTTGCCAATGAAAAAGTCATTCAAGAATTTTGCAATATCAGTGGTCTTTGTGATGAATGAGTCATCTGATTCAAGGAATGAAGGAGCAGAGTTTATTTTCCCAAAAATGTCATTTAAGGTGCCCCAAAGCTTTTTACTATCAATCTTTATATAATTTGTCTTTGTTTCATAGTGTAGTTTATTTTTATTTAGTCACATGATTTCTTAACCTGTTTGAGCTAGGGGGCAGTATTTTGAAGTTCGGATGAAAAACGTGCCCAAAGCTAGGATATGCATATAATTAGTGGCTTTGGATAGAAAACACTCTGAATTTTCTAAAACTGTTAAAATAATGTCTGAGTATAACAGAACTGATATGGCAGGTAAAAAAAACCCTGAGCAAAATCCATCCAGGAAGTGGGATTTTTTGAGGTGACCAGTTTTCAGTTGAACGCCTATTGGTTATATAGGGGAATAGCTCCCAGAATAGCTTCCAGACCAAGGAATTAGAGAAGTTTTTCTTGAAGTCACGTCAAGTGTCCTATTATGGAATTTGCGTGTAACAGTCAGCATGCGCTCAGCTCTTTTTTTCTTCTATTCATCAGGCTATATACCGTCTGAAATATATTCGTTTATATTCAGTTTACTGTATCTTGAGTATTGATTACAAACGCTATTTGACTTTTTTCAACAAACTTTATCGGTACTTTTGGGATATTGTTTGTCTGCATGGATGAACGCCTTTGGGCTGGTGGATTACTGAACAAAACGCGCCAACCAAACTGAGCTTTATGGATATAAAGAGAGACTTTATCGAACAGAAGGAACTTTTATTGTGTAACCGGGATGCTTGGGTATGCAATCAGATGAAGATCTTCAACGTTAAGTGATTTATTTTATGTTATTTTTGAGTTTTGTGACACCTCTGCTGGTTGTTTTTATGCTAATTGATTGTGTGCGGGGCGCTGTCCTCAGACAATCAAATGTTCTGCTTTTGCCGTAAAGCCTTTTTGAAATCTGACGCTGTTAGATTTAACAAGATTCTAAGCTTTTGAATGATGTGCAACACTTGTATATTCATGAATGTTTGAAATTAATATTTCTGTCATTTGAATTTGGCGCTCTTCAATTTCACTGGATGCTGTAGATGTGGGACGTGACCGTCCCTCCTAGCGCAGAGAGGTTAATTTGCTGTACGTTTGCCAGTCAGTTGGGCTGCCAGAATTAATTGCCATACCTTTTTGCCTCATCCCTCTCAACCATGCAATTTTTCATTTCCTCATCAATCCAAGGGGATTTAACCTCCTTAGGGGTCGTTTTCGGAGCAAACAAAGCGCGGCAAATTCAAAATAAAAATGTGTAATATTTAACATTCATCAATATACAAGTGTTGCATAGTCATCAAAAGCTCTGCTTCTTGGCAATATCACAGCGTTGTCAGATTTCAAAAGGCTTTACTAAAGCACAACATTTGATTGTTTGAGGATAGCACCTCCAATATTTTCCACATTAGCATAAATTCATATCCAGCGGGTCTCACAAAACCCATATAAGAGCTAAAATAAATCGCTTACCTTTCGAAGAACTTCTGCTGAGGGCTTCCCAAGTGTCCAAAGAAGAGAATCCATGGTTCTTTTGTTAGAAAAAGTCATTTATTATATCCATAAATCTCAGTTTGGTTGGCACGTTATGTTCAGAAAATCCACCAAGCATTTCCAGTCTACTCGCCCGTTGTACAGTGAAGAGAACGCGTTCAAATTATACCTGTCAACTTTTCCCCCAAAAAACAAACATCATTTATAATTTATCCTTAGGCATTCATTTATCTATATTGGCTATTATTATATTTCACTCGAATAATAACCTACACGATACAGAAGGTAAACACCGTGCTGCGCGCTCCCGGGTATCTCATGCACTAGACAGTAAGGAAATCCTGGTATGCCATACAAAATCGACAACCTTTTGGCTCTCTCCCATTATAAACGCTCCATTACACTGTCCAGAGACTGTCGACATCTAGTGGAAGCCATAGGTACTGCAACCTGTGTCCTATTTCCCAGAAAATTCAATAAACAGGCATTCAAAGTGAGGAAAGGTCAAAAGAAAAATGATTTCCGGACAGAAATGTATTGGGTTTTTGCCAGCTATATCAGTTCTGTTATACTCACAGACATTATTTTAACGGTTTTAGAAACTTCAGTGTTTCCTATCCAATAGTACTAATGTGCATATCCTAGTTTCTGGGCCTGAGTGGCAGGCATTTTACTTTGGGCACGTCAGACAGGCGAAAATTCTGAAAATAGGACCCTAGCCCTAAAGAGTTTTTAAAATAATTTTCTTAATGTGTGCGTGCTTATTAGTATACACTATATTAGGCCCAGCCTTTGGAACTTTGGTTTTCCTAGATATGGCTGTTTTATAATTGTGGTCTTCCTACTATTGCACACCGCCTCAGTGCTAACAGTGTAACTCTGGTTTATAGGCTCATGATTTCAGTGAAATTAGGGTATATAAATTACATTTCTTACATTGTGTTTGCCAATGCCCCTAAGATCATGTACATTTGATGCAGCATTATGATGACTCATTGTCAAAATGGTAGGGATTAGCTGAGCTGGTCTTGGATCATTTACCAGTCATTGTTTCAACGCAGCCTTGAAATGTGGGGACAGAGTCCAGGAGCCAAGATGAATGGACTCCGTCATTCCTGTAGAGTATCTTCTGTTTCCAGAAGGTGTCCAAGTTATCAATAAAAGTGACTCCAATAGAGCTACAGTAGTATTTTAGCCATATGTGTAATGCCAGCAGTCTGCTGAATCTTTCACACCCGCATGTTTCTCATTTCGAAATTGACTGAGCACAGAATGCATCCCTGCGCATCCTACAATGAGATTATCAAACACAGTTCAGAGCGTGATGTCAGATGTGTCATATCAGAATGAGTGCTTCATCCAATATCACGTGTGACAGCTGTCATCAGTCAGCCGCATCACCTATCCAGCCATTAGCATTAGGCCTAAATTAGCCTACTCAGCTGCTTCTCTCCGTCCCCTCTTTCTGCGCATCTCCATTGGTTTTAAAATGTAATTTAGCCTTGATGGCGATCTGGGGTGTGCTGACTGAGGCTTCTTTTACATTTGTTGAATTATTGGATACATTGTATATTTGAACTTCGGCTGTAAGAACAAGTGCACATTACGGTCTGACTAGGCTGAACTATCATCGCAGTCTGACTGCCACTGTCATAGAGGGAAAAACAGAGCTATATCTTCTCCCCTTTCTACCACGAATCACACATTTTATATAATTGCATAAATCATGTCATGGGCCATTTTAAACTACTTGCAGGCCTCTAATTTTTGGTTTTATATCAAACAACCTTGTTTAGTAATGCTACCTAGCTAGCTAACCTGGTAACTTGGATGGCATAAAACGATAAAAGAATTTGGTCTGCCTGTGTGTGTGAGAGAGAAAGAGTGGTGTGTGTGAGTGAGCATGTGTGTGGGAGATGTGTTGGCTATGCGTGTAAAGTTGTCTGAAGAGTAGGCTAAAGATGGTTTCATATAGTGCGTTTTCCCCTTTCTGCCACAATGAAAATGCAAATAATTTATGCATTTATATTCCTTACTACAATCCTCCTGCAAAATCACAGATTGGCCTTTGGATATGAGCAAATCAGCTATAAAATAATAAAATCTATTTTCTGCAAAAGCCGATTCTATTATATAGTATGAAGCTAAATGTTTTTGGCCTCTTTATAATGCTTTAGAAAATGTACGCAAACATCGAAGTGTAAACACTTAAGGAACTATATATGGCACATGCGATATAAGCTAAATAAAAAAAGCTAAACAAAACATCCCTTGCATGTAGGGCTTACCTCATTTAGTCGATTGTTAGGAGGATAGGCTGTTGGTCGACCAAGATTTTTTTAGTTGAGCATTCGCGCATATATAAACACACACACACACACACACACACAAATGAGACACCTGTCTGATTCACAGCTGTCTCACTGGAATAATCCATTGTGTAGGCTGCGGGAATGGCACACCAGTAGTACATTTTACCATTAATTCCCATACATTTTAATCTACAATGTTTGGTTACGGTAATTTCTGTTAATGCATTCAATATTATTATTAGTCTTTTACCGTTCTCATTGTCAGTGGACACGTTTGTGGAGCACACAACCTAGGCTACACTTGTGAGGAACAAGTTTTGGTTTATTTCATTCCATTTAGGAGTGGTCAATTTTATTCTTTGTCTTTTGTTTGTAGCGCTCCCGTCAATGTTGAGTAAGGACACCTAATTATACATAAAGTAGGCCTAGGCTACCTGGCCTGCGTGCCAATATAGGCCTATAAATGTGGCCATTTGGGGATCTAACTCGCCACCAGTGGAACTTCTCAAAGTAATTTTTCTTTCGCCTCAAACAGCAAGTAAACAAAGTTGTTTTTTACATCGCATTGAGAGTGACAATAGTTCCTCATCGTAGCCTATTTGAAAAATCTTTCCAGCTCTCTTTCGATAACCACTCAGTGTGAAAGAGGGAAATAAATGTCATGCTCTGTTCCGGTGAAAACGTCATGAAATAGACCTACCTGATTTACTTCTAATCCCTTGCGCACAAAGCCTATAGCTATGTCTGTCCCGAGCTCACTGGAGCAGGAAACTCTGAGGACCCAGAAGATTTTATACAATAGTGCAAGTTTTCTAGCATGAGCTTCAGGCCTGACCCAAGTTAATAGTTGAAACATTGTATCAAGTTCCTTGCAGACAGGCTATGTGTAGCCAATGTGATTTTATTTAACCTTTTATTTACCTAGGCAAGTCAGTTAAAAACAAATTCTTATTTTCAATAACGGCCTAGAAACAGTTCAGAGGCAGAACGACAGATTATTACCTTGTCAGCTCGGGGATTTGACCTTGCAACCTTCTGGTTACAAGTCCAACGCTCTAACCACTAGGCTACCTGCCGCCCCCTACTAGCAAGGGAAGGTGACTCAAACTGAAAAGACAAAAAGTAAATACTTTGCTTTTGCCCCCTTGTGAATGGGAGTGGGATCGGCGAGGATATAATGTTACCAAAAGGCGCATGCATATAGATCAACAGAGTGGAGCTTGTAGTGACCTTTAGCCCACAGTGCCTCCTCAGCGCTCCCTCCCTCCCTCTGTGTATCAGGCTAGCAGTAGAACCACAGGGGCTTGTGAGGAGTGTGAGGTTTGGGAGCTGAGTGAGCGTAGGCTCTTGATGTGCTGTGTGGGTAAATAAGAAACAGGCCCCAGGCATAGAAGCAGAACAGAGTGGAGCTAGGTCTGGGCTGGCTTGCTGAGACTGATTTATGGAAGGGCTGGGGAGCAGCAAACGTTCCCAGGAATCTTTTTAATCTGGTTGCCATAGTTGGAAGGCTCCATGTTGCTTTCCAGAGCCTGAGGGAAGAGAAAGCGAGAGGGAGGTCAAAAAGGAAAGTCAGACTCCCTCTCTGTGAACTCACCCAGTCATCCTCAATTCTAGTCTCCGTCCGTCCTAACTGCTAAAATATGTTGATGCGCATCAGTAGGCTCTTTTGTTTAACTTTTTCGGGGGGGTTAAGGTAATTTCTTCAATTTGTTTATGTTGAGAAACTTGTCAGATCCTTTATTTCTGCAGAGGGAGTGAGAGAGTGGCAGTTGCTTTTACATTGGGTGAGATGCACACTTCACTTCACTTCACACAACAAGGTTATCCGTGCCTTGGAGCTCTGCTTACCAACGGAGTGCCCGTGCTGTTTTACTTCAGACGTGTTTTGTATTGTTTCCCTCTCTCACAAGAACACTGGAGGAGTTTTAATCAATGAGGTTTATGCACATTTTGTCATTTTTGTTTCGTAATTGCCTAGTCGGCCCTGAGACTCTGATGTTTTCCCTCATTCATATCCAACAAGGCTCTCTGCTTGGAGAGTATACTTTTTTTTAACATAGTTGGAGGCTGCAGTTGAGTTGATGATTGAGTGTTTTACATTGGATTTGAGCAGTGGTCTAAATGTGGGTTAGCGTTACATACAGTGCATTCAGAAAGTATTCAGACCCCTTCACTTTTTCCACATTTTGTTACATTACAGCCTTTGTAATAGTTTTTTTTATCCATTTAAAAAAAAGTAAAAACAGGTTGTATAAAAAATAAACAGATCCCTTATTTTACATAAGTATTCAGACCCTTTGCTGTGAGACTTGAAATTGAGCTCCGGTGCATCCAGTTTCTATTGATAATCCTTGATGTTTCTACAAGCCATGAGGTCGAAGGAATTGTCCGTAGAGCTCTGAGACAGGATTGTGTCAAGGCACAGATCTGGGTACCAAAACATTTCTGCAGCATTAAAGGTCCCCCCGGTGAAGTATGGTGGTGGCAGTGTTATGCTGTGGGGATGTTTTTCAGCAGCAGGGACTGGGAGACTTGTCAGGATCGAGGGAAAGATGAACAGAGCAAGTACAGAGATCCTTGATGAAAACCTGCTCAGGACCTCAGACCGGGGCAAAGGTTCACCATCCAACAGGACAAAGACCCTAAGCACACAGCCAAGACAATGCAGGAGTGGCTTCGGGACTAGTCTCTGAATGTCCTTGAATGGCCCAGCCAGAGCCCGGACTTGAACCCGATCTAAAATCTCTAGAGACACACAATAATAGCTGTGCAGCGACGCTCCCCATCCAACCTGACAGAGCTTGAGAGGATCTGCAGAGAAGAATGGGAGAAACTCCCCAAATACAGGTGTGCCAAGCTTGTAGCGTCGTACCCAAGAAGACTCGAGGCTGTTATCGCTGCTGAAGGTGCTTCAGTAAAGTACGGAGTACAGGGTTCGAATGCTTATGTAAAGATATTTAATACATTTTAGAATACGGCTGTAACATAACAAATGGTGAAAACGTGAAGGGATCTGAATACTTTCCGAATGCACTGTAAGTGTGATAGTGGTATGCCCTGGGGCTGCTGTTGAAACAGGCAGCCAGCCTGCACTCACTCTAGGGCTGGGTGATTATGGACAAAGTATCATATCACAAACATTTTCACATTTTGAAGGTATTTTATGTTTTTGAACAGTTAGAAATATGCTTTCTGAGTAATTCATGACCCTAGGGTGGCTACACATACATTAGAATTGATTTCAATGGGGCTTTCTCCATTCAAAAAAATAACAATTATAGGCTTAGTTAATTGAACTGTTGGAATCATGGAAATATAATGATTATTCTATAGTTGAAATATAGTGGGCATCACCTTGAATATATTGTTTGACATGACAACAAATGAATAAGCCAGTGAGGAAATATTGACAGTGTAAGTTTTCGTCAGTGTTTCAAGGTGACCCTAATCAGATGTTACGTTAGATGTATTCATACTTCATGTAGCTAGCTAGCCAAGATATTTATGCTTTACCTATTCCTCACTGATAAGATACCGTTGTACAAACATGCTTATCTAGGCCTACACCAGCACTGGTACCAGGCAGTATTAGCTAACTAGCTACATTTGCTCTGACTCGTAATACATTTTGCAAGCTAGCTAGCCAGCTAACTAGCGATTAGTATTAGCAGGTAACACACAATATTTTAGCAACACCTTGCTAAGAAAAGCCAAACTAGCAGACCGTATGATATGTATGGTGTAAGTATAGAACACTTGTGGAAGGCAGCATGACACCAACATTGTTGCATTCATCTGACCATGCGGAGTGAATGGCAAGAAAGTGCTCGTGACTCCGTGGTCGAGCAACTGCTCTTTCCTTGAGTGACCGGGTGCAGGGCTTGGTGTGGTTAGCGGCATGCAGGTAGAGAGATGACTCAAAAAGCAAACTGGGTAAACTATAAAAATTTACATTATACACACTGGAGTTGCGTATCACACTTAACAAACCAAACACTGAAATACCATTTATAGAAAGTAAACTGAAAACTCAAACCGGTCTGTGCATCAATACAAGTATATAGTAAAATACAGTATAGGCTATTCCAGCCTCTCAGGTGAGCAGAGGTCGGGCAGGGCAAGGGAGGGTAAGGGATTGCACACAGGTTGGCTTTACGCCTAGATAAGAGATGGGCGACAAACATTTAACCCTGTTCTGAAATCCCCAGCATAGCTCTAACAGTTGATTTCATAATTAATTTCTTATCTCGTGATGTCTGAGCTCTCCTCTCTCTAATGGCTGTATCCCAGGACGATGGACTGCCTTGGCTTTCCCTCTTAGGCTTTTCTAGCTCATTGATGCCTCTGGCTCTTCCTCTGGCCTCTGTGTACTTCTTCATTCATGTCCCTTGCCCCTCTATGCGCAGAGAATACAGTGGGGTCTGGAATTATGGGATCCCTTGATAAAGATGAGCAAAAAAGACTGTATTAAATAAATAAACTGAGCTTTATTGTATGCACATTTTAACAAAAAAATACATCTTATACAATTGCTCAGAGAAAGCTTTTGTTTAACAAGTAATAAAAAAGATGGGGGTCAAAATTATTGGATTCCCTGTTTTCAATACTCCAGCACCCTCCGCTTGTGAGGAGAAAACATTTTATAAAAAGGCTAAGTGTTATGAGATTGGAGAACACATTGGGAGGGATCTTAGACCATTCATCTGTACAGAATGTTTCCAGATCCTTGATATCCTTCATCTGTGCTTATAGACTGCCCTCTTCAATGGTGTTCAAGTCCAGAGACTGAGGTGGCCATTGTAAAATTAGATTTTGTGGCCAATTAAACATTTCTTTGAGGATTTTGATTTGTGTTTGGGGTTATTGTCTTGCTGGAAGATTCACTTGCGTCCAAGTTTCAGCCTCCTGGCAGAGGCAACCATGTTTTTGGCTTACATGTCCAAGTACTTGGTAAAGTTCATGATGCTGTTGACCTTCACAAGGGCCCCAGGACCAGTGGAAACAAAATGGCCCCATAACACCAAAAGTACCACCATATTTACAGTATGGATGAGGTATTTTCTTCATATGCATTTTTTAACCTACCGCTGGTGTGCATGGTCAGACTTCTATTTTCGTGTCTTATGACCATACAATATAGCTCAGTATTTGTACTTGTACCTTTTGCTCATCTTGTTGAAGGGATCCAGTAATTCAGGACCTCACTGTACATGTACTTCATTGATCCCTGTGGCCCATGTACTTATAGAACATTCTGTTTATGTATGGATTATGGCCCTAGCCAACCAAACACATAGATCAGGTCACAGAAAGGGCAGAGCACCAAGAGGCACCATGTCAGAGAATTAATAATAATCGGTTAGTCTAGCAATAGTGCTGCCTCCAGACCAAATATTGCACACTCCCTGGAGACTGAGGTTCGATTCACTGGTCCGTCTCATCTTCTCCCTCTCTGACATACCACTGTCTGTGGAAAATATGTACAATAAAATATAGGCGGGATAAGTGGGTATAATTGATGAGAAAGTGTTGGTGTGGTACAGTTGTATTAACAGTATCTTAGTACATCATATTCTATCACTGATGTAGCATCGTGTTCCTCTCACTATTGTGTTTCCCACTGCCTGGTGACCTTCAGTCTTATACCCTGCTACACTGCCAAGCGAGATAACTGCAGAGTAGAGGCCCGAGTGGATTTCTCTATTTCTGAACCACTGTAGATTAATGCCACCAGTCAAGTCGTAAGAATCGTGTGTGTTGTACACATACTTGATGAGAGAATAGACTAGTTTGTGTGTTAAGTCGGTAGACATTCCTGCTACTCCTACTTGAGATCTCATTAAAGGATTGTCTGTCTTCTGACAATGGCTTTTACATATACTGAACAAAATATAAACTCAACATGCAACAATTTTAGAGTTACAGTTCATATAAGAAAATCAGTCAATTGAAATAAATGAATTAGGCCCTAATCTATGGATTTCACATGACTAGGCAGGGGTGCAGACATGGGTGGGCCTGGCTCCCAAGTGGATGGGCCTATGCCCACCCTGGCTGGGGTGCCAGGCACAACCAATCAGTGAGTTTTTTTTTTTTTCCCACAAAAGGGCTTTATTACAGACAGAACTACTCCTCAGTTTCATCAGGTGGCTGGTTTCAGACGATCCCGCAGGTGAAGAAGCCGGATGTGGAGGTCCTGGGCTGGCGTGGTTACACGTTGTGAGGCCAGTTGGACATACTGCCAAATTCTCTAAAATGACGTTGGAGGCAGTTTATGGTAGAGAAATGAACATAATATTTTCTGGCAACAGCTCTGTTGGACATTCCTGCAGTCAGCATGCCAATTGCATACTCCATGAACACATGAGACTTCTGTGGCATTTTGTTATGTGACAAACTGCACCAAAAAGTGGCATTGTCCCCAGAACAAGGTGCACCTGTTTAACGACTCAAATACCAGTGGGTCGCTAGCGGGATCATCCCGACACTACCAGCTAAAACCTGTAGCGCCAGATTTAAAATCCGAAAATTGAATTATTAATCATCCAGCTATATACAAGTGTTCCATACTCATCAAAAGCTCTGTTTCTAGGCAATATCACAGCGTTGTCAGATTTCAAAAAGGCTTTACGGCGAAAGCAGCTCATTCATTTGTTTGAGGGTAGCACCTCACATATTTTCCAATAGCCATGTATCGATTAGCAATCATGGCACACACATAACACATTTCACAGCGAAAACAAAGTAATTACCTGTTGAAGAACTTATGCTGAGGTCTTCCTAAGTGTCCAACGAAGACAATCCATGGTTCTTTTGTTAGAAAAAGTAACGTCTTTTATCCATAAATCCTCCATTTGGTTCATGCAAAACGACAGCCTCCATTACTCTTTTGAAACGCCGGGCGCCAACTCGTTCAAATGTTACCTATAAACTTGTCCAAAAACAATCAAACATAGTTTTAAATGTATCCTTAGGAACCCTTTTACGTATATGTACTATTATAAATCAGCCGAATATAAACTGAACGCTAAAAGCGATCAATAAGGCACAGCGCGCCTTCTCATGCACGCCAAGACTCTGAAGAGTTTTCATAACGTGGTCTCTCGTTCCAAGCTGTTTATCAATGGCGAAATTCCCCAAGATGGAGTAAAACACCGTCTCGTGGTTGATGACATCATAAGGAAGCGACGTGCACAGAGTTCACATGCCTATATATGGTCATTTTGGATAGGGAGGGGCTCAAAAATGAGCAATGTGTCAAAATGACTTTTTTCAGGACAGAGATTCCTCAGGGTTTTGCCTGCCAAATGCGTTGTGATTGACGCACAGACAAATGGTTAACAGTTTTGGAAAATTCAGAGTGTTTCCTATCCAATGGTACTAAATATATGCATATCCCATTTTCTGGGCCTAAATGGGAGGCATTTTACTTTGGGCACGCCAGGCTCTCCAAAACAGTCAGTTTTTCTGCTGGAGCCGGTGAAGTTAATGATCATACTGTTTAATCAGCTTCTTGATATGCCACACCTGTCAGGTGGATGGATTATCTTGGCAAAGGAGAAATGCTCATTAACAAGGATGCAAAACATTTGAGAGAAATAAGCTGTTTGTGTTTATGGAAGTAGACTGGAATATTTTATTTCAGCTCATGAAACATGGCACCAACACTTTACATGTTTTGTTTATTTTTGTTCAGTATAGTTAGAGGAAGCAACTCTGTTACTATATGTCAGTCTATACAACAGCAACAAAAAGATAGGGCTCTGTTTGCCTCGGAGACAGGAGGACATACTGTATCACAAGGCATGATGTGTCCAGCAGCCCTCAGCATCGTCAGTCCAATAATCACAACTATTAGCCTTGTTCAGCCAGAGCACACAGCCACTGACCTTCTCACATGCAAATTCATCAACCAGTCATTTCTTCTGCTGTAAAAGGGTTGTGTAACAGTGTGAAAAATGTGTTTGTATACATTATTGATTATTGCCAGGCTGTCATTATATATAGGAATTAGTTCTTAAAACGGACTCCTCTGTTTACATGAAAGTTAGATTAAGTTAATATCCAGTCATGTATTATGGTATACATTTAAAATTCCCATTGTCAGTGAAGTGAAAATGCCACGGCCTTGTCATTTGGTGGAAAGCAGCTCAGCTCGCCCAAGCCGACGTTGTGCTGATCCAAACGTTGGCTGGAGCTTGTGTAAATTATCTTATCTTCTTCAGAGACTGTGTGTGACTTGGGAGAGAGGGTAAGAGCAATGGAAAAAGAGTGAGTGCGGGAGAGAGGAAACAAGAGAAAAAAACACTGACAGTCTAGTCTATGGTTTGCTCTGGTTCGCTGTGCGCGAGAGACAACCGATACCCCCCTCAGTAAAAGCAGAGTGGTACGCCCCAGCGATCTGACAGGCCCAAAAAACTTGATGTGCTGCTGCGAGTGCCAATCAAAGAGAAGCGCTCGACAGGGATTACCTTGAGTGACCCCGCATAGATTAAAATGGGCACATGAGATGGGCGATTCTTCAAGCGGTTTAAGCGGCTTGATGACATGCTTTCCTGGAATATGTGGAGCAGTGCCGGGGCCAGGCAGCCCTTCTAAGGAGTTCTGCTATGATGCTGCAATCATGTCCTGTTGTATCTGTAGTGCTGCTACTGTTACCGCTGCTATGGAGGTACTGCTACCGGGGGTCTGGCCAAACTCACGCCTGCTACACCCATAGGCTGTGGCTTGCTCAGGGGCAAATGGCTTTTATGACCGACAAATGAATTTGCAGGTATGTAGCGTCTGGCTTTGAAACCAGTACTGTGGTATGTTGATTCTCTCTTGCCCCTTGCTTTAACCCCCCCCCCACCCCCTCATCTCCTCTATCGTGCACTTTTGCTCTCTCTCCCTTCTTTCAGTTTCTGTTTGCTCACTTTCACAGCTTGTGGCCTAAAATATTTGTAATTTTAAAATAAATATTTGAATGAGAATAGCATAGACTCCCATTTTCATAATTATTCCCATTTTAAAAGCTGCAACTTTAGGACATTAAACACTTTAGAATAGTTAGGAAAATGCTCTTCATAACCAGTGGTATAAAGTACTTAAGTAAAAATACTTGAAAGTACTACTAAAGTAGTTTTTTTGTTTATCTGTACTTTACTATTTAACTTTTACTTCACTACATTCCTAAAGAAAATCATTTTTTTTTTTTACTCCATTTTCCCTGATACCCAAAAGTACTTGTTTGAATGCTCAGTAGGACAGGACAATTGTCTATTTCACACACTTCTCAAGAGAACATCCCTGGTTAACCCTACTGCCTCTGATCTGGCGGACTCACTAAACAGTGTCAAATTTTATTGGTCACATACACGTGGTTAGCAGATGTTAATGCAAGTGTAGCGAAATGCTTGAATGCTGAGCTGTAGTCAATGAAGTTCCAACAGTGCAGTAATATCTAACAAGTAATCTAACAACTCCCCAGCAAGTACATAGTGCTCACAAATCTAAAGGGGTGAATGAGAATATGTACATATAAATACATGGATATGCAATGGCCGAGCAGCATAGGCAAGGTGCAATAGATGGTATAAGATACAGTATATACATATTAGTAATGTAAGATATGTAAACATTATTAAAATGGCATTGTTTAAAGTGAATAGTGATCCATTTATTAAGGTGACCAGTGATTGGGTCTCAATGTAGGCAGCAGCCTCTCTGAGTTGGTCATTGCTGTTTAGCAGTCTGATGGCCTTGAGATAGATGTTTTTCAGTCTCTCGGTCCCAGCTTTGATGCACCTGTACTTGCCTCCTTCTGTATGGTAGCGGTGTGAACAGGCAGTGGCTCGGGTGGTTGTTGTCCTTGATGATCTTTTTGGCCTTCCTGTGACAGCGGGTGGTGTAGGTGTCATGGAGGGCAGGTCATTTGCCCTCGGTGATGTGTTGTGCAGACCGCAAAAGAGCCTTGCGGATGAGGGCGGTGCAGTTGCTGTACCAGGCTGTGAAACAGCCCGACAGGATGCTCTCGATTTGTGCATTTGTAAAAATTTCTTCAGCCTCCTCAGGTTGAAGAGGCGCTGTTGCGCCTTCACCACACTGTCTGTGTGGGTGGACCATTTCAGTTTGTCTGTGACGTGTACGCCGAGAAACTTAACTTTCCACCTTCAACACTGCTGTACCTTGGATGTGGATAGGGGGGTGCTCCCTCTGCTGTTTACTGAAGCCCACAATCATCTCCTTTGTTTTGTTGATGTTGAGAGGTTGTTTTCCTGACACCACACTCTGTGTGCCCTCATCTCCTCCCTGTAGGCTGTTTAATCGTTGTTGCTAATCAAGCCCACTACTGTTGTCGTCTGCAAACTTGATGATTCAGTTGGAGGCGTGCATGGCCATGCATTTCAATTGACTGATTTTCTTATATGAACTGAACCAGGAGTACAGGAGGGGGCTGAGCACGCACCCTTGTGGGGTCCCAATGTTGAGGGTCAGCGACATGGAGATGCTGTTTCCTACCATCACCACCTGGGGAGGCCCGTTAAAGTCCAGGACCCAATTGCACAGGGCCTCCAGCTTGATGATGAGCTTGGAGGGTACTATGGTGTTGAATGCTGAGCTGTAGTCAATGAACAGCATTCTTACATAGGCATTCCTCTTGTCCAGATGGGATAGGGCAGTGTGATGGCGATTGCATCGTCTGTGTACATTTTGGGGCAGTATGTGAACTGAAGTGGGTCTAGGGTGGCAGGTAAGGTGGCGGTGATATGATCCTTGACTAGTCTCTCAAAGAACTTCATGATAACAAGTGAGTGCTACGGGGCTGTAGTCATTTAGTTATCTTTGCCTTCTTGGGTACAGGAACAATGGTGGCCATCTTGAAGCATGTGGGGACAGCAGACTGGGATAGGGAGTGACTGAATATGTCTGTAAACGCCAGCCAGCTGGTTAGCGCATGCTCTGAGGACGCGGCTAGGGATGCCGTCTGGGTCAGCAGCCTTGCGAGGGTTATAACGTTTAAATGTTTTACTCACGTAGGCCACGGAGAAAGAGAGGAGGGGCGCGATCCTTGTTAGCGGGGCCGCGACGGTGGCACTATTAGCTTCAAAGCGGGCGAAGAAGGTGCTTAGTTTGTTTGGAAGCGTGACGTCTGTGTCCGTGACATGGCTGGTTTTATTTTTGTTGTCCGTCGGGATTTCCTGTAGACCCTGCCACATACGTCTTGTGTCTGTCTTGAATTGCGACTCCACTTTGTCCCTGTACCTGCATTTCGCTTGTTTGATTGCTTGCAGAGGGAAAAACTACACTGTTTGTATTCAGCCAAATTCCCAGACCTCTTTCCATGGTTAAATGTGGTGGTTCATGCTTTCAATTTTGCGCGAATACCGGCATCCATCCACTGTTTCTGGTTAGGGTAGGTTTTAATAGTCACAGTGGGTACAACATCTCCAATGCACTTCCTTATAAACTCACAGAGTCAGCGTATAAATCGATGTTGTTCTCTGAGGCTGACCGGAGCATATCCCAGTCCGCGTAATCAAACAATCTTGAAACGTGGATTCCGATTGGTCAGACCAGCGTTGAATGGTTCTCGTCACTGGTACATCCTGTTTGAGTTTCTGCCTATAAGACAGTAGGAGCAAGATGGCGTTGTGGTCGGATTTGCCGAAGGGAGGGTGGGGGAGGGCTTTGTATGAATCGCAGAAGTTAGAATAGCAGTGATCGAGTGTATTACTCCCGCTAGTACTGCAATCAGTATGCAGATAAAAATTTAGGTAGCCTTGTTTTCAAATTTTGCTTTGTTAAAATCCCCCGCTACAATAAATGTAGCCTCAGGATATATGGTTTCCATTTTACATGGAGTCCAGTGAAGTTCCTTGAGGGCTGTCGTGGTCTCTGCTTGAAGAGGAATTTACACAGCTGTGACGTTTACTGACGAGAATTCTCTTGGAGGTTATGGCCGGCATTTGATTGTAAGCAATTCTAGGTTGGGTGTGCAAAAGGACTTGAGTTCCTGTATATTGTTATGATTACACCATGAGTTGTTAATCATGAAGCATACACCCCGGCCCTTCCTCCTCCCAGAGAGGTGTATATTGGGTGGTGGTCCAAACAGGGGATCCTCTTCGGAAAAGTCATATTCCTGGTCGTTGTGTTGGTAAGGTGACTTCATTCTTATATTCAAAAGTTTTTCCCGGCTGTATGTAATAAGACTTAAGATTTCCTGGGGTAACAATGTAAGAAATAATACATAAAAAAAAAAAAATAAGAGCATAGTTTCCTAAGGACCTCGACGCGACCATCTCTTTCGGCGCCATATTCCATGTGAGGGTTGGTGCGTGCCCCTGGCTATCTGTAAAAAAAAAAATATATATATATATATTTTTTTATTGGTGCTGTCTGGTTTGCTTAATATAATTAATTTGACATGATTTATACTTTTGATACTTAAGTATATTTTAAACCAAAAACTTTTACTCAAGTAGGATTTTACTGGGTGACTTTTACTGAAGTCATTTTCTATTAAGATATCTTTACTTTTAAGTATGACAATTGGGTACTTTTTACACCACTGTTCATACCTTTAATTTGTCTTAACTACTTAGGGAGAAACGACGCACTAGCGGGCTGCTCCCGACACTACCCGGTGAAATGTAAGGCGCCAAATTCAAAATCCCAAAGTTGAATTATTAAACATTCATCAATATACAAGTGTTGCATAGTCATCAAAAGCTCTGATTCTTGGCAATATTACAGCGTTGTCAGATTTCAAAAAGGCTTTACGGCGAAAGCACCACATTTGATTGTTTGAGGATAGCACCTCTAATATTTATGCATTAGCATAAATTCATATCCAGCGCGGGTCACACAAAACCCATGAATATGAATATTAGCGATTTATATTTTACACGGATGATAACCTAAACGATATAAAAGGAAAATAAAGTGGAGCGCGCGCTCACGTTCTCGTGCCCGGAAAATGTTGACATTTCTGCTTCCTTCAGTAATTCTTCCTCTGTATGGTTCTGTTCGGTGCTAAAGCCTCAACACTGTATAGACTGTTGACATCTAGTGGAAGCCTTAGGTACTGCAACCTAGGAGCTATTATACATGTATTTCAATAGCAAGTCTATGGAAAAGAGGAAATGTCACAACAACAAAGAATTCTGTACTGAAATTCCTCGGGTTTTCGCCTGCTATATCAGTTCTGTTATACTCACAGACATTATTTTAACGGTTTTAGAAACTTCAGTGTTTCCTCTCCAATAGTACTAATTATGTGCATATCCTAGTTTCTGGGCCTGAGTGGCAGGTATTTTAGTTTGGGCACACCAGACTCTCCAAAACCAACACCTCGGCTGCTGCTCCCTAAGTAGTTAATGGTTTAATGATATTTCAGTTAGTAGTATTAGGCTTTTTGTCATTTGGTTTGCAACGGCAAAGAGGGACTTCTTTTCTGTCCACTTATGCTTGCATCATTTCGGTCTTACAATGCTTTGCTCAACTGTAAGGTTTGTTCAAATTTCTCATTAGAAGAAACAATAGCAAGATACAAAGTCACTCACTCACTCATATTACCTTAGGCCTCCCTTGTTTTGGGGTTACTCAAAAACAACTTTCTGAACCTAGAACTCTGTTAGATTCATTAGTTTGATTATGAAATATCGCGGCAGCAGAAATGTAGCATGCATTCAACTGAAAGAGTGGCTTAATAGGCCAAGTCATATATCAAATGGAGAGAATATCAAATTTGGGCTTCTGTACAATAAGACACAGGTGTGTTATCTATTTAAAAAAAACACCAGACCCGTTGTGTGTTCCTCTGCTTGGCTGCCTGCATTGCCGTGTGGGATGTTGAAATGGATCCTGACTGGAATAGCTGTTATTTTATGAGGTGACAGGCTGCTGACCTTCTCCTCCAGCCATGGCCTCCAGGGCCAAAGGGCGTGTGTGTCATGGAGTCGTAAAGGTGACCTAGAGGAGTTCAGTTCACTAGGCTGTAACCAAGTCCACATGCAGGTTATATGGTAATTACTAACAACACTATAAGCCACACAGATGTTACTCTTGTCTACAGCAGGTGGCAGACTTTCACACAGACATCAGGAGAAGAAATTAAGCAATGTAATTGTAGGGATATCAGTCAGCGCTATTGCCAAGTCTTTCTTTTACACTACTCGCAATAATTTCTGCTTCTGTTGGACATGCAATGGCAAGAATTGGTTTCCCTCCCTCGTTCTTTTCTTCTTCGTAATTACTTGGCATTGAAAGTTTATCTAGCAGCAGTCAAGCAGAACCCATTAGCTTTGGATAGCGATGCCAAGAGAGCCAAACCTTGCCTTCAGCGCCTAAATGACCAGGTGCCTACTTGGCACAGTGACCTGCATCATGACATGCAGGGGGAGAGTGGGCAATCCACTGTTTTTGAGTTAGACCTGTGTTCAAATGCTATTTGAGTCTTTCAAATACTTAACGTGTTTTGATCTAGCCCACCTGGAGTGCCATATGGAGGGGTTTTGCAAGCTCAATAAAGCACAGAGTATTTGAACCCAGGTCTGGAGTCCAGTGCAGTGGAGGACAGATTCTAGTAAATTTGTTATCTAATTGGATTAGCCTATTGGATTGTAAAAGGTCAAACTGAACTGTAGGTAGGTGGGTTAGATGGCTTGCGGTAGATAAGTATTTTCTGTAAGGTTTATTCTGTTTTTCTTTGCTCTCTTGGAGAGGAAACCAAATCTGACTTAATTGTACATGGTGAGTGTGTTCTGAAAGGGTTATACAAAAAATTCCCCCCTCATTTGAGTTGAAGGTCATACCAAACTGAATTGTAGGTAGATGGGTAGGTTGAATAGCTAGCGGTAGATAATAGTTGGGTATTTTTGAAAGGTATATTCTCCTTCCTTCCCTCATTACAGTTTGGTGATAAGTGTTTGTGTGTGTTTTAAAGATCTCTCTGATGCCCCATTAAACTCCAGGTTAGGAAAGGAAAAGATTATCTTGTGGTTGTCATTTCCTAACTCAAACAGCACTAGGGAATCAGTGAAAAGAAGGCGAGAGAGAGGGGAGAAGTGAAAACTCAGACCAGGTCAGGGGGGGGAAAAGCTCAGTCAAAAAAAACTGGCAAACAACAGGGCTCCATTGAGATTTGGAGAACATCATTAGTGTGGAAGCAGCACTGGAAGCACTTGAGCAGAATTGGGAGAGAAGACAGGAATGCCGTCATGGGGCCCAGATAAACACAAGTGATCCCTGACCCCACCAGGACTGCTCTAGTGTGGAGGAATAACTGGGGTACAGAAACCTTTTTAAATGGAGCGTGCCAACTCGACAACATCCGGTGAAATTGCAGAGCGCGAATTCAAAATACAAAATTCGTAATAGTAAACATTCATGAAAAACAAGTGTCATTCACCATTCTTTAGCTTAGAATCTTGTTAATTGAACCACTTTGTTCCGATTTACAATCGGCTTTACGACAAAAGCATAGCATTTGATTATCTGAGGACAGCGCCCCGCATACTTCCTGCATATAAATATATTTCAGACCAGCACAGGCGTCACAAAAATCAAAAATGGCGATAAAATAAATCACTTGCCTTTGAAGATCTTCCTCTGTTTGCAATCCAAAGGGTCCCAGCTACACAATAAATAGTTTTGTTCTATAAACTCCCTCTTTATGTCCCCAAAACTCTGTTTGGTTGGCACGTTTTGTTCAGTAATCCACCCGTTCAACATACAGACAAAAGAATCCAAAAAGTTACTGATAAATTTCGTCCAAACAAGTCAAACAATGTTCTAATCAATCATCAGGTACCCTAATATGTAAATAAACAATAAAATTTAAGACTGAATGTAGTATGTTCAATACCCGGGATAAATAACAAAGAGCGCGCCCTCAGTCATGCGCGCCACAGGACTACAGACCCAAGGAGGAACCCAATGATAAACTATAGCTACTTGTTCATTTTTCAAAGAACAAGCCTGAAACCTTGTCTAAAGACTGACATCCAGTGGAAGCCATAGGTACTGCAATCTGGGAGCTATTCTTTTCATTGTGCAATAGGAAACCATACCAATTTTTCCGGATGGGTTTTCCACGGGTTTTCGCCTGCCATATCAGTTCTGTTATACTCACAGACATTATTTTAACAGTTTTAGAAACTTCAAAGTGTTTCTATCAAATACAACTAATTATATGCATATCCTATCTTCTGGGCTTGAGTAACAGGCATTTTACTTTGGGCATGCCAGACTCTCCGAACTTCCGAACACTGCCCCCTAGCACGGGTGAGGTTAATGAGTGGTATTACCTGAACTTGTCCAAAAGGAACACAGATTTTTGTTGTTTTCTGTTTTTTTTCTGATCACGACCCATGTGTACTTGTCCAAATGGTCTCTCTGATCTGTCTGTAGATGGAGCCCACCACTAATGTCGGTCTTCATGCATTCAAATTCATCCTTGTCCCTCTTCATGCTTTTTAAACAATCTACTTATCTTCTCCGGCTTTCTCTCTGTTTCTACTATTTCTCTCTCTCTTTCACTCTTGTGCTCTCGCTCTCTCTATGCCTCATTCCCCCTCCTCTGCCTCTCAACTGAGTTTTGAAATTCCTTGGCCCCATCCGGTACCAGCATGGGATGTTTGGCTTGGCATAGCCAGACTTGTTCCAGCACAGCACTTTCGTGGAACAGGCAGAGGAGGGAGGTAGTCTGTGGTGTCCTGATAATAAAGAATGTTGTTCTATTCTCAATCACTCTGTGGGACTTGTCTTCAGACCTGTATCTGACCCAGAGGTTCTGCTATCTAGTATACTGCTTTTAGTGAATACATTTAAAACTATTACTGGTAAATATGTTTAATGTATGCATATGCGTTACGAACGTTCACTATGTGGATATACTTTACCAATCAACATTTTGGACACAGCTACTCATTCTAGGATTTTTCTTTAGTTTTACTATTTTCTACATTGTAGAATAATAGTGAAGACATCAAAACTATGAAATAACACACGGAATCATGTAGTAACCAAAAAAGTGCATTTTAATTAACAGGTGTGCCTTATTAAAAGTTAATTTGAAATTTCTTTCCTTAATGCATTTGAGCCATTCAGTTGTGTTGTGACAAGGTAGGGGTGGTATACAGAAGATAACTCTATTTGGTAAAAGACCAAGTCCATATTATGGCAAGAACAGCTCAAATAAGCAAAGAGAAATGACAGTCTATCATTACTTTAAGACATGAAGGTCAGTCAATATGGAACATTTCTTCAAGTGCAGTCGCAAAAACCATGAAGCGCTAAGATGAAACTGGCTCTCATGAGGACCGTCACAGGAAAGGAAGACCCCGAGTTACTTCTGCTGCAGAGGATAAGTTCATTAGCGTTACCAGACTCAGAAATCGGCAAATAACTGCACCTCAGATTGCAACTCACAGAGTTCAGGTAACGGACACATCTCAACATCAACTGTTCAGAGGAGACTGCTTGAATCAGGCATTCATGGTCGTATTGCTGCAAAGAAAGCACTACTAAAAAACACAATTAAGAAGAAGAGACTTGCTTGGGCCAAGAAACACAAGCAATGGACATTAGACCGGTGGAAATCTGTCCAAATTTGAGGTTTTTGCTTCCAACTCCGTGTCTTTGAGACGCAGAGTAGGTGAACAGATGATCTTCGCATCTGTGGTTCCCACCATGAAGCATGGAGGAGGAACTGTGGGGGTGCTTTGCTGGTGACACTGTCAGTGATTTATTTAGAATTCAAGGCACGCTTAACCAGCATGGCTACCACAGCATTCTGCAGCAATATGCCATCCCATGTGGTGTGTGCTTCGTCCCACTATAATTTTTTTTTTTAACAGGACAATGACCCAACACACCTCCAGGCTGTGTAAGGGCTATTTGACCAAGGAGAGTGATTGAGTGCTGCATCAGATGACCTGGCCTCGACAATCACCTGACCTCAACCCAATTGAGATGGTTTGGAATGAGTTGGACCGCAGAGTGAAGGAAAAGCAGCCAAAATGTGCTCTGCTTATGTGGGAACTTCTTCAAGACTTTTGGAAAAGCATTCCAGGTGAAGCTTCTTGAGGAAATGCAACGAGTATGCAAAGCTGTCATCAAGGCAAGAGGTGGCTACTTTGAAGAATCTAAAATATTACATATTTTGATTTGTTTAACACTTTTTTGGTTACTACATGATTCCATATGTGTTATTTCGTAGTTTTGATGTCTTCACTATTATTCTACAATGTAGAATATGGTAAACATGAAGAAAAATCCTTGAATGAATAGGTGATTGAGCAACTTTTGACTGATCCTCTAGATAAATGTGTACTTTAGTATTTCTATACAAAAATGTAACATTAAGATCCTTCTCATCATTGGTGCATCAGTTTTGACTTTTGTAGCCAAAAGTTATATTGATTAGTGACTGCAAAAGTAAATATTGGTTTGTACAGGATCTGCATTCTTGCTTTAAGCTAACGTGATTACTAATTGTCAAGGGCAATCGTAATGACTTGAATGATTGCGTATATGAACTTTGCTTTTTCTAAGTTTGGTTGTGTTGGGGTGGTTGTGGGTTCAGGACACCCTCTCACTCACCCCATCTATTTCACTGTAATTCTCTTCATTTAGTCATCATGTGAGGCCTTTGATTTTCTACACCGGCTGAATCCAGGGGGAACAATGGCATGTATTGTACTTCTGTGTGTGTGTGTGTGTGTGGCATGATCCTGTGGACACCCTCTCCATGTGAAGCTTATCAAAGGATGCCATAGTCATCTTATCGACACTGGGTGCATGACCAGGCTCCACTCCACTTTCCCTCTGTCTGGTTCCCTTTCTTTTCTTATCTGGTTAGCTTTGAGGATATTGGACTGCCTGGTAAGTGGGGGAATAACCCTAGGGCAGTAAGGCTAGCGCATTACATTATGACATAGTACTGTTCACTTAGTGGGGCAGTCTGTCTGTTCTCTCTTTAGTCGGCAGGTAACCTAGTGGTTAGAGCGTTGGACTTGTAACCGAAAGGTTGCAAGATCAAATCCCCGAGCTGACAAGGTTAAAAATATATATATATGTTGTTCTGCCCCTGAACAAGGCAGTTAACCCACTGTTCCTAGGCTGTCATTGAAAATAAGAATTTGTTCTTAACTGACTTGCCTAGTTAAATAAAGATAAAATAAAATAGTCTGAAAAATTAAGCAGCAGATCACTCATGGATCTTTCACGGTGAACTTTTAGCAGTCTTCTATATATGTAAGGGGTCAGATGCTGTGAGTCTGGGTGATTGCTGCAACAGTAAAGATAGATTTAACTGCTGTTTGATTTGTAGCTTCGCTTGGCTGGAGAGTGCATTAATAGGCCATGAAATAGTGTATCATATCTGAAATAAACCATAGGTCGCTCTAAGATTTATGCTGTGATTTTGTAGGTCTGTCAGTGTATTGCTTTGTGAAGGGTTCTGAGTTGTGAATGGTAATGAAGATATTGAGAACAAATGCTTGAATCCAATTCAAATCAGTTAATTTACATCCCAATGGAAGGATCGTGCTCAGCTGAAACACTATGCCAAACAAGTTTTACACATACTGTCAACTTACACATGCTCATTGACCAATGAGAATGAGACCATGTGCAAAAACACCTATACATTCTCCGTGGTCATTTACATTAACACTGGTCAACATGGCAACATATGGCTTCTAGATAATACTGAAGATTGTGTATGCATTGGTACATCTGATCTTCTTAGTTCTCTGTGAGACGTGCACAGCGGCCCATACCTTCCCGAGAAGGTAAATATTCATACAGGCAATGAATATACTACTGTGATGTGTTCAAACGGATATTAGGAGGAAGGTGTTTTAGCTATGATACAGATATACACATATAGTGAAACATAATCAGTTCCCATCATTTGGTATTTTTTACACAGTCACTCTTATTTTTCATCCTGAATCCTTTTCTTTCCTAAAGGGTGATATTCTAGCGCACCACTATTATGTTGCCTTAAAAGGAAAGTGGGTCATGGAAAGCTGTTTTAGCTGTGTGCCTCATTAACCCCACTCACTTAGTCACTAAATAGGAATTCAAACATGGCCAGATTTTTAAACTAGACGTGAATGAGCAGTGGGCTGCCTTTTTGTAAACTTTCTGGCCCAGATTTAACTGCATCATCATGATGAACTTGAATAGACTAGAGGGCTCTCTGTCTGGCTTCATGAGAGATTAGAGAATCTCCCTATTTGATGACTCTGTGGAAGAGTTGCCATGTGTACATTTATACATTTTAAAAATAGTAATTTAAAAAAAATGTATCCTTGTTTTTTTTCTAGCAAATAACACGATCCTCACAAGAAGACAAGTCCGACGATAAACCCGAAGAGGACAAGTTGGAGAAGTCAGAGAAAAAAGAGGACGAGCAGAATAAGGAAGAGGAAGAGAAAGATGAAAAGGAGGACTCCAGGTGAATTTTGAATAGCTCTGTGTGTGCATATACACTTGCGCATTGGTTTCCCACAGATACTGCTTTTAGTCCTGGCTATAGTCAGCATCTGGCCTGGTCTACTTCTGAGAATCTGTACCTACCAGTAAATGTTTGCCTTCAGTTGAGGCGACAGGAATTCTGGAGCCCTCATAGATGTGTTGTAAATCAGGTCATAGAGCAAGTGAGAGCGGGAGAGAACCACTGCCCTTCTCTGTGGTGATGGCCAGGCTGACCATACCACCCGACTGCTTTCAATGTTCCATCGATTACTCGTGTCCGCTCTCCTTCGGATGTTCTACTCCAATTAATTTTGAGATGGAGAAAGGTTGAGAAGCGAATTGAAAAAGAGCTACTGACTCTTAAGAGGAGAGCCCGGCAGACATCTTGACCCCAGGACTCTGATCCATTAGCCAGATAACTCCCTGTCTTTTTACCCAGCTGGATCAGTGGGCAGCAGTTAGTCATGACTCGTGTCCTAACCAACCATCAAATGAGAAATGCAAGTGCCTGTAAAAAATAAATAAAACTGTTAATGGAAATGTTTTCTTATTATTTAGATTGGACTATTATTTAGATTTTCTTAAGCATTTAGCTGTGCAAATAATAGGCTTGTACAGTTTATGAAAATGTCCATTGTGGAGGAGTTGAATAAAATAAAACAATCCCTTCTCTTGTGTCTTCCAGGGACATCGGAAAAGACAAAGACAAGTGTGACGGCGGGGAGGACGAGGACGGTAAGGAGCAGAGCACGCCACGCGGCAGGAAGACCGCCAACAGCCAGGGCCGGCGCAAGGGAAGGATCACCACACGCTCCATGGCCAATGAGGCTGCCTCTGTGGCGGCCGAGGAGCCACCGCCACCCGAGCCTCTCTTGCTCTCCGAGCCCCCTCAGCCTTCCAAACCTGACCCGACTACCCAGAAGGCTGTGAGAGAGCCCACCAAATCTGCACCAGGTGAACCCCCCATGGACCCTAACAGAGGAGGTAAGCACCTCAGCTATTCTACGCTTTTAATAGCCCACTACCATCCCCTGAAAGAAAGAAAAATGTTTACCAAGATCCTTCTCAAAAATATGGACTTTTATGCTTACTAAGGTGGTTTACTAGTTTTGTGGTTATGTTGTGTTTGTGACAATGGGACTGAGTATATAATATAACTCTCAACTCCTGTCCACTCGAGGTATTGCTCCTCAGCTATGGAGGTTTGAATAAGTGTGTGGAGTGTGGCTTCATGATTATCTTATGTGAGAGATCAACTGTTGTGTGTTTTTCCTGGAAAGGCCCTGAAATATAATAGCATTTGTGAGGATGCTTTTATAGGTCCCAGCTGTAGAAGAGGATGGCACAACGTGCCTAAATAAGTCCCAATGGTCATGCAGCTGAGCTGAAACACCTCTAGCTTCAAGAAAAACACCACCATATAATTAACCCCATTTACCTTTACACACACGTGATAGGGTGGGCAGTTAACAACTGGAGTCCGTTCTATTCATTAGAAATGTAGCTATCTGTAATGTCATCGCACTGAATAGGTCCCTAGTTCACCAGGTTCAGGTTGTTGTTTTGCTCCTCAGCACAATGCCATAACAGACTTCTATCTCTCACTTCTGTAACCTAGCCAGGGGTTCAGTCTGTCTAGCCTATACCCTAGCCATCATCACTGTGGCAATAGTGTGGTGTCTGGGGTGGACCTATTGTCATGGCTCCTCACAGCTGTACCTGAGCCTAACCACTTAATTTGTCCTTGTGCTGCTCTGAGAGCTTCTTTTGATGTTTGTGTGCTGAACGTCAGACAGTGCAGGCCCAGGTCTCTAACCAGAACATTCAAGCAAACATCATATTTTAGAAAGGTGAATTTAAGCTACATCCTTGTAAAGATGAGAGTGGAATAATTGATTATCCATTTCAGAAAGGTGAATATCCATCCAAGGATGTAAAATTAAGTTGCATTATTTTTCAAGGAATTTAGTCTATGGCTGGTTCTGTATTAACCAAAACCTACATGTTGTTGTGCTGTCCTTCCCTCCTCTCTGCTCTGTGTCTTAAGTCTACACCTTATTTCCCAGTCTGTCTGTCAACCACCTGACCCCTTTTGGCTCTGGTGCATCAGGGATTTGCATAGGACCATTTTAAGTTCAATCCTTTGAAATGACTGACTGCTGAGCAGACTGTGCTTGTCTCCTCTCTTCTCCTCTGCTAATTTACTGGGGATTCACAGCCTCTGTGCTGGTTTTGTGTGTGTTAGGCTTGGGCGGTATCCAGATAGTCAGTCATACCTTCATATCTTTTGCCATCACGGGATATTCGGTAATACCAGCACTGAACACAAAGGGGAGCTATTTTCAAACCCCACTGAGCCTCTGTAATCCAAAGGTTAGCAATGTTAACAAGTACATGTAAAATCCCATAGAGAATGCTAACGAGCTTCTGGCGAACATTTTTATGGCCTTTAACTGAAATTATTTGCAGACATCCCAGCTCAGTTATACAAGTAACAAAATGCTACTCACAGTTTGCTGCAAGCACAAAACAAATATTAGACGGCAAGGCTATAGAATCCAGGAGGGGATTTCTCTGATTTTTACCAAGAAAAGCTTGATTTTGGAAGAAGTTAACTAGCTACTAAATCAGCAAACCAAACGCACAACTGCATATAGCACAAATGCACAACTGTATTTAGCACATTTTACACTGTTAACTTAGCCAGCTAGATGTCTTATAACTACTAACATTTAGGTGGGGAATTCCGTACTGTAACTAGGTCCCCTGGCGCACAAGAGTGAGTATCTCTCAAGACTCCGGTCTCATCTTTGTGTGCTTGTAAACAAACACCACGTGACTGGGGACTACCGGAAAGTTTCATTAAGAGACATTATGTGACGGGTGAAACGAAGAATGAGATTTTCTTTGTCTCCTAATGTATTGCACAAGTTGAGTGCAGGTATTTGCTTAAAAAGTAGCTTCAAATATTCCAATTTATTAAAAAAAAACTTCAAATAATAGTTTCAAAGGTATTTGTACAGTTGAAGTCGGAAGTTTACATATACCTTAGCCAAATACATTTAAACTCAGTTTTTCACAATTCCTGACATTTAATCCTAGGAAAAATACCCTGTCTTAGGTCAGTTAGGATCACCACTTTATTTTAAGACTGTGAAATGTCAGAATAATAGTACAGAGAATAATTTATTTATTTAATCACATTCCCAGTGGGGCAAAAGTTTACATACAATTAGTATTTGGTAGCATTACCCTTTAGCTTCTTAGAGAGCGGCAGCAGAGGTGACGGTTTTGGAGAGTCTGGCGTGCCCAAAGTAAAATGCATGCCACTCAGGCCCAGAAAATAGGATATGCACATAATTAGTACTATTGGATAGGAAACACTCTGAAGTTTCTAAATACGTTAAGATAATGTCTGTGAGTATAACAGAACTGATATTGCAGGCGAAAACCCGAGGAAAATCCATCCGGATTTGCAGTTTTGTTTTGTAGATTACCTTTTTCTCCAAGCTGCCTATTGCATACAATGTTATGTAGGACTGAGACTGCAGTACCTATGGCTTCCACTAGATGCCAACAGTCTTTATACAGAGTCTGGAAGGTCTAGCTCTAAGTAGAACGGATAGGAAGAGGAAGTAGTCAGGGGCCCACTTTTGTTTACAACATTTGACGGGAGCAAGATTGTGAGCGCGCACCACTTTATTTTCCTTTCCTATTGTTCACGTTATCGTCCGGTTGAAATATTACAGTAAATATACTTAAAAGGATACCTAAGGATACATAAAAAATGATGTTGGATTTGTTTGTAGAAAGTTTATAGGTATAATTTGAACGTGTTCTCTTCACGGTTCAATGGGCGACTCAAGCGGTGGATTTTCTGATCATAACGCCAACCAAACTGGAGATTTATGGATATAATAAATGACTTTTTCTAACAAAATAACCATTGGATGTCTTCGTTGGACACTTGGGAAGCCCTCAGCAGAAGTTCTTCGAAAGGTAAGTGATTTATTTTAGCTGTGATATGGGTTTTGTGTGATCCGCGCTGGATATTAATTTATGCTAATGTGGAAAATATGTGGGGTGCTATCCTCAAACAATCAAATGTTGTGCTTTCGCCGTGAAATCTGACCGCTGTGATATTGCCAAGAATCAGAGCTTTTGATGACTATGCAACACTTGTATATTGATGAATGTTTAATAATTAAACTTTTGGATTTTGAATTTGGCGCCTTACATTTCACCGGGTAGTGTCGGGAGTGGCCCGCTAATGCGCCGCTACTCCCTAAGTAGTTTAAACGTTTCAGGTAGCCTTCCACAAGCTTCCCACAATAAGTTGGGTGAATTTTGGCCCATTCCTCCTGACAGAGCTGGTGTAATTGAGTCAGGTTTGTAGGCCTTCTTGCTCACACACGCCTTTTCAGTTCTGCCCACAGATTTTCTATAGGATTGAGGTCTTTGTGATGGCCACTCCAATACCTTGACTCTTGTCCTTAAGCCATTTTGCCACAACTTTGGAAGTATGCTTGGGGTCATTGTCCATTTGGAAGACCCATTTGCAACCAAGCTTTAACTTCCTGACTGATGTCTTGAGATGTTGCTTCAATATATCCACATAATTTTTCTGCCTCATGATGCCATCTATTTTGTGAAGTGCACCAGTCCCTCCTCCAGCAAAGCACCCCCACAACATGATGCTGCCACCCCCGTCCTTCATGGTTGGGATGGCATTCTTCGGCTTGCAAGCCTCCCCCCTTTTCCTCCAAACATAACGATGGTCATTTATGGCCGAACAGTTCTATTTTTGTTTCATCAGTCCAGAAAAAAAAAATATACGATGTTTGTCCCCATGTGCAGTTGCAAACCGTGGTCTTCCTTTTTTCTTGGCATTCCCACCACCATGCTTGACTGTTGGGATAAGGTTCTTCTGGTGGTAGGCGGTGTTGGGTTTTTGCTAAACATAGCGGTGTTGATTGTGACAATGTAAATAGTCTGGGTAGCCATTTGAAGCTCAAGCTGACACATCGACGGCACTAAAAGAAATTCATTGGACTCTATGTAAATAATAATACATTTTATTTAAGGCGCCTTTCTCGACACTCAAGGACACCGTACAGGGAAACATAAGACATTTAAAAGCATAGAACAGCATTAAAAACAACAAAAGAAGCAGAGCAATTGACGTCAAGTGAGAGAGGCAGTTTTAAACAGGTGTGTTTTGAGTTGTGATTTGAAATGGGAAAATGAATCGATGTTTCTGAGTTGGGATGGTAATGAGTTCCAGAGACGGGAGCAGAGCGGCTGAATGCTCTGCTCCCCATAGTGGTGAGACGGCGGGGGGACAGACAGGTGTATGGAGGAAGAGGATCTAAGGAGCGGGTGGAAGTTGGACCCTGGAGGAGATCAGACAAATATGGGGCGAGTTTATGGATGGACTTGAATGTTAACAGAAGGACTTTGAATTGGATACGGAACTGGACCGGGAGCCAGTGAAGCTGTTGGAGAACAGGAGTGATGTGATGAATGGAGGGGGTTCGAGTAATGATGCGGGCAGCTGAATTCTGGACCAGTTGAAGTTTATGGAGGGATTTATGAGGGAGGCCAAAAAGGAGAGAGTTGCAGTAGTCCAAACGGGAAGTGACGAGACTGTGGACAAGGACGGCGGCAGTATGGGGGGTAAGGGAGGGACGGAGTCGATTGATGTTTCTTAGATGGAAATAGGCAGACCGTGTAATGTTATTAATGTGCGATTGAAAAGATAATGAGCTGTCAAGGATGACACCCAGACTCTTAACCTGTGGGGAGGGTGAAACGGAGGAGTTATCAATATTAAGAGAAAAACTGTCGGTTTTGGATAAAGTAGATTTAGTGCCAATAAGGAGAACCTCAGTTTTATTACTGTTTAATTTGAGGAAGTTTTGGGAAAACCAGGTTTTTATTTCCGAGATGCATTCAGTAAGGGAGGTGAGCGGGAGAGTGGACGAGGGTTTGGTCAAAAAGTAGAGCTGGGTGTCATCAGCATAACAGTGGAATTGAATATTGAATTTGCGGAAGATATTGCCCAGGGGCAGGAGATAAATGATGAAAAGTAGGGGCCCCAGGCACCAAAAGTGACAGCGGAGGGACTGGATTTAAAAGATTTAAGTTGAATGAACTGAGTGCGGCCAGAGAGATAAGATGTGAACCAGTCTAACGGAGTGTGGCTAATGCCGATGGAAGATAACCTGTTGAGGAGGACAGTGTGACTGATGGTATCAAAGGCTGCACTCAGATCGATGAGGATGGTAAGAAGTCCAGAATCAGCTGCCATAAGGAGGTCATTGGTGATTTTGATAAGTGCTGTTTCGGTGCTATGAAGTGGACGGAAACCGGACTGGAACTGTTCATACAAGTTATTGTGGAAGGCTTGGATTTCCTGATAAGTTCTGTTATTTCTGAAATAGCGGGTAGCTGGAAGGAAGAAAATGAATGTATGGATGGGTGAAAGTCGACTGATGCTGAGGTGAGGGATAGATCCAAGATGCTGGTGAATGTTTTTGATTTTTTCAGTAAGAAATGACATAATGGAGTTGCAGAAGGAGGTTGTATACAAGTGAGGGGGGAGAAAGTTCTGGGGTTGGGTGATATTGTTAAGTAGGGAAAACAGTGACTTGGAGTTTCCTTTATTAGCAATGATTATACTGGAGTAATAGTGGGTTTTGGTGCTAGCAACAGAGTCCTTATAATGTAAGATGTGGTTATTGTAAATTTCTTTGTGAATAGTGAGACCAGCTTTTCTATAGAGACGTTCAAGTTGCCGACCTTTGGCTTTCAAGAGACGAAGATCGGGGGTGAACCAAGGGGCGGAGACAGAAAAAGAAACAGATCGGGTTTTTAACGGAGCAAGGGAATTTAGAATATTATGGAGTCCAGTGTTGTAGTGAGAGACCAGATCATCAGGGGTGGATAGATTGTGAGTGTCAGGGAGGCAGAAGAAGTGGATACTTGAAGTGAGTGTGGCGAGATTGATATTCTTTATATTCCGAAATGAAATGAGGCGTGATATTTTAGAGATGGAGAGCGTGAGTTCAACTGTAAATGAGAGGAAAAAATTGTCAGTTATGGGGAGTTCAACAGCTGTAAGGTCAGAAGGGGTGACACCAGAGCAGCAGATTAAATCCAGAGTATGTCCTTTGGACAAAATCACCCAGCAGTATTATGTTTGGTGAGAGAGAAGATAACTGAGTGAGAAAAGCAGAAAAATCATTTATAAATTCACTATTTGGTTTAGGGGGACGGTAGACAGTAGCAATGATGGTTGGAGTGGGACCAGACAACTTACAGACAGCAGATTCAAACGAGCTAGAGACCGGCACGGACACCGGCGAGACTTTCCACTTCTCACGATAAATTATCGCGAGACCTCCTCCTGGCCAGAGCCACGGGGTTGACAGATGTAAACAAACCCACTGGGAGTGGATTCATTCAGCTGAGAAATGTCGTTGGGCTGTTGCCATGTCTCAGTTAAACAAAGAAAGTCTAGGTGACGATCAGAGATGAGGTCCTGGATGAATTGTCCCTTGTCTGTCAGTGAGCGGATGTTGAGCAGAGCGAAGTTGAGTGCGGTGTTGTCACAGCTGGAGGGTGTGCTAGCCGACCGAGCTAGGTGGGCTAACACACTGTGGTCAACAGCCCGTTTGGTGGAACGTAGAGGGCGACGAGAGCTGGACCAGATGGACTTTTGCTGTTGTGGTGGAAATTCCGGCGCGACCCTCTGTGGATATATCTCGGACGAGGCTGGAAGGCGATGTCCGGATGAAGATGGAAAGCCTCCGGCGCAGGTCCAGGCAGATGACAGCGCAGCCGGAGCAGGTCAATGGCCGAATACTGATGCAAACCCGTCACTAGCAGGTGAACAGGCAGTAGAAAGAGCCAGGCACAGACAAACAAGAAGTATGTCCTACAAGTCCACATTGTTGATGAAGATTTAAGCAACATCGACGGCCAGTGAAAACGCCAGATGAGGCTCAAACCAGAACAGAACAGGTGAGCTAACTGTAAAAGTATTCCCAATGAAGGCAATTACACTGTCCAATTAGGTCATAGAACCATAAAGTGAGTCTGTAAAGTTCAAAGTAAAAAAAAAAAAAGGTTTCTGGCAGCGAGCAGCGGCAACTAGGTGCGCCAGCATTCACTCGACAGCTGATGAAAACCACATATCCTGAGGCTGCATTTATTGTGGCTGGGGATTTTAACAAGGCTAATCTGAAAACAAGGCTCCCTAAATTTTATCAGCATATCGAATGTGCGACCCGGGCCAGGAAAACCCTGGATCATTGTTATTCTAACTTCCGTGATGCCCTCCTTTCGTTAAATCTGACCATGAATCCATTTTGTTGCTCCCAGCCTATAGACATAAACTAAAACAGGGAACGCCCGTGCTCAGGTCTGTTCAACGCTAGTCTGACCAATCTGATTCCACGTTGCAAGATTGCTTCGAGCACGTGGACTGGGATATGTTCCGGATAGCATCAGACAACAACATTGATGTATACGCTGATTCAGTGAGCGAGTTCATTAGTGAGTGCCCATAGCAACTATTTAAACCTTCCCCAACCAGAAACGGTGGACTGATGGCAGCATTCGCACAAACCTGAAAGCGCGAACCACTGCTTTTAACCAGGGTAAGGCGACCGGAAACATGACTGAATACAAACAGTGTAGCTATTCCCTTCGCAAGGCAATCAAACAAGCTAAGAGTCAGTATAGAGACAAAAGTAGAGTCACAATTCAACCGCTCAGACACGAGAGGAATGTGGCAGGGTCTACAGTCAATCACGGACTACAAAAAGAAAACCAGCCCAGTCGCGGACACCGATTTCTTTCTCCCAGACAAACTAAACAACTTCTTTGCTCGCTTTGAGGACAATACAGTGCCACCGACACGGCCCGCTACAAAAACCTGCAGGCTCACCTTCACCGCAGCCAACGTGAGTAAAACATTTAAGTGTGTTAACCCTCGCAAGGCTGCCGGACCAGATGGCATCCCTGGCCGTTCCTCAGAGCATGCGCAGACCAGCTGGCTGGTGTGTTTACGGACATATTTAATCAATACTTATCCCAGTCTGCTGTTCCCACATGCTTCAAGAGGGCCACCATTGTTCCTGTTCCCAAGAAAGCTAAGGTAACTGAGCTAAATGACTATCGCCCCGTAGCACTCACTTCCGTCATCATGAAGTGCTTTGAGAGATTAGTCAAGGATCATATCACCTCCATCCTACCTGACACCCTAGACCCACTCCAATTTGCTTACCGTCCCAATAGGTCCACAGACGACGCAATCGCAACCCATCTGGACGAGAGGAATACCTATGTAAGAATGCTGTTCATCAAATACAGCTCAGCATTTAACACCATAGTACCCTCCAAACTCGCCATTAAGCTCGAAACCCTAGGTCTCGACCCCGCCCTGTGCAACTGGGTCCTGGACTTCTTGATGGGATGGCCCCAAGTGGTGAGTGTAGGAAACATCTCCACCCCGCTGACCCTCAACACTGGGGCCCCACAAGGGTGCGTTCTCAGCCCTCTCCTGTACTCCCTGTTCACCCACGCCTCCAACTCAATCATCAAGTTTGCAGACGACACAGTGGTAGGCTTGATTACCAACAACGACTAGACTGCCTACAGGGAGGAGGTGAGGGCCCTCGGAGTGTGGTGTCAGGAAAATAACCTCTCACTCAACGTCAACAAAACTAAGGAGTTGATCGTGGACTTGGGAAACAGCAGAGGGGAGCACCCCCTATCCACATCGAGGGGACAGTAGTGGAGAAGGTGGAAAGTTCCTCGGCGTACACATCCCGGAAAAACTGAAATGGTCCACCCACTCAGACAGTGTGGTGAAGAAGGCACAACAGCGCCTCTTCAACCTCAGGAGGCTTAAGAAATTTGGCTTGTCACCAAAAACACTCACAAACTTCTACAGATGCACAATCGAGAGCATCCTGTCGGGCTGTATCACCGCCTGGTACGGCAACTGCTCCGCCCACAACCGTAAGGCTCTCCAGAGGGTAGTGAGGACTGCACAACACATCACCGGGGGGTAAACTACCTGCCCTCCAGGACACCTACACCACCTGATGTCACAGGAAGGCCAAAAAGATCATCAAGAACAACAACCACCCGAGCCACTGCCTGTTCACCCTGCTATCATCCAGAAGGCTAAGTCAGTACAGGTGCATCAAAGCTGGGACCGAGAGACTGAAAAACAGCTTCTATCTCAAGGCCATCAGACTGTTACACAGCCATCACTAACACTGAGTGGCTGCTGCCAACATACTGACTTAAATCTCTAGCCACTTTAAATTATAGAAAATTGGATGTAACAAGTGTATCACTAGCCACTTTAAACAATTTTGTATATAATGTTTACATATCCGACATTACTCATATCAAATGTATATACTGTACTCTATACCATCTACTGTATCTTGCCTATGCCATTCGGCCATCGACTCAAATCTCTAGCCACTTTAATAATCATAATTGGATGAAATAAATGTATCACTAGCCACTTTAAACGATGCCATTTATATAATGTTTACATATCCTACACTACTCATCTCACATGTATATACTGTACTCTATACCATATACTGCATCTTGCCTATGCCGGTCAGCCATCGCTCATCCATATACAGTGGGGCAAAAAAGTATTTAGTCAGCCACCAATTTTCATCATAGGTACACTTCAACTATGACAGACAAAATGAGGAAAGAAATCCAGAAAATCACATTGTAGGATTTTTAATGAATTTATTTGCAAATTATGGTGGAAAATAAGTATTTGGTCACATACAAACAAGCAAGATTTCTGGCTCTCACAGACCTGTAACTTCTTCTTTAAGTGTTGTGTTTGGAGGACAAAGAATGCTGAGTTGCATCCAAAGAACACCATACCTACTGTGAAGCATGGGGGTGGAAACATCATGCTTTGGGGCTGTTTTTCTGCAAAGGGACCAGGACGACTGATCCGTGTAAAGGAAAGAATGAATGGGGCCATGTATCGTGAGATTTTGAGTGAAAACCTCCTTCCATCAGCAAGGGCATTGAAGATGAAACGTGGCTGGGTCTTTCAGCATGACAATGATCCCAAACACACCGCCCGGCAACGAAGGAGTGGCTTCAGAAGAAGCATTTCAAGGTCCTGGAGTGGCCTAGCCAGTCTCCAGATCTCAACCCCATAGAAAATCTTTGGAGGGAGTTGAAAGTCCGTGTTGCCCAGCGACAGCCCCAAAACATCACTGCTCTAGAGGAGATCTGCATGGAGGAATGGGCCAAAATACCAGCAACAGTGTGTGAAAACCTTGTGAAGACTTACAGAAAACGTTTGACCTCTGTCATTGCCAACAAAGGGTATATAACAAAGTATTGAGATAAACTTTTGTTATTGACCAAATACTTATTTTCCACCATAATTTGCAAATAAATAAATTAAAAAGCCTACAATGTGATTTTCTGGATTTCTTTTTCTCATTTCGTCTGTCATAGTTGAAGTGTACCTATGATGAAAATTACAGGCCTCATCTTTTTAAGTTGGAGAACTTGCACAATTGGTGGCTGACTAAATACTTTTTTGCCCCACTGTATTTAAATGTACATACTCGTATTCATTCCTTTACTCTTGTGTGTATAAGGTAGTTGTTGTGAAATTGTTAGATTACTTGTTAGAGACTACTGCATGGTCGGAACTAGAAGCACAAGCATTTCGCGTGTAGTTGCCATACCAGGCAGTGATGCAACCCGTCAGGATGCTCTCGATGGTGCAGCTGTAAAACATTTTGAGGATCTGAGGACCCATGCCAAGTCTCTTCAGTCTCCTGAGGGGGAATGATTTTGTCGTGCCCTCTTCACGACTGTCTTGGTGTGCTTGGACCATGTTAGTTTGTTGGTGATGTGGGCGCCAAGGAACTTGAATCTCTCAACCTCCTCCACTACAGCCCCGTTGATGAGAATGAGGGTGTGCTCGTCCCCTTTTTCCTGTAATCCCCAATCATCTCCTTTTGTCTTGATCACGTTGAGGGCGAGGTTGTTGACCTTGCACCACTGTTGACGTTGAGACTGGTGTTTTGCGTGTACCAGTTTAATGACGCTGCCAGTTGAGGACTTGGAAGGCGCCTGTTTCTCAAACTACACACTAATGATCTTGTCCTCTTGCTCAGTTGTGCACCGGGGCCTCCCACTCCTCTTTCTATTCTGGTTAGAGCCAGTTTTCTCTGTATGGAGTAGTACACAGCGTTGTATGTGATCTTCAGTTTCTTGGCAATTTCTCACATGGAATATCCTTCATTTCCCAGAACAAGAATAGACTGACGAGTTTCAGAAGAAAGGTCTTTGTTTCTGGACATTTTGAGCCTGTAATCAAACCCACAAATGCTGACGCTTCAGATACTCAACTAGTCAAAAGAAGGCCAGTTGTATTGCTTCTTTAATCATAATTGAAAAAGGGTTTTCTAATGATCAATTAGCCTTTTAAAAGGATAAACTTGGATTAGCTAACACAACGTACCATTGGAACACAGGAGTGATGGTTGCTGATAATGGGCCTCGGTATGCCTACGTAGGTATTCCATAAAAAAATCTGCCGTTTCCAGCTACAATAGTAATTTACAACATTAGCAATGTCTACACTGTATTTCTGATCAATTTGATGTAATTTTAATGGACTGTTTGTGCTTTTATTTAAAAAACAAGGACATTTCTGAGTGACCCCAAACTTTTGAACAATAGTGTAAGTGTTCCTTTTGTCCAGGTGGGAAAGGGCAATGTGTAGTGCAATAGAGATTGCATCATCTGTGGATCTGTTGGTGCGGTATGCAAATTGGAGTGGGTCTAGGGTTTCTGGGATTATGGTGTTGATGTGAGCCATGACCAGGCTTTCAAAGCATTTCATGTCTACAGGCATGAGTGCAACGGGTCGGTAGTCATTTAGGCAGGTTACCTTAGTGTTCTTGGGCACAGGGACTATGGTGGTCTGCTTGAAACATGTTAGTATTAGACTCTGACAGGGAGAGGTTGAAAATGTCTGTGAAAACACTTGCCAGTTGGTCAGCGCATGCTCGGAGTACACGTCCTGGTAATCCGTCTGGCCCAGCGGCCTTGTTAATGTTGATCTGTTTAAGGGTCTTACTCACATTGGCTGCGGAGAGCGTGATCACACAGTCATCCGGAACAGCTGATGCTCTCATGCATGTTTTGGTGTTACTTGCCTTGACGCAAGCATAGAAGTCGTTTAGCTCATCTGGTAGGCTTGTGTCACTGGGCAGCTCTCGGCTGTGCTTCCCTTTGTAGTCTGTAATAGTTTGCATGTCCTGCCACATCCAACGAGCGTCGGAGCCGGTGTAGTACGATTCGGTCTTATTCCTGTATTGACGTTTTGCCTGTTTGATGGTTTGTCTGAGGGCATAGCAGGATTTTTTTATAAGCTCCTGGGTTAGAGTCCCGCTTCTTGAATGCGGCAGTTCTACCCTTTATTTCAGTGTGAATGTTGCCTGTGATCCATGGCTTCTGGTTGGGGTATGTATAGTAACTGTGGGGACGACATCCTCAATGCACTTATTGATAAAGCCAGTGACTGATGTGGTGTTCTCCTCAATGCCATCGTAAGAATCACAGAACATATTCCAGTCTGCTAGTAAAACAGTCCTGTAGTTTAACATCTGCTTCATCTAGCCACTTCTTTATAGACCGAGTTACTGGTGCTTTCTGCTTTAATTTTTGCTTGTAAGCAAATGGAGGGTGAGGGAGAGCTTTGTACGCGTCTCTGTGTGTTGAGTAAAGGTGGTCTAGAATAAAAAAAATTCCCTCGTTGGATGTTAAACATCCAAAACAGACATTAGGTAAAACGGATTTATGTTTCCCTGCATTTAGGTCCCAGGCCACTAGGGGCGCCGCCTCTGGATGAGCGTTTTCCTGTTTGCTTATGGCGGAATACAGCTCATTGAGTGCGATTTTAGTGCTAGCCTCGGTATGTAGACAGCTACGAAAAATACAGATAAACTCCAGGTCGATAGTGTGGTCTACAGCTTATCATGAGATACTCTCAGGCGAGCAACACCTTGAGACTTCCTTAGATTTCGTGCACCAGCTGTTGTTTACATAAATGCATAGGCCCCCGCCCCGTGTTATACCAGAGGCTGCTGTTCTATCCTGCCGATAGTATATAACTTGCCAGCTGTATGTTCTTAATGTTGTCGTTCAGCCACGACTCAGTGAAACATAAGATATGACAGTTTTGAATGTCCCGTTGGTAGGATATATGTGCTTTCAGTTAGTCTCATTTATTTCCAGCGATTGAACGTTAGCTAGCAGAACGGGTGGCAAGGGCAGATTAGCCACTCGTCACCTGATCCTCACAAGGCATCCCGATCTCTTTCCGCGAAACCTACGTTTCCTTTTCCAGCGAATCACGGGGATCTGGGCGTGGTCGGGCGTCCATAGTATATCCCTCGCGTCCGTCTCATTGAAGAAGAACTCCTCGTCCAATTTGAGGTGAGTAATCCCAGTTCTGATGTCCAGAAGCTCTTTTCGGTCATAAGAGACTGTAGCAGCAACATTTATGTACAAAACAAGTTACGAACAACGCGAAAAGACAAACTAAATAGCATGGTTGGTGAAGAGCTGATAAGACGGCAGCCCTACCCTCCGCTGCCATCTTAACACTTCAGCGTTCTTCTTATTGTTGAAGCATGCACAGTTACCTGAGATACATCAAGGCAGGTCTGAAAATCTCTAGATGTTATGTTTGGGTTTGCTTTTACCTGATTTATTATTGTTCTTGTGGCTCTTGGGGATATTTTGGAACGGTGTCCACATCTAGGCCGTGTTGCTGTAATGTTAAATGCTCTCCATTTGTAAATAATTTGCCTCACAGTGGACTGATGGACCTCAAATCTTTTTGAGATGATTTTATAGCCTTCCCCAAATCAAATTTTATTTGTCACATACACATGGTTAGCAGATGTTAATGCGAGTGTAGCGAAATGCTTGTGCTTCTAGTTCCGACCATGCAGTAGTATCTAACAAGTAATCTAACAAATTCACAACAACTACCTTATACACACAAGAGTAAAGGAATGAATACGAGTATGTACATATAAATATATGGATGAGCGATGGCTGACCGGCATAGGCAAGATGCAGTAGATGGTATGGAGTACAGTATATACACATATATATGAGATGAGTAATGTAGGATATGTAAACATTATATAAATGGCATTGTTTAAAGTGGCTAGTGATACATTATTTCATCCAGTTATAATTATTAAAGTGGCTAGAGATTTGGGTCGATGGCCGAACGGCATAGGCAAGATACAGTAGATGGTTTAGAGTACAGTGTATACATTTGATATGAGTATGTCGGATACGTAAACATTATATACAAAATTGTTTAAAGTGGCTAGTGATACATTTGTTACATCCAATTCCTATGTTTAAAGTGGCTAGAGATTTAAGTCAGTATGTTGGCAGCAGCCACTCAATGTTAGTGATGGCTGTTTAACAGTCTGATGGCCTTGAGGTAGAAGCTGTTTTTCAGTCTCTCGGTCCCAGCTTTGATGCACCTGTACTGACCTCGCTTTCTGGATGATAGCGGGTGAACAGGCAGTGGCTCGGGTGGTTGTTGTCCTTGATGATCTTTTGGCCTTCCTGTGACATCGGGTGGTGTAGGTGTCCTGGAGGGCAGGTAGGTTTCCCCCGGTGATGCGCTGTGCAGTCCTCACTACCCTCTGGAGAGCCTTACGGTTGTGGGCGGAGCAGTTGCCGTACCAGGCGGTGATACAGCCCGACAGGATGCTCCCCAGATTGATGGTCTCTCACTACCCTCGTCTTGATGTCCTCTGAGATCTCCTTTCCTCTCGGCATGGTGTGCTTTGCATTCACCTGGATGGGTAACACCAAATTGACCAGGTTTCTTATCTCTATTTATCAGAGTCCAGCCCAAACTCATTCCTAACGATCTCTCCTTTGATTGGTTCATTCGCTACCCAATTATTTACCCACCTGATTCTACTTACCTACTTGATTTAACTAATGCCACTTGGGGTTCACTTATTTTTGCACCTGGACTAATTCATTTTTAATGTTGTTTTTCTGCTACACGCATGATTTCCTCTACACCGACATGTAGTATTGGTGTATATATAAACCTGTAATGTCAGATCAAAAAGACTGGTTCTGATTAAATGAAGATTTCATGGTCAAAACAAATCTGTAATTGCGCATGGGGTTCACATACTTTCAAGCAGCGCTGAACGGTATACTGCCCAAGCCTAGTGTTTGGGTTTAAAACCCGTTTTGATCTCATTAGGAGTCTCACCAGAGTCTTATGGGCCGGGTCAAAAGCAGTCCATTGTATAGGGTCAGTCCAAAATGGCCTCCTATCTCTTCAAAGAGCCAGCCGAGATGAATGACCTGCCCACCTCCCTGGATGTTAACAGGCATGATGGGGGCACGAGGGAATGGCGGTAAGATTAGGTGAACATGTTGAACGTGTCATGGGACAGGAGCAGTGATTCAGCAAACATTTGAGTAGATTTAAGTCTGGGTGGCCCTAGACCATTCGCTAGGAGCCGTCTAAACCGTAAGAATGGATCTCCTCAGTAAAAATGTTTTGTGTAAATGTCGGGTTCATACTGCAGCTATATTGGTCCAAATGTTTACACAATCTCTATGGGTCCAATGGAATAGGGTGGGCCAGGGTTCACTTTCTCTCTCAGCCACAGCCTCCATCAGCACCCGTGTGTGTGTGTGTGGTTGGTTAATGGCTATGTTGCATTGTAGCAGTGATATGAGTGGTAAATCTGTCTGTCGGCTTTTCTCTGTTTTGTCTCTGTCCAAGGCCGTTTCCCAAAGAGGGGGATGTTGGGAGGCCCGTCTAGAGCCAGATCAGGTGACACGGACCCTCCCCTTGTGGGGGAGAGAGGGAGGAGGGGTTTGGGAGGGAGAGAGTGAGTGAGTGAGCGAGCGAAAGGGCAACCGAAGGAGGGAGCATGAGCATGAGAGGGCACGAGAGAAAGAGAGTGTAAGAGAGAGGGAGAGAGCGTGAGAGGGGTAGGTCTCGGCAGCGAGCCACAGAATGTAAACTGATTATTAGATTAGGAGCCATGAGAAGCAGACTGCTGAGAAGCGGAACGAGCTCGGTACTGTACTTTCTCTCTCTGTGGGCTGATTATGAAGGTTTCTGTTCTCTCTCTGTGACTTAAGCAGGAGGAGTTGCTGCTGCGAACGGCGAAACCGGAGAGACTTCTCGCTGGACCGAGGAGGAGATGGAGGTTGCCAAAAAAGGTAGTGTTTTTGTTTTATTTCTCTATCTACCGTTTCTCTCATCCCACTCTTTTTCTAGTTTGATCTCTCCGCGTAATTTGTATTTATTATGGATCCACATTACTTCCTGCCAAGGCAGCAGCTACTCTTCCTGGGGTCTAGCAAAATGAAGGCAGTTATACTATTTTAAAAACATTACAATATATTTGCAACACATTAAGTGTGTGCCCTCAGGCCACTATCAATCAATCAAATGTATTTATGAAACCAATCTAAAATCAACTGATGTCACAGTGCTGTACAGAAACCCAGCCTAAAACCCCAAACAGCAAGCAATGCAGGTGTAAAAGCACGGCGGTTAGGAAAAACTCAGTAGGAAGGCCAGAACCTAGGAAGAAACCTAGGCTGTGAGGGATGGCCATTCCTCTTCTGGCTGTGCTGGGTACAGATTATAACAGAACATGGCCGAGATTTTAAAATGTTCATAGATGACCAGCAGTGTCACTACTCTACTACCACATATCTACGACACAAAATCCATGTGTACGTGTGTGTATGTTATCTTATGCATGTGTATGTGCTTGTCTCTTAACAGTCCCCGCTGTTCCATAAGGAGTATTTTTATCTGTTTTTTAAACCTGATTCTACTGCTTGCATGAGTTACTTGATGTGGAATAGAGTTCCAAGTATTTATGGCTCTATGTAGTACTGTGCACCTCCCATAGTCTGTTCTGGACTTGGGGATTGTGAAGAGACCTCTGGTGGCATGTCTTGTGGGGAATGCATGTGTCCAAGCTGTGTGCCAGTAGTTCAAACAGACAGCTCAGTGCATTTAACATGTCAGTACTTCTCACAAATACAAGTTTGTTCCCACACAAACTGTCACTCTGACACTCTCTTGGCTGGGTGCGTAACTGGTGGAGGCTTTTAGGGAGAAGCAGGACGGAGTGGTTTGAGCAAGGATACTTTTTCTGGTAGCTAACTGCAGTGGCTCTGCTCTGTTCTGCGTGCCTTTCAAAACTGATCTAATAAGGCCAAAGTATGAAGTAACAGAGTGTGATAGTTTGAGTTTCCTCTAAAGATCATATCTATTATTCACAAAAACAATTTTCCAGGCCTCTGGATCTTGTAGGACTTTACCCTAAAACATTTTTCTCTCCAAAACAACTCATTTTGAGAGGTGAGTGTTTCATTTCATGTAGTTACAGACAGTGGACACAACAGCATTTCTGCTTTCGCCCTGTTGCATCCCTCAGTCCATGGGAGATTGACCCCATCGACCCATAGTTACCTTCCAGCCAGGCCAGTTCTCCTCCATCTTTGTCAGTGTAGACTCTGGTGGATAGAGGGAGAAAAAGGGAGAGGGCGAGACTGATGTTGAGTTTCCATTATTTACCCTGGTGTTTGACCCAAAAAGGCTCAGACTTTTCTGTTTCCATCTACTTGGACCGGCACCCGTGTCTCACTGGGCCATGGCTCCGGCGGACCTGCTCCTCCTTGGGGCCAATGCCAGGCCACTGGTATATTTCAGCTGTCATTTATATAATAATTGCTAACTGTGAGAAGGTGCTAAAGTTCACAAAGTAACTGTCTTGATAATGCAGAGGTTGTTGATTCTGCTCGCCCCAAGTCTTTAGTGTCACACTCCTGATGGAGAAACAGTAACACTAGAGCTTACTTTAATAGAAAACACTGGCAGTACTTTGGTGTGGGGTAAGTCTTAGGTGCAAGTGCAGCATGAGAGTGCCAGTGGGGCTAAGCACATTGGACAGGAGAGAGTAAATAGAAGGATTAATGGGGATTAATTAAGGCAGTCTTGGGTGGGTTTGCAGTTTTGGAAATGATTTGGTCATGCCTCCCCCAACCCATGTACATTTTCGCTTTCTACCGTACATAGACTTCAGTCGACAAACCTAGCCTATATATCCCAGGGAGTTACTACCTCTGCTGTGTATTTTCTGTATCGCAGAATGCTGATGCCAGATACAGTATTCTGTTTTGCCATTGGTATCATTTGGTTGGTCATACATTCACAGCCAAAAGTGAATCACTGTAATCATACAGTGACTAGGGCTGTTAATTTAGAATAGAATTTACAGGGTCTAGCAGAGATGCCACTGATACCCAAGGTCTTAAATCTGAAGCTCCTCCAGACCAGACAGTACAGCGGGGGAGTTTTTAAAAGCTGAACTGTTTGAAAGGAGAACTTTCATTCATTGGGCTGCCTGACGTCGTGAAACTGAGACATAGTGTACATTAGATGCTGGCACGGTGTTCTGCGTAGTTTCACTACAGTTTTTTTTATGTTGAGCTTACTGCTGGATGGGTCAGAGTGATCATCCTTGAAATGTTTCTACAACTTGATTGGAGTCCACCTGTGGTAGATTTGTTTATTGATTGGACATGATTTGTAAAGGTCTATGTATGAAAGGTCCCACAGTTGACAGTGCCTGTCAGAGAAAAAAACGGCACAGATCTGGGGAAGGGTACCAAAAAATGTCTGCTGCATTGAACGTCCCCAAGAACACAGTGGCCGCCATCATTCTTAAATGGAAGAAGTTCCCAAGTTCCTCAACCAAACGGAGATTTATGGATATAATACATTACTTTTTCTAACAAAAGAACCATGGATTGTCTTCGTTGGACACTTGGGAAGCCCTCAGCAGAAGTTCTTCAAAAGGTAATTGATTTGTTTTCGCTGTGAAATGTGTTATGTGTGAACCGTGATGGCTTATGAATTCATGCTAATGGAAAATATGTGGGGTGCTATCCTCAAACAATCAAATGTGGTGCTTTTGCCGTAAAGCCTTTTTGAAATCTGACAACGCTGTGATATTGCCAAGAAGCAGAGCTTTTGATGACTATGAAACACTTGTATATTGATGCATGTTTAATAATTCAACTTTTGGATTTTGAATTTGGCGCCTTGCATTTCACCAGGTAGTGTCGGTAGCGCCCCACCGCTCCCTAAGAATTTAACTATTTTATTAGCTCTATAGCTTGGGGGTAGAAGCTCTTCAGCGTTCTGTTGGTTCCAGATTTGGTGCATCGGTACCGCTTTCCTTGTGGTAGCAGAGAGAATAGTTAGACTTTGGTGGCTGGAGTCTTTGACAATTTTGGGGGAGAATGGATAATGTCCGGGTTGTATACTGTAGGTGTGTCAGCGGGTTTTCTGGCCAGTCACTAAATAGGGCAACTGGACCACCATTAGCATTTTGAAGTGATTACTACTACAAAAAAAATATCTAATCATAAGACTATTACAAGTGACTCAAACCTGACGCTAAATGTTTGGTCCAGTGTCCTCAGTCTTCTCATTAATTCAGAATGTTTTGTAATGGGCCTTTGTCCTATTCTGGGCTCCAGTCTGAGGTGATTTGTCAAAGTGCTGGTGTCCTTTAGCTCAGAAATGCAGTGGAGGAAGGGGGAGGGAGGGTGGAGAGACCCTAATGTCAAAGGTAATCGGCTGTCGATCTTCCAGTCCACTGCACCTCTCTGTAAGCGTAGTCTGTTGTAAACAGTTTGAGACTCCATTAAAGCTAATGGTTGGATTAGATAAGTACTGTTGGTCTGCAGGGAGTTACCAGGTGAGATGGTGTCAATCTGTAGTAGGTTCATATTCAATGAATATGCTTAATCTGGGCCTGTTTTAGTTTCAGATCCCAACCCATTCTCCCTCCCTCTCCTCTGCCAGGGCTTGTCGAGCACGGGCGCAACTGGCCAGCCATTGCCAAGATGGTGGGTACCAAGAGCGAGGCTCAGTGCAAGAACTTCTACTTCAACTACAAGAGACGGCACAACCTGGACAACTTGCTCCAGCAGCACAAGCAGGTACGGCAACACTCAACACAATTAATTACCAAGGTTGTGTTCATATGGGCACAATTTTTTTTAAATACAATGGCAATAGAAGAGTATACCTTATCGTCCAGGGAGTCCCTCCCGGTTTCAGTTCAGTGCCTAATGAATACACCCCTGTTCAGGTACAATGTGAAGAGGTTTGGTTTCTTTAATGTCTATCAGAACATATATCTGTCACTGTCTTTAATCGATTGTCTGTATTAATCAGAGGAGCAGTGAAGTTGATGTAGTCTGTTCTATAACCTGTGTTTCTTCAGGACACACGGCGGGCACGGGGAGATCGAGACCCGTCTCAGAGCGAGAGCATGGCTTCAGCTGACGACGACCAAAACCCAGAGGATAGTGATGGTCAGTGAGAGAGATGTCGCACACCATCCATCTGTTTATCCTCACATTCAGACACACTTACACTGTCTGCACAGCACAAATACACAAACACAACCATTGTTAAGAATTGTTTTTGATTATTTATTCACATTTGATCTGAGTGTGTGTGTGTGTGTGTGTGTGTGTGTGTGTGTGTGTGTGTGTGTGTGTGTGTGTGTGTGTGTGTGTGTGTGTGTGTGTGTGTGTGTGTGTGTGTGTGTGTGTGTGTGTGTGTGTGCGCGCGCGCGCGCTCTATGGAAGTGTAAGAGTGAGTCCACTTTATAAAGAGCCTCTTGAACTGTCTGTCTTGTGAGAATTTGATTTGAATAATGGTGAAGGAGCCCCAGTATGTTCTCTATACTCTCTGTAGTTTTAATGAGAGAGAAAAAATGGATCAAATGGAAAGGGAGAAGGAGGGGGGAAAAGCGAGAGATAAAAGATGTGAACTAATTCTGACTGCTGGGTTTGAGTTATGTAACTGTTCCTTGGCTTTGAAGAAAGCGTGCTGCATGGAACGCCGAGTGCTGCTCCACTCGTTTGATCCACCGGGCCTCCCCCGGTTTCTTTCTCTCTCCCACTCTCTCCTCCGTCTCTCCCCAACTCTGCTCTTTTCCCCATCACCCTGTCTCTTTCTCCCTCTCCCCTGTCTCTTCACTCCCCCCTCTCTCTCCCTCTCCACTTGCAGTCTTCTGTCTCTCTTTCTTGCTCTCTCTCTCCACTCTTAAAAGTTCTAAAATGCTGTTGTAACTGGGCAGAAAGGGCCTGTTTTGAATATTCAAATCCCTTGCCCTGCAATGCTCTGCCACGTATGGGGATAGGTTAATGTGTGTGAGTCCAGATTCCATTTCGTCCTGTCCCTAAATGTCCACATGAATTCAATGACTCCCTGGGTTTGTCACAGACCGATCACTCACTGACTGTCGCTCTTTGCCATTTCTTTCTCTCCCCCTCTTTCTGCTCCCCTTCTCTTTCTATTTTGGAGTGAAGCCCATCTCCCTCCAGCTTTTGGTTGTGGTAAAGCAAAGTGGCTGAGGTGAAGCAAATTGGTTTAGGGTTGAGCCTCTCACCTGACCGGGAGGAAGGAGGTAGTAGAGGCTTCCCCCTACCCTTGCAGCCTGCTAGTCTCTCTGTCGGTCTCTCTATCCCTCCTGCTGCCTCTCGGCCCCTCCTGATGACAACCAACTACAATCGGATAGTTGTAAAGTTGTCTGGACTACAGGAGGTCACTATATTATGTTGTTTCTGAAGCTCTCATTGACTCCAAAGGAAACTCAAACTGTCCTCAAGATCTTGGTTGGTTGGTGTAACTGCCTGCTGACTGCAGAGTGTCACGTGGTTGAGCATAGGCTGTAATGCTGCTGGGAGTGTTCAGTGTTCTAAAACCCTGCTTCTGTCAGAGGGGACACATTTTGTTTTTGGTCACATTATTTGGACAGAATCTTTGGCGTTTGATTTGATTCAGTTTGACCTCTGTGTTAGAGATTTATCTTGGCATCGACATGCTTTTTTATTTTATTTTTTATTCAATGTTCAGGTTTCTTCTCTCCATCGCAACAGTGCCAGACACAGGCAGCATTGCATGCATCATTGGTGTTATGGTTTGCAGCATATTTATGCATTTTATGTGGTCTGTGTTTTTATCCATAACATTTCTATCTGCTTGGATCAGTATGTGTCCCTCTCCTCAGGGTCACTTCCTATGTATGCCATGCAGAGTGATTTGAGTGTGTCTCACCCATGTCTTTTCCTGTTGTGTGCCCATAAAGGTGGAGAGAACAGCTCAGACACAGAGAGCGCCCCGTCCCCGTCCCAGGCGGACCCCTCCAAGGCCGGAGGTGATTCCCAGAGGGAAGATGGCGCTGGAGGGTCAGAGAACCAGTGGTCCGACAAGGGCCAGGTTAGCAATGGGAGGGTCCAGGAGCCCTCCTACGGGGAGCTGAGGGTCAAGTTGGAGAAGAGCCCAGAGGGAGAGGCCAGAGAGCCTGGCTCTCAGGAGGATGGGGAGAGGACCCGGGTGGCCTATGAGGGCCATGGGCACCCCAAGAGCGAGCCCCAGGACGTGGACATGAAGCCTGGGGGTGCTGGCGCCGGGGAGGTGCAGGTGAAGGTAGAGCCTGACTCTGCCAAGGAGAAGGAGGACAAGGTGGAGCCAGAGAAGCAGAGGGAAGGGCACCACTCAGACAACGACTCCAGCGCCACCTGCAGCGCCGACGAAGATGTAGACGCTGAGCCCGAGAGACAGAGGTGGGTCAGGATGATGATCACAGGGATGGCCACTTGATTTGGACTTTAAAAACAAAGCTATTTGGGTGAAGCTAATGATCACTCAGCTGTTGATACTATCAGTATAAGGAATCAGATGAGGGAAAAAATGTACTTAGATGAATTATTAAGGTGGTAAATGGTTGATATTATTAGTGGTAATTGAATCGTTCCATACAGGATTCCTTTATTGTAACTTCTGTGACCATTACCTCAACTCTTTCTGACCAGTGTGTCTCACCGTTCCTCTCCTGTCTCCCCCTCTCTCCTTTGACCTCAGGATTTTCTCTAGTATGGACAAGCCTTCGTTGCTCAGCCCTCCCGGCTCAGTGCTGATGTCCACGGCCAAGCAGGCCCACCTCAACATGCAGCAGCTCCAGCAGCGCGCCGCTGCCATCCCGCCCATGGTCAGTCACTATAGCAACCCACACTTTTCTATGATCAGATATGCCCATTCGGAGAGGCAGGCACACGGAGGCAGGCAACAGGGTGAAAGCATGTCTTATTTAGACCAACCTCCCTGTCAAGTGAGTCCATCATCCCCCGCATTTTTCCAACCAACCTGTCAATCAATCAATTTGTTACCAATCATTAATCTTCTGTCATTCAATCAGTTGAGCAATGTGTCATCATGGATTTAAATCAATCAAATTGTGTTCATCTTTTGTGTAATCTAATCATGCTAACACTGTCATTGTTTTCTGATGTCAATTTCTTTCCCTCCAATGGCCTCTTCTATGTTGCTTCTGTCTCCCCATTTCTTCTGGAATGAGTTCAGACAAACTGGGTTGTTTAAGCGCTATGGCTGAGATTTGTGTGCAAAACACGAACACTATCCAATCTGACAACTGTTTAACTAATGTTTTACATTTCAGTCATCCAATAATGTCCATTATTTTTTCTCTGGGATGGTTTAAAGTCATGCCTTAGTACTATTCATTTAATTCTGACCCTGAAGTCCAATCAACATCTACTTCTCCTGTTCTCTTACAAATGTAGATAGAATAACTTCAGGATTAGTGGGCAATGCATCAGCCGCTCACTTCACTTGTACAGAGCTTGTCCCCCCCCCAGTCTTCCTCACATGGGCATCTCTCCTCGCCCCCTTCCTGTAGGTGGTTCCTTTTGGTCCTGGCGGAATTTCCATAGGAGCCCCCCTCAGCGGTTTCGCCATGTTCCAGCACCAGATCACGGCTGTGCACGAGTCAGCCCACGCTGAGGAAAAACAGAGGCAGGACCAGGCTGACCCCGAGCGCAGCAGACAACCCTCCAACTGCCCCGGCTTCACCACCCACAGCTCCACCATAGTGGACAGGGAGGGTAAGAGAGAGTACACACACACCAATATCCTCCCTCTGAGCCCATACATACCTGAGCTTCTCACCAACAGCAGCCTATTTGTAGCCAATGCATTTCTTCTGTCTCGTTCGCTGTAGTTCACCGTCAAAAATTGAAATATGAGAGGAGAGAGAGAGCACGTTCAGACTGCCACTCTAAAATGTCTTTCTGAGCCAGAACAAGATGTTAGCTGACCCCATTTCACCTGTGATGCGAACATGAAGCCTCTGATGGGGAAGGCTTGTTTTCCCTGAAATGCCTCTGGGGGAAGAGAGGGATTCTGCGGTCAACTTTTGAAGGAGCATGACTTGAGTGTGTCAGAGCAGGACACAGTCAGTGCCTCCCAGGCAGACAGACAGAGAAGCGGGTCCTATTTCGAACGGCAAGTCATTCAGCCACAAAGGTCACATTAGCCTAGCCTGTTTCGTAGTCTGAGTGGTGAAAGAGGGAAAGTGTGTGTGATTAGACTCCAAATGCTTTTATCACCTTTTTTAAAAGCTAAAAAGGTTTTCGGATAGTCTCGCAACACCATATTTGAAGAAGCCTGCAAAATTGAAGTTCGTGTTGGTGAATTAAAGCAGACTTTTTTTTTGTGAGCTGCGAATCCATGTCAAGATGCTTCTCAATCATTTTTAGTTGATTTGGATTGAATAATCAAAATCAACAGCATGTGTCCTCAGATAACTGATGAATTTCCTTAAATTGTGTTTCATTTTCTGATTTGGGTGTGTGTGTAATTTGTTGTGGCAGTGTTTTCATTCATGTGTCTCTGTTCTGTGTTGTGTTCAGGTAAGCCCTTCCCCTACATGCCTTATGATATGAAGATGGCTGTGGAGCAGGAGGCCCAGTCTGGTCGGCCAGGCTCTCCCTACAGGCTCTCTCCCAGGGACATGAGCAAGGCCTCTCCTCAGCCCAACGACCCCAACGGCTCCCGCTACAGCGTGCCTCCAGGTAACCGCCCTCTGCTCTGTCCTCCCCCATCTGACCTCCTCTCTACCATTCACCTAGCCTGGTCCCATACTGTTTGTGCTATAGCCAACTCTTCTTCCATTGGCTAAAGCTCTTACAGTTGGCCTTATTTTTTTTCCACCCCACCCCCCTACTCTTTCCGCTTTGTCTCTGTGAGTAGATTCAGCTGTAGTGTAGCTGGCCTTGGCCTTAACATTACACACACAGCCTGGCTGCAGTAAGGCTTTATCAGTATTTCATTATAGAGTAGCTTGTTTTCTTATCTCCCGTGTGAGCTGCCAGGGTGCTGACATCTGTGCCTTCTGTAGGAACTCTCCCAGACAAATGTAAAATTTTTGATTTAGTAAAGTGCAGGGGCATGGAGGACGGGTGTGCGGTGGGGAGGAATGTAGTGGGCGTTGCTTCCTCAAGGCAGGTCACTCCCGGTCACTGTGACTCACTAACAGGGTAGAACACTGCAGTCTGGGAAATCTGTGGGGGCAGGCTTAAACATCTGTGGGAGCAGCATTAGGGCAAATCAATATTTGATCATCATGCACTCATAGATGGGAGATGGGCTGCTGGTGGAGCCTGTTGGTAAGACTAATGAATGATTCATTGGCTGAGAATGAGAAACAATTTGGGCTGAATTTAGTAGCAAATTGAAGGAATGGCACCCAAAGAAAGAATTATCCATACTAGACATCAATTGAGATAATTTTTTCCTGGAGTGTTTTTGGTGCAATCGTGCAGATACTTTTCAGTGCCTCTGTATTCTCTATTCTTGCCACACGTTTTTTTTGTGTTACTCACTCTATCCTAGACAAGTCTCATGCTAAGTGACCATATTATCGAGTGTGTCACTTTCTAACTTTTACTCTCTCCTCTCCCAGTGCTCCAGCCAGCTCCCAACCAGGTGGTCCAGAGCCTGCCCGATGGAGTCCGTGTAACTTTCTCCAGACACAGCCGACCCGCCAACATTCCATCTCCTCCTCCGCTCATTCCAACCTCCAAACCCACAGACAAGCCTTCCTTTATCCAGGGTGGCTCCATCTCCCAGGTAAGACCCCTATCCATCAGGTGAGGGCTCAGATCCAGCCAGCCCCCTGGTAAGACCCACATAGGTGTAGCTGGACAGGGTCGTTTCTAACATTTTGAGGGCCATAGCGGTTGCCGGGCCCTAAGCGGCGCTTATGTCCCTTATGTCGCAACCCCTAGTTTGGGAAACAATGTGGGGTCGCCTGGTTTGAAAATGGGGTTATGAGAGAAACTCTGAAATGCATTTTAAATGCGCTTGGTTCATAGAACTAGGGTTACGTCAGTAGCCTCCGGCAGCCACTAGATGCGGTTGTAATAAACAGTGGTTTCTGTTTTCTTCCTACAGATGTGGCGCTATGATTTGAATGGTTTATGCTACAAAATATTATGACCCTATCACTGAACGATAAGACTCTCAGTAACACGTATGGGTCTTCTGTTTCCCTCTACAATGACCACAAGCCTCATTAGAATAGAGTGAACATGAGCAGGCACTAAATCAGACTGTGGGAAAAAGAATATCATCAATGATGATGATCTTTTCTACACAGAAGATCATACGAAATTATTGCCTGATGATCTTCTAAACTTCCCAATACCTTTCCACATGCATTTCAGTCACTTGAAACCATACTTACTTCAGATTGAAATACTGCCAAAACTACTGTCAGATTGATTTGTAATAGAACGTTATAGCCCCAATTAAAATAAGTAAGCATTGGCTATTGATGACATCACTTTTTTTTACATGGTGGTGTCACAGGCCGAAAAAGTTTGGGAACCCCTGCCCTTGTGCCTAGAAACGGCACGGTAACTGGAGCTTTTGGTATGTTCTATTTGATGGAAGAAGTGATCATATAGTTTTTCGGCACCATTCTCTTTTTCTCATTCAGTCATAATATAGCAGTATTTGTTGTGTGATAATGATTTACTAAGAAACCGATAAGGGTATTTGCCCTTGTAGCACACGGTAGTCTGTATTTAGTAACGGTTACTAGCCAATATGCCAAAGGGGAAATGTACTTTGGTACATGTCACTTGGATCCACCTTTATTTGTGTACACTGCACCTTGTATTTCCCTGCTGTATATTTCCAGAAAAGTTTCAGGGTTTTTCAGAAATCCTGGTTAACCAACAGGAATTTTGCAATCCTGACCTGATTTTGACCCGTCTGTTCTGGCCATTTCAGGGGACTCCTGGTACATACCTGCCGTCTCATTCTGTCTACGGTGGCCCAGAGGGGGCAAAGAGCTCTGTGGGCTCCATATCCCTGGGCCTGCCCAGGCAGCAGGACCCCACCAAGCCTGGTATGACAAGCCAGTCTGGACAACACACATACCCTACCAACATTCCAATTACTAAACTAGCATACTACTTACAATAAATGCCCAATACATGTCTTCTTACTAAGTGGTATGCTAGTGTGGATATTGGAACATAGCCCTGCTGTCTATCATCATCTCCTGTCCTCTCACTGATATTAGATTTGCATGTGAGAGACATATTGTCAAAGTTTAATCACATTCAGACCTGATGTGACAGTCTCAAATGTCCCACTTCCCTTCCCTAATTGTCCCCTGTTCATTCCCTCCACCTCCCTCCCTCCCTCTCCCTAGTGTCCTACATTAAGCAGGAGGAGTGTTCGCCGCACGGCCAGTCTGAGGGCCTCCTCTCTCGGACGCAGTATGAGGGGGTAGTCAGAGGTGCGTGTCTGTCTGTCCATCTCACAACTTTTCAATCTGTTTGTCAACCTGTCTGTCCTTTCCTTCCGTGTGTTTCCCCTTACACCGTGGTAAAGTGTGTGAGTAACACTCACCACAATTTTGCAGATTCCAACAGTGAATACTCAGAAACCACACCTGTGTTCAAATAATATATTAAATCTTTCAAATACTCAGTGTTTGCCTGCCTGTAGTGGCAGATGGGTGGGATTTGCATTTCTGGGGGTAAATATTTCAAATACTATTTGAACCCAGGTCGGTGAGAAATTTAAGAGAAAAAGAGCATTATCGCAGGCTGAGGGAGAAAAGAGAAGAATTAAGTAGAGGAGTCTGGCTCTGACCTCCACCCTACCTCCCTCCAGCCCTCTGTTTGCACAGACCTGACAGAATGTGGCATGCTGGTGAGGGAGGGAGTGGGCCTTCACAAGCCCAAGTTCAACGAGCACCTCCTCACACCTTCTTCTACAACTGACCTCTGAGGTGACATGGGGGTGTGGTGTGGAAACCTCAGTCTCCCTCTTTTGGTCTTCAGGCCATTGCTCTACTCTTCACCCTGAAGTGTGCATTTGTTCATTCCCCCTCAAAGATTTAGAAGCATTACATTAGTGTTACCAGAGTGTACACTATTTCTATTTCTATTCCCGAACTGTGCACTATTTCAAGTGCACAGTTCGGGGAGAATGAGGAGAAAATTGGAATTGCGCTTGAGTGATTCTGAGCAGGAATATAATGCCAACAACTGTACAGCCCTCATGTATCCATGCATACCAACCTCTCTTTTGTCTTCCTTCCAGGAGGCCCAATGGATGGGGGTATCAGCAGGGGAAACCCAGCCAGAGGATCAATCACACAGGTATTAGAATGATATTAACATTGCTAAACCAGTACCACCACCCGGTCTATGGACATCTTATAGAACAATTTAGTTTATGATTATGTAAATCTGTGTATATTCTATGATGTAGTCTAATATTCTTGAAGCAAATTTATTTGAAATTAAAAATGTAACATTTATTAAATAGTTTCTGGTTGCTGATCTTAAATAATTTCTGGTTGCTGACCTATTTCTCTCTCTCCTTATCCCTTTCTCTCTCTCCCTCTCTTCCATGTGACCAGGGCACTCCAGCCCTGTCCGGGTCCAGCATTGCGACTGACCTGCTGAAGGGCACCATCACCAAGATGCCCACGGAGGACCTGAGCAGCCCAGAGAAAGCTCGGGAACAGCTGGCCAAGGGACACGTCATCTACGAAGGCAAGAGTGGACACATCCTCTCCTACGACGGTAAGGCTAAGTTCTGTTAGTGGTCACTCTGACTTGATCCTCTTGTAAATCTGTAAATCAGCTCCTGTCTCCGTAGCCATTAAGAACCCAAGAGAGGCCACGCGTAGCCCCAGGACAGGCCATGAGCTCAAACGCTCCTACGATATGATGGAGGTTGCCAGAGGCCACCCCGGGAGAGAAGGAGCCCCCTTTGAAGGTAAGGCGTGTGTGTGTGTGTGTGTGTGTGTGTGTGTGTGTGTTTTTTTTCCTTCTACCCTCATCTCTGTGCATATATTCAGGCCACTGTGTGAGAGTGACTGACTGTGTGTGTGTTTGTCAGGGTTGATCAGCCGAGCCCTGCCCAGAGACAGTCCCCACGGGGAGTCTAAGGAGAGGCCCATGATGACTGGATCCATCATGCAAGGTAATATAAGTTATCAGGTGTCATCACAGCTCCAAAACTTAGATGTACTGGGGCATGAGCGAGAACCTGGCAGATCAGATAATTATAATGAAGACAACTGTATGTAAATATCAATTGAAAACAGCTAAATAAATTATATTCATCAGATATGAGTTTTACTATGTAAATGTAACCCACATTAAAGCTGAAATCTGCAATGACACCACTGTTCACCCCCGGCCCCCCCAACGCATTTGTTATTGTTTTTGTTTTGTTGATGAAACAGAGAAACAATGCTGTTCAATCTCATGTGCAATGATGTCAGAGGGAAAGAAAATGTGTTTGTTGTTTGAAGTAACTTCGTTGTTGTAATATCTTGTCAATTTCACCATGTACAGATTCCAGCTTTGTTTTTCTCTTCCCACTCCAGGTACCCCCAGAACCTCTGCAGAGGCCTATGAGGAGAGCATGAAGTACGGCAAGCAGATAAAAAGGGAGAGTCCACCCATCCGCTCCTTTGAGGGGGGGATAGGTAAGGGTAAGCCCTACGAGGGGGTGAACACCATTAAGGAGATGGGCCGCTCCATCCACGAGATCCCCCGCCAGGAGCAGCCTGGACAGGACCCCCGCAAGACCCCCGACATGGCTGCCAACATCCGAGCCTCCATGGAGGGCTCCATAGCCCAGGTGCATGTTTGTGAGGGAGAGTGAGCACATTCGTGTGTGTGTTATTAGCCTGAGTGCATCGTGTCGGTCTGTCCGTTGTCACCAGCAGACTCTAATCCCTCCTCTCTCTACCAGGGCCATCCTCTGAGCCAGTCGGCCATCAAGCACAACGTCAAGTCTCTGATCACTAGTCCCAGTAGGCTGCCCCATGGTCACACCATTCCCCCGCTGGAGGCCATAGAGCGGGCCAAGTATGAGGAGAGCAAGGCGGCAGCGGAGCAGCGGGCACGCCACACCTCTGTGGTCAACTCGGCGACCTCCGTCCTGCGTTCCACCCACCAGGAGCAAGGAAAGTCCCAGCTAAGCCCGGGCATGTACCAAGATGTCGATGCCCGCAGGACCCCAGTCAACTACAGCACTAGCTCCATGTCCAGAGGCTCGCCAATGCTGGGCCGAGGACAGGAGGGTACGTCTTGTCTGACCATCCTTCTCTTAGTCTTCACTTTCAATGCAGATGTATCCTGTCAGCTGTATCTGACTGCACCATGTAGTTTCACTGTACAGCAATCAGTTCACAAGCAATGATGTGTTGCTATGGGTCTTTACATCATTACAATTTGCTGACATTGAAAGTGTTTGAACACATTTTTGTATTAGATAGTTATTTTTACAGTACTATATATGTGATTTTGTATTGAGGAAACCAACTTCTAATTGTGATAATTTCTCCCCTATCCAGGCTCTGGGAAGCCTGCATCCCATGACCGGAAGAGTACCATGACCCCCACTCAGAGGGACAGTGTTCCAGCCAAGTCTCCTGTGTCAGGGGGTGACCCCAACCACCCTATGGCCTCCCACAGCCCCTTCGACCCCCACCACCGCCCCATGGCCCCCGGAGAGCCCAGGTTCCACCTGCCTCCACACCTAGACCCTGCCCTCTTCCACAGGGCCGTCCTGGACCCAGGTAGGAGACGCTACACAGCCACCCCAATGAACCGAACCCAACCTCCATTAACCTGTTACAGATCCAATCCCGCGAACGGGATCGATTTTGACAACATCCGGTGAAATGCAGAGCGCCAAATTCAAATGACAAAAATACTAATTTAAAACATTCATGAAAATACAAATGCTGCACACCCTTCAAAAGCTTAGACTCTTGTTAATCTAACAGCATTGTCAGATTTCAAAAAGGCTTTACGGCAAAAGCAGAACATTTGATTGTCTGAGGACAGCGCCCTGCTCAAAAACTTAATTAGCATAATAACATAACCAGCAGAGGTGTCACAAAACTCAAAAATAGCATAAAATAAATCGCTTACCTTTTATGATCTTCCTCTGATGGCATATCAAAGCGTCCAGGTTACACAATAAAAGGTCCTTTTGTTCGATAAAGTTCCTCTTTATATCCATATAGCTCCGTTTGGTTGGCGCGTTTTGTTCAGTAATCCACCTGCCCAAAGGCTTTGGCTTTCATCCATGCAGACAAACGATATCCCAAAAGTACCCATAAAGTTTGCAGAAAAAAAGTCAAACAGCATTTGTAATCAATGCTCAGATACCCTAAAATGAATGTACACTATAATATTTCAGACGGAATATAACCTGCTGAATAGAAGAGAAAAAGAACTGAGCGCGCATTCCCTGTTACGCGCAGAATCCAAAACAGTACACTTGATGTGAACCCAGGAACTAGTGGTCTTACTCCCTTGATTTTCATGATTGAATTCCAACCGATGTCTAGTTTAACGCCGATGTTAAAAACCGATGTCAAAGCTACCGTGAATACCTATATAACACATGTACACATGCAACACAGCATTCCTAACCTAGCCCACGATGTCTGCTGTGTGGATCGAGCAGTCAACAAGTCGAGCAGTCATTTGAAAGAGTAAGAAAATGTCTGAGAGACAACTCCTAGGCAAAATCCATTGAAGCCAAGATAATGGAATTCATTGCCCTTGACAATCAACTGTTCTCTGTCGTGGGTGATGTTGGCTTTCGCCGACTGGTCGAGCACCGGTACACACAATCAAGTGAGCTATTTTTCAGATGTTGTCCTACCGTAGTTGCACAGTAATAGCGTCACTGCTATTAGCTTCTCGACATACATACTATGGGACGCCGTTTTGGTCTTTGTGTGTCAAAGATACAGTAGTACTGTCAAAGTACAAAAAAAGTCTGCAAACACTGGCCACGAACGATGTGTTTACACCACCACGTTGGTAATAAAGCATATTTTGTTCGCCAGCAACTTCTGGTGTAGTTAGCTTTAGCTTGGTACCTAGCTAGCACCAATACAACCAGCCTGAAAACAATGACCAGTAGAAACTTTAGTCATTTTCATTATTCTTAGCAAAGATTTAGGAATCCTTGTGAGTAAGTATTAGCTAGGTTGCAGCTTTCCGTTCGCCTATTTAAATTGCACTTCAGTTCATGAAAATAAATAGCTAGCCAGCTACTTAACCCTGTTGCCCAAAGCTAACGTTATAAGCAGCCAGCTAGCTTCATCTGGCTAGTGAGGCTCGAACGGACCGGGTTATGTGTTGTGAAGCTAGCCACAATAAGGATTAGCCACAATAGTGGAATTTGCGGTTTGCCTTCAAAATAGAAGTATATCATTGACAGTGATGCAAATGAATATGGGTCCGACCACCATTAATCAGGTAGCCTAGTGGTTAGAGCGTTGGATTAGTAACCGAAAGGTTGCAAGATAGAATCCCCGAGCTGACAAGGTAAAAAATGTGTAGTTTTGCCCCTGAACAAGGCAGTTCACCCACTGTTCCTAGGCCGTCATTGAAAATAAGAATTTGTTCTTAACTGACTTGCCTAGTTAAAAAAGGTCAAATAAAATAAGAACTGCCTTTATAAAATAGGGTTATTTAGATGATGTTATATCGGTGCATTACTAGTAAGGAGCGCACCTGTTGTTCATATTTTTGGTCTCTGTTTGCTACTCATCTATCCTCTTCCCCCCTGCAGCTGCGTACATGTTCCCGAGGCAGCCGTCCCCAACGGGCTACCACAACACCTACCAGCTGTATACCATGGAGAACACGAGGCAGACCATCCTCAATGATTATATCACCTCCCAGCAGATGCAGGTTATCCCACGGCCCGACGTCGCCAGGGGCCTGTCGCCACGGGAACAGCAACCGATAGCTCTGTCTTACCCTCCCGGAGCGCGAGGTACTGGACTCTGGCGGCTTTCTGTCTGTGTGTTCCTCTCTCACGGGAGGGAGGTGGGGGTAGTATGCAGACTGTGTGCTTGTGAATTAGTGGCTACCTTTTTCCAGACGCTCAGAAGCAAATGACCCTCACAAATTTCCTCATCATATTGATTTAGAATTTTATTTTAGTTTACTATAGCTGATTTGTTTATGTATATTTTGGGGCTGCAGCTGACTACAGCTAATACTTAATTTTATAAATTGGGTATTGACAAACTTCCAATTTTCATTTGCCCAGTGGTTGCCTCTTACAAGGTGACCACCACTCCACGCTTTAAAAAAAATACATGTAAAAAAGCAGCCCTTAAACAAATAAAATTATTATTTTTGAGCACTGTTCAGAGTAAGGTGACTGGTAAAAAACCAAGGCTACTGTACACAGTGTTCATTCATAACTCTTGGATTTGGTTCATGTTGCTCACTGTTGGCCCTTTGCTTCTGTCTGTAAAAGGGATTATTGATCTAGCCCAGATGCCTCCAACTATCCTGTTGCCTCACCCTGGGGGAACAGGTACTCCCACTTTGGACCGCATCACCTACATCCCTGGAGCTCAACCCCCTTTCTCTCCTAGGCCTTTCAACCAAGCCTCCATATCTCCAGGTGAGGACCCCATCCTGCCCCAACCTGACACCCTTCTTGTTCCTTTGTTCCCTCCTCCTAACCTCACAGCCCCTTAAGCACTCTGCCCTGCTACACTCCCCTGAGCTCTGAGAATCTGAACATACCTCTACGCACCTCTATGGACCAGATCTAAATAAACACATAGTTCAGTAACTTCTCTTCTCAAAATCAGACATTCACTTTGTTAAGAGTTCAATTTGAGATGGTACCATGCAACCGCTGTTGAAAGATTGTCTGTTCAACATCACGGTGGGACACTCTCCTCTCTGTCTTGTCATGCATTCACAACAGCACTGTGTGCTTAAGGTGGCCTAAACACTGTTCTTACCCCTCAGCGATGTTGTCCTAAGTAGAGATGGTGTGTAGGGTTGCACAGTTTGGGAATATTCAGAGGTGGAAACTTTCCGTGGGAATTAACAGGAATATATGGGAATTAATGGAAATATATGCTCATTAATATAATTTAAATGTAGATGATTTTTGCATTGGATATATTTACCATATCATATGGAGACAGAAACATAAACCTTTTACCTTATCATAAGTAGACATAATTGCAAATGATTAAATCCTTCCAATAGAAAAAAACATTTAGTTACGAATTGAACTTTAATTAAATGAGTTTACTCTTCACATGGATGATTTCACTGAACAACAAAAGAAAGGGAATATTGAATGATCCCCAGTGATCCATCGCATCTCCCAAAAGCGTTTTCAACATACATCTGTAAAACGATAGTCTAAAATAAAGCTTTGGTTGTCTTCCTCTCAGGCTTCCATGTCTTCTCCCTGGACCTCCTCAATGTCCACCTCTTGAACATCAGACTCTGAGGCCTCATCTTCACTGTCACTTTCCAACCTTGTTGAGGATGGCTCGCTGTCAGGCTCAAAAAGCCTAAGATTTACCCGGATGGCCACCAATTTTTTAACCCTTGTATTGGTCAGCCTGTTGCGGGATTTGGTGTGTCTGTTCCCAAATAAGGACCAGTTGCGCTCTGAGGTGGCTGATGATCAAATCAAATTTTGGTGGGATTTGGAGGATGATTGAGGCAACAGGGGAAAGAGCCTCAGATCCACAAAGTCCCTTCCACCAGGTGGCTGATGAGATATGTTGGCACGACTGCCATATTGCATCTTCATCCAAAAGCCCTTGCTTGGAAGTGCACTTCGCCAGACTGACAAGAACCTTGCCCTCATCCAGGCCAAGGTGGCGAGACACGGTAGTGATGACACCATAGGCCTTGTTGATCTCTGCACCAGACAGGATGCTCTTGCCAGCATACTTGGGGTCCAACATGTACGCTGCGGCGTGTATGGGCTTCAGGCAGAAGTCTTCACGCTTTTTTCAGAACTGCTGTTTCCTCTGCTTGGAGCAACAGTGAAGTGGGCAGGGCAGTATGGATTTCTTCTCTTACATCTGCAAGCAGAGTCTGAACGTCAGACAGAATGGCATTGTCTCCCTCAATCCGTGCAATGGCTACTGCTATAGGTTTCAGGCTGCTTACCACTCTCTCCCAAAATACATCATCCAGGAGGATCCTCTTGATGGGGTTGTCCATATCGGCAGACTGTGATATGGCCATTTCTTGGAGAGACTCCTTCGCCTCCAGGAGACTGTCAAACATGACAACACCACCCCAATGGGTGTTGCTGGGCAGCTTCAATGTGGTGCTCTTATTCTTCTCACTTTGCTTGGTGAGGTAGATTGCTACTATAACTTGATGACCCTTCACATACCTAACCATTTCCTTAACTCTCTTGTAGAGTGTATCCATTGTTTTCAGTGCCATGATGTCCTGGAGGAGCAGATGCAAGACATTAATCACCATTTCTCTGACTACGTTCCTCCATTGAGTCAAAAAAACTTCTGATTCCAGGAGGACCATGAGCTGTTGCTATCGATAAGGTGTCTGATTCATCATTTTCGCCTCGAATAGAAGTAGAGGGACTTTTGTCAGAGGTTGCTTGTTGTGAGCGCTGAGGGAACTTTATGCACTTGGTCAGATTCTGCATCTTTGTTGCATTCTTCACATATGATTTGGCACAGTATTTGCAAATGTACACAGCTTTTCATTCTACATTAGCTGCAGTGAAATGTCTCTACACATCAGATAGTGCCCGTGGCCTTTTCCTGTAAAGATTATCTTTTTTTGTAAAACAAACCCAAATTCAATTCCATTTACAGATCAGATAAATAGTTAAGCAGTTAGATTAAACACCTCCTTTGTAAGATAAAGGTTTTAAAATGAAACGTATGGAAACCGGTGAATTAACACTCCTCAGTTAATAGGCTCAAGCAAGCTAAAACCCATATGGTAGCAAAAACGAACTAGCAGAAATTGTTAGAAATGATTTAAACGCGTTTTGCTGTAGGCTACTATTTACTAGTTAACAAATTATCATGTATGTCTTATAAAATATATTCACCCCACCCAGTATCGTAATCAAAACTTACCAGAAAGCATGTAGTCCTTGGCTCAGAGTGTAGTAGTGTGGTCTCAATAGCATCTCATTAGTGTGCCTGATCTTGAGAATCAGCTGTACATGTGATGGAAGAGTGCACTTGTGCATGCAGAGGGTGCAATTCCATTTAATTGGGGATAGTTTAAGCAAAATATGCCACAAGACCTAGAATTGCCTACAGCTTCACTGTTATAAGCTTACTTTTTTGATGAATTTAACACAAAATTCCCCAAATTCCCGGGCTTAACTTCCCATGGTAATTTCCCGGAAAGTTTCCGACCCTTTGCAGCCCTAATGGTGTGTAAACCTGCTGTGTGTGTTGTCTGTTTCTTTGTGTCTACAGGCCACCAAGCCCACCTCGTAGCAGCCAACCAGGAGCGAGAACGAGAGAGGGAGCGTGAGAGAGAAAGGGAGCGCGATCGGGAGCATCGAGAGAAAGAGAGAGAAAGGGAGCACAGGGAGCGGGAACAGGAGCAAAGACAACGAGAGCGTGAGCGAGCAGCGGTTGCCAATGACTACATGCGTGGAGGTGAGACTCGTCATTATATTGTATAGTGCTGTATTGTGTCATCAATAATACAGAAATGCATGTGAATGTGAGCTATATAATAGTAGTTTATTTCGATTGGTCCTGCCTGGACAGATGCTCTCACAGAGTTAAGGATTTATGTAGCCTGTCTTTTGCATAGTGTTGGAAAAGCCATTATATGCTTACAACTTTGAATTGCTCTTCTCTGTTATTGAAGTCCGCTCTTATTTGTCCCCCAGGTCCAGGGCAGCCAGACAGACCAGGTAGCCGTGGTTACCTGCGTAGCCCCTCCCCCTCTATGAGGTCACAGGAAGCCCAGCAGCAGCGGCCTAGCATCTTCCAGGGAGCCAACAGCAAGGGCGTCATCACCCCTCTCATGTGAGTCTCTAAGCTTGCTCCGCTCTGGCCTGGTAAGCCCTAACCTCACCTCATGTACACTCTGAGTCTTATGTGTACTGTTAATCCATTCTTATGGGCATACTTTCAGTTGCAAACCGCAACACGTCAGGAGCATACCTGCCTGCACTAAATGTTTTAATGTTATGCCGTTTGCAATAAAAACCTTGTACTGCACACAAAACATAACAGCCCTTCTACTCTTTACCTTCTCCCTTGTTCTATATATTTAGAGTACCAGTCAAAAGTTTGGACACACCTACTCATTCAAGGGTTTTTCTTAATTTTTCTATTTTCTACACATAACTAGACTACAAATGCATGCTGGAGCGGGCATGCCCTGAGCTCATGAAGTGAGTGCTACTGGAGCGAAATTGGTAGCGTGCGAGAAGGCCTACGCACCAGCCTTTGGGAATCTAACTCTGCGCTCTAGTCAAATTGGGCACGGTCTGCTCTTCGCTCCGCTCACATACTCTGGTGGTCACAAGATACTGACTGGTTTTCTGATACACCTTATTTATTTTTTTTTAAGGTGTCCAACATAGGCATATCTTTGTTCCCAGTCATGTGAAATCCATAGATTAGGGCTTAATCAGTTTATTTCAATTGACTGATTTCTTTAAATGAACTGTATCTCAGTAAAATGTTTGAAATTGTTGCATGTTGCGTTTATTTTTGTTCTGTGTGTGTGTGTGTGTGTGTGTGTGTGTGTGTGTGTGTGTGTATATATATATATATATATCAATACAATGTTAACGCCTCGATCACCGATAGCGTCATTGCATTTTGGTACACCAGAAGTACATTAATTTCCAATGGAAAGCGGCGTTTGCCATGCAGCGTTGCAGAGGCAGTGTGTTCTGTGTGGCGCATACGTTGGATTTATAGAACGTATGCATGAAACTGTGCGTAGATAGCTTGACAGAAATGGTAGCAGAAGGTGAATGTTTCACTTGTTACATACATATCCAGATGATGCTGCATACCATTTTGCACGATGACGTTGTCAGTGTGATCGAGGCATAACCCTCTACCTCTCTCTGCCCCCCCTCCAGGCCGGCAGCGGCGGCAGCAGCAGCAGCCCAGGCAGGAGCCCGTTACAGCACTGCAGCCGACGCGCTGGCTGCCCTGGTGGACGCCGCCGCCTCCGCCCCTCAAATGGACGTCAACAAGGGCAAAGACTCCTCCAAGCACGACCGAGACGACGACATGTCTTTATCATCATCCTCGGTGGCCAGGCGGCAGCACGAGCAGCAGCAGGAGGCAGACAGGCGGTCCATGCAGTCTCCCTATGGCCCAATGTCTCTGCCAGGGGGGAAACTCCACCCAGGATACGCTGAGGGGCCCAGTGGTCCCCAGGGGGAGTAAGGACAAGGGTCCTCCCAGCAAGTCACGCATCGAGGAAGAGCTGAGGACCAGAGGAAAGACCACCATCACGGCCGCCAACTTCATTGACGTCATCATTACAAGCCAGATCGCCTCAGACAAGGACTCCCGGGAAAGAGGCTCCCAGAGCTCCGACTCCTCCAGCAGCTGTGAGTCTTCCACATAGAACAGGGAACAGTATAGAATGGGACAGATGGGATGGAATGCAGTACGGAACACTGCTGTGGTGGGTAGAGACCTGGATATAGATTTGGTTTGCGTTTTAATTCCCAACATTTCTAACATGTACGACTTAACAACCTATCAAAAAAATAAAATAGATGTAGATGGTATATGTCTGCATCAGCATATGTTCGTGAGAGGGTTGTTTTTAAATTGTGTGTGTCCGTGCCCGGCCCTGCAGTGTCGTCCAGTCGGTATGAGATCCCCAGTGGAGGAGCCATCGATGTGATCAGCCCAGCCAACTCTCCAGCCCAGTCCCAGCAGCAGCAGGACGACAGGGAGAGGGCCGACAGGGAGAGGGCCGACAGGGACCGGGCCGACAGGGACCGGGCCGCACAGGCAGCAGCACAAGGTGAGATGGCACTATATACTGTGAAAAATACAATAATGTGTTCTCAGTGCTGGTTTCCCTGACACAGATTAAGCCTGCACCTGGACAAAAAAAAGCTTGATCAATTGTGAATCTCTATTGAAAGTGAATTTCAGTCAAAGGCTTAATGTGTCTGGGAAACTGGCCCTTACTGACCGGTAAAGCTCTATACATGCCATATATGGAGACTTAAAGTATTCTCTTGACGCTCTCAAGTACTGTTTTCCTTTTCCAAGGTTTAAGTTACCTACCATGTCCTACATGAGTACAGTACATTCTCTGTACTCAACTGTCTTCTAATACAAAATTGAACCAGCTCAGCTCAGCTCTAAAAGCTGTACTGAATTCAGGTTACTGCAGAGGCATACAGTATCTTATAGTGATGATATGGTGTAAACATAGTACAACCCGAATGACTCTTCACCCCAGTCATCTGAGTACAACCGATATAGCAGACGACACCATTCCATTCCCCACTAGCCCCCGTCTGGGCACCAGACCGCTGTACAAGCTATTTCTGTCCGCCCGAGGCAAATGTATATCAGTTGGTGCTGGCATACAATACAGTGCTACCCCTCCTCCCCCTTATCTCCCCCTCCCGCAACTCAGTTGTGTGTGTGTGTGTGTGTGTGTGTGTGTGTGTGTGTGTGTGTGTGTGTGGAATATTCTCACTCAGCAGCTGGCATGCGTCCATTTGACATGATCCGCTACCGCCAGTCAGCGGAGTCACAGCAGCCCCCCTCCTCCCAGGCTGACGGAGGGTACTCCCAGTCCCAGCAGGTCCCCAAGACCCACCGAGTCATGACCCTGGCTGACCACATCTCGGTAAGACACACTGGTAGCTTTCCACGGTTGCATGCCATGCAATGCCTGCGCAGTCGGGCATCAGATTGCTATATCATATTATGTGGTTATCTAATATGTTAAAACTAGTCTGACCGATCTATCAGGCAACTGCAATGTAGTCAGCCTGGAACGCACCCACTGACTGAAGAAGAGTCCAATGACTCATTCATTCATAACCCTTTTTAACTGGGTTCCTGAATCCTGAGGCAAACTATACATATTCTGTGTAACCAATACAAATTACTTTACCAAAAATGTATGTACAGTATGCCTCCTATACCACTTTTTGTTGAGTGATGATATCTTGAGTGATCCATCGACTGAACTGCAAATGATGATCTCAACAAGTCTGACAACAGTCTCTACTAGACATCTTAAGCGAGATAGTGACTGAAAATGGAAGTGTGCCTCCAAGTACTAACATCTCCCTGATCTGTCTGTCCCCTTGTCCTCTCCTCTTTCTCCTTTATAGCATATCATCACCCAGGACTTTGCCAGGAACCAGGACCCTCCACAGTCCTCCACTACCATCTCCTCCTCCTCTGCCACCACCACATTCCAGAGTGCCCAGCTGCCCGTGTCTATCTTGGGCCCCGGGGGCCGTGCCAAGGGCCCCAGCCGCTACAGCCCAGAGAACCAGGCCCAGGCCCCATCACACCACCAGAGACCCACACCCAGCAGAGTGTCTCCTGATAACGCCCCTGACAAGCCCAGAGCCAGGTACAGTAACAGCACCCGCCGGTAGCCCAACACAGCCTCTTCACCAAGCCAGCCTGGGACATGGTCATTAGGATACACCATAGCAAAATGTTTTGCAATGAAAAACAAGAACTTGTGTTCAGGTAGTAACTCCATGCATAACGTTTTCTCCCTACTGAACATAACCCTGGTGGTGCACCTCTGACCACTCCATCAGATTCTCACTTTTCCCTCTTTTCCTCTGTGCCTCTCCCAGACCTGGTAAATCGCCTGATCGGGGTGGCAGGGGGGCGATGGAGAGCTATGAGCCCATCTCCCCTCCCCAGAGCTACCAGGATAAACAACAAGAGGCCAGAGAGCAGCAGCAACCACAGAGGCGAGAGGCTGACCAACCTGAGATGAGGTGTGTAGGACTGGCATATCTTCATAAGAAGTGGGCGTACTCCCATTTGTTTATATTCACCTTACATTGTCTTTCAATGTTATAACTAGGTATATTTGTATGTTTTGTGACAAACTGAAAAGCATGACAGATATTTTTTTGTATGTATTTGTGTGTGGATACTGGATACCTTCCCCTGGCACAAGGACACATGGATTCAGTGCCCATGGGCGGAATGTGTCTTGCGGGCAGCTGTGACCCATTTGGCATGCCAACGGAGTGGAAACTGGGGAGAGGTGCCAGTGGCACGCTAGCCTACTCAGCCATCTGCTGCCTGACTCTTAACCCCTGTGTTGGCCTTTCTCTGGTTACAGGGGTGACTCTCGCTCCCCTGGCAGTGTCAGCTACCTGCCCTCCTTCTTCACCAGGCTGGAGAACACCTCCCCTATGGTGAAATCCAAGAAGCAGGAGATCATTCGTAAGTTGACCTCCTCTGGTGTCAGTGATTCTGATGTTGGTAAGTGTGCTCTCTTCTTATCTACCTTGTACTAACGTCATTTAAGAAAGCTTCCCAAAATGGAAATAATATGACATTTGATGGAACTCAACTTATACAGTATTATATTAAAATATAATGGGATGCATTGCACTCATTTCTCATTTTCACAAGGGAAAACATTGTAATAGGAAGGCATACTGTAAAACGACTAACAATGAACTCTGTCTTTAGCGCCATTTTAGTTTCAGACATTTTGTTTACTGTGCTATCATTTCTCCTTTCAGGAAATGCACAACCAGGCACAGAGATCTTCAACTTGCCTGCTGTGACCAGCTCAAGTGCGTTTTAGATATTTCTATCACCATACAAACTCTTCTCATATTCAAACAAACTAGAATCATTTAAACCAGCAACTTGTGGGTAGTGTTCAGTAAGCACCAAAATGGAATAAAATACATTTTAACAAACATTTTTCTAAATGTTTTCTGTTTGCATATCCTAAAGAACACAACCCTGCTGGCTGCTCCATATCTTCCCTGTCTAATCGTCCATTGTGTGTTTGTCCCTCCAGGTAGCGTGAACCCCAGGAACCACTCCTTCAGCGACCCGGCCAGTAACCTGGGCCTGGAGGACATCATTCGCAAGGCCCTGATGGGCAACCTGGAAGAAAGGCCAGAGGAGCACCAGGGAGGGCCTCATCCCAGCTCTAACACCCCCAGCAACGAGGCCCGCCAGGAGGCCAACCCTTCACCTAGCATGGGTCAGTGGCAAACAAGCACACATACAGCCAACTAAAACAGTTATATAGGAATAGACACACAAATTCACATGCACACACAAGGAAATTACTGTCTCTATAGGACCATCATGGGAATCAAATTCTTAGAAATTCTGATATTTACAACAAACTCACCAGACTAGTCCTAAGCTTTTTCTAACTCTATTGCATTATTGCTAACACACTTGTATTTGTCTGATTGTCTAACAGGCAAACAGAAACTGCAGAGCAAAGCCAACAGCCGAAAGTCAAAGTCGCCCAACCCAGGCCAGGCATACGCAGCAGCAGGAGGGGAACGGCCCTCGTCAGTCTCTTCCGTCCACTCAGAGGGAGACTACAACCAGCAGCCCCCGGCCTGGTCCTGGGAGGACCGGCCCTCCTCCACAGGTACTTAAGGCCCTTGGCTCCATATAAACCCTGACTGTCTGGCCATTTGTCTGTACATCATTTCACATTAACAGCCACACAGGTATTCAGAAATCTGGATTTTATTTTCTTGTATCTCAAATTGATTTTCAGCCTGAAATAAGACACAAAGAACCATCTGAATCCCTCTAATGACTATCCTGTCTCACTTTACTCTCCAGGCTCAATGCAGTTCCCCTATAACCCCTTGACCATGCGCATGCTGAGCAGCACACCCCCCACCTCCATACAGGCCCAGCAGCCCCCACCTGGAGGCCCTCTGGGGCCCCAGCAACAACAGCGTGTATGGGAGCGAGAGCCCCTACTGTCGGAGCAGTATGAGACCCTGTCAGACAGTGACGACTGAGCCCTGCCACTAGAATCCTACCTGCCCCCCCATCCCACCCCAGAGGAAGGGCAGGCCTCTCAGTACAGGCCTGCATGCCCACCCCCTCCCCCAAAAACGATCCTCACTCACTGGTGCTGATCGAGTGTGGGGGGAACAGGGGGGTGTGGCGGTGTCCCTTTTGGTGCAAGCACGCCCTCTAGCTGCCAGCAGGAAGAAAGGCAGCGAGTGACTTCTGACGGGCTGGAATCTTCAGGATGGACTGACCGACTCCCTTTATGTCCAGAAGCTTTGATAGACACAGCCTGCCAGGACAGAGAATGCCTGAGTGGAAGATATGATGAAAGATAAAGATGAAGAACTTGTAATGTAAAAAATATGAAAAAAAGCAACACGTTTTTTTGTGGTCGATTTCTGTAAAGAAATGCTTTTGTCTTTAAGAAAAATCATTGTATGTAAATAGAGTAACCTTTTGCAGTGTTTTTTTTTTCTGAACTTGATTATTTCTAATTTTAGTGATGCTTTTAAATGGATCCACTTTGTTTTTGAATGAGTGGGGGGGGTTAAATCTTGAATATCAGTCAGTCTCTCCCGGTCTGTCTCTCACCCCCCACCTATCTAGCACCACATTGAAGCTGAGAGACAGAACCTGTGGGTTGTACTTGATAATGAGGGGAGAACAGAGAACTGTAGGAGACGCCCTAACCACCAAGCACCACCAAAGCCTGAATATTGTGGACATAAGTGAATGAAACAAACAAACGTTAACATTTTAATTGCGGCTTTGTAGTTTGATGCCTGTCTTTGCAACACTGTGGAGAAAGATGATGCATGGATGTAACAATATTCCCCCTGATCTAGAACTTAAAGAAAGCTTTTATCAGTCAGTCACCACACCCTTGAGAAAAACAACTAACGTCTTTGGTACAAGTTGAGAACACTGGTGTAGGAGCAAGCAGAAAGGCGAAAGAAGACTAATGAATAAGCTTGATGTTGTCCCAAGTTGTTTATTCTCCTCATGACTACTTTACTTCTGGGCCCCCATGTTGATCTGAACTGTCATTGAGCCAATCGTTTTTGGATTAAGCTGACCACCACCACGGTGGGTGGGTGTATTGTATGGCACACAGTCTGACCCGTAGCTATCCCTATAGGGGTTTCCAACAAGTGCAGAATGTTCTACTTACAGTACTCTGCAACCCATGTTGTCATGGTAACTAAAGTACATCAGGAACCTTTTCTAGAGGTTCGCCCATGCCTTGTGGCTGGAGAAAAATAAGGCAGCTTTAAACACATTTTCTCAGAGATATAAGTTGGTGTTTTTTAATGTTTTTGTTTTGTTTCTTTAGTCCCTCTTTTTTTTTTTTTATTTTTTTTTTTAGATACTGTCAAGACAGAAAACCGATGTGTGATTTGTCTTTTATGTTTTAGACAAAAAAAGACAACTAATTAAACATAAATGGTCTGCACCATTGTTGCACTTTTTGCTTTGTAACCTTTGACAACAAAAGCATACTTTCTACCTGTTGTATAACTTATTCACGCTCCTGCAGAGGATTGTACTGAGATGTGCTTTGACTTTGCCCATCACTCATGGAAACCTGGATGTTTATGACCGAGTTCCTGTCTTCTCTTGTAGCTGGTACATGGTTTTGTAGTGTGACATGCATTGTAGTTTTACTTTTGTTTGGGGTATAGTCAAGATGTTAAGGAAGAGTTGCTTTTTTGCTGTCATGGTGACTATTCAAATCCATGGCCTCTTAATATATTCTCTCTCTCAATATTCTAGATTAATATCAGCCATTTTTTGTCAACAGACATGTAGCTTCTTTAAATTTTGAATTGTGACTAGGTCAACATTGATAATGACAGTAATGTTCCATTGCAAGTCCTCTATGTCCGGATATGTGAAAGCATACCACGTGTTTTGGTTCTCTCAGCTTTTGCTTTGCTTAAATAACAATCCCAATCTGCTCAACAACAAAAAAAATTGTCATTTTCAACATCAGTTATTCAACATCCTATTTTTGATGGGATGTTAAGTGTTTACAACAGCAATGACAAAAAGTATACAAAACTTGAATCTTAAAAAAGAAAATCGAAATGAACCCAGAAAATAATTAGTGCATATTTTCAGCTCAATGGTTGAGTCCAAAATGGCAACCTATTCCCTATATAATGTACTACTTTTGACCAGAGCTTGTGCACCATATAGGGAATAGGATGCCATTTGGGTGCCATCCAATCTGTCAAACATCCAGTGCTAATTCCTTTTGCTTGTTTAAAATTTGAGACTTGAAAACCCGTGTATCCCATGATGTTGAAATGCAATGTTTGTATCGCACAATGTCTCTTAGTAGTCTATTACAAGAGTTCAGACCAATCAATAAAGTGGATCAGTTCTCCACCTCAAACGTTTGCATCTTTGTTTCCTTCTCTGATTGGTCATTGGCTTACAGGTTCTGAGACCTCCATCACTTAGTCTCTTGGCCTAGCCCTAGACTAACGGCTCCATCCAATACAAGGCAAGGCTCATCGATAAGTGGCGCAGCGGTCTAAGGCACTGCATCTCAGTGCAAGAGTTGTCACTGCAGTCCCTTGTTAGATAAAGGTTAAATAAAAACATATATAATTATATTGACTCCTTATAGTATAGTGAAATGACCGTTTTGTTATAATCAACTTTCATTGCTAAAATGTTTTAGATATACCGAAGAATCCTCAATGGAACAGCCTTTTCACATTCCTGCTGAAGACTAACAGATGGTAGATCAGGGCAAAAGCCAGCAGCAACAGCTACAGAGTGGTGGCAACTCTGCGAGTGCAAGTTGTTTTGGTGTGGCGAAGAGAGAGCAAGGTCGCAGATTTAGACACTTAGACCAGAAATGCAATCTTTGGTCTGGAATGTGGGATCAGACACAAATGATAGAGGTAAAAGTTCTAGTCTATGCTGTTTCTCATCGTTGTTTGACAGATCGCTCTCTCACCATATGTCCTCCGCTGCCCGGTCTCTTCAGGCCCACAGCAGGAGGTGGGAAGGGTCCTGGTGGTCACGGCTCCGGGCCGGTGCTCATTTGAACCATGACCAGTGGCTGGCACATGGAAAATAGCAGGAAATACATCCTGAACCTTCACAGCCAGAGGGGCATAGGGAACAGTTAAAGTTAGATGAGGACTCTACCTGGTCTTTAGACAAAAATACAAAATGAAAACTGTATAATATAAGCTGATCACAAAAAGTGTATAGCCTATTTGTTGTATAAGCCAAGACAGTCAGTTAGCATCCATTTGGGGTTGTAAAGAAAGTGTGCTAAGTGTGCTAAGGGCCTCCTTACCTGGGCAGTCCCACCTGAATACCTCACACCCCTCTGCCCATGACAGACTCAGGCTTTTTAAGCCAGATGGCTGGCCCCCAGAGGTGTGGACTCGAGTCACAACTCGACTTTGACTTTAACACCAATGACTCTTGACTTGGACTTGAGCCTTATGACCTGACTTGATACCCTCCCCAAGCCCAAATATTAAACATGATGCTATTTAAAACCCCCACACATATTGCTCAGGATCAGCAGGGCAGGCCAGTCAACCGTGTCAAAACAAACCAATATGCCTTGCTTGTTCAACTAGAAATGTAGCTGAGGAACGCTCAACTCAAGTTTCAAGTGTTAATGTCACGTGCACAAGTACAATGAAATGCCTTTCTTGCAAGCTCCAAACCCAACCATGCAGTAATCAATGTAGCACTAAAAATAACGAGTTAGAACAAAACCACACGAGAAATAACAACACAAGAATGTAAGAAGCTATGTACAGAACCAGTTCCAATACCATATTTTGCAGGGACACTGAAGTGATAGCGGTAGAAATCAGAGCTTGGTGGGAGGAGCTATAGGAGGACGGGCTCATTGTAATGGCTGGAATGGAATCAATGAAACAGAGTCAAACACGTTGTTTCCATGTTTGATGTGTTTGGTACCGTTCCAAAAATTCCATTCCAGCCATTACAACGAGCCCATCCTCCTATAGCTCCTCCCACCAGCCTACTCTGTTAGATATGTGTAGAAAGTTAGAAGGTAAGGTGATTAGGTGTCAGGATATATGATAGGGTAGCAGCAGCATAAATTATGATTGTATGTGAGTGTGTGTGTAGAGTCAGTTTAAATGTGTGTGCATGTTATGTGCGTGTTGGAGTGTCAGTGTGTGTAGAGTCCTGTGAGTTTGCATAGAGAGAGTGCAAAAATTTAAATAAAATACAAGGGTCATCTCAGATAGTCCGTGTAGCCATTCTGTTAGCTATTTAGCAGTCTGATGGCTTGGGGATAGAAGCTGTTCAGGAGCCTGTTGGTGTCAGACTTGATTAACCGATACCGCTTGCCGTTCGGAAGCAGAGAGAACAGTCTATATGGCTTGGGTGGCTAGAGTCTTTAACGATTTTCCCGGGCCTTCCTTTCAAATCGCCTGATATAGAAGTCCTGGATGGCAGGGAGCTCGGCCCCAGAGATGTACTGGGCTGTCTGCACCACCCTCTGTAGCGCCATGGAATCGAGGGAGGTGCTGTTGCCATACCAATCAGTGATGCAGCAATGTCAAGATGCTCTCAATGATGCAACTGTCCCTGAGTCCTAAGTTTGGTGACGAGCTGGGAGGGAACAAATCAAATCAAATTTTATTGGTCACATACACATGGTTAGCAGATGTTAATGCGAGTGTAGCGAAATGCTTGTGATTCTTGTTCCGACCATGCAGTAATATCTAACAATTTCACAACAATACACACAAGTGTAAAGGAATGAATAAGAATATGAACATATAAATATATGGATGAGCGATGGCCGAATGGCATAGGCAAGATGCAGTAGATGGTATAGAGTACAGTATATACATATGAGATGAGTAATGTAGGGTATGTAAACATATAAATTGTTTAAAGTGACTAGTGATACATTTATTACATCCAATTTTTAATTATTAAAGTGGCTAGAGATTTGAGACAGTATGTTGGCAGCAACCACTCAATGTTGGTGATGGCTGTTTAACAGTCTGATGGCCTTGAGATAGAAGCTGTTTTTCAGTCTCTCGGTCCCAGCTTTGATGCACCTGTACTGACCTCGCCTTCTGGATGATAGCGGGGTAAACAGGCAGTGGCTCGGGTGGTTGTTGTCCTTGATGATCTTTTTGGCCTTCCTGTGACATCGGGTGGTGTAGGTGTTCTGGAGGGCAGGTAGTTTACCCCCGGTGATGTGTTGTGCAGGCCTCAATACCCTCTGGAGAGCCTTACGGTTGTGGGCGGAGCAGTTGCCGTACCAGGCGGTGATACAGCCCGACAGGATGCTCTCGATTGTGCATCTGTAGAAGTTTGTGAGTGTTTTTGGTGACAAGCCAAATTTCTTCCGCCTCCCGAGGTTGAAGAGGCACTGTTGCGCCTTCTTCACCACGCTGTCTGTGTGGGTGGACCATTTGAGTTTGTCCGTGATGTGTACACCAAGGAACTTAAAACGTTCCACCTTCTCCACTACTGTCCCGTCGATGTGGATAGGGGGCTGCTCCCTATGCTGTTTCCTGAAGTCATCTCCTTTGTTTTGTTGACGTTGAGTGTGAGGTTATTTTCCTGGCACCACACTCCAAGGGCCCTCACCTCCTCCCTGTAGGCCGTCTCGTCGTTGTTGGTAATCAAGCCTACCACTGTAGTGTCGTCTGCAAACTTGATGATTGAGTTGAAGGCGTGCATGGCCACGCAGTCATGGGTGAAAAGGGAGTACAGGAGAGGGCTGAGACCGCACCCTTGTGGGGCCCCAGTGTTGAGGATCAGCGGGGTGGAGATGTTGTTTCCTACCCTCACCACCTGGGGGCGGCCCGTCAAAGTCCAGGACCCAGTCTCACAGGGCGGGGTCGAGACCCAGGGTCTCGAGCTTAATGACAAGTTTGGAGTGTACTATGGTGTTAAATGCTGAGCTGTAGTCAATGAACAGCATTCTTACATAGGTATTCCTCTTGTCCATATGGGTTAGTGCAGTGTGATTGCGATTGCGTCATCTGTGGACATTGGGGCAGTAAGCAAATTGGAGTGGGTCTAGGGTGTCAGGTGGGGTGGAGGTGAAATTATCCTTGACTAGTCTCTCAAAGCACTTCATGATGACGGAAGTGAGTGCTACGGGGCGATTGTCGTTTAGCTCAGTTACCTTAGCTTTCTTTGGAACAGGAACAATGGTGGCCCTCTTGAAGCATGTAGGAACAGCAGACTGGGATAGGGATTGATTCAATATGTCCGTAAACACACCAGCCAGTTGGTCTGCGCATGCTCTGAGAACGCGCCCTGGAATACTGTCCAGCCCTGCTGCGAGTGTTGACCTGATTAAAGACCTTACTCACTCAGTCCTCTGGGTCAGTGGGGGCCCTCACGCATGGTACGATGTTGTTATTGTGGAATCGTGCATAAAATGCATTGAGTTCGTCTGGAAGAGAGGCATCGTTTGGAAGATCAGGACTAGGTCTTCGCTTGTAATCCGTTATGGACTGTAGCCCCTGCCACATGCGTTGGGCGTTGGAACCTGTATAGTATCAGTCCACCTTATTCCTATATTTTACTTTAACTCCTTTGATGACTCTGCGGAGATCGTAGAGGGACTTCCTGAACTTTTTCTGTCCTCAGTCGTAGCCTCAGGGTTGTCTGCAATAGCCCTGTATGCAGTAGCCCTGTTCTCTACTGAGTTGAGCGTTCCTCAGCTTAGTTTTTCACTAATATACAGTGGCCATTTCAGACCTGTAAGTCATTATGCTGGCTTGCAAAATGATATTTGATTACTATTGGATTCCAGCAATACTGGGGATATCCAAGGAACTATTATTCACACACAATCTGCATTGAGAATGACGGTCAAGGTTAGAAAGACAGATTCATAAACGAGACCTATAAACCATTTAAACCGGAACAACCATTTCAGTAACGGGTGCAATAAATCCAACTAACAGATTCCATTAGTTTAGAAACATGTATGTTATTTATCTTTGTGCATAACATTTATTAATCAATCAATGCAAAAACACAACAAACGAAAAATATATTGAAAATATAAAAAAATCTAACTGCAATAGAGCATGCTGGGAAATGTGATAATGATGGCTGTGGTTTTGCCAGTCTAGCTTGACCAGCTAGACCAGGGGTATTCAACTCTTACCCTACAAGGTCCGGAGCCTACTGGTGTTCTGTTCTACCTGAAGATTAATTGCACCCACCTGGTGTCCCAGGTCTAAGTCCCTGATTAGAGTGGAACAATGAAAAGACGAGGTGGAACTAGCTTTGAGGTCCAGAGTTGAGTTTGAGGGAGCTAGACTATGTTGGACCAGCATAGACAAGTATAGACCAGCTTGGTCACCAGCATCACCAGCATACCCTACTAGTATGAGCTGGTCACCAGCATCACCAGCATACCCTACTAGTATGAGCTGGTCACCAGCATCACCAGCATACAAGCATGAGCTGGTCACCAGCATCACCAGCTTGACCAGCTGGTCAGCCAGCCTAACCAGCTAGCTAGACTATGCTGGTCAGACCAGCATGACCAGCATAGAAGAGCATGGATCAGCATAAACCAGCATGGACCAGCTTGAAAATGTACGCTGGTCTATGCTGTTTTTTAAGTAGGGTAGTTCTCATATAATTCTCCATATAGCAAGATGTGTTATTTAGGAAATGTTTTACTAACATACAATGTGTATGCAGGCCTCAGTGTCAAGGATGGATGTAGATCAGGGGTACTCAACTACTATTTGGGAAGGCCACACAAAAGGTCCAGATGGATATGTAATTTCGTGTAGTAACAAACCCTCACCCCCCGACCCATGTGACCCCCAAACTGTTCACAAACCTCTTGATGGCGGAAAGAGAATGTTGCAGTTTGTAAGCTAATTTCCTGCAATTCAACACATTTTGCCATGGGCTAGTTGGTCAACTGGACATTTTTGTCAGGTTATAAATAGCTCTCTAAGACCTGTCAGTGAATGACATAACAAGAGGAAAACTGCCCATGCACTACCACATTTCAAAATTGCACCTTGTGCATTCTACTATTACAACTCTCAACAGCATTAAGTTAAAAGCCTGACTGAGTTCTTAAAAATAAAAACAATGAAGTTGGGACTCGCGCTCCTTATTGACCCCGTTCTGCGTCCGGATCAGGACGCAGAACCACTAGGCAGGTAGCCTAGTGGTTAGAGCGTTGGACTTGTAACCGGAGGGTTGCAAGTTCGAATCCCCGAGCTGACAAAGTAAAAATCTGTTGTTCTGCCCCTGAACAAGGCAGTTAACCTACTGTTCCCCGGGCGCCGAAGACGTGGATGTCGATTAAGGCAGCCCCCCGCACCTCTCTGATTCAGAGGGGTTGGGTTAAATGCGGAAGACACATTTTGGTTGAAGGCATTCGGTTGTACAACTGACTAATAATGGTGACTTTTTGACTTTTTTTTGACTACGGTCTGCCTGTTGACCTACATGTAGATTATCTGATTGAAGAAAAGTGGGGGAAATGGCTGACATGGAGAACTTCCTGTCTCTGATTTATTGTAGGCCTACAGAGTTTACATTTTAAACACTCTCTTTCTCAATTGTTAGAAACTTTGGGAGAATTGAAATAGATTTAATTGTACTTTTTTCATTGATTTAGACAAAATACTCCATAATATCAAAGTATTTTTTTTTACTAAACTAAAATATAGTCATTGCTTAAATACATAATACGGGTTGACATCATTTTTGAATGACTACCCCGTCCTCTGTCCCCCAAACACAGATCTGTAACCCCAAACACAGATCTGTAAGGTCCCTCATTCAAGTATTGAATTTCAAGCACAGATTCAACTACAAAGACCAGAGAGCTTTTCAAAAGCCTCAAAGAAAGGCAGTGATGGGTAGATGGGTAACAACAATAAATCAGACACTGAACATACTGTATCTTTGAGCATGTTCAAGACAATAATTATGCTGTGGATCATGTATTAAACCACCCAGACACATCAAAGATGCAGTCGTCCTTTGCAGTGACTCCACAATAATGACCTAAATGACAGAGTGAAAAGAAGAATACATATATTAAGAATAAAAATATTCAAAAACCAGCATATGTACTGTAAGGCACTAAAGTATATTGCAAGAAAAAAAAACACTGCAAAGTAATACACTTTTTGGCCTAAATGCAAAGACTTAATTTTGGGCAAATCCAACACAACACATGGTTGAGTAACTGCCTTCCTATTTTCAAGCATGGTGGTGGCTGCATCATGGTATGGGTATGGTTGACATGAGCAAAGACTGGGGTGTTCTTCAGGATGAAAAGAAACGGGATGGAGCTAAGCACAGGAAAAATCCTAAAGGAAAACCAGCTTCAGTCTGCTTTACATCAGACACTGGGAGAGGAATTTACCTTTTGGCAGGACAATAACCTACAACATAAAGCCAAATCTACACTGGAGTTGCTTACCAAGAAGACAGTGAATGTTCCTTAGTGGTCAAATGACAGTTTTGATTTAAATCCACTTGAAAATCTATAGCAAGAAAAAAAAATGCTGTCTAGCCATGAAAAGAATAATGGGCAAATATTGCACAGTACAGGTGTGCAAAGCTCTTATGAGACTTACCCAAGAAGACTCATAGCTGTAATCACTGCCAAAGGTGTTTCTAACATGTGAATCCATATCTAATCAAGGTATATTAGTGTTGTTTATTTCTATTCATCTTTCAAAAATTATAGATTTTTTTAAAGAGTATTTTGTGTAGATTGTTGACAAAAATGATAATAAAATCCATTTGAATCCCACTTTGTTACACAATAAAATTGAAGAAATCCAATGGGGTGTTGACTTTCTATGAATGAAATACAGTTAACTGCCAAAATAAAGGAAACACTTAAGTAAATGAGAGATACAAAGTACTGTAGCTATTAGTATTTTACTATTTGCTAAATATAATTTAAACAACTTAGTACTTTGACCAACATATATCCCAATCCCAGTATGCACTATACATTAAGTAGCTTCTAATGGATTACAGGTAGACCTCTGATTCATTTTGTGTCATACATCTTGTATCTCGTGCTTTAATGTTGCGCTTTGCCCTTAACATTTTATCTGGTACATTTGCAGGTTCTGAGATGCCTTTATTTTTACCTCGGTAGCGAACAACAACATACAGAAGACAGAAGAGAAAAATCTTAAATGGGTTATAGCTTGAAAACCCACTAGTTATCTCATCTGTGAATGTCATGCTAACACATCTCTAGTCGGGTGTGCCAACCAGCAGATGGCACTGTTGTTATGGCTTTGTTATGACTGACCATTTTGTCTGAGTTTCCTGTTATCACATCAACATTTTGGACATGGATTAAATTCTAACCGATTTAAAAAAAAAGTGTCTTTCCTTTGCACCACTGAGATTTCCTCTGTGTGTAGATTCTGGGAATTCTCTCCTTATTACTTTCTCTACCTCAGATTATCACTCAGCCTGGTTTAGTCATCACCAGTAGACTATATTTGCATCATAGACCAGACTTTGCAACTAAAATATAGTCATTGCTTAAATACATAATACGGGTTGACATCATTTTTGAATGACTACCCCGTCCTCTGTCCCCCAAACACAGATCTGTAACCCCAAACACAGATCTGTAAGGTCCCTCATTCAAGTATTGAATTTCAAGCACAGATTCAACTACAAAGACCAGAGAGCTTTTCAAAAGCCTCAAAGAAAGGCAGTGATGGGTAGATGGGTAACAACAATAAATCAGACACTGAACATACTGTATCTTTGAGCATGTTCAAGACAATAATTATGCTGTGGATCATGTATTAAACCACCCAGACACATCAAAGATGCAGTCGTCCTTTGCAGTGACTCCACAATAATGACCTAAATGACAGAGTGAAAAGAAGAATACATATATTAAGAATAAAAATATTCAAAAACCAGCATATGTACTGTAAGGCACTAAAGTATATTGCAAGAAAAAAAAAACACTGCAAAGTAATACACTTTTTGGCCTAAATGCAAAGACTTAATTTTGGGCAAATCCAACACAACACATGGTTGAGTAACTGCCTTCCTATTTTCAAGCATGGTGGTGGCTGCATCATGGTATGGGTATGGTTGACATGAGCAAAGACTGGGGTGTTCTTCAGGATGAAAAGAAACGGGATGGAGCTAAGCACAGGAAAAATCCTAAAGGAAAACCAGCTTCAGTCTGCTTTACATCAGACACTGGGAGAGGAATTTACCTTTTGGCAGGACAATAACCTACAACATAAAGCCAAATCTACACTGGAGTTGCTTACCAAGAAGACAGTGAATGTTCCTTAGTGGTCAAATGACAGTTTTGATTTAAATCCACTTGAAAATCTATAGCAAGAAAAAAAAATGCTGTCTAGCCATGAAAAGAATAATGGGCAAATATTGCACAGTACAGGTGTGCAAAGCTCTTATGAGACTTACCCAAGAAGACTCATAGCTGTAATCACTGCCAAGGGTGTTTCTAACATGTGAATCCATATCTAATCAAGGTATATTAGTGTTGTTTATTTCTATTCATCTTTCAAAAATTATAGATTTTTTTAAAGAGTATTTTGTGTAGATTGTTGACAAAAATGATAATAAAATCCATTTGAATCCCACTTTGTTACACAATAAAATTGAAGAAATCCAATGGGGTGTTGACTTTCTATGAATGAAATACAGTTAACTGCCAAAATAAAGGAAACACTTAAGTAAATGAGAGATACAAAGTACTGTAGCTATTAGTATTTTACTATTTGCTAAATATAATTTAAACAACTTAGTACTTTGACCAACATATATCCCAATCCCAGTATGCACTATACGTATTGCGAGCTTCTAATGGATTACAGGTAGACCTCTGATTCATTTTGTGTCATACATCTTGTATCTCGTGCTTTAATGTTGCGCTTTGCCCTTAACATTTTATCTGGTACATTTGCAGGTTCTGAGATGCCTTTATTTTTACCTGCGGTAGCCGAACAACAACATACAGAAGACAGAAGAGAAAAATCTTAAATGGGTTATAGCTTGAAAAAACCCACTAGTTATCTCATCTGTGAATGTCATGCTAACACATCTCTAGTCGGGTGTGCCAACCAGCAGATGGCACTGTTGTTATGGCTTTGTTATGACTGACCATTTTGTCTGAGTTTCCTGTTATCACATCAACATTTTGGACATGGATTAAATTCTAACCGATTTAAAAAAAAAGTGTCTTTCCTTTGCACCACTGAGATTTCCTCTGTGTGTAGATTCTGGGAATTCTCTCCTTATTACTTTCTCTACCTCAGATTATCACTCAGCCTGGTTTAGTCATCACCAGTAGACTATATTTGCATCATAGACCAGACTTTGCAACTAAAATATAGTCATTGCTTAAATACATAATACGGGTTGACATCATTTTTGAATGACTACCCGTCCTCTGTCCCCAAACACAGATCTGTAACCCCAAACACAGATCTGTAAGGTCCTCATTCAAGTATTGAATTTCAAGCACAGATTCAACTACAAAGACCAGAGAGCTTTTCAAAAGCCTCAAAGAAAGGCAGTGATGGGTAGATGGGTAACAACAATAAATCAGACACTGAACATACTGTATCTTTGAGCATGTTCAAGACAATAATTATGCTGTGGATCATGTATTAAACCACCCAGACACATCAAAGATGCAGTCGTCCTTTGCAGTGACTCCACAATAATGACCTAAATGACAGAGTGAAAAGAAGAATACATATATTAAGAATAAAAATATTCAAAAACCAGCATATGTACTGTAAGGCACTAAAGTATATTGCAAGAAAAAAAAACACTGCAAAGTAATACACTTTTTGGCCTAAATGCAAAGACTTAATTTTGGGCAAATCCAACACAACACATGGTTGAGTAACTGCCTTCCTATTTTCAAGCATGGTGGTGGCTGCATCATGGTATGGGTATGGTTGACATGAGCAAAGACTGGGGTGTTCTTCAGGATGAAAAGAAACGGGATGGAGCTAAGCACAGGAAAAATCCTAAAGGAAAACCAGCTTCAGTCTGCTTTACATCAGACACTGGGAGAGGAATTTACCTTTTGGCAGGACAATAACCTACAACATAAAGCCAAATCTACACTGGAGTTGCTTACCAAGAAGACAGTGAATGTTCCTTAGTGGTCAAATGACAGTTTTGATTTAAATCCACTTGAAAATCTATAGCAAGAAAAAAATGCTGTCTAGCCATGAAAAGAATAATGGGCAAATATTGCACAGTACAGGTGTGCAAAGCTCTTATGAGACTTACCCAAGAAGACTCATAGCTGTAATCACTGCCAAGGGTGTTTCTAACATGTGAATCCATATCTAATCAAGGTATATTAGTGTTGTTTATTTCTATTCATCTTTCAAAAATTATAGATTTTTTTAAAGAGTATTTTGTGTAGATTGTTGACAAAAATGATAATAAAATCCATTTGAATCCCACTTTGTTACACAATAAAATTGAAGAAATCCAATGGGGTGTTGACTTTCTATGAATGAAATACAGTTAACTGCCAAAATAAAGGAAACACTTAAGTAAATGAGAGATACAAAGTACTGTAGCTATTAGTATTTTACTATTTGCTAAATATAATTTAAACAACTTAGTACTTTGACCAACATATATCCCAATCCCAGTATGCACTATACGTATTGCGAGCTTCTAATGGATTACAGGTAGACCTCTGATTCATTTTGTGTCATACATCTTGTATCTCGTGCTTTAATGTTGCGCTTTGCCCTTAACATTTTATCTGGTACATTTGCAGGTTCTGAGATGCCTTTATTTTTACCTGCGGTAGCCGAACAACAACATACAGAAGACAGAAGAGAAAAATCTTAAATGGGTTATAGCTTGAAAAAACCCACTAGTTATCTCATCTGTGAATGTCATGCTAACACATCTCTAGTCGGGTGTGCCAACCAGCAGATGGCACTGTTGTTATGGCTTTGTTATGACTGACCATTTTGTCTGAGTTTCCTGTTATCACATCAACATTTTGGACATGGATTAAATTCTAACCGATTTAAAAAAAAAGTGTCTTTCCTTTGCACCACTGAGATTTCCTCTGTGTGTAGATTCTGGGAATTCTCTCCTTATTACTTTCTCTACCTCAGATTATCACTCAGCCTGGTTTAGTCATCACCAGTAGACTATATTTGCATCATAGACCAGACTTTGCAACTAAAATATAGTCATTGCTTAAATACATAATACGGGTTGACATCATTTTTGAATGACTACCCCTGTCCTCTGTCCCCCAAACACAGATCTGTAACCCCAAACACAGATCTGTAAGGTCCCTCATTCAAGTATTGAATTTCAAGCACAGATTCAACTACAAAGACCAGAGAGCTTTTCAAAAGCCTCAAAGAAAGGCAGTGATGGGTAGATGGGTAACAACAATAAATCAGACACTGAACATACTGTATCTTTGAGCATGTTCAAGACAATAATTATGCTGTGGATCATGTATTAAACCACCCAGACACATCAAAGATGCAGTCGTCCTTTGCAGTGACTCCACAATAATGACCTAAATGACAGAGTGAAAAGAAGAATACATATATTAAGAATAAAAATATTCAAAAACCAGCATATGTACTGTAAGGCACTAAAGTATATTGCAAGAAAAAAAAAACACTGCAAAGTAATACACTTTTGGCCTAAATGCAAAGACTTAATTTTGGGCAAATCCAACACAACACATGGTTGAGTAACTGCCTTCCTATTTTCAAGCATGGTGGTGGCTGCATCATGGTATGGGTATGGTTGACATGAGCAAAGACTGGGGTGTTCTTCAGGATGAAAAGAAACGGGATGGAGCTAAGCACAGGAAAAATCCTAAAGGAAAACCAGCTTCAGTCTGCTTTACATCAGACACTGGGAGAGGAATTTACCTTTTGGCAGGACAATAACCTACAACATAAAGCCAAATCTACACTGGAGTTGCTTACCAAGAAGACAGTGAATGTTCCTTAGTGGTCAAATGACAGTTTTGATTTAAATCCACTTGAAAATCTATAGCAAGAAAAAAAAATGCTGTCTAGCCATGAAAAGAATAATGGGCAAATATTGCACAGTACAGGTGTGCAAAGCTCTTATGAGACTTACCCAAGAAGACTCATAGCTGTAATCACTGCCAAAGGTGTTTCTAACATGTGAATCCATATCTAATCAAGGTATATTAGTGTTGTTTATTTCTATTCATCTTTCAAAATTATAGATTTTTAAAGAGTATTTTGTGTAGATTGTTGACAAAAATGATAATAAAATCCATTTGAATCCCACTTTGTTACACAATAAAATTGAAGAAATCCAATGGGGTGTTGACTTTCTATGAATGAAATACAGTTAACTGCCAAAATAAAGGAAACACTTAAGTAAATGAGAGATACAAAGTACTGTAGCTATTAGTATTTTACTATTTGCTAAATATAATTTAAACAACTTAGTACTTTGACCAACATATATCCCAATCCCAGTATGCACTATACGTATTGCGAGCTTCTAATGGATTACAGGTAGACCTCTGATTCATTTTGTGTCATACATCTTGTATCTCGTGCTTTAATGTTGCGCTTTGCCCTTAACATTTTATCTGGTACATTTGCAGGTTCTGAGATGCCTTTATTTTTACCTGCGGTAGCCGAACAACAACATACAGAAGACAGAAGAGAAAAATCTTAAATGGGTTATAGCTTGAAAAAACCCACTAGTTATCTCATCTGTGAATGTCATGCTAACACATCTCTAGTCGGGTGTGCCAACCAGCAGATGGCACTGTTGTTATGGCTTTGTTATGACTGACCATTTTGTCTGAGTTTCCTGTTATCACATCAACATTTTGGACATGGATTAAATTCTAACCGATTTAAAAAAAAAGTGTCTTTCCTTTGCACCACTGAGATTTCCTCTGTGTGTAGATTCTGGGAATTCTCTCCTTATTACTTTCTCCACCTCAGATTATCACTCAGCCTGGTTTAGTCATCACCAGTAGACTATATTTGCATCATAGACCAGACTTTGAATAATGGCCTCTGGATCAAGGAGATCAAAATGAACACCTCCAGTCCAAACCAAATGTTGAATGTCTTTGAAAACATATTTCAAGAAAAGTGCTGATTTATAACCTGAATTATTCCTGTGAATATAGTATATCCTATGGCAGGCTTTCTGAGATTTCCTGAAATAATCCTGGCATGCTATTGCACCAGAGGGAGGACTGCAAAAGGCATTGCATGATGTGGGCTAGGGAGAGATAGTAGGCCTAGGCTATTCTATGCCCTTCATGATGTCAGTAGCTATACTCCTCTTCATTGAGGTCAAGCCCTTACTTTCTCCATAAGCTTTCAGCCTACTCCTTTCTTACTGTCTTCATGATAATTAAGGATATAAAATCAAATTGCGAATTCACTTTTCATTATACTATGTCTCTGAGGAATTATTAGCAATAAGGGCTCCAGAGTGGCGCAGCGGTCGGTCTAAGGCACTGCATTACCTGTGTCGGATCCAGGCTGCATTACATTCGGCCGTGATTGGGAGTCCCATAGGGTGGCGCACAATTGCCCCAGCGTCGTCCGGGGTAGGCCGTCATTGTAAATAAGAATTTGTTTTTAACTGACTTGCCTAGTTTAAATAAAGGTTAAATAAAAAAGAAGATCCTATTTTAGGCCTATAGCTTATTTAAAACCAGATAAAGAAATTATTATAACTCCATCACTGTTTTTGTGTGTGTTTTCTTTGCAGTTGCTGATGACCTGCTCATTACGTGAGTGTTGCTGTACCTTTCACCTCTATTTGACCTGGGATTCTTCTCATGGTGTTGCACCAGAACCTTTCTCATCATGGACACACCTTGTCTTACCAATAATCACATTTACCATTCCTGACATCTTTTTTGCCAATCCTACACACGTCATATTTAAGGTCACATAGTTTAGAACACACCACGACAAACAAAATACAGCACAACACAATAGTCATAGCTGTTTGTAGCGGTGATCCTTCTAAAAACTGTCTCACGTTACTGAAACTGAGTGAGTGTGTTTTATTGGGGAAACCGGTGGGCGAGTGAGTGGCCTTTTGTGGCCTGTGCTTCCCACAGTGAGATGGAGATGCCGTCACTGTCACCTAAACAGACATACCCTCCCTTATTGGTTAGCTGGTTGGTGAGGCATTTCCTGATGTAGTGGGTGCTGTGGCCATAGCTGTGGCTGGGTCACATCCTGTCCTGTGTTTTGTTAATCCTGAAGGGTAATTTGTCAGGTTTAGCACTTCTTCCTCCCTCTTCAGTCCTTCCTTACCTGAATTTACTTAGCTAATTAGCTGAATGATGCCATCAGGCTTACTGTCTCAGTCGCTCTCTTACTCAGGTGTTTGTTTAAATGAAAGTATTTTCTCCATTAAAAGAGCTAGCCTCAATATGGGTCCCTCTCTCTGCCTGTTCTCTGTCCCTGTCTCTCTCCCAGGATAAGGTTTGTGTTTGGCTCCTGTGCCCTGCAGGCCCTGGACCTGGTGGACCAGCGCTCTGTCACCTGTGTCTCATCCTCCAGTGGATGGACAGCATATCAGGTAAACATCTGCTACCCACTTTGTACTAGGGTTTAATACTGGTGACCGGTATCCCGAGATATCCCGACGGGTACCGTGGACTTACAGTCAGCTCCAAAATGATTAGCACCCTTGATAAAGACGAACATAAAAGGCTGTATAAAATAAATAATACAAACACAGCTATATTTAATTTTAATTTAATTTTAATTTCACCTTTATTTAACCAGGTTGGCAAGTTGAGAACAAGTTCTCGTTTACAACTGCGACCTGGCCAAGATAAAGCAAAGCAGTTCGACACGTACAACAACACAGAGTTACAAACATAGTAAAACAAACATACAGTCAATAAAACAAATCTATATACAAAGAGTGCAAATGAGGTAGGATAAGGAAGGTAAGGCAATAAATAGGCCATGGTGGAAAAGTAATTACAATATAGCATTTAAACACTGGAATGGTAGATGTGCAGTAGATGAATGTGCAATGTAGAAAAACTAGGGTGCAAAGGAACAAGATAAATAAATAAATACGGTAGGGGGTGAGGTAGTTGGTTGGGCTATTTACAGATGGGCTATATACAGGTGCAGGGGTCTGTGAACTGCTCTGACAGCTGGAGCTTAAAGCTAGTGAGGGAGATAATTGTCTCCAGTTTCAGAGATTTTTGTAGTTCGTTCCAGTCATTGGCAGCAGAGAACTGGAAGGAGAGTCGGCCAAAGGAGGAATTGGCTTTGGGGGTGACCAGTGAGATATACCTGCTGGAGCACGTGCTACGGGTTGGTGCTGCTATGGTGACCAGCGAGCTGAGATAAGGTGGGACTTTACCTAGCAGGGACTTGTAGATGACCTGGAGCCAGTGGGTATGGCGACGAGTGTAAAGCGAGGGCCAGCCAACGAGAGCGTACAAGTCGCAGTGGTGGATGGTGTATGGGGCTTTGGTAACAAAACAGATGGCACTGTGATAGACTGCATCCAATTTGTTGAGTAGAGTATTGGAGGCTATTTTGTAAATGACATCACCAAAGTCGAGGATCGGTAGGATGGTCAGTTTTACGAGGGTATGTTTGGCAGCATGGGTGAAGGATGCTTTGCTGCGAAATAGGAAGCCAATTCTAGATTTAATTTTAGATTGGAGACGGTTGATGTGAGTCTGGAAGGAGAGTTTACAGTTACACCTAGATATTTGTAGTTGTCCACATAATCTAAGACAGAACCGTCCAGAGTAGTGATGCTGGACGGGCGGACAGGTGCGGGCAGCGATCGGTTGAAGAGCATACATTTAGTTTTACTTGCGTTTAAGAGAAGTTGGAGGCCACGGAAGGAGAGTTGTATGGCATTGAAGCTTGTCTGGAAGGTAGTTAACACAGTGTCCAAAGAGGGGCCAGAAGTATACAGAATGGTGTCGTCTGCGTAGAGGTGGATTAGAGACTCACCTGCAGCAAGAGCGACATCATTGATGTATACAGAGAAGAGAGTCGGCCCAAGAATTGAACCCTGTGGCACCCCCATTGAGACTGCCAGAGGCCCGGACAACAGGCCCTCCGATTTGACACACTGAACTCTATTGGAGAAGTAGTTGGTGAACCATGCAAGGCAATCATTTGAGAAACCAAGGCTGTCGAGTCTGCCGATGAGGATGTGGTGATTGACAGAGTCGAAAGCCTTGGCCAGATCAATGAATACGGCTGCACAGTAATGTCTCTTATCGATGGCGGTTATGATGTCGTTTATGACCTTGAGCGTGGCTGAGGTGCACCCATGACCAGCTCTGAAACCAGATTGCATAGCGGAGAAGGTACGGTGGGATTCGTAATGGTCGGTAATCTGTTTGTTAACTTGGCTTTCAAACACCTTAGAAAGGCAGGGTAGGATAGATATAGGTCTGTAGCAGTTTGGGTCAAGAGTGTCTCCCCCTTTGAAGAGGGGGATGACCGCAGCTGCTTTCCAGTCTTTGGGAATCTCAGACGACACGAAAGAGAGCTTATTGAAATTCTCAATTATTGTGGGTTTATCGGTGGTGACAGCGTTTCCTATCCTCAGTGCAGTGGGCAGCTGGGAGGAGGTGCTCTTATTCTCCATAGACTTTACAGTGTCCCAGAACCTTTTTGAGTTTGTGTTACAGGAAGCAAATTTCTGCTTGAAAAAGCTAGCCTTGGCTTTCCTAACTGCCAGTGTATATTGGTTCCTGACCTCCCTGAAAAGTTGCATATCACGGGGGCTGTTGGATGCTAATGCAGAACGCCACAGGATGTTTTTGTGCTGGTCAAGGGCAGTCAGGTCTGGAGAGAACCAAGGGCTATATCTGTTTCTGGTTCTACATTTTTTGAATGGGGCATGCTTATTTAAGATGGTGAGGAAGGCACTTTTAAAGAATAACCAGGCATCCTCTACTGACGGGATGAGGTCAATTTCCTTCCAGGATACCCGGGTCAGGTCGATTAGAAAGGCCTGCTCGATGAAGTGTTTTAGGGAACGTGTAACAGTAATGAGGGGAGATCGTTTGACCGAAAACCCATTACAGATGCAGGCAATGAGGCAGTGATCGCTGAGATCTTGGTTGAAAACAGCAGAGGTGTATTTGGAGGGCAAGTTAGTTAGGATGACATCTATGAGGGTACCCGTGTTTACGGCTTTGGCGTTGTACCTAGTAGGTTCAATGATGATTTGTGTGAGGTTTAGGGCATCAAGCTTAGATTGTAGGATGGCCGGGGTGTTAAGCATGTCCCAGTTTAGGTCACCTAGCAGCACGAACTCTGAAGATAGATGGAGGGCAATCAGTTCACATATGGTGTCCAGAGCACAGCTGGGGGCAGAGGGTAGCCTAGTGGTTAGAGTGTTGGACTTGTAACCGGAGGGTTGCAAGTTTGAATCCCCGAGCTGACAAGGAAAAATCTGTCGTTCTGCCCCTGAACAAGGCAGTTAATCCACTGTTCCCCGGGCGCTGTGGATGTCGATTAAGGCAGCCCCCCGCACCTCTCTGATTCAGAGGGGTTGGGTTAAATGCGGAACACACATTTCAGTTGAAGGCATTTGGTTGTACAACTGACTAATAATGGTGACTTTGAGGGTGGTCTATAGCAAGCGACAACAGTGAGAGACTTGTTTCTAGAAAGGTGGATTTTTAAAAGTTCAAATTGTTTTGGTACAGACCTGAATAGTAAGACAGAACTCTGCAGGCTATCTCTGCAATAGATTGCAACACCGCCCCCTTTGGCCATTCTATCTTGTCTGAAAATGTTGTAGTTAGGGATGGAAATTTCAGCGTTATTGGTGGTCTTCCTGAGCCAGGATTCAGACACGGCTAGGACATCCGGGTTGGCAGAGTGTGCTAGGGCAGTGAATAAAACAAACTTAAGGAGGATGCTTCTAACGTTAACATGCATGAAACCAAGGCTTTTACAGTTGCAGAAGTCAACAAATGATAGCGCCTGGGGAATAGGAGTGGAGCTAGGCACTGCAGGGCCTGGATTAACCTCTATATCACCAGAGGAACAGAGGAGGAGTAGGATAAGGGTACAGCTAAAGGCTATAATGACTGGTCGTCTAGGACGTCCAGAACAGAGAGTAAAAAGAACAGGTTTCAGGGGTCAATAAAATAGATTAAAGGCATAATGTACAGACAAAGGTATGGTAGGACGTAAATACAGTGGAGGTAAACATAGGCAATGAGTGGTGATGAAAGAGATATTGTCTCTAGAAACATTAAACCAGGTGATTTCATTGCATGTGTGTTTGGTGGAACTGAAGGGTTGGATAAGGTATATTGAGCAGGGCTAGAGGCTCTACAGTGAAATAAGACAGTAAACACTAACCAGAACAGCAATGGACAAGGCATATTGACATTGAGGAGAGGCATGCTTAGCCGAGTGATCATAAGGGTTCAGTTAGTAGTGAGGATGGTTGGGGACACGGCGATTCAGACAGCTAGCCGGGGGTATCAAGCTAGCAAAGGCTAGCAGGCCGGCTAACAAAGCCGAAGGAAGTCTGTTTATAGCTTCCTCGTACGTTTCTGTCGGGAGACCAGTCGTGATGGGTTAGTGGGGTTCTGTGGGGGGAAGGGGACCAGGCCAATTGGCAAAATAGGTAATAGTGGCCCAAGAAATTGTCCGATGGACCTGTTTAGCTAGCAGCCGATATGCTCTAGACAGCAAACGATTAGCAGGCCGCAGTTAGCTGATGGGCTTTCAGGTGACGTCGTGACGGAGGGCGGGTTGAATAACCCCCTTGGGCAGGTAAGGTCGGTGGTCCAGTCGTGAAGGCCCAGTGAGGCTCCGCACCGGCAGTAAAAATAGGTCCGGATAGGTGTTGTAGCCCAGGAGTGGCTGATGGGAGCCTGAAGCCAGCCGGAAGATGGGCCAAGCACAGGCTATCTTCAGGCTAATTGGTGCATTGCTCCGGGACTAATGTTAGCCAATAGTCACTCAGATAGCAGCTAGCTAGCTGCAAGATCCAGGTGAAAATATCCAGAGCTTGCGGTAAGAATCCGGGGATATGGAGAGAAAATAGGTCCGGAATGCTCTGGTTTGAGTCGCGTTATACGAACGGCGAGAGCTTTTCCGAGCTAAAGGTTAGCTGCTTCTGTCCGCTAGCAATGGTAAGATAAAATACTAACGTTAGCTAGTGAGCTAGCTTCTGTAAGGGAATTCCGGATTCGAGGTGGATAATACTTGAAAAAAACAGACCGGTACCACATTGGGTGAGGCGGGTTGCAGGAGTGTTTTGAAGTTAAGTTTTAGAAAAAATATATAAAATGATATGCGGAGAAAATATATAAAAAGATATATACACTGGACACGACAGGACGAGGACAAAAGACACAGTGTTGACCCTTCTTTTTCAAGACCTCTGCAATCCGCCCTGGCATGCTGTCAATTAACTTCTGGGTCACATCCTGACTGATGGCAGCCCATTCTTGCATAATCAATGCTTGGAGTTTGTCAGAATTTGTCCACCTGCCTCTTGAGGATTGACCACAAGTTCTCAATGGGATTAAGGTCTGGGGAGTTTCATGGCCATGGACCCAAAATATCAATGTTTTGTTCCCCGAGCCACTTAGTAATCACTTTTGCCTTTTGGCAAGATGCTCCATCATGCTGGAAAAGGCATTGTTCGTCACCAAACTGTTCCTGGATGGTTGGGAGAAGTTGCTCTCGGAGGATGTGTTGGTACCATTCTTTATTCATGGCTGTGTTCTTAGGCAAAATTGTGAGTGAGCCCACTCCCTTGGCTGAGAAGCAACCCCACAAATGAATGGTCTCAGGATGCTTTACTGTTGGCATGACATAGGACTGATGGTAGCGCTCACTTTTTCTTCTCCGGACAAGCTTTTTTCTGGATGCCCCAAAACAATCGGAAAGGGGATTCATCAGAGAAAATGACTTTACCCCAGTCCTCAGCAGTCCAATCCCTGTACCTTTTGCAGAATAATAGTCTGTCCCTGATGTTTTTCCTTGAGAGAAGTGGCTTCTTTGCTACCCTTCTTGACACCAGGCCATCCTCCAAAAGTCCTCACTGTGCATGCAGATGCACTCACACCTGCCTGCTGTCATTCCTGAGCAAGCTCTGTATTGGTGGTGCCACGATCCCGCAGCTGAATCAACTTTAGGAGACGGTCCTGGCGCTTGCTGGACTTGCCATCATACAAACTGAGGCAGCAGAATTTGTGAAAATTAATATTTGTGTCATTCTCAAAACATTTGGCCACAACTGTACATACATACAGACATACAGTGAGGGAAAAAGTATTTGATTCTCTGCTGATTTTGTACGTTTTCCCACTGACAAAGAAATGATCAGTCTATAATTTTAATGGTAGGTTTATTTGCACAGTGAGAGACAGAATAACAACAAAAAAATCCAGAAAAACGCATGTGAAAAATTTTATGAATTGATTTGCATTTTAATGAGGGAAATAAGTATTTGACCCCTCTGCAAAACATGACTTAGTACTTGGTGGAAAAACCCTTGTTGGCAATCACAGAGGTCAGACATTTCTTGTAGTTGGCCACCAGGTTTGCAAATATCTCAAGAGGGAATTTGTCCCACTCCTCTTTGCAGATCTTCTCCAAGTCATTAAGGTTTCGAGGCTGACGTTTGGCAACTCGAACCTTCAGCTCCCCTCCACAGATTTTCTATGGGATTAAGGTCTGGAGACTGGCTAGGCCACTCCAGGACCTTAATGCGCTTCTTCTTGAGCCACTCCTTTGTTGCCTTGGCTGTGTGTTTTGGGTCATTGTCATGCTGGAATACCCATCCACGACCCATTTTCAATGCCCTGGCTGAGGGAAGGAGGTTCTCACCCAAGATTTGATGGTACATGGCCCCGTCCATCGTCCCTTTGATGCGGTGAAGTTGTCCTGTCCCCTTAGCAGAAAAACACCCCCAAAGCATAATGTTTCCACCTCCATGTTTGACGGTGGGGATGGTGTTCTTGGGGTCATAGGCAGCATTCCTCCACCTCCAAACACGACGAGTTGAGTTTATGCCAAAGAGCTCCATTTTGGTCTCATCTGACCACAACACTTGTCCTCTGAATCATTCAGATGTTCATTGGCAAACTTCAGACGGGCATGTATATGTGCTTTCTTGAGCAGGGGGACCTTGCGGGCGCTGCAGGATTTCAGTCCTTCACGGCGTAGTGTGTTACCAATTGTTTTCTTGGTGACTATGGTCCCAGCTGCCTTGAGATCATTGACAAGATCCTCCTGTGTAGTTCTGGGCTGATTCCTTACCGTTCTCATGATCATTGCAACTCCACAAGGTGAGATCTTGCATGGAGTCCCAGGCCGAGGGAGATTGACAGTTCTTTTGTGTTTCTTCCGTTTGCGAATAATCGCACCAACTGTTGTCACCTTCTCACCAAGATGCTTGGCAATGGTCTTGTAGCCCATTCCAGCCTTGTGTAGGACTACAATCTTATCCCTGACATCCTTGGAGAGCTCTTTGGTCTTGGCCATGGTGGAGAGTTTGATTGATTGATTGTTTCTGTGGACAGGTGTCGTTTATGCAGGTTATAAACTGAGATTAGGAGCACTCCCTTTAAGAGTGTGCTCCTAATCTCAGCTCGTTACCTGTATAAAAGACACCTGGGAGCCAGAAATCTTTCTGATTGAGAGGGGGTCAAATACTTATTTCCCTCATTAAAATGCAAATCAATTTATAAAAAAAAATTCACATGCGTTTTTCTGGATTTTTTTGTTGTTATTCTGTCTCTCACTGTTCAAATAAAACTACTATTAACCCATAGACTGATCATTTCTTTGTCCGTGGGCAAACGTGCAAAATCAGCAGAGGATCAAATACTTTTTCCCCCTCACTGTACATACATATATATATATACACATATATATATATATATATATATATATTTTTTTTTTTTTATATATATATTTCCTATTATCCTTCAACCCTTCCAACCCTCCCCCAGTTGGAGCAAACCAGCTCATACACACTTTACTATATACATTTTATGGACACAGTCTATTTTACAATAGTTTTATTTTGTTTGTTTTTAACTCTTGTCTTTCCTCTAACCTCAACCTCTCCCATATATTTATGATGTCCATCCGGTTTGATTTCTATTTGCCATATCTTTCAAACTGTACTCTTTCAAAAAAGTTCTTAACCTTTATATGTTTTTGATGTCTTCACTATTATTCTACAATGTAAAAAATAGTACAATTCAAGGAAAACCCTTGAATGAGTAGGTGTGTCCAATCTTTTGACTGGTACTGTATGTGATCGTGTACAAATGTAAGCAAGGTTTGAAAGGATTATGTTTTAGTCAGTTGATGATCCCTGGTCTAGAGCTAAATGGCATTGACACTTGGATTGGAACCAGGTGCTATGGTGATATAAGACACAAATATAAGTATTTGACCACACACACCAGCGGTGGGTTTGGCATCAAAAGATGGATACATGTGCAGAAAAGATCCTCATACCTACTGTAAAATATGGTGATGGGAATTTGATATTATGGGGTTGTTTTGCTTCCACTAGTCCTGAGGCCCTTGCTAAGGTCAATGGCATCATGAACTCTACCAAGTACCAGGACATTTTATCCCAAAACCTGGTTACCTGGAGGCTAAAACTTGGCTGCAAGACAATGAACCCAAGCACACATCAAAGTCCACAAATAAATGGTTAATTGACCACAAAATCAACCTTTTGCAATGGCCATCTCAGTCTCCAGACTTGAACCCCATTGACAACCAGTGATTTGAATTGAAGAGGACAGTCCATAAGCGCAGACTGAAGGATATCAAGGATCTGGAAAGATTCTATATGGAGGAATGGTCCCAATGTGTTCTCCAATCTCATAAAACATTATTCATACATTAGACCAGTCGTCCCAACGCTAGCAGCATACTATTAGGCTCCAATAGAAAACATCACTTACAGGGCGTCTATAAATTGAGTTGCTGACTATCATGTGTAGGCCTAGGCTACATGAAACCTCTAGGCTACAAGGCATAATTTTCCTCCTTAACTATCTTCAATGGCGAGAAGGCGGAAAATAACGGGGAATGGAACACCATTTCCCACCACCATTCCCACCACCACCGTTCAGCCAAGGATGTCCAACATCCTAAATTGTCCAAAAATGAAGGGAAAATGAACAGCTTGGTCTTGAAAATGTTGACCATCTTTGAGCAGCTTTTATCTTCCCAACACTTTACATCAATGCCAGGACCCCCACATAAGGACTATGCTTTATTACTGCTGTGCTTATTCTCATGGAAAACCACCTAATCCATAACCGTTCCCTACAGTACCAGTCCCAGACTCCATGTAGGTCATGTTGTCTTGGCTGATAGCAGGGCCTGTCCAGTCCAGTCAGTGTAGTTCAGTTGTGGTCATTGTGACTTAAGTTTCCTGTAAATGCCTTCGACTGCTTTTACATAATGGGACAGAAAAAACACAATGAGGCTAAATACAGACAGTGGTTTCTGTTTCTTTGGGAGAAATTGTTTTATCCCCTTTCCCTCAAGGTTTTGGTGACCTCTGTGGTCAAATGATGTGATGTTTATTGGAAATGATTAGGCTATAATATGATGTGGTTCCCGGCACAAATTCAGTTCTACATTTCAAAAGAAATGTAAATATTTTTAATGACGTGATTAAAACATTTGTGAGTGAAAAGCACAAATCCTAGCACGCAGATAAAGTGTTGGAAAGCCTAAAAAGAAACAAGAAGATGAGTCTTCCAACCACACCATTTATAACATATAGTCAGGTCCAAAATTATTTGATTCCTTGATAAAGATGAGCCAAAAGACTGCATAAAATATATAATACAAATACTGAGCTATATTGTATGCCCCCCAAAATTAAAAAATAATATTATTTTACACCAATAAAATTGCTTAGAATCTCAGTATAGGGGTCAAAATGATTGTATCCCCTATTTTCATTACTTTTTCATTACTTAAGACACATTCTAAAATGTTTTATGACATTGGAGAACACATTGGGAGAGATTTCAGAACATTCCTCCATACAGAATCTTTCCAGATCCTTGATATCCTTCATCTGCGCTTATATACTGCCCTCTTCAATTCAAACCACCAGTGGAAGCAAAATAGCCCCATAACATCAAAGATCCACCACCATATTTTACAGTAAGGATGAGGTATTTTCTGCATATGCGTTGTTCTTTCGAAGACCAAACCCACCGCTGGTGTGCTTGGCCAAAGACCTCTATTTTCGTGTCAAGCACCAGTTCAATCCAAGTGCCATTGTAGGCGGTGCTATGGTGGAATGTTAAGGGACTATTTTGCTTCTACTGGTTGAACCACATTGAAAACCTGTGGTTTGAATTGAAGAGGGCAGTCCATAAGCGAAAACGAAAGAAATCAAGGATCTGAAAAGATTATGTACACCATCAGTGAGCAGTGCTCTCTTCCAATATATTTGGAGTAACTCATTACCCCCAAAATCATGAAATGCTAGCTATGTCATTTCTCTTAGATAACTTTTTCTCCTCTTTTACTTTTTGATCACTAATCTTTAGGGAGGATGTGATTTGAGAGCAAATGTCACCTAGCTATTATTTTCAATCTACCCCTCCCCTGAACCTTTCTGTCCACGGAGAAAAAGAGGTCATTCAGAAGTATTGGGACACATCCCGAGGGAGGAAGTGCGTAAATGTGTGGGTGTTTGTATTTGGGATAACCTGGTCTTCATTTAGGTTAGGGTGCCTTGTTTTGTGGTCAGAGGGGGAGGGTACACCATATTTGGGCAGTTGAGATTCAAGGTTTCCTCTGATTCAGTAGTGGAATACCTTTTGTTTCTCTCCTCCCCTGAATTCTTAGCCAGGAGGGAATACTTTGTCCTTCTCTGAATTTAATTGAACTTTGGTCTCCATGGGGATTTTAATCAACATGTCAATTACATTATAATGGGCAATTCAACAATGCAACCTGGGGCAATTGTCCAAGTGGCACAACGTTGAATATCATGGTGTTGTTCATGGTGTTGGAGGATTGCCACAGCACCTGCATCCTATTTTTCTTCAATTTGGCAACCCTCCAAATGAAAACCAGGGCTATTGACAGTGCATATTGTTTTATTTTTTTTAAGTGTGTGTTTTATGTTCTCTCTTTAAAATGCCTTGCTGCAGAATCCCTAGTCAGACAGAAGCCTACAGCCCAGTGTTTGTATCACCTTGTCTGTCACACCCTGATCTGTTTCAGCAGTCTTTGTGCTTGTCTCTACCCCCTTCCCCCCTCCAGGTGTCGCCCATCTTCCCATTATCCTGTGTATTTATACCTGTGCTCTCTGTTTGTCTGTTGTCAGTTCATATTGTCTTGTCAGGTCTTACCAGCGGTCTTTCCCGCCTTCCTGTTTCTCTAGTTCTGTTTCCTAGTTTTTCCCGGTTCTGACCATTCTGCCTGCCCTGACCCCGAGCCTGTCTGCCGTCCTGTACCTGCCTGACTCTGACCTGATTACGAACCTCTGCCTGCCCTGACCCTGAGCCTGTCTGCCGTCCTGTACCTGCCTGACTTTGACCTGATCACAAACCTCGACCTGCCCTTTGCCTGCCCCATGTTTTGAATAAATCATCTGAGACCTGTACTATCCGCCTCCCGTGTCTGCATCTGGGTCATATCCTAAGTCGTGATATTGTCAGACCTGGCTAGAGGCTCCTATAGTTCTAGTGTGGGTTACTAACTGATAGTAGCCATGATTCCTCCCTCATGAGTTTGTTTTACATAAACAAGAGGTTGATAAATGTGACTCCTGCTTTCCCTTCTCCTCTTCTTTTCTGCTATCCCTTCTCATTTCCCAGTGTTCAGTTACACAGATGGTAGTTAGTTATGCTTGCCAAGATATCTTGTAGTAGTGGTCTAGAGTTTTATCTACAATTGTAAGTCATTGTTAAAAACCTGCCCTACTCTCTGTGGTCTACGCTCATAACCAGGATGTAACCCATGGAGTTACAGATAATTATCTCTAACTGATTGTTCTGTATCATGACTACAAATATCACCTTTCTGCCTGTGAAGGACACAATATGCTCCCCACTACCCGAGGACACATGATGAATGAATCTGTTTGATTGATTGCACATTGCTTCCACAGTGTTGGATTGATTTACAGTACACTATAATGGCATTTAGCACCACTTATGGAAGACATTAATTCAAGAATACATTTGTGAGACAGATGTATTTCTGTCCAAAATCACTGAAAAATAGGCTAGGGGACCTTATGTAGGCTGTTGGGTGGACAGATGTTAGCAGGGGTACTCTGCCCCATCTTTTATGAAAACATTTTCCAGAAGGTTTCCAGGAGCATTATTTAGGGTAAATCTGTCAGCATCATGTAGGTGTCTGGCCACTGTCATCTCCCCAACCCACGCCTCTGACTCTGTCCAGCAGCTAAATGCTTTTATGAGGTCAGAAACTTTAGTGTCTGGAACCATGACACAGCCACTTGGACGTCACTTCTGAGGAGAAGCTTGCAATAACACCTAACTCAGTCTGAGGAGCTTAGCCTAATACTTTAACCCCCTTTTCCTATGTACTTTGTAGCTCTGGGCTAGGGAGAGGAGCCGCTCTGGGACTTGTTGCTCTGGTCTTTGTTTTATTGTGTCTGCTGTGAAACTAATGAATAAGCTGGCCTTTCCCCTGCTCATAGCTTGCTACTGTTTGTTTGCCACATTGGCTCATCCATAACTTTAGGTGACCTTTTCCGTGAGAATATGAGGTTGTCTACTGGTTGACAGTTGTGACCCATTGGTTGTGACAGGACACAGAGAACCAGGGAAAAGTTTTTGGCAGAATAGCAACATGCTCTTTTGAAGCAGCTTCTTCAAAGGGCATAATTCTTGAAATGCAACTTTTTTTTATGCTGTAATTTCTGCAAAAAAAAAACGTTGTTGACATACTGTATCTCATTAAGTATCCGAGCTTGTAGGTATCAGGCATCAAGGTAAGACCCAGATGCAGACTGTCGAAGTAACAATGTTAATTGTAGCAACAGGGGTAGACAAAAACAGGTCAAGGCAGGCAGGGGTCGATAATCCAGAGTAAGAACAAAGGTACAGGATGGCCGGCAGGCAGGCTCAGGGTAGGCAGAGGTCGGTAATCCAGAGGGGAGCAGAGGTACCGATTGGCATGCAGGCTCAGGGACAGGCAGAGTGGTCAGGCAGGCGGGCTTAGAGTCAGGACAGGCAAGGGTCAAAACTAGGAGGACAAGAAAAGTGCGACTGGGAAAATGCTGAGACACAAACCGCTGGTTGACGCGAACAAACAAGACGAACTGGCAACAGACAAACAGAAACCACAGGTATAAATACACAGGGGATAATGGGGAAGATGGGCGACACCTGGAGGGGGGTGGGGACAATCACAAAGACAGGTGAAACAGATCAGGGTGTGACATATTTGGAGTGCATGCTGCCCAAATTGTGTTAACTGCCAAAATAAAGAAACACTTAAGTTAATAAGGGTTACAAAGTATATGTTATGGTGTGGGGTGCATTTTCCTGGCATGGTTTAGGTCCACTTATAGAATGTATTCCATGGCGCATTGAAGCTGTTCTGGTAGTTCATTATGGCCCAACACACTTTATTTTGGCAGATACCTGTATGCGCTTGTTATAAAACTTAATCCACAGTTATTTTTTTATACACTATTGATCCACTGTGGCTAAATTATGCTCTCTGGTGTATTTTGAACATTGAGAGCGGGCTCCTGTGTTTGGATAAAACATTATTATAGTAAAGAAAATAACATATTGCGCCCCGTACAGCCTGGGGCCCAGCCCCTGACTCACACAATTGACCAGTCGCATGTATTTATTATGCAGTTTATATATATATTTTTTATTAATCAGTTACCCAATCGAGGCAGGTCCCCCCAGTTACCTATGTGGGCCCCCTACCTCCTCTCCTCCCCATCTGATGTTTAGCAGAGCGGCAGCAGCAGGCTGTCTACACTCATTGAGTGCGGGTTCCTGAGTCTTCCTGTGGTTGGCGGTTGCACCAACAAAAAAAGAGGCCCTGTATACTATATGTATAATATATACAGTATATATTTCTTCTATAATTTTTGGGGGGTAAAAATGATTAGTATTTCATTTTTTGCTTCCTCTTGGGCCCCCCACTGGCCTGGGCTGAGGGATTCAGTTAAACCCCTGCATTAAGCTTGCCCTGGGAGTACGCTACACAGTGAGAGCATAAGTAATTTACAATGGCAAGACCAAGACTACAAAATCTGTATTAAAACGACTCAGATGGCAGGAACAAATGGATCATGACATCTCTGATGATTATTATTCTGACTTTCCATATGTGTTTAAGGATTCATATTGGGTAGCAAGTGAGCGAGTGTCTGATGTTTTTTAAGTGGAACTTGATGTGTTCTACAACATTCTTGACTTGGCTGCTATTAACGGTGCATGAAGCAGTGCATGAACAACACCATGAGCAGGAGAGACTTCATGAGTCTGTCACACGGGCTACGTGAGAGACATATGAAGGCCAAGGCAGCAGCAGCAAATATTCCACGCCAGCCATTGCGCAACCAAAATTACACACAGCTTCCGGGGAAGAAAAGCTGCAAGGTTGGCAGACGCACTCGGAACAACCATCTGTTTCAGCTGCAAGTGACTTGTTCGTGGGAAGTGTTGGCTTCAAGTGAAAATGACAAAGATTTGTGGTGACTGTTAGGGCATGGTCATGGGATAATCGCTAAATGAGACCCAGCTGTAGCATGAAGACGCGCACCATACTGTATGCATGAGCAAGGCCACAAATAATGTGTCCAGTAACTCACAATAATGGAATATTTTTTACCGCTGTCATATCGACACAGCGGCTGATGGAAGGCTACTCAAAGTCAGAATCTGCACTACAGCGAAGCCTAATCAGACATGCCCGTGCTCATTATGGTTATTACACACTCTAAAAAGAAAAGGTTCCTGGAGGATCCTTTATGGGTTCTTCAGATTGAAATTGGGGCATCCCCTATAAGTTCTTCAAAGAACTCCCTTTAATGGTTCCTCAAATAACCTTTTTGGGGTAAAAAGTTCAACCCCCCCAATTATTATTAGTATTATTATTATTAATAATCAGCATAACACAACATTTTAGTTGTCAGTGTTTATTATGCTTTTAGTTAAAAGCAGAATAAAACAAAACAAATACAAGGTAAACAACCAGCAGAGCCCCAAGTCCTTTGGGTATATCCTCTGGCGTGTTGATGCTGATGTGTTGAATGTCCTCTGCAGGCTATCCATAGCCAGAATGATTTTGAAGTGCATGGGGATCAAACAGGTTTCCTATTATATTCATCAGAGGTGTAGGGAGGGTGAATTCTATAAATGCAAAAAATGATCATTATACAGATGATTACCACCTTGGTTTTTGTGGTAAATGTGAATGCAAAATTTCTTCACTTTTGACAATGATTTTCATACACATACCTTGTTCATAATGTAGAGAATCCTTTGGGATCTTCATTGACGAGTTATGGGAGGAAGAAGATGGCTGCTGTGAGTCCTATAAGGTTTTAGAGAAACCATTAATACAAATTAACTGTAGATGATACATGTGATCTGCATAACATTATGCAGCAACCCAATACCAATTGTACATACCTTTGTGTGACTTCTCATCAGTATACAAGCAGACACAGACACACACAAATAAGGGAGCAGTTTTGTCATCTGCGCCAAATGCAGCAATAGCCTTTAATGTATTCTTACATATTCTTACCTCTTTTTTATTGATATCCATTGAACTGTTTCTATTTTCTGTTTTAGAAATAATTTTAAAAACAACAGCCATTTAAGTAAAACTCACGGACGATTAGTAAAGCTTAAACCAAGTTTATTCACCCATTGGATCATAAAGCTGCATAAGACAAAGTCATGGTTCCACCAGTGGTAGTATATATACCCTAATTTGGGTGACGTCTTCCTTCTCTCTAAACATTACATCTTTATTGCTAGGCAGGAAATTAAGTGATGCGCACAATAAACTGTTCCTTCTCCTTTAATGTGACCTGACCTAACCTCGCCCCCCCAGTCCTCACTAAACCACATCTCTCCACCCTTATCAGTGCCTGCCAACATGTGATTGCCTTTCCTTTACTCAGTACATTCCAAGCTTAATTGTCTCCACCATATACATTCCTCCTACAGATAACAATTAACTTCTGGTGTAGAAATCAGACTATGGCACTCAATATTTCAATAGGATACCTGATAATTAACAATATTTCATGTTTAGAGTCTGATCTCATCAATGGTATTATCATAAAGACAATATTAATTTAGATCATAAATGGAGAAACTTTACCTTAAATTGAGGAGATCTTTACATTTTTCAGTTAAGTGCTAAATTCAAAACAAAAAACGTTGGTTGGGCTGTTAGGTTCCTGCAAGAACCTCCAAGAACTAAATAGATTCCTCAATGAACCCCACCTCCTATGGGGTTCTTGGAAGAACCTTTTGGTGGCATTTGTCAGTGCCAAGAACCCTAAGGTTCTTCGAGGAACTTTGAGGATCTTAGAAGAACCCTCGTTGAACCCCTAATTTTTAGAGCAGGCAATGTGAAATGATACAGTGAATTTGCTCGTGGTGCTCGCAGCTCAAATTATACAGTACCAGTCAAAAGTTCGGATAGACCCTCTCATTCAAGGGTTTTTCTTTATTTGTACTATTTAATAATAATAGTGAAGACATCTAAACTATGAAATAGCACATATTGAATCATGTAGTAACCAAAAAAGTGTTAAACAAATCAAAGTATATTTTATATTTGAGATTCTTCAAAGTAGCTACCCATTGACTGACCTTCATGTCTTAAAGTAACGACGGACTGTTGTTTCTCTTTGCTTATTTGAGCTGTTAAGGATCCGCCCCTTTTTTTAAATTTTAGCCTAAAATGACATACCCAAATCGAACTGCCTGTAGCTCAGGCCCTGAAGCAAGGATATGCATATTATTGGTACCATTTGAAAAAAAACACTTTGAAGTTTGTGGAAATGTGAAAGGAATGTAGGAGAATATAAAACAATAGATCTGGTAAAAGATAATACAAAGAAAAAACCAAACGTTCTTTAGTATTTTTTTTGTACCATCATCTTTGAAATGCAAGAGAAAGGCCAAAATATATTATTCCAGCCCAGGTTCAATTTAGATTTTGGCCACTAGATGGCAGCAGTGTATGTGAAAAGGTTTAGACTGATCCAATGAACCATTGCATTTCTTTAAAAATAATTGGATCAAGACCAAATGTGCCTAATTTGTTTATTAATAACTTTTCATGTTCAAAATTGTGCACTCTCCTCAAACAATAGCATGGTATTCTTTCACTGTAATAGCTACTGTAAATTGGACAGTGCAGTTAGATTAACAAGAATTTAAGCCTTCTGCCAATATCAGATATGTCTATGTCCTGTGAAATGTTCTTGTTCCTTACAACCTCATGCTAATTGCATTAGCCTACGTTAGCTTAACCGTCCCATGGACAGGACACCGATCCCGAAGAAGTTAACAATGCACAACTGTTAATTGAAATGCATTCCAGGTGACCACCTCATGAAGCTGGTTGAGAGAATGCCAAGCGTGTGCAAAGCTGTTATCAATGCAAAGGGTGTCTACTTTGAAGATATAAAATATATTTTGATTTGTTTGACACTTTTTTGGTTACTACATTATTACATATGTGTTATTTCATAGTTTTGATGTCTTCACTATTAATGTTGATAATAGTAAAAATATAGAAAACCCCTTGAATGTGTAGGGGTGTCCAAACTTTTGACTGGTACTGTATATAGCATTATCATTGGACCAACACCATCGAACATGAAAAACAATTCAAAAAGTAACAGTACTGTACCACAACAAAATAGATAACCACTTTTCTTTTGCAGGTGCCTTTTAATTTAAACACCAGTGATGCCATTAGTGCTTTCTAACTGAGTCAAAACAGTGGCTTGGGAGCGAAGCAACACTTTAGAGTAACATCGGGGTGAGGGGGTGCAAAATGCAATCTGATAATCTGATAATTATTATATAATATACACTGAGCATACAAAACATTAAGAACACCTGCCCTTTCCATAGACTGACCAGATGAATCCATGTGAAAGCTATGATCCCTTATTGATGTCAGTTGTTCAATCCACTTCAACCAGTGTAGATGAAGGGGGAGGAGACAGGTTAAAGAAGGATTTTTGCACCCCTGCTTTGAAAGTGAGGGTGCAGCTGCTCCGTTTGCGCCTTTGCTCAGGCCCCTATGTCTCTAATTATGTTTCTGTCTCCCCATTAATGTATATTAGTCTATGGGCCACAGGGTAGAGAGGGGGGTTGGGGGGGTGTTGCTGATGAGTCCTCACCAAAACTTAGCCCCTTGATATTGGCTCTGTGTAAACTCCAGGCAGTAGCAGCAGCTCTCAAATCAAATCAAAGTTTATTTGTCACGTGCGCCAAATACAACAGGTGTAGACCTTACAGTGAAATGCTTACTTACAGGCTCTAACCAACAGTGCAAAAAAGGTATTATGTGAACAAAAGGTAAGTAAAAAAATAAAAACAACAGTAAAAAGACTGAAAAATAACAGTAGCGAGGCTCTATACAGTAGCGAGGCTATGAAAGTAGCGAAGCTACATACAGACACCGGTTAGTCAGGCTGATTGAGGTAGTATGTACATGACTATGCATATATGATGAACAGAGAGTAGCAGTGGGGTTGGCGGGTGGTGGGGGCGGGCGGGACACAATGCACATAGCCCGGTTAGCCAATGTGCGGGAGCACTGGTTGGTCCGGCCAATTGAGGTAGTATGTACATGAATGTATAGTTAAAGCAGCAGCGTAAAAGAGGGGTTGGGGGGGAACACAATGCAAATAGTCCGGGTAGCCATTTGATTACCTGTTCAGGAGTCTTATGGCTTGGGGGTAAAAACTGTTGAGAAGCCTTTTTGTCCTAGACTTGGCACTCCGATACCGATTGCCATGCGATAGTAGAGAGAACAGTCTATGACTGGGGTGGCTGGGGTCTTTGACAACTTTTAGGTCCTTCCTCTGACACCGCCTGGTGTAGAGGTCCTGGATGGCAGGCAGCTTATCCCCAGTGATGTACTGGGCCGTACACACTACCCTCTGAAGTGCCTTGTGCTCCAATTGTGTTATCATTTAACCCACTCAGCCTTTGCTTTTCCAAACCATCCTTCCTGTTGGAATGTAAGCAGTGTCGCCCTCAGTGACTTTTAAAAAGTATGTTTATCACTTTAAAAGGAAAAGTTAACAGTTTGCAGATTCATACACGTGTTGAATCTGCTGACTGTGTTTTTGTCACTTTTCCTCTTTCCTTCCTGTAATAAAGTTTCACATGGATCTCTGCCATGTGGTTATAGTTTGAGGCCTTAAATGTGGTGAAATATTTACCACGTTTGGTTGAAATATGACTCAGAGTTAACGCTTAAAGGCAGACATTTTACCCCTTTATGACAAATCTAACCAAACAATCCAGAGTTATGATACAGTCTGAAGCCTTGAGTAAGATGCATTATTGGCCCTGTGCCTGTTGTGACTTCCCACAAACAACTACAGTCCTCTATAGTCCTCCCTGATGGGTTGTAACTGATAATCGGGGCTGGCACTGATGGACTGATGACAAAGCTTTCCCTCCAAACCTCTGAGCTCCCTGGCACATGATGGCTTCCCTCTATGTAGTCCCGCGAGAACCCGGCATTCCTACCATAAAAATAGAGAAGCCAACTCCAGTCACGCTGGAGCTGAATCTCATGTTCATGTCATTTGCTGAGATTGAAGAGTAGCTCGTGCTTGATTTGCAGTCTAGCTAACTGTGGAATCCCCTGCTAGGATAGCTTGTACACCTGCCAAACAGTGAAAGGAGAATACCAGGGAGCGTTTAAGTGTGGTTTTGTGTTGGGCCTATCCGTTGAATTTGTGGCCAGAGGTCACATTCTGAAATGCCAGCAGAGGACAATAAATACCCAAATGTGAGCTGGTTTTCAATTACTCTAATTCTTTAGAGGCTTCAGCATCACTGATTGGCCTAGGCCGGTCCCATGGAAATAATATACATTTATTAATTATATTTTTTACATTTAAGACATTGCTCACCTAGTCAGCTCAGGGAATCGAACCAGTGACCTTTCAGATACTGTCCCAATGCTCTTAACCGCTAGGCTACCTGCAGCCCCTGAGTGCAAAAGTGTGTGGGTATTTGTGTTTGGGATAACCTGGTCTTCATTTAGGCTAGGAGGCCTTGTTTTGTGGTCTGAGGGGGAGGATACACCAGTTGAGATTCAAGGTTTCCTCTGATTCAGTAGTGAAATACCTTTTTTTTCTCTCCTCCACTGAGTTCTTAGCCAGAAAGGAATACTTTGTCCTTGATTTGAACTTTGATCTCTGGGGGATTTTAATCAAAATGTCAATTATAATGCTCAATACAACAACGCAACGTGGGTCAACTGTCACGGTGTTCATTTTGGCAGTCTTTAAAAAAAATCATTAAGCCTAGTCACGTTTTTGTCATTTTAATAATTATTTAGTCTAGTTACTGTCAAAATGACAAAAACAGTGTGCCATTTTAGTCCACTAAATGCCCTTTAATTGTAGTCACATTTTTGTCATATTTGTATTGCCTCATTAACCTATAGTAAACATAAATCACTGATTTCCATGTGCACAAACAGACATAGCCTTGTCCTACCAACATATTTTTTGGCATAACATCCTATTCTCTTCCCAAAGGTAGAAATATGACAAATATACAGTACCAGTCAACATTTGTGACAAACCTACTCATTATAGGGTTTTTCTTTATTTGCACTATTTTCTACATTGTATAATATTAGTGAAGACATTAAAACTATGAAATAACACATATGGAATCATGTAGTAACCAAAAAAGTGTTAAACAAAACATATTTTAGATTTTTCAAACTACCCACCCTTTGCTTTGATGACAGCTTTGCACACTCTTGGCATTCTCTCAACCAGTCAGATATAGTGTAGTGGCAATAAGAATTTAGTCAATAAATTGTTTGCTTTTCCTTTCTTTCTGTGCTACCAAATTTTTGCATTTAGGCCACTGGTAATATTACCAGGGCCACGTTCAGTTGCAAAACGTTCTCGAACGTTGTATTCCATGAATAGAGCCAAGGTTATTTCTTATTCAACATGTCAGAGAGGCATGTTTGTTCTACATAGCATATTTCTTTCTGAACGTTCCAAAACGTTGCGCTCTGCTGAACGCGCCCCAGGTTGTTAGCTAGGCCGATAGCTTGCTAATGAGGTAACATGACTGAACAAGGTGTAACCTAAACAAGTGATTAACAGTCCGGTCCACAAGTAGCCTAGTTTTAGATCTGCCCGCGATGTGCTTTTTTAATGTAAAATGCGGCCTGCCAATGCACGATAGAAAGAAAAAAATGTAGCGCCCGTATTATGGGTAATATCCATTTGAACGGTAATCTCTCAAGACGTTTTCTGTGAGGAAAAGAAGGAGACTTGACTCGTACGTTGGCTACAGAACCTGGCTATGAAATTCAGTGGGAAAATGGGAGGGTTGAGCAAGACTACAACTTCAAAGACAGCCTTATTTTCTATACTCAAGGTAGAGAAAAACATAGCTAGACTGTTTTTTCTATTAAACTTAATGTTGCATTTGTTTTAACCAAGCAAAGAGTAGCTAACTAGAATGATGGTGGTAACTGGTTAGCTACGGGGAGGCAAGAGTCACATGTGTATAATCATAGGAGGAGCTGGAGCGAGGTCTGTCTGCCTGTCTGCCCACACTCATCGCTTGCTCCCCCGCAGTTCACCAGCTGATGTAGGCTCTGTGTGCCCGGTGTAGTTTTGTCCAGTCCACTTAGTATTCAGATTTTAGTCACAAATCATTTTTGTTTAGTTTGTTTTTTCTGAGGCAATTTAGTCAGTGCCTCTGAAAAATAGGTGTTTAACAAATATTTCTGTTGACGAAATTAACACTGCTGTCCAAGTGGCACACCGTTGAATGTCATGGTGTTGTTTATGGTGATGGAGGATTGCCACAGCACCTGCATCCTATTTTTCTTTAATTTGGCAACTCTCAAAATGAAAATCAGGGCTATTGACAGTGTGTGTTTTATGTTCTCTCTTTAAAATACCTTGCTGCAGAATCCCTAGTCAGACAGAAGCCTACAGCCCAGTGTCTGTATTACCTTGTCAGCCCTAGCTAGAGGCTCCAATAGTTCTAGTGTGGGATACTAACTGATAGTAGCCATGTTGCCTCTCTCATGAGTTTGTTTTACAGAGACAAGAGGTTGATAAACGAGACTCCCTTCTCCTCTTCTTCTCTTCTGCTATCCTTTCTTTTCATTTCCCAGTGTTCAGTTACACAGATGGTAGTTTTGTTTGCCAAGGTATCTTGTATGGCCAATCCTTCATACTGTTGGGTTCTGAGAATATGAAATATACTTATTTATGTCACTGAGGGAGAGAGCGTAATGTATAACATTTACATTATATCAGGTATCATATTGAAATATTGAGTGCAGGAAAGCGATCACGTGGTAGGTATTGATAAGGGGAGAGAGTCATGGATTAGTGATGAAGGGGGGTCGAGATCAGGTCAGGTCACATTAAGGGAGAAATAAAAGTTTATGGCCCGTTTCACTTAGTGTCCTGCCTAGCAGTAAAGACACAATGTTTGTACAAATGTGTAGGAAGAGACTCAGCCTAGGAGGAAGGGTTAAATATCAGTGCTTGTGTGAAAATGTTTTTGTCTAATGCAGCTGTATTGATCCTCTGGGAAGAATAACTTGGTTAAGCTTTCATAGTGTTTTTACTCTGAGAATTAGAACCTAACAATATGTCAAGCCAAATTTCCCATTTTTCCCCTCTCTCTGAAGTGTGCTCTTGTTCACTCCCCCTCAACTACTGTAAAAGCATTGAGTTGGTGTGTAAATGGATTGTCTATCATACCGGCATTGTTATACCAATTTAATGCTCTTAAATCCTTGAGGGGGAGTGAACGAATACACACCACAATTACAGTCTCCCTCCAGTGCCCTCAGCTGGGTGGTTTTCAGTCTCGGTACTCTGCTTTTGTCACTTTTACAAATCGACACCATGGAATTGTCCCTGCAGAGTAACTCGTTTATAATGTAACTTTTCAACGAATGAGGTGTTTTATTTTGTAGGTCACAAGGAAGGTCTTTTAGAGGGACTACACGACTGTTAATTTGTCTCGGCTAGGGAATAATGGAGCCTGTTTCTGCCATGTTGAGAGTCATTAGTTGTGGTGACGAGACTGTGTAATCTTCTGAATTAATGCCCTCATGCGTCATCTTCAGAATGGGGCTGGAGCTGAGTCCGTCACAAAGTATGGACAGTGGCGTAAAGTACTTAAGTAGAAATACTTTACTTTGCTGTACTTTACTATACTGTACTTTACTATACTATTTATATTTCTGACAACTTCTCCTTCACTACATTCCTAAAGAAAATAATGCACTTTTTACTCCCTACATTTTCCTTGACACCAAAAAGTACTCGTTACATTTTGAATGCTTAGCAGGGCAGGAAAATGGTCCGATTCATACACTTATCAAGAGAATACATGGTCATCTCTATTGCCTTTGATCTGGCGGACTCACTAAACATAAATGCATCGTTTGTAAATTATGTCTGAGTGTTGGAGTGTGCACCACGCTATCCATACATTTAAAAACAAGAAAATGGTGCCGTCTGCTTTGCTTAATGATTTAAACTTTAACTTCTACTTTTGATACTTAAGTATATTTAGAGCCAAATACTTTTTAGACTTTTACTCAAGTAGTATTTTACTTGATAAATTTTACTTTTACTTGAGTAACTTTCTATTAAGGTATCTATACTTTTACTCAAGTATGACATTGGGTACTTTTTCCACCACTGAGTATGGACTAAGTGTCTGGTATGGCCAGGAGTTGTTGTATGGCATGCGAGTTTAGGTATACTTTACAGCTACAGTATTTGTTGGAGTATATGCAATATTTGTAGGAACTTGGATAGCTTTATGAGATTATTGTCTACCACTTTTAAACCCAATACGTTTAACATGCTCCCTCTTCCTCTGGAAGAGGAATACACCAGGGGTGTATTTAGTGATGTGAAACATTGTGGATGTTTCAGGTAAAAATAGAATGAACAGACTTGACACAATTCCATATTCTATCTGACGAACAATCATATCTGTTCTACACCATACATTTCTATCTGAATGTTCTTTAACATAACATCATCCTGAACAGGCCACAAGGTTTAATGACACATGGATAAGTACAGTGAAATGACTTTCTCACCCCAACAATGCAGTAATCAATATCAATGTAATAATACAAATAACAAGGTAGAACAAAAACACGCAATATATACAAATAAGAAATAAGAAGAACACGATAAAGAAAGTAAGCATACTATATACAGGGGCAGTTCCAATACCATATTTACAATGTGCAGGGATACTGGATCAATAGAGGTAGAAATGTATAGGGGTAAGGTGATTATGCATCAGGATATATGATAAACAGAGTAGCAGCAGCGTGTATGATGATTGTTTGTGAGTGGGTGTGTGTAGAGTCAGTATAAATGTTTGTGTGTGAGCAGATAATGGATTGAGTGTTTGTATGTGTGTTGGAGTGTCAGTGTGCTTAGTGTGTAGGGCCCTGTGAGTGTGTATGGAGACAGTGAAAAAATAAGAATAAAATACAAAAGTCAACACAGATTGTCTGTGTAGTCATTTTGTGTGCTATTTAGTTAGCTATTTAGCAGTCTTATGGCTTGGGGATAGAAGCTGTTCAGGAGCCTGTTGGTGTCAGACTTGATGCACCGGTACCGCTTTCTGTCCTGAAGCAGAGAGAACATTCTATGGCTTGGGTGGTTGGAGTCTTAACGATTTTCCGGGCCTTCCTTTCACACCGCCTGATATAGAGGTCCAGGATGGCAGGGAGCTCAGATCCAGTGATGTACTGGGCTGTCCACACCACCCTCTGTAGCGATCGAGATAGTGCTCGAGGCAGTGCTATTGCCATACCAAGCAGTGACGCAGCCAGTCAAGATGCTCTTCATGGTACAGCTGGAGAACATTTAGAGGATTTGAGGGCCCATGCCAAACCTTTTCAACCTCCTGAGGGGGAAGAGGCGCTGTCGCGCCTTCTTCACGACTGTGCGCGTTTTTAGTGATTTGACACTGAGGAACTTGAAGCTCTCGACCCGCTCCACTACAGCCCCGTCGATGTGGCTGGGGGTGTGCTTGCCCCCGTTTCCTGTAGTCCACGATCAGCTCCTTGGTCTTACTTACGTTAAGGGAGAGGTGGTTGTTCCGGCCCCACACTGCCAGGTTATTGACCTCCTTCCTGTAGGCTGTCTCATCGCCGCCCGTGATCAGGCCTACCACCGTAGTGTCGTCAGCAAACTTGATGATGATGTTGGAGTCGTGCATGACCACGTGGTCGTGGGTGAACAGGGAGTACAGGAGGGAACTAAGCACACACCATCATCAGAGAGGCCCTCGTGTTGAGGGTCAGCATGGCGGGGGTGATGTTGCCTACCCTCACCACTTGGGGTCAGCCTGTAAGGAAGTTAGCGGGATGTGTTAGGGCTCTTTGGAGGAGCTCAGGGATTGTTGAGATGAGGATGAGATGAGGTCAGTGGGAGCTTGTTTCATCTCATTCCTCACCCTGTTCTCCTGATTGACCGTTTTCAGTGCTCCTTCCTCAGCTGTTGTGAACATGTGTGGAATTGACTCAAGCTGTATTCACTGTCAGACAAAGGCAGTATAAGTACGAACAGAATTCACATAATTTTTTGAAAACTTTGTTTGATCAAGTACTTGCTAGAGACATAAAACATTCTCTCTCTTCTACAACACTGTGATGATTCAGAGAATCTTTCCATGGTCATTTCTTTCCTTGTTTGCATAAATCCAAGGTCCAGGATAACTGTGTTTTTGTCCAGCTCTGTCTTTGTCTTGGACTCCTACTTGTTGTTTTTTTTACTGTGTCTGTAGCAGTCTAAGGCACTCCATCTCAGTGCTTGAGGCGTCACTACGGACACCCTGGTTCGAATCCAGTCTGTATCACAACCGGCCGTGATTGGGAGTCCCATAGGGCGGTGCACAATTGGCCCAGCGTCGTCCGGGTTTGGCCGGTGTAGGCCGTCATTGTAAATAAGAATTTGCCTAGTTAAATAAAGGTTAAAAAAAATACATTTTAAAAATGGTTTGTTTAAGGTGATGGTCGGGTCAGGGCTGCTGTACACTTTAAATCAAATTGTATTTGTCACATGCTTCGTAAACAACAGGTGTAGACTAACAGTGAAACTTACGGGCCCTTCCCAACAATTCAGAGAGAAAAATAAAAACATAATAGAAACATAATAACAGGAGGAATAAATACACTATGTGTAACGATAACTTGGCTATATTCACGTGGTACCAGTACCGAGTCGATGTGCAGGAGTACAAGGTAATTGAGATATACTGTATGTACATATGGGAAGGGGTGAAGTGACTAGGCAACAAGATAAATAATAAGCTGATGGGTCAAAAGAGTTAGTGCAAAGGGGAGGGGGTCAATGGAGATACTATTTAGAAGTGTTATGGTTTGGGGGTAGAAGCTGTTCAGGGTCCTGTTGGTTCCAGACTTGGTGCATCAACACCGCTTGCCATGTGGTAGTAGAGAGAACAGTCTATGACAGGTGGCTGGAGTCTTTGACCATTTTTAGGGCCTTCCTCTGACACCGCCTGGTATAGAGGTCCTGGATGTCAGGGAGCTCAGCCCCAGTGATGTACTGGGCCGTTCGCACTACCCTCTGTAGCGCCATGCGATTGGATGCCAAGCAGTTGCCATACCAAGCGCTGATGCAGCCAGTCAAGATGCTCTCAGTGGTGCACCTGCTATACCTCCTGTCACTACTGCCCCTGCCCAGCCTTCACCTACACCGTGCTCAGGAAGAATGAGAGCCTGCTGGTGAGCACAGAACCATAATAACGTATTCATATATTAATAGAACATACAGCCATAAACTACAAAGACATCATACAAAACCTATGCACACACGCACGCAAGAAAAGTCACTGTCATGATCGGTGTGAAAGGTAGCCCAAGGCGCAGCGTGCGTATAGTTCCACATGATTTATTTAAAAAATGGAATGTACAAAACAATAAAGCGACCAACTGATCGGACATGTGCAGTGCACACAGGCACTAACCAGAAACAATAACCCACAAAGGCAGGTGGGGAAGGGAACAAACTAAATAGGATTCCCAACTAGAGGCAACGACTAACAGCTGCCTCTAATTGGGAACCAACACAAAACCAAACATAAAGTCCCCTAGAAAACCCTAGTCACGCCCTGACCCAACACACCATAGAGAAACCCAGAGGGCTCTCTATGGCCAGGGCGTGACAGTACCCCCCCCGAAGGTGCGGACTCCGACCGCAACCAAAAGTCAATGGGGGGGTTCGGGTGGGCCTTCGGTGTCGGTGGCGGCTCCAGGGCGGGCCGTACCGGCCCGAGAAGACGCACTGGAGGCCCGGTGCGTGGAGCCAGAACAGGATTCACCGGACTGGACAGGCGAACTGGACGCCTGGTGCAAGGAACCAGCACAGGTCCCACCGGACTGGTCTCCCGCACCTCTGGGCGAGTGCGGGGAGTTGGTACTGGACGTACTGGGCTGGAGAGGCGCACCGCGGGTCTGGTACGTGGAACCGGTGTAGGTCTCACCGGACTGGTCTCACGCACCTGTTTAGAGGGGCCTCCTGCGGTGCCACTCCAGCTGGTACTGGACGTACTGGGCTGGAGAGGCGCACCGCGGGTCTGGTACGTGGAACCAGCGTAGGTCTCACCGGACTGGTCTCACGCACCTGTTTAGAGGGGCCTCCTGCGGTGCCACTCCAGTGTGCATCCCCAGCCCGGGGGGGTCCAGCGCCAGCTCCCCGCACTCGCCCAGTGGTGCGTGAGATCATCCGGTGAGACCTACGCCGGTTCCACGTACCAGGCGTCCAGTTCGCCTGTCCAGTCCGGTGAATCCTGTTCCGGCTCCACGCACCGGGCCTCCAGTGCGTCTTCTCGGGCTGGTACGGCCCGCACCGGAGCCGCCACCGAAGGCCCACCCAAACAAACACACACCCCCCATTTACTTTTGGTTGCAGTCGGAGTCCGCACCTTTGGGGGGGGGGTACTGTCACGCCCTGGCCATAGAGATCCCTCTGGGTTTCTCTATGGTGTGGTGGGTCAGGGCATGACTAGGGTTTTCTAGGGGACTTTATGTTGGGTTTTGTGTTGGTTCCCAATTAGGCAGCTGTTAGTCGTTGCCTTTAATTGGGAATCCTATTATTTTTTTTTTTAATAGTCAAACACTCCTCTAGCCAAATACTAAAGTGTAGGGCGCGACGAAATAACAAAGTCCATGAATGTAACAACATTACAATAATATAACGGGTGCAACACGTTACACGGTAGAACCTAGCCTGGCTCTTCACACAACATGAAACATCGAACAATTCCACACAACAACATGATGAGGAACAGAGGAATAAATACATGCCGTAATTACTGGAATGATAACCAGGTGTGAAGGGAACAAGACAAAACAAATGGAACAATGAATAACTGAGCGGCGATGGCTAGAAAGCCGGTAACGTCGACCGCCGAACGAACAAGGAAAGGAGGCGACTTCGGTGGAAGTCGTGACAGTACCCCCCCTTGACGCGCGGCTCCAGCTGTGCGCCGACACCGGCCTCAGGGACGACCCAGAGGGCGAGGAGCAGGGCGATCCGGTCGGTGACGGTGGAAATCCCGCTGCAGTTCAGGGTCCAACTCATCAGCCACCGGAACCCAGCACCTCTCCTCCGGACCGTACCCCCTCCCACTCCACGAGGTACTGAAGGCCCCTCGCCCGACGCCTCGAATCCAGGATGGAACGAACGGAGTAGGCCGGGGCCCCCTCGATGTCCAGAGGGGATGGAGGAACCTCCCGCACCTCAGATTCCTGGAGCGGACTGCTGGAAGTGATCATGGGCGGCCCACACAGGCACTAACCAGAAACAATAACCCACAAAGGGAGGTGGGGAAGGGAACAAACTAAATAGGATTCCCAATTAGAGGCAACGACTAACAGCTGCCTCTAATTGGGAACCAACACAAAACCCAACATAAAGTCCCCTAGAAAACCCTAGTCACGCCCTGACCTAACACACCATAGAGAAACCCAGAGGGCTCTCTATGGCCAGGGCATGACACTCACACACACACAAAAACACACACACACACAGACAGACAGACGCACACCACCTTTCGTGTCATGCTCTTTGTCTTGAGTAATGCATAGATCCTGAGCAAGACAAGATGCGGAATTTAACTATTCAGGGTTACTCCCTCCCAGAAAGTGCTCACATGTTGATCTGTATAACAGTAGCACTGAGCAGACAGGGGGATATTTTAGTCAGGTTTCATCTTTAATTTAGGGTTTCTGTTTGCTACAAAACAATGTGGGCTACTAGCTACACCTTGAATAAGGACTGGCACTAGTGGTATTTTTACGTCTCATTTAAACCTGTCCATCCCATATGACACCCAGAAGCCCAAAACTAAAAATACCCCAAAGTCCCATCAACCCACAGCAGCCTCTGAATACAGAATACTGTATATCCATACCTCACAGTGAGGTTGACCCCACTACTCCCCCTCTCTCCCACATAGAGCCAGAGCTGTCTGTGTTGTTTTAAGGGCACTGCAGACCTTGTCATCGTCATTGCAACCCCGTCATGGGTCAGTTAGGGCAGATCAGGGCCAGACCAGAGGCAGGGCCACAGTCTCACTGTAGACCGCGTCATCATCGGCATCATTGGTCTACGTCTATCAAACAGAACTAGGTCATCCTAGTGGGCCACTGGGGGTTTCACATGGAGTGTACTGCCTGGACAGTCTACAGACCATGAAAGCCCAGTCTCCCTGCTCCAGGACCGCAGACCAGCAGGAGAGAGACCACTGTGTACTGAACTGTTACTCTGAAAAATATCACTGAGATGATGGAACTTATTTTTGCCAAATGTTTTTTGGGGATATAATACATTCTTCCTACATTATTACATTGGTATGACAAATACTGACGTTGTGGTTATTTTTTTTTTTATAAATGTAATAACCATAAGTTAAAAACAAATGAGTCATACATATATTAATCATGATGATGACAAGCGTATCTGTAAACTTGCCTGAACTTGAATTATGTCTGTGTGACACACACAGAAAAGAAAAGCTGCGCACTCTCATGGCTCCAATGCATTAGATTTAATAAGCTAGCTCAAATTCCTGACATTCCTCCTCCTGTGTCAGTGTAAGCATATCCTGGTGGCTTACCTCAGTCATGCCATGGGACTGTCCCAGCAGGACAGCTATATCAATCCCAAAACAGACATGTAGATCACAGCCCAACAGGTCACTGAAATAGACTCAAAGTCTTGCAGCGCGATCTAAGACCAAGCTGCTAAAGCACATCCTGGGGAAAGATGTTTAAAAGCCAAAGCCTACTGCTGCTGCATGGTCTCCAGTCTGTCTACATGTGTGAAGATTACTTTTATGGCTTTTAGGTTGTGCTGTTCTTCTGGATGTCTGGTGTGGTTCTCTGCTTTCTGAAAATCTGTCAACAGATGTTGCATTTGTTTGTGACTGTGTACGTGTTCTTAATATGTTGCCAGAGAACGTGCATCTGTTCATTGACTTTACTCTTTTTATTTGAAGACAAGTCAGTCACCCTATAGTGCTGCCTGCTGAAAGGGAACTGTAAAGGTAAGATATATTTTACTCAGTCCAGTGGTTCAGTGACCAGAGAGTACAAAGATGTTTGTGTTTTTCAGAAGGCTTTGTATATTTATTATTTGTTCGGAACTTAAAACATAGAAAATTGTCATATGTGGGTTTGTAAACTCTTGTAAGAATATGAAAGTTTGACCTGTAACAATATAAGCACAGCTATTGTAACAATATAATTCACCATACATACACATTGGCGTGTAATTTTAGCGTGTAAATCTTGGTGGGGCAAACTCCCAATTTTTTTTTTTAGATGCATGCCAGCAAAGCCACTACACAACACTAAACAATACATTAAATAGCACTATAATAGTGACAAAGTGTGCCCACAAACTGTTAGGGCCTACATAAAGCTGTCCCAACAGCAGAGTCCAAATAGCAGTCCCAACACCTTACCACTGTTACATCTGGCTATCAGTGGAGCCTTGTCTGGCAGCGAAACAGTTCATTCAGACTCATTTACTGCCTTTTTAAAAAACATAGCTGATATGGCTGACTTGCTTAAACAAATGTGGTTTCTACTGACAATTGAGATATACAAACTATGGCATAAGGGGACTACGAGTGAATAAGAGGCAATCCGTGATTTCGATTATATAACGATACAGGGGCGAGACCCAGATGCAGACAGGAGGAGGCATATTTATTATAATCCAAGGGGCAGACAAGAGACAGGTCGTGGACAGGCAAAATATCATAAACCAGGTCAGAGTCCAGGAGGTACAGAGTGGCAGGCGGGCCCAGAGTCAGGGCAGGCAATGGTCAAAGCCAGGAGGACTAGAAAAACAGAGATAAGGAAAAAGCAGGAGCACGGAAAAAAAACATGCTGGTTGACTTGACAAGTCAAGACAAACTGGCAACAGACAAACAGAGAACGCAGGAATAATTACCCAGGGACTAATGGGGAAAACAGGTGACACTTAGAGATGGGTGGAGACAATCACAAAGACAGGTGAAACAGATCAGAGCGTTACAGATTAAGACATTAATGAGCGAGCTAGGACGGATGTAGTCAATATAACTATTTGTTCAGCACTTTTGAATTCAGAACATGGACAGTTATTACAATATTCTCCCTGTACACCAAGTCAGAACCATAGGATAAATAAAGGGGGCATATATGCAGACAATGAAAGCTGTTACACTATTCGGTGATTCAATTTCTCTAAAACAGGCTATAGGCTAAATGTGTACCACCAAGTCAGAACAGTAGGCTAAGATATGGGAGGAAAAGGGACCAAATGATTAGGGTGAGGCACATGGGCTACTAACATCTTACTACACAACATACACTTAGTATTACTTTCTTAGTATCTCCCATATTGCATCACTTATGCAGCAGCATACAACATTTTTTGGACTCACCTTGGAAGATGGCGCAGCGGTCCTTCGTGGGCAAATTTTGTCATCAAATTCTAGCATTCTCTGGATTTATGGTGCCTCCAAGACAATTGGGAACTCGAAAAAAACGTTGAATCATGACGTCAGTAATCTTCAGGTCAGAGCTCTAGAAATAGGTCTGAGTTCCCGACTAGAAATTCAGAGTTGGATGACCATTCAAAACATATTTTCTGAGTTCCCAGTTGTCTTGAACTCACTGAAGTCTGAGATTTCCCAGTTTCCAGTTTCCAGTTGTTCTGAACGCGGCAGAAGTCATGCTGGATTGACAGCATGGCCAATGTTGAATGTTTATCATTTTAAGCTTGGAAAAGAGACCCTTAAACCCAGACTTGGACCACACACCCACTCTACTGAATAGCAGGCTAGTGATTGCTTTGCAATCCATGCAGTTAGCCACTGATTCCTTCCAAACCACTCATTGTGGAATTTGCGATTTTAAACTGATTGTGTAATGTTTATGTCCAATGGCCGATGAGCACCGATATATTTTATCTATAATTTCTCTTCATAATTTCTCTTCATATGACAAGGATTGTAAAGGATTTGCCAGTAGATTATCAACTTGATAAATGATGATGAATGCTAGCTTGCTAGCTAAGATTCTGAAAGTATGATGTTGACATGATCAGTCCAATCAACACTACGGTAGATATAACGTGATTTGACGTCCTTTTGTCTGTGCCAATGACCTTGAGCTTTCTTGAATGGGCACATCTATTGCAACTCTATGGTAGCACGCAAGGGGCTTGAATTTTTGAGCTTTCCACGTAGAGTGACAGAACACTGAACCAATCTACGGCGCAACTAGAGAACATTAACAACCCTTACTCTTCATATTTTTTTAATATTTCGGCTGCCCAACTACCACAGAAAGCACTAGGATGATGAAACACCTGCATTTCAAAGCTGCCTTACTCAAGAAAGCAAAAAAGAGACCATGTTTGTATGCAGCTTGAATAACTCAAGGATTCTTAATTTTTTTACATTGTTTGCAAACTGATATGTGACACATATTAATGCCAAAATAACATGCAAAAAATCATAATTTGTATTTACTTTCTTTGCTAAACAGGTGGGGCTCAGAACAGTTAGGGCTCTGCCCCACCTGCCTTGAACGACGGGTTGCCACAGTACATACAGATTTTCTCATGTTAAATAACAGTATTGGTTTACAGTTGTAGTCAGTTACGTAAAGAATAATTATTTAAACATTGAACATCATCGACGTGAACCAGTGGACTGTTTAGGCTACTGATTAGTGACATCAATACTATAACACTTTTGCAAACACACAGGTTGGAATGGAAGGCAGGATCACTATGAAAAGCTGTTTATTTAATGGATTTGCTCGATAGAAGGCATCATTCACAAGTCATGCTTGTTGAAGGCTTTACAACCCACAGTATCTAGCAGGGTTGGGATCAATTCCATTTGAATTCAGTCAACTCTGGAAGTAAACTGAGATTCCAATTCCACATTGTTCTCATTGAGAAGCACTTAGGGAAATTGGAATTTCAGTTTATTGAATGAAGTGGAATAGAATTGACCCCAGCCCTGGTATCTTGATGCTAAGGTCACATTTGAGTGAACAAATGATAGTAATACCAGTACAGTGCAGTCTCCAATGGAATGTACTTGAGGTTCTGCACACTCCTATAGTTTAGCCCTTGAAGTTGTAGAGGTGAAGGTTGATGAGTATGGTGAAGAAATTAAAAACTAGAGCCACATGGCACTTAACTGCTAGGACAAGAACAGACAGTATGCAGTGGACAGTATACAGTTTGACAATATTGAGTGTTAAAAGCCGCCTGGTTTGTCCTTGTTGAGATGCCAGCCTCTCTCTTTTCTCTTTTATTACAGAGGCAGTTAGTCACAGTTGCCACTCTATGACGATGGTGGCCTGTGGTGGAATGGAATATGCCAGTTGGGCAAATGATCACAGCTGTGTCCATGTGGAGGGTGTGTGTGTGTGTGTGTGTGTGTGTGTGTGTGTGTGTGTGTGTCCATGTGAGGGTTGTATAATATGTCTTTTAGGGATGCCAAGAGAAGAGGATGACATCATATCCTAGATTTGTTTTCCCATATGATTTAGGCAATGTTGAACAAGACCTTAAAATAAGGTAAGTAATAATCAAATAATGAGGCATGTATTTGTTAGTAATGATTTACAACCTCTAAATATCCTCTGTGTGTGAATTTCAGATGTATTTTTTCACATGAATCAGTCAGTCTTCCTCACTACATCCAAATCAAATCAAACGTTATTAGTCACATGCGTCGAATACAACAGGTGTAGACCTTACAGTGAAATGCTTACTTACGAGCCCCTAACCAACAATGCAGTTTAAAAAAATAGGGATAAGAATAAGATATAAAAGTAACAAGTAATTAAAGAGCAGCAGTAAAATAACACTAGCGAGATTATATACAGGGGGGGGTACCGACACAGAGTCAATGTGCGTGGGCGCCGGTTAGTTGAGGTAGTATTTGCATGTAGGTAGAGTTATTAAAGTGACTATGCATAGATGACAAAGAGAGTAGCAGTGGTGTAAAGAGGGGGCAATGCAAATAGTCTGGGTAGCCATTTGACTAGATGTTCAGGAGTCTTATGGCTTGGGGGTAGAAGCTGTTTAGAAGCCTCTTGGACCTAAATTTGGCGCTCCGGTACAGCTTGCCATGCGGTAGCAGAGAGAACTGTCTATGACTAGGGTGGCTGGAGTCTTCGACAATTTTTAGGGCCTTCCTCTGACAGCCCCTGGTATAGAGGTCCTGGATGGTAGGAAGCTTGGCCCCAGTGATGTACTGGGCCGTTCGCACTACCCTCTGTAGTGCCTTGCGGTCTGAGGCTGAGCAGTTGCCATACCAGGCAGTGATGCAACCAATCAGGATGCTCTCAATGGTGCAGCTGTAGAATGCAAATGGCCTGATCACCTAATTGAACGATGATGTTGGAGTCATACCTGGCCGTGCAGTCATGAGTGTACAGGGAGTACAGGAGGGGACTGAGCACGCATCCCTGAGTGGCCCTCGTTTTGAGGATCAGCGTAGTGGATGTGTTGTTACCTACCCTTACCACCTGGAGGCAGCCCGTCAGGAAGTCCAGGATCCAGTTGCAGAGGGAGGTGTTTACTCCCAGGGTCCTTAGCTTAGTGATGAGCTTTGAGGGCACTATGGTGTTGAACGCTGAGCTGTAGTCAATGAATAGCATTCTCACATAGATGTTCCAGGTGGGAAAGGACAGTGTGGAGTGCAATAGAGATTGCATCATCTATGGATCTGTTGAGGCGGTATGCAAATTGAAGTGGGTCTAGGGTTGCTGGGATAATGGTGTTGATGTGAGCCATGACCAGCCTTTCAAATGACTTCATGACTACAGATGTGAGTGCTACGGGTCGGTAGTCATTTAGGCAGGTTACCTTAGTGTTCTTGGGCACAGGCACTATGGTGGTCTGCTTAAAACATGTTGGCATTACAGACTCAGACAGGGAGAGGTTGAAAATGTCAGTGAAGACACTTGCCAGTTGGTCAGCACAAGCTCGCAATACACATTCTGGTAATCCGTCTGGCCCTGCGGCCTTGTGAATGTTGACCTGTTTAAAGGTCTTACTCACATCGACTGCGGAGAGCGTGATCACACAGTCTTCCGGAACAGCTGGTGCTCTCATGCATGTTTCAGTGTTATTTGCCTCGAAGCGAGCATAGAAGTCGTTTAGCTCGTCTGGTAGGCTCGTGTCACAGTGCAGCTCTCGGAGGAATCCCGGAACATATTCCAGTCTGTACTAGCAAAACAGTCCTGTAGCTTAGCATCTGCTTCATCTGACTACTTTTTTATTGATCTAGTCTCTGGTGTTTCCTGCTTTCATTTTTGCTTGTAAGCAGGAATCAGGAGGATAGAATTATGGTCAGATTTGCCAAATGGAGGGTGATGGAGAGCTTTGTATGCGTCTCTGTGTGTGGAGTATAGGTGGTCCAGAGTTATTTTTCCTCTGGTTGCACATTTAACATGCTGATAGAAATTTGGTAAAACGGATTTAAGTTTCCCTGCATTAAAGTCGCGTTTTCTTGTTTGCTTATGGCGGAATACAGCTCATTCAATGCTGTCTTAGTGCCAGTCTCTGACTGTGGTGGTATGTAAACAGCTACGAAGAACACAGATGAAAACTCTCTCGGTAGGTAGTGTGGTCTACAGCTTATCATGAGATACTCTACCTCAGGTGAGCAATAGCTCGGAACTTCCTTAGATATTGTGCACCAGCTGTTATTTACAAAAATACATAGTCTGCCGCCCCTTCTCTTACCAGACGCCGCTGTTCTATCCTGCCGGTACATCGTATAACCAGCCAGCTGTATGTTGATATTGTCGTCGTTCAGCCACAACTCCGGGAAGCATAAGATGTTACAGTTTTCAATGTCCCGTTGGTAGTTTTATCTTCCACGTAAGTCTGCGATTTTATTCTCCAAGGATTGCACGTTTGCTAGCAGAATGGAGGGAAGTGGGGGTTTATTTGATCGCCTACGAATTCTCAGAAGGCAGCCCGCCCGCCCTTCGGCCCCTCTTTCTTCACCTTGTCTTCACGCAGATCACGGGGATCGGGGCATTTTCCCGAGGAAGCAGTAGCTCATCAGAGTCGTGAAAGTAAAAAAAGGATTCTGCTAGTCCGTGGTGAGTAATTGCAGTCCTGATGTCTAGAAGTTATTTTCGGTCATAAGAGACGGTAGCGGCAACATTATGTACAAATTAAGTAAAAATTTAGTTTCAAATAAACTAACAAAAAACACAATCAGTAAAACGTCTGCCTTCTTCTCCGGCGCCATCTTTTTTTGTATATTCCTGAGCTTTCTCCATTACACTAAAGAAGCCATGACATTTGCTAAATTTAAGCAGAGCACAATAACACTCCACAAGTTTATATTATGTGTAAAAATACTTTTCCACTCCAAGCTGTACTGCGTGTGTGTTATGCCCTCTCACTGGAGATTTTGCTGATGTTGCAGTCGTAAATTGTTCCACTGTGCAGACTTTCCTATGTCTTTTTACACACGACCTGTACTGAGGAAGTCCGATGTAGCCCATTGTGAACAATGCAGTACACACCACAGCCAGGTTTCTTAGGTTAGTGACAATTTATAAAATACTAAACATTGTTAAAAAACATATTATTTTGAAAAGTTAAAGCTTAGAAAAAGCAATGGTTTGCGTTATGGTGAATGTGTAGGAATGGTAAATGATGTGTTATCTTGTAGTAATGGATTCATTTCACAGTCCTGCAAATCCAGTTAGCTTTGACAAAATAAAAATAAAATCCTTAACAGTTGAAATCATAAGGTGAACTGTGCCATTGTTCACCCCAGTGTATTTGTTATTGTTTTTGTTTTGTTGATGAAACAGAGGAGAGGAACATCCAACAGAGTAGGATTTTTTTTTTAAATAAGACTGCTTTTCACAAGCCTGGTCCCAGATGTGTTTATGCTGTCTGGCCAACTCCTATGGCCAAGACAGCACAAACAGATCTGTGACCAGGCTAGCTTTTCATCACCTGGCCCCTGATACTCAGATTAACTCATAAGTAACTCTCCCCATTCAAGGCACATTTGACTGATTCATCTATTCAGCTTCACATATCATCATACCCACTCTCTTTGTTCTGTAAACATTAAAGAAATTCACAAAATTAGTGCACTGGGCCTTTATTAGTCCCCCTCCCGGTAAAAAGAAAATGCAGCACCCCCACCCCAAAACATTTTCCTATGGCTATGCACATGTTGATGTGTATAGCAGTTGCACTGAGCAGACAGGGGATATTTTGGTCAGGTCTCATCTTTGATTGAAGGTTTCTATTTGGATTGTAAATATCAGTTTTTTCTACAAAACAACCTGGGAAACTAGCTACACCTTGAATAAGGACAACTCCAGTCCCTAGAGAGTCAGAGCTAAAATCAGCCTGAGAAACAGAAAGCAGCAAGAGACTAAAGGGTCCACATGTACTGAACGTTCTTACAGTCTGCTTCTACCGTTGATGTCCATGAGACAAAAGAGATCTTTATTGGACACTGCCACTAGTGGTCTTTTTACATCTCATTTAAACCTGTCCATCCCATATGACACCCAGGACCCCAAAACCAAAAAGACCCCAAAGTCCCATCAACCCTCAGCTGCCTATGAATATTTCCCTGAATACAGAATACTGTATATCCATACCTCACAGTGAGGTGGACCACACTACTCCCCCTCTCTCCCACATAGAGCCAGAGCTGTCTGTGTTGTTTTACAGGATGCAACCATTTTTATCTCAATATCAAATCATTTCTGGGTAACAAGTACCTTACAGTGATTGTTTTCAATTAAAATTGTCAAAAATAAACAAAAATAGCTTCTTAGTAAAGAGCCATTTCTCAAGCAAGAATTTAGCTAGGACTGTCTGGGAGTGGTCTGAGTAAGGGCCCTAATTGGATGAGCCTAATGGGAGGGATATGTCACCTGAAAACTACCTGTTATTGGTAGAGAGGTTTGAAACTCTCTTTGTTATTGGTCTATTAATTTATACTGCCTGGTTATGTATGCCAGGCAGGCCAAAACTCCACCCATGCAAACATAGCTGTGGGAAGTACGGGTGCTGAGGGTGCTGCAGCCCCCCTGATAAATCTGAATAAATATAAAACATAAATACAGAAGAAATACATAAATGCAACATGCAACAATTTCAAAGATTTTACTGAGTTACTGTTCATATTAGGAAATCAGACAATTGAAATAAATAAATTAGTCTATGGATTTCACATGGCAGGGAATACAGATATGCATCTGTTGGTCACCGACAGATTTTTTATAAAGTAGGGGCGTGGATCAGAAAACCAGTCAGTATCTGGTTTGACCACCATTTGCCTCATGCAATGCCTCACATTTACTTTGCATGGAGTTGATCAGGCAGTTGACTGTGGCCTGTGTAATCTTGTCCCACTCCTCTTCAATGGCTGTGCCAAGTTTCTGGATATTGGCGAAAACTGGAACACTCTGTCGTACACGTCAATCCAGAGCATCCCAAACGTGCTCAATGGGTGACAGGTCTGGTAAGTATGCAGGCCATGGAAGAACTGGGACATTTTCTTCTTCCAGGAATTGTTCACAGATCCTTGTGACATGGGGCCGTGCATTATCATGCTAAAACATGAGGCAATGGTGGCGGATGAATGGCACGATAATGGGCCTCCAGATCTCGTCACGGTATCTCTGTCCATTCAAATTGCCAACAATAAAATATAATTGTGTTCGTTGTCTGTAGTTTATGCCTGCCCATACCATAAACCCATGGGGCACTCTGTTCACAAAATTGACATCAGCAAAACCGCTCGCCCACACGGCGCCATACACGTGGTCTGTGGTTGTGAGGCGGGTAGGAAGTACTGCCAAATTCTGTAAAACAATGTTGGAGGCGGCTTATGGTAGAGAAATGAACATTCAATTCTCTGGCAACAGCTCTGGTGGACATTCCTGCAGTCAGCTGTTACGATCGTGGTTCCGTATGAAAAAAGGAATCAGGCGCAGGAGGTAATTCATGTGTGAGGGTCTTTTAATAAGGTCTCCAGTCCAAACAAACAATCACTCTGGCGAATAAAAATACTCACACGACTTCACAAACAAACCGGGCGCAACAAGCAAACCGGCAAATACAGGAACCCCAATATAATAGCCCTCAGTGAACTGACTGGGGAACGAAACACAAAGACAATGGTAACACCAAACAATCAAGCACAATGGGAAGAAGGGAAGGAAGGAATATATACAGGTGCGTTTTCGGGAGAAATTAACAACAGGTGCGACAATTAGACAAAATACCAAAACAACTAAGGGGAGCGATGATGGTCAGAAAACCAGTGACGTCGACCGCCGAACACCGCCCGAACAAGAAGAGGGACCGACTTCGGCGGAAGTCGTGACATCAGCATGGCAATTGCACACTCCCTCAAAATTTGAGACATCTGTTGCAATTTGTTGTGTGACAAAACTACACATTTTATAGTGGCCTTTTATTGTCCCCAGCACAAAGTGTACCTGTGTAATGATCATGCTGTTTACTCAGCTTCTTGCTATGCCACACCTGGCAAAGGTAAAATGCCCACTAACAGGGATGTAAACAAATTTGTGGACAAAACTTTTGAGAAATTAGCTTTTTGTGCGTATGGAACATTTCTGGGATGTTTTATTTCAGCTCATGAAACATGGGACCAACACTTTACATGTTGCATTTCTATGCTTGTTCAGTGTATCCTTTTTTTTTGTGTGAATTCTTTTTTCTCCACAAAAGTAGTCCACTGGGCCTTTATTATTCCTGTATGTGCGGACCAAAATAGCCATCAGCCGTCAACAAAAAAATTACAGCACCCCCCACCCCTAAACATCTTGCTGCAGCCATGCATGCAACTTCCGGCGCCGACAGAGATGGCAGCCTCGCTTCACGTTCTCAGGAAGCTATGCAGTATTTTGTTTTTTTATGGATTACTTTTTACATTGTTACCCCGGGAAATCTTACATTTTATTACATACTAACATTGAGTGGCTGCTGCCAACATACGGACTTAAATCTCTAGCCACTTTAAATTATAGTAACAAATGTATCACTTGGATGTAACAAATGTATCACTAGCCACTTTAAACAATTTTGTATATAATGTTTACATATCTGACATTACTCATATCAAATGTATACACTGTACTCTATACCACCTACTGAATCTTGCCTATGCCGTTCGGCCATCGACTCAAATCTCTAGCCACTTTAATAATTAGAAAGTGGATGTAATAAATGTATCACTAGCCACTTTAAACGATACCATTTATATAATGTTTACATATCCTACACTACTCATCTTACATGTATATACTGTTCTATATACCATCTACTGCATCTTGCCTATGCCGGTCAGCCATCGCTCATCCATATATTTATATGTACATACTCGTATTCATTCCTTTAGTCTTGTGTGTATAAGGTAGTTGTTGTGAAATTGTTAGATTACTTGTTAGATACTACTGCATGGCCGGAACTAGAAGCACAAGCATTTCGCTACACTCGCATTAACATCTGCTAACCATGTGTATGTGACAAATAAAATTTGATTTGATTTGATAACAAGCAAACAATTTTCACACTTTTTCCCCATCCCTAGCAAACACAGTTGATTAAACTAATTACATTATAAACTGAAGATCATTAGTTAGTTGATAATTGGAGTCAGGTGTGTTAGCTGGGGCAAAAGTGTGACACCAATCAGGCCCCGAGGACTGGAGTTGCCCATCCCCGCTCTACCTCATTACATTAGTATGACAAATACTGACACTGTGGTGGCAAATCATCAAATCGAATCAAATTTGTCACATACACAAGGTTTGCAGATGTTAATGCTAGCGTAGCGAAATGCTTGTGCTTCTAGTTCCGACCATGCAGTAGTATCTAACGAGTAATCTAACAATTTCACAACAACTACCTTATACATACTATTGTAAAGGAATGAATAAGAATACAGTGAGGGAAAAAGTATTTGATACCCTGCTGATTTTGTACGTTTGCCCACTGACAAAGAAATTATCAGTCTATAATTTTAATGGAAGGTTAATTTAAACAGTGAGAGACAGAATAACAACAAATAAATAAAAAAAAACGCATGTGAAAAATGTTATAAATTGATATGCATTTTAATGACGTAAATAAGTATTTGACCCCCTCTCAATCAGAAAGATTTCTGGCTCCCAGGTGTCTTTTATACAGGTAACGAGCTGAGATTAGGAGCACACTCTTAAAGGGAGTGCTCCTAATCTCAGCTTGTTACCTGTATAAAAGACACCTGTCCACAGAAGCAATCAATCAGATTCCAAACTCTCCACCATGGCCAAGACCAAAGAGCTCTCCAAGGATGTCAGGGACAAGATTGTAGACCTACACAAGGCTGGAATGGGCTACAAGACCATCGCCAAGCAGCTTGGTGAGAAGGTGACAACAGTTGGTGCGATTATTCGCAAATGGAAGAAACACAGAAGTGGCCTGGGGCTCGGCCTGGGGCTCCATGCAAGATCTCACCTCGTGGAGTTGCAATGATCATGAGAACGGTGAGGAATCAGCCCAGAACTACACGGGAGGATCTTGTCAATGATCTCAAGGCAGCTGGGACCATAGTCACCAAGAAAACATTTGGTAACACACTACACCGTGAAGGACTGAAATCCTGCAGCGCCCGCAAGGTCCCCCTGCTCAAGAAAGCACATATACATGCCCATCTGAAGTTTGCCAATGAACATCTGAATGATTCAGAGGACAACTTGGTGAAAGTGTTGTGGTCAGATGAGACCAAAATGGAGCTCTTTGGCATCAACTCAACTCGCCGTGTTTGGAGGAGGAGGAATGCTGCCTATGACCCCAAGAACACCATCCTCACCGTCAAACATGGAGTTGGAAACATTATGCTTTGGGGGTGTTTTTCTGCTAAGGGGACAGGACAACTTCACAGCATCAAAGGGACGATGGACGGGGCCATGTACCGTCAAATCTTGGGTGAGAACCTCCTTCCCTCAGCCAGGGCATTGAAAATGGGTTGTGGATGGGTATTCCAGCATGACAATGACCCAAAACACACGGCCAAGGCAACAAAGGAGTGGCTCAAGAAGAAGCACATTAAGGTCCTGGAGTGGCCTAGCCAGTCTCCAGACCTTAATCCCATAGAAAATCTGTGGAGGGAGCTGAAGGTTCGAGTTGCCAAACGTCAGCCTCGAAACCTTAATGACTTGGAGAAGATCTTTAAAGAGGAGTGGGACAAAATCCCTCCTGAGATGTGTGCAAACCTGGTGGCCAACTACAAGAAACGTCATGTTTTGCAGAGGAGTCAAATACTTATTTCCCTCATTAAAATGCAATTAAATTCATACAATTTTTCACATGCGTTTTTCTGGATTTTTTTGTTGTTATTCTGTCTCTCACTGTTCAAATAAACCTACCATTAAAATGATAGACTGATCATTTCTTTGTCAGTGGGCAAACATACAAAATCAGCAGGGGATAAAATACTTTTTTCCCTCACTGTATGTACATATAAATATATGGATGGGCAATGGCCGAACAGCATAGGCAAGATGCAGTAGATGGTATAGAGTACAGTATATACATTATGCATTTTTAATAGATGTAATAACCATAAGTCGAAAACAAATGAGTCATACATGTATTAATAATGATAATAAGGATTTGCATCTCTGCAAACTTGCCTGTATTGAATTATGTTGGCTAGCTAGGTTTCCATCCAATTGGCGACACCAGTAGTGTTTCGACCAAATGGACTTGTGGATAAAATCGGTGCGTGATGAGGGAGTGCACACAACATGTGCTTTTCGCTTAAGTTTTCATGCACAGAATAAAAATCTAAAGTTAAATGTTTCCATAGCATTTTCAACTCTAACGATCGTTTTGTCACAAAAACGTTTGTGTTAAATAGCAAATGTCCCTACTCTGGTCATGCCACCTGCGTTCTAGCCAACAGCTTGCAGATAAAGTGTGGGTAGGCTAGTCTACATGATGAGATTATTATGGATAAGTGTCATGGTTCCACCTGTCACAAGAGGGTGGCAAAGACCGTCCTAGAGACGGTCTTTGAGACATTAATAAGACACTCAGGTGTGTCCTATTTACTCATTATGATTTCCCTGTTAAAAGAGGTGTGTTTTCTTTTGTCCTTTGTAGAAGCTTGAATTGTTTACTGTGTGTGTTTGCCACTTGGTGTTTTTCAAGTGTACTGTGGTGGGAGGACCACACAACGTATCGTTGGTGACTCCAAGTTTACTTCGATATGATTGTTATTATATCAATATTTGACGTAAAAGGTCCCACTCAGCATATTTTGTTTTGTCAACATTAGTAAGTTTCACAACAAAGTTGATTAAACTAATTACATTATAAACTGAAGATCATTAGTTAGTTGATAATTGGAGTCAGGTGTGTTAGCTGGGGCAAAAGTGTGACACCAATCAGGCCCCGAGGACTGGAGTTGCCCATCCCCGCTCTACCTCATTACATTAGTATGACAAATACTGACACTGTGGTGGCAAATCATCAAATCGAATCAAATTTGTCACATACACAAGGTTTGCAGATGTTAATGCTAGCGTAGCGAAATGCTTGTGCTTCTAGTTCCGACCATGCAGTAGTATCTAACGAGTAATCTAACAATTTCACAACAACTACCTTATACATACTATTGTAAAGGAATGAATAAGAATACAGTGAGGGAAAAAAGTATTTGATACCCTGCTGATTTTGTACGTTTGCCCACTGACAAAGAAATTATCAGTCTATAATTTTAATGGAAGGTTAATTTAAACAGTGAGAGACAGAATAACAACAAATAAATAAAAAAAAACGCATGTGAAAAATGTTATAAATTGATATGCATTTTAATGACGTAAATAAGTATTTGACCCCCTCTCAATCAGAAAGATTTCTGGCTCCCAGGTGTCTTTTATACAGGTAACGAGCTGAGATTAGGAGCACACTCTTAAAGGGAGTGCTCCTAATCTCAGCTTGTTACCTGTATAAAAGACACCTGTCCACAGAAGCAATCAATCAGATTCCAAACTCTCCACCATGGCCAAGACCAAAGAGCTCTCCAAGGATGTCAGGGACAAGATTGTAGACCTACACAAGGCTGGAATGGGCTACAAGACCATCGCCAAGCAGCTTGGTGAGAAGGTGACAACAGTTGGTGCGATTATTCGCAAATGGAAGAAACACAGAAGTGGCCTGGGGCTCGGCCTGGGGCTCCATGCAAGATCTCACCTCGTGGAGTTGCAATGATCATGAGAACGGTGAGGAATCAGCCCAGAACTACACGGGAGGATCTTGTCAATGATCTCAAGGCAGCTGGGACCATAGTCACCAAGAAAACATTTGGTAACACACTACACCGTGAAGGACTGAAATCCTGCAGCGCCCGCAAGGTCCCCCTGCTCAAGAAAGCACATATACATGCCCATCTGAAGTTTGCCAATGAACATCTGAATGATTCAGAGGACAACTTGGTGAAAGTGTTGTGGTCAGATGAGACCAAAATGGAGCTCTTTGGCATCAACTCAACTCGCCGTGTTTGGAGGAGGAGGAATGCTGCCTATGACCCCAAGAACACCATCCTCACCGTCAAACATGGAGTTGGAAACATTATGCTTTGGGGGTGTTTTTCTGCTAAGGGGACAGGACAACTTCACAGCATCAAAGGGACGATGGACGGGGCCATGTACCGTCAAATCTTGGGTGAGAACCTCCTTCCCTCAGCCAGGGCATTGAAAATGGGTTGTGGATGGGTATTCCAGCATGACAATGACCCAAAACACACGGCCAAGGCAACAAAGGAGTGGCTCAAGAAGAAGCACATTAAGGTCCTGGAGTGGCCTAGCCAGTCTCCAGACCTTAATCCCATAGAAAATCTGTGGAGGGAGCTGAAGGTTCGAGTTGCCAAACGTCAGCCTCGAAACCTTAATGACTTGGAGAAGATCTTTAAAGAGGAGTGGGACAAAATCCCTCCTGAGATGTGTGCAAACCTGGTGGCCAACTACAAGAAACGTCATGTTTTGCAGAGGAGTCAAATACTTATTTCCCTCATTAAAATGCAATTAAATTCATACAATTTTTCACATGCTTTTTCTGGATTTTTTGTTGTTATTCTGTCTCTCACTGTTCAAATAAACCTACCATTAAAATGATAGACTGATCATTTCTTTGTCAGTGGGCAAACATACAAAATCAGCAGGGGATAAAATACTTTTTTCCCTCACTGTATGTACATATAAATATATGGATGGGCAATGGCCGAACAGCATAGGCAAGATGCAGTAGATGGTATAGAGTACAGTATATACATTATGCATTTTTAATAGATGTAATAACCATAAGTCGAAAACAAATGAGTCATACATGTATTAATAATGATAATAAGGATTTGCATCTCTGCAAACTTGCCTGTATTGAATTATGTTGGCTAGCTAGGTTTCCATCCAATTGGCGACACCAGTAGTGTTTCGACCAAATGGACTTGTGGATAAAATCGGTGCGTGATGAGGGAGTGCACACAACATGTGCTTTTCGCTTAAGTTTTCATGCACAGAATAAAAATCTAAAGTTAAATGTTTCCATAGCATTTTCAACTCTAACGATCGTTTTGTCACAAAAAACGTTTGTGTTAAATAGCAAATGTCCCTACTCTGGTCATGCCACCTGCGTTCTAGCCAACAGCTTGCAGATAAAGTGTGGGTAGGCTAGTCTACATGATGAGATTATTATGGATAAGTGTCATGGTTCCACCTGTCACAAGAGGGTGGCAAAGACCGTCCTAGAGACGGTCTTTGAGACATTAATAAGACACTCAGGTGTGTCCTATTTACTCATTATGATTTCCCTGTTAAAAGAGGTGTGTTTTCTTTTGTCCTTTGTAGAAGCTTGAATTGTTTACTGTGTGTGTTTGCCACTTGGTGTTTTTCAAGTGTACTGTGGTGGGAGGACCACACAACGTATCGTTGGTGACTCCAAGTTTACTTCGATATGATTGTTATTATATCAATATTTGACGTAAAAAGGTCCCACTCAGCATATTTTGTTTTGTCAACATTAGTAAGTTTCACAACAAATTTGCTGTTTCCATCACAGCTGTCATTATTTTCTTTATGCAGTATGACTTTACGCAGATCAAATTTGTGGATGGAAACGTGGTTAGCAACCATGATTCCATCCAACCTTTTTATGTGAGTAAAGTACATGTCGGATAAAAAATGTCATGACAGGCCTGATGGAAACAGCAAATCGGTCGGTAAAATGTACAAATGTCGACAAAACAAAATATGCTCGACAAGGTGGGATCTTTTTGTGTCGGTAAAATGTATTCTGTGAAAAATAGATTTTTGGAAAGAAAGCAGTTTCTTAGGCTACAGATTAAATAAATGATGATGAACTTCACAAATTGGTGAAAGTGCGCGCATGGTGATTGATGTTCCTTCCAATAAATATTGAGGGACTTATTCTGGTGACATGATGATCGATACTTGGCTGCCTTTTGACAAATACAAATAATCTCATCATGTAGGCTATCCTACCCGCACTGTATCTGCTAACTGTTGGCTAGAGCGCACATTCCACGACCAGAGTGGGAACGCACAATCGCAATATGTTTTTTTTTTTTTACAAAACCATCAGTAGAGTTGAAAGTGTTTTGGAAACCCATTTAACTTGTATTCTTTATTCGGTACATGTGAATTTAACAGCAAAAGTTATTTTTATGTGCACCACGTCAATCACACACAGCCTTTTATCCGCAACAGGTCAATTTGATGGAAACATCTCTGGTGGGAAAATATTGTTTTTATGCGAAGCTTAGAATATTCACATGGAAATCTGTCACCATTTGGATGGTAACCTAGCTAGTGACACACACAGGAAAGCAAATCTGCACATTCTCATGGCTCCAATGCAATACATTTAATAAGCAAGCTAGCTAACAGCTAAGCTGCCTTCGACACGGTTTCAACACATACCGTTGTTTGGTACTGTTACTTCCCTAACATTCCTCCTCCTGTGTCAGTGTAAGCACATCCTGGCTACTTACCTCAGTCAGACCATGGGACTGTCCCAGCAGGAGACCCTTTCTGACCAGCAGATGTCCTGTATCCTCTCTGGGAGAGCAGCAGCCACTGACACGTAGACCACCCGACCCCAGGACACTCATCCAGACCTACAGGTAAACCACCCAACCCCAGGACACTTATCTAGACCTATACTTAGACCACCAGACTGCAGCTATAACAGACCCAAAGCACAGACACGTAGATCACAGCCCAACAGGTCACTGAAATAGACTCAAAGTCTTGCAGCGCGATCTAAGACCAAGCTGCTAAAGCACATCCTGGGGAAAGATGTTTAAAAGCCAAAGCCTACTGCTGCTGCATGGTCTCCAGTCTGTCTACATGTGTGAAGATTACTTTTATGGCTTTTAGGTTGTGCTGTTCTTCTGGACGTCTGGTGTGGTTCTCTGCTTTCTGAAAATCTGTCAACAGATGTTGCATTTGTTTGTGACTGTGTACGTGTTCTTAATATGTTGCCAGAGAACGTGCATCTGTTCATTGACTTTACTCTTTTTATTTGAAGACAAGTCAGTCACCCTATAGTGCTGCCTGCTGAAAGGGAACTGTAAAGGTAAGATATATTTTACTCAGTCCAGTGGTTCAGTGACCAGAGAGTACAAAGATGTTTGTGTTTTTCAGAAGGTTTGTATATTTATTATTTGTTCTGAAGTTAAAACATTGAGTAAAATCAATGAAAATAGTTGTGTAGGTTTGTAAACTCTTCCTGTAAGAATATGAAAGTCTGACCTGTAACAATATAAGCAGAGCTTTTATTAACAAAATGATTTGCCATACATACAGATCTTCTCATGTTAAATAGCAGTATTGGTTACAGTTGTAGTCAGTTACGTAAAGAATAATTATTTAAACATTGAACATCATCGACGTGAACCAGTGGACTGTTCAGGCTACTGATTAGTGACATCAATACTATAACACTTTTGCAAACACACAGGTTGGAATGGAAGGCAGGATCACTATGAAAAGCTGTTTATTTAATGGATTTGCTCGATAGAAGGCATCATTCACAAGTCATGCTTGTTGAAGGCTTTACAACCCACAGTATCTAGCAGGGTTGGGATCAATTCCATTTGAATTCAGTCAACTCTGGAAGTAAACTGAGATTCCAATTCCACATTGTTCTCATTGAGAAGCACTTAGGGAAATTGGAATTTCAGTTTATTGAATGAAGTGGAATAGAATTGACCCCAGCCCTGGTATCTTGATGCTAAGGTCACATTTGAGTGAACAAATGATAGTAATACCAGTACAGTGCAGTCTCCAATGGAATGTACTTGAGGTTCTGCACACTCCTATAGTTTAGCCCTTGAAGTTGTAGAGGTGAAGGTTGATGAGTATGGTGAAGAAATTAAAAACCAAGAAAATGGAAATACTGTATTTGTTGGACCCCAGTGAGAAGACAATGCTTGTCTTAAATTCCTTATAAAAGTTAGTAATGCTACAGAGGTTTTGTATAAGGTTTTGTATAAGTAGCACTCATGAGCCAAAACCGGTCCCCGAAAATTGTGCACAATTGTGACCAATGTCCTCCAATTTGTACAATATATTATGAATTTGTAAGTGCTTAAGATCCTGTTCAATCTCTTTATCCATGTGAACACTAAAAACACTACACAACACATTTTAATCTTATCTAAAATGTCAGTGTATTTAAATCCTCATCTGACCACACCAAGGATGGCTCTCCTCATAGCAGAGGGGAAAACCACCTTCCTTTTAGCACCAATTGTGTGCCGTTATGTCAAAACTGAGTCTTGTTAAACTGGAATTATTTTAAGGTTTGGTTTTCTATCTCTACACAGGAAACACGTGCAAGACCATACGTTGGGTGGTCAAGTAGAGAGAGACATCTTGGAATTCAAACCGAGAGCGATGCACCGTCTATTTAACAGATCTGTCTCAGACTCACATATACAAAACCACAATGACACTCTTACACTGACAAACCATGTTTTTGTCGTCTTTCATAGAGTAAGAACTTGTCAGCCCCCTACAATTTAGTTAGGCTTAAGTGTTCCTAGCAGGGTTGGGGTCAATTTGGATTTTTTGAATTTATTTAAATTCAAAACATGAATTTGAATTGAATGAAGTAGAATTTAATTCAAAGCAATTCAGAATAAATAACCTATTTTAATTTAATTTAATCCTACTTTCTACTTCCGCAACTCAATTCAGAATGGACCCGAACCCTGGATCCTTGATTCGTTCAACAAAGAGGGACCTCCTCAGCATTGTGTTGACTGATTTGGCTTGGTGTAGTGAAGTGGTGAATTTAGGAGTTCTGACTGAGTGAGGGGGGTGGAGTAACATGGCTCTTAACTGCCATGCTGAGGACAAGGACAGACAGTATGCAGTGGGAGTGGTTACAGTCTGACAGTATTGAGTATTAGAAGCCACCTGGTTTGTTTCAGGAGGTGACACTTAAATCCCAGTGTCCATGTGGAGACGCCAGCCTCTCTCTCTTCTCCTTTATTACAGAGAGACAGTTAAGCAAACGATCACAGCTGTGTTCATGTGAGGGGTGTGTGTGTCCATGTTAGGGTTGTATAATGGCCCTTCTAGGGATGCCAAGGGAAGAGGGTATCCTAGATTTGTTTTCCCATATGATTTAGGCTACAGTAATACCCTAAAATAAGTAATTTTGTCAGAAATAATGTAAATCTTTCATTTTAAAAAGGGATGTCATGAGTAAGTAATTATCAACCTTTCGAATAATGAGGCATATATTTGTAAGTGATGATTTATATTTTATTTTCTTGCCAGAGGTCTCAACCTCCAATTATCCTCTGTCTGTGAATTTGAGATGTATTTTTTCACGACTCAGTCAGTCTTCCTCACCACATTCTGTATATTCCTGAGCGTTCTCCATTACACTAAAGAAGGCATGACATTTGCTAAATTTAAGCAGAGCACAATAACACTCCATAAGTTTATATTATGTTTAAACATACCTTTCCACTCCGAGCTGTGTTGCGTGTGTGTTATGCCCTCTCACTGGAGATTTTGTTGATGTTGCAGTCGTAAATTGTTCCACTGGGCAGACTTTCTTATGTCTGTTTTTTACACAAGACCTGTACTGAGGAAGTGCGATGTAGCCCATGACGAACAATACAGTACACACCTCAGCCAGGTTTCATTTTTTTTTGCTACATGACAATAAATAAAATACCAAACATTTGAAAAAAAAGTTTAACAATTGATGCATATTATTTTGAAAAGTAAAGGCCTAGAAAAAGCAATGTTTTGAGATATGGTTAATGTGTAGGAATGGTAAATGATGTGTTATCTTGTAACAATGGATTCATTTCACAATCCTGCAAATCCAGTTAGCTTTGACAAAATAAAAATAAAATCCTTAACAGTTGAAATCATAAGGTGAACTGTGCCATTGTTCACCCCAGCGCATTTGTTGTTGTTTTTGTTTTGTTGATGAAACAAAGGAGAGGAACATCCAGCATCGTGGCTGTTCTAATGCATGTGAAATTATATCAGAGGGGGAAAAAAACTGTGTTCGTTGTTTGAAGTAACTTCTTTGTTGTTGTAAATTGCAAAAGGACATGGCGGTTTTACCTAATACGGATTCCAGCTTTAAAGTAAATAAGACTCTTGCCTGTTTTTCACTAGCCTGGTCCCAGATGTGTTTGCGGTGTCTTGCCAACTCCTATGGCCATGACAATGACCATAGGAGTGGGCAAGACAGCACAAACACATCTGGGACCAGGCTAGCTTTTCATCACCTGGCCCCTGATACTCATCTTAACTCATATGTAATGCTCCCCATTCAAGGCAGATTAATCTATTCAGTTTCACATTTCATCATAACCACTCTCTTTGTTCTGTAAACATTTATAATCTCACTTAAAATGTCATTCAAGAATACAATACAACAATAGCATGAACACAGATAGTGTTTTGGGGGGTTGGGGCACTCCTTGAGTCACACCCCCGGCCTGTGGCCCCACCCTTGAAGTAAAGTCATGTAGGCGGGGCTAGTTGCCTCACGAACCCTGGTGTCTGCCCTTACAGTAAAGGGTCATGCCCCCTGTAGCCCCACCCTTCAGAGTAAAGGGTCAATGGTCATGTGGATCTGGTCTCTGTTCCGCCTGCTCCCATTGGAGGAGTGGAGGTAAGGCTCCTCCTTCTGACATAAGACGTGACGCGTCAGGATCTTTCGGAAGGTGTTCCTGAAGTCCTGGATGCGGTAGGCGTAGATAACGGGGTTGACGGCTGAGTTGGCATGTGACAGCATGATGGCTATGTACATGACGGGGGCCGGCTTGCACAGGTCCTTGTAGAACAGGGTCAGGCAGTTGAGGATGTGCACTGGCAGCCAGCAGAGGGCAAACAGCCCCACAATGATGGACAGAGACTTGGCGGCACGGATCTCGCGTTGCAGGAGCCTGTGATGGTGGCTGTCCCCATTGCTGCTCACAGAGCACTTGAGTTCAATCTGGTGCATCTGCTTGCGGGCCACGGTGAAGATCTTCACATAGATGACCAGCATGATAAGCAGAGGAGGCAGGACGCACCCGAAGAAGTTGAAGTAGACCATGTAGTGCATGTCCACCACACTCTCAAACAGGCAGGTAAGCTTGCAGCTGCTCAGTAAGTCACCTGCACTGCCCAGATCGTCCACCAGGGGGGGGATGGTGGTACTGGCATTGTCCCCCAAAGACTTGCCATTCGTCAGGCTGCTGGAGACATTCTGACGGCAGGAAGTCACCTTCAGGTTCCAACCCAGGAATGGGATGAGGCCGATGACGAAAGACAGGATCCATAAGATGGCGATGATTCGTCTGGCCCTCGTACCCGTCACCAGCTCCTTGTACCTGGATAAGAGGACAAGGGAAGACCAAAAAGACGCTGGTTAATATCCATGGGGGTTATAAAATGGGTCTTATTTTCTTTCCCTAAGAGTTGTGACTGAGTGCCCTTAACGGCCACAGTGGCCCTCTATCAAGCATTATGGTGCTTACGCTGCACATCTATTCATGATTAAAAAACGTAATAATGAGTTATTACAGAAAGACAATAGAGAAGCAAATATGCTGTCCTTAAAGTTCTTCCAACTGAACATTAAATCAGGGCCTGTGATAGGAGTAATATATCATTTCCATCTTATTGTCTAAAGCAGGGTACCAAAACATAACGAGACATCATTCCAACAGACTTCTGGGTCGTTCCACCAATTAGGTGCCTTTTGAGTAGTGTAACTTGGTAAAAAAATTATAATAATAATGTTTTCCCATCTCAAGAGGTTAAATACAAAAAAGGGTTAAGGATTTCATCATAATTCAGTTATACATCCCATTGTGACAGGGGGAGTGGGGGAATACAAGCTTCACAAAACAATTGAAATCAAATTTTATTTGTGTCACATACACATGGTTAGCAGATGTTAATGCGAGTGTAGCGAAATTCTTGTGCTTCTAGTTCCGACCATGCAGTAGTATCTAACAAATTCACAACAACTACCTTATACACACAAGAGTAAAGGAATGAATACGAGTATGTACATATAAATATATGGATGAGCGATGGCTGACCGGCGTAGGCAAGATGCAGTAGATGGTATGGAGTACAGTATATACATATGAGATGAGTAATGTAAGATATGTAAACATTATATAAATGGCATCAATTAAAGTGGCTAGTGATACATTTATTTCATCCAATTATAATTATTAAAGTGGCTAGAGATTTGAGTCGATGGCCAAACGGCATAGGCAAGATTCAGTAGATGGTTTAGAGTACAGTGTATACATTTGATATGAGTAATGTCGGATATGTAAACATTATATAAAAAATTGTTTAAAGTGGCTAGTGATACATTTGTTACATCCAATTCCTATTATTTAAAGTGGCTAGAGATTTAAGTCAGTATGTTGGCAGCAGCCACTCAATGTTAGTGATGGCTGTTTAACAGTCTGATGGCCTTGAGATAGAAGCTGTTTTTCAGTCTCTCGGCCCCAGCTTTGATGCACCTGTACTGACCTCGCCTTCTGGATGATAGCGGGGTGAACAGGCAGTGGCTCGGGTGGTTGTTGTCCTTGATGATCTTTTTGGCCTTCCTGTGACATCGGGTGGTGTAGGTGTCCTGGAGGGCAGGTAGTTTACCCCCGGTGATGCGTTGTGCAGTTCTGACTACCCTCTGGAGAGCCTTACGGTTGTGGGCGGAGCAGTTGCCGTACCAGGCGGTGATACAGCCCGACAGGATGCTCTCGATTGTGCATCTGTAGAAGTTTGTGAGTGTTTTTGGTGACAAGCCAAATTTCTTCAGCCTCCTGAGGCTTCAGCCTTCTTCACCACGCTGTCTGTGTGGGTGGACCATTTCAGTTTGTCCGTGATGTGTACGCTGAGGAACTTAAAACTTTCCACCTTCTCCACTACTGTCCCGTCGATGTGGATAGGGGGGTGCTCCCTCTCCTGTTTCCTGAAGTCCACGATCATCTCCTTAGTTTTGTTGATGTTGAGTGAGAGGTTATTTTCCTGACACCACACTCCGAGGGCCCTCACCTCCTCCCTGTAGGCCGTCTCGTCGTTGTTGGTAATCAAGCCTACCACTGTAGTGTCGTCAGCAAACTTGATGATTGAGTTGGATGCGTGCTTGGCCACGCAGTCATGGGTAAACAGGGAGTACATGAGAAGGCTGAGAACGCACCCTTGTGGGGCCCCAGTGTTGAGGCCCGTCAGAAAGTCCAGGATCCAGTTGCACAGGGCTGGGTCGAGACCTAGGGTCTCGAGCTTAATGACGAGCTTGGAGGGTACTATGGTGTTAAATGCTGAGCTGTAGTCGATGAACAGCATTCTTACAAAGGTATTCCGAGGGTAACATTGGCCTGTTATGCTCGACCCAAAAAGAAAAAGGGCCATAACCAGCTCACCTGCTTTAACACTATGATTTGACTATTAGATGTTCAATGTTTCCTTTGAATATATATATATATTTTTTAAAAACATAGTTTCACCATATTAAAACGAAAGTTCAGTTCACGTAACAGGGTTGATCTTAAAACAAAGGACAGTTTTTATGAATCACTAAATCACATGAAATATATAATAATCTTCACAAATGACTTTGTCAAACCACAAAATATCTAGGGCTTTATAATGATGGTGAAAACTTGGAGAAATGTTGGTGTTAAGTCGGTTAAAATCGTCCTGGAAGTCACAGTGGGTGCACAGAGGGACATGTCAAAGTTTTTGCTCTTTAGCAAGTCTTTATTCATATAAAAAATCTGATTTATTGAACTTTCCATGTGGTCTACACTAAAGGGCACTTCATTTAAAATTACATATGTGCACAATTTCTACTTAAAATAAATTACACTCATTTCGTGGAACGACCCTTCTATTGATCGAGGTCTGGGTATGAATGCCATTGGGCTCCATGTGCTCTGTTCCAATATCCATAGCATAGGCTACCACTTATTTAGGAATGTGTTGTATAGGGAATGCATTCTAAGTGGCATGTTAGTATTAATATTGGAACGTTACGTAATCTATGATCGAATCAATGTAAGAATTTGCCTAAGAGCAAAAAAGCTGAATCTGCTGCAGCGAACAGGGGTATTGCACGAAGAATGAGAATTTGGCAATTTGTGATGTGTTGAGCAAGTAAGAAGTTAAGAATGTACTTATATATTGGCTAACTGTTACACCGCATTTCACTGAGCACATTGACTCAGAGACAGGCATGTGAAAGGAAAAACCGTCATAGAGTACAATCACCTCTCTAAGAACAACAGTCTATCTATACAGTGTTGAACACACAGAAGTTATACAGTGCCTTCGGAAAGTATTCAGACCCACCACATGTCTATATAAGGTCCCACAGTTGACAGTGCATGTCAGAGCAAAAACCAAGCCATGAGGTAGAAGGAATTGCTCGTACCAATCACATCTGTAGCCATGAAGTGCTTTGAAAGGCTGGTCATGGCTCACATCAACATCATTATCCCAGAAACCCTAGACCCACTGCAATTTGCATACCGCCCCAACAGATCCACAGATGGAAACTCTATTGCACTCCACACTGCCCTTTCCCACCTGGACAAAAGGAACATCTATGTGAGAATGCTATTCATTGACTACAGCTCAGCGTTCAACACCATAGTGCCCACAAAGCTCATCACTAAGCTAAGGACCCTGGGACTAAACACCTCCCTCTGCAACTGGATCCTGGACTTCCTGACGTGCTACCCCCAGGAGGTAAGGGTAGGTAACACATCCGCCACACTGATCCTCAACACGGGGGCCCCTCAGGGGTGCGTGCTCAGTCCCCTCCTGTACTTCCTGTTCACTCATGACTGCATGGCCAGGCACGACTCCAACATCATCATTAGACGACACAACAGTGGTAGGCCTGATCACAGACAACGATGAGGCAGCCTATAGGGAGGTTAGAGACCTGGCCGTGTGGTGCCAGGATAACAACCTCTCCCTCAACATTATCAAGACAAAGGAGATGATTGTGGACTACAGGAACAAGTGGACTAAGCACACCCCCATTCTCATCGACGGGGCTGTAGTGGAGCAGGTTGAGAGCTTCAAGTTCCTTGGTGTCCACATCACTAACAAACTATCATGATCTTAAACACACCAAGACATTCTTGAAGAGGGCACGACAAAGCCTATTCCCGGTCCCCAGGGCACCGAAGATGTGGATGTCGATTAAGGCAGCCCCCCGCACCTCTCTGATTCAGAGATTTCCTCATGGCGGAAGTTCAGCGTTACAGCGGGATTTACATTTAAAGGCAATGTTCCCGCGAGAGCAGAGACTGCATTCACCGTAAACCAGTGGCAAACCGTGACTATATGACCTAGGCCTTCAGAGGAACCAAAAATCTTCCATTACATTGTATCAAACTCAGAAATCAAGAAAATAACTGAAAACCTAGCATCACTTAATCAACCCGACATTGTATATTTTGTAGTCGGACCATTCTAGTTGTAGTGAAGGAGGAGCAATGCTTTTTGATGACATTATGAATGAATCAAACAGGCCTGTCTGTGCTTCAGGCTGCAGCACACACAGTGACAGTTCAGCATGGACACAACATGACACACAGCATAAAATAATGCAACCAGCAAAACAAAAAACACACTTTTGACATAACCTATGGTAGCCTAACACCACTATCACACTATCACCCATAGCAACAACAACAGTGTCACATCAAAGGTGACAGGCTCAAGGTGCTGAATGGACAGCGACCGTAGGCTAATACCTGTGCACTCCATGGAGCTGAAGGAGAGACAGGTTTGGTCAAACACATAGACATGGCTGATAAGACAGGCAACAGCAGTCACACGCAGCATCAAATAATGTTAAAGATTAAGCATCCCATTCACTCCAGTAGGCCCCATGAAATCAGAACAAGACAAAAGCACAACCATTTAATTTCCCAACCAGCTACTACTTCCCTTTGCAAATATATTGTATCACGTTAATCACACTAACCTGTAATCTGAGGTTTAAATGCAACAAAGTTTCACATTCATTATTTTCAAAGAGATGGCTAACAGCAAGCAAGTTGCAACAAAACAGTACCATCATTTGGAAAATAAGTTCATCTTGATCATCCTGTATAAACACAAACTCACTTCCTTGACAACAAACAAGAACTTTGAGGAAAAGCTGTCAGAACAAGTTCACAAATAAAAAACATTTATACCTAATGTAGGGATTTTAAAGACACGGAAATGAGTTTGAACTCCTGGAAAGATAGCAGGGAGGTAATGGGGATAGATGTGGTAAAGAGGTCAATGGAATTCATACTGTGGGGGATAGGAGGATGCTGGACTGGCGCACATTCAACAAATTTGATCTAACAAAGCGGATATTTGTCAAATCCGTCATGATTTATGTGTTGCAACAGGCCCACGATGTGGTTATTACTGCATAACATTTAGAAGTTGTCCCTTTTCCGGTTTAGAAAAAGTGACTGCTAAATGCTAAGTCCCATTCTTATAAGCTTTTAGAATAGCTAGCACACAGAAATCAGATTTGAACTGTAATGCAGTTGATTGGTGACGATGACATGTGTTGTGGTTGACATCTATACAAGCATTATACTCTGGTTTTCACCTCAACATAGTGTGAAATACACATAAATAATAGCCTAAATGTAGGGTAATTTTAGTTTGGGGGATATCTAGGATGGAGACGCAGGTGTGGAAATGGTGCAATCTTTTTACTTCATGCTATCTTGGCTGGGCTCCTATTGTCAAACACTGGGAAACAGATTCCAACATCTCAGAAGAGGTGAGGTCTTTTCGTTTAGTCAGTTGCTTGTAATGACCTGGAAGGCTATAGAGTTTAGCCCTGAATCACTAGGAGTGGTGCGGTACAGATCAATTTATTGGATTTATACAGAGCATTCATGAATGCTCTGACTTCTGCAGAGGCCTGCATCGCAGTAAATGCAGTACGGCCACTGCAGACTTCAGATTGACCATGCAGAGCCAAACGCAGGAAAACTACTGCTTGACCCACTGATTATTTCCTTTTGCACTCTCAGTAATGAAATGTCTAGGCCCGTCACTTTTTTTAAAAAACGGTCCCACCCATTGCAAGTCAAAATGTGATTGGTTTGTTACATCCCTGCTAGTATGAATTTCTCCTTTGCCAAGATAATCTATCCACCTGGCAGGTGTGGCATATCAAGAAGCTGATTAAACAGCATGATCATTTACAGGTGCACCAATAAAAGGCCACTCTAAAATGTGCAGTTGTCACACAACACAATGCCACAGATGTCTCAAGTTGAGGGAGCATGCAAATGACATGCTCCACCCATGGCTGCGCCCCTGCCCAATCATGTGAAATCCATAGATTAGGGCCTAATTAATTCATTTCAATTGACTGATTTCTTTATATGAACTGTAACTCAGTAAAATCATTGAAATTGTTGCATGTTGCATTTATATTTTTGTTCAGTATAATTTTTTTTTAAATAAATCCTTAGGCCTTCTCTGAAGGCCTAGAAGGCCCTCACGGTTCCACACTGCCAAAAACGCTGCATATGTCGGCTCAATCAAAAATTACTTTTACTTTGCACTATACAGAAATCGCTCTGCCATTTCGTGGTTGCTAAAACTCACATTTCTAGGTGAATTTGGTCAGGTCACCCAAAAAGTAGCATATTGCAGTTTTAATTTTCTATCACGCAATCTGTAACGCTTCAGCGATACAGATTGAACAGAGCCCTAACACTGAGTTCTCAAGCCAAACCATAAAACCATATAGCAAATATACAGTAGATTAAGGATAATCAAATCAAAGTTTATTGGTCGTGTACACAGTTTAAGCATGAACATTTGTTGTCAGTGCTCATGTGACTTCACTTTGCTCTGATTATTGCATGTAATAATGACATGTAATGTCATTATAGTTGAGTCACTAGCCACGATAATCATGTAAACGATATTTCCGCATATTTCCTCTAGGACGACAAATATCAACGACTATTAAAGTAATCTACATACACTCTGGTAAGGCATATGATATGTGCAATGAAGAAGATTAAAAAAACATTTTGGTTTTATTCAAAAAGATGAAGTGGTCATTCTCTGCTGCAAATATTTTTCCCTTCCCTCCTCATGAAACAGCTGCTTTTTCAATTTGCAGGTAAAATTTCATTCAAGTTAAGTTTCACAGGCAACAGTAGCTCATTTGACAAGATAACCGTGGCTTTCAATCATTACCTACAGTATTAGTACTATAGCCCCTCAGACGCCAAGTCCTCAAAACAGATGACTGGGACTTTAATAATGCAGCAGTAAATTATTCTACCTCTCTCCCTATTTCTCCATTTCCCCATCCCTCTCTCCCTCAGTGAAGGATGTTGTGGCTGTGCCCCCAGTGCCATCAATAATCCACAGACAGCCATGACCATGTTTAGGGACCTGAAGTGATGGGCCCTAAGGCTATAGGGTGGACACACACATCACTCTTTCCTCTCTCTTCTTCTCTCATCATCCATACATTTCTCAGTCTCTCTCTCTTGTCTTAGTCCTCTAACCTGTAAGTCAAGCCCAGAAAGGTCTGTGTTCCAGACAGTGACTAATATCTGGGGGTGGACAGCTCTCTCACTTTCTCTCACTTTCCCTCTGTCCCTCTCTCATTCTCTATATATTATCTCCCTATCTCTGTCTCTCTCACTCTCTGTCTCCCTCTCTCACTTTCCCTCTGTCCCCCTCTCATTCTCTATATATTATCTCCCTATCTCTGTCTCTCTCTCTCTCTCGCTCTGATGGGCTGGTGACATTCCTCTCTGCGAGGGCCAGTAAATGAGTGGCTGAGCAGATTAGTTTTGGCATGACGACAGTACGCTGGCATCTATCTCACTCTCTCTGTCTCCCTTTCTTCTGTCCCTCTCTCCCCACACATCCCTTTTCTAACCCCATGGTTCCTGGGCTTCCGCTTGGGGCACATTGCAGCCCACAAACCTCTGCCAGGCTAGTACACAATCAATAATCACACAGCACATCCGCTTAAACATTACGGAGATGTCCACAGTATAGTCTCAAACAGAGATGTCCACAGTACAGCCTCAAGGGGAACAGGTGTTTCTCTTGGACCCAGTGACAACCTCATGATTCTACCCCCAAGCCATAAGACTCCTGAACATCTAGTCAAATGGCTACCCAGACTATTTGCATTGCCCCCCCACTCTTTACACCACTTCTACTCTCTGTTGTCATCTATGCATAGTCACTATAATAACTCTACCTACACGTACATACTACCTCAACTAACCGGTGCCCCTGCATATTGACATATTGCATCGGTACCCCCCCTGTATATACTCTCACTAGTGTTATTTTACTGCTGCTCTTTAATTACTTGTTACATTTATTTCTTATTTTTATCCATACTTTTTTGAAACTGCATTGTTGGTTAGGGGCTCGTCAGTAAGCATTTCACTGTAAGGTCTACACCTGTTGTATTCGGCGCATGTGACGAATACGATTTGATATTTAGCCTCAGCCTACACTTTGATTATGCAAATATCCCGCCCTCACATGGCATAGCACCGGCAGTTCTTAGAGATCGGCTCAAGAGATTTCAGAGTGTGATATCTCTGTGTGAAATGTGTGATATTATCTGTAGCCACAGACCAAACTAGTACAGTCATACCAGGATTTAGAGGCTTGGATTCATGGCGATGAGGTGCCACACGTTGTGAACACAAGTGTGCACATTCTGCTGTCACTATAGATGAGAGTAGGCCTAACAGTAAGACTCTCAGGTGGAATCTGGTCTGGTGAATGGAATTATCATCAACACTTTAATGCAACCCGGAGCCATTCAGAGAATGTATTGCTTAGATGGAAACTATGAATAATGCTGGTGTGTATGAGGCTTGGCTTTATGGTTCTGTACAAACAATGTGTGAATTTCCTTCAATGTATTGCAGAATTGTGATCGATAAAGGTGGTCAGGTTTCTTCTTACTTTTTACACTCTTTGTTGCTGTATTTACATCATATATATATCTCTGTTATGACATAAATGTAGTAAGAAAGACCTGTTGCCTGAAACAACTGCAAAAGTCAAAATGACAAACTTTATTGAGACAGCCTGACAGTGTTTGGGCACAATAGTGGCAAGTCCACACACTTAGTTTGGAAATACCATCCTTCTGAAAAAAGCTTATAAAAAACAGTTTAGTCTCATTAGCAGAGGAAAGCAGCTTTTCAAGGACACAACACGGGTTCTTTCTGAGCATAGAGAAAGATGTGGGGCCTGAGAACATGAACTGAAGAGACTGTTGGTGAAAGACAGCTAGGGGAAGAAAGCCCTGGCAGGTTTGTTAACTCTTGGAACATGGATAGCCAGAGGTTATGCTATTGGATCTTTCCCTTCAAACGGTATGGTGTGGGTGGAAGAAAATACATGAATAGTTTGATGTCTCTTTCTGGGAAACATGAAAAGGAAACAAAGGCCCTAAAACGTGTGTGTATTAGTGTTGTCAGAGGGTGCAGAACAGAGCTCCATCTCTCATGGTTTGACGCATTTGAGTCTGCCTTTTCCCTTCCACCAGAGCCAGCTGTGAAAACACTCTGATCTGAGGGAACCACAGTCCCACAAGACTAAGGCCCAGACACACACTCACAAACACAAACTAAAGAAATGGCTAGAGTAGAGTAATTTGAGCTAAACATATACCTTTCTCATTACCACGTGCGATGTAGGTCTGGGGTAAAGGGGAAAACCGTAAAAAAGGATGTTTAAATCCGTCTGGATTTCTAGAAAGGAATGTTGTTATGAGACTATATAATGCATTTGCTGGCATTCAGCAGCAACCTTTCTGTATATGATGATGAGATGTCCTTTTATTAACATCCCCTGAGGAATAGTCTGACTCTTCACCCATAAAGGCATAATGGGAATTACATACTGGGAAGGGTAAAGACAATTTGACTGATTGAGGACATTCTTGGGAAACATCTGTAAATGGAAAAGCAGCAGTTTGCCTTAAAGGGCAGGTTGCACAATATATTTCCACAAATCTAACAACGTAGATTGATTATATTTCATCGAAACTGTCTTTACACAAAAGTTTATAAAATAAACATTTTGCACTTCCTATTTTTAAAATTTAAATTACATTTATCAAAAATGAATTTACCAACAATAAATTGCAGCTTTGTCGCCAAGAAAGGAACAGCCTGGTGGTGGCTGCAGAGCACTGTTTGCATGTTTGATCGAAATGCAAGAAGATGGGTAGAAAGTCGGAAAGAGTCGGGCAGACTGGGTCAGGAAATCCCCTGGCGCTTCAGTCATATGCGGGTCTGACTTTGTACCAAATGATTACGATGACTACCAACAGTGGAGTCACCATGAATCTGAGGATAAAGACGGGTTCTGTAAACTGACCACCGATGTTACAGCATGTTGGCGGGCAGCATTGGTGATGGAGTTTAATTGGGTAAATTGGTACTAAAGTGCCCAAAGAGTTGTCATGTTATGTTGCTAGTAGATGATAAAAAACAAAGATAGTCAGCTATCTAAGTGCACCGGGCCATACAAAAGGAACTGTACCACTCGCACCACACTGATCTAGCATGGTGTTTGGGGATGGAATAATCTATCTATCTAGCTAGCAGGCTACAACAACTCCATCAACAGAATACTGCACGTTTTGCAGAAATGAATGGTCAAATACTGATTCATGTCATTGTTTATTTCAAGATCTTTATTTCTGCTGAACTGCCTGATCTTTATTGGCCGATATAACTTGCAGGATATCACGGTAGCTAATGTTTGTGTTTGTCTTTATACCTCGATTTAAGTTGGCTTCAGTGCCAAAATATTTCATCAAAAACAATAGGAGGACTCGGTATATGATGTGGGTCTTATATGGACAGTGGCTTCACTCCTGCTCTGTAGTGCTCCTCTTTACGTCACTTTTCCCAACGCTTTCCAACATGACTTTGGTCAAGTTTGTATAAAATATAAATACAAATGTCGTACTGGGACTTGTAGTTGGAAGGATGAAACAAATCATAATGTTTAACAGCAACCTAAATGTAATAAACGGTCAACTTTTTCCCGGTAAATGTACTAAGTTATTACATTAACTGGTGAGTAACTTCTTTTTTTCATGTATAATGTAATAACGTCAACCAATCATGTAATAACACACCAAAATAAAATAAAAAAATTACTAATTCACTCAATTTGATGCACATACCACAACCCACTGCCAATTACAACAAACAAACTCACATCATACAGGAATACTGATACAGAGCCCACATTGAAATGTAAACACACGCACGCACACACACGTAATCTGCAATAGTTTTGACTAGTTCCCGGTTTGTCCCGGGGATGTCACCCCCCCTCAGAAAAAAGCATTGTACTTAGTGCACACAGACCCTAGTTTCATTACACCTCACCCCTTGTTACTGTTGCCAAGCCCATCAAGGCCCTGATTGGTGAACCACTGATCCATTCACAGCTCTTTGGAAATAGTAGGGACACACCGTGTATTTAACCTACATATTTGACAAATTACATTGTGTATGTTTATTTATACAGTAATTATTATTTAACATGTCATCACCTGTAATCTTCCTTTTATGCCACCATGTCTATCATTGACTGAATTCACATGTAGGCCTATTCCTATACTTTTCACTTCAAAGTAAATATCAGCTCTGTTAAAAATACACAAGAAAAACTATTATATTTCTCATAGTGATTCAGGAGTAACATTAAAACTGAATAATATCTCCAACATTAGACAACTATACTGAAAACCTAAACTCAAATAGCTGAAATAATTCAATGAAATCAATGAGAGAATAGTCAAGATTAATTGATAAATGAAATAGCAGTGCAGATGGCACTCTTTTGCTAATTGCAGAGATGTATTACAGTTAATGAATGTGTAGGATACTTTTGCACTTTGACAGACTTTGTAGCCAGCAGAAAGATCAGCATACTCCAAATCCAGAGGTTGTGAGTTCAAATCTCAGGTGTGGTCATATTGTAAAGTAGGTACTAAGTGATCATGTCAAATGTAACCATAGTCATTGATGAAGGTTTTTGACAGTATTTTAGCTGAACAGCGTACCACTAACCTTTAAACCCCCATACCATCTCATACTTTACTTATAATGGTTTGGAACACCTGGTACAATCACGTGACATACCTCCAAGAACGTCCTGGGGAACTTCAGGGAACCATGACACAATGTCACAAGAATGTCTTAAAAATGTCCTCAGTGATGTCCCGGGACCAACTAGGAACTAGACAAAATCTCCAGGGGATCATGACACATCCCAAGAATGTCCTAAAAATGTCCCTGGGGACAAAGGTTCATGAGGTAGTCACCTGGAATGTATTTCAATAAACAGGTGTGCCTTGTTAAAAGTTAATTTGTGGAATTTATTTCCTTCTTAATGCATTTGAGCCAATCAGTTGTGTTGTGACAAGGTAGGGGTGGTATACAGAAGATAGCCCTATTTGAAAAAAGACCAAGTCCATTTTATGTCAAGAACAGCTCAAATAAGCAAAGGAGACACTCCATCCTTACTTGTAATGTCTCTTTCAGTCAATACAGAAAATGTCAAGAACTTTGAACGTTTCTTCAAGCGCTGTCGCAAAAACGATCAAGCGCTATGATGAAACTGTCTCTCATGAGGACCGCCACAGGAATGGAAGACCCAGAGTTACCTCTGCTGCAATATAGTTACCAGCCTCAGAAACTGCAGCCCAAATAAATGCTTCACAGAGTTCAAATAACAGACACATCTCAACATCAACTGTTCAGAGGAGACTGTGTGAATCAGGTCTTCATGGTCGATTTGCTGCCACAAAACCACTACTAAAGGACACCAATAAGAAGAAGACACTTGCTTGGGCCAACAAATACGAGCAATGGACATTAGACCGGTGGAAATGTGTCCTTTGGTCTGGAGTCCAAATTTGAGATTTTTGGTTCCAACCGCCGTGTCTTTGTGAGAAGTGTGGGTGAACGGGTGAAACGATAATCTCCGCATGTGTATTTCCCACAGTGAAGCATGGACGAGGAGGTGTGATGGTGCTTTGCTGGTGACACTGTCTGTGATTTATTTAGAATCCAAGGCACACTCAACCAGCATGGCTACCACAGCATTCTGCAGCGATAAGCCATCCCATCTGGTTTGTGCTTAATGGGACTATAATTTGTCTTTCAACAGGACAATGACCCAACACACCTCCAGGCTGTGTAAGGGCTATTTTACCAAGAAGGAGAGTGATGGAGTCCTGCATCAGAAGACCTGGCCTCCACAATCACCCAACCTCAACCAAATTGAGATGGTTTGGGATGAGTCAGACCGCAGAGTGAAGGAAACAAGTGCTCAGCATATGTGGGAACTCCTTCAAGACTGTTGGAAAAGCATTCCAGGTGAAGCTGGTTGAGAGAATGCCAAGAGTGTGCAAAGCTGTCATGAAGGCAAAAGGTGGCTACTTTGATGAATCTCAAATATAAAATATTACACTTTTTTGGTCTCAGACAAGTTTAATTACACCTACATCACATTTCAGGTGCTATCCCCTACTGCCTTGGTGGCCATGTGTAAGGCACATTGCCCCCTGCTACAAGGGAAAGGCTGACCCTGTCTGCTCCAAGCCTGTTCTGTCTTTGGTGGGTACGGTAACAACAAAAATACATGTTTACATTATACAATAGACTTTTATTTTTAAATAAAATGTTGCCTGAATGTGTGTGTGTTATTCTGTTCCTGTGAGTGTGTGTGCATTCATGTGTTTGTAATACAGGTTGAGTCTGTATGTGCGCATATATACCAGTATGTGTGTTTTGGCAACACCAAAGGGGGTATACATATGCATTGATAAAATCTTTATGAAATCATTCATAACCCCTTCATGAAGGTCACAGGAAGGCCAAAAAGATAAACAACAACCACCCGAGCCACTGCCTGTTCACACCGCTATCATCCAGAAGGCGAGGTCAGTACAGGTGCATCAAAGCTGGGACCGAGAGACTGAAAAACAGCTTCTACCTCAAGGACCTGACTGTTAAACAGCCATCAATAACATTGAGTGGCTGCTGCCAACATACTGACTCAAATCTCTAGCCACTTAAAACATAGGAATTGGATGTAACAAATGTATCACTAGCCACTTTAAACAATTTTGTATATAATGTTTACATATCCGACATACTCATATCAAATGTATACACTGTACTCTATACCACCTACTGAATCTTGCCTATGCCGTTCGGCCATCGACCCAATCTCTAGCCACTTTAATAATTATAATTGGATGAAATAAATGTATCACTAGCCATTTTAAATAATGCCATTTACATAATGTTTACATATCCTACATTACTCATCTCATATGTATATACTGTACTCCATACCATCTACTGCATCTTGCCTATGCCAGTCAGCCATCGCTCATCCATATATTTATATGTACATACTCGTATTCATTCCTTTACACTGTGTGTATGAGGTAGTAGTTGTGAAATTGTTAGATACAACTGCATGGTCGGAACTAGAAGCACAAGCATTTCGCTACACTCGCATTAACATCTGCTAACCATGTGTATGTGACAAATAACATTTGACTTGATTTTGATCATTCAACTTTCATAACACATTAAACGTCAATCATATGTAATTTTCAAAACAAAAGTCCTGTTTTCATTACAGTATTATAAGTTATTTTATAGTATAAAATACCTGGTTAAATTGAGCTTGATGGTTACTGGTGTTACTGACTGGTATAGTTCTGTGCAGCACAAGACTTTGATAGCCTCTGTTGAGCTGAAGCCAAGGTGTTAGCTTGTGGAGCTAATGCAAGTCTTCAGGTTTCAGGCAAGTTCACTAAACATGTTAAAATGACACCTATTTCCCTGGTGCCATCCAGATCTGCCCTCCAGATTTGAAATCGTTCAAATACTTTTAGCGTTTGCTTGATCTTGCCTGGAGTGCCAGAGTGATGGGTTTTGCAGTTTTGGGACTATTCCACGTCCATCAAAATAAGGGAAATAATACATGAAGACATTGATTTTGGTATGTTATTACATGATCGGTTGAAGTTGCTACTGACATAATAATGTAATACCCACCGGATAATATAAAGATAAGCTTGGTTAATAATAATCAAGTAAAGTGTTACCCGAGTATGTGTGTGTGTGTGTGACTGTGCTTGTGTGTACATTTCAATGTGCGCTTGTGAGTCTCTCTATGTAATGTATGAGTATTTTTGTATGATGTGATTGGCAGTGGGGGTGGTATGTGCCTCAAATTGAGGGAAGTAGTACATAAAAACATTTACTTTAGATTTTTGTATGTTATTGAAGTTATTACATTATTCATACTCACTGGTTAATGTAATCATTTTTACATTTAGCGGAAAAAGTTATTACGTTTACCATTAAACATTTTATTACGCTTACTGGCAAGTTATTACATTTATTGGGTTTATAAAACAATTCTAAAGTTATTACAACTAGAACAGTTATTACATTTACAGGTGTTATTTCATTTCCGTCGTTAAAGTGTTTCTTACATAATTTGATAAGTGGAGTTCTTAAAGTCTATGAATCTGTGTGGTTTGATGCTGCAAGACTGGCCTCCTGTGTGTCCTCACTGTTACTTTAGGTGGCCACATACAGGTGATCACGTCTAGTTAGGGCCTTTAGTTTTCCTCCTGGCTGCAGGACCAATTACGCCTCTGGAGTCCTGTGAGCTGGAGAAACTCCTGACCTTAGTCATACTTTATGCTGATAAACTGCAATTTAAAAAAAAAAAGACCCAGCTGATGTCCCAGTTCTTGTCTTGGGAGACAGAAGGTGCAAAGATTTTTTTTCTCTATCTGAACCAATTTGTCTCCTCTGTCATTGGGCTGCCAGGCTGGCAGACTGTGTGCCACCACCAGTGTGCCCCTCTGCCACCTCTAGCTCTATATCAATAAGATGACACTGAGGCCAGCCGGCTAGGTATTGATCCAGTGGCCCCAGCCATTGTCTCAGACTCAGAGGGAGAGAGAGGTCTGATGATCTACTATAGCGCCCTTTAAAGTGTACCAGGGGCGGTGCCTCAAGGTGTACATCAATATGCCATTACAACCTTGCAAAGATTATCTACAGCTGCTTATCCAATGATCTACAGCTGCTTTTCCAATGGCTCTTCAGGCACCCATGGCCTATCAAAAAACAAGCCAGAGCCCAGTGCCCCCCACACTATAACATAGGTTTTTATAGGCCTACTGAAATTATAAGCCTAGGGTTATCTACACAATGAAGATTAACAGTCACAAAAGAGACCCCCAGGAACGCGTTGGTTCATCTGTGTGGTGTGTTGTAGCCTGTACGCCTAAATTACTTGTCTTGATCTACTTCACTGCAGATTTTTTAAGTTGCTTTGTCTTTGGAAATAATAAGGCAGCACAAGGAGGTGCACTCTGAATGAACCACGGTCATATGATTATCGGACCACAGGCCTAATAACTGGTCTCAACTAAGGCCTATTTTACATTGTCTTATTTTTATAAAATGTATTCAGTGCCCCAGACTTTTATTGGCCCCAAGGCTGTTGGCCTGAAGCAAAATGTTAACCGCCAATGTCCTTCTCTCACATTTTTTCAAGATTACTGAATTAGACCTAAAACCATATCAGTACAGACAAACATATTTTCTATTTTGAACAGAGACTTCTATACCACTGATTAATAGTAAAAGTTTACCTTGATTTATGGATTATTATCATTATAAATCAAGGCATGGCATCTCCTAAATTGGTTCAAATTGACAGTTTCTATTGCAGTAGCTAGGTTTTCCTGTGAATATTCCAAAATCTGCATAAAAACAATATGTGCATTTTCCCACTAGATGTCTTTCCCTCAAATTGACTTGTTGCATACAGATAATGACGTAATGCACATAAAAAAAAATTTGCGGTTAAATTCCCATGCACCAAATAAAGAATACAAGTTAAATGGGTTTTCATCGCATTTTGAACTCTACTGATGGTTTTGTCACAAAAAATGTTGCGTTATATAGCGAATGTGCCCACTCTGGTCTTGGCACGTACGCTCACCGATACAGTGCGGCCTACATGATGAGATTATTATGGGGGGAAAAACAAGATTATTTGTATTTGTCAAACTGAAGCCAAGTATCGATCATCATGTCACCAGAACAAGGCCCTCAATATTTATTGGAAGGAGCATCAACCACCACGCGCACTTTCACCACCTTGTGAAGTTCATCATCATTTATTTAATCTGTAGCCTAATAAACTGCATTCTTTCCAAAATTGTAGTGGGAGGACCCCAGAATCTATCTATCTATCGTGTGACTCCAAGTTTACTTCAATTTGATGGTTATTATATCAATATTTGCGCGCATAAAGGCATTTCCATCGCCATTTCTGGCATAATACATTTTACAGACACAGAAAGATCCCACCTTGTCTAGGGTATTTTGTTTTGTCGACATTTGGAAAGTTTACCGACAAATTTGCTGTTTCCATCAGGCCTGTTATGACATTTTTTATCCAACATGTACTTTACTTGCATAAAAAGGTTGGATGGAAACCTGGTTACTGAGGGACAAATAAATAAACAGATTTTTTAAACCAAAGATATTAGGATCAAGGTGGGTCAGACAAAAAAATCCCGAACCAACACTGGCTCCCCACATGGATGTGTTTTGTGCCCAGTCCTGTACACTTTCTGTACTTTCCCATCCTGACAGACACCTCATCAAGTTTGCTGATGACACTGCCCTGATCAGCCTGTTGCATTATGATGATGAACACCATGGCCCAATCCTAAATGATTTTGTAGAGTGGTGTGATGAATCACACTTGGTCCTCAAAACCAACAAGACAAAACAGATGTGTATAGATTTAAGGAAGCAGACAACACCTACCCTTGCAACATCTATCAGAGGTCAGGACATAGAGGTTGGACATAAGCGTCGGTGGAGTAAATGTACAGGCCTGATCTACAACAGGTGTCACACCCAGATCTGTTTCACCTGTCCTTGTGTATGTCTCCACCCCCTCCAGGTGTCACCCATCTTCCCCATTATCCCTTGGGTATTTAAACCTGTGTTTTCTGTCTGTCTGTGCCAGTTCGTCTTGAATGTTCCAAGTCAACCAGCGTGGTTTTCCCATGCGCCTGCCTTTTCTATTCGCTTTTGCTAGTCCTCACAGTTTTGACCCTTGCCTGTTTTCTGAACTCTGTACCCGCCTGCCTGACCATTCTGCCTGCCCTGACCTTGAGCCTGCCACACTGTATCTGCTGGACCCTTCTGCCTGTCCACGACCATTCTCTTGCCGATCCCTTTTGGATTATTAATAAATATCAAAAGACTCAAACCATCTGCCTCCCGTGTCTACATCTGGGTCTCACCTTGTGCCCTTATAAAAAGGGTCAGCAGAGACACGGGTCTCTTTTCATGTTGACTGTACTATACTGACTGTTTTACAAATCTTTCATTGAGAGTATTTTAACTTTTTGCATTGTTTGATCATGCCACTGTCAGTCAGAAGAACATGCTGAGAAGGATTATCACCACAGCAAGCAAGGTACTTGGAGTCAGACAGACAGGCTTGGATGAGCTCTAAGGTTAGGGCCTTCAACAAGGCTCACAAAATCCATTAAGACCCAAGTCACGTCCTCGACCTGGACTTCTAACTACTCCCATCTGGGTGCAGGTATAGTGCACCCGCCTGCAGGAAAAACAGTACAAGGCAATAATTTGTGCCACGTGTGACATTTCTAAAATATAAATTTGGATATATTTGTTTAACACTTTTTTTGGTGACTACATGATTCCATATGTGTTATTTCATAGTTTTGATGTCTTCACTATTATTCTCAATGTAGAAAACCCTTGAATGAGTAGGTGTGTCCAAACTTTTGACTGGTACTCAAATCAAATCAAAGTTTGTCACGTGCGCTGAATACAACAGGTGTAGACCTTACAGTGAAATGCTTACTTACAGGCTCTAACCAATAGTGCAAAAAAGGTATTAGGTGAACAATAAGTAAGTAAAGAAATAAAAACAGTAAAAAGACAGTGAAAAATAACAGTAGCGAGACTATATACAGTAGCGAGGCTATGAAAGTAGCGAGGCTACATACAGACACCGGTTAGTCAGGCTGATTGAGGTAGTATGTACATGTAGATATGGTTAAAGTGACTATGCATATATGATGAACAGAGAGCAGCAGTAGCGTAAAAGAGTGGTTGGCGGGTGGCGGGACACAATGCAGATAGCCCGGTTAGCCAATGAAGCGGGAGCACTGGTTGGTCGGGCCAATTGAGGTAGTATGTACATGAATGTATAGTTAAAGCAGCAGCGTAAAAGAGGGGTTGGGGGGGAACACAATGCAAATAGTCCGGGTAGCCATTTTATTACCTGTTCAGGAGTCTTATGGCTTGGGGGTAAAAACTGTTGAGAAGCCTTTTTGTCCTAGACTTGGCACTCCGGTACCGCTTGCCATGCGGTAGTAGAGAGAACAGTCTATGACTGGGGTGGCTGGGGTCTTTGACAATTTTTAGGGCAGAGGGAGGTGTTTAGTCCCAGTATCCTTAGCTTAGTGATGAGCTTTGAGGGTACTATGGTGTTGAACGCTGAGCTGTAGTCAATGAATAGCATTCTCACATAAGTGTTCCTTTTGTCCAGGTGGGAAAGGGCAGTGTGGAGTGCAATAGAGATTGCATCATCTGTGGATCTGTTTGGGTGGTATGCAAATTGGAGTGGGTCTAGGGTTTCTGGGATAATGGTGTTGATGTGAGCCATTACCAACCTTTCAAAGCACTTCATGGCTACGGACGTGAGTGCTACGGGTCTGTAGTCATTTAGGCAGGTTGCCTTCGTGTTCCTGGGCACAGGGACTATGGTGGTCTGCTTGAAGCATGTTGGTATTACAGACTCAATCAGGGACATGTTGAAAATGTCAGTGAAGACGCCTGCCAGTTGGTCAGCACATGCCCGGAGGACACGTCCTGGTAATCTGTCTGGCCCAGCAGCCTTGTGTATGTTGACCTGTTTAAAAAAGTCTTTCTCACGTCGGCTACGGAGAGCGTGATCACACAGTCGTCTGGAACAGCTGATGCTCTCATGCATGCCTCAGTGTTGCTTGCCTCGAAGCGAGCATAGAAGTGATTTAGCTCGTCTGGTAGGCTCGTGTCACTGGGCAGCTCGCGGCTGTGCTTCCATTTGTAGTCTGTAATAGTTTGCAAGCCCTGCCACATAAGACGAGCGTCGGAGCCGGTGTAGTACGATTCAATCTTAGTCCTGTATTGACGCTTTGCCTGCTTGATGGTTCCTCACAGGGCATAGCAGGATTTCTTGTAAGCTTCCGGGTTAGAGTCCCGCACCTTGAAAGCGGCAGCTCTACCCTTCAGCTCAGTGTGAATGTTGCCGCTAATCCATGGCTTCTGGTTGGGCTATGTACGTACAGTCACTGTGGGGACGACGTCCTCAATGCACTTATTGATAAAGCCAGTGGCTGATGTGGTGTACTCCTCAATGCCATCGGAAGAATCCCGGAACATGTTCCAGTCTGGGATAGCAAAACTGTCCTGTAGTTTAGCATCTGCTTCATCTGACCACTTTTTTATAGACCGAGTCACTGGTGCTTCCTGCTTTAATTTTTGCTTGTAAGCAGGAGGATAGAGTTGTGGTCAGATTTACCAAATGGAGGGCGAGGGAGAGCTTTGTACGCGTCTCTGTGTGTGGAGTACAGGTGATCTAGAATTTTTTTTCCCTCTGGTTGCACATTTAACATGTTGGTAGAAATTTGGTAGAATTTATTTAAGTTTACCTGCATTAAAGTCTCCGGCCACTAAGAGCGCCGCCTCTGGGTGAGTGGTTTCCTGTTTGCTTATTTCCTTATACAGCTGACTGAGTGCCGTCTTAGTGCCAGCATCCGTCTGTGGTGGTAAATAAACAGCCACGAAAAGTATAGCAAGTAGTGTGGCCTGCAATTTATCACAATATACTCTACTTCAGGCGAGCAGAATCTAGAGACTTCCTTAGATTTCGTGCACCAGCTGTTGTTTACAAATATGCACAGACCGCCCCCCCCTCGTCTTACCGGAGTGTGCTTTTCTATCTTGCAGGTGCAGCGTATATCCCGCTAGCTGAATATCCATGTAATCATTCAGCCACGATTCCGTGAAACATAGGATATTACAGTTTTTGATGTCCCGTTGGTAGGATATTCGTGATCGTACCTCGTCTAATTTATTGTCCAATGATTGCACGTTGGCGAGTAATATTGACGGTAACGGCAGCTTTCCCACTCTCCTTCTGCGGGTCCTCACGAGGCATCCGGCTATGTGTCCTCTGTATCTGTGTCTCTTCCTCTTGCAAATAACTGGGATGTTGGCCCTGTCGGGTGTTTGGAGAATGTCCTGTACGTCCTGCTTGTTGAAGAAAAAAATATTTGTCTAATCCGAGGTGAGATCGCTGTCCTGATATCCAGCAGCTCTTTTTTGCTTTAAGATACATTTGCAGAAATATTATGTACAAAATAAGTTACAAATAACGTGAAAAAACCCACATAATAGCACAATTGGTTGGGCGCCCGTAAAACTGCTGCCATGTTCTTCCGGCGCCATTTTACTGTATGTTTAAGAGAGCAAGTTCAAACAAAGGGCTCTATTCAATCCGTATTGTGGAAGTTCAACATTACAGGGTGATTAAAATGTATAGGCAATGTTTCCACAATAGCGGATACAGTAAACGCTGCATATGTCGGCTCAATTGGAAATTACCTTTAAATTTCAATTGCTTCAACAATACAGATTGAATAGAGCCCAAAGTGTAGCAATAGTTTTAGACACAGACGTGGTGACATAGAGGGATGATAGGAAAGCAGTTAAAATCCCAGGTAAGAACATGGTGAAGAATGATTACTGTACATGTATGAACATGCACAATGTAATCATGTATGTCAAAGATGCTAATGTGTTCACTGTTTATAAAACGGGTTGTTTGTGTGTATGTCCCTAACCTTGCCAACAGACAAAGAGCTCTGAATGGATTGGTGGTTTACCAATCACAGCCATAATGGGCTCAGCAACAGTAACAAATGGTGATGTGTAATGACATCAGAGTGGGCGTACCCAGGTAGGTCGATAGGAAGATTTATTTCTTAAAGAATGTTATTTTGGGTCTATATGGCAACGTCCTGACAACTGGTACACTGAATGTCCTGGCAACATCCTAAAAACGTTCTGACGTTGTTCACAATGACGTCCCGAGAACATTCCCCTGTGACCATCACGAGACGTCCCGCTGACAGGCAAAAATTATGTCCTGGGAACGCCCCAAAAACCTTTTTAAGGGGATGTCCCTGGAACAAGCCTGGGAACTAGCCAAAAATCTCCCGTGGACCATGACATAATGTCCTGACAATGTCCTCAGGGACGTACACAGGACAAACTAGACAAAACCTCCAGGGGACCAAGACACAACATCCCAAGAACGTCCTAAAAACATCCTTTTGATGTCCCCTGGACAACCCGTGAACTTGACAAAACCTCCAAGAGACCATGACACAACGTCCCAAGAATGTCCTAAAAACGTCACCGGGACAAACCGGGAACTAGACAAAACCTCCAGGGGACCAAGACACAATGTCCTGACCACTTTAGACAACCATTTTGTGACGTTCCCGGGGATGTCCTAACGACTCATTAAATGTTGTTTGCAGGCTAACTTATGAATTTGTATTGTTCCTGTCCTTTTTCTTAACGCCATTTTAAACTTGTACATGATACAGTAAGGTCAGTAAAGTAGCTCTAATTGAAGTCGGTCTTGAAAAACATTACTTGTATCTTGTTAATGTTCCTTAATTACTCCTAAGTACATGCTATTGATTCACTTAAATCACAAAACACAGACGCTCAATGTTTGTCTAGCAATCAAAATGCATAATAGGGTACTCACCTGAGGGGTATTTTGACGGCCAAATATCTATCAATTGCAACTGCAAGGAGGCTAAAAATTGAGCTTTGAGTCAGTACCAAAACAAAACAGGCCAGGAAAAGACATCCATAGAAGTCCAAAAATATACCGATGCTTATGGTTATGGCAAAGGGGATGGCAAGGCAACCCACCAAAATATCTGCCACAGCCAAAGACACCAAAAAGTAGTTCGTAGTGGTTTTCAGAGTGGTGTTGATGGCGACAGCCCAGCAAACCAATACATTGCCAGAGATAGATAAAATAGCTATAAATATCTCAAATACTATGTAGTACTGAATCATCTCAGCAAATATTTCAGAACATTAGGTCTGTCAGAAATAAAAGTGTCATAAGGCAGGCAGACTGTTCTAGTTGGTCCAAAAGAGATGGAATACAGAAAAAATACTAAGAATATTCCAAAAGTATAGTTTGCGAAAACAGCCATCTGTGAAAAGAAAAAAGACCATATAGGATACTTTACTGTTCTCCAAATCAAACCCTGTAATTAAAACATTTTGAAATGTGAATTATTTGCAGCTTCGTATCGGTTATCATGCGTCTAACAAACACTATATGGTAACCTATTACAACTAGTCTAACCAAGCCACATGTTAGCCAATAGATATTAAAATCATGAAAACTAATATCTGCAAACAATTTCTGAATTTCTTTTTGGGTTGCTTACCCCTCTTGAAACGCTGCATTATTTGCCAGTCCTTTCAAGATACTATACTCCTCCAAGTATCTGTTGCGCGGCGGTTTTGGAGACTCACTAGTTCCGTTCAACACATGGCATTTCACGTAACGAAAAAAAATCATTACAGAGAGTAGGCTAGCCACGCCTCAAATTCAGCGATGTCTACAGACAACGTGCAATGGTGCAAACCACAGTTCCTCTTTAATGAAGCTGAGACAAGAGTCATCATGTGTAAAAGCGTAATTAGGCAGATATTAAATTTGGTGTAAACAATGAAGCCACTTGTTTTCAGGTTGGTGTAGTAGTTTTTACTGTGCAAGCAAAACCCCACTCAAGACATTTACATCTGTTTTTAATTTCAAGGCTATCCCTTCACGAATGTCTAAAATATGTGGTGGATTGATTCATCCACTTAAATTTCCACCCACTTATAACTGTCCTCCCTCAGTCAGAATTATATATAAAAAAAAATATATATATATATATATATATTTGTTCATTCTAGGATCCTCTCCTTTTTAAGTGAGGTTTGCATGCAGGATAGAGAATACACTCACCTGTTTGAATGACATGTCCCAGCCTGTCTGCACTATGAAGTAACTTTAGAAATGCATTAGGATATAAGTTTTCCCATACATACATACTTTTTACAACCCTGGCATAGAGGGTTTAATAGGCTTTTTGGAAACCCAATTAAAAGTGGTGCCAGTCCGGGCGATAGATACTGACAACACTAACTACAAACCTGCTGCAACACAAATCAAATATTATTAGGTGCAATGTTGAAATATATAACATAACCTCCCATGTGGTGTATTTACTGGCACTCTAATTTACGTAGGCTACTTTATTTCTGGATTATATCAAAAGCCTTCTTCCAATCATGAAACACCTGTCCACTTCCTCTATAACCCGTAACAAAAGAAGAGGGGAAATTAATATATGGGTACCTACAATAATTCACTCAGATGACAACCAATCTCTTCCAACACACATGCAGGCAAGCGTGCAGGCAAGCTCGCGTGCACGCGCACACGCGCGCACACACACACGCACACACACACACACACACACACACACACACATACTAGTGTGAGAATGACAGGTGCTGATTGACAAAATACTTTATTTAACAATATCCACCTCTGAGTAAATCTCTGAAATCTCTGTAAATAAAAAATGCTCACATACATTTCCTGCATCATTCTCACATTTCCCAGCACATATGTAAATAAATAAACACCTATAACACTTCCTTCTTTATAAGAGACAAACCATAACTGAAGCTGCAAATTCAAGGTTGTTTGATTAATTCCAGATAGTATAAAGTGTCCTTCATGGTACATTTGGATGACATTTTCATAAATGTCCTAGTTTGAATACATTTTGCAGTTCTTGTTCTTTCGACCATCCCCAGTATGATAGCTCCAGCTGAAAGATGCTTGCTGGAGACAAAACCACATTGCTGTGCAAGAACTAGAAACAACAAGGACACATCATACAATGATTTGATTGAGTCAGTCAGTCAGTCAGTCCCACAGCGTACAAACAGCAAATACATTCTGTATTAATAATAACATAAAAGGGAATGTAAAATCTAATTATTCAGAGCTACATGTAGTGTTGTCAATTCATTTTAGTATGACATCATAGATGGCAACATGAGTCGGTCTCATAAACAAAATCAAAGGCAACGGTTTCTTTTGGATAAACAGAAACCGGGCAATTTTATTTGATATTGGCTTCTCATGTAAAACCAAACTCTTCCTTTAAAGTATCATTTCAAAATAATAATTGGACTTCAACATAAACAATCCAATATAATTGCAGCATGTCTTCTTCATGTAAGTGCTAACAACAAGGTTTTATATTTCTTATATGCAGTCAGAGAATTCAGCATTCTGACACTCAGTGTCAATTGTACCATTATGTACAAAACAGTAACAGTAAGCAAGATCAAACTTCAAATGAACAGGAGGGTTCTTCGTGCGTTTGTTGTTGAGATGGATGCAAGTGTTGAGGGGGTTGAGACAGGGTTCTATGGTTCCATGTTGAGAGAAGGGGACTTGGACCAGACAGAAAGTGCTGCTGTGCCTCCATTCTTCTTCTTCTTCTTCTTCTTCTTCTTCTTCTTCTTCTTCTTCTTCTTCTTCTTCTTCTTCTTCTTCTTCTTCTTCTTCTTCTTCTTCTTCTTCTTCTTCTTCTTCCTCCTCCTCCTAATCCTCCTTCTCCTCCTCCTCTTCTCTGGTCAAGTCTCAAAGTACTTGTAGATCTGAGAAACGTACTGCATGACACTCTGCCAGTCCGGTCTGTCCGTGTGCATCAACTCATCAATGTCCTGCAAGGACAGACACACAGACAGAGAAAAAATAGAGTTCACTAAATGGTATGATGTAGAAGCTGTGATGGGTCTCTGACATGTAGGTACGGCTGAGTCAGGCGCAGGACAACAATTGAGTATTCAAACAACTTTACTCAAAAATAACGGTATCGAATACAATACACTTTGTGATAATAATTACCACAATAACACGGACCACAAAACAACGAACAATCAATCACAAAGACATGGGGGGAACAGAGGTTTAAATAAGGAACATGTAAATAAGTGATTGGAAACCAGGTGTGTGTAATGAAGACAAAACTAACACAAAAATTAAATGTGGATCGGCGGTGGCTAGAAGACCGAAGACGTCGACCGCCGAACGCCGCCTGAACAAGGAGAGGGACCAACTTCGGCGTAAGTCCTGACAGTACCCCCCCCCTTTACGCGCGGCTCCAGCAGCGCGCCGACACCGGCCTCAGGGACGACCCGGAGGACGAGGCGCAGGGCGATCCGGATGGAGACGGTGAAACTCCCGTAGCAAGGACGGGTCTAGGATGTGAACTGGGGACCCGATCAGAAACTATGTCTTCAGGCACCACGTAGTGAAGGAAGACGTGGGTGAACAGGGCCTCCGCAGTCTGTAGGGCCGTAGGGAGACCGGGCAAAGGAAGGAGGTGGCAGGACTTACAAAACCGATCCACAATGACCAGGATTGTGGTGTTTCCCTGTGACGGTGGAACATCCGTCAGGAAGTCCACCGACAGGTGTGACCACGGCCGCTGTGGAACGGGTAGGGGTTGTAATTTCCCTCTGGGCAGGTGTCTAGGCCCCTTGCACTGAGCGCACACCGAGCAGGAGGAAACATAAACCCTCACGTCCTTAGCTAAGGTGGACCACCAGTACTTCCCACTAAGGCAGCGCACTGTCCGACCGATGCCAGGATGACCAGAGGAGGGTGACGTGTGGGCCCAATAGATCAGACGGTCGCGGACAGCAGACGGAATGTACTGACGCCCAGCTGGACACAGAGTGGGAGTGGGCTCTGTACGTAACGCCTGCTCTATGTCCGCGTCCAGCTCCCACACCACCGGTGCCACCAGGCAAGAGGCCGGAAGTATGGGAGTGGGATCTATGGCCCGCTCCTCTGTGTCATACATCCGGGGAAGTGTGTCTGCCTTAGCGTTCTGGGAACCTGGTCTGTCGGAAAGGGTGAAAACAAAACGGGTGAAAAGGGTGTTTAGCCCCCTCAAGCCAATGTCTCCACGCCTTCAGAGCCTCTACGACAGCCATCAGCTCCCTGTCCCCCACATCATAGTTTTGCTCCGCCGAGCTGAGCTTCTTCAAAAAGAAGGCACAGGGGCGGAGCACAGCTCCTATCCCAGCCTCGGACACACGTCCACCTCAACTATGAATGCCAAAGAGGGATCCGGATGAGCCAGCATGGGAGCCGAGGTAAACAGAGCCCTCAGGTGACTAAAAGCCCTGTCCGCCTCAGCTGACCACTGCAGTCGCACCGGTCCCTCCTTCAGCAGTGAAGTGATAGGAGCCGCTACCTGACCAAAGCCCCGGATAAACCTCCGGTAGTAGTTGGCACACCCTAAGAACCGCTGCACTTCCTCTACCGTAGTTGGAGTCGGCCAATTACGCACGGCTGAAATGCGATCACTCTCCATCTCCACCCCTGACGTGGAAATGCGGTACCCTAGGAAAGAGACGGACTGCTGGAAGAGCAGACATTTCTCAGCCTTGACGTACAGGTCATGCTCCAACAGTCGACCAAGCACCTTGCGCACCAGGGACACATGCTCGGCGCGTGTAGCGGAGTATATCAGAATGTCGTCGATATGTCGTCGATATACACCATTACACAATCTCGTCTACAAATGCCTGGAAGACTGATGGAGCATTCATCAACCCGTACAGCATGACGAGGTACTCATAGTGCCCTGAGGTGGTACTAAATGCCGTCTTCCACTCGTCCCCCTCCCGGATACGCACCAGATTGTAAGCGCTCCTGAGATCCAATTTTATGAAGAAGTGCGCCCCGTGCATTGACTCGATCGCACTGGCTATGAGAGGCAGCGGGTAGTTGTACCTCACAGTGATCTGATTGATGCCTCGATAGTCAATACATGGGTGCAGACCTCCATCCTTCTTCTTCACAAAAAAGAAACTCGAGGAGGCAGGTGAAGTGGAGGGCCGAATGTACCCCTGCCCCAGAGATTCGGAGACATATGTCTCCATAGCCGCCGTCTCCTCCTGTGACAGAGGATACACGTGACTCCTGGGAAGAGCTGCGTCTACCAGGAAATGTATCGCACAATCCCCCTGTCGATGGGGTGGTAATTGAGTCGCCTTCTTTTTACAGAAGGTGAGAGCCAAATCGTCATATTCTGAGGGAATGTGCACGGGGGAGACCTGGTCTGGACTCTCCACCGTAGTCGCACCGATGAAAACACCTACACCTCCCAGAGCACTCTTGTCACCATCCCTTAAGAGCCCTCTGTTGCCACAAAATAGTGGGGTCATGATAGGCCAACCAGGGTAGGCCCAGCAACACGGGAAACGCAGGAGAATCAATGAGGTAGAGACTGATTCTCTCCTCATGACCCCCCTGCATCACCATACTTAGTGGAGCGGTAACCTCCCTAATCAGCCCTGACCCTAATGGTCGACTATCTAAGGCATGCACAGGGAAGGGCATATCAGCAGACACAATGGGATCCCTAAACTATGGGCAAATGAACGGTCAATAAAGTTCCCAGCTGCGCCTGAATCGACGAGCGCCTTATGCTGGGAACGCGGGGAAAACTACGGAAAATCTATAAACAAAAACATGTGAGCAACCGGGGGCTCTGGGTGAGTCTGGTGCCTACTCACCTGGGATGACACGATAGTGCCCTGCCTGCTGCCTCTACTCCCTGAGGAACCCCCCCAGCACCGACCAGCAGTGTGCCCTCTGCGGCCACAGAGGGTGCAGGGAATGGCCCCCCCTCCGGCCCCCCTCAGCGCAACCCCTCCCAGCTCCATAGGTGTTGGAGCAGAGGTGCTGGGGGATGGAAATAACAGGCCCTGATCCTGGCGTCCACGGGTGCCCAGCAGGGTATCCCGCCTGATGGACATGTCCACCAGCTGGTCAAAGGGTAGGGTGGTGTCCCTGCATGCCAGCTCCCGTCGGACGTCCTTGCGCAGACTGCATCTGTAATGGTCGATCAGGGTCCTGTCATTCCATCCTGCTCCGGCGGCCAGGGTGCGGAACTCCAGTGCAAAGTCCTGTGCGCTCCTTGTCCCCTGCCTGAGGTGGAACAGGCATTCACCTCCTCCCCCATACGGCGTTGGCCCACTCCAGGGCTTTCCCAAATAAGCAGGAGACGAGAGCGGACACGCTCTCGCGTCCCGAGGGAGCCGGGTGAACGGTCGCCAGGTAGAGCTCTAGCTGGAGTAGGAACCCCTGGCACCCGGCAGCCGTTCCATCATACGCCCTCAGGAGCGCCCTCGAATCCCACTGGGATCAGGTGAAGGAAGGGTGGACAGCTGTGTGGTTTGTGGAGTGGGAGGTTGTGATGAAGGTGGAGGCGCTGAAAAACCTCCTCTCTCCCATCGCTCCATACTCTTCAGCACGCGATCCATGGCGGTGCCAAGACTCTGTAACATGGTCGCGTGCTGGTGAAGGCGCTCCTCGACTGGAGGAGGTTGGTGTGCTCCTGCTGACTCCATTTCGGGTGATTGATTCTGTGACGGGTCTCTGATATGTAGGTACGGCTGAGTCAGGCGCAGGGCAACAATTGAGTATTCAAACGGTATCGAATACAAATAACGGTATCGAATACAATACACTTTGTGATAATAATTACCACAATAACACGGACCACAAAACAACGAACAATCAATCACAAAGACATGGGGGGAACAGAGGTTTAAATAAGGAACATGTAATTAAGTGATTGGAAACCAGGTGTGTGTGATGAAGACAAAACTAACGGAAAAATGAAATGTGGATTGGCGGTGGCTAGAAGACCGGTGACGTCGACCGAACAAGAAGAGGAACCTACTTCAGCAGAAGTCGTGACAGAAGCATGATACAAAATGTCATACATTGATTCTATATATAAACATGGGCATATTCAACATATATTATATAATATACAAGATTGACACAAATCAGGTCAGAGGTAATAATAATGAGAGACAGACATTGAAGGCTTAGCCCTTAGAGAAACAAGCTGGCTTATACAGGGTCAGACTACCTGTTCTTTACTGTGACACTGCCTTCAGAGCAGCCCTAGCCAGGTTTTGGTCAGCTTTACATAGCAGCATTAGCTTTAGTTGTGTTTACTAGTGCGTCACCACCACCATACGGTCAACTGTCAGACCAAATCAGTCTGTCGTCTGGGCGGAAAGCGTTTGTTTCGGTTTCATGACAATGGCATAGATCTGGGAAACCCATAAACAATATACACTGAACAAAAATATAAGCGCAACATGTGAAGCATTGGTCCCATGTTTCATGAGCTGAAATAAAATATCCCAGAAATGTTCAAAACGCACAAAAATTTCTCTCAAATTGTGTGCACAAATGTGTTTACATCCCTGTTAGTGAGCATTTCTCCTTTGCCAAGATAATCCACCTGACAGGTGTGGCATATCAAGAAGCTGATTAAACAGCATGATCATTACACAGGTGCACCTTGTGCTGGGGACAATAAAATGGCACTATACAATGTGCAGTTTTGTCACACAACACAATGCCACAGATGTCTCAAGTTTTGATGGAGCATGCAATAAGCATGCTGACTGCAGCAATGTCCACCAGAGCTATTGCCAGAGAATTGAATGTTGATTTCTCTACCATAAGCAGCCTCCAACGTCGTTTTAGAGAATTTGGCAGTACTTCCAACCGGCCTCACAACCGCATACCATGTGTATAGCGTCTTGTGGGCAAGCAGTTTGCTGATGCCAACGTTGTGAACAGAGTGCCCCATAGTTGCGTTGGGGTATAGTATGGGCAGGCATAAGCTACGGACAACAAACACAATTGCATTTTATCGTTGGCAATTTGTATCCGCCCATCCAAATGAACATGAAAACATGCAGTAGCCTGTCATTATTGAACTTATTTGTATTTATTTATTTAACTAGGAAAGTCAGTTAAGAACAAATTCTTATTTACAATGACGGCCTAGGAACAGTGAGTTAACTGCCATGTTCAGGGGCAGAGCAACAGATTTATACCTTGTCAGCTCAGGGATTCAATCTAGCAACCTCTCAGTTACTGGCCCAACGCTCTAACCACTAGGCTACCTGCCGCTCCAACTTCTAACGTGGTACCGATAAAGAAGGGAGTGATTAGTGACACACAAGAGCAGCGCTCACCGATGTGTCAGTTCATACCGCAGTTACACCTCCAACGCCATTAACGCTCGATCTGATTGAATCGAGGCCTAAGACTTAGTTGATTGGCAAACGTCTTGACACAGACATCCAGTTAGTTTGGACTTCGGTAGTCTCGTGTTGCCATACCTCCAAAATCACAACTTTGTAATGAATTCCTTGGAGGTCTGGAGATTTATTTTTTTTTGCAAAAACGGTTTGAATGGTCTGTTGACTCCCAGCGACAATATTTTGATTGGATGTTACATTTCAAAAACTGTTTGAAACACACGCCTGTAGAAGGGGTGTTGTGTGTTATGTTTTCCATCTGGGTTGTTGTTGTCTTTTCTAGTTTAAAGTGACCGTTTTCAAGTTATAAAGTGTGACCGACAGTCTGTGATTTATATTTATTGAAATTACGCTGGTAAAGTCAAATGTCACAACACATTCTAAACTGCTCTGGTGACAAACACACGTTTTCCCTTGTCCCCATTTGTCCACATGGCTGCTGGCTGCGCTTTGGCTCCACCTAAAAGATTTCCCATTATTTAATTTTTGTAAGGATCCAAAAATCGGAGACAGTGGGAGAACCTATTCAAGTAAGTAAATACATTTTTTAAATGTACAAAAAAACGATGTACAACTTGCATCCTGACTGTAACAAACCTGACTCTCCCAAACACCCAGCTACCATAGTGAGCTTTGGCTTGCTCTTCGCATGCACTGAGGGCAAAACGCCACATATAATGTAGGATATGGAAAACACCATTGTCAAGTTAAGTTAACATCCAGAGACCTAACATACACTGTCATAAAGAACACATAGTGTACCAATGCCTAAGCCTGATACATCCACACAGATATCCCCTCCACTAGGTTTACAGGGAAATGACAGTACAAATATTTATTTTAAAATAACTATTACTCGTGTGTGTTGACTCAGAAGGATTTGCATTCATTTAGTTATTCATTAATCGTACTATTAGAATCAAATCAAAATTATCGCAGGTGCAGCGAAATGCAGTTATATCTAGCAATATGATAACAATACACACATAATTAAAATATCAAAATAATACAAATAAATATCAGAACGAGCAATATATATACAGTGCCTTACAAAAGTATTCATCCCCCTTGGCGTTTTTTCCTATTTTGTTTTGTTAATGGACATACACAAAATTGTCCAAATTGGTGAAGTGAAATGAAAAGTGAAGTGAAGTGAAAAAAATTACTTGTTTCAATAAATTCAAAAAAATAAAAAAATTGAAAAGTGGTGCGTGCATATGTATTCATCCCCTTTGCTATGAAGCCCCTAAATAAGATCTGATGCAACCAATTACCTTCAGAAGTCACATAGTTAGTTAAATAAAGTCCACCTGTGTCACATGATCTGTCACATGATATCAGTATATATGCACCTGTTCTGAAAGGCCCCAGAGTCTGCAAAACCACTAAGCAAGGGGCACCACCAAGCAAGCGGCTCCATGAAGACCAAGGAGCTCTCCAAACAGGTCAGGGACAAAGTTGTGGAGAAGTACAGATCAGGGTTGGGTTATAAAAAAATATCCAAAACTTTGAACATCCCACGGAGCACCATTAAAACCATTATTAAATAATGGAAAGAATATGGCACCACAACAAACCTGCCAAGTGAGGGCTGCCCACCAAAACTCACAGACCAGGCAAGGAGGGCATTAATCAGAGGCAACAAAGAGACCAAAGATAACCCTGAAGGAGCTGCAAATCACCACAGTGGAGATTGGAGTATCTGTCCATAGGACCACTTTAAGCCGTACACTCCACAGAGCTGGGCTTTACGGAAGAGTGGCCAGAAAAAAGCCATTGCTTAAAGAAAAGAAAAGACATGTGGGAGACTCCCCAAACATATGGATAAAGGTACTCTGGTCAGATGAGACTAAAATTGAGCTTTTTGGCCATGAAGGAAACGCTATGTCTGGCGCAAACCCAACACCTCTCATCCCCCCGAGAACACCATCCCCACAGTGAAGCATGCTGGTGGCAGCGGTTTGTTTTTCCATCGGCAGGGACTGGCAAACTGGTCAGAATTGAAGGAATGTTGGATGGCGCTAAATGCAGGGAAATTCTTGAGGGAAACCTGGTTCAGTCTTCCAGAGACTTGAGACCGGGACGGAGGTTCACCTTCCAGCAGGACAAGGACCCTTAGCATACTGTTAAAACAACATTCAAGTGGTTAAGGGGAACATTTAAATCTCTTGGAATGGCCTAGTCAAAGCCCAGACCTCAATCCAATTGAGAATCTGTGGTATGATTTAAAGATTGCTGTACACCACCGGAACCCATCCAACTTGAAGGAGCTGGAGCAGTTTTGCCATGAAGAATGGGCAAAAATCCCAGTGGCTAGATGTGCCAAGCTTATAGAGACATACCCCAAGAGACTTGCAGCTGTAATTGCTGCAAAAGGTGGCTCTACAATGTATTGACTTTAGGGGGGTGATTAAGTTTTAAGTTGAGTTTTTTTGTCTTATTTCTTGCTTGTTCCACAATAAAAAATATTTTGCATCTTCACAGTTGTAGGCATGTTGTGTAAATCAAATGATACAACCCCCCCAAAAAAATCAATTTTAATTCCAGGCTGTAAGGCAACAAAGTAGTAAAAATACCAAGGGGGGTGAATACTTTCTCAAGCCATTGTATATATGTATATATATATATATATATATATATATATATATATATATATATATATATATATACAGCACCAGTCAGAATTTTGGACACACCTACTCCTTCAAGGGTTTTTCTTTATTTTTACTATTTTCTACATTGTAGAATAATAGTGAAGACATCAAAACTATGAAATAACACATATGGAATCATGTAGTAATATATTTTATATTTTAGATTCTTCAAAGTAGCCACCCTTTGCCTTGCCGACAGCTTTCCACACTCTTGTCATTCTCTCAACCAGCTTCACCTGGAATGCTTGTAGGCTGTCTCATCGCTGTCGGTGATCAGGCCTACAGATGTTGGATATTAATTTGATCACCCTGTTGGTGCAGGAAATTTCCTGCATAGCAGGAAATGCAAACTTCTAGTGTATTCAAGGTTTAAAAAAGTTTGTAATTTCCACTTTAATATTTCAAACTTGATTTGCCCTAACACAAAATGTATCAACCCCTACAAAAATGACAATTAATTATAATCCACACAATAATTCACATTTCCTCTTGCTGCAGGATTATTTTCCTGATGTGCGAAACTGGTCAAATTAAGATGCATTATCGGGACCACCATTGTGTCGTCAGCAAAGTTAATGATGGTGTTGGAGTCGTGCTTGGCCACGCAGTTGTGGGTGAACATGGAGTACCGGAGGGGGATAAGCACACACCCTTGGGGGGACCCCGTGTTGACAGTCAGTGTGGCGGAGGTGTTGTTGCCTACCCTCACCACCTGAGGTCAACCCGTCAGGAAGTCCAGGATCAAGTTGCATAGGTTGGAGTTCAATCCCAGGGTCCCGAGCTTGGAGGGGACTATGGTATTGAACGTTGATCACTCTATCACTTGATAAAATGCAATGATCTAATAAAATGTTGCTTCTGTAAATAAATCAAAGCAGCATAGTCATTCTGTAGCTAATCAAATCAAGTAATTTGTTTAGTAATAAACCAGATCATAGCGTCTATGCTACTTTGGTGTATTGTTTGGTCTCTGGTTGATCAGTTCAACTCACCATGGAGGGTTTGATGCCGATGCTCTCTGCAGCCTGAAACGCCAGGGACAGATTCCGGCCCTGTAGGAAAAACAAACAGGGTTGATCATTAGAGGGCCTCACTCCTCCTATTCTTCCTCGTCATTCATAACACACTACAGAGCCTCCCTCCTCCTCCTCCTCCTTACTCATAACACACTGCAGGGTCCTCCTCCTCCTCCTCTCCTCCCACCTCCCCCCCTCCTCCTTTTCTTCCTCGCTCATTATCACACAGAGTGCTGCAAACAGCAACAAACATCTCCAAAGAAAACAACTTCTAAACACACAGGCCATATTCCCTCTGGAAACTACGCCCAAATGTTTGCCTGAGGGGGAGGGAGAGGTACGGGGAGAGGGGGAGGAGAGTCAAAGAGTCACTGACCTCTCTGAGACGTAGAATTACTTTGACCATCAAAGTGTTTGTCTTTGGCTAGGACCAGGAGACATTCTAGACTATTATTATTTCAATATTATTTTTGAACAGATAGCCTTGGTTGTTGGTTTTGGACAGGCCCATAATGTCTGCTGCACAAAGAGGCTGAACACCATGGTGTTGGAGTCCAACAGTAAATATTTTGGGATAAATATCATTATTTTCAGCCATGACAGAGCGCTTGGATGAATGGAATGATAGAAGATCTAAATAACATTCGAGGAAAGGATAAATTCTGCTGTCAAAGGGGGCCTAGGAACTAGAAAGTGACTCAGCAGAATGCATTAAAGCCAACACACAGCCCTCTCTGAATAATTCACTGCGGTCATTCCATTTTAATTGTTTAACCTTTATTTAACTAGGCAAATCAGTTAAGAACAAATTCTTATTTACAATGACAGCCTACCGGGAAACAGTGGGTTAACTGCCTTGTTCAGGGGCAGAACAACCGATTTTTACCTTGTCAGCTCAGCTTTTGGTTACTGGCCCAACGCTCTAACCACTAGGCTACCTGCCACCTCTATTTCAATTTCAGCAAGCCATGAGACCCACAATCTCAGATTGTTCTGAAAGTTTTTTTGCAGTTAGAAACAGATAAGATAAGCATTCCTGCAACATTATTTTGTTGAAATATAATTAGATCTCTGAGAAATTAAGCTAATTGATTGCAACCAAATTGTCAATTTTAATTTATAGGATTCATATAATATTCAGTAAATATAGTACCCAACATCCAGTTTGGACCAAAATTTTTCTACAAATGAGAAACAAAAATGTCAAAAGCCACCCACGGGCACCTCACGCCAATCCTACCGCACAACCAGTGTGCAGAATCAGTTCTCCATGTCTGACAAGTAATATGGAGCTGCGGCTTGGAATATAATTTTTTTCATACTATGTAATGTATTTCCACCGAATTTGGTGATGACTGTTTCCCCCTGCTCAGAGAAATTTGTCATTGAAGTTAATAGGTTTATGTCAATCAAACAATCACATTTATTTATAAAGCCCTTTTTACATCAGCAGTTGTCACAAAGTGCTTATACAGAAACCAAACCTAAAACCCCAGAGAGCAAGCAATGCAGATGTAGAAGCAAGGTGGCTAGGAAAAACTCTCTAGTCCCATTATACATCCACCAGGTTCCGACCACTAGATGGTTTTGTTCCTGTTATTAGGTGGAAACAAGTGTGATCCCCCCCTTAATATTAAAGATGAGATGGCTGACGTTTTACATGCACCTAACCAACTGTGCTATTTTGTGAGGTTTTTTGCGATGTTTGTAACTTATCTTTTAACTTATGTTGTACATAATGTTGCTGATACGGTCTCTTATGACCGAAAATAACTTCTGGACATCAGAACAGCGATTGCTCACCTCGAACTGGAAGAAGCTTTTGCCTTTAACGAGTCAGACGAGGCTATACTGCTTTCCCAGGAACAGGCCCAAATCCCCGTTATTTGCGTGAAGAAAAGACGGAGGAAAAAGGGGAGCAGGTCGGGCTGCCTGCTGAGAATCCGTAAACGAGCGAGTAAACTCCCACTGCCATCCGTTCTACTGGCTAACATGCAATCATTGGAAAATAAAATGTATGACCTACGATTACGATTATCCTACCAACAGGGATTTTCCATGCACCGGCAGAACAAAGAAGCTTTGTCTGGTAATACGAGGGGTGGGGGTGTGTGTCTTTTTCTCAATAACAGCTTGTGCGCAATGTCTAATATTAAAGAAGTCTCGAGGTATTGCTCGCCTGACGTATGATAAGCTGTAGACCACACATTCTACCATGAGAGTTCTCATCTATATTATTCTTAGCTGTCTATTTACCACCACAGATGCTGGCACTAAGACCTCACTCAAACAACTCTATAAGGCCATAAGCGAAAACAAGAAAATGCTCATCCAGAAGCGGCACTCCTAGTGGCCAGAGACTTTAATGCAGGCAAACTTAAATCAGTTTTACAATTTTTTTACTAGCATGTCACATGTGCAACCAGAGGAAAAAACTCAAGACCACATTTACTCCACACACAGAGATGCATACAAAGCTCTCCCCCGCCCTCCAGTTGGAAAATCTGACCATAATTCTATCCTCCTGATTCCTGCTTACAGGCAAAAACTAAAGCAGGAAGTACCAGTGACTCGATCAATACGGAAGTGGTCAGATGGCGCGGATGCTACGCTACAGGACTGTTTTTCTAGCACAGACTGGATTTATCCAATGGCATTGAGGAGTATACCACCTAAGTCATCGGCTTCGTCAATAAGTACATTGCTGATGTCGTCCCCACAGTGACCGTACGTACATATCCCAACCAGAAGCCATGGATTACAGGCAACATCCGCATCGAGCTAAAGGCTAGAGATGTCGCTTTCAAGGAGCGGGACGCCTATAATAAATCCCGCTATGCCCTCAGTCGAAGCATCAAACAAGCAAAGCGTCAATACAGGATTAAGATTTAATCCTACTACACCGGCTCTGACGCTCATCAGATGTGAAAGTGCTTGAAAACTATTACGGACTACAAAGAGAAAGCCAGACGCAAGCTGCCCAGTGACGCGAGCCTACCAGATGACCTAAATGCCTTTTATGCTCGCGTCGAGGCAAGCAACACTGAAGCATGCACGAGAGCACCAGCTGTGAGTAAGACCTTTAAACAGGTCAACATTCACAAAGCCACAGGGACAGACGGATTACCAGGACGTGTACTCAAAGCATGCGTGGACCAACTGGTAAGTGTCTTCACTGACATTTTCAACCTCTCCCTGGCCGAGTCTGTAATATCTACATGTTTCAAGCAGACCACCATAGTCCCTGTGCCCAATGAAGCGAAGGTAACCTGCCTAAATGATTACCGCCCCGTAGCACTCACGTCGGTAGCCATGAAGTGCTTTGAAAGGCTGGTCATGGCTCACATCAACAGCATCCTCCCGGATACCCTAGACCCACTCCAACTCGCATACCAGATCCACAGATGACGCAATCTCAATCGCACTCCACACTGCCCTTTCGCACCAGGACAAAAGGAACACCTATGTGAGAATGCTGTTCATTGACTACAGCTCAGCGTTCAACACCATAGCACCCACGAAGCTCATCACTAAGCTAAGGACCCTGGGACTAAACACCTCCCTCTACAACTGGATCCTGGACTTCCTGACGGGCCGCCCCAGGTGGTAAGGGTAGGCAACAACACGTCTGCCACGCTGATCCTCAATACTGGGGCCCCTCAGGGGTGTATACTTAGTCCCCTCCTGTACTCCCTGTTCACCCATGACTGCGTAGCCAAACACGACTCCAAAACCATCATTAAGTTTGCAGAAGACACAACAATGGTAGGCCTGATCACCGATAACAATGAGTCAGCCTATAGGGAGGAGGTCAGATAACTGGCAGTGTTGTGCCAGGACAACATCCTCTCCCTCAATGTGAGCAAGACAAAGGAGCTGATCGTGGACTACAGGAAAAGGCGGGCCGAACAGGCCCCCATTAACATTGACGGGGCTGTAGTGGAGTGGGTCGAGAGTTTCAAGTTCGTTGGTGTCCACATCACCAACAAACTATCATGGCCCAAACACACCAAAACAGTTGTGAAGAGGGCACGACAAAACCTTACCCCCCTCAGGAGATTGAAAAGACTTGGCCTAACCCCAGATCCTCAAAAAGTTCTACAGCTGCACCATCGAGAGCATCCTGACCGGTTGCATCATCGGAGCGCCAAGTCTAGGACCAAAAGGCTCCTTAACAGCTTCTACCCCCAATCCATAAGACTGCTGAACAATTAATCAAATGGCCACCGGACTATTTACACTGATTCACGCAGTCTCCTCTGAACAGTTGATGTAGATATGTGTCTGTTACTCAAGCTCTGTGAAGCATTTATTTGGGCTGCAATTTCTGAGTCTGGTAACTCTAATGAACATATCCTCTGCAGCAGAGGTAACTCTGGGTCTTCCTTTCCTGTGGCGGTCCTCATGAGAGCCAGTTTCATCATAGCGCTTGATGGTTTTTGATACTGCACTTGAGGAAACGTTTTCCAGATTGACTGACCTTCATGTCTTAAAGTAATGATGGACTGCTGTTTCTTTTTGCTTATTTGTCTGTTCTTGCCATAATATGGACTTGGTCTTTCAGCAAATAGGGCTATCTTCTGTATACCACCCCTACCTTCTCACAACATAACTGATTGGCTCAAAGAAAGAAAGAAATTCCACAAGGCACACCTGTTAATTTAAATGCATTCCAGGTGACTACCTCATGAAGCTGGTTGGGAGAATGCCAATAGTGTGCAAAGCTGTAAAGGCAAAGGGTGGCTATTTTGGTTACTACATGATTCCATATGTGTTATTTCATAGGTTTGATGTCTTCACTATTATTCTAAAATGTAGAGAATATAAAAAATTAAGAAAAACCCTTGAAAGAGTAGGTGTGTCCAAACTTTTGACTGGTACTGTACATACAAATCAAATCAAATTTTATTGGTCACATACACATGGTTAGCAGATGTTAATGCGAGTGTAGCGAAATGCTTGTGCTTCTAGTTCCAACCGTGCAGTAATATCTAACAAGTAATCTAACAATTTCACAACAACTACCTTAAACACACAAGTGTAAGGGAATGATTAAGAATATGTACATTTAAATATATGGATTAGCGATGGCCGAACGGCATAGGCAAGATGCAGTAGATGGTATAGAGTACAGTATATACATATGAGATGAGTAATGTAGGGTATGTAAACATGATATATCATTGGTGCTTTGGAGGATCTCCCAAATGTAAAGGTACTCCACCATGTTTTGTTGGTTTTACATGCTGTAAATGCTTGCGCACCACAAGCACACAAAACTTTACACACAAAACATGTTGTGTGCCCCTTCATATCTTCAGTAAATCTGGGCCTATGTTTCCCATAAAATAGCCTTTAGTGTAAGGTATTAAAGTGTATTGCTATGAATGGTGCTTTTGGTGTCCATTTTCATGAGCTCTTAATTGGAATGATGAATGAGTGTGTGTGTGTTCGTGCAATTGTCTGCATGTATGCATGCGTGTGTGTGTGTGAATGTGTTGTGTGTGTGTGCGAGGTGGCTACCTTGTCTTGACTGATGAGTTCCTGGTAAGGGATATGTGCAGGCAGGTAGGTGTGGAGGAGAGCACAGAATGCAAGGCCATCACTCCAGCTGCTGCTGAAGTTTGTCACATCAATGTTCTACAAGAGAGATAGATGGAGAGAGAGAGAGAGAGAGAGAGAGAGAGAGTGAGAGAGAAAGAGAGAGAGAGGAAGGCGTCATTCTTATTCCAGTACCAACAGGGGATGTCTCAATAAGAATTTCAAACAACAATAACAAGCTCAAATTAAGCATTTATTAACATAGAGTAAATATGCATAACAGAGAGCCTGGAAACAACCTGCTCAACCTTCATTTTCCAAAAATATAACACTGGCAACTAGCTTTAGTTCGCATTTAGTTCTTGCTCATTCCTCAAGGAATGATCCACTTGGGTCGTTCCACCAAATCAGTGTCTTTTGAGATGTGTAACTTGGTGAAAATAAACTTTTTAACATTGCCATGAAGAACATTCTGTCATGTTCAACTTAATAAAAAACATATTTTTTGGAATACAAGCTTCACAAAAAAACACAATTGTTTAAACATTTCTAGCCTGTCTATCTATGGGTAACAGGGTTAATGTGTAATGCTCGACCCACTCAGTTTTCCGCCACAAAATACCAGAAAATTGTCAAAAAGAGTAGAACCAACTCACCTGCTTTTACACTATGATTTGAGTATTAGATGTTCAATGCTTCTTTAGAAAAAAATATTTTAAAAGGAGTAGTTCATTTAGTTCATTTCACTTCATGGAGGGTTTTCTTGACCTTAAAATGAATCACTAATCACATGAAATAAATAATAATCTTCACAAATTACTTTGTCAAACCACAAAATATCTAGGGCTTTATAATGATGGTGAAAACTTGGAGAAATGTTGGTGTTAAGTCGGTTAAAATCGTCCTGGAAGTCACAGTGGGTGCACAGAGGGACATGTCAAAATGCTGAATTTTTGCTCTTTAGCAAGTCTTTATTCACATAAAAAATCGGATTTATTGAATTCTCTAAGTGGTCTAAATTAAATCAAATCAAACTTTATTTGTCACATGGGCCGAATACAACATGTGTAGACCTTACCGTGAAATGCTTTCTTACAAGCCCTTAACCAACAGTGCAATTCAAGAAAGAGTTAAGAAAATATTTACATAGATCATGCATAGATAATAAACAGCAAGTAGCAGCAGTGCAAAAAACAAATGTGTGTGTATGGGGGGGGTGTCAATGTCCTGGATGGCAGGAAGCTTGGCCCCAGTGATGTACCTTCTGTAGCGCCTTACGGTCAGCCGAGCAGTTACCATACCTGGCGGTGATGCAACTGGTCAGGATGCTCTCGATGGTGCAGCTGTAGAACTTTTTGAGGATCTGGGGACCCATGTCAAATATTTTCAGTCTCCTGAGGGGGATAAGGTGTTGTCGTGCCCTCTTCATGACTGTCTTGGTCTGTTCGGACCATAGTTCGTTGGTGATGTGGACACCAGGGAACTTGAAACTCTCGACCCGCTCCACTACAGCCACGTCAATGTTAATGGGGGCCTTTCCTGTAGTCCACAATCAGCTCCTTTGTCTTGCTCACATTGAAGGAGAGGTTGTTGTCCTGGCACCACACTGCCAGGTCTCTGACCTCCTCCCTGTAGGCTGTCTCATCGTTGTCGGTGAACTGTTGTATTGTCAGCAAACTTAGTGATGGTGTTGGAGTCGTGTTCGGCCACGCAGTTGTGGGTGAACTACACACCCCTGAGGGGCCCCAGTGTTGAGGATCAGCGTGGCAGACATGTTGTTGCCTACGCTTACCACCTGGGGCCGGCCCGTCAGGAAGTCCAGGATCCAGTTGCAGAGGGAGGTGTTTAGTCCCAGGGTCCTTAGCTTAGTGATGAGCTTTGTTGGCACTATGGTGTTGAACGCTGAGCTGTAGTCAATAAATAGCATTCTCACATAGGTGTTCCTTTTGTCCTGGTGCGAAAGGGCAGTGTGGAGTGCGATTGAGATTGCGTCATCTTTGGATCTGTTGGGGTGGTATGCAAATTGGAGTCAGTCTAGGGTATCCGGGAGGATGCTGTTGATGTGAGCCATGACCAGCCTTTCATAGCACTTCATGGCTACCGACATGAGTGCTACGGGCAGGTTGAAAATGTCAGTGAAGACACTTGCCTATTGTTCCACGCATGCTTTGAGTACACGTCCTGGTAATCCGTCTGGCCCCGCAGCTTTGTGAATGTTGACCCATATAAAGGTCTTGCTCACATTGGCTACCGAGAGCGTTATCACACAGTCATCCAGAACAGCTGGTGCTCTCGTGCATACTTCAGTGTTGCTTGCCTCGAAGCGAGCATAAAAGGCATTTAGCTCGTCTGGTAGGCTCGCGTCACTGGGAAGCTCGTGTCTGGGTTTCCCTTTGTAGTCCGTAATAGTTTTCAAGCCCTGCAACATCCGACGAGCGTCAGAGCCGGTGTAGTAGGATTCAATCTTAATCCTGTATTGACGCTTTGCTTGTTTGATGGTTCGTCTGAGGGCATAGCGGGATTTCTTATAGGCGTCCAGATTAGTGTCCCGCTCCTTGAAAGCGCCTGCTCTAGCCTTTAGCTCGATGCGGATGTTGCCTGTAATCCATGGCTTCTGGTTGGGATATATACGTACGGTCACTGTGGGGACGACATTGTCGATGCACTTATTGATGAAGCCGATGACTGAGGTGGTATACTCAAAGTCAAAGTCACCATTATTAGTCAGTTGTACAACCAAATGCCTTCAACCGAAATGTGTCTTCCGCATTTAACCCAACCCCTCTGAATCAGAGAGGTGCGGGGGGCTGCCTTAATCGACAGCCACGTCTTCGGCGCCCGGGGAACAGTGGGTTAACTGCCTTGTTCAGGGGCAGAACGACAGATTATTTTCCTTGTCAGCTTGGGGATTCGAACTTGCAATCCTCCGGTTACAAGTCCAACGCTCTAACCACTAGGCTACCTGCCACCCCACTAGGCTACCTGCCACTAGGCTACCTGCCACTCCTCAATGCCATTGGATAAATCCCGGAACATATTCCAGTCTGTGCTAACAAAACAGTCCTGTAGCATAGCATCCTCGCCATTTGACCACTTCCTTATTGATCGAGTCACTGGTACTTCCTGCTTTAGTTTTTGCTTGGAAACAGGAATCAGGAGGATAGAATTATGGTCGGATTTGCCAAATGGAGGGCGGGGGAGAGCTTTGTATGCATCTCTGTGTGTGCAGTAAAAGTGGTCTAGAGTTTTTTTCCCTCTGGTTGCAAAACTGATTTAAATTTGCCTGCATTAAAGTCCCCGGCCAATAGAAGCACCGCTTCTGTGTGAGCATTTTCTTGTTTGCTTATGGCCTTATAGAGTTGGTTGAGTGCGCTCTTAGTGCCAGCATCGGTCTGTGGTGGTAAATAGACGGCTACGAATAATATAGTTGAGAACTCTCTTGGTAGATAGTGTGGTCTACAGCTTATCATAAGGTACTCTACCTCAGGCGAGCAATACCTCAAGACTTCTTTAATATTAGACATCGCGCACCAGCTGTTATTGACAAAAAGATACACACCCCCACCCCTCGTCTTACCAAACGTAGCTCCTCTGTTCTGCCGGTGCATGGAAAATCCCTCCAGCTCTATATTGTCCGTGTTGTCGTTCAGCCACGACTCCATGAAACATAGGATATTACAGTTCTTAATAATGTCCTGTTGGTAGGATAATCCTAATTGTTGGTCATCCATTTTATTTTTCCAATGGTTCTCAAAAGGCACCCTGATCTGCATCCTCTTTTCCTTTGTCTTTTCTTCACGCAAATGATGTGGATCTGGGCCTGTTCCCGGGAGAGCAGTATATATTTCTCGTCGGACTCGTTAAAGGAAAAAGCTTCTTCCAGTCCGTGGTGTGTAATCCCAGTTCTGATGTCCAGAAGTTATTTTCGGTCATAAGAGACGGTAGCAGCAACATTATGACAAAATAAGTTAAAAAATAAATTACAAACAGCGCAAAAAAACAAACAAAATAGCACAATTGATTACGGGCATGTAAAACGTCAGCCATCCTCTTTCGCTCCATTCTACCATTAACATGAGCTGGTCAGTATGTGTAGGTAATCCTTTCTAATGCAGCTTTTTTTTTTTTTTTTTAAAGATATCACATAGTAGAACTGCAAAACTGTTGCTCTCCACTTTCTGGAGGACTGAGTTTTGAAATCAGTGGAATGCCTGGTGGAATTAGAGTGTGATAGCGAAGGAGATGGAGAGGAATTCTGGTGTTTGATTACATCTTCAAACTAAGGGCAACCATGGCATCCGTGACAGAGAGGGACAAGTGTCCATCGATGTATATGGGTAAGATAGTCTAGCTAGCTAAATATTCAGATATTATATTATTTCAAATTTGGTCAGAAAGTTGTTTTAATTTCAAGTTAAATCGTACTGTTAGTTCGCTAGCTAACTTTAAGTGTATGATCTGTGTAGTAATATTATTTGTATCTCAGAGACATTTGCATTGCTAGTTATTGCCTAATGTTAGCTAGCTAGCTAACATTGAACCTGGTTGGTTAGCTACCTTCAGATTCAGGGTAGTAACATTATGAATGAGGGATTATGTTTCATTGTTTAGCTATCTAGCTAGCTAGCTACATGTCTAAACAAAAGACTACACTATGCAAGTAACCATTTCACTACACCTTCTGTATCCAGTGCATGTGACACAACTTTGGTCTTATTTGATATAGTATGTGCTTACCAGAGACGATAATGTAAAGAACATGACCTGCACCAAAGTTAAATTAGGATATAACGTTAGGCCAACGAGACACAACCGTAAGCAATTTTTCTGTAATTGGCTCACCATTAACGTGTAAATAATGATCTTGTTGTGAGTTTATTTTCCTGTAATAATGAAGACAAATAAGCTAAAGTGAAGACGTTGTCAGCTATATGATTTGGTAATTATTTGAACTGGCTAGACAGCTAACTTAACATTAGCTAGCTAGCTAACAAGCTAGAAACAAACCAAAACACTGTTTAGAAAGTTATTTTTAGTTGCCTGGTTTGCTAGATTGACACAAAATTCATTTTTAAACGAGTGGGTTTATTTGATGTAGGACGACAATAGAATATTCATGATCTCACTCCGACAACTGTCGATAGACGTGGTATAAACCAGCCTTTAGTCTTGAAATATTTGGTTGTTTAGTACATACAGTGAGGGAAAAAAGTATTTGATCCCCTGCTGATTTTGTACGTTTGCCCACTGACAAAGAAATGATCAGTCTATAATTTTAATGGTAGATTTATTTTAACAGTGAGAGACAGAATAACAACAAAGAAATCCATAAAAACACATGTGAAAAATGATATAAATTGATTTGCATTTTAATGAGGGAAATAAGTATTTGACCCCTCTGCAAAACATGACTTAGTACTTGGTGGCAAAACCCTTGCTGGCAATCACAGAGGTCAGACGTTTCTTGTAGTTGGCCACCAGGTTTGCACACATCTCAGGAGGGATTTTGTCCCACTCCTCTTTGCAGATTTTCTCCAAGTCTTCAAAGGTTTCGAGGCTGACATTTGGCAACTCGAACCTTCAGCTCCCTCCACAGATTTTCTATGGGATTAAGGTCTGGAGACTGGCTAGGCCACTCCAGGACCTTAATGCGCTTCTTCTTGAGCCACTCCTTTGTTGCCTTGGGTCATTGTCATGCTGGAATACCCATCCACGACCCATTTTCAATGCCCTGGCTGAGGGAAGGAGGTTCTTAGCAGAAAATACCCCCAAAGCATAATGTTTCCACCTTCATGTTTGACGGTGGGCATGGTGTTCTTGGGGTCATAGGCAGCATTCCTCCTCCTCCAAACACAGCGAATTGAGTTGATGCCAAAGAGCTCCATTGTGGTCGCATCTGACAACAACACTTTCACCCAGTTGTCCTCTGAATCATTCAGATGTTCATTGGCAAACTTCAGACGGGCATGTATATGTGCTTTCTTGAGCAGGGGGACCTTGCGGGCGCTGCAGGATTTCAGTCCTTCACGGCGTAGTGTGTTACCAATTGTTTTCTATGGTCCCAGCTGCCTTGAGATCATTGACAAGATTCTCCCGTGTAGTTCTGGGCTGATTCCTCACCGTTCTCATGATCATTGCAACTCCACGAGGTGAGATCTTACATGGAGCCCCAGGCCGAGGGAGATTGACAGTTCTTTTGTGTTTCTTCCATTTGCGAATAATTACACCAACTGTTGTCACCTTCTCACCAAGCTGCTTGGCGATGATCTTGTAGCCCATTCCAGCCTTGTGTAGGTCTACAATCTTGTCCCTGACATCCTTGGAGAGCTCTTTGGTCTTGGCCATGGTGGAGAGTTTGGAATCTGATTGATTGATTGCTTGTGGACAGGTGTCTTTTATACAGGTAACAAACTGAGATTAGGAGCAGTCCCTTTAAGAGTGTGCTCCTAATCTCAGCTCGTTACCTGTATAAAAGACACCTGGGAGCCAGAAATCTTTCTGATTGAGAGGGGGTCAAATACTTATTTCCCTCATTAAAATGCAAATCAATTTATACAAATTTTCACATGCGTTTATCTGGATTTTTTTGTTGTTATTCTGTCTCTCACTGTTCAAATAAACCTACCATTAAAATTATAGACTGATCATTTCTTTGTCAGTGGGCAAACGTACAAAATCAGCAGGGGATTAAATACTTTTTTCCCTCACTGTAGCCTCACATGTGAATCCTTAAAGAAATGGGTGGGGGTAAGGCTTAAGAGGGTGTGAACGATGCTGAATGGGTGTAGACAAAACCACTAGGTTTACCAAATCATTCAAGGGACATTTTCTCAAAATTGAGGTTACAAATGTATCAACTTTCAAAGCAGAATTACTTTCCCATTATTCCTCAACTGTAGTGTATTATATAAAATGTTCTATCTCTGAGTTTGTACTTTTATCCAATGTAAAAAACAAATGTTGCTACACATATTTTGCTACATAAGACCGAATCAAGCCGGTTAGTCAATTTTTTTTGTCACAGCCTGAATTCAAAATGTTTAAAATTTATTCTCACCCCTCTACACACAATATCCCATATTGACAAAGTGAAAACATGTTTTTAGAAACTTTTGCAGATTTATTGAAAATGAAATACAGAAATATCTAATTCACATAAGTATTCACATCCGAGTCAATACTTTGTAGAAGCACCTTTGGCAGCGATTACAGCTGTGAGTCTTTCTGTGTGTGTGGAGCGCAGTGTTACATCCTGGTCTGGCAAGGCCATGTTCGGGCGGGGGCAGAGAAAGGGGGGATGGGGAGAGACAAGGGTAGAGAGGGCCGCCATGAATGTTAAAACAACAGCAGACGGGATGAGCACTCTGGGACCAGGCTCAGAAAAGCAAACACAGCATCAAGCGACAGGAAACATCTCGCTCCACACAGAATACTGAGCTGCCCGGTTAAAAGAACCAAAGAGAGAGAAAGGGAGGGAGACAGAGAGAGAGAGAGAGACAGAGAGAGAGACAGTGAGGAGTGAGAGAGAATGGGAAAGCGAGAGTGGGGCAGTGGGCGACAGGGAGAGGAAGGGAGAGGGGAGAGAGAGCGAGAAGAGTGGGGAGTGGGCGAGAGAGAGATGGATAGAGAGAAAGGGAGGAGAGGGGTTAAAGAGAGATGGATTGAGAGAGCATGAGGTTGATAGCAAGCCTAAACACTTGCTTTGGTAGCAATCCAGCTTTAAAATAACATCAACAATATGATTGCATTAAGAGGTCCAGTCAGCATGTCAGCCAGCCAGTCAGAAGGCCTCAAGATACAATATCGCCAGCAGCTTAGCCAACAGAGAAGGCTGTCAGCTATACTAATACTTTAAATAAAGCTCTCTGCACAAACCAACAGTCATCTCTCAAAGTTTTTTTTTTCTCTCACATCACACTGGCCCCAGTTTCACAAGAAAATGCATTTATATAGAAACAAATAAACACATTGTCATATGAGTCATAGTAAAACCGTACAGAGTAATAGGATTGACTGCAAGTGTTATCTAACTTCCTGTGACGGTAAAAAAGTGCAAGTGGATAACGTGTAGATAGTAGCTATAGTAAGTGGGTAAAAGCTGGACGGTTATTATGACACTTGACACCCAGATGACAGTGTGCCATTATCACATTATGGTGCTGAAGTGTAGAGCGGAAATCCACTGCCCACTGGCTGATGATGGAGCACACACACTTTCACTCTCTGAGGGCTCCATGACCGATGAGAGAAAACACAAACTCATACTGCCTGATGATGGAGAACGTGACACACACACACACACACACACACATGCTGTGTTTCCATTGTCAACTTCTGTCTGCAATTGCATTAATAAAGGTTTAACTGATTTACTTAAAGAAGATATTGTCTGACTGCTGATTTCACCAACAAGCCAATGATTGACAAGGAACAAGGAACCTACCCCAACACACACACAGGAGCAGCAGGCAAGATCAAATATATACAAAATATATAGGTTACGTAATATGTTGAAGTAACTACGGATGCAGCACTCTAGAGAAGCCTGTGTTGGACTGTGTTCTCTCTCTCTCTCTCTCTCTCTCTCTCTCTCTCTCTCTCTCTCTCTCTCTCTCTCAAATCAAATCAAATCAAATTGTATTGGTCACATACACATATGTAGCAGATGTTATTGCGGGTGTAGCGAAATGCTTGTGCTCCTAGCTCCAACAGTGCAGTAGTATCTAACAATTCACAACAATGCACACAAATCTAAAAGTAAAATAATGAAATTAAGAAATATATAAATATTAAGACGAGTATTGTCTGAGTGGCATTGACTAAAATACAGTAGAATACAATATGTACATATGAAATGAGTGACCAGTGATTCCATGTCTATGTACATAGGGCAGCAGCCTCTAAGGTGCAGGGTTGAGTAACCAGATGGTATTCGGCTAGTGATGGCTATTTAACAGTCTGATGGCCTTGAGATAGAAGCTGTTTTTCAGTCTCTCTGTACCAGCTTTGATGCACCTGTACTGACCTCGCTTTCTGGATGATAGAGGGGTGAACAGGTCGTGGTTCAGGTGGTTGATGTCCTTGATGATCTTTTTGGCCTACCTGTGACATTGGGTGCTGTAGGTGTCCTGGAGGGCAGGCAGTGTGCCCCTGTTGATGCGTTGGGCAGACCGCACCACCCTCTGGAGAGCCCTGTGGTTGCGGGAAGTGCAGTTGCCGTACCAGGCGGTGATCCAGCCCGACAGGATGCTCTCAATTGTATATCTGTAGAAGTTTGTGAGGGTCTTAGGGGCCAAGCCAACATTTTCTTCTGCCTACTGAAGTTTAAGAGGCGCTGTTGCACCTTCTTCACCACACTGTCTGTGTGGGTGGACCATTTCCGATTGTCAGTGATGTGCACGCCGAGGAACTTCAAGCTTTTCATCTTCTCCACTGCGGCCCCGTCGATGTGAATAGGGGTGTGCTCTCTCTGCTGTCTCCTGAAGTCCACGATCAGCTTCTTAGTTTTGTTGACGTTGAGGGAGAGGTTATTTTCCTGGCACCACTCCGCCAGGTCCCTCACCTCCTCCCTGTAGGCTGTCTCGTCATTATTGGTAATCAAGCCTACTATTGTTGTGTTGTCTGCAAACTTGATGATTGAGTTGGAGGCGTGCATGGCCATGCAGTCATGGGTGAACAGGGAGTACAGGAGGGGCTGAGCATGCACACTTGTGGGGCCCCTGTGTTGAGGAGCGACATAGTGGAGGTGTTGTTTTCTAGCTTCACGGCCCATCAAGAAGTCCAGGACCCAGTTGCACAGGGCGGGGTTCAGACCAGATGTTATAGGGCAGTGTGCAGTGCAATGGTGTTTGCATCATCTGTGGGGCGGTATACAAATTGAAGTTGGTCTAGGATGTCAGGTAAGGTCGAGGTGATATGATCCTTAACTAGCCTCTCAAAGCACTTCAAGATAAAAGTTAGTGCTACAGGTCAATAGTCATTTAGTTCAGTTACCTTTGCTTTCTTGGGTACAGGAACTATGGTGGACAAGCACGTTGTAGACAAGCAAGTGGGGACAGCAGACTGGGAATGGTGAGAGATTGAATATGTCCGTAAACACTCCAGCCAGCTGATCTGCGCATGCTCTGAGGACGCGGCTAGGAATACCGTCTGGGCCGGCGGCTTTGTGAGGGTTAACACGCTTAAATGTCTTACTCATGTCGGCCACGGAGAACGAGAGCCCACGGTCCTTTGGAGCGGACCACGTCGGTGGCACAGTTTTATCCAGAAAGCAGGCAAAGAAGGTGTTTAGCTTGCCGGAAGCAAGACGTCGGTGTCCTAGACGTGACTGGTTTTCCCTTTGTAATCCGTGATTGTCTGCCACATATGTCTCGTGTCTGAGCCGTTGAATTGCGACTTCACTTTGTCTCTGTACTGACGTTTTGCCTGTTTGATTGCCTTACGTAAGGACTAATTTCACTGTTTGTATTCAACCATATTCCCAGTCACCTTGTCGTGGTTAAATGCAGGGGTTCGCACTTTCAGTTTTGTATCCACGGTTTTTGGTTTGGGTAGGTTTTAGTAGTCACAGTGAGAACAACATCCCCTATACACTTCCTAATGAACTCAGTCATCGTGTCCGTGTATACATCAATGTTATTCTCATAGGCAACCCGGAACATATCCCAGTCCACTTGATGCATGGATTCTGATTGGTCAGACAAGCATTGAATAGACCTTAGCAGGGGTACTTCCTGTTTAAGTTTCTGCCTATAGGAAGGGAGAAGCAGAATGGAGTCGTGATCTGATTTGCCGAAGGGAGGGCAGGGGAGGGCCTTGTATCCACCGGAAGGGAGAGTAGAGTAGAACTTCGGTAGCGTTTTCTTCAGATTTGCTTTGTTAAAATCCCCAGCTACAATAAATGCAGTCTCAGGATATGTGGTTTCCAGTTTGCACAAAGTCCAGTATAGTTCCTTGAGGGCCATTGTGGTATCGGCTTGAGGGGAATATACACTGCTGTGACTATAACCGAAGAGAATTCTCTTGGGAGGTCAACATTTGATAATGAGATATTCTAGGTCGGGTAAACAAAAGGACTTGAGTTCATGTACGTTATCATAATCACACTATGAGCAATTAATCATGACACATGCACCACTGCCTTTTTTCTTCCCAAAGAGTTCTTTATTCCTGTCTGCGCGATGTACTGAGAACCCAGCTGGCTGTATGGACGGGGACTGTATATCCGGAGAGAGCCATGATTCTGTGAAACAGAGTATGTTACAGTCCCTGATGTCTCTCTGGAAGGAGATCCTCGCCCTGAGCTTGTCTACTTTACTGTCCAGGGACTGAACATTAGCGAGTAAAATACTCTGAAGCGGTGGATGGTGTGCACGCCTCCTGAGTCGGACTAGAAGTCCACTCCGAATACCTCTTCTCCGCCTGTGGCATCTTGGAGCAGCCTCTGGAATAAGTCCAATTGCCCTGTGGGGTAGGAACAAAGGTTCCAATTCGGGAAAGTCGTATTTCTGGTCGTAATGCTGGTGAGTTACCGCCGCTCTGATATCCAAAAGTTGTTTCTGGCTGTATGTAATTACACCAAAAAAATTATATGCTAATAATGTAAGAAATAACACACACAAAAAATTAAATACTGTGAAGTTGCCTAGGGGATAGAAACAGAGCTGCCATGTCTGTCGGTATCATCTCTCTCTCCCTCTCTCTGTCTCTTTCTCTATCTCTCTTAGTGGGGTGTTAAGAGTAGCAGAAGTCAAATAGGATACAGGGATACTATGGCCTTTGTGTCAGTTTGAATTGGGTTGAGGAAGTACGTATTTATCTGCCATATACATGGTACTGAGGTAGTATGGAGAGTGACTTTAACCAATGCATCTGCAGCATCCAATGCAATACAAGTACATCAGGTCCTTTCAAAGAAGACATTTCCCACTATTTAAACTTCAGTCTTGAAGACTAATATGAGGGTATATCAAGACAGTTCTTCTAATGTCTAGATGACCCCCGACCCCCTCCATTCCTTAGCCTTTTCCCTCTTCCTCACCCCGCTGGGGGTCCTAGCTCACCCCCTTGCCCCCTCCCTTTTCCCTCCAGCCAATGCAGGGGTGTTGTTTCTCAGAGAGGGCCGGATGACCGAGGGGAGCCGATCTCGTCAGTGTGTCCCAGCTGAGCCTGTGTTCTGTCCAGCTCAAACTGAGACTCCCAGCCAGGCCATTCTTCTCCTCATTGTTCTAATCCTAAACAATAAACAAGGCTTTTATTTTGATGTTTTGGTTAATTGAATAACACGCTGTCTGAGCTGCTGACCCAAACAACATCAAAGACCATTGTAATAAAAATCCTTGGGAAACCAGAGCAGGTTCTAAAATATTATCAGAATGAAACCTTTTGATTTAAAAGACTATATTGAAAGTGATTCATTGTCTGTGACAAGCAGTGGATTTCAGTTCAACTGAGATAATCGAATTGCCATTCAAACAGATAATTTGTCATGATAACGTCTTCTGCATCGTCTTTGACCGAGGCATATAAGTATGATCAGCTCTGTTTGACGTGCATGTGGACGTGCGTGTCTTTGTGAAATCCACAAACAGTGAATGTGAGAGCGAACCCTCTCCTCTCTTTCACTCAGAGGCTAGCTAGCTAGCTCCCACAGGGCCCAGTCAATCAGAGCCTCCTTAAGGTCTTTGCTGATCAATTGTCTCTTCTGAGAAGCTGACATTTGGGGTGTGCTGACAGCAGTCCCACCCAGCACAGTCCCACCCAGCCTCCAGATGTTGACATACACCAATGGAGAACATCCTTCAGGTCCCAGTGTGTGTGTGTCTACTAATCTTGGTCACGTTACCACAGCGCTGTGTTTATCCCTTCTCCCCCCTCTACCCTGGGGGGGTTTGAGCTCTTCATCACCATGGCGACAGCACGGCCACCTCAAGCTCTCACGTCAGTGTGTGTGTTGTTTACCACATTTACCGGTAACTCTCTCAACGGTTGACCTTGTTAGTCGTCAGAGTATGGCCAGTGGCAAGAGCCGTCAACACACACCCACGCACGCACGCAGGCACGCACGGACCGCCTTAGTGGGCGCTTACATAGGGGCACACTGGCCATGGCCAGGCCATCATCACTGCTCCATATAATGGGAGAGGGCTCAGGTGGGATGTACAGGTATATCAACACATACAGTACACACCCCTTTTCCACATTTTGTTACGTTACTAAAATTGATTAAATCATTTTTTCCCTCATCAATACCCCATAATGACAAAGCAAAAAAAGTTTTTTTGAAATTGTTGCAAATCTATATCTGTATATGTTATGTATGTTGTGACTGTTGTTGTGCAAATCTGTCATCAAGGCAAAGGGTGGCTACTTTAAAGAATCTCAAATACATGATTCCAGATGTGTTATTTCATAGTTTGATGTAGAAAACAGTAAAAATAAAGAGAAATCCTGAAATGAGTACTGTGTCCAAACTTTTGACTGGTACTGTATGCATCAATGTATGGGGTCACTTACAAATGTCCTTGTTTTTGAAAGAAAAGCTACTTTTTTGTCCATTAAATAACATCAAATTGATCAGAAATACAGTGGAGACATTGTTAATGTTGTAAATGACTATTGTAGCTGGAAACGGCAGATTTTTTATGGAATATCTACATAGGCGTACAGAGTAGAGAGAATGATTTATTTCAGCTTTTATGTCTTTCATCACATTCCCAGTGGGTCAGAAGTTTACATACACTCAATTAGTATTTGGTAGCATTGCCTTTAAATTGTTTAACTTGGGTCAAATGTTTCAGGTAGCCTTCCACAAGCTTCCCACAACAAGTTGGGTGAATTTTGGCCCATTCCTCCTGACAGTGTCACGATCTTGTACAGAATTGGACCAAGGCGCAGCGAGTGTAGGGTTCACATCTTTTAATGAAACGTGAAACCATCAAAATAATAAAGAACCAACAGATCAGACAACTAATGTGTGACACAGCAGCACAGATACACAAAACAAACATGACAATTAACAATAACCCACAAGGAAGGTGGGGAAGGGAACACACTTAAATAGGATTCCCAATTAGAGGCAACGACATACAGCTGCCTCTAATTGGGAACCAACACAAAAAAACAACATAGTCCCATAGAAAACCCTAGTCACGCCCTGGCCTAACACCCCAAAGAGAAACCCAGAGGGCTCTCTATGGCCAGGGCATGACAGACAGAGTTGGTGTAACTGGGTCAGGTTTGTAGGCCTCCTTGCTCACAAACCTTTTCAGTTCTGCCCACAAATGTTCTATAGGATTGAGGTCAGGGCTTTGTGACTGCCACTCCAATACCTTGACTTTGTTGTCCTTAAGCCATTTTCCACAACTTTAGAAGTATGCTTGGGGTCATTGTCCATTTGGAAGACCCATTTGCGACCAAGCTTTAACTTCCTGACTGATGTTTTGAGATGTTGCGTCAATATATCCACATAATTTTCCTGCCTCATGATGCCATCTATTTTGTGAAGTGCAAAATGCAGCAAAATCCTGCAGCAAAGCACCCCCACAACATGATGCTGCCACCCCTGTGCTTCATGGTTGGGATGGTGTTATTCGGCTTGCAAGCCTCCCCCTTTTTCCTCCAAACATAACAATGGTCATTATGGCCAAACAGTTATATTTTTGTTTCATCAGACCAGAGGATCCAAAAAGTACAATCTTTGTCCCCATATGCAGTTGCAAACTGTAGTCTGGCTTCCTTATGGCGGTTTTGGAGCGGCCTTTCAGGTTATGACGATATAGGACTCGTTTTACTGTGGATATAGATACCTTTGCACCTGTTTCCTCCAGAATCTTCACAAGGTCCTTTGCTGTAGTTCTGGGATTGAGTTGTACTTTTCGCACCAAAGTATTTAACCTTTATTTAACCAGGTAGGCTAGTTTAGAACACGTTCTCATTTACAACTGCGACCTGGCCAAGATAAAGCAAAGCAGTGCGACACAAACAACAACAAACAGTTACACATGGAATAAACAAACATACAGTCAATAATACAATAGAAAAGGTTGATATACAGTGTGTGCAAATGAGGTAAGATAAGGAATGTAAGGCAATAAATAGGCCATAGTGGCGAAGTAATTACAATATAGCAATTAAACACTGGAGTGATAGATGTGCAGAAGATGAATGTGCAAGTAGAGATACTGGGGTGCAAAAGAGCAAAATAAATAAATAACAGTATGGGGATGAGGTAGTTGGATGGGCTGTTTACAGATGGGCTATGTACAGGTGCAGTGATCTGTGAGCTGCTCTGACAGCTGGTGCTTAAAGTTAGTGAGGGGGATATGAGTCTCCAGCTTCAGTGATTTTTGCAGTTCGTTCCAGTCATTGTTAGCAGAGAACTGGAAGGAAAGGCAGCCAAAGGAGGAATTGGCTTTGGGGGTGACCAGTGAAATATACCTGCTGGAGCGCGTGCTACGGGTGGGTGCTGCTATGGTGACCAGTGAGCTGAGATAAGGCAGGGCTTTACCTATCAAAGACTTGTAGATGACCTGGAGCCAGTTGGTTTGGCGACGAGTATGAAGCGAGGGCCAGCCAACGAGAGCGTACAGGTCGCAGTGGTGGGTAGTATATGGGGCTTTGGTGACAAAACGGATGGCACTGTGATAGACTGCATCCAATTTGTTGAGTGTTGGAGGCTATTTTGTAAATTACATCGCCGAAGTCAAGGATCGGTAGGATAGTCAGTTTTACAAGGGTATATTTGGCAGCATGACATGTGACGGCTGCGTGGTCCCACGGTGTTTATACTTGCATACTATTGTTTGTACAGATGAACGTGGTACCTTCAGGCGTTTTGGAAATTGCTCCCAAGGATGAACCAGACATGTGGAGGTCTACAAAAAAAAAAAAAATTCTGAGGTCTTGTCTGATTTCTTTTGATTGTTCCATGATGTCAAGCAAAGAGGCACTGAGTTTGAAGGTAGGCCTTGAAATACATTCACAGGTACACCTCCAATTGACTCAAATTATGTCAATTAGCCTATCAGAAGCTTCTAAAGCCAGGGCATAATTTTCTGGAATTTTCCAAGCTGTTTAAAGGCACAGTCAACTTAGTGTATGTAAACTTATGACCCACTGGAATTGTGATACAGTGAATTATAAGTGAAATTATCTGTCTGTAAACAATTGTTGGAAAAATGTATTGTGTCATGCTCAAAGTAGATGTCCTAACCGACTTGCCAAAACTATAGTTTGTTAACAAGAATTTGTGGAGTGGTTGAATGACTCCAACCTAAGTGGATGTAAACTTCCGACTTTAACTGTATGTATGTACAGTGCATTGGAAAGTATTCAGACCCCTTGACTTTTTTCAGACCCCTTGATTTTGTTACGTTACAGCCTTATTCTAAAATGTATTAAATATTTCCCCCCCCTCATCAATCTACACACAATAACCCATAAAGGCAAAGCAAAAACAGGTTTTTAGAAATGTTTGCAAATCTATGAAAAAACCCCTGAAATATCACACATACGTAAGTATTCAGACCCTTTACTCAGTACTTTGTTGAAGCACCTTTGGCAGTAATTACAGCCTCTGGTCTTCTTGGGTATGACACTACAAGCTTGGCACACCTATATTTGGGGAGTTTCTCCCATTCTTATCTGCAGATCCTCTCAAGCTCTGTCAGGTTGCTACACAGCTATTTTCAGGTCTCTCCAGAGAATTTCAATCTCATTCAAGTCCAGGCTCTGGCTGGTTCACTCAAGGACATTCCGAGACTTGTCCCGAAGCCACTCCTGCATTGTCTTGGCTGTGTGCTTATGGTCATTATCCTGTTGGAAGGTGAACCTTCGCCTCAGTCTGAGGTTCTGAGCGCACTGGAGCAGGTTTTCATTAAGGACTTCTCTGTACTTTGCTCCGTTCATCTTTCCCTCGATCCTGACTAGTCTCCCAGTCCCTGCCACTCCAAGTGGAGGAGTGGCTTCAGTCTGGCCACTTTCCCATAAAGGCCTGATTGGTGGTGCTGCAGAGATGGTTGTCCTTCTGGAAGGTTCTCCCATCTCCACAGAGGAACTCTGGAGCACTGTCAGAGTGATCATCGGGTTCTTGGTCACCTTCCTGACAAAGGCCCTTGTCCCACGATTGCTCAGGAAGAGTCTTGGTGGTTCCAAACTTCTTCCATTTAAGAATGATGGTGGCTACTGTGTTTTTGGGGACCTTCAATGCTGCAGAAATGTGTTGGTACCCTTCCCCAGATCTGTGCATCGACACAATCCTCTCAGAGCTCTACGGACAATTCCTTCGACCTCATGACTTGGTTTTTGCTCTGACATGTACTGTCAACTGTGGGACCTTAAATAGACAGATGTGTTCATTTCCAAATCATGTAGACTCCAATCAAGTTTTAGAAACTTCTAAAGGATGATCAATGGAAATAGGATGCACCTGAGCTCAATTTCGAGTCTCATAGCAAAATAAGGTATATATATTTTTTTTTTGTAATACATTTGCAAACATTTCTAAAAACCTGTTTTTGCTTTGTCATTATTATTGTCAAAAACTGAATTAAATCTGCCATCCTCTTTTAGTTCGCATGTGACAGGATCACAGGAAGATGGTGTTCAAAATCAAACACATATTTGCCAAGTTAGCCCTTCATTGTGATCACTAAAGACCCTAGCTGTATTTTTCTGGTATTGTGATCTAATACAGTAGCTACTAAATCAAATGTAATCCTAGCATATTAAATTATATCCATCCCAGTAATTATTATTGACTACAGTAAATGGTTGTAATAATGCTCTGCATCTCCAATAGGATTAGCGCTTCATAGGATGCATCCCAAATGGGCACTCTATTCTCTATTTCCTACTTTTGACCAGGGCGCATAGGGCTATGGTCAAAAGTAATGCACTATAGGAATAGGTTGCCATTTGGGACACACATGTGTTTAGTGGTTTTCATTTTAAACGGGAAATAATCCCCCTATTGATTACAGTGGTGCCTGTTTTTCCATCTCAGTTTAATTAGAGTCTTGTTTGACCACAGGCCTTATAACAATACGGCTGTGGTATAAAAATAAAGGGAGGGGCTGTCTGAGAGAGAGCTGACCCCTCCCCTCCACTCTGTCCAGGGGGAGGGTCTGTCTGAGAGAGAGGCCATTCCGGCTCCACAGACAGATGAGATAATATAGGAGGACAGTTTCTGACACTTACCTCAGATGAACCGTGCAGAGGAGAGGACACGCGCACATGCGCACGCGCACACACACAGCAGATTCAATATTCCTACAGGGCTAGTCAACTACGGCCACTTGGATCTGGGAATCAGAATCGGTTGAAAGATTTACAAACCCCCTCTAAAATGTATCAAACCAGAATGAAGGTTAGGTAGAAAGAGGAGGGTGATCTCAACTGCCCAACCTCCTGTTCTGTGTAACACTATCAACACCGTTGCCTCAGCCTGGTTAGCCAGCAGCCTTAAGGAGAGGTGTTTGACTGTGACACGACTGTGTGTCTCCAGACATTAGCAGGTAATTAATGGGCCGCTGTTGGACCAGGGCCGGTCGGCCATGATGGTGGAACACCGTTGGTTGTCTGCTCTGACCTTTACTGGCCTGATATTAAGCTTCATTTGTGGCACAGCTCTAGCAGCAACCTTTTCTTTTCACCAGGCAGAGGAGGCCCGTGGCCATATCCGTTCCTGGTACTGGAATGTAATTTTAGAGCTTGAAAATGATGCCAAAGACATCAAATGAATCAATTAATGAATCAATTAATGAATGATTTAGACATGAATGGCTGTTGTCCTGACACAAAAACACAAAGATGTTTCTGCAGAATTATGCAACACTCAATGTTAACCCTTTACACCCGTATACGGGTTGAAAATGGCAGATTTGGGCACTGATAAGCGCATAAAATTGGAATGCAGTGGCTGTAGAGTAACATGCTATAAATTACATCAGAGCTCAAGTTCTGCGCTTCACAGCTCTGTATGGATTTGACTGACAGCCGTTCTGAACTTGAGCACCTCACGCGACAAGAAGTTGCCCCCCATCCCGCAAAAGGGGACCATCGTGCTCTCCCAGAAGCTTGGCTGGTGCCTAAAACCCGCAAATTCTGACAAACAAAAGGTGTAATGTGTCCTCACTCAAAAATTGTTCATTTTTAGATGTTGTTATTATTTTCACTGCATCAGGGATAGCGTACACAGACGTTTCAGCTTTGCAGCCTTCGTCAGTGTATAGGTACAATTTTATTTTAATTCAAAACAGCATTTTTAAGGAACAACCGATGAGCAACAGGTGCTTCTAATCATGGTTGTCACTCATCTTCCAATCAGGGATGTACAGAATTATAGGCTATGGGAGCGGGCACTTAGGTGTCTGCTCACTTGGATACATTATACCAATTCATGAGACAGCTTACCACAAAGGACATCAGGCTCAGCCGTTCATAAATATGTAGGACTGACTCATAAACGATATGCAAATTCTGATATGGACAGTGTTCTTGTAAACAGTCTAAATTTGTCCTATAGTAAGGAGGTGAAATCTAGTTCTTTGTTTAAACAGTGTGGAGATACAGAACTTAATTCATACAGTATATCCACATGGCTTCTCTTTGGAGTCATTTGTTGTCGTAATCACTTTCTCTGTGTGGTGGATGAACTTTTTAGATCCCGACGCAACGCAATTCATTAATAGAATGATTTTGTTCTATAAAATGTCTAGCAACTGGCGAGGTGATATCTTGAAGTATGATAGTGGATTTATGTTTTACGAGGTGTTTCAAGACGCAACAGGAAAATGCAGGAAAATTCTCAGCAACAAAAGAGTGATCAAACTAAGATCCTACATCTGTACAGTGTCAACGTTTATAATCACTATGTTTGATGTACAGTTACAAGATGACATGGCATCATAGCCTGGGTTGCTCTGAACAGAATAAGCTTATGTTTGTCTATAAATTATGTTCGCTGCTGTACACGCACCTGAATGCACTCATGACTCCTTTCTAAGTGGACTAAAATTAAGATCTGTTTCTCTGAATTGTCTTGTGAAAGCCTAACACCTAACACAAGATTGTATTTTTGTCACGCCCTGGTCTGTTTCACCTGTCCTTGTGCTTGTCTCCACCCCCCTCCAGGTGTGGCTCATCTTGGGTACTTATACCTGTGTTCTCTGTTTGTCTGTTGCCAGTTCGTCTTGTTTGTCAAGTCAACCAGTGTTTTTTGTATCAGCTCCTGATTTTCCCCACTCTCTCTTTTCTTCCCTTGCCTGTCATTACCCTGAGCCCACCTGCCTGACACTCTGCCTGCCCTTGCCCCTGAGCCTGCCTGCCGTCCTGTACCTTTGCCCCGTCTCTGGATTACCGACCTCTGCCTGTCCTGACCCTTCCTGCCGTTCTGTACCTATGCCCCTGTTGCTGTAATAAACATTGTTACTTCGACACGGTCTGCATCTGGGTCTTACCTTATCCTGATAGTAAGAACTGTCCATGACTGACCCAGCTGACTTGGACCAGCTCCGCAATGCCACCTCCTCCCAAGGAGCCATCATTAGTAGACACAAGGAGTTGCTTCGCGGTCTGATGGAAGGGTTCCAGGACGTGGCCGAACATCACAACCTAGCACATTGCGGGAGCAATTCCATGGGTTGCCTACCAGGCAGCTTACCACGACGATAACCTCCCAACCCCTCAGTAACCTGGCTGGTAGCAGCGCCGTCACCCCGATTTCCCGGGAACCCCTCTTACCTCCACCGGGAGCGCTGCGATGGAGATTCCAGAACCTGCCGAGCCTTTCTCTCCCAGTGCCCCCTCGTTTTCGAGCTGCAGCCTTCGTTCGTTCCCCAACCAGTCCAAGTCTCTCCAGATAGTCATCGACTCGGGGGCCGATATGAGTCTTATGGACGTTACTCTGGCGTCCGAGCTGGGCATCCCTACTCAAACCCTCTCTATTCCTATGAATGTTAGAGCGCTGGATGGGCGCTCTATAGGCCGGGTCATCCACCATACCACCCCCATCAACCTACATGTGTCGGGGAACCACAGCGAGACGATCTAATTCCTGCTAATTGAGTCTCCGCAGGTATCTGTGGTATTGGGATTCTCTTGGCAGAACGGGCTCCAGCCCACGATGGCACCAGTAGACGGCTGGAGCCCGTTCTGCCACGCTCATTGCCTGAAATCAACTCTGCTTGCCCCGGGACGTCTTCCTGGGGGCTTGGAAATTTCCCCGAACCTCTCCACCATTCCCACGGAGTACCAGGACCTCCGGGAGGTGTTCAGTAAGGCCCGGGCCACTTTGCTTCTGCAACACCAACCGGTACCCAAGGATGTTAAGTCGGGTGCGCTGGCACGCCGCTATAGCCCCGCAGCTATACCCCCGGAAGTCGAGACCTTTTCCCCCTGCTCCAGAGTCATGAGCCCTTCTGCTGTTTGTTCTCTGTTGCCACGTACCCTCCGTATACTTCCAACTTGTCATGTGTCTAGATGTAAACCCATGTCTCACAGCCCTTTGTCTCCTGTTTCTCCTGGTTTTGACCCTTGCCTATCCTGACCCTAAGCCCGCCCGCCTGACCACTTTGCCTGTCCTGACCCTGAGCCTGCCTGCCGTCCTGTACCTTTGCCCCTGTTGCTGTAATAAACATTGTTACTTCGACACGGTCTGCATCTGGGTCTTACATTATCCTGATAATTTTATAAATTAGCTAGTCATGTTGGCATTAGAAGCTTTCAAATCATGCCTACCTGACCCAGATTGCAATTTCTAATGGACCGTTTTTGGATTGCGTAAACAACAGTTTGTGTAATGTAGTGTAATTGTGTAATGGCAGGGATGCAAATTTGTGTTACAAACAAAAAAAAATACAAGTGTGCTTTCATATGTATTCTGTAAGAAACATTTCAATTTAGTCCTATCCATATAGGCCAATTCCCACAAGTGTAAAGGGTTAGTCATTCCATGAACAGAAATACATTCCCATCCAGCTATTAGCCAAAGCCTCTTATTGCATTCCAGAAACCAGATAATTATTATTCTCTCCAGCAGAACCACTGAGTCTAAAGGGAGATCATATAATACTGGTAGGTGCCAATACCCCACAGCTAGAAGCATTCAGATACAGTTTGTGTATGAAATAAACTATCAGAAATCAGATAAGCAGTCACAAGTCTCCATTAAGATTGGGACCATGTCCATCTCCCAGTTAAAGGAGATCATAGGTGCAAATACAACAGCCAGTGTAGAGTATAGTAGAGCCCATTCAGATGCACTTTGTGTGCTAGAGGAAGAAACTAATCTACTCTAACGTTCACTAGTCTCTATCAAGATCAGACCAGATATCTCCTGGTCAGCTGTTTTCATCACAGAGGATTTGCAGTGTCTTAGGAACACAGGCATTGAGTCAGAATGATGAAAAAAAAGTACCACTGGAACACTGTGCAACCAGGCCAGGGAGAGGGCATGGAGGTAGTACAGGGTGGAGGGATGACTCAAAGTTCACAATTCAACGTGCCTGAAAACAGGAACAATTGATCTGAAAACTCATCCAATAATTTCTGACCATGTATCAGGGACCAGTTATCAGACGTAAGTAAAGCTAGTACATGTTTTGCCGTAGTCACCTTTAAACTTGTCTTAACACACTTATTGCCCTAAGGCTCTGTGCTTGGTCGAGCAAGGTACAGTAGTCTGTCAATTGACTGAACTCAAACCCCTGGACTATTCCATAGGGTGCCATTTCAGTCGCAGACCTGGTGCTACTGTAAGCTAGCTAGCACACCCCATACTGCGACGGAATGTAGCTAAGAGGGAGAACAGAATGGTGCAGAGACCAGGCAGACCCCCCAACCTCCTTCCTTAGCTTTTGTTTACCGGCTCGAACCAATATCCCCTCTGAGAGTGTTAGCTACATTAGCTGTCCCTCACACATGGATCACATCACAGAGACCCAGTACTAACGCCACTGGGCTTAATGGGCTCCTTAAACTGGCTATTAGTGGAAGGCTAAGCCAGGTGAATGTGAGTGCAATGGACGTTGGACACAGGCCTAGAAAGGGAACACACATATTCACGCTCATGCACGCTAACACTTACATGTCTGCTCAGACACACACGTGCACACACATGCACACAAGCGCACACACACACACACACACTTGCGTTTACACGCCAGTTCCGTTCACACACATCAGGTGATCATGGAACTCAGGAGCTGATCATTGACTTGTGGACTACAGGAGACAGAAGAGGGAGCACGCCCCCCATCCTCATCGACAAGGCTACAGTGGAGAGGGTTAAAACCTTCAAGTTCCTAGGCGAGCACATCACTGAGGACTTGAAATGTTATATACTGTTGTTTACTCACTGTGCATGTATATACTGTAATCTCAACATAGCTCATCCTAATATACCTACTATTTTCTTTCCAAATGATATACTGTCTATACACACCACATTATTACATTCTGGATTCTCACACATGCTCACTCTACTTGGATTGTTATTTTTTTATTTCTTGTTTAGATCTGCAAATATGTGTAGGTTACCAATACACTTTGATTTGATTTGATCAATTCCACTGTATTCTTTGAGCTGAATCCCTTTGCTTAGATTTTCTGACATTGATGATATCATCTTATATCCACACAGTGAGGACAGGTGAGGCGATGGTTTGTCTATAAACACAGCAAGCTATTATGTCAAAACAGCCTAAAACCTCAAACATTATAAGTCAAGTGTTATTGGCCAATCTTTAAGAACCCCATTGTTAGTCATAACAGTAATTAATAAAGAGTAAGTTAAAAAACAAAGAGATTCTTAGTAAGCTGTCTCAATGTGAGACTAATAAGGAATTCTCCTGTACTTTTGTATACTTTTTAGCCAGTAGTTCTCAAAGTAGCGCTCACGAGCCAAAAGTGGACCCTGAAAATTGTGTACTACGTCACACACAGTTGAAGTCGGAAGTTTACATACACCTTAGCCAAATACATTTAAACTCAGTTTTTCACAATTCCTGACATTTAATCCTAGTAAAAATTCCCTGTCTTAGGTCAATTAGGATTTTAATAATGTGAAATGTCAGAATAATAGTAGAGAGAATGATTTATTTCAGCTTTTATTTCTTTCATCACATTCCCAGTGGGTCAAAAGTTTACATACACTCAATCAAATTTTCTGTAGGATTGAGGTCAGGGCTTTGTGATGGCCACTCCAATACCTTGACTTTGTTGTCCTTAAGCCATTTTGCCACAACTTTGGAAGTATGCTTGGGGTCATTGTCCATTTGGAAGACCCATTTGCGACCAAGCTTTAGCTTCCTGACTGATGTCTTGAGATGTTGCTTCAATATATCCACACAATTTTCCATCCTCATGATGCCATCAATTTTGTGAAGTGCACCAGTCCCTCCTGCAGCAAAGCACCCCCACAACATGATGCTGCCACCCCCGTGCTTCATGGTTGGGATGGTGTTGTTCGGCTTGCAAGCCTCTCCCTTTTCCTCCAAACATAACGATGGTCATTATGGCCAAACAGGTCTATTTTTGTTTCATCAGTCCAGAGGACATTTCTCCAAAAAGTACGATCTTTGTCCCCATGTGCAGTTGCAAACCGTAGTCTGGCTTTTTTATGGCGGTTTTGGAGCAGTGGCTTCTTCCTTGCTGAGCGGCCTTTCAGATTATGTCGATATACGACTCGTTTTACTCTGGTTATAGAGACTTTTGTACCTGTTTCCTCCAGCATCTTCACAAGGTCCTTTGCTGTTGTTCTGGGATTGAGTTGTACTTTTCGCACCAAAGTATGTTCATCTCTAAGAGACAGAACGTGTCTCTTTCCTGAGCGGTATGACCATGGTCCCATGGTGTTTATACTTGCGCACTATTGTTTGTACAGATGAACGTGGTACCTTCAGGCGTTTGGAAATTGCTCCCAAGGATGAACCAGACTTGTGGAGGTCTACAATTTTTGTTCTGAGGTCTTGGCTGATTTCTTTTGATTTTCTCATGATGTCAAGCAAAGAGGCACTGAGTTTGAAGGTAGGACTTGAAATACATCCACCGGTAGACCTCCAATTGACTCAAATGATGTCAATTAGCCTATCAGAAGCTTCTAAAGCCATGACATCGTTTTCTGGAATTTTCCAAGCGGTTTAAAGGCACAGTCAACTTAGTGTATGTAAACTTCTGACCCACTGGAATTGTGATGCAGTGAATTATAAGTGAAATAATCTGTCTGTAAACAATTGTTGGAAAATTTACTTGTGTCACAAAGTAGATGTCCAAACCGACTTGCCAAAACTATAGTTTGTTAACAAGAAATTTGTGGAGTGGTTGAAAAACTAGTTTTAATGACTCCAGCCTAAGTGTATGTAAACTTCCAACTTCAACTGTATGTGCAGATATGTGCACAACGTCATTACTCTTTCTCTCTCGCTCTGCTGTGGGTGCATCATGTGCATCTTGCTAGCTGTCACTCCCCATTATGGCGAGGGCCTGAAGTTTATTGGTTGAACTCGAATTGCTAGGGGGCATGCATAACAGCTGTTTTCAAACTAGGGATTTTGTGGCTAATTGAGGTAAGACAGTAATTCTGCTCATAGATTATGCATGTACTGTATAAACTACACATTGACACATCCAGCCCAAAGCGGGTGGTATAAAAAATACTTAGAATTCACCATCTTTAAGATGGATTCCCTATACTAAAGTGTTACCCACAAAGCCTTGGATTGAAGGAACATTCACTGCACCGTATGGCCTCTATAATGTATGCAATTTGTGGGTGCCTGATATCTAGAGAGAGCGAGATAGGAAAAGAGAGAACGAGGGAGAGAGAAAGGAGAGCGGGAGAGCGTGTGAGAGAGAAGGAGATAGAGAGATGGGGACAGAGAGAGAGAGAGAGAGAGAGAGAGAGAGAGAGAGAGAGAGAGAGAGAGAGAGAGAGGGAAACAGTGATAGATAAAGAGCATTTGATGGGGTTATGATTTAAGTCTCTGACCCTGGGTCCTTACCGGATAGCCTTCTGTTTTCTTCTGGCACCACTTCAGTAGCGCGTTCCTCTTAGAACCCCCGTACTCCCGCGCCAGTGCAGCCAAGGGGTCCTTTCTTTCCACACTGACACCAGGGACAGACACCACAGCCATGGACGGAGAAGGAAACAACAGTAATGTGGGGACGTGTATCCTCATAAAACCAGCAACCTTACATCAACCTCACATACACACACACACGCACGCAAATACACACACACACACACACACACACACACACACACACACACACACACACACACACACACACACACACACACACACACACACACACACACACACACACACACACACACACACACACACACACACACACACACACACACACACACACACACACACACACACACACACACACACACCCTGAAGCTGATGTGATCCCCTGGGATGTCATAATGAAAGCTAATCAGAGAAGAGTAGTCTCTGTGGCCATGGGAACATCAGGAGACACCCTGGTCATTGCTCTCACTTAGCAACATGGTCAACATGAAACACATGCTGTGAGTCACAACATACTGTAGCTTGGGGAGTCAGGAATTGTCTTAACAAATGTTGCTGTCGAAAAGCCTGTGTATGAATTCACTGGAGTGACATACTGTAGAGAACAATAACAAGGAGCAACAAAGGAGCAACAAACATTTTCACATGCACAATCTAGTGTGTGTGTGTGTGTGTTGTGTGTGATGAGATTTTAATAGTAGAACATTGGGTCATCCTCGATATCACATTAGTTATGCATCTTTGTCATTAGCTCAAGATAAACAATGACAGTCAGTAAAAACTGGGGCAATCAGGTGATAGATACAGATATGTTCAGTGACCCTACTGTAATCCTCTCCCAGTTCATCACTGATCTAACGGTGAATCGAAGGTGGGAAAATTCAGTTGAAACTGTGTCACTGGGTATGACTGTTAAGATCTATCAGTATGAATGTGTATGAAGGTGTGTGGAGGTGTGTACGTGTGTGTCAGAAAGTGTGATCTACTCTATGTGTATAGAACGATGGTGATGTGGGATGTTACAGGTGATACATGTAAGTCTCTGTAGTTGTGTGCTCTCTTGCTCTATAATACTTTCTCTGTATTTGTACTTTACTTTGTAGTAGCAAGAACAGTACTGTTAGCTAAAGTCTGCACAAGCACACGTACACTACCGTTCAAATGTTTCGGGCCACTTAGAAATGTCCTTGTTTTTGAAAAGAAAGCATCTGGGATGTTGCCTAGAAGGCCAGAGTTGCCTCTTCACTGTTGACGTTGAGACTGGTGTTTTGTGGGTACTATTTAATGAAGCTGCCAGTTGAGAACTTGTGAGGCGTCTGTTTCTCAAAATAGACACTCTAATGTACTTGTCCTCTTGCTCAGTTGTGCACCGGGGCCTCCCAATCCTCTTTCTATTCTGGTTAGAGCCAGTTTGCGCTGTTCTGTGAAGGGAGTAGTACACAGCGTTGTTCGAGATCTTCAGTTTCTTGGCAATGTCTCGCATGGAATAGCCTTTATTTCTCAGAACAAGAATCGACTGACGAGTTTCAGAAAAAAGTTATTTGTTTCTGGCCATTTTGAGCCTGTAATAAAACCCACAAATGCTGATGCTCCAGATACTCAACTAGTCTAAAGAAGGACAGTTTTATTGCTTCTTTAATCAGCACCACAGTTTTCAGCTGTGCTAACATAATTGCAAAATGGTTTTCTAATGATCAATTAGCCTTTTAAAATTATAAACTTGGATAAGCTAACACTACGTGTGTCACGATCTTCGGAAGGGACAGACCAAGGCGCAGCGAGGTATCCAGTATACATTCTTTATTGAATAACGTAACTGGGACAAAAACAACAAAACGAACGAAAACGAAGATCGTAACAATAACATAGCGTGACCCACAAAGCTATGCTCAAACAATAACCCACAAACTCCTAATGAAAACCACAAACATATATATGATTCCCAATTAGAGGCAACGACACTCAGCTGCCCCTAATTGGGAACCATTACCCCAACTCAAAAAACCCTTCACCAAAAACGAAACCTAAACACGCCAGCCTAAAACTCTGGCCTGGACGTGACAATGTGCCATTGGAACACAGGAGTGATGGTTGCTGATAATGGGCCTCTGTATGCCTATGTAGGTATTCCATCAAAAATCTGCCGTTTCCAGCTACAATAGTCATTTACAACATTAACAATGTCTCCACTGTATTTCTGATCAATTTGATGGTATTTTAATGGACAAAAATTTTGCTTTTCTTTCAAAAACAAGGACATTTCTAAGTGACCTCAAACGTTTGAATGGTAGTGTACATACGTGTGTATTCGTTTTTGTGCCAGAGTGCCTCTGAGTGTGTCTCCAGGATGGAGGGCCCACCTGAGCTTGGTGTTGTTCCTGTTGTAGCTCATGGAGTGGCTGCAGCTGCTGAGGGTTGCTGGGGACTTGATGACCGACTCCAGGGAAGGACTCTTCCTCATAAGGCTGCTGGGCTTCAGCTCATCCCCAGAGCCCCTGTACTTATCTGGGAAACACAACATCAGGAAACAGGGAGGAAGGGAGACATGGACAGTGAGAAAAAGCGCATATTTCACTGGAAGGCCATGGTCTCTCCCTCCCCCTGAAATCTCTCTGGTCCACAGAATACTACTGATCTGAACATCATAGAACAAGACCAAATACCAAATTAGGTTATATTATGCAGTGGTATAGTTGGTGATTAAATTGTTTGGGTGTAGTATAACTACATTATGTGCTGTTCTTTTTGCTGTCATTTGGCAAAATAAACTCTAGATTCTCAGATTTCTCAAAGTTCAATCCCCAAAAGGGAGATGCAAGAAAATGTTCACATATTCTCCAGTTTCTTTACTCAAGTAACATAATGCAGCTGTAGTTCCAACTAAACATGCACTGTTTCAACTGAACAAAAAAACTAGGCTAATCAGAGTAGACATTTGAGTTTGAATCATTGGCCAATCCTTGGTCAGAGCAATGAGTCATTCAAAGCTAATGTTCGGTCACAATGCACTTCATCAAAAAATGGGACTGCTGTCTGCAGGATTATTTAGATGTATACTCTGATACTGTTTCTACAGATGTAGGATCTTAATTGGATCACTGTTTTGTTGATGAGAATGCTAACGGAGTGTATTCAAGGTCTAAAAATGTTTCTAAACTTTGTAACTTCCACTTTACATTTCAAACTTGATTTGCCCTAACTTAAAATGTATCAACCCTCACAAAATGTTCATTAATTATAATACACATAATAATTCACATTTCCTGTTGCTGCAGAATTATTTTCCTGCTGTAGCAAACTGGCTCAAACTAAGATCCTACAGTACATCTGTACTTGCTTTCTCTACGGAGTGGGTCACTTACCTGGATGAGAGAAATCTCCATGGTTGATCCTTTTCTCCAGTGTCTTTGAGAGTGGTTTGATAGACGAATGCCTCTATCCAAAACAAAACAGACTTTTAACAATCCAATTAATGTCCCAGACATACTTTACTTAATGGCTTTATAAAGGTATTAAGTAGCTAGTAAATGATTAATTATTAGTTTATAGAGAATTCATAATTCGGTAGCAAACTGTTATAACACATTGGTTGATATTGTAGGGCATACTGAAAAGAGCCTGTACTGTACCTGAATGGGGGAGACAGCAGCTGCGGGTGCTGTGCGGACAGGGATCCCACTTAGAAGGCTTCTAGGTGAGGAGTGCATCTGTACCGTGTGTCCAGACCCAGGTCCATCTGCAATGTTGAACACATGAGTGTACATAAGCCACGCCACGGGGTGGACATTTAAGTGGAAAGTGAATGAGGAAGTGATTCATTGATACTGTATTCCATGATTATGTCCCATGAACTCCTACGACTATCTTTTACACCTTGTTAAGCAAACAGACCTCTAAGGTTAGACTGTTTAAGTATGATGTTATTGGAAGGGTTCCTTCTCTATCACTGCTGCTAAGCCAGGAATGTTTCCCCTCAACAGCCTGTCGGCTAGTCATCTGTGCTTGATTGAGTGCAATGGAACCAAAGGAATCTTCACCAAAGTGCAATCCTCCCACCCGGCACTCCAAGCAGGTACAATCAAACACTCAAAGAACTTTGAAATATTATTTTAACTCAGGTCTGCTGGTCTGTGTGGAGGAGTAAGAAGGAGGGATGCTCTGTGCTCACTCTGTACTGCTGTGTCAAAGGACTTGATGAGGGATTTGACGGTGGCTCCGGGCTCCGAGGGGGAGGAGGCAGCATTGCTGTTGGTGTTGATGGACAAGGAGGTGGTCGGTGTCTGGGTCATAGAGATGCCACACCAGTGTTGACTGCCGTCTGCGTCCGACAAGCTCTCAGAGTCGCCACGCAACAACCTGAGAGACAAGGGGAAAGAGATGCTGACAGTACAATATGGCACAACACATACTGTAGCAGGTAGGAGCGCTGTTTTACTTAAGAGGATGGCAGATGTGTGTGTGGCTGTAGTCTATACCTTATTAGGGATTCTTATCATTACATTGGTTTACTAAGTGGTTTGTAAGCAAGCATTTCACTGTAAAGTCTACACCAGTTGTATTGGCCGCATGTGTTAAATAACATGACATTGTATTTTACTTGGGTGATGTCGGAACAATGGTTTAGAGATGACTCAATTTTCTAAAGCAAGGTAATGATGATGTTCGCCCAGTGCATTGACTGTTCCATGTAATATTTGCTCAATAGATCAGAAGCATATTGTATATGATTACATACACGTTCCACATGTGAAAGTCAATAATTGGGTCTAGTTTTACGCGACAACACCCGAACTGCCACAAAAAGTATATACAAAGTTTACTTTCCTTATGGACATTAGACTGCAGATTATGAACAGAGAGAGCCTGAGTGAGTGATGGAGTATTGTCACTGATGGATGGATATGGAAGGGTTGAGAAGAGAACTGAAGTAAGGAAACTGGTGAGGAGGAAGCAGAACTACTGTAATGTCAACCTCCCAAAGACAGTGGCCTCAAACAAACGCACGCAAACAAAGTCAAGACTAGAGTCATTTCATTTATTGACTTTCAAATGAACAAATACAAAATACTTTTAAACAGACAGACAAACACCTTATATTGACTATTTCTCTAGATAAACAGCATTGTATATTTGATCTGTCACAGGTATTAAAACCGGAGTCCAAGTCTCAATAAGATTTCACCTAAAATAACACATCAAACTGTTGCACATTCACTTGTTGAACTGTTGAGCATGGCTTTAAATCAAAGGCAGAGAAAAGGTAATCAACACAGTTACCACCATATGTCTTAAAATGAGGTGGCCTTTTTTGGCAATATCGATAGTACTCAAAGTTTAACTTAACCAGCACATCTATCTGTCTCTGGTCAAATACAATGGCTTGTGTATGACTGCATCTACTGAATAGTCCTGTTACTGGGTAATAATAATCACTATAACCTGAGGTTTACAGGATGGCAGTTGGTCATTATAAACTTCTAATGGGTGTCACGACGCCAGCATCAATTCAATGATCTGACGTCTACCCTGAAGCAGTCATCAGAAATGAGAGACTTTTTATTTGACCTGATGGGGTTGCATTAGAAACACTTCAGAATGAGTACCACCTTCCCAATGCTTTTAGCTCCTGAAGTTCAGAGTGGAATATTATGGCCTACAGAACTACAGGACACTTTGACATTGATTTGGACATTTTGATGAGTTAGGCCAGTTCATAATGAGTTTTAGGCACGGCTGTAAATCTGAGGCAATGAGGACTGTTTGAATTGGGCAGTGATCAGCAGTTGATTACCTTATGGCTTAAATTCACAATGGCCTTCCTGTGAGGACATTATTAGTGATAACGTGATAATGACCAGTGATAATGTAATAATATACTGTCTGTTGTTCAGTGTTGTTGTCTGTAGGCAGAACTCAAACTGGTGAGCTGGACTTAAACTGTAGCTCAGTGATTACACACACAACGTAGGACTACTGACCAGCGCAGGTTATTGATGTTTTGCCATTCTTGATATTCTGGTAAATAACGCCATCTTGTGGTAGATTATCACACCACATTATCTGATCCACATTTTTAACACAAGGTGCAAATGAAATACCCAATGAAAATGTATGCTAAAACATTGTTTTCCCCTTCCAACTACAGTACATGACTACATCTAAGTAGTCGTGAAGACTCTCAAAGAATTGAAACTTAAAGTGAACTGATTGTTGATTATTACCATAAAAAACGTCAATATCATCCAATCACTTTTTGAAGTAATATATATTCCAAACGGTCAGTTATAAGAAACAGATCGTAATAATAACCACAGATGCACAACTTACTAGAACAATTGTTAATCAAAAGACCAATAAAACCAGCTGTGAACAAAAATCACTTGACATTTTTTTCTGTTTGGCTTTTTTAAGTTGTACTTGGCCTGAAACATGAAGCCTAACAGAAAAAAATCATGTGACTCATAATGATAACTGGCAGCTTACAGCTGATAAACAGACTGTTTTGGCATCAGTCAACCTTCAGAGAACTGAACAAAAATATGTCAAATTTCTCATCATTTGTTTTCTTAACAAATCAATGACTCTTCTTTAACACATTGAGTAAGTGAAAATTCACCACTGAGGCAATTTAAGTGTCTAAAAGGCACAAAAGCAAATAGGAATCAGGAACAGAAACCCCTCCTATCTTATCATTAGTCCCCTCTCTTGATCGACAGAGGAGAGATTCATCAACACAAATACATCTGAAAACACTGCAAACAATACAGATAAAAAGGTGTACAGCATTTTAGAAAGATTTCACAAACAAATATGTGTTAATTTGGCAACCAAGTGCTGTTTCACAATAGATTGGATTGACAGTAAACCACAATCTGACTGTCTGGTAAACCAACCTTGCTAATAAACCCATCAGAATTACATACCACATAACCGTTTTTATGGTAATACTGATCAAAGCAACTCTGTACAATAATACTGTCAGTCTGTCTTCAGAGGTTCCCGATGTGTTGTGGTTGGACTTTTCTACCGCCCCTCTACTGCAGTCTTGGTATCAAAACTGGCTCCAGCCCCAAGTCTGAAAAACAAGACCGAAACCAGAGACAACATGAGTTGAAATAAATAGAGAATATACCCTCTTAAAAAGTCATGTACTTGTCTACCTGTAATTTGTTTAAGACCCCAACTGGATGTAGCACAGCCAGAGTGGTTTATTTCTCTAAAGTCACTATAGCAATAAATTTCCTCTGTCTGTCCCTCTCTCCATGTGTCTCTTAGCTGGCTAATGAAATCAAATCTGTCTATATGTCTCTGCGATCAGTATACAATGCTATACAGACCAAATGTTGTTTAGTTAATAAAGCAGATGATAGCATGAGTACAAATCAGTCATGCTGTGTCATACTACTAGACAATTCTCCAGAGGAACCGAGAGACTAGATAAAGGATTGATTCAACAGAACAGCAGGTGGCGCCAAGTACCAAAATAACATTTTTTTTGTTGTAGAAATTAAGCGAAGCAAACCCCAGCCCTCAAATGAAAGGACACAGGCAGCTGATAGAGAGTTTGTGCAGCTGCCAGCCAGTCAGACAGACAATCAGCAGGAAGCAGTAGGAAGCAGCAGGAAGCAGTAGGAAGGAAAATCAGCAGTTCTAGATCAGCAGTAGCATTCCCTCTAAAGGCAGCATTCACTGAGCTGGCAGTGCAGTGCAGTGGACTCACCTGGGCTTTCTATAAGGAGCCATGTCTGAGAGGGGGACATCCTTGAGAGAACGAACGATCTCAGGGAGGAGGGGGGAGCTTCTGGTCTGGTACGTCCCAAGTATACGGGGAAAGTAAAGTAAAATACTGCATTCTTCTTTAAGTTCTAAATTACACGTTTACATGTTTTATGTCAGGCCAGCTACAATAGAAACTAACTGATGAGGTCTGTAATATTAACAATACTGGCCTAATTTGCCTCTCATCATACTGTCACTGCCACTGTCACTGCACACAAGACACAGGACCAATAGGCTGAGCTTTTCATCATACACCAACCAATCATGGCAGGTAGCCTAGTGTTTAGAGCGTTGGGCCAGTAACCGAAAGGTTGCTGGATTGAATCCCTGAGGTGACAAGGTAAAAATCTGTGGTTCTGTCCCTGAGCAAGGCAGTTAACCCAGTGCAGCACCCCGCACCTCTCTGATTCAGAGGGGTTGGGTTAAATGCGGAAGACACATTTCAGTTGAAGCCATTCAGTTGTACAACTGACTAGATATCCCCCTTTCCCTTTCCAATCACGTCCCTGGCAGCACAGACCATGGTGTACAGGTAGCCACATGAAACAAAACAAAACAGAGGAATGATGCTATGGCCCCTAAAATGTCTGTCTCATTTTATATTTTGAAGAGAACCGACTCAAACAGTTTAGTGCTGCTGTCAGTGCAGTCTGGGCAGCAGCATTTCTAGGCAGAGCTTAGGCCACTATATTAGTGCTACACTACTCCGATAAAACAGCTTGTCTCAGTGAAGTGCTAGGGTCCACTGCTGGTCCAGTGTGTTACAATCGGTGGTGGTGAGTGGTAGACAGACAGTATTGCAGCAGGAACCAGATGGACAGACCAAGTTAATGCATGAGAGGAGACTGCCTGCCAATCCTCTATTAGCAAGGTTTGCCAAAGCCCAGGATTTGAAACCTCCCAAAATCCCAGGATTTGAGGCTTGAGAGTCCAAGGATTTGGGTATTAAGATATTATTATTGGACTTAATGGTGAATCATATCCTAATTCGCAGCTAGCGTCACCTCGTTTCAATGCATCCCCCACCCAAAAAATTCTGAACATCATAAGCTACCATGACGTCAAATCAGAATTTTGGGGTAGCCTCTTAAAATATTTAAAAGGGAACCGATTAATGGCGTATTGAAATACAAATGGTTCCTTTCAGCTTGGCTCCCTTTAGCTTCCCACAATGCATCCTATATGAATCTGACTACTACATTGAACACTCACACCATCAGTGGGATATGGCAAGCCTTATAGTAGCTGCAGCACGAGGACAGAGTGTGTTAGCTAGGATAGAGAGAGGCCCAGTGCTAAGAGGGGGCGAGAGGGGAAAGGGGAAGGGAGAGGAGGTTGGATGTTGGATAGAAACAGAGGGAGTAGTAGAGGAGGTATACTGTAGGTCAGGGCTATTCAAATCTGGCCCCTTTAGACCAATTACACTTCTGGGTTACATTCTTCCTATCTCATCAGGGGCTGATTTAGACCTGGAACATCAGATGAGTACATTCAGGTAGAAACAAAAAACAGAAGTGTTTCGTCCCTCCAGGACCGTAATTGAATAGTACTGCTGTAGGTACTAAAAGCTCCCAGCCATACGGTACGTACCTGACTCCTTGTAGCTGCTCCAGGTCTGAGGAGAGCTTGGCGCTGCGACCCTGCTCCTCCTGTAACCTCCTCCTCAGAGAGCGGATCTCCTGCTGGGCCTCCACCTTGATGTCATTGGCCACCACTACGGCTGTCTGGAGGTCTGCTTGGAACCGCCGCCACTCCTCTGTCTCATCCTGAACACAAACACACACACGCACGCACGCGCACGCACGCACGCACGCACGCACGCACGCACGCACGCACGCACGCACACACACACACACACACACACACACACACACACACACACACACACACACACACACACACACACACACACACACACACAGTATACCATATGAGGATTGTGATTCTCTTTGCATCATAGGAGTCACAAACCTTGACCATCTTGACCACCAGCAAACCACCTGAAAGTATATAACCACTAACAGTCAGATCACTCCTACCTTAATTTGTTTACTCAAGATCTTCAGCTGCCTCTCCACTTCAGCCTTCTGCTCCTCCAGCTTCTTGAGTTGGTCTGTAAAGAAAGATAAATATGTCATTACTTTGAGAACATCAACCACAGAATACATCTGCAAAAGGCACATATCATAAATGTAGGAGCTGCAGCCATTTCTTAGTCTGATAAATACATACAGTAAATCGAACCTCTTTTACTAGTGGAACTACAGGAATCATTTATATCCATTCAAAATGTCTTTCTCATTATACAGTATGGTTATTATGAGCCTGCTATCAGTTAAATCTGCATTTCTACTGTATATCCATCACTCATACTTAATCCATGTGTCGCAAGCCTCACCACTAACCAAATAAAAGGACTCAAACAATGCATATCCCGCTACACATATTTAGTCCAGGTGCAGGAAAACCGTCCCTATGTGCTTAGGAGTGCTGTGCTCCTATAACAAGTAAAAGTTAGGTTGATGGCATTTGTCCTCTCCAGGTCCAGGATGGAGGAGGTATGGTAGTACAGTAGTAGACTGATGATATATACACTAGTGAACATACTCTCCAGGTCCAGGATGGTCTGGTTGGTGTGGAGGTGGACGGCCCTCTGCTGCTCCACCTGGTCCTCCAGCTCAAAAATGGTCTCCTTCAGGTCCTTGATCTGGCCGTCGGCCTGCCGACCCCCATTCTCTAGGGCACTGACCCGGCCACTCAGCTCCTCCTCCCGGCTCACGGCTCGCTCTGCCACCTGCTGGCACTCAGCCTCCACCTGGGACATAGTAGGAGATCATCTGATTGGTTAGTCACATGAATAGTTGACATGATTGGTTAGTTGGTCCATCAAGGGGCTTCTCTCTACAAGTGTTTACTGTTTTCTGCCACCATGAGATGGCGAGGTGTCTGAAGTGACAGTGTGCCCACTTTTCCAATGTCCGTACCTATTACCTCTATATTAAAGATGGAAGGAGAATACAAAAGCCACTTACAAACATAAAGCAGGTGCATTTCTGAATGCAGAAATGTCTAACTTGTCTAAGCATGTTTGACAGAATAGGCCTATTGTATTTTATTTTTTCATTCCAGAATGTTTGCGATTGCATTAGACAGTTAATCTTAGCCTAATCACTAGATAATAAAGGGTTACTTAACCATTAACAGTTAACATCTAAAACACCAGACATCTTCAAGTCTGGGCATGTGTGCTTATCACTTAGACTAACTGACAGTGACACACCCATTACTGTAAGCAGAGACTTAGAGCTATCTACCAATGACTCTGTGACTGTACCTGCTAATACGCCCTTCTAGTCTGACGTAATAAAAAAAGATGATAAAAGCTGATGGACATCAGCCCTGCCAGTGTCTACAGAGACTCATTGACACAATAGCCTAGCAGGAACTCCTCCAAAGCCATTTTGATAGCCTAGCCTGCACTACAGTGTAACTGGCTGCTGGGTAAACAGGTGATGATGACTCATTGATTTTACAGTTAACCCAAGTCTGTACTGACTGGAAAGCCCAGCATGGGCACTACTCGGCACAGAGTCCATTAGTGCGATGTTGTGATGTTGAAACCAGCCAGGCTTTCTGAACCGACAAGCAGATGAAGGCAATTACATTGAACATCAGCTCATATGCTGGAGAGTGGTGAGGGAAAGTCCTGAACTATCAGAAAGCTTCTCTTCACTATCAATACAATATTTAATTTAAACCATCACGGCAGATGAGGTATTGTGCATAACTGTAGTCTGATATCTCAGAGGTTAAATTGTTGGGGACCTTGGGGACCTTCAATGCTGCAGACATGTTTTGGTGTCCTTCTCCAGATCTGTACCTCAACACAATCCTGTTTCGGAGCTCTACGTTCCTTTGACCTCATGGCTTAGTTTTTCTCTGACATGCACTTTCAACTGTGGGACCTTATATACACAGTGCCTTTCCAAATCATGTCTAATCAATTGAATCTGTTATGGATGTATCCAAATAAATGTCACTAGAAAACAGCTTAATCAAAAACAAACGCAGCTACCTTGCTGTACCCAGTCGTTTGTTCTAAATGTTCCATTACCTTACTGGCTGGCAACATTCTTATCCCCCTAAAACAAAGTTTTCTAGAGACATTTATTTGGATACATCCATAACAATGAGCTAATGATGTGCATTTCAGCTGGCATAGTAAATGTTCTCTCTGGTCAGGACATTGTTGTTCAGAGGAGCTAGCCAACAACACAGCTAACACAGTCACTTCAAAATGAAGCTGGAAAGACTGCAAACTAGCTGCATTTCATTTAGTTTTACTTGTTTTCTATTGACATGTCTTTGTATAAAAACGATGCCAGCTGATTCATGATTTCAACTGGAAGAGAAAAGCTATCTGCCTGTCTGTCTCGTCCCGACATGTTCATTACTATGGGACAGCTGGAGATCGAATGTCAATATCGAAACAAAGTTGCAAATGTTGGAGAGACAGACAGTAAGGTTTATACAAATCTCTGCTGTTGAAAACCAAATGCTAGTTTTAAATGAAATGGGAGATAACGTCTAGATGCTTTTTATTGCTGGGCTGACAAGACAGTGGATTTATGCAGTGAGATGGAACAGAGTGAATAGGCATTTCAACATTATAGCTTTAGCCGGTGGTAACTTGTGGAATGGACAGCAGCTGGAATGCAGTTTTAACCAAAAGGCATTCAGGTGTAGGCCCACCTATTGTATAATACAGCATACTTTATATACAGTGCATTCGGAAAGTATTCAGAACCCTTGACTTTTTCCACATTTTGTTATGGCCTTATTCTAAAATTGATTTAAAAAAGTATAATTCACTCCACACACAAACCCAATAATGACAAAGTGACATTTTTGCAAATGTACTACAAATTAAAAACAGAAATACCTTATTTACATAAATATTCAGACCCTTTGTTATGAGACTCGAAATTGAGCTCAGGGGCATCCTGTTTCCCATGATCATACCTGATTGGAGTCCACCTGTGGTAAATTCAATTGATTGGACATACTTTGGAAATGCACACACCTATCTATATAAGGTCCCACAGTTGACAGTGCATGTCAGAGCAAAAACTAGGCCATGAGGTCGAAGGAATTATCTGTAGAGCTCCAAGACAGGATTGTGTTGGTGCACAGATCTGGGGAAGGGTACAAACACATTTCTTCAGCATTGAAGGTCCCCAAGAACACAGCGGCGTTCATCATTCTTAAATGGAGGTGACCAAGAACCCGATGGTCACTCTGACAGCGCTCCAGAGTTCCTCTGTAGAGATGGGAAAACCTTCCAGAACGAAAACCATCTCTACAGCACTCCACCAATCAGGCCTTTATGGTAGAGTGGCCAGATGGAAGCCACTCCTCAGTAAAAGGCATGCCAGCCTGCTTGGAGTTTGCCAAAAGGCACCTAAAGGACACTCAGACCATGAGAAACAAGATTCTCTGGTCTGATGAAACCTAGATTGAACTCTTTGGCCTGAATGCCAAGCGTCACGTCTGGAGGAAACCTGGCACCATCCCTACGGTGAAGCATGGTGGTGGCAGCATCATGCTGTGGGGATGTTTTCAGCGGGCGGGACTGGAAGACTAATCAGGATCGAGGGAAAGATAAACGGAGCAAAGTACAGAGAGATCCTTGAGGAAAACCTGCTACAGAGCGCTCAGGACCTCAGACTGGGCCTAAGGTTCACCTTCAAACAGGACAACAACCCTAAGCACACAACGCAGGAGAGGCTTCGGGACAAGTCTCTGAATGTCCTTGAGTGGCCCAGCCAGAGCCCGGACTCTCTGGAGAGACCTGAAAATAGCTGTGTAGCGACGCTCCCCATACAACCTGACAGAGCTTGAGAGGATCTGCAGAGAAGAATGGGAGAAACTCCCCAAATACAGGTGTGCCAAGCTTGTAGTGTCATACCCAAGAAGACTCAAGGCTGTAATCACTGCAAAAAGGTGCTTCAACAAAGTACTGAGTAAAGGGTCTGAATACTGATGTAAATGTGATATTTCAGTTATACATTTGCAAAAGAAATGGCAAAAAAATCGAATAACCTGTTTTTGCTTTGTCATTGTGGGGTATTGTGTGCAGATAGATGAGGGAAAAATACAATTTAATCAATTTCAGAATAAGGCTGTAACGTAACAAAATGTAGAAAATGTCAAGGGGTCTGAAAACTTTTCGAATGCTCTGTACATGTAACTGTCAAAATAATGGAAAGACTTGAGTAAATGAGTGATACAAAGTATATTGAAAGCAGGTGCTTCGACACAGCTGTGGTTCCTAAGTTCATTAAGCAATTAACATCCCATCATGCTTAGGGTCATGTATAAAAATGCTGGACAGGCCATTATTTTGGCTACCATGGCTATGCCCCCATAGGATGACAATGCCCCCATCTACAGGGCACGAGTGGTTTGATGAGCATGAAAACTATGTGAACCATATGCCATGATCACTAAGTCACCAGATCTCAACCCAATTGAACACTTGAATTCTGGAGCGGTGCCTGAAACAGCGTTTTCCACCACTATTAACAAAACAAAACACAAAATGAGGGAATTTCTCACAAAATAATGGTGTTTCATTCCTCCAATAGAGCTCCAGACACGGGTAGAACTATGCCAAGGTGCATTGAAGCTGTTCTGGCTCGTGGTGGTTCAAAACCCTATTAAGACACTTTTACCTGTACAGTGAGGGAAAAAAGTATTTGATTCCCTGCTGATTTTGTACGTTTGCCCACTGACAAAGAAATGATCAGCCTATAATTTTAATGGTAGGTTTATTTGAAATGTGAGAGACAGAAAAACAAAACAAAAATCCAGAAAAACGCATGTGAAAAATGTTATAAATTGATTTGCATTTTAATGAGGGAAATAAGTATTTGACCCCTCTGCAAAACATGACTTAGTACTTGGTGGCAAAACCCTTGTTGGTAATCACAGAGGTCAGACGTTTCTTGTAGTTGGCCACCAGGTTTGCACACATCTCAGAAGGGATTTTGTCCCACTCCTCTTTGCAGATCTTCTCCAAGTCATTAAGGTTTTGAGGCTGACGTTTGGCAACTCGAACCTTCAGCTCCCTCCACAGATTTTCTATGGGATTAAGGTCTGGAGACTGGCTAGGCCACTGCAGGACCTTAATATGCTTCTTCTTGAGCCACTCTATTGTTGCCTTGGCCGTGTGTTTTGGGTCATTGTCATGCTGGAATACCCATCCACAACCCATTTTCAATGCCCTGGCTGAGGGAAAGAGGTTCTCACCCAAGATTTGACGGTACATGGCCCCGTCCATCGTCCCTTTGATGCGGAGAAGTTGTCCTGTCCCCTTAGCAGAAAAACACCCCCAAAGTATAATGTTTCCAACTCCATGTTTGACGGTGGGGATGGTGTTCTTGGGGTCATAGGCAGCATTCCTCCTCCTCCAAACACGGCGAGTTGAGTTGATGCCAAAGAGCTCAATTTTTGGTCTCATCTGACCACAACACTTTCACCCAGTTGTCCTCTGAATCATTCAGATGTTAATTGGCAAACTTCAGACGGGCATGTATATGTGCTTTCTTGAGCAGGGGGACCTTGCGGCCGCTGCAGGATTTCAGTCCTTCACGGCGTGGTAGTGTGTTACCAATTGTTTTCTTGGTGACTATGGTCCCAGCTGCCTTGAGATCATTGACAAGATCCTCCCGTGTAGTTCTGGGCTGATTCCTCACCGTTCTCATGATCATTGCAACTCCACGAGGTGAGATCTTGCATGGAGCCCCAGGCCGAGGGAGATTGACAGTTCTTTTGTGTTTCTTCCATTTGCGAATAATCGCACCAACTGTTGTCACCTTCTCACCAAGCTGCTTGGTGGTGGTCTTGTAGCCCATTCCAGCCTTGTGTAGGTCTACAATCTTGTCCCTGACATCCTTGGAGAGCTCTTTGGTCTTGGCCATGGTGGAGAGTTTGGAATCTGATTGATTGATTGCTTCTGTGGCCAGGTGTCTTTTATACAGGTAACAAGCTGAGATTAGGAGCACTCACTTTAAGAGTGTGCTCCTAATCTCAGCTCGTTACCTGTATAAAAGACGCCTGGGAGCCAGAAATCTTTCTGACTGAGAGGGGGTCAAATACTTATTTCCCTCATTAAAATGCAAAACAATTTATAACATTTTTCACATGCGTTTTTCTGGATTTTTTTGTTGTTATTCTGTCTCTCACTGTTCAAATAAACCTACCATTAAAATTATAGACTGATCATTTCTTTGTCAGTAGGCAAACATACAAAATCAGCAGGGGATCAAATACTTTTTTCCCTCACTGTACATACTGTAGAACAGTTGTCACCAACTGGTCGATCGTGATCTCCAAGCCATTCCTAGTCAATCACCAAACATTTCTGTAAAAAACCCAGCAAAAAAGCCTTGCGATCATATTTTTTTACTTGTTTTGCGCTGTTGACGGTAGGTGCACTTGATTCAGAAGCCCTACCGCCGGGAAGGAAAAGTGTTCCCGGCACGCCCAGAGAGCAAATCAAGTGCACCTACAGTATAGGCCTACCGCTGGCCAATCAGATAGCCCAGATCCGTGTCTGCACAGTTTTCTTGCGCCATAGACTGTAAAAATAGGCCTTGAACGCACAGCAAAGTTGATAATGTAATATTTCAAGACTTTAAAACCAAGACTAGAGAGAGACTCAAGGAATTCAGCAAAGAGCTGATGTTTTTATGAGTAAATTCATGTTGAAGTTTTTATTCACCACTGTCTTTGTTCAACAGTTTTATAAGCCATAAAATGCGCATTTGATAAGCTTGCGTTATTATTATTTGCGGCTTGTGTCATATTTTTTTTTTTATATCTGAGCGGTAGATCTCGGGCTTGCATTTTGACTCAGAAAGTGATCTTGACTCAGAAAAGGTTGGTGACCACTGCTGTAGAATAATAAATCACAAGACCCATAAAGCCTACACTGAACAAGGTAAAATAACGATTTAGGGCTACAGACTACCAGAGGATAAGTTGTAGGTTGGTATCCCCCCACCTTGGTGAGCAATAAAGTTTCTACTCTATTCTGTTCTATATGGCTTGGTGTCCCACCCACCTTGGAGAGCAGTCCCTGGGCGTGTTCAGTGTCGGTCTGGGTCTGTAGCAGCTCCTGCCGTAGCTCTGTTACCTCCCCCTCCAGTCTGTCTCTCTCAGTGTGGGCCACCTTCAGCAACCTCTGCAGCTCTGTGCTGTCCCCAGCACTCTGCATGGCCTTCAGTTCCCCAACCTTCTGTCTCTCTATGTCCACCTGGGCTTTGAGCCGTCCGTTCTTCACCCTCAGGGCGTCCGCTGCCGCCCTGTGTTCCTCAGCCGCCCGTGTCATCTCACCCGCGGCCCCCTCTTCCCTCTCCAGCCGGCACTGGAGGCTGTCCCTCTCCTCCCTGAGGGACCTCACCTGCCCCTGGGCCTCCTGGTGCTCCTGCTCCAGGGCCCTCAGGCTCCCCGTCAGCTGCTGCTGGATGTCCACCAGCTTTTCTCTCTCGAAGCGAGAGCGCTCCACCAGGTCAGTGTAGCGCTGCTCCAGCTCGGCTGTCCGGTCCCCGTCCCCGCTCTGGGCCTGGGCTGCCTCCTGCAGCCTCCCGGCCAGGGCCTCGTTCTTCTGGGCCAGCAGCTCCACCCTCTCCCTCTGCTGCTGCAGCGACGTCTGTAGGAGGCCCTTGTCCTCGGCCAAGCGTTCATTCTCAGCCGTCAGCTCCTGGACCACCTGCTGCTGGTCAGCCAGCTCCTGTAGTGTGGCCTGGAGCTCCTCTGCCGTGCTGTGCTGACTCTCCTCCATCTTCTGAATCTGCTCCTTCAGCCTATCCACTGAGGGGGCGCGACCCTGACCCTTCCCCATACCTACAACCCCTACACCACCACAGCCCCCATCGCTGCTGCTCACTGAGTCAGACCGCGACGGGATCTTCTCAAACTCTGAGGAGTCTGGCGAGGGCGAGCCCTTGGTGATGTCACTGCTGGAGGAGATTGATGTTTTGAGCGGGCTGGGTGTGGCTGACTTGGCTGGGGGAGTGGTGTTTTTGTCTAAAGGGAGGCCGTTGATGGAGGGCTTGGAGGGGCTGGTGGTGGTGGTAGTGTTGTTGGACAGAGGAGAGGCAGGCGAGGCCTCCAGGGAGAAAAGCTTCTCCTTCAGGGCCTGGTTCTCTTCCCTCAGAGCCGCCAGCTCCCTCTGGAACTTCCCGTTCTTCTCCCTCAGCTCCCCAACCAGGGCCTGGGCGTCTGTAGCCTGCTGGGATGGGCCTTGGCCTTCCTCGGGGGCACCCTCAGGTGGGCTGGAGGGGGTGTTGTGAGGCGAGGACGACGAGGCTTTCCCCCGGCAGCGCTGCAGCTCCATCCTCAGCTTGCTGATCTCAAACTCCTTCGCCTTGGATTCAGCCAGCAGCTCCTTAATCTGGCACTCCAGGAAGCCTCTCTCCGAGCCCTCAGCGTCTATCCTGGGCTTTGTGGTGGTGGAGCCGCGCTGGTGCTTGGTTGCTAGGGTGGCCAGGCTGGAGGTGCTGACGCTGGGGACCATCTTCTTGTTCGTGGAGGTCCTCAACTGGTCCCTCAGCGACACGCGGTCTCTGGTCATGGTGGGGGGGATCTCCCTGGGGGCAGGGATTCCAGACTTCTTAGATCCTGATTGAACACCTGGAAAAGATAATAAAAACACACATTCAGTCTTCTTCTTTCTTTCTTCTTTTTTTGTGAAGATCCACTAGTAAAGTTTGATTTGATTAATGCCTGTAATATCCTCACGATTCAATAGAAACAATTTCACACTCAGATTGAAGCTCAGTTGTGATGCAGTGTTAATATGATGCTGTGATTGTCATAATCAGGGGTGAATCATTCAACCCTATTCATAGATCCCTTTTTTTTGTGATGGCTGAATGGCTGGTTGGTTGACACTGTGTCTGTGTTACTGTGGCTATTGAAACACAGTGCAGACTTCAGCTGCATGACATTTCAGTGGATCCACAGGGCTTGGCTGGCATTCTAGACCTCTCTCTCTTTCTCTCTCTCTCTGAAATACGAAGAGCTTTTACTGATTCATCCCCCGCATGAGCAGGACGCTGTCTGAAAGGCTTTTATTGTTTGTTTTGAAATAATCAGCAAACAGCAACACAGACACAGGGGGGTTCTTGTTACCAGGGATGACAATGATCTGGGGCACGTGGAACGTTCCAGCACAAAGCAGCCCGTCAGTGGACAGACACAAAGAGAGCACTGTGTTGGTGACACTACACTGACTTCTATCAACCCCAGAGGGCACAGACTACTGCACAGCCTGGGCAAGAAGAGATAAAGTAGGCTACTGTATAACCCCATAAACAACACACACACACACAAAAAAAGAAACATTCAAGATACACTGGTTGCAAGTTGGCTCACATCCACACCTACAAACAAACAAACACTCACAAACAAAGAGTCTTGGCTCATTTGGAATGGAAATCCTACACCCCTCTGGGATCTTAAAGCACTTCTACATTGATGGCCACTTTGCAGGGTGTGCCTGCCAAGCCTCAGACAATCTCAAGGGCGCAGCGTGGATTAGCATTCTTAAAGTAGGGCTCTGTGGATGAAAAGGTGCTGATGAGGCCGGAAACACAGAGAAACAGAAGCATAACTTACTTTATCAGCACTCAAATATGCTTCTTCTATATAAAGCAAGGGGCTCAGAACTCGGTTTATATTCATTATTTTTTATAATAATATAATCATAAATTAAAATGCCACATTTCTATATATAGCAAGGCCATTAGAACGCTTTCTTTTAATAATAACACTATCGTAAATTCTTATATTTGCTAAAAATCACAATAAAACGCCAAATAGTTCCGGTAAAACATTAAAAAGCTATAAAAATACCAGGTCAGATTGGCTGGCACACAGAGTGACTGCAGACAGTATGGTTTGGCTTTCCATCAAACTGTGCTTAAAAATAAGAACCTAAATACTCAGCATGAGTGAGAGCAAGCAAAAGCCAGTCATTTAAATTCCCATTAATCACCTTCGCATTGGTTCTCTATCAGTCAGGTCAAGTGAACTCCAGTGAATTTCCCAGTAGACTAGCCTCTGCTCTGCCAAGATCCCAGGCTGCCATGAAAAATCTATAATCACTTACTTCTCTGTACATTTTACAGTGGATGCCTCTGTTACAGACAAAATGAGGCCATCCACTCCTAAATAATGTATTATCACATGGAAGATTTTACATTTTAACACCTACTTGTATATGAACAAAGACAGTGAAGAAATAAAAGGTTAAAAATGACTTATCATAATGCATTACAGATTGACATATTAATATGTTTGGGGGTGCATGTACTGTATGTACAAACTGAAACAGACAGACAGAACGTGGCAAAGACAGCATATACAGTAGGTCACACATATAGGTCATATGGGACATATTCATGCAAATTCTCTTATTCTTATTACTTATAGGGGAAGAAAAGCAGAGGGAGAGAGAGAGAGACAGAGAGAGAGAGAAATAAAGAAAGGGAGAGAGAAATAGAAGGAGAGAGAAATGAGAGAGAGGCGGATGTGTTTAAGCTCAATCCGTTTCCATTAAGATGACTAATGTTTGGAGTTGAAGTGAGATTCTGGGACATCTCCCATTCACAGCCCCCACATACATTAAAATTCTCCTTCCCAGTCCAACTGAATAAAACCCATATGGACCGTATGAAATTACTTTGCTTGTTTAAGTAGTCACCTCCCTTTTACCATGACTTCACTACAGCTTGTCCCTGCGCACATAGCCATGACATAAATCTGTGTGCAAAACGAGCCAACTAATACGTGAACAGTTCCAGTACAGTATAATACAATACCGTGAAAGGGAGGCTGGCTGGAACAGTGACACTGGACCACAGACTGTCCAGATCTGGGTTCTTTATTGAGCTTGCCTGGTGCAGTAGAGAAAACAAATACGAGTCTATTTCAGATGTGGTCTGACTGTCCACATCTCATATAAAGATGCCTCACAATGGAACTCACTCTCTCTCAGATTCATTGCGTCAATAATTAATAACAATATAAAATAGTGATATTCAAAAAAGTTTTCATAAAAATAAATAATAGAAATAATAACATTAAAATGGTAACTCTCTCTCTCTCTTAAATTTAAATTCAAACTGCTTTATTGGCATGAAAATCATTGTGTCAATATTGCCAAAGCAATAATGTATACAATATACATTGTTATAAAATAATGAATAATAATATACAATTGTAATATTAAAAAGGCACAGAAGATAGGCCTATTTGACAGTCTGATAATTCAATCCGGGCCTTTTTTTTGCTGAACAACAACTTTTTTCTCAACAAACTTTCTTTCATGGTATTCATAGATCACAAAGTTATCCTCAGTGATGATAGCCACCATTTGTTTGCCATAATTTAAAAGAAGGTCCAAGGAAAGCACAAACAAGACAAGCTGTGAATGAATAGTCAAGAGAAACTATTTAAATCGCTCAGTTCGGACAAACGCTTCCTGATTCTAAAGTTATCTGGGTCCGACTTGCCAAGCCTTTGATAGACAATGACAACTCCCCATTTTTAGAGGCTACTGAAACAGGGAAAGGGAGGGGGATTGAGGGAGAAACAGAGATGAGAGAGAACGGCAGAGAGGGAGAGAGAGTGTAAGGTGGAGAGAGAGTGTAAAAGAGAGAGAGAGTGTAAGAGAGAGAGAGAGAGTGTAAAAGAGTGAGAGAGAGAGAGTGAAAGTGAAACAGGGAGGGGGATGACTGCAGCGTTCCCTCAATCCTAATTTATCTTAGTCTTCCATGCCGTACGGCTCAACTCATGGTCCATTCACACACAGGCAGCTCTGGGAGGAACTAAATCAGACCCCTGTAGGGGGGTCTAGGCTGGGGGGGCGGGGGTTTGAATGCCTCTCAGAGGTGCTCCCCCCCACAGCCTCTGGAGACTGGCTCTCATTTATAGCAAAGTGTAAATAATGTGAAACACGAGCTTTGGAGAGAAAGAGAAAAATCGCTGCCAAGTAGAATGGGCTTTCTCTCATAAAGGCCCCCTTTATGTTGAGGAACAAGAGAAATGATACTACATAACATTTTGTGACAGAGGTTTTTGTGCTGAAAGCATGTCTTTTCTCATATGGTGAGAAATACAATTTCACAATAGTGAATTGAGAGCACGGCCAAATCATGTCGTTTTTGGATGAGAAGCCACAGTAAGAGGGTTTAGATTGCAGGCGGCCAAATAAAGCTGGCAGTGACAGCCAAGTTTAACAGGCCGGGCCAAAGTCATTAACCCAAACTTTTTACTTAAAACATTAATGTTTCTACACAGAAAATTGGCCAATGTTAACTAGTGTTGATTTTTCAGTGTAACATTGCTAGTGTTGATTCAAGAGTTAAATTAACTCAGCAAAGAGTTGAATTAACAATCAGTGGTGTAAAAGAACACCAGTGTTGGTGTTAATAACAAAAGTTGAGCCAAAACCACGCCCACCATTATCATATTTCCCAGCATGCTCGATTGCAGGTTATTATTGTTTATATGCTTTAGGTAATGCTATATCTTAGTCTTCCCAACCCTGGCAGTCAATCTGAATGCAGCTTGCAGGTGAATAAATGGATTGATTAGTCTGATTGATCTTATGCTACTCAAATTTAAATAAAAACAATTCTAAACAAATCCAATCTGTTAGTTGGAATTATTGCACCTGTTACTGAAATGGTTGTTCCAGTTAGATGCTTTAGGTAATGCTATATCTTAGTCTCCCCTACCCTGGCAGTCATTCTGAATGCAGGTTGCAGGTGAATAAATGTTTGTCCAAATGTTGGATATCCCTAGTGATTGGAAACTGAGGTTTTCTGAAGCCTATGAGGCTTTCACCAAATTGTGCCGAAAGAGTTCATTACTCAAAGCTTTAAACACAATGCACATTAGTGACATCTGCTGGTCAATAAATAAATATCAGCATGTTTCAGAATCACCTTTATACGCCAAGTACATTTACACATACCAGAATTTGTCTTAGTGAGAAAGTGCTGACAGCAATAGACAATATACAAACAGAATACAGACACAGACGTCATACAGAATATACAATATCAGAACAGCAAACATAAAACTCTTGAGTATAGGCTGATTACAGTGGGAATATATATATCTGATGTTTATACAGACACTTTTCACCCCTGCATTCATCAAAACGTTGTGGCGCAATGAATAGGTGTGAATTTTTATAAACTAAAGTTAGTAAGAATGTCCTGCTTACCTTTTTTGCATCCTGGTTCACCATTTCTTTCAAAAAATAAAACTGCATCTGTGGTATTGTTTAAGATGCTGAAGACAAAATATTATCATAGGATAAACTAAATAAAACAAATTATTTGAACAACAATTTAACAGAAAATTCACAGAAAATAATTTTCCAAACTTAGCCAGGATTTGATTCTGCGCCTATGGTGTCCGATTGCTTCGTATTCCTCGACCCTACCTGCCGAGTTACCGTTCAGGTGGTATGTATTGAAAATCTAAGTAAATTGGTAAATAAGGTGTCCAGTAGAGGTCGGTGATTGAAAGCAACTAGGCTCAAATTAGAAATACAATGTAGCCAGTGTTTCAAAGGCTGAGTTTAGACCGGCAAGTCCATTTCTAATCTTTTTTTCATACATTTGTATTTTGACCATCAGATCAGCTCTGAAAAAGATCTGATGTGAACAGATCTGATGTGATTGGTCAAAAGACCAATTAGTGGGGACTGTTTTTCAACAGGACAATGACCCAAAACACACCTCCAGGCTGTTTAAGGGCTATTTGACAAAGGAGAGTGGGAGTGCTGCATCAGATGACCTGGCCTCCACAATCACCCGACCTTAACCCAATTGAGATGGTTTGGGATGAGTTGGACCGCAGAGTGAAGGAAAAGCAGCCAACAGGTGCTCAGAATATGTGGGCTCCTTCAAGACTGTTGGAAAAGCATTCCTCATGAAGCTGGTTGAGAGAACACCAAGAGTGTACAAAGCTGTCATCAAAGCAAAGAGTGGCTACTTTGAAGAATCTCAAATATAAAATATATTTTGATTTGTTGAACACTTTTTTTGGTTACTACATGATTCCATATGCGTTATTTCATAGTTTTGATGTCTTCACTATTATTCTACAATGTAGAAGACAGTAAAAAAAAAAAGGTGTGTCCTAACTTTTGACTGATACTGTATACAGTGCATTCGGAAAGTATTCAGAGCTCTTGACTTATTTCACAGTTTGTTACGTTACAGCCTTATTCTAAAATGTATTCAATTAATTGTTCCTCATCAATCTACACACAACACCCCATAATGACAAAGTGAAAACAGGTTTTTAGAAATTTTTGCAAATGTATTACAAATAAAAAAAAAGAAATACCTTATTTACATAAGTATTTAGACCCTTTGCTATGAGACTCGAAATTGAGCTCAGGTGCATCCTGTTCCATTGATCATCCTTGAGATGTTTCTACAACTTGATTGGAGTCCACCTGTGGTAAGTTCAATTGATTGGACATCATTTGGAAAGGAACACACCTGTCTATATAAAGTCCCACAGTTGACAGTGCATGTCAGAGCAAAAACCAAGCCATGAGGTTGAAGGAATTGTCTGTAGAGCTCCGAGACAGGACTGTGTCGAGGCACAGATCTGGGGAAGGGTACCAAAACATTTCTGCAGCATTGAAGGCCCCCAAGAACACAGTGGCGTTCATAATTCTTAAATGGAAGAAGTTTGGAACCACCAAGACTATTCCTAGAGCCAAACTGAGCAATCAGGGGGGAAGGGCCTTGATCAGAGAGGTGACCAAGAATCCGATGGTAACTCTGACAGAGCTCCAGAGTTCCTCTGTGGAGAGGGGAAAACCTTCCAGAAGAGAAACCATCTCTGCAGCACTCCACCAATCAGGCCTTTGGTAGAGTGGCCAGATGGAAGCCACACCTCAGTAAAAGGCACATGAGCCCGTATGGAGTTTGGCAAAAGGCACCTAAAGGACTCTCAGACCATGAGAAACAAGATTCTCTGGTCTGATGAAACCTAGATTGAACTCTTTGGCCTGAATGCCAAGCGTCACGTCTGGAGGAAACCTGGCACCATCCCTACGGTGAAGCATGGTGGTGGCAGCATCATGCTGTGGGGATGTTTTTCAGCGGCAGGGACTGGGAGACTAGTCAGAATCAACGGAAAGATGAACGGAGCAAAGTACAGAGACATCCTTGATGAAAAGCTGCTACAGAGCGCTCAGGACCTCAGACTGGGGTGAAGGTTCACCTTCCAACAGGACAAAGACCCTAAACACACAGCCAAAACAATGCAGGAGTGGCTTTGGGACAAGTCTCTGAATGTCCTTGAGTGGCCCAGCCAGAGCCTGGTCTTGAACCCGATCGAACACCTCTGGAGAGACCTGAAAACAGATATGCAGCGACGCTCCCCATACAACCTGACAGAGCTTGAGAGTATCTGCAGAGAAGAATTTCCCCAAATACAGGTGTGCCAAGTTTGTAGCTTCATACCCCAAAAGATTTGAGGCTGTAATCGCTGCCAACGGTGCTTCAACAAAGTACTGAGTAAAGGGTATGAATACTTTTGTAAATGTGATATTTCATATTTCAGTGATATAAATGTGATATTTCAGGTTTCTAAAAAACAGTGTTTGCGCTGTCATTATGGGATATTGTGGGGTAGGTTCTTTCAAGATTCGATACTAGTGTGCTGCAATTTCAATATACTGTAGATTCTTCTGTTGTGTGAGCTATCTAGAGCTATCCTCTGTACGCCTTGAGCTATCTAGATAAAAACAAAAACCTTTCAGCAGAGGTTGGCGCTCTCTGTCCCGCAGTTCCGACACCCTATAAGTTGGTTGTGTAATGTCCAAAGCTTTAAATGTCATCAATCACGTGATATTTATCTTTTGACACAAGTATTGATACTTTTCTATTGGATCAGACTGCTTAGGAAATGTTTAATATATTTTCTATATATCCCTACTCTGGCTGGATTCCCCCCAAAAAATACAAATCACTTTGCAAGAGAGCATAATGTAACTTGCAGGCCTAACATATTCGCCTAGGATCTCACTTGGTGATGGCCACAGGACAAAAAATGTATGAATGCAAACAATCATGTCTCTGTCACTAACAAATACATTGGTTGTAACTCTATAATTAACTCGAAAGGCACACTGGGCAATATGCAAATAAGGCGTTACACTAAGCAAAGTTTTAATTAAACACTGAAAAGTGTGGAATAGTGTTACATTTAACACTCTTAAAATTGATTCAACAGTGGATAATTTGTGGTGTGCTGACACCAGAAAACCCACATCCACACAGAGAGAACTATTATTAGTAACCCCACTTTTGATCACCTTGAATCCTGCTGAAATGGCCTCCTGTAATTTCTTTATTTACATTAAGTAATTGTTTGATTAATTAATAACACACAGACAGTCTCCCGATAATCCGAGAGTACTCAAGTGTGAGTACTTCATCACAATAATGCACTCTGGTGCATAGCTATCTTTTTAATGAAGATTAGGTTTAAAATCACAGCAGGCCAGGGGACATGCGTCTGAGTGGCTTCTGGACACCATCCAGCATTACTAGCCAGCCAAGCCAGCAGCCAAGAGGTAACAGGCCCCCGGCCCAGCCCCCGGCCCAGCCAGTCTTTAATTTACAGCTACAGGGGGACAGGAGAAGAAGTGATGACAGATTAGTGTCCGGGGCTGGTCAGGCAGGTCAAGTGTCAGAACAACCGTTGGTATCTGAGATGACACAGTGACATAGTCAGTAGCTCACTGCAATCAGTGGAATTACCTTTGAGAGGGGAAGAACCCCCCTCATCTAATTTCCACACTACACACACCAACACAAACACACATGCAGGCGTCCACGCACACGTACCATTCCCCTGGAGTTCCAGGAAGTGCTGTCTAATGTTTTCCAGTCAGGTGGATGTGGGGGGTACAGAGCAGTCAGACAGAAACAATATCAGTCACTCTCTGTCTGTCTGGGGGTTTCCTGTTGTCCAGGCAGCAACTGGACAGGACATAGCCTGGTGTTCCCATATTTGTTTATGCTGTCTTGCCAACTCAACACAGGAGTTGGCAAGACAGCACAAACAGATGTGTGACCAGGCTAGACAGGACGCGGATGAGGATGAGTGGGTAGACTGGAGCTTATCTCTCAGACTCTGGGCTCACACTGGCATTCCACTCCTCTCGCTGGTGCAGAAGAGAGACACAGAGCGGGGTTTCCATGTGCGTCACTACTGTGACACAGCGAATGGAATGGTCAACCAACATGGTTAGTCAGTCAGCCAGGATGGAATAGCAAAGTCAGTCGGTCATGGACAGGAGAAGCAGATGTCCGTGCTGGCTGGCACAGTCCAGGGACTCCATCATCCTAACCCTCTTTCAAACATTTGATTGAGCCTGTCTGGAGTTCCATAATATGGACAGGATTTGCATATTTGGGACTTTTCCATTGTTTCCATATTGCTAGCAGCCAGACAAACTCAATCAAATTCTATATGAAACCAGGTCTGTCATCATCAGACAACAATTATCATCATCTTAACTCTTCTAGTAGAAATTAATACCACTGATTTGGAGTTAGCTAAGTCACCACTTAAAGAAACATAGACTCAAATTATTTTCTACTTATTATAGGCTATCTCTATTTGCAATACTATAGTAACCGGACAGATATTCCACTATGGTTCCTGAAAGTCAGATGACGGTTTAAATTCACACAGGCCAAAACTTAATCTCTTGGCCTCAGGTCCCAAAGAATGGACAGATATTCTTCAATAGTTTCTGAATATGAGTTCATGAAAGTAGAAGTTAGACAGAAGGTCTAGCCTAAATGCACGTACACTGTGCATTTAGGTTCTACATAATTTCTTGGCCCCAAGGATCCAGGTCCCAAAAACTTTGGGTCAGATTCAGGACATGACATCATAATGTGGAGGAGGACAACGTACAGTATCATTAGAGAGCGGATCTGCAGATCACATCTGATTTAGAGCCCAGAATGTTCTACAATGTCACCAGATACATGTTATGGTCCTACAGTAGCAGCAGGGAATATAGTAAACAGGCAATCATTATTTATGCAGGATTTCAACAAGCCCCCCATTTCCCATAGACTACAGTACACCACTAAAGAGGCACGTCAATTTAAAGGATTCTGATTTGTGCGCAAAAGTGGTGAAAAGTGGTGTAATTGCATTTGCTGGTGATCGGGGGGTGGTGTAAATCAGGTAATGATCTGCAGCAGCAGCACATAACGTTAGTGCTTTGTGAGTGTGCACTTTGGGGCTGGTTTAGAAATAGTGTACAAAAGTATAGGGTTTAGACCCAAAGGTCTTTGTCTGGCTTTGAATGGGCTTTCCAAACTATTGAGTTCAGGAAATTATTGCATTGGGGAATTGACTGGATATATTATATCAGCAGCTGGGAAAAGTCCAGTATCTGATCCTCAAACCCAACAAACCCTTCCCTTGTTCTTTGTGATTATATGTTAATAGCTTTACTCCTGTAGATCTTACATGCTGCCATCATGTCTATAGAGGGATTATTACCATAGTACCATAACCTTCCCACCAGAGATTTTGACCAGTGATAATAACCAATAGGCTCCCCACTCTTCATCTTCAGCAGTGATCCACCACATCCCTGCCAGACCATGGGCCGAACTGTATGCTTTTCAAGAACCGAACAAGACTGAAAACATTTTACTATGATAGTGAAATCTGGCCACAATGCTGGCCTTTAGGAGTACATATAAGCTATAGCATAAAGTCCATACTGTATGTACTGTACAATCAACATGCTTGAGTTGAGCAACAAATTCCTTTGAGAGCATTAGAGCCTTTTAAAGAGTTTGAGAGGCTTTTTCAATTCTGTTTGCCAGTCTTACAATATTTATGTGAACTAATTTGCTGAAAGAATGGAAGAAGGGAGAGCGTTTGGCATGTCAGGCTGTGAGGGATAACTAGTAGGGTCAGTGTGGAGAGACAGTGGATGGAATCTGCCACCACATTGGCTGAGATTATATTTTCCCTCTTGGGGCCGGCCAATAATCCTGCATATAAATAAGGAGAGATGCAGGGGAGAGGGAGGAGGGCAGAATTGATGGGTTTTGGCTGGGCTAAATGGAGACTGGAAGTTGCTCAATGGAGTGGAGGAAAATAAGTAGAGTTACTCTATGTACAGTACGGGATCAAAAAGCTGACTCACAGAGGGTGACATTGTGATGGTTCGTAAATACTCTGTACGCAGCATATAGAAAAAACATTACTTGATTACACAGAGAAGGGGTATTGCTGCTCTTGCTGTGCCAGAAACAAGTACAAAAACACCAAGAGCAGACTAGCAGCAGGGAAGGAAGGAGGAGTAGAGGTATAGATCCCTGGCTAGTATTCAATACAACCTCTACTGTAAGCAAAAGTGAAATAGCCCATACTCATGTATTCCTGTGTCCAAGTCATTATGGGTAGTGAGTGTGTCTACTGTCAGCAGGTGGCATATCATTCATCAAAACACTGCTGAGAAGTGGAAACGTATCTTACCTGCAAGTCTGCACTGTCACTGTTGAAATGCGGCACCATGGAAATAGCATGATTTGCTTTGCTGAGGGGAGTTGGAAAGCCGCAGAAGATTCATTTACAACATTTACATTCAATTACGAAGTTAAGGATGCTCCTTTTGAGGGTATAAACTGAACTAAATGTGCATGCTGCAGAACTGCTTTAGGAAGGTATATTTTCTACAAAGGCATACATTTGGTACCTCACATCAGAGCATGAGCACAGCAGATTAGATTTTTCTCTCCAGAAAAAGCAAAAGGGGACAGCTACAGTTACAGCTAAGATGACTGTCTATCTGCTAAATCAAAAGTATTGACATTAGATGGTCATTTTTTAGAAATCAAGCACTTTTATCCAAGATACAGCCAGAGGACAACTCGTCAACGGTTCGTTCGGGTTCAACATCAATCTACAAATCTAAACAACCTTTCAATTTGATGCTCGTGCTGGTCACACACATTCTCAGGCTCTGAAAACATCAGCCTTTCTTTATTTAAAATATAAACTTTCTCCTTGACTTTTACATTTCTCTCATGATCCAAATACAATTCCTACATGATTTTGGAAATTATTTGGATATTATTTTTCCTGGAACAATCCCTGGAATCCCTAATATATTTGTGGGTTTAGGATTAAGCTGAGAATGGCAGAGAGATTTCCACACAGAGGACTTAGAAGGTTTTATTGAGAAAAAGACTTGTTCACCTCCCTTCCCCACCCTTTCTACAGACGACCAAAGGTCAAACTAATTACATTGTGCAGTAGTGAGGATATCGGCATATGTTGCTAACATGGGGTGTTTAATATTAAATGTTTATCACGAGATGAGACAAACAACTTAAAGGGGGGCTGAACTCACCAATTCCGCATGTGTTTTTACGCTGCTCATTAGGAAAAAATTAGATTTGCATCTTGGAGGTGTGTTTCGATGTGGGTGTGTTATGATCGCTATATCGTACCCTGGCAGTTGTTGTTTTTCCCTCTTGAGTCACGGTAGCAACATTTAGCTCTCAAAAGATCAAGAATTGATCTACACTGAACAAAAATATAAATGCAACATGTAAAGTGTTGGTTCCATGTTTCATGAGCTGAAATAAAAGATTCCAGACATGTTTCATATGCACAAAAAGCTTATTTCTCTCAAATTGTGCACCGTTTCCTGATGTCAACGTTGTGAACAGAGTGCCCCATGGTGGGGTTATGGTATGGGCAGGCATAAGCTTCGGACAACGAACACAATTGCATTTTATCGATGGCAATTTGAATGCACAGAGATACCGTGATGAGATCCTGAGGCCCATTGTCGTGCCATTCATCCGCCGCCATCACCTCTTGTTTTAGCATGATAATACACAGCCCCATGTCGCAAGGATCTGTACACAATTCCTGGAAGCTAAAAATGTCCCAGTTCTTCCATGGCCAGCATACTCACCAGACATGTCACCCAAATGAGACGGGGGAGCCTAGAGATTATTTTTTTAATTGACTGATTTCCATTTATGGACTGTAGATCAGTAAAATCTTTGAAATTGTTGCATGGTTCAATTAAATATAAACTGAAAATCTCGTACAACGCTGTGTACTACTCCCTTCACAGAACAGCGTAAACTGGCTCTAACCAGAATAGAAAGATGAGTGGGAGGCCCGGTGCACAACTGAGCAAGAGGACAAGTACATTAGAGTGTCTAGTTTGAGAAACAGACGCCTCACAAGTTCTCAACTGGCAGCTTCATTAAATAGTACCCACAAAACACCAGTCTCAACGTCAACAGTGAAGAGACGACTGCGGGATGCTGGCCTTCTAGGCAGAGTTGCAAAGAAAAAGCCATATCTCAGACTGGCCAATAAAAAGAAACGATTAAGATGGGCAAAATAACACAGACACTGGACAGAAGACCTCCTAGAAGGCCAGGCCCAGTTATCCCAGTAATAACGCCTTGCATTACACTTGGGTAGAAAACACTTAAATTTGCTCAACTTCCCATTGGCTCAACTATTGGCTCAACTTACCCCAAGGCAAACATTGTTGACTATATTAGCCCACACAGTTACAAGGATGCACTTTCATGCTAGGGTTAGGACCTCATATTGAATCTTATAGAGACCCCAACTGATGTATACAGATGCAGGATCTTAATCTGATCACTCGACCCCACTGCAATTGTCGCGACCTTGACTTTGAATACCATAACACAATAAATGAATTTGAGTTGGTGGAAATCAGTTTTTTGGACCTAACTTGCTCACCACTTTTTCCATGTGGTTTCTTCTTTCACAGACTCCATGAAATATTTGGTCAAATGACTAATTTTGCGTATGGTTTCCTGGAAACAAAAGTGAGCCCACGTTTCATCACACACAAACAGGACATTTAAACACACCTTGCTTTGCAAACACAGAACACATAGAATAGCCCTGTGTTTACAGTCCTGTACTGGCTGTTTCCTGAATCCTGATGTTGGTCTGTCTCCAATGAGAATGTTTATGTAACAAAATAGTGCTGTGGCTGCAGATTCCTCTTGTCTTTCTTTCCACATTCTTTGGTGTTTTGCTAATGCTCATCGTGTCATGGTCTGACTCTGCCTAGCTCTTGAGGAGTATCCACCAGGTACAATGGATCTCAACATAATCACAAACATTTCTGCAAACAAATTAGATATCAATGTCAAAACCAATGAACGTATTGTTTATTACTTAAGAGAGAGGCTCTCAGTTGTCAATGTCAACATGAATTATGCTACATCTAACATAGTGGTTATAGTTTCTACAAGCAAGCACTTACGGTTGGGTTTGACACGATAGTGTAAAAAAGGGCAGGCCTATAATAGTCTAAGCACTTTCTATGGGTGAGTGAGCAATACGGATGGAAACAGTACAGTAAATGTCATAATGAGAGGTATCCCTCCTAGTGAAAGGAGGAATGTGAGAGACAATGCCCTGATTGCCCTGCATGTATTAAAGCAGCCCAGCTGTTAGGGAGGTGTGGTGTGTGAATTCTGCTGACGGGGATGTGCACACACACATAGCTTCGCCCAAGAACCCAGCAGCACAAGAACCAAGAACCCATCTGCAGGTGATTGCATCACATAACCTGAACACTACATCTCTCTCTCTCTCTCTCTCTCTCTCTGGATACCAAATCTATCCAAGCCTCGCCCTCATAAACATAAGGAGCTATCCATCCTCTGCCAGCAGCCCCAGGAGCCCACCCAACCCACTCTGCTCTTGTTTTATATTTAGTGTATACTGAATGTGATAACTCTACTATTGTGAAAGTGTCAGGTCAGGAACAGACGTTTATCAGAACAATAAGAACTGTACATGTACTTTCTCAGCAGACACACTGCAATTCCCTTAGAGACAAAGCCTGTGTTATCACAGTCTGATTAGTTTGGTTACGTAGTGTTGTTTCGGATGAGGAATCTTTTCCTGTGGGTTGTTGATGTGTGTCCTGAGAAAGTCTCTCCAGCACTGTGTGTAGTAGACTGTCTAGCCTATCGCTCTCCTTCACTGAAACTTCTGATGCCCAAGTGTGAGAAAAGACAACAAACAGTCATGTCGTTCCAGTGACCACCATTGTTATTGCTGCATTGATATCAGACAAAAACACTCCAGAACTATCAAACGCTTCTCTGCATTCCCAACATTCTGGCAGCTTTTCCTGCATTACCACTACCTCCAAACATCCTGGCCAAGCTGCATGGGCAAGAAACCCACAGGACCGTGCAAGCTCACTATCCTTTTTTGAGCATGAGAAACGCTCTAACCGTCTCTCTCTCTTTCTCTCTCTGATCTTGCCAGTCGCCACAGTTCACCATGGCCGGGTCTTTTATTCTGCCTCCAGACGTCTACATGACGTCTGATCTGAAAATAGGCCCACTGTTCTGTGTTCAGCCATAATATTTCACTGATACGGTCATCATCAGAGTATCTGCTGAGCGTGGACACTGGGCCATTCTCCCAGTGTGTAGAGCGCTGGACCACAGTCAGAAGGGGAGAGTGGAGAGCCAGTATGTAGTGGTGGTTAGTTTAGATTTAAAAACATTATCTTCTAATGAGGAAAGTATTGGTGCAGCAAACAGACAAGATAGGTTAATCAACCTGGTGAGAAATAGATTAAAATCCTCCTCTCAGTCCTTGATCAAATCCCTCTCTCATCGATTGATTTATCCTCTCCTCTGCAGACTTCTGTACATCCTGACAAATCAGCCCATTTAGTGATAAATTCTCATTAACCTTATGAATGTTTTTTCAATTGGATGGGGCAATGGAGGTATGAGAATAATAATAGCATGATTGATAAACTTTACAGTAGACCGCATCAAATTATAATAATGGTCTTTATGGGATGTGTGCGTGTGTGTGTGTGTGTACACATACAGTACCAGTGAAAGGTTTGGACACACCTACTCATTCAAGGGTTTTTCTTTTTTTTTTTTACTATTTTCTACATTGTAGAATAACAGTGAAGACATCAAAACTATGAAATCACATGGAATCATGTAGTAACTCAAAAAGTGTTAAACAAATCAAAATATATTTTATAATTTAGATTCTTCAAAGTAGCCACCCTTTGCCTTGATGACAGCTTTGCACACGCTTGGCATTCTCTCAACCAGCTTCACCTGGAATGCTTTTCCAACAGTCTTGAAGGAGTTTCCACATATTTTGAATACTTGTTGCTTTTCCTTCACTCTGCGGTCCGACTCATCCCAAACCATCTCAATTGGGTTGAGGTCGGCGGATTGTGGAGCCCAGGTCATCTGATGCAGCACTCCATCACTCTCCTTCTTGGTCAATTAGCCCTTAAAAAGCCTGGATGTGTGTTGGGTCATTCTCCTGTTGAAAAATAAATGATAGTCCCACTAATCGCAAACCAGATGTGATGGTGTATCGCTGCAGTATGCTGTTGTAGCCATGCTGGTTAAGTGTGCCTTGAATTCTAAATAAATCACAGACAGTGCCACCAGCAAAGCACCCCCACATCATTACACCTCCTCCTCCCTGCTTCACTGTGAGAAACACACATGCGGAGATAATCCGTTCACCTACTCTGCATCTCACAAAGTCACAGTGGTTGGAACCAAAAGTTTCAAATTCAGCTCACTGGTCACCATAGCAACACCCACCTGTAGCACACGCTCCAGCAGGTATATTGCACTGGTCATGCCCAAAGCCAACACTTCCTTTGGCCCTCTTTCCTTCCAGTTCTCTGCTGACTATGACTGGAACGAATTGCAAAAATCTCTGAAGCTGGAGTCTTATATCTCCCTCTCTAACTTTAAGCATCAGCTGTCAGAACAGCTTACCGATCACTGTACCTGTACACAGCCAATCTGTAAATATCACACCCGACGACCTCATCCCCATATTATTACTTACCCTCTTGCTCTTTTACACCCCAGTATCTCTACTTGCACATCATCATCTGCACATCTATCACTCAAGTATTAATGCTAAATTGTAATTATTTTATTTGCAAAGTTATCATCAAGGCAAATGGTGGCTACTTTGAAGAATCTCAAATATAAAATATATATTGATTTGTTTAACACTTCTTTGGTTATGTGTTATTTCATAGTTTTGATGTCTTCACTATTATTCTACAATGTAGAAAATAGTAAAAATAAAGAAAAACCCTTGAATGAGTAGGTGTGTCCAAACTTTTTACTGGTACTGTATGTGTAAAGGAGTGTAAATTACTCTTCCTAGCCTGGTATTGAGAACCTTATATTGTGATGGATCGTACAGTGAAATTACTGTTATGGCTGATGCATTACACTGTAACGAACCAACTAAAGAGGAATTACTCTGATTATTAAAGACTTCCCAGAATTAGTCCTAATGATATCACAGATAAACCATCTGTTTAGATTCTAAACTCCTTTAGAAGGAGATGGTAAAGATGAAACAATCAAACACTGTTTCCAGCGCCTGATCCATTAAGGCCAGTTTCTCTTCTTTAGTAGCCTAATCTCAGAACCCATAACCAATCCTGCGCTAGCTAGCTAGCTAGCGAACTAGATTAAATTTTTTTCATCAAAGCTCATCAAAGTCTGTCACGAGAGATTACTCCTACAGTTTCTTCACTGAACATCAGGCCCACAGCGCTCTCCAACATCCTAAAATAACCTGTATCTGTGGATCCATATCAAACATAGTCATGGTCAGTTGATGACACTATACATTTGATTTATATTTGATGTGTGCGACTCCATTGAGGATAGTTACGCCCTCACTCAACTCTCCAACACTATCATCCTAAAATAATCTCTATCTATGGCTTGGCTTCATATCAATAGTCATGGTCAATTGATAATAACACACATTTGACATGTAGTGTAGCCTGAGCTCTAAATTGCACATATGCTCCTAAATATTTAGCTGTGCGACCTGGAATTGTTATTCGGGAGCACAAGAAAACAATGTATGACACACAATAATTGTTGTAATTATTAATGAAACGTCTTGTTTTTAGCCCAATCCGTTCAAAAGATATGACCCATATTACCAGCACTACGTTTTTTGCTTTCTATCACGCATTGGTGGGGCGCATTTTTACATTCTTAAACAGGGTCGTGTTTTGGGGGACGCATGGCTCTCAACCTTCGCCTCTCCCGAGTCCGTAGGGGAGTTGCAGCGAAAGGACAAACTGTAACTACCAATTGGATATCACAAAATTGGGGAGAAAAAGGGGTAAAAGTACAAAAAAACGAAACAACAAACAGGGAAAAACCCAAACCGGTCCATGCATCAATACTGTGATCTGATATTTTGGCCATACCGCCCAGCTTTACCCGAGTGTGAATCCATCGAGGATAGTAATGCCCTCACTAAACTTTCATCCTAAAATATCTATGGCTTCATATCAATAGTCATGGTCAATTGATAATAATAAACATTTGACATGTAGTGTGAATCCATTGAGGATAGAAAAACCCTCACTCAACTCTCCAACACTATCATCTTAAAATAACCTCTATCTATGGCTTCATATCAAACATAGTCATGGTCAATTTATAATAACAACACATTTGATATGTAGCCTAGTGTGTGTGACTCTACTGAGGATAGTAAAAGCTCTCTGGCAGTACTAGTCATTTTTGGCCAGTGTATATTAAGAATACTTAGAACAGTCTCAATTCGTTGGGACATGAACTCTACAAGGTGTCGAAAGCGTTCCACAGTTGTGCCAAGTTGGCTGGATGTCCTTTGGATAGTGGACCATTCTTGATACACACAGGAAACTGTTGAGTGTGAAAAACCCAGCAGTGTTGCAGTTCTTGACACAAACCGGTGCGTCTGGCATCTAATACCATACCCCTTTTAAAGGCACTTAAATATTTTTTTCTTGCCCATTCTCCCTCTGAATGGCACACATAAACAATCCATAATTGTCTCAAGGCTTAAAAATCCTTCTTTAATCAGTCTCCTCCCCTTCATTTAGACTGATTGCAGTTGATTTAACAAGTGATATCAATAAGGGATCATAGCTTTCACCTGGATTCACCTGGTCAGTCTATGTCATGGAAAGAGCGGGTGTTCTTAATGTTTTGTACACTGTATATGAAACATACTGTACGTGATACAAATACTTGACAGATGACAGATGCTACCCAAGGGGGCTGTAATTGAATGATGTTTAGCCTCATATGAACTGGACACACACATACACACAAGCGCGCACACGCGCACGCACACACATACATTCCGGTGGAGGAAAACACAGTGTCAGACAGACAGCAGGAAGTGACAGCATAGATGGATCACACCACAGGGCTGATGGGACACCTTCCAGTTGTTCTAGAGGACAAGTCACCCTGAGAAGCTTGAGGACACCTCACCTCACTGTGTGTTCAGTACAGAGGACTCATGTCTGAACTGTTTTTTACCCCAAATTTGGCTGATATAAATCTACAGTAATAACAACAACAGTTATAAAATCCACAGTGACAAAATTCGAATGACTTCATTGATGTCTTCATTACGCCTTGGCCAGAAACCAAATCCTAAATGAAAACAACAAAAACACCTACATGATATGTGAACAACAATATAGAGTCTGTGTGTGAAATAGCCAATGCTCTCCCTCATTTGAGCGACCTGTTCGAGAGCAGTATAGTAGAGAAATGTGTGTGACAGGAACCAAGAGTCTAATCTCTCCTGCTGGCATGCAGCAGCTCTATACTGTAGCCTCCGAATCAGAGCCTGCCGTGCTATCTCACACCACACAAACTACCGCTCACTAGCTGATAACGCTACACTGTCTGTGTGGTGTGGGCTGTGGCCTCACTGGCTGCCTGCCTGGCTTTTCTCTATTGCCTGCTTGGCCACACTGTGAGTGACACAGGGACTTCACTGGCTGCACACACTGGGGTGGAAAGAGATCCGGCTACAAACAGAGGCGCTCCCACACACACACTCCGAAACACATACATGCACACACAAAGATGCATGCGCAGCACATACACACACACACCTTTGTCAGCTGTGCAACAAGTTATTTTACACTAGAGGAGGCACTGAGCCCACAGACAGGAGCTGAAAATACAGATATGCTGTTCATGTATGGACAGAGGTAGGACACAACCTGAAAGGAACATTTGTTGATGAGAGAACAGAAAGAAGCAAGAAGAAAGAGAGACAGAGATACCAATGGTTTCTCTGACTAATGTGAAGTTAAAGGCTGCTAAATGAAGTTAAAAGAGACTTTGAAATGTAAATGTATTAAGCAGTCTATCCTTAGGGCAGGAGAGAGAGAGAGAGAGAGAGAGAGAGAGAGAGAGAGAGAGAGAGAGAGAGAGAGAGAGAGAGAGAGAGAGAGAGAGAGAGAGAGAGAGAAGAAGAGAGAGAGAGAGATAGAGAGGCGAGAGAGAGAAGCGAGAGAGAGAAAGAGAGAGAAGCTGCATGAGAAAGCGATACCATCTCCACTGGCTGATTCCCTGCCTGCCTCTGACAGAGAGGAAGCTGCTGGAAGATAAACACATTCAGCACTTTTCATGTCCAGATATCGTGAACCACACACACACGCTGGCACACACAAAGCCAAAAACACACACACACACACACACACACACCTCTATATGTCTGACTATTAACCTTTAAATGGGATTTTCTGACATGGCATGAGATCAGATTCATAACTAAGCTTTTGGCAATCCATGGCTTTGTTTGCCTCTCACATCAATAGAGCAAAAGAGAGAGAGCGAGTGAGTGAAAGAGAGATGATGAAGTGAATGAGTATAGATAGCCTCAGTGATGAGAGAGTAGTGGTGAGTGACCAGAGCGAAGCTGGCATGCGATACAGTACGGTAAGGTAGCAGACCTGACTCAGGTTCCTCCAGCCTACCCGCCTGGTTCCCCATGCTGGTTCGGTCCGCAGCTCTACTCACTCTCCACACCAGGAAGAAGAACTAATCCAAGAACCCCGGCCGCGGGGGAGGCGGCTTTGCTCAGAGAAACTCTCTATCTTACAGTATGTAGTCTCAGTCTGATCCACCGGCAGAGATAAATACAGGAGACAAAAATAATATCCCCTCCTTCCTTCCTTTCTCTCTCTTCTCTCCAGCTCTTCCTGAGGCTGAGTGAGTGGAGGCAGACTGTCCCGCTGCCTGTGTGTGTGCTCAGTCCTCCAGGCTGGTGACAGTATGATACACTGGTAGGCAGGCAGAGCAGTGTGGGCTTCATTAGCCTAGTGACGGCTGGAATCAGCACAGAGGAGGAGTGGCTTCTCCAGGCCACCCACCCACACACAGACCGGTCCTCCTTCTCTGCTCCTCCTCCTTCCCTGTCTCACAGACTCTCCCAGAGCTGTTCTACACTCTATCACAGTAGAGCAGAAATGACTGCTGCTTTTTAACACAGTGTACTGTACCTCAACAAAGTAATCCCCTCTTTCTGGTACAGTATAATGAAAGAGAGAGAGACTGATGGAGGAGGAAGAGAGGAAGGAAAAATAAGGAGGAGGAAAAGGACGTTTTGTCTTGTTGGCAGAGACTGACAGCAGAGCTCTCTCTTCTCTTCCCTTTCATGTTAACTCTCCTGACCTCATCCGTCCAGCAGAGAGAAGGATCACCGATTAGCTGGAGCTAACTCTTAACACACGCATACATGCAGTATCTTTCTCCCCCTTTCACATACTCGCATGCATGTGCACACAAAATCACACACACTGACAGTGTTTTCATAGCAGGCATTACTGGGGGGCTGTTTTGGGGTTGAGCGTGTATGAAAACGGTGGGGAGTTGTGTGTGAGGGGAGGGAGGTGCAGTGGTGGTGAAATAAAAGGATAGCTTGTTTTTTCCCCCTCTCCCTCATTCACAATGTATGTGTATGAAATATTCATGATCATAAAAGCCACAGTAGGAGAAATAAAGTCGGGAGTGAATTAATGTGTCATCTCCGGTTGGATTGGTCCCTTTTTGAGCGACGCGACTTTAAGGCAACCTCTTTCTCTCTCCCTCCATCTTTCAGTGCATCCCTATCTGTCACTATGTGTGTGATTGTATGTGTGCCTTTCTGTCTTTCTCTCTCTCCTATCTGATTGTGCTATTAAAGTTATAAGAGCCTCTTTCTGTTGCAACATTAAGCATTTTGAAAAATCTCATTAAGGGCGTAATAATTTAGAAAGTCTAAGAGATGCAGCGGTGGTGCCTCCTCTTCTTCTTCTTTTTTCTCCTCCTGCTTCTCCTCCTTTTCCTTCTCCTTCTCTTCCTTCTCCTCCTCCTTCTCCACTGATCCTCTCTCCTGTCTGAGCCCATCACTGCAGAACCACCCTCGATAAACAAACATATCTCTAATCCAGTTAAGAATGTCCTCCTCGCCACAGGAGCCCCATTTCTATGGCCTCCAAGAAACATCTAGAAGAATTTCAGTATTTTTGAGTCTTTGGGGGTTGCTTGGGGCACAGTCTTCTCATGACATAGATGGATGTTGTATGTACTTTAGTCAACACAAACCTTATGTCAGAATATCTACATATATTTTGCCTAAATAGACCATGGGCCAGTTTCCTAGACACGAATTAAGTATTGTACTAAAAATCATTCTCAATGGAGATTCTGAATTGAAAGCACTTCTTAGTCCAGGACTAGGCTTAATCTGTGCCTGGGAATCCAGCCCTATATTTGCATGTTATTCCTATACTCTGAAGCACCCCCCAGATATACTGGATGGGTGTGGATTCCTGATTCCTCATTGCTAACATCATTACCAATGCTCTGAGTGTGTTCTGAGTGTGTGTGTATGTGTGCGTGTGTGTGTATATGTGTGTGTGTGCGTGCGTGTTAGTGATTTGCGGGTTGACTCATAACCCGCAGTCCCCGTTACATCCGTATGGTGTGGGGGTTTAGGGCCATGAAATATTGTGTGGATGAATGGCGGGTGTGTGGCGGTCGAGTGGAAAGAAAATACAAATATATCAAAACATCCATAAATGTATCAATTTCTATCTATCTATAGGCTACATTTAGGTTTTTATTTGATTATTTTTAGGCTAGTTATAAGCCTAAGCTTTAGGGCCTAACTGTACGCGCACCAAATAGCCTACACGCCAATTACCAAACGCTTTTGGGAACGGGCAGAAAAGGTTAAGGTCAATATACTGAGGCAAAAAGGACAATGTCAGAGTTTTATTCAATAAGAGAAAAGCTGTGAAATGGAGAGTTGAAAATAACGAGAAGGGAGGGACAGAAATGCAATGTTTAGGAAAGATTTAGTGAAGTGTTAAAAAAGGATGTTAGCAGTGCCTATGTTATGTGTGATGCTTGTGAGGCACATCAAGGGAAGTGCAGACTATTGTTCAGATGGGTTAAATGGAAACTGAAATCTGGACAGTGACTGTTGGTCAATAACTTCTTAATAGCCTTAATATTAACGCCTGCAGAATTAATAATTTCTTGCAGTAAAATGATACACCGGAAAGTATATTTTGACTCGGGAATAGGAGTGAAGAAATGTTCTTTCTTTCAGCATCTTGAGAGAATGTGAATACGCAGTTAAAGACCGTCTGTAGAGGTGCTATTTTAAAATGGTCAGCAGAAACATATCTAAATTAAGCAAAAAAAAATTACGCCGTCTCTGACTGTAGCCAACAGCGCATTTTCTATATTTGCGGGTTAGGGCCTCATATTTTCACTTTCACTCGGTTGCGGATGGGTTATTAGCAATTGCAGGCAGGTGAACAAACAGCTGACCCGCGCACCTCTAGTGCTTTTGTGTGTTTCTCACTATCTGTAAGCATGTATGCCTGTGTATGTGTCTGTCATGGTAGAACGCTTATGGAGGCTAAAGAGGACTGAGGAGTCCCAGTGGTATTGAGGAGTGTTGGATTAATTCATATGGCAGTGATGAGGAAAAGCTAGAGAGAGTGACTGTGCCCCAGTCAGGTGGGCTCCAATGCAACCCACAGACACACACAGTCCCTTCATGGCCATATGTTTGTGGCCTCTCCACAGGCCTCCAGAGTGTGTCCAAAATGGCACCCTAATTACTATATAATACACTACTTTTGACCAGGGCCCTGATCAAAGTAGGGCACTACAGTATATAGTGCCATTACAGACGCAGCCCCAGTCTGGTGTCTGAGCACGTCCACAGCTTGCCAGCCACTACTCTGGATCCTTCTCCTCCCTCCTCTTCTCTCCACCCTTCACTGTGACAGTCAGTCCGAGGCTGAGTGATAACTCTGACACACACATCATTCATCACACACTCTGGGCAGTTTGCTCGCTCACTAGGCAAGAGGACAGACCAGACGCCCTCCTCAGGTTTCTCAAATCAGCCACAACGACTCGTGGTAATGTAGAAATTATGAGGTTTTTGGGCTAATGAATGAAGAAGAGAATATAAAAATATCATAATCCATCTGGAGAGGCAACACAAACGGTGAGCAACCTGGGGGTGCGTGTACTCCATCAGTCATTGACAGAGTCTGCCGTACTCATCTAACTTCACCATGGAGGCAGAAATGTGACACGCCTGATACAGTTGAAGTCGGAAGTTTAAATACACCTTAGCCAAATACATTTAAACTCAGTTTTTTACAATTCCTGACATTTAATCCTGTAAAAATGCCCTGTCTTAGGTCAGTTAGGATCACCACTTTATTTTAAGAATGTGAAATGTCAGAATAATAGTAGATAATTATTTATTTCAGCTTCTATTTCTTTCATCACATTCCCAGTGGGTCAGAAGTTTACAAACACTCAATTAGTATTTGGTAGCATTGCCTTTAAATTGTTTAACTTGGGTCAAACGTTTCAGGTAGCCTTCCACAAGCTTCCCACAATAAGTTGGGTGATGTTTGGCCCATTCTTCCTGACAGAGCTGGTGTAATTGAGTCAGGTTTGTAGGCCTCCTCGGTCGCACACGCTTTTTCAGTTCTGCCCACACATTTTCTATAAGATTGAGGTCAGGACTTTGTGATGGCCACTCCAATTCCTTGACTTTGTTGTCCTTAAGCCATTTTGCCACAACTTTGGAAGTATGCTTGGGGTCATAGTCCATTTGGAAGACCCATTTGCGACCAAGCTTTAACTTCCTGACTGATGTCTTGAGATGTTGCTTCAATATATCCACATAATTTTCCTTCCTCATGAAGCCATCTATTTTGTGAAGTGCACCAGTCCCTCCTGCAGCAAAGCAACCCCACAACATGATGCTGCCACCCCCGTGCTTCACGGTTGGGAAGGTGTTCTTCGGCTTGCAAGCCTCTCCCTTTTTCCTCCAAACATAAAGATGGTCATTATGGCCAAACAGTTCTATTTCTGTTTCATCAGACCAGAGGACATTTCTTCAAAAAGTACAATCTTTGTCCCCATGTGCAGTTGCAAACCGTAGTGTGGCTTTTTTATGGCGGTTTTGGAGCAGTGGCTTCTTCCTTGCTGAGCGGCCTTTCAGGTTATGTCGATATAGGACTTGTTTTACTGTGGATATAGATACTTGTGTACCTGTTTCCTCCAGCATCTTCACAAGGTCCCTTGCTGTTGTTCTGGGATTGACTTGCACTTTTCGCACCAGTACGTTTATCTCTAGGAGACAGAATGCGTTTCCTTCCTGAGCGGTATGATGGCTGCGTGGTCCCATGGTGTTTATACTTGCGTACTATTATTCGTACAGATGAACGTGGTACCTTCAGGCGTTTGGAAATTGCTCCAAAGGATGAACCAGACTTGTGGGGGTCTACAATTTTTTTCTGAAACATTCAGCAAAAGACCGCCTGATTTCTTTTGATTTTCCCATGATATCAAGCAAGGAGGCACTGAGTTTGAAGGTAGGCCTTGAAATACATCCACAGGTACACCTCCAATTGACTCAAATTATGTCAATTAGCCTATCAGAAGCTTCTAAAGCCATTACATAATTTTCTGGAATTTTCTAAGCTGTTTAAAGGCACAGTCAACTTAGTGTATGTAAACTTCTGACCCACTGGAATTGTGATACAGTGAATTATAAGTGAAATAATCTGTCTGTAAACAATTGTTGGAAAAATTACTTGTGTCATGCACAAAGTAGATGTCCTAACCGACTTGCCAAAACTAGTTTGTTAACAAGAAATTAGTGGAGTGGTTGAAAAACGAGTTTTAATGACTCCAACCTAAGTGTATGTAAACTTACGAATTCAACTGTAGATGACACAGCAAAACAAAACTTGAAACTATAACAGTACTCATTCATCTCGCCCTGAGAGACAGAGAGAGACATTGTTGGGTTGGTCCCCCATTATTACAGCTAACTAACTATGCTATATAATCAGTTTGTAGTCCATGTTTACAGCAAGTGGGTTCTTAATGAAATGGAAGTGAAGAGTGTGCGGTAAACGTGACAGCAGGTGTGAAGGCTTCATAACCTAAGTTGGTCCCGACGGTCTTGATGATTCATACTGACCTCCTAACGACACAGTCTGAGTGTCAGACAGGGCCAGAGGGGCTCCAGAATTAGCATCTGGGCAGAATCAGTCATTACAATGAGATCTTCTTTGCCCTCCAGTAGTTTAGGACACTGTCAAGCCACCAGTTACAGCTGTGGACACTGTGTTCTAACAGCAGATATATTTGTTTTGGCTTTACAGATATTGATATTGAGCCACAGAGGATTTTCAAATATCTATTGTATCTTTAAGTCAAGACACTGCTACTGGAAAAGGCAATAAAATAACTGAGTAAAACTGGCCCTTTGAACAGTGACACACAACGAGACCTTCAGTTCAAACTGCCTGCAGTAAGTGCTCTGCATCCATTCCACATGAGAACAGCAGTGTGTGAATCAGAACAGGTGTGAGGTAAAGTGAGTACCCATCCATGAAGTAGATACTAGTACACATCACCGTACCTCATCAGGGCTGATGATAAAAATGTTATTTATAGAGTAGCGACTGCTCTGTCTTCTCTCATCCTGGCACTCCACAGGGGATCCTCTACTCTCTTCATTTAAATATTGATGAAGTGCTTAAATAAGTCATCTGGACGTGGCTGTGGTGTTAACCCCTCGTCTGATGGCACAGTGTGAATATAAATATCTTGGAGCTCCCACTGCAGAGAAATTCCTATGTACTTATACTTAATGGTAATAAATGGAACTTAAACATATTGAACGTAGCGTAAAGTACCACTACCGCTGATTAAGCATTATAAAGAGGTATTATATTACAGAATGTATGCAATGTTGGAGGAAGGAGGAAATCCAGACTGATCATAGTGGATGTTAGTGACCCTCTTAGTCGCCCTGGACATGCGATCGATGACGCTGCTAGTCTGTGTGTTTCCCGTGGCTGTGGCTCTACCCCTCACTCCCTTCTCCTGGCTCGCTCTCTCTCTCTCTCTCTCTCTCTCTCTCTCTCTCTCTCTCTCTCTCTCTCTAGTGCTGTGGGACTTGGGACAGGCTCTGGCTGGTTCTCAGCTGCTGACGGAGAGGGACATCAGAGAGTGGAGTCATGGTCTCTAGATGACACTGGTGTGATGATCACAACAAAAGGATGTCACTTTACTAAATAAGCAGTGACATCAAGTTAATTTATTCATACCTCCAAGGACATGGGGATTATATATCTCTACCTCACAAGAATGTAGCCTAACATTCTGCCTTAACTAGTCAGGCGATAGTACGGTATGTAAGGTGTTCTGGCACAAACTAATGAATCACGTTGTTGGAACAGTGTAGGACAGGTATGGAATGCATAACTTACCTTTAAACTGAGGCATTTGAGAAAGTAGCCAACTTCATGCTCACACACAAACTACATAGAACAAGTGAAACATTATCTTTCAATAAAATGATCAATCTGGTATTTATGAAGAAACACCAAAGCCAACATCAATTGATGTATAGAACATGTGTAATGTCTGACAAGTCTGAACAATGCTAGGGTAATGAAAACTGTGCCTCAAAGTCTTGTAGGTCCAGATTGCCTGAATAGGGGCAGAATAGAGTTTACAAGACTAACACGACAATGCTGACACAGTTACATAACCCAGCAATAAAAACTGGCATCGGTCCAAAATACTTACCACAGAGCAAGGTGGTGAGAAGATCAAGAAAATAATAAGTTGACACAAATCAATAGAGCTAATTTACCTCCACCAGCACATACAGAACATAACCATCTTTCATTGTGACTGACAGCATGTTACAAATCCTCAAAAGCTACAGTAGATTTCACTAAACTCTGAGCATTGTCCCTGCCTATCCTCATCAATACATCAAGATAAGACACAGATATATCAGATCACATCATATGTTTAAATATCAGACCACAAGCAAAATCTATATTCAAATATTACATTTACCCTGCCTGAAATCTCATCTCAGATATTCAGAAAACAACGGGTGTTTCTCATAATGCATACTACCGTGCTTTGTGTATATCTTGTTTCGTCTCTATTTCCATTGGCCTGGCTGGAAGACGGTTCAGTGAATGGGTAAGTCAACAGGGCTAACTGGTTAACTAGCAAGCCACGAAAAATGTACATCTACCTTGCATAACATTAGTTGTAGGTCATTTTTGCCTGTTTAACTAGCTGGCTAACTAGATTACTACGATTCACATATCTAGCTGATAATTATGAAAACGTTTGCTTTGTGTATATCTTGTTTCGTCTATTGTTGCCACTGTCCTGGCTGGAAGAAGGTTCAGTGAATGGGGAGGTGAAGCATGAGGTAATACAGTAGGGTGCTTATCAAATGTAATGTTTTATGCATTCTTCACACTCTCGTCCTCACAAGAACTTACTCAAGAGAACGTTGTGGGGGGAATGCATTCGGAGCATGAGTGTGGAGCAAGGTAGTATGCATATTGAGAAACAGCCAAGGTGTGTCAATCAACATCCTTTAGCTTGGGTTCCTTTCAACCACCATCATTATTTCTTAACCAGTACGTAGACCTCAACTGTCAACCCAGGTTGTATACATGGTTGACTAGGCTAACACTCCTTCATCACATGATCATGCCTAATGGGATATTTTTTGCAGACCTGTCTGACCTGTCCACTGACTGTCACGTTAATCTGTCTCAACAGGTACTCACTGGTGTGGAGAAGGCAGATAGACATAGACACATAGAACACAACACAATACAGCCTGCTGGGTGGAGTATGCTAAGCATGTGCTTATGATAGGTCCATTCTAGTTGTTCACTTGAGTGATTGTTAGACTGGATAATAGTCATGCTATAGCTCATGCTATAGTCAATGTAGTGGATCTAGGAGATTTGGACAAAAATCCATATTGCGATACATTACCTGAATTGATGCAATAACAATAAATAGAGTGATAAGTTTATAACATTAATGTGCACCACAGTTTTTTTTATTATCCTTTAAACTACTACTACTACTTTGATGGTTGTAGCCATCAAATTGTCCCATTAACAATCACCCATATTAGCAAACTTATTTAATTTCAAACTTCACATTTCTCTACCACATCTCTGCCTGCGATAAGTCATCAGTATGGTCGGTGTCTATAATTTTCAGTTTATTGTCCCAAGCTTTACAATGTAGCCAATAACATGACTCTTTCTCGATCTCTATTCATCCATGTTGGTCTATCTCTGAGTTAGCTAAGTGCAGTGAACGTCTTCTACCCACTAATTAAGTAAATTAGGGCACTAGTCAGATGAAATCCTCTGTCTTTTCCCTGTTGGACACATAAACAATTTGGTTTGGTTGATGTACAAACTCAAACATGAAAAAAAAAACTTCTGTCTCTGGAGAACACAACATCTCTCACACTGCTGCTTTTTATCTAAAAGAGATGAGGGTGCAAAACAACCTTTATATAAAGGCCAGCTTAGCTTATTTAGACTACAACATCTTTTCCTGAGGGAATAGACTGGTGCAGCTTGTGATTACATAACAAGGCTAAGTGGACTCGGTGCCCTCATCCTTAAGCTGCAGAGTGCTTTACAATCAAGTGTTTATCTAAACAAAATCTGTCCCTATAACATTGGACTGGATGCTGAATAGTAAGGAAGTATTTAGGAAGTTGCCGAATTAAATCGTTATACAGGCAAGACACAAAGTATACAAATCTCATTTCTATCCTGTGGTGTGAAAACCTTGAAAACAAAGTTCTTTCATTAAAGCCCCTTGACACATTTAAAAGCCAATCAGGGCTTCATTGTGTGACAACTTGAGAATGCTATTCTGCACAACACTTTTTGCTTGGTTTCACACTTTCACTCAGCTCCCAGAAGCCCTTTGTTCAATGGATAACTTTTTTTTGTTGCCTCCATACAACAGACCTAAAGAGAGATGTGAATGTGAATTAGCAATCTACCCAAAACACAACCCCCAAACACTGTGTGGATGGGGCTCGATAAACAAACACTGCTAGTCAGTCTGCTACCACAGTGGGATTTTACAAGGGATATGCTAAGACAACATGGTTACTGTACACAAATCTATGTCCGTCCAATACTAACCGTAGGCCTACTATTTGTTGAGGTTTGTTGGATGAAGCTATTCTTCACAAATATACTACTGACACAGCTGATTCAAAACTGAACCAAACTGATGGTTAGGCCTACCAATCAATTCATCACTAACAGAAATATGGAATGTCCGTGGTCATATACAGTACCAGTCAAAAGTTGGGACACACCTACTCATTCAAGGGTTTTTCTTTATTTTTTTACTATTTTCTATATTGTAGAATAAAGTGAAGACATCAAAACTATGAAATAACACATATGGAATCATACCAAAAATGTGTTAAACAAATCAAAATATATTTTATATGAGATATTCTTCAAAGTTGCCACCCTTTGCCTTGATGACAGCTTTGCACACTCTTGGCATTCTCTCAACCAGCTTCATGAGGTAGTCACATGGAATGCATTTCAATTAACAGGTGTGCCTTGTTAAAAGTTAATTTGTGGAATTTATTTCCTTAATGCGTTTGAGCCAATCAGTTGTGTTGTGACAAGGTAGGGTTGGTATACAGAAGATAGCCCTATTTGTTAAAAGACCAAGTCCATATTATGGCAAGAACAGCTCAAATAAGCAAAGAGAAACGACAGTCCATCATTACTTTAAGACATGAAGGACAGTCAATGCGGAACATTTCAAGAACTTTGAAAGTTTCTTCAAGTTCAGTCACAAAAACCATCAAGCACTATGATGAATCTGGCTCTCACGCAACAGGAAAGGAAGACCCAGAGTTACCTCTGCTGCAGAGGATAAGTTCATTAGAGTTACCAGTTTCAGAAATTAGCAATTAACTTCACCTCAGATTGCAGGCCAAATAAATGCTTCACGGAATTCAAGTAACAGACACATCTCAACATCAACTTTTCAGAGGAGACTGCGTGAATCAGGCCTTCATGGTCGAATTGCTGCAAAGAAACCACTACTAAAGGACATAATAAAAAGAAGAGACTTGCTTTGGCCAAGAAACACGAGCAATGGACATTAGACTAGTGGAAATCTGTCCTTTGGTCTGACGAGTCCAAATGTGAGATTTTTGGTTTCAACTGCCGTTTCTTTGTGAGATGCAGAGTAGGTGAACGGATGATATCCGCATGTGTGGTTCCAACCGTGAAGCATGGAGGAGGTAGTGTGATGGTGCTTTGCTGGTGACACTGTCTGTGATTTATTTAGAATTCAAGGCACACTTAACTAGCATGGCTACCACAGCATTCTGCAGCAATACACCATCCCATCTGGTTTGTGCTTAGTGGGACTATCATTTGTTTTTCAACAGGACAATTACCCAAAACACACCTCCAGGCTGTGTAAGGGCTATTTGACCAATAAGGAGAGTGATGGAGTGCTGCATCAGATGGCCTCGCCTCCACAATCACCCAACCTCAACCAAATTGAGATGGTTTGGGATGAGTTGGACCACAGAGTGAAGGAAAAGCAGCCAACAAGTGCTCAGCATTTGTGGGAACTCCTTTAAAACTTTTGGGAAAGCATTTCAGGTGAAGCTGGTTGAGAGAATGCCAAGAGTGTGCAAAGCTGTCATCAAGTCAAAGGGTGGCTACTTTGAATAATCTAAAATCTAAAATATATTTTGATTTGTTTAACACTTTTTGGGTTACTTCGATTCCATGTGTTATATCAAAGTTTCGATGTCTTCACTAATCATCTACAACAGTAAAAATAGTAAAAATAAAGAAAAACCCTTGAATGAGTAGGTGTGTCCAAACCTTTGAATGGTACTGTATGTCCAGGTATTCGGAAAGCCATTAATATACTTTAACACGTGTAATTTATCACAGACAAAGAGGCAAGCGTGGCCTAATGGAATTCATCATTATATATGCCTCAAACCTGTATGGAATTCAGAACACTTCCCAACGTATACAGTACAGTAGGACCAGCTAGAGCTGAGGCAGAAAAACAAGTCTACTGAGTTCTACCAACCTTAACCTGAGGTAAAGTCAGCCAGTCAGTCAAAGATAGTTAGTAGGCCTAGTGTGATCAGCTCCTGGCTGCTCCACCCTAATCAGTGGTATTCACACACAATGCTGCCAAACCCATGAAATAGCACAGCATTCCTCCACATTGTGAGACTAAATATTGCTCAGTTAATTCAGTTATGCCCTGCCTGGCCGGCCACACCCACACTGGAGGGTAGGCACAGCACATGCACACACGCACCTACACGTTTTCTGTTGAAATGAGCAGCCAGCCAAGCAAAAACAGCAGCAAAGACAGACAGGCAGCAGACTAAACAACAGCAGGCTGTATAAAGAAGTAACCTCCTCTGATGCAGCATCAGCAGCAACAACATTCTTCAGACTGGGACCCTTTAAACAATCAAACACTCCACTTTTTAATTCTACTTTCAAAGACCTTATGCTTAGTTCAGTCAAAACACAGACAGGGTTTATATAACAGCTAGGCCTAAGTGTTAAGTTTGTTATTCACACAAATTCATTAGTGGAGTGGAGCCTGGTTTAACTGTTTGATGAACAAAAGTCTGAGCAAAGTAAAATAGCCAAAATGTTTAGAAAATGCAGCCTACAATGGATGACTGCTGTAATAGAGATCTATCTTTATGACTGATGTGTCCAGTATGGGTCCTGTGGGTGAAAGTGTGATAAAGTTACAGTATTATACTGTCACAATGACAGAGTACCGGGTTCATTTGCTGAGGTTGTTGTTGAGGTTCAAACACAGTCAACTCAGTCAAACATACTGAGCACTGGGTGAACACTGGGTGTTCTTTTGTTCCAGGGCCTCATGTTCACCCATGTTTGAACCCTGTGACTGATTGACAATCCCTAACACTAAACACCTGAGTGTGTAACTCACTAACAACAACCCAACACACACACACATACACACACACAAAAACAGCACTTGAACAGTAAAACATAAAAATAATTAAAATCTCTCAAAAGAGAACAATGATGAGCATTCTTTCCCTTTCCATTATAGCTGCTATTGAAAAGTCCTAATTTCTGTATCATGTCAGAACAAATGGCCACAGTTCAGAGAGCTAATCAGGGGTTGTTAGAGGGGCAGACGATAAGAACGTCCACTCACTGTGTCAGGTTTTGCCCCAGAAACATTAAGAGCCATAAGACTATCAGACAACTACCTGCATCCCAACAGGCCAGCAAGACACAGAACAGTTGTGGAAAATAAAGAGGGGATTTCAGGGAAAGTGGCAGCTTGTGTTCTGGACCTTGAGCAGATAGGCAAATCAGAGTGATAATCTATGGCCCTCTAGTGTCCATCAGGGGACGTTTCACCCCTTGATCTTTTCCCCATTTTGTTGTGTTACAGCCTGAATTTAAAATTGATTAAATTTAGATTTTTTTTCACTAGCCTACACACAACACCCCATAATGTCAAAGTGTAATTATGTTTTTATTTACATTTTACAAATTACTGAAAAGCTGAAATGTCTTGAGTCAATAAGTATTCAACCCCTTTGTTATGGCAAGCCTAAATAAGTTCAGGAGTACAAAATAAGAAGTGACATAAGTTGCATGGACTCACTTTGTGTGCAATAATAGTGTTTAAAATGATTTTTGAATGACTACCTCATCTCTGTACCCCACATATACAATTATCTGTAAGTGTCACACCCTGAAAAAATTATTTAATTAATATTTGAAAAAGGCTGTAATGTAACAAAATGTGGAAAAAGTCAAGGGGTCTGAATACTTTCTGAATGCACTGTCTATGTGTACTTCACACTGTTGAGGTAGAAATTGGAGTATAATGCTTGTATGGAAGTCAACTCCAACACATTTCATGCCATCGTCACCAGTCAACTGCATTACAGTTAAAAACGATTTACCAACGTCACCAATTTCTGTAAGCTAGCTATGCTAACCAGCTTATATGAACAGGAGTTGGCATTTAGCAGCCACTCCTTCTAAACCTGAAAACTTCAACATTTTATGCAGCGTAAACAGCCAAATATATCCAAATCAGACTTAAGTAACCACATTGTGGGTCTGTTACAACACATAGATCATGACAGATTTGACAAATATCCACTTAGTTAGATCAGATTTGTTGAATGTGCGCCAATCTGGTCAATGGAACGGTCTGCATTCCATTGACTCTTTTACAACATCTATCAAACCAAGCATGATAGAAGGTTTGAATTTTGAATGTTTGTTGCTCAGGGTCAATGTTGATTTTAAACCCCTCTATTTCATTTCCGTGGTGATTCTAAATCATACAAATACACTGATATTTGAAATAAGATATCACAATTAAATAGAACAACTTCAGTGGAATGTTTTAAGTTTAGAATGTTTGGTAGTTAGCCGTAAATGTTGATTGGAACTCTGTTTTGGTGGCAACAACCCCAAGACTATGAATACATTACATAAATAATACATTTGAATTTAACCATAAACAATTGTGGTGTGTCTTGTGTGTGTGGTCTGTGTGTATTGATCAAATTTTTCTTCAAATTTTTTATTTACCTTTATTTAACTAGGCAAGTCAGTTAAGAACAAAATATTCATATTTACAATGACGGCCTAGGAACAGTGGGTTAACTGCCTTGTTCAGGGGCAGAACGACAGTTTTTTCCTTGGCAGCTCAGGGATTTGATCTAGCAACCTTTCGGTTACTGGCCCAACACTCTAACCACTAGGCTGCCTGCCACCCCTATGGTCTATGGTCTATGGTCCCCTACCTGAGAGGCTGCGAGGTCTAGCGTCGGCCAGGTCAGAGATGGCCCCTGCAGTGACAGTCTTCTTCATTCGGGAGGCTGTGGCTACTGCCCCCAGGGCAGGCTTGGCCAGGGTGTCATCACTACTGGCTCTCTTCAGCTATAAGACACACAACATACCGTCTGTGAGGAACAATGGTGACAGGTGTGCGTAATGATGGGCCGCCTGGCGCCCTCGAGAGCCTGAGAGGGGGAACGGGAGCAGGCACGACACTGTCAGGGATTAGGAAACCACAGATTACCTTACCAATTGGAAAACTATTAGTAAACTACTCAATCTACTAGTATGAAATTGTAATAGCACTCATACTGTACTATAGTGAGATATGTTGTCAGTCTATGCTTTGTGAAACCCAACCGACGTCAGAGTGTCTGCAGGAGATGCAGAGGTAGACTAATGCAACTGAACATGATCAATTTTCCAAATGGACAGAGTCGCTCTTAGACAAAGTAAAGGGGTGGTATCTTACCCCATCTCTCTCCCACCTGTCCCACTTCCAACCTCCCACCATTCATTAAGGAGATGTCGGGTGTGTTCAGTGTGTGAAGTTACTCTCCTGTCTGGTATAACTCACCCTGCTGAGGCGCAGGTCTGTGGCCAGGGTGTTGGAGGACCTGGATGCCTTGATGCCTGTAGCTGTGGTGGTGGTGGTAGAGAGGGCGAGGGAGACTTGCTTGGCCCTCTCCTGAAGCCCTGGCTTGGGCAGCCCCACCTTGGCGGAACCCCCTTTCAGCATGTCTCTGTCTGCTATGAGAGAGAAAGAGAGAGAGAGAGAGAGAGAGAGAGAGAGAGAGAGAGAGAGAGAGAGAGAGAGAGAGAGAGAGAGAGTGAGAGAGAGAGAACAGGGTATACATATTAATATGGATACATGGGTATGACAAATTCTTCAGTCATTATGACCTCTGCTGGTTTAAATTATATTATTTCAGTACGGGTTTACTCTATTTAGCCTATTTCAATAAAAACTATTAAACATGGCCCTCAGTAGTAGACAAAGTATTTCAGATCCACATCAAAATAATGTACAGGAAAAGAGTCCTACATCTAATCAAGTAGACCTTGGGTACATTTGGTACAGTTGTAAAGAGAAAGGGCCTATGTATCTGAGAGAAGAGAGTGAAGGGGTGGTTAGAGGATATGGTGCTGCCACTGATGGCATTTCAGCCTGTGCCATGACATACAAGACACACGTCAACAGTAAGTAGTCTGAGCAGAGTGAGAGGGCAGCTGAGGAAGTGAGACTATCAGGACACTTCCTGTTACATAACTGAGAAAACACAGCCTCCTGTCCAATCAGATTTCCTTCGATACCCAGATCACAGCACACTAGTTGGTGGTAGGTGGTTTGGATTCACTTAACTAGGAGAATACGCAGATTGGAATTCAATCATATAACATCTAATTTTGAAGCACAAAAAAAGTAAACAATACAATACCATCCCTTACTGCAGTTGGGATTCACAGTAGGCTATTATACTGAAAAAAAGACAGGAGTGTCTTGGCGTTAATATACAATTCAAATGTTTGTGAGATCGATGAAAAAGCACAGGGACAGGATTTGAACCGAGGTGGTGAGATCTCAGGGAAGGGTATCCCAATCATTACTGACTAACACACACAATGTTAGAGTGAAAGTGCCTGTGAACGGAGATACCCGACAATTTGGTGTCCTCCATCAATAAAAGGGGTCGGCTGAGTGCAGATCTCTCTCTCTCTCTCTGAGGTACTTAAACTCTACAATGAACTAAATAGCAAAGAGCACTTCTGCATAATAACAATAATAAATTGCATTAAAATGTAGACACAATTCTTTGGGATCCAAACATAGCAACGAATTGAAAGTGAGATGTCACCACGTTCGGCAGATGGAATCAGTGCACACTCAAGACGGGACGATGCAGGATGGATGTGTTCTTCAAACATTAACCAACAGCACAATTACTCTACCTCTAACGCTGCAAGGCATTTAGCACATTTAACGTGACATTGTACAAGCAGCCTGCATCATATTTTAGCCCAGTCTTTCCCACAACCTCCAGGGGTGTATAATGACAGGCAGCCTGAGCAGGAATTAAACAAGCTGGCTTCACAGCAAAACCATCTACCCAGATCTGAGTTCAAATGGTATTTTAAATCTTTCAAATAGTTTGAGCTGGTATAGAGTTCCAGGTGGGCAGGGGTTTGCACTTTTGAGACTTTCCCCTTAGTTCCATTACCCCGGGAAAGTTCAATAATGTGCAGCTAAAGTATTTGATAGATCTCAAATACTATTTGACTCCTTTGAACCCAGGTCTGCTGATCGATAGAAGGTGGTCGTCTCCTTAGAACAGTTCCCACTGCTACCTTTTTTACATTGAACTGTATTTAGAGAAAGCCTGCAGATCCTTACAGCCTTTTCTGATTATCTGTGCGTGCGTGTGCGTGTGCGTATGCGTGTGTGTGTGTGTGTGTGTGTGTGTGTGTGTGTGTGTGTGGGGCCCGTCATATGATGTTGCTGTAGGGCCCAATATCATCCATCCTCACTGGCCTTTTCACAGACAGGTCTGGTAATGTACCTCAGCTAGATAGGCCTAACCATTGTCACATGCATAAATCATATCCAGGTTAGTAAAACATGTTCAATGTTTCTAGGACATGTTCGTAACTCCAAGATGAGGAAGTGAGACAAAATTGAGGAAAAGCTAAGCGCTGCTTTTAAATGTGAAAAGGTGAAATTGAGAAATGGCAGAAGAAATTGAGGAAGCAAACACTAAGGTAATGTCTATTGAATAGTCACAATGAGTTAGCCTATCTTCACAGAGAAAGCCTTATCAACTAAGATTTTTTAAAAGTACTTCACAATGTGTAAAACTCCCTATGAAAACACTGACCTTGTCTCTGTAGTACCCTGACAGAGACGCACAGGCCTAATTTGTTTTCACCTCCATAGTAGCGCATGACTCAAGGTTTAGTTTTCCTACTGCCGGGACACAGTTATGTAAAGACAACCTTTAATGTTCATCAGCAGAGACAGAAGGACAATTAGGCCTACTACACTGGGAGTGTGTCCTACATCAAAATGACCTAATTACAACAAACCCAATGTCTTAGAAAGAGAACGAGAGGGAGAGATAAAGAGATATAGAGAGAGTGAGAGAGAGAAAGAGGCATTTTACAAAATGTAATTGTCTTCCTGATGACAGCGGTTTTCCCACATTTTGCTTCAAACATTAAAAAAAAAACATACAATATTTCTCAGGAAATATGAGTAATGTAGCTAAATGGGTTTGTGGGAAAGCTAGGCTAAATGTGGAATTTGGTCAGCAGCATATCCACAAATTAAAAAGTACAATATGATTTATAGTTACCAAAGCCACTGCCCTAACTATTGGGTTGTTCTTCCCTAATTACATTGGCTATGACAGCTAGGCGATGTACAGATTTTACAAATACAGAGATCTTACGGGGTTTTCTGTTGCAATACTTAGACATACAGTTGTAGGATCTTAATTTGAGACAGTTTGATACAGCATGAAAATAATCCTGTAGCATCAGGAAATGGGAAATATTATGTGGATTATAATTAACAGACCATACATTTTTTGTTTGGGAAAATCAAGTCTGACATTTTAAAGTGGAAATTACAAACTTCAGAAGCCTTTTTAAACCTTGAATGCACTACACGTTTGTGTGTGATCAAATTAAGATCCTACATCTGTTGGGATAACAACAATCCAAAAAGCTGCTGAGTTTAGATAAGGAATGCTTGTGCCAACGGACATTTCTTATCAGTTTGGGGTTAAGATGTGAGTGAAACACTTCTGAGACATCCTCTAATTCAGGGGTGAGCAACATTCAAGTAAACCATATCAGTTCTCTATGTCTGACAAGTAATATGGAGCTGCGGTTCGGAGTATTGTTTCTTCATCATAATGTAGGCTAATGTATTCTCCATGAATTTGGTGATGTTTTTTTCCCCTGTTCATAAAAAAATATTAATTGAAGTTGTTTATGTCCTATCCTACATTTTGATATTACCAGGTTCTGACCACTAACTGGTTATGTTCCTGCTATTCTGTGATATATTTTTTTATGATAAAAGGATAGTTCGAACAGCACCATTTCGTGGTCAGCATTTGCTAATATCAGAATGTAGGATGGGACATAAACCTAACTTCAATTACTAATTTCTCTGAACAGGGGAAAAACATCACCAAATTCATTGGGAATACATTACATAGGATAAAGAAACAATACTCCAAGCCGCAGCTCCATACTACTTGTCAAACATAGAGAACTGATACTATATACTTGTTGTTGGGGTGGGATTGGTGTGGTGTGTGGGGGGTCCGTGGGTGGCTTTTGACAATTTCTTTGGAAATGTCCATGTCTAAGTCATTGTTCTAAAAAGGTTTGGTTCAATTTAGATCTAAGGTTCTATATTTATTGAATATTATATGAATCCTATACATTAAAATGACCAATTTGGGTGCAATAAATTAGCTTAATTTCTCAGAGATCCAATTATATTTAAACAAAACAATATGCAGGAATGCTAATCTTATCTGTTTCTAACAACATAAACGATTTCATAACAATCTGAGATGGTGGGTGTCGAAATCCTCTTTCTTGTGCTTTTGGGGTGGAACGACCCACCAGGAATTCAGCAGAAAATGTGCTTAATTTAGGACATCTGTTCACCAAAGAGACATGCGATCATGTCTCAATGTAATCTAGGTATGAAATTATCGTTATTTTAGAATACAATCTCTTTTTGGGCTTAGTTGTGCTTAATTTGCAGTGTCCAAGTTATTATAATTATGTTACATCCCCCCGACCAACAGCTCCGACAAAAATCCCACTGCTGAATCTAGTTGCCTACTCCTGAAGGGGAGACAACAAACTGTATGGATAACATAGCTAGGCTATCCTTTTAACAACACACATTCAGTGAGTTACAACAATCAAATCAACACTACTGATCTCACATTCATAAGAAAGTTACCCTATGAAACCAGTCTACAAAAAGCTTAACTTCAAACGTTTTAGAGTCTATAATGTCAAACAGTGGGAGACCTCCCTCCATAAACTGTGTCCTATCTCAAAGGGAAGGTACAGTAAAACAGGTTATGTGGGCGGGCTACCAGTACTGTCTCTCTACCCAGTCCAGGCTCATTGTCTCTGTCTTTGTCTGAGGGAGCAGATGTGCACAATTAGCCTAACGCTAGCTGAACATACTGTAGCTAACATTGGTGTGAAGGAGCCTGATTCATTCCCTTAGCATCATCCACCACCACAGTAGGAACATGGGCAGGGGGTGGGTGGCTCCTGAGTCCTGGCTGGCCTCAGTTTGGCAGTGGGTTGGAGAAAGGATGTTGGGTTGAATATTGCACTGCTTCATCACATCCTCTGATATGTCTTCCGCTATGCGGCACTCAACATGCTCAGCACTGACACAAATAACCTTAATTTCTGAGAACAAGAATAGACTGACAAGTTTCAGAAGAAAGTGCTTTGTTTCTGGCAATTTTGAGCCTGTAATTGAACACACAAATGCTGATGCTCCAGATACTCAACTAGTATAAAAAAGGCCAGTTGTATTGCTTCTTTAATCAGAACCACAGTTTTCAACTAAAATGCCTGGGACGTAAAATAGCGTTATTAACTGGTTCCCATGTTTTAAAATAACAGTTCTGTTCCGGAATAGTATGGATCACTTTCGTTCCCGGTTCCTTTTCTCTTCCTTGAAAACTGTCGTTCTTTTCCGGTTTTCGGTTCTGTTCCCTGAACCCGGTTCAAACCCCTGGTTATGATCAATGATATCAAAAGCTGCATGAAATCTAACAAAACAGCTCCCAGAATCTTATTTCTATACATTTCTTTCAGCCAGTTGGTCCAGTCCGGGATGTTGGCATTCTAAGCAGAGTTCCTCTGTCCAGTGTCTGTGTTATTTTGCCCATCTTAATCTTTTCTTTTATTGGCCAGTCTGAGATATGGCTTTTTCTTTGCAACTCTGCCTAGAAGGCCAGCATCCCGGAGTTGCCTCTTTACTGTTGACGTTGAGACTGGTGTTTTGCGGGTACTATTTAATGAAGCTGCCATTGGAGGACTTGTGAGGCGTTTGGTTCTCAAACTAGACACTCTAATGTACTTGTCCTCTTGCTCAGTTGTGCACCAGGGCCTCCCACTCCTCTTTCTATTCTGGTTAGAGACAGATTGCGCTGTTCTGTGAAGGGAGTAGTACACAGCATTGTGCGAGATCTTCAGTTTCTTGGCAATTTCTCGCATGGAATAGCCTTCATTTCTCAGAACAAGAATAGACTGACGAGTTTCAGAATAAAGACATTTTTTTCTGGACATTTTGAGACTGTAATCGAACGCACAAATGCTGATGCTCCAGATACTCAACTAGTTTAAAGAAGGCCAGTTTTATTGCTTCTTTAATTAGAACAACAGTTTTCAGCTGTGCTAACATAATTGAAAAAGGGTTTTCTAATGATCAATTAGCCTTTTAAAATTAGCAACGGATTAGCTAACACAACGTTCCATTGGAACACAGGAGTGATGGTTGCTGATAATGGGCCTCTGTACGCCTATGTAGATATTCCATAAGAAATCTGCCGTTTCCAGCTACAATAGTCATTTACAACATTAACAATGTCTACACTGTATTTCTGATCAATTTAATGTTATTTTAATGGACAATTTGCTTTTCTTTCAACAACAAGGACATTTCTAAGTGACCCCAAACTTTTGAACGGTAGTGTAGATGTACACGGAGGGCGAATGTCAGTGGTATGCATGTCAATCTCTCCTGGCTCAAAGTTGAGGAGAGATTGATCGCATCACTATTGGTCTTTGTGCGAGGTGTTGATGGGTTAAAGGTACCGAACTGTCTGTTCAGACACTCATCGGTACAACACAAGACATGCAACCAGAGGTCTCTTCACAGTCCCCAGGTCCAGGTCCAGAACAGAGGCTGGGAAACGCGAAGTATTAAATAGAGCCATGATTACATGGAACTTGCTGCCACCCCAGGTATCTCAAGCTAGCAATAAAACCAGATAAAAAAACAGATAAAAGAACACCTTACGGCACCACGAGGACTGTGAAGAGACAGACATTTTCATATATTTTGTATAATGTACTTTAATTGTATTATGTATTGTATTATGTAGTGGTATGTATATTATGTATTTTATATGTTGTGTTTTGTTTCCTGTTTGGACCCCAGAAAGAGTAGCCGCTGCCTTAGTCTTTAAATAATGTAGTCTTTAAATAACCTAGAGTGCAAAGGAGAGGAACTGCTGGTGAACTATGACAAACAACATTAGTATTATAGCAGTGACTTCAGATAAAACATTTTACTGGTAGAATGTTAAAAGATCTGTGGATATTTGTTCTATAACAGATTTACAGATAGGGTCATAAAAAAACATATTTTCAAGTTCAACGGTTTCCTACAACTTTTCTCAAGCCTCAAATGACTTCAAAGTTTCCTGTTTAAACAGCCTCCAGTGCTCTGAGTTTCCCATGGCCCTGTAAGATCTCTAAAACATTGCTCAAAACAGTAACACTTAGGCTAGGGCTAGGCAGAGGGAGAGAAGAAGTGTACTCACAGAAACAAAACGCACTGGTCTTGAGCAGCCTCACTCACAAAGTGTTTTGATGACTCCTTCCCAGAAGCTGACCCTGCCCTGTAAACAGAACCTCCCACTATAGAGTCACTGACTCCAGCCAGAGTTGAGCTGGACAGACTACACACAAAGCACTGCGACTAGAGAGCAAGGCGACAGCCAGACCTCTGGTTCAGAGAGGCACTGAGAAAGAGCAGCAGGGCCAAGACCAGTCCAGCTGCTGTAGCTGTCTCCACACACACAGAACAAGACACGAAAGCAGCCTGCCTCTGTGCTTCTGGGCTGGCTATGTGTGGCTGTGCCTCCCTCCCTCCCTCCCTCTCTCTCTCACACACACACACAGACAGACACACACACACACTGAGATGGTCTAGCCACGAGGAAGTCTCCCTCCCTACTTTGACTATTTTTCCAAGCTGAGGTACAGACGGTGGGAGAGAAGAGACAGGAGACAGATGTTACTTTATTTCACATGATCATATAAGATATTTGCTAACTTTAATATTCAGCATTTTGTCACAAATATATTTTTTTTATTGATTACGGCAATTTCTCTGAATCCTGTGCTTTCTCCCCCTCAAGACACTGTAGCTTGTCATTTAATTCCGGCTGCCTTAGGCTTAGGAGAGATTGTAGAGGACACAACCACCCCCTTGTATGGTTATATCACTTTAGAGAACTGAGTCTGTGTTGAGCCACTTCAGTAAGATGTGTGCTTCTTTTATTCATGTCCTTGACTATACCACTATTCTTTAAATCAAAAGCAGCAGATGCCTTTTGGTGGACAACATTTCTCACTTCCAAATGTCCTGGCTGTGTTGAAGTGAAGTCCAAACACTAGGCTAACACTGACAAAGCTCATCTTTGTCTCATAGGAAAATAGCTCTAGTTTCAGTAGAGAAGAGGGAGGGCCGAGGGTTGAACATTTGTGTTGGGGCCCGCATTTTACACATTTTCCAACTGTTCAAATTTGAAACTGTCAACCTACGACATGCCAAGGCCATAGAAAATGTGGGTAATAATAAGCTGGAAAATATTGCTGCACTCTGGGTTGTGATGCGAAAAGCTCAAGTCAGTTTTTGGTGAGTGGTAAAATAGGAAACCCTGACCACACCCCTGTTCTGCACTGTACAATACCACACAAAAGGTTGTTTTAAAGACTGGCTAATGACTGAGAATTTTTTCAGAGAGCAGAGCAGTTTAGAGGCCCCACATCCTGTTTGACACCACACACAAAAACACACATTCAGAATTAGAGCCGGATTATGCCGGTAGTAGGAAGCTCTCTCATCCATTTATATGCAGCTGATACAGTCTTATACTCAACTGGCCCCTCCCCAGATTTTGTGTTAAAAGCTAAACATACAACACCCGTTCTGCCAGTCACATTCTGTAAAAGGTCTCCACTTTTCAGTTTGCTGCAGCTAGCGACTGGAACGAGCTGCAAAAAGCACTCAAACTGTACAGTTTTATCACCATCTCTACATTCAAAGGCTCAATCATGGACACTCTTACTGACACTTGTGTCTGCTTCGTGTGATGTAATGTTGTCTCTACCTTTTGCCCATCATGCTGTTGTCTGTGCCTAACAATGTTTGTACCATGTTTGTGCTGCTACCATGTTGTGTTGCTGCCTGTTGTGTTGTGAAGCACACCTGATTCAACTTGGCAACTAATCATCAGGCCCTCAATGAGTAGAATCAAGTGTTTTTTGTCCTGGGCTACAACAAAAATGTGTGCTGTTGGGAGTACTCGAGGACTGGAGTTGGGAACCATTGTCATACAATACTGATATTTTTACTAAGTAGACAACTGACTCACAAGTCACAATGGTAATCAGTGTCATCGGGCAGCCACTATGGATTTACTACTGATTTACAGTAGTCATTAGTGAGGCCACGAGTCTGACAATAATAATGACCATAGGGCAAGATGCTCTCCCTGTTCACCCACGACTGCGTGGCCATGCACGACTCCAACACCCTCATCAAGTTTGCTGACGACACGACGGTGGTAGGCCTGATCACCGACGGCGATGAGACAGCCTACAAGGAGGAGGTCAGAGACTTAGCGGTGTGGTGCCAGGATAACAACCTCTCTCTCAATGTCAGTAAGACCAAGGAGCTGATCGTGGACTACAGGAGAAAGAGAGGAGAGCATTTACACTGACAGGGCTGCAGTGAAGTGAATCGAGAGATTCAAGTTGGCGTCCACATCACTAAGGACTTAACATGATCCACACACACCCACACAGTCGTGAAAAGGGCACGACAACACCTCTTCCCCCTCAGGAGTCTGAAAAGATTCTCAAAAAGTTATACAGCTACACCATCGAGAGCATCTTGACTGGCTGCATTACCGCTTGATATGGCAAATGCACCGCCCTCAACCACAAAGCGCTACAGAGGGTGGTGTGGACAGTCGAATACATCATTGGAGCCGAGCTCTCTGCCATCCATTACCTCTATATCAGGCGGTGTCAGAGAAAGGCCTGAAAATGATCAAAGTCTCCAGCCACCCAAGCCATAGACTGGTCACTCTGCTACCGTCCGTCAAAAAGTACAGGAGCATCGGCTCTCGGACCAACAGGCTTCTACCCCCAAGCCAAAAGACTCGGGGCACCCGAGTGGCACAGCGGTCTAAGGCACTGCATCTCAGTGCTTGAGGCGTCACTAGACACCCTGGTTTGATTCCAAGCTGTATCACAACCGGCTGTGATTGGGAGTCCCATAGGGCGGCACACAATTGGCCAGGCGTCGTCCGGGTTTGGTCGGTGTAGGCTGTCATTTGTTCTTAACTGACTTGCCTAGTAAAAAAAAAAAGAAAAGACGGCTAAATCACCATAAGACTGTTAAATTGTTAACTTCAATGGTTACCCGGACTATCTGCACTGACCCTATCTTGCACTGACTCTATACACACTCACAGTACTCCAGCACTTTGGATTTTAAATTATATTTTCATCCATATCAGGTGAACTGTTTAGAAATTACAGCACTTTTTGTACATAGTCCCCCCCCCCCATTTTAGGGGACCAAAAGTATTGGGACAAATTCACTTATGTGTATTAAAGTAGTCAAAAGTTTAGTATTTGGTCCCATATTGCTAGCACACAATGATTACATCAAGCTTGTGACTCCAGAAACTTGTTGGATGCATTAGCTGTTTGTTTTCGTAGGGTTTCTGATTATTTTGTGCCGAAACGAAATTAATGATAATGTATTTTGTCATTTTGGAGTCACTTTTATTGTAAATAAGAATAGAATATGTTTTTAAACACTGCTACATTAATGTGGATGCTACCATGATTACGGGCAGGCTAGTCCTGAACGAATCATGAATAATGTTACAGACGCACAAATATCATACCCCCAAGACATGCTAACCTCTCACTACCTCAATAACAGGAGATTAGCATTTTTTGGGGGAGGTATGATATTTGTGCGTCCGTAACTTTCTCACTCATCATTATTCACAATTAATTAATTTCTATTGTGCACAAAATAATCTGAAACTCAACCAAAACAAACAGCAAATGCATCCAAGAAGTTTGTAGAGTCAATCATTGTGTATTAGGAATATGAGACCAAGTAATAAACTTTTGACTACTTTAATACACATATAAGTGAACTTGTCTAGATACTTTTGGGCCCCTGAAATGGGGGGACTATGTACAAAAACTGCTGTAATTTCTAAACGGTTATGGGTGAAAATACCCTCAAATTAAAGCTGACAGTCTGCACTTTATCCTCATAGTCATTGAGTACAGTTACATGCACACAAAAATGTGATTATTGTGGATAGTCCGATTGCTATAATAATTCAATTACGATTCCCCTAATAATCCTGTTTACATGGACACATCTGAAATCAGGCTACCTCATAGCTTTCTGATTAATGCAGAAAATCACCAATCAAAATAAACGTTCTACCACAGCGAACATGTTATTTTTGGGAAGCATATTTAAATTCTCATTTGGACATAAAGTTTAAAGTTTGTACGTGAAAACAACTTCTAAGACGCATACATTCAGTTGTTCCGAACTCACTTCACTTGAGCTAAAGAGGGAGGCTCGCTCAACTGGTGCTAGCACATGCGCAGATCAAATACACTGCTGGAACGCCAATTAATGCATTTACATGTCCTAATAATTTGATATACTGCTCAGAAAACCAGGTGTTTTAATCGGCGTATGCTTACTTCGATTTTGACCTACACGCCATATTAAGATAGTCATGTAAACACCTTACTCTGCTTATTGCATAATCTGCCTACTGCCATAATTAGTTTAATATTGAATTATTAGTGTGCATGTAAACATACTCATTGTATCATTTCAAATCTAAAGTGCTGGAGTACAGACAAAAACAACCAAAAATTTGTCACTGTCCCAATACTTTTGTAGCTCACTGTGTATATACACACTATATACAAACTACACAAAACTACATACGCACACACACCACACAAACACACACGCACACACACATATACTCACACACTTTTACACTCATCATATGCTGCTACTCTGTTTTTTATTTGACTCTTATTATTATCTATCCTGACGCCTAGTCACTTTACTCTGCCTTCATGTTAGGACTGTCCCTGACTAAAGAAAATCTTGGTCGACCAAGAGTCGTCTGGTCTTTCGACCGATCGCTTGGTTGAAATTCTAAAATGTAAATTTTTCCATATACAGTTGAAGTCAGAAGTTTACATACACCTTAGCCAAATACATTTACATTTTTCACAATTTCTGACATTTAATCCTAGTACAAATTCCCTGTCTTAGGTCAGTTAGGATCACCATTTTATTTTAAGAATGTGAAACGTCAGAATAATTGTAGAGAGAATGATTTATTTCAGCTTTTATTTCTTTCATCACATTCCCCGTGGGTCAGAAGTTTACATACACTCAATTAGTATTTGGTAGCATTGCTTTAAAATTGTTTAACTTGGGTCAAACGTTTCGGGGAGCCTTCCACAAGCTTCCCACAATAAGTTGGGTGAATTTTGGCCCATTCCTCCTGACAGAGCTGGTGTAACTGAGTCAGGTTTGTAGGCCTCCTTGCTCGCACATGCTTTTTCATTTCTGCCCACACATTTTCTATAGGATTGGGGTCAGGGCTTTGTGATGGCCACTCCAATTCCTTGACTTTGTTGTCCTTAAGCCATTTTGCCACAACTTTGGAAGTATGCTTGGGGTCATAGTCCATTTGGAAGACCCATTTGCGACCAAGCTTTAACTTCCTGACTGATGTCTTGAGATGTTGCTTCAATATATCCACATAATTTTCCTCCCCCATTATGCCATCTATTTTGTGAAGTGCACATGTCCCTCCTGCAGCACAGCACCCGCACAACATGATGCTGCCACCCCTGTGCTTCACGGTTGGGATGGTGTTCTTCGGCTTGCAAGCCTCCCCTTTTTCCTCCAAACATAACGATGGTCATTATGGCCAAACAGTTCAATTTCTGTTTCATCAGACCAGAGGACATTTCTCCCAAAAGTACGATCTTTGTCCCCATGTGCAGTTGCAAACCGTAGTCTGGTATTTTTATGGCGGTTTTGGAGAAGTGGCTTCTTCCTTGCTGAGCGGCCTGTCAGGTTATGTCGATATAGGACTCGTTTTACTGTGGATATAGAAACATTTGTACCTGTTTCCTCCAGCATCTCCACAAGGTCCTTTGCTGTTGTTCTGGGATTGATTTGCACTTTTCACACCAAAGTACGTTCATCTTTAGGAGACAGAACGCGTCTTCTTCCTGAGCGGTATGACGGCTGCGTGGTCCCATGGTGTTTATACTTGCGTACTATTGTTTGTACAGATGAACGTGGTACCTTCAGGCGTTTGGAAATTGCTCCCAAGGATGAACCAGACCTGTGGAGGTCTATCATTTTTTTTCTGAGGTTTTGGCTGATTTCTTTTGATTCTCCCATGATGTCAAGCAAAGAGGCACTGAGTTTGAAGGTAGGCCTTGAAATTCATCCACAGGTACTCCTCCAATTGACTCAAACGATGTCAATTAGCCTATCAGAAGCTTCTAAAGCCATGACATAATTTTCTGGAATTTTGCAAGCTGTTTAGAGGCAGTCAACTTAGTATATGTAAACTTCTGACACACTGGAATTGTGATACAGTGAATTATAAGTGAAATAATCTGTCTGTAAACAATTGTTGGAAAAATTACTTGTGTCATGCACAAAGTAGATGTCCTAACTGACTTGCCAAAACTATAGTTTGTTAACAAGAAATTTGTGGAGTGGTTGAAAAACTAGTTTTAATGACTCCAACCTAAGTGTATGTAAACTTCCGACTTCAACTGTATAGACACATCCTATGTATTTTAATAAAATCAACTATATGCACTGAGGTTGTCTGATGCTTTAAGCAAACTGTTTGATTAAATAATTAAGACACACAAATGACTAGAGGGAGTCTGACCGCAATTGATTTGATTGTGCCAGGCCTGCGCTGTGTTTAAAAAAAAGACAGCGAGTGACTGGGTGACTAGCACATGCTGTCTCTATCTCCTCCCTGCTGCAGCGACCACCACATAACATCAACAGTGTGTATCGCGGTGTCCATGTTGCTGAAGTTGCAACATAATTACAGCAATTTTTGACTGAAAAGTTATGTTACCGAAATCCATAATTTATTTAGGAAAAACATTCCATATTCTATGCATCTCATGCATGTGACCAATAGGGCCTGACCTATAGCATATCCTAATTCACATCAATAAATTGGTTATAACAAACACCGTAACACATGACAGCAAAATGGATGCATTGTTATGGGGGAATGTTTACTGGTTGCTCAGGAGGTAAAGGGGAAGTCAGATGTGTGGAATAAATGTGGTACTAGTTGTGGAAAATACTGGAGATCAAGAAAATGAAGGTAAGGAGCAAGCGCTGCGTGCATATTATGTCTGCCAAACAGGTGCTGTTAGAAAATAATATACATTTTTCTGACCATTTGGAACAATGTAAACAACACTTAATAAATTATAAGCATACCAGAGTATGTAACGTTTTTGTAATGCCTTTATTACAGCAAAGACTAAAAACAGTATCTTTCATTAGTGAATGCAATTTCTGAAGTGGAACAGTTTAGGCCTATTTATTGTTACGCTAATTATTCAATGGTCGCTTAATTTTATTTTAAACTAAAATGCTTGATTGCATTTCTAATCATGTGTGAGTCATATGTGTAAGGCTCTTCTTTTCTTTTCTTAGTCAACCTTGTGTTCTTTTTCTTTGTGTTCTTGAACGTAGCCCTGTTTCTTTATGTTCTGGAACGTAGTCCTGTCATTTTTGTTCATTGATTTCATCTGTGATCGTTTCTCACCTGGTCTCATCAGCTCCCTATTTAGTTCTGTTACGAACTTGTGGTTCCGTATGATAAGAAGGAATCAGGCGCAGGAGGAAAATGCGTGTGAGGATCTTTAATGAGTCACCAGTCAAACCAAACAACACTCTAGTGAACAGAAGAACTCACACGACTACAAAACAAACCGGGCGCAACAAGCAAAACCGGCACATACAGGAACCAAAATAAAACAGTCCTCAGTGAACGTACTAGAAAACGAAGACAACCGGTAACATCAAACAATCACGCACAATGGGAAGAAGGGAAGGAAGGAATATATACGGTGCGTTTTCGGGAGAAATAAACAACAGGTGCGACAATTAGACAAAACTCAAAACAACTAAGGGAAGCGATGATGGTCAGAAAACCGGTGACGTCGACCGCCGAACACCGCCCGAACAAGAAGAGGGACCGACTTCAGCGGAAGTCGTGACAAGTTCAGTTCTTTCTGTTTGTATGGTTGTGAGGTATTGTTTGTTTTTGACTGCCTACCTGTGACCACGATTCCTGCCAAGGCTTAATAAACATCTGCAGCGCTCTGCGCTTGAATCCACACCTTTTTCTCCCTGAGTTTTCATTACAGTATGCTGTGTGATGACATTAACAAATAAATTATTGATCAATACAGTAGCCTATTTAAGTATTGAAATATAGGCCTAAGTAAGTTATGGTATTAAGACTAAACTGGATGCGCTCTTAGGCCTACAGCTCGATGGTGGTTATAAAAGGCTGTTGTACAAGACAAAGTATGCTCCCACTAATTTTCTCTCTTTCTCTCAGAGGACCTGAGCCCTAGGACCATGCCTCAGGACTACCTGGCCTGATAACTCCGTGCTGTCCCCAGTCCACCTGGTCATGCTGCTGCTCCAGTTTCAACTGTTCTGCCTGCGGCTATGGAACCCTGACCTGTTCACTGGACGTGCTACCTTGTCCCGGACCTGCTGTTTTGGACTCTCTCTCTACCGCACCTGCTGTCTCTAAGTCTGAATGATTGGCTATGAAAAGCCAACTGACATTTACTCCTGAGGTGCTGACCTGTTGCACCCTCTACAACCACTGTGATTATTATTATCTGACCTTGCTGGTCATCTACGAACGTTTGAACATCTTGGCCATGTTCTGTTATAATCTCCACCCGGCACAGCCAGAAGAGGACTGGCCACCCCTCAGGGCCTGGTTCCTCTCTAGGTTTCTTCCTAGGTTTTGGCCTTTCTAGTGAGTTTATCCCGAGCCACTGTGCTTCTACATCTGCATTGCTTGCTGTTTGGGGTTTTAGGCTGGGTTTCTGTACAGCACTCTGTGACATTGGCTGATGTAAAAAGGGCTTGAAAATACATTTGATTGACTATACTAAGCCTACTAATGATAATGACATATTATAATAACGATCATAATAATAGTAACAATAAGGAGATCAAGGAAAAATAAGTTAAACTAATTTTTGACAATTTGGAACAGTGTAAACAACACTAAATCAATTATAAATAATACCAGAGTCTGGTCTAACGAAAAAAGTGTAAATCCTTTATTACAGCAAACCAAAGATTAAAAACAGCCACATTTTTTTATTTACTTGACATGTAATTGTGTGAGGCTTGGTACTCATGGAATCAGTAGGCTATTAAACAAACACTCAAACAGGCAACAGAAGCAGGATCTGTGTCACGACTTCCACCGAAGTCGGTCCCTCTCCTTGTTCGGGCGGCGTTCGGCGGTCGACGTCACCGGTCTACTAGCCATTGCCAATCCATTTTTCAATTTCCATTTGTTTTGTCTTTGGTTTTTTCACACCTGGTTTCAATTCCCCAATTGCATGTTCATTATTTAACCCTCTGTGCGTGATTGTTTATGTTCTGGCATTTCTGACGGCTGGTTTTGTTATCGGGTTTTGTTATATTTACGCCCGTAGTGTTTTTGTGACAGGTATTTTTCCCGCACCGGATACATTGTATTTTTGGTACTAGTGCGTCTCTATTAAAATACCTTGTACACGCATTTCTGCTCTCCTGCGCCTGACTCCTTTCACCAGTCAAACTTAGCCTGACAATTTGCCTTAATTCTGTAGATATACAGTACCTTGCAAAAGTATTAACCCCCATTTGGCGTTTTTCCTATTTTGTTGCATTACAACCTGTCATTTTAAATAGATTTTTATTTGGATTTCATGTAATGGACATACACAAAATAGTCCAAATTGGTGCAGTGAAATAAAAAAAATTACTTCTTTCAAAACATTTAAAAAAACTGAAAAGTGGTGAGTGCATATTTATTCACCCCCTTTTCTATGAAGCCCCCAAATAAGAACTGGTGCAACCAATTACCTTCAGAAGTTACATAATTAATAAAATAAAGTCCACCTGTGTGCAATCTAAGTTTCACATGATCTCAGTATATATACACCTGTTCTGAAAGGCCCCAGAGTCTGCAACACCTCTATGCAAGAGGCTCCATGAATACCAAAGAGCTCTCCAAACAGGTCAGGGACAAAGTTGTGGAGAAGTACAGATCAGGGTTGGGTTCCCACGGAGCACCATTAAATCCATTATTAAAAAATGGAAATAATATGGCACTACAACAAACCTGCCAAGAGAGGGCCGCCCACCAAAACTCTCGGACCAGGCAAGGAGGGCATTAATCAGAGAGTCAACAAAGAGACCAATGATAACCCTGAAGGAGCTGCAAAGCAGGGAGATTGGAGTATCTGTCCATAGGACCACTTTCAGCCGTACACTCCACAGAGCTGGGCTTTACGGAAGAGTGGCCAGAAAAAAGCCATTGCTTAAAGAAAAAAATAAGCAAACACGTTTTGTGTTCGCCAAATGGTACGTGGGAGACTCCCCAAACATATGGAAGAAGGTACTCAGGTCAGATGAGACTAAAATTGAGCTTTTTGGCCATCAAGGAAAACGCTATGTCTGGCACAAACCCAACACCTCTCATCACCCCGAGAACACCATCACCACAGTGAAGCATGGTGGTGGCAGCATCATGCTGTGGGGATGTTTTTCCATCGGCAGGGACTGGGATACTGGTCAGAATTGAAGGAATGATGGGTGGCGCTAAATACAGGGAAATTCTTGAGGGAAACCTATTTGTCTTCCAGAGATTTGAGACTGGGGTTCACCTTCCAGCAGGACAATGACCCTAAGCATACCGCTAAAGCAACACTTGAGTGGTTTAAGGGGAAACATTTAAATGTCTTGGAATGGCCTAGTCAAAGCCCAGACCTCAATCCAATTGAGAATCTGTGGTATGACTTAAAGATTGCTGTACACCAGCAGGAACCCATCCAACTTGAAGGAGCTGGAGCAGTTTTGACTTGCAGCTGTAATTGCTGCAAAAGGTGGCTCTACAAAGTATTGACTTTGGGGGGGGGGTGAATAGATATGCACGCTCAAGTTCTGTTTTTTTTGTCTTATTTCTTGTTTGTTTTACAATAAAAAATATATTGCATCTTCAAAGTGGTAGGCATGTTGTGTAAATCAAATGATACAAACCCCCCAAAAATCTATTTTAATTCCAGGTTCCAAGGCAAAGTAATAGGAAAAATGCCAAGGGGGGTGAATACTTTGGGGTTTCCTCTCTCTGTTTTCTCGTCACCTAACTCCGCTGCTGCCTCCACCGTATTGTTCTCAATACCAAATTGCTGGTTAACTTTGCTATTATGCACATACAGTGAGGGAAAAAAGTATTTGATCCCCTGCTGATTTTGTACGTTTGCCCACTGACAAAGAAATGATCAGTCTATAATTTTAATGGTAGGTTTATTTGAACAGTGAGAGACAGAATAACAACAAAAAAATCCAGAAAAACGCATGTGAAAAATGTTATAAATTGATTTGCATTTTAATGAGGGAAATAAGTATTTGACCCCCTCTCAATCAGAAAGATTTCTGGCTCCCAGGTGTCTTTTATACAGGTAACGAGCTGAGATTAGGAGCACACTCTTAACTTCTCTGGGAGCAGTGCATGAGGTGACCGTTTTGGAGAGCCTGGCGTGCCCAAAGTAAAATGCCTACCATTTAGGCCCAGAAAATAGGATATGCATATATTTAGCACCATTGGATAGGAAACACTCTGAATTTTCCGAAACTGTTAACCATTTGTCTGTGAGTGAATCAGAACGCATATAGCAGGCAAAACCCCGAGGAATTTCTGTCCTGGGAAAAGTGATTTTGACACATTGCTCATTTGGGAACCCCTCCCTATTGAAAATGACCATATATAGGCATATGAATGCAGTACAGGTCGCTTACCTTGTGATGTCACCAGCCTCGAGATGGTGTTTTCCATTTTGGGTGAGTTAACCCAGAGAAAACGACGAAACCATGAGGTCCCCTCTTTATGAAAACTGTTCACATTGCGCGCGCACGAGAAGTCACGCCGTGTCTTATTTATCGTCTTTAGCGTTCAGTTTATATTCCGGCTGATTTATAATAGTAAATATACGTAAAAGTGTTCCTAAGGATACATTTAAAACTATGTTTGATTGTTTTTGGACAAGTTTATAGGTATAATTTGAACGAGTTCGCACTGCTGCTTCAATGGAGTAGTGGAAGCTGTCGCTTTCTGATTATAACGCTACGAACCAAATGGAGGATTTATGGATAAAAGACGTTACTTTTTCTAACAAAAGAACCATGGATTGTCTTCGTTGGACACTTAGGATGACCTCAGCAGAAGTTCTTCAACAGGTAATTGATTTGTTTTCGCTGTGAAATGTGTTATGTGTGTGCCATGATGGCTAATCGATACATGGCTATTGGAAAATATGTGAGGTGCTAGCCTCAAACAAATGAATGTGCTGCTTTCGCCGTAAAGCGTTGTGATATTGCCAAGAAACAGAGCTTTTGATGAGTATGGAACACTTGTATATTGGTGGATGTTTAATAATTCAACTTTCGGATTTTGAATTTGGCGCTTTACATTGTCGCTGGTAGTGTCGGGATGAGCCCGCTAGCGACCCACTGCTCCTTGACTCGTTAAAGGGAGTGCTCCTAATCTCAGTGTGTTACCTGTATAAGAGACACCTGTCCACAGAAGCAATCAATCAATCAGATTCCAAACTCTCCACCATGGCCAAGACCAAAGAGCTCTCCAAGGATGTCAGGGACAAGATTGTAGACCTACACAAGGCTGGAATGGGCTACAAGACCATCGCCAAGCAGCTTGGTGAGAAGGTGACAACAGTTGGTGCGATTATTCGCAAATGGAAGAAACACAAAAGAACTGTCAATCTCCCTCGGCCTGGGGCTCCATGCAAGATCTCACCTCGTGGAGTTGCAATGATCATGAGAACGGTGAGGAATCAGCCCAGAACTACACGGGAGGATCTTGTCAATGATCTCAAGGCAGCTGGGACCACAGTCACCAAGAAAACAATTGGTAACACACTAACACGCCGTGAAGGACTGAAATCCTGTAGCGCCCACAAGGTCCCCCTGCTCAAGAAAGCACATATACTTGCCCGTCTGAAGTTTGCCAATGAATATCTGAATGATTCAGAGGACAACTGGGTGAAAGTGTTGTGGTCAGATGAGACCAAAATGAAGCTCTTTGGCATCAACTCAACTTGCTGTGTTTGGAGGAGGAGGAATGCTGCCTATGACCCCAAGAACACCATTCCCACCGTCAAACATGGAGGTGGAAACATTATGCTTTGGGGGTGTTTTTCTGCTAAGTGGACAGGACAACTTCACCGCATCAAAGGGACGATGGACGGGGCCATGTACCGTCAAATCTTGGGTGAGAACCTCCTTCCCTCAGCCAGGGCATTGAAAATGGGTCGTGGATGGGTATTCCAGCATGACAATGACCCAAAACACACGGCAAAGGCAACAAAGGAGTGGCTCAAGAAGAAGCACATTAAGGTCCTGGAGTGCCCTAGCCAGTCTCCAGACCTTAATCCCATAGAAAATCTGTGGACGGAGCTGAAGGTTCGAGTTGCCAAACGTCAGCCTCGAAACCTTAATGACTTGGAGAAGATCTGCAAAGAGGAGTGGGACAAAATCCCTCCTTTAATATGTGCAAACCTGGTTGCCAACTACAAGAAACATCTGACCTCTGTGATTGCCAACAAGGGTTTTGCCACCAAGTACTAAGTCATGTTTTGCAGAGGGGTCAAATACTTATTTCCCTCATTAAAATGCAAATCAATAACAACAACATTTTTCACATGCATTTTTCTGGATTTTTTTGTTGTTATTCTGTCTCTCACTGTTCAAATAAACCTACCATTAAAATTATAGACTGATCATTTCTTTGTCAGTGGGCAAACGTACAAAATCAGCAGGGGATCAAATACTTTTTCCCCTCACTGTAGCAACATGGTCTAGGAAAAGGCGGCAATTCAACAGCGCACTGATTGTTTCAGAACCATGGACAGCGACTACTATCCAACTCGGGAGAAAGAGCATTGTTATAAACTGCTATTATTGTTCTTACATAATAAACTATGCAATAAAGAAACTTCCCTATTTTAGGACCCTGTCTTTCAAAGTTAATTCGTAAAAATCCAAATAACTTTACAGATCTTCATTGTAAAGGGTTTAAACACTGTTTCCCATGCTTGTTCAATGAACCATAAACAATTAATGAACATGCACCTGTGGAACGGTCGTTAAGACACTAACAGTGTACAGATGGTAGGCAATTAAGGTCACAGTTATGAAAACTTAGGACACTAAAGAGGCCTTTCTACTGACCCTGAAAAACACCAAAAGAAAGATGTCCAGGGTCCCTGCTCATCTGCGTGAACGTGCCTTAGGCATGCTGCAAGGAGGCATGAGGACTGCAGATGTGGACAGGGCAATAAATTGCAATGTCCGTACTGTGAGACGCCTAAGACAGCGCTACAGGGAGAGGACGGACAGCTGATTGTCCTCACAGTGGCAGACCACGTGTCACAACACCTGCACAGGATCGGTACATCCGAACATCACACCTGCGGGACAGGTACAGGATGGCAACAACAACTGCCCGAGTTACACCAGGAACACACAATCCCTCCATCAGTGCTCAGACTGTCCGCAATAAGCTGAGAGAGGCTGGAGTGAGGGCTTGTAGGCCTGTTGTAAGGCAGGTCCTCACCAGATATCACCGGCAACAACGTTGCCTATGGGTACAAGCCCACCGTCGCTGGACCAGACAGGACTGGCAAAAAGTGCTCTTCACCGACGAGTCGCGGTTTTGTCTCACCAGGGGTGATGATCGGATACGGGTTTATCGTCAGAGCGTCAGAGTCCAATTGCGGCGAGCTTTACACAACTCCAGCCGACGCTTGGCATTGCGCATGGTGATCTTAGGCTTGTGTGCGGTTTCTCGGCCATGGAAACCCATTTCATGAAGCTCCCGACAAACAGTTATTGTGCTGACGTTGCTCCCAGAAGCAGTTTGGAACTCTATGCGCTTCAGCACTCGGCAGACTCGTTCTGTGAGCTTGTGTGGCCTACCACTTCGCGGCTGAGCCGTTGTTGCTCCTTAACGTTTCCACTTCACAATAACAGCACTTAAAGTTGACCGGGGCAGCTCTAGCAGGGCAGAAATTTGATGAACTGACTTGTTGGAAAGGTGGCATCCTATGACAGTGCCACGTTGAAAGTCACGGAGCTCTTCAGTAAGGCCATTCTACCACACCCCTGTACTGCACTGTACTATACTACACAAAAGGTTGTATTAAATAAAGGCTGGCTAATGACTGAGAAATGTTTTAGAGAGCAGAGTGGTTTACAGGTCCCACATCCTGTTTGACACCCCACACAGAAACACACATTCAGAGCCGGATTAAGCTCACACCACCGCCTGACTTTGCCTCACTAATCACTAGAATGCAATTCTTACACTCTTGAAAATGGAAATAACAGCTAAACGCACCATTTCAGTGCTTTCCAAATGAGTATTGCATACAACAGTGATTCCCAACTCCAGTCCTCGAGTACCACCAACAGTACACAATGACCAATCAGGTGTTTTTTTGTCCTGGGCTACAACAAAAATGTGTGCTGATGGGGACACTCGAGGACTGGATCACCTGATATTGAAATTATTCCTGGCAGATCTTGACCCAGGCCGTGGGCCAGTATTCCTTTCATTCGGGCCAGTATCTTTCAGTTGCCACTGACAAATCTACCTGAATGTCGAGCCCTGCTGTGTGCAGTGTGCGCGTAGGGCCTACATGTCTACCACTTAGTGGTAGCACTGCTAATGATAGCCTAACCAGATGGAAAGGCAATTAAAAGGTAACTACAAAGTAGCCTATGCCTACCTGGCAAAATCATGATTATTTGAAGCAATCCTGTGGCCATTTGTTGTGAAGTGCACTACAGAAACACTGCTAGCCAAACACTGTCTGGCTGGTGCACACCTGAATTAAAGGGTAACCACACCAAAAATAAAATGTTCTCAGATTTTTCACAGACCTCAAAAATTATGTGGTTTAAGCATTGAGGGATTCTCTACTGTCCTCATATGACTCATTCTAACATATGTTTTTTTCAAGGCCAAACAATAATAGCTTCCTTTTGATGATGAGAAGAAGAGGATAAGAAGCCAAGGTAGCTGATCTGCACCGAGCTCTTCTGTCCCTCTTTCACCTCCATGCTCCATCGGTGACCATGGGCCCAGGAGTCTAGCCTGACCTGGCCTGGTCCCAGATCTGAAACTGTAACGCAAATGTATATGTTAGCAAGACAGCACAAACAGATCTGGGACCAGGCTACCAAGTGGCTGCCTGGCTCCCACACAGAAAAAAGGCCATCAGCTACTGAGTGGGCTGTACAGATGGAACCACCTTAGTCTGGCAGGAGGGCAGTGCTTCTGGCCCTGGGCTCCCATAAACGTAGCTTTAAAACATAACCTCCATCTGCACCTCCTCATTGGGGATCTCGCTCTTAATACAGCTGCTTCAGCTGTAGCTACTTGCAACCACTGACTAACCGACCCCTGACTTTGCTTTCACAGCTGCTGATGTTACATTACCCTACATCCCATTATATCACCACAAACAGGTCTGCTACAGCCTAGTCCAAGGGCAGGCAACCCTTGTCCTGGAGTAGCATTCACAACTCTAAATTGTCTTCATCAGGCTTCCCTAAGCTGAAAACATTGTGTAGAAAATGCTTTGGAGTCTGTGAAAGCTTATGGTATACCATCTGAGGAACATGTGTGTGTATTTGAACTACAACTACCACTGTCAGAGTCTAAATACAGGCATACAATAGACCCATTTCCCTGCCGCGTCATGAAAAGTTTCACGTGCAGTACTGAATCAGAAAAATCTTTGTTTACCTAGCAGTGGATACGATCACATGAAATCAAATGCAGATCGTGAACGTTAACAAACACATAATAAGATGGTTATCGTCTACAACATCGCAGATGTCATCAGAGGATTGATTACCTAGCAAGCTAGCAAGCCAGAGAGGCAAGGTAAAATACCACAAATAGAGAGACAAAGTCAGAAGAATATATTTGTGGAACATAGCTATAGCCATCAGTCTTGCGTGTTTTCATGGTCATCACTCACTCACTCACTCACTGTTAAAGATGCACTATGTAGAAATAACTCCGCCATTTCCTGGTTGCTAAAATTCAAATGGTTCGCTTTATTTCAGTTTATGTGACGAAACAAGCAAATAGTGTTGAGAATCATTGTACCATCTAAACCACTGTGAAATATATTTTCATAACCAAAAATATTGTATTTTAAGCTGTTTGAAGCTGTTGTACACATCCGAAAGTAAAAGACCCAAAAACAAAACTTGAGAAAGGAAAGCATAGAAATAGCGCACATAGAACATATCTCCCAATTCCTAGATTTGCTTCAATGAGAATGACAGATCTATAACACACATTTCTATGTGAATTTGGTCAGGTCGCCCCAAAAGTTACATATTGCTGCTTTAAGTTTATCAAGGTCCCGACTTAGCGATTGTTAGCCAACCTGTTGTCCCGGACAAAAACAGACGTGGTGAATGTGGTGTAACAGCATTTCACCAGTTTATAATTTCTTCGAAATTACATGAGATTAAATTCTCTCTATTTGAATTGTCCATGTTTCATGGCAGCACATATACTGAATGTTAAATCAAATGTGTCAGCAACTTTCACCACATGTGCATAAGACTTTTTATTGTATTTGTGTGTGTGTCTGTGTGTCCACGTCTGCAGCTCCAGAGCATCTGTGCAGCACCTGGGACTAAGAAAACTGACGTGTGTGCTAAACCATGGCCTCATCCTCAAAGTAACCTAAAGTGAATCAGGAAGTGTGTAGAAATAATCCCATCCCCCATGCTGTGAGACAGTCTCTGCCCTCTCCCTGTGTTCTAGAAGGCCAGCATCCCAGAGTTGCCTCTTCACTGTTGACATTGAGACTGGTGTTTTGCGGGTACTATTTAATGAAACTGCCAGTTGAGGACTTGTGAGACGTCTGTTTCACAAACTAGACACTCTAATGTACTTGTCCTCTCACTCAGTTGTGCACCAGGACCTCCCACTTCTCTTTCTATTCTGGTTAGAGACAGATTACACTGTTCTGTGAAGGGAGTAGTACACAGCGTTGTACAAGATCATCAATTGCTCGCATGGAATAGTCTTAATTTCTCAGAACAAGAATAGACTGACGAGTTTCAGAAAAAAGTTCTTTGTTTCTGGCCATCTTGAGCCTGTAATCGAACCCACAAATGCTGACGCTCCAGATACTCAACTAGTCCAAATAAGGCCAGTTTTATTGCTTCTTTAATTAGAACAACAGTTTTCAGCTGTGCTAACATAATTGCAAAATGGTTTTCTAATGATCAATTAGTCTTTTAAAATGATAAACTTGGATTAGCTAACACAACGTTCCATTGGAACACAGAAGTGATGATTGCTGATAATTGGCCTCTGTACACCTATGTAGATATTCCATAAAAAAATCAGCCTTTCCAGCTACAATTGTAATTTACAACATTAACAATGTCTAATTGTATTTCTTTCAAAAACAAGGAAATGTCTAAGTGACCCCAAACTTTTGAACGGTAGTGTATATACCTAAATTAGAATATTCATACTTATTTTTTTATAAATACCTGCAGTCAACTTGTGCACTAGGTAATAGATAAAGCAGATCATAATTTCGCCTTTCACATAATTTCTATTATGTGGCTTAAGGGTACTAGTGTCCCAAAACAGTTGTTTGAGGCAGTCATGTGTGTTTGTTTACAAAGAAGCACAATGAGCAAAATGGGAGCTTTGCGAGGTCAGCTACTCCTGCAGCGCAACTTAAGTGAGGTGATCAAGTTACACTTGTATGAAATTCACTACTAATGTTTGCCAGCTACAGTGGGGCAAAAAAGTATTTAGTCAGCCACCAATTGTGCAAGTTCTCTCACTTAAAAAGATGAGAGAGGCCTGTAATTTTCATCATAGGTACACTTCAACTATGACAGACAAAATGAGGAAAAAAAATCCAGAAAATCACATTGTAGAATTTTTAATGAATTTATTTGCAAATTATGGTGGAAAATAAGTATTTGGTCACATACAAACAAGCAAGATTTCTGGCTCTCACAGACCTGTAACTTCTTCTTTAAGAGGCTCCTCTGTCCTCCACTCATTACCTGTATTAATGGCACCTGTTTGAACTTGTTATCAGTATAAAAGACACCTGTCCACAACCTCAAACAGTCACACTCCAAACTCCACTATGGCCAAGAGCAAAGAGCTGTCAAAGGACACCAGAAACAAAATTGTAGACCTGCACCAGGTTGGGAAGACTGAATCTGCAATAGGTAAGCAGCTTGGTTTGAAGAAATCAACTGTGGGAGCAATTATTAGGAAATGGAAGACATACAAGACCACTGATAATCTTCCTCGATCTGGGGCTCCACGCAAGATCTCACCCCGTGGGGTCAAAATGATCACAAGAACGGTGAGCAAAAATCCCAGAACCACACGGGGACCTAGTGAATGACCTGCAGAGAGCTGGGACCAAAGTAACAAAGCCTACCATCAGTAACACACTACGCCAGGGACTCAAATCCTGCAGTGCCAGACGTGTCCCCTGCTTAAGCCAGTACATGTTCAGGCCCGTCTGAAGTTTACTAGAGAGCATTTGGATGATCCAGATGAGGATTGGGAGAATGTCATATGGTCAGATGAAACCAAAATAGAACTTTTGGTAAAAACTCAACTCGTCGTGTTTGGAGGACAAAGAATGCTGAGTTGCATCCAAAGAACACCATACCTACTGTGAAGCATGGGGTGGAAACATCATGCTTTGGGGCTGTTTTTCTGCAAAGGGACCAGGACGACTGATCCGTGTAAAGGAAAGAATGAATGGGGCCACGTATCGTGAGATTTTGAGTGAAAACCTCCTTCCATCAGCAAGGGCATTGAAGATGAAACGTGGCTGGGTCTTTCAGCATGACAATGATCCCAAACACACCGCCGAACGAAGGAGTGGCTTCAGAAGAAGCATTTCAAGGTCCTGGAGTGGCCTAGCCAGTCTCCAGAACTCAACCCCATAGAAAATCTTTGAAAGTCTGTGTTGCCCAGCGACAGCCCCAAAACATCACTGCTCTAGAGGAGATCTGCATGGAGGAATGGGCCAAAATACCAGCAACAGTGTGTGAAAACCTTGTGAAGACTTACAGAAAACGTTTGACCTCTGTCATTGCCAACAAAGGGTATATAACAAAGTATTGAGATAAACTTTTGTTATTGACCAAATACTTATTTTCCACCATAATTTGCAAATAAATTCATAAAAAATCTACAATGTGATTTTCTGGATTGTTTTTCCTCATTTTGTCTGTCATAGTTGAAGTGTACCTATGATGAAATTACAGGCCTCTCTCATCTTTTTAAGTGAGAGAACTTGCACAATTGGTGGCTGACTAAATACTTTTTTTCCCCACTGTATATATCGTATAACTATTAAGTTAACTATCTAATGTGCCAAATCTAATGTGCCAAATAAATTCTTTCCAGCTGGGTTTTGCTAACTTGCTAATGCTAGCTAAGTGGCTAACGTTAGCTTGCAAGATCAAGCTTCTTCGTAACAGCAGCAGAGACATTCCCCTCCTGGATTAAGGTCCCTGCTATCTAATATTTGTTTTGTGCATGCTGCAAACTGCGTTTTGAGATACTTGCATAACTTTATGAGCTGGGTTGTCTGTCTTAGTAGTAAATGTTTTCATGCGCTCATTAGCATTTACCTAGCATCTGCTACGGGGATTCCTTAGTACTTGTTAGCATTTTGTTAGCATTCTGGTAAGTTACTTTTTTAAAGAAAAGGCTCCCCTTGTGTGCACTACCAGTAATACTGTATAAAAGGCTTGATTCTGTCGACAAGGCGGTTTGTTCAGATAATGGTCACAAGACCGGAGAGTTAAGGACAGTGCCTATTGCGAACCGCACATAACCCACCTTGAATCTGAGCAGAGGCGGTCAGCATTTTGAAACTATTTAACAATAAACTTAATTGTTTAAAACCTGGACATTTTATGAAGCATGTCTTACCTTGTTTCAAAGTAGCCTAGCCTAGCCAAAATACTAAAATATAAATGTTGAGGGAATGATTTGATAAAATATTAATATGCCATTGAAACCAGCATTTTTCTCATATTAATTTGGTTTTCAAACCAACATTTTTTTATTGTCCAGCAGCCAAAGGCATATCCTTGTCATATATGTAACCCATGCTAGTTGATGCATCTTTATATCCCTCCTTTTTCTTAATTTTCATCTCTGTCACATGAAACTGCTCATCACAAACAATGTTTGTATTGGAACCAAGACTTGAAAAGAACTGATGTTGGCACAAGATGGAGGGACTGTTGGAGCATAACTAACAAAATTACAGTTAACGTAAATGTACGCTTAATCCAATATAAACTAATGTATAGAATTTATTATACAAGAGACAAAATTAACAAATTCTACAGCACAACGGCAGAGTCATGTCTTAAGTGTAAAACTAACAATGACTCAAATATCCATGCTTTCTGGGAATGTTAGGAAGTCCAAAAGTTATTGGCAGAGCAAGAAAGTTGGCTGTCAGAAGTATTACAATGTAAACTTACTTTTAATCCATCTGTCTGCATATTTCAAGACATACATATGGGGGTGTAGTGAGATACCCAATGGGCTTGATGATTCTCTTCTCATCATTTATCTTGAAAAGACGTATACAAAAAAACTTGGAAATCAATCAATCCGCCATCATGAACACAATGGAAAAAACTAATAATTTATTATTGAAATATTGAAATAGCATGGGCAACCGAGAAAAACTAATGACTAAGGCCATGTCGCAAACATTAATGCAGGCACTAGGGATGGGGGTGTGAGCATGTGGATCTGGGGAGATTATATTTATTCATTGTTTGTGTGTCTGTAAATTGTTGTTCGCATGTGTATGTTTGTATCTGGTGTGGAATAAAAAAATAAACAAAATTAAAATAAAGGAAGAGAACCATGTTTTCCCGCTAATGGTATTTTGGAACATTACCATGTAGCCTACAGCCATGTGCACACTGTTGAGCTTATAATATGAAGAAATAAAACATTTTAATCTAAAACGGTCTGATCTGTTGCATTAGCCTCATTGCTTTTTTGTTGCTTTTTTTATGTGCAGTGATTGTATGAATTTTGGATCTGTCATCCCAGAACTGTCCCAGAGTCTGTTTTGAACCATACATATTTGTTATTGTCCAAGGGACAACGGGACTGCCTTAATTCCGAGCCCTGGAGGGAATTATTTTATAAAGACAAAAAGTATTTGGTTGTAATTTTGCAATATTTTGTCAGCTACCAAGAGTGGCCAACCCTCCTCCAGGAGAGCCTTAAAGGGGCAGCATTGTATTTTGAGACAGGCTTGAATATGCAAAAAAGCCAATAGGCAGAGTGTAGCCTAAATTTTTGTCCGATTCTCTATGGTAAAAAAAGATAGTAATGCAAAAAGTGGTTCCTTGCCTTATAAAATTATGTAAAATGTTGTGTTGTAGAGCTTTTTTGGAGGGGGAAACGGCACAAGTGACTTGATCTTTTGGACAAGTAAAACATCACGCACACACACACACACACACACACACACACACACACACACAGAGAGACTTCACCACTATCCAGTAGCTGAGCTAGACTTTCATGTATATTTCATGTTTTATCATATTTTTCTCAGAGTCAGAGCTGGGCGCCCCAAGGGCCAAACTTCTTGTACTGGCAGTGTCAAAGCTCTCTCGCAATAATCACAGCAGGTCAAAGCCACATCTCAGCAACCTCAACCTCAGCTGCCGGCCTTGTTCCAAAGAGTGGGTGGTGGATTCCATAGAGCAGGGTTCCCCAACTGGAAGCCTGCGAAAGGAATTTGGCCTGCGGGTGATTTTATTTGGGCCCCCAAGTTTTCCTTGTTGGACATAAAAGACTGTAAAAACACCAGAAAATCAGCTCCTAGTGATTTTAATTTAGGAAATCTGTTCCCAAGTATTCCCACTCATAATAGAGAGACACGTGATTGTGTACAACTGTAAGCGAGGTTTGAAATTATTACGCTTTAGTTAAATATTATATCTTTTTGGGATTCTTACGGTCAATTTGCAGTCTACAAATTATTTGTAATTATGTTCCGGCACCCCGACCATACGTTAAATAAATAATCTAGTTGATGATCCCTGTCATAGAGACCCATCCATAGAACTTGGACACAGCTTAAACAAAGATCTGGAACTGCTGGAAGCTACTTGTTAATGTGTAGGCCTAATACCACACTGGCATAGGCCTACCAGTGAAAGAAGCTAGGATACCCATTACTGCAATAGCACAGTGACATACCAGTAGTACTATTGTCCACGATGCCACAAATACTCTCTGATCCCTTAAAAGGTGTGTCACCTAGGCGTATGTGTTAGCTACACAGAGCTTTGGCATGAGAGCTATTTGATGCTCATTTCATTATGGGTGTTTCAGTATCAGCCACATCAGACTATAATAGCTGGACCGCCTCCCAGCTGTGGTGAACAAACATCTCATGCCGCCACTGACTCCCACACACAGACGTCATAGACACCCATAAACCTGCTACCCCTGTTTACCTTGAATGGCTACCTGAATACCTCTGGACCATCATTTCAGATCATGTTTTTACTGCTGATGCAAAAGCTCATTTAAAGCATAAAATTTAACATGAATGAAGTAAAAATAGGCTACTTAAGTACTGGACATAGTCATCCAAAACAGCTAGACTAGACAGCCATGTGCAAAGACCCTAGGAATGCTTATATTTCTGACTGAATGGCTTGGCCCAGATGACTGCCAGCTAGCACATTTGGTTCCTTGGAAGTTGTGGGAATGTACATTTTTGGTTTCCCATTGGTTCTGGGAACGAAGTCATAAGTTTCCTGACTGGTACAAAACGGAATGTTTTTTTTTCCGTTCTGAGAACGGAAGTGAACCTTTTGCCTGTTCTGGGAATTTTGCCTGTTCTGAGAATGTTTATTTTTAGATTGCAGGGAGTTTTTTAGAACGTTTTACTCTGGTTCCTTTAAAGTTTTCCTGGGAGTTTTCCCGAAAGTTATTTTTAGGTTTTTGAATAGCTTCCTTAACTTTCACTGAATGTATCAATAACTTTTAATAACACTGCTAGCTTATTTTGGGTTAACATTTTTGCTACTCCAAGCACAGATAGGACACATGTAAATGTATTTCCTTAGGCATTAATCATGCAAACACATGTGAGATTCGGAACTATAATCTTCTGTTTTCTATCCATGGAATTAGTCCATTGAGCCACAAGGATGGCATACAAAGCTGTTCATTTTAGTCTATTCAAACAGACCTCATTTCAACGGATACAAGCACTCATTAAGATCAGCCGTGCACGGCCAACACCTGAAAACACAACAAGTTAGAGAATTTAGAAAGTTTTGTTGATGTTGAGAATAGAATGTTTCCTGAATGTTACAAAAGTTTTCTTATGTTTTTTGTGGAAAGTTCTCTTAACGTTCTGAGAACGGAATGTACAGTTGAAGTCGGAAGTTTACATACACTTTAGCCAAATACATTTAAACTCAGTTTTTCACAATTCCTGACATTTAATCCTAGTAAAATTTCAGTGCCTTAGGTCAGTTCGGAACACCACTTTATTTTAAGAATGTGAAATGTCAGAATAATAGTAGAGAGAATGATTTATTTTATCTTTAATTTCTTTCATCACATTCCCAGTGGGTCAGATGTTTACATACACTCAATTAGTGTTTGGTAGCATTGCCTTTAAATTGTTTAACTTGGGTCAAACGTTTCGAGTAGCCTTCCACAAGCTTCCCACAATAAGTTGTGTGAATTTTTGCCCATTCCTCCTGACAGAGCTGGTGTAACTTAGTCAGGATTGTAGGCCTCCTTGCTTGCACACGCCTTTTCAGTTCTGGAAGTACGCTTGGGGTCATTTGGAAGACCCATTTGTGACCAAGCTTTAACTTCCTGACTGATGTCTTGAGATGTTGCTTCAATATATCCACATAATTTTCCTTCCTCATGATGCCATCTATTTTGTGAAGTGCACCAGTCCCTCCTGCAGCAAAGCACCCCCACAACATGATGCTGCCACCTGCGTGCTTCATGGTTGGGAAGGTGTTCTACGGCTTGCAAGCCTCCCCCTTTTTCCTCCAAAGATAACGATGGCCATTATGGCCAAACAGTTATATTTTTGTTTCATCAGACCAGAGGACATTTCTCCAAAAAATATGATCTTTGTCCCCATGTGCAGTTGCAAACCGTAGTCTGGCTTTTATATGGCGGTTTTGGAGCAGTGGCTTCTTCCTTGCTGAGCGACTTTTCAGGTTATGTCGATATAGGACTCGTTTTACTGTGGATATAGATACTTTTGTACCTGTTTCCTCCAGCATCTTCACAAGGTCCTTTGCTGTTGTTCTGGGATTGTTTTGCACTTTCGCACCAAAGTATGTTCATCTCTAGGAGACAGAACACGTCTCCTTCCTGAGCGGTATGACGGCTGCGTGGTCCCATGGTGTTTATACTTGCGTACTATTGTTTGTACAGATGAACGTGGTACCTTCAGGCGTTTGGAAATTGCTCCCAAGGATGAATCAAGACTTGTGGAGGTCTACAATTCTTTTAGCTGATTTCTTTTGATTTTCCCATTATGTCAAGCAAAGAGGCACTGAGTTTGAAGGTAGGCCTTGAAATACATCCACAGGTACACCTCCAATTGACTCAAACAATGTAAATTACCCTATCAGAAGCTTCGAAAGCCATGACATCATTTTCTGGAATTTTCCAAGCTGTTTAAAGGCACAGTCAACTTAGTGTATGTAAACTTCTGACCCACTGGAATTGTGATACAGTGCATTATAAGTTAAATAATCTGTCTGTAAACAATTGTTGGAAAAATTACTTGTGTCATGCACAAAGTAGATGTCCTGATCGACTTGCCAAAACTATAGTTTGTTAACAAGAAATTTGTGGAGTGGTTGAAAAACTAGTTTTAATGACTCCAACCTAAGTGTATGTAAACTTCCGACTTCAACTGTATGTGTATTGAACACTATTCCAGAGGAAAAACAATACTGCGTGGATGTTTTGGAGTCTGCTAACTCTATATTGGGTATTGAGTCATGAATCTAACAGCAGTGACGCTATTACGGTGTAACTCCGATAGGGCAACATATGAAATGCTGCCGGTCAAACATCCAGCGCCACATTTTCCTAACAGCCAAGATGGGAAAAGTTACGAAAGTTCCGTAGCCTATTTCACAGAGAACATGCCGAAAAGTTGACAACAAAAAAAAGGGAACAGACGAGGTACTACACAATTAGAGGAAGCAGGCATGATTTTCTCTTTCGGTTTGAGCACATGGCAAGAAGGCACCACAGCCTGCTGTGCTAACGGGTTCCCACTAAATAAAACAGCCACAAAGTCTGTGAAGCTTGAGCTAGCTACCTTGCTAGCATACAAACTCGGTTGCACAGAGTAGATCCTCCATATGACGTTGAGAAATAGAGCATTTTGGGTAGTTTACAAGATATCTAGAAATAAGTTAATACATATGTAATAACACCAAAAAATAACTGTTTGTACTTATAGGTAACCAGATCATGACTACAACTAAGTTCTTGGACCAATTTGAGAACACATGACTTTAAATAAAACCATGAGGAAACCTGTAGGAAAATCCCACAGAAGAACATTGTTTCTGTCAAGGCGGTGTGTGTAGCTGGTGCGTGAGAGTCAGGCGCAGGAGAGCAGAGATGAGTGGACAAAAGCACTTTACTGAGGCACAGTAAACCAACGAACGCAATAGCGTCACAAAACAAATGCCCACAGAAAACAAGTGCGGCAGCACCAAGTACAACGATACGAAAGACGGAGCAAACCAGCCGGAACCGTACCACCGAATAAAAAATTACACACACAGACATGGGGGAACCAGAGGGTTAAATAAACGACAAGTAATAAGGGAATGACAACCAGTTGTGTGGGGAAACAAGACAAAACAAATGGAAAATAAAAAAAAGTGGATAGGTGATGGCTAGAAGACCGGTGACGTCGACCGCCGAACGAACAAGGAGAGGCACCGCCTTAGGCGGAAGTCGTGACAGTACCCCCCCCCTTGACGGGGACGACCCTGAGGGCGAGGTGCAGGGCGATCCGGACGGAGACGGTGGAACTCCTGCAGTATTGAAGGGTCCAACACGTCCTCCACCGGAACCAAGCATCTCTCCTCCGGACTGTACCCCTCCCACTCCACGAGATACTGAAGGCCCCTCGCCCGACGCCTCGAATCCAGTATGGAGGGAACTGAATACGCCGGGACCCCCTTGATGTCCAGAGGGGTGGAGGAACTTCCCGCACCTCAGACTCCTGGAGCGGACCAGCCACCACCGGCCTGAGGAGAGACACATGGAACGAGGGGTTAATATGGTAATCGGGGGGAAGCTGTAACTGGTAACTGACCTCGTTCAGTCTCCTCAGGACTTTAAATGGCCCCACAAACCGCAGGCCCTGCTTCTGGCAGGGCAGGCGGAGGGGCAGGTTTCAGGTCGAGAGCCAGACTCGCCTCACTGCGGTGACGGTCTGCGCTGACTTTCTGGCGCAGCACGGCCCGCTGTAGGTGAACATGAGCGGCGTCCCATGTCTCCTCCGCCGCGCCTGAACCAGTCGTCCACCGCAGGAGCCTCGGTCTGACTCTGATGCCAAGGCGCCAGAACCGGCTGGTACCCCAATACACACTGGAAGGGGGAGAGGTTAGTGGAGGAGTGGCAGAGCGAGTTCTGGGCCATCTCTGCCCAGGGCACGAACGCCGCCCACTCCCCCCGGCCGGTCCTGGCAATACGACCTCAGAAACCTACCCACATCCTGGTTCACTCTCTCCACCTGCCCGTGACAGTTTCTTAACCTTCTCTTAACTATTTTTAAGAACATTCCCAATGTCAAACCAGTTGGATAAACGTTTCTAGAACATTAACAACATTGAAATTAAATGTAAGGGCCTCCCGAGTGGCACAGTGGTCTAAGGCACTGCATCGCAGTGCTAGCTGTGCCACTAGAGATTCTGGGTTTGAGTCCAGGCTCTGTCGCAGCCATCCGCGACCGGGAGACCTATGGGGCGGCGCACAATTGGCCCAGCATCGTCATGGTTAGGGGAGGGTTTGGCCGGCAGGGATGTCCTTGTGGCGGACCGTGAGCAGTGCACACTGACACGGTCACCAGGTGTACAATGTTTCCTCCGACATATTGGTGCGGCTGGCTTCTGGGTTAAGTGGACATTGTGTCAAGAAGCAGTGCGGCTTACGGCTCTCGACCTTTGCCTCTCCCGAGTCCGTACGGGAGTTGCAGCGATGAGACAAGATTGTAACTACCAATTGGATACCACGAAAATGTAACCATGTTCGACATTTTAGGAAACATTTCGTTAAAAGGTGCAATATGCGGAAATCACTCCACCATTTCCTGGTTGCTAAAATTCTAATAGTTTGCCTAATTTCAGTTTATGCGACAAAACAAGAGAATCATTGTACCATTTAAACCACTGTGAAATACATTTTCAATAGCCAAAAATATTGTATTTTCATTGTATTTCTATGTGAATTTGGTCAGGTCGCACAAAACGTTATTTCAGCTTTAAAGTAATGAAAGACCAAGAAAATAACGTTATTTTGTCAAGTTCCTAAAATGTTCTGAGAACGTTCCAAAGCCAAGCAACTATCCTGCACCATTCCCAGAAAGTTGTGCGAAGGTTGTATGCTAAATAACCATAGGACAACCACACTCTTACCAAGCTCTAAGAAACGTATGGTTCTCAGAACGTTATGTGCTAGCTGGGTGATTTTCAGTAGCATTCCACACAGTTAGTGAGGCTGTCAGTGTCCAAGTACGCAGTCTGTTTCCTGCACATACCAGCATCTCAAAACCGACCTGCGGGAAAAGGCTTGGAGGAGAGTCAGGCCTGCACCTCCTCACTGTGTCAATGTATTAATCCTCACAGTGAGATTGTTGGATATTGTCTCACTGAATATTGAGAAATTAATAAATATTCTCTGACAGTTTGCAATGCTGTGTTCTTAGATTGCTATGGCAATGCTCGCTGGGTATGTTCACCAAAAGAGTTAGACAGCTAATAGAAATTTTAAATATTTGTTATTTTCACATGAACACCGTTAATCCAAATGACTATCAGTAACTACATCTTATCTACTGGTGACAGCATGGAGAACACTTATTAGATGACAGATCAGGACTGCCCTTAACCCATACCTCTGTTTGTTTAATACACTACCATACAGGACACTTGCAAGACTTGCTAGACAAACTGCACTCAGAAGCACACAAGGACCTCTCAATGAAAATTTGAGAGGTGTAACTGTTCCCCACCAGTCTAAAAGTGCCAGCCAAACCAGCGCCTGTCCGAACTCCCCTCTGTCCAGTCCAACTCCCCTTATCTTTGCAATTAGAGCCTCCCTGCCTCTTACTGCAGCAAAGGACGTGCCAGTCCAATGGTATGCAGACCAGGCCTACCCTCCTGGGCATAGATAACTCAGCGTTTGTTCCTTTCAAATGGTACTGCCTTGTGTACTGTGTGTGTGTGTGTGTGTGTGTGTGTGTGTGTGTGTGTGTGTGTGTGCAACACGTTTATGTGTGTGTGTGTGTCTAGAATAGATTGCTTTATAATACATATTGTCAGGGTTTGCTTTCTCAGTCAGTGGTGTCAGAATAACTAGTGTGCTTGTGTGTGTGTGTGTGTGTGTGTGTGTGTGTGTGTGTGTGTGAGGGGAGAAGGGATGACGATAGCAATTTCCTTAAACTCCTCATGATGAGGGGAAAGTAGCACTCATTACATTTCTAGGGATTCTATTTAGTACAGGGAGAGTGGTATAGGCCTAATTTGACTGTAGTGGTTAATTGCGGATAGATGGCAATCAATCAGTTCGAACAAGAGCCAAAACAAACAAAACAGAATCTGCCAGTGCAAACAAAACTGCCACAACATTTAGCTAAATGTCATTTAGCTAATAAAGTACATTACAATAGTGTCACTGTGTACGTCTCTTTAGATCTGTTTGTGCTGTTTTTGCAGGAGTTGGCTACAGAGCACAAACAGATCTGGGACCAGGCTAGCTGATAATGGATCAGGTGTCAGGGACTATCAGCCTGTGATTCCCCTGACGACTTGGCCTCGGTCCAGCCAGGAGCCTCTCCCTAGACTCACTTCCAAAACCGCATGGTGGGTAATACCTGGGACTCCCTGCTCTACACCACTCGCCACACTTTAATCGGGGGTGTAAGAATGCACTTAACTGAATAAATAATCAGTTACAGCAGGTATTCCCAAACTGGGGTACACGCGCAATGCCGTCGGGGGTACGCCAAATAAAAATGTGATTCACATTTTAAAATAAATAATAATAATACTTTTTTTTACAAAATCTTCACATTTTCAAACAGTCCATTTATATTTTCCAACGGGGCTATACATTTGGGTGAGTTTTTTTTCTCGCCTGAGTAGCCTTGTTTCACTGCCAAAAATACAATTAAGCCATCTGGTGTTCAGCGAAATAACAACACAATGTCAAATACAGGTACTGTAGCCTAGTCAAATAATTAACAGCCAATCACATTAACCGTTACTCTCTCGCGGGAATTCCACTAACGGTCCATATGTACTGAACAACAGACAGGGACGTTGGACCATCGAAGAGGCTCAAATATGATGGGAACTACATTTATTTGGGGTTCACTTATGTTGGGAGTAGTGCCTTTCTTCAGTCACAGTGTGTTATATGTGCAAAAGTACTATCTCACAACTCGATGAAACCTTCACTCTTGCGCAGGCATTTAGAAACAAAACTTGCCAATTTGAAAAATAAGCCACAGGAGTTTTTTTGAGCGAGAATTAAGACGACTTTCAAGTAGTAAGACATGTATAAAAGCAACAGATACCATTAATAAGAAGGGGCTAGAAGTGTCTTATATGGTGAGCTACCGAGTGGCTAGGACAGGCAAGCCCCATACTATTGTGGATTACTTAATTCTTCCTGCTGCCGTGGATATGGCTGGGACAATGCTGGGGGAAAAGGCCCAAAAAACTATACAGACAATACCTTCATTAAACAACACTGTTTCACAACGCATCAGTGACATGGCAGGAGACGTTTTGAAACAATTATTGCTTCGCATACAAGCCAGTGAATTCTATGCGTTACAGCTGGATGAGTCAACAGGCGTGGCGGGCCTGGCACAGCTCCTGGTATATGTCTGTTACGTTTATGGGAGGGGGGTCAATTAAGGAAGACATCCTCTTCTGCAAACCACTGGAAACCAAGACAACAGGAGAGGATATTTTTTAAGTACTGGACAGCTTTGTGACATCAAATGGACTTTGGTGGTCAAGATGTGTTGGTATCTGTAGTGATTGCGCAAAAGCCATGACAGGGAGACATAGTGGAGTGGTAGCGCGTGTGCAAGAACTTGGGTACACTGCAGCATCCACCGAGAGGCTCTTGCTGCCAAAGGAATGCCTGACAGCTTGAAAGATGTTTTGGACACTGCAGTGAAAATAGTTAACTTTGTTAAAGCAAGGCCCCTGAACTCTCGTGTCTTTTCTACACTATGCAATGATATGGGCAGCGATTTATTGTGTTTGCAATATTATTGTATTCTGTCAGTGTACAGAGCTGTGCAGTAAGTGCATCCCGTATAGCACTGCAGTGTTTGTCTCTAGAACTGCCTGCCTGCCATGGATGCTTGCCTGCTGCAGATGGGAAAGTTGACACCAACGGATCTTCCCCTCATCCATCTCCCCACTTTACATCACACACACAGCTTGGCGGAGCTGGTCCAAGTCTGCTGGGTCTGTCATGGCCGGGTCTGTCATGGCCAGTTCGTACTATCAAGGCACAAGGCGAGACCCAAATGCAGACCCAAATGCAGATGGTTGCGGTTTTACAATGTTTATTAATCCAAAGGGGTAGGTAAGAGAATGGTCGGGGACAGGCAAAAATGTCAAAACCAGATCAGAGTCCAGGAGGTACAGAGTGTCAGAAAGGCTTGTGGTCAAGGCAGGCAGAATGGTCAGGCAGGCGGGTACAAAGTCCAGAAACAGGCAAGGGTCAAAACCGGGAGGCCTAGAAAAATGAGAATGCAAAAAGCAGGAGAACAGGAAAACCGCTGGTTGACTTGGAAACATACAAGACAAACTGGCAGAGAGAGACAGGAAACACAGGGATTAATACACTGGGGAAAACAAGCAACACCTGGGTGGAGACAATAACGAGGACAGGTGAAACTGATCAGGGTGTGACATATAGTCTAACTGGCTGGGGGAGGCCTAGCCTATATAATGGGAAACAAATCACACCTTTCAGTTCTACATTCCATTTTTCTTCCTTTGATAGTACTCAAGCAATACAGGAAGAAAATAACTATGAATAAAGTGTCCTTCCTCTCCCAGTTATGAAAGAGTCACTTACACAGTAGGCATAGCTAATTACACCCCTTGTTTTTCTCATGGCAAACAATCCAAGAAATAGAAATAGCTAGAAGAAATACTGTGCATTTGGAAAGTATTCAGTCCCCTTTACTTTTTCCACATTTTGTTACGTCACAGCCTTATTCTAAAATTGATTCAATTGTTTTTCCCCCCTCATCAATCTACACACAATACCCCATAATGATAATGACAAAGCAAAAACAGTTTTTTTTAAATAAATTTCAGCAATATTTTTTTTTAAATAAAAAACGTAAATATTACATTTACATAAGTATTCAGACCCTTTGCTATGAGACTCTAAATTGAGCTCAGGTGCATCCTGTTTCCATTGATCATCCTTGAGATGTTTCTACAACTTGATTAGAGTCCACCTGTGGTAAATTCAATTGATTGGACATGATTTGGAAAGGCACAAACCTGTCTATATAATGGTCACTCTGACAGAGCTCCAGAGTTCCAGAAGGACAACCATCTCTGCAGCACTCCACCAATCAGGCCTTTATGGTAGAGTGGCCAGACAGAAGCCACTCTTCAGTAAAAGGCACGACAGCCCACTTGGAGTTTTCCAAAATGCACCTAAATGACTCTCAGACCATTAGAAACAAAATTATCTTATTGAACTCTTTGGCCTGAATGCCAAGTGCTACGTTTGGAGGAACGTTTGGAGGAACGTAGCACTCCCCTGCAGGGAGCCACCATTGGGAGACATCAGGAGTTGCTACAGGGCCTTTCGGAAGGGCTCAGTTCCTTGACGGAACGCTACGGCCATGGGTTAAAGGCTATTATGGCGCAAATCAGGGAGTTAGCTCAGACTGTCTGCCAACTCTGAAAACCCCTAATCACCCAGTAATTGTTTTCCTTATCTGTGGTGAGTTTGTACAGCCTATCCCGACTCCCCGTGAACCCCGCTTACCTCATCCAAAGCGATATTCGGGGGAATCCTGGTGCCTGCCGGGGTTTTCTTTCTCAGTGCTCGCTTATTTTTGAGCTACAGCCATCTTTGTTTTCTTCAGACCGATCAGAGATAGCGTATATAATTACGCTAATGTCAGGAAGGGCGCTCTCCTGGGCTTCGGCAGTTTGGGAACAACAATCTGCTATTTGCGGGCATTTGGAGGAATTAATGGCAGAAGTGAGAAGTTTGAGTCTCCGGTTTCCCGGGAGAAAGGCGGCCAGCAAACTGCTTGACTTATGTCAAAACTCCCGTAGTGTGGCAGACTACGCGGTGGACTTTTTTTTGGGACGTTAGGCCGCCGAGAGTGCCTGGAATCCGGAGTCTCTTTTCGATACTTTTCTGCACGGATTATCTGAGGAGGTTAAAGATGAGCTAGCTGCTCGGGAACTGCTGGTGGACCTCCTCCCTTATCGCCTTAACCATTGAAATTGATGGACGCCTAAGGGAAAGCAAGAGTGAGAGGAGGTCTGGTCTCGGGCACACTCATGCACCCGATATGGCGCGTTCACCTCCTATGGAATCTGGAAGTTTCCGAAGGCAGCTCTTCCGAGAGGAGTCGAAGCCAGCCGAGCTCTCTCGTGAATCTACGACGGGTGAGTTGGATACTCCTGAGCCTATGCAGTTGGGAAGAACTAGGCTATCAGTTTCGGAGTGCTCACGGAGGATGGATAATAACTGCTACCTGCCCTATTAGGAAACCCTTGTCTCTAGTGGGTACCAGTACTATGGTGAGTCAGACTGGGAGTTCCCTAATTCCCATCACCCGCACACCCCTTTTTGCTCTTGTGCTGTGGGGAGACCATTCTAAGTCTCTCCGAGTGCTCATTGACTCTGGGGCTGATGAAAATCTTATGGATGCCACGATAGCTTCGGAGCTTGGTATTCACACTCAGCCTCTCTCTGTCCCATGGATGCTAGGGCACTGGACGGCCGCTCTATAGGGGAAGTCACCCATAGTACTGTGCCCGTTCAATACCGGGTTTATGGTAACCACAGTGAGACAATACAGTTCCTCCTCATTACCTCTCCCCATGTTCCGGTTGTGTTGGGACTTTCCTGGCTTTAAAAACACAGTCCTGTGATTGACTGGACCACAAGCTCCAACCTGGGTTGGAGCCCATTTTGCCATTCCCACAGCCTTCAAGCAGCACAGCCTTCTTCAAGTCATCTTCCTCAGGATGTTAGCAAGACTGTGGATGTCTCTGCTATCCCCACAGAATACCATGACCTCCTGGAAGTGTTCAGAAAGGCACGTGCTACTTCCCTTCCCCCGCACAGTCCTTATGATTGTGCCATCGATTCTCCCAGGCACTACACCACCTCAGGGTCGATTGTATTCTCTGCCTGGACCAGAGACCAAAGCTATGGAGGAGTACATAGAGGAGTCTCTGGCCACTGGGGCCGTCCGTCCGTCTGCATCTCCTGCCGGCGCAGGGTTTTTCTTTGTAGAGAAGGACAAGACCCTGCATCGACTACAGGGGACTTAATGACATTACTGTCAAGAATCGTTACCCCCTGCCTCTCTTCTGCGTTTGAACCTCTCCAGGGGGGCACCATATTTTCCAAGTTGGACCTTCGAAATACCTTCCACCTGGTTCGGATACGCGAGGGGGGATGAGTGGAAGATAGGCTTTGGTCAATGATGTGCTTTGGGACATGCTAAATCGGTTTGTGTTCATGTACCTTGACGACATCCTTTCTTTTTTCCCCCCCAATCTGCACAAGAACATGTTCTTCATGTCAGACCGGTCCTTCAGCGCCTCCTGGAGAACCAACTGCTCTACTATCACCTTTCTTGGATATGTCATTTCTGAGGGCAATGTTCAGATGGATCCTGGAAAGGTGAAAGCAGTGGTGGATTGGCCTCAACCAACGTCCAGGGTGCAGTTGCAACAGTTTTTTGGTTTTGCAAACTTGTACTGCCGTTTCTTTCGGGACTACAGCACCCTGGCGGCCCCTCTCTCGGCACTCATCTCTCCCAAGGTACCGTTCCAATGGTCACCAGCTGTCGACAAAGCCTTTGTGGATCAGAAGCATTTGTTCACAACAGCACCCATCCTCATCTATCTGGACCCCTCGCGTCAATTCGTGGTCGAAGTGGATGCTTTGGGTGTTGGAGTGGGGCCATCCTTTCCCAGCGATCTTCCCAGGACCAGAAGCTTCATCCCTGTGCCTTCCTGTCCTATCATCTCAATCCTGCTGAAAGGAACTACAATGTTGGCAACCGAGAACTCCTGGTGGTGAAGATGGCGTTGGAAGAGTGGAGGCACTGGCTGGAAGGAGCAAAACAGCCATTCCTGGTCTGGACCGACCATAAAAACCTGGAATAGCCACGTACAGCCAAGCGCCTCAACTCCAGGCAGGCCCGGTGGGCCCTCCTATTTACCAGATTTAACTTCACCATCTCCTATCACCCAGGGTCAAAAAATGTGAAGCCTGACACCCTCTCTGGCCTATACAGTTCCTCTGCCACACCCTCGACGTCTGACGGTAACAGCCTCCACTCTACCCTGAACAAGAGCAGGAGGTCAGCGTACCCTCTGCCCAGATGTTTGTCCGCCGCTGTCGACGTACCTGGAGAAGAGCCATGGCGGCTATTCTCAAGACCAACTCCAGGTATCATCGACAAGCGGACTGTCGCCGGACCCCAGCTCCCCGCTACCACATTGGGCAGAGGGTATGGCTGTCCACACGGGACCTGCCCCTTCAGGTAGACTCCCGCAAACTGTCCCCTCGTTTCATTGGTAATTTTCCCATCTCCAGAGTCCTGAGTTCCACTGCTGTCTGTCTTGTGTTACCCCCTACCCTCCGTATTCACCCTACCTTCCATGTGTCTAAGATTAAGCCCATGTCTCACTGTTCTTTGTCTTCTGTCCCTACACGGTAAAACATCTCCTAGGTGTTCGACCACGGGACAGGGGTTTCCAGTACCTGGTTGACAGGGAAGGTTACGGCCCGGAGGAGAGGTGCTGGGTTCCCGCTAGAGACATCCTGGATCCAGCCCTCATCACCGACTTCCATCGCCGACATTCTCATTTTTCTAGTCCATTTGCATTCTCATTTTTCTAGTTCTCCCGGTTTTGACCCTTGCCTGTTTTGACCATTCTGACACTTGCCTGCCTGACCATTCTGCCTGACCATTCTGCCTGCCTTGACCACGAGCCTGTCATCCACTCTGTACCTCCTGGACTCTGATCTGGTTTTGACATTTTTGCCTGTCCACGACCATTCTCTTACCTACCCCTTTGCATTAATAAACATTGTAAGACTCCAACCATCTGCCTCCTGCGTCTGCATTTGGGTCTCACCTTGTGTCTTGATACTATAACTAATCGGCTGTGTGAATGACATGAATGACCCAGTGCTTGTTTGCTTCTTGAAAACATTTAATGTAAAAAATATATCGTAAAGGGAACCGTATGAATTTAGGGGAGTCTAGGGTCTAGACTAGCTTTCCCCTAGGTAGGCTACTTTTCTCATTATAACATGCAGTTAACCAAGACAAATAGCAGCTGTTTAGGCCTAAGCATCGTTTTGAGACAGTCGTTTGACTAAGCCTGAAGGCTTTGACTGTGTAGTTTATAGGCAGATAAATGTAATAGGGCTGCAGCTGACTATGGCACAGTAGCTCAGTCATAACAACATTGACCATAAGGAATCACTAAGGGATCTATTAAAGAAATAAACAGCAAACTTTCACAGATGACTAGAATAAATAAAGTCTAAGCTACACGTATACAGTGAGGGAAAAAAGTATTTGATCCCCTGCTGATTTTGTACGTTTGCCCACTGACAAAGCAATGATCAGTCTATAATTTTTATGGTAGGTTTATTTGAACAGTGAGAGACAGAAAAACAAAAAAATTCAGAAAAACACGTGAAAAATGTTATAAATTGATTTGCATTTTAATGAGGGAAATAAGTATTTAACCCCCTCTCAATCAGAAAGATTTCTGGCTCCCAGGTGTCTTTTATACAGGTAACGAGCTGAGATTCTCAGCAAATTGAAGAAACAAAAGAACTGTCAATCTCCCTCGGCCTTGGGCTCCATGCAAGATCTCACCTCGTGGAGTTGCAATGATCATGAGAACGGTGAGGAATCAGCCCAGAACTACACGGGAGGATCTTGTCAATGATCTCAAGGTAGCTGGGACCATAGTCACCAAGAAAACAATTGGTAACACACTACGCCGTGAAGGACTGAAATCCTGCAGCGCCCGCAAGGTCCCCCTGCTCAAGAAAGCACATATACATGCCCGTCTGAAGTTTGCCAATGAACATCTGAATGATTCAGAGGACAACTGGGTGAAAGTGTTGTGGTCAGATGAGACCAAAATGGAGCTCTTTGGCATCAACTCAACTCGCTGTGTTTGGAGGAGGAGGAATGCTGCCTATGACCCCAAGAACACCATTCCCACCGTCAAACATGGAGTTGGAAACATTATGCTTTGGGGGTGTTTTTCTGCTAAGGGGACAGGACAACTTCATCGCATCAAAGGGACGATGGACGGGGCCATGTACCGTCAATGCCCTCAGCCAGGGCATTGAAAATGGGTCGTGGATGGGTATTCCAGCATGACAATGACCCAAAACACACGGCCAAGGCAACGAAGGAGGGTCTCAAGAAGAAGCACATTAAGGTCCTGGAGTGGCCTAGCCAGTCTCCAGACCTTAATCCCATAAAAAGATCTGTGGAGGGAGCTGAAGGTTCGAGTTGCCAAACGTCAGCATTGAAACCTTAATGACTTGGAGAAGATCTGCAAAGAGGAGTGGGACAAAATCTCTCCTGAGATGTGTGCAAACCTGGTGGCCAACTACAAGAAACGTCTGACCTCTGTGATTACCAACAAGGGGTTTGCCACCAAGTACTAAGTCATGTTTTGCAGAGGGGACAAATACTTATTTCCCTCATTAAAATGCAAATCAATTTCTAACATTTTTCACCTGCGTTTTTCTGGATTTTTTTGTTGTTATTCTGTCTCTCACTGTTCAAATAAACCTACCATTAAAATTATAGACTGATCATTTCTTTGTCAGTGGGCAAACGTACAAAATCATCAGGGAATCAAATACTTTTTTTCCTCACTGTAGTTCTAATGAGGAACAAATGGCAGGGTGATCATGTGAAAAATACTGTAGCCGTATGCAACTGTAGCATGTGGAGGGTTTCAAATATAGCCAATGTATCCACTAATGACATACCAACAGCTGAGCACAGTAATTACACATTTGTAAAATGTCACGTGTGGCCTATACTGTTAAAATGGCAACAGAAAATATATAATTACATCGTTACGTATGACAGGCCAATTATTGTAATGATGATCTACTAATAGCTTAGGCAGTTTATTAGCACTTTGACAATATAGGCTACGCAATGGGAATAGGTCAGCTTGGAAGAGCTAGCCTATTTTAGTAGGCAGGAGGTTGCTTTTCTCCGTCACCAAATTTATAGGTGGAGGCAGCAGCAGCAGACAGAAACAACACCCTGTTGAACTTCAGAGACACACAAATTAGCAAAGGCACCAGAGCTTTCTTATCCACAATGGGAACAGGTCCAGTGTGAATACATCCACCTCCACCCTGTCTCCAAAAATGACATGACATGTCTTCGGTTGACTCAGCTTTACCATCACAGAAGTATAACTGCAGCATCCTCTAACTGTAAAATATGTGGCACTGAAGATGTCGACTCGAGCTGACCATAATTTTTTTAAACACAGGTAAATATAAAAGAACCACGAGCTGAGGCTACTGTGGCTGTCACGAGACAAACACCTTGTCGTTGATCAACATCAAAACGTCAGCCGCTGTGAACTACAGTTTTGCTAGCCAACTGGTCGTCATAACGACTCTCTCACAGCCTCACAAAATATGACCAACGTGTATGACGAAATGGTAAAAACGGTTAACATTATCAGTTCAAAACATGTATATTTTCGACAAAAAACTCTAAATAATATAAATGTTTTCCCTCACCTCACCTGCTCTTTTTAACTCTGCCGCTAGCGCGCTCGCTGCTGCTGCTGATGTGATGTGACGATGACGCTCTCTTGTGGATATATGCAGCGTTCAAATGCCAGTCGGAACTAGGAAACTCGGAAATGTCCGACTTTCTGATTCGTAGAACACGGCTCGTGTATAAATGAGCAAATCGGAAACGTTAGCGTTTCCTAGTTCTGACTACCACTTAAACAGGGCAATAGAACTGCGCATGCATGTAGAGCGCACGAGTTTGGTGCAGTATCTGCATCAATGATGGGGTAGTGGTTTTTAAATAGTGTGTTCGTTGAAGAAAATATACTGAACAAAAATATAAACGCAACATGTAAAGCGTTGGTCATGTTTCAGACTCACAAATGTGTTTACATCCCTGTTAGTGAGAGTTTTTCCCTTGTCAAGATAATCCATCCACCTGACAGGTGTGGCATATCAATAAGTTGATTAAACAGCATGATCATCACAAGGTGTGCCTTGTGCTGGGGACAATAAAAGGCCACTCTAAAATGTGCAGTTTTGTCACACAACACAATACCACAGATGTCTCAAGTTTTGAGGTAGCGTGCAATTGGCATGCTGACTGCAGGAAAGTCCACTAGAGCTGTTGCCAGAGACTTTAATGTTTATTTCTCTACCATAAGCCACCTCCAACGTCGTTTTTATAGAATTTGGCAGTGCGTCCAACCGGCCTCACACCCGCGGACCACGTGTATGGCGTTGTGTGGACGAGTGGTTTGCTTATGTCAACGTTGTGAACAGAGTGCCCCATGGTGGCGATGGGGTTATGGTATAGGCAGGCATAAGTTATGGACAACGAAAACAATTAAATTTTATCGATGGCAATTTGAATCCACAGAGATACCGTGACAAGATCCTGAGGCCCACTGGCTTTCCATTCATCAGCCACTATCACCTCATGCTTCAACATGATAATGCACAGCCCCAAGTCGCAAGGATCTGTACACAATTCATGGAAGCTGAAAATGTCCCAGTTCTTCCATGGTCTGCATACTAACCTGACATGTCACCCATTGAGCATGTTTGGGATGCTCTGGCTCGACATGTACGAACAGAGTGTTCCAGTTCCCGTCAATATCCAACATCTTCACACAGCCTTTGAAGAGGAGTGAGACAACATTCCACAGGCCACAATCAACAGCATGATCAACTCTATGCATGAGGCAAATGGTGGTTACACTAGATACTGACTGGTTTTATGATCCAAGCCCCTACTTTTTTTTAAGGTATCTGTGACCAACAGATGCACATCTGTTTTACCAGTCATGAAATCCATAGATTAGGGCCTAGTAAATGTAGTTCAATTGACTGATTTCCTTATATGAACTGTAACTGGAAAATCTTTGAAATTGTTGCATGTTGCATTTATATTTTTGTTCAGTGTATGATAAACATTTTATTAAATTGACACTCATCTATTTCCTGCAGAATTAAAATTTAAATTGAGGAGGCTAGTAGCCTAGTGGTTAGAGTGTTGGCCCAGTAACCAAAAGGTTGCTAGATCAAATCCCTGAACTGACAAGGTAAAGATCTGTTGTTCTGCTTCTGAACAAGGCAGTTTATCCCACTATTCCTGGGCTGTCATTATAAATAAGAATTTGTTCTTAACTGACTTGCCTAGTTAAATAATGGTTAAAAAACTAAATTCAAGTGTCAATGTATATATAGTGAGAAGTGCTGTGCCAATATTGATCTAAGATTATATGGCTGATGCAGTGATTTCATGTTTAGGGCTGGAATCTGAACATATTCAATATAGCATATATTATATATATGTTGGGAGAGGATATGCTCAAGGTCAATTTCGTCTCCAGCAATTGTTTTTGTCGAATCTGCTAATACAGATAGGAAGACTCCGGGGGCACTTCACTTGCATCCTAAAGCAAGTAGAAAAGGTGAATTCCTATGAATTGAAAAATATTTTCTAAAATAATAAAAACAGAATTTCTATGTTATTCCTGAACGTAATAGTTTTTTCACAAGGAATTAATATAGTTAACCTCAAACTGCCATACATTTGGCGAATCTACGGTTTTTAAATAACGTATTTCTTGAATTGACCAGCCGCTCACGCACATCATGGCGGCGACGGTGAATAGTGGAAGTGTCCCTGTGTCGGACACACAATCCTCAACCTCGGATGATCCGCGCTATGAAGGATCAACATTTCAGTACAGCATGCTCCTGGAGCACCTCGTCGGGGGGAAGAGGCCGATTAAAGATTTGAATCCGACCGTTATGGGAGGTCTTCCCAATCCCATGAAAACCGACGACCAGAAGATGATCGAACGGGGAATGGAGAGCTGTGCCTTCAAGGCGGTGTTGGCATGTGTTGGAGGTTAGCTAGTCTTTCACTATTGTCAACGATATTACAATTGCAACTTGCCTGGTGCATTTATTTTTCGGGGTGTAGCTGCCTGACATAACGATCCCATGGTGACAGTTGATTGCAGCTAGCTACAGTAGTTTCTCTCTTCATGCAAAAGGCCAACTACTTATAATGCACACAGTTCTTCCAAATTATTTATCGTGTTGATATCTTACTGATGATATGAGCCACTCAATCTCCCTTGACGTCTCTCTGTGATGTTGTTCATTCTCACTATAACAGTACTATGCCCATATTTGCTGTAGCTAACACAATCTTGTGACACTGTTTTCTCAACAGGGTTTGTTCTTGGGGGAGCGTTTGGTGTGTTCACGGCTGGCATAGACACCAATGTGGGATTTGACCCCAAAGACCCCATGAGAACACCCACGGCCAGAGAGGTCCTTAAAGACATGGGCCAGAGGGGAATGTCCTACGCCAAAAACTTTGCCGTCATTGGAGCAATGTTCTCCTGCACAGAGTGCATCATTGAATCGGTAGGTTGTCTTCTGACGTTTTCTTTTTCTGCTTAAAAACATCAGAAAATAATATGCTAACTAAGAGAGTGGCAAAGTGAAAGTAGTCTGATTGGTGGAACTAAAGATATATTGAAACTTAGCACTAGGTCCATCCTTATTCTGGCAAATGTGTCAATTCATCCCAAGCATGAGACAGACTGTAATATTTGGACAACTTTATTACCTAAATATTATGTAACCACAAAGTTATGTTCCACAAATCACCACGTTAATCTTCTAGGCTAATGGCTGATAATTCATACCGTGATTATATAATTTACTGTGATTATGTAATCATTGTTTGAGAAATACCAAAGAGAATTTGAAAACTCTGGAACTACTATGGTATTTGTCATCAGTCTCATACTGCCCCCTTGCGGTCTGTGTTGTATGTTACAGCACAGGGGAAAGTCAGACTGGAAGAATGCTGTCTACAGTGGTTGTGTTACTGGGGGAGCAATAGGATTTCGTGGTGAGTTATCTACTTAATGTAAGTTCAAATGTCCCATGCATTATATCACTGACTAATTGTTGAATGATAATTTGGTTTGAAGCTGTGGTTGTGTCCTTTCTTATAGCTGGGGCGAAGGCTGGAGTGCTGGGATGTGGAGGTTTCGCTGCCTTCTCTGCTGCCATTGAGTACTATCTCCGGTGAAAACCAGGGGGCCTTCGTTACCTCTGGAATATGGTTGAGGTGACTGTCCCTCTGGGCCAGTAACAGACTTTATACCTCATGGAAAGAAACACATCCCAGAGAACACTGCTCTGCAGATGGCGCATCTGATCATGAGGATTATTACAGTTGGACAATTCCATTCTGGTCTTCATGACCTTTTGTTGACTGTATCCTGTGCATAGGGATGTCATACTGGGTTTGCTGGCTTTTCCTTTATCGAAGTTAAACTTCGTCATTGAGATGAAACTGTCGGTTTTAGATGAGCTGGCTGTTCTCTCCTTTAGTTGTGGGTAAAATACAGCCTGGTAACATTGTAAGTCAAAAGTCAATCAAGTTTGAGTCCAGGTCAATGGGTGCGTTTGAGTGTTAAGGCTAAAGCAACAAACTGCAGATGAAAGTCAGACACTAAATGTGCCATTGTTTATAAAGGTTCTTTGTCAAAATAAACATCTGCATTCTCCAACACCCATATTACACTCAAACTGAAATGTGTGTACATTATACAATCAGTGAGTAATTTGTATATATTTACTGTACACATGAATTGCAGAAAATTGGTTTCAGTCATGTCTTTGACCCATCCCAACGTGACCAAACACATTTACAATGCAGGTGATGGCTGCAGAAACCTATACTCCAAACTTTGACCTTTGTAAAGTTCATGAGTCAGACAATTTCTAAGCTCCAGAACGCAACACACTTTGAAAGGCGATGACTTGACAAAAGTTAGCTGCTCGAATGCAACTAATTGTTTGAGCGTCTCTCGGACTTACTGTAAAAGCAACGTTAACCGAAAGTCACCAAGCAGCCATTGATTCTCAGTCACTGGTGTAAATTGTTTATTTAAAGTCATTGAGCAATGCATTACATGACTGGATGTGCCCATCCAGATAAGATCTACAGATGTTTAAAATTCATTAATGGTGAATAATATGAACTCAGTTGTGGGTTTGATGTGTCATTCAATTGCAGGACTGGTTATCAATATAAAAACAAACCACTGCTAATTGCTACCGTAGTTTTGTATTTATTTTTCAATTCTAATGATTTGTTTGGTAACTGCATGCTTAATAGATTTGGAATACTTAAGATTGCAGTGCAAGAAAATGAGTCTGGACTGTACTGATAAAATCAATACATGAATGTCACTTCAACTATCACAAAGTGCAGTATGTTGCACTAAACCAAACAAAAACATAAGTACCAAAAAACGTATTACTTGCAATAAAAGTTAGACAACTTCATTTTGGTACACATTTATTTTACTAAAAAAGGAAAGTTTACATCAACATTTATCCTTGTTAATACAGTATACTCATTGTTCTCAAAGGAAGTAAAATACAACATTTTTTATTTTATTTTAAATCTTATTTAAAATATCAAATAGGACTCATCTAACAGTGCTTATTTTAAGATACGTCTCAGGCTTGACAGCAGAAAGGTTGGATTTGTACAGCATTGGAGATTGCTGGTTCAGCAAACTAGCAGTGACAACCTACCTTTGTCACCCAGCCTGATTTGATTGACAAGCTGATCATGCAATGAGGGCATTACACTACACACATCATCCCATAGATTATAACTGGTGTCATTGGACACTCGGAACAGGCTTGCAATGTAATGACGGAAAAAAAGCAAATGTTCAAAAATGTGTACATTTTTCCATAACCCTCATCTCACAGATTGATGATATTTCTTTAAAGAGTGGTTCAGAATAAACCGTCAGATTTTACACTGTGTTCCTGTGATCGTTTCAGTACAGCTCAGCCAACCTTGGCTGTGAATAAGAATAAGCTAAAAAAACACTACTTAACCTTCAAACAGACTCCTTGGCGCAATTCTCAAATTGTACTGGACTGTACAGGCACACGTAATATATTTATTTATAAATAATAGGGTGAATTTGGTCAAGACTCAGACAGAGGGAGGGATGTGCTCTCTTGTCTTTGCACATGGAGAGAAAATCTGACAGTGACCATTCACTGACATGGCTTTACTGGTGGCTTGCAAACTCAGTCCTCAGCTCCTTGCTTTAACACACGCTCTCACGCGGTTCTACATACACACAGAGCCCTCCTCCGCCACATGCACAAAGCCAGAGAGAAACAAAGGACCTATTGAACAAATAATATTTATAAAATATGTAAATGCAATTTTTCTTGGAATGCTCTGGAGAAAAAAAAGAGAAGTGGAGTCAGTAACAGACCAGACCCTGACCTTTAACCCCTCACTCACTTATAGAGGTCCCAGAATGGTGGCTGGCTGTGGGGTTACTGTGGGTCAGAGGTGAGAGGTCTGCTGCCCCCTCCACACCTGCACTTCACCAGAAGGATGTACTGCACACTAACATTACACTGGAAGACGTGACTATGGGATCCAGGGGGAGCACCATGTCTCCTCTTCCCCCACGTCTGACTCCATCTCTGTCCAGTTTTAAAAGGGAGCTGGGTGGTATGGGGGTGGGGGGATTTGCTGTTGAGTCTTTCTCTCTGGAACCCCGAGGGATTAAACATCAGTGGAAAAGTAGAGTGTGTTCCGCTTCAGCTCAGCGAAGGAGATGGGAGGATGCTGCAGGTAGTACAGCAACACCTGGACCTGAGATGGGGAGAGAAATCAGGAGCTTGAGCCTAAAATCAATGGTGTTTCGTTCAAATACCACATCATAGTTCTAACCAAAAAAGGACTAGGATATGGCGCATACATAAAGCCATGTGACTACACATTCTGTACATGACTCAGTATGTGACGAAGCATCTCTCCATGATATCTGAGTATCTGCATACTCATCTATCCACTAAACATTTAAGATTTAATAAGTCACTGCACAAACATTTGTCACTGTCTTTACAGTTAATTATGAAATATGGCATTCTATTGTTAGCATTGGGGCCTTTATTGTGATTTACAGTATAGTCAATGTTTATATAAGGCCCAAAATAAGTCACTTGTGAACAGGAAGCGGTTTCTCTCTCTAATAACACCGGGCAGAGCTCCAAGTGGGGCTTCCTAAATACAAATACAGCTGGGAGGCCAGACCTGGCTGACACGGGTAAAACACACACACAACCCACTAAGCTACGTTGGAGTACACACACACACCCATACAGATGTATGTGTATCACAAACACACTCTCTCTCTCCTGCTTACCTTCTCACAAGCAAACGCACATGCACACACACACATATGTACGCACCCAAGTCACACTGACCTGCGCCATGACGTCGTGTGACCAGATGTCAGAGGCCAGTGTGATGTGTCCCTTGGTGACCTCCGACTCAGAGGGTCTGAGCAGGGTGGGGCCAAACACTGTGCCCAGGTTGTGGAGGGACATCTTGTTGATGGGCTCCTTGTCAGCAACCCTGGAACACAAAACAGACAGATACACCAGTCAGACTACAACGATCACAGGTACAGATCAGTATTAGTTATTTTTCTAGTCATGCGACATGTTTGCTGGTCTGGCCATGTTACTATGATGACTCATTTTCCAGAAGCAATGACAGTCAGTGCAGCACAATGTGTTTCTTCTACAAGGACTATTAAATATCTGAACTAAGTTACCATCTGCTATAAATGTTCTTCATGGGAACTGCAGAGCCATTCATGTCACACTTCACCAGAGTGTCCAGCGGGTATCCTCAGCGTGTTTAGGAGAGCACTCTGTGTACATTCTGCTGACTGACTGCAGAGTGCACTGTCTGCACTGATGGATGTTATTAAAGAGCTGTACTGGGATCAGGCCACCATAAAGGCTACAGGGAGCAGTAGGGTTGTATTCTGGCCCAGCGCTAGCCCTGTAAACTGACCTCAGGCCTGCCCATAGGTAGAAATCTGATTAATATCTATGCACCTTCCTGCTTGCCTGCCAATTCTCTGACATCCATTTATATTGCAGCAGCTTCACACACACTATAACACCCCTCTACTGGGGATACACACAGCTCTAAGCTTTCTTTTCTCATTTTTTATCTCACTGCAAGGATTAACTGAACACCAACTTCTTGGAGGAGGCGTGAGTGAAGTAATGTGTGACTGAAATTGGCAAGGCAGCACTACGCATTAAACTTGGTCTTAATTCCCTCTAGTTCCCGTTATATAGCTAGAGGACAATTATATACTTTCTGACTTAACTAATTTTGCAGTCTCATTTGTCATTGTAAAATTGGATGAATTAAGTGCCTCTAGGGCATATCAGACAGCTGATTGAGGACCCTTTTAATGTAGAATATGTTTGTTTTCTATGACTGTTGTGTATCTCTGCTTTGCTTTTCATATTGTATTGATGTGTATATTTTTGTAATTACACAGCCCAGTTGTAAAAGAGACCTTGGTCTCAGCATGACTGCCTGCTCAAATAAAAGTGAAATAAAACCATTGTCTGCCCTGCAGTAGGAAACCATAACAAATACATAAACCAGATTTTTTTAAAGTCTGGTGATGAAAACTATGAATAAGTCCCCACACAGGCCATTACTACTGTAGCTGATGACAGATGTGGGTGATAGGAAACACTTATGGTCTCCTTCTAAGTGTTCCTGCCAATGCTAGTGGTTACCAGTCTGTGGTTGTGCCCTGCTCTACCATGCCCTTCTAATTGAAGGCAGTTTTAACAGGCACCACCATGATGGCCAACTGAGACCATCACAGTTATTTTCAAAGACAAAACAGCAGTAGGGAAGTCATTTTAGCAGTAGGGAAGTCATTTTTCATTGACATACAGTGGGGCAAAAAAATATTTAGTCAGCCACCAATTGTGCAAGTTCTCTCACTTAAAAAGATGAGAGAGGCCTGTAATTTTCATCATAGGTACACTTCAACTATGACAGACAAAATGAGAAAAAAAAAATCCAGAAAATCACATTGTAGGATTTTTAATGAATTTATTTGCAAATTATGGTGGAAAATAAGTATTTGGTCACATACAAACAAGCAAGATTTCTGGCTCTCACAGACCTGTAACTTCTTCTTTAAGAGGCTCCTCTGTCCTCCACTCGTTACCTGTATTAATGGCACCTGTTTGAACTTGTTATCAGTATAAAAGACACCTGTCCACAACCTCAAACAGTCACACTCCAAACTCCACTATGGCCAAGACCAAAGAGCTGTCAAAGGACACCAGAAACAAAATTGTAGACCTGCACCAGGTTGGGAAGACTGAATCTGCAATAGGTAAGCAGCTTGGTTTGAAGAAATCAACTGTGGGAGCAATTATTAGGAAATGGAAGACATACAAGACCACTGATAATCTTCCTCAATCTGGGGCTCCACGCAAGATCTCACCCGTGGGGTCAAAATGATCACAAGAACGGTGAGCAAAAATCCCAGAACCACACGGGGGACCTAGTGAATGACCTGCAGAGAGCTGGGACCAAAGTAACAAAGCCTACCATCAGTAACACACTACGCCGCCAGGGACTCAAATCCTGCAGTGCCAGACGTGTCCCCCTGCTTAAGCCAGTACATGTTCAGGCCGTCTGAAGTTTGCTAGAGAGCATTTGGATGATCCAGATGAGGATTGGGAAAATGTCATATGGTCAGATGAAACCAAAATAGAACTTTTGGTAAAAACTCAACTCGTCGTGTTTGGAGGACAAAGAATGCTGAGTTGCATCCAAAGAACACCATACCTACTGTGAAGCATGGGGGTGGAAACATCATGCTTTGGGGCTGTTTTTCTGCAAAGGGACCAGGACGACTGATCCGTGTAAAGGAAAGAATGAATGGGGCCAAGTATCGTGAGATTTTGAGTGAAAACCTCCTTCCATCAGCAAGGGCATTGAAGATGAAACGTGGCTGGGTCTTTCAGCATGACAATGATCCCAAACACACCGCCCAGGCAATCGAAGGAGTGGCTTCAGAAGAAGCATTTCAAGGTCCTGGAGTGGCCTAGCCAGTCTCCAGATCTCAACCCCATAGAAAATCTTTGGAGGGAGTTGAAAGTCCGTGTTGCCCAGCGACAGCCCCAAAACATCACTGCTCTAGAGGAGATCTGCATGGAGGAATGGGCCAAAATACCAGCAACAGTGTGTGAAAACCTTGTGAAGACTTACAGAAAACGTTTGACCTCTGTCATTGCTAACAAAGGGTATATAACAAAGTATTGATAAACTTTTGTTATTGACCAAATACTTATTTTCCACCATAATTTGCAAATAAATAAATTAAAAATCCTACAATGTGATTTTCTGGATTTCTTTTTCTCATTTCGTCTGTCATAGTTGAAGTGTACCTATGATGAAAATTACAGGCCTCATCTTTTTAAGTTGGAGAACTTGCACAATTGGTGGATGACTAAATACTTTTTTGCCCCACTGTAAATGCGTCCTTCCAACTGGACCATAACTCCTCAGTCTAGCTCCTTAACCTCCCCACCAACAGCTTGGCTTAAAAGGGCCAGTGCATACTTGTCGTCTCTCCAGGGCCTGGCATGCGTATGCTCTGTTAACCACACAATGTCTGGCCTGAACACTGATGACTTTTCCCTCTATCCTCTGTCTTATTGGGGCAGTCAGTCAGTGGCTAATGAGCGTTGTGTGGTCACAGTAGCAGAGTGCAGCTGAACGTGAACGTCTCCAGAACACAGTTTTATAGCAGGCTTAAAGAATCACTCACACATGTACCGTACTCTGGCCAGAACTCCTCCAAAGTCCGATCTGAACGTATTAGGCTGCCAGTTAATATGGCCCAACTGTCAACAGTATTAGTTACTAGCCTTTATGGTAGATTATGTGTGTACCTCTTGAGATGCTCCAGCAGGCTGAGGAAGGTAATGAGGTTAGGGTCAGGCAGAGAGCGCAGCAGGTGCATCATGCAGTTCTCCTTGGCTGCAGGGTCTGACAGAGCTGTAGAGAAGAGGAGGAGGATCCAGGAGGAGGAGGAAGAGAGGGGAAAGAGGAGAAGAACAGAGGAGAATTTAAGAATTACCCCACTATAGGGGAATATGAACCATCATTTCAACGTTGTCTTTCAATGTTATGGTCTCAATAGAAAAAATGAATAACCCCCCTATAACTGACTATTGAGATGCATCCTAATTGTATTGGTATGGTCTGGGTCAGAGGTCGTACCTATGCCCTCCATGAAGGCTGGGTACAGGCGGTCAGTGAGCAGGGGCTCTGGCAGCTCACGGAAGTACAGCTTCAGAGTCCCTGCAATGGCGTTGATGTCCATATCACTCAACATCACCAGGATGTCTTTGGTATCTGTGGAGGGGAGAGAGGGAGGGGGAGAGAGAGAAAACAAAAACACACACACATGAGCTCAAGGGAAGAGCATCAGCCTCAACCAAACAACTACTTCATTTCCAGACTGATCATTCTGGCTCCAGATATGACATAACAAGCAACAACACTGTTTAAAAACCAAAACACCAGTGATCTCAGCTCAGCTCAGCTCAGACATGAACACAGCAGAGAGACGCTGAGGGGGTCATCTTTGGTTTGGTCTAGGTGCCGTGACAGAGACATGGGTTGCATCCCAAATGGCACCCCTTTCCATATACAGCGCACAACTTTTGACCATAGGGGGGCCTTCAGCCTGGCTATAAAGAGCCATAGGGCTCTGGTCAAAAGCAATGAAATATAGAAGTAATAGGGTGCCATTTGGGACGCACGCTGGGACTCCCAGGGAGGACAACACACAGCTGACAGCTGCAGCTCCCCAGACCTCTGCTCTTCCTGCCCTTTCCCACAACTCTCTCTGTTAATAGCCAGGCTGAAGCCCCTCTGCATGGGCCTGCTAGCCTGACCCCGGCACACCGAACAACATGGAGGATAGGAGGAGAGGAACGACAGGACAGCTCAGGAGGAGACTTGTGTTGATAATAGGGTCTGGAGTTATTTCTAATAACGTAACCTGACCAGGAAAAACTTATGGCCCTGGTTATAGCTTATATACACTGAGTATAGCAAGCAATAAGAACACCTTCCAAATAGCGCGCACCCCCCCCCTTTTTGCCCTCAGAACAGCCTTAATTCATTGGTCTCTACAATTACAGTGGGGCAAAAAAGTATTTAGTCAGCCACCAATTGTGCAAGTTCTCTCACTTAAAAACATGAGAGAGGCCTGTAATTTTCATCATAGGTACACTTCAACTATGACAGACAAAATGAGGAAAAAAAATCCAGAAAATCACATTGTAGGATTTTTAATGAATTTATTTGCAAATTATGGTGGAAAATAAGTATTTGGTCACATACAAACAAGCAAGATTTCTGGCTCTCACAGACCTGTAACTTCTTCTTTAAGAGGCTCCTCTGTCCTCCACTCGTTACCTGTATTAATGGCACCTGTTTGAACTTGTTATCAGTATAAAAGACACCTGTCCACAACCTCAAACAGTCACACTCCAAACTCCACTATGGCCAAGACCAAAGAGCTGTCAAAGGACACCAGAAACAAAATTGTAGACCTGCACCAGGTTGGGAAGACTGAATCTGCAATAGGTAAGCAGCTTGGTTTGAAGAAATCAACTGTGGGAGCAATTATTAGGAAATGGAAGACATACAAGACCACTGATAATCTTCCTCAATCTGGGGCTCCACGCAAGATCTCACCCCGTGGGGTCAAAATGATCACAAGAACGGTGAGCAAAAATCCCAGAACCACACGGGGGACCTAGTGAATGACCTGCAGAGAGCTGGGACCAAAGTAACAAAGCCTACCATCAGTAACACACTACGCCGCCAGGGACTCAAATCCTGCAGTGCCAGACGTGTCCCCCTGCTTAAGCCAGTACATGTTCAGGCCCGTCTGATGTTTACTAGAGAGCATTTGGATGATCCAGATGAGGATTGGGAGAATGTCATATGGTCAGATGAAACCAAAATAGAACTTTTTGGTAAAAACTCAACTCGTCGTGTTTGGAGGACAAAGAATGCTGAGTTGCATCCAAAGAACACCATACCTACTGTGAAGCATGGGGGTGGAAACATCATGCTTTGGGGGCTGTTTTTTCTGCAAAGGGACCAGGACGACTGATCCGTGTAAAGGAAAGAATGAATGGGGCCATGTATCGTGAGATTTTGAGTGAAAACCTCCTTCCATCAGCAAGGGCATTGAAGATGAAAGCGTGGCTGGGTCTTTCAGCATGACAATGATCCCAAACACACCGCCCGGCAACGAAGGAGTGGCTTTCAGAAGAAGCATTTCAAGATCCTGGAGTGGCCTAGCCAGTCTCCAGATCTCAACCCCATAGAAAATCTTTGGAGGGAGTTGAAAGTCCGTGTTGCCCAGCGACAGCCCCAAAACATCACTGCTCTAGAGGAGATCTGCATGGAGGAATGGGCCAAAATACCAGCAACAGTGTGTGAAAACCTTGTGAAAACTTACAGAAAACGTTTGACCTCTGTCATTGCCAACAAAGGGTATATAACAAAGTATTGAGATAAACTTTTGTTATTGACCAAATACTTATTTTCCACCATCATTTGCAAATAAATAAATTAAAAATCCTACAATGTGATTTTCTGGATTTCTTTTTCTCATTTCGTCTGTCATAGTTGAAGTGTACCTATGATGAAAATTACAGGCCTCTCATCTTTTTAAGTTGGAGAACTTGCACAATTGGTGGCTGACTAAATACTTTTTTGCCCCACTGTACATGTTTTGTCTTGCCCTTTCACCCTCTGAATGGAACACGTACACAATCCATGTCTTCTTTTTTTTCACCTTTATTTAACCAGGTAGGCTAGTTGAGAACAAGTTCTCATTTACAACAATTGTCTCAATTGTCTCAAGGCTTAAAAATCCTTCTTTAACCCGTCTCCTCCCCTTCATCTACACTGATTGAAGTGGATTTAACAGGTGACATCAATAAGGGATCATAGCTTTCACCTGGATTCACCTAGTCCGTCTATGTCATGGAAAGATCAGGTGTCCTTAATGTTTTCTATACTCAGTTTATAGGCCCATAGTTATCCCTGGTCAGGTCCCATGGCCAGGACAAACTCCTGGTTCTATTAATGAAGACAGGTGTATTTTACAGTGTTGGTAGTATGAGTGTTTCTTACTGGTGTCGAATGCTGCTTTGAGGGCCTGGATGTCAGTGGCCACCCCTGAGATCCTGTAGATTCCCACCTCGTCGATCCCCCTCTTCTCCACCTCCTCAATGCACTGGCGGACTATGTAAGGCACCTTGGAGCGCTCGCGCCTGTTGGAGGACAAACCCAACACTCATCAGAATTGATATTACAGTACAGACCCTTTCAAATAACGTTAATGCTAATCGTAGCGATCAAACAAACTGTACAGAAAGATTATAGAGAAGGGTTTATCCTGAAGTTATGAAGTTTAAACTACACATAGTGACATACAGTGCCTTCAGAAAGTATTCACACCCCTTGACTTTTTCCACGTTTTGTTGTTTTGCAAGGTAGGATTAAAATTGATTAAATTCTAACATTTGTAAAACATGAAAAATAAAATACTAATACATCTCAATTACATAAGTATTCAACCCCCTGAGTCAACAAGTTAGAATCACCTTAGGCAGCGATTCAAGCTCTGCCAAGTTGATTGTTGATCCTTGTTAGATATGTTGAGTTGGATTTGCCCCAAACATAAGGCTTTGTATTCAGAACATAAAGTACATTTCTAATCCAATTTCTTTTGCAGTTTTATTTTAGTGTGTTATTTCAAACCGGATGCATCTTTTGGAATATTATTATTCTGTACAGGCTTCTTTCTTTTCAGTCTGTCATTTAGGTTAGTATTGTGGAGTAACTAATGCTGTTGATCCATCCTCAGGTTTCTCCTATCACACCAATTAAACTCTAACTGGCCTCATGGTGAAATTCCTGGGCGGTTTCCTTCCTCTCCGGCAACAGAGTCAGGAAAGACGCCTGTATCATTGTAGTGATACACCATCTAAAGTATAATTAATAATGTCACCATGCTGAAAGGGATATTCAATGTCTGTTTATTATTCTTTTTTTTATGTCATCTACCAATAGGTGCCCTTCTTTGCGAGGCATTGGTCTTTGTGGTTGAATCTGTGTTTGAAATTCACTGCTTGACTGAGAGACCTTACAGATAATTGTATGTGGGGTACAGAGATGAGGTAGTCATAAATAAATCATGTTAAACACTATTATTGTAGACATGCATCTTATTATGTGACTTGTTAAGCACATTTTTACTCTTGAACATATTTAGCCTTGCTATAACAAAGGGGTTGAATACTTATTGACTCAAGACATTTCAGCTTTTCATTTTTAATACACTTGTAAAAATGTAAAAAAACGTAATTCCACTTTGACATTATGGGGTATTGTGTGTAGGCCAGTGACACAAAATCTCAATTGAATCCATTTTAAATTCAGGCTGTAACAACAAAATATGTAACAGGTCAAAGGGTGTGAATACTTTCTGAAGGCACTGTAGTTTGTGCATTAGTTTATTATGAGAGAAATTCAATATGGCTTACTTTGTCACAATACTGATTTTGACCCCGAACACCCCACTCTGTTTTTTGGAGGGCGTTCTCTTCAGACTCAAGTCCCGACTAGTAAACTTCATGGAGAACTCCACCTTGATCTGTGGGAAACAATACATACAAAGTGTCAAACAATCTGCATTATTCGATTTGCTTATTTGACAGGGACCATGTACCGTGAACATTGCAGCAGCTTTTAGTGACACATCTCATCTGCAGTCCCTAATTTAAAATTAGTTTAAAATACACAGCTTCCAAGTGCTTTCTTTTTTATCATTTCACAACATCCAGGTGTTTAAGTTGATCCAGAGTGGTTAGACGTTTACAGCTGTTTAAAAACACTGTGCTGCAGAGAAATCAGAGTTGGCCAAGCTCGTAAAGATAATATAATATCCACACACTAAGCCCTGACAAGTCATCATCTATTGATGGGGTTGAATGGGTAAATGACTGACAGGACAAGGAATGGAATTAGGAAATCAAGGGCTGGTTTCCTGGACACAGATGAAGCCCAGACCTAGACCAAAAAGCTTGTTCAGTGGAGATTCAACATTAAAAGAGCTTCTTAGTCCAAAAAAAGGCTTGATCTGGGTCTGGCAAACTGGCCCCAAAGGTTCCTCGTGTCCCTTACCCCATTCATCTCTATGACGTCCATGTGCCAGTTCTTGGACTGCACCGTCTGGGGGTCCAGCTGAAATACACAGAGAAAGAGAAAGAACATGATTAAGTTTTCTTCGTTATATTCTCTGCCCATGCCATAATCGATGCATAGCCTCATAGGAGACTGAGAGAAGGTATGACAAGAGCAGTGAGTGTTCAAATACACGTACAGTATCATGGACACAATCACATGGACCCTCACAGAACACACTCCTTGTATCCTAAATGTACAACTGCACTCTAGCAGAGACACTAAAGCCTAATTTCTGGCATGGTGCCTGTGTGATGTGTGTTCTTCTTGTGTTAACTTAATCTGACTGTCACTACACCACAGTACCTAGCCAGCTCTATGAGTACCCAGGGTTCATTGCACTGGAGGAATTAGTCTGTTTATTAGGACAAAAACATGAAGACATCCATGTTATGTTAACTTCGACTATGTTTTTTGTTGTACTTGTTCTTCTGTAACTACACCCCTGGACCTAGCCAGCTCTGCCTACCCAGGGGTCACTGCTCTCTCGCTCTCTCTTTCAAGCACCTGTCCCATGTGTGTCCCTCCCGTCATGCTCTGGTGAGGTTCTGAGGAGCTCCTTTAAAGTCCAGCCAAGAGCTGGACTTTAGCTGAGCTGGAGGAGGGGGGCTATTTTCTGACTGCTGCTACGTGGAGAGAAAATAAAACCCCATTTTCCTTTTGCCTCCTCAATGGAAATTCCCAGACTGGCCTGTCTATATTTAAATAACCAAAAATCCCTGGGAACTTCAGATTCAACTGCAGTTTTTCTTTTCTCCTCCATATAAAATGTACAGGATGCTGACATCTGATAAAGTTTAATGGGCTTTGCCCCCTGTGTGGATGGAGCAGTGGTGCACACTGGGTAACGTGTGTGTGTGTATGTTTAGATTGAGAGGAACCTCTGTAACCTATCCAGCCTGAGGGCTCTGTGTGGGTCTGTCCCTACCTAATGACATGGATCATCTCTGCATTAAAACACACAATATTTCCTCTTTCACCCTACATGAAACAGTCCATTCACCCCACCAGTCCTCCACTGGGCTAACTAACTAATGTATCACATTTCCCTCCTTTCACTAATGTGAACAAGAATCACATTGATTGAGATGAAAATACACCATATAAGAAAGCCCCCTTTCTCAAATTAAATCAGTAAATCACAAATATAGGCTAACACACAACAATGGAAGCATTGCTGCTGCCCTTTCTGTTCACCACCATTTTATTGATATTGCTAGTGCCCAGTTTCATCTTGTTCCTGTTAGTTCTTGTAAGCTGAACTGTCATCTGGTTGTGGGCCAAGTTCTTTGTAGCTCTGCTGAAATGCTTGTGGGTAGAGACAGGGCAGTGTGTTCTTTAAGAAAGTGAAACAGGGACAGGGGTTGTGTTTTTTCCATTTTCATATGGCTGTCTCTAGGGGTAAGCAGTGTCCATGAAAATGACTGCCTCACATGCTTCAGCCTGCTCAGTAGCAGAGGCAGAGATGGGCAGTTGTCATGCTGCCTTGGGAGAATAGAGCTCCGACATGATGTATGCTGAGAAGCAAACCCCAGAAACATCAGCCTGAATTTAAAATGGATTACATTTAGATTTTCTGACACTGATCTACACAACACAATGTCAAAGTAGAATTTTGTTTTTAGACATTTTTACAATTTAATTCAAATCTGAAAGGTCTTGAGACAATAAGTACTCAACCCCCTTTGTTATGACAAGCCTAAATACATTCAGGAGTGAACATGTGCTTAACAATTAACATAATAAGTTGCATGTACTCCCTCTGTGTGCAATAAATAACATGATTTTTGAATGAGTACCCCATCGCTGTACCCCACACACACAATTATCTGTAATTCAAGTAGCGAATTTCAAGCATAGATTCAACCACAAAGACTAGAGATTTTCCAATGCCTCGAAAAGAACAGCACCTATTGGTAGATAAAAACAAAAAGCAGACATTGAATATCCCTTTGAGCATGGCGAAGTTAAGAATTAAGCTTCGGGTGGTGTATCAATACACCCAGTCACTAAAAAGATACAGGCGTCCTTCCTAACACAAAGCATTATGTTTGGGGCAAATCCGACAACATCCCTGAGTAGAACGGTGGTGGCTGCATCATGTTAAGGTAAAAAATAAACAGAATAGAGCGAAGCACAGGCAAAATCCTAGAGGAAAACTTGGTTCAGTCTGCTTTCAAACAGACACTGGGAGACAAATTTACCTTAAAGCGGGACAATAACCTAAAACATAAGGCCAAATATACACTGGAGTTGCTTACCAAGACGACATTGGATGTTTCTGAGTGGCCTAGTTACAATATTTACTTAAATCAGCTTGAAAATCTATGGCAAGACTTGAAAATGGCTGTCTAGCAATGATCAACAATCAACTTGATAGAGCTTTTAGAATTAAAAAAATAATAATGAGCAAATATTTACAATCAAGGTGTGCAAAGCTCTTAGAGACTTACCCCAAAAGACTCACAGCTGTAATCGCTGCCAAAGGTGTTTTGACTGAGGGGGTTGAATACATATCTAAATCAAGCTAGATTAGTGGTTCTTTTTTCATTAATCTAAAAAAATGTAAGAATTTTTCTTACACTTCGACCTTTGAGTATTTTGTGTAGATCGTTAAAAAAAAATACAATGAAATCCATTTAAATCCCAATTTGTAACAACTAAATGTAAAAAAGACAAGTTGTGTAAATACTTTCTGAAGGCACTCTATATAAGTCTCACAGACAGCTTTTCCACCTAGCTTACACTGAACATGCTGTGTTAGATACACACACCGCAGCCACTGACTAGCATAGCACTTCTACAACAAGGAGCTAATGCCTTTAATATACTGATTCAGCAGCTCCCTGTGTATACCATTACTACCTTCCTAGATTATGTGCTTCTGTCTTAAAAGCCGCATAATCGGTTATTGCTGAGCGAGCGCAAGGTCAACACACTTACTTTATCGCAACTTTACATTAAGCTAGCACTCATAAAAGTTTGTTTATTAGGGAGTCTAATTAATTACCTAATAAAAAAACGGCTCTACGCACTTCTCAATAGACATAAAAAATGAGTCAAATTGGGTTATACAAATACGAAGAGCCTAACTACTATGGCTGACCCTGTAAAACAACACATTTCACTGCACCTATCTGGTGTATGTGACAATAAAACATTTATTTAAAAATGTTATGCAGCCGAGCAGAGCTCCACCGTTCACCTCTAATACTCTGCTGCTTTATTCAAAACTCCAGGAAGAACTTCTGCCCCAATTTATCAGCTTTCCTTTCCTTGCCTAGGAAGGAGAGACAGACCATGAAGTGCCACTGATTTAGTACGGTGCTACACTATATTCTCAACCTATCACAGAGGATGGATAGATGGGAACAAGATAGATAGGTTGTGTGAAAAGGTTTCTTTGAAGTTTACACATGGAAAGAATGATCTCCCATTGTGACTTGGGGTTAAGCCCATCTGGCTAGAAAAACAACAGGAGATGAGAAAATGGTCCTCAAAGAATTTTTTATTCCAAATCCAAGAGATGAATCACAAAGCCAGAGAATCCTTGAAACATATTGCTAGCCTGTGTTTGTAGAAGAAAGACAGGCTGGTGAAACACAGGCTGGTTGAAGGATATGGGATTTTAAATCAGTAAATCACAAATATAGGAAATCCTAAACCAAACAATGGTTCCAATCAGGACCTTGTCACCCCCTCAGAGGTCAAAGCCTCCTTTATGCTGCCTAAAACACCGTGACAGACTGGGGAGAGGATCCTAATACAGGATGTAGGTCAGATGATACTGTATCAATGCATATCCACACTGAGTACACTGTACAATCACCTTTCATGTAGAACAGAACATACTGCATATATCAAAACAGAAGAGGAAAAACATTCCATGAATGATGTGTGTGCATGTGTGAGTGGACGAGTAGCAATGAGGTGTGTTCCTTTTAGCCAGCATGATGCTCTGTTTTGTGGGAACACACTGTTCTCTGAGCGACCCCTAGGCTCTGAGGGCCGACTCTCCTCGTGTGTGTGTGTGTGTCTGTTACAATGCTATTTCAGTGGGCTGGGGACATGGTGATCTGGCTGTGGATCGGGGGGCTCAGCTGGGGAAGTTAGTGGTCCCTCCCTCCCTATCTCAGCACAGAGCACCTGGTTGAGAGACCTAGCTAGACATCACCAGCACACACACACACACACACACACACACACACACACACACACACACACACACACACACACACACACACACACACACACACACACACACAAAGTTACTATGACAAGTGAGAGAGGGAAAGAATTGATGCATGGAAAGTCAGTGGATGAGAAGAGAGCCACTCAGGTTACTGTGATGTCACCTCTCTTCTATGTAGAGTGTGGTTTAGACCAGTGGACATGTGGCTGCCACTTGTTCTAAGGTGCATCCACTGAGTATACATCAAACATACATGTGCAGAAAGGCAAGCAAAACACACAAACTCAGGAGGGTTGTGGAGTACACACACATACTGTTCCGCACATGGTGAAAAGCCCTTCTACACTGCTGTTGCCAATGGGGGACAGAGCACAGCCCAGGCATGATTGAAGTAGTTTGAAAAACAGATGCCGAGGACCCTCTGAAGATGTTCCTATTCTAAATCCATCTCTTACTGAACTCTCCACAACCCTCCTGAGGATACTGTGGTAGAATGTACTTACAACACAGCAAGTCTCCATCACCATAACCCAGGTACCTGCTTCTTACATAGGACATAAAATGACAGATCGAGGTTTTGGTCAAAGAAATTGGTTGATGAATGATGCATGTAAAAAAAACGGTCACGGCTTCCGTTCTGAATAAGGATAACAAACCTCTAGGATGTATGTGGAACTTCAAAGCACTGGAAGTTTTCAAAACATGACAATATTGTAAGTTACCAATGCCATTAGGGAAGAAGTGTGCAGTGTGAACTCTGATTACACAGACGCTTGCCATAGTCTTTAATTAATCCATTGTTGGATTAACTGGGATATTTGTATTTTTTTTGTATTTTGGCAGAAATATTTAAAGCAGAACTTAATTATGATAAAGTATGAACTTTTGATATGGCAAATTCATTAATTCCTCTTAATATTTCCTTTGTGCTTTGCTACTTTCCTTGTACCTCTCACTTTCTGTTCACTGGGAGATTACAATTTAAATATTCATTCTGTGACTGACTGTTCTGTTTTAAATGAACAATAAGCAGCAATGTTCCCATCCGGTTTAATTAGAAACTAACTAGCTCAACTGCATGGGCCGTGGGTTTCATTTGATTAAAAACAGCAACCTAGGGATTGTTTTTTTCCTCTACAAACAAGACCATCATTATTTTTTCTGCTGACAGATTATATTACCGGCCTGATGATTGTTAACAAAAACAAAGTAATATGAGTTGACAATATTTTGAGTCTAAAATTAGCTGCAGATGAACATAAGAGTAAATCTACATAACATAGCTATGTGAAATGTTAACATCACTCTACTTAGTAATAATATGATGCTCTGGTAAACAGCTGCTGATGTCACTATAGACAAGTGAAATGTAAGGCCTTTTGACTCGGTTGCCATGAGCTTCCTGACTTCCTGGTTTGAGCCCAACCAGCACACGTTCTCAGCAGGCAGAGAGTTATGATTGGCCAAGGACCAGCCCAAGCATCCTATCACAACCTCTAAGGGCAACGTGTCTCAGGCATACAGTATAAGATCCAACTTCATAAACATCGTGCAAAATAAAGGCATCTGCTTTAAGACAAGGCTTACAAACAGCATGTTCCTGCCTGCAGCATGCACAACTAAAACTGATGATTTACATGTAGTACAGGAGAGGGTGACCTCTCTGATAATCACTAGCAGAGACACTTATGTTCTCACAGTTATGTTCTGTACACTACAACGTGTGGGCCCATGCAGGCCAGCCTCATAGTAGCCTGGACAGAGAGGACAGAGAGAGGACAGAGAGAGGACAGAGAGGAAGAGAAAGAGACAGAAAGTCAGAGCGAAAGGGAGAAAGAGAGAGTATGCCGAGTCCTTGGGCTTCCTTATGTCAAACCTGAGAGTAAAATACATGTAAGCAGCGGACTTCCAATGATAGGCTGTTACCACAACGTATCTGTTTTATCTTCTGTTAACTCAATCACATGTAGAAGGGTTTTCCAATCGCATTATCAAACACTATCAATCCCTTGATGACCTTTTGGTCTTGGATGGAAAGTTAGTCCATAATGTAGCTGTAGTCCATAATGTAGCTGTAATTAGAGTATTTACAGTGATAATATGGGTCATCCAAAAAAGTGCTTGTATAGGTCATCTATAGGCAGGTAGATAAACAGCATTTGGAAACACCATTGATACCGTTTGAGAGGGTCTTTTGTTTGACTTTCATTACTCTAGTCCAGCCGAATGCTAACAGTCTCCGTGTAGGTACAGTAGCAGGGGTTGGAACCGGATGCCGAATGCTAACAGTCTCCGTGTAGGTACAGTAGCAGGGGTTGGAACCGGATGCCGAATGCTAACAGTCTCCGTGTAGGTACAGTAGCAGGGGTTGGAACCGGATGCCGAATGCTAACAGTCTCCGTGTAGGTACAGTAGCAGGGGTTGGAACCGGATGCTGAATGCTAACAGTCTCCGTGTAGGTACAGTAGCAGGGGTTGGAACCGGTTTCTAATGCCTCTGTTGATTTCATGTGTTAAAAAATGAATGAAAAGGAACTGTTACTTTTCTTGTTTCGAACCGGTTCAGAACTTAGAACACTCAGCCAGCCTTCTCTCAGCCAGCCTAAGCTCTACTGGAGTCCCTGCTTCTGCTTCCTCAGCCTCTGCATTGTCTTAATTAGTGCTGTAAGAGGTATTGTCCTGTACGCACCTCCCTCCTCTTCCTCCCAGTTTAAAACTCATCAACACACTGCAGCCTACTCAACACACTCCTCTGTCTAAATCTCACTATCCAATCTAAATCTACTCTCAACACACACGCTCGCCTTCCTTTCTACCATCATCCTCTCAGCCTAAATTTCTATTTTCATGGCAAACACACACACTGCAGTCTGTTCAACAAAAACTGTTCAATATACACACTATTACTCTCCCTCTTCAACACCCACTCTCTCTTTCCTTTCTCTCCCTCTTCAACACCCACTCTCTCTTTCCTTTCTCTCCCTCTTCAACACCCACTCTCTCTTTCCTTTCTCTCCCTCTTCAACACCCACTCTCTCTTTCCTTTCTCTCCCTCTTCAACACCCACTCTCTCTTTCCTTTCTCTCCCTCTTCAACACCCACTCTCTCTTTCCTTTCTCTCCCTCTTCAACACCCACTCTCTCTTTCCTTTCTCTCCCTCTTCCACACCCACTCTCGCTTTCCTTCTTTTCCCTCTTAGCACCCTTCATCAGCATGAGAGTGGTATAGTGGAAATGTCAGGGATACTATAATCCCTCCAATTCAATGCCTGATTCTCTGTGCTGCTGTAGGATGAATATGGTGGGGTATAATTCAGATCCAGTCGGGTTTGGATCCGGCCCAGACTGAGTTCATTCATAGACCTGACGTTTACTCAGACTCAACCATCAAAGACTCACTCAACATGAATGAATGAGACCTCATAGCTGTGTGAAAGTATGTTTCTATGGGAGGATGTGTATGTGAGAGAGAGACGAGAGATGAACATGAAAGTGCACGATCAAGTGTGTGAAAATATGTGGAAGTGTGAGAGTAGGCGTGTGTGTGAAGGTGTGTACTATACTGTGATTATGAGAGAGGTACAGAGAGTCAACATGGCTCTGTGTGTAAACTGACTATCAGTATATCTAAAAAATTAACAGTGAGTGTGCAGCACTGATTTGAACAAACCAATTGTCTATGTCATTTAAATAGAAGAAGCAAAACAGCCCAAACAGACAAGACTGTCCTCTCTCCCTGATTCCCAGATCAGGCCTGAAGTGCGGGAGGACTCAGCCAGGGCTGTGGATAGGTCTGGGATCAGCTGAGACCAATGGGGGTAAAGCTGGGGGGATTTCTGCCTGTAATCCAGGTCTGCAGTGTCAGGAGAGACCAGCAGAGAGATAGACCTGTCAACTCTATAGATCTGGTATTCAAACAATAAGCTGCTCAGGGTTCATTATATTGCTTCCCCATTTTGCCAGAGAAGCTCAATCTATTGAAATGATTTCATTAAATGTAAATGTTCTGTCCCCCCCATTCATCTACTCTGATTGAAGTGGATTTAACAAGTCACATCAATAAGGCATCATAGCTTTCACCTGGGCAGTGTACGTCATGGAAAGAGCATAATGTTCATCATGTTTTGTACTCAGTGTATAACGCAGTTTAGTGGCTAATGGATACCAGCACACTGATATCAAACTGCCATACATTAACTGCCTCTGTAAAAGATATGTGCTGCACATCTGCACAGGCAAAAAAAACAGTATTTACTAAAAATAACCTCTCTTTCTCCTTCCTCCCAAGCATGAGTCATGACCTAGAACCTGAAGCTAAGGTCTACGTACATGCGTGTGTGTGTGATCCCCAGACAGAGGAGTCAGTCAAACTTGAAAGAGTAGTAAACTGGACCATGCTTATCCTCAACGTGTCATTGAGGTGACAGTAATTGCCCTGTCTAATTAGTAAGGAACGTATCAGTAATTAGTCTCTCCCCGGGTTACCATGTGTCCTGCTGAGAGGATTGTGGGTCATAATCAAGCTCTACCAACAACACTATGTCCTTAGATCAGTGTCTCAGGGTAATTTCTCTACAGGACAGCAGAGGGAGCAGTCTCAGACTCTCAGCTACACCAAAACACCTCTGATTACCTTAACAGATCAGCAACCACACAGACAGAGGTATATCACCATTCAGCTTCACTTGCTTTACACTGAGGAGAGAGGGTGGAAAGAGCAGAATGGTAGATGTGGAAGGAGGATGAGAGGGTGAGAAAGTGAAAAATGGGTGGGGAGGGGTGTAGGGAGTAATGGTCGAGGCTGTGAATTCACTTTACTGTAGCATCTCACACACACAGTACTCAGGGCAATGAGACAGTTACTGCAGTTCCGCACCAACAGTACATTATACAAGTAAATTATCTCCTCTACCTAAATCTTTCATTTCTATACCAGCGTCATATAAAGAACATCAGCACAGAGCATGGAGGCTTTAGCTGGAGTAACAGTACCAGTTGGAAGTGTATATTTCACCACAGTGCATAGAAGTACACAGAGAGACCTGTCAGTCCAGTAAGACCAAAGAAAGAGATGGAAAGGGATCAAAACAAACACACAGGAAAGAGAGAGAGTAAAAAGATGAACACAATGACAGAGGGACAACCGTGACTTAGCTGATCGAAAGAAAGAAAGAAAAGAAAGAAGAAAAGAAAGGGGACCTTTTGTCTGAGGAGCTTGCTGCGTACACGACCCCATAGCTTGGCCCCGGTGTTGGTGTGCCTCTTGGCTGAGGAGGGGATTTGAGGCTGCTGAAGCTGCTGCTGGTTGTTCTGCTGGTGATCCTCTACACAGCACTGCTGCTCCAGCCGCTCACACACGGTGTTCAGGTTCACATCTGACACCAGGATCTCCGTCATCCTACCTGAGGCGTCTGCCCACGGGGTTATAATATGAACTAACTGGGAACAAAATCCCAGAGGTAGCTGCTGTCCAGAATAACCTCACGTCAAAGATCAACACTAAATACCAAGGTTGGAGTTTTCGTTTAAATGTGGAGAGACTAGAAAAGTCTCTCTCAGTTGATGTTCATTTGGAAATTAAGATGAATAAAATAAGATGAAAATTGAAGATAAGGCAGGCACAAGGTTTGAGAGGCAGCTTCAGTCTGTGAGAACAGAGAATCCTGATCCTGACATGGTTTTCATTCTTCTAAAGCCAGAGAATTCCACACGGGTCCCTCTCTGGGATGTCAAGCTAATTCCACACGGGTCCCTCTCTGGGATGTCAAGCTAATTCCACACGGGTCCCTCTCTGGGATGTCAAGCAAATTCCACACGGGTCCCTCTCTGGGATGTCAAGCTAATTCCACACGGGTCCCTCTCTGGGATGTCAAGCTAATTCCACACGGGTCCCTCTCTGGGATGTCAAGCTAATTCCACACTGTGCTGCTGCCAGCATCTCCACAGTTCACAATCTGATTTCCAGTAATGCAAGCAGAGAGAGGGAGAGGTGGAGCGAGAGAAAGAAAGAGGGAGGCAGAGAGAGTGGGAGGGAGGGTGATGCAGGAGGAGGAGGGGGAGAGAATGAGCTGCTGCTGTTACCACCCGTTTCTGTTTCTCCAGATGTAAGAACACACCTCCAAATAACAGAGAGAAGGAGAGCGAGAGAGATGACAAATCCTGCTCTGTGCCTTTCCTCATAGCCTTCATGCCTCTCATCCTTTCCCATAACTGGTAACCAATTGAGGAAGTGCGTAAAAAAGGAATGTGAGGAAGAGAAGGAGAGAGAAGGGGGAGATGCGACCTCTAAGAGGGTGATTTAGATCCCATCAGAACCGCAACATATAACGGAACCTCAAAAGAACAAACTCTCCACAAATCAGAGTTTAACCTCTCAGGGATTGCTGGGGCGCTAGCGCCCCAATCCCGACACTACCAGGTGAAATGTAAGGCGCCAAATTCAAAATCCAAAAGTTGAATTATTAAACATCCACCAATATACAAGTGTTCCATACTCCTCAAAAGCTCTGTTTCTTGGCAATATCACAGCGTTGTCAGATTTCAAAAAGGCTTTACGGCGAAAGCAGCACATTTGATTGTTTGAGCGTAGCACCTCACATATTTTTCCCATAGCCATGAATCTATTAGCCATCATGGCACACACATAACACATTTCACAGCGAAAACAAATCAATTACCTGTTGAAGAACTTCTGCTGAGGTCATCCTAAGTGTCCAACGAAGACAATCCATGGTTCTTTTGTTAGAAAAAGTAATGTATTTTATCCATAAATCTCCATTTGGTTGTAGCGTTATAATCAGAAACGACAGCTTCCACTCCTCCATTGAAACGTGAGCGCAAACTCGTTCATCTTATACCTATAAACTTGTCCAAGAACAATCAAACATAGTTTTAAATGTATCCTTAGGAACACTTTTACGTATATTTACTATTATAAATCAACCGGAATATAAACTGATCGATAAAGACGGTAAAAAAGACACTGCGCGCCTTGTCGGGAACGCGCACTGGGTACTGTTTACATAAAAAGTACACTTCCTGGTTTGCTATTCTTCTCTGGTCTAGTTCATCCAAATTGAAAATGTACACTGTCTCGAGACTGTTGACATCTAAAGGAAGCAATGGGTACTGCATTCATATGCCCTTATATGGTCATTTTCATGAGGGAGGGGTTCCAAATGAGCAATGTGTCAAAATCACTTTTTCCAGGACAGAAATTCCTTGGGGTTTCGCCTGCCATATGCGTTCTGTTTCACTCACAGACAAATGGTTAACACTTTTGGAAAATTCAGAGTGTTTCCTATCCAATGGTACTAAATATGTGCATATCCTATTTTCTGGGCCTGAATGGGAGGCATTTTACTTTGGGCACGCCAGGCTCTCCAAAACCGACCCCTCAGCTGCCACTCCCTAACAAGTTAACAAGGGTGGGGAAAAAAAGGCTAAATCGTTTTATCACCAAAACATGTTGTTGTACACTATACCTTCCATCCCGCTCTCTCCTCACCCTTTTTCTCTTCCCCTTTCTGTCCTCTCTCTCCCTCTGTCATCCTGTTTGCCTGTTGCCATGCGTTTTCTCCAGATGACTTCTCCTCCATGCTTCCACACTCCACTGACTCCTCCGTCCATTATGTGTGTGTGTGTGTTTCTGTTCGCGAGTGCGTGCGTGCATGCACATGCATATCTATGTGTGCTTGTGTGTGTGTCTGTGTGGGCTTCCACACTCACTACTACAACCATTCTCCCCTGCCTCCCCACACCCCCGCTCTCTCCCCAGCCCAGAGGTCCATAGGGACAGACGCAGAACTAATTGACCCCCAGCGTTTCCACTACGCTAGTTAACCCCTTACACACCACCTCCCCAAGCCATCTATCCACACACATCAGGAAATCACTCATATCTATCCACCCAGTCTGGAGACTACTAGAGTGAATCAGTTTCCTCTCAGACACCTCTCAGACACCACACTCCAAAAAAGTTCTGCAGCCTCTAGTTTTGTCTTATCTTGATTATTGTCTAGCCAGCAGCATACCACCCTGCATCCCACTGCTGGCTTTCTTCTGAAGCTAAGCAGGGTTGGTCCTGGTCAGTCCCTGGATGGGAGACCAGATGCTGCTGGAAGTGGTATTGGAGGGCCAGTAGGAGGCACTCTTTCCTCAGGTCTAAAAAAAAATATCCCAATGCCCCAGGGCAGTGATTGGGGACATTGCCCTGTGTAGGGTGCCATCTTTTGGATGGGATGTTAAACGGGTGTCCTGACTGAGGTCATTAAAGATCCCATGGCACTTATCGTAAGAGTAGGGGTGTCCTGGCTAAATTCCCAAGCTGTTCCTCATGGTCACCTAATCATCCCCAGCCTACAATTGGCTCATTTATTCTCCAGGTTGTTGCTGTAAATGAGAATGTGTTCTCAGTCAACTTACCTGTTAAAAAAAAATTGGTCAAGTGCTACAAAGAAAGACCTAGTTAAGGTGCAGCTGGCCAAGAACAGAGCAGCACATCTTGCTCTTCATTGCAATCAGAGGGTTGATATAAATACTATGCATGCCAGTCTCTCTTGGCTAAGAGTTGAGGAGAGACTGACTGCATCACTTCTTTTTATAAGAAACATTGGGTAAAATTTCTAATTGTTTGAATAGCACACAGCTCTGACACACACACACACACACACACACACACACACACACACACCTCCACCAAACTTGCCACCAGGGATCTTTTCAGTCCCCAAATTCAAGAAGACATCCAGTATTATATAGAGCCATTATTGCATGTCATGTTGCTCAAATGAACAACAAACCTGGTATAAGGAAAATAGATAAAGCAACATATCACAGTACAACACCTTTCCCCTATTTGACCTAGATATTGTGTGTATGTATTGATATGTAGGCTATGTGTGCCATTTTGAAATGAATGTAGTTCTGTATTTGAGCTGTTCTTGTTTATTCATGTTCTGTATTATGTCATGTTTGTGTGGACCCCAGGAAGTAGCTGCTACTTTCACAACAGCTAATGGGGATCCTAATAAAATAGCAAATACCAAGAGTAGTAGGGAATAGTACATGGTATAACGGGTGTATCAATCTGGGAAGAGATGTCAAAGCCATGCTTGTCATATTCCATCTTGGTTCATGTCTATTCTCCATTAATATCTGAGGGAGAAAAGGAAAGAGACAGAAGGCTGCATTACACTCAGACAGACTGTCTCCTCTCCTGAACAGTAGCTATGGTTTAGTCTATGGTCAGACAGACTCCCTACCTGCTCTGAGGTAGACTGATACCTTCAGATAACAGCACTGTGAGTCATGGGAGGGGAGCACAGAGAGGGAACGGGGCAGTACATGCAGTATCACCTATGAAAGGAGGAACGCATGCATTGATTGCACAGACACATACAGTAGGGCCTCTTATATCCCACTGGTGGACCGCGTTCCGGACCCAGAACCGGGTCAATAAGGACCGTGGGTCCCAGCTACAAAAAAGTTTTGGGGCCTCCTGAGTGGCGCAGCGGTCTAGAGCCGTCACTACAGACCTGGCTTCGATCCCGGGCTGTATCACAACCTGTCATGATTGGGAGTCCCATAGGGTGGCGCACAATTGGCCCAGCATCATCCAGGTTAAGAGAGGGTTTGGCTGGGGGGGGGGCTTTACTTGGCTCATCGCGCTCTAGCAACTCCTTGTGGCAGGTATACTCTCTCAGTGCTCTGTTGACATTTCACAGAGATACGCTTGTTTTTGTGAGAAATCTTCTAAAAAGAACAGGAATTTCCAATTAATATGAAAACTGTATAATACAATCAGAAAATACTCCATGTCATGTCTGAAAATCGATATCCATCTTACCTCTGTTTCATCTTCTGCAGAAACGAGAAGAAAGACGACGAGTTCAACGGGAAAGTGAGCTTATCAGGTAGCCAATTGCCAAAATCCCAAAGTATACCTTTAAGGCTATGAGGCCTTGTATCTACTTCCCCAGAGTCAGATGCTAGCAGATACATAGACGTCCAGTTTGGCCGAAGCGAGATTAAATCAAAACAACAAAGTGGAACCTAAGTCAAAAGCTAGGGACAAGGTAAGCCAACTACTTGGTTCAGTACAGTAGTCGGTCACTGATGATTCCATTCAAACACATGTTCTCTCAACAACGCTTATCACAAGTTAGTCTGGAGACTACTAGAGTGAATCAGTTTCCTCTCAGACACCACACTCCAAAAAGCAAGTTCTGCAGCCTCTAGTTTTGTCTTATCTTGATTATTGTCTAGCCAGCAGCATACCACCCTGCATCCCACTGCTGGCTTTCTTCTGAAGCTAAGCAGGGTTGGTCCTGGTCAGTCCCTGGATGGGAGACCAGATGCTGCTGGAAGTGGTGTTGGAGGGCCAGTAGGAGGCACCCTTTCCTCTGGTCAATTTTTTCCCCCAATGCCCCAGGGCAATGACATTGCCCTGTGTAGGGTGCAGTCTTTCAGATGGGACGTTGTCCTGACTCTCTGTGGTCACTAAAGATCCCATGATACTTATCGTAAGGGGTGTTAACTCCGGTGTCCTGGCTAAATTCCCAATCTGGCACTCATAGCTAAATTCCCAATCTGGCACTCATACCATTATCGCCACCAAATCATCCCCAGCTTCCAATTGGCTCATTCATCGCCCTCCTCTCCCCTGTAACGATTCCCCAGGTCGTTGCTGTAAATGAGAATATGTTCTCAGTCAACTTACCTGGTAAAATAAAAACACTGTTAAGATATGAGACAGTTCGCACCCTTAACTGTGAGTGTGCGTTAGGTCTATCTGTGCTAAGGGTGAATGTGGTTGTCAGCCACTGGCTGTCTGACACTTTCAATCAGGGGGTCGACCGTAGTGGTAAAACTCAGCCATGCAGGGTATTTTTAACTCAGGATTGTAAGCATGGCACATGTACACAGTATTGTGTGTCACATCTGGGAAACTGCTTTTGTTTTTAATGATAAAGGGAGTCGGAGTCACTCATTTTTGGGGGCAGACAACTATGGCACAGCACTGCAAGTAGCAGAGAAACAACTCCTCAGCAACATCGCTTGCTAGTAATGTAAGGTTTCACTGTATATTCAGTTAAAACAACTCACTGAATCATTCACCATATTCAGAATGTATAGGCACAGAGATAAATAACAAATGGGCATCACCTGAATCCAACATTGTTGCAATTAACCACATCCTCCTACTGTGAATTAATGGCAATGGACCTTTAATTTTTGTTGTTGTTGCCAGTTCTAGCAGGAAGTTTCCACTTCAGTCAAGTGGAACAATCCGCTCCCATTAGACCCTATCTATACTGGGAATCATACTGGGAGGCGCATTGGAGTCAACTGGCTGTTAGTGTTCCACAGCTTCTCTTTCAACGGTCTCCTCTTTCCCCCTTAAAGCCTGATCATCCTGACAACTACAACAAAAGGCAGCCTTCCCATCTTCTTTTTTGGATGATGTCTAGTTAGTCGTTAAACACTGTCGTCTCCCTTCTTTTGTTCTCGGAGTCTTCAATGGAATGTCATGATTCAAAGCTAAGATCGGAGATCAGGCCTATACTCTTTGAATTCCTTAAACAAATACAAATAGTTTTTACATATATATAGGGGATTTTCCTCCACTCTTTCTTTCTAGTTTTTCTGTCATAAGGTCTGGGGTTTAGGCTACATACAACAGGATAATATAATACATTTGTGGGCCTTTCAGATGGTTTGTCTATCTATGTCTGTGTTTGACAGTGTTGTCTTCCACCAGACAGCTCTAGTACAGGGCACAGGGGTTGAGGGGAAAGCAGAGCGCTTCATCAACGTTGCAGCAACGCTCTCTCTTGAAGATGGACAGTTCAGATCGAGTCCATCACTCCACATCAATGACATCACACACACGCACCTAGCACATATAAAAATATATTCTCTCAACCGCACACACAAACACTCCAACTCTCCGAAATCCAGTCAACTACAAACACACCCCTCACATCCCCTCTACGGCATTTCTTCATGCCTTATTTATAGAGTTAATGACATGTCTACACAAGGCATGCTCACCCAGAGTAGTATTCACACAGCTCAACACACACATAAAACTCACTCAGACCACAGCATGTTTTTCTACATTTTCCTCAGCAATCTATACACAACATAATGCCAAAGCGAAAACTGTAATAGCTTATTTACATATGTATTCAGAACTTTGTTATGAGACTCGAAATTGAACTTAGCTGCATCCTGTTTCCATTGATCATCCTTGAGATGTTTCTACAACTTGATTGGAGCTCCAGAGTTCCTCTGTGGAGATGGTTGTCCTTCTGGAAGGTTCTCCCATCTCTGCAGCACTCCACCAATCAGGCCTTTGTGGTAGAGTGGCCAGACGGAATCCACTCCTCAGTAAAAGGCACATGACAGCACACTTGGAGTTTGCCAAAAGGCACCTAACGCCGCTCAGACCATGAGAAACAAGATTCTCTGGTCTGATGAAACCAAGATTGAACTCTTTGGCCTGAATGCCAAGTGTCACGTCTGGAGGAAACCTGGCACCATCCCTAAGGTGAAGCATGGTGGTGGCAGCATCATGCTGTGGGGATGTTTTTCAGCAGCAGGGACTAAGAGACTAGTCAGAATCGAGAGAAAGATGAACGGAGCAAAGTACAGAGAGATCCTTGATGAAGACCTGCTCCAGAGCGCTCAGGACCTCAGACTGAGGGCGAAGGTTCATCTTCCAACAGGACAACGACCCTAAGCAAACAGCCAAGATAACGCAAAATGGCTTCGGGACAAGTCTCTGAATGTCCTTGAGTGGCCCAGCCAGAGCCCGGACTTGAACCCGATCAAACATCTCTGGAGAGACCTGAAAATAGCTGTGCGCAACACTCCCCATCCAACCGGACAGAGCTTGAGAGGATCTGCAGAGAAGAATGGGAGAAACTCCCCAAATACACATGTGCCAAGCTTGTAGCGTCAAACCCAAGAAGACTCAATGCTGTAATCGCTGCCAAAGGTGCTTCAACAAAGTACTGAGTAAAGGGTCTGAATACTTATGTAAATGTGATAGATTTAAAGTTTTTTTATTTTTTATAAATTAGCAAACATTTCTAAAAACCTGTTTTTGATTTGTCATTATGGGGTATTGTGTGTAGATTGATGAGGGAAAAAAACGATTTAATACATTTTAGAATAAGGCTGTAATAAATTTTTTGGGGAAAAAGTCAAGGGGTGTGAATACTTTCCGAAGGCACTGTAAAGGCAGCATATTAATAGGACAGGACTGTACAATAATGTTTGGCAATGCTGCAGAATGTGGGATATATTCTGAGACCCTTGCTTTGGCAGCAACACACGTGTTTGTGGGTGCGCGCACACACACAAAAGTGTTGTCAGGTCTTGGAATGTGTAGAGCTTGACTGGGAAAGAGGGAGAACATGTCCATGGCTAAGAGCCTGACTTAGTTCTGACATCATCGTCAGGCCTGTGTCTTAATTATAAATGACCAGGGTGGTACAATTAGTTAGCCTCACAGCCACAGCCCTCTATAAAGACTGCTCCATTATATAGCAGCTCCATACGAGACAGACAGGACTGAAGTGGTTCCTGGTCTGCATCACAAATGGCACCCTATTCCCCATGTAGTGCACTAGTAGTGTACTGTGTAGGGAATAGGGTGCCATTTGGGACGCAGACCTAGACTGGTTTCTTCCCCACTACACAGTCAATCTAGGACAGCCCGCCAGCCCGTCTGTCTGGGATACATCACACAGCTCTATTCCCAAACGTATTTGAAGTAGCCTTAAAGAACCCCCGGCTTCAAATAGGAAAAGCCTACTGTATGGGAGGGAGTCTGTGTGAGCCAGTTGCTAATTAGTCACTAGGGTTGTTTTGTGCATTAGCAGGTAATCACCCATTCATTCCATTGGCAAGTACAGCTTGGATTCCAATATGAAGAATCTCGTTCTAGAGTGTAGCCAAACTAGTAGAGAGGTTTTGTTATGGTAGTGTATTTTCCCTTATAGAGAGGTTTTGAGCTGGTGATTCTTGGATGGATGGCTAGAGGATGCCAGTGCGTGACTGGGATATCATGATGGATATGGTCTATTGTTAACAAACAGCATGTCTCTATGGTGGTGGTACACTGTTCCCATAATGTTCAATATGAGGACCTTGAACTGATACCACCTGGTAACATGAACCGATACACACTTTTACTACAACCGCACATGTGTAGTGTACACGCATGTGTGGGTAAAAAGTACAGCTCAAACCATCCTAGAGAATAATATGTTAGTTAGTGCATCCATCACAGACACAGCAGGACAGAGGCATTCTCTTTAACCAGATAATGAAATAAATGTGATATGAGAACACAGGATCATTACACATGATGAAATCTAATGAAAGTGGCGATGCTTTGGGGTTATTAAGATTCCTCATAAAAATGACAAACTACAGTGGATTAATCTATGGGTGTGTGTGTGTGTGTGTGTGTGTGTGTGTGTGTGTGTGTGTGTGTGTGTGTGTGTGTGTGTGTGATGACGGCGGCGGAGCTAGGGGGCTGTGGCAGAGGCTTGTGATTGGTCGTTGTGACAGCTGGCCGATACAGATAGCCATAAGCCATATCCTGAGTGGATAATTTGATCAGCTTTAATACACCACCGCCATGGCCGACCACCTCTGGAAATATCACTGCTAAATTACCCCATCCCCCAGCTTCTCTCCTTCTCTCCATCTTTCCTGTACATAGGAGGGGGTGGTAGAGACCGCTGTGCTGCTCAGAATCACAATGGAATGAGAGATGGGGGTTGTGAAGGGGGGAGAGGGTAAGGGGCTAAGGGATGTACAGTCAGGTCCAGAATTATTGGCACCCTTGATAAAGATGAGCAAAAAAGACTAAAATAAATAACACAAATACTGAGCAGTATTTTATACTCATAACTTTTGGAAATATTATTTTATAATAATAAAAAAACAAAAAAGATAAGGATCAGAATTATTGACACCCCTGTTTTCAATCCTCCAGCAACTTTCCCTTGCGAGGATAACAACACTGAGGCTTTTTCTAAAATGTTTTATGAGATTGGAGAACACATTGGGAGGGATCTTAGACCATTCATCTATGCAGAAACTGTCCAGGTCCTTGATATCCTTCGTCTGCTCTTATGGCTACAGACCTTTACATTGTATTCTTATTTGTCTCCATGCACACTCACAGGGCCCTACACACTACACACACTGACACTCCAACACACATACAAACACTCACTCCTTTATCTGCTCACACACATACATTTATACTGACTCTACACACACCCACTCACAATCATCATATACACTGCTGCTACTCTGTTTATCATATATCCTGATGCATAATCACCTTACCCCTATACATTTCTACCTCTATTGATCCAGTACCCCTGCACATTGTAAATATGATATTGGAACTGACCCTGTATATAGTATGCTTACTTACGTTATTGTGCTCTTCTTATTTCCTATTTCTCGTGTGTTTTTGTTCTACCTTATTTTAGTACTACATTGATATTGATTACTGCATTGCTGGGTTTGGAGTTTGCAAGAAAGACATTTCACTGTACATGTGACAAAACTTCAAACTGAACTAGGTCTATAATTCAAACCACCGGTTTTAAATGTGGTTCAAGTCTGGAGACAGATGGCCATGGCATTATTTAGATTTTGTGGCCAATTTACAATTTCTTTGTGGATTTTGATTAGTGTTTGAGGTTATTGTCTTGCTGGAAGATCCATTTGCGGCAACTTGCGGCCAAGTGTCAGCCTCCTGGCAGAGGCAACCAGGTTTTTTGGCTAAAATGTCCAGGTACTTGGTAAAGTTCATGATGCCGTTGACCTTAACGGGCCCCAGGACCAGTGGAAACAAAACAGCCCCATAACATTAAAGATCTGCCACCATATTTTATCGTAGCTAAGAGGTACTTTTCTGCATGTGATTCTGTTTTTCAACGCCAAACCACTGGTGCGTGGCGAAAGAGCTCTGTTTTCATCTTTATCAAGGGTGTCAATAATTATGGACCTTACTGTATTGCGTGTGTGTACATGCTTGTGTATGTGCGTGTGTATGTGCGTGTGACCATGTGTGTCTCAGGTCTTTCATGTGAGGGGAGCCCAGGGTGAGAGGCTTATAACCCAGAAGGGGGGTCTATGGCTAAGCCCTCCTGGTTCATGTGAGTGGTCCGGGGCAGAACTCAGATTAAACACTATCATCACTACAGACTCTGAGAACAAAAGGAGACAAGGGGCTATCATTAGCATAGAGTATTCACTGTGTTGCGTGCGGATGGAGGGAAGAGAGTGATGGAAGGAATGGAGTTAGGCATATGGAGGGGTGTCCTGTGTAGGTTCACAATCCTGACCGATCACCCCCTAGGGGGCTCACCTTCAACCATGCCGTTGTCATGGAGAAGATATTTGCAGTACTGTACGTACAGGGCTCTCTAAGATCAATATGGTGCTTCTGCAGCAAAATGCCACGAGGGCCAAAGGGGGAGAGACAGAGACAGAGTGATGCAAGACCCGAGCGAGAGGCGATAACGAGGAACAGTACATTGCTAACTATCTCTGTGCCTGGCGGACAAGAATCCTGCATATACAGCACTACTGTAGCTGGTTCTCCCTTACCCAGCAGAGAGATGGCTGAACAGCATAATAAACATGGCACCATCTTTAATTTATAGGACGTGCCGGTGATGGTGCCTGGGCTGGCTGTTCTCCAATCTCCAGGAAAGGCGGTGTGGCTGAGGGATGATGTGGACTCTCCATGTGCTGGCTACATAGGTAACGGGGGAGGTGGTGCTGGCTACAGAGGTAACGGGGGAGGTGGTGCTGGCTACAGAGGAGGAGGTGGTGCTGGCTACAGAGGGGGAGGTGGTGCTGGCTACAGAGGGGGAGGTGGTGCTGGCTACAGAGGGGAGGTGGTGCTGGCTACAGAGGGAGGTGGTGCTGGCTACAGAGGGGGAGGTGGTGCTGGCTACAGAGGGGGAGGTGGTGCTGGCTACAGAGGGAGAGGTGGTGCTGGCTACAGAGGGAGAGGTGGTGCTGGCTACAGAGGGGGAGGTGGTGCTGGCTACAGAGGTAGCAGGGGAGGTGGTGCTGGCAACAGAGGGGAGGTGGTGCTGGCTACAGAGGGGAGGTGGTGCTGGCTACAGAGGGGAGGTGGTGCTGGCTACAGAGGGGAGGTGGTGCTGGCTACAGAGGGGAGGTGGTGCTGGCTACAGAGGGGAGGTGGTGCTGGCAACAGAGGGAGGTGGTGCTGGCAACAGAGGGGAGGTGGTGCTGGCAACAGAGGGGAGGTGGTGCTGGCTACAGAGGGGAGGTGGTGCTGGCTACAGAGGGGGAGGTGGTGCTGGCTACAGAGGGGGAGGTGGTGCTGGCTACAGAGGGGAGGTGGTGCTGGCTACAGAGGGGAGGTGGTGCTGGCTACAGAGGGGGAGGTGGTGCTGGCTACAGAGGGAGGTGGTGCTGGCTACAGAGGGGGAGGTGGTGCTGGCTACAGAGGGGGAGGTGGTGCTGGCTACAGAGGGAGAGGTGGTTCTGGCTACAGAGGGAGAGGTGGTTCTGGCTACAGAGGGAGAGGTCGTGCTGGCTACAGAAGGAGAGGTCGTGCTGGCTACAGAGGGAGAGGTGGTTCTGGCTACAGAGGGAGAGGTCGTGCTGGCTACAGAGGGAGAGGTCGTGCTGGCTACAGAGGGAGAGGTCGTGCTGGCTACAGAGGGAGAGGTCGTGCTGGCTACAGAGGGAGAGGTGGTTCTGGCTACAGAGGGAGAGGTCGTGCTGGCTACAGAGGGAGAGGTGGTTCTGGCTACAGAGGGAGAGGTCGTGCTGGCTACAGAGGGAGAGGTGGTTCTGGCTACAGAGGGAGAGGTGGTTCTGGCTACAGAGGGAGAGGTCGTGCTGGCTACAGAGGGAAAGGTCGTGCTGGCTACAGAGGGAGAGGTGGTTCTGGCTACAGAGGGAGAGCACCACCTCCCCCTTTACCTCTATAGCCAGAACCCTCTGTAGCCCTAGACAGGGGTTGGTTGGTGGACCCACATTCCACTGCCCCCTGGGTGCACCGGTGTAGTAGCGGAAGGTCTGTGAAACAGATGCATCCCCGCAGAGCCCCGCACCCCTGCGCAGACACACTATACATACATGCGTCACACACACACACTGTTTCAATCACGCACCGCTGACCTGTAAAAGGCTCCATACTTTGAGCAACCTAGTAACCCCAACCCCTGCCTCCAGTAGGAGAATCCACAGGCAACCAGCCAGCAGTGGGTGAGGGTGAGGGTGAGTGTTAAGTCACGCACAGTTAAAGTGGAGCCCATACTGTGTTCAGCACTTCATTATGTATACATACAGTACATGCATATGGTTACTCACATACCAGGCAGGGCAGGCAGGGGACATGGAGATCAGGAAGGACATTGAATAAAAATCTGAGAAAAGCTAGTCTCCATTTGTGGGTAAGATTTGATGTTTGCGTGTAGAACTCCTAGTTAAGTCTACCTGTAGTAGAACAGTCTAAACGGTATGGCTATTTCACAATCCACAACTAGAATGTCAATAAAATATAAAAGAACTGAGCATACAGGCCAAGTTGAGATACAACTGACCATGCCAAACATTTACAAGTATATGAACACCATGTCACTATGTGTTTATGGTGAATACATTCCTGCTGCTGTCCCTTGTACTTGAAACATTGGGTCTGTGGTAGAACATCAGATATGAAGCAGTCAGGACCTGTGTTGTTTGACCTACTTCTGAGATGAGATGGAGTTCCACCTGTTTAAATAATTCACTCATTTTAGTCCGTCATTTTAGTCCGTCATTTTAGTCCGTCATTTTAGCCAGCCAGCTAGCCAGTCAGTCAGTGGGGTAAATAGATATGTGTTGGGCCTCAGCTGCAGCCACAACCAGCACAGGGAGCTGGAGAGGTGATGGTGTGAGGGAGAAGGAGGAGGGAGGAAAGGAATGTCTCAATGGAGGAATGAGGTTCTACTGAAACTAAGAGGAGAACAAGGTCACAAATACAGTGGGGCAAAAAAGTATTTAGTCAGCCACCAATTGTGCAAGTTCTCTCACTTAAAAAGATGAGAGAGGCCTGTAATTTTCATAATAGGTACACTTCAACTATGACAGACAAAATGAGGGAAAAAAAATCCAGAAAATCACATTGTAGGATTTTTAATGAATTTATTTGCAAATTATGGTGGAAAATAAGTATTTGGTCACATACAAACAAGCAAGATTTCTGGCTCCCACAGACCTGTAACAACTTCTTTAAGAGGCTCCTCTGTCCTCCACTCGTTACCTGTATTAATGGCACCTGTTTGAACTTGTTATCAGTATAAAGACACCTGTCCACAACCTCAAACAGTCACACTCCAAACTCCACTATGGCCAAGACCAAAGAGCTGTCAAAGGACACCAGAAACAAAATTGTAGACCTGCACCAGGTTGGGAAGACTGAATCTGCAATAGGTAAGCAGCTTGGTTTGAAGAAATCAACTGTGGGAGCAATTATTAGGAAATGGAAGACATACAAGACCACTGATAATCTTCCTCGATCTGGGGCTCCACGCAAGATCTCACCCGTGGGGTCAAAATGATCACAAGAACGGTGAGCAAAAATCCCAGAACCACACGGGGACCTAGTGAATGACCTGCAGAGAGCTGGGACCAAAGTAACAAAGCCTACCATCAGTAACACACTACGCCGCCAGGGACTCCAAATCCTGCAGTGCCAGGCGTGTCCCCCTGCTTAAGCCAGTACATGTTCAGGCCCGTCTGAAGTTTGCTAGAGAACATTTGGATGATCCAGATGAGGATTGGGAGAATGTCATATGGTCAGATGAAACCAAAATAGAACTTTTGGTAAAAACTCAACTCGTCGTGTTTGGAGGACAAAGAATGCTGAGTTGCATCCAAAGAACACCATACCTACTGTGAAGCATGGGGGTGGAAACATCATGCTTTGGGGCTGTTTTTCTGCAAAGGGACCAGGACGACTGATCCGTGTAAAGGAAAGAATGAATGGGGCCATGTATCGTGAGATTTTGAGTGAAAACCTCCTTCCATCAGCAAGGGCATTGAAGATGAAAGCGTGGCTGGGTCTTTCAGCATGACAATGATCCCAAACACACCGCCCGGCAACGAAGGAGTGGCTTCGTAAGAAGCATTTCAAGGTCCTGGAGTGGCCTAGCCAGTCTCCAGATCTCAACCCCATAGAAAATCTTTGAAAGTCCGTGTTGCCCAGCGACAGCCCCCAAACATCACTGCTCTATAGGAGATCTGCATTGAGGAATGGGCCAAAATACCAGCAACAGTGTGTGAAAACATTGTGAAGACTTACAGAAAACGTTTGACCTCTGTCATTGCCAACAAAGGGTATATAACAAAGTATTGAGATAAACTTTTGTTATTGACCAAATACTTATTTTCCACCATCATTTGCAAATAAATAAATTAAAAATCCTACAATGTGATTTTCTGGATTTCTTTTTCTCATTTCGTCTGTCATAGTTGAAGTGTACCTATGATGAAAATTACAGGCCTCTCTCATCTTTTTAAGTTGGAGAACTTGCACAATTGGTGGCTGACTAAATACTTTTTTGCCCCACTGTAGGTCTCCATTCAACTCAAGGTCAAGGAGAAGCACAGAAGCAACATCATCATCGTTGGCAATGTCCACCACCTTTAAACAATCATGAAAAGGTCAGTTCCCCTTCACAAGGTGGAGAAGCCATCAGTTCCAGGCTGAGTGTGGAACGAAACACATCTATTAACAGGTGAGACTAACAGGAAAATCAATAGACACTCCTAACACAGCTCTCCTGATGTAGCCAAAGGAGATTGTTACACAGGGCCAAACACTACTTTAACAACAGATGAACCCAGGAGGACAAAACAACTCTCCTTAGGCTGATTTGTAGCTCCAAACTGAGGGTGACACACTATAAGGTTCTCTCTTTATTTATTTCTGTAACTCTCACCCTCTCTCTCTCCCTCCCACCCGCTCTCTCTCCCTCCCACCCGCTCTCTCTCCCTCCCACCCGCTCTCTAACAGATTAAGTAGCAGCATGAAAAATAACAAGGCTGTGGTTCTCAGTTAATCAATACTTAGTAGCTAATGGCAGAATTAGTGAAGCAGCCTGAACCATAATGGCATCCATATGATGCTGAGCAGCACAGCAGCAGTCCTGGTGGCCTTGGTGCTCTGGGTCTGTCTATCCTGACCTGGCCTCTCAGTTGTTCTTCCAGCATAAACACAGGTCAGGTTACCAGTGTTGGGAGAGGCCAGATGTTGGCAGCACACTGTATGATAATCATGCTGCTGAAATAGCATGTTATTCACTTCATAAAAACAGCTGAATACTGCAGAGAACCTTAAAGACATTGTAACTAATGTTCCACAATAGTCATTCAATACTTTTCAGCAGACTACATTACACTTCCTGTCAACAAACCATAAATTAGATCAAATCATATTTGTGATTGTGAGCATAAAAATTGGATGTCTTCTCATTTCCCTCTCCTTCTTCCTATTTACAGTGAGGTCAGTGAGCCCTGGCCTTTCTCCAGCCCCACCATCATCTCTCCTCCCAGCCTCATGGTCAGAGTCCTGCTGCAGTTCTATCTACTCTACATCTATACTCCATGCATGAATGCCCTCGCTCTCTCTGGTCCGTAGGGCGTTTGTTGTGTGCTCTTCTCTCTCACTTACCACAGTCCTCAAAAACTCCATCTATTATACAACACGACATCATTCAATGTTCTCTGTGTTCCTGAAATAGATATTATTACTGTGAACGCGCTCCCACACCCACTCAGCTCTTTGAAGTTAGCAGGTTCCCACTCTAGCCATGCAAACAGGATAACCTTGTTCCTGCCAGGTTATATTCAGACTAATTCAGCACGGCAGGTTTGTTACACAAGAGAAGGTGCTTCAAGCAGGGAGATGTAGAGCCATAGTCAGTGTCTGAAAGAGGCACTAGAAAGGAAGAGGATGCTTTTTGGATAACATCAAAACAATAGTTTTTTACATGTTAAACCTGTAGTGCAGTTGTACATTGTTTGTGGCACCAATTACAAAATCATTTTATTCCCAAGTCACCCCCTGTACCCAGACTTTAAACTACTCCCCTCTGGGTGCAGGTATAGGGCACCCCTCAGCAGGAAAATTACAACAAGACAATGATTTGTGCCAGGTGTGATATCCCTCCGAAACAGCTGGGATTAATGTTCCTATCCACCCAGTAAGGCCAGCAGGCTGGTCTTCTTTCATCGGTATATACTGTATGTTACTGCTATGCATTTTGTATTGTCAATTTGTTGTCTATAGTATTTATATGGTCCTTAAAATGTGTACATGTTACTGTAACAACATGTTACTGTAACAACATGTACTGTAACAACATGTACTGTAACAACATGTTACTGTAACAACAAAACAGTAAAAGTAAAAAAGAACTGTGTGGTGCAGCCATGCTCATCATAGAGACCAGTCAGCTGCTTCTACACTACAGCCTTAGCCATACACACTCAGTATATACCCAGTGCCATAGAGACCTGGAAACAGTTTGTTAAAGGAAAGGCATGCTGCACCCGCGACCCTTTGTTCTCCATGTCAGAAGACGGGGCTGCAAGAATGATCGTTACCTTATCATACTTCATCTCTCAGAGGACTGACAGGTGAAACAGCCTGGGAGGGTCCTGGAGGGGTTAGGGATATTTCAACCCCAGATGAAAACAATTACATCAGTCAGCCAGGCTAATGTCTAGCGGCAGAGGGGCCCAATTGGGAGGCCCAGTTTGGGAATCCAGGAAGTCAAGAGAAACGTCTACCCATCATTCACAGCAGTGTGGTTGTGAAAGGGGAAAAACAATACGACTTAGCCCTCATTAACCATCATGGTGTTTATGACATCTCAATCTGTTGCAGCAACCTTTCTCATAGGAAGGAATGCTTGGCTTTAATACTGTAGACAAACTATTATCAGACTGGGGTATTGGTCAGATGAATGACTGTAGTTTAGAAAGAGAGAGATGGAGCTGTAGTGAACACAATACAATAAACATTTTGAAGCTGAAATCATTCGGAACCCTTGCAACATGATATTAATACCAAAAAATCTAATTTGGAAAATCTGCAGATTTATATAATATTCAAAAACAAGGGAAAAGTTTCCTGGCTGCATTCATTGTAGTGCTGAGCGATTAGTGCTTTTTGAGGTCGGTTCGGTTTAGGTTGGATTATTATTTTTTTATAATGGCTTTTGTTTTTGATAAAAAATGTTTTACATTAAATGCACTATGCATTGTGTGGGTTGAAAGCTGTAACACAGAATAACACATGAAATCAAAGTCCCAAGATGGTAGTGACACTCCATTACTTATTCACATTACTTTACAAAAATCTCATTTGTTTTATGACTTTATTATTTCATTCCAAATGTTCATCTCATCTCTACAGAGCTGCTGCCTATGCTGTCTGACAAAATCACTATTTTACTAGTTCTTCAAAGTAAATAAGGCATACTTTTATGAATACCAACTATCAATCACTCAGGTCATGTATTTTCAGGTAGAGATACCTCACGAAGCAACTGCTTTCTATGCCTCTCGATTGCAAGTTCTTCTCTCCTCGCTGTCTCCGTGCCCACAGACTGGACAAGTAGGCGCGCAATTGATTATTGTCATTGTAGTTAATTACCACGTTTTCTGTGCTCAACTATGTAGAATATTGGCCTGTTAGAAACTACAACCCCCTACTACATTGCACAGTTCGGGCTTGATCTGATGTGTCTCTAGAGAAACTGCACATTAAGCTCTGAAGAAAAAAATAATAATCTAATTCACATAATTGAACCGGTCTGTCAATTAGATGTTTAAAATAAAAAATAAATGTTGGTTAATCGCACTAATTCAATAAAAAAAAGCAAAAACATCATCATCAACAGCAGTATACCACAGTGAGAGAGGCCAAGCAGGTATTCAGTCCATCTACAAAGGCAGAGCAGACCCTCGTGGCCGGATGGCCATAGAAGAGACCATCAGTGATTACTGTGGTAAGACCCCCCCCCACACACACTTCAAAAACAAGATGAATAAACTTGCACATGGCTTATGGAAAGGCCAGTCACTAGCTGATAACACCACCCCTCCTCCTCCAAGCCTGCAGTAACCAACTGATCCCTTCATGTATTATGTATAGACAGGCTTATCACATTGTCAGCTTTCTGCCTGACCAGCCAGAGCTCTGCCTCTCCACCCTCATCAGACCAGTGGAGGGGAATGAACACTGAAAGGTCAGCAGAGACCGGAGTCTACGAGGAGGAGAGACCCACAACCGTCCGCACGGCAGGAACACACAGCACAGCAAGCACACAGCATCCATTCAAGAGCCTTGCTTATGCTTACCGGTTCCTAGACCTCCACACCAAGTCTTAAGGGGAAGGAATGGTACAGTGCTGATATACTGGGCATCAATGTGGTAGTGTACAGGTATGTAAATGTGAAAGGTTGTGAAATAGTGAAGTGATACTGTGTATTTGCTTTTTAAGGTTAAAAAGGAATAGGGTTTAAGTTCTCAGTTCAATATTGGCTTACAATAGCAGAGAGCATTTTCATCCGGATTTGACCATTTGATCCCCTTCAATAAAGTCAGCTGTCACTTCTGGGTGGACCGGATGCAGGATTCTGTATTCAGAACGGACCTGTCTGGATCATGATCTACTGGGCTCATCCACTAAATCACAACCCCTCCACTATGATTCACATCAAGACTTTTTCATATTGAATGGACAATAAGGTTTTTGTAATTCTAACTATTAAATCCCCTTTTAAAAACATCCCTCCTGTTCCCAAACACCCCCATTAGAGGTGGTATCTCCTGTTTACTGCTCAGGTCATGGGTCAGAGATCATGGGTTATAGACAGCCCCCAGCTGTACAGACTCAGGACAAGAACAGTCTTACTCACAGGCCACATCAGTTATTTGAAGAGCTGGATCCAGTTTAAAACTTTTTTCAGGCCTTAGGAGGATTTCTCCAATTATTATGTGGGTTTGCTTTGACACCACACACCGTTTCAGAGGCCTGCTCTGCTGCTCACCCATACAAGACTGACTGTCAGAGAACATCAGTGTGTGTGTGTGTGTCTGTGTAGCACATGAGTGAGAGAGTGTGAGCATGAGTTTGAAACAGCAATGCCGTGACCTCCGTGTCCTGTGAGTAAGACTGTTCTTGTCCTGAGTCTGTACAGCTGGGGGCTGTCTGTTTGACTCATACTGAAACACTGTTCTAACTATTACATTTGATTTGTAATTCAAGACTACAGTAGGTAGTGTCCTGCATAGCTATCCTAGCGGAGGAAGGACCTTGTATCTTAGGGATGGGATGACTATGCAGGGCGGTGTAAAGCAGACAGACAGGCAGACAAACAGTGGCTCTGCTACTTCAGACAATGTTCTGTTTGTTATCAGTCTGCTGTGGGACGTCCTTGACCAAACAAACCCACATTACTATGCAGTGACACAAGGTGGTCAGACGCCACACAGACTAGAGAAGAGAGAGGGGTGACAAGGTGGCCAGACGCCACACAGACTAGAGCAGAGAGGGGTGACAAGGTGGTCAGACGCCACACAGACCAGAGCAGAGAGAGGGGTGACAAGGTGGTCAGACGCCACACAGACTAGAGCAGAGAGAGGTGACAAGGTGGTCAGACACCACACAGACTAGAGCAAGGGGGGTTGCAAGACAACCCCCCTTGAGACACTGCATGCAGAATTCTGCAAAAGTATCCTCAGTGTACAACGTAAAACACAAAACAATGCACGCAGAGCAGAATTAGGCCAATACCCGCTAATGATCAAAATCCAGAAAAGAGTCGTTAAATTCTACAACCACCTAAAAGGAAGCAACGTAAAACGTCAGAATACCTGACCACTGTAACTGACCCAAAATTAAGGACATCTTTGGCTATGTACAGGCTCAGTGAGCATAGCCTTGCTATTGAGAAAGGCCACCGTAGGCAGACCTGGCTCTCAAGAGAAGACAGGCTATGTGCACACTGCCCACAAAATGAGGTGGAAACTGAGCTGCACTTCCTAACCTCCTGCCCAATGTATGACCATATTAGAGACACATATTTCCCTCAAATTACACAGATCCACAAAGAATTCGAAAACAAACCCCATTTTGATAAACTCCCATATCTACTGGGTGAAATACCACAGTGTGCCATCACAGCAGCAAGATTTGGGACCTGTTGCCACAAGAAAAGGGTAACCAGTGAAGAACAAACACCATTGTAAATTCAACCCATATTTATGTTTATTTTCCCTTTGGTACTTTCACTATTTGCACATCGTTACAACACTGTGTATAGACATAATATGACATTTGAAATGTCTTTATTCTTTTGGAACTTTTGTGAGTGTAATGTTTACTGCTCATTTTTATTGTTTATTTCACTTTGTTTAATATCAACTTCACTTGCTTTGTAATTGTTTTAACCCTGATTGGATCCTAGGAAGAGTAGCTGCTGCAGCAGCTAATGGGGATCCTAATAAATACAACATAAAAAGTGACAAACAAACATTCAAGGCAATCTCCCCAACCATTTAAAGCGATACTGCGAGATTTTCAAAATGTAGGTAATTTTTCTACTTACAGTACCCAGAGTCAGATGAACTCATGGATACCATTGTCATGTCTCTGCACGCAGTTTGGAGATGACTGAAGGCAGCACCATTGAGAAAGATAAAACGCTGCGATCTCTATTCATCTCTACGTGACAATGGGACAGAGAATGAGGAAGTGGATAGAATCTTGTTTCTTATGATTAGCAATAACATTTACGAACGTATAAAATACAAATGACTATGTATAAGACTATAACTGACCAACCACCCAGTCTTGGAGTCGATAGAAGGTATATTGCCTGCTTTTGAGAGGAGCTGGATACTGTACTTCCATCAACTGCGCTAAGATAATGATATGCTAACTTCAATCTCCAAACTGCACGCAGTTTATCTGACTCTGGGTAAGTAGAAAAATGACTTAAATCTCAAAATATCACAGTATCCCTTTAGAGAGATAGCTGTGGGTAAGAGATCACTGACAGCCAAAATATCCATTAAAAACAAACATTTGTTCTCTCGTGAACTATCAAAACATGGCCACATAGTTTGACATCTCAGTAAATGCAAAAGAGAAGCAGTTGAAAATGCCTTATCTTGGTGGATGAAGAAGTGTTTGGCTGACAAAAGTGGCAGGAGAAGGAAGGGCTTGATAAATAAATTACATTTAAAAGTGAATTAAAATGTATCACTGGCATTTCTATTCTGGCTCTCCTCTCGAATCAGGCCGTTCGTTCAATGCGAAAACACTGACAATGGAAAGAATCTGTCTAATCTGTCTACCATTATTAGCATGTTTTAACCACTCCTATATAAATGGTAGATTATCAGACACGCAACAAGAAGGTCTGATATCATTATTTCTGAAACAGGACCCAAGTGGTATATACAGTGGGGGGAAAAAGTATTTAGTCAGCCACCAATTGTGCAAGTTCTCTCACTTAAAAAGATGAGAGAGGCCTGTAATTTTCATCATAGGTACACTTCAACTATGACAGACAAAATGAGGAAAAACAATCCAGAAAATCACATTGTAGGATTTTTAATGAATTTATTTGCAAATTATGGTGGAAAATAAGTATTTGGTCAATAACAAAAGTTTCTCAATACTTTGTTATATACCCTTTGTTGAAAATGACAGAGGTCAAATGTTTTCTGTAAGTCTTCACAAGGTTTTCACAGACTGTTGCTGGTATTTTGGCCCATTCCTCCATGCAGATCTCCTCTAGAGCAGTGATGTTTTGGGGCTGTCGCTGGGCAACACGGACTTTCAACTCCCTCCAAAGATTTTCTATGGGGTTGAGATCTGGAGACTGGCTAGGCCACTCCAGGACCTTGAAATGCTTTTTAAAGCCACTCCTTCGTTGCCGGCGGTGTGTTTGGGATCATTGTCATGCTGAAAGACCCAGCCACGTTTCATCTTCAATGCCCTTGCTGATGGAAGGAGGTTTTCACTCAAAATCTCACGATACATGGCCCCATTCATTCTTTCCTTTACACGGATCAGTCGTCCTGGTCCCTTTGCAGAAAAACAGCCCCAAAGCATGATGTTTCCACCCCCATGCTTCACAGTAGGTATGGTGTTCCTTGGATGCAACTCAGCATTCTTTGTCCTCCAAACACGATTTAGTTGAGTTTTTACCAAAAAGTTCTATTTTGGTTTCATCAAACATTCTCCCAATCCTCATCTGGATCATCCAAATGCTCTCTAGCAAACTTTAGACGGGCCTGAACATGTACTGGCTTAAGCAGGGGGACACGTCTGGCACTGCAGGATTTGAGTCCCTGGTGGCGTAGTGTGTTACTGATGGTAGGCTTTGTTACTTTGGTCCCAGCTCTCTGCAGGTCATTCACTAGGTCCCCCCGTGTGGTTCTGGGATTTTTGCTCACCGTTCTTGTGATCATTTTGACCCCACGGGGTGAGATCTTGCGTGGAGCCCCAGATTGAGGAAGATTATCAGTGGTCTTGTATGTCTTCCATTTCCTAATAATTGCTCCCACAGTTGATTTCTTCAAACCAAGCTGCTTACCTATTGCAGATTCAGTCTTCCCAACCTGGTGAAGGTCTAAAAAAGTATTGTCAGATATTATTCATCCTAATCAGACAGGTTTTTTACATGGACGATACATTGGAGATAATATAAGACAAGCACTGGAAACAATAGAATACTATGAAATATCGGGGACACCAGGCCTGGTTTTCATAGCTGATTTTGAAAAGTTTTTTGTTAAAGTACGACTGGAGTTTATATATAAATGCCTAGAATATTTCAATTTTGGGGAATCTCTTATAAAATGGGTTAAAGTTATGTATAGTAACCCTAGGTGTAAAACAGTAAATAATGGCTACATCTCAGAAAGTTTTAAACTATCTAGAAGAGTAAAACAAGGTTGTCCACTATCGTCATATCTATTAAATATTGCCATTGAAATGTTAGCTGTTAAAATTAGATTAAATAATAATATTAAGGGATTAGAAATCCGTGGCTTAAAAACGAAGGTGTCATTGTACGCTGATGATTCATGCTTTCTTTTAAGACCACAATTACAATCTCTCTACGGCCTCATAGAGGATCTAAATACTTTTGCTATCCTCTCTGCATTAAAGCCAAATTATGATAAGTGTACTATATTACGTACTAGATCACAAAAAAATTCAAATTGTACATTACCGTGTAGTTTACCAATTAAATGGTCTGACGGAGATGTGGAAATACTCGGTATACAAATCCCAAAAGAAAGAAATGATCTCACTCCAATAAATTTTTATAGAAAGTTAGCAAAAATAGATAAGATCTTGCTACCATGGAAAGGAAAATACCTATCTATTTGTGGAAAAATCACCCTGATTAACTCTTTAGTCATATCACAGTTTACCTGTTTGCTTATGGTTTTGCCTACACCTAGTGACCTGCTTTTTAAATTACATGAACCAAAAATATTCAATTTTATTTGGAATGGTAAGCTAGACAAAATTAAAAGGGCCTATTTATATAATGAATGTGAATTCAGAGGGCAGAAATTATTAAAGCATTAGACCTCTCACTAAAGGAATCAGTCATACAAAAGTTATACTTAAATCCAAACTGGTTCTCTAGTAAATTGGTAATAATGTTTCATCCTATGTTCAAGAATGGCCTTTTCCCCTTTATTCAGATTACACCTGCTCATTTTCGGTTGTTTGAAAAGGAAATAATTTCCAAAATATCGCTATTTTTTAACAAGACTTAGAAAGTTGGTTACAATTTCAGTTTAATCCACCTGAAAAGACAGAACAAATAATACAACAAATATTGTAGTTAAACTCAAATATACTAATTACATTTTAAAAAACGTATTTTTCGAAGAAATGTTTAAGAAAGGTATAATTTTTGTGAATAATAACAAATAGGACTGGTGGAGTTATGTTATTGTAGCATTGCCACAAAAATGGAAGAGGCAAGTAGAAGGGAAAAAAAGTAAGGAACTTGTATGTCGGCCCTGTATTAAAGAACATAAATGGTTAAAGAAAAGTGTGATAAATAAAAACATATAGCAATTTCATTTAAGGACCAAAAAAACGAATAGCTGTGCCATATAAATTGCAAAATAGTTGGGAAGAGATTTTCGATGTACTCATTCCATGGCACATGGTTTACGAATTGATACTCAAAACAACGATGGATTCAATTTTTTCTATTTAAATTACTATATAAAATTCTTGCAACCAATAGAATGTTATATATATGGGGGATACAATCTTCCCAGCTCTACATATTTTGCTGTGAGGAGGCAGAGTCATTAGATAATTTATTTTGGTATTGTCTATATGTAGCTCGTTTTTGGTCACAGGTCCAGGAATGGCTTAAGAAGTGCAACATTTGCCTAGAACTAACGCTGCAGATAGCAATACTGGGTGATTTGAAAAGCCATAGTCAATCAATCAATAATATAATAATTATTGTAAATTCAAAATGTTGCTAAAATCTGTAGAAGCTATGAGAATAGAAAGGTTCAGTACTTTTGTGAAGCATCACAGCACAGTTGAAAAATATATGGCAAATAGAAATCCAAAATGGATGGTGTTGAAAGATAGATGGGAGGGTTGAATAGAGCTGAAGGATGGGACTAATAAGATAACCAATGTAAAACATACAGGGTCTGTAAAATGTATATAGTTTCAGAGATTTTGTGAAATAGCACAGTTACAAATAGAAATCAAACTGGATGGACATCAGAAATAGAGGAAGGACTAAAAACAAACAAAATCTAACTATTGTAAAATAGATTGTGTCTGTAAATGTGTATAACATGTATAAACTGAAGGTAGAAGCCTAAGTGTTATTGTTTATTAGTTAACTCCAATTGGGGGAAGGGTGGTAGGGTAATAAAGGTATATTCTAAAAAAAGTATGTATGTCTATTTAGGTATGTGTATATATATATGTAAATGTATGCATGTGTGTATGTATATGGATATATATATTTACCCCCAAAAATATGGGGGACTGGAAATGATGCAGACAATTTCATTGATGGAAGCAACAATCTTTCTGCAATATTAAGCTGATCCACCCCTTAAGGAAAAAAAAAAAAAAAAAAGAAATCTGTCTAGAAAATGACAAAGATTGAAACTTCATGAATGAGAGATGTAACCTTTCCATTCCAAATCAGTGTCAGTGTCAGTGTCAGTGTGTGTGTGTGTGTGTGTGTGTGTGTGTGTGTGGTCAACGAAACAGCTCATAAGAATGAACATTTAATTCCTAACACAGACAAACTAATTTGTTTGTGTATGAGATGAGAAAGCTCAGGATGATAACCAACAGGCTGCAGAGATGCTGTCATCTGAATGGTGGAGGGAGGACACTCTACGATGAGCAAAGGTTTGCTACAGATGTGACATCTCTCCTCCTTCCTTCAGGCTTCTTTTTCTTCTTTGGACTTTATATGGTTGTTGGCAACCAACTTCACGGTGCATTACCACAAATAAGAGCTGAGTGTGGACCTCAGTTCATCTTTCAATCACCCACGTGGGTATATGCTCCTAAAAACTAATGAGGAGATGGAACGTGGGTATATGCTCCTAAAAACCAATGAGGAGATGGGACGTGGGTATATGCTCCTAAAAACCAATGAGGAGATGGGACGTGGGTATATGCTCCTAAAAACCAATGAGGAGATGGGACGTGGGTATATGCTCCTAAAAACCAATGAGGAGATGGGACGTGGGTATATGCTCCTAAAAACCAATGAGGAGATGGGACGTGGGTATATGCTCCTAAAAACCAATGAGGAGATGGGACGTGGGTATATGCTCCTAAAAACCAATGAGGAGATGGGACGTGGGTATTTGCTCCTAAAAACCAATAAGGAGATGGGAGAAGCAGGACTTGCAGCGGATTGAGAATCACAAATATAACCCAGTTCCATTTTAGCGCCTGGCCACACAGACGCTCGCTGATGCGCGCAAGCAGTGTGGGTGCAATGATTGAATAACATGTATGTGTACATTTATTTTGCAACGCTCGCTCACGCGATGCAAGCGGTGTGGTCAGCATGTAAGCCAATAGGGTTCTATGATAGAGTGTTTATGTTTGCATCAGGCTCACAGTGTGAGATGTGTGAGGTGGGCAGAGTGTATGGAGGGAAATGTGAGGCTATAGGCAGCGTCTGGTCAGTGTGAGGGGTGAACCTCAGCCAGTAGAAGTTAATCTTCTGTTAGCTCTGGTCTGTAGACAGGTTAGCCCTGGCCTGGTCTGTAGACAGGTTAGCCCTGGTCTGGTCTGTAGACAGGTTAGCCCTGGCCTGGTCTGTAGACAGGTTAGCCCTGCCCTGGTCTGTAGACAGGTTAGCCCTGGCCTGGTCTGTAGACAGGTTAGCCCTGGCCTGGTCTGTAGACAGGTTAGCCCTGGCCTGGTCTGTAGACAGGTTAGCCCTGGCCTGGTCTGTAGACAGGAGAAGATACCTGGCTGGCATTTAGGAGTCTGTGGAGAGGGGTTGGCACTGCAGAGGGGCAGTGGTCACATTCTGCTCACACAACATCCTTTTACGTCTGACTGGTTTGGCAACAGTGTAAGTAAGCAGCAGGAAACGTCTGGAGCGGTGTGAGATCCATGAGTCTTGCTTACATCGAGCATGGTTTACAGTAAAAGGTGAGTGGACTATCACGGCTGAATGGGAAGGGCTGGCTGTACAAGTGAGCAACTTCCAGTAAAAACTAATTGGAAAATACCATGAACCCAGAGTATAGCAAAACCCTGTTGTCCCTCCATCTTCTAATGCCTAGTACTGACGTTACTCCCAGAACAGAACAAACCCTCCACAGAGAGATCCATCTCTGGGTATAATGAGATGTACCATCATTGTGGAGTGTTGCTCTACCTCAACCTCCCTGCATATGGAACACATCTCCTACTCACCACAATCAAAACATCAAAACGAACAGAGGGGGCTCTTTACAACAAAGTGCCACTTACACAAACTCTCCAGCTTTCTAACCATATCAGGCCCTTCTCTTGGGAAATGGGGGAACTCTATCCCTTTTCCTCCATCACTACCTCGCTCCACAGGTCCAGTGTGTGAAGGACGGGCCGAGGCGTCAGTATCAGTGGATATCCATCACACAGCACCAGAGGGTCAGCTCTCCATCCCCCCTTACACACTTTTCAAAGCCTACAGGGCCCAGTTTCACTAGGACACTGAGTTTCTGCTGGGGCCCATTACTAAAAAATGGTCGAGGGGACTGCCAACAACAGCACGGGGAAAGAGAGAGATAGGCAGGGAGGGAGAGCCAGGGAGGGTGAAAGTGGTGCTGTTGTCTGGGGGTGTTTGCGGGATAAAGGGGAAAAGAATAATTGCATTGGGGGAGATTTGGCCCTGGTGTTCATGTGAAATCTGATTAACAGAAAAGAGGAGAGAATGAAAAGGAAGAGGCCTGGGGAGTTCTCCACTACCCCTCAGTCTGTCAGGAGAAAAAGAAAAAGAAGCAATATGTACAGTGCATTCGTAAAGTATTCAGGCCCCTTCACTTTTTTTCACATTTTGTTATGTTACAGCGTTATTCTAAAATGGATTACATTTAATTATTTCCTCAATATACACTCAAAACCTCATAATGACAAAGTGAAAACAGGTTTTAGACATTTTTGCAAATATATAAAAAATAAAAAGGCGTATTGTTGTTTTTTCGATGAGGAAAACATTTCATTTAATCCATAAGTATTCAGACCCTTCGTTATGAGACTCGAAATTGAGCTCAGGTATATCTTGTTTCCATTGATCATCCTTGAGATGTTTCTACAAATTGATTGATGGAGTCCACCTGTGGTAAATTCAATTGATTGGACATGATTGGACATGATTTGGAAAGGCAGACACCTGTCTATAAAAGGTTTTTGTCAGAGCAAAAACCAAGCCATGAGGTCGATGGAATTGTCCGTAGAGTTCCGAGCCAGGATTGTGTCGAGGCATAGATCTGGGGAAGGGTACCAAAAAAAGTCTGCAGCATTGAAGGTCCCCAATAACACAATTGCATCCATCATTCTTGAATGGAAGAAGTTTAGAACCACCAAGACTCTTCCTAGAGCTGGCCGCCTGGCCAAACTGAGCAACCGGTGGAGAAGGGCCTTGGTCAGGGAGGTGACCAAGAACCCAACAGTCAATCTGACAGAGCTCCAGAGTTCCTCTGTGGAGATGGGAGAACCGTTTGGAGTTTGCCAAAAAGGCACTTAAAAGGACTCTCAGACCATCAGATACAAGATTCTCTGGTCTGATGAAACCAATATTTCTGGCGTGATAAAACAGAACCATCCCTATGGTGAAGCATGGTGGTGGCAGCATCATACTGTGTGGATGTTTTTTTTTCCAGCAGCAGGTACTGGGAGACTAGTCAGGATCGAGGGAAAGATGAACGGAGCAAAGTACAGAGAGATCCTTGATGAAAACCTGCTACAGAGCGCTCAGGACCTCAGACTGGGGCGAAGGTTCACCTTCCAACAGGACAACGACCCAAAGCACACAGCCAAGACAACTCAGGAGTGGCTTTGGGACAAGTCTCAATGTCTGAGTGGCCCAGCCAGAGCCCGGGCTTGAACCTGATCGAACATCTCTGCTTCAACAAAGTACTGAGTAAAGGATCTGAATATTTGTGTGAATGTGATTTCAGGTTTACAATACATTTGCAAAAACGTCAAAAAAAAATGGTTTTTGCTTTGTCATTATGGGGTATTGTGTGTAGATGAGGATATTTAAAAAAAAAAAGGTTTATCCATTTTAAATCAGACTGTAACGTAACACAATGTGGAAGAAGTGTTACATCATGTCAATAAAACAAATTGAATTGAGAGGGGGGAAAGAGAAAGCGAGGAGGTGAGAGAACACTTCTGTAAGGGGAAGAGGTGGCATGAGGGTAGTAAAATAAAAGTGAGTTTACCTTCTACCATCCTTTTGGTTTCTGTCCCACTAGGACACCCCTCACCACAGTAACAATAAAGCATGATCTCATCTGGGGGGAGAGGGCCGCTGTGGTGAACACTCCCTTCATCATTTCCAGGAACAATGGTAAATACTTCTCTCTCTGGTTTCCATAGTCCAGGCCAGCTGAGCTCCCAACAAGATATTGCCACACAGTGTTTGCCCTGCCAATCTTGTCTCAAAAGAAAGAAAAAAAAGAAAGAAAGAAAAAAAAGAGAGCGAGAGGCAAAGGGAGCTTTTTGGGTTGCCCTGGTTCATACAACACATTTAGATTTCACAGAGTCAATGTGGTCATGTGAAATTCTAATCAATCAGTATTACAGCACATGGGAAGGCAGAGAAGAGCCATGCATGAAATGACTTCAGGGAGGAGGAGAGGTGAAGTTGTTTTTTCTTACATCATCTGCTATCAATAAATCCAAACACAGAGAGAGAGAGAAGAAAGAGAAGGAGAAGAATGCTCTGGCCCCAGGTTGTGGCTCCTGAAAGAAAGAACCATCTCAGGAATTCACTGTCCCTGGAACCCTAATGTGTTTCCTGGTCATGGAAGGAGAAGTGGTCCCTGTTCCCTCACTAAGGATGAGTAGAAAACCATTTCTGTCAGAGAGAAAAGCTATGACCGAGACACTTAGTCATTTCTTTATAAAATTGTGTTTTTGATTTAATTATCTCAGTAGAAAATGATAATTTCACTTAGAGACAGCTTTTTAATGTTTCTCATTTTGGCCTACTAGTGGGGGGTCGTCACAGATAGAAGCATTAGCCATAACGGGGAAAAATGATGAACAGAATAAAGTGATGATGAGATGGGTAGATGTGACTGACACAGCAGGTTGTAGGAGGAGAATGCTAATGTACTCTGTAGTGTTATTACTCCCTTAATAACACACACAACGGGAAACACACACACTCATCTCCTTAAGTTCACCTTGGCCTCCCCACCTTGGCACTGCTGGCTCAGGTTTCAGATTTCATTAGCGATGGTGTGCGTCCTTGTGTGTGAGTGCGTGCATTCGTGCGTGTGTAGGGAGATGGGGGTTATTTGATGGGGATTGGGGGGGGAACACACACGTCCCCTCTTGGAGCAGCGGGGGGTAGAGGTGCCTCGGACACTCTGCACGGTATGTACGTGTGTGTTCTCTGTTTATGATTTATGACTGACACACTGACTGCCAACAACCAGTCTTTCTCTACTTTGTTCTCTGTGCCTTTGTTCCAATCCCCCTCTTTTGACAGAAATCAGCAGGAGCCATTGTTTCCTCCATACCTGGTATATTTCACAGCTGGAGCTAACACAGGGTTGTCTCTGGTATTGGCATTTTATTAGGATCCCCATTAGCTGTTGCGAAAGCCGCAGCTAATCTTCCTGGGGTCCAAACAGAACATGAAACATGACATAATACAGAACATGAATAAACAATAACAGCTCAAGGACAGAACTACATACATTTAAAAATGGCACACATAGCCTACATATCAATACATACACACAATATCTAGGTCAAATAGGGGAAAGGCGTTGTACCGTTAGGTGCTGCCTTAGTTCTCAACAACAGGTTATGGTCAAAAATGTCAAAGGCTGTCTTAATCTAACAGTACAGCTCACACAATCTTCTTATTATCAATTTCTTTCAACCAATCATCAGTAATTTGTGTCAATGCAGTACATGTTGAGTGCCCTTCTCTATAAGCATGCTGGAAGTCTGTTGTCAATTTGTTTACAGAGAAATAGCATTGTATTTGATCAAACACAATTTTTTCCAACAGTTTGCTAAGAGCTGGCAGCAAGCCTGGCTAGACAATCTGGACCCTTTCTTTCTAAACTGATCAGCCAAAATTGTTGCAACCCCTATTACTAGCCTGTTCAATCTCTCTTTCGTGTCGTCTGAGATTCCCAAAGATTGGAAAGCAGCTGCGGTCATCCCCCTCTTTAAAGGGGGAGACACTCTTGACCCAAACTGCTACAGACCCATATCTATCCTACCCTGCCATTCTAAGGTCTTCGAAAGCCAAGTTAACAAACAGATTACCGACCATTTCGAATCCCACCGTACCTTCTCCGCTATGCAATCTGGTTTCAGAGCTGGTCATGGGTGCACCTCAGCCACGCTCAAGGTCCTAAACGATATCATAACCGCCATCGATAAAAGACAATACTGTGCAGCCGTATTCATTGACCCGGCCAAGGCTTTCGACTCTGTCAATCACCACATCCTTTAAGCAGACTCAACAGCCTTGGTTTCTCAAATGATTGCCTCGCCTGGTTCACCAACTACTTCTCCGATAGAGTTCAGTGTGTCAAATCGGAGGGCCTGTTGTCCGGGCCTCTGGCAGTCTCTATGGGGGTGCCACAGGGTTCAATTCTTGGGCCGACTCTCTTCTCTGTATACACCAATGATGTTGCTCTTGCTGCTGGTGAGTCTCTGATCCACCTCTATGCAGACGACACCATTCTGTATACTTCTGGCCCTTCTTTGGACACTGTGTTAACTACCCTCCAGATGAGCTTTAAATGGCATACAACTCTCCTTCCGTGGCCTCCAAATGCTCTTAAATGCATGTAAAACTAAATGCATGCTCTTCAACCAATCGCTGCCCGCACCTGCCCGCCCGTCCAGCATCACTACAAATACTTAGGTGTCTGGCTAGACTGTAAACTCTCCTTCCAGACTCACATCAAACATCTCCAATCCAAAATTAAATCTAGAATTGGCTTCCTTTTCGCAACAAAGCATCCTTCACTCATGCTGCCAAACATACCCTCGTAAAACTGACCATCCTACCGATCCTCGACGATGTCATTTACAAAATAGCCTCCAACACTCTACTCAACAAATTGTTCACAGTCTTTCACAGTGCCATCCGTTTTGTAACCAAAGCCCCATATACTACCCACCACTGCGACCTGTACGCTCTCGTTGGCTGGCCCTTGCTTCATACTCGTCGCCAAACCCACTGGCTCCAGGTCATCTACAAGTCCCTGCTAGGTAAAGCCCCGCCTTATCTCAGCTCGCTGGTGATCAAAGCAGCACCCACCCGTAGCACGCGCTCCAGCAGGTATATCTCACTGGTCACCCCCAAAGCCAATTTCTCCTTTGGCCACCTTTCCTTCCAGTTCTCTGCTGACAATGGCAAAAATCACTGAAACTGGAGACACTTATCTCCTCACTAGCTTTAAGCACCAGCTGTCAGAGCAGCTCACAGATCACTGCACCTGTACATAGCCCATCTGTAAATAGCCCAACCAACTGCCTCATCCCCTACTGTATTTATTTATCTTGCTCCTTTGCACCCCAGTATTTCTACTTTGCACATTCATCTACTGCACATCTACCATTCCAGTGTTTAATTGCTATATTGTAATTACTTCGCCACCATGGCGTATTTATTGCCTTACCTCCCTTATCTTATCCCATTTGCACACATTGTATATAGACTTGTTTTTCTACTGTATTATTGACTGTATGTTTGTTTACTCCATGTGTAACTCTGTGTTGTGTTGAACTGCTTTGGTTTATCTTGGCCAGGTCGCAGTTGTAAATGAGAACTTGTTCTCAACTTGCCTACCTGGTTACATAAAGGTGAAATAAAAAAAAAAAGTATAATAAAAGCTGATTGGTCTGCTGTTACAACCAGTAAAAAGCCGCTTTACCACTCTTGGGTAGCGGATCAACTTTGGCTTCCCGCCAGGCCTGAGGACAAACACTTTCCTCTAGACTCAGATGAAAGATATGACAGATATCAGTGGCCATAGAGTCAGCTACCATACTCAGTAGCCTTCCATATAAGTTTTCAATGCCAGGAGGTTTGTCATAATTTATCGATAACAATTATTTTTCCACTTGTCCAACACTAACTTACAATGCTTTTCTTTCATTATAATGTTTTTTATGCATGAATAGTATGGCTTACGGTTTGTTGTTGGCAGTTCCTGCTTAAGTTTTACCCACTTTGGCAATGAAGTAATCATTAAAATAATTGGCAACATCAAATGGTTTTGTGATGAATAAGCCATCTGATTTGATTAAGACACTGAATTGAATTTGTCTTTGACGATAATTTCATTTAAAGTACGCTGAAGTTTTATATCATTGATCTTGGCTTCATAATACAGGTTCTTCTTCTTTTTGCAGAGTTTAGTCACATAATTTCTCAATTTGCAGTAAGTCAGCCAGTCAGATGTGCAGCCAGACATATTAGCCACTCCTTTCGCCCCATCTCTTTCAACCATACAGTTTTTCAATTCCTCATCAATCCATGGAGCCCCAACAGTTCTATCAGTAAGTTTCTTAACAGGTGCATGTTTATCAATAATTGGAAGAAGCAATTTCATAAATTGATCAAGTGCAGTGTCTGGATACTCCTTATTAATTATTAGTCCCTCAGAGAGATAAGCATTAAAAACGTTGCAGTTGTAATAAGAGACTTCTGGAAGCTTTGCTGTTGAATGGTCCTAGAGCACTAATGGTCCTGCTACAGGATAGCACCATTGGCATGGCAAAGGGGATTCAATCTTCCTCTACACAGCACCACTGTCTGAAAACAATAGGGCCCTTTCACTCTAAGGCCATTCATTACAGCGTACTGCATATGTCAGTGGTTCTCAAAACGTTTTCGCATTGGGATCCATCATCCATTTAAAGCCTTTCACATTCTTTTGTGAGCCACAAAATAGTCAAAACCATGTTTCTAAAGACTAGTTAAAGCCAGGCTTTAGCTGTGACCCAAGAGAGAACAGCAGCATTATGTTACATCCCTTTTGTAACAGTTAGAGTCAATGTGAGTGGGCAACAGAGTTAAACAGAACAGTATTATATTGTATCTCTATGCATCACTACTGGGGAGGATCCTGCTTGTTTGGCTGGGTTCTCCTCTTTTGATCTCCCCTTAATTCACAACCTGTAATTGGCCACCCTCTGGGTCCCTCGCTCTCCCCCTATCTCACTGTCGCACTTTCGCTCTCCCTACTCCTCCTCTCCCCCGCTCTCCCTTGGTCTCTGTCACTCCCTCCCTCCCCCCTCTCTAAACAGCTGGGTTACATGTCCAGGGGAGCATTTACATCTGCTGGCAATCACTTACACGTCCCTCCTCCCTGATTATGTAACTTTAATAACATCCAATTACCCACACTGCCTGCCTTCCTGGTCCATCAGCAGAGCAGTACAGCGTGTCTGCTGGGTTTGGACACCACAGCCGATCCCCATTCATCTCTCTATGTATCTGGTTGATAATCCACAGTCCTATCAGAGTAATAGAGGGACTTGTATGCCATTGCATATTTATGTCTATCATAGCGAGAGGGAGTTAACTTACAGTATATACAGGACCACACTGACAGTACACATCCCACTATAGAGGACTAGAATCCATTCTAGTCTTTTTATAAAGATATAGAATACAGCCAAACGACGTCATGATACACTTACAGTCCATGTTGTCCTGTCTCCAGCCATCACATCAGAGACATGGGATTAGGCAGCTGTATAAATATAATGGATGGATGATCCAATATGGCCCTCTGGTGTGTCTTCAGAACTACTTTTATAGAAACTAAATCTGGAAGGTGATTATTTCATTAATTGTTTATTCCTTTCTCAAACAAAATAAAGGATTTTCTCTTCCGTCTTAGATGATCAGATTGTTCGTTTCAAAACACAACCTAGTTATTCAGGGCACATAGTCCCAGTGTGCTGTTTGTGGAAAAGGGTTATTTATTAGGAAATAGAGGGGAAGAACACCAACCTGTCATCGGAGAGAGATGGGGAAGCATCATGATCAGAGACGGCTGATCCCTAACTGCCCGACATCAATAAAGAGCACCAGATGCTAGATGAAGAGCACATTGACTATATGAAGGATGATCCCCATCACATATCATACCAGAGATACTGTACCAATGCTGGGTGAGCACACTGAGGGTAAAATGGATGCTCATCTTTTAAAGGCTGGAATAAGACTACATTCCATGGAGCTTTCCTTAGTGAGCCAAAATACGCTCCTTTGGGTGTTGTTGGTCATTGACTAGCTCCAACTGTATGTAATAAAACCTTTCCTTTGTCAATACATGTAAAACATACAGTACACAAACACAGTACACACACACCCTCCCTCCCCACACCCCACCATACAGCAGGTAGTACACACTCACCCTTCCTCCCCACACCCCACCACACAGCAGGTAGTACACACTCACCCTCCCTCCCCACACCCCACCACACAGCAGGTAGTACACACTCACCCTTCCTCCCCACACCCCACCACACAGCAGGTTGTACACAGAAGGGAATGTGTCAGGTTGGAGCGATTTATATAATTTACATGGATGTATGAATTTGCCCCCCATTAGTGTGTGTGTGTGTGTGTGTTTTTGCTCAGGATGTGTCAGAACACACACCCTTGTGGGCCATCTGTCAGTGTTGACAGACGCTGCTGCATGTGCGGCCCCGGGGTGGGGGTACGTAGCAGGGGGAGGACATGACAGATTACACCACTACATGATAGGAGCCAGAGCATGATAGATGAGCAGGCCTATTAGCTACATTAACTCATATTGCGCTGGCGCACATACATGAACACACACGCATGAACACACACGTTCTGCATTGGCCCAAACAAAGAAACAGATGCCTATTAACAACACACGCTGTTTTTAAAACAAGCTTCCGACATCCTGGCACTTGATGTTTACATTTTGGAGCCCGAAGTCTGCTTTTGTTTAAGTGAGTGCTAAACCCTTTGCTTTAATGCAATGTTCTGTTACTGTAATGTACCACAACGCACTGTGTGGTTCTGCTGTAACATGGCGGTAAGGGCTGCCAGGAACAAAGCTTTGTGCCCCCCTCCACCACACACACACAATTCTACTCCAGCGCCTGAACTCTGTCTCCTATTATCTCTGCTTCAACTAGCTCAGGTTAATAATTCTACAGGCACAATAACAGAGGAGAGAAAAAGAGGGGTCCGTGACATATTCTCACCCTGGAGTAGGACCCAATCAAAAGGACCCTGCTACAGCACAGTTGGAGGTAGAGAGGAGTGGAGGAGGGGGATAGAAGAGGAGAGGAAGGATAGGGAGAAGAATGGCCCATGTGGGTGTAGGATGGATCAGAAGGGTTGAGGTGATGTTGGAGGAGGATTGAGATTAGAAAGCACACAGACATCAGGGTCAACAGATGGACATCACAGGGACTGACCCATAGAAATATACGGATTTCTATTCTAGTAATTCTACATTTATTGACTAAAAGGGGTAAACCAAACAGCTCGATTATTAACTACCAGAATCCACCACAAAGGAACACCAGGAATTCTATGCGCAGCCATTTCACTACAGTGGAATTCAGAGTGTGGTCTCATTACTGGCAGCTCTTATGAGAAAAGCTCATTGGTGATACCAGTCAGTGGGATACAGTCTTTGGAGAGACATGTTAACTAACAGAAGAATATCAGACTATCAAAATCAGAGTCATACCATCAGTATCGCCACAATCTTCTCCAGTCCCAGTCTCCTCTGTGCTAGAGCCAAAACACCCAGACAGATGGCTGTGTGAACAGTGGTGGGTCTATGAAGGACAACACTCTGTTCTCCAGATAAGAGAGAAATGAAAGGCTTGAGCCCAGGGGATGGGGTGAGCAGAGAGTGTGTGTGGGGGGTTACTACATAAAAGCATTGCTGGCTTTAGCTGCCTAGACTGATGCATTTCTGCTGTATAAAGCACTGGTTGGGGTTGTCATCCCGAGCGTTGCGTGACCTGTCCCCTTTCCAGAGAACAGCATCTTAGAATCAGCCACTTAAATGTAATAAAAGAGCAATTTCTGAAATTCAAAAAGGCTGAAATGGAAAGCCCTTGGAAAGTCAGTCCAACACAAAGGCCTTTCGAACCTCGCCAGGGTCTGAAAAGGCACCTTATTCCCTATATATCCCCTAAGCAGGCCCTAGCTAAAAGTAGTACCATTTCAGATGCAGCCCTCATTCAACAGGGACCAGCTAGAGAGAAGAAATAAACCTCTTTGCTGCTGTTTTAACTGACAGCCTGGAGGACAGATATTGATCAGTACTGCGATAGCCAACCTCAAAGGAGTTTAATGTTCCCAGTGTGAGACGAGACATTAATGTTCCCAGTGTGAGACGAGACAGACGGGCTGAAATAGCCTCTAACATGTTGTCGTTTAATGGAAGATTACAGCTTTCACCCCTAGAGGTCAGGGGTCAGAGGTTATCTCCTGGGGGTCAGAGCTGTGTGTGGAAATGAATTGCTGGTAGTAAATAATTGATTATTAGGCAGAGAGAGAAAGATCACAGGCGTACATTTTATTTGTCACATGGCTCATAAACAACAGGTGTAGACTAACAGTGAAATGCTTATTTACGGGCCCTTCCCAACACAACAGAGAGAAAGAAAATAGAGAAATAATAACACGTAATAATAAAAGTAATAATAAATACACAATGAGTAACGATAAATTGGCTATATACAGGGGTACCAGTACCGAGTCGATGTGCAGGGGTATAAGGTAATTGAGGTAGATATGTACATATAACTAGGAATAAAGTGACTAGTCAACAGGATAAATAATAAACCGTAGCAGCAGCGTATGTGATGAGTCAAATAAATGAGTGCATAAAGGGTCAATGCAGATAGTTAAATAGTTAACCAATAGCTACCTGGACTATCTATTTAGCAGTCTTATGGCTTGGAGGTAGAAGCTCTTCAAGGTCCTGTTGGTTCCAGACTTGGTGCATCAGTATCGCTTGTGTACACTGTGTGTGTAAGCTGTGTGTGTGTGTGTGTGTGTGTGTGTGTGTGTGCATTGGAGTGGCTGACCCTCAGAGAGAGACACACCAGTTTGACCTCACTAGGCACCACAGGGACCCCTGTATCCATGGAAATAAGTCTGATTTATCAGAACTAAGAGACCCTTACTTATGGCAGTCTGAGTGGGACGCGCACTGCAGTGTTTTTCAGTGGCATGACTATCTAATAGTTTCAATGTATACTAAAACAGTATCGTACTGCACATAGCACTAGCCTACTTGTGCAAAAACAGACATCAAGACTGGCCTAGATCATCCTCTTAACTTGACACCTTCTTTACAGAAACAAAATATCCTCTGACGAAAAATGTCAATATTGAAATGTCATTACAGGATATAGTTTACCTATAGTATCTAAACTTTCACCTGTGAAGAAAATAAATAAAAAGCAACTTTGCTGCATGATACGCCCATGTAAGGCCTTTTAGCATTCTGGAGTCTTGTTAAACAAATCTGTTAGGTCACGAGAGAGGACAGCAAAACATTTCTGCTCCTTTCAGAGGAGCTTGACGAGAAAGAAAACAGAAGAGCTCCAAGAAAAAGTCTCACCCACAATGTATGCACTCTGACCCACGAGGTATGCACTCTGACCCACGAGGTATGCACTCTGGAAGAAAGGGAAGGACTTCATCCATGTAAACTCTGTCGCCTTAGATGACCTAAACTACGTTTTAGTAACTAAGCGTTTGCATGTAAACTACTGTGAAGTCCCTTAATAAACATCTCTCTTCGTTTACTACAATGTCCCCTATACTCCATTTTAGGTTCTGGAAGTGTTATTGTCTGTCTGCTGCTAAAAACTCTCTACAGTGTCCCTATCCCTTAACCAGCACTATTCCACACAACAACAGTCACATTCTACCAGGGACGTAGTCTCCCACTCTCACCCCAGAGAGCTGATGCCATCACAGCAAATACTGAGAAGTTTCCCTCTTTTTCAGCTCAACCAAGCCTCTCTCTCTCTCTCTCTCTGCTCCCCTCTCTCCTCTTTCTCTCTTGCCCTCCTACTGCAGAGTGAAACGCTCTCCTCTCACCCAGCAATCACAACACTCATCACCAATCCTTTTCCCACCATCTCCCATCCTGGGACTGAACATGCCATTCTCTTCACTTTTAACCCTTCCTCTTCCTCAAAGCAAACTAGCAGCAAACAACCTGGTGAATAATACATGTATTTGTTCCATTTCGGCATCATGGCTGTTGGCTGGGAGGCCGTGTGTTTTCCCAGAAGACAGTGTGCCTCTCTGCCAGGCTGTTGAACCCCTGTGAGTGAGTAGTGGGCACATATTTTAGCCATGGGCATGACAGACTGCAGTGAAGTTGGTATGAGGCAGGTCTGTAGCTCAGTGCCCCCACACACACACACACTTATCCAACACAGCCTCCAGAGTCTAGCGTTCCACTCCTAATCAGTCCTGTCAAAGAGCTAACAGGCCTACCCATCCACTCCTCCTCCTCTGCAGCTGTGCAGGAAGAAGAGAAACCTCATTAACCCATTAGTGGGGGTTAAGGCTGATAAGAATTACAGTGGAATATAATCTGGTTCAAAAAGTGCCAGGCCAAAGATCAGGAGGTGTTTTAATTAAGCTTTTAATTAGCCATTTGACTAATCCTGGTATGCAGTTCAGAGCAGGAAATAAAACTAGATAGAAATAGAATACATCATTGGTAGTAATCTCCTTATTGTTGGTACTCTACAGTACTGGTCCCAACTCCAGTCCTCCTGTACCCCCAACAGTACACATTTGTATTGTAAAAATGTGTACTGTTGGGGGGCTGTCAACTAATCAACTAATCATCAAGCCCTCAATGAGCTGAATTAGTTTGTTTGAGTTTGTCCAGGGCAACAACAAAAGATGTGCAGTTGGGAGTACTGTAGTTGGGGAAATCTGCTTTACTGTACTGCACAGAAAAAGTGTACATTGTACAGTAGGAGTTTGTGGAGTAGTAGTAGCAGGAGTGTTTATGGAGTACTGCATGTTTCGGGAAAGCATTACAACAACCAATAATAATTGATGATACTTCAGAAACCCTTAAAGACTATCACTAAAGGAACAGTGGTATGACACATGCAGGGACAAAATGGATGCCACATATGGGCTATGATGATGTCTGATGTCAATGATATGCATCTCAGAATGCATATCATTGCTAGAAAATGTGGACATTCCTTAGTTAGTACGCAGAGTTAGTACGCACAGAGGACCATTCAACTGACAGGCCAGAGGTCCTCTCTGGTTCACTAGAGGCAAATAAAACCTGCTCTATCTAAAACAGCTTTTCCACAGTTAGTCAGAGAAAAGGAAACAGGGAACAATTTAAACAGCCCTCTAAAAACAAACTCTCTCCAAATTGGACTGCCAATGAGGGGGGAGTGCAGAGTGTCATTCATCGCTACACTTGAAGAGGAAGAGAAGCATTGATACGTCAGTCAAGGACAGAAAACACAAGACAAACTTCAAATAACTTAAGAGATGCTGGAGTGTAAGATAGGAAATGAACACAACCACAATCCTGGATAATAGTTTGTTATTCATATAGTACATATGAAATAGGACATCTTAGTATGTTCAGTATGTTCTCCACACAACACTAGTTTGTGTTGCGTCATTTGTAGAAAACAACTGTCTGTGACTGGTCTGAAAGGAATAATGTACTTGTCACTCAGTATTTCTACTTCTGACTACTACTCTATAACAGGGGCCTGGTTCTTGAGACTACCCAGGGCTCAAACAGTGCGACCATTTTACTTGCATATGCGCCTAAATATTTAGCTGTGCGACCGAAAATGTACATTTAGAAGCACCAGCGTGGCTAGAAAAATTAAGGATTCTAGCTTTAACGCCTCAAATATTTTCCATTGTGCTCCTAAATGTCTGTGTGCTCCCTACATGTTTCATCTTAGGCACACACGTGCGTAGAGCCGTAGAGCCCTGCTACCGTATGAGGGAGGAACAACAACCTAACCACAGACTGTAATGCATAACCCAAGCATGTTACAGTCACAGGACATTCTGAGCGAGAGGGACTTTTTACACAAGGAGGAAACCATCCCCTACTTACTCTCTCAAGTTATTATCTTCATAGCATTCTTTTTATAATATTCTCTCTCTCCCTTTCTCCCGCCCTTTTTCTACAACTCATCTGTTGTACACAAGAGGCCATACAGCAACAAGTGTGAGTCCCATGATGGGGACAAGTCTGTGAGCAGAATGCATATCTCCATAGTCTACTGATGTACATAGGAGCATGTGGTACACTATGTTTCTGTGAAGGTCTATAAAGAAAACAAGTCCATACATGGGTATGGAATAAGCATACAGTGAGTTTGGTTTCAGGATGTGAGGTTTTTTCCCCCTCTCTCCTTACCTGCACCTGGCCCTTGCCCATGATGATGTCCACGATCTCATTGTCATCCTTGTTGAGCTTGGTCTTGTCGTAACATTTCTCGTAGCACAGGATCCGCAAGCACTGAGAACCCTCCAGCTCAATTTCAAACTCCTATTGGACAATATACAGTCAGGACAGGAGAACAGGGTTCAATTTCCTATTGACCAGAGAACATTCTGTATGATGGAGTATTGGAAATGGAGTTCATTTGAGTAAAATGTCCTATTGACAACATAACTGACATAACACAACATAATATGATCTGAATATTGGAGCTCTGTGTAGTGTTGGTCTCTCACCTCGTTCCACTGTGGTTCAGTGGTGTCTCTGAAGACGCGGGTCTTGGCCTTGCTGACAAAGTAGCCATAAGAGTCCACCTCTAGGGTACAGTACAGATCTGAACAGGACACACAGGGGAGTTAGAAATCACAGTGAGTGGATCTAAAATAATCATCAATTATAACACAATAATATCAATATCAACAGTAAATGGATAGACATTTTAATTAGGGCTGGGACCAAACCAGTATCGCTATCATTTTTTCCATTGCTAAAATGAAAACACAAAGCCTAACAACTCTTTGGTCCTTTAAAAACCTGCAGTATGTAAAATATGATGTGCTTCAGTTTGAAAAATAAATACATGTGACTCTGGATGGCAACATAATGATGTTTGTTTCCAACGTTGGGGCTGTTTTCCTGAAGAAGTTATAACCGCTTTGTGTTTTGTTTCCTTTCCATGATACTAATGAGTATCGCGATACTGGTATTGTCCCGGTCCTAATTTTTATAATTGTACCACAATTGTGTAGAGCTAGATCATTTCTATATTAATGGTCAATGCACTGAAAATGTGTTTCTCAACCCCTTACCACCGAATGGTAGAGGCCTGCATTACTGACAGAACAAACAAGGAACACAGACATGACTGTGCACGCACACCTTTACAATATCTCCTCAGCACTGATTTAAGAGACCGAGCCAGAGGCCTCTCTCGTCATCCCTGCTGGGGTCCCTGGGGTCTCCACTGCTCTCTGACAGCATGATGGATGGCTACCTACTATGCCCCTGACCCTGGGAGTCACCACAGCTACACATACAGTCACAACACCCAGGCACAGAACTCGAGACAGTGTTTACACTGTAGCACAGTCACACATGACTTAGCAACATGAAAACAATGGCATGACCCATGTCTGTCTGGGTCTGGCTCATAGACCTATATTCAGCTCTGGGTTAGGGTATCAATATCAGTTGAGGTATGGACGACCGTCAGTCTTGTCTGTCACATAGAACAAGCACAGCACAGGGATGCAAACAAGAGAGAGGACTGGCATATTATTCTGTCTGGGATAAGGTAGATATTAGGGGATAGTACCCAGTTGAGGTATGGCAGGATAAGCAGAAGGATCCAGACTGGAGAGGGGAAGGGCATCTCATTTCATGGTGGTTCCATTTAATTCCTGCTTGTTTTCCAGCATACTGAAGCCCTCTAATGTAATCATCACTCACAATGAGGAATCATTTAGTATGGGGGGTGTGACCATCGTCCTATGATCTCTGTCACAATATAAAAACAGGCCTTATATCAATAATCAGACATTGCAAACAGTTTAAGATAAGCACATATTTATTAATGGTATAATTAATCATTTTTGTTCATCGTCCTGTTTGTTTTTGTAAATAATTGTACAGTCGCCGGCTTATCTTCACGTTTGCTAATAAAAGCTGCTGTCTGGGAAAGAAAAAACATCTTCCTCGTATGCCTCCTCACTGTTCCAACCCAACCACATGGTCAAGCTCACAGACGGGCAAACTGACCATCTGGGGGTGTTTTCAAAATGGAGTCACGTTTTAATAATTACACAACATCCGCCACATGGGTAATTTAACAAAGTAAGAGGAAGGGGACCTGTCACTGCACCATGATCATCTCTGCCACTAACTACTGTCCATATCAGTTAGTACGTCAAAGACTACCTCTCAAATGGCACCCTATTTACTGCACAGTGCACTACTTTTGACCAGAGACGTATGGGCCCTGTTCAAAGATCTCTGGTCAAAAGTAGTGCACTAAAGTGAATAGGGTGCATTTGGTACGCAGATATTTTTACATTTAAAACCACTGGGTATTGGTAGTACTATACATATTTGGACATAGGCCTAGTGTGCTGCTCCATTGAAGTGAGTTCATAGAGTTAGAACAGGGTAGTTTATCACTGTTAATGACCACAGAAATAGCATTTGGCTCTGTTAAGAGAAGAACCATTTCGGAACTCCCCACTGTGTCAGATTTACACCCCAGCAAACTCTATTCAGACAGTGTGTAAACCAAAAACCACTCAGGGAAACATTCATACTCCTGGACCACTCAGATTTATCGAGAAGGTTATTTTGCCTCCATATCTGAAATAGATTTATATGCCTGAAATCTTGCAATAAAAACAGGGCCAGAGGGAACATATTTAGCCTCGTTTTCATTTGTCCTAGCTAGTAGTGTTGCCATAGGAGAATTCAGAAATGGGACATGAGGAGGTGAATGAGAGCGGCGACTGAAGGTGATTGGTTGAATTAGCCCTGAGGGCTGTCATTTCATTGGCAGACCTCTTCCTGCTGTTGCATAAGGGGTTGAATCTGGTGGTCAGTGAGGGGTCTGAGCGAGGCCACACACACATACCGACTACAGAGGTTAATGGATACTGTCCTGACTCTGTCCAGATGACCTGGAAGTTGACCCCCTCCCTTTGTGTGTCCTCTTTTTTTCTTGTAGCGGTGAGTGTTCAGTGGTAGGTGAAACAGTGGGCAGGAAAACAGAGACTGAAGACAAAGTAGGGGTTGTCTTTAAAAACAATTAGGATATACATTTTGGATGGGCTGTAAAATCACCAGGAATTCAGCAAAAATGTGTTTAATTTAATAAATCTGTTCCCAAGTATTCCCACAAATAAAGTAAACATATACAGTGAGGGAAAAAAGTATTTGATCCCCTGCTGATTTTCTACATTTGCCCACTGACAAAGAAATTATCAGTCTATAATTTTAATGGTAGGTTTATTGGAACAGTGAGACAGAATAACAACAAAAAAATCCAGAAAAAACGCATGTGAAAAATGTTATAAATTGATTTGCATTTTAATGATGGAAGTATTTGACCCCTCTGCAAAACATGACTTAGTACTTGGTGGCAAAAATCTTGGCCAAAACCCGTGACACGTTTCTTGCAGTTGGCCACCAGGTTAGCACACATCTCAGGAGGGATTTTGTCCCACTCCTCTTTGCAGATCTTCTCCAAGTCATTAAGGTTGAGGCTGACGTTTGGCAACTCGAACCTTCAGCTCCCTCCACAGATTTCCTATGGGATTAAGGTCTGGAGACTGGCTAGGCCACTCCAGGACCTTAATGTGCTTCTTCTTGAGCCACTCCTTTGTTGCCTTTGCCGTATGTTTTGGGTCATTGTCATGCTGGAATACCCATCCACGACCCATTTTCAATGTCCTGGCTGAGGGAAGGAGGTTCTCACCCAAGATTTGACGGTACATGGCCCCGTCCCATCGTCCCTTTGATGCGTGAAGTTGTCCTGTCCCCTTAGCAGAAAAACACCCCCAAAGCATAATGTTTTCACCTCCATGTTTGACGGTGGGGATGGTGTTCTTGGGGTCATAGGCAGCATTCCTCCTCCTCCAAACACAGCGAGTTGAGTTGATGCCAAAGAGCTCCATTTTGGTCTCATCTGACCACAACACTTTCACCCAGTTGTCCTCTGAATCATTCAGATGTTCATTGGCAAACTTCAGACGGGCATGTATATGTGCTTTCTTGAGCAGGGGGACCTTGCGGCCGCTGCAGGATTTCAGTCCTTCACGGCGTAGTGTATTACCAATTGTTTTCAAGGTGACTATGGTCCCAGCTGCCTTGAGATCATTGACAAGATTCTCCCGTGTAGTTCTGGGCTGATTACTCACCGTTCTCATGATCATTGCAACTCCACGAGGTGAGATCTTGCATGGAGCCCCAGGTCGAGGGAGATTGACAGTTCTTTTGTGTTTCTTCCATTTGCGAATAATCGCACCAACTGTTGTCACCAGCTCACCAAGCTGCTTGGCGATGGTCTTGTAGCCCATTCCAGCCTTGTGTAGGTCTACAATCTTGTCCCTGACATCCTTGGAGAGCTCTTTGGTCTTGGCCATGGTGGAGAGTTTGGAATCTGATTGATTGATTGCTTCTGTGGACAGGTGTCTTTTATACAGGTAACAAACTGAGATTAGGAGCACTCCCTTTAAGAGTGTGCTCCTAATCTCAGCTCGTTACCTGTATAAAAGACACCTGGGAGCCAGAAATCTTTCTGATTGAGGGGGTCAAATACTTATTTCCCTCATTAAAATGCAATTCCATTTATAACATTTTTCACATGCGTTGTTATTCTGTCTCTCACTGTTCAAATACACCTACCATTAAAATGATATACTGATCATTTCTTTGTCAGTGGGAAAACGTACAAAATCAGCAGGGGATCAAATACTTTTTTCCCTCACTGTACATATGTGATCATGTCTCATTGTGTCTCAAGGTATGAAATGATTGTTATTTTTAAATACAATCTCTTCTTGGGCATAGTAGTAGTCAATTTGCAATGTACCAATTATATTTTCCAGCCCCCTGATCAACTATATCGGCCGGCAGGCTGAATCTAGTTGCCCACCCAACTTAAAGCAATCAATATATGTAGACTCCGTAAGAACAACAAGACCTAGAGACGGAGGGGGAGAGGGTTTGTCTCCTTTATAGTGTGTGTCCCTTCCCATGTGTGTGTTTTCCAACCACTGCATACCTCCCAAACACAGATCCTTATTGTAACATGACGAATCTACCGCTTTATTTAGAACATATTGGAAGAAAGGGGAATTCAAAAGGAACATTATGAAGAAGGAAACTGTATAATCAAATTATTTTTCATTGGATCCGGAATGATAACACTAGTAAAAGGAGTAAAGGAAAAACAGTTGAATGTGAAAATCATGCAGAGGGCTGGATAAAATTAAGCATTAGAGAGGAAGAGATGAGAAAATCTATCCTATACATACAGTACTAGTTCAAAACTCCAATATGATATTTTACTGTATATGTGTTGTGTGTATTATAATGCTATATGAAACCACCTAATCTCCATCTTATAGATGTGTTATTATAATGTTCAGTGGTGTAGAAGATGACACCTTTATTCTAAATCAATGTTTTCCCCTCCTTTTTTTAATCGTATTTTTGGGGCGAACCAGTAGACTTCTAGAATCTTCCTCTGACCCACTTCTGAAATGTTGCCCTGAGATGAAATTGAACTCTGCTTTCTATTGGATGAAACTGTGTGTGGCAACAGTGATAAGACCATTTTAATAGGACATGTTTGTACATTCTCCAGTACTGTGTGTCTTAAAATCATATTGTAATGACTGTAGGAGCCATATGTTGTAGTGTGCTATGGGCTACTGTATTATTATACATACACACAATCATACCAACACACAGGCACACACTCTTATGCAAGGGAGAAAATGGGTGACAGATGACTTGTACACAAACAATATGCCCTAAAGGCAGAATCAGAGCAATACAAAATGTAAGGACTTAGACCAGGGAAGCCGACATAAAAACAAAACATTAAATGACAGATGGTCTCCAGTCTCCATAACGACCCTTTTCTAAAGAATCAGGGGATTTCCTAACAAACTAAGACCTCTCTATAAGACTTGTGTTCCAAATGGCATCATACACAGACAAAAACTTTTGTACCAGTACTTACTTTATTACAAGTCAACCAACATAATATTTCCGACCATATCACAGGTTCCAACCCAAGTGCCAATGTGATTTAGCTAACTCCAGGCGATGCTATGGTTAGATGACATGAAAATAGAGCACTTTGGCCAAGTACACCAATCCCAACACAACAAACGTTTGACTGGTACTGTATATAACATTCTATTGGTTGTAAGAATTTTGTATAATCATTTACATAGAAAAATTCTACGTTTTGAATCAAGCGTTGTTTTGTGTATCCATCTGCAGAGAAAAATGGGAGGAACTCCCCAATCTTTCCCAAATATTTTGCAATCTATATGGCACAGTTGTCAATTTTAGGTCCTTTAATGAAACTGGAATACTTTTTTATTCATCACAATTTCTTTAGCCAATTTTGACCTTTAATGCAGGGCCGAAGGTCAAGTTACGTCGTCCCTACGTTCTCCCCCTTCCACTTTCCTCTTCCATTTTTGCGGAAAAGCTGCAATTAGTTGGTTGTAATATTGAGTAGAGCAGACATTTCCATATTTTTGTTAGCTGCATGTGTGACATAACTCCACCAGTCCTATTTATGATACAATTTACAAAGATTACATATATTTTTTTAATACATATATATTTTTTATTATTATATTTGAGTTTAACCATAATATTTTTGTCATATTTATTCTGTCTTTTCTGGAGAATTAAACTGAAATTGCGACCAAATTTCTATGGCTTGTTTTCAAAATAGCAATATTTTGGAGATTATTTCATCTTCAAATAAAGTGAGATTCTTGAACATGGGATGAGACTGTATGACTAATCTGCTTTAAGTATAACTTTTGAATGACAATCCTTTAGAGGTCTAATGCTTTAATATTTAATCATTTCTGCCCTCTGAATTCATATTCATTAAATAAATAGGCCAGTTCAATTTTGTCTCTCTTGCTGTTCCAATAATTTTTGTTAATATAATTAAAAAAAACAAGTTGGTAGGTGCAGGCAAGGCCATAGGCAAATATAGTTGAAGTCGGTAGTTAACATACACTTAGGTTGGAGTCATTAAAACTCGTTTTTCAACCACTCCACAAATGTTTTGTTAACAAACTATAGTTTGGGCAAGTTGGTTAGGACACCTACTTTGTGCATGACAAGTAATTTTTCCAACAATTGTTTACAGACAGATTATTTCACTTATAATTCCCTGCATCACAATTCCAGTGGGTCAGAAGTTTACATACACTAAGTTGACTGTGCCTTTAAACAGCTTGGAAAATTCCAGAAAATGATGTCATGGCTTTCGAAGCTTCTGATAGGGTAATTTACATCATTTGAGTCAATTGGAGGTGTTCCTGTGGATGTATTTCAAGGCCTACCTTCAAACTCAGTGCCTCTTTGCTTGACATCATGGGAAAATCTAAAGAAATCAGCTAAGACCTCAGAAAAATAATTGTAGACCTCCACAAGTCTTGATTCATCCTTGGGAGCAATTTCCAAACGCCTGAAAGTACCACGTTCATCTGTACAAACAATAGTACGCAAGTATAAACACCATGGGACCACGCAGCCGTCATACCACTCAGGAAGGAGACGCGTTCTGTCTCCTAGAGATGAATGTACTTTGGTGCGAAAAGTGCAAATCAATCCCAGAACAACAGCATAGTACCTTGTGAAGATGCTGGAGGAAACAGGTACAAAAGTATCTATATCCACAGTAAAATGGGTCCTATATCAACATAACATGATAGGCCGCTCAGCAAGGAAGAAGCCACTGCTCCAAAACCGTCATAAAAAAGTCAGACTACGGTTTGCAACTGCACATGGGGACAAAGATCGTACTTTTTGGAGAAATGTCCTCTGGTCTGATGAAACAAAAATAGAACTGTTTGGCCATGATGACCATCGTTATGTTTGGAGGAAAAAGGGGGAGGCTTGCAAGCCGAAGAACACCATCCCATCCCAAACGTGAAGCACGAGGGTGGCAGCATCATGTTGTGGGGGTGCTTTGCGGCAGGAGGGACTGTGCACTTCACAAAATAGATGGCATCATGAGGCAGGAAAATTATGTGGATATATTGAAGCAACATATCAAGACATCAGTCAGGAAGTTAAAGCTTGGTCGCAAATGGGTCTTCCAAATGGACAATGACCCCAAGCATACTTCCAAAGTTGTGGCAAAATGGCTTAAGGCGAACAAAGTCAAGGTATTGGAGTGGCCATCACAAAGCCCTGACCTCAATCCTATAGAAAATGTGTGGGCAGAACTGAAAAAGTGTGTGCGAGGAAAGAGGCCTACAAACCTGACTCAGTTACACCAGCTCTGTCAAGAGGAATAGGCCAAAATTCACCCAACATATTGTGGGAAGCTTGTGGAAGGCTACCCAAAACATTTGACCCAAGTTAAACAGTTTAAAGGAAATGCTACCAAATACTAAGTGAGTGTATGTAAACTTCTGACCCACTGGGAATGTGATGAAAGAAATTAAAACTGAAATAAATCAATCAATCATTCTCTCTACTATTATTCTGACATTTCACATTCTTAAAATAAAGTGGCGATCCTAACTGACCTAAGACAATTTTTACTAGGATTAAATGTCAGGAATTGTGAAAAGATGAGATTAAATGTATTTGGCTAAGGTGTACGTAAACTTCCGACTTCAACTGTAGGTAAACTGTGATATGACTAAAGAGTTAATGAGGGTGATTTTTGCACAAATAGATAGGTATTTTCCTTTCCACAGTAGCAAGGTCTTATCCCTTTTTGCTAACTTTCTATTAAAATGTATTGTAATGAGATCATTTCTTTCTTTCAGTGTACAATGACACCTTTGTTTTTAAGCCCTGGATTTCTAGCCTCTTGATATTATTGTTGGATCTGATTTTAATAGCTAACATTTCGATGGCCATAATAAATAGATATCCGGATAATGGACAACATTGTTTTACTCCTCTTGACAGTTTAAAACTTGAAGTAGCCATTATTTACTATTTTACAGCTAGAGTTTCTATACATAACTTTAACCCATTGTATAAGAGATTCTCCAAAATGTAAATGTTCCAGGCATTAATATATAAACTCCAGTCGTACTTTATCAAAAGCCTTTTCAAAGTCAGCTATGAATAGCAGGCCTGCTTTCCCAGATTTATCATAGTGTTCTATTGTTTCCAGTACTCGTCTTATATTATCTCCAATGTATCGTCCATGTAAAAACCTGTCTGATTAGGATGAATAATATCTGACAATACCTTTGTAATTCTAAGCCCTATTTTTTTATATATTTTTTTATTTTACCCTTATTTTACCAGGTAAGTTGACTGAGAACACATTCTCATTTACAGCAACAACCTGGGGAATAGTTACAGTGGAGAGGGGATGAATGAGCCAATTGTAAACTTGGGATGATTAGGTGGCCATGATGGTCTGAAGGCAAGATTGGGATATTAGCCAGGACACTGGGGTTAACACCCCTACTCTTACAATAAGTGCCATGGGATCTTTAGTGACCAGAGTGAGTTAGAACACCCGTTTTAAAGTCCCATCCGAAAGAGGGCAGCCTACACAGGGCAATGTCCGGGGCAATGACCCCAGACATATTTTTTTTTTGACCAGAGGAAAGGGTGCCTCCTACTGGCCCTCCAACACCACTTCCAACGGCATCTGGTCTCCCATCCAGGGACTGACCAGGACCAACCCTGCTTAGCTTCAGAAGAAAACCAGCAGTGGGATGCAGGGTGGTATGCTGCCAAGCACTTTGCTAGAATATTTGCATCACAAAGCTGAAGTGTAAGGGGCCTCCATTTTTTTAAAGACACTCAGACAATGAGAAACAACATTCTCTGGTCTGATGAAACAAAGATTTAACTCTTTGTCCTGAATGCCAAACGTCACGTCTGGAGGAAACCTGAAGCAGGATGGTGGCAGCATCATCCTGTGGGGATGTTTTTCAGCGGCAGGGACTGAGAAACTTGTCAGGATCAAGGGAAAGCTGAACAGAGCAAAGTACAGAGAGATCCTTGATGAAAACATGCTCCAGAGCGCTCAGGACCTCAGACTAGGGGAGAAGGTTCACCTTCCAACAGGATAATGACCCTAAGCTGAATACTTCTGTAAATGTGATATTCCCATAGTTTTTTACTATACATTTGCAAAATTTCTAAAAACCTGTTTTTGCTTTGTCATTATGGGGTATTACGTGTAGATTGATGAGGGTAAAAAACAATTTAATACATTTTAGAATAAGGCTGTAACATAAAATGTGGACAAAGTCAAGGGGTCTGAATACTTTCCGAATGCACTTTATTATAATTTTTTTTTTTTACTTTTTACCCTTTTTCTCCCCAGTTTTGTGATATCCAATTAGTAGTTACAGTCTCGTCCCATCGCTGCAACTCCCGTATGGACCCGGGAGAGGCGAAGGTCGAGAGTCACGTGTCTTCCGAAACATGACCCTGCCAAGCCGCACTGTTTCTTGACACACTGCTCACTTAACCTGGAAGCCAGTCGCAACTGGTGACCGTGTCAGCGAGGTGCTAGAGCACGATGGGACAAGGACATTCCGACCGGCCAAACCCTCCCTTAACCAGGATGACGCTAGGCCAACTGTGCGCCACCTCGTGGGTCTCCCGGTCGCGGCCGGCTGCGACACAGCCTGGGATCAAACCCGGGTCTGTAGTGACGCCTCAAGCACTTAGACCACTGCGCCACTCGGGAGGCCCCAGACTTTTCCAAACACAAAAACACACCCCACCTTCCATCACAATAAACCAACATACTGTATTTTTACCCCTACCATGTTGATTCCTACTTGTGTTCCAGTTCCTTATATATGAAGATGTATTATTTCAATAATGATGCTTTCATCTATTTATAAATACTATAAATAGAAAGTTGAATACTAATTATTTTACAACATTCCCTATTTTGAATCGTGTAGTTTATTTCTTTATCAAGTGTTGCATTTACATTTTTATTACAATCCCTACCATGGATAGTATTGGGTGGTGCATTATTCAACTCCTCAATGGGAACTTTGTATTATTTAGAATAGCCATGGAGTAGTCTTGGTGTCTCGGAACAGTCGGTTATCAATATACAGTTTATAGACTACAAGAGCTACATGTTTCCCTTTAAGTCTACTCACCTTGAAGTGTGGGTACAGAATTTTGCGCCGTTCTGCAATTTCCTTCGGGAACTGATCATTCATAACTATTTTTGTGCCAGCCAGTCTTTTGTCCAGGCTATTAACGATTATTTTATCTTTAAAAAAAGCTAATTTGGCAAACCATTGAGCACTTGTATCGCTGTCCTCTCTTTCTGAAACGGTGTACATGTTCAAATTAGATTTTGTTGACAGTATTGCCTGGGATCTGTAGCGCTTTAAGGAGGAATTCTTTCACCACGCTTTCAGGCTCTTCACCTTCATTTTCTTTAATACCAGTATCAGATTTTCGCCTGGGACCTAGTCTGTATTACAAGTATGACTTCTCAGAAATATGTTCTCCTTTTTAAGTAAATTAACGTCCATTTCAATAGTATTGACTGTCCCTTTTAGCTTGTTTGTTTCTTTCTCCATGGATGCAGCTCCTTTATTTCGAGGCTCCTTTATTTCTTTACTGACAAGTTCAATACTCCCAAGTTATTGATTTTAGCAGGTCGGTTTCCACTCTTACCTTACCAGGTGGTGAAAAACATAAATCGGTGTGTCGAGGAATCTCGTAGTTCTCGCTTGGAGTTTGGTTCTCCATTTTTTCCCTGATTCCTCTCCAACATGTTTTGACCTCGACTGCAGTCATAACATTTATCAATAAACCTCTCTAGCTATATACGTTTTTTGTGTGGAAATTATCCAGTTTGAATGTTATTGCCCGTGAGTAAATGGATCAGTAGTGCTACTATTTAGTCAGTTTTAGAGATAATGAATATTGAGATTTCTCACAAGGCATTTTTCACTGCCATCTTCAGTCCGCCATCACACTTCCCTTCAGGGCTTTTCCTCTGTTTTTTTGTCCCTGTGCTGAACCAGGTGTCAGGAAGGGAGGGAGGGAAAGAGGTTATGGGATTATTTTGCTTAGTGGTTCTGGGGCCCTTGTTAAGGTCAACAGCATCATGAACTTGGACATTTTTGCCAAAAACCTGGTTGCGTCTGCCAAGAAGCTGAAACTTGGACGCAAATGAATCTTCCAGCAAGACAATAACCCCAAAAACAAATCAAAATCCACAAAGAAATGGTTAATTGACGACAAAATCAAAATTGGCCACCTCAGTCTGAACCTCATTAAAAACCTGTGGTTTGAATTGAAGAGGGAAGTCTATAAGCGCAGATGAAGGATATCAAGGATATGGAAAGATTCTGTATGGAGGAATGGTCTAAGATCTCTCCCAATGTGTTCTCCAATCTCATAAAACATTTTAGAAAAATGCTCAGTGTTGTTATCCTCGCAAGCGGAGGGTGCAGGAGTATTGAAAACGGGAATCGGACAATTTTGACCACCATCTTTTTTATTACTCGTTTAAAAAAATATTATTTGAGAGCAATTGTATTATTTTACAATTTTATAAAATAAAAATGTGCATACAATATATCTAGTTACTTGTATTATTTATTTTATACTGTCTTTTTTGCTTATCTTTATCAAGGGATCCAATAATTGTGGACCACCGTAGGTGACGTTACTGCATCATTATGCTAGCTACGACTAGCTACCATCTGATACATAGACATTGGAGACATAGGAAAAACTATACCCATGGAGGGGTGTTTAGACTAAAACAGCATATTTTACATTACAGAGGGCAGGCTCTACCAGAACAATGCCCTGGTAACAATACTTATTCGTATCCCGCATATCAGAAGGGCATGATAATGGTTTGGTCCACTGAGAAAACAGGGAAAAGTAAAACCAAACCACTTCCATGTCCCACTGCTCTGGAGAGGATCAAACAGGCTTTGAGTGGAGACAGCTTTCCAATTTTTCTCCAATTCATTACACAAGAAAATCTATTTCTGAAGCTTTCATAAAGTACGGTACAGGCTGTAATGGTAACTGAGGTAGAGGTTGGGTGTTTTTTTCTCTTGTGGTGATATTTGAACGGGTGCTTCTTCTGTATCAGGCAGTAGAGAGTGTTCAGAGACATATCTGAGCCACTCTAGGGCTCACTGACATATCACCCTGATCACACATACAGGCACTCATACTAGGGCTATCACACACACGCACCGGGCAGGGGGAGGGAGAGGGTGTGTCTGAAGAGAGAGCGAGAGAGAGAGAAAGAAAGAAAAAAGAAAGAGAGCGAGAGATAGAGAGAGAGACAGAGAGATAAAAAGCTTCTCCTGGCCTTCACCATCCATGTGTGTGTGTCCCTTGAGGGTCCGACTGTGGCTGTGTAGGGGCCACTCTGTTCCCGTCAGCTTTCTTTATGGAGTAGCTGTGTCCCTGACAGCCCTGAGCATCAAAGCAGCCACAAGAATGTGACTGTGGTCCAGAGCTGCTCCTCAGGGACTGGCCCTGTTGCGCTCTCTCTACCGCTCTACCTCAGCGCTCTCTCTACCGCTCTACCCCCAATTCATTCTCTCTAGCTCTACCTCTCTCTCTCTCGCTCTCCACCTCATCTCCATTTCTCCCGCTCTCTCCCCCATCTCGTTTTTTCTCTCTATTTCTCTCCCATTTATCAGAAGAAGCCCAGCAACAAGTCGGTAATAGCTTGAGGTAGCAGAAGCACCTAACCACAGATTTTAACCCGTTACTGATCTCTATAATACAAAAAAAACTTTTGGAGAGCTCATTTTCTGAGCTAGCCATTAAAAAAGTATGGTCAACAGATGTAATTGAATCTGAAACACACTTTAACTGGAACAGAACGTTGAAAAAATATGATACATTTAAGCAATAAGGCACAAGGGGGTGTGGTATATGGCCAATATACCACGGCTAAGGGCTGTTCTTATGCACAACGCAACGCAGAGTGCCTGGATACAGCCCTTAACCGTGCTATATTGGCCATATACCACAAACCCCCGAGGTGACTTATTGCTATTATAAGTGTAATTAAAGCAGTAAAAATAAATGTTTTGTCATACCCGTGGTATATGGTCTGATATACCACGGCTGTCAGTCAATCAGCATTCAGGGCTCGAACCACACAGTTTATAATTTAAGTTTGTTCACAGACTGTATTTAACACCAAGGAAATGTTGTACTATAAAATTGGCCCCAACTTCCAACTGTTCACTGTGTCCCCTCAATCAGGCAGGCACATCCATTCATGTGGGAGGTCCCTGTAGTTAAATGCTTCAGGGGCAAAGTTACAAAATGTATTTCCTAGTACGTTAATTTAAATATTCAATGCTTTCCATTTATTATGTTAACGATAATAGCACCTTGAATCTCTCAATCAATCAGAGAAGATTACTGCAGGCAGCCAGCACTGCTGCGAGAGAAAGAATGCCGACTAAGATGGCAAACACCTCACTCTCTGCCATTTAACCAGTGGATACAGTTACTATTAGAAGTTATAACATTAGAATTAGCGACAGTGAGAATGAATGGTTCTACTCAAGGGACAATTGAAGACTGAACAAATATACTTGACTCTGTAAATAACAATCTCAGCTAAAGCCTCACACATACAAACCAATTATGTATATTTTAGACTTTCTTTGCTTTCAGGCCCACTGGGAAAGGGTGGTGGGTGGGTATCTAGTTATTGAGGGGGAGGGCAGGGGGGATTGGGGGGAGACTCGGGGGATAGATGGTGGGAGGGGGACTGATAAGCAACCTCAGTTGCTGTGTGGGATAGGAAGGGGCGGGAGGCATTCTTTCTTCAGGGTGCGGACGGACAACGTGGGCGGTGGAATGGGTCAGGGTTATCGTCATATGCATTTCTTTGTTTTTGCACCTATAACCCCCCCTCTTCTGAATTTGAAAATTACAAAACAAAATAAAAAGTTAATCAAAAAATAATAATAGATATCCCGTTACTCTAAATCCTTAACCATTAGGGGGGATTAAATAATACCGGGTCCTGGTTCAATGGTGGAGGGTAACTTCTACCTCTGTTCTGGGGGTCTATTTTGTGGCTTTTTGTAAAATGCTTTACTTTGGGAAAGAAGACTACCAGTATGCAGGGACAGACGGGGAAACCTACACTCCTTCTCGCTGTCATCTCAGTCTTCTCTGTTGGGATGCCACACACGCTGTAAATTATATGCTCCAACCACCATCATTATCATCATCATACACACACAGGTGGTGATGAACAGATGCTGAACACATGCAGTATAAGCCCAGTATGACAGAGAAAGACTTACTGGCTGACTCTTTGAAGCCTTTGGCAGAGTGGACGATCACATGGAGGAATCCATACAGGCCTGGGCTTTCCTCATCTGAAACAAACAGCACAACAGCAACAGAGTTAGTCACCGTCTGCCACACTCATTATCAGTGACCTGTTAGTGGCCTGGGACAATTCATTATCATTACCTCGAGGTTGTGTCAAATGAGACCCTATTCCCTATATAGTGCACTACTTTTCACCAGGGTCCATGGTGTGTGTGTTAGTGTGCGTGTGAGGTATTCTTTCAGGTAGATACTTTTTCAGGTAAACTGAAGCCCCATGTTAGAGCAGAGGATGAAGGGGTTTTGGTTCTATAGCACACACGGTTTCCTTCATGTCACACACACACACGCGCCAGTGTTGTGTCCGGGACCACCTAAAGTGAGACCGATTCAAGATCAAGACCTGAGCAAATCGAGTCCGAATCAAGACCGAAACTGGGAGTGGGTCAAGGGGTCTGAGAAAAATGTGAGTCCAATTCAAGACCATGAATGTAATTTTGTCAAAACGCCACTAAGCGTTAAAAAAATATCAGTGTTCATATTTCAGAAAAACATGGATTCTTTAGACACTACATGCTGAGGGGGAAAATAGAGAGCCACTCTACAAATTAGTACTAACTCAAACACAGTGGAGAACCATGAGGGCCTTACATGCCTTCAGAGAAGGGCTAAGGATTTATAAAATAATTAATGTGGTTTTAAAATATACATTTAGTTTAATTTCCTACTTCATCACTTCATAAATATTTCAGTGATATTCTAATGATATTACCATGTTCAACGGTAGAGCTTCTAAACATCAGAACTGGGATTTCTCACCTCAAACTGGATGAAGAGTTTTTTTCAATGAGTCTGACGCGAGGGATATACTGTTGACACCCGACCAGGCCTCGATCCCCGTGATTCGCTGGAGAAGGAAACGGCGATTCCGAAGCAAAATATCAGGGTGCCTTGTGAGGACCAGATGACGAGTGGCTAATCTGCCCTTGCCCTCCGTTCTGCTAGCTAACGTTCAATCGCTAGAAAATAAATGGGACGAACTGAAAGCATGTATATCCTACCAACGGGACATTAAAAACTGTAATATGTTATGCTTCACCAAGTCGTGGCTGAACGACGACGTTAAGAACATAGGGCTGGCGGGTTATACACTATCGGCAAGACAGAACAGCAGCCTCTGGTAAGACACAGGGCGGGGGCCTACACATTTATGTAAACAACAGTTGGTGCACGATATTTAAGGAAGTATCTAAGTTTTGCTCGCCTGAGGTGAAGAACCTTATGATAAGCTGCAGACCTCACTATTTACCCAGAGAGTTTTCATCAGATTTTTTCATAGCCGTCTACATACCACCTCAGAGCGAAGTTGGAACTAAAACTGCACTAAATGAGCTGTATTCCGCCATAAGCAAACAGGAAAACACTCATCCCGAGGCGGCGTTCCTAGTGGCCGGTGACTTTACTGCAGGGAAACTTAAATCAGTTTTACCTCTACTCCACACACAGAGACGCATACAAAGCTCTCCCCCGCCCTCCATCTGGCAAATCTGACCATAATTCTATCCTCCTGATTCCTGCTTACAAGCAAAAATTAAAAGCAGGAAGCACCAGTGACTAGGTCTATAAAAAAAGTGGTCAGATGAAGCAGATGCTAAACTACAGGACTGTTTTGCTAGCACAGACTGGAATATGTTCAAGGATTCTTCCGATGGCATTGAGGAGTACACCACATCAGTCACTGGCTTCATCAATAAGTGCATTGAGGACGTCGTCCCCACAGTGACTGTACGTACATAGCCCAACCAGAAGCCATAGATTACAGGCAACATTCACACTGAGCTAAAGGGTAGAGCTGCCGCTTTCAAGGAGCGGGACGCTAACCCGGAAGCTTATAAGAAATCCTGCTATGCCCTCCGACGAACTATCAAACAGACAAAGCATCAATACAGGACTAAGATTGAATCGTACTACACTGGCTCCGACGCTCGTCGGATGTGCCAGGGCTTGCAAACTATTACAGACTACAAAGGGAAGAACAGCCGAAAACCTCCCAGTGACAAGCCTACCAGACGAGCTAAATAACTTCTATGCTTGCTTCGAGGCAAGTAACACTGAAACATGCATGAGAGCATCAACTGATCCAGATGACTGTGTGATCAAGCTCTCAAGCTCTCCGCAGCCGATGTGAGTAAGACCCTCCTGTACTCCTTGTTCACTCATGACTGCATGGCCAGGCACAACTCCAACACCATCATTACGTTTGCTGATGACACAACAGTGGGATTCCTGATCACTGACAACGATGAGACAGCCTATAGGGAGGTCAGAGACCTGACCATGTGATGCAAGGACAACAACCTCTCCCTCAACGTGATCAAGACAAATGAGATGACTGTGGACTACAGGAAAAGGAGGACCGAGCACGCCCCCATTCTCATCGACGGGGCTGTAGTGGAGCAGGTAGAGAGCTTCAAGTTCCTTGGCGTCCACATCAACAACAAACTAACATGGTCCAAGCACACAAAGACAGTCGTGAAGAGGGCATGACAAAACCTATTCCCCCTCAGGAGACTGAAAAGATTTGGCATGGGTCCTCAGATGCTCAAAATATTTTACAGCTGCACCATCGAGAGTATCCTGACGGGTTGCATCACTGCCTGGTATGGCAACTGCTCGGCCTCCGACCGCAAGGCACTAAAGGTTAGTGCGTACGGCCCAGTACTGGTATAGAGGTCCTGCCATCCAGGACCTCTATACCAGTCAGAGAAAGGCCCTAAAAATCGTCAAAAGACTCCAGCCACCCTAGTCACAGACTGTTCTCTCTGCTAACGCATGGCAAGCGGTACAGGAGCACCAAGTCTACAGTGGGGAAAAAAAGTATTTAGTCAGCCACCAATTGTGCAAGTTCTCTCACTTAAAAAGATGAGAGAGGCCTGTAATTTTCATCATAGGTACACTTCAACTATGACAGACAAAATGAGGAAAAGAAATCCAGAAAATCACATTGTAGGATTTTTAATGAATTTATTTGCAAATTATGGTGGAAAATAAGTATTTGGTCAATAACAAAAGTTTCTCAATACTTTGTTATATACCCTTTGTTGGCAATGACAGAGGTCAAACGTTTTCTGTAAGTCTTCACAAGGTTTTCACACACTGTTGCTGGTATTTTGACCCATTCCTCCATGCAGATCTCCTCTAGAGCAGTGATGTTTTGGGGCTGTCGCTGGGCAACACGGACTTTCAAAGATTTTCTATGGGGTTGAGATCTGGAGACTGGCTAGGCCACTCCAGGACCTTGAAATGCTTCTTACGAAGCCACTCCTTCAAGGTTCCCGGGCGGTGTGTTTGGGATCATTGTCATGCTGAAAGACCCAGCCACGTTTCATCTTCAATGCCCTTGCTGATGGAAGGAGGTTTTCACTCAAAATCTCACGATACATGGCCCCATTCATTCTTTCCTTTACACGGATCAGTCGTCCTGGTCCCTTTGCAGAAAAACAGCCCCAAAGCATGATGTTTCCACCCCCATGCTTCACAGTAGGTATGGTGTTCTTTGGATGCAACTCAGCATTCTTTGTCCTCCAAACACAACGAGTTGAGTTTTTACCCAATCCTAATCTGGATCATCCAAATGCTCTCTAGCAAACTTTAGACGGGCCTGAACATGTACTGGCTTAAGCAGGGGGACACGTCTGGCACTGCAGGATTTGAATCCCTGGCGGCGTAGTGTGTTACTGATGGTAGGCTTTGTTACTTTGGTCCCAGCTCTCTGCAGGTCATTCACTAGGTCCCCGTGTGGTTCTGGGATTTTTGCTCACCGTTCTTGTGATCATTTTGACCCCACGGGTGAGATCTTGCGTGGAGCCCCAGATCGAGGAAGATTATCAGTGGTCTTGTATGTCTTCCATTTCCTAATAATTGCTCCCACAGTTGATTTCTTCAAACCAAGCTGCTTACCTATTGCAAATTCAGTCTTCCCAACCTGGTGCAGGTCTACAATTTTGTTTCTGGTGTCCTTTGACAGCTCTTTGGTCTTGGCCATAGTGGAGTTTGGAGTGTGACTGTTTGAGGTTGTGGACAGGTGTCTTTTATACTGATAACAAGTTCAAACAGGTGCCATTAATACAGGTAACGAGTGGAGGACAGAGGAGCCTCTTAAAGAAGAAGTTACAGGTCTGTGAGAGCCAGAAATCTTGCTTGTTTGTATGTGACCAAATACTTATTTTCCACCATAATTTGCAAATAAATTCATTAAAAATCCTACAATGTGATTTTTTTTCCCTCATTTTGTCTGTCATAGTTGAAGTGTACCTATGATGAAAATTACAGGCCTCTCTCATCTTTTTAAGTGAGAGAACTTGCACAATTGGTGGCTGACTAAATACTTTTTTTCCCCACTGTAGGTCCAAGAGCCTTCTAGACAGCTTCTACCCCCAAGCCATAAGACTCCTGAACACCCCCACCCATACTACTCTCTGTTATTATCTATGCATAGCCACTTCGACAACCCTACCTGCATGTACATAATTATCTCAATTACCTCGACACCGGTGCCCCCGCACATTGACACATTGTACCGTTACCCCTTGTATGTAGACCCGCTATTGTTATTTACTGCTGCTCTTTAATTATTTGTTTTTCTTATCTCTTACTTTTTTATTAATTTAAATTTTTTTAGTATTTTCTTAAAACTGCATTGTTGGTTAAGGGCTTGTAAGTAAGCATTTCACTGTAAGGTCTACACCTGTTGTATTCGGCGCATTTGACAAATAACATTTTATTTGATTTCTTCAAAGAGAAAAAAATATCCAATCAGGATTTTTCTCTGGTGGTCTGTGGAGAGATAAATATAACTAGCTAAGTAAGCCATTGGCTAGGCCATCAGAAGATAGATAGAAGGCATCTGCCATGCAACTGTATTAGGAAAGAATTTTGGAGTGATGACTGACTGGTAATGGGTGTGACCATTTTTACAAAAACGTATGGAAACTTCTGCCTTCTCGAAGGCTGACAGGTCCCTGCACAATAATGAGCAGTAGTTTTCCCAGGGTCTAGCTAGCTTTTGTTGTAGGCTAGGTTGCAGTGCTTGCAGCAGGTGTTATTGAAGAGGACGTAGTTGCTAATTTGTTAGCGTTGCCCTTTTCAAGATCAACTTTCAACAAGAAGTTACATATAAAATCATCATAAACTGGTGAGAGAATAGAATCTGGTGAGAGAAAATAACTATGTGTATGAAACATTATTTCATTTAAAATGGCAGCATCCACATTCACGTAGAAGTGTTGAAAAACAATATTATATTCTTATTTACAATAAAAGTGTCAGCCAAATATAACAATCCTGTATTTAAAATGTATTTCTTTTGGGCACAAAATAATCTGAAACACAACCAAAACAAACAGCAAACGCATCCAACAAGTTTGTAGTGTCACAAGCTTGACAAGTACAGTGCATTCGGAAAGTATTCAGACCCCTTCCTTTTTTCAACATTTTGCTACGTTACAGCCTTATTCTAAAATTGATCAAATAAAAATCACTCAATCTATACAAATTACCCCATTATGACAAAGCTATAACAGGTTTTTAGAAAATGTTGCACATCTTTAAGTAATAAAAAACAGAAATACCTTATTTACATTAGTATTCAGACCCTTTGCTATAAGATGAGCTCAAGTGCAACCTGTTACCATTGACCATCCTTGAGATGTTTCTACAACTTGATTGGAGTCCATCTGTGGTAAATTCATATGACTGGACATGATTTGTTAAGGCACACACCTCTCTATATAATGTCACACAGTTGACAATGTATGTCAGAGCAAAAACCAAGCTATGAGGTCGGAAGGAATTGTCTGTAGAGCTCCGAGACAGGATTGTGTTTAGGCACAGATCTGGGGAAGGGTACCAAAACATTTCTGCAGCATTGAAGGTCCCCAAGAACACATTGGCCTCCATTGACCTTAAATGGAATAAGTTAGGAACCACCAAGACTCTTCCTAGAGCTGGCTGCCTGGCCAAACTGAGCAATTGGGGGAGAAGAGCTTTGGTCAGGGAGGTGACCAAGAACCGATGGTCACTCTGACAGAGCTTCAGTTCCTCTGTGGAGATGGGAGAACCTTCCAGAAGGACAACGATCTCTGCAGCACTCCACCAATCAGGGCTTTATGATAGAGTGGCCAGACGGGAACCACTCCTCAGTAAAAGGCACATGACAGCCCACTTGGAGTTTGCCAAAAAGCACTTCAAGACTCTCAGACCATGAGAAACAAGATTGTTATTGATAGCAATAACATGACAATGTGTATTCCGATATCCCCCGTAATGGTTAAGGTTAGGATCAGAGTTATGGTAATCTGAGCCACGATCTGTGGTTAGTTGCTTCTACCTGGTCCCTGTAATGGCCTGTGTGTCACGTCACAAAGAGCCATGGGAACTAGGGGGTCACATTCCTCCTCCAGCTGGTCTTTATTTCACCCCCTCCACTACGCCTTACATTTCATACCATGGTCTGCCAATGAACCGGAGCCGGAGTCTTTGCCATACTGTGCTGTAAAGTGACTATAAAGGAGAAAGAATGTAAACCTTTGCTTTGCTTAATGACATTTCACACCCCCTCTAAACTGGAGAGAACAGATGTGTTTGATGTCAGTATAAAGGGAGTTGCTTGACAAACTGACTGCAAGCAATCAGGAACACTCAAGCCAGGATATCCAACTTAGTATACGAAGTCTAGCAGAAACCAAGCCTTGGACTAGTAACCGGAAGGTTGCAAGATCGAATCCCCGAGCTGACAAGGTAAAAATCTGTCGTTCTGATCCTGAACAAGGCAGTTAACCCACTGTTCCTAGGCCGTCATTGAAAATAAGAATTTGTTCTTAACTGACTTGCCTAGTTAAATAAAGGTAAAATAAATACAAATAAATAAAGTACAGTTATTGCATCTATAAGGTCTGTAGAAGCAAACCATGAAAACACACAGTCAGATGTGAATAGAATAGTGCTGTGGTATAAGAGTGTGTGTTTTTGTGGCACATGTTTATGAAGACTTTATGAATGGTTTCTAGTTTGTTTAATGTGGGTCCTTGTGAGTTAAGTGGTATTACAGTGTTGTGTATGTGAGTGTGTGTATCTCCTGTAGCTGTGTGTGTAAGCTGAGCGTCTCCCTGCCATTTCCTGTCCCCCAGTGCATCCTGGGAGCTCACAGTGGGGCTGCCAGATGGCTTTAATGTCACCCCAATCCAAACATCCCATCTGAGGAAGTAGAAAGAAGAAGTAGAAAATGCGTGTGTGTGTGAGTGAGTGTCCTACCGTCTTTACTACTGGTGACAGGGATGTTGTGGACGGTTCGGAGTTTGCAGCAGGAGCTGGTGAGGACCTGCAGCTCTACAGAGCTCAGCTGACACATCTGCAGATCTGAAGACAAACACAGAAATACACGGTCAATAAACCTGAACATAAAGCCAGGCTATAGGTTGTACAATGTGAATCCATGGTACAGTTGAAAAAACAGTGGTAAGAAACCAATATCACTGTCTGCTCACTCTCAAATTGACTAGAATACAGTATATACATATGAAATGGGTAAAACAGTATGTTAACGTTATTAAAGAGACCAGTGTTCCATGTCTATGTACATAGACTCCTCCTGTACCTTTCTTCTGTAGTTTTTGGATGCTCTCCCTCCACTCTGACCTCTCATAGTCTGAAGACAGGAGGAACAGGTAGCTCTGAGGACAAAACAGGGGGAAACTTTCAGGCAAAAGTGGAAATCACATTTTATAGGACAACCGCTCCCTCCAGTGGTGGAAAAATAACAGTACATCAATATTGCAATCATGGACATAGTTGCTAATCCTAACCACAGATTTAGAAGCAGATTATCCAAACCCAAACATAAGCATTAACCCTTTACACTCATGGGAATTGTCTTATATGGATAGGGCTACATGTAAATGTTTTTTACAGAAGAAATATTAAAAACAAATGCATAACGATGGTACCAGTTGAAAAGGAACAGTTTGGAGATAATGTGAAAATTATTAGACAAAAGGTGAGGACAACTGACGCAAGACTGAATACAAACATTACACTGTTGATTTGATGTGCATTTTACATTTACGCCACATTTTGTTGATAACGGAAATAGTCTGGATACATTACTGTTGTTACTTACGCAATCCAAAAACGGTCCATTATAAATCGCAATCTGGGTCAGGTGGGCATGATCTGAAAGCTTGTTCTATTGCCAATATTACTATATCACTATAAAATACAATATTGCAGTGTTAGGCTTTCACAATGCAATTCAGAGAAACAGATCATCATTTTGGTGCGCATAGAAAGGAGTCATGATTGCATTCAGGTACTTGTGCAGCAGCGAAATATATTCACAATAAACAAACAAAGGCTCATTCTGTTAAGAACAACCCAGGATATGACGCCATGCCATCTTGTAACTGTACATCAAACATAGTGATCATAAACACCCCATCCTGGAACTTATGGCAACTCAACAACCATCTTTGATCCCACAGACTTCAGATGCTGTTAGATTCAATTCGGCCAAACGAATGGTTCACCACAGTAGACCTCAAGGATGCTTATTTCCACGACGGCATTGATCATGCACACAGGAGATATCTAAGGTTCGCCTACGAGAGCATAGCCTTTGAATATCTCACCTTCCCATTTGGTCTGTCCTATGCCCCACGGACATTCATAGAGTGTGCTGAAGCCACCCTAGCCCCTCTACAGGAGAGAGGCTTAAGAGTCCTGACAAACATCGACGACTGGACTATAGTGCCCATGACTTGCTCTCTGCGCACCCAGCTCACTCAGGTGCTTCGCTATATCACATTGACTGTAAGCTTGAGTTCATTTGCACACAAAAAAAAATCATACAATGATGGAAAGACCTGTGTGTTGTCCTTGGTAATGCAGACAGAAAAGAGCTCCAACTTCTTAATCATAGCCTCTGTAATCCTAGATTCAGATCATTTGGGAGAGAAAAAAACATCACCCAGATAGGCCAGTCGTGTGAGAAACTCATCATGCGAGCGGTCAGTAAAGAAAACTTTAACTTGTCTCTCAATTTAAAAAACGTGTCAATACTTTGCCCCTTGATAACCAGCGTACTTCTGTATGTTGTAAAAGCGTTACATGTTCGCTGCCCATATCATTGCATAGTGTAGAAAAGACACGAGAGTTCAGGGGCCTTGCTTTAACAAAGTTAACTATTTTCACTGCAGTGTCCAAAACATCTTTCAAGCTGTCAGGCATTCCTTTGGCAGCAAGAGCCTCTCGGTGGATGCTGCAGTGTACCCAAGTTCTTGCACACGCGCTACCACTCCACTATGTCTCCCTGTCATGGCTTTTGCGCAATCACTACAGATACCAACACATCTTGACCACCAAAGTCCATTTCAAATCAAAGTTTGTCACGTGCGCTGAATACAACAGGTGTAGACCTTACAGTGAAATGCTTACTTACAGGCTCTAACCAATAGTGCAAAAAAGGTATTAGGTGAACAATAAGTAAAGAAATAAAAACAACAGTAAAAAAGAGTGAAAAATAACAGTAGCTAGGCTCTATACAGTAGCTAGGCTATATACAGGCACCGGTTAGTCGGGCAGATTGAGGTAGTATGTACATGTAGATATGGTTAAAGTGACAATGCATATATGATCAACAGAGAGTAGCAGTTGCGTAAAAGAGGGGCTGGCGGGACACAATGCAGATGGCCCGGTTAGCCAATGTGCGGGGTGACTATGTACATGAATGTATAGTTAAAGTGACTATCCATATATGACAAACAGAGAGTAGCAGCAGCGTGAAAGAGGCTTACGACGCACCCCGCTCTGTGTCCTCTGTACCTACGTCTCTTCCTCTTGCAAATAACTGGGATGCTGGCCTTGTCGGGTGTTTGGAGAATGTCCTCTGCGTCCTGCTTGTTGAAGAAAAAATCTTTGTCTAATCCGAGGTGAGTGATCGCTGTCCTGATATCCAGCAGCTCTTTTTTTTTAGTTACAAATAAAGCAAAGAAAAACACATAATAGCACAATTGGTTGGGTGCCTGTAAAACTGCTGCCATTTCTTCCGGCACCATTTTACATTTGATGTCACAAAGCTGTCCAGTACTTTCCAGTAAAAATATCCTCTCATGTTGTCCTGGTTTCCAGTGGTTTGCAGAAGAGGATGTCTTCCTTAATTGACCCCCCCATAAACGTAACAGACATATACCAGGAGCTGTACCAGGCCCGCCACGCCTGTTGACTCATCCAGCTGTAACTCATAGAATTCACTGGCTTGTATGTGAAGCAGTAATTGTTCCAAAACGTCTCCTGCCATGTCACTGATGCGTTGTGAAACAGTGTTGTTTAATGAAGGTATTGTCTGTATAGTTTTTTGGGCCTTTTCCCCCAGCATTGTCCCAGCCATATCCACGGCAGCAGGAAGAATTAAGTAATCCACAATAGTATGGGGCTTGCCTGTCCTAGCCACTCGGTAGCTCACCATATAAGACACTTCTAGCCCCTTCTAATTAATGGTATCTGTTGCTTTTATACATATCTTACTACTCGAAAGTAGTCTTTATTCCCGCTCAAAAAAATCCTGTGGCTTATTTTTCAGATTGTCATGTTTCGTTTCTAAATGTCTGAGCAAGAGTGAAGGTGTCCCACGAGAGAGTAGCGGTTAATGTGATTGAATGTTAATTATTTGACTAGACTACCTGTATTTGACATTGTGTTTGTTATTTCGCTGAACACTAGATGTTTTAATTTTATTTTTGGTAGTGAAACGAGGCTACTCAGGCGAGAAAAAAACCTCACCCAAATGTATTGCCCCGTTGGAAAATATAAATGGACTGTTTCAAAATGTGAAGAAATGTAAATCACATTTTTATTTGGATTACCCTCGACGGAAGTGCGTGCCCCAGTTTGGGACTACCTGGGGAATTGCCATGTCATGGGCACTGTACAGGGGCATCTCAGTCTTGGAGACTTGTATGACGGCTAGTTTGGCTTCCCCTCACTCCTTTGTGAGGTTCTATCTCCTGGATGCTTCTGCACCCTCCCTGTTGCACCCTGGAGCTGAGTAGGCTGGATCAGGTAGATTACCATGTACCACAACAGGCTTCTGTTATTGGCAATCAGGGCGTTTTGCAAGAGTCCCATAGTGAGATGTCGACTGAAAGAGAACATTGGTGTGACAGTATGTAACCCTGATTCTCTGAAGGAGATGGAGACATCTCACCAGACTTGTGTAGGAGGTAGTTCTTAGAATGAGGAAACCAGAGTAGTGCAGGGTGTTAAATAGACACGCATGCCATACACCAACAAAGCTCTGATTGGCTTGTTAGGCATGACTGAATAAGGCTTCAACCAGTGACTTGCAAAAGAGGGCGTGTTCCATAGTGAGACGTCGCCCTCATCTCTTTCAGAGGACCGGGGTTACATAACGTGACCTAAAAAGTTTCCAACAGGCCAATATTCTATATACTTTAACTCAAAAAACATGGTAATTAACTACAATGCCCATAATCCATTGCACACCTACTTGTCCAGTCTGTGTAGCCACGGAGACAGAGAGTTCAGTTGCTTCGCGAGCTATCTCTACCTGAAAATACGTGCTGTAAGTCAGGGATGGGCAACTGTCGGCCCTTTTGAAAGCCCTCGAAACAAAACATAAAAAAAAAAAAGATCTAACAAAAACAACCTCAAAAAGCACGAATCGCTCAAAATAGATCTGATCCAGGGCCAGTGGTTAGGCAGCAATAGTTTACCTTGCCGTGTTTGTTGTGGATGCGGAAAGGGATGGTGGGCGAGTGCAACAGCAGCCAGGACTCCTGCTCGTTCATCTTCTTCCTCAGACGCTCCACGTTACGACTCTGGCCCTTCAGCGCTTTCTACACCACACAGAAACAAACAGGGCATTCAGTATGCTAACATACAGATGGATTTCGTTGTGATTACAGAATAACTAACACACTGTACCATTAAACTAAACGTGAGTTGTCTTGTGTGTGTTTGACGATTAAAATGTATTTGTATTCCCGATACATTTGTAAACAGGAGGAATTCAAAAAGGCACTTGCACATCTGAGCTATCTTTGTTGCAGGTGCATGGTAACAATTGAATAAGATGAGAAAAAGAAACCCGCACACTGCTCTTGATAGTATCACTTATCTTTATTAAGCTTTACGCATCGGCCTCAAGGCCTTAGATACTAGCAAGAGCAGTGTGCAGGTTTCTTCTTTTTTCTCATCTTAAACAAGAGAAATGACTTGGCTACATTTTGTTCACTGGAATTTACAGTGTTGTGATGCTTGATAACTATTCCAAGGAATGTCCTTGTTCTCCAGAATCGCTCTTTCCTACACACCCTGCCATGGCTGTAATCAGTTCAATCAGCCTTTTCCTGCTCCGATTAGTACAGCCGGTCTCCTCCTACTGTATGACCTACTGTAGACGCCTCGTATCAGCCAGGAAACACAGGACCTGTATTCATAAACCATTCAGAGTAGAAGTGCTGATCTAGGATCAGGTCCTGTGTGTCCATAACAACATAACCATCTAAAAGGCAGAGCTAGATCAGCCCTTCTACTGTAAGGCGCAGTGTGAGTAGGGGCCCAGGTATACAACTCACACACTGCTCTCTAAAACCTAACTAGTGATTACTATGGCAGGAATCACTGGAACTTTAAATAAATCCAGTCCTGTATAGTATCCATTAGAAAAAGTGAATAACTAGAGGCTGTTGCTGGAGTGTGATGGAGGAAATAACAAAGCAGTGTTTAAGAGTTCAGGAGCCATTCACAAATATGACTGTATTGAGGCATATGTCACTGTGCTTCTATGGCTATATATTTAGCAAATAAGACAGCTCATAATCAGTGCCTTTATCACAGTCAACACACCTATATCTTCGCTTGAATGAGCTTTGGCAGCGATTACAGCCTCAAGTCTTCTTAGGTAGGACGCGATCTATTGGCTGTGTGCTTTGGGCCGTTGTCCTGTTGAAAGGTGAACCTTCGCATCAGTCTGAGGTCCCGAGCACTCTGGAGTAGGTTTTCATCAAGGATCTCTGTACTTTCATATTTCACCGTTCATCTTTCACTCGATCCTGACTAGTCTCCCAGTCCCTGCTGCTGAAAAACATCCCCACAGCATGATGCGGCCACCACCATGCTTCACCGTAGGGATGGTGCCAGGTTTCCTCCAGACCTGACGATTGGCATGCAGGCCAAAGAGTTCAATCTTGGTTTCATCCGACCAGAGAATCTTGTTTCATGTCTGAGTCATTTACCTTTTAGCAAACTCCCAGTGGGCTGTCATGTGCCTTTTACTGAGGAGTGACTTTTGTCTGGCCACTCTACCATAAAGGCCTGATTGGTGGAGTGCTGCAGAGATGGTTGTCCTTCTGGAAGGTTCTCCCATCCCATCCTGTCTCGGAGCTCTACGGACAATTCCTTCGACCTCATGGCTTTGTTTTTGCTCTGACATGCACTGTCAACTGTGGGACCTTCTATAGAGAGGTGTGTGCCTTTCCAAATCATGTCCAATCAATTTAATTTACCACAGGTGGACTCCAAGTTGTAGAAACATCTCAAGGATGATCAATGGAACAGGATGCACCTGAGCTCAATTTCGTGTCTCATAGCAAAGGGTCTAAATACTTATGTAAATAAGCGTTTTTTCATTTTTTATCATATAGCAAAAAAATCTAAACCTGTTTTCGCTTTGTCATTATGGGGTATTGTGTCCAAAATGTTTAATCCATTTTAGAATAAGGCTGTAATGTAATAAAATGCGGAATTCAAAGGGTCTGAATGCTTTCCAAATGCATTGTACATACAGTAAAGTGCTGACTGTGTCCAGATGACCCTTCTCTTTTTGTGGGTGTTGCTCAGACACACAGATCTCTATTCCCCGGCTGACCTCTCTAAGGGAAACAGTGAGGGGAACTTCTCCAATACAACAGCAGTGTGTGATGGGGCCAGAGGAACCCAGCCTTAATCACACAGCCAGGCAGGCAGGTTCTAATGGAAAGAGTAAGAAAAACAGACCCTAGGGCTCCTGGGATGGACACACCCAGGGAACCCAGCACAGACCTGGGGGCCCGGGCTGGGCAGGAGACTGTTCCTCCACAGTGCCCTACTGGAAGAGGGGGTCTGGTCTTAAGAGACTGGAGCCCTGACACAGTGGGAGGCAGAGGAAGGGCAGCATCACCGCCATTTTGGATTAATTTTGGATCAATGAAGAACTATTAGGTTTAGTTTGAGTCTAAAAAAGCAGTACTGGGCACAGCAACATTAAGATCATCTGTTCTTAAAGACTTACCTGGCTAAATAGAAATACACAAAAAAAGAACAAACAAACAAAAACAAACATAATAATCACCTTCTCCTTCTGGATTTCACTCTTGATGACTGAGATCTTGATCTTTATTTCCTCTATCTCGTGTTCAGGCAGCACCTGGATGTGGGGGCAGACATCCGAGTCATCCAGCAACTGGAAGGTCAGGTCAGCCAGGGGGATGTACCATTTACACTCATACTGCTGTTGTCTCCTAGAGAGAACGAGAGAGAGCGACAAAGAGTGAGAGACAAAGAGAGAACGAGCGAGACAAAGAGAGAGCGAGACAAAGAGCGAGCGAGAGAGAGACAAAGAGGTGGAGCAAGCTCAAAATCATTTGTCCCTGGAGGGACAAAGACAATGAGGAAATACTATCATTATATGCATGCCTCCGGAGGCTCCACAATTGTGTCACACCATCCATCCGGTGCCTCTGACCACATTTCTGGATGAATCATAAATTGGCTTTAATAGTGTTGGAGATGTAATGGTGTTGGGAGTATTTGTATTCCCCTTAACGAGCTTTCATTATCATTCCTGAAGGCAGGATCGTACACTCATTAACACAGGAATACATTAAGCCTCCAATTGGTGCAAACCTCATAAAAAATTATGGGTGGGAAATATGACAACAAAACTAAATACCATGTCCTGTTTTCACCACAAAGTAAAATACTGCACAACAAACAAATAATAGTATGACTTATCTTTTGAGATTAGTCTTTTTCTTTGGCTAGTTAAATAACCTTTGTGTTCAAATCAAAATGTTATTTGTCACTTGCGCCGAATACAACAGGTACAGACCTTACCGTGAAATGCTTACTTACAAGCCCTTAACCAACAATGCAGTTTTAAGAACGTAGAGTGAAGTGTTTTGGCTGTATTGAACTATATAGGGATGGAAACAGCAAATACCTCTCTCTTGTTTTGTCTCTTCATCCCAATATGAACACTCTCTCCCACCCCCTCCTTCGCCTGCACACATCCCTCCAGATCCCCCCTTTGTTCCTTTGTAAGCAAACCCTATGTCTCCGTGTGGTCCCTGGTGTTTTACTGTTGTCCTCTCTAAGATATGTATCTGTATTGATGCACTGTTAAATCCCCCAGCAGTGTTTAGGCTGATCTAGTGTGAATAAACACTGTCTCTATTACAGACTGAGGTAGAGCTGATTAGAGGGACCAAGATTGGCATTGCTGGTGTTGAATAAAATCTGCATATCTAATCTCCCCAGTCTGTCCACAGCACTTTCAAGCTCCCAAATGAGCTTTTCACAGCCGTAATTTACCATAATCACACATTGATGTACCTCTGCTTCATCTGAATACATTGGGAAAGGGTGGTATATTACTGGTATGCAGCAGTTATTTAGGAGGAGAAATAGGGCTTTGGAATCAATAGAAACATTATAGAAACATTAATAATCCACAATGATTGAGTAGAGATATAGAGGGATTGAATGGTATTAAGGTTTCTCAGTGAGTTAATACTGATGATTAGCTATCAGTTGGATAGCTTGATTTAACTGGCTGTTGGCCTAATCCTGTGGTGTAAAGTCCAGACCAGAAGACACATAGGCTGGGTCCCAAATGCTACCCTATTCCTTATGCTGCACACTACTTTTGACCAGGGCTCATAAGGCTCTGGTCAAAAGTAGTGCACTATACAGGGAATAAGTTGCCCTTAGGGACACGAAGACAAAATACTGACCAAGCTACAGACAACAGATTTATTTACAGACTGGTGGTAACCTTGACCATGCCAGTTGCCTGTATGTCCTTCACACGGTTATGTAGCAGGAAGCAACGACTGTCAATCATAATCGCAAACAACGTTAACCGTGCCGACAGGCAAATTACATATAGGGCCATGGTAGGCAATCCTGTAAATGAAACACTTAATCTATGGCCGTGTATGCTGTCATTCCCATCGATTCTCTCTCTCTCTCTCTCTCTCTCTCTCTCTCTCTCTTGCAGTGCATGCTGGGAGGTTTTTGGAGTTTGAGTGTTTGGTGTGGAGGGCTCTGTCCTAACTAACTTTCTTGATTCTGTTCTTTTCTTTATTTTTTTTCTATGGTGGAGGGTTAATGCAATATTTGTTTTAGCGGTATCCACAGTTTTTTTCAAAGTTAGGGTGGAAAAGGACAGAGTTAGTTTCCTGGGGTTTGTAAGGTGTGGTGTGCGCGATGGCTTCTCAGCCTAGCGCGGAGGAGATGCTGTCTATACGGCATGGATTCAGGTGTGTTCCTGAGAATGGAGTTAAAGTGGAGGAGGTTCTGCTTGCAGTCGGTGAACAGGTAGGAGCAGAATTTATACATTCCGCTTCCAGAATGAACAAAGCTGTGGTTGTGTTCATGAAAAGAGCAAACTTGGTTGGTAGACTAATTGCTAGTGGAATATTTGTAAGGGGTGTGTTGGTGTCAATTTTGCCTCTTGCTACCCCTTCAACAAGGGTGGTAGTTGCAAATTTGCCTCCGTTTATTACGGATGATCAAATCAGGAAAGAGCTTAGTCGTTTTGGTAAGTTTGCTAGCGGTTTTCGTGTACTGTCGGCAGGTTTTCAGGCGGATGCCGTTAGCACGTTGTTTCGTTCGGAGGCAAGTGTTTATGTTTCTGAATAATAATGAGCAACAGCTAAACGTGCATTTTAAAGTGAGACATGGGAGGGCTCTACGCAGGGTTTGCCAGCACAGATAGTCTACGGTGTTTTGAGTGTGGGGATTTGGGGCATAAGAGCTTTGCGTGTCCACATAAAGGCCGAGACAAGGTGAGGGCACAAGTGCCAGTGGGGGAAAACAAGGTCAAAGTGTAGGGGGCAATGAGATGCAGACAGCAGAGGCTGGGCCTAGTCATGGCATGGATGGTGGTGTGGATGAGGCTGGGCCTAGTCATGGCAAGGATGGTGGTGTAGATGAGGCTGGGCCTAGTCAGGCTAGAGATGGTGGGGTAGATGAAGCTGGGTCTAGTCAGGCTATAGATGGTGGGGTAGCTGAGGCTGGGACTAGTCATGCCGGAGATGGTGGTGTAGATGAGGCTGGTCCTAGTCAGGCTAGAGATGGTGGGGTAGCTGAGGCTGGGACTAGTCATGCTATGGATGCTGGTGTAGAAGAGGCTGGGCCTAGACATGCTATGGAGGGTGGTGTAGATGAGGCTGGGTCTAGTAAGGTTATGCTAGTGGATGAGGAGAGTATAGTGGGGAAGTGTAAGAGACTAGGGGAGGAGGAGGGTGTCAAGCGGAAAAAGAAAAAGGAGGAGAAGAAAGGTGGAAGTGTAGAGGCTGGTGTGGTCAAAGGTACTATGGGACCTGGTGCTGGGGTGGAGGCCCTGACCAGAGAGGAAGGGCAGGTGGTCAGGATGGGAGATGGAGATGAGGAAAGTGAGTATGAGGAAGAGGATGATGAGGTTTTCCTTTCAGACTCCTCTTCAATGGAGTCCGAGCTGACAGCCAGTCAAGCAGAGGGGCCAAAGTACACATTGAGGGAACTGACAAGGTTCCTGAATGAGACCAAGGGGAAAAAGTTAATCTTGAGACTTTTTTCTGATCCGAGAAAGTTTGTAAGATCAGCACAACATGCTATGAAAAATGAGGGGCATGGTGTCCTCTCACCCAGGAAAAGGTTTAGGTTGAGGAAGTGGGTCACAACTGTGCGTAAAGGTCTACCTTCAGACACTGTTTAGATGTATAGTTTCTTTCTGGCACTGGGGCTTTGCTATTGGTCTCTTTCCTTGCTGGCTTTTCTCCCACTTCTTATGGAGACTCACGGGTAGGCTCGCTCAATATAAATGGCGCCAGAGATGCGGGAAAGAGGAGTGTGTTGGGTGAATATGTAAAACAAAAAAAGTACAGGTGTTGTTTCTGCAGGAGGCATAGCGATGTGGTGAATGAAGTCGATTGGGGGCTCTGGTGGAAAGGGGCAAGTGTGTTGAGCCATGGGACAAATTTGAGTGCAGGGGTGGCAGTCTTTTTTGTACCTGGTCTGTCTGTAAAAATTTGCTCCTCAAAGGAGGTGTGTAAGGGTAGGCTGCTTGTTGTAAAAGCAGAAATTAACAACAAGGGTTTTGTCTTTATAAATGTGTATGCGCCTAACACAGGGAGAGAGAGGGGGGTTCTATTTGGGTGTCTTAGACAGGAACTCTCACAAGTAGCGCCTGAGGAGATGCTGGTGGTCGGCGGAGACTGGAACTGTACCATGGATTTTACTGAAAGATAGAAATGGGGAAGAGCCTCATTCAGTGTCAGTGGGGGTGTTAAGGGACATTATTAATCAGTTCGACCTAGTGGATATTTGGAGAACTAAACATCCCAACACAAGACAGTATACATGGGTGAAGGTCTTTGGGGCTAGGGTGAGTGCAGCCCGACTTGATCGTTTTACATGTCCAGGAATCAGAGCAATAGGCTGTTGGGCACTACCATTCTCCCAGTGGGGTTTTCAGATCACCATATAACCATGGCTCAGCTGTCTATTTCACCAGGGCCCGGCAGGCATCCTATTGGAAGTTTAATGTAAAGCTCTTACAAGATGCCACTTTTTGCTCAGGTTTCCATATATTTTGGGAAAGGTGGGGGCAGCGAAGAGAGGAGTATGAGTCTCTGAGTCAATGGTGGGATGTGGGGAAAGTCCAAATTCGGCTTTACTGTCAACAGTATACAGCTCTCTCATCCTCAGAGGCTAGGAGAGTATTGGGGAACTAGAGCGTAGTATTAGTGAGATGGAGGTAGAGATGGTGGGGCAAGGCAATGTAAGCCTCCAAGCTAATCTAGCTGAATTACGAGGGACCTGGGCAGTTTTTTCCAGGTTAAAGCAAAGGGAGCACTTGTAAGAGCTAGGTTCTCCATGCTCAAGGAGATGGATGCTCCCAGCTCCTTCTTCTTTGGGTTGGAAAGACAGAGCGGTGAAGCCAAGGGTATGCATTGTCTACGGCTTTCTGATGGGCGGGTGACCTCTGTGGTGGGAGAGATGCGGAGCGAACTGTGGAGTTTTATACTGAGTTGTATAGGGCAGAAATGTGTGATCCTGTGTGTGCTCAGGTCTTGTTCGCAGGACTCCCTAAGCTCTCTCTGGCACAGAGGGACGAAATGGACATTCCTCTGTTGTCCCATGAACTGGCAGAGGCAGTAACCCCAGATGTCCCCGGTCGAGCACCAGGGGTTGATGGACTCCCAGTGGAGTTTTATAAAAATTCTGGGAATAATTGGACAGGATTTCTTTTGCGTGTTGCGTGAATGCGTCGAGGTAGGAGTGTTGCCGATGAGCTGCCGTCGGGCGGCTCTGACTCTCCTGCCTAAAAAGGGGACTTGTGTGAACTTAAGAACTGGAGGCCGGTGGCATTACTTTGTGCGGACTACAAGATATTTGCCAAGGTCCTCTCTAACAGACTGAAGTCCCATCTGGACTCGATAGTACATAAAGACCAAACATATTGTGTACCGGGACGCTCAATCACGGACAACTTGTTCCTAATCAGGGACATGTTGGACTTGTCAAAAGGTTCTGATGTGAATTTTGGACTGGTCTCTTTAGATCAAGAGAAGGCTTTTGATAGAGTGGACCATGAGTATCTGTTTAATGTGATGTCTGTGTTTGGGTTTGGGAAGAGTTTTTTGACCTGTGTGAAGATGTTGTATGCTGGGGCGTCATGTATGGTCAAGGTGGGAGGGGGGCTCAGTAGGCCAGTCTGGGTGAGACGAGGCATTAGACAAGGCTGCCCTCTATCGGGGCAGTTATATACACTAGCCATTGAGCCTTTTTTGGGCCTGCTACGCAGGAGACTGCAGGGAGTGTGCTGGACAGGCATGGGTGTGGTGACAGGCATAGCAGTGTCAGCGTATGCAGATGATGTTTCTGTGATGGTCAGGGATGGTCAGGATATGCAGGCACTAGAGACCAGTCTGAAGGTGTACGAGGGAGCTTCGTCGGCTAAGGTAAACTGGGGCAAGAGCAAAGCTCTGTTATGTGGGGCATGGGGGGATAGGGCCCTTCCTCTGCTTCCAGGGGGTTTACAGTGGGGTTGTGAAGGGCTTAAAGTGTTGGGGGTGTACCTGGGCTCGGAGAGGTGGGTAAGGAAGAACTGGGAGGGGCTGTCACAGGCAGTAGTGTCAAGACTGGCCAGGTGGAGGTGGCTCCTGTCCCAAGTGTCATATAGAGGGAGGGTGCTGATAATCAACAACCTGGTGGCATCTTCCCTGTGGCATAAACTGGCTGTCCTCAACCCCCCCGCCGGTCTGCTCGCAGACCTGCAACGCAAGCTGGTGGAATTTTTCTGGTCGGGCCATCACTGGCTGAGGGCAGCAGTGTTGTATATGACCGTCCACGAAGGAGGACAGGGCCTGGTGGAACTGGAGAGCAGGGTGGCTGCATTCCGACTAAAGGCGGCACAGAGACTGCTGTACCATACTGATGTTGGCTGGAGGGAACCAGCATGCGCTGCTGAGGAGAGCTGGCGGATTAGGGCTGGACCGGCAGCTGTTCCTCATGAAGCTGGAGAGGATGAATACAGCAGGTCTCTCAGACTTTTATACCGCAGTGCTGAGGGCATGGCAGCTGCTAAGGGCCACACGAGATGGGGGTGTAGAGCCTGGACTGTGGGTGTGGGAAGAGCCTATCTTCCACAACCCAGCCATCCCTTTGAGATCAGTTCAGTCGGCCACCCTGCAGAGGCAACTGATGGCAGCGGGTTTACTAAGGCTGGGTGACCTGCGACTGCTGGGAGAGGACGGGTGGAAAACCCCGGAAGTCCTGGCACAACAAACAGGAATAACGTCTCTTAGGCTGCTGGAGAGATTCCTGGAGGAGGTCCAGGAGGCACTGTCTGAGCCGGTAAGGGGGGTGTTTGAGCGGCCAAAGGGGGAGGGGCCACCAATGTTTCCACCACTGCAGGTGACAGCAGAGACTGGGGACTGGCAAGGGGGTCTGGAGGACTTGTTAGATTTTAACACTCCGAGCCTTGGGGAGTTTGAAGGGGTGGAAGGTAAAGCCCTCTACAACCTCTGCGTTAAGGTGAGGAACATTAGGAGCCTAACAGGAGTGAAGGCACATCAGTGGCAGGGGGTATGTGGGGCAGAGAATATGGTAGGTTTTAGATGGAGGGGGCTTTACAAACCCCCAGTACCAAAGAGGTCAGGGGACCTCCAGTGGAGGGTTCTTCATGGAGCCTTGGCCACTAACAGCTGGTTGGTACGGGTTGAACCGGGAATCGGGCAGGGGTGTCCTTTCTGTGTTATAAAAGAAACTGTGATTCATGTGTTTTCTGAAAAGGCCAGGTTAATGCCATTAATGTCTCTGTTGGAATGTCTGTGTGAGAGGTTGGGGGTGGTTTTTACTGTTGGGGTGTTTATAATGGGGTACAGGTATTCGAAAAATGAAAAGGCTAAATGTGTTTTGTTGAACTTCCTGTTTGCTCAGGCAAAGTTGGCTATTTGGCTAACAAGGAGGAACAGGGTCAAAGGTGGGGGGATAACAGACCCTTTACTATTATTTAATGGGATGGTCTCTGCGCGCCTCAGGGTAGAATTTGAGTTCTATAAAATGATAAAAAGTGTGGAGATGTTTCAGGAGATATGGTGTGTGGGGGGGGCTGTCTGTATAGTTGAGGAAGATGTTTTGGAAATACGGTTGTAGAAGTGGTAAGGTTTTTTGGTTATTTTGATGTGTGGTGTTTTGAATTGTGTGGTATAGGGAAAGGTGACTGGTGCGTGTATGCAGTACAGGATGTAATTTGGTGTTTTTATTTTCTTTAAGGGGTGGGGGGTGGTGAGTTTTTAATGAAATGAGGATGTTTCATTAAAGAAAGACAAAAAGTCAAAGTCTCTCTCTCTCCCACTCTCTCTCTCACTCTCTCACTCTCTCTCACTCTCTCTCTCTCTCTCTCTCTCTCAAACACCAGATTGAGACCAGATTGAAATACACGCCTTGCTGCAATCTAAGTATTTCCTAACATCCATATATACGCTAAGACAATTTCTTCATATTCAGCGCTATAAGAGCCCTCCAATCACTATTCTAGACCCTTTCTGCACAATAGTCTACAGCACCAGACTGTCTTCCTTTTTATTATGACATCAAAGAACACTTGGGAGTTATAAAACGGAGGAAATAATAATTGCAGTGAGAGAGAATCCCTTCAGAGCAGGGCTGTTATTCATCCTGATACACTGTTGTCATACTTCATACACTGTTGTCATATTCCATACACTGACAACCCTGTTGTCATATTTCATACGCTGCCACAGCAGAACTGACAGGACCCCATAAAACCTGATCAACTCTATTAGAATTGTGTAGGGATACGGGATAAGCATCAGTCTGCCTCATTAAAGGAGAGCCTATTGGAGAATGTGCCCTGTATCACTAACTAGGTATCTCTCTCTCCTATCAAATCAACCTGTAATAGACTCACTGGAGAGAGAGGGCTAGAGGAATGGAGGGAGACATTGTAATGGGGAGTGTATTCTCTCACAGCCTCTCTCAGTGAGGGGGAGGGAAGAGGAGGTGGGGTAGAAGAGTCTTAGTGTTATTATGTACGACTTGTGTATTTTCTCTCCAGTCACACACACTGGCCTGCACTGATGGGCTATGGCCTCAACCAGCCGCTCTACTCACCCACTCGTCAACAGAACAGTCTGAAAACACGGTCATCAACTCACACTGGAGACCACTTAAGAGTGTATAATATAAAATGCACAGTGAATAGCACAGTGAATATGTTTATCTCTGAATGTGCATGAGTATGTGTTGACCTACCCTGCAGAGGTCTTCTTCATTTTGGCACAGAGGAGCAGGTCTGTAAAGAGGAAGACGTGACGCAGTTTCCTGGAACCCTCCGACATCTCCACCAGGAAACCATCCTTCACCAGCTGACGAGCCTACCAGGGAGAGAAACTCCATGACTTCACTTCCTGTGGCATGCACTGCACGGGGCAGCTAGCCTAGCTGTAAACATTCACTTCCTGTTCTGAGCCCTGGGCCTAGTCTGAGGGATACTGCCTATCACACACACACAGTTAAAGAGACAGGATGTACTGTAGGAGGTATAGGTCAGAGTTCAGCAATATGAAAGATATTTTCTTGTTGTCTACATTCTCCAAGAGAATCATCAGCTAGAATCATCTGTCCATCTCTAGCGAGCCAACTAAGAAACCTAAAATAAGGCCGAGCTAAACCAGAACTGGAGTAATCAAAAAGTGTGAGCCAAAGAGGGCAGAGACAGTTTTCCAATTCTGGTAGCAGACAGACAATGAATGGAGAACTGACTGGGAGGCTAAAAACTTAGCTGACTGAATGAAATAGGTATATAGAGAGAAGGATAGAGGGAGGAAAGCTGAAGAGAGGGGGTTAGAGAGGGAGAAAGGAGAAAAAAATAAGTGACAGAACGAAACAAAGGTAGTGTTAGAAAGAGGGAAACATCAAACAACCCTACAATGCATGCTGAGAGAGAAAGAGAGAAAGAGAGAGAGAGAGAGAGAGAGAGAGAGAGAGAGAGAGAGAGAGAGAGAGAGAGAGAGAGAGAGAGAGAGAGAGAAATGAAGAGACTAAGGGCAGGAGGAGGAGAGACACTGTCGGTTTCTTTCTGACCCCAAAACACAATTCACAACAAGGTTACAACATGAATTGCTGAAAAGCATTGGGTAGTCTGTTACAATGGTGTGTATGTGAGAGTGTGAGACCCACCTCTCCCTTAGGCGTGGTGACGGCGGTCCTGCGGGGGTCGATCTCTTCGTTGATGGAGGACAGGAAGTTCTGGGAGATCCTCAGAGCGTCCTGCAGCAGGGGGAAGTCTGGGTGAACCTTAGGGGTGTGCTTCAGCAGGTCCTATTATAACACACACAGAGAGACCATTAGATATTACACACACACACACACACAGAGACCATTAGATATTACACACACCGGGGACACAGAGACACCAATTTAAAAACATACAGACCCCCATCCATTCAAATGATTGTCTATGGACAGTCAATGTACAGGTGTTTTTAAACATAATACCAGATCTACTGATCCATGTTGATGAATTGTACTTTTTGGATGTTTGGCTGGGTTTTCTAACATCATCCCCTCTAATAAAAGCATGTGAGAGTCTCTCCTTGATGGAACAGTGGGTGTAACTAATTATTTTACTTTTAAAGTGCTACCTAATGGCTGAGACAGTCTGCTTCCACATTGCTAATATCTTATCTCAGCGTAACTAAAATACTTTTTTCAGAGGAGCGTGTGAAAGAAAAGACAATCTCTTTTCCATTGGCTGATTTATGCCTTGTCAGCACACCTCAGTCAATTTATTGTGACAACCTCTGGAAGGTTGAGCTGATGGTCCAGTACAGTCCAGTACATGTCTCTGTACGGTATATAAGAGAAAATAATACAGAAACGTTCACCATCTGTGGCTGTGCCCCAAATGGCACCATATTCCCTATACATATTGCACTATGGGCCCTGGTCAAACCCAATGGGGCCTGGTCAAAAACAGGGTGCCATTTGGGACGTAGACCGTGTCTTTGATTTGCATGATCTGGACTGACCTTTGTTTGTAGGAAACCAACTGGTGTTTGTTTAGCCATGGTTCCACTAGCTTTATGTAAAACATATTCATGAAATGCACTGGAAGCTAGACTGGAGGAGACGTCTAGGCATCTCGGCTTGCTCTGTGGGCGGCTTCCGCTTTCCACTTGGTTGTAGCCCATCATAGACCGTGCAGAGGAAAGGTATAGGCTTGGCAAATGGAATGGAACACTTCCTATAAGCAGCAGAAGGCAGGGTTTGACTTTGCAGGTGGATCCATAACCAAGCTGCATTGTTAAGCCCTTCGGGGCTTTCTAGATAAATTCCTCCCAGCTCCATCACTGTGTTTCTCATGACTGCACAACGTGACAGCACCAACTCTTAATCCCTGATGTGTATCGATCTTGTCCTATCTATTTAATCTAGCTCTCCCCTCTAATCCAATCTTGTCATTTGTCTCAGCGCAGATCAGGAATCCCTCATGGCTGTACCACGTGCGTGTACTCACATGAAGAACCAGTGTGCTTCTGGTCACACGGTCAATCGGCTTGTACAGGAGAGCTGTGGGAAAGGACAAGAAGAGGGCACTCAGTTTGGCTTGGTTTGAGACGCACACAGGCACACACACACACACACACACACACAAATGCAGAAAAACACAAGTCAAAAAGCCTATTACATGCTTGGCTGGGCAGTTTCCTGCAGTAGGGGGCAGACAATTCTATCATTCACAATCTCAGGTGTCTGCTAACCTGCAGAGACGCACAGGCACTAATGTAATTCCCTCTAAGCTCTGTTATTCACTTTCTGCTGAACAAGGTTGTGCTCAGAAACCTTCCCACTCAATCCACATCAGGATGAACTTCCTGACCCTGTCTACATTTCTCGTTCTCACACAGCTCTTCAAACGATAAATCATATAGATGACCAGAGCGCCAAATGGGAATGCAGTACTTCTATACAGCAGAGCAGGGTGAATTCATACAGTGTGTAAGTGGTTGAATCAAGGTCTTTGCCCTCTCCTTCAACCCCACACACACACACACTCAGTCGATCGAGCTCGCTCTCACACACTTGCAGCCCTTTGTTTCAACTTCACAATGATAGACTCTGCTTGGTAACAGGGCTTACGTAATCCCTTGTTGGGTTCACACACACACACACACACACACAACCAGTCAAAAGTGTGGACACACCTACTCATTCCAGGGTTTTTCTTTACAGTGTAGAATTTTCTACAGTGTAGAATAGTAGTGAAGACATCAAAACTATGAAATAACACACATGGAATCATGTAGTAACCAAAAAAGGTGTTAAACAAATCAAAAGTAGCCACCCTTTGCCTTGACGACAGCTTTGCACACTCTTGGCATTCTCTCAACCAGCTTCATGAGGAATGCTTCTCCATGATGGACTGTCGTTTCTCTGCTTATTTGAGCTGTTCTTGCCATAACATGGACTTGGTTTTTCACCAAATATGTCTATCTTCTGTATACCACCCCTACCTTGTCACAACACAACTGATTGTCTCAAACGCATTAAAAAGGAAAGGAATTCCACAAATGAACTTAACTTCTTAGGGAGCAGCGCATGAGGTGACCGTTTTGGAGACCCTGGCGTGCCCAAAGTAAAATGCCTCCCATTCAGGCCCAGAAAATAGGATATGCACATATTTAGTACCATTGGATAGGAAACACTCTGAATTTTCCAAAACTGTTAACCATTTGTCTGTGAGTAAAACAGAACGGATATGGCAGGCGAAACCCCGAGGAATTTCTGTCCTGGAAAAAGTGGTTTTGACACATTGCTCGTTTGGAACCCCTCCCTTATGAAAATGCACATAAGGGCATATGAATGCAGTACCGATCGCTTCCTCTGGATGTCAACAGTCTCGAGACAGTGTTCAGATTTTTTTTAGGTGCTATTAGAGCAGAGAAGAAGAGGAATCAGGAAGTGTCCCCTCAGATGTCAATAGAAGAGGACGCACGCTCTCGCCAAGCGCGCTCTGTGGTTTTTTCCATTCTTATAGCCCAGTTTATATTCCGGTTGAATTATTATAGTAAATATACATAAAAGTGTTCCTAAGGATACATTAAAAAGGATGTTTATAGGTATAAGTTGAACGAGTTCTCTTCACGTTTCAATGGAGGAGTGGAGGCTGTAGTTTCTGATTATAACGCGGAACCAAACTGAGATTTATGGATATAATACATTACTTTTTCTAACAAAAGAACCATGGATTGTCTTCGTTGGACACTTAGGAAGACCTCAGCAGAAGTTCTTCAACAGGTAATTGATTTGTGTGTTGTGTGTGAACCGTGAAGGCTAATGAATTCATGGTAATGGGAAAAATAGTGAAGGTGCTACCCTCAAACAATCAAATGTGGTGCTTTTGCAGTAAAGCCTTTTTTGAAATCTGACAACGCTGTGATATTGCCAAGAAACAGAGCTTTTGATGAGTATGAAACACTTGTATATTGGTGCATGTTTAACTTCACCGGCTCCAGCAGAAAAACTGACTGTTTTGGAGAGCCTGGCGTGCCCAAAGTAAAATGCCTCCCATTTAGGCCCAGAAAATGGGATATGCATATATTTAGTACCATTGGATAGGAAACACTCTGAATTTTCCAAAACTGTTAACCATTTGTCTGTGCGTCAATCACAACGCATTTGGCAGGCAAAACCCTGAGGAATCTCTGTCCTGAAAAAAAGTCATTTTGACACATTGCTCATTTTTGAGCCCCTCCCTATCCAAAATGACCATATATAGGCATGTGAACTCAGTGCACGTCGCTTCCTTATGATGTCATCAACCACGAGACGGTGTTTTACTCCATCTTGGGGAATTTCGCCATTGATAAACAGCTTGGAACGAGACCACGTTATGAAAACTCTTCAGAGTGCGTGCATGAGAAGGCGCTGTGCCTTATTTATCGCTTTTAGCTGTTCAGTTTATATTCCGGCTGATTTATAATAGTACATATACGTAAAAGGGTTCCTAAGGATACATTTAAAACTATGTTTGATTGTTTTTGGACAAGTTTATAGGTAACTTTTGAACGAGTTGGCGCTGCGTTTCAAAAAGAGTAATGGAGGCTGTCGTTTTGCATGAACCAAATGGAGGATTTATGGATAAAAGACGTTACTTTTTCTAACAAAAGAACCATGGATTGTCTTCGTTGGACACTTAGGAAGACCTCAGCAGAAGTTCTTCAACAGGTAATTACTTTGTTTTCGCTGTGAAATGTGTTATGTGTGTGCCATGATTGCTAATCGATACATGGCTATTGGAAAATATGTGAGGTGCTACCCTCAAACAAATGAATGTGCTGCTTTCGCCGTAAAGCCTTTTTGAAATCTGACAACGCTGTGATATTGCCAAGAAACAGAGCTTTTGATGAGTATGGAACACTTGTATATAGCTGGATGTTTAATAATTCAATTTTCGGATTTTAAATCTGGCGCTACAGGTTTTAGCTGGTAGTGTCGGGATGATCCCGCTAGCGACCCACTGGTATTTGAGTCGTTAATAATTCAACTTTTGGATTTTGAATTTGGCGCCTTGCATTTCACCTGGTAGTGTCGGGAGCTAGTGCCCCACCACTCCCTAAGAAGTTAACAAGGCACACCTGTCAATCGAAATGCATTCCAGGTGACTACCTCATGAAGCTGGTTGAGAGAATGCCAAGTGTGCAAAGCTTTCATCAAGAGAAAGGGTGGCTACTTTGAAGAATCTCATATATAAAATATATTTTGATTTGTTTAATACTTTTTTGGTTACTACATGATTCCATGTGTGTTATTTCATAGTTTATGTATTCACTAATATTCTACAATGTAGAAAATAGTAAAATAAAGAAAAACCCTTGAATGAGTAGGTGTGTCCAAACTTTGACTGGTACTGTACATACGCACACAGCGTCTTATTAAAATTTTTTACCTTTATTTTACTAGGCAAGTCAGTTAAGAACAAATTCGTTTTTCAATGACGGCCTTGAACAGTGGGTTAACTGCCTGTTCAGAGGCAGAACGACAGATTTGTACCTTGTCAGCTCGGGGATTTGAAGCAACCTTTCGGTTACTAGTCCAACACTCTAACCACTAGGCTACCCTGCCGCCCCAAACTGCTATTGGTTACATAGCAGTTTGCTTCCATTGCAGATTTACTCTGCTACTACGGAAACTATGCAGACTTCTGTGCGCACACACACTCCAAATCACATTTCTATCCTAAACTTCTCTTAAATCGGTCTCTGTCTCTTTCTTCTTCCTCTCACATCTCAGGAGCCAATCCAGTTACAAACCAGATCTGTGACACTAAGAGGATTTTCCAAGAGGCTTTTCAGCTGACACAGAAAGAGATGTGTTGTGACAGACTGGGTGAGAACCGAGAGAGAGATTGAGAGATTGAGAAAAAGATAGAAAGGAGAATATGCTAAAAAGCCAGAGAAATCCAAGCCCCTGTTGATATGTTGACTGAACATCCTAAGCTTTGGTAATGAGCTGCTTATGATCTCTGACTAACACTTCACTTACTTATTCTCCCCCTCCCCAAAAAACAACCACCTCCTGCTTTGTACTGACTCAACAGCCTTCATCTCCAAGGACTCAGTCAGTCAGGAACTCTGCAGTGCAGACAGAAGCACAGTTCAAAGTCCAGCAGCAGAGAGAGGAAAGAGACGAGAGGAGAAGATGAGAAGAGGAGTGGAGTGAGGGATGCTGATTAGAGGAGTTATGGAGAAGTGAGGGCTGCTGATTATAGGTAACCAATAGAGCTTCACAGGGGGGTGCCTGTGATGGAACCCTCAAGGTCACCGTGAAAACCTGACGGACAGCTCTTCCTCGGTAACCAGGGGGTCAATGTGGGTCAAAGACAATCAGCAGTCCTAGATATACAACACTGAGACATGGCTTAGATAGAGAGACCTCTGCCAGCCCAGCTCCCTGACTGGGCTAAACTGATCAATGCCAACCGTTGGCCCTCAACCAATGTGCCAACTCAAGAGAGAATAAATAAATCCAACAGGTGTTATTGAATTTGAAAAGGTCATATTGCATCACAACAGTGATGTCATCCTGTCCAGGTAATAAAGCCAGTGATCTAGAATGATCTGGTCTGGGCAGTCCAACAGGAGTGGGAGGACAGGCCTGGCTGTCAGACTAAAATAACTTGGGAGAACATTGTTGGTGGATAGTGTAGCTCCAGAGAAGGAGGGATAGAGCGAGAGAGACGGGCATAGAGATAGGAAATATAATAGTAGGGATTATCAACAGTGGAGCAGAGCGTCTCAGGGGACAGCTGTATGTTTTAACCATGTGACAGCTCTGAAACAGCCCAGTGATGAAACAATAGAACAGATATGGAAATGAACACGTCTTCACACAACAGAACCCCAATGCCTGAGAGACACACGCGCGCGAACACACATGCACACAGCGTGTCCAGCTAGGTGCCATTTGGGATGCAGACCCAGTGTGTGCTAAATTAGACTGGGAGTTGGTCTGTGTTAAATTATTAAATGATGTGTGTTCTGGGATGGAAAAGTGTGCAGAAGAATTCAACTAAGTACCGTGATCATCAGGACTAACTGACTGTGTACACTCTCTCTCTCTCTCACACATTGCCAAAGCAACAATGTATACAATATACATTGTAATAGAATTACAAACAATAATATAAAAAGGTAGTAAATAATAATACAAAATTAAATACAAAAATAATAACAATAAAATGGTAACAGTCAATAGTAGAAATGCAATAAATATAAAAATATAGAAAATTAAACTATAACTAACTTATAAATAACGGTAATCTACATCTGTACTACAACTACCATCATCATCACTACTACTGCTATCGCCATCATTACCATTACCACCCATACTATACGGAATGATAAACAACAATAATAATAGTAGTAACAACAATAGTAATAACAATAACAGCTATAATAAGTAAGTTACTGCTTACTATGCAGATGTTACTATTCAGTGTCCCTCAGGCTATGGCAGGCAAATACATATTTGGCTGCAAGAGGAGCCATTGCTCCTTCGCCCATGAGTATTTTTAGTTTTTCCTCTGGGTTTAATAAGTTAAAATTTGGAATAAATGTAGTCATTTCTGTGAATAACGTATCTCTTGGTGAGGAATATTTATCACAGTAAAGGAGAAAGTGCATCTCTGTTTCTACCTGCCCTGTCGTGCAGTGACCACATACATGCTCCTCTTTGGGTAGCCATGTCTTTTTAGGTCTGCCGGTTTCTATTGCCAATTGGTGGTCACTCAGCCTGTACTTGGTAAGTATCTGTCTCTGCTTCGTATCTCTGACAGAGTAGAGATAATCAGCCAATTCATATTCTCTGTTTAGGGTCAGATAGCAATTTAGTCGGATTTGGGATTTTGTTTCGTTTTTCCAATGTTGTAAATATGAGTCTTTTGATTGGTTAATGATTTTGTTTATTGGAATTCTTTCTTTTGAAGCAGTGCTGGTGTCAGCTTGGTTGGTTAGGTCCAACACCAGCTGACTGAGAGGGCTCGTGTCTGGGCTCAGATCTTGGGTTTGAAGTGCTTTAAATTGCAGACTCTCTCTCTCTCTCCCTCTCTCTCCGTCTCTCTCTCTCTCTCTCTGTGTGTGTGTGTCCGTCTCTCTCTCTCTCTCTGTGTCCGTCTCTCTCTCTCTCTCTCTGTGTCCGTCTCTCTCGCTCTCTCTCTGTGTCCGTCTCTCTCTCTCTCTCTCTCTCTCTGTGTCCGTCTCTCTCGCTCTCTCTCTCTCTGTGTCCGTCTCTCTCGCTCTCTCTCTGTGTCCGTCTCTCTCTCTCTCTCTCTGTGTCCGTCTCTCTCTCTCTCTCTCTGTGTCCGTCTCTCTCTCTCTCTCTCTCTGTGTCCGTCTCTCTCTCTCTCTCTCTCTGTGTCCGTCTCTCTCTCTCTCTCTCTCTGTCCGCTCTCTCTCTCTCTCTCTCTCTCTGTCCGTCTCTCTCTCTCTCTCTCTCTGTGTCCGCTCTCTCTCTCTCTCTCTCTCTGTGTCCGTCTCTCTCTCTCTCTCTCTGTGTCCGTCTCTCTCTCTCTCTCTCTGTGTCTGTCTCTCTCTCTCTCTCTCTGTGTCTCTCTCTCTCTCTCTCTGTGTCCGCTCTCTCTCTCTCTGTGTGTCCGTCTCTCTCTCTCTCTCTCTCTCTGTGTGTCCGTCTCTCTCTCTCTCTCTCTGTGTGTCCGTCTCTCTCTCTCTCTCTGTGTGTCCGTCTCCCTCTCTCTCTCTGTGTGTCCGTCTCCCTCTCTCTCTGTCTGTGCGTCCGTCTCTCTCTCTCTGTCTGTGCGTCCGTCTCTCTCTCTCTCTCTGTCTGTGCGTCCGTCTCTCTCTCTCTCTCTCTGTCTGTCTGTGCGTCCGTCTCTCTCTCTCTCTCTGTGCGTCCGTCTCTCTCTCTCTGTGTCCGTCTCTCTCTCTCTCTCTCTGTGTCCGTCTCTCTCTCTCTCTGTGTCCGTCTCTCTCTCTCTCTCTCTGTGTCCGTCTCTCTCTCTCTGTGTCCGTCTCTCTCTCTCTGTGTCCGTCTCTCTCTCTCTCAAATTCAAATTCAAATTCAAGCTGCTTTATTGGCATGAAAAACATTGTGTCAATATTGCCAAAGCAACAATGTATACAATATACATTGTAATAAAATTAGAAACAATAACATATAATAATATAAAATGGTAGTAAATAATAATACAAAATTAAATACAAAAATAATAACAATAAAATGGTAAGTCAGTAGTAAAAATGTAATAAATTGAAAAAATCTAAATATGGAAAATTAAGCTATAACTAACTTATAACTAAATAATGGTAATCTACATCTGTACTACAACTACCATCATCATCACTACTACTGCCATCACCATCATCATTAAACTGCTATCATTACCATTACCACCCATACCACTACTATACGGAATGATAAACAACAATAATAATAGTAGTAACAATAATATTAATAACAATAACAGCTATAATTAGTAAGTTCCTGTTTACTATGCAGATGTTACTATTCAGTGTCCCTCAGGCTATGGCAGGCAAATACATATTTGGCTGCAAGAGGAGCCATTGCTCCTTCGCCCATGAGTATTTTTAGTTTTTCCTCTGGATTTAATGAGTTAAAATTTGGAATAAATGTAGTCATTTCTGTGAATAATGAATCTCTTGGTGAGGAATATTTATCACAGTAAAGGAGGAAGTGCATCTCTGTTTCTACCTCCCCTGTCGTGCAGTGACCACATACACGCTCCTCCTTGGGTAGCCATGTCTTTTTTTTTTTTTTTTTTTTTCTCTCTCTCTCTCTCTCTCTCTGTGTCCGTCTCTCTCTCTCTCTCTCTCTGTGTCCGTCTCTCTCTCTCTCTCTCTGTGTCCGTCTCTCTCTCTCTCTCTGTGTCCGTCTCTCTCTCTCTCTCTGTGTCCGTCTCTCTCTCTCTCTCTCTCTCTGTGTCCGTCTCTCTCTCTCTCTCTCTCTCTGTGTCCGTCTCTCTCTCTCTCTCTCTCTGTGTCCGTCTCTCTCTGTGTTTGTGCTGATATAACAGCCTCACAGCCGACCTAGCCAATCCCTCCACAACATCACACAGGCAACGGCTATGCAAAGAGAAGTGTGAGCACAACCGCATATGCAAAACACACAGAAACTGTATGCGCACACACACACACACACACGTCTACCGCGTGCATAGGAAGGCCCCAGTCACACAAGTCAGACTGTTCTCTCTGCTACCGCACGGTAAGCAGTACCGGAGCGCCAAGTCTAAGTCCAAAAGGCTCCTTAACTTCTTAAGGAGCAGCAAGGTGCGCTGGGGCGCTAGCGCCTAACTCCCGACACTACCAGGTGAAATGCAAGGTGCCAAATTCAAAATCCAAAAGTTGAATTATTAAACATTTATCAATATACAAGTGTTTCATAGTCATCCAAAGCTCTGCTTCTTGGCAATATCACAGCGTTGTCAGATTTCAAAATGGCTTTACGGTGAAAGCACCACATTTGATTGTTTGAGGATAGCACCTCACATATTTTTCTATTACCATAAATTCATAAGCCTTCACGGTTCACAGAAAACACATTTCACAGCGAAAACAAATCAATTACCTTTTGTAGAACTTCTGCTGAGGGCTTCCCAAGTGTCCAACGAAGACAATCCATGGTTCTTTTGTTAGAAAAAGTAATGTATTATATCCATAAATCTCCGTTTGGTTGGCGCGCGTAATGAGAAAATACAGCCTCCACTCAACCATTGAAACGTGAAGAGAACTCGTTCAACTTATACCTATAAACTTGTCCAAGAACAATCAAACATAATTGTAAATGTATCCTTGGGAACACTTTTATGTATATATAGTATAATATTTCAACCGGAATATAAACTGGGCGATAAGAAAGGAAAAAAACAGAGCGCGCCAGCCGGGAACACGCATTTTCTTCTATTGACATCTGTGTGGCCACTTCCTAAATCTTCTTCTATCCACTAAAGCAGCTAAAAAGAATCAAAACACTGTCTCGAGACTGTTGACATCCAGATGAAGCAATAGGTACTGCATTCATATGCCCTTATATGGGCATTTTCATAAGGGAGGGGTTCCCAATGAGGCAATGTGTCAAAACCACTTTTTCCAGGACAGAAATTCCTCGGGTTTTCGCCTGCCATATCCGTTCTGTTATACTCACAGACAAAATGTTAACACTTTTAGAAACTTCAGAGCGTTTCCTATCCAATGGTACTAAATATGTGCATATCCTATTTTCTGGGCCTGAATGGGAGGCATTTTACTTTGGGCACGCCAGGCTCTCCAAAACAGTCATCTCGTGCGCTGCTCCCTAAGAAGTTAACAGCTTCTACCCCCAAACCATAAGACTGCTAAACAATTAATAAAATGGCCACCCGAAAAATTTGCATTGACACCTCCGCCCCCTTTGTTTGTACACTGCTGCTACTTGCTGTTTATTATCTATGCATAGTCACTTCACCCTACCTGCATGTACAAATTACCTCAACTAACCTGCATCCCCACACTGACTCGGTACCACCTGTATATAGCCTCGTTATTGTTATATAATTATGTTACTTTTATTTATTTTGTATTATTTGTTTACTTTAGTTTATTTATTAAAGATTTTCTTAACTCCATTTTCTTAAAACTGCATTGTTGAGAGAGAGCGCCAAATTCAAATTACAAAAATACTAATTTCAAACATTCATGAAAATACAAAATGCTGCACACCCTTCTTGTTAACATTGTCGGATTTCAAAAAGGCTTTACGGCGAAAGCAGAACATTTGAATGTCTGAGGACAGCGCCCCGCTCAAAAACACAATTAGCATAATAACATAACCAGCAGAGGCGTCACAAAACTCAAAAATAGCATAAAATAAATCGCTTACCTTTGATGATCTTCCTCTGATAGCATACCCAAGCGTCCAGGTTACACAATAAAAGGTCCTTTTGTTCGATAAAGTTCCTCTTTATATCCATATAGCTCCGTTTGGTTGGCGCATTTTGTTCAGTAATCCACCTGCCCAAAGGCTTTCATCCATGCAGACAAACGATATCCCAAAAGTACCCGTAAAGTTCATCGAAAAAAGTCAAACAGCATTTATAAATCAATACTCAGATACCCTAAAATGAATATAAACTAGAATATTTCAGACAGAATATAACCTGCTGAATAGAAGAGAAAAAGAACTGAGCGCGCATTCCCTGTTACGCGCAAAATCCAAAACAGTTCACTTGACGTGGACTCAGGATCAAGTGGGTTTATTCCCTTGATTTTCATGATTGAAGCTTCAAACCTTTTTCTAAAGACTGTTGACATCTAGTGGAAGCCATAGGAACTGCAATCTGGGGGTTAAACTATGAGGCTTTGAATAGCTGGCCTATTGAAAACAGTGTGACATGACTGATTCAGACATTCCGGATGGATTTTGCCTGCCACATCAGTTCTGTTATACTCACAGATATTATTTTAACAGTTTTAGAAACTTCAGAGTGTTTTATCCAAAGCTACTAATTATATGCATATCCTAGCTTCTGGGCCTGAGAAACAGGCAGTTTACTTTGAGCACGTTTTTCATCCGAACTTCAAAATACTGCCCCCTAGCCCTAAGAAGTTAAGGGCTTGTTAGTAAACATTTCACAGTAAGGTCTACACCTATTTTATTCGGAGCATGTGACAAATAAAAATGTATTAATTTGATAAAACTTGATTTGATTTTGATGTTATTTGAGGCAGGAGTGGCAAAGCAAAAGATTTTGTCTTCATCGGCAGAAATGAGAGGATAGAGAGAATGTGGCTAGAGACGAGAGTAGCGATGCAGCGGTTTTATATCAATATCAAATATTTTCTGGGTAACAATTAAGTATCTTACTGTAATAGATTTCTATTCAAATGGGAAAAGCAAGAATTTTGCTAGGACTGTCTGGGAGTGGGGAGGGGGAAAACTAAAGACTAGATGTTATCGCAGAGAGGTTTGGAAATCTCTTGGTGATGTCACCATGGAAAGTCAAAACTCCCGCCCTGCGCAGATTGTAATTTTAACCAGCAACTATTAGGAAATAACACTGATCAATATTTCCACACTTTTACAGTGTTAGTTTTATCAGCTGTTGTACAATATTACTTAAAACACAGGAAAACATAATATTGATTGCAATGGGGCTTTTTAAAAAAGAGCCATAGCAGCTTCAGTACCTTCAGACACACACATCTACAGTTGAAGTCTGAAGTTTACATACACCTTAGCCAAATATATTTAAACTCAGCTTTTCACAATTCCTGACATTTAATCCTAGTAAAAATTCTGTGTCTTAGGTCAGTTAGGATCACCACTTTATTTTAAAAATGTGAAATGTCAGAATAATAGTAGAGAGAATGATTTATTTCAGCTTTTATTTCTTTCATCACATTCCCAGTGGGTCAGAAGTTTACATACACTCAATTAGTATTTGGTAGCATTGCCTTTAAATTGTTTAACTTGGGTCAAACGTGTTGGGTAGCATTTCACAAGCTTCCCACAATAAGTAGGGTGAATTTTGGCCCATTCCTCCTGACAGAGCTGGTGTAACTGATTCCGGTTTCTAGGCTTCCTTGCTCGCAAACGCTTTTTCAGTTCTGCCCACACATTTTCTATAGGATTGAGGTCAGGGCATTGTGATGGCCACTCCAATACCTTGACTGTGTTGTTGTTAAGCCATTTTGCCACAACCTTGAAGGTATGCTTGGGGTCATAATCCATTTGGAAGACCCATGAGATGTTGCTTCAATATATCCACATAATTTCCCTTCCTCATGATGCCATTTATTTTACAAAGTGCACCAGTCCATCCTGCAGCAAAGCACCCCCACAACATGATCCTGCCACCCCCGTGCTTCACGGTTGGGATGGTGTTCTTCAGCTTGCAAGCGTCTCCCTTTTCCTCCAAACATAATGATGGTCATTATGGCCAAATAGTTCTATTTTTGTTTCATCAGACCAGAGGTCATTTCTCAAAAAAGTATGATCTTTGTCCCCATGTGCAGTTGCAAACCGTAGTCTGGCTTTTTTTATGGCAGGTTTTGGAGCAGTGGGTTCGTCCTTGCTGGGCGGCCTTTCAGGTTATGTCAATATAGGACTCGTTTTACTGTGGAAATAGATACTTTTGTACCCGTTTCCTCCAGCATCTTCCTCCAGGTCCTTTGCTGTTGTTCTGGGATTGATTTGCACTTTTCACATCAAAGTACATTAATCTCTAGGAGACAGAACGCGTCTCCTTCCTTAGCGGTATGACGGCTGCGTGGTCCCATAGTGTTGAAGCCAAATTTCTTCAGCCTCCTGAGGTTGAAGAGGCGCTGTTGCGCCTCTTTCACCACGCTGTCTGTGTGGGTGGACCATTTCAGTTTGTCCGTGATGTGTACGCCGAGGAACTTAAAACTTTCCACCTTCTCCACTACTGTCCCGTCGATGTGGATAGGGGGGTGCTCCCTCTGCTGTTTCCTGACGTCCACGATCATCTCCTTTGTTTAGGTTATTTTCCTGACACCACACTCACCTCCTCCCTGTAGGCAGTCTCGTCGTTGTTGGTAATCAATCCTACCACAGTAGTGTCGTCTGCAAACTTGATGATTGAGTTGGAGGCGTGCATGGCCATGCAGTCATGGGTGAACGGAGTACAGGAGAGGGCTGAGAACGCACCCTTGTGGGGCCCCAGTGTTGAGTATCAGCGGGGTGGAGATGTTTCCTACCCTCACCACCCGGGGGCCGGCCCGCAGGAAGTCCAGAACCCAGTTGCACAGGGCGGGGTCGAGACCCAGGGTCTCGAGCTTAATGACAAGTTTGGAGGGTACTATGGTGTTAAATGCTGAGCTGTAGTCGATGAAGAGCATTCTTACAAACAGTAAGGGAAAAAAAGTATTTGATCCCCTGCTGATTTTGTACGTTTGCCCCCTGACAAAGAAATTATCAGTCTAATTTTAATGGCAGGTTTATTTGAACAGTGAGAGACAGAATAACAAAGAAAATTTGAAAAACGCATGTGAAAAATGTTATAAATTGATTAGCACTTTAATAAGGGAAATAAGTATTTGACCCCCTCTCAATCAGAAAGATTTCTGGCTCCCAGGTGTCTTTTATACAGGTAACGAGCTGAGATTAGGAGCACACTCTTAAAGGGAGTGCTCCTAATCTCAGTTTGTTACCTGTATAAAAGACACCTGTCCACAGAAGCAATCAATCAATCAGATTCCAAACTCTCCACCATGGCCAAGACTAAAGTGCTCTCCAAGGATGTCAGGGACAATATTGTAGACCTACACAAGGCTGGAATGGACTACAAGACCATCGCCAAGCAGCTTGGTGAGAAGGTGACAACAGTTGGTGCGATTTTTCGCAAATGGAAGAAACACAAAAGAACTGTCAATCTCCCTCGACCTGGGGCTCCATGCAAGATCTCACCTCGTAGAGTTGCAATGATCATGAGAACGGTGAGGAATCAGCCCAGAACTACACGGGAGGATCTTGTCAATGATCTCAAAGCAGCTGGGACCATAGTCACCAAGAAAACAATTGGTAACACACTAACACGCGGTGAAGGACTGAAATCCCGCAGCGCCCAAAGGTCCCACTGCTCAAGAAAGCACATATACATGCCCGTCTGAAGTTTGCCAATGAACATCTGAATGATTCAGAGGACAACTTGGTAAAAGTGTTGTGGTCAGATGAGACCAAAATGGAGCTCTTTGGCATCAACTCAACTGGCCGTGTTTGGAGGAGGAGGAATGCTGCCTATGACCCCAAGAACACCATCCCCACCGTCAAACATGGAGGTGGAAACATTATGCTTTGGGTTTTTTTTTTTTATTTATGCTTTGGGGACAGGACAACTTCACCGCATCAAAGGGACGATGGACGGGGCCATGTACCGTCAAATCTTGGGTGAGAACCTCCTTCCCTCAGCCGGGGCATTGAAAATGGGTTGTGGATGGGTATTCCAGCATGACAATGACCCAAAACACACAGCCAAGGCAACAAAGGAGTGGCTCAAGAAGAAGCACATTAAGGTCCTGGATTGGCCTAGCCAGTCTCCAGACCTTAATCCCATAGAAAATCTGTGGAGGGAGCTGACGGTTCGAGTTGCCAAACGTCAGCCTCGAAACCTTAATGACTTGGAGAAGATCTGCAAAGAGGAGTGGGACAAAATCCCTCTTGAGATGTGTGCAAACCTGGTGGCCAACTACAAGAAACGTCTGACCTCTGTGATTGCCAACAAGGGTTTTGCCACCAAGTACTAAGTCATGTCTGGCAGAGGGGTCAAATACTTATTTCCCTCATTAAAAGGCAAATCAATTTATAACACTTGCGTTTTTCTGGATTTTGTTGTTATTCTGTCACTGTTCAAATAAACCTACCATTAAAATTATAGACTGATCATTTCTTTGTCAGTGGGCAAACGTACAAAATCAGCAGGGAATCAAATACTTTTTTCCCTCACTGTAGGTATTCCTCTTGTCCAGATGGGTGAGGGCAGTGTGCAGTGTGATTGCGTCGTCTGTGGACCTATTGGGGCGGTAAGCAAATTGGAGTGGGTCTAGGGTGTCAGGTACGGTGGAGGTGATATGATCCTTGACTAGTCTCTCAAAGCACTTCATGATGATGGAAGTGAGTGCTACGGGGCGATAGTCGTTTAGCTCAGATACCTTAGCTTTCTTGGGAAAAGGAACAATGGTTGCCCTCTTGAAGCATGTGGGAACAGCAGACTGGGATAAGGATTTATTAAATATGTCCGTAAACACACCAGCCAGCTGGTCTGCGCATGCTCTGAGGACGCTGCTAAGGATGCCGTCTGGGCCGGCAGCCTTGCGAAGGTTAACACGTTTAAATGTTTTACTCACGTTGGCTGCGGTGAAGGAGAGCCCGCAGGGTTTGGTAGCAGTCAGTGGCACTGTATTGGCCTCAAAGCGAGCAAAGAAGTTGTTTAGTTGGTCTGGGAGCAAGACATCGGTGTCCGCGACGGGGCTGTTTTTCCTTTTTGTAGTCCGTGATTGACTGTAGACCCTGCCACATACGTCTCGTGTCTGAGCCGTTGAATTGCGACTCTACTTTGTCTCTATACTGACGCTTAGCTTGTTTGATTGCCCTGCGGAGGGAATAGCTACACTGTATTTGGTCATGTTTCCGGTCACCTTGATTAAAAGCAGTGGTTCGCGCTTTCAGTTTTGCGCGAATGCTGCCATAAATCCATGGTTTCTGGTTGGGGACAGTTTCCCCAACCAGAAATATTCACAGTGGGTACCATTCACAGTGGGTAACACATCATCGATGCACTTTGTAAAAAACTCACCCAACGAATCAACGTATACATCAATGTTGTTGTCCGATGCTATCCGGAACATATCCCAGTCCACGTGATTAAAGCAATCTTGAAGCGTGGAATCAGATTGGTCGGACCAGCGTTGAACAGACCTGAGCACGGGAGTTTCCTGTTTTAGTTTCTGTCTATAGGCTGGGAGCAACAAGATGGAGTCGAGGTCAGATTTGCCAAAAGGAGGGCGAGGGAGGGCTTTGTATGCATCGCGGAAATTAGAGTTTTACCAGCCCGGGTCACGCATTCGATATGCTGATAAGATTAGCCTTGTTAAAATCCCCAGCTACAATAAATGCAGCCTCAGGATATGTGGTTTCCAGTTTACATAGAGTCCAATGAAGTTCTTTCAGGGCCGTCGAGGTGTCTGCTTGGGGGGGATATACACGGCTGTGATTATAATCGAAGAGAATTCTCTTGGTAGATAATGCGGTCGGCATTTGATCGTAAGGAATTCTGGGTCAGGTGAACAAAAGGACTTGAGTTCCTGTATGTTATGATCCCACCATGACTCGTTAATCATAAGGCATACACCCACACCCTTCTTCTTACCAGAGATGTTTGTTTCTGTCGGCGCCATGTGTGAAGAAACCGGTTGGCTGTACCGACTCTGATAACGTATCCCGAGTGAGCCATGTTTCCGTGAAACAAAGAATGTTACAATCTCTGATGTCTCTCTGGAAGGCAACCCTTTCTTGAATTTCGTCTACCTTGTTGTCAAGAGACTCAACATTGGCGCGTAGTATACTCGGGAGCGGTGGGAGATGTGCCCGTCTACAGAGCCTGACCAGAAGACCGCCTTGTCTGCCCCTTCTGTGGCGCCATTGTTTTGGGTCGCCTACTGGGATCCGATCCATTGTCCTGGGTGGTGGTCCAAACAGAGGATCCGCTTCGGGAAAGTCGTATTCCTGGTCGTAATGTTGGTAAGTTGACGTTGCTCTTATATCCAATAGTTCCTCCGGGCTGTATGTAATAAGACTTAATATTTCCTGGGGTAACAATGTAAGAAATAATACGTAAAAAAACGAAATATTGCATAGTTTCCTAAGAACGCGAAGCGAGGCGTCCATCTCTGTCGGCGCCAAACACAATTGGAAGCTTCTAAAGCCATGACATCATTTTCTGGAATTTTCCAAGCTGTTTAAAAGGCACAGTCAACTTAGTGTATGTAAACTTCTGACCCACTGGAATTGTGATACAGTTAATAAGTGAAATAATCTGTCTATAAACAATTGTTGGAAAAATTACTTGTGTCTTGCACAAAGTAGATGTCCTAACCGACTTGCCAAAACTATAGTTTGTTAACCTCTTGGGGATAATTAAGGAGCAGTGGGGCGCTAGCGCCCCATCCTTGACAACATCCGGAAAAATGTAGAGCGCCAAATTCAAAATGCAAATGTAGTATTATAAAACATTCATAATTTTTTTTCAAAAAGGCTTTATGGCAAAAGCACAACATTTGATTGTCTGAGGACAGCACCCCATGTACTTCCCATATTAGCATACTAATAAAACCAACGCAGGTGTCACAAAACACATAAAAAGAGCTAAAATAGATGATCTTCTGCTGAGGGCAATCCGAAGTGTCCAAACAAGACATCCAATGTTCCTTTTGTTAGAAAAAGTCCCTATTTATATCCATAAATCTCAGTTTGGTTGGCGTGTTCTGTTCAGAAAATCCACTGTTCACTCGCCCAATATAGAAGACACAGAGACCGGTAAAAATATACCTATAAACTGTGTCCAAACAAATCAAACCACGTTTCTAATCGATCCTTAGCTACACTATTAACGATTATATTTCACTTGGATAATATCCTGGGCGATAGTAAAGTAAAATACTGAGGTGCGAGCTCCCGGGTCCCTCGCGCCAGACAGAAATCACTTAGTCACTCCACTTGGAAAAACGTCCTGTATTCCACTAGTATTCAAGATAAACTCTTGAAACCTTTTTCTAAAGACGGTTGACATCTAGTGGAAGCCATAGGTACTGCAACCTGGGTCCTGGATTTCAGCAGATCCCATAGACAACCATTGGAAAAGAAGGCATATCACAAAAAAACATTTTTCCGGATGGATTTTGCTCGGGTTTTCGCCTGCCATATCAGTTCTGCTATACTCACAGACATTATTTTAACAGTTTTAGAAACTTCAGAGTGTTGTCTATCCAATAGTTCTAATTATGTGCATATCCTTTCTGGGCCTGAGTGGCAGGCATTTTACTTTGGGCACGCCAGACTCTCCAAAACTCCCAACACTGCCGCCGCTCCCTAAATAAGAAATTTGTGGAGTGGTTGAAAAATGAGTTAATGACTCCAACCTAAGTGTATGTAAACTTCCGACTTCAACTGTAGATCAGAACACATCTAGATCGGAACACATCTGTTATATTTATGTGTGTTTTTCTTACTCTGTAAAAGCCACAAAAGTTAAAAAAATTAATAATTAAAGAACGCATCTCTTTACCTTCCATGGTGACATTTGTGGTACAGTCCTTAGAGTCCTTGGGTCCCTTTACTTTCAGGTTCTGGAAGAAAATGTATGATTTGTGATTACTGGTGTATTACAGTTTTAGCAGTATAGGAATTTAGCAGTTTAGGAATTTAGCAGTATAGGAATTTACCAGTATAGGGACAGGGTATAGAAGCAGGACACACGCACACAAACAGAGACACAAACAGCCTGACTGAGGCAGAGTTGAGCTGAGAGGACTAATGAAGAGGAATGGGGCTGCAGCAGTAGACTGCAGGGCTGGACAAACACACACAACAAATATGTACACACAACCCCCTATATGAGCAGCACTCACAACTGATGCACAGGGAAATTACTGTAATTTACAGCTAGCTGTGTGTGTGTGTGTGTGTGTGTGTGTGTGTGTGTGTGTGTGTGTGTGTGTGGGTGTGGGTGTGTGTGTGTGTGTGGGTGTGAGTGTGTGTGAGTGTGTGACCAGCACCTACCTCAGAGATCTTCCCGAACTGGGTGTTGGCCTGGCTGCATTTCTCTGCTGTCTCCACCGCTGTCTTGTAGTTGTCAACAAAGGCCTTGTACACCCCCAGCTGGCTGGCCTGGAGCACAGAGGAGAGGACACAATATTAACACAGTGGAGAGAGGAAGAGGATGAGGAGGAGAATGAAAGACGCCGGCTCATCAATTACTCATCTCATATGTATATACTGTACTCTATACCATCTACTGCATCTTGCCTATGCCGTTCGGCCATCGACTCAAATCTCGTGCCACTTTAATAATAAAAATATGGATGTAATAAATGTATCACTAGCCACTTTAAACAATGCCACTTTATATAACGCTTACATATCCTACATTACTCATCTACTGCATCTTGCCTATGCCGTTCGGCCATCGCTCATCCATATATTTATATGTACATACTCGTATTCATTCCTTTACACTTGTGTGTATAAGGTAGTTGTTGTGAAATTGTTAGATTACTTGTTAGATACTACTGCATGGTCGGAACTAGAAGCACAAGCATTTCACTACACTCGCATTAACATCTGCTAACCATGTGTATGTGACAAATACAATTTTACTTGGATGAAAAATAAGACAAGTCAAATAAAAAAATATATATAATTGTCACATGTGCCGAATACAACAGGTGTAGACCTTACCGTGAAATGCTTACTTACAAGCCCTTAACCAACAATGCAGTTCAAGAAATAGAGCTAAGAAAATATTTACAAAATAACAATAACGAGGCTATATACAGGGGGTAACAGTACCGAGTCAATGTGCTGGGGTACATGTTAGTCGAGGTAATTTGTACATGTAGGTATGGGTAAAGTGACTATGCATAGATAATGGACAGCGCATAGCAGCAGTGAAAAAACAAATGGTTGGGGGTAAATGTAATAGTCCAGATGGCCATTTGATGAATTGTTCAGCAGTCTTATGGCTTGGGGTAGAAGCTGTTAAGGAGCCTTTTCGTCCTAGACTTGGCGCTCCAGTACCGCTTGCCGTGCGGTAGCGGAGAGAACATTCTATGACTTGGGTGACTGGAGTCTTTGACAATTTTTGGGGCCTTCCTCTGACACCACCTAGTATATAGGTCCTGATTGGCAGGAAGCTTGGCCCCAGTGATGTACTTGGCCGTACACACTAAACTCTGTAGCGCCTTACAGTCAGATGCCGAGCAGTTGTCATACTTGGCGATGATGCTCTCAATGTTGCAGCTGTATAACATTTTGAGGATCTGGGGACCCATGCCAAATCTTTTCAGTCTCCTGAGGGTGAAAAGGTGTTGTCATGCCCTCTTTACGACTGTATTGGTGTGTTTGGACCATGATAGTTTGTTGGTGATGTGGACACCAAGGAACTTGAAACTCTCGACCCGCTCCACTACAGCCCCGTCGATGTTAATGAAGGCGTGTTCGGCACTTTCCTGTAGTCCAAAATCAGCTCCTTTGTCTTGCTCACATTGAGGTAGAGGTTGTTGTCCTGGTACCACACTGCCAGGTCTCTGACCTCGTCCCTTTAGACTGTCTCATCATTGTTGGTGATCAGGCCTACCACTGTTGTGTCGTCAGCAAACTTAATGATGGTGTTGGAGTCGTGTTGGCCACGCAGTCGTGGGTGAACAGGGAGTACAGGAGGGGACTAAGACCGCACCCCCGGGGGTCCCAGTGTTGAGGATCAGCGTGGCAGATATGTTGTTGCCTACCCTTACCACCTGGGGGCAGCCATTCAGGAAGTTCAGGATCCAGTTGCAAAAGGAGGTGTTTAGTCCCAGGGTCCTTAGCTTAGTGATGAGCTTTGTGGGCACTATGGTGTTGTACTGAGCTGAGCCGTAGACAATGAATAGCATTCTCACATAGGTGTTCCTTTTGTCCATCTGGGAAAGGGCAGTGTGGAGTGCGATTGAGATCGCATCATCTGTGGATCTCTTAGGGCGGTATGCGAATTGGAGTGGGTCTAGAGTTTCCGGCATGATGGTGTTGATGTGAGCCATTACCAGCATTTCAAAGCACTTCATGGCTACCGACGTGAGTGCTATGGGGTGGTAATCATTTAGGTAGGTTACCTTCGATTCCTTGGGCACAGGGACTATGGTGATCTGCTTGAAACATGTAGGTATTACAGCCTCGGTCAGGGAGAGGTTGAACATATCAGTGAAGTCACTTGCCAGTTCCACTCCTAAATGAACCTTCCTTACTTGTATTCTACAGTTATAACTCCCTATAGTATACCCACGACTGGAGAAGTATATTGGATGACACAATTCAACTCCCTCTAAGAGGAACCCAATCAGATTGCTATACAGCGTAAAGCTACAGATTTTTTTTTATTTCACCTTTATTTAACCAGGTAGGCAAGTTGAGAACAAGTTCTCATTTACAACTGCGACATGGCCAAGATAAAGCAAAGCAGTTCAACACAAACAACACAGAGTTACACACAAACATACAGTCAATAATACAATAGAAAAAGTCTATATACAGTGTGTGCAAATGAGGTAGGATAAGGGAGGTAAGGCAATAAATAGGCCATAGTGGCGAGATAATTGCAATATAGCAATTAAGTGAAGTGAAAAGATGTGCAGAAGATGAGTGTGCAAGTAGAGATACAGGGGTGTGTGCTGCTATGGTGACCAGTGAGCTGAAATAAGGCGACCTGGAGCCAGTGGGTTTGGCGACGAATATGAAGCGAGGGCCAGCCAACGAGAGCATACAGGTCGCAGTGGTGGGTAGTATATGGGGCTTATTTATTCATCTCTACATGTAGGCCTCCTGATTTAAACCCGACCGAACTTGTATGGCATCAACTGAAAACATTCAGCCGTAACTATGCCAAGCAAAGATGAATTGGTCAAGGTCATCAAGATGTTTTGGCTACAGAAATTGACGATACAACAACGCAACAAATACATTGATCATCTCAGCAAGGTTTTACCTGTGGTCATGGAGCTGGGTGGAAGTGCGACTAAAATGTAGTTTATATAAACATCCCCATTTGAATGTCTTTTTTCTCATTATTTTATTAACGAAAGCATAAAGATGTTGATGAAGAAATACTGTACTGCTGTTTTGAGTTAGAAATGCAACACTTTAGAGTACTTAAGCATCGAATTGTTTGCAAGTTGAGGGATTTTCACAACAGTACCCGGGCTATAAAAAGTATTTTGTACTGCTAATAGGAAACATTTGCATGATGGGCTACGCCTGCTACAGTTGTGAAGACACAGCATATTGTTTACATTCTTTATTGTAACCACAATGTCACATAATTTGTATCTACCTTTCCAATTACTTTTAGAGTTTGGGATTACAAATGTGCGGTTTTCATTATTAGTTACATTGTTTAAGTTCGAACGTGCAGACTTTTTTTTCTTTAAATTGTTTTATGTAGGATGCTACATTTTTGACCAGTTGCAATTGTAAGTAGGCCTAATAAAAAAATCCTACTTCTATTGGGCGGTTAACAGGCTGAGGTAGGCTGAGGCTTAAGTTATTTTATATAGGTCTAGGCTCCAAAGAAATAGACTCCAATTAAGCGCTCGTTGTTTGTAAAGTCAAATTAAAATGAAGATTATTGTCGAAATGAATTGCTCGACTGGTGTAGGTTTTCTCCATCTGTTGGTGTGCAACACTTGCATAACAAGCTAGCTATATTTTCAGCTCCAGCCACTGTTCACCTCTTATTTATTGCGCTGCGGTTGCCGCCAGTTGTTTATTAAATTGAAATTTTATTTAACTAGGCAAGTCAGTTAGTGGCCTAAGGCGCTCCCAATCACGGTCAGATGTGATACAGCCTGAATTTGAACCAGGGACTGTAGTAAACCTTCTTGCACCGAGATGCAGTGCCTTAGACCGCTGGGCCACTCGGGAGCCATGACGTACGTACACACACACAAAATATATACATACACATATATACATATACATACATATATATACACTGCTCAAAAAAATAAAGGGAACACTTAAACAACACAATGTAACTCCAAGTCAATCACACTTCTGTGAAATCAAACTGTCCACTTAGGAAGCAACACTGATTGACAATAAATTTCACATGCTGTTGTGCAAATGGAATAGACAACAGGTGGAAATTATAGGCAATTAGCAAGACACCCCCAATAAAGGAGTGGTTCTGAAGGTGGTGACCACAGACCACTTCTCAGTTCCTATGCTTCCTGGCTGATGTTTTGGTCACTTTTGAATGCTGGCGGTGCTTTCACTCTAGTGGTAGCATGAGACGGAGTCTACAACCCACACAAGTGGCTCAGGTAGTGCAGCTCATCCAGGATGGCACATCAATGCGAGCTGTGGCAAGAAGGTTTGCTGTGTCTGTCAGCGTAGTGTCCAGAGCATGGAGGCGCTACCAGGAGACAGGCCAGTACATCAGGAGACGTGGAGGAGGCCGTAGGAGGGCAACAACCCAGCAGCAGGACCACTACCTCCGCCTTTGTGCAAGGAGGAGCACTGCCAGAGCCCGGCAAAATGACCTCCAGCAGGCCACAAATGTGCATGTGTCTGCTCAAACGGTCAGAAACAGACTCCATGAGGGTGGTATGAGGGCCCAACGTCCACAGGTGGGGTTTGTGCTTACAGCCGGTGCGGTTGGCCCTGGGTTCCTCCTAATGCAAGACAATGCTAGACCTCATGTGGCTGGAGTGTGTCAGCAGTTCCTGCAAGAGGAAGGCATTGATGCTAAGGACTGGCACGCCCGTTCCCCAGACCTGAATCCAATTGAGCACATCTGGGACATCATGTCTCGCTCCATCCACCAACGCCACGTTGCACCACAGACTGTCCAGGAGTTGGCGGATGCTTTAGTCCAGGTCTGGGAGGAGATCCCTCAGGAGACCATCCGCCACCTCATCAGGAGCATGCCCAGGCGTTGTAGGGAGGTCATTCAGGCACGTGGAGGCCACACACACTACTGAGCCTCATTTTGACTTGTTTTAAGGACATTACATCAAAGTTGGATCAGCCTGTAGTGTGGTTTTCCACTTTCATTTTGAGTGTGACTCCAAATCCAGACCTCCATGGGTTGATAAATTTGATTTCCATTGATAATTGTTGTGTGATTTTGTTGTCAGCACATTCAACTATGTAAAGAAAAAAGTATTTAATAAGATTATTTCATTCATTCAGATCTATGATGTGTTATTTTAGTGTTCCCTTTATTTTTTTTGAGCAGTGTATATACACATACATACATATATATACACACACACACACACACACACACACACGATACATACATACATATATATAAAAACCTTGTGAAGACTTGCAGAAAACGTTTTACCTCTGTCATTGCCAACAAAGGGTATATAACAAAGTATTGAGATAAACTTTTGTTATTGACCAAATACTTATTTTCCACCATAATTTGCAAATAAATAAATAAAAATCCTACAATGTGATTTTCTGGATTTCTTTTTCTCATTTCGTCTGTCATAGTTGAAGTGTACCTATGATGAAAATTACAGGCCTCTCTCATCTTTTTAAGTTGGAGAACTTGCACAATTGGTGGCTGACTAAATACTTTTTTGCCCCACTGTACACACACACACACACACACACACACACACACACACACACACACACACACACACACACACACAGTTGAACCACTCCACAGATTTCTTGTTAACAAACTATAGTTTTGGCAAGTTGGTTAGGACATCTACTTTGTGATTATTTCACTGATAATTCACTGCATCACAATTCCAGTGGGTCAGAAGTTTACATACACTAAGTTGACTGTGCCTTTAAACAGCTTGGAAAATTCCAGAAAATTATGTCATGGCTTTAGAAGCTTCTGATAATTGACATCATTTGAGTCAATTGGAGGTGTACCTGTGGATGTATTTCAAGGCCTACCTTCAAACTCAGTGCCTCTTTGCTTGACATCATGGGAAAATCAAAAGAAATCAGCCAAGACCTCAGAAAAATAATTGTAGACCTCCACAAGTCTGGTTCATGCTTGGGAGAAATTTCCAAACGCCTGAAGGTACCACATTGATCTGTACAAACAATAGTACGCAAGTATAAACACCATGGGACCACACAACAGTCATACCGCTCAGGAAGGAGACGTGTTCTGTCTCCTAGAGATGAATGTACTTTGGTGTGAAAAGTGCAAATCATTCCCAGAACAGCAGCAAAGGACCTTGTGAAGATGCTGGAGGAAACAGGTACAAACGTTTCTATATCCATGGTAAAACAAGTCTTATATCAACCTTTTTGGAGAAATTTCCTCTGGTCTGATGAAACAATAATATAACTGTTTGGCCATAATGACTATCATTATGTTTGGAGGAAAAAAGGGGTGGCTAGCAAGCCGAAGAACACCATCCCAACCGTGAAGCACATGGGTGGCAGCATCATGTTGTGGAGGTGCTTTGCAGCAGGAGAGACTGGTGCACTTCACAAAATAGATCGCCTCACGAGGACGGAAAATTATGTGGATATATTGAAGCAGCAACTCAAGACATCAGTCAGGAAGTTCAAGCTTGCTCGAAAATGGGTCTTCCAAATGGACAATGACCCCAAGCATACTTCCAAAGTTGTGGCAAAATGGCTTAAGGACAACAAAGTCAAGGTACTGGAGTGGCAGTCACAAAACCCTGACCTCAATCACATAGAGCATTTGTGGGCAGAACTGAAAAAGCGAGTACGAGCAAGCAGGCCTAGAAACCTGACTCAGTTACACCAGCCCTGTCAGGAGGAATGGGCCAAGATTCACCCAACATATTGTGGGAAGCTTGTGGAAGGCTACCTGAAACATTTGACCCAAGTTAAAACAATTTAAAGGCAATGCTACCAAATACTAATTGAGTGTATGTATGTATGTAAACCTCTGACCCACTGGGAATGTGGAAAGCTGAAATAAGTCATTCTCTCTACTATTATTCTGACATGTCACATTCTTAAAATAAAGTGGTGTTCTTAACTGACCTAAGACAGGGAATTCTTACTAGGATTAAAAGTCAGGAATTGTGAAAAACGTATTTGGTTTAAATGTATTTGGCTAAGGTGTATGTAAACTTCCGACTTCAATTATTGAGTCAAGGTTGAATAGTCTATTGTTTAGCTAATAGCCCATCCTGCTATGCTTGTAAAAAACTAATAATAATACTTTTTCCCTTTTCTACATGTTAAAGATTCTAATTGATAAAAGTGTTTTTTAGCCACAAATCGTCCCCAAACCCAATTAATACATTTGGGCACAGTCGATAGCGTGCTGGACCTCGGACTAGAATGTTGAGGGTTCGAAACCTGCTCCCTGCTTGTTTTATTACATTATTATGGTCTCAGAGCAAATAGCCTGGATTGTGGCAGAAGGTACTGTATTTTATTCAGTATATATGAATTACAAAATCAGCCTTTACTTAAATCATGTTTCTAGTCTATTGCATAGACTAGTATAATTGTAATATATACATGCAGACACAGCATCATTCATATAATGGAGTTTGATACACCTGGTATTGGAGATGACTGAAAGAAAATCGTGCTAAATAGCGATTTTCGCAAATTAACTTTATGACAAACAAAATGCAGTATCATTTGTCTCTACATTAACATATTCCTCTCAATTGTAATTTTTTTGCTTGACTCGTTATGACGTTATAATTACTTACATTTGCTTCCACTGTAATGTTTTGTCAGCCATCTTGCTGAAGAAAGTCACCAGGGACGGCTCGCGTCAAACTCGTCATTGGAACCACTCGATATGATTGGTCATATAAAAACCTTGGGACCCAAATGCATAATGAACGCTCTAACTCCCCCTTGTGGTAGTCTGAAGCAATGAAGCCGTGACGCTGGGTACCTCTAAGTCTCGCAACTTTTAAAGGAGGAACCACTGCAGCTAGCTACATCTATGGGCGTTGATGTTTTCTGTCGTGCGTAATGTGCCTATATCATATACAGTGCTTTTGGAAAGTACTCAGACCCCTTGACAGCCTCATTTTAAAATTGATTCAATAAATAAAAAAAACTCAGCAATCTACATACAATACCCCATGACAAAGCGAACAGGTTAGACATTTTTGCAAATGCATTCAAACCTGGCACCATCCCTACGGTGAAGCATGGTGGTGGCAGCATCAGGCTGTGAGGATGTTTTTCAGAGGCAGGGACTGGAAGACTAGTCAGGATTGAGGAAAATATGAACGGAGAAAAGTACAAAAGAACCCTTGATGAAAACCTGCTCCAGAGCGCTCAGGACCTCAGACAGTCTCTGAATGTCCTTGAGTGGTCCAGCCAGAGCCCGGACTTCTCTGGAGAGACCTGAAAAAAGCTGTGCAGCAACTCTCCCCATCCAACCTGACAGAGCTTGAGAGGATCTGCAGAGAATGGGAGAAACCTCCAAATACATGTGTGCCAAGCTTGTAGTGTAAAACCAAAGAAGACTATGCTGTAATCCACTGCCAAAGGTGGATTAAAGAGTAAAGAGTCTGAATACTTACATAAATGTGATATTTCTTCCTAAAAACCTATTTTTGCTTTGTCATTATGGTGTATTGTGTGAGGACTGAGGGATTTTTTTTTTTTTTAATACATTTTAGAATATGACTAACATAACAAAATGTGTGTGTACGCACGGGTGTAATTTGACTTCTGCTTAATGTCTTCCACTAACATATGTACTAAATGAGTTAACCTAATCATACAGTTACGGAAGTAAAATGCACATTACAAATAATTTTATCCAATTTAAAATAGAGATTAAAACGTTGCTTCTGACAAAACATTACAGTCACATTAAGGCACAGAACACCATACTAACTTCAAATCACATCAGTCTATGCTCTGTCACAGAGTGGTGTTGTATCACATGAGGAGGAAAGAGACTGGGCCTAATGTGAGATATTACATCCCATTAACACTCACTTACTGATACTACACTGTCTGCTTACACACAGACAGAGAGAAGCAGAGGGGGAGAAAGAAAAGACAGGAGGGACATAGGGAGAGGAAGAGGGGGAGAAAGAGTGGAGGGAGGGACACTATTTTCAAATCCCCTTAATTGAGTCAAGTCAAAGTACATGAACATTCAAACCTCAGAAATCATGCACAAACACACTCATGTGTACCAGCATGTGTACAGTAGTTTGAAAGGGTTTAAAAGGACAGCTGCAGATCCTCTTCATCGTCAACAGAGCACAACGCCCCGAGAGAGCGAAGCGAAGAGGAGAGACGAAGAGAAAAGAGAAGAGGAGAGAAAAGAGAAGAGAAAAGAGAAGAGAAGCGAGGCAAAGCAAAGAGAAAAGAGGAGTAGGAGCAGACTAGGGACTAATGGCTAGGCAGAACCTGGTATAATTGAATGTTTATCCTAGAGGGGTATAGATCGTAGATTGAACAGAAGCAGAGTTTGAACAGAGAGAGATGATACCACCATATGAACTTGTGCTTCATTTTACTGCAACAAGGTGAATACTCACTCAAAACAGTGATTTTATTGGAACTAGACTAAGTTGTCCTCCAACTTCCTGTTCTTCAATCCTTCTTGGGACTCACGTGGTGCAGGTTTGTATTACAACCCAGTACTACTAAGTTTGCATTTAGACAGGCAGCCCAATTCTGATATTTTTTTCATTAATTGGTCACTAATTTGACCAATCAGATCTGAAAAAAAACTCATGTGAAAAGATCTGATGTGATTGGTCAAAAGACCAATGAGTGGGAAAAAGATGACAGAATTGGGCTGCCTGTCTGCACGCAGCCTAACACAACTAATTCACTAAATCAAGGGCTGATAATGAGTTGATAGATTGATAGGTTGATTTGGTTGATTGCCAGTCTTACCAGTTTCTTGAAGAGGTGTCCGACTGCGACCTTCTCATCCCACTGCTGGATGTGAGGGAGGAGGGCGTCGTAGAACTCCTTGTGGATCTCAAAGATGTCCTGGATCTTATAGAAGATGGTCTCTACCTGCTGTATGGTCAGCACCGGCTGGGACGTGGTGGCTGTCGCCTTCAGGGGGCGCATGGGCTGGCGCGCACACACACACAGACAGAAGACATTTAGTATGTGTGTAATATGTGTATGCATGTCTGTATCGGTATGTGTGTAAACATGCACTGACACTTTCAACATATAAATAACCATTATCCTGGGCGGTGGTCAGCAGTGTAGTTCTTTATTGACATTAGGGCGCTGCAGCATGACTGGAGAACACAGCAGGAAGGGAACACCGCTCTGAACAGACCACGATTACAGACCGGAAAAAACATCCAAAAAGGTTGGTAAAAAAACGTCTGAGCCTTATGTACTACAGTGAGATCACAGCTCTCTGAACTCTTATCTGGTCTTGGCAAGCATGGAACCATCCATCTCTTCCCTCCAATCATAACAGAACCACATCACCAGGTCAGGTCACTCGTGGTGCTAAGGTCATCCATCTCCACATCCAGGTTGAAAATCAGTGGCACAACAATAGCGTCACTTTTCAAAAATGATGAATAAGCTTAGAGTACATTAGCTTCACAAATGATGATGCTATGGCCGAAATACACTTGTGTTGACCCATTGATATAACCATGAGTTATTCACAGTTCAGATAGATAACACCACCTTGGCATTGTTTTCATTGAGACAGAGCCGGACAGCAGAGTGCCTGTCTGTGCAGAGCAGCGCTGAAGGAGGACCAAACCAGATAAACACAACCACCATTCATCACCATCACCTCTCAACCAGGAAACGGACCCAGACCGGCCGGGCCCACTGGACTTTATCAGGACAAACACACACACACGTGTCAAACAGCCTCAATCGTAGCACTGCAGGAAGATAAGCACTAGGTTTACAGCTGGGAGGAAGCGGGCTCCACTGGAGGTTGACAAGGTTGTGGTCTTCTTAAACTGGATATTGGACCCTGTTCAGTGCTTAATGTCATGATTCTTCTCATGATGTGATGTAAGCATGCTGCACTTTGAACATACATTCCAGCAGAGAGAGACAGGATGTGACATTATGTTGCAGTTGCATCACGCTGCAGTTGCACAGTCATTGTAATTTTCTGGCTCGAGAAAAGCTTGGCCTTGTCCTGTTCTAAATGTGACTGACCCCTAACTACTAATAGCATTCCCAGAGATAAGTATTGGGCTTCTTGAAAACGCATAGTGTTTTTGGAAACCCAGTCTCCGATGCGGCTCTAATTGGAGTCACTGGCCTGAGGGGCTAATGCTGTCCAGGACTGTCCCATACAGACAGCACTATTAAGAAGTGTGTGTGTGTGTGTGTCACCAGTAGCAGAGCCTCCAGCTGGTTGATGTAGATCTCCTCACTAGCCAGGAAGCCAGACAGAACCAGTTTCTTCATCTCCAGACCCTTCTCTATGTCCCCCTGCAGAGCAACAGGAGAGAGCAACAGAGACAGGAGAGAGAGCGAGCGACAGGAGAGAGAGAAAGCGACAGACAGGAGAGAGAGAGAGAGAGAGAGAGAGAGAGAGGAGACAGAGAGCGACAGGAGACAGGAGAGAGCGACAGACAGGAGCGAGAGAGCGAGAGAGAAGGATGTCAGTCATACATAATACTATAAACAGTATGTCAAAACAGTGATGGCAGGGCATGGTGGAGGAATATGGTTAACTCTACTGCTCAACTCTGCTAGTAAACACATTGGCAATGGCAGTCGGCTCACAGCCATGTGCACAAACACTGAGTGGGGCCTGTTTCAGAGGATGGAAAGGATTCAAGTCTTGAAGGGAATAAGCTGTACTTGGTGTGTCTGAACTGTGTATGTAGCTTACTGTTTGTATTTGTACAAGAGAGGCCATTTTTCTTGTGCCCTCGCCTCCCACAATGAGTCATGGGCACTGGCAGGCATAGGGCAGTCGAGTCCAAGTGGAGGTGTTTGTTTTGGCCCTGAAAGACCGTGAGGGAGGAGGTAGAAAGAGAGAATGAGAGTGTGGACACGGAGCTGGGCAGGCTGAGACACGCCTTCTTAAAGTAGGACCATGAGCTCACCCTGTCTGCTGTACATCTGTCTGTTGTCCTCCTTAGAACACAGACCAGGGGTGCCTTTCAAAACTACACACACACACTCACAAGCCTTCAATCGGTGACACATACACCCAGAGAGCACAATGTCAGTTACAGCCCTAGACAGCTGCTGTTGTGTTTTCAAATGGCTCCGTTCTGACAATGCAAACCAATATTACAAATGTTAGCCATTAAGCCAGTTCCGTCCCATTCATGCTGTTCTCAGGGTTGAATGAGCACATGTAGTTTTGTCCCTTTAGTTCCTTATAAGCAGTCAGCATGGATTTCGGTATGAATACTAGTTTGTGTGAAAGGAGAATAGGAGAACACTCAGTCAGATGGCATTTATTAATAAAATACACTGTTCATTTTAATACCAATAATGTCTGTAATGTCTGGAAAGACAACTCAAGGGTTTATTTCCCTTTATTCCCCTACAGTTGTTGTATTACTCCAGTCTTGGGGATGTCCCTCCCAGAAAACTAATATCCTGTTAACCAAATGTAGAGGCTTTTGAGCACTCCCATTTCTATTATTTTAATGTATTCACATTAAGCCATATGAAAAACAATGGACTGTGTTCTCCTGACATCTGTTAGATGCTTTTCTCCATTTTCAACAGAATCGGCGCATTGACTCCACCCCTGATCACACGCAAACACAGTTCACTTTCACAGCAGCCACATACAAACAGCTCGTTGAACATATAATTATTTCTCGCATCTATCTACGCGCTCTCCTCCGCTCACCTTTTCCCCTTTGCTTGTGGACTTCAGTGCACAACCTTCATATCATGACCGCTAACCGCTACACACAGCCTACATCGTTGTCACGTCAGTCAACATAGCTACAAGAACAAACATGTTAGTAAACCAGCTACAATCATGCAGTTCACTGTACAGTCAGCAGCAAGCAGTTACACCGGTGGGCCCCGCTGGCAATGAATTTCAATTGAGTTGGAAGAGCTCCCTCCACTGGTGAACGGTCTCTCTCACCATTACCCATACGACTCAAGGGTCAACTGCACGAACAAACACACAAACTAGGATAACAGGCAAAAGTATCCTCCCTCTTTGATAAGGTGTCCCATAAGTGTCTTATAGTGCTTCCACACTCACCATGGTTGACATATAGCTGCTATAAACAGGTGTAACAGCCTGTATGAGAAAACAGACAAATTATCAACTATATGGAAATCTTAACCTTTGATTCTCTGTGTGTGTGTGTGTGTGTGTGTGTGTGTGTGGAAGTGGCTGTCTGGAGGATACCAAAGGGCAGACAAAGCAGGAGATGGATTAATTATTAACAGGAGCAGATCCTTCCCATGATATCAGCAGGCTGAGCCTGATACAACGAGGGCAGGAGGAAGGAGAGTTAAGGAGTGCACACTGTACAGTGACCTCTCCATATTAACCCCAATGACCTCACTGATCCCACTTTCCAAAACCAATGACCTCACTGATCCCACTTTCCAAAACCAATGACCTCACAGTGATGGGACATAAGAGGTTCCACTTCCACTGTCAAGGCAGGAGGTCTTACTGGCTAGTAGTGGCATCCAAATAAATTAAACAATCACCAGTACTTGTCAGGCACCAGGACCAGGAGTCTTTACAGTCTCTCTCTTACCAGGTCCTACCAGGTCTCTGTTGTAACAGATTTCATCTCAGTGAGACTAACCTGGATAAATAAAGCTGAACAAAATGCCCTTGACCATGATGATGGCGTTCCTCTATTAGCCCTGGTTGACACTACAACAGGTTGCCCAACACACTTCTGAAGGAAACAGAGAAGACATGGGCATCCTTTCCAGGAAATGCTGTAGCGTTTCAGCTGGCCATGCTTTACTAAATGGATGTAATGAAACAGATACAGCCAGGACATACAGTAATAGTGTGGTAACGGCAGGATTTACAGCGGTTTACAACACATTGCACCTCTTTACAGGGCTGAGGCGGTTTGACAGGTTTGCCATTAATTAAGGCTGTTATTCTGCAGACAGACAGCAGATGTGACTGAGCCACTGCAGGCTGACAGGCACTGTGATGTGACAACACACACAGACTGAGACACAGTCAGTAGACTTATGTAATTCCCAGGCCCAGTGTGAAGTAGTGGTGTAATGGAGAGTTTCCCACATTACAGGTAAACATGTCACAGCTGGTTGAGGGAAGACAGGAGGGAAAAAATGAAAACTTCCCCATGGGGGTCCTCTCCTCCTCAACTACAGAGGGCTACTTATGTCAGTGTTGTATTGTGTTCCCAGCCAGGTCTTAAAGATGTGACTCAGTCGCTATAGCTAAAGCAGCTGTAGGAACACACACAATGGGCTACCTGTGACACACACACGTCAGTCATCATGACGGACATCACCGTTTCATTCTGACAGTATTTACTTCCTCTCGCTCCTTCTCCTTTCCCTCGTTCCATTTCTCCTCTCGTCTTTCCATCTCTCTCCTCTCTCCAGAGATAAATACAATTTGACAGGCAGAGAGTAAATCTGGTTCAGAGAGCATGTCACCACCCATCACATTGAGGTGTCAATAGGAGCTCTCTGGCCAAAACACACACAACTCTCACAGCGGAGGTCTGCAAACACACACACAGCACCAGGCCGTCATTGTAAATAAGGATTTCTTCTTAACATTGTGAAAAGACACCAATAATATTTTCACTCTGTTATTTTTAGCCAGGCATACAGTACAGACCAAGCCTGTCTATGAGTGAGCAAGCAGTGGTGCGTTGGCAGTTTCTTCCCCCTGTCAAATCCTGTTTCCCTTCCTGTAGAGGGGCAGTGGTAGGCTGAGGACAAATCTGCAAAGGCAGATTTTGCCAAATCCCTAAGTTGTTACTTTTGGCTAAATCCCTATGTGGTCAAGCCCTATCTGGTCAAAAGTAGTATACTATAAGGGGGATAGGATGCCATTGTGGATGCAACCTGAAACTCACCCTGAACTGCCTGTGGACAGGAGTCATCAGCATGCATCCTGGTGTGAGTGGACTCTCCAGGTCCATGTCTCCACACTCAAACACATCCTCATCCTCCAGCACTTTGTCCAAGTAGCACAACACCTCCTCTTCCTCCATGGTCCTCTTCACAGGGTCTAATCCCTCTCTTTCACACTCTTTTGTTCTCTCCCTTCCTTCTTCAGGCGTCCCTGGGCCTGCCCAGGCACCGCAGACTTTCCTCCAGTGCAGCAAGCCAGTCTAGTCCTTCCTTCCTTCTGGGCCCACAACCCTCCTCAGCCCTGCTTGAAATACTCAACGTTCTGCTGTTCTCTCTCTCTCTCTTTTTCCCTCTGTCTTTTTATTTGCTTCTTGTTTCTTATCCTTCTGTTGAGAGCCAGATAGTCTTTAGCCGGAGCTCCACTTCATTCAGCTGTTCCTGGTGTTGTGTGCAGCACACACACACACACACACACACACACACACACCTCGTAACACATACAGACATGAGCAGGGCGATAGCCCCGCCTACCTCCACCCCTCCCTCTCAGTCTTCCTGGTGTGTGTCACTGTTCCGCCTCTACTTCCTCACAGGGTATACACTCCTCTCTCTCTCTGCCTCTGCCACTCAATTCAATTTCAATTTCATTTAAGGGGGCTTCATTGGCATGGGAAACATATGTTTACATTGCCAAAGCAAGTGAAATAGATAAACAAAAGTGAAATAAACAAAAAATATACAGTAAACACAACCGGCCGTGACTGAAAAAGAATAAAGACATTTCAAAATGTCATATTATGTCTATACACAGTGTTGTAACGATGTGCAAATAGTTAAAGTACCAAAGTGAAAATAAACATAAATATGGGATGTATTTAATGTTTTTTGCTCTTTAATGGTTGCCTTTTTGTCAGGTCACATCAGGTCACAAATCTTGCTGCTGTGATGGCACACTGTGGTATTTCCCCCAGTAGATATGGGAGTTTATCAAAATGGGGTTTGTTTTCAAGTTCTTTGTGGATCTGTGAAATCTGAGGGAAATATGTGTCTATAATATGGTCATACATTTGGAAGGAGGTTAGGAAGTGCAGCTCAGTTTCCACCTCATGTTTTGGGCAGTGTGCACATAGCCTGTCTTCTCTTGAGAGCCAGGTCTGCCTACGGTGGCCTTTCTCAATAGCAAGGCTATGCTCACTGACTCTGTACATAGTCAAAGCTTTCCTTGAGTTTGGGTCAGTCACAGTGGTCAGGTACAGTGGGGGGAAAAAAGTATTTAGTCAGCCACCAATTGTGCAAGTTCTCCAACTTAAAAAGATGAGAGAGGCCTGTAATTTTCATCATAGGTACACTTCAACTATGACAGACAAAATGATGAAAAGAAATCCAGAAAATCACATTGTAGGATTTTTATGAATTTATTTGCAAATTATGGTGGAAAATAAGTATTTGGTCAATAACAAAAGTTTCTCAATACTTTGTTATATACCCTTTGTTGGCAATGACAGAGGTCAAACGTTTTCTGTAAGTCTTCACAAGGTTTTCACACACTGTTGCTGGTATTTTGGCCCATTCCTCCATGCAGATCTCCTCTAGAGCAACGATGTTTTGGGGCTGTCGCTGGGCAACACGGACTTTCAACTCCCTCCAAAGATTTTCTATGGGGTTGAGATCTGGAGACTGGCTAGGCCACTCCAGGACCTTGAAATGCTTCTTACAAGCCACTCCTTCTGTTGCTCGGCGGTGTGTTTGGGATCATTGTCATGCTGAAAGACCCAGCCACATTTCATCTTCAATGCCCTTGCTGATGGAAGGAGGTTTTCACTCAAAATCTCACGATACATGGCCCCATTCATTCTTTCCTTTACACGGATCAGTCGTCCTGAACCCTTTGCAGAAAAACAGCCCCAAAGCATGATGTTTCCACCCCCATGCTTCACAGTAGGTATGGTGTTCTTTGGATGCAACTCAGCATTCTTTGTCCTCCAAACACGACGAGTTGAGTTTTTACCAAAAAGTTATATTTTGGTTTCATCTGACATTCTCCCAATCCTCATCTGGATCATCCAAATGCTCTCTAGCAAACTTTAGACGGGCCTGAACATGTACTGGCTTAAGCAGGGGGACACGCCTGGCACTGCAGGATTTGAGTCCCTGGTGGCGAGTGTGTTACTGATGGTAGGCTTTGTTACTTTGGTCCCAGCTCTCTGCAGGTCATTCACTAGGTCCCCCCGTGTGGTTCTAGGATTTTGCTCACCGTTCTTGTGATCATTTTGACCCCACGGGTGAGATCTTGCGTGGAGCCCCAGATCGAGGAAGATTATCAGTGGTCTTGTATGTCTTCCATTTCCTAATAATTGCTCCCACAGTTGATTTCTTCAAACCAAGCTGCTTACCTATTGCAGATTCAGTCTTCCCAACCTGGTGCAGGTCTACAATTTTGTTTCTGGTGTCCTTTGACAGCTCTTTGGTCTTGGCCATAGTGGAGTTTGGAGTGTGACTGTTTGAGGTTGTGGACAGGTGTCTTTTATACTGATAACAAGTTCAAACAGGTGCCATTAATACAGGTAACGAGTGGAGGACAGAGGAGCCTCTTAAAGAAGAAGTTACAGGTCTGTGAGAGCCAGAAATCTTGCTTGTTTGTATGTGACCAAATACTTATTTTCCACCATAATTTGCAAATAAATTCATAAAAAATCCTACAATGTGATTTTCTGGATTTTTTTTCCTCATTTTGTCTGTCATAGTTGAAGTGTACCTATGATGAAAATTACAGGCCTCTCTCATCTTTTTAAGTGAGAGAACCTGCACAATTGGTGGCTGACTAAATACTTTTTTCCCCCCACTGTATTCTGCCACTGAGTACTCTCTGTTTAGGGGCAAATAGCATTCTAGTTTGCTCTGTTTTTTTGTTCATTCTTTCCAATGTGTCAAGTAATTATCTTTTTGTTTTCTCATGATTTGGTTGGGTCTAATTGTGTTGCTGTCCTGGGGCTCTGTGGGGTATTTGTGAACAGAGCCCCAGGACCAGCTTGCTTAGGTGGCTCTTTTCCAGTTCATTTATCTGTAGGTGATGGCTTTGTTATGGATGGTTTGGGAATCTCTTCCTTTTAGGTGGTTGTAGAAATGAACGTCTCTTTTCTGGATTTTGATAATTAGCAGGTATGGGCCTAATTCTGCTATGCATGCATTACTTGGCGTTTTATGTTTTTACACTGAGTATATTTCTGCTGAATTCTGCATGCAGTCTCAATTTGGTGTTTGTCCCATTTTGTGAATTCTTGGTTGGTGAGTGGACACCAGACCTCACAACCATAAAGGGCAATGGGTTCTATCACTGATTCAAGTATTTTTAGCCAGATCCTAATTGGTATGTTGAATTTTATGTTCCTTTTGATGGCATGGAAGGCCCTTCTTGCCTTCTCTCAGCTCGTTCACAGCTTAGTGGCTCTCGCTCTCTCTCCCCCGCCTCTCACTCTCTCTCTCCCGTCCCCCACACTCTCTCTCTCCCGTCCCCCACTCTCTCTCTCTCTCCCGTCCCCCACTCTCTCTCTCTCTCTCTCTCCGTCCCCACTCTCTCTCTCTCTCTCTCTCCCGTCCCCACTCTCTCTCTCTCTCTCTCTCCGTCCCCCACTCTCTCTCTCTCTCTCCGTCCCCCACTCTCTCTCTCTCTCTCAGTCCCCCACTCTCTCTCTCTCTCTCTCTCCGTCCCCCACTCTCTCTCTCTCTCTCCGTCCCCCACTCTCTCTCTCTCTCCGTCCCCCACTCTCTCTCTCTCTCCGTCCCCCACTCTCTCTCTCCCTCCCGTCCCCCACTCTCTCTCTCCCTCCCGTCCCCACTCTCTCTCCCTCCCGTCCCCCACTCTCTCTCTCCCCCGCCTCTCACGCTCTCTCCCGTCCCCCACTCTCTCTCTCTCTGGATCTCAATGTACCTCTCCTCTGAAATGAGAGTGAAGTCTGTTCTAGGTGCTTTCCAGATACAGTTTCCTGAATAGATACATGTTTCTGCACAACTACAGAGTAGACTGACATAATGGCTTTGTGACCAAAGAAACATCACCAAATACAAACAGAAGAGTAATTTTTTTGTGAGTGAAGCATCACCACATACAAAGCGTACAGTGCAAGACAAATGAAAATACATGGACAACAACAGTTTTCCCATCAGGCCTGTGGAGAGGACCTCCATCTGTCCAATAGCAATACACACAGTTCACCCTTAAGGCTCCATGGAGAGGGCCTCAAATTGTGTCCATGAAAAGATCCTGTTAGACAGTTATACCCTGTTAGACAGAGGTGACCTGACACAGCCACAGCATAATTACAACTATGGTCAAATCACACACTTCTACAGGTTCTGTTAGGTGTTGTATTTACAATTTCAGAACCTCAAACTTTCAACCTGCATTTCACAAGAGATAAGCATTTATAGCTTTTAAGTTCTGCAAAATATGTAACATGCAAATAATGGAACCACATGGCTTGTTTTCACCTCTATTGACCATGCATCAAGTGTAGAGCCACATTACATTCTATATCAAATTAATTGAGGATATTACATGAACAAAGAAACTGGATGTGAAACTGAAATACACCAGCAACCAGTCTTCCTCACCCTTCAAAATAGGGAAATGGCTTCCTGCAAGTCATGGAAAAAGGTTTCAATGTGGGTTTGAGTGTTTCCCCTTTCTTCAGAGCTCTGCAAGCCAACCAGCTAGCGGTCAACATGCTGCTCATCTGACCAATGGGAGATAGGGATGGTGGTTGATGGAAGGAGAACCTTAAAGCTTCTCGTTTTTTGACGCAGTCAATCAGGTACTATGTAATCAGATCAGATGATAAATGACCTAGCTTTGGCAGCTAGAAGTTAGTAACTAGTGCGAGTCGGCTTGGTCGCTGCGGTCTCTTTCTACCAATTGAATTAAAAGGGCTTTATTGGCATGTGAAATATATAGTTTTACATTGCCAAAGCAAGTGAAATAGATAAACAAAAGTGAAATAAACAAATAAAAAATGAACAGTATCACCTCCTCGCGCCACTCCAATAGTGTGTGATGCAGGAACAACCCGAATTGCAGAAGCAGGCATTCCCGCCTGCGGAACACCTGCCCTCGCCATCGTTAACAGAACTGCGGGAAAGCAGTGCCCGACGACTCCTCTTCTTTTGGCATCCAACGTTATGGTGCATTACCGCCACCTATTGTATTGGAGTGCCTCCCGCCTGTGTACCGAGTCCTTCTGAGTCCCAGCTTAGAAATTAGAAGTATAAAGAGGGGTTCCCGCAGATACAAGAATGTCCAGATGCAGGAAAGAGCTGAATTGCGGGCCACAATTGCACCCTTCGCCGCCACTCAGGCGCACACAAAGTGTGACTGCTGCTATCTCCGTTCAGCTCTCCCTCTGTGCGTGCATTACAGCTTCAGATAATAAAGAAGCATTTGGTTATTTTTTTCGTCTGTTTCTCTCACTCTGATCGGATCAGACCGGATGTGGTGCCGACCGGGTCTATACGGGGCCGGGTTTGGTTGTCCTTGGGTCTGTTGGAACCGGGTGTCCATATTTAAAAAATGTATTTATTTGGGCAGGGTCAGAGAGAAGACCTCTACAGTTTGCAGGTCCATTTGCTGTGTAAGCCCATTGCAGAAGTTACAGCAGGTCTGTTGGTGCTCTGTCTGTCTCCCAACACCAGGTGGAGATGGAGATGTATCAGTGGACTGTACCATAGTAAAAGAAGAAACCCTAGAGTCACATAACAATGATGTAGGAGAGAGAGATGATTGCTGGCTACTCTGTTGGAACAACTGACACTGTTGTCTGACTAAAAGCAGTCTCCTTGTTCACACTACAGTGGGGAGTAAGACTAAAAACCACACTACAAGCATCAGCTATTTTCCATAACCTTTTGGCATCCATTTGACCTTTCAGTCAGCCAGTGGCCTGTGTGGAAGAGAATGGTCAGGACTGGGTCAGCTCTGTTCTTGCAGAGAGGGTCAGTGTGTGAGGATAATGATAAATGCACGTACCCCCCACCCCACACACACACACACACACACACACACACACACACAGACCTACTGTCACTACTACCACCACTGGCACTAGTATGGCACCACTTGGCCCCTACTCATTGAGAGAGTTGATGGTATTCCATACTGCTGGGTTAGTGTATAACCATTCAGACAGTCATTACCATTTAGCAAGCTAAATCTAAGCTATTTATTGTCCCTTTGTCATATAGGTTACATACTAAATTGATTGCAAAGCTCCCATATTATATGGGTTTGCTTCTGTGCGGAGTTCTGACATGCGTCTCAGATAGAGAGGGAGGCTGTGAATGAATGCAGCACCTGTAGTGTTACCATGAAGATGGAACTCTAGTGGTTAATTACTGCTAATTACACAGGCCTGATGAGATCCGCCTGCAGGAAGTAGTCACAATTTTAGGAATAGGAAGTGTTGAGAGCAAAAGCACTGGATCTGGCAGGAGTAAGAGGAAACCTCTGCCCCAACAACCTCTACAATACTGTCCTTTCCTCCAGTGTGTTGGGTGTGTGGGAGACTCACCCCGGGAAGCAGGCCCTCTAGGGGGACGGGGGAGATGGCCTCTCCATCAGGGCCACGGGCACACAGGCTCGGGGACATGGTGGGGGACTCATCTATGAAGGGCATGGTCTCTGAACTGTCCTGACTCTTGCGATCCTCTGCTGTGTCACCGTCATACCCATCTGTGTTATAGTTGAAGTCTGCAGGAGAGACAGAGACAGGGGTTAGTACTAGGGATGCACGATATCAGAATCGGCCGATATTAGCTAAAAATGCCAACATTGGTATCGGCCTGATGTCTAGTTTAACGCCAATGTTAAAAATCGATGTCAAAGCTACCGTGAATACCTATATAAACATAGGTACAGGACGTAATGATGCCACGTAAAATGTTGCACTACACATGCAACACAGCATTCCTAACCTATCCCACAATGTCTGCTGTGTGGATCGAGCAGTCAACAAGTCGAGCAGTGGAAGAAAATGGCGCCTTAGAGAGAACACTGTTTCAGCGAGCTCCCGTGGCATTCGTAAATTTATCTTTTTACATTAATCCTCTAGCTTGAAAAAGTGGTAAAATGTGCTAAATAAGTTATCCTACAATGAGTCTTGACGGCTATTTCTCAAAAACTTCCGACAACATGCCCAGCAAAACTACTAAGTCGTCGACCAAAACCACCATCCCTGTAGATGTGCAGGAGGAGCTAGCTAGCGTTAGCGAAGCTGGCGCCACTGCGGATCCAGGCACAATGGACCTGATGATACAAAGGATGGCGGATAACATTACGAAAGTGATCGATGTTAAGATAGGAACGGTGTTGGAAGCAATAGCAGGCCATTCAGCTGAACTACAGAGAGTTGTCAAACGTGTGGATGAGGCGGAAGAAAGAATTGCTACTGTGGAAACTTCAACTACATCAATGGACACTAAAATAAAGGCACTTGAGAAACAGGTGCGCCGAAATGGCGGAGCACATTGATGACTTGGATAATCGAGACGAGATGCAATATCTGTGTGGTGGGACTCCCAGAAAACTTCGGAAGGGACACGTTCAGTAAATTTTTGAGGAATGGATCCTGACTACCTACAAATGGACACTAAGGCTGGTCGTGTGAAGCTGGACAGAGCCCATCGCGCTCAAGCACCGATGCCCGGTCCCAACCAACGCCCACGGCCAGTGGTCATAAAGTTCCACAACTTCAGCGACAAGCAACGCGTCATGGATGTGGCTAGGAAAATCGGCTCTGACGGTAATCAACGTCAAGGTCCAAGGGTCTCATTCTTGAATGATTACTCCACAGTGGTTGTACGGAGACGTAAGGCGTTTGACGAGGTGAAGGCTCGACTCAAGAGAATGAAGATTGACTACGCAGCCACATTGAAGGTTATGGTCAACAGATCGCCTAAAAAACACCTAAAGAGGCTGCTGCGTTTGACTCTCTCGGGTAAATAACTGCAAGCTGCACCTCCGCAGAATTTGATAACTTAGAAAAAAAAAAAAGATGAAACAGTGGTGTGAGTTCTCATGTGATCCTGTTCGGTAATATTGATCTCTTTAATATTCATAGATTTTATTATTTTTCTTGCTAAAATAACTGCCGCTATAGTTCAGCCGGAGATATGTGTGAATCTATATTGGTGCCCAGGCTTGGTTTTAGGTGGAAGAGCCTCAATCTCCTATTGATTTTCATTTCCATATATATAAAAGATGAGGCTATGGAGTGGCTATGCGGACTTAAGAGTCTACATTGGAGAGTTGAAATCCCCTGCATGTTAGCTAGTGGGAAAACCCCTTTTTTTGGGGTTTGTTACATGTTTAAATTTTGGGTTTATTATAGTTCAGGTGGTTCAGGGTTTATATCGTTTGTTTGTGCTCGGTGAAATTGAGGAAGGTTTAACACATGAGAAAAGGTACCACCCCATTTTTACAGTAGGATTCAGTCTGGATATTGGTTGGTCAAAGCGCAATGGCAGGTAACAGACTACGTGTGTGTACATGGAACATTAGAGGGAGCCACAACCCCATTAAAAGGAAGAAGGTATTATCTTTTTTGAAAAAAGAGAATATTGATATTGCTCTGCTGCAAGAAACTCATTTGGATGATAAGGAACATTTGAAATTGCAACAAGGGGGGGGTTTGGTCAGGTGTTTTTCTCATCATTTACATCCAGAAGCAGAGGGGTAGCAATTATTGTGAAAAAGAACCTACCATTTAAGGTGTTGAATTGTGTGAAAGATAAACTTGGTCGTTTTGTTATAATTAATGGTACCTTGCAAGGGCAGAACATTTCCATAATGAATATTTACTTCCCCCCTGCCCACCCCCCAGATTTCCTCACTAAGGTATTTCTAGACTTTTCAGAATTAAACTCAGACACTGCAGTGGTTGGAGGAGATTTTAATTGTTTGTTAAACCCCCTTATGGACAAGTTTCCCAGCGGTATAGCTTCACTCTCTTCTCAAGCTAAGTCACTTAAAGCTATTTGTGATGATCTGGGGTATTCTGATGTTTGGAGAACCCTTCATCCCTCCAGCAGAGAGTTCACTTTTTTCTCTGCACCTCATGGATGTCAGACTAGAATAGATTACTTTTTTTATGCCCAGGACGTCTTTGCAGTCTGTTTTATCCGCTAAGATAGGAAGCATAGTAGTATCGGACCATGCGGAGGTGATACTGGACATAAAAATCAACGGAGCATCCAATTTGTCAAGACATTGGAGGTTGAATACAACCATTCTTCAAGACCACACATCTACATCATATTTTATTGCAGAGTTTAAACCATTTTTCTCTAACTCTCAATCAACAGACAACCCCTCGCTCCTTTGGGAAACCTGTAAAGCGTACGCCAGGTGTCTGATTATGTCATACACAGCCACTAAGAGGCGGAAAAAGTGTGAAAAGCAAAAAGCGTTGGAGGGTGAATTAGGAACTAAAGAGAAGGACTACATTAAAACTCCCACTCCTGCCCTATTAAAGGAAATATTAGTCCTTAGATCAACGCTGGACTCACTCCTAACTCAGGACGCTGAAAAGAAAATGAGATTCGTTAGGCAAAAGCTATATGAACATGGAGATAAACTAGGAAAGTACTTGGCGTACCTAGCTAAAAAGAGAGCTGACTCACAGTCAATTGCTACGATTACAGATTCTGATGGCAATAATTTATATGAAAATAAATTGATAAGTGACTCATTTAAGAAATTTTATGCGAATCTTTATACCTCAGAACTGACAAATGATGCACCCAAATTAATGGAGGACTTCTTTTCTAAGATCAAGCTTCCCACTATCTCCAAAGAACAGAGATCTCTCCTTAATGCCCCTATTACCGAAGAAGAGATAAGGTCCGCAATTAAGAATATGCTAAATGGTAAGGCCCCGGGACCAGACGGGTTTGGCAGTGAGTTCTATAAAGGAGTTCCATGGCCTGATCCTTGAGCCATTGCGTGATATGTTTAACCATTCATTTTTTAAATGGCCAGCTCCCTCAAACACTGAGGGATGCCAACATATCACTTATTCTCAAAAAGGGAAAATGCCCAGAGTCTTGTTCCTCGTATAGACCCATTTCCCTTCTGAATGTGGACAGAAAATTGCTCTCTAAAATTCTAGCCACAAGATTAGAGGACTCACTACCACTAATTGTGAAAGGAGACCAAACTGGCTTCATCAAGGGCCGAAAATCATGTAACAATGTCAGGCGGCTCCTTAATGTAATTCAAGCCTACCAAAGAAGTGCTATGGATGGTCTTGTGCTCTCCTTAGATGCTGAGAAAGCATTTGATCGTGTGGAGTGGTCTTACTTATTCTTTGCTCTGACTAAATTTGGTCTAGGGGACAACTTTATAAAATGGGTGAAAATTTTATATGAGAATCCTCAGGCTGCTGTCCTTACTAATGGGCTAAGGTCAAATAGCTTCTCTATACACAGAGGTACCAGACAGGGCTGTCCTTTGTCCCCTCTCCTATTTGCACTCGCTATGGAACCACTGGCCGAGGCCATCAGAGTAACGCCTGCTATACAAGGGCTGCTCATTGGTGACGTTCACCATAAAATAAGCTTGTATGCTGACGACGTCCTGATATTCATCTCTAGCCCAGAGACTTCAATTACATCTCTTGTTAATATTATTGAATTATTCAGCGAATTCTCAGGCTACAAAATTAACTTAACTAAATCAGAGGCTATGCCACTTGGTAACCTTCACTCGGTACCTAATACTTCTCCCCCCTTTCCTTTTAAATGGTCTCCCTCAGGTTTTACATACCTGGGTATATTTGTAACTCCTAAATTCCAGCAAATGTATAAAGCCAATTTTGTCCCCTTGTTTGATACAGTAAGACACGTTCTGGAGCGCTGGAACTCTTCCCATTTCATGGTTGGGTAGAATATCCCTCTTGAAAATGAACATCTTACCTAGACTACTTTACCCAATCCAAATGATCCAAGTCTTACTCTCCAATAAGGTAATAAAGGATGTAAATGGATGGCTAAGTTCCTTTATATGGAGTAAACGCAAGCCAAGACTTAAGATGGCAATATTACAGTTGCCAAGCTCTATGGGCGGCTTGGATCTGCCCAATATTAGACTTAATCAGTGGTGTGCCCACCTATGTTATATTTCTGACTGGATCACAAATGACTCCTCTATTTGGTTAGACATTGAGACTTCTTTTTCAGAATACCCCTTACAGGATCACTTATTTTTCATAAGTTTCAAGTCTGTAAAAGATAACTGCAGTAATCCCATTACACTTAACACACTCAAAGTATGGAGGTCAGTTCAACGTTTTTTGGGAAGGTCCAAACTTACCTCTGCTCTTACCCCAATCCTTAACAACCCAGACTTTGGTCCGGGATTGCTGGACGCTGGCTTTAATCTTTGGCTTAATAAGGGCATACGCAGACTAAATGATTTATTTACTGATAAGATTTTATTGTCATTTGAGCAGATGGGTGAAAAATATCAACTCCCAAAGCAGGACTTTTTCCGCTTTCTACAAGTAAGACACTATATTTTGAAGAGCACCACCTTAATTGGCAACCCTGATGTGTCTGTCATTGAAAGAATGCTTTTTTCCCCACAAAGGAAAATGTCTGTAAGTCTGTTTTATGATGCTTTAAGGTCCTTTGCTGGTGTCGACACACAGAGGGTGAAACAAGTGTGGGAGAAAGAACTGTCTGTTGCTATTGACGAAGAGATGTGGGAAGACATTTGGAGATATGCAAAAACAATATCTATATGTAATCGTACTAGAGCAATCCAGTTAAGAATAATACACAGGTTGCATATATCCCCAAAACGCAGACATGCTTTCAGCCCAACTTCCTCCTCTCCTCAGTGTCTTAAATGTAAAACTGACACAGGCACCCTAACACATTGCTTATGGTCATGTTCCAAAATACAAAGATACTGGTCTGGTGTTCTGCAAGAAATTGAAAAGATCCTAGGGGTTGATCTAGAATTAGATCCAGTTTCTTTGCTGTTAGGTCTCTACTTTACAACATCCTTACCTTCGCAGCGAGGAAAAACATCCTCTTGCAGTGGATTAATGATAAGGTTCCTTCTATTAAAGATTGGCATAAGATACTATTTGAATGGGTGCCACTGGAATATCTGATGTGTACATTGCACTCTAAAACAGATCAGTTCTACAAAGTGTGGGAACCGTATCTAAACTATCTAGAACCTGAGATATCAGCTATTATGCTGCAAGGATTCTCTTAAGGTGGTGGTGACCTATTTCCAGGTGTGGAACCTAACTTCTTGGTTTAAACTGAGCTTTTTTCTTAAGTTTAAATATTATTATTATTTTTATTTATTTTTTATTATTTTTTATTTATTTCTGTTTGTATGTTTGCTTAAAATGCATGTATTGAGGGACGCAGTGATGGGGATGGGATGAGAGGAGCGGGGAGAGGAAAATGGTGAATGTGTGTGTGTATGTATATGTACATATATATGTATGTGTGCGTGTATGTGTATATATATGCATACAGGTATGTGTAAGGGAGTGCTGTTTTTGCTTTGTCCTTGTTATTGTATCTCTTAATATGGGTGTATATTGTGAAATTCCAATAAAAATATTGTTACAAAAACAAGTCGAGCAGTCATTTGAAAGAGTAAGAAAATTTAAGCGAGACAACTCAAAGGCGAAATCAATTAAAGCCAAGATAATGGAATTCATCGCCCTTCACAATCTACCATTCTCTGTCGTGGGTGATGTTGGCTTTCCTCCACAGAGTCATCAAACAAGCATAAGGACAATATAAGAACAAGGTGGAATCCTATTACACAGGATCCGACTCATGTGGCAGGGGCTACTGTCCAAAGGAAGAACCAGACGTGATCTTCCCAACGATGCCTCTCTACCAGACAAACTGCATTTCATGCACGCTTCGACAAAAACAAAGCCGTGCACAAGGGCCTTCGCTGATCCAGGGAACTGGGTGATCTCATTCTCCGAGGCAGACGTGAGTAAAGTTTAAAATCAGGCCAAAATCTGCCAGGCATATAAAAACTTTTTTTTTTAGGTATTTGCTGATTTTCCCATGATGTCAAGCAAAGAGGCACTGAGTTTGAAGGCCTTGAAATACATCCACAGGTACACCTCCAATTGACTATAATTATGTCTATTAGCCTATCAGAAGCTTCTAAAGCCATGACATCATTTTCTGGGATTTTCCAAGCTGTTTAAAGGCACAGTCAACTTAGTGTATGTAAACTTCTGACCCACTGGAATTGTGATACAGTGAATTATAAGTGAAATAATCTGTCTGTAAACAATTGTTGGAAAAATTACTTGTGTCATGCACAAAGTAGATGTCCTAACCGCCAAAACTATAGTTTGTTAACAAGAGATTTGTGGAGTGGTTGAAAAAAAGAGTTTTAATGACTCCAACCTAAGCGTATGTAAACTTCCGTCTTCAACTGTAGATGAGGAATACCTATGTGAGAACGCTGTTCATTGACTACAGCTCAGCGTTCAACACCATAGTCCCCTCCAAACTCATCACTAATCTAAGGACCCTGGGACTAAACACCTCCCTCTGAAACTGGATCCTGGACTTCCTGACGGGCCGTCCCCAGGTGGTGAGGGTAGGCAACATTTCCTCCGCCATGCTGACCCTCAACACGGGGGTACCACAGGGGTGTGTGCATGGCCCTGAGAGCTTCGACTTCTTCGGTCTCCAAATCACTAAGGACTTTAAATAGTACCACTGCACTATTGGGAAAGTGCAAGCAAGAAAGACATTTCACTGTACTAGTGCATGTGACAATAACAAATTGAAACATGAAAGGAGCAAAAACCAGGTAAAAAGTTGAGGAAAACCCACCTGAGTCTTCTGAAAACCTAACCCTGGAATAGAGTTTTATTTTCTTGCGGGACAACTACACACATTTGAATTCTAAAGACACACCAGAATGGTCCAGAGACAAGGTTTGAATATTGCTGAATATATTAAAACTGTCAGTGAGGCCACTGGAATATGCTTTTGATATGCCTGTAGCGTATATCATGTTCCACAAGATAGAGATATTGGCCTAAACAAAAAATATATAATTTTCAATATTCGTGTAAATATTTTTTCAATATTAAGAAGTTAATGTTACAAAATTGTTATTGAAATTAAAATACTACTCATATTACAGAGCAAGCAGTAAAGCTTCATATGACACCATGTTTTGCTTTGTAGCACCTACAGAAACATTAAAGGAAACTTAAAGGAACCCTAGGTGAGGCCAAAATGTAATAAATATGCTTTTGATAATTCTTTTCTTCATGCTTTTAGATACAAAATGTCAAATATGTCAACAATCCTTTCTCCAAAGGACTATTCTATGGATTACATTTAGTGAAAATCCCCAAAATCATAGTCTTTTTTTTGTCTGGACTTCGTGAGCAGAATGACTGTCTCCATAGACCACACAGAGCAGCAGCTTTGAACATATCTAGCTTCAATACCACTGACAAATGACTAGTAATTGAAAAATAAAAGGGATATCACACAGAATCTGAATTCCCCAGTGGGATATAGGCCTAGATAGACAATAGAGCCCTAATAAGAAGCAGACCCAGAGTGGCAGGGGGGGACCAACCCATCTGTCAATAACTGACACAGATGCTAACACAGCCACTGGACCACCCACCTGTCACTCAACTTCCACATACACACAGGGGCTTGCCTGTGTTGCCATGTAACGCATCATGCCATCTGTTTTGCTGGGTGACAGGGACTTGAGAGCCAGCTGACTGAGCACAGGGCTATAGACCTTCTCTAACAGCAACCATATGGCTTATTCAAAGCACACACCTTCTCTAGATGACTGTTCGTTCAGATTCACATGCAGCCCTTTTTATGCCATTGTGTAAATCTTGTTTCAGCATCATTGATTTTTTATGAAAAATGTGAGACCAGTAGCCTGTCGTCATTACCAGTACAGGACATCTAAATATCGGCATTGTGGTGTATGGTAGATAAAATCTGAAAAGGAATATCACATATGATGGGGAGTGGGATTGACTTGTGGAAACACTGCCTAGCACGACAGTCATACACAAACTAAACCCTTTTCTGACGGTTTTAACCTCGATGTTAGTATTATGTGACCGTTTCAGACTCCTTATCTGAATGCTTGATTTAAGTCACTGGATGAAAGCATCTACTAGAGCTAGATGACTAAAATAGGGCCTCAGATTTTCCCTATTACATATATTCAGGGGCGGTTGTGGATGGGTTATTAGAAATTGCAGAAGGGTGCGGGTGAACAAACAGCTGATCCGCGCATCATTAACACACACACACACACACACACACACACACACACACACACACACACACACACACACACACACGATATTAGCAGCACTATTACACGATGTAGGCAAGGCCATAGTAAATCATTGACTCAGACAGTGATTTACAGTAGAGTGACAGTAACAGCAGTGTTCCCTCTCCACTATGGAGGGTTTTCCACTGACTTCCTCAGTGCCTCTGATAGGGAACCACCACCAGCAGTGATTTACAACAGTGACTGTTCTGTAAATGACACATTGAAAGTGGTACTATAAGAAACATGCTATGTAATTCACACAGCAGGATCTTACATACTGATTACTGGTCTATGCAGGTGATTTAAGGGTAGTGTTAACAAACAAAGGATGATTGGATTTCAAGCTAAGTTCTGTAATTCCTTTAGTGTATAGTGGAGTTCCATCACCGTTGCAGCCAGACATGAAACCTCTCCTGACCCTAAAGCGCTGAGCTCAGTGCTGCTTTGAATAGCCAACAGTTTGTCTTTGTGATATTGTTATGCTCTCATTAAATCACTTTCAATATTGGTTCTTCCTGAGGTAGCTGGAGTTGTAGGTACTGAATGGAGTATGTTCATACTGGATGACACACACACGGCATCAGTGGTATCAGAAAAATACCTATTGAGGTAGAGCAAGCAGATGTGTAGAGTTCAGTCCTCTTAATCTAATCAATGTCCTATCTGTGTTCTCAGATTAAATTAATGCAGCAGCATATGTGTATGTGTGTGCCTGATTGCGTGCGTGTTCCATTCATGATGGCCCTAGAGGTTAGGGGAGGAGGGGAGAAGACTGTAGTTCGATCAATGTGATCCCTGCTAATGGGCTGATAAACACAGCAACATGATTAGAGGTGTTATACTGACTGATGAAGACATGAAAGGGATCAAATACTCTACAGCCTCACACTGTGGGCCAGCCGGTCAGGCTTAAAGCATTCTGTTCCAAACCAACTCCTAGTCGCTTTCCCCTAGATAGGCCTACTTCATGTAAATCTGAAAGGATCAGATGGCTATGAGCAATACGGTATTAACTTCATCTTGCCTTCTAATAGGGGGTAGGAGCTAGAGAGTAGGGACAAGGGGCACATTTGGAAGTCAAGCATTAGTCTCCCTCAGCACCAAGGCAGTGTTGTAACACACTTCATCCTAACATCCTGAACCCTTGGTCTGCAGACTCAACACGCTCCTCTCCATCCCTCTCTCTCTCCTTTCCTCCCTGCTGTCACTTTCTAACATTCCCCTAACCTCTCCTGATGGACAGCTCCCCAACACAGCCAATCACAGGTCCGTCTCCATGGCGAGGGCAAAGGCTGTCATACTATGTCAGACTATTTATACCATGTTAATACTGAGAACGTTTAGGAAGGAAAGGCCACAGCTTGAGTCAATAACTAGTCTCAGCAGGGATCAATCAATCAGACTGTGGCTTTCTAGTGAGATTTATCATACAAAGTAACCTGACGCACGCACACCAAACAGAGAGTAAACAGCTGTGGGCTGAAGTTACAGTCAGTGAGCTCATCAGCCAGAGTTAGCGCCATAGCAACTACACACACACACACAGTGTGAGTCAACCAATAAGAAATCAATTCCCTTCCCTGCGTAGCCTAAATACCAAATCCATACCTGCATAATTGCAGTAATTTCAGTAACTGCAGGCCATATATATTCACTCTGTTCACTGGCTCTTTATTACTTGATTGAGCTAAATTAGGCCTAGCTACATTGTTTGCTATTACTGGCAGTTGCCCCAATTATGGGAAACAAACCATCAAAAGAGTTTACCCGGAGAGAATAAAAGACGTTTGCCTTTTTTAGAGAATATATTCTCGAGGTCCACCTGACAGAGAATGCATTTCACTCTGCCTCTCTCACACATTCACACAAGGCTTATCAATACTGTTAAATGGTGTCTGCCTAAACGAATTGTATGATTGAACTGACTGTTCACACACACCTGTTGGGCTGAAGGAATGGCATGACAGCTGTCATTAAATCAGATAAATGTTTTGCTAATGTCATTTGAAGGATAATAGGTGAACTGGGATGGACATGATTTGTGTGGGATGCTGCGTGCTGTGTGGGAACCACTGCTCTAGGCTATTAAACTGTGGGTCCAGCCCCCCCCCAAAAAAGGAACTCAATCCTGCTTTAAACTTGCTATTGAGGCCGCCCGATTGGCGCAGTGCTAGCTGTGCCACTAGAGATCCTGGTTTGAGTCAAGGCTCGCTTGCAGCCGGCCGCGACCAGGAGACCCATGGGGCGACGCACAATTGTCCCAGCATCGTCCTGATTAGGGGAGGATTTGGCCGGCAGGGATGTCCTTGTCCAATCGCGCTCTACTGACTCCTGTGGCGGGCCGGGCGCAGTGCACGCTGACACGGTTGCCTGGTTTACGGTGTTTCCTCCGACACATTGGTGCGGCTGGCATCCGGATTAAGTGGGCATTGTGTCAAGAAGCAGTGATGCTTGGTTGGGTTGTGTTTCAGAGGACGCATGGCTCTCGACCTTCGCCTCTCGAGTCCGTACGGGAGTTGCAGCGATGGGACAAGACTGTAACTACCAATTGGATACCACAAAATTGGAGAGAAAAAGGGTAAAAAAATATATATATATTTTTTAAATAAAAAATACATTTTAAAACTTACTATTGAAAGTTGTACTAGTAGAATGCACAAGGTGCAATTTCGAATGTATAGAACTGAAATATATATATTTTTTCTTTGCACACCATAACAAAATGTGTAGAATTGCAGGAATTAATTAAAATAAATCATTAAAACCTACAAAATTCTTTCCACTAACAGGAAGGGTGTGAACAGTTTGTGTCATGAACAGTGCTTGTGCCCATAGAAAGACAGGGGGCGCGGGATGTTCCCCAATGCTGGGCCCCGAGTGAAAACGTTTGGGAACCCCTGGCCTAGAGAGTGTGACAGATTGAGACCGACAGACACACACACACACCAGATAGATGTAGTTAGGGCTGGCCCTTTAGGTTGTGGAGAACATGTATCACCCCTTTCCCTGGCGGCAGCTGAGACAGACTAGTTGTAAATAGGTGTGAAAACGCTGACTGATGGGCTGTCTTGTCCCCTACCCCCTATACCCAACTAGGCATCGGACTGACAGAGCCCTGCTTCAAAGCTGCATCTGGGTAAGAATAGACATTTAGAGCCAACCAGGAGCTGGAATGGTGGCAGTTTCCACCTCACTACTACTCATGAAGACACAATCGGAGCAAGACCAGAGGCAAAATGGCTGGTATGAACCGCTACTCTGTCACTTCCTTAACTCGAGCACAACAGTGAGCGTATGATGGTGATACACAGCAGGGGTTTGTAAACCCCCTCCACACACAGTCGTGACACTGGAATTGAACACCCCTGTGAGAGGCTCTCTGGGTTGTGGCTGTGTAGTGGCGTGGTGAGGATGGGTGAGTGGACCAGAGAGACTGCTAATGCATACATCACATCACACAGCACCCCACAGGCTGCTGCAGTGTGACAGGGTGATCCATCTCACACGCACACCACACACGCAAGTACACAGAAGACAGGGAAGATCTGATGCACAGCACCTCCATCAATGACAACACTTCATCTCAGAGATTCTAAAGGGCAGTGAAGAAGGAAAGCAGTTTACAACACACTTGCTACATTTCAACTGACAAAGTTGAATGTCTGTTACTGTACATCAAATGCACAGGAAGTATTGTTTATTGTTTATTTAATTACCCCTAGTTTTATCCTTGTTTCATAACTTGTAGACATTACATAGTGACAGTGGCTTGCAGACTTGTATGTATGCATGTTCTGTGTGGGCATGTGTAAGCCATTAGCAGTGGTGTGTGTTGTGTGATGTCATGTTATAGGAGATATTCATGACCAATACGTGTCAGAGCAGAGCAAGAGTTAAAATAGCAGCGATTCCCCAGGGATACTGACATTTCCAGAGAGAGACACACAGAAAGACCGAGACAGACTTCTCTCTTCATGTCCACATCAACAGCTGGTATTTATGATTGAAAACCTGTTCAACGACAGTGCAGTAACTTTCCTGCAAGTTTCACTTTCACATAACAGATGTGATATATTCTGCGGCAATGAGGAGAACAAAAAATCCAATCAGAAAGCTTCTCCTGCGTGGCTGGCTCAGCACCTATCTGCAGTGTCCTACAGTGGGAAGTGGTTACGTAATGTTTGGCAGGCAGCACCGAACCCTGCAGCTGGCACTGGTAAAGCTTTTTGTTCAGCATCAGAACAAATTGCCACTAGACAGAGAGCCTGCGCAGTCAGCTTCATTCTTTAGCGACCGGTGAGGACAGGACACACACGCTGTGCACGGGTGGAGAGATCCAGTGTGTGTGTGTGTGTGTGTGTGTGTGTGTGTGTGTGTGTGTGTGTGTGTGTCGGGGCAGAGTCTCATCTGAAGAAAACATCTCAAGGGGCCCACAGTGCACCTTGGTGTTTCTTTGGGCAGGTCATTATAGGAGAGAAATATGAGTGCGCGTCCATTCGCCTGAGTGTGTGAGTGCTGGGCTGCTGACAAGATTCCATAACACAATCTGTACACCTTTCCAAAGATGCAAAGGAGCCCTAGCAAAACACCAAAACGGGACCCACATTACAACAGAGCCATATTCTGAAACACACTACTACATTATGGAGAGATAGAGGGAGAGAGGTGTCAGCCGTATGCATGTCACTGTGCACATGCAGCTCTTTATACATTCCCTGGCCTCCCACAGCACTGGGCTGGTACTGGCAGTCAATCACAAGTCACGACGCGACACTAGGGACATTAAAGTCTTTATTAAGGCCTAGCTCTGTACTGTGCAGTACAGGGCGATAATAGTGATGTTCATAAACAACATGGCCAGCCAGGGCTGAAGACAACATTATATAACATCTACAGCAGCACCACGCCTCTAGGTAATGGTACTGTATGGAGAAACATGCAGGCATAATGAGATCATTTGAATGTAATTTAATCTACTGATACAGAGGATGATCATTATGGCACGGAGTTAAGTAACAACATGAAGCCTGCAAGGTATAGGCTCATGTGTCAGCTCATTTCCAACACCTATTTAAATTGTGGTCTGAATGAAGAACACCATTTTTAACAAAAATCTGGTGTTAAACAAAAGGCTGTACACCCTGCAGCTCTTCAGGACTCCAGTTGCCCACACTGGCTGTTGAAAAATAAGGAAAATACACCGATTTGTTTATAGAGAGTCCGTACAGTAGCAGCTGTGAGACAGACTTTTGTGAGAGAGAGCTGCCGCTGCAACCTGTACCGTTTCCCCCATGAGAGACACCGCAGAGATCAATCAATCTTACGCACAAATCAAAACAGAAACAAACACAATCCGGTAACCTGATAGGGAAATGTGTATGTTTAAGTAATGACTAAGAATATTCCACTCTGAAAATGTATGCAATAGGGTTAGGGTTATAAGAAAATAATCAAATTAATGTGTGTGTCTAGAAATGTATAGACTAGAACATGGTGGTACTATCTTGCAATGTAAGACGAGGGTATTTGAGAGAACAAAGGAATCCTTGTGAAACCAAACTACAGAGAAGAGGCCTTCCCCATCCTCTTGAAGGGAGGCACGGCTAGGAACTGTCCAGATTGAATTATGTTGCAGAAAGTGATAAGCCATGAATGTATACTGTGGAAAAGTACAGCTGCCTAGAGAGGGTGGAGCTAGACATTGGTTAGACATTTTAGCAAATGTATTACAAATAAAAACAGAAATACCTTATTTACATAAGTATTCAGACACTTTGCTATGAGGCTCGAAATCGAGGTCAGGTGCATCCTGTTTCTACTTATCATCCTTGAGATGTTTCTACAACTTGATTGGAGTCCACCTGTGGTGAATTCAATTGCTTGGACATAATTTAGAAAGGCACAGACGTCTATACAAATTTGCTAACATTCCTAAAAACGTGTTTTTGCTTTACCATTATGGGGTATGGTGTGTCAATTAATGAGGGGGAAAAAACTAATTAATCTATTTTAGAATAACAGCTGTGAGTCTTTCTGGGTAACTCTCCAATAGCTTTGCACACCTGGATTGTACAATATTTGCCCATTATTGTTTTAAAAATGCGTCAAGCTCTGTTAAGTTGGATGCTGATCATCGCTAGACAGCCATTTTCAAGTCTTGCCATAGATTGTCAAGCAAATTTAGGTCAAAACCGTAACTCAATGTTGTCTTGGTTAGAAACTGCAGTGTATATTTGGCCTTGGGTTTTAGGTAATTGTCATGCTGAAATGTGAATGTGTCTCCCAGTGTCTGCGTAGCTCCATTCAGTTTATTTTTGTCTTAAAAAATAACTCCTTACTCCTTGCCGATGACAAGCATACCCATAACATGATGCAGCCTGCACTATGCTTTAAAATATGGAGAGTGGTACTCAGAAATATGTTGTAGTGGATTTGCCCCAAACATAACACTTTGTATTCAGGACAAACAGTTCATTTCTTTGACATTTTTTGGTCAGTTTTAGTTTAGTGCCTTGTTGCAAACAGGATTCATGTTTTGGAATATTTTATTCTGTAAAGGTTTCCTTCATTTCACTCTGTTGTTTAGGTTAGTATAGTGGAGTAACTACAATGTTGTTGAACTATCCTCAATCACAAAGATTTTAAAACCATTAGAGTTTAATTGGTGTATCTTCGTAGTGTAATTAAGAACTGCACCATGCTCAAAGGGATATTCAATGTCTAATTTATTTTTTTGTATATATTTTTATTTTGACAAATCTACCAACAGGTGACCTTCTTTGCAAACCATTAGAAAACTTGTTCTTAAAATTCACTTCTCGACTGAGGGACCTTACTGATAATTGTATGTGTGGTGTACAGAGATCGGGTTAAAAAAACATGTTAAACACAATTAATGCACGAAGAGTAGGTCCATGCAAATTACTATGTGACTTGTTAAGAACATTTTTACTCCAACTTATTTAGGCTTTCCATAACGAAAGTGTTGAATACTTAACTCAAGACATTTCAGCTTTCATTCATTTGTAAAGATTTCTAAACATAATTCCTCTTTGACATTATGGGGTATTGTGTGTAGATCAGTGACAAAATCTAAATTTAATGGATTTAAAATTCAGGCTGTAACAACAAAATGTGGAAAAAGTAAAAGGGGAGTGAATACTTTCAAAAGGCACGGTGTATATATTTATGTATTTATTTTGCCATGGGGAGAGAAACATATTCCGTTTTATAGCTAATCTCATGCTATTTTACACATTTTGACATGAGCCTGAGGGAAAATTTTGCAGTTTCCTGTAATTCAAAAAAAGTAATAAATCATGGATAATGACGTGTTCATATGCGGCAGTGTGTGCTACGCCAGTGGGGTTAAGATGAGATTGTGAGCACAGAGGTACTCTAGTATGGGTTCACACAAGATCAAATGAGTAGGCTAGAATGTGAGCAAAACTATAACAAGTAATCGACAAATGATCCAAATTGTTTGTCGAAGTGGGCTGAACACACTTGTAGTATATGTTGGTGAAATATGCATATGTGGGCTTGACGGGAACATAATAAAGACACACATACATGTGAACACACGCACAAATGCATAGTCCAACCTCTCACACAAAGCGATTGACAACCATAGAATGCCGTACTGAAAGGAGGAGGGAGAGGGAAAGGGCATGTTTTATGGAAGCTAAGGAACAAACAGGAAATTACAGAAGCAGGTCTCGTCATCAGATGAGGCTGTTCAGCCGTATGCCTGTAGAGAAAAAGATAAGGACCCTTTCTCTCTCAAATGCCACATGCATACATCAACCACCACCACCATTACCATGGCACCCATGGCCGTACATGCTAATTAGCTGGCCACCCCGGGCCACTGGCGAGCTAGGTAGGCTACTTAAGAAATAATGCCTTAAAACCCGGCAATTATCATGCGACAACTCCCAGTTTCAAGGGCATTACCACACGATAATACCTGGCTTAAAAGGGCATTGTTGCATTTATAAAAAGTTTGCCATGATTCTTCATAAAAATACGAATTATGTATTTGTTAAAAAAAATATTTAAAACGAGTGAATTTTTCTCCGATTTTGACCCTGTCGTTAAATCTAATAATTATATGAATTCGACATTGTCATGCTAAAGAAATCATTGGCATGTAGCTAGCTAGTAGAGATTCAATAATGAGACAAAAACCTCAATAAATAATGATTTAATAAATATTCAATAGGCCTAAATAGGCAACAACTATTATGGTTGGCGAGTCCGAGCTAACCAAGCTAGTTGGTGATGTTAATAGTGACGTTTCCGTTGATGGCACACAAGTGAAAGAGCTGTCCATAGTCCTGGTGCTGGTTGGTGACAGCCAGCGCTTGCCTCTTCTTTTTGGCACGGGATAGATCGCATTTGTAAAATGATACATTGTTGCACAGGTTGTAGAGGGAGACAGGTAGGTTTATACCATCCCCAACTTTTGAAAACCAAAAAGGAGCATGGAAAAATTGTGATTTGATGAAAAATTGTGAAGTTGATGATTTTCCTACCAGGGCTGCGGGACAGTGGAATTATGACATTAACATGTCATGGTATTTTGCAGGAGTTGTTGTCCCACATATCAACCAATCACCATCCAGGATCCAAACAACCAGTTTTAATCTGTGATAACATGAATCATGGTTGCAAAGATTAAAAACTAATCACCCGCGTCCCGGCACGTGGTAACATCCTCTGGTCCGACACAGGTAGAGAGTTATATATCACTGCTTACTTCACGCCAACATACACCCACATACAGTACAGCTCAATACAGTACACTGGTGTGTGTGTCTATAGCAATGTTGTGTAACATCGCATCCCCCTGAATAAGCCCCTTGTATAAGAGATGACAGGACAGACCCTTGTATAAGAGATGACAAGACAGACCCTTGTATAAGAGATGACAAGACAGACCCTTGTATAAGAGATGACAGGACAGACCCTTGTATAAGAGATGACAGGACAGACCCTTGTATAAGAGATGACAGGACAGACCCTTGTATAAGAGATGACAGGACAGACCCTGACAGAGGCACTGCACAAGGCTTTTACTGTCCTCTCTACTGTAAGCCCTGAGACTAGGTCTAAGGATGTGTGTGTCGATAGAGAGACAGTGTGAAGAGAGAGAGAAAGAGAGACGGAGGGAGGGAGGGAGGGAGGGAGGGAGGGAGGGAGGGAGGAGGATCAAAAAGAGAGGGAGACAGCAACGGAGAGAAGGTAAAGAGAATGTGAAGAAAGAGGAGGGTGATGAGAGAGAGGGAGTGTGGGAGTATGTGGGGTGTTATGTAATGCTCTTACAGAGGAGTCCTTCCTTTTAGTCACCACATCCAGTATTCTCCATGGACAATAGAGTTAACTGAACTCACGTGGCTGCACAGGAGGAGGAGGACAGGATTTGAACACGAAAGTAAAATGACCTGTGCCCGTGTGAGCAGATGGGAAAACGAGACTGAGAATATCTCCTAAAAGAAGCTTTGGTTCTGTTAGAATGATATTGAAAAAATAGTGTATGGAAAGTCTTCAGTCAGAATGAACACTAGCTGAATAGCATGTATCCTGTCTATAGACAGACTATGGGGATATTATGCTGTTTGTTTCCAATAATTTCTACAGCAGTCAGAACCTGTATCAGACGCTCTGACAGCAGCTAGAAGAGCACAACCATGACAATCTGACAATCAAGCTGGATGGAAATCCATCTATATGCTGGCATGACAGAACAGCAGCTCACTGATTGGTGCTTCTCTCCGTGTTCAAATCAGACACTACTGGAGCGCACACACAGATCCCAACTCACATTCCCAATCACACACAGAGCGAATCTAATTCTTCAGTGAGTACTACCACCGGTCCCTCCCTCTCCATATTCCACCTCTTCAAATTTGACAGGCATCTAACAGTCTCCATGAGCTCCCCAGTACAACAGATTTAAGTCAATCAGGTGGTGGGTGCAACAGTAAAATGATTCCTCTAACTCTAACTCTCTCCAGTGCAAGCCATGTCAATCATTACACTATGGCTTCTCCCCACCAGGAAAGAGAAGTAGGTGGAGAAAGGGTAAGAGAGGGAGAGAAGGGGCTGCCATGTTGTAAAATCAAAGATTCTCTTCCCATATGGTTGATTCTGGTACTCATTCCTGTGTGCGTTAGAGGTATTGAGACAAGTCTGGGACCAACGGGCTCCTGAATAGTTTTTACCCACAAGCCATAAGACCAAGGATAATTTAGCTACTTGATTTTGAATTATTAGCCCAAAGAACAGATTCACTTCATGGAACAACAGATAGTGGCCAAAAAAATCTAAAGGAAGTTTGTTCTGAAGTGTCTGTCCTATATCTAAGAGATATCAGGAAACTACAGAGCGACACAGTTTGGACACACCTACTCATTCAAAAACTACCAGTTTGGGATGAGTTGGACCGCAGAGTGAAGGAAAAGCAGCCAACAAGTGCTCAGCATGTGGAAAGTCCTTCAAGACCGTTGGAAAAGCATTCCAGGTGAGAGAATGACAAAAGTATGCAAAGCTGTCATCAAGGCAAAGGGTGGCTACTTTAAAAAATCTCAAATAGTGGGTCTAGGGTTTCCCGGGACGATGGTGTTGATGTGAGCCAAGACCAGGCCTTTCAAAGCAGTTAATGTCTACCTGTAGCGTTGCAGTTAATGTCTACCTGTAGCGTTGCATCTGCGTCATCTGACCACTTCTGTATTGAGCGTGTCACTGGTACTTCCTGCTTTAGTTTTTGCTTGTAAGCAGGAATCAGGAGGATATAATTATGGTCAGATTTTCCAAATGTAAAATGTGTGTGGAGTAAAGGTGGTCTAGAGTTTTCCCCCTGCACATGTGACATGCTGGTAGAAATGTGGTAAAACTGATTTAAGTTTGCCTGCATTAGAGTCCCCAGCCACTAGGCACGCCATTTCTGGATGAGCATTTTCTTGTTTGCTTATGGCCTTATACAGCTGGTTGAGTTTGTGGTGGAAAAAAGACTGCTACGAAAAATATAGATGAAAACTCTTGAATGCTTATTGGTGGCCTGCCTTCCGGGAGCATGTAAACAAGGCCATTGGTTGTGAGAGTGGTGTTGCTTTGCTGTCATTGGCTGTCTGTGATGAACAGGGGTTAGGGGGTTGGGGGATGTTCATACCAGCCACTGAGGAGAGTTAGGCTAGCTACTCTACTGGCCATAGTAACACAGTCGGAGTCCAGCTCTAGACAACCACTCCTACCCCCTCTGCCCCCCAGGACACAGACCCCTAGAGACAGACAACATAAACGACACACCCGCTAATGTAAAGCTCCAACAAAGGCTTCCGGGACGTAAAGTGAATATGAATGGCAGTGATGGCTATAGCATCCTCAAGATGTTGACTTGTATTGGAATTCTGTACTGCAGTATCTGATGAAGAACGTCGCTATCTAACTGGAATAGGTCGTTCAAGGATGCAGAACCACATTCCCATTGACGTGAAGTGATGACACTAAGAGAAACCTATGAGGCATATCCTAGAGCACTATAATACTACATAGTTGGATATATCATCATTCATTTATTATAGTACAGATACAGTGCAATTTCACTGTTATACTCATAAAATTATCAACATGGTGCTTCACCTGAGAAATTTCAGTTGGTTGTGTCAAAATGTTGGGACTCCTAGCAGGTTTAGCTGTGTCTGAGTTCCAGTAACATTTAGCTGGGCTCCTTATAAACTCAGCATAAAAAGAAACGTCCCCTTTACAGGATCCTGTCTTTCAAAGATAATTCGTAAAAATCCAAATAACTTCACAGATCTTCATTTTAACGGGTTTAAACACTTTTTCCCATGCTTGTTCAATGAACCATAAACAATTAACGAACATGCACCTGTGGAACAGTCGTTAAGACACTAGCAGTTTACAGACGATAGGCAATTAAGGTCACAGTTATGAAACTTAGGACACTAAAGAGGCCTTTCTACTGACTCTGAAAAACACCAAAAGAAAGATGCCCAGGGTCCCTGCTCATCTGCGTGAACGTGCCATTAGGCATGCTGCAAGGAGGCATGAGGAATACAGATGTGGACAGGGCAATAAATTGCAATGTCTGTACTGTGAGACGCCTAGGACAGCGCTACAGGGAGACAGGACAGGCAGCTGATCGTCCTCGCAGTGGCAGACCATGTGTAACAACCCCTGCACAGGATCGGTACATCCGAACATCACACCTGCGGGACAGGTACAGGATGGCAACAACTGCCCCAGTTACACCAGGAATGCACAATCCCTCCATCAGTGCTCAGACTGTCAGCAATAGACAGAGGCTGGAGTGAGGGCTTGTAGGCCTGTTGTAAGGCAGGTCCTCACCAGACATCACCGGCAACAACGTCACCTATGGGCACAAACCCAACGTCACTGGACCAGACAGGACTGGCAAAAAGTGCTCTTCACTGACGAGTCGCGGTTTTGTCTCACCAGGAGTGATGGTTGGATTCGCGTTTATCGTCGAAGGAATGAGCGTTACAGAGGCCTATACTCTGGAGCGGGATCGATTTGGAGGTGGAGGGTCCGTCATGGTCTGGGGCAGTGTGTCACAGCATCATCGGACTGAGCTTGGTGTCATTGCAGGCAATCTCAACGCTATGCGTTACAGGGAAGACATCCTCCTCCCTCATGTGGTACCCTTCCTGCAGGCTCATCCTGACATTACCCTCCTGCATGACAATGCCACCAGCCATACTGCTCGTGCTGTGCGTGATTTCCTGCAAGACAGGAATGTCAGTGTTCTGCCATGGCCAGCAAAGAGCCCGGATCTCAATCCAATTGACCACGTCTGGGACCTGTTGGATCGGAGGGTGAGGGCTATTTCACCCAGAAATGTCAAGGGGACTTGCAGGTGCCTTGGTGGAAGAGTGGGGAAACATCTCACAGCAAGAACTGGCAAAACTTGTGCAGTCCATGAGGAGGAGATACACTGCAGTACTTAATGCAGCTGGTGGCCACACCAGATACTGACTGTTACTTTTGATTTTGACCCCCCCCAGGGACACATTATTCCATTTCTGTTAGTCACAAGTCTGTGGAACTTGTTCAGTTTATGTCTCAGTTGTTGAATCTTGTTATGTTCATACAAATATTTACACATGTTCAGTTTGCTGAAAATAAACGCAGTTGACAGTGAGAGGACGTTTCTTTTTTTGCTGAGTTTATATTACTCATACAAGGCTCTAAACCAGGGTTGTCCAAGCCTGTTCCTGAAGCGCTACCTTCCTGTAGGTGTTCGCTCCAATCCCAGTTGTAGCTAACCAGATTCAGTTAACTAACTAGCTAATTATGAGAATCAGGTGTGCTAGATTAGGGTTGGAGAGAACCTACCGGACTGTAGCTCTCCAGGAACAGGGTTGGAGTGCCCTGGTCTAAAAGTCCTTGGAATATAAAGGAAACACAAATAATGCATACACACACATATATATGTATATACACACACACACACACATAAATAAATAATTATTTTGCATTTGCTAAACTTTGCCCTTGCCTGTTTGGGTACTAAATCACAGCTTATTTCAGATATTAAAGCTTGCTTATAGGTTGATTATTTAACATGTCCAACCACTTTCTGTCTACAGCCGTGGCCTGTTCAGTTCACCCAGCATCTACACACTCAACTCTGCACTGGTCATGGCAGCTGATTGTCAAAGACCAAAGACACACTAAAAAACACGATACACGAAGACTGTCATAATAGCACAGCAGCAGTGTTTGTTCAAACTCAAACCACTGACAGGTATGTCTCTGGATTGCACTGGAGGTGTGTGTGTGGTACCTCTGCATTCCCAGGCAGTCATTTCCCTTACAGTCATCCCCTGTCAGTGGTACTCCTTAGTGATTCCGCAGTATGAGGCAGGCCAGCCAGGCGGGTAGGTTGGCTCTGCTGCAGCAGAATACTAATGCCAGTCACTTGGCAGGTAGACTAGAAGAGAACAGCTGATGAATTATACACTGGGGCAATTACTCTCAGATAAACACCCCCTCCCTCTGCTCTCAGCTCTCACACAAAATATCTCTGTATCACCCTCCTTCTCCCCTCATCGCTTCCAATCTCTCTAAGTAACTCACTCTCCTCTCCCATCTAAACACCCTCTCTTCCTCAAATCATTCCTTTCTTTTTCACATGCACTAATGCCCAATTTGTCTATTGTTTCAGATTATTTAGTATAGAAATGGATGTGCTCCAGATTACATAAACCACAGTCCCTCGCCCAGCCCCTCGTCCAGCCCCAAGGAATGGATGAAAATACATCTGTTTCTACTACAGAAAAAGGGGAGGAGAGTGGACACAGAGAGGGTCTTTGGACAATGGGAGGTGGTTTGTACAGTAGGGACTAGGGAAGTATGGGAAGCAGCCTTCATAAAACATCTATAAAGCATCACTAAATTCATGTAACTTTGGGTGTATTGACATGATCAGAGCCACTAAGTTAGCTGTAGCTCGGTTTCTAGGCTGTAGTCATAATCTAAAGCAGGATTTGGCAGAGTGGTGAGGCAGCCGAAGGACCTGTTCTGTGGTCGAGACCCAATGGATGTGTTTGGAACAGAATCAGGCTACCATCCATCCACAGTAGACCAATTGATTTCGACACAATGAGATAGTAATACGTTAAGATCGTTTTTTGCAGGGGTGAATGTGATGAATGGTTACACACCTTCAGCTAGTAGCCTATTATATCGCTCTCTGCCCTCGTTCCCATCGCTCTCTGCCCTCGTTCCCATCGCTCTCTGCCCTCGTTCCCATCGCTCTAGTTTCTGGGAAGGTCTCCAAAATCACTTTGTTTTCCCCATTTGCTAAAACAGACCCAAACACACCCTGATGCTCAGATAGACTAATAACCATCATTAAAACACTCAGCTCTTTAGGCATCAGGGGTTAGTACACTGCTAACACAATGGATCCACACAGTGGCTGTAAATAGGTCCACAGACGCCTATGAGTTTGCCAAGAGAATAATGAAGTAGGATCCATTCTCTCTATGTTAGCACTGACATACACAGTTCAACACACAGACCAGACTCTTCGTTAGACAGGCTGCTGATGTGATCACTTCTACTGTGGGCAAAACACTGGCTTCATAACCAGGCACTCAAACCTAATAGTCTGGATAGATGTCTTAGTATTGCATCCGCAATAGGATAGACTAGTGCAAAAGCGGTTTTCTAGAGTGTATTTCATGAGATAAGCTATCGTTCATAGCGTATATTGTATACTATTGAAAGCCCTGTTACATACACAAACCATCCAACTAACCCCCTGCTCAAAATGCCACACAGCATTCCATCCACTTTCACATGGAATGAGCCCATGGCGATTGTCATTTCTGAACATAAGATTAACCTTACATACAGTAGCTCAACAGCTTCTCTCATACTGTTTAGGCTCCAAACCCTGGACCTCAGTCTCTGCTTCATAAACCAGCCCTCAACTCAAATCTCTACAGCCAAAGACAATAGGATCATTGTACAGAATCAGACTTCAACACCGGCCACACAATACGAATATTAAAGTAAAAAACAGTGGCGTGTTCACATCTGAAATTACCATGAAACCTGTATGTAAAGTACTGGGCATTACAAACCACAGCTGGAGCGCTAATGGGTGACATTATTACACAGCCAACCAGGAGGGCCTGATTCAGCCAGCACTGTTGCACAGTGTAGCACAGTGGCATGAGGCCTGGCATCACAGTGGCCAGTGCAGCTGGCTATTGTTGTACAGGATTGGCACAGCAGTGGTACTGCCTCTTGACACATGTGTGGAGCTAAAACCTTGGCACTCCCAAGTCAGCTTTCCCTGCAGTGACTAGGATTAGGTGTGTGTGTGTGTGTGTGTGTGTCCTCTGCTGCCATATTTAAGGCTTTAGTCTGTCTCTTACATAATCCCTCTCCTTTGATGCTTTTGCTTCAGCATCAGCGTCACATGACTCCAGCCAATTTCTCAGAATATAATATAATGAAAGTGTTCGGTTGGCTTGGGCATTGAGCTAAAATGAAAATACTGGAGACGAGACACTGAAACCAACCTCAGTGCTCACATGGACAGAAATATCATATTGAATGAACTGTCAAGAGAACAAGAAATGGAGTTTGTCAAAACAAATGAACTGTTAATACAAATGTCTTGTTAACAAACTATAGTTTTGGCAAGTCGGTTAGGACATCTACTTTGTGCATGACAAGTCATTTTTCCAACAATTGTTTACAGACAGATTATTTCACTTATAATTCACTGTATCACAATTCCAGTGGGTCAGAAGTTTACATACACTAAGTTGACTGTGCCTTTAAACAGCTTGGAAAATTCCAGAAAATGATGTCATGGCTTTAGAAGCTTCTGATAGGCTAATAGACATAATTTGAGTCAATTGGAGGTGTACCTGTGGATGTATTTCAAGGCCTACCTTCAAAATCAGTGCCTCTTTGCTTGACGTCATGGGAAAATAAACATTAAAATCAGCCAAGACTTAAGAAAAACAATTGTAGACCTCAACAAGTCTGGTACATCCTTGGGAGCAATTTCCAAACGCCTGAAGGTACCACGTTCATCTGTACAAACAATAGTACGCAAGTATAAACACCATTGGGACCACGCAGCAGTCATACCTCTCAGGAAGGAGGCGCGTTCTGTCTCTTAGAGATTAACATACTTTGGTGCGAAAAGTGCAAATCAATCCCAGAACAGCAGCAAAGGACCTTGTGAAGATGCTGGAGGACACAGGTACAAAGGTATCTATATCCACAGTAAAACGAGTCCTATATCGACATAACCTAAAAGGCCGCTCAGCAAGGAAGAAGCCACTGCTCCAAAACCGCCATTAAAAAAGCCAGACTACGGTTTGCAACTGCACATGGGGACAAAGATCCTACTTTTTGGAGAAATGTCCTCTGGTCTGATGAAACAAAAATAGAACTGTTTGACCATAATGACCATTGTTATGTTTGGAGGAAAGGGGGGGATGCTTGCAAGCCGAACAACACCATCCCAACCGTGAAGCACGGGAGTGGCAGCATCATGTTGTGGGGGTGCTTTGCTGCAGGAGGGACTGGTGCACTTCATAAAATAGACAGCATAATGAGGAAGGAAAATTGTGTGGAAATATTGAAGCAACATCTCAAGACATCAGTCAAGAAGTGTTGTGGTTGTGGCAAAATGGCTTAAGGACAACAAAGTAAAGGTATTAGATTGGCCATCACAAAGCCCTGACCTCAATCCTATAGAAGATTTGTGGGCAGAACTGAAAAGGCGTGTGCGAGCAAGGGGGCCTTGCTCATACACCTAAGTGTATGTAAACTTCCAACTTCAACTGTATATAGGTACAATCATGGCTGTGCATGTTATTGTACCCAAGCAGAGTTTCCATGAGTGTGTAGGCTGCCTCTCTGAAATAGGGTTTGGCAGAGAGGAGGGCAGATGAGAAGTCTGAACTCTCTTCGCTGAAGAGAGGGAGAGCTTTGTATGAATGAGTGACAAGTGTGTGATAGAGCGTGTGAGACGGTGAGTGCGCGACTGGATATCATTAACAGAGGGGCATGAGTGGGTTGGCCAAGACTGCTGCAGTAAAGAGTCAAACATTTCTCTACAACCTGTGTGATTTACTGCGACATTAATCATCACCCTCACTGACTGTCCAATTGATCTGTCACTCCACTGATGAAGAGATGATAGAAGGATGAGAAAAAGGACAAGAAATGGAAGGAACATACATAGCCTTCAATATAATCTAACACTAAACTCTATGGCCATCTGAGTCAAGGTCTATTGTTATTCCTTCATTAGAAGGTCTTTGTTAGCCATCTAACCTATTCACACAGGGATTGAGACATGTAATGACACTTTCATTGTGTTATTTTATCAGTGCTGCTGCCAAATGAGACAATTCCTTCAACCACGGCTGCTAGCCACTTCAAACCCGACCCAGACGGTCTTTATCCATTGTTAGAACCCCACTGTCTGTCTGTCTCATACAGTCTTTTCAATGTGGTACATTTCTGCTTGATCTATTTTAATAAGTAGTGCTGCAAAGAATAGGGTGATCCTTTGCCCAAAAAAATAAACAAACACGCATGAATAATTCTGACTAATGAATAACCCTGACTAATGATGAATAACTGTACTTATCTGGTGACCAACCCCCTGTGTGTGCGGGTTGTGCTGACATGTTGCACCCTGTACAACCACTGTGATTATTATTTGACCCTGCTGGTAATCTATGAACATCATTAAGAACACTCTGGCCTCAATGACCATGTACTCTCATAATCTCCACCTGGCACAGCCAGAAGAGACCTGTCCACCCCTCAGAGCCTGGTTCCTCTCTAGGTTTCTTCCTAGGTTCCTGCCTTTCTAGGGAGTTGTTCCTAGGCACAGTGCTTCTACATCTGCATTGCTTGCTGATGTAAAAAGGGCTTTATAAATTCATTTGATTTGATTCTGTGTGTTGCTCTGTATCCAACGTGGGAATGTTCTCAGATGGAGTCATCAACCCAAAGTGTTATCCATGCCAATAAATGTTTTTCCTACTAAACCCATTAGGCCTGACAATATGGTACTTTATGCTCTTATCCCCCCATTTCCTTTCAACTGCTAAAACCCCCCACCACTAGCCCCACTTCTTCAGCTCTCCCACCATCCCTCTCCCCCACTCTACCTTCCCCTCCCATCCTCTCGCTCTTCCTCTACCTTACCCTCCCTTTCTCTCCCCCACTCTTCCTCGACCTTCCCTTCCCCCACTCTCTTCCTCTCTCTCACTTTACCACCACCCCTCTCTCTCTCTCTCTCTCACCGCTCTCCATCCCTCTCTGTTCCCCCTCAACGGGCAGATTAACTGGGAACAATAGCGATACAGCAGAATAAACGACCACAAGCTGTTACATAAACCTAATTTCTCCTTTGAGATAAGACTCAGAGACCCTCGGAATCACATCAGGACTCACGCATGCATGGGTAAGTCATCCACACACACACACACACTTCCCCATTCCTCTCATCTTAAAAGCTATTGTATACATAGAATGCTGAGTAAAGACAACAACGAGTTCCTTAAGCACAGATCCTCAAGAATATTCTAATCCTACATTGAAACATACATTAACCATCATGATACATTAGCCTACCCTACATGATTAAAAAAAACTGGCATTCACAGAAACTGTCCAATAAAAACACTGACCACAATGAAGAATCTACATGGACAATAAACAACGGAATGAATGAATAATGCACCATCACAGCTTGTGTCCTGGTTAGAACACTATACCAAGTTCTCTGTACAATTAACACTGTCAATTGGCAGTATTGGGGAGTAGTGAACTACATATAGCTCAACTAAAAAATGTAAGTACATCTGTCAGTAGCTTGATGGTAGTTGAACTAAAGTCAAATGTAGGTAGTGTTGTCAGTAGTTCATTACGTTTTTTGCTAAAAAAGTTAATATGGGTGAAGTAGGCAATAATTGTAATTCTTTTTGGCATCAGACCTGCCTAATTCTCACTTTAAACATTGTTTTGTGTTTAATAGGCTAGATTACACATTCTGGTAGTTTATGACACCAAAGTGACCTGTTCTTTCAATTTGTAGTCTGACATTTCAGATTTACATATGTAATTTGTATGTAGTGAACTACTTTTTTTAAGTAACTTTAGTAAACTACAATTTTTCTTAAGGGTAGCTTTAGTGAAGCTTAACTTCTTCCAGTGTGAAGTGATTAGTAGCTTGGTAAACTATATTTTCGGAGTAGCATCCCCAACACTTTCTATATGTCCTGGTTGGTTAAATACGCAAATATTTGTGCTCTTCCACAGTAGACACATTACCTAATATCATCATTAGAAGAGAGGGATATACAGGCACTGACATTTCTCTGTACACACACACACACACACACACACACACACACACACACACACACACACACACACACACACTTCAGATTAATGGCCAAAACAGTGCTCCTCGACGACTGAAATAATAGATGTAGGAATGGGGTGTGTTGTTATGGACAGCTATTGTGATGGGCACTCATTGAGAGCCGTGACAAAACCCAGTGTGCACGCGTGTGTCTGTTCCTAATGCAATCAGACATCTCAGCTCAGAGAACGGGGTGGGTGAGGGATGGAGGAAGAGAGTAGAGAGAGAGATACCTACTGCTGTAGAGAGAGAGATGGAGGAAGAGAGGAGTAGAGAGAGAGATACATACTGCTGTAGAGAGAGAGATGGAGGGATGGAGGAAGAGAGGAGTAGAGAGAGAGATACATACTGCTGTAGAGAGAGATGGAGGGATGTAGGAAGAGAGGAGTAGAGAGAGTGATACATACTGCTGTAGAGAGAGATGGAGGGATGTAGGAAGAGAGGAGTAGAGAGAGTGATACATACTGCTGTAGAGAGAGATGGAGGGATGTAGGAAGAGAGAAGTAGAGAGAGTGATACATACTGCTGTAGAGAGAGATGGAGGGATGTAGGAAGAGAGGAGTAGAGAGAGTGATACATACTGCTGTAGAGAGAGATGGAGGGATGTAGGAAGAGAGGAGTAGAGAGAGTGATACATACTGCTGTAGAGAGAGATGGAGGGATGTAGGAAGAGAGGAGTAGAGAGAGTGATACATACTGCTGTAGAGAGTATCTATCCAAGAGAGTCGGGGGAGGCCACGAGTGCTCAGAGGCTCCATCCTCCAGCAATGATTCCTCTTCAGAAACGCTTCTTTCCTTTTCTCCTCTTCTCTTTCCTTCTCTATCACTCAATACCTTTTCTCTCTCTTCCTCTGCTTCTGCTGAATACACTTTTTTTTCTTCTTATTCACAGGTGAAAGGCAGTCGTCATCTCAGGCAACAAAATAAAAAAATAAAAAAGGGAAATAACTGGGGTCCAACAGGCAGAGAGAATAAGAGAATGAGTGTGTGTGAATCCACAGCCCTCTGCTTTAGTGGTTGCTGTCAGGCTGAGCTCCAACAACAGGCTAGAGACAGCCACAGCCAACCGTTGCTAGGGTAGACAGAAAGCACTCCCTCCCTTTCGCTCTCTTTTGCTCACTCACTCCCAACCCCTCTCTCACTCTTTCTATTTCTTGAGGGTGCGCGCAGAGCCCCCTCGATCTCTCTTCTAATCCACTCTCTCTCCTTATTTCGGTCTCTTGCTCTTGTATGAGAACAACATCCAAAACGGAACATTATTTGTATATATATCAAAACTGAATGGTTGATACTGTTGCTCTCCTTGTCTCCCAATCTTCCTCGCTCTCCTCCTCGTTCCCCCATCTTCCTCACTCTCGCAGAAGGAGGTTGCATTAGCCCCGTTTTCTTGAGGACTATGGACTGTGCTGTTGGTCTCCTACAGCCTGGGTAGTCATGGACTAGGAGGACTGTGCTGTTGGTCTCCTACAGCCTGAGTGTGCTAATGTGTCATGAGTGGCTTCACAAAAAAGCCTCTGTCATAACTGGACAAAACAACAGTTGCTGGCTGTACTGGCCCGCACTAAAGACATAGTACACACTACTACCACATCACTACCAGTCTGTGATATGGAGTGATGCAGGTGAACCGTGTTTTTCCTCTGTTTGAGACTGTTGGAGTTAGGGAGTGATGAGGGCAAAGAGGTTGTTGTGCTCGTGTCAGAGACAAAATAGATTAGTTCACTGCAAGCTGAACCTTGGTGAATGTCAAGTTTGCGTGTGTGTGTGTGTAATGCATCCAGACTGAGTCTCAGTTCCTGCTGAGGATGAGAGAGATCAGAGGAGAGAGCAGGAACAAGAGGAGAGAGAGATGAAAATAAAAGGAAATCTACAACAGTAAAGGGTAAGAAAGGTGTGGGTGTAGAGAAGGGTAGTGCTGAAGAGAAAGAACAAGAGGTAGAGAGAGCAGGAGTAGAGGAGAAGGCATGTCTGGGGAAGATGGGCTATGTCATCTTTCCTTTCCTCAGTTCCCGTGGAAACAAGCAGTGTCCTCCTGTCCTTTTGGCTGACCCCTCCCTCCCGCACAAATACTCACACACACACCCTTTTGGAATCACGAGACACTTAACAGTCTGTGCTCTCAGTCTCCCCATCCGCTCCCAGCCCTCTCGCCCCTCCGCTCCTGCCCCTCCCAGCCCTCTCGCCCTCTGCTCCCGCCCCTCCGCTCCCAGCCCTCTCGCCCCTCCGCTCCCAGCCCTCTCGCCCCTCCGCTCCCAGCCCTCTCGCCCTCTGCTCCCGCCCCTCTGCTCCCGCCCCTCCGCTCCCAGCCCTCTGCTCCCGCCCCTCCGCTCCCAGCCCTCTCGCCCTCTGCTCCCGCCCATCCCAGCCCTCTGCTCCCGCCTCCGCTCCCAGCCCTCTCGCCCTCTGCTCCCGCCCCTCCCAGCCCTCTGCTCCCGCCCCTCCGCTCCCAGCCCTCTCGCCCTCTGCTCCCGCCCCTCCGCTCCCAGCCCTCTCGCCCCTCCGCTCCCAGCCCTCTCGCCCTCTGCTCCCGCCCTCTGCTCCCGCCCCTCCGCTCCCAGCCCTCTGCTCCCGCCCCTCCGCTCCCAGCCCTCTCGCCCTCTGCTCCCGCCATCCCAGCCCTCTGCTCCCGCCCTCCGCTCCCAGCCCTCTCGCCCTCTGCTCCCGCCCCTCCCAGCCCTCTGCTCCCGCCCCTCCGCTCCCAGCCCTCTCGCCCTCTGCTCCCGCCCCTCCGCTCCCAGCCCTCTCGCCCTCTGCTCCCGCCCCTCCCAGCCCTCTGCTCCCGCCTCCGCTCCCAGCCCTCTCGCCCTCTGCTCCCGCCCCTCCGCTCCCAGCCCTCTCGCCCCTCCGCTCCCAGCCCTCTCGCCCTCTGCTCCCGCCCCTCCGCTCCCAGCCCTCTCGCCCCTCCGCTCCCAGCCCTCTCGCCCCTCCGCTCCTGCCCCTCCCAGCCCTCTCGCCCTCTGCTCCCGCCCCTCCGCTCCCAGCCCTCTCGCCCCTCCGCTCCCAGCCCTCCGCTCTCGCCCTCCCGCCCCTCCGCTCCCAGCCCTCCCGCCCCTCCGCTCCCAGCCCTCTCGCCCCTCCGCTCTCGCCCTCCGCTCCCAGCCCTCTCGCCCCTCCGCTCCCAGCCCTCTCGCCCCTCCTCTCCCAGCCCTCTCGCCCCTCCTCTCCCAGCCCTCTCGCCCCTCCGCTCCCGCCCCTCCGCTCCCAGCCCTCTCGCCCCTCCGCTCCGCCCCTCCGCTCCCAGCCCTCTCGCCCCTCCGCTCCGTCCCCGCTCCCAGCCCTCCGCCCCTCCTCTCCCAGCCCTCTCGCCCCTCCGCTCCCGCCCCTCCGCTCCCAGCCCTCTCGCCCCTCCGCTCCCGCCCCTCCGCTCCCAGCCCTCCTGCCCCTCCGCTCTCGCCCTCCGCTCCCAGCCCTCCCGCCCCTCCGCTCCCAGCCCTCCCGCCCCTCCGCTCCCGCCCCTCCGCTCCCAGCCCTCCCGCCCCTCCGCTCCCAGCCCTCCCGCCCCTCCGCTCCGCCCCTCCGCTCCCAGCCCTCCCGCCCCTCCGCTCCCAGCCCTCCCGCCCCTCCGCTCTCGCCCTCCGCTCCCAGCCCTTCGCCCCTCCGCTCCCAGCCCTCCCGCCCCTCCGCTCCCAGCCCTCTCGCCCCTCCGCTCCCAGCCCTCTCGCCCCTCCGCTCTCGCCCTCCGCTCCCAGCCCTCCCGCCCCTCCGCTCCCAGCCCTCTCGCCCCTCCGCTCTCGCCCTCCGCTCCCAGCCCTCCCGCCCCCGCTCCCAGCCCTCCCGCCCCTCCGCTCTGCCCTCCGCTCCCAGCCCTCCCGCCCCTCCGCTCCCAGCCCTCTCGCCCCTCCGCTCCCGCCCCTCCCAGCCCTCTCGCCCTCCGCTCCCGCCCCTCCGCTCCCAGCCCTCCCGCCCCTCCGCTCCCAGCCCTCCCGCCCCTCCTCTCCCAGCCCTCGCCCTCCGCTCCCGCCCCTCCGCTCCCAGCCCTCTCGCCCTTCGCTCCCGCCCCTCCGCTCCCAGCCCTCTCGCCCCTCCGCTCCCGCCCCTCCGCTCCCAGCCCTCTCGCCCCTCCGCTCCCGCCCTCCGCTCCCAGCCCTCTCGCCCCTCCGCTCCGTCCCCGCTCCCAGCCCTCCCGCCCCTCCGCTCCCAGCCCTCTCGCCCCTCCGCTCCCAGCCCTCTCGCCCTCCGCTCTCGCCCTCCGCTCCCAGCCCTCTCGCCCCTCCGCTCTCGCCCCTCCCAGCCCTCCGCCCCCAGCCCTCTCGCCCCTCCGCTCCCCGCTCCCAGCCCTCCCGCCCCTCGCTCCCGCCCTCCGCTCCCAGCCTTCTCGCCCCTCCGCTCTGGCCCTCCGCTCCCAGCCCTCTCGCCCCTCCGCTCCGTCCCCAGCCCTCTCGCCCTCCGCTCCGCCCCTCCCAGCCCTCTCGCCCCTCCGCTCCGTCCCCAGCCCTCTCGCCATCCGCTCCCGCCCCTCCCAGCCCTCTCGCCCCTCCGCTCCGTCCCAGCCCTCTCGCCCTCCGCTCCCGTCCCCAGCCCTCTCGCCCTCCGCTCCGTCCCCAGCCCTCCGCTCCCAGCCCTCTCGCCCCTCCGCTCCGTCCCCAGCCCTCCGCTCCCAGCCCTCTCGCCCCTCCGCTCCCAGCCCTCTCGCCCCTCCGCTCCCAGCCCTCTCGCCCCTCCGCTCCGTCCCCAGCCCTCTCGCCCTCCGCTCCCGCCCCTCCGCTCCCAGCCCTCTCGCCCTCCGCTCCCAGCCCTCTCGCCCCTCCGCTCCCGTCCCCAGCCCTCTCGCCCTCCGCTCCCATCCCCAGCCCTCCTCCCAGCCCTCTCGCCCCTCCGCTCCCGTCCCCAGCCCTCCGCTCCCAGCCCTCTCGCCCCTCCGCTCCCGTCCCCAGCCCTCCGCTCCCAGCCCTCTCGCCCCTCCGCTCCCGTCCCCAGCCCTCTCGCCCCTCCGCTCCCAGCCTTCTCGCCCTCCGCTCTCGCCCTCCGCTCCCAGCCCTCTCGCCCCTCCGCTCCCGTCCCCAGCCCTCTCGCCTCCGCTCCCAGCCCTCTCGCCCCTCCGCTCCAGTCCCCAGCCCTCTCGCCATCCGCTCCGCCCCTCCCAGCCCTCTCGCCCCTCCGCTCCCAGCCCTCTCGCCCCTCCGCTCCGTCCCCAGCCCTCTCGCCCCTCCGCTCCGTCCCCAGCCCTCTAGCCCTCCGCTCCCGTCCCCAGCCCTCTGGCCCTCCGCTCCGTCCCCAGCCCTCCGCTCCCAGCCCTCTCGCCCCTCCGCTCCGTCCCCAGCCCTCTCGCCCTCCGCTCCTCGCCCTCCGCTCCCAGCCCTCTCGCCCTCCGCTCCCAGCCCTCTCGCCCTCCGCTCCCAGCCCTCTCGCCCCTCCGCTCCGTCCCCAGCCCTCCTCGCCCTCCGCTCCGTCCCCAGCTCTCCGCTCCCAGCCCTCTCGCCCCTCCGCTCCGTCCCCAGCCCTCCGCTCCCAGCCCTCTCGCCCCTCCGCTCCCGTCCCAGCCCTCTCGCCCCTCCCAGCCCTCTCGCCGCCCCTCCGTCCCCAGCCCTCTCGCCCGCCCGTCCCCAGCCCTCTCGCCCTCCGCTCCCGCCCCTCCGCTCCCAGCCCTCTCGCCCTCCGCTCCCAGCCCCTCGCCCCTCCGCTCCCAGCCCTCTCGCCCTCCGCTCCCAGCCTCGCCCCTCCGCTCCCAGCCTTCTCGCCCCTCCGCTCCCGCCCCTCCGCTCCCAGCCTTCTCACCCTCCGCTCTCCGCTCCCAGCTCTCCGCTCCCAGCCCTCCGCTCTCCGCTCCCAGCCCTCCGCTCTCCGCTCCCAGCCCTCCGCTCTCCGCTCCCAGCCCTCCGCTCTCCATCTCCTTTGTTGTTCACCAGGTAAACCTAGCGGACCAGTGAGCATAACTCCATGGCCCTGTTCCTCAGACACTACTGTAGTAGTTATGGTGGTAATGATGTGTATCGGACCTCTCCACAGACAGATTTTTTTTGGTGCTGGAACTGTAGATCTGACCCACCTAAACGCACATACAGCACACACAGAGCACACACACAGCAAACTTGGCATACACCCAAATTCAGTTTACCAAACACGTAGCTCAACGGCATTTAACTCAAATCAAAGTTTATTGGTCGTGTACATAGATTTGCAGATGTCGCAGATGCAGCGAAATGCTTGTTTCTACTTCCAACAATGCAATAATAATAATAATAATAAAGCACATAATCCAAAAAGAAATTAAGAAATATCGTAATACTTCTTAATAAGCCACGGAACACTGATACAGACTGCGGACCAGCTAATTAATCAAATCCTTTACTATCAGTTTTGCATGTTTTATGTATTACCATATTAGTGTTCAGGCGTGTAGTAGCAGATAAATCTGACAGCTTCAGGACTTGAGGAATCACTGTTTCCAAGCCCCTCCCTCACGATAACGAACCAATTAAGTGTGTGTGTGTGTGTGTGTGTGTGTGTGTGGTGTAGAGAGTTGAAAGTCATGCTGCAGGCAACAAAGCCCCTATAAAGTGCTCCCTCTCCCCTCCAACCCCCTTTCCTTCAATGCCTGCTTTTCAACCCCTCTCTCCTTCAAGATGGGGGGGAACAGGAGGGAAGTGCTCTCCTCAGACCTCCATCAACTCCTGCTTTTCCACCACCATTTTCTTTCCTTCATCCCGCCAAATCATCTCCCCCTCTCCCCTTGAGGATGGGAAGACAGGAAAGGAGAAACATGGGAGGGAATAAGTGAGGCAGAACAACTTCAAGCCTATAGGGAGGATCCAGTTGTCCTAGAGCACAAACAGGTCTAATCTTGCCAGACTCACGTCTGAGGAGATATCCTCTAAGACCCCCCTCACTACTCTATTTCCAAATCAAATCAAACTGTATTTGTCACATGAGCCGAATACAACAAGTGTACACTTTACCGTGAAATGCTTACTTACAAGTCCTTAAATACAGTGCAGCTCAAGAAGAGTTAGGAAAATAGTAGACTAAAATAAAAAGTAACACAATAAGAATAACGAGGCTATATACAGGGGGGCACCGGTACCGAGTCAGTGCGCGGGGTACGGGTTAGTTGAGGTAATTTGTACTCTTTTTCAGGACCCAGTCTTTCAAAGATAATTCGTAAAAATCCAAATAACTTCACAGATCTTCATTGTAAAGGGTTTAAACACTATTTCCCATGCTTGTTCAATAAACAATTAATGAACATGCACCTGTGGAACGGTCATTAAGACACTAACAGCTAAAAGACGATAGGCAATTAAGGTCAGTTATGAAACTTAGGACACTAAAGAGGCCTTTCTACGGACTCTGAAAAACACCAAAAGAAAGATGCCCAGGGTCCCTGCTCATCTGCGTGAACGTGCCATTAGGCATGCTGCAAGGAGGCATGCAGATGTGGACAGGGCAATAAATTGCTATGTCCATACTGTGAGACGCCTAAGACAGCGCTACAGGGAGACAGGACAGGCAGCTGATCGTCCTCGCAGTGGCAGACCACGTGTAACACCTGCACAGGATCGGTACATCCGAACATCACACCTGCGGGACAGGTACAGGATGGCAACAACTGCCCCAGTTACACCAGGAATGCACAATCCCTCCATCAGTGCTCAGACTGTCAGCAATAGACAGAGGCTGGACTGAGGGCTTGTAGGCCTGTTGTAAGGCAGGTCCTCACCAGACGTCACCGGCAACAACGTCACCTATGGGCACAAACCCAACGTCACTGGACCAGACAGGACTCGTCGTCTTCACTGACGAGTCGCAGTTTTGTCTCACCAGGGGTGATGGTCGGATTCACGTTTATCGTCGTTATGAGCGTTACACCGAGGCCTATACTCTGGAGCGGGATCGATTTGGAGGGAGGTGGAGGGTCCGTCATGGTCTGGGGCGGTGTGTCACAGCATCATCGGACTGAGCTTGGTGTCATTGCAGGCAATCTCAATGCGTTACAGGGAAGACAACCTCCTCCCTCGTGGTACCCTTCCTACAGGCTCATCCTGACATGACCCTCCAGCATGACAATGCCACCAGCCATACTGCTCGTTCTGTGTGTGATTTCCTGCAAGACAGGAATGTCAGTGTTCTGCCATGGCCAGCAAAGAGCCCGGATCTCAATCCCATTGAGCACGTCTGGGACCTGTTGGATCGGAGGGTGAGGGCTAAGGCAATTCCCCCCCCAGAAATGTCTGGGAACTTGCAGGTGCCTTGGTGGAAGCGTGGGGTAACATCTCACAGCAACGGGCAAATCTGGTGCAGTCCATGAGGAGATGCACTGCAGTACTTAATGCAGCTGGTGGCCACAACAGATACTGACTTACTTTTGATTTTGACCCAGACACATTCAATTTATGTTTGTCACATGTCTGTGGAACTTGTTCAGTTTGTCTCAGTTGTTGAATCTTGTTTTGTTCATACAAATAGTTACACATGTTAAGTTTGCTGAAAATAAACGCAGTTGACAGTGAGAGGACCTTTCTTTGCTGAATTTAGGTAGGGTGTAGTGACTATGCCTAGATAATAAACAGCGAGTAGCAGCAGGGTACCGTGCGGTAGCAGAGAAAACACAGTCTGTAACTTGGGTGACTGGAGTCTGACAATTTTATGGGCTTTCCCATATAGGTCCTGGATGGCATTCCACTGTTGGCTCGTGTGTGTATGTGTGTGTGTGTGTACCTGATTCTGTAATTGAAACTAAAGTATATCATTGTATGTTGTTATGAATCAAACAGACTGAGGCGAGACAGTTCATTTGAAGGGTCACCTACAAACATTCCCAGACACTGGCACGCACACAGACTAACAAGAGTACATGTGGGTTTAGACGAACAAAGACAAAGAGCTGAGAGAAAGCGCGAGAGAGTGCGCGCGAGAGAGAGCGCGAGGGGGTAAGTGGCTCTTCATCAATGTTGGATTTATGAGGAGCAGAGCTCTGATCATCATCCTTTGTCTTCAAAATGGGACAACGGGGCAGCACTCCCTCACATTCTGTCACATCACAGTACGACACGTGTGTGTGTGTGTGTGTGTGTGTGTGTGTGTGTGTGTGTGTGTGTGTGGTGCATACGCCATCTCCCAGGGCATTTGAAGCCGAGCCAATACCAACCTCCCCCACACAAACACTAAAACGGCCATAATTTGCGGGCAGGGCCAAACAAAGAGAACACACTTGCAGCACCGTATATTAATGGGCAGACACGCCTTTGGGGTAAAACAAGCCATTACCCAGTCTCTACAGTTCTGTAACCGACAGACAACAAAGGTATTGGTTGATTCCCCACGAGAGGAGAATAGACTTCTAAAACTACTGTGTGTGTGTGTGTGTGTGTGTGTGTGTGTTCTGATGATCACCTGCATCCCAGTGTTCCACCCGATTCAAATCTCTGTCCAATTCTGGGTCATACTGTGTGATGAGTGGACCAGATGGTAGGGTCAGAATGGACAGCCCAACTCAGTCCAGTCCAAAGGGGTAACATGACCCTTTCAATACCCTCTCTGGGGAGCCCAGCAACCACACAACCTCTCACCTCCTTACAAAGGCCTTGGAGCACCAGCCCCAATCCATCTGGTTGGTCTAGTCAGATACAGCAGTGCTGTATCAAACACACATAGCCAATACTGTCCAACAAACCACTAATCAGCATCGCCAGGAGAACACAACACAATCAATACCAATGTATGTTACTGGAATACATTTCCAGTGACATTAATTACATGAAAATCATCATTAATCATTAAACTGTCTAATGGATGAGGGTAGAGGGAGTTATTGCAGCCAGTAATCAATTCCCTTCATTGTAGATCATAGTCAAACAACAGGCTCAGTGATGTGTACAGAGAGAAAATTGGCCTAGTCTACTCTACTCTCAACCAGTGGATCAGTGAACCTGGGTAACAAAGGATGCCAATAATGGCACGGCATCAAACCATACATAACACCCCCAAAACAGACAGGTTAGCTGGCTGTCACAGGGGGCAGGAAACCACTTAACTTAGCAGGCCCAGTTCAGGTATGACCCCATACCTAGCCCATACACCGCTCCAACTCCTACATTATTCAACACAGGATATGTGGCTATGGCACTCACCAATCCTGCTGGTTATGGCATAAACACAGCCTAGAGGCATGGGGAGGGGGATGCCCGTGTGCGTGCATGTGTGCGTACACACTTTCCAGGCCAGCCCACCAGCCAATGAACACGTGTTCTCCCCTACTCTTCCCAGATACCCCCCTGAACCATTATTTTCCCTCATCTAACCCCTCTCCCCACTCCAGCCCCGCCCCTGTCTCCCTAGGGAGAGGGAGGAGAGATGAAGGAATGAGGGAGGCTTATAAGTGCCTCTCCTCCAGTCAACCTAGGTTACCCTCCCCTCCCTCATCGGTCTCTACTGGGCAGTCAGTCTCTACCAGGGGCGGATGTGGTGCCACACTGCAGTCCGCACCCTGCATTCCCTGGGCTGATGTTCCCTTGTACAGTATCAATTTAACAAAAAAAAACAAGGATAAAAGAAAGGAAATCATCCAAAAAAGTTGAGCTAAAAACAGCCATTAGAATCCTTCTGATAAAGACTGCAGAACTATACTAGAACCTGCTCCCTATGTGTAGGGTCATCAGGCTTAGTAATGTAATCTACTACACATTACAAACAGGAGTCATTAGATGGTTAATGTTTCTGACTGCATCTCTCGGTGTTGGTTTTGTTAAGGGGGATGGGGTGAAGACACGGGACTCAGTGTGCATTATTTAAAGGGGATTTTAGGGTGTAGTCTGGTGCTATTCATGGCAGACAAGGTTGATATTTGGTAGAGATAGATGGAAGGGGACGCCCCTAGATACTGATCAAGGTCAGTTTTGTATTTTCAACCCAAATGGTTAGGGTTAGGATGTGGGAAGGGTGAGCGGATTCTAGACCTGTGCCAAAGGGCATTGGCTGGGAAACCCACTATTGAGTTGTGAGGAGAAGGTTGACACACTCCCACAACCTACCTAAAATCCCAACCTACTCACAACCACCACACTACCGAATTGAAGGTTCATCTTCCCTCTCTCTTCGCTCACCCACCTTTCTCTCGTCATACTTGCGCTGTTTCTTTCTCCTCAATCTTCTGTCACCTCTCTTTGTCCCCACACCTCTCCCTCTCTCTCCTGCCTTCCCTCTGACCTTGTCAGTCTCATTGTGTGTCTTTGGATGCATCTTACTTTTTATTCTAGTGTCAAAATTGACTACAAAGTGTAAATAGAATAATCTCAGTTACATCCAAAACTGAGATTTGTGATATGATAGGAAAACATTGTATGTCAGAATAAATCCTGGATGAATATGGATCCTGATACCAATCACTTTCTCCTAATACCCAACTACAATATTTTTTGTCAACAAATGTTTCATTTTTCCAATTTAATAAGGTTAGTGGCAACATGGAAAAACGTTGTGGAAATCTGTTATAGCTCAAGTCGACAACAAAATCCACAATGCAATGCCCTCTTGGCTGGCTGGCTAGCAAACGTAGCTACACACAATAATACCAAAGACAACATCAGCACGTAGCTAGTTAGCTGTAAAATCACCTAAACAAACTTCACTATCAATTTAGGACTCTACAATCTCACCATGTTCAACCTGCAGATCGATGTGCCTCAGACTGGATTCTAACATTCACAATGGCAGATACAGTGCATTCGGAAAGCATTCAACCCCTTGACTTTTTCCACATTTTGTTACGTTACAGCCTAATTTTAAATGATTTGTTTTTAAATCCTCAAATCTACACACAATACCCCATAATGACAAAGCGAAAACAAGTTTAGAAATTTTGGCAAAAAAACCAAAAAAAAGAAATACCTTATTTACATAAGTATTCAGGCCCTTTGCTATGAGACAAAAAATTGAGCTCAGGTGCATCCTGTTTCCATTGATCATGCTTGAGATGTTTCTACAACTTGATTGGAGTCCACCTGTGGTAAATTCAATTGATTGGACATGATTTGGAAAGGAACACACCTGTCAATATAAGGTCCCACAGTTGTAAGTGCCTGTCAGAGGTGTTGGGAAGAAAGCAGAGGAAGATGGCGGAAGTGGATGCTGAGTTTGAAATAAGCAAGCGCGTCTAGTAAATTTGGTGAAGACGAATGTTCTGAATTGACAACAGTAATATCAAAAACTGGAACAAAAAGGAAATGGTCTAAAGTTGGAGTGGAGGATACGTGTGTAAATGATAATTAATCGCTTCTTGTTGGGATGTGTTTGTTGAGTAAGGATGTGTATGTGGGAAACTCGTTTGAGGTGTCGAAAATTAAATTGATTTGACATGATTTGGAAAAGCACAAACCTGTCGTTTTTCTCCTCTCTTGGCCAGTCTCCCCTCTTCTCAGAGAAGAGCAGGCAAGCCTGTTCCCTAGTGACTCCAGACTCCACACAGACACAGCTTGTAACCTACACCTGCTGCTCCAGAGCCAGTACTGTTGATCCTTCAGACAAGCATGAGTCAAAACTTTGTTCATTTTATTTAACTAGGCAAGTCAGTTAAGAAAAATACCCTGGCCAAACCCTAACCCGGACGATGCTGGGCCAATTGTGCGCCGCCCTATGGGACTCCCAATCACAGCCGGTTGGTATACAGCCTGGAATTTAACCAGGGTCTGTAGTGACACCTGTAGCACTGAGATGCAGTGCCTTAGACTGCTGCGCCATTTGCACAATGTCTATCGTTCACATCCGCTGGTAAATGTCCAAACTCACAAAAAATGACATTCGATAGTTAGTAATCATTAGTCTAACAGCTGCAAACAAGAGATTCCATTGGACAAATTCAGGTCTTTTTATCCCCGGTTTGTTTGCTACCATTCAAGAAACATTTTTCAACGGAATCAGCAGATTGAATATACCCCTGATCACTCATAAATAGTTCCCTTTCATAGCAGCCATGTTGTATTCCCTCTCACCTTTCCCTTTGTTTGAACTTCAAAAGAACATCTGTACGTGAGCAGGCAAAATAACCTGTACAAGCCAAACCATGTCATAACTGCTACCTCATTATCTGATCCTTTGATTGGGTGGACATCATGTCAGTTCATGCTGCAAATTGTCATAATTACTGTGTAAGGACTATGGAAGGGGGTGAGAACCAAGAGCCTCCTAGGATTTGTATTAAAGTCAATGTACCAAGAGGAGGACAGAAGCTAGCTGTCCTCTGGCTGCAGCATGGTGCTGTAGCAGAACAATAACCTACAACACAAGGACAAATCTACATTTCTTGCTTACCAAGAAGATAGTGAATGTTCCTGAGTGGCCAAGTTACAGTTCACTTATGCTTGAAAATCTATGGCAAGACTTGAAAATTGCTGTCTAGCCATGATTGCCAAAACCTTGACAAATATTTAGAGCCATATAAAGTCAGTTTTATTTCTTGCCTAATTCACTTTCTTGCCTAATTTTTATAGAAAAACAACCAAATCAGATATTCTAAGTCCACAATGATTAAACCACATCAGGAGACCACATTTACATTTTTAGGTGTAAATACCCTTTAATTCAACAGCGCACCAGTAGCATACATGTAATTGCAGAGTGAGCTAAACAAATAGTCACTGGGTTGATGCAATAATCATGATACCAGGTAGGTGTACTTTGTAGTTAACATCTACCAAAAGACAGTTGTCATTATTATTATAATCATCATCGCTAACGGCTACACAAACGTTCACACAGACAGTCATTTCTGAGTTGCCTCTTCAGAAAGTTGAAGGAAAATACCAAATCACTGATGCATTTTGTTCATATTTTATCTTGGGCATTTTAATGAATGTTATAATAAGTTCAATATATTTAGTTGATTTCCTACTAAGTCCAATACATTTTTGAATATTGTTTAATTCCGTTTTAATGTCTAGATTCTATGATGCCGTCGGCATCACAGATTTTATAAGGCCCTAAATATTGCACAATACAGGTGTGCAAAGCTCTTACGCCTCGATCACACCTACAGCATCATTGCGCAAAATGGTACGCAGCATCATCTGGATATGTGTGCAACAAAAGTTCAACATTCACCTTCTGCTACCATTTCTGCACCCCTCCGCAGCAATTGTCCCAGGCCCCCCCACTTCTCCTTCACCCAAAACCAGACAGCTGATGTTTTGAAAGAGCTGCAAAATCTGGATCCCTACAAATCAGCTGGGCTTGACAATCTGGACCCTCATGTCCTAAAATTATTCGCCGCCATTGTTGCAACCCCTATTACTAGTCTGTTCAACTTCTCTGAGATTCCTCAAGATTGGAAAGCGGCCGTGGTCATCCCCCTCTTCAAAGGGGGAGACACTCTAGACCCAAACTGTTACAGACCAATATCCATCGTGCCCTGCCTTTCTAAAGTCTTCGAAAGCCAAGTTAACAAACAGATCACCAACCATTTCAAATCAAACCGTCGTACCTTCTCCGCTATGCAATCTGGTTTCCGAGCGGGTCATGGGTGCACCTCAGCCACGCTCAACTACTTCTCAGATAGAGTTCAGTGTGTCAAAACAGAGGGCCTGTTGTCTGGACCTCTGGCAGTCTCTATGGGGGTGCCACAGGGTTCAATTCTCAGGCCGACTCTTTTCTCTGTATATATCAATGATGTCGCTCTTTCTGCAGGTGATTCTTTGATCCACCTCTATGCAGACAAGACCATTGGGTATACGTGGCCCTTCTATGGACACTTAACAAATCTCCAAATGAGCTTCAACACCATACAACACTCCTTCTGTGGCCTCCAACTGCTCTAAAACGCTAGTAAAACTAAGTGCATGCTCTTCAACCGATTGCTGCCCCGCACCCGCCCGCCCGACTAGCATCACTACTCTGGACGGTTCTGACTTAGGTATTTGTAGTCCACATATTCTAAGTGTCTGGTTAGACTGTAAACTCTCCTTCCAGACTCACATTAAGCATCTCCAATCCAAAGTTATATCTAGAATCTGCTTCCTATGTGACTGGTGAAATGAATCTGCCTCCTAAGCCTCCTTCACTCATGCTGCCAAACATACCCTTGAAAAACTGACTATCCTACCGATCCTTGACTTCGGCGATGTCATTTTTCAAAATAGCCTCCAACACTCTACTCAGCAAATTGGATGCAGTCTATCACAGTGCCATCCGTTTTGTCACCAAAGCCCCATATACTACCCACCACTGCGACCTGTATGCTCTCGTTGGCTGGTCCGCACTACATATTCGTCACCAAACCCACTGGCTCCAGGTCATCTATAAGTCTTTGCTAGGTACAGCTCCGCCTCATCTCAGCTCACTGGTCACCATAGCAACACCACCTGTAGCATGCGCTCCAGCAGGTATATTTTACTGGTCATCCCCAAAACCAACACCTCCTTTGGCCGCCTTTTCTTCCAGTTCTCTGCTGCCAATGACTGGAATGAATTGCAAAAATCACTGAAGTTGGAGACTCATATCTTCCTCACTAACTTTTAAGCGTCAGCTGTCAGAGCAGCTTACCGATAGCTGTAGCTGTACACAGCCCATCTGTAAATAATCCATCCAATCAACTACCTACTTCATATTTTTTTTGTTTTTCTGCACACCAGTATTTCTACTTGCACATCCTCATCTGCACATATATCACTCCAGCGTAAATTGCTACAGTTGTAATTACTTCGCCACTATTGGCCCATTTATCGCCTTACCTCCATACTTCATTTGCACACACTGTATGCAGATTTTTCTATTGTGTTATTGACTGTACGTTTGTTTATTCCATGTGTAACTCTGTTGTTGTCACACTGCTTTGCTTTATCTTAGACAGGTCACAGTTGTAAATGAGAACTTGTTTTCAACTGGCCTACCTGGTTAAATAAAGGTGAAATTAAATGTTATAAAGCTGTCTACGCATACATTCGTTACATCTAAAGTATGCACCACACAGAACGCACAAAATTATTTTGTGTAGAAAGTTGACAAAAAAAATTACAATTAAATCCATAATAATCCAACTTGCTTACACAAAAAAAATGTGAAGACTATGGCTCTGTACATAGGACAATCATATCTTTTAAAATGTCAATAGCTCCAAATTTCAATGACTTAAAAACCTCAAACCTACTATGAAGTGAAAAAAATTGTATACAAATAATGGATGTGCAACATAAAAATATTGTCACATTTACATTGTGTAATTTATTGACGGTCCCTAACTACCCCCAAAGATAGTCTATCCAATGTCAAGTCACGGTCGCACACCAGCCAGTTAAAGATAATTATGGAAAGATGTTGGCTAGCAATACTTAGCCTAGGAGACTTCAAGACACAAGACTGTTTCAAGTTATATAGAAGGGTGAGTGACTGTACTGTTTCAGCAGAGTGAATGTACAAATGCTTGCCACATGCAAACACACACACACGTGTAAAATGTAACATCTCCTGAATCGTGCTGTGGTATGGGTAGGTAACAACATATCCGCCACGCTGATCCTCAGCACAGGGGCACCTCAGGGGTGCGTGCTCAGCCCCCTCCTGTACTCCCTGTTCACTCACGGCCAGGCACGACTCCAACACCATTATTAACTACTTAGGGAGCAGTGGGGCGCTAGCGCTCCCGACACTACCCGGGGAAATGTAAGGCGCCAAATTCAAAATCCAAAAGTTGAATTATTAAACATTCATCAATATACACGTGTTGCATAGTCATCAAAAGCTCTGATTCTTGGCAATATTACAGCGTTGTCAGATTTCAAAAAGGCTTTACGGTGAAAGCACAACATTTGATTGTTTGAGGATAGCCCCTCTCATATTTTATGCTTTAGAATAAATCCATAACCAACGCGGGTCTCATAAAATCCCTTACCTTTCAAAGAACTTCTGCTGAGGGCTTCAGAGTGTTTCCTATCCAATAATACTAATTATGTGCATATCCTATTTTCTGGGCCTGAGTAGGAGGCATTTTACTTTGGGCACGCCAGACTCTCCAAAACCGTCACCTCGGGAGCCGCTCCCTAAGAAGTTAAATTTGCCGATGACACAACAGTGGTAGGCCTGATCACCGACAACGACGAGACAGCCTATAGGGAGGAGGTCAGAGACCTGGCCGTGTGGTGCCAGGACAACAAACTCTCCCTCAGCGTGATCAAGACAAAAGGAGATGATTTTGGACTACAGGAAAAAGAGGACCGAGCACGCCCCCATTCTCATTGACGGGGCTGTAGTGGAGCAGGTTGAGAGCTTCAAGTTCCTTTGTGTCCACATCACCAACAAACTAACATGGTCCAACCACACCAAGACAGTCGTGAAGAGGGCACGACAAAAACCTATTCCCCCTCAGGAGACTGAAAAGATTTTGCATGGGTCCTCAAAAGGTTCTACAGCTGCACCATCGAGAGCATCCTGACTGGTTGCATCACTGCCTGGTATGGCAACTGCTCGGCCTCAGACCGCAAGGCACTACAGAGGGTAGTGTGAACGTCCCAGTACATCACTGGGCCAAGATTGGCTTGCAAAGATTTATTTTCCAAGGAGAACACTGAATTTGCACTGCCATACTTTGGTGTAATAGGATTTTTTCTTGCAGAAAATCATTGCATCATACATTGCAGTGGGATTGTTATATGCACATGCTACACTTAAACTTCTTACAGTGTATATTGATAGGCACGGTCACTCATACAGTGGGGAAAAAAAGTATTTAGTCAGCCACCATTTGTGCAAGTTCTCTCACTTAATTTGCAAATAAATTCATAAAAAATCCTACGATTTTCTGGATTTTTTTTCCTCATTTTGTCTGTCATAGTTGAAGTGTACCTATGATGAAAATTACAGGCCTCTCTCATCTTTTTAAGTGAGAGAACTTGCACAATTGGTGGCTGACTAAATACTTTTTTTCCCCCACTGTATTTGATTCCATCTCATGGTGGTTTGTGTCAGTGTTTTCTGTGGACTCATGTTTATTGTATTGCTATTGAACTTTGAAATCTGAGAGATGCTCAGAGTTGGGTGCACCCTAGTAAACTATAGGCAGAATATATGGCCAATATCTAAGTCTATTGTACTATTGATGTATTTCATTCATATTGAGCTCAATGTACAAATTTCACATTGCAGTATTTACTCAAGGTGGTTCATTTTTTTAGTATGTATTTTTATTTACAAAATACAAACGGCATTTTTTTCCTAAATTATTCAGTTGTGTGGTTTTCATTTCTCCCTACTGCTCCAGTAGCAAACCTAACTGGTCCAATAGAGTTTAAGCTTAAACATACAGTAGCCCATAGTGTTAAGCAATTGATACAAATACATTTTTTTAATAGTTTTTATTCTAACATTTGATCATTTCTGTTCTCTCATTTTAGTTCAAGTACTTTTCAATTTCCTATTTAAATATCTGATTTAAGGTATTCCAGGACTTTAATTTCAGAGTGCCAAATTGAAGCACCTTATGCCAACCCCGAGTACAGCACAATAAAAGTAAAGTATAATGTAACGTACTGAACTCTGATGTCCAACTTGTGAAACAGACACCTATGATTGGTACAAATTTGGTCTGGACCAACAAAATGTGGTCTTGTTTGGGGGTGGAGCTCATTAGAATAATAACCAGTGTGTAGAATAATACCCAAACATGCAAAAGGAGGATACTACATTTGTCTACCTTTGTGCACCTATTCAGGATACATCACCATGAAGAGAATTACATTCCTAATGATGCAGTTCTGCATAGTACAGATCAAGGACCAATTACGTCATTCTGTTATTGTCATTCAGATACCGGGTGTTGATCCACTTCACTTACTGTAGTTCAATAACCAAAATAGCTTTTTTTCAAATTCAAGGTGTCATAACATAGCTGACACCCCATTCTTTTCACAGACATTTTCGCATCTTAATTTGGAGTACATATTTTGGGGTCACATACAAAAACTGCAGGAGATTCTGTTACCAAACTTTGCATCTACACTGTTCCTCAAGTAAATTAATATAGGTGTAGGGTTTGTTAAACTTTGCAATCAATGGTTATTTCTTGGCATTCATTTTAAAAGTGAATAAGTGAGTCTCTGTCACTCCTACCATGGAATTGCCCTATTCCCTTTCATGTTCATATTAACAGACACTCTACAGCCCTCTAGAGTTCAGATTCTGCCAACACGGATTAAGGACCCCAAGTGTAGGATTACAGGATAATTCTAATCAAGTGGGAGCATAAAATGTGGTGTTTGAGAGAATAGTGTCCCATCTTATTATTGAATGTGTGTCATCAGTTCACTACTTAAGCCTTACTAACATGCCAGAGGGCAATAGTTGAAAGTCATGACTTTATAGATGTGAGTCTTGCTGCTCTGGCATATTCCTCTCTAAACCCCGTGGGTATCTATGGTGACTCAGAGGAGCTGTAGCCATTGTAAAGACTGCTGTAGAGTGTGAATAATGCAGGAGACTTTTGTGTTTCTGTTTAACCCCCTGGCTCCCACTGATCTTTCTGCCTCCCTCTCATTCCCCCTCTCCACAGCTCACTGAATCAGTCCACATCCGTGTGTGTGAAAAGAGCACACATATGCACACAAACACATTCAATGTTAGATTATGGGCAAAATGGTGCTGTGCGCATCTCCAATAACCAGTAATGGGATCCTTCTAAACCTCAATATCCAGCTCTCACATTCTAACAAAAATTATCTGTTCAAATAGCCCCATTACTGATATAAGGAGTCGCTTCCCCCCCACTTTCTACCAAGCTTGGACGCTTTGATACTCAAAAAAAAGACTTGAGCCAAAAATGTTGTAAAAAATGTCAATACTTAACACGGACATAAAGATCCTGGCTAAAATCCTAGCCTGTAGACTGGAAGACCATCATTTCACCTGATCAGACCGGATTGTTAAAAAAAACCACTCCTTTAATATATGTTGTTTGTTTAACATTTTGCATTGTCCTTTTGAGGATCTTGGTCCTGAGAGTCTCGTTTCCATGGACGCGGAAAAGGCCTTAGATCAGATGGATTGTTAGGGACACATTTACATATCTTGGAATCTCAGTCACGAGAGAGTACTCAACCTTTTAAGCACTTTTCTAAGCTATTAGACAAGGTGAAACAGGATCGGTCAATATGGACAGCCCTCCCTCTGTCCCTAATAGGATGTTAACTCTGTTAAGGAAGAATACCTGGTAAGGGCGGGTAGGGAGGGTGGTTGGCGGGTAGGAGGAGAGAGGGTGAGTGGTGGGACTGGTGTGACAGCTAGGAGGGATCTCAGTATGAGCTGGAGAGTGGGGGGGTTTGGCTGTATGGGGACCAGTGATTGTGGGAGGCGGGAGGGAAAGGGGTTCTTATAGTCTTCAACAATCTACATTTCTCCACTCATGCTATGATAAAAATTGCAGCATTTGTAACTTTTAAAAATGTAACAAACTGTGCCATTGTATACTCTGATGTTTCTCATGATTGGTATCAATAAAACACTTTAAAACACATTCTAATAGCAGAGTGAATATGTTGTGAGTCAAGGAAGTATGTATTCCTTGTATGGCGTTTGTAAAGTGAGAATAGATACCTCTTCTATAAACTCCCTTAAAGAGATACTTTGGGAGAGTCAGATGAACTTGTGTATACCATTTTTGTGTTCAGTATGAAGGCAGTTAGAGGTAGTTTCGCGAGCCAATGCTAACTTGCACATCGACTGGAAGTTTATGCTAGCAAATACCTATAGACTTCCAGACATTGCGCTGACAATAATTAGCAATAGCGCTAGCACTAGTTAGCAACTTCCTTCAAACTGCACGCAGAGAAATTAAAATGGTATCCACAAGTTCATCTTACTCTGGGGAAGTTGCCAAAATCCCAAAGTATCCCTTTAACAATGGACTGACTTCCCTGCATGAGGTACAGTTGGACCACATTTGACAAACAGTGATAATGACTAAAAACAGAGTGATTCCAAGGGGATTCAGGATATGAGTGGTGATTTTTGTGGTCGGGTGTTAGGGGGGTGAACTGTGGTCTGCTGCAGTAACTGTCAGTTTATGAGGGAACTCAAAGCAAAGCAGGATATATAGGCCTACTGTATTGTCTCAAGTGACTTAGCAAGCATAGACTAGCCCCAAAATGGAAGAGAGATCTTTACAACATCTTCATGACAAATCAAATGGCTCTACTTGATTGCATAACCCAATGTTTCCCTGATAGGCATATAGAAGCAACTATAGTGGCCACCACCACAAAAAAGATATCATTATTTATTTAAGGAAAATAATGTTTGGGTTGGTAAAATGTTTTCAATTTAAACAACTAAAACTAGACACACAGAGTACTGAGTTTGCACCCCCAGAACAGCTTCAATTCGTCGGGACATGAAATCTACAAAGTGTTGAATGCATTCCACAGGGATGCTGGCCTGTTGACTCCAATGCTTCCCATAGTTGTGTCAAGTTGGCTGGATGCCATTTTGATGGTAAACCATTCTTGTTACACAAGGGAAACTGTTTAGCATGAAAAACCAAGCAGCGTTGCAGTTTAATACACTCAAATGGTGCGCCTGGCACCTACTACCATACCCCGTTCAAAGGCACTTAAATAGTTTTTCTTGCCCATTCACCCTCAAATGGCACACATATACAAATCTGTGTCTCATTTGTCTCAAGGCTGGAAAATCCATATTTCACCAGTCCCCTCCCCTTCATCTACACTGATTATAGTGGATGTAACAAGTGACATCAATAAGGGATCATAGCTTTCACCTGGTCAGTATTATGGAAAGGGCAGGTGTTCCTACTGTTTTGTAAACTCAGTATAAAGTATGTAAAAAAGATAATGGAGCAATATATTTTTTCAATAAGATCATCTTTAAGAACTAACAATCACCAAAATAAATTAAAAAAAAAAAGACTGTCAGGCAGAATCTGATATTCAAAAAATTACACGGGGCCCCCATTGAGTTCCCTTATTATAGTTTGTTTATGTGTAACTCTGTGTTGTTGTTTGTGTCGCACTGCTTTGCTTTATCTTGGCCAGGTCGCAGTTGTAAATGAGAACTTGTTCTCAACTGGCCTACCTGGTTAAATAAAGGTGAAATAAAATTTGCTAAATAAATTGACTTTGTTCTAACGTTTGAGTCACTCAGATAGCATAAGAACAAGGCATAAGCCATGTCAAAATGAGTATAATTGCAGGAAACTAACATTAATACGGAACACTCTCTCAACCTCATGGCAAAATGTGTAGAATTGCAGCAAACTTGCTTTAAATAAGCCAAATTGTCTTTGCGGCCAAGAAGGCCTCTAAAACCGCGCCATTGGCCAAGCTAACTTTGCCACCGCTGCTGAAAGAATCCTAGAGGAAACACTGTGTAGTCTATGCGGAGTATGACTTCTGACTGTTGAGCTGTAGGTTATTACGCAAGACCAAAACCTTTGTTGGTCGGTCTGTTTCCCTCTCACCTGATTAAGGAGGAACTGAGAATAATAAGCAGTGCAAAGAGACAAAAAGTACTGGACATAGGGAACATGTAAGACAACAACAAAGACAAAAAGACAAGAGAATAAGAGAACTGAAAGTTTTATGTTCTAAACACAGATGCTGTTTTATAACGACAAACTGAAAATTAGCTAGGTATTTCGTAAGTGTTTAAAAATGGAATGGGGTCCTGAGAGAAGCATTATAAAAAGGTGGTAGTCTTTGACCTAAGTGACAGCCGTACAGCTAACCAATGTTCCCTAAAAAAAAAAGAATTCACTAAGCAAATTTCAGGTCTGCTGAGAGCAAATTTGAACTTTGTGAAATTCTGAGCAACTTCCAGCGCGCGTTTGCTGTGACCACTGAGGCTGTGTAGATGCTTTAAGTTAGTTTCAGACAGTGGTCAAGTACCCAAAAACACATTATTGTTCCCATACCATTATGACAGAGAATCAAACACATTATGCTACCCTCTGCCTATTGGCTACGTATCTTATTCAAGCCTGTCTCAAAATACAACACCGCCCATTTAAGGCAAAAAAAAAAAAAGCTCTTTACCTGACTCGCTTTTCAAAGAGGTCTAGAAACGTACACATTTTGCGCTCTTGTAAGAAGCAATTATTGCCCCATTACTGACTAGAAATTAGCTAATAACTCACTTGATTTGATCTCAAAACAAGCACATCTACTCACTCCCGCTAATGCTGTAAACAAGGTCAGACTTCACTTCAAAAAGTGAATAGCACAGATCAATATATGGCAATGATCTATTTGTATATAGGCTGCATATAGGCCTACTGCAGCTCTACACAGGTCTGTTTAGAGTACAGGCTTGTGCTTATCAATGCAATAGAATCCTAATCAAATAACATTTTATTTGTCACATGCACCGAATTCAACAGGTGTAGACCTTACAAGCCTTTAACCAACAATGCAGTTAAGAAAATACAAAACAAAAAAAAGGAGATAAAATAACAAATAATTAAAGAGCAGCAGTAAAATAACAATATTGGGTCTATATACAGGGGGTACCGGTACAGAGTCAATGTGCAGGGTCACCGGTGTTGAGGTAATAAGTACATGTAGGTAGAATTATTACAGTGACAACGCATAGATAATAACAGAGAGTAGCAGTGGCGTGGGGGAAGGGGGTTGATTAGGTGTTCAGGAGTCTTATGGCTTGAGGGTAGAAGCTGTTTAGAACCGTTTGGACAGACTTGGCGCTCCGGAACCGCTTGCCGTGCAGTAGCAGAGAGAACAGTCTATGACTAGGGTGGCTGGAGTCTGACGGTTTTTAGGGCCTTTCTCTGACACCACCTGGTATAGAGGTCAAGGATGGCAGGAAGCTTGGCCCCGGTGATGTACTGGGCTGTACGCACTACCCTCTGCAGAGTCTTGCGGTCTGATAGGCTGTCTCATCGGTGTCGGTGATCAGGCTGTTGTGTCATCGGCAAATTGAATAATGGTGTTGGAGTCGTGCAGTCATGAGTGAACAGGAAGTACAGGAGGGGAATGAGCATGCACCCCTGAGGGGGCCCCGTGTTGAGGATCAGCGTGACTGATGTGTTGTTAACTACCCTTACCACCTGGGGGCGGCCCGTCAGGAAGTCCAGGATCCAGTTGCAGAGGGAGGTGTTTAGTCCCAGGGTACTTTTTTAAAAATCAAATTTTATTTGTCACATACGCTCTCATTAACATCTGCTAACCATGTGTATCGAAATGCTTGTGCTTCTAGTTCCGACCATGCAGTAGTATCTAACAAGTAATCTAACAATTTCACAACAACTACCTTATACACACAAGTGTAAAGGAAATGAATACGAGTATGTACAGATAAATATATGGATGAGCGATGGCCGAACGGCATAGGCAAGATGCAGTAGATGGTATAGAGTACAGTATATACATATGTAATGAGTAATGTAGGATATGTAAGCATTATATAAAGTGGAATTGTTAAAATTAACTAGTGATACATTTGTTACATCAAATTTTTTATTATTAAAAGTGGCTAAAGATCTCAGTCAGTATGTTGGCAGCAGCCACTCAATGTTAGTGGTGGCTGTAACAGTCTGATGGCCTTGAGATAGAAGCTGTTTTTCAGTCTCTCGGTCCCAGCTTTGATGCACCTGTACTGACCACGCCTTCTGTATGATAGCGGGGTGAACAGGCAGTGGCTCGGGTGGTTTTTGGCCTTCCTGTGACATCGGGTGGTGTAGGTGTCCTGGAGGGCAGGAAGTTTACCCCGGTGATGCGTTGTGCAGTCCTCACTACCCTCTGGAGAGCCTTACGGTTGTGGGCAGAGCAGTTGCCGTACCAGGCGGTGATACAGCCGACAGGATGCTCTCGATTCTGCATCTGTAGAAGTTTGTGAGTGTTTTTGGTGACAATGCAAATTTCTTCAGCCTCCTGAGGTTGAAGAGGCGCTGTTGCGCCTTCTTCACCACGCTGTCCTTATTGGTGGACCATTTCAGTTTGTCTGTGATGTGTACGCCGAGGAACTTAAAACGTTCCACCTTCTCCACTACTGTCCCGTCGATGTGGATAGGGGGGTGCTCCCTCTCCTGAAGTCCACGATCATCTCCTTTGTTTTGTTGATGTTATTTTCCTAACACCACACTCCGAGGGCCCTCACCTCCACCCTGTAGGCCATCTCGTCGTTGTTGGTAATCAAGCCTAACACTGTAATGTCGTCTGCAAACTTGATGATTGAGTTGGAGGCGTGCTTAGCCACGCAGTCATGGGTGAACAGGGAGTACAGGAGAGGGCTATACGTACAGTGATAGGGCACTATGGTGTTGAACGTGGAGCTGTAGTCAATGAAGAGCATTCTCATAGGTCTTCCTTTTGTCCAGGTAGGAAAGGGCAGTGTGGTGTGCAATAGAGATTGCATCATCTGTGGATCTGTTGGGGCGGTATGCAAATTGTTGTGGGTCTAGGGTTCCTGGGATGATGGTGCTGATGTGAGCCATGACCAGCATTAAGGTTGTCTAGAGTTTCTTTCCCTCTGGTCGCACATTTAACATGCGGATAGAAATTCGGTAAAATGGATTTAAGTTTCCCTGTATTAAAGTCCCCGGACACTAGGAGCGCCGGCTCTGGATGAGCATTTCCTTGTTTGCTTATGGCCATATACAGCTCATTGAGTGTGGTCCTAGTGCCAGCATCGGTTTGTAGTGTTAAATAGACAGCTACGAAGAATATATGAAAACTCTTGGTAGATGGTGTGGTCTACAGCTTATCATGGCGAGCAATAGCTCAAGACTTCCTTAGATATAATGCACCAGCTGTTGTTTACAAATATACACAGGCCGCCGCCCCGTGTCTAACCAGAGGCTGCTGTTCTATCCTGCCGATAGAGTGTATAACCCACCAGCTGTATGATATGTCGTCGTTCAGCAACGACTCGGTGAAACATAAGATAACGTTTTTAATATCCAGTTTGTAGGATATACTTACTTTCAGTTCATCCCATTTATTTTCCAGCGATTGAACGTTGGCTAACAGTACGGATGGCAAATGCAGATTAGCCACTCGTCGCCTGACCCTCACAAGGCACTCCGATCTCTTTCCGCAAAATCTCAGTTTCTTTCTCCAGTGAATGACGGGGATGAGGGCCTGTTCGGGTGTTGAGTATATCCTTCCCGTCCGACTCTTTAAAGAAATATTATTCATCCAATTCGAGGTGAGTAATCGCTGTTCTGATGTCCAGAAGCTCTTTTCGGTCATAAGAGATGGTAGCAATAACATTTTGTACAAAATAAGTTAAACATTGGGAAAAAACTAAAAAAAATAGCGCGGTTGGTTAAGAGCCAATAAAACGGCAGCCATCTTCACCGGCGCCATCATGTTAACTACTTACGGAGTGGTGCGGCGCTCCCGACACTACCCGGTGAAATGTAAGGCGCCCAATTCAAAATCCATAAGTTGAATTATTAAACATTCATCAATATACAAGTGTTGCATAGTCATCAAAAAAAAAAAAAGCTGATTCTTGGCAATATCACAGCGTTGTCAGATTTCAAAAAGGCTTTACGGCGAAAGCACCACATTTGATTGTTTAGGGATAGCACCTACAATATTTATCCATTAGCATAAATTCATAAACCATCGCAGTTCACACAAAACCCATTTCACAGCGAAAACAAATCCCTTACCTTTTGAAGAACTTCTGCTGAGGGCTTCCCAAGTGTCCAACGAAGACAATCCATGGTTCTTTTGTTAGAAAAAGTCATTTATTATATCCATAAATCTCAGTTTGGTTGGCGCGTTATGATCATAAAATACAGAATCCACTTGCCAATCCATTGAACCGTGAAGAGAACACGTTCAACCTATACACTTGTCCAAGAACAATCAAACATCATTGATAATGTATCCTTAGGAACACTTATGTATATTTACTATAATATTTCAACCGGATTATAAACTGGACAATAGGAAAGGAAAAAAAAACAGCGCGCGCGAGCCCGTGAACGCGCATCCTCTTCTGTTTACATCTGGTGGCCAGTTCGAAATTCTTCTTCTATTACCATCCAGAGCAACTAAACATCAAACACTGTCTAGAGACTGTTGACATCCAGTGGAATTAATAGGTACTGCAATCTTACTCCCAAAATGAGGCAATGTGTCAAAAACACTTTTTCCAGGACAGAAATTCCTATGGTTTTTGCCTGCTATATCAGTTCTGTTATACTCACAGACAATATTTTAAACACTCTTAGAAACTTCTCAGTGTTTCCTATCCAATAGTACTAATTATGTGCATATCCTAGTTTCTGGGCCTGAGTGGCAGGCCTTTTACTTTGGGCACGCCAGACTCTCCAAAACCGACACCTCAGCTACCGCTCCATAAGAAGTTAATCCGATGCATAGTTAGTTTTGCATACTAAAGTCTTGCATAGATTGTTTTGTTTCGGTATGTTGCATTGAAAGTGGTTAATATTGCATTGATTCGATCACAATTGCCACAGTAAAGGGAAACGTTGATAGTATTAACTAAGCAGGAAAACTCTAGAAAGTTGAGTGACTTCTTTGCGCAGGATGCTTCTTTGCGCAGGATGATATTTCTTCTGTGTGGCAGTCCCAGGGAGCTGCGCACCCAAGCGCAACTTTGAGGGTACATTGCTGGTAACCACTGGGCTTAATAAAGACCTGTTATACACTCATGAAAAACTGTTTCCTCTTGACACCATGGTAAATGGGTGCCAGCTGACATTTAATATGGTGACCATGGTAACCTAAAACCTAGCTGTGGTTGGTGGGGGGGCGAGAGAGAACACTGTATAAATAAATACAGGATGTAGCCCTCTGTGTCCATATTCAATGCTGCCATGTCATTATACTGGTAGTGTAGATCCTTATGGGAAGTATAGTTATGGTCGATTCAACAACACTAATACATCAGCAGACATTATCATTGTTACTGTCAGCATCAGTCATGGTCAGCATGATAATGATGGCAAATGCTCTAAGAACAATCATTTTAAGGGGAAGTGTATAGTGTTTAAATGCATTTCAAATTAACTTTGATATTGTTTAATTGGGAGTGGTTCTCGCCACATGTGGCAGGGGCTACAGTCCATTACGGATTACAAAGGAAGACCCAGCAGTGATCTGCCCAACGATGTCTCTCTACCAGACAAACTCAATGCATTTTATGCACACTTCCACAATAACATCGTACCATGCATGAGGGCCCCCACTGACCCAGAGGACTGGGTGATCTCTTTCCGAGGCCGAAGTGAGTAAGGTCTTCAAATCAGGTCAACACTCGCAGCAGGGCTGGACAGTATTCCAGGGCGCGTTCTCAGAGCACGCACAAAACAAGTGGCAGGATATATTCAAGGTCATTTTCAACATCTCCCAGTCTGAAATACCCACATCTTTAACTGACCATCATCCTTCCTGTTCAAGAACTCTTAAAGCTTCATGCCACATTTACTACCACCCTGTAGCACTCACAGCTGTAATCATGAAGTGCTTTGAAAGGCTGGTTATGGCACACGTCAACTCTATCATCCCAGGCCCACTCAAATTTGCATACTGCCCCAACAGATCCATAGACGCAATCTCAATTGCACTCCACACTGCCCTCACCCACCTAGATAAGAGGAATACATGTGAGAATGCTGTTCATTGACAGTTGTGGCCAAAAGTTGAGAATGACACAAATATTAATTTTCACAGTTTGCTGCTTCAGTGTCTTTAGATATTTTTGTTAGATGTTACTATGGAATACTGAAGTATAATTACAAGCCTTTCATAAGTGTCAAAGGGTTTTATTGACAATTGCATGAAGTTGATGCAAAGAGTCAATATTTGCAGTGTTGACCCTTCTTTTTCAAGACCTCTGCATGCTGTCAATTAACTTCTGGGCCACATCCTGACTGACGGCAGCATAATCAATGCTTGGAATTTGTCAGAATTAGTGGGGTTTTGTTTGTCCACCCGCCTCGAGGATTGACCACAAGTTCTCAATGGGATTAAGGTTTGGGGAGTTTCCTGGTCATGGACCCAAAATATCAATGTTTTGTTCCCTGGGCCACTTAGTTATCACTTTTTCCTTATGGCAAGGTCTCCATCATGCTGGAAAAGGCATTGTTCGTCACCCAACTGTTCCTGGATAGTTGGGAGAAGTTGCTCTCGGAGGATGTGGTGGTACCATTCTTTTTTCATGGCTGTGTTCTTAGGCAAATTTGTGAGTGAGCCCACTCCCTTGGCTGAGAAGCAACCCCACACATGAATGATCTCCGGATGCTTTACTGTTGGCATGACACAGGACTGATGGTAGCGCTCACCTCGTCTTCTCCGGACAAGCTTTTTTCCGGATGCCCCAAACAATTGGAAAGGGGATTCAGAGAAAATGACTTTACCCCAGTCCTCAGCAGTCCAATCCCTGTACCTTTTTCAGAATATCAGTCTGTCCCTGATGTTTTTCCTGGAGAGAAGTGGCTTCTTTGCTGCCCTTCTTGACACCAGGCCATCCTCCAAAAGCCTTCGCCTCACTGTGTGTGCAGATGCACTCACACCTGCCTGCTGCCATTCCTGAGCAAGCTCTGTACTGGTGGTGCCCCGATCCCGCAGCTGAATCAACTTTAGGAGACGGTCCTGGCGCTTGCTGGACTTTCTTGGGCACCCTGAAGCCTTCTTCACAACAATTGAACCGCTCTCCTTGAAGTTCTTGATGATCTGATAAATGGTTGATTTAGGTGCAATCTTACTGGCAGCAATATCCTTGCCTGTGAAGCCCTTTTTGTGCAAAGCAATGATGACGGCACGTGTTTCCTTGCAGGTAACCATGGTTTGACAGAGGAAGAACAATGATTCCAAGCACCACCCTCCTTTTGAAGTTTCCAGTCTGTTATTCGAACTCAATCAGCATGACAGAGTGATCTCCAGCCTTGTCCTCGTCAGTTCTCACACCTGTGTTAACAAGAGAATCGCTGACATGATGTCAGCTGGTCCTTTCGTGGCAGGGCTGAAATGCAGTGGATTGTTTTTTGGGGATGAAGTTCATTTGCATGGAAAAGAGGGACTTTGCAATTAATTGCAATTAATCTGATCACTTCATAACATTCTGGAGTATATGCAAATTGCCATCATACAAACTGAGGCAGCAGACTTTGTGAAAATTTATATTTGTGTCATTCTCAAAACTTTTGGCCACGACTGTACAGCTCAGCACTCAACACCATTGTCCACTCCAAGCTTGTCACCAAGCTTAACTACTTACGGATTATGTTCAGAAAATCCAACGTCGAATCGCCCATTGAAACGTGAAGAGAACGCGTTCAAATATACCTATAAACTTTTCCTAAACAAATCAAATACCAGTTAAAATGCATCCTTAGCTATCCTTTTATGAATATTAGCGATAATATTTCACTCGGATGGTCACCTATACCTTATATAAGTAAAATAAAGTGGGGGGTGCCAGCCAGACTCACGCACAAGAAAACCTGTTGACATTTCAGGACACCATGCCATTTCCTGTAGATATTCGTTCCGCTTACTCCAATCTCCCTGAGTCTTTGTATATAGACTGCTGACATGTAGTGGAAGTCGAAGCCATAGGTACTGCAGTCTCAGTCCTGGTAACAAATGGATTCAATAGGGAGTGTGTCTAACAGAGCCAAAGGTCACCAGAAACTGATTTCCGGATGGTTTTTTTTCTCAGGTTTTTGCCTGCTAAATGATTTCTGTTATACACAGACATTATGTTAACACTTTTAGAAACTTCAGAGTGTTTCCTATCCAATAGTACTAATTATGTGCATATCCTATTTTCTGAGCCTGAGTGGCAGGCATTTTGCTTTGGGCACGCCAGACTCTCCAAAACCGTCACCTATGCAGCCGCTCCCTAAGAAGTTAAGAAAGCCAGTCAGTTGATTATTGACAAGTTTTGATTCTATACCAATTTACAAAGGCCAGGTCATGAAGGAAAGCTTGCTCATTAAAGTTTTTTTAGCAAGCATCTATGACAAATCAAGACAGGTCATTTCACTGAGCAGCCATTACGAACACAGGCTGTAAAACATCGATCAAAGGTCATTAGACACCACCAGAATGATACCAATCATGATTATTTGTGAGGATAACAAAGACAGTAGCCTTTTCTAGGTGTTTGGAGTCATACCTCATACCTTCTGGAGGTTATAAAGGTTCAAATCCTCAAAATGTTCTACAGCCTTCTCACCCAGTCTATCATCAGGCGTCTCACCTACCTATTAGTTATCCTTCAAGGGATGAACTGCTGTAACTGGCAAACTGCCTTTCCACTCTCCGCTGTCTTTCCAGAGCGCACGCTGATGCTGTAACTAGCAAGTTTGTGGTCTCTTCTCTTCAGTCGCGTGCTGCATTCTGTTATATGAACGATTAGCTGAGCCTAGGATACAGCCAGTATTGCTCCAAACCCGCATCACTCATTCGCTTACAGCCAGTAGTGATCATATATCCTGATGCCTAGACACCTTTCCCCTATACAGTGGGGCAAAAAAGTATTTAGTCAGCCACCAATTGTGCAAGTTCTCCAACTTAAAAAGATGAGGCCTGTAATTTTCATCATAGGTACACTTCAACTATGACAGACGAAATGAGGGAAAAAATTCCAGAAAATCACATTGTAGGATTTTTTATTTATTTATTTGCAAATTACGGTGTAAAATAAGTATTTGGTCAATAACAAAAGTTTCTCAATACTTTGTTATATACCCTTTGTTGGCAATGACAGAGGTCAAACGTTTTCTGTAAGACTTCACAAGGTTTTCACACACTGTTGCTGGTATTTTGGCCCATTCCTCCATGCAGATCTCCTCTAGAGCAGTGATGTTTTGGGGCTGTCGCTGGGCAACACGGACTTTCAACTCCCTCCAAAGATTTTCTATGGGGTTGAGATCTGGAGACTGGCTAGGCCACTCCAGGACCTTGAAATGCTTCTTACGAAGCCACTCCTTCGTTGCCCGGGCGGTGTGTTTGGGATCATTGTCATGCTGAAAGACCCAGCCACTTTTCATCTTCAATGCCCTTGCTGATGGAAGGAGGTTTTCACTCAAAATCTCACGATACATGGCCCCATTCATTCTTTCCTTTACACGGATCAGTCGTCCTGGTCCCTTTGCAGAAAAACAGCCCCAAAGCATGATGTTTCCACCCCCATGCTTCACAGTAGGTATGGTGTTCTTTGGATGCAACTCAGCATTCTTTGTCCTCCAAACACAACGAGTTGAGTTTTTACCAAAAAGTTCTATTTTGGTTTCATCTGACCATATGACATTCTCCCAATCCTCATCTGGATCATCCAAATGCTCTCTAGCAAACTTCAGACGGGCCTGAACATGTACTGGCTTAAGCAGGGGGACACGTCCTGGCACTGCAGGATTTGAGTCCCTGGCGGCGTAGTGTGTTACTGATGGTAGGCTTTGTTACTTTGGTCCCAGCTCTCTGCAGGTCATTCACTAGGTCCCCGTGTGGTTCTGGGATTTTGCTCACCGTTCTTGTGATCATTTTGACCCCACGGGGTGAGATCTTGCGTGGAGCCTCAGATCGAGGAAGATTATCAGTGGTCTTGTATGTCTTCCATTTCCTAATAATTGCTCCCACAGTTGATTTCTTCAAACCAAGCTGCTTACCTATTGCAGTCTTCCCAACCTGGTGCAGGTCTACAATTTTGTTTGTTTCTGGTGTCCTTTGACAGCTCTTTGGTCTTGGCCATAGTGGAGTTTGGAGTGTGACTGTTTGAGGTTGTGGACAGGTGTCTTTTATACTGATAACAAGTTCAAACAGGTGCCATTAATACAGGTAACGAGTGGAGGACAGAGGAGCCTCAAAGAAGAAGTTACAGGTCTGTGAGAGCCAGAAATCTTGCTTGTTTGTATGTGACCAAATACTTATTTTCCACCATAATTTGCAAATAAATTCATTAAAAATCCTACAATGTGATTTCCGGGATTTTTTTTCCTCATTTTGTCTGTCATAGTTGAAGTGTACCTATGATGAAAATTACAGGCCTCTCTCATCTTTTTAAGTGAGAGAACATGCACAATTGGTGGCTGACTAAATACTTTTTTGCCCCACTGTACATATCTACTTCTATCAGTCCAGTTTACATGCACATAGTAAATATGGTATTGGAACTGACCCTGTATAACCTTCTTCTTGTGTTCTTATTTCTATTTCTTGTGTGTTTTTGTCTACCTTATGTTCTTTTTAGTATTACATTGATTTGATTAGTGCATTGTTGGGTTTAGAGCTTGCATGAAAGGCATTTCACTGTACTTGTGGACATGACATTAACTTCTCAAACCAGTCAGACACATCTGAAGCCAAAACACCTAGTGTGAACTAGTGGCACTGACATTTGTGGTTGACTATTGATACACCACCCCCTTTACTGACTTTATTGTCCCCATGGGGAAATGTTGTTGCAGTGTCATGTACATGTTTAAAGTGGCGTTTAAATAACAAAACAACTTTCCTAACAGTTACATACCAATAAAAAGAGACTAGCCTGCTGGCCTTACTGGGTGGATAGGAACATTAGCCCAAGCTATTTGAGAGGGATATCACACCTGGCACAAATGATTGTCTAGTTCTGTTTTTCCTGCCGAGGGGTGCCCTATACCTGCACCTAGAGGGGAGTAGTTTAAAGTCCGGGTACAGGGGGTGGCTTGGAACTAAAATGATTGTGAGCCTTGTTGAGGGCCCTGACCTTAAAGATCTCATCCAGGCCTGTCTGTTTGACTCCAAGTACCTTGCTTGCTGTGGTGATAATTCTCAGCATGTTCCAACAAACAATACAAAAAGTTAAAATAATCTCAATGAAAGATTTGTAAAACAGAGTCAGTATAGTACAATTAACATTAAAAGATGTTAATATTTGTGCTGTAAAAAGTGCTGTATTTGGTCCCATATTCATAGTACGTAATGACTACATCAAGCTTGTGACTCTACACATTTGTTGGATGCATTTCCTGTTTGATTTGGTTGTGTTTCAAATTATTTTGTGCCCAATAGAAATTAATGGTAAATAATGTAGTGTCATTTTGGAGTGACTTTTATTGTAATTGAGAATATTTCTAAACACTTCTACATTAATGTGGATACTATCATGATTATGGATAATCCTGAATGAAATCGTGAATAATGATGAGTGAGAAAGTTACAGGCATAAATATCATACCCCCCAAAAAATGCTAACCTCCCCTGTTACTGTAATGGTGAGAGATTAGCATGTCTTGGGGGTATGATATTTGTGCGTCTGCAACTTTCTCACACATCATTATTATTATTATTATTATTATCTGTAATTATGGTAGCATCCACATTACTGTAAAAGTGTTTAGAAAAATTATATTATTTATTTACAATAAAAGTGACTCCAATGACAATACACTATTTACCATTCATTTCTATTGGGCACAAAATAACCTGAAGGAGAGGAGTGAATGAGCAGCTCTATGGAGGATTAGCCCAGAGTAGACAACACCCAGCTCCCACAAACCATCACATCAACTCGCCACCACATTTCCTGTACTTTACCGTGGTCTCCATGGCAGCCAGATCCGGCAACCAATCAGCAGGGCGGTGGTTTTTCTGATTTCAGATCAATGGGAGGCAGATAGAGAAACGGGGGCCCTGTTGCCCTGCTATTAGAACCTGACTGTGTGACACACAGTTTCGTTCAAAATTTCAGTTGAGTGATTGTTTATCTTTCACTAAAAACATACAATAAACATGTGCAACTGCAGAGTAAGCAAACATTTAGTGAATTAAACTCCTTTAATTAGCAAAAGTGTCCAAAAATTAAGTGCAAAAGTGTAAGCACGCATTGAGGACCAATGAAAACAAGTAAAATAGCGCTATTGAGGGTGATTTGCGGGCCAGTAACCGAAAGATTGCTGGATCGAATCCCCAAGCTGACAAGGTAAAAAAATGTAATGTCGTTCTTCCCCTGAACAAGGCAGTTCTCCGGTAGATGGTCATTGTAAATAGCAATTTGTTCTTAAATGACTTGCCTAGTTAAAGGTTAAACTTAAAATAAACAATTTGCAGGACGACAAAGAATTAGTTTGAAAAAAGGGGGCCACCTCTGTCGTTTGGAACTGGTTTGGCTTTAAGGTATCCAACCTCGACCAACAAACAGTACAGTGTAAGTTGTGTCGACACATTGTGCTAGCTAAAACACCAGTCATCTTTGTCATCACCTGAAAACACTGCATCTGCACGAATATGAAGAATCTACCAGATTGCGTGCAACAAACCCCCAGAGCAAGTCCCAAGACATCTTCAAGCCAGACCTGCACTCAGCGATCACTCAAGGCATCATTTGTTAGTGGTACTCCCTATGACAAGAAGAGCAAGAAGTGGAATGAGATAAAGAGTGCAATTACGTATCACATAGCGAAAGACACGGAACCAATTCAAACTGTGGGGAAAGACTGTTTCAGAACGTTGATTTGAACGCTAGACCCAAGATACGAGATGCCAAGTCGTAAATACTTCAGCAAAACATGTCTGCCAGAACTCTACACAGAATGTCTGGACTGAGTTGCCAACAAAATCCCTAACACTGCATTCTTATCTATCACTGCCGACTTATGGTCAAGCTGGACCATAGAGCCATACATTAGCCTCACGATTTATTACATTGACGACAACTGGAAGCTGCAAAGAAAATACCTTCAACCTCATTTCCCAGACGACCACACGTGAGAAATAACTGCAGCTGGGATGAGGGAGGCACTTCCATCCTGGGGCTTGAAAGAGTCCGTCAAGTATGTATGACTACCGACAGCGGATCGAACATGGTCAAAGCATTGGAGCTGAACAAATGGACAAGACTAGGGTGTTTCGGACACAGGCTACACATTGCCATTGGTAAGTTTTAACATCCAAAACAGAGCTAGGTAGAAAAATACTTAAACTTAAGATCGTTCTTATACGTTAAGCCGAATAAATACAGCTACGCAAATCTATAATATTTGTAAATGTGTGCAATATCCAAACATTACATGGATTACATTGCTTTTATTTAATTGATACATTAGCCTATGGTTTCAATATATGAATCTACCCTCTCTCTTTCAATAATAAATAGCCTACTCAATAAATTATCAACAGTTGTATGTAAATCTATAGATGGATTAAATGTGTAATCATGTACAGTGTTCATGCTGTAAATTGTTACAATTACAGCAGATGCAACATTATTTCTATTGAATAATTGTGATTATTTATCACCTTTTTATTTTCAGAGAGGAGTGTCCAAAACAAACCTCGGGTGAGTTGTCTGACAAAGAAATACTTCTGCCACAAGTTCTCCCTCAGAGCACATTTAGCACTGGGGGCAATGTGGTCACATGCCACAGGGCAACTTTGAAGCCAGAAACTGTCAATAGGCTGCTGTTCCTGGCACGGAACTTGTGCCGAGGGAGGTGAATTGTTGCATGTTGAACTGAGAAACATACAGACTGTCTGGTTAATGCTTGAAGAAGTTAGTTTGAAAAGGTTTACAACTTGAATTCATAATGACCAGAGTTAAGCTGAAAAAAAGACTGCACTTCTTATATTAGGCAGTAAAAAAATTAAAGAAAATGTTTTACATTTTCTTTACATCCCGATTACTTTAAATACTTTATTTAATTTTACTACACACTTATTTAACTCCTATACCTTCGTTTGTTTCATGCTTGCACAGGTTTACCACAGAAGTAAATATAATAAGCAATGCCCCCTTTCTGTTTCTATACGGCTAAAAGCAATATTTCAGTCATTTATCTTTGAAGGGCTCATAATTAAAAAAATATACATACATGCATAAATACATACAGTATATTGTGATATTATATCGTTATAGTCCGGACAGTGGATAGTGATATTAATTTTTGTTCATATCGTCCACCCTAACACAAAATCACATTGAGTCTCCCTGCTCCAACACACATACGGTATAAAGTGTGTACACACACACACACACACACACACACACACACACAGTGCACATGTAGGCTAAGGGCAAGTCCATGGTAACAGTGTTAAGGAGACCCAGATTTTTCACTTTATAATGTGTCAAACTAAAATCAATGATTGCAAAGTTAAACAAACCACACAACCTCTATGCACAAGGAATACTTAAAAATTTCCTCCGAAAATTTGCAGACATGATTTGTGCTGCTTGTGCCGTCATTCTGTTACCAAACTTTGCATATGCGCTGTTCTTCAAATAAATGAGTTTTTGCCAAACTTTCAGTGGAATTTGTTAAAGATGCACTATGCAGAAATTGCTCCGCCATTTCCTGGCTGCTAAAAGTCTAATACTTAGCCTAATTTCAAAACAAGCAAGTATAGTGTAGAGAATCGTTGTACCATCTAAACCACTAACATATTTTCCATAACCAAAAATATTGTATTTTCAGCTGGTGTACAAAACCGAAAGTAAAAGAACTAAACTTAAACCCGGAAAGCATTAGAACAAATTGACCGCTTCAGACTTGCTTTCAATGAGATCTATAACTAATATCTGGGAATTTTGTCAGGTCACCCCAAAAGGTTACATAATGCAGCTTTAAAAGTTGTACTTGTGCAGAGAGTTGTATGGTTTGAATGTATGTATTGTTTAATTGTTTAACTTCGCAATGTATTGTATGAATTGTTTTGCAATCATTGTTTTTTGTTTGGCATACATTTTAAAGTAAAAAGAAATTAGTCTTAGCATCAAGTATACTAAAATATTCCATACGCACGCACACACGCCTGAGTTCGAGCTGGCTGTTTTGTGAGCAGACAGTCAGAGCAGGATGGGCCTCGACAGGCCCTGCATTTCTGAGAGGAGGGAGAAAAAGGGATCTCCAGCAACGTAACAAACACAGGTTTGTTCACACTTCCAAAGGAACACTTGTGAGAAGTACAGCAGCCATGTTGTTCAGTTTAACCCAGTTCTAATAGCATTAGGCTAACCAAAACGGAATGCCTTGTCAGTTTGGTAGATAGAGCAGAAATATACACTACCATTCAAAAGTTGGGTCAATTAGAAATGTCCTTGTTTTTTAAAGAAAATCAAATTATTTGTAAAATAAAAACAAATTGATCAGAAATACAGTGTAGACATTGTTAATGTTGTAAATGACTAATGTAGCTGGAAAAGGCTGATTTAATGGAATATCTACATAGGCCCACTATTAGCAACCATCACTCCTGTGTTCCAATGGCACGTTGTGTTAGCTAATCCAAGTTGATCATTTTAAAAGTCTAATTGATAATTAGAAAACCCTTTTCCAATTATGTTAGCACAGCTGAAAACTGTTGTTCTCATTAAAGAAGCACTAAAACTGGCCTTCATCAGCATTTGTGGGTTCGGTTACAGGCTCAGAAACAAAGCACTTTCTTCTGAAACTCGTCAGTCTATTCTTGTTCTGAGAAATGAAGGCTATTCCATGCGAGAAATTGACAAGAAACTGAAGATCTCGTACAACGCTATGTACTACTCCCTTCACAGAACAGCGCAATCTGGCTCTAACCAGAATAGAAGGAGGAGTTGGAGGCCTCGGTGCACAACTGAGCAAGAGGACAAGTACATTCAAGTGTCTAGTTTAAGAAAGACACCTCACAAGTCCGCAACTGGCAGCATCATTAAATAGTACCTAAAACACCAGTCTCAACGTCAGTGAAGAGATGACTCCAGGATGCTGGCCTTGTAGGCAGAGTTCCTCTGTCCAGTGTCTGTTATTTTGCACATCTTAATCTTTTCTTTTTATTGGCCAGTCTGAGATATGGCTTTTTCTTTGCAACTGCCTAGAAGGCAAGCATCCCAGGTTCATCTTCCTCACCTAAAGCCCATTCTTGTGGGAAGCTGCTATAGACCACCAAGTGCTAAAAGTCAGTATCTGGATAATGTGTGTGAAATGCTTGATAATGTATGTGATAGCAAAAGAGAAGTATATTTTCTGGGTGATTTAAACATTTACTGGCTCTCATTAAGCTGCCCACTCACCTGGTTCAGGACGTCCATCAACCTATCAGGGTATTTACAAACAGCACAGGAATGAAATCATCAACATGTATTGATCACATCCTTACTAATGCGCTTTAAAATAGTATCCAAATCCATAGGATGTAGTGATCACAATATAGCCATATCTAGGAAAAACAAAGTTCCAAAGGCTGGGCCTAATATAGTGTATTAGAGGTCATACAAGAAGTTCTGCAGTGATTCATATGTTGATGTAAAGAATATTTGCTGGTCTATGGTGTGTAATGAGGAGAAACCAGACGCTACACTTGACATTTATGAAATTGCTTATTCCAGTTACTAATAAGCACGTACCCATTAAGAAAATGACTGTAAAGACTGTAAAAACTTAAATCCCTGTGGATTGATGAGGATTTGAAAAATGTATGGTTGAGAGAGATGAGGAAAAGGGTATGGCAAAGTCTGGCAGCCCAACTGATTGGCAAACGCACTGTAAATTAACAAATCATGTGACTAAGCCAAATAAAAATAAACTATACTATGAAACAAAGATAAACGATATAAAGAATGATAGTAAAAAGCTTTAGAGCACCTTAAATTAAAAAACAATGGGAAAAAGCCAACTCGGCCCCATCATTCATTGAATCAGATGGATCATTTATCACAAAATCGACTGATATTGTCAACTACTTTAATGACTTTTTCCATTGGCAAGATAAGCAAACTTAGGGATGACATGCCAGCAACAAACGCTGACACTACACATCCAAGTATATCTGACCAAACTTTTGAATTCCGTAAAGTCAGTGTGGAAGAGGTGAAGAAATGATTGTTGTCTATCAACCAGGGTCTGACAATCTGTATGGAAAATTATTGAGGATAATAGTGGATGATATTGCCACTCCAATTTGCCAGATAGCCGACCAAACAGCCTGTTACCAACCCTTAGTAAACTTCTGGGAAAATTGTGTTTGACCAGAATTTCAGCGCGCTTATAGACAAGGACACTCAACAAGCACAGCAATTACACAAATGAATGATGATTGGCTGAGAGAAATGTATGCTAAAATGATTGTGGTGTGGCTTGTTAGACTTCAGTGCAGCTTTTGACATTAGCAATCAGTCTGCCGCTGGAAAAACTTATGGCTTTACACCCCCTGCAATAATGTGGATAAAGATGGAAGCCTCAAACATAATCCAAGTAGAATCAGAAAATTCCCCAGGGTATCTGTTTAGGCCCCTTGATTTGTTCTATCTTTACTAACAACATGCCACTGGCTTTGAGTAAGGCCAGTGTGTCTATGCATGCAGATGACTCAACACTATACACGTCAGCTACTACAGCGACAAATGACTACAACACTTAGAGCTGCAGTTAGTTTCAGAATGGGTAGCAAGGAATAAGTTAGTCCTAAATATTGCCTTGGAGAAAAAATAACATTGCACCACTACATACAGTGTATTCGGAAAGCATTCAGACCAATTCACTTTTTCCACATTTTATTGTTACAGCCTTATAAAATTTATTAAATAGATTTTGTTCCTCAATCTACTGTACACACAATACCCCATAATAACTAAGCGAAAACAGGGTTTTAGAAATGTATTAAAAATTACAAAAACTGAAATACCTTACTTACATAAGTATTCAGACTCAAAACTGATCTCAGGTGCATCCTGTTTCCATTGTTCATCCTTGAGATGTTTCTACAACTTGATTAGAGTCCACCTGTGGTAAATTCAATTGATTGGACATTATTTGGAAAGGCACACACCTGTCTATATAAAAGGTCCCACCTTTGACAGTGCATGTCAGAGCAAAAAGCAAGCCATGAGGTCGAAGGTATGTTCCCTAGAGCTCCGAGAGAGGATTGTGTCGAGGCACAGATCTGGGGAAGGTTACCAAAAGGATTCTGCAGCATTTAAGGTCCCCAAGAACACAGTGGTCTTGAAGAAAAATTGAAGAAGTCTGGAACCACATAGACACATCCTAGAGCTGGCCACTCGGCCAAACTGAGCAATCGGGGGAGAAGGGCCTTGGACAGGGAGGTGACCAAGAACCCGATGGTCACTCTGACAGAGCGCCAGAGTTCCTCTGTGGAGATGAGAGAACCTTCCAAAAGGACAACGACCTAAACACACAGCCAAGACGAAGCAAGAGAGGCTTCGGGACAAGTCTCTAAATGTCCTTGAGTGGCCCAGCCTGAGCCTGGACTTTAACCCCATCGAACATCTCTGGAGAGACCTGAAAATAGCTGTGCAGCGACACTCCCCATCCAACCTGACAGAGCTTGAGAGGATCTGCAGAGAAGGATGGAAGAAACTCCCCAAATACAGGTGTGCCAAGCTTTGTAGCGTCATACCCAAGAAGACTAATCACTGTCAAAGGTGCTTCAACAAATTACTGAGTAAAAGGTCTGAAGACTTACAGTACCAGTCAAAAGTTTGGACACACCTACTCATTCAAGGGTTTTTCTTTATTTTTACTATTTTCTACATTGTAGAATAATAGTGAAGACATCAAAACTATTAAATAACACATGGAATCATGTAGTAACCAAAAAAAGTGTTCAACAAATCAAAATCTATTTTAGATTCTTCAAAAGTAGCCACTCTTTGTCTTGGTGACAGCTTTGCACACTCTTGGCATTCTCTCAAGCAGCTTAATGAGGTAGTCACCTGGAATGTATTTAATTTAACAGGTGTGCCTTGTTAAAAGTTAATTTGTGGAATTCCTTTCCTTCTTAATGCGTTTGAGACCATCAGTTGTGTTGTGATAAGGTAGGGGTGGCAAACAGAAGATAGCCCTATTTGGTAAAAAAACAAGTCCGTATTATGGCAAGAACAGCTCAAATAAGCAAAGAGAAACACTCCATCCGGAACTTTGAACGTTTCTTCAAGTGCAGTCGCAAAAACGATCAAGCACTATGATGAAACTGGCTCTCATGAGGACCGCCACAGGAAAGGAAGACCCAGAGTTACCGCTGCTGCAGAGGAGAAATTCATTAGAGTTACCAGCCTCAGGAATCTGCAATTAATTGCACCTCAGATTGCAGCCCAAATAAATGCTTCACAGAGTTCAAGTAACAGACATCTCAACATCAACTGTTCAGAGGAGACTGTGTGAATCAGGCTTTCATGGTCAAATTGCTGCAAAGAAACCACTACTAAAGGACACCAATAAGAAGAAGAGACTTGCTTGGGCCAAGAAACACAAGCTTTTGACATTAGACCGGTGGAAATCTGTCCTTTGGTCTGATGAGTCCAAATGTAAGATTTTTGGTTCCAACCGCTGTGTCTTTATGAGACGCAGAGTAGGTGAACGGATGATCTCCGCATGTGTAGTTCCCACCATGAAGTATGGGGGAGGTAGTGTGATGGTGCTTTGCTGGTGACACTGTCAGTGATTTATTTAGAATTCAAGGAACTCTTAACCAGCATGGCTACCACAGCATTCTGCAGCAATAGGCCATCCCATCTGGTTTGTGCTTAGAGGGACTATCAGTTGTTTTTCCAACAGGAAAATGACCCAAAACACACCGAGAATGTGTAACGGCTATTTGACCAAGAAGGAGTGATGGAGTGCTGCATCAGATGACCTGGCCTCCACAATCACCCAACCTCAGCCAATGAGTTGGGATGAGTTGGACCGCAGAGTGAAGGAAAAGCAGCCAAGTGCTCAGCATATGTGGGAACTCCTTCAAAACTGTTTAACACATTTTTTTGTACTACATGATAACATATGTGTATTTCATAGTTTTGATGTCTTCAGTATTATTCTAAAATGTAGAAAATAGTCAAAATAATGAAAAACCCTTGAATAAGTAGGTGTCCAAACTTTTGACTGGTACTGTATGTAAATGTAAAATTTATTTATTTTTTTATAATTTTGCATATTTTTATAAAAGCCTGTTTTTGCCTTGTCATTATGGGGTAGTGTGTAGATTTATGAGGGGAAAATGTAAGCAATTTTAGAATAATGCTGTAACAAAATGGGGAAAGGGTCAAGGGGTCTGAACTTTCCAAATGCACTGCAAGTGCCTTTGAACGGGGTATGGTAGTAGGTGCCAGGCACACGGGTTTGAGCGTCAATAAATGCTGGGTTTTTCACGCTCAACAGTTTTCCGTGTATATCAAGAATGGTCCAACACCCAAAGGACATCCAGCCAACTTGACAACTGTGGGAAACATTGAAGTCAACATGGGCCAGCATCCCTGTGGAACACTAACATCTTGTTCTGACGATGTTCTGAAAGTGTTCCTAATGTTTTGTACACTCAAGATGCAGTACAAATTTGCAAACACTCATCTCTAACTGGTCAAACGTTATGCCTCCTTTTGGGAGCACACTGTGTACACAAAGACAGGCTTTGTGAGGTAACCTGCTCTCAGAATGACTCATTTGCAAGATTATTTTAGAGTTGTTTCCTGCTGAGCCCTCTCGCAACACAAATGACTCCATCAACAGCTCATTGAAGGTAAAGGTCTGTATCTGGCTAACTGACATACAGTCAGAGCAGTTTACCACCAACTGACATACCACAGAGAAAATTGGAATTCATGGTCCTTCAAAGACCTTCTTCAAAATGTTTGCACCTGCAAGTTATTTATCTTTGTGAAACAAAGGACATGCTGATGCATAGCCACAGGAACATGTTTGGAGGTGGACGGGCGGACACAGTAAAAATACCCAAATGCGGGACATTATGATGACTTACTCTGCGGGACAGTGTAGCATACATGAACAAAAACATTTGTCAGAACCCCCCTGTTGAGTTTTGGCCACATGAGATAATTGTCCTAAAATCTCATAAGAAATTGGGTGTTTTGGTGTAAGAGTAACGTTATACTATGCCATTATATTTGGTTATGTTATGTAAAATACTAATTAATCATTGTGATCTTCCAAGACATTGATTCAGCTATGATCTAACTTTACTAAATGAGCAACATTGTAAGAAGTGGCGGAGTTAAGCTCTGTGCACTCCGGATTGAACCGAAGCGCACCTACCCAACTATTCTTGCCTCTGCAAAATTTTATGACGCAGAAACGAGAGACCACATGTGGCCTTTTTATAAAAATCTGGGTATATTTGGCCACGGAAACATTTCTGGTTGATCTCAGGGAATGTAAAACAGTTAAGGGAAACTTAGTAGTAGAAGTAGAAGCAAGTAGAAGCAAATATGATGAGCAACTAATAAGCATGGAGAGCCTCAAGTTTGACAAAATTACCATATATATCTTTCAGTCTAATACTGCCATTGACTTACTTTTCTTACATCATTTTTGACTTACTTTTCTTACAACATTTCACTGCACCTATCTGGTGACAATAATTTAAACACGCTTTTTGTAAGTAGTTAGACCTACTGTCCTCTTAAAGTTCAGCTGGAGCAAAGATTATGGATATACTGACAAGATACATGTCTCTCCTCCCTAACAATGTAGCCCTCGCTACAGATAATATAGGACTAGTAATGGCCCAGTGCACTACTTTTGTGAAAAAAGTAAATGGTCTAACATAAAATGTTTTTGCCCGTGCTACAGACCGCTATATCGGTTATAACAATTCCCTCAGCACCCCGACATCCAGCGGCTAAGTGCTGATGTTGTCTGAGTGCCAGAGTGGATTGTGTCACAGGCATTTAGATTGTCATCGCTATGGCACTAGGTCATTAGCGTGAGGAGGAAGCTCTGCCCTCTCCACTGTCCCTAATGGACCACTCATCCATTTCAAGTCCCACTCCTACATATTTCATTAAAATACATGTGCATCACAGAACTATATAGATACATATGACACAGACGACAGCAGAGTGATGCGTCACAAAATGAGTGACAAGTTTTTCCAGGACCTTTTCCTTCCTCTCACCTAGTCATGTGTGAACTGTCAAGTTATTAACTACATAGAACAACTTCAATGTAGAATATGGTTTTACCTGCCATTGTGGAACATGATAGAAAGTATTTAACACATTTTCCAACACTACACAGCCACGACCTCTTTCTCTTATAAGGTTGCTGCCATCGATAACATTCTCTCATCATTGTCTTATTGGTGCCCATGCCATTAAACAACGACTTTACAAATAACTCTTTCCGAGTTTACATGCATGATAAAGGGCTGTTTAAACCTCAACTGATGTGGCCAAACAAATAATCCTACCTGAAGAGGAGTCTTCATGGTCGGAGCTCAAGTTTCCATCACTGCGTCTGTCTGGAGTGCTGCGCCCGGACCCACTGGTACGGGATGCCCTGAAGGGCGCAGGAATGCAGGAAGGAGACAACCTCCCATCATCACCGGAGTCGAAGTCCCTGCTGTGGCGCAACGGGCGCAGTGAGTCCCGGTGGGTGTTCGACCTCTGGCTGTCTCTGACGGTCGTTTTGGGAGTCACCAGGTTGCTCTTTACGAAATTCTCATTGAGCTCCACATCCTCGTATTCGTGGTCACTGGCCTCTCTGCTGTTGCTGTCGGTCACGGAATTCAATTTCCCTATGCGGCCGATGCAGTTTCCATCCACTTGAGAGAGCCCTGGTGAGATTGTATTCACTTGTTTCTGGAAGCTGGACTTGCGCGGGGGAGCGGGGGGTATAGGTTTACCTGTCCTGCTACTGATCCTGATCGGCGGCTCTGGTTTGGTGCCTTTGCTGCCTGGCGTCTGCAGTTTCATGCTTCCATTACCATGAACTTTCATACTTTCCCTGTCTAGCTTTTCGTTTGTCCTCAGCGATTTTCTTTCCGTTTCTGTCCTTAATAATAAAGGTTCAACATTCAAGTTTTCGTCTTTACCGTTTTCCCACATCACCTTGTCATAACTTTTCTTCTGTCGAGCGATGGTGGTCTGGAAGTATGCCACCTTGAATTTCTCCTCCAACAGCGCCTGCTGCAGCGTTTTGAGATTCGATTTACATTTCTCCAGCTCTGTCTCGACATCTTCCACCGAGGTTAAATCCATTTTAGGTGCTTCTCCGTCAGGAAACTCATTCTTCCAGTGTTTTTCGAATTCGTCTTGCTCCCACATTATCTCCCCTGCGAAGATCAGCGATTCGATGTAATTACCCTTGAAGAAAATATACTGTTTATATTGTTGTTTCTGTCGCATGTGGAACCTTTTCCTCTCCAAAAAAATCCTACAAACTCATTCCAAACTTGACACTTCGTCGTACTGGTACAATACACACACGTGTTACATCTCCACGCACGCATATGATGGAACAGTGTTCCTTTACCCAGATAAAACAACTTTTGGCTTCCGGTATTCAGATTTCTTGTGACGTAACCAAATTAAATGCATCAGTCAAAGTTATGTTTGTTTGGGGCGTTCCTTTTTGGAATGTGGGGATTCGATCTGTCCCGAGTTAACCAGTTGGAAGGAGTTTAACCCGGATAAAATGTGATTGCATTAGTTTTGGAACCGGGTTCAAAGCCCACTGCAAAGTCTGCTCAAATCAAAAGTGACGCAGCCTAGGCTAGTTTAAGCGCGAGGAGTAATGAGTAGGATTCGGTGTTTTTATTTTTGTTATTTAACCTTTATTTAACTAGGGAAATTTATGTATGGCGTTTTCACATGCAAAAGTGATTGCTTTTGATAAAAACGCTTTTACCTGTCTTCCCAATGAAAATGATTTAGAAAATTCGAACATTTATTTTATGGAAAAGAGATGTTATGTTTCTGGATGATGCACCATGCTGCCTTGTTGACAACATGACCGAGCTGAGCAGAAGATTACTGTTTTTTTGTTTTGTTGGATGGGCTCCTTCCTTTGCCCGTTCACGTCACAGAATGATGCATCGCCTCAGGTTAATAGAACTCCCTCGTGGAATGTAGATTGTTCACCCTATAGCTTTACCAGACTTAAAAAAAAAGATTAGGAAAACCTGCCTTTGAACATTCAAGCATGAATTACCTATTCTGACAATAGGAAAACACCTGTTGATGTGAATTTATAATCTTACATAATTATAATATTTTAGAATAGGATCTATGATTTGTTAGATTATATTAATGAATAATGTCCTGATGTGTCTGCTTCAGAGAGTGTACAATATTATCTTATGGAAACATTTACATTGGTTCTTATGTTAATCGTACATGTCACCAGTCCATATAATAGAGGCATGTCTCTCTGTTTTAAGGCATATTCCATTGCCTATCCTGCTGTCAACACCATTAGGAGGCCCAGTACACATGTTAAATGTGTATCATGATGTCCAGGCCGAGCTGTATTGGCTGCAGGGACAGCTATGACAGAATGGTTATGAACAATGTATCTACTGTGGCAGACTAGGTGGTTTGGTCAAGACATTTACACAGAACAGACAGACTTGTATTAGTTTAAGGGTGCTTATTTAAATAATAAAAAATAAAAAAGAGTCCTCCAGGAGACCTCCTCCGGGATACCATCTTGTGGGCTCTGGAGTCTTGTTGTATCCTGTGGGGAACAAAGGCCTCGATGAGTCTCCCCCCAGTACGCCAACCCCCCTTAGCTCTGTCGGCGAGGGGGCTGTCGACGAGCTCCCGGAGCGTTTGCTTCTGGGCCGGGTCGAGGTCCTCATTGCTCGGGACCACCACTGGTACCGTCGACCTCCCGGGTTTTGACCACAACACGGCCAAGGCTGTCCTCTCGTGCCACCTCTTCAATGGGTTCATATAGTAAATCTGTTGGGGTTTCCGTCTCCCCGGCTACCGTACGCTGGTAATTGACAGGTCCCAGATACTCTATCACCTCGTATGGCCCATGCCATGTTGCCAGGAACTTACTTCCTGCCACAGGGATTAAGACGAGTCCTCCGTCTGCGGGTGAAAGACGGAGGTCCGGATCTGCTTGATCTATAGGAGAGCACACAAATCCTTCATTAGTCGGGACGTGAACTTGGTTCCTTGGTCGGTCAGGATCTCATTCTGGTTGCCCACCTGGCTAAAGATGTGGAACAGCTCCCTGCGATTTCCTTGGAGACCACCGCCCGGGGGATTTCCTTGGAGACAGCCGCCCGTACGGGAATGGCCTCGGGATACCGGGTAGCATAATCTACCATTACCGGGATGTACCGGTGTCCTTGTGCCATTTTTATCACTATGTCTATGCGTTCAAAGGGCACCCTGATGATCGGTAGGGGGACCAGTGGGTTTGGGAAGTGTGCTTTTGGGGCAGTGATTTGACACTCCGGGCAGCTGCGTCAAAAGCCTTCCACGGCCCTACTCATCCCAGGCCAGTGGAACCGGGTGGCAATCCGTTCCTGGGTCTTCTCCATTCCTAGGTGTGCCACCAACAGATGGGTGTGGGCCAGCTGAAGAAAGGTTCCCAATTTACCGTCGGGACAGCAACAATACCTCTCAAAGTTACCCCTGTTGGTGTGACACTTGATACAAAAGGTTATTCTTGATTTGGAAAATGGGGGTATCACCAGTCACTCACCATCAGAAGTAACTGGCCATCCACTGCAATAACTTGGGCTGCGGCGGCTTTCAATTTCGGATCCTCCCACTTGGCAGTCCCGAACTGTCCCCTCAGTTGGCCTATGGTGGGTATCTCAGCTGGTCCCTCGAAACTGATAGGGGGAGGATGGGCTCCTCCTCCAGTTGTTCACCAGGTGTTAGGGTTCCGGCGCCCCCTCGGACTCCCGACTCCGGACCTGTAGATACGGGTTTGTCAACCGCTTGCCTCCGGCCCGTGCAGGCAATGGGTCCCGCCAGCTGGTACCTTTTTCCTCAGCTCGTGCCTCCACAGTGCTGTGAACAGTGGGCAATCTCGTCCCACGAGGAGGGGTACCGGCAACTCCGTCACCTGGCAGCTCCTTTGTGGCGTCGCGATGTTGGCATGTACGGTCGGATACCGCTTGGTGTCGCCATGGACACAGGAAACGGACATCTCCCCGCCACGTTCTATCCCCTGGGCCAGCAGGCGTAACCACACTCCCAGAGTCCAATAGAGCGTCGGTGTCGTGTCCGTCGACCTTCACCGGGACCATGGGTGCCAGTGGTTCATGGTGCGCCCAACAGGAGGTGACGTAGTTCACTGCGTGGCCCACCTCGCCTCCGGGGTTCGCTGACGGCATCGACTCCTCTCGAGCCGGGCAATTCCATGCAAGGTGCCCCACGCGTTGGGGGTATCCTTCCGTCCCTTTGGATGGGTCCCCAACTCGGCCCAGCTCCCTTTCAGCAGGGCTTCTGTGTTCTGATGCGTCTCCACTGCTCCCGGGAGGTCCTCCAAGGTCTGGGGCGCGTGTAGACTCGCTGCCCTCTTCATATCATGGGGTAGCGCCATGATATAAGAAGCAATTCATGACCACTTGGTCTATGATGAAAGGGTGGATACGTCGGTTAGGAGCCATGCCCTGGTGTTGCGCAGTAAGTCGCTCATCTGGGCTCGTGGGGAGGCATTGGCCATGAACCTCCAGTTGTGGACCAGTTGGGCCCGATGGGCCAGACTGTACCCGTAGCGGCTGAGTATCTCCCGTTTGAGACCGTCGTAGTTAGCCGCCTGTTTGTCGTTAAGGTCAGAATACGCCTTTTGGGCGTTCCAGGACAGGAACGGGGCCAGCAGACTTTCCCACGTCGGCCTTGGCCATCCTTCCCGTAGCGCTGCCCGTTCAAACGTGCAGAGGTATGTTTCGATGTCATTGTTCTCCGTTAGCTTGATTAAAAACTGGTTTGGATGCGATTCAGTAGGCGCTCCTTTTAGCTTCCTGATTTCCTCAACGAGGCGAACATTTTGTAGCTGCTGTTCCTCGAGTTTTTGTTCCTGAACCGCCTGTTGTGCTTGTTGGGCCTAGACGAACTGAGCTATCAACTCGTCCATGCTGATGCTGTGTAAACATCATCCCTTATCTGACCACGTTATCAGAATGCCCACATTTTCCACCACATGTGGCAGACCAGGGGGTTTTGTCAAGACGTTAACACAGATCAGACACGCAGAGAAGTATTAGCTCGGTTTCAAGGATGTTTATTTAAATAATAAAAAGAGACCTCTTCTGGGATACCATCTTCTGGGCTCTGGGATCTTGCTGTATCCTGTGGGGAACAAAACCGTGCACCCTCCGTTATCTCTGGTACTGCGCACGACTATACGGGAGTAACCTCTCTTCCCCAGTCACCACCCTGTATGCTGCACTTCTGGCAGCTTTATAGGACTCATCCTGGTTTGCTGGTGAGCAATCAGCCCCTTGATTGCTCACAAACCACAATCAGCCCCAATTAGTCCTGGCTGGAGAGCCCGTCAAGACCTGGCACATTCTGTCACCAGGCCTCGACTAGTCTCTCCCTGCTGACCCGCGGTATCCCACACTACTGATACACATGCTCATACAATCCATTGGAGTAGGTTGCTTTCATTCTATAGGCCTAGAGATTGTGCTCTCTAGTCTACTGCTGTAGGCTAGTATTCCCTTTATTATTATCATATGATAGAAATTAGTTTAATGAAAATATACAGTTATACTCTACTGTAAAACATGGAGGAACTGGAAGCTGTTGTTTGCTGTATATTTATGACTATCCAGTCCTTTTTGTCTGATTGGTGGATGGAGATGTTTGACATTATACAGAGGAAGAGGCTCTGAGTGTGAGATGTTTATTAGACAAGTCAGTATCAGGACTAGAAGGAAACAGCCAGCACAACAGCAGGCATTACTGTCACACATACACACATGCGCTCACACGCACACGCACATAGGAACAGGACAGCATGCACTGAACACATATCAACCAGTTTTTCTACTATATGGTTGCCTACATGCAAATGTTATGCAATTGTACTTTGTTTATCTTATGACATTGTTGAATGTGCAATGTTTTATCATTGTTACTGGTTTATCAAATCATATTATTTATGAAAATAAATGTATCACAAAGACATATTACAGACTTACACAGTCCAAGAATGTTAATCTTGCGATATGAAAAACATGTCTTCTTTCAAGAAGAGAAACCCAAAACTCGATTAGATTATCTCAAATCTGATACACATGGCTGCATCCACCCAACTAAACACTTGAACACCAGCCAAGACATACATTTCCAGTAAATCTGAGCTGTAATGCTATTCAATAAAAACCGGAACAATTATATCACTCATGAGAGAGGAGGGGGATACATAACCAGCTGGTGGGTTTGAGTGTCCTTGCCCAGAACTGAAAAATAATGATCCTAAAAGCTTTATTTTTCCTGTGGGAATCATAGACCAATCAATAGTTTGAGAGTTTGGTTGGATTACCATAATAATGAATAGAGCAGGAGTGACCGTAACTGGCTGATATACTTTAAATAGGGAGACAATTATACAAATCACACTGCTGCTTGGTGCCGGGTGAGGTAACATTACAGGAAATATGGGAACTTTCTGCTAATGTGTTACTACTGCTGGTATGTAGAAATTCAGCAATCAGATATGCAGGGAAGTTAAATCTCTTATCTATGAACTGGAGAGACTTCCTGCTTGTTGAGCTAAGTTAAAGTGCCATATTGAAGACTACAGTTCTAACTTATGAAAGTCATTTATTATTAGACTAATTTGTTAGGATCCAGTGGTTTAAAAAGGTACAATTAATTAGATGATCTATTGACCACAACACCAAGAGGACTTTATTATTGCAACGATGTCAGTGTAACAGTGGTTTGTTAATAGAGCTGTGCTGCTCTCTTGTGTTCGTATAGCATAATGACATTGCAGAGATGTCACATTCTGAAAACAAATTCTTTACATAGATACAAACTTTATATCTATCTCTGTTTGTTTTTGATTCCAATATACAGAAGATATAAGAGTGCATGTACAACTTTCTTCTTAATTTTTTCAAAATTGTTTGATAAAAGCCACTATGATCAATTTACTGATGGTATAATGCAAATGACATATTTATTGATTATGTCACTTTTACAAAAAAGGCATGGCATATACCACAATTGAACTGTTCTGAGGGATTGCAATGAAATCTTTAAATCATATCAATATTGCTATAACTACATAACATTTCAACAAACAACAAATGCGTAGGACCTTATTGTAAAGGAAATTATTGCACAATATACATACAGTATATTTTGAACAGATTTCATATGTCCACTCATATGTTATTTTCGAAATGGCCATCACACATTAAAACCCACTTACAGTACATCAAAATAACAATAATACCATCATAAACTATTTTCTACCTTCTGACACCAAACACATGTAAATTGACTTTTGAAACGCATCACACCACGTCACATGACAATAAATCACCTTTACATATCCAACTTCATATCAAAATAGCATCTGTATTTATTCCACATCTGGGATACAAATGAAACTTTCCCTCACAAATGTCATGCAATTATCATAGAAATCACTTATTTTAAGGCAATAGTAGGACAATAGTAGCAGCACCATAATAGCGACCATTGTAGAAAGGTTAGGTGGCATTGATTGTATACATATGTAGGATCTTAATTTAATCCTGCAGCAACAGGAAATGTGAATTATTATGTGGATTATAACTAATGGACATTTTTGAGTTAAAGAATAGTCTGACATTTTTCAGTGGAAATGTCAAACTTTATAAGCCTTTTAATAACTCAAATACACTACAAGTTTGCATCTCCTGCTGTGCAGGAACATTCTCAGCAACAAAAGAGTCTTCAAATTAAGATCCTACATCTGTAGAGAGGTTAGGTAGCATCAAGAGGTTCTGTTATTGTATTTTAAGGCCAAGCTCACTACCTTATTGATTGTAACAACTTGATTATAAGTAAAATAGATACAACATAAAGATTCTCAGGTTGTAGGTTATCCTTTTGATATAATATAAAATTGCCCAACTTCCTGAGCGGTTATATAGAATACAGTATAAGAACAGTGCTTAAGTGTTGTGGTTCTTCTAGGGATTGCGGTACTTTGTATTTGTCATAGATATGCTTACTTTCACTTCACAAAACTTTAAGTTTGCTTAATAAAATCTATTTAAAAATAACAGAAAATGTATTCATCACAACAATTCTTAGGATAGAAAAAGTTCACAGCTTCATTAAAAATCTAGCAGTGCCTCTAGTCACAGTGACTGTACTTTGCATAGTTAGTTGATCTTAGAACAACATATCAATAAGACATCTAAAAAAGTACAGAGAGTATAAAACATTACTCTCTAATTATCAATGTGAAAGATGATGTTCTTTTTAACTGGAGTGTCATTGGGAAAACTATAAAGAATATTGTATATAGATATAATATAATAACGATTAACTGTAAAGAATATAAAATATTGCTGGGGATTACAACAAACTGAAGTAAACTATATACTGTATCTTTGTCCTATGCTTTTTTGATAGCACCAGCTGCTAAGGTCTCTCGTCTGGTAGTTACGAACGCCTGCTGCTTCTCATAATAAGCAGCTTCGTTAATAAAAGTGGGATAGACGGTGCCAGCACCTTTGTAGCGGATGGTTGTCCCGTCAAACGTTTGGAACATAGGGTCACCAGGGTTCAACGGCTCCCAGTCACAGTCCTAAAGGAGGAATGAACAACAACAACAAAATTCAAAGCTCAACAGTTGGAGTTCTGCTTTTTTGAAGAAAAGTAACAAACTACTGCATCCGCACAGTTAAAGAAAACAGCCTGGGATTCTGACTGAGTCATTGGATACACCATCACAGGCCATTGCAATTCACTACTAAATAAATATTTGTTACCCAAGACATTGGGCCAAAAACAGACATGACTGAAAGGAACAAAAAGTTAGAATAAGTAAATAACAATAGACATTTAAAAGTATCATAGCATTTAATAGCCCGGTTTTGTACCTGTAGATTGGGGTGCACCATGGCAATGATGTTGCCATTGGTGTCTCTGGGGTAGTCCATCTTCTCTGAAACTCTGAACACATCCACTGTACAGGGGGGAAACTCCAAGCCTACACAATACAAACACACCACATCATCCTCACTTGTTACTGTGCATGCAAAATATAAGTAAAGGACAAAACAAATAGCACTGAAGTAGCTTCCTTGCACACAAATAGAATAATCCTCAACAGTTATGAGAAATATCAATAATAATGTAGCCTATGTACAGTATGTATTTGTGTTATTTTGTAAATAAGTTTGACTATGATTGTGTGCATGACTTTTTCTTCCCTCATTGATTAATCCCCAATCATGTACAAAATAGCCGTAATTCCAACTGTTGTTTTGGAGGACCTCACACACAGTTTAATTTCTCAGAGCAGAAAACACAACTCAGCACCAAGGCACACAGCATTCATCAGGCACCCTGGAGCCAGGCCCCTGGACACCAGATTACAAAACCCTGCTGGCTCCTAATCACATGGAAACTAACCAACTTCCAACAAGTATGCCATTCAGCAGCCTAGCGGGCCTAGTGAGGGGAACGAACATGCAGACTTCAAACTTCAATTCACTCTTGGGAACTACTGCTTGTTTACAGAAAATGTGGAGGAAAGCTTGTTGCAGTGGTTGCAGTTTTGAGGTATCATGCAGCTTTTTTCCCATTCATTTTTCCATTAGTTGTCAAGCATATTCTACAGCTATTTACAGATGTATGATCTTAATTTGATCAGTCTGTTGTTGCATGACATTTTCCCTAACTAAAAATGTATTAAGCCCTACAAAAATTTCCATTAATTATAATCCACACAATAATTCACATTTCCTGTTGCTACAGAATAATTGTTTTATGTGAAAAACTGGTCAAATTAAGATCCTACCTCTGTACAAGTTACATGATACCTCAAAGTTGCAAACACTGTTTGTCTGCTTTTGGAAGGAAGGAACTGGAAGGGGATCTTATGAAATAGTTGAGGAGGAAGGATTACTTAAAAAAGGGTTGCATGTAAGGAGAATACGACTTGCTCACCCATGAGCAATGTCACAAAAACTGAGTCATTACAGTGATGCTGATGATGCCAGATAGGCTGGAGGGGGAGCAGAGAAGGCTTTTAAACTAAACAAAAAGAGATACAAAATGACTTTGCCTATTAGACATCTCTCTAAGAAAAAAGTTGATGTGTTGATGTTAGATGTGTATTTCTGTTTTATTATTAAAGTATTGGTAGAGTAGAGACCAATATGTTCTGCAAAAAGCTTTCTCTCACAACAATTGTTTTCTTAACAAAACAAGACGGTGGGTGTCACAGATTCCCCCGGTACTGCTGCTCATTCCGTGCACCAGTTCCGGAGGTCTTCGTCACCGGCCTCTAGGCGTCACTGAACTGTTTCATTACGCACACCTGGTTTCCATTTCCCCTGATTAGTAATTGTATATATGTGCCCTCTGTTCACCATTGTCTTGTGGGTTAATGTTCCCATGTCTGTTGGTCTTGTGAGTACCTGCGCTTTGTTGTTTCGGCTTTCGTGCTGCGTGTATTGTGTACTCGCTATTAAGTGTCTCGTCCCATGTATTGCTATTACGGGTCTCGTCCCATGTATTTATTAGAGGTTGAACCTCGCTCTTTTGTTTGGGTTACGTCCCTGTGTTTTTAAATACGTGTTTTGGGCTTCATCCCCTGTGCCTTTCATGGCATGTTGTATTTTTGGGTGGAGTATTAAAACCCCTTATTATGTATTCCTGCGCCTGTCTCCAATCCTTTATACAACGTGACAGTGGGACATTCAAACTACCGCTGAGGTATTTTGTTTTTAATACCTTATAACCAGATTAATTTACTGCCAGCTGATGTGTCCTGTACAAAATCTATGGAATGTTTATCTTTTATAAGCTTTCACAAATGTTACACACCTTCGTTGAAGAGCTCAATGAAGTCCAGGGCATGTTTCAGTACCACCCTCATAGACTCAAAGATGTTGCTCCTCAAAACCCCCTGAGGTTGTGGGCCAACCTCTAGACCTGAAACAAACACATTCAAAACTTTTAAATATATCCTTTAAATATAAATATGTTGTCTTCTTTAGGGACAAATTCAATTTCAATCCATTTATTTTTGACTTGTTTAATAATTACTATTACATTACAAAGTGCATAAATGCCCCCAACTACAACATCTCACATTTTTCCAACGGTTGCAAGGCTGGAATTTGCACTCACCGATGGGGTGCTTGGCCACAGAGCGTGAAGTTGAATACTTGAGTAGCGGGTGTTCAGTCAGCAGAACTGGACAACTGTCTGGAGCTATGGCTTTCTGCATGACATAATTAAAGATGTCTCAGCATGTGAACAAACACACAACCTCAACACAGAACACATTATTTCCATTACAATATGGCCGCTAATAACACACTAGTCAGAAATATAACAATAAAAGTAAGTATGACCATAGTCAAACCAGTGTTAAATAAGTGGCTTTAACCCTCCTCTTTATACATTAGCTAACTTCCTATAGGTTCCCTCTAGTTAACTCACATGTACCATTAAAGAGCACTAATAGGTAACCTTGTAAATCAATCAATGAAAATATTCATTACTCATACAACTAACCCATAATGGGTTAGTGAGTGAGAAAGGTTTATCCAAAGTGCCCTAAGAAGAAACACAGAACGGCGGTTTCCCGGACCAGGGTTGGGCTCAATTCGAATTGACGACTGTCAACTCAGGAAGTGATTTGTACTTCAGACATTTGAAAACTTCTGAAATAAATTGCTTCTACTTTTCAGTTTATTGAGAAGTTATAGAACATAAATATAATTTTTTCAGTTACTGAATTGTAATTTTAGTTTATTTCCTGAATTGACTGCCTAAAATTCTAATTGAGCCCTAAAAGCATGTTTTAATTGAGAAAGCGGCACAGCGAGAGGGAGTAAACACTTTCTAAGTTCACCTTGATGTAATGCATCATCTGGAGGTTGAAGTGATCCTTGGAGCTCTCCAGTATGAGCGTACAACCCATGTTGGAGGTGGTGTTGTGGAGGTCGAAGATGACATCGTAGGCCTCAGGGCTTCCTTTAGGTCCAAATATCTCATTGATCTGCTGGGCCCTCTGGACCTCGTAGGGCAGGTCATCTCCACTAGGGGCACTGTGGAGACACCACTGACAGGTTAACCACTTGTTTACTGTCACACACACCGGAAAGGTGCAGTGAAATGTGTTGTTTTACAGGGTCAGCCATAGTAGTATGGCACCCCTGGAAAAAATTAGGGTTTAGTGCCTTGTTCAAGGGCACATCGACAGATTGTCATCTTGTCGACTCGGATATTCGAAACAACGACCTTTCGGTTACTGGCCTAACGCGCTAACCGCTAGGCTACCTGGTAATTACCAGGTAGTTCAGGAGCACTTTACTTTTAGTAGTTCTAACACCTGTGTAGTAACTATAATTACTATAATTACTATAGGAGCAACATTGTATTAACAATAATAACTATACTGATAAACTATACTGAACAAAAATATAAATGTAACATGCAACAATTTCAAAGATTTTACTGAGTTACAGTTCATATAAGGAAATCAGTCAATTGAAATAAATTAATTAGGCCCCTAAGATTTCACATGACTGGGCAGGAGTGCATCACTGGGTAGCCAGCCAATCAGAATGGGTTTTTCCCCAGAAAGGGGCTTTATTACAGACAGAAATTCTCCTCATCCACCTGACAGGTGTGGCATATCAAGAAGCTGATTAAACAGCAGGATCATTACACAGGTGCACCTTGTGCTGGGGACAATAAAAGCCCCCCCTCAGACAATCCCGCAGGTAAAGAAGCCGAATGTGGAGGTCCTGGGCTGGCGTGGTTACACGTGGTCTGCGGTTGTAAGGCCGGTTGGATGTACTACCAAATTCTCTAATCTCTGGCAACAGCTCTGGTGGACATTCCTGCAGTCAGCATGCCAATTGCACGCTCCCTTAAAACTTGATTAATCTGTGGCATTGTGTTGTGTGACAAAACTGTACATTTTAAGAAGCCTTTTATTGTCCCCAGCACAAGGTGCACCTGTGTTTTATTTTTTTATGTAATAATGATCATTTAATCAGATTCTTGATACGCCACACCTGTCAGGTGGATGGATTATCTTGATAAAGGAGAAATGCTCACTAACAGGGATGTAAATACATTTATGCACAGAATTTGAGATAAATAAGCTTTTTGTGCGTATGGAAAATGTCTGGGATTTTTTATTTCAGCTCATGAAACATGGGACCAACAGTTTACATCTTACAGTTATATATTTGTTCAGTGTACAATACTGTTCACCTCCTGTCTAGTAAACAGTGGTCTTATATAACCCACATACTAGGCCTACATACTAAACAGCCATTTATAAGCTACCGATTATCTCTAGTAAATATGTGATTCAGAACACAGCACATGCCTTACAATAACTCAGGCTGTTAATGATTTACAGTGGAGTCCGCTACAATAAACAAATGGTGATATAAGACTTACACTTTAACCCTAATGTAAGAAGGCCAACAAAACTTTCACCAGACAGCGGTAAATTGTTGACCACAAATATTGAAAACGCCTACTCTGCTACAGGCTGGATGGGAAAGCATTTTTTTCAAACATAAGGGCATTATCATAATTTTCACATTTTCAGAGTGTTATTTCTACCTCATAGTGTGGAAGTATCTTTTTTATTTTACAGGAAAATTACATTTTTAACTGGGCTATCCCTTTAAGAGTACAGAAGTATGATCAGGCTCATGCATATTCATGCTCACATTCAAAGGGTACGTTTCAAATTTTTTATAAACTAATGTAGCAGGAGTAAAAGAAACGCCTGAAACTAGATCCCCTACATACTGGTCTTGACGAGAAGAGAAAAAAAATTGGGGGGAGGTTCTCTTCTGCACTGTTGAACCAATCCAGTAAATGTGGAGGAGGAGATAAGATGGAGTGTCGCCTTGTTAACATCCAAAAGAAGAAGTAGTGTCACTGGCTCTCTTTCTATATCCCCTGAAAATCGGAACATCCTACTGTTGGGGAGTTGGCAAAAGCTAACATTTTGGAGAACAACAATATCACAAAGCATGTTCTTTTTCTGACCCTCAAAAGTAGCACATTTATTTGGACCATATTCTCACAGCCTTGCAGTTCTGTTGCCTGGCTACCCAAACTCCTTGCTCCAGCCAAACACTACGCTACAGCCATGGACGTTAGTTTCTTCTCCACAATGAGTCTGGATCTGATTACCTCCTCAACGATGTCTAGAACGCAAACACGTTCTAACCGTTCTGATTGGTCCCAGAAACCGACGTGTTGGGTCAGAGCCAGAACACGTGTTGGTGAAGCAGCATTTGGAAAATGTATCATTGGCTTTGATACTCTTATTGCTTATCGATGATCCAATCGCTGATGACGTTGTTTTATACAACACACCTCATTTTGTCATCACCACAAACGACTTCAACGATGACAGTCTCAGACTGAAGTATGTAGTGAACAGAGCAGAGGAAGTCTCATCTGGCAAGCATTTCTGAGCAATTACTACAACATTTCTGAACGTCTTATGAACTAATGATTAAGCTAATCTTCAGTGATTCTTATCATGCTGCAACCTATGCTCACAACATTGATTCACAATACCATTGGATAGCTGAAATGTTTCCTTCCTCTCCTATGCCTTTTTTAACAATTCTAAAACAACAAATGCTCTAATGCTGAACCAGCATGTTCTCCAAGCTGCCCCAATAGCATAATGGCACCTGTGCTACCCATTTTTTGTCTCTTTCTCTCCCCCGCACAACTCCCTTTTGACTGCATATCTAGCAATGTCCGGATAGTTAGGACTATCATGTAGCACAATAGAGACAGATAGGTCTGTCAAAATGCAGTTATTCTCCACCCTCAGTAGGCTATAAAAAAACTATGCCAGATAGATTATGAAAAATGTGTGGTTGATTGGTTGATTGGTTAAAAGACAACTATAGACCTACCAACCAGCTTACACCAAACACCAAAATGCCAGTATAACACCACAAAAACATTACAGGAATGTATCTTGGAATCAGGAATGCATTTAATCGGCCTGATATAAATAGAAATGCTATAATTAGAATATGTCTTCAAGGAGGTAATCAGCTTAGCCTTGCTAAAAGATGTGTCAACAACATGGTAGTGTGACTAGAGTGGAGTCTGCTGAGTAGATGCAATACTCCAATGAAAAAGGATTTTCTAATCTATTTGACTACATCTACAGACACCGAAGACAAGCATTATTTCTACATTTAGACTATATTTTGAAGGTTCAAAATGTGGATTCGAGCCTACCTATATCATGATAGCAAGGAGATGGAAGGTGCTTTCTTCCCCTGCATACACACTGATGTTTTCAAATTAGGTCTATTTGGCCATTGGGGCAGAATGCCAAGTTAGAAGCAAAATAAATCATTACACATGTAATTTAATGAATAGGCTACTGTTGAAGAGACTGCTGTATTATGAAACATGAACTTCTGTCAGTCCAATCCTTCTGCTGTCATGCACTTGGACCAACTCCAAGCTCATTTGTAACTCAGTCACATTCTGCTCACGTTTTGCCCAGAGGCTGGCTGAAAATCAGCTGTGAGTCTGTGTGAGCATGAATACAGTAACTTTGCTGTAATTGGAATAGTCCAACCTTTTTTTTCTCAAGAAAATCACAAAGTTCAGGATTTCCATAATAAGCTGTTTTGCAATTGCTTATAATAAGCCATAATAAACATACATTATTAGCACCATGGGTCCACAATATATATAAAAATAAGAACATCTATAATATGGCAATTCCAGAGTTGTCTCTAGACAATATAGACTTTCAGTGTATTTGGGTACTGAGAACTAAATAACACTTGACAGACAGATAAACACGACTCAACGTCAAAGGTCCCCGCTGTTTACCTGAGATTCTCGGTCGTGAACGCTCTGTTAAGATCTGTGTCCACATATCTAGTGCATTTCTCCACGGCTCTTGGGTTCGTTATGAAGGGTTTCGTCTCAACTCCCTTTCTTTGGATTTCTTTTCCATTCTGTATCCACAGATTTACAAGCGTTACGCCTGACATTTCATTTCCGTGCGTGCCTCCAAAAATAGCAACTCTTCTAGCCCCGTGAAAACAAGAGACATTGGTACTTGAAGTCATAGCGGTAGTGAGGGCTGGAATATTGAACAGTTGATACAAGTCCTCAGATGAAAGCAGGAGCTTGAGGACTCGGAGAGCAGCCGCGGAAAGTTGCCAGGGCTATAAAAACCACTGTTGACGTTTCTTAACCAATTGTGATATGAATGCTGTTCGGGTAGTACACTTACATAATACCGCCGCTGGACTATTGTGACCACTCACCACCGAACATAACTCCGTCGTGTTGTACATTACTTGAGACGGTTGGGTTAAGATCCTCCCACAATAGCCAACACATACTAGGCTATCCATTATGGATTGGTTGTGATATGGTTTTACAATTTCATAAATATGATTTTCACAGTTAATCTTAAAGTTGCAACCACATTATTAATTATTCGGTTGCAACCAGATTATCAATTCATATTACATAAAACGTTCATATTTAATTATAGGCTATTGTAGGCCTATATCTGTCCAGACAATATTTGCCTGAACTGATCGAATTCTATGAATACAGTGCTACTAATCAATAACACATTCATCTTACAATAAAACATTGATAAATTGTACATTTATTGTGTATCCTTCAATAGACAGTCATACTTACAAATACACTTGTATGGGGCCAATATAAAAAGTATTACTATATCTATAATGGTTGTGGAGACTATGCTTAGACTAGGCCTTCGTATGATGCACTGCACACAAAGGATATTTCATCAATGTCCCTTACTGAAGAGAATTACATTATAAATGTAATCTATTTCAAAACTGAACAAGAAACATCTGATCAAATGTACACATTTAACCACTTTCTCATGCATCACTGGCATACATTATATGGTGTAGGACCAATGAAAAATCATGACAGTAGAATCCAAGTTATAAACATGTCACACTGTAATAAAACCAGTTTGAGTAAAACCAGTATGTTTTGTCTTAAGATGTCCACTAGGTGGCAGGGTAGGATATAAAAAATATTATTTACAAAACACCATTTAGTGGTAACTTAACACTGAAAACGTTCACTTTATCTGAGTAGACTATGCATGTACATTTATCATCTGAATATGTTAATTGATCATCTGAATGCGCATACAAGTGTCTTTAAAGAGTGGAAGAACAACCATCATAGATGTGGTGTACAATGAATCTACTCATTTAAAAATCTGTTCCCTTATAACCAAAGGCCACCCATCAAAAATCCTCTCCAAGCTAAGGGTTGTTTTATTCAGATGGCATGCTTCATGTCATCCCCACTGAGTTAATGTGTTCGGTTGCGAGGTAATCCTGATTTGCATCATACATACATTATCCTCTTGTCTTTTCCATGCTTCTTCTTCTTCTTCTTCTTCGCTGATGAAACCAGTTCATGGGAGATTAATACTGGATCAGGATTAATCTGTGGTAAAGGCAGACAGTCTGACGTCGCCTCTGACATCTCCCCGGCCTGTCTTCCATCTGTGCGCTTCGGGGCAACTGATTCCTTGTTAGTTTTTCTATTTATTTTCTTCATCTTCTTCTGTGACTCTGTTTCTGTGTATTGGGTCATAGAACTCGGAGTAGTTTCAATTAGTATTGCAGTGTTATCATTTATTTTCTTCTTCTTTTTCTGTGACTCTGTGTATTGGGTCATAGAACTTGGAGTCGTTCAATTAGTATTGCAGTGTTATCATTATCTTGATGTCCTACCGCTGGTACTTCGTAATCAGTGGATTTCCTCCTCTTTGTCTTTTTCCTCTTCCTCTCTGAGGATATAAAGGCACTTTCAGCTTCAAGTCTCACTTCAGTTGTATCTATCTCTTCTGGTCTAGAATTTTTTACAGTTGCGCTCATCCTCTGAGATATTTTAGTTGCATAATTTTTCAGTCTTTCCTCAGGATCATGTTTAGTGAGGGAATTCTTATATTTCTTAGTTTTTCTCTGATAAACTGTGTAATCTGGAGTCAAAGCAGAATTCTCACACCCCTCCAAAGATATGCCAATACTCTCTTTTTCCAGTGGAGCTGCTGTATCCTTGTGTATGACAGAACAAGTGTCTTTAGACCCATCTCGCCTTTTCTTCTTCATCTTTCTTGGGCTAGTGATCTCATCTGTTTCAGGTGGTATGCTGTCCTTTTGATGTCTCTCCTCTGTGCTCAAAGGAGTTACTAAATCCTTATCTTTCTTCCCCTTTTTTCTTGGTGGCACAGTGTCAATGGATTCAGACACAGAACTCTTGAGGGTGATATGGAATTTTTGAATATTATCCTCTTGTTGAACAACGGCACCATCGTCAGTTGAAGATTTCCTCCTCTTCTTCTTTTTCCTCTTCTCTGTGACCATGTCTTCAGACCTCTCATGGGTCACAACATTCTCTTTGGGTCTCGCCTCAGAATCTTCATGAATGTCAGAATTCTGTTTCTTATCTCGTTTGTGTTTTTCTTCTCAAGTGTATCGATTTCACCAGATTGAGATAAAGTACTTGTAGTCAGAGGAATTTCAGTATAATTTCCCGCCATTTCATTGCTGCAGGAATCCCCATCTTTCTTTGCCTTTTTCTTTTTCCTAAAATAAATTGTGCCGTCACTCTGTGCCAAAGAATTGTCTATTGGTGCCATGGTTTTATGCTTCTTTCTCTGGGCTACCAATTTAGTAAGTTGGACTATAGAGCACTCAATTGTTTTCTGTCGTATATCAGTAGTATTTCCCTGTAGGTTTGTGACAGTATCTTCAGGGAGGGTTGAAATGTTTGTTCCCCTTTGGGGTCCTATTACCTCATCTAACTGTGATTCTAAACTCAAGTTCTGAAAATGTTCTTTTTCTGGTCCTTCCTCCAGGATGGCATGTGCTGTGGAATTCTTATACTTTTTATTCATTTTCTTCAGTTCTATGTCGTCAGTCTGAACTATAGCACCACCTCCAGCATGGGATGATAGCTTGGCGTTCTCTTCCTGTTTTAGGCCTATATCTGTATCAGCATGGCATGGTGAATCCCTCCTCCTCTCCTTTTTTCTCTTCTTTTTCTGTGGCATAATAATTTCACCAGACACGGACACAGAATGCTCTGCCTTGTTATCCTGGGTTATCTCATTAGCCTCTCCTCCCTGTATGGTGCTTGTACTCACACAGGTGACTACTTTCTGATAATCTGGAGCCTCTTGGCATGGAGGCTGCCCAACTCGGTCCTCTATACTTTCATAATCTCCTCCCTCTCTTTTCCTGTTCCTTTTCTTCCTCTTCTTTCCCTTCTGTTCATAGTCTCCCCCAGCATCAACATTTGTACAGTCATTTGTGAGCTCTGGATCTGTTGAAGGAGGGTTGTGACCTTTAATCCCAGGATCAGCCTCGGTTTCTCTTGTCTGGTTCTGATGGTCACGATCAGGGCTCTGCCCAGTCACACTGGGGGTCAGGGCTCTGCCCACTTGGGTCCTCTCCAAACCGCTTCCTTCACTTTCCTGCACTTCATTAATATGTGAACTCGTTATGTCCACTGCCTGGTCTATTCTACTCCCCTCTACTTCCTCACTGACAAATCCGATATTCAGCATTGTCTTCCATTCTGTCAATGAAATGTCCATGTTGTCGTTCTCTTCCCGTCCATCTGTATTGTCAGCTAAATGTATCCCAGGTTCTTCTGTTTCATTGCGGACCAAACTCCTACCAGATGAACATCTCCTAACGCAACTGATTGACTCTGTGTTAGTCTCTTCTTCTGCCATGTTACATTTCTCAGGTACGATTCGCCGGGACCCAGCAAAACGGCGTTTTGATGGTGTGTCTTTAATCATTTTGGAAACCAAGGAAAGTGTTTGTTTGACATGAGGGAGGTGTTGTGTTCTCTTTGTGCTCCGTTTCTTTGTCTTGGCGGTGGAGTCTTTGCTTACAGATGTGGAGTCTTTGGTGAAGTATTGGCTTACAGATGAAAACTTTCTGCATTGCTTTTCAGCTTCAGAGGATGGATGATGCCAAGTTTGCCTATTTTTCTTTTTCAGAAATGGCATTAAAAGTGTATTTTCCTGAAAGAAAAAAAATATTTGATAAATGTACTTCCAGGCATGAAATAGCAAATAATTGACTCATATGATGCAATGAGAAAGAGAGCCTAGATAAAATGTAAGATTATTTGATCATACTCACCACCACTCTGATGTCATCATCACTACCTTCAGATTCCTCCTCCTGTCTGTAGGTCCATAGAAAACCCCAGCATTATACACCTCAGAAATATACAATCATTATAAAGAAGCTCAAAGGAAGAAATGTGTTCTGCCCCCTGTTTTATAGCTCAAATCTACCTTAAGAGCACTGACCATCTCCAGCAATTACAACCTTTTCTTATGTCAAAATTGAGAGCTGTAGAAAACTTACTCTGACAGTGGAGACAGTTCACCTTCCTCGTCCAGATATCTGTTTGGTAAAGCTGAGGCTAAAATCACGTTTCCTTTAGACAACTTCTTCAGTGCTTTGACACATCTAAAAAAGCCTCCAATTGCCTTACTCTATTGGAAACAAAAAGGGATTTAATGTTAGTGAGACTGAGAAGACATTTAGAAGCATATGACACATTAGTTACCCACAAATACATTAGGCCTATACATGATCCAAATGATAGTATCGGAGGCTGGACTTTGTTATTTTATTTATTTTAAGAATTTGACTCAAGAAGTGCTGCCTACTTACCGAGAAGGTCACACTCTTTAATAGTGATAGGTGTGTGTTTCTGTAAGCCCTCTCTCGACTAGATAGGGGTTTACTTCTGTAAACTCCCCAGGAAGGGAAAGGAGTACTTTTTCAGGCCATGCTTTTCTGCTTTCCTCTTGTGATGTTTCATTGCATGTGAGACCTGCTGCTTCCTTTGGGGAGTGGCAGGTACATCTTCCTCCCCACTCTCCTCCTCTGATTCTATGGTACATGTGAACTTTGACCTCTCCTTTGAGTGACATCTTCTCACAGACCTCACCACCTCAGACACTGGCACTTGAGTTATGAACAGGCTGTCCCCTGAATCCCTACTGAAACATGTATATGTGTGAGAAAACGCATAAAGACAAGCATTGCAATATTCACACTATTGGTTGTGTTAATTGTAATGTTTATTCAAATAAATTTACCTTGACATTGTTGTAATAAGCTAGATATAGGAATCTATTCTGAATACTTCACACATTTATGAAGAAGCATTGCTGAGGGCACAGCACTGGCTTTTAACCAATTTATCTGGGTTCATCTTTCCATGTGTGCTTACCTGTCTGCTGAAGACTCAGTGCCATGGTCTGTGACGGGATGGGATAACACATATTTCTGCCCACTGAGAGCAGCCTCGAAATAATGTGAGATTGTTTTGACGATATCAGGATCGGGAGTCTCCAGAATGATCTGGGATGAATTATCTTCTGCTGCTTTATAAACACCTTCTGAGTTCAACAGAGTGCGTGTACTATTATTTTCATCTCGTCGAGCTTGCAGGTCACCGACAGAAGCCATGAGGTACAAAAAGGTATACCTTGTATCTCTTCTACCTGTACACAGCACACGCCGTCATGTTTGGACAAATTCACACGGTCAACCAGGAAGTGAGACGAGCAGACGTTGTTACGTAACGTCAGAGTATATTTGTGGGCCAACCAAGGTTTTTCTAGGAGTTCTTCATTGACTCGCGCTGCACGGTTCGTGTACACTAGCACGCGGTGCCGCGCGGTGAAACACCACCTCCCATTCATTATCAATGGAAGGAAAGCGGTGAGAAGCAGAGTGGGCGTGGGTCCGTTGGGCGGCGCGAACTTGGCGTGGAAGGCGGTGAAAAATAACCGCATTTCCCAGCATTTTATGCAAATAACCAGCGCGACCGCTGGGCGATGACCAATCAGTGATCATCAGTCGCTGGAGGCTTGTGTTTCCTACAGAATACAGAATGTCAGACATGAGCAAGACTGAACAGTTGCATGTCCAAAAATGTAAGTAATTGTGTGATAGTAAAACATAGGAAATTGCGACCTAGTGTATGCATGGACTTGCTGAACACTTGGTTTCAAATGATATTGAACTGTCTGTCTGATTCAAATCTTCCTTTCCTCCCCTCGCCACTAGAACAAGAACTAGAAGAACAATTTTGCTGATAGACCTCACTCAAGAGCCGTTTAAGTTTCCCATCAAGGGTAACACGTTTCAACTTCTTGCACCATTGTATCGTTTTGCATTTCGGTAACACTTTATTTTAAGGTACACATATTAGCCAATAATTTGTAGTTTATAAGTATGTGTATAAGTTGCTTATAAGGCCATTATTATGTTATATATGGCATAATTTTAATTAAAACTTCTTCGGGATCGGTGTCCCTTCCACGGGATGGTTGAGCTAACGTAGGCTAATGGGATTAGCATGAGGTTGTAAGTAACAAGAACATTTCCCAGGACATAGACATATCTGATATTGTCAGAAAGCTAAAACTAATCTAACTGCACTGTCCAATTTACAGTAGCTATTACAGTGAAATAATACCATGCTATTGTTTGAGGAAAGTGCACAATTTTGAACATGGAAAGTTATTAATAAACAAATTAGGCACATTTGGGCAGTCTTGATACAAAATTTGGAACAGAAATGCAATGGTTCATTAGATCAGTCTAAAACTTTGGACATACACTGCTGCCATCTAGTGGCCAAAATCCAAATGGCACCTGGGCTGGAGTAATACATTATGGCCTTTCTCTTGCATTTTAAATATGATGGTACAAAAAACAATACAAAAAAACGGTTGGTTTTTTATTTGTATTATCTTTTACCAGATCTATTGTGTTATATTCTACTACATTCCTTTCACATTTCCATGAACTTCAAAGTGTGCAAAGCTGTCATTGAGGCAAATGGTGGCTACTTTGAAGAAATATAAAATATATTTTGATTTCTTTAAATCACTGATTCCATATGTGTTATTTCATTGTTTTGATGTCTTCACTATTATTCTACAATGTAGAAAATAGTAAAAATAAAGAAAAACCCTTGAATGAGTAGGTGTGTCCAAACTTGTAGACCTCCACAATTTTTTTTTGAAGTCTGGTTCATCCTCGGGCTAATTTCCAAATGCCTGAAGGTACCACGTTCATCTGTACAAACAATAGTACGTAAGTATAAACACCATGGGACCATGGGACCACGCAGCCATCATACCGCTAAGGAAGAAGACGCGTTCTGTCTCCTAGAGATTAATGTACTTTGGTGCGAAAAGTGCAAATCAATCCCAGAACAACAGCAAAGGACCTTGTGAAGATACAAAAGTATCTTTTTTTTTTCTGTTCCAAATTTTGTATCAAGACTGCCCAAATGTGCCTAATTTGTTTATTAATAACTTTCCATGTTCAAAATTGTGCACTTTCCTCAAACAATAGCATGGTATTATTTCACTGTAATAGCTACTGTAAATTGGACAGTGCAGTTAGATTAGTTTTAGCTTTCTGACAATATCAGATATGTCTATGTCCTGGGAAATGTTCTTGTTACTTACAACCTCATGCTAATCCCATTAGCCTACGTTAGCTCAACCATCCCGTGGAAGGGACACCGATCCCGAAGAAGTTTTAATTAAAATTATGCCATATATAACATAATAATGGCCTTATAAGCAACTTATACACATACTTATAAACTACAAATTATTGGCTAATATGTGTACCTTAAAATAAAGTGTTACCGAAATGCAAACGATACAATGGTGCAAGAAGTTGAAACGCGTGTTACCCTTGATGGGAAACTTAAACGGCTCTTGAGTGAGGTCTATCAGCAAAATTGTTCTTCTAGTTCTTGTTCTAGTGGCGAGGGGAGGAAAGGAAGATTTGAATCAGACAGACAGTTCAATATCATTTGAAACCAAGTGTTCAGCAAGTCCATGCATACACTAGGTCGCAATTTCCTATGTTTTACTATCACACAATTACTTACATTTTTGGACATGCAACTGTTCAGTCTTGCTCATGTCTGACATTCTGTATTCTGTAGGAAACACAAGCCTCCAGCGACTGATGATCACTGATTGGTCATCGCCCAGCGGTCGCGCTGGTTATTTGCATAAAATGCTGGGAAATGCGGTTATTTTTCACCGCCTTCCACGCCAAGTTCGCGCCGCCCAACGGACCCACGCCCACTCTGCTTCTCACCGCTTTCCTTCCATTGATAATGAATGGGAGGTGGTGTTTCACCGCGCGGCACCGCGTGCTAGTGTACACGAACCGTGCAGCGCGAGTCAATGAAGAACTCCTAGAAAAACCTTGGTTGGCCCACAAATATACTCTGACGTTACGTAACAACGTCTGCTCGTCTCACTTCCTGGTTGACCGTGTGAATTTGTCCAAACATGACGGCGTGTGCTGTGTACAGGTAGAAGAGATACAAGGTATACCTTTTTTTGTACCTCATGGCTTCTGTCGGTGACCTGCAAGCTCGACGAGATGAAAATAATAGTACACGCACTCTGTTGAACTCAGAAGGTGTTTATAAAGCAGCAGAAGATAATTCATCCCAGATCATTCTGGAGACTCCCGATCCTGATATCGTCAAAACAATCTCACATTATTTCGAGGCTGCTCTCAGTGGGCAGAAATATGTGTTATCCCATCCCGTCACAGACCATGGCACTGAGTCTTCAGCAGACAGGTAAGCACACATGGAAAGATGAACCCAGATAAATTGGTTAAAAGCCAGTGCTGTGCCCTCAGCAATGCTTCTTCATAAATGTGTGAAGTATTCAGAATAGATTCCTATATCTAGCTTATTACAACAATGTCAAGGTAAATTTATTTGAATAAACATTACAATTAACACAACCAATAGTGTGAATATTGCAATGCTTGTCTTTGCGTTTTCTCACACATATACATGTTTCAGTAGGGATTCAGGGGACAGCCTGTTCATAACTCAAGTGCCAGTGTCTGAGGTGGTGAGGTCTGTGAGAAGATGTCACTCAAAGGAGAGGTCAAAGTTCACATGTACCATAGAATCAGAGGAGGAGAGTGGGGAGGAAGATGTACCTGCCACTCCCCAAAGGAAGCAGCAGGTCTCACATGCAATGAAACATCACAAGAGGAAAGCAGAAAAGCATGGCCTGAAAAAGTACTCCTTTCCCTTCCTGGGGAGCGTTTACAGAAGTAAACCCCTATCTAGTCGAGAGAGGGCTTACAGAAACACACACCTATCACTATTAAAGAGTGTGACCTTCTCGGTAAGTAGGCAGCACTTCTTGAGTCAAATTCTTAAAATAAATAAAATAACAAAGTCCAGCCTCCGATACTATCATTTGGATCATGTATAGGCCTAATGTATTTGTGGGTAACTAATGTGTCATATGCTTCTAAATGTCTTCTCAGTCTCACTAACATTAAATCCCTTTTTGTTTCCAATAGAGTAAGGCAATTGGAGGCTTTTTTAGATGTGTCAAAGCACTGAAGAAGTTGTCTAAAGGAAACGTGATTTTAGCCTCAGCTTTACCAAACAGATATCTGGACGAGGAAGGTGAACTGTCTCCACTGTCAGAGTAAGTTTTCTACAGCTCTCAATTTTGACATAAGAAAAGGTTGTAATTGCTGGAGATGGTCAGTGCTCTTAAGGTAGATTTGAGCTATAAAACAGGGGGCAGAACACATTTCTTCCTTTGAGCTTCTTTATAATGATTGTATATTTCTGAGGTGTATAATGCTGGGGTTTTCTATGGACCTACAGACAGGAGGAGGAATCTGAAGGTAGTGATGATGACATCAGAGTGGTGGTGAGTATGATCAAATAATCTTACATTTTATCTAGGCTCTCTTTCTCATTGCATCATATGAGTCAATTATTTGCTATTTCATGCCTGGAAGTACATTTATCAAATATTTTTTTTCTTTCAGGAAAATACACTTTTAATGCCATTTCTGAAAAAGAAAAATAGGCAAACTTGGCATCATCCATCCTCTGAAGCTGAAAAGCAATGCAGAAAGTTTTCATCTGTAAGCCAATACTTCACCAAAGACTCCACATCTGTAAGCAAAGACTCCACCGCCAAGACAAAGAAACGGAGCACAAAGAGAACACAACACCTCCCTCATGTCAAACAAACACTTTCCTTGGTTTCCAAAATGATTAAAGACACACCATCAAAACGCCGTTTTGCTGGGTCCCGGCGAATCGTACCTGAGAAATGTAACATGGCAGAAGAAGAGACTAACACAGAGTCAATCAGTTGCGTTAGGAGATGTTCATCTGGTAGGAGTTTGGTCCGCAATGAAACAGAAGAACCTGGGATACATTTAGCTGACAATACAGATGGACGGAAGAGAACGACAACATGGACATTTCATTGACAGAATGGAAGACAATGCTGAATATCGGATTTGTCAGTGAGGAAGTAGAGGGGAGTAGAATAGACCAGGCAGTGGACATAACGAGTTCACATATTAATGAAGTGCAGGAAAGTGAAGGAAGCGGTTTGGAGAGGACCCAAGTGGGCAGAGCCCTGACCCCCAGTGTGACTGGGCAGAGCCCTGATCGTGACCATCAGAACCAGACAAGAGAAACCGAGGCTGATCCTGGGATTAAAGGTCACAACCCTCCTTCAACAGATCCAGAGCTCACAAATGACTGTACAAATGTTGATGCTGGGGGAGACTATGAACAGAAGGGAAAGAAGAGGAAGAAAAGGAACAGGAAAAGAGAGGGAGGAGATTATGAAAGTATAGAGGACCGAGTTGGGCAGCCTCCATGCCAAGAGGCTCCAGATTATCAGAAAGTAGTCACCTGTGTGAGTACAAGCACCATACAGGGAGGAGAGGCTAATGAGATAACCCAGGATAACAAGGCAGAGCATTCTGTGTCCGTGTCTGGTGAAATTATTATGCCACAGAAAAGAAGAGAAAAAGGAGAGGAGGAGGGATTCACCATGCCATGCTGATACAGATATAGGCCTAAAACAGGAAGAGAACGCCAAGCTATCATCCCATGCTGGAGGTGGTGCTATAGTTCAGACTGACGACATAGAACTGAAGAAAATGAATAAAAAGTATAAGAATTCCACAGCACATGCCATCCTGGAGGAAGGACCAGAAAAGAACATTTTCAGAACTTGAGTTTAGAATCACAGTTAGATGAGGTAATAGGACCCCAAAGGGGAACAAACATTTCAACCCTCCCTGAAGATACTGTCACAAACCTACAGGGAAATACTACTGATATACGACAGAAAACAATTGAGTGCTCTATAGTCCAACTTACTAAATTGGTAGCCCAGAGAAAGAAGCATAAAACCATGGCACCAATAGACAATTCTTTGGCACAGAGTGACGGCACAATTTATTTTAGGAAAAAGAAAAAGGCAAAGAAAGATGGGGATTCCTGCAGCAATGAAATGGCGGGAAATTATACTGAAATTCCTCTGACTACAAGTACTTTATCTCAATCTGGTGAAATCGATACACTTGAGAAGAAAAAACACAAACGAGATAAGAAACAGAATTCTGACATTCATGAAGATTCTGAGGCGAGACCCAAAGAGAATGTTGTGACCCATGAGAGGTCTGAAGACATGGTCACAGAGAAGAGGAAAAAGAAGAAGAGGAGGAAATCTTCAACTGACGATGGTGCCGTTGTTCAACAAGAGGATAATATTCAAAAATTCCATATCACCCTCAAGAGTTCTGTGTCTGAATCCATTGACACTGTGCCACCAAGAAAAAAGGGGAAGAAAGATAAGGATTTAGTAACTCCTTTGAGCACAGAGGAGAGACATCAAAAGGACAGCATACCACCTGAAACAGATGAGATCACTAGCCCAAGAAAGATGAAGAAGAAAAAGCGAGATGGGTCTAAAGACACTTGTTCTGTCATACACAAGGATACAGCAGCTCCACTGGAAAAAGAGAGTATTGGCATATCTTTGGAGGGTGTGAGAATTCTGCTTTGACTCCAGATTACACAGTTTATCAGAGAAAAACTAAGAAATATAAGAATTCCCTCACTAAACATGATCCTGAGGAAAGACTGAAAAATTATGCAACTAAAATATCTCAGAGGATGAGCAACTGTAAAAATTCTAGACCAGAAGAGATAGATACAACTGAAGTGAGACTTGAAGCTGAAAGTGCCTTTATATCCTCAGAGAGGAAGAGGAAAAGACAAAGAGGAGGAAATCCACTGATTACGAAGTACCAGCGGTAGGACATCAAGATAATGATAACACTGCAATACTAATTGAAACGACTCCAAGTTCTATGACCCAATACACAGAGTCACAGAAAAAGAAGAAGAAAATAAATGATAACACTGCAATACTAATTGAAACTACTCCGAGTTCTATGACCCAATACACAGAAACAGAGTCACAGAAGAAGATGAAGAAAATAAATAGAAAAACTAACAAGGAATCAGTTGCCCCGAAGCGCACAGATGGAAGACAGGCCGGGGAGATGTCAGAGGCGACGTCAGACTGTCTGCCTTTACCACAGATTAATCCTGATCCAGTATTAATCTCCCATGAACTGGTTTCATCAGCGAAGAAGAAGAAGAAGAAGAAGCATGGAAAAGACAAGAGGATAATGTATGTATGATGCAAATCAGGATTACCTCGCAACCGAACACATTAACTCAGTGGGGATGACATGAAGCATGCCATCTGAATAAAACAACCCTTAGCTTGGAGAGGATTTTTGATGGGTGGCCTTTGGTTATAAGGGAACAGATTTTTAAATGAGTAGATTCATTGTACACCACATCTATGATGGTTGTTCTTCCACTCTTTAAAGACACTTGTATGCGCATTCAGATGATCAATTAACATATTCAGATGATAAATGTACATGCATAGTCTACTCAGATAAAGTGAACGTTTTCAGTGTTAAGTTACCACTAAATGGTGTTTTGTAAATAATATTTTTTATATCCTACCCTGCCACCTAGTGGACATCTTAAGACAAAACATACTGGTTTTACTCAAACTGGTTTTATTACAGTGTGACATGTTTATAACTTGGATTCTACTGTCATGATTTTTCATTGGTCCTACACCATATAATGTATGCCAGTGATGCATGAGAAAGTGGTTAAATGTGTACATTTGATCAGATGTTTCTTGTTCAGTTTTGAAATAGATTACATTTATAATGTAATTCTCTTCAGTAAGGGACATTGATGAAATATCTTTTGTGTGCAGTGCATCATACGAAGGCCTAGTCTAAGCATAGTCTCCACAACCATTATAGATATAGTAATACTTTTTATATTGGCCCCATATGCCTGTCAGAGGTGTTGGGAAGAAAGCAGAGGAAGATGGCGGAAGTGGATGCTGAGTTTGAAATAAGCAAGCGCGTCTAGTAAATTTGGTGAAGACGAATGTTCTGAATTGACAACAGTAATATCAAAAACTGGAACAAAAAGGAAATGGTCTAAAGTTGGAGTGGAGGATACGTGTGTAAATGATAATTAATCGCTTCTTGTTGGGATGTGTTTGTTGAGTAAGGATGTGTATGTGGGAAACTCCTTTGAGGTGTCGAAAATTGTGAAGTATGCACTTGGAAAAGTGGTGTCTATCAGAGTGACCTGGAGTGGTCTTATTCTGATTGATTGTTTTTCTGAAGAGCTTAGGAAGATTGCAGTGGGCCTCAAAAGAATTCAGACAACAGAGATTTTGTGTTTTGAACTTCGGGGTAGAGCACCTGTCAAAGGAGTCATCTCAGGGGTGACGACAGATGTTCAGGTTGAATACCCGAAGACAATTCCTGGTGTGGTTGGTGCCCGGCGTCTGACCCGCTGGGTGAATGGGGAAAAAGATGAAAGTTGTTATTTGATAAAGAGCAAATACCTACGCATGTAAGAATTGTACATTTGGCCATGTTTCAAGTGAGTGCAGACGAACAGAGTATACTGAAGAAAGGTGTGTAGAAAGACGACGGTGTTGCAATTGTGGTGGGGATCATGATCCTGAGTTCCTGGAGTGCCCTTTAAGGGTGAAGGAAATTGAAGTGGCAAAAGTTAGGGCAGCCAATCGAATCTCCTATGCGGAGGCAATTAAAATAATTGAGAAAACAGTGATGCTAGTGAAGAGATGGTAGTGGACGCACCACAGCCTGTAGTAAATGTTTTCTGCCAGACAAAATATACCATGTGTGTTAAAAAGGTGTATTTTGTTGCGTTCATTGCCACAGTTATAAACTGTACAGCACAAGTAAAAAAAAAAAATGAGAAGAAACTAGACTAGATTATTGTGGCTGCAGCAGAAAAGTTTTTGGGACTCAAGGATTTTACATCGAAAGACTTGCAAGGGGTACTGGCGCCGGAAGACCCGCCCTCCCAGGCTCCCCTTGAGCCTGTGTAGGGATCAGATCTGTTTTATTTATTTTTTAAATAAAAGTTGTTTGATTTATTTTTGGCAGTATTTTGGCAGTTCAGTTTTTTGGGAATCCTCTTTCCATCCCGCATAGTAGATTAGCTTTGCAGCGACGCTCCCAATCCAACCTGACAGAGCTTGAGAGAATCTGCAGAGAAGAATGTGCCAAGCTTGTAGCTTCATACCCAAGAAGACTCAAGGCTGTAATCGCTGCCAAAGGTGCTTCAACAATGTACTAAGGAAAGGGTCTGAATACTTATGTAAATGTAATATTTCCGTTTTTTATTTTTATAAATTTGCGGAATAAAAAAAAAAAAAAATGTTTTTGCTTTGTCATTATGGGGTATCGTGTGTAGATGGACAAGGGGGGGAAACTATTTAATCAATTTCAGAATAAGGCTGTAACGTAATAAAATATGGAAAAAGTCAAGGGGTCTGAATACTTTCCGAATGCACTGAACAAAAATATAAACGCCACATGCAGCAATTTCAAAGAATTGACTGAGTTACAGTTCATATAAGGAAATCATTACATTTAAATAAATTAGGCCCTAACCTATGGATTTCACATGACTGGGCAGGGTTGAAGCCATGGGTGGGCCTTGTAGGGCATAGGCCCACCCACTTTGCAGCCAGGTCCAGCCAATCAGAATGAGTTTTTCCCCACAAAAGGGCTTTATTATAGACAGAAATGCTCCTCACCTAAATGAAACATGTGACCAACACTTTACATGTTGCGTTTATATTTTTGTTCAGTGTATAATTTTGGTATCTTGGATGGTCAGTCGGCTTGCATCCATAGCCCTGTCTATTAATTTTAGAATGGTTGCGTTTCCCTACCCCTATCCCTCACCTTTTAACTAAAACAATGGCATGGAGAATGCTTTCTTATTGTTTCAACTGCTGATTGGGCCTTTAAATCAGTTACAGAAATCTGACTATTTATTTTTTGGCATAGACTAATCAATAGACTGTGATTGGACCCTGAGCCCATAGGAGGCCATTTTCAAATGTATTAAAGCCTCATTCTTTTTTCCACCTGTAAAATGGTTTTACTAAACCCCTGATGAAGGCCGATGGTTGAAACCAATGACGTCTACAAACCCTGATTGCGGATGCTATGTATGGCCGTTGGGAGGCATTTAAGCCACCGGTCAGCCATGTTGGCACCCCAGTTGGCACAGTCCTCCATAAGAAGGAATGTAATTCTACAGTATTTCTATGAAATGTTTTAAGGACAAAATTACATTTATTTTAGTATTTATTTAAGTATTTATCAAAAATGTTTTTATATATTTGTATGCACTGTTAAGAGCAACACAAGCATTTCGCTTCACCCACTATAACATCTGCTAAACTGTGTACTCGTCCAATAAACTTTGATTTGAACAGCACGGATGCTGTTTTATCGTAGAAATGATGGACGGGTAGTTAATTCCCAAAAGTACAACATAATGAAATGTTAGAATTATTTGAATCAAAAGCATTTTTATCAAACGATTCTTGAAATTGTTCAAAACTTTTTGTTTAAGGTCCACAGTATTGTCTTCACTAAAACAATTTGATCTTTGTTGTAAAACCATCAAAGAAAAGGCCTTTTGATCAAGCATAATGTAAGAGATATTGTAGACGATAATCAACTATTGATTCAGTAAGATAATCAAGATCAAAAGGTAAGACTTTCTAACATTGATTTGACTTTCAAGTGTCATAAGTTTCAGTCTCGCCCAACATCGTGGGTGTCCTTGGCTCGGTCGATGCGGCAGACTAACTCGGCAGGCATGAAGTATCCCAGGTATTCCACGGTGTCAGGAGTGGTGTCTATTTAGTAGTGACCACCCTCTCTATGGTGGCTGAAGCAGCGAGTGTGCTCCATACGTAGGTCCAAACCCTGGATAGACAAAAAAAAGCCAGTTAGTAAAAAGTGCAGACAGCAAACAAAAGTCCAGTTAGGAACAATAGATTAAGTCTATACTCACGGTCTGGCAGATGAGAGGTGCGCTGAGCTCAAAGTGTTTCGGCCACTTGTTCACATCGTCGTTGGAGTTGAGTGGGCAGGCTGAGAACTCCCTTGGCTATGCACAGGGGGGATCCAGAAAGACAAGAAATGGGATTTGGTAATGCTCTCTTTGGCTGCATTTAAACAGGCAGCCCAATTCTGATAATTTTTTCACTAATTGTTGTTTTGACCAATCAAATCAGCTCTAAAAAAGATTTGATGTAAAAAGATATGATGGGATTGGTCAAAAGATCAATTAATGGGAAAAATATCATAATTGGGCTCCCTGTCTAAGCACCCTTTGAGGCCTCAGTAATAAGGGCTACATACGTTCTGACTGTTGGTGTCCATTGATGTGGTTTGGCAACAAACATTTTAAGTCATGGCAATTAGATAGAGAAAGCAATAAGCATGCATTGAGCCTTGAAACTACAACAGCATGTCACAGAATCCTGTCAACACAAATATCTGCATGTTTTATCTTTTGACCATGATGTGGATCTTGGCCTTCCCTTTCTGGATGATGAAAGTGCCCCCCAGAGCCAGGCTTTTATTAGGACAGTGCTCCTCCATGGACGTCCTAAGAGCACCCACAAGGCACCCACCTGTTCTCCTTTTGACTCTCACCTCTAAGACCTGACCGTGACAGAAAAATAATAATAATCATTTTCAGCACTGATTACGCAACCAGTTTAGAGTCTCCTGTTAAATATTTGTTGACCTAAAGTAAGTTCATGTAAACATTATTTCAATTATGATCCTAAAGGGCACTTTGTTTATGTCAATGCATAACCAGAGGCAGGTTTTATTCACCAGGAACACAAATAATGATTCATACACAATGATTAAGCACAATCTAAATTATAGTGAGCCATAAAATCTCACTTGGTTTTTGAATTGATATGAACATCATAATTATAATAGTTATAATTCCAAGCATCAAAATAATCTACACAGTATTCATCACACTCACCATTCTCTTATCATCCACACCATCCATCTCTTACCTTTCCAGGCTTTCCCTCACATGCATATAGGTAGGCCAGCAGTCCGAAGTCACAGTCTGAAAATGTATCACTGTATTTCTCCAGTAGGCACTGGCCATCAGCTGGATTGATGGAGGAAAACCACTGCAGGCCTTCACACAGCTTCAGTGAGCACCAGAGGCATCATCTAGGGTGATGATAATTAAAATGAGATAAGACTCAACTTATTGACTAATAATAAAACAAAATATCTTCCAACTAAGTTGTGTCTAATTTAAGCGTCCAATGTATGGGTACTGTAAAATGTATCATATCCTCCCAAAGTTCGCAATTGAAATGAACAACTTTAGGAAGTCTTTCTATTCATGTAATCATAATAAGTCTGACAAAATACTGCATAAATATATCAAGACAATGTGAAAATAATTTTGGCAACTAACAAACCTCTGCATTTATTCCAACATTTCTGGAGGATACAGCTCTTGCACCAAAAATGAATGCTCCAGGTAGCTCCATTTCCTTTGATACATTGTTTATGTTGTACTCCTTGGGGGGAGAAATAAGAATTTATGTTGGACCAATTGTAATAGCATTAATCTCATATCAGTTTATCGTTATGGCTTTCAATCACTGTACCTTGTCCACTTTGACCAGGGGGACCAAATATGGTACTCCCCCCCCACATCTGTAATGAGTGGTTTTCCACACAACCCTGTTGATAGGTAAAATAAATATTGCGGTGGAGATGGTAACAAAGTATCACTGCATAATATTGGCAACTAATTTGTAGTTTATAAGCATGTATATATGTAGCTTATAAGGCCTTTATTACATCTTATTAGCAATACAGTTGAAGTCGGAGGTTTACACACACCTTAGCCAAATACATTTAAACTCAGTTTTTTACAATTCCTGACATTTAATCCTAGTAAACATTCCCTGTCTTAGGTCAGTTAGGATCACCACTTTATTTTAAGAATGTGAAATGTCAGAATAATAGTAGAGAGAATGATTTATTTCAGCTTTTATTTTTTTCATCACATACCCAGTGGGTCAGAAGTTTACATAGACTCAATTAGCATTTGGTAGCATTGCCTTTAAATTGTTTAACTTGGGTCAAACGTTTAGGGTAGCCTTCCACAAGCTTCCAACAATAAGTTGGGTGAATTTTGGCCCATCCCTCCTGACAGAGCTGGTGTAACTGAGTCAGGTTTGTAGGATCTTTGCTTGAACATGCTTTTTCAGTTCTGCCCACACATTTTCTATGGGATTGAGGTCAGGGCTTTGTGATGGCCACTCCAATACCTTGACTTTGTTGTCCTTAAGCCATTTTGCCACAACTTTGGAAATATGCTTGGGGTCATTGTCCATTTGGAAGACCTATTTGCAACCAAGCTTTAATTTCCTGACTGATGTCTTGAGATGTTGCTTCAAAATATCCACATAATCTTCCTCCCTCATGATGCCATCTATTTTGAGAAGTGCACCAGTCCCCACAACATGATGCTGCAACCCCCGTGCTTCACGGTTGGGATGGTGTTCTTCGGCTTGCAAGCCTCACACTTTTTCCTCCAAACATAACGATGGTGATTATGGCCAAACAGTTCTATTTTTGTTTCATCAGACCAGAGGACATTTCTCCAAAAAGTACCATCTTTGTCCCCATGTGCAGATGCAAACCGTAGTCTGGCTTTTTTAGGGGTGGCCTCAGAATAAGACCACTCCAGGTCACTCTGATAGACTCCACTTTTCCAAGTGCATACTTCACAATTTTCGACACCTCAAAGGAGTTTCCCACATACACATCCTTACTCAACAAACACATCCCAACAAGAAGCGATTAATTATCATTTACACACGTATCCTCCACTCCAACTTTAGACCATTTCCTTTTTGTTCCAGTTTTTGATATTACTGTTGTCAATTCAGAACATTCGTCTTCACCAAATTTACTAGACGCGCTTGCTTATTTCAAACTCAGCATCCACTTCCGCCATCTTCCTCTGCTTTCTTCCCAACACCTCTGACAGGCACTTACAACTGTGGGACCTTATATTGACAGGTGTGTTCCTTTCCAAATCATGTCCAATCAATTGAATTTACCACAGGTGGACTCCAATCAAGTTGTAAAAACACCTCAAGGATGATCAAAGGAAACAGGATGCACCTGCACTCAATTTCAAGTCTTATAGCAAAGGGTCTGAATACATATGTAAATAAGGTATTTCTGTTTTTTATTTTTAATAAATTTGCAAACATTTCTAAAAACCTGTTTTCACTTTGTTATTATGGGGTATTGTGTGTATATTGATCAGGAACATGTTTTATTTAACCAATTTTAGAATAAGGCTGTAACGCAACACAATGTGGAAAAAGTCAAGGGGTCTGAATACTTTCCGAATGCACTGTAGTTTTAACCATGTTTCGGTTTGTTTACAAACATTGCAGTAAAACAAGGTGCAGTAGGCTGTAGTGGAGCGGGTTGAGAGCTTGAAGTTCCTTTGTGTCCACAACCCTAAGGAATTATCATGGTCCACACACACCAACACAGTCGTGAAGAAGGCATGACAATACCTCTTCCCCCTCAGAAGGCTGAAAAGATTTGGCATGGGCCCTCAGATCCTTAAAAAGTTCTACAGCTGCACCATTGAGAGCATCTTGACCGGCTGCATCGCCGTTTGGTATGGCAACTGCTTGGCATCCGACTGCAAGGCGCTGTAGAGGGTATTTCTTACGGCCCATTACATCACTGGGGCCGAGCTCGCTGCCATCCAGGACCTCTATACCAGGCGGTGTCAGAGGAAGGCCCTAAAAAGACTGTTCTCTCTGCTACCGCACAGCAAGCGGTACCGATGCAGCAAGTCTGGAACCAAAAGGACCCTGAAAAACTTCTACCACCATAAGACTTCTAAATAGTTAGTGAAATAGTTAACCAATAGCTACCCGGGCTATCTGCATTGAACTCTTGACTCATCACATACACTGCTGCTACTGTTTATTATCTATACTGTTGCCTAGTCACTTTACCCTTACATACACCTTACCCGAGAGTTTACATACACCTTACCCAAATACATTTCAACTCAGATTTTCACAATTCCTGACATTTAATCCTAGTAAACATGCCCTTTCTTAGGTCAGTGGGTCAGAAGTTTACATACACTCAATTAGTATTTAGTAGCATTGCCTTTAAATTGTTTAACTTGGGTCAAACGTTTCGGGTAGCCTTCCACAAGCTTCCCACAATAAGTTGGGTGCATTTTGGCCCATTCCTCCAGACAGAGCTGGTGTAACTGAGTCAGGTTTGTAGGCCTCCTTGCTCGCACATGCTTTTTCAGTTCTGCCCGCAAATTTTCTATAGGATTGAGGTCAGGGCTTTGTGATGGCCACTCCAATACCTTGACTTTGTTGGCCTTAAGCCATTTTGCCACAACTTTGCCACATCATTTTCTTTCCTTATCATGCCATCTATTTTGTGAAGTGCACCAGTCCCACCTGCAGCAAAGTACCCCCACAACATGATGCTGCCACCCCCGTGCTTCACGGTTGGGATGGTGTTCCTCGGCTTGCAAACCTCACACTTTTTCCTCCAAACATAACGATGCTCATTACGACCAAACAGTTCTATTTTTGTTTCATCAGACCAGAGGACATTTCTCAAAAAAGTAGGATCTTTGTCCCCATGTGCAGTTGCAAACCGTATTCTGGCTTTTTTATGGCGGTTTTGGAGCAGTGGCTTCATCCTTGCTAAGCTGCCTATCAGGTTATGTTGATATAGGACTCGTTTTACTGTGGATATAGATAATTTTGTACCGGTTTACTCCAGCTTCTTCACAAGGTCATTTGCTCTTATTCTGGGATTGATTTGCACTTTTCGCACCAAAGTATGTTCATCTCTAGGAGACAGAACGTGTCCCCTTCCTGAGCGGTATGACGGCTGCATAGTCCCGTGGTGTTTATACTTGCGTACTATTGTTTGTACAGATGAACGTGGTACATTCTGGCGTTTGGAAATTGCTCCCAGGGATGAACCAGACTTGTGGAGGACTCCCATTTTTTTCTGAGGTCTTGGCTGATTTCTTTTGATTTTCCTATGATGTCAAGCAAAGAGGCACTGAGTTTGAAGGTAGGCCTTGAAATACATCCACAGGTACACCTCCAATTGACTATAATTATGTCAATTAGCCTATCAGAAGCTTCTAAAGCCATGACATCATTTTCTGGAATTTTCCAAGCTGTTTAAAGGCACAGTCAACTTAGTGTATGTAAACTTCTGACCCACTGGAATGTGATACAGTTAATTATAAGTGAAATAATCTGTCTGTAAACAATTGTTGAACAAATTTCTTGTGTCATGCACAAAGTAGATGTCCTTACCGACTTGCCAAAACTATAGTTTGTTAGCAAGAAATTTGTGGAGTGGTTGAAAATCGAGTTTTAATGACTCCAACCTGTGTATGTAAACTTTCGACTTCAACTGTATATGTGCATAATCTACCTCAATTACCTTGTACCCATGCACATTGACTCGGTACTGGTACCCCAGTATATAGCCATGTTATTGCCACTCATTGTGTATTTATTCCTTGTGTTATTGTTTCTATTATTTCTATTATTTTTCTCTCTGCCTTGTTGGGAAGGTCCGTAAGTAGCATATCACTGTTAGTCTACACCTGTTGTTTACAAAAAATGTGACAAATAAAATGTGATTTGATTAATTTGAGCTTATTTTTGGGGTTCTAATGGGGTACTAAAGTTGAACTAAACTCATGAGGCATTTATAGGTTATATTCTTCAAGAATCAATGCGTAACCTACATATTATAATTCCAAAAATGTATGTAGCAACTGCTGATTGCCCCTTGAACCAAGCATACTGTTTTGTATTCCCATTGCGATTGGTCCCTGAATTAGACTTTTCGAAATTTGAAAATGGACTCTTATGGGCTAAGAGGCCATTTTCAAATGTTTAAAAGTCTACTTTTGTCTATCTTTCTGTAAGACCCTGAAGTGCCGAATTGCGTCGGTTTTACTATTATTATCAACATCCACTGTTATCCAAGAGTTGCTGAATATCCTCTTCACTTCAGTTCGCTCCTCACTGCACTACCTAGCTCTCGTTGGAGAGCTAGGTAGTGCAGTGTTCCATTCTATTCCCTTTCGCAGAAGGGTGTAATCATTACTCCAAACAGTAGCAACCCGCCCTGTTGCTGAACCTGTCCAATTGAAACGCTAGTTTTCGTTAACTGTTTGGAGTAACGATTACACCCATGGGGCGCAAAACGTTTCTTAAACGGAAGCAAAACGAACGAAACTGGGCGGGACATACCTGAATTTGTCCAATATAACCTCTCGTTTTGGGACTAATGATTACACTCCTAGTATTTTGTTCTCCAGTAAAATATCCCCCTTGTGGATCCTGCCCTCTATTGTCACTAACAAATAATGCAAGTTTCCCACAATGCTTGCCGCATCATCATGTCCGGAAGTGAGACAATATTGACACTGGCCACTGGTCGCAGAAGGGGGAAGTTTTGGATTTGACAGCCCATTCCCCTCGGTCGCAAACAAACCCATTACCATCGTCAAGCATCGACGCATATGAATGAAGGGACTCGGGAATCCGCGGGATGTTGTTATTGAGCTGAGGATACATTCAGAGCGTGAAGATCGTCATGTCGTTTTTCCGAAGGAAAGGTAAGGAAGTATGATAGCCGGCTAGCGAGAGCCAAAGGGCGTAAAGAAGAGGCTCCGGGGAGAGGTTAAGGAATGTGCGATGGCTAGTAATGACTGAGATGAGAATGCGCTTGACAGGTCTGTGTCAAGTCCACGCTGACAAAATATCCGCTGGATAATATAGCAAATACCAATTTGTTTCTGTAGTTATCTGTTTCAAATCTGGAGATCTAAAACTGGCAGCCACACGATCTAGCTAATGCAGCTTTCCTTCTCAATAGTTTTTGCTACTGCTAACGTTAGCTAGCTGATGCTGTGGTGCCAAGACTCAGCTAGCTACTAGTATGCCTTACCATGATCGATAGCAATTAATTCTTGGAGGATGCAGATTAGGTTGGCTATTACCTAGATAATAATTAGCCCGAAAGCATTTGGTGATTTCCTAATAATGTCACGGTAATGTTTCTTTAGTTTAGGTCACTGGCTGTCTTCCATGCCAGTCAACTATGCAATGGTGGTTGGATGGATATCTCCCCATGCAAGTAACGTTATAAGTAGGCTTAGGGCTAGACATTCTTCATTGGCATGTTGGAAAATCTGGTGGCGGGGAGTTGAGTTAAATGGCACTTGGCCAATGGTCACCAAGCATTTCTGTAAAAAAAAACAAGGATAGAGCCTTTGCATTCTTATTTTTTATTCGTTTCGCGCTGTTGAGTGTAGGTGCACTTGATTAATCTGCCCTTGCGCCGGCAAGCCAAAGTGTTTTTAACCGTATCATGTGTCTGAAGGTATAACTCCGACTACCCGGCAGGCCTTGAGCAAATCAAGTGCAACTGTATGTCTACCGCTGGCCAATCAGATAGCTCAGATCACGGTGTCTGCACAGTTTCTACGCACAATAGGACTGTAAAAAGAAACCTCGAACGCACACCAAAGTTGATAATGTGAGATTTAAAAACGTTTAAAACCGTGAGTAAAGAGAGATTCAACGAATACAGCAAAGAACTGCTGTTTTTATGAGCAAATTCATGTTTAAGTTGTTATTCAGCACCGTCTTTGTTCAACAGTTTTATAAGCCATAAAGTGCGCGTGTTATGATAATCTTCCTTTGTTATTATTTGCGCTTGTGTCTTTTTTAATATCGAGGAATAATGCTCTTTCTCTGATCATAGGAGTAAGGAGATAATTGGACCTCTGTTCCCTCCCTCCCCTTAGACTGACCATAAGATGCAGGCCGTCAGTCCAGTAAAAAACAAACAAAAAATAATTCAGCTGTGCCTCACAAGTAATAAAATATATTGTCTATTACCAGTGATCATATACCTAAAATGTTGAAATATAATTTCAAAATTGTCCGAGAAGAACAACATTGTCAGGGAAATTCAAGTGTAGCCAATATGCTGTGATAATGTATTGGGTATATAGCCTACTGCACAAACCTCATTGTTACATAACTGTTTTTGATTGGTTAGTGTTGCATAGGCTTATGTTTTTAAGTCATGATTATATGTATATTTTTTTTATCTGAGCGGTAGATCTTGGCTTGCATTTTGACCCAGAAAGGGATTTTGACCCAGAAAATGATTTTGGCCCAGTGATTTTGACTCAGAAAGTGATTTTGACTCTGAAAAGGTTGGTTACCGCTGCTCCAGGCTAACTCTGTATTTACCTTGGAATGGTTGTCAGAAGACATAAAAGCAAAAATTATTGCATGTAAATCACTAGCCCAAACTATAGACCTCCATTCCTGAGGCTAGTAAAACACACAACACATATTTGTCTTGACAGCTACTGTAAAGTAGTTGGCCTACAGTGCAAACCATGGATAATATGAAATGATGATAACAATCAGTCATATGCAGAAACCTATTTATATACCGAATGAAATTATAAAGCTCTTTGAGGTGGGTAGACATAACCATGTGCTAACCATCTCATGCCTCTAAGGAAAAAGAGCCTTCCATCTTTCCCCCACTCCTCTACTGAACGCTGAAAGCGCCTCAGAAAAACTATTTATGTCATGCGCAAAAGGTTCACTTTCACCACACAATTGTAACCAGGCATAGTCTGTTACTTTATGTAATGGAGGAGGGCTGAAATGTGTAGAAAAACAGGACTTTGGTTCCAGACTGTTCTTTATGGTGATGAGGGTTCTTTGACAACGAAGTGACATTCGAGCTGATTGACCAAGGCCACTGTAGTCAATAAACACACCTTGTAAGATGGCAGCCAGGCTTCAATGTGAAGAATAACTCTGTTCTATTCCTATCAGGAGCCTCACACAAGTAGCTTGCTCCTCTCTCCTTGTCTTATCTTTGCATGACAGTGAGGAAAATAGTTATAATTGTTTGTTTTCTTAACAGACAAGGTTATCCCACTGTCACCGGCATATCTGTTTCCCGACCAAGCCTAGGCCATTATGTAACTGTATAGTTAAAGGGGTACTTTGGGATTTTGGCTATGAGGCCCTTTATCTACTTCCCCAGAGTCAGATGAACTTGTGGATATCATGTTTAGGTCTCTGCCCAGTTTTTCCTGAGGGACCACATGACCTGATCAGGTAAACTCCTTATAACTCATGCATCATACTGCAGGGATTTTTCTGCCGTTGTAATCATTGGGCTGGCCGCCTAAGCATTTTTTCGGGTCACCAAAGTCCAAACAGTGTTCAAAAAAGTAAATAATAAATTGTAAATACATTTTCAGGATGCAAAAACACTTTGTGTAAACTTAAGAGTTAGTTTGGCAAACCAATGCTAACTAGCGTTAGCACAGTGACTGGAAGTCTATGGGTATCTGCTACAATGACTGGAAGTCTATGGGTATATGCTAGTTAGCAACTTCCTTAAAACTGCACGCAGAGACATAAGGATATCCACGATATCCATTTTGGCCTTGTTTCCAAAATCCCAAATTATCCCTTTAAGTTTGTGACTTTTCAGTGACACTGCATCAACATCATCCATATTGCTTTACCCTACAATGAACCTCAGGCACAGTATTCCAGTCACTGATCTCACCCTGCATTGTGAATCAAATGTTAGAGCCTGCTCTAATTACAATGCTATGTAATTCCTTTTTGACCCATAGCAAAAGGCAAGGAACCCGAGCAACCAGTTGATGCTAAAGTCAATAGAGGTGGGTACTGCACTACTACTTCTCTGAAATGATGAATTGCAATGCTGTGCTGCTGCCGTCTGATGTTTAATTTTTTAGCAGCCCTGAAAATAGAGAGGAAGGAAGGTCCTTGTTGGAAGTTCTTTGAAAGCAGTCAAGTGTCTCTTTAGTTTAAGTGTTATGTTCACTCACACTTTTTTGAGGGTAGCGGTATTTCCCTCTGAGCTTTCTCTTTTTGTAGCTGTTTATATTTGTCTCTGTAAATGTACTGAGAGAGAATGTATTGATTTAGGTAATAACACACACATATCAGGTAGTAGGCCTAATTATATCCAACGTTCAGACTTTACATTATTGGGTTTAAGAGTTTATAGAGATGCCAGTGAAGTATTTTATGTTCTTAGACAGGCTCAAAGGGCTAAGTTAACATTTACACAGAGCACACTGTCTCGTACTCCCCACACCCCAGCGTAAAAAAACAAAAATGTCGCAGCACCCACTGAGCTCTAACTGGGCACATTTATGTACTAGATCACTACACCATTCAGTTAAAGAAGTAGGCCTTTTTCAGAACGCATAACCTTGTACATAACATACTTTGTTGATGTTTTGGGTTTCTGTCATCTAGAAAGCTAAGCCTACATTCTGTATTGATCAAAGGAAATAAGATACTTATGTTTCCAACCTCCTCCTCCCCTGTAACTCCAGCCCTGGTAGCCCCAGCAAGCCCCCACTCCCCCTCCCATAACCTCCGTAACCACCATGCCATCCTGGAGGCGGCGGGGCCCAGCCATGTGGCCATCAACGCCATCTCTGCAAACATGGACTCCTTTGCCCGCGGACGCACGGCCATCCTCAAGAAACAGCCCAGCCACATGGTGGCTGCACACTTTGGGGATCTGGGTATGTGCCTCCAGTATTCTTCTGATTTGTGTCATAGTTTTCAGGGAACGTATTCACAAACGTTTCAGAGAAGAAGTGCTGATCAAGGATTAAGTGATCCCACTTATTTATTATAATTTAAAAGGCTAAACCTATCCTAGATCTGAGAAGATAAAAAAAGTTATTTAGAGTGCTTTTAATGGAGGATCTTTCTCTTTTAAGTTCTCCTTCTGACCGGACCATGTGTGCCTATGCTTTAGCGAGTTGATACAATGTGATAATAGTAGGTGGTGGATATGGTGCTGGTGGAATTGGTTTAACTACCAACGGGCCTGGCCTTTATACAAGCGATTGGTTGAAGGCTAATCCTGCGACACACTCCTGCATGAGTTAGCCTTTTGGCCAACCAGCACACTACCAGCAAAGCTTTTTAGAATGACTCATAAGTAGGGCCCAGAGTTTTTTCTGAGGGACCACCTGATCAGGAAAACTCCTTATAACTCATGCATCATACTGCAGGGATTTTTCTGCCGTTGTAATCATTAGGCTGGCCGCCTAAGCATTTTTTCGGGTCACCAAAGTCCAAACAGTGTTAAAAAAGTAAATAATAAACTGTAAATACAATTTCAGGATGCAAAAACACTTTGTGTAAACTTAAATGACTAAGACCAAATATACAGTATGTAGAACATTTAATGGCCTATATATTTTTTTATAATATAATCTTTAAGAACTAACAATAACCAAAATAAAAGCTAGACTGTCAGGGATAAATAATAAAATGAATACTACTAAATTCCTTGTTTTGTGTATTTTTTTTATGTTTGAACAAAAGAAGCCATGGGAAAATGCATAGAATTGCAGGAAACTCTTTTTTAAAACTGAAAAATAAATACTACTCTACACATTTTTTAAATGAGTGCAATGACTGGATGTCTATGCTAGCAGATACCCATAGATTTCCAGTCATTGTGCTAACGGTAGTTAGCATTGGCTCGCAAAACTACATCTAACTTTCTTCATACTGGACACAGGGACCTACAAATGGTACTAGTTCATCTGAGTTTTGGGAAGTAGATGAAGGGCCTCATTGCCAAAATCCCAAAGTATCCCTTTAAAGATTTTCTCTAAAATGTATCCACCCCGACGGGCCGACCGTGCTCATTGCCATGTCCCCTGCCACGCCCACCACCTAAGCCCCTTTTTTATCCAGAAAAAAACCTGTACTGAGAAGTTTTCTGGGCCCTAAGTTAATGAAACGGTGACCCATACGTAGTACTTAAATCAATCACCTAACCGAACCTACATGAACATATTACCTCAATCAATCACCCCAACTACCTCGTATCCCAGTACACTGACTCGGTACCGGTACTCCTTGTATATAGCCTTTGTATAGCCTCATCGTTGTTATTTTGTGTTATTATATTGTGTTACTATTTTATTTTTATCCATTTGTCAAATTTTCTTAATTTTTAACTGCATTGTTGGGAAAGGGCTTGTAAGTAAGCATTTCATGGTAAAGTCAACACCTGTTGTATTCAGTGCATGTGACATACTTTATTTGATTATGATACATAAGAACTCTGTAAATCTTCTTTCCTGTGAAGATGTAGGCTATTTAAATTAAACATTTCATAAATAGGTAGATATCAGGCACTAGTTTTATAGTGCCACAGCAGCCAGTTGTGTGGGGTGGGGGGGGTCTGGCCTTGGAATGCAGTAGGGTAGGGTGACTATAATGTACTACACTGACTGGACCCCAGACAGTGCTCTGAGGGTGTGAACTCTTGTACAGGAGTGAGAAAGGGAGGGGCGGAGGGAGAGCGGAGGGGTGGGAGGGAGAGCTGAGCTACCGGTTAACAGTTACACGTGGCAGCCTGCCCACTCTCTGGAGCTGATACTAGGAGCACACAACACTCATCACAAAACACCAGCTCACTGTTTAGTGCTCCTACTCTATTCCATTATGTAATGGAGGCCTCCGGCCAGGCTTCAGTCATACATTCACATGGCCTCCCTGATCATATGACCCGGGAACTGTGCCATAGTTGTGGTTTTAGATAAGTATAATTTTTTTATTATGGATGATCGTGTGTGATGTCATTCAGTATGCTGTGGTCCGCTGTGTCTGTTTAGGCTGGGTTAGGCTTTGAAAGAACGGATTATGTAGAAAGGGCTTTATAAAGACATTTGATTGATTGATGGTTTGATTGGTTCATTGTGTGTTTCAGAACGGTCCAGTGTGATCATACTGTATGGTTGTATAGGGGTTTTATTCAGTATTGTGGTGTGTTTTCAGGGCACTCTAGTGTGAACTACCTGGCCTCTGAGACGCGTTCACGCCTGTCTAAGACAGTGGACCAGATCCTGCGGGACAACGTGGCCATGCCCTACTACATCCAGTTCCAGGAGGCCCGTGGGTCCGACCACCTGGTCCGCTTTTGGCTGGAGGCAGAGAGCTTCCGCTCCACCAGCTGGTCCCGGGTCCGGGCCAACAGTCTCAACTCCGTCAAACACAGCTCCCTGGCCGAGCCTGTCTCCCCCGACCCCTCCTCCCCCCCAGACATGGACCTACCCTCTGTCCCCAGGCCCCCCTCCTCCTGCTCCCTTACCCCCAGCCCCCAGGAGATAAACAGTAACAGTAGTGAAGGCCCCACTGCGCAGCTCATCCAAAGGGACTCCTTTAGTTCCTTAGTGGACCAGAGGCCAGGCACCCCCAGCAGGGAAGACACCCCCCCCAGGCAGCACTCCAGGACAGGGACCCCCTTCAAGCTGCAGTCCACCCACTCCCTCAAGGAGCTCTCAGACAAGCTCATGAAGAGTACGTTTGACTGGTCTTCATAAATAAATATGTAAATCGAAATCTGTTCTTAATTTACCTGTACAAATAATGGTTAAGTAAGTGGCCTGGAGTCTGTCGGAGCCGGCTGGTGGTGAATGTTACAGAGAGACGCTATGGCTGTTCTCACAATCCTTTTTTGTGAGTTGGGCTATAATTTGTGTTTCTGTGTATGTTTGTGTTGGGCCATAATGTCTGTACCATAGTTTCTCTATATGCCTACCTTATTGTTATGACTGCATAACACTGACTAGGTAAGGGTAGTTTATTAGCTATATTTGTTCTAATCTCCACCATGTGAAACAACTGGCTGTGAGAATAAGTTTCATTTGTTTTAATTTCACATTTAAGGTAACAATATCTGAGTTGTACACACTTTGACACCTGTGACAGACTGTTAACCATTTCACCTGTGTGTTGTAGGTATAGAGAGAGATGCAGTGAACATCTTCACAAAGTACATCTCTCCAGACGCTGCTAGGCCCATCCCTATCACAGAACAAATTAGAAACGACATAGTCGGTAAGAAATTAGTACCCTCACCTGTTTGCCATTAGTATTGACTTTGACTGTAAGACAGTGCAGTCTCTGTGTGTGTACTGTATGAGTATTTTATCAGTACTTTATGCATTCCAATGAATGTTAGACCTAGTAGGGATGTTGCAACCAACGTTAAAGATCAAATCAGCCCTAATCCGCTCTTGTCTGTGAAGTATATTTAACAAAGTTTAAGGATAACTATTTTGTGGATGAATTTATAATGCGTTGTGATTGTGACTGTTTTAGTCCCTTTCTCCACTTTGCCAGCTAAAATCTGTGGCGAGGATGGAATGGTGGACCCAAACTGCTTTGTCATTGCACAGTCAGTCGTCTTCTCCATCATGGAGCAACAGTACGTTTTAGATTTTCCAGTCTTCATGTTCTAGTATCCATTGAAATATTGACCATTTCTCATATGAGTTCATGTTAAATGCCAGTGTTTTTCTGGATGGATCATGATTTGTCTTCTATGATTAAAGTGTAACCACTGTTCTCATAAACACCTATCCACGTTTATATCCACTCATATCATAAATGTAAATGTGATCACAAATCATTTATATTTCCCAGGCACTTTTGTGAATTCTTGCGCAGCCATCATTTCTGTAAGTACCAGATGGAAGTGTTGACCAGTGGCTCAGTGTTTCTGGCAGACATCTTGTTCTGTGAGTCGGCTCTGTTCTACTTCTCTGAGGTGAGAGCAACAGCTGGACCCCACAGTTGATGTTGTTTAAACACAACCACAGTATGTTATCAAGTTCATTAATGTTCATTGCTATTTTATTCATTGGTGTTATTGCTATTAGTGCTACTGGTGTTTCTAATCTATTTGTTTATATTCTTCTCTATTCTATTTTACATTAGTGTCATATGGTAGGGGTTAATAGAAGAGTCATTGTTCATAAATCTAACATGGTGTGTGTCTCCCCAGTACATGGAGAAGGAGGACGCTGTGAATATCCTGCAGTTCTGGCTGGCAGCAGATAACTTCCAGGACCAGCTGGCTGCTATGGCTGGCCAATACGACGGCCAGGAGGCCCAAAATGACGCCATGATCCTCTATGACAAGTAAGCCATCAGTTTCTTTATATATACACTGTGGCCAGTTTATTAGGTTATACCACCCCGTTCACGAAAATGGTTTGCTCCTACAGACAGTCACGTGGCCATGGCTTGCTATATAAAGCAGGCAGACAGGCATCGATGCATTCAGTTACTGTTCGATTGAACATTAGAATGGGGAAAAACAAATGACCTAAGCGACTTTGAGTGTGGTATGATTGTCGGTGCCAGGCATGCCGGATTCAGTATTTCAGAAACGTCCGTCCTCCTGGGCTTTTCACGCACGACACTGTCTAGGGTTTACTGAGAATGGTGTGACAAACAAAAAACATCCTGTGGGTGAAAACAGCTCGTTGATGAGAGAGGTCAAAGAAGAATGGCAAGAATGGTGCAAGCTAACAGACGGGCCACAAACAGACTAATAACGGCACAGTACAACAGTGGTGTGCAGAACGGCATCTCAGAACGCACAATTCCTCGTCACGGATGGGCTATTGCAGCATGTTCCACTTCTATCAGCTAAAAACAAGAAGAAGCGGCTTCAGTGGGCACAAAATCACCAACACTGGACAATTGAGGAGTGGAAAAACATTCCCTGGTCTGATGAATCAGTCAGAATTTGGCATAAGCAGCATGAGTCCATGACCCCATCCTGCCTGGTGTCAACGGTACAGGCTGGTGGTGTAATGGTGTGGGGAATGTTTTCCTGGCACACGTTAGGTCCAATGAGACCAATTGAGCAACGATTGCAGTGTCTCCAAGGCATTCCTAGTCGATCACCAAACATTTTAGTAAATGATAAAGGATAAAGCCTTGTGTTCATATTTTTATATATTTTGCGCTGTTGGCGGTAGGTGCATTTGATTTAGTAGCCCTAGCACCGGGAAGGCAAAGTGTTCCCATTTTTGAACCATTTCATGTGTCTAAAGGTAGAACTCCGCCTACCCAGCAGGCTCAGAGAGCAAATCAAGTGCAACTATAGGACTATCACTGGCCATTGAGAGGTCAGATCATGTGTCTGCAAAGTTTCCTCGAGCCGTAGACTGTAAAAATAAGCCTCGAACACGCACAGCAAATTTGATACTGTGAGATTTCTAAACGTTTAAAACCATGACTAGAGACTCGGCGAATACAGCAAAGAGCTGCTGTTTTTACGAGTAACACTTTTATAAGCCATATGTGTGTTCTCCCTACTTCCACTCACACTGCAAACAGCACTGCAGCTGTAATGAATGAGTATAGCAACGTTTTCCGATAAGCTTACATTGTTATTATTAGCGGCTTGTCTTTTTGAATATCAAAGAATATTTTGCATTCTCTGATCATAGGAGTAACAACATGAATTGGTGCATGAGGCAGAAATAATGCAGTGCGACTTAAGTTTTGTCATCAGCTGGAAGACTGTCCCGCTGAGAAAAGGGGACACCATTAGATGCAGGCCATCAGTACAGTAAAAAAAATAAAAGATTAAACTCACTCAGCTGTGCCTCACAAGTAATACAACAAATGATATATTACCAGTGGGATCATATACCTAAAATGTGTACATTTAATTTCAAAATGGTCTGAGAAGAACAACATTGGCAGGGCAATTGAAGCATAGCCAATATGCAGTGATAATGTATTGGGCGTATAGCCTACTGCACAAACCTTATTGCTACAGAACTGTTTTCAATTGGTTAAAAATAATCTGAGTAGTAGATCTTGGCTTGCGTTTTGACTCCCAAGTAATCTTGACTCAGAAAAGGTTGGTGACCACTGCAATAGAGCATCTTTGGGATGAGATGGAATGGGCTGTTCTGCCCATTGGAGGGCAGTTTATTTACTGCCCTCCAAACTGCAGCAACTGCATGATGCCATCGCGTCAGCATGGACCAACATCCCTGTGGAACGTTTCCTACACCTTGTAGAATCCATTCCCTGAAGAATTCAGGCTGTTCTGGAGGCAAAGTGGGTCCGACCCGGTACTAGATGGGTGTACCTAATAAACGGTGTATTTGCTTAACAATATCTTTGGTTTCACACCATCATTGTCTTTACACTATATTTGCCTTTACACTATATTTGCCTTTACACTATATTTGCCTTTACACTATATTTGCCTTTACACTATATTTGCCTTTACACTATATTTGCCTTTACAATATATTTGCCTTCACAATATATTTGCCTAAACACCTCAGCATTACTCAGTCTGGCTTGTTTATTGGGACACCAGTTTAATAGTGGTGGGATCTGTTTTCTCCCCAGGTATTTCTCACTCCAAGCCACCAAACCGCTGGGTTTTGATGACTCTGTACGGATGGAGATAGAGTCTAATATATGCCGGGAAGGAGGGCCTCTACCAGACTGCTTCACCACTCCACTCAGACAGGCCTGGACCACCATGGAAAAGGTGAGGGGTTGAAAGTCACACAGTAACATTTTACTTAAAAAGAAAAAAACATTGTAATTTAGCAGACACGCATATCCAGAGTGACTTACAGGAGCAATTAGAGGTAAGTGCCTTGCTCAAGGGCACAGACAGATGTTTCACCTAGTCTGCTCGGGATTAAACTCAGCGACCTTCTTGTTACTGGCCCAACACTCTTAACCTGGGTCAAATACATTTGTTGATACGGGACACACACAGGGGTCACTCTGCAAACTCACAACTGTAGCATCACTAGGAAATCAACTTAAAAAACAACATTATTAGATTGAACCATAAGGTTCAGATTACCAGTGACAGGCATTTGAGGTTATTGAAGGTAGTGGTACCAGAGCAATAAATATATAAATATTTGGCTCTGAGTTACCATGTTGTTGCCAAAGGCTAGGGATGATGCTGAAACACTTTGCCATGCTCTGAAGAAAACAGAAGACCTTTATGACTGAAAGGCATGTCCCTCTTGCATTTTCAAGGTCAACTTTGCTAATTTGAAGTTCATGTCATTTTTCTGCCCTCAGGTCTACATGCCAGGCTTCCTGTCGAGTAACCTTTACTACATGTATCTGAGTGACCTTATCAACTCTGTACGAGCGGATGAGTTTGTGCTGGTCAGCGCTCCCAGTCAAGGCGTGGCCACAGATAGTGACCGCAGCACCAATGCTACCGAGGGGTCTCAAACCCAGGTAGATAACCCCACACTTGACCTGCTCACACCCTGACATTTTCATGAGACATTTATAAAAGTTTGTCTACGTGCACTCGAATGAATGAATGTTCAACAGCAGAAGCACTCGTTCCTTTGTCTGTGAGTTGTTTTCCCTCCTGAACCGTTTAGGAGACAATGAACTTTGAGTAAATAGCTTCATACGTGGAATATTAGTCCCTATAGTTCTTCTCTAACCGTGCAAAGTGTAATATTTTTTCTCATTACAGCAAGCTACCAAAAAGGTGGCAGTAGTGAAAATCCTGAAAAATTTTGACGAGGCGATAACAGTGGACATAGCCAGTTTGGACCCAGAGTCCCTGTACCAGCGCCCCTACGCTGGGTAGGTCTGCCTAACCTCCTTATATATATTTTCAGCACTCTAAGTACTGTCATCTGTAAACAACATGTATTATTTCAACTATTTGATATGGTGTTTTTTTTTCTCCAAATGTTTCTCTACTGGATGATATTTTAGAAAATAGTTAAATAATGGTGCTAAATTTCCCCCATTGCTACCCCTGAACTGCCCTGATTTTACTAATGTAATATTCCCAAAAGGGTTATTTTGATGCAAGCTAAATAAGCCAGTGTAATGGCCACTGGTGTGTGACTAAACCACTCCAAATACAAACATGTTATGAATGAATATGTGATGTTAAAAAGCATATTTTCAAAGACTCCACCATGCGGTCCTCAGTGTGACCGCAGATTTGTAGGTTATCCACATTGCTATAAAGTAATCTAATAGGCCAAACACACAGGCTGATATAGTGCAGCCCCAGTTGTGTCCTAGTTGCAGTAAGAGATTAGCCTGGTCCCAGACCAAATGACAACAACGATAGGCGTTGGCTGTACAGCACAAACTAATGTGGGACCAGTCTAGTAAAAGGGGTCTGTCTCCATAGATATCTGGTATCTATGACATCATTGGCTATGTCCCCTCTCTATTCAGAAGAATGACGTTTGGGAAAGTCAACGAGCTGGGCCAGTTCATCAGGGAGGCCGAACCAGAGCCGGATGTGAAGAAATCCAAAGGTAACAGAAAAATACAAATTTACATGACAATATATCTTTCTTTTCTCTTATTTTCTCTCTTTTCCCTCTCCTCTCTCTCTCTCATTTTTTTTTTCTCTCTCTACTGTTCGTTGTTGCTTGTATAATTTTAGTGTCGTGTCACTCAAGCATGCATGGTGTGGGTATTGTCTTCTGTTCTCATCCTAACCGCAAACAGAAAGTAGGTTTAAATATGTGAGGCACCCCAAATACAACCCAAGGTGCTTTTAGTTCTTATAAAAGACTATACAGTATAACATTAATATATTATTTAGGATTTCTTAGAAGAGAACGTTCTCTGAGAACAGAAGAAATCCATATAAAAGTCCTGGACTAAACCTGTATATGTTGAATGCATTTTATGGTTCTAATCACAAACCAACTTTTCCAGCCCTCGGTTTCTTCCGAATGCATCGATTACATTCCAATAGAATTCTCTGCTGTGATACATTTTTCATGTACCTCGTATGTCTAGTATCTTTCAGAACAGTGGTTCCCAAACTTTATATAGTCCCGTACCCCTTCAAACATTCAACCTCCAGCTGCGTACCCCCTCTAGCACCAGGGTCAGCGCACTCTCAAATGTTGTTTTTTGCCATCATTGTAAGCCTGCCACACACACACTATACGATACATTTCTTAAACATAATAATGAGTGGAGCCTCCCGAGTGGCACAGTGGTTTAAGGTATTGGATCGCAGTGCTAGCTGTGCCACTAGAAATTCTGGTTTTGAGTCCAGGCTCTGCGACCAGGAGACCCATGGGGCGGCGCACAATTGGCCCAGCGTCGTCCTCTTTAGGGGAGGGTTTGCCAAGCAGGGATGTCCTTGTCCCATCGCGCACTAGCGACTCCTGTGGTGGGCCGGGCACAGTGCACACTGATGCAGTCGCCAGGTGTCAGGTGTTTCCTCCGACACATTGGTGCGGCTGGCTTCTGGGTTAAGTGGGCATTGTGTCAAGAAGCAGTGCGGCTTAGTTGGGTTGTGTTTTGGAGGACACATTGCTCTCGACCTTCGCCTCTCCCGAGTCCGTACGGGAGTTGCAGCGATGAGACGAGACTGTAACTACCAATTGGATACCACGAAATTGGGAGAAAAAGGGGTAAAAAATAATAATAATAATAATAATGATAACGTAAGAATGAGTGTAAGTTTTTGTCACAACCCGGCTCGTGGGAAGTGACAAAAAGGTCTTATAGGACCAGGGAACAAATAATAATATAATAATCAATAATTTTGCTCTTTATTTAGCCATCTTACATATAAAACTTTATTTGTTCATCGAAAATTGTGATTAACTCACCACAGGATAATGAGAAGGGTGTGCCTGAAAGGATGCACATAACTCTGCAATGTTGGGTTGTATTGGAGAGAGTCTCAGTCTTAAATAATTTTCCACACACAGTCTGCGCCTATATTTAGTTTTCATGCTAGTGAGGGCTGAGAATCCACTCTCACATAGGTACATGGTTGCAAAGGGCATCAGTGTCTTAACAGCGCAATTTGCCAAGGCAGGATACTTTGAGCGCAGCCCAATCCAGAAATCTGGCAGTGGCTTCTGATTAAATACAATTTTCACAAAACCGCTTGTTGCAATTTTGATGAGGCTCTCTTGTTCAGATATCGGTAAGTGGACTGGAGGCAGGGCATGAAAGGGATAATGAATCCAGTTGTTTGTGTCATCCGTTTAGGGAAAGTACCTGCGTAATTGCGCACCCAACTCGCTCAGGTGCTTCACTATATCACATTTGACATTGTCTGGAGGCTTGAGTTCATTTTCACACAAAGAATCATACAACGATGGAAAGACCTGTGTGTTGTCCTTGTTAACGCAGACAGAGAAGAGCTCCAACTTCTTAATCATGAACTCAATTTTGTCCCGCACATTGAATATAGTTGCGGAGAGTCCCTGTAATCCTAGATTCAGATAATTTGGGCGAGAAAAAACATCACCCAGATAGGCCATTTGTGTGAGAAACTCATCATCATGCAAGCGGTCAGACAAGTGAAAATGATGGTCAGTAAAGAAAACTTTAAGCTTGTCTCTCAATTAAAATTTTTTTTGTCAATACTTTGTCCCTTGATAACCAGCGCACTTCTGTATGTTGTAAAAGCGGTACATGGTCGCTGCCCATATCATTGCATAGTGCAGAAAATACACGAGAGTTGAGGGGCCTTGCTTTAACAAAGTTAACAATTTTCACTGTAGTGTCCAAAACGTCTTTCAAGCTGTCAGACATTCCCTTGGCAGCAAGAGCCTCTCGGTGGATGCTGCAGTGAACCCTAGTTCTTGCACACTCGCTACCACTCCACTATGTCTCCCTGTCATGGCTTTTGCGCAATCACTACAGATACCAACCCATCTTGACCACCAAAGTCCATTTGATGTCACAAAGCTGTCCAGCACTTTAAAAATATCCTCTCCTGTTGTCCTGGTTTCCAGTGGTTTGCAGAAGAGGATGTCTTCCTTAATTGACCCCCCTCCCATAAACGTAACAGACATATACCAGGAGCTGTGCCAGGCCCGCCACGCCTGTTGACTCATCCAGCTGTAACGCATAGAATTCACTGGCTTGTATGCGAAGCAATAATTGTTCCAAAACGTCTCCTGCCATGTCACTGATGCGTTGTGAAACAGTGTTGTGTGATGAAGGTATTGTCTGTATAGTTTTTTGGGCCTTTTCCCCCAGCATTGTCCCAGCCATATCCACGGCAGCAGGAAGAATTAAGTAATCCACAATAGTATGGGGCTTGCCTGTCCTAGCCACTCGGTAGCTCACCATATAAGACACTTCTAGCCCCTTCTTATTAATGGTATCTGTTGCTTTTATACATATCTTACTACTTGAAAGTCCTCTTAATTCTCGCTCCAAAAACAGGAAACGGAATGAGCAGCTACGTTTGGCTACATACGAACCGTTAGTGGAATTCCCACGAGAGAGTAACGATTAATGTGATTGTATATTCATTATTTGACTAAGCTACCTGTATCTGACATTGTGTTGTTATTTCGCTGAACACTAGATGGTTTAATTTTATTTTTGGCATTGAAACAAGGCTACTCAGGCAAGAAAATAATCTCACCCAAATGTGTAGCCCTGTTGGAAAATATACAGTTGAAGTTGGAAGTTTACATACACTTAGGTTGGAGTCATTTTAAAACTAGTTTTTCAACCACTCCACATATTTCTTGTTAACAAACTATAGTTTTGGCAAGTTGGTTAGGACATCTACTTTGTGCATGACACAATTCATACCGCTCAGGAAGGGGACACGTTCTGTCTCCTAGAGATTAACGTACTTTGGTGCGAAAAGTGCAAATCAATCCCAGAACAACAGCAAAGGACCTTGTGAAGATGCTGGAGGAAACCGGTACAAAAGTATCTATAGCCACAGTAAAACGAGTCCTATGTCAACATAACCTGAAAGTCTGCTCAGCAAGGAAGAAGCCACTGCTCCAAAACCACCATAAAAAAAAAGTCATACTACAGTTTGCAACTGCACATGGGGACAAAGATCGTACTTTTTGGAGTAATGTCCTCTGGTCTGATGAAACAAAAATAGAACTGTTTGGCCATAATGACCATCGTTATGTTTGGAGGAAAAAGGGGGAGGCTTGCAAGCCGAAGAACACCATCCCAACCGTGAAGCACGGGGGTGGCAGCATCATGTGGTGCGGGTGCTTTGCTGCAGGAGGGACTGGTGCACTTCACAAAGTAGATGGCATCATGAGATAGGAAATGTATGTGGATATATTGAAGCAACATCTCAAGACATCAGTCAGGAAGTTAAAGCTTGCTCGTAAATGGGTTTTCCAAATGGACAATGACCCCAAGCATACTTCCAAAGTTGTGGCAAAATGGCTTAAGGACAACAAAGGTATTGGAGTGGCCATCACAAAGCCCTGACCTCAATCCTATAGAAAATTTGTGGGCAGAACTGAAAAAGCGTATGCGAGCAAGGAGGCCCTGTCAGGAGGAATGGGCCAAAATTCACCCAACTTATTGTGGGAAGCTTGTGGAATGCTACCCAACACGTTTGACCCAAGTTAAACAATTTAAAGGCAATGCTACCAAATACTAATTGAGTGTATGTAAACTTCTGACCCACTGGGAATGTTATGAAAGAAAAGCTGAAATAAATCATTCTCTCTACTATTATTCTGACATTTCACATTATTAAAAGAAAGTGGTGATCCTTACTGACCTAAGACAGGGAGTTTTTACTAGGATTAAATGTCAGGAATTGTGAAAATCTGAGTTTAAATGTATTTGGCTAAGGTATATGTAAACTTCCGACTTCAACTGTAAATGGACTGTTATTATTATTTTTTATTATTTTACTTTTTATGTGAATCACGTTTTCATTTGCTATACCCCCGATGGCGTTGCGTACCCCAGTTTGGGAATACCTGTTTCAGAGGAACAATAGATGAGAGGCTTGTCCTCTCACTATTGACATCTTCACTCACTATTCTCTCTCTCTCCTTACAGGTTCCATGCTTTCTCTAGCCATGAAGAAACTTGTTCAAGGCAACTCAGATGAGGTGTGTACACCAACAAAACAAGCTCCTCTTGTGTTCAGTCTGTTTGAACTAATGAATAATAGGAATGATGAACATATTGAATTGTAACTTGTCTATGTGTGTTTAGGCCCAGGAGGAAATGGCCTGGAAGATCGCTAAGATGATCGTCAATGACGTTGTACACCAGGCGCACCATGACAGTCCTGACAAATCCACCAAGGTATGTCAAATTGTTCTGGATATCTGTATGCCCCAAGCCATTGTGTTTATCTAATACAGTATTCAAATATATCAAATAAAATGACTTCAGTCATGACAAGTTTACTGTTGTATGATGATTGTCTATCTCTCTCCCTAGTTATGACCCTCCAGTGGAGAACCAAAAGATTGTCACTTCCTTCATCCTATAGAGTCAGACAGAGTGACAGACAGAGGTCACCTAGTCCAGTGATGAACTGTACACTGGATTCACCTTACGGTGAAACGCATCAATGAAGATAGAAGAACAAAAGCATTCCATGATCTCCTGCATCAACTTGTACTGGTATGTGTGTGAATATATGTGCGTGAGCGAAAAACTTGAAGTATATCATCCATCCAACTCGTCGTAACACTATGAAGGTATCTCTGTGAACAAATGAAGTGGAAAAAGAAAAGCCAACAAGGCAGTTGCACAAAGAGCACCCGACTTCCTTCCTTCCAGAACAAAAAGGAGGGATGACAAACAAGGACACAAAATGGTGCTGAGTGGGGGCTGTCAGAAAGAGCAGCACTTCAGAAAGAAACAGTGCTGCTGTGGTTACCTCTGTTACTATGCCATCTAAGAGGGAGCCTGAAGGGGCCTGAAGCATCCTTCACTACACAATCACTAAGAAGACTAGGTTGTCCTCGCCATCTTCTCTCTGTACCACACCACCACTACCGCCTTTGCCCATTCCTCATTCTTTGTTTTTAGATTAAATCAATTTGAAAGTGGCCAGACTGATGCCAAAAAAAAAATACCGCTGGAAGTTAGGGGCTTTGTACAGTTTTATTTTGCGGCAGATGCTTATATTCCTGGGCCGTCCTGGAGTATTTTGTCAGTGGGGTGGGTTACTATGATGTGATGGGGAGTCAGGTTGAGTTGTCTTGTCCTACCCTCCTGGCTGTGCCCTAATATACTTTATAGAGCAGGTCAGACATGTTACAGTCAAACTGGAATGGACCTTCTTCATTTCCTGGTCTTGCCATCTACCTGTAGCTCTGGCGACCCCTGGCACCTTGTCCATATCATTACAGAGCGTAGGCTAATGAATAGATACTTCTTATTATGGCCAGAAGAAGACGTGCTACAGTTGCAGTGAAAGAAGAACTCCAGGCTACTCCATGTATTGTTATAAATATGTAGATTTCTGGTTTACCCCCATATATTAATGGTAGTTATTTTTTATGGTGATTGTTGCAGTTTTCTTTTTTGTATGTACTGTCAAAAGCAATGTTTAAGCAAAACTCATTGAAGTGTACTCTGTGAATATAATGTTAATATTATTAGGACTTTGCTTGAACCTCATTGAGATGTGTGGAAAAGAAACAGAAAATACTATTTTGGTACTATGTACCACTAATATTGTTTCTCTGACCTATGTGTTCTTAATCTATAAAATATTTAGATTGTGTTTGATTTAAATATATATTATTGAAATGTTTGCCTTGTTTGTCTATTTTGGTTTTTATACAGAAGGGACAGAAATGTTACCAATGATGGAACATTACAGAATTCCTTCTCTTTGCACTGATTATGTATGAAATCTTGTCTGCTGCCAAACAGGGATGGATTTGGCTCTATTTCAGTCGTCATTAGCTTGTTGGCTGATCATAGTTTGTGGCCATCACGTTGTTAATTGCACTTAGGTATTTAACCTCTAGCATTGCCAGATGGTAATGCAACCTGTAATTCAGAAAATTAAGGCTCATCCCAGTGCAGTTTCAAGTGTGTGGTTAGCTTTTGCATAAGCTCTATTGGTGTTGATGCTGCAGTTTTGCGCATCCAAATTGTTTTATCCTAATTTTCTGTTGTACAGTGTGATACTTTATTGTAAGTATTTTATGGTGTTCAGATATTAAAACGTTTCTGCCTGTATTGTAGCTAAAGTAGGTATCAAACAGCAAAATCAGATTTTTCTTGTTGGAATGCCATTTAACCAGTGGGGGGCAATGTGGACTGTATTGAAACGTAAATGAACAATAGAAATGTCTAACTACAAATTATTACCAATAAGTATATAATACTTTAGATGTTTGTTTTAACGACAAAACATCGTTTTGTCCAATAATAATTGGGACTAGGTTACTTCACTGTAAATGTTTTGCCAAATGTGCAATCTTTCTGGTTTAGTATCACTTTGCTCTAAACATGTATTTACCTACCGTAAGTAACATGAGGACACAAGTGAAGGTTTACAACATTTCTCTTGATGGGGATACGCCCACTTGAGTATTCCCAGTGCGCAATGACGCGCGCGCCAATGTGTACACTTTTGTTGTGTTGCGCGCTGGTTACCACGCGTAACCAAAACCACGGCTTCTCCTGCTGAACAAAGCGCGGCGACTCAAAACCTGGACCTATAGACAGCAACTGCAATCCTAACCATAGGTTCTATTTTACATCTCGTGAGTAAAAGTCTATGAAGATAATTTGATAGTTCCGTATTTCCAGGCGGCGACCATATACGGAATGACAGTTGCGCATCTCTGTTTCGGGTGTGACAAACAGCTTTTGTGTCCTGCTGTGACTCATATTTCTAGATTCTCAAGTATAGTCGCGGATAGCCTATTTAAAGGAGACATTACTTCTTGTTGAGGTGGCAGCTTGTTTACCTAGAAGTGCTCATGTTTGACTCTTATGAAATCCAGAGCCGGTGTTTGGGTCACTGGAATATCCCTTTAAATCATTACGGAAAACAAATTGTTAACTAGTTCTGTTGCTGCAGGAGGCTGCTGATGTAATATTTGTTGGGGAGAGCTTCAGCTGATCTCTTCTGGGTGTGTGAGCTCCAAATGCATTCATTGCTGGATCGGAAGAAGAAAGAAGCAGGGGTTGGGATCGATCTGTCTCCGAGCTACTCGTTGCCCCAAGCTGCGAGGATGTTCAGCTGCGTGGGCTGCTTTTGGGTATTCCTGTCCTACGCTCTGGTCGCTATCTGTAGTTTCAGTTTTATATCATCTGCGTGGATTGTCAAGGACCATCTGAAAAAGGACTCTGTGAGCTTCGGCTTACTTTTTCACTGCTCTGAGTCCCTGGACCATATGTACAGATGCTACACCTTCGGAGGATTCGGGAAATTCGCTGAGATTCCATCCAGCTCTTGGCAGGTACATGACCATACATGAATCATACATGCAACACTTGAATACATGTTTTATGGTAACAAATTAGTAAACAGTGTTGCATACAATTGCAACAATGTTTATTACGTTATTACATCTCAATTACATAGCAACTACATGATCATGTAGAGGCACAAAGGATATGTGTTCATTATGTTGTCTGTGATGAGCAAACATACTCCTGTGTCTTTATAAGACCAGCTGAGAGAGGACTTTGAGCCATTGCAGCTCATCCATCACTGTCTTGAGTGTATTCAGGACTCAAGGCAGTGAGTCCTATTGAGACATTAGTGTTGTTGATGATGGGCATGGCAGCATGCACAATCAATGAGATTGAACTAAAGCCAACCAAACGTTAAACAGAACACTTGCTGCACACTGATCTCCCAAAGGAGTAGGTATAGATTTCCATTAGGTGTTGTTCAAGCTCATAGTCAACAGGTGTTATTGAATTAGTTATGTCACAATGAAAGGTCCTTGAGACCTGTTGACAAGGCTGGGGTTGTGGATTAACCTTCACAGCAACAGGCTCTCTGGTGGTTGGATAGAGAGGGGCCTCGTGCCATCAGTGTCTATGTTGGCTAATCTCTCACAAAGCATAGCATATTGCTTAATTTAGTTACGGTCATTAATGGCTCACAAACTATGAGGGAGCGATGCTCTTGCTCCTCTTGTTAAATAGATGATGGTTTTTAACAATCAATGGTCTTAATGTAGTAGCAGTGATCCACTTTTGAAAATGTGACAAGCATGAACCTTCAGTCTGTGAACACCAAAAATATGTCATAAAAAGCATTATAATTGAACACTTTGAAGTCCATTCAAAATAGAATGCGGGCATGTGCTAAGAAAAGACTGGGGTAAAGCTATGGGACCTTGTGCCAAGTTAAATCAAGAGATGACTGTCTAAGTGATGTTGGCTAACCTCCCGCCAAATTTAATGTGTGATTGTGTAAGTTATCTTATTTGCAACGGGGGCAGCCAGAAGCATGGGGCTCCCCAGGAGTCCAGTTGCATTGCACCATGGGCATTCCCGTAGAGCTGTCCAGTGCATTCCAATCCTTTTCATTCTAGATTAGAAAGAGCAAGCCAGTTAGATCCACCACGATGCTGTAAAAAAAACCATGCAATATCCCACCAGCTTCGTCAGGAGTTATGATTATGTATGAGCAGGATTAATTAACATATGAAAGGAATATATAATTAAGTGGCAGTTCAGATATAGTAGCTAGGGGCTGTGTGCAGGAAAGAATCAAATGTGTAGCTACTATAGTTTTCCCACACAGGTAGAAGATGGGATTTATAGTGAATCAGGCAAACAGGTCTGATCAGAGTACACAGTCTAATACAAAGCAGAGCAGAATGGGTTAATATTTCTATACTTTTAGCCCTTCATATTTTCAAATTATGAAGATTCAGATTTTGTTGATAGGAGGTACTGTATTGCTGAATGGGCATTCCATTTATTTGTGCTGACAACTAATGTTCCATGGACCTTTTTTAGAGTGTTATCACTTTATTTGAAGGGTTTCATCTCTGGGTTTTGACACATTTCGGAGTAGTCTCACCTGTTCAGACAGCCAGGCAATACAGTACCTTCAGTACCCAGAGAGTTGCTGACTGAGCAAAGTCCTTCTTGTACTGTGCCTAGTAGAAGTCTACACACCCAAAACACATTTACAGAAATGTTAATGCCAAAGACACACCAGAATGTATTTGTAAGAGGTGGTCTAGTCTTAATTCTGACATAAATTTACTTGACAATCAGAGACAAGGTTTTGAATATTGCTGTGCTGAGATGACCGATGTCACCTGTTAAATCCACTTCAATCAGTGTAGATGAAGGGGAGGAGACGGGTTAAAGAAGGATTTTTAAGCCTTGAGACAATTGAGACATGAATTGTGTATGTGTGCCATTCAGAGGGTAAATGGGCAAGACAAAATATTTAAGTGCCTTAGAACGGGGTATGATACTATGTGCTAGGCGGACCGGTTTGAGTGTGTCGATCTGCATTTTCCCACTCAACAGTTTCCCGTGTTTATCAAGATTGGTCCACCACCCAAAGGTCATCCAGCCAACTTGACACAACTAATGGAAGCGTTGGAGTCAACATAGGCCAGCATCGCTGTGGAACGCATGCCCCGATGAGGCTGTTTTGAGGGCAAAAGGAGGTGCAACTCAATATTAGGAAGGTGTTCCTGATGCTTTGTACACACAGTGTATGTTGCCCTAAGAGTTGTGCAAAGTTGGTAGTCTTATTCTGCCACCAATTATTTACTCTGGGGTGAGAAGACCTACAGCTTTTACATTTTCTTTGTTTTCATTTAGAAAGTTTTCCACAATTTTCTTTCACTTTGAAAATATTGAGTATGCTGTGTAGATCTGTAGGAAAAACATGAATCCTTTTTAGATTGACATTTTAAGGCAGCAAAATTTGAAGACTGTGAATGGGGTGTGCAGACTGTCACTAGGCACTGTACATGGATACATCTGTGATCAGTTTGGCCCAAGCACAGCATCACAGTATCCCATGCTGCGTCATAGTAGCATAGCATCCCAGCATCATTAATAAGTTACGGTCCCCGCCTCACCCCCTCCAGGCTGACACCCCTCATTGGTGTGCAGATTATTCCGCTGATGCTCTTGTCCTCCTTTTTTTTAAACTCCACCTCTCTCCCACACACAAAAACACACACAATATGCATGCCGAACACACAAAAACACACACATGCACACACAAATATGCACACACACACATACAAACACACCAACCCCCAACATTCACACTACCATCTACAACCATCACCTTCTGTTCCCCTCTGTATATGACAGGGTAAAAGGCCCCCCTATCTCAGAAAGCATGGGGTCTGTGGAGTCCATCAGTGAGGGGCTGTGTTCAGCTGGCCTACAATGAGAGCTCACACTGATCCGTGTGTACAGAGCCCAGTAGAGGGGACAGAACAAGGAGGGCTTCGGCTTTCTCACACTCCCTCTGTGCCTGGCCTAGATGTGCTCTGGTTCTGTGGTCAATTTCTGTCCTCCCTCCATGTTTTAAAGCCCTGGTTGGCCTGCGCTGCCATCCAGCCTTGGCACTGAGGAGCCAGCCAAGAGATGTGCCAGGCTGCAGCCCTGACTGGCAGGCCTGATAGTGTCTGCTACAGTGGCAACTACCTCTGGGATGGAATGAGTGTGTTAAACAAACGGGTTGAAAACACATGCACAGATGTAAGACCTGATCTCGTAGAATAGAACACAAATGCGATACAACGGAATTATACAGTAATTATACTCTATTACAAAGTTATATAATCAGTCAATATAATACATTCTCTAAACAGAATTGCATAGTTTACTATAGTATTAAGGAATGAACTGAAACGGAGGGGATTATTAGAACCAACTCTGATTATATCAAGTCATTTCTCCACCTCTCTCATAAGACTGACTGAGTTGTGTTGATGTTATTGTCCTCAAAGCAGCCTGAGTGCCGCCTGCGCATTCTGGGGCTGCAGGCAGCGCTTGACAGGCTGGTAGGTGTCAGTCAGTCCAGGTGTTAGGTTGGAGGAAGTGTTAGCGAGGGGCTTGTACTCAGACCTGCTACTAGGTAAAGTGTGAAGGAGGAGGAGGTGATGCTCATCTCACCTGCCAGAAGAATTTCACTTAAGTTGTTAGTAGCTTAGTGTGCTTCCAGCAGGTGAAGGCTGGTATCGTCTGGCTCCACCCACAGCTGTAAACACTGGCACTGCTGGATTAACCTTGCCCTGTAGCATGCTGGATTAGTTCCCCCGTCTTGACACATCCAACTGCTTTGTGAATGGTGTGAGTTTCTGTGTGTGTGCGTGCGTGTGTACTTCTACAAAGATTGTCATGGTTGCAATGTAGATGAGTCATGGCCAGTCTCCAGAAACAGTGATTGGAAAATGTGAAGTTCATCCTCATCTTTTGTTTCTCTTCAGAAAATGGCAGGTTGATAAGCCTGAGATTCCCAGGGTTTGGAGGGACCAGTTGTCAAGCAATCAACTCAACAATGCAATACACAACATAATCCTCTCCTCAGACTTCCATACAGAGCTGCCAAAATGATGAGTCATGTATTGTCCTTTCAGACATCTTGTTTTAAATACTTAATTTAAGTCTGTGAAAACACTTCCTTCCTTATATACAGTTGACGTCGGAAGTTTACATACACCTTAGCCAAATACATTTAAACTCAGTTTTTCACAATTGCTGGCATTTAATCCTAGTAAAACTTCCCTGTCTCAAGTCAGTTAGGATCAACACTTTATTTTAAGAATGTGAAATGTCAGAATAATAGTAGAGAGAATTATTTATTTCAGCTTTTATTACTTTCATCACATTCCCAGTGGGTCAGAAGTTTACATACACTCAGTTAGTATTTGATAGCATTGCCTTTAAATTGTTTAACTTGGGTCAAACGTTTCGGGTAGCCTTCCACAAGCTTCCCACAATAAGTTGGGTGAATTTTGGCCCATTCCTCCTGAGAAAGCTGGTGTAACTGAATCAGGTTTGTAGGCCTCCTTGCTCGCACATGCTTTTTCAGTTCTGCCCACAAATTTTCTATGGTATTGAGGTCAGGGCTTTGTGATGGCCACTCCAATACCTTGACTTTGTTGTCCTTAAGCCATTTTGCCACAACTTTGGAAGTATGCTTGGGGTCATTGTCCATTTGTAAGACCCATTTGCAACCAAGCTTTAACTTCCTGACTGATGTCTTGAGATGTTGCTTCAATATATCCACATAATTTTCCTCCCTCATGATGCCATCAATTTTGTGAAGTGCACCAGTCCATCCTGCAGCAAAGTACCCCTACAAAATGATGCTTCCACCCCCGTGCTTCACGGTTGGGATGGTGTTCTTCGGCTTGCAAGCCTCCCCCTTTTTCCTCCAAACATAAAGTTGGTCATTATGGCCAAACAGTTCTATTTTTGTTTCATCAGTTGTTGTTGTTTCATTTGTCCGTGATGGGTACGCCGTGGAACTTAAAACTTTCCACCTTCTCCACTACTGTCCCAAAACGTTGCAGTCGCTGATGTCTCTCTGGAAGGCAATCCTTGCTCGGATTTCGTATACCTTGTTGTCCAGAGACTGGACATTGGCAAGTAGTATACTCGGGAGCGGTGCGTGATGTGCCCGTCTACGGAGCCTGACCAGAACACCGCCCCGTCTACCCCTTCTCCTGTGCCGCCGTTGTTTTGGGTCGCCGGCTGGGATCCAGTCTATTGTCCTGGTTGGTGGACCAAACATAGGATCCGCTTCGGGAAAGTCGTATTCCTGGTCGTAATGTTGGTAAGTTGACGTTGCTCTTATATCCAATAATTCCTCCCGGCTGTATGTAATAAAACTTAAGATTTCCCGGGGTAACAATGTAAGAGGTAATCCATAAAAAAACAAAATACTGCATAGCTTCCTGAGAACGTGAAGCGAGGCTGCCATCTCTGTCTTCGCCGGAAGTAAAATGGCTCTGTGTGGAAGTGGAATGCTCTTCAAATGGAATTAACTGAACTTTGGGGTGGGGTTGGATAGTCCAGGCAATTCCTATTTCTTTCTGCACTGTACCTATATGGCATCAGGGGGAGGAGGCAATGATGTGCTCCACTTGAATCTGATAGGGCCCTCTGCCTGCCCAACAAAATAGGGAGTCCAGCCCCCGGGTGTTATCAGAGGCTGCTGCTGCTACTGTAGATAATAAAATGATGGACGAGGCCTATGTGTGTATGTGTGTGTGTGTGTGTGTGTGTGTGTGGTCTCTACTCTTGAGGTCCTGGAGCCTCTCCTTGTTTTGAGACAGGAAATGAGAAGCATGGCAGCTTGCAGGTTGGGCCAAGCCAGGAGCCAAGGTCCCAGAAGGGCCCATATATTACAATGGCACGGGAGTTAATGGATTCCCTGTCACTCCCCAAGATATATACCAGTTACGCCCATGCACTTTCACAATGAAGAGTTGCAAAATCTCTCCAAATCGAAAGCACTCTGTCTGTCCTTTTCCTGGTGCAGCCTTAGCCTAAGGTTTTTCTCCCTGTAGATGTACTGTTTTTTTCGCTCCCCAATATCTCTGTGTAATGTCTCCTCCCCTCCACCCTTTCAGTAGGAGTAGGCCTCCGATTCATGGCTAATGGGATAGCTAGCTAATGGGATAGCTAGCTATGAGCTATCCCATTAGTGGTGAAAGGTATTTGTCCAGGAATGTGTATCTCTACTATAGATGATATTATGTGGCCTAATAATAGTAAGTGTGTCCCCAGCCAACCGGGAGCATTCTCAGAACATTAGCTAAGATTACCATTAAGTTCTAGTTAGGGTTTTATCTAAAATTAGGATGATAACATCCCAAAAACAGTCAGAAGGTTTTAGATTTTTTTTAAACATTTTTTTGATGAATATTCTTTTGATGAAATATCCTTGGAATGTCCTTTTAACATTCACTAAAATCTGTACATCTGTAACATCCACCACAAAACATTCCCCAAAAGTTCTCATTAGGTTTCCAGTTAATGTAATAACACAATGTACCAGTAATGTTTTCCCAGCAAACCAAAATTGGTTCTGTTAAAGTTTTCAGAACATTCGTTAGGTCGCGGTAAATGTTCTCATAACACAAAAACTGTCCATTCGTTTTGAAGATTATAATACATTTGTATAAAATATTCCCCTAATGTTACAAGAATGTTCCAAGAAGACATTTAATCTTTTGTTTAAAGGTTTGCAGAATGTTTCATTAGGTTGTAGGAACAGTCTGGTGAGAACATTGTGCGGACTTCGTGGCTGTAACTACATATTAGGACATTAGGAAGCAGAGACCGAGAGAGGAGAAGCAAGCAGAGAGAGAGGTTAGTGCAGTGGTTTCCAAATTTGGGGTTGGGACCCCATGTGTGGTCCCCTGAGAAAATCTGTACTAATCTTATCAAACAAGTTTGGAACTTAAATAAGATCTGTTTTAATATGAACATCTCCACATACCTATCTTCCCTTACAGGCCTACAATAAAATACAATCAAAATGTTTTTTTTTTATCATATGGTTTTGTTTCGTCACTGATGCTACGTTTCAGTGTGAATCATTTCTCATATTTCCCCTCTTTCAGGGGTGGTATACCATTACAATTGTTTAGCCACTTTAGCCACTTTAAACAATTCTGTATATAATGTTTACAAACCCGACATTACTCATATCAAATGTATATACTGTACTCCATACCATCTACTGCATCTTGCCTACGCCGATCAGCCATCGCTCATCCATATATTTATATGTACATACTCGTATTCATTCCTTTACACTGTGTGTATAAGGTAGTTGTTGCGAATTTGTTAGATTACTTGTTAGATACTACTGCATGGTCGGAACTAGAAGCACAAGCATTTCGCTACACTCGCATTAACATCTGCTAACCATGTGTATGTTACAAATAAAATTTGATTTGATTTGTTTGTAGATCGACTGAGGTGAATGAACCTGCAGCAGCCAAGGTGATTTTTGCTGTTCTCCAAATAGCATTTTTTAATTACGTTTTCTATGTAGAATTGTAGTAAATACATTTACATTTTATTTAGTGATGTCCCCCCCACACTGCCGGACCTCTCTAAAACTCAAACCCTGGTTACGGCCCTGGAGACATCGGCGGAATGAATACACCCCTGATTACATGCAAACACAGTTCACGTTCATAGCAGCCACATACAAACAGCATGATCACTTTGCTCATTAATTCCTTCTCGCATCTATGTGCTCTCCTCCGCTCCCCTCTTCCCTTCACTTGTGGATTTCAGTGCAGCTGTCTATGACCAGGCAAAACAACTTTCCAAGCCAAACCTTCATATCATAACCGCTACACACAGCCAACATCGATGTCACCATATTAGCTAATGTCCTAGTCAACATAGCTTTCTATTTTTTACCCCTTTTTCATGATATCCAATTGGCAGTTAGTCTTGTCCCATCGCTGCAACTCCCTTACGTAGAGAGGCGAAGGTCGAGAGCCATGCGTCCTCCGAAACACGTCCTTGCCAAGCCTCACTGCTTCTTGACACACTGCTCGCTTAACCCGGAAGGCAGCCGCGCCAATGTCGAAGGAAACACTTGCAACTGGCAACTGCATCAGCGTGCACTGCGCCCGGCCCGCCACAGGAGTCACTAGTGCACAATGGGACAAGGACATCCCTGCCGGCCAAACCCTCCCCTTTTTTGTGGTCAGTCACCCTCTCTAAGCACGAGTGGAAGTGCACCATCCCAAAATGCACTGGATGTGTAATACAGCGATCTAGGAAGAGATTGAGACGGGGCTGGAAATGATTTAGACAACAGATGATGTGTCCTTTGACAGCTCACCTTATGAGAAATCAGGTGTGTGTGGTAAGATGCTTCTGTCTGTCTCAAACAGACAGAAGCCTAGTGGTTAGAGCATTGGGCCAGTAACCGAAAGGTTGCTGGATCAAATCCCCGAGCTGACAAGGTCAAAATCTGTTCCCCGGTAAGCTTGCCTAGTTAAATAAATAAAATAAAAATCATACATGCCTAGAGGCCAGGATCTGACTGGTGCCATTCAGGCTCTGACTGGTGACTGGTGCCATTAAGGCTCTGACTGGTGACTGGTGCCATTAAGGCTCTGACTGGTGCCATTCAGGCTCTGACTGATGTCATTAAGGCTCTGACTGATGTCATTAAGGCTCTGACTGGTGCCATTAAGGCTCTGACTGGTACCAAAACGAATGGCTACAATTTACATCCATGCTGTTGTGGCACTTCTGAATTAATTAAATTCTCTATAGGCTTGACACCATTTCGCTCCACCCTCTCTATGTGTATGTGTGTCTTTTAGCAGGGTTGGGATAAAGCAGAACTCAACTTTCCCTTGTAAATTTGTGGACATAGGAGAATAAAGTAATCTTATTTTGCTGTCAAGATCCATTTGATCATAGTAGTTAGTGCAAGGTGAACAGGTTTACCTGTAAGCAAAGCCCCAGTTCCTCAGGGCCCATTAATTCCCAACTGAAATCTTGTCTATTGCCGGTTTGGTCGTCAGTCAGTCAGTGGTCTGGGTCTGGCTGATGTTGAGCCAGTTCAGAGGGAAATCCAATTTCAAACCAATTTAGCTCATGTGATTGAGAGAAGCTCAGGCCTTTGTCAGTGGGGTCAAATTGTTATAGACCTGGGATTTAGGATTTGGGGTCAGGATTTGTGGCTTCCGAGTGAGTTTGGTGGTGAAGGAAGACATATTGGGTTTCAGGGGGTCAGTAGGCTTTGGGTGAGTGTGATGATAGAGGCAGACACGGGGGTGCAGAGGGGTCAGGTGGCTTTGAGTGAGTGTGATGATACAGGCAGGTGCATGGGGGGGTCAAGGTGGCTTTGGGTGAGTGTGATGATACAGGCAGACACATGGGGGTGCAGTGGGGTCAGGTGGCTTTGGTTGAGTGTGATGATAGAGGCAGACACAGGGGGGTGCAGGGGGGTCAGGAGGAGTAACACAGGGGGACTGAGATTTAACCTGATGCCTACAGTGTGATGGATGCAACTGGTGGGCCTGAAGGTGATACAGAAGGATGGAGAGATGGAAAGAGAAAGAGACAGAGAGAGATGGAGAGACAGAAACTGATGCAGGTGTTCTCTTATTAGGCATACCACCAGGGGGATCATCCCTTTGTATGTATCCCTATGTGGCTGTTACGTCATATACTGTACAGACAATTCTCACTCACTTCTTATTTCAAAATTAGGATGAGAATTGTGGCAAAAGAAATAGCTTCATGTAACTTGTATTTCACTGGCTGAATTCAACCCACTGCAGAAATTTCATCAACTCCGTCTCTCACATCCTCAAATTAGTATCTTCCTCTGCTGAATTTTTACTCTTTGCTTTCGTTATATTTAAGACCCTCTGATCAGCAATTCCCAGGTAGAAACAGATCTGTGGCTTACTAATCAAGAACAGGGATGGAGGGATGGAGGAAAGGAGGTAGAGAAAAAATTGAGAGAAACTGAGAGAGAGAGAGAAATAGGAGAGAGCGACAGAGAAGGATGGAGAGGGAGAGAGAGAGTGATGTAGAGAGTGACTCAGGAAGCTGCTGAGTCATGCTGTTCTGCGTGACCGCTGTCCATTTGTCGACCAGCATGTCATCTCACCGCCTGCCTCCATTGTAGACCCAGAGGGTAGTTTATGTATTGATTTAACAGGCAACGCTCAAACATTTCTTTTTCCATAAATGATAGATAGCTCACTTGACTTGATGCATGGAGCCAGGTTCAGGTTGTAGCCGTGAGCTAGTCTCCATCAGTAGTCACTGCACAGAGGCCAGGGATAATGGAGGAAAGCAAGAGGGGAAAAGAACACTTCAGCACTAATGCTGTAAATCACCCAACAAATGTTGTACAAGGTTGATGTCTAAAAGAAGAAGAACAGCATTTCTTTTTGATTATATCATCTTGAATTATAGATGATTTAGGGAGTCCCGTGTGAGCCCTCCATGGCTGTCTCTATAGAAATTGGATCTAGCTCTCTCTCTTTCTCTCTACCCGATGAAAAATGTAAAACAAGATTTTCGGGGCACTCTTCTAAAGCGCTTAAACATAAAGTGCTTCAAAGCCTTTTTAAACATCTTTAAGAGTCAGGCGATTCCTGCAGCTTGAGAATAAAACGTTTAATTATTTAGGAGTAGAATTCTGTAGAGTTAAATATACACTATATTTAGGTAGAGGGGACACAACCTGTTTAGCTGATATTTGAAATATATACAGCTAAATGTCCAGTATGTCTACCTATTGTTGTCAGAGCAACTCTGGAAGCCTGGCAAATTAAGCTTTTGAAAATATGATTTGCTGGAGGCGTTTCTGTAATCCATCCTTGCTTGTTTGTTATCATGACACGTTCAGGTAATAACCACACGTGTAGAGGCCACTCTGGTGGTTTCTGAGGTAATCTACGGCAAGGAGTTTGTTTGTAATCTATTACATTTTTTGTACCAAAAACTTTGACAACAACTTAAAAAAGACAGCCACTAATAAAAAACACATTTGCCTAAAATAAAATTAGTGTTCCCAATTATTTTGATTTCAAACTACAAAAAAAGCCCATAGTTAATCCATTACCAATTCACTCATGTTCTGTGTAGGTCACAGTAGGGGATAGTGCAGTGGTTGTAGTCTGTCAGTAACGGCTGGATAAGATTTGTTTATTCCCAATCTATCCCAGACCTCTGAACACAAGTTAACTCTGATTAATTAAGCACCCAGCACATAGTGACAAACCCCTCCTTTACGACTAAGGTTCCTCAGCGTATTGTTGTTCAGTTGCATCATTCCCAATTGAACATTGAGAAGATTCTTTGAAACTTTGTTTCAAACCCAGCAATTAGGTTAATTTACCTCTGTGTAGAGCATCCAACCTATAAACATGTCACATTTTATTTTCTTACTTTCAGAAATCAAATGTATGAGATTATGACGGACTCCAAGTTTCTTCTTTGTAATGTTTTTTGATTTTTGATTTATTTTGAAAAAGCAAGCAGGTGTCTGAAACTTCTTTACTTTCCTGGACTTATAGGAAGGATCCTTACATTGATTTGGGTTAGAGAGTTGATTGACGTTGAACATGTTGCTACTGTATGTACAGGTAACTGCCAAAATATGGGAAACACTTCAGTAAATGAGGGATACAAAGTATATTGAAAGCGGGTGCTTCCACACAGGTGTGGTTCCTGAGTTAATTAAGCAATTAACATCCCATCATGCTTAGGGTCATGTATAAAAATGGCAAGTTGACCATTATTTTGTCTACCATGGCTAGAATAGATCTCAGGGACTTTGAGGGGTCTCAAAGGACCATAGGGGGGTTTAAAAAGTGTGTGTGTGTGTGTGTGTGTGTGTGTGTGTGTGTGTGTCTCAGTCACCAGATCTCAACCCAATTGAACACTTATGGGAGTTTCTGGAGCGGTGCCTCGCATCCATCCAATAGAGTTCCAGACACTTGTAGAATCTATGCCAAAGCGGATTGAAGCTGTTCTGGCAGCTTGTGGTGGCCCAACACCCTATTAAGACACTATGTTCGTATTTCCTTTATTTTGGCAGTTACCTCTAGATGGATGACAGTTTTATCCCAACTAGTCTGTTAGCTGCTTTAACAAGCAGTAGTTGTGTTGTGGAGGCCAAGGCTGATATAGTATAGACAGCCTCAACCCTCTACAGTTCATCACACACTCTCTAACCATCTGTCGCTATACTAGGCTGACAAATCTCTCATCCTTTTTGACTGGTTGACAATATTCACAAATAGGTTTCTCTCATAAACAACATTTTCTCCAGAGTTTTGTTCCGACTCACTCAGAAGAGCTGAGAACACTCCTCTCAGATGACTTATTATCCTACATTCTGCCTTTAGAAAGCTTTGTAGTGATTATTACAAAGTTCTGTCAATCAGAGACTAAATACTACATGTTTTAGTGTGTATGGATGGAGATGGAGCCTTTTATCAAGTTTTTGTTAATCCATTCCATTCATTTTTAAAGAAAGAGGGAAAAGTAATGTGCTGTTTACCATAACTAACAGGGCCGGGTACAGTATGGTAAGATTATGCATATCTAATCAGGCTGTTGGTAAATAAAACACTCACAGTGAAAGCAAATTTTGTTACTATCAGACCTTCCAGAGCAAGGGAACATGATATTTATAAGTGTGTGGGTTTGTACAGTATTATAGAAATAACTGATGTGGATTGGAAAATTCCTTTACTAACTCACCCCTCTCTCTGCATCCCTTTCTTTCTATATCTCTCTCCTCCTCTCATCTCTCTCTCCCTCTCATCTCTCTCTCTCCTCCTCTCATCTCTCTCTTCCTCTCACCCCTCTCTCATCGTTCTCTCCTCCCCTCTGCTCTTTTTTTCTCCCTTCTGCTCTCTCTCCTCCTCTCATCTCTCTCTCTCTACCCTCTGCTCTCTTTCCTCCTCTCTGCTCGCTTTCCTCCTCATCTCTCTCTCCTCCTCCTCTCATCTCTCTCCTCCTCTCATCTCTCTCTCATCTTTCCTCCCCTCTGCTCTCTCTCCTCCTCATCTCATGCCCCTCCCTCTGCTCTCTTCTTCGTACAGCTCAGTGTTGCTTAGTCTAAGAAATAAATCTAACATAATTGTAGGATTCTGCCTCTGTATTCCACTTGCTGTTTGTAAATGTGCCAGACATACATGCGTAGCTACATAGGTTTACTCTAATTAGCACAATCACACATAGTTGACTTAGATTTATTTGGCTTGTTTATCAGGTAGATTTCTATCATTTCCACCCTCAACTTCATGCAAACATACCATTTTGAATGACTACTGTTCATATATCTACTTGCTTTTTCTGTACTTCTATATTCCCATGTGTTTTTCTTTGTTCTCTGTTTAGCATGAGCCTCAAAGCAAAAAACAAATGCTGTGTTTGTTTGTTATCAAAATAATTAGGGAGAAAAAAATTGATCAATTAAATTAGTCCTCTATTGAAAGAGAAGAAGAAAAAGGAAGAAACTGAGCCTCTTTTCTCTCTTTGACAGCCCCCTTCCGCTAACCTGGTATAAAAGAGGCCTTTTCAGAGGCTCTCGCCCGATCCCTTGGCTAGTCTGAGACTGGGACTGGGATGTCATCATTAACACAGCTCTGTGAAGACAGTTCACACCATCCATTTTTCTTCGATCGGATCTGACTGTTGTTGTGATATATTATTTGCCACAGTCCAATGGAGTGGGTAGGAGGGAAGGAAAGGAGTTGGAGGGAGGGAGGGAGTTTGGGAGCTAGTCAGGTGAGGAAGAGGTGGTTATTTTATCCGCTGTACCTGAACCTGTGCCTGCCTCCCCCTGGGACAATAACATCCATTTAATTGAGACTGGGGGGAGATGGTTGGGGGAGAAGAGGCTTTTGTGTGTGATGCGGCGGCTGTCTGCTAATGGGGTGTAAGGCCTCGGGTGGAGTATCACTCCTCCTTTAGAGAGCAGGCTTCAGAGTTTTGGGAGGGGGGGAGAGGGAGGGGGTGTGAGGGAGGGGGTGTGATGGTGAGGGGGAGAATACTGTGGGCTACATGAAACCGTCTTACAACTATACAGCCACAACTATAGAGTCCTGATACAGCTGGAATAACTGAGCCTGTGTTTGAGCTTTAAGGCTTTTGCAGTGGTGATGTGACTAGATATGTGTGAGCTTGGTGGTGCTGTTTTAATCAGTGTATTCTACAGTCATTTCCAATAGCAGTGCAGACGTGATGTGTATTGTGTAATGTTTAGTGTGGGTGGGTGGACAGAGATGACAGATGGGTATTTGATTAGTCATATTGTCCTTGATTAGACTAGATATAATATGGGGATGCTATTTTATTACTCCTTATGTAGAAATGAGAATTGGCCAAAAAAGTAGGCCAATTTCTTAACGTTTTATCTTAGCAGTGTATATGTGATGATGCGTCTAAGGAAATGTAGCTCTTGATCTATTAAAAACTAAATGTAGTTGATCGAATAAAGACTGCAGGGGCTGCAATGCTTCCTGATTTTAAGAGGAGGCTGAGAAGACAAAAGAGCTGTTTTGAAGAACAATATGGTTCTAAAATAGCAGCTGAAGTTAGCTCTGTACTGTGGCCCATAGCCATCCTCTCCACAGCCTTATGTAACAGCCATTCAATAGGTTTCTATAGCTCTGGCATCTGCATAAAGACATCACGTCTCCTGTGGGATGATGGTGCTGTATGCACACTCAGTTCCTGCTGCTGCTGCTTCTACCACACACAATAACAGATATTATGGAAATGTTCAGAAAATGCATCTCTCCATCTGGGACGTCTCATAGTTTATTGCAGGGGGAATCTGTCTTGATCAGACATTGCCAAAGTTGTGCGGTACCTTCAGCTACCTGCTAAGGTGGTTTTGTTCCTGACCTTGCATTTAGGCCTGTAGACTCAGAGAAGGTACTGAATAGCAGTCTGGAGTTAAAGTTCTGTGATTTGCTCAAAGAAGTAAAGAACTGCAATAATGGATCAGCATTAGGGGAGACAGTATGGAGAGCAATTAGACCCACTCACCTGCAGTAGGAGGCCATGAGGAGGCCGTGTCTGTCCTTCACCCATTCCAAAGCACACAGACAGTGGCGTCCATTGGGGTTCCAGGCAGCAGGTGGTGGTAAGTGACCCTGACAAGAAGACAGCTGCCTAAACTGAGGCCAGAGTGGAGCCAGGCCAGGGAAACTGGGACTACAAGTGGGGAAGAAAAGGCTGAGCTCTGGAATTCACTCATCAGGCTGTGTGGATGCAATCCTAAAGAGGGCCTCTGTCCCTTGGTCAGTGGCTCTACCCTCCTGCTTTTATGTCCTGTACAGCTGTTTATATTTAGAAAGGATTAGGCAGGCTGTAGGGGAAGGCTCTGAGAGGCCACTCCTCATGTCTGACTGGGGGTATACATGCATGTACACATGTGTACACACACACACACACACACACACACACACACACACACACACACACACACACACATTAGTCAATGGTAAATACAGGCAGTTAGAAGGCTGGGAGGTTAGAACGTCTGTCCCCCCACAGTGTTGTTGGCAAGAGGAGCAGGCTCTCACAGGGAGCCACAACAATGGGCTCTGTCGTGCTTGTGGCCTCCTGACTCTCTGTGGTTGTTTTCTGCCCCGGGGGTCTGGGTTCGAGAGTGGCTTTGCTCTGTGGGTTGAACTTGACTTTTTGCCCCCTCCACCAACACCCCCACCTGGTTCTGGCTCTTACTGCCTGCTGAGGGGAGGGACTGACCGGGGGCAAACTGCTGGGAAAACAATGAGGAGAGTTATTTCAGCCAGTGAGAAAGTTGGATGGCTGACTTTAGATTCCCAATGTGTGTTTTGATTAAAGCGTGTCACCTTACCAGCAGGGCCTTATTTCAGCCAGGAATATAATGAATTCCTTATGACAATGATAGGCAGTTTAGTATTACCCCCACTGACTTCCCCAGAATGGGATGGTTAGTTTCCCCCTTATGGGGGAGATTATGGGATACTCCACTCGGCTCTATGGGAACCCAACCCCTACTGCTAAACTAGGCCTGGAAATACATCTCACAGATTAGCATTCCAATCAGCATTCACCTTCAGCATGTTATTGAACAGGGTAATTACTGTGGAAAAGGATCTGAAGGAAGAGGAACACCGTAAATCAAATTAATGACCGATTACATTTTGTAACCCTCGACCATCCTATGTTGTAACATGTTAACTTCACCAGTTATTATTCAATGAGGACAATAAACATTTACAGACGCACCCATTTGCTGAGGTGAATTTTAGAAATTTGCCTGTTGTATCCGTGTCTGGTTTCAAGGGAAACTGAAAAACATTCCCACATTCCCATGTCCTCTTCATAAGTGCCTTCTGAATGTCATGTCCTATCTGGGGCCTGGCTGTCCTCAACATATAAATGAACACTCCCTCCACTTGTCAGGTCATTAATCTCCTCCGCCCTATCCCTCATTTTCTCTCCATCTTGTATTCTCTCAGCATGGGCCCTTGGTGTTGGCTTTTGTCAGCCATTCAGGGGACTGTCTGACACAACACACACAGTTGCACACAAACCTCTGTCTCCACTAGGCGACTGTCCCCAAGTAAAGATCAATGAGGAGATAGATGTATTATTCAACACATTTATTTAGGGGACTGGCGGCATTTGTGTGACCATTTTTTATAAGGATTGTCCGGAAAATGATGAAGTTACAAGACAAGTACAGAGTACCAGGGAGGAAGAACAACTGATTAAAAGAGAGAGAGAGAAAGTGTGATAGAGGGAGAGAGAGATGAGGGAGTAGGGGCCCGTCCCAGCTGTGTGTGTGTGTGTGTACGCGTCAGCTACAGAGCCATAAACAAGCCTCACTCAGCTTCTCTCAGGGTAAAGTGATCTTTGTGTAAGCGTGTGTGGGTTAGTGTGTGTGTGCGATGTGACAGTGTAAAGATATGTTTTGGAGGTGTGTTTGTGATGTTACAGTGTAAAGTTGTGTTTTTGGAGGTGTGTGTGACAGAGATAATGGGCGACAGAACATTATTGCACAGCCGAGGCTCGGCAGACACAGAGAGATGTCAAGGCTGACACTTACTGTGATCGCTAGCTATGCTGTTTCATCACTGAATGCTGATGTGCCCAGGGTCGAGCTAGCCAAGTGGAGGGACGGAACTAAAAGGAAGGGGTGTAGAGAGAGAGAAAGGGAGAGAGAGAATACCGCCCAGCATAGCTGCTGTGCTTTGGTTCTGTGTCATCCCTTACAGTATGCAAAACAATAACAGTTTACATACAACAGCACCCACGTGTCAGTTGAGTACCATAACAAACTCACCACGTCTTCATGCTTATCATTTAGGCTGCAGCGGGTATGCACTCACTTTACCCAGAGTCCTTTATACAGGCAATGCTTTAGATTGTCAAGAGGCTGGGTTGTTTATGTCAAGGGTATGTATGTTAGCAGAGAGAACTAATGGGCTGGTCTTTACGCTGCTGTTATAACAGCAATAAGAGGTTAGGATGTGCACTTTCACAAGCTCTATGGAAATACTATTGTGATTCTTTCATTGGAGGGAGGACAGTTTTTTTTATGGCTGCAACAGCACTTATGCTCAGCGCCTTTCAAACCACCAATTGTATAACTCTCAATTATACAATGAAATGTTATTAGCCTTTAGTGTGTAATCCTTGACTTCCTTGACTTCATTTGAAAAGGTTACCCATGGAGCCTCCACCTGAATGTTACTTTATTACTCAAGTCCCTTGGTTTATTTAGGGCATGTCTGCAGCAGTGCTGTAACTGATGTTACTCTCCAATACAGGCCTTGGATGTGATATTGGATTTGTTTGGAGTAGGAAACCATCTTTCTGACTGAGTCCCAGCCCTGAACATCGGGATGTGTGGGGCCGTGTGCTTTTGTGTTAGTGTTTTAGGATGTGTGTGAGTGAGTGTGTGTGGTTTAACATTTCTGTAGTCTTATACCACAGGGCTGACCACCCTGGGCCGGTGTTTCCTATAGATCTACTTTAGATGCGGAACAGCCACAGTGGTAATAATGTCCTCATATAACAGCCTAGGTGCACTGTCTCTTCATTCTCCTCATGTTCTCCACTGTCTCTTCATTCTCCTCATGTTCTCCACTGTCTCTTCATTCTCCTCATGTTCTCCACTGTCTTCATTCTCCTCATGTTCTCCACTGTATATTCATTATCCTCATGTTCTCCGCTGTCTATTCATTATCCTCATGTTCTCCGCTGTCTATTCATTATCCTCATGTTCTCAACTTCTATTCATTCTTCTCATGTTCTCCACTGTCTATTCATTATCCTCATGTTCTCAAGTGTCTATTCATTCTCCTCATGTTCTCCACCAAAATCAGAATGGACCTTTTTGTTTTTACAATTTCACTCTTCAGTGTGACTTCAAATTGACTTTCTCTATCTCCATGTTGTTGTGCTGTTTCAGTGCTCTGCGTAGTTATTCACATATAATTACAATCTATTTAGAAAGCATCTCGGAAAATACCAGTGCTATTAGAACCCAATTGTCTACTAAGTTAACTCTGGCTCTAAGCATCGCGTAGCATGCCACAATGCAGTAGTGGAAAAGGGCCTCTCATTTCTTTCTTTCTGTCTCGTCTGTAAGTAAACGTTGTGATGATAATGAGGTCATTATAACGTGTTTGTATCATCAACAGCCGAACACTTCCAACACATGCTCGCCGAGAAACACACAATGTAAAGACATGATTGATGTTGGCCGCATAGATTGAAATTTAGGTTTTGTTTTATAGACGCCAACTGGGCAACAACTGTGATAGGCTTTATTAGTCTCGGGAGTGAATAAATGCCATGTGAATAAATCTATTACTGCTTCCCAGCTAATTTGCTGAATGAAAAAGATAGCCACAGGAACACACAAACAACTCTTCTGCTAGTGGAGAAATATGCTGTAACCTGTAGCTCCATACAGTAAATGACTGCTTCTGCTAAGTGGGTGTCCTGATTCTCTGAGGTCATTAAAGATCCCATGGCACTTATCGTAAGAGTAGGGGTGTTAACCCCGGTGTCCTGGCTAAATTCCCAAGCTGTCCCTCATACCATCATGGTCACCTAATCATCCCCAGCTTACAATTGTCTCATTCGTCCCCCTCCTCTCCCCTGTAACTATTCCCCAGGTCGTTTCTGTAAATGAGAACGTGTTCTCAGTCAACTTACCTGGTAAAATAACGGTTAAATTAAATAAATAAAGTGGGTATGTATTTTGGAGACTATAATACTGTGGTGAATAGATGGCCTTCCCCACTCCAGCCTTGCCCTCTCCCCTTCCCCCTTCCCTCCCCTCTCCTCTGCTCAAAAGGCCCAGCATACCTTTTCATGTGTCACTGTGATTGTAAAAGAGCCCGGCAGGGAGGCAGCTAGGCGCTACACCAGGAGGCTGTGAGCCAAGCAGGATCCAGCAACGGGGGAAAGAACTAGACATTCCCATGCATACATGAATATCATTTTAGTGAGAGAGGAAAAGAGAATAGAGAACATACTATTGAATGGCTTTTCTATATCCGTTAGCCTAGTCTGCATACCTTCCTCTCATAATATCAGCAATGCAGCACCAGCACTTTCGTCGTTACCATCATAGACACCATCACCATAATTGTATATCACCATTGTTCACTATCGATTATTGCTTGGATTATGGTCCATTAATAAAAGCATGTTGATTTAACCCAGTGTAACAGCACATATCTCCTCCCTCTTTTTCTTTCTTACATCTCTCTTTTTCGAACTGACTCCTTCGTCTTTATGGATCTATTCAGCTGCACAATTATTTTTCTTGGAAGATAATGACACAATTCTAAAAAGGTTGCATATGAATTTCTTTCCACAATCACCAGAAACACTTGTAAATGACACTCACTATTGTGACTGTGAGTGCTTTGAGTGCAATGTAAGAGCTTTAGAAATTACACTGTTTGGGAGGGAAGGCATTGACTGTCAGAACAGCGGGGGTTGTTGCTTTGTGAAGATGCTGGAGGAAACAGGTACAAAATTATCTATATCCACAGTAAAACGAGTCCTATATCAACATAATCTGAAAGGCCGCTCAGCAAGGAAGAAGCCACTGCTCCCTTTTTCCTCCAAACATAACGATGGTCATTATGTCCAAACAGTTCTATTTTTGTTTCATCAGACCAGAGGACATTTTCCAAAAAGTACAATCTTTGTCCCCATGTGCAGTTGCAAACCGTAGTCTGGCTTTTTTATGACGGTTTTGGAGCAGTGGCTTCTTCCTTGCTGAGCGGCCTTTCAGATTATGTCGATATAGGACTCGTTTTACTGTGGATATAGATACTTTTGTACCTGTTTCCTCCAGCATCTTCACAAGGTCCTTTGCTGTTGTTCTGGGATTGATTTGCACTTTTCGCACCAAAGTACATTCATCTCTAGGAGACAGAACGTGTCTCCTTCCTGATTGGTATGACGGCTGCGTGGTCCCATGGTGTTTATACTTGCGTACTATTGTTTGTACAGATGAACGTGGTACCTTCAGGTGTTTGGAAATTGCTCCCAAGGATGAGTTCTACAATTTTTTTTCTGAAGTCTTGGCTGATTTCTTTTGATTTTCCCTTGATGTCAAGCAAAGAGGCACTGAGTTTGAAGGTAGGCCTTGAAATACATCCACAGGTACACCTCCAATTGACTCAAATGATGTAAATTAGCCTATCAGAAGCTTCTAAAGCCATGACATCATTTTCTGGAATTTTCCAAGCTGTTTAAAGGCACAGTCAACTTAGTGTATGTAAACTTCTGACCCACTGGAATGTGATACAGTGAATTATAAGTGAAATAATCTGTCTGTAAACAATTGTTGGAAAAATTACTTGTGTCATGCACAAAGTAGATGTCCTAACCGACTTGCCAAAACTATAGTTTGTTAACAAGAAATTTGTGGAGTGGTTGAAAAACGAGTTTTAATGACTAACCTAAGTGTATGTAAACTTCCGACTTCAACTGTACACCTACTACACTTGTATGTGTCACAGTCAATGTTGACAGTTTCTTTGGATAAAATGTCTGATAAAATGTTCTGTATGTTTCAGACGAGTGCAGTGCTCTGTTCTGGAGGATGTGCTGTCCTGGCGGTCAGCTCCCTGTTGGCCATCATCACCATCTTCTTGCCCAGCGGAGGCTGTGAGAGGAGGATCTGTACACTGGCTGGATACATGCAGATGACTGCGGGTGAGTACAGAACACACTTCACAAACAACACACACACTTTCTATTACCTAGACGGTAGATTCACTTTTTTAATCAACGGCTGACATTAAGTTCAAGGTGAATCATAAGAAGGCATTAGTTATGAATGAAGTCCCTTGGTCACATCAGTGATTATCTCTTCCATTTCTCTGCTTGGACCTTCTTTAGTGATTTAGATAGGTGACATGTTCATCCTCAGTGTTCTCTATAGGTAAGAGACAGCTCAGTTTACATATACTTACGGGCTACACACAGATAAAGCTGCCTATCATCTGAAGTGAAGAGGAGCTCACCAAACGGAAGCTGCTGCTCTTCAGGCCTTCAGCGGGCCGTTGCTAGGTTACGGGCTGCGGTGCGGTGGTGGAGTGAAGTGTTATGCTGGCATAGAGTGATATGAGGAGGGCACTGGGGAGATTTAGAGGAGGCAGGAAAAAGACAATTACAGACCCTTAACACAGGTCATTGGTTCAGGAGAACGTGTGGCTTATCAAGGCCCTGCTTTCATTCAAACAGAGAAGTAGCCCCATAAACTAAGCATGAGTGTTACTGGTGATGAGATGCTCAGGATTTAATGTGATGTACACACGACACCAGCCAAGTAAACTAAGCAGCCCTAGCCGCTGCCCACCACCCTGGTGCATAGGCCCTCCACTCACTGTATAGAGTGCGTGTGCACGTTTGTCTGTTCATGTGTGTTTGTCTGTAGTTAATGTGTTTATTACAGTGTGTGAGGTTAGGATATCTGAAGGATACGCACTACTCTAACAACCCACAACATCTAGTCAGCTATAACAGAGAGGAGGGGAGAGGAGAAAGGAATGGCTAATAAAGTACTGCTTTTATTTCCTGGATTGAAAACTGTACTATCCTGAAATATGTCCAGTCTGAGAAAAACATCCCCTCAAACAACAACACACTTTTGCAGACTGGGCTTTTCAGACACTTTCTTTGGAAACATTCCTGGATTTCCTGTCGACAGCCCTTTTGAAAACCTTTGGTCTTTTTTGCAGCACCTTGTAGTTTAGAAATGAACAAGTCTCACAACTCTCACAGTTTTAACACTCAGCCAGTTCCCCCCTGATTCTCTCACTACACAGCAAAATCTTCAGTGTTCATATCCTGGTATAAGCAGTTTTGGTGTTGATGTGGTATTACCCCGCTGCCTAGACAGCGAACAGCCTGAGAGAAAATTATGCAGACACCTGCAGCCAATAGAAGTACAGGTGTACCTATATAAGGGGATGCTTCCCCACAATCAGCGACAGGACTGGACTGAAGAAGCCTAGAAGAGAAGAGAGAAGACTCAGGACGAACACGGCGTCGATATCCTGGTCTCGACGTCATCCCTCGACGACGCCTTTTCCGCCCCCAAAAGCTCTTTTAAGAGCTCAGTGTCTCTGCTCCACTATGGCGTATACGGACCCACACGACTTATGTTTTGTATGTTTGGATTCACAGCACGCTAGTGCCCTAGCTGCACCCTCCTTTCTTTAAAGTAGAGGAAACAGCGGTGGGCTTTTTCCAGGGTAGATGTCCCCCTGGAAGACACCATGTCTGTGCTAGACTCAGGTTCTGAGGCGTCATATGACGACGGCGCCTCCGGAGATGACGAGGATGTTGGGAAGTGTCTGGGTTTTTCTCTGGGAAAAACCCAGTCTACTGACCGAGGCTGAAATGCCCCCCCTCCCTAGGGAGAGCGAGGGGAATTTCACATCTTTGGGTGAGGAAGAGATTTCTTAGCAGACCCCTCCTCTTTGCGCTCTGATTTTACAGGGCTCAATGAGCGGGCTGCGAGCCGCCTAGAGATTACACTGCCCCCCATTCCCCCCAACCCGGAGGTGGGTATGATGGTGAGCGGCCCATACTCTAGACCGAAACGGGCAGCACGTTTTGGGAAGCTAGAGGAGGAGAAGAAGCAGCTTGCTAGACACCTGCCATTGACAGGAGGGTTTAGAGCGGGTCCAAAAGAGCCTCCTCACTCCACCGTCTCTAGTAGACCTGGGTCTACAGCCAGATGGAGAACCCGTCGGGCAGCAGCACCCGGTGCACCAAGAGCGGGCCCCGCCCCTTCGGCAGCACCAGAGATGGTAGAGGCTCCACCGGCGAGAAAGGTTTTCATTTCGTCGCCCTGGCGGCCTAGGGGCACTTAGAAGAGACGACGACCATGAAGGACGAGGGGGAGAGGACGGGAAAGAGCGCAGCACTTCGTGTGACAGTGCCCACTGTTCTTCCCCAACCCCTGCAAAGGGGATGGAGGAGCCAATGTCAGTTGTTAATAAAGAATGTGTTCCATCTAACTTTGTCACAAGAGAACCTCTTTTCCATAACAAACTTGAGACTGTTCAGGTTCCTTCTCTCTCTATCTCTCTCTCTTCCTCTCACCACTCTGTGTGTAGCACAGCCCACCATGAGTGCGTAGTTGAGCACACACATGAGGATGTTGTGAGTAGAAATGACATGAGGGCAGCAAAGCGGAGACTTGATGAGCCGCCATGCTATACCTCATAAAAAGCCTGTAAGGTTATGCCATCCAATTCCACCGAAATCCTCCCCTGATTTCGGGCGTGGTGGAGACAGTGATGAAAACGGCAGAGAAAGTAGCCGCTCTTGTGAAAGATATTACGGAACTTTTGGCACTGTTGTTGGTTTTTGGTAGTTCCCCTCTCACTCAGAGCAGACCTGAACTATTGGAGAGACCCGTGCATCCTGACGCAAGGGGTCCCAATTGGCAGTGTCCTCCAACATTCCAGTGTTTACAGACACTTTTCTGACATGTCAGGCTCAGGCGATCGAAGGTGTGTGGCCTCCCTCGGGACGCCACATCAACCTCCTGGAGTTGGAGACAGTTCTACTGGTTCTGACCCACTTCGTGTTTACCCTACGGGGTCACGACGTGCTGGTCTGGTCGGAAAACCGAACCACAGTAGCCTACATAAATCGCAAGGAGGAGTCAGGTCTCCTGCACTCCACTGGCTGCCGGAGAAATTGTGGCTGTGGGCTCACGAGCACCTTCGTTCGTTGACAGCAGCACACATTCCAGGCTATCAGAACATTGGAGCAGACCTCATGTCTCGAGGGGATCCCCGAGACGACGAGTGGCAACTGCACCCCAACATTGTTCTCCAAATATGAGAACGGTTCGGGAGAGCCGAGGTGGACCTATTCGCGTCATGTGTGAATGCGCAGTGTCCCTTATGGTTTTCCCTACGAGCCCAGGACGAACCGCCACTAGGGATAGACGCTTTTGCGCACCAACCGTGGCCAGATGTTCTCCTGTGCGCATTTCCACCGATGTCCTGCATTCTCCCACTGCTAGCCCGCGTGAGAACAGGAGGGCTGTCAATCCTATTGGGGCCAGAACCACTGAGGGTCTAGCCCCTGAGAGCGACAGGTTAGAGAGCCGTGGGTTATCTGATTTCAGTAATCAGAACCATACAGGGCTCGCGTGCCAGTTCCACATCCAGGAGGTATGCCAGCAGATGGAACGTGTTTTCACAATGGTGTGCCACAGAGAATGTGTACCCCGTGTGCTGTCAGGTAGAGAGTGTGCTCTCATTCCGACAGTTCATGTTTGAAAAGCAGCGCTCACCCGCCACCATTAAGGTGTTCGAGGCAGCGATTTCAGCTTGTCATGAGGGGTTGGAAGAGACACCGTCTTCAGCCACCCTCTAGTGAAACGGTTTCTATTGGGAACGCGGTGGCTTACGCCAGCGGCTAGAGCCACGCTGCCCCAGTGGGATTTTAACTTTTGGTATTCGAGCCATTGAATCAAATCCCCCTCAAGATGCTGTCTCTGAAGACGGCACTGTTGCTTGCCTTGACTACAGCCATGCGTGTCAGGGATTTGTGTGCTCCTTCGACGAGACCCGACAGCTTTGCCATCAATGGCGACTTGAGCAGAGTGGTATTACGTCTTTATCCGGCATTTATGCCGAAGGTTAAGAGCTTTTATAGGTTGAGCTGTGTGACAGTTGAGCTGTGGGCCTTCTCCCCCCCTCCCCATGCAGAGCGTAGAGAGGAGAGGCTTCCTCGCCTGTGCCCGGTGCGTACCTTGGCGTGCTACGTGCAGCGCACGGCGATGATTAGGACATCACGGTGCTAGTACACTTGGTAGACCACTTTCAGAACAGCGGCTGTCTCATTGGCTTTGCAAAGGCATTGAGACAGCTTATGAGGCGGCCACTGCCTCAGGGCATAAGAGCCCACTCCACTCGTGGAACAGGGGTAGAGGATATTTGTGCAGCGGCGTCGTGGTCGTTGCCGTCTCCTTTTATCCGATTCTACCTGTTAGACATGTCGTCTAACTCTCTTGCTCGTTCTGTACTCAGCATGGCTGAATAGAGAACTTGAGTTAAGATGCAGGACGATTGGGCAGGGTTAGTGGCGGAGTGATGAGGGAAATAGTGCTGTTACTTGTATTACTTTACTATTAAACCGGTCACTGAAATTGATAGAATATTGAGGTATCATCTATCTGCTGAGGCAGAGTAGTTGGTACATATTCTATTATCTTCCTACGAATCATTGGCTTTGCCTATGGATTGAGTGTGGCAGGTTACACTGAGAAATCAGTGAGTAGGTTTTCTAAATTGGTTCAGTCTGTACTCAGCTTTGCTGATGGGAAGGCTAGAACTAAGGCGGGAAACGCAGGATCAATGGACAGGGTTTCCATCGGGTCCGCTTTCTCCTATTAGAATGATTACATGACATGACACCTGGCTGGGGGTGTGGCACAGTAGAGTCATGTGTTGTATCCTGCCCACAAGTCTATGACTGTGTTTGGGCGGAAGGATTAGGGATATCATTCCTGTAACTGGTGTTACAGTACTATTAGACAAATCTTTAATACTGACTGAGTTTGAGTTCATCTATCTGCTTGTACAGATTAGTATGGCTCATATTCTGTTTCATCTGCCCACTAGTCATTGCCTATTCCTCTAGGCTGAGTAGGGCGGATTAGACCGAGGACGCAGTACATTGTGAAACAGTCTGTTTTCACAGTGTGTTACAGTACTGCGGGATTTGGTCGCAGCCATTGCTGGGCCCGACCTTTTCATTAAGTGGGAAGTGTTCGGCTCGGCAGGGAGTACATTTTGGAGCATTGCGCACCGCCTTAAACCACTATTGGGTGGAGCTCCACAATATAGAACTTTAGTTATCGGAGTTGTAACTCCAGTTCTATAAGTGGAGCGGAGCCCCATAGGACTTAAGATCCTGCCGACCCCCAGTCTCGCTGAAGATCATTTTTCGGGAGGGTGATTGTGGGGAAGCATCCCCTTATATAGGGACACCTGTACTCCTATTGGCTGCAGGTGTGTGCATAATTTTCGCTGCCTAGGCAGTGGGGTAAACCACTAGGAGCAGAGCTCCCTTATGGAGCTCCGCTCCACTCATAGAACTGGAGTTACAACTCCGGTAACTATCGTTTTTAAGCTGTCGTTAAAAAATACTGTTGTTCAATCAGGGTGTCAAATTGGCCAGTGTTACCTAGTGTTGATTTTTCAGTTTAACATTTCTATAGTTGATTCAGGTGTTAAATGAACACTCATTGGTGTAAAAGAACCCCAGTGTTTGTGTTAATAACCATTGTTAAACAAAATCCACACCTATCATTATCATATTTCCCAGCATGCTCTATTGCAGTTAGATTTTTAGAATTGTTTCTTTGTATATATATGTTTTTGCATGTACATTGATTGATTAATTAATCTTGTGCTACTAATTAACATACATTTTTCTTAGCTAATCCAATCTGTTATATGGATTTATTACATCTGTTACTGAAATGATTGTTCCAGTTTAGATGCTTAAGGTAGTCTCATATCTTAGTTTGCCCAACCCCGGAAGTCATTCTGAATGCAGGTTGTGGTTGAATAAAAATTCCAAGCATTGGATATTTCCATTCTGGCTGGATTCCAACAGGAATTACACATGAGTTTCAGATCACTGTATTAGGGTAAAGCTAGGCCCTCAAAATAAGGCCTTATGAATTATGTGTTGCATTGTGTTAAATAATTTAATAACATATTCACTTAGGATCTCACTTGGTGAAGGCCACAGCACTGAAAATGGATGAATGCAACAAACATGTCTCTGTCACTAACAAATACAGTCATGGGTGGTAACTCTACAATTCACTCGAAAGGCAAGGCAAGTTGGGAAATATGCAAACAAGGCTTTTAACTTAGCAGTGTGTTAATTTAACACTGAAAATTGTGTATTCGTATAAGCACTGGACGAGTGTTAAATGTAACACTCAGTGTTGATTTAACACTGAATAATTTGCTGTGAAGGTATCAGTGAACACCATAACAGTATAAATGTAAGACTGACCTAGTGTGAAAATGTTATTCTAAAGTGTTCAATACAAGGTATCAGTGAACACCATAACAGTGTACATTTAACACTGACCTAGTGTAAACATCGAATTCTAAAGTGTTATATACAAGGTATTCGTGAACACTGGAACCGTGTAACTTTAACACTGAGTTAGTGTAACATTTAAATGTCACTGGTGTTGAAAAGTATCGGTGTTAAAAGGTCAACACTTTCTGGTGGTTCTCATATAAACACTTCAAAATTGTGAAATTGAACACCCACAATGTTAAATTAACCGATCAAATTTAGCTGTGTAAGATTAGCTCTACTTCTAGTTTGAAAGGATGAGAAAATGTTTGTTTACTTTTCCCTTCTCATTTATTTACGTATAGCTTGATGTATAGCCAGGGAAGTACTATTTACCACAGGCTAATTAGTAGCTATATTCATTAGTCAGGTTAGATTGCAACCTACATCTATTGACAAAGTCAAGAGCTTAGTTCCTATGCTCGGGCAAATGGCCTTTTAGAAGGCCTGCCGCCCACCTCTTTGAACACTTCATACCTCTCCAGCCTCGACATGGGCTGTGTCCACCTAGACTGCAGGTCGATCGATGCTGATTTGGATTAAGAAGACTTAGATCTGTGACAGCGCTTGACAAAGAGCCCAGGCAGTGCTGATGTGGGATCTTAACTTGAGCCACTTTGCTACAGCAGCAAAATAATCTTGCAGCAACAGGAAATGTGAATTATTATGTGGATTATAATTAATGGACATTTTTGTAGGGTTTTATACATTTTTCGTAAGGGAAAATCAAGTGTGAAATTTCAAAGTGGAAATTACAAACTTCAGAAGCCTCAAATACACTACAAGTTAAAAAATGTATCCATTGCAGGAATGTTATAACAGGGCGATCAATTTAAGATTCCACATCTGTACGCAGCCAGTCTAGGCCAGGCAGCATCTGTCTGTGTAATATATACTGTATAGCTATCACTGTTAGTGTCTAGTCGGCGTATCACTATACAATACATTGTAACAATGCAGAAGCTTTGGTTTCTTTGTTCAGTTTCCAGGTTGTGTCTCGTCTTGATAAACAGTTTTTTTTTGGAGAGCGCACAAAGCCTCCGAAATACTGAGATCAGAAGAGTGTGTGTTTGTTTGTTTCCCCAGGCCTTACTGTGTGTGTGTGTGTGTGTGTGTGTGTGCGCGTGTGTGCGTGTGTGTGTGTGTGTGTGTGTGTGTGTGTGTGTGATATCAAAAGGATATCACACAATGGCAACAATGGCTTCATTTATGCTATGCATATTATCACTATTTTATTATCACTAGTTTTGTTTACCGAGTGTGATGGTGGTGTCGTGTCTGGTCTGGATCATTAAATGTGAAGACTGTTATTTTATCAAATCAATTTTCTTTGTGTAATTATTATTATGTAATTAAACTTATCATGTAAACTTAAATTAACTAGGATGTCGGGGCACCATGGACAATTTTTTATTGTCTCTATTTCCCGAATCGACTCTTCAGATATTTTCTTATCTTATCACAACAGTCGCTTATTAATGAATTATTATTTGTTACATCATTAGTACTCATTACTGAATGCCGCAAACCCTTGGATATATGCACAAACCCTAGTTTCCAAAATGAATCAGCAATATATAAATTGGCTTAATTATTTATTTACTAACTAACTAACCACAGAAATACATAACAAACAAACAGTAGATATTGGTAACTAACAATGATAGAAAAGGAAAGAGGTGGGGACTGAGAAAGAGCGGGAAAGACAAAATGGATTCACTACACACAGTCTATAATTATACTCATTGAAATGCTAATCCTTTGCACATGAACGGTCACTCATTCGAGAATAATTGCAATTTATATATTTACGCCCGTATGTCGTTGTTATCTTCTCTGTTGGAATTGTCATGAACTGGTAATGGAGTGGACCAAAATGCAGCGAGGGTTCCAGTATACATACTTTTTAATGAACGTAGTGAAACTGGCACAAAACAATAAACAAGGAACAGACCTTAACGCTGGTGTGGCACAACAAAGGCACACCCACAGAAATACCAACAATGACCCACAAGGCAAGTGGGGCAGGGAACCAACTTAAATAGGATTCCCAATTAGAGGCAACGACAACCAGCTGCCTCTAATTGGGAACCTAACTACAAACCAACATAGAGTTCCCTACATAACACTAGTCGCGCCCTGACCAAATACACCATAGAGAAACCTAGAGAGCTCTCTATTGCCAGGGCGTGACAGCACCCCAAAGGTACGGACTCTGACCGCCACCTAGAGTCAATGGGGGGGACTTCGGGTGGGCCTTTGTCGGTGGCGGCTCCGGTGGGGGCCGTACCGACCCAAGAAGACGCACTGGAGGCCCGGTGTGTGGAGCAGGAACAGTACGTACCAGGCTGGGACAACACCCTAGAGGCCTGGTGCGTGGAGCAGGAACAGTACGTACCAGGCTGGGACGACATCCTAGAGACCTGGTACGTGGAGCAGGAACAGTACGTACCAGGCTGGGACGACACCCTAGAGGCCTAGTACGTGGAGCAGAGACAGGATGTGTCGGGCTCTCGATGCGCACAGGGGACCTGATGCGTGGAGCAGGAACAGGCCGTGCCGGTCTCTGAACGCGCACTGGAGACACCGTGCGCTTCACTGCATAACACGGTGCCTTACCAGTGCGACACTCACTCTGGTAAGCACAGGGAGTTGGCTCAGGTCTCCAACCTGGCTCAGCCAACCTCCCCGTGTGTCCCCCAAAAAGCATCTCCCGCAGAAAACCGCCCGAACAAGGAGAGAGACCGACTTCGTCGGAAGTCGTGACAACGGCACCCAGTTGTCAATGGTTTTGGTGGAGCTGGGGGTCTCCTTGCCCCTCAGCAGTAAAGTCGAATGCTCTGCACCTTATTGTAATGTTTTATTGATAACATTCCTATAAGACAATTGAACAATAGCTTTCAAGACAGTGGTAGCCTAGTATGTCAGTGCGTTTGCATGCATGTGTGTGCGTGTGTGAGTATTTAGCTCCCCTCACAGCTAAAGTCCTCCAGAGTGTGAGCTCCCGTCCTCTCTCTCACACACACGCACGCACACACACACACAGCAGATCCAGAAAAGGCATTTTAGAGGTAAAAACGTCTCTGCTCTTTCCTTTCCCAGCTAAGAATTCCCATGGGTGAAGTCCAGCATTAGACTGTGAACTCGCTCAACCTTCACTGGCTCAAAGCAGTACAACGCTTCCATTTGGTGCTGCTTGGGGTTCAGGGTCCTGGTATATATAGTGTAGCACGTGGTAAGCATTCTCCATGAATGTTTTAACGTAACAGGGAGGGGGCGTATTTTACTTGCGAGGGTGGTGGGATTTTTCTTCTCCCTCCATACATATTTTATTGGACTGTTTTTGTTAGTGGGCTAGGTCCACTGGAGGACGGCTCTGTGACGTGTGCATGTGTGTGCCGGAACCGTATGATGTTCTTCACAGTAAGGCAGTGGAGAGCTGGGAAAACTGAGGACGCCACCCGCCCTTAAACATGCACTCACACATTCTCAGGAATGGTTTTTCACAATTACAATAGAGGCGACTGATCTTTGCCTGTCGTGATCCAGCTTCAAACCTCCTCGTTATTCAAATCAGTAATTTGAATTCAGTTCCATGGGAAAGACAATCTCATGTCTCATAAAGAGAGGTCTATAAGACAGAGTATTGTGACAGAACAGTGTGTGCTTCTCATTGTGTGGTTCTTCTGTTCAACACTGAAGACACGTCACACTCTGTTGGAGCCTCAGGCAGTCATTGCACATGCTCCGTCTTAATCTCAACTGGTTTAGGGGATACAGGCATGATGTAATTACATTTTCCTTGATTAGCATATTTACCACAAAGCTTATACCAAACAACAGTACAATATCATATAATTAAATGAAAATCTTCAAGCTTTCAGTGCATTTCTATTGTTTGTTCTTGACTCAGACAAGCACCCAACCAAAAATTGTCATAACAGAATCCAAGAGCATTCTGATTAATCAGTTGCAGCATCATTCTCAACTGTATTACAAATTGCCATCAAGCTAACTTCCACCCAACTAAAGCTATTAGATAAATATGTTGAGGCCTTTCTCCTCTCTGAAGACTCCGAGTCCCACCCATCCAAACGGATCAGATGAAATCCCTCAGTGAGTTACTGTACTGTCTTTAACAACTCTCTCTCTCGCTCTTTTCACTGAGGGAATTAGCGGAGGCTCGCATGCACTCTCACACACTGTGTTCTTGTCTTCGAGTGTGATAGTGCTGAAGAGGCAGCAGCCTGCTGTGTCAACTCTCCCCTGGGCAGAGCTGCTATGCAGATGTCCTCTCTCCTCCCAAACATGAAACTATCACTACTACTTTTAATTAACTCTGCATTACAGCAACATGGCTATGGAGTGTGTGTGGGAGTGTGTGCACCCATGCATGCGAGGCCCCTGTGTTTTAAAGCTGAGCTGCACCTGTGCTTGATGATGCTGTCATTATCAACGTCTTCATCAGTGCTAATGTGTATAATGAACATGTGCCAGCTGTCAATCATCATCACAGTGGCGCTTCAGTTAGAATGTTTTACAGAAGGGATGGAATGCGCTGTTCACCACCATAAGGACGAATTGGAATCGAGAGCAGAAATAACTATAGCACCCATAATATCTGTTGAGAATCTGTCAATTGGACCTAATTTTCTGCATCTCTTTAAAGCATAACATACTGTCTTCAGCATGTCTTTGGAGTACTACTGTTTATTAGGTGGAACCTTAGGGGTGGTGACAGAGATCTGAATGCTGTTCTCCTTCTTTTTGAACTCTCTCTCTTTCTCCCTGTCTTTCTCCCTCTATTTCCCACACCCTCTCATCATAAGGAGAACACAGCATTTACTACATCCTTACTAGAGCAGAGAGGGAGAGAAGCTTCTGTTCTTTGGCTCCTGTTCAGGCGATGACAGATATTTATCTCCCTTTCATCATTAATCTGCTTGCCAGAAGCCTTAACAACATAACTGCAATTTTAGAGACTAACTACTTTCTTTACTCTGAAACTCTGAAACCAAGAAGTCCGCAAGCAAGATGCTTAGTTAAGCAGTCTAACTTTTTACATTATATTGATATACAATAACTTCAGAGTGCATATCAAACCAGTTAGTGCACGGTCCAAAGATCATTCCCACAAGAAAAGCAAATGTTTTTTGTAGCTGTAGCAAGTTTTGGGCCCTGGAGTTTTCTGGACCAAGTGACCTGACCAGGAAAAACTCAGGGAGCCAAGATAATAGTTATAATGGTTACCGATCCTCGACTTCGGCGATGTCATCTACAAAATAGCTTCCAATACTCTACTCAGCAAACTGGATGCAGTCTATCACAGTGCCATCCGTTTCGTTACCAAAGCCCCATATACCACCCACTACTGCGACCTGTATGCTCTAGTCGGCTGGCCCTCGCTGCATATCCGTCGCCAGACCCACTGGCTCCAGGTCATCTATAAGTCTATGCTAGGTAAAGCTCCGCCTCAGCTCACTGGTCACGATAACAACACCCACCCGTAGCCGGCGCTCCAGCAGGTATATCTCACTGGTCATCCCCAAAGCCAACACCTCCTTTGGCCGCCTTTCCTTCCAGTTCTCTGCTGCCAGTGACTGGAACGAATTGCACAAATTGCTGAAGCTGGAGACATATCTTCTCACTAACTTTAAACACCGGTTATCTGAGCAGCTTACCGATCGCTGCAGCTGTACATAGTCCATCTGTAAATAGCCCACCCAATCTAACTACCTCATCCCCAAACTGTTTATTTACTTTTCTGCTCTTTTGCACACCAGTATCTCTACTTGCACATCATCACCTGCTAAATTGTAATTTACCTCGCTACTATAGCCTATTTATTGCCTACCTCCCCATGCCATTTACACACACTGTATATAGACTTTCTTTTTATATATTTTTTTCTATTGTGTTATTGACTGCACGCTGTGTAACTCTGTGTTGTTGTTTGTGTCGCACTGCTGTGCTTTATCTTGGCCAGGTCGCAGTTGTAAATGAGAACTTGTTCTCAACTAGCCTACCTGGTTAAATAAAGGTGAAATAAATAAATACATAAAAAATAACTGACACAAATTATAGGTTATAATAACTGACCCAAGCTGAAGGTTATAATAACTGACCCAAATTATAGGTTATAATAACTGACCCAAATTATAGGTTATAAAAACTGACCCAAGTTATAGGTTATAATAACTGACCCAAATTATAGGTTATAAAAACTGACCCAAGTTATAGGTTATAATACCTGACCCAAATTCTAGGTTAGAATACCTGACCCAAGTTATAGGTTATAATACCTGACCCAAGTTATAGGTTATAATAACTGACCCAAGTTATAGGTTATAATAACTGACTCAAGTTAAAGGTTATAATACCTGACCCAAATTCTAGGTTAGTATACCTGACCCAAGTTATAGGTTATAATAACTGACCCAAGTTATAGGTTATAATAACTGACCCAAATTCTAGGTTAGAATAACTGACCCAAGTTATAGGTTAGAATAACTGACCCAAGTTATAGGTTATAATAACTGGCAATATCTATATCAGCTCAACTCCCTCCAATGCTGGGCACACTGCTTTTCAAATCAAACACACTTCTGGAAGTGCAATGTGAAAATGACTGAACTGCAGCCCGTCAGATACTGTAGTGATACATCTGTGGTTCCATCTGTTTCAATCTGTGCTCTGCAGGTTGGCAGAATGTGACCCAGTTTAGTTGCAGTGTGTGATGCTCATACAATGACCTTTCACCTGTGACTCACAGCCCACTGTGACAGTAGACATCAATCATGGATGTGTGTCCTCCTGAGTTATGAGGGTGTGTTTGTGTGTGCGTGTATGTGTGTACAGTATGTGTTTGATCTCCCTGGTGTTTGATGTGGGGTATTGATGGACAATGGTACGTTCCACATACATAGATACATAACAACACTACTAATTTGTCTTCCAGCCAATTAAAGCTGCACTGTCATTAAGGATGCACTTTCATGCCTCCTGATTCATCTGTGTTTAATCCACTCGAGAGCACTCTACATTGGCATTGTGAAGAGAATTGAACATCCACTGATCTACAAGTGTAATCTTTACATTGCTTTAATGTAGACCACTCTTGAGTGGCACAGTGGTCTAAGGCACTGCATCTCAGTGCTAGAGGTGTCACTACAGGCCCTGGTTCGATTCCAAGCTGTATCACTCCTGGCCGTGATTGGGAGTCCCATAGGGCGGCGCACAATTGGCCCAGGGTCGTCTGCGTTATGGTTTGGCCGGGAAAGGCCTTCATTGTAAATAAGAATTTGTTCTTAACTGACTTGCCTAGTTGAATAAAGGCTAAATAAAAATAAATAATGTACAGTACCAGTCAAAAGATTGGACATACCTACTCATTCAAGGGTTTTTATTTATTTTTTACTATTTTCTACATTGTAGACTAATAGTGAAAACATCAAAACTATGAAATAACACATATAGAATTATGTAGTAAACCAAAAAAGTGTTAAACAAATCAAAATATATTTTATATTCTTCAAAGTAGCCACCCTTTGCCTTGATGACAGCTTTGCAACCAGCTTCACCTGGAATGCTTTTCCAGGTGAAGGTGTTCCCTGCTGAGCAGTTGTTGGCTGCTTTTCCTTCAAACCATCTCAATTGGGTTGAGGTCAGGTGATTGTGGAGGCCAGGTCATCTGATGCAGCACTCCATCACTCTCTTTCTTGGAAAGGTGTGTTGGGTCATTGTCCTGTTGAAAAACAAATGATAGTCCCACTAAGAACAAACTGATGGAATGGTGTATCACTGCAGAATGCTGTGGTAGCCATGCTGGTTAAGTGTGCTTTGAATTCTAAATAAATCACAGACAGTGTCACCAGCAAAGCACCTCCACACCATCACACCTCTTCTTCCATGCTTCACAGTGGGAACCACACATGTGGAGATCATCCGATCACCTACTCTGCGTTTCACAAAGACACGGTGGTTGGAACCAAAAATCTAAAATTTGGACTCATCAGACCAAAGGACAGATTTCCACCGGTCTAATGTCCATTGCTCGTATTTCTTGACCCAAGCAAATCTCTTCTTCTTATTGGTGTCCTTTAGGGTTGGTTTCTTTTCAGCAATTCGACCATGAAGGCCTGATTCACGCAGTCTCCTCTGAACAGTTGATGTTGAGATGTGTCTGTTACTTGAACTCTGTGGAGCATTTATTTGGGCTGCAATCTGAGGTTCAGTTAACTCTAATGAACGTATCCTTTGCAGCATAGGTGACTGGGTCTTCCTTTCATGTGGCGGTCCTCATGAGAGACAGTTTCATCACAGCGCTTGATGAAACTTTCAAAGTTCTTGACATTTTCTGTATTGACTGACCTTCAGGTCTTAAATTAATAATTTCTCTTTGCTTATTTGAGCTGTTCTTGCCATAATATGGACTTGGCATTTTACCAAATAGGGCTATCTTCTGTATACCACCCCTACCTTGTCACAACACAACTGATTGGCTCAAATGCATTAATAGATTCCACAAATTAACAAGGCACACCTGTTAATTTAAATGCATTCCAGGTGACTACCTCATGAAGCTGGCTGAGAGAATGTGAAGAGTGTGCAAAGCTGTCATCAAGGCAAATGGTGGCTACTTTGAAGAATCTCAAATATAAAATATATTTTGATTTGTTTAACACTTTTTTGATTACTACATGATTCCATATGTGTTATTTCATAGTTTTGGCATCTTCACTATTATTCTACAATGTAGAACATAGTAAAATAAAGACAAACCCTTGAATGAGTAGGTGTGTCTAAACTTGACTGATACTGTATATTTTTTAGATATACAGTACCATCCTTTTCTCTTTATTGTACTGAATAGTACAGTTCTGTTGACTGTTTCTCTGACCATGTGGAGTCATTCTAGTCACTCTGTTTCTATATGCAGCTCTATGTGCTCCAAATGAAACACACACTATCAAAGTTGGGGAAGCAGCACATTGCTGAGTCATGTCAAAAGGGGAGATGGGAGGGGGAGAGAGGAAGAAAGAGGGGAGATGGGAGGGGGAGAGAGAGAAAGAGTGGAGATGGGAGGGGGAAAGAGAGAACGAGGGGAGATGTGAGGGAGAGAGAGAGAGAGATTCCTCTTGGAATCAGCAGATATTTCTAAGGATGCTGTGCTTAATGTTTTTCTCTACTTCTTTCATTGTTAATGTGGTGGATGGCTTGAATTCTTTTACTTGATTAAAAGCGGAGAGGTTTAAAGCAAAGAGGTGTAAGGTGCAAGAATGAATGCATGTTCTTGTTTCTTATCTCCTCTCACTCTCCTCCTTTTCTTCCTTCTCCTCATCCTGTCATGCGTCCATTAATGCCCTCTTACACACATGCACAGACGGACGCATGCACACACAGCCTGTTACCCATGTATATTACATGAGTGTTCCAACTCTGAGGTCCTCTCTGCATTTTCATTTTGCCAAGCTACAGTCAGGCCTCAATGCTGATTGGCTGGAGTCAGTGTCCACCCACTCAAAGGCTGCTCTCAAACATGACAGAGACAAACCCTGCCTCCTACAATGTAGTCCCGCCCCATGAGGCCTGTCAGTCATCGTGATTGACTTCCATCTGTATCATCGTAATATATGATTCCGTTTGTGTGTGTGTGTGTGTGTGTGTCTGTGTGTGTGAGTTTAAGCTGCAGTCTGGTTCCCAGCAATTCCCTGAAGTGGGCTGTTAGTGGTATATAAGAACGCACAATAGGCATGACTCATCAGTGGGACTGTGTGATTGGACATGTCAAACTATGTTACGGTCTCTGTCTAGCTCTTCACATCGGTCACCCAGCCATAGAAGAGCAGTGTCTACAGTTGGTGATGCATGTTTAGGTGTTGCGTTGGACTGTACATACTCTACTTTCCTTCTCCTCTTGGAGTTAAATCTGTCTACACACACACACACACACAGAGTGATGGATTGTCCAGGCTCTCTCCATCAGTGTCAATTGGTAGGCCTCCTGAGCGTCTCATTAACATTAGCTAATGGATGTGTTCTCTCTGCTAAGCGAATTAAAAACAGTGCTCCAGCAAGACAGCCCAGGGGAAGACAGTCAGACTGACTGCTCTGTGACTGACTGGACTGTGACTGACTGACTGGACTGACTGACTGACTGACTGACTGTACTGTCGGTCTGTCTGACTGAGTCTCTGTGTAGTCCGTTTATGTCACATACTGAAAGGATCTTTGGCCCTGCTAACCCCAATATACTGAAAGGATCTTTGGCCCTGCTAACTCCTTTTGACACTCTGTAGCAGAGTGTCAAAGAAGTGTATTATGGGATCCTGGTTCTGACAGCAACTAGACAGACGTGTTGTCTGGAGACTATGAATTACTGCACTGAAAGAGGTCTGGCAGGTCATGGGGGTTCTAGATAAAAGCTACAGTATGTGGTGGAGGCTGTGTGTCTGTGTGTGTCTGTGTGTGTGTGTGTGCGCCTGTTATTTTTAAAAGAATGGTTAGACGTGTGTTTGTGTCCAAGGTTTTCTAATCGGGTGTTTTTGTGTGTGTATGAATGTGTGTGTGTGTGTGAGAGAGCGAGAGAGAGGCTACGCTCATGTGTGAGTCCCTGCAGAGATATTGTTTTGATGCACCGCTCCACTGTGCTCTGAGACACAGACTCAGAGATACAGCTCTGTCTTTGAAAATATAAAGACTTTACACACACACACAGGTGCATGCTACCCCCCCTGCCACACACAGTCCTGTCTCTTTCTCCCCTGAGCACCACACACACTCAGTATGGGGCCTCTGCCATTATAACATTATAACACACACACTGATATGTTCACATTCTGTACTCTCACACACAAACACGCAGGCACACCAGTGTACACACATGTACCTTTCTGAACAATAAACACATACTCTCACACAAGTTCAGCTTCTTTGTTTAAAGCCACAGTGGTATCTATCCATCTATCTACAGCAGAGGATATGAATGATCTTGAGGTTGCTGGCCTCCCTCCAGTACAGCAGCCCTTATGTAAACCCACTCAACTGTGGACGATACCTCAGTTCCACAGCACAACGCTACTAGCATTTTATCCTAGTTACTGTAAATCATCCATCAACACACGCCTCCTCGCAGTGGGATGATGCCATAGTTGAATCAATCTTCTACTATGGTCTCAGACGATTAATGCCTTTACCCTCTTCTCCCGTGCCACTTGAACCAACATGGACATAATGTACAATATGTGTGTTCTGTTGAAGGGTTGGTTTGTTTTGTGAAGCTGAGTGTTAGTGTTGTGCGTGTGTAAACTAAGACATTATAACTGAGGGATGGAGGATCAGTTGATATGGAACCCAACCAGATATGCAATGGCTTATCATGGTCTACCATGTTCTTCATGGTCATACAGTGGACAGATTGTGGACTGTGTTTGTACGTCTTTATGTGGCATACTCGCCTATCCACTCTCTCTTTCACTCTCTCACACACACTAACATGCTGGGAGTAATCAACCACCACAGTGTCATCAGATACCACACTGTTACAAGCTGCAGCCACACACACCCACACAGAAACACACACGCACACAGGAACACACACACACACATGCTGGGAATCATAAGCTACCATACTGTTACAAGCTGCAGCCACACGCACGCATGTACGCGTACGCACACACACACACATCCACAGTGTTCTGGTGCTCATGCTGTTCATACTGATAGATCTGCTGATGGGGTTGAGGCTTTCTTGATGCCAGTGTTCAGGTGTAATCAGCTGCCAGTAGCCTGTGAGGAGGACTGCACTGTACACACTGAACACACACTCTCTATTTATGTGCACAACGTGCTCTATGACAGCACCACATACAGTACTGTACTGTTCCTGGTTGGTTCATACCTGTCAGAACCGATCAGGATTACTGCCTTAAACGTTTACCACAGATCAAACATGGTGAGAGAGAGGGAGGAGAGAAGGAGGGAGAGTGAGGAGAGAGAGCAAATGAGGATGAGAGAGAGAGGGAGAACAGTATAAGAAAATACCTCTGAGATTAAACTGCTCGGTGCTCCTGCTCCCCCTGTACCATCTATCCTGTCCCCTAAACCCCTGTTCCCCTGTTTCCCTCACCCAGTCTGCTCCTCCGAGAGAGAGGTCACACCCAGGTCAAAATTATTCTGGGGGTAGGGAATGTTGGGAAAGACAGGATTCCCAAGACAACCACATTCCTAGACCACAATGTTCAAAATGTATATTATCACAGTTGTGTCTTGTCTTATAAATGTTGTTAGTTTTGTTAGGAGAGTGAAATAGGTCATTTTAGGAGATATCAAAAGTATTTTAACACAAACACACTGCACTCATTAACACACTTTTGTTATACCCTTGTTTACCTTCCTACAGTGAAATTGGGGTTTCTAGTTTCTAGAGTGGTGACTGAGCTGGTAAATTACTCATCTGTACTCACTGACTTACTTTTTTTACTTGAACATAAGTCTGTGAAGTACAGATGAGTAATCTTGTCCTGTGAAGTACAGATGAGTAATCTTGTCCTGTGAAGTACAGATGAGTAATCTTGTCCTGTGAATTACAGATGAGTAATATTGTCCTGTGAAGTACAGATGAGTTCAATGCTTCACCAGGACATTTGTTTGTTATTGTTATGTTGTTATTATGCTTCACCTGTTGGGTGAGTCACTGACTCCCTTGTGCCGATGTACGGGCTTGAGTGAGTGTGTGTGTGCACATTTATGTCTATTCCTCTTCTAGAAAACATGATGAGATGTGGTTGAGACGTGAATGAGATGCAGTGTGATATATGGCGGGTTAGTGCTGTGATTGCTGTCACTGGGGACCAATGTGGGACCCAGTCAGTCAGTGTTGTAAAAATGGACCGGTTAAGACAATGATTTATATATACATAATTGGGTGAGGAGGTTGATGATCACTGCTCATCGTGTAGGAGATGAACAACCTGCAACTGGGAATGTGACGAGACATGGTCACACTTTTGTTGATGATGACGGTGGTGGTGGTGGTGAGGATGATGAATGTGATGAAGATGTTGATGTATTGGGATGAGTGGCAGGCAGAGGAGGTTTACAATCACAATCACCAGCAATGGTGTCACTACCGTAACATTTCTTATTTCTTATTTTTATTTCTCATGTGTTTTTGTTCTACCTTGTGTTATTTTTAGTGCTACATTGATTACTGCATTGTTTGGCTTTGAGCTTGCAAGAAAGGCATTTCACTGTACTTGTGCACGTGGCATTAAAACTTGAAATGACCAAATCCAACATGCTTTTTTCCATCCCTCAGAGCTCTTGAAACTCTAATGTTCAAGTAAAAAAAAAAAGTTCACTACCAATTAGGGCTAATGGTGTATCAAGCTTGCTGGAACGTCAGTTCTTTGAATCCCTGTGCTTTTGACAACCCTTGATACAGTAATGATTTACTTTAGTCTCTTGAGTTTGGTTAATTCCATGTTGTTTACAGAAGTTTAGCTGTGGTTGCTAGCCTCTTTCATCATGGTTGGAGAAATTGGTGTTTTTAAAGTCTTAGTTTTGCAGACAGAGAACTTTTATTTAATGCAAATCTTCTATTGTACCAAGACATGAAAACAAATAGGTAAAACCAGTAAGTGTGTATTTGATATTGCCTGGAGCTTTGTGTGCAGTGTGTGTTTGTGTATGCTGTCTGATGCTGGTCTGTGTGTGTGTGTGTGTGTGTGTGTGTGTGTGGTTTAATGCTGGAGTGCAACTCCCACTCAGCTGAAGCAACAGGAGCTGCGCTGAGAATTATCAGTCACTACAGTCGCTCAGCAGTCTCAATCTGTCACAACCCCCAGCCTCACACACACATTTTTAATCCCTCAGACCATCCACCTGGATGCACATCTAAAAGGTAATCTGTTAGATGTGCCTTCAGAAATGATTCATACCCCTTTATTTATTCCACATTTTGTTGTGTTACAGCCTGAATTCAAAATGGATGATTTTTGTTTTGTATCACCCATCTACACACAATACCTCATAATGCCAAAGTGAAAACATGTTTTTAGAATTTTTGCAAATTTATTGAAAATGAAATACAGAAATATCTCATTTACCTGAATCAACACTTTGTAGAAGCACCTTTGGTGTCGATTACAGCTGTGAGTCTTTCTGGGTAAGTCTCTAAGAGCTTTCCACACCTGGATTGTGCAACATTTGCCCATTATAATGAAGAATGATTCAAGCTCTGTCAAATTTGTTGTTTATCATTGCTAGACAACCATTTTCAGGTCTTGCCATAGGTTTTTAAGTAGATTTAAGTCAAAACTCTAACTCGGTCACTCAAGAACATTCACTGTCTTCTTGGTAAGCAACTCCAGTGTAGATTTGGCCTTGTGATTTATGTTATTGTCCTGCTGAAAGGTGAATTCATCTTCCAATGTCTGGTGGAAAGCAGACTAAACCAGGTTTTCCTCTAGGATTTTGCCTGTGCTTAGCTCCATTCCGTTTCTTTTTATCCTGAAAAACTCCCCAGTCCTATCGATTAAAAGCATACCCATAACATGATGCAGCCACCACTATTCTTGAAAATATGGAGAGTGGTACTCAGTGATGTGTTGTGTTGTATTTGATATGCCCCAAACAAAACACTTTGTATTCAGGACAAAAAGGGAATTGCAGTATTACTTTAGTGCCTTGTTGCAAACAGGATGCATGTTTTGGAATATTTTTATTTTGTACAGACTTCCTTCTTTTCACTCTGTCAATTTGGTTAGTATTGTGGAGTAACTACAATCTTGTTGATCCACCCTCAGTTTTCTCCTATCACAGCCATTAAACGCTGTAACTGTTTTAAAGTCACCATTGGCCTCATGGTGAAATCCCTGAGCAGTTTCCTACCTCTCCGGCAACTGAGTTAGGAAGGACGCCTGTATCTTTGTAGTGACTGGATGTATTGATACACCATCCAAAGGGTAACTAATAACTTTGGTCGCCAGCTGGACGGTGTTTCCTCCGACACATTGGTGCGACTGGCTTCTGGGTTAAGCGACCAGTGTGTCAAGAAGCAGGGTGGCTTTGCAGGTTCGTGTTTCGGAGGAAGCATGGCTCTCGACCTTCGCCTCTCCCAAGTCCGTAGGGGAGTTGCAGGCGATGGGACAAGACTGTAACTACCAATTGGATATCACAAAACTAGGGAGAAAAAGTACAAGTAAAAAATAATAATACAAAAAAAATAACGCTATTATTGCACCCAGAGTGAGTCTATGCAAAAGCGCTAAATGTTTCTCGTTTGGTGGGCTGGAAGTTGTGGTTGGAAAATTACTGGGTTATGAAATGAGTCCCTTTTGGGACATTTTTATTTCACAATTTTTTTTGTCATGAAGAGCACATGTTCAACTTATTAAGAAACACGATTTCCCATCTCAAGAGGTTAAATATTAAAATGTTTACAATAGTAAGTGTCTACTAAGTGCCAAATAAAGTGACAGGGTTGACCGTAACAGGGTTGATGATTTTAAATCAGCCATAAATCCCATTGCTACAGGGGGAATGGAAGCTTGTCGTGTGCAACAGGGAGGGGCAATTGAATGGAAGTTTTTTTTTTTTTTACATTGTTTCTAGCCTGTCTATGGGTAACAGGGTTGAAGTGTTATGCTTGACCCACACCGTTTCCCACCACAAAACAGCAAAGAATTGCCAAAAAGAGAAGAACCAGCTCACCTGCTTTAACACTATAATTTGTCTATTAGATGTTCAATATTTCTTTTGAAAAAAATATATTTAAAAAGGAACAGTTTCACCACATTTTAAAACAAGAGTTTAGTTTACCTTAAAATGAGGGACAGGTATTTTTTTCTCCCTGAAATGAATCTCTAATCGCAATAAATAATAATCTTCAGAAATGACATTGTCAAAGCAACAAAATAACTAGGGCTTTACAATTATGTTGAATAACGGGATACATTTTTGGGTTAAAATGTTCATAGAAGTCACAGAGGAATTTTGGCACTTTAGCAAGTCTTTATTTATTGTATATAGATTTATAGAATTTTCTATTTGGTCTATATTACATGGCACTTTATTTAATATAACAGGCTTTTGCAGTACTAGGCTGGTTACAGGTACAGTTGAAGTCGAAAGTTTACATACACCTTAGCCAAATACATTTAAACTCAGTTTTTCACAATTCCTGACATTTAATCCTAGTAAAGATTCCCTGTCTTAGGTCAGTTAGGATCAACACTTTATTTTAAGAATGTGAAATGTCAGAATAATAGTAGAGAGAATTATTTATTGTTATTTCAGCTTTTATTTCTTTCATCACCTTCCCAGTGGGTCAGAAGTATTGCCGTTAAATTGTTTAACTTGGGTAAAACGTTTCGGGTAGCCTTCCACAAGCTTCCCACAGTAAGTTGGGTGAATTTTGGCCCATTCCCCCTGACAGAGCTGGTGTAACTGAGTCAGGTTTGTAGGCGTCCTTGCTCGCACACACTTTTTTAATTCTGTCCACACATTTTCTATAGGATTGAGGTCAGGGCTTTGTGATGGCCACTCCAATACCTTGACTTTGTTGTCCTTAAGCCATTTTGCCACAACTTTGGAAGTATGCTTGGGGTCATTGTCCATTTGGAAGACCCATTTGCGACCAAGCTTTAACTTCCTGACTGATGTCTTGAGATTTTGCTTCAATATATCCACATACATTTCCTTCCTCATGATGCCATCTATTTTGTGAAGTGCATCAGTCCCTCCTGCAGCAAAGCTCCCCCACAACATGATGCTGCCACCCCCGTGCTTCACGGTTGGGATGGTGTTCTTCGGCTTGCAAGCCTCCCCCTTTTTCCTCCGAACATAATGATGGTCATTATGGCCAAACAGTTCTATTCTGTTTCATCAGACCAGAGGACATTTCTCCAAAAAGTAGGATCTTTGTCCCCATGTGCAGTTGGAAACTGTAGTCTGGCTTTTTTATGGCGGTTTTGGAGCAGTGGCTTCTTCCTTGCTGAGCGGCCTTTCAGGTTATGTCGATATAGGACTCGTTTTACTGGGAATATAGATACTTTTGTACCGGTTTCCTCCAGAATCTTCACAAGGTCCATTGCTGTTGTTCTGGGACTGATTTACACTTTTCGACCACCAAAGTACATTCATCTCTAAGAGACAGAACGCATCTCCTTCCTGATCGGTATGACGGCTGCGTGGTCCCATGTTGTTTATACTTGCGTACTATTGTTTGTACAGATGAACGTGGTACCTTCAGGCGTTTGGAAATTGCTCCCAAGGATGAACCAGACTTGTGGAGGTCTACAATTTTCTGAGGTCTTGGCTGATTTATTTTGATTTTCCCATGATGTCAAGCAAAGAGGCACTGAGTTTGAAGGTAGCCCTTGAAATAAATCCACAGGTACACCTCCAATTGACTCAAATTATGTCAATTAGCCTATCAGAAGCTTCTAAAGCCATGACATCATCTTCTGGAATTTTCCAAGCGGTTTAAAGGCACAGTCAACTGAGTGTATGTAAACTTCTGACCCACTGGAATTGTGATACAGTGAATTATAAGTGAAATAATCTGTCTGTAAACAATTGTTGGAAAAATTACTTCTGTCATGCACAAAGTAGATGTCCTAACCAAAACTTTAGTCTGTTAACAAGAAATTTGTGGAGTGGTTGAAAAACAAGTTTTAGTGACTCCAACCTAAGTGTATGGAAACTTCCGACTGTACATGGAAAAAGCCTGCAGCTCTGGCCGTGGCGGTGGCTTAGCCATTATACACCAAGTTGAACTGAAACTGTCACCCCTGCCCCTACCTGAACTGTGGTCTTTTGAATATCTCGCTGTAAAATCCAAACCCCCCTACACCATTACTGTGCTTCTGGTTTATCTGCCTCCTAAGCCTATCCCATCCTTTCTCCCTCAAATCTCTGATCTGCTCACTCTGCTCCACCTCAACCAACATTGTGATTCTAGGAGATTTCAATATCCACGTTGACTCTCCCTCATGTCACTCTGCTGCTGAGTTTCTGAGTTTGATGGGCACATACTTGACCTGGTCATCACTGACTCCGCCCCCATCAACAACATGCAGGTCTATGAGGTTGCCGCTCTGGAATTCCCCCTCTAAGTCCAGGTGTCGCATGTGTTTCTGGAACTGGAAAAATGTTGACCCAGCTAGCCTGACATCTTGAATCTGTTTCCTCCAGCTTTTTTTGTCATTTGATTCAACTGTGGAGTTCTACAAACAATCCCTGAGCTGTGTGCCCCATAAAAACACGGAACGCCACATTCGCTCGCTCAGCTCCCTGGTTTACTCCAGAACGTAGAAACATAAAATCCACTGGACGCATCCTGGAGCGGCGTCTCTGAATCTCAGGCCTCACCCTCCACAAACTGGCCTTTCAAGAGCACCAAAGGTCTTAATCCAAAGCCCTAAAAGAGGCACGGTCGACATTCTACTCCAACCTCATCAATAAAAATCCTGGAAATTCAATGCACCTGTTTTCCACCATAAACCATCTTCTGAAACCCCGGTCCCAGTTCCCCATCGAGACAATGGAAGAGACAGTTTAAAAGCTTAATTAACTTTTTTTAAACAAAGGTCAGATCTCTCATCTACTACTCTGCCTCTTCCCGCCCTCAACCCCCCACCAACGCCACCTCAGCCTTTTTCCTGCTACCTTGAAGTCACCACGGGAGGTATTGAGAAAACAATCTCCAAAATGAAAAACACTTCTTGTACCTTGGATCCTATTCCAACAGCCCTGCTCAAATCGTGCACCCCTGCACTCATCCCTCTGGTAACCCAGATTGTTAACCACTCCCTCCAATCTGGCAGTCTCCCACCTGCATTTAAGACCGCTGTCATCAGTCCCCTGCTGAAGAAGCCCACCCTGGATCCGAAGTGCTGGCCAATAACAGGCCAATATCCAACCTCCGCTTCCTCTCCAAGGTGTTGGAAAAGTGGTTGCTGTACAGCTCCAGGACCATCTCAATCAGAACAACCTATTTGAGAAGTTCCAGTCAGGTTTCCGGCCGGCCCACAGCGCTGATACGACCCTACTCAGGGTCACCAATGGCCTGCTGATTCAGGCTGATTCAGGCTCCCCCTGTCTCCTGATCCTCCTGGACTTAAGTACAGCGTTTGACACTGTCGACCACCCCATCCTCCTGGAACGCCTCCGGGAAACCATCGGACTGTCTGGACTAGCTCTGAGCTGGTTCCACTACTACCTCTCAGACAGGACTGAGTATGTGTTGCTCGGTTGGTCCGGGTCCCAGGCCCACCACATCACCTGTGGTGTCCCACAAGGATCTATTCTTGGACCCATCCTGTTTGTATTGTACATGCTCGCCCTTGGTTGTGTCATCAGCCGGCTTGGCATCTCATTCCACTGCAATGCTGATGACTCCCATAAGGGCATGGGTGAAGGAAAACTTCCTTCAACTGAACGGCAGCAAAACCGAGGCCCTACTTGTTGGCATGTGACCATATGTGAGAGCTGCCTCCCATTAATCTTCTGTCCCGTTGGGATGCTGTTTTTGTCTGGTTAATGAGCTCTGTATACTCATGATTTTCTACTTCCTTTGGTGCAGTGTGACTATTAGTAGGATCCACTTTAATTACGCTTTCCTCCGCTGTGTGTCTGTGTGTGTGTGTGTGTGTGTGTGTGTGTGTGTGTGTGTGTGTGTGTGTGTGTGTGTGTGTGCGTGTGTTCCTATCAACCATGCCATTTGGAAGGGAAACAAGAAGGGGGTGTATGTAGTGAGTGAGGCAGCCAAGACAATACCGCCATCACATACTGTATCTAATTGTGCAATGGGCCGCTGATCATGGAGTAAAGACACCCCGCCATAGTAACGTTTAATTGAAAGCATTGTGTTAGTCAGTAGAAACAGAATAATGACTTGTCTTTGTTAATGTCATGGTTTGTAGCTACAGTATAGTTGTTATGAAATGTATCACTTTATATGTCATAGTGTATTAATAGTTTGTTGCTTTTTTAGACCCATGTATATGCTTTGAGATGGCCTACCTATCCTTAACACAATTTACTACCATACCGTGTTTGTGTGTGTGCATCCATGCTTCTCTGTATGTGTATGTGTGTGTGTGTGTGTGTGTGTGTGTGTGTCTGTGTCTGCACATGCATGTGTGTTTATGTACAGTGGGGCAAAAAAGTATTTAGTCAGCCACCAATTGTGCAAGTTCTCCAACTTAAAAAGATGAGAGAGGCCTGTAATTTTCATCATAGGTACACTTCAACTATGACAGACGAAATGAGAAAAATAAATCCAGAAAATCACATTGTAGGATTTTTTATTTATTTATTTGCAAATTATGGTGGAAATTAAGTATTTGGTCAATAACAAAAGTGTATCTCAATACTTTGTTATATACCCTTTGTTGGCAATGACAGAGGTCAAACGTTTCCTGTAAGTCTTCACAAGGTTTTCACACACTGTTGCTGGTATTTTGGCCCATTCCTCCATGCAGATCTCCTCTAGAGCAGTGATGTTTTGGGGCTGTCGCTGGGCAACACGGACTTTCAACTCCCTCCTAACTCCCTCCAAAGATTTTCTATGGGGTTGATTTCTGGAGACTGGCTAGGCCACTCCAGGACCTTGAAATGCTTCTTACGAAGCCACTCCTTCGTTGCCCGGGCGGTGTGTTTGGGATCATTGTCATGCTGAAAGACCCAGCCACGTTTCATCTTCAATGCCCTTGCTGATGGAAGGAGGTTTTCACTCAAAATCTCACGATACATGGCCCCATTCATTCTTTCCTTTACACGGATCAGTCGTCCTGGTCCCTTTGCAGAAAAACAGCCCCAAAGCATGATGTTTCCACCCCCATGCTTCACAGTAGGTATGGTGTTCTTTGGATGCAACTCAGCATTCTTTGTCCTCCAAACACGACGAGTTGAGTTTTTACCAAAAAGTTCTATTTTGGTTTCATCTGACCATATGACATTCTCCCAATCCTCATCTGGATCATCCAAATGCTCTCTAGCAAACTTCAGACGGGCCTGAACATGTACTGGCTTAAGCAGGGGGACACGTCTGGCACTGCAGGATTTGAGTCCCTGGCGGCGTAGTGTGTTACTGATGGTAGGCTTTGTTACTTTGGTCCCAGCTCTCTGCAGGTCATTCACTAGGTCCCCGTGTGGTTCTGGGATTTTTGCTCACCGTTCTTGTGATCATTTTGACCCCACGGGTGAGATCTTGCGTGGAGCCCCAGATCGAGGAAGATTATCAGTGGTCTTGTATGTCTTCCATTTCCTAATAATTGCTCCCACAGTTGATTTCTTCAAACCAAGCTGCTTACCTATTGCAGATTCAGTCTTCCCAACCTGGTGCAGGTCTACAATTTTGTTTCTGGTGTCCTTTGACAGCTCTTTGGTCTTGGCCATAGTGGAGTTTGGAGTGTGACTGTTTGAGGTTGTGGACAGGTGTCTTTTATACTGATAACAAGTTCAAACAGGTGCCATTAATACAGGTAACGAGTGGAGGACAGAGGAGCCTCTTAAAGAAGAAGTTACAGGTCTGTGAGAGACAGAAATCTTTCTTGTTTGTATGTGACCAAATACTTATTTTCCACCATAATTTGCAAATAAATTCATTAAAAATCCTACAATGTGATTTTCTGGATTTTTTTCCCTCCTTTTGTCTGTCATAGTTGAAGTGTACCTATGATGAAAATTACAGGCCTCTCTCATCTTTTTAAGTGAGAGAACTTGCACAATTGGTGGCTGACTAAATACTTTTTTGCCCCACTGTATGTATGTATGTATGTATGTACGTACTGTGTGTGTCCGTGTGTGGTGAGCTACATTGTTATTCCTGGCTGTTGCAGGGCAGTTTGACCTCTACAATATTTCCAGTAGGAGCTCAGGTATGTGAGAGGGGCCTTCAGTGGTTCAGACATAATAATGCTTCATAGCCTCCCACATATTAAATCAAACTTCTTAACCGTAGCTCTTTCTGCCACCCAGGCCCAAGCTATTTGTCTGCTTGTCAATATGCGGGCAGCCTGTGAATGGGCCATAGTAGGAGACAGAGTGTTAAAGTAATGTATTGGCCTCTATTGTGGCTCTCAAGCTCTTGCACTAGTAAACAAGGTCATTGCCAAGACTGGAGAAATGAATAGACCAATAGGATATTTTCAACATTACTGAGCTATATACAGGTGTAGGATCTTAATTTGATCACTTTTGTTGCTTCACATTTTCCTGCACCGCAGGAAATGCAGATGAGCTTCGTGATGTACATACATTCACTGAAAACGCACACCAACACTGTTATATAAACAGTTTTGCACTTTTCATGTAGTTTGCTTTTGGCCAGCTAATAGCCTAACCACTGATCAAGCAGCATTATGGACTAAACATTCAAATCCTGTTGCTGCAGGATTCTTTTGCTGTGACAATATAGGTCAAATTAAGATCCTTCATCTGTACTTATGCTACTACTGTGTGAAAGTTTATTGTAACTATACAATGTGCTGGATATCTGTTGTCTGTCCAAAAGGGAATCTAGTTTGAGATCACAGTTTTAGGATGTCAATACAACACTTGACCTTACTTGACCCACTGTCTGGGGGAGTCAAATGACAGGGCTCGGCATGATGTTCAACTGTAGAGAAAGGCCAGAGGAGGATCAGTTCACAGTGGACAGCGTCACAGAGAATTATAGGTCTAGTATTTGGGGCTCAAGGTAGCGTAGTGGTTAGAGCATTGGGCCGGTAACTGAAAAGGTTGCTGGATTGAATCCCAGAGTTGACAAAGTACAAATCTGTTGTTCTCCCCTGAACAAGGCAGTTAACCCACTGTTCCCCAGTAGGCCGACTTTGTAAAATAAGAATTGGTGAACAAATGTGTCCTTGAGCAAGGCACTTAACCCTAAATGCTCCTGTAAGTCGCTCTTGATAAGAGCGTCTGCTAAATGACAAAAATGTGAAAATTTAAATGTGTGTTATAGGCTGCCAGCGCCTGCATGGTAGAGCTGTCAGTGTGAGACTGGTATGGTTGGAGTAGTGTACTGCTTGTTCAGAGACACTTGCCCCAACAAAGGCTCATGCTGTGGTGTGTCTCACACAAACACACACTTATACTCAGCTGTATAAAGTATCACGCAGAGCTCCAGGGTACCCTGTATCATATCTCTCTCTTCCTCTGTCTGTGATGATCATGTGAACAACAAGGCTGACACAGTTGATGATGTCACCCCAGAGTGGCTTATCATGCCACCAGCCTGGAACTTAAACCTGATCTACCCATACTTTACCCTGGGGGAGGGAAAGAAAAAGGGAGGCTGGGAGAAAAGTACAGAAGGAGAGAAAGGCAGAGTAAGAAAGAGGGCAAAAAGAGAGGGAGGGAGAGGGAGGGAGAAAGACAGAGGGAAGAATAGACGGTGGGGGATAGACTTAAAGGGAAGAATAGAGGGAGGGTGAGGAGGAGGACAGAGTTATGAACCCTCTCCTAGATGGATGTCACTGGATATTCCACCTGAGGAATATATGTCTGCCGTGCCTTTTACAGCAGACGATAAGTCATTCAAATCACTTTTATTTTGTTTTAATGTTATCTTCAATTACCCTCATCCAGGGAGACTTGATTGATCTATCCCCTCTACTCTCACAATAGAGGATCTATTTACTTTAGAAGAGGACTCCTGGCATTACCTGGGGTTGGAGATGTTATTGACTTACATGCTTAGCTACCTTGGCAGCTTAGCAGTTCTGAAGCTTCTGCAGGTTTAAAATATTGATCAAAATGTGGTTTTATTTATGTTTTGGATTCATCTATTCATCTCAGCATATTTTTGATAGCTATATGACCTGTCTGATATAGTACACAGCCACCAAAAAACATTCAGATTCACCTGTATGTCTATCTGAGGAAACATACACACACACACAGCAAAACAATTTTGATGCAGGACAAGATCAGATGGTACTTGTTTATGTGGGCCTTGTGTTTGCCTGATTGGTGTTTGCCTTGTCCTTTTGCTAAGCAATCAAACATGATGTTAATTCATAAGCGTGTACTGTATTTGTTTGAGCATGTGTATGGATGTGTGTGTGATGTCAGGTATTCTCTCTCACTCCCTCTCCCCCCCCTCTCTCCCCTTCCATCTCTCCATGTTTGAGTTCCTATTTTCTCCTGTTGATCTGATACCACTCCTCTCTGAGTTTCTCCTCTCTCTGTCTCTGACTTCTCCTCCCAATGCTGTGGTTCTACTTCTAACCTCCAATACAACCATATATCTGCCTTTTGTTGTAAGTCTGTCAGCAGCTGGATTCAGTGGTGCCTCTCGGGTTAAGCAGTGTTGAGAAGGTGCTTTCTCTATGGGGGGGGGGGGGGTCCTATGGTGAGTGAGAATGAGTGGTTGTGTATAAATAGATGGTATCTATATGTGGTTTTGGCCTGTTTGAAGTGGGACCATATATCCTGGAGGTACATGGTGCGAAGGTGGGAAAGCCCCACTAACCTTGGCTCTGTTGAATCAACCCTGAACCCTGCACCTCCCTCTGTTGAATCAACCCTGAACCCTCCCTTTGTCCTCTGTTGAATCAACCCCGCACCCTGCACCTCCCTTTGTACTCTGTCGAATCAACCCTGAACTCTGCACCTCCCTCTGTCGAATCAACCCTGAACCCTGCACCTCCCTCTGTCGAATCAACCCCTGAACCTCCCTCTGTTGAATCAACCCTGAAGCCTGCACCTCCCTCTGTCTAACCTGCTCTGCTCTCTCACGCTTCCCAACAGGAATCCAAAAACACACTGTGCATGGATCAGCTGGCTAACCCGTTTTCACACCGCTCAGACATGTACCATGTCAGATTTACTCACACAACACACTGTTACCTTCAATGTGTCCATTTTTATTTTTATTTAACTAGGCAAGTCAGTTAAGAACAAATTATTATTTACAATGACGGGCTACCCCGGCCAAACCCTAACCTGGACGACACTGGGCCAATTGTGCACCGCCCTATGGGACTCCCAATCACAACCAGTTGTGATACAGCCTGGAATTGAACCAGGGTCTGTAGTGACACCTCCAACACTGAGATACAGTGCCTTAGACCACTGCGCCACTCAGGAGTCCTTGTTTTTTCCCCTCATAACTACCTTGTAAGCTCTGTACAAGAGACAGGGAGGTCTACTGCCTTTGTACAAACATAATGTGATGCACACACACACAACAAACAGTCTGTCAAGTTAACCCACATTACACACAACATATATACCGTTACAAGCTCACCCACATCCACCAAACACATCACCCCTGCCAATATCACACACACACACACAGACCCTGTCACCCTAAATATCCCCTCCTAACACACACCCTGTACAGTTTGATCTTAATTTTTACACACGCCCTGTCAAACACTTTTAGTGATATGCACACCTGTCATGTATTGTCACTCATCAGACAAAGTCATACTTTTTCCTATGAAATTGTGCACTGAGGCTATGAACCTACAGTCGTGGCCAAAAGTTTTGAGAATGAAACAAATATAAATGTTCACAAAGTCTGCTGCCTCAGTTTGTATGATGGCAATTTGCATATACTCCAGAATGTCATGAAGAGTGATCAGATGAATTGCAATTAATTGCGAAGTCCCTCTTTGCCATGCAAATGAACTGAATCCCCAAAAAACATTTCCACTGCATTTCAGCCCTGCCACAAAAGGACCAGCTGACATCATGTCAGCGATTCTCTTGTTAACACAGGTGTGAGTGTTGACAAGAACAAGGCTGGAGATCACTCTGTCATGCTGATTGAGTTCGAATAACAGACTGGAAGCTTCAAAAGGAGGGTGGTGCTTGGAATCATTGTTCTTCCTTTGTCAACCGTGGTTACCTGCAAGGAAACACGTGCCATCATCATTGCTTTGCACAAAAAGGGCTTCACAGCAAGGATATTGCTGCCAGTAAGATTGCACCTAAATCAACCATTTATCGGATCAAGAACTTCAAGGAGAGCGGTTCAATTGTTGTGAAGAAGTCTTCAGGGCGCCCAAGAAAGTCCAGCAAGCGCCAGGACCGTCTCCTAAATTTGATTCAGCTGCAGGATCGGGGCACCACCAGTACAGAGCTTGCACGCACAGTGAGGCGAAGACTTTTGGAGGATGGCCTGGTGTCAAGAAGGGCAGCAAAGAAGCCACTTCTCTTCAGGAAAAACATCAGGGACAGACTGATATTCTGCAAAAAGTACAGGGATTGGACTGCTGAGGACTGGGGTAAAGTAATTTCCTCTGATGAATCCCCTTTCCGATTGTTTGGGGCATCCGGAAAAAAGCTTGTCCGGAGAAGACAAGGTGAGCGCTACCATCAGTCCTGTGTCATGCCAACAGTAAAGCATCCTGAGACCATTCATGTGTGGGGTTGCTTCTCAGCCAAGGGAGTGGGCTCACTCACAATTTTGCCTAAGAACACAGCCATGAATAAAGAATGGTACCAACACATCCTCCGAGAGCATCTTCTCCCAACCATTCAGGAACAGTTTGGTGACGAACAATACCTTTTCCAGCATGATGGAGCACCTTGCTATAAGGAAAAAGTGATAACTAAGTGGCTCGGGGAACAAAACATTGATATTTTGGGTCCATGGCCAGGAAACTCCCCAGACCTTAATCCCATTGAGAACTTGTGATCAACCCTCAAGAGGCGGGTGGACAAACAAAAACCCACAAATTCGGACAAACTCCAAACTTTGATTATGCAAGAATGGGCTTCCATCAGTCAGGATGTGGCCCAGAAGTTAATTGACAGCATGCCAGGGTGTATTGCAGAGGTCTTGAAAAAGAAGGGTCAACACTGCAAATATTGACTATTTGCATCAACTTCATGTAATTGTCAATAAAAGCCTTTGACACTTATGAAATGCTTGTAATTATACTTCAGTATTCCATAGTAACATCTGACAAAAATATCTAAAAACACTGAAGCAGCAAACTTTGTGAAAATGTATATTTGTGTCATTCTCAAAACTTTTGGCCACAAATGTACATATAAATACTATGAACCTACTTAAAGTATTCAGACCCCTTTACTTTTTTTTCAGACCCCTTAAGTTACAGCCTTATTCTAAAATTGATTAAAAAAAAAAAATCTTCATTTTTTTCCTACACACAATACCCCATAATGACAAAGCAAAAACAGTTTTAAAAAAACAAAAACTGAAATATCACATTTACATAAGTATTCAGACCCTTTACTCAGTACTTTGTTGAAGCACCTTTGGCAGCGATTACAGCCTCGAGTCTTCTTGGGCATGACACTACAAGCTTGGCACACCTGTATTTGGGGATTTTCTCCCATTTTTCTCTGCAGATCCTCTCAAGCTCTGTCAGGTTGGATGGGGAGCGTCGATGCACAGCTATTTTCAGGTCTCACCAGAGATGTTCGATCGGGTTCAAGTCCAGGCTCTGGTGGTTGTTGTCCTTGATTATCTTTTTGGCCTTCCTGTGACATCGGGCAGTGTAGGGGTCCTGGAGGGCAGGTAGTTTGCCCCTGGTGATGCGTTGTGCAGACCTCACTACCCTCTGGAGAGCCTTACAGTTGTGGAGCAGCTGCCGTACCAGGCGGTGATACAGCCCAACAGGATGCTCTCGATTGTGCATCTGTAAAAGTTTGTGAATGTTTTTGGTGACAAGACAAATTTCTTCAGCCTCCTGAGGTTGAAGAGGCGCTGTTGCGCCTTCTTCACCATGCTGTCTGTGTGGGTGGACCATTTCAAGTTTGTCCGTGATGTGTACGCCGAGGAACTTAAAACTTTCCAGCTCTACTACTGTCCCGTCAATGTGGATAGGGGGGTGCTGTTTCCTGAAGTCCACGATCATCTCCTTTGTTTTCTTGACGTTGAGTCTGAGGTTATTTTCCTGACACCACACTCCGAGGGCCCTCACCTCCCTGTAGGCCGTCTCGTCGTTGTTGGTAGTCAAGCCTACCACTGTAGTGTTGTCTGCAAACTTGATGATTGAGTTGGAGACGTGCATGGCCACGCAGTCATGGGTGAACAGGGAGTACAAGAGAGGGCTGAGAACGCACCCTTGTGGGGCCCCAGTGTTGAGGATCAGCGGGGTGGAGATGTTGTTTCCTACCCTCACCACCTGGGGGCGGCCCGTCAGAAAGTCCAGGACCCAGTTGCACAGGGCGGGGCCGAGACCCAGGGTCTCGAGCTTAATGACGAGTTTGGATGGCGGCCACTGTGTTCTTGGGGACTCTCAATGCTGCAGAAATGTTTTGCTACCCTTCCCCAAATCTGTGCCTCGACACAATCCTGTCTCGGACCTCTACTGACAATTCCTTCAACCTCATGGCTTGGTTTTTGCTCTGACATGCACTGTCAACTGTGGGACCTTTTTATAGACAGTTGTGTGCCTTTCCAAATCATGTCCAATCAATTGAATTTACCACAAGTGGATTCCAATGAAGTTGTAGAAAAATCTCAAGGATGATCATTGAAACAGGATGCACCTGAGCTCAGTTTCGAGTCTCATAGCAAAGGGTCTGAATAATTATGTAAATAAGGTATCTCTTTTCTATTTTTTATAAATGTGCAAAAATGTCTAAAGTAGTTTTTGTTTTGGCATTATGGGATATTGTGTGTAGATTAATGAGTATTTTAAATGTTTTATTTAAAACATTTTAGAATAAGGCTACAACTTAAAATAAAATATGTAAAAAGTAAAGGAGTCTGAATACTTTCCAAAGGCACTGTATATATACACATACATATGAACCTACAGTTGAAGTCAGAAGTTTACATACACTTAGGTACACAACCACTCCACAAATTTCTTGTTAACAGACTAAAGTTTTGGTTAGGACATCTACTTTGTGCATGACAGAAGTAATTTTTCCAACAATTGTTTACAGACAGATTATTTCACTTATAATTCACTGTATCACAATTCCAGTGGGTCAGAAGTTTACATACACTCAGTTGACTGTGCCTTTAAACCGCTTGGAAAATTCCAGAAGATGATGTCATGGCTTTAGAAGCTTCTGATAGGCTAATTGACATAATTTGAGTCAATTGGAGGTGTACCTGTGGATTTATTTCAAGGGCTACCTTCAAACTCAGTGCCTCTTTGCTTGACATCATGGGAAAATCAAAATAAATCAGCCAAGACCTCAGAAAATTGTAGACCTCCACAAGTCTGGTTCATCCTTGGGAGCAATTTCCAAACGCCTGAAGGTACCACGTTCATCTGTACAAACAATAGTACGCAAGTATAAACACCATGGGACCACGCAGCCGTCATACCAATCAGGAAGGAGATGCGTTCTGTCTCTTAGAGATGAACGTACTTTGGTGCGAAAAGTGTAAATCAATCCCAGAACAACAGCAAAGGACCTTGTGAAGATGCTGGAGGAAACAGGTACAAAAGTATCTATATCCACAGTAAAACGAGTCCTATATCGACATAACCTGAAAGGCCGCTCAGCAAGGAAGAAGCCACTGCTCCAAAACCGCCATAAAAAAGCCAGACTACGGTTTGCAACTGCACATGGGGACAAAGATCGTACTTTTTGGAGTAATGTCCTCTGGTCTGATGAAACAAAAATAGAACTGTTTGGCCATAATGACCATCATTATGTTTGGAGGAAAAGGGAGAGGCTTGCAAGCCAAACAACACCATCCCAACCGTGAAGCACGGGGGTGGCAGCATCATGTTGTGGGGGTGCTTTGCTGCAGGAGGGACTGGTGCACTTCACAAAATAGATGGCATCATGAGGATGGAAAATTGTGTGGATATATTGAAGCAACATCTCAAGACATCAGTCAGGAAGCTAAAGTTTGGTCGCAAATGGGTCTTCCAAATGGACAATGACCCCAAGCATAATTCCAAAGTTGTGGCAAAATGGCTTAAGGACAACAAAGTCAAGGTATTGGAGTGGCCATCACAAAGCCCTGACCTCAGTCCTATAGAAAATGTGTGGGCAGAACTGAAAAAGCGCATGCGAGCAAGGAGGCCTAGAAACCTGACTCAGTTACACCAGCTCTGTCAGGAGGAATGGGCCAAAATGCACCCAACTTATTGTGGGAAGCTTGTGGAAGGCTACCCGAAACGTTTTACCCAAGTTAAACAATTTAACGGCAATACTACCAAATACTAACTGAATGTATGTAAACTTCTGACCGACTGGGAAGGTGATGAAAGAAATAAAAGCTGAAATAATAATAAATAATTCTCTCTACTGTGGAAGGCTACCCGAAACGTTTGACCCAAGTTAAACAATTTAAAGGCAATGCTACCAAATACTAATTGAGTGTATGTAAACTTCTGACCCACTGGGAATGTGATGAAAGAAAAGCTGAAATAAATCATTCTCTCTATTATTATTCTGTCATTTCACATTCTTAAAAGAAAGTGGTGATCCTAACTTACCTAAGTTTTACTACGATTTATTGTCAGGATTTGTGAAAAACTGAGTTTAAATGTATTTGGCCAAGGTGTATGTAAACTTTCGACTTCAACTGTACATACTGTGCATATTGTTTTGATAAAAAATTGCTTCTCTCTCTCTCTCTCTCTCTCTCTCTCTCTCTCTCTCTCTCTCTCTCTCTCTCTCTCTCAATAAATGAGTTTCCTATAGGGCCCTCAAATTCAAATCTGGACCTCAAAGCCAGTTCCACTGCTTTTTTTCATTATTCCCCTCTAATCAGCGACTGATTTAAGTGGGTGCAAATGAATCCATTTCCAGTAGAACCTGGTAAGGTAAGATGTGAATACCCTGCTACAGTATGCTATACAGCATTTCTTCCATGGTGTCTCTTTGTGTGGCAGAGTGACAATCAATCTGTTAGGGATTAACAGCCCTGCTTTGTTTGGCCGATGTTTCAGCAGCACAACACACACACACACACACACACACACACACACACACACACACACACACACACACACACACACACACACACACACACACACACACACACACACACCAGAGGAGGCTGGTGGGAGGATCTATAGGAAAACAGGATCATTGTAATGGCTGGAATTGAACAATGGAACAGAGTCAAATGTGGTTTCTCTATTTTCCAAGACTCTGCATATGTATGTCCTCCAACATGTTTAGTGCACAGCAATGACAAATCACAGTCATCACCCAAGCCATGAGAGGAGGATGAATTAGCACTGGAAAAAGAAAAAATGAGATCTGTAAGAGACTGCATGAATGCTGTAAGTCTCCCCATCATTTAGTCAGTATAAATGTGCAGGCCTGATAGGCTGATGACTATTAATAGAAAATAAGCAGTGGTCCTCAGAGCATGGCCAGACAGCTATTCCCGTCCTAGCTATAAAACTACTGGCTGAGCTGCTGTGTAGACAACTTCACTAATTACTGGGTTGGGGGGATATGGTTGAATGTGCGCGGGGAGGTGTGTGTGGCACTTAGCTATTTATCATACAATCTGCATGTAAACCAACACATGTAAATCAAAGGAATGTATCCAGAGGTTTGCAGGGTTGTCATTGATTATGTGCCAAATGGGATGTTATGTCCAGGGGATTGCCAGGCCATCCTATTAGGGAAATAACTCATTGTTGAAGAACCACTGTGTTTGGATTGTATGTCCACACCTGACAATATGAGTAATGCAGTTGTCCGTAACAGAACGTTTTGGTCCAGGATATGTCATGTGTAAGACATCTCTATGACACACTGCTCTCATTGAGCCCCTCTTCCTTAGTGTGTCCTCCTCTCTGTACTATATCATTTTAGTGACCCTCTTCAGGACCAACAGATAAAAGGGGAAAGCAGGAACTCTACCACTCACACACTTGATATCAGACCAAGTGTTGAATCATTATCCAGATGGGGTACTGTGAGGTGGACGTGCATTTTAGACAACATGTTGTATAAGTACCAACATGGGGGACACATATGGTCTGGATAGAAAAACAAATAACTGCAGGCTATAGCATGTGTCTGTCTTTGTGGATTCAGCTGGGTCCCTGTGTGCTAACTCCTCCACCATACACACATGGGAGAGAGGAGAGAAGAGAACCAACAAGGCCGGGGTGGTGGAGAATCATTATTCAGTCCTCTAGCTCAGCAGCCAGGGACTAACAGACTGTGTGTGTGTGTGTGTGTGTCTGTGTGTGTGTGTGTGTGTGTGTGTGTGTGTGTGTGTGTGTGTGTGTGTGTGTGTGTGTGTGTGTGTGTGTGTGTGTGTGTGTGTGTGTGTGTGTAGTGGCATACAATCTAATTAGCCACTTCCTTTCAGACAACATCGACGGTTCCAATATGCTTCCAAGAAACGGCTTGAGATTGTGTTTCTTGGTATTACAAAAATCACATTGATTTACTCACAGAATGTCCAGGTCTGTCACACAGTTCCTATGAAGGTGAATGATAAAGCAAGCATGTTTTCCGGGTATGTATAGACAGATTCCAATTGATATTAATGGTAAAACTAACTCAAAAAGGAAAAAGAATGATGAAGGTAAAAAGGGTGAAAGAAAGGTCTCAATCCAAATGGTATAAACAATAGAATAAGGTTGACAACTTTAGGTGTCTTACTACAGCAGGATCCTATCACCTATTCAAGTAGGTTCCACTGATGCCATCTTAGATTGAACCCAATCACAAATTCTAATGTGAACTAACAATTTGCCACAAGGTGTCATTATAGAAAATAAAGGGATATTCCACATGAATAATATTTTCACTACAATGTCTATGCACAATAAATTAACCAAAATAACTTCAATACATATTTTATTTTACATACAAAATGTCTCTAATGTGTGTGTGTACGAAGGCTGGGACTCGTGTCTCATTATTCAATTCTTTAGCTGAGCAGGCAGAAACTAACTTTGTTTACAGTTACCTTGTCCACATCCACTTAACGATCCATTTACCCTGTCTCAAAACATCCTAGGATCTGATACAGCCCCAGGTCTTGATATGTAGTTCACACTTGTACTGCTCTCTCTCTCTTTCTTATGGTCTCTCTCAATTCAATTTCAATGTAAGGGATTTATTGGCATGGGAAACATATGTTAACATTGCCAAAGCAAGTGAAGTAGATATTAAACAAAAGTGAAATAAACAATAACAATTAACAGTAAACATTACACTCACAGATGTTCCAAAAGAATAAATACATTTCAAATTATGTGCAAATTGTTAAAGTACAAAAGGGAAAATAAATAAGCATAAATATGGGTTGTATTTACAGTGGTGTTTGTTCTTCACCTGTTGCCCTTTTCAGGTCACAAATCTTGCTGCTGTGATGGCACACTGTGGTATTTCACCCAGTAGATATGGGAGTTTAGCAAAATTGGATTTGTTTTCAAATTCTTTTTGGATCTGTGTAATCTGAGGGAAATATGTGCCTCTAATATGGTCATACATTTGTCAGGAGGTTAGGAAGTGCAGCTCAGTTTCCACCTCATTTTGTGGGCAGTGTGCACATAGGCAGACCTGGCTCTCAAGAGAAGACAGGCTATGTCGGCCTTTCTCAATAGCAAGGCTATGCTCACTGAGTCTGTACATAGTCAAAGCTTTCCTTAAGTTTGGGGCAGTCACTCTGCCACTGTGTTATCTCTGTTTAGGGCCAAATAGGGATTGCATTTGTTGTTGCCTAATCTCTCTCTCCATTCTTTGTCTTTCTTCCCCTCCACTATTTGTCTTTTTCTCTCTTGCTAGTTCCCCCATCCCTCTCTCAGTGTCCCGTAGCTCTAGGCAAAGGGAGTTGCCCTGGGGGATGTAACCTTTATTTAACTAGGCATGTCAGTTAAGAACAAATTCTTATTTACAATGACAGCCTACCGGGGAACAGTGGGCAGAACAACAGATTTTTACCTTGTCAACCTTTTGGTTACTGGCCCAACACTCTAACCACTAGGCTACCTGCCGCTAGCCTTGCTATTGCTGCTACCTGAGGGGTTGGGGAATGTTTGGGGAATGTAACTCAAGGCATGTATTGACGAAGAGATAAGAGCAGGTCCAGAGGTGAAGAGACTTATAGGTCCTGTCGGCCTCCACTGTCACAGCCACTGTCGGCCTCCACTGTCACAGTTTTATTCCACAGAGCAGAACACAGGGGAAAGATGGGTATCTGGATTGAGCTGTTTCCACTCCGCTCCTAGAGATGTCTCACTGTTATTAACCCCTGAATTCTCAGCCCACTCTTCACTCAAGGCTGTCAGTCCCGCTCTAGTAACTGTACCATCTGGGGCAGTGTTGTTAGGAATAAAAATACAACAATGTCCCCCCACCATTCTGCAGACGCCACCCTTTTCAGCCAATAACATATCTAGAGCCAACCTATTTGCCAGGTCATGAGGGAGGTGGCGGATAATTGTTCAGAGATTCCCATCTGCATCTTTAGTCTTATTCACAAATCCTAGTTGATTATAATATATATAATTGATCCAATCGACATTTTTATTTATCGTTACCTACCAGAAGAACGTAGTGGTAAAGCCCTCCCCAATCTGATTCATAGCTTTGTATTTGTCTGGAACTCCTCTGGGGATGCCTACGGCATCCATCCAATTAGAACTGCCTTCATTAGAACCTAGATTTCTCCTTTTTCTAGTTATCCCGTCCAGAACTGGCCACTGATGTCTAATCCTAACTGGTTGGACCAATAATACCGGGACACAAGTGCCCTTCCACCCTTTCGGTAATGTCTGTCTTAGGCATCCTTTATTGGTACAAGCCCACCACACATCAGTTGTACTTCTGAATCCAAATCAGTCACATTAACAACAGACTTACATCTATTGGGATCCACTACAAGACCTGGGTCTTTCTTGAAGTTGGTCTCTACCAACTGGATTAGTGAACAGGAAAAATCTTGTCCATAATCACCAGCGTAAGCCCAATACTTTCTTTCCGTGTCTATTTCTGCGACTCTTGGGAGGTTTACTACTACATCAACTCTATAGTCATTAATATCCAAACTTTGTTTAAAACCACATCGGGATCACTCTCCGTTCTCATACCCCGGTCCCCAAGTATGTTTAATTACCTAGGGCCAGGAACAAGATGAAGTGGGTCCCAAACAGAAATATAAAGGTCTCACAAAGTCCTGAATAATCTTATATCATTTATTATGCACCCATATTCCTGCTCTATTAGGGAATTGTTTAATATCTACCTTAAATCCCACATCATCACCTATTTGGACTCCTATTTTATATTCTCCTTTCATGAGGGGTCGGGAATTATTTAACTTGTCTTTTACTTCTTAAACTTGTCAGCGACATCATATAATTTGTACCAGAGGTGGTGGATCAGGATGTATTAAAAAGATCATCAAAACTATGATGCAGCTCAAGGTTCCCCATATTCCCCAAAACCGCCAACCCTCTCCTTCCCTTAGCCAGTCTGCTAGGTACCACCCCATACTCACACTACAGTGATGATAGGTCGGGGTAGGAAATACCCCAGACCCTATCGGTCCAGTTCTGCTCTCTAACTCTGCGTGTGTTCCACGGTGTTTGTATGTGTTCCTACCTTTTTGCAGTGGGTAATGTGGACCCAGGTTGCTCTTTCTGCTATTCTAATGGCAAAGGCTGTGACCAACAGAACCTGGTATGGCCCCTACCCAGCGGGGCTGCTTCCAGTCTTTCCTTTTCAACGATTGAATCCACACCCAGTCATCTGGTTGGATTGAGTGAATCACCTTTTTCTGTAATTCACCTGTGGGACACAAAAAAGTGTGGTTAACAAACAATCTTCTCATGTGTTCTGCTACTATTGTCGGTATCTATCTCTGCCTGCTCTGGTCCACCTAACTCGGTCATTCGGTATATTTATCTATAATTGTTTAAACACCACTTCTTCCCTTCACTGGCTTTGCCCATGTGTCAAAATAGCCACTTAATCACACTCAGATGTGATGCTATTCTTTCAAGCTTAATGCCTTTTGTGACAAACTCATTACTGAAAATTGACAATATTATCTGAAATGACAACACTATCTCTGCCACATTCACTATGATCTGGGTATATGTAATTTTCAGTTAAATCCCAATATTGTGTACAGTTAGTTGCTCTCCTTCTTCTATGAGCTATCTCCCATAACAATATTCAGTCTCTGGGAATGATACTCCTCTATCATTACATCTAAAAAACTTTCATGGCTGTCCCACGCTATCATCCAGTGATTCCTTAAACAAACCACCTCCCCTCACCATGACACTTAGAGATACGTTTCTAGAAACTCTCTCAGCCACATAAATGTTATCAGCAAATCCACCCCTCATCATGCTTTAGCAATTCTCTCTCGCAGTATCCCAATCACAACGAAAAATTATCCAACCCGAATTTAGAATGACTAACCTCCGTGCTTACTTTGAGTCTAGACTCCAATTCCAGTTTATCAACTTAGCACAGATCATCCCTGTTAGAACCAAAATTTATAAACAACCTTTTATTGCCGGTCAGAACTCTTCTCATTACAGCCCCCCTTTGTCCCTGTTTTCTTGTCATGAGTGGCCTGGTAAAGAAAGATCCGTATCTCAATGCATTCCTAGGTTAAATAGTTAGCAGGGCGTATACCACCACCCCCCTTTCCTTCACCGGCACTTATCTTTCGAGCGTGTCTTCTTCAGATATCGTTTACAGTTAATTTTCCCAACGGCACATGTAACTTTTGCTTGTCACATTTCATAACCCTTGATAATGTCCCGATTTTAATATCCAAGTAGATACCTCCATTTCACCCACGAACACGAGTCTCTCACCTGAGCTTGTTCTCTCTCTCCACGCTCACTCCACACACGCTCTCTGCACCCCGGCCCTGGTTTATGGCTCGGACTCATATAGGAGTAGTAAAAGTCACTGTCTCTCATTGCACGCCTTTGTCGCTCTTTCTTCAGCCAGTTAGGAAGGGTTTTGAGGTTTACAAACACTGTCTACGTAAAATTATTTCTACCATGCATTAACACACGATCTGACGTCACCTTCCATGATAACCTAAAAAAAAAAAAAACTTTTCTTAATAACATCTCTAAGACAAATGTCAAAAGCACAACATAATGTTACTGCAAAAAAATTTAACATTTTCTAAATTACTCCATCCTCCCGTATTCTACTGGCGAACTATAGGTAAAGTTACCAGATCGTAAAGATCCCTAACCCCTCACAGAATTCCCACACCACGATCCCAATCTGGTGAAATGTATATCAGAACAAAAACACATCATGAAATTAGCAATACATATATCACAGTTCATGTGAAGTTACTGTCATCCCTTATTAACATATATTTTCCTTCCTATATGCAGCCTGAACACAGTACCACTGTATATGTACCCCAAAAACCAACCAGGACCTCAGTGAACTGGTAATTTCCCCCTTTCAAACACATGATAAAAAAAAACATGTTAAATCAAAAAAAATAAACATCCTAGAATTACAACTCTTTATAACTCTCTACGGTTATAATAATAATTTCCTAAAGTAATGGTACAATTTGGATAGAGAATGGTGTTTCTCATGAATTCTATAATGAAACGCCACAGTCTATTTAAGTCTTCAGTAGGAATTTTTTAAATATATTTAGGGATTTCGACACCATTACAATGTTTCCTCTCCCTTTCTTTCCTTCAGAAATACTTAAATACTTTTCAAAACATTTTTATAGAAATGTAATCCCACATTTCAGTGAGACCGTCCGTGTGTGCTGGTGTGTGTGTGTTAAACCATATGTTAAAATCAAACAGGAATGGCCAGGCCAGGCTTTTCCATGCTTACGTTAGACATTCCTACACCCATTCACATTATATTAAACATACTTATGAACAATCAACACATTTAATAGCTGTTTTACTGTAGATTATTTCTGTTAACCATTTCTAAATATAATACTTTTTCCTGTCGCAAATGTAGTCCATTTTTCAGATGAAGAACTTAGTGATATTTGAGCTAACTCAAATACCTCACATTCAGTATTTAGCTCGTTCTCCTCTCCTGTCTGTCCCGAACCTAGTCAGGACTCATCTTCCTCCTCTTCCTCAGAGTCTGGCGATAGGCGCTTACACTTCTCTCCTTTCTGGGCTGGGTTTGTCATTCTTTTCCTTTCCTTTATTTTTGCAATCGCGATGATTGGGACCCTTTCTCCCACAATGATAGCAGGGGGCTGTGCACTCCCTCGCAAAGTGCCCTGTCTTCTGACAATGAAAACACTTCCTCTTTCCTTTCTCACCTACACCAGTGGAACCTTTGTTCCCGGAATTCTCTCCCTTTCTTTTCTCTGTCGGGGGTGCCGAGGGACACAAGTGCTGGAAATCCGACCTGTACTGGAAATCCGACCTGTACTGTCCATGTCTGACTTGGCTCTACCTTCTTATCGACTTACTTTTTATCTTTTCGTCCACTTGTCTTTTTCTTTTCTATTCCTTCCACTCTTTTTCAGGCTTCATAGAGCCATATCCTAGCTGTATCAAGCCCTTCCACTGGCTGTCCTCCTACTCTATCTCCACAGACCTTGTGGATCTGTTTTATCATAGTCTCTAATTTGTCTACGTCTACACGTCCCTTAAATCCATACTTCTTTCTCCACCTTGGGCCGTAATATACATTTATTTTACCCTTAGACTCCATATATCTCTCATCTCCCATAAGTTTGGGAACCTCTTTTGAGGATTTACCTCCCATGTTGATATCACAAATATATCTCAGATGTATCTCAACCCACTTGGATTTAAATCCTGTGGTGGCTTATATCTGTATGTTCATAAGTATGTTTAATACAATTCTTCTCCTTCTTTTGGAATTTTATTAAATGTGACTTTTTGAGCAAATATTAGGTCTCACACTTATACAACTTTGAATAATTATTGGTTAACACTATCGGTAACCCAGAGGTCGTAAAACTCCAGTTTCGTGAGACAGATAGAGTTACGGCAAATCTACAGTTGTTTATGGCCCGTGACTTATATTTTATTTCTCACACATGCTATTTTTATTCCGTTGGACTTTATTATTAGGCGCGACTCTTGATTCGGACCTGTGATTAATTTAACTCACTTAATTATTCTATAACCCCTATCCTATGTGGATCTTATTATTAGGGTGTGACTCTTGAGCAAACTTATGACTAAATATAATATTGAGTCATATAAGTCATCCAATCCCATAGGGGGCTCTTATAAGTATGTTTAATATAATTCAAATAGTTTTGGAAACAACCATCCTTTCTCACGACACCTATTTTATATCCCTCCTTAATAATCAACCTGTTCTGTCTAAAGGTCTCTGAATTATTAAGCTAGTTTAGTTGTGGCGTGCACAGTACCTTAGGTCTTTGCGGACCTGTCCTTTCTTCCTACCGATTTTACTTGAGGTTTTAATGCCGTCTCTCGTATATATAGAATACTCATTATTATCCAATTTTCTCTACACAAAACTCCTAGACACGGTATACCAAACTCAAATACCTGTCCTTCCTAGATCGAGACAGTATTTACTTCCGCCGGTACCAATATTCGAAACAAAATTTTTACTTGCTGTTTTAAATATCTAATACAAGTGTTAGATTTTACCCCCAAATCAATGAATAAAGACTACTGACCTCCTTGCAGACTGGGAAAAGCAATTTTGGTTGGATCTCGTCACTGCCTCTGTCACTCTAGGTATACACCGGCCTGCAATAGCACCCCAATGTCAGGGGGAAGGTCTTTGATCTTACGGATAAATCATCCGCCTGTGCACGGAATTCAGCATGTTATCTTTGGACGACAGAAACAGATATTGAGATGCGGCTTAAAGGACCAAATTGTTGTGAGAATTTTGTTCTATTTCAGAACTATTATATCAAATCAGACTATATCTCTATCTGTTTCCTGGAGTTTGTAAAGCTCCAGGTATAAGAAACAAACAGAGTCCCGAACTGCAATGGTCAGGTTTTATTCAGAGAACGTTCTAAATTCACAATGGGAACACAGTCTTTTATATGTACATACAATATAACTCCACCCCACTTTAGGCGGGCTGTGTTTAACATATTACAGCTTATCACTTCTAAACAGTTTTCTAACCGTCCCCCCGTCCCCCCCTTCCTGGGTGGGGAAACCGTTTTCCTGTTGTTGGTTTCACAGTTATAAATCGTCTGTCGACAGTTCTCCTTTTCCTCTGTTATCTCAACTCCATCCTGCTTAGGTTGCAAAATAGTAACACGATGTCTTAGTCTTTTAAAAAGTTCTAGACCTACACATTATAGAATTATTGTCTTATTCCTCTAACACCTATTACATACATTTTCAGGGTGAAGTATTCTAGTCATTAATTAAACATACAAATTCCTATATCAGCGCCGCCCTATGGGACTCCCAATCTCGTCCGAATGTGATGCAGCCTGGATACGAACCAGGTACTGCAGTGACGCCTCTTGCACTGAGATGCAGTGTCTTAGACCACTGTGCCACAAGAAAAGGAGTTAAGTTTAGGCATTCATTCTGAATGGTTAAGTTAAGGGTTAAGGTTTGGGATAGGGTAAAAAGAACACATGAGAAAACTAGTGTCTACCACTGGGATTGAACCACGTGACTTTCGGATCCGGAGTCATCAGATTACTACTTGATGGCGGTAGTGCTCACTGTTGCCCCTAGTGGCCAGTTTTGAAGGAATTTCCCTACTTCCTCAGGACATGGATAGACGTCCAATTTCGAAATCAGACTTGAGCAATCTGGCTGCTCTGTGTACGTGCGTGCTTGTGTGAGGTGCATTAGGAGTCTACACACGTCTTCCCTTCAGATGGGAAAGAACGTCCATACTGACACAAGGGATGGAGGGCGGAAAGAATGGGGGGGTGACGGGAGTGGTGTGGAGCTATAAATCAATGGGTCCATGTTAGCAGAGTGATTGCAGGTCAATACCAGTATTGAGGTCTCAGTGAGTGGGACCAGACGCATTATGTTGTCACAGACTGAGGCTCTGCCCCAGAGGACACAAGGTGATATTCCCCTCATGTACACCTCCACCTAGCTCTCTAAAACCCTGCTCAACCTTGGGTTTGGGACGTGGTGGAACAAGAAACAAGAGCCCAAACTGGAGTCTCCATCTTAAGGCTAAAGGTGTTCTCTCTGTTGTTGGTCCTTATTGGTTTTGACCATTCATTATCATGTTCTAAGTTAAAGTTCAAGCTTAGAGTTTAGAGTTTAGGAAGTGACCAGTGTTTCCCATTCTCTAGTATTCCTAGCTAGAGGGACAGGGGTGGTGTGCAGGACTGCATCTAATTCAGAACTGCATCTAATTCAGAACTGCATCTAATTCAGGACTGCATCGAGTCCTCTCCTCTCTCTCTTCCTGTGATGATATTGGGGCATGGAAGTGGGCAGTGGTAGGCAGGCATGCAGCAACTACCATGATCACGCATTCTGTGGCCTGACTGGACGGTTGAGTCGATAGGACTTCCACTGCTCACCCCGCTAATGCAAGGCTCAGTGATAGGGAGAGAGAGAGAGAGGAGTGGAGGAGAGGATGTCCAGTCATGCTAACCTGCCTCTCTCCTCTCCTAGCTTTGTGCCTCTTATTAACATGACAAAAGGTCTTAATATCAGAGGCTATAGTACAGTAGCACTCTATGCCGCTAACATGCTATCTGAGTAAGACCGTAGTGTTATTCAGCATAGCCGGCTTTGTTCTGTTCTTTTGCCACATTCTACAAATAGTACAGTACATATCCTTCCCTGGCCTTGCCTTCCCATCCCATGTTAAGGTATATGTATTCTGGCAGCATTGATTTTCTCTGCAGCGTGACTGTTATTGCCAGTTTCATACATCATGTTAACAGCTGAAGCGTGGAAGGTTAAGGGTTTACAGAGTGGTTTGTGCAAACTGGAAACCTCAAATCCCGAGGCCACATTTATTGTAGCTGGGGACTTTAATAAAGGAAATCTGAGGAAAACGCTACAGATGTTTTATCAACACATCTCCTGTACTACTTGCTCATCGAGAACTCTTGTTCATTGCGACTCCCCCTTCAAGAACAGCTACAAGGCCTTCCCCTGCCCTCCCTTCGGGAAATCAGATCACACCTCCATTCTGCTCCTACCCTCCTATGGGCAGAAACTTAAACAGTAAGTACCTGTGGTAAGGACTGTTCAACATTGGTCTGACCAATCGAAATCTATGCTTCAAGATTGTTTTGATCAAGCGGACTGGGATATGTTCTGGGTGGCCTCTGAGAATAGCATTGACGTATATACTGACTCTGTGACTGAGTTCATCAGGAAGTGCATAGAGGATGTTGTTCCTACTGTGACAATTAAAACTTATCCAAACCAAAAACCGTAGATAGATGGCAGCATTCACGCAAAACTGAAAGCGCGAACCACCACATTTAACCACGGCAAGGTGACTGGGAACATGGACGAGTGCAAACAGTCCAGCTATGCCCTTAGTAATGCAATCAAACAGGCAAAATGACAGTACAGGGAGTCGCAATTCAACGGCTCAGAAATGAGACGTATGTGTCAGGGACTCCAGACAATCACGGATTATACAGGGAAAACAAGCCACCTTGCTGAAACCTACACCTTGCTCCCAGACAGGCTAAACACCTTCTTCACCCGATTTGAGGAAAACACAGTGCCACTGACGCGGCCACCACCACTCACGAGGACTGTGAGCTCTCATTCTCAATGGCCGATGTGAGAAAGACATTTAAGTGTGATAACTCTCGCAAGGCTGCTGGCCCAGAAGTCATCCCAAGCTGCTTCCTCAGAGCATGTGCAGACTAGCTGGCTGGCGTGTTGACGGAAATATTCAATCTCTCCCTATCCCAGTCTGTTGTCCCCACTTCCTTCAAGATGTCCACCTGTACCCAAGAAAGTTGTTCCTGTACCCAAGAAAGCGAAATTAACTGAGCTAAATGACAATCGCCCCGTAGCACTCACATCTGTCATCATGAAGTACTTTGAGAGGCTAGTTAAGGATCATATCACCTCCACCTTACCCGACACCCTAGACCCACTACAATTTCCATACCGCCCCAACAGATCCCCGGATGACGCAATTGCATTGCACACTGCCCTATCCCATCTGGACAAGAGGAATACCTATGTAAGAATGTTGTTCATCGACTACAGCTCAGCCTTCAACACCATAGTGCCCTCCAAGCTCATCACTAAGCTAGGGCCCTGGGTCTGAACCCCGCCCTGTGCAACTGGGTTCTGGACATCCTGGCGGGCTGACCCAACACCTCCGCTACACTTATCCTTAACACTGGGGCCCCACAAAGGTGCGTGCTCATGTACTCCCTGTTCACCCATGACTGCGTGGCAACACAACAGTGATAGGCCTGATTACCAACAACGATGAGAGCCTACAGAGAGGAGGAGAGGGCCCTTTCGAAGTGGTGCAAGGAAAATAACCTCTCCCTCAAGGTCAACAAAACAAAGGAGATTATCGTGGACTTCAGGAGACAGCAGAGAGAAAACACCCCCATCCACTCCACTGCGGAGTGGAGAATGTGAAAAGCTTCAAATTCCTCGGCGTGCACAACACCGCCTCTTCAACCTCAGGAGGCTAAACAAATTTGTCTTGAGAGTATCTTGTCGGGCTGTATCACTGCCTTGTACGGTAATTGCACTGTTCGCAACTGCAGGGCTCTCCAGAGGGTGGTGGGGTTCACCGGGGGCACATCACCGGGGGCACACTGCCTACCCTCCAGGACATCTACACCACCCGGTGTCACAGGAAGGCCAAGAAGATCACCAAGTACCTCAGCCAGCCATGGCCTCTTCACCCCGGTACCAATCAGAAGGTGGAGAAAGTACAGGTGCATCAAAGCTGGGACCGATATAAGCTGTTTTTCAATCTCCAGGCCATCACCACTAGCCCGGCCTCTGCCCAGTACCCTGCCCTGAACTTAGTCACTGTTACTGGCCGGTTTCCATCCCGTAACATACCCTGTATCTTAGAGACTGCTGCCGTATTTACATAGTCATTGAACACTGGTCACTTTAATAAAGTTTACATACTGTCTTACCCACTTCATATGTATATACTGTATTCTAGTCAAGGCTCATCCTATATAACTACTGCTGTACACAACACTTCTATTCATATACTGTCCACAATGTCTATACACACCATCATATACATATAAACTGAGTGTAAAAAACATTACAAACACCTGCACTTTCGATGACATAGACTGGCCAGGTGAATTGAGGTTAAAGCTATGATACCTTATTGATGTCATTTGTTAAATCCACTTAAATCAGTGTAGATGAAGGGGAGGAGACAGATTAAAGAAGGATTTTGAGACACGGAATGAATGGGTGAATGGGCAAGACAAAATATTTGAGTCTCTTTGAACGGGGTATGGTAGTACGTGCCAGGCGCACCGGTTTGAGTGTGTCAAAACCTGCAATGATGATGGGTTTTTCACACTCAACAGTTACCTGTGTGTATCAAGAATGGTCCACCACCCAAAGGACATCCAGCCAACTTGACAGAACTGTGGGAAGCATTGGAGTCAACATGGGCTGGGCCAGCACACACACACACACACACACACACACACACACACACACCACAGTGTCTTCACTCCTGCCCCTGACTGAGCAAGGCAGGCTTGCTCTCCTCTGGTGCTTCTAGTCAGAGGTTAATGTGGGTTCACCCCCCCACACACGTCAAAGGCCCCATTATTAGTCAGTTGTACAACCAAATGCCTTCAACTGAAATGTGTCTTCCGCATTTAACCCAACCCCTCTGAATCAGAGAGGTGCAGGGGGCTGCCTTAATCGACATCCACGTCTTCGGCACCCAGGGAACAGTGGGTTAACTGCCTTGTTCAGGCGCAGAACGACAGACCTTGTCAGCTCGGGGATTCAAACTTGCAACCCCGGTTACAAGTCCACCGCTCTAACCACTAGGCTACCTGCCACCCTCACACAGTGCAGCAGCCTGGGCTAACTCATCATTCTCAGGCAGCCAGAGCCCTAATCTGTGATAATGTGTCAAGCAGGTGGCCATTTATTCCAGATTAATGTATTCATTCTTCCTAATGGCTTCCTGATGTAGGGGATTAATGGTGCAATATATCTGCTGAGGAAAAGAAAGAGAAAGAGAGAGATATCAACCACTGACTTCCATCCTCAGTTCAGAGTGAGGTATGAATCTTAGTGACTTCTTAAGTTCTTTTCAGAGGCTTGTAGCCCCTAACTCCTTCAACACACACAGACACACACACACACACACACACACACACACTCCCTTCATTGCCCCCCACCAAGGCTATGTAAAGACAGACAATTAACTCAGCCAATTAAGTAACAACTGTCATATGCTTATCCGCCATTCATTCCCCTATACTATATCTGAATAAGGAGGACTTTGCTGTTGCCACTCCTCCATATACACTCAGAGCATAGAGGGAATCACATCTCCATGGCCATGCTCCCTCACAGTGGTTTAGGAGGCAGTAAGCAGTCACCCTCTTCTAGCAATGTTCAGAGAAGGCTAAGCACAGAGACATTGGTTAACTGAATACTGGGCTGGGCTGTGTTGTTTTGTGTTGGGTGATCGCAGTGATGGAAAAAGTACACAATTGTTATACTTGAGTAAAAGTAAAGATACATTAATAGAAAATGTGAAAGTCACCCAGTAAAATACTCCTTGAGTAAAAGTTTGAAAGTATTTGGTTTTAAATATGCTTAAGTATCAAAAGTAAAAGTACAAATATAAATAATTTCAAATTCCTAGCGAACTACACAGCATCATTTTCTTGTTTTTTATTTATTACGGATAGCCAGGGGCACGCTCCAACACTCAGACATAATTTACAAACGAAGCATGTGTTTAGTGAGTCTGCCAGATCAGAGGCAGTAGGGATGACCAGGGATGTTCTCTTGATAAGTGTGTGACCATTTTCTTGTCCTGCTAAGCATTAAAAATGTAACCAGTACTTTTGGGTGTCAGGGAAAATGCGTTGAGTAAAATGTACATAATTTTCTTTAGGAATGTAGTGAAGTAAAAGTAAAAGACTTAAATAGTACTTTCAAGTATTTTTACTTACAGTGCCTTGCAAAAGTATTTACCCCCCTTGGCGTTTTTCCTATTTTGTTTCATTACAACCTGTAATTTAAATGGATTTTTATCTGGATTGGACATACACAAAATAGTCCAAATTGGTGAAGTGAAATGAAAAAAATAACTAAAGATTACGGAAAAGGGGTGCGTACATATGTATTCACCCCATTTGCTATGAAGCCCCTAAATAAGATCTGGTGCAACCAATTACCCTATAAGTCACATAATTAGTGAAATAAAGTCTACCTGTGTGCAATCTAAGTGTCACGTGATCTGTCACATGATCTCAGTATATATATACACCTATTCTGAAAGGCCCCAGAGTCTGCAACACCACTAAACAAGGGGCACCACCAAGCATGCGGCACTATGTAGACCAAAGAGCTCTCCAAACAGGTCAGGGACAAAGTGTTGGAGAAGTACAGATCAGGGTTGGGTTATAAAAAATATCAGAAACTTTGAACATCCCACAGAGCGCCATTAAATCCATTTTAAAACAAATGGAAAGAGTATGGCACCACAACAAACCTGCCAAGAGAGGGCCACCCACCAAAACTCACAGACCATTCAAGGGGGGCATTAATCAGAGAGGCAACAAAGAGACCAAAGATAACCCTGAAGGAGCTGCAAAGCTCCACAGCGGAGATTGGAGTATCTGTCCATAGGACCATTTTAAGTCGTACACTCCACAGAGCTGGGCTTTACGGAAGAGTGGGCAGAAAAAAAGCCATTGCTTAAAGAAAAAAAAATAAGCAAACACGTTTGATGTTCGCCTAAAGGCGTGTGGGAGACTCCCCAAACATATGCAAGAAGATACTCTGGCCAGATGAGACTAAAATTTAGCTTTTTGGCCATCAAGGAAAATGCTATGTCTGGCGCAAACCCAACACCTCTCATCACCCCGAGAACATCATGCTGTGGGGATGTTTTTCATCGGCAGGGACAGTGAAACTGGTCAGAATTGAAGAAATGATGGATGGCGCTAAATACAGAGAAATTGTTAAGGGAAACCTGTTTAGTCTTCCAGAGATTTGAGACTGGGACAGAGGTTCACCTTCCAGCAGGACAATGACCGTAAGCATATTGCTAAAGAAACACTCGAGTGGTTTAAGGGGAAACATTTAAAAGTCTTGGAATGGCCTAGTCAAAGCCCAGACCTCAATCCAATTGAGAATCTGTGGTATGACTTAAAGATTGCTGTACACCAGCGGAACCCATCCAACTTGAAGGAGCTGGAGCAGTTTTGCCTTGAAGAATGGGCAAAAATCCCAGTGGCTAGATGTGCAAAGCTTATAGAGACACCCCAAGAGACTTGCAGCTATAATTGCTGCAAAAGGTGTCTCTACAAAGTATTGACTTTGGGGGGGTGAATAGTTATGCACGCTCAAGTTTTATGTTTTTTTGTCTTATTTCTTGTTTGTTTCCCAATAAAAAAACATTTTGCATCTTCAAAGTGGGAGCCATGTTGTGTAAATCAAATGATACTAACCCCCCCAAAATCCATGTTAATTCCAGGTTGTAAGGCAACAGAAAAGGAAAAATGCCAAGGGGGGTGAATACTTTCGTAAGCCACTGTAAGTACTTTACTTAGTTGTGATGGTGGGATCCACAAGTCCCCATAACAGACATCCAAGCAGCTATGTCTTTAAACACATCCACCCAGAGCCTTTGCACACACACATGGAAAGGGTTTGTGGCATTGAAGATTGAGAGAAGCGAAGAAAAGGAAAGCTGTCCTAGCTGGTACAGAAGATTGATCAACTCTACTCCTTGAAGATCCTCAATACTATTACCAATGCTATTACCAATGCTATTACCAATGCTATTTGAAGAGCTCTCTCCCTCTCTCACTTGCTCTCTCAATCACTCACTTTCTATCTCTCTCTCTGTCTCTCCCCCCTCTCTCTCCTCTCTCTCTCTTTCTCTTTCTCTCTTTTCGCTGTCACACTTTCTCAGGTCTGTTCTCCCAGATGTGCCACAATAATTCCACAGCTGCTCTCCTTATTGATGTATACCGTCACAGCTTGCACACCCTCATCTCTCCTCTCCTGTGTGTATACGTGTGTGTGTGTATGTTTAAAAGAGCGTGTGAATGTGAGCCTATGCACAAGAGTGTGTGTGTGCTCATGCCGTTGGTACGTGTGTGTGTGTATGAGTGCATACTCATATCGGTGTGTCTGAGACGAAGCAAATATAGTTGAAGTGGTGTCAGGACGAGATATTGCTGAATTACTCAGTCATGGAGGTGTCATCAGTGTCTCCTCTCATGCTTGGCTGTGCCCCCCAGCCTACTACCACTCCTTTACTCCCTTTCCAAGTTTAAGCAACCCACCCCGCCTGAGAAGATTTCAATAATCTACTCTCTACAGTGGGATGGTTTTCCAGCACATTGCCCAGGCAAGTTCCCTCTCCCCCCACCCCCCACCAGGCCCAGGGAGGGTAGAGCCCCTGCCTTCCCAGGCTCACCGAGGCTTCCCTGGGGAGAGGGCACTCAGTGCACCCTTATCTATGGACCAAAGGGGGGTCTCCACCAAACCTACACCACACTGCATCTCCAATATGAATCCAATTTGAAATCTGCATTGATGAATTGGATGTGATTTTCATCTGACATAACGTATACAGATCATACATTATTCATTTGTTTATTTTACAGCTGAGGCTGCTGTATTATAATGAAATATTTGTTGTTAATATATACGTGGGGCATAATGTGTATTTATGTTCTGCTCATTACTGTAAGTAGCGCTGTGAATATTAATGCACTAGAATATTAATGTACTAGGTAATATGATTTAGGCCCGTCGTACATCAACCGAGCACAGTTTATCTCTCCCCCCCCCTCTCTCTCTCTCTTGCTCTTAATGTGTCTGTGATGGAGAGGATGTGAAGGTCATACCTTTGTGTGTTTTGCTGCGTAACTTAATGAAGGCGGAGGAGAGACAATCTGGAGGCAAACAGCCTTGCACGCTCACACACACACACACACACACACACACACACACACACACACACACACACACACACACACACACACACACACACACACACACACACACACACACACACACACACACAGCCTCATGTCACACTGGTGGGTGATAACAGAATTAGAGCTGGCACACTCTGCCATGCTATTGTGGTGCTGCTTGGCTGTGCAATTTTGTCATTGGAGGCAGGAAGGACATTGCCACCCAATCTTTCTGTGTGTGATGTTATGTAGACTGTATCAGTCATTAGTCCTTTGATTTCATGCATCCTGCCTGTGTTGTCAGACAGACATTGTAAGACAGCCTTACACTACACATTCTCTTTAGGGGCAAGGCCACAGCTGATTGTGTCCTATTCAGTGTGTGTCCTTTTCTCATGAGAATAAAGCACGGCTTGCACACGTAGATACCTCAAGCACACCTTCATTCATTCTCAATCCAATTGGACCAGTTCTTTCCCCTCAGCAAAAGTCCCCTTTATCTCTATACTATATTATACAGTTGAAGCATGTACTCCTATAGAGCAGCCAATAACAGTGAGAGCACTGCTGAGGCTCCCTAAGGCTAATGGCAGTCACATGTCACACTGCTGCCTACTATTCCATCTGAGGACTTTTATGCATGCAGGCATGCACACATGCACTCACACACACACACCGCTGCCATATTACTGTCACTTCTGAGGATTACTGCACTGGAGGGTTTATCCTTAGACTCAGAGAACCACAGACAGACATGAAAACAAACAACCAGAGATGGAGGGTTGGAGGGGGAGAGGGGGGACAGTGAAGAAGGCAGCCTGCCAGAGAAAGGCCTCTCTGAGGCTGTGGACGGAGAGAGATGGAGGGGGACTGGGGGAGACGGGCTATAGCTGGAGCCGTGGCCGAGCGCGGCCTGCCTCACCCGATAACAGAATTACTGCAAATTTAAGTTTTGAGATGCTGCTTCCACCACCACTCTGCTCTCTCTGGGATTTATGGCTTCTGGTGAAATTATTCTCTCTGAGAAAGGGAGGAAGAGATGGAGAGAGATGGACAGTGGAGAGGTGGAGAGAGAAAGAGGGATAGAGAAGGAAGGAAGTAGAAAGGTGGAGAGAGAGCGATGGAGAGAGAGCTGGGTAGAGAGGGAGAGTTGAGACGTAGGTGGAGGGAGGGAACCCAGCAAACAGTGTGGATACACTATACTACTACAAAACAAGCTAGCTAACATAGTTTACCACAGTATGAGTAATATTACCCATAAAACCTAGCAGTCAAGCACAGAAATGGTTCCAATAATTTTTCCACAATTAATTTTATCCATTGTTGATTTTAGAAATGCTTCAAATAAGGGCTGTGTTTCATGTAGTCTTACTGTAGCGTGATGTTTTGATAGCTGTGTAAATCTCTCTCAGACAAGGTGACTTTAATCAATATATTAACCTGTATTTGCTGCTGCTAATGTGGCTATCATACAGAACTACAAATGCCTGTCTCAAGATTCATGTCACTGACCATGGCAACGATGATCTGGACATGACTGCCGAATCGAGGCAAAGGTAAGAATCTCTGGATTAACTACTTAATATTAGCTAAATTTACTAATTAATAAATAGGCTAAAGTTGTTTAATTGTACAATTCTGTGAACTCTCTTGGGCAAGTATTGAATTGAAAATGCCTGTTATCTGGCTAGCTAGCTCACGGTTAGCTAGTTAGCAACATTAGCCTGGCTAGATGACTACATTTGTTAAGTCATTTAAATGCATGACACATTTGTTTTCTTTGGATTTAAAAAAACAACAGTTTAGCTTGCTAGCTAACTTAGATGGTGAAGCTAAGACTAGGCGTTCTTGATCATGTTTGTTTGTGTCTGTGGGTGAGGGGTGGGTAGCCTACTTCAAGTACTACTTGACTTGTAGCTACCCTAGCTAGCTGTATTATTTTAGTCTGGCTTTTTGAGAGGTTTCAGAGAGACTGATTAGCATCCTTTTTTCAGTCAACAGTGTGCTTACTTTACTGCGGGAGAACATTGATATGTGTGCTGTTACCCTCTGGACAGCAGATCATTAGTATAGCTAGTAGACAAGGTTGTGTAATCTAGGCCTACCTGCTATGGTGGGCTTTAAATTAATTGGTATTCACACGTTTGTTGTTGAGGTAGAATTACTGTCATGTTAATGGTGCCAAATTGCAAACCTATTCCAGAACCAATGGGTGTGCTTGAGTCTTATCACCTCTCAACATGTTATCTGTTTCAACCTGGGACACTATTCTCCTGCTTTGGTCTGTTTTAGTCATTGCAGGAAGTCCTGAAGAGTAGGAGTGTGTGAAGGGTTTTGTCTCAGCCCAGCTCTAACAGCTGGCTTAAATAATCAACATACGAATCATGGGCTGGAACAAAAGCTTATACACAGTCCTGCCATTCAGATCTGGAGCTGTCCACCCGTTTAAGTCATTATTCTGTACTATGAGTACAATTGGGGGCGGGGTTATTGATGCTCCACTATCAAGTTGAAGTTTTAATTTGTTTATTGATGCCATGGCGGCGGCTGCTAAAAAGAACGGAGTAGCTACGAACCAGAAGACTGCAGCCAAGGCAGCATTGGTCCACATCTACCCTGTCTGTCGGGTGAGTAGTATTGGTTGGTACTGTATGTGCCTAGGTTCCATTACATGTGTAGGCTATTGTACTGGCCTGTATGGTACAGTCTTTCATATGTGTAGTAGTTTTCTTCATCGTATTGCTTAGTTTATCATTTGTGTCAACTTTCAATCTAAGCCACAGATTAATTTACTATATTTTGTACTTGACGTTTATAGACACAGACCTGAAGACATTCAAGCAGCACTTTGATAGCAAGCATCCCAAGTCTTCAATGGTCCCAATGCAGGCCTAAGGGACCACATACACTCAAATGGACCTACAGCTAGGGTAAGATTATTCCGTCATTCACACACGGTAGACATAGTGAAAACCACCATGTTGTCAACAAAATGCTGTTCTGAATGCTTAAATTGTATTGTCTATGGCTCAATTTGTGGAAATGCTGTGATCACTCATCGTTTTTAATGTTGTGATCAACAGACACACGCTGGCCACGATTTGAATGCTACAACAGAGACGGAATGATGTCGAGGGACACGCCGAGGCCCCGAGTATGACTGGACATGGGCCGGATATTTGTGACAACGACCTAAAAGGGCTGCAGAAGCACACTAGCACCCCATTTTATATTTATTCCATGGCCATATTTATTCCATCGAGCTACCCCTTATTCCACACTATGCCTTTTATGCCCCATGGTTCCTCAACTTCGGACACTCCATCGTGTCTCTATAAACCCATCCTACCTTCACCCATTTCCCCTATGCTGCTTCCTTCACTTGTTCTTCTCTTGATTTGATAACATCTAGACTCAGTAACATGTTTAAAAGTGCTGTGGTGTACTGTTTTTGCTACATTTTTTTCACCTGTGTAATGCTGTCCTCCTTATTCTGGGGTTCAGACTGAATGCAGTGGTAAATGTGCTGCTCACAATTGACAGCAGCAACATGGACCTGTTAAATTTACCAGAAGGGTGTTGATATAGCTGCTTTTAGGCATGGCTTCCTTGTTTTCAGTCTGTTAAGTGTGTTTATCCTTCTGCTGGAGTTGACCTAGTATTTTATATAAAGCCTAGCTCACGCATCCAGTTTTTCCATTTGTAACTCGCCCACCAAAATCACAATATGCTGTTTTACATGTTGTGTTATTTATGCTGGTCTAATTCCTAAAATGTAAAAGCAGAAGAATCTTTGCACTGTTGGGTAGTAATAATTTTTTATATGGTGCTCTTCGATGTTCCAGGTTTGTGACATTGATGAATAAATAATTAAAAGTTTACTTAAATTCAGATGTTTGACATGATTGATGCATTCTAGGTGCATTCTTGTCAAATAAAAATGCTATTCATTCATAATTATGGATACATTCTGCAATGGGTTAATCTGGTTTTGAATCTGCAACAGAACATGTCAACAAGTTAGTTCTGAATTTGTTTAATACAGTAGTGCATTCTGACACTATGAATTAAAATAGATTTCACCTTGTTCATGTAGTTGGCAGAAATAATAAGGGATTAAATAAAGACTTCCACCGGATGAAGGAGAAGAGGATCTGGTAAAATATGAGTATGTTGCACAGGGGCGGCAGGTAGCCTAGTGGTTAAAGCATCGGACTTGTAACCGGTTGCAAGTCCGATGCTCTAACCACTAGGCTACCTGCCGCCCCTGTGCAACATACTCATATTTTACCAGATCCTCTTCTCCTTCATCCGGTGGAAGTCTTTATTTAATCCCTTATTATTGCAAGGTCGAATCCCCGAACTGACAAGGGAAAAATCTGTTGTTCTACCCCTGAACAAGGCAGTTAACCCACTGTGCCGTAGATGTCAATTAAGGCAGCCCCCTGCACCTCTCTGATTCAGAGGGGTTGGGTTAAATGCAGAAGACACATTTCAGTTGTACAACTGACTAGGAACCCCCCTTTCCCAAATATCATCAAGGTAGGTAGCTATATAGCTTCTTTGCAAAAAACTAGCATAGCATGGCACATTATAAATATCTGACTGCTATTATCAAATTTTATTTGTCACATACACATGGTTAGCAGATGTTAATGCGAGTGTAGCGAAATGCTTGTGCTTCTAGTTCTGACCATGCAGTAGTATCTAATAAGTAATCTAACAATTTCACAACAACTACCTTATACACACAGTGTAAAGGAATGAATACAAGTATGTAGATATGAATATATGGATGAGCGATGGCTGACCGGCATAGGCAAGATGCAGTCGATGGTATAGAGTACAGTATATACATGTGAGATGAGTAGTGTAGGATATGTAAACATTATAGAAATGGCATCGTTTAAAGTGGCTAGTGATACATTTATTACATCCACTTTTGAATTATTAAAGTGGCTAGAGATTTGAGTCGATGGCCGAATGGCATAGGCTAGAGATTTGAGTCGATGGCCGAATGGCATTGGCAAGATTCAGTAGATGGTATAGAGTACAGTGTATACATTTGATATGAGTAACGTCGGATATGTAAACATTATATACAAAATTGTTTAAAGTGGCTAGTGATACATTTGTTACATCCAATTTTCTATTATTTAAAGTGGCTAGAGATTTAAGTCAGTATTTTGGCAGCAGCCACTCAATGTTAGCGGTGGCTGTTTAACAGTCTGATGGCCTTGAGATAGAAGCTGTTTTTCAGTCTCTTGGTCCCAGCTTTGATTCACCTGTACTGACCTAGCCTTCTGGATGATAGCGGGGTGAACAGGCAGTGGCTCGCGTGGTTGTTGTCCTCGATGATCTTTTTGGCCTTCCTGTGACATCGGGTGGTGTAGGTGTCCTGGAGGGCAGGTAGTTTACCCCTGGTGATGCGTTGTGTAGTCCTCACTACCCTCTGTAGAGCCTTACGGTTGTGGGCGGAGCAGTTGCCGTACCAGGCGGTGATACAGCCCAACAGGATGCTCTCGATTGTGCATCTGTAGAAATTTGTGAGTGATTTTGGTGACAAGCCAAATTTCTTCAGCCTCCTGAGGTTGAAGAGGCGCTGTTGCGCCTTCTTCACCACGCTGTCTGTGTGGGTGGACCATTTCAGTTTGTCCGTGATGTGTGCGCCGAGGAACTTAAAACTTTCCACCTTCTCCACTACCGTTCCGTTGATGTGGATAGGGGGGTGCTCCCTCTGCTGTTTCCTGAAGTCCACGATCATCTCTTTAGTTTTGTTGACGTTGAGTGAGAGGTTATTGTCCTGACACCACACTCCGAGGGCCCTCACTTCCTCCTTGTAGGCCGTCTCGTCGTTGTTGGTAATCAAGCCTACTGCTGTAGTGTCGTCAGCAAACTTGATGATTGAGTTGGAGGCGTGCTTGGCCACGCAGTCATGGGTGAGCAGGGAGTACAGGAGAGGGCTGAGAACGCACCCTTGTGGGGCCCCAGTGTTGAGGATCAGTTTGGAGGGTACTATCCGGTTAAATGCTGAGCTGTAGTCAATGAACAGCATTCTTACATAGGTATTCCTCTTGTCCAGATGGGTTAGTGTGCAGTGTGCAGTGTGCAGTGTGATTGCGATTGCGTCGTCTGTGGACCTATTGGGACGGTAAGCAAATTGGAGTGGGTCTAGGGTATCTGGTAGGATGGAGGTTATATGATCCTTGACAAGTCTCTCAAAGCACTTCATGATGACGGAAGTCATTTATCTCAGTTACCTTAGCTTTCTTGGGAACAGGAACAATGGTGGCCCTCTTGAAGCATGGGGGAACAGCAGACTGGGATAAGTATTGATTAAATATGTCCGTAAACACACCAGCCAGCTGGTCTGCACATGCTCTGAGGACACGGCCAGGGATGCCATTTACTCACGTTGGCTGAGGTGAAGGTGAGCCTGCAGGTTTTGGTAGCGGGCCGTTTCGGTGGCACTGTATTGTCCTCAAAGCGAGCAAAGAAGTTGTTTAGTTTGTCTGGGAGCAGGACATCATGGTCCGCGACGGGGCTGGTTTTCTTTTTGTAGTCCGTGATTGACTGTAGACCCTGCCACATTCCTCTTGTGTCTGAGCCGTTGAATTGTGACTCTACTTTGTCTCTAAATTGACGCTTAGCTTGTTTGATTGCCTTGCGGAGGGAATAGCTACACTGTTTGTATTCAGTCATGTTTCCGGTCGTCTTACCCTGGTTAAAAGCAGTGGTTTGCGCTTTCAGTTTTGCGCGAATGCTGCCATCAATCCACGGTTTCTGGTTGGAGAAGGTTTTAATAGTTGCTATGGGTACAACATCACTGATGCACTTGCTAATAAACTCGCTCACCGAATCAGCGTATATTTCAATGTTGTTGTCTGATGCTGTCCGGAACATATCCCAGTCCACGTGCTCGAAGCAATCTTGCAGCGTGGAATCAGATTGGTCGGACCAGCGTTGAACAGACCTGAGCACGGGCATTTCCTGTTTTACATTCTGTCTGTAGGCTGGGAGCAACAAAATGGAGTCATGTTCAGACTTTGCCGAAAGGAGGGTGGAGATTGGCTTTGTATGCATCACGGAAGTTGGAATAACAATGATCAAGGGTTTTACCAGCCCGGGTCGCACATTCGATATGCTGATAAAATTTAGGGAGCCTTCTTTTCAAATTAGCCTTATTAAATGCAGCCTCAGGATATGTGGTGTCCAGTTTACATAGAGTCCAATGAATGTCTTTCAGTGCCGTCGATGTGTCAGTTTGAGGAGGGATATATGCGACTGTGATTATAATCGAGGAGAATTATCTTGGTAGATAATGTGGTCGGCATTTGATTGTAAGGAATTCTATGTCAGGTGAACAAAAGGACTTGAGTTCCTGTATGTTGTTATGATCACACCACAACTCGTTAATCATAAGGCATACACCCCCGCCCTTCTTCTTACCAGATAGATGTTTGTTTCTGTCGGCGCGATGCGTGGAGAAACCATGTGGCTGTACCGACGCTGATAACGTGTCCTGAGTGAGCCATGTTTCCGTGAAGCAAAGAACGTTGCAGTCTCAGATGTCTCTCTGGAAGGCAATCCTTGCTCTGATTTCGTCTACCTTGTTGTCCAGAGACTGGACATTGGCAAGTAGTAGGGTCGGGAGAGGTGCGCGATGTGCCCGTCTATGGAGCCTGACCAGAACTCCGCCATGTCAAGTTGACGTTGCTCTTATATCCAATAATTCCTCCCGGCTGTATGTAATAAAACTTAAGATTTCCCGGGGTAACAATGTACAAGACACAAGACCAAATACATAATTAAGACAGTAAATATTAGTTAAATAAAATAAGGAACAGTAAATTTAAAATGTTAAATATATATTTAGTTTTGGATCAATGTAGCTAGTAAGCTGACAGCAAAGGTGGCAGCTAGAGATGATGTGCAGGAGCTTCCACTGATTTGTAGTCTTGCATGATGTCTATTTTGATTCTATTAGCATTTTCGAATCTGAGAGTAACTAAAGCTGAGTATATTGATAAAAGACCTTGTCCGGGAGAGATTTACACAGGATCAAAACGTCGTGACAAGGTATTCCTACACGAAACACAGCCCTAATTTGAAGTGTTTCTAAAATTCACAATGTTTGACTGCTCGGTTTTATGGGTATTATGACACGTCCACTGTGGGGCTCAATTGTCACACTACTACAACACAAGCTAGCTAACATTACTAGTGTTAGCATGGGAAAACTACAGGCCTAGACAGGTTTCTTTTTTTTAACCGATCCCACCCATTGCAAGTCAAAATGTGATTGGTTCATTCCACTGTCACTCCAAAATGCTCTAATACAGTTGAATGGCAGAAGCCTTCTGTCCAGCTTCTGAAGGCCTAGCTAACGGGTGGCTGAGCTAGATGTTTCTACCCAGAGACCACCGAAGAAAATCCTGATTGGATATTTTTTTTTTATCTTCAGTATTAACCCTTCTATTTCCAACACAAATTTAAGAGATTCAATTAACATTACTGTAATGTCACGATCGCTGACAGAAGTGGACCAAGGCGCAGCATGCATGGTTGAGTTAATCATATTTTAATTATAGAACTCACCAAAACAAAAGAAAGTACAACGACCGTAACACAACGTGTAGCGCAACACAGCAACTAACACAATGAACATAAATATCCCACAACACAGGTGGGGGACTGAACAACCTAAATAGGATTCCCAATTAGAGACAACGACTAACAGCTGCCTAAAATTGGGAACCCAAACCAACCAACATAGAAAAATAAAATAAAAAAATTATTTGATTAAATATTGAATTTGGCATTACTGCTATTAGCCCATAGAAACACATTGAATAACAGCTTCATACATGGATAAACAGATAACCTCCCCCCAAAATCTAAAGAAAGTTTGTTCTGTGTCTGTCCTGTATCTGAGAGATATAAGAATGATCAGGAAACTATTTATATATATTTTATATCTATTTAACCTCTTATTTTAGGCCCTAAACTCTCTCTATTTTTTTTTTTACTGGGACCCGGCTACCTTCAGACTAGTGTTGTGAGACTTCCTAGAGCAAAACAACCAACATGTAGCCTACGTGTTCGTCAGAGACTCACCTTTACACAGAGGGGTCATATTAGTGTGTAGCCCAAACTGGCCCAGACTGGACCGACTTCAGACAAGTCCCGTGACGCTTGTGGGGGTCATAGAGCAAAATGGAGAACACTATCGTGTTTGTGAGTATATAACTTCATGTATATAACTTCATGGCTATACAGTGCATTCGGAAAGAATTCAGACCCCTTGACTTTTTCCACATTTTATTACGTTACATCCCTCATCAATCTATGCACAATACACCATAATAACAAAGCAAAAACTAGTTTTTAGAAATGTTTGCACATTTCTAAAAAAATTAAAAACAGAAATATCACATTTAAATAAGTATTCAGACCCTTTACTCAGTACTTTGTTGAAGCACCTTTGGCAGCGAATACACCCTCAAGTCTTCTTGGGTATGACGGTACAAGCTAGGCACACCTGTATTTCGAGAGTTTCTCTCATTCTTCTCTGCAGATCCTCTTAAGCTCTGTCAGGTTGGATGGGGAGCGTTGCTGTACAGCTATTTAAGGGTCTTTTCAGAGATATTAGATTGGGTTCAAGTCCGGGCTCTGGCAGGACCACTCAAGGAGTAGCTGTGTGCTTAGTGTTGTTGTTGTGTTGTGTTGGAAGGTGAACCTTCGCCCCAGTCTGAGGTCCTGAGCACTCTGGAGCAGGTTTTCATCAAGGATCTCACTGTACTTTGCTCCGTTCATCTTTCCCTCGATCCTGACTAGTGTCCCAGTCCCTGCCGCTGAAAAACATTCCCACAGCATGATGCTGCCACCCCCACGCTTCACCGTAGGGATGGTGCCAGGTTTCCTCCAGAGGTGACGCTTGGCATTCAGGCCAAAAAGTTAAATCTTGGTTTCATCAGACCAGAGAATGTTGTTTCTCATGGTCTGAGAGTCCTTTAGGTGTCGTTTGGCAAACTCAAAGCGGGCTGTCATGTGCCTTTTACTGAGGACTGGCTTCCGTCTGGTGACTCTGATTTGTGGAGTGCTGCAGAGATGATTGTCCTTCTGGAAGGTTCTCCTATCTCCACAGAGGAACTCTTGAGCTCTGTCAGAGTGACCATTGGGTTCTTGGTCACCTCCCTGACCAAGGCTCTTCTCCCCTGATCACTCAGTTTGGCTTGGTGGACAGCTCTAGGAAGAATCTTGTGGTTCCAAACTTCTTCCATTTAAGAATGATGGTGGCCACTTTGTTCTTGGGGACAATCAATGCTGCAGAAATGTTGTGGTACCCTTCCCCAGATCTGTGCCTTGACACAATCCTGTTTCTGAGCTCTACGGCCAATTCCTTGGACCTCATGGCTTGGTTTTTGCTGTGACATGCATTGTCAGCTGTGGGACCTTATATAGACAGGTGTGTGCCTTTCCAAATCATTTCCAATCAAAAGGGGGCAGAGTTGCAATCTACTGCAGAGATAGCCTGCAGAGTTCTGTTATACTATCCAGGTCTGTGCCCAAACAGTTTGAGCTTCTACTTTTAAAAATCCACCTTTCCAGAAATAAGTCGTTCACTGATATGCTTAGCACCCCGGCCGTCCTACAATCTAAGCTAGATGCCCTCAATCTCACACAAATTATCAAGGAACCTACCAGGTACAACCCTAAATCCGTAACCATGGGCACCCTCATAAATATCATCCTGACCAACTCATAGATATCATCCTGACCAATACACCTCTGCTGTCTTCAATCAGGATCTCAGCGATCACTGCCTCATTGCCTGCGTCCGTAATGGGCCTGCGGTCAAACGACCACCCCTCATCACTGTCAAACACTCCCTAAAACACTTCAGCGAGCAGGCCTTTCTAATTGAGCTGGCCCGGGTATCCTGGAAGGATATTGACCTCATCCCGTCAGTAGAGGATACCTGGTTGTTCTTTAAAAGTCATTTTCTCAATATCTTAAATTAGCATGCCCCATTCAAAAAAGTTAGAACTAAGAACAGATATAGCCCTTGGTTCACTCCAGATTTGACTGCCCTTGACCAGCACAAAAACATCCTGTTGTGTACTGCATTAGCATCGAATAGCCCCACGATATGCATATTTTCAGGGAAGTAAGGAACCAATATACACAGTCAGTTAGGAAAGCTAAGGCTAGCTTTTTCAAACAGAAATTTGCATCCTGTAGCACTAATTCCAAAAAGTTTTGGAACACCGTAAAGTCCATGAAGAATAAGAGCACCTCCTGCCAGCTGCCCACTGCGCTGAGGCTAGGAAATACTGTCACCACTGATAAATCTATGATAATTGAGAATTTCAACAAGCATTTTTCTACGGCTGGCCATGCTTTCCACCTGGCTACCCCTACTCCGGCCAACAGCTCTGCACCCCCCCGCAGCAACTTGCCCCCCCTCCCCGCTTCTCCTTCACCCAAATCCAGATAGCTGATGTTCTGAAATAGCTGCAAAATCTGGATGCCTACAAATCATCTGGGCAAGAAAATCAGGACCCTTTCTTTCAAAAATGATCTGCCAAAATTGTTGCAACCCCTATTACTGGCCTGTTCAACCTCTCTTTCATATCGTCTGAGATCCCTAAAGATTGGGAACGCTGCCGTGGTCATCCCCCTCTTCAAAGGTGGAGACACTCTAGACCCAAACTGTTACAGACCAATATCCATCCTGCCCTGCCTTTCTAAAGTCTTCGAAAGCAAGGTTAAGAAACAGCTCACCGACCATTTCGAATCCCACGTAATCCCACGTACCTTCTCCACTATGCAATCTGGTTTCCGAGCTGGTCATGGGTGCACCTCAGCCACGCTCAAGGTCCTAAACAATATCATAACCGCCATAGATAAAAGACAGTACTGTGCAGCCGTTTTCATCGACCTGGCCAAGGCTTTCGACTCTGTCAATCATCACATTCTTATCGGCAGACTAAATAGCCTTGGTTTCTCAAATTACTGCCTCGTCTGGTTCATCAACTACTTCTCAGATACAGTTCAGTGTGTGAAATGTTGTCCGGAACTCTGGCAGTCTCTATGCCACAGGGTTCAATTCTCGGGCCTACTCTTTTCTCTGTATATATCAATGATGTCGCTCTTGCTGCTGGTGATTCTCAGCTCACTGGTCACCATAGCAGCACCCACCCGTAGCACGCGCTACAGCAGGTGTATTTCACCGGTCATCCCCAAAGCCAACACCTACTTTGGCCGCCTTTCCTTCCAGTTCTCTGCTGCCAATGACTGGAACGAATTGCAAAAATCACTGAAGCTGGAGACTTAGATCTCCCTCACTAACTTTAAGCATCAGCTGTCAGAGCAGCTTACCGATCACTGTACCTGTACACAGCCCATCTGTAAATAGCACACCCAACTACCTCTTCCCCATATTGTTATTTTAATTTTTTTGCTCTTTTGCTCCCCAGTATCTCTACTTGCACATCATCATCTGCACATTTTTGCAATCCGTGTAAAAACCCCTCACGCTGACACATCGACGGCACTGAAAGAAATCCATTGGACTCTATGTAAATTGGAAACCACATAACCTGAGGCTGCATTTATTGTGGCTGGGGATTTTAATAAGGCTAATTTGAAAACAAGGCTCCCAAAATTTGATCAGCATATCGAATGTGCCACCCGGGCTGGTAAAATCCTGGATCATTGTTATTCTAACTTCCGTGATGCATACAAGGCTATTCTCCGCCCTCCTTTCGGGCAAGTCTAATGTAACAAAATGTGGAAAAAGTAAAGGGGTCTGAATACTTGGGTTCCTGAGTGTCGCAGCGGTCTAAGGCACTGCATCTCAGTGCAAGAGGCATCTCTGCAGTCCCTGGTTCAAATCCAGGCTGCATTACATCCAACTGTGATTGGGAGTCCCATAGAGCGGTGCACATTTGGCCCAGTGTCGTCTGGGTTTGGCTGGGGTAGGCCGTCATTGTAAATAAGAATTTGTTCTTAACTGACTTGCCTGGTTAAATAAAAAAAATACAATGTGACATTTGCTTTTTGGGGTTAGCATTTTTATTACCACCTATTGATTCCCAATTGACTCCATGTTTACCGCTTGGTCTTTATTGCCCTCTTATCCAATAGGGTTCAGACTCTAGCAGGGTGTTGCCAATGACCATGTCCCTACTGCTCATATTAAATTAGCAGGTTTTAAATGATCTACTCTGGTCTCTATAACCCCTTCTCCATGTTTGACCTCAAATCTAATTGGTTAAAGGGCAATTAAAGGGCAATTCCAGCACAATACCAGTGCCACGACTTCCGCCAAAGTCGGTCCCGTCCCTCTCCTTGTTCGGGCGGCGTTCGGGCGGTCGACGTCACCAGCCTTCTAGCCATCGCCGATCCACTTTTCATTTTACATTTATTTTGTCTTTGTTTTTTACACACCTGGTTTCAATTCTCCAATTACATGCCTTCTGACAACCAGTGTCTACATATGTGAAAATTGAGCATTTCTATATTTTGTACAAAAAAATATAAAGTTTAAAAGTTCTACACGATGACATCATCAAAAGTTAAAACATTTTAAAAACAGTTGTTCACAAACACTGTGAGATTTGCGGTGATGTGGGGAGCAAGGTTTTGAAAATCCCTGTTTTTTTACTTTTTAACCTACCCTGTGATGTCACAGAGAAGCACTTTTTTAGGACCTTTCTTCTGATCTTTTTAACCACAGATCTTAGAAACGTGCTGTTTTCACATATGTAGACACTGGTTTGGTGCTGGAGATAATGAATATGATCCTGAAAAGTGGTGCAATTGCCCTTTAATGTCACAACTACATATGACTCTTGGCTAAATCAATGGCATTTCTTCTAAAACACCTCACCTTTTTTTTATCTCTTGCTCTCTCTCTCTCTCCTCCTCTCTCTCTCTTTCTGGTAATGATTTAAAGTGACAAGAGGACTATTGAAAAATACCAGAATATTTGAAATGCTGTCAAAGTCAAAGAAAATGTTATTGGTCACATACACATGATTAGCAAATGTTAATGCGAGTGTAGCCAAAAGGCTTGTGCTTGTAGTTCCGACAGTGCAGTAATGTCTAACAAATTCTCAACGACTACCTTATACAGACAATGTAAGGGGATGGAATGAGAATATGTACATATAAATATATGTGTAACGATGTACGCTGACAGTCGGGAAGCAAGTTCAGGGAGTGAATAAATTTAATAACTAAATGAACAAAACAAGAAACACGAACAGCGCACCGACATGAACCAGATACAGGAAACAATGACGACTGGAAAGGAAACGAAATGGAGTGACATATAAAGGGCAGGTAATGAAGGAGGTGATGGAGTCCAAGTGAGTGTCATTATGCTCATAACGCGTCATAACGAGCAGCCTGGTGGTGGTTGTTGTCCTTGATGATCTTTTTGGCCTTCCTGTGACATCGGGTGCTGTAGGTGTCCTGGAGGGCAGGTAGTTTTCCCCCGGTGATGCATTGTGCAGACAGCACTACCCTCTGGAGAGCCTTGCGGTTGAGGGCGGTGCAGTTGCCGTACCAGGCGGTGATACAGCCTGACAGGATGCTCTCGATTGTGCATCTGTAAAAGTTTGTGAGTGTTTTAGGTGACAAGCCAAATTTCTTCAGCGTCCTGAGTTTGAAGAGGCGCTGTTGCGCCTTGTTCACCACGCTGTCTGTGTGGATGGACCATTTCAGTTTGTCCGTGATGTGTATGCCGAGGAACTTAAAACTTTCCACAGTCTCTCAGTGTCTCAGGGTGATGATGAGGTACAGTGCCTTCAGAAAGTATTCACACCCCTTGACTTTTTCAAAATTTTTGTGCTACAGCCTGAATTTAGAATTTATTAAATTGAGATTTTGTGTCGTTGGCCTACACACAATACCCCATAATGTTAAAGTGGAATTATGTTTTAGAAATGTTTACAAATTAATTTTGAAATGTCTTGAGTCAATAAGTATTCAATCACTTTGTTATGGGAAGCCTAAATAAGTTCAGGTGTAAAAATGTGCTTAACAAGTCACATAATAAGTTGCATGGACTCACTCTGTGTAATAATAGTGATTAACATGATTTTCTTTATGACTTCCTCATCTCTGTACCCAACACATATAATTATCTGTAAGGTCCCTCAATCGAGCAGATTCAACCACAAAGACCAAGAAGGTTTGACAATGCCTTGCAGATAAGGTCACTTAAAAACAGACATTGAATATCCCTTTGATCATGGTGAAGTTATTATTTACACTTTGGATGGTGTCGCTACAAGGATACAGGCATCCTTCCTAACTCAGTTGCCGGAGAGGAAGGAAATCATTCAGGGATTTCACCATGAGGCCAATGGGGACTTTAAAACAGTTACAGAGTTAAATGGCCTTGATAGGAAAAAAACTGAGGATGGATCAACAACATTGTAGTTACTCCACAATACTAACCTAAATACAACCTAAAAAATATTCCAAAACATGCATCCTGTTTGCAATACGGCACTAAAGTAAAACTGAAAAAAATGTGGCAAAGAATTTAACTTTATGTCCTGATTACAAAGTGTAATGGGGCAAATCCAACTCAACACATCACTGAGTACCACTCTTCATATTTTCAAGCGTTGTGGTGGCTACATCATGTTATGGGTAAGCTTGTCACAGGGTTAGGGAGTTTTTTTTTTTATAAAAAGAAACGGAATAGAGCTAAGCACAGGCAAAATCCTAGAGGAAAACCTGGTTCAGTCTGCTTTCCAACAGACACTGGGAGACAAGTTCACCTTTCAGCAGAACAATAACCTAAAACACAAGGCCAAAAATACACTGCATGACCAAAAGTCTATAGGTCAGGGCTCTGTGCAGGCCAGTCAAGTTCTTCCACACCAATCTCGACAAACCATTTCTGTATGGAACTCCCTTTGTGCACTGGGTATTGTCATGCTGAAACAGGAAAGGGCCCTCCCCAAACTGTTCCCACAAAGTTGTAAGCACAGAATCGTCTAGAATGTTATTGTATGCTGTAGCGTTAAGATTTCCCTTCACTGGAACTAAGGGGCCAAGCCATGAATCATGGAAACAGTCCCATACTATTATTCCTCTTCTACCAAACTGTACAGTTGGCACTATGCATTCAGGCAGGTAGCATTCTCCTGGGATCCGGAACTCGGTAGTGTGTGTTGCAACCGATGACAGACAATTTTTACGGGCTACGTGCTTCAGCACTTGGCGGTCCAGTTCAGTGAGCTTGTGTTGCCTTCCACTTCGTGGCTGAGCCGTTGTTGCTTCTAGACGTTTCCACTTCACAATAAAAGCACTTAGAGTTGACCGGGGCAACTCTAGCAGAAATTGGACGAACTGACTTGTTGGAAAGGTGGCATCCTTTGTCTATAGAGATTGCATGGCTGTGTGCTCAATTTTATACAGCTGTCAGCAGCGGGTGTGGCTGAAATAGCTGAAACCGCTAATTTGAAAGGGTGTCCACATACTTTTGTATATATAGTGTACACTGGAGTTGCTTACCAAGACGACATGGAATGTTCTTGAGGCAAGACTTGAAAATAGGTTTCTAGCAATGATAAACAACCAACTTGACAGAGCTTGAAGAATTTTTAAGAATAATGCAAATATTGTACAATCCAAGTGTGTGCAAAGCTCTCAGAGTCTCTCCCAGAAAGACTCACAGCTGTAATTGCTGCCAGGGGTGTGAATACTTATGTAAATTAGATATTTCTGTATTTCATTTTCAAAACATTAGCAAAAATTTCTACAAACATGTTTTCACTTTGTCATTATGGGGTATTGTGTGTAGATGGTTGAAAACAACGTTGAATTCAGGCTCACACAACATGAATAAGTCAAGGGATATGAATACTTTCTGAAGGCACTGTATGTCACAGGATTAAGGGTCCTTACCCTTCACTCCTCATATCTCTGCCTTGTTTCTGACTCCCATGTCCTTGAGTGTCGTAATATATAACTGTGACTTTTCTCCATCACAGTTTTCTGTCAGGACCAGGGGCTGGAACTCAAACGCAGACCAGAGTACAGTTCGATTCAAGGTGAATTTATTAACAACCGGAACCAACAGAGGAGTGAACTGAGCGGTAAATGTTCTGGTAGAACAGAGGGTATCTGGTCCGGGATCCCACACCCTGTGTTTCGAGGTTCCGGGGGGGGGTTATCTGAGTAGAAGGTTCAGGCTGGAATTCTGCAGTCAAGACAGGGAAAAAACTGGTTAGCTCTCAATTCCCCAAAAGCAGGCAAAAATACAGAGGATACCGGACATAGATCGGCTGGCATGTACTCGTACTTAGTGGTACAACGATCCGGCGGGGACTGGAAGGTTGGTCTGGCTTTTGTAGGTGAGTAGATTGCATAATGTGGACCAGGTGTGCTTGATAGACGTGATGGCCCACAGGTGAGTAGACCGGAGCACTGGAGACCACGCCCCCCCCCCACGATCTCAGAACAGCAAGCAGGAAGAGTCACGACCGGGGGTTCGTGACATTTTCATGTCTTTCCTAACCTTTAAAACATATCCCGGCTCGTCCCTAAGTCTATAATCTCCATCTATCTATGTCAAGTCGGCCAACGCATCAAGAAATAAATAATTGTATTTCAGTGGCATTAAACAGCCAACAGCCCCTATCATTGGAAGAACCCGGAGTAAGCAGGTTAGGAGTGCAGTTGCACATTTATCAACTGTCAGGCCAGACACCAGATATGAACTTCCTGGTCTGACTGCGCTCGTCCTGGCTCTATACGGATATGGAATGACAGAAAGGGGGTAGAAGCAGGATATGTTTCATTCAACATAGTGACACACTGGACATTTGAGTTAATTTGATTATTTAAGCCGAGATGAAGCCTATATGAGGAATGGTCTTTGGACAAGGGGGATATGTAACCTTCTAAGCCCTTAGAAGTGTACCTTGTTCCTCAGCTTGCATTGTGGATTTTTAGTTACCTACCTTCCTCTCCTCTCAGATAGAAACATTTCCCTCACAGTGTCTAAGATAGGTCTTATGAGATTGAGTTATTTCCCTGAGTGTCACCTGCCTATTTCCTCTGGCCATATTCATTTGAGATGTCTGTATTGTTTGTCCCGGAGAAGAGAAACATCATGTATCAGCTTCAGTCAGCGTTTCATCCGTCATTTTCTCTAACTGTCCCAGTTAGAGTGTCTCCGTGTAGAAGACAGATAAATGAGGCTGAGTATTGTCTCTGGCTGACACTGTTGTTGTCAGACCTGGCTATTGTGAATGGGAACTGATGGGCCTCTCTGAATTTAAATTGTACACTGTCTCGTTTCCACTGGAGATGTAAGTATCTGATGAAATGAGTAATGAAAATACAGTAGTGATGTGTTTTCCCCCTTTGTAGCTTGTCTACCAACTTGTTTGGACAATTCGGGAGATGGAGATGAGGGGTGTGTGTGTACGTGCATGCATGCCTGCGTGCATGTATGTAGATAGTGATCGCAAATCATTTGGTATGGGAAATGAGCCTCCTCATCAATCAAGTGGCAGTTTGTTAAAGGCTACATCGTCTCCACGGTTACGTCTGTCAGACGGAGGTAATGTATTCTGTGGAAGCGGAGGAATAAAAAAATATACCCTACCGTTCAAAAGTTTGGGGTCACTTGGATATTACCTTGTTTTTGAAAGAAAAGCAATTTTTTTGTCCATTAAAATAACATCAAATTAATCAGACATACAGTGTAGACATTGTTAATGTTGTAAATGACTATTGTAGCTGGAAACGGCTTTTATGGAATATCTACATAGGCGTACAGAGGCCCATTATTAGCAACCATCACTCCTGTGTTCCAATGGCACGTTGTGTTAGCTAATCCAAGTTGATCATTTTAAAACCCTTTTGCAATTATGTTAGCACAGCTGAAAACTCTTGTTCTGATTAAAGAAGCAGTAAAACTGGCCTTCTTCAGACTAGTTGAGTAGCTGGAGCATCAGCATTTGTGGGTTCGATTACAGGCTCAAAATGGCTAGAAACAAAGGACTTTCTTCTGAAACTCGTCAGTCTATTCTTGTTCTGAGAAATGAAGGCTATTAAATTGCCAAGAATCTGAAGATCTCATACAACGCCGTGTACTACTCCCTTCACAGAATAGAAAGAGGAGTGGAAGGCCCGGTGCACAACTGAGCAAGAGGACAAGTACATTAGAGTGTCTAGTTTGAGAAACAGACGCCTCACAAATCCTCAATTGGCAGCTTCATTAAATAGTACCCGCAAAACACCAGTCTCAACGTCAACAGTGGCGACTCTGAGATGCTGGCCTTCTATGCAGAGTTGCAAAGAAAAAGCCATATCTCAGACTGGCCAATAAAAATAAAAGATTAAGATGGGCAAAATAACACAGACACTGGACAGAGGAACTCTCTCTAGAAGGCCAGCATCCCGGAGTCGCCTCTTCACTGTTGACATTGAGACTGTGCTTTTCTTTAAAAAACAAAGACATTTTTAAGTGACCCCAAACTGTTGAACGGCAGTGTATATTCTTCATCATCAGCCATAGGAGAGATGACATATTCCTTTTTTTATTTGGGCTTCCTGTCCTTAAGGATTAAATATATCCAGCAATTGTTTAAATGTCAACTGAACCAACCATCAGAGAGAGAGAAAGAAAGGCCTCGTCTCATTTCTAAACACCCCCATAGACTGAAGGCTATATATGCTGCTGTAAACTGTTTATTATTAAGTGATGATAGCTACAGTAGTTATAGTATGTAGCAGTCCCTGTCCTATTGTAATTTATCCACAATTGAGGTGGGCTTATGCATTGTTTCATGGTGAAAATAGTTAGTGCCTGTGTCTGTAAAATAATGTAGGTAGAGTACATGTCAGGTGTTTACATACAGAACTGTACTAGACACTTGGCTGTTGAGTGTAAATAATATAGCTGGTGAATATATCTGCTGGTCAGTACACCAGTCTGATCAAGTGGTTTGCATACCAGCTCCTCTCCATGAGATTGATTTGCCATCTCGTTCAAAAGGTGAGCCTGCGCGATGCAAACCATGAATGCATATTGTGTGTTAAAGAAATCCATGTCATAATAGTCATAACATATGGGCATCTCCCAATAGCCAGCAGGACACATGTCAGTTTATGCATTCATAAAAGGCCATATTTCCGGCGCCGGCAGAAATGGCAGCCTCGCTTCACGTTCTCAGGAAACCATGCAGTATTTAGTTTTTTTATGTATTATTTCTTACATTGTTACCCCGGGAAATATTAAGTTTTATTACATACAACCGGGAGGAACTATTGGATATAAGAGCAACGTCAACTTACCAACATTACGACCAGGAATACGACTTTCCCGAAGAGGATTCTTTGTTTGTTACCCCAACTAGGACATTAGACTGGATAGCAGCCGGCGACTCAAAACAACGGCAGCGCCGGAGAAGAGGGAAACGCGCCGGTCTTTTGGTCAAGCTACGTCGACGGGCGCATCGTGCACCTCTCCTGAGTATTTTAAACGCTAATGTACAGTCTCTGGACAACAAAGTAGACGAAATCAGATCAAGGGTTGCCTTTCAGAGAGACATCCAAGACTGCAACGTTCTTTGCTTCACGGAAACATTGCTCACTCAGGACACGTTATCAAGGCAATCAAACAAGCTAAGCGTCAATATAGAGACAAAGTAGAGTCACAATTCAGCCGCTCAGACACAAGAGGAATGTGGCAGGGTCTACAGTCAATCACGGACTACAAAAAGAAAACCAGCCCCGTTGCGGACCATGACGTCCTGCTCCCAGACAAACTAAACAACTTCTTTGCTCGCTTTGAGGACAATACAGTGCCACCGACACGGCCTGCTACCAAAACCTGCGGGCTCTCCTTCACCGCAGCCAATGTGAGAAAAACATTTAAATGTGTTAACCCTCGCAAGGCTGCCGGCCCAGATGGCATCCCTGGCCGTGTCCTCAGAGCATCGCCAGAACCAGCTGGTTGGTGTGTTTACGGACATATTCAATCAGTCCCTATCCCAGTCTGCTGTTCCCACATGCTTCAAGAGGGCCACCATTGTTCCTGTTCCCAAGAAAGCTAAGGTAACTGAGATAAATGACTATCGCCCCGTAGCACTCACTTCCGTCATCATGAAGTGCTTTGAGAGATTAGTCAAGGATCATATCACCTCCATCCTGCCAGGCACCCTGGACCCACTCCATTTGCTTACCGTCCCAATAGGTCCACAGACGACGCAATCGCAATCACACTGCATACTGCCCTAACCCATCTGGACAAGAGGAATACTTATGTAAGAGTGCTGTTCATCGACTACAGCTCAGCATTTAACACCATAGTTCCCTCCAAGCTCGTCATTAAGCTCGAGACCCTGGGTCTCGACCCAGCCCTGTGCAACTGGGTCCTGGACTTCCTGACGGGCCGGCCCCAGGTGGTGAGGGTAGGAAACAACATCTCCACCCGGCTGATCCTCAACACTGGGGCCCCACAAGGGTGCGTTCTCAGCCCTCTCCTGTACTCCCTGTTTACCCATGACTGCGTGGCCAAGCACGCATCCAACTCAATCATCAAGTTTGCTGACGACACTACAGTGGTAGGCTTGATTACCAACAACAACGAGACGGCCTACAGGGAGGAGGTGAGGGCCCTCGGAATGTGGTGTCAGGAAAATAACCTCTCACTCAATGTCAACAAAACAAAGGAGATGATCGTGGACTTCAGGAAACAGGAGAGGAGCACCCCCTATCCACATCGAGGGGACAGTAGTGGAGAAGGTGGAAAGTTTTAAGTTCCTCGGCGTACACATCACGGACAAACTGAATTGGTCCACCCACACAGACAGCGTGGTGAAGAAGGCGCAACAGCGCCTCTTCAACCTCAGGAGGCTGAAGAAATTCGGCTTGTCACCAAAATCACTCACAAACTTCTACAGATGCACAATCGAGAGCATCCTGTTGGGCTGTATCACCGCCTGGTACGGCAACTGCTCCGCCCACAACCGTAAGGCTCTCCAGAGGGTAGTGAGGACTGCACAGCATCACCGGGTAAACTACCTGCCCTTCAGGACACCTACACCACCCGATGTCACAGGAAGGCCAAAAAGATCATCAAGGACAACAACCACCCGAGCCACTGCCTGATCACCCCGCTATCATCCAGAAGGCGAGGTCAGTACAGGTGCATCAAAGCTGGGACCGAGAGACTGAAAAACAGCTTCTACCTCAAGGCCATCAGACTGTTAAACAGCCATCACTAACATTGAGTGGCTGCTGCCAACATACTGACTTAAATCTCTAGCCACTTTAAACATAGGAATTGGATGTAACAATGTATCACTAGCCACTTTAAACAATTTTGTATATAATGTTTACGTATCCGACATACTCATATCAAATGTATACACTGTACTCTAAACCATCTACTTAATCTTGCCTATGCCGTTCGGCCATCGACCCAAATCTCTAGCCATTTTAATAATTATAATTGGATGAAATAATGTATCACTAGCCACTTTAAACAATGCCATTTATATAATGTTTACATATCCTACATTACTCATCTCATATATATATGTGTATATACTGTACTCCATACCATCTACTGCATCTTGCCTATGCCGGTCAGCCATCGCTCATCCATATATTTATATGTACATACTTGTATTCATTCCTTTACTCTTGTGTGTATAAGGTAGTTGTTGTGAAATTGTTAGATTACTTGTTAGATACTACTGCATGGTTGGAACTAGAAGCACAAGCGTTTCGCTACACTCGCATTAACATCTGCTAACCATGTGTATGTGACAAATAAAATTTGATTTGATTTGATATTTAGTATGCCAAACAAAGAATCTCAGTGGCCTCATGTCAAGGCTTGATAAGGCTTGGAGACTTATCCTGTGATTCCCTTCCTATACTGTAGTTCTCCTCTTGTTGCCCAAATTGATGACCTATGTCGCACAGCTGAGGGGAGACAAATGGATTGGGTTCAGTCAGTTCATTCAGTCGTCCTGATGAGCTCTTCCCAGCTAACTAGTTTATCCTTGTGGGTAGCAAGAATTTGAAACTTGTATGCTGAAGTTGGGACTTGGGAAAGTGTTCAGAATCATTCTGTTTTTCTCAGAGTAGTATTATAATTATTTTTACAAAAATGTAGACATTAATGCCGTAGTTCTACATTTTCGGCGACAATCACTACAATAAATTATCCCTAGCTGTCAACCTGGCCTGATATTGGTTACACTACCCAGTGGGCAAAACCTGGTTGAAAAGATGTCAGTATAGTATTTTTCATGACGTCTTATTCGGGTCGCAAACTGGTTGAAAAGGACATTGCATGCATAGTAAGACTGGGACACAGCTTATTGATGATTTTATTTTGTTAATAAGAGTGGTGGGATGTCAGATCTGTTAGATCTGCAGTGAAGAGAATCAGTGCATCACGACTTGATATTTTAAAAGAAAACTAGAAAAGGACATTCCTGAAGAAACTTTGTGGACTCAGCTAGCTAACAGTATTTCCATGGTACTAGTTTAATACGTTTGTGGCAGTTATAACTTAGATGTCTTAAAAAAAAAAAGAGCAACTTGCTCATATACCCCATAATGACAAAGCAAAAACAGGTTTTTAAAAATGATAGCAAATGTGTATATATATATATAAAAACTGATATCACATTTACATAAGTATTCAGACCCTTTACTCAGTACTTTGTTGAAGCACTTTTAGCAGCAATTACAGCCTCGAGTCTTCTTGGGTACGACGCTACAAACTTCGAACCAGTCTGAGGTCCTGAGTGCTCTGGAGTAGGTTTTCATCAAGGATCTCTCTGTACTTTGCTCCGTTCATCTTTCCCTCGATCCTGACTAGTCTCCTTGTCCCTGCCGCTGAAAAACATCCTCACAGCATGATGCTGCCACCACCATGCTTCACCGTAGGGATGGTATTGGTGAGGTGATGAGTGGTGCATGGTTTCCTACAGACCTGATGCTTGGCCTTCAGGCCAAAGAGTTCAATATTGGTTTCATCAGACCAGAGAATCCTTTTGGCAAACTCCAAATGGGCTGTCATGTGCATTTTACTGAGGACTGGCTTCTGTCTGCCACTATACCATAAAGGCCTGATTAATGGAGTGCTGCGGAGATGGTTGTCCTTCTGGAAGGTTCTCTCATCTTCACAGAGGAACTCTGGAGCTCTGTCAGAGTGACCATCGGATTCTTTGTCACCTCCCTGACCAAGGCCCTGATCGCTCAAACTTTTTCCACTTAAGAATGATGGAGGCCACTGTGTTCTTGGGGACCTTCAATGCTGCAGAAATGATTTGGTAACATTCCCCAGATCTGTGCCTCAACACAATCCTGTCTCAGAGCTCTACGGACAATTCCTTGGACCTCATGGCTTGATTTTTGCTCTGACATGCATTGTCAACTGTGGGACCTTATATAGACAGGTGGGTGCTTTTCCAAATCATGTCCAATTAATTGAATTTACCACAGGTTGACTCCAATCAAGTTTTAGATACATCTTAAGGATGTTAAATTTCAGAATGTGGGGGGGTCATGACCCCCATCCCCAGTGAAAGTTGCACCCCTGACTGTAGCTACTTCCCTCTCCTTACTGCGGTAAGCGGGAGAGAAGGACACTGTGCCCGTGTTGTTGTGTTGCCGGCTTACAGTGCAAACTCTCCCCATTGAGCAGTAGACTGTACGGTGACATCCAGATGGTTATTTCTCGTGTAGGCTGCTATCCTACTTGAAATAAAATCAAGTGGGATAGAACAAATTGGCTGCGTTAACTACCACTGGCGACGTGTGATACAGCTGCCCAGTGCGAAGCAACTGCTGCACAGTGGGAAGCAACTCACGTCGGAAAGCACCTCGATACAACACCGTTGCACTGCTCATTCTCACCGGCTTGCCGTCACATAAGCTAAATGGCACGTCACGGTGACATCCAGATGGTGACCAATAGTACAAATTATTTTTCCCTCGCCCATAGATATAAACATCCCTTTCTTTTACAAGTTTTAACTAGCGTTATGCTGCTGTTGTTTCCACGCTCAACAGACTGAACCAAATCCATTAGTCTCCACTCGACTCACAGCTGCGCGTCATATGTCATCAATTTGGGCACCAAGCGTGTCCTTATATAGCCCCTCCTCTCCTCCTCTCTTATTTTTTCTGAATATGGGACGGTTCGTATCATTGATTTCTCCAATTAACTTGCTGCACCCTTCTACCTCCTCCAGGCTGTATGAGAGAGAAAGAGAGAGCTTTTTTTATTTAAAAAATCCATTATTGGCCCAAATAGTTACATAATTAAAACACAAACAGCTACATTTCTGCCCTGCTAGAGCTTCCCTGGTCGACAGTAAGTGCTGTTATTGTGAAGTGGAAACATCTAGGTGCAACAATGGATCAGCCACAAAGTGGTAGGCCACACAAGCTCACAGAATGGGACCGCCGAGTGCTGAAACACGTAGCATGTAAAAATCGTCTTTCCTCGGTTGCAACATTCACTACCAAGTTCCAAACTGCCTCTGGAAGCAACATCAACACAAGAACTGTGAAATGGGTTTCTATGGCCGAGCAGCCGCAAGATGAGAGTGGTGTAAAGCACGCCGCCATTGGAAACGCAGTGGAAACGCGTTGTCTGGAGTGATGAATCACGCTTCTCCATCTGGCAGTCCGACAGACAAATCTGGGTTTGGCGGATGCCAGGAGAACGCTACCTGCCCGAATGCATAGTGCCAATTGTAAAGTTTGGAGGAGGAATAATGGTCTGGGGCTGTTTTTCATGCTTCAGGCTAGGCCCCTTAGTTCCAGTGAAGGGAAATCTTAAAGCTACAGCATACAATGACATTCTATACGATTCTGTGCTTACAACTTTGAGGCAAGAGTTTGGGGAAAGCCCTTTCTGTTTTAGCATGACAATGCCCCTGTGCACAAAGCAAGGTCCATGTAGAAATGGTTTGTTGAGATCGGTGTGGAAGAACTTGACTGGCCTGCACCGAGACCTGACCTCAACCCCATTGAATACCTTTGGGATGAATTGGAATGCCAACTGCGGGCCTAATCGCCCAACAACAGTGCCGACCTCACTAATGCTCTTGTGGCTGAATCTGCTTAGAGAGAGAGAGAGAGAGAGAGAGAGAGAGAGAGAGAGAGAGAGAGAGAGAGAGAGAGAGAGAGAGAGAGAGAGAGAGAGAGAGGGGTCGTGGGTTTGGGGACGGTTGGCGGCAAGGCTTCTGTTATGTCAGATTTGTATGGTTCATCAAAGAAAAAATACAGTGCAGGAATAATTTGCTTGGGCCGGTGTTTCCGTCTGCCATATCTTGTTCATCTTGGGAGTGGAAATGCTCTTTGCTTTCTCATCTGTCAATATCAATTCAAAATCAAATCAAATGTTATTTGTCACATGATTCGTAAACAACAGGTGTGGACTAACAGTGAAATGCTAACTAACAGGCCCTTCCCAACAATGCAGAGAGAGATTTTTTGTTGTTGAAATAATAGAAAAGTAAATAATTATGGATACACAGTGAGTAATGTTAACTTGGCTATATACAAGGGGTACCAGTACCGAGTCGATGTGCAAGGGTACGAGGTAATTGAGTTATATATGTACATATAACTAGGAATAAAATGACAGATAGTCAACAGTAGCAGCAGTGTATGTGATGAGTCAAAAAGGTTAGTGCAAAAAGGGTCAATGCAGATAGTCCATGTAGCTTTTTGGTTAACGATTTAACTAACTATAACTTATGGCCTGGGGGAAGAAGCTGTTCAGGCTCCTGTTGGTTCCAGACTTGGAGCATTGGTACCGCTTGCCATTCGGTAGCAGAGAGAACAGTCTATGACGGGTGGCTGTAGTCTTTGACAATTTTTAGGGCCTTCCTCTGCCCTGGATGGCAGGAAGCTTGGGCCCCCTTGTGGTTGGATGAGAAGCATTTGCCGTACCAAACGGTGAAGCAACCAGTCAAGATGCTCTCAATGGAGCAGCTGTAGAACTTTTTGAGGATCTGAGGGCCCATGCCAAATCTTTTCAGGCTCCTGAGGGGGAAAAGGTGTTGTTGTGCCCTCTTGATAGATCCTTAGTGATGTTGGCACCGAGGAACTCGACCCACTCCACTACAGCCCGTCAATGTGAATGGGGGTGTGCTCGGCCTTCCGTTTCCTGTAGTCCACTATTAGCCCCTTTGTCTTACTGACATTGAGGGAGAGGTTGTTGTCCTGGAACCAAGCTGCCAGGTCTCTGACCTACTACCTATAGGCTGTCTCATCATTGTCGTTCACCAGGCCTACCACCGACGTGTTGTCAACAAACTTAATGATGATGTTGGAGTCGTGCGCGGCCACGCAGTCGTGGGTGAACAGGGAGTACAGGAGAGGATTCAGCATGCATCCCTGGGGCGTCCCGTCAGGAAGTCCAGGATCCAGTTGCAGAGGGAGATATTCAGTTCCAGGGTCCTTAGCTTAGTGATGATCTTGGAGGGCACTATGGTGTTAAACGCTGAGCTGTAGTCAATGAAAAGCATTCTCACATAAGTGTTCCTTTTGTCCAGGTGGGAAAGTGCAGTGTGGAGTGCAATAGAGATTGCGTTATCTGTGGATCTCTTGGGGCAGTATACGAATTTGAGTGGGTCCAGGGTGTCTGGTATGATGGTTTTGATGTGAGCCATGACCAGCTTTTCAAAGCATTTCATGGCTACAGATGTGAGTGCGACAGGGCGATAGTAATTTAGATGCTTGAAACATGTAGGTTTTACAGACTGGATCAGGCAGAGGTTGAAAATGTCAGTTAAGACCCTTGCCAGCTGGTCAGCATATGCCCTGAGTATGTGTCCTGGTGATCTTGACGCTTTGCCTGTTTGATGGTTGACGAAGGGCGTAGCAGGATTTCTTACAAGCGCCATGGTTCGTGTTCTGCTCCTTGAATGGCAACACCCTCACTGAGCCTTTAGCTCAGTGAAGGTGTTGCCTGTAATCCATGGCTTCTGGTTGGCATATGTACATACTGTTACAGTGGGGACAACGTAGTCAATGCACTTATTAATGAAGCCAGTGATGATGTGGTAAACTCCTCCATGAAATCGAATCAGTCCAGCAACATATTCCAGTCTGTGCTAGCGAAACAGTCCTGTAGCTTAGCATACGCTTCATTGGACCACTTCCGTATTGAGCGTGTCACTGGTACTTCTTGTTTAAGTTTTTGCTCGTAAGCAGGAATCAGGAGTATAGAGTTATGGTCAGATTTGCCAAATGGAGGGGGAGCTTTGTATCCATCTCTGTGTGTGGAGTAAAAGTTGAGTTTTTTCGCATCTAGTTGCGCAGGTGACATGCTGGTAGAAATTAGGTAAAACGGATTTAAGTTTTCCTGCATTCAAATATCCGACCACTAGGAGAGCCGCCTCTGAATGAGCATTTTGTTGTTTGCTTATGGCCTTATACAGCTCGTTGAGTGCGGTCTTATTGCCAGCATTGGTTTGTGGTGGTCAATAAACAGCGATGAAAAATTTGGATGAAAACTCTCTTGTGCCCGGTTTCCCAATAACGATGGAACTTAGAAGTGTTTGAACAATGCATCTATCCTACAACGGCCGAAGATGTATAATGTGTTTCCCTAACACATTATAGGATCAGCTTTCTCCATTCGAATCTTACCAGTATAAATATTTATTTCACAATACTGACAACGGATCAGCTTCTTGAAAGATATGACCATCTTCGCCTGCAAATATTGAGGTGGCTTATTCTAATGCTTACCCAATAAAAATGCACAAAATCACCAATTTAGCACGTTATTGCGCACGTTAGTCTACACATCATGAAATGTATTAAGACAAATAGCCTACAAGTAGCAAAATAGAACTGAGTTGATTGAACATTAAATATATATCAATATGACTGAAATAGGTCTGTTGCCTACTGTATATATTTTAATGCAATCATCTCTGATTTCATTTGAAGCATTTTTTTTATACATTGCTTGTTTGTATCAATTGCAAATACATTGTCAACTTTGTACTTGTAGTTGACTTTGTTCTGAAGTTATTGGTGGTCACGACAGACAGATAATCCATGTGATTGTATGTTTAGTGGAGTTCTGTATATGAGGGCAAAAAAGCATCTAACGATGCCTGAAGCAGGTGTCTGAAGCAGGTGTTAGATTACAAGTGTTTTCAAGTTCTACATTAATAACGATGGATTTGGGAAACAGCTTGAGATTTAATGATGCTCCTACTGAAGTTTCTAACGAAAAACTTAGCCTTAAGATGATTTTGGGACACTGGTCTGGTAAATAGTATGGTCTATCCTAAATCAGGCAAGCAGAACCTCGAGACTTCCTTAATATTGGGCTCCCGAGTGGCGCAGCTTTCTAAGGCACTGCATCTCAGTGCTAGAGGTGTCACTACAGACCCTGGTTTATTTCCAGGCTGTATCATAACCGTCCGTGATTGGGAGTCCCATAGGGCGGCGCAAAATAGGCCCAGGTTTGGCCGTCATTGTAAATAAGAATTTGTTCTTAACTGACTTGCCTGGTTGAATTAGAGATTGTGCTCCAGCTGAATTTTTTCCTTTATTTTACTAGGCAAGTCAGTTAAGAACAAATTCTTATTTTCAATGACAGAAGTTTAACTGCCTGTTCAGGGGCAGAACAACAGATATGTACCTTGTCAGCTCAGGGATTTGAACTTGCAACCTTACAGTTACTAGTCCAACACTCTAACCACTAGGCTACCCTGCCTGTTGTTAACAAAGAGACACACTATCAAAATAAAGAAAGTCGCACACTACATATATACAGTGGGGCAAAAAAGTATTTAGTCAGCCACCAATTGTGCAAGTTCTCCAACTTAAAAAGATGAGAGAGGCCTGTAATTTTCATCATAGGTACACTTCAACTATGACAGACGAAATGAGAAAAAGAAATCCAGAAAATCACATTGTAGGATTTTAATTTATTTATTTGCAAATTATGGTGGAAAATAAGTATTTGGTCAATAACAAAAGTTTATCTCAATACTTTGTTATATACCCTTTGTTGGCAATGACAGAGGTCAAACGTTTTCTGTAAGTCTTCACAAGGTTTTCACACACTGTTGCTGGTATTTTGGCCCATTCCTCCATGCAGATCTCCTCTGGAGCAGTGATGTTTTGGGGCTGTCGCTGGGCAACACGGACTTTCAACTCCCTCCAAAGATTTTCTATGGGGTTGAGATCTGGAGACTGGCTGTGTGTTTGGGATCATTGTCATGCTGAAAGACCCAGCCACGTTTCATCTTCAATGCCCTTGCTGATGGAAGGAGGTTTTCACTCAAAATCTCACGATACATGGCCCCATTCATTCTTTCCTTTACACGGATCAGTCGTCCTGGTCCCTTTGCAGAAAAACAGCCCCAAAGCATGATGTTTCCACCCCCATGCTTCACAGTAGGTATGGTGTTCTTTGGATGCAACTCAGCATTCTTTGTCCTCCAAACACGACGAGTTGAGTTTTTACCAAAAAGTTATATTTTGGTTTCATCTGACCATATGACATTCTCCCAATCCTCATCTGGATCATCCAAATGCTCTCTAGCAAACTTCAGACGGGCCTGAACATGTACTGGCTTAAGCAGGGGGCACGTCTGGCACTGCAGGATTTGAGTCCCTGGTGGCGTAGTGTGTTACTGATGGTAGGCTTTGTTACTTTGGTCCCAGCTCTCTGCAGGTCATTCACTAGGTCCCCGTGTGGTTCTGGGATTTTTGCTCACCGTTCTTGTGATCATTTTGACCCCACGGGTGAGATCTTGCGTGGAGCCCCAGATCGAGGAAGATTATCAGTGGTCTTGTATGTCTTCCATTTCCTAATAATTGCTCCCACAGTTGATTTCTTCAAACCAAGCTGCTTACCTATTGCAGATTCAGTCTTCCCAACCTGGTGCAGGTCTACAATTTTGTTTCTGGTGTCCTTTGACAGCTCTTTGGTCTTGGCCATAGTGGAGTTTGGAGTGTGACTGTTTGAGGTTGTGGACAGGTGTCTTTTATACTGATAACAAGTTCAAACAGGTGCCATTAATACAGGTAACGAGTGGAGGACAGAGGAGCCTCTTAAAGAAGAAGTTACAGGTCTGTGAGAGCCAGAAATCTTGCTTGTTTGTATGGGACCAAATACTTATTTTCCACCATAATTTGCAAATAAATTCATTAAAAATCCTACAATGTGATTTTCTGGATTTTTTTTCCTCATTTTGTCTGTCATAGTTGAAGTGTACCTATGATGAAAATTACAGGCCTCTCTCATCTTTTTAACTGAGAGAACTTGCACAATTGGTGGCTGACTAAATATTTTTTTGCCCCACTGTACATAGATGATGTCTTTGTGCTCTGGGAAGTAAGTCAACAGGAACTTAATGAATTCCAAATTCTACTAAATGAGAGCTCTGAATATCTCAGATTCACCATGCAGACTGATAAGAGAAAAATAAACTACCTGGATTTATGGATTATCAAAGAGAATGATGCATTACACACAGACTTATACACAAAGCCCACAGATCGCAACACCTTGCTATGTGCGGATAGTATGCATCCCCTTCCCCACAAGAATGGTCTACCATATAGCCAGTTATGCAGAGTTAAACCAATCTGTGGCCACCAATAGGTTTTGACAGCAATGCTAAAAAAAATGACAGAGAAATTCAAAATGAGAGGCTACAAGGACAAAACTCTTGATGCGGCAATGATGAAAATATCTCAAAAACCAAAAGAGGAATTACTAAAAAATCAACCAAAGAAGAAAAACAACGCAACTGTCTTTTGTACTAAGTACACCAAAGGTTTGGAGAAAATGAAAGCAATCCTGAAAAAACACTGGCATATTCTGCAATCAGACAAAAAAATTGCACACCTCTTCAAGGAACCCCCAATGGTGGTCTAAGCGTGGTTGCAATATTGGAGATAGTTTGGTAAGATCTGACCTGCCCCCTGAGCCTACTCAGACACTCTTGACACCTATCCCAAATGGAAACTACAAATGTGGCTCATGCGCACAGTGTAATAGCACCAAAAAAACATCCTTCTTTACACACCCACATACAGGTCGAAAGATCCCTGTGAGGGGTATCATCTCATGTAAGACCAAGGGAGTAATCTATCTCATCACCTGTTCATGTGGCAAAGCCTATGTAGGACAAACGAAGAGACAATTAAAGCAGCGCATAGCTGAACACCGCAGCTCAATCAGGTGTAAGAACATTGACTATCCAGTAGCAGCTCACTTTGTTGAGGCTAACCATCCTGTCTCCTCCCTGAGATACACAGGCATTGAGCATGTTGCTCTACCGAGAAGAGGAGGTAACATTGAGATCCTACTACTACAAAGAGAGGCCTACTGGATATTCTATCTAAAAACACTGACCACTAACGGTCTGAATATTGATTTTGATCTCAGGCCCTTCTTATGAACATTTTTTCCATCATGAACAAGTCTTATATATTGAAAATTAAAAATTATTTTTACAGATTATTCAGAATATATCTAATATGTTCCCCCTGTTGATGATGTTCGTTATATATCAAGGTTGAACCATTATTATATGTAACAAAAATGGAATACAAAATTGTGAAATTGAATGAAACAAGTGTATGTTAATGCCAATATGATGTACAATATTCCATTATGCTTCTATATGATAACAATAGAATAATATATCTAATATGCCATATACTATATAATATTTTTTAACAGTGTCACTAATTAATTGTAATTCACTTTATCAATACGACACACCCCTCACTACTGTCATTGATTACACTAATTGCACTGTTTGTCTATATAACGTGGTTCAAATATTTATGACATTACCCTGAGGAAGGCACAGTGATGCCAAAACGTTGGGAAATACCCATTAAACTGTTGGGAGAGTATATATGTGTAGTGTGCGACTTTCTTTATTTTGATAGTGTATAGTTTATTCGCCGTTAGTCAGCACCTCCACACAAACTTTGTTCTGGGTGTGCGCCAGCTCATGTTATTTTAACAAAGAGACACACACCACCCCCTTTGAGCTTACCCGACGCTGCTGTTCTGTCGTGCCGATGCATAGAAAAAACAGCTAGAATATTATGTTTGTTCAGCCAAGTTTTCGAGAAACATAGGTTATTACAGTTCTTCAGGTCCCGTTAATAGGATAGTCTCGAACGGAGCCAGTCCAGTTTGTTCTTTAGTGATTGTACATTCGCCTATAGAACAGAGTGTAAAGGCGCATTACTTACTCATCGCCGGAGTTTCATCAGGGTACCCGCACGTCGGCCTCTATATGGACGTCTCTTAAGGGCCTGGTCCGGGGTGAGTAGTATGTTCTGTGCAGCCAAGTCTTTGAAATGTACATTAGTGATCGCTGTTCTGATGTCCAGAAGCTCTTTTCGGTCATAGGAAACGATGCGGAAACATTATGTACAAGAAAAGTTAAGATCAACCAAAAAATAAATAATAATAGCAGAATTGGTCAGGAGCCCATAAAACGGCTGTTATACGTTGCAGCGCTGTTCTCAGAACCTCTCATCTAGAGAAGCTCAATACACATTTTGATAATGAACTCCTCTTTGTCAACCTCTGGTGATCAGAGCCACGCATTACCATGATCTCAAATTAACATGGAATAGATATGAAACACATATTTTATAATAGTACCAATAAAGATGCTAGTGTAATTATATTGAAATATGAGTAATCACAGAGGGGAGAAAGTGCCTCAGTTCATGTTACACTGGGGTTTAGTGTGGCTGGTCTGTTATCTCCCACATTTCTATACTCCTATAAAACTGCCTTCATCACAACATGGAAAATCTCTTAGCCCTAGGCTTTAGGGTGGTGTGTGTGTGTGCGTACTTGTGTGTGTACGTGTCTGTGTGTGCACGTGTGTGTGCATACGTATATGTATATGTGTGAGAGAGTGTTATGGCTAGATGTGTGAACTGTAAAAGGAGGAAAAGGTTATGCCATGACCAGGTCACTGGAGCCCCCAGGCAACGAGAACTTATTTTACACCCCCAGTTTAATCTAGTCTAACCTTTGTCAGTGGTGGAAAAAGTAAAGTAAAAGTAAAGATACCTTAAACGAAAATGACTCAGGTAAAAGTGAAAGTCACCCAGTAAAATACCACTTGAGTAAAAGTCTAAAAGTTGGTTTTAAATATACTTACATATCAAAGTATATGTTATTGCTAAAATATACTTAAGTATCAAAAGTGAAAGTATAAATCATTTCAAATTCCTTATATTAAGCAAACTAGACAGCACCATTTTCTTGTGTTTTTTTATTTACAGATAGCCAGGGGCACACTCCAATACTCAGACATCTTTACAAACTAAGCATTTGTGTTTAGTGCATCCGCCAGATCAGAGGCAGTAGGGATGACCAGGGATGTTCTCTTGATAAGTGTGTGAATTTTACAATTTTCCTGTCCTGCTAAGTATTCAAAATGTAACGAGTACTTTTGGGTGTCAAGGAAAATGTATGGAGTAAAAGGTACATTATTTTAGGAATGTAGTGAAGTAAAACTAAAAGTTGTCATAAATATAAATAGTAAAGTACAGATACCCCAAAAATTACTTAAGTAGTACTTAAAAGTATTTTTACTTAAGTACTTTACGCCACTGTCCTTTGTAGCTCAGTTGCTAGAGCATGGAGCTTGTAACGCCAGCGTATTGGGTTTGATTCCTGGGACCACCCATATATAAAATGTATGCACGCATGACTGTAAATCTTTGGATAAAAGCATCTGCTAAATTGCATATATTGTTAATCTTAACAGCCAACGGAGGCTGGCTGGCATAGCAGCAGAACCACATTTCAAGCATCATATAACCAGAGCTTGTTCCATCTCAGACCTTGTGATCATTCCTTTCTAAGCCTACATCCTGCTTCTTCCTCATTCTCTCTCTTGCTCTGTTTATGCGGTACAGATCCTCTGTAATCCTGTGTGGCTCAGTTAGTAGAGCATGGTGCTTGCAACGCCAAGGTTGTGGGTTTGATTCCCACAAGGGATGAAAATATGGTAATGTATGCACTCACTACTGTAAGTTGCTCTGGATAAAAGCATCTGTTAAATAACAAAAATGTAATCCTTGTAGATGCTTGCTATGTATTGTTTTAAATCGGTGAGCTCTACAAGGTCAATTAAGATTTAATCAGCGAGCTAGCGATCACAGGCAGTAAAAAGAGAGAAGACAGTGGAAATGAGCTCAGGGAATCATTGAGGCAAAGCAATAAGAAGGTGATGAGAGTATTGCTTAAATGTTTATAAAGGGCTTGAGAAAACAAGTTTGACATTTCTCTGGAACGCGCGCGGGCTGATATAACCGACATGACACTCAGCGTTTATTATTCTCTCACGGCAAGATCATTATCTAAATTGAAGCAATTAGTCATATGAAGGCTGTATACTTGACATTTGGCTGCAGCAGACACTTAAAGTAGAGAAGGGTATTGATATTTCTACTGGCACGACCTACAGTAAGAAGGGAACGGTGCTGATAGTTTATTCTCTATCACAATCTACTGATGTTGCTTTTTTAGCCAAATAAAAGAATAAGGAAATGTGATTAGAGTGGTTTAGTTCATAACTGTGGTTCTAACTCGGTGCTTACTAAGAGCCCATATGGGATATTAAGGATCAAGGGAAGAAAGATCTCTTCCTCCTGACTATTTATATGCAAATAACTCAAGAAAGACGTCTTGACCAGTTTCGGGCTCTGATAAGGAAAAATCCATATTGTTTTTAGATAAGCCTTGTGATGTTATACTCAGTACCTAGTTGTGACAGTCTCTCATCTCACTGAAACAGGAGAGTCTCTCTGTGTGTCAGTGAGTCTGTGTGTAACGCTACAGTGCTGCAGACAGGCAGGCAGGCAGACAGAGACAGACAAAGAGATCCATCTGACTGAGAGAGACTGACTGAGACTCAGGCTGTTGTGAAGGTATTTCTTTGTTATGCCGTAAGAGAGCACACTCCCTCACTCACTCACAGAGAATTCACCACTTTACCTGCTGCTTAACCATACATCCAGCTACCGTTTTGAGGTTGACATGGTAGCACAAGGTTCCTTAACTTCTACCCCTGGGCCAGTGGGGAAACAGCAGAATTTAGGGGGGTTAACCCGGGCTACACTATGGGGGAGACAAGATCTCTTTGCCTCAGGGTAAGTGTCAGCTTTATGAATCTGAGATATTGGATTTGTGATTTCCCTGCCTGAATTGTCTCTTCTGAGTATTTTACTGTGCATTAAACAGGTGTGAAGGGACTATATAGAGGACCTTATGCTGGCTGTTGTCTTACTGTACCACCTCCTGCTACAGTACAGACCATGCAGGCGTTGAGGAGCCTTTGCTCTCCCTGCTCTACAGTTGGGCCCATGTTTATGCTCACCTAATGTAAGAGGCATGGAGAGAAAAGGGGGAGGTTGATACACAGATCAACATAGAAGGACAGTTACAGATGAACGTGGATGAACTATAGATCAGCAACAAGACGTAACTAAGCCTAGGCCTGTTTCCTTATGGTTTCTAACCCTGCCATTCAGCTCTGGACCCGTATATACAAAACAAAGTGTCTCAGAGTAGGAGTGCTGATCTAGCATCAGTTTTTACTTGGATGATGATGATGATGATGATGATGAAAAAGATTGTATGGAGAGATCCTAGATCAACAATACTACTCAGAGACGTTTTGTGGATATGGGCCCTGGTCTCACGTAGCAGCAAATCACTCTGCTTGTCATTTACTCGCCATACCATTTCCATTATCGTAATATTCCTGGCTTACGATCCCATCTAAGAGGCCAATATCGTCTCCATTTCAGATGACTAATAATGCAAAGTGCCGTATCCGAGGAGAGAGAGAGAGAGAGAGAGAGAGAGAGAGAGAGAGAGAGAGAGAGAGAGAGAGAGAGAGAGAGAGAGAGAGAGAGAGAGAGAGAGAGAGAGAGAGAGAGAGAGAGAGAGAGAGAGAGAGAGAGAGAGAGAGAGAGAGAGAGAGAGAGAGAGAGAGAGAGAGAGAGAGAGAGAGAGAGAGAGAGAGAGAGAGAGAGAGAGAGAGAGAGAGAGAGAGAGAGAGAGAGAGAGAGAGAGAGAGAGAGAGAGAGAGAGAGAGAGAGAGAGAGAGAGAGACTTTAGGTAAAGCCTGTTTAGTGGGGACCCATTAGGAGGGTGGGCTTCACGTGTGTGTGTGTGTTGCTGCTGCCTGCACGTTTACCACACCCACCTCAAATTAATTATTAAACAGCCTTGGATTCCCTATTTATGTAATGCTGCGTTACAATGGAACAGGCAAACAAAGACTTGGATTCTCAAACAGACAGATGAAGGAAAGGAGGGTCAGAAAGGAGAGAGGAGAGGAAATGAAGGGAGAAAGGAAAGAGAAGTGTTTCCCTATTCACATGGAGCCTTCATTTAATCTCCTACTGTTTGCTCTGAGATTAGACAAGGTAATTTGCATTTGCAGTCTGATTATTTTACACACTGTTGCCAGGCCCACAGAGGGAAGGCAGAAGGAGATGCAGACAAGAGCTATTAAGCTTTAAATGAGAAAAGGTGTTTGTGTGTGTGTGCACACCCATGTGTGTGTGTATGTGCGTGCGTGTGTGGGCATTTGTGTTTGGTACTACTGCATGGTCGGAACTAGAAGCACAAGCATTTCGCTACACTCACATTAACATCTGCTAACCATGTGTATGTGACAAATAAAATTTGATTTGATTAAAACTTGTTTTTCAAACACTCCATTTCTTGTTAACAAACTATAGTTTTGGCAAGTCGGTTAGGACATCTACTTTGTAAATGACAGTACAAAGTAATTTTTCCAACAATTGTTTACAGACATATTATTTCACTTATAATTCACTGTATCACAATTCCAGTGGGTCAGAGGTTTACATACACTAAGTTGACTGCCTTTAAACAGCTTAGAAAATTCCAGAAAATTATGTCATGACTTTAGAAGTTTATGATAGGCTAATTGACATCATTTGAGTCAATTGGAGGTGTACCTGTGGATGTATTTCAAGTGCCTCTTTGCTTGACATCATGGGAAAATCAAAAGAAACCAGCCAAGACCTAAGAAAAATAATTGTAGACCTCCACAAGTCTGGTTCATCCTTGGGAGCAATTTCCAAATGCCTGAAGGTACCACGTTCATCTTTACAAACAATTGTACGCAAGTATAAACACCATGGGACTACGCAGCCGTAATACCGCTCAGGAAGGAGAGACGTTCTGTCTCCTAGAGATGAACGTACTTTGGTGTGAAAAGTGCCAATCAATCCCAGAACAACAGCAAAGGACCTTGTGAAGATGCTGGAGGAATCAGATACACAAGTATCTGTATCCAGAGTAAAACGAGTCCTATATCGACATAACCTGAAAGGCCGCTCGGCAAGGAAGAAGCCACTGCTCCAAAACCGCCATTAAAAAGGCAGACTATGGTTTGCAACTGCACACGGGGACAAAGATCATACTTTTTGGGGAAATGTCCTCTGGTCTGATGAAACAAAAATAGAACTGTTTGGCCATAATGACCATCATTATGTTTGGAGGAAAAAGGGGGAGGCTTGCAGGCCGAAGAACACCATCCCAACTGTGAACCACAGGGGTGGCAGCATCATGTTGTGGGGGTGCTTTGCTGCAGGAGGGACTGGTTTACTTCACAAAATAGATGGCATCATGAGGAAAGAAAATTATGTGGATATATTGAAGCAACATCTCAAGACATCAGTCAGGAAGTTAAAGCTTGGTCTCAAATGGGTCTTCCAAATGGACAATGACTCCAAGCATACTTCCAAAGTTGTGGCAAAATGGCTTAAGGACAACAAAGTCAAGGTATTGGAGTGGCCATCACAAAGTCCTGACATCAATCCTATAGAAAATCTGGTGGCAGAACTGAAAAAGCGTGTGCGAGCAAGGAGGCCTACAAACCTGACTCAGTTACACCAGCTCTGTCAGGAGGAATGGGCCAAAATTCACTCAACTTATTGTGGGAAGCTTGTGGAAAGCTACCAGAAATGTTTCACCCAAGTTAAACAATTTAAAGGCAATGCTACCAAATACTAATTGTATGTAGTGTATGTAAACCAATCCAAATCATTCTCTCTACTATTATTCTGACATTTCACATTCTTAAAATAAAGTGGTGACCCTAACTGATCTAAGACAGGGATTTTTTACTAGGATTAAATGTCAGGAATTGTGAAAAAATGAGTTTAAATATATTTGGCTAAGGTGTATGTAAACTTTCTACTTCAACTGAATATTGTGTTCCCTACAGGTTATAGAAAAGACCAGGAGCGTCTGAACTCCGTTCAGAACCCAGTCCTACCTACCTGCAGGTTATGTAAATTTGCTCTTTTTGTATTTATCCAGTAGGTTTTTTCAAGGATAAAGTCCCCCACTTTTATGTCAAAGATTATAAAACAAAAAAACTTAGGTAGATACAAGGGTTAAACATTTGGGGGAATATTCAGATGTGGAAACTTTCCGTGGGAATTAAAGGAAATATTTGGGAATTAACGGAAATACACTGCTCAAAAAAATAAAGGGAACACTAAAATAACACATCATAGATCTGAATGAATGAAATAATCTTATTAAATACTTTTCTTTACATAGTTGAATGTGATGACAACAAAATCACACAAATTATCAATGGAAATCAAATTTATCAACCCATGGAGGTCTGGATTTGGAGTCACACTCAAAATTAAAGTGGAAAACCACACTACAGCCTGATCCAACTTTGATGTAATGTCCTTAAAACAAGTCAAAATGAGGCTCAGTAGTGTGTGTGGCCTCCACGTGCCTGAATGACCTCCCTACAACGCCTGGGCATGCTCCTGATGAGGTGGCGGATGGTCTCTGAGGGATCTCCTCCCAGACCTGGACTAAAGCATCCGCCAACTCCTGGACAGTCTGTGGTGCAACGTGGCGTTGGTGGATGGAGCGAGACATGATGTCCCAGATGTGCTCAATTGGATTCAGGTCTGGGGAACAGGCGGGCCAGTCCTTAGCATCAATGCCTTCCTCTTGCAGGAACTGCTGACACACTCCAGCCACATGAGGTCTAGCATTGTCTTGCATTAGGAGGAACCCAGGGCCAACCGCACCAGCATATGGTCTCACAAGGGGTCTGAGGATCTCATCTCGGTACCTAATGGCAGTCAGGCTACCTCTGGCGAGCACATGGAGGGCTGTGCGGCCCCCAAAGAAATGCCACCCCACACCATGACTGACCCACCGCCAAACCGGTCATGCTGGAGGATGTTGCAGGCAGCAGAACGTTCTCCACGGCGTCTCCAGACTCTGTCACGTCTGTCACGTGCTCAGTGTGAACCTGCTTTCATCTGTGAAGAGCACAGGCGCCAGTGGCGAATTTGCCAATCTTGGTGTTCTCTGGCAAATGCCAAACGTCCTGCACGGTGTTGGGCTGTAAGCACAACCCCCACCTGTGGACGTTGGGCCCTCATACCACCCTCATGGAGTCTGTTTCTGACCGTTTGAGCAGACACATGCACATTTGTGGCCTGCTGGAGGTCATTTTGCAGGGCTCTGGCAGTGCTCCTCCTTGCACAAAGGCGGAGGTAGTGGTCCTGCTGCTGGGTTGTTGCCCTCCTACGGCCTCCTCCACGTCTCCTGATGTACTGGCCTGTCTCCTGGTAGCGCCTCCATGCTCTGGACACTACGCTGACAGACACAGCAAACCTTCTTGCCACAGCTCGCATTGATGTGCCATCCTGGATGAGCTGCACTACCTGAGCCACTTGTGTGGGTTGTAGACTCCGTCTCATGCTACCACTAGAGTGAAAGCACCGCCAGCATTCAAAAGTGACCAAAACATCAGCCAGGAAGCATAGGAACTGAGAATTGGTCTGTGGTCACCACCTTCAGAACCACTCCTTTATTGGGGGTGTCTTGCTAATTGCCTATAATTTCCACCTGTTGTCTATTCCATTTGCACAACAGCATGTGAAATTTATTGTCAATCAGTGTTGCTTCCTAAGTGGACAGTTTGATTTCACAGAAGTGTGATTGACTTGGAGTTACATTGTGTTGTTTAAGTGTTCCCTTTATTTTTTTGAGCAGTGTATATGCAAATTAATATTAATACCATTTTAATGTAATGTTTTTTGCATTGGATATATTTACCATATCATATACAGACAGAAACATAAACCTTTTCATAAGTGGGCATAATTGCAAATGATTAAATCCTTCCAATAGAAATAAATAAAACAATTTAGTTACGAATTGAACTTTAATCAAATGAGTTGACTCTTCACATGGGATGATTTCACTGAACAACAAAGGGAATATTTAATGATCCCCAATGATCCATTGCATCTCCCAAAAATGTTTTCAACATACATCTGTAAAATGATAGTCCAGAAACTAAAGCTTTGGCTGTCTTCCTCTCAGGCTTCCATGTCTTCTCCCTGGACCTCTTCAATGTCCACTTCTTGAACATCAGACTCTGAGGCCTCATCTTCACTGTCACTTTCCTACCTTGTTGAGGATGGCTCGTTGTCAGGCTCAAAAAGCCTCAAATTTGCCTGGATGGCCACCAATTATTCAACCCTTGTATTGGTCAGCCTGTTGCGTGCTTTAGTGTGTGTGTTCCCAAACAAGGACCAGTTGCGCTCTGAGGAGGCTGATGTTGGTGGGATTTGGAGGATGATGGAGGCAACAGGGGAAAGACTGCCAAGAACCTTGCCCTCAAACAGGCCAAGGTGGCGAGACACGGTAGTGATGACACCATAGGCCTTGTTGATCTCTGCACCAGACAGGATGTTCTTGCCAACATACTTGGGGCCCAACATGTATACGGCGGCGTGTATGGGCTTTAGGCAGAAGTCTTCATGCTTTTTGATGTATTTCAGAACTGCAGTTTCCTCTGCTTGGAGCAACAGTGAAGTAGGCAGGGCAGTACGGATTTCTTCTCTTACATCTGCAAACAGAGTCTGAACATCAGACAGGATGGCATTGTCTCCCTCAGTCCGTGCAATGGCTACTGCTATAGGTTTCAGGAGTTTCAGGCTGCTTACCACTCTCTCCCAAAATACATCATCCAGGAGGATCCTCTTGATGGGGCTGTCCATATCAGCAGACTGTAATGGCCATTTCTTGGAGAGACTCCTTCCCCTTCAGGAGACTGTCACACATGAAAAAGCTGGACAGCTTTTTATTGTGGTGCTCTTATTCTTCTCACTTTGCTTGGTGAGGTAGATTGCTGCTATGACTTGATGACCCTTCACATACCTAACCATTTCCTTGGCTCTCTTGTAGAGTGTATCCATTGTTTTCAGTGCCATGATGTCCTTGAAGAGCAGATTCAATGCATGAGCAGCGCAGCCAATTTGTGTGATGTGAGGGTAGGACTCCTCCACTTTAGACCAAGCAGCCTTCATGTTCACAGCGTTGTCTGTCACCAGTGCAAATACCTTCTGTGGTCCAAGGTCATTGATTACTGCCTTTAGCTCATCTGCAATGTAGAGACCGGTGTGTCTGTTGTCCCTTGTGTCTGTGCTCTTGTAGAATACTGGTTGAGGGGTGGAGATGATGTAGTTAATTATTCCTTGCCCACGAACATTCAATTACCCATCAGAGATGATTGTGATACAGTCTGCTTTCTCTATGATTTGCTTGACCTTCACTTGAACTCTGTTGAACTCTGCATACAGCAAATGGGTAGATAAAGCATGTCTGGTTGGAGGGGTGTATGCTGGGCGAAGAACATTCAGAAATCTCTTCCAATACACATTTCCTGTGAGCATCAGAGGTGAACCAGTTGCATACACAGCTCGAGCAAGACATTCATCAGCCTTTCTCTGACTACGTTCCTCCACTGAGTCAAAATAATTTCTGATTCCAGGAGGACCATGAGCTGTTGCTATCGATAAGGTGTCTGATTCATAATTTTCACCTCGAATAGAAGTAGAGGGACTTTTGTCAGAGGTTGCTTGTTGTGAGTGCTGAGGGAACTTTATGCACTTGGCCAGATGATTCTGCATCTTTCATCCCCTGCTGATTTTGTACGTTTGCCCACTGACAAAGAAATGATCAGTCTATAATTTTAATGGTAGGTTTATTTGAGCAGTGAGAGACAGAATAACAACAAAAAAATCCAGAAAAACGCATGTGAAAATTTTTATAAATTGATTTGCATTTTAATGAGGGAAATAAGTATTTGACCCCCTCTCGATCAGAAAGATTTCTGGCTCCCAGGTGTCTTTTATACAGGTAACGAGCTGAGATTAGGAGCACACTCTTAAAGGGAGTGCTCCTAATCTCAGTTTGTTACCTGTATAAAAGACACCTGTCCACAGAAGCAATCAATCAATCAGATTCCAAACTCTCCACCATGGCCAAGACCAAAGAGCTCTCCAAGGATGTCAGGGACAAGATTGTAGACCTACACAAGGCTGGAATGGGCTACAAGACCATCGCCAAGCAGCTTGGTGAGAAGGTGACAACAGTTGGTGCGATTATTCGCAAATGGAAGAAACACAAAAGAACTGTCAATCTCCCTCGGCCTGGGGCTCCATGCAAGATCTCACCTCGTGGAGTTGCAATGATCATGAGAACGGTGAGGAATCAGCCCAGAACTACACGGGAGGATCTTGTCAATGATCTCAAGGCAGCTGGGACCATAGTCACCGAGAAAACAATTGGTAACACACTACGCCGTGAAGGACTGAAATCCTGCAACGCCCGCAAGGTCCCACTGCTCAAGAAAGCACATATACATGCCCTTCTGAAGTTTGCCAATGAACATCTGAATGATTCAGAGGACAACTGGGTGAAAGTGTTGTGGTCAGATGAGACCAAAATGGAGCTCTTTTGCATCAACTCAACTCGCCATGTTTGGAGGAGGAGGAATGCTGCCTATGACCCCAAGAACACCATCCCCACCGTCAAACATGGAGGTGGAAACATTATGCTTTGGGGGTGTTGTTCTGCTAAGGGGACAGGACAACTTCACCGCATCAAAGGGACGATGGATGGGGTCATGTACCGTCAAATCTTGGGTGAGAACCTCCTTCCCTCAGCCAGGGCATTGAAAATGGGTCGTGGATGGGTATTCCAGCATGACAATGACCCAAAACACACGGCCAAGGCAACAAAGGAGTGGCTCAAGAAGAAGCACATTAAGGTTCCTGGAGTGGCCTAGCCAGTCTCCCGACCTTAATCCCATAGAAAATCTGTGGAGGGAGCTGAAGGTTCGAGTTGCCAAACGTCAGCCTCGAAACCTTAATGACTTGGAGAAGATCTGCAAAGAGGAGTGGGACAAAATCCTTCCTGAGATGTGTGCAAACCTGGGGCAAACTACAAGAAACGTCTGACCTCTGTGATTGCCACCAAGGGTTTTGCCACCAAGTACTAAGTCATGTTTTGCAGAGGGGGTCAAATACTTATTTCCCTCATTAAAATGCAAATCAATTTATAACATTTTTCACATGCGTTTTTCTGGATTTTTTTTGGGTTATTCTGTCTCTCACTTTTCAAATAAACCTACCATTAGACTGATCATTTTTTTGTCAGTGGGCAAACGTACAAAATCAGCATGGGATCAAATACTTTTTTCCCTCACTGTATGATTCGGCACAGTATTTGCAAATGTACACAGCTTTTCCTTCTACATTAGCTGCAGTCTCCACACATCAGATAGTGCCCGTGGCATTTTCCTGTAAAGATTAGAAAAAAAAAATTGTAAAATAAAAACAAATACAATTCCATGTACAGATAAATAGTTAAGCAGTTAGATTAAACAACTCCTTTGTAAGATAAATGTTTTAAAATGAAACATGTATGGGTGAATTAACACTCTGCTACCAGGCTCAAGCAAGCTAAAACCCACATGGTAGCAAAAACTAACTAGCAGAAATTTTTAACAAGTTAGAAATGACTTTGCTGTTTACTAGTTAACATAAAATGGTGTATGTTATATAAAATATATTCACTCCACCCAGTATTGTAATCAAAACTTACCAGAAAGCATGTAGTCCTTGGCTCAGACAGTGTAGTAGTTTGCGCTCAATAGCATCTCATTAGTGTGCAAGATCTTAAAAATCAGCTGTACATGTGATGGAAGAGTGCACTGCACATGTGATGGAAGAATGCACTGTGCATGCAGAGGGTTGCAATTCCATTGAATTGGGGATAGTTTACCCAAAATGTGCCACAAGACCTAGAATTGTGTTGTGTGTATCCCACAAAAAAGGTTCACTGTTATAAGCTAACTTTTTAGATGAATTTAAGGAAAATTCACCAAATTCCCGGGCTTAACCTCCCATGGAAAATTTCCGGAAATGTATCGGAAAGTTTCCGACCCTTTGCAACCCTAGTAGATACTACAGTAATGTCCCCAAAATACTACAATAAATACTACAGTATACTACAGTCCGCAAAAACAGTTTGCAAAAACATATTCCTATCATAGAATACGGTAAACTATAGTATTTTTTCAAGTGGCAGTTAAATGTATGTGTGTGACCATATATCGGTCTGTCTTTGTGTGTGTTTGCATATGTTTCCTTCAGGGGTGTAGGAGTGTAACAGTGAGCAGACCAGGGCCATTTAAAGAAACTCTCCTGCCAGTCCTCTCAGTGTGATTGGCTGGGTGGGTGGAATCGATGGGCCTTGGTCTGCAGACCAGGTACTAAAATCCATATGGAGCGTGGTGAGACAGGACACACATATACACACACTGAGATGGGACGAGAATAGGGATCGAGGAGAGGAGAGAGGGGAGCAGGGAGTGAAAAGAGGAGAGAGGGGAACAGGGAGAGGGAAGCGTAGAGCGGGCAGCGGGCTGTCTGTTTGATACTGCCTCTCCTCCATGGGGACAGAGCGTCTCCCCACTGTTTAAGGCCCCATCAGCCAGGAATTGCTTAATAACAGGGGGAAGAGGGAGTTCATCAGTCCAGTGGTATAGGATAGTACTGCCAACGGGCTGCAGCATCTGGAGCGCCCCCCTTTGGCTCTGAGTTGGAGTGGTGGTCTGGTGGGCGTGGTTGGTGGTTGGTGATAACATTATGGGGATGTTCAGTATGCAGTCACAGCAGCATAGTGTGTTTGTTGGTGAATGGTGTTCAGATCTACACACCACCAGAGTACATGTATCTCTTTATTAGATTCATTCAACAACAGTATTTCATCAGAGACAAGGGAAGTGTTTCTTTCACCACCAGTACTGGAACACATTTGTCTACTTCTGGTCCTACTAACACACTCAATACAGACTATTTTATTTATTTTTTATTTAACCTTTATTTAACTAGGAAAGTCAGTTAAGAACAAATTCTTATTTACAATGACGTTCTACCAAAAGGCAAAAGGCCTCCTGCGGGGACGGGGGCCTGGGATTAAAAATAAAAAATAAATGCAATATAAATATAGGACAAAACACACATCACAACTGCAACCTTTTTGAATCAAGGGCAATGGTGACATCATTGAGGACTTTAAGGTTGCAGTGACACATCCATAACCTGAGCGGAAACCAGATTCCATACCAGAGAGAATACTATAGACATCAAGAAAGCCAGTCAGTTGATTATTGACAAGTTTTTCCAACACTTTTGATAAGGGACATGGGCAGCTGTGATGAGGAGGGTTTATTCTCCAGGTCTTTAACCGTTTTCCAGAACTTCTTGGGGTTAGACCCATAAAGAGAGAACTGCCTTGAGTGCACGTATTTCTCATTTGCCTGAACGATAGTCAGCCTCAGCCTAAACACACACTCAATACAGCCTAAACACACACTCAATACAGACTAAACACACACTCAATACAGCCTAAACACACACTCAATACAGCCTAAACACACACTCAATACAGCCTAAACACACACTCAATACAGACTAAACACACACTCGATATAAGCCAAAAACAGACATCAATACACACCAAATCCTGTCATCAACTGTTAAACCACCGCTCACACACAAGCATGCACACCAAATGCACACACACAAACATACACACACATATACACACCCACCCATCAGTTGAACTGTGTGTGATTGTGAGTGATGAATATGACATAGGCTAATGGGTTTGTTGTGTTGTCTTTATAAATCAGCCCAGCCTGGTTCGCACATGCTCAGTCTCAGTGCTTCACCCCTCATCATCAACACCCAAAGATTAAGACCAAATTGAGCTGTTACTTAACCTATAATCATCATGACGTGACAGAGAAAATCACAAATGACACATTACACCAATGAACATAATGCACATTCCCTTATAGATGTGTGTGAGCAATAGCCTATTAATCAATAGCCTATTTTCTGTGGATCCCTTAAAGACAAATCCCCTGTAGATATGAATGTCTGTTGGATAGCAGAGCAGTAACAACCCATAGTCCATGCTGAGGCTATTTAGGCTCCTTAGGCTTGGAGCTGAATGGCTAGTATCATCATTACATGCTGCACAGTGCTCTCTCAGTGTCTGCATTAAGGTGAAGAGAAGAAGCACTTATACAGAACAAGGTGGAAGTCCGTACTCCTCTCTCCTGTAATATGGGGGTTGGGGGGTAAATCAGCATTAATATTGCATATAGATTATGGCTTCATTGTTATCGTCTGCATCATTTCCAATCCCCCATATATTTTTTATTTGTAAATGTATATATTATTTTAAATATCGATTTTTGTAAATATATTATCCTTCTTTATTATTTTCCCCTAACCCTACTACCCCTCCCCTAATTGGAGTAAACTAATGGACAACAATACTTAGGCTTCCACTTCCATTGATACTACATACATTTCATGGACAGTATATTTCCCATTAGTTATCTTTGTTTGATTTTTAGTTCCAGCCTTCAGCTACCCTCAACCCCTCCCACCTATCACTGAAGACCATCCACTCTAGCTGCCATATATTTTTCAACTGTGCTGTGATGTTTCACAAAAGTTCTGAACCTTTCTATTCTCATAGTTTCTACAGGTTGTAAATGAAAGACAAACACCTTTGCTAAGAGTATTATTATATTATTGATGGATTGACTAGGACTTATCAAATCACACAGCAGTGCTATTTGCAGAGTTAGCTCCAAGTAGATGTGGCAATTTTTCAACCATTCCTGAACCTGCGACCAAAAACAAGCAATATATGGGCAGTACCAAAACAAGTGATCTGATGATTCTGTCTCTTCACAGCAATATCTGCAGAGCTGGGATGGTTGTATCTGCCATATATATAACATTCTACTGGTTTGCAAGAATTTTGTATAATAATTTAAATTGAAAAACTCAGTGTTGAATCCAGCATCGTTTTGTGTATCTGTTCATAAACCATGTGACATGGAATCGGTACATCGAAAATCAATTTTCGGGTCCTCAAATGAAAATTGTATACTTTTTTATTCATCACAACTTTCTATAGCCAATTTTGGTCTTTAATGCAGGGCCGACAGTCAAGTTCCTTATCTTCTCCGCTTTCCACTTGCTTCCTCCATTTTTGCCGTAATTCTGCAATCAGTTGGTTGTAATTTGGGGTGGCAGGTAGCTTCGTGGTTAGAGCGCTGGGTCAGTAACCGAAAGGTTGCTGGATTGAATCCCCGAGCTGACAAGGTAAAAAGAAATCTGTAGTTCTGCCCCTGAACAAGGCAGATAACTCACTGTTCCCCGGTAGGCTGTCATTGTACTGACTTGCCTAGTTAAATAAATGTGAAAAGAAAAAATCCACTAGTCCTATTTATGATATAATTTACAAAGATTACAAAAAAAAAAAATATTTGTTTTTACTAGTTTTTTTTTAATCAATTAGTATATTTGAGGTTAACTGTAATATTTGTTCAACTGTTTGTTCTGTCTTTTCTGGTGGATTAAACTGCTTTCTATTGCTTGTTTTAAAAATAGTGATGTTTTTTAGATTTTTCAAATAAATGAAAGTGAGAGGTTGCAATCTGAATGAAGGGAAAAAGACCCGTTCTTACTAATCTGCTAGAGAACCAGTACGGATTAAAGTATAGTCTTTGTATGACTGAAGCCTTGAAAAAAAGTCCAATGCTTTAGTATTTAATAATACATGGGTTTGTTTGATGAAACAGAGACGTAGATTATGTACTATGGTGTTTGATCGAACCATAAGACATAAATGGTTTGAACCCCAAGACGACGAGGTGAAAATCTGTCTGTGCCCTTGAGCAAGGCACTTAACCCTAATTGCTCCTGTAAGTCCCTCTGGATAATAGCCCCTGCTAAATAACTCAAATGTACTGTACATGTAATAAGCCATGGAGTGATGTGAAACATGATGGAAACTTTACAGTTACCTCTGTCAGCTTTGCTCATCACCCCCCGGACCATGATGTGGATCATTAAAATACTGCCTGTCAAAATGCCACAAATTATAGCCTCAGATGGGAGTAAGAGTTGGATGGGGGTGGATGGTGGGATGGAGGGGGGTGGATGGTGGGATGGAGGGGGCAGTCAGGAGGAATTCAAACGACAAGGCCCACTGTTGCTTAGTGATAATCTGCTGATAGATTGGCCCCTGAAGATGTTAACCAGCCATTGTGTTGTTCAGATAAACACAGCAATTATCATGGTAATTTGGCCCAGGGGACTGGCCGGCCTGCCAGGGCTCTGTTTGTGTGTGCTGGTGATAGCTAGCCTCAGCAGCCGTGCAGAGGAGGAAGATGGGCTGGGGTGTGTGGGGTGGGGAGAGGGGGTTAGAAATGGTACAGGGATGATTTGTAGTGGAGGAATCAATTTGGTGAGGAGATGCTGAGGGCTTGGTAATGGAGATCTGCCATGCATCTTAGTCTTTGCTGTGTACACTCACCCAGGGAGTCTTCACCCTTCCAGTCTTCAAATTTATGCCCCCTACTAAAGTGCTGTTTAAGTCTAGACCTCCTCTAAGACAAGGTTCCAGTGACCCCAGCACTCCATCACCTCAGTGCTGATTTATTCATCTTTCTCATCAGTGCTCCTTTAAGTGCCAGTAGCTGAGACCACAAGTGTGAAGGAGTGTGCAGGTTTGTAATCAATAACGTGTGTGTGTGTGTGTGTGTGTGTGTGTGTGTGTGTGTGTGTGTATGTGTATGTGTATGTGTATGTGTATGTGTATGTGTGTGTGTGTGTGTGTGTGTGTGTGTGTGTGTGTGTGTGTGTGTGTGTGTGTGTGTGTGTGTGTGTGTGTGTGTGTGTGTGTGTGTGTGTGTGTGTGTGTGTGTGTGTATACTGCTGAAACCTGCAACAGCTCTTAGGGAGATAACAGCCACATTTAGCCTTGCTTGCCCCTTCACCTCCCTCTCTGCTGATTCTTAGCTCTTAATAGTGAGTCCCCTGGTAGCTAGCCACTCTGCTCTGCGCTGCACCACTAGCCAGGCCAGAGTGGGGCAGGGGCCAGTGAGAGCACAGCTGTTTGTGCTCCGACCACAAACAGGGAAAACTAACAATGTATATTCGCCAATTTATGCCAGGTCATGGTCAGATAGATCCAGCTTGCACTCTTAGAAGTTTTTCTTCTCTTTTTAGTTTAGATCATTTAAAATTGGATCATTTAAAATAAACAAGCACACATACAACTTGAAAGAGCCATACATGCACATTAGTTAAATCATGGAGGATAACACACAATAATGTCTGGGACTTATTTCCATTATGGTCCTCTTGAAACAAGATGGCTAGGCAAGATCCAACACGGTTGAACACAGTATGACAGTTGGCTCAGGGATTCGAACCAGCGACCTTTCGGTTGCCTACCGCCCTAAAAAAAGAGAATCCTTATGGTTCCAGCTAGAACCCTTTTGAGGTCCATGTAGAACCCTTTACAGAGAGGGTTCTTCATGGATCCCAAAAGAGTTCTACCTGGAACCAAAAAGGGTTCTCCTGTGGTGACAGCCAAAGAACCCTTTTGGAACCCTTTTTTCTAAGAGTGTGGAACATTGACATTGACTGCTGGGCAAACGCCCCTTTGGGCTCGCCTCGTTCTCCAGGAAATTAGGGTGTTTTTTCTGTTTGTTCCTCACCATTACCCCCATGTTACCCCCATTCCCCCCATCCACCCACCTCACCTCTCTGGCCTCATCTCCCTGGGCTGGAGGGGTATTTTTCTCACCTTGTGATAAATCACTTATTTTAGGAGGATCCTCAAGGAGAGAGGGGAAGATGGGAAAGGATCAAATCTAAGCTGTCACCTACACACACCACACCACCATGGATACTAAAGATATAGAGATGATTATATGGCAGCGCTGATCTTCTACATATAGCTTCCACAGTCATCCCATCACCAAAACCACTGTTTTAGAATGCCATGGCTGTGAAAAGAGAGCATGCTTTCAGGCCCTCCCAGGTCTTTCCCAGTGCTGTTGTTCTTGAGTGATCTGTCTCCACTGCAGTAGAACTGTGATTTCAGTGATTAAGGCAGAATCAATAAGCAGGGGATTCAATCAGGACCCAACCCAGTCGAACCACTGTGCACAGGCTGTCAGTGTGGCTGTAATGGATGAAGAGATGGAGGGACACATTTAAACACATCACTGTGTTTCATTAAAGGGTCAGTTTTCCACTGTGAATGGACAGAGTTCAACCTCAGCTGTCCTGGGTGTTGGCCAGTCTCGGTGGAAGGGGGCATAACTATATTGGGGCCAGTCCCAGGTTATAAAGAGGTCATTACCAAGGAGGGGTCAGAGGTTAGAGGTCATCATGCCACACAGTGTGTGAGAACCACCTGATTAGACCTGATCAGATCTCATGTCAGCAGCTAACAGGTCACAGGTCGTAGCTTTCATCCATGGCGATGTTACCAGGGAACGAGGCTGCTCTGATTATTTGATTATTTAATTCCTTTGTGTCTCAATAGACCTCAATAGCTTCCTTTCTTTCATTGCGCTCTCTTGATTAGGGCGTTATTGTAAAAGAGAATGTGTTCTCATTCTCAATGACTTTCCTGGTTAAATAAAGACAATTTATTTTCCTTTCCTTCCCTTCATTTTCACTGATCTGAAAGAACATGGCAGGTGAAAGCCAAATGCTGGTAACCTATCCAGAAAAGGAAAGGAGACATTTCATAGTATTGAGACATACTGTAGCCTGGGTCTTTGTTTCAGGGGGGCTCATTTAAAAAATCCCTTTACACTCCCCACATCCCTCTCTCCTTCCACCACAAAGGAAGATTCCATTTTCCGGGCTCAACTTCTGGAGGGGGTAATGAGGGTTGGGGAGGAATGGAGGTAGGGGGTTGGTCTCTTTAATGTTCTGTTGTTGCCGCAGACGACCAGGTGTCTGTCGCTATCGCAGGGTTCTCATTGACCTGTTTGTCCAATGACAGGAGGGTGAAGGCGGGAGGGTGGTGTCCCTTGAGACTCTATTAGCACAGGCAGCCCTTAAGAGCTGTCATTAGACCCAGGTGTGTGTCTGTGTCTGTGTCTGTGTCTGTGTGTACATGTGCGCTCGTGTGTGTGTGTCACCATGCTCATCAGAGCACAGGCCACCATATGCAGAGGTGGTGGGCAGGTGAAGGAACGAGGGAGAGGAATAGGAGGGAAGAACCGCTCATCAAAGCCATACCATTTCTCCTGATCACTTACAGCTGTGGTTAACCAGGGGAGAAGAAGAGAGGCAGAGAGGAGGATGTCTGCAGGGATGATCTCTTCGTTAGTATAGTTGAAGCCATTGCACCTGTCTGTATTATAATGAGATTGGACTGGGACCAGAGACGTAGTGGTTAAGTGAACACAATCCAGGGTGTGTCCAATTTGAGAGACCAGTGAACAGGAGCAGGAAGGAGAGGGCTCGGATAGGTACTGTATCTGTCTATATATCCTCCTTTATGAACATACTGTAGCTTTTAGAACCTCTTATGCACTGAATCAAGTTAGAAGTCTCCTTTTGTTCTCTTTCCCTCATAGTCCTTCTGTGTAAAATTACACAAAGCAGACCACAGAGAAGGCTGCGTGTGAACACACACACATAAACACAAACACACACACAGACACACACACACACAGACACACACATCAGAGAAGTGGCTCTTGTTTACTCTGTTAGAAACCTAAAACAAAGGAAGATGCTCCACTCTTGTCAACAACATGCATAAATGCAGGCAGGAGTGGAGAGGAGGCACTATGACACAATGTCTACACACACACACACACACACACACACTCTTTTATGTAAAGAGGCTGTTTGGATCCCAGAGGGGTTTTAAAGTCCTCATCCGAAACGTGACAGAGAGGAAACATCAAATCTCCTCAAAAATTCCCACTTCTCTGGTTTCCATAGCAGTGTGTGTGTCTGTGTGTGTGTGCATGTTTAGCTTAGTTTTGTTTATTTGGATCCCCATTAGCTGTGAATAAGCCACAGCTATTCTTCCTGGGGTCCACAAGTGTGTTTTGTGCATGCATTGTCTGCAGCGTGGCTGTCAGTGAGCTGTCATTTTTATTTTTTATTCTTATATTTTTTTCACCCCCTTTTTCTCTTGTCTCATCGCTGCAACTCCCCAATGGGCTCGGGAGGGACAGGTTGAGTTTTGCGTCCTCCAAAACATTGCGTCCCGCCTAACCACACTTCTTAACACCCGCCCACTTAAACTGGAAGCCAGCCGCACAAATGTATCGGAAGAAACATAGTTCAACTGACGACCGAGGTCAGGAATGCAGGCGCCCAGCCCACCACAAGGAGCCAAGTAAAGCCCCCCGGCCAAACCCTCCCCTAACCCAAACGACACTGGGCAAATTGTGCGACGCCCTATTTTGTAGGGTTTAACCTAATGCTTTCAGGTCCTACCAGGTCCTTCCCAGTGCTGTAGTCTTGAGTGATCTGTCTCCACTGCCGTAGTGAGTTGAGGGAGAATATTTTTGTAGGGTCCAGTCTAGCCCCCTAATGTTACAGCTCCAGCACCCTCAACTCCCCTCCCCCTCCAGCCCCCTTCCTCCACCTTATCAAACCCCTCTGCAGCACCCCAGGCCCCCCTCCAGCCCCCCTTCCTTCCCCTTATCAAACCCCCTTCCAGCACCCCAGGCCCCCTCCAACCCCCTTCCTTCCCCTTATCAAACCCCCTCTAGCACCCCAGGCCCCCCTCCAGCCCCTCTTCCTTCCCCTTATCAAACCCCCTTCCAGCACCCAGGCCCCACCTCTAGGTGTGGTGGTGAGGTGAAGGCTGAAGCTAATGGTTTTTATTTCACTTTAATGCCAGCAGGTCAGGAGTCACATCGGGTCCCTGCTTCCTTACAGCAGAGCAGTGGGGCCCCGTGTCTCCTGGAGGAATTAATTACGCTGCCCCCAGCTAGGGCTACACCCTGGATGCTACATACTATCACACACACACATGTAGGCAGACACACACACACACACACACACAGACACACACACATATACACACACACAAACACACACACAAACAAGCACACATGTAGACAGACACACACACACAGAGACACACACAAACACACACACACACTTCATGCAGCAGACTGATTAATGGGAGCTCACAACTAGTTACTGCGCTCAGGTGCCTCTCCTGATCTTCCTCTTTTGTCTCCCTCTGCTGCTAAGAGCAGCCAATAGAACAATAGGAAACAGCTGCTTTGTTTTTCACACCATAATACAGGATGGGATGTAATACTGGGATCTTTGTTCTTCACATACAGGATGGGATGTAATACTGGGATTCCTGATGATATTACTGATTCTCAATCCCACATTTTCTATAGAGCTTTTTCATTAAGTTTTAAATTGAGCCAGTGAATAAGACTGAAAGTCTATTTGAAAATATAATTTTTGCTATCAAGAATGTATACTGTATACCAGTTCCATAGTGCCAACAGGGAATAGCACTGAAAGTATTCAAAGACAAAAAGGACCAAGTCACTCTTTATATATTTTAAAACAGTGTCCTGTATGATATCAAGGACGTTCTCTATACACCAAGAGGTCCATAGTGCAGACAAACACATCTGATGAAACAAAAGCGGACATCTGTTTTGGCCCTGTGCCATAACAAAATTCTGCTCACAATATGAGCATGTTTCATGTTGAGTGCCTGGCAGTCTGGCACAGTGAGTTTACCTCACATTGAGTTTACCTGTGAAGAGCCAGGGTATGGCTGAGCGCATATGCAGCTTAGCATGACTGTGTTGTGAATGGGAGGGGAAGCAATGTGATGTCCTGTTCACATCTGACACATTATTCACACTCACTTCCCCCCTGGGACCACAGGAGAACCACTAAGCCCAGGCGACAGCTACCATGATTGTTCAGCCTCAGGACCAACCAGGTCCCCAAAGACATACTGTCACTGTCACATTGGTAGGCTACACACACACGCACGCACATGCACGCGCACACGGTCACTGGGCACATATTCCTCCTAATGCAGCCAACCAAACCCAACACAGACAAAGGCTCAGTTCTGAACATATCATCTTAGTCAAACCAAGAGCAACATTGTCACATCTGGCCACCTTCTCAGATTATGTCCAGCGTACACAGTAGAACTCTTAAATTAGGAATGTGAAGACCACAATGTACAATAGATTTCCAGGGAAACTATGGGTCAGGGGGGAAAAATGTATTCCGTTTTTCAACTCGGTTTCTTCTCATGTACACTGTATTTTGTTATTGATTTGTATACTATGCAAATTCTAGCTAGCAGGCTACATGGGATAGATGGATTTATTGACTCATTCATTTGGGTTTTGGTGAACGTCGCTATCTGTAACATTGAGCTAAACCTGCACGTGTTTTCAAGGACAACCAATTTGTCTGATATGTAAATTAATTTGTGAAATTAAAACATGAACAGAGATATGGAAATTAAAGTAATTAAGATGATAGATTGGATGCGGCACAGAGATTCACGTGTCTTCAGTAGGATATGACTAAGACAGATTCACAAGTCTTCGGTAGGACATGACTAAGACAGATATTCACGTGTTTCGGTAGGACATGACTAAGACAGAGATTCAAGTGTCTTCAGTCGGACATGACTAAGACAGAGATTCACGTGTCTTCAGTAGAACATGACTAGGAAAGAGATTCACGTGTCTTCAGTAGGACATGACTAAGACAGAGATTCACGTGTCTTCGGTAGGACATGACTAAGACAGAAATTCACGTTTCTTTGGTAGGACATGAGTCACATGACTAAGACAGGCTAAGACAGAGATTCACGTGTCTTCGGTAGGACATGACTAAGACACAGATTCATGTGTCTTCGGTAGGACATGACTAAGACAGAGATTCACGTGTCTTCAGTAGGACATGACTAAGACAGAAATTCACGTGTCTTCGGTAGGACATGACTAAGACACAGATTCATGTGTCTTCGGTAGGACATGACTAAGACAGAGATTCACGTGTCTTCAGTAGGACATGACTAAGAAAAAGACTCACGTGTCTTCAGTAGGACATGACTAAGACAGAGATTCAAGTGTCTTCAGTCGGACATGACTAAGACAGAGATTCACGTGTCTTCGGTAGGACATGACTAAGACACAGATTCATGTGTCTTCGGTAGGACATGACTAAGACAGAGATTCACGTGTCTTCAGTAGGACATGACTAAGACAGAAATTCACGTGTCTTCGGTAGGACATGACTAAGAAAAAGACTCACGTGTCTTCAGTAGGACATGACTGAGACAGAGATTCATGTTTCTTCGATAGGACATGAGTTACATGACTAAGACAGAGATTCACTTGTGTGTCACAGTTGTCTTGACCACACACAAGCTGAATTAATCACGGTGATAACACAGGGCTATTAGTCCATGGTTCTCTGCTCTCTGATTGACCACTGCTGTTGTGTCCCAGATTTCCATGCCCACTCTGAAGATGGGTAGTGATTCTACTGGGCAATTTTATAGCCCTTCTAATCTCTTCCCTCTCAATGTATTTTCATGTGCTCTCTTTCTCGCCTTCCCTTTTCTCCTCTATTATTTTCTCTCTCTCTTTTCCCCCCTCTATCTCTCTTACTCTTTTGCCTTCCAAGGTCAACAGTTGTTTTCCAGAGAGAGAGAGAGAGAGAGAGAGAGAGAGAGAGAGAGAGAGAGAGAGAGAGAGAGAGAGAGAGAGAGAGAGAGAGAGAGAGAGAGAGAGAGAGAGAGAGAGAGAGAGAGAGAGAGAGAGAGAGAGAGAGAGAGAGAGAGAGAGAGAGAGAGAGAGAGAGAGAGAGAGAGAGAGAGAGAGAGAGAGAGAGAGAGAGAGAGAGAGAGAGAGAGAGAGAGAGAGAGAGAGAGAGAGAGAGAGAGAGAGAGAGAGAGAGAGAGAGAGAGAGAGAGAGAGAGAGAGAGAGAGAGAGAGAGAGAGAGAGAGAGAGAGAGAGAGAGAGAGAGAGAATCACCTGTGTGATCACCCTTTTTGCCAACCTATTTCATACAGTCTTAGACATGCAATTTTATCCATTCCGAGCACGCTTCTGTTCTCTGTGTAACCTCGTTGTGCTGCTTAAACAGCAGGACAAATGTATTTTTTTCTGAAATCGTATTTAATCTTTTGGATCTTTTTAGTGAATAGTTGTTTAGCGCGGTCTCATTTAATCCGAATTCTAGTACTGTCCTCTCATCTACTTTCTAAGTCACCACTCCTCTGACTCTCCTCTTTCTATCTTTTTATATTTCTTTCCTTGTCTTTCTCTCCATCCATTGTCACTCCCTCCTATCTCTCTCAATGTGATGACGTTGAATCAACGTGGAAAACTGATTGGATTTGCAAAAAGTCATCAACGTAAGGGAATTTGGTCTCTTTTCCACCCAACTTTTAACCTCAATCCAATAACATCGTAATTTTTTTATGTTGATTTTACATTGAATTCACATTAGTTGACAGCGCAACCAAATGTAAATCAAAACTGACATCTGTGCCCAGTGGGTTCGGTGTGGTACCAGAGATTTCCTGCTATTGTTTCCCTCTAAAGAGCCTTGGCCTAAAAACATATTTATCTTTCTTCCCTTTTGGTGGTTGCGTGATCACCTTCAGCCAAATGTTTATAGGTACTAAGGTGATTCAAGGAGAAGCAACCGTTAGCATAATTTCCCAGAGGCACACTGTGCTTAATTATCATCATGGCTTGTGCAGACTGCTGCTATTACACAGCTCATCACATTAAGATGTGGTCCCTCCCTGCTGTTTTATACCCCACTATGTTCCACTCCTAGCTACAGTCCCATTTAAATACCTGAAACACACCATACCACATCCTATAGGTGTAGCATCTTAATTTGATCACTTGTTTGTTGCTGAGAATTTTACTGCACTGCAGGAAATGCAGATAAGCTTTGTGATTTACATTAATTCTCTGAAAACTTTCACTAACACACAGGTATATTAACAGTATTGCACTTTTCATGTAGCCTACTTTTGTCCAGCTAATAGCCTAACCACTGATCAAGCAACATTATGGACTAAATGTTCAAATCCTGTTGTTGCAGGATTATTTTGCTCCGACAATACTGGTCAAATTAATGAATTACTTACTGACTTTATTGTCCCCATGGGGAAATTTTGTTGCAGTGTCATGTACACATCTGTAGCTGCAAGCAATAAAGTTTCATCTTCATACCAGAATATTTATCTTCCTGAGCACATTGTGACATGTTTATAGAGGAATATAGATGTGGATAAAAACAGGTGATTCTCTCTTGGATCAGTAACCATATCTACAACACATTTTCCTTTAAACTTTCCTCACTCCATGCAATTGAGATGAGTACATTTTCCCATGTTATTTGATACACACATCACCCTTGCCTCTGTATGTGGCATACCCCAGTAGCACCTAGAAATATTCATGGAAGGCATGGTAGATTGGCATATGAGATGAGAACCCTCCTGTAGTCTCCACAGTCCCTGTTTAATTCCCTGCATGGTCAGACTCAGACAGCATGGTCCGACATGCCTGTAGCTTTAATGTGATGGTGGGCTGTCAGGAACACTCTCCTCTCCTCCATCTCCTTCAGACCAGGGGGAGAGGAGAGGTCGCCCATACCTATCATCTGCCTGCCTGGAAAAGGAGACGGAAATGGAAATAGGTTCCGCATGCGAGCGATGAAAAGCAATTTCCAAGAGACACCCGTATCCCAACTGCCACCACTTCTGCTTTCATTATAGAGCTTTATTGTAGGAAATGATAGGAAATGACTTGACTGAAATACACACACAACCACACTCACACACACACAGCCACACTCACACATGCAGCACACAAACACAACCACACTCACAGCACACAAACACAACCATACTCACACATGCAGCACACACACAAACATTGATTTAAGAACACATTTTAAACTGCAAACAACTCATTTAGTTTATAAAAATAGATACATAGATCTAACAACCTATTGGTGAAAAAAGAGGTATGCAAATAGTAGGCAGGATCACAACACCTGTTCTGTTGTGTATGTGACGCATCTGTTAATCAAATCAAGGGGAAAGGTAGACAACAGGAAAAATAATCACAAGAAGGAAAGCACGTCAGAAAAACTGGTTTGATGTATGGCTATGAGGCTGCAACTGTAATTAAACAATATTTCTTGGTATTTCCAGGGCCTACAGCATATGTTTCATGTCACAGAGTTTCATCACTGACAAACAGCGCTGGCAACACAAACAAATGAGTGCTGTGCTGGCAAATAAAGATTTATTATACATTCTTTTTTTACGCTTCCAAATATTTGCAAGGAAACACTGCAAGAAGACACTTCTCTGACAGAGGAGTAAAAATAGCAATGTATTTCTCAAGAGGAACATTCTTTGTTTAGTTACTGTGACACTGGCACTCAGATATTGGGTTAGGTAAGGTAAGTTCAGGTAACATATATGTTTATGTCATGGAGAGAACAACATATTGTTCTGTATGTGCGTGACTGTACTGCCCCTAGTTGTTTCAGTGCACAGTAGCAGACAGATATAATCCCAATTGGGACAGCAGTCACACGGAAAGTTCCTTTCAGGACTGAGAACAGTCATCTGTGGATAGACACTGTAGCATCCTGTATCTGGTAGCTGAGTCTCTGTGGCTGTTATCTGGGCCTGTGGTGGCTGACTTGTTCCAGTCAGGCCTCCAGCTGTGGGCTGGTCTCTCCCAGGGCTGGGAGTGTCACAGATGTGCTTGTGGGTCATAGGAGATAAGCGGCCCACGGGACAACATTAGCCCTCATATTCATCTACCATATTTGCTGCAGGGCTGGAATGCAGATATAGAAGTATAGGGAACGAGGAGAAGAGGAGTCACTGTCAATCCATTAAATCTCCTTTCACCCTGTCTAAAGGATTATCATATTTACTCTATGGTCTTGTAACTTGTCAAGTCAAGTGTCAAAGCTCCACCTCTTGAATAAGTGACTTGAGAGTTGCTGTCAACGCTCTCTGTTGTCCCCTTGACCTTAGCTTACCCTCAGATTCACACCAGTGTTTCTAACCCTGGGGTAAAACTCTATTGTAAAGATTTGTGTGTTCCGCCATTTGTGGTACTGACACAATTGAACCCAGATCTGTTACTGAGTGACAGTAAATCAGTGTGGGCGGTAGCTGTAGTCGTTAACAAACAGAGCCAGTGGGAACAGACAGAACAGACAAATTACAGCCTCCAGCCAGCCAGGCCTGGCTACAACCAAACCAGAGGATTAGACATGGGTTACGTCCCAAATGGCAGGCACTAGTAGTGCACTACATAGAGAATAGGGTGCCATTTGGGACGTATCCATTGACATACAGGCCAGGACCGGGAGGGAGCCATCCCATCAACCTCTAATTCAATCCCACGGGCAACTGTCCTCAGTGCTAACTGAGTTAACACAGTCAGTGTTGGGAGGTAATAAAGTTAGATTTAAAGTAGAAATCTTAGCGTTATAAAGAATAGCCCTCAAGGCTCACAGCAGCAGCAGGAGGGTGGCTTGTAATTAAGCCCTCTGATGGTACGTGGAGGAAATACAGGATGACCAACAAAGACATAGAATTACTAGCATGGGTACACTCAACTTGTGTAGGTATAGTCGACATAATGCCCGTTCTAGTCATCCATTTCTATGATGACCACATCATCCTCTAAGACTGGGCCACACTCCACCTCACTACTCACTGGTAGAGAGAGATCACTGTATAACTCTCAGCCCCACAGGGCATTGGACTGACTAGAAAACTAAAAGGTCATGTGTCAAAACGTGTTTTCATTTAATGATTCATTAACAGGGAACAATTTAATTTGAATATGGCAAAAGTCTTTGTACTAATAGGTTAGTACTATAGAGAGTGTAAGGTTCACAGCATTTTATTTTAATGGGTGATGTTTGATGTTGGATGATCCACATCACTAACCTCCAGTATCAGAGTGCATGCACACACCACCCAAAGATATTGGTATGAAGTCTGTACCGTACCCATGAGATAGTGGTATCATATACTCTCAGTAAGACCTCCCAGTCCCTGTGTATAGCCCTCCAGAGCCTGAGAGAGTGAATCGGGACCGCAGTCCATCCTGTGTGATTGGTACTATACAGAGTTACCGTGGTACCCAACCGAGAGTTAATGCACTGTCACGCATGGACACTACCTCATCACACACCTCACTCTAGGGACAGGTCAAGAAGCCAAGAAGTTCTCCTCAAATACCTTTATGAAATGTACTTAATCTTTTTCTCATTCTCACAGCTGTGCAAATCAGTATCATCTTCAAGGGCGATGTGGCATGTCTCACTAGTTCATTGAGAAAGGTGAGCAGTCAAGAGACCAGAGAGAGAGAGAGAGTGTCAAGGCTGAGCTCTCCTATCTTCTTCTCTCCTTCTAACACTGCTTCTCGCCTGTCATATTCTCAATTAAGAGTCCAGGGAAAAGACAGAGGAGAGTCAAGGCTGCAGTACACCTCGACTGAGCTTTGCCAGTCTTCTCATCACATCTCCTCTTCTTTTCTTCTCTTCTCCTTTCCTCTCTTCACTTCCTGAATCTGATTGAAGAATAAACACACTCTTACAGAAGTATTGATGTTTATTTTAGAGGATTGACTACGCTAAAGGTTCAGTGATAAACACAGACCCTTGGCCTCCTGACTTCCACAGCTACCTGTGGAAATGAACAATGAAACAAAGTGCTTCTGCACTTGTCAACATCTGGAGAGCATGATGTTACCATCTGCAGAGGATCTCTCTCACAAGTTGTTCTCCTCAAGCAATTATCCCCATTGCGAAACATAAAAATTAAATCCAAGATTTCAAACTTCAAGGATAACCCTGCCAGTGGTGTAACCACAAAGGATGCATGAGCCTGAGCAATAACAAGTCAAAACCATATGGATGAACTCATAGAATATTCCCAAGCACCATATGTTGCTGAACAGAGAGGCAGGCATCTGTTTTGGCTGGTGATTTACTATCATTAGCATCACGTCGGCTCTGCTGTTGTATTCAGCCAGACAGGCCGCAGTAAAGAAGCATTAGCAGTGATGTGGGTGCTGCAATGTCTCTTCACCATGTCTGTGTTAGGCCTCCAAGTGATCCCAATTACTTTATCTATGTTTAGGGGCTGCAGGAAAAGCATCATCAGTGATTCTTTACTGTTTCTACATGCTCATTTCTCACTAGCTCTGCTGTACATTTTCATCAGGATCTAGATTGACACGTGTTGTTATAACATTACAGGTGGAGTTTAGCAGGTGGTCATCTCCATAGGTGTAACTGCTCCATAGGCAGTGTCCATCTGTGTGTGTATCTGCATGTCTGTATGGGAGTGGGGTGTATCTGTAAAGGAGACACATTAGCCCCTGTGTGACCTACACTATCCTTTCCCCATTGTTACCTCTGTCTGTCTCTTCCCCATTATTTGTTCTAATGGACTCCCTCCCGCATTCCTCCCCTCCCTCCCTGCAGTCCCACCTGATTGCCATTGGATAATCTCCATCTCTCTCCACATCATGCCATTGCCAGCCACCTCCCCATCTCCCAGAATGTTCATGGTTTGTGTGAATGTGTGAGTGTGTTTGTGTGTGTGAGTGCATATGTGCACATGGGTGTGGTGTGTGTGTGTGTGTGTGAATGGTGCAGGAAGCACAGTAAACGGTGTCTAATAGGAACAGGAAGGAAGAAGCTGCATGATCAAGTGCTGTGCTGAATGCTTTTTACTGCCCTGCAGCTATTGTGTAGATGGCTCTTTAAACTCCTGTAATTACATTTTAACGGCTCTTCCTAGTGGCTAACTGCCTTTATTACTGCTGTACCTGCCGCCCAACTGGCCAAGTGGACCGTTAAGAATCCCCCCGCCCACTCCTGATGGATACTCATTGTGTGTGAGACCAGTTCCGAGACACCCATCCAAATTACCACTGTTGTTTTGGGATTTAGATCATGCTTGGTGTTCTATGTGCAGTTTACAGTATATAAGTCAGCTCAACGGTTGCTACATTATTTACTTTTTATTCTGTGAGGTTACCATGAGCAGTTTCACAGCATCGCATCATTTTACACCGCTCCCTTTGTCTCTGTACCTCCCCATAGGATTACACCAGTGGAGGCTGCTGAACGGCTCATAATGGCCGGAACGGAGCAAATGGAATGCAATCAAACACCTGGAAACCATGTGTTTGATGTATTTGATGCCATTCCACTGATTCCGCTCCAGTCAATAACACAAGCCTGTTCTCCCCAATTAAGGTGCCACCAACATCCTGTGGATTACACTGCTATGGAAGCTTTAATCATCATGAGATTGAGTTTATCCATCCGTGTCCATAGTAGGTGGCTACCGTGTGCTCTCCAATACAGTTTTCACCTTTTACTTTTAGGTTGAACACGAGCCAAATCAGGAAATGTTATGTATATGCATGTATGCATACAGTACATCCTGAACAGCTAATCCATTATATAGACAGTATATACGTGTATCATATCATAGACTACACGTTTGAATCATCGCCATGCAAGAAGAATCAAAGGCAAACGATTTAGTTGAATATCTTTAGTAGTCCCATACAGTAACACAGTCATTAAACTGAATCCAGGTGGAGTGTGTGTGCAGCAGCCCTCAGCTCCTGATACTGAGTCCAGGGTCATCAGGCTTGTACGTCTGTTCCATTAACAGAGCTATGCAGCCTGGAGAGACCATATCGACCTGAGGCACAGGGCTTATCTGATGCAGACAAACATTGCTCACTCCCTCCGTATACCTACCTTCCAGCTTCTGTCGATGAAATCCAATGATTCTCAAGGCTCTCGTGCCACTTGTTTCAAGGCTGTGGGGTTTGATTTCATTCCTGCATCGATTATTTCGGGGCCTGGTGAGTTTCTTCATTGTTTATTTGGATTTTGGTGGCTGGGGTGCAGGCAGGCTGTGTGACTGCTGTCATATCTGTGTGGGAGGAAACAGCGAGGGAAGGGCCTTGAAAAGGAAACCCTGCCTGTGTCTTTGTGCACTTTCCACAAAGCCAATGAGAGAGAAGGCCCTTAAAGTGTCATTAACCGGGCTGCTTTGAGGAGCCAGGCCCCGACAGATAAACACGTGGCCATTCTGAGCAGGACAGAGACAGAACTCTGGGTGGGTTGGGGAATATTTAGCAGCCTGAGCTTCCGCTCTGGGTTGGGGCTCCAGCAGCCTCAGCCTCCACCTCAAAGAGATAAATGTAATGAGCTGTCGCTGGGACACAGTGCCCTTTCTACCCACTCACACAACCTTCTCCCCCATTCCTTTCGTCTTTCTCCCTTCCCCCTCCATCTCCATCCCTTTCCACCCCCTCCATCTCTCTCCGTGCCCTTACCAGCATGATCCTCAGCAGTCACTCCCAGGGGCTTTTTATTTATCTACCTACTCTCTGAGATATGCATGGGAATTTTCTAAATGTACAACCCCCCCCTTACCAAAAAATCCATATACACCGCCGTTTAAAAGTTTGGGGTCACTTAGAAATGTCCTTGATTTCCGTGAAAACATACATGAAATGAGTTGCAAAATGAATAGGAAATATAGTCAAGACGTTGACAAGGTTACAAATAATGATTTTGAATTGAAATAATAATTGTGTCCTTCAAACTTTGCTTTCGTCAAATAATCCTCCATTTGCAGCATTTACAGTCTTGCAGACCTTTGACATTCTAGTTGTCAATTTGTTGAAGTAATCTGAAGAGATGTCACCCCATGCTGAAGCACCTCCCACAAGTTGGATTGGCTTGATGGGCACTTCTTACGTGCCATACGGTCAAGCTGCTCCCACAACAGCTCAATAGTGTTGAGATCCGGTGACTGTGCTGGCCAATCCATTATAAACAAAATACCAGCTGACTGCTTCTTCCCTAAATAGTTCTTGCATAGTTTGGAGCTGTGCTTTGGGTCATTGTCCTGTTGTAGGAGGAAATAGGCTCCAATTAAGCGCCGTCCACAAGGTATGGCATGGCGTTGCAAAATGGAGTGATAGCCTTCCTTCTTCAAGATCCCTTTTACCCTGTACAAATCTCCCACTTTACCACTACCAAACCAGACCATAATATTGCCTCCACCATGCTTGACAGATGGCGTCAAGCCCTCCTCCAGCATCTTTAAAAAAAAAAATTGCATCTCACAAATGTTCTTCTTTGTGATCCGAACACCTCCAACTTTGTCTGTCCATAACACTTTTTTTCCCAATCTTCCTCTGTCCAGTGTCTGTGTTCTTTTGCCCATCTTAATATTTTATTTTTATTGGCCAGTCTGAGATATGGCTTTCTTTGCAACTCTGCCTAGAAGGCCAGCATCCCGGAGTCGCCTCTTCACTGTTGACGTTGAGACTGATGTTTTGCAGGTACTATTTAATGAAGCTGCCAGTTGAGGACTTGTGAGGCGTCCGTTTCTCAAACTAGACACTCTAATGTACTTGTCCTCTTGCTCAGTTGTGCACCGGGGGCCTCCCACGGTGCACAACACAGCGTTGTATGAGATCTTCAGTTTCTTGGCAATTTCTTGCATGGAATGGCCTTCATTTCTCAGAACAAGAATAGACTGACGAGTTTCAGAAGAAAGTTCTTTGTTTCTGGCCATTTTGAGCCTGTAATCGAAGCCACAAATTCTGATGCTCAGATACTCAACTAGTCTAAAGAAGGACAGTTTTATTGCTTCTTCAATCAGAACAGTTTTCAGCTATGCTAACATAATTGCAAAAGGGTTTTATAATGATCAATTAGCCTTTTAAAATTATAAACTTGGATTAGCTAACACAACGTGCCATTGGAACACAGGAGTGGATGGTTGCTGATAATGGGCCTCTGTATGCCTATGTAGATATTCCATTTTAAAAAATCTGCTGTTTCCAGCTACAATAGTCATTTACAACATTAACAATGTCTACACTGTATTTCTGATCAATTTGATGTTATTTTAAATGGACAAAAAAATGTGCTTTTCTTTCAAAAACAAAGACATTTCTAGGTGACCCCAAACCTTTGAACGACAGTGTACATTACAGCACAAAACTATTTCATATTTGACATCCCCATTGCCTTCTCTCATAAATGCCCTATTACACTACATCAACCCTGCTGCATCACTGTCCTTGAAAATCTGAAATCAATACATGAACAAAAGATTATGTTTTTGACGTGTTTAATACATTCTATAGACAAGACAGCTATGGATAACTGCTCATTATCCAAATCCATACTCTATTTATTATCTAATTTTATCTTAAGACACACAATGACATTACAGTATAATGGAAATCTAACCTTTTATGTTTTTCCTGAAATGAGTAGTAATGATGATACTCAGCAGTCGATAGATGCTTCTTGGCAGCACTGGCTGGCAGACCTGACTCCATTTTTAAACTGAGCCACTCTTTCGCCATCGCTATATCGAGCACTGAGGATGTGATACTGTCTGTGAAAGTTGATCGATGCGTATTAAAGTGCTGGGCTCTTTTCTTGTGGTCGTCAGTTTGGCATGAGAAGTGCTAATGGATTTTGGGAGACATGATTCACTTTTCATTAGCCAGATCTGTCAATCAAGAGCCATCAGGGGTCGTTTTTTAATATATAAAAGCCCCTTTCCTCTCCTCTATCAGTCCTTCCTCCATCACTCCCTGGCTGAGTTGACAGACTCAATCTCAATAGTGATTTATATTCCTACTGGGGCTATTCAGGGTACAACTGGAGATAAGGCAGACGGTGAAGCTCCTACATTACACTGTTGACCGTATCTGTGGGCTGTCTTTGCGCTGTCAACTCATAATGCAGAACCTCTAGTTCCACCAAGTGGCCAGGAGTCAGCATTACCAGGATGTTCCAGGAACACTTCCCAATCTCAAAGTCATGAGCCAGGATGGACACTTTTACAGCTGCATTTAGTTCAGTTGGAGAAAGAGGGACATTAGAAATGTTTTTTGGAAGCTGAACAAGAGGGGATGTTCAGTGCTCTCTCAAGATATACTCAACAATGAAATACATGACCAAACAACACAACACAACACTATGACATGTCTTACACTCAAAAATGTATCCCTGGTTGTAACCAAAGCCTCTTTCATCGCTCTTCTCTCTTCCAGTGTTCATCATGGGGTCTGGGCTGCTGGTCTATCCCTTTGGGCTGAACTCCACCCTGGTGAGGTCCTTCTGCGGGGACTCAGACATCTACTATGCCGGGGACTGCCAGATCGGCTGGGGATACATGCTGGCCATCGTCGCCGTAATGCTCACACTCTTCCTACCCTTCTTCGCCAAATACGCACCAAAGGAGCATCTGTCCCCAACCCCCCTCCCCACTCTCTTATAGGGCACCAACTGACTCCGCCCTCATCCAGTCAGTCTGCTACAGTACTTCCTACTTCCCTGTATGATGGAGATGGGATAACCCCTGCATCCACTTCTTCAGTAGGATGCCATTTTTAAAAGCCCTGCCTCTGATATACAACTAGACTATACCCAACTGTGAACAACATTTATGTACAGTCTTCCTTCATACAAAATCTATTTCTTTGATCTAATAATTGACCTAATTGAATGTTCTGCTCATTTTTTTCTCTCCCAATAATGTCAAACGTTAACTCACTATTGTTATGACTATTAATTCACATTTACTGTCAATTTGTGACTGCATTTCTGCTTAGACATATTTGATATTCAGTATCTTTTCTGGAAAAAAAATTATTTGAAAGAAACAAGGGTTGACAACAACTCCCTCTGTTCAGATGGACAGAAGTATACAGCGCATAAACATTCCTATCATGTTATACATACAACATTGGTTTAATATTACTGTAACCAGACAGAGGGTGATGGTAAGGACTAGAACCATAATATGAATCCATGGTGACATTAATAGTGGGCAATAAGAGTGGCCATTAAATATATAATTCCAGAATAATCAGGGAGTTGTTTGCAAAAGAGAAGGTGTGAAAAGAAGGAGAATCTTAATGAGAAGGTCAAGAATGGCCTGAGATTAACAGACAATATGAGACATTTCTACAGTTATCAAAAAACATGGACACGCTTCTATCTTCAATGGATCAATGCGGATTTGGCAAACAGTAAAGACAATGAGAGACCCATTTGACATCAAGAAAAAGCGAGGATCAGAAAGGATATGAACACGGACTCAGGTCTCAACACAGTGAGCGCGTCAAGGATTCTGTCCTGTGGAGTTTGAGGAGAGTGGATTGTATAAAAGGTTTAGATCCAGATGCCATTTCTATCCAGCATTGAACAACACTGACTGAATGGATGTCGTAAGATGGACATGTAGCACAGTGAAAAATGACCCTTGGGGACTCACCATCTGACTTAGCCTACATCTTCAACATGGTTATAAATGGACTGGGACCTTTCACATTTCCAAAACATCTCAAGCAGTGAACTATTGAGACAGTAAAAATTCTAGAGAAAGAGTTGAATAAATGTTTTTCAGTGAAGGAGCTGTACCAAACAATATAGAAGCGTCTGACCTGCCTTTAAGACAAATTAATATAGATAGAAGGTGTGCATAGTAATAACATAATAATTGCCTGATAACTTTTGAAGACATATGAAAAGCATTTTATATATTTATGTTGGGATGACATGACATCCTTCTACCAACTTTTTCCCAGTGTTAATATGGTTGTCTTGTTAACCCAAGTCATTATTGTTTCCGTTTTTACACCACACAATACCAGGGTTGGGGTTAATTCAACCAATTATAATTAATTTCCTTTTCCCTGTAAATTCCATTTAAAGTCCAGGTCGTTGATTCCAGTCGTTGAATTTAGAGAATTAAATTCCAATGTTAATTATTCAATTCCCAATCCAATATTATCCCCAACAATTCCACAAATTCAAATGCAATTCCCTCAGGCTGATCATGTCACAGTTCAGACCGCACAGCTAAACTGGAAATATAGAAATACAAGTTGAAATGATTTAAAACAAATAATGAAGTCAATGTTTGATACTATGTGCATTCATTCCATTAACTGGGATATTTAATTCCAATTGAATTCAATTCCAAAGACGAAATGTTTTTACAATTTTAATTCAATTCCAATTCAAGCAGTCCAAAGTCTAATTCCATAACTTGAAGATTGAATTGAATTTGAATTGAATTTAAATTTCAACCATGTAAATTCTCCACTTCATGTGTGAATTCAAGAATTGAATTTGACATTAAATTGGAATTGACCCCAACACTGCACAATATTAGCTATACACTATAATTCAGTACTACATTAAATCAGGCTAAAGGCAAGTAGATAAGACAGCGATGTCTATACATTTTTGATGAAGTTGGGGTTAGTTAATAGTAAAACAGTTGATCTAGATTAGATGATCTGCTCTGACCATACCAACTTGTGCCTTTATAACAGAACCAAGACAAGTTACTTCAAAACTATTAATATCAGGTTACCATCTACTTCAGCTTAAACTGTGGATATTGTAGTGTAAAACAGTTGTAATTTTGTTATTTTCTGTGTGTGTGCTGTACTTTTCCTGTATATGTTTCAAGATGTGCTTCTGAACATTATGATCTTGTTGAAAATATTCTATAGAAGAAAAAAGCTAATGTCTTCTAAAAGCTTGAAGGTAATGACAGATAGAACAAGCTGTACTTGTGTTGAATTATGCCGCTAACACTTTGCCAATTTATTCATAAGAGGTAAATAACTTTAATCACTAAATTAAAAGGTTGCGACATATACCACGTAATTTAGAATTAGAGTGGTAGAGCTTGAGAGCTGTACAAATTTAACTCAAAGTTATCTGTGTTGAATTGACACATTAACCATGTAATGTGTGAAGCATGGCTTAAAATAATTACATTCTGAGATAAGGTAATGGATTAGTGTTTTTTGCCATCCCATTCCTCCTAATATAATCATTTTATTCTAGTCATGTTTCAAGGACAAATTGTATAATTTCCTCCACTACACAGCCAATTTAACAAATATTTTACATACATACTGTATTCCAAGGTGTGTGTGAGTATAATGCTGGGGTGAACTTTGAAAATTGCCAAATTACTTACAAAGAGGGAAAAGTCTTGATGACATTTTTTAATTGTGTTGCCATGTTTTGAAAAGAAGACCAAGAAAGAAATGTTGGTATTTGTATTGGACCTCGTACTGTGCTTGATATTGGGAAAGACTGGGATTCACTTGCTGCACAAGATTTGTTACACGACATGTTGAAACATTGTGTGTCAAGTCTCAGCACTGGTGAAAGTGTTTTTTTGTAGGGAGTAGTATTGGGTTTTCCATTGTGATATTTGTACGTTGGTTGTAAATAAACAAATAACTGTATGTGGGTTCACTTTTCATTCTAAAACGCCCCCTTTTGAAATACATATTTTGAGATATTACATCATCAATGTGTTTGTTTTACCTGAATCTAGCCTCTTGACAAAGTTTGCTGTTCTGTGAATATTCTTTATAATAAAATGTTTCATAAATGAGGAAGAGAAGGAGTTTTATTTGTGTCCCAAAACTGAATGACACATATGAAACATTGGAAATATGTGTATAGTACTATATAAAAATGGGAAGAAAAATAATTAAATATATAATCTGCTAATATATAGATGCAATTATATAATTTAACATTATGAAATTCATAAACAATCTTCATTTGTTGCTGGTCATAAACAGATGGTGCCCGTTATAACAAGCAGATGAAATGTACACTTGAACAACACAGACTATTCTTTCAAAAATAATGGGGAATCACATACTACTCATCCCTGGAAGAATCTTCCAACAAGTATCTACAGTGCCTTTGGAAAGTATTCAGACCTCTTGACTTTTTCCACATTTTGTTACGTTCCAGCCTTATTCTAAAATGGAATAAAAAATATTAAAAAATAATCACATAATACCCCATAATGACAAAGCGAAACAGGTTTTTAGAAATGTTTGCAAATTAAAAACAGAAATACCTTATTTACACAAGTAGTCAGACCCTTTGCTGCGAGATTCAAAATTGAGCTAAGGTGCATCCTGTTTCCATTGATCATCCTTGAGATGTTTCTACAACTTGATTGTAGTCCACCTGTGATAAATTAAATTGATTGGACATGATTTGGAAAGGCACACACCTGTTTATGTAAGGTCCCACAGTTGACAGTGCATGTCAGAGCAAAAACCAAGCCATGAGGTCGAATAAACTGTCCGTAAAGCTCAGAGACAGGATTGGGTCGAAGCACAAAAAATTATTCAGCATTGAAGGTCCCCAAGAACACAGTGGCCTCCATCATTCTTAAGATGGAAGAAATTTGGAACCACCAAGACTCTTCCTAGAGCTGGCTGCCTGGCCAAACTGAGCAATCGGGGGAGAAGGTTCTTGGTCAGGGAGGTGACCAAAAACCCGATGGTCACTCTGACAGAGCTCTAGAGTTCCTCTGTGGAGATGGGAGAACCTTCCAGAAGGACAACCATCTCTGCAGCACTCCACCAATCAGGCCTTTACGGTAGAGTGGCCAGACAAAAGTCACTCCTCAGTAAAAGGCACATGACAGCCCACTGGGAGTTTGCCAAAAGGCACCTAAAGACTCTCAGACCATGAGAAACAAGATTCTTTGGTCTGAAGAAACCAAGAATGAACTCTTTGGCCTGAATGTCAAGCGCCACTTCTGGACGAAACCTGGCACCATCCCTACAGTGAAGCGTGGTGGTGGCAGCATCATGCTGTGGGGATGTTTTTCAGCGGTAGGGACTGGGAGACTAGTCAGGATCAAAGCAAAAATGAATGGAGCAAAGTACAGACAGATCCTTGATGAAAACCTTCTCCAGAGCGCTCAGGTCCTAGGACTGGAGCGACGGTTCACCTTCAACAGGACAACAACCCTAAGCACACAGCCAAGACAACGCAGGAGTGGCTTCGGGACAAGTCTCTGAATGTCCTTGAGTGGCCGAGCCAGAGCCCGGACTTGGAACCCGATCAAACATCTCTGACAGAGCAGAGCTTGAGAGGATCTGCAGAGAAGAATGGGAGAAACTCTCCAAATACAGGTGTGCCAAGCTTGTAGTGTCATTCCCAAGAAGACTTGATGCTGTAATCGCTGCCAAAGATGCTTCAACAAAATACTGAGTAAAGGGTCTGAATAATATTTCAGTTAATAAATTAGCAAACATTTCTAAAAACCTGTTTTTGCTTAGTCATTATGGGGTATTGTGTGTGTAGATTGATGAGGGGGAAAACTATTTAATAAATTAAGGCTAACGTAACAAAATCTGGAAAAAGTCAAGGTGTCTGAATACTTTCCGAAGGCACTGTATATACAGCAGGACTTTATATAGGATCCTTCAGTTTCTAATAAAGAAGATAACGCTTGCCATATAAGATCCTGCAGTTTCTAATGAAGAGGAGAACACTTGCCATATAGTGATACTCACAAGGAGCCATGGGCAAAAATAATTGTATTGCCCTTGAACTGTTGAGGGAAGCTCTCTTACGTGTTTCTGTGCCTCTGATCAGACTTCACTGAGTGATTTCACCAGGCCCCTCATCTCAGCGTCCGATGCTTTGACAGACTCCTGTGCATTCCTCTGCTCTGAGTGCAGGGCAGCCCTGACAGACATGCAGGTGAGTGTGTCCCTGGTGCGGTCGTAGTTTCCCACACAGCGGTGCACCTGGCCTCGGATTAGCCTGGGAAGGTCCAGCTCCTGGTAGGGATGGATCAGAGATGGGTCAGACACAAAGGGTATACATCCAGCACAACACTGTAAACGTAACATAATGGGTATCTACCCTGGAGATACAGTACGACTTGAGAATCCATATCCTCCAGCCATATCAAAACAAACCACTGCTTTATAATGCTGATGATCAGTAGCAGCTGTTAAGAATCATTTGGAAAGAAAATTCTAATCTACAAAGTTCTTTATGTTTAAAATAACTGCCTTAAGATTAATTAATTAATTTGGTGAACATGAAGTAATAGAATGTTGTCCTCGGAATAACTCGACAGCCCTTGGCCTGCTATTGTACGTCTCCCTTTCCTATTAAAGAGGAAGTGTTTTCTTACTCACATTTTCATAGAAGACACACTGCACCACCTCTTTCCCATCTCTCATGAGGAAGTTCTTAGCTCCATGAGACCCGGCGGTGACTGCAGAGTCAAGAGTAGCTGTGGGAGGAACATAGAATAGAATAAAATACAAACATTTTGTAAATACAGTACAGGTAAGGGTAAATATAATGTTAGTGAAGAGAGACTGAAAACGAACCGAAAATCTCAAATAGGTATGGAGCTCTGTCCTTGAATTGGCTCCAGTGTCTCATGCCATCAATGACAGCAGTCAGGATCCTCAAAGAGTTCTCAGTTGCTGGTTTGATCTGGAACACAGGTGGCGTCTTCCCAACATAGGAAACATGAATGCTTTAATACCTGCTCTAGCATTGAACAACATTAATTTTACAAGGCTAGCATAATAAAATATATTAAGGATGTAACGTTACTTTATGAGCTGTCATTATTTACTAGATTAAAGATTTACAATTGGGTTAAATATGAAAGCTATATCATTGTTATCTTATGGTAAGAGAATCTATGGAAACCTGAGTTTTCCTGCAGTATGTTACACTATAAGTTACAATTAGCACAGATTACTTACATGTTGTACCTGAGACTGAGAGGTATTTTGAGTTTGATATATGTCTCTACTGTCCATCAGCTGTTTCTGTAGCCCAGTGTTGGTGGTCGTTTTAAACTTCCAGGATGTGTTCTGCTTTTGCTGCTGTGGTCCAGGACCAGGAGTTGGTCTGCTTGGAGGGCCATGAGTTGGTCTGCTTGAAGGGCCAGGAGTTGGTCTGCTTGAAGGGCCAGGAGTTGGTCTGCTTGTTGTGGTAGTGGGTGTAGACTGCTGGGAGTAGAGAGGAGGCTCTGGTGGGTTGGCCTGTCCCTGTCTATTGCCAGACTGCTGCTGCTGACCCATATGAGAGTAGCTACTTGGGGGTACTGGCTTGCTCTGTGTGTTCCCACTGCTGCAAGGGCCGTTGCAGTTGCTCTGTCTGGGGTTTGCAGGCGCTCTGGAGTCCTGCCTCACTGGTGGCTGTTGCTGTCCCATCTGCGGACTGAACATATGCAATATAAGTGATATGGCTGGTTTATGTGTTACATAACCACCAGACAACCCCCAAAAAATGAAAATCTCTAAAACTGTACTTACTATACAGTATATAGACCCTGTTAATCTGCAGGTTAACTTTTGATGTTCACTGCAAACATTTTTGAATTATGCATCTATAATAACTGCCTCTACAGAGAGCTCCAGAGAGACCTATCAACTGACCATACCCTGTATGCACAGCTTTATATGGGTGTGGTAGAGGTGCAAAGTTTCTCCCCATGGGTCCAGGTGCAAGTCGACTGTTTGAATACTGAGACTGTGGTTGAGACTGATGCTGGTTGCCTTGTCTGTTCCACTGACTGCTCTGAGCAGCAGGTGTAGGACAGCTTGGGTCTTGATCTTGGAAATATTCTGTGTTACCTGTGCAGAGGAAGAAAGTATTATAAAAAATGTTCTGTTAAAGCAGTGATATGGGAATATGGGAAAATTGAATTTTTCCTTGTGTGTAGTGCCATCTAGTGACTTGGATATCTCACTTTGAAATCCAGAATAAATTATTGATAACAGCCACATTTATGAATCGCACATGAGTATGCCTACTACTGAAACACATGAGAAGTAGCCCATTCATCTGACCAGATATGCTGTTGGATGAAGCCGAGCTTTGTGTGGACATGTATTCATTACTTGAGCTGAATTCATTCTCGGAGGGATTGGATGTCAAAGGCAGCCTGCTCCTTTTCTTCTGGGTAAACAGAGGCACAGAGAGGCAGCCTGGAAAGGAAGCAACCGATACCTGACAATCAGTTTATGACATGAATGCAGCCATCAGCCTAACTCCCATTTGAATTTCACCAACCTGCAGTAGGTCTGGCTTGCTGCATTTCATATCTTCTCATCTTATTGCAGTGTCCACTCAAAGAATCTAATGAATTCATAAAATGTAAAATAGTTATAACTAGCTAGCCAGCCAGCCACCTGTAGTGACAAAGCATCAGACCACTTCTTGTTAACGTTAGCTGTGGTTAACAGGACCTAGCTAGCTAACGTTACTGACCTTAGCTAAAGCAATTGTTATCAATAGCTAACTTAGCTAGATAAACAACAACTAAAGCATCATCCTCGAACAATAATTTATTTTAATTAAGTTACATTTAATAAAATAATGTATTTTCAGTGTATACCTGTGGTTGCTGTTCCAATGTAACTAAATACCTGGCTAGCTAGTGAGCCAGGTCTCCTCCTCGCCAGTCAGATGGTCACGCGCTAATGCCCGCGATTTCTCATGGTAATGTACCAGAGGTCTTGGCTAGATATGTAGCTAGAACACTTACCTAGCTACTTGTGCTGTGCACCAGGATAGAGAGACTACACATTAGCTATATAAATATGGTAGAAAGAGAATGTGGCCTTTTCTGTAGCTTACAGGCTGGAGATAAAATGTAATGAGAGGGACACTTTACATCATGCAGGTTTCTCCAATCAACTAGCCTAACCTAAATGGCGCTCTTTCAAATAAAAAAAATGCGCTGTTATGTTAAAAACAAAAACAACATATCATAAAAACAGGACAGGTCAAATTACAATATGGAATGGACGATAACGACTGTTGTCCAGAAATTTCACTCCATTGTCATGATCAGTGGTTTCAAGTTTGTATCCTTCAATTTTTGACAAGCCGATCATTGTGAAAAATAAAATTCTGAATTTCCCGCCATGTAAACACAATGCAAATAGGTTCGCGATAACTCCTGATAAAGTTGGGTAGCTGATATTTAGATCTTGAATAGCCTAATTGATTAGTCACAGGAATCAGGACTAATAAAGCTAATGCAATGGCCTGTTTTACAAACGATGGGCATTCATTCATAAAATTCCATTGTGGGCTACACAGCAGTAAGCATAAGCCGACGTCTTTTTTTGGTCCTGTCTGGATGTCGTTTTTTGGTGGTAATGTAGGCTTACCACAGACGGGCATTCATAAAATTCAATTTCAGGCAAAACTGTTAAGATACACCTCAGTAAACATGGACCGATGCCTACGCCTTTTGGATGTGTTTTTTTTTCGTTCAGTTCCAGAACGGCTTTGATTTCCACGTCCATGGACGTTGGTGTTTGGTCCAGTCCGGACCATATCTGAACGAATCATAGACGTCTATGTTTGGTGCAGTCCAGACCGGCCTTGCTTCAATTCAGCCACAAGAGCATTATTAGTGAGGTTGGGCCATTATGCCTGGCTCGCAGTCGGCGTTTCAATTCATCCCAAAGGTGTTTGATAGGGTTGTGGTGGGAAATGGTGTTTCATAATGAACGAATGGAAATTTCCTCTTCATTAAATCGAGTTAAGGAGGACATCGACGCCTTTATGTACGAACCTGAATAAACAATTCATGTTACTCCTCATGTGTATGTGCAGGAAATAAGAAACACATTTATTTGATTCATTTGCCTTCCTATGTCAAACAGGGCTTGCCACAGATCTACTTGCTGAGAACTGGCTCATCTCACATTTCATCAGGACCTTTCTGTTAAATATTTTTGTATTTTATTAGTCAACTCAGCTACATCCTGTCTGTTTCCCAAGCACTGTAGTAGTACCTCTTCTGACACAATGACAAATCAGCCTACTTACTCAGCTAAATCTTGAGATGAGAATGTATTTGTCAGTAGTCTCTGTGTAGAGCCTTCAGATGACTAAAAGACCTGTCCGCCTCAGCTGACCACTGCAGTCGCACCGGCCCCCCCTTCAGCAGTGAAGTAATAGGAGCCGCTACCTGAAAGCCCTGGATAAACCTCCGGTAGTAGTTGGTAAACCCTAAGAACCGCTGCACTTCCTATACAGTGGTTGGAGTCGGCCAATTACGGTCATTCTCCATCTCCACCCCAGACGTGGAAATGCGGTCTACCCAGCACCTTGCGTACCAGGGACACATGCTCGGCGCATGTAGCGGAGTATATCAGAATGTTGTCGATATACAACACTACACCCTGCCCGTGCAGGTCCCGGAAAATCTTGTCTACAAATGCCTGGAAGACTGATGGAGCATTCATCAACCCGTATGGCATGACGAGATACTCGTAGTGCCCTGAGGTGGTACTAAATGCTGTCTTCCACTCGTCCCCCTCTCGGATACGCACCAGATTGTACACACTCCTGAGATCCAATTTAGTGAAGAAGCGCGCCCCGTGCATTGACTCGATTGCACTGGCTATGAGAGGCAGCGGGTAGTTGTACCTCACAGTGATCTGATTGATACCTCGATAGTCAATACACGGGCTCAGACCTCCATCCTTCTTCTTCACAAAAAAGAAACTCGAGGAGGCAGGTGAAGTGGAGGGCCGAATGTATCCCTGTCCCAGAGATTCGGAAACATATGTCTCCATAGCCTCCGTCTCCTCCTGTGACAGAGGATACACGTGACTCCTGGGAAGTGCTGCGTCTACCAGGAGATTTATCGCACAATCCTCCCGTCGATGGGGTGGTAATTGAGTCGCCTTTTTACAGAAGGCGAGAGCCAAATCGGCATATTCTAAGGGGATGTGCACGGTGGAGACCTGGTCTGGTCTCTCCACCGTAGTTGCACCAATGGAAACACTACACACCTCCTTGAGCACTTTCGTGACCATCCCTTTAGAGCCCTCTGTTGCCACGAAATAGTGGGGTCATGATAGGCCAACCAGGGTAGACCCAGCACCATGGGAAACGCAGGAGAATCAATGAGGTAGAGACTAATCTTCTCCTCATGACCCCCCTGCGTCACCATACTTAGTGGAGCGGTAACCTCCCTAATCAGCCCTGACCCTAATGGTCAACTATCTAAGGCGTGCACAGGGAAGGGCATATCAACAGAAACTACGGGCAAATGAACGGTCAATAAAGTTCCCTTATGCTGGGAACGCGGGGAAAACTCAGGAAAATCTACAGACAAAAACATGTGAGCAACGGGGGCTCTGGGCAAGTCTGGTGCCTACTCACCTGGGATGACACGATAGTGCCCTGCCTGCTGCCTCAACTCCCTGAGGTACCCCTGCACCGACCAGCAGTGTGCCCTCTGCGGCCACATAAGGTGCAGGGAGTAGCCCCTCCTCCGGCCTTTCTAAGCGCAGTCCCTCCTAGCTCCATAGGTGTTGGATCAAAGGTGTTGGGGGATGGAACTAACAGGCCCTGATCCGGACGTCCACGGGTGGCCAGCAGGGTATCCAGCCTGATGGACATATCCACCAGCTGGTCGAAGGCCTGCAGGCCAGCTCCCGTCGGACATCCTCGAGCAGACTGCATCTGTAATGGTCGATCAGGGCTCTGTCATTCCATCCCGCTCCGGCGGCCAGGGTGCGGAACTCTAGAGAAAAGTCCTGTGCGCTCCTTGTCCCCTGCCTAAGGTGGAACAGGCGTTCACCCGCCGCTCTACCCTCAGGTGGATGGTCGAACACTGTCCTGAAGCGGCGGGTGAACTCCTCGTAATGGTCCAACGCCGCTCCGTCCTCCCCCCATACGGCGTTGGCCCAGTCCAGGGCTTTCCCGGATAAGCAGGAGACGAGGGCGGACACGCTCTCGCGTCCCGAGGGAGCCAGGTGAACGTTCGCCAGGTAGAGCTGTAGTTGGAGTAGGAACCCCTGGCACCCGGCAGCCTCTAGAGAACTCTAGAGAAAAGTCCTGTGCGCTCCTTGTCCCCTGCCTAAGGTGGAACAGGCGTTCACCCGCCGCTCTACCCTCAGGTGGATGGTCGAACACTGTCCTGAAGCGGCGGGTGAACTCCTCGTAATGGTCCAACGCCGCTCCGTCCTCCCCCCATACGGCGTTGGCCCAGTCCAGGGCTTTCCCGGATAAGCAGGAGACGAGGGCGGACACGCTCTCGCGTCCCGAGGGAGCCAGGTGAACGTTCGCCAGGTAGAGCTGTAGTTGGAGTAGGAACCCCTGGCACCCGGCAGCCGTTCCATCATATGCCCTTGGGAGCGCGAGCCGAATCCCACTGGGTCCATGTGAAGGAGGTGTGGACAGCTGTGTGGGTTGTGGAGTGGGAGGTTGAGATGCTGGTGGAGGCGCTGGAAAACCTCTCTCCCATCGCTCCAGATTATGCAGCACGCGAGCCATAGCTGTGCTGAGATGTTGCAACATGGTCGCATGCTGCTGGATGCGCTCCTCAATAGGCAGAGGAAGGTTGTGTTCTCCTGCTGACTCCATTATTGGTGCGTGTTTCTGTCAGTAGTCTCTGTGTAGCATGTAGGTAGAGTCAGGCGCAGGACAACGGAGATGAGTATAAAATAAGATTTACTCATAAACAAAACTACCAAAATTGGTAGTACAAGTACATGCTCACAAACATGAAAGACATCAAACAATAAACAAACACGCACAAAACCATGAGGGGAAAAGAGGGTTTAAATAAGGAACAAATAATAAGGTGATTGGAAACCAGATGTGTATGATGAATACAAAAACATAGAAATTGAAAGTAGATCGGCAGTAGCTAGAAAACCGGTGACGTCGACCACCGAAAGCTACCCGAACAAGGAGAGGGACCAACTTCGGCTGAAGTCGTGACAGTATTGTTCAGTGTAAATAAGTAGGGGGATTACCTGTTTTTAAGTGTTTGAATGGTTTCTACTCAGAGTATTTGCACAATTGATCATCCAACTCAATAACAATCCAATTTCTCTTTGATCCTGGGTCAATATGCCTGTCTACTGATGTCCTTATCATACCATACTGCTTTGTAAAGGGTGGACTAGACATCCAAGTGACCATTTCCTCTTTTATGTGGCCACAATCTGCATAGTAACTGGGTGTAGACTATAATTGCACAATAAAATAACTAGGGTTATAGAAGATTTCTATGGAACTTGAGTGTGACGCTAACTTTTTAGCAGTGCTGCCATTTCATCAGGAAGATGCTGCAGGCCAGGCAGCTGAGCCAGCACTTGGGTGGGTGGGTATAGTTGGAGAGGGAATTGATCAGTCTGCAGTATAAATTGAGGAGGCAGATGCTGGCTAACCAATTAGTGGTCAGGAATAAGCTAATAAAAAATAGATATTTAGTTTCTCCTCTTATTAAAGACGTTGAATAGGTTATAAGTCATGTCGCAATATTTTGCAACAAAGCCTCCTTCACTCATGCTGCCAAACTTACCCTCGTAAAACTGACTACCCTACCGATCCTTGACTTCGGCGATGTCATTTAGAAATTAGCCTCCAACACTCTACTCAGCAAATTGGATGCAGTCTATCACAGTGCCATCCGTTTTGTCACCAAAGCCCCATATACAGTGAGGGGAAAAAAGTATTTGATCCCCTGCTGATTTTCTACCTTTGCCCACTGACAAAGAAATGATCAGTCTGTAATTTTAATGGTAGGTTTATTTTAACAGTGAGAGACAGAATAACAACAAAAAAATCCAGAAAAACGCATGTGAACATTTTTATAAATTGATTTGCATTTTAATGAGGGAAATAAGTATTTGACCCCCTCTCGATCAGAAAGATTTCTGGCTCCCAGGTGTCTTTTATACAGGTAACGAGCTGAGATTAGGAGCACACTCTTAAAGGGAGTGCTCCTAATCTCAGTTTGTTACCTGTATAAAAGACACCTGACCACCGAAGCAATCAATCAATCAGATTCCAAACTCTCCACCATGGCCAAGACCAAAGAGCTCTCCAAGGATGTCAGGGACAAGATTGTAGACCTACACAAGGCTGGAATGGGCTACAAGACCATCGCCAAGCAGCTTGGTGAGAAGGTGACAACAGTTGGTGCGATTATTCGCAAATGGAAGAAACACAAAAGAACTGTCAATCTCCCTCGGCCTGGGGCTCCATGCAAGATCTCACCTCGTGGAGTTGCAATGATCATGAGAACGGTGAGGAATCAGCCCAGAAGTACACGGGAGTATCTTGTCAATGATCTCAAGGCAGCTGGGACCATAGTCACCAAAAAAACAATTGGTAACACACAAATCCTGCAGCGCCCGCAAGGTCCCCCTGCTCAAGAAAGCACATATACATGCCCGTCTGAAGTTTGCCAATGAACATCTGAATGATTCAGAGGACAACTGGGTGAAAGTGTTGTGGTCAGATGAGACCAAAAGGGAGCTCTTTGGCATCAACTCAACTCGCCGTGTTTGGAGGAGGAGGAATGCTGCCTATGACCCCAAGAACACCATGCCCACCATGGAAACATTATGCTTTGGGGGTGTTTTTCTGCTAAGGGGACAGGACAACTTCACCGGATCAAAGGGACGATGGACGAGGCCATGTACCGTCAAATCTTGGGTGAGAACCACCTTCCCTCAGCCAGGGCATTGAAAATGGGTCGTGGATGGGTATTCCAGCATGACAATGACCCAAAACACACGGCCAAGGCAACAAAGGAGTGGCTCAAGAAGAAGCACATTAAGGTTCCTGGAGTGGCCTAGCCAGTCTCCCGACCTTAATCCCATAGAAAATCTGTGGAGGGAGCTGAAGGTTCGAGTTGCCAAACGTCAGCCTCGAAACCTTAATGACTTGGAGAAGATCTGCAAAGAGGAGTGGGACAAAGTCCCTCCTGAGATGTGTGCAAACCTGGGGCAAACTACAAGAAACGTCTGACCTCTGTGATTGCCAACAAGGGTTTTGCCACCAAGTACTAAGTCATGTTTTGCAGAGGGGTCAAATACTTATTTCCCTCATTAAAATGCAAATCAATTTATAACATTTTTCACATGCGGCTTTCTGGATTTTTTTTGTTGTTATTCTGTCTCTCACTGTTCAAATAAACCTACCATTAAAATTATAGACTGATAATTTCTTTGTCAGTGGGCAAACGTACAAAATCAGTAGGGGATCAAATACTTTTTTCCCTCACTGTACTACCCACCACTGTGACCTGTATGCTCTCGTTGGCTGGTCCTCACTACATTTCGTCGCCAATCCCACTGGCTCCAGGTCATCTATAAGTATTTGCTATGTAAAGCCACGCCTTATCTCCGCTCACTGGTCACCATAGCAGCACCCACCCGTAGCACGCGCTCCAGCAGGTATATTTCACTGGTCATCCCCAAAACCAACATCTGATTTGGCCGCCTTTCCTTCCAGTTCTCTGCTGCCAATGACTGGAACGAATTGCAAAAATCACTGAAGTTGGAGACTCATATCTTCCTCACTAACTTTAAGCGTCAGCTGTCAGAGCAGCTTACCGATCGCTGCAGCTGTACACAGCCCATCTGTAAATAGCCCATCCAACCAACTACCTACCTCAACCCCATATTTGTTTTTCTGCTCTTTTGCACTCCAGTATTTCTACTTGCACATCCTCATCTGCACATATCACTCCAGTGTAAATTGCTACATTTGTAATTACTTCGCCACTATTGGCCTATTTATTGCCTCACCTCCTTTCTTCATTTGCACACACTGTATAGAGATTTTTCTATTGTGTTAGTTGACTGTACTTTTGTTTATTCCATGTGTAACTCCGTGTTGTTGTTTTTGTTGCACTGCTTTGCTTTATCTTGGCCAGGTCACAGTTGTAAATGAGAACTTGTTCTCAACTGGCCTACTTGGTTAAATAAAGGTGAAATAAAAAATCAAATAAATCCACAAAAATTGGTATTTCAGAGCTTTTGTGAACCTCACTTCTTAAATATATATATTGTCTGGATCTACCAGTAGGCAGTTAGAGTTTGTACTTTAGAAGAGTTGTTTACAACTGGCTAGTTAACTGCAGATATCTGTCAGGAAGTGCCTGGTGTCACCTGCTTTGACTCTAAAGAGCACGAGATGTGTCTCTGAGGCTTAAAGTTGTGTTCCAGCAGCACTGAAAAGACTGATCTCATATTAGCAAAGTGTATGCAGCACAACTGGTCCAACACAACCTGAAAATCACTGCCTGACACAGGCCTCATTCAGCCATGTTCTCACAGAACAAGCCTTTATAATTTACAGTTCTTTCCCATAAGGCTCAAACCCAATGCAAACCCATGTATGAGCTGTTTCCTAACTTATGCTGCAAGCATCTGTAACACAAAAGAAACTTATTGCAAATCATGAAATTGAAAACGATGTAAAAGGTAAGTGAATGACTCGTGATAATTTGCCCCCAATGCATAAGCCAGTGTAAGTACAGCAGAAAACTCTCTCTCCCTTTTGTGAGTTTTTTTTACTCTTACGATAATGGGTGCCATGGAAATGCAAATTAAACTTAACTTTCAACTTTATTGATATGAATACACAATGTGACACTCTTGCTCTGAGCCTGATGTGTTGTGATACAGAATTTATGTACGGGCCCCTTTGCGCAATACATTCTGCTAAACTTTATGGAAGAAAATGATCAAAGTCAAGTTGAGGAAATGACAGGAAGTTCTGGGTAATAAATTGTACTCATGATTTGAATTGGACAATAATTCCGTATGTTAATTACCTTACAATGGTCTTATCTCTAAAGCAGCTTACCCTGCAGATGGACATCCTGAATAATAGAGGGCCATAGAAAATATAAAAAAAAAGATTTAAAAAATGTAATTAAAATGACATGCAGAATAGCAATTTTATGTAGTTAGCTTTAGCCAGCCAGCTAAATAGGTTCCCAATCTCCCAACCTCATAACTATACTGAACAAAAAATATAAATGCAACATGTAAAGTGTTGGTCCTATGTTTCATGTGCTGAAATAAAAGGTCCCAGAAATGTTCCATACGCACAAAAAGCTTATTTCTCTTAAATTTAGTGAACAAATTTGCTAAACAAGAGATTAATCGTTTTCATGCACATTCTTTCATTAAGATCTCCACGGTAAAAACGTCCAAATTAATGACAGATTTATTGAGTTATCTTAGATTAATTCTGACTACTGGCTATGGCGTCTCAAGATGGACACTATTGCCGCTTTCTTCTTGTTTTTCAAGGTCTTTTAAGGCAGTAAGCGAGCACACTCGATCGGTTCGCCTAGCCGAGATACCTGAAGGAATAACAGTTCTTAAAGAATCAATGTGCAACATTAATTAAAACGACACTTGAACAGGTAAAGAGGTATACTTAGACAACCTTCGCAGAAAATATACGTTTTTTTATATGTTTTTGTTTTTACATAGAATTTGGCATAATGATTATGGCTCTAGATTACAGGAAAAGGCTGTTTCAGGTGTTAGAAAAATGAGAAATTCTCAGTATTACAGAGGGGAGACTGCACCCTCACGTACTTCGTAACCCCTCTAAAATAATGGGTGCATGACTCCCCTGACACCCACAATTGATTATGACACTAACGCTGTCTGATGCTCTTCTGGAGAGCTGCCAGTGCCAGTGGTGAGTCATTGGTTTTGCACCAAGGAGTAGAAATTAAATTCAAATCAAATTTTATTTGTCACATGCGTCGAATACAACAGGTGTAGACTTTACCATGAATTGTTTGCTTACGAGCCCTTCCCATTGTTGCAGAGTTTAAAAAAAATACAAAGAAAAATAGTAACACGAGGAATAAAATACACAAGAATGGAGCTATATACTGGGAGTATTTCAATTAGAGTAAAATAAAGAACAGTAGCAGCAGCATATGATGAGTGTAAAAGTGTGTGTTTGTGTTGTGTCTGTTTGCGTGTGTATGTGTGTTGTCATATGCGTGTGTCAGTGGAGGCTCCTTAGTGAATTTAAAAAAAAATTTAATTTGTAAAAAGTTATCATTTTTAGATAAAACTATACTAAATATAATCACGTCACCAAATACCTGATTAAAACACACTATTTTGCAAAGGTCTACAGTAGCCTCAACAGCACTCTGTAGGGTAGCACCATGGTGTAGCCGGAGGACAGCTAGCTTCTGTCCTCCTCTGTGTACATTGACTTCAATACAAAACCTAGGAGGCTCATGGTTCTCACCCCCTTCCATAGACTTACACAGTAATTATGTCAACTTCTGGGGGATGTCCTCCAGCCGATCAGAGCTCTTGGAGCATGAACTGACATGTCCACCCAATCAAAGGATCAGATAATTAATCTAGTACTGAAAGCATAAACAACAGCTAGCTAGCACTGCAGGGTCTAAAATGTGGTGAGTTGACTCAAAGAGAGAGAAAGAAAATAGTTGAACATTTTAAAACAACTTAATTTCTTCCAAAATGAAGGAGAAGCAAGAGAGAAATAGAGATTTTGTCATTTTTGTTCACTTTCAGTTTCACTTACTTTGTTATCAAATGCAGCAAGCTAGTTTAGCCAACATAAAACACCCTGCTCAAACAGAGGAATGCTATGTTAGCTAGCTGGCTATGACTTTCCAACACAACACTGGAACTGGAGTCAAAGTAAGCTTTTGGTATTACTAATTTATTTCCAACGGGTCCCACCGGTGTAACTGCTTACTGACTGTACCCTAACGTTACTGAATGATTGTAGCGGGTTTTCTTCTATTAGCTATGCTGACTATGACGTTATTTTAGCTAATATGGTGACAACGATGTAGGCTGTTTGTAGGTTTGTCTTGGATTTTTTTTTTCGCCTGGTCACATACAGCTGAGTTGTTGTGCATTGAAGTCCACAAGCGAAGGGAAGAGAAAGAATACAATGTGGCTGTTATGAGAGTGTCACGACTTCCGCCGAAGTCGGTGCCTCTCCTTGTTCGGGTGGTGTTCGGCGGTCGACGTCACCGGGCTTCTAGCCATCACCGATCCACTTTTCATTTTCCATTTGTTTTGTCTTGTTTCCCCACACACCTGGTTGTCATTCCCTCATTACTTGTCATGTATTTAACCCTCTGGTTTCCCCCATGTCTGTGTGTGTGATTGTTTTATGTCAGTGGCACGTTCCGGCTGGTTGCGCCAGACTGTATTTGTACTTTGTGCTGCCGCACCTTTTTCCCTGTAGGCATTTGTTTTTGTGACGCTATGTTGCGTTCACTGTTTATACTGTGCCACAGATGAGTAAAGTGCTTTCATTAACTATTTCTGCTCTCCTGCGCCTGACTCACACGCACCAGCTACACACACGTCTTGTGACAGAGAGTGAACTCTGTTTACGCGTGATCAGGGGTGTATTCATTCCGCCGATTCTGTTGAAAACCGTTTCTTAAACGGAAGCAAACAGAACAAAACGGGGATAAACATACCTGCATTTTTTCCATTAGAAACTCTCATTTGCAACTGTTGGACTAATGACTACACCCTATATCAACTTGATGCAGGCAAGAGTGTGCAAGGCAGTATTGAATGTCACTGTCTGTCACCTCAAATCTCTTGACCTGTGCAAGACCGACGTTGTAGCATTCTATCCATAGGCTAGATTGTAGAAACCTTATGATGGGTATAGGGAAAATTTGAGTATCATGTAGTAACCTAAACCTATTGCTGTTACATTGAACTGGGTGAATGGAATATGAATAGAGTCATCCAGTATTCTGTAATCGAAAAAGGCCATGCTCATGAACAAAAAAATCGTCCTCCCTCATCTTAAACGGCACTGACCACCACTGACTTGTGTGCATATGTAGTGTATATGAATGTGTGAGAGTGTCAGTTGGCAGTGTGTGTATATAGTGTGTATACTGTATATAGTCTTGTGAGTGTGTATAGAGTCAGTGAAAGATAGGGTCAGTGCAAATAGTCCAGGTAACCATTAATTAACTATTTAGCATGGCTATTTAGCAGTCTTATGGCTTGGGGTGTAAGCTGTCTCGGAGCCTGTGGGTTTGCCGGACGGTAGCAGAGCGAACAGTCTATGGCTTGGGTGGCAATTCTTCAGGCCTTCCTCTGATACCACCTGGATGGTACAGAGCTCAACCCCAGTGATGTACTGAGCTGTCCGCACCATTCTATGTAGAGCATTGCAGTCAATGGTGGTGCATTTCTCATACCAAGTGGTGATGGAGCCAGTCAAGATGCTCTCGATGGTGCAGCTGTAGAACTTTTTGAGGATCCGAGTGCCCATGACAAATCTTTTCAGCCTCCTGAGAGGGAAGAGGGGCCCTCTTCACGACTGTGCAGACCATGTAAGTCCATAGGGATGTGGACGCTAAGATAGTAGAAAATCTCAACCTGCTCCAATACAGCCCCGCCGATGTGGATGGGGGTGTGCTTTCCCCTCTTTCTCCTGTAGTCCACAAACAGCTCCTTGGTCTTATTGACATTGAGGCAGAGGTTGTTGTCATGGCACAACAGTGCCAAGTCTCTGACCTCATCCCAGTAGGCTGTCTCATCGCCGTTGGTGGTCAGGCCTACCACTGTAGTGTCGTCAGCAAACTTGATGATGGTTTTGGAGTTGTGTGGGTCATGCAGTCGTGGGTGAACAGGGAGTACAGGAGGGGACTAAGAACACACCCTTGAGGGGCCCCAGTGTTGAGGGTCGGCGTGACGGAGATAATGTTGCCTACCCTCACCACCTGGGTCTGTTGCGTCAGGAAGTCCAGGATCCAGCTACAGAGGGAGGTGTTCAATCCCAGGGTCTCCAGCTTGGTGATGAGCTTGGAGGGGACTATGGTGTTGAATGCTGAGCTATAGTCTATGAAAAGCATTCTCACATAGTTATTTCCCCTCTTGTCCAGGTGGGAGAGGGCAGTGTGAAGTGCATTTGAGATTGCACCATCTGTGGATCTGTTGGGGCGGTATGAAAATTGGAGTTGGTGCAGGGTGTCTGGGATGATGATGCTGATGTGTGTCAGGATGACCAGCCTTTCAAAGCACTTCATCATTACAGACAGTGGCGACCCGTCATTCTGGGTTTTGATTCCCACATTTCTAGCTAACAAAACATTAAATATATTTTTTATTTTATTTATTTTTTGTTTTTTGTTTTGGGATGCCTGTTTTGCATGTTATTTTGGCATAAATACGTGTCACATATCAATTTGCAAACAATGTAAAAAAATATTTACAAATCTGTGAGTTAATAAAGCCGCATACAAACATGGTCTGTTTTTTGCTTTCTTGAGGAAGGCAGCTCCAAAATGCAGGTGTTACAGCCTAGCCCAGTGCTTTCTGTGGTGGTCATCATCATGAATCCAGTCGACAATCTACTCGCAAATCCTTTTTAATCCTTGTCATATAAAGATAAATAATGAAGAGAAATTATAGATATAATGTATAGGTGCTCGTCGGCCATGGACATAAACATTACACAAAGGGTTTGTCACGTCCTGGCCATAGATAGCCCTTTTGGCTGCTCATTTGTGTTTTTGGTCAGGATGTGATCAGGGGTGTTTTTTGGTCTATGTTTGTTTTTCTATGTTGGTTTGGGTTCCCAATTAGAGGCAGCTGTTAGTCGTTGTCTCTAATTGGGAATCCTATTTACGTTGTTCAGTCCCCCACCTGTGTTGTGGGATATTACTTATGTTCATTGTGTTAGTTGCGCTACACGGTGTGTTTACGGTCGTTGTAACTGTCTTTTGTTTTTGGTGAGTTTAACTCAACCATGCATGCTGCGCCTTGGTCCAATTCTGTCAGCGATTGTGACAGGGTTGAAAATCGCAAATTCAACAATGAGTGGTTTGGAAGGAATCAGTGCCTAGCTGCAAGCTTCACAAAGCAATTATTAGCCTGCTATTCAGTGGAGTGGGTATGTGGTCCCAAGTCTGGGTTTAAGGGTCTCTTTTCCAAGCATTAAACATTCAACATTGGCCATGGTGTCAATCCAGCATGACTTCTGCTGCGCTCAAAACAACTGGAAACTCAGAACTAGGAAATCTGATTTCAGTGAGTTCAAAACAACTGGGAACTCGCAAAATAACGAGCTCCAACTGGGAAATACGTTTTGAACGGTAATCCAACTCAGAGTTGCAATTCGGGAACTTGGGCATCTTTCTAGAGCTCCGACTTGAAGATCACTGACGTCATCATGATTCAACCTATGTCCAGATAATGCCAGACTATGATGAAAAACTTTGATGACAAACTTTGCCCAGCAAAGACCGCCGCACTACCTTCCTGTTCAAGTGAGCACAGCACAGCACAACAAGGGGAGTCCAAAAATGTCTTGTATGCTGCTGCATCAATGATGTGAAATGCCAGGGGAGATATGTATACTGTAGCTAAGAAAGTAATACTAAGTGTATGTTGTGTATAGGGTTGCACATTTTGGGGAATATTCAGAGGTGGAAACTTTCTGTGGGAATTAACAGGAATATATGGGAATGAATGGAAATAAATGGAAATATATGCAAATGAATATTAATACCATTTAAATGTAGATGTTTTTTTGCATTGGCTATATTTACCATATCATATGGAGACAGAAACATAAACCTTTTACCTCAACCTTGTTGAGGATGGCTCGTTGTCAGGCTCAAAAAGCCTCACATTTGCCTGGATGGCCACCAATTTTTCAACCCTTGTATTGGTCAGCCTGTTGCGTTCTTTGGTGTGTGTGTTCCCAAACAAGGACTGTTTCCAATAATCACTTAGCTGCCGGTGAAGGGTGCTTGACGTGCTGGTTGGTAATCAGACAAGAGGAAGGATTGTTTTGCCAAATACATTTTTATTTTTGATGGGGCTGTCACTCTTTATAAAGTGCACTGCATTCTAATTTGATAAATATAAAGTGATGATGCTTTTGGATCACAAATGGTCAAATTCATTAAGGTTAGGGTTAGAGACAGGTATATTATTGTCCCTTGTTCATCCGGGATAGAAGAGCTGTAGTGGGATCTGCACATAGTGGAGCACGACTGAAGTGAAATGACACTGACAGTCTCACATGGTCACAATCAAGTGATCAAGGGTGGAGCTCCAGGAACCTGAGCACAGAGTATGAGATGACTATTATATTACCCCCACAAGCTGGACTATTATCATCTTAGGAGGGGGGTATTTATTTATGTACTATATCAAGGTTAGGCAAACAGTGTATGAAGGGTAGAGTGCCAGGTCATGACCAATATTAGGCATACACATTAATTATTCACACTGGAATAAATGCCAGAGTGAAGGAGAGAGAAAGAGGGAAGGGAGAAAGAGAGAGGGTGAGGGAGAGAGAATGTCAGTGAATGTGTGTGCGTGTTTGTGTTCATATTCCTGCATTAATTTGTGTGTGCTTGTGAGAGCATCTGTACGTGTGTGTGTGTGTGTGTGTGTGTGTGTGTGTGTGTGTGTGTGTGTGTGTGTGTGTGTGTGTGTGTGTGTGTGTGGGCAATGAGCCACAGACCCTCTATAGGACTTACTGTGCGAGCTCCGGCTCCCTGCACCGGATCCTAGTGTCAGTCCAGTCCATTCTTTATAACTGGGGGAATCCTTCAGCCCATTATGATCTAGCCACAGAAGGACACAGAGCTCACATCTGCTGCTAGAGCCCTGCCAAAGAGCCAACGGTTACTCTTACATAATGTCTGTGTAAGACCAGAGAGACAGATAGTTTTCTGTTTACATCTTTTCTTCAGCACATATTCTTTACAATCTTAGGAAGGCTTAGATGTTTAGAGAATCAATGGCAAAAATCTAAGCGGTGGATCTGAGCCTCTTTATCCGTGTTGGATCCCTTACTCTGCACTGGAATAGGAGGCATTGTCATGTGCATGGTAGTGGTGTAGTGGAAATAAGAAATGACCAGGGTCAGGGCTGAGTTACCAGTGTTTCTCTAGATTAGCTCTGGTCCAGAGGGTAATCGCTGACTCCTCAGTGTGCCTGTGACATACCCACAGTGAGTCCGAAGGCCATGATTTGATGACACACATGGCTTCTCTATATGAGCGTCTGTGTCTCGTGTTTCCAGGGTCCCTGCCTCCATGGCAATGGAGATTTGCATAGTATTTTTCAGTGGCAACCCTTATGCCATAGTTTGTACATCTCAATTGTCAGTAGAAACCACATTTGTTTAAGCAAGTCAGCCATATAAGCTATGTATTTTTTTAAAGGCAGTAAATGCGGCTGAATGAACTGTTTCACTGTCAAACAAGGGACCGCTGATAGCCAGGTTTATCAGTGGTAAGGTGTTGGGACTGCTGTTGGGACAACTTTATGTGGGCCCTAACAGTTTGTGGGCATCGTTTGTCACCGTTATAGTCCAATTAATGTATTGTTTTGTGTTGTGTTGTGTAGTGGCTTTGCTGTCATGCATCTAAAAAAAAAAAAAGGTTTGTCCCACCAAGATTTACAATGCTAAAATTGCCACTGACCATATCCTATACCTGTCAAGCCCTGGCCATAGAGAGCCCTCTGGGTTTCTCTATGGTGTGTTAGGTCAGGGCGTGACTAGGGTTTTCTAGGTGTCTTTATGTTGGGTTCTGTGTTGGTTCCCAATTAGAGGCAGCTGTTAGTCGTTGCCTCTAATTAGGAATCCTATTTAGTTTGTTCCCTTCCCCACCTGCCTTTGTGGGTTATTGTTTTTGGTTAGTGCCTGTGAGCACACCTATTGGGCTGGTCTTCATTATTTTATTATTTTTTCTTTCACATTGATTAAAAATATGTGGAACGCTATGCACGTTGCACCTTGGTCCATTTCTCCAGAACACTGTGACTATACCTGCTACATGATATGTTAGATACTTTTTTTGACGGAACGTTGGTGGAGCGCTGCAGAGATGCGTCTCTACAACAGCACCGTGGAGAGGTGCGCTGGGAATGGACAAGCAAAATATTTAGCTCCCCTGCCTTTGACAAAGTGTTCATCAGCACTCACCTAAAATGCCCATATGCCACTGGTTAAGAGAAATTGTATTTGGGCAGAATTATGTGAGGTTTTATGTGTTCTTGGAGGTGCGTCTTGGTCAGTTTAGCTCAGAAAATGCCGGCTTGTCAATCTGCTGCCGTAGTCGGCCGCCTAATGAGCGGGCCCGGCCATGGTATGTATGAACCGGTCCATGGGGACTACAGCTGTTTATAAACTGGGTGGTTCGAGCACTGAAGGTTGAGTGGCTGACAGCCGTTGTATATCAGACCATATACCACGGGTACTGCTCTAATTACGTTGGTAACCAGTTTCTAATAGCAAAAAGGCACCTTGGAGGTTTGTGGTAGATCAAATAAAATCAAATAAAATGTTATTAGTCACGTGCCAAATACAACAGGTGTAGACCTTACAGTGAAATGCTTACTTACGAGCCCCTAACCAACGATGCAGTTAAAATATGAGTAAGAAATAAGTAATTAAAGAGCAGCAGTAAAATAACAATAGCGAGACAATACACAGGGAGGTACCGCTACAGAGTCAATGTGCGGGGGCACCGTTTAGTTGAGGTAATATGTGCATGTAGGCAGAGTTAAAGTGACTATGCATAGACAAGTGACTGTGTCGTGCCTAAGAACAGCCCTTAGCCGTGGTATATTGGCCATATACCACACCTCCTCGTGCCTTATTGTTTAAGAATAGCCAGCTGCACACAGTTGAAGTCGGAAGTTTACATATACCTTAGCCAAATACATTTAAACTCAGTTTTTCACAATTCCTGACATTTAATCCTAGTAGAAATTCCCTGTCTTAGGTCAGTTAGGATCACCACTTTATTTTAAGAATGTGAAATGTCAGAATAATAGTAGAGCGAATAATTTATTTCAGCTTTTATTTCTTTCATCACATTCCCAGTGGGTCAGAAGTTTACATACAATATATTAGTATTTGGTAGCATTGCCTATAAATTGTTTAACTTGGGTCAAATGTTTCTGGTAGCCTTCCCACAATAATTTAGGGGTATTTTGACCCATTCCTCCTGACAGAGCTAGTGTAGGCCTCCTTGCTCGCACACGCTTTTTCAGTTCTGCCCACAAATGTTCTATATGACAGAGGTCAGGGCTTTGTGATGGCTACTCCAATACCTTGACTTTGTTGTCCGTAAGCCATTTTGCCACAACTTTGAAAGTATGCTTGGGGTCATTGTCCATTTAGAAGACCCATTTGCGACCAAGCTTTAGCTACCTGACTGATGTCTTGAGATGTTGCTTCAATATATCCACACAATTTTCCATCCTCATGATGCCATCTATTTTGTGAAGTGCACCAGTCCCTCCTGCAGCAAAGCACCCCCACAACATGATGCTGCCACCCCCGTGCTTCATGGTTGGGATCGTGTTCTTCGGCTTGCAAGCCTCCCCCTTTTTCCTCCAAACATAACGATGGTCATTATGGCCAAACAGTTCTATTTTTGTTTCATCAGATCAGAGGACATTACTCCAAAAGTATGATATTTTTCCCATGTGCAGTTGCAAACTGTAGTCTGGCTTTTTTATGGCGGTTTTGGAGCAGTGGCTTCTTCCTTGCTGTGTGGCCTTTCAGGTTATGTCGATATAGGACTTGTTTTACTGTGGATATAGATACTTTTGTACCTGTTTCCTCCAGCATCTTCACAAGGTCCTTTGCTGTTGTTCTGGGATTGATTGATTCGAACCAAAGTACGTTCATCTCTAGGAGACAGAACGCGTCTCCTTCCTGAGCGGTATGACCATGGTCTCATGTTTATACTTGCGTACTATTGTTTGTACAGATGAACGTGGTACCTTCAGGCGTTTGGAAATTGCTCCCCAGACTTGTGGAGGTCTACAGTTTTTGTTCTGAGGTCTTGGCTGATTTCTTTTGATTTTCCCATGATGTCAAGCAAAGAGGCACTGAGTTTGAAGGTAGGATTTGAAGTACATCCACAGGTAGACCTCCAATTGACTCAAATGATGTCAATTAGCCTATCAGAAGCTTCTAAAGCCATTACATCATTTTCTGGAATTTTCCAAGCAGTTTAAAGGCACAGTCAACTTAGTGTATGTAAACTTCTGACCCACTGGAATTGTGATACAGTGAATTATAAGTGAAATAATCTGTCTGTAAACAATTGTTGGAAAAAGGACTTGTGTCATGCACTCAGTAGATGTGCTAACCGACTTGCCAAAACTATAGTTTGTTAACAAGAAATTTGTGGAGTGTTTGAAAAACTAGTTTTACTGACTCCAACCTAAGTGTATGTAAACTTCCAACTTCAACTGTAGATTCCCTTTGGACTGTAAAATGTAATTACTCAATATTGCCATCTGCCGACTTTTGGGCTAGCATCAAGTCTAGTTGAGGAATAAAGTCTAGTTATAAAAAGTGAGTGGTTTGAAGATAAAGCAAATATACACAATATCGACCAGATAACCAAGTGAATTCAAGAGGCGTACAAAGCTCTAATATCATGCTTTAATTGTAAGGGCAACAACCCTTTCAAATCTTTCAACGGTGGGGACCTGGCAGTGGTGGAAAAAGTACCCAATTGTCATACTTGAGTAAAAGGAAAGATACCTTAATAGAAAATGACAAGTAAAGGTGAATGTCACCTAGTAAAATACTACTTGTGTAAAAGTCTAAACGTATTGGTTTTAAATATACTTAAGTATCAGAAGTAAATGTAATTGCAAAAATATACTTAAGTATCAAAAGTATAAATCATTTCAAATTCCTAGTATTAAGCAAACTAGACAGCACAATTTTCTAGTGTTTTTTTTATTTATGTATAGCCAGGGGCACTCTCAAACACTCAGACATAATTTACAAAAGAAGCATTTGTGTTTAGTGAGTCCTCCAGATCAGAGGCAGTAGGGATGACCAGGGATGTTCTCTTGATGTGCATGAATTTGACCATTTTCCTGTCCTGTTGAGCATTCAAAATGTAATGAGTTATTTTGGGTGTCAGGGAAAATGTATGGGAGTAAAAAATACATCATTTTGTTTAGGAATGTAGTGAAGTAAAAGTAGCCAATATGAATAGTAAAGTACAGATACCCCCAAAAACGACTTAAGTAGTAGTTTAAAGTATTTTTACTTAAGTACTTTACGCCACTGGGAACCGTAGCAAGTAGGAACTGAAGTTCATTCACGAGGACGAATGATGTGGCAAAAATCAAAGGGCGAATCGCAAAGAAATAGTACCAGTGCATCCTTATCGCCCAAATTGTATGCGCCCTTTACACTACATTTTAGAAAATTTCCTGGATTGTATAAAAATGAATAGTTTTCGATTGTGAATATTCTACATAAAATGCTAATCGTGATTTGAAATTACACTTTTTGAAACATAAATATGTGTATTCGTCCGCCCCACTGAAGTACACAGCCATTTCCGGATTGTTTCTCTCCGGAGCAGCCTCCACCACCGCCATTGAAGGTCCAGGGTGTTCAGTGCAGCGGCAGCAGTCCGTCATCACTGGGGAAGCAAGTAAACAGCAAAAGGACATACAATCACCAGTATATTGACAACACATTTTCATATAAGTCTAACCAATTGGACTTTATACTAGCCTTTTCCTGGCTAGGATCTGAGAAGAAGCCGTAGTGTGTTAGCATTAGGAGACTCGGGAGGAGAGCAAAGGAACCGCCATGGCTCAGATCCTGCCTATTCGCTTTCAGGAGCACCTGCAGGTAACGTTATGTTGAATGAATGTGATATTTCTGAAAAATTACAATGTATTGCTTTCCTCATTCATTAGGATACTAACATAACCGACGAGTAACAAGCATCGCTGATCTCTGAATGAAAATGACCTCAACATAATGTTGGCTGAGTTAGCTAATCAATCGTCGCCCAGCTCGGTGGGACGCTGACGATGGATGACATTAGTTAACTAGATACAGTAACTATATAGATATCGTTTCTAACTAGCGAGCAAGTTGTCTTACGTATTGGTATGGACGGCGAAGTCGTTAGTAGGCCAATAACTGTTATTGTTATAGTTAGCTAACGTTAGCGACAATATAGGTAGTTTGCCAACTAACCAGTATGAGACCAGCTAACGTTAGCTTAGCCTAAATCTACTAGCTAGCTACTCACGTATGTGTCGTACTGCCTTGCTAGCTAGCTAGCTAGCTAGCAACCTTAAGGAAATACATTAATACCAATTCAGCAATAAACCTGTCAACTATGATGCCGGATGTTTTGGTGTTTATCAGCACGTTATAGCTAGCTAAATGTGATGACCATTAAACCCGGATCAAATATTAGTAAGTTAAAGTTAGCCAGTCACCTACAGTAGCTAGTTTAGCTAACATTCTTCCTGTCATACATCTGAACTATCAGGCGAGTTGAGTTTCATTTCCATTTACACTTGTTCTTGCCTCAGTTTTGAATAAACATGTCTAACTCCGCCGGCGTGAGTTCACTAGCTAACACCAAGCCTGACAGTCATTTCCCTCAATGTCAGTACTCAAGAATAGGCAACGTTTCATTCTTTCAGTCCCTAACAGTATCATGAATATCCTTTCATTCATGCCGATTAGGTTAAGTGGGCTGCCTGCCTCACGATTCTAGTGCTTTCCTGGTAGAAGTGAATGGACATTACCTTCTGAGTATACACACCTTGATAATATGAGAGCATGTCATCAGCAGGTGCATGACACACCTTCACACGTAAGCAGATAAGGCTTAGTCATGTACTTTTGCATTGGCTTTGTCATGTACTTTTGTATGAATGCATACTGACTAATGATTTTCCATCACAGATAAGTTTGATTACTGTTCTGTTAATTAAATATGTTTAAACTCTTGGGCAGTTTGGCTGTAGCTTATTTTCAGTGGACAATTTTATTATTACCTTTATTTAACTAGGAAAGTCAGTTAAGGACAAATTCTTATTTACAATGACTGCCTACACCGGCCAAACCCGGATGACGCTGGGCCAATTGTGTGCTGCTCTATGGGACTCTCAATCACGGCCGGTTGTGATACAGCCTGGATTTGAACCAGGGTTTCTGTAGTGACGCCTCAAGCACTGAGATGCAGTACCTTAGACCGCTGCGCCACTCAGGAGCCCAACAAAAATTACCTCAAGCACTAAAATGCTACACAAATGACATCTGACAGAGAAGACAATATAGTGTTAGACTCAGACCAATGATTAGGCAATATGTGTGACTGGGAGTGTTTGTGGTTTTGAATGACCACACCTTAGCCTGACATAGGCTACATCATGTTATGGTAACTCACAGTAGGTCAAGTTGAGGAAGTGGAAAACTTTTATGCTCGGAGTGCATGTATTGCGTCAAGACTGCTGTCTTGAAAGATCTCTAAGTGAGCTAGCTAATGAATAAATCAGTCTCTGGTGTTTTTGTGGAAATATGTTTTTTACATTGTGTTATTTTGTTGCTAGACACAATGCAAAGTTGGTTTGTTTTAAAGCATGTCTCGCGCATGCTTAGGAGAGATGGAAAGATGTAGTATTTATTTTTCAGTCAGAATGAAAGCTTTACTTCAATACTCATAGACAAAGTGCAGCGTGTGACTGAGACACTTTTGCTGTTACATTATGCAGTTTTGCCTCGACATCTGGAGTAGTGCTGTTTTTGCTATTACATTCATTCCAGTTTCTCTTCTATTTTCTGATGGTGTCTGAGCGGAATCACAACTGTAATTTCTCAGTATTTCAATCTGTGGTGTAAAATGATAGGATATTCTCCGGAGGATTATGGCTAACCACAGATGTTGGACAGGTGAAGGGATGAAACAAATATTTCTATCTCTTTCTGTCACTGTGAGCCAATGTTGTTGGAGGGCTGTCCCCTGTTTAGTCCCAAACACCAGACCTAGTATCCACTCCAGCCTTTACTGCTGCACAGTGCACTCACAGCAATAGCCCTTAGGGCCAGGATGATACCAGTATCGCAATATTTTTTTCTGTGGATAAATGAAAACACGAAGCAGACCTAACTCTTTGGTCCCTTATAAACCTGCTGTATGTAAAATATGATGTGCTTCAGCTTGGAAAATAAATACATGTGACTCTGGATGGCAACATAATGATGTTTGTTTCCAACGTTGGGGCTGTTTTCCTAAAGAAGTTAAAACCGTTTTGTTTTTCTTTGCCACAATACTAACGATTATCAAGATATTGGTATCGTCCCGGCCCTAATAGCACTCCATATCACCAATATACCTGTACTGAAGATAAAGTTGACTAAAATGTATCTAAATATAGCTTTTAGTTATTCATACATCACGTCTGAGGTTGACAAGCCCCTGCAAAGGCCTTTAGTCTGTGGTATTATAATGTACAGTTTATGGTGAGTTGTATGCCCTTGAAGGGTTTCTAATTGCAGGAGTGGGTGTTCCAGAAGATAGAGGAAGGTGGGACTGTTTAGATAATGTACTGGCTATTCTGTGAATTGAGATTGAGCTAAGCTGGCACTGTAGTTTGTAGCTGTAGGGTGTGGGAGGCAGGGGTGTTGTGCACCACATCCACCATCTCTTTCTCATGCATCCTGAGTGAGACTTAATACTAGTACTCTGTCTAAGAATGATAGATTTTGACTGAAATGACCAGTACTATGTGTGTAGAATTCACATTGTCCTCTGGTGAATGCTTCCGTTTTAAGGCCGTGTCAAGTTATTCTAGACATGAAAGCATTTTCAGTGCAAAGCCAGAGAATGATATTGTGCTCTCACTATGCATTGCATTTATTTACTAGATTCTGTGGCCTAACAGTGCCAGCAGCGCACACGTTTAGTGTAATAAGAAGTGAGGAGGTTATAACTGAAGTAGCCTATGCATCCTCTGATTTCTGTGTCATTGGCACGTCAGTCATTGTATGTGACTGATATATATACCCTGGGGAGTCCAGCTGCCATCACTAATGCTTTACTTGCATATGCTGTTTCATGCGTGTTTCACGGATGGTACAGAGCGAGGTATGAGCAGTGGATCATACAGCATGTTTCCCACACATTGTCCTTCAACTGGGCCATTCATAGTGGGCTGTAATTGGAAATGAAGACCCAAAGGTTCCCTTCAGTGTAGGTCACCCATTTACATGATGAAATGCAAAGCAGAGGACTATGGGGCAGCAGGTAGGCTAGTGGTTAGATTTTTGGGCCAGTAACAGAAAGGTTGCTGGATCGAATCCCAGAGCTGACAAGGTAAAAATCTGTTATGCCCCTGAGCAAGGCAGTTAACCCACTTCCCCGGGCGCCAAAGACGTGGATGTCGATTAAGGCAGCCCCCCGCACCTCTCTGATTCAGAAGGGGTTGGGATAAGTGAGGAAGACACGTTTCAGTTGAAGGCATTCAGTTGTACAACTGACTAGGTATCCCCCTTTCCTTTCTATTGTGATCATCTGTCAGTGTCCCTGTCAGGTTTATGTCCACACTCCCTCTGGAGTGTTTTCATAAATCTCTGCTGTGCTGTCAGGTATCTGGGGCGGTAGGTATAAGGCTCCATACACACAGGAGAGCTAACTAGCTCCCAGGAAACTACCAGAGCCTCACATTGCGCCAATTGGTGCAGTATGGTCACATGATCTGAGTTAGTCACTGACTCCTTTAACTTCTCAGGGATTGCTGGGGCGCTAGCGGGCTGCTCCCGACACTACCAGGTGAAATGTAAGGCGCCAAATTAAAAATCCCAAAGTTGAATTATTAAACATCCACCAATATACAAGTGTTCCATACTCATCAAAAGCTCTGTTTCTTGGCAATATCACAGCGTTGTCAGATTTCAAAAAGGCTTTACGGCGAAAGCAGCACATTTGATTGTTTGAGGTTAGCACCTCACATATTTTTTCCCATAGCCATGAATCGATTAGCCATCATGGCACACACATAACACATTTCACAGTGAAAACAAATCAATTACCTGTTGAAGAACTTCTGCTGAGGTCATCCTAAGTGTCCAACGAAGACAATCCATGGTTCTTTTGTTAGAAAAAGTAACGTCTTTTATCCATAAATCCTCCATTTGGTTCGCGCGTTATAATCAGAAACGACAGCCTCCACTAGTCCATTGAAACGTGACGCAAACTCGTTCATCTTATACCTATAAACTTGTCCAAGAACAATCAAACATAGTTTTAAATGTATCCTTAGGAACACTTTTACGTATATTTACTATTATAAATCAACCGGAATATAAACTGATCGATAAAGACGGTAAAAAAGACACTGCGTGCCTTGTCGGGCGCGCGCGCTGGGTACTGTTTACATAAAAAGTACACTTCCTGGTTTGCTCTCATTCTCTGGTCTAATTCATCCAAAATGAAATTTTACACTGTCTCGAGACTGTTGACATCTAAAGGAAGCGATGGGTACTGCATTCATATGCCCTTATATGGTCATTTCCATGAGGGAGGGGTTCCCAAATGAGCAATGTGTCAAAATCACTTTTTCCAGGACAGAAATTCCTCGGGGTTTCGCCTGCCATATGTGTTCTGTTTCACTCACAGACAAATGGTTAACACTTTTGGAAAATTCAGAGTTTCCTATCCAATGGTACTAAATATGTGCATATCCTATTTTCTGGGCCTGAATGGGAGGCATTTTACTTTGGGCACGCCAGGCTCTCCAAAACCGACCCCTCAGCTGCCACTCCCTAACAAGTTAAGGTCAGCCTCTCATATCTGCTTCTGTGATGTCAGTGCTCCAGTGGGCAGGCGATGGATGTTTTCTCTCACACACATCCAGCCCAGTACTGCTGTTCTAATACAGTACAGCCACAGAGACCCAGCCAGCTAAACTCAGTCAGGTCCATTACTTTTTATTTTTATTTAACTAGGCAAGTCAGTTAAGAACTAATTCTTATTTACAATGACTGCCTGCACCAGATAATGGCTATTTGTTCAGCCAGCAGCAGTACGGTCTGCTTTAAAGCACACTTCAGTTCACCCAGACTGACCCCAGAGGCTAAGGGAACCTCATGGTGAACTGCACCACTGGGCCTATACGTTGAAGCCTCCCATCCTCTTTATTTGCTCTCCCTCTGACGGTGTCCTCTGTCCTCATCAGGGGCCACTTGCATAGCTTGCATTTTTATAAATCAACCATTTATACAGCTGGCTGTATAGAACTGGACTTTTCCTCTCTCTGAGGTACAAGGGCTCTGACTGTTTTTCCAGGCAGTATTATTTTTTACACACCACACACGCTTGGTTTTCCTGGGAATTGGAGCTAGTGTCTTGAACATAATGCATGTTGGACTCCTATTCACTGAGTGAAGACATTGTGCCTGGCCCTGTGTTGACAAAGGCTTCCCTTGCAAGTAGTATTCTGTAACAGAGGGTGTGAGGAGTCAAGTTTCCTCGCCTGTGCCAAGTGTTTGTTTATATTGAGAGAGGAAAAACTGGATATGTCAAATATCTAAGCGCTTATCAAATATCTAGGCGATGTTTCACTTCAATAAGGCCACTATCTTTATATTCCTTCCCACTTTATTCAAGAGATGGCTAGTTGTCTCTTGATAAAATGTTTTTGATTACATGGCAGATGGTCCTGGGAGCATCTGTAAGAACACCTATCTGCTTGATGTGACCCTACATGTAGTTGTCTAGTATTATCCTACTAGGGCTGCTAGCACAGAACAGAACATGCGTCTCATTCTCTCTCTTTATGCAGCTTGAACAAGTTACAACAATGTAACCAGTTCAGCTGAAAATGAGATGCCCTACTCAAGGTCACATGCTGTACATTTCTCCTCCTACATGACTCTGCTCACTGCTTGAAAGTCTTTATGCATTTTACCACAGCAATAACCGTTGTCCAATGGCATTTAAATGGAATACATTACATTTTACCCCACCACTAAACTTTGTTTAGTGTGTAATAGGTGTTAAGAAACCTTGAAAGGACTTTTTATGCCTGCTCTCTTTAAAATGTCATCTTACTTTGAACTCTCACCTGGTAAGCAGCTGATATCTCGTGACATGCTTGTGAGGATATGGATTTGCTGAACACTTGACATTCCTCAGTGTAGGACACCTGAGCGTACAATAAAGCAGCAATTCATTTCACATAAAGGAAAAGCCACTAAACTATCTGGAAACCAACCCTCAGTCAGCAGAACTGGCTTGACCAGTAGATGGACTCCACTCTGAATTTCTCTTTTATCTCTCTCCTTTCCCCCTCTTCCCTTATATCTGTCAGACCAGAGCATCTGTCTTCCTTACCCCTGGGTTGGTGCTGGTCACATGTCCCCCGGCCCGTGGTCAATCTGTGAGACAATGGGCTCCTGCTTCCTGTTGTGGAGTAATAGAGCAGGTTGGAGCTGGACCCCCTGCAAGCCTCAGCACATCCTGCCCATCTTTGGATCCCTGTAGGACGCAGGGGCTTTTGTGCTGAGCAAGGTGCCCTTGTTCCCTTAAAGAAAGAGAGGAAAAGCAAGCCTCTTGTTAATTCAGCAGATGGATGCATGGGTCTGCGGCTCGCTCAGGTTATGATAAGTCTTCACATGGGGTTTGAGGGAAGTGTCTGATTTTCAGTTTAGCCTATTCATCTTAACATAAGCTTTGATTATAGCCAGGGAGAGAGAGTACAGTTGCATCTTGCCTTGGAATCTAATTCGTTCCACACAGTGCACCACTACTGTACCACTATCTGCCAGTGAGGCTGTAGTGTATTGGGTATCCATTTGATCCAGCCACTCCAGTGCATCTGGAACCAGGAGCTGCAAATCTATTATAGAGTTGCATCTAGATTTCCTGTCTGCTTCCCAGTGTTACGTAACAGAAGTATGCAGAGCATGCACCACTGTAGTGACATTTTAAGATCTAGTTAGGTGTTGTCATGTGATTTGTGACAGGGATAAGAGAGACATTGTTTGTGAAGGTAGTGGTAATGGATGATGAGAGGTCTGATGGATGAGGAGTGACTCACTGTGGCCTTGTGGCAGTCTGTCTGTTTCTTCCCGCAGCCTGGCTGGTGTCATTACTCATTTTAGTAGGTGAGACAATCATGCTCCCTTCATCCTTCGCTCTGTAAACCTCTTCATCCCTCTTTGTATCCCCAATCTCTCACTCTTACGCTTTCTCGCTCTGTTCTCTCTCGCCTCTTTCTCTCTCTCATCGTGCTGCCGTGGCAAAGTGAACTCAGACGTGGACACCCGCCAGATAAATAAGCGCGCCACTTTGCAGCAGCCGTGGCGCTAACATCTCTCCCTTTCTCACTCTCTCCTTTCTCACTCTCTCCTTTCTCACTCTCTCCTTTCTTACATCTGTCTTCTGTCAAGTCTTGCTCATGCTCCCCTGCTGTCTGCTTACATGTCATAGTTAATGCAGTGTTTCAATAGCATCTGGAATAAAAGGCATTGAGCCGGCATGTGTCCAAACCCACCACTCCAGCTATTGCCAAGGGGTAGGTAACCCAACACCAGGTCTGTGAGAGAAGAGGACACAACCTCATGACTAAATTAGTGAGTTTCCAGCCTCCTCCAGGTTGGTGTGTATAATGGTGTTAATTTGACTTGGTTTTACACACATTCCTTCTCAGTGATGTCATGCATGCCTATGTGGGGTGGCTATGTTAGTGCCTGCTTAGCGTGCGCTCATCATGTTATCCATGGTAATTTAGTGTGGACAGACAAATAAAATTGGTCAGATATACAACTTCCTCAAATGCTTTGGCATAGGCATCATGTCTAGAGGTTCAAATGCGTATCCTGTATACATACATTCCCTTTGATTTGTCAGCCATGGGTTTCTTCATTTTTTTGTAGAATGATATGCACTTCATTTTGAATAACATTGGTGAACTTCTCCAGGGCCTTGTCTGACAAGGCATCAGTGTCTTCATTTTACAAATGTCACCACGAATGTCACCACAAACGTCCGAGCCTCCAACCAGGTTTGTTTCAAACACAAATCGTCATAGTCCTGTCATCAGTCAGGTTTTATAAATGGAATCTCTTGAATAATGGCCTTGCATATCTTAAAAAGTAGTAGTATGTGTTCTGTTCTGGGCTTGGATAAGGCCAAGCTTATCTTTAGGGAGATAGTAACCTTTGTAGTGTGTTTCCGTGTGAGTGTCCTGTGCTGCTGAAGTCACCCACAGTTGGCGGCAGGTAGCCTAGTGGTTAGAGCGTTGGACTTGTAACCGGAAGGTTGCAATGTCAGAATCCCCGAGCTGACAAGGTAAAAATCTGCCTCTGAACAAGGCAGTTAACCCACTGTTCCCCGGGCGCCGAAGATGTGGATGTCGATTAAGGCAGCCCCCCGCACCTCTGATTCAGAGGGGTTAAATGCGGAAGACACATTTCAGTTGAAGGCATTCAGTTGGAGGGATGTACAACTGACTAGGTACCCCCCTTTCCCAGTGGCCAGGCAGCTCTAAATGTAACTGAGTGTCTTTCCTGAGGGATGAATCGTGTTTGGCTCCATTGTCTACTGTTCAATTCAGTTGGGGATCGTTACTTCTTACGCACTGCCTACAGAGTTCCCTTCCACCGACCAATAGCAAGGTCAGGGCATCCCTCCAGCCAATGAGTGATGGTTACGCTGCTGTGACGTCATCAGTGCCATACTAAATGGCACCCTAAACTGGAGTGTACAGGAACTGATGCATCTATCTGTGTAATAGGATTGCGACCATACAATTAGATGGGTAGCTAGCTCTCTTACTCTGTTTTTGTCACTTCTGTAGTAAAGATAAAGCAGAGTTCCTGCTTATTAACTCTGTCTTTAACCTATCACCCCAATAGCCCTTTTAATGGGCTCTTAAGATACTTTCACAGAACTTTCGACTTAGCTGTTTTCTTAATTTGATGAAGAGAATTTGTCCAAGAAGTCAAATGAATAACTTTGGTCAGAATGCATTGTCTGAGAGTAAGCCATATCGGTCTGTAGGCTATTATATTTCTGTGTGTGCAGTGTTTCTTCCTTTCAAAAGTTTCGAGCTGGTTTGTGACAGATTGTGGTAAATTGCATAAATTCCATTGCTCCACACTCACAAGGGAGATTTAGAACGCTGGTCTATCGCTAGTCTAAACTGTGGCACAAATTGACTATCTTTTCATAAATTTAATGGAGGTGTGAATGTTTCAGTCCGAGAGTCTCTTCTCTGACACTAGAGTCCTGCATCAGTCAACAACAACAACAATTACTGGCGGTGTTCCTGGAATTTAGGGAGAACTTAGGTAACTGCAATAACTTACACTAGACATGTGGACTGACGATTTTGGAAAAATAGGCACGGTGATATTTTGGTTTCTCTCCCTCTAAAAACAGGAAGAAATCATTGAAAGTAACAAACGGTATTTATTTACCACAGTGTGAAAGAGTGATAGCTCCTATAGAAAGTGAGTTTCTGAAACACCAAGTCCTTTTTTGCTGATGTGAAGAAGAAATGTAATCAAAGAGTCCAGCGAGGATTTGTCAGCATAAAGCTGAGTGACTGACTCATTCGTGGCTTTGGATCAAAATAAATAAGTACCAACATTCTTACTGATAGTCTTTAAATGTTTTGACCAAGTTAATCTGCTCATGTTGTGTGTTTAAATTATTTGTGACATTGTGGTTACAATGAAGAATGTAAATGATATAAATAAAATAAATCCTGTTCATAATGAATAATCAGATGTTGCAAGCTTGTCATTTTTCCTTTTTTTATACGATTTTATTTGATATTTTTATAGAAACGACAACTATAGGCCTAAGGCCTATGGGTTTAACCTTCTGAATTAATGATTATATTGAAGATGGACTGAAACATTCACACCTCCATTAATACAAAAGGATCGTCTAATAGCTTGGCTAGGTGTGACAAATCCCCCAATTTGTGCCACAGTTTAGACTACAGATAAATGCTACAGTCAGTCAGAGTTAAGTCCTTTTGTAAAGTGTAGTCTAATGGCCAAAAATGGGCAAACTTACAATGTATTCAATGCTTAGAGAATTTAAGGTTTTACATTTCCTCATGCAACTGCAAAATGCCGGATAAAGCACAGTATTTGTTCATCAACCTCTTTTATGCTTTTGTTAATAATATAATGATAGACTCTTTGAAAATGCAGATGTTTATTTCAGCTACTGTACAGCTCAGTTCAATTTTAGTTGCGCTTCCCCCCCAGCTCCATGACCACGGGTAAAACCTTGCTGAGAAGGCCTCCCGTGTGGCGCGGCGGTCTAAGGCACTGCAGTGCTTGAGGCGTCATTACAGACCCGGGTTCGATCCCGGGCTGTGTCGTAGCCGGCTGCACCCGGGAGACTCATGAGGCGACGCACAATTGGCCCGCCGCCGTCCGGCCCATGTGTCTTACCAGTGAACTTCTGAGTGTTCATCATTAATACTGTGTCTCAGAAGTTTCTGTCCATGACCGATGCAACCTGAAAAAGTGTTAAAAGACAGAGTTAATGAGTACTTGAGGTGACTGAGAAAGTCTGGACATGTCCTGCTCTCCCTTGTGTGAGGAATTAGGCACTTTACTATGTAGGCTACAAAAAACATTGTCCTGTTGGTTTTTGTCAGACTGCACAGTAGCCTAATAAACTGTTTTAAAACAGGTTTTCTAATCAAATTCGATAATATATTTGTACCACTGCAGATGCTGTGTATTTTATTATAGAGTTGTCGGTTTACGGTAGTGATGGACAGTTGGAGGCATTTAGAAAATAATATATTTTCAAACTTGTTTTTCACAAGTGTAGCAGTTTGTGAACTCTTTGCGAATGGTAAATTACTGTAATTAATACATTCATTCAATACATTGGAATACAAAAGAAGCCATCCACCCATGATGGACTAGCAGGACAATACTATTATCAAGAAGGAGGGTAGACAAGGATTGCACAGTAGCCTAATAAACATGCTATAATTTTTTTTTAAATAAAGTAACACAATAAAATAACAATGGCGAGGCTATTTACAGGTGGTACCGAGTCAATGAGTAAAATGCATTTTATTTTTTCTTGGAATAGAAACACCATGAATCAATCCCATATAGTCTTTTAACAAAAAAGGTTTTAAAGTCTCTAGTAAAGCCAATATTAAAAACAGTCAAATGCATTCCTGAATTAGCCGACATTTTGCGGTTTATTCATTGTTTAATTATTCAAGGCTCCCTTTTGTTATTTTGTTTTATAACTAAAATGCTTGACTGTAATTAAAGACCTGTACTGTATGCTTTGACAATAAGTAAGTTATGCTAAAACAGCTACAGTAAACAGGACTCTTAGGCCTCCAGCTCCATGTCATTTCAGTAACTGCTTCTCAAAGATGCCCCCTGGTGGTCAAACTAGCATTAATGGCAGCAATGGCGGACAATTAAATAACTTTAGAATTCTGCGGCACCCCGCAAGCTGTGCTGCAGTATGACACAACTTTTTAAAGGAAGAACCACTCTGTCATTGAAAGGGACCCAGGCTGCTACACATGCGTGAAAGAATGCGGTCCCGGCCGGTTGGGGCTGTGGAGGGTGTGTCTCACCATTGATAAAGATGCAGGCCCTTCCTGGAAATGTGGTTTGTGTTAGCTGATTAGCAGTGGGCCAAGCTGTCTGAGGGGTATTAACAGAGGAGACACTAAAGTTGACCCATGTGCTTTCTATTCTCTACACTACACCCTCAGGCCTGATTCCGGTAGCTGGGTTACCTGGATATGTCAACAACGAATTAGCACTTGTGTGCAGCAAAAGAGCACGTTTGAATTGTTTTAAATTGTCTGGCCTAGGCTACATTGTTTTGAGTAGGCTACATTAATCCAATCAAGTTTAAAAAAAAATGTTTTTATCAAAAACATTTGCATTTTGGCCAGTAACCTGTAAACCAGGCTACTGGTTATGATTTGAAGAGATTAGGTCTCCATGTTTGTACTTCATGTGCACTTTTATAGAATCGAGGACATTATCTAAGGGAATTCCAGCATTAAAAAGCCTGGAATGACATGTCTTCCAAGATTTGCTTTGTGAGGTGGAATAAAATACTTTGCTTACATTCCCAAATTGTATGTTTGGCCTATGTGTACAAATATTTATTTAAAGAAAATAATGAATCTGCCATCTGATATTGTGTGAAATGTCTGAATAGTTGTGGTGAGCCATGGGGGGTTGTGCCAAACAGCTGCATACAGAACAGTTCTGTAGCAGTGATGTTTTCTGCTTGGGGCAGCAATTTAAAACGCTTCACCCCCTACCCTGTCCCCTGCAGAGGTGGCATCTCAGCCCTGTGTGTCTGTGTCTTGAGGGCGCTCCCTGTTTTTTTTTATCTTCAGTTTAAATTCAACTCCCCTCAGTGTCAGATATGTGATCTGAAAGCAAACTCAGTTTTGGCTGCATTTCAGGTCTGAGCAGCTAGATAGATAGATGGAGGATTCTCCCTCAGCCCCTAGTAGCCCTGGAGGGAGAAGGAGCTCCCTGGCTTGCATCGCTAATGAGCCTCAGCCTAAACAAATACCTGCAGGTTGTAGTCTAACTATTACTCTGTAACAATCACAGACACATTATCCCTGGCAGCCCTAGTCCAGTAAACACATTACAGTCCCACATTACACAACTAGAATATGGTGAGGAAAAATCTGTCTGACTTATCCTCAGAAACGCAGTGCCACCAAATGTTACCATGACCCTTCTCAGTGATAAATGGGTCCATGGGCACAGTATGCAACACTTCCCTGCAGACAGCAGGTTGTTGCTGTGTCAGGGTTTAAGAGTCAGTATAAGTTTGAGGCTGGTCTATAGGTACTGTGCCAGTCAGGCCTGGCAGACAGACTGGGTGACAGAGTGGTGCTGTTAATCTAGCCTCCTGCAGGTCTTGGAACTCCGGTTAACCCCTTGTGTTCCTCTTCCTCATGCAGGCTGACTATACAGTCTCTGTGTGTGTTATGTTATCATTCTGAGTTCAACAACCGGTCAGAACAGGATAGGGAGACACTACTGAATTCTGGTTGTTTTAGGGTGGTATAGTCTGTTCCCCTGCAGGAACTTTCTGGAACATCTATTTAAAGAGTCACAGAAATAGGGTGTGTAAGAATCACCATAATGCCTTGTCATTGTTAGTACATTTGAAAGGTCATGGCTAATTTGCATAACTTAGTGGAATTAAATTGGCGAGTGTCTATTTTATTTGTCACACGCACAGTGTGCAGAGCCTAGTTTGAGGAGCGGAATAGTCTGCGAGAGCACCTCAAAGCTGGTACCGGAGTGAAACTGCTTTTATAAGTGCAGCCATTGCGCAACACATAACAATTCTAAATGCAATCGCGTGTTAAACTGTTTTGATGGCCACGATTCAAGAGCTACAACACTAAACAAAAAATATTAACGCAACATATGAAGTGTTGGTCCCATGTTTCATGAGCTAAAATAAAAGATCCCAGAAATTTTCCAAACACAAAAAGCTTCTTTCTCTCAAATTATGTGCACAATTTTGTTGTGCACATCCCTGTTAGTGAGCATTTCTCCTTTGCCAAGATAATCCATCCACCTTAAAACTGTGGCATATCAAGAAGTTGATTAAACAGCATGATCATTACGCAGGTGCACCTTGTGCTGGGTACAATAAAAGGCCACTCTAAAATGTGACAGGCATAAGCTACGGACAACGAACACAATTGCATTTTATCAATGGCAATTTGAACGTACAGATACTGTGACGGGATCCTGAGTCTCATTGACATGCCATTATCATACTTTTTTTTTAAGGTATCTGTGACCAACAAATGCATATCTGTATTCCCCGACATGTTAAATCCATAGATTAGTTAAAAATAAAGAAAAGCCGCACACTCTAGGAGCTCGGATGCAAAAAATATTTATGTCCAACGTTTCGACAGGCAAGCTGTCTTCATCAGGGTTGGTCACAGGTTTTTTTTTTTTTTTTACTGTTTGTTGACTGGTTAATGAGGGTCGGTTAGTCAGCAGCAAAATGTACCGAAATGTGATTCCCTACTTGTCATCAGACATGCATTCTTGTTTGACTGACACCTCAAATGTTCAACACATTATTACATGTTGCAGTTCTAGTTGGTGTTGACATACCGGTATATGAACTGAGCCAAATGTAACACGAGGTTGTGAACAGGACATTGGACACCACATTGATAGGGACTCTGCAATGTTTTACGTTGGCCAAAGATAACCTCCCAGCCCCCCTCCATACTCCAGGTCCTGCCCTCCACAGTCCAAGAGACCATGCAGCTCTGCTCTGGTGCATCTCTCTGGAGTGCTGCTCAGTGTCAGGCTCAATGACATCACCAGTCAGTCACACAGCAGCACACTCCTGAGCTGATGTTAAACCCCTGACATAACACTTGTTTAGCCATGGCCTTTCATTCATCCCATCTAATGGTGCAGATAGGCCTGCTGTACAACCTGCAGTTTTGTCAACCTTATTACTTTCTTGGTTGACTAAGTTACAAAATGTAGAAGTTATGACCCATTGACAAATGTCAGTGTTTTATTTTTTTAATTGAATTTGCCCTTTTCCCATGTTCTCTTCCCACCTGTCATTCTGTCTGGCACCAGTTGACAGTGAAGTCCAATAAAAATGTTGATCTTCCTATAATAGCAGTTTGAGAGAGGCCTGCTATGGGTTGACCTTATTGCTATTTATTGGATTATTTTAGAGCCCCTCAAAGTGTTTCTGTTTCAGCTGGTTTCTTCTACTTCCCAGGTTATTGAAAGCTAAATAGCACCTAACTTTTCTACTCTTTCCCACCCCCCTTCTCTCAGCTCCAGAACTTGGGTATTAACCCAGCCAACATTGGGTTCAGCACCCTGACGATGGAGTCGGATAAGTTCATCTGTATCCGGGAGAAGGTGGGTGAGCAGGCACAGGTGGTGATCATCGACATGGCTGACCCCAACACGCCCATCCGCAGACCAATCTCTGCAGACAGCGCCATCATGAACCCTGCCTCCAAAGTCATTGCACTTAAAGGTATGCCAATTGGAACTGACAGTCCAAATTTAATTTAGCCTTTATTAAACCAGGATAAAATCCCTTTGAGGTTAACCTCTGCAGGGAGTTATTTGTACGTACAAGAGTTATCATACGTAGGCTTACATTTCATACACTTAAGATTGTGTTGATGTTTTTATGGATGTAGTGCAGCATTTACCTCTTAATGGGCCTGCCTATCTTCATGATTCAGTTTTTACATGTTTGTGTAATGTAGCCAGCAGATTTCTGTCAACATCCAACATCCATTCAGTGAAGTAAACATCTGTTCACGTCCACATACAGCTATTTATATTTTGTTTTGTAAAGTCATTTTGATTGGCCCAGCCGGCCTCTTGCCAGACATTCGGTTTACTGACCTGTGACCCAACAGAAGTGTGATTTTTACGGTCTTGTTCAGCAGCCATAATTGCCTTGTCTGTTTTTGTTTTGTTTTTGTTTCTCTGTTTTGTTTGTTCTTTTTTAATTTCTTTACCGCTTTCTTATGTGTATGCAGACGGTGAGTTAAAATTTCAGTACACCTGAGTTGTGGAAGTTTTAAATCCTGTTTTTAAATCAGTATATTAAGTCCACACTAGCTAGGGTCAATAGAAAACACCCTCACCAGTCTCTTCTTACATATTAGACGCATGTAAACCAAGCTATTAGCACCATGTTACCATCCAGCATGAGACTGATTCCCATTGTGCCAGTCCCATTGTACTCTATATTCCAAACCCTGTCTGCATATAGTTGATCAATTTGTCAAAATACACTGATTGGACTTTTTAATATGGAATCAGGACAAATCCATACCATATTTTTTAATACATGCTATATTCCATATACGCGTGTTTAAGCTATTGTCTAAGTATTAGGCCATCTAAACAGGATTTAGCTTTCACAACCATCTAGCTTGAATGTTGGCATTACATCTATTTTTTTCTTAATGTACCATTGATTTAGTATCTGTTTTGGGGGTGGAAATATTGTGGGTCAAATTCTGATTTTAGCTACATTTCTGTTTACACAAATGTATGCTGTGTGCCATTTGGATTCCCTGCCCCAGTTACTCTGTGTTCAAAAGTAATGTTTCCCAACCCCATGGGTGCCTACAGGTTTCACTACCGTTGTCATAACAGCTGGGTAGTTTATCATTGCTCTAAGCTTGTTATTTAATCCTGAAACAAGACCACATAAGTTTGAGATAAAGCAGTAAATAGACGTGAGCTAGGTTACTATGTTATGTTTCATCTTTTATTAAAACGTTTAGAATTCCCTCATAGCTAGCCAACTATCATGGTAGATCCAAAGTTCTAGGCAGGGAATGTGCCCTGGGTGATGTTGAATCAGTGTTCATGCTCTGATGGTAGCTCTGCTCATATAGTATTGATTAGATGATACACAGAGCATTCTGAAGGTATTCAGACCCTTTGACTTTTTCCACATTTTGTTACATTATAGCCTTATTCTAAAATTGATTCAATTGTTTTTCCCTCATCTAAAAAAATACCACATTTACAAAGTACCCAGTACTTTGTTGAAGCACCTTTGGCAGTGATTACAGCCTCGGGTCTTCTTGGGTATGGCGCTACAAGCTTGGCATACCTGTATTTGGGGAGTTTCACTCGTTCTTCTCTGCAGATCCTCTCAAGCTCTGTCAGGTTGGATGGGGAGCGTCACTGCACAGCTATTTCCAGAAATGTTAGATTGGGTTCAAGTCTGGGTTCATTCAGAGACTTGTCCCGAAGCCACTCCTGTGTTGTTTTGGCTGTGTGCTTAGGGTTGTTGTCCTGTTGGAAGGTGAACCGTCGCCCCAGTCTGAGAACCTGCTCAGGACCATCAAGGAGCTCTCTGTACTTTGCTCCGTTCATCTTTCCCTCGATCCTGACTAGTCTCCCAGTACCTGCTGCTGAAAAACATCCCAACAGCATGATGCTGCCACCACCATGCTTCGCTGTAGGGATGGTGCCAGGTTTCCTCCAGACGTGACGCTTGACATTCAGGCAAAAGAGTTAGAGAATCTAGAGTTAGACTAGAGAGTCTTGTTTCTCATGATCTGAGAGTCCTTTAGGTGCCTTTTGGCAAACTCTAAGCGGGCTGTCATGCCTTTTACTGAGGAGTGGCTTTTGTCTGGCCACTACCATAAAGACCTAATTGGTGGAGTGCTGCAGAGATGGTTGTCCTTCTGGAAGGTTCTCCCATCTCTATAGGAACTCTGGAGCTCTGTCAGAGTGACCATCGGGTTCTTGATCACCTCCTTGACCAAGGCCCTTCTCCTCCTATTGCGCAGTTTGTCCGAGCAGCCAGTTCTAGGAAGAGTCTTGGTGGTTCTAAACTTCTCCCATTTAAGAATAATGGAGGCCACTGTGTTATTGGGGACCTTCAATGCCGCAAAAACATTTTGGTGCCCTTCCCCAGATCTGTGTCTTGACACAATCCTGTCTCTGAGCTTTACGGACAATTCCTTTGACCTCATGGCTTGATTTTTGCTCTGACATGCACTGTCACCTATGGGACCTTATATAGATTTGCCTTTCCAAATCATGTCCAATGTCTAACATTGCCCCTCCTCCCACTCCTGTCTTTTACACAGGCCTAAAATGCTTGAACAAACATCTGGTTTGAAATTAAATTCCTGGGATTTCCATACTGACAGACAGACATCCCTGTGACAGTAGTGCTCTCTGTCCTTCTGTCCTAAGTTGCCTGTCTCTTTCTCTTTGTGACCATGTGTTTTCCCTGACCGCTTTCAGCAACCATTAATTTATGTGAATACTGAGTGGTTAAGTATTATTACTGAGATGGACACTACCTAATAGCCAGTCCACTTGCAGGATATCTATAGTTTATATCAGTGAGGGTGGGATGCTTGTCTGATCCTATGTTTGGAGGAGGACTCATTATTGGTCTATGTGGGCTACAATCCAATAGGCCTATGTACTGATTTCAGGAGTGGATTTAACCAAACATAACCACATAGTATGACTGTCACATGCAATTTAGTTTTGGAGCTCACCGTTGAGAGGTGAGAAAAGCGACTTGTAGCGCCTAAGATGGTAAAACAAGCATAGGCTATGGACTGTGGCAATAAATAATACACATTTGAAGCAAAAAGCAGTCGTGAAATTATACTGGATTAGCATTCCCAATCATCTGTGTTGTAGCCACTGTAGGACAGAATTAGTGGGAAACGCAGGGCGGTGGTCACTAGCATAGTAGCATTGCTAGCTACCTTCTCATCTTCCTATTCCCTAATATGCATTCAGACAGGGCCTCCCCTCCCTCTCAACCACTCTGCTAAGTCTGTCATGATGGTTTAGTCACCCTGGGGGATGGGAACATCAGAATACACACTGTGTGCAGATTCTCACCATGCACACTTTAATTTGCTTAATCTGTTCCAATCAAAATTAACTTTGTTGAATACAAAATGTGGCTGCCGACGCTATAATTGGTGCACTGCAAACTAGTCTGATGCTGTGATTGTGAGTCGTCGGCTTTCGCTGTCACTGATAACACAGCTAAAATAATTCTGCAGCTTTTGGAAGTTAATTGCTTTTTGTGATTTACAATTAGCTTTGGATATGGTAAATGAACAGGGAATACATTAATGCTTCTTAATAAGGCTTTAGATTACCTATTTAATGTTTATTCACCCAAAACTAATCAAACAAAACACAGGTGAGTAACCTTTTCTAACCTATCATCATTGATATGTTAACACTATTAAATAACATGTAACAACGCGCAGTCTTAATCACTGTTGAGAACCCCTCTTCTCCATTAGTTTGTGGTTTTATTTGCCAGTCCCCAAACACACTGTGCCACATACTGTGTCTTTCCTCTCCCTTTAATACTGTCCATAAGTATTAATTAGTCCTCTCCTCTTCTTATATTTGACCTTGATGCAGATATGTAATATTTTAGTGGTTATCTGTAAACATTTAGCTTTTCTTTTCTTTGCTTAATCTCTATATGACTGCTGTTTTAGTAAGTCATGGTGACCTCCTTGCCTGATGCTCTCTCTGAGCCATGACTACCAACATTTCGAGCTTGACTCTCGTTACTCAAGTGGAATTTGGTATTTACTTTACCTTTCCCTCAGTCCGATGTGTGTGTGGCTCTCTATAACTCTGACCTGCGTGTGTGTTGACTTAGCTCTCAGAGTAGCCACAACGGGTTGTTCTCCCATGCGATGCCCCTCTCTCCTCCCTCTGCCCTTCTCAGCCGCCAAAACCCTTCAGATCTTTAACATTGAGATGAAGAGCAAGATGAAGGCCCACACCATGACTGATGACGTCACCTTCTGGAAGTGGATCTCCCTCAACACAGTGGCACTTGTGACCGACAATGCCGTCTACCATTGGAGCATGGAGGGGGACTCCCAGCCAATCAAAGTCTTTGACCGGCACTCCAGCCTGGCGGGCTGTCAAATCATCAACTACCGTACTGACGCCAAGCAGAAGTGGCTGCTGCTCATTGGCATCTCCGCACAGGTTACGGTCTTAAACACACACACACACACGCATATTCGTGCAAGCGCACTCACACTATATTATGGTTGTAAATATGGGTAAGAGGTCTGTCGGTGATACCGCACTCCACAATGCAAGCTAGTTTGCAGGGATTTGTGGTCTTGCATGATGTCTACTTTGATGCTAATTAGTATTTTTGGATCTGAGAATAAATAGAGCCAAATATAATGATAAAAGTCATCTTGTCTGCGAGATTTACATGGTTATCACAACGTCACGCCAGGGTAAGCCTACACAAAACACAGCCCCTATTTCAAGTGTTTCTAAAATCCCCTATGGTGAAGAAAAATGAAAGGTGGAAAAATGATTGGAACCATTTTCCCTATTTGACTGCTAGGTTTTATAGGTATTATGACATCTCCACTGTGGGGCTCTATGGTCAGGTGCTGCTAAGAAGGACCTAGAAAAACTGCAGCAGGCCCAGAACAGAGCAGCACATCTTGCTCTTCACTGTAATCAGAGGGCTAATATCAGTACTATGCATGCTAGTCTCTCTTGGCTAAGAGTTGAGGAGAGACTGAATGCATCACTTCTTATTTTTTAAGAAGCATTAATGTTTTGAAAATCCCAAATTGTTTGCATAGTCAACTTATACACAGCTCTGACACACACACCCCCACCAGACTTGCCACCAGGGATCTTTTCACAGTCCCCAAATCCAGAACAAATTCAAGTTGGCGTCCAGTATTATATAGAGCCATTATTGCATGGAACTCCCTTCCATCTCATATTGCTGAAATGAACAACAAACCTGGTTTCAAAAAACAGATAAAAGCAACATCATTGCACAACACCTGCCACCTCTTTGACCTAGATATTGTGTGTATGTACTGATATGTAGGCTGCGTGACATTTTAAATATATGTAGGTCTGTCCTTGAGCTGTTGTCTATTAATGTATTGTGTCATGTTTTGTGTGGACCCCAGGAGTAGCTGCTGCTTTCGCAACAGCTAATGGGGATCCAAATCAAATACAAAAAAAAACAACTCCTCCATGACAGTGAATATCCCTAATCACACACGCGGCGGGCCTTAGCATGCACCATCAAACTCGATCGACTGACTGATAAGCAGAACATTGCATACCCTGTTGCTCTGTAGCTAATGTGTTTGATGTGTTTTCTCTGCTGCAGCAAAACCGTGTGGTGGGTGCCATGCAGCTGTACTCTGTAGACAGGAAGGTGTCACAGCCCATCGAGGGCCACGCTGCAGGCTTTGCCCAGTTCAAGATGGAGGGCAACACAGAGGAGTCCACACTGTTCTGCTTTGCTGTGAGAGGACAGGCCGGAGGAAAGGTAGGACATGGGAAGAGAAGAGGGAGAAAGGACTGGCAGGTTAAAGTCTATTGTGGTTGGGAGATATTTTTTCATTTTCATTTGACAAATCTGGTTTAAATAATGTCATTATAACCAGATTACCACTAAGTGGTTGAAATCTGGTTGTATTGACGTCATTGCGACCAGTTTTGCCCGTTGGCTAAGCACTTTGTAGATGACCGTAAATGACAATTGTTCTCAATGATCCTCTCTAATGTAGTTGCACATCATTGAGGTGGGCACCCCAGCCACAGGGAACCAGCCTTTTCCAAAGAAAGCAGTGGACGTGTTCTTCCCTCCAGAGGCTCAGAATGACTTCCCAGTGGCCATGCAGGTACATCATAGCTATGTACTGTACGTATCACTGTTATACCCATTTCACACTACTGAGCCATGCCAAGCTGTGCTGCAGTGGCCTGGTTATGGGCACCATAATTGCATGCTGGAAAGGAGAACATTTCAGATCCGGCACAGTACGGTTTGGGTCTGCACAATAGTGTGAAAAGGGCATCAGTGTTAGCCAATGATACCTGTTAGGTACCTTGGACTGTACTATTCACTGTTCGCCACTGTTAGACCAGGTCACCCTGACATTGTGGCAATGACTGCACATAGTGAAGAGGGGTGTGCAAATCCCTGATGACCTGAAATGGTCCATTCACACACAGTGTGGTGAAGAAGGTGCAACGAGGCTGAAGGAGGCTGAAGAAATTCAGCTTGGCCCCTAAGACCCCTCTACAGATGCACTATTGAAAGTATCTTGTCAGGCTGTATCACTGCCTGGTACAGCAATTGCACCGTTTGCAACCGCAGGGCTCTCCAGAGGGTGGTGGGGTCAGCCCAGCACATCACTGGGGTCACACTTCCTGCCCTACACGACATTTACAGCAACTGGTGTCACAAGAAGGCCAAGAAGATCATCAAGGACCTCAGCCACTGCATTTACACTCCGCTACCATCTAGAAGGCGAAGACGGTACAGGTGCATTAAAGCTGGGACCTAGAGACTGAAAAACAGCTTCTATCTCCAGGCCATGAGACTGTTAGTCACCACTAGCTGGCCTCCGCTCAATACCCTGCCCTGAACTTAGTCACTGTTACTAGCCAGCTACCACCCAGTACTCTACCCTGTACCTTAGAGACTGCTGCCCTATGTACATAGTCATTGAACACTCGTCATTTTAGTAATGTTTACGTACTGTTTTACCCACTTCATATGTACAGTGCCTTTGGGAAAGTTTTCAAACCCCTTGACTTTTTCTGCATTTTGTTACGTTACAGCCTTATTCTAAAATTGATTAAATAAAAACAATTCCTCAGCAATCTACACACAATACCCCATAATGACAAACAAAAACAACAGGTTTTTAGACATTTAAAAACAAAAACAACTAGCGGATATCACATTTACATAAGTAGTCAGACCCTTTACTCAGTACTTTGTTGAAGCACCTTTGGCAGCGATTACAGTCTCGAGTCTTCTTGGGTATGACGCTACAAGCTTGGCACACCTGTATTTGGGGAGTTTCTCCCATTCTTCTCTGCAAATCCTTTCTAGCTATGTCAGGTTGGATGGGGAGCATCGCTGCACAGCTATTTTCAGGTCTCTCCAGAGATGTTCAATCGGGTTCAGGTCCGGGCTCTGGCTCGGCCACTCAAGGACATTCAGAGACTTGTCCTGAATCCACTCCTGCGTTGTCTTCGCTGTGTGCTTAGGGTCGTTGTCCTGTTGAAGGTGAACCTTCGCCCCAGTCTGAGGTCCTGAGTGCTCTGGGGCAGGTTTTCATCAAGGATCTTTCTGTACTTTGCTCCGTTCATATTTCCCTCGATCCTGACTAGTCTCCCAGTACCTGCCCCTGGAAAAACATCCCCACAGCATGATGCTGCCACCACCATGCAGGGATTGTGCGAGGTTTCCTCCAGACGTGACGCTTGGCATTCAGGCCATAGAGTTCAATCTTCATTTCATCAGATAGAGAATCTTGTTTCTCATGGTCTGAGAGTCCTTTAGGTGCCTTTTGGCAAATTCCAAGTGGACTGTCGTGCCTTACTGAGGGGTGGCTTCTGTCTGGCCACTCTACCATAAAGGCCTGATTTGGTGGAGTGCTGCAGAGATGGTTGTCCTTCTGGAAGGTTCTCCCATCTCCACAGAGCAACTCTGGAGCTCTTCCAGTGTGTCTATCAGGTTCTTGGTCACCTCCCTGACCAAGGCCCTTCTCCCCCGATTGCTCAGTTTGGCCGGTGACCAGATCTAGGAAGAGTCTTGGTGGTTCCAAACTTTTTCCATTTAAGAATGATGGAGGCCACTGTGTTCTTGGGGACCTTCAATGCTGCATAAGTTTTTTGGTACCCTTTACCAGATCTGCGCCTTGACCCAATCCTATCTCGGAGCTCTACGAACAATTCCTTCGACCTCATGGCTTGGTTTTTGCTCTGACATGCACTGTCAACTGTGGGAACTTTATATAGAGAGGTGTGTGCCTTTCCAAATCATGTCCAATCAATTGAATTTACCACAGGTGGACTCCAATCAAGTTGGAGAAACATCTCAAAGATCAATAGTAAAAGGATGCACCTGAGCTCAATTTCGAGTCTCCTAGCAAAGGGTCTGAATACTTATGTAAATAAGGTACTTATGGTTTTTGTTTAATACATTTGCAAAAATTTCTAAAGCTGTTTTCACCTTGTCATTATGGGGTATTGTGTGTCGATTGTGGAGTTTATTTAATCCATTTTAGAATAAGGCTGTAACGTAATAAAATGTGGTACAAGGGAAGGGGTCTGAATACTTGGTGAATGAACTGTATATCCTCCGAGTACAAAACATCTAACCATGACATACACTGACCAGGTGAACCCAGGTGAACGCTATGATCCCTTATTGATGTCACTTGTTAAATCCACTTCAGTCAGTGTAGATGAAGGGGAGGAGACAAGTTAGAGAAGGATTTTTAAGCCTTGAGACATGGAATGTGTATGTGTGCCATTCAGAGGGTGAATGGGCAAGGTAAAGATGTAATTGCCTTTGAACGGGGTATGGTAGTAGGTGCCAGGCGCACCGGTTTGTGTCAAGAACACTGCTGGGTTTTTCACACTCAACAGTTTCCTGTGTGTATCAAGAATGGTCCACCACCCATGGGCCAGCATCCTTGTGGAATGCTTTCAACATCTTGTAGAGTCACCTTGTGTATTGTTTTGTATTACTTGACTGTTGAGGCTAGAAACACTATAATTTCGCTTCACCTGCGATAACGTCTAAAAATGTGTACGCAACCAGTTTTGATTTTGTTTTGAGGTGGCTGGAGATTAGGACAGGGATCTATTAGCACAGGAAGAGTAGAGCTTTATATATCCTTTCTCTTTCTTTCATCAAGGAATGATAGAAACCTGTACTGCCCTTGAATAATCTTTTTTCAACTTTAGAGAATACTTGTCTTTTACATTTTTATACATTTGGTTTTTCTAAATAGATTTTTCTGCCTTTTCCTATCAGATAAGCTCCAAGCAGGATGTGGTGTTTCTCATCACCAAATATGGCTACATCCACCTGTACGACCTGGAGACTGGCACCTGCATCTACATGAACAGGATCAGCGGAGAGACCATCTTTGTTACGGCCCCTCACGAAGCCACCGCCGGCATCATTGGGGTCAACAGGAAAGGACAGGTACAGATACCACCTCTCCCACCAAACCAACCTCCTTTATCCACCTCTTCTACCCCCAGTGGTCTGGGGAAAAATAAAGTTGGAATAGAAATATGGCCTTATTGAACAATTGATTGACTTCAAGATGTTTAATGAGTTTTGAGTTGAACAATGTAAAGAGAACATTCGCCTCATCCTCCACTGTGTATCATGTAATATATAGCCTAATACATTGAAATCCATTCAACTAGATGAGGCTAGTTGAAACTCTAGTGTTACTTCTATTGATGTGCTCCACTGTAACCCAGCCTAGTGTGTTTCGTCCTCATTACTATACCACCGCTGGTCCGATACTGCTCTGCATTCCATACATTATACAGCCTATAATGTAGTCTCTCTGGGGATGCCAGAAACATGCACCACCGTAAGCTGATTACTCAAGCGGTACCGTGGATAATACCACCCACCACATCTAAGACCCAATAAGACAATCATCACCATGTTCCACCCTCTTTCATATTTAATCATGTTTTCATGAGCAACACAGGGAGGTGGATAAATGCTAGGTGGACGACTGGCGTTGAGCGAACAGGATAGATAAATGATTCCCCCAGCCTGTTGTTGCCGAGGGATCAATCTAAGCCAGGAGCTGTGCGTTCATTATAAATAATCGAGAGTCACCCCCCCTCCAACACATACACCCTCCACGGTGAAGGCATTACAGCAGGATAACGGAATCCATCTAGCTGATGAATAATGTTCCAGCCAGGCCACAGACCCCATGCATTATTGAGTGGAGGAGGGAAAGCTGATCTGACACACACACACACACACACACACACACACAAACTGGAGCACAGAGCACACAGAGCTAGACATTGGCTGGGGGTTTCTATAGAGCAGTGAGCACAGACTGACTGTGGTTTGTATAGATAATGGCATAGAGACACTGGCAGGGTGGGCTTCTATACAGTACAGTGGTTGGGTTGGGCTACCGCCTCCACTTAACTAGGGCTCAGGTGAATGAATGACATTGGACATATTTAGGCCTAATCCTCTCTTGTCAGTGGAACGTTTGATAAGTGAATTAATTTGCTTCCCTTTGGCTGCCGAAGATGTAGCCAAGCTAACTGGAGTTGGAATGCAACAGCATAGTAGTCTTGTGTAGTTTGATTGCTCATTAGTTGGAATTAATTGGAATATCTTAAGAGCATAATGCCTTTGTAATAGGGATGCCTGCTGGCTAAGCAGGTCCCTACAGTCCTTTTTTCTCCATCGAGTCCCACACAGGGAGCTGTGGGGCCACCTCTCCTCTTCTGTGTGTGTCGTGCGCCGTCCGTCCGTGTCCAAGATGCTGTGTCTGCAGCCTGGCACTGGCTGACCTTGAGATGGAGGAATCCCTGCAGAAAGCTGCCCTTCAGGAGGTGGAGAGATAAATAGAGGTGGAGAGAGAATGGAGAGCAGAGGGAGAAAAAACCCACTACCTCTCTTTCAGCAGCACATGATGTTGAGTGGGAGGCACCAATCCTCTTACTGCTGACTGGCTGGGAGGAGAGACTCTCTGTCAGCCAATCACAGCCCCTCGAGTCACCCCGCGTCACAGGACTCTGTGACGTCAGCTTTGTTGTCAGTCACAACTGTGTGTGTGTGTGTGTGTGTGTGTGTGTGTGATTCAAGGATGGTAGTGGATGATGTCAGAGCTCTCTGTAGTCTCTAAGGGTTTGACACACAGCTCATCCCCTCCTGCCCCTCTCTCTGCCCTCTCTCTGCCCCTAGGTCACTCTCTCTGCAGCCTCTCCCTCCTCCCCCTACACACAGGCAGACAGACAGACAGAGACACACACACACTCTGTGGTAGAGAGGGCGCATCTACACTAAGAGCCCCCCCTCTCTTTCCCTCCATCCCACCCACCCTTTATTGGCCCACCCATATTATTTGGGGATGTGGGATCTGACCCCTCCTCTCTGAGTGAAGTGGAGAATGAGGTGCAGTCATGCCTGTTAACAGCTGTGGCAGTGGCCTGCTGGGCTTATCGCAGGGCCCCTCTCCCCTAGTCCCCCCCCTATAGAGCCTCTCCCACCAGAGGCACACCATACACTGACACACTAATGATGTATTTATTACCATACCAGCCCCAACCCACAGCCTGGCTCAATGCCCCCACAACAAATTATAGCGTTTAGCCTAATATGCCCTGATTGCCCTCTACGTATTTTAATTCTGTTTTATCTCTATGCTCTAGAGTCTATGGTGCACTATGCAGTGTCCGTCATAGATGGTTGTCACTGAGTGCACTCACGTAGTGACGCTGATGGCGTTTGACAGGCCCTGAATTGTCTGCCTGTTAGTGAGAGTACTACAGACTGAGGCCATTTCAAAATGGTCCATTCAGGGCTCTTGTTATATGTTTTCCCCCCACCTCCCTCCCTCTGACCTCACTGTCCTTCTCCGCTCTGATTGGTTGCTTGTCATCTGGAGTATTCTTTGAACAATATGGCCAGCTGGTGCCTAACTGCGTTGGTGCAGGAGAAGTACAAAGGTGAACGAATGAACGGTTAGCTAGCTCCATCTCTCATAGAAAGCAGACACCCCTGTCTCTCCCTCCCTCCCTTCACACATGGCTGTGTCCTTTCTTTACTTGTGACGTTGTAGCTTGGATTGCCTCTGGCCTGCCATTCACTGTCCTGTCTGTCAGTTACCTTATCTGGAGCACACACTTTCATCTCAACATGTCCGTCAATGGGAACAGTGTGTAAGAACAGAGGCCATTGTAGCTAGATGGTAGATTCAGCCCCCTGTCAACAAGTTAGAGCAGTAAACACTAGTGAGATGGAAGAGAGCAATGTTGAGATTTAATTTCTCTAGTCATGTGACAGTAGTTTTTAAGTTGCGTTAAGTAGTTCTCAAGCTTTTTTGTGACCCCGTAAATACTTCAGATTTTTCCTTAATTCAACAAAGGCCACAATCCACTCTTAATCTGCAACCCACAAGTAAAAACTTTCCATGACCCACAGATCCAACCCACCATTTGAAAAAGGATACTAAGCAATACCTGTAGGACATCTGTGAAATGTCCCCTCAGGTTCCCTGTGTGCTGTGTCTAGGATAATGTCCAGAGACACTTCTTTCACTGTCTCTCTGTCTGTGTCTCTGTGTGTGTGTCTCTATCTCCAGGTCCTGTCAGTGTGTGTGGAGGAGGAGAACATCATCCCTTACATCACCAATGTGCTGCAGAACCCAGACCTGGCCCTGCGCATGGCCGTTCGTAACAACCTGGCCGGGGCCGAGGAGCTGTTCGCGCGCAAGTTCAACAACCTGTTTGCCGGTGGAAACTACTCTGAAGCTGCCAAGGTGGCCGCCAACTCACCAAAGGTAACGAACACATCAACGATACAAGGTCTCCCTCCAGGGGCGAGCTGATCACATCACTGTGATGTAATGGAAGTTAAAGTGACTGTCTAGTTTTTCCAGATTACTATGAAATATGACCCTTAATTACATTATGAGTGAAATACCTTTCCTTCCAAGAAATATTAATGACAAGTAAACAGCTGCTCAGCCAATGAGCCAACGTGACGTCACATTATATGAGGAAATGACAAGCGTTTTTGAAACGGTCTGTTTGAGATACAAGTTTGAGGTGGGTTTTAAGTGTTTTCTAAAAATAAAAAAATGCTTTGGCCACATGAGTATATTTTAAAAGTGAGATTTTCACTGGACAGTTTAAAGTGTGATATCTACCTCTTTAAAACCAAAGTGCATTTCCTACCTTTTTGTTCTTGTCTTGTAATGTCAATACACTACAAAAGTGAATAATGAGCGTGTCCCCAGCATGTACAAAATGTTGCTAGCAAAACCCTCTCCAAAACGTATATCAGCAGTGTGTGTGTGTGTGTGTGTGTGTGTGTGTGTGTAAACTGCAAGCTGACCTCTCCACCCATGTCTAAGTTGTTCCCTCTCTGCTCTCTCCTCCAGGGTATCCTGCGTACTCCAGACACCATCCGTAAGTTCCAGAGTGTGCCTGCCCAGCCAGGCCAGACCTCTCCCCTGCTGCAGTACTTTGGCATTCTGCTGGACCAGGGCCAACTCAACAAGTTTGAGTCTCTGGAGCTGTGCAGGCCCGTCCTACAGCAGGGACGCAAGCAGCTGCTGGAGAAGTGGCTCAAAGAGGACAAGGTGTGTCTGTCTGTGTCTCAGATAAAGGGGGGAGAGATGGGTATCTGAGGTCTTTCCTAAGCTGTGTGTCCGTCCATGTTCATATCTTCCCAGTCATCTGAGTTGTTAGTGCTTTCTAAGACGTGAGGCAATCTATTTGTTACGCTGAGCATTTAAATCGTTTTTTGCCCCTCCAAAGCATGCTATGCAATATTGGCATCTCCTTTGTCAGTCTCAATGTTTCCCCCTTCACACTAATTGTTAATATTAAAATGTGTTAACTCAACACCTGATGGTAATTACGCACATTCCAAACATAACGTTTCAGCAGTGTTTTTCATTAGGGTCGTTTACTTGTAGGGCACAGGAGGTTGGTGGCACCTTAATTGGGGAGGACAGGCTCATGGTAATGGCTGGAGCGGAATATGTGTAATGGTATTCAACATGGTTTGATGCCATTCCATTGACTGTTCCAGCCATTATTAGCCGTCCTCCCCTCAGGAGCCTCCACTGCTGTTGGGTAGTTGTGGTGAAACTAACTTTGTCTCTTATTAGCTGGAGTGTTCTGAGGAGCTGGGGGACCTGGTGAAGTCAGTGGACCCCACCCTGGCTCTCTCTGTCTACCTGAGGGCCAATGTACCCAACAAGGTCATCCAGTGCTTCGCTGAGACCGGACAGTTCCCCAAGATAGTCCTGTACGCCAAGAAGGTACGTTGTCACTCTGAGACAGAGCTCTGTTGCTGTTCTTGTTTCCTTTCCTTGGTTTGGTTTCCTCATGACACAGTTGAGGAAGTGGATGAGCTGTATCTTAGTATCCAGTAGGGGGCTTTAGAAGGGGGCTGGGGCCAAAAGGAGGATTTTAGCTTTTGTTAGCTAGATGCTTGATGTGTGAATGAAAAGTATGTCATATGACAATGAAAGTTTTTTTTTGTGGGGATATGTAATATTACAAATATGCACATTGAGGAGCAGGATGGTGCATTGGTGGTTGTAACTGTTGCTCTTCCTGTGTCTGTAGGTGGGCTACACTCCAGACTGGATCTTCCTGCTGAGGAACGTGATGAGGATCAGTCCAGAACAGGGCCTGCAGTTCTCCCAGATGCTGGTCCAGGATGAGGAGCCTCTGGCTGACATTACACAGGTTGGTAGGAGGGAGGGAGGGGGAACTGAGAGGGGGAGGAAGGCTTAGGATAGAGGGAGGTTGAGAGGGGGGATGAGGCCCCTCGACTAGAGCATGCTATCTCTCTCATCTATGTCATTTACACTCCACTATTATGCTCCTCCTGTCTGGGCTTGACAGGACTGTCTGCTCTGAACTCTCATTGCTCTGATCAGTTTGCCTGGTACAATGGAACCAATCGATTAGTCCCAATATTGCAAATACAAAGCTCAACCACGCGTGTTTCTAAATACCGGGGTCACGTTTAAAAAGAAATATGTTTCACGCAGAAAAACAAGATGAAACGCATAAGAAATATCTTGCTGCGTTTTGTAAAGCAGATCTCAAATGCCTGGCATCAGACAGGTTTTGTGATTCAGTTGCACTTTTCAACTCAGATGAGAATTGTCTATCAGCAGACAGCGCTCTGACTCTGTAGCTTTTCTCCTGTACTTTTCCCAGTGTTTCTCCAGGCTGCTGGACCTCTTTAAGCCCAGGGTAGACTAGATAGGAGGTAGCCAATCATAATGGAGGTACAGCTCATTGTAAGCTCATTAACTTGTGTGGCTGCTAGCCAAATAGCGTTGCACTTCTGTTGTCATCTATAGTTGCACATCCCTGATCACTCTATTGAAGCATAAAAATACTATTGACTTTCAATAGAAAACGCAGGTGAAATGGTTTTAAAACGCAGATATTTTACATTTTGAAAATGCAGATTTCTGAACTCTAATGCGACCCCTGAACACTGTGTGCAGTGGCTGTCTTATGTTGACAGTTGTTCCTTTCTCTCTGGCCCCTGTCTGTTCAGATCGTGGATGTGTTTATGGAGTATAACCTGATTCAGCAGTGTACCTCCTTCCTATTGGACGCCCTGAAAAACAACAGGCCTTCTGAGGGGCCGCTGCAGACACGCCTCCTGGAGATGAACCTCATGCACGCCCCACAGGTACTCTCTCACACACACACACACACACACACACACACACACACACACACACACACACACACACAGAGAGCACTTACATTTTGAGAATATGCCAATTTAATATTTGGTTGCTCTCAAAGCAAATGTGACTTTAACACTGTTCTATTCTTATCCTTCTCTGTAGGTTGCTGATGCCATCCTGGGCAACCAGATGTTCACCAACTACGACCGTGCCCACATAGCCCAACTGTGTGAGAAGGCTGGTCTGCTGCAGAGGGCTTTGGAGCACTACACCGACCTGTATGACATCAAACGGGCCGTGGTGCACACACACCTGCTCAACCCAGAGGTAGGAACCCTACAAACTCTAGAGGAACCCCCCCAAAGCCCTCTGCCAGTAGTACTCAGGCCACTCCCCTCTCATATGTGCCAGCTTGTGTGTGAAACAACCAGATTACATTAGTTTCAATTAACAATTCTATTAACAATTCTGCTAAGCTAACATATGGATTTGTTTTAATATGGTCATGCCAAATGTCATTGAGATATTTGATTTAGAATTTTGGTTCCCCTGTATGTATAAAAATATTTGTATTTGATGAAACCCTGACTAGATGAACATGACTGTCATGTATTTCCTCATGACATTATCTAACTCTGCTGCTTCTCTTCCACCTCTGTGCGCTCTCGCTCGCGCTCTCTGATTATAATGTTTTATAATTAGCTGTGTACAACGTTGTGACAACGTGCAAGTAGTAGGTATGAATGGCAAAGGGAAAATAAATGATCTTTCTCTCTCCTTAGTGGCTGGTGAACTTCTTTGGCTCCCTCTCAGTAGAAGACTCTCTGGAGTGCCTGAGGGCCATGTTGTCTGCCAACATCCGTCAGAACCTGCAGATCTGTGTCCAGGTGGCCTCCAAGTACCACGAGCAGCTCTCCACCAACTCCCTAACGGAGCTCTTCGAGTCCTTCAAGAGCTTCGAGGGTGAGACACACAGCCACACTATTTCACACTTATGCTTCATAGATCACTCTATATTCTAGCCCTATGCCCTGCAATCAGCCAAGTAGGCCAGAGGCAACAGGGTGGTCCATAGGCTCTGTAGAATGTCCTGGAGTGGAGGGGTGGCCACTAGGACAGGCTGCTGGACCTCTTTAAGCCCAGGGTAGACTAGATAGGAGGTAGCCAATCATAATGGAGGTACAGCTCAAACTAAATGAGAGGGAGAGAGACCCTGTTTTCAATTGTCCAAATAACTTTGCAAACAAACAGAGGTTGAAGTGTGATGTACATTTAATTAAACCAGGGGTGATGAGATGGCAACAGTAGCCATCCGCTCCGGTCTCTTGGGGTACAGTAGCCAGCCACCTTATCGTAATCACTGTTCTATTTTCCAGCCAATGGCGCACAATTGAACTTGACTGGATGTCCTGACATGTCAGACTGGCATGGTGTCTGGTACTGTATTTCCTCTTGACTGACATTGTCTCCATGGTGATGCTTTCTCCCAGGTCTGTTCTATTTCCTGGGTTCCATTGTTAACTTCAGCCAGGACCCAGAGGTCCACTTCAAGTACATCCAGGCAGCCTGCAAGACGGGACAGATCAAAGAGGTGGAGAGGATCTGCAGAGAGAGCAACTGCTACGATCCAGAACGAGTCAAGAACTTCCTCAAGGTAAAAGATAGAGGGAGATGAAATGCAATGGACTAAACACTCTTTTTTTCCCCCTCTCCTCTCTTTAGTTTAACTTTATTATATTCTCACACTCTCGTGTGTTCAGTCAGTCCATCTCAGGTCTGTCCTTATCATTATCATTTATTTTGAAATTGTATTGAATTTAAATGACAAAATCTGACTTTCCTTCTGAACTTCTGTCTATTCTATGAATACATGGATCTGCCTGCTAACACTAGCATTCGTGAAAAGCTTTCATTTTGCCTTCATTGGTAAGAAGTTCCTGATGGCAGTTATCTCTTGTGCTTTTCCCTGTTGTCTGTGGAATGGCAGGACATGTACCAGGTAAATCTATCCCCGAGTACAGGACTCCCTCCCTATTTTAGTTTCACCACCACCCCTGACTTACTTCTATAGATACAGGATTAAACCTGGGATTTGTATGACGAGTACAATGACACAACCCGTTAATGTACCCAAAAACTATACATCCATGATGGGGTGCACCAAACTCAAGTCTGTCTGTTCAAACAAGTCCAAAACCTGTAGTTTTACAGTTACCTGAGCTACTAGCAACAGGGTGTTGTGAGTGTACTTCTGTTTTGGATTCATAACTGTGCATATACCTAGCTGTTATCTGAGCTGTAGTCAAGTTAGGTTTTGGAATTGCAGTTCTGTTATCCGTATGTAAGGTCTATCCAGCACAAATGGACTCAAGTAAACATGGCTATTGTGGTGCATTTAAATTAGTTTTCCTATGTGGATGGATTCAGAAACTAAATTCACGTCATCCAGATACAGTATGTGGGCATACCAGGTTATCAGTCTTCCAGGCTGTGCAAGAGGAGTCAATGGGCCTCATCATACTCATAAATAGCACCTCATGGGCCCTGGTCAACAGTAGTGCACTATGTAGGAAATAGGGTGCCATTTGGGATGAACCATATAGTTTCAACAACATGATAAAGCTAGATGTCTTTTTGGTGGCAGACCCTTGGAGTGCTTTACAGGGCTGTGAGGTACTCAATCCCAGTGTATTAATCCTGTAGGAGTGTTGATGGCAGTAAGCCAGTGATCACACACGCAACACGCACAGGAAACACACACGCAAAACACACTGTGTGGAGGGTCTACTGTTGTGGGCTCCAATAGTGGTGTGTAGTGGGAGTGTGTGGCAGTACCTCAATAGTACCTGCAGAGGGAGACCTACGTCGGTGTACATGTGTGAGTGAGCAAGCTGTACTTGGCTTAGATCCTTTTCTTCTTGTTTCGTTCCTTTTTTGCCTCTTTCTCTGTCCACTCAGTCCATACTAGTAAAATGTTTTCACTACCTAACCATCTTCTAATCTCTCAAAACGTGACTCCTTCCATTTGTGGTCGTAGTTGAGAAACATTTTTGGTTTTTGTTTTCCTCTGTGACATTTTTCGAATCACATGAGCAGGATCATTTTAAACTGGAAAATGAAATCCCAATTTCATATTCAGTGATTCTAATATTTATTTTGTCATTGTACATGAGTGGTTGTAAGAGCCCAACAAGATTACAGTCAAACCTCTAGCTCTGATTTGAACCTTTTTTAACTACTTGCTTAATTGAGCTACTTTCTTAAACGTCTATACATACAGGTAGTAACAACAAAAAACACTCAAGTTTAACACTTGCCATTACGATAAGTGGTTAAACCCAACCCTTACATGTCGGGTTTGGCTGTGATCATTGTTGGGTTCTGATCAGATGTTCCGTCTCACAACGATGATGTCGCACTAACCTTGGCACCTCCCCCTGCTCTGTGATTGGACAGGAGGCCAAGCTGACCGACCAGCTCCCACTCATCATTGTGTGTGACCGCTTCGACTTTGTCCATGACCTGGTCCTCTACCTGTACCGTAACAACCTGCAGAAATACATTGAGATCTATGTGCAGAAGGTAAGTGAATGTGGTCACACACTTTTGCTCCAACAAACACACTGTCAAGCATCCTAGTTGACAAAATGTACAAACTTTTAAGCAAGATATTATCACTAAATTTCATGTTCACCTAAACTAGTGCAGACTCAAGATAATGGCCCCACAGTGAAAATGCACAGTGTCCAAGAATATTGACGTGTGTGTGTTAGGTGAACCCCAGCCGTCTGCCAGTGGTGATAGGAGGGCTTCTGGACGTGGACTGTTCTGAGGACGTCATTAAGAGTCTGATCCTGGTGGTCAGAGGACAGTTCTCCACTGACGAACTAGTGGCTGAGGTGGAGAAAAGGAACCGGTACAAAACAACCCCTTTTCAACAGATGGCAGAAAGAAACTACTAGTTAGAAGGGTTAATTGTAGTTGATATTAGCTGGTATAGCACCCCAACCTATTTAAACACCGTGGTATCAAGAAATAAGTACTACTTACTTAGTCTTTTTTATACTAGCTGTGACATCAGCATCCGTAGTTGTCAGCAGGCTCATCTCCATCTCTCTATCTTCAGACTGAAGCTTCTCCTCCCTTGGCTGGAGGCCCGTATCCATGAGGGCTGTGAGGAGCCTGCTACCCACAATGCCCTGGCCAAGATCTACATCGACAGCAACAACAACCCAGAGCGCTTCCTGCGCGAGAACCCCTACTATGACAGCCGCGTGGTGGGCAAGTACTGCGAGAAGAGGGACCCTCACCTGGCCTGCGTTGCCTACGAGAGAGGACAGTGTGACCAGGAACTCATCAACGTCAGTAGCTTCTCCCCTCTTCTTTTTCTTATAGGAAGTAGTTTCATATCGGTTAGAATGTAGGTCTAACTAAAACATGTGTACATTTTAATTCTCTGCATTGCTATGCATTAATATTAACTGACATTCTTTGTTTATAACAGCAATACTGGGAATAGACTACATATGAAAGTATTGTTTCAGAATGTGAGGTGAGAGCCTAGTGGACGAACAGTGTGCGTACTCTGTTTCCTCTTAGGTGTGCAATGAGAACTCCCTGTTCAAGAGTCTGTCTCGCTACCTGGTACGTCGCAGGGACCCGGACCTGTGGGCCAGCGTGCTGCTGGAGACCACCCCTTTCAGAAGACCACTCATTGACCAGGTAGGTAGTCCCCATACACACCAGTCTGAACCAGTATTGGGATCATTTTCAATTCAGTCAATCTTCAATAAAGGTTTTACAATTCAAGAACAAACTCATTGAGCTGCTGGAGAAGATCGTACTGTATAACTCAGCCTTCAGTGAACCTTCTGAATTGACCCAAACTCTGATTCATGCATCTACTCATGACCCTAACCAATACACGCAGTCAGTCAGGAAAGCAAAGGCTAGCTTTTTCAAACAGAAATTTGCATCCTGTAGCTCTAACTCCCAAAAGTTTTGGGATACTGTCAAGTCCATGGAGAACAATAGCACCTCCTCCCAGCTGCCCACTGCACTGAGGCTAGGTAACACGGTCACCACCGATTAAATCCATGATAATCGAAAATTAACAAGCATTTCTCTACGGCTTTCCTCCTGGCTACCCCAACCCCGGCCAACAGCTCCGCCCCCCCCGCAGCTACTTGTCCAAGCCTCCCCAGCTTCTCCTTCACCCAAATCCAGATAGCAGATGTTCTGAAAGAGCTGCAAAATCTGGACCCGTACAAATCAGCTGGACTAGATCATCTGGACCCTCTCTTTTTAAAACTATCTGCCGCCATTGTTGCAACTCCTATTACCAGTCTGCTCAACCTCTTTTAGTGTCGTCCGAGATCCCGAAAGATTGGAAAGCTGCCGCGGTCATCCCCCTCTTCAAAGGGGGTGACACCCTAGACCCAAATTTCTATAGACTTATATCCATCCTGCCTCTCAAGTCTTCGAAAGCCTAGTTAATAAACAGATCATTGACCACTTCGAATCCCACCGTACCTTCTCCGCTGTGCAATCTGGTTTCCGAGCTGGTTACGGGTGCACCTCAGCCACGCTCAAGGTACTAAACGATATCATAACCGCCATCGATAAGAGACATTACTGTGCAGCTGTATTCATTGACCTGGCCAAGGCTTTCGACTTTGTCAATCACGACATCCTTATCGGCAGACTCAACAGCCTTGGTTTCTCAAATGATTGCCTCGCCTGTTTCACCGATTACTTTGCAGACAGAGTTCAGTGTGTTAAATCGGAGGGCCTGTTGTCTGGGCCTCTGGCAGGCTCTGGGGATGCCACGGGGTTCAATTCTTGGGCCGACTCTCTTCTCTGTATACATCAATGATGTCGCTCTTGCTGCCGGTGATTCTCTGATCCACCTCTATGCAGACGACACCATTTTGTATGTTTCTGGCCCTTCTTTGGACACTGTGTTAACTAACCTCCAAACGAGCTTCAATGCCATACAACACTCCTTCCGTGGCCTCCAACTGCTCTTAAACGCTAGTAAAACCAAATGCATGCTTTTCAACCGTTCGCTGCCTGCACCAGCCCGCCCGACTAGCATCACTACCCTACAAATACCTAGGTGTCTGGCTAGACTGTAAACTCTCCTTCGACTCACATTAAACATCTCCAATCCAAAATTAAATCTAGAATCGGCTTCCTATTTTGCAACAAAGTCTCCTTCACTCATGCTGCCAAACTTGCGCTAGTAAAACTGACCATCCTACCGATCCTCGACTTCGGCGATGTCATCTACAAAACAGCTTCCAATACTCTACTCAGCAAACTGAATGCAGTCTCACAGTGCCATCCGCTTTGTCACCAAAGCCCCTTATACCACCCACCACTGTGACCTGTATGCTCTAGTCGGCTGGCCCTCGCTACATACTCGTCGCCAGACCCACTGGCTCCAGGTCATCTACAAGTCCCTGCTTGGTAAAGCCCAGCCTTATCTCATCTCGCTGGTAACCATAGCAGCACCCACCCGTAGCACGCGCTCCAGCAGGTATATCTCACTGGTCACCCCCAAAGCCAATTCCTCTTTTGGCCGCCTTTCCTTCCAGTTCTCTGCTGCCAATGACTGGAACGAACTACAAAAACTGACACTGAAACTGGAGACACTTATCTCCCTCACTAGCTTTAAGCACCAGCTGTCAGAGCAGCTCACAGATCACTGCACCTGTACATAGCCCATCTGTACATAGCCCAACCAACTACCTCATCCCATACCGTATTCATTTATTTATCGTGCTCCTTTGCACCCCAGTATTTTTACTTTGCACATTCATCTACTGCACATTTACCATTCCAGTGTTAAATTGCTATACTGTAATTACTTTGCCACCATGGCCTATTTTTATTGCCTTACGTTCCTTATCCTACCTCATTTGCACACATTGTATATAGATTATTTTTTTTCTACTGTATTATTGACTGTGTTTGTTTACTCCAATGTGTAACTATGTGTTGTTGTGTGTGTTGAACTGCTTTGCTTTATCTTGGCCAGGTCGCAGTTGTAAATGAGAACTTGTTCTCAACTTGCCTACCTGGTTAAATAAAGGTGAAATAAAAAAAAAATATCTAAATCAATTTTTCCCCTCCCTGTCAGGTGGTGCAGACAGCCCTGTCTGAGACCCAGGACCCAGAGGAGGTGTCAGTCACAGTAAAGGCCTTCATGACTGCAGACTTGCCCAACGAACTCATTGAGCTGTTGGAGAAGATCGTACTGGATAACTCTGTCTTCAGTGAACACAGGTAACAGAGCTACTAGAGCTCTGATACCTGTGCTCACTGTAGGCTGGGCTGTCCATTGTGTGTTTTCTCTCTACTTCACTTCTGCCATCTTTTTTATACTCTTCCAAATCAATCAAATCCAACTTTATTGAAAATGCATTTAAAATCGCAACACACTCTCCAGTAAATGTAAAGTGAACTTTACAAGAAAGTAACTTTACACATACAATTGTAAACTTAACAAAGCTTTACATATACAATTGAACTTTACACCTTGATTTCCGGGATGATTTGTGATTATTTGGTGTTGATGCTAAGGGTTGTTTATTTATTCAGAAACCTGCAGAACCTGCTGATCCTGACGGCCATCAAGGCGGACCGGACCCGTGTGATGGAGTACATCAACCGCCTGGACAACTATGACGCCCCAGACATCGCCAACATCGCCATCAGCAACGAGCTCTTTGAGGAGGCCTTTGCTATCTTCAGGAAGTTTGACGTCAACACCTCTGCCGTGCAGGTAAGATGAACCCTGACCCTCCCCCAACACCATGTGGTATTCATATCACCCTAACACCATTTCAATCTCTTGAATCTGGAGGTCTCAATGCCTGTAGTCTTGTATATCTTCCATTCCCCTTCTCCTTACCTTCAACATGATTGATACAGTGTCTGACTTCCTGTCATGGTATGATGTTGTCTCTTCTCCCCAGGTTCTCATTGAGCACATTGGGAACCTGGACCGGGCCTATGAGTTTGCCGAGCGCTGCAATGAGCCGTCTGTGTGGAGCCAGCTGGCCAAAGCTCAGCTGCAGAAGGGCCTGGTCAAGGAGGCTATCGACTCCTACATCAAGGCTGACGACCCCTCTGCCTACATGGAGGTGGTTCAGGCCGCCGACCAGAGTGGTAAAGATGGTGGGACAGGCTATAGCTGGGATAGGGGGTGGCAGGGTGGACTGATGGGCAGTAGAATGTGTAAAATCTCCCAATGTCAGTGAATACATGTCCTCAGTCTGGGATATGTCCAGCTGTTTTTAGTGACTTTCTGTAATCATCAGCGGCTCACTGGATGACCTCAGGATTTAACCTTACTGTAACCTCCCAGCTTCTCTTAGCTGACTGTAATGGCTGTTCTGGTGTATGTTTGTGTCAGGTAACTGGGAGGACCTGGTGAAGTTCCTTCAGATGGCTCGTAAGAAGGCCCGGGAGTCCTATGTGGAGACAGAGCTCATCTTTGCCCTGGCCAAGACCAACCGCCTGGCTGAGCTGGAAGAGTTCATCAATGGACCCAACAATGCCCACATCCAACAGGTACAGTTACTGTAGTCCAGACTGATGTATTAAACAGTACAGGTTATTGTATTCCAAGTCAATGAGAAATAAACAGTTATGTTCCCTCCTAGTTCACCAGGAACTGATTTTCTATGTTGTCGCAAACAACTCTCAACTCAACTCTTGATTGACATTCATACTCTTTCCTGCTCACAACGAAGGTCGGCGACCGCTGTTACGATGAGAAAATGTACGACGCGGCCAAGTTACTGTACAACAACGTATCCAACTTCGGCCGACTGGCGTCCACCCTGGTTCATCTCGGGGAGTACCAGGCGGCGGTGGACGGGGCCCGCAAGGCCAACAGCACTAGGACCTGGAAGGAGGTGTGCTTTGCCTGCGTGGATGGAAAGGAGTTCCGGCTGGCCCAGATGTGTGGCCTCCACATCGTGGTGCATGCTGACGAACTGGAGGAGCTTATCAACTACTACCAGGTAAGACACACACACGACCCACTCGGTCTCGATGCACCTTATCCTCCTTGCTGCTAGATGCTGGCACAGTTTGAATGAAATTTGTATTTTTACTCTAGTCAACATGAAAAGTTCTTATTTAGTCCACCTCTCTCCACACTCTCTTGATTGACGATCACATTTGGTGCTTTCGAACCCCTCAATGCTTTACCACTAGAAACTGATGCCTACATGACCACCTTTAACCAATCCCCCCCTCTCCCTGTCTGTGTTCAGGATCGTGCTTACTTTGAGGAGCTGATCACCATGCTGGAGGCAGCCCTGGGGCTGGAACGGGCGCACATGGGCATGTTCACTGAGCTGGCCATCCTCTACTCCAAATTTAAACCCCAGAAGATGAGGGAGCACCTGGAGCTCTTCTGGTCTAGAGTCAACATTCCAAAGGTTCTGCGGGCAGCGGAGGAGGCCCACCTGTGGGCAGAGCTGGTGTTCCTGTACGATAAGTACGAGGAGTTTGACAATGCCATCATCACCATGATGAACCACCCCACCAACGCCTGGAAGGAGGGCCAGTTCAAAGATATCATCACCAAGGTAACCCAATCAGTAATGTTTATATCTATAATGACATCACAAGGTAGCAGTCATTGCTGTATATGATCTATTATGACACATCAATTTGATGTGTTATTGTTAAGTGTATATTTAAAGTACATTGAAGCATCTCAATACACTTTACAATTGTAATACATGACATCTCTCTCTTTATCCTTTTCTTGTGACTGTGTAGGTGGCCAACGTGGAGCTGTATTACAAAGCGACTCAGTTCTATTTGGAGTTCAAGCCGTTGTTACTGAATGAGCTGCTCATAGTGCTGTCCCCCAGACTGGACCACTCCCGTGCTGTCAACTTCTTCAGCAAGGTGAGACGAGCTCGGTCCCCTCCGATCTGCCAACACAGGAAACTGAAGCGGTGTGACACCCATTGTAGTTGTTACTCGAACACGGTGACATTTGTATGTAAAGCACAGTGCACTCTGCTTATAGTGAATGCAGTTCTAGTAAATCAACGGTGTGTGTGTGTGTGTGGTCCAGGTGAAACAGCTGCCCCTCGTCAAGCCCTACCTGCGCTCAGTACAGAACCACAACAACAAGTCTGTCAATGAAGCACTTACAAACCTCTTCATCACAGAGGAGGACTATCAGGTTTGTGGTCAATATTGTTTGGTTGTTACATTGTCAAACAATTAAGACAGACAATTTCTTTTACCCTCCACTAGGTTTAATATGGGTTTGGGAAGCTGGCCCTATATGAGTTCTAGTACCTTTTTTTTTTAACCTTTTCTGTTTTTTACCTCACTGAACAACAGTTACTCATCCATCCTTTCTTCCTTTCCTCTCTCTGTGGACTCAGGCTCTGAGGACCTCTATAGATGCCTATGACAACTTTGACAACATCTCGCTTGCCCAGCGCTTGGAGAAACACGAGCTGATTGAGTTCAGGAGGATCGCTGCCTACCTCTTCAAGGGAAACAACCGCTGGAAACAGAGTGTGGAGCTCTGCAAGAAGGACAAACTCTACAAGGTACTCATTTATTCCCTTCTCCTTACCCAGGCCTGTTTCTCCTCTGACTGCCATTATGTTGTCATTGAACCTAATTGGTTAGTAGAGAGGAGGATAATGGGAAATGTAGTAGATTGCCGTTCTGTCTAGTAAGGTTAGTGTTTAAGAGTAGGGTTAGTGGTCAAAATCCCACTGTGGAGTGAAAGTCTTCTAGCATGACCAGGAGACATACCAGACAAAGTGGCTTGGTGCCAAGTTCCTCTCAAACACACAGCATCAAGTCACCACTCCTGATCTTGAACCTCCATCTTGTTTCCATCTTCCTCCAGGATGCCATGCAGTACGCGTCAGAATCCAAGGACACGGAGCTGGCTGAGGAGCTGCTGGGCTGGTTCCTGACGGAGGACAAGAAGGAGTGCTTTGCCGCCTGCCTCTTCACCTGCTACGACCTGCTGAGGCCAGACGTGGTCCTGGAGACGGCCTGGAAGCACAACATCATGGACTTCTCCATGCCCTACTTCATCCAGGTCATGAGAGAGTATCTCTTCAAGGTGGGTTGGCTGTCTGGACATGTCTATGTCATGTTGAGTGGGATAAACCAAACCAAGCATGGTGGTTCTATTCTACACAACCAAGAATGTTGTTCATTAGGGCATCCAACAAAATTTCAGTTTTGTGGCTATTGAACACAACCCGGGTCTGCTTTCAGTGGGAGTAGGGTGAACTTTCCCCTAGACATTGATCTAGGGTCAGTTTGACATTTCTAAGGGTTGTCTAACCACAAATGGTTAGGATTGGGTGAAAGTAAGCTGATCCTAAATGCCACTTTTACCCAAAGCCCTTTCCAAACACATTGTGCAGTGATCTTCTGTTACTCAGTTGAATGCTTTTAGCAGTTAGCCACTTAACTATTCAGTAGCACAATGCCTTATTTTTATATGGCAAGTTGCTACCGGAGATTCATCAATGATTCTATTAGAACTCAGTCCAGCAGTCTAGACTTTGTAGCAGAGGTGTGTGGCATCGTAAAAATAGATTTACTAGAATCAGTTTAATAGAATATACTATTTAGAATATAATAATTGTATTTCTATGTGGTGTGCCAATAGTCCTCATATACTCTACAGAAAGACAATTATAAATTGTTTTTCTATCAACTTCCCTTTAGTGCCTTGTTTCTTTTATGTCTGAGTTTGATAGAAGCTAAACAAACCTCTCAGCTGCTTTGCCTTATACTCATGTCATTCGTTTGTTCCCCTCTTTTGTTAACCATTTTACATCTTTTTGTTAACATTTTTCCATATAAGACGGTAATTGCTCTTTTGTTTAATGCTCTGACTAAAATGTTACTGTACTCAACAGATTACAGACAATGGGTACAGTACAAGTGTTGTGTCAATGCATTGTTTCAAGGTGGTGGACCCTCTGAATATCAATGACAAGAAAACAAACTATTGGACTCTAGAGAGGAACTTAAGATCTTTAGTTCCTCTCTCTAGTGTCCAATAGTTTGTTTTCTTGTCATTGATATTCAGTGCCAAGTAAGTGGATCTCGTCATTGGATGCTGCGTGACTGCATGTGGGACTGCTGTGACTGAAAATGAGTCAGCATGTGCCTGTCTGCTATGCACACCTCAACTATATACATACATACAGTGGGGCAAAAAGTTATTTAGTCAGCCACCAATTGTGCAAGTTCTCCAACTTAAAAAGAATGAGGCCTGTAATTTTCATCATAGGTACACTTCAACTATGACAGACGAAATGAGAAAAAGAAATCCAGAAAATCACATTGTAGGATTTTTAATTTATTTATTTGCAAATTATGGTGGAAAATAAGTATTTGGTCAATAACAAAAGTTTATCTCAATACTTTGTTGGCAATGACAGAGGTCAAACGTTTTCTGTAAGTCTTCACAAGGTTCACACACTGTTGCTGGTATTTTGGCCCATTCCTCCATGCAGATCTCCTCTAGAGCAGTGATGTTTTGGGGCTGTCCCTGGGCAACACAGACTTTCAACTCCCTCCAAAGATTTTCTATGGGGTTGATTTCTGGAGACTGGCTAGGCCACTCCAGGACCTTGAAATGCTTCTTACGAAGCCACTCCTTCGTTGCCCGGGCGGTGTGTTTGGGATCATTGTCATGCTGAAAGACCCAGCCACGTTTCATCTTCAATGGATGCAACTCAGCATTCTTTGTCCTCCAAACACGACGAGTTGAGTTTTTACCAAAAAGTTCTATTTTGGTTATATCTGACCATATGCCATTCTCACAATCCTCATCTGGATCATCCAAATGCTCTCTAGCAAACTTCAGACGGGCCTGAACATGTACTGGCTTAAGCAGGGGGACACGTCTGGCACTGCAGGATTTGAGTCCCTGGCGGCGTAGTGTGTTACTGATGGTAGGCTTTGTTACTTTGGTCCCAGCTCTCTGCAGGTCATTCACTAGGTCCCCCCGTGTGGTTCTGGGATTTTTGCTCACCGTTCTTGTGATCATTTTGACCCCACGGGTGAGATCTTGCGTGGAGCCCCAGATCGAGGAAGATTATCAGTGGTCTTGTATGTCTTCCATTTCCTAATAATTGCTCCCACAGTTGATTTCTTCAAACCAAGCTGCTTACCAATTGCAGATTCAGTCTTCCCAACCTGGTGCAGGTCTACAATTTTGTTTCTGGTGTCCTTTGACAGCTCTTTGGTCTTGGCCATAGTGGAGTTTGGAGTGTGACTGTTTGAGGTTGTGGACAGGTGTCTTTTATACTGATAACAAGTTCAAACAGGTGCCATTAATACAGGTAACGAGTGGAGGACAGAGGAGCCTCTTAAAGAAGAAGTTACAGGTCTGTGAGAGCCAGAAATCCTGCTTGTTTGTATGTGACCAAATACTTATTTTCCACCATAATTTGCAAATAAATTCATTAAAAATCCTACAATGTGATTTTCTGGATTCTCTCATCTTTAAGTGAGAGAACTTGCACAATTGGTGGCTGACAATACTTTTTTGCCCCACTGTACATATTATGTCTGTATCAATAGAACAGGGCTAATGCAGTCTATACTGCTCTGCTCTCAATAGTAGTTTAGAGACAGAGTTGAGTTGACCGGAACCTATAGCCTACTAAGTAGAAAACAGTGAAATATTTTACTAGCAGCTGTATTTTTATGCATGCAAATGTGGTAGGTTAATCATTGTAGCGAGATCTCTATCTTCAAAACGATAGTTCAACAATTAAACTAGAGAAATTCAAGGCATTATAGAGGAAGACATTTTAGTTTGGGTTTCTTTTCTACTGTGTGGATATTTGGTTGCCCATCTTTGTATGCTGTCTCAGCCTGCTCTCTCTCTCGGTCTCTGCACTATGGTAAACTGAGTTCTTTTTATTTTCTAAGCTGCGCTTCTTCAATTCCCTTCCAGGTTGATGCAATTAAGGAAAAGGTGAAAGTCGATTCCTATATTCCATCTCTCTCTTGCTGTTTCGTTGTTTAATTTAGGTTAATTTAGCCTGGAGCACTGCTACCTCAGGAATCTGCATGAGTTGTTTTGTTTTAATTATCCCTTATGTTAGTTACACTGCTGCTTTTCCGAAGACAGACACACACAGAGTAGTGCCTTCTCAACTGGACTCTCTGACTGGGCAGCAGAGCACTCTAGTAGATCTGTAGTTACTCACCAATGACAACCCTTAGTCTGAGGAAGTCTGTCAATGATGCCAGTCTGCCATTGGTTCCCAGTCCTGACCCTTGAACCCACAATGACATTAAAGTGCTTTTGATGCCCCAAGAGTGTCATTTTGTAGAATAAATAACACCCATTAATGAACAGTCTTGAGTCTTCTGATTGCTGGCACATAGCTAGGACCCCCTCTCAAAATATACTGCAAACCAGTTGTAGACTGCATTTAACCATAGTACTAAAACTAAGCCAAGAAATGCATTGTATTATCAAAGTTTGTGAAGCGAATGCACTTTTGTAGGGAGGAAGGTAGCATAGTGGTTAGAGCATTTGGCCAAGCCGACAAGGTGAGACAAAATCTGTCTGTGCCCTTGAACAAGGCACTTAACCTAATGTTTTTCAGGGGCACCGTACTACTATGGCTAACCCTGTAAAACAACACGTTTCACTGCACCTGTCTGGTGGGGGTTTTCTTCTCCAGAAATGTTGCCATATTGTGATATATTTATCATGACTGAGTTAAGACTTCAATATGAGAATGGACAGTGAAATAGAACTTGTGCTGCAGCACTAGAGGTGAAGAAAATAAAATCTGTATTTAAGTTAATTTTGCACGGGCAGTAACTGAAAAGTGCATTCCTTCACACTGTATCCATGAAAGAGTATGTATGTTTGTATGAAAAACGGGTAATGGTACCTGCACTTTGGGAAATGTTCTCTGGTTTGAAAATATGCACGATTGTGCACCTGCCAATGAGAATCTAGCGTCACTGACAGACTCTAGGAGACATTGACGTTGTCGGCTCTGCCTTGCTGTTGGAATGATGGGCCTTGAGTGGCTGGACTACGAATCATCCCGAGATTTGACTCCCTCTGCGCTTCAGTACTTTTGCCTCTTTTTCATGCACACTATTTTAACCAACTGTAACACTGCTACTGTAGCATGTTCTCCTTTTAATGACGCCTCTTTGTTGGGATTTTGTGGGAAGAGATTTACTCATATTTAATGTTCTTTACAAGAGGTATGAAGGGAACTGAACACATTCAGCACTGAGAAGCACAGGAAAAAGTGAGAACAAAATAGTGAAAAGGAGTTTTTTACCTGCGCAAAATGCATCTTGCCTCTTACTGCAACTTTCAAACAATTACATTTTCTTCCTAACAACGTTTGGAAATCTGCTTCTGCTATGCTTAAGGTCACTCATTGGAGTTACAGTTGACTGATATTGATGAGTTAAAACTAAGAAAGTTTGATTTAAGAGAGGGTGAATAGGTCCTAGATAAATCATAGCTCAGAGAAGACAAAGGTCTAATGTTGATCATGATATTTATTACTCCTGTTGCATACTTGATATGGGTTTGGTTCTCTACATACATAAACAGAATGGCTGAATGGAGGGACCCAAGTTAATTGAAAGTATTTTTCCTCACATCTTAATGGTCGTCTCATATTTCTTCACTAGTTTTAAATGTGTGACGAAGGGGCAGCTCACAGAAGCCTTGTATGTGTTGCAAAGAATAATCTCCTAGAATGCACACACTTCACACACACCTGGAACGGGCCTATCCATCAACCACTTAACATTAATTAAACTACTAAATGAAAGAACAGTTAATGAATGAAGGCTTTTCTAGCACGTCTTCTCTGGCCTGCCTGCTTGTAGCTATTTATCATTGTTCTTTCGGACCTCTTCCAGGTGGACAAGCTGGAGACCTCAGAGTCCCTAAGGAAAGAGGAGGAGCAGGCGACAGAGACACAACCCATCGTCTATGGTAAGTACCTCATGCATCATTCACATCCAAGAATCTGACACGGTCAATGAGAACAGCCATTCACACCAACTCAAACGACTCTCGTAACCCAGCCTTTTGTGCTCTAAGTAGTAAAGATAGTAAATAAGATGTAAAGAGATTGATAAGATGTGTAAAGGTTTTTAATAGTGACAAGTTTGTTGATATCGGTGACATGCATGTGTATGTGGCTGTCCCTGTTTTGATATTCGTATCAGATGTTATTTCTAAAGAATATTGGTAGTCTCTTGTACCTGCGCCAAAACTCTGGTATTTCTCATCCTATTAGGTCCTGATAACTTAGTAAATGGTGAGCAAACATGTTTTCAGCACTTATGTTCATAACTGATCAACACTCACTTTCTCGTGGCTCTCTTGTACAGGCTGTAGTCTAGTGAACAATGCATTTAGGCTTCTGTGTTGGCCAGTGCCTCTGACCTCGGAACAATTATGGCACAGTCGGCATGGGTTTGAATCCGGCCGACTGACCTTCGACTCAATCTCCTCCAACCTGTCTTCTCTCCAGTCTGCTGTTCAAAAGAAAAATCATTTAAAAAAGTCAAAATTGGGCTTTCTTGCCACTCTGGAATGTTAGTTGTGCTGTAGCCTGTTCTCCATGCTAAAAGATATGTTTAAATATGCAAATCAATCGACATTAAATTATTTGAATCGGAGTAAATTAATCAAATCCGAATAGATTCTAATCTTTGTCAGCCCTACATGTGTAACGCCTCTCTCTTTCCTCCAGGCACACCCCAGCTTATGCTGACTGCTGGCCCCAGCGTGCCCGTGCCCCCCCAGCAGGCCTACGGCTACGGTTACCAGGCTCCTGCAGGCTACCCCCAGGCACCTCAGGCCCAACCAGGCTTTGGCTACGGCATGTAAAGGTCTCCTGGCAAGCCCTGGAGCCCATCAATCTCTCAGCTCAGTCCTTCACTAGGCTATTACCATCTTCTTTTCACACCGTTTAGTGGATTCAAACAAGCAGTTATTTTTGTATTATGTTTTGTTTATTTTTTTTAATTTTTTTTTAATTCATGAAGGACATTTCTGTTGTCAAAGAAAAAGATTGGATCACAATACTTTTTTTTCACATTCCATTATATTTACTAGATGCCATTTTTTAAAATGGGGAATGGTTTATGTACAATGGGGGGGTTTGTGGGAAGAGAGTCCTCTTCTTAATTAAAAAAAAAGGTATTGTGAAGCATCAGATTTGCACTCTGTAGTGAAGAAACTAATGTAGAATCTCTTCATTTTGATGCGTGTGAGCAGCTTGTTCTATCAGTTTGTAAAATGCATTTAATTATTGTATATTCAGAAAGGAAAAAAAAGCTACAATGTTCTTCTGTATTTGAACATGACTGCCACTTCCATGACCCACCAACTAGAAACACTATGTACAAATACCAGTAATGACCTACACAGGGTTAAAGGGGTTGTGTAGCTCTAGAGAAAAAAATAATTTTAAAATTCATACAGACATGACTTTCAAAAGTGAGTTTTATCCATCCCAAGCCTATGCAGGCTCTCCAGTTAGTAATTGAGTCAGACCGTGTGTAGAGAGATTAAGTCGATGGTGTCTTTGCGTCTCACTCAGCTGTGTGTAAGACACTTTCCTCATGCTGTAAAAGTGCTCTTGTGTGGGACCATTCCATTTGGAGGGATTGATTACGAGAATTTAAGCTGTTCTTCAGTTCAGTCAGACCTGTGTGTTACTACTACACCCCCCCCCCGGATATCATGGTGTTCTAGGTCACTGTTCTTGATTGTACAGAAGAGGATATAAAACTTAATAGCCCTGATGTCCTGCCAGGTTTTCTTTGTGTGGCCAAAATGGAACCCTATTCCCTATAGTGCACTACTTTTGTCCAGGGCCCATAAAGGTTGTGCTGCACTGTAGGAAATAGGGTGCCATTTGGGACTCACACATCCTATAGTTGTCTGATCTAATTGAAGAAAATCACAGGACTGGTAATTGTGTTTTTATTGAAGGCTTGTGTGTATACAAAGAAAATCATTAACTCTCCCTATACTCTCAAAACAAATGACTAGATTTAAGTGTGCACTCAGTTGATTGTGCAGGATCTGGATCATGATGATGAATGAAACAGCAGTTTTCTTTTCCACATAAAATAAAGGCTTCTTGTTTGTCAAGAAAAGTCTGGTCGGGTCTCTTTTGTTCCCTTCTCAACCTTGTTTTGTCACGTTTGTAAGGATGATAGACTAACGTGTCAATGATTTGTGGTGATTCAACATTTAGAATCGCCAGGAAATTAATTGAAAGTGACGGCCGATGCAATAGGACTGCCAGTTGCTGTGCAATGGCCAACATTTGTTGGTCTATCTTCACTCTTATGAACCTTTTAACAAGGCATCCTTTATGGAAAATCCGTATCACTATGGATTTATGCCTGCCAAATGAGTGATGTACAATAGTGTTTTAATTGCAAGACAGTGCTCAGATGGGTTTGGGGTAGTTTAAGTACAAGTGCACATTCTATGCACAGCAAAAGTAAGATGTAGGCTTTAACCACGATTTCGGGCTGGCCACAGTACTCCCATTGCTTCAGCAGCTCAGGGTTCCTGAGCTGGACCTGCTTGTAGGCTGACACAGCTGCGTGTGAGTACTGGGCTGGCACTTTCCCCTTACCCATCTTCAGCTCTGATCGGACCACCAGGATCATTTTGAACTCCTCTCCCATGAAGCTGGCGTCTGCTTCCCCCCCACTGCTGTTCCATCGCTGCTCCGCTCCCATAAGTGCCAGCCTAGGCGAAGTCCACAGCCCACTCCTTACAAAATTTAAATGACTACCTGGCTGTACAGGGAATACATTTTGATACTGGTCAAACCATTACTTAGAAAAACGTTGTAGGGCTTCCCTCATGCCCCTTTTCATGATATCAGCCACGTGAATGCTAGCTACCGACGACGGACCGTTAAGTTTGTTTGTGTTGGTCTTGGCTATGCAGTTACAAGTAGTGAGGAGTTAAACGGACTATACTAAAGTGAAATGTCTTGTGATTAAATGTTTTCCACACACATAGCTACGTGTAGCTTGGAAACTGGGCCCAGCATTTCCCACGCCGAATAGCCTGAAGCCACAGGGGTCTTCTTGTAGCCTCTATTTCCCTATGTTGGAGCATTGCAAAACCGTAGGTCAGGATGTTTGACCTGGTTAGATTGAACAACAGCAGCTTTTCAGCATGTTTTGTTAATGTATAATAATATTTACAACAAAGTTGCCTCTTTTACAATGGGTGGTCAATTGGAAAGACTTGTTTTCCCCATTATTTTACTCCTAGTCGATATTCACTAATAATATCCGAGTTGTGCGGTCTCACGCGTATCTACCCCCTCATTGGCTAGAATGGTCCCACCTGATCTCGCCTCCTCTCGCCCGCCTTCCATCTTTAAAGGACATGTCTTTCCCTTGTTAGAGAGGTCACTCGACCATCTTGTCAATATAATAAATAATCTTTGATCAAATAAAATACACGTCTGTTTCCTGTGCGGCAGGCTGCGGCGTTTAACAGTCCGAGAGCGAAAAGGGAGAAGGTAGGGGGACTATTTGTACCGTTGATGTCTGCGCAGTGTCGTGGTGTGTTTAACAGTAGCAGCTAGTAGCTTAACATTAGGCCAAATAGTCTATCCACATTCGACATAAAGCTATATTCCATCAGTATGTATTTGTAAAATGCTAGTTTACTGACGCGTGACAGGTTGTCCAGCATATAATAAGGTTGATGATATTGCTATAGCTACCCTAACAACATTTTATTTTGAGCCGCTGTAATTTTGACCGAGTCCTTGATGAATGAAAAGGGTCTAGTGTCTGTCTGGTGAAAAACAGGTTGGCAGGACAGTGTGACTAACATGCTTTCATAACAGTAGGATCGGGTTAATTGATGCCATCGTGTATGAATGAAGCCAGGTTATTGGGAATTAAAGGTGATGTGGATTTGATGGTTTGGGGAAAATAAAACGATTCTATTGAATATTTGTTATGCTCTATAATCCACATGGCATCTACTTACTGGTCTGTTTTGTTAAGGGTCAATTTGTTAATTTCTTGCTCTTGACTTTTCCTTGAGGATCTTTGGCTGGATATCTGAATCATTTATTCTCTAGGAGGTGCTAGCTGCCAAATAAAAAGTGATCTAAAATTATCTATGGTGCGATTGAGGCTATAAATGTACTCTTTTAAAGGGGTAGCAACTCCTGTCCTGACAGAATGTTGGGTTATAGCTCGAGTGCAAGGTCACATTCTTGGTGCTTTGAAAAAACGTCTATCAAGATTCATTCATACAACAGGTCATTGATATTGTCACACATTAGTTTTATTTGTGTCCTTCTGTACAGAGCTTGTCTGACAGCTGCTCTCAATTCAGACTTTCATTTAATGGCTTTAGAACGCAATGGGTGTCATGTTTTTACAAAGTTTACAAATTGATGATTTAGATTGAAAATATGGATGTAGGCCTATTAAAATAGCATTAAATGCATAATGAATGCAATGCATTAGTATTGCATTATAATGCAATTGTAGAACCCCCCCGCCTTATCACTTATTGGGTGCCTCACTCTTACAGGTCACCCCTTTAGTGATTATATGGTTAATTTGTATCTATATTAAACAAAAAGTAACATTAAGTGAGAAGCAAGCGTTGGTCTGAAGCTGAAAAATGAAATAAACTCACGAGCATCAAAATGCCTACTTTACCCATCCTCTACCAAGGTTTTCCAGCACACAGCTTTTACCCATCAAAATGTGTAGGTAGGTTGTTTAAGATTAAAACCTTAACAGCCTAATTCGTACTTAGAGGTGCTCACACAATGTGATTTGTACTGCATACAAGGTAAAGTATTGGATTCTTTACAGAATACACTGATTATCCCTTTCCAAGTTCTCTTTTTTATTATATGAACGTAAACTTCTCTTCTATATCTTGTGGTGCCTGCCTGTATTTCCTTACACCTTTATTGTAGCTATACATGTCAGTGTGAAAAATGATATTTCATAATTCCATTTGTCAGCAGGTGCCCAACATAACAGGTGTTGGACACAGTCACTCAGATAGAGATCTATAGAGCTTGTCTGTGTTCCTGATTTCTGTAACTTAGCTTATTTTAATATTACACGGGTAAGCTTAGAACCACTTGTTTTGCAAACATAGTCCTGATTTATCAATTGCTGTGCTGATCAATGGACAGTTAATTACCTCTGTCAAATGAATATGTAGTCTAAAGTTGTTTGTATTTGCATTTATTTTTGCAATAAAAATGGTGACGCTACAATAATACACATTTACAATAGGCCGGTCATGGAAGTGAGTGCACCCATAACCACTAGGACCAGCAGACACACCGCTCACAGCGTGAAACCAAAACACACAACATAAATAACTAAACATACAATAATCACATTCCCATCCTCCCCCGATTGGATGACCTCAAACATTTATACTGTGCATGTGTGTATATATTTATTCCAACACATTAATTCCAACCTTCAGACAGCCACAGTTCAACCCATATTTCCCAGTAAATCATTCTACCATTTTTTCTTGCAATACTTTCCATTAGGGGCTTGAACCTTCCCATCTGCAACATTTCTGCTGAAATTGCCCCAAAAATAAACATTTTACCCAGGAGCACAATGATGTCCTATTGACTGGTCCTTCAAATCCCCCAACAATACAGTTTGCAGAGCCAACCGCACCCTAATATATATTTTTTTATCTTTATTTAACTAAATCAAATCAAATTTTATTTGTCACATACACATGGTTAGCAGATGTTAATGCGAGTGTAGCGAAATACTTGTGCTTCTAGTTCTGATCATGCAGTAGTATCTAACAAATTCACAACAACTACCTCATACACGAGTAAAGGAATGAATATGTACATATAAATATATGGATGAGCGATGGCTGACCGGCATAGGCAAGATGCAGTAGATGGTATGGAGTACAGTATATACATATGAGATGAGTAATGTAGGATATGTAAACATTATAAATGGCATCATTTAAAGTGGCTAGTGATACATTTATTTCATCCAATTATAATTATTAAAGTGGCTAGAGATGAGTCAATGGCCGAATGGCATAGGCAAGATTCAGTAGATGGTTTAGAGTACAGTGTATACATTTGATATGAGTAATGTCAGATATAATTGGACAGTCAGACCTGTGCAGACCGTTAAGAACAAATTCTTATTTACAATGACCGCCTAGGAACAGTGGGTTAACTGCCTTGTTCAGGGGCAGAACGACAGCTCGGGGATTCGATCTAGCAACCTTTCGGTTACTGGCCCAACGCTCTAACCACTAGGCTACCTGCCGCCCCTATTATGACCTAACAACCATTCCTGGACCTGACTCCAAAAACCTGGCACCGATGGACAGTACCAAAAGAGGTGCCCTAATGATTTGGTTTCTGCATGGAAGTCTGCACAGGTCTGACTGTCCAATGCCCCATATACTGAGCATTCTTTTTGTAGCGAGAATTTTATATAATAGATTGTGTCAATTGTTTTGTATAGCGGTTCATAAAAATCTGTTCCTAACTATCTTGAATTGTATGTGGTTGTCAACCCTCTTGACTGCAAGTGGAACTGATACATTTAACAATTTATATTGGTCATTTTAAGCCATTTATGATTTTATATTGGTGGCAGACAAAATAACTAATTCCTTTCTCTTTTAAGTAATTTCCTCTTCCATTTTTGTGGCAGAGGTGCAATGAGTTGCTTGTGTGACAATTTTACTGTCGTTGTTTGCAATGTCAATGATACCTTCCTTATACATTCTCTCCAATAAAAGTGGTGTATCCACTATCAGTACATTGGAGTTTAGACATTATTTGTAATACATGTTCTTCCTCTTCTGGGGGATAAAATTGGAATTGTATGGCGAATCCACTAAGACCTCTCAATCATGGTTGACAACTCCACAGTGCCAGCCTCTCAGAATGCAAAGAGCCTTGGCGAGACCCTGGTCAACACCCTGTGATTCTCTGCAAACATCAAAGCAGTGACCTGCTCCTGCAGGTTCATGCTCTACAACATCGTAGAGTACGACCCTACCCCACATAGGAAGTGGGCAGGTCCTAATCCAAGCACTTGTCCTCCTCCGTATATTACTGAAACTCGCTGTTGGCTGGGCTCCCGCTTGTGCCATTAAACCCCTGCAATTTATTGAAAACGCAGTGGCCCCTGGTTTTCAACCTTCCCAAGTTCTCTCATGTCACTCCACTCCTCCACACACTCCACTGGCTTCCAGTTGAAGCTCACATCCACTACAAGACCATGGTGTTTACCTACAGAACAGCAAGAGGAACTGCCCAAACAGTATTTTAAATAATCCTCCTCCTCACCTCGACCCCTGCTCCCCTAAATAAAAAAATAAAAAATAAAAAAAAAACCACGAGCATAGGAAAGTGATCGGAATGTATTTTTGGAGCTTAGTTTTGAACTCTTGGGGTAGTTACTGCAAAACGGTGAAATGTCTCATTTACTTGCCGCCACCACCCCCTCCGCGGCCCCCGACTATCCTTCTAGTGCGTTATCCCTTTCTGTGCCCCCATCACACCCCGCACTAGACTATAGTCGTGCAGGTTATACAATTCTCTTGCCACCGGAGATTGAAAACGGTGGTTTTTGGCATATTGCTGGCACTCAAGACATCTCAGTATGGTAAGTTGCTCTATCTGGCTCGAACATTACTTGTTGCGTACCAAGAGACATTACTTTTGGTACTGTTGATAGGATACTTTAAAAACGAGTGCGCACTGCGTGGAGAGGGAGTGTTGCTAGAACCGCTTGTCAAAAAGAAATCACATTTAATTCGACACGATTGTTTAATATGTTGTTACTTGAATTATAATTAGCCCCTGGTGAAGTTTCACATAACCATAGTTATTGTTTTGTGCATTACTTGTTGCGTGCCAAGAGATTCATATTACTTTTCGTTACTGTTGACTGGATACTTTAAAAACCAGTGAGCACTGCGTGGAGGGGGAGTGTTGCTAGAACTGCTTGTCAAAAGGAAATCACATTTAATTCGACGCGATTTTTCAAAATAATTTGTTACTTGTGACGAAGCGTAACGGCACAAGTGGTTTCACAACCAGTCTCAGACACGCAGTCTGTTTATTGAAGGAAGTTATTGCGCAATCGAGTCCTTGGCTCTGGCGGACTTTGTGAGCGCTGCAGGATCTAGGACACGCGCTGTTTTGTTGTTCTTTTCAGGCATCAGGTCTTGAAATGGCAGATTGTGAAATCAACATGATAGGTAAATCAAAGATTTTGCTCTTTAAATGAAGCCCAGTGAGGGTTCCAACTCCCGTGTACTGACAAGCTGTGATACTGCGAATTTGTCAACTTTTTGCACCAAGTTAAGTCACACAACCAAACAACAGTATTGTTGACGCACAAGAGCAGACAAGACAATATATTAAGCGTCAATCCGGAGTTCAAACAATAACGAAAGGTACACGCTGCCTCTTGTTTTGGTAAACATCTGAGGGATGGGACTTGAGAAATATTAACACTCAAATCCATAGAGCTGTGGCTGCAAGGACTGACCTTCCATGAGATCAAAATGGTAATTTTAATTATGTTTTGAAGCTATACAGTGTTTGTTTACAAACATTGGAGTAAAACAAGCTTATTTTGTGGGATCTAATTGGATATGACATTTTAACTAAGCTCATGAAGCATTTATAAAAGTTATTCTTCAAGAATCAATGGCTATTAATTTAACTGACCAAAAAAATGTATGTAGCAATTCCAGATTGGCCCTTTAAAGGTGCTTGACTAGCTCTGCAATGCATGATGCATGATGCTTATTGCTCTCTTTTGAGAGTAGCTGTCAATAGCCTGTCTATCCAAGCTGTTTTGTCTCAGCCAAAGTTACTTCTCTCACAGAAAACATTCATTGTATGATTAGAGGCAGTAGTTGAAATGGGACATCCAGTACCTTTACTCCCCCTAAACTTTAAATTACTGTCTTAACTGGTAGGTGTAGGAACCAGTCTATGTATTTGTGCTGCACCAACTTATGTAAATAACCTCAGTGACCTCACTCTGCGTTATTGGGCATGTATCTCCTACTATACTGTATATTTTAGCCTAAACTCACTGACTGAGTGATGATTTTAATGCTGCAGTATTTTTAGTCCAATAAATAACATTTTCCCATGCATCTTTTCCATCCCAGTATTTGTATTAGAAGGAACCGGTAACTTTTTGGAAGACATCTGTTTGGCTTCTTTTTTGTTGATTGTGAATAACTTGCTCATTCACTTACTAGGAGGTTTGAATGAGTAGTGAAGAACTTCTGCATTTAGACCTATAAGCCCCCTATTCCATTCAGTAGTCCATGTGTGTTCCAGAGGCTCGCAGCTATTATTTCTCACAACAAAAACGACCCTACTCGGGCCTCAGTCAGCATATAATTCCTATCTATAATAGAAAAGAGACATCATGTGCCCCTGCTAAATCAACACTGTACTGTGTCTGCAGTCTGTCAACCCAGTTAATGTGTACGTTTGGAAACTGGATACAGGGGCCCTCCTGTAGCGGAGCCAAGGGCGCTGGATAGAGGGATTAACAGGCTGTGTGACACTGACACACCCACCAGAGCTGAGCAGCCTGCGTGCCTGTATGTCAGAGTCCCAACTCTCAGCTCTAAGCTGTCTCTGTCACACACACACACACACACACACACACACACACTGTTCTGTGTCCTGTAGATTAGTGGTAACCCGAGAAAGCCCTATGCATGACCTAATGATACCATCACCTTCTGCACTCTGATCGTCACTCAGCCATGACTAGACCTGCCAACACTACACAGTCTGTCCCATATCTTGCTGCACTTTGCTCACCACTCAGTCTGGACAGACAGTCCCCTAGGTCTGCTCTAACCACAGTCTGTCCTCTCTCTGTTTTTTGTCGTTCCTCTTTAGGTGTCCCCCGGTCCAACCACTACTCAATGAGATGGCAAAAAATGGGGCAGACTGCGAGCTACCTCAGAGGCGCCTATCGGCCAAAGAAAAGCACAATGGGCAGTCTGCAGGTAGGGACCGCTGAATTAACCACAAAATGACCATGACCAGTTAATGATTTATTGTTGACGTAACATACGGTGATGTAGGCCAAAGTATTTGTTCACCCTGACTGAAGAAAATAAAAACCAGCGCAGTATGATTTGAGTTGATTTAAGCTACAGCCTAGTAGTTCACATTGACTGACATGTCTTTAGAGGTGGTAAAGGTAAGCCCCACTGTGTGTGTTTTTGAAGCCTCCTTGTCGCTGAGTGAGAGGAAGCAGAGGGACCGAGAGGAGCGTGTGTCTCTGGTGTTATGGAGGAAACCGCTCGTCACTCTACACTACTTCCTGCGGGAGCTGCTCATAACCCTAGAGGACTGGGTGTGGAGGTGAGACACACACACACTTCAGTCCTCGTCTCCTCCATTTTGGAAGTGTTAAATATAAAGTGTTGTCTACAAAGTATCTGTTTCTCAGTGTGGAAACAGATGTTATGTATTCAAGAATCTCCCAACACTGGGATCCATTGCACTATGCCAGACTAAGCAAGTATACAGTCTAGCTGGTGGTGTGGAAGACACAGGTCTGAGCCCACACACACACACACACTCCCTACTGCTGAGGTCATGTTATGGCAGCCCAGCCACAGACCGACACAGAGGCAGCAGGGTCAGAGTCTACACTAGAAGATAGAGGCTCTTTCTCAAGGAGTCTTTCCTCTATTCCTCGCTGCCTCGGTTCTCACCTCCTTTTCTAACTGCATTGGGGGAGAAGATCCAATGTCCCTCCCTTCGGACCTTCAAAGTGTTTTGAGAAGGATGCGAGGAGAAAGGACGTGCAGACAGGAGACCTTGAGACTACCTGCTGCCCTCCTGGCTCACTCCCCTGTAATTCATCCTGTGTGCCTGGCTCTACAGTCAGACCAAACAAACACAGGACCATTTATTAAAACAACTACGTAAGCAGGGAGTAGTTTTTGCCATTAATCTTCACTGGATGTTGTTATGAAGGATGCCAAATAGATGCACTGCCCAAATTATATTTTTACCAGCCCAGTTTAAAAAGAGTTTATAAAAATTGTATGAGTTCAGTTGAATAATACTCCCACGCACGTATCATTGCAGTCTCAATGTTGATGGTAATATGGAACCGGTTTCTGATATGAATAACCTTGTCTCAAGGGTGATCCCCATGATGTTTTCCCTGTTTTTAGTCACCTAATTGTCTGTTGACATGTACACGATGACATAAAAAAGTAAGTGTACATTCAGAGCCTCTTGTGGTTGTGCAGGAGGACATGTTTATTTTCTAAATGACAAGAGGATGTGGTAAACCACAAGACAAGTAGCGTGCTACCAGAGTAAGAGGCTGCTTAGTTCAGGATAGCACAAGTTGTTTTCATAGCAAGTGGATTGCAAGGGCTCCTGAATGGTGCAGCGGTCTAAGGTACTGCCTCTGTGCTTGAGGCGTCACTACAGACACCCTGGTTTGAGTCCAGGCTGTATCACACCCGGCCGTGATTGGGAGTCCCATAGGGCGGCACACAATTGGCCTAGCGTCGTCCGAGTTTGGCCATCATTGTAAATACGATTATTTTTATTTAACTAGGCAAGTCAAATAAGAACAAAATGTAATTGGTGAGAGAGAAGTGATATAATATAAAACAGCTATGCGTGATAAGTTATTGCACAGATACTTATTTGTAGTATCTGAAGCTTTATAAGCAGACATGTGGACACGAAGTTAGTGCTAGGGTAATGGCTAGGGTTGAGCTAACATGTGGACATGAAGCTAGGCGTAGGAATATGGTTGTGGTTCGGGTTGAGTCCGCATGTTGACATGAACCCAGGGCTACTGTTGGGTTTTCTTTATAATCTCATTTGATTGACTTTCAAATTATTAACAGAAAACCCTCAATAAGGTCAAAAATAGTGCACTATGTAGAGAATAAGGTGCCATTTGGGAAGCTAAATGAGTGCCAGTCCTTGTTACAGATGTAGGATCTTCATTTTAATCACACTTTTGCAGGAGAACTGTTCCTGCAGGATTATTTTCCTGCTGTAGCAAACTAGCTCAAATTAAGATATATCTAATATCCTGTGACACTGAGATTAATGAGTGGGTGAAGAGAGGAAGTGAGTATAAGGCCTTTAATATGGTTACCAGGGATCAGTGCCTTAAGTCCTCCAACAGCCCTCAGCCTCAGATGCCCACTTAAACACATTGGGATCAGCCTGCGTGCCAGCGCTACACCGTCCTCTTTTCTCCCTCCTTATCCATCCCCTTTCACTTGTTACGAAACCAATTAGCTAGCCATCTGATTTGGCTACACTTGCTATGTCTAGGGTTCCCAGGTCTAGGTACATGGTCTGTAACTGGATTTAATGTGTGCATCTATATGAGAAATCAGTGTGTGTGGACCTGTTATATGCATGTGCCCAGGAGACTGCAACCTTACCTAGATCCAGCTCCATTCTCACTCGCATGGGTCAGCAGCCAAAGCAGATTATTAGTTCAAAGTAGATAATATCCACACAAAAGGAAACTACAAAAAAGGCATACCCAAACTAAATAGGTGACACAAACCAAGGCAGATTTCTGGCCACCTCTCTCACAGATTGACAAGCACCAATAATTGCTCACACCTGTTTGCTTATCAAGGCTTTCTGGCAGAGCACCTGACCCAGTTGCTGCTATGTGGAAGTGTTTACTAATGCTCCTAACACCTAGTGAGAGAGCTGGCCTTTACGCTGACACTTAAAAAGGACAGAATAAAAACTGTTCAAAAGTACTCAATTTAAAACTGCAGTGACGGAGCAAGTTAAAAACATACAAAACTGGCAGCTAAAAAACACATGGCACCATAGTTAGACATTCCACTCCAAACTGCTTCTTTTTCCTTCTTCTTTGGCATTATGGCAGTCCGCAAACAAGCGTTGGAGGTGCATGCCGCCACCTACTGTATGGGTGGCCAACTAGGAAAGGGGATCATAAATGAAATAGACCAGAAAAAATTCCCCTCATTCAGTCACATTCCAATTCAAGTCACATCCCTACACAGGCTCAGTGGCCTGTGACGGCAGAACATCCATTGACAGGACTTCTTACAAGGCCTCAGCTGTAAATTATTTCAATTTTTTGATTTCTTCTTTGTGCTGTACAGGTTATTACCATTTTAATAAATGCTACAAAGTCCACCTTTGTCACATGTAATATATCAGGATCCCTTGATTGCCGGGAAACCTTCACTGGTGCAGTCTTAATTACCATTGAGTCTTCAACGCCACTCGCTCTTTCCACTTCTCACCGCATCCAAATAAGAGACACGCTGGACAGCCCTTATTCTCACCACCTCGGTCTCCTTCACCATAACAGGGCAATTCGGGGAGGCACATGTTCGCCACAACAGTTGCAACATATAACCTCTGCTGGTATATGATATCCTTCCTCAAATCAAATTGTATTAGTCAAATGCGCCGAATACAACAGGTGTAGACCTTACAGTGAAATGCTTACTTACGAGCCCCTAACCAACAATGCAGTTAAAAAAAATACAGATAAGAATAAGAGATAAAAGTAACAAGTAATTAAAGAGCAGCAGTAAAATAACAATAGCGAGACTATCTATATGGGGGTACCGGTCCACCAGCTGCATTAAGTACTGCAGTACATCTCCTCCTCATGGACTGCACCAGATTTTCCAGTTCTTGCTGTAAGATGTTACCCCACTCTTCTGCCAAGGCACCTGCAAGTTCCCAGACATTTCTGGGGGGGAATGGCCCTAGCCCTCACCCTCCGATCCAACAGGTCCAAGACGTGCTCAATGGGATTGAGATCCGGGCTCTTCGCTGGCCATGGCAGAACACTGACATTCCTGTCTTGCAGGAAATCACAAACAGAACGAGCAGTATGGCTGGTGGCATTGTCATGCTGGAGGGTCATGTCAGGATGAGCCTGTAGGAAGGGTGCCACGAGGGAGGAGGTTGTCTTCCCTGTAACGCGTTGAGATTGCCTGCAATGACAACAAGCTCAGTCCGATGATGCTGTGACACACCGCCCCAGACCATGACAGACCCTCCACCTCCAAATCGATCCTGCTCCAGAGTACAGGCCTCGGTGTAACGCTCATTCATTTGACGATAAGCGCAAATCTGACCATCACCCCTGGTGAGACAAAACCACGTCAGTGAAGAGCACTTTTTGCCAGTCCTGTCTGGTCCAGCGACGGTGGGTTTTTGCCCATAGGCGACGTGGTTGCTGGTGATGACCTGCCTTACAACAGGCCTACAAGCCCTCAGTTCAGCCTATTGCGGACAGTCTGAGCACTGGTGGAGGGTTCCTGGTGTAACTCGGGCAGTTGTTGTTGCCATCCTGTACCTGTCCCACAGGTGTGATGTTCGGATGTACCGATCCTGTGCAGGTGTTCTTACACGTGGTCTGCCACTGCGAGAACGATCAGTTGGTCACCCTGTAGCGCTGTCTTAGGCGTCTCACAGTACGGACATTGCAATTTATTGCCCTGTCCACAAGTGCGGTCCTCATGCCTCCTTGCAGCATGCCTAAGGCACGTTCACACAGATTAGCAGGGACCCTAGGCATCTCTCTTTTTTTCCCCCCCAGAGTCAGTAGAAAGGCCTCTTTAGTGTCCTAAGTTTTCATAACTGTGACCTTAATTGCCTACCATCTGTAAGCTGTTAGTGTCTTAACGACCATTCCACAGGTTCATTAATCGTTTATGGTTCATTGAACAAGCATGGGAAACAGTGTTTAAACCCTTTACAATGAAGATCTGTGAAGTTATTTGAATTTTACAAATTATCTTTGAAAGACAGGGTCCTGAAAAAGGGACATTTCTTTTTTTGCTGAGTTTATAATCTGCATCCACTTCATGCTCAACCCCAGAGAGAACTCCATTAACAGGCGCCGGAAATCCATATACAAAACATTCCATTCAAAAATCTTTGAGGGACAAAGCACGCTTTTTTGCTGACACAATTTATTTTTATTATAGTAATTTGAATAAGACCAGCTTTTTTTACTCTTACCAACGCCACCTCACCCATGATATTCCTTGTGATTTCAAACAGATCCCCCTGGTAACGTTGAGCCAAAACCCTCACTCAGACTATAAAATAATCTAGGGATTTCTTAGCTTCCATCACAAGTTTACTTATTTTGTTTCCTTTCTTTTACAGAACTTTAGCCCACTTGACTGTAGCCCACTAACCTTCATCGTCACCAGCTTCAAATAGAACATCTGTTTCCGCCATCTTTTCCACACTTGCTTCAAGGAGCTGTCTTCCTTCCACATTCTGGCACACCCATTTTAACATGCCAGGTGACCTAGTTACTGAGCTGAAACACCTGCGTCAATTAACCACTTAATTATCTGGACCTATGGAAAACAAGAAATACTTGACAATGAACACCAGCCTGAAATTGGTTGAAAATTAAGGGACAGGTCTAGGAATGTTTGGTAAACCCTCATACTATAGTTAACTATAGAATACTATAGTACGTACTTTAGAATTCTATATAATTCTGTAGTAAACTGTAGTATACTGTAGTATCCCTCGATCATGTAGTGCTTACTATAGACTTTTCTAGTATACTGTAGAATGCTATACTACACACTACTATCCCTTGATCATGATTCATGTGTAGTGCTTACTTTATAATGTTGTACTATAATGGAAAATACCATACTACACACTGTAGTTTCCCCCTTGACCATGTAGTGCTTACTTTAGAATGTTGTAGTATACTGTGTAGAATACTATACTACATACACACTGTATCATTCCTTGATCACGTAGTGCTTACTTTAGAATTGTTTGATCGATTGGACTGCTAGCTAACTTTTCTGCTAGCTTTGTCGATGCAGTTTTGATTTGAACATGCTGTCCTTGGGGAGCTCATGCAGGGGATCTCCTCTGAGTTTCCCCCTCGACCGTGTAGTGCTAAGTATAGAACGTTGTAGTATACTGTAGAATACTATACTTCATACTGTAGTATCCCTTGATTGATTTTATATGACTATATAAAAATAAATCACAAATGTGGATACAATGCATTTAGACATTTTTGAGAATAACACAAAAAAAGTTACATGTATTTCCATTGTGGTCCAAGTTCAAACATGTTACACGTTGACAGCTAACCCACATGAAAATACTGTAGTATACTATGGTCTAAATAAATGACTACACTATAGTATTCACTTTACTGTAGTATTCTTGCAGACATGACTGTAGCATACTGCACTATTTACTGTAGTGTTTTTGCAGTATACTGGGTTGGGTTAAATGCAGAAGATGCATTCAGTTGTACAACTGACTAGGTATCCCCCTTTCCTTAAGGTGTTTTTGCCGACATGACTGTAGTATATTGTAGAAACGCCTGCCAACTATGGTTAGCTAAAATGGCATACTGCACTTCTGATGGTAGAAAACAAACAGTTAACCACTGCATTTACATAATCAATTGATATTAATGAAATACTAATACTTTACTTAAAAGACAGTCACCTTATTGGAGGGCGCTGCCAATAAACTGCCACCTCCGCTTCGGTGTTTTAAGTGCCAAAGGATGGGACATGTTGCTAATGTGTGCAAAGGAAAAATGAGATGTGCAAGGTGTGGTGGGGATCATGAGTATGGAAAATGTGGACCTAATACAAAAGTTAAGTGTTGCAACTGTGATGGTGAGCATAGTGCAGCATATGGGGGATATGAAGTACCAAAACAAGCTATGGAAACGCAGAGGTACAAAGTAAAGAATACTGCATCCTATGTAGAGGCTGTTTGTGAAATGAACAAGCCTTTTGATCGAAATGCTGGCAAAATACATCAGTGGTGGCTGCTTCTAGGATGACTATAGCCCAATGGCGCCTCAGCCTAGTGCAATGTGATATGCAAGCATACAGAGAAATCGTACAGACAAATCGTAAATCGTATAGACTTCATAGCGTTCTTGTGTAGAGCAATCGATATGGGTCAGAAGAGGAGCAGGACTGCACGAATAATGGAAGTAGTGAATGCAGCTCAAGAAATACTGAACATTACCATGTATCCGGCGCCGACAGAGATGGCCGCCTCCCTTCGCATTCTTAGGAAGCAATGCAGTATTTTGTTTTTTTGTGTATTACTTCTTACATTGTTACCCCAGGAAATCTAAGTTTTATTACATACAGCTGGGAGGAATTATTGGATATAAGAGCAACGTGAACTTAACAACATTACAACCAGGAATCCGACTTTCTCTAAGCGGATCCTCTGTTTGGTCCACCAACCAGGACAATAAACCGGATCCCAGCCGGCGACGTCGCCGCAGGAAAAGGGGCAGATGAGGCGGTGTTCTGGTCATTCTCCGTAGACGGGCACACCGCTCCCGAGTATACTACTTGCCAATGTCCAGTCTCTTGACAACAAGGTAGACGAAATCCGAGCAAGGGTTGCCTTCCAGAGAGACATCAGAGATTGCAACGTTCTTTGCTTCACGGAAACATGGCTCACTCGGGATACGTTATCAGAGTCCGTACAGCCACCTGGTTTCTTCAAGCATCGCGCCGACAGAAACATCTATCTTGTAAGAAGAAGGGCGGGGATGTATGCCTTATGATTAACGAGACGTGGTGTGATCATAACAACATCTTGGAACTCAAGTCCTTTTGTTCACCTGACCTAGAATTCCTTACAATCAAATGCCGACCGCATTATCTACCAAGAGAATTCTCTTCGATTATAATCCCAGTCGCATATATCCCCCCTCAAGCTGACACATCGACGGCCCTGAAAGAACTTAATTGGACTCTATGTAAACTGAAAAGCACATATCCTGAGGCTGCATTTATCTTAGCTGGGGATTTTAACAAGGCTCCCTAAATTTTATCAGCGTATCGAATGTGCGACCCGGGCCGGGAAATTCCTGGATCATTGTTATTCTAACTTCCGCGACGCATACAAGGCCATTCTCCGCCCCCCTTTTGGCAAATCTGACCACGACTCTATTTTGTTGCTCCCAGCCTAGAGACAGAAACTAAAACAGGAAACGCCCGTGCTCAGGTCTGTTCAACGCTAGTCCGACCAATCTGATTCCATGCTTCAAGATTGCTTTGGTCACGTGGACTGGGATATGTTCCGGATAGCCTCAGACAGACAACAACATTGATGTGTACGCTGATTCGGTGAGCAGGTTTATTAGCAAGTGCATCGGTGATGTTGTACCCACAGCAACTATTAAAACCTTTCCCAACCTTTCCCAGTCAGCATTCGCGCAAAACTGAAAGCACGAACCACTGCTCTTAATCAGGGTAAGGCGACCGGAAACATGACTGAATACAAACAGTGTAGCTATTCCCTCTGCAAGTCAGCATTCGCGCAAAACTGAAAGCACGAACCACTGCTCTTAATCAGGGTAAGGCGACCGGAAACATGACTGAATACAAACAGTGTAGCTATTCCCTCCGCAAGTCAATCAAACAAGCTAAGCGTTATTATAGAGACAAAGTAGAGTCGCAATTCAACGGCTCAGACATGAGAGGTATGTGGCAGGGTCTACAGTCAATCATGGACTACAAAAAGAAAACCAGCCCAGTCGCGGACCACGATGTCTTGCTCCCAGACAAACGAAACAGCTTCTTTGCTCGCTTTGAGGACAATACAGTGCCACCAACACGGCCCGCTACCAAAACCTGCGGGCTCTCCTTCACCGCAGCCAATGTGAGTAAAACATTTAACCGTGTTAACCCTCGCAAGGCTGCCAGCCCAGATGGCATCCCTGGCCGCGTCCTCAGAGCATGCGCAGACCAGCTGGCTGGTGTGTTTACGGACATATTTAATCAATACTTATCCCAGTCTGCTGTTCCCACATGCTTCAAGAGGGCCACCATTGTTCCTATTCCCAGGAAAGCTGAGCTAAATGACTATCGCCCTGTAGCACTCACTTCCGTCGTCATGAAGTGCTTTGAGAGACTAGTCAAGGATCATATCACCTCCACCTTACCTGACACCCTAGACCCACTCCAATTTGCTTAGCGTCCCAATAGGTCCACAGACGACGCAATCGCAATCACACTGCACACTGCCCTAACCTATCTGGACAAGAGGAATACCTATGTAAGAATGCTGTTCATCTACTACAGCTCAGCATTTAACACCACAGTACCCTCCAAACTCGTCATTAAGCTCGAGACCCTAGGTCTCAACCCCGCCCTGTGCATCTGGGTCCTGGACTTCCTGACGGGCCGCCCCCAGGTGGTGAGGGTAGGAAACAACATCTCCACCCCGCTGATCCTCAACACTGGGGCCCCACAAGGGTGCGTTCTCAGCCCTCTCCTGTACTCCCTGTTCACCCATGACTGCGTGGCCAAGCACGCCTCCAACTCAATCATCAAGTTTGCAGACGACACTACAGTGGTAGGCTTGATTACCAACATAGACGAGACTGCCTACAGGGAGGAGGTGAGGGCCCTCTGAGTGTGTTGTCAGGAAAATAACCTCTCACTCAATGTCAACAAAACAAAGGAGATGATTGTGGACTTCAGGAAACAGGAGAGGGAGCACCCCCCTATCCACATCGACGGGACAGTAGTGGAGAAGGTGGAAAGTTTTAAGTTCCTCGGTGTACCTATCACGGACAAACTGAAATGGTCCACCCACACAGACAGCGTGGTGAAGAAGGCGCAACAGCGCCTCTTCAACCTCAGGAGGCTGAAGAAATTTGGCTTGTCACCAAAAACACTCACAAACTCCTACAGATGCACAATTGAGAGCATCCTGTTGGGCTGTATCAACGCCTGGTACCGTAAGGCTCTCCAGAGGGTAGAGCCTTACGGTACCAGGACAACGCATCACCGGGGGTAAACTACCTGCCCTCCAGGACACCTACACCACCCAACGTCACAGGAAGGCCAAAAAGATCATCAAGGACAACAACCACCCGAGCCACTGCCTGTTCACCCCGCTATCATCCAGAAGGCGAGGTCAGTACAGGTGCATCAAAGCTGGGACCGAGAGACTGAAACAGCTTCTTTCTCAAGGCCATCAGACTGTTAAACAGCCATCACTAACATTGAGTGGCTGCTGCCAGCATACTGACTCAAATCTCTAGCTACTTTAAATAATTGAAAATTGGATGTAACAAATGTATCACTAGCCACTTTAAACAGTGCTTTATATAATGTTTACATATCCTACATTACTCATCTCATATGTATATACTGTACTCTATACCATCTACTGCACCTTGCCTATGCCGTTCGGACATCGCTCATCCATATATTTATATGTACATACTCGTATTCATTCCTTTACACTTGTGTGTGTATAAGGTAGGTGTTGTGAAATTGTTAGATTACTTGTTAGATACTACTGCATGGTCGGAACTAGAAGCACAATCATTTCACTACACTCGCATTAACATCTGCTAACCATGTGTATGTGACAAATACAATTTTATTTGATTTGCTCACTGAAGTTTCAGTACCATTGATACATCGGATGTTGAATCATAATCCGGATGATGATCAGAATAAGTCGTTGTATTATACTTTTTTATCATCCTTCAATGGAATATTAGAAGCCTTATTGCAAATGGTCAAGAGTTTAATAAATGTGTGATTGATTTAGAGAGACGTGGCTTAGACCACATCTTGATTTTCTTATTCCTGTTTATTGTTCAGTCAGATCTGACAGAACAACTGGTCAGGGTGGAGGATGCGCTATGTTCATAAAGGAAGGTCTTGCATATCGTAATATATCTGTTCCACCTGAATATAAATGTGATTGTTGAAATCTACAGTAGGGCTAGTAATATTAAGCTGTTCAAGTTGTACAATTCTTGTCGTCAACTATCTGTAGAGATGTTGGGCTCTATAGAGATATGGTGCGGCGACTTTAATACCTATAATAGTTTATGGGGAAGCACACATACGGATGCTAATGGTATGATTGTCAAATATATGATGTAAGCAAGAGCATTAGTATGTCTTAACGATGGATGTGGTACCAGAGTTGATGATGTTAGAGGAGTTACATCCTGCCTGGACCTCACAATGGCTTCTAACTCTATTGCAGCCATGTGTGAATGGAAGTTAATGGATGATTCTGCTATTTGGAGTGATCATTTCCCAATTTCTTTTGTACCATGACTGGTGATGTCACTATTGCAGATAGGATACCATTCAGAAGATGGTGCTTTCCTAAAGCGGACTGGGAAAACTTTGCAGAACTATGTTAAAAGTCTGTTGGATAGTTGTGTTTAGAGATTCCTGTTGATGTTTGTGCTGCCTCTGTCACTTCTCTAATTTTGAGTGCAGGGAACTTACATATACCAGTGAGTGAAGTGGTTGAGAAAATAAAGCTGGTTCCTTGGTGGACTGAAGACTGTACTTTGGCTTTTCAATAAATAAATTGGACAGAGTATTACGTAGGTCCAGGGCTGCCGTAGTTACACGTGGTCTGCGGTTGTGAGTCTGGTTGGACGTACTGCCAAATTCTCCAAAACAACGTTGGAGGCAGCTTATGGGAGAGAAATGATAATTCAATTCTTTAGCAACAGCTCTGGTGGACATTCGTGCAGTCAGCATGCCAATTGCATGCTCCCTCAACTTGAGACATTTGTGGTTGTGTGACACAACTGCACATTTTAGAGTGGCCTTTTATTGTCTCCAGCACAAGGTGCACCTTTGTAATGAGCATGCTGTTTAATCAGCTTCTTAATATGCCACACATGTCAGGTGGATGGATTATCTTGCTAAAGGATAAAATGCTCACTAACAGGGATGTAAACAAATTTGTGCACAAACTTTGAGAGAAATATGTTTTTTTTGTGCGCATAGACAGTTACTGGGATCTTTTACTTCAGCTCATGAAATATGGGACCAACACTTTACATGTTGTGTTTATATTGTTGTTTAGTATAGATAACACAAAACAAACAAAAGCAGGCGTAGAGGCTTTTGCCCACCTCTCTCTCACAGATTGACGATCATCACTTGGCCCCACCTGTGTGCTTATCAAGGCTTCACAAGGCTTCCTGGCAGAGCATTTGGCCCAGTTGCTGCTGCCCCCTGGGGATGGAGTGTAGAAGTGATAGTGTAGTATCTACTAATGCTCCTAAGACCTAAACTACCTAACCTATTCCAAAACACTTCTTCCCCTCCTCCCTCACTCCTCTCTTCTTCCCTCAGGTTATGGAGGCAGAGACATTCAGTCTTGTCTCTGCTGGTGCTGGTAACCCTCTTCTCCATCACCTACTCTGTTAAAGGAACACATCAGAAGGTGAAGTGTGTGTGTGTGTGTGTGTGTGTGTGTGTGTGTGTGTGTGTGTGTGTGTGTGTGTGTGTGTGTGTGTGTGTGTGTGTGTGTGTGTGTGTGTGTGTGTGTGTGTGTGTGTGTGTGTGTGTGTGTGTGTGTGTGTGTGTGTGTGTGTGTGTGAGCAGCCCTGTCCACACATCATCAGGGGTTGTTAATTAACATCCCTAGGACTTTATAAAGCTGTTGTCTCCCAAGACCACAAGCTGAAAAAAATAGTATTAAACTTAACACACCTTCACCTGACCTATTTACCACATCATGTCCACATGCCCTATTTAATCAGTACATTAGCTGTACCACATGAACAGCTAATATACTGAGTACACACACACACACACACACGTGTGCCCTGTACCAAATTAACAACTAATGTACCAAAGCAAAAGTGGCTCCAGAGATCCAGACAGAATTGCTTTATAGCTGCAGCAATAACCAAATTATTTACCGTATTAGACTCTTAAGCTCTAGTCCTAAGGTGTTACGTCATTAATTCCTGATAACCCTAAAAACAATTGGACATGGCTGGCACTTCCCACCCAGCCTTTTTACTAGGTGATGAGAGACACTGCTGCTGATGCTGTTTTCCCGGGTTCACGGGGGTTTGCTGGGAAATAGAGTTCCGTGCCAAAAAACCTCCACAGTGTTCCCATAATCTACACCATCACTGGCCCTTCCAGAAAACAACCTGTCTGCCCATGCTTGAGGAGGAGGGGTTGGTCCATATATGATGTAGGGAGAGATGGGCGGCGGAACAGGGAGGGAGGGAGAGAGAGGGAGAAAGGGAGAGAGAGAGGGCGAAAGGGAGAAATGGAGAGGGAGAAATGGAGAGAGAGAGGGAAAAAGGGAGAGAGAGGGAGAAAGGGAGAGAGAGAGAGGGAGGGAGAAAGGAAGAGAGTGAGAGAGAGAGCTAAAGAAGAGTAGGGGGAATAAGCTGGGTAAGAACTGGCTTCCTTGAAGAAGAAGAAGAAGAAGGATTCTGTTCTTCTCTCTGTTTGTGTTGTTCTGAATCTGAACACTCCTACCCTACGGCCCTGTCCTCTAAACTCTCAACAACAGACACTAGCTTATATTCTCTATCTTATATTCTCACTCCCTCTCTCTCTATCACTTGCCCTCTCTCATTCCTGACACTCTCTGCTCTTTCTCTTTCTCTCTCTCCATAACATGCCCTCTCTCACCCCCTCTGCCCCCCCTCCCTCCCTCCCTCCCTCCCTCTCTCACTCTGCTTTCTTTCCCCCTCTCCCCACTGCTCCCCCTCTCCTCTCTTTCTGTGGTGCACTTTGACTTTCTGCCTCTCACGCTTGGCACTCCCTCCTATTTCTAGATTAGGGTGCACACACCCACCCACCCTCCCTCCTAGTATCTCTCTTACTTAGATTTATTTCACTCTGCCTGAGTCTCTCATGGCTGACAGTCTCTCTGTCTGTCTCTTTGTCCTAATGTGAAGCTGACACTGTCTGTCCCCTGTGTACAGTATGTGCAACAGATGGAGAAGAGGTTCCTGTGGTGTGCCTACTGGGTAGGCTTGGGTATCCTGTCCTCTGTGGGACTGGGGACTGGCCTGCACACTTTCCTCCTCTACCTGGTAAGAACTCTCTCATTTACCATGCAAATACATGCATCTACCATATGTCCACTATGCTTAGCTTGAGCCCAAGAACACTTTCATGTTCTGTGCAATACATGTTAATGCATAATTTGAGACTTTAAGAACACATATATATACCCTACAAATGCATGCTCATATTTAAATAGCGTAAGAGCACCTAAGAATGTTTCATATACCGTGCAAAATCTATTCATACTCAAGTTGAAATATCCCCAGTGTCTGTTTTTTAGTATATTTATATATATTTTGTTTTCTTACTTTTTAACTCTGCATTGTTGGGAAAGGGCTCGTGAGTCAGCATTTTCCCGTAAAGTCTACACCTGTTGTGTTCGGTGCAAGTGACAAATAAAATGTGATTTGATTTGACGTTACTCAAGTCATTCCCACTGTGTATGATGCCCATCTCAAACTCAGTGTTGATGTTTTGTGAGTTGCTGCTAAGAGACGAGAGGCTGTAATAGGCTGTAATAGGAGGTTGGAACATGGCTAAAAGTTCAAGGAGATTCCCTGTGTCTCAGAAGAGAGTGTGTGTGTGTTTGTATGCGTGTGTGAACGTTTGTGTGCGTGCATGCGTGATGTGTGTGCATGTACGCTAGTGTGTGTGTAGAACATTGTGGTGTTAAGATCTCCTCAGTGAATAGGCACACACTGCGGCGGGGCGGGAGGTTGCAGTAGTGTTTTGACAGGCAGTCCAAAAAAGAATGAGCGCACTCAGTGACCCCACTGACTGAGTGCATGCAAGGCTAGCCAACCTTTCGCTCCTCCCTCCCTTTATTTATTTTTCTTCTCTCTCCCTCCCTTTCCTCTCTCTCTGCTTCTCTGTCTCTCTCCACCCCTCCCTCTCCCTGTTTTGAGTGGCAGTGTGGAGCAGAGGAACAGGGGCTGGCTGGCTGTGCTGCAGATCTGGGTTCCCAAACATCTGGTAATCTTTACCATTCTGAGAACACTATTAACACTGAGCCACCCATCTGTCAGTTGGGAGCAGCATAGTCGCAGTCCCATTGCATCGCCAGTGGAGCTGAACTGGAAACTGTTAAGTGTGTCCTCCATTCTGTGTTTTTGAGAGCCAACTCTCTCTGTACTCCCAGATGTTATTTTGTTCATGTTTTGGATGACCTGACTTACTTTCCAAGACGCCAGTCTGTTTTAAAGGAGGATGTCGCCATCTAATGGTATTTTGTGGTAATGGATCAGCAGTTTTTCAGTGCTGTTTGAGGAATCAGTTAAAGTTGCTTGCTTTTGAATGTGAAGATGATTGACGCTGCTGTATTTATGGAGGCTGCTGTATTTATGGAGGGAGCTGTATTTATGGATGCTGCTGTATTTATGGAGGGAGCTGTATTTTGGAGGCTATACACGGGTTGTTTATGGTTGTTTATGCATTTATGGAGGCTATACACGGGTTGTTTAGCAACAAAACCGATCCGTGCGCAACTTTGGGGAAAAACAGAGGGGTTGGCTCAGGCTTACATTCAAAGGATTATTTGACAACATGTAAACTATATTTCGTTTCCAAATGTTTATTGAAACATAAATACAAATGTATCGTTACAGTTTTTGGTTAGCTAGCTAGGGAATTTTAGCCATATTAGCATAGATGTGACATAAGTCAAAACACCTCAAAACAGGACATGGTATCAAGAACAAGATACAACTAGCTGAAAGGAGCCACTAATTATTCCCCACATGGCAGCTTCTTGTCATTGTTGCTAGCTATCTGATGTTCATAATCATAGCAACACACAGCAGTATTTCCCCCCTGTATTCATTTAACAGCGGTGCACCGTCAGAAATTCCTTTTCGGGGTGGAAAAACGCTGTGTGTGTAAACTTAAATTACTAAAACCAGACAAAGTTTGTAGAAAAGATTATTGTTATATTTTTTTTATAGTATAATCTTTGATAACTAGAAATCACCAAAATAAAGCTAAGATGATGAAACTAATAAAATTACTATGAATTTAGGAGTACTTTTGGCATGGCGGGATTACCGACTGGGGTCCTCATACATTTCTTTATAATGTTTGACCATAAGAACACAGAATTAGCCAGGGAAAAATACATGGAATTGCTTTTACACTTCAACATTTTCTGTCAGCTCCATGACAAAATGTGTCAATTGCAAAAAACGGCTTTAAAATTGCAACATTTCCTCTCAGCTCCATGGGAAAATGTATAGAATTGCAGTTAAGTAGCCTCTTTTTGTTGCAATTTTCTTGGGTGGTTTTATAGATCGATGGCGTCGGCAACATTTGATTTTAACAAATGTTTTAGTTAACCCTTTTACGCTGGATAGGGCTAAATTGAAATGTTTCTTATAGAAGAAATATGGAATGCATATGCATAACCATGGTAGCAATAGGAAGGGAACAGTTTCGAGATTATGGGAAAATTATTAGACCAAAGGTGAGGACACAACAGTTCACCAGACACAAGACTGAATCCAAACATTACACTGTTGATTTTATGTGAATTTTACATCTATTGTACATCTATTTGTTTACAACGAAATCTGAAAATTCTCTGGATACATTCAGTAACATGATAAGAATATTCCTGGAAAATGTGGGGTAGTTGGTGCAACATCAAACAATGACAAGGGTTTGAGTGAGAGGACTAACCTGTGTCTCCAAGTGACTACACACTTCTCTAAAGTGTGCACAGTTCCTAAGTCATTTCAATACAGTTTATGACTCAAAGAAGAGTCTTTAACTATAAGGTGTTTTGTTGAGCTCTCCTAGCTTTGCCATTGAGGAACTGAAGCATGCACACTTGTAGTTGTTTAATTTGGAACACAACCCCACATCCCCGCCCTCACACAATTAATGTTGTTGTTTATGCAATCCAAAAACGGTCCATTATAAATCACAATCTGGGTCAGGTGGGCATCATTTGAAATTCTGTTCTATTGCTAACCTAACTAGCTAAGTTATAAAATACAGTGTTAGGCTTTAACAATGCAATTCAGGGAAACAGAAAGGAGTCATGATTGCATTCAGGTACTTGTGCCGTGGCTAATTTTCTTCACAGTAGACAAACAGGCTCATTCTGTTCAGAACAACCAAGGGTATGACGCCATGTCATCTGGAAATGTGATAGGGAAGTGTGAAGTGCACATTTGGACTCACAGATGTTCTGTTTGCTTTTATGACATCAAAGCAGTATTTATTATAATCCTCAATGTCTTATCTTTCAAAATACATTGAGTCCTCTTAATTTACAGCATTTCCCTCACTCAGACAACAAAGAAGTTGCCCAATTAGCGGGAGGAATGGGGCAACTGCTTGTCACGCAAGGTGCTCAAGTTCAGAACAGCTGTCAGTTCAAGTTCAGAACAGCTGTCAGTTCAACCGCTGCAACAACAACACATCTAGGAGAAACACTGCATAGCCTTTTACCTATTTGCGTGCATCATGTTTGTGATGTTGCGGCGGATGATTTGGATCATTGTAGGTGCTCTCCTACTCACAGAGGCCTTGGTAGAACCATAGACGTATGGTTAGAACACTGCTCCTTATCTGATCAATCTTGTTCCGACTACTACAGGAAATGTTCACTACTACAGGAAATCATATGTATGTCTGTTATGAGTTTTGCAATGTTTGATGGTTGCATTGACTTATTTTCCCTTTTTAGATAGTGTCTTCTACTTCACAATGGTTGATGCAGCTTTCCTGCTTGGGTTCACAGGGTTCACTGTAAACCCACTTTTGTGAGCTGTAGTTGGCACCATTTGTCTGTGAATGTGAATAAGATGCTGTATGCAGTGCATGTAGAGCAGGGATGTGCAACCCTTTTGTAGGCCCGCGGACCAACTAATTAAACAAAATATATATACACTACCGTTCAAAGGTTTGGGGTCATTTAGAAATGTCTTTGTTTTTGAAACTAAAGCACATATTTTGTCCATTAAAATAACATCAAATTGATCAGAAATACAGTGTAGACATTGTTAATGTTGTAAATGACTATTTGAGCTGGAAATGGCAGATTGTTTATGGAATATCTACATAGGTGTACAGAGGCCCATTATCAGCAACCATCACTCCTGTGTTCCAATGGCACGTTGTGTTAGCTAATCTAAGTTTATCATTTGAAAATGCTAATTGATCATTAAAAAACCCTTCAGCAACTATGTTAGCACAGCTGAAAACTGTTGTCCTGATTTAAAGAAATAAAACTGGCCTTCTTTAGACTAGTTGTGTATCTGGAGCATCAGCATTTTTGGGTTTGATTACAGGCTCAGAACTTTCTTCTGAAACTCGTCAGTCTATTTTTGTTCTGAGAAATGAAGGCTATTCCATGTGAGAAATTGCCAAGAAACTGAAGATCTCGTACAACGCTGTGTACTACTCCCTTCACAGAACAGCGTAAACTGGCTCTAACCAGAATAGAAAGAGGAGTGGGTGGCCCAGGTGCACGACTGAGTAAGAGGACAAGTACATTAGAGTGTCTAGTTTGAGAAACAGAAGCCTCACAAGTCCTCAACTGGCAGCTCCATTAAATAGTACCCGCAAAACACCAGTCTCAACGTCAACAGGGAAGAGGCGACTCCGGGATGCTGGCCATCTAAAATAATGGACAAAACACACATCACGACAAGAGAGACAACACTACATAAAGAGAGACCTAAGACAACAACATAGCATGGTAGCAACACAACATGGCAGCAGCACAACATGGTAGCAGCACAAAACAGTGTACAAACATTATTGGGCACAGACAACAGCACAAAGGAAAAGAAGGTAGAGACAACAATACATCACGCAAGCAGCCACAACTGTCAGTAAGAGTGTCCATGATTGAGTCTTTGAATGAAGAGATAAATCTGTCCAGTTTGAGTGTTTGTTGCAGTTCGTTCCAGTCGCTAGCTGCAGCGAACTGAAACGACGAGCGACCCAGGAATGTGTGTGCTTTGGGGACCTTTAACAGAATGTGACTATAGCCAACCTTTGCCTTGAAGACTTTGCACCCTCTAGGCATTCTCTTAACCAGCTTAATGAGGTAGTCACCAGGAATGCATTTCAACTAACAGGTGTTCCCTGTTAAAAGTTAATTTGTGGAATTTCTTTCCTTCTTAATGTGTTTGAGCCAATCAGTTGTGTTGTGACAAGGTAGGTGTGGTATACAGAAGATAGCCCTATTTGGTAAAAGACCAAGTGAATATTATGGCAAGAACAACTCAAATAACCAAATAAAAATGACAGCCCATCATTACTTTAAGACATGAAGGTCAGTCAATGCGGAGAAATTTCAAGAACTTTGAAAGTTTTAAGTGCAGTCGCAAAAACCGCCACAGGAAAGGAAGTTCATTAGTTAACTGCACCTCAGATTGCAGCCCAAATAAATGCTTCACAGAGTTCAAGTAACAGACACATCTCAACGTCAACTGTTCAGAGGAGACTGTGTAAATCAGGCCTTCATGGTCGAATCCATTACTAAAGTACACCAATAAGAAGAAGAGTACTGCTTGGGCCAAGAAACACAAGCAATGGACATTAGACCGATAGAAAGAGTCCAAGTTGGAGATTCCAACCGGATGATCTCTGCATGTGTGGTTCCCACAGTGAAGCATTGAGGAGGAGGTATCATGGTGTGGGGCTGCTTTGCTGGTGACACTGTCAGTGTGTCTAGCATGGCTACCACAGCATTCTGCAGCGATACACCATCCCATCTGATTTGCGCTTAGTGGGACTATCATTTGTTTTTCAACAGGACAATGACCCAGAACACACCTCCAGACTGTGTAAGGGCTATTTGACCAAGAAGGAGAGTGATGGAGTGCTGCATCAGATGACCTGGCCTCCACAATCACCCAACCTCAACCCAATTGAGATGGTTTGGGATGAGTTGGACCGCAGAGGGAAGGAAAAGCAGCCAACAAGTGCTCAGCATATGTGGGAACTCCTTCAAGACTGTTGGAAAAGCATTCCTCGTGAAGCTGGTTGAGAAAATGCTTTGTGTATGGATTTCCGAAGCAGGGCGCCTGTTAATGGAGTTCTCTCTGGGGTTGAGCATGAAGTGGATGCAGATTATAAACTCAGCAAAAAAAGAAACGTCCCTTTTTCAGGACCCTGTCTTTCAAAGATAAATCGTAAAAATCCAAATAACTTCACAGATCTTCATTGTAAAGGGTTTAAACACTGTTTCCCATGCTTGTTCAATGAACCATAAACAATTAATGAACATGCACCTGTGGAACGGTCGTTAAGACACTAACAGCTTACAGACGGTAGGCAATTAAGGCCACAGTTATGAAAACGTAGGACACTAAAGAGGCCTTTTTACTGACTCTGGAAAAACACCAAAGGAAAGATGCCCAGGGTCCTTGCTCATCTACGTGAACATGCCTTAGGCATGCTGCAAGGAGGCATGAGGACTGCAGATGTGGCCAGGGCAATAAATGTCCGTCGCTGGACCAGACAGGACTGGCAAAAAGTGCTCTTCACTGACAAGTCGCGGTTTTGTCTCACCAGGTGTGATGGTCGGATTCGCGTTTGTCGTCGAAGGAATGAGCGTTACACCGAGGCCTGTTACACCTGAGGCCTGTACTCGGGATCGATTTGGAGTTGGAGGGTCCGTCATGGTCTGGGGCGGTGTGTCACAACATCATCGGACTGAGAATGTTGTCATTGCAGGCAATCTCAACGCTGTGCGTTACAAGGAAGACATACTCCTCCCTCATGTGGTACCCTTCCTGCAGGCTCATTGTTCAGGGACACATTATTCCATTTCTGTTAGTCACATGTCTGTGGAACTTGTTCAGTTTATGTCTCAGTTGTTGGATCTTGTTATGTTCATACAAATATTTACACATGTTAAGTTTGCTGAAAATAAACACAGTTGACAGTGAGAGGATGTTTCTTTTTTTGCTGAGTTTATATATATATATATTTTTTTTTACTCAATCGGGGTCTCAACTTACTGTTGACAGTTAGAGTAATAGAATACACAAGGTGCAATTTCTAAATGTGGTTGTGCATCAGCAGTCACTAAATTAGCCCATGTCGGCCCATGATTGGTAAGTTAGTCTAGCGAGCCACTGCGGCCCCTCATGGTGAATTCTGTTTTTTTGTGGGCCCCACCCACATCAAAGTTGCCCATCCCTGATGTAGAGGTACTCTCTCCTTTAGGAGGTAAAATCATTGAACTCAGTTATAGCAGTCGTATAGAAAGAGTCACTGAGAGGTCATGTCACAGGGATTCCTATCTAAACCAGAGCTTCCTGTGGACATTGTGCAAAACAAGATGCTTCCTAAGGACATAAAGGGCCTTGCTTATGAGACGTCTTGTGACTTGAGTGTCATCATGTGACTCTTACTTCCTGTGTCTGATATAGTTGCGTGAGATGAGACAGGCCTCTGTTCTAGAAGGCAATGTCTTTTCTATTCATTTATGTCTGAAATGTACAGGATGTGGCGCTCTCCTGATCAAATCAAATTTTATTTGTCACATACACATGGTTAGCAGATGTTAATGCGAGTGTCGCGAAATGCTTGTGCTTCTAGTTCCGACCATGCAGTAGTATCTAACAAGTAATCTAACAAATTCACAATAACTACCTTATACACACCAGAGTAAAGGAATGAATACGAGTATGTACATATAAATATATGGATGAGCGATGGCTGACCGGCATATAGGCAAGATACAGTAGATGGTTTAGAGTACAGTGTATACATTTGATATGAGTATGTCGGATACGTAAACATTATATACAAAATTGTTTAAAGTGGCTAGTGATACATTGTTACATCCAATTCCTATGTTTAAAGTGGCTAGAGATTTAAGTCAGTATGTTGGCAGCAGCCACTCAATGTTAGTGAACAGTCTGATGGCCTTGAGGTAGAAGCTGTTTTTTAGTCTCTCGGTCCCAGCTTTGATGCACCTGTACTGACCTCGCCTTCTGGATGATAGCGGGGTGAACAGGCAGTGGCTCGGGTGGTTGTTGTCCTTGATGATCTTTTTGGCCTTTCTGTGACATCGGGTGGTGTAGGTGTCCTGGAGGGCAGGTAGTTTACCCCCGGTGATGCGGTGTGCAGTCCTCACTACCCTCTGGAGAGCCTTACGGTTGTGGGCGGAGCAGTTGCCGTACCAGGCGGTGATATAGCCCGACAGGATGCTCTCGATTGTGCATCTGTAAAAGTTTGTGAGTGATTTTGGTGACAAGCCGAATTTCTTCAGCCTCCTGAGGTTGAAGAGGCGCTGTTGCGCCTTCTTCACCACGCTGTCTGTGTGGGTGGACCAATTCAGTTTGTCCGTGATGTGTACGCCGAGGAACTTAAAACTTTCCACCTTCTCCACTACTGTCCCCTCGATGTGGATAGGGGGGTGCTCCCTCTCCTGTTTCCTGAAGTCCACGATCATCTCCTTTGTTTTGCTGACATTGAATGAGAGGTTATTTTCCTGACACCACACTCCGAGGGCCCTCACCTCCTCTCTGTAGGCCGTCTCGTTGTTGTTGGTAATCAAGCCTACCACTGTAGTGTCGTCAGCAAACTTGATGATTGAGTTGGATGCGTGCTTGGCCACGCAGTCATGGGTAAACAGGGAGTACAGGAGAGGGCTGAGAACGCACTTGTGGGGCCCCAGTGTTGAGGATCAGCGGGGTGGAGATGTTGTTTCCTACCCTCACCACCTGGGGGCGGCCCGTCAGGAAGTCCAGGACCCAGTTGCACAGGGCTGGGTCGAGACCCAGGGTCTCGAGCTTAATGACGAGCTTGGAGGGAACTATGGTGTTAAATGCTGAGCTGTAGTCGATGAACAGCATTCTTACATAAGTATTCCTCTTGTCCAGATGGGTTAGGGCAGTATGCAGTGATCACGATGGTGATTCTGTATAATATCCCAATAGTGTGTTGTACCATCAGCACTCAGCAGAGGGAGATAGAGTCAACTCTGAAGTTGTCCTTATACTGACTCACTCAGACAGTGAAGAGGAGGATATCCTGTTCACTGACATTGACATTTCTGCACTTGTCTCCTTTGTGTTTGTGTCCCAGTGAGACTGTGAGCTATTGAGTATATATGGAAAAGACTGGCTATTGGATTAACACACACACGCCTCCTGTCCTAGGTTGAAGAGTTTGGGGCGGCAGGTAGTGGTTAGAGCATTGGGCCAGTAACCGAAAGGTTTCTGGGTCGAATCCCTGAGTTGACAAGGTAAAAATCTGTTGTTCTGCTCCTAAACAAGGCAGTTAACCCACTGTTCCCCAGTAGGCCATCATTGTAAATTAGAATTTGATCTTAACTGACTTGCCTAGTTAAATAAAGGTGAAATAAAAAACATGATTCACCCAGCTGCTTAGAAAGTACTGCTCTTAAAAACAATAGTTGTGAGTGCACCTCAAAACCAGAGGGTAGGCAGAGAGACAGTGACTGTAGTTTTCCTGGTGTGTGTGTGTTCAGTCTCAGCTCAGACACATGACTCAGCGCTCCTGCTTCTGGACCATCTGCTCCAGCAACACAGCCTTTATTTACAGAGCCTATCCCCTCTTTACTTTACCCACCCTCTCAACCCATCCACCCACACAGCGGGCACAGCTCTCACAGCAGAGGCCTGGGGTGGAGGGGTCCCTGTGCCAGGGCACATGAGAGGGGGAGGGAGGAGGGTATGGAGGAAGGGGAGAGAAAGAGGGAGGGAGGCGCTGTGTCTTGCTGAGGCGTGGTTCCCCACTAACTGGATCTCTGACACAACAGTCTCCACTCCCAGGGGGTTTAGGTCCCAGAATACACACATCCTACGCACACTTCTACGTTTTTGTCCTATACCTGAGCCCATCAGCAACTACGATGAAAGTGGGGATGAGGATGATGATGAAGACTATGAGTGATTACCCTCTTGTCACAGCATCTAGAGGAGTTGTTTTGTTTGTTTGATCATGTGTTTTCTAATGCCACGACTGATGTGTCAGTATATCATATGAATCCAGTTTTAATGGGTCTGGGTGATGGATGGATGGCTGAGACTTGGGGAAATCTAGGCGAAGCTGTAAATAGTTTTGACGAGAGCTCATTTGAGTCATCCACCATTAAGTTGCATTCAGTAATGGCTGTTGTCATTAAGTAATTATGGGAAGCTTAGAAAATTGCTGTGATTAACAGTAAATCAACAGCAACAAAGTATTAAAAAACATTATATTCCAAGTCGAACACATTTGTGTTTGTATAAAAGCCACCACGTGCCCCGGGGCCCCGACCTCCAGCCCCCGCCCGCCCGATAGCATATGAATATGTCATAAGCGAAGGCAATGTGTAGAATAGCTGGAAAACTGCAAACGTTTCTCTAAACCTCATGAAAAAATGTGTAGAATAGAATGATAAAACTGCACATTTTTCTCTGCGAACAGAGGTAAGGTAAGTGCTCCAGGGCCCCAAATGCGGTAGTTTGGCCGTGTGTGTGTGTGTGTGTGTGTGTGTGTGTGTTTTATGACTATCACTATAATGTCAGATAAACCTCCAGAAAACGCTAGCTGTTTTTGGGATTATAAAAAGACTATAGTGTTTGTCTAAGCAGTGTGATTTACCATGTCTTGTCTTTCAGAAATAACCCTGAGGATTAGATAAATAAAGGAGACATTCTGTAGTTTTCTATATCCAGCCTTGTAGGATTTTCTAAATGACACGTTGTAGAATGGTTTGCATAGCTTAAACACATTTTCCCCAGAAAAGCCCCTGAAATTAAGTTTTACTGTTGACCAACACAGCTCAAATTAACGACAACACTGTCTAAGAGCGTGCCAACCAACATCTGTAGTATCTATCCACTCAGTCATATCAGTGCTGGACTATTGCCTATTTAGAAGTCTAGATGACTATCACATTCAGAGTCATGCAGACACCCACACAGTACAAAGCCATTTAAATTCATCCAGAGAAACAAATTAACAAACTCCATTACACCCACACTGACACCTACATTTCCTCTGAAACACACGCACATGCACACACACAGACACTTTTCACACTCTGAAGCAAGCACCCTTACACGAGCACACACACACAGGTGAACACACACTAGAGGTTGACATGGGAACAGGACTCCCGTGGGTCTTATGGGATTCTGTCAGGAGTGGGAGTCAATTTCTAGAGTCAAGTTCGGGACAGGACGGGACTGGATCAACAATCTACAGGAATGGGCAGAACAGGAATAGTTATAAACTTAAAATATGTCATGTGTGGAGCACTTCATGAAAACAACAACTGTGTAGGCTAGGCCAAATAATGTTTTACTTAATAAATCAAATCAAATTGTATTGGTCACGTACACATATTTAGCTGATGTTATTGTGGGTATAGCGAAATGCTTGTACTGCTCCAACAGTGCAGTACAACAACAGTTCACAACAATACACACAAATCTAAACTAATGGAATTAAGAAATATATAAATATTAGATCGAGCAATGTTGGAGTGGCATTGACTAATATACAGTAGAATAGAATACAGTATAACATATGAGATGAGTAAAGCGGTATGTAAACATTATTTAAACATTATTAGTGACTAATGTTCCATTATTAAAGTGGCCAGTGATTCGAAGTCTATGTATATAGGGCAGCAGCCTCTAAGGTGCAGAGTTACGTAACCTGGTGGAAGCGGGCTAGTGATGGCTATTTAACAGTCTGATGGCCTTGAGATAGAAGCTGTTTTTAAGTCTCTTGGTTCCAGCTTTGATGCACCTGTACTGACCTCGCTTTCTGGATGATAGTGGGGTGAACAGGCCGTGGCTCGGGTGGTTGATGTCCTTGATGATCTTTTTGGCCTTCCTGTGACATCGGGTGGTGTAGGTGTCCTGGACGGCAAGTCATTTGCCCAAGGTGATGCATTGGGCAGACCGCACCACCCTCTGGAGAGCCCTGCTGTTGCAGTTGCTGTACCAAGCGATGATACAGCCCGACAGGATGCTCTCAATTGTGCATCTGTAAAAGTTTGTGAGTGTTTTAGGGGCCAAGCCAAATTTCTTCAGCCTCTTGAGTTTGATGAGGCGCTGTTGCGCCTTCTTCACCACACTGTCTGTGTGGGTGGGCCATTTCAGATCGTCAGTGATGTGTACGCCGAGGAACTTGAAGCTTTCCACTTTCTCCACTGCGGTCCCGTCGATGTAGATCGGGGCAGGCTCCCTCTGCTTTTTCCTGAAGTCCACGATCAGCTCCTTTGTTTTGTTGACATTGAGTGAGAGGTTATTGTCATGGCACCACACTCCCAGCGCCCTCACCTCCTCCCTGTAGGCTGTCTTGTCATTGTTGGTAATCAGGCCTACTACCGTTGTGTATTTTGTAAACTTGATGATTGAGTGCGTGGCCATGCAGTCATGGGTGAACAGGGAGTACAGGAGGGAAATGAGCACGCAACCTTGTGGGGCCTCTGTGTTAAAGATCAGTGGAGATGTTGTTTCCTGTGTTCACCACCTGGGGGCGGCCCATCAGGAACTCCAGGACCCGTTGCACAGGGCGGGGTTCAGACCCAGGTCCCCAAGCTTAATGATGAGCTTGGAAGGTGCTATGGTTTTGAATGATGAGCTATAGTCAATAAACAGCATTCTTAAATTGGTATTCCTCTTATCCAGATGTTATAGGGCAGTGTGCAGTGCGATGGCGTTTCCATCATCTGTGGATCTATTGGAACGGTAAGCAAATGGAAGTGTGTCTAGGATGTCAGGTAAGGTAGAGGTGATATGATCCTTAACTAGCCTCTCAAAGCACTTCAAGATGACAGAAGTGAGTGCTACGGGGCGATAGTCATTTAGTTCAGTTACCTTCGCTTTCTTGGGCACAGGAACAATGGTGGACATCTTGAAGCAAGTGGGGGCAGCAGACTGGTATAGGGAGAGATTGAATATGTCAGTAAACACTCCAGCCAGTTGGTCAGCGCATGCTCTGAGGAGGGATGGGCCGGCAGCCTTGCGAGGGTTAACACGCTTAAATGTCTTACTCACGTCACCCACGGAGAAGGAGAGACAACAGTCCTTGGTAGCGGGCCGCATCGGTGGCACTGTTATCCTCAAAGCGGGCGAAGAAGGTGTTTAGCTTGTCCGGAAGCAAGACCTCGGTGTCCCCGAAGTGGCTGGTTTTCCCTTTGTAGTCTGTGATTGTCTGTAGACCCTGCCACATACGTCTTGTGTCTGAGCTGTTGAATTGCGACTCCACTTTGTCTCTGTACTGACCTTTTGCCTGTTTTGATTTCCTTACAGAGGAAATAACTACACTGTTTGTATTCGGCCATATTCCCAGTCACCTTTCCATGGTTAAATGCGGTGGTTCGCGCTTTCAGTTTTGTGCGAATGCTGCCATTTATCCACGGTTTCTGGTTTGGGTAGATTTTAATAGTCACAGTGGGTACAACATCTCCTATACACTTCCTGATGAACTCAGTCACCGTATTCATGTATTCGTACATGTTATTCTCAAAGGCTACCCGGAACATATCCCGGTCCGCGTGATCAAAACAATCTTGAAGCATGGATTCCGATTGGTCAGACCAGCGTTGAATAGACCGTAGCACGGGTACTTCCTGTTTGAGTTTCTGCCTATAGGAAGGGAGGAGCAAAAGGAAGTCGTAATCAGATTTGCCGAAGGGATGGGCGGGGGAGGACCTTGTAGGCATTTTGAAAAGTTGAGTAGCAGTGGTCCAGTGCTTTCCCAGAGCGAGTACTACAGTCAATATGTTGGTAGAACTTTGGTCACGTTTTCTTCAGATTTGCTTTGTTATAATCCCCAGCTACAAAAATGCGGCCTCAGGATATGTGGTTTCCAGTTTGCATAAAGTCCAGTGTAGTTCTTTGAGGGCCGTCATGGTATCGCCTCGAGGGGGAATATACACGGCTGTGACAATAACCGAAGAGAATTCTCTTGTGAGGTAATACAGTTAGCATTTAATTGTGAGATATTTTAGGTTGGACTTGAGTTTCAGTATGTTATCACAATCACACCTTAAGTAGTTAATCATGACACATACACCCCTGCCTTTCTTCTTCCCGGAGAGTTCTTTATTCCTGTCTGTGCGATGTACTGAGAACCCAGCTGGCTGTATTGATTGGAACAGTATATCCCGAGAGAGACATGTTTCCGTAAAACAGAATATGTTGATGTCTCTCTGGAAGGAGATCCTCACCCTGAGCTCATCTACTTTATTATCCAGAGACTGAACATTAGCAAGTAATATACTCTGAAGCGGTGGATGGTGTGCACGCATCCTGAGTTGGACTAGAAGTCCACTCTGAATACCTCTAGTTGGAAATACTCTTTGAAGAGGTAGGGTTTCAGATGTTTTTGGAAGATGAGCAGGGACTCCGCTGTCCTGACATTAGGGGGAAGCTTGTTCCACCATTGGGATGCCAGGACAGAGTAGAGCTTTGATTGGGTTGAGCGGGAGCTGATCCCCCGTAGGGGTGAGAGGGCCAAGAGACCAGAGGTAGCTGAACGGAGTGCTCAGGTTGGGGTGTAGGGTTTGAGCATAACCTGAAGGTAGGGTGGAGCAGTTCACCTTGCTGCTCTGTAGGCAAGCACCATGACCTTGTAGTGGATGTGAGCTTAGGAGCAGGGTTACATGGGAGCAGGGTGGCATGGGAGTACTTGGGAAGGTTGAACACCAGGCGAGCTGTGACATTCTTAATAAGTTTCAAGGGTTTGATGGCACAAGCAGTCAGCAAAGCGTTGCAGTAGTCTACAGTGCATTTAGAAAGTATTCAGACCCTTCCCTTTTTACACATTTTGTTACGTTACAGCCTTATTCTAAAATGCATTAAATATAAAATGTTCCTCATCAATCTACACACAATACAGCATAATGACAAAGCAAAAACAGGTTTTTCGATTTTTTTTGCAAATGTATTAAAAATAAAAAAAACAGAAACTTTGGTATGAGTCTCTAAATTGAGCTCAGGTGTATCCTGTTTCCATTGATCATCCTTGATGTTTCTACAACTTGATTGGAGTCCACCTGTGGTAAATTCAATTGATTGGACATGATTTGGAAATGCACACACCTGTCTATATAAGGTCCCACCCACAGTTGACAGTGCATGTCAGAGCAAAAACCGAGCCATGAGGTCGAAGGAATTGTCCGTAGAGCTCCGCAACAGGATTGTGTCGAGGCACAGATCTGGGGAAGGGTACCAAAAGATTTCTGCAGCATTGAAGGTCGCCAAAAACACAGTGGCCTCCATCATTCTTCAATGGAAAAAGTTTGGAACCACGAAGACTCTTCCTAGAGCTGGCCGCCCAGCCAAACTGAGCAATTGGGGGAGAAGTGCCTTGGTCAGGGAGGTGACCAAGAACCCGATGGTCACTCTGACAGAGCTCCAGAGTTCCTCTGTGGAGATGGGAGAACCTTCCAGAAGGACAACCATCCCTGCAACACTCCACCAATCAGGTCTTTATGGTAGTGTCCAGACGGAAGTGAATCCTCAGTAAGAGGCACATGACAGTCCACTTGGAGTTTGCCAAAAGGCACCTAAAGGACTTTCAGACTATGAGAAATAAGATTATCTTGTTTGATGAAACCAAGATTGAACTCTTTGGACTGAGTGCCAAGCGTCACGTCTGGAGGAAACCTGCCCCATCTCTACGGTGAAGCATGGTGTTGGCAGCAACATGCTGTGGGGATGTTTCTCAGCGGCAGGGACTGGGAGACTAGTCAGGATTGAGGGGGAAAATGAACAGAGCAAAGTACAGAGAGATCCTTAATGAAAACCTGCTACAGAGCGCTTAGGACCTCAGACTGGGGCGAAGGTTCATCTTACAACAGGACAACGACCCTAAGCACACAGCTAAGACAATGCAAGAGTGGCTTCGGGACAAGTCTCTGAATGTCCTTGAGTGGACCAGCCAGAGCCTGGACTTGAACCTGATCGAACATCTCTGGAGAGACATGAAAATAGCTGTGCAGTGACATTCCCCATCCAACCCGACAGAGCTTGAGTGGATCTGCAGAGAAGAATGGGAGAAACTCCCCAAATACAGGTGTGTCAAGCTTGTTGCGTCATACCCAAGAAGACTCGAGGCTGTAATCGCTGCAAAAAGTGCTTCAACAAAGTACTGAGTAAAAGGTCTGAATACTTATATAAATGTGATATTTCAGTTTTTGTTTACATTTTAGAATAAGGCGGTAACGAAACAAAATGTGGAAAAAGTCAAGGGGTCTGAATCGGTGGAGGTCAGTGGGATTTATGATGATGGAGGACAATTTTTTTCATGAGCATGGCCTTTTTTCTATTACAGCAGGTTGGATGACTGTCATTCATATTCTATTCACCCAGTTCAATGTAACATTGATAGATTTAGGCTACTACATGATATTCAAATTTTCCCTATATCCATCGTGAGGTTGCTACAACCTAGCCTATGTTTACAACGTAGGTGCACACAGGTCGAGAGAAAAATTTGAGATGACAGACAGTGACACATTCAATACTGCCTTGCACACTCTTGCCTGCATCTAGCTTATCTAGGGTGGAATCATTAGTCCAACAGTTGCAAACAAGAGTTTTTATTGGACAAATTCAGATATTTTATTCCTGTTTTGTTTGCTTCAATTTAAGAAATGTTTTTCAACAGAATCAGTGGAATGAATACACCCCTGATCACGCAAAGTTCACTTTCATAGCAGCCACGTTCTATTCTTTCTCACCTCTATGTACTCTCCTCCTCTCACCTTTTACCTTCGTTTGTGGACTTCAATGAACAACGCATCAGCTATGTGACTAGGCGTAAAAACCTTTCCAAACCAAACCATGTCATAACCGCTACACACAGCCTACATTGTTGTCCCCATATTAGCTAAAGTAACGTCCTAGTCAACATAGCTAATAGAACTAATGTGTTAGTAAACCCGCTACAATCATGCAGTAATGTTACAGTGTATAGTCAGTAAGCAGTTACACCGGCAGGCCCCGGTGGCAATAAATTAATAAAACCAAAAGCTTACTTTGACTTGGAAGAGTTCCAGTGTTGTGTTAGATAGTCATAGCCAGCTAGCTAACATAGCATCCCTCTGTTTGAGCTGGGTGTTTGAGTACCTAAACTAGCCAGCTGCATTTGCTAGCTAAGTAATTGAAACTGAAAGTGAAAAAAAAGACTCTCTCTCTCTCTTGCTTCTCCTTCATTTTTGAAGAAATTAATTTTTTGAAAACTATTGTCTTTCTCTCTCTGAGTCAACTACTCAACACATTTTATGCACTGCAGTGCTAGCTAGCTGTAGCTAATGCTTTCAGTACTAGATTCATTCTCAGATACTTTGATACATGTCAGTTCATGCTGCAAGAGCTCTATATCAGTCTGTCAAAGGTAAAAAGAGGGGGAAACCACATAGTAATCATGTTGCTGTATACATCAAAATAGTATGTATGATATGTCATCTGGCAGTATCTTTACTCCCTCTACTCTTCATCAGCTCCTCTCTCTCTCTCTCTCTCTCTCTCTCTCTCTCTCTCTCTCTCTCTCGCTCCCTATCTCTCTTTCTCTCTCTGTTTGGCTCAGGCCAGTGAGTTGTATTATGAGTGGTGGTTGTGGAAGTGACTATGAATGGGCTGTGACTAATGTGGTACCCAGGCCCCTGACTAGAGAGCAGAAACCTGCAGATGACCGTGCTGCTGCTGGGGCTGTGGTTAGGTTACAGTCAATTAACGGTAAGCCCATTAGGGGTCTGCTCTCTGGTTTGGGATTGAACTGCTGCTACACTGTTAGCACTTAGCACCATAGCCCACAAGCCAGTTGCATTGTTGGCACCATAGCCCACAAGCCAAGGGAAAGCATATATGTTGCCCAAGTGGGCACACTGACTGTGCATTGGTTGCTCGGTCACTGTTGGCACCATAGGCCATAAACCAGGCCCAGACCAACACTTTGCCAAAGTGGGCGCACTACACTGTGCCATGCGTCAAAGCCATACCTTGTTGTTTGAAGTCCAAGTGAAAAGGACTGGCTCTGAGGGAGTCCCTACTGGAGTGTTGTGTTCTTCTATACAGTGAGGGAAAAAGGTATTTGATCCCCTGCTGATTATGTACGTTTTCCCACTGACAAAGAAATGATCAGTCTATAATTTTAATGGTAGGTTTATTTGAATAGTGAGAGACAGAATAACAACAAAAAAATCCAGAAAAACGCATGTGAAAAATGTTATACATTGATTTGCATTTTAATAAGGGAAATAAGTATTTGACCCCCTCTCAATCAGAAAGATTTCTGGCTCCCAGGTGTCTTTTATACAGGTAACGAGCTGAGATTAGGAGCACACTCTTAAAGGGAGTGCTCCTAATCTCAGCTTGTTCCCTGTATAAAAGACACCTGTCCACAGAAGCAATCAATCAATCAGATTCCAAACTCTCCACCATGGCCAAAACCAAAGAGCTCTCCAAGGATGTCAGGGACAAGATTGTAGACCTACACAAGGCTGGAATGGCCTACAAGACCATCAGCAAGCAGCTTGGTGAGAAGGTGACAACAGTTGGTGTGATTATTCGCAAATGGAAGAAACACAAAAGAACTGTCAATCTCCCTCGGCCTGGGGCTCCATGCAAGATCTCACCTCGTGGAGTTGCAATGATCATGAGAACGGTGAGGAATCAGCCCAGAAGTACACGGGAGGATCTTGTCAATGATCTCAAGGCAGCTGAGACCATAGTCACCAAGATAACAATTGGTAACACACTACGCCGTGAAGGACTGAAATCCTGCAACGCCCGCAAGGTCCCCCTGCTCAAGAAAGCACATATACATGCCCGTCTGAGTTGCCAAACGTCAGCCTCGAAACCTTAATGACTTGGAGAAGATCTGCAAAGAGGAGTGGGACAAAATCCCTCCTGAGATGTGTGCAAACCTGGTGGCCAACTACAAGAAACGTCTCTGACCTCTGTGATTGCCAATAAGGGTTTTGCCACCAAGTACTAAGTCATGTTTTGCAGAGGGGTCAAATACTTATTTCCCTCATTAAAAGGCAAACCAATTTATAACTTTTTTCACATGCGTTTTTCTGGATTTGTTTGTTGTTATTCTGTCTCTCACTGTTCAAATAAACCTACCATTAAAATTATAGACTGATCATTTCTTTGTCAGTGGGCAAACGTACAAAATCAGCAGGGGATCAAATACTTTTTTCCCTCACTGTATGTCCTGATGCACCGTGGCAGGCAGCCCTCTCTTACTAATGGCCCTAAGGGGCAAATTAAGTTGTGAGTGGAAGTGAAGCCTCTCTGTGCCCCATGTCAGATTTTCTCCCCATAATATAACAATGGCTCCCTGAAGTTGGCTGGTTTCCTGGTTTGCTGTCATATTAGACAAATGAATGACACCTCATGGAGAGGCTGTGTGGGGCATGCCAGGTTTCCAATCCTTTCCCAAGTGTCTCACACACACACACACACACACACACACAGCTTAGAGGTACACACACGCTGGGATCCTGCTCATCGTACAGGCGATGGTTTCCACAGGACGCAACAGGAATGCCAGCTATGCTCCCTCCAACAAGGACTGACAGGAGAGTAAAACAGCTGTTTCTCTGTGGAGAAGCTGTTTTATTTGAACACAAACAATACTTTATGTAAACACTCTCACCCAGTAGTCCCCTTTTCTTTAAGGGTCAGGGTTAGTTTGTTTAGTTACGGGTTCAAGCAGCGAAGCTGGGTGAAACCCTATTGTATTAGTTGCCATTATTAGTCCGCAGATTTGGTCGAAAACTGTGAGATGGTAAGGTCTAGTAGGGCGCAACTTGGCATGATGGTAAAGGCTGATGGACCAAACCCTCTCCTGCAATTCCATGTCAATTGGCCAGATGGTGGCGCTATAAGATGCAATTGAAAATGCTAACTTTGAAAGGTCACGCCTCTCACCCCGTTTTGACCTAGAGTCATGAAATTTGGTACATGGGTCCCTCTCCTCACAAGGTACAACTTTGCTTCAAATACCCATAAGAGCCATCATGATGGGTTGTACGCCATTTTGAATTTTGTTAAAAACACTTCAAACGCTGCTCCTCTGGCTATCGATTGACGATATGGACGAAACTTGATATATAGCATCTATGGACCAAGGTCTCTCAAAGCAATATTTTCCAGGCTAGTATCTCAAACAACATGGCTGCTACTCACCAATAAACATTCCCTTGGGTGTGGTCAGGCACATAAATACAAAGAAATCCAACATGGTTATTTGAATTGTAATAAAACTTGCTATACACTACCGGTCAAAAGCTTTAGAACACCTACTCATTCCAGAGTTTTCCTTTTTTTACTATTTTCTACATTGTAGAATAACAACTATGAAATAACACATATGGAATCATGTAGTAACCAAAAAAAATGTAACAAATCAAAATATATTTGAGATTCTTCAAATAACCACCCTTTGCCTTGATGACAGCTTTGCGCACTCTTGGCATTCTCTCAACCAGCTTCATGAGGTAGTCACTTGGAATGCATTTCAATTAACAGGTCTGCCTTCTTAAATGTTCATTTTTTGAATTTCTTTCCTTAATGTGTTGGGGCCAATCAGTTATGTTGTGACAGGGTAGGGGGCATACAGAAGATAGCCCTATTTGCTAAAAGACCAAGTCCATATTATGGCAAGAACAGCTCAATAAGCAAAGAGAAACGACAGTCCATCATTACTTTAAGACGTGGTCAGTCAATACGGAACATTTCAAGAACTTTGAAAGTTTCTTCAAGTGCAGTCGCAAAAACCATCAAACGCTATGATGAAACTGGCTCTCATGAGGACCGCCACAGAAATGGAAGACCCAGAGTTACCTCTGCTGCACAGGATAAGGTCATTAGAGTTACCAGCCTCAGAAATTGCAGCCCAAATAAATTCACAGAGTTCAAGTAGGAGACACATCTCAACATGAACTGTTCAGAGGAGACTGTGTGAATCAGGCCTTCATGGTCGAATTTCTGCAAAGAAACCACTACTAAAGGACATCAATAAGAAGAAGAGACTTGCTTGGGCCAATAAACACACGAGCAAATCAAATCAAATGTTATTTGTCACATACACATGGTTAGCAGATGTTAATGCGAGTGTAGCGAAATATAGCATTAATGCAAGTGTAGCTAAATGTTAATGTGAGTGTAGCGACCATGCAGTAATATCTAACAGGTAATTTAAACAATTTCACCACAACTACCTTATACACACAAGTGTAAAGGAATGAATAAAATATGGATTAGCGATGGCCAAACGGCATAAGCAAGATGCAGTAGATGGTATAGAGTACAGTATATACATATGATATGAGTAATGTAGGGTACGTAAACATTATATTAAGTGGCATTGTTTAAGTGGCTAGTGATACATTTATTACATCCAATTCTAATTATTGAAGTGGCTAGAGATTTGAGTCAGTATGTTGGCAGCAGCCACTCAATGTTAGTGATGGCTTAACAGTCTGATGGCCTTGAGATAGAAGCTGTTTTTCAGTCTCTCGGTCCCAGCTTTGATGCACCTGTACTGACCTCGCCTTCTGGATGATAGCGGGGTGAACAGGCAGAGGCTCGGGTGGTTGATCCTTTTGGCCTTCCTGTGACATCGGGTGGTGTAGGTGTCCTGGAGGGCCCCAGTGATGCATTGTGCAGACCTTACTTCCATCTGGAGAGCCTTACAGTTGTGGGCGGAGCAGTTCCCGTACCAGGCGGTGATACAGCCCGACAGGATGCTCTCGATTGTGCATCTGTAAAAGTTTGTGAGTGTTTTTGGTGACAAGCCAAATTTCTTCAGCCTCCTGAGGTTGAAGAGGCGCTGTTGCGCCTTCTTCACCACGCTGTCTGTGTGGGTGGACCATTTCAGTTTGTACGGGATGGGTACGCCTAGGAACTTAAAACTTTCCACCTTCTCCACTACTGTCCCGTCGATGTGGTTAGGGTGGTGCTCCCTCTCCTGTTTCCTGAAGTCTACGATCATCTCCTTTGTTTTGTTGACGTTGAGTGAGAGGTTATTTTCCTGACACCACACTCCGAGGGCCCTCACCTCCTCCCTGTAGGCCGTCTCGTCGTTGTTGGTAATCAAGCCTCCCACTGTAGTGTTGTCTGCAAACTTGATGATTGGGTTGGAGGCGTGCTTGGCCACGCAGTCATGGGTGAACAGGGAGTACAGGAGAGGGCTGAGAACACACCCTTGAAGATCAGCGGGGTGGAGATGTTGTTTCCTACCCTCACCACCTGGGGGCGGCCCGTCAGGAAGTCCAGGACCCAGTTGCACAGGGTGGGGTCGAGACCCAGGGTCTCAAGCTTAATGACGAGTGTGGAGGGTACTATGGTGTTAAATGCTGAGCTGTAGTCAATGAACAGCATTCTTACATAGGTATTCCTCTTGTCCAGATGAGTTAGGGCTGTGTGCAGCGTGATTGCGATTGCGTCGTCTGTGGACCTATTGGGGCGGTAAGCAAATTGGAGTGGGTCTAGGGTGTCAGGTAGGGTGGAGGTGATAGGATCCTTGACTAGTCTCTCAAAGCACTTCATGATGACAGAAGTGAGTGCTACAGGGCGATAGTCACTTAGCTCAGTTACCTTAGCTTTCTTGGGAATAGGAACAATGGTGGCCCTCTTGCATGTGGGAACAGCACTGGGACTGGGATAAGGATTGATTGAATATGTCCGTAAACACACCAGCCAGCTGGTCTGCGCATGCTCTGAGGACGCGGCCAAGGATGCCGTCTGGGCTGGCAGCCTTGCGAGGGTTAACAAATTTACTCACGTTGGCTGCGGTGAAGGAGAGCCCACAGGTTTTGGTAGCGGGTCGTGTCGGTGGCACTGCATTGTCCTCAAAGTGAGCAAAGAAGTTGTTTAGTTTGTCTGGAAGCAAGACATCGTGGTCCTCGACTGGGCTGGTTTTCTTTTTGTAGTCCGTGATTGACTGTAGACCCTGCCACATACCTCTCGTGTATGAACCGTTGAATTGCGACACTACTTTGTCTCTATACTGACGCTTAGCTTGTTTGATTGCCTTGTGAAGGGAATAGCTACACTGTTTGTATTTGGTCATGTTTCCGGTCATCTTGCCCTGATTAAAAGCAGTGGTTTGCTCTTTCAGTTTTGCGCAAATGCTGCCATCAATCCACGGTTTCTGGTTGGGGAAGATTTTAATAGCCGCTGTGGGTACAACTGTGGGTACAACTGTGGGTACAACATCGCTGATGCACTTGCTAATAAACATATCCCATTCCACGTGATCGAAGCAATCTTGAAGCGTGGAATCAGATTGGTCCGACCAGCGCTGAACAGACCTGAACACGGGCGTTTCCTGTTTTAGTTTCTGTCTCTAGGCTGGGAGCAACAAAATGGAGTGGTGGTCAGATTTGCCGAAAGGGGGCCGGGGTAGGGCTTTGTATGCGTCGCGGAAGTTAGAATAACAATGATCCAGGATTTTGCCTTCGCGGGTAGCGCATTCGATATGCTGATAACATTTAGGGAGCCTTGTTTTCAGATTAGCCTTGTTAAAATCCCCAGCTACAATAAATGCAGCCTCAGGATATGTGCTTTCCAGTTTACATAGAGTCCAATGAAGTTCTTTCAGGGCCGACGATGTGTCTGCTTGGGGGGGATATACGTGACTGGGATTATAATCGAAGAGAATTCTCTTGGTAGATATGCGGTCTGCATTTGATTGTTAGGAATTCTAGGTCAGGTGAACAAAAGGACTTGAGTTCCTGAATGTTGTTATGATCACACCACGTCTCATTAATCATAAGGCATACAAACCCGCCCTTCTTTTTACCAGAGAGATGTTTGTTTCTGTCGGCGCGATGTGTGAAGAAACTAGGTGGCTGTACCGACTCTGATAACGTATCCCGAGTGAGCCATGTTTCCGTAAAGTAAAGAATGTTACAGTCTCTGATGTCTCTCTGGAAGGCAACCCTTTCTCGGATTTTGTCTACCTTGTCAGAGACTGGACATTGGTGAGTAGTATACTCGGGAGCGGTGCGCGATGTGACCGTCTACAGAGCCTGATGAGAAGACCGCTCCGTCTGCCCCTTTTGCGGCGCCGTTGTTTTGGGTCGCTGGCTGGCATCCGATCCATTGTCCTGGGTGGTGGTCCAAACAGAGGATCCACTTCGGGAAAGTCGTATTCCTGGTCGTAATGTTGGTAAGTTGACGTTGCTCTTATATCCAATAGTTCCTCCCGGCTGTATGTAATAAAACTTAAGATTTCCTGGGGTAACAATGTAATAAATAATACATAAAAACAAAATACTGCATAGTTTCCTGAGAACGCAAAGTGAGGCGGCCATCTCTGTCTGCGCCGGATGCAATGGACATTAGACCGGTAGAAATCTGTCCTTTGGTCTGATGAGTCCAAATAGGATATTTTTTGTCCCAACCGCCATGTCTTTGTGAGACTCGGTATGGGTGAACGGATGATCTCCGCTTGTGTATTTCCCACCGTAAAGCATGGAGGACGAGGTGTTATGGTGTGGGGGTACTTTGCTGCTGACGCAGTGTGTGATTTATTTAGAATTCAAGGCACACTAAACCATCATGGCTACCACAGCATTCTGCAACAAATGCTATCCCATCTGGTTTGCGCTTAGTGGGACTATAATTTGTTTTTCAACAGGACAATGATCCAACCCACCTCCAGGCTATTTTACCAAGAATTAGAGTGATGGAGTGCTGCATCAGATGACCTGGCATCCACAATCCCCCGATCTCAACCAAATTGATATTGTTTTGGATGAGTCGGCCCACTGAGTGAAGGAAAAGCAGCCAAGAAGTGCTCAGCATATTTACATATTTACAATCTTCTCTCTGAAAATGTAGTTAATTTAATCTGACTGTCATAAGGTTCCATGACTTTGTCCACACAGGGCACAACATACATTTTGATGATTTTCATAAAAGTTTGGGTGTTTTATTTAATTTTTGTACTCCTGTTGTGTTCCCGGTCATTAGAAATGAATGGGTGAGATTACAATTAGTGTTCAGGCACATGCCCATTCATCAGATGGACACATTTCCACTCCCAGACCCCCACATGCATGTGTGTTTGAACACACACACACACACACACACACCTCACTCCCCTTCTTGGCTTCCATGGCAACCCCCACGGGAACAGAATCTTTCCCCCACTGGAACCACACCTGTTGGCATTCTCACAAACAATCGCAACATTGTTTCAATAATATATAGAATATATAGCTGGCCCAGAACAGAGCAGCACATCTTGCTCTTCATTGCAATCAGAGGGTTGATATAAATACTATGCATGCCAGTCTCTCTTGGCTAAGAGTTGAGGAGAGACTGACTGCATCACTTCTTTTTGATAAGAAACAATGTGTTGACAATCCCAAAGTTTGTAAATTGAGTATGTTTGCATAGTCAACTTACACACAGCTCTGACACACACACTTACCCCACCAGACATGCCACCACCAGGAGTATTTTCACAGTCCCCAAATCCAGAACAAATTCAAGAAGGCGTACAGTATTATATAGCGCCATTATTGCATCCATCTCATATTGCTCAAATGAACAGCAAACCATGTTTCAAAAAATTCATGGAATGAAATACATTTTCAATCGCAACATTGTTTCAATAATATATAGAACTTTTCTCGCAGCTCTGGTATATAAAGCTTTTTTGAGGCCTTGCTCACAATTCATTCTGTGGCAGCAGAATGACCAAACTATATACTGTATGTGAGGCTCTTGATCATATATTTGATCATGACACTGGTGAGAAGGAGAAAGTCTTTGTTAAACTTTGTTATAGTCAAAATAATCCATACATTATGCTTTTTTTACTCAAAAACTAGTTGTATGAGCTCAGGTCAATGAGGCTTACAGGCTATAAATAGCAAATAGAAGTTCAAAGCTTGTAATGTTCACAAGAACTTAAGTTGATAAAAAGATCTAACATAACATTATGTGATAATATACATTTGAAGTCGGAAGTTTACATACACCTTAGTCAAATACATTTAAACTCAGTTTTTCACAATTCCTGACATTTAATCCTTGAAAAAAATTCCCTGTCTTAGGTCAGTTAGGATCAACACTTTATTTTAAGAATGTGAAATGTCAGAATAATAGTAGAGCGAATTATTTATTTCAGCTTTTATTTCCTTCATCACATTCCCAGTGGGTCAGAAGTTCTGCCCACAAATTGTCTATAGGATTGAGGTCAAGGACTTTGTGATGGCCACTCCAATACCTTGACTTTGTTGTCCTTAAGCCGTTTTGACACAACTTTTGTAAGTATGCTTAGGGTCATTGTCCATTTGGAAGACCCATTTGCGACCAAGCTTTAACTTCCTGACTGATGTCTTGAGATGTTGCTTCAATATATCCACATAATTTTCTTTCCTCATGATGCCATCTATTTTGTGAAGTGCACCAGTCCCCCCTGCAGCAAAGCACCCCCACAACATGATGCTGCCACCCCCGTGCTTCACGGTTGGGATGGTGTTCTTCGGCTTGCAAGCCTACCCCTTTTTCCTCCAAACATAACGATGGTCATTATGGCCAAACAGTTATATTTTTGTTTCATCCAACCAGAGGACATTTCTACAAAAAGTACGATCTTTGTCCCCATGTGCAGTTGCAAACCGTAGTTTGGCTTTTTTATGGCGGTTTTGGAGCAGTGGCTTCTTCCTTGCTGAGCGGCCTTTCAGGTTACGTCGGTATTTTCTGTGGATATAAATACTTTTGTACCTGTTTCCTCCAGCATCTTCACAAGGTCCTTTGCTGTTGTTCTGGGATTGATTTGCACTTTTCGCACCAAAGTACGTTCATCTCTTAGAGACCGAACGCGTCTCCGGCTGCGTGGTCCCATGGTGTTTATACTTGCGTACTATTGTTTGTACAGATGAACGTGGTACCTTCAGGTGTTTGGAAATTGCTCCCAAGGATGAACCAGACTTGTGGAGATCTACAATTTGTTTTCTGAGGTCTTGGCTGATTTATTTAGATTTTCGCATGATGTCAAGCAAAGAGGCACAGAGTTTGAAGGTAGGCCTTGAAATACATCCACAGGTACACCACCAATTGACTCAAATGATGTCAATTAGCCTATCAGAAGCTTCTAAAGCCATGACATCATTTTCTGGAATTTTCCAAGCTTTTAAAAGGCACAGTCAACTTAGTGTATGTAAACTTTTGTATTACTGGAATTGTGATACAGTGAATTATAAGTTAAATAATCTGTCTGTAAACAATTGTTGGAAAAATTACTTGTGTCATGCACAAAGTAGATGTCCTAACCGACTTGCCAAAACTATAGTTTGTTAACAAGAAATTTGTGGAGTGGTTTAAAAACAAGTTTTAATGACACCACCCTAAGTGTATGTAAACTTCTGGATTCAACTGTACATGAATGTATAGTTAAAGTGACTATGCATATATGATAAACAGAGAATAGCAGCAGCGTAAAAGAGGGGTTGGGGGGGCACACAACTTGGCACTCCGGTACCGCTTGCCATGCGGTAGTAGAGAGAACAGTCTATGACTGGGGTGGCTGGGGTCTTTGAGAATTGTTTCTATTAGACAGGAAAAACAGTTAACGCAATCTTATTTGCTTATAGCAGCCATATTGTTTGAGCTAGTCCTAGGGCTATGTGTACAATTTGTCCTGATGGTGGCACTGTGGGACCATATATTGAACCCCTCCATGGCTGCTTGCAGCTATATTTTCTGTTGGGTTTTATGTGTGTTTTCTCATGTAAATTCATTTCAGACTTCCCAAGCGTAGGCATTCATTCCATTGGAAGAGTCATGAATAGAGTGACAGATTTACCCTCTAGTCATAAAGTATTATGTCACTGCCAGCTCAAATCCTAACTGTAGATCTCCCTTCAGTCCTAAGCCTCTCTCTTTGTGTTTGTGTCCTGTTCACATTTCCATTATCCTCTCTTACCTAACTCATGTGGAGAATCTAGCTGCCTGTTTAGGGTTGGGCTCCAGATTAGCCGTGACTCAGCAGGACATGAGAAGACTTGGCGGTGTGTATTTGTTTGTGTGTGTAGGTGTGTGTGTGATATGAGAAGCAGTGACACAGCGTGTGTGTGTGTGGGAGACGGGAACAGGCATGCATACAGTACATGCAGTCTCTCCTGCCGCTCTCTGCCGGCCATGTGTGTCTGTGCATGCGTGCCTGTGGATGTGTTTGTGTGTGTGTCTGCATACGTGTGTTTGTGTGTTTAGTAAACACACCTGAGAGCCAGTGAAATTAAGTGTTGGCCAGACACAGAGACAGGCAGTCCACTCTGTTGTAGTGGGAGTCTGTGTGTCTGTGTGTCAGGGCAGTGTGTTTCCAGCTCCTGCCAAGAGGCATGGAGTCTAACTAGAGGATGTGAGGAGTAGGCTAACCTTAGACTAGGTCAGGCTTGGGAGTTTCCTGTGTTGTGTTTTGGGGTCAGGAAATGTGTTCTTTCCCCCTCTTTCAGGGAAATTGTGTTGATTTGTGATATCTTACAGCAGCCAGTGAGTCATATTTTTCAGGGATTATTGTGAATCCATGTTCTTGAGAAAAATGATAAAGCCACGTCAGAAGTGTTCCCACTCAGTCAACATCTTAGATAAGTGATCTAGTATTGAGGCTTGCAGGGGAGTGCACCTGCCCCAGAGAAGACCTTAGTGAGAACATTTCACACACACACTCTCTCCTTACAGGCTGTTGCTTTACTGCTCTATCCTGGCTGTCCTGGTTCCTGGCCCCACCCTAATGTACTCGGAGAGGGAGTGGGAGAGAGACCAAAACATAGGCAAAGTCTTCTCATGCTTTGTTGATATCAAAAAAGCTTTCGACTCAATTTGGCACGAGGGTCTACTATACAAATTGATGGAAAGTAGTGTTGGGGGAAAAACATTTGACATTATAAAATCCATGTACACAAACAACAAGTGTGCGGTTAAAATTGGCAGAAAACATACATATTTATTTCCACAGGGCCAGGGGCCGAGACAGGATACAGCTTAAGCCTCACCCTCTTCAGCATATATATATATATCAACGAATTGGAAAGGGCACTAGAACAGTCTGCAGCACCCGGCCTCACTCTACTAGAATCTGAAGTCTACTGTTTGCTGATGATCTGATGCTTCTGTCCACAACCAAGGAGTGCCTACAGAAGCACCTAGATCTTCTGCACAGATTCTGTCAGACCTGGGCCCTGACAGTAAATCTTAGTAAGACAAAATAATGGTGTTCCAAACAGTTGGGTCCGGTTGGGTCCGCTCACCAACCAGGAATTTACAAAATGGGACAAACACCAAATTGAGACTCTGCATACAGAATTCTGCAAAAAGCCGTTAAATTCTACAACCAACTAAAAGTAAGAGATTCCCAAACCTTTCATAATAAAGCCATCACCTACAGAGAGATGAACCTGGAGAAGAGCCCCCTAAGCAAGCTGGTCCTGGGGCTCTGTTCACAAACACAAACAGAGCCCACAGAGCCCAAGGACAACAACACAATTAGACCCAACCAAATCATGAGAAAACAAAAAGATAATTACTTGACACATTAGAAAGAATTTACAAAAAAGCTGCACTTCCTAACCTCCTGCCAAATGTATGACCATATTAGAGACACATATTTCCCTCAGATTACAGAGACCCACAAAGAATTCGAAAACAAATACATTTTTGATAAACTCCCATATCTATTGGGTAGAATCCCACAGTGTGCAACCATAGCTGCAAGATGTGTTACCTGTTGCCACAAAAAAAGGGCAACCAGTGAAGAACAAACACCATTGTAAATACAACCTATATTTATGTTTATTTATATTCCCTTTTGCACATCATTACAACACTGTATATAGTTATAATGACATTTGAAATATCTTTATTATTTTGGATTTTTGTGACCAATGTTTACTGTACATTTTTAGTTTATTTCCCTTTTGTTTAATATCAATTTTACTTGCTTTGGCAATGTAAACATATGTTTCCCGTGCCTATAAAGCCCCTTAAATTGAAATAGATAAATTTTTTATTTAAACTTTATTTAACTTGGCAAGTCAGTTAAGAACAAATTCTTATTTTCAATGACGGCCTACACTGGCCATACCCGGACGATGCTGGGCCAATGGGACTCCCAATCACGTCCGGTTGTGATACATCAAGTTTGCAGACGACACTACAGTGTTAGGCTTGATTACCAACAACGACGAGACGGCCTACAGGGAGGAGGTGAGGTCCCTCGGAGTGTGGTGTCAGGAAAATAACCTCACACTCAACGTCAACAAAACAAAGGAGATGATCGTGGACTTCAGGAAACAGCAGAGGGAGCACCCCCCTATCCACATCGACGGGACAGTAGTGGAGAAGGTGGAAAGTTTTAAGTTCCTCGGCGTACACATCACGGACAAACTGAAATGGACCTCAGGAGGCTGAAGAAATTTGGCTTGTCACCAAAAACACTCTCAAACTTCTACAGATGCACAATCGAGAGCATCCTGTTGAGCTGTGTCACCGCCTGGTACGGCAACTGCTCCGCCCACAACCGTAAGGCTCTCCAGAGGGTAGTGAGGTCTGCACAACGCATCACTGGGGGCAAACTACCTGCCCCCCAGGACACCTACACCACCCGATGTCACAGGAAGGCCAAATAGATCATCAAAGACAACAACCACCCGAGACACTGCCTGTTCCCCCTGCTATCATCAAGAAGGCGAAGTCAGTACAGGTGCTGAGACCGAGAGACTGAAACAGCTTCTATCTCAAGGCCATCAGACTGTTAAACAGCCATCACTGACATTGAGTGCCTGCTGCCAACATACAGACTCAATCTCTAGCCACTTTAATAATTAATAATTGGGTGTAATAAATGTATCACTAGTCACTTAAACAATGCCACTTTATATAATGTTTACATACCCTACATTACTCATCTCAGTATATACTGTACTCTATACCATCTACTGCATCTTGCCTATGCCGTTCGGCCATTGTTCATCCATATATTTATATGTACATACTCGTATTCATTCCTTTACACTGTGTGTATAAGGTAGTTGTTGTGAAATTGTTAGATTACTTGTTAGATATTACTGCACGGTCAGAACTAGAAGCACAAGCATTTCGCTACACTCGCATTAACATCTGCTAACCATGTGTATGTGACCAATAAAATTTGATTTGATTTGATTTACAGTGCCTTTGGAAAGTATTTAGACCCCTTGACTTTTTCTACATTTTGTTACGTTGCAACCTTATTATAACATGGATTAAATAAATACAAATATTCAGCAATCTACACACAACAGAATTTTAGAATTTTTTGCAAATGTATTCAAGATAAAAAACAAACACCTTATTTACATAAGTATTCAGACCCTTTGCTGTGAGACTTGAATTTGAGCTCAGGTGCATCCTGTTTCCATTGATCATCCTTGAGATGTTTCTACGACTTGATTGGAGTCCACCTTTGGTAAATTTAATTGATTGGACATGATTTGGAAAGGCACACACTTGTCTAAAATTATATATGTTCCCACAGTTGACAGTGCATGAGGTCAAAGGAATTGTCCGTAGAGCTCCAAGACAGGATTGTGTCGAGGAACAGATCTGGGGAAGGGTATCAAAAAAATGTCTGCAGCATTGAAGGTCCCAAAGAACACAGTGGCCTCCATCATTCTTAAATGAAAGAAGTTTGGAACCACCCAAGACACTTCCTAGAGCTGGCCGCCTGGCCAAACTGAGCGGTCGGAGGAGAAGGGCCTTGGTCAGGGAGGTGACCAAGAACCAGGTCACTCTGACAGAGCTATAGAGTTCCTCTGTGGAGATGGGAGAACCTTCCAGAAGGACAACCATCTCTGCAGCACTCCACCAATCAGGCCTTTATGGTAGAGTGGCCAGGCGGAATTCACTCCTCAGTAAAATGCACATGACAGCCCACTTGGAGTTTGCCAAAAGGAACCTAAAGCAGTGGCGACCCGTCATTCAGGGCAGGTGGGGCAGAGCTACATTTTTAGCAAAAATAAATAAAAATATGTTATTTTGCATGTTATTTTGTCATTAATACGTGTCACATATCAGTTTGCAAACAATGTAAATAAATATATATTTATAATTGAGTTAAAGCTGCATTCAAACATGGTCTCTTTTTTGATTTCTTAAGGCAGCTCCAAAATGCAGGTGTTTTAGCCTAGCTCAGTGCTTTCTGTGGTGGTGGGGCAAACCAGCAGAAAATGCGGAGCGTTGCGCCATGATTGGCTCATTGTTCTGTCACTCATGATGACACTACTTCACCACCAAGTCTAAGGGTAGACTATGAAAATTCTAGCCCCTTGGGTACTGCCATAGAGTTACATTAGAAGTGCCTATCCAATAAGGCTCAAGATCATTGGCCACAGATAAAATGACGTCAAATCACGTTATATGTACAGTAGCTTTGATTGGACTGATCATGTCAACATCCTACATTCAAATCTTTGCCAGCAGTCATCATCATGAATCAAGTAGACATTCTACTGGCAAATCCTTATCGTATGATGAGAAATAATGAAGAGAAATTATAGATAAAACGTATCAGTGCTCATCGGTCATAAGACATAAACATTACACAACAAGTTGGAAATCGCAAATTCAACAATGAGGGGTTTGGAAGGAATCAGTGACAGTGGCTGTGTGGTCACAAATCTGGGATTAAGGGGCTCTTTTCCAAACTTAAAATTATATACATTCATTATTGGCCATGCCGTCAATGAAGCATAATTTGTGTCGCGCTCAAAACAACTGTTAACTCGGAACTGCGAAGTCTTGAACTCACTGAAGTCAAGTTAACTGTGAAGTTGGGAATAAACGAGCTCCGAATGGGAAAATACGTTTTGAACGGTCATCCAACTCGGAATTGTAAATCCGGCCTGTTTTTAGAGCTACGACCTGAAGATATAACGACACAAGGCGAGACCCAGATGCAGACACAGGAGGCAGATGGGGAAAATGGGTGACACCTGAAGGGGGGTGGAGACAAGCACATGGACACGTGAAACAGATCAGGGTGTGACAGTACCCCCCCCCCCCTCTAGGGGGGCCACCTGGCGTCCAAGTTGGGCGCATACCTGGTTGACCAGGGTGACGGCGGTGGAAGTCGGTGATGGGTCCAGGATGTCTCTATTGGGGACCCAGCACCTCTCCTCCGAGCCATAACCCTCCCAGTCAACCAGGTACTGGAAACCCCTGTCCCGCGGTTGAACACTCAGGAGGCGTCTCACCGTGTATGCCGGATGGCCATCGATGACACGGGCAGAGGGGTGGGCCTGGAAACAAAAGACAAAGGGCTGTGAGACACGGGCTTAATCCTTGGGGCAGGGTGCTGTAGCCTCAAACGCCGGTAGAAATGGAAAAACCCCAGGAAACGTTGAAGTGGCACCCTGGACGTAGGTTGGGGCCAATCCACTACTGCTTTCACCTTTTCTGGGTCCATCTGGACATTTCTTTCAGCGATGACATTTCCCAGAAAGGAGAGGATAGAATGGTGGAACTTGCATTTCTCAGTTTTCACAAATAACTGGTTCTCCAGGAGGCGCTGTCTAAAGGACGCGCTGTCTAAGGACGCGCTGTCTAAGGACGCGCTGTCTAAGGACGCGCTGTCTAAGGACTTGCCAAACATTCTTGGGCAGAACGGGAAAAAATCTCGATGTCATCGAGGTAGACGAACACGAAACGATTTAACATGTTCCGGAACACATCGTTTACCAGGGCCTGGAAGACAGCGGGGGCGTTGGTGAGTCCAAACGGCATGACCAGGTACTCAGTGTCCACTGGCAGTGTTGAAGGCTGTCTTCCACTCATCCCCTTCGCGTATCCGAACCAGGTGGTAGGCATTCCGAAGTTCCAGCTTGGAGAAGATGGTAGCCCCCTGGAGAGGTTCGAAAGCTAAGGAGAGGAGTGGTATGGGGTAAAGATTCTTGGTCATTATGTCATTAAGGCCCCGGTAGTCAATGTACGGATGCAGGGTCTTGTTCTTCTTTTCCTCAAAGAAAACCCCTGCGCCGGCAGGGGATGCAGAAGTACGGATGCCTCAAGCAGCCAGAGAGTCCTCAATATACTCCGCCATGGCCTTGGTCTCCGGGCCGGATAGGGAATATACTTGACCATGAGGCTGTGTGGTGCCTGGGAGAAGGTCAATGGCACAATCGTAGGGTCGATGTGGGGGAAGAGAAGTAGCCTGTGCCTTGCTGAAGACCTCCAGGAGGTCATTGTACTCTGCAGGGACAGCAGAGAAATCCGAGGCTTGACTGCTTTGAGGCAATGGGAATGGCGGAACGGATTACCACCCAGGATTTAAGTCATGGTCCAGTCAATAACGAGGTTGTGTTTTTGGAGCCAATAAAATCCCAAAACAACAGGAACATGGGGGGACTCAATGAGGAGAAGCTGTATAGCCTCACTGCGATTTCCTGAAACCCGCAGACTAACATGAACAGTGCTGTGGGTAAATCTTCCAATGGAGCGGCCGTCCAGTGCTCTAGTGTCCATGGAAACAGAGAGGAGTTGAGTGGGGATACCTAATTCAGAAACTAGGGTAGCGTCCATAAATCTCTCAACTGCCCTAGAGTCAATGAGCACACGGAGAGACTTAGACTGGTCTCCCCACAGCAGTATCACAAAAAAGGGAGTGCGGGTTGGAGCTCAGCCTACGGGAGCATTCCCTAAGTGATAGTCCAGCTCTGCCCAGTTGCATAGGCTCAGGCGTAACCGACTCACTCGTCGCCGATGATTCTCGAGGGAACTCGGGTGGCTTCGGCTCTCCTCGGAAGTGCACACTTCGGGGACTTCCGGATTCCTTCGGAGGTGAGCAAGCAGCAGCGGATGAACGAATGTTCCTGAGACCCGACCTCCTCTCACTCCATGCGTTCTCGTAGACGCTCATCAATCCTAATCATGAGGGCGATGAGGGAATCAAGGTCCAATGGTAACTCCCGTGCTGGGAGCTCATCTTCTTTTTCCTCCGAAAGTCCGTGAAGGAAGGTACAGTATTGAACAGAGCCTCTGGGTTTCAGGCACTCTCGGCGGCCAATGTGCAAAACTCTACCGCCTAGTCTGCCACACTACGAGAGTTTTGATGTACCTTCAGTAGTTTTTGGGCCGCCTCTCTCCCAGGCACCAGAGAATCGAATACCTTCCTCACCTCCACCATGAAATTTTCCAGGTTATGTCAAATGGCGGATTGTTGCTCCCAGATGTGGTGTGCGAGCAGCGAGAAAAAGAGAGACTGGGTAAAAAACAGGAGCTGAGAGAAAAACGCTGGTTGACTTGGCAAACAAGACGAACTGGCAAAGACAGACAGAAAACACAGGTATAAATACCCAGGGGATAATGGGGAAGATGGGTGACACCTGGAGGGTGGTGGAGACAAGTACAAGGACAGGTGAAACAGATGAGGTTGTGACAGAAGATCACTGACGTCATCATGATTTGACCTTGTTTTTTTTTCAGAGTTCACAGTTGTTTCGAAAGCACCATAAATCCAGAGAATGCCAGACTTTGATGTCAAAATTTGCCCAAGAAGGACCGCTGTGCCACCTTCCTGTTCAAAAATGTTGCTGCTGCATTTCGTCTACTGTTCTGACTTGATGGTGCACATGTAGCCTATAACCTGTTTTAGAGAATTGTAATCATCAAATATTGTAAGAGCTTTCATTGTTTTCTTATATCCCCCTTTTATTTAGCCTACGGTTCTGACTTACAGAGAGAACACTGTAAGAACGACCCATGTTCTGAATTCTGTCACTGTACATTTCAAAAGTGCTAAACAAATAGTTATATTGACTACGTGAAATGTTTCGCTGCCAGACAAGGCTCTTCTGATAGCCAGGTGTAACAGTAGTAAGATGTTGGGACTGCTGTTGGGACAGCTTTATGTAGGCCCTGACAGTTTGTGGGCACCGTTTGTCACCGTTATAGTTCAATTGATGTATTGTTTTGTGTTGTGTTGTGTTGTGTAGTGGCTTTGCTGGCATGCATCCCACTTTTTTTTTTTTTGCCCCACCGAGATTTACATGCTAAAATCGCCACTGACTTTAATACTCTCAGACCATGAGAAACAAGATTCTCTGGTCTGATGAAATCAAGATTGAACTCTTTGGCCTGAATGCCAAGCGTCACGTCTGGAGGAAACCTGGCACCATCCCTATGGTGAGGCATGGTGGTGGCAGCATCATGCTGTGGGGATGTTTTTCAGCGGCAGGGACTGGGAGACTAGTCAGGATCGAGCGAAAGATGAACGAACAAAGTACAGAGAGATCACCTTCCAACAGGACAACAACCCTAAGCACACAGCCAAGACGACGGAAGAAGTTGGGAGAAGTCTCTGAATGTCCTTGAGTGGCCCGGACTTGAACCCGATTTAACATTCTGGAGAGACCTGAAAATAGCTGTGCAGCAACGCTCCCCATCCAACCTGACAGAGCTTGATAGGATCTGCAGAGAAGAATGGGAGAAACTCCCCAAATACAGGTGCAGCGTCATACCCAAAAAGACTCAATGCTGTAATCGCTGCCAAAGGTGCTTCAACAAAGTACTGAATAAAGGGTCTGAATGCTAATGTATATGTTACATTTCATATAATTTTTTTTTTTTTAAATATATCAAAAATTTAAAAAATGAAAAATGTTGCTTTGTTATTATCGGGTATTTATTGTGTGTAGATTAATGAGGGGGAAAAAAACTATTTAATCAATTTTTGAATAAGGCTGTAACGTAACAAAATGTGGAAAAAGTCAAGGGGTCTGAATACTTTCCGAAGGCACTGTATGTCCTCACAAGCACATAGATACGCACACACACCAAATCGAACTGCCTGTAGCTCAGGCCCTAAAGCAAGGATATGCATATTCTTGGTACCATTTGAAAGGAAACACTTTGAAGTTTGTGGAAATGTGAAAGGAATGTAGGAGAATATAACACAATAGATCTGGTAAAAGATAATACAAAAAAAGAATCCAACATTCTTTTGTATTTTTTTTGTTCCATCATTTTTTTAAATGCAAGAGAAAGGCCATAAAGTATTATTCCAGCACAGGTGCAATATACCTTTTGACCACTAGATGGCAGCAGTGGATGTGCAAAGTTTTATACTGATCCAATGAACCATTGCATTTCTGTTCAAAATGTTGTATCAAGACTGCCCAAATATGCCTAATTTGTTCTGTTCAAAATTGTGCACTCTCCTCAAACAATAGCATGGTATTATTTCACTGTAATAGCTACTGTAAATTGGACAGTGCAGTTAGATTAAAGTTTCTTGTTACTTACAACCTCATGCTAATCGCATTAGCCTACGTTAGCTCAACCGTCCCTTGGAAGGGACACTGATCCCGAAGAAGGTCAGTTGCATTGGTATTTTATGAAACACACTGTTTTTACATTTGCTAATTTCTCAGTATTCTTTTTGGACATGTCTGTTTCTATTTGTGTACTTGTGTAAAAAGTGTGTGCTTTCGTTCATGGGTCTCAAAGTGTGTGTGTGTGTGTGTAATCCTCTGCGGTATGTGTTTGTGTGGTCTAGGAGTCTCTTTTTTTTTGGCAGTGGTGGTATTGAGAGCCATCTTGTCTGATCTTGTCGAGGGAGCATTAGCTCTGTTAGTCTGTTCAACCAAACTTTCACCAGAGCTACCACACATCAGACGTACACCCCTCTCATCGATCCTCCTCTCCTCCACCCTCCTCTCCCTCCATTTTCTGACTGGAAGCATATTTAAAAGAGTAAATAAACAACAAGCAAGAATGTAAACAGGACGGCACAATGTCAAAGACACTCCTAAGAGCAGAGGCACGCTGGGCTCATGCACCTGCCTATCAGTAACCAGTCAACTCTGTCTCACTGACAGACTGCTGCTTTCACAGATACACACTTCACAGATACACATTTCACAGATACATGTTTCACAGATACTTACTCTTCACAGATACACACACTTCACAGATACACACACTTCTCAGATACACACTCTTCACAGATACACACTTCTCAGATACACACTTCACAGATACACACACTTCTCAGATACACACACTTCTCAGATACACCTTTCACAGATACACATTTCACAGATACAGATACACACTTCACAGATGCACACATTTCACAGATACCCACTTCAGATATGTTTTTTACAGTAGCACTTACCTGGTCTGTATATTCCGCCCCATATGGGTCAACCGACCGACACTTCGTTGCTGCTGCCACGTCATTTCAGTATTAGTTCTATGAGTGTAGTGTCACCCAAGGGGCCATGGGGAGGAGATGTTTTCAGACTGCACTATGAATGGAAAGCACTACCGACGTTTTCTGAAGTCTTCAAGTTTTGTCTTTGGCGCACTTTGTCACAGGTGCAGCTCTCAGTGTGTGTGTGTGTGTGTGTGTGTGTGAGTGCATGTGTAACGGTTTCTTGTCCCCAGCTTTCGTTTCGGTTCTTTAATGTTTCAGGAGGGGAGTTTTGACCCACCTTTTAGCTCTAGGCCTCAACCCCTTTGTCCCGCGCCTCCCCCTGTTTAACCACAACATAAAGGAGGTTTCTCTGTAGTCTCTCACCCCTTATCCCTTATAACTCACAACTCATATGTAAATCCCCCTATCTGAATCATATTGAAGGAATGGCAGGCAGGAGACAGGCAAGAGACAGGAGACAGGCAGGCAATGCAATTGACGTTCCAATCTTACAGAGAAAGACACAAGAGTTAACCATTCATATAAGTACTTTTAAGCAAAGGCTTATACCATGGTTTTTATAAATGATCTATTTCCATAAGATCTTCCATCTTTTAATGCAAATGATGCCAGGGCTCTCCCTGAAAGCTTCCGTTGAGTCATAAATTCCAACAATGTTGTTGATGTACAACTGACCTCCCACTTGTCTTCCTCTCTCTCTCTCCGTCTCTCTCTCAGGGTCCACACATAGCATCAGTGACCCTGGCAGCGTATGAATGTGGTTCGGTGGATTTCCCGGAGCCCCCCTACCCAGAGCAGATCATCTGCCCTCAGGAGGAGGTGCTGTTGGGGGGGACAGAGGCCGTGGCTCAGGCGGGTGTGGAGGGCATAGCGGGGGCGGCAGCAGCTGTACAGGGAGGCATTTCCCTCTGGACCATCGTCTCCAAGGTCCGCTTAGAGGCCTGCATGTGGGTGAGTCTATTCTACATACAGTCTGTACACAGTCAACACACAGTCAACTGCACAGCCCATGACACATAGTCGAGACATGCAGTCTACAAACAGTCAACGCACACAGACGACATGCACAGTCTCCTACAAAGTATTTTAAACACAGTTTTTTTCACACAGTGCATATGCCCCTCAACAGGGGTTTAACTATCCTTATTGGTACACGTCAGGTTCACTGGCACTAATGCTCTATGATCAGTAAGCCTCAAAGAGTTAGAAGTAAAATAACATTGACTGTAGGTCAAGATTATTTCTAAACATGTGATTGCTAAGTGAGATATCATTGACATTTCATTAGAACAATACCCACTGATGGTTCGGAAAACCCCAGCCTTTTACGGTGAATTTCCCTTTAACACTACTGGTGGTTTCACACCTCTAACCAAACATAGCCATGTGGTTAGGTACTGGGGACATGAGACTGACAGTTTGTAATCCTTCACTACTGTCACACGCACACACACACTGCTCTGTAGCTAGAGCCAGCCCTGGCACAGGTAGCCGTTAACCCTTCACCATATACTCTGGTTGCATTCTGACTCTGGTGGCTATGGTAACCACTACAATGACTCAGCCATGCCATAGAGTTGCCATGGTACTACCACCACCATGCTCTGCGTCAAAAGCCTATCAACCCTCACGCTTCTATTTATTTTAACCTTAATTTAGGCAAGTCAGTTAAGAACAAATTCTTATTTACAATGACGGCCTACCCCGGCCAAACCCTAACCCGGACGACGCTGGGCCAATTGTGCGCCGTCCTATGGGACTAGTGACGCATCTAGCACTGAGATACAGTGCCTTAGACCACTGCGCCACTCGGGAGCCCACCTCTAACTGGTAACTGCCTGTATCAGCTTCCCAATGACAACCAGCAGTTCTCTTCCTGGATTCTCAGCATTCACAGCTCTTTTACCGAGAGTGTCAGGCCCTTTTCTCAGCTTCCCTCTCAGTGTGATACTGTCTCTACTGAAAAGCACAGATGGTTAACAGACAGAGAAGTCTGAGAAGAGAGAACTCATCTCTATGACCTGTGGTGAACGGGGGATTTTTATGTTCCTTTAAACTGACCGAAAATGAGAAGTGTAGGATGTTATCTCACTCTTGTTTATTCACATTTCACATGTTACTGGCTGTGGGGAACAGAGTACCGCTACTTCTACTACTTTAGTACTGCTGCTGCTGGAGGCCTTTCCCTGAAACTGAGTGAGAGTGTGTGAGTGAGAGTGTGTGAGTGAGTGAACAAGTCACGTGTTTTCTACCACCATAGTTTTAGTTACACCAGGATAAGTATGATTTCCCCATTCATTCCTTTTTCTATTTCACCAGGGACTCCGATTTCAGTGGAGCAGATTCAAGGTTTGTTTAGCTGGCACGTCGTGCCCATACCAAAGAGTCAAAATGTGGTAAGGGCAGAGCTGTGTGTGTGCCAGCTAGGGGTATGCTAAATGATCCCCTGGCCTCGCCCCCAGATGCTGGCACAGCCCAAAATGCTGCAAAACCTGCTTTGCCCACTTGATGCTCACGGCATTAAAGCCCCAAAAAGCTACGCCATTCACCGCACCCTTCTCTGGCACCAGTAGCCCTTCTTATGACATTACCCCCTCGCTCTCCCCTCTGGCCCTCACCTCTCGCCCTCCCCTCTCTGTGTCAGCCCGTCCACCGCTGCAGAGTCTAAGTGGTCCACTTAAAAAACATGGCGCAGGTGGCTGTAGTCTGGCACACACGCAAACACACACACGCAAACACACACAGTAGTGCAGTGCAGTGAATAGAACAGCTGCCCTGGAGATTAGGGCACGTCTGCATTATGAGCAAACTGGCAGGTTTCATCAAAGACTGCTGTGTTGACATGGAACAGGATGTCCAGATTAAGTATCCCATCACTCCTCCCTTACACATCCATCCCCTCCCTCCCTCCCTCCCTCCCTCCCTCCCTCCCTCCCTCCCTCCCTCCCTCCCTCCCTCCCTCCCTCACCCCCTCACCCACCCACCCCACCCCACCCACCCTCCCTCCCTCACCCTCCCCCTTCCTTCCTCACCCACCCCAACCCCACCCCACCCCACCTCCCTCCTCACCCACCCCACCCCTCCCTCCCTCCCTCACCCCCTCCTTCCCTCACCCTACCCCTCCCTTCTCCCACCTCCCTCACCCACCTCACTGCATAACCTCCCTCCCTCTTTCCCTCACCCCCTCACCCCACCCCTTCTTACAAGTTTCTCTGTGCCTGAAAATATTACCATAATGAGCTATGAGCAATTCCAAAGCACTCGTTTTCTCTGCAGGTTTTTCATTGTGTTAATTAAGTCTGTTGCTCCGCGCTCCCTCCTCATCCTCGTGTTCCTGGAGGAATGAACCCACTGAACCTGCCTGGGATGAGGATTTGTTTCACTCAAATCTCTTCCGTCTTTCTTCACAATTCAGCGAGTGATACCGTCTTATAATTGAAAGCTATTTAGGATGTTGGATATTGATATAGTTTGATCCAAAAAGCTCTTTGAGGCCTTGTAATAACACCTTAATTGACCCTACAAATTTTAAAATATATTTTTTAAACCATGTGAGCCAGTGTCGTAGGTGTATTGTATTATACTTGTATTATGAAAGGTTGTGTGTGTGTGTGTGTGTGTGTGTGTGTGTGTGTGTGTGTGTGTGTGTGTGTGTGTGTGTGTGTGTGTGTGTGTGTGTGTGTGTGTGTGTGTGTGTGTGTGTGTGTGTGTGTGTGTGTGTGTGTGTGTGTGTGTGTGTGTGTGTATAGGGAGCAGGCACAGCCATCGGGGAGCTGCCTCCCTACTTCATGGCGCGGGCAGCAAGGCTGTCTGGAGAAGAGCCTGATGATGAAGACTATGAAGAGTTTGGAGAGTTGCTGGAGCAGGCAGAGACTCCACAGGTAAGCCCTCATCCTTATTCCAACCTCTATCTTTTCTCTCTCCTTTTTCTCTATTGCTCCTCTCTCTCTATCTCACCCCCCTTCTCTGACAGAGACTGCGCAGGTGGCACGCAGCCTTTCCATCTCTCCTCCTGACTTCCCTCTTGAACTCTGCTTTCTCTCCTCCCTCTTCTTCTCCTCTCTCTTCTCACTGCTCATGCTCTGCCTGTTTTGTCACTACTGTCCTCCAGGTCTCACTCTGTTTTCTTCTGCCTTCTCTCCTCATCGTCTAGCAACCTTTGTGCAACTTTGTTGAAACAAAACGGTCACATTGTATACATGTGTCATACCAGCGGACACCTCTTGGATGTGTATGCGCGCACGCACAAACACACACACAGAGCGGAGTGGCGCAAGTTGAGCCCCGACGGAGAGATGGCTAAAGTTCATCTCATTAACTCCCCACAAGCCCGTTCCCTTATCTCTCTCTCTCTCTCCCCGCTCGCTCGCTCTCACACACACACATGCACTCACACACGTTAGCTAACCCATTCCCAGTTCCCTACCTCAGGCCTGAAGCAGTCATGTGTTGCTGCCTTTTACAATGCTCTGCTCAGACTAAGTGTGTAGCAATGCCATCAAGGGCAAAGCCATTGTTTTCAAGGTGCCTGCATTGGCTTTTGTAATACCATGACAAACAGTATTTTCATTTCAAAATAGGCTCGACAAATACTTTGACCATGACAACTCATAGTAAATATTATTCTCCTGCGTGAATGAAAGAATAGACAAGATGTCAGTTGCTTTGTCCCTCCCTAATCTTAGCCGGTCTTCTCTGAGTGCACTTTAATCCTAAGGATTGCATTTCACAATGTCATTCAATGTCATGAGCATTCCAACACAAAACAGGTCAAACAATGGGGGCAGTCAGGAAAACAGTTTGGAGAAGCCAGTGCCAATAAATGACCCTATTCTCCTTCATGTTTGAAAATAGACTAGCCAAAGGTTTGTTCTATTCAAATTTAAATCAGACATTTGGGTCAACTAGTGGTTGACATGACTTGAGGGGCTTTAAGGGTTCATTAAGTATTGATTTAATGAGTCTTTATACTGCGAGCTATTGATAGTACTCTGAGGACAGTCTGGTCTTAATAGATAAACTCACACTATAAGCTCACACTCTGTACAAAACTGTACATTAATTACTTTTTGCCGATATAACCAAAACAGACATTGACGTTCAACATCAGGTACATTGACATGTGTTTTCATCCGGTGGGTCAGCAGGGTGTGACAGACACTGGTGGTTTGATAGTGGGTGAGTGCTCCCTGGCACCGTAGTGATGGGGGTACCTACTGTCATGTTTAGTTTATCACTCATGCCATGGGCATCTGCAGATGGCACAGTCTCCAGCCTCCCTTGGCCCTCAGACCACATGTGTGAGTCTGGAGCTCTGACATCATTTGACGCACTGATAAAGTCCCGCTCGGCTCTCCACCAAAACGAACGAACGAAGAGGAAGAGAGAGGGATCGGGAGAGAGCAGAGGAAAAGAGAGGGGACGTGTGAGAGAAAGACAGATTCCCCGTTGTGGAGAGTCACGTTTTGCCCGTCGACACATTCATCTTATCCGCTCTGATTCGTTATTGTTGTTTCTTCTTCTTTTTCTCCGCCGTAGCTTTGACGTGTCCGAGGCATCAGGGAAGCTTGTTGGTTGTTTGTTTCGCATCCTCAGAGAGAAAGGTTGAACAAGTGTCACCGACCACAGAGCTGCTGCCTCAGGGCTGCTGGGTCTGAATTAGTGCTCTGAGGCTCTTTCACTCTTCCTCTACTGCTCTCTCTCTCTTTATCTCTGTCACACACTCTCCATTTCTGTTGATATCCCTCCCTCCCTTTCTCTCTCTCTCTTTCTCTCTTTCTCTACCTCTCTCTCTCTTTCTCTACTTATCTCTCTCTCTCTCTCTCTCTCTCTCTCTCACTCTCTCTCTCTCTCTCTCTCTACTTGTTCTGTCTCTTTCTGCTGACATCTTTATGGTGTGGTCTGGTCACCGGGTGTGTGTGTGCGTGGACAGCATCTGGCAGTAGGTTGCTCACACCAGGAGAGTTTGCTGAGCTGCAGGAGTCGGAAGCCTTATTTTCCTTTCTTCTCTCTCCTTCTGTCACCTACAACGAGGGTGGATTGTTTCACAGAGAGAGAGAGAGAGAGAGAGAGAGAGAGAGAGAGAGAGAGAGAGAGAGAGAGAGAGAGAGAGAGAGAGAGAGAGAGAGAGAGAGAGAGAGAGAGAGAGAGAGAGAGAGAGAGAGAGAGAGAGAGAGAGAGAGAGAGAGAGAGATTATTATCACAGCGATTATGGACATCTCGTTACGGTGGATTTATTATACATCGTTATTCTCTGTTATTTTAACCAAGATTAGAATAGTGATTATAGAAAATAGAGATGTGATTGAATGGTAACATGGGAGAGTTTGTGATCGGATGTGTCTTTGGGCTCAACAGCAGGTTGGAGATGCTGACTCTCTCCTCTCTTATTCTGAGATCATAGGGGTGTCAATGTGCCAGGAGCTTGACTTAAACTCAGTGGCATTTCTCAGAACGCTCACGTGTCAACTACCTGCCGTAAGCAGGCGCACATAAGTGATGGCAGAAGAACACATAAGTGACGGCAGAAGACCCCCTCTTCAAGTCTCTATTCAAGAATGATAAAGTCATGACTTTACTAAGCAGGTCCAGACGCTGATGCCATGAAACATTTAAAACATTTGTTTGAACATTTGGATGATACTTATGTTCTGAAAACGAATCCTGGAATCCTCTCTAGATGAACAACGTCCAATAAGTGGCATGGGGATTCAGTGGTTTCACTGTAGTGCTTTATGTTTTTGGACGGCGTGGAAGTAGTTAACCAGCACTGTGAATTCTTGATTGCCAACTCCCAGGATTGTATCTCCTGTATCCTGAATAAGAGCCGTCTGCGCTGGGCTGGGCTGGGCTGGGCGTGTGCCCTCCCCCCTGCCTCCCCCTGGCCTACTACACTCCACTCAAAGGCTTTCTGTGCTGTGGTTTGCCCAGCCCCGTCACATGACTTCTCTGAAAGTGCCCTCTCCCTCCTCCTCCCCCTTTATTTCCAGTAAACTGTTTGAAAGGAGGGGGTGAGTCAGAGTAAAACCAGCTTCCCTTCAACCACAGCTTGTTAAAGAATTTGTCAACGTGGACTCGGGGGCACTTTTTTTTGTCTCAATAGATTTGAATTTTGTAGAAGGGACTATGGGGCTGGGGTTGGGTTGCGTCAGGAGCCTTAACCACTCTGCTTCCTGTGCCTGTGTGTGTGTTTTTGTGTGTGTGTCTGTGTGTGTGTGAGAGAAGGGAACGGGCTTGTGGGGAGTTAATGAGATGAACTTTAGCTGTCTCGCCGTCAGGGCTCAACTCGCGCCGCTCCGCTCTGGAGATGTGTCCTCCTTTCTGTGTGTGTGAACGAGTTTCATTCAGGAAAAAGAGAGAGAAAAAAACAGTGCATGGGTGTTGATTTTTCCTTAACTGACACTTAACTTTTCCAGATGCACATTGCTTTGTCGTCTGCCTATTTTGGATGGTTTTCAACTCCTTACTCCCATCACGTCTATAAAAGTCTGTAGAATAGCACAATAATTAATTATCCAACCACCCACATGTTTTAAACCTTTCAGTTCATCCTAAAGCATACGTTTATGTTCTAGAGTACATATTTGCATCAGTACAATGAGTCATGCATGTATTATATAAATTGATATCTGGGCAAGTTGTTATCATAAACATGGAGTGGCCTGGTTTGTTTATGTAAACTGTTTTTCAGAGTCCCGCAATTTAGAATAGGGTTGCTATATCATTACATGTGAGGAGGGAAACTGTGAACTCTTTTCCTTTTTTCCCACTGCCTATTTGCGTCAACCTTCGTCATCTCTCTGGCAACAGTAACCATTGGTATTCAAACTATTACACTAAACATGGTGCTCATTGGTGCCCTTTGTGTGGAAATGTTGTGGAACAGTGAATATAGAATGTGTTCAGATAGGCTCTGATAATGTAATATCATTGTAAAAATTCTTAGAACCTGGATTCCATATAATCACCATGGTGTTTGACATTGTTTCATTACTAAGAAGTCCCCGACAGTCACTTAACCTTGGGAGACCTACTGTACCTTCAGCCATTACCCTAACTAGGTCTAATATTCCATGTTTTTTTGCATAAATTTAGTTAGCAAAATAAGAAGCAAACTCCATAGCAGGTGATGGGGCCACTAACTGTAATAGCCTTAACATATAAATGATAGATCAGTCGTGTGATTTTTACTTCACACTGTAGGCATCTTGATGTGGGGGAATATTGGGTACAGAGTGCTGAGTAAAGAGATGGAGAGCCAAAAGCTGGAGCCATGCCCCCATGGTTTTAATGACACTGCACCCTTGACAAGATCTCCAAAATGTAATTGCTGGTAAGCCCTACCCTGGGGGATAGCGCACCGTGCGGGGGATGGGGACGGGAGGGAAGCAGCCGGGGGTGGAAGCCTGGCCAAGATGGTTATTTTCCATGAACTGCGTACAACACACATTGTGTGGTGTCTGGATTTCTGAACACTGGTCTATTTTGTGGTCCAGAAGGTACATACAGGGGGAGAAAAGGGGAGAGTCCCGCTAGTAAATCACAATGTCACGTGTGAACACACAATATTCCCCCCCACTGGGACCTTCATTTAATTCAGTGGTGAGGTAGCTATTTTCCTTTCACTCATCCATACCAGTCAAGTGAGTGGAAATCCAGAACTCCACTAACTTGGTCAACTATACCAACGCAAATATCATATTTCATCTAATAAATGTGATTCATTGACTAAACTATGCTGATTTCCCTAACAGTTATTAGTTATTGAAGCATAAATCCCCTACTCTAGTCCTGTGGTTGTTAGGTGTTTGTGGTCAACAGACGGTCCAGAGTCATTCAGCTGTAAACCATACACATTCCTTCCCCCAGACAACCAGCTCCGTCTCCAAGATTTAGAAAGGGGGGAAAAAACGGTGAAAAAATGAAAAAAAAATAAAAAGAATAAAGATTTTGGAACAGAAGGCTAGAATTAGAGAAGCAGGATTATCCTTGTGGAAAGCTCCTGTGATTGGATAGAATCTGAGGGATAAATTCAAAATTTTAGCCAATCAGAGTGGATGTCAGTTGGGCCCCCCTCTTTTAGTCTACTCCCTATGTCTCCAAAATTTCCTGTGGGCCGGCTCCTGCTCTTGAAGCAATGCCACCATTACTCTACTGCTTTGTTGACCATATTAGGCATGATCTTGTCTTACTAACATAACCTCAGTCTCCCCCCAGTCAAGTTAAACCTCTCAATTTTCAATTTGCCGGTATGTGTGTGAACAAAGGTGAAAGTCCTATAAATAAAATGTTCACCCATAAAAGTAGTTGTCTTATTGTTTGGTCATTGTAAATAAGCAGTTTTCATCATGCATTAATGTTTAATCCATTTCTTGTAGAACATGATGATTTGGATGAGTATATTACTAATTCTGGGGGGCACGTCCGATCTGATGGGGGGCACGTCCGATCTGATTTGAAATTGCAGTTTAATTTCGCAAATAATTATAGCAATTAAACATGAATTGTGAACTACCATTAACTAGTAATAATATGGTATAGTCATTTGAAAGCCTGCAGTTTGAGGTCTGGCCAGTTAAGAGTTGTTTGTGCATCATATCAGATCTAGCCTGAGAGATGACCTAAAGGTTAGTCTAAAAGTTAGTGGATGATTCCAGTCATTCCTCTAAAAATGTATATCTTTACATGCATACAGTACCATCTCATGTACAGATAATACCAGTCAATTAGGAAATACCATTCTAATGCATGAAGTTCTTTGGTTGTAGCTGTACTATATCAACACTTTAGTCAAATGTATTTGTGCTATGCAACACATTGTTTAGAGAACTAAACATGTTCCTAAAGCTCACAAGTCAAATGTATTTGACATTTTATATCAAAGGAAAGATGTGTTGATGTCATCTAATGTCATTATCATTGGTTAGAACATAAAACGGATAATGTGTTAGATATGCTCTTAAACACACACATATTTAAACACATCAAGACTTCATATCAAAGTTTCAGTCATGGAGCAATCAATATCTACAGAATAGATTTTTGGAGTCCAGTCAATAAATGTCTAGATATACTTTTTGCAATATTAAATACAAATCTGTACATATAATAGTGACAATACCCTTAACATGATTTCACAAATTAGCCCCAGTGTGTTTTTAGATTTAATTGACATTAACATTGACAATATTCCCCTTAAATTGATATACCAACCATATAGCATTGGCATAGTTAAACAACAACAATAATTTGCCTAAAATCAAGACAAAATAAACACATCAGCACATGCATACAATTTGTACTGTTATCTCTAGTGGCATTCTAATACAATCATCAGAGGTAGGACCAATTTACCGTAATCATTCCAGGATAAATCCGCCATCCTTCCGTCACAGTTCCCAGAAATATTTTGAACTACATCAACAAGAGTTTAACCATCATCTTCACAGCATAGGTATATTGAGGAAAAATCCATGTCATTGCTTTGAAAAGAGCCTTTTGTTGAGTTGTCAGGAGAGATAGCGGGAAAAAGCTGCAGAATTAGTAAGAATCTGTGAGTCATTGGAATGACCATGAAGTCTAGTCTTGCACTCACATTCCCAATGATATTGGATTAAAAACTGTCAGTTAGGGGATGTGAATATATAATATCCCAGTATAAAAGGTGTTTGGGTGAGTTTGCAGAGGGGGATTGTTCCAATTAGACAACTGACAGGACAGTTGACTGTGTGCAGCATTTTTGCAGGGCTTAGAACACTTTTTTAGTTAACAGAAATATTGATATATGAAGGAAAATAAATATGTAGATAATAGTGACTTGAAAAAAATCTGTAAAGCATGTCAAAATATTATTTTAAATAAACAGGAAGATGTCATGTTGCCACAATTCAATATGTTAATTGTCCATTTACTTCTTAGAGAAATAGGTTTACTTGATATAAACCATATTATTCGTTAATCAATAATCTCCTCTCTGATGTATTTGTACATATAAAATGCCAGCATCCTTGTTTTCTTTATATTAATGGTCAGTGTGTTAGAAATACAAAATATACATGAGAAGATATGCTAAAAAGACACCTGTTTGTCCTAAACCTACTGTAAGTATCTTTTCTATAGTCTAAAAATCTTGCTCCATAATCTCACATTTTACTATACTAACAGTAATGTTAAGTCTCAGATCTCCCCGAGCCTGTTTTAGTCTCATTTATTAATGCATTAGAACTCACAAATGACTTTAAGCACACCACCACAACGATATTTCCTTAGAGAGGATAAATTATAAATAAAGCCATTTTTAACTAATGGAATTCCTTAGACTGTAACTCAATTGTTTTTATTGGATCAATTTGATTTGTGTTGATTTTGCAAGGATTGTCTACGATTTATTTTAAGATTCGCTCTTTGTCGACAAGCCTCAAACAATTTTTAAACCTTTTTTCCTAATGATACAAGTTCCGAGATAAATTATAGAATGAACAATGTTTTGGAAGTATTTTTAGTAATGTTACTACCATGTGTTAATCTGTGAGATATTTAAAATGGTCCGGAGATCATCCTTCTAATTTTAATCACCATAGATTAGTGAAAAGGTTATTGATTGCATAAATAGCTTTTGGTCTTCGCTGCTGAGAAAAATGTTGCCTGCTCATATGAACATAATATGTTACTCATTAAAGATTCATACATTACATTGCTATGATGAAATGTGAATAAGAATTACATGGTCTTTATAGAATGATCTGTTAAATATTTGCTGTTATTTTTGCTTCTTTTCAGGACTTTGCCACCAGAGCAAAACTAGCAGTGCAGAAAATGGTTGAGAGAGTTGGATTCTTTGGAATTCTCGCCTGTGCCTCTGTAAGTGAAATCATATATTGACTGTATTCTGTTGAAACATTTGAATCACCCCCATTAATGTCTGAAAATACTAGAAAGTGACTACAAGTTCAATTGAAGCCTTAAAAGAGCATTTCTATGCATCATGAAACTGTCTGTCTATTTAAAGTGAACTGCTGATTCTCAAACCAGAAGACAGAACAGATTATTAATAAAGGTTGTAGATATAAAGCTAACTTTATTCTGTAGATTTCAGTCATTGTATTACTAATCTGTAAGATACCTCCAGTAAGTACTAAATACATCAAACATAGGAACGTTTAACAAAACTGTTTGGACTGAAGCATATTGAAGTATATTGTGTCCCTGTACTTTTCTATAGAATAAAGTTGTTTTCTCTATAATTGTTGTCAGTTGTCCATGTTCATTTCTTATATTTAATACTCTGTTTCTCCAGATTCCAAATCCATTGTTTGACCTGGCAGGTATAACATGTGGCCATTTCCTTGTTCCCTTTTGGACCTTTTTTGGAGCAACCCTAATTGGGAAAGCCATAATCAAAATGCACATTCAGGTGAGTTTACTGTATACAAGCACACGTTTTTACATAGATGTCTTGCATACTCACTCTCTTGGATAAGAACTTTTTTACATAGATGTCTTGAACACAGAGCTAACTTTTCTTATGTATTTTTTTGTTCTGTCAAAGAGGCTATTTAGGTCTGTAGTTTGATATAACATTTTGACAAGCAACCTTTTTTATTATAGCATTGATAGATCAAGCCTTCTGTTTATTTTGAATATGTCAGACATGATCGTAAAACCATGCAGAGGATGAGAAGGGATCCTCCTGTACTGTACTCAACTGAGAGTGTAAGGAGGCCATTTTGGCCAGTGAAAGAAGCCATTTCGTCCATTTTGTGAAATAAGATGCAGTGCTCAGAGATACATACTTTAGTAGGGAGAAGATATTTGAATCACTTGAGTATTTTATGTACTGAAAGGTGAATCTGTACTGTAAAGAAGTATACAGTGATGGTTATTGTGGCAAAGTGTAATTAGTTTTCCCATGCATGCAAGGATTAAGGTCTTAATCCACTTTGTGCCATGGTAGTGTCTGTATGCTTAATGGATTAGACTTTCTAACTCTTCTATAAAGTATTTTATACAAATACAATTAAACACCAATGGAGTAAGCTGATTTATTAGGATGTATTATCTTACTAGTAATGTTAAGTTCACTTTCTGTAGATGCACATGCAGTGAGGGGTGGGTGTGGGGTGGTGTCCATAGATCAGACCCTATTGTAGATAAACACTGTCTGTGATGATACAGTGAGTGGCGTGGGCAGCAGCATCATAGAGTCAATTAGACCTAGTGTCCCTTGGGCTGATGACTGGGATTCCATAGCCAGGCAGGATCAGAGGTGTGTCACTGTCCCCTACCTGCCTGACACGGCCAGGGGCAGCTTTACAATGATACACCACACTGACTGGAAACGGAACCAGGCTCACCATCATAACTGGCTGGGGTCAGCCTGGGATGTATTCAGTGAGATGAAACGTCTTGTGTTGCAGATAGAAATGTAATGAATATAGCTGACACAAGGCTCTATACCTGACAGATCATGTCCTCAGTAAACAATACAGTTATATCTGAACATTCTGAACAAACCCCTGTTCTCTCAGCTTCTCTTGTTCTTTCCCCCCATTGTGTTAAGTCTGGAAAGAATGCAAAAAATTATATTCTGTTAGACGGCACTTCTTTGTAGTTTTATGTTGACAGTATACTGTACTGTACTGTGAGTCACAGAGCTGTATAGTTGTTGAACTTGTCATGTAAGAGAGCGAATGAAGGGGCAATATGATAGACTGTAATGGTGAACAGGTGAACGATCTCCCTTGTGTGCCAAAGCAGGGGAACAATGCACTAGGGGGATTTGAGAGCTAACTGGGTTGTACTGTACCTGCAGATCAGGTGGTAAATTCAGGTTCACAATAACAATTTGTTCCTGTAAACAATGGCACATGAGTCCTCGAGGATCCAGACCTTTTCACAACGCTTGACCCTGTCATACTCTAAACTGGATCCGGTTTTCTGTTGGTACTTTGTGGTGATGTTTACTAGCTAGGTTTTGAAATATTGATAGGAACTATAAAAAATTATATCATAAAATCTAGGGAATTTTATAAGTCCTAAATGTACAGATGTAGGATCTTAATTTGATCACTGTTGTTATGCAAACTTGTAGTGTATTTAAGGTTTAAAAATGCTTCTAAAGTTTGTAATTTCCACTTTAAAAAGTCAGACTTGATTTGCCCTAACTAAAATGTAACAGCCCCTACAAAAATGTCCATTAATTATAATCTATCTGTAAAATGTTGAAATGGCTCCGTTAGGTTTAGCTGAACGGAGACATGAGTAAATGTCCTTCCATGTAAGAAGTGGACAGTAAAAGCTCAGTTTCTGGTATTTTTGTTTACCTTCAGTACCTGTGACACACAGTCTGGCCTAAACAGTAGGAGAGAAGTCACCTCCATTATGATAGCTTCCCTGACTTCCACATTCCTACTAGTTTAGTTATGGGCTCTGTGTTTCAAGGGGTTTCAACAGACATGCACATTGCCATTATGAGAACCCACTCCAGTGTTGATTCCCTATATGAGTGGCACAATGGGGTAGTATTATCTAGTTAAACCTGTGCACTTCCCTCCAAAGAGTCCAAAGAGGACAGAAAAATATTTGTTAGACTTGGTCTTTGTTATGGGCAGTGGCATCCATTTTGGCCTCTCCCAGACCCAGTGCTTCCTGGTTTCCTGCTCAGTGGGTGGCTGAACAGTAACTGAACGGTAAACAGAGCCGTAATGAGCCCCCTAATAGGGTCTGATTGAGCCGTAATGGCCAACCCCCAACCCCCCTGTCTCCTGTGTCCAGTCTGGGGCAATGAGTAAGCAGGAATTAGACTGGACAGGAACTAAACAAATCCCCTTTACTGTTATAAACGTCTGTCTGAGAGGAGTGACACATCTCCTCCTGATCCCCCCCATCCCCTCAATACCCCACTCCACCTCCTACTCCTCCTCCTCCCATCCCCCTCTTCAACTGTTATCTATATCAGCTGTAACCCCACACCCTCCCTCATCCTCACCCCCTGAAGACAGCCTGCCTGTGTAGACTCATTTCTTGACCTGAGTGTCTGTGCGTTGGTTAAAATGTGTCATAGGGCCTCTGACTTTTGTTCCTGGCCTTAATGACAAAGGACCACTTCATGGCTGGTTTTGGGCTGACCGCCTGTCAGGCACCAAATGTGGTGTTGGTTGACTACAGGGGGTCCAACAGAGGGGGTATTAATGATCAAACCATGAGTGTACTGCCGTGGCTGGGCCTGTATGTACCCCCCACGACCTCAAGGTCCACTGACTGACTGTCTCTCTCTTTCTTCCTCACAGAAACTGTTTGTGATCATAACCTTCAGCAGCCACATAGTGAAGCAGATGGTGTCTCTGATCGGGTGAGTAACCTAGCCACTAAGTAACATTGGACCTCCTGAAGAAATGGAAATGTGTGTGTGTCCTTGCATGGGTGTTTGTGTCACAGGATGGAAAAGGAGGACAATGACAGGGGTAGTATCCCACATTAAAGGGTTCATTTGGAACATGACGGTTGAGAACGCTTCAAGTGTGACATTTTCAGGTCGTTTGTGCCCTTTTTTGGAAAAATCCATTCTAATTTCGTTCTGACTGTGACTCAGGTCACTTACCAAAATGTTAGTATTAATTAATCATGGGGAACTGTAACATGCTGTGTTGCATGGAATACATTTTCTTTATTTGACAGACCCTGGAAGGATGGTGATTATACAGTAGAATATGTACAGTATTGACGCTGCTCTTGTAAGATTTATCTTTTGGCCCCTCAGTCTGTTACCTAGTCTGGATGCTGACCATGGCCATGCTCTGCCACTTGGTGTGGATGGCTATGGGTAGGAGTATGGACATGTATGTAATACTGTTTCTCAGGTTAGGATGAACTGTCTCTGGCATACGGTCTGGTTGAAATCTACGTTAAGATCCTGGTCCTGTAATGATGTGGCACTACTATGCCATGGCGACCTTAAACAGACTGATTGTGTGCTATTAATTTGGTGTCATATGGCACTCAAGGGGAAACGGGGTTTGTTGATATCTACGTATAAAGACATTTCACACGTGCCTTAAATAATGGAGCGTCAACTGCCGTGTCCTTTTTCCATCTGTCGCCCACCACTGATGGCTTGGTGTCCCCCTCCCAGACTGATCTGATCTCCAGTCAGATGTCACTGTCACCAGCCCTGTGACCCTGTGGTCTGGCCTCCCAACTAAGCCTGCTGCTAATAGAGACTTCACACCCGCCCACCCTGCCTCACACTACTGATCCGCGCTGCACTGGCATGGTTATGTATCCAACATAATTGTTGGAACAGTGCTGAAAAAAAAAAAACATAGGATCTTTCAGGAATATCTGAGCCAGCACATTACGGTTTAAGTCGACACAATAGTGTGAAAAATGTATTACCCTGGCCTGTCTATGGGGCTGCCTGCTGGGCAGATATAGGGGGAAGCAACCAGTTGCCTTTGTAGAGTTGTCAGGGCCAGGACCAGTGTGTGTGTAGCAGGTAACTACCCTCTGCCAGTCTGTACACCCAACATGGTGTTAAATTGGCACCTGACACACACGCACGCACACACCCCCACACACACACACACTCACACACACTTGGCTGTGCTGAAATCAGACGGCGAGATTGCATCAGCTCTCATCCTTGCCAGCAGTTTCTTTCACCGCTCTTTTCTTTGTTCAAGAATGAAAACTGTGGTGGCTTTATTTAGAGCTGGTTTTAATAAAAAGCTTTATTTTTTCTCTAATTTGTTGAAAGATTATTCCCAAATCGAGTTAACAGACAAACAGGCGATTTTAGTTAAAGCTGTTTGGTCATTCACAAGGGTTCAGAGAGTTTTATCATTCATGGGGGGTTTTCAGCTTTGCTGTTCACATGCTTTTCAAATTAATGTATTTAAATATAGGCCAATCATTTACTTATCATATGAATCATATGAACATTTAAAGCCATTTGTGTGTGTGTGTGTGTGTGTGTGTGTGTGTGTGTGTGTGTGTGTGTGTGTGTGTGTGTGTGTGTGTGTGTGTGTGTGTGTGTGTGTGTGTGTGTGTGTGTGTGTGTGTGTGTGTGTGTGTGTTTGTAATGATGGATAGATGGCGTTGTGTGGGTTTTTGAGGGTTTGAGGAGTTTTCAGCATTGCTGTTCAAATCCTTTTCAAATTAATTTATTTGAGTATAGACTATTCATTTAATTATCGTATGAATCATATAAACATTTTATAGTTGTGTGTGTGTGCGTGTGTGTAACGATGGATAGATAGCGTTATGATAGTTTCAGTCCCTGGGGGGCTGATAGTCATTGAGCCACAGAAATACAGAGTGACACATCAGAGGTGAATGGAAAGTTTCACTGCGAGTCACAAACTCACTGTTTCCCCCTTTTTACAACCTGTTAACCGTCAACTTCCTTCCTGACTGAGGCCCATCCACCTTGAGAGTTGCCTGATAGTGAGGCTTTCGCACAGAAACTGCCATCCAGCAATGTCTCTGTCACTTTTCCACCTCACACACCTTCACTATTATTAACCCTTTACCTGACTAACCACACCTTTACTTTTAACCCTTTAATTTGAACTCTTTAACTACCTACGCATGCCCATTGCCACTTTTATTTAACCCCTTTGCTGCTTGTCCACATGTCCATTCATTAACCTTTTCATTGCCTGTTTTGGCCTATTTATTGTCCTATCCACCAGAGTTCCTTTTCTCTTTCCTTTTTATTTTTACACTTGCGATCAATGTTAAATCATTATTTTTAAGTGGATTTTTTCAGTTTTAAATGTATTGAATAACATTCTTTGCTCAGATTTTCTTATGTTGTTTGGTCGCAGTAAGCAGTGGTACAGCTAAGCACTGTAGAATTATGGTAATTATAATCTCATGTAAAAGTGTTGTTTGTGTTGTCGGTAAATCATTTTTTAAACATATAAGACCGTTATGGTTTTAATGATGTTTAGACCCAGGAATGGAAGATGATATCTGGTAATATCGCTGTTCTCCCTATGGGTGTATCACAACCACTATATTTATCTATACACAGCTCATAAAAAGAGACCCCCAGTATCTCTTAGTAAATTCTGTTTTAATATTTACTCTAGTTTCTGTTTCAATTATTGAGAAAACTGCTCTTACAGGCCCCAACGGTTTTCCTGTACAGCCAGTTTAATAGTACAAGGTCATAACTTGACTGTTAACGTTTTTTAACCTTTAGTATTCATATTGTATAGTATTCAGACAGATATATTTTTTTTACCTTTAGTATTCATATTGTATAGTCTTCAGACAGATATATTTTTTTACCTTTAGTATTCATATTGTATAGTCTTCGGACAGATATATTTTTTTACCTTTAGTATTCATATTTTATAGTCTATAGACAGATATATTTTTTTACCTTAAGTATTCATATTGTATAGTCTTCAGACAGATGTGTTTTTTAACCTTTAGTATTCATATTGTATAGTCTTCAGACAGTATATTTTTTTACCTTTAGTATTCATATTGTATAGTCTTCGGACAGATATATTTTTTTACCTTTAGTATTCATATTGTATAGTCTTCAGACAGATATATTTTTTTACCTTTAGTATTCATATTGTATAGTCTTCAGACAGATGTGTTTTTTAACCTTTAGTATTCATATTATATAGTCTTTAGACAGATATCTTTTTTTACATTTAGTATTCATATTGTATAGTCTTTAGACAGACATGTTTTTTAACCTTTAGTATTCATATTTGTATTTATTATGGAATCCCATTAGCTGGTGCCAAGGCAGCAGCTTGTCTTCCTGAGGTCCAGCAAAATTAAGGCAGTTATACAATTTTAAAAAGATTACAATACATTCACAACAGATTTCACAACACATTAAGTGTGTGCCCTCAGGCCACTACTCTACTACCACATATCTACAACACAAAATCCATGTGTACGTGTGTGTGTATAGTGCGTATGTTATCCTGTGTGTGTATTGTATAGTCTTCAGACAGATATATTTTTTAACCTTTAGTATTCATATTGTATAGTCTTCAGACAGTATATTTTTTTACCTTTAGTATTCATATTGTATAGTCTTCAGACAGATGTGTTTTTTAACCTTTACTATTCATATTGTATAATCTTCAGACAGATATTCTCTGTGCAGCTGTGTTGATAGCTGTCAATATTTAACAAATTGTTTTTAATTTACTCAAACAAACAAATATTGACTGTATTGCGTCATTGCAAATCATTGCTGTGCTTACAAATATTATTCGAAATTCTTTAAAAACACTTTTCAAAATATACAGTATATGTTGGAGTGGGGTGAAATAACAGACGACTCAAGTTTTATTAGATCAAATTTGTTCTAGTTTATTCTCTTATTTTCTTATTGAAAGTTCTGAAATAAATCAAAGCCATATTTTTTTTTTGAAATTGTTTCATTTAACGATCCCGCCATATTTACACCATCTTTGACTCTCTTTTCCTCAGTTTCCTCGTTGTTGTTATATTGTTTTGTTTCATCTGCATTTTTTACAATTTAATTGCAAAAAGATGACTATGCCATGTCTGTCTCAAATGGAAAGAGGAGTGAAAGTCATGGCATTCCTTAAATTAATTGACCGTTGGACTTGCGATGATTTCACTCTCACATGACATGAGAGAGTAGATTCATTTCCCTCTTGTTAGTCAGTCAGGTTAGCCATTTATCATAACTGCACAGATACATATAAGTCAATGCCCCTTTAACCTCACATAGAGAAACATGGTGAACAATTACAGTACTGTGAAAGAGCCATTAAAAGCAAATGTTTAAACACGTGTTGTTGACCTATTCTCAACTTGTAACAATTTCTCTGTTGTTCAGCCCGTTCAACCCGTTCACATGTCAATGTATCAGAAAGATTTTGTATAAATCTTCTTGGCATTAAAATAGCCTAAACTGTGTGGCTCAGAGTCAGACAGACAGTTTTGCTCCGAGATTTAAGGATGTGCCCTTTTCATTTGAGTCCATCTGAACATCTGCTGAACAATAGGCAGCTATTGAGCACAGAGGAGGAACCTGTATGCTGTAAATATGCTGTAAATTCCCCTATTGCAAGTCATAGCTTGACCTTCTACACCTGCATTGCTTGCTGTTTGGGGTTTTAGGCTGGGTTTCTGTACAGCACTCTGTGACATCAGCTGATGTAAGAAGGGCTTTATAAATACATTTGATTTGATTTCTCGCCAACACAATTACATTCCCTGGACCTTTAGGTCATTTTGAAAACATATACCTAACCAATATTCGAAATGATAACATTTTTGAGTTTACTGTATGTAGGTAAATTTGGTCAAGATGTCAGATTTGAAACCCAGTTGAAAGGAGATGTAAATCAAATCAAACTTTATTTGTCACATGCGCCGAATAGGTGTAGACCTTACCGTGAAATGCTTACTTACAAGCCCTTAACCAACAATGCAGTTCAAGAAAGAGTTAAGAAAATATTTACCAAACAAACTGAACAGAAAAATAATAAAAAGTAACACAATAAAATAACAATAACGAGGCTATATACCAGGTGTACCGGTACCGAGTCAATGTGCGGGGGTACAGATTAGTCAAGGTAATTTGTACATAGGTAGGGGTAAAGTGACTATGCATAGATAATAAACAGCGAGTAGCTGCAGTGTAAAAACATATGGGGAGGGGGTGTCAATGTAAATAGTCTGGGTGGCCATTTGATTAATTGTTCAGCAGTCTTATGGCTTGGGGGTAGAAGCTGTTAAGGAGCATTTTGGATCTAGACTTAGTGCTCCGGTACCGCTTGCCGTGCGGTAGCGGAGAGAACAGTCTATGACTTGGGTGACTGGAGTCTTTGACAATTATTTGGGCCTTCCTCTGACACCGCCTAGTATATAGGTCGTGGATGGCAGGAAGCTTGGCCGCAGTGATGTACTGGGCCGTATGCACTACCCTCTGTAGCACCTTACGGTCAGATGCCGAACAGTTGCCATACCAGGCGGTGATGCAACCGGTCAGGATGCTCTCGATGGTGCAGCTGTAGAAATGTTTGACGATCTGCACATGCCAAATCTCTTCAGTCTCCTGAGGAGGAAAAGGTGTTGTCGTGCATTCTTTACGACTGTCTTGGTGTGTTTGGACCATGATAGTTCGTTGGTGATGTGACCACCAAGGAATTTGAAATTCTCAACCCGCTCCACAACAGCCCCGTCGATGTTAATGGGGGGCCTGTTTGGCCCGCCTTTTCCTGTAGTCCACGATCTTGCTCACATTGAGGTAGAGGTTGTTGTCCTAGCACCACACTGCCAGGTCTCTGACCTCTTCCCAATAGGCTGTCTTATCATTGTTGGTAATCAGGCCTTCCACTGTTGTGTCGTCAGCAAACTTAATGATGGTGTTAGAGTCGGGTTTGGCCACACAGTCGTGGGTGAACAGGGAGTACAGGAGGGGACTAAGCACACATCCCTGAGGGGCCCCCGTGTTGAGGATCAGTGCCAGATGTGTTGTTGCCTACACTTACCACCTGGGGGCGGCCTGTCAGGAAGTCCAGGATCCAGTTGCAGAGGGAGGTGTTTAGTTCCAGGGTCCTTAGCTTAGTGATGAGCTTTGTGGGCACTGTGGTGTTGAACGCTGAGCTGTAGTCAATGAACAGCATTCTCACAAAGGTGTTCCTTTTGTCCAGGTGGGAAAGGGCTGTGTGGAGTGCGATTGAGATTGCGTCATCTGTGGATGTGTTGGGGCAATATTCGAATTGGAGTGGGTCTAGAGTATCCGGGATGATGCTGGTGAAGTGAGACATGAGCAGCCTTTCAAAGCACTTCATGGCTACCGACGTGAATGCTACGGGGTGGTAATCATTTAGGCAGATTACCTTCACTTCCTTGGGCACAGGGACTATGATGGTCTGCTTGAAACATGAAGGTAATACAGACTTGGTCAGGAAAGGTTGAAAATGTCAGGGAAGACACTTGCCAGTTGGGGCGCGCATGCTCTGGGTACAGGTCCTGGGAATCCGTCTGGCCCTGTGGCTTTGTGATTGTTGACCGTTATTACATAGTCGTCCGGAACAGCTGGTGATCTCATGCATGCTTCAGTGCTGCTTGCCTCGATGCGAGCATGAAAGGCATTTAGCTCGTCTGGTAGGCTCGCATCACTGGGCAGCTCATGGCTGGGTTTCCCTTTGTAGTCCATAATAGTTTTCAAGCCTTGCCACATCCGCCGAGCGTGTCGTAAGATTCAATCTTAATCCTGTATTGACGCTTTGCCTGTTTCATGGTTCGTCTGAGGGCGTAGCGGGATTTCTTATAAGTGTCCGGATTAGTGTCCCGCTCCTTGAAAGCAGCATCTCTAGAGTTTAGCTCGTTGCGGACATTCCTTTAATCCATGGCTTCTGATTGGGATTTGTATGTACGGTCACTGTGGAGACGATGTTGTCGGTGCATGTGATGCGTCTGTGTGTAGCTGGTGTAGAGGAGTCAGGCGCAGGACAGCAGATATGAGTAATAATAGCAAGTTTACTCAATAATTAACAATACCCGACAAAATAATGCCAAGCCCACAAATACGAACCACAATACAATAAACAATCACTCACAAACAAACATGGGGGAACAGAGGGTTAAATAATGAACTAAGTAATTGTGGGATTGTGGGATTGAAACCAGGTGTGTAAAACAAGGACAAAACCAATGGAAACTGAAAAATGGATCGGCGATGGCTAGAAAACCGGTGACGTCGACCGCCTCAAGCCAATGTCTCCACGCCTTCAGAGCCTTGACGACAGCCAACAGGTCCCGGTCCCCCACATCATAGTTTCGCTCCGCCGGGCTGAGCTTCTTCGAAAAGAAGGCACAAGGGCGGAGCTTCGGTGGCGTACCCGAGCGCTGAGAGAGCGCGGCTCCTATCCCAGCCTCGGACGCGTCCACCTCCACTATGAACGCCAAAGAGGGATCCGGATGACTAAAAGCCCTGTCCGCCTCAGCCGACCACTGCAGCCGCACCGGTCCCCCCTTCAGCAGTGAGGTAATTGGAGCCGCTACCTGACCAAAGCCCCGGATAAACCTCCGGTAGTAGTTGGCAAACCCTAGGAACCGCTACACTTCCTTTACCGTGGTGGGAGTCGGCCAATTACGTACGGCTGAAATGCGGTCACTCTCCATCTCCACCCCTGGCGTGGAAATGCGGTACCCTAGGAAGGAGACAGATTGTTGGAAGAACAGACATTTCTCAGCCTTGACGTACAGGTCATGCTCCAACAGTCGACCAAGCACCTTGCGCACCAGGGACACATGCTCGGCGCGTGTAGCGGAGTATATCAGAATGTCGTCGATACACACCACTACACTCTGCCCGTGCAGGTCCCAGAAAATCTCGTCAACAAAGGCCTGGAAGACTAATGGAGCATTCATCAACCCGTACGGCATGACGAGGTACTCATAGTGCCCCGAGGTGGTACTAAATGCCGTCTTCCACTTGTCCCCCTCCCGGATACGCACCAGGTTGTAAGCGCTCCTCAGATCCAATTTTGTGAAGAAGCGCGCCCCGTGCATTGACTCGATCGCACTGGCTTTGAGAGGCAGCGGGTAGCTGTACCTCACAGTGATCTGATTGATACCTCGATAGTCAATACACGGACGCAGACCTCCATCCTTCTTCTTCACAAAAAATAAACTTGAGGAGGCAGGTGAAGTGGAGGGCTGAATGTAATCCCTGCCCCAGGGATTTGGAGACATATGTTTCCATAGCCGCCGTCTCCTCCTGGGACAGAGGATACACGTGACTCCTGGGAAGTGCTGCGCCTACCAGGAGATTTATCGCACAATTCCCCCATCGATGGGGTGGTAATTTAGTCGCCCTCTTCTTACAGAAGGCGAGAGCCAAATCGGCATATTCTGAGGAGATGCGCACGATGGAGACCTGGTCTGGACTTTCCACCGTAGTCGCACCGATGGAAACCCCTACACACCTCCCTGAGCACTTTTGTGACCACCCCTTGAGAGCCCTCTTTTGCCACGAAATAGTGGGGTCATGACAGGCCAACCAGGGTAGGCCCAGCACCACGGGAAACGCAGGAGAATCAATAAGGAAGAGACTGATTCTCTCCCTGTGACCCCCCTGCGTAACCATGCCTAGTGGAGCGGTGGCCTCTCTAATCAGCCCTGACCCTAATGGTTGACTATCTAGGGCGTGCACAGGGAAGGGCATATCCACAGGAACAATGGGGATCCCTAAACTATGGGCAAATGAACAAAATTCCCAGCTGCGCCTGAATCTACAAGCGCCTTATGCTGGGGATGCGGGGAAAACTCAGGAAATGTAATAAACATACATGTGAGCAACAGGGGGCTCTGGGTGAGCCTTGTGCCTACTCACCTGGGATGACACGATAGTGCCCTGCCTGCTGCCTCGACTCCCTGAGGAACCCCCCCAGCACCGACCAGCAGGGTGCCCTTTGCGGCCACAGATGGTGCAGTGCTGCTGGACGCGCTCCTCTACTGCCACAGGGAGCGCGTCTGCTCCTGCTGACTCCATCGTCTGGGTGAGTGATTCTGTGATGCGTCTGTGTGTAGCTGGTGTAGAGGAGTCAGGCGCAGGACAGCAGATATGAGTAATAATAGCAAGTTTACTCAATAATTAACAATACACGACAAAATAATGCCAAGCCCACAAATACGGACCGCAATACAATAAACAATCACTCACAAACAAACATGGGGGAACAGAGAGTTAAATAATGAACAAGTAATTGTGGGATTGAAACCAGGTGTGTAAAACAAGGACAAAACCAATGGAAACTGAAAAATGGATCGGCGATGGCTAGAAAACCGGTGACGTCGACCGCCGAACGCCGCCCGAACAAGGAGAGGGACCGACTTTGGCGGAAGTCGTGACAATGCGCTTATTGATGAAGCTGGTGACTAAGGTGGTATACTCCTCAATGCCACTGGATGAATCCTGGGAACATAAAATAAAATTTTATTGGCCACATACACGTGATTAGCAGATGTTATTGCGGGTGTAGCGAAACACTTGTGCTTCCAGCTCCGACAGTGCAGTAATATCTAACAAGTAATATCTAACAAATTACACAACATATACCCAATACACACACATCTAAGTAGGAATGAATTAAGACTATATACATATGGACGAGCGATGTCAGAGCGGAACCGACTAAGATACAGTAGAATAGTATAGAATACAGTATATACATATGAGATGAGTAATGCCAGATATGTAAACATTAAGTGACTAAGATACCGTAGAATAGTATTGAATACAGTATATACATATGATATGAGTAATGCAAGATATGTATTCGTGTCATCTGACCACTTCTCTATTGAGCGAGTCACTGGTACTTCCTGCCATTTGTCATTCTTGAGTAAAAGTAAAGATACCTTAATAGAAAATGACTCAAGTAAAAGTCACCCAGTAAAATACTACTTGAGTAAAAAAAAAAAAAGTATATGTTTTTGGTTTTAAATGTACTTAAGTATCAAAAGTAAATGGAACTGCTAAAATGTACTTACGTATCAAAAGTAAAAGTATAAACCATTTCAAATTCTGTATATTAAGCATATATATTATTTTTTTGACGGATAGCCAGGGGCACATTCCAACATTTACAAATTAAGCATTTGTGTTTAGTGAGTCTGCCAGATCAGAGGCAGTAGGGATGACCAGGGATGTTCTCTTGATAAGTGTGTGAATTGGACCATTTTCCTGTCAAAATATAACCAGTACTTTTGGGTGGCAGAGGAAAATGTATGGAGTAAAAAGTACATTATTCTCTTTAGGAATGTAGTGAAGTAAATGTAAAAGTTGGCAAAAATACAAATAGTAAAGTAAAGTACAGATGCCCCAAAAAAGTAGTACTTTAAAGTATTTCACACAATTGCTTCCTGCTTTAGTTTTTTCTTGTAAGCAGGAATCAGGAGGATAGAATTATGGTCAGATTTGCCAAATGGAGGGCATGGGAGAGCTTTGTATGCGTCTCTGTGTGTGGAGTAAAGGTGGTCTAGATTTTTTCCCCTCTTGTTGCACGTGACATGCTGGAAGAAATGAGGTAAAAGCGATTTAAGTTTTCCTGCATTAATGTCCCCGGCCACTAGGTGTGCCGCTTCTGGATGAGTATTTTCCTGTTTGCTTATTGCCTTATACAGCTCGTTGAGTGCGGTCTTAGTGCCAGTGACGGTTTGTGATGGTAAATAGGTGAGATATAGATGAGAACTGTCTTGGTAGATAGTGTGGTCTACAACTTATCATAAGGTACTCTACCACAGGCGTGTAATACCTCGAGACTTCTTTAATATTAGACATCGCGCACCAGCTGTTATTGGCAAATAGACACACACCCCCGCCCCTCTCCTTACCAGACGTAGCTTCTCTGTCCTGCCGATGCATGGAAAATCCCGCCAGCTCTATATTATCCGTGTCGTTGTTCAGCCACGATTCGGTGAAACATAAGATATTACAGTTCTTAATGTCCCGTTGGTAGGATAGTCTTGATTGTATATCATCCATTTTGTTTTCAGAACTTGCTCTTGGCATGCAACACATCTCAATGTTTTTTTAATATATTGTTAAATCATAATAGAAAGCTTTGATATTATGTGGTGGTCCTGATAAGACTGAAGCCACCAGTATACTATATTTTATGACTTATGATGATGTCTCCTCATCAAAAGAGAATGCTTTTCCTGTCATGGTTGTCATGGTGGATCAGAATGTGCCCCTCTCTCATCTCGTTTAGCTTCTGATTGAAGTCTAGAGCAATCATAAATAAAGACAAACATTTTTTATATCTTGGTAAAAGTGCCAGCACACCACAACCATAAATAAAAGACGATTTTTTAAAAATATCTTGGTTAAAGTGCCAGCACACCACAACCATAAATAAAGAATCGTTCATCACATCCTATCCCTGTTTAGTGTTGCCAAACCATTCATATAAGAATCACAGTGGATAGAGCTTATCATGCTACTTCCTGTATGATATGATGTCCCACAGCTGCATGGCACACCAGACTCATCATGACACCCCCCAAGTCACAATGACTCTGCTCGTGTAATCAGATAATCAGCATGTTTCTTTGTTACCTTCCCCCTTTACTTCCCTCTCTTGTTATCTCTGATAAAAGACTAGTCAGTGTGGTTGGGATTCCAGAGGAAAACACACATTTCATTGTAAGTTACTTACTGGAACTGGAGAGGTTGGTTGGTTTCCTGTGTTAATCATGCTAGATGAGCATCAGTAATGAGAGCTCAGTGATTAGATACTGTATTAATTCCACCCCAGCACCAGCCTAAAGGGATGTTTGATGTCTGCAGTAGTAATAATAATAACTTTATTATTATTATAATTTTCAATACAAGTAACAAAGTGCTTCACATCAAAATAAAAGTACTAACAAAGGAACAAAGGCAGGAGGAAGGATAAATAAAAAAGAAAGAGAAGCAGCTAGCCTGATCTCCAAACTAGAATGGTCCACAGTGCCCTGCCAGAGGATGTCAGGCTGCGTCCTGGCTCGTAGGGAGATCAAGGATCTGAGATATAGGATGGGTCTAAACTAAGCCTAGCCATAAACGTGATTAATAAAATCTATTCTAAAAGTGACTTGTAGCCAGTGTGGAGGAGCTGAAATCAGTGTCATGGTTACATTTTCTGGTGCCTGTTAAAAGCCAAGCAGCAGCATTTTGAACTAACTGTAGATGGAGTGATTTCTGACTGAGGCATGAATACAAAGAATTACAGTAATATAGGTGTGAGGAAATAAAAGCATGTATAACTTTCTCCAGATCAGTGACTGAAGTAAAATATTTGACTTTTGCTATATTTCTTAGATGATAAAAGCAGGACTGGACAACCTTTTTTACATGCAGCTCGAGGTTTAGGTCAAGGTCAAAGAAAACACCAAGGCTTTTGGCCGTAAGCTTTACATTGGTGGACATATTAGCAAGGTTATGTACAATCTGGGTTCTAGCAAGATGAGGGCCAAATAAAACAACCTCTGATTTCCTATTATTGAGCTGGTGAAATTTGTCAGACATCCAACATTTGATCTCAGCAAGACACTTGTGAAGGGTAGCTACCTTAGCTTGGTCCCTGGGTCTGATTGGTAAATAGAGCTGTGTGTCATCTGCATAGCAGTAAGGCTGTGCATTTAGGCTGGAGTAGTGGTGAGACTGGCGGATTATGCCAGCTATTCAACACAACACCCAGATCACATGAGATGACGTGGGAATTAAAGGGTTCTTGATGATGATGATTATATTGTATAGTTTCATTCACTGATTCAGTGTCTGCAAGACTACAGCACTTCTGGTCTAGGTCTGAATCCATACGGTTGAGTCATTGTGGCTATGTCCTTGAGAACGCTTACGTGGTTCACTTCACAGCAAAAAAAACATTGGTCCATGTTAGGTGTGTGTGTGTATGTGTGTCTGTGTGTGTGTGTGTGTGTGTGTGTGTGTGTGTGTGTGTGTGTGTGTGTGTGTGTGTGTGTGTGTGTTGTTTTGTAGCGTTTTTACACACTTACTGTAACTATACTGTACTTACTGTTTTTAGATCTTGAAAGCAGCATGGGAATTCCCTGGATGATAATCAATCACTTTGATTGAAGCCCATCTACCTCGGTCAATCAGCCACTGTAACATGTAGTGTATTGTAATTCAGTAATCCCTCAGATTGTGTGTCAATGGAGGGGATTATTGGTGAGAGGTCCATTGAGATGCAGAGGCTGGGTCTGCTGTGGTGAAAAACCAGGCTGACTGGGGGTCTCCCTGTGAATGCCAGGGATAGAGAACGGGGAAAAAAGGAATCCTTTCTATGAGAAGGCATCAATTTCCATGTGAGTCCATCTCTTAGTGTGGAGCACATTATCAGCACAATGTCCATGCAGATGGCCTTTCCTGCTCCTTGACTCCCTGCCTCCCAGACCAACTAACACTAAACTACAGTAAGCTTAACCCTGTGAGCCTTTTTTTTGTTGTTTTACTTTTATTTAATCAGGGAAACCCATTGAGACCAGGGTGATGTGTGCCTGGGCTAATTGTGTTTGTATCAGTAACTGACCAGTTATAAAGATCTGACAGAGTATTATCCACATTTCCTCAGAAAATCTATCAGGAATTTACCAGATACTAAGTAATTGTTCTAAATGAAGGTGAACTTTAGGCCTAGGCAAGAATTAAATGTAGGCTATGTTTGGATGATTATGGTGACTCCTCACCTCTCACAAGATTCTATTAGCAATTCCAAAATCAAATCAAAGTTAAATTAATGGCTTTGAGTGGAACCCCTTCATGTTTATTCCAGGGTTATGGAATGCACCTCAGTGGTCCTTATAAATAGCCAGACCCTCATTGAGAAATATGAGCAAATTCTTCCTATTAACGCAATCTGCAGGAAGGGTGGGGGTTGTTTAAGGGTTTTGGGTAGGGCTGGGTGGTGGTGTTTTTTTGCAGGGAGGGCCGAAAGGGCAGACCACATGATTTCCCCCTAATGTTGTTAGTTGTTAGTCACTGGCTGCTGAGAACGAAGGCTGGGAGGGACGGGTCACCTGAACAGCCCTCACAAAGATGGCATTTATCAAGCCTATAGTGGCAGGCCGGGCCAGGTCTCTCTAGGGGGAAACACAGTCAGATCTCTCATTTAGGAGGACAGGAGAGAGGGGTCAGAGCGGAGGAGAGAGTGATTGAGGGCCAGATTGGGGTTGACAGTTTTTATAACAGAGTCGTTAAGTTTAATGCAAGTCACAACGGGGAGCCCCTTTTCTCATCTCCTCTTCTTATGATTACAGCGCTTGGCTCCCTCAAAAAACAGATTTCTCTCAATCGGAGAGGGTTTGAGAAGTACATAAGAACTTGGAGAGCTTGCTCGGTCTGTCCAGAATCCAGGTGGTCTTCACTAAGTTCATAAAATAATATGACTTATTAAATGACAGTTATTAAGTGATATTTGTATTTATTTATTTAACTTTTATTTAACCAGTAAAGACACTTGAGGTTAGAAAACCTATTTTGCAAGGGCGACTTGGCATGAGGTCAGTAGGAAAGTATGATATAGGTGATATGTATACAGTACCAGTCAAAAGTTTGGACACACCTACTCATTCCAGGGTTTTTGTTTTATTTAAAAAAAATTCTACATTGTAGAATAATAGTGAAGACATAAAAACTATGAAATAAGACATATGGAATCATGTAGTAACCAAAAAAGGGTTAAACAAATCAAAATATATTTTATATTTGAGATTCTTCAAAGTAGCCACCCTTTGCCTTGATGACAGCTTTGCACACTCTTAGCATTCTCTCAACCAGCTTCATGAGGTAGTCACCTGGAACGCATTTCAATTAACAGGTGTGCCTTGTTATAAGTTAATTTGTGCAATTTCTTTCCTTCTTAATGTGTTTGAGACAATCAGTTGTGCTGTGACAAGGTAGGGTTGGTATACAGAAGATAACCCTATTTGGTAAAAGACCAAGTTCATATTATGGCAAGAGTGTGTTAAACAAATCAAAATATATTTTATATTTTCGATTCTTAAAAGTAGCCATCCTTTGCCTTGTAGAAAATAGTAAAAATAAAGAAAAACCCTTGAATGAGTAGGTGTGCCCAAACTTTTGACTGGTACTGTATGTGATCATTATCACATTGAAGGCCTGTGAAGTGGTTGGTACTCTGTGTTCTGTTCTCTGTGTCTGTTTATGGTACAGATGAGTAAGAGTGGGGGAGATGGGGGTGAAGTAGGGGGTCAGATCAATGCACTGGGTCCGGTGTCATGTGTCGTTGCCCTTAAGTTTGGCGTGATCGTCATCGCACGGCACGCTACTTCCTGCTTTATTTATCCCTTATTAATTTGTTTTTGTCTCCTGTTCCCCTTCCCCTCCTAGACACCCCATCCGGTCATCAAAACGTGTCTCTACAAACATGTCCAAACACATTTATTTATGAATCAGTTAATTGGTTCATTTAATCACATTTCAAGTATTTTTCATTGATTAAATTAGCAACAAACAACACATCTATTATGACTTGATATAACAACACAATTCCTGTCGGATTTTAGTCAACATGATGTGAGTGTTTTGGATAGGTTAGTATCAGCCTGTGTCTGTCGTTGTGTATGGTGATGCTCTGTCTGTATGATGCTGATGATGCGCTGTATAAGCACCTCTCCCCAGAGTTGGAGGACAAGTCATCAAAGAGCCGTCCAGTCCACCTCTGTTCCCCCTGCATCCTGAGTCACAGGCCTGCTTTACAGCACTGTCTGTCTGTTACCAGAACACACGGCAGGGCAGGATGTTGTTTCAAGGCCACTCATTCAACATGAACACAAACAGAGCAGTGATATCAGAACAATGACAGCCAAGCTAATGAGCCAAAGGGTGTGTTTTAGTAGGGGTTTGTATCTAAATAGGGATTATTTACAGATAATTTCCCCGTACAAAGAGACTGAATAACAACAGTTTACTCTTGTACCTCTAACACCCTTTTATGAATTTGTGTTTGAAGAGATAGGTGATATACTTGATTAGACTTGTTATAAATGATTGGAAGAATGTTTTACTTGATAGTACTTGTTTTACTTGATAGGTGATTTTGCAATTATCAGATCTTCACATACATTTTTATCCATGGTCTTCATCTAATGGTTTTATATATTTTGTAAAGGAACATATGTGAGGTTATTTGATTTGAGAATCAACATTTAGTTACTCTTTTTTAATGTTTTGATTGACCACACAGTGCTTTCAGAAAGTATTCATACGCCTTGACTTATACCACATTTTGTTGTTACAGCCTGATTTCAAAATTGCTTACACCTTTTCTCCCCCATCTACACACAATACCCCATAATGGCAAAGTGAAAACATGTTTCTAGAAATTATAGGGTATTGTGTGTAGGCCAGTGACACACACTCTCAATGTAATCCATTTGAAATTCAGGCTGTAACAACAAAATGTGGAAAAAGTCAAGGGGTCTGAATACTTTCTGAAGACACTGTACATACAAAATAGCAACTGTCTATTGCTAGTTCCAGTGCTTTACAACCACTGTTATTGCCTGAGGTGAAAAAAGTATTTACAGTGTCTTCAGAAAGTATTCAGACCCCTTGACTTTTTCCACATTTTGTTGTTACAGCCTGAATTTCAAATGGATTACATTGAGAGTGTGTGTCACTGGCCTACACACAATACCCTATAATGTCAAAGTGGAATTATGTAAAAAATATATATTTTACAAATTAAAAATGAAAAGCTGAAATGTTTTGAGACGATAAGTATTCAACCCCTTTGTTATGGCAAGCCTAAATACGTTCAGGGGTAAAAAATATGCTTAACAAGTCACAGAAGTTGTTACTTTCACTGGCTGTCTGTACTTTAGACAGACAGACAGACAGACAGACAGACACATCCTGCCCAAAGTGTATGCACAACCTAGCCACAAACCTGAGACTATTACTGTGCTCAAAGGGGAGACTGAAAAACCCCTCATGATTCACCGCTGAAGCACTTTCTCTCCCTTGTTCAGAGGTCTGACAATGAAAATATTCTAATTGTGTAAGAATAATATATTTATCTTAAATGGTTGCTATTTGTTAATGTGTTGTTATTTTTTATGCATGTAATGAAAGTAGAACATATTGTACAGAATTTTAGAGCGAAAGACTGTCTTGCAGCCTGTGGGTTTCTCCAGCTCAATAGTAACCTACGTGGTGACCTGTGGATTGTCAAAGCAGATGATCAACAAGGTGAATGTATTATATGAGCCGCACGTACACAGCCACCCATTATTCACTGCATACTCTATAAGCCACTCATTCTGCATTGGTCAGTCATAGATTTGTTACTTACATAATTGGTTTGCTGACAGTGGTCCTGAAATGGTGTGATGATTTTGCAACAATAAATATAGAATGGGAGATATTCAACCAAGGTGGAGTGTCTCTGACTCAGTAGTGTGGCCATCGATACCTGGTTAAATAAAGGTGAAATAAAAAAATTAAAAAACATTTGATCAATGGGATCAGATCTGCCCAGGCAGACTCTGGTTCTAGCTTCCTCCCATACCCCCAGCTCCTCTGCCTCCCTCCCCTCCTCTTGGCCTCTCTTGCGTTCCAACTGGGAATCCTGGCCAGGCTAGTCATGGCTGTCTCTATCCCTCTGTGAGTCAGTCAACCATCCCACTCCCCACACCCTACCTCTAGAAAGGCCAGCAGCACAGTCACTGAGTGACACAGACCTCTCACCTCATCACACCTCCTCAGCCACTCATAGGCCCAGACCCGGGAGGTTGTTGGTGGGTTGTTGGGGGCTGTTTTATAGGACTACGTGCATGTGAGGTGACAGGAATAACAGAGTGCTATATATAATTGGTGCTCCTTGTTTCCTGGCAGTGGGCACCCCTGGGGGTAGGCAGTGTGTTTGGCTGGCAGTCCCTCCCTGCAGACCCGTGCTGATAAGTAATTTCCAAAAAAGAAATGATCTCATCCCTTCTTCCCTCCCTCCCTTCATTGTTTAGTGCTCCTCCTTTTTGTGAATTTGTCTGAGAGTACGTCTGTGAAAGAGATTGTGTGTGTGTGTGTGTGTGTGTGTCTGCCACAGATAGTTGAGAGGGAAGCAGGCAGGGTTGTGAATAAACACACTGGCTGGGTAGTACTAGGGGGATCTCCATCCAGGAGCGGGCTCCATGCCTTAGTGATGAAGTCATTGGGAAAGAGCCTGATTCAACGGGACCAGCTCAGGCTGACACAGTGAGACATGGAGTCACACACACACACACTTTTTTCACCATATTTTTCACCGTAACTCAACTAACTTTTTCTACACTCTTCACAAATCATTATCAGAGATTATTGCTTGCCTACATGGGCCATTATTACATGCAGGCATGTGCACATATAGAGTCCTCAGGGTGCTGGAGCACCTGCCCTTTTGATTGGTGGTGTTTTTTAAAACGAATTACAATTGTTTTCTCTCTTTTTTATCTTGTAACTGTAAATGCAACGAATTGTCTATCAAATGAGATAATCTTGAAAAAAAGTCCTCCGCGAGCATGGTGGTGTGTTGCTGCATGAACTACCCACCGGCGCCGAGCGGAGAAACGAATAGCGCCAGTAGTAGGTTACTTTGGAGTTTTTAGCATTTGTTGTCTCATGGTCAGGCACAGGGGGGAAAGGGCCAACTGCAGTAAAGACTAGCTTGTTTTGACAGCATAGCCTAGCTAACTAGCTGATTCATATAGTCTAGTAGTGATTGTAGCAAAGATAGCCTACTTAACTAACTCCCTTTCATCTCTGGTTCTCCCTGGCTTAGCCTACAATGTCTGATGAGTCAGTGTGTTTTTGTAGAAAATGAAGGCCTATGTAAAACACATCATGGACAATTTGGCTAGAGGAACAGTAGAAAAGTAGGAGCACCTGCCCTGATTACATATGCCATTATTACCAGATAACAACAATTCTACAGTTTGTGTTACATCTTGAACAAACTGTACATTGAAATACTATAATTGTAAAATTAGATGGAAACCTTTTAGATGAGTGGTTTAATCATAGATATTCAGAGTTGTGACAAAGACTTCCAGGTTTCATTGTCTTAGGTCAGACGGACACAATGCCATTAACGCCAAGCCTGAGTTTCTGGCTGTATCTGGTTGTACTGGTAGAAGTGTTATGTTTGATGTGAACTTGGGCCCTGACGCTGTTGTGTTGAGTAACACTAAAGGTTGCCTAAGCTCTTTGTTGTGATGTTGTAACCAGTTGGACCTGGCCAGGGGTTAGCTAGCTGTGCTCGCTGTCATGTGAGAATTGTTCTCTATCGTTGTCATGTCCTGCCCCTGGGTTGGGTGTGTGTGTGTGGGTATTTATGATTGCGCCACTAGTTTTCATGTGTGTATTGTGGCTGCTTGTGGTCGTGTGTGTGTGTGTGAGAGAAAGTGTTTGTGCGTGTGTGTGTGTGTGTGTGTGTGTCGGGCAGCTTCACAAGGGGCCAGGGGTCATAGGTTACATCTGAATCATGTTCTGTAGAATTTGGTCTCTAGGAAATGAACGCACCAAAACAAATGGGAATATTTGTTTTTCTAATGTGCCAGAAGGAAATGATAGCTCATAAAAAAATGGCCCGTTGTTGACGGTCACAATTGAACTCTTTAATGTTTTGTCCTCTATTTAGGAGGAGGATGTATTGGTGATGGTTTCGTTAAGGAAGCAAGTCTCCTTGTGAGATCTTAAGAACATGGCTCAGCACCTGAACATTCTACACCTCCCTGGTTATTTATCAATGAGTTGATTTTTCCTCCTTGATGTGACTTGGCCATGAGGGGGTAGGCAAATAGACCTTCAAAGCCAGACAGGGAGCTCAAATCGCTGACAGGGGCGAAATGAAACCATGGTTATCTGATTTGGCACTGCTCGTTTCTTACATGTTATGGACTAGTCATTTCCATTCTTCTAAGTATGGCCTAGGCCCTATCTCTTACCTGTCAGCATGTGGATGTCCACAGGTCCCCCCAGTCAGTCCTGCTGGCAGGGCTTCAGTCACAGCCTCTCGTCTCCCCCATCATTAGACAGAACACTGTCGATTTGACCGTTTGACCATCAGCGTATGGAGTTTGTGTGTGTATGTCTGTCACTGTGTGTGCATGCATGTTTGCTTCAGTTGTTGTATGTTTCAGTGTGTGTCACTCAGTGTGTATGTCAGTGTGTGTGATGATACCTATTCTTCCCATAGATCTGTCAGTCCTCAGTTCCCACCACTGACCTGAGATGTGAGCACACAAGGTGAAGAGAAATAAGACTCATCATCTGCTTGATTAGGTCATCCCTGCATGAATCTATGCATCACTTAATTTAAATGGATCAATACAGGCTTCATAAAGTTAGTACACCCAAATGTGGCACAGCAGCTGATCTAGTATATCAATGTAAAAAGTAGGTGTCTACTGATAGTTTGCTGCAAAAGTGATCTGTTAGGTCAGTGATGCATTACAAGTCTTAAAGTCACCCCCTGTGTCCTACCTGGCATCATCAAATAGATGCTGCTCCCACGTTATGTCCATATAGTTGTTTTAGCGGGGCTCTGTAGTCCAAACATACCACCTCTTCTGGTCAATGACGCCATATATTTGCCCTCAATGTTGCATATTGATTAAATCTAACCAAAACAACATTGATTTATTTGTCTTAGCTCTGAAGGCTTTTGGTAACTTTTGATCGCGTATAATTGGGCTTTATTATGCATTTGTAGATTATTGTAGGACTTTATATGTAGCTTCAGTTTGAATATTTTTGTCAGAGGTATTTATGTAGGCTCTGGTATATTGTGAGTCACTGAATGAAGACCCGTCTGATCTAGTACATGTTTGAGTTTTCTTAGTTCATTAATAGTTAAAAATATCTGAAACAATTAGGAGAAGAATGTATGCTATGTTTTGTGTTTGATGTTGACATGTTTTTTTAACTGCACATTTTAATCGTTTTGTCTCCCGTCGGAAACATTGCAATGTTTTCTCTCCCGTTGGATTGCATAATATTACTGAAATTTGGACTCCTTTGTTATTGTTTATTGAAATTAGAATTATCTCATTCAATGTGAAAAATTACATTTAGAATTAAATGTAGCATTTGTTCAACAATAGTTATATCTGTAGCATCTCTTCACCAACATGCAAAAACAAACTGATTTTAGAAATTGGTGAATATTTCATACACTGGTGTGTAAAGATGTATTTTCTTGGGATTTTATAGAAACAAAATGTTCAGAAAATTATTATTTTGCAAAAGTTCCAGATACTGTATCACAAAATCACAAAGATAGAGTCCTGAAGTACTAAAATCATGTTTTTGACCATTGGTTTTAGATTTTTCTAAAGGTAGAAGGCAGTCAAGAAATAGACTACTATTGATTGTGGAATTTGTGGTTGATTTTATACTTTGCTTAGGTTCATTTCCTTAGTTATTTGTATTAAATTCATGCTTTTACTAGATTTAGGATTATAGAGTAAATGCATGACGTGATTCAAATCTATCATTTAAATGTGTGATATGTTTTTGTTCCGTTGCCGATAATTATGTCTGCTTATTGTTCATTTAGGGAGAAATTTTATTTTGAAATCGAGTGACGCTATTTTAGCTAGAATCCATATGGATCAATTGTGACTGATTACGGGAACTAGATAAGCCATATTCCTCTTTAATAGGGAAATCCTCTTTTTATATTTGACTGTTAGGCTAATTCTAAAAGTGTCAATTTGGTTTTCTAGGTTTTTCTTGTTTGCATTAAATTATAATTATTCTCCACCCACCCACCCTATAACACTCACACTGTTGCTCTATAGTAAATATCTTTATGTTATAGTATTGTAAACCACATGATTTCAACAAACATGATGGTTACAAGGTTTGTTCACTAGCTGCTAAGCAAATACCAGGAATGTATTGTTTACTGAATAGCACTAATTTATTAGACTTTTACTGAAATACGGCTACTGCCACATTCTCCCTCTTATGATTAAAGAGCCAGCAAACTCAAGGTGTGATGACAAAAATAATTGAAGAGAAAACATTTCATTTAAAAACTCACAGAGAGTAAATCTACTACAATAATGACCAATCACATTTTTTCATTTTTTTTAATCACAGATATTTGAATGCATACCTTCAGAAATTCTAGATTTTCCAGATACCACATACTCACATTGTCTGAATGTAACATTTACAATTCCCCTTGAACAAAAATACATTACAATCATTGTCTGTGCATCTTACAAAAATACAGCACAATATATGGTTTTAAAGATACTTACAGATATATAATACAACACAAGTCCAGAAGGTTCACAAAGCATTGGTCTGTAGAATGTTCTAGAAAGTTTGTGATAGTTCCAAAAGCTCAAAACAGGCAGTTTTATGTACATAAAGACACACAGATACAGCCCTGAGGTATTAAAAGCATGTTTGTGACTGTTAGGTTTGAGATTGTGTCAACTTGTTAAGTTTTGGTGTCAGGCTCATGACTCAGTGTTGCTCATCGTACAGGACATGAATTGAGCCCGCCATTTCTCAAACCCTGACTTGCTCTCTTTGTTCTTGTCAGTTTGTGTTTTAGTCAGTCAGAAATTGAATGTCTGATCTGATTTTGAATGTATTTATTTGTCTTAGAGTTAAGTTATAACCAGAATTGTTGTACTATTTAGCATTTTGGAAGTGGTTTGGCTTATATGTGTGTAAAAAGTGCAATAGAATGTGTAGGATGAATGGGGGAGGGGATGAATCTTTAATCCACTCATCTTCCTCTGGATCTTCTTTTGTGCGTTCTCTATTGGGTCAGGTGAGCATGATCCATCTCTAGGCTTTTCTTTGTCACTTACAGCCTTTTTATTCTGTCCATTCATGACAAGGATATCCGTAACTCTGTGTTTGGTTAATGATTAAAAGAAACTTAACTGTTGTAAACTCATGCAAATGCTTGCTGTGACAACAGGCTGAGACAACTCTAGGGACTCAGTGCGCCCAGATTAAGGGTGTGTGTGTGTGTGTGTGTGTGTGTGTGTGTGTGTGTGTGTGTGTGTGTGTGTGTGTGTGTGTGTGTGTGTGTGTGTGTGTGTGTGTGTGTGTGTGTGTGTGTGTGTGTGTGTGTGTGTGTGTGTGTGTGTGTGTGTGTGTGTGTGTGTGTGTGTGTGTGTGTGTGTGTTCAGTGTGTGGGAAGTGCGTAAATGAAAGAGTTTGAAAGATAAACTTATCGGCCCTATAAAGTCAACAGTGTATGCCTTTGTGAACATACGGTTTGCACTTTGAGTTGTGTCTTGGAACATGCCATCCCCACACCAACGTTACAGATGTAGAATCAGGAGTTGGAATGCTTTTAACAATGTTGGTAATGGGTTATAATTGACAAAGTTGTGCCACTAAAGAGTGTAAGGTCTTTAGTATGTATTTGTTTAGTGATTAATCACTAACTCCTGACTAGGGATGGGCCATTCTCTGTTCCAGAGCATTCTCTCTCTCTCTCTCTCTCTCTCTCTCTCTCTCTCTCTCTCTCTCTCTCTCACTCTCACTCTCTCTGCCGCTCTCTCTCTGTCTCTGTTCCTCTTCCTTTCTTCTTTGTGTGTGCGTGTGTGTGTGAGAGAGGTGGGGGGTGGTAGAGTGCTTCGAGTTGGTGGCTGAATCTTGTAAAGGGTTTTCCTAATATGGGCTGTCTTACAGCAGCCTCCTCATCCTATGGCTGGTAGAGGGCAGGGCCTTCCCCCTCTCTCAGCCAGTGATGACACAGGCACGACTCACTTCCTCATTAATTGGCTGAAACCAGTTCTTACAGGAACCGCTGGTGATAAATGTGAGAGTTCTGAGAAGTCATTCATTTCTCCTCGCTCGCTGCAGCAGACAGGAGAGGAGCACTGCAGGGGAGTTGAACGGGTTTGCGGATGTGTGCGTGTGTGTGTGCCAGAGTGTGTGTGTGTGGTTGCCAGAGCCGGAGTATATGTGTGTGTGTGTGTGTCTGTGGACTTAGAGGACAAGCCAACTTTTTCCCCTTTTCTTTTTATTCTCTCTCTTTTTGTTCTAAAACAAGCTGAAGTGTTAGGATATGTAGCTCTCAGTACATCCTGTACTTTTTCACTGTTTCTTTTTTTTTTGTCTGTTCTGAATTCCTGTCTGTGGGGATGAGCTGTTTGAATGCACAGTTTCTCTTGCTCTCTGTGTGGAAGAGGGAAACAGTGAGAGAGGAAGGGAGCAGGGAGGCAGGACAGCATGTCTCCCTTTGTTGCTGCCCTTGGCTTGGTGGTGAGTAACAATGATGTGACGTGCTCTGTGTTCCTCTCCTCCCTCCCCTCTGTCTCTCTCCTTGCCTCCATCCCACCCTCCCTCCCTCCCTCCCCTTCTTTTTCCCTCTATCTGTTGGCTGTGTGGCAGTGCTGTCCCAGTGCTGGGCTCCTCTCTACAGAAGCCCTTTAGGGAGTACTTGCAGGCCCAGAGAGCCAAGATGCACCACCATGCGGGAGAGGGGACCTCAGCCGTAAGTACCTCATCCAGGGCCTCATCCTCGACTCTACTCTATCACCTTCCTCTATTCACTACCTCGCTCATGGTGAGGCCCTCTCTCTAAAGAATGTTTCCCTCACTTTCTTTCTCTCATTCTCTTAGACTCCCTCCACTTTTCTTTCTTTATCTTCTCTCTCTTTTTTGTCTCCTTCTCTTTCAGTAATTAACTTGTTTTATTATTCGCTTTCCTTTCAATCTCATTTTCTTCTCTCTTTTTCACATTTTATTTAATATAAAATGTTCTCTGATTTTTCATCCTCCCATCTCTCTCTGACTCTTTCTATAACAGTAGTGGGATGAATATATACAGTGGAGATGATACTGTAGTCTAGCAGTAGCAATGTAATAGTACTGTACATCTCAGGGCCTCTGGGCAGCGTTTAGAGTGACAGGGAGAGGGTTCATTGGGTGCATGGTAGGTTGGGCAGGCTGAGGGGAGGCTAGGAGGGGGCTGGGGCTAAGGGAGAGGGGGCCAGTGTAGGGTCTGGCTATAGCGCTATTAGCAGTGTAGCATTATTAGCACTTAGGTGTGCTGAGTCATGCATAGTCTGAGTGGATGGGAGTGTGTGAGTGTTCAGTCACTCCTCCTTGTCACAGAGTTCCCCGCCTGAACCCACTGCTAGTGATGACTGGGGGCGGGCGGGGCCCCCCTGCCCTGCCATTGACAATCCATTAAAAAAGCTGTCTGGAACAGAAAGAGCCAGTTGTAGCTGGAGCCGTATCTCTTTGAAAGATTTAAAAAAATGTCTCTCCCTTCCTTTTTCTCTCTCTTTCTCTCTCTGTATCCCTCTCCCGCTCCTTCTCCCTCTCTCTCTCTTTCTCTCTCCCACTCCCTCTCTCTCGAAATGATTCATTGAAAACATTTTTCTCTTTTTCCCCCTCATCCGATGTGCGAGCTAGTGAGAGAGAGAGAGAAAAGGAAAGGAGAGACTGAGTTGCACAACGAGAGATTAAGGCTGTTTCTAGAACAATGTTCCTTTTTTCTTGTAACTTGAACCTCCTGCAGTTACAAGAGAAAAGCAAGGCAATTTAACTTTGGGGAGAGGGAGGCTGCCAGTTGGGGTCACCGGGGGCAAGGGCGGATGTTTGGCGGGTTTGCTTTTTACTACAACTGATCTCTCTCTGTCCTGCACATAGATGGATGTGGAAGCAGATCTCATCCCACTCAGGTAGAACATAGGTTCTAGTTTAGCATCAGAGACTGTAGATGCTAGGGACTACGTGGGGAAGGCTGACTCCATAGTGACCAGGGTCTCGCCCTTCTGTTTCTGTTCCGTTTCTTGCAGGATGAAAACTGGCTGTCGTGGGGCTTCGAGAAGGTGATCGTGGTCATGGTTTGTTTCTTTGTCTGCTCCATCGTCAACTCCATGGCTCAGAGCTATGCCAAGCGCCAGCAGCAGCAGAAGTACTCTGAGGGGAAAACCAAGTGAAGGCAACACTGAGAAGCGAGAAGAGCAGCTAGCCTAGCCTAGCACACATTCTGGGCTCTCGGTCAAAAAACCATCAGCACAAACTTGCTGTATCCTCCTCTTTTTTCTTTGTTTCTGTAGTGGTACTGAAGGTTATCCGTTTACATGGAACTTGGACTTAATTTATTTGCTTACAAGGATTTTTTTGATAGAGATGATGGCCCATAGTTTTTTGCTTCCTCAGTGGTTGTTCACTATAAGGTAGGTGCTTGACCATGTGGTGTGGTGTTGTATGGATAGGACATCCATTTCATTGAGCAGCTCTACAGTGACTGTGTGTGGGTGGGTCAGCAGCAACTGGCACTGATTCTCCTCTGCGAGGCCTTAAGTACTCTTTGGTCCAGCTTCCACGGTTAGAACGAATAGTCTTATAGAGCCTGTTTATTTAAATTATTATGTTTGGCTTGGATCGGTTTTATTTTACTTAAATGATTTGGTGAGTGCACTGTAATGCAGGGACTGAGGTTATATATTATTTAAGTTGTGTAAGGCCTAATCTGTTTTTTCCCAGTTAATGTATTAGGAGTTGTGATTGTTTTTTTTTTTTACTGAAATGGGATAGACAAGGAATGTACATGAACTGCACATCTTGTAAATATAGCTATGACAATATATGATTTTCATAACTTCACTTCTACAAATCAGCTGTAGATAGATCTGAATAAATCAAAACAGGGAGTTAAATCACTTGATTTCTATCTGTACCTATACTACTATTGATGTCATTTATATGCTGTAAAATTCCACAGAGTGAGCACTTTTGGATCAGACTTCATAAATCGTCCATGAATCATTCTGCTGGTCCCTTGTCTGGAGTTATTTTCTACTTCCAATAAGAGAGCACATGAGTCAGACCTGGGGCTGCTCAACCAACCAGATGCACTGATGGATTGAATCAGATCTGTGTTTGTGCCACTTCTGTAACTCTTCCTTATAGAGCCTTTCATTCGGATCCCAAGTTGTGTTTGGTGGTATCTGTTTACTTTATATGATCTTTTAGGGGTTGTGCCTGGTTTGAAGCTTGTGGTAAGTGATTCCTTTGTCTTCAGTGCCTGGCTGTGGAGGGAGTTTCAGACAGTGTGTGTGTTAATGCAGCAGACTCCTCTGCACTCTCTCAACTCCCATGTAAAGCTTGAACGCTCCGCAAGCTCATGTTCACAATTCCTCTGGGAGGAAGGGCAGCACTTAAAATGATGTTATGTCATCAATATGTAACTTTTTTTCGGTCTTATGCTTGCTGGATAACGTCAGCTGGCTTGTGATCCAAGATTCCTATTTTTCGTAATTGCTTGTGAATTATTTTTGTATTTTTTTGTACTGTTGCCCTGGTATGTTGGTTTGGGAGCTACGGGCAGACAGGCAGGAAAGGGGGTTGAGCGGAGAGAAAAAGAGAGCGAGCGCAGTGAAAAGGGTCTGTGGCGTTACCTCCAGTGAACCCTCCTATGAACTCGCTGCACTGCCCTAGTGACGGAGCCAGGAGACGAATCAGTCGAGTAGATTCAAAACAGAGAGGCACTGTTGAACGCACAGAGCCTCAGCCTCCTTCCAGTCTGCTGCAGCTCTGCTAATCACCCCATTCAAATACAGCCTCTCTCTCTCAGGGTAAGTAATGGAAGGATTTTTTTTGTTGCGTGTGTTTGTGTCTCAGGCATGTCCGTCACTCTCTCGACCTGTCAGATAGCTTATCAGACTGGTGTTGGCTGTTACATTGCAAGGCGACAACAGTCTGTAGGCTGTCTGACATTTCGGGCTCTTTCATCTGACCAGCATCCTGTTTTCTCTTTGTCCGTCTGTGGTTGTTGTCATTGTTGAAGCATCGGTTCCCATTTTGAGCTGTGTGGTTATAACTTTGTTATAGTTCCTTTGTTGTCAAATGTTTTAGACATAAGTTTCGTTTATTTGCTCTTTTATTGATGTGTTCTTTGTTGACTTCTTTTAAAGTGGTTATATCTGTTTGTAAATTAAAATGTATTGCCGTTAACTTGTCCGATCGGTGTGTGTGTGTGTGTGTGTGTGTGTGTGTGTGTGTGTGTGTGTGTGTGTGTGTGTGTGTGTGTGTGTGTGTGTGTGTGTGTGTGTGTGTGTGTGTGTGTGTGTGTGTGTGTGTGTGTGTGTGTGTGTGTGTGTGTGTGTGTGTGTGTGTGTGTGTGTGTGTGTGTGTGTGTGTGCGTGTATCATTGCCTATCTGTTAAAAGGGCTTGTGTGTGTTTCTGGAGTTTGGCTCAATCCACTTGAATTTCCAGAGAATCAGGAAAGCACACACCTTATTGCAACACTCCATTGTGACAGCCAGCCAGTATTTGCTATGGTACACACAGTCCTCACTTCAGATAGTTCCTCCTTCCACTTTAAACTTCTCTCTTTTCTCTCACACACTTCTTTCCATTTTCCACTATTGCTCAATAGCAAATGTATTTGTCTAAAGTTGCATTTTATTAGTACAGCTTTTTTCTTGTTTTTGCTTCAGGGTTTGCATTTAGAAAAAGCTGAAATCATGTCTTGACCAGTGCATGTTCTTTCTGTGGTCATAAATTTTCTTAGCCAAGATGACTTACCTTTTGAGAAATGACTTGTGTTTTCCTTGGCAGTTTTAGAACATTCTGTTCCATAAGGGAGCCCCAGTTTTGCGTGTGTGTGTCTTTCTATGTGTGTTTACGTTTCTATGTGTAAATGTCTGTGTAGTGGTGGGCATCTGTACTTCGGATTTATTTTCGATGTATGTATGCATGTCCTGTTTTATCTGTTTTATCTTTAAATAAAGTGGACTGAAATAAAGTCACTGGGTTTTGTTCATTATTTTTTAATCATGTGATATGCCGTGACTGTGGCCACACAACCCATTAGTACTGGCGCTAGAGTTCCTCAGAGACACTCACATATCAGCCATGGGGAGGGACAGGGAGTATATTGACTTCCCTCTCACATTTCATCTACTTATGTTTCACATTCAATGGTTATCACGTTACAGATGGCTCTTTTCCTTAAACATTTACATCATATCACTTTCAGATTGCAAATCATGTCAACGCTGTGAGGTTACAGTAACAAATGTGATTGATTATGGTTAATGAAAAACGACTATTCCAAATCAAATCAATTTTTATTTGTCACATGGGCCGAATAAAACAGGTGTAGACCTTACCGTGAAATGCTTACTTACAAGACCTTATGCAACAATGCAGTTCAAGAAATAGAGTTAAGAAGATATTTACAAAATAAACTAAAGTAAAAAAAAATAAGAAAATGTAACACAATAAAATAATAATAACGAGGCTATATACAGGGGGTACCGGTACCGAGTCAATATGCAGGGGTACAGGTTAGTCAAGGTCATTTGTAGATGTAGGTAGGGGTGAAGTGACTATGCATAGATAATAAACAGCGAGTAGCAGCAGTGTACATAACAATGGGGGAAGTCAATGTAATAGTCCGGTGGCCATTTGATTAATTGTTCAGCAGTCTTATGGCTTGGGGTAAAAGTTGTTAAGGAGCCTTTTGGACCTAGACTTGGCGCTCTGGTACCGCTTGCCGTGTGGTAGCAGAGAGAACAGTCTATGACTTGGGTGACTGGACTCTTTGACAATTTTTTGGGCCTTCATCTGACACTGCCTAGTATATAGGTCCTGGATGTCAGGAAGCTTGGCCTCAGTGATGTACTGGGCCGTACTCACTACCCTCTGTAGCGCCTTACAGTCGGATGCCGAGCAGTTGCCATACCAGGCGGTGATGTAACTGTTCAGGATGCTCTCGATGGTGCAGCTGTAGAACTTTCTAAGGATCTGGGGACCCATGACAAATCTTTTCAGTCTCCTAAGGGGGAAAGGTGTTGTCGTGCCCTCTTCATGACTGTGTTGGTGTGTTTGGACCATGATAGTTTGTTGGTGATGTGGTTGTGAATGGGGGGCGTGTTCGGCCCTCCATTTCCTGTAGTCCACAATCAGCTCCTTTGTCTTGCTCACTTTTAGGGAGAGGTTGTTGTCCTGGCACCACACTGCCAGGTCTCTGACCTCCTCCCTATAGGCTGTCTCATCGTTGTCGGTGGTCAGGTCTACCACTGTTATGTTGTCAGCAAACTTAATGATGGTGTTGGAGTCGTGCTTGGCCACGCAGTCGTGGGTGAACAGAGATTACAGGAGGGGACCAAGCACGCACCCCTGAGGGGCCCCCCATGTTGAGGATCAGCGTGCCAGATGTGTTGTTGCCTACCCTTACCACCTGGGGGCAGCCCGTCAGGAAGTCCAGGATCAAGTTGCAGAGGGAGGTGTTTAATCCCAGGGTCCTTAGCTTAGTGATGATCTTTGTGGGCACTATGGTGTTGAATGCGGAGCTGTAGTCAATGAACAGCATTCTCACAGAGGTGTACCTTTTGTCCAGGTAGGAAATGGCAGTGTGCAGTGTGATTGAGATTGCATCATCTGTGGATCTGTTGGGGAGATATTGTAGTTAGTTTCCGGGATGATGGTGTTGATGTGAGCCATTACCAGCCTTTGAAAGCACTTCATGGCTACCGACGTGCTACAGGGCGGTAGTCATTTAGGCAGGTTACCTTCACTTTCTTGGGCACAGGAACTATGGTGGTCTGCTTGAAATATGTAGGTAATACAGATTTGGTCAGGGGAGAGGTTGAAAATGTCACTGAAGACACGTACCAGTTGGTCCGTGCATGCTCTGAGTACACGTCCTGGTAATCCGTCTGGCCCCGCGGCCTTGTGAATGTTGACCTGTTTAAAGGTCTTGCTCACATCGGCTATGGAGAGCGTGATCACACAGTTGTCCTGAACAGCTGGTGCTCTCATGCATGCTTCAGTGTTGCTTCCCTCTAAGCGAGCATAAAAGGCATTTAGCTCATCTGGTAGGCTTGCGTCACTGGGCAGCTCGCGGCTGGGTTTCCCTTTGTAGTCCGTAATAGTTTGCAAGCCCTGCCACATCCGACGAGCGCCAGAGCCGGTCTAGTAGGATTCAACCTTAGTCCTGTATTGATGCTTTGCCTGTTTGATGGTTCGTCTGAGGGCGTAGCGGGATTTCTTATAAGCGTCCCGGATTAGTGTCCCACTCCTTGAAAGCGGGACACTAATTTGCTTACAGTTGGGTTACAGTATTGGGTTACAGTTTTGGGGCGGAAGGTAGCCTAGTGGTTAGACCGTTGGGCCAGTAACTGAAAGTATGCTGGATCGAATCCCTGATTTGTTCTTAACTGACTTGCCTAGTTAAATAAAGGTTAAATATATATATATATATTTTAAATACAGTTATGTATTACTGATGACAGTTGGGCTGATTGCCTTCGAGATATTCATTTGTGCTCGATAAACTCCCGACACCAAATCTTTCCATGCAAAGTGATTCACAGACTACACTATTCCTGTACCAAATTACACTCGTTTTACCCCTCGGTCTCTGCGATATGCCCTAAGTGCAAGTCTGCCGAGGGTACCCTAGGTCACCTCTTCTGGTCATGCTTCAAATTGCACACATTCTGGCAGGATATTTTTAAGTGTTACTCAGAAGTATACAGCTATAACCTCATACCAGCCCTGGACACTGCTTTTTTTAGGCAGGTCACAGTACCTAACGACTTTAACCCACTAGGAACAGAAGACTGTATGGCATGGTTATTGCGAAAATAAACATTTTAAGCCTTTAGAATAAGGAGGCTGTACCTGTTTTTAAAACCTGGTTAGCTGAAGTCACCAGTTTGCTACATGTAGAAAGGATTCGCCATGATATCTCTTGCAGATCTAATACATTCGTTAAGATATGGCAGCCCTTTTTAGCGTATCTTTCGCGTGATGATCGGCAACACAACATACAACCTGCAACCCACCCTGATCCACAGTAATTCTTTTGAATGCCTAGCATAATCCTTATACAGTATGCCAAATATCAATGAAGCAAGGTGCCAATTCCTTAAGAGCAATGTTTTTTCTTTCCGTTTTTGTTTTTCTGTCTCCTGTTAAGGGGTGGGGGGTATTTTTGATATATTGTTTTCTGTCATCTGTCTGTTTGTAAAACTGATAAAATATGATGACAAAAAAAAGAATAAGATAAGAGTGTCAGCTATATGATGTAAATGTAAAGAATCGTACAAGGTAACAGACGGGCCACAAACAGACTAATAACGGCGCAGTACAACAGTGGTGTGCAGAACAGCATCTCAGAACGCACAACTCCTCGTCACGGATGGGCTATTGCAGCAGACGACCACACTGGGTTCCAGTCCTATCAGCTAAAAACAAGAAGAAGACCTCAACACAGTAGAGCATCTTTGGGATGAGATGGAACGGGCTGTCCACAACATGAATGTACTGCCTTCCAATCTGCAGCAACTGCATGATGCCATCGCGTCAGCATGGACCAACATCCCTGTGGAACGTTTCCTACACCTTGTAGAATCCATTCCCTGAAGAATTCTGGCTGTTCTGGAAGCAAAGGCAGTCCGACCTGCACAAAATGGGTGCACCTAGTAAACTGTTTGGTGAGTGTATGGAGCCTGTAAGATGTGACACAGGGCTCTGTATGATAAGGATGTTACCCAGAACACCCAGGCCATGACACAGATACCCTTCCAGGACTTATAATGATGATGCTGAAAACCAACCAATATGCAAATCAGGCTTGGTTAGCGGTATTCAAATGATGAGGCCACTTTAATTCTATTTTCTCTCTCTTTTTGCATATGAACTACCTCACCACCAGTACCAGTGTGGCTGCTGCTGCTCATCGATCTGCCCATATGTTGAGCATCTGGAAGCCTGCTGGTGGTTTGTGCTTTAATGACTGCCTGAGTCACACACACACACACACACACACACAGCTCACTCTCTCTCCGAGGCAAGCAGGAACACCACTGACTTCATTTTCACTCCTACTACCCAATGAACCCACATGTGGCTATCTACTTAACTACACTAACAAATACTTTTGGAGTTGAATTAATTCTGGTGTTGGGATGGGTGGATAGGTTGTGTGTCTAGCTGATTAGGATATTCATGTGAATGTATACTTAGTTCCAGGGTGATGTTCGTAGTGGCCTACTCCAACAGGCAAGTCTGGGATGTGCCTATGATAACACCCTCCACTGGTTAGCCATTGTAATTGTCTGGTTGAAGTCCTCTAGACCTCTACCATATCACGTCTGAGTGCACCTCAGGAGCAGGCTTATACGAGAATAGCACTAGTCAGTGACTACAAACATGGCCTCTTTCTCTCCGTATCTGTCTCCCATAAGGTCACTTCCTAAAACACAGAAGTCTCACAACTAAACAATTCAATAAAAATAACCACCAGCTTTGTAGTGAGGTGGAAGCATGAGGACAAAAGAGGACCACATGACAACGTTAGACCATGAGGTACAGTGATTAATGTCTACTAGGGGAAGAGGCAGATGGGTCCTGAGTCTGAGGGTGCTTCTCTTATGTCTTGGTTGCCCTGTAGTCTACCCATATGCTCAGTACCCACTTCCTGTGTTAGTTAATCAGACGTCATATGGGTTTTGGAAGCTGAGAACACAGATTGGGGAAATTAGTTGGCACTGGTTTTGTCGGGCACTCATTGGACTGCAAATTGAACCGGGGTTGACCATCTAATTGTTAGTTTGCAACCACTTGCATGATGAGGCAGTTATATTAACAAGTGTTGCTTATTTGCCAAGTCATTATCAGTGATTTGTATGTAATTGTGGGAAAAAGTGAGAGAGGAAAATGCATTACTGCAAGTCACCAGTCTCTGTTTGTCTTCTGAATATGCATGTGGGTTTCATTTCTGAGTAAGAAACCCTCAACCCCTCACCTGTTTCAAACGGACCATAGTAAAGTTATTGGGTTCCTCTGAAAACACCCACTCCACCCACTGGGCATAAACATCAGTTCAACATCTAGTTTTGATTTACATTTAGTTGAGCTGTCATCTAACGTGAATTTACCTTAAGATCAATCAAACATTTTCACCCTGTCATTCGATTTAGGTAAAAAGTTAGGTGAAAAAAATACTAAATGTTTGGCTTTTTGCAAATCCAATCAGTTTTCCACATTTATTTAACGTCCTCACTCCTCACATTACATTTTTTGGTTTAAATGAGTTTGAAACAATGTTGATTGAACCAGTTTTCACCCAGTGGGCACATCCAAATGGACTACTGTGCTGTTACAGGATCTTTCCACTAAAAGCACACATGCACACAGGCTCACACAATAACCACTTCTGAACAAATAAAACTACAAATTCATTTCACAGCTATGGCAAGAATCATTTCCTTTATTGTGATGTTATAGCCCTCAGCAATCGAATTAGTCAACTGCTTCAAACGGCATGTTCTCATGTTGTTATAACTCAGTAAATCTGAGTGTGTAGTCATAGTGACATTCATGTTAATCGATATGCTGTTTCAGAATGACTGTAGCTGCGTGACTGAAACAGCTTATTGAAAGGTTTTAAAGTTGGTAAACTTGGTGTTACTGATGGTAATTGTAGACCAATAGTGGTAGATTCCGGCTCCTCTGCCACACACAACTGCCAATATGGCAGAGCGCCTCACCCTTAACCTAACTGGCAATGCCAGCCAGGTGGCAATGCTAGCAGGATACAGAGTGTGTGTGTGTGCGTGAGTGTGTGAACTGTGAGAATACAGAGGAGAACAGACACACCCTGGTAATCACTAGGCTGGCACAACCTGTTCTGCTCTGTCACGCTGTACAAATCTTACCAGATTCCATTCACTCCAATTCATCATTTGCATAACTGTAATCATTACATTTTTGGTGGTTGTTGTGTCACTGACTAATACATAACAAAAGAGCAGCCTTGAATCCTTGTGGTGCATATCCTTTAGAAAGAGCACCATCATGATTTTGTGATGATTCTTTTAGGGAAGAAACAGACAACATAACCATGTAAGTTAATGTCCAACCTTTCCCCCCTCCATCTTCTTTGAAGTTATTTTGGATATTCCCTTTCGCAATAATTGTTAAATAAGTGTTTTCTCTGTCTTTCAACATGTATCAACACAAGAAAGCCCCCGTTTTAATCTAGAGAGAATGGAGCCAATAGAAGGGTGCCATTTGTTACTGACAGACAAAGCTTGTTTCTATCTGGCACAGTCATCTACAGCAGTGGAAGCTGCTGAGTGGAGGACGACTCTTAATAATGGCTGGAAAGGAGCTAATGGAATGGCATCAAACACATGGGTTGATACCATTTATTCTTCTCCAGGCATTACCACGAGCCTGCCCTCTACAATTAAGGTGCCACCAACCTCCTGTGATCTACAGTCATCTCTACAGCACATACACCCACAGTCTCTCTATGAAATAAAACCAATATTGTCTATTGATTTGAACACGTTTGTCTGCCTCTTTCTCTCTCATTTCCTCTCTTCCACCAATCCATTTTATTATTTTCATTCTCACTTCCCCTCACCAACAACCTGGCCAAAGGATGCACATGACTCAGTCATGTCTCAGACAGTTACTCACTGGAATAGACCAGTAATGAATCAAACATCCTAATGTGCATGCCAAGGCAGAGAAAGTTGTAACTGCAGGGTGTACCCACTATACATGCACACACACACACACACACACACACACACACACACACACACACACACACACACACACACACACACACACACACACACACACACACACACACACACACACACACAGTCCCTTAATCTGGGCGCACTGAGTCCCATAGACAAAGCCTGCAAGTGTTCTTCCACTCTGGCTGAATAAGCCTGTGTGTGTATGTGTTGTGAACAAATACTCCCAGGTATGTCGGTAATCATCACAGGCATGAAGGTGATGCTATATGTGCAACATCAAAGCATAATATATTTCACACCTCCTCAACCCAAGGTGACTGTGTACATTTATGTGGGTTATTCTACAACAAGAAGACAAGTTGCACCTGAATCAGGCTAAGAGGCAACTGTAACACTACCGAATAGGGTTTAGTAATACAAATCTTTGGTAACACCATATGGGCGCCCCCTGTTGACACTTTAAGATCACTGACTCAAGAGGTCCAAAGAAGGATTCCTTTGATCTCACTGCCATCTTTTGCCGATAAAGGGAAACCGCACACAAACACTTATTCTGGTTACAGTTTAGCGTGATACTTTGCTGTTATTCTGGATGCACTTTGACTGGAAGTTAGCCGTAGTTGGCTAGCTAGCAAGCAAGGGATAAGAACGTTGCCAGCCAGTATGGCAATGGACCATTCAGAACGAACGACTGGGTTACGTCCATAGATACAGAACAAAAAGACTGAACGACTGGGTCGCGTCTCTGGCAACTGAACTGATCGAAAGAACAACCAGCTGGATTGAGTAGCAACCCTAGATTTGTCGGGACTATATCTTGTGGAAGGAAATAGTAGTATAAATAAATTCATCAAAATAATGTTTTTAATCGGCATATGTCAATCATTAATTGAATATGTTTGTTACCCGTTTTATAAAAGTGATAATGCCCTCGAAGCTGGTGTTTGGAGGACATATTGGCACGGTTTGTCGGCCCTCCACTTCTTCTCGGGCCTAACAAAAACACCTGTCTTCTCTGCCATTATCACTTAATGACCATTTAAGGAACGCCTTCTCTGTGAATTGCAGGTGTGCAATAACTAAATAAATAAAAAATTGAAACTTTGGCAAATGGTCAAGTCTACAAAACGTATTGCACTCCGTAACAGATTTTTAGTTTTGGGAACAGAAATCATTATTGAGATCGGGCTTTTCTTCGATTTGAAAATCAGCAGAATTTCGGCACAGTTCCATCTCGCTCCATACTCTTCCGCTTCCGGCCACTGGGCATCCTCTCCTGACCATATTTGATGGGGAGTGGAAATTGCTTTATATTTATACATCTGGTGAAATATCTCTCCTTGTTCTATCTGTGATAATACCAAAGATTTTTTATAAATAAAGACAGACCACAGCCTGTCGTTTCCAATGGGGAACAAATTAGCCATAGTCGGCAGAAGAAGCAAGCACGAGCTAGCGAGATCCTATTGGCGCGTTCTAGCATGTCTGCATATTTCCGTAAGGGAACGCCTGTGAAGTGCGCGTGTACAATAACTAACTTCGCCTTTGCGCTCCTTCTAAACCGCGATAAAAAAAAAATGTACAACAGTAGTCCACTGTTGGAACAGAGAACTGTATTCAAATCAAATGTGTAATCGATAAGAAAATGTTGAATGTCGGCCAAAATCCATCTCGTTCCATTTTCTCCCACTGTTCGCCAGTGGGCTTTCTCTCACTACCATATTTGATAGTGAGTGGAAACGCCAAGCGGATGCTTCACATTATAGACATCCAGTGAAATATCTCCCTCATTGTTCTATCTGTGATAATAGTATGTCATTTCAGCAGTGCGCATGCTCGCTCTCTGTAGTAGGGCACATTACTGCGCAAGTGTATTATTGCACCAGTAGGGAGGGAAAAGTTCCCGACCAGACGAACGGAAGATGCGGAAGCGGATGATGAAGTGGAATCTGAAAACAATGGCGGTAGAATCAAGGAGAATTTGAGAATTGTCCAAATGAATGGAAAACAGAGTAAAGTAGTGTACAGTGATTAGAATGACCCTTCGTATTTAGTAAGAGTATGGTTTGTTAATGAGGAGCCGTGGTGCTCTGCTCAAATCTTGAAGAAACCATTTGAGTTATCCAAACTGTTGGAGAGAGTGCTGGGTAAAGTGAGGAGGCGCTCTTGTTATGATTTGTTTTGTTGCTTCTTCGGATCAGAAGGGACGTGCGTTGTCTTAACCGAGTTGTTACGTTTTAAGTCTCGTGTTTGTCTCTTCGGAACAGGGCATCCCTCAATGGGGTTATATCTGGCGTCTCGTGGGAAGTCGATTTTTGAGGAGATATTCCTGGCATGATAGAAGCACGTCGGATGAATTGTGTGGTCAATGGTGAAAAAGTGTCTAAGGTTATCTGTTCTTATGTTTTTTTTTCAAATGGAGTCTCTCCTTACTCAAGTGCAATTATGGTATATTAACTACAGAGTCCGAGAATTTATCCCAAAGACCAATGCAGTGTGATCATTGTAAAGCTGTTGGTCATGTAGCAAGTGTTTGCCGAGATGTCCAAGTTGTGGAAAGGATCCTATTATGTTTATAAAAGGGGTGAATGTGACATATTGCAATTGCGGAGGGAACCATGAAGCCACGTCTTCCAAATGCCCCACAAGGGTGAAAGAGAATGAGGTGGCCAAAGTCAGGGTTGTACAGAGCATTTCATATGCAGCAGCTGTGAAAAGGTTTTGCATGGTAGTGGATAGGCTTACACTGCAGGCTGCAGGGGTTGCCTTTCACCAGCAGGAACCTGACATGTTAAAGGTTAATAAGAATGTGGACTTTGGCATTTTATAGCTATGGTAATTAATGGCACTGCCTAGGTTGAGAGAAGGTCCAGGAAGATATAAATAATAGTGATTGCGGCAGAGCGGCTCCTGGTCCTGGAATATTTCTCAGCGAAGGAGTTATATGGCATATTGGCACAAGCCGTACCACCCTCTCAGTGAGATAAGGAGAACTGAAAAAATTTAGAAGTTTTGTTTGTTTTGGCAATATACAGTTTTATTAGGGTGGATTAAGTTAGTTGCACAATTACGTATGGATTCATTTTTTATTTTATTTGGTTTCAAACCGTCCAGTTGGTGGCGGCAATACACCTTTTGGGGTGTAGTCCGCCATAAAACTCACAGAAGAAGTGCGCATGCTTAACACTTGGCTTGGTTGTGTTTTTGGTCGGCAGCATGGTTTCTACTGTAGCCGGTATGGCGGCGATGTATGTTGTTCCATGAGGCAGTGAATAAGAGCCTTTCATTCGCACTGAGTGAGAGAGGGAACAAGCAAAGACCATGGCGGGGGTATTCGACATTGATTTGGATCAGCAGGACGAAAATGTGTCTGAGGACGAACTCGAGGATGGGGTGAGTTACCAAGCAAAACATAAGCTTGCTAGGTTCTATCGTTGTGGTAGTTAGAGCTAGCTGCTAGTGAATAAGGGAGGTGCAAACTAACTCGCGCTAGCTAGCCATTAGCTAACGGAACCCAAGGCGGACTTGACATTGGTGGCTAGCTGGTTAGCTAACCAACTAAAACATAATATGCCCATCTGTCTTCTCAAGAAACTGTCCATGCTTAGTTAGATTGTCATAACAGTTGTGGCTGCTTCGCCTGATGTATTGTCTCTACCTTCTTGCCATTTGTGCTGTTGTCTTAGCCCAATGTTTGTTCCATGTTGTGTTGCTAATATGCTGTGTTGTCATGTTGCTGCTATGTTATTGTCTCAGGTCTCTCTTAATGTAGTGTTGTGGTGTCTCGTCGTTGTGTTTTGTCCTATATTTTTAATTCCAGCACCCGTCCCCGCTGGAGGCCTTTTGGTAGGCCGTCATTGTAAATAAGAATGTTCTTAACTGACTTGCCTAGTTAAATACAAATAAAGGAGACACGCATTGATATATTAGTTTAACAACCAGAATATTTGAAGTGCATTAGCTAATAATCTAGATTAAAAAAAAACACCTCAATCAATCAAATGTATTTATAAAGCCCTTCTTACATCAGCTGATGTCACAAAGTGCTGTAGAGAAACCCAGCCTAAAACCCCAAACAGCAAGCAATGCAGGTGTAGAAGCATGGTGGCTAGGGAAAAATTCCCTAGAAAGGCCAGAACCTTAGGAAGAAACCTAGAGAGGAACCAGGCTATGAGGGGTGGCCAGTCCTCTTCTGGTTGTGCCGGGTGGAGATTATAACAGAACATGGCCAAGATGTTCAAATGTTCATAGATGACTACCAGGGTCAAATAATAATAATCACAGTGGTTGTAGAGGGTGCAACAGGTCAGCACATCAGGAGTAAATGTCAGTTGGCTTTTCATAGCCGATCATTCAGAGTATCTCTACCGCTCCTGCTGTCTCTAGAGAGTTGAAAACAGCAAGTCTGGGACAGGTAGCACGTCCAGTGAACAGGTCAGAACCGTTGAAACTGGAGCAGCAGCACGACCAGGTGAACTGGGGACATGAAGGAGTCATCGGGCCAGGTAGTCCTGAGGCATGGTCCTAGGGCTCAGGTCCTCAGAGAGAGAAATTAAGAAAGAAAGAGCATACTTAAATTCACACAGGAGAAATACTGGAGGATGAGACAGGAGGGGTCGGGAGACACTGTGGCCCCGTCCAACGATACCCCCGGACAGGGCCAAACAGGCAGGATATAACCCCACCCATTTTGCCAAAGCACAGCCCCCATACCACTAGAGGGATATCTTCAACCACCAACTTACCATCCTGAGACAAGGCCGAGTATAGCCCACGAAGATCTCCCCCACGGCACAACCCAAGTGGGGGCGCCAACCCGAACAGGAAGATCACGTCAGTGACTCAACCCACTCAAGTGATGCACCCCTCCTAAGGACGGAATGGAAGAGCACCAGTAAGCCAGTGACTCAGAGGCAGAGAATCCCAGTGGAGAGAGGGGAACCGGCCAGGAAGAGACAGCAAGGGCGGTTTGTTGCTCCAGTGCCATTCCGTTCACATTCACACTCCTGGGCCAGACTACACTAAATCATAGGACCTACTGAAGAGATGAGTCTTCAATAAAGACTTAAAGGTTGAGACGGTCTGTGTCTCTCACATGGATAGGCAGACCATTCCATAAAAATTTAGCTCTATAGGAGAAAGCCCTGCCTCCAGCTGTTTGCTTAGAAATTCTAGGGACAGTAAGGAGGCCTGCGTCTTGTGACCGTAGCGTACATGTAGGTATGTACGGCAGGACCAAATCGGAAAGATGAGTAGGAGAAAGCCCATGTAATGCTTTGTAGGTTAGCAGTAAAACCTTGAAATCAGCCCTTGCCTTAACAGGAAGCCAGTGTAGAGAAAGTTACTGATTTTTGCAATGTTACTTAGATGAAAAAAGCTGTCCTTAAAACAGTCTTGATATGTTAGTCAAAAGAGAGATCAGGGTCCAGAGTAAAGCCAAGGTCCTTCAGTTTTATTTGAGACGACTGTACAACCATCAAGATTAATTGTCAGATTCAACAGAAGATCTCTTTGTTTCTTGGGACCTAGAACTAGCATCTCTGTTGTCCGAGTTTAAAAGTAGAACATTTTCCGCCATCCACTTCCTTATGTCTGAAACACAGGCTTCCAGGGAGGGCAATTTTGGGGCTTCACCATGTTTCATCAAAATGTACAGCTGTGTGTCGTCCGCTTAGCAGTGAAAGTTAACATTTATGTTTCCCGAATGACATCACCAAGAGGTAAAATATATAGTCGAAACAATAGTGGTCCTAAAACAGAGCCTTGAGGAACACCAACATTTACAGTTGATTTGTCAGAGGACAAACCATCCACAGAGACAAACTGATATCTTTCCGACAGATAAGATCTAAACCAGGCCAGAACTTGTCCGTGTAGACCAATTTGGGTTTCCAATCTCCCCAAAAGAATGTGGTGATCGATGGTATCAAAAGCAGCACTAAGGTCTAGGAGCACGAGGACAGTTGCAGAGCCTCGGTCTGACGCCAAGGTCATTTACCACCTTCACAAGTGCAGTCTCAGTGCTATGATGGGGTCTAAAACCAGACTGAAGCGTTTTGTATACGTTGTTTGTCTTCAGAAGGGCAGTGAGTTGCTGCACAACAGCTTTTTATTTTTTTTGGGAGAGGAATGAGAGATTTGATATAAGCGGATTTTAGTTTTTTACATGAAACCACCTGACCTCTGTCATGCGCATAATCATATTTCGGCAAGTGAAACAAATGGTTGTACTCTTTCATTCAATTTATTTTAGGGTCATTAGCTTGTTTTTCTTCAGCAGTCTGCCACTAGACTGAGATGCAGTCAAAGTCCCTTATTAATACACAGTAGCAAATTGTCATTTTATTTCTGAGATACAAAAAAGTATTTTGTCTACATTAACCTGGTAATTGATTGTGATATGATTTAAGAGAAGGAAAAAAAGAATTGTATTAGGGTGTGGTGCCTGGCCTTAACAAGACTGATCCTTCTCCATCGGTAAGCAACTTCAATAATACACCTGTTACAGTACCATTAGGTGCTGTAAAATGTATTTTCTTTATCATATCACTATCAACTGAATACCAGTTGAATGTAGACTCAAATAAAACACATTTTTTGTAAAATATTTTATTAAAATATGCAAATGATGCGACTTGTCCAAAGCAGTGTGTATAAATACTTTTTTCATCTTTCTATCTACAAAATACTAAAGATGTAAGTAAAATGCATTTATGGAGAATATAATATAATTTTTTTATAAAATGTTATCTAGAATAAAAAGCATGTCATCAATTCCCTCTGGGCAAGTTGGGAGAATATATCTAAGGCTAACCACATACAATTTGGTGACTGCAGATGCTTCTGAAGCAGAGATTTTTGGGGGGCGTGTGAGAAGTCTGACTTTCGGGAAGTTACAGTTAACTACCAAAATACTATTTAAACCCAATCACCATCTCTTCAAAGTAAGTTACGTAGGGTGCGTTTGTAAATTATATCAGGCTATCTACTCTCGTCTGAGTGCCAGAGCGCAGAATAACTAGGAATTTATTAACGCTCAACACCTGTTGAATATGGCTGGTGTCAGTAAATGTCGGGGATAAAGCATAATTAATTTGATGCCAGCTGCGGAGTTAGTCACCAATGTTCTGGATAACTTGAAAACAGCCTAATCAGCTATGTTCAAGTGAGTAAAAAGGTCAGTAGGGTGTTCTCTCATTTGTGTCTGGAAGTAGCTAGCTAGCCAACGTTAGCCAGTTAACTTGGGTGCTTGACTGCCGTTGTGTGGTCAGAATGCTCAGATCAACCCTACTTCTCAACCAGAGCGTCCAGTGTGCGCTCTGAACACTCCGGGAGCAAAAAGCTCTGAATTTACAAACCGCGCACTCTGGCACTCCAGATTGAATTTACGAACACACCCTAAATGTCGTCCAGTTTGTAACATTCTCTATGAAATGGGCTGGGAAATTGTGTAATTCAATGTAGTGAGCTTTGAAATTATCGACGTATGTCCATTTTAAAGTGGCTAAAATTCATACAAATGTTGATAGTATGATAAACTAAAGGAAATATGCATTAAGTTGTAAAAAAAAATATCTTCCTCAAGCCTCACACAATACCCCATAATGACAAAGTAAACAGGGTTCTAAAATGTTCAGAGACTTGTCCCAAAGCCACCACTGTGTTGTCTTGTTGGAAAGTGAACCTTTTCCCCAGTCTGAGAACCTGCTCCAGAGCGCCCAGGAATTCATCAAGGATCTCTCTGTACTTTGCTCCGTTCATCTTTCCCACGATCCTGACTAGTCTCCCAGTCCCTGCCACTGAAAACATCCCCACAGCATGATGCTGCCACCACCATGCTTCACCATAGGGATGGTGCCAGGTTTCCTCCAGACAAGATGCTTGGCATTCAGGCCAAAGAGTTAATTTGTGGTTTCATCAGACCAGATAATCTTGTTTCTCGTGGTCAGAGTCCTTAAGGTGCCTTTTGGCAAACTCCAAGCGGGCTCTCATATGCTTTTTACTGAGGAGTGGCTTCCGTCTGGCCGCTCTACCATAAAGGCCTGATTGGTGGAGTGCTGTAGAGATGGTTGTCCTTCTGGAAGGTTCTCCCATCTCCACAGAGGAACTCTGGACCTCTGTCAGAGTGACCATCGGTTTCTTAGTCACCTCCCTGACCATGGCCCTTCTCCATCGATTGCTCAGTTTGGCCTGGCGGCCAGCTCTAATCAAAATTTAATTTGTCACATGCGCCGAATACAACCGGTGTAGACCTTACAGTGAAATGCTTACTTACAAGCCCTTAACCAACAACGCAGCTTAGAAAATACCTTTAAAAAAAAGGAGATAAGAATAACATAATTAACGTGCAGCAGTAAATAACAATAGCGGGGCTATATACTACAGGAAGAGTCTTGATGATTCCTAACTTCTTCCATCTTAAGAATGATGGAGGCCACAGTGTTCTTGGGGACCTTCAATGCTGCAGAAACTTTTTGTTGTCATTCCCCAGATCTGTACCTTGACACAATCCTGTCTCGGAGCTCTACGGACAATTCCATCAACCTCTGACATGCACTGTGGGACAGGTGCATGTCAGAGGTGTATAGACAGGTGTGTTCCTGTCCAAATCATGTCCAATCAATTAAATTAACCACAGGTGGACTCCAAGTTGTAGGAACATCTCAAGGATGATCAATGGAAACAGAATGCACCTGAGCTCAATTTTGAGTCTCATTGCAAAGGGTCTGAATACTTATGTAAATAATACATTTGCACATTTTGCACTTTTAAATTTACTTTTTATACATTTGCCAACATTTCTAAAAACCTGATTTTTTTTCTTTGTCGTAATGGGGTATTGTGTGTAGATTGAGGACATTTAAAAAATAATAAAATCAATAAATATTCGAGTAAGGCTGTAACATAACAAATTGTGGAAAAAGGGAAGGGATCTTAATACTTTCTGAATGCACTGTAGATGCAAAAAAAATCATTTCAGCCTTTGGGGCCTGGCCTTCTTCTTTTTTTGTTGCTAGATCCAAATGAGCGAATACATGGGGCAATGCAGCGGGTTTGAATTGTGAGTATTAACAACAGGTTCAGCCTGTATTTTGGCACTCAAGCTTATATGGCACACTTACCACTATCATGTTTGACAGCACAATTCTTCTTTGTCATGTTATCCTGTGCTTGTTTTGTCTTAGGTGTCAATATATTTGCCCTACAGGGATCTGTGTAATCTGATCTTTGTCAATTACAGGAACACCTTTGATCACTTCTATGATGTATGCTTTGATGAACAGATACAGGACAATTGTGATGTTAGTCCAGCGATGATAGAACTCCTCAGATAAAGTTGGTTGAGCAGGACTTGTTATTCATGTCGATTCAACATTGACTCACTGCAATGAAGTGTATATGACATGTATGATTTATGTTTCAACGGTTGTCTTTATTATTTTTCAAGTAACATGGATGACTGTGAAAAGTTTGAAATCTCTGAAGACAGCGTCAACAAAGGAACGGAGCAGATTCGTCCGGAATGCTTTGAGTTGCTCCGAGTTTTAGGAAAAGGAGGCTATGGAAAGGTGAGCTATCCCTAATCGCCCTATGCCTTTATCAAGTATTCTCATGTCACCCCTTAGCATCAATTCAGTGAAATTCATGTTTATTTTTATTTTCCCCCAATCACATTCAGGTTTTTCAAGTTCGTAAGATGTCGGGTGCCACTTCGGGAAAGATCTTCGCTATGAAGGTCTTGAAGAAGGTGGGCTGCGATACTTATCTCTTGTCTCGTCTGCCCCTAAGGAACTGCACACTTTTGTGATATTTATTCTAGAGTTTTTCTCTAAGTATTCTCTTGTTATAGTAGCATACAGAACGCACCGGTGTAGTCATTCAGTCACGCAGTCAGAAGTGAAGCTGCCGAACACATAACAAACAAATGACTGAACCCCAGGGCTGTACGTTCTCCCCATTTTCTTTCCATCGGCTTTGCCTCCTTTCTGTAATTGACGACCGCCCGTCTGGTTTGCATCTTGGCCCCTGAACCCGCATCTGTTTCCCAGAAGCCTTACAGGTTTTGGTAATAGTGGTTCTGTTTATAGTTTGTCTGTATTTACTGTTGCTACCAAGCAGGAGCTAAGAGCTCAGATTCCTATTCTACCTCTGTTACTGAGGATGAAGGTGTTTAACCAGGCAACCAGCAGCCATCATCACTGCCAAATGAAACCCAAGGGTCCCACCTCTTTCTCTCACGTCTTGGAAACCCTCTCTCTAATTGGCTGATCTTTGTCCATCACCATCTAGCATAACCTTCAGAACCACCCTGTTGGATTTCATAGTGCAAGCAGCACAAGTGAAGCAAGGAAGCGAGTTCAGGAAATCGTGAAGTATGTGTCTTAGAAATAGTTTTCTAACTTTATATGCGCTAACTCAGAATCAATTGTCTTTTCCAAAAATAATATAGTTGCTGTGATGGAACATTTATTTTGATTGCTGATTTTATTTGAACATTTTATAATAATATAGAAAAGTCCCATCTAATAGGCCTACAGCTGTAGCAGGCTCTCTCTCTCTTGCCTTGATTTCCACCAACGCCCCCTTCAAGTCCCACTTTGTTGCAGTGTTTCCAGATTCAATACGTGGTTGCAATTGAGCCTGGGACGAGGTTATGGCAACTCCTATGTGTGCAGCAGACATTTCCCAGCATTGGTGTTTAGCATGGCTGACTTATTCTGCCGTGTCAGAACCCAGCACTGTGCATGTAAGTGGCTGTGTAGCACGGTAGGCACAGAGCCTCACGGAAATGAATAACCATGCTCTGCTCTCGTGCTCTGTCTTCTAGCCCTGCCACAGGGCTCCGGCTTAATCAAACTGAAACAGATCTACTATTGGACCCGACGGCTGAAATACAGTGTACTGAACAAAAATATAAACGCAACATGCAGCAATTTCAAAGATTTTACTGAGTTACAGTTCATATAAGGAAATCAGTCAATTGAAATGAATGCATTAGGCCCTAATCTATGGGTTTAATATGACTGGGCAGGGGGGCAGCCATGGGTGGGCCTGGAAGGGCGTAGGCCCACCCACTTGGGAGGCAGGCCCAGCCAATCAGAAAGGGCTTTATTACAGACAAATACTCCTCAGCACCCCCCCACACCTCCTCAGACTATCCTGCTGGATGTGGAGGTCCAGGGATGGCGTGGTTACACGTGGTCTGCGGTTGTGAAGCCGGTTGGATGTACTGCCAAATTCTCTAAAACGACATTGGAGGCAGCTTATGGTAGAGAAATGAACATTCAATTCTCTGGCAACCACTTTGGTGGACATGCCTGCAGTCATCATGCCAATTGCATGCTGCCTGCCTCAACTTGAGACATCTGTGGCATTGTTGTGTGACACAACTGCATGTTTTAGTGGCCTTTTATTGTCCCCAGCACAAGGTGCACCTGTGTAATGATCATGCTGTTTAGTCAGCTTCTTGATATGCCACACCTGTCAGGTGGATGGATTATCTTGGTAAAGGAGAAATGCTCACAAACAGGGATGTAAACAAATTTGTGCACAAAATTTGAGCCAAAATGTTTTTGTGCGTATGGAACATTTCTGAGATCTTTTATTTCAGCTCATGAAACATGGGACCAACACTTCATATGTTGCGTTTATATATTTGTCCAGAGTGGTTTGAATGTTTTGTATTCCTTTGAGCCAACAAGATTTGCACGTGATCTGGACCTAAGGGCGAAGATAACTGCATTAATGACATGGCTCAGAGCAGAGAGGTTCTCTCCCTTTACTTACGCTGAGCTGGGGGAAAAGGGCGAGCAGAGAAATAATAATCTAAACCAGATACCAAATGAGAATTTCCTTCACGCTGTTATATCTTCAGAGCGTCTGGATCCGGTAGTCAGTTACCTACCATAGTGTGTTCTTCTTGATAAAGAATCTCCTCTAGTATAAAGTAGGGTTACTTTTCAAATGCATATCTTACCTCGGTTTCTATCTGTAAGAAATGTTGTTACTTTGTTCTCTGCTGTGAATGTAAAGTTCTACCATTGTTATAATACTGACAGTGCTTGACAATCCAAGCCTTGTTTGATCCCTCCAGGCCATGATAGTGCGTAACGCTAAGGACACTGCTCACACCAAGGCAGAGAGGAATATCCTGGAGGAGGTGAAGCACCCGTTCATAGTGGACCTCATCTACGCCTTCCAGACGGGGGGCAAGCTGTACCTCATCCTGGAGTACCTCTCTGGTGAGTGGCTGAGGCATGGTGTGTGTGTGTGTGTGTGTGTGCGCATACACACAAACCACACAACGTAGCGTACACCTACAAGCAACATTCACGCACACAATGGCAAATAATTAAATGCTGTATTTGTAGGTGGGGAGCTGTTTATGCAATTGGAAAGAGAGGGGATCTTTATGGAGGACACAGCGTGGTAAGTTATCAGTCATGCTGGAGATGTGTATCTGTAGTGTATAGAATAGATATGAGTTTCTGCAGTCCTCACTCTCATGTGTCAACAGACGGGAGATGAAGGTAGTGATTACATAGCATAAGGTTGGGTCGTATTTAGAAGCAGACAAATGTAATGATGTTGAAACCACAACACCTCAGGTTTAGAAGGTAGCGAGGGCAGCTAAAAGCAAATCTGAAAGGATGCATTTAAAAAAGGGCTGTGGAAATATCTGCTATTGCTGCTTGACGGAAGGGTTTTTCGTCATACTTCCTGTAACTATATACAGTGGCTTCAGAAAGTATTCATACCCCTTGATTCATTTAGCCAGTTTACCCGTGATATATGTCCGTATTCGACGTCCATCCATGTCGGAGGACGTCTGGAGATGACTTGGAAAACTGCCTCTAGGGGCAACAGTGGGGCGCTTTTACCTTCAAGTAGGTTTCGGTTTTGCTAGGGTGTTTTTGATATTTTTGTTTTAAGCCTATCCCAATCCTTAACTCTTACCTTAAAAATTCGGAGTTAATGCCTGAAATTAACCTTAAACACTTAAATTTGACGTTTGGAACAACTTAGACATTTTATTTTTGAGAAACATCGATGAATGTTTAATTCTGACTTGAGACTGTGAGAGTTTGTTGGACTTATTCCACGTTTTGTTGTTTCAGCCTGAATTAAAAATTTACACCCCTGGGTCAATACTTTGTAGAAGCACCTTTGGCAGTGATTACAGATGTGAGTCTTTCTGGGACGGTCTTTAAAAGCTTACCACACCTGTATTGTCCAACATTTGCATATTGTTATTTTTTCAAGTAGATTTTGTGAACTGTAACTTGGCCACTCCGGAACATTCACTGTCTTCTTTGGTATGCAGGTCCAGTGTAGATTTGTCCTTGTGTTTTAGGTTATTGTCCTGCTGAAAGGTGAATTAATCTCCCAGTGTCTGCTGGAAAGCAGACTGAACCAAGTTTTTTTTTCTTTTTTTTCTTCTAGGATTTTTGCCTGTGCTTCGCTCCATTCCGTTTCTATTTTATCTTTAAACTCCCCAGTCCTTACTGATACCTGTAATATGATGCAACCACCACTATGCTTGAAAATATGGAGAGTGGTACTCTGTAATGTATTGGATTTGCCCCAAACATAACACTTTATTGATGCACCATCCAAAGTGTAATTAAGAACTTCACCAAGCTCAAAGGGATATTCAATGTCTTTTTTTTATATATATATTTTTTATGCTAGCCATAAGTGGTTGAATACTTATTGACTCAAGACATTTCAGCTTTTACATTTTTATTTAATTTGTCAAATGTCAAACACAATTCCACTTTGACATTATGGGGTATTATGTGTAGGCCAGTGACAAAACAATCTTAATTTAATCCATTTAAAATTCAGGTTGAAACAACAAAATGTGGAAAAGTCAAGTGGTGTGAATACTTTCTGAAGGAACTGTAATGTCATATTTGCTGAGGCACACTGAATGTACAGTTAAAGTCGTAAGTTTACATACACTTAGGTTGGAGTTTTTCAACCACTCCACAAATTTCATGTTAACAAAGGTGTATGTAAACTTCTGACTTCAACTGTACTTGATGTAAAAGTTCTGTTTTCTGTTCTGCAGCTTCTATCTGGCAGAGATTTCCATGGCTTTGGGACACCTGCATCAGAAAGGCATCATCTACAGAGACCTGAAGCCAGAGAACATCATGCTCAGCAACAACGGTCACGTCAAGCTCACAGACTTTGGCCTGTGTAAAGAATCAATCCATGACGGCACGGTTACTCACACCTTCTGTGGCACCATAGAATACATGCAAGTCATGGTCCTAATCATTAAAACAATGTTATTGTCCGCCTCCCAGTCTGTTGTAAATGTCCCATCCCCTCAGAGCAATACTTTACATACTCTTTTGTTAGGGGAAATTTGTGTTTGGTTGCACATTGTATAGGCTTACCTGACTGTCCCCCTCACCCACTCCCCTCCCATCTCCCACTCCAGGGCCCCAGAGATCCTGATGAGGAGTGGACACAACCGGGCTGTAGACTGGTGGAGCCTGGGAGCTCTCATGTACGACATGCTGACAGGAGCCGTGAGTACAACTCTTCTTTCAAGAGAAACATTTATTTTCTTCAAAGCGTATGTACTCTGTACAAGACATCAACATTTAATTGATCAATATTTATGTTTAACCTCAGCGGGACACAATGTCAGTATTGTAGTTGAATATACCTTTTTATGTTACTTCACAGCCACCATTCACTGGTGAAAACAGGAAGAAGACCATTGACAAAATCTTAAAATGCAAACTGAACCTGCCACCTTACCTCACACAAGAAGCTAGGGACCTTCTCAAAAAGGTAAGGGTGTTAGATGCCCCAGTTCTAATAATAGTGTTTTAATGGTATTTCAGGTAGGCTCTGCCTTCTGATTGTCTAATGCAGGGCTCTCCAACCCTGTTCTTGAAGAGCTACCGTCCTGTAGTGCTGAGCGATTTGTTTGAGGTCGGTTCGATTATTAAAAAACAATCACGGTTTTCGATTTGTTTCGATGATTTTAGAACATTAAATGCGCTATGTATTATGTGGGTTGAATGCTGTAACAGAATAAAACAATTAAAGTCCCATGATGGTAGTGACTGTCCATTACTGCTCATCACTTATTAACCATCATTTATTGACATTAACTTACTTTAATACAAGAGTTCACTTTTATTTGATAGCTTTATTATTTAATTTCAAGTCATCTCATCTCTATAGAACTGCTGTCTGACAAAATCACTATGTTGTAGTTCTTCAAAGTTAAATAAGGTAACCTTTTTATGATTGCTGAATATCAACTAACAATTACTTAGATCATGTATTTCCAGGTAGAGATACCTCACGAAGCAACAACTCCTCTCTATCATCTCATGATCACGTATTCTTCTCTTTCGTAGCAGGCATAAAATGAACACAGACAGGACAAGTAGATGCTCAATGGATTATGGTCATTGTAGTTAATTACCACATTTTATGCACTAAACTATGTAGAATATTGGCCTGTTGGAAACTACAACCCCCTAAATCAGATCCAGCCAGAATTGTGCTATCTCAAGAGAAACTGTTTAATGTGCGCATTAAGCTCACAGAGGGGAGGGGATAACGAAATGGAATTCAAATAATTGAACCTACTATAACTTATAGTTTTTGCTCCAACCCTAATCTAGCACACTTGATTCTAGTAATTAGCTGGTTGATATTCTGAATCAGGTTAGTTACAACTGGGGTTCGAGTGACCCTACAGGAGAGTAGCTATCCAGGAACAGTGTTGGAGAACCCTGGTCTAATCTAACACGAGTCAGATCAAATGAAAACTGAGGAGCCGACTTGCATTACCCGTCACTCCCTCTGTTCCAGCTGCTGAAACGCAATGCCTCGTTACGGCTGGGGGCAGGCCCAGGAGACTCCTCAGAAATCCAGGTAACACAGTTAAAACAGACCTGTTGTAGGATTATTAGAACGTTGTTGGAAGGTGGTAAAAAGACGGCCTTCATGTGTTGTGGCTTACTCTCTGGGAAAAGTAAAAGTTATTCTGTCCGGTTCTCCAGAGCCACCCATTCTTCAGGCATATTAATTGGGATGATCTTCTCGCTCGCAAAGTGGAGCCCCCATTCAAGCCTTTTCTGGTGAGCCGTCATTCCTTATTCATAGCATTTTCATTGTGAACAGCACCTGTGCCTACGAAGTCCTCCATGACCCACAGACTAGAGGTTAACAGGTTTCCTTCTTTCCTTCCATTGCAGCAATCAGCTGATGACGTGAGCCAGTTTGACTCCAAGTTCACCAGCCAGACTCCCGTGGACAGCCCTGATGACTCCACACTCAGCGAAAGTGCCAATCAAGTCTTCCTGGTAGGCTGCCTACTGCTTACTCTGCACATTCCATTTGGTCTCGGGTTTGTGCTCGTGTGTTTTACTCAGCTGCATGTAAACGGGTAGGCAGAAGCTACACTGTTTGTTTTTTCTCTTTTTGAGACCAACAGAAATTGTTGGTTAATGCATTGCATCTTAATAATTTTTTACTGGAAACTGATATCGTTTGAGTTTCATTGCACATCTCCTCTGGCCTATGTTGTTTTGGTTGTGATCGACCTGTAATCTTCCCTGTGACAACCTGCCCACAGGGTTTTACGTATGTAGCCCCCTCCGTCCTCGAAAACATCAAGGAGAAATTCCCCTTCGAGCCAAAACTCAGCTCACCAAGAAGGTTTCTGGGAAGCCCAAGAACACCAGTGAGGTAAGTGTCTTTTTTTTTCTATCTAATGTTCCTCTAGGTTTGTGTAGAACTTGAATTGTCCCATGAAGTTGTCCTGCCAACCAGTGGTTGAATCCAGTATCATTCTGGTACTTGGTTCTACTGGGATTTATCCTCACTGTTAAAATGTCACCATTCTGTCTGCCCTCCCCCAGTCAGTACTATAGTGCACTATTCTAACCTTACCCTGTATCCTCTTCCCCTGGCCCCCCAGCCCAGTGAAGTTTGCTGTGGGGGACTGCTGGCCCCGGGCCCCCACCCAGGCTGGAAGCTCGTTCCTTGGGGGTTTTGGGTCTGGAGACCAGCCCATGGAGGTTGGTGTGGAGCAGATGGCCATTTCCTCCAATGAGGTGTCTGCCCCCCTGCCTATCAGAAAGCCCTCTGGCAACACCACCACAGGCGGCCCCTTCAAGAAGCAGGCCTACCCATACCCCATCTCCAAACGGCCCAAGCACCTCCAGATGAATCTATGACACTGCTCCATCTAGAACTTCTCTTTCCTAAATCCTCCATTTACTTATTTTTATTGTTATTTTAAAAGACTTGAAATGACTGACGGACCGTCGGCACCATTCACCAGCTCCTTCAGACGCACCTTCCATCCCTGCCTCCCTCCTTTCCTCCCTTCCATCCCTGCCTCCCTCCTTTCCTCCCTTCCATCCCTGCCTGCCTCCCTTCCATCCCTGCCTGCCTCCTTTCCTCCCTTCCATCCCTCCTTTCCTCCCTTCCATCCCTCCTTTCCTCCCTTCCATCCCTCCCTTCCATCCCTGCCTCCCTCCTTTCCTCCCTTCCATCCCTGCTTCCCTCCTTTCCTTCCTTCCATCCATCCCTGCCTGCCCCTCTCCCTGGTTGGGCAGCTTGGCAGCCACACAGGGCTTTCTACCCTAGCAGATATGACAAACTATAGGAGCTTCCTGTTAGGGAGAGAACTCCCTCCCACCAATTAGAGCTTTAGTCAGACAGCAAGAGGTCTTGACTACTTCCTTCAGCCCTGTAGAGTATAGCTGGAGGAAGAGATGAGAGCATTGCTGCTACATGCAGCTGTCTGATTCCAGTGTGCTCCACTGGGCTGGCTTCTCATGACACACTGGTGCTTTGTGTACTTTAGGTGAGTGGGGACAGTTACTCCTGATGCAGCAGTGTTTTCCCTCACCAGGAGTGAGATGTTATTGATCAATGAAACTGGTTAATAGACTTTTAAACCCTGAGAGGGTGGAGATGATTCCACCTGAAATGCCTCTACTTCATTTTTAGAACTTGCTGACGAGGGGTTACAGGATACATTGTAGCTGAATACAGTAGATGTAGTCAATCACAGTGACACAATGTACACAGAACACAATATTCACTGTACTCAGTTATCCTGCTATAGTGTATTACTTTGTTCCATTTAAAAGAAATATGGAATCAACAATGCCTTTCTGCTTTGTCACTTGAACATCCCATCAGGATAAATCTTGTAGAACATGTCTGGGCCGTGTTCAGTATGTAGAAAACAGGAAGGTACAACCTGAACTCGTCCAATGAGAACATTGATTTCCCTGATCCCTACTTGATCCTGAGCTACGTTCAGTTGCCAAGCGTTGTACGTTTCCGATAGATGTGGCATGAATAAAGCTGACATGATTCCTTGTTCTACATATCACATTTATACCTGAACGTTGTGTCCTGCTGAACACGCCCCACGTGTGTTGTCATTGGTGGAGGGGCAGCTAAAAACACACAGAAAAACACGATGTGTACTATTTCAGCTGAATGCGTTACCCCTTGCCCCACTTATCATTCAATACCAAATGCTGATACTGCTTTACCAGTCTGACCGGATCTCTCTAGGTAGATGGAAAACCTTTATGTATGTAGTACGTTTTTGCGTTGAATGTAAACTGACTCGATGCCTTTGAGTGTCACTCAGATGACCCACATACGTTCTCCACGATTATGATGCATGCAGGTTTATTATAATATGATGGACCTATTCTTTTTGGGCGTCTGCCAATTTTGAGATTGTCAGAGACCAACCGAGAGCTTGTCTTTTTTTAATTGAAAGAAGCATTGAGGCCAAATTCTCGTCACCACTGCCTTTTAGTGTTTAGCTAATCGCCAGGTTGCATTAGTCTAATAATGTAGCTGGCTAGGTGCTTCATGGATACTTCCCTCAGTCTTTATGCAGCCTTGGTGATATCAGTAGGGCCAGTACCTCTGTACTCTGATTCCATTTTAAATAGGGATTGTTTGAAATGTGGTGTGACTTGAAGCTTATGTATGCATGTGGTCTTTAACTGTCTTAGCCTCTGGAGAAAAGCCATTTCAAGGAACATTTGTCAAATTAATAACAATCCAATCATAAGGTTCTGTCTAGATGAAGGCAGCATGCTTCCTGAGACCTAACAATCCAATCATAAGGTTCTGTCTAGATGAAGGCAGCATGCTTCCTGAGACCTAACCTGAATTATTCCTTTCTGCCTGAAGATGTAACAACTTTTGCTCAAGTGAGTTTAGATACTGTAGTTCACCCCCCCCCATGGACCTATCAGATTCACATGATCAAGATAACTCGCGTTTGTGTGATTTGATAAACTTGAAAATATGCCTCATTCAATAAGCAAACAATTGTACTATTCTGTAGATTTTTTTTAACCAGGCAGTTTATTTGGGTCGTTCTCTGGAATCTGTTAGGCCTACATCATGACTGATAGGTTTGTAGAGGGACACACACCAAAGTTCTGTTCAATGCAATTGAATGTGTTTCCTGACAAAGGATTTCCTATTCCAAGACTGAGGTTTACTAAAATATACATTTTCACCCCCCTGTGTCTGCTTGTCAGTGAAGTAATGGACAAGTTGCTTTGGCTTCAGGTTCCATTGGAGAGGATGTTTGGTGTGCTTCAGAGGAACTTTCACCCCCACAGTGACCATGGCTTACCTTTTTGAATATGTATAACCTAACTTCTGTTTTATTTTTTACAAGTGTCATCCTATTTTTATTTTTTCACTACATCAGTCGCACTATGCAAACAATGTATTTATTATATATTCAGTTAAGGTTAGGCACACAATGTAGCAATTTACAAAAGATCCATATGTTTTAAATGTCTTTATGTATGTTTTTTTTTCTTCCAATTAATCTCTTTTGAGAAACCTCAATGTAGCAGTTTGGAATAAAGAATGAGGTCTTATGTAAGGTGCAAAATAGAATCCTATTGTACGCGGGACAGAAAGTACAGAAAGTAACTTTTTGATCATCTTGTACCAGCTTCTTTAATTCTGAGAACTTCATATTTAATATGATGCCCTGTAGAGTGTTGGGAACATGGGCAGTTTAGGTGTGTGTGATGAAAAATAGTCACTGATGCAAAAATGAATGAGGGGTTGGGGATGTACCTTCAAGAAATTGCATGGAATGTTATTGTTACAGAGGAAGATGATTGGACCATATGTTTCTATCTCTAGTGGTATAGGGTCTTTGAATGATGAAGTGGCTTTCTGTGCTCGAACTTGTTGATACTGATTTGAGTGTGATTTCTCTCAAGTGTTTTTGGAGGTTGAGGACCTTTTTATAGTTCAGTGTTCAACTGAAACAAAATGAGTGAGCCTTTGGGAACATGAATATGATTGATCTACTCATTAGACGATTTCTGTAAACAGTTAATCAATAATTCACCCCTATATTTATTCCTAGACATTTCAGGGGGTTTGGATGTTGATTTGTAAGTGGATGGATGTGAATAAAAAGCATTATTGAGTTGACTGAAAGTGATTCTAGTGGAACCTGGATGGATTATGCTACCCCAAAGTTACTGCTCAACTCATAACAAGTGGCAGAAGAATGGCCAAAAGGAACACTGATTTATGGTTAGTTTGGTTGTGGCTATCAAGCTGTGTCTTTGGACATTTTTCTTCAGTGGAATTTGTAATTGTCAATAGCCTGAAATTCTTCATTTACATTGCAGATGTCAGCTGAATCAGAAATAACCTTTAGATGTCAACCATGCTACAACATGGATCTTCTGCGGTACAGATTGAATCCTGGTCCTAGGTTGCCTGGAGGTACTGCCTTGACCCAAGCCTAGTTATTGGCTGCAGTGCCTCAAAGAGCTAAGCACAGGCAACATGGTTATTTTAGAACATCCCAACTAAAATGACAGTCACTGTACCTGAATAGATGTGAACTCACCCAACTATTGAATAAATGCAAAATGCAACAATATCAATTTTCCTGAGTTACTGTTCATTTAAGGAAATCAGTCAATTGAAAAAAAAAAAAGAATTAGGCCCTAATCTATGGGTTTAACATGACTGGGCAGGGGTGCAGCCTTGGGAGGGCACAGAACCAGCCAATCAGAAAGGGCTTAATTACAGACAGAAATACTCAGTTTCATCAGCTGTCCGGGTGGCAGGTCTCAGATGATCCCGCATGTGAAAAAAACGGATGTGGAGATCCTGGGCTGGCGTGGTTACACGTGATCTGCGGTTGTGAGGCCGGTTGGAGGTACTGCCAAATTCTCTAAAACGACGGAGGCCACTTATGGTAGAGAAATTAACACAATTCTCTGGCAACAGCTTTGGTGGATAATCCTGTAGTCATTATGCCCTCAACTTGAGACATCTGTGGCATTGTGTTGTGTGACAAAACGGCACATTTTACAGTGGCCTTTTGTCTCCAGCACAGGGTGCATCTGTGTAATGATCATTCTGTTCAATCTGCATGTTGATATGCCACACCTGTCAAGTGGATGGATTACCTTGGTAAAGGAGAAATGCTCACTAACAGGCATGTAAACAAATATGTGCACAACATTTGAGCGAAATAAGCTTTGTATGTGTATGGAAGTGTATGGAACATTTTTATTTCAGCTCATGAAACATGGGACCAACACTTTCCATGTTGTGTTTATATTTTTGTTCAGTATATACAGTTGAAGTCGGAAGTTTACATAAACGAGTTTTAATGACTCCAACCTAAGTGTTTCAACCACTCCACAAATGTCTTGTTAACAAACTATAGTTTTGGCAAGTCGGTTAGGACATCTACTTTGCATGACAAGTAATTTTTCCAACAATTGTTTACAGATTATTTCACTTATAATTCACTGTATCACAATTCCAGTGGGTTAGAAGTTTACATTCACTAAGTTGACTGTGCCTTTAAACAGCTTGGAAAATTACAGAAAATGTAATGGCTTTAGAAGCTTCTGATAGGCTAATTGACATCATTTGAGTCAATTGGAGGTGTACCTGTGGATGTATTTCAAGGCCTACCTTCAAACTCAGTGACTCCTTGCTTGACATCATGGTAAAACCCAAAGAAATCAGCCAAGACCTCAGAAAGAAAATTGTAGACCTGGTTCATCTGAGCAATTTCCAAACTCCTGAAGGTACCATCTGTACAAACAATAGTACGCAAGTATAAACACCATGGGACCACGCAGCTGTCATACCGCTCAGGAAGGAGACTCGTTCTGTCTCTTAGGAGATTAACATACTTTGGTGCGAAAAGTGCAAATCAATCCCAGAACAACAGCAAAGGACCTTGTGAAGATGCTGGAGGAAACAGATACAAAAGTATCTATATCCACAGTAAAACGAGTCCTAGATCGACATAACCTGAAAGGCCGCTCAGCAAGGAAGAAGTCACTGCTCCAAAACCGCCATAAAAAAGCCAGACTACGGTTTGCAACTGCACATGGGGACAAAGATCGTACTTTTTGGAGTAATGTCCTCTGGTCTGATGAAACAAAAATACAACTGTTTGGCCATAATGACCATCGTTATGTTTGGAGGAAAAAGGGGGATGCTTGCAAGCCGAAGAACACCATCTCAATCGTGACGCACAGGGGTGGCAGCATCATGTTGTGGGGGTGCATTGCTGCAGGAGGGACTGGGGCACTTCACAAAATCGATGGCATCATGAGGATGGAAAATTATCTGGATATATTGAAGCAACATCAAGACATCAGTCAGGAAGTTAAAGCTTGGTCGCAAATGGGTCTTCCAAATGGACAATGACCCCAAGCATACTTCCAAAGTTGGCTTAAGGACAGCAAAGTCAAGGTATTGGAGTGGCCATCACAAAGCCCTGACCTCAATCCAATAGAAAATTTGTGAGCAGAACTGAAAAAGAGTGTGTGAGCAAGGAAGCCTACAAACCTGACTCTGTTACACCAGCTCTGTCAGGAGGAATGGGCCAAAATTCCCCCAACGTATTGTGGGAAGCTTGTGGAAGGCTACCCGAAACATTTGACCAAAGTTAAACAATTTAAAGGCAATGCTACCAAATACTAATTGAGTGTATGTAAACTTCTGACCCACTGGGAATGTGTTGAAAGAAATTAAAGCTGAAATAAATCGTTCTCTACTATTATTCTGACATTTCACATTCTTGAAGTGGTGATCCCAACTGACCTAAGACAGGGAAGTTTTACTAGGATTAAATGTCAGGAATTGTGAAAAACTGAGTTAAAATGTATTTGGCTAAGGTGTATGTAAACTTTGACTTCAACTGTATGTCTTCAGTCCACTTCTATGGCAGTCCTAACGAAACATTAGATAATACGGTACATATGTTTCATGTTACTGTGAATTCCTTCTAAGAACAGTCTATATGAACAGGGACAGGCTAGATTGATGCTTTTCTCTGTGTCCCTCAGACCTCTGCACACTTCATTTTAATGATGAATGGGTTGTAAATAACTGAAAGAAAGTTGGTTCATAACAAGCTTAAACATTGTGTGTATTATATCATGAGTAAATGTAAATTCCCAGAGCCAACTGGAATTCTAGGCTATAATTGAAAAAAAAAGGAATTTTATATATTTAATTTCATTTGTTGATTGAACGACTTTATGCGAGAAAAAAAATTAAATGATTTCACTACATAGTTAAATATGGTAATAAAATAAAATGGATTCTCCCACTCTTTGGTTTTCAAAAAGGATTTAACCGTCGTCGCTTTAGAAAAATAATGCATGGATCAAACCAAATCTCACACTCATATTTGTCATCTGGAAAACAAATGTAAAAAAATCTGACTTAATTTGAAAATAAGAAATCCCCCAAATTAAGAACTTCTTAAATATCAACCTTTGCGTTTGTTATTCTTTCTTAACGTGGTGAGTACATTTTGTTCTGTAACCACAACTTGCCTGAATCAGACACAGAATGGCATCCCCTTTGCAGCACGCTGCATTCTTTGCCACTCAAGAGAAAAGTGTTTGAAAGACCGGGTATCTACCAAACACAGATCAAAACGTGTTTTCATTTGGTATGATTTAGGAGGGAGTGAAATAATAAATCTGATTAAAATACTTCTATATTCTAACATATTCCTCTCATGAACCCACACCTATTTCCAAGTAGAAGAAACCCCCAGGTATTCCCGGACTAGCCTGGTGCAAGATCAGTTTGTGCTGTCTTGCCAACTCTTATGGTCAATGTCAAACACAGATGTGGTAACAGGCTATTCCCTGACAGCTCTGTCTAATAAAGAAAGAGGCTGTCTGTTCTGTTTTTTTAGGCTGGCTGTGAAAACCGAAAATGAATATTTCCACATGATAAAAAAAAAAAAAAAGGATAAACGTTTGAAAAGAAAAAGAAACTAAAAACAGCACTCGAGGTTATGCAAAGAGAACTATCGTCAGTCAGTTGTGTAGAAAAGTGACGGTCGGAGAGGGAGTTACAGTTGTAACAGTAACATGACAAGGTGCTGAATGCATCCCAATCATATTGCAAATATTATGCGCCCTTACTGATGTTGGCCAGTAGTAGGCACAGCCCTTAATGAATGGAGGAACAGTGTGGTCATCAGCTTCACAAGCCAATGATAAGTGGAGTATTGCTGTCAATACAAGTGTCATTCACACATCGCAAAGTGTCTGAGAGCCATAGGCTCTCCACTTCTTTCCTCCATTGTCTCCTACTTTCAGTAGATTTGGAGGTAAGGTGACGTGGCCCCATCCCTCCACTTGTGGACCTTATCTGTGATGGCCGTGCGGCAGATTGGACACATCTTCTCCCGGTTGAACCAGAGAGCAATGCACTCGTCACAAAAAATGTGCTGTTGTTGAGAGAGAATAAACAGGCATTCTTTATCCAACCATGCACAGAATCAAAAGGAACAACGAGTATCCCCTTGTGTGGCTGGAATTTTGAAATCAAACTAATGTGTGACTACATAGTAGGAGTAAAGAAAAGTCCGTAATATTAGTGTTTGTTGTCTCATGGATGAGTGGTGTATCTCACCTGACACAGGAGGGCCCTTGGGTCTCTGTACTCTGCCTGACAGATAGGACAGATGTCCCCAGCCTCACAGCACTGGCTCCTGGTGGCTGCTGCCCCCATGTGCTGAGGAGGAGGAACAAAGCATATTTACAACCCACAAAGTCATCCAAACTCCTTACGTGTCGCCATTATACTCACATGATCTACACATGAGCAAGACTTTCAGCATGTTCAAGACAGTAGTCACTTGTCAGTCAACCACCACTAAGGAAACAGTTAACATGTTGATGTATTTAAAGTACTGTACCTCGCCACTGAGAAATATCCTCACAATTTTCTGGAAAGACGCCCACTGTCCATACAATCCTAAAAGCTACATTTAAAAATTAAGAGTTTAGTACATTTAAACAAAGGTGAAAAAATCTAATGTAGACGTTTTCAGAATTTCCACTACTAAGGAGACACTTCGAAGCATACATGCAGTGTGATGCAGTCATAAGGTCAGTCACCTTGAGTATGAAGTAGACCAAAGCCAGCAGGACTCCCAGGGTGAGGCCAGTGTTTCCATCCACTTTCTGGTAGATGACCAGGTAGTGGAACCACAGGGGGGTGGGAACCACAGCCTGGTACACCTGGCCCACCTCTTCAGTTAGCATGTACCACCGCCCCTGGGGACAGACAGAAAGGCATAGATGAATGCTTTCTCTCCATACCTTTTGGGCCATTCGGAAAGTATTCAGACCCCTTGACTTTTTCCGCATTTTGCTACATTACAGACTTATTCTAAAAATGGATGAAATAGTTTTTCCCCCTTATCAATCTGTACACAATACACCATAATGACAAAGCAATTTCTTTTAATCACATTTACATAAGTATTCAGACCCTTTACTCAGTACTTTGTTGAAGAACCTTTGGCAGCGATTACAGCCTCGAGTCTTCTTGGGTATGACACTACAACCTTGGCACACCTGTATTTTGGGAGTCTCCCATTCTTCTCTGCAGATCCTCTCAACCTCTGTCAGGTTGAATGGGAGCGTCGCTGCACAGCTATTTTCAGGTCTCTCCAGAGATGTTCAATCGGGTTCAAGTCCGGGCTCTGGCTCGGCCACTCAAGGACATTCAGAGACTTGTCCCAAAGCCACTCCTGTGTTGTCTTGGCTGTGTGCTTAGGGTTGTTGTCCTGTTGGAAGGTGAACCTTCACCCCAGTCTGAGGTCCAGAGTGCTCTGGAGCAGGTTTTCATCAAGGATCTCTCTAGCTCTCTGTACTTTGCTCCATTCATCGTCTCCCAGTCTCTGCCGCTGAAAAACATCCCTACAACATGATGCTGCCACCACCATGCTTCACCGTCGGGATGGTGCCAGGTTTCCTCCAGACGTGACGCTTGGCATTCAGGCCAAAGACTTCAATCTTGGTTTCATCAGACCAGAGAATCTTGTTTCTCATGGTCTGAGAGTCCTTTAGGTGGCTTTTGGCAAACTCCAAGTGGGCTGTCATGTGCCTTTTATTGAGAAGTGGCTTCAGTCTGGCCACTCTACCATAAAGGCCTGATTGGTGGAGTGCTGCAGAGATGGTTGTTCTTCTGGAAGGTTCTCCCATCTCCACAGAGGTCACTCTGACAGAGCTCCAACGGGTTCTTGGTCACCTCCCTGACCAAGGTCCTTCTCCCCTGATTGCTCAGTTTGGCTGGGCGGCCAGCTCTAGGAAGAGTCTCGGTGGTTACAAACTTCTTCCATTTAAGAATGATGGAGGCCATCGTGTTCTTAGGGAGCTTCAATGCTGCAGAAATGTTTTGGTACCCTTCCCCAGATCTGTATCTTGACACAATCCTGTCTATGAGCTCTACGGACAATTCCTTTGACCTCATGGCTTTGTTTTTGCTCTGACATGCACTGTCAACGATGGGACCTTATAATGACAGGTGTGTGCCTTTCCAAATCATGTCCAATCAATTGAATTTCCATAGGTGGACTCAAATCAAGTTGTAGAAACATCAAGGATGATCAATGGAACAGTTCAATTTCAAGCCTCATAGTAAAGGGTCTGAATATTTATGTTAAGGTATTTCTAAAAACCTGTTTTCGCTTTGTCATTATGGGGTATTGTGTGTAGATTGATTAGGCTGTAACGTAACAAAATTTGGAAAAATGTACTCTAATTTACTCTATTTCAGTTCTTCACAGTGGAGACTAGAGCCATCTGTCACCTGTATCTGACAAGAGACAATGAGCATAGCCTACTAGTAGTCACACAACTGGAGAGAGCATCCTTCCATCTGTGACAGAAAAATTAACAATTGTATAGTGGATCAATAAAGCCGTATTGTATTTCTTTGTTACCTGGGCTCTGTAGGTCACCAGGTTTGAGGGCAACAGTAGGATAAGGCACTTAAACCCCATGATGAGGAACTTGAGTGTGAAGTTGGTGATGCCCACCGCCCATAGGACCTCCCAGAAACCTAGGGGCTCAACAGCTGGGTTTAGGAAGATGAGGCTGAGGATGAGAATGGGGGAAAGATGTGGATTACATATTATGCTCCTGATGATTTTAATGTTGGTTTCTTTTGTGTATTATGTCACTATGTCAAAACATAAATGTCCACATTGTGTATCCAATAAGGTATTCCTATTCTATTGTATTAGGTTTTCTGCTCTGGGCCCCGGTTTACCAAAAGCATCTTAAGGCTAAGTTCATCATTAGAACCTTCAGTAGCAGCATTGTTAAATCTCTGAGCTGTTTCCCAAAATCATTGTTACTAAAGTTGCACTTGAAAAATCTTGTATTAGAACAGCTTCGTTAGATGCGTTTTTTTTCCTTACCACGTCACTAAACATAGAATCAATATGTTTCTGTCTCTCTGTGACCACCGATAACTTCACAATGAAGTTGACTACAAATACAAAGTTGCCAATGTCGAAGGATAAAAATATACTTCAAATGAAAACAGAGATGATTGAATTAAAAGATGAATAGCTTACAGTATATGCTACAGGTCTATATAATTTAGAATGTTGAAATCAATTTCATGTTCATTCAACTGAGTTCTATTTAGCGAATTGTAGGCCAATGTCAAATCTTTGCCTAATTTCATGACAACATGTGCACAATGTGGCGGAAAATCTTGATTTAGTGCATTATTGTAGGGTAAGCATTAGAATAAGCCGCCTCAATATCGGCAGTCAAAGGTGATAATGTCTCTCTAGGAGCTGATCCGTCGTCAGTATTGTGGAAAAATTAGAATGTTAAGGTAAGATTTGAATGGAGAAAGCTGATCCAAGAGCAGCGCTGCCTTTCCTTCGGTCCTATCAGTATCGACACAGGACTCAACAACGCATTTAGCAAACGTTCTCTCTGCGTGATGTTTTTGGGAATCACTTGTTACATCTTCGGCCTTTGTAGGAAAGATGCATAATTTAAAAACACTATTCCATATATTCCATTGCTATTGGGAAGTTGGGCCCAGGTCTGCTCTGGTAAGTGAAGTAAGGGGAAACGGAAGTGTCTTACCAATAGTAAAGTGTCTCAGTGAGAAAAGTGTAGTAAAGCAGGAGTGTGGAGGACGCCAGGAAGAGGAGCAGCCATACGCACTCTATCTTTGACCGACGATCCTGAGGAGATATGAAGGATCAGATTCAGAGGTTTGAATAGTGTTTAAACACTGATGTAGAAATTAATGAAGAAAAAGTGTTACTGTTAGTGACTTACCTGAAGAAAGACTTGGGTTTGAATGTTCTTATTCACATAAAGAAAAGTTGTAAATAAGCCAACTCCAACAGCTAGACCTGTAACAATGTCATGGATGATATTTATTTAAAACTAGCTTGAGATAAATAAAGTTGTTCCTGACTGTATAGCTATGTTACTGTTACCCGACACTTACCTAGGGCATGTTGGATGACCACTTTAGCACAAAGGATGATTATGAAAGGAAGACTCTTCTGAACCCAGCGGAAGAGGTAGCGCATCTCCAAGAATGAGGTGCTGGGCTCCCCGGACTCCAGATCAGCATCAGCCGGGTCCGCCTCACTGGGCTCACTGTGGGAGTGCTGGTGTCCCCCACCATGTGAATGAGAGTGGCTGTGGGAACTGGTTCTGGAACTGGTTCTGGACCTACGGGATGACGCCCCTCCTCTACATGACTCCCAGGGCCCGCTGGAGAGGATAGGTACCCGGACCTCTCCACTAGTCTCCGGGACAGCAGAGCCCCCGGTAGCCTCTGCTGGTGTCCTGGTCAGTAGCGTCAGGGACAAACCATGTCCTGCCTGATGGGCACCCAGCTCGCTGGAGTTAGGCTGCATCACAGTTGGTGATTCCCTCGATTACAACGTTCTTTTGGAATCACTCCTTCAACAAATACATTGTTAGAGGTTAAGGAGGAAAGATAAGAGGACAGTGTGGTTATAAATGTGCAGATGTTAGCTAACAATCTAGCTAACTTCAAGCTAAGTTCGCTAGCTAGGCCTAGCTACAGTAACTTACAGGTTGTTGACAGTATAAACAAATATTGTGATGCAACCTAGTAATGTTACTTTGGCTGGCTAAATGACAGTCAGACATTCAGGACGGTGTTTTCATCAATATATATTAATACACCCTTTTGTATTTGGTCTATCTAGCAACTGTTTTGTCATTTGTTTACATTTAGGAGTGTTAGCTAGCTAACGTACATTAGTAGCTAGAGAAACAGCTTGCTAACATTAACAGTGTCGTTAAGTGTGGCAAGCTGTCATATCAACATCGCAATTGACAGCTTTTGGAATAAATATCATTAAGAGGTTGTTGACCGTGTTGGCACTGCTTACATGATTTTAAAAAAAAGTACCCTTACTTTACCAGGTAAGTAGACTGAAAACACATATTTAGAACAACGACTTGGGGAATAGTGACTGCATGGGAGAAGAGGGGGGATGAATGAGCCACCTGGAACATGAGAGATGGCAGTTAGCTAGTTACTCTCCTGTTAGATTACGGGTGACAGATCTTTGCCAAACTGCTAACGTTAGCAGCTAGCTAAGCTAACGTTGTTATAACGTTTCATTAGCAATGCAAGCAGAAAGGCTTAAAATACCTGTCATACTGAGTCTGGAGTTTCATGACAAGCCACCGTTCTCCATCTAATAATCTGTCCAAAACCCAAAATTGAACGAAAATAAAAGAAACAATCTAAAATAAAACGAATTCGCAAGCTAAACCATAATCCTATCGTTTGTGAGCATAGAGATAGATAGAGGACTCATCTTTATATCTGTGCCATTATTCGCTTTATGTAGCCCCGCCCACTTGACCCAGTTCCGTTCTGACTCGATTGTGTTTGTGTTTCCGTTTCACAACTTCCGTCAACGCTAGCGAATTACCTCAGAGGGGTGGCAAGCTAATAATAATAATAAAAAACGCGCATAATTAACACGTCTTAACAAATAAACAAAAACAAAACATTGCTCACATTTGGGAACACACACAAATGTCTATTCGGAGGTCGGATGATAACCATTGCCAATCTGTCCATGATTAATTGATAAAATTGCCTGAAATTACGTATGGGGACATTTTTTATTACGTCGTTGGGAGTGGATGGTTCCACTATGAAAAATTACAAGAATACAGAGGCCTATCAGTAACGGTGGAGGTACTGATAACTTGGTCTTGTAATTTATGTTTATAGTTCTTCGTTCCTTTTATATATGAAAGTGCGCAATTCTGCCTTATCTAGACACAGAATGATAAACTAGTCAGGCTTGAAAACAAAGAAGAGTCGCACACTCTAGGAGCTCAGATGCAAAAAATATTTAATGTCCAACGTTTCGACAGGCAAGCTGTCTTCATCAGGGTATAATTACAAACACTGCGGGGTGACTCGTTTATATAGGGTCAAAGGACACACACAGGTGTCTGTAATCATGGCCAAGTGTGGCCTAATATCATTGGTTAATTCTGAGATATTAAAATGGCATACAAAGAACATACAAAAAACGAATGGATAGCATACGATCATAGATTAGATTTAGGCTACATAAGCCTACAAACAATCACAATGGCAAAGTCACAATCACAAGAATGGTTTCAGATCAAAGTCTATGTTGAGACCGAAGGGAGCGAGGGTCTTTAAATTAAAGATTCTTGCAGCCTCTCGTTTTAACAATAAATTATCGAGGTCACCCACTCTCCTAGGGAGGGTGACATGTTCAATGCCAATATAACGCAGAGATGAAATTGAGTGGCTTGCTTCCAAAAAATGGGTCGCAACTGGGTAAGTCAAGTTTTTGCACCTAATGGTGCTATGATGCTCCGAGATACGTACTTTTAATTCGCGTTTTGTTTTACCCACATAATTTTTACCAGAAGGACAAGTTATAAGATAAATAACTGCCTTAATTCTGCATTATCTAGACACATAATGATAAACTAGTCAGGCTTAACATAGCAGTTAGACCAAACGTTTTGTGGGATGAAAGCTGAATTGAGAATGTCATGATTTATTGGTTATGTTAACATGTATTTGTGTGATCAACAGAACTGCCTTATTAATGTGGGGAATCTGTAAGTATCCTGTAAAATCACATGTTGGTGAAGCAATGTAAGTTTATGGAGTACAGGTGAGTAGGGTTAAACATTTATTTAAACATGTTAGCATCACATATATTTCTTTAGTGTTATTGTTTTTCTGTGTGAATAAGGTTTGTAAAATATCCTTGTGGTTGGGGGTAATGCCTAAAGTATGGTAAGTGAAAGTGGACCATCTCATTGGGAACAATAGCAAGGTAAGTTCATGATGAAACTTGCACAATTGTTAATAATGGGATTTTGTTGTAACAAACGTTCTATCAAAGGTGTAGAATGCAGTGTCCAGTGGGCTAACTGGCATAGCTTGCACAGATGAGCAGCAACAATGGAATGTCGGGACTCGGAGGAACCTTGAGCCAAAGCGGTTAAACAGCATTGACTTCACACACCATAAGGCCAGTGACCACTATGCAGAAAAGCATCCAGAATGTCTACCCCTGCCTCCCACTCCTGCATTCCACGCACAGGAGGAATTGAATAGGAGCCTGAGACACTTGAATCTGCCTGGGGGAGTCTGCTCTATAAGTGTGTTAATGCTGAACCAACAATAATATCACAGGCAGTAGAATCCCAGGTAAAATTGGACTGAAAGGAATATTTATTTGTGGCTGTACCATGTTAATGTATTTGAACTGATGTGTGTCTCTTCTGTTCAATGCTTTCTAACTCCATATAATAACTTATTATAGATTCTCTACTCTTTCCCAGCCACATGGAGAGCATGTCAAATACAACTGCCAGAAATGCCTGTCCTTCTACAATGAAATTGTGAAACTTGACCCAACCCAGTCGACTGCTTTGGAACAGATCACAAAGGAGCAGACTGCCTCACACTTGCGGCATGACTTAAGGAAGCTTCGAGTTACTGCAAGCTCAGCCACGAAGGTCCCTGTCAGGGAATCCACCAACCCTGGTAAGTTTCTCCAGGAGCATCTGTATCCCAGGTTCCGAGGGAATGTAGCCACACGGTACGGGAAAGATAATGAGCTGATGGCCTCCCAGTGGCTGGAAGACTGTGGATACTCTGTGGACCACAGAGGCACTGTTGTCAGTGTTGAAGAGCCATGGCTAACACCGAACAATGTGAGCTCATGTATAAAACAAAAATATTTTATAGTTATTATCATAGCAATGTTGCATGGTCATACATATGATCTACACATTCTGGTCGTAGTCATACACATTCTGTATAATGTATGAAACATGAAAAACCAAATCTGACACGTTTTCCAATCTAGTGCTAAAGCTAAAACATACCTCTGTCCCATACAGAAGAATCTCTACAAATACTGCATGTGAGTGATGATATACTCCTCTGTAACCCCTCTCTAACTAATTTCTCTGAGAGGTTGTTTTCTTTAATCTATGTCTCTGGGGTTGCCTCTATAGTGCAGCAGGGGCTAATATGAGGTGCAGTGTTTTGTGATCTGGGCAGCAGCGCTGGCTAGTTAGCTGTACCCAGTCATCATCCTGAGAGGAGGTTAATGTTGTGTGTCTGTGAGCTACTTCCAGTTCCCTTGCCTCTCCTCCGCCTGCCTGCCTCCTCACCGCCCTGTAATTGTGTTGTTACGTCGTAGGATTGTCAGAGGACTCCTGGGCCCCAGTGAAGATGTCTGAACACTGAGCAGCAGTGCCTATGGAGGTTAACTTGACATATAAATTGCTATCTGACTGCCGGGAAAGAGATAAATGGAGCTCACCAGAGAACAGATGCAGGGAGCAGTGACCTGACATCGCTTTTGACAGACTCTCTGTCGACTCTTCCTATCTTCCCCACTTGTTCTTTTTCTCTCTCACTCACTCACTCACTCACTCACTCACTCACTCACTCACTCACTCACTCACTCACTCACTCACTCACTCACTCACTCACTCACTCACTCACTCACTTTCTCTCTGTTTACTTTGTCAGTTGCTACTCCTTGCTTTGATATCTTTACTAGTAGAGTTGCTAGAGACAGAACAGCACCACGGGTCCTATTGGCTTGGTGGGCTGTGTAGGCCTACTAGTGCAGGGATTCTCAGACTGTTTGGGGCCGGGGACCCCTTTTGTGATAGCAACTTCATCAGGGACCCCTTCATAATCAGAACACAACTCAAGTGAGATAAAAAAAATATTTTTTGTTGTTGTTGTAACTTTTAAAGCTAATATCCTGCAATTCTACAAATTTTGCCACGAGGCTTTGTTTTAAAACTTAAATTACAGTGCATTTATGTTTTTAAAAAATTGGGGGGGAATACAAGAAGTGTTGAGATGAAACATTTGTGTAGTACTGAGGATATCAATATCCCTGTGAGCCTCCCAGGCCCATGTTGCCCAGGGTTAAGAACATGAATTGTAGATGAGTCATCTTACATTGTATTGCATTACACCCTCTAAACTTATTTTACGGATCCCTTGGACAAAATTTGTTGCTCATTTAAAAAAAATGAAATGTAAAAGAATATAATTATTATTTTTTTTATATTTTGAGATCTAGCCGTGGACACTCTGTAGTAACTCCACTTTGAGAACCCGTGTCCTAGTATGTAGTAGTACAGACCGGTTGGGGACAGGTTGGTTATACTATACATGATGGTGGTCAATGACTCATGGCCCTAAGGTCAGAGGTCAGGTCACTAAGGCAGCATTTTCACAGGCAGCCGAATTCTGATCTTTTGCCCAATTATTGGAAAAAGACCTGATCTGATTGGTCAAAAGACTAGTTGAAAAAGTTTAAAATTGGGCTGCCTGTGTAAAAGCAGCCTAAGGTCATTGAAAGAGATAAGAACATTTAGGTCAAATGAATGTTGTGTTATTGCCCAGATGATTAGCACTGACCTCGCAGTTAGACAAGGAACCATCATCTTACAGTTATGTTTCCCAAGAGGATGTTGTTCAATCTCTATATGCTGTTAAGGAAACATCTGCCACTTTTATCTATCTTCATACAGTAATACAGCTGATCACGCTGCACATTACACTTCTAGTTAATGTGCTCAGTTTGAAGCAGCAAAACAGATTCTGTGCCTCCATGCTCCAGCTCTTACAGTAGCCATTACAATCCAGCTTTGTTTGTTTGTGCAGCTGAGGAGACAAAAGGGTTAATGACCAATTGATATCATGTTAGGATGTGGAGATGTTGTAATACTGTGTGTGTGTGTGTGGCTTTTTGAGGTCACCCTCTCAGCAGTCAGTTGGCAGGGCATTGTGTACACGAGCAGCACATCTGCTATTTTGTAGCGTGGCGCTGGACTGGGCAAGGTAGGACAAAAAGGGTGAGATACATAGGAATTTCTTTCGACACACAATAACATTAGTTATTGACTAAGTGACATCCAGGGGTGAATGGAGGACGAGGGTTGGGGGATTGGAGCCTCGCACAAGGACACCAAGATAATGAAACAATGTATTTTACTGCACACGGATACAGTCTCTCGCGCTCTCTCTCTCTTTCTGCTAACACTTGATTTTAAGGGTTCGTAATAAACTATTGATAATGCATTATATATAGTGTGTGTGTATACCATTTATTAATCATTACTCACACATTTATAAACCATTTACTAATCATTTAATAATCAAGTCTTTTTCTAGTCCCTAATCTAATGTGAGTGCTATGTAATACTTAAAAATACTTTCTAAATGTTTTCAGTGATGGTGTTATTTCTCACAAAAGATGGGCATGCCATTGGTAGACATTCCTGCAGTACCTGGTAAAAGAATAAGCACACAACACAGGATATTTTAGGAAATCCATGTTGCATTTATATTTTTGTTCAGTATATATGTGATGTGCCAGGGAATGTTACCACCACACCACGGCTCTGCACACCACCATTGTTATGAACGGAGTAGCTGCGGATCCAACTTTTTTGGATCATTCTTCCTGACAGGTCCCAAAGCTTCTGTGCATGTGCCGTATTCTCAACTTTATGCACAGTCTCTGCTCTGCGCTACAGGTGGCTATATCAGTCCGCTAATACAGGACTAGTAAAGACCCAGTGCACTACTTTTGTAAAGAGCCCTCAGCACCCCTACTTCCCTCTGCTATGTTTAAGTGCATATCCCATTAACCTGATTTGAGATCAATGGTTGGTATGCAGTGGCTGCATGGACGTTTTACCCGTAAAACATGAAGAATTATCATTCAAGATTGACAGAAATGTAAAGGGAGGGTGACCAAAAAAATGTGAATTCGCAGAACATGGTTCGGATCTTCAGCTTCGGAGTAAATAAATCCAAGGGGGCAGGAAGGGGCGGTTACCTACGGATCCGCAGCCTCGACCTATAGCCTAAATTACAGGACATGAGAGGAGTGGAATTAGCTTTGTTCTCATTACAGGACTGGTAAAAAAATGGCAGGCTTTTTTCTACGCCAAATCAGTCTTGTGATGTTGAATTGATTTTGGAAATACTGAATTATCACCTGGCCCTCGTGTGAATAGAAAGGGGTACACTCAGTGTGGCAGGCAAGCCCAGAAGCCATGCAGTGTTTTGGTTGAGTAATGTGCATCCTGGATCATGTGGATGGTGTGTGGAGGTATACGTCCTCGAGGCGGCATGACTACCAAGATGAACAAAACCGTTCCACAGTGACCTTTGCTTGCACACCGTGTGTGTGAGCTCACCAGTCACGGTCCAGGCTCTCTTATTATAACTGTGATCGATGTGTGTGAAATGGTTATCTGGGAAATTGCATCAAGTGGGCTCGGTGGGTGCAGGGTCAATGGATACTACTGTAACTTCCACTCCTCCCCATCGCTCCTTACTGTTGTGATGGAATGACTGTGTTGTTGCTCTCCACACAGGATAGAGGAGACTGGGGACAACTGTAACACAACTGACCCATGTTACATTTGGCATTGCTCTCCACTACAAATGCTTAGCAGTATCCCTTTGAATATTCAATGTCCATTATTAATTAACCTTCATTTGCATTCTGTGTTGTTTTTCTCTCTAGTGGTGCAATGTCAATGTGTGTATTGGAACAGCCTAGTCGAGGTGCCTCCCATCCCTCCGCAGTCATTAAACCGGAAAGAAACTGTAAACAACAAGGCTTTGAAAAGAGCCTCAGGATGTGTTCCAATATCCACACTAGAATGCATGCCCAGTACATTGCTTCATTGTAAGTGATATGCTAGTATTGGAACAGAGCCTTAATGTAAGTAAATGGTATTACTATCCAGTTTGCCACCCACTACATTATGTAGTGGTGATGGTTTACAGTAGGATATCCCAGCAGAGGTCCTCCTAACTCCACTGCTTTTCTGAGCTCCTCTCCTAGAGGCTCCTCTCTAACTGCCTGGGCCCATATTCAGACATCTTCTAAGAGTGCTGATCTAAGATCAGGTCCTCAATGTCTATATACACAATGCACAAATATATTGAGTTGCCCTCAGAACAGACTCAATTTGTCCGGGCATGTACCCTACAAGGTGTCAAAAGCGTTCCACAGGGATGTTGGCCGATGTTGACTCCAATGCTTCCCATAGTTGTCAAGTTGGCTATTTGGATGGTGGACCATTCTCGATACACACGGGAAAGTGTTGTGGGAAAGTGTTGCACATGAAAAACCCAGCAGCGTTGCAGTTCTTGACACACTCAAACCGGTGTGCCTGGCACATACACCCACACCCTGTTCAAAGGTACTTAAATATTTTGTCTGCCCATTCACCCTCTGAATGGCACACATACACAATCCGTCTTATTTGTCTTTAAAATCCTTCTTTAACCTGTCTCCTCCCCTTAATCTACATTAATTTACAGGGATCATAGCTTTTACTTGGATTCACCTGGTCAGTCTAAGTCATGGACAGAGCAGGTGTTCCTAATGTTCTGTACACTCAGTGTAATTCTTATTCACTATGATTTAAAAGGCCAAACTGATCCTGTATCAGCAGCTCTGGAACACCGTGCCAATCCTAATAAATACTGGTTGGAGAGCAGCAGCCCCACATTCCGCACACATCAACACACACAGACACACACACACACACACACACACACACACACACAGACACCTCAGCCCTACATTCCAGAACAACAAGAACTTCCCTTAATCTGCCTCTGAGTCAGAGATGGAGCAACAGTTGGTGGGCGGGATGCGGGAGAGGGCTGCTGGGAGACTACCAGAGGAGAGGAGAGCTCCCCGCTGGCAGCAGTGTGATGTGTATGTAAAATGACGGGAATGTTGGAATTGGATTGATTCTCTACTCGTAGCTCTCCAGGCAGCTCTATAACGAACCACTGACTGAGAAGCAGATTTTGGCAGTTGTGCTGGTTTTCCCCAAAGATGCAGGGCTAAATGCTCAAAACAGATCCTATTACGTTGTTTTTCCCATAATGTTGTGTGTATGTGAGTGTGTATTTGGTTTGTGAAAGGGCGCCTGTTGAACTTGGAAATGCTTTGCAGATGTGCAGAATGTCTATAGTTGAGCCCTGTTGCCATTTGTCTGCCAATTAAACTGTTGTTGGCAGAGAGATGGACATAATTCACCTTGTAAGAGGGTTTGATGGGTTGGGTTCCCACTCTGTACAGATCTGTGTTATTTGTGGGCCAGGTTTTGTGAATGTGTTGCTGTTATCATAAACATTATGCCTCTTATGGTGAGTTATTGACTGATAGATTGATAGAGGCGTGTTAATAGTAATGGCTCCAGTGGGGGTTTGCGCTGACGTGGCCCACACACAGGTAGCAGACTGAAGTGGTCTGGACTGGAATGTAGGAAGTGGCCTATGGTCGTGTTTTTCTCTCTTGCTGCTGGTCGCTATTCTCAATTGATTGCTTTAATTTGGCCTGTAATGCGCCATGACAATATATTGCTGACTATGTACCTGTCCAAGTTATCCACTTCTGATAGTGATGTTTTGAAAGCTGATAAAATGAAGTGAACTGATAACATTGTTGAATTTGTGACTTGAGTAGGACATGTTTTACATTTGTTTTTACACATTTATGAATCTCAACACACCCTGAGAACACAGATGGTCTCTCCTAAGAGATTGTGGTATGTGATTATTGGCCTCTGTTATTCTTAAAAGCATGTACAGTATCTGTTACGGTACAGTAAAATCCCCTGCTAACTATGATGTAATCACTCTGTTGGTATGGATTTACAGTACAGGGGTGCGTAGGGGAAAATCTGGTCTTTGTTTTTAAAACAGTTTTGTTATTTCAGTCTTCTGTGATGCATATAAAGTGTAGTATTGGGATGCAAACTCAAAATGTACTACATTTCAACTCTATATCTGACATGGTACAGGTGTTTTCTTTTTTATAAGCGCCTAACCATGTTTTAAGCGCACAACCATTTGTTTAAGACTACCAAGAAACACTGTGTGACCCTGTTTTAGCTCACTGCAGTAAAATGTTAATAATGACGCCTGCTACACCCATAGAAGAACAAAAGAGGAGACGATTCAATAATAAATAAATAATAATAATAAGTGACTGAAAAGAGTGTCTTGTCTGCACTCAAGTGGATGCGTGTATCGGCATTCCGCAAACAAATAAATCATGCTTCTTGTGATTTGTAATTACCTAAAGATATCCCGCAAAAAGGAAAGGCCTCCAAAGTGTCCAGTGCACCACAAACTGTGTCATGCAGTGAGTATTGAGAAGAACCAACATTTTGGACAGTGACATACACTATATGGCCAAAAGTGTGTGGACACTAATTATTGAGTTCAGGTGTTTCAGCCACACCCATTGCTAACAGGTGCACCACATCCAGCTAAGCCTTTAGTTCCAGTGGAGGGTCGTCTTAATGCTACAAGATACAAAGACATTTTAGACAATTGGGTGCTTCCAACTTTGTGGAAACAGTTTGGTGAAGGCCCTTTCCTGTTCCAGCATGACTGTGCCCCACAGACACACTCCAAAATCTTGTGGAAAGCCTTCCCAGAATAGTGGCGGCTGTTGTAGCCGCAAAGGGGGGCCAGCACCATATTAATGCCCATGGTTTTGGCCCATGGTTTTGGAATGGGATGTCCAACAAGCTCATATAGGTGTGATGTTCAGGTGTCCACATACTTTTTTTTATAGTGTAAACAGAATATTATCAAATTTAAGCTGACACATTCATTTCAAATCTGAGGTGGACAAGTACAGATCTAAAATGTGTGTCACTGTCCATTTATCTTTGGTGTTGACTGTAATAGCATATTGAATTCACATACCTGAGTTTGATCTGATCTTCTACAACTTCCTACCAACCAAAACAACAATTGGCGGAGTAGCGCTACCTGCAGCATCCAGTAAGAATGTTGCATATCTGTTACAGCACATAGGCAACCTCCCTTAGTTGTGCCCAACAGTATCAACACATCCCTCTCTATTTTCCTTTCAACCAAAACCGTTGTGTTTTTCTGAAATGTCACAATGCACTGTTAAGAATTAATGAATTGCTTTACGCTAAACCTCCTATCCAACCTCATAGGTCTCCAACAAAAGGAAACTGCATCCACAAGTCCTGCGCAGTCTCAAGAGATAATTACAATGATATCTTAGTACTGTTAGTACTGTATGTTCATCTGTGATTTAACAGTGCTTTGGTCAAAATAGCAACTCCCCTTTTAATCCTTTCTGCTAAAACAGCTTGTCTAGGACACAATTATGTGTCTCCATTCTTATCAATGATGTTTTCTTGTTAAGCCTTCCAGACAAAGGTACTGATGAAGCTAGACATTATAATTGAGAACCAGCGAGAGCAACTGAGGCTCCTTAATGCTACAAGGCCATCGACCACAGCTGAGGACCTCGACATTCTGCCATCACCTTTAGACTCTGTGGCTGACCTGAAGCTACGTGGATCTCAACAGAGGAGAACTTTCGCAAACAATTGGTATGTTCTCACTGCAAGTATTGTCAGACATATCAGTAATTAAATTGTCAATTACTCAACTAGACATCCTATTTCTGTATGTATGGGTCTAATACATTGGAGAAGACTGTGAGGAGGATGATAGGGCGCATTGGGACCAACAGACTATGGTCCCAGTTCAGTATGAAAGGGAGAATTTTTTTTGCATCCGAAGACATGCCTCTTTTAAGTCATGACAAGTAGGTGCACATTTATACCGGATACCCTAGTAGAACCTTAATTATTTATAGCTCAGAAGACAAACAGCATCTATTTACCCAGAATCCATTGGCCTCCTTGTCCTAAATCTACAGTAGAATACCATATTGTGCTGCTTTACTACTAATTAAACTGAATTATGTGTTTCAATCTCATTCAGAGGCCTGCAACAGATGCCACAGAAGCCAAAATCACTGAGTGTGAGACCGAAATCGGTGAGTGCCTAAAGCATGTGCCATTTAAGGAGGGGGGCAACAAACACAGATCAAAGGTAGGACAGGTGGAGTTCCACATCAGATATTTTGTGTTCATTAACAGTACGCAGCAGTAGCACAAGTGTTTTACTTACTTGAAAATGTTGTTCTTCATTGTAATTTCTCTGAATAATTCATTTGTATGATCGACTCCGTCGTAGCTCGCTAACACAACAGCTGGATGTTTAGCCTAGTGTAGCTAAATACCGTAGTAATCCACGAAGCAAAACACTAGCGAAGTAACAGCAGTAGCTATGACTTACCACATGCAAGTTATGCCTAACTATACATTAGTAACTATTTTCATTTTTTTATTTCACCTTTATTTAACAATGTAGGCTAGTTGAGAACAAGTTCTCATTTACAACTGCGACCTGGCCAAGATAGAGCACAGCACTTCGACACATACAACAACAAAGAGTTACACATGGAATAAACAAACATACAGTCAATAATACAGTAGAAAAAATAAAAAAATAAGTCTATATACAGTGAGTGCAAATGAGGTAAGATAAGGGAGGTAGGGCAATAAATAGGCCATGGTGGCGAGGTAATTACGAAATAGCAATTAAACACTGGAATGGTAGATGTGCAGAAGTTGAATGTGCAAGTAGAGATACTGGGGTGCAAAGGAGCAAGATAAATAAATACAGTATGGGGAGGTAGTATGATGGGCTGTTTACAGATAGGCTGTTTACAGATGGGTCTACTTCATGGGTACAGCCATGTTTGTTTACTTCACCACTATCCCATAATGTTAGGTAACTTTCTTATTCTGTAACATTACTTGTCAAAATTGACACATCTGTCTCCAGAGAAGAAGAGAGTCGCAGATAAATAGAAAGAGCTCTGTGTGCCCAAATGGTGTGAGCGAGCACGAGCTGACTGTGCCCCACAATGAAATGTTATTAGTTCAATGATGAGTTTTAACACTAAGTTACTTTGTTTCAGACTACAGCACCTAAAATGATGGCGAGAGACGGAAGCCCAAGGAGAGAGAAGGAGCACAAGCACGGAGTCGACCCTAATGCTTTTTGACTAAAGAGGACATTTAGTATCTCCAGTGATTTTATTAAATGGGTCCAGTGGTAAAAAAAAGGGAAATACTAGGGAAGTAGTAATGTAATTAGTTGCTAATCCAATTATAGTTCATCAATAGTTAGTAATTAACAGTTTTATATTGTATTTTGTATTTCCTTGTTGGTTAAATAAATTAAATGTTATCTATAATAGTCCCCTTTTCAGTCATGTAAATAGTTACCAATCCAAGTATAGTTCATCAAAAGTTAGTAATTAACAGTTTTATATTGTATTTCCTTGTTGGGTAAAAAAAATATATATATAGTTGAAATTTCCTGTCTTTATTAGTTGAAGCCATCATCGCATATAACACCTATTACCGTTAACCAACGTTTGTTAAACATTGGCGGACGTTGATGGACGTTTGAAACCCAACCAAACCAAAGTTGTAAAATACACCTATTATAAACATTTGCCAATGTTTGTTAAATGTTGGTGGATGTTCATTAACATTTAAAAGGAACTAATAGCCAACGTTGTAAATTACACTAATACCAACTTTAACCAAAACATTGATTACACCTATGAGAAATGTTTACAAAATGTTATCTGTCCCCAAAATCGAACATTTATCTGAATACCAATCCAACACCTACATTTTCTTTTTTTATGAAACCCATTTTTGCTACCTGGGTGATGTATAACAGTGCCAACATACTTGTTTTACTACATAGGAAAGTATGCAATGTGTTGTGTTTGATTAATGTCTTGCCGAATTAAAAGCATGTCATGTGAAGGCTTGTAAGAGTTGCATTTTGACAGGCTGTTTCGAAGACAGTCACAACCCAAGTCTCATGTGAGTACCGAAAAGGCTCCCAGCTGAGTTGCATACGAGTACCCAAGAGAGTCCCATGGTACTCATGTCCAATAGCTGTACCAAAACAGATTGGGCACTAGGTACCATGACAACCGCATCTTTCAGTGAGACAATAAGTAGTTTGTATTCAATGAGCTACATGTTTGTGTATGTAGTGTATGATCACAACAACATAATCATTATTTACAAAACAGAAACTCTTATCTAAAGTAACCTCAACCACTGTTTTAATTATCTAACAGCTTTTCATTCATGTTCATTTGAAGTTTGGTACATGCTTCCTAATGATGGTGTTTCTTTGATCACACTGGAGCGTGTGTGTGTGTGTCTACCACCAGCAGAAAAAAGACCAGTTGTTTTTCTCTTTCATTAAGCAGATAATCTCACATTGATTAACAAAGCTCATTACAATTTCCAATGCAGCACAAGCTGCTGATCTAATTTCTATAGCGCTATAGGATCTAACAATCTGCCATGTTGAGGAGTAAACTGCTTGTCTTTTTTCTCTTACTCTCTTTTCAGATATCTGAGTCATTCTACATTATCCTTGACTGATACACCTCTCTGCTGTTTTTCAAGGAGGAAGCACATATAGTTTAAGAAGGAAGTTTACATACACTTAGGTTGGAGTCATTAAAACTCGTTTTTTAACCTCTCCACAAATTTCTTGTTAACAAACTATAGTTTTGGCAAGTCGGTTAGGACATCTACTTTGTGCATGACACAAGTAATTCTAACAATTGTTTACAGACAGATTATTTCACTTATAATTTAAAGGGGCGGCAGGGTGTTAAAGGGGCGGCAGGGTGGCCTTGTGATTAGAGCGTTGGACTAGTTACCGAAAGGTTCAAATCCCTAGCTGACAAGGTACAAATCTGTCGTTCTGCCCCTGAACGGGCAGTTAACCCACTGTTCCTAGGCCGTCATTGAAAATAAGAATTTGTTCTTAACTGACTTGCCTAGTAAAATAAAGATACATTTTTTTTTTTTTAAAAGCTTGGTTGCAAATGGGTCTTCCAAATGGACAGTGACCCCAAGCATACTTCCAAAGTTGTGGCAAAATGGCTTAAGGACAAAAATGGGCCAAAATTCACCCAACTTATTGTGGAAGGCTACTTGAAACGTTTGACCCAAATTAAACAATTTAAATACAATGCTATCAAAATCGAATTGAGTGTATGTAAACTTCTGACCCACTGGGAATGTGTTGAAAGAAATGAAAGCTGAAATAAATAATTCTCTCAACTATTATTCTGACATTTCACATTCTTAAAATAAAGTGGTGATCCTAACTGACCTAAAACAGGGCATTTGTACTCTGATTAAATGTCAGGAATTGTGAAAAACTGAGTTTGAATGTATTTGGCTAAAGTGTATGTACACTTCCGACTTCAACTGTACCTGCAGGTTCATGAGCATGCATGTATGGCCCAGTACATCACTGGGGCCAAGCTTCCTGCCATCCAGGACCTCCATACTAGGTGATGTCAGAGGAAGGGCCAAAAAATTGTCAAAAGCTCAAGTCACCCAAGTCATAGACTGTTCTCTCTGCTTCTGCACGGCAAGCGGTACCGGAGCGCCAAGTCTACGTCCAAAACTGTCACGCCCTGATCTGTTTCACCTGTCCTTGTGCTTGTCTCCACCCCCTCCAGATGTCTCCCATCTTCCCCACTTATCCTCTGTGTTTTCTGCCAGTTCGTCTTGTTTGTTCAAGCCTACCAGCGTTTTGTGTCTCAGCACCTGCCTTTCCCAGTTTCTCTTTTCTCGCCTTCCTGGTTTTGACCCTTGCCTGTCCTGACCCTGAGCCTGCCTGCAGTCCTGTACCTTCGCTCCTACTCTGGATTATCGACCCCTGCCTGCTTTGACCTGTCTTTTGCCTGGCTCTGTTGTTACAATAAACATTGTTACTTCACACAGCCTGCACTTGGGTCTTACCTTGATCCCTGATAAAAATCTCTGCTTAACATCTTCTACCCCTAAGCCATAAGACTGCTGAACAATTAATCAAATGGCCAGCCAGAATACTTGCATTTGTGTTTACACTCCTGCTGCTTGCTGTTTATTATCTGTGCATTGTCACTTTACCCCTACCTAGAAATGACCTCGACTAACCTGTGCCCCCGCACATTGACTCTGTACCAGTACCCCCTGTATATAACCTCATTATTGTTATTTTATTGTGTTACTTTTTTTTACTTTAGTTTATTTAGTAAATATTTTATTAACTCTTATTTTCTTAAAACTGCATTGTTGGTTAAGGGCTTGTAAGTAAACATTTCACAGTAAGGTCTACTAAACCTGTTGTATTTGGCACATGTGACAAATAAAATGTGATTTGATTTGCATGCTCCTGAACAGTAGTCTGCATCATCCTTTTGCCATCATACTGTACACTTAATTTCACTCCCCCAACATCGACTTGGGTTTATAGAGGAGGTCTAAGAGGCGCACTAACAGTAGGTTATAATCGCTACTGAACTGTCTGCTCTCTGTGACTTGTGCTGCAACACAGTGTTAATATAAACCATCCATTATATCCCATCAAGACCTACATTTATAACATATTGTGCTGTTGTTGTAGCATTGCTGTATAGAATTTATAGGGTTATGGCTGGGTTTAGGATTGAACCAAGGTGTGGACATGAAGCTAGGGTTAGGGTCAGCTAGAACCACACAATCAGATGCTGACTGTTGTGTTTGTATACTGCACAGTAAGCACAGGCTGAAATAGGTGTTCTGTGGTTCTATCTCTACAGATCTACCCTTTACTCAGTGGTTACTTACTGTATGTCTCTTTTCTTTCCCTAGTGCTCAGAGGACTCAATCTCTTTGGTGTTTTTCTCCTGAGCTGTAGACTGAGAGATGTCCCTACGAGATAACAGATGTTTTTTTGTATCCCCCAACACACAGAGAGACAAATGCTCTTGCCCATGAACATTTTTGCTAGTACCAAGACTGTGAACACTGCTGCACTACATTCCTGAAGGAATTACATTTCTAACCCTCTCAAACTTCAGTGATGGATATACTTAGAATCTTTCATTTCTAGGGAACTAGCTATGGTTCTGTGGCTACACTGCATTGTATTTTTACTATGGCACTATTTAAAAGTACATGCCAAAAAATTATTTGCCCGGTTTATGTGTGTCTCATATTTTGTAGACTGTGTAGATGCAGGAGGCTGCTGTGTGTGTGTGTCACGTCCAGGCCTGAGATGACAGGCTGGAGTGTTTAGTTTTGGTGTAGGGTTTTTTCTGTTCTAGGTTATATATTTCTATGTTGGGGTAATGGTTCCCAATTAGAGGCAGCTGAGTGTCGTTACCTCTAATTGGGAACCATATATATGTTTGTGGGTTATTGTTTGGTCATAGCTTTGTTTGTGTGAATAGTTATGTTCAGCGTTACGGTCTTTGTTTTTTTGTCCCAGTTACATTCTAAATAAATATGTATACTGGATGCCTCGCTGCGCCTTGGTCTGTCCTTCACGGAGATCGTGACAGAATAACCCACCATAAAAAGACCAAGCAGCGAGAGAACCGGGAGTACTGGACCTGGGAGGAGGAATTGTTTAGAGACGGACCCTGGGATCAGCCTGAAGAATATCGCCGTCCAAGAGAAGAGCTGGAAGCAGCGATAGCGGAGCGGCGATATTATGAGGAACTACATGGAGTATGGAACCCGGAGAAGGAAAAGTTTGTTGGAACTCGCCTGGCTAGGAAGCCCGAAAGGGGGGGGGGGCACACAGGGAGTTTGGCCGGTTCAGGATGGACTCCTGAGCCAACTCCTCGTGCTCTCTGGAGGGAGCGTCGGAGGGAGCGTCGCACTGGTAAGACGCCGTGCTATGCAGTTTTGCGCACGGTGTCTCCAGTGCGCGTTCACAGATTCCAGCGCCACTCATCTGTCAGGGGAGGGTGAGTGTGCAGCCTGGAAGAGTGGTGCCGGCTCAGCGCTCCTGGTCTCCGGTGCACCTCCTTGGACCAGGATATCCTGCACCGGTTCTGCGTACTGTGTCTCCGGTGCGTGTCCATAGCCCTGTGCGAGAGATTCCAGCTCCACTCATCTGTCAGGCTACGGTGAGTGTGCTGCCTGGAAAAGTGGTGCAGGTTCTGCGCGCCAGGTCTCCAGTGTGCCTGTTGGGACCGAAATATCCTGCGTCGGCTCTGCGTGCGGTGTCTCCTGTTCACGCGCACAGCCCGGTGCACGACATTCCAGCTCCCATCATCCATGAGGCAAGGGTGAGTGAACAGCCGGGGAGAGAAGTACCGGCTCCACGCACAAGGTCCCCTGTACGCTTAGATAGCCCAGTACATCCAGTCCCTGCTCCGCGCACCTGGGACAGGAAGGCCCACCCGACTTTTCTGGTCCCTTTGGGGGGGGGGTACTGTCACATCCAGGCCTGAGATGACAGTGTTGAGTGTTTAGTTTTGTTTTTGGTGTAGGGTTTTTTCTGTTCTAGGTTATATATTTCTATGTTAGGGTAATGGTTCCCAATTAGAGGCAGCTGAGTGTCGTTACCTCTAATTGGAACCATATATATGTTTGTAGTTTTCTTTAGGGGTTTGTGGGTTATTGTTTGGTCATAGCTTTGTTTGTGTGAATAGTTATGTTCAGCGTTACGATCTTTGTTTGTTTTGTTGTTTTTTTGTCCCAGTTACGTTCTAAATAAATATGTATACTGGATGCCTCACTGCGCCTTGGTCTGTCCTTCACGGAGATCGTGACAATGTGATTGACTGCCTCCACTGAGCTGTGAGTGTGATCTGGCAGGCTGAGCTCCCGAGGTCTGACCCTCCTGCGGTGGGCTTTAACACAGGCCTTAACTCCTCTATCTGGGCCGGCCAGGGTGGTCCACACACACACACTCACACAAAACACACCCGTGTGCTCATCTTGGCGCTATTTACATACATACATTACCATAGATCATACCTGTTAAGGTGGATACAAGGGCGTTTGATGAAACCCTCTCAATCATCACTGATGGAATGTGTTGTGGTAGCTAGCTACAGAAAAGGGGGTCTGGTCTGACAGGTCTGGAGACTCTCCTGGGCTGGAGGAAAAGTGACTGATGGCGCCTAACACTACAGCTCCTTTGCTAACTCCAGCACATTGATGTGAACACCCCCCATCATCCTCTTTTCTCTATTTCTCTCTGCTACCTGCTCATGCTGCTCAAGTGGGTGTTTTAAATGTGATATATATCATTACAGAACAATAACACACTAGCACAGAAAGCATGTCTTCCTTTGTTAGCGTACGGACTCTTAAATGTTAAACAAAGAGAGAGAGAGGCTGCCATGGTACACTGATCCCCTCTCTCTCTCTAGTTAATATGCATTTCATTAGCAGGCCTGCTATGAGCCCTGCTCTTTTGGCTTGTCTCCTCAGATCTCAGCGTGACTCCCACAGGGACCATTTCTAATGATTCTCATGGAAGGCAGCACGTACAAATACACTTCACATCTAGTCACATTGAAATGTATGGAATCTGCGTCACACCATTCTTATCCCTGTTCCTAAGTGAGATGGATGCAGCTGAGGGTTTTTAATATATACTCTGTGTGTGGGGCAGATGCCCTTAAGTCTGGAAATTGATTGGTCCAGGAGCTGCTTCCTTAGACTGGCTGGTGAGGCAGGCAGGCGTGGAGGATAATCTTATTTAAAGCATGCCATTACCCCCACCCTCCGGTCATTTTAAAGGCCTATTTTATTTAACAAGGGGAGGGAGTGTCTGGGAAGAGTGAAAACTGTGTCTGCTTAGGTAAAAATCACTCTTTGCACATTGCACACTCTTTCTTTCTCTCACTGCCCCCCTTCTCCTCTCTCTCTCTCTGGAGAGGTACAGCTGTCACAGTGTCACTTTTCCCATCCATAATTGAGGAGTGCACAGTGCACAAAGCCCTGAAACCGTGTCATCCACTTCCAATTGCTCCTGTTGAATAATCAGCCAGAACCAATGGGGACTGTAGGACAGGGAGGAATCTGCCCATGAAGCTGCCTGTCCTGTGTCACTGGGTTGAATAGTCAGCCCCAGGTCCCCCTCCATCCCCAGGACTAACATTCCCCTGGTCCAGTTGCTCCAGATATGTTATGTACGGGCAGACCTGACCTCAGTGGTCAGCTGTGAGAGGCAGTCGGCAGTCATTGTGTCGTGTGTCTGTTTGGGGGTCATAAGGTCGTAGGATTGGAGTGTCTGGATGGAACATGAAACTAAACACCAGTGCTCATCTGGTCCTGACTTTCACTCTGGGGTTATGGTAATTATGGTGGTGGAGTTGAATGGATCAAGTTAACCTCGAAATGATCAGTGCTTTGACTCAGCCATTCTCAATACCACTGGCAAAATTGTTAATATATTATCTTACATTTACTGTAATTCTATTATTATATATGGTTATATTACCTACTACTATTACCTCTTTGGTGCTAAGCATTTGCTAAGAGTACATTATTTGATAATTAAAATCTACATTTTAGTCTATGGTGGGTTACCTTTATTCAAGCCAAATCAGTGTTTATTAGTGAACAAACGCTACCAGCTCCAAGATTAATTAACCACTGTGAGGTACAGTATCAGGAGATGTTTAATTAACCACTGTGAGGTACAGTATCAGGAGATGTTTAATTAACCACTGTGAGGTACAGTATCAGGAGATGTTTAATTAACCACTGTGAGGTACAGTATCAGGAGATGTTTAATTAACCACTGTGAGGTACAGTATCAGGAGATGTTTAATTAACCACTGTGAGGTGCAGTATCAGGAGATGTTTAATTAACCACTGTGAGGTACAGTATCAGGAGATGTTTTCTTTCTTTCCCCCTTACCCGCTTTCTCCTCTTTCCTTCTGTCTTCACTCTCCCTCACTCCTTTTCTCTCCTCTCTCTCTTTCTCTCCTTCTCCCTTTCTCTCTCTCTCCCCTCTTTCTCACTCTCTACCTTTCTTTCCCTCGTACTCTCTCCTTTTCCTCCCCCTTCCTCCTCCTCCCTCCCCTCTCTCTTCTGATAGCAGGACCTCAGCTCCACCTCACAGTGTCAGGAAACAAAGCAGGTGGAGACGTCCCAGGGAGCTGTGTGGTGGCGTGTGTGTGTGTGTGTGTGTGTCCGCGTGTGGTTTGCGATGGCGACTGAGACATCCATCCCCCTCCCCTGTCTTTGCATAATTAACCATCACCCTTCAGGAGCATCATGATTCACACAGTACTGTCTCAGGTGGAGGACCCTGATAATAATACTAGCCAACCCAGGTCATTCACAAACAGATTCATGTGGTCCTTTAGAAACTCTTTAGAAAGACATGTCAGAGTGCAAAGACAGGAAAGCTGTTAAATGAAAATCACTCAAAAACTTTGGTATATTTTCCATTAGTCCACCCTTGATAAAGTCCCAAATTGTTTTGCATGCCAGCAGTCAAAATGCATTACCGACAATGTTCTATATGATCAAAAACCAAGGAATGTTCCGTCCTTACACATGAAGGTATTGTGTTTTCTAAGCACAGTAATCGGATAGATATAATTATTATGTAGTAGTGTGTGTAAAACTACCACTTCACAGGCATTTGGACAGGACACCCAAGCTCTTGGCTGAGAGTGGAGGTCCTCCATAACATGTGATGTTATGGTTCCCTGATCAGGGGTCCTGGTGGAACTATCCTACTGTGCACACACTGGTTGAATCAATGTTGTTTCTACTTAATTTCAATGAAATTGTGTTGAACCAACGTGGAATAGACATCTGTTCCCAGTGGGATAATACACCCACTGCAATAGAGCCCAGTGTTGGTGAGTTATCAGTGTGATATGGAGAGGAGAGGGATCTCATGTTAAGATTTATCTCCCTCTCCTCTCTGTCATAACTTATGGAACCATGAAGCGGTGTCACACACCAAGATTCTGAGGAGAGCGTGACTGATTTTGTTTTATGACCAGGACTGGAACTCACTGGGAGACAGCCCACTGGTCCTCAATGTCACTTTAATAGTGTTTTTATGTACTTAACATTTTTAAGAGATTTGTGTGTTTTCAAATGTTTTTTTTCACTTTCTGTGTGTGACATAGAGGTGGGTCAGTGTGTGACTGGAAGGATGGAGATCACGTTATACATCACGCGCCGTAAAAACAGTCATACATGGAAGAGTGGTTTCGTATGGTATCTCTTGTATGTTATTCACACAAAAATCTGTTAAATGACTTAACTTTATAATGTTACGGGAAATAGTGGTTGTGAATGTGCAATAATTCATTGATACTGTTACTTTAATATTGACTCCACTGTTATACATTGCTCCTAAAAGCATCCCCATTATGTCTATAGCCCATATTACAGACATAGTTTGTCCCATGATCCTAGAGCGGACTAGTTTTCCATCGTCTCTGTCACGTTAATTCTGAATGATTTCTCTTTTTCTGTATTCCTGAATGGCCTGACAGGCTGAGTGTCCTTGTCTGAATCTCACTGAGCTGTCTGGGGGAACGAGGGAGAGTGTGCTCCTCGGTGTGTGTGTGTGTTTGTGTGTGTGTCCCCGCATGCATCCGCGTGTGTCTGTGTGAATGCCTACGTGTGCGTGTGCGTGCACGTGCGTCCGCCCATGCGTGTGAGTGTGTGTCCATGTGTATGTGTGTACAGTGAAACCTCCCAGCCCGGTGCTCTGGGCCTGAGCGGCGGTCCTCAGACATCCTGTGTTTATCTGGTGAGTAATCAGGTAATTGATCATAGAGACAGGTAATTATTCCTATGCCACACTCCCTGGCAAACTAACAGCCCAGCTAGAAGGATCCATCTAATTCCAGTCTCCAACACAGTGGAGGAAGAAAAAGTGAGTAAGAAGCCCCGTTTAAACTTGTGTCCTGATCTTGTCCACGTTCTGATTGTGCTCACATTTTTAGACAGGTGTAGATAATCAAAAAGACACATTTTGATCGGATTGTGATCAGCTCATCCTGCCCACCTCATTAACCATTAACAGGTGGCACCATTGATTGATTACATCAATATGTGTCTTACAATAAATAAATGGGGGCGGGCGTGTGTGCGGCAGATGGCCACATCACCAGATGCACAATGACTACAACTAAACGGTAGATCAAAATGTACTAGCATTCAAAATCTTCAGGTCATTTGTGAGCTTCGCCTTCCTGTTTCAGTCATAATCAATATCTGTCAGTGCAATACAGGTGAGGTACTAATTTCTGCTATCACATTCACATCTGAATATGCAACTGCAATTGTACAGTACAGGGGATGCAATAGTCTCCTGCTTAATAGTCTCTGTGTCCTCTATATATTTCCTCGGAGTGATATGTTTCTGGTCTACATGGTTTGAAAGGTGAGCTGCCTGTAGACTGTGACAGAGTGCTTACAACTGGGCTTTTCCTTCCTCCTCCGTCTTTCCCTCTGGCCCTGCCTGACTACATCACAGCACCATCCTCTCAGCCTCCCATCCTCTCAGCCTCTCATCCTCTCAGCCTCTCAGCCTCCCAGCTTCATTTGTGTAATTTAGTTTTTTTCTGGGTTAGTGGGTAAACCAATCTCCTTACATATATCCCCCTGTCTGCACTCTGCCTTGATTTATGAACATCTGATAACCAGAGCAGAGCTTTGGAGCCAATTCTAACCTGTCATTAAGATGGTGTAGGGGTGTTTCATTTTTACAGACAAATGGTTCATTCCAGTCCAAGGTAAATTCAGTCAGTGTTCCCTCTCAGTGTACTGTGGAGGAGAGGAGCGATTCATCCTGTTGGTTTTTATGTGGTGAATAGATCAGACAAAGGGAAAGGGTTGTGGTAATATTGTGCCGCACAGCCGTCTCTGCACTAAAATATAGTTTTCCCCTCACCACTATGTTTCTTTGTCGTTGTTCATATTCATGAGTGAGAGCATAGTCGTGGGAAGTAGGGGTGCTGAGAGTGCTGCAGCACACCCGGGAAAATCCGAATTTCAAAAAATATATTAATACCAACTCAAAAAAAATGTATATTTGTACAAAAGTAGTGCACTGGGCCTTTACTAGTATTGCATTAGTAACCGATATAGCCTTCTGTAGCACATGTACAGCGCCGCAATATACTGAATCTCAGTTTATTGCATCAATCATGCATGCATTGTAATGCTGGTGCGGTAAAATAATCCAGTCCAGTTTAATGAATTCCAGTGTAGACTAATCCATGTGTAGGCTGTGATCCAATGTAAGTGGAGAAGGCTAAAACGTGGTCAGATCAAAATAGTGGCACGAAGTCTCCTGTTGAACGGAGGAGTTGTCCATGGTGCTGTCATTCAAGGTCCTTTATTTACCCTGTTTGTAATGAGCACGGGACTGTTGCATTTTGGCTTCTGCTCAGATGGATGATGCCAGCGGGGAACACATGCTGTATACAGACATACACCACGGAACAGACCTACCACAGATCTTACTTGCAGTGGTGTAGTGATCTTTTTTTAGATGAGGAAGCGCAAAAATGTGTAAATAACATCATCATTTCATCAAAGTTTGTACCCACAAATACAGTATATTGAACAGCTATCATGGCTCTCCAACCCTGTTCCTGGAGTGCTACCGTCCTGAGGGTTTCACTCCAACCCCAGTTGTTACTAACCCGATTAATTTTATAAACCAGCCTATTTTTATAATCAGGTGCGATAGATTAGGATTGGAATGAAAACCTACAAGATGGTAGCTCTCCAGGAACAGGGTTGGAGAGCCATGTTCTAAAATATGCATAACATGCATCCTCCAATTGCAACGTCTGCCTATGCCCGCACATACTGTCTCAAGAAAAAGTTATATTTTTAATTCCCTCAAACACCAAGTTAGGCATACCTAATTTCAAAATAGGCCATCATCATCACTGTCAATGGTGAATGATAATTATTAACGTTTTACAGGTGAAACGGCATCTGCATGCCAATCATTTGATTGATCTCAGTCAGTTACATGGGAATAGCCTATGCATTTCCATCTTCTTGAATGACTGTTTCGTGAGCAAATTACAGCAGATGTTGTTATCAAACTATTAACCTTTCTTGTATTTTGTTTCAATCAAAGCATATATTCTGCCTAGTGGCTCTGAGTTTTGGTGCGTTATAATTTTCTGGGACTACTCAGCTTTAGCTAACCATCCTAAAATCTCATTATAAATTAGCTGTTTTTTTTATGTCATAGGCCTGCTATGCTATTCGGTTCTGTTATATATAATACTTATTCATCGTTATGGGATCTTGCAAGACATTGATTCAGCTTTGATCTAACATTACTAAACGAGCACCACTGTGGAAAATGATAATCTCCTATTTGTAATAATAATAATAATAATAATAATAAGGGATGAGTAGGACTATTAGGCGTAGGCAACATATCTTGATGAAGGTTATTTTAAACGATTGGAGCGCACTTCGTGGTTCTAAAAGGACAGCGCTAAATAAATGTTGATTTGATTAGCTTGAACACATCGCTACAATATACAGTACCAGTCAAAAGTTTGGACACATCTACTCATTCAAGGGTTTTTCTTTATTTTTACTATTTTCTACATTGTAGAATAATAGTGAAGACATCAAAACTATGAAATAACACATATGGAATCATGTAGTAACCAAAAAAGTGTTAAACAAATCAAAACATGTTTTATATTTTAGATTCTTCAAAGTAGCCACCCTTTGCCTTGATGACAGCTTTGCACACTCTTGGCATTCTCTTAACAAGCTTAATGAGGAATGCTTTTCCAACAGTCTTGAAGGAGTTACCACGTATGCTGAGCACTGATTTTCCTTCACTCTGTGGTCCAACTCACCCCAACCCTCAATTGGGTTGAGGTTGGGTGATTGTGGAGGCCAGGTCATCTGATACAGTACTCCATCACTCTGCTTATTGGTCAATTAGCCCTTACACAGAGAGATGTGTTTTGGGTCATTGTCCTGTTGAAAAACAAATTATCGTCCCACTAAGTGCAAGCCAGATGGGATGCCGTATCACTGCAGAATGCTGTGGTATCCATGCTGGTTAAGTGTGCCTTGAATTCTAAATAAATCACTGACAGTGTCACCAGTAAAGCACCCCCACAACCTCACATCTTCTCCTCCATGCTTCATGGTGGGAAACACACATGCGGAGATCATCCGTTCACCTACTCTGCATCTCACAAAGACACAGCGGTTGGAACAAAAAATCTCAAATTTGGACTCATCAGACCAAAGGACAGATTTCCACCAGTCTAATGTCCAATGTGTTTTTCTTGGCCCAAGTCTCTTCTTCTTATTGGTGTCCTTTAGTAGTGGTTTCTTTGCAGCAATTCGACCATGAAGGCCTGATTCACGCAGTCTCCTCTGAATAGTTGATGTTGAGATGTGTCTGTTACTTGAACTCTGTGAAGCATTTATTTGGGCTGCAATCTGAGGTGCAGTTAACTCTAATGAACTTATCCTCTGCAGCAGAGGTAACTCTGGGTCTTCCTTTCCTGTGACGGTCCTCATGAGAGCCAGTTTCATCATAGCGCTTGATGGTTTTTGTGACTGAACTTGAAGAAACTTTCTTGAAATGTTCTTGAAATGTTCTGCATTGACTGGCCTTCGTGTCTTAAAGTAATGATGGACTGTCGTTTCTCTTTGCTAATTTGAGCTGTTCTTGCCATAATATGGACTTGGTATTTTACCAAATAGGGCTATCTTCTGTATACCACACCCACCTTGTCACAACACAACTGATTGGCTCAAACGCATTAAGAAGGAAAGAAATTCCACAAATACATTTTTAACAAGGCATACCTGTTAATTGAAAGGCATTCCAGGTGACTACCTCATGAAGCTGGTTGAGAGTGCGCAAAGCTGTCATCAAGGCAAAGGGTGGCTACTTTGAAGAATCTCAAATATAAAATATATTTTGATTTAAGACTTTTTTGGTTACTATAGGATTCCATGTGTTACTTCATAGTTTTGATGTCTTCACTATGATTCTACAAGTAGAACATAGTAAAAATAAAGAAAAACTCTGGAATGGGTAGGTGTGTCCAAACATTTGACTGGTACTGTACCTATTACAGAATAAAAGAAAACAGAGGGCTTAACTATCAATCCATATAATTTATTTGCATAGATTTAATCATCAAATCATTTAGCCAAGTAGTGAACATAAATCATTACCAGTGGCATGTATTCATGGATGCCAAGGGAAGCCAGGCTCCCCCAACAATTTTACCAATAAATATATATTTTTTTAAACATTAAATCATTTATCTTTAGTCTTTCTGTGTTTCATAATTTTCCTTCAATTCGGCGAGCAAATGTGCCAATCAGCATTGAGCTAAACTGAGCAAGCTCAACTGTGAATGGTCCTGGCACACCAACAAAAAGTGTCAAGGGAAGCCTGCTTGGATTTGGTGTCACTCCTATCAAATCCCATTGAGAGCATACATCATCGACAGAACTTGAATTGTTGCATCTCCTTGTGTTGTCCAACGGTGGCTAGTTAGACAGCTAGCTAAAATTGTCCCTTTCCTATATTAGCCATGGATGGAGATAGGGATTTGGACTTTTACTTAATTCTCCGTACTGGTCAATGATTATAAAGGCTATTCTGATCCAACCATTAATTCATACATTGTTGTGCCCCTGGACTTAGAGGATGGAAGTTCAATATGTAGTTAGATGTAGAAGGCTAATGTTAACAAGCTAATGAATGGAAGTTATGCTTGCGAGCAAGCATTTTAGCCAGGTAGCGTGGGACAACAAAAAATAAAAGTGTATACTGTATGACAGAGTGATAGACCGTTTCATCAACATGAAAGTGAGGAGGATGGCATTGGCTTTTCTCTACAAGTAGGGTGAGTCAAAATGTTTTATTACTTGCACTAATGCCCACGGACACACACACACACACACACACAGAAATCAGAACTTTCGACAGCCACATCATATTTATCTTACGTTGATTGGACTAAATTGTTTTTGGTATCTTTTAGTTGCCACTGTATTAGACTAAGCAGAGGTGATTTGATGGTGCTGGAATAGTGGAGCCATCTCCTGTTTTCTTTGCGACTTGCGGTAACTCTCTGTGGTTCTAAATCAATTGTTGTTGGAAACATTAACTTGCTTGACCATGCTGTAGGTCATGTACCTGTCTGTTACTGTACAGTCGTGGCCACAAGTTTTGAAAATGACACAAATACTAATTTCCACAAAGTTTGCTGCTTCAGTGTCTTTAGATATTTTTGTCAGATGTTACTATGGAATACTGAAGTATAATTACAAGCATTTCATAAGTGTCAAAGGCTTTTATTGACAATTACATGAAGTTGATGCAAAGAGTCAATATTTGTAGTGTTGACCCTTCTTTTTCGAGACCTCTGCAATCCGCCCTGGCATGCTGTCAATTAACTTCTGGGCCACATCCTGACTGATGGCAGCCCATTCTTGCATAATCAATGCTTGGAGTTTGTCAGAATTTGTGGGTTTTTGTTTGTCCACCCGCCTCTTGAGGGTTGACCACAAGTTCTCAATGGGATTAAGGTCTGGGGAGTTTCCTGGCCATGGACCCAAAATATCGATGTTTTGTTCCCCCAGCCACTTAGTTATCACTTTTGCCTTATGGCAAGATGCTCTATCATGCTGGAAAAGGCATTGTTCGTCACCAAACTGTTCCTGGATGGTTGGGAGAAGTTGCTCTCGGAGGATGTGTTGGTACCATTCTTTATTCATGGCTGTGTTCTTAGGCAAAATTGTGAGTGAGCCCACTCCCTTGGCTGAGAAGCAACTCCACACATGAATGGTCTCAGGATGCTTTACTGTTGGCATGACACAAGACTGATGGTAGCGCTCACCTTGTCTTCTCCGGACAAGCTTTTTTGGCGAGAAGTGGCTTCTTTGCTGCCCTTCTTGACACCAGGCCATCCTCCAAAAGTCTTCACCTCACTGTGCGTGCAGATCAACTTTAGGAGATGGTCCTGGCGCTTGCTGGACTTTCTTGGGCGCCCTGAAGCCTTATTCGCAACAATTGAACCGCTCTCCTTGAAGTTCTTCATGATCTGATAAATGGTTGATTTAGGTGCAATCTTTTTGTGCAAAGCAATGATGACGGCACGTGTTTCCTTGCAGGTAACCACGGTTGGCAGAGGAAGAACAATGATTCCAAGCACCACCCTCCTTTTGAACCTCCAGTCTGTTATTCAAACTCAATCAGCATGACAGAGTGATCTCCAGCCTTGTCAACACTCACACCTGTGTTAACGAAAGAATCACTGACATGATGTCAGCTGGTCCTTTTGTGGCAGGGCTGAAATGCAGTGGAAATGTTTTTTGGGGATTCAGTTCATTTGCATGGCAAAGAGGGACTTAATTAATTGCAATTCATCTGATCACTCTTCATGACATTCTGGAGTATATGCAAATTGCCATCATACAAACTGAGGCAGCAGACTTTGTGAAAATTATAATTTTCGTTTTTCTCAAAACATTTGGCCACGACTGTACATGCAAAATGCTTGGTGGTCTTCACTGGACAGAAGTTGATGTCCAGTTTTGTGATAAATGTGGTTGAATTTATTCTGCCACTGTCTTCTTATTGTTTGTTACATATCACGGTCGCAAGGCTTTTTAACTGATTATAGAGCAAACAACGCAATTATCACAACACATAGGTTGTAATATGTAGTACTGGCTTCCTCCCTACTGATCCTTACAACATAGAATTTCAGGAAATATGTCTTCAAACAGCCATAAAATCAAGCTTTTGGTGTGGTGCATCTCAATAAACTAGAACCTAAATGCATTATTACCTCCAACTTGGCCCAATTCACATTTCCAATTTCCCACCCTAAACTATCAAAATAAAGAAAGTCGCACACTCCATGTACAATTTAATGTGTATTTACCAACGTTTCGGCATCACTGTGCCTTCCTTAGGGTGATGTCATGAATACTTCAACCAGGTTATGTAGACAAACAGTGCAATTAGTGCAAACAATGACAGTGAGGAGTGTGTCATAAACATTAAGTTAATTAAAATGAAATAGTGAAACTGTTAAAAAATAGTATATGGCATATTCAATATATTACGCTATTGTTATCATATAGAAACATAATGGAATATTGTACATCATATTAGCATCAACATACATTGTTTCATTCAATTTCAAATCATTTCGTATTTAATTTAATATTTGTTACATGGAATCTTTTGGTTCAACCTTAATGTATAAGGAGCATCATCAAACAGGGGGAACATATTAGGTGTACGCTAATATGCTGTCGAAAGAATATATACATTTTGAAGACTTGTTCATAAAGGAAAAATGTTGTTCATAAGAAGGGCCTGAGATCAAAGTCAATATTCAGACCACTAGGTGTCAAGGTTTTTAGATAGGATATCCAGTAAGCCTCCCATTGTAGTAGTATGATCTCGATGTTACCTCCTCTCCTTGGTAGAGCAACATGCTCAATGCCTGTGTATTTGAGGGATGAGATTGGATGGTTAGCTTCAACAATGTGAGCTGCTACTGGATAGCCAATGATCTTACACCTGATTGAGCTGCGGTGTTCAGCTATGCGTTGTTTTAATTGTCTTTTCGTTTGTCCTACATAGGCTTTCCCACATGAACAGGTGATGAGATAGGTTACTCCCTTGGTTTTGCATCAGATGCTACTCCTAACAGGGATCTTTTGACCTGTATGTGGGTGTCTGAAGAAAGACGTTTTTATAGTAATATTGCACTGTGCGCACATTTGTAGTTCAAATTTGGGATAGGTGTCTGAGTAGGCTCAGGGGGCATGTCAGATCTATCACCAAACTATCACCAATAGCCTACCCTAACAGGCTGTGCATCTCAACCAATAGTAAATATAGGCTAAAGATCCCAAGCAGGGCTACAGGAAATTCCAGAGAGAGTCAGGCTCTTGGGCTTTTACGGTGGCCACTCTGGTTTGGGTCTCCTCAGCAGAACGGTGTCGCTGTAACCAAGTGGTCACATGTCTTTCTGAGTTCCACTGCGGAATAGCAGGTCGGTGGAGTTTTTTAAACATCAAGGCAGACAGGATACTTATTTTTTTGTGTTCTGAAGATGTCAAGCCTCCAATTGTCCTCTGCGGTGTACACATGTAGCCTACAGTTCTTCATAATTCGCCAGAGAGAAGACAAGGGCAGAAGCCACTATTTACCTATTATACGGTATACTTCCAGCAGCTATGAGTAAGAGTTTTTTTCCGTCCTCTTTTGCTTCCACTTCCCTCCCCCTCAGAATACTCTCCCTCCCTCCTCTCTCCATGCAGTGAAGTTACTCGTTGCACTCCTGTGGGCAGATATTATTCCCACTAGAGACAGACACTTAACTTGACTAAGACAGAGCACAGAGCTAGCAGTGTGCTGAATGGAAATGCTAACTCTAGCATGAAACCAACCCAAGCCATGGGAGACTAATCAGTTGCTGAAAAGTAAATAAATAAATGGCGCATTGCAAATGTAATTTAGCCCGGACCTGGATGGACTTATGCTTCTGCATTTCAGAGGGAGGGGAAAACATCCTGACTGCTGCTAGGGCCTGAACTGTAAAACACAAGAGAACATGGGAAGCTTTTCCTTTGTCTCTATATGGAAGGGTGAGGGGAGAGAGAGAGGGAGGGGGTGGGTGAGGGGTATGATCCCCGCAGAGGTGAGAGAGGAAGTGAAGGGGTGGGGGGTAGGAAGTTGAAAGCAGCGAGTCTCTGCACGACGAAGAAATTGTAGACTCGCCATTAATTATGTATTTCTTCAGTAGAAAACCCTCTAAATATACTCCCAGAACTGGCATTAAATTGGTTTCCTCTGAGCTATGGGGAGAGAGAGAAATGAAGAGCGAGAGAGAGGAAAAAGAGAGAGAGAATATAGATGACAAGAAGAAAGAGGAAAGAGAGAGGGGAAGAGTACAGTCAGAGAACCTGGAACCGTAGCGCTAATCACATGAAATGATATAAAATATTTAGTGACAGAATGGAGGAATTTCTGAAATTTAAATGCAGGCATTGTTAACAGAAACAAATGTCTACAACTATTTCAGTTCTGTTATTCATGTCAGTGGAGTGCATATAAAGTTGAAGTTGGAAGTTTACATACATGACACATTACATACATGACACAAGTAATTTTTCCAACAATTGTTTACAGACAGATTGTTTCACTTATAATTCACTGTATCACAATTCCAGTGGGTAAGACGTTTACATACACTAAGTTGACTGTGCCTTTAAACAGCTTGGAAAATTCCAGAAAATGATGTCATGGCTTTACAAGTTTCTGATAGGCTAATTGACATCATTTGAGTCAATTGGAGGTGTACCTGTGGATGTATTTCAAGGCCTACCTTCAAACTCAGTGCTTCTTTGCTTGACATCATGGGAATATCAAAAGAAATCAGCCAAGACCTCAGAAACAAATTCTGGTTCATCCTTGGGAGCAATTTCCAAATGCCTGAAGGTACCACGTTCATATGTACAAACAATAGTACGCAAGTATAAACACCATGGGACCACGTAGCCGTCATACCGCTCAGGAAGGAGACGCATTCTGTCTCCTAGAGAAAAGTGCAAATCAATCCCGAAAAGTGCAAATCAATCCCATAACAACAGCAAAGGACCTTGTGAAGATGCTGGAGGAAACAGGTACAAAAGTATCTATATCCACAGTAAAATCGGTCCTATATCAACATAACCTGAAAGGCCGCTCAGCAAGGAAGAGGTCACTGCTCCAAAACCGCCATAAAAAAGGCAGACTACGGTTTGCAACTGCACATGGGGACAAAGATCGTACTTTTTGAGAAATGTCCTCTGGTCTGATGAATCAAAAATACAACTGTTTGGCCATAATGACTTTCGTTATGTTTGGAGGAAAAAGGGGGAGGCTTGCAAGCCGAAGAACACCATCTCAATCGTGACGCACAGGGGTGGCAGCATCATGTTGTGGGGGTGCTTTGCTGCAGGAGGGACTGGTGCACTTCATAAAATAGATGGCATCATGAGGCAGGAAAATTATGTGGATATATTGAAGCAACATCTCAAGACATGGGTCTTCCAAATGGGTCTTCCAAATGGACAATGACCCCAAGCATACTTCCAAAGTTGTGGCAAAATGGCTTAAGGACAACAAAGTCAAGGTATTGGAGTGGACATCACAAAGCCCTGACCTCAATTCTATAGAACATTTGTGGGCAGAACTGAAAAGGTGTGTGCGAGCAAGGAGGCCTACAAACCTGACTCAGTTACACCAGCTCTGTCAGGGGGAATGGGCCAAAATTCACCCAACTTATTGTTGGAAGCTTGTGGAAGGCTACCCGAAACGTTTGACACAAGTTAAACAATTTAAAGGCAATGCTACCAAATACTAATTGAGTGTATGTACACTTCTGACCCACTGGGAATGTGATGAATGAAATAAAAGCTGAAATAAATAATTCTCTCAACTATTATTCTGACATTTCACATTCATTAAAATTAAAGTGGTGATCCTAACTGACCTGAAACAGAGCATTTTTACTAGAATTAAATGTCAGGGATTGTGAAAAACTGAGTTTAATGTATTTGGCTAAAGTGTATGTAAACTTCCGACTTCAACTGTATATATATATAGCACTCTGTTGGTGGCAAGAATTTTATATAATAATTTCAAATTGAATCAAGTGTTGTTTTTTGTACCAATTCATATACCATTTGCCATGGAATCGGAACATCGAAAATCTTATCCCATTTATTTTGCAACCTGCATGGCGCATTTGTCAACATTTTTGTCATCAAATGAAACTGATACATTTTTCTATTTATACCAATTCCATTCAGCCAATTTGTATCTTTAATATATGTCAGGCAAACAAGTTTCCTACCTTCTCCCTTTTCCATTTTTGTGGTAATGCTGCAATCAGTTGGTTGTAAGTTTGGATTGAGCAGATATTCCCATATATTTTCCATAGCTGCACATGTGACATAACTCCTCCATTTCTATTCATAATATCGTTAATAAATATAATATTAAAAAAAAAAAAAAATCCATAAGGAATGTTTTTTATTAATCAATATATTTGAGTTTAACCATATATTTGTTCTATCTTTTCTGGAGGATAAAACTGAAATTGTAACCAACTTTGTATGGCTTGTTTAAGAAAGGGTGAACATTTCATTTGCAATTAGTAGGAAATGAGAAGTTGTAATCTGTATAAAGGCAAAAAGGCTGGCGGGATTGTTCTGTGGAGTTGTTCGAGGAAGGAAAGAGAGGAAGGCTCCACACCACGCTCTCACTTGAGTGTCTTCCCTAGTTATTTTCTGATGATTTCATTTGCCCTTTGGAGATTTGGCAACTGTGTGTGTTTTCTATACCTGTTCACTCCTCTCCCTTTAAGCTTTACAGACGCTCCCCACCCCTTGGCTGCAACCCTTCTAATTTAGTTTACCCTGCGCACAGCCCATGTGGAATTCCAGGTCTGAGGTCAAGAACGTAGAGTTCATCTCAGCCTATGCTGCCCTTCAGTCCCTTGACTGTTTGACCCTGACAGAGACATGGATCACCCCGGAGAACACTGCTACTCAAGCTGCTCTCTCTTCATCTGACTACGTTTTCTTTCATGGTCCAAGAGCATATGGTCATTGCGGGGGTGGCACAGAGCTACTCATTTCTCCTAACCTGGAGATGTTCTCTTTTCTCCCTCTCTCATCTGTCCATCTCCTCATATTGCCACTTGTCCCCTCAAGCTTAACATTGTTGTCATCTATCGCCCACTGGTTGCCCTTGGAAAGTTCCTCAATGAGCTTGACACCTTGATAAGATCATTTCCTGACGATGGCTCACCACTCCTCGTACTTTGCGACTTCAACCTCCCGACGTCTGCCTTCAATTAATTTCTTTCCAACTCTCGCTTTCCCCTTCTTGCCTCTTTTGACCTCACCCTTTCCCAATCTCCTCCAACTCACAAGGCAGGCAATAAGCTTCACCTCATCTTTACTAGAAGCTGTTAACCTACTAATCTCACTGCAACCCCCCTTCAGGTATCTGATCACTACTTTGTTTCCTTTTCTGTCTCCCTTTCCTCCACTAGCCACTCAGCCCCTACCCAGATGATCATGCAACATCGCAATCTTAGCTCTCTCTCTCCCACTAATCTCCCCTCTTCTATCCTATCATCTCTCCCTTCTGCTAAATCCTTCTCCCTCTTGTCTCCTGATTCTGCCTCTTCAACACTACTCTCCTCCCTTTCCGCATCCACGACTCGCACTGTCCCATTTCCTCCTGGCCGGCTCGACCCTCCTCTCCTGCTCTGTGGCTGAGTGACTCATTGCGAGCTTACAGAACAGGGCTACAGGCAGCTGAGTGAAAATTGAGAAAAACTAAACTTCAGGAGGACCTATCATTCTTTCAGTCCCTCCTCTCTACCCTCTCTTACTCTGTATCCGCTGCTAAAGTCACTTTCTATCACAAAAAATGTTGAGCTTCTGCCTCTAACCCTAGAAAACTCTTTTCCACCTTCTCCTCCCTCCTTAATATTCATCCCCCTCTCTCCACCCTCCTCCCTCTCTTCAAAGTGGTTGACGAAGTCGTCCGCAAAGAAGGTTGACGACATCCTCCCCTCATTCACCCAGGCTATTGAGTTTACTGGTCACACTCCTACCCTACGCCTTAACCTCTTTCTCCCCTCTCTCTCCAGATGAAATCCTGTGACTAGTGAGGTCTGGCCACCCGACAACATGTCTGCTCGAACCCATCCCCTCCTCTCTTCTCCGGACCATCTCTGGAGACCTTCTCCCATTCCTCACTTCTCTCGTCAACTCATACCTGACCCCTCTGACTTCAAAATGTCCCGAGTCGATCCCCTCCTCAAGAAACCAACACTCGACTCATCTGACGTCAAAAACTATAGACCTGTACCCCTTTTCTTTCCAAAACACTTGAGCGAGCTGTCTCTAATCAAAGCTCTCATTATCTCTCTCAAAACTATCTTCTTGACCCTAGCCATTCAGGCTTCAAGACGAGTCACTCAACCAAGACTGCTCTTTTTTGTGTCACGGAGGCTCTCTGCACTGCCAAAGCTGACTCTCTCTCCTCTGTTCTCATCCTCCTAGATCTATCTATCCACTGCCTTCGACACCGTGAACCATCAGATCCTCCTCTCCACCCTCTCAGGGCTGGTCATCTCAGGCTCTGCACACTCTTGGATTGCATCCTACCTGGCAGGCTGCTCCTACTAGGTGACGTGGAGAGAATCTGTGTCTGCAACACATACTCTCACTACTGGTGTCCCCCAGGGTTCGGTTCTTGGCCCTCTCCACTTCTCTCTACACACCAAGTCATTCGGCTCCATAATATTCTCACATGGTCTCTCCTATCATTGCTATGCAGATGACACTCAACTACTTTTCTCCTTCCCTCTTCTGACACCCAGGTGGCGACACGCATCTCTGCGTGCATGGGGCACCAAGGAGCTGCTCTTCCTCCCCAATGGTGGAGCCAGCTTCCCCAGGAGCTAGGACAGCAGTCCCTGCCCATCTTCAACATAAAGCACCTGAAACACTCTCTTCAAAGAGTATCTTAAATAATACCCCTCATCGACTCAACTGTAATCGCTCTGGATAAGAGTGTCTGCTAAATTACAAACATTTTAATGATTCAATTTGGCATGAAGGTCTGCTATAAAAATGGATGGAAAGCGGTGTAGGGGGAAAAAACATACATTATAAAATCCATCCACAAATAAGTGTGCAGTTTAAATTGGCCAAAAATTGGCCAAAAGGGCCCTGTGGTGAGACAAGGATGCAGCTTGAGCCCCACCCTCTTCAACATATACAGTATATCAACAAATTGGCGAGGGCACTAGAACAGTTTGCAGCACCCGGCCTCTCCCTACTAAAGTGTGAAGTCAAATGTCTACTGTTTGCTGATGATCTGGTGCTTCTGTCCCCAACCAAGGTGGGCCTACAGCAGCACCTACAGTTGAAGTCGGAAGGTCACATACACCTTAGCCAAATACAATTAAACCCAGTTTTTCACAGTTCCTGACATTTAATCCTAATAAAAATGTCCTGTCTTAGGTCAGTTAGGATCACCACTTTATTTTAAGAATGTGAAATGTCAGAATAATAGTAGAGAGAATGATTTCTTTCAGCTTTTATTTCTTTCATCACATTCCCAGTGGGTGAGAAGTGTACATACACTTAATTAGTATTTGGTAGCATTGCCTTTAAATTGTTTAACTTGTGTCAAACGCTTCGGGTAGCCTTCCACAAGCTTCCCACAATAGGTTGGGTGAATTTTGGCCCATTCCTCCTGACAGAGCTGGTGTAAATGAGTCAGATTTGTAGGCCTTGTCGTGTCTTTGGCATCATTTAAGTGAAGACTGTTATTTTATCAAATCAATTCTCTGTAATTATTATTACGGGATTAAACTAATCATGTAAATGTAATTAACTAGGAAGTCGGGGAACCAAGGAAAATATTCAGATGAAAAAGTTATAATTTTCCTAATATAACTTTTCAGATATTTTAATATCTGATCAATTAGTCTTCTAATTAATTAATTATTCTTTACCTCACGTTAGTCTCATTCCGCGAACGTCGTAAATCGTTGGTTATCTTTACTATGAGTCATCCATACATCAATTGTCTCAATCATTTATTTACTAACTAACTAAATAAAAAAATGCATAAACAAACAGTAGATACGGTTACAAGGAAATGATAGTGGAGTTTCCATAGTGGGATAAGCCGGTATCGTGGCTTGGTGGACAAAAGGGAAGTCGGTGTAGACTGAGAAAGGCGGGAATTACACAAATGAGTCATTACACAGTTGATAATTATATTCATTGAAATGCTAATCCTTTGCACATGAACGCTCATTCATTCGGGAATAATTGCAATCAATATATATTTATGCTCAGTGTGTCATCGTGATCTCTGTTGGAATCGTCCGTTCATCCGCCCCTCTCTCTCTCTTCCAATAAGTATTTTGTGGTTAGAATGGTACCATTAAGACATTTCTAATAGAATAGATGTTTCGGCGCGGTTGTAATTAGTATCGAAAAGTTGCTCTTATTCTGTCGGATCGATAGTCTCAGAGTTTAACCATGTGGTATGGTTAAGAATTCAAAAACCATTTGTGGTCTAAACTCCAACCTTTGCTCCCTCAGCTGACCGAGGTATGCATGGTCTCTACTCAAACCTTAGCCATCTCGGTAATCGAGGTAAGCTTGGTCATGAGGGAGAGAGTCTCCTAGGAATGTATGACCTGAGATAACAGAACCTGGGTGTAAGAGGGAGAGAGAGAGGGGGATGGTGCTCGCTATCCCCAAAGAGGGCCACGTCATGACAGCCTCCTTGCTCGCACACGCTTTTTCAATTCTGCCCACAAATTCTCTAGAGGATTGAGGTCAGGGCTTTGTGATGGCCACTCCAATACCTTGACTTTGTTGTCCTTAAGCTATTTTTCCACAACTTTGGAAGTATGCTTGGGGTCATTGTCCATTTGGAAGACCCATTTGCGACCAAGCTTTAACTTCCTGACTGATGTCTTGAGATGTTGCTTCAATATATCCACATAATTTTCTTTCCTCATGATGCCGTCTATTTTGTGAAGTGCACCAGACCCTCCTGCAGCAAAGAACCCCCACAACATGATTCTGCCACCCCCGTACTTCACAGTTGGGATGGTGTTCTTCGGCTTGCAAGCCTCCACATTTTTCCTTCAAACATAATGATGGTCATTATGGCCAAACAGTTCTATTTTGTTTCATCAGACCAGAGGACATTTCTCAAAAAAGTACGATCTTTGTCCCCATGTGCAGTTGCAAACCGTAGTCTGGCTTCCTTGCTGAGTGGCCTTTCAGGTTATGTTGATATAGGACTCGTTTTACTGTGGATATAGATACTTTTGTACCTGTTTCCTCCAGCATCTTCACAAGGTCCTCTGCTGTTGTTCTGAGATTGATTTGCACTTTTCGCACCAAAGTACGTTCATCTCTAGGAGACAGAATGCGTCTCCTTCCTGAGCGGTATGATGGCTGCGTGGTCCCATGGTGTTTATACTTGCGTACTATTGTTTGTACAGATGAACGTGGTACTTTCAGGCGTTTGGAAATTGCTCCCAATGATGACCCAGACTTGTGTGGAGGTCTACAATTTTATTTCTGAGGTCTTAGCTGATTTCTTTTGATATTCCCATGATGTCAAGCAAAGAGGCACTGAGTTTGAAGGTATGCCTTGAAATACATCCACAGGTACACCTCCAATTGACTCAAATGATGTCAATTAGGCTAACAGAAGCTTCTAAAGCCATGACATAATTTTCTGGAATTTTCCAAGCTGTTTAAAGCCACAGTCAACTTAGTGTATGTAAACTTCTGACCAACTGGAATTGTGATACAGTGAATTATAAGTGAAATAATCTGTCTGTAAACAATTGTTGGAAAAATTACTTGTGTCATGCACAAAGTAGATGTCCTAACCGACTTGCCAAAACTATAGTTTGTTAACAAGAAATTTGTGGAGTGGTTGAAAAATGAGTTTTAATGACTCCAACCTAAGTGTATGTAAACTTCTGACTTCAACTGTATGTACAGTGGGGAAAAAAAGTATTTAGTCAGCCACCAATTGTGCAAGTTCTCTCACTTAAAAATATGAGAGAGGCCTGTAATTTTCATCATAGGTACACTTCAACTATGACAGACAAAATGAGGGAAAAAAATCCAGAAAATCACATTGTAGGATTTTTTATGAATTTATTTGCAAATTATGGTGGAAAATAAGTATTTGGTCACATACAAACAAGCAAGATTTCTGGCTCTCACAGACCTGTAACTTCTTCTTTAAGAGGTTCCTCTGTCCTCCACTCATTACCTGCATTAATGGCACCTGTTTGAACTTGTTATCAGTATAAAGACACCTGTCCACAACCTCAAACAGTCACACTCCAAACTCCACTATGGCCAAGACCAAAGAGCTGTCAAAGGACACCAGAAACAAAATTGTAGACCTGCACCAGGTTGGGAAGACTGAATCTGCAATAGGTAAGCAGCTTGGTTTGAAGAAATCAACTGTGGGAGCAATTATTAGGAAATGGAAGACATACAAGACCACTGATAATCTTCCTTGATCTGGAGCTCCACGCAAGATCTCACCCGTGGGGTCAAAATTATCACAAGAACGGTGAGCAAAAATCCCAGAACCACACGGGGACCTAGTGAATGACCTGCAGAGAGCTGGGACCAAAGTAACAAAGCCTACCATCAGTAACACACTACGCCGCCAGGGACTCAAATCCTGCAGTGCCAGACGTGTCCCCCTGCTTAAGCCAGTACATGTTCAGGCCCGTCTAAAGTTTGCTAGAGAGCATTTGGATGATCCAGATGAGGATTGGGAGAATGTCAGATGAAACCAAAATATAACTTTTTGGTAAAAACTCAACTCGTCGTGTTTGGAGGACAAAGAATGCTGAGTTGCATCCAAAGAACACCATACCTACTGTGAAGCATGGGGGTGGAAACATCATGCTTTGGGGCTGTTTTTCTGCAAAGGGACCAGGACGACTGATCCGTGTAAAGGAAATAATGAATGGGGCCATGTATCGTGAGATTTTGAGTGAAAACCTCCTTCCATCAGCAAGGGCATTGAAGATGAAACGTGGCTGGGTCTTTCAGCATGACAATGATCCCAAACACACCGCCCGGCAACGAAGGAGTGGCTTCGTAAGAAGCATTTCAAGGTCCTGGAGTGGCCTAGCCAGTCTCCAGATCTCAACCCCATAGAAAATCTTTGAAAGTCCGTGTTGCCCAGCGACAGCCCCAAAACATCACTGCTCTAGAAGAGATCTGCATGGAGGAATGGGCCAAAATACCAGCAACAGTGTGTGAAAACCTTGTGAAGACTTACAGAAAACGTTTGACCTCTGTCATTGCCAACAAAGGGTATATAACAAAGTATTGAGATAAACTTTTGTTATTGACCAAATACTTATTTTCCACCATAATTTGCAAATAAATTCATAAAAAATCCTACAATGTGATTTTCTGGATTTTTTTTCCTCATTTTGTCTGTCATAGTTGAAGTGTACCTATGATGAAAATTACAGGCCTCTCTCATCTTTTTAAGTGAGAGAACTTGCACAATTGGTGGCTGACTAAATACTTTTTTCCCCCACTGTATATTATGTCCCCCCCACTTCTAAAACCAAAGTTGCGCAATTGCTCATAAAATCTACCTTCCAATGCTGCTCAGATTGGACTATAGCATTTTTTACAAGAGTTAATTTCAATCCTTCTATTTAAGGTAGAGATATATTTATTGGCTGCGTCTCAATACACTGCATCCGCCTATTTCGGCCTTCCGCATCTGCGGTGGAACGTGGCAGAGCTAAAGCCTGTTTGTCAGACCAGGAGACATCACGAAAATCGGTCTTCTCATGAAAACGGCTGTAAGGTTTGGCCTACAAACTAATATGATCCCACTATGGAATGGGGAGACTCATGAACAAGATGGTGTTCTAGGACCCCCACAAGTGTCACAGGACTCGTCTGAAGGTAACCCGGTACTGGTTTAAAAACTGTATGGAAGTATGTAATTAGAACAGCCTCAATTCATTGGGACATGAACTCTACAAGATGTCAAAAGCGTTCCACAGGGATGCTGGCCCAAGTTGACTCCAATGCTTCCCACAATTGTGTCAAGTTGGCTGGATTTCCTTTGGGTGGTGAACTATTCTTGATACACAGAGGAAACTGTTGAGTGTGAAAAACCCAGCAGTGCTGCAGTTCTTGACACAAACCGGTGCGCCTGGCATCTACTACCGTACCCCATTCAAAGGCACTTAAATATTTTTTCTTCCACTTTCACCCTCTGAATGGTACATACTCAATTGTCTCAAGGCTTAAACATCCTTGTATAACCCACTGATTGAAGTGGATTTAACTTATGACATCAATAAGGGATTGTAGACTGACCAGGTGAATCCAGTTGAAAGATATGTAATGGAAAAATAATGTTTTATATACCCAGTGTATATTTCCTGAGCTTTCTTATATATTGTGCACCGCCCTATGGGACCCCCAATCACAGCCAGATGTGATACAGCCTGGATTTGAACCAGGTACTGTAGTGATGCCCTTTGCACTGAGATGCAGTTCCTTAGACCACTGCACCACTTGGTAGCCCATATAGGACTGTCTGTCACATTTATGAAGTGTTATTCAATACGTTTCTATGGGCTATAGTAGTAAAGGCCAAATTCAATATTTTATCAAATCATTTTACAAAAATAAATGTTTATACCTACGGGGTCCTAAAATTCAAAATCGAATGCTAAATTAGGCTTAGACTTTTAGGGGTTAAAGGAGAAGTAACTAAACTATTCAACCATAACGTTACCCAGAGTGGTACACGCCCCTCGAAAAGTACCCAGAGCTGTACATTTTGTTACATTTTGTAATGTAACAAAAAGTGGAAAAAGTCAAGGGGTCTGAATACTTTCCGAAGGTCCAAAGTGCACATGGGGATATCCCTGTGTGGGGGTGCCGGGTGAGTCACACTCCCTGGCTGACTGCTGGGTCATATTCATTAAGCACCAAATGGAAGAAAACAGACTGAAACTGGGAGGGACCTCCTTGAATCAAAATCACCTTTATTTGCCAAATACATTTGCATGTACAGGAATTTCACTCTGTGAAATGGTGCTGCTGCAATAAAAAGAATATACTGACAGATAATAAAAAGAATATACGGACAAAATATATAGACACAGAATTGACACAGTCCACATACAATGTACACAATAAACACTAAAGCTAAAAACTACAGACTACACTATAAACACCATAAGCTACATTATAACTATGAGTGTAGAGATGTATGAATAGAATGAAAGTGCAGGGTGCGTAGTCTTTGAGTGGGAAGATTATCGTGGACCATGTGGCTGGTTAGTAAGGGCCACGGCACAGGTCAAATAAGAAAGACACTTTTTTTGTGTCCCGTTACAAAACTTTTTGCTATAGTGTGCCCTAATGAATACCATCCTGGACTCAGTTAGGGGAAGCACCAGCAGGGCCGTCTCATAAGGACCACTTCTGAACCAGAACTGATTATGCTACTCTGCAACTCACCCCCTCTTAACATTCCACATGTTCACTTTCTATTCAAACAACCATTATTTAATCCCGACTGTAATCTTCTGTTTTTCTGAAATATGGAGTTGGATACAGATCAATCATACCGTAACACCAAGTTTAATCCATGCCTTTTCTGCAAGTGTTGCATTTCTTCTTACGTGTATGATCTTCTAATGTAATGAGCTTCCATGCAGGAAGATCAACGGTATAGAAGTCAATTCTCTGCCAGCATGGAGGTCTAGAGAAGCTGTATGAGCCCTGCTGCCTGGGGAAATGACTGCCTATCAATCAGCTGCGAAGACCAGCAGAAGACACAACTGGAACACATTGATGCTCTGGTGCCTTGATGCTTTTCCATCCTAGAGAGAGACAGCTTCCAATTAAACAATTAAGAGATTAAGAGCCTATGATGGGAAACATGGCCGTTGAACGAGGGTCCTTTAGGTCTAGTGCACGGAGCACTGGTGGAGAAGCCCTCAAGGCATCATCATGGTAGGCTATACACCACCACCCCACCTTCCTAACCTAACCTTGGGTTTAACCCCGGCCCTCCCCTGGTTTGGGTCTAATTGCTGCCTGCATCAGATGCAGGGGAAACTGCAGTGTGTGCAAACCTGATTGTTTCTCAGAGTGGTGCTTGTTTTTCTCATCTAGTGTTAACCATTCACAAGTGTCACAATGAAGAAAATGACAATGTATCTGTCCCAGAGGAATGTCAGATATGTTGTCACTCAGTCCTTCACACAGCTCAGGTTCTTCTGACTGTCTGACAGCAGTCTAGTTTATGTTTTTCGCTGACTTGACTTCTGTGCTTGACGGCCTAATTTCAACAATGATCTCATTCTTGCCGGGTGGTTTCAGGAACAGAGTCTGTGCTCCCTTCCTTTCCAGTTGCAGCAGCAGACAGGGAGCCAAGGAAGTGTGGGAGCTCATCGCATTAGTTTAAGATTCATATTGAATGTATTAATCCCATGCTGTTTTCTGAAGGCTGCTTAAGGAGAGAGAGAGAAAAAAATCCTGGATATAGACTCCTTTCCTCCATCTGCTCACAATGCGTGAGAGAGAGAGAGAGAGAGAGAGAGAGAGAGAGAGAGAGAGAGAGAGAGAGAGAGAGAGAGAGAGAGAGAGAGAGAGAGAGAGAGAGAGAGAGAGAGAGAGAGAGAGAGAGAGAGAGAGAGAGAGAGAGAGAGAGAGAGAGAGAGAGAGAGAGAGAGAGGCGGGAAAGGGAAGTTGAGAGGGAGCCTAACAACGAGGGTCTGTGCTAAACGACTGCAACGGGAAAAAGTGTGTCAGAACATTTACCAGCGGGATGCGCGAAGTCGTCTTTTTCCTGGGCGGCAGCCTTGCAGAAAAGCTCTTGTCTACTCAGCAGCACAACAAAGGGATAACCATGGGTTTATTTGTGCCTCTAGAATGTTCCTGCACAGGCACTGCGTGTACCAGCACCCATACAAGTGGCCTCTTGCTTCAGCTGCATGGGGAGTGGGGTGCTGCTATAACACAGAACCGACTAGAGGCACACCCACACATGCATGCACGCACTCACACAGAGACTTCAGAGATCTGCAAATGTGTCTTAAAACAAGTGATGCTGTCAAACCACTTTATTCTCTCAAACTACAAAGACCCTGGTAGCCGTGGTTTTGACTCAACTGAAAGAGCAGAGCACTGCTCTCTCTGCCCAACTGCCTTTGTGTGAGTGACACAATCTGACACAGTTCAAAAGAGGCCCTTTAGCCAGTAGCTGGCTCCGTCTGTGCCTCACAGGTCCTTTACAAAGCAGCTCTGTCGTGTTGGACATGGAGGGGTGGAGTAGTGAGTCTGGCCCTGTACAGCTCTACATTGTGTCCAGCCCACTGCCCCCCTGCAAGGACGTACCACAGTGAAGACAGACAGACCTGCAATTACTCCCAGAAAGGCTAGCCTTATTGGGTATCTCTCCAGAATTGTGGTTTTCACTGGTTTCCCTTGTTAACCAGAGTTGTGCCTTTGAAATACTCACACTGCAGCTCTCTCAGAACATGGCTGTCTACAGGACACACATCGTATTTGGATTGTTGGCTTTCTTATTAACTTAATTCCACTGCTGAAATAATGTGAGTTGGTTAAAAAAGAGCCTGATATAGGGTCGACAAAATTCACTACATGAACACAGGCTTGATACTATATTTGCTGGCTACGTTAGATGCTATGTGGTTTTAGTATGCCTATAAGTATTAGTATGCCTACAATTAAGGCAGTTGTGTTCACATGTTAATTAGCAAACCATGTGTGTGTGAGTGTGTATGGGTGGGGGTTGGGACTAGAGGTGTGTACTTTATTTGAACATGGTGGCCCAGTTGACCCATTTGATTACTAAAGCCATTCCTCCATTGTAGAAACTAAGACAGGGATATTACCACTTAGCCTTTGTAAACAAGAGTCTGTAAACAAGAGCTGTGCTGTTGAACTATAGACCTTCCAATCCTGCCCTGCCTGGCCCTCAATGCTACTGACTGCCAGGTGTGTACACTCAAGACAAAACCAACAGACACACGAAAAGGGGAGCGGTGATGGTTAGAAAACCGATGACGTCGAACGCCGAACACCGGCCGAACAAGAAGAGGGACCGACTTCGGCGGAAGTCGTGACAGAAATTTCCAATGTCAATTTGATAATAATGCACAATTGAATTCCAGCAGCATTGACAACAATGAATGTCAATGAATCCCATTATTATAACGCACTCAAGCTATTCAGACTATTTAAAGACCTCCAGATATCTTGCATTCCATTCACTCTTCACTGTTTAGCTCACAGTCACTCACTTAATAGTGATTGGTGCAATATCCTGCTCCTCTTGTTGCGGTTCTCCTGTCTTATCTGACCACATGTTTTCATTAAATGCAGGTCATGGTCTCACAGGCAAAATATCAGATGTATTATTCACTTTCTTTATACAGGATTTAGTCACAGAACAATAAGACTTTTTGACACATGCTGCACACAGTTCCTTTTTGCAGACAGTTAGGAAGGGCCTGTAGACAGAATCAGATGGTACAAGAGCAGTGGGCTAACTCCTAAGAGCCAAAACACGTGTTATAAACTGGGTGGTTCGAGCCCTGAATGCTGATTGGCTGAAAGTCGTGGTATATCAGATGGTATACCATGGGTATGACAAAACCTTTATTTTTACAGCTCTAATTACGTTGGTAACCAGTTTATAATAGCAATTAGGCACCTCGGGGGTTTGTGATTTATGGCCAATATACCACGTCCTCCTAGCACTCCGCGTTGCGTTGTGCGTAAGAACAGCCCTTAGCTGTGGTATATTGGCTATATACCACACCCCCTCTTGCCTTATTGCTTAATTATATACAGCACCAGTCAAAAGTTTGGACACACCTACTCATTCAAGGGTTTTTCTTTATTACTCTGGATCTTCCTTTCCTGTGGCGGTCCTCATGAGAGCCAATTTCATCATAACGCTTGATGTTTTTTGTGACTGCACTTGAAGAATCTTTCAAAATTATTGACATTTTCCGCATTGACTGACCTTCATGTCTTAAAGTAATGATGGACTGTCGTTTCTCTTTGCAAATTTGAGCTGTTCGTGCCAAAATATAGACTTTTACCATCTTCTGTATACCCCCCCCCCCACCTTGTCACAACACAACTGATTGGCTCAAACGCATGAAGAAGGAAAGAAATTACACAAATACATTTTTAATAAGGTACACCTGTTAATTGAAATGCATTACAAGTGACTACCTCATGAAGCTGGTTGAGAGAATGCTAAGAGTGTGCAAAGCTGTCATCAAGGCAAAGGGTGGCTACTTTGAAGAATCTCAAATATAAAATATATTTTGATTTGTTTAACACTTTTTTGGTTACTACATGATTCCATATGTGTCTACTATGTAGAAAATAGTAAAAATAAAGAAAAACCCAGTAGGTCTGTCCAAACTTTTAACTGGTACTGTATGTTATACTTTCATTTTCACAGTTGCTCTTGTAGTTTGGCATTGTGTCAGTAGAGATTTAACGAGATAAGTAAGAGAGAGGAATAACATCAGAAGATTAGATATGCGTTTCCTGTTAGTTGCAATGTTATGACAATTGTGCTTATGCTTTTCTTTAAAACAATCACACAGACACTTAATCATTCCCCAATAGCTTCTCATATCTAGTGGGAGTGATGATAAAGAGAAAAGAGCAGGGAGAGAGAGAGGGAGATTATCAGTGCTGTCTGGTGGGAGATAGATATAACAATGGGAGCTGTTGGACCTGTCAGGATCAGATCAGAATCACTGATGAAAGGAGAGAAACACATGATCTACTATCTGGCCTTGGAGACTGGCCTGCACAATATCACAGCAGCAAGCAGGAACACATGGCCATGCACTGGATGGGCTATGACTTTGACTGAGGATCTCACAGGCAGTGAGACAAAGTGATGCAATTATCAGCTGGAGCTCCATGGCATGTTTTATGTCGGTTATTAGATAAGTTCAAATGGCAAATTGTGCTGAATGCTCTGCATCAATATGACTCCTTAGAATTCTGTGCATTCATTACAATCAATCATCTAAAATGATTAGCCTAATTCAAATGTTTATACAAATGAAAGAGTAGAGCTCAGTATCTACTGTAAGAAAAAAAAGTATTTGGAAAAAAAGTGTAGTCACTATTGGGTTGCATCAGTAAATTGAGATTGACTGAATACTTCATCATAATCGAATGTATTCAATCATCTTGAAAGATTGGCAGCAAAAAACTAAAACAAGTAATTTCTTCACACAGAGGTACAACAATAATTTGATCATGTCACGTTTAGTTCTTTCATGGCATGTGTGGCCTGGGGCAACTCTTGAATTATATTAATGTGCTTCAACTGTTACAGTGTTACTACAGCTTCACAATGGTGTTACAATAGTGTTACATTGTATCCCCGCCTACATTGACACATTCGAGGTGCACATTTCTACTCGAATTAGGGCTTTGATTTGATTGCAAGGACAGGGCACACACAGTTGAATGATGTAAATATTGATGCAAGGAAGGAATACATTTCTTTGTGTATGCACTAGGTGGTGCACTGTGAAAGTCGGCAAGTTAGGTTTGATCATTAGTAACAAAATCGGGTTGCTCAGTAGCGCCTCTTGCTCTCGCCTAGCGGCAATACCCATCAGTTACAGTGTTATTACAGCCCTCATGACCATGAATGAGCCAATAGGCTTTGGGAGGCAGAGTTCTCCCTGTGGCCGCCATTAAAGAAAGGAATCCATGAATTCAAATGGAAACCAGCAGGAACAGAGACCGAAATAATGGTTAAAATTACCGTAAAAATATAGGCATATGCCAATTTTCGATTGGTTTTTAAGGATGTTATTCGTTTTTAGGTCGATTTTAATGGTGATGGAGGAGTAGAGGGACGTTTTTAGCAAATATCGTTTTAAGCTAAGGGGGAGGGGGAGAGTTGCTTATTTACTCTCCTTTTCTTTTTGTTTTAAAGCATTTTTCGCTCCCTTATTTTTTTTAACTTCATGTCTATTTGAGAGGTCGACAGAGAGGTTGCGAAGACGATATTTTAACTGCTTTTATTTTTGGGCGGACAATAGCTTTCGAAGGGTTGTTGAATTACATACTCCAGCCGATTGGTAAAAATAATTATCGTTGATTAGCTTATACATCTTGCAAAATACTATTGGAAATCGGTATTTATTTTCCCCATAACTGAAATGATGTAATGTTCGATCTCGCTGTGAAAGGATGAGTTCTTGTTTTGTACCAAACGGGGCCAGCTTGGAGGATTGCCATTCCAATCTATTCTGTCTGGTAAGAGATTTAAAACTAAAGGAAAAGCAGCCATTTTTAACTAGCTGAAGAGAGCAAAAACGGTAGCCACAGCAGTGGGAAAACAGTAGTAGGGCCCTTGAGCACTGCAATTCAAACATCATTCACCAAGGCAAATGGTTATTTGCATACTGCGAAGTTGTGCAAGATTAAGAAATAATAGTGTTATCTGTCACTTGCAGCTGCATGCATGTGTTTGCCATCATAAATGTTCAATTTGATCATATTAAATACATTCCAGCCCAGAGAGTTTTAGGCAATAAATGTGCAACTAATGTAATATGTGTTGATAAACATCTTAGCCAACTAGATATAACTAGCAACACTGAATACCATGCATGCTACGTGTTTTTGCTCTTCTAGTTGTTTGCTTGGTTGAAGTAACGTTACGCTTTTTATCGAATGCATTGTGCAGCATGTTTACGTGCCCTAAAAATAAACCCAATCAGTTTGGTAGCCTGCTAACTAGCTTGCAAAGTCGTTCATTTGCACAAATAGCAAGTTAACTAAATGGAAAATACATTTACATTCGGTCATGGAATGCAAAGTAAAGGCTTGTGAACATTGGCTTCTAATTTCAACTCCCATGTTCAATTAATTAATCATGTTGTTCTTGTCAGTAGGCGGGTGTGGTTGTTCAGATACATTGCTTGCTACATTGTTTCCTTTAAACATATACAGTACTTTCCCTCTGAAGTTGTCAGGTTTGCTTGCCAATCATTTGTTGTTTACACTCTTGGCTCGCGCATACTTAACGGAGGCACGGGCTGAAATATTAATAAACAAGAATGTATTATTGGCTATTGTTAGTGCATGATAGACATTAGGACTCACTTCCTGTCTGGCAAGTTGTCAAGTTGAATACATTGTTCATGACAGATTCATGCATTTTACGGTATTGTTAGAGTTGTTGTGTGTTTTTATTTTGCTGTTATAGTTCTCATAGTGCTGATTGAAACTGTTGCTAGTCAGTCGTAAAACAATTGAATTATATAGCTATCATAAACACATACAACCAACAGTACCTAATAGATTTTGGTTATAGCCTACTATTACGACTGAAGGAAAAAGCTCCCCTCTTGTCCCTGGCACTACTACTACTCTAGAGGCTTCTCAGTAATGCACTATCTATAGGTTTGCATCAATGCATTGCATTTTCTCTGTACAATATGCACTGCATGACATATGCTAACACTTCCCCATCATGAAGGTTACATTAATACATAATGATACACTTTGGACATTGATAGACATGAACTGTCCTTTTCCAAAGCATTTGACTGTAGAGCTGAATGAACAGGAGAGGCTATGAGGCTAGTAGTGAATGACTGGCTGCTGTATTGCAATAGCAGGGAGACATTTTACTGCATACTGAGACTAAGCATGATACCAGTGCTGCTGTTCACAGTCCTGTATGACTCGCACACTAACCAGACTTAGTGGTTTTAGGCTAAAAGAATGCAGTGAACAGTGGCACTTTTACCATAACTTTAAACAGTCCTCAGGAGTCTTATAACAATGTTTTCTATACAATTCCTGTTTGTATTTTAAGTTAGGCGGATTTTGCTTGCAAATGTCTGGGTGGTGAAGTTTGAAGATGAGTTATTATGTGTGTATAACACATGCTTTTCATAAATAAAGTCACATTACAACTGCCCTGCTAGACTAGTGTCTCTTGGCAGTCTTAAGTTCTCTGTAGAAGAAAGTAATTGTAGCGGGCATCATACTCTTTCCTGGCTGGGCAGGATTAGAACAAAAAACAACACTGCAGCAGTGATGAATGCTGTGCAAGACAAGAGAGTAGACCAAGTGGATTTGCATTTCTCTGGAGTTCTCTAAGATGCAAACAGACACTTGTTAACTAGTTTCATGTGTCGCAGAGAGGGTCAAAGTCACCATTATTAGTCAGTTGTACAACCAAATGCCTTCAACTGAAATGTGTCTTCCGCATTTAACCCAACCCCTCTGAATCAGAGAGTCTTCAGCACCCAGGGAACAGTGGGTTAAGTGCCTTGTTCAGGGGCAGAACGACAGACGCTCTAACCACTAGGCTACTTGCCACCCCTGAGGCCTTGATGGTGAATTTCTGGTAGTGGTGCTGGGGTGTCTATCCGTCTGCTCAGGAATGATTTGAGAAACTTCACCTGTTGCCTGTCTCTGGGAGGGAGAATGGCAGGAAGTGAAAGGAAAAGGAAAGGGGGATACCTAGTCAGTTGTACAACTGACTGCCTTCAACTGAAATGTGTCTTCCTCACTTAACCTCTGAATCAGAGAGGTGCGGGGGGCTGCCTTAATCGACATCCACGTCATCGGCACCCGGGGAACAGTTGGTTAACTACCTTGCTCAGGGGCAGAACAACAGATTTTTACCTTGTCAGCTCAGAGATTCGATCCAGAAACCTTTCAGTTACTGTCCCAACGCTCCTACCCGCTAGGCCACCTGCCGCCCCAAAGCAAGGGAAGGATAGGCAGCTGTTGGCACTAAGCGTGCTCCACAATGGGACCTGTAGCTCTGAGCTGTGAGAGGGAAGGTGAGCAGAGCTGAGCAGCTGATGAAAGGAGGGGTCGTAACCCTCAAATCCCAGGCCGATTTAACGTCAACTTCCTGAGTCTGTCAAATGGCTTTGCCCTCAGATTCCCCTATTGCTACAATGGGGGTTTGGCTTGCCATCTGAAAAGGGAAACTTAACTTGACCCTGGTTCTTGCCCTTTTGGTGGGGTACACTTTGCATATACAGTTACCCACATACCTGAGCATAATACTAACAGTCAGCTAGCCGTGCCATTAGTCAGTTTGAAGGAAACACACAGGTTTCCCTGACACTCATTAATTCATCCTCCATACAGACTGTAACTCAGATGTACTGAAAAGATGGATGGATGGATTGATTGATTGACCGCAGAAGGCACACAGACCCTTGACGGTGCAATCTGCCTCTTGAAGATTGCCACTTAGTATTTGCAGAGAATAGCCTAGTTTATGTATCGAAAGCTTCAACTTTATCTTTGACAGGGGAACAGCCATGCCAAGGGTTTGGATAGCCTCACGTTGACAGAGAAAAACATTGACAAAAAAATCTGAGCTGTCATCAGAAGACTGGATTGTTCGATGAAAATACATTTCTGTAGAATAATAAGTGAGATGAATGCAGGAAAACTGTCCAAGCATGGCCCGTTTCAGAAACAGTCAGTTTCTATAAGTGCGGACGATCTGGTTTCACACTTCAGTTTTTTTTCCATCCCCTTTCTTTCTGTGCAGCACATATGTTTCTCTGCAAGATGCAGGTGTCAGGTAGTTCCTCACACCACTGTGTCTGCCAGAGAGAGGACTTGGAGGGAGTTAGTGAAACATTAACTGCAGCAGTAGTACTACACTGTGGAAGGAATAAGCTATAGGCCTATATGATAAATGAACATTGGCGTGTGAATAGTCTTGTCTGGAACAGCGTTTGAATGCCCTTGAGCAAGATTCCTGACATGAGATATTTCCTATGATGTTGCTTGATGAATTGATAATACGTGATAACAAGGCAGTTATGTAAGAGGCTGGGAGTTGGTGTGTCTGCCGATCATAATAAATCCTAGCAATAAAAAATACATTTAGGGGCACGTGGGATAGAGTAGTGTTGAGGAAAGTCATGTTTTGTTTTGGCCATGTATGGAATATATTTGTAGTCATCTTGTGATTTTTTGTTGTTGAGATTGTGCCACTAACTCAACAGCCTATGAGCTTTCAATAATTGGTATTTCAAAATGTATGTATACTGAACACAAATATAAACGCACCATGCAACAATTTCAAAGATTTTACTGAGATACAGTTCACATAAGTATATCAGTCAATTGAAATAAATTCATTAGGCCCTGATCTATTGATTTCACATGACTGGGCAGGGGTAGAGCCAATATGCTAGTCTCATATTTGGTATTTTTTGCACCGTTCTGTGGCCAGTGTATGGCCTTCCTTGCTGCCATGTTAGAATGGATAACTAAAACTTGACTCCAGCTGACAACGCATCTCCCAGCTTATCCGTGGCTAGGCTAAAGACTAGCTAGAACACAACCAGGCTTAATTACTCAGTCACGCTCATAGCATTTAAATTGATTTAAGTTGACCCTAAAATGTTAATAGATCGTCTACTTCTAACAAAGTGACAGTTGGTCGACTGGAACATATTGCCTATCAGCACAAAATAACCTGCCTAAAAAATCAGTAGGTCCAGTTTAAGGAAATCAGTTAAACGGTCTGCCGTGCTGCCAGGATAGATAGAAGAGCCAGCTCCATCAAGAGTTGTACTGCAAGGCAACATAGGTTGTGGGGATAGTGGTGGATTTTGCAGTGTGTAAGTGTATGACATGGGCACAGAGTGTAAGCCTAAAACACTGGAAGGCATGATGTATTCAGCGGTGTGCAGTGTAAGTGTTGTGTTAGTGGTGTGAGAGACAGTGTATGGCGTCAGTGTAGGACATGAGCACAGGGATCGCTGGTTGGTTGTAGGTACGTAGGGCCTGCAGTCTGATGGGTGCCAGCCAGCCGGCACGACTAAGCAGGCAGCTGTAGCATTGGAGCGTAATGTTCCTGCTTTAACACTTCATAACCCTGTAGTACCCTGTGCTGCTGCTGCCTGTGATTTATGACCTATGAGTTTCTCTGTGTTGTGTTTTCACTCTCTATATAAGCCAAACAGCATTGGTTATTAGAGAGCAGTGGGCACACTCTCCAAAGCACTCATCATTAAAACATATTAAGTTGGTCAGAGAACCCATTTACATGCATTAGGGAGTTCTATCAAGCTTTGAACACGTTGTTCTTGCTGTTTTTCTTGAGATTGTGTGTATTTTAGCTTCAGGTGATTTCAATCGGAACAAAAACAAACATGCTTTTTTGTGTGTGCTGCTTCGTTATCCAGCCGTGTTTCTGTCTGTTTATATTGCAGCCTTTTCTCTTGGACTCTATCACCATCTGTCTGTCTGTCTCAATCCTCCTCTCTATGCCTTCCTTTATCTCTCTCTTCCCTCTCTCTCTCCGTCTCTTTCCTCCCTCTCTCTCCATCTCTTTCCTCCCTCTCTCCGTCTCTTCCCTCCCTCCCTCCCTCTCTCTCTCCTCCCTCTCTCTCTCCTTCCTCTATCTCTCTCTCTCTCCTTCCTCTATCTCTCTCCTCTCTCTCTCCTTCTATCCCTCTCTCTCTCCTCCCTCCCTCTATCTCTCCTCTCTCTATATATCTCTCTTTTCTCCCTCTGTCTGTCTCTCTCCTCCCTCTCTCTCTTCTCCCTTTGCCTCTATCGCTGTCTCTTTCTCCTGACTCTTTCTGTTTTCCCTCTCTCCTCCCTCTATATCTCTGTCTCTCTCCTCTATCTTTCTCTCCTCTCTCTTCTCTTTTTCTCTCCTCTCTCCTCTCTTTCTCTCCCCTCTCTCCTCTCTCTCTCCCCTCTCTCCTTGTCATAAGTGTTCCTGCTGAGGAGGCAGATGCTCCATAGAGGAGAATTAATGCTTGCTCTTTAGTACTCACAAGTACTGGCTGGGTGCTGAGTACTGGTGATTGTAGCAGAAGCTGACACTCTCTCTCTCCCTCCTTCCCCTCAGGCGGACCTGACGGGGATCAAATGGAAGCGGTATGTGTGGCAAGGCCCCACTTCAGCACCCATCCTCTTCCCAGTGACCGAGGAGGACCCCATCCTGTGCAGCTTCAGCCGCTGCCTCAAGGCGGACGTGCTGAGCGTGTGGCGGCGGAGCCAGAGGCCTGGACGTAGGGAGCTCTGGCTCTTCTGGTGGGGGGACGACCCCAACTTTGCCAAGCTGATCCATCACGAACTTACAGGTGAGGCTAGAGGGAGTGGGCGCATGTAGACACACACACACGCTAGCTTGGCTATAATACCTGCCATGGTCCTGTGTAATGGCTTTGGCCTATTAACAGAAGAATACAGTCCAAGCCAGGAGTTTAACTTCTTTTTCCATGCTGCTTCCACGTTTCAGATTGTCTTAGCTGGTCACAAGAGATAAATGAGGGATTCATTTGCCTTTCGATGCACCTTTTCACATATTCACCAAAGATTATAGACGTATAGACGTTTGAAGGTCTTGAAGAAGAATCTGGCGTTAATGGCCATGTTCTTTTATAATCTCCACCTGTCACAGTCAGAAGAGGGCTGGCCACCCCTCAGAGCCTGGTTCCTCTCTAGGTTTCTTCCTAGGATCCTGCCTTTCTAGGGAGTTGTTCCCAGCCATCGTGCTTCTACATCTGCATTGCTTGCTGTTTGGGGTTTTAGGCTGGGTTTCTGTACAGCACTTTGTGACAACTGCTGATGTAAAAAGGGCTTTATAAAATATTGATTAATTGATAGAGCTGGTTAAATGGGTGATTATTGTAAAAGATAATGGAAAGGGCTTGTTACATCTGTTTGAAAAGGAGCATCTTGAGACGCTGCAGACCTCATAGAGAACGCCCTCTCTTTGTGATGATGGTAGTAGTGATCTGGTTGTATAATGTGAAATATTGCATGATTCAGGACAGGGGTTGATTGATGCTGGAAGCTCTGGGGATATCAATTTCCTGTAAATGAGAGCTTAGAAGGCATTAGAGTTGGCATAACCAGATAGTTCCCTTAATTTCTCCCCTCAAATGACAAGCAGCCAGCCTGGCAGAGAACAGCCTTCACCTGCACGTCAACTCCCACTGTTTGGAGAAAACGTTCACTGCAATCACAGTTATTTTTTTTGTGTTAACACACATCGTGGCATCTAAGCGCCTTCCGCCTTCCGGCACACAATAAAGCAGCGCCCTGCACTTTGTGTCGCCAAGGCTGAACAAGAAAGCCTATCCCATCTTCCCGTTTAAAAAGGAGGATAGAAATGGAGCTTCCTCCTCGTCACATGACTTCTGTGAAAAATAGAATATGCAGGAGTAACAATGCAGAAATGAGCCTAGCACATCATGGAGGTCTGCATCATGGAGGTCTGCATCCTGCATCATGGAGGTCTGCATCATGGAGGTCTGACCAGGTGCTCTCTTGCTCTTTTTTCCCTCCTTCCTCATTGTGTGTTTTTTTTTCTGCAGCAGCAGTGGAGGATGGACAGAGACGTACTTTATACATACTCTCTTGCCGGGGAGATTGAACTCCTGAGTCTGAGCCGTTTTGTGCGCGCACACACACACACACACAGACAGACAGACAGACAGACAGACAGAGAGAGAGAGAGAGAGAGAGAGAGAGAGAGAGAGAGAGAGAGAGAGAGAGAGAGAGAGAGAGAGAGAGAGAGAGAGAGAGAGAGAGAGAGAGAGAGAGAGAGAGAGAGAGAGAGCCCTCCTTTATTATGACACGTTGTGCCTGAAGTGGTCTGTGAGTGGAAGCTGAAGGGCGTAAGGGCAGCCATTCCAGCCCTGATGGGTCCCGGTAGTAACCTGCAGTAGTAGTATGTTGATATTTGTTGCTTACTGCATACGTTCTAAATAGTATGTAGGCTAGTTCTCACAGTGAAATATTTGTTTTTGGAGAAGTCACATGGCAGAAGTTTAAATGTAACACGGTGGTACAGTGCCACTATTCCACTGGTTGGGGAGAAGAACCCTGGACTGGAATTGCATAGGAGAAAAAAAGCACATTCTCACACACCTTTTAGCATCTCATTTAACCACAAAACACTAAGACAAGGAATTGGTGCAAATATAATTATTTGCTAGCGAAAATGTATTCTAATAGGTAGATTGTCCTGTATACAATTAGTGTTTACTGTGTAAACATACGTATTCAATGTGTGTCAAGCCTCTTGTCCTGGTGAGAATTGCTCCCAGCTGTGGTTGTTTGGTGTAATCTCTGTGCTTCCACTCTCTCACTCACTCACTCACTCACTCACTCACTCACTCACTCACTCACTCACTCACTCACTCACTCACTCACTCACTCACTCACTCACTCTACACAATGCGGGAGAACAGAGGAGTCTCACTGGACTGACCTCAGGGCAGCCAGACCATCCATCTCTCCTCTATGTGTCTATCTGTCTGGTGAGAGGGTGTGCTGTGAGCCCTGAGAACACACAGAGGTCATGACCCCTACCTCACCAGCCGGAGTTGTGAACCTGTGTTTCCCTCTGTGGATCACACCGACTCGCCTCTCTTCTCAGAGCCTGCAAAGTGCCTGTCCCACTGTGTGTGTCCTTGGGCTGAGACTGGCTCAGTCGTGATGATTCACAACCTGATGCATTGGAGCCTCTCCTGGACATGCTGGCAATGAAGGTGTGAAGCGACACACAGAAGTTAGCGACAACGTGTGTGTGTTTTGGTGGCGGTGATCAGACTGGCCGACACATCAGCAGTAATCTGGGATGCCACAGCTTGCTCTTTTTCCTCCATGCCTGTGGCTGATGTGTTTGTCCTTTTCCTAATCTGACTGTCCAAATCAAATTTGAATAGCCCTGGAAATATTAAGCACTTCTTTGTTTGTCATTTTTGATTCCCCCCATTGCAATGTTGGGGGTAAACATGAAAATCAGCTATTTTCTTTCAGCAGAAATGGCGGCGGCTTATTTTACCCTTCCACACTCATTAGATTAGCTGCTTGGCTGTGGAAGTATTACAATTTTGAGCATGTGCCATTTCTGTGTAAATCAGTGGGCCAGTAATCCTTTCAAATCAAATCAAATCAAATTTAATTTGTCACATGCGCGGAATAGGTGTAGACCTTACTGTGAAATGCTTACTTACAAGCCCTTAACCAACAAGGAGAATGAGAGGGGGGCTAGAGAGACAGAACTTGAGGGATCTTGGCTTGGGCGATATATAGAATTAATTTGATTCATTCAAATGTATGTTTTTGTGAGATATTAAAAATGCATGTATCGCAAGAATCAAGTTTATTTTTATTTTCCATTTATGTCTGCTTGTTCTCATGTTGTCTTTTTGGTCTCGTCTCCTTTGCTCCTTCCGTGCTGTGTGCAATGACTGTAGGCTGTGGGCACCTTGCAATTTGCACACACACACCAAGCACCTTCCCCTGCCACTCACAACAACAAAGATGAGAGATCACTTCTTCCTCTCTGCATTTGAGGTTTGGTCCACCAGAATCGGTCATATGGACACAAACACATGGAGACATTATTTTACTGTAGAGGAGAAGAGGAGAGGAGAAGTTAACCATTCTAATGATTCCCTTTTTATGTCTCAACAACTTAAATTGCGTGCAGAGCAGACACTACTAAAACAGGAGTATCAATGAACATCGATTCTGGAAAATGAATGCTCAGTTTGTCGCGTGGTACCAGGTACCGCTAGTAGCATTTTAGGCAAAGACCATTATACTAGCTGTCTAGTCTGTGTTTTATAAATGTGCAATAAGCATAAAACACAATTATATAAGGAACTGACAATTTGTTCTCATTTTGAGAAATAAGGTAGGCCACTTGATTTCAACATCTGAACAAAGTGGACAGGCTAGCATGCTGTTCAAACAGTTAGCGATAGACAGAAGGGTGTGTTCATAGCAATTCAACTGTTCTACATTGTTAGCTAACAAATAGATCCAAGTTGGCTAAACTTGAAATATAACGATTAGCTGGTTACTCACTTCTACATGGGCTTGTGCTTGAAAGATTGTTTATGAGAACTGTGTTAATTTTCTATAATGCTGCTACAAGAAGTTAGTCATTATTAATGAATGTGCATTATGCATTGTTCTGGTTAAATAACAAAAAGGGCATTTTCATAGACTTGAAAGCCAGATCAGTGATTATTGCAAAAAAGCAGGTTAAACTATTTTTATTAAATTATTAGTGGGTCTTATGGTTGGGGAAGGCTTCTATTTAGCCTAGGTATAATTTAACTACTTAGGGAGCACTACCCGGTGAAATGTAAGGCGCCAAATTAAAAATCCCAAAAGTTGAATTATTAAACATTCATCAATATACAAGTGTTGCATAGTCATCAAAAGCTCTGATTCTTGGCAATATCACAGCGTTGTTAGATTTCAAAAAGGCTTTACGGCGAAAGTACAACATTTGATTGTTTGAGGATAGCCCCTCTCATATTTTATGCATTAGCATAAATCCATAACCAACATGAGGTCTCATAAAGCATAAAATCGCTAATATAAAATCCCTTACCTTTCGAAGAACTTCTGCTGAGGGCTTCCCAAGTGTCCAACGAAGACATCCAATGGTTCTTTTGTTAGAAAAAGTCATTTATCATATCCATAAATCTCCGATAGGTTGGCGCGTTATGTTCATAAAATACAGCGTCCACTCGCCCATTGAACCGTGAAGAGAACGCATTCAACCTATACCTATACACTTGTCCAAGAACAATCAAACATCATTGATAATGTATCCTTAGGAACACTTTAATGTATATTTACTATAATATTTCAACCGGATTATAAACTGGATGATAGGAAAGGAAAAAACCACAGCGCGCGCGAGCCCGTGAACGCGCCTCCCCTTCTGTTTACATCCTGTGACTAGTTCTAATTCTTTTTCTATTACCATCCAGAGCAACCTAACATCACCAAACACTGTCTAGAGACTGTTGACATCCAGTGGAAGCAATAGGTACTGCAATCTTACTCCCAGATATGGCTGTTTTCAATAGGGAGGGGTTCAAAATGAGGCAATGTGTCAAAAACACTTTTTCCTGGACAGAAATTCCTTGGGTTTTCGCCTACTATATCAGTTCTGTTATACTCACAGACAATATCTTAACACTTTTAGAAACTTCAGAGTGTTTCCTATCCAATTGTACTAATTATGTGCTTATCCTAGTTTCTGGGCCTGAGTGGCAGGCTTTTTATTTTGGGAACGCCAGACTCTCCAAAACCGACACCTCAGCTGCCGCTCCCTAAGAAGTTAACAAGCCTTGAATTCATTAGATTATGCATTGTATTTGACCTTTAATTATACAACAAAGCTTATTTAGAGAAAACAATTAACAAAATTGAGATACAGTGCATTTGGAAAGTATTTCAGAACCCTTGACTTTTTCCACATTTTGTTACGTTACAGCCTTATTCAGAAATGTATTACATAATTTTTCCATCATCAATCTACACACGATACCCTACAATGACAAAGCAAAAGCTGTTTTTTGGAAATGTTAGCAAAAAAAAAAAAAAAAACCCCTGAAAATAACAAGTATTCAGATCCTTTATTCAGTACTTTGTTGAAGCACCTTTGGCAGCGATTACAGCCTCGAGTCTTCTTGGGTATGTCGCTACAAGCTTGGCGCATCTGTATTTGGGGAGTTTCTCAAATTCTTCTCTGCAGATCCGCTCAAGCTCTGTCGGGTTGGATGGGGAGTGTTGCTGCACAGCTATTTTCAGGTCTCTCCAGAGATGTTTGATCGAGTTCAAGTCCGGGCTCTGGCTGGGCCACTCAAGGAAATTCAGAGATTTGTCCCGAAGCCACTCCTGAGTTGTATTTGCTGTGTGCTTAGGGTTGTTGTCCTGTTGGAAGGTGAACCTTCGCCCCAGTCTGAGGACCTGAGCGCTCTGGAGCAGGTTTTCTCTCAGTACTTTGCTTCGTTCATCTTTCCCTCGATCCTGACTAGTCTACCAGTCCCTGCCGCTGAAAAACATTTCCACAGCATGATGCTGCCACCACTGTGCTTCACCTTAGGGATGGTGCCAGATTTCCTCCAGACATGATGCTTGGCATTCAGGCCAAAGAGTTCTATATTGGTTTCAACAGCAGGAGCGCTAGAGATACTCTGAATGATCGGCTATGAAAAGCCAACTGACATTTACTACTGAGGTGCTGACCTGTTGCACCCTCGACAACCACTGTGATTATTATTATTTGACCCTGCAGGTCATCTATGAACATTTTAAAATCTTGGCAATGTTCTGTTATAGTCTCCACCCGGCACAGCCAGAAGAGGACTGGCCACCCCTCATGGCCTGGTTCCTCTCTAGGTTTCTTCCTAGGTTCTGGCCTTTCTAGGACGTTTTTCCTAGCCACCGTGCTTCTACACCTGCATTGCTTGCTGTTTGGGGTTTTAGTTTCTGTACAGCACTCTGTGACATCAGCTGATGTAAGAAGGGCTTTATGAATAAATTTGATTGATCAGACCAGAGCATCTTGTTTCTCATGGTCCGAGTCCTTTAGGTGCCTTTTGGCAAACTCCAAGCGGGCTGTCATGTGCCTTTTTCTGAGGAGGGGCTTCCATCTGGCCACTCTACCATAAAGGCCTGATTGGTGCTGCAGAGATGATTGTCCTTCTGGAAGGTTCTCCCATCTCCACAGAGGAACTCTGGAGCTCTGTCAGAGTGACCATCAAGTTCTTGGTCATCTCCCTGACCAAGGCCCCTTTTCCCTGATTTCTCAGTTTGGCTGGGCGGCCAGCTCTAGGAAGAGTCTTGGTGATACCAAACTTCTTCCATTTAAGAATGATGGAGGCCACTGTTTTCTTGGGGACCTTCAATGCTGCAGAAATGTTTTGGTACCCTTCCTCAGATCTGTACCTCAACACAATCCAATCTCGGAGCTCTACGGACAATATCTGATGGCTTGGTTTTTGCTCTGACATGCACTGTCAACTGTGGGACCTTATATAGACACGTGTGTGCCTTTCCAAATCATGTCCAATCAATTGAATTTCCGTCAGGTGTACTCCAATCAAGTTGTAGAAACATCTCATGGATGATCAATGGAAACAAGTTGCACCTGAGCTCAAATTTGAGTCTCATAGCATAGGGTTTTTTATTTATTTTCTATCAATTTGCAAACATTTCTAAAAACCTGCTTTGACTTTGTCATTATGGGGTATTGTGTGTAGATTGATGAGGATTTTTTTATTTAATCTATTTTAGAATAAGGCTGTAACATAACTATATGTGGAACAAGTCAAGGGGTCTGAATACTTTCCAAATGCACTGTATATATCGTGAATCGTCCGTAAGTTTGAAAAAAGCTGAGATGTGATTTTTAGGCAATATCGCCCAGCTGTAATGTTGACAATTAATCACCATTCAAGGAGCGCTGAGGGGGTAGGTTGGGACCTAGAGAGCGGTCCCCATCCCCTCTCCCTCCCTCCTTTCCTTCACCCCTCCCTCCTCCTGGTGTTTACTCTTGTGGCTATCATGGAACCATACACACTATCAACCCCTCTGTATTATTCTGTCTCTACACAAAGCCCTTGCTTGGACTAATCTGAGCTTGCAATGAGGAGGTTAAAAGCAAAACTGGGTAGCACACCCATTCATTCATTACTCCATGTTGGGTCAGATCTTTTGGAGAGGGAGGAAGGATGGAGGAGGAAAGTACACTTGTCTTACTGTGCCCCCTCTGCTTTTTCATGGACGGACAATAGTGTTTTGGATGTTTGTAGGGACTGAGAGGAAGGAGATGTGCTTCATTTAGTTTCTCTCTTGAGGACTTTATTTTAGTATGGATGTGTGTGGCACTAACAATCTGATGGCATAGCTCTGCTCTTGTTAGTTTTTGTTGGCTCTGCCAAAGTCTTTGGACATTTCCAGGCCTGCCCATTCTTTACTATTCAGAACAGCTCTGGTGTGCACCTCTCAGGGCAGCGCCAAGCTCCAAAGGGCATATTTCAGTACCCTGGAGGGGCAGAGCAAGTCAAAGTTTTCACTTTTGTCTGCAGGTCAGGTCTTTGTTTTTCTTCCCTTCCCTGACCCCTGTGAAGATGGCTGACCTTCAGATTGAATGAGGTGAAAAGAGATCCATCTCTCAGATCTGTGGGAAAGACAAAAACATTGAATGCAGATAATGTTGTTTTTGTCAGCCACTTTTCTACCGAATCTAAAATATATATCAAGCAAATCGTGATTGTTTCAGTTGTTCGAGGACTTCAGATTTCAAACAATTTAGATGCCGCGGACCTAGTTATTTAGCTTTGAATGGGAAAGGCTGAAATAGGGGTGAGATTGCCCCGCAGGAAGCTTTGTGTTTAGAGATGATGAGCTGAAAGACACACACTGTGCCAAAGGGCTTTTCTTTTATGGAGTGGCTGTGGATCCGACTTCTCTCGACCCCTCTTCCCGACAGCTAAAAGTTGAAAGCTTCAGCGCATGTGTGGATTCTCATCTTTAAGCACAGTCTCTCTGCTCTACTCGTTCGGCTGCCCAGAGAACAGGCTGCCCTGGCAAATGGTGCTTGTTTAATATTAAAGTTAGATCAAAGCTGAATTAATGTCTGCAAGATCACATAATGATAGTATTCTACATAACAGAACCATATATAAAAGCATATTTTAACATTACTGTAAGATAAATAACACTACCTCATTTCTTATGAGATTTTAGGATGATTGTGCGAATGGTCACATTTTTCTCTCATTTGAGCAATTTAGGGCTGACCCCAATTAGTCGACTGGTCGATTGTTTGGTCGATAGGCTGTTGGTCGACCAATACTTTTTAAAACGTCCCTTTTTCAGGACCCTGTCTTTCAAAGATAATTCGAAATATCCAAATAACTTCACAGATCTTCATTGTAAAGAGTTTAAACACTGTTTCCCATGCTTGTTCAATGAACCATAAACAATTAATGAACATGCACCTGTGGAACGGTCGTTAAGACACTAGCAGTTTACAGAGGGTAGGCAATTAAGGCCACAGTTATGAAAACTTAGGACACTAAAGAGGCCTTTCCACTGACTCTGAAAAACACCAAAAGAAAGATGCCCAGGGTCCCTGCTCATCTGCGTGAACTTGCCTTAGGCATGCTGCAAGGAGGCATGAGGACTGCAGATGTGAGACGCCTAAGACAGCGCTACAGGGAGACAGGACGGACAGCTGGTCGTCCTCGCAGTGGCAGACCACGTGTAACAACACCTGCACAGGATCGGTAGATCCGAACATCACAACTGTGGGACAGGTACAGGATGGCAACAACAACTGCCCGAGTTACACCAGGAACGCACAATCCCTCCATCAGTGCTCAGACTGTCCGCAATAGGCTGAGAGAGGCTGGACTGAGGGCTTGTTAGGCCTGTTGTAAGGCAGGTCCTCACCAGACATCACTGGCAACAACGTCGCGTATGGGCACAAACCCACTGTCGCTGGACCAGACAGAACTGGCAAAAAGTGCTCTTCACTGACGAGTCAAGGTTTTGTCTCACCAGGAGTGATGGTCGGATTCGCGTTTATCGTAGAAGGAATGAGCGTTACACCAAGGCCTGTACTCTGGAGCGGGATCGATTTGGAGGTGGAGGATCCGTCATGGCCTGGGGCGGTGTGTCATAGCATCATCTGACTGAGCCAGCCATACTGCTCGTTCTGTGCGTGATTTCCTGCAAGACAGGAATGTCAGTGTTTTGCCATGGCCAGTGAAGAGCCCATATTCAATCCCATTGAGCACGTCTGGGACCTGTTGGATCAGAGGGTGAGGGCTAGGGCCATTCCCCCAGAAATGTCAGGGAACTTGCAGGTGCCTTGGTGGAAGAGTGGGGTAATATCTCACAGCAAGAACTGGCAAATCTGGTACAGTACTTAATGCAGCTGGTGGCCACACCAGATAGTGACTGTTACTTTTGATTTTGACCCCTCCTTTGTTAAGGGACACATTATTCAATTTATGTTAGTCACATGTCTGTGGAACTTGTTCAGTTTATGTTTCAGTTGTTGAATCTTGTTATGTTCATACAAATATTTACACATGTTAAGTTTGCTGAAAATAAGCGCAGTTGACAGGGAGAGGACGTTTCTTTTTTTGCTGAGTTTATATATATATATATATATATATATATATAGTTGACATCAGAAGTTTACATACACTTAGGCTGGAGTCATTAAAACTCATTTTTCAACCACTCCACAAATTTCTTGTTAACAAACTATAGTTTTGGCAAGTCGGTTAGGACATCTACTTTGTGCATGACACAAGTAATTGACATAATTTGAGTCAATTGGAGGTGTACCTGTGGATGTGTTTCAAGGCCTACCTTCAAACTCAGTGCCTCTTTGCTTGACATCATGGGAAAATCTAAAGAAATCAGCCAAGACCCAAGAAAATAAATCGTAGACCTCCACAAGTCTGGTTCATCCTTGGGAGCAATTTCCAAACGCCTGAAGGTACCACGTTCATCTGTACAAACAATAGTACGATAGTATATAGTATAAACACCATGGGACCACGCAGCCGTCATACCGCTCAGGAAGGAGACGCGTTCTGTTTCCTAGAGATGAACGTACTTTGGTGCGAAAAGTGCAAATCAATCCCAGAACAACAGCAAAGGACCTTGTGAAGATGCTGGAGGAAACAGGTACAGAATTATCTATATCCACAGTAAAATGGGTCCTATATCAACAATACCTGAAAGGCCGCTCAGCAAGGAAGAAGTCACTGCTCCAAAACCGCCATAAAAAAGCCAGACTACGGTTTGCAACTGCACATGGGGACAAAGATTGTACTTTTTTGAGAAATGTCCACTGGTCTGATGAAACAAAATACAACTGTTTGGCCATAATGACCATTGTTATGTTTGGAGGAAAAAGGGGGAGGCTTGCAAGCCGAAGAACACCATCCCAACCGTGAAGCACGGGGGTGGCAGCATCATGTTGTGGGGGTGCTTTGCTGCAGGAGGGACTGGTGCACTTCACAAAATAGATGTCATCATGAGGCAGGAAAATTATGTGGATATATTGAAGCAACATCTCAAGACATCAGTCAGGAAGTTAAAGCTTGGTCGCAAATGGGTCTTCCAAATGGACAATGACCCAAGCATACTACAAAGTTGTGGCAAAATGGCATAAGGACAACAAAGTCAAGGTATTGGAGTGGCCATCACAAAGCCCTGACCTCAATCCTATAGAACATTTGTGGGCAGAACTGAAAAGGTGTGTGCGAGCAAGGAGGCCTACAAACCTGACTCAGTTACACCAGCTCTGTCAGGAGGAATGGGCCAAAATTCACCAAACTTATTGTGAGAAGCTTGTGAGAGGCTGCCTGAAACGTTTGACCCAAGTTAAACAATTTAAAGGCAATGCTAACAAATACTAATTGAGTGTATGATAACTTCTGACCCACTGGGAATGTGATGAAAGAAATAAAAGCTGAAATAAATCATTCTCTCTAATATTATTCTGACAATTGACATTCTTAAAATAAAGTGGTGATCCTATCTGACCAAAAACAGGGAATCTTTACTAGGATTAAATGTCAGGAATTGTGAAAAACTGAGTTTAAATATATTTCGCTAAGGTGTTTGTATCTTCCGACTTCAACTGTTTAACATTTCCAGTCAAACGTTTTCTTTATTTTTACTGTTTTCTACATTGTAGAATAATACTGAAGACAACAACAATACGAAATAACACATGGAATCATGTAGTAACCAAAAAAGTATTACACAAATCAAAATATATTTTATATTTGAGATTCTTCAAAGTAGCCATCCTTTGCCTTGATGAAGGCTTAGCACACTCTAAGCATTCTCTGAACCAGCTTCATGAATGCCTTTCAATTAAAGGTGTGCCTTGTTAAAAGTTAGTTTGTGGATTTTTTTTTCCTTAATGTGTTTGAGCCAATCAGTTGTGTTGTGACAAGGTATGGGTGGTATACAGAAGATAGCCCTATTTGTAAAAGACCAAGGCCATATGATGTCAAGAACAGCTGAAATAAGCAAAGAGAAACTACAGTCCATCATTACTTTAAGACATGAAGGTCAGTCAATCTGGAAAATTTCAAGAACTTTGAAAGTGTCTTCAAGTGCAGTTGCAAAATCCATCAAGCGCTATGATGACACTGGCTCATGTGGACCGCCACAGGAAAGGAAGACCCAGAGTTACCTCTGCTGCAGAGGATAAGTTCATTAGAGTCTCAGAAGATTTTCTTTTCACTGAATCTCTGTTTGGATATTGGTTAGGCTACAATTAGGCTGGGGAAATGTTGGGTAGGTTGAGGTGAGTGCTGCTCATGATTATCGTGTCTAGTTGGCTCATTTATTATAATATTTTGCCATGTTATGTAGTTTAACAAGTGGGTTACTTTGCACTTCAGTCGCTTAGTAGCGTAGCCATTTTATTTTTCTTCACATTTTCAAACAGTCCATTTATATTTTCCAACGGGGCTATACATTTGGGTGAGTTTTTTTTCCTCACCTGAGTAGCCTCGTTTCACTGCCAAAAATAAAATTAAACCATCTAGTGTTCAGCGAAATAACACAATGTCAAATACAGGTAGCCTAATCAAATAATTAACATCCAATCCCATTAACCGTTACACTCTCGCGGGAATTCCACTAACGGTCCGTAAGTAGCCAAACGTAGCTGCTGCTCTTGTTGGTATCTGCACTGATGGCACAAAAGCCATGACAGGGAGACATAGTGGAGTGGTAACGCGCATGCTAGCAATTACTCCCGACGCCACTTGGGTAGCGGATTGGGCTGCGCTCAGAGTATCCTGCCTTGGCAAATTGTGCTGTTAAGACACTGATGCCCTTTGCAACCACGTACCTATGTGAGAGTGAATTCTCAGCCCTCACTAGCATGAAAACTAAATACAGGCACAGACTGTGTGGAAAATTATTTAAGACTGAGACTCTCCAATACAACCCAACATTGCAGAGTTATGAAAATCCTTTCAAGCACACCCTTCTCATTAACCTGTGGTGAGTTATTCACAGTTTTCGATGAACAAATAAGGTTTTATATGTAAGATTGTTAAATAAAGAGCAGAATGATCATTATTATTATATTATTTTTTGTGCACTGGTCCTATAAGAGCTCTTTGTCACTTCCCACGAGCCCAGGTGTATATTTGATGGTGTATATTCTCAATGGACCCACATCTTCACACGCCTACTACCACTTGTCCCGGCATGTGGACGGGAGGTATAAACGGCTTATGAAGGCGTGTGGTAAAATGGGCCTTTTTGTAATGGGGTCATATTTCATTGCTCATTTGTTTTTTACTGGCAAAATACCATACATCCTGTGTGAAAGCAGTAAGAGAGAGTCAGGGGAGTTGATGCCTTTTGTGCTTTGGGATCCATTTTTAAGGGGTAATCTCCTGAATGTGACCCCCTCCCTCTCTCTGTTGTCTGATCGATCTCTGTTGGTTGGCTGGGGGGGCTGTGGACCTGGTGTGGTGCAGCGCAGCTGAGGACGCAGCTGAGGACGGGGACTGGGAGGTATGAGGCCATACTTGCATCTCTCTGGTTTTGGGTGCCTGGGTGCTCGGCGGGCCTTAATTAGTAATGGAGACTTTGTGGAGCCCAAAGAACAAAATTCATCAACCCCCCCGACTCGCTATTACTGCGTTCACATCGGATTTACGGTATTTTGTTTGTAAAAATGTTTGCCTGGTTGCCAGCCTCTGTTAAGCTTTTGCATTCCACTCCTTGTACTCATTTGTCATTTGCCAAAACACAGAGTACAATGAGTGGAATGTAAAATAAATAAAAAACTGCTACCCAGACTACCACCACTGGTCCCACTCTCTCTGCTGCTTGTGGATGGATGGGAAGGAGAGGAGGAAGGGGGGGAAGAGAGAAATAAAAAAAGGGAGAAAAAGATCCTCTGTCTAATCTGGAAGGAAGAGTTCCCTGGAGGCCTGTGGATCACAATACATTAATCTTGGTGTTTAATGAGCGACCAACTGCAGATTTAATTACCAGAGCATAGAGACCTGTGGCTGGAGGGACTGACCCCCTCCAAGCCTATGCCCTCTTACATTCACCCCTTGGCGCCAACAAACATTGCTGGAATGGGCCCACACACACCTGTGTGTATGTGTGCCTGCTAAAGGTTAGCTCATCTGGGCCCCCTCCGCCACACGGTAGACATGAAAGTGTTGCAGCCATCAGCTGAGCCAATAGGTTTGGTCTTCGCACCTCTTTGTTTGTGTTTGTGACTGTCTCCAGAGAGAGTATTGCTCTTGTTCTCTTGGCTCTGGTGGACAATGAGAGACATAAGGCTGTTAGGAATGCCTGATGCAAAGCAGACACCTGTTTGCTCCTCTTCAGCGCTAGAGGAAAAGAGAGAGAGAGAGAGGCAGATGTGATCCTGACAGAGCAAAGTGTTCATTGTGATAATCTGTTTATGTAAATGTAGGTTTAGGGGTTTCCCATTTATGCTGGGGCTATATTCTTATTTTGCAAATTGTCCACAAAAAATGGGGACTTAGCTTTCGTTCCTTCGTCAGCCTCTTGCTGTTTGTTTAGTATTTTTCCCCTTTCTCCTCTCCTACTCCTACACTCTCTAACCTTGGACCATTTGTGTTATTAGTAACAGTGAGTGGGGATCTATATTCAGTCAGCCCAGCATAGCTTTGGAAGTGGATGAATCCCATGCTTTTTCTTTATAATCTGCGGGTGGTGTTGTCAAGAACTGGCTGGCCAAGCTGGCTGATTCCTAGCTGTCATGACCTTGTGACCTTTGGACTCCCATGTCAGAGGATGGCAGGATGATGGCTGACCGGCCGATGCCTCCATGTTAGATCCTTTTTAACAAACAGACTTAGAGAACAAGGGCTCCCGCCTGCCTTCTGCACAGAATACTAGAGCTGCGTTCAGCAGGGAACAACGTTCAGATTAGAGGTCGACCGATAATGATTTTTTAATGCCGATACCGATTTATTGGTGGACCAAAAAAGCTGATACCGATTTAATCGGACGGTTTTTATATATATATTTGTAATAATGACAATTACAACAATACTGAATGAACACTTTTATTTTAACTTAATATAATAGATAAATAAAATCTATTTAGTCTCAAATAAATAATGTTCAATTTGGTTTAAATAATGCAAAAACACTGTTGGAGAAGAAAGTAAAAGTGCAATCTGTGCCATGTAAAAAAGCTAACGTTTAAGTTCCTTGCTCAGAACATGAGAACGTATGAAAGCTGATGGTTCAATATTCCCAGTTAAGAAGTTTTAGGTTGTAGTTATTATAGGAATTATGACACGTCAACTATTTCTCTCTATACCATTTGTATTTCATATACCTTTGACTGTTGGATGTTCTTATAGACACTTTAGTATTGCCAGGCTAATCCCGGGAGTTGATAGGCTTGAAGTCATAAACAGAGCTGTGCCTCAAGCATTGCTAAGAGCTGCTGGCAAAATGCAGTAAAGTGCTGTTTGAATGAATGCTTACGAGCCTGCTGCTGCCTACCACCGCTCAGTCAGACTGCTCTATGTCAAATCATAGACTTAATTATAATATAATAAACACAGAAATATGAGCCTTTGGTCATTAATATGATCAAATCTGGAAACTATCATTTTGAAAACAAAACGTTTATTCTTTCAGTGAAATATGGAACCGTTCCGTATTTTATCGAACGGGTGGCAACCGTAAGTCTAAATATTGCTTTTACATTGCACAACCTTCAATGTTATGTCATAATTTTTTTTATTTGACCTTTATTTAACTAGGCAAGACAGTTAAGAACAAATTCTTAATATCAATGGCCTAGGAACAGTGGGTAACAACCTCTCAGGGATTGCTGGGGGCGCTAGCGCCCCAATCCCGACACTACCAGGTGAAATGTAAGGCGCCAAATTCAAAATCCAAAAGTTGAATTATTAAACATCCACCAATATACAAGTGTTCCATACTCATCAAAAGCTCTGTTTCTTGGCAATATCACAGCGTTGTCAGATTTCAAAAGGCTTTACAGTAAAGCAGCACATTTGATTGTTTGAGGGTAGCACCTCACATATTTTTCCCATAGCCATGAATCGATTAGCCATCACGGCACACACATAACACATTTCACAGCGAAAACAAATCAATTACCTGTTGAAGAACTTCTGCTGAGGTCATCCTAAGTGTCCAACGAAGACAATCCATGGTTCTTTTGTTAGAAAAAGTAATGTATTTTATCCATAAATCTCCATTTGGTTCGCGCGTTATAATCAGAAACGACAGCTTCCACTCCTCCATTGAAACGTGACGCAAACTCGTTCATCTTATACCTATAAACTTGTCCAAGAACAGTCAAACATAGTTTTAAATGTATCCTTAGGAACACTTTTACGTATATTTACTATTATAAATCAGCCGGAATATAAACTGATCGATAAAGACGGTAAAAAAGATACTGCGCGCCTTGTCGGGAATGCGCACTGGGTACTGTTTACATAAAAAGTACACTTCCTGGTTTGCTCTTATTCTCTGGTCTAAAGCATCCAAATTGAACATTTACACTGTCTCGAGACTGTTGACATCTAAAGGAAGGGATGGGTACTGCATTCATATGCCCTTATATGGTCATTTTCATGAGGGAGGGGTTCCAAATGAGCAATGTGTCAAAATCACTTTTTCCAGGACAGAAATTTCTCGGGGTTTCGCCTGCCATATGCGTTCTGTTTCACTCACAGACAAATGGTTAACACTTTTGGAAAATTCAGAGTGTTTCCTATCCAATGGTACTAAATATGTGCATATCCTATTTTCTGGGCCTGAATGGGAGGCATTTTACTTTGGGCACGCCAGGCTCTCCAAAACCGACCCCTCAGCTGCCACTCCCTAACAAGTTAACTGCCTAGTTCAGGGGGCAGAACGACAGATTTTTACCTTGTCAGCTCTGGGATTTTATCTTGCAACCTTTCGGTTACTAGTCCAACGCTCTAACCACTAGTCTACCTGCCGCCCAAAATTAATTACGGTCTTCACACAGTTTGCAACGAGCCAGGCTGCCCGAAAGGTTGCATATACCCTGACTCTGTTTGCATTGAATGCAAGAGAAGTGACACAATTTCCCTAGTTAATATTGCCTGCTAACATGTATTTCTTTTAACTAAATATGCAGGTTCAAAAAAAGAAAGTCAATGATGTTGATGGTTAGGTACATTTGTGGAACGATTGTGCTTTTTATCGCGACTGCGCTTTTGTTAAATCATCACCCGTTTGGCGAAGTTGTAGTAGGCTGTGATTCGATGATAAATTAACGGGCACCGCATTGATTATATGCAACACAGGACAAGCTAGTTAACCTAGTGTATCATCAACCATGTGTAGTTAACTAGTGATTATGTGAAGATTGATTGTTTTTTATAAGATAAGTTTAATGCTAGCTAGCAACTTACCTTGGCTCCTTGCAGCCACAAGGTCCTTTTGACGCTGCGCTCGCGTAACAGGTGGTCAGCCTGCCACGCAGATTCCTCGTGGATTGCAATGTAATTGGCCATATGTGGCGTCCAAAAAGGCAGATTACCGATTGTTATGAAAACTTGAAATCGGCCCTAATTAATCGGCCATGCCGATTAATCGGTCGACCTCTAGTTCAGATAGAAATATATAATGTAGAACAAACATGCCTCTCCTACATGTGGAATAAGGAATCACGTCTAGGTCAATGGCGGTCATGACATTTTGTCAACCGGTGATTGCCATGCAAAAGACTGTCGGTCTCACGGTAATTTACCGTTAATTAACATTAACACATTTAGCATCTCCAGGCCTCCATGCATACAAGCCACTGATGTGCACATTTGGAGCATCTACATTAAAAAAAGGCCAAGCTATATGACAGATTCATACATTTGTAATCTCTAAACACACACTTTTTGCTGGAAACCCACTCCTCTCAACACACGTTTCAGGATTGTCTTCTTTTGGCTGAATCAGAGATCGGTTTGGAATCTGGCTCACAGTGACCAGAGGGGCTAAGGAAAGGCTTCTGAAAGAGGAGTAAAGAGGAATTGAGGAATGTGAGATATTTTCTAGTAGATGGGAGAAGGGTAGACTAGACATGAAAAACAAGGTCAAGCTCTCTCTCCAGAGTGGACGAACAGCTTTGTGCTTTAGGCAACAGAGTTACAATTTCTGCCCTTTTTAAGTTTCTCTTGCCGGTTGTTTACAAGTGCACCAGTGAAATATAGCTGGCCCTCTACTTAACCTTTTTCTGCAGTTGGCTAAATCAGGGTCACACAGTTTTTCTTGGTAGTCTTAAACAAATCTACTTTAAAACAAACGTATACACCTCATACACGTGGTTAAGGGCTTAAAAAACACCTGTACCATGTCAGATTTGAGTTGAAAGGTATTCGATTTTGAGTTTGCGTCCCAAATCAAATCAAATTTTATTTGTCACATACACATGGTTAGCAGATGTTAATGCGAGTGTAGCGAAATGCTTGTGCAGTCCTCACTACCCTCTGGAGAGCCTTACGGTTGTGGGCGGAGCAGTTGCTGTACCAGGCGGTGACACAGCTCAACAGGATGCTCTCGATTGTGCATCTGTAGAAGTTTGTGAGTGTTTTTGGTGACAAGCCGAATTTCTTCAGCCTCCTGAGGTTGAAGAGGCGCTGTTGCGCCTTCTTCACCACGCTGTCTGTGTGGGTGGACCAATTCAGTTTGTCCGTGATGTGTACGCCGAGGAACTTAAAACTTTCCACCTGCTCCACTACTGTCCCGTCGATGTGGATAGGGTGGTGCTCCCTTTGCTGTTTCCTGAAGTCCACGATCATCTCCTTAGTTTTGTTGACGTTGAGTGAGAGGTTATTTTCCTGACACCACACTCCGAGGGCCCTCACCTCCTCCCTGTAGGCCGTCTCGTCGTTCTTGGTAATCAAGCCTACCACTGTAGTGTCGTCAGCAAACTTGATGATTGAGTTGGAGGCGTGCTTGGCCACGCAGTCATGGGTAAACAGGGAGTACAGGAGAGGGCTGAGAACGCACCCTTGTGGGGCCCCAGTGTTGAGGATCAGCGGGGTGGAGATGTTGTTTCCTACCCTCACCACCTGGGGCCGTCCCGTCAGGAAGTCCAGGACCCAGTTGCACAGGGCTGGGTCGAGACCTAGGGTCTCAAGCTTAATGACGAGCTTGGAGGGTACTATGGTGTTAAATGCTGAGCTGTAGTTGATGAACCGCATTCTTACATAGGTATTCCTCTTGTCCAGATGGGTTTGGACAGTATGCAGTGTGATTGCAATTGCGTCGTCTGTGGACCTATTGGGACGCTAAGCAAATTGGAGTGGGTCCAGGGTGTCTGGCAGGATGGAGGTGATATGATCCTTGACTAGTCTCTCTATGCACTTCATAATGACGGAAGTGAGTGCTACGGGGCGATAGTCATTTAGCTCAGTTACCTTAGCTTTCTTGGGAACAGGAACAAGGGTGGCCCTCTTGAAGCATGTGGGAACAGCGGACTGGGATAGGGACTGATTGAATATGTCCGTAAACACACCAGCCAGCTGGTCAGCGCATGCTCTGAGGAGCTGGCCAGGGATGCCATCTGGGCCGGCAGCCTTGCAAGGGTTAACACATTTAAATGTTTTACTCACGTTGGCTGCAGTGAAGGTGAACACGCAGGTTTTGGTAGCGGGCCGTGTCGGTGGCACTGTATTGTCCTCAAAGCGAGCAAAGAAGTTGTTTAGTTTGTCTGGGAGCAGGACATCGTGGTCCGCGACAGGGCTGGTTTTCTTTTTGTAGTCCGTGATTGACTGTAGACCCTGCCACATTCCTCTCGTGTCTGAGCCGTTGAGTTGTGACTCTACTTTGTCTCTATATTGACGCTTAGCTTGTTTGATTGCCTTGCGGAGGGAATAGCTACACTGTTTGTATTCAGTTATGTTTCCGGTCACCTTACCCTGGTTAAAAGCAGTGGTTCGTGCTTTCAGTTTTGCGCGAATGCTGCCATCAATATACAGTTTCTGGTTGGGGAAGGTTTTAATAGTTGCTATGGGTACAACATCACCGATGCACTTGCTAATAAACTCGCTCACCAAATCGGCGTATACATCAATGTTGTTGTCTGATGCTATCCCAAACAAATCCCAGTCCACGTGCTCGAGGCAATCTTGCAGCATGGAATCAGATTGGTCAGACCAGCGTTGAACAGACCTGAGAATGGGCATTTCCTGTCTGTAGGCTGGGAGCAACAAAATGGAGTCATGTTCAGACTTGCCGAAAGGAGGGCGGAGAATAGCCTTGTATGCATCACGGAAATTAGAATAACAATGATCCAGGATTTTACCAGCCCGGGTTGCACATTCGATATGCTGATACAATTTAGGGAGCCTTGTTTTCAGATTAGCCTTATTAAAGTCCCCAGCCACAATAAATGCAGCCACAGGATATGTGGTTTCCAGTTTACATAGAGTCCAATTGATTTCTTTCAGTGCCGTCGATGTGTCAGCTTGAGGGGGGATATACACGGCTGTGATTATAATTGAGGAGAATTCTCTTGGTAGATAATGCGGTCGGCATTTGATTGTAAGGAATTCTATGTCAGGTGAACAAAAGGACTTGAGTTCCTGTATGTTGTTATGATCACACCAAGACTCGTTAATCATAAGACACACACCCCCGCCCTTCTTCTTACCAGATAGATGTTTGTTTCTGTTGGCGCGATGCGTGGAGAAACCAGGTGGCTGTACCGACTCTGATAACATGTCCTGAGTGAGCCATGTTTCCGTGAAGCAAAGAACGTTGCAGTCTCCAATGTCTCTCTGGAAGGCAACTTGCTCGTATTTCGTCTACCTTGTTGTCCAGAGACTGGACATTGGCAAGTAGTATAGTCGGGAGAGGTGCGCGATGTGCCCGTCTACGTAGCCTGACCAGAAGACCGCCGCGTTTCCCCGTTCTCTTGCGCCGCAGTTGTTTTGAGTCGCCGGCTGGGATCCAGTCTATTGTCCTCGTTGGTGGACCAAACAGAGGATCCGCTTCGGGAAAGTCATATTCCTGGTCGGTTTTCGTCTGGTCTTTTGAAATAATGTTTAGTAGTTATGAAATGTTGAAAAATATTAACATTCCACCCATGAGGGCGATTGGGTCATTAGACTTCAGGAAAGGGCTACAGTCCTGAAAAATATATGAGCCCAGATTCCCTTAAACAAGCAGTTCAGCACTTGCTGCTCTGCCATAGAACTTCACTTACTATTGATATGGGGGACAAAGGAATCACAGTTTAAATTCCTCTTTCAAAAGCAGAGAGACACTATAATCATTGATGTATGTTTATGTCTGTGTAGACTTTCTTCTCACCTAACTAAATGAATCTGTCTTCACTTAAAAATGTAGGCCTAATACATTTTAATTGACCTGAAGTTTATAGTTGCATAGTTTGGTAGCTAGCTCCTCAGTGCTGAGTCTCACCACATTAAGGAACAACGTCTTGTCAAATAAGATATGTGGGATCCTGTCTCATGGTCATATCTGGTGTTTATTTTTTTCTGTGCTGATCGCCGCTGCACACTGGGGGAAAGATGTTTGCTGGAGACATGTTTGAAACGAGCTTAAATGCTCTAAGATGTCTCACAGTGGCTGTTATTACTATACCTTTATTTCAACAAGGAACACAGACTGAAACCAAGGTCTCTTTTACAGCTGGGCCCTGCGTATACATGTTTACATATAGAGTTAGGTACAATGATTAAGAAACTACACAAGACAAACAAAAACGATCACAGATAACACAAAACATATAGCAGAAGATTATTACATTTACACATAGGTTATTCCCCTAACAGCACAAGAACTTGCATTACCCGAAGCAGTTACAAGCAATGTTAATGAGATTAGCAGAGCATCCAGGCCACAGCCGAGCAGGATCCAGAAACAAACCCCACTATTATTACAGACAGGTAGTAAAGACAATGCTAGCCGCTCCCTGATCTGTTTGTGCTGTCTTTCCAAATCCTATGGTCATTGCCAAGACGGCACAAACAGATCTGAGACCAGGATAGAAAACATTTGCTGTCTTGTGTGGTATTCTCTGCATCAGCAGGCAGGAGCCCTTGTTCTCTAAGGCATCAAGTGACAATGACCAAAGGAGTTTGACAAGACTGCACAAACAGATCAGGGACCAGTGCATCTGTCTGGAGCTGCTATCTCTATCTACCAGCAGCCAGCCTGCAACAGCGCTTTCACTTGACTCCTCTAACTGGGCACAGACACACTTGAGTCATGAATGGAAACTTGTGGTGAATTGTAGCTAGGTTGTCTGTTTTCTGTCTGCTGCAAAGAAAATGACTTGCATTGGGTTTTGGGATGTAGGAAATACTTTTCCTGTTATAGTTTGTCTTTCCCTCTTGCTTACCGTCAACATATGATTTTCAGATGTCACTAAACTGACTGGCTATTTTGCATATCAGGAAATTAAGAATTTCAAATCTCTATTTTTAGATGCCAGGTACAATATGCTGCCCTTTGAAGTAGTAGGCTATAGTTTGTGATTGTCATCTGCCTCCTGCAGAATATTTTATGTCTGTATGCTATGATTTAGAATGATATATTTTTTATTTAACTAGGCAAGTCAGTTAAGAACAAATTCTTAGTTACAATGACAACCTAGGCACAGTGGGTTAACTGCCTTGTTCAGGGGCAGAACGACAGATGTCAGCTCGGGGATTCGATCTAGAAACCTTTCGGTTGCTGGCCCTACGCTCTGACCACTAGGCTACCTGCCGCCCCTTATTATATAATAACTTTATTTTGTTTCTATGCAGTGTGCATAGTGTAGCTGCAAGACATAGCTCACATCAACTTCCCTCCCTCTGCCTGTCTAATCTTTGGATCCCCTTCACCTCTGCTAGGCATCTGTTTTAGACACATAAAAGTCAATTCACCAAGGCATGTTGAATGAATGGTAGCCTAGTTGTCAGACCTAGCTTGATGGATTAGGTCAAGGATGGAGACAATGACTGTATATATGAAGGAGATGTTGGAGATCTGGAACAATTTTATCCCCAAACAAAATTAAGAAGCCAGTTCACATTTTCACTAGACTATCCACATATTAATTAGAATAATCATTACTCCTAAATTTTACCTACAAACATTTTAAAGTGTCATTAACCATGTTACCATCCACAGTTTTTATGCGTGTAAAGCCATACCCTATAAAAACCGCTGTGATGGAAACAGGAAGTTTCGCTACAATTTTAAGAATGTCAACAGATAATTTGTTGTTCGATATGGTGGGATCTTTTTGTGTCTGTAAATTAATTATGCAAGAAATGTGGGTAGAAACGCCTTTATGCCTCAAATATTTATATAATAACCATCATATCAAAGCAAACTTGAAGTCACGCGACGATATGGTGTGTCGTCCTCCCACTACGACTCAGGAAACAATGCTTTTTATTAGGCTACAGATGGAATAAGTTATGACAAACTTCACAGGGTGGTGAAAGTGCAAGGTGATCTTGATGCTCCTTTCCAATAAATATCAAGAGTCTTATTCTGGTGAAATGATGATCGATGCGTGACTGCATTTATTTGACAAATAAATATTCTCTCTCTTATCCACAATAATTTCATCATGTAGACCAGGTATTCCTAAAATGGGGTACGCAATGGCGTCGGAGCTACGCCAAATAAAAATGTGATTCACATTTAAAAAAATAAATACAATTTTCAAACAGTACATTTATATTTTCCAACGGGGCAGTGCATTTGGGTGAGGTTTTTCTCTTGCCTGAGTAGCCTAATTTCACTGCCAAAAATAAAATTAAACCATCTAGTGTTCAGCGAAATAACAACACAATGTCAAATACAGGTAGCCTAGTCAAATAATTAACATCCAATTACATTAACCGTTACTCTTTTGTGGGAAACCTTCACTCTTGCGCAGACATTTAGAAACGAAACATTACAATTTGAAAAATAAGACAGGTGTTTTTTGAGTGAGAATAAAGACGACTTTCGAGTAGTAAGACATGTATAAAAGCAACAGATACCATTAATAAGAAGGGGCTAGAAGCGTCTTATGGTGAGCTACCGAGTGGCTAGGATAGGCAAGCGCCTTACTATTGTGGAGGACTTCATTCTTTCTGCTGCTGCAGATATGCCTGGGACAATGCTGGGGGAAAAGGCCCCAAAAACTATACAGACAATACCTTCATCAAACAACACTGTTTCACGACGCGTCAGTGACATGGCAGGAGATGTTTTGAAACAATTACTGCTTTGCATACAAGCCAATGACTTCTATGCGTTACAGCTGGATGAGTGAAAAAAGACGTGGCGGGCCTGGCACAGCTCCTGGTATATGTCCGTTACGTTTATGGGGAGTCAATTAAGGAAGACATCCTCTTCTGCAAACCACTGTAAACCAGGACAACATGAGAGGATATTTCTAAAGTACTGGACAGCTTTGTGACATCAAATGGACTTTGGTGGTCAAGACGTGTTGGTATTTGTACTGATGGCGCAAAAGCCATGACGGAGACGTAGTGGAGTGGTAATGCGCGTGCAAGCAGTTGCTCCCGACGCCACTTGGGTACACTTGGGTATGTTTTTTTTTTTTAATTGAGAGACAAGCTTGAAGGTTTCTTTACTGAGCATAATTTTCACTTGTCTGACCGCTTATGCGTGATGTTTTTTCTCGCCTGAATGGTCTGAATCTAGGATTACAGGGACTCTCCGCAACTATATTCAATGTGCGGGACAAAATTGAGGCTATGATTTAAGATGTTGGAGCTTTTCTCTGTCTGCATTAACAAGGACAACACACAGGTATTTCCATCATTGTATGATTTTTTTTTTAGCGAAGCACCTGAGTGAGTTTGGGTACGCAATTACGCAGGTACTTTCCCGAAACGGATGACACAAACAACTGGATTTGCTATTCCTTTCATGCCCTGCCTCCAGTCCTCTTACCGATATCTGAACAAGAGAGCCTCATCGAAATTGCAACAAGCGGTTCTGTAAAAATTGAATTTAATCAGAAGCCACTGCCAGATTTCTGGATGGGGCTGCGCTCAGAGTTTCTTGCCTTGGCCAATGACGCTGTTAAGATACTGATGCCCTTTGCAACCACGTACCTACAGTGTCACAAGTATGTGAAGCCTTTGGAATTACCTGTATTGTTTCATAAATTGGTCATAAAAATGTATCTGATATTCATCAAAGTCACAACAATAGACAAACTAATAACACACAAATTATTGTATTTTTCTTGTCTATATTGAATACATCATTTAAATATTCACAGTGTAGGTTGGGAAATGTATGAACCACTAGGCTAATGACTTCTCCAAAAGCTAATTGGAGTCAGTTGTCAGCTAACCTGGAGTCCAATCAATGAGATGAGATTGAAGATCTTGGTTAGAGCTGCCTTGCCCTATAAAAAACATTCACAACATTTGAGTTATTCAAAAGAAGCATTGCCTGATGTGAACCATGCATCGAACAAAAGAGATCTCAGATTAAGAATTGTTGACTTGCATAAAACTGGAAAGGGTTACAAAAGTATCTCTAAAAGCCTTGATGTTCATCAGTCCACGGTAAGACAAATTGTCTATAAATGGAGAAAGTTCAGCACTGTTGCTACTCTCCCTAGGAGTGGCTGTCCTGTAAAGACGACTGCAAGAGCACAGCGCAGAATGCACAATGATGTTAAGAAGAATCCTAGAGTGACAGCTAAAGACTTACAAAAATCTCTGGACATGTTGACGAGTCTACGATACGTAAAACACTTAAACAAGAATGATGTTCATGGGAGGACACCACGGAAGAAACCACTGCTGTCAAAAAACCCATTGCTGCACGTCTGAAGTTTGCAAAAGTGCACCTGGATGTTCCACAGCGCTACTGGCAAAATATTCTGTGGACAGATGAAACTACAGTTGAGTTGTTTGGAAGGATCACACAACACTATGTGTGGAGAAAAAAAGGCACAGCACACCAACATCAAAACCTCATCCCAACTGTTAAGTATGGTGGAGGGAGCATCATGGTTTGGGACTACTTTGCTGCCTCAGGGCCTGGACAGCTTGCTATTGTCAACAGAAAAATGAATTCCCAAGTTTATCAAGACATTTTGCAGGAGAATGTAAGGCTATCTGTCCACCAATTGAAGCTCAACAGAAGTTGGGTGATGCAACAGGACAACGACCCAAAACACAGAAGTAAATCAACAACAGAATGGCTTGAACAGAGAAAATACACCTTCTGGAGTGGCCCAGTCAGAGTCCTGACCTCAACCCGATTGAGATGCTGTGGCATGACCTCAAGAGAACAGTTCACACCAGACATCCCAAGAATATTGCTGAACTGAAACAGTTTTGTAAAGAGGAATGGTCCAAAATTCCTTCTGACAGTGCAGGTCTGATCCGCAACTACAGAAAACACTTGGTTGAGGTTATTGCTGCCAAAGGAGGGTCAACCAGTTTTTAAATCAAAGGGTTCACATACTTTTTCCACCCTGCACTGTGAATGTTTACACAGTGTGTTCAATTTAGACATGAAAACGTATAATTGTTTGTGTGTTATTAGTTTAAGCAGACTGTGTTTGTCTGTTGTTGTGACCTAGATGAAGATCAGATCAAATGTTATGACCAATTTATGCAGAAATCCAGGTATTTCCAAAGGGTTCACATACATACTTTTTCGTTCCACTGTATGTGAGTGTGGATTCTAGGCCCTCACTAGCATGAAAACTAAATACAGGCACAGACTGTGTGTGGAAAATTATTTAAGACTGAGACTCTCTCCAATACAACCCAACATTGCAGAGTTATGTGCATCCTTTCAAACACACCCTTCTCATTAACCTGTGGTGAGTTATTCACAATTTTTGATGAACAAATAATGTTTTATATGTAAGATGGCTAAATAAAGAGCAAAATAATTGATTATTATTATTATTTGTGCCCTGGTCCAATAAGAGCTCTTTGTCACTTTCCACGAGCCGGATTGTGACAAAAACTCACACTCATTCTTATGTTTAGTAAAGGTATCGTATAGTGTGTGTGTGGCAGGTTTACAATGATGGCAAAAAAAGCATTTGAGAGTGTGGTGACCCTGGTGCTAAAGGGGGTACTCAGCTGGAGGTTGAATGTTTGAAGGGGTACGGGACTATAAAAAGTTTGGGAACCACTGATGTAGACTAACCTACCCACACTGTATCTGTGAGCTGTTGGCTAGAGTGCACGTGCCATGACCAAAGTAGGCACATTTGCTATTTAAAGGGATACTTCGGGATTTCGCCAAACTTTTGGATATCATTTTTATGTGTCTGTGTCCACTATAGAGTTAGAGGTAGTTTCGCGAGCCAACGCTAACTAGTGTTAGCGCAATGACTGGAATCTGTGGGTCTACTGGCATGCTTTTGTGACTAAATGATCGCTAGAGTTGAAAATGTGATGGAAACACATTGAACTTTAGATATTTATTCGGTACATGCAAGGTTAAGAAAAAAAGTACATTTTGTGTGCACTACGTCATCAAATGCTGAATTTTATCCGCAACAAGTCCATTTGGTGGGGACACCAATGTTGGGAAAATGCTCATATTTTCTTTATGCAGATTCTAGAATATTCGCATTAAAATCTGTCGCCAATTAGATGGAAACCTAGCTAATGAGACCACCTCAATCATATGGGACCAAACACAAGACTTCTGTGTTGGCTATGTTGTTTGATATAATTTAATGGAAATGGCAGGTACAGCAGAAAAGAAAGGTAAGTACTGACCCCCTCCGGACCTCCCCCACTACTCAACCATAGGCCTACATCAGCACCACCAGGGGAAAGCCCTGATTGTACATTTAAACATGTTTCTAGCTAGCTACTGAAGAGCAGCCAATTACCAAGTACCCAAAACAGTCTATAGCTTACAAATACTGAGGCAGTCTTCTGTCATTATTAGGCAAAAAAAGTGACATTTGAGCAGTGTGGGTGTCGCACACGCGCCGTCGTGGGGCCAGGGGTGCCGCCAAGCTGAAGTGGTTGGCAGGTCTACTACTATTTTGACACAGTCAGGAGTCAGGATCCATCTTATGTGTTCACAGACCTTGTGTAAACCTGTTAGCGTAACGTTAGCATTTCCTGTAAACCGCTAAGTCTTGTCAGAGTAGAACTGATAAGACGGAAAAGAGCGCTTTTGTGCATTAGGCCAAGTGAATTATTCATACATTAGGCCCAATACATGCTGTTTAAATAGATAGTCATGGTAGTTTGTTAAACAGGAAGGTGTTAACCAATATAGCCATCGAAATGATGTTTGATGCAGCTGATTAGCAGTTGCTGCTGTTTCAGGAGTCACAGTGTCACTGCAGGTGTCTCTACTGAACTGTTTTACCAGCTGCTTGCTGTCTCTGCAGCAGTTCATCTTTTCAAACTGAAGGCTTGCCTTTTTTTGTTTAATCTCATGTCAACGGAAATGCTAAAGTTCATGGAGACAAGACACATGAAACATTTGTTTTTAGAAAATCACTCCGTCCTGTCTCTAACCCTATCACTCTCTCTTTCTGTCTGTCTCTATAGCTGAGGAAGACGGTGTGTGGGAGAGTGGTCTGTCCTATGAGTGCCGGACGCTCCTGTTCAAAGCCATCCACAACCTGCTGGAGCGGTGTCTCATGAACCGTAGCTTCGTACGCATTGGCAAATGGTTCGTGAAGCCATACGAGAAGGATGAGAAGCCCATCAACAAGATGTAAGATCATACTCACTCCTCTTAACTCCCCAGTTCCCCCTTCTTCCCTTCCCACTCCCCAGTTCCCCCCCTTCTTCCCTTACCGCTCCCTAGTTCCCCCCTTCTTCCCTTCTTCTCTCCCCAGTTCCCCCCTTCTTCCCTTCCTCTCTCCCCAGTTCTGCCTTCTACCCATCACCAGTTCCCCCTTCTTCTCTCCCCAGTTCCCCCTTCTTCTCTCCCCAGTTCCCCCTTCTTCCCTTCTTCTCTCCCCAGTCCCCCTTCTTCCTTCTTCTCTCCCCAGTTCCCCCTTCTTCTCTCCCCAGTTCCCCCTTCTTCTCTCCCCAGTTCCCCCTTCTTCCCTTCTTCTCTCCCCAGTTCCCCCTTCTTCTCTCCCCAGTTCCCCCTTCTTCCCTTCTTCTCTCCCCAGTTTCCCCCTTCTTCCCTTCCTCTCTCCCCAGTTCTGCCTTCTACCCACTCCCCAGTTCCCCTTCTTCCCTTCTTCTCTCCCCAGTTCCCCCTTCTTCCGTTATCGCTCCCTAGTTCCCCCTTCTTCCCTTCTTCTCTCCCCAGTTCCCCCTTCTTCCCTTCCTCTCTCCCCAGTTCTGCCTTCTACCCACTCCCCAGTTCCCGCCTTCTTCCCTTCTTCTCTCCCCAGTTCCCCCTTCTTCTCTCCCCAGTTCCCCCTTCTTCCCTTCTTCTCTCCCCAGTTCCCCCTTCTTCCCTTCTTCTCTCCCTAGTTCCCCCTTCTTCCCATCTTCTCTCCCCAGTTCTTCCTTCTACCCATCCCCAGTTCCCCCTTCATCCCTTCCCACTCCCAAGTCCCCCCTTCTTCCCTCCCCAGTTCCCCCTTCTTCCCTTACCGCTCCCTAGTTCCCCCTTCTTCCCTTCTTCTCTCCCCAGTTCCCCCTTCTTCTCTCCCCAGTTCCCCCTTCTTCCCTTCCTCTCTCCCCAGTTCTTCCTTCTACCCATCCCCAGTTCCCCCTTCATCCCTTCCCACTCCCAAGTCCCCCTTCTTCCCTCCCCAGTTCCCCCTTCTTCCCTCCCCTTTCCCCCTTCTTCCCTCCCCAGGTCTCGCCTTTTCCCCTCCCCAGTTCTCGCCTTTTTCCCTCCCCAGTTCCCCCCTTCTTCCCTCCCCAGGTCTCGCCTTTTCCCCTCCCCAGTTCTCGCCTTTTTCCCTCCCCAGTTCTCGCCTTTTTCCCTCCCCAGTTCTCACCTTCTTCCCTTCCCACTCCCCAGTTCCCCCTTTTTCCCTCCCTCTCTTCAGTGTCAACACTCCCACTGGTGTTGTAGTAACTCACTCAAGGATAGAATAAAGGATTAAATACTTCATTTGTCAATAGTTCAAAAACATCTGCTATGTGCCTCATTTACACTTGCGTGCTCTATTAGTGGTCTATTAATCAATCAGATATAAGTGCCCCTCTTGCGCTCTTACTAGGTAGATTTTGTCCTGAGCCCAATACCCACTGTCAGCTCCCATAGAGAAGTGTGCTGCCTGTGTTGGTTAAAACAAGTTGTGAAGATTTTTAACTGGAGAGCAGGGCTACAGACAGTGTCAAGCCTGTTTGCTATACCCTGATGGCTGTACTCCCTGGAAATGTGTTGTTGAGCCGCAGAAGTGGCTGAGGCATCCCCTCTCCCCTCTATTTGGTGGGCAGGATTTGTCTCTGTCAGTGTCTGGCCTCTTACATAAGAGGAGGTACACGGCTGCTGAGGAGAAAACAACCGAGGTGGTGACACTCGGTCCGCCACTGCCTTTGCATGGCTCCCACGACTTTATCTAGCTCCCTATCTCTCCCAGATACTTAAATGGCAGTCAGTGTGGTGTGGTTAGCAGCCCAGAGCATGGATTGAAAGGCAAATGAGGAATGAGTGATATAAGCCCCTAAATAACAAGCTAGGGGAGACGGGAGCTCTCTTCTGTTTCATACTGGATGGACTCACAGTGTTGTCACAGTGCAGTCATCCCAGGCAGGGTATTGTGTGTTTTCGTTTTTGTACTAGCTAAATGTCTCACACATGTTGTTGCCAGAAACCCCAGGAAATCAGGTGACCACAGGAAATGCAGTCGAGTGAGGCAGGCAGGCATCATTGTGATGTGAAATCTGGGAGCTGCTGGCTGGGGCCACAGGATGGTGGTGGTTGGTTCTATGGTTAGTTGTTACACACTCAGTCAGTGCTACTGTGGTAACAGCCATAGTTGATTATCTAATGGCTGTTCTATTTTTATCTGATGATCACATCATAAGTTCCAGCCTTAAGTCTTTTCAGAGCCCCTGAAATATTTCCCCTTATTGAAAAGCACAATGTTTTCATTGCACTTATATGGGAATAAAATTACTTAATTTTCACATATCGAATCATACTACTAACACCCAAACTCAGCAACACTGCTCTCTCTCTCTTTACCTCTGCTGGCTGGCCCAGTCAAGGAAAATGAGGGGTTTCCTCAGTCAGCCCTGGAATTCTCAGCCAACTAAGCCAGCCCTTTTCTTTCCAGTCTCCACCCACTGTGCTGCAAGGGGATGGGGACAAGGTATAAATATTGTAGATCTTCAGCCACCCAGAAAGAGACCAGCCATGTTCTCCTTAGGATTTTGTTGTTGTTCTTCACTCAGCAGTTTGTTCATGATTCAGCCGCTCGGCCACAGAGGCCAGACTAAGAGCAAAGCCATGACGATCGGACATTCATAACACATGGCTTGTGTTTAAATGTTGTGCCCGGTCGGAACAACTGGTCTATCTGATGAGGAGGCCTTGTATCTTTTAACCACCATCTTTTAAGAGGAAAAGTTGCTGATTATCCTTTCTATTTAACTGGGACATTATAAGAGTGTTTATTTCTAGAGAGAATTGTTTGAGTTGTTAGACTGTTAGGTACACAGTGCCTGCTCAGGTCTAGTATTAGGACAGAGAGAAGGAGCTCTTTGCTTTACCTCCCCAGCTCTGTGTTTTTCACCATGGCAAGGTTTAGGTTTGTCCTAGAGGAGCCACCGTAGACTGCTGTTCTTCAACCAGGGAGCCTCCATACACCAGGTTGGCGATACCGTACACCTAATCACACATACCTTACAGCAGTGGTTCCCAAACTTTTTATAGTCCCGTACCCCTTCAAACATTCAACCTCCAGCTGAGTACCCCCTTTAGCATCAGTGTCAGCGCACTCTCAAATGTTGTTTTTTGCCATCGTTGTAAGCCTGCCACACACACACACTATATGATAATTTTATTAAACAAAAGAATGAGTGTGAGTTTTTTGTCACAACCCAGATTGTGGGAAGTGACAAAGAACTCTTATTGGACCAGGGCACAAATAATAATATAATAATAATCAATCATTTTGCTCTTTATTTAGCCATCTTACATATAAAACTTTATTTGTTAATCGAAAATTGTGAATAACTCACCACAGGTTAATGAGAAGGGTGTGCTTGGAATGATGCTCATAACTGTTGGGTTGTATTGGAGAGTCTCCGTCTTAAATCATTTTCCACACAATGTCTGTGCCTGTGTTTAGTTTTCATGCTAGTGAGGGCCAAGAATCCACTCTCACATAGGTACGTTATTACAAAGGGCATCAGTGTCTTAACAGTGCGATTTGCCAAGGCAGGATACTCTGAGTGCAGCCCAATCCAGAAATCTGGCAGTGGCTTTTGATTAAATAAAATTTTCACAGAACCGCTTGTTGCAATTTTGATGAGGGTCGTTAAGATATCGGTAAGTGGACTGGAGGCAGGGCATGAAAGGGATAATGAATCCAGTTGTTTGTGTCATCTGTTTAGGGAAAGTATCTGCGTAATTGCGCACCCAACTCGCTCAGGTGCTTCGCTATATTACATTTGACATTGTCCGTTCATTTGCACACAAAAAATCATACAATGATGGAAATACCTGTGTGTTGTCCTTGTTAATGCAGACAGAGAAGAGCTCCAACTTGTTAATCATGACCTCAATTTTGTCCCGCACATTGAATATAGTTGCGCGAGTCCCTGTAATCCTAGATTCAGATCATTCGGGCGAGAAAAAACATCACCCAGATAGGCCAGTCGTGTGAGAAACTCATTTTCATGCAAGCGGTCAGACAAGTGAAAATGATGGTCAGTAAATAAAACTTTAAGCTTGTCTCTCAATTTAAAAAATGTGTCAGTACTTTGCCCCTTGATAACCAGCACACTTCTGTATGTTGTAAAAGCGTTACATGGTTGCTGCCCATGTATCATTGCATAATGCAGAAAATACACGAGAGTTAGGGGGGGGCTTGCTTTAAAACTAGTTAGGGAGCGGCGGCAGTGTTGGGAGTTTTGGAGAGTCTGGCGTGCCCAAAGTAAAATCCCTGCCATTCAGGCCCAGAAACTAGGATATGCACATAATTAGTACTATTGGATAGAAAACACTCTGGTAGGATGGGAATACAGTGGAGGTACACCTAGGCTGGCTTGTATGCAAAGCAGTAATTGTTTCAAAACATCTCCTGCCATGTCACTGATACGTCGTGAAAAAGTGTTCTTTGATGAAGGCGTGTCTGTATAGTTTTTTGGGCCTTTTGATAATAAGAAGATTGTGGAAGCTGTACTGTTAGATTTCAGTGCAGCCTTTGATATTATTTGATCATAACCTGTTGTCTAAAAAACGTATGTGCTTTGGCTTTTCAACCTCTGCCATATCGTAGATTCAGAGCTATCTATCTAATATAACTCAGAGGGTTTTCTTTAATGTAAGCTTCTCTAATGTCAAACATGTAAAGTGTGGTGTACCGCAGGGCAGCTATCTAGGCCCTCTTTTCTATTTTTACCAATGACCTGCCACTGGCATTAAACAAAGCTTGTGTCCATGTATGCTGATGACTCAACCATATACGCATCAGCAACTACAGCTAATGAAATCAGTGAAACCCTTAACAAAGAGTTGCAGTCAGTTTTGGAATGGGTGGCCAGTAATAAACTAGTACTGAACATCTCTAAAACTAAGAGCATTGTATTTGGTACAAATCTTTCCTTATGTTCTAGAACTCAGCTGAATCTGGTAATGAATGGTGTGGCTGTTGAACAAGTTGAGGAGACTAAATTACTTGGCATTGCCTTAGATTGTAAACTGTCATGGTCAAAACATATAGATTCAATGGTTGTAAAGATGGGGAGAGGTCTCGCCGTAAAAAAGAGATGCTCTGCTCCAAAAAGCAAGTTCTGCAGGCTCTAGTTTTGTCTAATCTTGATTATTGTCCAGTCGTGTGGTCCAGTGCGGCAAGGAAAGACCTAGTTAAGCTGCAGCTGACCCAGAACAGAGTGGCACGTCTTGCTCTTAATTGTAATCAGAGGCATGAAATAAATACTATGCATGACAGTCTCTCTTGGCTAAGAGTTGAGGAGAGACTGACTGCATCACTTCTTCTTTTTATAGTGACCGTTAATGTGCTGCTGAAAATCCCAAATTGTCAACTTACACACAGCTCTGACACACACACTTATCCCACCAGACATGCCACCAGGGGTATTTTCACTGTCCCCAAATCCAGAACAAATTCAAGAAAGCGTACAGTATTATATAGAGCCCTTATTGCATGGAACTTCCTTCTATCTCATATTGCTCAAATAAACAGCAAACCTGGTTTCAAAAAACAGATAAAGCAACACCTTGCGGCACAACGCCTCTCCCCTATTGGACCTAGACAGTTTTTGTGTATGCATTGATATGTATGCTATGTGTGCCTTTAAAAAAATGTATGTAGTTCTGTCCTTGAGATGTTCTTGTCTATTGATGTTCTGTATTATGTCATTCTGTATTATGTTTCATGTTTTGTGCGGACCCCAGGAAGAGTAGCTGCTGCTTTTGCAACAGCTAATGGGAATCCTAATAAAATACAAAAAATACCTTCGCGTCGGACTCATAAAAAAAAAAACTTCATCCAGTTCGAGGTGAGTAATCACTGTTCTGATGTTCAGAAGCTCTTTGCGGTCATAAGAGACGGTAGCAGCAACATTATGTACAAACAATGCGAAAAAACGAACTCAATAGCACTGTTGGTTAGGAGCCCGTAAAACGGCAGCCATCCCCTATTACTCATAATGGTATGCAGTCGGAACTGTCATTGGTTTAAACTGATCCTAGATCGGTACAGAAATGGTAAACAAGTCAGTCTGAGTGTTGTTTATTATCTCCTGTGCTCTGTGATAGTTAGGTAAGAGTGTTTATTCAGCCTTCCACTTGTGTTGTGTAGAGGTTGATACCGGAAATATCTTCCAACGTTAGCTGCTTGTCCGTCTGTCCCCCGCTCTGCGTGCAGAATCGCATTAGTGGAAACTAAGACTGTTTTTAGCTAGATATGTTAAAGTTCCGTTGGGGCCAATTTTTGCTAACCCTAACCTTTTTTCTATCCTTAACCTCATTCTCCTAACCTGCCATGTTAATTATTCTGACCTGCTGCGTATGTTCTCCTAACCCGCTACAAAAAGTCACTTCTGCTAGTCAAACAACAGCAGACCTGCCCTGAGAGCAGTGTGAGTATCCACCAATGCTATAGTGCACGCTGTGTGTGAGTAGTCATATCAAATGCTCCGTTTGGAAGGAGGAGAGAGAGGGAGAAATCGTATTTGCATAGTGGTCCTCTTAAATAAAACATTTTTTTATTAACAAATATAGACATAGTAGGCCTGGCCTACACAGTAGACCTAGCTTATAACCTACTAGGTATACTTGGGTTACACAGGACGACGTTATCATAGCCTAGGCCCTAGAGCAGGACTCCCTCAGTAGATCATCGATCTCAGACTCCTAAATTGAGTTAGACGCTTCGAGGCAGACAATACCGAGCCATCCAATACCGAGCCATCCAGGAAGAATCGCTGCTCTGGCCTACCAAGTGCTTTCGCTCTCCAAGGCTGACGTGAGGAAAGCTCTCAAAAGAGTGAATACTTGCAAAGCCATCGGCCTATATGGCATCTCTGGCAGCGTCCTCAGTGTGTGTGCTGACCAGCTGGCAGGCGTCTTCTCGGACATCTTAAACTTTGATTTAAGGAGGTGACATGCCCAAATGACTATTGCCACATCACTCTCACCTTGGTCATCATGAAGTGCCTCTGGACCCACTCCAATGTACCCACCCAAACAGATCCACGGAAGATGCCATTTCCATCACTATTCACACGGCCATAACGCATCTAGACAAGAGGAACACTTATGTGAGAATTCTGTTCATTGACTACAGTTCAGCATTCATCACTGTTGTTCCCTCCAAGCTCGACACCAAGCTCAGAGCCCTAGGTATGGACACCACCGTCTGCAACTGGATCCTGGACCTCCTGACAGGCAGACCACAAGCTGTGAGGATTGACAATAACACCTCCTCCACATGAACTGTTAACACACGGGCCCCCCAGTGGCGTGTCCTCTGCTGTGCTACCTGTTTACCCAACTCCATCAACAAGTTTGCTGATGACACCACGGTTGTAGGCCTGAGGGTCCTCTCCAAATACTACTGCTGCACCATCGAGAGCATCCTAACTGGTTGCATCACGGCCTAGTACGGGAATTGCTCCGTCTACGACCACGAGGCCCTCCAGCGGGTGGTACATCACTGGGAACGTGCTCCGACCCATCCAGGATATCTAGTCGAAACGGTGCCCAAGGAAGGCGAGCTGTATCACCAAGGACCCGACACACCCCAGCCAAAAGCTCTCCCTTACCATGGGGCAGACGATATCGGAGCATGATGTCTGATACCAAAAGGCTCAAAGAATGTTTCTATCTACATGCAAATCAGAATGCTGAACACTTGAACTGGACTGACCACTTGCTCTGATTCTCACACACACACACACACACACACACACACACACACACACACACACACACACACACACACACACACACACACACACACACACACACACACACACACACACACACACACACACACACACACACACACACACAGACATAAGGGGGAGGGGGAAATTACAGACGATTTTTTAAATTGATTCTTATTAAGTAAACTATATTAGGCCTACACTACCATTCCCGCGGGAGTCCTGTTCCCGTGTCAACCTCTAGTGTTGAGTACAGATAAATACTTTAGAATGATGGACAAGATACTACTGCTGCAAAACACGTGGCATTTCATTTATTGAACGCTTATACACCATAGTGTGATTGCACCATAGTGTGAAACCCATCCTCTTCAAAGAGTATCTTACCTCACCTTACACCCTCATCAGTCCCCCAAAACATAAATATGATATGTGCTTGTCCCACCTAGTTAAGATGCCTGCTTCACCTCTCACCATCTCTCACACACACAATGGAGAGAGGGAGGGAGGGAGGGAGAGAGAGAGAGAGAGAGAGAGAGAGAGAGAGAGAGAGAGAGAGAGAGAGAGAGAGAGAGAGAGAGAGAGAGAGAGAGAGAGAGAGAGAGAGAGAGAGAGAGAGAGAGAGAGAGAGAGAGAGAGAGAGAGAGAGAGAGAGAGAGAGAGAGATCTATATATCCAGGTCTGTAAACCTGCTCTAGATAACCCCCAGGCACCTCTCTGAAGTCTGCTGTAATGTGTTTGAGAGAGAATGCACTGTCTGAAAGAGGAAGAGAGAGAACCTCCTCGTTGTCATGGCAGCGGGGAGATGCACCCCGGGATGGGGATTGTGTGTTTCCATGGGGAAGGAGGATGCCTGTCCGCTATTGGTCAGCTTCAAACAGACTTGTTTATGTGTTGTTTACGCTAGACCTAATTGGTCCCATTTTAAAAGAGCTCAGAAATTCTTTAAGATCAGTCATCTCCTAGCCTATGTTCATAATATTAATAGAATTTGCTTGATATGTTGATAGATTTTGCTTGATAATTCTGCTTGATCTCAACATTTCCTTTTAAATATGGCTAAGTGTTCAATAAATTCAATAAACAACACATGAAGTCGATGTAGACTTTCAGTGTATTCTAGCTTCTGTTAGATTTATAGCAGATTGAACAGGTTCTTTGTTGTTAAATGGAGTGGTTGATATCATTTTGCCTGACTGGAAATTAATTAATGCAATGCAGTGCGTTATGCAATGGAGCATATGCCTGTGTGTTTATGACGAGTGTTTGCATCCGTGGGTTGTACAGTTCTCCTTGCTCGCTCTTCGATCCTCTCTTCCATCACTCTCTCTCTCTCTCTCTCTCTCTCGGTCTCTCTCTCGCTCTCTCTCTCTCTTTCTCTCTCTCTCTCTCTCTCTCTCTCGCTCTCTCTCTCGCTCTCGCTCTCGCTCTCGCTCTCTCTCTCTCTCTCTCGCTCTCTGTCCTTTCCCTCCCTCCCTCTCAGATGGAGGGGGAGGGAGGGAGGTGAGTGACACTCCTCTCCTGTGCAGGGCGGAATCAGAGAGCAGAGCTGCGTTAAGTAGGACAGTGCAGGATAAAGACACACACACTGCCTCCAGTGTGGGGCTAAAGCACTCAATTTATCCCCTCCCAACACACACATGCGGATACAGACACACAACTATACACAAACATTCACAATTAGATAGACACACATGTTTACATATATAAAACAATAACAAACACACAAATGCACATGAAGACAGACAAATACAGTGCTTTCAGAAAATATTCACACCCCTTGACTTATTCCACATTTTGTTGTGTTACAGCCTGAATTCAAAATTGATTAAATAGATTTTGTCTCTTTCCCATTTACACACAATACCACACAGTCTCTCTCTATGGCACACTGTCTCTCCCTATGGCACACAGTCTCTCTCTATGGCACACAGTCTCTCTCTATGGCACACAGGCTCTCTCTATGGCACACAGTCTCTCTCTATGGCACACAGGCTCTCTCTATGGCACACAGTCTCTCTCTATGGCACACAGTCTCTCCCTATGGCACACAGGCTCTCTCTATGGCACACAGTCTCTCTCTATGGCACACAGGCTCTCTCTATGGCACACAGTCTCTCTCTATGGCACACAGGCTCTCTCTATGGCACACAGGCTCTCTCTATGGCACACAGGCTCTCACTATGGCACACAGGCTCTCACTATGGCACACAGGCTCTCTACGGCACACAGTCTCTCTCTATGGCACACAGGCTCTCTACGGCACACAGTCTCTCTCTATGGCACACAGTCTCTCTCTACGGCACACAGTCTCTCTCTACGGCGCACAGTCTCTCTCTACGGCGCACAGTCTCTCTCTACGGCACACAGTCTCTCTCTACGGCACACAGTCTCTCTCTACGGCACACAGTCTCTCTCTACGGCACACAGTCTCTCTACGGCACACAGTCTCTCTACGGCACACAGTCTCTCTCTACGGCACACAGTCTCTCTACGGCACACAGTCTCTCTCTGTGGCACACAGTCTCTCTCTACGGCACACAGTCTCTCTCTACGGCACACAGTCTCTCTCTACGGCACACAGGCTCTCTCTACGACACAGTCTCTCTGCGGCACACAGTCTCTCTACGGCATACAGTCTCTCTCTACGGCACACAGGCTCTCTCTACAACACAGTCTCTCACTGTGGCACACAGTCTCTCTCTGAGGCACACAGTCTCTCTCTGAGGCACACAGTCTCTCTCTATGGCTGCCAGTCTCTCTGTGGCCGCCAGTCTCTCTCTATGGCCGCCAGTTTCTCTCTATGGCACACAGGCTCTTAATGACACACAGTCTCTCTCTATGTGATAAGATAGCGAGCCAGTCAATACCCGAGACATGGTGCTTCTTCCCAAGGCTCTACCTGGCTTCCTACTGTCCTACCGTGACCTCCCAGTCTGTCTGCCCTGGGGGCAGGGAGAGGCCGTCCCACTGTGGCCTCCCAGTCAGTCTGCACCAAGGCCCCAGGACAGTCAGAGACAGGCTGCTCTGTTGGAACCTAACAGCAGCCAGAATGTCTGAGTGGAGACAGACATGAGAAAGAGGGAGACTGTTCCAGAGACCGACAGACAGCAGTGAGGAAATTATGGAGCGATTTCAATCCCAACAGAAACTGTATTTTTTTTAATTTGCATTTAGATATTGAATTTGTAATGCACAAATTCAATAATTGAATTCAGAAATTTCATGATTTGCCCTTAGTTTTTAAATGATCTGTGCTTGAAATTCACTGCTCGACTGAAGGACCTTACAGATAATTGTATGTGTGGGGTACAGAGATGAGGTAGTCATTCAAAAATCATGTTAAACACTATTATTGCACACAGAGTCCATGCAACTTATTATGTGCCTTTTTTACACACATTTATTTTCTCCTGAAATTTTTTAGGCTTGCTATAACGAAGGGGTTGAATACTTATTGACTCAAGCTTTTCATTATTAATTAATTTGTAAAAATGTCTATAAGCATAATTCCATTTTGACATTATGGGGTGTTGTGTGTAGGCCAGAAAAAAAATCTAAATTCAATTCAGTTTAAATTCAGGCTGTATCACAACAAAATGTTGAAAAAGTCAAGTTGTTTGTGTACTTTCTGAAGGCAATGTATATGCTATTAAGCAGACGCTAAAAGGTCTGCTTGAAACATGTACAGTGCCTTCAGAAAGAATTCACCTTTCAGCAGGACAATAACCTAAAACACAAGGCCAAATATACACTGGAGTTGTTTACCAAGACAACATTGAATGTTCCTGAGTGGTCTAGTTACAGTTTTGACTTGAATCGGCTTGAAAATCTGTGGCAAGACTTGAAAAATGGTTGTCTAGCAATGATCAACTTGACAGAGCTTGAATAACTTTTTAAATAATAATGTGCAAATATTGTACAATCCAAGTGCTCAAAGCTCTTAGAGACTTACCCAGAAAGGCTCACAGCTGTAATCCCTGCCAAAGGTGATTCTAACATATATTGACGGGGGGTTGACATCACTTTGACATTACAGAGTATTTTGTGTAGATCGTTGACATAAAATGACAATTAAATCCATTTGAATCCCACTTTGTAACACAACAGAAAGTGGAAAAGGTAAAGGTGTGTAAATACTTTCTGAAGTCACTGTACACACACACACACACACACACACACACACACACACACACACACACACACACTCACACTCATCAACCCATCCCTGCGCCCACCCAAGTTATCTCTAGGAACAGGAATTCCTTTGAGACCAGCAGTGTTTGGCCATGTGACTAGGCAGGGATGCAGGCAGCTCTGTAGATGTATCATGTTGCCTCATGTCAGAACATAGAGAGGGAGAGAGAAAAGGAAGGAGAAAGGGAACAAGAAAGAGAGAAAGAGAAGGAGAGAGTGAGCGAGATCCTGCAGTGCAGATAAATATGGCTCTTAAGCGCTACACAGGAGTGAGATTACCAAAGCCAGAGAGTCCCCACTTCCTCTCTCATCTGGCCTCACAGAGAACACAGAAACACACAGCAACAGTCATAACCATCTGATAATCTCTCTCTACTCAGATATAGCAGATGTCATAATGCTACTCAAAGCCTTTTTAGTAGCACATTAAAATTCATATGAAAATGGCATAAAACAGAGCTGTTAAAAATATGACAATTGAATGGCTCCTATTAGGGTAGTGAGTGAACATGTGAATGGCTCCTATTAGGGTAGTGAGTGAACATGTGAATGGCTCCTATTAGGGTAGTGAGTGAACATGTGTACAGGGCTAAAGGGGGGGTTAAACCATTCATGTTTCCCCTCTCCTTCCTTTCCTCTCCACTCCTCTGCCTGCTCCCAGACCCTAACCAGGCATTCCTCCCATTCCATCCCTCTCGCCTCTTCTCTTCCCATGTGACCTGGGGCTCTGGCAGAGCCTTACCCATTCTGAGGAAGTCATCAGAGTTAATCTATCTGTGTGTGTGTGTGTGTGTGTGTGTGTGTGTGTGTGTGTGTGTGTGTGTGTGTGTGTGTGTGTGTGTGTGTGTGTGTGTGTGTGTGTGTGTGTGTGTGTGTGTGTGTGTGTGTCCTCTGAACTCTTTTTTTTAGTTCAGTATATGTATGGTGCTTCTTTAAACACTCCCTTTCCATTAGAGGTCGACCGATTAATCGTCATGGCTGATTAATTAGGGCCGCTTTTCAGGTTTTCATAACAATCGGTAATCTGCCTTTTTGGATGCCGATTATGGCCGATTACATTACATTGGATCGTGAGAAAAGCCATGCATGAAACATATACGTGAAATTTATCTGTGAATATACAAACACCATGTTACATTTATGGACTAACATTTTATGCTTGAACAAATCTTATGTTCCAATTCTGATGTACAATAATACCTTTTCAGAGTTTGTCTGCAATCATAACCAGTAGTATATACCAGGAATAATGAATCATAACCAGTAGTATCTACCAGGAATAATGAATCATAACCAGTAGTATTTACCAGGAATAATGAATCATAACCAGTAGTATTTACCAGGCATAATGGATTTTTACCAGTAGTATCTACCAGGAATAATGAATCATAACCAGTAGTATATACCAGGAATTATGAATCATAACCAGTAGTATCTACCAGGAATAATGAATCATAACCAGTAGTATCTTCCAGGAATAATGAATCGTAATCAGTAGTATAAACCAGGCATAATGAATCATAACCAGTATTATAAACCAGGCATAATGAATAATAAACGGTAGTATTTACCAGGAATAATGAATCATAACCATTAGTATTTTCCAGGAATAATTAATCATAACCAGTAGTATTTACCAGGCATAATGGATTTTTACCAGTAGTATCTACCAGGAATAATGAATCATAACCAGTAGTATAAAACAGGCATAATGAATCATAACCAGTAGTATAAACCAGGAATAATGAATCGTAACCAGTAGTATCTACCAAGCATAATGAATCATAACCAGTAGTATAAACCAGGCATAATGAATCATAACCAGTAGTATTTACCAGGCATAATGAATCATAACCAGTAGTATTTACCAGGAATAATGGATTTTAACCAGTAGTATCTACCAGGAATAATTAATCATAACCAGTAGTATAAACTAGGCATAATGAATCATAACCAGTAGTATAAACCAGGCATAATGTGTATAAACCAGGCATAATGTGTACAGGGCTAAAGGGCACTCGGCAGGTAGCCTAGTGGTTAGAGCATTGGACTTGTAACCGGAGGGTTGCAAGTTCGAATCCCCGAGCTGACAAGGGAAAAAAATCTGTCGTTCTGCCCCTGAACAAGGCAGTTAACCCACTGTTCCCCGGGCGCCGAAGACGTGGAAGTCGATTAAGGCAGCCCCCCGCACCTCTCTGATTCAGAGGGGTTGGGTTAAATGCGGAAGACACATTTCGGTTGAAGGCATTTGGTTGTACAACTGACTAATAATGGTGACTTTGACTTTAATGAATCATAACCAGTAGTATCTACCAGGAATAATGAATCATAACAAGTAGTATAAACCAGGCATAATGAATCATAACCAGTAATATCTACCAGGAATAATGAATCATAACCAGTAGTATAAACTAGGCATAATGAAGAATAATAGATGTTTGGTGAATCTATGAGTTATGTATGACCACTGAAGTCTTTACCACTCAGTATTGTTGAATCACTCAAAATCTTGCCAAAGCATATTCTGTAGGAGGGGTTAATAATAAATGTAAATAATGTGACATGATTTATATGAATTGGGTCATGAACATATGGACTTTGAAATGAACAAGAGAGAGGTTAAATGTAGGCTAAGTCTGGCATAAATTTATTCCCACACTTTACAATAACTCTGTTGCAGTGGTCTTAGGTAGTCTCCGTAATGACTATTCCCTCCATCGTGACGCTGCTGCCCAGTTGAAGAGCTTGTGATCTCCATGCAGCACCACAGCACCATGTGCCTTCGGAACAGCCCCCCTCAGCCTCAGAAGATGCCCTTCTGGAGGCATGCAGCCATAGAGTCATTATACCCTAATGTAGGTCTATTTGCCTACTAGACAAATAAAGTGAAGAGCATGATGCATGTCATTTATTGATATGGATATAGCCTCTGTGTGATGGGGTTGTGCAATGCAAATGGCTATAACAAGCCTACATACAGAATGGAATTCCCTAAAACAACAGTCAAAATGCCTAATATAAGGCCTACAGTCCGTGCTCCCAAATACTGGAAAAAGTGTGATTCATTAGGTTACATGATCATCATAGTTGTAACGCCCAGGCCTGAGATGACAGGCTGGAGCGTTTTGGTTTCGTTTTGGTGTAGGGTTTGTGTGTTCTATGGTGTCTATTTCTATGTTGGGATAATGGTTCCCAATTAGAGGCAGCTGAGTCTCGTTACCTCTAATTGGGAACCATATATATGTTTGGGGGTTGCACTTTAGTTTCGTGGGTTATTGATTATGTTATGCTTATCGTGTTCAGTCAGGTTCTTGTCATTCGTGTTTAGTTAGTTTCAGCCATTCGTGTTTAGTTAGTTTCAGCCATTCGTGTTTAGTTAGTTTCAGCCATTCGTGTTTAGTTAGTTTCAGCCATTCGTGTTTAGTTAGTTTCAGCCATTCGTGTTTAGTTAGGTTCAGCCATTCGTGTTTAGTTAGGTTCAGCCATTCGTGTTTAGTTAGGTTCAGCCATTCGTGTTTAGTTAGGTTCTGCCCTTCGTGTTTAGTTAGGTTCTGCTATTCGTGTTTCGTTAGGTTTTGCCATTCGTGTTTAGTTAGGTTTCGCCAGTCGTGTTTAGGTTTAGATCTCTGTGTTCAGTTTAGGATTTAGCGTTAGGGTTCACGTCTTGTTCTCCGTTTATTGTTTTGTTCCGTCTCGTCCCGTTTTGTCAATAAACATGTATTCTGGTTACGTCGCTGCACTTTGGTCATTCCCGAGGGAAGAAAAGCATGACAGAATAACCCACCAACCGAAGACCAAGCAGCGAGAGACCCGGGAGTTCAGGCCTTGGGAGGAGGAGCTGTTCAATGGGGGAGATTGGGACCAGCCCGGAGAGTATTGCCCTAACAAGAGAGGAACTGGAAGCAGCGGCGGCTGAGCGGCGCAGGTGTGAGGACCTGAATGGAGCATGGGATCCCGTACGAGGCAAGTTCGTCAGACCTCGCCGGGCACGGAGGCCCGAAAGACAGGGCACACGAGGAGGTTGGCCGGTTCAGGAGGGACTCCTGAGCCAACTCCTCGTGCTTTGTGGAGAGAGCGTTGGGGAGAGCGTCGCACGGAAAGGACACCGTGTTATGCAGTTTTGCGCACGGTTTCTCCTGTGCGCATTCACAGCCCGGTGCGGGAGATTCCAGCGCCACTCGTCTGTCAGGCCAAGGTCAGTGTGCAGCCTGGTAGAGTGGTGCCAGCTCTGCGCGCCAGGTCTCCAGTGCGCCTTTTGTGACCAAGATATCCCGCAGTCCTACGGGCAGAATCTCCGGTGCGAATCCACAGCCCAGTCCCTGTTCCACGCTCCAAGATCCCAGTTCGTGTTGTGGAGTCAACACGTCCAGTCCCTGTTCCGAGTTCCAAGATCCCAGTTCGTGTTGTGGAGTCAACACGTCCAGTCCCTGTTCCACGCTCCAAGATCCCAGTCCGTGTTGTGGAGTCAACACGTCCAGTCCCTGTTCCGAGTTCCAAGATCCCAGTCCGTGTTGTGGAGTCAACACGTCCAGTCCCTGTTCCGAGTTCCAAGATCCCAGTCCGTGTTGTGGAGTCAACACGTCCAGTCCCTGTTCCGAATTCCAAGATCCCAGTCCGTGTTGTGGAGTCAACACGTCCAGTCCCTGTTCCGAGTTCCAAGATCCCAGTTCGTGTTGTGGAGTCAACACGTCCAGTCCCTGTTCCGAGCTCCAAGATCCCAGTTCGTGTTGTGGAGTCAACACGCCCTGTTCCTGTTCCATGTTCCACGATCCATGTCCGTGTTGTGGATTCAACACGTCCTGTCCCTGCTCCACGCATCAGGCCCCCAGTGTGCCTTCAGAGCCCGCCACGTCCTGTTCCGGCTCCACGCACCAGGCCCCCAGTGCACCTTGAGAGCCCGCCACGTCCTGTCCCTGCTCCACGCATCAGGCCCCCCGTGCGCTTAGAGAATCCAGCACGTCCTGTTCCGGCTCCGCGCACCAGGCCCCCTGTGCGCCTTCAGAGCCCGCCACGTCCTGTCCCTGCTCCGCGCACCAGGCTCCCCGTGCGCTTAGAGAGTCCAGCACGTCCTGTCCCTGCTCCGCGCACCAGGCTCCCCGTGCGCTTAGAGAGTCCAGCACGTCCTGTCCCTGCTCCCGCACCAGAGTGCGGCGTCCACGAGCCCAGCACGGCCTGTTCCCGCTCTCGCACCAGAGTGCGGCGTCACGAGCCCAGTCCGCCTGTTCCCGCTCCCGCACCAGAGTGCGCGTCACGAGCCCAGTCCGGCCTGTTCCCGCTCCCCGCACCAGAGTGCGCGTCACGAGTCCGGTACTGCCAGTTCCTGCTCCACACGCCAGAGTTCCCGTGAGCATCACGAGTCCAGTACGACCAGTTCCTGCTCCACGCACCAGAGTTCCCGTGAGCATCACAAGTCCAGTACGGCCAGTTCCTGCTCCACGCACCAGAGTTCCGGTGAGCATCATGAGTCCAGTACGGCCAGTTCCTGCTCCACGCACCAGAGTTCCGGTGAGCATCATGAGTCCAGTACGGCCAGTTCCTGCTCCACGCGCCAGAGTTCCAGTGAGCATCACGAGTCCGGTACTGCCAGTTCCTGCTCCACGCACCAGAGTTCCAGTGAGCATCACGAGTCCAGTACGACCGGTTTCTGCTCCACGCACCAGAGTTCCCGTGAGCATCACGAGTCCAGTACGACCAGTTCCTGATCCACGCACCAGAGTTCCCGTGAGCATCACGAGTCCAGTACGGCCAGTTCCTGCTCCACGCACCAGAGTTCCCGTGAGCATCACGAGTCCAGTACGACCAGTTCCTGCTCCACGCATCAGAGTCCCGTGAGCATCGTGGGTCCGGTAAGGCCAGGTCCTGCTCCACGCACCAGAGTTCCGGTGAGCATCATGAGTCCAGTACGGCCAGTTCCAGCTCCACGCACCAGAGTTCCGTGAGCATCATGAGTCCAGTACGCCCAGCTTCTGCTCCACGCACCAGAGTTCCAGGGAATGGTCCGGGCCTCGGTGCGTGAACTCGAGCCAGCACGGCCGGCACCGGAGCCCCACCTGGAACAAAGGGACCCCATCTCAAGACCCCCACGGACTTTTGGCGGCGTCCGAGTCCGGCGCCTTTGGGTATTGTAACGCCCAGGCCTGAGATGACAGGCTGGAGCGTTTTGGTTTCGTTTGGTGTAGGGTTTGTGTGTTCTATGGTGTCTATTTCTATGTTGGGATAATGGTTCCCAATTAGAGGCAGCTGAGTCTCGTTACCTCTAATTGGGAACCATATATATGTTTGGGGGTTGCACTTTAGTTTCGTGGGTTATTGATTATGTTATGCTTATCGTGTTTAGTTAGGTTCAGCCATTCGTGTTTAGTTAGGTTCAGCCATTCGTGTTTAGTTAGGTTCTGCCCTTCGTGTTTAGTTAGGTTCTGCTATTCGTGTTTCGTTAGGTTTTGCCATTCGTGTTTAGTTAGGTTTCGCCAGTCGTGTTTAGATCTCTGTGTTCAGTTTAGGATTTAGCGTTAGGGTTCACGTCTTGTTGTCCGTTTATTGTTTTGTTCCGTCTCGTCCCGTTTTGTCAATAAACATGTATTCTGGTTACGTCGCTGCGCTTTGGTCATTCCCGAGGGAAGAAAAGCATGACAATAGTAGCCCCACGCGGCTTTAGAAATACATTATGAAAATATATGGCTATTAAATAACACTGCATGGCATATTTAGATAGTGGAATAGGCCTAGCCTAAATCATATTTACTTTCTATTTTGCAGCTCAGGCAGTTATTGAAGACAATGCTCCTCTTTGTCTTCATCATTCTCACACAAGTCATTTGCTGAAGGCCCAAGCCTATACTACGCCATCTACTGGTATAATGTCATTATTGAATGCAGTTCAAAAACAAGCTCTAGACTTTTATTTAGGAAATTAAACCGGAAGCTGCTAAGCAACTAACGTATGGGCTGGAGTTTCTTGATTGACTAGCTAACTTCTTTGCAGATGCCACATTACTGACAAAAGTTTGTATGCATAAACAAGATCTTTAACCGAGTAAAGGGAGACATAAAGTAAGAATTGCACGTGTAAATGTTAATTCATAGTCGTAACACGTTTTGTACATTTACAGATCTAATTTAACATTTACGTTTGGTGTTTCATGCATGGTTTTTCTTACAATCCTAACGACACGTATGTTAACTGCCAAAAGGTTTAACATACGTGTCGTTAGGATTGTAAGAAAAACACCAAACGTAAATGTTAAATTAGATCTGTAAACGTACAAAACCTGTTACGACTATGAATTAACATTTACACGTGCAATTCTTACTTTACGTCTCCCTTTACTCGGTTAAAGATCTTGTTTAAGATAATGTCTGTGGGTATAACAGAACTGATATAGCAGGCAAAAACCCGAGAAATTTCTGTCCGGAAATCATTTTTCTTTTGACATTTGCTCACTTTGAATGGCTGAATAAAGAAATCCTATTGAGATAGGACACAGTACCTATGTAGTACCTATGGCTCCCACTGGATGTCAACAGTCTCTGAACATTGTCTGGAGGCAATAGCCCTGAGCAGAACCATACAGAAGAAGAAACACTGCAGGAAGTAGAAAAGGTAAACAAGATTGCCCGGCCACGAGAATGTGAGCATGCCCCAATTTCTTTTCCTTTTATAACGTTTCAGTTACCATCCGTATAAAATATTATCGCTATTATTCATAAAAGGATACCTAAGGATGCATTATTATTGATCTTTGATTTGTTTGGGAAAATCTGAGAGGTATAATTTGAACGCGTTCTCTTCACTGTACAAGGGCAAGTAGACTGGAAATGCTTGGTGGAGTAGCTGAACATAACGTGCCAATCAAATGGAGATTTATGGATATAATAAATGACTTTTTCTAACAAAAGAACCATGGATTCTCTTGTTTGGACACTTGGGAAGCACTCAGCAGAGGTTCTTCGAAAGGTAAGTGATATTTTTTAGCTCTTATATGGGTTTTGTGTGACCCACGCTGGATATGAATTTATGCTAATGTGAAAAATATGTGAGGTGCTAGCCTCAAACAATCAAATGTTGTGCTTTCGCCGTAAAGCCTTTTTGAAATCTGACAACGCTGTGATATTGCCAAGAAGCAGAGCTTTTGATGGATATGCAACACTTGTATATTGATGAATGTTAAATATTACACATTTTTATTTTGAATTTGCCGCGCTTTGTTTGCTCCGAAAACGAGCCCGCTAATGGGATTGGATCCCTAAGAGGTTAAACCTTTTGGCAGTTAACTCGCTCCATATTCGCAAGCAACCTATGAGTAGCTCCCCAAATCATTCTGAAAGTACAGGACATGTAATTTTCATGTGTTCCGCCACAAACTGTCATAAATAAATTTCACAAGTATCAGACACTAAGCTCCCAGCTACTCTCTAATCAATGCAACATTGACATTATCCCACACCTGGTTAGCCACTATTGGCTTACAAAGCCAAACTTAACATTTTCTGACAATATATTTTCAGCAATATTGCCCCTGTCTGTCTGTGTGGTGCGCACATTTGTCTGTCCGTGTAGCCAGTTGATGTGATAATCTTGTGGGTTCCCCAAAACCCTCTCAATTATATGTTAACTGCAAAGTAGGCTTACCTGGCATCAGTCAAAAGTTTAGAAACACCTACTCATTCCAGGGTTTGTATTTATTTTTACTATTTTCTACATTGTAGAATAATAGTGAAGACATCAAAACTATGAAATAGTAGTAACCAAAAAAGTGTTCTCCATTATTTCTTTAAGACATGAAGGTCAGTCAATGCGGAACATTTCAAGAACTTTAAAAATTTTCTTCAAGTGCAGTCACAAAAACCATCAAGAGCTATGATGAAACTGGCTCTCATGAGGACCACCACAAGAAAGGAAGACCCAGAGTTACCTCTGCTGCAGAGGATAAGTTCATTAGAGTCTCAGAAAATTCATTAGAGACTTTGCAGCCCAAACAAATGCTTCACAGAGTTCAAGCAACAGACACATCTCAACATCAACTGTTCAGGGGAGACTGCGTGAATCAGGCCTTCATGGTCAAATTTCTGCAAAGAAACTACTACTAAAGGACACAAATAATAAGAAGAGACTTGCTTTGGCCAAGAAACACGAGCAATGGACATTAGACCGTTGGAGATCTCTCATTTGGTCTGATGTGTCCAAATTATATTTATTTGGTTCCAACCGCTGTGTCTTTGTGAGACGCAGAGTAGGTGAACGGATGATCTCCGCATGTGGGGTTCCCACTGTGAAACATGGAGGAGATGGTGTGAGGGTGCATTGCTGGTGACCCTGTCGGTGATTTATTTAGAATTCAAGGCACATTTAACCAGCATGGCTACCACATTATTCTGCAGCAAAACGCCATCCCACCTGATTTGCGCTTAGTGGGACTATCATTTGTTTTTCAACAGGACAATGACACAACACACCTCCAGTCTGTGTAAGGGCTATTTAACCAATAAGGAGAGTGATGGAGTGCTGCATCAGATGACCTGGCCTCCATAATCACCCGACCTCAACCCAATTGAGATGGTTTGGGATGAGTTAGACCCCAGAGTTAAGGAAAAACAGCCAACAAGTGCTCAGCATATGTGGGAACTCCTTCAAGACAATTGGAAAAACATTCCAGGTGAAGCTGGTTGAGAGAATGCCAAGAGTGTGCAAAGCCGTCATCAAGGCAAAGGGTGGCTACTTTGAAGAATCTCAAATTTAAAATATATTTAGATTTTTTTAACACATTTTGGTTACTACATATGTTATTTCATAGTTTTGATGTCTTCACTATTATTCTACAATGTAGAAAATAGTAAAAATAAAGAAAAACCCTTAGTAGGTGTGTCCAAACATTTGTCCTGTATATCATAAAGAAGTGTTTCATTTGTGTCTATTATTTGTTATTTGCGAACTTTGCCATGAAATGAGCAGCAGCAGTACAGAACCGTCACTAGACCGGCACATTCCTCACTCACTAGATGTGCAATTAAATTAAAGGGGAATTACATTCAAAAATATATTTTATAGTTTTCTTCCAGACCTAAAAAGAATGGCCTTCTGATGTGATTTAAGCATTGGCATGGACTCAGAAAATCCCATTTCGGTGTTTCTCTTTGAACAATTTTAATTCTGAGAGTGAAAAAATTAAGAAATCTAAAACAAGGAATGTTTTTTCATAGGGCCATTGGAGTTGCTTATTAACATTTGTTTTTTACCAGGTATATTGACAAAAACACAGTGCACTACTTCCTCTACACTAAGGACCTACGGAAGAGTTGCAGGGGAGAGGAGAAGAATGTGCCTAACTAGAAAACAATCAGTAGCTTACTACTTAAAAGTAGCTCTCGTGCTAGAAAAGGTTGGAGAGCCCTGGATTAGAGAGATGTCAGTACACTGTCTGGGTAGAGGAAGTGCTCTGGGTGTATCACTGTTTCTCGCTCCCTGAAAAATATGGGATGAATTAGATTTCTCTGGTTTATATTTCTCCTGGAGTCTTGTTCTTTCAAGCTCTCTCTCTCTCTCTCGTTGACTGCTCCAATCTGACATGCATAAAGTGTCTCTTCTCTATTTGTGGCAGAGAAAAATCTATTCTAAGTAATATGGCTTGGCTGTGTGTGAGTACGTGGGTGTGTAGAGTTGGTTTAGTGTCCTGCTACACCATAGCTCTAGTATGCTGCCTCAATAAACGGTGCGGTAATGTTTATAAGTTGTGTATTTGTGTGTATATGCCACGGGTTGTGTGTGTGTTTGCGTGTGCACACGTTTTCCAGCATGTTCCCGGCAGGCTGTGCTGTGCTGCCGGCCGGTGGTCAGGTGGTCCGACAGTAGGGGGAGATGACATCACTCTGGAAGCGTCTCTCTCTCTCTCTCTCTCGCTCACTTCTCACTCACTTCTCGCTCTCTTTCTCTTGTGTTTGCTTGCTCTCTCTCTCTTGCGCTCATCTTTTCTCTCTCTCTCTCTCTCTCTCTCTCTCTCTCTCTCTCTCTCTCTCTCTCTCCCTCACTTCTCGCTCTTTCTCTTTCTCTTGTGTTTGCTTGCTCTCTCTTGCGCTCTTCTTTTCTCTCTCTCTCTCTCTCTCTCTCTCTCTCTCTCTCTCTCTCTCTCTCTCTGGTAATGTTAGCAACTCTCGTCATCATAGGGGAGATCGCAAATTGTTCAAAGTAGTCATTGTGCATGGAGTTGTACGGTTACATTTTAAAGTGAAAAATTGGAGTCTCAGCGCAAATCCGTTACTGTGGAATTGCCCTCATACTGTATGTGGCTTTCACATCAGAAGCATTACTTGTCAAATCGACCATCTTCCCCTGGGGGATAATAAAGTAAATCTTATCTTTGATTGTGTGTGTGTGTGTATGTATTGAGCCCCACCACATGCTAGAGCCACTTGTTGTCAGGAGTGTACAGCAGCATGCACGTTCATGTGTGTTAGTGTTTAAGTATGTGTGTTGAAAGGCCTGTGGTGATCCTCTGGGCTGGTGTGTTTATGTGGTGATGATGATATGATGCATATTCTACTATAAAGTGGAAGTAGTGATAACAGTCAGCCTGATAATGATAATCCTATCAGTTATTTCCCTTCATCTCCTCCCCTGGCACTGCCTCCAGGCTGTCTTGCTTCCAGACGGCCCTTTGCCACCTCATTTCCATAGCCCGAATTTGCCAACCAACACAAGGCAAATTATCCACCTGGTCTTTAAGGTGCACAATGGTACGAGACCAAGTAAATTCGCTTTTCTAGATGCTTTACTTCGGACAGCTAATCAGCCGTACCAGTGATTGTCGAGGAGGTGACTTTATCGCAGTGCTTCTCAAATAGTGGGGCGCGACCCTGGTGTGTTTCGAACAATGGCGGCGCGTTGAGACCCGGGGAACATGCTTTTTCAGGAAGTGTTTTTTTTGCACCGAACAAGAGCACACAGCACATAGCAGGAGATATGAAGTGCAGATAACAAACCCTTAAGAGACACCATGGAACAATATTTAACAGGGATGAAAAGAAAGGCGGAGAGAGACGGAGATAATGAGACAAATGTAAGTCTTCAAAGCTAAAACGAGGAAATATGACGAAGCGTATGTTGCGCTTGGCTTCACTGTGACTACGATGGGAGACGAAGAAAGACCGGTATGTTTACTGTGTCTAAAAATGTTGGCAGCGGACAGCATGAAGCCAAATAAATTAAGGCGTCACTTAAAGACATTACACCCCAATCACGCTGATAAGCCGCTTGAGTTTTTTCAGCAAAACGCGTGAATATTGCCAACAATCGCCTCGCTTTGTGAATGCTACTTCAGTAAACCAGCGAGCACTGTTAGCATCATATAAGGTGGCGTACCAAATTGGTCAGTGCAAAAAACCCCACTCCATAGCAGAGGAGCTGATACTGCCTGCAGCATTAGACATGGTCTCTGTCATGCTGGATGACGCAAGTGCTGCAAAAATAAAAACTATCCCTCTGTCCAATGACACTGTCGCCAGACGTATAAATGACATTGCTAACGATCTTAAAGAACAGCTGGTAGATAAACTCAAAAAGATTTACACTTTAAATAAGGATTTCATTATTTTTATTTTTTTCAGGCAAATTGATGCACTTTAAGTCTTTTCTGTTACAGACTAAAAAACAATGTTAATAAAGTTATTCTTTGTTGTAAGTTGATCTATATTGATTTCTTTTTTCGTTTTCTTTAATGTTAATAAGGATACAATGTTATGCAGAGGTGTACTTATAACAATTTTATAGACAAATGATACTATTTACAGTTGGGCGGAGAGTTGGGGCGCGAAATGTTTACTTCTTCCTAGGGCGTAACAGAAAAGAATTGAGAAGCACTGCTTTATCGTCTCTACCTCGTGTTGAGATTTCACAGTTCCAACCACTATGGACGTGCGCTGCAACTCAAAACATTTTCACGAACAGCCGAAAAAACCCTTGCTGAAGACCAAAACAAACTTAATGTCGTCATAATATATGCACAAACTGTGCTGCTAAGGCTTTTTAGCCTATTCATTGATGTAAATAATAGTCGATTTAAATACATTTGACTGGTCATGCTTATCGGTGTAGTAGTCTTATGGCTTGGGGGTTGAAGTTGTTTAGAAGTCTCTTGGACCTAGACTTGGCGCTCCGGTACAGCTTGCCGTGCGGTAGCAGAGAGAGCAGTCTATGACTAGGGTGGCTGGAGTGTTTGCCGATTTTTAGGGCCTTCCTCTAACACCGCCTGGTATAGAGGACCTGGGTGGCCGGAAGCTTGGCCCCGGTGATGTACTGGGCGGTACGCTACCCTCTGTATTGCCTTGCGGTCGGAGGCCGAACAGTTGCCAAACCAGGCAGTGATGCAACCCGTCAGGATGCTCTCGATGGTGCAGCTGTAGAACCTTTTGAGGATCTGAGGACCCATGCCAAATCTTTTCAGTCTCCTGGGGGGGAATAGGTTTTGTCGTGTCTTCTTCACGACTGTCTTGGTGTGCTAGAACCATGTTAGTTTGTTGATGATGTGGACACCAAGGAACTTGAAGCTCTCAAACTGCTCCACTACAGCCCCGTCGATGAGAATGGCAGCGTGCCGGTCCTCTTTTTCCTGTAGTCCACAATAAACTCCTTTGTCTTGGTCGCGTTGAGGGAGAGGTTGTTTTCCTTGCACCACATGGTCATGTTTCTGACCTCCTCCCTATAGCCTCATCGTCTCAACTATATGATGGTGTTGGAGTTGTGCCTGGCCGTGCAGACATGAGTGGACAGGGAGTACAGGAGGGGACTGACCACGCACCCTGAGGGGCCCCCGTGTTGAGGATCAGCATGGCGGATGTGTTGTTACCTACCCTTACCACATGAGGGCGGCCCATCAGGAAGTCTAGGATCCAGTTGCAGAGGGAGCTGTTTAGTCCCAGGGTCCTTAGCTTAGTGATGAGCTTTGAGGGCACTATGGTTTTGAACGCTGAGCTGTAGTCAATGAATAGCATTCTCACATAGGTGTTCCTTTTCTCCAGGTGGGAAAGGGCAGTGTGGAGTGCAAGATATCACATCATCTGTGGATCTGTTGGGGCGGTATGCAAATTGGAGTGGGTCTATGGTTTCTGGGATAATGGTGTTGATGTGAGCCATGACCAGCCTTTCAAGCATTTCTTGGCTACAGACGTGAATGCTACGGGTCGGTAGTCATTTAGGCAGGTTACCTTTGGGTTCTTTGGCACAGGGACGATGGTGGTCTGCTTGAAACATGTTGGTATTACAGACTTCCACAGTGAGAGATTGAAAATGTCAGTGAAGACATTTGCAAGTTGGTCAGCGCATGCTCGCAGTACACGTCCTGGTAATCTGTCTGAAGCACAGCTGAGAGCTGCCCAGTGACACGAGCCTACCAGACAAGCTAAATAACTTCTATGCTCGCAATGAGGCAAGTAACACTGAAGCATATATGAGAGCACCAACTGTTCCGGACAACTGTGTGATGACGCTCTCCACAGCCGATGTGAGTAAGACCTTTAAACAGGTCAACATTCACAAGGCCGCTGGGCCTCATTGCGAGCATAGAAGTTATTTAGCTTGTCTGGTAGGCTCGTGTCACTGGGCAGCTCTCAGCTGTGCTTCCCTTTGTAGTCTGTAATAGTTTGCAAGCCCCGCCACATCCGACGAGCGTCGGAGCCAGAGTAGTACGATTTGATCTTAGTGCTGTATTGATGTTTTGCCTGTTTGATGGTTCGTCGGAGGGCATAGCGGGATTTCCGGGTTAGTTCTGCTCCTTGAAAGCGGCAGCTCTACCCTTTAGCTCAGTGCGAATGTTGCCTGTAATCCATGGCTTCTGGTTGGGGTATGTACGTACAGTCACTGTGGGGACGACTTATTGATGAAGCCAGTGACAGATGTGGTGTACTCCTCCTCTGTGTTAGCAAAACAGTCCTGTAGTTTAGTATCTGCTTCATCTGACCACTTTTTTATAGACCGAGTCACTGGTGCTTCCTGCTTTAATTTTTGCTTGTAAGCTTGAATCAGGAGTATAGAGTTATGGTCAGATTTGCCAAATGGAGGGCGAGGGAGAGCTTTGTATGCGTCTCTGTGTGTGGAGTAGATCTATAATTTTTTCCCCTCTGGTTGCACATTTAACATGTTGATAGAAATTCGGTAAAACTGATTTAAGTTTCCCTGCATTAAAGTCACCGGCCACTAGGAACGCCGCCTCTGGATGAGTGTTTTCCTGTTTGCTTATGGCGGAATACAGCTCATTTAGTGCCGTTTTAGTTCCAACCTCGCTCTGTGGTGGTATGTAGACAGCTACAAAAAATACAGATAAACTCTCTGGGTAAATAGTGTGGTCTACAGCTTATCATAAGATACTCTACCTCAAACGAGCAAAACTTTGAGATGGTCGGGTGTTAACAGTATATCCGTTGTGTCCGACTCACTGAAAAAAAACTCTTAGTCCACTTTGAGGTGAGCAATCCCAGTTCTGATGTTTAGAAGCTCTTTTCGGTCACAGGAGATGGTAGCAGCAACATTATGTACAAAACAAGTAACGGACATTTGCTGGTGGCCTACTGCCTTGTGCGCATTGCTGGATTTATAATGTTCTGGTATGTTGCATCAGACTCATTGCTTTTAATGGGTTTTTGTTTCTCCTAGGGCTATTTGTTGTATGAATTTGGTATCTTATCGTCCCACAACTGTCCCAGAGTCTGTTTGCAATAGGCTATTTCTTTCTCAACAAGCTGACCAATAGAATAGGTAGCCTAAACTTTTCTACTATAGTAGATTTACATAGGCTAGTGATTTAGTTTTTTGTTAATAGTCTTGTTGGTTGAGGAAAAGAACAAAGTGCACATCAGAATTCGTTAAGAAGGACCACACATTATTGCATCCTCGACTTGCATGTTCTGTTATTATGAATTACCATATTCTAAATGTTATTTATTTCATCCTGAGCACCATGGGTGGACACCTTAATCTGGTTACGCACCCAATGCATTTGGGTCCGGTAAATTTCTCAAATGTCTGGTAAGTTAAAATGTTGCTGGTGAAATTTCTGGTGACACATTTTCCTAACGGAAATCCTGCACCCTACATACCTTGACACAGCCCAACCCCACCCTTCCTGCCCCAGAAGAATTGAGAGATTACAGTTTGTTTGGAGCTGACAGCGTATGTGCTGGCCGTGACAGTGACAATGGGCCCGTGGTGGCGCGCCACACAGCCGTTGCAACAGCAGGCACGTTAGCCGAGCCTGGCCCAATGTTATTGTGCTGCGTTTTTCAGCCAACTCCCCTCACTTGGGCTGGCGACAAATCCCCTGCCCCTTTGTGTGTGTGTGTGCGTGTGAGTAACACAGCAGTTAGGTCATGTGTCTCTGCTGTATTGGTTGTTGTTTTTATCATTACAGGCATGGGGGCTACTAAGGGTTAATAAAAACAAACACCTGTCATCTATCTATTGACATTTATTCCTTGCACAATGGACAAAAAAATCAGCCGCCGAGAAATGCCTGAATTTGACCAGTTGTCACTGTTTAATACACTCTCCATGTGATGATATTTAAGATATAGGATACATTGTTTCCATCTCCATTTTAGACATCTCTTGGGAACTTTCTCATCCTGACCTGCTCTTGGGAACCTTCTCATTGTTGTTTTATCTTAAAAATCCATATTAGCCTCTTTCAATGGTAGTTTACTTGTCTGATGAGTGAGAATCTCTAAAGTGAGTTTCTCTGATGGAGAGGATGAAAATAAGCATGTCCAGACACTGTTGATGTGGTGTGGCTGCTGTTCTGCCTAATGGGCTACAGGTGGCAGCCCTCCATTCTTTTAGCTCCCTCAGCCGGGCAACACAGAACACATACACACACCATCAACATTTTTAGAAACGGAAAAAGGAAATGAGCGTTCCTTATTGGATTTCACTGTGTCAAAATGTTCTCTCCTACCAGACTCTTTAGATCACACACTCTCAGCACAGTATGAGACTGGTGTGTAGAAGTCAACTGGAATGGGTTCTGAGAGGCAGAGTGTGAGACCAGAGTGAGTGTGAGTAAATTATTAGGATTTTATGGTTTCTGTGGTTACTCCTGCTCCTGTCTCCCCATCTCTCTCTCTCTCTCTCTCTCTCTCTCTCTCTCTCTCTCTCTCTCTCTCTCTCTCTCTCTTTGTCTCCTTCTCCTCAGTACCTATCCCTCTTTCCCTCCCTTTCTTCCGCTCTCTCCCCCTTCTTCTTCCCTCTCTCCCTCCCTCCATCCCTCCTGAAGCAAGGATATGCATATTCTTGATACCATTTGAAAGGAAACACTTTGAAGTTTGTGGAAATGTGAAATTAATGTAGGAGAATATAACACATTAGATCTGGTAAAAGATAATACAAACCAAAAAACATGCGTTTTCTATTTTTATTTGTTCCATCACTTTGAAATGCCAGAGAAAGGCCATAATATAACATTGCAGTTTAGGCGCAATTTAGAGTTTGGTCACTAGATGGCAGCAGTGTGTGTGCAACGTTTCAGATTGTTCCAGTGAAGCACCACAATACTGGACAATATTTTGTATCAAGTCTGCCCAAATGTGCCAAATTGGTCAATTGATACATTTTCAAGTTCATAACTATAGGGAACATACAAAAATGATATGGTAATACAACATTTAAGTTTACACACTCCCAGGAATGTCATACATGATGGATCATTAGCTTATACACTAACTTTCACACATCTTGATGGCCGGGTGGGGTGGGTGTGGAGCCAGAGACAGCAGGGGTTCAAACTGTAGAACCCGGTTCCTACATTTGAATATGAAAATAGATTTTATCAAACAAAACTATGCTACATTTTATCTCTGGGACCCTCAGGATGACAAATCAGAGCAAGATTACTGAATGTAAGTACATTATTTACCTTCAGAGGTGCATGTATCAAACCAATTGCCGTGATAAAAGTTTTTTGTTGTGCATTCTCCTCAAACAATAGCATGGTATTTTTTTCACTGTAATAGCTACTGTAAATTGGACAGTGCAGTTAAATTAACAAGAATTTAAGATTTCTACCCAGCTTTCTGGAAAGTTTGTTGTTACTTTACAACGTCATGCTAATCACATTAGCGCATGCTAGCTCAACCATCCCTTTATAGGGACATTAAACACTTCTCAGTAGTTGGTATTCAGACTTACCATATGCAGGTGCATAAAGGACTTTGCAGGTGTGGCTCCCTTGCTCGAAATTAACCTCTCAGGGATTGCTGGGGTGCTAGCGCCCCAATCCCGACACTACCAGGTGAAATGTAAGGCGCCAAATTCAAAATCCAAAAGTTGAATTATTAAACATCCACCAATACAAGTGTTCCATACTCATCAAAAGCTCTGTTTCTTGGCAATATCACAGCGTTGTCAGATTTCAAAAAGGCTTTACGGTGAAAGCAGCACATTTGATTGTTTGAGGGTAGCACCTCACATATTTTCCCATAGCCATGAATCGATTAGCCATCATGGCACACACATAACACATTTCACAGCGAAAACAAATCAATTACCTGTTGAAGAACTTCTGCTGAGGTCATCCTAAGTGTCCATGAAGACAATCCATGGTTCTTTTGTTAGAAAAAGTAATGTATTTTATCCATAAATCTCCATTTGGTTCGCGCGTTATAATCAGAAACGACAGCTTCCACTCCACCATTGAAACGTGACGCAAACTCGTTCATCTTATACCTATAAACTTGTCCAAGAACAATCGGGAACGCGCACTGGGTACTGTTTACATAAAAAGGTCACTTCCTGGTTTGCTCTTCTTCTCTGGTCTAATTCATCTAAATTGAAAATTTACACTGTCTCGAGACTGTTGACATCTAAAGGAAGCGATGGGTACTGCATTCATATGCCCTTATATGGTCATTTTCATGAGGGAGGGGTTCCAAATGAGCAATGTGTCAAAATCACTTTTTTGAACGCCATATGCGTTCTGTCACAGACAAATGGTTAACACATTTGGAAAATTCAGAGTGTTTCCTATCCAATGGTACTAAATATGTGCACATCCTATTTTCTGGGCCTGAATGGGAGGCATTTTACTTTGGGCACGCCAGGCTCTCCAAAACCGACCCCTCAGCTGCCACTCCCTAACAAGTTAACACCATAGTTCCCTCCAAGCTCGTCATTAAGCTCGAGACCCTGGGTCTCGACCCAGCCCTGTGCAACTGGGTCCTGGACTTCCTGACGGGCCGGTCCCAGGTGGTGAGGGTAGGAAACAACATCTCCACTCCGCTGATCCTCAACACTGGGGCCCCACAAGGGTGCGTTCTCAGCCCTCTCCTGTACTCCCTGTTTACCCATGACTGCGTGGCCAAGCACGCATCCAACTCAATCATCAAGTTTGCTGACGACACTACAGTGGTAGGCTTGATTACCAACAACGACGAGGCGGCCTACAGAGAGGAGGTGAGGGCCCTCGGAGTGTGGTGTCAGGAAAATAACCTCTCACTCAACGTCAGCAAAACAAAGGAGATGATCGTGGACTTCAGGAAACAGGAGAGGGAGCACCCCCCTATCCACATCGAGGGGACAGTAGTGGAGAGGGTGGAAAGTTTTAGGTTCCTCGGTGTACACATCACGGACAAACTGAATTGGTCCACCCACACAGACAGCGTGGTGAAGAAGGCGCAACAGCGCCTCTTCAACCTCAGGAGGCTGAAGAAATTCGGCTTGTCACCAAAATCACTCACAAACTTTTACAGATGCACTATCGAGAGCATCCTGTCCGGCTGTATCACCGCCTGGTACGGCAACTGCTCCGCCCACAACCTTAAGGCTCTCCAGAGGGTAGTGAGGACTGCACAGCGCATCACCGGGGGAAACCTACCTGCCCTCCAGGACACCTACACCACCCGATGTCACAGGAAGGCCAAAAAGATCATCAAGGACAACAACCACCCGAGCCACTGCCTGTTCACCCCGCTATCATCCAGAAGGCGAGGTCAGTACAGGTGCATCAAAGCTGGGACCGAGAGACTGAAAAACAGCTTCTACCTCAAGGCCATCAGACTGTTAAACAGCCATCATTAACATTGAGTGGCTGCTGCCAACATACTGACTTAAATCTCTAGCCACTTTAAACATAGGAATTGGATGTAACAAATGTATCACTAGCCACTTTAAACAATTTTGTATATAATGTTTACGTATCCGACATACTCATATCAAATGTATACACTGTACTCTAAACCATCTACTGTATCTTGCCTATGCCGTTCGCCATCGACCCAAATCTCTAGCCACTTTAATAATTATAACTGGATGAAATAATGTATCACTAGCCACTTTAAACAATGCCATTTATATAATGTTTACATATCCTACATTACTCATCTCATATATATATATATGTGTATATACTGTACTCCATACCATCTACTGCATCTTGCCTATGCCGGTCAGCCATCACTCATCCATATATTTATATGTACATACTCGTATTCATTCCTTTACTCTTGTGTGTATAAGGTAGTTGTGAATTTGTTAGATTACTTGTTAGATACTACTGCATGGTCGGAACTAGAAGCACAAGCATTTCGCTACACTCGCATTAACATCTGCTAACCATGTGTATGTGACAAATAAAATTTGATTTGATTAATACATGTACATTTGAAGTCGGAAGTTTACATACACCTTAGCCAAATACATTTCAACTCAGTTTTTCACAATTCCTGACATTTAATCAGAGTAAAATTCCCTGTCAAGCTTCCCACAATAAGTTGGATGAATTTTGGCCCATTCCTCCTGACAGAGCTGGTGTAACTGAGTCAGGTTTGTAGGCCTCCTTGCTCGCACACACCTTTTCAGTTCTGCCCTCAGATTTTCTATGGGATTGAGGTCAGGGCTTTGTGATGGCCACTCCAATACCTTGACTTTGTTGTCTTTTTCCACAACTTTGGAAGTATGCTTGGGGTCATTGTCCATTTGGAAGACCCATTTGCGACCAAGCTTTAACTTCCTGACTGATGTCTTGAGATGTTGCTTCAATATATCCACATCATTTTCTTTCCTCATGATGCCATCTATTTTGTGAAGTGCGCCAGTCCCTCCTGCTGCAAAGCACCCCCTCAACATGATGCTGCCACCCCCGTGCTTCAAGGTTGGGATGGTGTTCTTCGGCTTGCAAGCCTACCCCCTTTTCCTCCAAACATAACCATGGTCATTATGGCCGAACAGTTCTATTCTGTTTCATCAGACCAGAGGACATTTCTCCAAAAAGTAGGATCTTTGTCCCCATGTGCAGTTGCAAACCGTAGTCTGGCTTTTTTAATGGAGGTTTTGGAGCAGTGTCTTCTTCCTTGGTGAGCGGCCTTTCAGGTAATGTCGATATATAACTCGTTTTACTGTGGATATAGATACTTTTGTACCTGTTTCCTCCAGCATCTTCACAAGGTCCTTTGCTGTTGTTCTGGGATTGATTTGCATTTTTTTTATTCTTGCGTACTATTGTTTGTACAGATGAACGTGGTACCTTCAGGCGTTTGGAAATTGCTCCCAAGGATGAACCAGACCTGAGGTCTACAATTTTTTTTCTGAGGTCTTGGCTGTTTTCTTTTGATTTTGAAATACATCCACATGTACACCTCCAATTGACTCAAATGATGTCAATTAGCCTATCAGAAGCTTCTAAAGCCATGACATAATTTTCTGGGATTTTCCAAGTTGTTTAAAGATACTGTAAACTTCTGACCCACTGGAATTGTGATACAGTGAATTATAAGTGAAATTATCTGTCTGTAAACAATTGTTGGAAAAATTACTTGTGTCATGCACGGACTTGCCAAAACTATAGTTTGTTAACAAGACATTTGTGGAGTGGCGGAATACAGCTAATTTAGTGCGGTTTTAGTTCCAACCTCGCTCTGTGGTGGTATGTAGACAGCTACAAAAAATACAGATAAACTATCTGGGTAAATAGTGTGGTCTACAGCTTATCATAAGATACTCTACCTCAAACGAGCAAAATATAAACAAAACAGGCAACAATTTTAAATATTTTACTGAGTTACAGTGCATAATAGAAATCACTAAATTTAAATAAATTCAATAGGCCCTAGTCTATGGATTTCACATGAGGGCATAGGCTCACCCACTGGGCAGCCAGGCTCACTCACTAGGGAGCCAGGCCCAGCCAATCAGAATGAGTTTTTCCCCACAAAAGGACTTCATTACAAACAGAAATACTCCTCAGCATCCACCCCACCTCCCGTCAGATGATCCTTCAGGTGAAGAATCCGGATGTAGAGGTCGTGGGCTGGGTTGTTGCACGTGGGCTGTGGTTGTGAGGCTGGTTGGAAGTACTGCCAAATTTCCCGATTGACTGACCTTTGTCTTAAAGTAATGATGGACTGTCATTTCTCTTTGCTTATTTTAGCTGTTCTTGCCATAATATGGACTTGGTCTTTTACAACTAGGGCTATCTTTTGTATACCCACCCCTACCTTGTCACAACACAACGGATTGGCTCAAACACATTAAGAAGGAAAGGAATTACACAAATTAACTTTTTACAAGGCACACCTGTTAATTGAAAGGCATTCCAGGTGACTACCTCATTGGTTGTGAGAATGCCAAGAGTGTGCAAAGCTGTCATCAAGGGAAATGGTGGCTATTTGAAGAATCTCAAATATAAATTATATTTGTTTAACACTTTTTTGGTTACTAAATAATTCCATATGTGTTATTTCATAGTTTTGTAAAAATAAAGAAAACCCCTTTAATCACTAGGTGTGTTCTAACTTTTGACTGGTACTGTACACAGAACAAAAATATAAACTTAACATGTAAAGTGTAGGTCCCTTGTTTCAAGAGCTGAAATAAAAAAAATCCCATCCATTTTCCATATGCACAAAAAGCTTATTTTCTCAATTTTAGTGCACAAATTTGTTTACATCCCTGCAAGTGAACATTTCTTCTTTCCCAAGATATTCCATTCACGTGACAGGTGTGGCATATCAAGTGGCTGATTAAACAGCATGAGCATTACACAGGGAACAATAAAAGGACACTCTAAAATGTGCAGTTTTGTCACACAACACAATGCCACAGATGTCTCAGAGAGCGTGCAATTGGAATGCTGACTGCAGGAATGTATCTTCCGGCTCCGACAGAGATGGCAGCCTCGCTTCACGTTCTCAGGAAGCTATGCAGTATTTTGTATTTTATGGATTACTTTTTACATTGTTACCCCGGGAAATCTTACGTTTTATTACATACAGCCGGGAGGAATTATTGGATATAAGAACAACGTCAACTTACCAACATTACGACCAGGAATACGTCCACCAACCAGGACAATAGACTGGATCCGGCCGGCGACCCAAAACAACGGCGGCGGAGGAGAAGGGGTAGACGGGGCGATGTTCTGGTCAGGCTCCATAGACGGGCACATCGCGCACCTCTCCCGACTATACTACTTGCCAATGTCCAGTCTCTGGACAACAAGGTAGATGAAATCAGAGCAAGGATTGCCTTCCAGAGAGACATCAGAGACTGCAACGCTCTTTGCTTCACGGAAACATGGCTCACTCAGGACACGTTATCAGAGTCGGTACAGCCACCTGGTTTCTCCATGCATCGCGCCAACAGAAATAAACATCTATCTGGTAAGAGGAAGGGCGGGTGTGTGTGTCTTATGATTAACGAGTCCTGGTGTGATCATAACAACATACAGGAACTCAAGTCCTTTTGTTCACCTGACATAGAATTCCTTACAATCAAATGCCGACCGCGTTATCTACCAAGACAATTCTCCTCGATTATAATCACAGTCGCATATATCCCCCCTCAAGCTGACACATCGACGGCACTGAAAGAAATTCATTGGACTATCTAAACTGGAAACCACATATCCTGAGGCTGCATTTATTGTGGCTGGGGATTTTAACAAGGCTAATTTGAAAACAAGGCTCCCGAAATTTTATCAGCATATCTAATGTGCGACCCAGGCTGATAAAACCCTGGACCATTGTTATTCTAATTTCCGTGATGCATACAAAGCCATTCTCCGCCCTCCTTTCGGCAAGTCTGACCATGACTCCATTTTATTGCTCCCAGCCTACAGACAGGAAACTAAAACAGGAAATGCCCGTTTTCAGGTCTGTTCAACGCTGGTCTGACCAATCTGATTCCATGCTGCAAGATTGCTTCGAGCACGTGGACTGGGATATGTTCGGGATAGCATCAGACAACAACATTGATATATACGCTGATTTGGTGAGCGAGTTTCTTAGCAAGTGCATCAGTGATGTTGTACCCATAGCAACTATTAAAACCTTCCCCAACCAGAAACCGTGGATTGATGGCAGCATTCGCGCAAAACTGAAAGCACGAACCACTGCTTTTAACCAGGGTAAGGCAACCGGAAACATGACTGAATACAAACAGTGTAGCTATTCCCTCCGCAAGGCAATCTAACAAGCTAAGCGTCAATATAGAGACAAAGTAGAGTCACAATTCAATGGCTCAGACATGAGAGGAATGTGGCAGGGTCTACAGTCAATCACGGACTACAAAAAGAAAACCAGCCCCATCGCGGTCCACGATGTCCTGCTCCCAGACAAACTAAACAACTTCTTTGCTCGCTTTGAGGACAATACAGTGCCACCGACACGGCCCGCTACCAAAACCGGTGGTCTCTCCTTCACCGCAGCCAACGTGAGTAAAACATTTAAGCGTGTTAACCCTTGCAAGGCTGCCGGCCCAGATGGCATCCCTGGCCGTGTCCTCAGAGCATGCGCAGACCAGCTGGCTGGTGTGTTTACGGACATATTTAATAAATCCTCATCCCAGTCTGCTGTTCCCACATGCTTCAAGAGGGCCACCATTGTTCCTGTTCCCAAGAAAGCTAAGGTAACTGAGCTAAATGACTATCACCCCGTAGCACTCACTTCCGTCATCATGAACTGCTTTGAGGGACTAGTCAAGGATCATATCACCTCCATCCTACCAGACACCCTGGACCCACTCCAATTTGCTTAGCGTCCCAATAGGTCCACAGGCAGCCTTAATCGCAATCACACTGCACACTGCCCTAACCCATCTGGACAAGAGGAATACCTATGTAAGAATGCTGTTCATCGACTACAGCTCAGCATTTAACACCAGAGTACCTCCAAACTAGTCCCTCCAAACTATTCATTAAGCTCGAGACACTAGGTCTCGACCCAGCCTTGTGCAACTGGGTCCTGGACTTCCTAACGGGACGGCCCCAGGTGGTGAGGGTAGGAAACAACACCTCCACCCCGCTGATCCTCAACACTGGGGCCCCACAAGGGTGCGTTCTCAGCCCTCTCCTGTACTCCCTGTTCACCCATGACTGCGTGGCCAAGCACGCCTCCAACTCAATCATCAAGTTTGCTGACGACACTACAGTGGTAGGCTTGATTACCAAGAACGACAAGACGGCCTACAGGGAGGAGGTGAGGGCCCTCGGAGTGTGGTGTCAGGAAAATAACCTCTCACTCAATGTCAACAAAACTAAAGATATGATCGTGGACTTCAGGAAACAGCAGGGGGATCACCCCCCTATCCACATCGACGGGACAGTAGTGGAGAAGGTGGAAAGTTTTAAGTTCCTCTGCGTACACATCACAGACAAACTGAAATGGTCCACTCACCTCAGGAGGCTGAAGAAATTTGGCTTGTCACCAAAAACACTCACAAACTTCTACAGATGCACAATCGAGAGCATCCTGTCGGGCTGTATCACTGCCTGGTACGGCAACTGCTCCGCCCACAACCGTAAGGCTCTCCAGAGGGTAGTGAGGACTGCACAACGCATCACCGGGGGTAAACTACCTGCCCTCCAGGACACCTACACCACCCGATGTCACAGGAAAGCCAAAAAGATAATCGAGGACAACAACCACCCGAGCCACTGCCTGTTCACCCCGCTATCATCCAGAAGGCGAGGTCAGTACAGGTGCATCAAAGCTGGGACCGAGAGACTGAAAAACAGCTTCTACCTCAAGGCCATCAGACGGTTAAACAGCCACCACTTACATTGAGTGGCTGCTGCCAACATACTGACTTAAATCTCTAGCCACTTTAAATAATAGAAAATTGGATGTAACAAATGTATCACTAGCCACTTTAAACAATTTTGTATATAATGTTTACATATCCGACATTACTCATATCAAATGTATACACTGTACTCTATGCCATCTACTGAATCTTGCCTATGCCGTTCGGCCATCGACTCAAATCTCTAGCCACTTTAATAATTAAAAAGTGGATGTAATAAATGTATCACTAGCCACAAATGATGCCATTTATATAATGTTTACATAGCCTACACTACTCATCTCACATTTATATACTGTACTATATACCATCTACTGCGTCTTGCCTATGCCGTTCAGCCATCGCTCATCCATATATTTATATGTACATACTTGTATTCATTCCTTTACACTGTGTGTATGAGGTAGTAGTTGTGAAATTTTTAGATTACTTGTTAGATACTACTGCATGGTCGGAACTAGAAGCACAAGCATTTCGCTACACTCGCATTAACATCTGCTAACCATGTGTATGTGACAAATAAAATTTGATTTGATTTGAGGAATGTCCATTAGAGCTGTTTTCAGGTAAATTCATGTTCATTTCTTTACCATAAGCCGACTCCAACATCGTTTTAGAGAATTTGGTTCAGTACATCCAACCTTGAATTCAGTACATCCAACCTTCCTCACCACCGCAGACCATGTGTATGGCGTTGTGTGGGCGAGCGGTTTGCTGATGTCAACATTGTGAACAAACATGGTGGGGTTATGGTATTGGCAGGGATAAGCTACGGACAACTAACACAATTGAATTTTATCAATTGCAATTTGAATGCACAGAAATACCATGATGAGATCCTGAGGCCCATTGTGAGGCCTATTTTTTTTTTAAGGTATCTGTGTCCAACAGATATGTATCTGTATTCCCAGTCATGTGAAATCCATAAATTAAGACCTAATTCATTTATTTAAATTGACTGATTTCCTCATATGAACTGTTACTCTGTAAAATCTTTGAAATTGTCACGTGTTGTGTTTATATTTTTGTTCAGTATAATATTTTTGAAATCGTAAAAAAAACGACTGAAAAGTCTGGGCATATAATTTAAACATTCTACGGTGCATAAATCAACTGTGTAGGTTCGGCGCTACTGTCAGTGCGCACGGGTTTCCATAGGCTACAGTCTCAGCTTGGGTCTCCAAATTTCATCCTCGCAAAGGCCAACTAGGCCAACAATAAAAATGTGGTATAACGTCACAGCTATTTATACTTCACTGTGGAAAAGAGGCCGAAATACCTGCCATGTTGAAATGCTTTTTAGTTTGCTGAAATATGAATGGTTTCACATTTGAGAGCTTGGGACTGTATTCTTTTCCAAATGTAGTTATTGACATAGCCTTGTTCTGTTCAGTGTTTTCTGCCTATATAGTACTCTAAATACCCCAATTTATGTAGTTTAAGATAAAAAGAATGCAAGATAAAACTTGCTGACACAATTCAATGAGGGTTCGGAACTTTAAAGCCAATTATCTCAGAATCATCTTTTTGCAGATAGAACCTTATAGTTCCAAGCTCACGATTTGTCAGCGATCATAAGGTAAAATAGATCTAAAACATAATTATAATTTATATTCACAATCCCCCCTATCCAAACCGATTACTCAAATGGTCTTATCCAATAGATCGTATCAATTTATGCATTAGAGTGCATGGAGATTGGTGTTATTTCTATCGGGAAAAAGTAAGTAAATGTTTTGTCACTTAGAACCGACAGGTTGCTTGACATTATTCATGGTTTCCTCACACGTAAAGGTGGTGGAATTCTGAGGGAATTAAGTCAAGATCAGAATACTACGTATCTGTAGACACAACTCTGCCACACCTCCATTTCTGCAATCTCCACCCCAAGCGAATACCTGGCTGACACATGCTTTTGCCCATGCCTAAGTTCAAGGTCAGAATACACATAGAGAGAAAGGTGCATAAAAAGGGAATTAAGTTCCATTTACGCATGTGTAATTCCTAGAGAATAAAAGAGAGGTGTGCGGTTTTCTTCATTCGCTAAATTGTTGGCTCCCTGCCCCACCTTGTCTTAACACACTCACCACAGGAGGCCCGAGAGGCTCAGCGCTCTACTTCTGGGCGGTCCTGCCCTGACACACCTTACTAACAGAGCCTGTTTCTCTCTCACAGCCACTGGGAAGCCATGTTTTTTTACTCCTATATTATTACCGGACAGCTCTTTAATATTAGCTGACTTTTATCTGGCAGTCACTTACCTAGCTGTCCTTGGCTCTTTGATACTAGCTGTCTCCGGTCTAGCTGTGTTGCTCATGTTTCTCTTTCTCTCTTTGGCACTCAGTCTCTCTCTGTGGTAAACAGTCTCTCTCTCTATGGCACACGGTCCGTCCCACCTTGACCTCCCAGTCAGGCTGCCCTTGGGGCAGGGAGAGACCGTCCCACTGTGACCTCCCAGTCAGTCTGCCCAAAGGCCCCAGGACAGGCAGAGACAGGCTGCTCTGTTGGAACCTAACAGCAGCCAAAATGTCTGAGTGGAGACAGACAGGAGAAAGAGGGAGGCTGTTCCAGAGACAGACAGACAGAAGTGAGGAAATTACTGAGCGATTTCATTGCCAACAGAAAATGTATTTGAATTCAACATTTTTGTATTTAGATATTGATTTTGTAAATTATGACTTGTATTTCATGATTTCAAATGGAATAGAATGACTGTTATTCAAATTCTGTATTTATGTATTCAGTTTCATTATGGTTAATATTGGATTCTTTGTCTGTTTACAAACTATAATTTCAAGTTTACCAAAGTTTACCATACCCCTTGACTTATTCAATTCTTTGAGTTCAAAATGGATAACATTTTTGCAAATGTATTGAAAATAAAATACAGAAATCTCTCATTAAATAAGTATTCACACCTGAGTCAATACATGTTAGAATCACCTTTAGCAGTGATTACTGTTGTCTTTCTGGGTAAATCTTTTCATACTTGGATTTGACAATATTTGCACATTAATCTTAAAAAAAAATTATTCAAGCTCTGTTAAATTGGTTGTTGATCAATGCTAAACAACTATTTTCAGCGTGGGATTGCAACCTTACAATTATCTGTATGTGTGGGGTACAGAGATGAGGTAGTAATTAAAAAATCATGTTAAACACTATTTTTGCACAAAGAGTCAGTCCATGCAACTTATGTGACTTGTTAAGCAATTTTTTTACTCATGATCATATGTAGGATTGCCATAAAAGGGGTTAAATAACTTATTGACTCAAGACATTTCAGCTTTTCATTTTTCATTAATTTGTATTATTTTCTTTTTTACAATTCCACAGGCCTACACTGTAATACAACAAAATTTGGAAAAAGTCAAGGGGTGTGAATACTCTCTGAAGGCACTGCATTCAACTTATCAAATACATTCAGATTCAAGTTTTCAAATTCAGTTCTGTAAATTCAAATTCAAATTCAAAACCAGAGACACTTGGCCAAAAAGGCATGATAGAAGAGAACCGATATACTCTCTGTTGAAAAGGTTTCTGACTGTTTCTGAAACCAATGTGGCATTTTGAATTTGCTTCTTCATACAGTATGAGTTTGGCTCTAGCGTTTTAACCGTTTGGGTTATTAGCTATTATGACCCCATTTCTGAAAGATAAGATTCTCTGTTCTCTGTCTGTTCCCCTCTATTGTGTTAGAAGGGAGTGTGACGAAAAACTTAATTTGGCTCCCATAACAATATATTTGAATTGCCCTGTCATAGCACTTCCTCAGATAGCTATTCAACTCCCTATTTAATCTTGATCTTGTGACCGACTGGGTTCGAACCGGGTCTCCTGCATGTCTTAAGACTGTGTTAGCCCACTTAGCTAAAGCCCATGCATAAAAAAAAATGATTTAAGGATATAACAAAGTTACAAACTTATTGCATTGTATAGGCAATCCTTGTTAGTGCATGTCTAGTATACATTAGTCTGTAGTGGAAATGTTTCTCTCTTCCAGCCTTGTGCCACTCAGTTCTTCCTCAGACCTGTCTCATGATAATGATATGTTATTAGTCTGATTCCTTCACTCCTTTTTCATTCCCATTCTTTTCTTTAATCCTCTGCAGCAGCAGCTCTGCCATGGAGAGGTGGAGGGAGAGAGAGACAGAGAGTGGTAGAGAAGAGGGATAGATATTTGCTTAACCAAATCCTCTAAGGAGGCAACCCCTCTTTGATCCTCTACTAAATTAACCACGTCCGCTTTCATTTGGTCTTCTGTCAGGTGGCTGTGCTGCGTAGGATTAGAGGAAGCAGAGAGAGAGAGAGGCTGGAGACAAGTCTCCCTCTCTCTCGCTTTCTTTCCCTGTCACTCCTTCCATCTCTCTTGCTTCTGCTCGCTTTCTTTCTCTACTCCCTCTATCTCTCTCTCTCGCTTCCTCTCACCCCAATTGAAGTCGCGCTGGCTGCGACAGGTGTGTTTTTCAGCATTAGAGCTTTGTGTGGCATGTCTTTAACTGTGAATGTGTGGGTTAGGGTTCTCAAGAGTTCATGCCTCAGAGTTCGCCCTCTTTGTTGGTCACTTGGAGTGCAAACAACATACACACTACACACACTACAGTACAGACTCAGCATTCTGCTGTAGTATAAGAATACAGATGTTTTAAACAACTTTATTTGGATTGTGACGATGTCATATTAGGTCTCGGTTAAATCAGTGACATATCATTTCCCTAACCCCTCTCCAACTTTGGTATTCTACCCAGGAGACCCTGTCAAGTTTGAGATTTTGCTCGATTGATTGAACGATGTCATTGTTATCTCCCAAAAGCTTTCCGCTCCTTCGTCCAGCCATTAGCAGGCAAATTCAGTTTTTTTGCCCTCTCTCATCTTCTATCGCTCCCCCTATCATCCTCCCCCTCTCTCTTCCTCTGTTGTATCATTCAACAGTTCACACACTTCCGCTTCCAGAATCATCCAAGATAAAATGACTCACTCTGTGATCTCTCTCTCTCTCTCTCTCTCTCTCTCTCTCTCTCTCTCTCTCTCTCATTCTTTGTCTCTCTCCACAGTGAACACCTGTCATGCTCGTTCACCTTCTTCCTCCATGGGGAGAGTAACGTGTGCACCAGCGTGGAGATCAACCAGCACCAGCCTGTCTACCACCTGAGTGACGAGCACCTCACCCTGGCCCAGCAGGCCTCCAGCCCATTCCAAGGTAGGTGGAGTGTACACACATGTGCACGGCACACACAAATACATACACATGCACTGCAGATATGCACATGCATGCAGACACACACACACACACACACACACACACACACACACACACACACAGTCCTTTCACCCCACACTACCTTTCAGGGATTAGATTTCATTGCTTAAGTGAACATGTATCATTGGCTTTGAGCACATGTAGAACCCAAAGGGGAAAAAAAGAGGTAGAGCAGTGGAGTACATCAGTGCTGTGTGAGAATAGACTGCTCTGTTCTCTCAGCTTCGTGTCATGTCTCTAATAGAAGACAGGGGTAATCCTCAGGTATTAAGAACAGGCTCCTCTACTCTGCTCTGCTCCACTCAACTCCTCCGCTCCTCCTCGCTTCATCAGACAGCCTGACAGTAATGATGTGCCACCAGCAGCCCTCACACACCTCCCTCTGTCCCTCCCCCATATATCCCCATGTTTTTGTCCTCCTGTCCCTGTCCTCCTACTCTTCCTCACTTACCCCGCCCTCTTTTCTCCACCTCGCTCCTGCTCCCATCCTCCTGTTCATCTCATTCTCTTTCTCCCTCCATCTTCTTTTTCCTCTTCTTATTTCTTCCTCCCTCTGTCCCTCCCCCTCCCTCTAGCCCTTAGAGGGCTGTCCCCACTAGCTGAGGTCTGCTGCTGGAGACATCTGTACAATTAGCGGGTCCCAACGGCAGCAGCTGTAAAAGACACGCAGAGGACAGAGAGAAGGGAGCCTACAAAAAAACTGCAACAAAAGAAATCCTAACAAAAGAAAGAGGAGGAGAAGGAGGAACGCTTGAAGGAGCGATCATTACACCAGGCACAAGGGCTTTGCCTTAGGTTAACTAACAAAATGCCTACCCCACTCCTTCCCACCTCCTCCCTTCCCACCTGGAACCTAATAATGGTGATCACTCGGTCAATTCTCTGATCTGACTGGAGCGCAGCACTGAACAGGGGAAAACTAGCTGCAGTCATTTCTTCCTCCCCTAGTCTCACAGTAATAATGTCAATTTTAGTTAGAGCCTGTTGCTGTTTAAATGTAAAATTAATGTAAATGTAAACAAACAGTGTATAGCCTCAAAACATGGTAAAAAAAAAAAAAAAAAATGATATCATGGATGGTCAGTTCTTGGCATCCATAGCTCTTTCTATGAATTTGAGAGTGGTTACATTTCTCCAGCACCACCCATCCTTCAGCTTTTTACCGAAATAGTGGCGGGGAAGACGCTTTGTAATTGTTTCAACCGCGGATTGCCCCTTTAAAACCTCCTGCTCTGTAGATTCAATACCAGGTTAATGGATATATAAACTCAGCAAAAAAAAGAAATGTCCTCTCACTGTCAACTGCGTTTATTTTCAGCAAACTTAATATGTGTAAATATTTGTATGAACATAATAAGATTCAACAACTGAGACATAAACTGAACAAGTTCCACAGACATGTGACTAACAGAAATTGAATAATGTGTCCCTGAAAAAAGTGGGGGTCAAAATCAAAAGTAACAGTCAGTATATTGGTGTGGCCACCAGCTGCATTAAGTACTGCAGTGCATCTCCTCCTCATGGACTGCATGTTCTTTCTGTGAGATGTTACCCCACTCTTCCACCAAGGACCTTGCAAGTTCCCGGACATTTCTGGGGGGAATGGTCCTAGCCCTCACCCTCCGATCTAACAAAGGGATTGAGATCCGGGCTCTTCGCTGGCCATGGCAGAACACTGACATTCCTGTCTTGCAGGAAATCACGCATAGAACGAGCAGTGGAAAGGCATCTTTAGTGTCCTAACTTTTCATAACTGTGACCTTAATTGCCTATCGTCTGTAAACTGCTAGTGTCTTTAACGACCGTTCCACAGGTGCATGTTCATTAATTGTTTATGGTTCATTGAACAAGCATGGGAAACAGTGTTTAAACCCTTTACAATGAAGATCTGTGAAGTTATTTTGATTTTTACGAATTATCTTTGATATACAGGGTCCTGAGTTTAGATAGATACTTTAGATTGATAGCACAGCACAGCTTTCCACTGTGTCTGTCTCTCTTAAGTCACTAGTATGTGTCAGTAGATGTATGCTATATCAGGGTTTGGAAAGTATATCAGATAGTGGACCAGACCTTTAGCTACTGTACTGTACTGCCTCTGCTCTTTTTCCAATATACCAACCTGCCAATACCATGTGTGGGACTTGGGGTTGCAGACTGGAAGATATGCTGCTCTATGTGTTTGGTGCCATAGTGCACAGGCAAATGGATCAATGGGTTTAATGTAAAGTCAATTGTCCTCTGGTCATCAAATTATCTTCAAGGTATGATGGCGTTTAATGCTCTGTGGTGGGACCACTGATGTGACCAGTACTTCATGTCAGAGGACTGCTCTTCTATGAATGGGTGGTGATTGTGTATTTGACATCAGTACAAAGAAACACGCTGAATTCCCAGGGTGTGTGTGCAGGTATGTGTTCTCGCCATGATCTATGTGTCTGTTTTAGCAGACCGAGCGTAGCGATAGAGAGGGGCTGACGTCTGCTAGTCCCCCGCCCTCCTACACCTCCCTTCTTGAACCCCCCATCTCTGACGGGCTTGGTTTAGTGTGCGGCAGAGCACTCCAGCCTTTTCAAGATATGACCTCATAAAACAGCGCAGAGTGAATGTAATGAACTCTCAGCCCCTTTGACTGATCTGAGCATATTTGCCATGTCGTCAGGGAGATGGAGACAGAAAGAGAGAAGGGGATGGAGGGAGGGTTGTGTATTCTGGAGTGGACAGCATAGAACATCAGAGGTGTGTATGATTCAGTCAGTCTTGTCACACTGTCTGTTTGTTTCCTATTGTAGTCTCTGAGGAAACTGGATGATCACTCAATTGTCTGGTGAGGTCACCATCCACTTACTAGCTACTATGGCCCCTCCATTTAATCTCAGTGTGGTGGGAATATGAATATAGATTGACTAGCCTTCTCCTTAAAATGTCCTGACCTTGAGTGGCTTGCATTTAGCTGGCCAGCACTGTGTATGTTCTAGATGTTCTCTCTCTGTGAGATTGCCTTCTCTCCCTCTTCTCCCTCCCTCCCTCAAGCCAGCCAGTCCCTGTTAGTTTCAAGTTCTAATGTCACGTGCACAAATACAGTGAAATGCCTTTCTTGCAAACTCAAAACCCAATAATGCAGTAATCAATATCAATGTAATACAAAAACAATAAGAAGAAATATGAAGAACACAACTAAGTAAGCACACTATATACAGAGTGATGGAGAAAGATTCAGTATGTATAGGAGTAAGGTGACTAGGCAATGGGATGTAAGATAAACAGAGTAGCAGCAGCTTGTATGTGAGTGGGTGTAGAGTCAGTATAAATGTATGTGCATATTATGTGTGAGTGAGCAGATAATGGAGTGAGTGTGTAGGGCCCTGTGAGTGTGTAGGGCCCTGTGAGTGTGCATAGAGACAGTGCAAAAATAAAAGGTCAATAAGGGGATACAAGGTTAACTTGGATAGTCCATGTAGCTATTTTGTTAGCTATTTATCAGTCTTATTGCTTGGGGATAGAAGCTGTTCAAGAGCCTGTTGGTGCCAGACATGATGCACTGGTACTGCTTGCCGTGCGGAAGCAGAGAGAATAGTCTATGGCTTGGGTGGTTTGAGTTTTTAAAGGTTTTCCAGGCCTTCCTACCACTACTTCTGATAAAGATGTCCTGGATGGCAGGGAGCTCGGCCCCAGTGATGTACAGGGTTGTTCGCACCACCCTCTGTAGCGCCATGCGATTGAGGGAGGTGCTATTACCATACCAGTCAGTGATGCACCCAGTCAAAATGCTGTCAATGGTATAGCTGTATAACTTTTTTTCAACCTCCTGAGGGGGAAGAGGCGCTGTCGCACCTTTGCTACTGTGCGCGTTTGTTTGGACCATTTTAAGTATTTTGTGATTTGGAAACTGAGGAACTTGAAGCTCTCGTCCTGATCCACCGCGGCCACGTCAATGCCCCCCGTTTCTTGTAGTCCACGATCAGCTCCTTGGTCTTACTGACATTTAGGGAGAGGTTGTTGTTCTGGCACCACACTGCAAGGTCACTGACCTCCTCCCTGTAGGCTGACTCATCGTCGACAAGTGATCAGTCCACGCTGTCGTGGGTGAACAGAGAGTACAGGTCTAAGCACATACCCCTGTGGAGCCCCTGCTTTTATTATAAAGTAATAAAAAGTATATTTGAACTCACATGCTCCGGTATTTGTGAAATATGATTGACCAAATATTTCCACGACAGCTGTCATGTGCCTTTTACTGAGGAGTGGCTTCCGTCTGGCAATGGTTGGTGGAGTGCTGCAGAGATGGTTTTCCTTCTGGAAGGTTCTCCCATCTCCACAGAGGAAGTTTGGAGCTCTGTCAGAGTGACCATCGGGTTCTTGGTCACCTCCCTGACCAAGGCCCTTCTCCCCTGATTGCTCAGTTTGGCCGAGCGGACAGCTTTACAAACTTCTTCCATTTAAGAATGATGGAGGCCACTGTGTTCTTGGGGACCTTCAATGCTGCAGAAATGTTTTGGTACCCTTCCCCAGATCTGTGCCTCAACACAATCCTGTCTCGGATCTCTACGGACAATTCCTTCGACCTCACGGCTTGGATTTTGCTCTGACATGCACTTTCAACTGTGAAACCTTATATAGACAGGTGTGTGCCTTTCCAAAGCATGTCCAATCAATTTAATTTACCACAGGTGGATTCCAATCAAGTTGTAGAAACATCTCAAGGATGATCAATGGAAACAGGATGTACCTGAGCTCAATTTCGAGTCTCATAGCAAAGGATTATAATACTTATGTAAGTAAGGTATTTCAGTTTTTCATTTTTAATACATTTGTCGTTATGGGGTGTTGTGTGTAGATTCATGAAAATGTTAAATTGAATCCATATTAGAATAAGGCTTTAACTTCTTAGGGAGCGGCTGCATAGGTGACGGTTTTGGAGAGTCTGGCATGCCCAAAGTAAAATGCCTGCCACTCAGGCCCGGAAAATAGGATATGCACATAATTAGTACTATTGGATAGGAAACACTCTGAAGTTTCTAAGAGTGTTAAAATAATGTATGTGAGTATAACAGAACTGATATAGCAGGCGAAAACCCGAGGGAAATCCATCCGGATTTGCCGTTTTTTTTGTAAATGACCATCTTCTCCATTGTGCCTATTGCATACAATGTTATGTAGGACTGAGACTGCAGTACCTATGGCTTCCACTAGATGTCAACAGTCTCTATACAAAGACTGGGAATTCTAGGAGTAACCAGAACGGATAGGAACAGGAAATGGTCAGGGGACCACTTTTGTAAACAAGGTTTGACGCGAGCGAGATTGTGAACGCGCACTACTTTATTTTTCTTTCCTATCGTTCACGTTATCGTCCGGTTGAAATATTACAGCAAATATACACAAAAGGATACCTAAGGATACATTAAAAATGATGTTTGATTTGTTTGTAGAAAGTGTATAGGTATAATTTGAACGCGTTCTCTTCACGGTTCAATGGGCGACTCAACGGTGGATTTTATGATCATAACGCGCCAACCAAATGGAGATTTATGGTAATAATAAATGACTTTTTCTAACAAAAGAACCATTGGATGTCTTCGTTGGACACTTGGGAAGCCCTCAGCAAAAGTTCTTCGAAAGGTAAGGGATTTTATATTAGCGATTTTATGCGTTTTTTGAGACCCGCGTTGGTTATGGATTTATGCTAATGCATAAAATATGAGAGGGGCTATCCTCAAACAATCAAATGTTGTGCTTTCGCCGTAAAGCCTTTTTGAAATCTGACAACACTGTGATATTTCCAAGAAATATCAGAGCTTTTGATGACTATGCAACACTTGTATATTGATGAATGTTTAATAATTCAACTTTTGGATTTTGAATTTGGCGCCTCACATTTCACCGGGTAGTGAAATGTGCTCCCTAAGTAGTTAATGTAACAAAACGTGGAAAAAGTCAAGTTGTCTGAATACTTCCAAAGGCATTGCATATACAGTATATATGTGAGTTCATATATATATATATATATATATAGAGAGAGAGATATACACATACACACACACACACATACTACATGATCAAAAGTATGTGGACACCTGCTCATCGAACATCTCATTCCAAAATCATGGGCATTAATATGGAGTTGGTTCCCCCTTTGCTGCTATAACAGCCTCAACTCTTCTGGGAAAGCATTCCACTAGATGTTGGAACATTGCTGCGGGGACTTGCTTCCATTCAGCCACAAGAGCATTAGTGAGGTCAGGCACTGATGTTGGCCGATTAGGCCTGGTTCGCAGTCTGCATTCCATTTCATCCCAAAGGTGTTTGATGGGGTTGAAGTCAGGGCTCTGTGCAGGCCAGTCAAGTTCTTCCACACCGATCTCGACTAACCATTTCTGTATGGACCTCACTTTGTGCACGGGGGCATTGTTATGCTGAAACAGGAAAGGGCTTTCCCCAAACTGTTGTCACAAAGTTGGAAGCACAGAATTGTCTAGAATGTCATTGTATGCTGTAGCTTTAAGATTTCCCTTCACTGGAACTAAGGGGCCTAGCCTGAACCATGAAAAACAGCTCCAGACCATTCTTCTTCCTTCACCAAACTTTGTTGGCACTATGCATTCAGACAGGTAGCGTTCTCTTGGTATCCGCCAAACCTAGATTTGTCTGTCTGACTGCCAGATGGTGAAGCGTAAAACATAAATACGGATCACACAATTAAAAAGACAGATCGAACTTAATTTAGCCAATGAAAATGTCTCAAAAATAATTTATCAAAATGTTTTGCATATTTAAAGAAGAAGTAAGAATATTTGTAGCTATTTTTTAAGTTAATACCTTCGGTCAACTTGTGCAATACGTTAGGAGATAAGTCTTCATTTCACTTGTCACATTATTTTACATTATGAAGCTTACCGTAGTTCCCCAGAACAGTTTAGCCACGTGTTTATTTGTAAATAGCACAACGGGAAAAGAGGGAGCTCTATATCTATCGGTGAGTCTTTGCTGTGCGGCGCACATGAGGTGATTAAGTTACAGTTGTATGCAATTCACTACTAAATGTTTGACATCAAATATCTTGTCTTTCTGTGCTTCCTACAAGCATTTTGTCTCTCCTCCTTTCTTCTCCCCTCTGCTCCCCGTACACATACATGCTTTTCTGAAGGAAGAGTAGCATCACAACTTTATTCATTTGCCCAATTTCTCTCATTCACTTTCGCTTGTAAATGTCCCCACTACTAGTTATGCTTGTATAACCTTTTAAGCTGTCTTTGCAATTAGTTTCGGTTAGTTTTCACTTGTTAGCATTTAGCTAACAGCGTCTATGTGATTTCGCTGTTAGTTTGTGCAAATTTTGTTAGCATTCTGGTAATAGTGGCCTAATGGGCTTTTAGCGCCCCCCATCAATGCCGTTAATAACGTAAATCCCGTGATGAGAGAAGAACGGTATGATGATATGAAAATCTGGATACCACCCAAGCCTAGTATACACCCTTATATTATACTAGGGAAATTGGGTTTCCTTAGCTAGGGTTGACTATAGCTAGGTTTCCATCCAATTGTCGAAAGATTTTTATGCAGATATTTTAAAATCTGCCCCCCACAAAAATCCCCACCAGAGATATTTCCATCAAATTGACTTGTTGCTGATTAAAGGCTGTGCGTGATGAGGCAGTGCACATAAAATACCTTTTGTGGTTAAAATATACAAGTTAAATGGGTTATACAAGTTAAAAGGGTTTCCATCGCATTTTCAGCTCGACTGATGGTTTTGTCACAACAAATGTTGCGTTATATAGCGAGTGTGCCCGCTCTGGTATTGGCACGTGCACTACATTTTTTTTTTTTATTGTATATAGTTTTTTTTTACCTTTTATTTAACTAGGCAACAGCTCACAGATACAGTGCGGGTATAACCTGAACCTACATGATGAGATTATTATAAACAAAAGCACAAGATAATTTTTATTTGTCAAATGGCAGCCAAGCATCACTGATCATGTCACCAGAATAAGACCCTCTATTTATTAGAAAGTAGCATCAAGCTGATTACTGTGCACTTTCCCCAACCTGTGAAGTTCATCATAACTTATTTAATATGTAGCCTAGGAAACTGCACGCTTTCCCGAGTTGTAGAGGGAGGACCGCGCAACATAACGTCGCGTGACTCCAAGTTTACTTTGATATGATGGTTATTATATAAATATTTGCGAATTAAAGCGTTTCCACCGACATTTATCACATAATTAATTTTACTAGCTCAAAAAGATCCAACCTTGTCTAGTGTATTTTGTTTTGATGACTTTGGAAAGTTTACAGACAAATGTTCTGTTTCTATCAGGCCTGTCATATACTTTACTCGCATAAAAAAGTTGGATGGAATCTTGGTTACTGAGGACTTGTAAAGAGTAGAATCAACAACCTCAAAGACTGTTGCTTTGGGTGCCGTTCCATGTAGATGGAAACAGAAAACTCTGAGCCTTTTGGGTAAAACAATGGGGTAAATTCTGTATGGAAATATGCATCAATCCTGCACCAGTATGAACACTGGGCTGGTGGCAGGGATGGAGGGATGGGGGTGATGGGTGGAAGGAGAATGGATGAAAGGATGGGGTTATAGATAAGAACGCAGGCGTAATGGTGGGGGATGGATGGATGCAGTATGATGGGGATGGGGATTTATTCTGAAGTAACACAGCTTCTGTACTGAGACTGACTGTGTGTATCTCTTTTTCTCTCTACCTCTCTCCCTAACTCCCTTCAGTCATCCTAAGTCCGTTTGGTCTGAACGGGACTCTGACGGGTCAGTCATTCAAGCTGTCAGACCCTCCCACCCAGAAACTGATAGAGGAGTGGAACCAGTTCTATCCCATCAGTCCCAGCTCTAAAGACAAGGACAAAAACGACTCGCCATCGGAGGACAAGATGGAGTACATGGACTGGGAGGACGACTCACTGGCCGCTGTGGAGGTTCTTGTTGGTAAGACCTCTCTCTCGCCAACACAGACCCCTTGACTTTTTCCACATTTTGTTATGTTACAGCCTTATTCTAAAATGAATTAAATAGTTCCCCCAATAATCTACACACAATACTCCATAATGAGAAAGCAAAAACAGTTTTTTAGAGATTTTAACAAATGTGTAAAAAAACAGAAATACCTTATTTACATAAGTATTCAGACCCTTTGCTATGAGACTCGAAATTGAGCTCAGGTGCATCCTGTTTTCATTTATCATCATTTAGATGTTTCTTCAACTTGTTTGCAGACCACCTGTGGTAAATTCAATTGATTGGACATGATTTGGAAAGGCACACACCTGTCTATATAAGGTTCCACAGTTGACAGTGCATGTCAGAGCAAAAACCAAGCCATGAGGTCGAAGGAATTGTCCGTAGAGATCCGAGACAGGATTGTGTTGAGGCACAGATCTGGGGAAGGGTACCAAAACATTTCTGCAGCATTGAAGTCCCCAAGAACACAGTGGTCTCCATCATTCTTAAATGGAAGAAGTTTGGAACCACCAAGGCTCTTCCTAGAGCTGGCACCCCGGCCAAACTGAGCAATCAGGATTAGAAGGGCTTTGGCCAGGGATGTGACCAAGAACTTTATGGTCACTCTGACAGAGCTCCAGAGTTCCTCTGTGGAGATGGGAGAACCTTCCAGAAGGAAAACCATCTCTGCAGCACTCCACCAATCAGGCCTTTATGGTAGAGTGGCCAGACGGAAGCCACAGTAAAAGGCACATGACAACCCGCTTGGAGTTTGCCAAAAGGCACCTAAAGGACTCTCAGACCATGAGAAACAATAATCTTTGGTCGGACGAAGCCAAGATTGAACTCTTTGCCCTGAGTACCAAGCGTCACGTCTGGAGGATACCTGGTACCATGAAGCATGGGGTGGCAGCATCATGCTGTGGGGAAGTTTTTCAGCGGCAGGGACTGGGAGACTATTCAGGATCGAGGGAAAGATGAACGGAGCAAAGTACAGAGAGATCCTTGATGACAACCTGCTCCAGAGTGCTCAGGACCTCAGACTGGGGCTAAATTTCACCTTCCAATAGGACATCGACCCTAGGCACACAGCAAAGACAACTCAGGAGTGGCTTCGGGACAAGTCTTTGAATGTCCTTGAGTGGCCCAGCTAGAGCCCGGACTTGAACCCGATCTAACATCTCCGGAGAGACCTGAAAATAGCTGTGCAGCGACGCTCCCTATCCAACCTGACAGAGCTTGATAGGATCTGCAGATAAGAATAGGATAAACTCCCCAAATACAGGTGTGCCAAGCTTCCAGCGTCATACCCAAGACGACTTGAGGCTGTAATTACTGCCAAAGGTGCTTCAAATAAGAACTGAGTAAAGGGTCTGAATACTTATGTAAATGTGATATTTCAATTATATATATTTTTTTATACATTTGCAAAAAACTAAAAAAATAACAGTTTTTGCTTTGTCATTATGGGGTATTGTGTGTAGATTAATGAGGGGGAAAAACTATTTAATCCTTTTTGGAATAAGGCTGTAATGTAACAAAATTTGGAAAAAGTCAAGGGGTCTGAATACTTTCCGAATGCACTGTATATGGAATGGAAAAAAGGATGGGGGTTCCATTCCTGCAGGGATCACATGCACATATTTAACTGCTAATAATGAGTGTGTGTTTGTCTCTCTCCAGGTGGTGTGAGGATGGTGTACCCAGCCTGCCTGGTGCTGGTGCCCCAGTCTGACATCCCGGCCGTGGTCCCCCAGGGGTCTTCGCACTGCACCGCCGTCTACTCGGGTGGCCACCAAGTGCCTGCATCCCAACAAGACCCTGCCATCTCCTCAGTCACCCTCACGCCCCCAACCTCACCCGAGGAGGCCCATACAGGTACAATGAGTATGTGGAGAGAAACATGTCAATCTGTATTTAAATCTGTCTGTATATTATAGATTAGGTCAGTGGTCACCAATCGGTCAACAGCGATTGACTGGTTGATCTCCAAGGCATTTCTAGTCGATCGGCAAACATTTCTGTAAAAAAACAACAATTAAGCTGTGTTACTTTTTTTTTTTTTTTGTCTCTCGCTGTTAGTGGTAGGTGCACCCGATTCAGCTGCCCTGCAGGCCGGGTAAGCAAATCAAGTGCACTATAGGCATACCGCTGGCCAATCGGATGTCGCAGATTACCGTATCTGCAGTAACGTAACAGGCGTAAAAGAAAGCTACAGCAAAGTTGATACTGCAAGTTTTTGTCAAAACCTTTACAGTGCCTTGCAAAAGTATTCATCCCCCTTGGTGTTTTTCTTACTTTGTTGCATTGCAACCTGTAATTTACATTGATTTTTATTTGGATTTTATGTAATGGACATACACAAAATAGTCCAAACTTGTTTAAAAAAAAAAGATATATAAAAAAGCGGAAAAGTGGTGCATATGTATTCACCCCCTTTGCTATGAAGCCCCTAAATAAGATCTGGTGCAACCAGGTACCTTCAGAAGTCACATAATGAGTTAAATAAAGTTCACCAGTATGCAATTTAAGTGTCACATGATCTGTCACATGATCTCAGTATATATACACCTGTTCTGAAAGGCCCCAGAGTCTGTAACACCACTGTACCACCAAGCAAGTGGCATGAAGACCAAGGAGCTCTCCAAACAGGTCAGGGACAAAGTTGTGGAGAAGTACAGATCAGGGTTGGGTTATAAAAAAAGATCTGCAACTTTGAACATCCCACGTACCATTAAATCCATTATTTAAAAAAAAATGGAAAGAAGGGCCGCCCACCAAAACTCACGGACCAGGCAAGAAGGGCATTAATCAGAGAGGCAACAAAGAGGCCAAAGATAACCCTGAATCCACAGCGGAGATTGGAGTATCTGTCCACAGGACCACTTTAAGCCGTACATTCCACAGAGCTGGGCTTTACGGAAGAGTGGCCAGAAAAAAGCCATTGCTTAAAAAAAAAATAAGCAAACACGTTTGGTGTTCGCCAAAAGGCATCTGGGAGACTCCCCAAACATATGGAAGAAGGTACTCTGGTCAGATGAGACTAAAATTGAGCTTTTTGGTCATCAAGGAAAATGCTATTTCTGGGGATGTTTTTCATTGGCAGGGACTGTGAAACTGGTCAGAATTGAAGGAATGATGGATGGCACTAAATACAGGGACATTCTTCATGGAAACCTGTTTCAGTCTTTCAGAGATTTGAGACTGGGACGAAGGTTCACCTTCCTACAGGACAATGACCCTAAGCATACTGCTAAAGCAACACTCGGGTGGTTTAAACTACTTAGGGAGTAGCGGCGCGCTAGCGGGCCACTCCCGACACTACCCGGTGAAATGTAAGGCGCCAAATTCAAAATCCAAAAGTTGAATTATTAAACATTCATCAATATACAAGTGTTGCATAGTCACCAAAAGCTCTGCTTCTTGGCAATATCACAGCGTTGTCAGATTTCAAAAAGGCTTTACGGCGAAAGCACAACATTTGATTGTTTGAGGATAGCATCTCATATATTTTCCATATTAGCATAAATTCATATCCAGCGCGGGTCACACAAAACCCATATAAGAGCTAAAAAATATCACTTACCTTTCGAAGAACCTCTGCTGAGGGCTTCCCAAGTGTCCAACGAAGACATCCAATGGTTCTTTTGTTAGAAAAAGTCATTTATTATATCCATAAATCTGGTTGGCGCGTTATGATCAGAAAATCCACCGTTGAGTCGCCCATTGAACCGTGAAGAGAACACGTTCAAATTATACCTATAAACGTTCTACAAACACATCAAAAATAATTCCTTTTATGTATATTTACTGTAATATTTCAACCGGACGATAACGTGAACAATAGGAAAGGAAAATAAAGTGGGGCGCGCTCACAATCTCGCGCCAGTCAAAACGTTGTTGACAAAGTGGTCCCCTGACTACTTCCTCATCTTATCCGTTCTGCTTAGTGCTATAGCCTCCAGACTCTGTATAAAGACTGTTGACATCTAGTGGAAGCCATAGGTACTGTAGTCTCAGTCCTAGTTAAAATAGAAATGAATAGGCAGCCTGGAGAAGAAGGTCATGTACAAAGAAAAATGCAAATCCGGATTGATTTTCCTCGGGTTTTCGCCTGCTATATCAGTTCTGTTATACTCACATACATTATTTTAACACTTTTAGAAACTTCAGAGTGTTTCCTATCCAATAGTACTAATTATGTGCATATACTATTTTCTGGGCCTGAGTGTCAGGCATTTTACTTTGGGCACGCCAGACTCTCCAAAACCGTCACCTCTGCTGCCGCTCCCTAAGAAGTTAAGGGGAAACATTTAAATGTCTTGGAATGGCTTAGTCAAAGCTCAGACCTCAATCCAATTGAGAATATGTAGTATGATTTAAAGATTACTGTACACCAGCGGAACCCATCCAGCTTGAAGGAGCTGGAGCAGTTTTGCCTTGAATGGACAAGAATCCCAGTGGCTAGATGTGCCAAGCTTATAAAGACATACCCAAGAGACTTGCATCTGTAATTGCTGCAAAAGGTGGCTCTACAAAGTATTGACTTTAGGGGGGTGAATAGTTATGCACGCTCAAGTTTCCTGTTTTTTGTCATATTCCTTGTTTGTTTCACAATAAAAAATATTTTGCGTCTTCAGTGGTAGGCATGTTGTGTAAATCAAATTATACAAACCCCCCAATCTATTTTAATTCCAGGTTGTAAGGCAACAAAATAGGAAAAATGCCAAGGGGGGTGAATACTTTCGCAAGCCACTGTAAAACCATGACTAGAGAGACTGTCAACAAATACAGCAAAGAGCTTCTGTTTTTATGAGTGAGTTCATGTTTAAGTTCTTACTCAGCACTGTCAACACCTTTTATTCAACACTTTTATAAGCCATAAAATGCACATCCTTCCGACTTCCACTCGCTCTACAACAAGCACTGCAGCTGTAACAAATGAGTAGGAAAGTGTATCGATAGGCTTGCGTTGTTATTGCTAGCGGCTTGTTTTTTTTATCAAGGAATATTTAACTTTCTCTGTTCATGGGAGTAACAACATGAATTTGTGCACGGGGCAGAAATAATGCGGTGCGACTTGAGTTTTGCCATCAGTTGGATGACGGTGTCCCCTTTTTGGTCAGTGTCAACAGAGGAAAGGGACAGCGGAGGGGCGTTGCGAGGCGGACCCTCAGTCTGCTGCTCTCTCCCTCCGCTGAGACTGAACATCAGATGCAGGCACCATCAGACCAGTAAAATAAAAATGAAAAGCAAATTATTTTAATGTATGCTCCCTCAGCTGTGCCTCACAAGTAATACTACAACTGATCTATTTCCAGTGTGATCATATAGCCTATCTCAAGTTTCGAAATATATATATTTTTAAATATCCAACTACGATGCATTGGAAGGGCAATTCAAATAAAGCCTATATGTGGTGATAATATGGGCCTATAGACTACTGCACAAACTTCATTGCTACTGTACTGTTTGTTGTAGGTGTAGCATAGGCCTACGTTTTTAAATCATGTAAAAAAAAAAGTGGTAGATCCCGGCTTGTATTTTGACTCAGAAAGTGATCTTGACCCAGAAAAAGTTGTTGACCACTGGATTAGGTAAATATGATATGTCATATTTCATAAATCATGTAGTAATAGATTATATATGATAAAAATGTGTCTCGCTGTGACACATGTCCCTCATATTTGTCTGAAAGTGGGGGTGCAAATTGTATTAAAAAAAAATAGAATAAAACATTTTACTATATTTTTGTCACCTACATTTTTACACTTTCTTCACAAGGGGTATCCACATTTATGAACAGAAAACAAACATTTTCACACATAAAATTATACTGAAAATGTGTTTTAATGACTAGATTACTAATCTACTCCCTTCCCTGAAAATTCCAACTCCAATAATGAATTGACAGGTCTGAAACCCTACCAACCCTCTGACTCACAAACATCTCACCCCCTTCCTTGAAAACCCCACCATAGGGATTGATTGACAGGTCTGAAACCCTACCAGCTCCTTGACTCTCACAAATATCCTGCTCCTCCCCTGACAATCCCACCCACAGTGATCGATTGACAGGCCAAACTGTTAAGAATGTGGCCAGGGTAACGCATGACAATGAGGAAATTGAAAATGGGAGGAATAATATTGTTTTACCTAAAAATAATTATAATGTTTTACTTGATAGGTTAAGAAAAAGCATTGTTAATTTGCCCATTAAGTTTTCTTTTTTTCCCCCTCACAAATAACAGAATCAGAATAATGTAATACAATGACAAATGTAAATATATAAATCCATAAATTGCGGCTCCAAATCTGCAATAAAAACAATAAAAATGTAGCTCCGGTAATATGGGTCATATTTGAACGTGCTAGAGCAGGGGTCTCCAACCTTTTCTTTAATAAGAGCTACCTCATACTAAGACATTTTTTTAGTTGCTCATATACAGCCTGCATATTTTGTTATTGTGTAGGCCTAATTTGATTAATAGAAACAAAGAACAGCACTGCATACATAATGTAATTGTGTTTTGGTTCTTAAAACTACACATTTTGAACAGAAATTATTCTACTATAGCCTACCTTGAGAATCTTGGGGGGGTGCAAAATGCAATCTTTTAATTAATTATATAGTTTAGAAAATGGGCATATCTATTTTAATACAGACTAGTTCAAAACATTACTAATCATTGCAAATTGCCCAATGGATCAGGATACTTTTCTGGTAAAAGAAAATTATTGGGGTGCAAAAACATGTCTGCGGCACCTATATTTTGAAATTGGGGATGCAGCTGCTCCGTTTGCTCTATTGCTTAGGTGCCAATGCCCCCATATAGTGAGCAGTGGTCAAGAGGTGTGTTGTCAAAGCTGGTAATTGTAGGACAATAAATATTGTCACTTGTGGTTTAGTGAGCCGATTCATAACCTCTCCCTCCCATCCCTCCCTCCCCCCAGTGGACTCCCAGTCGGCTCTGAAGTGGGTGAAGATGTCATCGGCTGTGGACGGCTTCAGTGTGGACAACACCAGTCACCACGAGGGGAAGATCCCTCGCAGGCTAGCCAGCCAGGTGGTGGAGAGGGTCTGGCAGGAGTGCAATATCAACAGAGCACAGAACAAGTACGTCTGTCTCTGCTACTGTCTCAGCACGCACACACTCTCAACCAAAGCCCTAGAAGAAGTAGAATTGCTGTAGGCGTTAGAGCTGCACGATATGGGCAAAATATCTATTTGCAATTTTTTTTACTGAATATCGCGATTTTGATTTGACTTGCAATATAGATCAAAACACTTGGGTGAACTGTTGGAATCATAGAAATGAAATGATTTATATTAAGAAGCAAAGTGGAAAGCAGCATCGTTCTTGTTTGGAACAATCTGGTGACTGCATTTGACCTAACAGAACAGCATGAAAACTAATAGTGAATTTAACAGCGAGGAGAAGGACCTGCTTGAGTGGCAGAAGGCGGGGCTTGGTGTGTGTGGGAAGCAGCTAAAGAGGAAATAGGGAGAGAGACGACAAATGGAGTAAACTATGACACAGCTGAATGGCATTTAAAAATGTTGCATGAGAGATGGAGCTCTTGCATTATGGATATTGTGCATGTCAATATTGCGATTTCGATCTGAATTCGGTTAATTAATTGTTCAGCCCTAACAGGCGTACAGTGAGGGAAAAAAGTATTTGATCCCCTGCTGATTTTGTATGTTTGCCCACTGACAAAGAAATTATCAGTCTATAATTTTAATAGTAGGTGTATTTGAACAGTGAGAGACAGATTAACAACAAAAAAATCCAGAAAAACGCATGTTAAAAATGTTATAAATTGATTTGCATTTTAATGAGGGAAATAAGTATTTGACCCCCTCTCAATCAGAAAGATTTCTGGCTCCCAGGTGTCTTTTATACAGGTAACGAGCTGAAATTAGGAGCACACTCTTAAAGGGAGTGCTCCTAATCTCATTTTGTTACCTGTATAAAAGACCTGTCCACAGAAGCAATCAATCAATCAGATTACAAACTCTCCACCATGGCCAAGACCAAAGAGCTCTCCAAGGATGTCAGGGACAAGATTGTAGACCTACAAAAGGCTGGAATGGGCTACAAGACCATCGCCAAGCAGCTTGGTGAGAAGGTGACAACAGTTGGTGCGATTATTCGCAAATGGAAGAAACACAAAAGAACTGTCAATCTCCCTCAGCCTGTTGCAATGATCATGAAAACGGTGAGGAATCAGCCCAGAACTACACGGGAGGATCTTGTCAATGATCAATTGGTAACACTACGCCGTGAAGGATTGAAATCCTGCAGCGCCCGCATGGTCCCCCTGCTCAAGAAAGCACATATACATGCCCGTCTGAAGTTTGCCAGTGAACATCAGAATGATTCAGAGGACAACTGGGTGAAAGTGTTGTGGTCAGATGAGACCAAAATGGAGCTCTTTGGCATCAACTCAACTCGCCGTGTTTGCAGGAGGAGGAATGCTGCCTATGACCCCAAGAACACCATCCCCACCGTCAAACATGGAGGTGGAAACATTATGCTTTGGGGGTGTTTTTCTGCTAAGGGGACAGGACAACTTCACCGCATCAAAGGGACAATGGACGGGGCCATGTACTGTCTAATCTTGGGTGAGAACCTCCTTCCCTCAGCCAGTGCATGGAAAATGGGTCGTGGATGCGTATTCCAGCATGACAATGACCCAAAACACATGGCCAAGGCAACAAAGGATTGGCTCAAGAAGAAACACATTAAGGTCCTGGAGTGGCCTAGCCAGTCTCCAGACCTTAATCCCATAGAAAATCTGTGGAGGGAGCTGAAGGTTCGAGTTGCCAAACGTCAGCCTCGAAACCTTAATGACTTGGAGAAGATCTGCAAAGAAGAGTGGGACAAAATCCCTCCTGAGATGTGTGCAAACCTGGTGGCCAACTACAAGAAACGTCTGACCTCTGTGATTGCCAACAAGGGTTTTGCCACCAAGTACTAAGTCATGTTTTGCAGAGGGGTCAAATACTTATTTCCCTCATTAAAATGCAAATTAATTTATAACATTTTTCACATGCGTTTTTCTGGATTGTTTTGTTGTTATTCTGTCTCTCACTGTTCAAATACTTAAAATTATAGACTGATCATTTATTTGTCAGTGGGCAAACGTACAAAATCAGCAGGGGATCAAATACTTTTTTCCCTCACTGTACACAAACACATGCTCACACACAGCTGAAAAGAAACCTCACACACATACATGTTTACCACACCATAGACACACTCAACGAAGCCTAGAGAGAATGTGCGGTATCTACCACAATACGCGTGCGTACACACACACACACACACGCACAATCAACGTTGCCTAACATGTTTGTCAAATAACAGGCACACACCTTCACAATGACGCTTCATTTACCAAATTGATATTTTAGAGAAGTATAGTCAGAAACACAATGGACAAATGGTTAATGTTTTGAGTCAATGGTTGTGTGTTGTGTTGTCCAGGCGTAAATTCTCAGCGACAGCCAACGGTACCTGTGAGGAGGAGCTGATGGAGAAAGTAGGGGCCTGGGACTTTGTAGAATCAACACACAGGTCAAACTGCAACTGCTCCAGGTAAATGAAGCATATTCCTAGGTTTTGGCCTTCTAGGGAGTTTTTCCTAGCCACTGTGCTTTTACACCTGCATTGCTTGCTGTTTGGGGTTTTAGGCTGGGTTTCTGTACAGCACTCTGTGACATCAGCTGATGTAAGGGGGGCTTTATAAATAAATTTGATTTGATTTGATACTGTGTTTATTTGTCTAGGACCTGCACCCTAAGCCCTCTGTAAGGGGATATACTTCTAGTTTATTGTGTAGACACAAGCTTGCCTTTTAAGCAAGTCTTACTCATTGGAAGTCTTACTCAGCAAAACAACATTCCATACGTCAGTCTAAAATCTGAGATGTATTTTAATCTCAATACATATGACATTCATCTCTATTTGTCTGTTAAGTAACAACCCTGTCAGGGTTCAAGAGTAGTGCACAATGTAGGGAATTGGGTGTGTAGGACCCAGTGGGAGAGACCCAGGGGCCACTCCGACCTCTAGAAGGCCTGTGTAGGGAGATAGCTGCTCTAAAAATGGAGAGTGTCTGTAGACCCTAATGTTGACAAATGATATGCTGCGTCTGGAGTGGGTTAATGTGTGGATTTGAGGTTGACTGTTGCCAGGCTGTTTCTGTTTGGGGGTTGGGACACAGACAGACAATATCACATATGTGTGTGTGCGCTTGTGTGTGTGCACTTGTGTGTGTGTGCTTGTGTGTTCTCTCTGAAGGGGAAAGGCTGCAGTCAGCATGTCCCGCTGCTGTCTCCTGGCAGACACACACACAGCGGCAGAAACACACGTCACACTGCAGCTCGCACAGAAATAGGTGCTTGACACTGCACCTTTATGTTCACTCTCTGGGAGTTTGCTTGGTGTATGTTTGTGTTTTTTTGCTCGAGGAGCACTTACACTATAGATTGGGGGAGCCCCTTGTTCCCCACTGGTGGTGTGAGGGAAGGCAGGCTGTGTACAGGGATGCAGTGGGAGAGACCCAGAGGCCAGTCAGACCTCTAGAATACCTGTTTGGGGAGATGGCTGCTCTAAAAATGTAGTAGGTTAATGTGTGGATGTGAGAACTGACTTTGGGGAAGTCTGGCTAGAGGTGTTAATTAGTTGGAGGTAACCTAGAGCAGGGGTTCTCAAACTCTTTGGGGCTTGGGACCCCTGTTGTGATAGCAAATTCATCAGAGACCCCCTCATAATCAGAACACACCTCTAGTGAGAGAAAAATAGCATACAAGGAGTTCTACTATGACTTTGGCAGTACATGGCTGGATGAACCAAGTCTCAGGATGGAACATTTTAAAGGCCCATCTCTTAGCATTGGATTTTTTTTTCTCTAGTTTTCAAGCCATTTCCTGCAATTCTACACATTTTGTCATGGGGCAGAGATTTGTTTTGTGTTGCAGCTTTAAAGCTAATTCAAAATAATTTAAATAGAATGTGGATACCAATATACCAATATAACTGTGAGCCTCCCAGGTCTATTTTCCTGTGTTTTATATATACTTCCACACTGTGAGGTTGGAATAATGCTGTAAAAATGTGAAAATTATGATAATGCCCTTTTTGTGTAAGAGCTGTTTGAAAAGACAGCCTGACATTTCTGCCTGTTTTGGTGGGAGTGAGTTTTGGCCTTCTATTGTGACATCATCATGCAGTAAATTTTTAAATAGACCAATAAGAAAAAGACTGCCAATAAAATCACAGTAAGGTACTTAATTGTTACCCATATTTGATATTGAGATAAAAAAACGGCTGCATTGGACCTTTATGTACATAAATTGTAGATAATAATATTACATTGTATTGTATTACACCCTCTAAACTTATTCCACGGATCCCTTGGCCAACATTTGTTTAATCTGTTGTTGTTAGTAATATTCATGAAAACAAATTAAATGTAAAGAAAGAAAGAAAAAAAACAGAGAATCCCAGACCTAGAGTACTGGAGGTGACATTGAAAAGGGAATTCCTGTGTGTGCAGCACAAATTCTAATGGTTATCGGCTTGGCTGCAGGAAGTTGTTTGTGTGTTATTGTTTACCCACTCTGCATATTGTTTTTGCTGCATCTTGCCGCTCTCTGCCTGCTGACAGTTAAGCAGCCCGGTTATATTATAATCCTGTGAAGTAGTGGGAAGGACAACAGCTACCTCCCTCCCTCAACATGCTGCCTGCTCCACAACCACAAGAGTAGCCTGCGGTTACCGTGCTGACAGACCACCAGCCAAATAACATCCCTGTGCCCCCTGTAGCCGACCTGACCCTGAGTATACCCCCTCCTCCCCCCACAGCCACTAGCCAGTGTCGTAGCCTGACTTTAGATGTATTGCTCCTCGGCAGTGATGTAAAGTACTTCAATAAAAATACTTTAAAGTACTACTTAAGTAGTTTTTTGGTGGATCTGTACTTTACTATTTATATTTTTGAGAACTTTATTTTTGACTTCACTACATTCCTAAAGAAAATAATGTACTTTCTACTCCATACATTTTCCCTGACACCCAAAGTACTTGTTACATTTTGAATGCTTAGCGGGACAGGAAAATTGTCCAATTCACGTTCTTAAAGACAAAATCCCTGGTCATCCCTACTGCCTCTGATCTGATAGACTCACTAAACACAAATGCTTCATTTGTAAATGAAGTGTTTGAGTATGCCCCTGACTATATGAAAATAATGGTCTGCTTAATATAAGGAATTTGAAATTATTTATACTTTTACTTTTGATACTTAAGAATATTTTAGCAATTACATTTACTTTTGTTACTTAAGTATATTTAAAACAAAAGACTTGTAGTATTTTACTGGGTGACTTTCACTTTTACTTGAGTCATTTTCTATTAAGGTATCTTTACTTTTACTCAAGTATGACAATTGGGTACTTTTTCCACCCCTGCTCCTCGGTCCCCTTACAGTGAAACATGATAGGTAACTTAGTGGCTGCCAATCCCCGGGCCTAAACTGGGGACAGTGTGTGTGTTTGAGTGTTGACAGCAGAGGTGGTGGTGGTATGCACTGGGCCATGGTCAGCCGTAACAGGCAGGCTGGTTAGCAGGGGAGCTTGACTCAGCCAGAGCTTTATGGGGTCTGGTCACGACGCGACACACACAATGGTCACAGAGCGGTCAGGCCAGGTGTCTGACAGGGCAGCCTGTAGGGCTTTGGGGGCCTGAGGGCTGGGGACCACCACAACACATTCCAGACAATTTAAACCCAACCAGAAACAGGTCTCCTTCCCACCTGGGTCATGTTCAGCAGGGCACACACGCTTCACTCAGTTTTCTCCCCAATAAACACAGCCTTTGGGGAATGCTCTATTCTAGTGGGTGCAAGCTAGACAAGGTGCATGGTTGTGGTTATAAGGCCAGTAGAGTGAAGAATATTAACATCAGTTTAAGATGTTTGTTAAGAGTAGCATCAGCATGACATGAGGAGTTTATTAGATTTGAGATGAACTCATTTGTTTATTTTACAGTGGCAAGAAAATATGTGAACCCTTTGGAATTACCTGGATTTCTGCACAAATTGGTCATAAAATGTCTAAGTCACAACAATAGACGCACACAGTGTGCTTAAACTAATAACACACAAATTATTGTATTTTTCTTGTCTATATTGAATACATAATTTAAACATTCACAGTGTAGGTTGGAAAAAGTATGTGAACCCCTAGGATAATGACTTCTCCAAAAGCTAATTGGAGTCAGTAGTCAGCTAACCTGGTGTCTAATCAATGAGACGAGATTAGAGATTTTGGATAGAGCTGACCTGTCTATAAAAAACACTCACAAAATTTGAGTTTGCTATTCACAAAAAGCATTGCCTTATGTGAACCATGCCTTGAACAAAAGAAATCTCAGAAGACCTAAGATTAACTTGTTAGGGAGTGGCAGCTGAGGGGTCGGTTTTGGAGAGCCTGGCGTGCCCAAAGTAAAATGCCTCCCATTCAGGCCCAGAAAATAGGATATGCATATATTTGGTACCATTGGATAGGAAACACTCTGAATTTTCCAAAACTGTTAACCATTTGTCTGTGAGTAAAACAGAACGCATATAGCAGGCGAAACCCCGAGGAATTTCTGTCCTGGAAAAAGTGATTTTGACACATTGCTCATTGGGCACCCCTCCCTCATGAAAATGATCATATAAGGGCATATGAATGCAGTACCCATCGCTTCCTTTAGATGTCAACAGTCTCGAGACAGTGTATTTTTTTAATTTTGGATGAATAACACCAGAGAAGAAGAGCAAACAAGGAAGTCACTCTGTCATGTAAACAGTACCCATTGCGCGCGCCCGACAAGGCACGCAGTGTCTTTTTTACCGTCGTTATCGATCAGTTTATATTCCGGTTGATTTATAATAGTAAATATACGTAAAAGTGTTCCTAAGGATAGTTTTAAATGTATGTTTGATTGTTCTTGGACAAGTTTATAGGTATAAGATGAACGAGTTTGCGTCACGTTTTAATGGAGTAGTGGAAGCTGTCGTTTCTGATTATAACGCGCAAACCAAATGGAGGATTTGTGGATAAAATACATTACTTTTTCTAACAAAAGAACCATGGATTGTCTTCGTTGGACACTTAGGATGACCTCAGCAGAAGTTCTTCAACAGGTAATTGATTTGTTTTCGCTGTGAAATGTGTTGTGTGTGCCATGATGGCTAATCGATACATGGCTATGGGAAAAATATGTGAGGTGCTACTCTCAAACAATCAAATGTGCTGCTTTCGCCGTAAAGCCTTTTTGAAATCTGACAACGCTGTGATATTGCCAAGACACAGAGCTTTTGATGAGTATGGAACACTTGTATATTGGTGGATGTTTAATAATTCAACTTCTGGATTTTGAATTTGGCGCCTTACATTTTACCTGGTAGTGTCGGGAGCAGCCCGCTAGCGCCCCAGTGATCCCTGAGAAGTTAAGAATTGCATAAAGCTGGAAAGGGTTCCAAAAGTATCTCTAAAAGCCTTGATGTTCATCAGTCCACTGTAAGACAAATTGTCTATGAACTGAGAAAGTTCAGCGCTGTTGCTACTCTCCCTAGGAGTGGCCGTCCTGCAAAGATGACTGCAAGAGCACAGCGCAGAATGCTCAATGAGGTTAAGAAGAATCCTAGAGTGTCAGCTAAGACTTACACAAATCTCTGGAACATGCTAACATCTCTGTTGACGAGTCTACGTTACGTTAAACACTGAACAAGAATGGTGATCATGGGAGGACACCACAGAAGAAGCCACTGCTGTCCAAAAAAAACATTGCTGTATGTCTGAAGTTCACAAAAAGAGCAACTGGTTATTCTGTGGACAGATGAAACTACAGTTGAGTTGTTTGGAAGGATCACACAACACTATGTGTGGAGAAAAAAAGGCACAGCACACCAACATCAAAACCTCATCCCAACTGTTAAGTATGGTGGAGGGAGCATCATGGTTTGAGGCTGCTTTGCTGCCTCATGGGCTGTACAATTTGCTATCATCAATGGAAAAATGACTTCCCAAGTTTATCAAGTCAGTTTGCAGGAGAATGTTAGGCTATCTGTCCACCAATTGAAGCTCAACAGAAGTTGGGTGATGCAACAGGACAACGACCCAAAACACAGAAGTAAATCAACAACAGAATGGCTTGAACAGAAGAAAATACGCCTTCTGGACCTTCCCGACCTCAACCTGTTTGAGATGCTGTGGCATGAGCTCAAGAGAACAGTTCACACCAGACATCCCAAGAATATTGCTGAACTGAAACAGTTCAGAGGAATGGTCCAAAATTCCTCCTGACCGTTTGCAGAAAACGTTTGGTTGAGGTTATTGCTGCCAAAGGAGGGTCAACCAGTTATTAAATCCAAGGGTTCACATACTTTTTCACCCTGCACTGTGAATGTTTACACAGTGTGTTCAATTTAGACATGAAAACGTTTAATTGTTTGTGTGTTATTAGTTTAAGCAGACTGTGTTAGTTTATTGTTGTGACTTAGATGAAGATCAGATCAAATTTTATGACCAATTTATGCAGAAATCCAGGTAATTCCAAAGGGTTCACATACTTTTTCTTGTTACTGTAATTGATTCCGTGCTTCATTCAAATAGGGCCATGCCAGATTGGTCCTTTGAATGGCTACATTGACTTTTAACACAAAGCAAATGGGAAAGTAGGAAGTGAAAGCTCTACAGTTTACTATATGTAATTGGGAATAAATGTGTTTCATACTATTTGCTCAATATAAATCTGCATTAAATATGTATGCAATATAAATCTGCATTGAATATATTTTCAGTATAAATCAGCATTAAATATGAATTCAATATAAATGTGAATAAATGCATAAATCTCATACACCTGACTTTGAGTCTGAATTTAAATGTTCTGTAGATCAGTTTGTTCTTGGTAATTGATTGAAGTAGATCAGTGTTGTGGCTCAACACTGTTTATTGAGCTAATGAATGCGCAACCTTAACACAGGTGAACGAAATGGCATTATTGTCTTGCAGTGAGACATGTAAATGACATGCTTTCTCTTCCTCTGTTTCCTTCCAGGCATAAAGCCCTGAAACAGCGAGGTGGCGGCGCCCCGGTCCAGCCACAGTCAGCAGGCCAGCCCACCCACACCCAGCCACCCACCAAGCACAAGACTGGGGGTGACAAGCCAGAGAAGAGCGACAAGCAGACCAAGAGGCCGCAGACACCCTTCCACCACCGCAGCGCCGCCTGCGATGACGTTACCATGGACACGAAGGCGGCAGGCCAGAGGCTTGCCATGAGGGCCCAGCAGGAGGTGGGTCGCTTCCCTGGCCTCCACCCTGCCGACGGTGTCACCAAGACCCCACAGCTGCACGACGGAGGGGTGGGTAGCGCCTGTGATTCCTCGGAGATGACGAGTTCCCCCCAACCCCCTCCCCTCAGCCCCCACCCCTGTGAGCGCGACAGAGGAGAGGAGACGGGTGACGGCTCTTTAAAGAACCCCTCCACCCCCCACAGCCAACACTTCTACCAGCCACCCCCGGAGCCCTGCCTGGCAGAGCAGAAGGGTTGTGTCGGGGACCACCGTGGACTAGATGGCCTGGCCCAGCACTTCCACCACCCCCACACGGCCTACCCACCCGAGCCCCTGGAGCCCACTGTGTACGTAGGCTCTGCAGTCAACCTGGAGGAGGATGGCTCCCCGGCGCCATGGAGGTTCTTTAACCTGCCCAGGAGGAAAGAGGCCGCGATACCCACGCCAACGCTGCCTTGGGACAAGTTGAGGGACAGGGAGAGAGATGAGGCCTCGGGAGGACAGGAGGTGGTGTCTGTCACTGAGTGAGTTTCTAGCCCTGTTCATTCATTCATTCATTCATTCTTATCTCCCCATTTGATTTAACCATTCAACACCCACTATTGCCCATAGAGGGTGCTAGAGGCCCCCAGCCATTTACTGACTCACTGGTCAGCCATCCATCCCTCCCTCCCTTCCCATCACCCCCTCTGGCACACAGACAGACGGGCCCCTTTTTGAGTACCTCCAACATTCTAGAAAATAAAAGTGATTGAAAGAGCAGTGATGCACAACCGGGCCTCCCCTCCCTCCCCGCCCCTGCCTTAGAATGTTCTGTGGTGGAGCTGAGCACACACGGCATCTCTCGCTATGTGCCCTTTTGACATCATACATCACTGATGTGCATGGCCAGCACTGCGGCAGAGACTGGAGAGAGCTTATTGATCCCCCCAACACACACACACACACACACACACACACACACACACAGGGCCCCAGAGATGGAGGGATAGAGGTAGGGTTATATAAATAAATGGATCCATCTATCTACACCCTCTCCATTACAACTCCCCCTACTTTCTTCCTCTCCACCCTGAACACGTGAAGGAGGGTGGTATCTTCGAAGCCTTGATGTCAGAGCAGAGGTGTCGCTTCACTGAGAGAGGGAGAAGATAGAAGTGGACTCGAGGGAGCAGAGAGAAAGGGATGTGGAGGGAGAGAGGGATGGAAAGAGCGACAGATAGGCTGAGACGGACTAGGATCGGTGCGCCGGAGATCAGGCAGGCAGGCTAGCCGTCCGGGCAGAGCAGTGGCGGTCTTGGGAATTATCGGAGGGGTTATGCAATTTCAGGGATGGATGTTGGACAGTGCTGTGGGCAGGGCTATGGACAGCAGGGCTATTCTGGTGCGGAGAGCGGGAGGGAGTAATCCTGGTGGTCGGGATGCAGCTCTGAATGGCTGCTAATCTCTGTCCGGGGCCACTGCGCACTGTCACCTCGCATCACAGCCTGGCCGGAGAGAGGGAGAGGGAGAGAGAGAGAGAAGGGACCTACATGAGCTGGGTCCCTCCCCCTCAGAGTTAGTCTAGTAACATCTGAACAACAACATCAACAACTAGAACACAGGCCCATAGTCAATGAAAGATTATTCACAGATTACGTTGAAAAAGAGACAAGCAACGAATGCTCTACCTCCCCACAATGTTGATAGATGATCTGCACAGCCATATAGGCCAAAAACAAACAGTATAACTGCATCCCACTCTGTTATCACTAAATGTACTATGTGGCCCTATTTGTCATAATGAATATTCTGTCCCCTCACCGTGTCTCCTGTTCCCAGGCTGATGGCCACATCCAAGCAGCCTCTGAAGGTGTCTGAGGAGCGAGTGCAGATGTACATTCAGCGGAGGAACCAGTACCTGGCTGCCGCCGCCATCACCGACGACGACCACGAGCCCGAGGTGGATCCCTACGCCTTCGAGGACGGGGACGTCAAGTTCTCCTTCTCCGACAAGAAGGACAAGACGGGTGGCGAACGCCAGCCCGGGAAGAAACACAAGGTAGGGCTAAATGTACAATTTGATCAACTGGGGGTGGCAGGCAGGCTAGCGGTTAAGAGTAACCGAAAGGTTGCTGGTTTGAATCCCTGAGCCGACTAGGCACAAAAAAAACTATCCTGTAAGTCACTCTGGATAAGAGCGTCTGCTAAGTGACTAAAATTGTACATGTAACTGGGGCGGCTGAGGCATATCCTTTCCTCCCCTCGCTGCTGACTCCAAATTGCCACTGTTTGTGATGCCCTTTAGGGTCAGGAAGTAGGAAGAGTTTGGTTTAGGGTCACAAGATAAGGCATCAGCAACCCTGCACTGTAAATGTGTCACTAGCTGTATTCTGCAATTGTTTCCTCCAAATCTACTGCTCAGGAAGCCAGCTCCAGCTCCCTTTGTTATCCAAGCAGATAGATGCCAAAATAGTTTGACTCTGTAATTTCTCATTTTGTTTAGTTTTGTATTTTCTATCTGCCCCATCTCTCGCTCTACTACCCTGTGGGCTCAGTCTCGCTCTACTAGCCTGTGGGCTCAGTCTCGCTCTACTAGCCTGTGGGCTCAGTCTCGCTCTGCTAGCCTGTGGGCTCAGTCTCACTCTACTGCCCTGTGGGCTCAGTCTCGCTCTACCCTGTGGGCTCAGTCTCGCTCTACTGCCCTGTGGGCTCAGTCTCGCTCTACTGCCCTGTGGGCTCAGTCTCACTCTACTACCCTGTGGGCTCAGTCTCACTCTACTACCCTGTGGGCTCAGTCTCGCTCTGCTAGCCTGTGGGCTCAGTCTCGCTCTGCTAGCCTGTGGGCTCAGTCTCGCTCTACTGCCCTGTGGGCTCAGTCTCGCTCTACTGCCCTGTGGGCTCAGTCTCGCTCTACTGCCCTGTGGGCTCAGTCTCGCTCTGCTAGCCTGTGGGCTCAGTCTCGCTCTGCTAGCCTGTGGGCTCAGTCTCGCTCTGCTAGCCTGTGGGCTCAGTCTCGCTCTACTGCCCTGTGGGCTCAGTCTCGCTCTACTGCCCTGTGGGCTCAGTCTCGCTCTGCTAGCCTGTGGGCTCAGTCTTATCTTAATAATGTTTCTCTAAACCTGGACCACCTGTTAGCTGTGGAAACGCCGTCAGCTCTAGGGGGAGAGCAGGGGGAGGACAAGGAATGGGAGTGACAGACAGACAGACAGACAGACAGTCATTACCTGGGTCAATTACCTGACAGCAGTAGGGAATGGGAGTGACAGACAGACAGACAGTCATTACCTGGGTCAATTACCTGACAGCAGTAGGGAATGGGAGTGACAGACAGACAGACAGTCATTACCTGGATCAATTACCTGACAGCAGTAGGGAATGGGAGTGAGCTTCCTGGCAGTCAGCCTCCCTGGCCCTGCCTGCTTCCCTGCGGATGCATGTCTGCAGCAGGCTGGCGTGGAGGAGGAGGGATGTGCGAGGCTGGCTGGGGCTTTAACAGGCCAATAAACCTGGCTCACTGAACCGTGCATTTTTAAAATAGCTTTTTTGTTTTATTTCACAAGGGCTGCTGAGATTTTTTATTCTCCGTCGTGTGTGTGTGTGTGGTATTGTACTGTGTGTGTGGTATTGTACTGTGTGTGTGTGGTATTGTACTGTGTGTGTGTAGTATTGTACTGTGTGTGTGTGGTGTTGTACTGTGTGTGTGTGGTATTGTACTGCGTGTGTGTGGTATTGTACTGTGTGTGTGTGGTATTGTACTGTGTGTGTGTGGTATTGTACTGTGTGTGTGGTATTGTATTGTGTGTGTGGTATTGTACTGTGTGTGTGTGGTATTGTACTGTGTGTGTGTGGTATTGTACTGTGTGTGTGTGGTATTGTATTGTGTGTGTGTGTGTGTGGTATTGTACTGTGTGTGTGTGGTATTGTACTGTGTGTGTGTGGTATTGTACTGTGTGTGTGTGTGTGGTATTGTACTGTGTGTGTGTGGTATTGTACTGTGTGTGTGGTATTGTATTGTGTGTGTGGTATTGTACTGTGTGTGTGTGGTATTGTACTGTGTGTGTGTGGTATTGTACTGTGTGTGTGTAGTATTGTACTGTGTGTGTGTGGTGTTGTACTGTGTGTGTGTGGTATTGTACTGCGTGTGTGTGGTATTGTACTGTGTGTGTGTGGTATTGTACTGTGTGTGTGTGTGGTATTGTACTGTGTGTGGTTGCTGCTGCGCTGCTTCTATACAGAAGGTCCCCCAGTGGCCACTATGTGCAGTGGAGCCACAGTCTGCTGCGCGCTCGGTGTGTGTGTTACTTCAGCTACCTCCTCCCCCCTGGGTCATGCTTCACACTCCATTGATGATACTGCAAAGTGACAGCCTATCTTTTGTGCACTTTTATGTGTGTGTTCATGAGTGGGTGCGTGCCATAGACTTTCTAGGTAGTGCTATTTGCCAAATTGGTTTATGTTCCCCACCCCCTGAGTTGTCTGTGTGTGTTCAGGAGGTTGGCATGCTGGCAAAGCTCCAAACGTTCTGTAGTTGAACCCCTAGAAACCCCTGCCAATGAAATAATATAGCACACTCACTTAGCAGTGGAGCCGGGCGTACAGAAGCAGCAGAGAAAACAGGAAAGGCAAGTCACTGGTGCTATACTATGGGGCACAATATGAACACCACAGTGACTGCCTCTACTATATTTTGTTCAGTGGCTACAGGCTCCTCACCTCTGTTTTACAACGAGGTCGCCATGTCACTAGTGCTTCCGCGTCCGCATTATTTGGAGTCACAGAGTGAAATGGTAGAGCCAGGACCTTTTGGTCACAGAGTGAAATGGTAGAGAAACAGAGAGAGAGAAATATATAAATAGAGAAACAGAGAGAGAGAAATATAGATAGAGAAACAGAGAGAGCGAGAGAAACACACAGAGAGAGAAACACAGAGAGAGAGAAACACAGAGAGAGAGAGAAATAGATAAACACAGAGAGAGAGATACAGAGAGAGAGAGATACAGAGAGAGAGAAACACAGAGAGAGAGAGATACAGAGAGAGATACAGAGAGAGAGAGAGAAACACAGAGAGAGATACAGAAAGAGAGAGAAATACAGAGAGAGAGAGAGAAACACACAGAGAGAGAGAGAGATACAGAAAGAGAGAGAGAAATACAGAGAGCGAGAGAGAACATACCATACCATTCCCTCAGCCCCAACCCCTTGTGTGTGTGCATATTTTCTCGCACAGCGAGTGTCTCCCTGCCATGTACACGGAGGCCCCATCATAAGAGCATACAGCCCTATCCCAGAGAGATATTGACAAAGTGTAGTGGCATTAGTGCTCCCTCCCAGGCGGCCATGGCATTTCGTACATACACTGGGAGCCTTGTCTGGAAATCTCATTAGTACAGAGATGTTCGTTCCCCTCTTCTCTTTATTCTCTCTGCATTTTTTGAAGTGTGCCAAAAATAAACCTACTCTCCACTGAGACTGAGAGAGCAGCCCAGCTCTCAGGGGCATGAGGCACCTGTGTACTTTCTACAGTACTTTCTCTTATGTTATTTAGTTTGTGTTTGTTGTATTATTTTCTTTGCAGTTTCATATAGACTATCTGCTATTGCCTTTTATCTATTATCAATATAATTTTATTGTTTGATCAGCTGTATCCTATTGTTTTGTTTTCTTTGCATTTGTTTTGTGCACAATATTGATCTCTCTCTTTGTCTCTCTCTCTTTGTCTCTCTCTCTCTCTCTCTCTCTCTCTCTCTCTCTCTCTCTCTCTCTCTCTCTCTCTCTCTCTCTGTCTCTCTCTCTATCTGTTTCTCTCTCTCTCTCTCTCTCTCTCTCTCTCTCTCTCTCTCTCTCTCTCTCTCTCTCTCTCTCTGTGTGTTTCTCTCTCTGTCTCACTCTTTGTTTATCTTTCTCTGTGTCTCTCTTTCTCTCTGTGTCTCTCTCTGTCTCTGGGTGTGTCTCTCTCTTTCTCTCTCTGTCTGTGTGTCTCTCTCTCTCTCTCTCTCTCTCTCTCTCTCTCTCTCTCTCTCTCTCTCTCTCTCTCTCTCTATCTGTATCTCTTTGTTTCTCTCTCTCTCTCTATCTGTATCTCTTTGTTTCTCTCTCTCTCTCTCTCTCTGTTTCTCTCTTTGTTTCTCTCTCTCTGTGTCTCTCTTTGTTTCTCTCTCGCTCGCAGGGGGAGGATGGAGCAGCAGGTCCATCAGATGGTAAGGATCCTCTGTCTGTCTCTGCTGTACTGTGCAGCTCTAGGCTCTGTTAGATGACAGGGACATGGCTGTCATTACCTGGGTCAATTACCTGAGTGACAGCAGTAGCAGCCTTTAGTTTTACTTACTGGGGGAGGTCAGGTAATGGAATTACATGCATGAGCACAAAACACCACATCTGTCATTTTAGTCCCGTCCGAATCTGCCATGTCGGTAATTATTACTTGGCGGGAAGGTTATTATTCCAGCCCCAAGAACCTATTGCTTTTCGGCAAACTCCCAGGTCCTGTGATAAAGCATGTGCAAATCATCATCCCTGTGTTTTGAGGGATATTACAGAGTTGAGCAGGTGCTGCACCCAGTTTGGGTAAGAACATGGGAACAAATTGATGCTTAAAACAAAGTGCTGCACGTAGCCTACATATGAATGGTCTGGTTTGTCACATAACAACTTTCATAGTGCCCTTTTCTCTTTTGAAAGATTCAGCGAAGGATATTGTGCCAATTCATTTATTAATTGCCAAATATGTCAGTTAATTAAATGTTTGCATACAGTTCATGGTTCTTAATGATATATATATATTTTTTGTCAAACTGAAAGCCAATATTAATCTCTAAAAGAAGTTGAAATATCTTCACTCCTAGAACAGTCTCCAGGCTTCTGTCAGAACGGTCAATGTTGAATGAGAAAAAAATAATTCTGTCTGAATTGTCCAATGGAAAAACAGACATGCTGGCTTAACAATTACATGACCGACGTTCTATAGTAATACTAGTCCCGTGCGAATAGAGCTTATGGTAGCCTTGGATGATGGGCGGAAACCAAACTGTAGCTCACCACCTGTCTGTCATAGGCTTCTCTCAGCAACAGTAAATGCAGTAAGTCAGTCTCAGCCAGCATAGTGTGGGGTATCCATAGCTCATGCTGCGTATGAATCTTAATGACAGTCTCATCTAGATCCCTCAGGCATGTAGGTGCATTACTACGTTTCATTGACTTCATTCAGAATTGATTTAGCAGGGTGTTAGAGCGTTCTCACATGTTTACTAGCTATTGAATGCAGCCTTCGGAATAGGTCCACTTGTAAGACTTAGCCTGTGATGTTGAGGTATATATGGGAGTGTTAGAGAGAGCCTGAGCTAGAGGTGGGTTGTTTACCTAGCCCCTGTGTTTGTTGTTCCTCTCCCCCCATCCAGACGCAGCACGGGAAGCAGCAAACGCACGCACTGCGTCCACTAGCCTAATCCACGAGACCGACCTGGCCGTGTCCATCAACGACCTTGACAACCTCTTCAACTCCGATGAGGACGAGCTCACGGTCAGTACGGGGCCTGTGTGTGTGTGACGAGCATCAACTCGCGGTCAGTGGGGCCTGCCAGCACTACAGCCTGCCCGATGCACTAAACCACAATGAATATCCCATTTGCTAGAGTACCGCCTGGCAAGAGACGCCAAGTGTTTGTGTGTGCGTGCGCATCTTGAGTGTGTGTGTGTGTTGGTGAGCCAGAATGTTGCATACGTGCAGTACCTCAACGGCTGTGGTTAACACGTCATCCTACAACACATTGCAGTGTAATAGTCTGTTTACACAGGCAGACCAATTCTGATCTGTTGGCCAATTATTGGCAAAAGATTTAATCTGATTGGTCAAAAGACCAATTAGTGGCAAAAATATCAAAATTGGGTTGCCTGTGTAAACGCAGCCATAGTGGCTTAGATTCAGAAAGTATTTTTCCAGCCCCCAAGATGGATATGGTGGCTTCCAAAGGGCTCTGTTCTGACTCTGGCAGTCACAGTCCAACCCCTTCTGTGCTCTGCTCTCTCTGGTGACTGGGTAGCTGGGTACCAACCATGCAATGTCACCGCTGGGTTCCAGCCTGCCAACAGGGTTCCCCAACCCATCACTGCAGGGGCTTTGTTGTTGTTGTGGAACTAATGTCATATCGACCTGCTGACTGTCACTGTCCTCAGGTTTCAGATTTTTTGAAATATTGATTAATGTTAGGTTGTGTTATTTGATGTACACTTTATACAGGTTAGTCTCATTGAGATAAATTTTGCAAGAGATACATGCAATTTCATTTTTTATATATTTTTTTATTTTATGCCATGTTTTTGTTTATATTCAACAGCCTGGTTCCAGACGTGCGGTGAATGGAACAGATCATAAATTTGGCAACAAGGAACCAAAGCCAGCCCCTCTGGACCCAGTCTCCTGCATCAGTAAGTCTGCTCCTCACTGCTTTAGACAGAGCTATGGATGTAAGGACTTACTATCCATGATATAAAAATTATAGTTTTAACCATGTTTTGAGGCTATACAGTGTTTGTAAAACATCGGCGTAAAACAAGCTTATATTTTGGGTTCTGATTGGGGTACGACAGTTGAACCAAGCTCATGAGGTGTTTCTAAGATATATAAAATGTGTATGTATCAATAATTTATGAGTCCAGAAATTGATGTAGCAAATCACAGATTTCTGCTTAAAAGGCCTAAGGATGAAACACTGAAAATGTGCTCGAGGCAACTCAAACCCATGCAGAAACTCATCATATAACACTTGGAAAGCACACGCTGTTCATACTAATTTATTCACTAATGAAGCATGAAGCTTCTTCAGTAACTAGTCTCAGCACACGTTTGCATTCGAGGATCTTTATGTATCAGGCATCTCAGTAGGAGTGCCAATCTAATATCGGGTTTTCATGTTCATAATAATCTTATCAGTGGAGGCTGCTGAGGTGAGGACGGCTCATAATAATGGCTGTAACTGAGCGAATGGAAGGGAATCAAACATATGGAAACCATGTGTTTGCTGTTGTTGATACCTTTCCATTTATTCCGCATCCAGAAATTACAATGTGCCCGTCCTCCCCAATTAAGGTGCCACCAACCTCCTGCGAATCTTGCGATCCAAAAGGCAAAACTGATCCTAGATCAGCACTCCTACTTTGAGAAAGGTGATACATACAGGCCAAAAATATGTTGTTTACCTATGCTGCTCCCCCTTGTGGCGATAACAGTTCTACAACAGTCACTGGCTGTCTGAGTGTCCCTGCTCCACTCCAAACAGACAGCTCTGTGCCTTGGGGCAGGAACAAGTGCCTCATTATCTACCTCTCTATGTGACTAGTCTATAGCTTTGTGTGTGAAACAAGGTGCTTGTTGCCTCAGCACTTAGACTGTTGAACTGTTGAGCCTCGACTGCCTTTTGAGACTTCAGATCTTCAGTTGTTGTTGTCACTGAATGGGAACCTTGATTCATCTCTAGTTTCTCACGGCCTCTCTCTTCTGCCCCTCTCTCTATCTCTCTCTCTCTCCCCATGTCTCTCTCTCTCTTTCTCCATCTCGCTCTCTCTCCACTTACCCCCCTTCTCTCTCCTACAGGCTCGGCAGACCTGCACCAGATGTTCCCCACTCCCCCCAGCCTGGAGCAGCACATCATGGGCTACTCACCCATGAACATGGGCAGTAAGGAATACGGCAGCATAGAGGCTGGACATGGCATGACCAACCTGGACGGTGCCTCGTCTCTTGGGGGACACTTCAAGATTGAGGTGGAGGAGGGCTACTGCAGCCCCAAGCCACAGGAAATCAAGGTGGGTTTTGGGCCCTAAATTTAAACTTGATCCTCAATCTGACCATGCTTAGGAGTCATGTATAATTCCTCTGCATGGCCTAACTGTCTTTGGCCTAAGTGTGCAGTTTCGATAAAGATGAATGTCAAATAAAAAAATACATCTAAGTCATATCAGTGTAGCAGCCATTGGACTATGTCAGTGTACATACAGGACATGATCTCACCCCTCCCTGTCTCTTCCTCTCAGGACTTCTCGTTTGTATACAAGCCGGAGCTGTGCCAGGCGTTTGTGGGATGCTCCATGTTTGCCCCCCTGAAGACCCTGCCCAGCCAGTGTCTGCCCCCCATCAAGCTGCCAGAGGAGTGCATCTACAGGCCCAGCTGGACAACAGTGGGCAAACTGGAAATGCTCAACCACCCCCATGTGCCCGCCATGGCCTACCTCAACAAAGACAGGTAAACACCTGCCATTGCATTGGTGTGTGGCTGTGCATTTTAATTGGCTGATATAGTAAGTCAAATCAATCAATCTCTATATGAACCACTCATAACCAGGGATATGAGTTTTCCTGACTGCTAGGGCTAGCTGACTGTCTCAGGACCCTCTCCTCCTAAAGCCTGCGGAACCAATGGAAATTTTTCCAGCCGCTCCAAGGGTTCTTTACAATTCGTAATGCTTATCTGTGCTGAGGTGTAATTTAGACTTACAGGATGCAGACAGACAAACACACACACTGGCTGGCACGCATGTGTACGCATGCGTGTGGACACACACACACATTCAGGGTTTATCCATCTACCCTCTGAGGAGCCTGTTCCATTCCTCATGCATGGCTGATTGATGCAAAGGAGATGAGAGGAGTGTAGAGAGCATGGTGATTGAAGGTGTGGTTTATCAGAGAGATAAGGCTGGAGCTGGAGCTGTGGCAGTAGGCTGAATGTGGTGACACTCCGATCACTGCACTGTTTATGTCTTGGAAATATAGTCATCAATCATTTTCTACAGACCTCAAAATCTGAACAATTGCTAGTAGCTGCTAGAGCTAATAAAAATAATAATGGCCTCATTCAAAATCGAATCAATTATACTCCACTGTACTTAGTGGAAGAATGTAACCCTAGCATATGGCTGTGTAAGTGAAGCTGTGCCTTTCTGCCTCGTTCGGGGATGAGGAGGGGGGCCTGCCTGCTTAGCTAGGGTGGTGTAGAGTGGTATAGAGGGTGGTGTACAGTGGTGTAGAGTGGTATAGAGGGTGGTGTAGAGTGGTGTAGAGTGGTATAGAGGGTGGTGTAGAGTGGTATAGAGGGTGGTGTAGAGTGGTATAGAGGGTGGTGTAGAGTGGTATAGAGGGTGGTGTAGAGTGGTATAGAGGGCGGTGTAGAATGGTATAGAGGGCGGTGTAGAATGGTATAGAGGGCGGTGTAGAGTGGTATAGAGGGCGGTGTAGAATGGTATAGAGGGCGGTGTAGAGTGGTATAGAGGGCGGTGTAGAGTGATATAGAGGGGGGTGTAGAGGGTTATAGAGGGGGTGTAGAGTGGTATAGAGGGATATACATGGGGGTGTAGAGTGTTATAGAGGGCGTGTAGAGTGGTATAGAGGGTGGTGTAGAGTGGTATAGAGGGTGGTGTAGAGTGGTATAGAGGGTGGTGTAGAGTGGTGTAGAATGGTATAGAGGGTGGTGTAGAGTGGTATAGAGGGCGGTGTAGAATGGTATAGAGGGCGGTGTAGAATGGTATAGAGGGCGGTGTAGAGTGATATAGAGGGGGGTGTAGAGGGTTATAGAGGGATATACATGGGGGTGTAGAGTGTTGTAGAGTGGTATACATGGGGTTGTAGAGGGGGTGTAGAGTGGTGTAGAGGGGGGTGTAGAGTGGTGTAGAGGGGGTGTAGAGTGGTGTAGAGGGGGTGTAGAGTGGTTTATAGGGGGGTGTAGAGTGGTTTATAGGTGGGTGTAGAGTGGTATATAGGAGGGTGTAGAGTGGTATTCATGGGGGTGTAGAGTGGTTTAGAAGGGGTGTAGAGGGTTATAGAGGGGGGTGTAGAGTGTTATAGAGGGTGTAGAGTGGTATACATAGGGTTATAGAGGGGGGTGTAGAGGGTTATAGAGGGGGTGTAGAAGGTTATAGAGGGGCTTCTGTTCCCAGCAGGGTGCCTGCAGGGCAGTAAAGTCCCAGGTTTATGAGTTGGTCAGGCTGTTTTTATGACCTTCACTACTTAACCTTCTTATTAACCTTCCCTACTTCTGTAGGGGGCCTTCTGTAGGGTTGCGTCCCAAATTGTACCCTATTCCCTATGTAGTGCACCACTTTTGACCAGGGCTCATAGTGCTCTACGAAGACTCTGCCAGGATTTTAAAAAATATATGTTTCCCACAGGTATGTAGTAATGTACGTAAGGACAGGGAGAGGCTGTGCTCTCCTCCCTCCTTAGCTCACCTAACAGCTCCTCTCCTCCTCTCGCCTGCCCAAAAATAGGCAGGTTAGCGTTTTTTGTCATGAATCTTGTTCTGGAGGTAGTTCAGCAGTGGTCACCAGCTGGCACAGCCACAAAGTAAAAACATCTGATTTTACACTAACTTTGACCACAATGCTAAACCTTAAATTGAAGTAATGGAATGGTGCCGGAGGGGGGATGGCTGCTGTTTTACGGGCTCCTTATTTAGTCATTTATTCCCCCGTTGTTTGTAACTTATTTTTTTAAACTTTATTTTGTACATGCTGCTACCGTCTCTTATGGCCAAAAATAACTTCTGGACATCAGAACAGCAATTACTCACCTCAAACTGGACAAAGATTTTTCCTTTAACGAGTCCGACGTGAAGGATATACTGCTTTCTCAGGAACGGACCCAAATCCCAGGCATTTGCGTGAAGAAAAGACGGAGAAAAGGGGGGCGGAGGTCGGTCTGCCTTCTGAGAATTCGTAGGCGAGCGAATAAACCTCCACTACAATCCATTCTATTGGCCAACGTGCAATCATTGGAAAACAAAATGGATGATATACAATCAAGACTATCATACCAACGGGACATTAAAAACTGTAATATCTTATGTTTCACCGACGACGCGGATAATAAAGAGCTGGCGGGATTTTCCATGCATCGGCAGGACAGAGAAGCTACGTCTGGTAAGATGATGGGCGGGGGTGTGTGTCTATTTGTCAATAACAGCTGGTGCGCAATGTCTAATATTAAAGATGTCTCGAGGTATTGCTCGCCTGAGGTAGAGTACCTTATGATAAGTTGTAGACCACACTATCTACCAAGAGAGTTCTCATCTGTATTATTTGTAGCCATCTATTTACCACCACAAACCGATGCTGGCACTAAGACCACACTCAACCAGCTGTATTAGGCCTTAAGCAAACAAGAAAATGCTCATCCAGAAGCGGCGCTCCTAGTGGCCCGGGGACTTTAATGCAGGCAAACTAAAATTGTGCCTAATTTCTGACAGCATGTCTCATGTGCAACCAGAGGAAAATAATTTTAGACCACCTTTACTCCACACATAGAAACACGCATACAAAGCTCTCCCTCACCCTCCATTTGGCAAATCTGACCATAATTGTATACTCCTGATTCCTGCTTACAAGCTAAAACTAAAGCAGGAAGTACCTGTGACTCGCTCAATACGGAAGTGGTCAAATGATGCGGATGCTACGCTATAGGACTGTTTTGCTAGCACAGACTGGAATATGTTCCGGGATTCATCCCAATGGCATTGAGGAGTATACCACCTCAGTCACTGGCTTCATCAATAAGTGCATCGACGACGTCATCCCCACAGTGACCGTACGTACATATCCCAACCAGAAGCCATGGATTACAGGCAACATCCGCATCGAGCTAAAGGCTAGAGCTGCCGCTTTCAAGGAGCGGGACACTAATCCGGACGCTTATGAGAAATCCCGCTACGCCCTCAGACGAACCATCAAACAGGCAAAGCATCAATACAGGGTTAAGATAGAACCGGTGTAGTAGGATACAGATGCTCGTCGGATGTGGCAGGGCTTGAAAACCTTTACCGACTACAAAGGGCAACCCAACCGCGAGCTGCCCAGTGAGGTAAGCCTACCAGACGAGCTAAATGCCTTTTATGCTTGCTTCGAGGCAAGCAACACTGAAGCATACATGAGAGCGCCAGCTGTTCCCGAACGACTGTGTGATAACGCTCTCGGTAGCCAATGTGATCAAGACTTTTAACCTCTTAGCGCGCCGATCCCTTTAGCGGGATCGTTTTCAGAGCAAACATAACGCGCCAAATTCAAAATACATATTCGTAATACATATTCGTAATATTTAACTTCGATATACAAGTGTTGCATAGTGTTGCATAGCCATCAAAAGCTCTGCTTCTTGGCAATATCACTGCGTTGTCAGATTTTAAAAAGGCTTTACGGCGAAAGCACTACATTTGATTGTTTGAGGCTAGTACCTCACATATTTTCCACATTAGCATAAATTCATATCCAGCTCGGTTCTCAAAATATCCATATCACAGCTAATATAAATCGCTTACCTTTCAAATAACTTCTTCTGAGGTCTTCCCAAGTGTCCAAACAAGATAATCCATGGTTCTTTTGTTAGAAAAAGTAAATAATTATATCCATAAATATCCGTTGTTTTTGGCACGTTACGTTCAGCTACTCCACCAAGCATTGTCAGTCTACTCGCCCGTTTTACAGTGAAGGGATCGCGTTCAAATTATACCTCTCATCTTTTCACAAACAAATCAAATATCATTAATAATGCATCCTTATGTATTCTTTTATGAATAATAGCGATCATATTTTACAAGAACGGTAAGTGAAACGTTAAAAGACGAAAAGAAAGTTGGTCGCTGGCGCGTTCACGTTCGTGAACGTGCACGTCTGTTTACCTTTTTCCCTACCGTAGTAATTCTCTCTCTCTAAGGATCTGGTCAGAGCTTTTTCCTCCATACCCTTTCCAGAGACTGTTGACATCTAGTGGAAGCCATAAGTACTGCAACCTCGGTCCTATTCCCCATAGAAAAATATTACATGGGCTTCAAAATGAGAGGAGAGCAACAGAAAAATAAATTCCGGACAGAAATCTCTCTGGTTTTTGCCTGCTAAATCTGTTCTGGAATAGCCACAGACTATATCTTAATGGTTTTATAAACTTCAGAGTGTTTCCTATCCAATAGTACTAAATATGTAAATATCCTAGTTTCTGGCCATGAGTGGTAGGCATTTAACTTTGGGCACGTCAGACAGGCGAAAATTTGGAAAATGGGACCCTAGCTGGAAGAGGTTAAACAGGTGAACATTCACAAAGCCGCGGTGTCAGAGGGATTACCAGGACCATGTACTCAAAGCATGCGCGGACCAACTGGCAAGTGTTTTCACAGACATATTCAACCTCTCCCTGACCGAGTCTGTAATACCTACATGTTTCAAGCAGACCACCATAATCCCTGTGCCCAAGGAAGCGAAGGTAACCTGCCTAAATGATTACCGCCCCGTGGTCATGGCTCACATCAACAGCATCCTCCCGGATAGCCTAGACCCACTCCAATTCGCATACAGCCCCAACAGATCCACAGATGATGCAATCACAATCGCACTCCACACTGCCCTTTCCCACCTGGACAAAAGGAACACCTATGTGAGAATGCTGTTTATTGACTACAGCTCAGCGGTCAACACCATAGTGCCCACAAAGCTCATCAGGACCCTGGGACTAAACACCTCCCTCTGCAACTGGTTTCTGGACTTCCTGAATGGCCGCCCCCAGGTGGTAACGGAAGGCAACAACACGTCTGCCACGCTGATCCTCTACACTGGGGCCCCTCAGGGGTGTGTGCTTATTCCCCTCCTGTACTCCCTGTTCACCCATGACTGCGTGGCCAAACACGACTCCAACACCATCATTAGGTTTGCTGACGACACAACAGTGGAAGGCCTGATCACCGACAATGATGAGACATCCTATAGGGAGGAGGTCAGAGACCTGGCAATGTGGTGCCAAGACAACAACCTCTCCATCAATGTGAGCAAAACAAACGAGCTGATCGTGGACTACAGGAGAAAGCGGGTCGAACAGTTCCCCAATTACATCGATGGGGCTGTAGTGGAGCTGGTTGAGAGTTTCAAATGGCCACCTGGACTATTTATTATCTATGCATAGTCACTTTACCCCTACCTACATGTACAAATACCCTCGACTTTGACTTGGTACCGGTACCCCCTGTATGTAGCCTCGTTATTGTTATTGTGTGTTACTTTTTATTATTTAGTTTTTATTATTTAGTTTATTTTGTAAATATTTTCTTAGTTCTTTCTTGAACTGTATTGTTGGTTAAGGGCTTGTAAGTAAGCATTTCACGGTAAGGTCTACACCTGTTGTATTCGATACAAATGTTGTATTCAACGCATGTGATTTGATTTGAAATAAAGAAAAACATTTTTTCATGAATTTCTACCATATAGCCAATTTTTTCTTTACAGCTGGCCCATCTAGAGGAAATCACTCCGTTCTGTCTTCAGGGCAAGATTCATGACAATAAACATCAACCTGCCAAAAATATACTATTTTCCCTCAGAGGGGCTGCTTGAAATGGCAGTGCATTTGCATACCCCGTCAGGCAGCCAGTTGTCTCTGCTTGTTTGTTTACCATTCCTCCTTCTGACTGTTGTTGTTGTTTTTTTTTACCTCTGCCTTGTAATGGAGGTTCAGTTGGTACTGGAAAATATTGTTGATTGTTTTGTTACAATATACTGAGCTCTGCTTTGTTGTTGTGTTTTGAATCAAACTCATAGCATATTGTCCCAACAGGCTGTGTTGTGTGACTGACTCCTCTCCTCTCTTCTCTCTGCCACAGTAACATCCCCAGTGTGGGCAGTGCCATGGACCAGGACTACAGCCAAAGCTACACACCCCAGACCCATACGCCCTTCATGTCCAATAGTGCCCCCAGCAACAGTGGCACGGGCATCCTGCCCTCACCGGCCACCCCGCGCTTCTCCGCCCCCACACCACGCACTCCCCGTACCCCACGCACCCCCAGAGGACCCGCCAGTGTCCAGGGCTCGCTTAAGTACGAGAACTCTGACCTCTACTCGCCCGCCTCCACCCCCTCCACCTGTCGACCTCTCAACTCAGTAGAACCTGCCACCGTGCCCTCCATCCCCGAGGCCCACAGCCTCTACGTCACCCTCATCCTCTCTGAGTCCGTCATGAACCTCTTCAAGGACTGCAACTTCGACAGCTGCTGCATCTGCGTGTGCAACATGAACATCAAGGGGGCCGACGTGGGGGTGTACCTGAGCGACCCCACGGGAGAGGCCCAGTACCCCTGCACCTGCGGCTTCAGCGCTGTGGTCAACCGCCGCTACGGCAACGGCTCGGGCCTCTTCCTGGAGGACGAGCTTGACATCATCGGACGCGGCTCGGACGTCAGCCGCGAGGCGGAGAAGCGCTTTTCGAGGCACTGCAACAACATTCGCTGGAGAGGACGGGTGGAGGAGGGAGGGGGGAGAGGGTACCAGATGAGCTGATCTTACTGCTACAGGATCAGTGCACCAACCCCTTCTCGCCCATCGCTGGGATGGAGCCTGACAGCCTGGCAGCGCGGGGGGCCGGGGGTTGTCCAGTGCCGGCATGTGTGAGGGTAGAGGAGAGGGACTACCACAGTGACTGCTACATGGCCCTGGAGCACGGCCGCCAGTTCATGGACAACATGTCAGGAGGCAAGGTGGACGAGGCCCTGGTCAAGAGTACCTGTCTACACCACTGGTCCAAACAAAACGGTAAGAAAATCACCTTTTTGTTGTTCTAACTCACATTCAAGTCTGTGTCTGATAATAAATTGTTCTTTGCATTTGGCCCTGTTGAGCTTCAGTTGGCTAGCATAACTAACCAATATAAACCAGTTCGTTCATTTTCCCTGCCAGTTATCAGAATGTTGGTATCTTTTGTGTTGTTAGTGCTATGTGTGTTCTCTTTCTAACCGTCCTCCTCCTCTCCCCAGCGGTGGACGTCAGTGCTCTGTGCTCACAGGACGTTTTGCGGGTGCTGCTCTCTCTCCAGCCTGTACTCCAGGATGCCATCCAGAAGAAGAGGACGGTGCGCTCCTGGGGCGTTCAGGGACCCCTCACCTGGCAGCAGTTCCACAAGATGGCTGGACGGGGCTCCTACGGTAAGCCACCAGGGACAAAATTCTCCAAGAGCCACTGGCTTACACAGGCAGATGCGATGTAGCCTGTGTTTGCAGGCAGATCAGTAGTCATCTCAGTCACACTGCTGTAGTCCAGATGTCAGCTCAGTGGGAAGCTGCCACTGCTGTTGGTTGTCATGGGTTCACTTTGGGCTCTCAATCCATTTCTGTGAATGTGACAGATGGCAGCGCTGGCTTGTTTAAAGCCCTAATCTAGTCTCCTTTTCACTTCATTTAACACCTGATTTACTTAACAAAAGGCATGTCTCAATAAGTGGTCCAGGTAAGTCATGGCATGGCACAAGTGGGGGCGGAGGGGTGGACCTTTCCGCTTTGTTCTCTATTGCTCCGCTATTGCTCCTCTACCATCAGACCAACTCCTTGAATGTCCTACTACTTGAAGTTTGCAGTTGTCTAAAAAACACAATTTTGCTCAAAACATATGTTTTTACCCTTTAGTGTGTGTACTTTACTGTATTTATACTTGGGATATCACTTTTCAACAGAAAAAGGTTTTGTTTTTTTATCGCTGGAGGATGACTAAGTACTAAATCACTATCTTCTCTCCACCTCTTAACCCTCTCTTCTCCCTCTCCTCTCCTCCCTTCCGTTCCCTCGCCCATCCTCCCCTGCCTCTCCTCCCTTTTCCCCCCTCCTTCCCTCCATCAGGCACAGATGAGTCTCCGGAGCCCCTGCCCATCCCTACCTTCCTGGTGGGTTATGAGTATGACTTTGTGGTGCTGTCTCCATTCGGCCTGCCCTACTGGGAGAAGCTGCTGCTGGACCCCTTCGGCTCCCACAGGGACGTGGGCTACCTGGTGGTCTGTCCCGACAACGAGGCCCTGCTCCAGGGGGCTAAGAGCTTCTTCAGGGACCTCACCGCTGTCTACGAGGTAAGACTGGAGAACGACTGTCCATTTATCATGCAAGAGAGTGGGCAGCTGAAGCAACCACCTTTTTGGAGTTGCCTGGTCCCATATCTTGTGTTTTTCATGACAATGACCCATTGGAGTTGACCATAGGAGTTAGGGGTTAAGAGCATATGACCATGAGTGCAAGTCTGCACAAATAGATCAGGGACCAGGCTAGGATTGGGGTCAGTTGCGTTTTAATTTTGGGTGAATGTACAAATTCCTATTTGAAAACAAGTCACTTTTCAATTCTTCAATGAATTGACTCAGACCTTACTAGATGCTTACTGACTTGCCTAGTTAAATAAAAATAAAAAAACATACTAGACGCTTACATCCCAGCCTACGATAATTAAATGGCCTGTCTACTCCAGTTCCTTACCATTCCTTAATGCCTCGACATCAAGTCACTCAGTCACTCCTGTGCTGTTGTCTAACTATTCATCCAGCCCTCCTCTCCCTCCCTGTTCCCTGCAGTCATGTCGTCTGGGCCAGCACCGGCCGATCTCAAAAGGTCACCCCGACGGCATCGTGAGAGTGGGCGGATCGGCTGCTAAGAAGCTAGCGGAGCAGCCCGTCAGCGATTGGTTCATCAAGGCTGCCAGCGGCAACAGCGATGCCTTCGCCAAGCTCAAGCTCTATGCACAAGTCTGCCGCCACGACCTCGGTAGGTTCCAATGACAACATGGGTGGGGAATTAGTTGGGCTCAGGCCTTTCTGTACCCCCCATGCCCACATACCCAAGGGTTTAGATGATCAAAAGCCTGTTTTTGGTTTTTCTAAAAGGATCTGGTTTTTCTTAAAGGATCTGGTTTTTCTTAAAGGATCTGGTTTTTCTTAAAGGATCCGGTTTTTCTAAAAGGATCTGGTTTTTCTAAAATAATCATTTTTTTCTAAAATAATCAGGTTTTTCTAAAAGGTTTGTTGTAGCCGATGATGACTAAAGTGTAATGCTAGTTCGTTTAGATTTGCTCTGTGCTCCTATCTCTCCCATCAGCTCCATACCTCGCCGCACAGCCTTTAGACAGCTCCCTCCTCACACAGCCCACGCCCCCTCCTGCCACCAGCCAATCCTCATCAACGCAAACCTCAGGCTCCTCCTCCACCACCTCGGCTTGCCCCCAAAACTCAGCGACTCCCTCCCTCCCCAACAACAACAACAACAGCAGCAGCACGCCTAGCAACAACAGTGGTGTAGCCAACAGTGCCAACAGCATGGCGTCGTCAGGGTGCCAGCCCAGCAGCGGGGTGCAGTCTGCCAAGCCCAGCTCCTACCCTCCCTTTGGGACCATGAGCATGCAGAACCAGGGCCAGGGTGGTGGCACCCAGGGAGGGCAGCTGGGCCAGCAGGCTGGAGCCCAGAACGCAGGCCTCCCCGGGGGGGACTCAGCCAGCCAGGGCCCACCCACTGAACCCCTTGAGAGGTAGGTACAACACAGGCCTGCATTCACTCAAGTACACACACACACACACACACACACACACACACACACACACACACACACACACACACACACACACACACACACACACACACACACACACAGTGCCCGGAGCGAAACCCCATTCCTTGTCCTAACTCCCTCTCTCTCTTGTCCTCCTCTCCAGCACCATGGAGCGAGAGAAGGTGGGTGTACCGACGGCTGGAGAGTCTCATGCCATAACGTACCCCCCGGCCATCATGGTGTACATCGTGGACCCCTTCACCTATGAGGAGCCTGAGGCGGGGTCCAGTGTGTGGACCCTGGGCCTGCTGCGCTGCTACCTGGAGATGCTCCAGTTCCTCCCACCACACATCCGCAACTCTGTCTCTGTACAGGTAATCTCAACACAAGTCTGCACATGTGTGTGTTGATGGAAGAATGTTTGGTGGCAATGTTAGAACGTGTATGTTTATTTAGAATAAAATGTTTCACAAATAGCTAATAAGACTTTGTTTTAGTGCCAAATATGTCAGACGGGACAATCGGTACAAGAGAAGACAGGATGTAGATGTAGTTTTGTTAAAGTTGTATGCTGACCGATTGGTTTCCTCCCCTCTCAGATCATCCCATGCCAGTACCTGCTCCAGCCGGTGAGGAGCGAGGAGCGTCATATCTACGCTCAACACCTCAAGTCCCTTGCCTTCTCAGTGTTCTCCCAGTGCAGGCGACCCCTCCCCAGATCCACCAATGTCAAGTCGCTGACTGGCTTCGGCCCCGGCCTGGCCATCGACACCGCACTGAAGAGCCCAGAGGTAAACAAACCGGACAAAAACAAAGATGACATGAGCCTAACTAACATTATCCCAATGTTAACTTAACTAACATTATGAAGCTCCTACACCAAAGGTGGGCATGTCGGGTCCTAAGTGTCTGCTGGTTTAAATCATTGACTGGTTTAGGGCTGGGAAACCAAGTATGTGTGGGAAAACAATGATGAATGAAATGCCAGGGAGAGCAGTAAACCGGCGGACACTACCTCCCCTGAGGACCAGGATTGCCCATCCCTGTCATAGCCTGACCCTCCCCTCTGCTCCTCAGCCCTCTGCTCCTCAGCCCTACTCTGGCCATGTGTGGTGTGCCAGCAAGAGAACAATAGCGTAAAGGAGGAAAGGAGCACTCGGATGGAGAAAGTGTTACACTAACCCCCTTAGTCCTGGAACAAGACCAGAGGATCTTATAACCCTCTTCCTCCTCTCCAGTTTTCTTTCCATTATCTGCTTGGCTAGCTTCCGTAGACCTCCCTAAGGGGTTCCAGGCTACAGGTTTAGACAGGGAGAGGCCCCAGACTGCCACCCAATCCTATTTAACTTTCCCAGGCCAGCCAGCCACTACATTGCATTTACCCTGTACACAGTGGAGTGGAGTGGAGTGAAGTGGAGTGGAGTGGGGACTAGAGCAGGACCTGAGCTACTTAGCTAGCTGGATAAATGTCATCTCTGTAGTAACACTGGTAGAATGTTGGCTGTCGACTAACCAACCCAGTGACTCTTGTACATACAATGTATTTCTAGTCCTAGAGTAGACAGACAGATATAGTCCTGGGTTGTGTTCAGTATGGCACAATGTACCTAACCGTGTTGCAATGGTAAACAAAAACAATTGCATTGTTATTGGACATAAGTAGGTAGCTACCTCCCAGTAAAAAAATGTATCCTTACTGAACATGACCCTTGTCTAACCCCTAACCTTTGACCCCTCTCTCTCTACCAGAGACCAGAGTGTTTACGGCTCTACACGCCTCCCTTCATCCTGGCACCCACCAAGGACAAGCAGACTGAGCTGGGGGAAACGTTCGGAGAGGCCTCTCAGAAGTACAATGTGCTGTTTGTGGGCTACTGCCTGTCCCACGACCAGCGCTGGCTCCTGGCCACCTGCACCGACCTGTACGGAGAGCTGCTGGAGACCTGCATCATCAGCATCGACGTGCCCAACAGGTGGGACTACCTGGCAGCACACACCCATCATCATCATCCTCACCACTTCTACCACCATCTAGAGTCAGCAAACCTCAAGCAGAGCATTGCAAATGTATTTTGCAGCTAGTCTTTTTTTTTTCAAAACAATGTTTGTTGTAGGTTGTTTCCAGGTAATGATGAAAACAATGTGTAGCTTTGAAGTATAGTGATAATTGCAAGATTAACAATATACAAGTTTCCTTCAACCTGGCAACTCCTTGGTGATTTGTAGTTATGAGTGTAGTGTTAAATGTTTAACAGTGTTTTCAGTATGTGGGTGTTTTTGTTCTGACAGAGCGCGGAGGAAAAAAGGCTCTGCCCGGAGGTCGGGCCTGCAGAAGCTGTGGGATTGGTGCTTGGGGCTGGTGCAGATGACATCTGTGCCATGGAGGGTGGTGATAGGTCGCCTGGGAAGAATGGGACACGGCGAGTTGAGAGGTGAGGAGGACAACAGTCAACCAGCAGCTTAGGATTTAGCCCTCTATAATCTCAATGGGGAACTATGCTGTTTTACACTGCTGTTTTATCTAGTTTTACTCATTCTTTTCAATCTCCTCTAGAAAACATTATTTTTAGTCAAAGAATACTGGTGTCTTCAGAGGTACTTTGCTATTTTACATTTATCTTGTCTTACTCATTGACTAATTCTTCTCTTCTTCCCTCTCTCCCTCCTTTCCAGACTGGAGTATTCTGCTGAGCAGGAGGAACCTGCAGTCTCTAAGTCGCCGTCTCAAGGAAATGTGTCGTATGTGTGGCATCTCTGCCTCCGACACTCCCAGCATCCTTAGCGCCTGTCTGGTCGCCATGGAGCCACAGTGCTCTTTTGTCATCATGCCAGGTACTATGTCCTCCTGTTTACCCGTGTGTGTGTGCGTGCGTGTGAGCGTGCGTGTGAGTGTGTGCTTGCATCTGATGGATGGTGGAAGCCTATTATAATGCATGTCGCTCCTTGTCGTTATCAGATTGATAGTTTTGAGGACACTGCTTCTCTCAGTCATAAACCACTAGTTCTCAGGCTCCATTGATTTCTGTGTGATGTGATGTGATGGAGCGCTAGTTCAATGGGTTTATTTTGAGGAGTGACTGGCATGGACCATTGACAATGTCAATGTATAATATGGGTCTATTGCTGTAAATTAGGAGGGGCTGGACGGGTCCCTCCAGACCGGTGGTTTTGGTGAAAGGAGATGGCTGTCTCCTTTCCCAGGACTTAGCTTTGACCCAGACATTGTGGGTTGTACTCAACAGATAATCATTATAATCTGTGAATAGAGTGCTGGACTATTTAATAACGGACAGTTGAAAAATGGTTGCTTTTATTGGCATCACTTACATTTTTGCTGCATCAATTAAATGGTGTTACTAATTAATTCACAGATTAATGGATGATAGCTATAGCAGGCTTTCAACAGTTTTAATTTGTGTGTATACTCTATGCATTCAGTGTAGATTCAATGAAGATGAACGTACTGTATTATTAACCTGTCTCCCCGTCTCTCTCTCCAGACTCTGTGTCTACAGGCTCAGTATTTGGCCGTAGCACCACTCTGAACATGCAGACGTCCCAGCTGAGTACTCCCCAGGACACGTCCTGCACACACATCCTGGTGTTCCCCACTTCAGCCTTCGTCCAGGTGGCCAGCTCCAACTACACTACTGACACCAACATAGACATCGCCTTCAACCCTATCCCCGGTGAGTCACCTTTGACCTTAATTAATCAGTTTTATTGGAAGGCTTCTACTGCAACTTGTTGTCTTATCTCTTGAAAATAATTGATTGAGTTTTTTGGAAATAGTTTTTTGCGCTATTCAAGTTCTCACCTCCGTCTTGTTTTTTTTGCTTCATATGGGTCTCTATCTCTCTCCATCTCAGAGTATATTGAAAATTCAAAGCTTATTCTAAGTCTCTGTCCTCTTCTCATCCCTTCTGTCCAGATGGGTCGGACGCCATCGGGATCTTTGACCTGCTGGATCAGGAGAACGACCTGGTGGACCCTGACATCATCAACATCCTGCCCTCCTCGCCCACCACCTCGCCCGTACACTCCCCCGGTGGCCACTACCACCAGGGGAGACGGCAGCAAGGTAGGCCCACCACAACACATCTTATCTGTGTAGAGACTAGTAGTAGGACAGACTTTATAGAAAAAAATTACCTAAACTTCAAATTAACACAAAGTAATTTATACTGAACAAAAATATAAACGCAACATTTGATGTGTTGGTCCCATGTTTCATGAGCTGAATTAAAAGATCCCAGAAATGTTCCATACGCACAAAACGCTTATTTCATGGCATTTCAAGAAGCTCATTAAACAGCATGATCATTACACAGGTGCACCTTGTGCTGGGGACAATAAAAGGCCACTCTAAAATGTGCAATTTTGTCACACAATACAATGTCACAGATGTCTCAAGTTTTGAGGGAGCGCGCAATTGGCATGCTGACTGCAGGAATGTCCACGAGAGCTGTTGCCAGAGAAGTTAATGTTAATTTCTCTACCATAAGCTGCCTCCAACGTCGTTTTAGAGAATTTGTCAATAAGTCCAACTGGCCTCACAACTGCAGACCACCGTGTAACCACGCCAGCCCAGGACCTCCACATCCGGCTTCTTCACCTGCGGGATCGTTTGAGACCAGCAACTCGGACAGCTGATGAAACTGTGGGTTTGCATAAACAGTCTCAGGGAAGCTCATCTGTGTGCTTGTCACCCTCACCAGTGTCTTGACCTGACTGCAGTTCACCAGTGTCTTGACCTGACTGCAGTTCACCAGTGTCTTGACCTGACTGCAGTTCGGCGTCGTGATCGACTAAAGTGGGAAAATGCTAATCTTCGATGGCCACTGGCATGCTGGATAAGTGTGCTCTTCACAGATGAATCCCGGTTTCAACTGTACTGGCCCTCGTGTGGGAGAGCAGTTTTCTGATGTCAACGTTGTGAACAGAGTGCCCCATGGTGGCGGTGTGATTATGTTATGGGCAGGCATAAGCTACAGACAACAAACACAATTTAATTTTATCTATGGCAATTTGAATGGACAGAGATACCGTGACAAGATCCTAAGGCCCATTGTCATGCCATTCATCCGCCGCCATCACCTCATGTTTCAGCATGATATTGCACTGCTTATCACGTTTCAGATGATACCCAAATGCAGACTCTGTTGAAGTAACATTGTTTATTACAGCAACGGGCATGCAAACGACTGGTTGAGGCAGGCAGGGGTCGATAATCCAGAGTAGGGGGGCAAATGTACAGGACGGCAGGCAGGCAGGGTCAGGTCAGGCAGAGGTCGGTAATCCAGAGTAGGGGCAAAGGTACAGGACGGCAGGCAGGCACAGATTCAGGAGCAGGCAGAGTGGTCAGGCAGGCGGGCTCAGAGTCAGGACAGGCCTGGGTCAAAACCAGGAGGGCGAGAGAAAGAGAGACTGGGAAAAGCAGGAGCTGAGACAAAACGCTGGTTCACTTGACAAACAAGACTAACTGGCACAGACAAACAGAGAACATGGGTATAAGTACCCAGGGGATAATGGGGAAGATGGGTGACACCTGGAGGGTGGTGGAGACAAGCACAAGTGAAATAGATCAGGGCGTGACACTGCCTCATGTCGCAAGGATCTTTACACAATTCCTGGAAGCTGAAAATGTCCCAGTTCTTCCATGGCCTGCATACTCAGACATGTCACCCATTGAGCATGTTTGGGATGCTCTGGGTCGATGTGTACGACTGCATGTTCCAGTTCCTGTCAATATCCATCAACTTTGCACAGCCATTAAAGAGAAGTGGGACAACATTCCACAGGCCACAATCAACAGCCTGATCAACTCAATGCAAAGGAGATGTGTTGCTCTGCATGAAGCAAATGGTGTTTTATTAAGGTATCTGTGACCAACATACAGTTGAAGTCGGAAGTTTACATAAACTTAGGTTGGAGTCGTTAAAAAAAAAAAATTCAACCCCTCCACAAATTTCTTGTTAACAAGCTATAGTTTTGGCAAGTCTGTTAGGACATCTACTTTGTGCATGACACAAGTAATTTTGCCAACAATTGGTTACAGACAGATTATTTAATTTATAATTCACTGTATCACAATTCCAGTGGGTCAGAAGTTTACCTACACTAAGTTGACTGTGCCATTAAACAGCTTGGAAAATTCCAGAAAATTATGTAATGGCTTTAGAAGCTTCTGATAGACTAATTGACATCATTTGAGTCAATTGGAGGTGTACCTGTGGATGTATTTCAAGGCCTACCTTCGAACTCAGTGCCTCTTTGCTTGACATCATGGGAAAATCAAAAGAAATCAGCCAAGACCTCAGAAAAAAAATTGTAGACCTGGTTCATATTTGGGAGCAATTTCCAAATGCCTGAAGTTACCACGTTCATCTGATCAAACAATAGTGTGCAAGTATAAACACCATGGGACCACACAGCCGTCAGGAAGGAGACGCGTTCTGTCTCCTAGAGATTAACGTAGAAGAACAACAGCAAAGGACTATGTGAAGATGCTGGAGGAAACAGGTACAAAACGAGTCCTATATCGACATAACCTGAAAGGCCGCTCAGCAAGGAAGAAGCCACTGCTCCAAAACCGCCATAAAAAGACTACGGTTTGCAACTGCACATGGGGACAAAGATCTGGTCTGATGAAACAAAAATAGAACTGTTTGGCCATAATGACCATTGTTATGTTTGGAGGACCCAAGTTAAACAATTTAAAAGCAATGCTATCAAATACTAATTGAGTGTATGTAAACTTCTGACCCACTGGGAATGTGATTAAAGAAATAAATGCTGAAAGAAATCGTTCTCTCAACTATTATTCTGTCATTTCACATTCTTAAAATAAAGTGGTGATCCTAACTGACCTAAGATAGGGAATTTTTACTAGGATTAAATGTCAGGAATTGTGAAAAACTGAGTTTAAATGTATTTGACTAAGGTGTATGTAAACTTCCGACTTCAACTGTATCTGTATTCCCAGTCATGTAAAATTCATAGACTAAGGCCTATTGAATTTATTTAAATTGACTGATTTACTTATATGAACTCTAACTCTTGAATTGTTGCACGTTGCGTTTTTATTTTTGTTCAGTGTAGTAAAGTCGATTTGGCTTGGGATAAAAGGCTGAATTGATAATGCTAGTGTTACTTAGTATTGAGGAGTTGATTTGTATTGTATGAAAAAGCAATAGCCTTGTACAGTGTACATCAGGGCTATTCAACTATATTATTTTGGGGGCCAGATGTAAAAAAAGGTTCATTGCAGGGAGGCCGGACATTTTCCACATGCAATGATTCTGTAATTATTCTGTAACTGCAATGCACAACCACCAATAAATACTTTTCCTAAAATTAAATGTTGCTAAAAGTAATTAGGAAAGTGGAGGTGCAACCAAAAAAATGTGATCGTCATTGTAAAGGAAAAGGCGCAACGCTCACTCATAATTGTTTTTGTTTTCTTTAAACAACTATTAAACACTTCTTAAAAATAATTAGGTCATTTTAAAATAATATAAAACTAAGCATCTCAATAAATAACACGTATGTGGACACCTGCTCGGCATTAATATGGTGTTGGTCCCCGTTTTGCTGCCTCCACTCTTCTGGGAAGGCTTTCCACTAGATGTTGGAACATTGCTACTGGGCTTACTTCCATTCAGCCACAAGAGCATTAGTGAGGTCGGGCACTGATGTCGGGTGATTAGGCCAGGATCGCAGTAGGCTTTCTAATTGATCCCTAATGTTTTCTATGGGGTTGAGGTCAGGGCTCTGTGCAGGCCAGTCAAGTTCTTCCACACTGATCTTGATAAACCATTTCTGTATGGACTTCGCTTTGTCAATTGTCATGCTGAAACAGTAAAGGGCCTTTCCCAAACTGTTGCCACAAAGTTGGAAGCACAGAATCATCTAGAATGTAATTGTGTGCTGTCACGTTAAGATTTCCCTTTACTGGAACTAAGGGGCCGAGCCCCGAACCATGAAAAACAGCCCCAGGCCATTATTCTTCCTCCACCAAACTTTACAGTTGGCACTATGTATTCGGCCAGGTTGCCTAGATTTGTCCATCGGTGTGCCAGATGGTGAAGCGTGATTCATCACTCCAGAGAACGCGTTTCCACTGCTCCAGATGGTGGCTTTACAAATCAAATGAAAATGTATTTGTCACTGTCGTGGAATTATTCAGTCAATAATAATTCTCATACTGAAGCATGTGCGTTCAAATAGACTTTTATTAATCAATATAACAAAAGATGAGCTAATTCATGAATTAACTTCCTTCCAGTCTTGGCACAAACTGAGCAGTTGCCAGGCGGTAATGCAACCGGTCAGGATGCTCTCGATGGTGCAACTGTAGAACTTTTTGAGGATCTGGGGACCCATATGTTGAGGATCAGTTTGGCAGGCCTTAGGTTAGTGATGACCTTTGTGGGCACTATGGTGTTGAACACTGAGCTGTAGTCAATGAACAGCATTCTCACATAGGTGTTCCTTTTGTCCAGTGTGGAGTGCGATTGAGATTGCGTCAACTGTGGATCTGTTGGGGCGGTATGCGAATTGGAGTGGGTTTAGGGTTTCAGGCATGATCGTGTTGATGTGAGCCATGACCAGCCTTTCAAAGCACTTCATGGCTACGACGTGAGTGCTACGGGGTGGTAATCATTTAGGCAGGTTACCTTCGCTATCTTGGGCACAGGGGCTATGGTGGTCTGTTTTGTAACATGTAGGTATTACAGACTCGGCCAGGGAGAGGTTGAAAATGTCAGTAAAGACACTTGCCAGTTGGTCAGCGCATGCTTTGAGTACACATCCTGGTAATCTGTCTGGCCCCATGGCTTTGTATAAGTTGACCTGTTTAAAGGTCTTTCTCACATCGGCTATGGAGAGCTTGATCACACAGTCGTCCGGGAACAGCTGGTGCTCTCATGCATGCTTCAGTGTTGCTTGCCTCAAAGCGAGCATAAAAGACATTTAGCTCGTCTGGTAGGCTCACATCACTGAGCAGCTCGCGGCTGGGTTTCCCTTTGTAGTCCGTAATAGTTGTCAAGCCCTGCTACATCCGACGAGCGTCAGAGCCGGTGTAGTAGGATTCAATCTTAGTCCTGTATTTACGCTTTGCCTGTTTGATGGTTCGTCTGAGGGCATAGCAGGATTTCTCATAAGCGTCCGGATTAGTGTCCCACTCCTTGAAAGCGGAAGTTCTAGCCTTTAGCTTGGTGCTGATGTTGCCTGTAATCCATGGCTTCTGCTTGGGATATGTGCGTATGGTCACTGTGGTGACGACATCGTCGATGCACTTATTGATGAAACCGATGACTGAGGTGGTATACTCCTCAATGCCATGGATGAATCCCGGAACATATTACAGTCTGTGCTAGCAAAAAACAGTCCTGTAGCGTAGCATCCGCGTCATCTGACCACTTCTGTATTGAGCAAGTCACTGGTACTTCCTTCTTTAGATGTTGCTTGTAAGCAGGAATCAGGAGGAAATAATTGTGGTAATATTTGCCAAATGGAGGGTGATAGAGAGCTTTGTATGTGTCTCTGTGTGTGAACTAAAGTTGGTAGAAATTAGGTAAAACAAGTTTGCCTGCATTAAAGTCCCCGGACACTAGGAGCTCCGCTTCTGGATGAGCATTTTCTTGTTTGCTTATGGCCTAATACAGCTTGTTGAGTGCGGTTTTAGTGCCAGTGGTTTGTGGTGGTAAATAGACTGCTACGAATAGCAAACCTCAGAACTCTCTCAAGGTATTCTACCTCAGGCGAGCAATACCTTGAGATTTATTTAATATTAGACATCATGCACCAGCAGTTATTGACAAATAGACACACCACCGCCCCTCGTCTTACCAGACGTAGCTGCTCTGTCCTGACAAAAAGTCTCAAGTCTCAGTGAAACAAAAAATATTACAGTTTTTAATGTCCCGTTGGTACGATAGTCCTAATCGTAGATCGTCCAGTTTGTTTCCCAATGATTGCTTGTTGGCCAATAATACAGAGAGTAGTGGTTGTTTATTCACTCGCCAACGAATTCGCTCCCAGACCTCGGCCCCCTGTATTTCTTTATTTTCTTTACGCAAATGACGGGGATTTGGGCCTTGTCTTGGCAAAGCAGTATATCCTTTGTGTCGGACTCATTAAAGAAAAAAATGAGTTACAAAAAATTGGAAAAATCTAACAAAATAGCACAGTTGGTTAGGAGCCTGTAAAACGACAGCCAACCCCTCCGGCGCCAGCCATCCCACTCCAGCCGACAATTGGCATTGCGCATGGTGATCTTAGGCTTATATGTGGCTGCTCGGCCATGGAAACTGATTTCATGAAGCTAACTGACTTGTTGGAGAGGTGGCATCCTATGACGGTGCCACTTTGAATGTCACTGAGCTCTTCAGTACAGGCCATTCTACTGCCAATGTTTGTCTATGGAGATTGCATGGCTGCGTGCTTAATTTTATACACCTGCCAGCAATGGGTGTGGCTGAAATAGCCAAATCCACTCATGTGGATGTGTGTCCACATACTTGTAGTGTATGTCATATCAGGTAATGTCAAGTTCCAGTCTGAAGGAAGTATATTTGGAATTCATTCCCCTCAGTCTATCAAGGCACAAGGCGAGACCCAAATTCAGACACAGGAGGCAGAAGGTTGGAGTCTTACAATGTTTATTAATCCAAAGGGGTAGGCAAGAGAATGGTCGTGGACAGGCAAAAATGTCAAAACCAGACCAAAGTCCAGGAGGTACAGTGTGTCAGACAGGCTCGTGGTCAAGGCAGGCAGAATGGTCAGGCAGGCGGGTACAAAGTCCAGAAACAGGCAAGGGTCAAAACCGGGAGGCCTAGAAAAACGAGAATGCAAAAAGCAGGAGAACAGGAAAACCGCTGGTTGACTTGGAAACATCCAAGACGAACTGGCACAGAGAGACAGGAAACAGAGATAAATACACTGGGGAAAATAAGCGAAAAATGGAGGGAGTGGAGACAATCACAAGTACAGGTGAAACAGATCAGGGCGTGACACAGTCATTAGGTGTGTTTTTGTCACACTCCCTTCTAAGAAGTCCTTGTGGGTATCAGAGAGGGAAACAGAAGTCACATATGTGTTCCTTAGAGTTGTATCTTTCAGGAATGTAGTCATAATATTTTGTAGCTTAAACTGTTAAAATGCTAGAGCCAAATTCATATGAAGAAAATATTATCAACATGCCATATAGGCGCTAAAAACCGATAGAAACCACACTAGACAACCACCATAGTTCTTGTAATTTTGGCACTGAACATCGGATTTTGGCAGGGATTTTTTTTCCGGATTGGGCCAGTGTAAATTAATAAATGGTACAGATCTGGCCCGTGGGCCGCCAGTTGTATAGCCCTGTTGTACATTATAACAAGCCAGAGACTAACTCCTCCTCCCTTTCAGGGCCAGAGTACAGATCGGATGGAATCCCATGATGAAGCACCTAACATCCTGCAGCAGCCCCTGGCCCTGGGCTACTTTGTGTCTACAGCCAAAGCCGGCGCACTGCCTGACTGGTTCTGGTCAGCCTGCCCTCAAGCTCAGAACCAGTGTCCTCTTTTCCTCAAGGTATACCTGTCAGACAACCTCTGCTAGCCCTCACTCCTGGATGTATTCTGATTTTATGCTAGCTAGCTTGAAGTACTTATTAATGGTCATTTTTTTAAAGGATTGTTTCTTTACTGATAGGAGTTGACAGACTAAAGCTTGCAGTTGGCATATCAAACACTCAGAGTTTGTTGAAACATCCTTTTCTTTTAACCTGTATTAATGTTCACTTGCTCCGGATATCAGCGATTGACTGCCGTTTGCTCTGGTATTACTTTGTGAATGGCTTAACTAGGCCTGTCACTGACTCCCTGTGTGTCTTGTATTGTCTTTGCTCAGGCCTCTTTGCACCTCCACGTGTCTTCAGTGCAATCAGATGAACTGCTGCACAGCAAACACTCCCATCCCCTTGACTCCAATCAGACCTCGGACGTACTCAGGTAAACACACACCCGCCCACACACACTCTGCAGTCACACACACAATCTTGAGCCACACATACTACACTCTGCTACACTCTGCGGTCACACATGCACTCTGTAGTCAAATGGTGAATCTCATCCACAGCTCAGCCATTGAAGCTATAAAAAAAATGAAAGAGAGAGTGAAGTATTCCACTTGATCTCAAGGTTTTTGCTCTCTTTGAGAGGTGTTCATTGTGAATAACACGTGCTTTATCTCTCCTCCTCCTCCCTCTCTCCTCCTCTGCTTCCTCTCTTCTCCTCCTCCTCCTGCTCTTCACTCTCCTCCCCCCTTCAGATTTGTGCTGGAGCAGTACAACGCCCTCTCTTGGCTGACGTGTGACCCCGCAACGCAGGACCGGCGCTCCTGTCTGCCCATCCACTTTGTGGTGCTCAACCAGATGTACAACTTCATCATGAACATGTTGTAACAAATAGCCCGAGGGGGGAGTAGGATAAGAGGAGGGGACACGCCAAAGGAAATTCCAACCTGACAGGCTGATGCTGGACTGCAGTGTTGGACTTCACTATGCGTTGTGTGGATCTAGATCTGAATAGGAGATCAGAGGGCTTCTGGATGGAAGTAAGCCCTCAGCCATAACAACAGGCAATAGAAACGGGTCATAGAAACGGCTCAGTCTGCTCCTGTCACTGTGAGACACACAAGAAGATGAAGGAAGAGGAGGAAGAAAAATAGGGAGATTTCTGGAACGGGTTATGCTAATAACAGGAACAAGAGAAAAAGAGAGATCCATAGTCAGACAGTGCTTTTGGAAAACGTCTGTAAAGTATTGGAAGAAAAGGGACATTTCAGTGAACTAAAAACTTGAGAATGGATCCTTGGTTTTAAGACCTGAAATATTCACTTTTTTCCTTTGGATAAAATGTTATCCAAATGAAATGCCTGCATCTATCTTATTTATTATACATTTTTAAATTTATAATTTGTCATATTTCTTAAACTCTTTTTATATATATATATATATATATATATATATATATATATATATATATATATATATATATATATATATATATATATATATAGAAGGTTTATATCGCCTTCCTGCTTTAAAGCAACTTGTTTAAGATATATGTAATAATCTTAATTAAAAAACAAACAAAACCCCAGAAAAATGAAATAAAGTCGCAGTAGGTCTTTTAGAGTATTATTTTTTGTATTGGGGACAAAATATTTGTATTGTCACGATGTACAGAAGAAGTAGATTATGAAGAATTATGTCCATGCCTTTGTGCGTGCAGGATTTACAGCTAAGCTGTAGCAGCAGAGGACTTGTACAGCAATGAAGTTCACTGTGTTCAAATAAAGAGGTACATTGTCGTATATAGTATTTTATACCACACATTTAGACACAAAAACCAAACGGCAATATATATATATATATATATATATATATAGATAGATAATTATATATGAATGCCGTGCCAGCGATGGGTGGTGCGGCTTCTGTTTTAGGAATAAAGTGTGTCAACTCAATTTTACATGTGCTTGTGTGTTGTGGTTCTTGCTTATTGGGCGAGTGATTGTGATGTGCAACTATTTGACAAGGACACCAATAGTGGAGTGGAAGAAAACTAATGGCTTCTCTTGGATGTAGCTGACCTCACGTTTGACCCCTGTCTGGTGACAGATCTTGATGGAGAAAGAAAAAAGAATAGAGCAAGAAAAGTTCCTTTCAGATTCAGCACATCTCTCTATACCTCTTATCCATGCAAATCCCAATTTGCTCTTGAGGTTTGGCTTTTTGGCACCATTTCTGAGTGGTAACAGATGCATTTGGACCAACTCCATTTGACTTCTGTGTGGTGTAAATTAATGGATGGATGCTCATTGGATATGCAGTGTCTAGATTTAAGTCTAGATTTAACTTTAGCCTGCAGCTTTGATATGTGCTGAGAGAAGGACAGTGTACCATCTAGCCAAACTCCCAAGTACATGTATGAGGTGACTACCTAAAGCTATAAACCCTCAGAGGTAGTAATCACACCTGTGGGGAGAGGGGCATTCCTCTTACCAAACCACATTACCTTTGACTTGGAGGTGTCCAGAACAAGGTTAAGGGTAGAGAAAGCCAGCTGAGTAAAGGACTGTATCATCTGCATATAAATGGATGAAAGAGCTTCCTACTGCCTGAGCTATACTGTTGACGTAAATTGTGAAGAGCGTGGGGCCTAGGATTGAGCCTTGTGGTACTCCCTTGGTGACAGGCAGTGGCTGAGACAGCATATTGTCTGACTTTATACACTGCATTCTTTGAGAGAGGTAGTTAGCAAACCAGGCCAAATACCCATCAGAGACACCAATACTATATAGCCGGCCCACAAAAATGGAATGGTCTACCGTATCAAAAGCTTTGGCCAAGTCAGTAAAAATAGCAGCACAAGATTGCTTAGAATCAAGGGCAATGGTGACAACATTGAGGACCTTTAAGGTTGCAGTTACACATCCATAACCTGAGCGGAAACCAGATTGCATACCAGGCGGCAGGTAGCCTAGTGGTTAGAGCTGACAAGGTAAAAATCGGTCGTTCTGCCCCTGAAGAAGCAGTTAACCCACTGTTCCCCGGGCGCCGAAGACGTGGATGTCAATTAAGGCAGTCCCCCGCACCTCTCTGATTCAGAGGGGTTGGGTTAAATGCGGAAGACACATTTCAGTTGAAGGCATTCGGTTGTACAACAGACTAATAATGGTGACTTTGACTTTTAGAGAGAATAATATAGACATCAAGAAAGCCAGTCAGCTGATTATTGACACGTTTTTGATAAACAGAGCAAAAATAAAAATAGGCCTATAACAGTTAGGATCAGCTTGATCTCCCCCTTTCGATAAAGGACGAACCGTGGCTGCCTTCCAAGCAATGGGAATCTCCCCAGAATGGAGAGACAGGTTAAAAAGGTTGGAGATAGGCTTGGCGATGATAGGGGCAGAAACCTTAAAGAAGAAAGGGTCTAAACCATCTGACCCAGATGTTTTTTGGGGGTCAAGTTTCAGGAGCTCATTTAGCACCTCGGACTCAGTGACCGCCTGTATTGAGAAACTTTGTAGCGGGACAGGGGAAAAGAGTTAGAAGCATCAGGGATAGTCGCATTAGAAGGGGTGGGAGATGAGGAAATGTTGGACGGGCAATGAGGCATGGCTGAGTCAAATAGGAATCCTGACTTAATGAAGTGGTGACTAAAGAGCTCAGCCATGTGCTTCTTGTCAGTAACAACCACATCATCAACTTTAAGGGACGGGCAGCTGTGATGAGGAGGGTTTATTCTCCAGGTCTTTAACCGTTTTCCAGAACTTCTTGGGGTTAGACCCATAGAGAGAGAACTGCTCCTTAAAGTAACTAACTTTGGCCTTCCGGAATCCACGTATTTCTTATTTGCCTGAACGAGAGCCAGTCATCCTGAGTATTCATGTGCCGAGCCTTTCGCCAAATGCAATTCTTGAGGTGTAGTAACTCTGCAAGATCATGGTCAAACCAGGGCCTGAACCTATTTTTCATTCTCATTTTCTTTATGGGGGGCGTGTTTGTTAACAATACCACTGAAAATATAAAAAAAATAAGGTCCAAGCGTCTTCGACAGAGGGGATCAAGATGATTCTGTACCATTTTACAGAGGCCAGTTCATGAAGGAAGGCTTGCTCATTAAAGTTTTTTAGCAAGTGTCTATGACAAATCAGGACAGGTCGTTTCACTGAGAAGCCGTTACGAACACAGGCTGTAAAACAGTGATCACTAAGGTCATTACAGAAAACACCAGACTGATACCTATCAGGATTATTTGTGAGGATAACACAAAGTAGCCTTTTCTGGGTGTTTGGAGTCATACCTTGTGGGATTGGGAATAATCTGAGAAAGATTTAGGGAGTCCCATTGCTTTAGGACTTGGTCAGGTGGTTTAAGCATGTCCCAGTTTACAGTAGGTCACCTAGCAGGACAAATTCAGACTTAGTGTAAGGGCCAGGAGAGAGCTTAGAGCAGGTAGGGTACATGCTGGTGCTGATGGAGGACAATAGCACCCAGCAACAGTCAACAAAGAGCTATGTGAAAGTTTAATACTTAAAACCAGCAAATCAAATTGTTTGGGGACAGACTTGGTGGAGATAACCGAGCACTGAAAGTGATCCTTGGTAAAGATTTGCCACTCCCCCACCTTTGGAAGATCTGTCTTGCCAAAAAAGGTTATAACCAGTAAGGTAACATCAGTATTCAAAACACTCTTCCTTAACCACATCTCAGTAATGACCAACACATCCGGACTGGAGCTGTGAACCCACACTTTCAATGGATCAATTTTAGGTAATAAGCTTCAAGTGTTAACGTGCAGAGAACCCAGGCTTTTATGAGAGCAGAAAACAGTGAAGCAGATATCAGAGCACAAGTCAGAATTGGGGCTAGCAACAGTAGATGGGCCAGGGTGTACATGCACATTTCCAGATATCATCAACGGGGGGGGCTGCTGCCCATCTCCCTACCAGACGGGGAGACAACCAGGGCAGACAGTGAACAGATCGCCAGGTGGAATCCAAGCAGCAGTGCCAGCAGGCAAAGGGAGTAGGTGTCACACCCACTTGGGAGAAGCTTATATTTCTGAAGGCAGAAATGGGCTTCAAGGCCTCTGGATTTGGGTGGGGTAGCCTGCCATTAGTTGGGCTCAAAGGCTTCGACAACTCTCGCTTCACACATCAGTGCTAATTGAAGTCTCTATGTCCTAAGAAGGTTGGTAGCCTTAGCATTCAGACCTTATAAAGTAAAATATATCATTGTACTGTACTCTTGGCTTTTGAAAGTAAAAAAAGAAATATTCAGACTAAGCATAACACCCTCAGTTCCAGGTTGGATGGTGTTTTCAGGTTTCTGATTGTTTTTCAGAGCATTTGCTGTATAGTTTGAGAACAATAATCCTTGGGTGTAGGAAGCATTCCAGGTAATTACGTCCAAAATCAGGTTGTAGGTTTGGAGTTTTGATTTGTTTTGGGTAGCATCCTGTATACGTCCCTGCCAAAAAATATATTTTTAAAAACATGCTGAAACATGTGGGAGCTCATCTGCTTACGACCTCTCTCTCGTGACCTGATTTACAGTTGAAGTTGAAGTTTACATACACCTTAGCCAAATACATTTAAACTCAGTTTTTCACAATTCCTGACATTTAATCCAAGTAAAAATTACCTGTCTAAGGTCAGTTAGACATTTTAAGAATGTCAGAATAATGATTTATTTCAGCTGTTGTTTCTTTCATCACATTCCCAGTGGGTCAGAAGTTTACATACACTCAATTAGTATTTGGTAGCATTGCCTTTAAATTGTTTAACTTGGGTCAAACGTTTTGGGTAGCCTTCCACAAGCTTCTCACAATAAGTTGGGTGAATTTTGGCCCATTCCTCCTGACAGAGATGGTGTAACTGAGTCAGGTTTGTAGGTCTCCTTGCTCGCACACGCTTTTTCAGTTCTGCCCACAAATGTTCTATGGGATTGAGGTCAGGGCTTTGTGATGGCCACTCCAATACCTTGACTTTGTTGTCCTTAAGCCATTTTGCCACAACTTTGGAAGAATGCTTGGGGTCATTGTCCATTTGGAAGACCCATTTACAACCAAGCTTTAACTTCCTGACTGATGTCTTGAGATGTTGCTTCAATATATCCACATAATTTTCCTGCCTCATGATGACATCTATTTTGTGAAGTGCACCAGTCCCTCCTGCAGCAAAGCACCCCCACAACATGATGCTGCCTCCCCCGTGCTTCACGGTTGGGATGGAGTTCTTCGGCTTGCAAGCCTCCCCCTTTTTCCTCCAAACATAACGATGGCCATAATGGCCAAACAGTTCTATTTTTGTTTCATCAGACCAGAGGACATTTCTCCAAAAAGTACGATCTTTGTCCCCATGTGCAGTTGCAAACCGTAGTCTGGCTTTTTTATGGCGGTTTTAGAGCAGTGACTTCTTCCTTGCTGAGTGGCCTTTCAGGTTATGTCGATATATGACTTGTTTTACTGTGGATTCCTCCAGCATCTTCACAAGGTCCTTTGCTGTTGTTGTGGGATTGATTTGCACTTTTCGCACCAAAGTACGTTCATCTCTAGGAGACAGAATGCGTCTCCTTCCTGAGCGGTATGACGGCTGCGTGGTCCCATGATGTTTATACAGATGAACGTGGTACCTTCATTGCTCCCAATGATGAACCAGACTTGTGGAGGTCTACAATTTTTTTTTTAAGTCTGGGCTGATTTCTTTTGATTTTCCCATGATGTCAAGCAAAGAGGCACTGAGTTTGAAGGTAGGCCTTGGAATAGATCCACAGGTACACCTCCAATTGACTCAAATGGTGTCAATTAGCCTATCAGAAGCTTCTAAAGCCATGACATAATTTTCTGGAATTTTCCAAGCTGTTTAAAGGTACAATCAACTTAGTGTATGTAAACTTCTAACCCACTGGAATTGTAATACAGTGAATTATAAATTAAATAATCTGTCTGTAAACAATTGTTGGAAAAAATTACTTGCTAAAACTATAGTTTGTTAATAAGAAATGTGTAGAGTGGTTGAAAAATGAGTTTTAATGACTGCAACCTAGGTGTATATAAACTTCTGACTTCAACTGTATTTGATTTTTATCAATGGACACCGCTTTGTAGAACAAAAACATACACAGCCTGCCTCTGCTGAACACTTGAACTTGTGAACATATCATATGGGTGTCTGCTGCAGTTGGCGAACAATAGCCTACTGGGAAAGTCTTCCTCATGGCAGTCATGCAAATGCATTCCGTTCAGGGGCGGACTGGCCATCTGGCATTTCTGGCAAATGCCAGACGGGCTGGTGCATTTTTTACCTAGGTGGCCTTTTTCAGTAGCGGTGCATGGGTAAAATTACAGGGGAAGCCTGTACAAAAAAAGCCATATTACATATTGTTGTGATAATTGCGTTGTTTGCTCTATAACCTGTTAGCTCATATTCTTTGCGACTGTGATATATAGGCCTAAAGACTGAGACATTTCGAAGACACAGTGGCAGAATATACTCAGCCACACCTTTGTTTCATCACAGAACCGGTAGAGCAACCTCTGTCCGGTGAAGTCCACCAAGCATATTGCATGTAACAGTTACATGACCCACAGCATGGTCAAGCAAGTTAATGTTTCAGACCTTTTCGGACCACTAAACAATTATTGATTTAGAACCACGGAGAGTTACCACAAGTTGCAAAGAAAACAGGACATGCCTCCACTATTCCAGTACCATTTCAACTTCAACATTTCAACATCATCAAATCACCTATGCTTAGTCTAGTACAGTGACAACTAAAAGATACCAAAAACAATTTAGTCCAATTAGTGGTTTGTTATGAAAAAGAATGCTATTAAACATTTGCATTTAAAGTATAACTTTTTAATGTATATAAACAAAGTGCATATAAATCTAACCATTCAAAACGAATACAATCTGAACAGCATAATAGAATATTGCACCATATCAAAGAAAAATAAATAACAATTTGCAAAACTGCAGCATCCCACAAGTTGAAACAAATGTAAAAAATAAGTTCTTGAAATTTTCCAGATTGACTGACCTTCATGTCTTAAAGTAATGATGGACTGTTGTTTCTCTTTGATGTTCTTGCCATAATATGGACTTGGTCTTTTACCAAATAGGGCTTTCTTCTGTATACCACCCCTACCTTGTCAAAACACAACTGATTGTATCAAACACATTAAGAAGGAATGAAATTCCACAAATGAACTTTTAACAAGGCACACCTGTTGAAATCCATTCCAGGTGACTACCTCATGAAGCTGGTTGAGAGAATGCCAAGAGTGTGCAAAGCTGTCATCAAGGCAATGGGTGGCTACTTTGAAGAATCTAAAATCATTAAAATACAAATCAATTTATAACATTTTTCACATGCGTTTTTCACATGTTATTCTGTCTCTCACTGTTCAAATAAACCTACCATTCAAATTATAGACTGATCATTTCTTTGTCAGTGGGCAAACGTACAAAATCAGCAGGGGATCAAATACTTTTTTCCCTCACTGTACATCCTCTCAGGCCAGGGGCACAACAATATGAATTAATGGTTGGATCAGAATCGCCGTTATAATCATAGGCCAGTACCGAGAATTAAGTAAAGCCACAAGTCCAAATCCCTATCTCCATCAATGGCTAATTTAGGAACGGGACAATTTAGCTTGCTAGCTAGCCATCAGAGGACAACAATACAATGAGATGCAACAATTCAAGTTGTTTCTGTCAATGACGTATGCTCTCAAAGCGAGTTGATAGTAGTGACGCCAAATCCCAACTGGCTTCCCTTTACACTTTTTGTTTTTGTGCTCCAGGACCATTCACATGTGAGCTCACTCAGTTTAACTCCACACCGATTGGCTATTATTTTAAAAGTGGCTTCCCTTGCATTCAATGCTACGGGTGGCCACAATACTCATCAGATAGCCTACACATATAGAGACAGAGGGGCGCTGTATCGCTCGCTTGGATGCTTTCTCCGGTGAGATACATTCAGCCGTTAGCAAATTATGAAATACAGAGGGATTAAAGATATTTTTTGTAAAAAAAATTGGTGAAGCCTGGCTTCCTTTGGCATCCATAAATATATGCTACTGCTGTTTTTGTTACACAAATGTATCATTATCTGGCTAATAATGGGGGCCTCAAAAAATGAAATGGGCTGTTGTGGGGCCTTGAGGAAAACATGGGCTGTTGTGGGGGCCTCAAGGGAAAAATGGGGCCAATGTGTTAAAAATGCCAGAGCAAATTTCTGGGCCCAGTCCGCCCCTGATTCTGTTCACAATCTAGTCTGGTTGCAGCGCAACTACACCTCTTTCAAATGTATAAATTAAAAATAATATTTGTATGCCTAGCAATCACAAATTACAGGTGAAGGAGAGGCTTGTGGAATGATGATTCTTTCAAGTTTTTAGTAAGGCATTACTGAGTCAAATGAACGAAATTAGTCTAAAGATTTGTTCTTTTGACTGAAAGAGTTGAAAAGAGCCAATTGCTGAAGAAACTCTGAGGGTGACTTCGGGGGTCTATAAACCCATAAACACACTCCTGACTTGAATGATGCAATTCATGTACCACTTTTAAATATTTTGTATATTTATCTAGTTAAATGTCGTTTTGTAAAGATTTGAACCTCAGTAATGTGGTAGTAAAACATGACTAATGCAGAGACACACATTGGTTAATGCACTATGTGATAGCAGACAACATGATTGACATAACTTAGATTGCATTTCTAATATTGGCTGAGGCTTAAGTGCTAAAACAAGTATGCAAGATAAACATGGACAGTTGTCAAGATATAGGTGACACCAAGCAAGAACTGAAATAACCATAGGGCCAACGGGAAGTAGTTTATGAACATATAAGGAGTGATCCTATATGTTGAGCAGAGACAGAGGTCACCAAGCGCATCTCTCAGAATGCCACTTAGTCTATTTTGCCACTTGTGAGCAGAACATAGGTCAAAGGTTGTCTCGGCTAGTGACAAGGCTGCAAAGCTGAGACCCATAAATACATATGTTAAAAGTCAGACATAGATTAAAGATTACAAGGTCTGTAAAATTAGACAGAGAGAATGTGGTGAGGAGAGTTCAAGACAAGCTATTTTCATATACAGAGAACAATGCATTGAAACCATAAGATAAATCAAGTAGAGATATAATACTAATTTAATCCATTAGGGTCTAAGGGATGACGGCAGAATGGTCAACACAAGTAATATATGTACACAATAAATGTATTATTGTTATAACATTGAAGGGCCTGCCATCATATGATCTAAACTTGGAACAGATAGGGGCGTTACTGGGCGTGAACAAGCAAGACCTCAGATCAAAAGATGATAGGTGGCATGAGAGAAAGAAGGAGTGACTGCATTTACATGTGGGCTGTACTCATATACTGTAAGGGTATAAATTAGAGTTGTGTGATTAATGGTGTTAGCTGTTTCCTGGGTCAGCTCGACTTTTGATTACTCTGAATTAAAAGTCTTATTGAATTCACAAGTTTCTTGTATGAGTGTCATAATTTGAAGATCATTTTTTCCACGACAGTAACAGTTAAATATTTAATTTAGGAGGTATTTCATCTGTTACTTGTGTCAAGTCTCGAAATCAGACATAAACAAATGCATATAATTAGGCATAAACAAATGCATATAATTAGGCACGCCTTGATTATTTTGTATGAAATTGTGCAAACTCCAAACATATTGCAGTGTGTGTGGGGATATTTGCTCTGAAGCCTGCAGCAAAGACATTAAGTGCCTGCACCCTTGCTGGTTCTTTCAAATTGACTACCTGAGGGTCTAATTAGCTCATATATCCTCGATAATTTTCACTCTCTCAGCTTTGGGACACTTGTGCAAATGGAGGGCCGAGGTGAAGGGGGGTGATTCAGCCATTGTCGCAATTCGCTAAATTGTTATAACCATAATGCAACACACTTTGAAAGGCTTCAATTAAGTGATAAGCTCGCACGCGCCCACTGACCGTTTTGTTTATCAACCCCGGTCGGAGAGCCGATCGTGCAGGTTTTAATCAAGCTCTGCTTGATCAACTGACTTAACGTCTACACCTGCGCCAGACAGTGTGTTGCGCTGGAACAAAGTCCTGCTCACCTTGTAGAATAACCAGATTAAAAAGTACTATCGACTTATTTAACACATTTGCTATAAGAAAACGTGTTAATATTGTTCAATTACTCCCATGCCTTTGTTTGGCTGTCTTCCAGGGTGGCAAGATAAAAAATCCTGTGCTGAAGAGTGCACGAATTCATGCTACACAAGCATCTTCCCATATAGCCTGATTTTAATGTTTAAGTAATCACTCATAACTACATTATTTTGTTGTGATGTACATTGTAAACATTTATCTGGACATAGTTTTGTGGGAAATGGATATGTTTTGCTTGCTTTTTCACACTGTGTGCTCGTTGTATCATTAAGCCGCATATGTTTTGCTTGCTTTTTCACACTGTGTGCTCGCTGTATCATTAAGCCGCAACATTACTATAGACTATGATAACAGTGTTGCAACATGTGCATGACTAACTGGGAACCGGTGGCCTAGCCTAGGGGTGTACACAGTACTTAGAAGGCCACATCTATTCTGCACAACAACAACAACCTAACAATGACAGCTGAAGCGCCAAGGGGTTGGGACCAACCTGTGCGCCCACGATAGGCTGAGTAAGTCTAAACCACGCTCAGCCTCTACTCTGACAGGCCAGCTCAGAAGCAGGAACTATCACTGTCAGGGTATTTAAGAAGAGCGGCTTGGGGTGTTGGCCAGTTCCTTGCTTGCCCTGCGTGGTGTTGCATTGAGCCCGTATATACGAAGATTGCATTTACCATTTATTGCTTGAATACAATAAAGTAACATAGAATATATTTGGTGTCTCTGTGACAATTTATCCTAATACCAGATTTGATTGACGCAACCCTAACAGTTTGAATTACTATTTGCATTGCCCCCACCCCACCCACCCTCTACACCACTGCCGCCACTCTCTGTTGTCGTCTATGCATAGTCACTTTAATTAACTCTACCTACATGTACATACTACCTCAACTAACCGGTGCCCCCGCACATTGACTCTGTACCGGCACCCTGTACATATTGTTTTATTTTTTACTGCTGCTCTTTAATTACTTGTTACTTTTATCTCTTATTCTGATCCATCTCTTTTTTAACTGCGCAGTTGGTTAGGGGCTCGTGAGTAAGAATTTCACTGTAAGGTCTACACCTGTTGTATTCGGCGCATGTGACTAATACAATTTTATTTTATTTGACCTAACATTCAAATGTGTAACATTCAAATGGTTGATTTGGCCTGCCGTTAGTGTACACCCAGTTTTTCTTGCTCAGTTTTTATATTTCATGTTTTGTCTTCCAGGTGGCTGATTCCAATGGGGAATGGTTTCTAAAGTCCTCTGAACTCTTTGAGTGCTCTGTATACCTGGAAGAAGTTGCAGATGTCCTCTGTATACTACAAGCAGGTACATGCATCTCTCAATATCTCCAACAAGTTGATCTCGATCTACCAGTAGCTCACAGCCACCTATGAGTAGCTCGCCAAACATTTCTGAAAGTGCATATGTTCTTCAATTGTTCCACCACAAACTGTCATAAACAAATCTCACAAGTATCAGACACCTCAAAATCCCGGCTACTATCCAATCAAATGTGCTGCTTTCGCCGTAAAGCCTTTTTGAAATCTGACAACGCTGTGATATTGCCAAGAAATAGAGCTTTTGATGAGTATGGAACACTTGTATATTGGTGGATGTTTAATAATTCAACTTTTGGATTTTGAATTTGGCGCCTTACATTTCACCTGGTAGTGTCGAGAGCAGCCCGCTAGCGCCCCAGCAATCCCTGAGAGGTTAACAGCCAAACGTAACACAATAAATGCAAATTAATTTCCAGCAATATTGCCCCTGTATGTCTGGTGCGCGCGTTTGTCAATCATTCACTTTGTGTAGCCAGTTAGTGATAATGATAACTGTCTTCTGGGTAGATTTTCCCAAGAATCTTCTCAATTAAATGTTAACTGCAAAGTAGGCTTACCTGGCAGAATTATATCTTGGCTATATTTGTATCAATCGAAATGGCTTTTGTTTTGTAAACTCTCATGACACATGCAGGAGCAAAAACATCCCTTGATGACAACATTCCCCTCGTAAAATGCGCAATTAAATCGGTATTACACAAAAAATCTAAAATTCTTTGTTTTTTTTCCCAGACCTCAGTGGTAATCTGATGTGATTTTAAATATTGACATAGAATTTTGGAAAATACAAAGAGTGCCTATTTGAAAGCTAGAAAAAAATGGAGTAGTTTGTGACTTGTTTAATCATGTATGTATCAAGGTGAAGTTTAGATGCTCATCAATATTAGTTATTTCTTGTGTAGGCTGCTAAAAAAAAAGATTGTAGCTGCCGCTGGCGGCACAACCATGAGAACCAGTAGGAAGCACTTCAAGTCGGCAGGCACAACACCGGAGTACTGGTTGCCGGGTTACTATCTACTCGTAGTGTAGCCCAATCAAATATGCAAAACAGTTTTGAGTGGCAACAAATCTGCCCAATTAGCTGATTCGCTTTCCACCCACTCCTTTTGACACACCCACATTGGTCTCATACTCCGGTCGCCATGTTGGGCTGTAGCTGCTTGGATGTTTGGGCTCTTACAGTATGGTGCAACTGTTTAGCTTTCATTAGCCATTAATACTAATGGATTAGTTGACTATCTGGTTTTATTGAGCCCGGAGCCTGACATATGCTTGGCAAAATCATCCTAGAGGAAGTATACTTAATCTAACAGATCTCATTGTAATTCTAGGCAGAGAATATTGACGTTGCCTGGCTATTTCACGCTTTTTCACCCAATTAGGTATTTCCACTCGTAGTTGGACAATGTTTCAACCCCAGGAGGTACGACTAGGCTAATGTTAATGTATTCTCCTTATAATATAGATGATGAATATGATTGTCTTGCTACAGGGCCTGTGTGTGTGTGTGTTCTCTGCTTTAAAATACACTTTGTGAAGGAGGAAATGGAGATCTAGTTGTCTCTCTAGAGCCTTCTTATCCCCCAGGGCTCAGGCCTGAGTCAATAGCTTATTTGCATTAGCGAGCCGAGAAAGAAGTCAGTCGGTAGGCCGCGTTACATTACATAGTGCTGAACATTAGTGAATCCTCATGGCTTGTTATTGGAATTGGCCTCTTTTATTGTATCGCATTTAAATGAATCACTTTAAGTTGGTGAATCGGTTGGGGAAATGGACCCTGTCTCGAGGCATTGCATAGCCTAGCCTATAACATGAAGCGGTAACTAACTCCGTTGCCGTGAGTATTTTATGGCATATGCAATTCTCTGTAAGTAGCGGAGATGGAAGCTAATATCATTTCAGTCACCATCTCAGTTGACAATAAACATTTCGCCTTTTAAACTGACAGTTGCTGTGAAGAACAGGCCAAAAAGAGAAGCCCTGTTAAAGTGCAGTAGCTTTTTTTTTTGAGATATTAGATCTTATTACAGGAAAATAAATGAGTAATGATAACATGGTTCATTGGATTTCCGTAAGCAGTCCGTCAACTATGACATAATGCACTGCTACAGACATGGGAGGTAACACAAGTAGACAAAAAAAATGCTCTGTTGGGAGTAATAATGCAGATCCTTGAGAGAAGGTTAATAAGTTGAGCACTGTGGTCTATAAAAACATGGAACAATGTCTTCATGCGTCTTTGAAAATACTGATGTCCTTTGTTGTTGTTATTGCAACATTCAAGTACCAATAAGTGCCAACTCTGCTAAATAAAACAACGGATTAATTGAATACACCGGTCAAATCCCATTATTTCGTAACTCTTTTAATTGTGCTTTGGAATTCCATAAAGCCTTCCATATCCTCAGAAAATAACCCTTCTCTACATAATGTTGGAACCAATATCTCTACTATGTGTGCAGGGGCCTAATAAAGGATGAGGAGAGCATGGGTGGGAGGCGCAGTACAGAAGCACTGAGGAAGCTGTGTCAGATGAACCCCTCCCAGGCTCTCAACATCAGAGACAAGGTGGTGAGTCTTATATTTTTATTTATTTATTTCACCTTTATTTAACCAGGTAGGCAAGTTGAGAACAAGTTCTCATTTACAACTGCGACCTGGCCAAGATAAAGCAAAGCAGTTCGACACATACAACAACACAGAGTTACACAGAGTAAAACAAACATAGTCAATAAAACAAATCTGTATACAAAGAGTGCAAATGAGGTAGGATAAGGAAGGTAAGGCAATAAATAGGCCATGGTGGCAAAGTAATTACAATATAGCATTTAAACACTGGAATGGTTGATGTGCAGTAGATGAATGTGCAATGTAGAAAATCTGTGGTGCAAAGGAACAAGATAAATAAATAGGGTAGGGGATGAGGTAGTTGGTTGGGCTATTTACAGATGGGCTATATACAGGTGCAGGGGTATGTGAACTGCTCTGACAGCTGGAGCTTAAAGCTGGTGAGGGAGATGTGTCTCCAGTTTCAGAGATTTTTGTAGTTCGTTCCAGTCATTGGCAGCAGAGAACTGGAAGGAGAGTCGGCCAAAGGAGTAATTGGCTTTGGGGGTGACCAGGGGAGATATACCTGCTGGAGCGCGTGCTACAGGTTGGTGCTGCTATGGTGACCAGCGAGCTGAGATAAGGCGGGACTTTACCTAGCAGGGACTTGTAGATGACCTGGAGCCAGTGGGTCTGGCGACGAGTACGTAGCGAGGGCCAGCCGACTAAAGCATACAGGTCGCAGTGGTGGGGGGGTATAAGGGGCTTTGGTGACAAAGCGGATGGCACTGTATCCAATTTGTTGAGTAGAGTATTGTAGGCTATTTTGTAAATAACATCACCGAAGTCGAGGATCGGTAGGATGGTCAGTTTTACGAGGGTATGTTTGGCAGCATGAGTGAAGGATGCTTTGTTGTGAAATAGGAAGCCAATTCTAGTTTAATTTTAGATTGGAGATGTTTGATGTGAGTCTGGAAGGATAGTTTACAGTCTAACCAGACACCTAGATATTTGTAGTTGTCCACATAATCTAAGACAGTACCGTCCAGAGTAGTGATGCTGGACGGGCGGACAGGTGCGGGCAGCGATCGGTTGAAGAGCATGCATCATTGATGTATACAGAGAAGAGAGTCGGCCCAAGAATTGAACCCTGTGGCACCCCTATAGAGACTGCCAGAGGCCCGGACAACAGGCCCTCTGATTTGACACACTGAACTCTATCGGAGAAGTAGTTGGTGAACCATGCGAGGCAATCATTTGAGAAACCAAGGCTGTCGAGTCTGCCGATAAGGATGTGGTGATTGACAGAGTTGAAAGCCTTGGCCAGATCAATGAATACGGCTGCACAGTAATGTCTCTTATCGATGGCGGTTATGATGTCGTTTAGGACCTTGAGCGAGGTGCACCCATGACCAGCTCTGAAACCAGATTGCATATAATTTTCACACTATTGTGCTGACATGAACCGTTTGTCCTTTCAGCACGGTTCCAGCTAGGTTGGATGTGTAACCAGGCCAGCACAGTACAGCTCGTCTTTTAAACCTTTTTAAAGCGGCAATCAGCAGTAAAAACAATAACAAAGCATTTTCCCCTTGTCTGTTTCGGTAAAAAGCTGAGAGATGGGGCTGGAGAAATGTAGCAAAACAAACTTATATTTTGGGTTCTGATGGGGTACGACAGTTCAACTAGGCTCATGAGGCATTTAGAAGTTATATTCTTCAAGAATCAATGGGTACATATCAAAAAATTTATGTAGCAATTGCTGATTGCCCCTTAAAGTTGTGCCAGTGCCAGCTCTGTTTGCGGCCCTGAAGAAAACCCCTGTCAATCTATAGAAAACCTCACTGTTGTTCTGTCTATGTGTCCCCTGTCCCCAGGTGGTGGAGTGTGACCTACCAGGTCTGGGTGTGGTCCCGACCCTGGACTATAAGCCTGACACGGCCGACAATGCGGTCAGCCCTCTGGTGTCCTACGTCAGTGGTCTGCTGCTGGGCACCAATGGGAAAGTACGCACTTGGTTCAGCATGTTCATACGCAACGGACAACTGGTGAGAAACACAGACCACTGCCTACAGTAACTTTTAGGGCCATACATATTTGAACTCTACACACTTAATCTATTTTTGTTTTACTTTATCAGTGACCCAAGCCCTGCTCAGATAATCCCTACCATTGTGTCGCTGAGTTGTCATGGTGGGGTGTTGGCGGTCATAATGTCGGTAACCTAATTTACAGTGCTTTCGGAAAGTATTCAGACCCTATTACTTTTTACACATTTTGTCAGTCATTTTTGCAAATGTATTAGACCTCCATCATTCTTAAATGGAAGAAGTTTGGAACAACCAAGGCTCGTCCTAGAGCTGGCCGCCGTTTAAACTGAGCAATCAGGGGAGAAGAGCCTTTGTCAGGGAGTTGATCAAGAACCCGATGGTCACTCTGAAGGAGCGCCAGAGTTCCTATTGTGGAGATTGGAGAACCTTCCAGAAGGACAAACATCTCTGCAGCACTCCACCAATAATGCCTTTATGGTAGAGTGGCCAGACGGAAGCCACTTCTTAGTAAAAGGCACATGACAGCCCGGCTTGGAGTTTGCCAAAAGGTACCTAAATACTCTCAGACCATGATAAACAAGATTCTCTGGTCTGATGAAACCAAGATTGAACTCTTTGGCCTGAATGCTAAGCATCACATCTGGAGGAAACCTGGTACCATTCCTACGGTGGAGCATGGTGGTGGCAGCATCATGCTGTGGGCATGTTTTTCAGCAGCAGGGACTGGGAGACTAGTCAGGGTCGAGGGAGAGTTCCTTGACGAAAACCTGCTTCAGAGCACTCCGGACCTCAGACTGGAGAAGGTTCACCTTCCAACAGGTGAACGACTGTAAACACACAGACAACGCTGGAGAGGCTTCGGGACAAGTCTCTGAATGTCCTTGAGTGGCCCAGCCAGAGCCCGGGCTTGAACCCGATTGAACATCTCTGGAGAGACCTAAAAATAGCTGTGCAGCGACGCTCCCCATCCAACCTGACATAGCTTGAAAGGATCTGCAGAGAAGAATGGGAGAAACTCCCCAAATACAGTTGTGCCAAGCTTGTAGCATCATACCCAAGAAGACTTGAGGCTATAATTGCTGCTAAAGGTGCTTCAACAAATTACTGAGTAAAGGGTCTGAATACTTATGTAAATGTGATATTTCAGCTTTATTTTTTTATAACTTTGCAAAAATGTCTAAACCTGTTTTGCTTTGTCATTGTGGGGCATTGTGTGTAGATTGACAGTTTAATCAATTTTAGAGTAAGGCTGTAACATAACAAAATGTGGAAAGTCAAGGGGTCTGAATATTTTCCCGAATGCACTGTATGTCCATCTAACTCCCCTGAAATACCTCTGTCAATCCTACAGCTATTGTGTGCAGTAATCATCTTCCTATGAACCTGTGTTATACTGTTAGCACTGAGGCGGTTTGCCCTAGTAGGAAGGCCACTCAGTGCAGCTCACTCTGTACAGCTCAAACAGAAATATCACTGTCATGTCTACTGCTGATAAGCCTCCCAGTAAAGCAATAAATACAATCAAGAATCACAGAAATGTGCAAAACATAGCCTACATTAACATATTTAGCCTAAGAAACAAGGTTCATGAAATCGGTAACTTGCTAGTGCAGATAACATTCATATACTGACTATCTCTGAAACTGACTTAGATAATACCTTTGATGATACAGTGGGAGCAATACATGGTTTCAACAGCTTGAGAAGAGGTAGGAATCCCAACAGGTTTGCTGTTTATATTCAGTCACATATCTTATAAGAGAGGATCTCATTTCAAATGCTGTTGAAATAATATGGCTACAGGTTCACCTGCCTCACCTAAAGGCCATTCTTGTCGGACGCTGCTGTAGACCACCAAGTGCTAACAGTTAATATCTGGATATTATGTGTGAAATGCTTGATAATGTATGTGATATCAATAGAGGGGTATATTTTCTGTGTGCCCTAAATATTGACTGGCTTTCATCAAGCTGCCCACTCAAGAAAAAGCTTCAAACTGTAACCAGTGCCTGCAACCTGGTTCAGGATATCAGTCAACCTACCAGGTTATTTACAAACAGCACAAGAATTAAATCATCCACATGTATTGATCACATCTTTACTGATTCTGCAGAAATCTGCTCTGAAGCAGTATCCAAATCGATCGGATGTAGTTATCACAATATAGTAGCCATATCTAGGAAAATAAGAGGTCATACAATACGTTTTGTAGTGATTCCTATGTTGACAGTGTAAATAATAGTTGCATAATGAGGAGCAACCAGACGACGCATTTATGAAATTGCTTATTCCAGTTACTAATAAGCATCCACCCATTTAAGAAAATGACTGTAAAAACTGTTAAATCCATGTGGATTGATGAGGAATTCACAACCGATTCTATAGATTGAGGAATTATGTGATTAAACTGAATAAAAAATAAACTATACTATACATTTGTCACTCGGCTCCATCATTCATTGCATCAGATGGCACATTCATCACAAAACCCACTTGTATTGCCATCTACTTGAATAAATTTTTCTTTGGCAAGATTAGCAAATTTAGGCATGACATGCCAACAACAAATCTTGAGCCTACACATCTATTCAAAACTGACCAAATTATGAAAGACAAACGTTATAATCTTGAATTCTGTAAAGTGAGTGTGAAAGAGGAGACAATATTTTTTAAATAAAAATGACAAGCCACCTGGGTCTGACAACTTAAATGGAAAATTACTGAGGATAATAGCGGATGAAATTGCCACTTCTATTTGCATCTATTCAATCTAAGCCTACAGGAATGTGTGTGCCCTCAGACCTGAAGGGAAGCAAAAGTCATTTCGCTACCCAAGAATAGCAAAGCACCCTTTACTGGCACAAACAGCTGGCCAATTAGCCTGTTACCAACCCTTAGTAAACTTCTAGAATTTTTTGTTGTTGACCAGATACAAAGCTATTTCACAGTAAACAAATTAACAGATTTTCATTACGCTTATATGGAAGGACATTCAACATGTATGGCACTTACAAAAATTACTGATTGGCTGAGAGAAATTGATGATAAAAAGATTGTGGGAGCTGTTTTGTTAGACTTCATTGCAGCTTTGACATTATCAATCATACCTTTTCCAGCAGAAGACTGTGCTATGGTTTAACATCCCCTGCTATATTGTGGATAAAGACTTACCTGTCTAACAGAACAGGGAGGGTGTTCTTTAATGGAAGCATCCAACACAATCCAAATAGGGTCAGGCATTCCCCAGGGCAGCTGTCTAGGACCCTTACTTTTTCAATCTTTACTAATGACCTGCCACTGGCTCTGAGTAAAGCCTGTGCGTCTGCTGATGACTCGACACTATACACGTCAGCTACCACAGCAAGTGAAATCACTGCAACACTTAACAAGAGCTGCAGTCAGTATCAGAGTGTGTGGCAAGGAATAAGTTAGTCCTACATTGTTCTAAAACTAAAAGCATTGTATTTTGGACAAATCATTCACTAAACCCTAAACCTCAACCAAATCTTGTAATGAATAATGTGGAAATTGAGCACTTTGAGGAGACCAAACTGCTTGGAGTAAGCCTGGATTGTAAACTGTCATGGTCAAAACATATTGATGCAACAGTAGCTATGTCTGTCCATATTAAAGCGCTACTCTGCTTTCTTAAAGCAGCTCCTACAGACCCTAGTTTTGTCGCACTGGGACTAAGGAACGTAGGAAAATTGCAAATGGCCTAGAACAGGGCTGGCCCTTAAATGTACACAGAGCGCTAACATTAATAATATGCATGTCAATCTCTCTTGGCTCAAAGTAGAGGAGAGACTTCATCACTACTTGAAAGCACCGAGGGGTCTGTTTTAAACTACTAGCATACAGCTCAGACACCCATGCATACCTCAAGACATGCCACCAGAGCTCTCTTCACAGTCCACTAGTCCAGAACAGACTATGGGAGGCGCATCGTACTACGTAGATCCATGACTACATGGAACTCTTTCACTTAAGGTAACTCATTTATTTATTTTTATTTTATTTAACTAGGCAAGTCAGTGAAGAACAAATTCTTATTTCAATGACGGCCTACTCATGCAAGCAGTAAAACCAGATTTAAAAAATCAGATAAAACTACACCTTATGCAACAGCGGGGACTTTTTTTGTGGTGTGGTTGGAAGCCAATGGGCCAATGAGCTTCCAACCACACTACAAAAAAAGTCCCTGCTGTTGCATAAGGTGTAGTTTTATCAGCACACCATTTTTTTGTATTAAAATGTTATCTGTATTGTTGTATATCACTTGTTTTCTTTCGTGCAAATAAAACTAAAGAGACGCATACACACACATGATAACATACACACGTACACATCCATTTTGTGGTTGTAAAGTGGTTGCCTAAGGGCACACACTTAATGTGCTGTGTAATCTTTTTTAATTGAATATAACTGCCTTAATTTTGCTGGACCCCAGTAAGAGTAGCTGCTGCTTTGGCAGAGTTGTCTGTTCTTTTGACCAATCGTTTGGTCGACATTTTTAAACATGTATTTTTCCATATTTTGACACATCCTATGTGTTTTAAGGAAAAAACATTCCCTATTCCCTCAACCCTTGCTCTCTTTACGTGACACATGTATGTTTCGCATACACGTGACCAAAGACCTATTCGCATGTTGATTATGTAATTATTACTCAAGAATCTCCGTTATTCCAGAGGACGATTTGGACGGGATTCATTTTTTTTTCCTAACTGCCCCCTGTAATTCTAAATGTAATTAATTTTTTATTCTACATTTACAGTTATGATGCAAGCCTGGATGTTTTTATTCTAGGTGTGAAGGTACTGTATTTCAACAGGTGATAGGGCTACACTGAACTTGAGCTCGATTCCCAAGTTTCTAAACCAAACCATATTCCCTATAGTGTCGCCATAGTATTGGAATTGAGGAAGTCAAATAAAATTTGGTTAGTCACATGCGCCAAATACAACCGGTGTAGACCTTACAGTGAAATGCTTACTTACAAGCCCCTAACCAACAATGCAGTTTAAAAAATACGAATAAGAAATAAAAGTAACAAGTAATTAAAGAGCAGCAGTAACATAACAATAGCGAGACTATATACAGGGGGTACCGCTACAGAGTCAATGTGCGGGGGCACTGGTTAGTTGAGGTAATATGTACATGTAGGTAGAGTTATTAAAGTGTCTATGCATAGATAATAACAGAGAGTAGCAGTGGCGCAGAAGAGGGGGGGCAATGCAAGTAGTCTGAGTAACCATTTGATTAGATGTTCAGGAGTCTTATGGCTTGGGGGTAAAAGCTGTTTAGAAGCCTCTTGGACCTAGACTTGGCACTCTGGTACCGTTTGCCGTGTTCTATCAGGGAGAACAGTCTATGACTAGGGTGGCTGGAGTCTTTGACAATTTTTAGGGCCTTCCTCTGACACTGCCTGGTATTGAGGTCCTGGATGGCAGGAAGCTTGGCCCCAATGATGTACAGGGCCGTTCGCACTACCCTCTAGTGCCTTGCGGTCGGAGACCGAGCAGTTGCCATACCAGGCAGTGATGCAACCTGTCAGGATGCTCTCAATGGTGCAGCTGTAGAACCATTTGAGGATCTGAGGACCCATGCAAAATCTTTTCAGTCTCCTGAGGGGGAATAGGTTTTGTCGTGCCCTCTTCACGACTGTCTTAGTGTGCTTGGACCATGTTAGTTTGTTGGTGATGCTTCAAGGAACTTGAAGCTCTCAACCTGCTCCACTACAGCCCCATCGATGAGAATGGGGGTGTGCTCGGTCCTCCTTTTCCTGTAGTCCACAATCATCTCTTTTGTCTTGATCATGTTGAGGGAGAAGTTGTTGTCCTGGCACCACACGGCCAGGTATCTGACCTCCCTATAGGCTGTCTCGTCGTTGTCGGTGATCAGGCCGCTGTTGTGTCATCGGTGAACATAATGATGTTGTTGGAGTCGTGCCTGGCCGTGCAGTCATGAGTGAACAGGGAGTACAGGAGGGGGCTGAGCACGCACCCCTGAGGGGCCCCTGAGTTGAGGATCAGCGTGGGGGATGTGTTGTTACCTACCCTTACTACCTGGGGGCGGCCCGTCAGGAAGTCCAGGATCCAGTTGCAGAGGGAGGTGTTTAGTCCCAGGGTCCTTAGCTTATTGATGAGTGATCATAATGTGTGATCATAATCATTGGGATATTTTAGCAATCCGCAGTATGTCCTAAAAGCCCCCCACCCTTCAGATGTGAGCTAAACATTGCACTTGAGACTCATTTTAAGGGAATGGTTGAGAAAGTAAACTGATGCGTTTGTTAATATTCAATTCATACGCACAAAACATATAAACAAAAGCATTCACTGTGAAATTTGATAGGCTACATGTAGGCCATTCATGATATAGCAACATTTATCGAATCAGATTTAGTTGTCTTGCGCAAACTGCGAGCAACACCTGACATTTATCTCAAAACGATTCACATGGGACTTGTATTATCAGAGGACCTTGGAGTTAGCCAAAAAACAGGGTATTCTAGTTGTAAATGTTACTCTCCTGCCAGCTAATTAATTAAAAAAATTATATATATTTAACTAGGCAAGTCAGTTAAGAACATATTCTTATTTACAATGACGGCCTACCCCGGCCAAACCCTAACCCAGACGACACTGGGCCAATTGTGCGCCGCCCTGTAGGATTCCCAATCACGGCCGGTTGTGATACAGCCTGCAATCGAACCAAGGTCTGTAGTGATGCCTCTAGCACTGAGATGCAGTGTCTAAGACCACTGCGCCACTCGGGAGATTACTGACATAGCACATTTGGTGTTTTGTGCTCGTGCACATAATTACATTACCCGACCTCCCCCAGTAAAACTAATCCTGTCTGAATAGGGCACAATGGGGCCTGACATATAGCCAAGGCCGCTCTTTGCTGTTCTGCCGCCATAGGCGAGACCAAAAAATGCTGCCCTTTGCAAAACTAGAATAGTCCCAGTAAGCAACATTTATTTGACCTTTTATTTAACTAGGAAAGTCAGTTAAGAACAAATTCTTATTTTCAATGCCGGCCTAGGAACAGTGTGTTAACTGCCTTGTTCAGGGGACAACAACAGATTTTTACTTTGTCAGCTTGGGGATTCGTTCTTGCAACCTTTCGGTTACTAGTTTACGCTCTAAACACTAGGCTACCTGCCGCCCCAAAAATGACGTCTAACATACGTATTTTCCAGACATTGACATTAGGTTCTGAATAAAAGGTGAAAAGGTACTTTATGTTGAAATCAGGCTCATTTTTGTTTCTGAATGAAAGTAGAAATGTTTGGACCAAATCGAGGCTGGTCCAGACCAGACAAAATCTGAACAAACATATAAACATCTATGATGTTTGGACCGGGCCAAAAACCAATGTCTGTGGATGTGGAAATCCAGGCCGGTCCGGAACTGCACCAAAAAAAGACGTCCAAAAGGCATCGGCGTCGATCCATGCATGCTGAGGTGTAGCCTACAGTGTTGGCTGAAATTACATTTTATTAACTTCCATCTATGTGGTATGCCTACCGTTTCTAAAACACCAAAAACCGACTTCTGGACAGGACCGAAAAAATACTTCCAAAAGACGTCAGCTCGTGCTTACCTGGGTGTAGCCTACCATGTCAGCCCACAATGGATTTTATGAATGCCCATCCGTGTGGTAGGTCCACCGTTTATGAAACAGGCCATTGCATTAGCTTTATTAGTCCTGATTTCTGTGACTAATCAATTAGGCTATTCAAGCTCTAAATATCAGCTACCCAACTTTATCAGGAGCTATCTCAAGCCTATTTGCAATTTGTTTACACAGTGGGAAATGCAGAAGTATTTTCTTTTTCGGTATGATCAGCTTGTCAAAAAATTTACAGAAACTAACTTGAAACCACTGATCATGACAATCGGGTGAAACTCCTGAAAAACAGTTGTGATTGTCCATTACATAATGTCCATTTTACTTTGACTTGTCCTGTTTTTAGGATATGCTGTTTGTTAACATGACAACAATTTTTTTTATTTGATTGAGCTCCATTTAGGTTAGGCTATTTGATTGGAGAAACCTGCATGATGTAAGAAGTGTCCCTCGTTACGTTGTCATACATTTTATCTCCAATCTCCAAAAGGCCACATACTTTTTCTACCGTATCCTATATCTGCTACATGATTTATGCTGGATTGTTTTTGTTTTTTTACTGAACGTTGATGCGTCTCCAACAGCACCCTGGAAAGGTGCGCTGGGAATAGACAAGCAAAATATTTTGAGTCCCTGCCTTTGACAAAGTGGGCGCTGCTTATCAAAGAGCGTCATCAGCGCTCACCTAAAAAGCCCATATTCCACCGGTTGGGAGAAATTGTCATTGTTTTTGGGAAGAATTATGTGAAGTTTTATGTGTTGTTGTTGGAGGTGCGTCTTGGTCAGTTTAGCTCAGAAAATGCCACCCTCGTCAATCTGCTGCCATAAGCGGCCTCCTAATCCTGCCTAATGACGTGACAAATATACTCGAAACGGGGGAATATTTACAGGTTGCTCAGGAGGTAAAGGAAAATTCAGATGTGTGAAATAAATGTGGCTAGTTGTGGAAAATACTGGAGATCAAGAAAAAAAAGATAAGGAGCAAGCGCTGCGTGCGTATTATGGGTGCCAAATAGGTGTAGTATAGATTACAATATAATTTTTCTGATCGTTTGTAACAATGCAAACCACCCTAAATGAAGTATAAGCATACCAGAGTCTGTTGTAAAGTTTTTTTGGTAAGCCTTTATTACAGCAAAGACAAAAAACAGTCGCATTCATTGGTGAATGCAATATCTGAAATGTAACGGTTTATTTATTGTTTAAGCTAATTATTAAAGGCTCGCTTCATTTTAAAACTATTTGTGTGATTTCATTTAAAATCATGAATGACTCGTTTCTTGTGTGATGACATGAACAAATTAATGATTGATTAATATAGTAGCCTATAGAAGTATTGAAATTAAGTTACGGTATTAAGACTAAACAGGATGTGTTCTTTGGCCAATAGCTCAATGGTGGTTATACAGGACTACTATACCAAGCCTACTAATGATGATGACGACATAACTCATTATAAAAATAACAATAAGGAGATCAAGAAAAAGGAGCATTTATTGATATTTTTCAGACAATTTGGAACAGTGTAAACACTAAATAAATATCGTATTTTTTATAATAACCATCAGCTGCTCCTACTAGGCTTTTAAAAATGTCTGTGAGTTATTACTGCATCAGCCCAACTCCCTGTCTGTGCAAACGTGTGTCTCCTCTGTGTGCTGTGAACCCATCAGTGGGAAGGTAAATGAGTGTACTGGGCCGGAGGAGGAGGGAGCAGGGTGTCTGTCATAGCGGGGCATAATCAGTTTATTAAAGTGCCATCCTCCTAAGATGCATTGTAAGCTGCCGGTTTAAATCTCTCTCCGCTGTATTTCTCTCTCTGTACAGTGCTGCGGGTGTCCGCTTCTTTCGGGGAGATGCTATTACTGGTTGCCATGTATTTCCATAGCAACCAGCTTAGCGCCATCATCGAGCTGGTCTGCTCCACTTTGGGAATGAAGGTAAGGTGGAGTGATGGCGAAAGGTGAGGAGGGGGATCTCAATTGCAGAGAGCGAGAGAGAGAGCGAGAGAGAGAGTGAGAGAGCGACGCTCCTCACTCACTGCAGAAAGCATACAGAGACGGCTGCCTGCCAATACACTGACTGTTGTGTTCAGTTATTTCAGCTGTCACTTCATTTTTCAGAGAAAGAGGGTGCAATGTAATTTTATTGTTTTGAACTTTATTTCCCACCCAAGGCTGCCTAAGAATTTTATCCGATATGAATAGAGTGGAATTATTAAATGCAAGGTTCATTCATTGCCCTCAGGAGGTTTTCAATAGGTATTGGTTGCAGTAAAAGCAGAGATGGTGGTAGTGGCACTCCTGTCAGCAGATCTCTCCCCAAGTAAAACCAGTCTAACTAATCTATGGGTAAATGCTACCCTTCTCCCCTGCAGATTGCCATTAAACCAAGCTCTCTGAGCAAAATGAAGACCATCTTTACCCAGGAGATCTTCATTGAGCAGGTACTTCATATACACAGCCACATGTCCACAGTTAGCTTCATCTTTTTAGATTACATATTTCTTAAAGATGTACATACTGTATGTTGTTTATTTGCGATACAGTGCAATAGTATTTCATTTGTAATTTGGACTGAATTGGTTCTTCATCCATAGTATTGGCCAGATGTATTGATATTCTATTGGTTGTTGTCCAGGTGGTCACTGCCCACGCTGTGAGGGTGGCGGTTACCAACAACCTGTGTGCCAACGTCACAGGCTTCAGCAGAGCCTTCACCAAGCACAAGGTCTCCATCAAGTTAGGCCTTTCTCCAGTCTGTGGTTATGTTATTGGCCTCATGCCTTTTCTCTTCATTCATGGCTTCATCTGCTGGCTATTTCCAGTTAGCTTTGGTGAGCAGCATGGCTTTGGTGAGCAGCATGGAGAATTCCACCTGATATATTTTGAGACATGGGAATGAGAACTCACACCTGATCAATTGTTTTTACTGGTGCTGGTCTCTTGCTACAATAGCCTATACAACAAATACATATCGATATACTAGGGATGTGCATCTTTCTCTTTCAAGGTGATTAGATGTGTATCTACACATGAGCTCCGATACGATACAGGATCGTTACGTTTTAGTTCAAAATGTTTCGATGTGGTTCAGTTTGATTAGAGAACGAATCAATGCACTAACATTTGTTGCATAATCACATTCATTTACTATTCTAAATTAAAATCTCCTGCTGATGGAGCTCATGACCTGGGCCTGTCTGAGCTGACGTGTGTGTGTGTGTAAATTATTTATGTCTGGTGTATGTACTATGTTGGCAGCTGAGCCATAAGGGAGACTAACCGCTACCACTATCAGATTAGGGAGGGGCAGGCAATGTAGCCTATATTTTTTTTGTCTCCCACTTTGGTTCTGAAATCACTATCACCCACTAATTGTTGTCATTTTTGCAGATTAAGTGTTTGCGCTAGTAATGTGTCCATATTTATCGTTTACAAATTAGCTATGACATTCTGTCCAAACAGATCTGTGAGGAAGGTGGATCATTTTAAATATGCTATTGGACCATAAACAGATTTGGCTAATTTATCTATGCAGTCCAAAGAATGATGATCAACGCTTTTTGGAAAATATATATAATAATTTGGTGGAAGATTATAATATGTTTTTAAGTACCTCAATGGACTGTAAAGGAAATATGACTACAAACTATCACCCTCATGCACTTAAGGAAATCACAAATATCATGGATATATTAGAACTAGTGGATATATGGAGGCTTAAATATCCTGACCTAGTGAAATATACATAGTGGGGGCTCAATGAAGCTAGTCGTCTCGACTACTATCTTATGTCATTCTCCCTGGCACCAAAAGTTAGTGTTGATAGGGGACAGAATGCGGTCGAACCATCAAATAATTGGCATACACATTACTCTTACAGAATTTCCACATGGGTGAGGATATTGGAAATGTAATCAAAGCCTACTGGATGACAACTTGTTTTTAACCTTCTACATAACATAGGTACAGCAGGTCCCCTTATTGTATGACACATTCAAATGTGTCTCAAATGTGTCTTTAGAGGCCATTCAATTCAATACTCCTCTTTAAAAAAAAAAAGTAGGTCAAAAGAGTTCATATTAACAGAGAAAATAGAGGGGCTAACAGTACAGATAGATGGCAATAAAAACGAACATGAGAGGCACATAATAAGTTAAAGGAAAAACAATATTTTTAAGAGGAAGCAAAGTACTTTTAAGCATATGTTTTCATTTCAGTCTCCTCCATCTCCACTAACTGAAGTTAATTGGAAGGATATTTTTTTTTCTATTAATAGTGTAAAATTAACAGCTGTTTAAAAAGGTCAAAATATGGAAGAGGATCTTCTTGACGCACTCAAAGCCTTTTAAGTCCGGGAAAACACAAAGGGACTCGTTTATAAACGTCGCGTAGGCACAAAAGAAGGCGTACGCCACTTTCTAAGCAAACTTTGGGATTTATAAAATAACAAACTTGACGGAGAATGTGCGGTCCTTTAACCCATACGTACGCACGTGAACTGGAGAAATTAGAAACTGCGATGAAACTCGAGAAACGGTTTGAAATTGATATCATTGTGTAAAATAAATTGAAATATTACCTCACGTATTATATAAGAAGAGTTCCCTGGAGTGCACACAAAAAACATGATTTAGGATAATAAATACAAATGGAGATATCTGTTTTTGCAAAAGAACTTGGCTTATGAGCCGGTTCCGATTACCAAGAGCTGTTCTTTTGGATCTCTGTGCTGTATTGGGGCCCAGCTTTACAGAGAAGCACCGCAGAAACCAAGCTGTGCCTGTCTCACTTCAAGTCCTGACAACCCTTGGATTGGCACAACCTTTACCCGCGTTGTGCCAGACGTGTTAGGAGGTATAATTGGATACTCTACATAGTTTCCTTACACGGTGGGTGAATAGGCAAATAAAAAAGTGCAATTTTTCAGCAATGTCCGGTTTCCCAAATGTAATCGATGCTATTGACTGCACTCTTGTTGCTATGAGGGCACCGAGTGAGAATGAATTTGCTTTCATTAATAGAAGCATTATCATTCTTTTAATGTCCAAATCATATGTGATGCGGACATGGTACTGACTAATGTAGTGGCTCGGTGGCCTGGTTCAACCCATGACTCATTCATATGGAGAAACAGCAGTGTTGAGGCCGGAGCTTTGTGTGATGGCTGGCTTCTAGGTTCGGATGAGTAATGTAGAAATTCTAAATCGATTGCAATTTTTCTCTACTGCAGTGCCTAACCCATTCACTAACCTTGCAGGTGACAGTGGATATCCCCTCAAGCGGTGGCTGCTCACCCCTTTCGCCAACCCGCAGAGGAGAGGAACTACAATGTGCGCCATTGCCAGTTACGCCCTGTTGTGGAGCGCACCCTCGTGCTTCTGAAGGGCAAATGGCGATGCCTCGATTCCTCAGGCGGAAACCTTTTTATACAAGCCTGAAAAGGTCTGCAACGTTGTGAGGGCGCGTGCTGTGCTACATAATGTGGCACAGCTAAGGAATGTGGCTTTACTCGCTGACGCTGTTGGTTATGTTGGCCCTGACCCCTATCCCCAGGCGTTTTAACCAAACGCAGCAGCCGTGCGCCAGCGTGTGGATGTGATGCGTCACTTGTAAGAACACAAGGTATGATAACAAATAACACTATTTATTGAGTAATTTTTTCATTGTACAGCTTATGTCACACAAAACATTTCTTATTTCCTTCAACTCCTTGTTAATAGCGTCGATGGTGTCTCTTTGCATTTGCAGGACTGCATCTGTGAGGACACGGCCAATGGAGGGTTGTGACGCACGAGGTGCAGTGGGCACCTGCTCACCTGCTCAGCTACAGCACCACCGACCCCGCTGGTACACGCAGCAACTAAAAACAATAGAAAATGTCACAATAGTTTGTGAAAATAAATGTTAAACACAACTTGAATGCATTTGGTTTACTCTTTTCAAACGTGGGAATACTAATTGCATACCTGGATCATCCGGTGTGTCTTACGTCCATGTCCCCCTCCACCTCGCTCATCAAGGGGGTTGAGATCCGGTGTCCCCTTTCCCCCGCCAATGGCACAAACACTTTGTCTGTGTAAGGCTATGCGCCTTTTGGCCTCCACTTTTATGTCGGACCACTTCCGACTCCTGGATGCTGGCCTTCTAGGCAGAGTTGCAAAGAAAATGCCATATCTCAGACTGGCCAATAAAAATAAAAGATTAAGATTCTTTTTATTCTGGTTCGAGACCGTTTGGGCTGTTCTGTGAAGGGAGTAGTACACAGCGTTGTATGAGATCTTCAGTTTCTTGACAATTTCTCGCATGGAATAGCCTTAATTTCTCAGAACAAGAATAGACTGATGAGTTTCAGAAGAAAGTTATTTATGTCTGGCCATTTTGAATCTGTAATCGAACCCACAAAGGCTGATGCTCCAGATACTCAACTAGTCTAAAGAAGGCCAGTTTTATTGCTTCTTTAATTAGAACAGTTTTCTGCTGTGCTAACATAATTGGAAAATGGTTTTCTAATGATCAATTAGCCTTTTTAAAATGATCAACTTGGATTAACTAACACAATGTGCCATTGGAACACAGGAGTGATGGTTGCTGATAATGGGCCTCTGTATGCCTACATAGATATTCCATAAAAAATCTGCTGTTTCCAGCTACAATAGTCATTTACAACATTAACAATGTCTACACTGTATTTCTGATCAATTTGTTGCTATTTTAATGGACCAAAAAAGGTGCTTTTCTTTCAATAAACAAGGACATTTACAAGTGACCCCAAACCTTTGAATGGTAGTGTGTATCAAACAGTTTGATGTACTCAGAGGTCTGTTATTAGCATGTTTTAGTCTACCATTTTTATAGGAGTGGTTATCAGGTACTCAGCAAGAAGGTCTGATTTCACTATTGCTGAAATAGGACCCAGGTGGTAAATATAAAGATCCTGCCCAGCTAAAAAAACTTTATTTTTCACTTCAGTGTTGTGATGTGCAAATTCTATCAAAATGCATAGTGCATACAATTATAAAGGTATTGTAGGATATTATTCATCTTAACCAGACAGGTTTTACATGGACAATACATTAGAAATAATATAAAACAAGTACTGGAAACAGTGGAACACTATGAACAATCTGGGAAAACAGGCCTGGTATTCATAGCTGATTTTGAAAAGGCCTTTGATAAAGTATGACTAGAATTTATATATAAATGCCTGGACTATTTTAATTGAGGAAAATCTCTTCTAGACATCAGGACTGCGATTACTCACCATGGACTAGCAGGATCCTTTTTTCCCTTTCATGACTCTGATGAGCCCAATCCGAAGGATATACTGCTTCCTCGGGAACAGGCCCCGATCTGCGTGAGGAGGAGGCCGAGAAAGAGGGCTGCCTTCTGAGAATTCGTAGGCGATCGAATAAACCCCCACTTCCCTCCATTCTGCTAGCAAATGTGCAATCTTTGAAGAATAAAATCGACAAGCTACGCCGAAGATTAAACTACCAATGGGCCGTTAAAATCTGTAACATCTTATGCTTCACGGAGTCATGGCTGAACGAAGACAAGACAATATCAACATACAGCTGGCTGGTTATATGATGTACCGGCAGGATAGAACAGCTGGGCAATCTATGTATTTTTGTAAACAACAGCTGGTGCACGATATCTAAGGAAGTCTCGAGCTATTGCTCGCCTGAGGTAGAGTATATCATGATAAGTTGTAGACCACACTATCTGCCTAGAGCATTTTCATCTGTATTCTTTGTAGCTGTTTACATACCACCATAGTCAGAGGCTGGCACTAAGACAGCATTGAATGAGCTGTATTCCGCCTTTAGCAAACAAGAAATCAAATCAAATAACATTTTATTTGTCACATACACATGGTTAGCAGATGTTAATGCGAGTGTAGCGAAATGCTTGTGCTTCTAGTTCCGACCATGCAGTAGTATCTAACAAGTAATCTAACAAATTCACAACTACCTTATACACACAAGAGTAAAGGAATGAATACGAGTATGTACATATAAATATATGGATGAGCGATGGCTGACCGGCATAGGCAAGATGCAGTAGATGGTATGGAGTACAGTATATACACATATATGAGATGAGTAATGTAGGATATGTAAACATTATATAAATGGCATTGTTTAAAGTGGCTAGTGATACATTATTTCATCCAATTATAATTATTAAAGTGGCTAGAGATTTGGGTCGATGGCCGAACGGCATAGGCAAGATACAGTAGATGGTTTAGAGTACAGTGTATACATTTGATATGAGTATGTCGGATACGTAAACATTATATACAAAATTGTTTAAAGTGGCTAGTGATACATTTGTTACATCCAATTCCTATGTTTAAAGTGGCTAGAGATTTAAGTCAGTATGTTGGCAGCAGCCACTCAATGTTAGTGATGGCTGTTTAACAGTCTGATGGCCTTGAGGTAGAAGCTGTTTTTAGTCTCTCGGTCCCAGCTTTGATGCACCTGTACTGACCTCGCCTTCTGGATGATAGCGGGGTGAACAGGCAGTGGCTCGGGTGGTTGTTGTCCTTGATGATCTTTTTGGCCTTTCTGTGACATCGGGTGGTGTAGGTGTCCTGGAGGGCAGGTAGTTTACCCGGTGATGCGCTGTGCAGTCCTCACTACCCTCTGGAGAGCCTTACGGTTGTGGGCGGAGCAGTTGCCGTACTCAGGCGGTGATATAGCCCGACAGGATGCTCTCGATTGTGCATCTGTAAAAGTTTGTGAGTGATTTTGGTGACAAGCCGAATTTCTTCAGCCTCCTGAGGTTGAAGAGGCGCTGTTGCGCCTTCTTCACCACGCTGTCTGTGTGGGTGGACCAATTCAGTTTGTCCGTGATGTGTACGCCGAGGAACTTAAAACTTTCCACCTTCTCCACTACTGTCCCCTCGATGTGGATAGGGGGGTGCTCCCTCTCCTGTTTCCTGAAGTCCACGATCATCTCCTTTGTTTTGCTGACATTGAATGAGAGGTTATTTTCCTGACACCACACTCCGAGGGCCCTCACCTCCTCTCTGTAGGCCGTCTCGTTGTTGTTGGTAATCAAGCCTACCACTGTAGTGTCGCCAGCAAACTTGATGATTGAGTTGGATGCGTGCTTGGCCACGCAGTCATGGGTAAACAGGGAGTACAGGAGAGGGCTGAGAACACACCCTTGTGGGGCCCCAGTGTTGAGGATCAGCGGGTGGAGATGTTGTTTCTACCCTCACCACCTGGGACCGCCCGTCAGGAAGTCCAGGACCCAGTTGCACAGGGCTGGGTCGAGACCCAGGGTCTCAAGCTTAATGACGAGCTTGGAGGGAACTATGGTGTTAAATGCTGAGCTGTAGTCGATGAACAGCATTCTTACATAAGTATTCCTCTTGTCCAGATGGGTTAGGGCAGTATGCAGTGTGATTGCGATTGCGTTGTCTGTGGACCTATTGGGACGGTAAGCAAATTGGAGTGGGTCCAGGGTGTCTGGCAGGATGGAGGTGATATGATCCTTGACTAATCTCTCAAAGCACTTCATGATGACGGAAGTGAGTGCTACGGGGCGATAGTCATTTAGCTCAGTCACCTTAGCTTTCTTGGGAACAGGAACACTGGTGGCCCTCTTGAAGCATGTGGGAACAGCAGACTGGGATAGGGACTGATTGAATATGTCCGTAAACACACCAGCCAGATGGTCTGCGCATGCTCTGAGGACACGGCCAGGGATGCCATCTGGGCCGGCAGCCCAGCTCACTTACTTCCGGCGCCGACAGAGATGGCAGCCTCGCTTCACGTTCTCAGGAAACCATGCAGTATTTTGTTTTTTTATGTATTACTTCTTACATTGTTACCCGGGAAATATTAAGTTTTATTACATACAACCGGGAGGAACTATTGGATATAAGAGCAACGTCAACTTACCAACATTACGACCAGGAATACGACTTTCCCAAGAAAACACTCACCCAGAGGCAGCGCTCCTAGTATCCGGGGTCTTTAATGCAGGGAAGCTTAAATCTATTTTACCAAATTTTTATCAGCATGTTAAATGTGCACCAAGAGCAAAAATAATTCTGGACCACCTCTACTCCACACACCGAGACGCATACAAAGCTCTCCCTCGCCCTCCATTTGGCAAATCTGACCATAATTATATTCTCCTGATTCCTGCTTACAAGCACAATTTAAAGCAGGAAGCACCAGTGACTAGATAAATAAAAAAGTGGTCAGAGGAAGCAGATGCTAAGCTACAGAACTGTTTTGCTAGCACAGACTGGAATATGTTTCGGGGTTCTTCCGATGGCATTGAGGAGTACACCACATCAGTCATTGAATTCATCAATAAGTGCATCGATGACGTCGTCCCCGCATTGACGTACATACATACCCCAACCAGAAGCCATGGATTACAGCCAGCATCCGCACTGAGCTAAAAGCTAGAGCTGCCGCTTTCAGGGAGGGGACTCTAACCCGGAAGCTTATAAGAAATCCCGCTATGCCCTCCGACGAACCATCAAACAGGCAAATACAAGACTACGATCGAAACGTACTACACTGGCTCCGACGCTCGTCGAATGTGGCAGGGCTTGCAAACCATTACAGACTACAGAGGGAAGCACAGCCGAGAGCTGCCCAGTGACATGAGCCTATCAGAAGAGCCAAACTACTTCTATGCTCGCTTCGAGGCAAATAACACTGAAACATGCATGAGAGCACCAGCTGTTCCGGAAGACTGATCACGCTCCGCAGCCGATGTAAGACCTTTAAACAGGTCAACATTCACAAGGCCGCTGGGCCAGTCGGATTACCAGGACGTGTACTGCGAGCATGCGCTGACCAACTGGCAAGTGTCTTCACTCACATTTTCAACCTCTCCCTGTCCGAGTCCGTAATACCAACATGTTTTAGGCAGACCACCATAGTCCCTGTGCCCAAGGACACTAAGGTAACCTGCCTAAATGACTACCAACCCGTAGCACTCACGTCTGTAGTCATGAAGTGCTTTGAAAGGCTGGTCATGGCTCACATCAACACCATCATCCCAGAAACCCTGGACCCACTCCAATTTGCATGCCGCCCCAACAGATCCACAGATGATGCAATCTCTATTTCACTCCACACTGCCCTTTCCCTCCTGGACAAAAGGAACACCTATGTGAGAATGCTATTCATTGACTACAGCTCAGCATTCAACACCATAGTGACCTCAAAGCTCATCACTAAGCTAAGGACCCTGGGACTAAGCACCTCCCTCTGCAAACACCTCCCCTGGACTTCCTGACGGGCCGCCCCCATGTGGTAAGGGTAGGTAACAACACATCCGCCACGCTGATCCTCAACACAGGAGCCCCTCAGGGGTGCGTGCTCAGCCCCCTCCTGTACTCCCTGTTCACTCATGACTGCACGGCCAGGCACGACTCCAACACCATCATTAAATTTGCAGATGACACAACAGTGGTAGGCCTGATCACCGACAACAACTAGACAGCCTATAGGGAGGAGGTCAAAGACCTGGCCGTGTGGTGCCAGGACAACAACCTCTCTCAACGTGATCAAGACAAAAGAGATGATTGTGGACGACAGGAAAAAGAGGCCTGAGCAAAACCTATTCCCCCTCAGGAGACTGAAAAGATTTGGCATGGGTCTTCAGATCCTCAAAAGGTTCTACAGCTGCACCATTAAGAGCATCCTGGTTGGTTGCATTACTGCCTGGTATGGTAACTGCTCGGCCTCCGACCGCAAGGCACTACAGAGGGTACTGCGAACGGCCCAGTACATCCCTGGGGCCAAGATTCCTGCCATCCAGGACCTCTATACCAGGTGGTGTCAGAGGAAGGCCCTAAAAATTGTCAAAGACTCCAGCCACCCTAGTCATAGACTGTTCTATCTGCTACCGCACGGCAAGCGGTACCGGGAGCGCCATGTCTAGGTCCAAGAGGCTTCTAAACAGCTTCTACCCCCAAGCCATAAGACTGTTGAACATCTAGTCAAATGGCTACTCAGACTATTTGCAGTGCCCCCCTCACCCCCTCTTTACACCACAGGTACTCTCTGTTGTCATCTATGCATAGTCACTTTAATAACTCTACCTAAATGTACATACTACCTCAACTAATCCGATGCCCCCGCACATTGACTCTGTATCGGTACCCCCCCTGTATATAGTCTTGCTATTGTTATTTTACTGCTACTTTTTAATTACTTGCTCTTATTCTTGTCCATATTTTTCAAAAACTATTGTTGGTTATGGGCTCGTAAGTAAGAATTTCACTGTAAGGTCTGTTGTATTTGGCGCATGTAACTAATTGATTTGTAAGTTAGCTATAGTAACCCCAAGTGTAAAATGGTAAATAATGGCTACTTCTCAGAGACTGTCAAGAGGAGTTAAACAGGGTTGTCCACTATTGGCATATTTATTTATTATGACCATTGACATGTTGGCTATTAAAATCAGATCAAACAATAATATCATGGGGCTAGAAATCCAGGACTTAAAAACAAAGGTGTTATTGTACACTGACAATTAATGCTTTCTTTTAAATCCACATATCCCCTCATCAATCTACACACAATACCCAATAATGACATAAAGGTTGTTAATTTGTTTTGCAAATGTATATAAAAAAGAAAAAACGGATAACATTTTACGTAAGTATTCAGCCCCTTTACTCAGTACTTTGTTGAAGCACCTTTTGGCAGTGATTACAGCCTTCTTGGGTATGAAGCTACAAGCTTAGCACACCTGTATTTGTTTTGGATGGGGAGTGTCGCTGCGCAGGTCTTTTCAGGTCTCTCCAAAAAGTTTCTATCGGGTTCAAATCCGGACTCTGGCTGGGCCACTCACCGACATTGAGACTTGACCCGAAGCCACTCCTGCGTGGTCTTGGCTGTGTGCTTAGGGTCTTTGTCCTGTTGGAAGGTGGCCCTTTGACCAAGTCTGACATACTGAGTGCTCTGGCGCAGGTTTTCATCAAGGATCTCTGTACTTTGCTTTGTTCATCTTTCCCTCGATCCTGACTAGTCTCCCAGTCCCTGCCGCTGAAAAACATCCACACAGCATGATGCTGCCACCACCATGCTTCACTGTAGGGATGGTGCCAGATTACCTCCGGACGTAAAGCTTGGCATTCAGGCCAAAGAGTTCAATATTGGTTTCATCAGACCAGATAATCTTGTTCCTCATGGTCTGAGAGTATTTAGGTGCCTTTTGGCTGCAGCGATGGTTGTCCAACTGGAAGGTTGTCCCATCTCCACAGAGGAACTCTGTAGCTCTGTCAGAGTGACCATCGGTTTCTTGGTCACCTCCCTGACCAAGGACCTTCTCCCCAGATTGCTCAGTTTGGCCGGGCGGCCAGCTCTAGGAAGACTCTTGGTGATTACAAACTTCTTCCAGTTAAGAATGATGGAGGCCACTGTGTTCTTGGGGACCTTCAATGCTGCAAAATGTTTTGGTACCCTTCCCCAGATCTGTGCCCCAACACAATCCTGTCTCAGAGCTCTACGGACAATTCCTTTGACCTCATGGCTTGGTTTTTGCTCTGACATGCACTGTCAACCTTATATAAACAGGTGTGTGCATTTCCAAATCATGTCCAATCAATTGAATTTACCACAGGTGGACTCCAATCAAGTTGTAGAAACATCTCAAGGATGATCAATAGAAACAGCATGTACCTGAGCTCAATTTTGAAAATAAGGTATTTCTGGTTTTATAAATTTGCTAAAATTTATACAAACCTGGTTTTGCTTTGTCATTATGGGGTACTGTATGTAGATTGATGAGGATTTTTAAAAACGTTATCCATTTTAGAATAAGACTGTAATGTAACAAAATGTGTAAAAAGTCAATGGGTCTGAATACTTTCCGAATGCACTGTTTATGGGGGACACACCCATCCCAGTTCTACAGATTGTTCTGCGAACAGACAATCATTAGATCACTTGTTTTGGTACTGCCCATATGTAGCTTGTTTTTGGTCGGTGGTTCAGGAATGGCTGAAAAATCACAACATTTATCTAAAGGTAGCTCTGCAAATAGCACTGCTGGGTGACTTGAAAAGCTGTACTCAATCTATCAATAATATATTAATACTCTTGTCATCTTTAAAAATGTTCATCTTTAATTTACAATCTGTAGAAACTATGAGAGTAGAAAGGTTCAAAACTTTAATGAAACATCACAGTACAGTTGAAACATATATGGCAAGTTGCAGCGACAAGAGGGGGTTATATATATATTTTTTTTAAAGAGCCCACAATCTATTTTACTAGCTTACTTTAATCCGGTAAAACACAATTTTCAATAGGTTGTCACTCAACTAATTAAACCTAATATCACGTAAGCCATGTTAGGGTTTTAATGCTAAAGGTGCCGCAGAGATGTAGTCAGCCCACAAAGCTGGGCACACTGTGCAGTTTGACAAGGCTATTGGTATTACCTGGAGTTGTTTGTCATGCAAAATGACTTGGAGATCAATGACTGGCTAAACAGTTACATCCAGTTAGACACTGAAGGAGAGGATGAATCAGTTGTGACGGAAGATGAGGTCGGAAACTAGAAAGAATGTAATATGAGAAAAAATACATTTCTAGAATAAACTTTTGTGAACTGGCGGTTCGTAAAGTTTAAATCTGTTTTCTGACCAATGCATGCTACATTTTTGATCGGTTTGGGGTCTGCGGTAAAATGCACTTGTATCTTAAACATTTTAATCTGGGACCGATGCGTATTTGCGAATCATTACATCCCTATAATATACACATTGATGCTGTTGTACTCCATCTTCTCTCCTATAGGACTGGAACTGAGACGTCCACTCCTCTCCTCACCCAGCTGCTGCCCCTCATCAATGTCTACATCAAATCCATCCTCACCCCGGGCCTCCAAGGCCAACACCAAGGCCGTCAACTCCAAGGCCACCAATCACCAAGCAGGAGGTCCTCACCGTCTACCAGGGCTCAGCTGGGATGAGGGTTGTCACTACAGAAACGCATCTACACAAACACACAGTAACCAAAGGGTTAACTATGCTGTAAATCAGTACAGATTTATACATTTGTTCTCAATTGAATTGGAGGTCAAAACCCATTTCATCAATGGCTAATAATTAGAAAAACTTGTAGGGTTGCAAAATTACAGTACATTTCCCCAAATTCCTTGGTTTTCCAGAGATCCTGTTTGGAAGATTCCAGAATTCCTGCTTATTCCCTCCTGATTCCGTGAATCTTCCACCTGGGATTTTTGGAAAGACAGGGAATTTTGGGAAATTTTGCATCCCTAGAGTCGCATCAACCAATCTCAATTAATAGCCCCCAGATAGTATGTCCCCTCTCTCACACACACACACAGACATTTTCAACATCAAATGATAGTTGGTCTGTTTCAATTAATGCAGTCATTCGTTATGTTTGGAGGCCATTGGGAGTAAATTGCCTTCAATATCATTATGGTCTCCCCGAGCTATTGGGCTGTCAGCAGCCACTGACTGATATGATATTTAATGATGTCATACATCAGCCATGCCGTATAGATGTCCCGTCATCCACTTGATTCTTTTATTCTGCCTTGGTCGCCCTAGAAGGAGAGGCCATTTGTCGCTAGTGGTCTATTGGCCCTGCAGTGTAGAACACTGCGGTGACCTGCCCCTGACCTCTACTTGTCTCTTTCTCTCCCTCTTCTCTCAGGTCTCGTTCTCTCCATCTCTCTCTCTCTGGCAGGGTGAGGGTGGTCGAGGGGTGCGTTCCAGATACAGCATCACCACACAGCTCCTCATCCTCTACTCTATTCTGTCCTATGAAGAGGCTCTACTGGCCAATACTAAACAACTCGGTACGTATCCTACTGTACAATATCTCCTCCTGGCTATGTACTATGGTGTATGCTACTCCCAAACTCCATTCATTCAGCCACACTTGGCTTCTCTCTGAGCCACCCTGTTGCTGCTTATTCTTCTCCTCCTCCTCTTTCATTGTTTTATCTTCCATTGAAGATGGTATGCTGTGTTTGAGAAGGTCAGAGAGAGAAAGTGTGTCAGGGAGCCAAGAGAAAGGCAGGCTTTGTCCTTTGTTGTTAAACTACTAGGAAACTCTCTATTGCTTGGGGGGTTTCCTTCCCCCAGCTTGGCTTTCTCTCAGGAGAGGTGTTACCTAGGGCTGTTGTGGTGATCATATTACCGCTACACCAGCAGTCATGAGTCAGTAAAATAATCTCCTCTTATGCACTAATGGCCTGGTACTCAGGGCTCTATAGTACCTCTAACTACTCTGACATCAATGCAAGTGCAATCTAAAATCACATCAAACATTTATCATCAAAAGAGTATTGTGCTTTTAAAACTCTCCTCACTGTGATTGATCAATTTGAAGAAAGAAGTTCAACAACAGGTTAAAACTGAGTGGAAAACATGGTCATTGTGGATGTTGTTTCAAAGCCTGTTTCAAACAATGAAATGGACAGTGCTTTCTAAGGTGATGATGATTAATTCAAGACACACATACACATATTAGAGCTTATGCATATGCTTAGGCCTATATATGAGCCCAAGCCTGAAAAAACTAAACTGAATTAAAATAATTATTGTGCGGTTATACATTACATAGCCTACTGCATATTACGCACGGCAGAAAAACATTAAAACAACTGATTTAAGATATATTTATTATGGATCTCTATACTCTTCCTGGGGTCCAGCTAAATTAAGGCAGTTTATAAAATTTTAAAAACATTACAGTACATTCACAGATTTCACAACACACTGTGTGCCCCCAGGCCCCTACTTAACCACTAACACACATCTACAGTACTAAATCCATGTGAATGTTATTGTGTGTATGCATGTGTCTGTGCCTATGTTTGTGTTGCTTCACAGTCCCCGCTGTTCCATAAGGTGTATTTTTATCTGTTTTTTAAATACATTTTTACTGCTTGCATCAGTTACTTGATGTGGAATAGAGCTCCATGTAGTCATGGCTCTATGTAGTACTGTGTGCCTCCCGTAGACTGTTCTGGACTTGGGGACTGTGAAGAGACCTCTGGTGGCATGTCTTGTGGGGTATGGATGGGTGTCCAAGCTGTGTGCTAGTCATTTAAACAGACGGCTCGGTGCGTCAACATGTCAATACCTCTCACAAATACAAGGTTAAAATACTTTCCATTTAACCTTAAATACTTTCCATTTAACCTTGTGTTAAATGAAAGACGCTGAGCATCTAAAAAGAGCTTTCCCCATTTCTCATCCTCAAAAATGAGACTAAGGTCATCATGCCACTTCATGCACACTTTCAGAGGTTCATCATTCCCCAACAGAGCTTGAAGACCAGAGTACATGTAGGAAATGAAACCTTTTACCCCTTTCCTTTCCAACCACAGTTTATCCGTTTTAGGTTTACTCATGGGCTGAATCCTACCTCCCTGCTGAGTGGCAATATAATGCCTAACCTGTAGGTACTTGAAGAAATGAGTTTGCGGTAACTGAAAATGAGATGCCAGTTGTTGAAAGGATAGTAGTTCACATTCTCTATAGAGATTAACAAATGTTTTAATTCCTTTGTTGAACCAAGACAATGTAATACCATCTCTCAGGGCTTTGGGTAAGATGGGGTTATTATAGAAAGGTGTTTGTTCATATATAGATTTAAGCCCTTCTGTTTGTTTACAGACTTCAATCCATATATTTAAAGTGTTTTTAATGAAAGGGTTGTTTATGAGACCTAGCAAAGCTTTAGGTGGGCTAATATAAGGTATAGATGCCAATGTAGCAGGGGTCAGACACTCCTCTATCTGTCTCCAAGAGGGTGAACTTGTTGTTGTATCTTGCCATACCCACACAGCCTTTAACTGAGATGCCCAGTAATACAGCTGGAAGTCAGGTAGAGTAAGTCCTCCTTCTGAGTATGGTTTGCATAAAGTTGAGAGTTTCACTCTGGGGGGTTTCCCTTTCCACAGAAATGAAGAAACCTTCCGATTAAGTTGTTTGAAAATACCTTTGGGAATAGGAAAAGGCAAGGTTTGAAAAAGGTACAAGAAATATGTTCATCTTTACACAATTGACCCGCCCGATAAGAGAAATTGGTAAATCCCGCCATCTATCCAATTCTTCCCCAACCTTTTTGAGAAGTGGAGTATAGTTCAGTTGATATGTCTTAGTAATTTCAGAATGAATTTGCAATCCAAGGTATGTCATTTTCTGTGGTTTCCAAGAAAATGGCTGGTCTAAGATTGGGTTCTGCATAGCTGCCCTGTTAAAAGGCATAATTATACTCTTCGATAGGTTTATTTTATATCCTGAAAAGGTCCCATATTCTTTCAGGATGTCAACTAATGTTTGGAGTGAAATTTCTGGTTTAGTGAGGTAAAGCAAAATGTCATCGGCATTTAGTGAGACCAGATGTTCACGCCCACCTATACGAACACCATGGATGGATGGATGAGATCTAAAAGCTTCTGCCAGTGGCTCGATGGCCAAAGAAAAAAGGGGCGGACTAACGGGACAACCCTGTCTTGTGCCACGTGATAGGGAGAACTGTGAGGAAATGTTTCCATTGGTCAGGATCTGAGCTACCGGACATTTGTACAGTAGTCTAATCAGACCAACATACTTAGGTCCAGTGTTCATCCTCTGTAAAACTTCAAACAGGTAGTTCCATTCTATGCGGTCAAAAGCTTTTTCCGCATCTAATGAAGCCGCCACTACAGACTCTTGGTCATTCTCTACATAATGCATAATATTAAATAATCTCCTGATATTATCAGGAGATGAGCGGTTTCTTACAAAGCCTGTTTGGTCCATATCAACCAAGTCCGGAATAACCTTATCCAGTCTAAGAGTTATGAGTTCAATAGAGTGTTCAATAGAGATATTGGTCTATACGACCCACAAAGCAGAGGACCTTTCCCAGGTTTTAACAAAACTGTGATCAGTGCCTGTTCAAGTGTGTCTAGGAGCTTTTCTGACTCTATGGCATAATTAAACATACTGCAAAGAGGCTCAATTAGTTTGGGTAAAAAGGATCGATAGAATTCAATAGGGAATCCGTCTAACCCTGGTGATTTTCCCCCAGCAGTGTTGAAAATGGATTCCCTAATTTCCTCTGATGTGATCTCTTTCTCCAAGTGCTCTCTATCCTCATCAGTTAAAGTTTGTAAGTTGAGTTTGTTCAAAAACTCATGCATTGTGGCAGGGGCATTCCCTTCAGACTTGTACAATGTTTCATAAAACTCCCTGAAGACTAGATACATTTCCTCAGGACTGTGAACAACTGTGTTATTGGGTAGCTTAATAGAGCTAATAACTCTACTAGCATCCTCTCGTCTTATCTGCCAAGCAAGCAACTTTCCTGCTTTATCTCCATGTTCGTAGTAGTTTTGTTTTGTTCTCCTAAGAGCATTTTCCGCTTTATGGGTCGTCAGGGTGCTATATTCCAGTCGCTTTGAGTCTAATTTTTGTAGAGTTGAGTCGTCAAATGTTACACCATGTTCATTTTCCAGATCTCTAATTTCATTCTCCAACGAATCTACTTGAGCCTTATACATCTTACGAGCACCTGAACTAAAGGATATGATTTGCCCCCTCAGATATGCAAGGAGAGCTTCCCATAAAAGTAGGGGGGGGGGGCAGAGTTGTTATTGTTGCTAACACATATGTCTATATGAGTGTTCAGAAATGTTACAAATGTGGGATTATTTAGTAAGTATGTGCCAAATCTCCATCTTCTTGATGGTGGTTGTGCTCTACTGACCGGTACTGAAGCCAGCAGGGCAGAATGATCTGATATACATCTTGGTAAGTACTTACACCCCGTAGTTAAACTTCCCTTGGCTGCAGGAATAAGAAATAAATCAATTCTAGAATAACTGTTATGGACAGGGGAGTAAAATGAGTATTCTTTAACTTTTTGGTTGTGAAATCTCCAGAAGTCTACAAGTCCAAAGTGTCTCATTTCTGCTTTTAAAATTTTAGCTGCCTGTGTGAGGTTGATACTATTAGAGGAAGATCTATCATTGGAAGGGTCGAGTACCAAGTTAAAATCCCCTGCCATTATTATCTCTGATGATGGGCACGTTAGCTTCAAAAAGATGTCTTGGTAAAATTTAGGATCATCATGGTTAGGCCCATACACATTCACAATGGTAATGGGCTCAGTGTTAAGGAACCCTTGAATGATCACAAACCTACCCCCTTTGTCTTTAATCTGAGATCGTATCTGAAAGGGGCAATGCTTATTAATGAGTATGGCCACCCCTCTTGCCCGAGTCGTGAAAGATGAATAGTACACTTGACCCACCCACTCTCTCTTCAGTTTATCGTGCTCAGAGTCAGTCAGGTTTGTCTCCTGAAGAAGAGCTATATCAACCTTACGCTGCTTTAGATAATTCAGAATGAGTTTGCGTTTGACTGGGCATTTAGTACCCCTAATGTTAAGTGTCATCAATGTATAGTTATTAGGTGCCGACATCTTTAAAGAAAATAAAAAATTGCATTGAGTGTATACAACTTGTACAAAATGAAATTATAAAAGTATAAAGTAGTAACCATCTCGTGAGCTAATACCCTGACCCTACCACAAACCCACCCAACCCCCTCCCCAACTGAGGGAGTTAAAGAACCCATATTCTTAGACGCTAGTCTTTAAGATGTACCTGCTATGCATATCGTCGCTCGAATTAGGTTAATTCTAAATTACATGTATATGGAATTAGAAGTACATTGACTGTTCCTTATAGCATGAAAATATTATTAGTTAAGTAACAAAATACAATTTGATTACAACAATAATGACCAGACTATTTAGCCCCACTTGAGCATGTCTCAACAACAACAAAAACCTTGGGTGCTTTCACAAAGCGATGACCACAAACGCACCCCAACAGGTCAGGAAAAAAGACATCAAGCTATGATGTATAAATGAAAACCTTTACCAGACGATAACTATCATCTCTCAAATATAAAATAGGGCCAAGCAGTTAAATAATCACCATCCTAATGAGTTCACCGTCCACCCAAAAATATTATATATACTAGCTATGATCCAACTTTACCTCGCTAGTCATTATCACGCTAGCCAGCCATCCAGCCAGTCGATCATATTTCGTTGCTTCCTCATGTGCTAACAGTTCACTATCCACTGTATCCAAGTTCAAAAGACAGTTCCTCGAGGTGTAGTAGACGTGAACAAGTCAGGAAGTTCTTTCCTCATGTATGTTTCAACCATCTTCACGGAGTCAAATGTGCGCTCACCATTCTTGGTTTCGACCCACAAAGTCGCTGGGTAGCGCAGGCCGTATCCCAAGCCAGCCTGACGCAGAAGTCTCTTCAGTGGGGAGAAAGCCATCCTCCTCTTGTGTAGTGTGGGAGAAAGACCCGGAAAGATCATGATTCTGGCATCTCCGTACTTGAGCTCTCCCTTTGCTCGGGCAGCAGAGAGGATGCGAACAGTGTCCTGGTACCGTAGAAATTTAATGACAATTGCCCTGGGTGCAACCTGGCCAGGCAGCCGCCTCCGTAGGGTGCGATGGGCCCTCTCGATCTCCAGTGGGTGCGCGGGAGGGGGTAGATCCAGAATTTTGGGAATCGATTCCTGTAGAAAGGAAATCGCGTCTCTTTCCCCCACCGCCTCTGGGAAACCTTGAAGTCTCAAATTCGAGCGCCTTTGGAAATTTTCGTAATAATCAAATTTCTCCTAGTTTAGAGATGGCGTCTTCCAACTTCTTGTATTTTTGGTCCACTTCCTCGCGGATGTCCAGGATGGCAGCCTGGTGGTCAGCATGGTCTTTTTCTAACTTTTTCGAACACACGACTGAACAGTAGTCCAAGCGTGACAAAATTAGGTCCTACAGGCCCTAATTTTGTCGCGCTTGGACTACTGTTCAGTCTGTTTGTGCTGTTAAAACCTCTCAGGGATTGCTGGGGCGCTAGCGCCCCAATCCCGACACTACCAGGTGAAATGTAAGGCGCCAAATTCAAAATCCAAAAGTTGAATTATTAAACATCCACCAATATACAAGTGTTCCATACTCATCAAAAGCTCTGTTTCTTGGCAATATCACAGCGTTGTCAGATTTCAAAAAGGCTTTACGGCGAAAGCAGCACATTTGATTGTTTGAGGGTAGCACCTCACATATTTTTCCCATAGCCATGAATCGATTAGCCATCATGGCACACACATTTCACAGCGAAAACAAATCAATTACCTGTTGAAGAACTTCTGCTGAGGTCATCCTAAGTGTCCAACGAAGACAATCCATGGTTCTTTTGTTAGGATTAACTTATACCTTGCCACCCACTCTGAAACTAACTGCTGCTCTTTGTTAAATGTTGCAGTCATTTCAGTCGCTGTAGTAGCTGACATGTATAGTGTTGAGTCATCCGCATACATAGACACACTGGCTTTACTCAAAGCCAGTGGCATGTCATTAGTAAAGATTGAAAAAAGTAAGGGGCCTAGACAGCTGCCCTGGGCAATTCCTGATTCTACCTGGATTATGTTGGAGAGGCTTCCATTAAAGAGCACCCTCTGTTCTGTTTACAGGTAACTCTTTATCCACAATATAGAAGGGGGGTGTAAAGCTATAACACAAGTTATTCCAGCAGCAGACTATGATCGATAATGTCAAAAGCATTCACTGAAGTCTAACAAGACAGCCCCCACAATCTTTTTATCATCAATTTCTCTCAGCCAATCATCAGTCATGTGCTTGTTGAATGTCCTTCCCTATAAGCTTGCTGAAAGTCAGTTGTCAATTTGTTTATTGTAAAATAGCATTGTATCTGGTCAAACACCATTTAAAAAAAAAAAGAAGTTTACTAAGGGTTGGTAACAGACTGATTGGTCGGCTATTTGAGCCAGTAAAGGGGCTTTACTATTCTTAGGTCGCGGAATAAACTTTGCTCCCCTCCAAGCCTGGGGGCACACACTTTCTTGTAGGCTTAAATTGAAGATATGGCAAATAGGATTGGCAATATCGTCCTCTATTATCCTCAGTAATTTTACATCCAGACCCCCGGTGGCTTGTCATTGTCAAAATATCACCTCTTCCACACTCACTTTACGGAATTCAAAATTACAATGCTTGTCTTTCATAATTTGGTCAGATATACTTGGATGTGTAGTGTCAGTGTTTGTTGCTGGCATGTCATTCCGAAGTTAGCTAATCTTGCCAATGAAAACAATCATTAAAGTAGTTGACAATATCAGTTAGTTTTGTGATGAATGAGCCATCTGATTCAATGAATGATGGAGCTGAGTTTTTTTCCAAAATCTAATTTAAGGTTCTCCAGAGCTTTTTTTACTACCATTCTTTGTCATTTATCTTAGTTTCATAGTGTAGTTTCTAATTTTTATTCCGTTTAGTCAAATTATTTCTCAATTTGCAATACGTTTTGCCAATTGGTTGTGCAGCCAGACTTATTTGCCATTCCTTTTGCCTCATCCCTCTCAACCATAGATGTCTTTGTTACATAATTGGTCTAGCCTATTCTCCAAAATTAAACCAATTCTATTAATCGCCTTTGAGTATGTATTGCATTATTATGCATACTGGATGGACTGGTTACCTTATGCTTACGCCCCAAACGTTCTTTGGATTTTGCAGGGCGGCTTTACATAGTTCGCCTACAATTATTGTGAATTAGTATTAGCCTAGTAATAGGGTATTGTTTTATATTTTCATAATTTAATAGGCTGACACGTTACCTCACTCTCTCTCTCCTTCATTCCTTTCTCGAACGCGCAGAGAGTGGGGCTGTCAACAGTTTAAGGAAATATGTTTTGTTGTGAAAACATGTAATTTATCGATGTTCCCGAACAGATTTCACTTGGTTTCCCGAATTAAGCACGGGGTAGTTGCAGGAACAGGGCTAGAGAGCCCATAGCATACAGAGTTTAGGCAGAATATCACCTGTCGCACAGCGAGAGGCTGCATGCTTCTCAAACAGTGCATGCTTCTCAAACAGGGGATGATGCATGGAGTGAACTAACCTACCCAGCATGATAAAAAAGAAAGAAAGTTCAGTTATATTCTTCTTACTATAAAATCCTATAATATTAAATAATGGCACGGGAATTACAGTGTAAGTATATCTTGTTTGCTAAATGAACAAGCTTACAGTCTATTGCATGGCGCAAATCCAGATAACATACAGTAGGCCAACTCATATTATGTTCTTCTGAAATACATTTTCTTCATATATTGTTTCTTTAGACCTGCCTGAAATAAATAATGGATTTATTGTGATGGTGTATATTAAAAATATTTTTGACTTTTTTAAATGTAGATGTTCCAAAGGCGCTCGGAGAGAAATTACAAGATTATGTTATAATACTGTTATTTTGCTAAATGGTTGTTTTATGCAACAGAATAGAGGTTTCTTCTAACTCTATTGTGTCTGTGTGATCTGAAAGTGGGCCTCTGGGGGGCTTCATGCTGAAAGAAGATTTACGATGTATTTGGGTGATAAACCTAACAAGACCACATTCCATAGCATGAGTCAATGTTTCTGTTCTATAAGGTACCAGGGAGAGATGGCTCGGGCCAGACCCTGTGAAATACATCCACAGGTACACCTCCAATTGACTCAAATGATGTCAATTAGCCTATCAGAAGCTTCTGAAGCCATGATATCACTTTCAGGAATTTTCCAAGCTGTTTAAAGGCACAGTCAACTTAGTGTATGTGAACTTCTGACCCACTGGAATTGTGATACAGTGAATTATAAGTGAAATAATCTGTCTGTAAACAATTGTTGGAAAAATTACTTGTCATGTCCTAACCGACTTGCCAAAACTATAGTTTGAACCTGTTATGCAGGGGCGGCAGTGGTCGGAGGTTTGGAGAGTCTGGCGTGCCCAATGTAAAATGCCTAGTACTCAGGCCCAGAAACTAGGATATGCTTAATTAGTAGTATTGGATAGGAAACACTCTGAAGTTTCTAAAACTGTTAAAGTAATGGCTGTGAGTATAACAGAATTGATATAGCAGGTGAAAATCTGAAGAAAATCCAACCAATATAAAAACAATTTTTTTTTAGCTCCCAGGCTCTTCCAATGTAAATTGCAGTACCAATGGCTTCCACTAGATGTCAACAGTCTTTATACAAGGTTTCAGGCTTGTTTTAAAAAAAATAACAAGTAGTTGTAGTTTTTCCAAGGTGAGCTCCATGACAAAAGTAGTGTTTTGGTGCGCGTGAATGAGGCCGTGCTCTTCGTTCTTTTCCTTTCCTATTAAACATACTAGTCTCAGTATTAAATATGATTGTTTATTTAGATATTAGAGTACCTGAAGATTAATTACAAACGTTGTTTGACTTGTTTGGACCAACTTTACCGGTAACATTTTGGATTTATTTGTCTGCATGTTGAACGAGGGGATTACTGAAATCAATGGCGCCAACTAAACATACTTTTTGGGATATAAAGAAGGACTTTATCGAACAAAACAACCATTCATTGTGTAGCTGGGACCCTTGGGATTGCGAACAGATGAAGATCTTCAAAAGTAAATTATTTATTTTATCGCTATTTGTGGTTTTGTGATGCCTGTGCTGGTTGATGTGGGGCGCTGTCCTCAGACAATCGAATGCTATGCTTTCGCCGTAAAGCCTATTGTAAATCGGACAACGCAGTTCGATTACCAAGATTCTAAGCTTTTGAATGACACTTGTATTTTCATGAATGTTTAATATTACAATTTTTTTATTTTGAATTTGGCCCTCTGCAATTTCACCAGATGTTGTCGACAGGTGTCCCGCTAGCGGGATGCGAGCCCTAAGAGGTCTTTTAACTCCTCTCCCCCCAGGCCTCCACTCAGCCTTGCTGCGTCTGCTGGCCACCAACTACCCCCACCTGTGTATGGTGGAGGACTGGGTGTGTGAGGTGGTGGTGACAGGAACCCTGCCTCTGCTCCGGTGGATGCTGCTCAGCACTAACGCCTGTAGATACTCCCAGACACAACTCCACAACGGTGAGACTGGAGAGGGTGAGGGAGTGTGGTGGGGAGAAGGATCGTGGAGTAGGAAGTGGGGAATGGGGTTTAGGGTTGGAGAGAAACAGTTATGGGAATGGGGAGTTTACATCTGATTTTATAGGGATTGTTTGTGCAGATCTAGAAAGAGCTCCATAAAGAGTCTATTGTGCAGAGTTGGGCTTTGGGAGAGGGAGTGTGGTGGGGAGGGGGATACAGGAGAGGCGGTATAGACTCAGTATTAGTGAGTGGGATAAACACAGGGTCATGTTATAAAGAGGACATTCAGATGGCTTTAGGAACAGTGTATTGTAATCCTGCAGTAAGGGCTTCAGTGTCTGGAGGATTATCATGCCTCTAATAGAGATTGAGCCCCCTGATGGACCATCATGTGTACGTCCCACATGGCACCCTATTCTCTCTATAGTGCAGTACTATTGTGGTAGTGCAATATGTAGGGCAAGGGTGCCATTTGAGACGCAAACCCTTGACTAAACACTTTCTCCATGTCACGGAATCAGCCCTACTACTCCTGCATAGCTCCAAGGCACAGCTAACCTAATGTAATGTCATCTGTAAAACTACATCTGATTAGGAGGGAAATAATCTACACACACTTTAATCCAACATTCAAAAGATATCTTTTTTTAAAACAATAAAATTCTAAATGAGAATCTTAACGTGGAGGATTTTTTTGTGGTTATGTAATTACACTGATGTGCCCCTGAAACAAGTAGCTGTTTTAATAAAAGGAGGAGAGGGAGAAAGAGGAAGGGACAGAGGGAGAAGGCCCAGAGGTGACGGGACGGTCTCCTGTATTACAGTAGACACAGAAAGAGGAATACAGAGAAAGAGAGGAGGGCTTCTACACTGCAGCAGAACTGAGGCTTGATGCTGCTCAGTGGAGGCTGGGATGCAAGCAGTGCTTTTATATCATGGTGATATTAACAGCCTCTGTTGGGGAGGTTGACCTTTTTAAGTGTATTACTCCACTGCAGAACAGTGAGGAGTTGACTAGCTCTCTTTCCTTTCTACCCATGCCATCTGTTCCCTCCATCCATGTTGATGTGAATAAACAGGACAAATGAAAGAAAGCCTCACCATTGACCTATGCTATATCACCTTCAAGCTGTTATCTGGTTTCAGATCAGTGGAGTGGAAGGAAAGGAGACTAGATTAAATCAAGCCACTCTATAACACTGGGCAAATTTCCCCAACCCAGAGACAGCCTAGTTCTAGATTATAAAATCCCTTAAAAGTGCTTTTTATTCAAGGAATAGGTTTTATTTGTGACTGGGGAAACCAACCCTAAATATACTGTATTAAGATTCCACTTATGTCTCCCACTAAATACTCTATCACCCTCTCTCCCCAGCCTTCCAGAAGGTTCTGACCAGTGGTCCTAGACTGATGAGGATGCTGGACCACCTGACCCTGCTGTCAGCTGGAGACCTGATCCCCTGTGTTGAGGCTCTGACGTGTAGCATGGGGCTCCTACTGGGCCCTGGGGTCCCAAGACGCATCCCCCAGACCCTCAACAAGCTCTGGATGGTCCTCAACACCGTCATGCCCCGCAGGTCAGCACTATAAATTTAGGGTTATGAGAAGGGCTGGCTCACTGGATAGTACGACCAGGGATGGGCCCAATTCTTGAGTGTAAATGTCATTGCATCCATTGTTTTAGATCCTAAATGAATGACATCTGGATAGGACTTCAGTCTCTCTGTGAAGTGATCCTAGTTAATGAATGCATCAGGGCTACTGGTAGGTCAGCTCTTCTGGCCTTCAGCCTCTGTGTGTTCATTGGTGGTGATAAGGGGGTTGACCCTCGCTGACCCATTGTCCACAGGAGCACAGAGCCACAGTCAGCAGGAGCAGGCAGGCAGACCAATCGATACCCACAAGCTAAGCTGCTCTGTAACCAGGAAAGCTCAGGGCAGGATAAAGGAGGGGTCTCTCCAGGGTTTGGGTTTAATGGATAGTTTTTTTCCTCTTCCTCCCCTCTGTACCCATCTGTGGTGGTACTGAATGGTGCGCAGGGAGGAAGGAGTGATGAAGTTGTGTCCATTGTGTCCTTGGTTTAATGGCTCCATTGGAGTTTTCAATGGGAAACTGAAAGATATTGCTAGCAATTGGATGGATTTGATTATCACAAAAATAAATCCACAACAGGCATGGCTAGTAGTAACTAAATAATAACTCAAAATTAACATTAAACTATCTTATTTTCATGCATTGAAAATGTAAATGTGTGTTCTTATTGGACAGGTTCAGGTACCTCACTGTTGTAGTGTCTCAAAACGTTTTCTGTCGACTGAAAATGCTCCTGCTTTCTGTCCCTGAATGAGTGTTGTAACTGGGTCATGTTCAGTTGGCCACAGCATAGCAAAACATTCTTCAACAGAAAACAAAAATGTGTTCTTATTGGACAAGTTCAAGTAACAACTTAGCATGTCAAAATTAAACGTGCCATGCTCTCTGTCCCTGTGTTACCCAGGTTGTGTGTGATGACGGTGAATGCGCTGCAGCCCTCAGTGAAGATGCTGAGGCAGCAGAGGTACACTCAGAACGACCTGATGGTGGACCCCCTCATCATGCTGCGCAGTGACCAGAGAGTCTACAGGTAGATGAGCACTTGGCACCTGTTTCTTTGCTTACTATTTTACTTTATATCACTATATTTGAGATTGTTGTACAATGAAAAGTGTTAAAGAAATTATTATTTATTATCAAATATTTTGTTTACGTATTTTTTTCAGGACAAAAAAAATGCTTACCGAGCCTGGATTATGTTTGACATTAATCAGATAATGAAGTATACATATAATATGTGAGTAAATTCACTAAGTGGGCAATTCCACTTTGTTTGACATACATTTTAAAGAGTCTCTGCATCACTCTGTAACTGTGGAATTGCCCATGTCTAAAATTTAACATATCTATTGTGTGTTATTTCACCACAAAATGTTTTTTTTTGTACATGTGAGTAAATAAACTGTTTGTCCCCAGGTGTCCCCCCCTGATGGACATTGTCCTCCACGTGTTGAACAGCTACCTGCTGGCCTCCAAGGCCTACCTCAACTCCCACCTAAAGGAGACCACAGACCCTCTCTAACCTGGGCCTAGGACAGGCTGGACAGCCAGACACACCAGAGGGACAGGGACAGACAGGGACAGACACACACTCATACATACGCACACACACAGTGTATAGTATGTCAGTCGATTTAGTTGTAAGTAGAATCCCACATGGTGTGTGTCTTGTGCTTTTTTCTGCCTCCAGGACAGTGCAGCAGTCCAGATCCTGCTGGAGGTGTGTCTGCCCACCTCAAAGGAGCAGCAGGGGCCCCTAAGGGCCGTGGCCAGGGGCGATGCTGGGAGCCTGCTGAGGAGGATGAGGGGCACCCCATGTCAATAAAATAAGAAGAGGGGAGGGTGAACCGAAGGGGGGGCAACTGTGACCTACGAGAGGTGCAGTGCCTCATCTGCTGTCTGCTGCACCAGATGTCCATTGCTGACCCCAAAATCGCCAAGCTGGTGCACTTCCAGGTAAACCCTTCTACTACGTAGAAGAGATGTTCTTGCCAAATTCTAAACTCAAATTCTAGCCCTTTTGTCGATAAGGCTCAGAGATCTGAAAGGATCATGTTGATATGATCACATGTCATGGCAGCATTTATTCATAACAAACAACATAACAAAATGGTGTCAACCATAAGATCATAAGTGTGCCACAGAAGTGCTGTTGTCAGTGATCTGTGCCTGAGTGGTGAGAGGGGAATCAGTTGCCTGCAGCCTGAATGACTGCAGCAGGCCCAGACAGTCCCAGTAGTAGGACGCTGCCATATGTTTCACTTCATCAACCCAATCCTGCCTCTCTGTCGCAGTAATCCTACATGCCTGGATCCATGCTGCGCACACAAGCTGCTGCTGCTGCTGTGTGTGTGTGTGCTTACATCACAAGACAGAAGAACCTCAGTCAAAGGCACCTCAGTCAAAGCCTGTCGCATGACTCGTTTTCATGCAAGTTTTTTCACTTGAGAAATATTGCACCAAACATCTTAGTTAGATGTAAAATTGCGTGACTTAGACCTAATTACAGATTTCTTGATTTATTTTTGGATGAATTCAGGCTATTTTGAGTAAGTGTGTACTGGATAGGTTGCTATGGCATCTCAATAAGAACAAACAGTAATATATATTTTTTTTTCAGACAAAGGTCTTTATAAGGTAGTGCAAGGCACAGATGTTCACTTCACCTAGCCGAGTTCTACTAGGAGAAAACCAAACCTAGTATGCAGGCGCCTGCTCTTCATTTAATCCTTTTTTTACTTTAATTTATTTCTCTTTTTGTCTCCTCTCACTTTCTCTCTCAGGGTTACCCTCAAGCTCTACTACCTCTGACCGTGTCAGGCATCTCCTCCATCCATATCTGCCTGGACTTCATCCCAGAGCTGCTGGCCCAGCCCCAGCTGAAGAAACGGGTAAGGCCCCCTACCCCCTCATCTGGCATCCAAGCCCACAACCCTGAGCTATATTAGCCCTGTGTCTTTGTCAGTGTTTTCTACTGAACAACAATATAAAGGCAACATGTAAAGTGTTGGTCCCATGTTTCATGAGCTGAAATTAAAGAAGAAATAAAATCACAGAAATGTTCTATATGCACAGAAAGCTTATTTCTCTAAAATGTTGGCCACAATTTAGCTTAGTGTCTTTGGAAAGTATTCAGACCCCTTGACTTTTTCCACATTTTGTTAGGTTATTCTAAAATTAATTAAATTGTTCTTCTCCCTCATCAATCTGCACACAATACCCCATAATGACAAAGCAAAAACAGCTAATTTATTTATAGAAATATCATATTTACAGAGTATTCAGACCCTTTACTCAAGCTTGGCACACCTGTATTTGAGGAGTTTCACCCATTCTTCTCTGCAAATCCTCTCAAGCTCTGTCAGGTTGGATGGGGAGTGTTGCTGCACAGCTATTTTCAGGTCTCTCCAGAGATGTTAGATCGGGTTCAAGTCCGGGCTCTGGCTGGGCCACTCAAGGACATTCAGAGACTTGTCCTGAAGCCACTCCTGTGTTGTCTTGGCTGTGTGCTTAGGGTCATTGTCCTGTTGGAAGGTGAACCTTGGCCCCAGTCTGAGGTCCTAAGCGCTCTGGAGCAGGTTTTCATCAAGGATTCCTCTGTACTTTGCTCCGTTCATCTTTCCCTCGATTCTGACTAGTCTCCCAGTCCCTGACGCTGAAAAACATGCCCACAGCATGATGCTGCCACCCCATGCTTCACCGTAGGAATTGTGCCAGGTTTCCTCCAGACTTGACACTTGGCATTCAGGCCAAAGAGTTTGATCTTCGTTTCATAAGACCAGAGATTCTGTTTCTCATGGTCTGGGAGTCTTTAGGTGCCTTTTCGCAAACTCCAAGCGGGCTGTCATGTACTGTCATTTTACTGAGGAGTGGCTTCCGTCTGGCCACTCTACCATAAAGGTCTGATTGGTGGAATGCTGCAGAGATGGCTATCTTTCTGGAAGGTTCTCCCATCTCCACAGAGGAACTCTAGAGCTCTGTCTGTGACCAATCCGGTTCTTGGTCACCTCCCTGACCAAGGCCCTTCACCCACGACTGCTCAGTTTGGCCGGGGGCCAGCTCAAGGAAGAGTCTTTTAAGAATGATGGAGACCACTGTGTTCTTGGGGACCTTCAATGCTGCATAAATTTTTTGGTACCCTTACCCAGATTTGTGCCTTGACACAATCCTGTCTCGAATCTCTACGGACAATTCCTTCAACTTCATGGCTTGGTTTTTGCTCTAACATGCACTGTTAACTGTGGGACCTTCTATAGACAGGTGTGTGCCTTTCCAAATCATGTCAAACAGGTGCACCTTAATAAGGCCACTCTAAAATGTGCAGTTTTGTCACACAACACAACGCCACAGATGCCTCAAGTTGAGGGAGCTTGCAATTGGCATACTGCCTGCAGGCATGTCCACCAGAGCTGTTGCCAGATAATTGAATGTTAATTTCTCTACCATAAGCCACCTCCAATGTCGTTTTAGAGAATTTGGCAGTACGTCCAACCGGCCTCACAACCGCAGACGGTGTGTAACCACGCCAGCCCAGGACCTCCACATCCAGTTTCTTCACCGGCGGGTGATGAAACTGTGGGTTTGCACAACCAAAGTGTACCCAAACTGTCAGAAATCGTCTCAGGGAAACTCATCTGCGTGCTCGTCATCCTCACCAGGGTCTTGACCTGACTGCAGTTTGGCGTCGTAACCGACTTCAGTAGGCAAATGCTCACCGTTGATGGCCACTGGCACTCTAGAGAAGTGTGCTCTTCACGGATGAATCCCGGTTCCAACTGTACCGGGCAGCTGGCAGACAGCGTGTATGGGGTCATGTGGGCGAGTGGTTTGCTAATGTCAACGTTGTGAACACAGTGCCCCAGGATGGCGGTGGAGTTTTGGTATGGGCAGGCATACGCAACAGACAACAAACCCAATTTGCATTTTATCGATGGCAATTTGAATGCACTGAAATATTGTTGTGCTATTCATCCGCTGCCATCACCTGTCGCAAGGACCTGTACACAATTCCTGTAAGCTGAAAATGTCCCAGTTCTGGCTTGCATACTCACCAGACATGTCACCCATTGAGCATTTTTTGGGATGCTCTGGATCGACGTGTACGACAGCGTGTTACAGATTCTGCCAATATCCATCAACTTCGCACAGCCATTGAAGAAGAGTGGGACAACATTCCACAGCCCGCAATCAACAGCCTGATCAACTCTGTCGGTCACACTACATACTGACTGGTTTTCTGATCCACACCCCTGCTTTTTTGTGACCAACAGATGCATATCTGTATTCCCAGTCATATGAAATCCATAGATTGTGGCCTAATGAATTAATTTCAATTGATTGATTTTCCTTATATGAACTGTAACTCAGTAAAATCTTCGAAATTGTTGCATGTTGCGCTTTTATATTTTTGTTCAGTGTACATCAATTAGTTTCCAGGCCAAAAACGTATACGGCCTGTATACATTTATAATTGAAACCCGTGTCTCTGGATGGAAAGGACTGGCATTAACTATGGTTATTTTCTCCCTCTATAGATCTTTGCCATCCAGCTGCTGTCCCACCTGTGTTCCCAGTACACCCTGCCCAAGTCCTTCAGCGTTGCCCGTCTGGCTGTCAGAGTCATGGCTACCCTGCTCACAGGTCAGCTCTCTCCCTCTATCCATATATCCATCTCCCTCCCTCCCTCTCCCATCTCTCTATCTTGTCATTGTTGCCCCTCTCTTTCCTCCCTTTACTATGTCTTACTTGCAGTGCCTCCCTTTCTGTACTTTGATATGTTACTGCCATCTCCTGGTGAGTCTCTGTTAGTGCAGTATTACTCATTATATATTTTTTTCTGTTTGTATTCACTTCCCTGCTGTTCATGATTTTTGTGTGTGTTTGTCTTTTTCATGCCCACTCTGCTGTGCCTGGTGGCGCCCTGCTGGTGCAGCTGGGACAGGTCTGTGCCTCTGATGTTGCCTCCAAGGCCAGGGATATCGACCCGCTCATACCCAGTAAGTTTGTGTGTGTTCATGATGCGCAGGTTGACTCCTAAACTACAGTCCCTGTGGTTATATCTGCAGGGAGGGCGGGTTTAGGGTCATGAAATATTGTGTGGATGAAGAGCGGCTGGGTGGTGGGCTGATTGAATAAAAAGAAAACAATGCATTAAAAATCCATTAATGTACAATTCATATCTATAGGCTACTTTTAGGTTTTTCTTTCATTATTTTTATCTGGCATTAGTGCGTAGCCTAAGTTTTAAGGGCTAACTGAATGCTCGCCAAATATACGGCTATTGCCAAATGCTTTTGGGCAGAAAAAGTTAACATCGATCCACTGAGGCAAAAAGGACAACGTCGTAGATTAATTCAACAAGAGAGAACCTGCAAATGGAGAGTTGAAAGTAAATTGAAGGGAAGGCCAGAACAGTAGCCTAATGTTTGGGAAAGATTTGATGAAGTGGTAAAAGAGGATGATAGCAGTGCCGGATATGTTATGTGTGATGATTGTGAGGCGCTATACAAATTTTAGTCACAAGATAGGGACTTCAAAATGGCACATCAAGGGAATTGTACTGTTCGGATGGGTTAAATGGAATGGTAGCCTAACTGAAATCTGGACACTAACTGTAAGTCTATAACCTCTCACATAGCCTAATATAATATGAACTCAGAATTAAGCTTTTGTTGCAGTAAAATGATACACCAAATATAGATTTTGCCTCGGGAACAGGAGTGGAGAAATGTTTTCAGCATCTTGAGAGAATTAATGTGTGATTAGGGGCCATCTGTAAAGGTGGCGCTGCTATCTTTATCAGCATCATAAAATCTGATAGTATTTCAACCACATAAAATAATATGCATCCAAGCTGAACTGAAATCATATCAAAAACATGTTGTGTAGTTTGAACAGCTTTTAATTTCCTAAAAACCAGTCGGGCTGTTATGAATGGGTTATTAGCCATTTGCGTGTGGGTTAACAAACAGCTGATCACTTGTGTTTGTCTGTGTGCCTTAGAATATACTATGCATCTCGTTCTAGTTGCCATGTTTCAGTCTTTTCCCATATTATTGATTGAGTAGTGTTGGCCCTAATTATTGGAGAAGCCGAAGACCATGACTTGGATTGATATTTTGGAATGCTTGCATAGATTTACTCATTAGCGTAATTACATCAGAGACAAATTAAGCAACACCTCACGGCACAACGCCGCTCCCCCATGTGACCTACTTGTTGTGTGTATATACAGACATGTATAGTCGGAAGTTTACATACACTTAGATTGAAGTCATTAAAACTAGTTTTTCAACCACTCCACAAATTTCTTGTTAACAAACTATAGTTTTGGCAAGTCGGTTAGGACATATACTTTGTGCATGACACAAGTAATGTTTACAACAATTGCTTACCAACAGATTATTTCACTTATAATTCACTGTATCACAATTCCAGTGGGTCAGAAGTTACATACACTAAGTTGACTGTGCCTTTAAACAGCTTGTAAAATTCCAGAAAATGATGTCATGGCTTTAGAAGCTTCTGATAGGCTAATTGACATCATTTGAGTCAATCGAAGGCGTACCTGTGGATGTTTTTCAAGGCCTACCTTCAAACTCGGTGCCTCTTTGCTTGACATCATGGGAAAATCAAACGAAATCAGCCAAGACTTCAGAAAAAGAATTGTAGACCTCCAAAAGTCTGGTTCATCCTTGGGAGCAATTTCTAAATGCCTGAAGGTACCACGTTCATCTGTACAAACAATAGTACGCAAGTATAAACACCATGAGACCATGCAGCCGTCATACCGCTCAGGAAGGAGACGCGTTCTGTCTCCTAAAGATGAACGTACTTTGGTTCGAATCAATCAATCCCAGAACAACAGCAAAGGATCTTGTGAAGATGCTGGAGGAAACCGGTACAAAAGTATCTATATCCATAGTAAAACAAGTTCTATATTGACATAACCTGAAAGGCCGCTCAGCAAGGAAGAAGCCACTGCTCCAAAACCGCCATAAAAAAGCCAGACTACGGTTTGCAACTGCACATGGGGACAAAGATCGTACTTTTTGGAGAAATGTCCTCTGGTCTGATGAAACAGAAATAGAACTGTTTGGCCATAATGACCATTGTTATGTTTGGAGGAAAAAGGGGGAGGCTTGCAAGCCGAAGAACACCATCCCAACCATGAAGCACGGGGGTGGCAGCGTCATGTTGTGAGGGTGCTTTGCTGCAGGAGGGACTGGTGCACTTCACAAAATAGATGGCATCACGAGGAAGGAAAATTATGTGGATATATTGAAGCAACATCTCAAGACATCAGTCAGGAAGGTAAAGCTTGGTCGCAAATGGGTCTTCCAAATGGACAATGACCCCAAACATACTTCCAAAGCTGTGGCAAAATGGCTTAAGGAGAACAAAGTCAAGGTATTGGAGTGGCCATCACAAAGCCCTGACCTCAATCCTATAGAACATTTGTGGGCAGAACTGAAAAAGCATGTGTGAGCAAGGAGGCCTACAAACCTGACTCAGTTACACCAGCTCTGTCAGGAGGAATGGGCCAAAATTCACCCAACTTATTGTGGGAAGCTTGTGGAAGCCTACCCAAAACGTTTGACCCAAGTTAAACAATTTAAAGGCAATGCTACCAAATACTAATTGAGTGTACGTAAACTTCTGACACACTAGGAATGTGACGAAATAAATAAAAGCTGAAATAAATAATTCTCTCTACTATTATTCTGACATTTCACATTCTTAAAATATAGTCGTGGTCCTAACTGACATAAGACAGGGAATTTTTACTTGAATTAAATGTGAGGAATTGTGAAACTGAGTTTAAATGTATTTGGCTAAGGTGTACGTAAACTTCCGACTTCCCCCCCCTCCCCTCTGTCCCTCAGGGTTGCAGTATCTGAAGGAACCCTGGGAGGTGTTGGTACCAGGAAGGGGTCAGTCCAAGCTGAGCCTTCCGCAGAGGGCAGCAGAGGAGCTGGGTGGTGCCGACCCAGATGTCCAGCTCTGCTACCGTATAGAAACCACCTTCATGGACATCATCGGCACCATCCTCCACGGGACTATAGACACAGAGACTTGCAGGTGGAGAAAGCACCGGGGCTGGAGCAGGGTTGTAGATTTAGATATGAGTGTTATTTTCCATATGTACTGTATGTTGTTGTGTGTATGTAATGTCAGTGTTTTGTAGGTATTGAAAGATACAATTTGCTATAGGTCTGTTTCCTTGACCACTGTGAAAAATTTTCACAGCTAAAATATGTGTTTTTATAGTAAACTTTATTTTCAGCAAACAACATGTGTAAATATTTGTATGAACATAAGATTCAACAACTGAGACATAAACTGAACAAGTTCCACAGACATGTGACTAACAGAAATTGAATAATGTGTCCCTGAACAAGGGGTCAAAATCAAAAGTAACAGTCATTATCTGGTGTGGCTACCAGGTGCATTAAGTCCTGCAGTGCATCTCCTCATCGACTGCACCAGATTTGCCAGTTCTTGCTGTGAGGTGTTACCCCACTCTTTCACCAAGGCTTCTGTAAGTTCCCGGACATTTCTGGGGGGAATGGCCCTGGCCCTCACCCTCCGATCCAACAATGGGATTGAGATCCGGGGCTCTTCTCTGGCCATGGCAGAACACTGACATTCCTGTTGTGCAGGAAATCACGCACAGAACAAGCAGTATGGCTGGTGGCATTGTCATGCTGGAGGGTCATGTCAGGATGAGCCTGCAGGAAGGGTACCAAGTCTTCCCTGTAACGCACAGCGTTGAGATTGCCTGCAATGACAACAAGCTCAGTACGATGATGCGGTGACACACCGCCCCAGACTCATTCCTGTAACGTGAATCTGACCATCACCCCTGGTGAGACATAACCGTGACTCGTCAGTGAACAGCACTTTTTGCCAGTCCTACAGTGAGGGAAAAAAGTATTTGATCCCCTGCTGATTTTGTACGTTTGCCCACTGACAAAGAAATGATCAGTCTATAATTTTAATGGTAGGTTTATTTGAACAGTGAGAGACAGAATAACAACAAAAAAATCCAGAAAAACACATGTCAAAAATGTTATAAATTGATTTGCATTTTAATGAGGGAAATAAGTATTTGACCCCCCTCTCAATCAGAAAGATTTCTGGCTCCCAGGTGTCTTTTATACAGGTAACGAGCTGAGATTAGGAGCACACTGTTAATTAAAGGGAGTGCTCCTAATCTCAGTTTGTTACCTGAATAAAAGACACCTGTCCACAGAAGCAATCAATCAATCAGATTACAAACTTTCCACCATGGCCAAGACCAAAGAGCTCTCCAAGGATGTCAGGGACAAGATTGTAGACCTACACAAGGCTGGAATGGGCTACAAGACCATCGCCAAGCAGCTTGGTGAGAAGGTGGCAACAGTTGGTGCGATTATTCTCAAATGGAAGAAACACAAAAGAACTGTCAATCTCCTTCGGCCTGGGGCTCCATGCAAGATCTCACCTCGTGGAGTTGCAATGATCATGAGAATGGTGAGGAATCAGCCCAGAACTACACGGGAGGATCTTGTCAATGATCTCAAGGCAGCTGGGACCATAGTCACCAAGAAAACAATTGGTAACACACTACGCCGTGAAGGACTGAAATCCTGCAGCGCCCGCAAGGTCCCCCTGCTCAAGAAAGCACATATACTTGCCCGTCTGAAGTTTGCCAATGAACATCTGAATGATTCAGAGGACAACTGGGTGAAAGTGTTGTGGTCAGATGAGACCAAAATGGAGCTCTTTGGCATCAACTCAACTCGCCGTGTTTGGAGGAGGAGGAATGCTGCCTATGACCCCAAGAACACCATCCCCACCGTCAAACATGGAGGTGGAAACATTATGCTTTGGGGTGTTTTTCTGCTAAGGGGACAGGACAACTTCACCGCATCAAAGGGACGATGGACGGGGCCATGTACCGTCAAATCTTGGGTGAGAACCTCCTTCCCTCAGCCAGGGCATTGAAAATGGGTCGTGGATGCGTATTCCAGCATGACAATGACCCAAAACACACGGCCAAGGCAACAAAGGAGTGGCTCAAGAAAAAGCATATTAAGGTCCTAGAGTGGCCTAGCCAGTCTCCAGACCTTAATCCCATAGAAAATCTGTGGAGGGAGCTGAAGGTTCAAGTTGCCAAATGTCAGCCTCGAAACCTTAATGACTAGGAGTGGGACAAGATCCCTCCTGAGATGTGTGCAAACCTGGTGGCCAACTACAAGAAACGCCTGACCTCTGTGATTGCCAACAAGGCTTTTGCCACCAAGTACTAAGTCATGTTTTGCAGAGTGGTCAAATACTTATTTTCCTCATTAAAATGCAAATCAATTTATAACATTTTTCACATGCGTTTTTCTGGATTTTTTTGTTGTTATTCTGTCTCTCACTGTTCAAATAAACCTACCATTAAAATTATAGACGGATCATTTCTTTGTCAGTGGGCAAACGTACAAAATCAGCAGGGGATCAAATACTTTTTTCCCTCACTGTATCTGGTCCAGCGATGGTGGGTTTGTGCTCATAGGCGATCGGTGATGTCTGGTGAGGACCTGCCTTACAACAGGCCTACAAGCCCTCAGCCTATTGCGGACAGTCTGAGCACTGATGGAGGGATTGTGCGTTACTGGTGTAACTCGGGCAGTTGTTGTTGCCATCCTGTACCTGTCCCGCAGGTGTGATGTTTGGATGTACCGATCCTGTGCAGGTGTTGTTACACGTGGTCTGTCACTGCGAGGACTGTAAGCTGTCCATCCTGTCTCCCTGTAGCGCTGTCTTAGGCATCTCACAGTACGGACATTGCAATTTATTGCCCTGGCCACATCTGCAGTCCTCATGCCTCCTTGCAGCATGCCTAAGGCACGTTCACGCAGATGAGCAGGGACCCTAGGTGTATTTTTTTGTGTTTTTCAGAGTCAGTAGAAAGGCCTCTATAGTGTCCCAAATTTTCGTAACTGTGACCTAAATCAAATCAAATTGTATTTGTCACATACACATGGTTAGCAGATGTTAATGCGAGTGTAGCGAAATGCTTGTGCTTCTAGTTCCGACCATGCAATAGTATCTAACAAGTAATCTAACAATTTTACAACAACTACCTTATACACACAAGTGTAAAGGAATAAATAAGAGTATGTACATATAAATATATGGATGAGCGATGGCCGAACGGCATAGGCAAGATGCAGTAGATGGTATAGAGTACAGTATATACATATGAGATAAGTAATGTAGGATATGTAAACATTATATAATGTGGCATTGTTTAAAGTGGCTAGTGATACATTTATTACATCCAATTTTTAATTATTGAGTGGCTAGAGATTTGAGTCAGTATGTTGGCAGCAGCCACTCAATGGATGCCTTCTGGATGATAGCGGGGTGAATAGGCAGTGGCTCGGGTGGTTGTTGTCCTTGATGATCTTTTTGGCCTTCCTGTGACATCGGGTGGTGTAGGTGTCCTGGAGGGCAGGTAGTTTACCCCCAGTGATGCGTTGTGCGGACCTCACTACCCTCTGGAGAGCCTTACGGTTGTGGGTGGAGCAGTTGCCGTACCAGGCGGTGATACAGCCCGACAGGATGCTCTCGATTGTGCATCTGTAAAAGAGTGTTTTTGGTGACAAGCTGAATTTCTTCAGCGTCCTGAAGTTGAAGAGGCGCTGTTGCGCCTTCTTCACCATGCTGTCTGTGTGGGTGGACCATTTCAGTTTGTCCTTCACTTTCCACCTTCTCCACTACTGTCCCGTCGATGTGCATAGGAGGGTGTTCCCTCTGCTGTTTCCTGAAGTCCACGATCATCTCCTTTGTTTTGTTGACGTTGAGCGAGAGGTTATTTTCCTGACACCCCACTCCGAGGGCCCTCACCTCCTCCCTGTAGGCCGTCTCGCCGTTGTTGGTAATCAAGCCTACCACTGTAATGTCGTCAGCAAACTTGATGATTGAGTTGGAGGCGTGCTTGGCCACGCAGTCATGGGTGAACAGGGAGTACAGGAGAGGGCTGAGAATGCACCCTTGTGGGTCCCCAGTGTTGAGGATCAGCGGGGTGGAGATGTTGTTTCCTACCCTCACCACCTGGGGCCGGCCCGTCAGGAAGTCCAGGACCCAGTTGCACAGGGTGGGGTTGAGACCTAGGGTCTCGAGGTTAATGATGAGTTTGGAGGGTACTATGGTGTTAAATGCTGAGCTGTAGTCGATGAACAGCATTCTTACATAGGTATTCCTCTTGTCCAGATGGGTTAGGGCAGTGTGCAGTGTGATTGCGATTGCGTCGTCTGTTGACCTATTGGGACGGTAAGCAAATTGGAGTAGGTCTAGGGTGTCAGGTAGGATGGAGGTGATATGATCCTTGACTAGTCTCTCAAAGCACTTCATGATGACGGAAGTGAGCGCTATGGGGCGATAGTCTTTTAGCTCAGTTACCTTAGCTTTCTTAGGAACAGGAACAATGGTGGCCCTCTTGAAGCATGTGGGAACAGCAGACTGGTATAAGGATTGGTTGAATATGTCCGTAAACACACCAGCCAGCTGGTCTGCGCATGCTCTGAGGACGCGGCCAGGATGCCATAACACGTTTAAATGTTTTACTCACGTTGGCTGCGGTGAAGGAGAGCCCGCAGGTTTTGGTAGCGGGCCGTATCGGTTGCCTATTGTCTGTAAGCTGTTAGTGTCTTAACACCGTTCCACAGGTGCATGTTCATTAATTGTTTATGGTTAATTGAACAAGCATGGGAAACAGTGTTTAAACGCTTCACAATGAAGATCTGTGAAGTTTAGATTTTTACAAATTATCTTTGATAGACATGGTCCTGAAAATAGGACGTTTCTTTTTTTGCTAGGTTTATTTTACACTCGTTTGTATAAATAGAATTCTACTTAAACTGAGACTCATCAATATAGCAGGATGAAAACTTGAGGTGTTTCAGTCCTCCAGGACCAGTTTCCTATCTCTGCAGTAGAGTTATAATTCCACAGATTCCTGTCAGAGGTCCAGTGGTTTTGGCCCCAGGTTTATTTTTTCAATGTGTCCCTCTGGGGCCATGCTACAGTTTACCGCACTGGGGCCTTCTATTGCCAATCCCGCTGCTGGGCTTAGAGCTAAAATGCAGCATCGGCTGCCTTCTATCAGTAAAGGCATCTGTCTCAATTATAATCAGCCAGGAGAAGTGTTTGCTTAGACACACCAACCACTTACCTATTATCATCATTATACCTCGTTTGACAGGTTCTTAAACAGCTGTTATACAACCTAGTCGGCACTGTTCATTCATTACAAGAGTGTTTTTGCAACGTTTTAAACTGCTTGACTGCTGCTGATTGTGTCCTAGAGAGAGGAAGACGTGTGGTGTGTCTGTGAACCATCTTCATTAGGGCTGTCTTTGATGTAATTCTAGTCAGAGGGCTAGGGGTGGATGGATGCTGGATATATTAGCTTTAATTACGACTCCTCTAACCTGGAGGCTCCTCTCTCTGGCTGTGGGCTCCCTCCCGCTCCCAGGTCTCCAAGGTTAAGTGGTTTACAGAGTAGGGGATGCCCATCACATCCTGAGCTATGAGCTTAAAGAACCCACCCCCACCCCAGGTGCTGCTGGAAAGAATCTGCATAATGGGGGCGACGTGAACGAGCCCTATTAGAGAAACACCTGTTTAACCTCTAGCTGCCAAACAGCCAGGTATTAAAGGCAGGTCACATAACTTTACGAACTCTGTCTGAAGGGAGCATGTGTACTAGAGCTAGACAGTCAAACCAAAGAAAGTCTCTAGTCGACAGTAACACACTGTACATGCTTATGAGAAGACCGGCTGTTCACATCAATTATTTATGGAGCGTGTAGTGCCAAGATGCAATCCCAGCTGTCCAGGGCTTCTGTAATGGCTCTTGTGGTGCTGCTAAAGGGACTCTAGTCTTACCAGTGAGTGTTTAAACAGAGACTCAAGATCCCTTCAGTAGACACTTGCTAGATTGAAAGTGATTGCCTTGACTGCTCCTGTAGGGGCTTAACAGCTTAATCTTAAACAATGAGTCAGTGGTGTGGTGCTGCTTCTTGATTAAGCTTTGTGGAGAAAATTGGAAGAATTAAACTTGAGCTGATAGAAAATAACCCTTAGACTTAGAATTGCCTACTGCTGATAGAGATCCACTGCAACTTAGGAGGGTACTTCACGATAATAGATTTTTCACTCATCTGGATGTATTAATCCAAAATCCTCAGCTACCAAGTCCATAGCTGTCAGATTATATTTTAAAGATTTTCTGACTGGCCTACTATTCCAGGGATTCACCAGAGGGCAGTCTTGCCACACGATAGACAAGTACTCTCAGAATCCCAGGCAGGATTCATCATCGTTCACCACCACAGCACAGCTCTTCAGAGAGGTAGAATCTAAACTCATCTGGAGTCATACTAGGGCTGCATCCAAAATGGGATGCTATTTGGGATGCCGTCTAGGTTCTCATCCACTGCTACAGACTTCAGAGCATGATGTACTTCGAGACAGCATTGATTCCCAAGCTGGACTTGGGTCAGACAGACTTCCTGTTTAGATTAAGACACCCCGGCGCGAGATATGGCTCGGAAAACGTACCTCAATCCAGGGATGAGATATTAATTGGCCCATTATCCCAACTGTTACACTGAGAAAATTGAATGACCGCTAACTAGCAGCCTACCAACTCGTTCGGACGGCCCTCTGTTGTTACGGGTATCAATCAATAAATCCATCAACTTCGGGATGCACTCATGATTTAAATTATGCAATTCATGTTCCACTTTGAAATAATAAAACAAGAATGAAATTCAAATGAACAAATGCCCCTGCCATTTTACAAGATTTAAACCTCAGTAACATTTAATTTGGTAGCTATTTAATTTGTTTTACATGTCCCGAAATCAGAAACAAACACGTACACATAATTAGGTACGTCGGTTACTAGTCCAACGCTCTAACCACTAGGCGAGGCTGCCGCCCCACATGCAGAATGGGTTTCTTGTTGCTGTAACTCACTGATGCTATGGGAGAGCGGTTTTGTTTTCACTGAGAGCGCTGTTGTGTTTAACACCTTTTACTCAAACCACACGTCTTTTTTATTTTCTCTTCCACCCCATGAGCATCACATTGTTTACTGCAATGCAGAGACAGAGAGGGGAGAGAGAGCATAAAAAAATCTATGAGATTAGTCATTAGCTACCTCTCAATTAGATCTGTCAGTGTCATACAGCGTGTGGGTTAATTATTTGCTCATTTGGTGCCGACAGACATTGAATTAGCCAGTTAATTGTGTGCTAAATGACTGCCGAGCCTGAGTGAGTGGAAAGGGAGTCTTCAATAACACTGCATGTCAATGAAGCTAAAGGTGTATGTATGACCTTCTACTGTAGAAGTGTGCTGCCACCTCCTCTGTTCTCCACAGCAATCAGCAGGTTGCCCAGAAAACAGCCCGTTGATGACATCAAAATACACATACAATCACATTCCGGCTTTGATTTGGACAATTGACATCTGTTGTTGCATTTGCCATGTAGATCTTATCTTATTTCTAACTGATGCCAACTTTCCACATGGCATATCGACTAGAACAAACATATGATCAGAGTGAATAGAGATACTGCATATGGTGATCTTTCCCAACAACATCACTGAGAATACCAAAGACCCTGTAACAATCAGTTGATCTGGGGCGCAGTGGCACGGCACGGTCGATGCCAGGATATGACGTACCACAGCAGGCAGGCAAAGCTTTTTGTTTTGTAGTGTTGGATCAAATGGACTTGTTGAGAAAGCTGGCTCTAAAAGCCTGCTAGTTGGAACAGGTAAATGCCCTAAAGAGTTCTGGTCTGTCTGTCACTGAGCCAGACACATTAAATCAAGCGCCCTTATCTCACAGTCCAATTAGGAAATTACTTTTGTCTGTTGTTAATGTTGACAAAAGTACACCTAATTATTTTCATTTTTTTCTTTGTATTTTTCTTTTGTTTGTTTTAATATATATAAAACAACTCCCCAATGGGCTCGGGAGGCGATGGTCGAGTCAAGCGTCCTCCGAAACGTGACCCTTCAAACCGCGCTTCTTAACGCCGCACGCCTAATCCGGAAGCCAGCCGCACCAATGTGTCGGAGGAAACACCGTTCAACTGACAACCGAGGTCAGCCTGCAGGCGTCCGGCCCGCCACAAGGAGTCGCTAGAGCACGATGAGCCAAGTAAAGCCCCCTCAGCCACACCCGGAAGGCCCTTACACCCATAAGAATTTAAAACAAGCAGGCTGTAACTTAGAGGATCAATTTGAGATGATGCTTTGTGGTTCCTGTTTTGTCATATAAAAAACAAGCTGCAGTGTAAATCATGCTGTCTTGCACTGGCTGGCACTACTCACCGCACCACAGCTATTTACAGCACTTTCACAATGCAATTAGCATAATGTCTCCTGCTGTTAAGACCGTTTTATTTGTAATTTAGTTCAGAATGAGTATGAACAAACAGTCTCACGGCATGACATGTCTTCAGGCAGGTTAGTGAAATTTAAGCTTGCAGCACTCTACAAAGTACTGCTTTCCCCTTTTGTGTTTTGGCTTAGAGGAAAAGGAACCATATGTTGTTCCAGGTGACGTTGTGGAAAGCAATGTTGATTTGCATTTTTATCATGTATAGTCAGGCAATAGTTGAAAAGTGAAGGATAATTTAGCATGCAATATTCAGTTTTTACAGTAGCTTAGGCCCATTTATTATTGTAGAGTAAGCAGCATCTGTAGGTCATGGTATAATGAAGACTTTCACTAAGCACCAGCCTTTTGCTATAATGTATCTACTTTTAGTATGCCTCGGGGGTATTTTAAACTATAATTGACTATTATTTCCTAATATACCTACTACTGTACATACCATTTTCTTTTCCAAATGATATACTGTCAATACACACCACGTATTTATAATATATCGTTCTGACATTTCTTGATTTCTTGTTTAGATGTCTTGCTCATTGTACTGCACTGCTGGAGCTAGTAACAAACATTTTGTTGCACCTGCTATGACACCTTCCAATCTGTGTACTCTTTACACAGAGGCTATTTGTTCCTATTTACTCGATGGCAACAGAAGAGACGCCCTTAAAAGCCAATATAAATAGCACTTCAACTTGTTCTAAGTCATTGTGGTCAGGGACGCAACTTTGGTTTTAGAACCGGGGGGGACATAACCTTGCCGGGTTCTGGGGGTCCTCCCCCATAATTATTTGGGGTATCTAAAGTTAATTTCCTACATTTCTACACAATCCAATACGATCCATGGCCCTTCTAGCCGTCTCTCTCTCAAAAAAAAATCCCAGTCATCAAGCTAGGTATGAGATCATTATTAAATATGTTTATGTGATTGATAAGACTGAACTAGATCAAACGTAATTCAATAATCAATATTGTGTTGCACCTTTTAACCAGCCTAAAATTGTCTTTATTAACACATCCTCCATATCAAATTTCAGCAAACCACCCAACCAGCCCAAGCCGCCTGCACGCCCAACCCTCACCAGTCTAGTCAATAGCTAAACTATTTATTTTTTTTATTCCCAAGGGAAAGGTTTGGAAACACCAGCACACATACATTAACAAACAGAAACAGCACATCCTCCATATATAATTAATATCATAGGCCTAATGGTACTGTAGAGCTATTTTTTTTAACTTTCACACAATATAGCACAATATAGCTGGGTCATCCCGTCCTGTCCCTAGGGGTCCACCACCCTGTAGCGCCCCAACCCGACACACCCCAGTCAGCTTTAGTATCTTAGTGAAACATTCATTATTGGTTTCAGTTGTGTTAGCCCAAGGCCAGAATGACAACCCACAGGACAGCAGACTCCCAGGGCCAGGACTGAGCAGCCCAGCAGCTAGGGATTGCCTCAATAGGTATCTCCCCTGACGAGGGCATGTTTTCAAAAGATTCCTTTCGCCGTACTGTATTCCATATAAGGCATCCAGACCTTATGAAAGTTGCCCAGTATACCCTAAATCAAATCTAGTGATGCATAACTTGACATTTCTGCCATCCATTGTCATTTGGGAGGATAACCAACATTCAAATTAATGGCAATGAATTTCTTAGCTGCCATAAATGCTTGGTTACACAGTTTCTTCTGATAAGTCTCCACTATCTTGAAAAAGTAAAGGAGAGCCGCACACTCTAGGAGCTCAGATGCAATAATTTAATAACCTAATATCCAACTGTTCGACCAACAAGCTGTCTTCATCAGGGTATATCGGTATCAACATTTCCAAGTTAACAAAAACAGGGAGAAAGGAGAATCTGTAGACATGCTGAGATAAACTAAGCCAGCCTTCACAAGACCATAACATATGCAAATATGCCCCCTTTTGTGTTTTACACCTCCAGCAGAGGAATGACCGTTCTGAGTGCATGTTATTCAGTTTCACTGTCAAATAGTACATTCTATAGATTGGCCTTAAACTGCAGTAAGTAATGTTTGAGATTATATGAACATAACTGGGCATTCAAACATACAGTATCTGTTTCCATTCATTATCCTCATGAATAGCTTCTACCAGGTGTTCCTCATATTTATGTTTGGCATGTTTTGTGTCATCGGGAAAAGCCTCTATAAACCCTTGATACAGTTTGGAAATCAACTTTGGAGGTTTGTCATATTTCCTTAAAATAGTTCCAATCTTTGAAGCATCTGGCTTGTCCAGTGTTTGCTGCACAGAGATAAAGTGTTGTATTGGCAAAAATTCACCTCAGCTCTGTCACAGACTGGTCTTCCCTGGCTGCCTAACCCTGCTGAGACCCTTGTCACCATAAGATGAGGCATAACAAATAATTACATTGGTGTACATTTATACATTATATTATCCAATAATAGAAGCAGTAGTTTTAAATGACCATTATTCACATATCTGTCCTGTAGCTACTGTAGGTCTACCCATCAATTCAAGAATGAACTTTATATAATTCACTTATATTGTTAATATATTGCCCCGATTCACCTGAGCTCCGTAGACCAGTCATCCCTGGCTGTCTGATCCTGCTAAGACATAATGAGCAGTGTTGTATTCTGACTGTACACCATGACAGTGAAGCCTTGTGCTGTTTATTACTGTGCCAGTGTGAAAAGTAGGGAATTAGCTAGGGAAAATGACAGATCAATAACGTTACATTGCTATACTGACTTTTTTGGCCGTTGGTTTTGTCATTTGATTGAGGAAAAAAGAATAGTTAAGGTTAGTGAGCTAGCTAGCTCGCTAACGTTAGCCAACTTTTGCCCAGCTCTCTCTCGAACGGTACATCAACTGGCGAAAGCTAGCCAAGTTAATTTACTTCTGTTGAAACAGGACAAAACAAAGGCTATACAACATTTTGATACAAACAGCTGTTAGATAGATGGTCATAATTGCCACCTCATATCGCTATCTGACAGGAGTTTAGACCAGAACTGGCTGTGGTAGCTACTAGCTAGCTAATTCATTCACCTCAGTCCAGAGGGGAGAAAACATTAGCTAGCGTTACATGTCACTTACACTACTAGCCTAGAGGCGGCTGCATGGTCCTAAAGCACACTGATGCAACATTTTGTATCACAGTGCAATGATAAAACAATGATAAAACCATCCCCATCCCCAGGGAAAGTTGCACCCCTGATTTTGGTCACTAAAGCATTTTCTCACCTCACAACTTAGAAGAAAAGCTTTACATTGGGATTAATTTCAAAAGATTTCTTGGTTTTATTGACTGGTCAAAATACCTTCCTTACTGGAAATATTTGACCAGTCTATAATGTTTAGTTGTTGCTGAGGGTTGCTGAGTGGTGACATTGATGTTAGGCAATTGACCAATTTAGGAGGCTTGGCTTTGTCCAGACATCCCTACAGGTGGGACACCATGACATTAACTGGTAAACCAGACAGTGTCATGCAGTTACAGGAGTCACCTCAATATCAAGAGACTTTTCAAATAGTCAGGAAAATGTCTTACAGCTCATTGTAGCTCAGAGTATGATAACCATCTCCACTGTCAGTTACAGAGTTTCATTGGTGCAATAGCAGGCAATCAGGACAATAAGGACCAGAATTAATCCAATGTCTGGCAGGTGTGTGTGTTATGAGGTCCTTTATTATCCACAATATGCTAGCCGGTGCTGTCTGTCTGCAGTGTGGCAGGTGTTTAGACCGGTCAGGCAGGGTCTAGGTCTGGTGTGGCAGGTGGGCTATTTGGTGAGAGCCAAATCTGCATGTGTTTCCAGTAGGTGGGTAGGTACACCACTGTTCCTCATTATCTCCATGGCAGCAGTAGAGGTGTGTGCCCATGTTGGACTGTCACAGCCTGTCTGTCACCCAGGAACCCGGGCAATACTCACTGCTGAGGGGAAGATTCATCTTCCCTAGTTGTTATATATCACTGGTATTACTGAGCTAACCCTGAGACATGACCGTACACTTCTATAGAGACACCAGGATTAGTACTGAGCATGAGGGAAAGTATCTCCCTGAGGGGTGTGGATACTGAATAGGGCAGTTTCCACTCAGTTTCTCTCAAGGCTAACATGTATCAAAAAGCACTGTTCTGCTTGATCAGAGAACTAGACTAAACAGACGGAGACTGTCACTCTCCACAGATCTTCTCTCCCCAGTCTCCCCTGTCTGTTTTCAACCTGAAATTGATTACATGCAGCATGAGTACTTTGTAGGGTTTGAATGTATTTTTCACAATGTGTTTGGCCGGAAACAAAAGGACACCATTAAAGAGGTTTTATATCATCCTCCAAAACTTTTAATTGAAACCCCCTGAGTTTAGGAGAGAGACGAGCGTTGGAAACGAAGGATTCGGAATTAATTGGCAGTGTGTCAGCGGCGTATTTGCATTTTGTTCTTTAAAGACGCGATTAATTACAACAGATGAAGAAATCTGTGGAAAGATGAAACGTGTTGCACTCGTTCACTCACTGTCCCTCCTTCCTCATCTCAACACTCCTCTGCCGCTCTTAGGGGGTATAACCAGGCTTGCCTATTAGCAAAAGCCTAAAAAAGATCCAGTGCACCACTGTTTCCGCAGGTAAATGGCTTAAGATTTAAATTGACTGGGAAGAAATGTGAGATGTGCCATAACAGGGAGACAGGGGAAGGTACTGCTTCCCTGTGGTGCTCTAAGCTTAAAACAAATGAAATAATTATTTTTTAAGAGATTGAAATTCCCAGAGAACATCCTGTAAATCGAATCAAATTAGTTTCCTTTATCTCCAAAATAAGTACTCTTTCTCTGAAAGTTTTGAATGGCACAAACTTTTGAATGTTACTGGTCAAATACTGTTTCCATGGAAATGAAAACCGATAACTTGTTTCACTGTGCTGTTGTCTTTGGGTTACATAATGGCTGATGGGAGTTGCCCTCAGAGCCCTGAAGTAACCAATAAGAGCCATAACCATACATTGCAATCATGCATTATATGGGGTTTGTATTGGGGGGAATGTGATGTCTGTGTACTGTTTATATTTGTATAATGTGGAGGTGAGGATGACCCCTTAAGCCATATAATGTTGAGGGGACTTTTTAGATGTTTTACACCTCCAGTAGCCTGGACAATAGAACGAGTCAAAATTCACCCAAGGCTGAAAAACGGCAAAAGAACTTTGGCTAAGCTGGAACACTAGCGCAAGCCCATAGCAAATGAATGGAATCGAACGTTTGCAGAGCCTGTTTTGACTGGAGTGATGCTTAGAATTCCAAAATAATTTGTCCCTTTTTTTTACCACTACAAACTGTTCGTCGGATGAAACTGGGAAAAAAAACAACTAATGTAGAAAGTAAGCATCCGCAACACGTCTGTATAATGAGAAAGTAGGGAAAAAAGGATAACTATTTCTGGTCTAGTGATCGATGACAACCGAGCTTGCTGCCCAGACTTACATAATTAGAAAGAGGAGATTCTCATGATTAAAATGGCGTTCGACCTAAAAAAATCTGAATATACACATTGTGAGATATTTGGGTAAATAGACAGACATGCCTATATTTCCCCTATAGGAGACAATGGGACGACCTCAGAGTTCCATTACCATTTTTTTGTTGTTGTTTACATTTGAGCTATAAACAACATGAGCATGTCTCATTGCCAACAATAGCGACGCAGGCATTGTGACGTAGAAAAATAAGCTGGGTATAGAACATTCAGAAGGAGAGTTGGTGCCACGGTGCTCAATAAAACTAATAGGAGCTGGCAGGGTGAAAAATGCACTAAAATAAGGCCTGTTTTTTTTGTGATTACTTCAAAACGACGGCAAGCAGCTGGGAAATATGGTCATATTATGAAACTGGGCTCCACGGTGGATGCAATGAACTCGTTTTTATCAGAAAAAAAGCGGTGTTAAAAATTGTGTCCAGCCTACCTCCAGCTACCGAAAACAGAATGGCAGATTCTAGGAGTTGCTGTGGAGAACTTTGAAAAGAAGGTTAAAAGAAAAGATTAAAACACCAGTAACACACAGTGTCAAGAAAAACTATGTGAACCCTTTGGAAATGGGGATGTCTGGTGTGAACTGCTCTCTTGAGGTCATGCCACAACATCTCAATCGGGTTGAGGTCAGGACTCTCCAGAATACTGGGCCACTCCAGAATACATTTTCTTCTGTTGAAGCCATTCTGTTGTTGATTTACTTCTGTGTTTAGGGTCGTTGTCCTTTTGCGTCACCCAACTTCTGTTGAGCTTCAATTGGCGCACAGACTAACATTCTCCTGCAATCTGGGAATTCATTTTTCTGTTGACGATAGCAAGCTGTCCAGGCCCTGAGGCATCAAAGCAGTCCCAAACCAAGATGCTCCCTCCACCATACTTAACAGTCAGGATGAGGTTTTTATGTTGGTGTGCTGTGCCATTTGTTTCTCCACACGGTGTTGTGTGTTCCTTCCTATTAACTCATCTTTAGTTTTATTTGTCCACATACAGTGAGGGAAAAAAGTATTTGATCCCCTGCTGATTTTGTACGTTTGCCCACTGACAAAGAAATGATCAGTCTATAATTTAATGGTAGGTTTATTTGAACAGTGAGAGACAGAATAACAACAAATAAATCCAGAAAAACGCATGTGAAAAATGTTATAAATTGATTTGCATTTTAATGAGGAAAATAAGTATTTGACCCCTCTGCAAAACATGACTTAGTACTTGGTGGCAAAAGCCTTGTTGGCAATCAGAGGTCAGACGTTTCTTGTAGTTGGCCACCAGGTTTGCACACATCTCAGGAGGGATCTTGTCCCACTCCTCTTTGCAGATCTTCTCCAAGTCATTAAGGTTTCGAGGCTGACGTTTTTCTATGGGATTAAGGTCTGGAGACTGGCTAGGCCACTCCAGGACCTTAATATGCTTCTTCTTGAGCCACTCCTTTGTTGCCTTGGCCGTGTGTTTTGGGTCATTGTCATGCTGGAATACCCATTCACGACCCATTTTCAATGCCCCGGCTGAGGGAAGGAGGTTCTCACCCAAGATTTGATGGTACATGGCCCCGTCCATCGTCCCTTTGATGCGGTGAAGTTGTCCTGTCCCCTTAGCAGAAAAACACCCCCCAAAGCATAATGTTTCCACCTCCATGTTTGACGGTGGGGATGGTGTTCTTGGGGTCATAGGCAGCATTCCTCCTCCTCCAAACATGGCGAGTTGAGTTGATGCCAAAGAGCTCCATTTTGGTCTCATCTGACCACAACACTTTCACCCAGTTGTCCTCTGAATCATTCAGATGTTCATTGGCAAACTTCAGATGGGAATGTGTATGTATATGTGCTTTCTTGAGCAGGGGGACCTTGCGGGGGCTGAAGGATTTCAGTCCTTCACGGTGTAGTGTGTTACCAATTGTTTTCTTGGTGACTATGGTCCCAGCTGCCTTGAGATCATTGACAAGATCCTCCCGTGTAGTTCTGGGCTGATTCCTCACCGTTCTCATGATCATTGCAACTCCACGAGGTGATATCTTGCATGGAGCCCCAGGCCGAGGGAGATTGACGGTTGTTTTGTGTTTCTTCCATTTGCGAATAATCGCACCAACTGTTGTCACCTTCTCACCAAGCTGCTTGGCGATGGTCTTGTAGCCCATTCCAGCCTTGTGTAGGTCCACAATCTTGTCCCTGATATCCTTGGAAAGCTCTTTGGTCTTGGCCATGGTGGAGAGTTTGGAATCTGATTGATTGATTGCTTCTGTGGACAGGTGTCTTTTATACAGGTAACAAACTGAGATTAGGAGCGCTCCCTTTAAGAGTGTGCTCTTAATCTCAGATCGTTACCTGTATAAAAGACACATGGGAGCCAGAAATCTTTCTGATTGAGAGGGGGGGTCAAATACTTATTTCCCTCAATAAAATGCAAATCAATTTATAAAAATTTTCACATGCGTTTTTCTGGATTTTTTTGTTGTTATTCTGTTTCTCACTGTTCAAATAAACCTACCATTAAAATTATAGACTGATCATTTCTTTGTCAGTGGGCAAACGTACAAAATCAGCAGGGGATCAAATACTTTTTTCCCCTCACTGTAATATTTTGCCAGTAGCGCTGTGGAACATCCAGGTGCACTTTGGCAAACTTCAGACTTTTAGCAATGTTTTTTTGGACAGCAATGGCTTCTTCCATGGTGTCCTCCCATGAACACCATTCTTGTTTAGTGTTTTACATATCGTAGACTCATCGACAGAGATGTTAGCATGTTCCAGAGATTTCTGTAAGTCTTCAGCTGACACTAGGATTCTTCCTCATTGAGCATTCTGCGCTGTGCTCTTGCTGGACGGCCACTCCTAGGGAGAGAACTTTCTCAGTTTATAGACAATTTGACTTACTGTGGACTAAAGAACATCAAGGCTTTTAGAGATAATTTTGTAACCCTTCCAGCTTTATGCAAGTCAACAATTCTTAGTCTTAGGTCTTCTGAGATGCCTTCTGTTGGAGGCATGGTTCACATCAGGCAATGCTTCTTGTGAATAGCAAACACTTGTTTTTTATAGGGCAAGGCTGCTCAAACCAACATCTCTAATCTCGTCTCATTGATTGGACTCCAGGTTAGCTGACTCCTGACTCCAATTAGCTTTTGGAGAAGTCATTATCCTAGGGGTTCACATACTTTTTCTTACCTACACTGTGAATGTTTAAATTATGTATTCAATATAGACAAGAAAAATACAAAAATGTGTGTATTAGTTTAAGCACACTATCTTTGTCATTTGGTGTGAGTTAGATGAAGATCAGATCAAATTTGATGACCAATTTATGCAGAAATCCAGTTCATTCTTAAGGGTTCACACATTTTTTCTTGCAGCTATGCTTTTTTTCTTCTTCCTGGAAATACATTAGTCATGAGAGAAGGTAAAATGAAGAAGCACCCTGATTTGAAGTTTAGGAATAACAACTTGAATGCCCCATATTTCCACCCCAGTGACTATTGAAGAGTTTGGAGAATAAAGAGAAAGTTTGATGGCGGAACATAAAAAGGAATAATGTTAGATACCTAGGGAGCTCTTCTGCTTGTGTTTTTGTAAAAAGGACCAAAGAGGTTATTTTAAAAACCTTGTATAATTGATCTTACCAGAAGTAACCCAAGGCTGTAACAATCACCTTGGTAACCCAAGTCTATACTGAACAAAAATATGAACGGAACATGCAACAATTTCATTGATTTTACTGAGTTACAGTTCATGTGAGGAAATCAGTCATTTGAAATAAATTCATTAGGCCCTAATCTATGGATTTCATGACTGGGAATACAGATATGCATATGTTGGTCAGATACTTCAGGTTCTCGTCACAGTAGTTTTGTGCATTCAAATTGCCATAGATAAAATGCAATTGTGTTCGTTATCTGTAGCTTATGCCTGCCCATACCATAACCCCACCGACATCATGGGGCACTCTATTCACAACTTTGACATCAGCAAACCATTCACCTACATGACACAATACAGTCTGCGGTCTGCGGTTGTGAGGCTGGTTGGACGTACTGCCAAATTCCCTAAAACAACGTTGGAGGCGGCTTATGGTAGAGAAATTAACATTAAATTCTCTGGCAACAGCTCTGGTGGACATTCCTGCAGTCAGCATGCCAATTGCAAGCTCCCTCAACTTGAGACATCTGTGGTGTTGTGTGACAAAACTGCACATTTTAGAGTGGCCTTTTGTCTCCAGCACAAGGTGCACCTGTGTAATGATCATGCTGTTTTTGTCAGCTTCTTGACATGCCACACCTGTCAGGTGGATGGATTTTCTTGGCAAATTAGAAATGCTCATTAACAGGGACATAAACAAATGTGTCCACAAAATTTTAGAGAAACCAGTTTGTGCATATGGACATTTTCTGGTATCTTTTATTTCAGCTCATGAAACATGGGACCAATGCTTTACATGTGTTTATATGTTTGTTCAGTGTATGTATTTACTTATGAATTAAAGAGGGCCTGTTTGTGCCACTGAATCATTTGTAATATATATACAGTACCTTCAGAAATTATTCACACCCCTTGACTTTTTCTACATTTTGTTGTTACAGCCTGAATTTAAAATGGGTTACACACAATACCCCATAATGTCAGTGGAAATCTATTTTTTTATTTTTTATTTTACAAAAGCAGAAATATCTTGAATCAATAAGTATTCAACCCCTTTGTTATGGCAAGCCTATATAAGTTCAGGAGTAATAATGTGCTAAACAAGTCACATAATAAGTTGCATGGATTCACTCTGTCTACAATAATAGTGTTTAACATGATTTTTGAATGACTACCTCATCTCTGTACCCCACACATACATATAATTGTAAGGTCCCGCAGTCGAGCAGTGAATTTCAAACACAGATTCAACCACAAAGACCAGGGAGGTTTTTCAATGCCTCGCAAAGAAGGCAAAAAATTGTAAAAAATAAATTTAATAAAAAAAGCAGACATTGAATATCTCTTTGAGCATGGTGAAGTTCTGAATTACACTTTGGATGGTGTATCAATACACCCAGTCACTACAAAGATACAGGTGTCCTTCCTAACTCAGTTGCCGGAGAAGAAGGAAACCTTTCAGTGATTTCACCATGAGGCCAATGGTGACTTTAAAACGGTTACAGAGTTTAATGGCTGTGATTGGAGAAAATTGAGGATGGATCAACAGCATTGTAGTTACTCCACAATGCTAACCTAAACAGAGTGAAAAGAAGGAAGCCTGTACAGAATCATAATATTCCAAAACATGCATCCTGTCTGTAACATGGCAAACAAATTAACATTTGTCCTGAATACAAAGTATTGCTTTCCAGCAGACACTGGGAGATTAATTCACCTTTCAGCAGGACAATAACCTAAAACACAAGGCCAAATCTATACTGGAATTGCTTACCAAGATGATATTGAATGTTCCTTAGTCGCCTAGTTAAAGTTTTAACTTAAATTGGTTTGAAAATCTATGGCAAGACTTCAAGGTCTCTCTTTATTTAATGTTGTGGTGTCTCTCTTGTCGTGATGTGGGGTTTGGCCTTCTTTTTTTTTTTCCTTTTTTTTTTCGTCCCTGCAGGAGGCCTTTTGCCTCTTGGTAGTCCGTCATTGTGAATAAGAATTTGTTCTTAATTGACTTGCCTAGTTAAATAAAGGTTTAAAAAAAAAGTCTGTCTAGCAATGATTAACAACCAACTTGACAGAGCTTGAAGAATAATGTGCAAATCCATGTGTGAAAAGCTCTTAGAGACTTACCCAGAAAGACTCAACCACCCGAGCCATTGCCTGTTCACCCCGCTATCATCCAGAAGGCGAGGGCAGTACAGGTGCATCAAAGCTGGGACCAAGAGACTGAAAAACAGCTTCAATCTCAAGGCCATGAGACTGTTAAACAGCCATCACTAACATTGAGTGGCTGCTGCCAACATACTGACTCAAATCTCTAGCCACTTAATAATAAAAAATTGGGTGTAATAAATGTATCACTAGTCACTTTAAACAATGACACTTTATAATGTTTACATACCCTACATTACTCAGCTCATATGTATGTACTGTTCTGTCACGTGGAATGACGCTGGAGAGACGAAGCAGGTATGGGGTGTGAGTGATGATGGCAGGAGCGTGTGATGCAGGGTAATCTGGCGCCCTCAAGCGCCAGGGGAAGGGAAGAGCGGGAGCAGACGTGACACTGTTCCCTATACCATCTACTGCACGGTTGGAACTAGAAGCACAAGCATTTCGCTACACTCGCATTAACATCTGCTAACCATGTGTATGTGACCAATGCAATTTGATTTGATTTGACTCACAGCTATAATCGCTGCCGAAGTTGATTCTAACATGTATTGACTCGGGTGTGAATTATTATGTAAATTAGATTTCTGTGTTTCATTTTCAATAAATTTGCAAACATTTCTAAAAACATGTTTCCACTTTGTAATTATGGGGTATTGTGTGTAGATGGGTGAGGGACATTTTAGTTGTTTTAATACTTTCTGAAGGCACTGTATTTGTTATGAAGGTTCTTATGAATGATACTGTTTTCAAAGTTTTCATGAATGGTTTCATTAAGGCGTTATGAATGCCTTAGGATATCCCCTTCAAGTAAAGTCGTAACCTATTCTCTTTTAACCAGTTCTCCAGTCTTTGCCATCACCTGGAGAATGACAGAGGGAGCGGAGGCAAAGCTGAATAAACACTGACTGAATGAATAGAAGATTGATGGGTCAATTTGGGCCCCCAAACACCCACAGTGTTGGTGGTGGCATTCTCATTGATTATGTTCACCATGGACGACATCCAAAACACAGTCCTTGAAATGAACACGTTGTTTGGACCATTTCCCATTAGTTTCCCCATCCTAGCCTGACAGACAGATGGCTTTCAGTGCTGGAGAGATATCCATATTAATAGCATGATTACAATGCATTACATCAAGATATTGTCATTAACACAGTGATATAAAAAGCAATTATGTTTTTTGATTATCATCAGCCGCACAGTAATACAGTGTGTTTTGTTGCCGGTGGGGCTTTAGAAAATCAAAATGGCCGATTGATTTCCTATTTCCTCAGTGAAGATGCTGCTCGGCGTTTTGACTAGCTCTCCTCAACTGATTGATACTTAATGAGTTGAAATAGCATTAGCATAATTGTTTTTTTTAAGGGAGGATGGTTGAAGAGGGAAAATGGCTCCTAGGAGAAGACAAAATAGGCAAGTATGTTTAGTCTCATGAATGCATTTCTATGTTAGAGATGGAGCTGGAGTCTTTCATGAAGGTGATGAGAGGATCTGAGGGCTACTAGCCCCATGCCGGCCCAAACTGTCCCATTGGCAGCTTGTATCCATCTGGCTGGGGAGGTTGGATCCAGACCCACCTCTACCCTTGGAGTTGTGTGGATTGTGGAGCATGGCCAAATATTGGATTCCGAAGTAAATAAACCCACCATATATACTCACTGCACTTTAGCCCTTTCGAAAGCTGCAAGTTAAAGTTAAATAATAACATTGTTGAAAAGGAGTAACACAATTATGTATTAAATTAGTGATAAAGTAGTTATATGATTTAAAACTCCTTGTCCTAGCACTCCTCCAGAATCTCTAACACTAGCTACAACAGAATGACCCACAAACAGAGCATGAGGATTTGAATTAAGCCTTCAGCCACAGTAATTCCTGAGAAGGAGGATAAAGGGATAAGAGCAGGATAAGGAGTATGTTAATGTAAGACATTTTGTTGCTGTGTTAGACCCGGTGTTGGTTTAAAACCATGCTGAGGGGCAAAGCCCACTTCGTGTGTGTAAGAATATGATCCCATCTTTGATGTGGTTGGTTATTTTCTCAGGTGTGAAATCCTCTCGTCACGCTGTCGAACTAGGCGGGCGTGCTCAGCTGTGAAATTTGTATCTTTTCTACACCCCTCCCTCCATTCCTTCCTCTTCCCACCTCTCCCCCTCTACTCTGACAGTGAGGTAAACTGCTCTCCCCTGGTCCAAAAATATGGTATATCCTGCTGCGAGACAAAGCTATTGCATTCCACAACTGAATAATCCAATTCCTCCCTCCCCTCCTTACCCTTCCGTGTCCCCCCTCCTGGTAGCTCCCATCACAAACTATAAAAACGCCTGAAGTGCGACAACACTGCAACATCTTCAAACTGCCTGACACTGAATGTCAATGGCCAATTTCTTTCACCTTTACAGGTGGATGGGTTGATCTTGCATGTGCTCATGGGATCAAGTCTTGAGCATAGGGGGTCAATTGATTAGATCCATCCATTACTTTGAATTAGTATTGAGTCACATTTTGATAGTGTGGCCTTTACTTCATAAGAGTATGCCTGCTGGCTATATCAACAGTATATGTGTATGATTTTGAGGCCTATCCTGTTAATTCTGGATGCTATTTGGTGGCTTCCTATTTTGACAACAACGTCCTACTTTCTCTGTGTAATCCACCAAGAGGCCCAGCAAATGTCTCACACACCCTCACAATGCTGCCAGTAGGGCAGAGAGGACGTCTGGCTGGCTTGCAGCACTCTTGCTCATATACTGTGTAGTAGACTGTGCTGCTGAACAATGACATGCCAGCCTAGTGCAGCCTCATCTATGGCTTAACAACCATCGGCATTGGCTTCAGAATGCTTGTGCTCTAGCTAGTAATTCAATATTGATAACAAACATACATTTTTTATGCCTGTAGGGGTAGACAGATGCTTTTTCACTTGTTTTATTCCTTGGTGTGTAGAGACACAGATTACCAATCCCTATAATGCCAGTAGCTAGGGCTTCTAAAATGACATTGAAAGTGAGTATCTAAAGAAAAAAGGATTTCATTTTCTGTGGCACATGCTGTAATTAAGTCAAGTGAAATTAAAGGCTCATCAAATTAGAGATGGAATTAAATGAGAAAATCAAAAATTGGGTTTATTTCCTGAAACCCAATTAAACGCATATGAAGAGAAAATGTAAGAAGGGTGGATGTTTGTGTACTTCTGAGTATTGTCTGCACATGTGCTGGATTCGTATGTTTAGTGTCATACCTGTATTTCAGTCTAGTCACATAACCATAACAGATTCATAATCGTCAGTCCATGAAGATGTCTACTATCCATTGATTTTATTTTTCCAGACACGCTCTCTCACCTTGCTTACATGTGTGTACGATCAGTTGTCTCTCTCTATTATGCGTGGGAATACTTGGGAACAGATTTCCAAAATTATAATCACTTGGAGTGATTATCACTTATTTCTCAGAAAACTTGGGGAGCCAAATAAAACCACCCGTGGGCCAAATTCGGCCCGCGGGCCCTAAGTTGGGGAAGCCTGCCCTACTGTCTGTTGAGCTGTGTGGGATGAGAGAGAGAGAGAGAGAGAGAGAGAGAGAGAGAGAGAGAGAGAGAGGGGGGATGCTTCCATAATAACTCAACAAGGCCAGGGAGAGAGATGCTATAGTGAGAAGACAAGACCGAGCCCTCCGCTGGTATCCAGGAGGACCCTATAACAATTCACTGTTCTCCTCCCAACACTGTCATTACTGACACAATTGATTATGGGCCTGGGAGTGACGATACAATTCAGCTCTCCTCCTCAAACAGAGGCGCAATCAGACAAGCACTCTATTTTCTATAAATGAGACTGTCTGGAGAAATAAAAAAAGCTAATGAGAATTGTCTGAGAGAGAGAGAGAGAGAGAGAGAGAGAGAGAGAGAGAGAGAGAGAGAGAGAGGAGGCAAAGAAAGAGACCCATTAATATGACGCAGTTACCTTTTTATATGCTCTGAAACATTTACGTCTGTGTCCTCATATTAAAGCGCTGGGCGCAGCTTTTGATGCGGCAGGGCACAGTGGAGACATGAAGAAGCCATAATTGCCTCTTAGGTCCTTTGAATTGCTAACTAGAGAGCCTGACATTTTTAAACAGCCTTGATTCTGAAAAGATAAGGACACTGAGGCAGGCACACCAAAGGCTTTTTATTCTAAGCAGCATTTAAATGAGACAGCTTCAACCTTTCGGTGTAGGCTATATATGGAATAGAAAAACAATATCTTCATGAATATCTCATGGAATTTCTGTATGAATAGGAATCTGGTGTATGCATCTCTTTCTCCCTAGTAGACATACAATCACACACACACACACACACACCAGCTGTCCCTCTTCATTTAATTATCACTGCTGAGGTCCAATTAGCTGAAATGCTAAATCAGATGTAGGGTTTCATCACGGCGCAGTGCATTATATTAAGAGCAGAGCAGATAGGAGAGGTAGATCTTTCTCATCTCTTCAGTCTGCCCCAGGGTGGGTAGATGATCATAGATGAGGCCTGAGTATCTCCAGACCCACCATGCATCTGTGCAGTGAAAACACCTCTATATTGGCTCATGTTGGTAAATCTTGGTTAATCGTTAATATATGCCATTTAGCAAAGGCTTTTATCTAAAGCAACTTACAGTCATGCGTGCATACATTTTACATATGGGTTTCCCGGGAATCGAACCTACTATCCTGGCATTTCAAGTGCCATGCTCTAACCAGGTGAATCCAGTTGAAATCTATGAGCCCTTATTAATGTAATTGGTTAAATCCACTTCAATCAGTGTAGATGAAGGGGAGGAGACTGGTTAAAGAAGGATTTTCAAGCCTTGAGACAATTGTGACATGGATTGTATATGTGTGCAATTCAGAGGTTGTGTTAAATCTACTTCAATCAGTGTAGCTGAAGGGGAGGAGACAGGTTAAAGAAGGATTTTCAAGGCTTAGAGCGTTGGGCCAGTAACCGAAAGGTTGCTGGATCGAATCCCCGAGCTGACAAGGTAAAAATCTGTCTTTCTGCCCCTGAACGAGGCAGTTAACCCACTGTTACCCGGTAGGCCGTCATTGTAAATAAGAATTTGTTCTTAACTGACTTGCCTAGTTAAATAAAGGTTAAAAAAAAGGTATTTTTTTTTGTATATGTGTGCAATTCAGGGGTTGAATGTGCAAGACAAAGTGCCTTTTCACGGGGTATGGTACTAGGTGCCAGGCGCATCGGTTTGTGTCAAGAACAGCAACACTGCTGCGTTTTTCATGCTTAAAAGTTTCCCGTGTGTATCAAGAATGGTCCACCACCCAAGGACATCTAGCCAGCTTGACACAACTGTGGGAAGCATTGGAGTCAACATGGGCCAGCATCCCAGTGGAACACTTTCAACATCTTCTTGAGTTCATGCCCTGACGAATTAAGGCTATTCAGAGAGAAAAAGGAGTGGGTGCAACTCAATTTTAGGAAGGTGTTCTTAATGTTTGATGTACTCAGTGTTTAAGACAACATTAGTCCTTGTCCAGGACAGGAATAGTCCCAAAGACTATCCAGGACTGACATATGACTGTGTCCTGGAGCTTCTTGTCCATGTCCAGGGTTCAAAGAAGGAGAGTTGCATGGTATTGTAAGGCTTCCGGGAAGCAAACTAGCTAATTGAATTCTCGGTTGTTGGTGTAAGGAAACTCTGTTTATCGGCTTCATAACCACACTCTGCATTTGTCCTAATGAATCAGGCCAGCGTGTAATTGCTATTTTTACAGAGTTATTTTTATTTTCCTCCCTGACAGCATGTCTGCACCTAAAGTAATTTTCAGCATATTTTCATATCCCCAAGCCCCATGGATGGGCATGGAATAACAAATTGAGGGAAAGACCTAATCATAATATAACCAAATGATACCAGTAAACAACAATCTATTTGGCTTGTTGTTGACCTTTTAAATAAGTTCAGACAAAAGGTCAGAAACGCTATTACAGATGGTATTATTATCTTCAAAATATACTATGTGAAACTGTTATGCTGGAAACCACAGGAAACAAATGTTCCAGGAGGTAAAGTGTTTCCTGTGACAGCCAGTGAACAAATTAAACACACACAATGAAAGCCGACAGGGAAGGTGTTTATTCACTAGTCAGTGGTGCTTTACTATACTAACCCTGCATGTCCTCTGGGGTGTAGTGAATATGTCAGGATATATCACCTGCCCACAGTAACCCAGTAACCCCCTCACCAAGCCTCCCAGTCGGCCCAACGGCGGTCCTTCAAAGTGGGCCAGATGAAAGCCTGACCCGGGGAGTCCTGCTCACTTTTCCAAACAGTGGCATATGTTGCTGGGTCTTCTCACTGTTGAGAGAGGAAATGGATGCCTAGCAGATGGAGGGCAGTCTGGGTTGGTAGGGGCTATGGTAGGGAGGTAGAGAGGGCTGGGTATTAGTGGCTTTGAATCTTATGCAGCGTGCAACTCAACTCTCTCTTTCGCTCGCTCACTCTTTCTCTCGCTCTCTCTCTCTGTCTCTGTCTCTCTGCTGCATGTGTTCTGTGGATGGGTCCATCCAGATGAGGGGCCGTGATTTGCCAGATGTTCTACTTAGCATAACTGCACCGCTATAATGAGGTCTGCTACACTCCTGCTCTTCTCTCTCTAGGCCTACTGGCATGCTGAACTAACTGGTCATTGATATTCATATCTGGTTTCTGCTTGACCAAGGTGATGATATCCTGCTTAACAACCCCTCCATTATAATCAGGTCTTACTGTATGGTTCTAGTCTGAGCGGTTGCCATAGCAATGCCCAGTCCACCCACACAAAGTTGTATCACTATGGAACTTTTATCAGTGGATGTAGATGTCTATCCATGAGATTCTTTGTAGAAAACCGTTTTGACACAAGAGATAATGTGAAGGCGGTACAGTATATGAAGGATAATGACCCCTTGTTACGTTGCACATTAAGAATTAAAGAATTAGACTTTAAAAAAAATGTGCATGTCAATCAATGGTAAGTAGTTCCCCTTTCACCAGATGATTAAGGATAAGGTCAAGGGTCGTCCATCTTTCTGTCTGAATAGTGAGAAGGATGAATAGTGTCTGAGCTCAACAGTGACAGAATGAGAAGAGATGGTTTGGAGTAAGTGAACAGGAATGGGGGAAGGGGAGATGGAGGAATACACGGAATGTTACTGTGAGTTAGCTGAAGGTTGACAGAGATGATAAAACACAAGGTAGACTTTATTATGAGAGAACAGGATGTAATGTAATTAAAACGTTGAATATCTATTTGTATTTTATATAAAATTATTTTTGTGTCTGCTGGGTCAAATAGTACATGTTTTTGAGTAATCTGCAAGAAATGTGGACAAATTATTTATATTAAAGCTGCAATATGAAACTTTTTGGGCGACCCAACCAAATTCACATAGAAATGTGAGTTATAGATCTGCCATTCTCATTGAAAGCAAGTAAAATAAGCTTTTCTATGGGCACTATTTCTATGCTTCCCGTTTTGTTTTTGCGTCTTTTACTTTTGGTTTTGTACACCAGCTTCAAACAGCTGAAAATACAATATTTCTGGTTATTTAAAATATATTTCACAGCGATTTAGATGGTACAATTATTCACTACACCAGGGGTATTCAACTCTTACCCTACGAGGTCCGGAGCCTGCTGATTTTCTATTCTACCCAATGATTAATTGCACACACCTGGTGTCCTAGGTCTAAATCAGTCCCTGATTAGAGGGGAACAATGAACAAATGCAGTGGAACTGGCTTCGAGGTCCAGAGTTGAGTTTGAAGATTCTACACTATACATTTCTTGTTTTGTCACAAACTAAAATTAGGCAAACTAGAATTTTAGCAACCAGGATATGGCTGAGCGATTTCTGGATATTGCACCTTTAATTTATTCTGTGAAATGTGTCCTCTCTTTTGGATAAAGTCACCACTATCGCAGGAATAGGTTTTATATCTCAGATTTTTTATAGTATTTTCCAGTCCGGTGGTATTCAGAGCAAGAGGTTATTCAGACAGAGAGAGTGGAGTTACGAAAGTGAAAATTATGTCATGCTCAGTTTCTCTCAGCCAGTGAAAAAAGCAAATGAAGTGGGCACACTTTTCTGAAAGTAATTTTCCAGCTCCTTTGACATGCTTTTTCAATTTACCGAGGCTGTGTCGGCTCTGATTCAGAAGAAGAAGAAAACACTCTATTCCTTCAACAACAAAAAATTGGTGTAAATTATACACTGTCACAATGAGCCGTCTGTATTCCATTCACCATGAAACCCCAGTTCGGGGTGGATTATTTTCCCTCAAAATGATTTTTGTGACCCAAGGATATCCTATCTGTCCTTACCTTGTTTAAACCTCCCTTTAATTCATTGCACGCTCCAGTGAGCTGGCAAAGGAGAGAGGGAATTATATTAGTGTGGCGTGCCTTTTCAAATGTGCCTGTTTCCTTTGGCACAGCCACAGTGTGCTTTTATCTCTGTTTATTAACTGCCTCCTGGGTCTCCTAACTTTTTCTTGGAGCCCTGTTTCACCGACTTTAACAAGATCTCGTTTTTCATCAACATGATTTAGTTTCCAGACGTTACATTGTGGTGGGGGACCTCAGGGCCTCTCTGTTTCGCCAGGGTTCCTGCTTGTGGAATTTCAAGGCTTGCTCTATAAAGTGGGTATTTAACACTGCTATTTTCACTGTTGAAAAGTGAGGAATGGGTTTCCACCTGAGTGTGGTTTCAGTAATGTTATTACACTATTATAAACTGTGAATATTTGAAGCTTTATGAGTTGTTACTTGGAACGCAGCCAGCCAGTGAAATGGAGTTTGTATTTCCAGTTCCAAGCTGATGAAGCTTGCTGTTCCATGACCATAATGTGTAGAGGACATACCAGGATACAGGCATGAGCTCTCCCCACAGATGTTCCTCTGCACAGTCACAAGCACAGAGCCAGAGAAACATGCACCGTATGTATGTACAACATCTCAGCTATTCTGATTAGAACCAGATAAAAAAGAGCCTTCTACAAAGAGCCTTCTGTACACTGGAGACATTCAGATGAAGGATCCCAGATTACAAGAATAGAACACACAAACCAACTCCCAACTTCAGAAAACAAACCGACTAGGATAATCATCACATCTGTGACTGATTACATTTACATAGCCATTGGTCTTTGATATGAGGCATTGAGGCACTACACAACGTTTGATTTGACCCGAAAGAGTGGAATACATCTCTATCAGTCTCCGTCTCAGCTCTGCTCTCTAAACAAAGCCAATTAGGATGATGGATGACTTGTGCCTTGGCAAGCGTCCTGCGAGAGGATGAATCTACAACTGGGATAAGAACATAAACAAACACCCCACCGCCCCCCCACACAATGTTCTATTTGAGGAGATTTGTAGCAGGGGTTTTGATGCAGAATGGATGATGGCTGAATGGAAGCAGTGTTTTATGGGATGATGGAGGGGAGGAGAGGAGCAATGCTGCTGCTGATTGGCTCTTATTTAGCACAGCTGCCTCTGGGTTGGGAGTTCTACCTGGAATCAAAAAGGATTGTCCTATGGGGACAGCCAAAGAACCCTTTTGGAACCCTTTTTTCTAAGACTGCACCCCAGCCACACCCAACGGGACAGCACCACCCAATCCCCATCCCCATAGACCCAATCCCCATACATCCCCTACTAGTCCAGTGCCATGGTATAACTCATGGGACAGCATCACCCCACCCCCAGTTCCTCAAACACCCATGGTATAGCCCATGGGACCACCACCACAACTACGACACTTCCCGAGACACCCCCACCCAGTCCCATGGTACTCCCTCTGAATTACCAAGGTTTATGTATAGAACCAGGAGAAGATTGAAACGGAACAATGTCTTCTCTTGCATTCACAATAGCTTAATATGGAGTGTGGTAATTAATTCATTTATCTTGCCACATTTTCTTCCATAATTGTTCCATTATGCAAAATTATGCTATGACCCTCATATGTGCAACTGTTTATTGTTCTCACATATACCACTCATTCATTACATCTAAAGACTGAAGATTCAACATAGCATAGCCTAGCTGAGAGTACATTATAAAGCTGTTAAGAAAACTCATTAATAAGCACCTACCCTGAGGATAGAATTAAGATATCATTATCTTTTTTGTGTGATTCTATATTTATAAATTAATTTTCCCAGCGTCAAAAGCAGCCCTGGGGCTCTATAATTTGTTTCCTCCGTTGTAAATCAGGATGATAATTACGTTGAATGGCAGCAAAATTCATCAAAGTTTTTTTTAGGGCTTGTGTATAATCGGAATGTCTCTCTCACTATCTCCCCTCTCACTATCCTTCCCTCCCTTATTTTCTCTCTCGCTCTCTCTCTCCTTCTCTCTCTCTCCCAATCCCACCCTTCTGACACCCCTCCCTCCTCCCTCTCTGTCTTTCTATTTATTATGGTATGGCATGTGGTTATCAGTGGTTGAGCTGCCATAGCATACACACGGTCTCCTGAACCCAAGCTCTGATAAAAAAGAGTTATGTTCAGTGATGACAAGAATTGATTTCCAATTTCCTCCACAATGACTGCATCATTGCCAGCGACTCAGGCAATTTGGCCTACATTACGGTGCCAGCACGGGGCCGTAGATCAGGATGACAGCTGTCTTAACCTGGAGGGGTGCTTACATTGAGGAGAAATTGAGAGAGATATTTAGCGTGAGAGATCCCTTTACAGTTGGTGCAGATCTAGGAAATAGGCTCTGTACTTAGGAGAATTGCTTGGTTTTCACAGAAGAATATAAAAGTGTGTGTGTGTGGTTGTAGGTGTGTGCTGCTGCTGAAGGACTACTTCATCCTACTCTTGTATTTCTTTGTGTTGACTGTCCTGTGATGTGGTGGTGTTTTGTAGCTCTGACTTTGATCTCCTACTCTGACCCATTCCAATCTTTTATTCCTCATGAGTTATCACAATTCCAGACATACATTATGTGATTGCTCCCTACCCTGGTATGTTATGACACATCAGTAATGAATTGATCTAGCATGGATTTCAACTGTTCATGGAAAAACCCTGGAAATCATCAGAATTAGGTTTACATTGAGAAGTACAGTGATGTATGCACCTATGCAGGTTCTGATCATATCAAATAGAAATCAATTATTAATTCACCTTGAAAGATGCTTAGTTTGAGAGGATTTGTCAGTGGGAAAGTGAGACAATATTAGAAAATTTGACCTGAGAATTTTACCCCCTTAAGCAATCGATAGAAATCCTTGGAGCTACAGTATGTTCCGCTGTGAGACAGTGGAGCAGATCACCCAGCCCGTGGAATGCAGAGCAGATGGTGACAGACTGACAGAACCCAGGTTGGAGGTGGGGAGAGAGCCTTTCATCAGCACGCCTTCCTCCTTCGCCCGTCAGCCACTATCAGCCCAATGTGTGTGTGAGTGTTTGCCCGTCAGCCCCTGCCACCGTTGTCATCTCTATAAATGTCACCCTGGCCACACCACTGGGCTGTTTGTTTTTACCTAGACAGACCTCACACACACTGGGCTTGTTTTTACTGGCTGTTTTCCTGGTAATTGATATCTTAGATGGAGGCTTGTCTATCAGCTGCTGCAAAAGCTGGTTCTCAGTGGCATCTCATTATTGGATGGTTTTGGGTTGCTCCCAAGTGTTTTGGTTTGTGTTTGTGTGTGTGTGTGTGTGTTTATTTTTGGAATTTTATTAAGATCCCCATTAGGATCCCCATTTTCCTGGGGTCCACACAAAACATGAAACACAAAATATTACAGAACATTAATAAACAAGAACAGCTCAAGGACAGAACATTTAACATCTACATACATTTAAAAATGGCATACATAGCCTACATATCAATACATACACACAATATCTCGGTCAAATAGGGGGAGAGGCGTTGTGCCGTGAGATGTTGCTTTATCTATTTTTTTAAACCAGGTTTGTTGTTCATTTGAGCAACACTGAGATGGAAGGGAGTTCCATGCAATAATGGCTCTGTATAATAGTGTATGCTCTCTTGAATTTGTTCTGGATTTGGGGACTGGATTTGAAAAGACCCCTGGTGGCATGGCTGGTGGAGTAAGTGTGTGTGTCAGAGGTGTATGTAAGTTGACTAGGCAAACAATTTGGAATTTTCAACACAATAATGTTTCTTATAAAAATATGTGATGCAGTCAGTCTCTCCTCAACTCTTAGCCAATATTTAGTCTTTCTTTGCAGCACTTGACCACATGGCTGGACAATAATCAAGATAAGACAAAACTAGACTTGCTTTTGGAGTGTGGTGTCAAAAAAAAAGCAGAGCATCTCTTTATGGACAGACCTCTCCCCATCTTTACAATCATTTGAATCTATATGTTTTGACCATGACAATCTAAGGTAACATCAAGTAATTTAGTCTCCTCAACTTGTTCAACAGCCACACCGTTCATTACCAGATTCAGCTGAGGTCTAGAGTGTAGGGAATGATTTATACCAAATACAATTATCTTAGTTTTAGAGATGTTCAGTACCAGTTTATTACTTGCCACTGATTCCAATACTGACTGCAACTCCTTGTTAAGGGTTTTAGGGACTTCATTAGCTGTGGTTCAGATACGAATATAGTTGAATCACCAGCATACATGGACACACATGCTTTGTTTAATGCCAGTGGCAGGTCTTTGGTAAAAATAGAAAATAGTAGAAGGCCTAGAGAGCTGCCTTGCAGTACACCACACCCTACATGTTTGACATTAGAGAAGCTTCCGTTAAAGAAAACCCTCTGAGTTCTATTAGATAGATAGCTCTGAATCGACAATATAAAAACATATGTTTTCTCAACAGCAAACCTGCTGGTCAATGATATCAAAGTCTGCACTGAAATCTAACGGTACAGCTCCCACAATCATCTTATTATCAATTTCTTTCAACCAATCATCAGCCATTTGTGTCATGTTTAGTGCCCTTCTCTATTGTGTGTGATTTTTACAGTTCGGGGTTACCTACAAGCTGCTTTGAAAGCAATAGCATTTTGTGTGGGATTTAAATAGATTTAATTGTGATTTTTTGTCAATGATCTACACAAAATACTCTGTAATGTCAAAGAGAAAAAATAATTTTTGTATTAATGAAAAGAAAAAAAAACTAATATACCTTGATTAGATAAGTATTCACCCCCTGAGTCAATACATGTTAGAAACATATTTGGCAGCGATTACAGCTGTGAGTCTTCTTGGCCAAGTCTCAAAGAGATTTGCACACCTAGATTGTGAAATATTTGCCCATTATTCTTCAAGCTCTGTCGAAGTGTTGGGGATCATGGCTAGACAGTAATTTTGAAGTCTTGCCATTTTCAAGCAGATTTAAGTCAAAACTGTAACACTGTCCACTCAGGAACATTCACTGTCTTCTTGGTAAGCAACTCCAGTGTATATTTGTAGGCTGTAGGTTATTGTCTTGCTGAAAGGTGAATTCCTCTCCCAGTGTCTGGTGTAAAGCAGACTGAAGCATTTTGCCTGTGCTTAGCTACATTCTGTTTTATCCTTAAAAACTCCCCAGTCTTTGCCGATGTCAAACATAACATGATGCAGCCACCACCGTGCTTGAAAATAAGGAGGCAGTTACTCAGTGATGTGTTGTGTTGGATTTTCCCCAAACATAAGGCTTTGCATTTAGGCCAAAATGTACATTCCTTTGCTGTGTTTTTTTTGCAGTATTACTTTAGTGCCTTGTTGCATATAGGATGCATGTTTTGGAATATTTGTATAATTTTTTTCACTCTGGTATTTTGGTCATTATTGTGGAGTCACTGCAATGTTGTTGATCCCTATAGCTGTTTTAAAATCACCAATGGCCTCATTGTGGCATCCCAGAGCAGTTTCCTTCCTGTCATTCCGCTCAGGTCAGAAAGACAACTGCATCTTTGATGTGTCTAGGTGGTTTAATACATCATCCACAGCGTAATTATTAACTTGACCATGCTTAAATTGATAGTCAATGTCTGATTTGTTATTGTTACCCATCTACCAATCACTGCCCGTCTTTATGAGGCTTTCAAAAAGCTCCCTGGTCTTTGTAGTTGAATCTGTGCTTGACTGAGGGACCTTACAGATGTTGTATGTATGGGGGACAGAGGAAGGGGGTCGTCATTCAAAAAACATGTCAACCACGATTATTTCACACAGAGTGAGTCCATGTAACTTATGTGATTTGTTAAGCCAAATTTTACTCCTGAACTAATTTAGGCTTGCCTAAACAAAAGCGGGGAATACTTATACAACAACTATATTTTAGTTGTTTCATTGTTATTAATTTGTATCACAAAAAAAACAAATCGATTTAAATCCCACTTTGTAAAGCAAGAATATGTGATTTTTTTTTTGTTGAAACGGTAGGAACAGAAATGGTCTTAGGTGTCTTAGATAATTGAAAGCTATAACCATTCAATTCCTACCTCACATCATCCACTTACAAGTGCATATCCCCAACATTCATGTTCTCTCTATTCATTATCTGTAATCAGCTAACACAGGTTTCTATTAGACATCTTGAAGATGTATTTTTATCATGGGGTGTAGTTGGCATATAGGATAAATGGAGTCCCATTTGTCAGCTATAATGTTGTAATGTAATGTCTCACTGGGGTTTTAATCACCAATCATTTTGACAAATGGCCTGGGGGTGGGGCCTTGGGGTGGGGCCTGGGAGTGTTTAACATAAGAGTAGATTGGTGACCGTGAGTGCGATATCAGGGTTATGCTCAGTAGGAAGACAACGTTTTGAAATGGAGTGAGTTGGGAAGGTGCTGCTTTAACTTGTGGAGAGGGACCTGAAATAAAACCCTAACCTAAAAAAAAAAAACTTTTGTATGGCAACCATTCTCTGCCCTCGCCCTTACCCCTAGTCTCAACCCTGTAGGCTTACTAGCAGGACTGAGGATGGATGACATTGATGCCGTATAGCAGTGGAAGACTAGAGTCTTGGTTCACACATCACCTGGCCCAGAGAGGGAAGTGTGATTAACCAATCCCAATGTGGCCATCATCTTTAACAGGCAACCACATTACATCTATCTAACTGGCAATAGCTTTACACATTATTTCAATTAAGCCAAAGTGGTAGTTAACCACACCATGAAATGCTACCTTCATATAAAAGCTAAGCTCTGACAATACAGAATTGTCAACATTTTGCTTTGTTATATCTACATAAACCATACACAAGCTAGACACCCTTATTCTCATAAAAATTCCAGACTACAGAGTTTTATCTCCACATCCTATTTCACGTTGTTGCGATTCTCTATTAATATTTGCTGATGATTTAGCTAATCTCAAGCATATGGTGGATCGATGTAGAACAGTCTGTGTGGAAAAATGAGACACTGCGCTTCTTCTGGCTGAGAAGAGATCTGCCAGCAGCCATCACAGCCCTGTGATTAAACAGCAGAAAAAATAAAAGAGAAAATCAATGGTTGAATTCATTCCTCAGATCCCCAAGCGGGATGTATTAGCGTGGTTAAGCACATTCCACTCAAGGTGACAGATGAAAGCTCTCTCAGACGCATAAAATGACTAATCTTTTAAATCCTATTTAATAGTGTGTCTCCAATAGCCATTCAACTCTGCCTCCCAGACCGTCATTGGGCCACATCTCATTTCTTGTAAAATGGGCTCGTCAATGGGATTGATTCATACCCACAGACTGCACACTGCTGCAAGTGGGAGTTAACGAGGCAAGGCTAGATTCGCAGAAATATCACTACGGGGTCTTCGACATCAATTCAAAGTTTCAAAGCACCGCTTTCCCTCTCTTTGTTCCTGTAGAATGTCATTTATAGTTTAATAAATAAAAGCCCATAGCTCACACTACGGGGTTCCTTTCTGGTTAAACGAGATCTTGCAGTCAAACTTAGGAAATGATGTCATGTGTAATACAGAGCCCTCCGCCATGAAGGCCTGTTAAGATTAATTGAGTACATTTGTATTTTTTGTTTTATTTTTTCATTTTTTTTACACCAGTCTGCTTTTATGCTGCAGGCCAGTGATAACTTTTTACAGCTAAGATCTACATCAGGGATGGGCAACTTTGATAGGGGTGGGGGCCACAAAAAATCTTAAGCTATCATGAGGGGCTTCAGTTGCTCGTGGGTCTGTGTCCTCACATGTGCATATTTATTTCTCGTTTTAGAGATAATTTTGTGCAATTCTACACATTTTGCCATGGGGAGTAGAGAAAATGTTGCAGTTTAAAGCAAGTTTGCTGCAATTCTACACATTTTATCATGTGGCGAAGAGGAAAATTTGCTGTTTTATAGCAAATTTCCTGCAATTCTACACATTTTGCCATAGGGTGGAGATACATGTTTTCAGTTTTAAAGATTATATGTGAGTGAGAATAGCAAAATAGTAATTTGACCATGATTACTAAGTTTAGATAGTCTAGCGTCCAGCTAATTTACCAATCTAAAAATGTTTACCTGACATGGGCTAATTGAGAGACTGACATAACAAGAGAAAAATTGCTGATGCTCAACCAAATTTCGAAATTGCACCTTTTGTATTAAACTATTCTAACTTGCCACAGTAAATTGAGACCCCGCTGAGTAAAAAAAAAAAAAAAAAGAAGACTGGCTTAAACCATGAAAGATCTGTAACCATGTGTTGTCTAGGCCTAGTGCTCAATACTTACTGAGTAAGCCAATAAGTATGATGTCTTTGGTGCTTTGGGGAGAGAGTATTAGCCTGTATTGCTCTAGTCAGTGGTTCATATCTTCAATGACACTAGTTTATCCAAATAGTTTTGTAGTCTAAACTCTCATTACAACCACCTAGAAAAGCCTTTGACACCTTATATCCCCAGACAGCAAATAAGTGACCCTTGCAATGTGTATCATTCCAGTTGTGAAGGTAAATACATTTCACAAGTAATTGCACTTCAAGGTCCCTTCCATCTTAATTTTAATCATTTCATTCCATGTCCATATCAATAAAGGCTGTCAGTATTTGGATGTATTAACCTTATAATTGTCAAACCTCATTACAGTCAATGGTGGCTATTGACGAGTTGAACTCAGGTAAAGATGGGCAGGACATGATGGAGGAATGGAGCATTTAATTCCTCCTTTTGTGTTCGTCACACTGTGAATTATAGGCCTCATGTGGAGAGAGAGCTCCGTCTTTGCTGTCCTCTGCAGTATATCCTTCTCATCAAACGCAGACGGAAAAGTATCAAACCATTGAATGAGTCTCAGTGTGATAAGAAGACATCTTCTTTCCTGTGTGTAGTAACTTAACAAGGAATGCCCACACCCATTTCTGTTTTACTTTCCTTTATTTTCAACCTAAGAAATGAAAGGTGTACAGCCATGTAAAAACGATACAGCCCAATCAACATATATTGTCCAGATCCGACTCTGGGTGATGACCTCATCAAAGGGGAAAGGTCACGGTCAATGCCAATGCCAATAATAACCATGCACACATGAATAGCAATCATACTAAACTGCAGGTAAGTACAATACATATTCAATGTAATTATTTATATAGTGTCCACACTGTAACACTGTGGCATGCTGTTTCTCTCTACGTGGTGTGTCTGTGACTATGGGCTTTTGATGAACTGCTATATTACAGAGATTTGCTCAGAGCTCAAATGTTGATTCATATAATTTCAGTAGATATAATCCTAGCTCATATACATTTAATGGGCATTTGTCATAGGCAGTTAAGTGAAATGTCCTACTCCTCACATTTGAGAAAGAGCAATACAGACTATGCTCTGGTATAAGGTCAGGTGTGTCAAAACCTTACATTATGTGATGAGAAGCAAAGTCTTGGTTCTGTTAGAAATGCTGTGTATTACTGAGCCATATAACTATTCAGTCTGCAAACACACACACACACACACACACACACTGGAGTTTAGGCCTATCCCTGACAGATAATATGTTTACTTCTTGTGACAGCAGAGAAAAAACTGCTTGTGACAGTTTGTCTGATCGGCACTCATTCATGGGTTCTGTGTTGTTGTGAATATTTTAGTATTTATATTACTGTCCGCAGGTCCAACTAAAGATTTGTCGGAATAGCTCAGAGCAAGTGGGGTTTAAATAAACGATGAGCAGTGAGGCTTTAGATAAGGACTTCAGCATACATTTTTGATCTAATGTTGCAGCTGAGCTGACACTGTGAGAGTAGTACAAGGGCCTTGGTGAACAACCAAGATGGAGCACCGGGTGGCGCTATTTGCCAATAAATGTGCCCGATGGCTTCCACACACCAAGCTCACCCCAGCCTGCCTGCCTGCATGGGTTTTCCTACTATGGTCATGATGAAGTAGCCAGCATTAGAAATACAGTATATAGTCTGTGAGGGGGCGAAAATGACCACCAGTATATCTGTCACTCCTGTCATGGATATGGCTCCATTATGGTGTTGTGTGTGTGATGGTAGTAGAAAGCACTGTTATGTAACTCCAATATCCCTCCTGTTTAAATGTCATCTATCAGGGAAGGACTTGATGGATGGTTGCAGGGCTGTTGAGCCACTTGTCTTGGCAATGCCTGGGAAGTTTGTGTTGGTCAGAAAAGTGAACTCAATTAACCAGTTGTGTGTGTGCTGTTAATACCATCTCATGTTAGTCCAGCGAGCTTTTCAATTGGGACACAGACAGTTGAGCATGCTCTGCACCACCTCAGACCCAGGTCAGGGCTCAGACCCAGGTCAGGGCTCAGATCCAGGTCAGGGCTCAGATCCAGGTCAGGGCTCAGATCCAGGTCAGTGCTCAGACCCAGGTCAGGGCTCAGACTCAGGTCAGGGCTCAGACCCAGGTCAGGGCTCAGATCCAGGTCAGGATCCAGATCCAGGTCAGGACTCAGATCCAGGTCAGGATCCAGATCCAGGCCAGGGCTCAGACCCAGGTCAGGGCTCAGATCCAGGTCAGGGCTCAGACCCAGGTCAGGGCTCAGACCCAGGTCAGGATAGAGATCCAGGTCAGGATAGAGATCCAGGTCAGGACTCAGATCCAGGTCAGGATCCAGATCCAGGTGAGGGCTCAGACCCAGGTCAGGGCTCAGACCCAGGTCAGGGCTCAGACCCAGGTCAGGATCCAGATCCAGGTCAGGGCTCAGACCCAGGTCAGGGCTCAGATCTAGGTCAGTGCTCCGATCCATGGCAGTAGACCCTGCCTTCCATTTCCCTTCTCCTAGCTCTGTGATTCACTGACACCAGTGAGTGTGTCTGGGAGAACTCCCTAAATCCAGCCCGTTTCTCTCTGTTTCCCAGGCTGCACTGAAACGTGCCAACCCACGCTCTAGGTCTCTCAACACAGCATGACAACAACTCTTAATTTAGACGTTCGGTTGCCTTTCTCGGGAGTGTTTTCTTTTTGGCGGCACTTTTTGTGTTGTGTTGTTATTGTGAACAAGTCCCCCTCTGCTTGTAAGTCTTAAGTATGGCATAGCATTACTATTTGTAAATTTGCTCATACGAGAGAGTCTGTTGAATGTATTCCCCGGCAGTGAACGAACGCTGTGGATCTTTCCCATGGTGCAGTTCAAAGGAAAAGAGAAACGTGGCCAGGTGGACTGGGTAGAAGTTCAGGCCTGCCAAAGCGCTCTCTCAACCACCTGCCACCACCTCTGCCAACACAGACCCTTTCTATCTCCATATCCATCCAGACGTTTTATTTGCATCATCAACTAACACAGATGGCTGCTTCACTGATATTAGCAAAGCGTTGACCCGGTATGGTGTTTTTTCTGGGTTGCAAGAAATGACATGGTAAAATAGTAATTTCACTGTAGTAAGCTATGCATTAGGTGTTGTGTTTTTAAGGGGGGAAATAGAATCTTTACAATAAAAATCCTATAATGAAAATGTATAATTGCCAGTGACCTTAGTGCATGACAGTGGGGTTTGAGAGAGAGAGAGAGAGAGAGAGAGAGAGAGAGAGAGAGAGAGAGAGAGAGAGAGAGAGAGAGAGAGAGAGAGAGAGAGAGAGAGAGAGAGAGAGAGAGAGAAAGATCTTCATTCATCACAGTGCCTACAGATTTGCTGTTCAGCCTGTGCAGTGGCAGTGCTGTCACAGGACACTTAAATCAAACAGACTACTTTATTTCAGAGGAGATGGGCTAGATCTGCCTGCCAAGCCATGTCTTTACAAACTCCGCTCTAATCGAGAAGCACATTTAAAGCCAGACGAATCAATACATACTGTGAAGATTTGGTACCAACATGTATTCAGTGTTTACTGAACATCTCACAGCAGATTTATTGTCCTTTCTTGTTCTAAAACTGTATTTGATATCTCAAATATATATATATATTTTTTTTATGATTTGTGCAAAGAAATGTTTTTTGTCAGATACGGATTCAGAAAAGAGGCATGAGATGGACCCACTCGAGTGCTCTGTTATCCTCACAGCCCTACTGTTTCAACTCATGCTATTGAGGGAAATATTATTTTGAAAACAACCCATGCTTAGTTAACAAACACATCAGGCTTGGCATACCAAGGCCATCAATCAGACACATTTAGCCAGTAGTTCCTGGAGAACATGATAGGCTCTCTCTCTCTCTCTCTCTCTCTCTCTCTCTCTCTCTCTCTCTCTCTCTCTCTCTCTCTCTCTCTCTCGCACGCCTATTGATGTGTACGTTGGTCTGAAAGCAGTAGCATTGCTGTGTGGCCTTCCTGAGCTAGACACTAATACATCTCCAAATCCCTCTGCATAATGTCTGTCATGCCAGCAAGATAAATTCATTTGACAGCTAGTTGAGATGGAATGGCAATGTACTGGCTGGTACTGAGCAACAGAACTATCCAGTGGAGGCTACTGTTCTGTACCACTACCAGGCCAGCCCTGGGCCTGGCTCCACTCTGGCTCCACGCTGGCCAGGCTACAGGTTGGAGGCTCATCAGCTTTGCCCAAGGGCAGTTCTTCAGGCATATAGAGAGGGAGATAGCAAGGGAGGAAAGGAGGTAGCAGGCTTTATGACTGGATCACGCCCACTAATAATTGTTGATCCTCACTGCTTATGAATGTACTTTTCCAGGATACATTTTATTTCCCTTCTGTCACTCTCTCTCTCTCTCTCTCTCTCTCTCTCTCTCTCTCTCTCTCTCTCTCTCTCTCTCTCTCTCTCTCTCTCTCCTCCAAACTGTCTCCCTCCCTCTCTCCATTCAATTTCTCTCCCTATCTCTCTAGCGTGTGTGAGGCATTGAGTGCGTAGGAAGTGGAAGTCGAGAGGAGGGCAAAGCTGTTGACAGAGTGAGCTATCAAATGAAAGTAGTGCTGATTAGGAGTAAACATGCACTAAGTGCACCACGGCAGCATTACATTCTATATTTGTACAGCTTGACGCCTCCATCCCATTGTGCATTAGTACAGTAGCTGTACTGTACATCATGCAGTTTGGTCTGTATGACTTTAGCTGTATTTAACGAGAAAGGCCTTTGGAGAGACAGGCTGGCTGATGTCAGCAGAGCCACACCTAGGCTCTGCAGATCCAAAGACTGTGTTGTTATACTGCAAGGATTGTGATAGAGTATAAACAAAAATAGTCAAAAGGTTTAGATACAGTAGGGTAAAATTAGCTTCCAAGGAATATCTTGCTGGTGTGTGTTTGGGATGACACAGCAAGGGAAATGCTAGACTGAGACAGAGACCTAGTCTAATGGTGGTGTTTGGACCAGGCGTTTGGACCAGGCGTGTGGTTGGTGTTTTGGTCAGTGCCATTCAACATCAGCTTACTAACCCTTCCCTTATGTTCCTGGTCAATTTGACCCGGGAACAGAGTTTGAAATCGCTAAAAATACTATTTAATGTAATTTTGCCACCATGACCATTCATCTACTTTCTTAAGTGTGGTTCTCAAACTTGGAAAACACATAATAAAAAAAATGTAATAAAACATTTGACCTTGGTCTATATAACTTTTGAAAGGTCAAACAAAGAATGGTGCAACCATGCTGATCACATAGATATAAGTATGATGTCCCTATGATGCTAAGAGACTGATGTGAAGTACATTTTAAGTAAACGGTATAGGCCGAATCGAACATAAGGGAAGGTTTATCATATCTATTTTGGCAGCTGATGTGCTGTTATTATGTGTGCTGCGCTAATAATGCATGAGAGAGGTTGAGTGATCTGAGCCTCCTTTACAAAACACAGGACTGCTGTTGATGGCTGACAGCTGGGTTTGTGTCCCGGAACATTCTGCCACGTTGTGTTACTGTCAGAGGAATCTGAGAGAAGCCTGTTCGAATTCTCATTCACTACAAATGAGGGTTTGGAACCCGGAATGTAATTCATTAATTTCAGCGATTTGTCAGTCAAAGCATATTTTCTTCAACCAACATAAACAAACACAATAATGCGCAAATGAGTCCAAATGAGACGTGGCAGTTGTATTGAGCTTAAATTATTAGCACTAATAATGCGGGCCTCACTTTTCCCTGGCAGCCAGCAAGCAGAGCAGAGATGACTGAGCGTAAATAAAATAAGAAATCAGAGATTAAAGGAACACCTATGTGAGAATGCTATTCATTGACTACATCTCAGCTTTCAACACCATAGCGCCCACAAAGCTCATCACTTAGCTAAGGACCTTTGACTTAACACCTCCCTCTGCAACTGGATCCTTGACTTCCTGGCGGGCCGCCACAGGTGGTAAGGGTAGGCAACAACACATCTCCCATGCTGATCCTCAACACGGGGGCCCCTCAAGGGTGCGTGCTTAGTCCCCTCCTGTACTCCCTGTTCACCCACGACTGCGTGGCCAAGCACGACTCCAATAACATCATTAAGTTTACTGACGACACAACGGTGGTTGGCCTGATCACCGACAACGATGAGACAGCCTATAGGGAGGAGGTCATAGATCTGGCAGAGTGGTGCCAGGACAACAACCTCTCCCTCAAAGTGAGCAAGACAAAGGAGATGATCGTGGACTACAGGAAAAGGAGGTCCGAACACGCCCCCATTCACATCGATGGGGCTGTAGTGGAGTGGGTTGAGAGTTTCAAGTTCCTTGGTGTCCACATCACCAACAAACTATCATGGTCCAAACACACCAGGAAAGTCGTGAAGAGGGTACGACAACGCCTTTTCCCCCTCAGGAACCTGAAAAGATTTGGCATGGGTCCCCAGATCCTCAAAAAGTTCTACAGTGCATCATCGAGAGCATCCTGACCGGTTTCATCACCAACTGGTATGGAAACTGCTCGGCATCTGACCGTAAGGCGCTACAGAGGGTAATGCGTACAGCCTAGTTCTTCACTGGGGCCAAGCTTCCTGCCATCCAGGACCTATATACTAGGCGGTGTCAGAGGAAGGCCCAAAATATTGTCAAAGACTCCAGTCACCCAAGTCATAGACTGTTCTCTCTGCTACCGCACGGCAAGCAGTACCGGAGCGCCAAGTCCAGGTCCAAAAGGCAACATAACAGCTTCTACCCCCAAGCCATAAGACTGCTGAACAATTAATGAAATGTCCACCCGGACTATTTACATTGAACCCCCATTTTGTTTTTACACTGCTGCTGCTCGCTGTTTATTATCTATGTATAGTCACTTTTCCCCTACCTACATGTACAAATTACCTCGACTAACCTGTACCCCCGCACATTCATTCGGTACCGGTACCCCCTGTATATAGCCTCGTTATTGTTATTTTATTGTGTTACTAGTTTATTTAGTAAACATTTTCTTAACTCTATTTTCTTAAATATGCATTGCTGGTTAAGAGCTTGTAAGTAAGCATTTGGGGGTTTGGTAATGACCTATGACAAAATATGAGGTCAGTAGCTGGCATGTTTTGTCCAAACAATTATATCTACTAAGAAAGAAAGTGATTGTAGAATGATCATTGGAAAATATACTTTATCCAATTCCCTTTAAAAAAATGCATGCATAAAATTACCTAATCTTATCAGACGTACAGTTATAGGCCTGGAGACGTATGGAGCCATGGAAAGGAAAACGGAATACAATAGTTCAAATCAATCTTTGCCAATATCTCACCCTCATCCACTATTACCCTAGTGACTTAATCTGCATTGCTTTTTAATTTAATTAGCTAGCTAGCACTCTGACCCTCATACATTCCAGGAAGTAACGCAACATCTACCCTGATTCTATAGGTTTTGACAAAGCCTTCAGCAGAAGCACAACTGTGTGAAGCTATGAAGGGAAAAAGCAGTGAGCATTGAGCACGTCCTCAGACACACACTGCAGTCTGAAGAATCTTTTGAGACATTTCCCACACTCCACTTGAGCTGAGCCCTGTTTACCACCTCAGCTAGAGCTGTTCACCCTTCACTAACACACATACACAGCTCCTCAGGAAGACATTTGAGCGTTCAACATTGCAGCCAACGTTAAAGGTGAGGCAAGACTGACTAATCTACAAATCACCTTGCATCATAAATAACTACTCAATATTATTTGTAGATCAGTCAGTCGGTCACAATTTACCCATGATCCCTCATGGTTTTGATGCTCTCGAACACGGCCACTGGCTGGCTGGCTGACTGGTGGTAGAGCAGTCAAAGACGTGATGCCTGTTTGCTTTGACTTCCCAAGAGCTAGAAGTGACTTATACGGTGTCCACATTAGGACAGGCTCAGTTTCAGCATGGAATCAAAAGGTTAGGCTAGCTGTTCCCTCTGTTAAGCAGCTACATTTAGAACTGAATATGAATAATCAATCGAATAGATTACAATGGTTATATGCAGGCACCACAATGTTGACTCATCGTGGAACTAACATTTCTAATTAGGCCAACAATGTAATGATCAGATAATGGAAAGATGATTCACTGAACATGAACAACATACTTAGGCTACTTCTAATCAACAGTCCAGGACAGAACATGCTCCTTGATTACATTATAAAAGTAGCTTCCCACTGGGCATACACTGGTTGAATCAACATTGTTTCCATGTAATTTCAATGAAATGATGTTGAACCAACATGGAATAGACGTTGAATTGACGTCTGTGCCCAGTGGGTTGACAGACTCTCACCATTTCTCATTTCCTGATGCACGTACAGTTGAAGTTGGAAGTTTACATACGCATTAGTCAAGTATATTTAAACTCAGTTTTTCACAATTCCTGACATTTAATCCTAGCAAAAATTTGCTGTGTAAAGTCAGTTAGGATCACCACTTTATTTTAAGAATGTGAAATGTCAGAATAATAGTTGAGAGAATGATTTATTTCAGCTTTTATTTCTTTCATCACATTCCCAGTGGGTCAGAAGTTTACATTCACTCAATTAGTATTTGGTAGCATTGCCTTTAAATTGTTTAACTTTAACAAACGTTTCGGCTAGCCTTCCACAAGCTTCCCACAATAAGTTGGGTGAATTTTGGCCCATTCCTCCTGACAGAGCTGGTGTAACTGAGTCAGGTTTTTAGGCCTCCTTGCTCGCACACGCTTTTTCAGTTCTCCCCACACATTTGCTATAGGATTGAAGTCAGGGCTTTGTGATGGCCACTCCAATACCTTGACTTTGTTGTCGTTAAGCCATTTTGCCACAACTTTGAAAGTATGTTTGGGGTCATTGTCCATTTGGAAGACCCATTTGCAACCAAGCTTTAACTTCCTGAATGATGTCTTGAGATGTTGCTTCAATATATCCACATAATTTTCCTGCCTCATGATGCCATCTGTTTTGTGAAGTGCACCAGTCCCTCCTGCAGCAAAGCACCCCGACAACATGACGCTGCCACCCCCGTGCTTCACGGTTGGGATGGTGTTCTTTGGCTTGCAAACCTCCCCCTTTTTCCTCCAAACATAACGATGGTCATTATGGCCAAACAGTTCTATTTCTGTTTCATCAGATCAGAGGACATTTCTCCAAATAGTACGATCTTTGTCCCCATGTGCAGTTGCAAACCGTAGTCTGGCTTTATAATGGCGGTTTTGGAGCAGTGGCTTCTTCCTTGGTGAGCGACCTTTCAGGTAATGTCGATGTAGGACTCATTTTACTGTGGATATAGATACTTTTGTACCTGTTTCCTCCAGCATATTCACAAGGACCTTTGCTGTTGTTCTGGGATTGAATTGCACCGAATTACGTTCATCTCTAGGAGACAGAACGCGTCTCCTTCCTGAGCGGTATGACGGCTGCGTGGTCCCATGGTGTTTATACTTGCGTACTACAGTTTGTACAGATGAACGTGGTACCTTCAGGTGCTTGGAAATTGCTCCCAAGGATGAACCAGACTTGTGGAGGTCTCCAATTTTTTTCCTGAGGTCTTGGCTGATTTCCTTTGATTTTCCCATAATGTCAAGCAAAGAGGCACTGAGTTTGAAGGTACGCCTTGAAATACATCCACAGGTACACCTCCAATTGACTCAAATGACGTCAATTAGCCTAAAGCCATGACATCCTTTTCTGTAATTTTCCAAGCTGTTTAAAGGCACAGTCAACTTAGTGTATGTAAACTTCTGACCCACTGGAATTGTGATACAGTGAATTATAAGTGAAATAATCTGTCTGTAAACAATTGTTGGAAAAATTACTTGTGTCATGCACAAAGTAGATGTCCTAACCGACTTGCCAAAACTATAGTTTGTTAACAAGAAAATTGTAGAGGGGTTGAAAAATGAGCTTTAATGACTCCAACCTAAGTGTATGTAAACTTCCGACTTCAACTGTATGTTTGACTGGGACCATTTACCCATAATCTGCATCTTATGCATCAGCATCAGCTCTAGAGGGAGCGAGACTGAGAAAGACTGAGGTTAAGAGAATGGGGGAGAGAGGGAGAGTGGCATTTATTTTTTATCTCTGGTTGATAGATTGTCATTAATCTTGTGAAGCGGCGTGGGGAACGTTTTGGAACCAGATTTCACAGCACATTAGCATGGAGAGGTTCACCTGTCACCTGAGCGAGGCAGAGCGGTATAATGAGGGGGATTCGTTTATGCGTCTGGATCAGTATTTAAAGCCTGGAATGTCTGATAGCTGACGGTAAATGGGCTTCTCATTGTGGTGATTAAATCAGTCGCTTGGTTGGTTTCTTTTGTCTGGCTTGGTCAGTGAGGAGGATAGATGATCTGTCCTAAGGGTAGGGAATCCCATGGACCTATTTGCATTTCCCCCACTAATAGTTAAGGTTTGGATTGGGGGACGGGAAGCTGATCCTAGATCTGTACCTCACGGAAACTTTCCCTAGAGATACATAGAGGTGAGAGGTCAGAAAAAGGCAGGGGGAACTGGGCCTAGTGGCTGATTTGATCCCTCAAGATAGAAGATGATAATATCAAAAACTACACTTGTTATTCCTTGTGCTCCAGTCATTGACCTGTGGCATTTTTTTATTGTATTGCTGCTGACGCCATTGTATTTAGGAGAGTTATTAAAAACCATGATTGATAAACATTTTTCTATTAGATAATTGAAAGCCATGGATAAGCAATTGGAGAGTTGAAGCTTTTTGACTCTGCTTCATTACTCAGTAAAATCTCTTCACTTCTCAACAATCTTCTTTGTCTTTTTCTAGCTTTTACTCCTCCACATGTTCAGTCCTTTGCACAGCTTTGTTTTGCAAGATGTTTAATTGCCCTGATTAGCATAAATTGCATGTTGAAATTGTAATTGAAAACAATAGATGAGAACAACAGATGAATAGCATTAATTAGGCTGTTTGAAGACGTTCTGTAATTGTGTTAGCTGCAGTGTTAAGCAGAGTAGTGTGTTCAGGGCTGTGTGAGGTGAGCTGTCAGGGGTGGAGATATCCGGTGATTGGGTCTGCCTAGTGGGCTGCCTAGGCCAGTGGTTCCCAAACGTTTTATAGTCCCGTACCCCTTCAAACATTCAACCTCCAGCTGGGTACCCCCTCTAGCACCAGGGTCAGCGCACTCTCAAATGTTGATTTTTGCCATCATTGTAAGCCTGCCACACACACACTATATGTTTAATAAATGTATCATAAGATTGTGTGTGAGCTTTTGTCACAACTCTGCAATGTTGGGTTGTATTGGAGAAAGTCTCAGTCTTAAATCATTTTCCACAAAAAGTCTGTGCCTATATTTAGTTTTTATGCTAGTGAGGGCCGAGAATCCACTCTCACATACAGTTGAAGTCGGAAGTTTACATACACTTAGGTTGGAGTCATTAAAACTAGTTTTTCAACCACTCCAAACATTTCTTGTTAACCTCTTCCAGCTAGGGTCCCATTTTCCAAATTTTCGCCTGTCTGACGTGCCCAAAGTTAAATGCCTACCACTCATGGCCAGAAACTAGGATATTTACATATTTAGTACTATTGGATAGGAAACACTCTGAAGTTTATAAAACCATTAAGATATAGTCTGTGGCTATTCCAGAACAGATTTAGCAGGCAAAAACCAGAGAGATTTCTGTCCGGAATTTATTTTTTTGTTGCTCTCCTCTCATTTTGAAGCCCATGTAATATTTTTCTATGGGGAATAGGACCGAGGTTGCAGTACTTATGGCTTCCACTAGATGTCAACAGTCTCTGGAAAGGGTATGGAGGAAAAAGCTCTGACCAGATCCTTAGAGAGAGAGAATTACTACGGGTAGGGAAAAAGGTAAACAGACGTGCACGCTCACGAGAACGTGAACGCGCAGCGCGACCAACTTTCTTTTCGTCTTTAACGCTTTCACTTACCGTTCTTGTAAAATATGATCGCTATTATTCATAAAAGAATACATAAGGATGCATTATTAATGATATTTGATTTGTTTGTGAAAAGATGAGAGGTATAATTTGAACGCGATCCCTTCACTGTAAAGCGGGCGAGTAGACTGACAATGCTTGGTGGAGTAGCTGAACGTAACGTGCCAAAAACAACGGATATTTATGGATATAATTATTTACTTTTTCTAACAAAAGAACCATGGATTATCTTGTTTGGACACTTGGGAAGACCTCAGAAGAAGTTATTTGAAAGGTAAGCGATTTATATTAGCTGTGATATGGATATTTTGAGAACCGAGCTGGATATGAATTTATGCTAATGTGGAAAATATGTGAGGTACTAGCCTCAAACAATCAAATGTAGTGCTTTCGCCGTAAAGCCTTTTTAAAATCTGACAACGCAGTGATATTGCCAAGAAGCAGAGCTTTTGATGGCTATGCAACACTATGCAACACTTGTATATCGAAGTTAAATATTACGAATATGTATTACGAATATGTATTTTGAATTTGGCGCGTTATGTTTGCTCTGAAAACGATCCCGCTAAAGGGATCGGCGCGCTAAGAGGTTAACAAACTATAGGTTTGGCAAGTCGGTTCTTCTTTGTGCATGACACAAGTAATTTTTCCAACAATTGTTTACAGACAGATTATTTCACTTATAATTCACTGTATCACAATTCCAGTGGGTCAGAAGTTTAAATACACTAAGTTGACTGTGCCTTTAAACAGCTTGGAAAATTCCAGAAAATGACATAATTTGAGTCAATTGGAGGTGTACCTGTGGATGTATTTCAAGGCCTACCTTCAAACTCAGTGCCTCTTTGCTTGACATCATGGGAAAATCAAAAGAAATCAGCCAAGACCTCAGAAAAAAAATTGTAGACCTCCACAAGTCTGGTTCATCCTTGGGAGCAATTTCCAAATGCCTGAAGGTACCACATTCATCTGTACAAACAGCAGTACGCAAGTATAAACACCATGGGACCACGCAGCCGTCATACCGCTCAGGAAGGAGACGCGTTCTGTCTCCTAGAGATGAACGTATTTCAGTGCGAAAAGTGCAAATCAATCCCAGAACAACAGCAAAGGTCCTTGTGAATATGCTGGAGGAAACAGGTACAAAAGTATCTATGTCCACAGTAAAATGAGTCCTATATCGACATTACCTGAAAGGCCGCTCACCAAGGAAGAAGTCCCTGATCCAAAACCGCCATAAAAAAGCCAGACTACGGTTTGCAACTGCACATGGGGACAAAGATCAGACTTTTTGGAGAAATGTCCTCTGGTCTGATGAAACAAAAATAGAACGGTTTGGCCATAATGACCATTGTTATGTTTGGAGGAAAAAGGGGGAGTCTTGCAAGCCGAAGAACACCATCCCAACCGTGAAGCACGGGGGTAGCAGCATCATGTTGTGTGGTGCTTTGCTGCAGGAGGGACTGGTGCACTTCACAAAACAGATGGCATCATGAGGCAGGAAAATTATGTGGATATATTGAAGCAACATCTCAAGACATCAGTCAGGAAGTTAAAGCTTGGTCACAAATGGGTCTTCCAAATGGACATTGACTCCAAGCATACTTCCGAAGTTGTGGCAAAATGGCTTAAGGTCAACAAAGTCAAGGTATTGGAGTGGCCATCACAAAGCCCTGACCTCAATCCTATAGAACATTTGTGGGCAGAACTGAAAAAGCGTGTGCGAGCAAGGACTGTAAATGCCGATCCAGGACTGATACAAATAAATGACGATCCAGAATCAACACAGCTAAGTGATGATCCAGGATAAACACAGCTAAATGCCGATCCAGGATTGACACAAATAAATAACGATCCAGGATAAACACAGCAAAATGACGATCCAGGATCAACACCGCTAATTGATGATCCAGCATAAACAAAGCTAAATGACAACCTAGGATAAACACAGCTAAATGAAGATCCAGGATAAACACAGCTAAATGATGATCCAGGATAAACACATCTAAATGATGAAACAGGATCAACACAGCTGAATGCTGATCCAGTATAAACACAGCTAAAAACATATCCATTTGCATTATCTAGGTAGGCAATTATTTTCAAGTAATTTGCTCTCAGTCTCTGACGAGTGTGTCACTGCAGCCATGAAATCCGTGACACGATCTGATTGTGTCAATCTAATATGCTAATTGAAAGCAACCCTTAGCCACTTTTCGTCAGTGAAGAGGGACTGTACCCATGAACTGATTCTGGTATAATTAGAACGCAGAGGCTGCTTCAATCACAAGAGGCAAACATTTTCCCTCTCATTAAAGATAGTCTTGTTCAGTGCCACAGTGTCTCTCTCTAATAAGATTTGCTAGACGTAGTACAGAGTACAATTTTCCTCCTGTGATCCAGGGAGACTTGTCTTTTCTCTCCTCTCCTCTCCTTCACAGTAAAGTCTAAAGAGACCCCTTTGATCTCAGTTCATTTCTTCAATCCTCCAGATTAAATTTTAATCAAAAGACCTGGCTATTTTTAAGAACAATGCTAGGTTTATGCTGAAGAAGGAGAAAGAATAATTAGGTTTTTCTTTCTTTACTATTATTCAGTGTGAATAAGGTTGGGAAGGGAAATGGTGCCTGTCTGTGCTTTGTGGATAAACTGGGGTTTATGAATTAAGGGCTGAATTCAAATGGCCTTCATGACGTCTTCCATAGCAGATTCAGCTGGATATACTGTGTTGAATGTGTGGAGAAACTCACATATTTTGCATTGACTATATACTGTATACAATGTATCTTCTTAGCTGGACTAATATTATCACTTGTGGTAAATCGTGGGGTGTTGGGTTGAGCGTGCAAAGATGAACACAGAGACAGGGAGGGTCTCATCAGCAAACACGACTTTACTAGGCCTGTGGCACCCGAAAGGAAGAACCCAGTAGTGGTATAGCCCCCCAAGGGTGGAGAAGGCCGTCTTCTCGCGAGAGGCCGCTGCCAGCGGCACCTGCCAGTACCCCTTCGTCAGGTTCAAGATGCTAATGTATCTCGCGATCCCCAAGCGGTTGATCAGTTCGTCCACCCGGGGCATGGGGTAGGCGTCAAACTTGTTGACCTCGTTCAGGCCCCGGAAGTCATTGCAGAAGCAGACGGTTTCGTCCGGTTTCGGTACCAGCACTATAGGGATAGACCACTCACTGTGGGACTTCCCACTGGACCGCCACCCTCCGGGCTTTGGTATCCGGTATGGCCGTTTACGCACTTTTTCTTCCGGACGTGTGTGGATATGATGTTCCACGAGATCCGTGTGCCCCAGCATCTCGGAGAACACGGCCATATTCTGCTGGACCAACTCTTTGAGCTCTTGTCGTTGAGTCGGGCTGAGGTCTTCCCCCATGGCAACTTCGACAGAGGGCGGGCTCTGCTGTGGCCAGGGCCACGTTACGCACAGTGCGTCTCGTGAGTGCCACTTCTTTAGCAAGTTCACATGGTAAAGCTGGAGAATTTTTTTCTGCCCCGGTGTGCGGACCTTATAATTGATGTCGCCTACCCGCTCGACGATGTCGTAGGGCCCATGCCATGTAGCTAGGAATTTACTCTCCGTTGTGGCGATCAGCACCAACACCTTCTCACCCAGGTGGATCTCTCGTGGTTTGGCCCCCCGGTTGTATACTCACTCCTGGGCGTGTTGCGCCTGGGCCATGTGCTCTCACCACTGACCAAATTGCCGTCATCCTCTCCCTCATCTCCTCCACGTGTTCCACTATGCTGCGAAGGGAGGTTGGTTGCTCCTCCCAGCCCTCCTTGGCTAAGTCCATCCGTCCGCTGGCCGACGGCCATACAGGAGCTCAAAGGGGGAGAACCCAGTGGACGCTTGGGGTACCTCGCGCACTGAGAACATCAGGTAGGGCAGTAGCTGGTCCCAGTTCCTCCTGTCTCTCTCGATGACCTTCTTTAGCATCTGCTTTAGGGTCTTATTGAAGCATTTGACTAGCCCGACCTTTGTGGATGGTGCACACTGGTCCTCACCTGTTTCATCCGTAATACATAGCAGACCTTTTTCATCACACGAGATGAAAAAGGTCGGTGCCCTTGTCCGTCAGGATTTCCCGCGGAATACCCACCCGGTTGAATAAAAGGAAGAGCTCCCGTGCGATACCTTTTGCTGCCGCTGTGCGTAACGGGATCGCCTCAGGATACCGGGGGGCGTAATCCACGATTACCAGGATGTATTGGTGTCCCCTTGCAGTCTTCATCAATGGACCCACCAGTTCCATCGCCACCCGCTCAAATGGCACACCTATAATGGACAAGGGAACCAAATGGTTTCTATAATGTGCCCTTGGAGCTGTGATCTGGCACTCCGGACAGCTACTGCAGTAGTCCTCAACGGCTCGCTTGACTCCGGGCCAGTGGAACCGATTCCCAATCCGCTCCCTCGTTTTCTCCATCCCCAGGTGTGACCCAAGCAGGTGGGTCTGGGAAAGCTGCAGGACAGTCCTACCATACTGGCTGGGTATGAGTAACAAGTCTTTCGTCTCCCCCTTGTGCTTTACTACCTGAGTATGCTTGATGGCGAAGTGGGGGTAGCGCCACTCACCGCCGACCAAGATTGAGGTCTTCTAACTGGGCCGTCGCGAACTGACCAGTGAGGATTCCCGTGTCGGCACTCCCCCCTTGGGGTGGTTATCCTTACCTGCACGGTTGGGTACCACTTCGTGCCCCCGTGTACACAGGACACTGTCACCTCCTCGTCTCCCGGTTCATCTTTCTCCTCTCGTGTGAGCCACTGCGGGTGGGCCAGGGTCACCATGCTGCCGGAGTCCAGCAGAGCACTGGTGTCGACACCATCGATTCGTACAGGAACCATCGGAGGGGCCTTCTCAGTGTGCGCCGAAAAGGAGGTAATATAACTCGCCATCCGGGTTACCCCAGAGCTGGGGGATGCAGAGGGCATGGCCTCCTCCCGGCCGGGACAGCTCCACGCAAGGTGTCCCAGCTCGCCGCACTCATAGCAGCGCCTCTGATCTAGGTCCAGCAGCGGATGTCGTTGCAGGATTTGTGTCGCCCTCTCGCTTCACAGCCTCTGCTGTTTCCGTCTGGGCCCCCTTCAGCCCCTCGCCTCTCTCTGTGCTTTTATTACCCCTCCCCACGTCCACACTCTCCACCCGGGCCCCTTTCAGCAGGTCCTGGGTGTTCTTGTGACTTTCCACAGCGGTCAGCAATTCCTCCAGGCTCAGGGGGTTCTCCCCACCTTCTTCATCTCTTATGGGAGGGCCCAAAGGTATCGATCCAGGACGACCTTATAGATTATTGGGAGGTCAGTAGCCAGCACTTGGTCAGGCGCACCAGGTTGCTCATCTGAGCACGGTGGGAGAGGGTGGAGTCAAAAGCTCAGTTGTGTACCAGTTGTGCATGGCGTACGAGGCTGAATCCATAACGGCTCAGGATCTGATGTTTAAGTCCCTCATAATTCGCGGCCTGGTTGGCGTTCAAATCGAAGTAGGCCTTCTGAGCCTTCCCAGAGAGATAGGGTGCCAACAGGCTGTCCCTCTTGGGCTTGGGCCATCCTTCCCTCTGTGCTGCCCTCCACATCTCCACGTCATCTTCCTCCATTAACTTAACCAGGAACTGATTCGGGCTAGACTCCTGAGCCATCTCAGCCTTCAACTGGGCTACCTCCGCTACCAATCTGAGGTTTTGTTGGCGCTGCTCCTCCAGTGCTTGCTCCTGGAGAGCCTGTTGCTTCTGCTGGCTGAGGATAAAATGAGCCACCAGTTCCTCAATGGTAATCTCCTTAAGCTCGACCACACGGCACCCAAAGCTACTGAGTTGCCCGCATTCTCCACCATATGTGGTAAACCGTGGGGTGTTGGGTTGAGTGTGCAGAGATTAACACAGAGACAGGGAGGTTCTAGTCAGCAAACACGACTTTACTAGGCAATAAAATAAACATAACAACAAAATCACGTAGGTTTGTCTTGGCCCTTCTTCTCAGCTTCTGCCGGTCTCTCTGTTCTTCCTCGCAATGTACCACAGTGCTCCTTTTATGTGGCCTCCACAGCTGGTTGGTACTGTCCCCTAATTACCTCTACTTGAAGCCATCCTTGTCGGGGTGCCCAGCCCGTGTACTCCCAGCAGAGGGAGCCAACGTTGCAACACAAACCTCCCCTCTATTACCAACCCCCGGGGTAGACCTCTCGGGATACCACACACTTTCATTACAAATCTTAGTTATACAGTATGTTACATACATTTCCTTATCAGCACAGTTAATGCTGGTTGGAGTAGGATAGTTATGTATTCCATATGCCATTTAGCAGACGTTTTTATCCAAAATGACTTGCAGTTGTGCGTGCATACATTTTACATATGGGTGGTCCTGGGAATCAAACCCACTATCCTGGCATTGTAAGCGCCATGCTCTACTAACAAATTTTCAGATTACGGTTTATCCTTGGGATAATATTGTTTCTTGAGATAATGTAGAAGGATGTTTGGTGTCTGTTGTCTTTTAGCCTTCCAGGCCAAATCTAACATGATCTACCTTGATGAGGCAGACAAATACCCAGTCATCTCTGCATATCTATCTTGACACACAGTGGCAGTTACAACACTGAACATGTTTACATGCATCGTTAGGGGGCCCTGAAGTGGTACCAAGAAGTAACACTGACTGGGAATGCGCCACACCCCCATCTCCACCCACACGCTCACACACACCAGCCTTTGGGAAATCAGCATACGCACGCTAATAACTAGTGAGCGCATTTCCCAATTCCCCTTCTGTCAGAGAGAAGGAGCGATAGAAAGTGACAGTGAGCATCAGAGCCATTTCCACTGGGGGTGCAGCCATAACAACATGGAGTTGTCACTGAGGCACTGAAGAAGGGCTGTGGGGCTGAGAGGCCTGGCTTGGGGATCGCTTTACTTTACTGTTACCTTGGGCGCCTGGGTTGTCTGAAACAGTATGACAGTCACCACCATTCTCCTAGTAAGCAAAGATCTCTCCTTCAATTTACAGTGAGGTATAGTGCTAATGATATGGTCGTAAAGTAATTGAAATAAAGCTAACCGGATTTATATCTGAATCTGAAATCCATGTAATGGACTGTATTTTCATAGCATAAACCACACAAGTGGTTGGAATCTCCCTCTACTCCTCCTCAGCTACATACACATAACATATAGTCTCTTTTGTTCTCTAATTGCTCTAACAGTGCACTATTGTACAACTGTTTCTGTAGAGTTACCCCCCAGGAGGATGTACAATAAAACAAACACCACATGAGATATTCACCTCAAGCATACAGTATAGTCCTGCACTGTTACAGTTAGAGATTGTAAATCACTGGGTTGTCCCTCTACATCAGTAGCTTTCATATAGCTGAAAGCTTAGCCTTCCATTTACAGCCCCTCTGCTGTGTACATGTGTGTTTGTGACCGACCTTGGATGGTCACGGTTCTTTGGGACTATGATTGGGGAAACTGAAAGAACAGTGGTGAGTTCAGACTCCACATTGTTTTCTCTGCTCTGACTGGGTCATGGTTTGCTTCCAGCAGCTTGTCAACGTGAGTAATCGCCTGAACGCTCCACTCTGAGGAGACTAGGAGAATATGGTGTTTTGTTGCTGTTACTGCTAAGATGTTTTCAAGTGCTCCCAGGGCACGCATGAACTTAGCTTCTCTCTCTCCCTAGCTGTCCCTCGCTGTCTCTGTCTGCCTGCCTGCCTTGAATTTGTCCATCTATCAACCTGTTCTCTCTGTGTCTCTCTTTCAGTGGCAACCTGTCATTCAAGGCAGGTGGGGCAGAGACCCACCTGTTTTGAGCCTCAATTTTTTTTTTTTTTGGGGGGGCTTGCCTGTTTTGCATGTTATTTTTTCATTAATACGTCTCACATATCAATTTGCGAACAATGTAAAAAAAAATATATATCATTGAGTTAATGAAGCCGCATACAAACATGGTCTCTTTTTTTGTTTTCTTGAGTAAGGCAGCTCCAAAATGCAGGAGTTTCAGCCTAGCTCATTGCTTTCTGTGGTGGTGGTGAAAGTCATCAGAAAACACGGAGCGTTGCGTTGTGATTGATGCAGTGTTCTGTCACTCACTACGTCACCGCCAAGTCTAAGGGTAGAGCTAGAAAATTATAGCCCCTTGGGTGCTACCATAGAGTTACATTAGAAGTGCCCATCCAAGAAGGCTCAAGGTCATTGGCCACAGATAAAATTATGTAAAATCACGTTATATGTACAGTAGCTTTGATTGGACTGATCATGTCAACATCATACATTCAAAGCTAGCAGTCATCATTATGAATCAAGTTGACAATCTACTGGCAAATAATTTTTTAATCCTTCTTATATGAAGACAAATAATGAAGAAAAATTCTAGATAAAGTGTATCGGTGCTCATCGGCCATTGGACATGAACATTACACAACAAGTTGGAAATCACAAATTCAACAATGAGTGGTTTGGAAGGAATCAGTGACAGTGGCTAACTGCAAGCATTGAAAAGCACTAGCCTGCTATTCAGTGGAGTGGCTGTGTGGTCCCAAATCTGGGATTAAGGGGCTCTTTTCCAAGTTTAAAATGATAAACATTCAACATTGGCCATGCTGTCAATGAAGCATGATTTGTGCCTCGCTCAAAACAACTGTTAACTCGGAACTGCGAAAACTTGACTTCAGTGAGTTCAAGACAACTGGGAAGTCGGGAATAAACAAGCTCCAACTAGGAAAATACGCTTTGAACGGTTATCCAACTCGGAATTCTAAATCCGGCCTTTTTCTAGAGCTACGACCTGAAGATCAATGTTGTCATCATGATTCAACCTTGTTTTTTTTCTGAGTTCACAGTTGTTTTGAAGGCACCAAAAATCCAGAGAATGCCAGACTTTGATGACAAAATTTGCCCACGAAGGACCGCCGTGCCACCTTCCTGTTCAAGTCAAATCAAATCAAATTTTATTTGTCACATACACATGGTTAGCAGATGTTAATGCGAGTGTAGCGAAATGCTTGTGCTTCTAGTTCCGACCATGCAGTAGTATCTAACAAGTAATCTAACAAATTCACAACAACTACCTTATACACACAAGAGTAAAGGAATGAATACGAGTATGTACATATAAATATATGGATGAGCGATGGCTGACCGGCATAGGCAAGATGCAGTAGATGGTATGGAGTACAGTATATACACATATATATATATATATATATGAGATGAGTAATGTAGGATATGTAAACATTATATAAATGGCATTGTTTAAAGTGGCTAGTGATACATTATTTCATCCAATTATAATTATTAAAGTGGCTAGAGATTTGGGTCGATGGCCGAACGGCATAGGCAAGATACAGTAGATGGTTTAGAGTACAGTGTATACATTTGATATGAGTATGTTGGATACGTAAACATCATATACAAAATTGTTTAAAGTGGCTAGTGATACATTTGTTACATCCAATTCCTATGTTTAAAGTGGCTAGAGATTTAAGTCAGTATATTGGCAGCAGCCACACAATGTTAGTGATGGGCTGTTTAACAGTCTGATGGCCTTGAGGTAGAAGCTGTTTTTCAGTCTCTCGGTCCCAGCTTTGATGCACCTGTACTGACCTCGCCTTCTGGATGATAGCGGGGTGAACAGGCAGTGGCTCGGGTGGTTGTTGTCCTTGATGATCTTTTTGGCCTTCCTGTGACATCGGGTGGTGTAGGTGTCCTGAAGAGCAGGTAGTTTACCCCCGGTGATGCGCTGTGCAGTCCTCACTACCCTCTGGAGAGCCTTACGGTTGTGGGCGGAGCAGTTGCCGTACCAGGCGGTGATATAGCCCGACAGGATGCTCTCGATTGTGCATCTGTAAAAGTTTGTGAGTGATTTTGGTGACAAGCCGAATTTCTTCAGCCTCCTGAGGTTGAAGAGGCGCTGTTGCGCCTTCTTCACCACGCTGTCTGTGTGGGTGGACCAATTCAGTTTGTCCGTGATGTGTACGCAGAGGAACTTAAAACTTTCCACCTTCTCCACTACTGTCCCCTCGATGTGGATAGGGGGGTGCTCCCTCTCCTGTTTCCTGAAGTCCACGATCATCTCCTTTGTTTTGCTGACATTGAGTGAGAGGTTATTTTCCTGACACCACACTCCGAGGGCCCTCACCTCCTCTCTGTAGGCCGTCTCGTCGTTGTTGGTAATCAAGCCTACCACTGTAGTGTCGTCAGCAAACTTGATGATTGAGTTGGATGAGTGCTTGGCCACACAGTCATGGGTAAACAGGGAGTACAGGAGAGGGCTGAGAACGCACCCTTGTGGGGCCCCAGTGTTGAGGATCAGCGGGGTGGAGATGTTGTTTCCTACCCTCACCACCTGGGACCGGCCCGTCAGGAAGTCCAGGACTCAGTTGCACAGGGCTGGGTCGAGACCCAGGGTCTCGAGCTTAATGACGAGCTTGGAGGGAACTATGGTGTTAAATGCTGAGCTGTAGTCGATGAACAGCATTCTTACATAAGTATTCCTCTTGTCCAGATGGGTTAGGGCAGTATGCAGTGTGATTGCGATTAAGGCTGCCTGTGGACCTATTGGGACGGTAAGCAAATTGGAGTGGGTCCAAGGTGTCTGGCAGGATGGAGGTGATATGATCCTTGACTAATCTCTCAAAGCACTTCATGATGACGGAAGTGAGTGCTACGGGGCGATAGTCATTTAGCTCAGTCACCTTAGCTTTCTTGGGAACAGGAACAATGGTGGCTCTCTTGAAGCATGTGGGAACAGCAGACTGGGATAGGGACTGATTGAATATGTCCGTAAACACCCCAGCCAGCTGGTCTGCGCATGCTCTAAGGACACGGCCAGGGATGCCATCTGGGCCGGCAGCCTTGCGAGGGATAACACATTTAAATGTTTTTCTCACATTGGCTGCGGTGAAGGTGAGCCCGCAGGTTTTGGTAGCGGGCCGTGTCGGTGGCACTGTATTGTCCTCAAAGCGAGCAAAGAAGTTGTTTAGTTTGTCTGGGAGCAGGACGCCATGGTCCGCGACGGGGCTGGTTTTCTTTTTGTAGTCCGTGATTGACTGTAGACCCTGCCACATTCCTCTTGTGTCTGAGCCGTTGAATTGTGACTCTACTTTGTCTCTATATTGACGCTAGCTTGTTTGATTGCCTTGCAGGGAATCGCTACACTGTTTGTATTCAGTCATGTTTCCGGTAGCCTTACCCTGGTTAAAAGCAGTGGTTTGCGCTTTCAGTTTTGCGCGAATGCTGCCATCAATCCACGGTTTCTGGTTGGGGAAGGTTTTAATATTTGCTATGGGTACAACATCACCAATGCACTTGCTAATAAACTCGCCACCGAATCAGCGTATACCTCAATGTTGTTGTCAGATGCTATCCGAACATATCCCAGTCCACGTGCTCAAGCAATCTTGCAGCATGGAATCAGATTGGTCGGACCAGCGTTGAACAGACCTGAGAACGGGCGTTTCCTGTTTTAGTTTCTGTTTGTAGGCTGGGAACAACAAAATGGAGTCATGGTCAGACTTGCCGAAAGGAGGGCGGAGAATAGCCTTGTATGCATCACGGAAGTTGGAATAACAGTGATCCAGGATTTTACCAGCCCGGGTGGCACATTCGATATGCTGGTAAAATGTCGGGAGCCTTGTTCTTAAATTAGCCTTATTAAAATTCCCAGCCACAATAAATGCAGCCTCAGGATATGTGGTTTCCAGTTTACATAGAGTCCGATGAATTTCTTTCAGTGCCGTCGATGTATCAGCTTGAGGGGGGATGTACACGGCTGTGATTATAATCGAGGAGAATTCTCTTGTTAGATAATGCGGTCTGCATTTGATTGTAAGGAATTCTATGTCAGGTGAACAAAAGGACTTGAGTTCCTGTATGTTGTTATGATCACACCACGCCTCGTTAATCATAAGACACACACCCCACCCTTCTTCTTACCAGAGAGTTGTTTGTTTCTGTCACGCGATGCGTGGAGAAACCAGGTGGCTGTACCGACTCCAATAACGTGGTCCTGAGTGAGCCATGTTTCCGTGAAGCAAAGAACGTTGCAGTCTCGGATGTCTCTCTGAAAGGCAACCCTTGATCTGATTTCGTCTACTTTGTTGTCAAGAGACTGTACATTGGCGATTAAAATACTCGGGAGAGGTGCACGATGCGCCCGTCGACGTAGCTTGACCAAAAGACCGCACGTTTCCCTCTTCTCCGGCGCCGCCGTTGTTTTGAGTCGCCGGGTGCTATCCAGTCTATTGTCCTGGTTGGGTTAACAAACCGAGAATCCTCTTTGGGAAAGTCGTATTCCTGGTCGTAATGTTGGTAAGTTGACGTTGCTCTTATATCCAATAGTTCCTCCCGGTTGTATGTAATAAAACTTAATATTTCCCGGGGTAACAATGTAAGAAGTAATACATAAAAAAACTAAATACTGCATGGTTTCCTGAGAACGTGAAGCGAGGCTGCCATCTCTGTCGGCGCCGGGCACAGCACAGCAAGGTTTGTCCAAAAATGTATTGTATGCTTCTGCATAAATTATGTAATATGCCAGGGAGATATGTATCCTACGGTTCTGACTTGGTGAACACGGAGAACACTGTAAGAATGGCCCATGTTCTGAATTCCGTCCCTGTACATTTCAAAAGTGCTAAACAAATAGTTATATTGACTACATCCGTCCTAGCTGGATCATTAATGTCTTAATCTAAATTACGGATTGCCTCTTATCCGCTTGTTATCCTCTTATGCCATAGTTTGTACGTCTCAATTGTCATTAGAAACCACATTTGTTTAAGCAAGTCAGCCATATCAGTAAATAAGGCTGAATGAACTATTTTGCTGACAGACAAGGCTCCGTTGATAGCCAGATGTAGCAGTGGTAAGATGTTGGGACTGCTGTTGGGACAGCTTTATGTAGGCCCTGACAGTTTGTGGGCACCGTTTGTCACCGTTATAGTGCAATCCATGTATTGTTTAGTGTTGTGTTGTGGCTTTGCTGGCATGCATCCCACTTTTCTTTTTCCCCCACCAATGTCATGAAGAGTTATTTGACTGAAAAAACACTTCTATCTCCAGGCCATCAGGCTGTTACTATTACTAGCCGGCTACCACCCAGTACTCTACCCTCCACGTTAGAGACTGCCGCCCTATCTATGTACACAGTCATTGAACACTATTCACTTTAATAATGCTTGCATACTGTTTTAACCACTTCATATGTATATACTTTATTATTGTCAAGGCTCATCCAATTTAACTACTGCTGTACACACCTTTTTTATTCATATACTGTCCTTAGTGTCCATACTGTCAGTATGGACAGTATATGAATAGAAAGGGTGTGTACATCAGTAGTTATGTATGGCTTTAGACACCTGTTCTATTCATATACTGTCCATACTGTCTATACACACAGGATTTGTGTGTATTGTTTGGTATTTTTCGGTATTACTGTACGATAACATCTGCAAAATATGTGTAAGTGACCAATAACATTTTATTTTATTTCATTCCAAGCTGAGAAATGTAATTGTAATTTTAGTGCAGGAATTCAGACATTATCCTACACTCTTAGAAGAAAATAAATGGTTCTGCGTTTGTCCCCAATGGTTCCAGGTAGAACCCTTTGGTGGTGAAAAATATTTTTTTTGTGGTGAAAGGGTTCCACGTAGAATCTTGTATTAGTGAACGTTATTTTCAGAATGTTTTCCTATGGGGACAATTGATCATTTGCTATGCCCTACCCCAGAATTTTGGGCAACCAACTTGTATTGCATTGTTTGCTTGCTAATTAGCTAGCTCTCATTGACCACCAATGTTGCTATCACTAGCTACCAGCTAGCCAGTTAATATAACGTGTGAAATAAAACATACATACCGTATATATTGCGCAATGATACTTCCAGTGATTATTGTTATACTGTAGGTCTCACGGTACACAGATGATTCAGTTATAGGCCTACTCACTTACAGTGGGACGCTACGGAGAGGTCAACATCAGTGTACTAGTCATGTCCTTACATGAAGGAAACAGTTTTGGCATTATTAAGGCTTATTCGTACTTGGGCTTTAGCCTGTATGGAAAGGCCTGCTCCTATTTTTCATCATTGCCCTTTTCAAAAAGGCACCACACATGTCAGAGGAAAGGTCAGTGAGCTCTGAATAACATTAAACATCCCCACAGCCTCTTCCCTCCCTTCCCCTCAGACAATCCCCGCTCCCTCCATCCAACCAATAGATTTTTCAACAGATGTAGATAACCATGCCCATCCACTATAAAACAAACTGCAATGAACGCAGAGGGAGAGGTCTCATCTGTCCTCCTCACACGGGGGCAGTGTTACTCTGTCTGATGATGCACACCCACCACCACCTCCCTTCTCTCTATCAACGTCTCCTCCTGGCATGTTCTTCATTTACCCTTACTGCAGAGCAGAGGCTTGCAGCAAGCAGCAGCCCTCCTTCCACACGCTGCCACCTATAACACATCAAATCAAATTTTATTTGTCACATGCGCTGAATACAATCTTACAGTGAAATGCAGTCATGAGTAAACAGAGAGTACAGAAGGGGACTGAGCACGCACCCCTGAGGGGCCCCCGTGTTAAGGATCAGCGTGGCGGATGTGTTGTTACCTACCCTTACCCCCTGGGTGCGGCCCGCCAGGAAGTTCAGGATCACTCAGCCACAGTGGACAGGAACCCCAGAGCCTCAATACAGCACACAGACCCAGGATGTATTAACAGTGTCTGTGCACTAATGTTCTACTCTTACCTAATCACCTACATGTAAATGCTCCCTCCTCCCCTTCTTCCTTCCCTCCCCCCTTTGTCTCTCATTTTGAAAGGGGTTTATTTTATATACTCTGCTCAAAGTGCTACATCTATTCCACCTTATGCAACTTAAAGATGCTGTTCAGGATATGAATCGCCTACACATGTATAACATATTGTACAAGTGGGAATTCGTAACATATCATACGAATTGCCGAATTGCAAAAAAATACAAAAATGCTTTCAAAACTACTGGCTTAAATTATACAAAAGGCCTTTTCACACCAACTGCTTTGTGTTTTTTTCGTCAGAATTCTGGGAAAATACAGATTCCGATTTTGATGCACAAAACTATTCACACCAAGTGTGATACATTTCCCCCCTCACTTTTCCAAAATATTTGCATAACATCACAAACGCAGCTGCTGCAATTATTCTCTGTGGCATAGGTTGTCCAAAGTGGCTAGAGAGGAAGCCATAATGAGAGAAATAATATAGTATAAGCTACTGAATATATTGTAAGATTATTAAATCATGGCAGGAACTGGCACCTGTCGTCATTCCTCACACATATGCTGACCATCATGACACTTGCCTAAATGTTTGTTATGCTTACTTCAATCAAAGCCACTATCTCATCTGACACAAAAGCAAATTACATTTCTCCTTTCCTAGAAACCTAGGTCTACCTTCAAATCCTAGCTGTTGGCTACAAAAAAAAGGCAACAGTAAACATGTCATCCCCCACGAATGATACAGCACCCCCCCTTGGACCCATTGAGATATTGCGTCTGACTAACGAATACAGTTATTGTGTGACCACATATTATCCATTATATTGACCAGATACTCCATTGGCCGCTGTAACAATGAAAACAAATGCTAAAAAAAATGGAAAGCAATCGGTAATAGGCAAGATCAGGTGGGACCATTCTAGCCAATGAGAGGGCAGATACACGTGTGAACAACAGGCACTCCGATTTATAAAGTTTTTTTTCTCAAAGTTGCCGGGATGTCACGTGTCCTATTTATATCACTCCTAACAACCTAAGCACTACGACATGTCTATTTTATCAAATTAGACATGAAGAAAATAAGCCATTCCATTTTTTGTTAACCAAATACGACACTCTCTCATCTATACAAAAACTCCTCACTTTGTGAGCAAAAAAAAAATTAAATAAACTCCTGGAGAAGATTTTGGGCCCAGTTATCCTTCTCTGGTGTGACTCACACATTTCTGTTATTACTACAGCTCCCGCCTTGGGCCAATCAGTGTAATTTTGTAAATGCTAGATCTCTATGGCAAGACTCATCATTCAACCAAGTTTTGTCAAAATCAGGCCAGTGCTGTCTGAGATATCGCATGGTACGGATGAATGGACGAACGGACGATAAGCCAAACACAGTCCCATCCCTGATTGTATTGTGCAGGACAACTAGTATATATTATATGATAATGCTAAAACAATGTAGGCTAGGGAGAGACAGACAGCTGTGTGATAGCCTATGATGAAGATTAAATTGATAACCAAAAATAAAAAACACACACAACCTTTCCATAGCCTGATCAGATATTGATCAATTTTAGTGAATCAGTGGGTGGTTATGCTGACTACATTTTAATTTAAAGTGAGTGTGTAAACTTGCCCATCCACTATAACACAAACTACAATGAATGCAGAGAGAGAGGGAAAGGCAGCCCTACAAGAAGCAAAGTGCTTAAGACGTTATCAGTCAAGCTCAGTTGGCCTCAGAGCGTTTTCTTAACTGATGTTTCGCTGCATGGAACTTGGCATGAGCAGAGGCTAAACCATGATCAGATATTCATGCAAAAATGTATTCCTTAGGGGAAATTGTTTTACAATAGGGATATTGAAACAGGCTAGGCCTTAGTTTAGAGTCTCACAAAGGCACGAAATCTCACCCAGATTTAATTTTTTACAATTTTTCTCACCAAAAAAGCTAATTTTCAACCGGTCTGTAGGAAATGTTCTCCTTCTCCTTCAATCTTACTATCTACAGCAGTTTGTCAGTAATCTCTAGTCAATAGATTGGGGATTAAAAATAGGGGACTTATTCAAGGACGGACATCCAGAGCCACAGATGATGAAACGTAATGAACTACATTTTTTAAAAGTGAATTAATGTATCCGTAGACGGGATGAAAAAGGCAGATTTGGACACTGATAAGCGCCTTAATTGGAACGCAGTGTCTGTACAGTAACGTGCTATACACGACATCAAATCTCAGGGTCTCTGCTTCACAGCTCTGTATGGGTTTTTACTTACAGCCATTCTGAATTTGAGCACCCCGCCCTGACAAGAAGTTGCACCCATCCCTCCATAATTGGGCAATTTTTGCACTGTTTTTATTGTCTGAGTGAGGGAAATGCTGTAAATTAAGTGGAGTCTATGTATTTTGAAAAATGAGACGTTGAGGATTCTTGAGGTGGAGTAATATCACTGTCGAACCAGGGGCTGAACCTGTTTTTAATTCTCATTTTATTTATGGCGGGGATGCAGGGCTGTGTTCCAAACAAAACAACTACGCTTGCTCTAGTTTCTCAATGGCACAGCTATGAGAGCTCAAAAAAGTACCTATTAGTTGAAGACACTTTGAGTCCTAAAAATGCAATGAAATTACTTAGGAACTGTGCACACTTAGGAACTGTCCACATCAGTTAGACCTCTCACACAGTGAGACCTCTCACTCATCAGTTAGACCTCTCCTCTCACTTTTTTCCTAATCTTGCACCTACCCCAAATCTTAGCATGTTACTGAATGTATCCAGAGTATTTTCAGATTTTGCTATCGAAAAGTACAGTAAATGTAAAATACACATAAAAATCAACAGTGTCATGTTTGGATTCAGTCTCGTCAGGTGAACTGTTGTGTCTTCACCTAATAATGTCCTCACCTAGCCTAATAACTTTCCCATAATCTCCAAACTGTTCAATTTTAATTGGTACCATGGTTATGCATATGCTTTTCATATTTATTTTTGTAAGAAACATTTCCATTTAGCCCTATCCATATAGGCCAATTCCTACCAGTGTGAAGAGTGTTATTTTAATTAATTACCATTTAACTAAGTTCTAGGAGACTTGTCAGAAGAGTTTCCGTTGACAATTAGTAATTGGTAACCATGTTTTTCCCTCGTCCTCGGTCCCCATCTCCTGGCCCACCAGCCCCTAATTAATCTCCTTTCGGACCCCTACATTCCTGTGGTGAAAACGTCACTGCTGGATACCATTTCCTGCAGCCTCAGTAGAGAACACATGCATACAAACCCACATGGAGATTGTTATCCGATCAAAAGGCCATGTAATCCAAACCCTTTCCTTTTCAACTGCTTTTTTCCTCTGTTTAAATTCTGACAATGAAACAAACTTGGTTCAGTCAAGGTTCAATTGCAAACCTCCTTTTAGATACTGTGTTTTTCTGAGTTTCCTCCATGGTAATCTTCTTAGAGCATAATTAGTATATGTGTTTTATCAATTCAAACAAATTAGTTAACTTGACCCTTCACATCCTCAAAGCATACCGATGTATGGGTTGAGTTTGTAGGTTATTGCCATGTTGGGCGCTGACTGGAAAATATGTCAGAAAGAGTCCATCACATGTGATTTACACACATTACTCCCATGAATAGGCAGACAGGCCTCTCCATCTGGGGGAACACATGCAGTCTCAACCACCATGTTTTGTGGAAGCATTTTTCATTTGACTTTGGATTAAATAATTTTTATTTTATTTTAGAGACTAAATATTGAGCACTGTTAATTTTCAAGCCCACAAAAAATCCCTGCTACGTACTCAAAGTGTTTATAGTTTTACCCTGCTAGCTCTAGAGGAGACAGTTCTGCTTCAGTCAGAGCTTCTGTCCAAGCCAATTAGCTGCCTCTTCACAACTTGATCACCTGCTTAGGTCACTTAACTTCCTGCGTGCCCACTAAATCCACTTCAATGAAACCATTAGGAGTCAAAGTGAAACCCAGCTGACCCTTCACTGCGGTCCTTCAGGAGGACTGGCCCTTCTGCATCATAAAAGAGACTATACATTTTATAAACTGTTCAACAAGTCCAACGCCTATTATCCAGTGTCCTCCATAATAAAAAACAGATGTTGTTATGAAAATGTATGATTGTGCTTGGGGTTTGTGTAATTGGTTAAATAACATGATCGTATTGCACTCAGTTGATATGGATCCAGCAATCCAATGGGACGCATTCACGCGTGCACACACACAAAGCAGAGTAGAGTATGCAGGTGTGAGATGATGCAACCTGGACTCAGGGGTCAACGTAGCATAGTAAATGTAAATGTGTTCCCCTCCATTTAGGATGATATGTTACGTTTCGTATGATATACTTTAATATCCATCATCCATTTCACATGATATGTTTAGTTCTTCAATTCGTATGATATGTTATGAATTCCAATTCGTGCAATATGTTACAAGTTGCCAGTACATATAATCTGTTACGAATTCCAATTTGTTGTGGCTGACGTTAGCTGGCTCATTCCATCAAATGAGTGTCTTTTGCCTCCTTTTAACATTTAACTACAAATTGTGCACAAATATTGAATTTTATATTGAATTTTAAAAGCATGTTATGCACTTTAATGAAGTGTGCCTTAATATGAATACGTCCTTGTGTGCATTCTCTGTGACTTCTTCCATCATTGTAAATCCCTATTTATGTTGTTGCTTTGACAAAGTCATTTCCGAAGATTATTATTTTAAGGTCAGCCCTGTTATGTGGACTGAACTCTCGTTTTAATGGTGTAACTATTCCTTAAAAACATTGAACATTTAATAGTCAAATCATAGTGTAAAAGCAGGTGCACTGGTTCTACCATTTTTGGCCATTTTATGGTGTTTTGTGGTGGAAAACTGAGTGGGTCGAACCCATAGAGAGACAGGCTAGATATGTTCTAACAATTTGCATTCAATTGCACACAACAATCTTCCATTCCTCCCTGTCACAAGGGGATTTATGGATGATTTAAGTCATCAATAGCCCAACCAACTACCTCATCCCCTACCGTATTTATTTATTTATCTTGTTCCTTTGCACCCCAGTTTTTCTACATTGCACATTCATCTACTGCACAGTTTTCTTTTACCATTCCAGTGTTAAATTGCTATATTGGAATTACTCTGCCACCATGGCCTATTTATTGTCTTACCTTCCTTATCCTACCTCATTTGCACTCTTTGTATATAGATTTCTTTTTTTCCTACTGTATTATTGACTGTATGTTTGTTTTATTCCATGTGTAACTCTGTGTTGTTGTGTGTCGAACTGCTTTGCTTTATCTTGGCCAGGTCGCAGTTGTAAATGAGAACTTGTTCTCAACTTGCCTACCTGGTTAAATAAAGGTGAAATAAAAAAATAAAATCAACCCACTTTATTTGGCACTTAATAAGCAGTTACTATAGTATTTTTAAAATATTGAGATGGTAAAACATATTTTTTGTTAAGTTTCTCTTTATGCTCTTTATGACAGAATGTTAAAAATCGTTTTTTACACTACTAAAAATACACCTAATTGGTGGAACAACCCAGCTAGGCTAGGGGTTAAGTTTAGGGGAAGGGTTAGCTAACATGCTAAGTATGTAGTTGCAAAGTAGTTAAAGTAGTTGCAAAGTAGCTAAACTGATGAAGTTGTCTGTGATTTGATTTGAACACCAACCTCCCTACTTAATTTTTTGGCTTAAGTAACCTACTGTCCTATGTAACCATACCAAACATACTAATTGGAGGGGCACAAATGTACATTTACTATGTTAGGTCCGGTCTATGCAGCCAGGCTGGATGATGACTGCAGGCAGATGTGTCTACATGTGTACATTAGATGTAAATCAGCTCCCCTCCAGGGCTTTCCTCTCAATGCAAAGATGTCCTTGACTGTATCTGATTCAATCACAATCACTTCAACACGACCATCTCCATCATTCATGTGTGTATGACTGAAACATGACATTAACAAGCAGCAAAATATGATTAACGATTTCAATGTTACTTTTGCCCTGGTATATCTGTTCCTATGCAGTGCTTCTCTCTCTCTCTCTCTCTCTCTCTCTCTCTCTCTCTCTCTCTCTCTCTCTCTCTCTTCTGTAAGCCCATTTTTCAGAGGCTACAGTGTGTTCAGCAGACTAACGGCATCTCCAACCTAATCCCTCACACCTCAATGGGCAAGGAGGAGGCTGTTCCACCTTGAAGCCTCCCAATCAGATAACCCCAGGGCTTAGGTTATCTCGCCCTCCTCACACCCCTCCCGTCCCATCATTGAATGCTCAGCTCACTCTGTCTCCCCATTGCATCATCCCTCCATCCTTTTCCAGTGACTTAGTCCCCCTCCAGGGACTGAAGAGGAGAGGATTACAGCTTGTGGAGAGAGCCTAAGGCTCTTGTTCCAGTTTGTTTACCATTAGGATCTCTTTCCTTCCAGTGGAGCCAAGGACTTTCTTTCGTTCTTTCATTGCAGCACATCTTGTTACTGCATGGCTTTTCACGAGAGGAAGTAAAGAGAGAAAGGAGTAGGTTTGGGATTCTGTGTGCTGAGGAGGAGTTGATCGACTCGTTGTCCTATTCATCACCACAACTACTGTCTGAATGAATAGCAGCTTGTAGATGCAGTGGTGAAAAGGAGCACTGTTTGAGGACTCCCTTTGTCTGTCTTAACTGTTCCGATGGCATTTGTGGTTGTCTCCACTTACAGTGGGGGAAAAAAGGTTAAATCAATGTCATGGTTTGACTCTTTCTTTTTCACTTGTTGATAATACATCTAAATACATAATACATCTAAACTAGCAGGAAAAACGCATTTCTAGCACCCTTCCTTTTACAGATCATTGGTTAAATTAATCTGTATGAATTAGCATTGAGCTTAACTGAAAGTATGTAAGAAGCTGTAAGATTTCAGATTCAGCCTTCCCTCAAAGTTTTAAGTTTAAGGTTTTGTTAGTTGTAGGTACGGGATACACATGGTATACATCGTCCAATGAAATGCTTACTTACAGGTTCCTTCTCAACAATGCAGCAACAATAAGAAATTATGAAACTGTGTGCACGTGCGTGTGTGTATTATGTTCCAGACAGTTTATGCAGACAGACTCAGCAGATTGTCGATCTCTCTCTCTTGCATTCTGATGCTCCCTATAACAGATTCACTTGCAAACAATGTCCTAACATGTCACAACTTGCTGTTCGCAGAGTAATGAGCTCTCTCTCTCTCACACTCTCTCTCTCTCACTCTCTCTCTCTCTCTCTCTCTCTCTCTCTCTCTCTCTCTCTCCTATGCATGATTAAGGTTATTATTTTTATTTACTTGTTGTGGTAGAATTAAGTCTAGTGTTTTTTTTGTGTCGAAATTACCCTGACTTTGGCGGGGACGCCGTCCCTGTCACTTTGGCAAGGTTTTAGATGCGTTACTGAAGCTACTGTCACGGTGGAGGTTTCTGGTCGCCTTAGGAGAGAAGGTAGGATATGAGAATGTTGCTTATGCGTCATGGATGAATAAAGCGGTGGTGGTTTTCCTTAAAGAAGAGCGTCTTGTTGACCGTATGGTTGAGCATGGCGTACTTCTTAAAGGAAGTACGGGGGGTCGGTTTTGGAGAGCCTGGCGTGCCCAAAGTAAAATGCCTCCCATTCAGGCCCAGAAAATAGGATATGCACATATTTAGTACCATTGGATAGGAAACACTCTGGAATTTCTGTCCTGGAAAAAGTGGTTTTGACAGAGTGCCTCATTGGGAACCCCTCCCTCATGAAAATGACCATATAAGGGCATATGAATGCAGTACCCATCGCTTCCTTTAGATGTCAACAGTCTCGAGACAGTGTATTTTTTTCATTTTGGATGAACTAGACCAGAGAAGAAGAGCAAACAAGGAAGTCACTCTTTCATGTAAACAGAATGGAACGCGCGCTCCCGAGAAGTCACGCAGTGTCTTTTTTACCGTCGTTATCGATCAGTTTATATTCCGGTTGATTTATAATAGTAAATATACGTAAAAGTGTTCCTAAGGATACATTTAAAACTATGTTTGATTGTTCTTGGACAAGTTTATAGGTATAAGATGAACGAGTTCGCGTCACGTTTCAATGGAGTAGTGGAAGCTGTCGTTTCTGATTATAACGCTACGAACCAAATGGAGGATTTATGGATAAAATACATTACTTTTTCTAACAAAAGAACCATGGATTGTCTTCGTTGGACACTTAGGATGACCTCAGCAGACGTTCTTCAACAGGTAATTGATTTGTTTTTGCTGTGAAATGTGTTATGTGTGTGCCATGATGGCTAATCGATTCATGGCTATTGGAAAAATATGTGAGGTGCTACTCTCAAACAATCAAATGTGCTGCTTTCGCCGTAAAGCCTTTTTGAAATCTGACAACGCTGTGATATTGCCAAGAAACAGAGCTTTTGATGAGTATGGAACACTTGTATATTGGTGGATGTTTAATAATTCAACTTTTGGATTTTGAATTTGGCGCCTTACATTTTACCTGGTAGTGTCGGGAGCAGCCCGCTAGCGCCCCAGTGATCCCTGAGAAGTTAATGAAGGTCATGTCAGTGCAGCAAGGCTAGACAGGTTATATGTATCTGAGCAATATTGTAGTAGGGTTGGAAGGTATGACATTACTCCTGTGGGTTTCTCTGATCACCATATTGTTACTGTTGATATACACTTGTCTTGTCCACGAAGGTCATCACCTTACTGGTATTTTAATGTTAAGTTGTTACATGATGTCATGTTTTGAGACAGGTTTTCGTTGTTTTGGGAAAAATGGAGGGTTACAAAAGGGAATTTTGATTTCTTGAGACAATGGTGGGAGGTTGGGAAATCCCAAATATGAGTGCTTTGTCAACAGTATGCTGCTCTGTCTCGTATTGAAGTTAAAGAGACTATTAGGGCCCTTGAACAGAACATCAAATCTATTGAATTGAAGTTGCTCACTCAGAATGACCCGGGACTAGTCATGAACTTACAGGACAAGAGACATGAACTGAAGTCGTTTCTACATGAAAGAGTGAAGGGTGCCTTGATTAGGTCTCGTTTTTTTACCCTCAATGATATGGATGCTCCTAGCGCTTTTTTTTAAACCTAGGACAGTCGACATTGCAACATAAACAGATGGTCTGCCTTCGTCTCCCTGATGGGAAGGTGACCATGGATGACAGTGAAATGCGCCAACATGCTGTGGATTTCTACTCTGCCCTCTATTAAGCGGAGGATCCTCTGTGTACAGAACAGTTGTTACACGGTCTTCCTCAGTTGGGCCCTGAGCAGAGAGTTGCTTTGGACTTTGGACATTACTCTGCAGGAGCTGTCCACAGCAGTTATGCAGCTATCAACAGGCCGAGCCCCTGGCATCGATGGATTACCATCAGAGTTCTACAAGCACTTTTGGCGGTCTATTGGGGAGGATTTTTATGAAGTGGTCTGTGAATCTTTTCACGAGGGTTCTCTTCCTGTATCCTGTCAACGTGCGGTGCTTTCATTGTTGCCAAAAAAGGGGGATTTGGCTCTCATAAGAAATTGGAGACCTGTTGCTTTGCTGTGCGCAGAATATAAAATTGTATCTAAATGTCTCTCAAACAGGTTGAAAGAGTATCTGGGATTGTTGGTCCACAAGGACCAGTCTTACTGTGTACCTGATCGCTCTATTGTTGACAACTTGTTTCTAGTAAGAGATGTTTTAGACATTTGACATCCCGTAAGGCCGGCACGCCACCAGGGATGTGGCTTTTTGAAGAGCCTCTTTTTTACAATACTGCCATCCAGTCCCATGCTATGGGTTCAGCCAGCCTACGTTCATGCCTGTTAGGTGTGGGGTGTACCAAGCTGGGTCATCAAAGTCAAAGTCACCATTATTAGTCAGTTGTACAACCGAAATGTGTCTTCCGCATTTAACCCAACCCCTCTGAATCAGAGAGGTGCGGGGGGCTGCCTTATTCAACATCCACATCTTCGGCGCCCAGGGAACAGTGGGTTAACTGCCTTGTTCAGTGGCAGAACGACATATTTTTACCTTGTCAGCTCAGGGATTCAAACTTGCAACCCAGGGATTTGAACTTGTAAGTCCAATGCTCTAACCACTAGGCTACCTGCCGCCAATTGATACAGAGTAGGAGCAGATTGTTGGAGGAGCTGGGAGAAAGAGTGGGGATCCGATCATCTCGCCTACTGAGGAAGGTTGTCGCTGAGGTCTGTGATTCCTTGCCAGTACTTCATCTGCAGTATGTGACTGATACTTCCAATTCTGATCGGTGGAAGGAGGGTCTGGATTATGTGTTCCCTGCACTGATTGTTAGTGCTGCGGCGGGGGCATTCGAGGAAGACATGGGGATGCTGCTTTCCTTCGATACCCCGGAGCTGGGGGAGTTCAAGGTGGTGGGAAAGAAGGCCATGTACAGAATATGTGTAAAAGTGTCCCATGCCTCTTCCCTGGAAGGGGTAAAATCGACGAGGTGGGCGGGTGTGTTTGGTCCAGGTGCATCCCCAAAAGGCTGTTGGAGGTCTTTATACAAACTGCCTATTGAAAAGAGGACAGCTGACCTCCAATGGAGGATAATACATGGAGCTATAGCCACAAATATGCATCTGGTACACCTGGACCTGACAGTTGGGGAAGGGTGTCCATTCTGTGCTGAGTCTGAATCTCTGGCACATCTGTTTTTACAGTGTGGTGATTTAATTAGTTTGATTGGGGCCATGGTTTCTTTCTCGGGTGAGGGGACGCCGGGCTTAATTATCAAGAATGGGTGTAAAGTTTTCTTTGATCAAGCGTGTACTGTGGAAGAAGTGCTATTGGCAATGGGCGAGATTGTAGGGCACGAAAATGTAGCATCGGCATCCAGAATGAATAAGGCGGTGGTTGTGTTTTTAAAAGAGGAAAAATTCGTAAATAGCCTTGTTGAAAATGGAATTGTTGTTGCAGATTCCCTGGTGCAAGTGATGCCTTTGCGAGCACCTGCTACCAGGGTACCATTTCAAACGCGCCGCCATTTATCTCTAATGAGCAAATTCTAAAAGAACTGAGTCGCTTTGGAAAATTTGCTGGATCCATTAAAATGTTGCCCCTAGGGTGTAAAAACGCAGCATTAAAACACGTGATGTCTTTTCGAAGACAAGTATTCATGTTTTTAAATGCGCAATCTAAGGAATTGGATATCTCGTTTCGCATTCAACAAGGGGATAGCTCTTATATGATTTTTGCAACGACAGATAGCTTGCGTTGTTTTGAATGCAGTGATTTAGGACATAAGAAGTTCACGTGCCCGCATAAGAAACAGTTAGAAAATGAAAAGAACGAAGGGAATCATGATAAACAAACGGTTCAAAGCGATAAAAGCGAAAGTAAAAACAAAGAAAAACGGCCCATAGTTGTAAAGGAGGTAATGATTTCAGAAAAAAACCAAAAGATAAACGGAGTTAACGATAAGGATTTGGAGGCTACGGATTCGGCAGGGGAACCCAGCGTTACTCTTCAGACTGGTTCTGATCTCGATGGGAGTGCTTTAGATCCAAGTTCAAAGGCAGAGGTGAGTGAGTTTATTTCATCTATACAAGTTGGTGATAATGTTGTAGGTCCGATTGTTTTGATGGACGAAGTTGTTGCTGTTAAGGATAAGGAAGTTGTTCATGTGGATGAGGTTGCAAGTGTTAGCGGGTTACAGAATAACGTGCTTATGGAAAGTGAAAATAGTGATGACGATTGTGACAATTGTTCGGAGTTTTCGGAGATAGATTGTAGTCAATCTATGGAAGACGTTTATTCGGTAGAAGAATTAAACGAGTTTCTGGATTTCACTAAAGGGAAAAAGGTTGATGTTGCAAAATATTTCCCCGATGTTAATACGTTTATAAAATCAGTGGCGATAGTGAAAATCAGTGGCGTCAGAGGACGGTGGACTATGAGGTCATTTCAAAACAGAAACGATTTCGGCTGAAAAAGTTTCTAACAAAGGTACGTAAAACTCGAAAAGGTACCGTAAAACTGTCAGAATGGAAGAAATAAAGTAAATGGGTGTGGGAAATATCCTAATTTTTGGTTTGTTTTTCTGTCACTGGGTGTTTTTGTTTTCTTCCCTCTCCCCTGCCATGCAGATTCTTAGACTAGGATCATTTAAATGTGAATGGGTTGAGGGATGGAGGAAAAAGAGTTTTACTCTCTGAGTTTCTTAGGCTTAAGGATTCAGAAGTAGTATTTTTACAAGAAACTCATAGTGATATAGAAAATGAATCGGAGTTAAATTTTTGGTGGGAAGGAAAGCTTTGTTTAACCCATGGCACAAAGGTTAGTGCAAGTGTAGCTGTTTTATTTTCAACTCACCTTAAAGTCAATATTTTATCAGAAATGGAAATAGAGAGAGGACGTATATTGATGGTGAAAGCTAAAGTTGAAAAACAGATATTCGTTTTTATAAATATTTATGCTCCAAATAAAGGGTCAGATAGAATCATCATGTTTAGAAAATTGGGAGAGTTTTTAAAAAGCTATACTTTAGATGCTATGCTAATCATTGGGGGGGATTGGAATTGTTCTCTTAATTTTCTTTTAGTTAGGAATCATGAGGAACCACATCCTGTATCAGTTGCGGTTTTAAAAAGTATTATAGTTCAGAATGGTTTGGTAGATGTATGGAGAGACAGGAATAAAGAGATGAAGCAATATACATGGACAAAAGTTTTGCAGGGAATGATAAGAGTAGCAAGACTGGACAGGTTTTATGTCAAGTGTGCTGAAAATAATATAATAATGGGGTGTAATATTTTTCCAAGTTCTCTATCAGATCACAATTTTATTACAGTTAATATTGTTTTGACACAAGCTAGTTTTAAAAGTCCGTACTGGAAATTTTATGTTGCATTGTTGAAAGAAAAAGAGTTCATTGAGAAATTTGAAATGTTTTGGAAGGAGTGGGGTGCTAAAAAAAAGGAATTTGTTAATTTGATACAATGGTGAGAAATAGGAAAGACGCAAATAAAAATATTTTGTCAGCAGTATACATGTTTTTCAACAAGAAAAATAACACAAAAAATGTTTGAAATAGAACAAGATATTTTACATATCACATCTGGTATGATTCAGAAATCTAATTCATCTTCAGCTGGAATGTTGGGTGAAAAGAAACGGGATCTAGAAGATTTGTTGCAAGTGCGGGCAAAAGGTGCCCTGACAAGATCTCGGTTTATGTCTGTAAATGAGATAGATGCTCCCACTGCATATTTTTTTAATTTAGAAAAAGTGTCAAAGAAACAAAATGAAATGTATTGTTTAACAAAACCTGATGGACGAAAGACTTTTGATGCAAGAGAAATGAGAAAGATTGCGGTGGACTTTTATACAAACTTGTATAGAAAAGAAGAAACGGGAATGAATGTGTGTCACAGATACTGCAGCAGTTGCCTTCTCTCACTAAACCGCAGAGGGAGAATCTGGACAGTACTGTATCATTTGAAGAGTTAACTGATGCCGTGAAACAGATGAAGACTGGTAGAGCACCTGGAATTGATGGACTATCAGTAGACCTTTTTAAAGCTGTGTGGAACTACATCGGAAAAGACTTTTATGAGGTGATCCAAGAGTGTTTTAAAGAAAAACGCCTTCCCACAAGTTGCCAACGGACAGTATTAACACTATTACCTAAAAAAGGTGACTTGAGTGATCTTAACCAGTCAGGGATTGCTGGGTCGCTAGCGGGCTCGTCCCGACACTACCAAAATCTAAAGCGCCAAATTCAAAATCCCAAAATGGAATTATTAAACATCCACCAATATGCAAGTGTTCCATACTCATCAAAAGCTATGTTTCTTGGCAATATCACAGCGTTGTCAGATTTCAAAAAGGCTTTACGGTGAAAGCAGCACATTTCATTGTTTGAGAGTAGCACCTCACATATTTTTCCAATAGCCATGAATCGATTAGCCATCATGGCACACACATAACACATTTCACAGCAAAAACAAATCAATTACCTGTTGAAGAACGTCTGCTGAGGTCATCCTAAGTGTCCAACGAAGACAATCCATGGTTCTTTTGTTAGAAAAAGTAACGTCTTTTATCCATAAATCCTCCATTTGGTTCGCGCGTTATAATCAGAAATGACAGCTTCCACTACTCCATTGAAACGCGGCGCGAACTCGTTCAAATTATACCTATACACTTGTCCAAGAACAATCAAACATAGTTTTAAATGTATCCTTAGGAACACTTTTACGTATATTTACTATTATAAATCAACCGGAATATAAACTGATCGATTAAGACGGTAAAAAAGACACTGCGCGCCTTCTCGGGAACGCGCACTGGGTACTGTTGACATAAAAAGGTCACTTCCTGGTTTGCTCTTATTCTCTGGTCTAATTCATCCAAAATGAAAATTTTACACTGTCTCGAGACTGTTGACATCTAAAGGAAGCGATGGGTACTGCATTCATATGCCCTTATATGGTCATTTTCATGAGGGAGGGGTTCCCAATGAGGCACTCTGTCAAAACCACTTTTTCCAGGACAGAAATTCCAGAGTGTTTCCTATCCAATGGTACTAAATATGTGCATATCCTATTTTCTGGGCCTGAATGGGAGGCATTTTACTTTGGGCACGCCAGGCTCTCCAAAACCGACCCCTCAGCTGCCACTCCCTAACAAGTTAAGTTTTTACGCATCTTTTTAGGTTCAGAAGTATATCAAAGAAAACACTGGGAAGGAGTTAAAGATAAAATTTGTAATAGATTATCAAAATGGAATTGGCATAAATTAATTGTGTTAAACCCACCAGATGAACTCATTAGGGAAATTCAAAGAGTGTTGGTAAATTTCTTTTGGAATGGACAACACTGGATAAGAGAATCAGTACTGTATCTGCAGTTAAGTGAAGGAGGCCAAGGACTGATGGACATTAACTCCAAGGTAGCTGCGTTTAGACTGCAGAGTGTACAAAGACTCCTATATAATCAGCCTCAGAACTGGACAAAAATAGCTTGTGCTTTACTAAAAAGAGTGGGGCGGATGATCTTGGATAGACACCTATTTTTAATGAATTTAAAAGAAGTGGATTTTAATGGACTCTCTTCTTTTTATGCATCATTCTTAAATGCGTGGCAAATATTTCTTGTTAAAAGAGAGCTGTCTGAGGTAACCCATGAGTGGGTGCTTGAAGAGCCTTTGATTTTTAATCCTCTTTTATCTAGTGTGATGTTACAAGCTAAAGGTGTTTGCGCAATCTTGGTTAAAGCAGGAATATGTCAAATCTGTCATCTTCGGTCAGGGGACAAATGGATTTCTGCAGAAAAACTGGCTTCCAAAATGGGTATTCATTCTGTTCGGACTGTCGAAAAATTATTAGTTGAGATACAGGAGTCTTTTACTATAATACCATCGCAAGCAGAAAGGGATGTTGGAGGACATTGTATAAAAAAACAATTGAGAAAAGAAGCGGAGATTTGCAATGGAGGATTTCTCATTGGATTTTAGCAACAAACCGTTATAAAGTTCATCTAAATTCTTTGCATAGAGAAGAGTGTTTGTTTTGTGGTCTACCAGAAAGTTTTTCATATATTTATTGGCTGTACCAGGCTATTGGGAATTCTTGATGTGTTAAAAGACTTGAGCCATAATTTTGTTAATGGATTGTAATTGTAAAGAGAGGTCAAAAGTCTCAAGGTCAAAAGGAGAACATGATAGGCTCTCTCTCTCTCTCTCTCTCTCTCTCTCTCTCTCTCTCTCTCTCTCTCTCTCTCTGCATGCTGGTAGTGTTTGGTGCATGCTGGGAATTGTATGAGTAAGTGTGAGTGTTGTGTAGAGTTAAATATCCTGTAGAGTTAAATATATTCTTCCTATGCATGATTAACGTGATTATTATTTATTTAATTTTATTTATTTTCTCCCCCTCATTCTCTCCCCATCTCTCTCTCTCTCATTCTCTCCCCATCTCTCCCTCTCATTCTCTCCCCATCTCTCTCCCTCTCATTCTCTCCCCATCTCTCCCTCTCATTCTCTCCCCATCTCTCTCAATCTGTTTTTTTTGTTATGTCCTGTGCTTTTTTCCTTTAGCTTTTTTTTCCCAATCCTGTTTTTGTCATTTCTCACCTCATCCCTTCTGCACTAGATGTGATATAGAAGAACACCTAGTGCTCAACATGCTCATCTAACAAGAGAATTTCCAGCTGGCAGTTATTCAGTCAGATAATAAAATGTCAGGAATACAACTGTGCCCAGAATTTATATCATCATTGTATGACTCCTTTGCACAAGTAATTTAGTTTCCCCTTGAGTGACTATTGGAGGACTCCTAACGATCAAGGTACTTTTTTTAGGTTGGGAATTTAATGCTTTCCCAAAGGAGTACATTTGCAAGCTGGCGGCAGGCAGTAGTAGGAGATTTTCTCTCTCTCTTTCCAACTATCACAGTTTAAAGCACTCAGGACTTGTTGTTGAGATCTGTAGACATGTGTGGAAGTGTGTTCTTTTGGTGACAAAAACAGCTAGGGACAGGAAGGTATATTGTATATTTAGAGGCTAGGGCAGCATTGATGCTTTATACTGTGTGTGTGTGTGTGTGTGTGTGTGTGGGGGGCATATGTGTGTGTGTGTGCATGCAGCCCTGTGTGTGTACTGTGTGTGTTTTCTGCTCACAGTCAAAGCCAGGTGCAATCTGGAGGCACTTTGTACAGCAGCATCATGGAGAGGAGAGATAACAGGAGGTTGAGTGGAGGAGGAATAAACACACATTTTCAATGGTACCTCTTACTGCAGCGGCACCGCCACAGACAGACAAACAGACAGCTCCCTGTATGTTGTTCTCTGGGCCTCATTGTGTCTGTTGGCAGCTGTGTCTTTGCCCAAAAATAGCTTGAACATCAAACACAAAACAAATGGCATCTCAAAGAGACAGAGAGACAGCTATCCCCGGTAGCTTTCCTACATCTGTATAAGGCTGAGACTCAGTGACATAGGCCCTTCTATGTTTAGTTTTGATTTTGTATGTGTGTGATTTTGTGTGTGTGGGATGTCAAACAGCTCAGATAGCCTACATCACATCACCGTATTCATCTCTACTGACCTTTCTCTCATAGTTTAAAGAGGTCCAGGAGTACTGAGGGAGGAGAGGAGAGACACTTTTCTGTTCACCCACTGTTTGAGTTATGCTTTGTTAAGGCTGAGTACAATATTACATTTTTATTACACACCAATCACAGGCATTTAAAGCTGCTGAACGGAACGGAAGATGCAGCTGATTTGACGTGTGATGGTTCATCCTTGGCTCAGAGTGCTGGCTGGTGGACTGGACACATGCCTGGGCTCACTGCAGAGACAGACAGGCCAGCTGTGGCAGTGAAGGAGAGGCTAAGGCGGCCTGACCACAGCTGCTGCTGCAACCGCAAAAGAGGGTGGGTGGGGGGAGAGGAGGAGGAGCAGGACTTGGCCCTGCTTAATGGCCTTGACCCAACCACCTGGCCTGAGTTTGCATCACTGAGTCAGGAAGAGAGGGGGAGAGAGATCATCGGAAGAAGGAGAGAGAGAGTACAGGCCAGGCAAGGCCAGGCAGGGTTTGAAGGATGGATGGGGTGCAAATTGAGGGTAATGAGTGAAAGATCTCCCCTTTCGAGGCCTGTCTGTCTGCCTCAGGCTGGGCTAATGGGTGTCAGGTCAGGGAGCTCAGAGCCTCCTTTTGCTGTCATTCTGTCGAATAGACCACTTTCCATCAGCACATAGAGGTGCCCTGCCTGCCTAGACAGCACTGGGCTTGAGTTACAAGCTGCTCACATCACACAAAGAACAGATGTCGAGAACAGTGGACATTTTCATACAATGTGAATACACTACGGTCAGATGAAGCAGATGCTGAACTACAGGACTGTTTTGCTAGCACAGACTGGAATATGTTCCGGGATTCTTCCGATGGCATTGAGGAGTACACTGGACTCATCAATAAGTGCATCGATGACGTCGTCCCCAAAGTCCCGCTATGCCCTCTGACTAACCATCAAACAGTCAAAGCGTCAATACAGGACTAAGATTGAATCCTACTACACTGGCTCCGATGCTCGTCAGATGTGGCATGGCTTGCAAAACTATTACAGACTACAAAGGGAAGCACAGCTGAAAGCTGCCCAGTGACACGAGCCTACCAGACGAGCTAAATAACTTCTATGCTCGCTTTGAGGCAAGTAACACTGAAACATGCATGAGAGCATCAGCTGGTCCGGACGACTGTGCTGTGATCATGCTCTCCGCAGCCGACGGGCCAGACGGATTACCAGGACGTGTACTCCGAGCATGCGCTGACCAACTGACAAGTGTTTTCACTGACATTTCAACCTCTCTGAGTCTGTAATACCAACGTTTCAAGCAGACCACCATAGTCCCTGTGCCCAAAAACACTAAGGTAACCTGCCTAAATGACTTGCGACCCGTAGCACTCACATCTATAGCCATGAAGTACATTGAAAGGCTGGTCAGGGCTCACATCAACACCGTTATCCCAGAAACCCAAGACCCACTCCAATTTGCATAGCGCCCCAACAGATCCACAGATGATGCAATCTCTATTGCACTCCACACTGCCCTTTCACACCTGGACAAAAGGAACACCTATGTGAGAATGCTATTCATTGACTACAGCTCAGTGTTCAACACCATAGTGCCCTCAAAGCGCATCGCTAAGCTAAAGACCCTGGGACTAAACACCTCCCTCTGCAACTGGATCCTGGACTTCCTGACAGGCAGCCCGCAGGTGGTAAGGGTAGATAACACATCCGCCACGTTGATCCTCAACACGGGGGCCCCTCAGGGGTGCGTGCTCAGTCCCCTCCTGTACTCCCTGTCATGGCCAGGCACAACTCCCACACCATCATTAAGTTTGCAGATGACAACAGTGGTAGGCCTGATCACCGACAACTATGCCTATAGAGAGGAGGTCAGAGACCTAACCGTGTGGTGCAAGGACAACAACCTCTCCCTCAACGTGATCAAGACATAGAGATGATTGTGGACTTCAGGAAAAGGAGGACCGAGCACGCCCCCATTCTCATCTACGGGGCTGTAGTGGAGCAGGTTGAGAGCTTCAAGTTCCTTGGCGTCCACATCACCAACAAACTAACATGGTCCAAGCACACCAAGACAGTCGTGAAGAGGGCACCTTCGGGTGACGCATCCTGACGGGTTGCATCACTGCCTGGTATGGCAACTGCTCAGCCTCCGACCACAAGGCACTACAGAGGGTAGTACGTACGGACCAGTACATCACCGGGGCCAAGCTTCCTCCAGGACCTCTATACCAGGCGGTGTCAGAGGAAGGCCCTAAAAATTGTCAGACTCCAGCCACACTAGCCATAGACTGTTCTCTCTTTTACCGCACGGAAAGCAGTACCGGAGTGCCAAGTCTAGGTCCAAGAGGCTTCTAAACAGATTCTACCCTCAAGCCATAAGACTCCTGAACATCTAATCGAATGTTTACCCAGACTATTTGCATTGCCCCCCCTTCTACACTGCTGCTACTCTCTGTTATTATCTATGCATAGTCACTTTAATAACTCTACCTACATGTACATATTACCTCAATTACCTCGACCCCCTTTATATGGCCTCGCTATTGTTATTTTACTGCTGCTCTTTAATTATTTAATTTTGTACTTTTTTGGGGGTCATTTCTTAAAACTGCATTGTTGGTTAAGGGCTTGTAAGTAAGTGTTTCACTGTAAGGTTTACACCTGTTATATTCGGCGCATGTGACAAAGAAAATTTGATTTGATGTGATGCGGCAAGTATATAGTAGATGCGTCAAATAGTAGCCTGAACCTTTGTAGGCTTTTTGAACTGTATTCAATGGACAAAAACCTAATGAAAGGCATCTGGCAGAAGTACATTTATCCACAAACATGATATAGTTGTTTATATATCTTATATAACTGTGTTTTCATGAATTTTATGATTTAACCGTCAAGCCCATTCAAAAAAAAATCTGGGAAATGAACACGGAAATATGACGTAGGAACGCGTCACTTGCATAGAGTATAGTAAGTGATGAAACTGAATGAAACGTTTATTTATTGGTCTTATACAGTATCACATTAGCACAACATGTTTGTGTGAAACATTTAAAATACCTAACACTTTTAGCAATTGTGAATCATTGGCTGCAACAAAATGACAACAGGAGCTCAAAGTGTTGACATCCCAAGTGAGTAAAGTGAACTGAGCATGGAATGGAGTTAGTTTGTGGTTATGTAACAGTATAGCTTCCGTCCCTCTCCTCACCCCTACCTGGGCTCGAACCAGGGACCCTCTGCACACATTGACAACAGCCACCCTCGAAGCATCGTTACCCATCGCTCCACAAAAGCCAACAACTACTTCAAGGTCTCAGAGCAAGTGACGTCACCGATTGAAACGCTATTAGCGCGCACCCCGCTAACTAGCTAGCCATTTCACATCGGTTACAGTTACACTGGCAGCCCATCCAGAACATCTACACTCACGCTGACTCTACATTTCTCTCACCTCAGAGGCGACTGCACTTTTGCATTTTTTATCAGCAAGTGTGTTGAGCATTCCTCTCCTGTCGCACACTATTAAGAAAACAATTACTTTGTTCCCCAAACCTAATCTTTGCTCTGAGGCTGCAGGAAAAGACGCCATATGGCATCACTGAGTACTATACATTACCACAACATTAATACAACGTCTGCCCACGCATTCTGTATTTTCTCCAATTCATCTATTTTCATGTGGAGAATAGGACAATTGACTGCTTTATGCAGTACCAGGGGCTCCAAACAAGATCATTCTAGCTCCATTGTCCTTGTAATAAATACTTGAGTCCACAATCTCGTGTGTCTTAGCCCGTGGGAGTTTCTTATTTGTTCTGTAATGTGTTGGGCTAGGATATAGTTAGCAGTCACCATATGTTCCAATGGCCATGGCTTTTTGTCAGGACCTACTGTAGCAGCTTTGTCAAGCCCTAGCACATTTGTCAAGCCCTAGCATCTTTACTACTGTCTGGAGCTGATCCACCCAGGTGGGGAGAGAGCGCAGCAGGGCCTCCCTTGCTCCTGGGCCCTTTGGCGGGGGACTCAGAGGAACAGAGTGAGGGATCCACTGAAGATGCCATGGAGGATTCCAGCTGCACTCAGCATCCATGGAGCCAACCAACATCCCATGTGACCGACAGTGTAATAACCCAGCCGGTTAGCACTCTTCCCCAGAGGGTTGGCTCAAGCTAACCGGAGAGAGAGAAGGAGGGGGAGAGAGATAAGAGAAAGAGAAGACAGAGGGAGAGAGTGTAAAAAGAGAGTAAAAGAGAGAGATTTGAAGGCCACAGTGGAGCAGACCTCTTGTCTCTTCTCATCTTTGGGCCTGGAGAGATTGGCCTGGTTTGGGTGACTGGGGCCTTATTACTCTCTCTAAGTGCAGCAGCAGCTCCAGCAGCAGCAGCTCTACAGCAGCTCCAGCTCAGCACTGGGTCCAGGGAGGTCTCCCTTGTGTTAATTAGTGGTGGCTTCGTCGGCCATATTGCCCCTGGTGCTATCCATTTCGCTGGTACAAAGCAGTTTTTAATTGCCCTGTAGTTGGTGTTAAATGAGATTTGATATTTAACTATGTTAAAGATGATACATGTTTAATGTCTGTTTGATTTTGATTCATTTGACTAACTATGAAGTTCTCAGTTAACCTCAACATGTAATATTCCTCTTCTAACCTTAGTGAATGTTTCAAACCATGAGCCTGTCATACTGAGCTCTGAGGTAAGAGAAAATCTCCAGAGCGTAGTCAAAGCCCAGGTCTTATCCTTTGAAGGCTCATGAGATAAGATGTAGGAGCAGGCAGCAAGCTCAGGCACCAGGGAGGGTGTCTAGAGGAGAGGGATTTCTCTCCATCTGGTTGAGGCAGAATACATCATCCCTGGGGCCTACTGCTAGGTCTGCTAGGTAACTGACATCTAAACCTCTAGATTCGATGTCTGCGCCCCCGTCCCATAAAAATCTGTCTGTTTAAGATAGATACAGTTGAAGTCGGAAGTTTACATACAGTGAGGGAAAAAGTATTTGATCCCCTGCTGATTTTGTACATTTGCCCACTGACAAAGAAATGATCAGTCCATCATTTTAATGGTAGGTTTATTTGAACAGTGAGAGAGAATAACAACAACAAATCCAGAAAAACGCATGTGAAAAATGTTATCAATTGATTTGCATTTTAATGAGGGAAATAAGTATTTGACCCCCTCTCAATCAGAAAGATTCCTGGCTTCCAGGTTTCTTTTATACAGGTAACGAGCTGAGATTAGGAGCACACTCTTAAAGGGAGTGCTCCTAATCTCAGCTTGTTACCTGTATAAAAGACACCTGTCCACAGAAGCAATCAATCAATCAGATTCCAAACTCTCCACCATGGCCAAGACCAAAGAGCTCTCCAAGGATGTCAGGGACAAGATTGTAGACCTACACAAGGCTGGAATGGGCTACAAGATCATCGCCAAGCAGCTTGGTGAGAAGGTGACAACAGTTGGTGCGATTATTCGCAAATGGAAGAAACACAAAAGAACTGTCAATCTCCCTCGGCCTGGGGCTCCATGCAAGATCTCACGTCGTGGAGTTGCAATGATCATGAGAATGGTGAGGAATCAGCCCAGAACTACACTGGAGGATCTTGTCAATGATCTCAAGGCAGCTGGGACCATAATCACCAAGAAAACAATTGGTAACACACTACGCCGCGAAGGACTGAAATCCTGCAGCGCCCGCAAGGTCCCCCTGCTCAAGAAAGCACATATGCCCGTCTGAAGTTTGCCAATGAACATCTGTATGATTCAGAGGACAACTGGGTGAAAGTGTTGTGGTCAGATGAGACCAAAATGGAGCTCTTTGGCATCAACTCAACTCGCCGTGTTTGGAGGAGGAGGAATGCTGCCTATGACCCCAAGAACACCATCCCCACCGTCAAACATGGAGATGGAAACATTATGCTTTGGGGTGTTTTTCTGCTAAGGGGACAGGACAACTTCACCGCATCAAAGGGACGATGGACGGGCCATGTACCGTCAAATCTTGGGTGAGAACCTCCTTCCCTCAGCCAGGGCATTGAAAATGGGTCGTGGATGGGTATTCCAGCATGACAATGACCCAAAACACACGGCCAAGGCAACAATGGAGTGGCTCAAGAAGAAGCACATTAAGGTCCTGGAGTGGCCTAGCCAGTCTCCAGACCTTAGTCCCATAGAAAATCTGTGGAGGGAGCTGAAGGTTCGAGTTGCCAAATGTCAGCCTCGAAACCTTAATGACTTGGAGAAGATCTGCAAAGAGGAGTGGGACAAAATCCCTCCTGAGATGTGTGCAAACCTGGTGGCCAACTACAAGAAACGTCTGACCTCTGTGATTGCCAACAAGGGTTTTGCCACCAAGTACTAAGTCATGTTTTGCAGAGGGGTAAAATACTTATTTCCCACCTTAAAATGCAAATCAATTCATAAAAATTTTCACATGCGTTTTTCTGGATTGTTTTGTTGTTATTCTGTCTCTCATTGTTCAAATAAACCTACCATTAAAATTATAGACTGATCATTTCTTTGTTAGTGGGCAAACGTACAAAATCAGCAGGGGATCAAATCATTTTTCCCCTCACTGTACGCTTAGGTTGGAATCATTAAAACTTGTTTTTCAACCACTCCACAAATGTCTTGTTAACAAACTATAGTTTCGGTCAGGAAATCTACTTTGTGTATGACACAAGTAATTTTTCCAACAATCGATTACAGACAGATTAGAAGTGGGTCAGAAGTTTACATAAGCTAAGTTGACTGTGCCTTTAAACAGCTTGGAAAATTCCAGAAAATGATGTCATGGCTTTAGAAGTTTCTGATAGCCTAATTAACATAATTTGAGTCAATTGGAGGTGTACCTGTGGATGTATTTCAAGACCTACCTTCAAACTCCGTGCCTCTTTGCTTGACATCATGGGAAAATCTAAAGAAATCAGCCAAGACCTCAGAAAAAAAATTGTAGACCTCCACAAGTCTGGTTCATCCTTGGGAGCAATTTCCATATGCCTGAAGGTACCCCGTTCATCTGTACAAACAATTGTAGGCAAGAATTAACACCATGGGACCACGCAGCCGTCATACCGCTCAGGAAGGAGACGCGTCCTATATCGACATAACCTGAAAGGCTGCTCAGCAAGGAGGAAGCCATTGCTCCAAAACCACCATAAAAAAAAGCCAGACTACGGTTTGCAACTGCACATGGGGACAAAGATCGTACTTTTTGGAGAAATGTCCTGTGGTCTGATGAAACAAAAATAGAACTGTTTGGCCATAATGACCATCGTTATGTTTGGAGGAAAAAGGGGGAGGATTGCAAGCCGAAGAACACCATCCCAACCGTGAAGCACGGGGGTGGAAGCATCATGTTCTGTGGGTGCTTTGCTGCAGGAGGGACTGGTGCACTTCACAAAACAGATGGCATCATGAGGCAGGAAAATTATATGGATATATTGAAGCAACATCAAGACATCAGTCAGGAAGTTAAAGCATGGTCGCAAATGGGTCTTCCAAATGGACAATGACCCCAAGCATACTTCCAAAGTTGTGGCAAAATGGCTTAAGGACAACAAAGTCAAGGTATTGGAGTGGCCATCACAAAGCTCTGACCTCAATCATATAGAACATTTGTGGGCAGAACTGAAAAAGCGTGTGTGAGCAAGGAGGCCTACAAACTTGACTCAGTTACACCAGCTGTGTCAGGAGGAATGGGCCAAAATGTACCCAATTTATTGTGGGAAGCTTGTGGAAGGCTAACTGAAATGTTTGACCCATGTTTAACAATTTAAAGGGAATACTACCAAATACTAATTGAGTGTATGTAAACTTCTGACCCACTGGGAATGTGAAAAAATAAGACAAAAAATAAAAGTTGATATAAATCATTCTCTCTACTATTATTCTGACATTTCACATTCTTAAAATAAAGTGAAGATCCTAACTGACCTAAGACAGGGAATTTTTACTAGGATTAAATGTCAGGAATTGAGAAAAACTGAGTTTAAATGTATTTGGCTAAGGTGTTTGTAAGACTTCAACTGTATATATATTTTTGCATGCGCTGTCTCAATCCACGGCATCTTCCGATGTCGGCCATCTGCATCTGCGGTGAAAGGTTGCAGTGCTACAGCGGTGTTTGTCACACAATGAGACATCGCAAAAATTGGAATTCTCACGAAAACATAATTTTTTTGCCATCAGAACATGGCATGGACTCTACAAGGTGTCGAAAGCAATCCGCAGGGATTCTGCCCATGTTGACTCCAATGGTTCCCACAGTTGTGTCAAGTTGGCTGGATGTTCTCTGGGTGGTGGACCATTCTTGATACCAGTGGCAATTTTAGCATGTAGGTCTTGGTGGGGCAAACTCAACATTTTTCTTTTAGACGCATGCCCTCAAAGCCTCAACACAACACTAAACAATACATGGATTGCACTATAACGGTGACAAATGGTGCCTACAAACTGTTAGGTCCTACATAAAGCTGTCCCAACAGCAGAGCTTTCTTTTCAGCACCATGGAGTGAACCTTACCACCACTACAGCTGTCTATCAGCGGAGCCTTGTCTGGCGGCATCAAAACAGTTCATTCAGCCTCATTTACTGCCTTTTTAAAAAACATAGCTGATACGGTTTACTTGCTTAAACAAATGTGGTTTCTACTGACAATTGAGATGTACAAACTATGGCATATGGGAACGATGAGCGGATAAGAGGCAATCCATAATTTCGATACAGACATGAATGAACGAGCTAAGACAGACCTAGTCGATATAACTATTTGTTCAGCACCTTTGAAATGTACAACGACATAATTCAGAAAATGGGCCATTCTTACAGCATTCGCCATGTACACCAAGTCAGAACCGTAGGATAAATATAGGGGGCATATAAGCAGACAATGAAAGCTCTTACAATATTCAATGATGACATTTCTCTAAAACAGGCTTTAGGCTACATGTGCACCACCAAGTCAGAACAGTAGGCTAAGTTATGGAGGGGAAAGGGAACAAATTATTAGGGTGAGGCACATGGGCTACTAATATCTTACTATACAACATACACTTAGTATTACTTTCTTAGCTACAGTATACATATCTCCCTGGCATATTACATCATTTATTCAGTAGGTACAATACATTTTTGAACTCACCTTGTTGTGCTGTGTTCACTTGAACAGGAAGATGGCGCGGTTGTCCTTCTTGTGTGCAAATTCTGTCATCAAGTTTTGCCATCAAAGTCTGGCATTCTCTGGATTAATGGTGCTTTTAAGACAACTAGGAACTCTGAAAAAAACAAGGTCGAATCCTGACGTCAGTGATCTTCAGGTCGGAGCTCTACAAAGAGGCCCGAGTTCCGGACTTGGAATTCCGATTTGGCTGACCGTTCAAAATGTATTTTCCCAGTCAGAACTAGTTTTTTTCCAAGTTCCCATTTGTCTTGAACTCACTGAAGTCTGAGATTTCCCAGTTCAGAGTTTCCAGTTGTTTTGAACGCGGCAAAAGTCATGCTGGATTTACAGCATGGCCAAGGTATTCAACATTTTTTGGTCACTGGTGTTGCATGTGAATGTTTATCATTTTAAGCTTGGAAAAGAGACCCTTAAACTCAGACTTGGACCACATACCCTCTCCACCAAATAGCAGTACTGATTACTTTGCAACGCTTGCAGTTAGCCACTCATTGTTAAATTTGCGATTTTTCAACTTGTTGTGTAATGTTTATGGCCAATGGCCGATGAACACGATACATTTTATCTATAATTTATCTTCATATGACAAGGATTAAAAATAATTTGCCAATAGATTGTCGACTTGATTCATGATAGTGGTTGGTTTGCTAGCTTAGATTATGAAAGTATGATGTTGACATGATCAGTCCAATCAAAGCTACGGTAGATATAACGTGATTTGACGTCATTTTATCTGTGGCCAATGACCTTGAGCCTTCTTGGATGGGCACTTCTAATGTAAATCTATAGCAGCACTATGCCGTACCTGCCCTGAATGACGGGTTGCCACTGATTGATACACAAGAAGCTGTTGAGCATGAAACCCCCCAGCAGTGTTGCAGTTCATGACACAAACCGGTGCGTCTGGCACCTAATACCATACCCCCCTTCAAAGGCACTTTTGTCTTGCCCATTCACCCTCTGAATGGCACACATGCACAATCCATGTCTCAATTGTCTGAATGCTTTAAAATCCTTCTTTAACCTGTCTCCTCTCCTTCATCTACACTGATTGAAGTGGATTGACATCAATAAGAGATCATAACTTTCACCTGGATTCTCCTGGTCAATCTATGTCATTGAAAGAGCAGGTGTTCCTAATGTTTTAAACATTCAGCGTATATGAAAGTCAGTGGCGGCTAATGGGTGGAGATATCGACGGGACAGTAGTGGAGAAGTTGTAAAGTTTTAAGTTCCTCGGCGTACACATCATGGACAAACTGAAATGGTCCACCCACACGGACAGCGTGGTGAAGAAGGCGCTACAGCGCCTCTTCAACCTCAGGAGGCTGAAGAAATTCGGCTTGTCACTAAAAACACTCAAACTTCTACAGATGCACAATCGAGAGCATCCTGTCGGGCTGTATCACCGCCTGGTACGGCAACTGCTCCGCCCACAACCGTAAGGCTCTCCAGAGGGTAGTGAAGACTGCACAACGTTTACCGAGGGGTAAACTACCTGCCCTCCAGGACACCGACGTCACAGGAAGGCCAAAAATATCATCAAGGACAACAACCACCCGAGCCACTGCCTGTTCACCCCGCTATCATCCAGAAGGCGAGGTCAGTACAGGTGAATCCAAGCTGGGACCGAGAGACTGAAAAACAGCTTCTATCTCAAGGCCATCAGACTGTTAAACAGCCATAACTAACATTGAGTGGCTGCTGCCAACATACTGACTTAAATCTCTAGCCACTTTAAATAATAAAAAATTGGATGTAACAAATATATCACTAGCCGCTTTAAACAATTTTGTATATAATGTTTACATATCTGACATTACTCATCTCATATGTATACACTGTACTCTATACCATCTACTGCATCTTGCCTATGCCGGTCAGCCATCGCTCATCCATATATTTATATGTACATACTCGTATACATTCCTTTACACTTGTGTGTATAAGGTAGTTGTGAAATTGTTAGATTACTTGTTAGATACTACTGCATGGTCGGAACTAGAAGCACAAGCATTTTGCTACACTCGCATTAACATCTGCTAACCATGTGTATGTGACAAATAAAATGTGATATAGGAGGACAGCTCATTGTAATAGCTGGAACGAAATCAATGGAATGGTATTAAACACATCAAACATATGGAAACCACGTTTGACTTCGTTCCAATTTAATTCCATTCCAGCGATTACATTGAGCCAAACCTCCTCTGGCTCCTCCCACCAGCCTCCACTGATGGAAGTAGTTTAGTGCCAAAAAAAAGGGATTAAATATTTGGCAAAAATAAAAAATGTCCTGATATTTAATATATTTCTCAGATATAGGACAAACATTTCAAAACAAACTTTATTTTTCTTTTTTACTACATTTTGGTGTGGGAATAATCTAAGATGTAGGATATCCTCAGGAGTTTTGTACTGTCCTGGGGCCTCATTTATAAAATAATTATTAGATTTATACTTGAACTTAGTTGTTAGGTCATTTCCAACGATGTGCTTACGTTCGAGTCAAAAAAGATAGCTTACACAGGTACTGAGAAGCCCATTTGTAATTTACGCACTTGTGATCTATAAATCTCAAATTAACGGCACCTGAACGTGCCTTACAATCATCGATTTCCCCTTATAGAATGCTACCACAAATTAAGGTTTAGTCAGAAATAGCCATGGACCAAAAGAGAAAAGCAAACTTTTTAGAAGATGAGATTACAGCGATAGTAGAGGAGATTGAAGACAGGCAACACATTATTTGGTGGACTAAATAGTCGGTTGACAAATAAAACCAAACCGGTAGCATGGGAGTGTGTCGCCGCTGCAGTGAACGAGGTGTGGCAGCAAGACAGAACTGTGGCTGATGTGAAAAATAAATGGTCTGACCTTAAACTGCAAGGGGGAAGAAAAATAATTGCCATTCATAACCGCAGTATTAAGCCAATGTGAGGGGGGCCTGGCACGCTGGAGCTTTGGTTGTCAGTAACTTAATATGCAATTTAATTTTTTATTTAATTTTATTCACATTGAAATGGGGAATCTGCGTTGCAGCCCGTGCACCGGGTGAGTATGCGCCCTCCACCCAGGGATAAAGTGTGTGAGGCTCCCAAATCAGCAGGTGCCAGGAGTGAGGGGGAAGGTTTGGCCCCTGGTGTCGAGGGTCCGTCCGTCCACTTCTGTGTCCGTTAACAAGCATCGCAGACCCGCAGGTGCCAGGAGCGAGGGGCAATGTTTGGCCACAGGTGTCAAGGGTCCATCCACATTGTGACTGAACTCAGAAGAATACGCAAGGTTAAGTCTTTTACATAATGCAATTGTTGATCGTTTTCCACAACGTAAATAAAAATACCTATGCTTTTTATATTGTCTGGCATTCTGTTTCTTACCAATCTCTGAATGAGCTGCCGCCTCACTGCATCAGCCGGGGCAGGTGCTCCATTTGGTGGTGGGTTAGGAGGCGCTTGGACGTCCATTCTAATCTCCGCATCCATTTCAATACCATGCCTCAGGGCTATGTTGTGGAAATCAACCACATGACAGTAATGCATGTCACCTTTGAATGGGGAGGGAAACCATTCATTCTTAAAACAGGCTAACATTTTACATTTAGGTTTGAAATTGCACACCCCAAACGTGTACTACTAATGGGCACTACATTCACTGAGAACGCCCCTTAATCTGTTCGCATTTTGTTGCAATGCTAGTGGAAATGATAGGAACCAGCTGATTCCATTTGTTTACACTAGCATTGCTACAAAATGAACAAGCTTCAAGGGGACATCTCAGTAACAATAGGGACAAATTAAAAACTTTTCAGCTATTTGGCCAGAACCTTTGGGTGTGCAATTTCACTAAATGCTAAATATAAAATGTTGGCATGTTTCTTTAAGTTGACCCATTTTAAAACTAAATGTAAGTATTGTAGAGGAGTTTTCCACCTAATGCATCAAGGCAAAGCCACCTGCCTTTCAGCAGTCCGATGGTGCGCTCCACAACCGATCTTGTTCTGCAGTGTGCCAAATTATAGTGCATTTCCTCTGTTGATCAGAAACCACGTTCTCAGTGGATAGCCCCAGTCACAAAATAGGGTAAAACTGTTGGTACATTATTTTGCACAGTTAGGCTATTATATACAACAAAATAACTCACAGAGAAGCCACCTGCCTCCACTCTCACCAGCTTCTAGACGCAGGCCTACTCTACTGTGGCGCAGAATGAATGAGTCGTGCGTAGACCCTGGTCACTTGGAGCATACATTGAGTAGTTGCATACGGGCATTGCAGATCTGAACATTAAATGAATGGAAATTCCTCCTGTTAACATATACATGTTCATCTGTAGACAGTGCGCGTAAGGCAATATGCGTGCAATCTGCGTGCAATCTGCACGCACCTGTGACCCCTTGGAAATGAAACGGGAGGACAAACTCTGCTTTGACGCTTGCCTGTTCATCGGCTGTAAATGGGAAACTAATGTATCTCGTGGACAATACGTGTTGAATCGCCTCGATCACTTGTGGCAGGATGTGGCTGAATGATGGCTGTGATATTCCCGACCTGTCACTCATTTCCCTCTGGAATGTCCCAGTAGCGAGAAATCCCAGTACTGAGTGGACAGTACTTGGACAGATACAGGTATGGAATGATAACAGCGTGTTTTCCTTTCCAGATTAGGGGCTAAATCCGCGCACAAATCTAACAGAACATTTCTTGGGAGACGATAGTGATTTATAAACCATGGATCATCATGTGCAAAAAAAGTAATTGCGGTCTCTGAAAACCCTCTCCCTTGCCCGGTTTCAATGTCTTCCAATAACGCAAGAACAGCCATGGTTAGTTTTTTCTAATTTTACAGACTATTTATAGAACATCGCATCCTGTTTTTAATTCAAAACACCTTGCGTCTGGTAATTAATTCCCCACACCTTTAATTCCTTACAAATTCTAATTAATGCTAATGCAAAGTTCACCATATGCGTCCCAAACTGCAATACCGCTACATAACCAGCAGGAAAATCCCTTACGTCAAGTCTAGACTTTGTGTAGAGATAAGATCATTTCCACGTCAAAGTAAGGTTTTATAAATAACTACTTATACATGGTTTTCTGCGTAAGTCATACTTAAGATTAAAATTGATCGTAAGCCTGTTTTATAAATGAGCCCCCAGTGCTCATTGATTAGTTCATGCTCAGCACATATTCCTCTCTGCTCCAGTTAGCGACTTTAGAGACTGTTGGTAGAGATTTTTCTGAAACCGTTTTGGCTAAATATCTATTGAATGTGTGAACACCAAGCGTGAGTGTTATCTCATAAGCAGTTAATGTCATGGTAACTGTCTCTGCTGTGTGTTTGAGTGTTGTTGTGTTTGCCAGTGTCTGTGGGACTTAGTGAGACAATTATTACTGTAGTGCAACCTTAAGAGCTCTTTTATATGTAACGTTTAATGTTCCCAGCATGCCACCAATCGCACAAGGGCACCCTGGGATTTGAATATCAGTCTGCTGGAAATAAAACCTTAAGTGCAATGATCTTTTCATGATGTTTTGACAAAACAGCTTCAGAGAGAAATTAGCTGTAGCTAAAGGAGAGGAGAACGCTACAGATCTTTACTCTGCAGGAGCCAGATACAGTATTTCTTCTCATCCTTGTCCCGTCCATTTAGGAGTAGAGGGAAGGAGCACTAATCATCTTAGGCCCAGTTATAACTAAATCATGGCACTCACTGTGCTACAGTCTTGTACCAACTGGAAAAACCAACTGGCTTCTGTAGACAGTCTAATCAACAAAGTTTAGAGAGATGACTAAATAAATGAAGCGACTGGGAGACTTCAAATGAACAGGGGAGACTCTCCTCTCTACGTCTGTTCATCCGTCTGAGACCGACTAGTGTTATCCTTGATGTAAGATGAGATGTTCAATCATGGGTGACAGAAGCCTCCACGACAACACAGGGGTCTGCCGCAACTGCATCTGAGGCAATCACTGGCTCAGTTTGCGTGTCAGTCCGTGTCCAACTGAGCTCCAGTCCGCTTGCACAGGTCATTGTCAGACCAGACTCCAAAGCCCGCAGCATGAGTGTCCAGTATTCCATTGGCCTTCCTCCTGAATCCCAAGAAACGTCCTCAGGGTCTGTGGCCAGTGGGACCTTCCTCCTCCTTAAATCCAGAAGGAGGGAGGCTCTGGCTAACTCCCTAACTGTTGTGTCGTCACTGTTGAGCATGGTCAGTCTGGTAGCAGTGTAAATCCACTTGACATTCGGGATACCCAAACTCCCCTCTTTGGCTCAGGAAGATAACGTCACGTGTGGTGTGTGTGTTTAAGCATATCCACTTTCTCACTACTTGAACAGTTTTGTTATTCATTTCCCTCAGAACCTTCGGTGGGATATGCACATTGGCAAACAGGTGTTGAATCTTTGCTAGCGCCACCTCTCTTACAGCCTCTAGCTTCATGATCACAGACAGAGGGGAAATGTCAATCATATCAAGCCTGGTTGAATACTCATGGACAAGCCCCTCGCCAGCAACATTAAACTTATGTCCAAGATGGCTGTATGTTTCGTGATAAGAGTACACTCTAATTGGTTTGTTCTTGAACTTATCCTCTGCAGCAGGGGTAACTGGTTCTTTCCTGAGGTGGTCCTCATGAGAGGCAGTTTCATCATAGCGCTTAATGGTTTTTGCGACTGCACTTGAAGAAACTTTCAAAGTTCTTGACATTTTCCGGATTGACTAACCTTTATGTCTTAAAGTAATGATGGTCTGTCGTTTCTCATTGTTTAATTGAGCTGTTCTTGTCATAATATGGACTTAGCATTTTACCAAATAGGGATATCTTCTGTATACCATCCCTACCTTGTCACATCACAACTGATTGGCTCAAACACATTAAGAAGGAAAGAAATTCCACAAATAAACTTTTAACAAGGCACACCTGTTAATTGAAATGCATTCCAGGTGACTACCTCATGAAGCTGGTTGAGAGAATGCCAAGATTGTGCAAAGCTGTCATCAAGGTAAAGGGTGGCTACTTTGAATAATCTCAAACATAAAATATTTGATTTGTGTTATTTCATTGTGATGTCTTCACTATTATTCTACAATGTAGAAAATATTTAAAAAATTAAGGAAAACCCTTGAATGAGTAGGTGTCCAAACTTTTGACTGGTGCCGTATATCTAAAAACTGGTTTTTACTTTGCCATTATGGGTTATTGTGTGTAGATAGGTGAGAAAAAAGTTATATTTCATCCATTTTGAATTCAATAAATCAAGGGGTATGAATACTTTCTGAAGGCACTGGTACCTCCTCAAACACACACACGCACACAGTAGACTGATGCTCTCTGATATAGTACATTACACAATACAGGGGACATTATGAATACATGAAGCCTTGTAGAAAATAACATTAGTAGAATGCAAATGGGTGGTAATATTTGTTCTGCATGGTTGACTGGCTAAAGCTTAACCATGAGCTAACACAAACCATAAGATAACATGTGTTGGTACTGTAGTGAATGCAGCACGTGTGTGCATGCATCTCCTCCCAAGCTGAGGATAACCCTCTACCTCCACTGTGTTTTGCTCCTTCGTGGAACGGCTGCTGTGGCAACAGCAAGTGTATGTCTGTGTTAGCGCCGGGGGATGGATGACGTGATGGAGTATGAACTATGCAGGACGTGCTGGGATTGAGGATGTTCATCTGGCATCACTGTCCTTTCCTTGCCGGAGTCTACATCCAACACAGCATTAACCTTGTGTGAGAGAGTGTGTGAGAGAGTGTCTGTGTGTGAGAGAGTGTGAGACAGAGTGTGAGAGAGAGAGTGTGAGAGAGAGTGTGTGAGAGAGTGTGTGAGAGAGAGAGAGAATGTTACAGTTTCTTTTAAGTCTACACATTTTACCATGTCTGTGTTCTTTGATGCCTGAGTGACTCAACAAAATGAATTAGGGCCACCTGAGGGCCGAAGCCACTGGTCACGAAATCTGGCCATAATAACTACAAAATTTAGATAGCTGGTCAGCCTAACTTACCTACCTAGCTAACATGGGCTGGTTGATCAACTGGACATTTCTGACAGGTTATAAATAGCTCTCTAATGTCTGTCAGTGAATGACAAAACAAGAGGAAAACTGCCCATTCTATTAAATTGAAAGACCGACTGAGTCCCTTTTTTTTAAAGTAGGGACCCGCGATCTGTATTGACTCCGTTCTGGCTCTGGATCCGGACCGATGCCAGCCTATTGAGTATGGCAGCACTATATCGTGAATGAATGGAGAAAGCAACTGCTCCTAGCTCATACTATAGAAGAAGAACTGAATGGAACAGTTGGTTGAGCTGCTAGCTGACAAAGGGGAAACTTACATTGTTGGGGTTCTTTGACTCTTTTCCCATGGCAGGTATTATTCTGAACCCTTGCTCCCAGTCTCCTCCTAGTATGCTAATTTAACCTGCCACAATGTAAAGTCTTGTAGCGTATCATCGTTTCACATTGGTCGAGAGCCAACGTAGTGAAGAGCAGAGTAGCACAACGAATGTGAGCGCGGGGCGAGGAAACTCAGGGCTTGATTGATCAGCATGCCTCTGACCCTCTACAGGGCAGTCAGAAGAAGAGCTATGGTGCTGTTTGAAAGGCCTGCCTGGCTGGCTGGATAACTGGCTCTAGGGCCGGGAGACACTTGCTCTCAGCACACTTACTGTACACTGTGGACCCTGCCAGGTGCTTCACTCTGTGTAATACTGCAGGGCACCAAGGATCGGGCTCTCTAGGAGACTTGGTCGGCATGGCCAAGCTTTTGTATTACATCTAGCTCAGTTGGTGTAGTCAGACTCAGATGTACTCCCCTGGGTTACTTTAACATATATTCCCACACTTGTGTTTGATGATACAGATGAGTGATCATCAGATTGTTTTCATCACATTTGAGATCATTTGTCATGCATTCATGCTATGCTTTAGAGCCTGGGCTTTCAGATCTATGGTGTATTTTCTGTGAAGTAGCAAGCAGACTAGAGGCAGCATAGAAGAAGTCTCTGATGGCTGCTTGTACATACTGTAGCTGTAGAGACAAAGCACCACCACCTGCAGGCTCCAATGACAGGTTTCAGCAGCAGCGTGTCTCTAACCCCTCTCCTCGCCTCACCTCACCTCTGTGTCTTCACTCCGAGCTGTAAAATTGTTTCTAATCAAGGTTTAATTAGTGAAGGGAAGTTTTGCACTTCCCTCTCAACGATCGGCGGAGTCAAAATCAGAGCTGTTAAATTGTCATGCCTGCCTGCGGCGCCTGTAATGGGTAAAGTTAAGGGGGCTCAGGGTGGTGGTGATACAGCCAATGCACAAGCATATGTTAGTTTACTGGCCCTGGAAGGCAGCTCTGCTCTGCCTTGAATTCTCACTCAGAAAAACAATTACAGAAGGCACTGCAGGGGTGTTCTCATTCTCACTATCCATACCCATGTGGAATTGATCCCTGTGCTTCTTTCTAACTGTTATTTCAATTGACTCAGTGGTGGACTGTTTTTATGGGCACCCAACCTAATCCAACAATGTATGTGCGTGCGTGTGTGAGGCCAGTGAAGTGGGCTGTAGTCTGTAGTCTTTCTTTAGTTATAGACCCAGATGAAACAATGAGACAGATACGGTTGCTCCGTGACTGAAGCTAATGCCCACTGAATGCCACTGCACTTTGTTTAATGCAAAGTAGCCTGACATTTAAGGAACTTGGACTGCATGTAATTGGAGCTGTGGCCTTCTGAAGCTCCTCTACTCCTCTCCTCCCCCTCTGTCAGGACAAAGCAATGAAACACCCTCTTTCTCCTTTCCACTCTCCTTCTTCCTCTCACTGACATGAAAACAGCTTTCATGCAGCTCTCTGTCTACTGTATGAACAATAGCGTGCTGGGCCTGGGCTATTTGGTCACAGTTTTAAAAAGAGGTGAGGAAGGAAAGAAGTCATGGGGGACTTCACTTTGAACATAAAGTACAGTCTCTGTAGTGTAAGTTGAAATACATTACAGGGCATTTTCCACACTCACTCTTTTATACTATACCAGTTTTTGCCAGTCAAGGTTAGTCTTAGAATTGATACGGTGACTCACAATGGCCTGTCCAACAGGATGGTGAAAGAGTCATACAATACCCTGTAGCTGTACTGCATTGAATGAACCCATTGCTCTCCTCTCGAAGGTTAACACCCTGTGGCCACTAGCCTTAGGGCTTCATTTAACTTGGCTCCCTTCAAGCCAACTCAATTTGTGACCTCCGAAGAAAAATACAAAAAAAGGTCTCTCAAAGACACTATAAAAGGTTCGTAAAATGCCATAATATGCTTTTAAACAACATATTAATATCTGATATTGTTTGTAAAATGAGCCTAGATTGGACTCCCTTTCACAGTGTGGCAGGGAGAAAGGGTACAGGGCAGCAGAGGAGAAAAGGATATACTGCTTTAGTGAGAAAGGTGACATAACAGTGTAACAGGATGGAACTGTCTTGGCCTGTTTGGTTCCCAGGTGTGCCTCGTAATTAAGGGCATGCCCAAGATATAAATGCTTGTCTGTTTCATTCATTCAGGGGATCCCCTTAGGAGTGTACAGGCTGGCGTGCTTTGGGAGGATGGGAGCAGTGACCATGGTGTAATCCAAATTCTACTGGAACCGAATCGTAAGAGTCTATGGCAAGAAGTGCCCCTCCACTGGCAGCGGTTCTCCTTCTCCCTTGGCACACATTCTTCAGTTTTATTTGATTGGTATGTATTTATTGTGTGTTGGCCAGCGATGATAGGAATGTAAATATTATGTGATACCTTGACGTGCTTATGAGTACTTGTGCTGGCGCTAGAACTGAGATGATATAACCATGTTTTGCTTGTTGTCAGCAGTGTGTCCCTGAAGCGCTGGGTACTGACAATGACGTCTTTGAACGTACCTGAAATCTTTTATAGAAAATAAAATGAATTTTGGTATGATGACATCTGATTGGTTATTCCCATGCTCCACTCCTTTATTTAAAGAACGTGTGTTTTAGATTATTCCAGGGGACCTCACCTCGCTTATAAAGAAAAGGTGGCGTAGTATCGACTACACATCTTATTTATGGTTAATTCCCCCCACGTTACAACATTGTTCTCTTCCCCCTGTCTGCGGGCCACCACCAGGCCATCTATCACTGCAGTAAAGATGTAGGAAGTGCCAAGAGAAAGAATCAAGGACAAGGATGATGGTGATATCTACAGCAACTATTTCACAGGCCTTATTGAGCTTAATTTCATCCACTTTTCAGAACAGTAGTTACCTGGTATGGAAATCATTTAGCTAAGATTGAGCGGCTAAATACAGTTTGTAATACGTATTTTTTGGTACAGCTCATTATGTATTCATACACTTAGTTGTACTACGGCCTACTGTATCCATTCACGTGTGCAGCAGCTAGTCCCAACAGCAGTTTCTGTATTACTATCAATGGTCCTTGTAACCAGATTGCTTCTCTGCTCAAGTGTCATCCCTAGTCTCAAGCGGCGTGGTATGTAGAAGGTTTCCATCACTGACTTGACCTTATCAGCTGACATTAATAATTGCTCAGCCTGTACATGTGGTGCAGAGACCTCCTGCCCACTTGACTGTGCTAATGCTTTATGAAAGCACAGAGAAAATACACCCAGAGTAATTTGATCTGACTGTCTCTGCAAAAAGTTCATTAAAGCCTATGACCCCACCATCTCCTTCTCTTTCTAATATGCCTCAGTCAGCCCCCCTCCACCCCGCTGTCCCCTCTCAAGTGTAGGGAAACCTACATAATTACAGTAATAAAGACTTAAAATACACTCACTTTCTTTTTTCAGAGCTGAAAGACGCAAGAACATCCAAAATTGACGAGAGCGGCATTTTCTGAACTAAACTGACCAAAACGCACCTCCAACAACAACACATAAAACCACACATAATTCTGCTCAAAAACAATTTCTCTCAAACAGTGGCATATGGGCTTTTTAGGTGAGCGCTGATGGCGCCCTGTAATAAGCAGCGCCCACTTTGTCAAAGGCTGGGGCGCAAAATATGTTGCTTGGCTATTCCCAGCGCGTCTCTCCAGGGTGCTGTAGAAAGAGAGAAAGAGAGTATGTGGCCTTTTCTGTAGCTTACAGGCTGGAGATAAAATGAATTACAATGTAATGAGGCCGACACTTCTTACATCATGCAGGTTTCTCTGATCAAATAGCCTAACATTATGGAATGGATAATCCCAACTGTTGTCCAGTAGTTCCAACACATTGTCATGTTCAGTGGTTTGTATCTGTCAATTTTTGACAAGCTTATCATAGAAAAAAATTAAATACTTGCATTTCCCGCTTTGTAAACACAATGCAAATAGGCTCGCGATAACTCCTGATAAAGTTGGGTAGCTGATATTTAGAGCTTGAATAGCCTAATTGATTAGTCACAGGAATCAAGACTAATAAAGCTAATGCAATGGCCTGTTTCAGAAACGTTGGGCCTACAACATGAATGTGCATTCCAAAAAGTCCCTTGCAGAGCCAACGTCTTTTTTTTCATCCGTGTTTTACAAATGGTAGGCTTACCACATAGATGGCTATTCAAGCTCAAAAAAATCCAAGATGGCGTAGCAGTCGGACGTTTGTTTTTGTCTTGTCCCGTCCTGTCCCGTCTATACATTGTTTTCCTTGTTTTTTTCGTGTATATTTTTCATATATATTTTAATATCACTTTCCATCTACGGACTGAATATACTCTCCTGCAACCCGCCTCACCCAATGCGCTACGGATTTGCTATTTTATACTTAAGATCTGAAACCCCATCAAAAGCTAACTGGCTACCAGCTAATTGGCTACTAGCTAGCCGCGGACCGATAGCTATCTAGAGCACATCGGACTGTTAGCTTAAGAGGCCATCGGACAACTTCTTAGCTACTAGCTAGTAGTCAGCTAGCCATTGCTAGCAGTCATCAGCTACCTCTAGCACTCTCACCAGTCTACACAGCGTGACTCTAACCAAAGCAAATCAGACTTATTTTTCTCCATATCTCCAGATTCCTACCACAAGCCCTGAACCTTTTCTCACCTGGATCATCGCAGCTAGCTAGCTGTTATACCCGGGTGGCCACTCCTGGCTAACGTCTTTGTCCCGAAGCAAGAACCAATTAGCCTGGAGCCAGCCTGCTAGGCCCATCTGCTAGGCCATCTCCCGGCTAGCCGTAGAGGTCCATCAGCCACTCCTTGGATTCAATACCTATTTTGCCAATTGGCCTGGACCCCCACCGACCCATCACGACTGGACCACCGACGTGATTTGCCCGAGGGGTTCTTTCTCAGTTGGCTCCGCTGTCGCAACGTCCCCCAACTGCCCATCTGCTAGCATGCTAGCCGCGACTGTTAGCTTAAGAGGCCCAACGGACAAAAACTTTGTCCACTATACCTATTTTGCCAATTGGCCTGGTTTACCACACGGATCCAAGCTCTCCATATGCCGACAAAACAACATGAGGGGAAGACAACAGACTTTCTCTCATCACAATGTCTCTCCAAGGCCCTTCTGTTAGCTTATTAACCCCGGCCCGCTAGCTGCCTGAAGCCACTCACTGGACTCCTATGACCATTCGGCTACGCATGCCTCTCGATAACGTCAATATGCCTTGTCCATTGCTGTTTTGGTTAGTAGTTATTGCCTTATTTCACTGTAGAGCCTCTAGCCCTGCTCAATACACCTTAGTTAACTCTTTAGTTCCACCTCCCACACATGCGGATACATCACCTGGTTTAAACGATATTTCTAGAGACAATATCTCTTTCATCATCACTCTATGCACAGGTTTACCCCCACTGTATTCATGTCCTACCATACCTTTGTCTGTACATTTTGCCTTGAATCTATTCTTCCGTACCCAGAAATCTGCTCCTTTCACTATTTGGTCTGAAAATACTAGACAACCAGTCCTTTTAGCCTTTAGCCGTACCCTTATCCTACTACTGCTCTGTTCCTCTGGTGATGTGGAGGTAAATCCAGGCCCCGCAGTGCCTAGCCCCACTCCCATTCCCCAGGCGCTATCATTTGTTGACTTCTGTAACCGTAAAAGCCTTGGTTTCATGCATGTTAACATTAGAAGCCTCCTCCCTAAGTTTGTTTAATTCACTGCCCTAGCACACTCTGCCAACCCGGATGTCCTAGCCGTGTCCTAGGAAGACCACCAAAAACGCTGAAATTTCCATCCCTAACAATAACATTTTCCAACAAGATAGAACTGCCAAAGGGGGCGGTGTTGCAATCTACTGCAGAGATAGCCTGCAGAGTTCTGTCTTACTATCCAGGACTGTACCCAAACATTTCGAACCCTCTGCCCCCAGCTGTGCCCTAGACACCATATGTGAACTGATCGCCCCCCATCTATCTTCAGAGCTCGTGCTGCTAGGTGACCTATGGCGGCAGCCAGCGGAACAGGTGTGTCAGGAGCTCTCCTGGCGCTTTTAGTTTTTGGAGTTATTTTAAACTTGACAGATTCGGGACCGTTTGTAAACATAAAGCGAGTTTCTCAAAATATAACAGTGTACCGAGAAACAACGTTAATCAAGCATTTCGGACACGGAAAGCATATTTTAATGCAAGCGTTTGTAAACACTGCGGCCGGCCGGGATCAACACAAGCGAAGAAATGCAGTCCGGGGCAAATGCCAAAGTGACAGTGGGATCATTATCATACTTTACCTGTTGCTGTCCGGAGATGTGCACCCGTGCCCGGGTCCGATTTTCAGTGGTGCCAGCTGCAGGGACGCAAGGAGCATTATCCCTTCTTCTCAGGGGTTGGGGGTCACTCGACATCGACCAGGAGGTGGATTTATTGGTGGCAAGGAGCGGAGATCTCGGACAAAGAGGGCAGTGACGCCGGGCTTGGTGAGCACCGAAGGCCTGGGTTGGCCATCTGTCGGCGCGTGGACCGACAACAACGGGGCTTTCACCGTTAAGGAGCAAACGTCCATTTCCTTGCCCTACGTTTCTGTCCCTATTGGATCATATCGTCCACGGTAACTGGTTATTGCGCTCAAGGTACGCGTGAAAATCTGTATGGTACAACCCACAGTACATTCAAAAGCATCATAAACCCTGCTCTGAAAAAACACAGCAAACTGAACTTTTTTTAAAACTGTCAATCACTCTCGACTGATCTGGGATCAACAACTCAAACCTAGGGGTCTCTTTGGAGGACATATGAACATCCGTAGCCTCACCCCAAAGTCTGAACAAGTACATCATCTTCTTACTAACTCTGACTTTTTAGGCCTGTCAGAATCGTGGTTACATAATCAAATCAAATCAAATTTTATTTGTCACATACACATGGTTAGCAGATGTTAATGCGAGTGTAGCGAAATGCTTGTGCTTCTAGTTCCGACCATGCAGTAGTATCTAACAAGTAATCTAACAAATTCACAACAACTACCTTATACACACAAGAGTAAAGGAATGAATACGAGTATGTACATATAAATATATGGATGAGCGATGGCTGACCGGCATAGGCAAGATGCAGTAGATGGTATGGAGTACAGTATATACACATATATATGAGATGAGTAATGTAGGATATGTAAACATTATATAAATGGCATTGTTTAAAGTGGCTAGTGATACATTATTACATAACAACTCTCCATCTGCTGCATTACATGTACCAGGGTATAATATCTTTAGACGGGACAGATCTGAGGGAAGAGGGGGAGGGGTCATGATTTATATAAAAGATCACATCAACTGTCATCAGATATGTTGGCCTCTTGACCATGATTTGGAATGTATTGGGTTGAATATAGTGCTCTCATCTGAAATGTGTTTTGTGCTCATTGTTGTATATCGTCCACCCTCCTCTAATAATGATTTTTATATAACTTTTAAAAAGCTACTTCAAGCATGTGATTTTAAAACTGAGGTAATACTACTTGGTGATCTAAACTGTAACTGGTTAAATAAGACTAATAGGAAATTCCTTAAGATGATCACAGACGGTCTGGATTTTACCCAATTGTTGGAAGGTTCTACTAGAATAACCACATCATCTCAGACACAGATAGATTTAATATTCAGTAACAAGCCTGAACGAATTGTAAAAACATTTAATTTTATTACTGGGCTGTCTGACCATAATCTGACATTACTGTCAAGAAAACTTACAAAAAAGCGCTTTCATCATTCTAATAAACCTGTGGAGCAACTCAGGATTCCAAAGAATGAAATGGATAATTTTCAAATGGCAGTACAGCAGACTAAATGGACAAATATACTTACTGGGATTAACATAGAAGAAGTTAGCAAGATGTTTTTTACCAAGCTACAAAGTCTAGTTAAGGAGTTCACTAGAAAGGTAAAAGGAAAGAAAAAAACAAATGCACTCCCTTGGCTTAATACTGAAATATTTAATCTGATGAAAGAAAGAGACTGCTTTAAAAAGATCATTAAAAACCAAGTTAAATAGTGATAGGCATAGGTTTACCTCATTACGTAGTCAAGTAATCAAAGTGATTAGAAAGTCCAAAGCCAATTTTTTTATAACAATTATTAATGAGGGAAAGGGTAACACAAAGTTGATCTGGGAACAGATTAAGAATGTGATGGGAATTAGCCACAGGCTTAGAAACCAGTTAGAGTTGAACCTGAATGGTAAAGTAATACAAGATCCAGCACAAATAGCTGTAGCTTTTAATGAATACTTTATCAATTCTGTGGACGAAATCGCACAGAACGTTCCCCTAACAACTGGAGATATTGTCAAAATAGATGAAAGTAAGCCTTCTTTTAGCATTCAACCTATCTCTGAAATTAAAACCCAGGCAATTATTAATTCTCTTAAAATCTCAACAGCTAAAGATATTTATGGAATGGATTCTAAAAGTCAAAAGACCCTCTGAACATATCTAACTACCGCCCAATAAGTATTCTACCTGTGGTGTCCAAGGTTGCTGAAAAATGTGTATCAGAGCAGCTTGTCTCTTTCTTCAATAATAGTCCATTCACTCTTCATCCGATGCAGTTTGGCTTCAGGGCCCATCACTCTGCAGAAACAGCTAACTGTCTCTTTTTAGAGACTGTTCGAGCAATGGTTGACAAGGGTGGTGTTGTTGGCGCTGTGTTTTTAGACCTTCGTAAAGCTTTTGACACAGTCAACCATCAGGTCCTTATTGCCAAACTTTCTACTTTTAATTTCTCCCCTTCTGCAATCAAATGGATTGAGTCATATTTAACTGGTAGAACTCAATACGTTTCTGTGAACAATCATCGTTCATTAGTTCTTAATTTGCACAGGGTACCACAAGGATCGATACTTGGCCCGCTTTTGTTTAGTCTATATATCAATGATCTGCCATCAGTTTGCCCTGATATCAATACACTAATGTATGCGGACGATACTGTAATTTATGTGCATGCCAAGACAAAACATCTGGCTGCTGCCAAACTGACCACAGCTATGGATCAGATCACCAATTGGCTAAATCGTCGTGCCTTCAACTAAATGTAGATAAAACTGTGGGAATGTTTTTCACAAAGAGACAATGTAACATTGTGTCATATATAACGATTTCAGGTCAAAACATTAGTATTGTGCCACAAGTTAAGTATTTGGGTGTTATTATTGATTCTAATCTTTCTTTTAAAGCACATATTAAGAAAGTGTGTAATAGGGTCAAGTTTAGCTTAGCTAATTTTAGATATATTAGAAATGCGCTTACTTTTAATGCTGCTAAATTATTTATGGATGCCATGATTATGTCACATCTAACATATTGTCTGACAAGCTGGGGACAAACTAACAGCTTATCACTAAAGCCATTAGCAACTCTTCATAAAAAAACTCTCAAAGCTTTGGACCAGAAGCCTAACAGTTTACATCATTGTATTATCCTTAATAATCATAAACTGCTAAGCTGGGAAGATGTAATCAAATATAAAAACATCTGTTTGGTCTACAAAATTCTGCATAATACCGCTCCTGCTCCTTTTAATTCATTTATAATCCAACGTAATAATAGCAGGCAGATCACCAGAAGCACCACACGAGGTGACCTTCTAATTCCATTTAGAAAAAGCACATTTGGTCAATTATCATTTTCTGTTACAGCAATACAAAATTGGAACTCACTGCCCACTACAATTAAAGACATACATACATATTCCACCTTTACTATACACCTTAAAAACTGTCTGTCCGACAATTATAACTGCACACATTAATTTCACAGATGTGATGTGTATTTGATGTGACATGGTCATGCTGCTGCCACTTGATCCTTTCTGCCTGCCTCAATGTTATGTCCTGTATGTGCTTCAATGTGATCTCTATGTGATTATTCTTTGTTGATTTGTACTGTTTTATTGCATGAACTGTTTTATGTTTCTGCAATCTGTGCTTGCTTGTTTCTTGCTTGCCTCAATTGTGTGCCACACGTTTAGTATGTCTACTCCCTCTTGTTTAGTCCTGTTGTAAAAAATAATTGTAATGTATTTTATTTGATGTATGCCTATTGACAACTGGCCGGGGACTACAGCTGGAAATTAGCCGTAGAGGCTAAAGCTGCTCTTTTTATCAAAAGGGACTGTCCACGTCATTATAAACTAATAAACTAAACTAAACTAAACTGGGACATGCTTAACACCCCGGCCATCCTACAATCTAAGCTTGATGCCCTCAATCTCACACAAATGATCAATGAACCCACCAGGTACAACCCCAAATCAGTAAACACAGACACCCTCATAGATATCATCCTAACCAACTTGCCCTCTAAATAGACCTCTGCTGTTTTCAACCAAGATCTCAGCGATCACTGCCTCATTGCCTGCATCCGTAATGGGTCTGCGGTCAAACAACCTCCCCTCATCACTGTCACTGGCTCCCTAAAACACTTCAGCAAGCAGGCCTTTCTAATCGACCTGGAAGGATATTGACCTCATCCCGTCAGTAGAGGATGCCTGGTCATTCTTTAAGAGTGCCTTCCTCTCAAACAAACAGATTACCGACCATTTCGAATCCCACCGTACCTTTTCCGCTATGCAATCTGGTTTCAGAGCTGGTCATGGGTGCACCTCAGCCACACTCAAGGTCCTAAACGATATCATAACCGCTATCGATAAGAGACATTACTGTGCAGCCGTATTCATTGACCTGGCCAAGGCTTTCGACTCTGTCAATCACCACATTCTAATTGGCAGACTCAACAGCCTTGGTTTCTCAAATGATTGCCTCGCCTGGTTCACCAACTACTTCTCTGATAGAGTTCAGTGTGTCAAATCGGAGGGCCTGTTGTCCGGACCTCTGGCAGTCACTATGGGTGTGCCACAAGGTTCAATTCTCGGGCCGACTCTCTTCTCTGTATACATCAATGATGTCGCTCTTGCTGCCGGTGAGTCTCTGATCCACCTCTACACAGATGACACCATTCTGTATACTCCTGGCCCTTCTTTGGACACTGTGTTAACTACCCTCCAGACGAGCTTCAATGCCATACAACTCTCCTTCCGTGACCTCCAACTGCTATTAAATGCAATGAAAACTAAATGCATGCTCTTCAACCGATCTCTGCCCGCACCTGCCCGCCCGTCCAGCATCACTACTCTGGACGGTTCTGACTTAGAATATGTGGACAACTACAAATACCTAGGTGTCTGGCTAGACTGTAAACTCTCCTTCCAGACTCACATTAAATATCTCCAATCCAAAATTAAATCTAGTATCGTCTTCCTATTTCGCAACAAAGCATCCTTCACTCATCCTCCAACAATCTACTCAACAAATTGGATGCAGTCTATCACAGTGCCATCCGCTTTGTCACCAAATCTCCATATACTACCCACCACTGCGACCTGCACGCTCTCATTGGCTGGCCCTCGCTTCATACTCTTCGCCAAACCCACTGGCTCCAGGTCATCTACAAGTCTTTGCCAGGTAAAGCCCCGCCTTATCTCAGCTCACTGGTCACCATAGCAACACCCACCCATAGCACGCGCTCCAGCCGGTATATCTCACTGGTCACCCCCAAAGCCAATTCCTCCTTTGACCATCTTTCCTTACAGTTCTCTGCTGCCAACGACTGGAACAAACTACAAAAATCACTGAAGTTGGAGACTCATATCTCCCTCACTAGCTTTAAGCACCAGCTGTCAGTGCAGCTCACAAATCTCTGCACCTGCACATAACCCATCTGTAAACAGCCTACTACCTCATCCCCATACTGTATTTATTTATTTATCTTGATTCTTTGCACCCTGGTAACTTGCACATTTATCTTCTGCACATCTACCATTCCAGTGTTTAATTGCTATATCGTAATTACCTCGCCACCATGGCCTATTTATTGCCCTACCTCCCTTATCTTACCTCATTTGCACTCACTGTATATAGACTTATTCAATTCCTGTGTATTCTTTGTTGTTGTATGTATCAAACTGCTGTGCTTTATCTTGGCCAGGCTGCAGTTGTAAATGAGAACTTGTTCTCAACTAGCCTACCTAGTTAAATAAAGGTAAAATAAATAAATAGATGGGCATTCATAAAATTAAATTTCAGTCAACACTGTGGCTTACACCTTAGTCAACACGGACCGACGCCAAAGCCTTTTGGATGTCTTTTTTTGGTGCAATCCGGACCGGCCTTGATTTCCACATCCGTGGACATTGGTGTTTGGTGCGGTCCAGACCGACCTTGATGTTAACATCCACGAACATAGATTTTTGGTCCGGTCCGGACCAAATCTGAACCAATCACAGATGTCTATGTTTGGTTCAGAATATGTCCGGTCTGGACCAGCCTTTATTTGGCCCAAGCATAGAAATCTATAAATTACTTATTTTCAACTTTCAATTCAGAACCAGAAATGAGCCTTATTACAACATCCGGAAAAATACATATTTTCAACGTCTGGAAAATATTTATTTTCAATGTCTGGAAAATATGTATTTTCAACACCCAGAAAATAAATATTTTTCACCTTTCAATCAGAACCTAAATTGAACCTAACTTCAACGTCTGGAAAATACATATTTTTGACGTCTTCTCAATGTAATTTTCCTTACTGGGACTATTCTAGTTTTGCGGGGGTGGCATATTATTTTTTTTGCCACGTGGGCAGAGTCTCTATGTCACGGTTCATGAATTCACCGGCTCGCTCTGTGTGTATGTGTGTGAGTGTGGGTGTGGCCGCTGATCACCACTCAGCTCGTTATCAGCGCCAGCTGCTACTCATCTTCTGTGTCTATTTATACTGTTTGTCATTGTCTTGTGTTTGTCAGTTCGTTGGGTTGTTTCCTGTGTGCTAGCGCGTTCCCCTGGCTGAGTCCTGTGTCGCCGATGGTTTCGGTCTCTGTTTGGACTCTACGATCGCTCTGCTGTCTCTCCTGTGGAGGATTCGACGCCGGGTACTTCCTGGTTATACGGATTTGGGATTTCCTCTCGCTACACTCTCCTTCACGGAGGATCTGGTTTACCCCCATTCAGTCCCTACGCTGCTAAGACTCAGACTGTTCATTATATTACCTCCTCACCTGACCCTGCTACACTACTCTCCTTGTTGCTTCAATAAATATTAAACTTCACTCGCGATTGAATCCTCTGTTATTTCACGTAACACTCTAGCAATCAAAAACGTATAGGCCTATACAAAGCATATCATATCAAATTACCTTTACAGGACAGAGTTAATACGCTGCCCTTCAATAAAGCGTTCATTTTGTTGCTGCAGGGCTGTCACTTGTATAAATGAGACAAAGGGGACTCTTAACAGTGGCAGGATAGATTAACTGTGTAAACCAAGTAATGAGATGCTCTCTACATGAAGCTCAGTGCCCTCTCTCTAGACCAGACTGGGAGATTCTTCACCGCATTGCTAGGCTACACTTCTTTACCATCAAATCAAATGCACTCCCCAATAAATTAAAACAACAGGAGGCTTACCCTCCATGACCAAATCAATAGTGTCCCCTTTCCGCTGACAGTGTAATCGGCTGTACTGCCTGACCAAACAAAATAAAACGGGACCGTTCTGCTGTAGCAGCATTTTTTTCTCTCTGACCTTGCCTAAGCCAATAAAAGCCTCCCCTCCTCCTGTCCTCCACCTCCCTCCATCCCGCCATCCACTTTTTACAGTCTCATTAGGAGCACACAGCCAGCAAGACAGGACCAGATAACACACGTCATTAATACCTGGATCATTGCCTCTATTGATGGAACTGCCCATCCAAAGGAGGTGGTATTAATAGAGGAATGGGCGGCCAGGTGAGGCAGTGTAATGATTCTGCTAGACACAGACACCAATATGAAATCCAATAGAGGCAGTTGCAGGAAAGTCAGAGCCTCTATATGTCGTTATCAATAAAACGTCACAAAGTGCAGTGTTCAATTTGGCTGCCAGGGGGCAAGGAGACCCTCACCTCCGCAAAACCATTGACAACTACGTGCTGTTTTCATGGGATAGTCTGACTACGTTTCTCTGGCATACTCAGATACCAAGATATAACTGACCTGACTGTGTAGAATCAATATGGTCATTGCACTCTCAATGCAGGGGGTGCTTTTTCACTCTGTTGCCTTTAGGAAACCAATGACTGGCTGTTGGAAACTTTAAAATCCAATCTGGCTTTATTGCCGTCACAGTAGGCCAGTTAAGTGATTGCTTAAGTGGCTGCTTATTTAGGCTGTTGCATTTGAATGAATTTCACACTTTAGATGCCTTTATTAATACTGTATGAATGCTATATACTGAATGCTGACTGTAGAAAAACAATCTTGGCTGTCCTGCCTTGAAAGCAACGCTTGGCCTGAGAATTGACCTGAGAAATTTCTGAATAACATTTAATTAACCACCATTTAGACACAAAGATATGGTTCACAATGAGCCTACAATAAAATCTATCTCTCCTCTGTTGTGTTTATCTTTTCTCTGTACCTCAGGGACATTAAAGCAAGGTGTGATGGATTAAGATGCCATTAATGCGATTGGCCTTCCTCCGAGTCGGCCAGGCAGATAAAAGCAAATCGAAGGAGGGTTTAGCAGGCAATAAAAGATGTTTACTCATCCTCCCTCCCGCCCTGCGTGCCAAGCTGTGTTTGTTTACATTGTGTCTGCTTGTATTACAGCCTCTCTGCCTTGTTCTGCTCCAATTAATTACAACAACAGCTTCAATTAGACCTGTCTGTAATCTCACTGCCATGAAACGGATTGCCACAGGTAGAGAACACACTCCACCGTAATGATGCCGCGTCCTGTTGGGAGGGAGAGAGGGAGGAAGGGAGGGAGGGGTAGAGGGAGAGAGAGACAGAGAGGGCTCTATTTTAACAAACCTAACGCAATGGTAAATCTAAGCTGTTGGGAGAGAGGGAGGGGTAGAAATAGAGAGACAGAGAGGGCTCTATTTTAACAAACCTAACTCAATGGTAAATCTAAGGGCTCTATTTTAACAAACCTAACTCAATGGTAAATCTAAGGGCACTATTTTAACAAACCTAACACAATGGTAAATCTAAGGGCTCTATTTTGACAAACCTAACACAATGGTAAATCTAAGCGCAGGCGGTAGTGCTATAGGTTCAGGGATGTGTCAGAAATATTTGAGCTATTTTCACTATCACAATTATTGGTGCACTTGCTGGCGTTGGCACGAAAGGGCTGGGTTTTGATATAAACAAGTTGTGGATATATCGAGGCTTGGCCCCCTCACTGGCCAATTAGAATGTGCTCCATGGCAAAATATGTTGCTTTAAGTTGTGTGTTTACGGTCTATTATGTATTGCCTTGGAATCAACTCCAATTCCAATGTTAGTCCATTATCGTTTGTTAAATGGCTTACTGAAACCAAATAACAAAATGTAGAAATATATTTTCTAAATGCGTTAACCCATTTGCAGTCCACATTGTTCTAAGTAATTGCATGGCTTCAATAGCATTCACACTGATGTAGGGGCTAGGCCTACTGTAAATTGCACTATGGCTGAGCATGAATATGCCAAACATTGTAAATAAGCAAGATTCAATTAATTATTGATAAGACCTAAAAAGATAATTTATAATTTGAATACAATTCTAAACAAAACAACAACTTGTTTTAAATAGGCTATGTCACACTTACAGGCACCGTAATGGTAGCCTAGTGGTTAAGAGCATTGGGACAGTAACTAAAAGGTTTCTGGTTCGAATCCCTGAGCCGACTAGATAAGAAAATCTGTCGATGTGCCCTTGAGCAAAGCACTTAACACTCATTCCTACTGGAAGGTTCTCCCATCTCCACAGAGGAACTCTAGAGCTCTGTCAGAGTGACCATTGAGTTCTTGGTCACCTCCCTGACCAAGGCCCTTCTCCCCTGATTGATCAGTTTTGCAGGGCGGCCAGCTCTAGGAAGAGTCGTCGTGGTTCAAAACATCAACCATTTAAGAATGATGGAGTCTACTGTGTTCTTGGAGACCTTCAATGCTGCTGACATTTTTTGGTGTCCTTCCCCAGATCTGTGCCTCAACACAATCCTGTCTCGGAGCTCTACGGGCAATTCCTTCGACCTCATGGCTTGGTTTTTGCTCTGACATGCACTGCCAACTGTGGGACCTTATATAGACAGGTGTGTGCCTTTACAGATTATGTCCAATCAATTGAATTTACCACAGGTGGGCTCCAATCAAGTTGTAGAAACATCTCAAGGATGATAGACGGTAACAAGATGCACCTGAGCTCAATTTCGAGTCTCATAGCAAAGGGTCTGAATACTTATGTAAAGAAGGTATTTCTGTTTTAGTCTACACACATTATGGGGTATTGTGTGTAGATTGATGAGGAAATGTTTTTATTTAATAAATTTTAGAATAAGGACGTAACGTAACAAAATGTGGGAAGGGGTCTGAATACTTTCCTAATGCACTGTATGCAGTGGTGTAGTAATGTTATGTTATGTACTGTTTTATATGTTGTTTTATGTGTAATGTAAGTGCCATAATAATGTGTTTGGAAGAGGAAAAAAAAGGGAAAAAATAGTTTCCAGGAAGAGTACTGTACTTGGCAGCAGCTGATGGGGATGCCTAATAAATACAAATACAAACAGATGTCTGTTTTCCAGCATTTAACGGGATTTTAGTAGACTACCCACCCCCACCACACACACATCTTACAAACATGCACACACACACACAATTCTAAGTTAGTGCGGCTAAGGTTTCCAGTCTCTCTGGCTTCTGATTCCTAGTTAAGAGAACAAGGCACTAAATAGTTATTAATTTGTAGATTTGGGGCACAAAATATACATCTCCTTCAAACATTGACAACCAAACAAAATTCAATATCACTTTTGCAGTACAGTAAATAGCCTATTATCTTGTCGACAAGTTAACAAATTATATGTTGGATTCACGTCTCCAAATAAACCAAAAATAAAAGCTAAAGAAAAGGATTAAGCCAGTATCTCAGATGAAACTATCCAATAATGAATTGTTAATATTTGGTAGCGTTGTCAACCAAACACAATTCAATATTACTTTTGTAATACAGTAAACAACCTAAAATGAAGTAATGTAAAAACATTTATTCTCGCCACATTTGTAAGTTACTGTAACTAAATGTCGTCTTATGTAATCATAGAAAGCGTGCATGTTCAAGATAGCACGCAAAAGTCGCACGTATGTGGAGATCTTCACAGTTGCTATAATAATATGCACTATGTACCTTTAATGTCATCTCAACTGACACCCAGGCCATTTGGATGTGCTAACAAATTAAGCACAGTGATAGCATTTTAAGTTGTTGTATGAATACAAACATTCGATTCCCATTTGAACTTTGTTGTGCTTTTAAATGATTGAAAGCGCAGTGATGACACATTTAGATGACAACTTAACCAAAAATCAGACTTTGTTTTCCATTCGAATTTGGATGTGCTTTTATGTGATAACCCTTTCGGAATTCAACAAACATTTGAATTCCCAATGTATTTTTGAGTGGGAGAATAAAGGTTGAAATCTCATTGATCAACGTCTCAACCAAAATCAAATCAAATTTATTTATAAAGCCCTTCTTACATCAGCTGATGTCACAGAGTGCTGTACAGAAACCCAGCCTAAAACCCCAAACAGCAAGCAATGCAGGTGTAAAAGCACGGTGGCTAGGAAAAACTCCCTAGAAAGGCCAAAACCTAGGAAGAAACCTAGAGAGGAACCAGGCTGTGAGGGGTGGCGAGTCCTCTTCTGGCTGTGCCGGGTGCAGATTATAACAGAACATGGACAAGATTTTAAAATGTTCATAAAACAGGCAGAACAGTTGAAACTGGAGAAGCAGCACGGCCAGGTGGACTCGGGACATCAAGGAGTCATCAGGCCAGGTAAGCCTTGAGGAATGGTCGTAATGCTCAGGTCCTCCGAGAGAGAGAGAGAGAAAAAAAAAGAAAGAGAGAGAGAGAGATAATTAGAGAGAGCATACTTAAATTCACACAGGACACCAGATAAGAGAAGAAATACTCCAGATATAACAGACGGACCCTAGCCCCCCGACACAAACTACTGCAGCATAAATACTGGGGGCTGAGACAGGAGGGGTCAGGAGACACTGTGGCCCCGTCCGACGATACCCCCGAACAGGGCCAAACAGGCAGGATATAACCCCACCCACTCTGCCGAAGCACAGCCCCACACCACTAGAGGGATATCTTCAACCACCAACTTACCATCCTGAGACAAGGCCGAGTATAGCCCACAAGATCTCCGCCACGGCACCAGTAAGCCAGTGACTCAGCCCCTGTAATAGGGTTAGAGGCAGAGAATCCCAGGAGGGGAACCGGCCAGGCAAAGACAGCAAGGGTGGTTCGTTGCTCCAGTGCCTTTCCGTTCACCTTCACACTCCTGGGCCAGACTACACTCAATCATAGGACCTACTGAAGAGATGAGTCTTCAATAAAGACTTAAAGGTTGAGACCGAGTCTGCGTCTCTCACATGGATAGGCAGACTATTCCATAAAAATGGAGCTCTATAGGAAAAAGCCCTGCCTCCAGCTGTTTGCTTAGAAATTCTAGGGACAGTAAGGAGGCCTGCGTCTTGTGACCGTAGCCTACATGTAGGCATGTACGGCAGGACCAAATCAGAAAGATAGGTAGGAGCAAGCCCATGTAATGCTTTGTAGGTTAGCAGTAAAACCTTGAAATCAGCCCTTGCCTTAACAGGAAGCCAGTGTAGAGAGGCTAGTACTGGAGTAATATGATCAAATTGTGGGGTTCTAGTCAAGATTCTAGCAGCTGTGTTTAGCACTAACTGAAGTTTATTTAGTGCTTTATCCGGGTAGCCGGAAAGTAAAGCATTGCAGTAGTCTAACCTAGAAGTTACAAACGCATGGATTAACTTTTCTGCATCATTTTTGGACAGAAAGTTTCAGATTTTTACAATGTTACGTAGATGGAAAAAAGCTGTCCTTGAAACAGTCTTGATATGTTTGTCAAAAGAGAGATCAGGGTCCAGAGTAATGCCGAGGTCCTTCACAGTTTTATTTGAGACGACTGTACAACCATCAAGATTAATTGTCAGATTCAACAGAAGATATCTTTGTTTCTTGGGACCTAGAACTAGCATCTCTGTTTTGTCAGAGTTTAAAAGTAGAAAATTTTCCGCCATCCACTTCCTTATGTCTGAAACACAGGCTTCCAGGGAGGGCAATTTTGGGGCTTCACCATGTTTCATCGAAATGTACAGCTGTGTGTCATCCACATAGCAGTGAAAGTTAACATTATGTTTCCGAATGACATCACCAAGTGGTAAAATATATAGTGAAAACAATAGTGGTCCAAAAACAGAGCCTTGACGAACACCGAAGTTTACAGTTATTTGTCAGAGGACAAACCATCCACAGAGACAAACTGATATCTTTCCGACAGATAAGATCTAAACCAGGCCAGAACTTGTCCATGTAGACCAATTTGGGGTTCCAATCTCTCCAAAAGAATGTGGTGATCGATGGTATCAAAAGCAGCACTAAGGTCTAGGAGCACGAGGACAGTTGCAGAGCCTCGGTCTGACGCCATTAAAAGATCATTTACCACCTTCACAAGTGCAGTCTCAGTGCTATGATGGGGTCTAAAACCAGACTGAAGCGTTTCGTATACATTGTTTGTGTTCAGGAAGGCAGTGAGTTGCTGCGCAAAAGCTTTTTCTAAAATTTTTGAGAGGAATGGAAGATTCGATATAGGCCAATAGTTTTTTATATTTTCTGGGTCAAGGTTTGGGTTTTTCAAGAGAGGCTTTATTACTGCCACTTTTAGTGAGTTTGGTACATATCCGGTGGATAGAGAGCTGTTTATTATGTTCAACATAGGAGGGCCAAGCACAGGAAGCAGCTCTTTCAGTAGTTTAGTTGGAATAGGGTCCAGTATGCAGCTTGAAGGTTTAGAGGCCATGATTATTTTCATCAATGTGTCAAGAGATATGGTACTAAAAAACTTGAGTGTCTCTCTTGATTTTATGTCCTGGCAAACTTGTGTGGACTCAGGACAACTGAGCTTTGGAGGAATACACAGATTTAAAGAGGAGTCCATAATTTGCTTTCTAATGATCATGATCTTTTCCTCAAAGAAGTTCATGAATGTATCACTGCTAAAGTGAAAGCCATCCTCTCTTGGGGAATGCTGCTTTTTAGTTAGCTTTGTGACAGTATCAAAAATTAATTTGGGATTGTTCTTATTTTCCTCAATTAACTTGGAAAAATAGGATGATCGAGCAGCAGTGAGGGCTCTTCGATACTGCACGGTACTGTCTTTCCAAGCTAGTAGGAAGACTTCCAGTTTGGTGTGGCGCCATTTCCGTTCCAATTTTCTGGAAGCTTGCTTCAGAGTTCGGGTATTTTCTGTATACCAGGGAGCTCGTTTTTTTATGGCAAATGTTTATTGTTTTTAAGGGTGCGACTGTATCTAGGGTATTGCGCGCAAGGTTACATTGAGTTCCTCAGTTAGGTGGTTAACTGATTTTTGTACTCTGACGTCCTTGGGTAGGTGGAAGGATTCTGGAAGGGCATCTAGGAATCTTTGGGTTGTCTGAGAATTTATAGCACGACTTTTGATGATCCTTGGTTGGGGTCTGAGCAGATTATTTGTTGCGATTTCAAACGTAATAAAATGGTGGTCCGATAGTCCAGGATTATGAGGAAAAACATTAAGATCCACAACATTTATTCCACGGGACAAAACTAGGTCCAGAGTATGACTGTGGCAGTGAGTAGGTCCGGAGACATGTTGGACAAAACCGACAGAGTCGATGATGGCTCCAAAAGCCTTTTGGAGTGGGTCTGTGGACTTTTCCATGTGAATATTAAAGTCACCAAAAATTTGAATATTGTCTGCCATGACTACAAGGTCCGATAGGAATTCAGGGAACTCAGTGAGGAACGTTGTATATGGCCCAGGAGGCCTGTAAACAGTAGCTATAAAAAAGTGATTGAGCAGGCTGCATAGATTTCATGACTAGAAGCTGTTTTTTGTAAATAGAAATTTGCTATCGTAAATGTTAGCAACACCTCCGCCTTTGCGGGATGCGCGGGGGGATATGGTCACTAGTGTAACCAGGAGGAGAGGCCTCATTTAACACAGTAAATTCATCAGGCTTAAGCCATGTTTCAGTCAGGCCAATCACATCAAGATTATGATCAGTGATTAGTTCATTGACTAGAACTGCCTTGGAAGTGAGGGATCTAACATTAAGTAGCCCCATTTTGAGATGTGAGGTATCACAATCTCGTTCAATAATGGCAGGAATGGAGGAGGTCTTTATTCTAGTGAGATTGCTAAGGCGAACACCGCCATGTTTAGTTTTGCCCAACCTAGGTCGAGGCACAGACACAGTCTCAATAGGGATAGCTGAGCTGACTACACTGACTGTGCTAGTGGCAGACTCCACTAAGCTGGCAGGCTGGCTATCTCATTGTGAAGCTAGAGGAGTTAGAGCCCTGTCTATGTTCGTAGATAAGATGAGAGCACCCCTCCAGCTAGGATAGAGTCCGTCACTCCTCAACAGGCCAGGCTTGGTCCTGTTTGTGGGTGAGTCCCAGAAAGAGGGCCAGTTATCTACAAAGTCTATCTTTTGTGTGGGGCAGAAAACAGTTTTCAACCAGCGATTGAGTTGTGAGACTCTGCTGTAGAGCTCATCACTCCCCCAAACTGGGAGGGGGCCAGAGACAATTATTCGATGCCAACACATCTTTCTAGCTGATTTACACACTGAAGCTATGTTGCGCTTGGTGACCTCTGACTGTTTTGTCCTAACATCGTTGGTGCCGACGTGGATAACAATATCTCTATACTCTCTACACTCGCCAGATTTAGCTTCAGCCAGCACCATCTTCAGATTAGCCTTAACGTCGGTAGCCCTGCCCCCTGGTAAACAGTGTATGATCGCTGGATGATTTGTTTTAAGTCTAATACTGCGAGTAATGGAGTCACCAATGACTAGAGTTTTCAATTTGTCAGAGCTAATGGTGGGAGGCCTCGGCGTCTCAGACCCCGTAACGGGAGGAGTAGAGACCAGAGAAGGCTCTGACTCCGACCCGCTGCTTAATGGGGAGAACCGGTTGAAAGTTTCTGTCGGCTGAATGAGCGACACCGGTTGAGCATTGCTACAGCATTTCCTTCCAGAAGCCATGAGAAAATTGTCCGGCTGCGGGGACTGTGCGAGGGGATTTATACTACTATCTGTACTTACTGGTGGCACAGACGCTGTTTCATCCTTTCCTACACTTACATTTCCCTTGCCTAACGATTGCGTCTGAAGCTGGGCTTGCAGCACAGCTATCCTCGCCGTAAGGCGATCGTTCTCCTGTATATTATGAGTACAGCGACTGCAATTAGAAGGCATCATGTTAATGTTACTACTTAGCTTCGGTTGGTGGAGGTCCTGACTAAACACGTCCAGATAAAGCGTCCGGAGTGACAAAGTTGAATTTAAAAAAAAGTTGAGCGATGGAAAAACCAAAAAAATATAGACGGCAGGTAACAAAGTTGGCAGGTAACAAGGAAAACATCAAGGACAACCAAATATTACACAAATGTCAACATTGAAATGACGTGGTTTGCCCAGCGGGTTATGACACGACAAGCCTTGTACATTATAGATAATCACATTCTTCAATAGTTACATAGCTTAGTTTGACGGCTTAGTTTTATTGCTTGAATTGTTGAACATGCCATTTTATTGTAAAATAATACAGATGCAGTAATAACCACACATAAAAGCCTATGAAGGAGATTTTATAGTGCCACAAACCCTGTTCGGTAGAGGTGTTGGCCTTATTATGTGTATTTAAACAAACCCTGTTCGGTAGAGGTGTTGGCCTTATTATGTGTATTTAAGATGCCGTTTCCTTCTGTGAAGGTCCTGCTGTACACTCTTAGAAAAAAGGGTTATTCAGCTGTCCCCATAGGATAACCCTTGTTGGTTCCAGGTAGAACCATTTTGGGTTCCATGTAGAACCCTCTGTGGAAAAGGTTGTACATGGAACCCAAAATGGTTCTAATTGGATACAAAAGGGTTCTACCTGGAGCCAACAAGGGATCTTCAAAGGGTTCTCCAATGGCGACAGCCAAAGAACCCTTTAAGGTTTTAGATAGCACCTTTTTTTTATAAGAATGTCATGTAGCTGGAACATGTTCCACAAGGTAAACTAGGCCTTGTGACGGTATGGGGCTTGCGGACCTGGGAGCAATTGTGTTAGACACTCTATGCCTAGGGTACCTCATTCCTGTGTACATAATTTGTGCCAATATAAATCTTGTGTTTGTTGTCTCAGGAACTGTGTGGGTGTGATTGTGTGTGTGTTGTCCTAGTATTAACTGCATTTTCCCTGCTGTTGACTCTAGTCTACCTGACTCACCCAGGGACCCATGGTGATATGTTTAGATGCATGGGGCATAATAATATTCTCCTCTCTAATTGCCCTCCGCTTTCTCCATGTCAAGTCTTTAAGGTCAGAGAGGTCAGGAGCATTTGTTATTTTCATCCTATTCCTCCAACCATAGAGAGAGAGGGAGTGAGAGGAAAATAGAAAGAGAGCCAGAATGTGTGCGTTTGAGAGAGCCAGAGCGAGGGAGGGAAAGAGAGAGAGAGTGGCCATCTCCATCCTTATTAGGCTCCTGCGATCATCTGCTGATTAATATTCATCAGTTGGACAAGCCAGAGCACCAGGCAGCCAGGTGCCGTACTGACTGCTTAGCAACTATTCTACCTGGGCCTACATGGTGTATACATTATGAAATCAACTGCGAAGTCAGAGGACATAATGCTCCCCCACAGATGTTAAGTCATCATGGGATGTTAATTGCTTAATTAACTAAGGAACCACACCTGTGTGGAACCACCTGCTTTCAATACACTTTAAATCCCTCATTATTTTGGCAGTTACCTGTATATATATATAGTATATATAGAGAGAGCAGGCCAGTCTGCCATGTCCATGGCCTACCATGATTAATGGAAGGTGACTCCACAGAGCAGAAAAAGAGAGACGTCAGAGGAGAGAGAGACAAACAGGCACGGCATCCCCCAGCTCCATATTAACCTTCACTGCAGCACAGATGACATCAACAACAACAACAACAATGACAGAGAAAGAAAATCCCCATTCAACCATGTCAGTACAGCGGGAAACCAGATAGAAAAAGGTAGTGAAGTTGATTATGAAATATAATGTGCCCTTGTAGTGGGTTTATGTTGCAATGTAATCTCGGAAACTCAATCTTGCGTAATTGCGTCGGATGGTCTATTTGTATTTATTATGGATCCCCATTACTTCCTACCAAGGCAGCAGCTACTCTTCCTGGGGTACAGAAAAATTAAGGCAGTTATAAAAATTCACAATACATTCATAACAGCTTTCACAACACACAAAGTGTGTGCCCTCAGGCCCCTATTCCACTACCACATCTCTACAACACAAAATCCATGTGTACGTGTGTATAGTGCATATGTTATCATGTGTGTGTATGCATGTGTCTGTGCCTAAGTTTGTGTTGCTTCACAGTCCCGCTGTTCCATAACGTACATTTTTATCTGTTTTTTTAATCACATTTTACTTCTTGCATCTGTTACTTGATGTGGAATAGAGTTCCATGTACAGTAGTCATGGCTCTATGTAGTACTGGTTACCTCCCATCGTCTGTTCTGGACTTGGGGACTGTGAAGAGACTGATGTCTTGTGGGGAATGCATGGGTGCATTCAACATGTCTATACCTCTCACAAATACAAGTAGTGATTATCTACCAAGATAATTCTCTTCGATTATAATCACAGCCGTGTATACCCCGAAAGAACTTCATTGCACTCTATGTAAATTGGAAAGCACATATCCTGAGGCTGCATTTATTGTAGCTGGGGATTTTAACAAGGCTAATCTGAAACAAGGCTCCCTAAATTTTATCAGCATATCGAATGCGCGACCAGGGCTGGCAAAACCCTGGATCATTGCTACTCTAATTTCCTGCGACGCATACAAAGCTCTCCCTCGCCCTCCTTTCGGCAAATCTGACCACGACCCCATTTTGTTCCTCCCAGCCTATAGCCAGAATCTAAAACAGGAAACGCCTGTGCTCAGGTCTGTTCAACGCTGGTCCAACCAATCTGATATGCTTCGATCACGTGGACTGGGATATGTTCCGGATAGCATCTGACAACAACATTGATGTATACGCTGATTCGGTGAGCGAGTTTATTAGCAAGTGCATCGGTGATGTAGTACCCACGGTGACTGTTAACTTCTTTGGGAGGTGACCGTTTTGGAGAGCCTGTCGTGCCCAAAGTAAAATGCCTTCCATTCAGGCCCAGAAAATAGGATATGCACATATTTAGTACCATTGGATAGGAAACACTCTGAATTTTCTAAAAGTGTTAACATTTCGTCTGTGAGTATAACAGAACGGATATGGCAGGCAAAAACCAGAGGAATTTCTGTCCTGGAAAAAGTGGTTTTGACAGATTGCCTCATTTAGAACCCCTCCCTTATGAAAATGCCCATATAAGGGCATATGAATGCAGTACCTATCGCTTCCTCTGGATGTCAACAGTCTCGAGAAAGTGTTCTGATTCTTTTTAGATGCTTTTAGAGCAGAGAAGAAGACGAATAAGGAAGTGTCCACGCAGATGTCAATACAAGTAAATGCGCGCTCCTGGCTGGCACGTTCTTTGGTTTTTTCCTTTCTTATCGCCCAGTTTATATTCCGGTTGAAATATTATATTATACTATTTATACATAAACGTGTTCCTAAGGATACATTTACAATTATGTTTGATTGTTCTTGGACAAGTTTATAGGTATAAGTTGAACGAGTTCTCTTCACGTTTCAATGGAGGAGTCGACGCTCTATTTTCTCATTATAACGCGCCAACCAAACGGAGATTTATGGATATAATACATTACTTTTTCTAACAAAAAAAACATGGATTGTCTCCGTTGGACACCCAGCCCTCAGCAGAAGTTCTTCAAAAGGTAATTGATTTGTTTTCGCTGTGAAATGTGTTATGTGTGAACCGTGATGGCTTATGAATTCATGGTAATGGGTAGGTGCTACCCTCAAACAATCAAATGTGGTGCTTTCGCCATAAAGCCTTTTTGAAATCTGACAACACTGTGATATTGCCAAGAAGCAGAGCTTTTGATGACTATGAAACACTTGTATATTGATGCATGTTTAATAATTCAACTTTTGGATTTTGAATTTGGCGCCTTGCATTTCACCTGGTAGTGTCAGGAGTTAGCGCCCCACCACTCCCTAAGAAGTTAAAACCTTCCCCAACCAGAAACCGTGGATTGATGGCAGTATTCGTGCAAAACTGAAAGCTCAAACCATTGCTTTTAATCATGGCAAGGTGTCCGGAAACATGACCGAATACAAACAGTGTAGCTATTCCCTCCGCAAGGCAATCAAACAAGCAGTATAAGTCACGATCTGGTAATGGAGCGGACCAAAATGCAGCGAGGGTTCCAGTATACATACTTTTTAATGAACGTAGTGAAACACAAAACAATAAACAAAGAACAGACCGTAACGCTGGTGTGGCACAACACAGGCACACCCACAGAAATACCAACAATGACCCACAAAACCAGTGGGGGAATTACGAACTTAAATATGGTCCCCAATTAGAGGTAACGAAGCTCAGCTGCCTCTAATTGGGAACCATCAACGAAACCAAAACAAAGAAATACACCACATAGAACAAAAAAAACCTGATCACGTCCTGACCACAAACACCATAGAGCAGCCAAAAAGGGCCATCTATGGCCAGGACGTGACAGTACCCCCCCCCCCCCAAAGGCGCGGACTCCGACCGCGACCAAAAGTCAATGGGGGGGTTACTCAGGTGGATCTTCGCCTTTGGCGGCGGCTCCGGTGCGGGCCGAACTGGCCCGAGAAGACGCCCTGGAGGCCCAGCGTGTGGAGCCGAAACAGGACAAGCCCGGCTCTGAATGCGCGCACAGGGGACCTGATGCGTGCAGCAGGGACAGGCCATGCCGGGCTCTGGATGCGCACAGGGGACCTGATGTGTGGAGCAGGGACAGGACGTGCCGGGCTCTGGATGCGCTCAGGGGACCTGATGCGTGGAGCAGGAACAGGCCGTGCCGGGCTCTGGATGCGCACAGGGAGCCTGATGCGTGCAGCAGGGACGTGCCGGGCTCTGGATGCGCACAGGGGACCTGATGCGTGGAGCAGGGACAGGACTTGCCGGGGATTGGATGCGCACATGGGACCTGATGCGTGGAGCAGGGACAGGACTTGCCGGGCTCTGGATGCGCAGAGGGGACCTGATGCGTGGAGCAGGGACAGGACTTGCCGGGCTCTGGATGCGCAGAGGGGACCTGATGCGTGGAGCAGGGACAGGACTTGCCGGGCTCTGGATGCGCACATGGGACCTGATACGTGGAGCAGGAACAGGCCGTGCCGGGCTCTGGAATGCGCACAGAGGACCTGATGCGTGGAGCAGGGACAGGACTTGCCGGGCTCTGGAATGCGCTCAGGGGACCTGATGCGTGAAGCAGGGACAGGACATGCCGGGCTCTGGATGCGCACAGGGGACCTGATGCATGGAGCAGGGACAGGACGTGCCGGGCTCTCGACGCGCACAGGGGGCCTGATGTGTGGAGCAGGAACAGGACGTGTCGGGCTCTGAAGGCGCACAGGGGACCTGGTGTGTGTAGCCGGCACCATGTGCCCCCCCCCAAAAACGCCACGGTCAAGAACTCCTTCTCCTTCTGGCCACGCTGCTTGGTCCTTTCGTGGTGGGTCATTCAGTCACGATCTGGTAATGGAGCGGACCAAAATGCAGCGAGGGTTCCAGTATACATACTTTTTAATGAACGTAGTGAAACTGGCACAAAACAATAAACAAAGAACAGACCGTAACGCTGGTGTGGCACAACACAGGCACACCCACAGAAATACCAACAATGACCCACAAAACCAGTGGGGAATTACAAACTTAAATATGGTCCCCAATTAGAGGTAACAAAGCTCAGATGCCTCTAATTGGGAACCATCAACGAAACCCAAAACAAAGAAATACACCACATAGAACAAAAAAAAACTGATCACGTCCTGACCACAAACACCATAGAGCAGCCAAAAAGGGCTATCTATGGCCAGGACGTGACAGTATAGAGACAAAGTAGAGTCGCAATTCAACGGCTCAGACACGAGAGGAATGTGGCAGGGTCTACAGTCAATCACGGACTACAAAAAAGAAAACCAGCCCCGTCGTGGACACCAATGTCTTGCGCCCAGACAAACTAAACAACTTCTTTGCTCGCTTTGAGAACAATACAGTGCCACTGACACAGCCCTCTACCAAAACCTGCGGGCTCTCCTTCACCGCAGCCAACATGAGTAAAACATTTAAACGTGTTAACCCTCGCAAGGCTGCCGGCCCAGACGGCATCCATAGCCGCGTCCTCAGAGCACACACTGGCTGGTGTGTTTACGGACATATTCATTCAATCCCTATCCCAGTCTGCTGTTCCCACATGCTTCAAGAGGACCACCATTGTTCCTGTTCCCAAGAAAGCTAAGGTAACTGAGCTAAACGACTATCGCTCCGTAGCACTCACTTCCGTCATCATGAAGTGCTTTGAGAGTCTAGTCAAGGATCATATCACCTCCACCCTACCTAACACCCTAGACCCACTCCAATTTGCTTACCGCCCCAATAGCTCCACAGACAACGCAATAGCAGTCACACTGCACACTGCCCAAACCCATCTGGACAAGAGGAATACCTATGTAAGAAGGCTGTTCATCGATTACAGCTCAGCATTTAACACCATAGTACCCTCCAAACTCGTCATTAAGCTTGAGACCCTGGGTCTCGACCCCCGCCCTGTGCAACTGGGACCTGGACTTTCTGACGGGCCGCCCCCAGGTGGTGAGGGTAGGAAACAACATGCCCTCCAGGACACCTACACCACCCGTAGTCACAGGAAGGCCAAAAACATCATCAAGGACAACAACCACCCGAGCCACTGCCTGTTCCACCTGCTATCATCCAGAAGGCAAGGTCAGTACAGATGCATCGAGAGACCGAGAGACTGAAAGCAGCTTCTATCTCAAGGCCATCAGACTGTTAAACAGCCATCACTAACATTGAGTGGCTGCTGCCAACATACTGAATCAATTCTCTAGCCACTTTAATAATTAATAATTTGATGTAATAAATGTATCACTAGTCACTTAAACAAAGCCACTTTATATAATGTTTACATACCCTACATTACTCATCTCATATGTATATACTGTACTCTATACCATCTACTGCATCTTTCCTATGCCGTTCGGCCGTCGCTCATCCATGTTTCTATATGTACAGTACATATTCTTAATCATTCCTTTACACTTGTGTGTATAAGGTAGTTGTTGTGAAATTTCAAATACTATTTACATCAACAACATAGGAATCACTACAAAACTTCTTATATGACCTCTTATACAGTACCTTAGGCCCAGCCTTTGGAACTTTGGTTTTCCTAGATAAGGCTACTATATTGTGATCACTACATCCGATGGATCTGGATACTGCTTACAAGCTAATTTCTGCAGCATTAGTAAAGATGTGATCAATACATGTTGATGATTTCATTCCTGTGCTGTTTGTAACTTCACTGGTAGGTTGACAGGCACTGGTTACAGTTTGAAGCTTTTTCTTGAGTGGGCTAAGTTCTGGGGGGGGGAGATGTAAGACAAAAGATACTGAAGAGACTACTGAAACAGAAACTCTCAGCCAAAGCATGGGCCAAATGTCCCCTCTAGCTTAGCTAGCTGGCTAACGTTACCTAGGCTAGGGGTTGGGGTTAAGGTCAGGGTTAAGGTTAAGGTTAGGAGTTAGGTTAAAGGGTTAAGGTTAGGGGAAGGGTTAGCTAACATGCTTCATCAACCTTTCTTAAAGTGTGGGTCGTGACCCAAAGTGGGTCTGTCATTCCCACTCGCCATCACTCACCGCTGTGAGCAATGGACACAGGCTAGCCACAAGTTCTGACCAAGCTCAATCGTCATGAAATGCAAATACAGCGATTAGTTTCTCTTGGTTTCATACAAACTTTGAAGAATATTGAGGAGCGGCCACAATGTGTTTTGTGTGGGGAAGTGCTTAGTAATGAGTGTCTCAAAAAACGAACTAACTAAAATGACACGTCCTGACCAAACATCCACTGCATGACGGTAAACCCTGGGAGTTCTTTCAGAACAGGGCAGAATGCTTGAGTGTTTCGACAGTGGAAAAGTCTGCTAGCAAGGCATTGTTGTCATTTTAAAACAGGAGATGATAAGCAGAAATAAGGGAATACTGTCTCGTAGTAAATGTGAGTTTCTTTTTCAGACAATCCCCTTGTACACAGCTAACGTTAACCAAAGCAAGCTAGCTACTGAGTAACAGCAATCCTAAGTAACAGCAATGATGGAAAAAGTCCCCAATTGTCATACTTGAGTAAAAGTAAAGATACTATCACGGCTCAGGCTAAGACCCAGATGCAGACACAGGAGGCGGATAGTACGAGTCTCAGAGTTTATTAAAGTACAAGGGGCAGGCAAAGTCGTAATCCAAATCAGAGTCAGGCAGGTACAGGACGGCAGGCAAGATCAGGACAGGCAGACAGGTCAGAACTGGGAAGACTAGTGAAAACAGGAGTATGGAAAAACACACTGGTAGGCTTGACAAGATGAACTGGCAAAGGACAAACAGAAAACGCAGGTATAAATACACAGGGGATAATGGGGGGAGATTGGAGACACCTGGTGTTGGGTGGAGAAAAGCACAAAGACAGGTGAAACAGATCAGGGTGTGACATACCTAGAAAATGACTTAAGTAAAAGTGAAGCGACCCAGTAAAAGTCTAAAAGTATTTGGTTTAAAAGGTACTTAAGTATCAAAAGTAAATGCAATTGTTAAAATATACTTAAGTATCAAAAGTAAAAGTATAAATAATTTAAAATCCCTAATATTAAGGAAACCAGATGGCACCATTGCATTTTGTATTATGGATAGCCAGGGGCACACTCCAACACTCAGACATCATTTACAAACGATGCATGTGTATTTAGTGAGTCCGCCAGTTCAGATGCAGTAGGGATGACCAGGGATGTTCTCCTGATAAGTGCGTGAGTTGGACCATTTATCTGTCCTACTAAGCATTCAAAATGTAACGAGTACTTTGGGTGTCAGGGAAAATGAATGGAGTAAAAAGTATATTCTTTTCTTTAGGAATTTAGTGAAGTAAAAGTAAAACTTGTCAAAAGTAAAAATAGTAAAGTCAAGTACAGATACCCCAAAACTACATAAGTAGTACTTTAAAGTACTTTTACACCACTGAGTAACAGTACATATGAAGATGAAAAATGATCAGGCCTACTGTACATCTTACTGTAGAAATGATTGTTGATAAGTCTAGGTTGGAACTGTTGCTGTTAAAATACAAGTAATCATTTTCAATTTGAACTGGAATAATCTGATTGAAGGAAGATGATTTTTGAGGTAAACACACTCACACAGTTCTGGGTTGCTCATCTACAGGAGGAAGATGTCTCCTGCCTATCACGAACGGCATCGAAGTCCGTAACAAAAAGGGAGACAACGTGGAGATTAGGAATAACAAAAATATATTTATTAACTGAAGTAACGTAAATACAATTAACAATGGTGTGTGTGTAGTCAGTAATCAGTAGTGTAAGTGAGTGGTTGCGTGCATTAATGTAATAATGAGGGGTGTTGAAAGGTGCCAAAGTAAACAAACAAAACAGCCACAAAAATGCCAAAATCGAACAGTGTGTCTGCATGGAGAGTCTCCTCAATGAATGGGGAAGAGGTGTATTTGTCCTGGGACACACCCGGGCCCAGGTGTGTCCCATGCCGCTGATGACCCTCCCAGCTCCGCCCACCGACATCCTATAACGGATAACAAGAGCAAAAAGACAGAATTCGGCAGACCGAGTGGGAGGGTCCTCACATCCCTTTCTCAGAAAGCAGTACACGTTCTAATCAAGTTTGGCACCACATACTGTATACAAGTCAACTCTGGCATACTTAATAAAAAAAAGGTACAGAAACAGACTCAATGCTGAGCATGACCCCAGGGTTGCACTGCCAAAAACTGAGCCCAGAATAGACCTGCTTGTTGAAAACCTCAACCAGCCTCACACCTCTCATTAGGACTGTGTGTGTGTGTGTTTTCTGGTCTACATCTGTGTGATGTGATGAGTTTATTCCAGTTCAGAATAAAAATGTAACATGAATTGCTATGTATATGGATATTTCATTCCATTATTTGTTTTTGTCTATATTGCATTTGTTTCAGGCATATGGGCAATAAAATGTACAGATATTTATGTATAGTTGCATGTTTTCATAAGCTTGGGTCCCAGGAAACGCATACTTTCTCATTTGGTCCCAGGCTGAAAATGTTTAACCTCTTAGCGCGTCGATCCCTTTAGCGGGATCGTTTTCAGAGCAAACATAACGCGCCAAATTCAAAATACATATTCGTAATACATATTCGTAATATTTAACTTCGATATACAAGTGTTGCATAGTGTTGCATAGCCATCAAAAGCTCTGCTTCTTGGCAATATCACTGCGTTGTCAGATTTTAAAAAGGCTTTACGGCGAAAGCACTACATTTGATTGTTTGAGGCTAGTACCTCACATATTTTCCACATTAGCATAAATTCATATCCAGCTCGGTTCTCAAAATATCCATATCACAGCTAATATAAATCGCTTACCTTTCAAATAACTTCTTCTGAGGTCTTCCCAAGTGTCCAAACAAGATAATCCATGGTTCTTTTGTTAGAAAAAGTAAATAATTATATCCATAAATATCCGTTGTTTTTGGCACGTTACGTTCAGCTACTCCACCAAGCATTGTCAGTCTACTCGCCCGTTTTACAGTGAAGGGATCGCGTTCAAATTATACCTCTCATCTTTTCACAAACAAATCAAATATCATTAATAATGCATCCTTATGTATTCTTTTATGAATAATAGCGATCATATTTTACAAGAACGGTAAGTGAAAGCGTTAAAAGAAAAAGAAAGTTGGTCGCGCTGGGCGCGTTTCACGTTCTCGTGAACGTGCACGTCTGTTTACCTTTTTCCCTACCCGTAGTAATTCTCTCTCTCTAAGGATCTGGTCAGAGCTTTTTCCTCCATACCCTTTCCAGAGACTGTTGACATCTAGTGGAAGCCATAAGTACTGCAACCTCGGTCCTATTCCCCATAGAAAAATATTACATGGGCTTCAAAATGAGAGGAGAGCAACAAAAAAATAAATTCCGGACAGAAATCTCTCTGGTTTTTGCCTGCTAAATCTGTTCTGGAATAGCCACAGACTATATCTTAATGGTTTTATAAACTTCAGAGTGTTTCCTATCCAATAGTACTAAATATGTAAATATCCTAGTTTCTGGCCATGAGTGGTAGGCATTTAACTTTGGGCACGTCAGACAGGCGAAAATTTGGAAAATGGGACCCTAGCTGGAAGAGGTTAAGAATCCCTGTGCTAAGTAGTTGCAAAGTAACTAAAAAGTAGTAAGTGGTTGATATGTTGCTAATTAGCTATACTTCTAAAGTTGTCCCTGATGAGATTCAAACTCGCAACCATTGGGTTGCTAGACGTTTGCGTTATGCGCCCACACATCCACCCTACTTTAAACTTGCCTTAAGTAACCTGTAACCATAATCTGTAACCATTCAAAACGTAATATATCATACTAATTTGAGTGTTCCAGATTTACCTTTACTATGTTACGTCTATTCTATGAGACCAGGCTGGCTGGCCCCTTTAAACTCCCTTTAAACATTTTGCACTAATTTCCAATTCTGGAGCATTTTTATGCTGTGTGTTCTTTATGTGTGAGTGTGTTAATGCCTTGGCCAATAGATGATTGGGTTTTGAATTTACAACTAAACTCTTAATTGTAGAGAGGGAATCAGTGTTGCATGATATCTGGAGAATGAAGCAGTAAACATACTGTAATGTGATGGAGATTCTGATTGAATTCCTATGTGATCTGGGAAGCTGTAATTATCCATATCTAAGCAGGTTTTCATCAGCAGTGTTTATTAGGCAGGTGGTTCCACGAATAGGGTGCCTTTTGAGTGCCTTTGGTATTTTAAGTAGAAATTGGGAACCAATAGTGAATTTTAATAGCCTGTTATTAAATGAAGTGCCCTTTAATTTGAACCACATTGAAAATTCAGAATGAATAAAGACTTGCTAAAGTGCCAAAAATCTTCGTTTTGACATGCCCCTCATCATGTTTTTCCATGCTACGCTGTTATGTGAACTGAACTCAGGTTATATATGGAGAAACTATTCCTTTTTTTTCTTATTCTTTTTTTAAGATAACACGTCAACCCTGTTACCCATAGACAGAGGCTTCCTGTTGCACACAACAAGCTTCCCCCTGTCAAAAGGGGATTTATCATTGATTTAAGTCAACCCTGTTACAGTCAACCCGGTTACTTTATATGGCACTTAATACACTTACTATAGTCATTTTTTATTTAACGTCTTGATGGAAATGTGTTTTTTGTAAATCCCAACTCCTCCTGAGACACCCTCTGAGAGTGGAAGGCACTCTTGTTGTACTGACCCGTGGACCAAATGGTAGAAAACAGACTGAAACAGGGAGTGACTACCTGGACTTGTCCAATAAGGAATACGCTTATTGTTTTTGTTGTTCACTGCAATTTTCTATATGTTTTTTTTCTGTTGTGTGACCTAATGAACCCAAACCAGCCAGCAGTGTTCATTATAATCTATCCATATTGTCCCTCGTGTCCACTAGACTAACGAAGACTAACACATTTCCCTTGCTCCTGTAATGTAAAAACACAGAGTTGATTCATCATTTTGATAGTTCCCCTGACCCTTAGTAAAACCAGTCTAATACATTACCAAATGACTTGATGATATTTATATCCATTACGATATGAGACAGACACAACCATTCATAGATTAATAATTAGGCTGACATGTTTGTCAGAATTCCATTTCCCAACAGCCTCCCTCTCTCCGTCCGTGTGCATCTGTGGTGCCAATGACACAAGTCATTAGTCAGGGTTGTATGTGTGCGTCTATGTGTAAACAGCCAAGCTCTCTGTCTCTGATTCTATCTGACATCAAATGGGGATGAAATACACTTGCACATCCAAATCCATCCAACAAGACATTATTTATAATTTCATCATCCATATGCCTTCTATTTCATAAGCTTGTTTAACAGTGATCTGCTGCTACAGATACAGTATCTGAAGAACTCTGAAGTGTTAAGGTGTTGAAGCGCATATGTGCTTTGTTTTATTGCATATAAATCCCAACTCAGTGAGCACATGGATCTCACAATTAGTAATGCTGTAACTAGCTACAAAGCCTTGTTTTTGTTTTTGTGATTATGTTGGTTTCCTAAACCAACCAACCAACAGTGATATCGCTCTGGGTCTCATTAAGCCTCTCTGTAACATATTTGGCTGTGGTGCCATTTGAGCATTTCACCTCCCTTCCTTTTCTATTAGCACTTCTGTTCATGTTGTGCTTGTGGTTAAACGATAATCATCACACTCTCACATTTCTGCCATCGCTGGCGGAATTATAAACACCCAGTCAGGAAGTACCATGCTTCTCTTAATTAACTTTTTGTCTACTACGCAATTAAAAAGTCTCAAACTGTCAGTTTGTTTTTGAAATGGAGCAGCAAGTATGCTTTGTTTCAGCGATGCAAAAGCAGGATTTTATTGGCTTATGATTTACTCTATAATAACGTTGACCAGTGCTTGATTTCTGACATTCAACATAACAGCACCTAGTTCTATATAATAGCATACTGTATATAAACATTTGTAAACATTTATAGTAGTAATTACTAAGAGGGGGAAAGCTTTCAGGAGGGATAATGTGTTTTTATGGCGTATCCCTTGGCGTTAGTGTCCATGGTGATGGGTGGTGGTGTACTAAGTGTAGACTGGGGAAGTAGGAGGTAGGAGGCAGGAGGTAGCTGGCAGCTGGCCAGGCCCAGGGGGTGCCAGGGGGACAATCTCAACCTGTCATCATCTCCGGGGGGTTCCACCTGCTGTTCTGGGGGAAAACTGTCTCTCCATCTCCCCTTCTCCCCTTCTCTCCCACTCTCACTCTCTACGCCTCTCTCCCTCTCTACCTCCATCTATCATCATCTCTGGGGGGTTCCACCTGCTGTTGTTCTGGGGGAAAACTGTCTCTCCATCTCCCATTCTCCTTGTCTATTCCTCTCTTTACCGCCACCTTTTATCTCTGCTCACCTGTCTTGCTCATCGTCAGGCAGTGTTGCCAGGTGTTGTCACTGTCAGCTGAATGCGTAATGAGATCACTATGAACTGTTTATGATCTCACATTTAGGTTTTGGGAGGTTTTATATGTCAATATTATCATATCATATAAAACCCTCTAGCTGAATACACTGTAATAATCACTCTCTGTTATCCTTACCTAGCCTGCTGTGTGATTCAGCTACCAGCCCTCTCAGTTATATTCTGATTGACAGCTATGTCAGAGACTGTGTGACACACTGGTACTTACCGTATCATATCAGTCTGATGACATCTGACAGATTGCAGCTAGCTAAATGACTCACACAGGCTACATAAGGATAGCACACATAAAGTTTGATGATACAGTATAATGAGGATATTGATATATCAAAACATTAGGATGCACACAAAATAGTTTGTGGAGCTAGTAACTTGTGTGTGTGAAATGCAGAAAACAAGGAGCATTTGCAGCATCCCTGTAGCAGGCTATAGTCAGGGGCTTTAGTCTAGTGCAGTCCTTTTCCATCTCCTAAACGGCTACAGCGACGGGTGTAGATGTAGTTTCACAAGGGTTCATTGCTTTGCATGTATACATCCATACCCCAACGTACCACATCCCTCCGAGGTTCCACCTCCAACTGATAGCCGTGGCAGGATCGAGAAGGTGATGCCCAAAATTGGTCCAATTCCCATTTTATATAGTGGCCTTTGTTTTCTATTGTATTCCATTATGGGAGGCTCGCTTTCGAGGCTCAATGGCCACTGATATCCTGCCAGAGCCCATCAGATTCAAAGGTTATCCCCTCCTCTCTCCTCCAGATAACAGCAGAGCCCTTTCACTGGGCTTTTAAACACTTCTATGGTGACTTATCTATCACCAGCATGGCCTGTCCACACTAATCCATTTCAGCCCCACTCTTGCTCGCCCTCCAACACTATTATTGATAAAGTGCTGCTGTTTTATATGAGACGGGAGCGCAGAAAAACAGGTCTTAAGGGAAATATCTTGTTTTTATTCGGAGGGATTATAAGGTAGGGGAAATTTCATTCGAGTTTTTATGGTGTTATTATTTAAGGTGCGCTAACGTAGTTTTCTCTCTTCATTTCCCAAATCTCACACAACATATAGCAATACATTACATACACATATTGAATGTGTTGTTATAGGTTATTTTACAATGTAGTTACTCTCTAATGTGCTATAAGGAGCGTACGGTCTGGGTCTCTAGCTTTTCATAAAATACAGCAGGCCTTTATTGACATTTGGCAGTGTCAGTACATTTGGGCAGCCGTGGAGACTGGAGAGAGAGAGGGGCTGTAATCAATGGTGTGTCAGTTCAGTGCCAGATTAAATCCACCTGCTCCTTTGATTAAAAGGAGCCTGAAAGTACAAATCTAATAGAAACTACTGGTCTGGGAGAGACCTGGCTAGCTGTCTCCAATCTGCAGGTGCAATCCTACCCTGGGCTTTACTGTAGAGGAGGGGATTACGGGATGGTTGGTGGGTAGTGTAAGGTAAAACACCTATCATTAACACCACTTTAAACTGTAGTCAAGGCACTCCTCCTCCCTATCAAATAGCTTGGGCAGATTCTTACAAATGATCACTTTCAGCATATTTTCATTTGAAGCTTGTCATCTGTGACAGGCAAATCTCATGAAAGCTCTGTAACACAAAATGGGTCTTGTGGAGATAAAGAGACAGAGAGAGATGGAGGGAGGGAGAGAGAGAAAGACAGACAGAGGTATATAGAGAGGGGAGGGTTGTATAGGGAACAGCTTGGTTGAGGTTGTCCAGTGCCAGCAGGGCCAGCATTGAGCTGTGTCTTGGAAGAGGTAATGCTGTTTTCTGGTTGTGGCCCTTTGATTCCCTGCAGCAGATTGATGTTGAGTAATGGACGGTGGATAAGTCTACACAAAGATACACAAAGCCCATGCCATGGTATACAGTGGCTTGCGAAAGTATTCACCCCATTTGGCATTTTTCCTATTTTGTTGGCTTACAACCTGGAATTGTGTAAATCATTTGATTTACACAACATGCCTACCAATTTGAAGATGCAAAATCTTTTTTATTGTGAAACAAACAAGAAATAAGACAAAAAAGAACTTGTGCATGCATAACTATTCACTCCCCTAAATACTTTGTAGAGTCACCTTTTGTAGCAGTTACAGCTGTAAGTCTCTTGGGGTATGTCTCTATAAGCTTGGCACATCTAGCCACTGGGATTTTTGCCCATTCATCAAGGCAAAACTGCTCCAGCTCCTTCAAGTTGGATGGGTTCCGCTGGTGTACAGCAATCTTTAAGTCATACCACAGCTTCTCAATTGGATTGAGGTCTGGGCTTTGACTAGGCCATTTCAAGATATTTAAATGTTTCCCCTTAAACCACTTGAGTGTTGCTTTAGCAGTATGCTTTGTCCTGCTGGAAGGTGAACCTCTGTCCCAGTCTCAAATCTCTGGAAGACTGAAACAGGTTTCCCTCAAGAATTTCCCTGTATTTAGAGCCGTCCATCATTCCTTCAATTCTGACTAGTTTCCCAGTCCCTGCAGATTAAAAACATCCCCACAGCCTGATGCTGCCACCACCATGCTTCACTGTGGGGATGGTGTTCTCAGGGTGATGAGAGGTGTTGGGTTTGCGCCAGACATAGCGTTTTCCTTGATAGCCAAAAAGCTCAATTTTAGTCTCATCTCACCAGAGTACCTTCTTCCATATCTTTGGGGAGTCTCCCACATGCCTTTTGGCGAACACCAAACATGTTTGCTTATTGTTTTCTTCAAGCAATGGTTTTTTTCTGGCCTCTCTTCCATAAAGCCCAGCTCTGTGGAGTGTACGGCTTAAAGTGGTCCTATGGACAGATACTCCAATCTCTGCTGTGGAGGTTTGCAGCTCCTTCAGGGTTATCGTTGGTCTCTTTGTTGTCTCTCTGATTAATGCCCTCCTTGCCTGGTCCGTGAGTTTTGGTGGGCGGCCTTCTCTTGGCAGGTTTGTTGTGGTATCATATTCTTGAAATTTTTTACTCATGGATTTAATGGTGCTCTGTGGCATGTTTCTGCAATTTTTTTATAACCCAACCCTGATCTGTACTTCGCCACAACTTTGTCCCTGCCCTGTTTGGAGTGTTCCTTGGTCTACATGGTGCCGCTTGCTTGGTGGTGCCCCTTACTTAGTGGTGTTGCAGACTCTGGGGCCTTTCACAACAGCTGTAGATATACTGAGATCATGTGACACTTAGATTGCACACAGGTGGACTTTATTTAACTAATTATGCGACTTCTGAAGGTAATTGGTTGCACCAGATCTTATTTAGGGGCTTCATAGCAAAGGGGATGAATACACATGCACGCACTACTTTTCAGTTTTAATTTCTTTGTAATTTTTTGAAACAAGTAATTTTTTTCATTTCACTTCACCAATTTGGACTATTTTGTGTATGTCTGTTACATGAAATCCAAATAAAAATCTATTTAAATTACAGGTTGTAATACAACAAAATAAGAAAACAAGGGGGATGAATACTTTTGCAAGGCATTGTACTGCCTCTCCCTCAGGTGACATTGATTTGGCTTTAATACCAGCCAAATAATGATAGACTGGGCTCTGCATGGGGAGTGGTACTGGGTTCTGCATGGTACTAGGGAGTGGTACTGGTGGGGGCTGAATGGAAGGGGAGGTTGTAGAGCCTCGTAGGTCCTCCATCTGCTCTCCCATTGGTTTTCTGTTGTTCGAGAAACAAAGAATTCCACCACCACCACCACAGAATCCAATAACAGAATGGCCAATTGCCACTCAGACATCAATGGCAAAGGAATACCACATCAAATGCCGGCTACTGCTTGATGGTGGGTGGCCATTGCATGCAGTCAGAGGAGTTGGGGCAGACAGTGCCATGTTTGCACGCTGGCAGTGAAGTGGGTGGGGGTTGGGGGGATGCCTTTCAACCTCTCACTCTTCAACTTTCAACCGCAACACAGCGCATGCGGAAGAATTTGGAGGTATTCTGGGCTCAGTGGCAAACTGTACAAAAGAGGTTTTGTATTTACCTGGTATGAGCAAGCTGCACATCAATGGCACTCATTTAAAATAGCTAATTCACCTTGTCTGCCCGCAGGCCATGACTTTATGCATTTCTATGTGTGTGTTACCCGTGTGTGTGTGTGTGTGTGAGCGGCAGGGGTTGGGGGGGCAGACGTCTGTCTCAGTGAGACATCAAATGACTGGGGCGATATAGGTCACTCTCAAGGAAGGCTTCAAAGAAATAGGCTGTTCTGTCTTCCCCACAACACATACAGGCAACCCACAACATGGTTGTGCCCTAGGCGAGGCAGTGTTTAACCTGGGAGGAAATTGCTCATTACTCTCCAAGCATGCCTAATGTTATTATTGCATGTTCCTCCCTCTCTCCCTCTCTAACTCTCTCTCCCTCCTTCTCACCATCGGTACAACCCGTCTATGGTGAGCTGCTGAGCTTGCATCCTGAGAGAAATAGATGAGAGAAAGAGAGAGACCGAGACAGAGAGAGACCGAGAGACAGAGACCGACAGAGAGAGACCGACAGAGACCGAGAGCGTCAGAGACCGAGAGCGACAGAGACCGAGAGCGACAGAGACCGAGAGCGACAGAGACCGAGAGCGACAGAGACCGAGAGCGACAGAGACCGAGAGCGAGAGAGACCGAGACAGAGAGAGACCGAGACAGAGAGAGACACCGAGAGACAGAGAAAGACCGAGAGACAGAGAGAGACAGAGACAGAGAGAGACCAAGAGAGACCGAGAGACAGAGACCGAGAGACAGAGGGACCGAGACAGACCGAGAGACAGAGACAGACCGAGAGAGAGAGAGAGAGAGAGAGACCGAGACAGACCGAGAGACAGAGACAGACCGAGAGACAGAGACAGACCGAGAGAGACTGAGAGACAGAGACAGACCGAGAGAGACCGAGAGAGACTGAGAGACAGAGACAGACCGAGAGAGACCGAGAGACAGACCGAGAGACAGAGACAGACCGAGAGAGACCTAGAGACAGAGACAGACCGAGAGACAGAGACAGACCGGGAGAGACCTAGAGACAGAGACAGACCGGGAGAGACCTAGAGACAGAGACAGACCGAGAGACAGACCGAGAGACAGAGACAGACCGAGAGAGACCTAGAGACAGAGACAGACCGAGAGACCGAGAGAGACCGAGAGACCGAGAGACCGAGAGAGACCGAGAGAGACAGAGAGAGAGACAGAGACAGACCGAGAGACAGAGACAGACTGAGAGAGAACGAAAAACAGAGACAGACAGAGAGAGACCGAGAGACAGAGACCGACCGAGAGAGACCCAGAGACCGAGAGACCGAGACCGAGAGACCGAGACCGAGAGACCGAGACCGAGAGACAGAGACCGAGAGACAGAGACCGAGAGACAGAGACCGAGAGACAGAGACCGAGAGACAGAGACCGAGAGACAGAGACCGAGAGAGAGAGACAGAGACAGAGAAATAGAGTAGAGGGAGAGGGAGTAGAGAAATAGAGCGAAGGGAGAGGGAGTAGAGAAATAGAGCGGAGAGAGAGGGGGTAGAGAAATAGAGCGGAGAGGGAGTGGAGAAATAGAGCGGAGAGAGAGACCGAGAGAGAGGGCGGGGGAGAGGGAGTAGAGAAATAGAGCAGAGAGAGAGAGGGTGGGGGAGAGAGAGGGATAGAGAGAGAGGGGGAGTAGAGAGAGAGAGAGCGCACTCTAGTCTATTCTCATCTCCCAGGTTGTTAATTCTAATGATGACGTGATTTAATTCAGGATTTGATGACTGATGTCTGTCAGGCTGCCTGTGCGTTTGATACATGGAGAGCAGCTGTCGAGTCAGCGTGGGATGAATTTAACGCTCAGCCCGGGCCTACTGTAATTGAAATTGATTGCTGAGGAATATATCACTTCTTTTAATATGCGCACAGCAGTTGGTTGCACTAAAATGTAAAAAAAATAGCTATATTTTTCTGTTGCATTTTTATCTCCTCTGTCAGCTGGGGGAGAGAGAGAGAGAGACTAGAAAAAAAGAGAATAAAAAAGTGAAAGAGAAAGAGGTTTCTCCTCCGTTCAATAAACTGTGGATTAGCATTCACATTTCTCACTTGTTCCGCTGTAAATGGAGCTCCTGATGAGATGAGGCACACCAGTAAATTACCTTGCATTTGTTTATTCGTTGTTGTTTTATCCACTTCGTGCAGGCTCCATTTAACATGGAAAGTCTAACTCCCAACGCAGCCTAAATGAGCCATAACAACAGCTGATACTTATCTTGATCTCGCAAGTGTTTATACTCCATATAGAGGTTGATGAGACACCCTAGACTTCATGTGACCTTCCATGACCTTCCACTATAAAGAGAAGCATTATGTAACATTATATTCCAATACGCTATTGTCACGGTGTGCTCTACTGGGGTGAAATCAGGTGCAGGAGAGCGGAATGTGTCGTAGAAGGCGCACACTTTAATGGCACAATAAACAAAAGAAAGAACGCAACAATGCGTCAACAATTTCTAGGCCAATAAATAAAGTGTCTAGCGCTACGACAAATAAACACAGTCTAAGTTATGCACAAGCATACAAAACACGGGTTAACAACCGTTACCCGGAGAAAAATGAGCCTGTGCTACACACACAATAAACAATGAATAATTCCACACAATGACAAGACATATTCACCGGAAATAAATACATGCCGCAATCACTGGAATAAAAACCAGGTGCTAGGCGAACAAGACAAAAGCAAAGGAAACAAAATAACAAAATAACAGCTGAGAGGCGATGGCTAGAAAGCCGGTGACGTCGACCGCACGCCGCCCGAACAAGGAGAGAGGCGACTGGTGGAAGTCGTGACAGTACCCCAGCCAGCGGCTCCAGCGGTGCGCCGACACCGACCTCGGGGCGACCGGAGGGCGAGGAGCAGGGCGATCCGGTCGGCGACGGTGGAAATCCCGCAGCAGTTCAGGGTCAAACACATCAGCCACTGGGACCCAGCACCTCTCCTCCGGACCGTACCCCTCCCACTCCACGAGGTTCTGAAGGCCCCTCGCCTGACGCCTCGAATCCAGGATGGAACGAACGGAGATGCGCTGGGCCCCTCGATGTCCAGAGGGGGTGGAGGAACCTCCCGCACCTCAGATCCCTGGAGTAGACCAGCCACCACCGGCCTGAGGAGAGACACATGGAATGAGGGGTTAATATGGTAATCGGGAGGAAGCTGTAACCTGTAACACACCTCATTCACTCTCCTCAGGACTTTAAATGGCCCCACAAACCGCGGACCCAGCTTCCGGCAGGGCAGGCGAAGAGCCAGACCCGGTCCCCTGGTGCAAACACCGGGGTCTCACTGCGGTGACGGTCCACGCTGGTCTTTTGGCGCAGCGCGGCCTGCTGGAGGTGATCATGGGCAGCTTTCCATGTCTCCTCAGCGCGCTTGAACCAATCGTCCACCGCAGGAGCCTCGGTCTGACTCTGATGCCATGGTGCCAGAACCGGCTGATACCCCAATACACACTGAAAGGGGGAGAGGTTAGTGGATGAGTGTCGGAGTGAGTTCTGTTCCATCTCTGCCCAGGGCACGAACGCTGCCCACTCTCCCGGCCGGTCCTGGCAGTAGGACCGCAGAAACCTGCCCATTTCTTGGTTAACTCTCTCCACCTGCCCGTTACTCTCGGGTGAAAACCCGAGGTAAGGCTGATCGAGACCCCAGGCGCTCCATAAACGGCCTCCAGACTTTCGAAGTGAACTGGGGACCCCGATCAGACACTATATCCTCTGGTACCCCGTAGTGCCGGAAGACGTGTGTAAATAAGGCCTCCGCAGTTTGTAGGGCCGTAGGGAGACCAGGCAGAGGGAGGAGACGACAGGACTTAGAGAAACGGTCCACAACGACCAGGATCGTAGTGTTTCCCTGTGAAAGTGGAAGATCCGTTAGAAAATCCACCGACAGGTGCGACCAGGGCCGTTGTGGAACGGGTAAGGGATGTAATTTACCTTTGGGTAGGTGTCTCGGAGCCTTACACTGAGCGCACACCGAACAGGAGGAAACGTAAACCCTCACGTCTTTTGCCAAGGTGGGCCACCAGTACTTCCCAGTCAGACAACGCACCGTCCGACCGATCCCCGGATGACCAGAGGAGGGTGGCGTGTGGACCCAATTTATCAACTGGTCACGGACAGCAAGCGAACGTACTGACGCCCGACCGGACACTGGAGGGGCGCGGCTCAGTGCGTAATGCCTGCTCAATGTCGCGTCCAGCTCCCACACAACCGGTGCTACCAGACAGGAGGCTGGGATAATGGGAGTCGGATCATTGGGCCGCTCCTCGGTGTCGTACAGTCGGGACAGTGCGTCTTCCTTCCTATTTTGGGACCCTGGTCTGTAAGACAGGGTAAACACAAAACGAGAAAAGAACATGGCCCACCTTGCCTGACGAGGATTCAGTCTCCTCGCTGCCCGGATGTACTCCAGGTTGCGGTGGTCAGTCCAGATGAGAAAAGGGTGTTTAGCCCCCTCAAGCCAATGTCTCCACGCCTTCAGAGCTTTAACCACAGCCAACAACTCCCGGTCCCCCACATCATAGTTCCTCTCCGCTGGGCTGAGCTTCTTAGAGAAGAACGCACAGGGGCGAAGCCGATGGCGTGCCAGCGCTGAGAGAGCACGGCTCCTATCCCAGCCTCGGACGCGTCCACCTCTACTATGAACGCCAAGGAGGGATCCGGATGGGCCAGCACGGGAGCCGAAGTAAACAGAGCCCTTAGTTGATCAAAGGCCCTGCCCGCCTCAGCTGACCACTGCAGACACACCGGACCCCCCTTCAACAGTGAGGTAATGGGAGCAGCCACCTGGCCAAAACCCCAGATAAATCTCCAGTAGTAATTGGCAAACCCTAAAAAACGCTGCACCTCTTTTACCGTGGTAGGAGTCGGCCAATTTAGCACGGCTGATTTGCGGTCATTCTCCATCTCCACCCCTTAAGAGCCTTCTGTTGCCATGAAATGATGGGGTCATGATGAGCCAACCAGGGAAGACCTAGTACCACGGGAAACGCAGGAGAGTCAATAAGAAAGAGACTGATTTTCTCCTGGTGACCTCCCTGCGTCACCATGGCCAAGGAGATGGTGACCTCCCTGATTAGCCCGGACCCTAATGGTCGACTATTCAGAGCGTGTACCGGGAAAGGTCTAACCACAGGAATAATGGGAATTCCCAAACTAACGGCGAATGCTCTGTCGATAAAGTTCCCAGCCGCACCTGAATCGACGAGCGCCTTATGCTGGGAAAGCGGGGAGAACTCGGGAAAACAAACAGGTAAAAACAGGTGAACAACAGAATACTCTGGATGAGTGTGGTGCCGACTCACCTGGGGTGACGCCAGAGTGCCCTGCCTGTTGTCTCGACTCCCAGAGGAACCAACCCGACACCGACCGGCAGTCTGACCTCTGCGGCCACAGATAGTGCACGTGTTGGTCCCTCCTCCAGCCTCCCTAAGGGCAGCCACTCCCAGCTCCATGGGCACCGGAGCGGGGGAGCTGGAAGATGGAACGGACAGAGCCCTCTCTGGACGTCCGCGGGTGACCAGCAGGTTATCCAACCGGATGGACAAAACCACCAGTTGGTCAAACGAGATGGTGGCATCCCTGCAGGCTAACTCCCGTTGGACGTCCTCAGGCTGCATCGATAGTGGTCGATGAGAGCTCTGTCGTTCCATCCCTCTCCGGCGGCCAGGGTCTGGAATTCCAGGGCAAACTCCTGGGCGCTCCTCGTCCCCTGCCTCAGGTGGAAGAGTCGTTCTGAACTCATCGAAGTGGTCCAACGCCGCATCTCCCTCGCTCCACACAGCGTTGGCCCACTCCAGAGCTCTCCCCGAGAGGCATGAGATGAGGGCGGACACCCTCTCCCTTCCGAGGGAGCTGGGTGGACGGTGGCCAGATACAGGTCCAGTTGGAGGAGAAACCCCTGGCACCGTGCTGCTGACCCATCATACTCCCTGGGAAGGGAGAGACGCATCCACCTGGGACTGGCTCCAGGAGGGACGGGTAGATGGAGATCTGGTCGTGCCAGTCGAGGCGCGGGAGAGACCTCCTGTCTCTCCAAGCGGTCCAAAGTCTGGACAACTCGATCCATCATTGATCCGAGTTGTTGGAGCATGACAGAGTGTTCTTGGACACGATCCTCAACTCCAAGGGCTGGAGTGCCGGCTCCTGCTGATTCCATAAGTGGTGTGGAATTCTGTCACGGTGTGCGCTACTGGGGTGAAATCAGGTGCAGGAGAGCGGGACGTGTCGTAGAAGGCGCACACTTTAATGGCACAATAAACAAAAGAAAGAACGCAACAATGCGTCAACAATTTCTAGGCCACTAAATAAAGTGTCTAGCGCTACTACAAATAAACACAGTCTAAGTTATACACAAGCATACAAAACACGGGTTAACAACCGTTACCCGGAGAAAAATTAGCCTGTGCTACACACACAATAAACAATGAATAATTCCACACAATGACAAGACATATTCACCGGAAATAAATACATGCCGCAATCACTGGAATAAAAACCAGGTGCTGCGAACAAGACAAAAGCAAAGGAAACAAAATAACAGCTGAGCGGCGATGGCTAGAAAGCCAGTGACGTCGACCGCCGAACGCCGCCCGAACAAGGAGAGGAGGCGACTTCGGTGGAAGTCGTGACAGCTATTTAGTACAATATTATACAATCGGCAATAGACGGTATAAAATACAATATATACATATGGGATGAGTAATTAAAGATATGTAAACATCATTATTAAAGTGGCATTAATTAAGTGACTAGTGATCCATTTGTTAGAGTGGCCAATGATTTCAAGTCTGTATGTAGGCAGCAGCCTCACTGTGTTAGTGATGGCTGTTTAACAGTCTGATGGCCTTGAGATAGAAGCTATTTTTCAGTCTCTCGGTCCCAGCTTTGTACTGACCTTGCCTTCTGGATGGTAGCGGGGTGAACAGGCAGTGGCTCGGTTAACAACCGTTACCCGGAGAAAAATTAGCCTGTGCTACACACACAATAAACAATGAATAATTCCACACAATGACAAGACATATTCACCGGAAATAAATACATGCCGCAATCACTGGAATAAAAACCAGGTGCGAGGCGAACAAGACAAAAGCAAAGGAAACAAAATAACAGCTGAGCGGCGATGGCTAGAAAGCCAGTGACGTCGACCGCCGAACGCCGCCCGAACAAGGAGAGGAGGCGACTTCGGTGGAAGTCGTGACAGCTATTTAGTACAATATTATACAATCGGCAATAGACGGTATAAAATACAATATATACATATGGGATGAGTAATTAAAGATATGTAAACATCATTATTAAAGTGGCATTAATTAAGTGACTAGTGATCCATTTGTTAGAGTGGCCAATGATTTCAAGTCTGTATGTAGGCAGCAGCCTCACTGTGTTAGTGATGGCTGTTTAACAGTCTGATGGCCTTGAGATAGAAGCTATTTTTCAGTCTCTCGGTCCCAGCTTTGTACTGACCTTGCCTTCTGGATGGTAGCGGGGTGAACAGGCAGTGGCTCGGGCCATAATACACACAATACCCAATAATGAAAAAGCTAAAAACAGGTTTGCTGAAATTCTTTGCACAATTATTAAAAATAAAAAATAAGTATTCAAATCCTTTGTTATGAGACTCGGAATTGAGTTCAGGGGCATCCTGTTTCCATTGATCATCTTTGAAATGTTTCTACAACTTAATTTGTAAATTCAATTGATTGGACATGATTAGGAAAGGCACACACCTGTCTATATAATGTCCCACAGTTGGCAGTGCATGTCAGAGCAAAAACCAAGCCATGAGGTCAAAGGAATTGTCCATAGAGCTCCGAGACAGGATTGTGTCGAGGCACAAAACATTTCTGCAGCATTGAAGGTCCCCAAGAACACAGTGGACTCCAAGTTTGGAACCACCAACACTATTCCTAGAGCTGGCTGCCCGGCCAAACTGTATAACGACACGGGATGAGACCCAGATGCAGACACAGAAGGCAGATGGTTCGAGTCTCTGATATTTATTAAAATACAAGGGGCAAGCAAGAGGCAGGTCGAGGACAGGTACAAGTTCGTAAACCAGGTCAGAGTCAGGGTGGCAGGCAGGCTCGAGGTCAGGGCAGGCTGAGTGGTATGGCAGGCGGGCTCAGTGTCAGGGCAGGCAGAAAAGGTCGGAACTGGGAGGACTAGAAAAACCAGGAGTACGGAACAACACGCTGGTAGGCTTGACGAGACAAGACGAACTGGCAACAGGCAGACAGAAAACACCGCTATAAATACACAGGGGATAATGGGAACAAATGGGAGACACCTGGTGGGGCGATGGAGACAAGCACAAGACAGGTGAAACAGATCAGGGTGTGACAAACTGAGCAATCGGGGGAGAAGGGTCTCGATCATGGAGATGACCAAGAACCCGACAGAGCTAATAAAGAGGCCATGGAGGCGAAGTAATTACAATTTAGCATTAACACTGGAGTGATAGATGTGCAGATGATGATGTGCAAGTAGAGTTACTGGGGTGCAAAAGAGCTAGAGGATAAGTAATAATATGGGGATGAGGTAGTTGGGTGTGCTATTTACAGATTGGCTGTGTACAGGTACAGTGATCGGTAAGCTGCTCTGACAGCTGATGCTGAAAGTTAGAGAGGGAGATATAAGACTCCAGTTTCAGGGATTTTTGCAATTCGTTCCAGTCATTGGCAGCATGTCTAGTCATTGGTCTTAACCATGACATTATATGTCATAACAGCTGACATGACTTGTCATACTATACTGTTATATGATCATGATCATAACATTGTCATGACACATATATTTAGACCTGTGGCTGGTTCTGCCACCTACTTAAGAGTGTCAAAACCCACAAAACCTACCACAGAAGGCAAAACATTCAATCACACCATAGCCTACGTGTCAACAGTATGTTTATGTTATATACATTTTTCTGAAAATGACCATATTAAATGATCATTGTAATTGTGCACACATCGGTGTGTAGACGGGCTTTAATTTGTGTTCAATGGGGCTTATTTATAATTTCAATAAAATGCTGTATGTAAAATTTGTACTTCCAATTTATTCAGTTCAAAGCAATAAACATCAATAGTGATGGTAACCTTGTTTCATTTATATTTGTTCAAGATAAACATGATTTATTCCACCCATGTCTTAATTGCAATAGATTTTTGTTCACAAAAATCACATTTTATGAAAAAAAACGAATAGTGCTTTTATTGATAAATGTGATCTAGCAGAGGTAAATGGCAAATATGAACCATGTATGCTGTCTATAAGTATTTGTTACGACTGTTTTGTTTTAAAAACACAATAATGTTGTGTGTCCATCAGGCCAGCAAACATTGGGTGAATAACAAAAACATGAACACCCCACAAGGGTTAATAAAAGGAATTTGAAATGATTTATACTTATACTTATACTTTTACTTTTGATACTTAAGTTTATTTTTAGCCAAATACTTTCAGACTTTTACTCAAGTAGTCAGACACACACGTGCAACAACATCACTCACACTTACTTCCGGTATTGGAGTTGTTGGTTCTGTGGGTTGGGTGGATGGGGCACCAGCATCCTCCTCATGAATCCTCCTCACAATGGCGGTAGAAGCTGGGGTCCTTGGGATATGTTGCCTTCTTGTGGATTTGAGGTCTTACCAATGCCTTGACCAGCTCCTCGAGAAGAGCCGTCTCCTCTGGAGCTTCCCTCTGTTCCAATTTGGGTTCAATGCCATACAGATGACAAACGTGTTGTACGCCGAGATGTCCAAGATGTTGAAGAACATCACAAGTGGCCAGTGTAGGGTTCTTCTTTGCAGCTGGAACCAGTCACCAGCTTGTCTAAATTGTAATCCATTATGATTTCTGTTTTTTTATGTTCCTGGCCACAGATTCTCCCATTGTCACGACTTCCGCCGAAGTTGGTCCCTCTCCTTGTTCGGGCGGCGTTCAGCGGTTTATGAATACTCATATTTGTTGTCCTGCGCCTGACTCCGCTGTACCTGCATCACCGAGACCCATTACACCCATCCCTATGCAGTATACTCATGAGTCCCACATTTTTGCCTTTCTTTGGCCTGTGAAACACTAGGGACGTGTCGGCTGTCAACAGCTGAGGTCAGAGCTCTGACTGTTTTTTTTGTACTGTTCCTACCATTGTCAGCTTCCTCTTGAGTAGGAACCTGTCCCAGCTTGTGCGTATTTCTCCTCCTGCAGGCTGCTGATGAGCTGGTTGCTGACGGACTGGTCCTGGGGCTGGTTGAGGGTCAATCTCATCCTCTTCTTCCAACTCACTGTCAGACTCCGAATTGACAGGGACATGATCCTCATAAAATTCTTAATCTTCCAAAGTGAAAGACACTCCTTCCACGCTAGCCTCTCTCTCTACAAAGATTTGTTCTAAGGCCCTTTGAGCAGAGATTATTTTTACCAGACTGATTGATTGTGGTAAGGAGCCACACATGCAAAGCTATTTATTTGTTGTGTCCCTCTCCCAATTTTCACCTGGCTGGGGTAGAGTGTGAGAAAATGCTAAATTTTTTACAATGTATCAAAATAATGTATCGATACTGCATTGTGTAGCTTCACACAGACAAGTTATTGGTGATATGTTGAAACAGCAGGCCCAGGGAGGAGGAAGACAGAGGGAAGGCACACAGCAAATCTTTGTTTCATTTTTACTTGTTTTCACTTACACACACACTTTTCCACACTTTTATTACCCTCGGGTCCAGTGGACCTGAACACCACATATGTAATATAAATGTGTAAGGGAGTGCACAGTGTTAAAATACTATATTTTACATGTTCTTCACAGAAAATGCCAATGAGTCTCAGGTTGAAAAAAAATATTTTAGTAAACATTGAAAATGTGTACCACATACCCGAACACCACACAAGGGTTAAACAAAGCAGGCTGCACCATATTCTTGTTTTTAAAATGTGTGGATAGCCAGGGTCACACTCCAACACTCAGACATCATTTACAAAAGATGCATTTGTGTTCAGTGAGTCCGCCAGATCGGAGGCAGAAGGGATGACCATGTGTTGCTGTCACGACTCCCGCCAAAGTCGGTCCCTCTCCTTGCTCGGGCGGCGTTCGGCGGTCGACGTCACCGGTTTTCTAGCCGTAGCCGATCCATTTTTCATTTTCCATAGTTTTTGTCTTGTTTTACACACCTGGCAGTATTCGGAAGTTTGGAGAGTCTGGCGTGCCCAAAGTAAAATGCCTGCCACTCAGGCCCAGACACTAGGATATGCACATAATTAGTACTATCGGATAGGATACATTCTGAAGTTTCTAAAACTGTTAAAATAATGTTTGTGAGTATAAAATAACTGATATAGTCCGGAATTTTTTTTTTTGTGACATGCCCTGACTTTCAATGCCTGCCTATGGGATTCTCTGTAAAATAGGAACCAGGTTGCAGTACCTATGGCTTCCACTAGATGACAACAGTCTTTAGACAAGGTTTCATGCGTTTATCATGGAAGATCACAGAATAGAAGAAGAATATGTAAGAGGATGGAGGAAGTCACTTCAGTTTTTGGTGCGTTAGACCGTGAGGGCGCTCCTCTGTATTTTCCTTTTCTATGGTTTAGGATACTATCCGTGTGAAATATAATCGTTAATATACATAAAAGTATACCTAAGGATACATTATAAATTATGTTTGATTTGTTTGGGCAAAGTTGATAGGTATAATTTGAACGCTTTCTCTTCACTGTACAATGGGCGAGTAGACTGTGGATTTTTTTAACATAACGCGCCAACCAAACAGAGATTTATGGATATAAACAATGACTTTTCCTAACAAAAGAAACATGGATTGTCTTGCTTGGACACTTCGGATTGCCCTCAGCAGAAGATCATCAAAGGTAAGCGATTTACTTTAGCTCTTAGATGTGTTTTGTGAGACCCGCGCTGGTTATGGACTTATGCTAATGCATAAAATATGTGAGGTGCTATCCTCAAACAATCAAATGTTGTGCTTTCGCCGTAAAGCCTTTTTGAAATCTGACAACTTGTATATTGATGAATGTTTTATAATTCAACTTTTGGATTTTGAATTTAGCGCCTTAGATTTCTCCGGGTAGTGTCAGGAATGGGGCTCTACTTAAGTACTTTACACCACTGTCTCTGCCCCATGTCAAAATGTGTAGAATTATATGAAATTAACTTTAAAACGTACGTTCCACTCAGCCGTTAGGGCCCCCCCCTACACACACACACTTCTAGCTCTGAGTCCGGATAAGAGTGTATGCTATTTTACTCAAATGTAAAATATAAATGTTATTATTAGGCCTGCTATTGACAGACCTACAGGCTATACTAAGCAGCACATAGCCAAATAATGTACTAAAGGAGCCTAACATCATAGTCCAAGGACCTTTTCATGTTCTGTTTAGAAGCTAATGGGCTCTGGAAGCCAAAACAACCAAAAACTCCTTCTAAACGTGAATCGATTCTCAATTGCGATACGGTTCTTGAAAAGCACATAAAAATATTTTCACAAATGCAAAATACAGTTACCGTACACTCTTTTAACCGGTTTTAACACAGTTGCAGCCAACAGTATTTTTCAGTGACATCGCATTTGTGGCATCCGTCTTCCGTTCACACACAGGTGTTCGAAAACACAGACAGCTAATTAGCACAGGTACGCCTCTGTCTTCCGTCTGTTTCCGTAAACAAGTGCTGTAACATGGAAATATGGCCGTGTAGGAACCCTAACACTATAAAGGTGTGTAGTAATTTAACCTTAATATTTCCAAAACCAACGCAATGTATTTTAACGTTCAGAACGAGAGTTGAGACTCTGAACAATGTATGTATAACAATGGCGCCGGAGAAGACGGCTGACGTTTTATGTGTCCCCAACCGATTGCGTTTATTTGCCGCTACCATCTCTTATGACCGAAAATAAATCAGGACTGCGATTACTCACCACGGACTGGAAGAATCCTTTTTCCTTTTTTTCTTTTTTTCTTTAACGAATTATATACTGCTTTCTCGGGAACAGGCCCAGATCCCCGTGATTTTTGTGAAGAGGAGGCAGAGAAATAGGGGCCAGATGTCGGGCTACCTTCTGAGAATTCGTAGGTGATCAAATAAACCTTCACTTCCTTCCATTCTGATAGCAAACGTGCAATCTTAGGAGAATATAATAAATGACTTACGCGGAAGATTAATCTACCAATGGTACATTCAAAACTGTTTTATCTTATGCTTTACGAAGTCGTGGCTGAACGACGACACTATCAACATACAGCTGTCTGGTTATATGCTGTACCGGCAGGATAGAACAGCGGCGTCTGGTAAGACAAGGGGCAGCGGACTGTGCATTTGTGTGAATAACAGCTGGTGCACGATATCTAAGGAACTCTCGAGATATTGCTCGCCTGAGGTAGAGTATCTCATGATAAGCTGTAGACCACACTATCTACCTAGAATGTTATCATCTGTATTTTTCGTAGCTGTTTACATACCACCACAGACGGAGGCTGGAACTACGACAGCACTGAATGAGCTGTCTTCCGCCATAAGCAAACAAGAAAACGCTCACCCAGAGGCGGCGCTCCAAGTAGCCGGGGACTTTAATGCTGGGAAACTTAAATCAGTTTTACATGTGCAACCAGAGGGAAAAAACTCTGGACCACATTTACTCCACACACATAGACACATACAAAGCCCTCCCTCGCCCTCCATTTGGCTAATCTGACCATAATTATATCCTCCGGATTCCTGCTTACAAGCAACAATTAAAGCAGGAAGCACCAGTGACTAGATCAATAAAAAGTGGTCAGAGGAAGCAGATGCTAAGCTACAGGACTGTTTGGCTAGCACAGACTGGAATATGTTCCGGGAATTCCTCCGATGGAGTTGAGGAGTACACCACATCAGTCACTGGCTTCATCAATAAGTGCATTGATAATGTCCTCCCCACAGTGACCATACGTACATGCAAGCAAAGCGTCAATACAAGCAAAGCGTCAATACAGGACTAAGATTGAATCCTACTACACCGGCTCTGATGCTTGTCGGATGTGGCAGGGCTTGCAAACCATTACAGACTACAAAGGGAAACAAGGTTGAGAGCTGCCCAGTGACACGAGCCTACCAGACGAGCTAAACAACTTCTATGCTCGCTTCGAGGCAAATAACACATGCATGAGAGCACCAGCTGTTCCCGGAAGACTTTGTGATCACCCTCTCCGCAGCCGATGTGAGTAAGACCTTTAAACAGGTCAACATTCACAAGGCCGCAGGGCCAGACGGATTACCAGGAAGTGTACTGCGAGAATGCGCTGACCAACTGGCAAGTGTCTTCACTGACATTTTCAAACTCTCCCTGTCCGAGCCTGTAATACGAACATGTTTTAAGCAGACCACCATAGTGCCTGTGCCCAAGGACACTAAGGTAACCTGCCTAAACGACTACCGACCCGTAGCACTTACGTCTGTAGCCATGAAATGCTTCGAAAGGATAGTCATGGCTCATATCAACACCATTATCCCAGAAACCTGTAGCAGAATAATCAGAATTAGTTGAGTAACATAGATAATTAAGATGTCTTGTCTGCATAATATGCTTATGTGATATACTTGTTATTAGATTGTATCCCTTCGGACTCTGGTGTTGGCAGTTGCTCTTCTTTCCTCAGCTGGGGCTCATTCACCTGGGGCCCAGAGATGGGAGAGGTCAGGCTTGTCTTTCACATGTCCCTGGTGCTATGCAGAATATCAGAAAGGGAAGAGGACAGGAGGGAACATTGTCTTCATGTGTGAATGTGTCTTTACCTATTCTTAAACCATGTGAAGGGATGGCGTGATTAATGGGGAACCAATTACTTGTCTCCACAATGTCTGTGCGCCAGTCACTGCCTCCTTTTACTTTGGGGGATGTGTGTGGTAGTGTCTGGAACCATTGTATGTCATTTCTGATGTTGCACTTATCTTGGCATAGTGTATGACCTAGAGGCTCACTCCCCTCAGTGAGCTTGTCCAGGTGTATGGTCAAGAAGGGGTTTTACTTGAGATGGGAGTATCTGGAGTTGACAATTGATTTATGCCATTGGATGAGTTGGTGTTTCTGTTCTATGAAGTACCAGGAACGAGATCTGAACCTCGTCTTAAAGGCCAAACTGAACATAATTTATAGTGAATGCTATCTGGCTGGGGGATGCTCCTTTCTCATTTAAAAACTCTCACCTTGTGACCTGTTCCAAACATCTGTGGTTTGTTATGTAGACTAGGGGGTGGATCTTTGCTATAAAAGATCTCAGTAGCCTTTGTGTCGCCGCTCTCAACGGACCATCAGAGACGGTGGTGAATTCATTGACAAGCCATTGCTATTGCAAATCTCTTACTATTAAAGATGTATTTTAAGTATAACTCTGACTTGTGTGATAAGTTTGTCTCTCCTCATTTGATAGTAAAGAAATTAACCACCACAAACCCCAGACCCCTCCAATTTGCATACCGCCCCAACAGATCCACAGATGATGCACTCCACACTGCCCTTTCCCACCTGGACAAAAGGAACACCAATGTGAGAATGCTTTTCGTTGACTACAGCTCAGCTTCAACACCATGGTGTCCTAAAAGCTCATCAATAAGCTAAGGACCCTGGGACTAAACACCTCCCTCTGCAACTGGATCCTGGACTTCCTGACGGGCCGCCCCCAGGTGATAAGGGTAGGTAACAACACATCCGCCACGCTGATCCTCAACACGGGGGCCCCTCGGGGGTGCATGCTCAGTCCCCTCCTGTACTCCCTGTTCACTCATGACTGCACGGCCAGGCACGACTCCAACACCATCATTAAGTTTGCTGATGACACAACAGTGGCCTGATCACCGACAACGACGAGACAGCCTATGAGGAGGTCAGAGGACTGGCCGTGTGGTGCCAGGCATCACTGCCTGGTATGGCAACTGCTCAGCTTCCGACCACAAGGCACTACAGAGGGTAGAGCGAACGGCCCAGTACATCACTGGGGCCAAGCTTCCTGACATCCAGGACCTCTATACCAGGCAGTGTCAGAGGAAGGCCCTAAAAATTGTGAAAGACTCCAGCCACCCTAGTCATAGACTGTTCTCTCTGCTACCGCACGGCAAGCGGTACCGGAGTGCCAAGTCAAGGTCCAGGAGGCTTCTAAACAGCTTCTACCCCCAAGCCATAAGACTCCTGAACATCTAATCAAATTGCAACCCAGACTATTTGCATCCCCCCACCCTATTTTACACCGCTGCTACTCTCTGTTCTATGCATAGTCACTTTAATAACTCTACCTACATGTACATATTACCTCAACTTACCGGTGCCCCCGCACATTGACTCTGTACCGATACCCCCCTGTATATAGTGTTGCTTCTTATTCTTATTTGTATATTTTTTTTAACTGCATTGTTGGTTCGGGGCTCGTAAGTAAGCATTTCACTGTAAGGTCTACACCTGTTGTATTCGGCTCATGTGACTAATAAAATGTTATTTGATATCAGAGAGCATACAATGTTTCAATTTGTCACTTTGTGCTTAAAGGTCAGTACCTGTCTAGCCTGCCAGACGTTTGAGAGAGTGAAGACCGCTTATGTCACTAATGCCTGGAGCCAGATATTTGTTTGTTGATTTGAGAAGTAAAACATTTTTTTTTTTTTTACAATTCTTGATTTTTTTTTACCAATCTAAAACAACGCATCAATCCGCAATGCTTTAGGCTAGAAACAAGAGGTAAAATGTCAAAGGAAGACAGGACTCATTGATTATTATTATAAAAGGTTGGGAACCCCTGTTGTGTTAAGTTCTGTTTGATATTTATGTATCACTGGAACATTCCTATGAAAATGTTAGGTAATGACCTAATGAGACTCTTAAGGGAACATTCTCTAAAGTTGTGGGAATGTGTTGTTAGCTGGGTTATCAGTAGTAACAAGGATCTCCCTACCAGGGTTACCAACTTCCCTGGCTCTCTCTTGACTCTGGATGCAGGTACATATCTGCATCCTGAGCATGTTGCAAAGAGCCTTTGGCAGCCATGGAGGTGTCTTCTAGAATTCACCTAACCTAGTCCTCTCTGGCTTCCAATAGTCTTCCCTCTGTGTGTCCATGACAAGGCAAAATGTCATAATTTATACAAAAACCTTTAGTTATTTTGTTCCATATGCTTATCTGAAGCTGAGCTCAAAGATACGTGACACTTCAGTACAACCCATTGAATCAGCAGTGCACTGGGCCGCTTGTCATCGCTGTAGTGAGTGTGCCTATTTTTCTTATGCTGGCGAGTGCCAGCTTTAGCTGCCATCAAGGACAACTCCCTGTCAGATTACTGTACCATTGATACTGATAGTGTTTGAAGATAACATTTCTCCCACAGGATCTCTCTGTGTGAACATATTTATTTTTCATTTCCATACAAACCAATTTTTTTCATTTACTTTGGCAGAATGCAGGGGCGGACTGGGACAAGAATTCTGCATTTTATCCACACTAGCCCACAGCACTGCATGTCACCAACTCACCCCCCCCATCCCCACTCAGCATCACCTTCCTACCACCCATCTAGCTGGCCACCAATCATACACACACCCCATCTCTAAACATACACCATAAAACCCTGACCCTACACACCCTACTTAGACACAGGCAGTAGTGCTGACACATAACATTGGGAGTACAGTACAGCGTTTCTGTACCAGTGATTGGCGAGACATGGTCCTCCTCCTCTTTTTTAACCAGCTCATGTTTAAATCAAATACGATATGTTAAAACACCACTGGAGATACAACTCACCACTATAACTGGGTCTCTGCTCTAGACATTTTGTTTCCCTCCCTGTTGTGCTGTCTATCTGTCTCAGAATCTTCTCTGCTGTCACTGTGCTTCTTTTGTTCTCTGTCTGTCTGATTAAGCCTTATATCTTATAATAGGTAACGACTTAGGCTATAATGCAAATCAGTGCCTGTCATGTTCCCCTGAATCAACACCTACCCTACATGTTAATTACTATGACAGGACTCCAGACTAACATTTTCCGCTGGTGTCGCTAAATTTTACAGTTGGTGGTACTGACACCAGCCAATGGTTAGGCTACTACCCATGAGACCTATAGGCCTATGCCCTCGGAATGTCCGGTGCGCATTTTGCATGCACGCCGCTCCTTATCTCAAATCCTTAACAAATATCTTGCTTGTAAAATAGTTGGTATTGAGCTGAATATTGAGTTGAGAAATAATACTTACAGAAAGCTGAAACCCTCCTGTTTTGGACAGGGACAAGTGTACGAAGCTTCCAAAGTTTTCCTGTAATTGCATTTTGAAATGTTATATGATCAGAACACATTTTTCTCAAGGGTATGGGGGGAGAGGAGAGTGGCTCGCTCATTATAGCAGCAGGCTCCAGCGAAACAGGTATAGGGGCAGGGCACACACTCTCATTACAGGAATCATGAGGATAATACATTTTACTGTGACCAAATCATGGTTTTAGCGGCCTTTGTGGCCATTGCCCACTGATCAGCCAAAGGCTCATTATAGATTAGTATAAACTTTGTAAAAATAAATATATTTTGTACTTAATAGGCCCATGGGCCTCAAGCCTTGTCACCTTTAAAAAAAAAGGTGTGTGTCAATTTCGACCAGCACACCCAACAAAAAAATGGTCCAGCCCATCTGGCATTTGCCAGAATTGCCAGATGGCCAATCCACCCATGGCAGAATGAATGATTTTTATTTTTTTCTCTCTCTTTTCTAATTTGGCTCTTAACAGATAAGAGGGTATTCATCTTTTGTCTTTGTAGTCTAAAAAAATTATGAAGTCAATTAAAATGCAGCCATGCTATTTCTCTGTGGAAGAACCTTTTGTTGCGTCAAATTATCAAGCCAGGCGCTCACACAGACACAAAACAGGCCTGGTCTGTCTTTCTCCATGTTAATTCCTACTCTATTATTATTCCCTCCCTGCTTTACAAGACAGGAGCTTGTCCAACACTGACCTATGAATTGTTAATATGCATGAATGCAGTTGTCACACATAATTTATTCAGCTGTTGTTACAATATATAAAATATTGAAATTATATGGTATTCTGTACAGTTCATGGAAATATGTATTATCTATCTTCCGTAGCACACACTGTATGTATTTCAGAATGTAATTTCCTTCTGCAATACAGACATTTTTATATTGTGATATAAAAAAAACTCTTAGATGTTAAGTCCCCCATATGGGGGACTTTGAGCTCTCAAGACCAGTTCCAACTGACATTTGGTGTACAAAGCACTCTGTGAACGTCGTAGGGTCCCTAGCCATATAATGCCAGAAAGCCCCATCTGTCTGCTCTCCCCTTTTACTCTCTTAACGGAACTGACTTTAAGTGTCAGGTTTCACATCCTACATTTGTATAGGAAGTGACGTATCACATTTTCTTGCCTATCTAGACAAAGAATCGATTTACTCTTCCTCTGAGCTGGTGAGCCCAGACTGTGAGACGGCATAGAAACGGTGAGTGCGGTTACATGCACATAATAATATTATTATTGTGGATAGTCAGATTAGTATAATAGTTTGTTTAAAATGTTTACATGCTTTGCAAGAAGAACGATTCCCCTAATAATCCTGTTTACATGGACACATCTGAAATCAGGCTACCTCATAGCTTTCTGATAAATCAAAATAAACGTTCTACCACAGAGAACATGTTATTTTTGGGTCACATATTTGAATCTGACTTCGGACATACACTGAGTGTACCAAACATTCGGAACACATTCCCTAATATTGAGTTTTACCCCCTTTTGCCCTCAGAACAGCCTCAATTCATCAGGGCATAGACTCTACAAGGTGTCGAAAGCTTTCCACGGGAATTCTAGTCCATGTTGACTCCATTGCTTCTCACAGTTGTGTCAAGTTGGCTGGATGTCCTTTGGGTGGTGGACCATTCTTGATACACACAGGTAAACGGTTGAGCGTGGAAAACCCAGCAGCGTTGCAGTTCTTGACACACTCAAACCGGTGCATATTCCTAATGTTTTGTACACTCAGTGTATAAAGGTTGTGTGTGAAAACCACTTCTAAGACCCATAAATTCAGTTGTTCTGAACACACTTCACTCACGCTAAAGAGGGAGGTTCGCACAACGGGTGCTAACACATTCGCAGATCAAATACATCGCTGGAATGCAATTAAGGTGTTTACATGTTCTAATAATTCGAAAGACTGCTCAGAAAACCAGGTGTTTTAATCAGCTTGTGCTTACCTCGATTTTTCACCTTACGCCGATTAAGAAAAGCAGAGTAAGGTGTTTACATGACAATTGCATAATATGCCTACTGCCACAGTTTAATATTGAATTATTAGTCTGCTTGTAAACGTACTCAATGTAGTGGATCCAGCCATTGTGGTTTCATCTCGCTGTGATATTCTCAGCAGGATTTAGAGCTCTCAAAAATACTAAACAATTTCATCGAATTTAAACAATACCACTTTATCTTGGTCACAGACAGATGAAATCCCAACGTATTTAAAGTTCAAGTTATAACGAGTATGCACACATTTGAATGGTATTTCTGCGCCGTTCAGTGGACGTTTAGGAGAAAGTCTCTGACGGCAGTTATATGAAATAGTGCCAATATTTTACTGTCACTAAGTGTGATCATATTTATTTTACACTTATATGAAATGTGAAATCTTATAGTAATTCAATTATAATTTGATTGATTGTTACAATATTTAGGAACCATTACAGTCATTTCAAGCCCTATTGCCCCTTTGTTGAATTTTGGTGAATAGGGAAAAAATGTATGATAATTTTCACAACATTTGTACCATCTATTTGAGCTTGTGTCCTCAAAAGTGAGAGCACCTCAGCAATTTATAAATATTTTTAACAGAAAGGTAAAGGGAAAGAAAGTATATATATGCAGCATTATCAGTTATTGTTTATGGTCATCTCATTAAAAATAATTACGTTTGGGTATGTCTATTTAAGTGGAAATAAATGTTGCCCTATCATTCACCTGGTTAATATTTATATCAGAGTATTGATTGACCTTATATCAAACTGTGTGTTAAACCAGTATGGGGAGTGTACATTGGATGGGAGGTTAAGGGTGAAGGATCGGAATTTACTTAACAATAGATAATAACAAGAGGCCCATTTTGAAACAATATGTAATCTTTTATTGGCCTACCAGTGCTCTCATTCCCCCTTTCCCCCTCCTCTCCCCCCCTCTCTTCTTCCTCACTGCCTCCCTCCTTCTCTCCCACTGTTTCTCCCTCCCTCATCCTCCCTCCATCCCTCCTTCCCTTGTCCTCCCTCCCTACTAAGTCCTTCCTCCATCCTTCCCTCCCTATCTTCGTCTCTCCCTCCCTCCCTCTCTCCCTATCTTCGTCTCTCCCTCCCTCCCTCTCTCCTAAATCCTGCCATAGGTGGTTTAGTGACAGAGCCCAGGCAGGGAGCATTCACCTTATCGGACAACAAAATCTGCCTGTCCCACAGGTCATCATTAAACCCTATTGTCTGTAGTCTCCTGGGCCTCTGAGCTACAGTAGCTCCACCAGATAGACATATGATGCAGACAGGGGGTTCAATTACTATTTGAAATCTTTTAAATACTTTGAGCGTTTGCTCTAGCCCACCTGGAGTGCCAGCTGGGCGTGGTTTACAGTGTTGGGACTATTCTATTGACCCATTAAGCCAGGCAAGCTCAATCAAGAAAATGCTTTTTAAACCCAGGTCTGATAGCTAGGGCCACACTCTGCTCTGCTTTCTGGTGAACAGCCTTGAAACATCCCATAGTAGAGCGGCTGTGGCTGGCCTGGAACAGACTGACAGATCGTGATGAGTACATTGTTTTGTAAGGAGAAGCACACTTCTTGCCATTTTCTGTCCTGGGCTCTGTACTGAAGCTGTCAGGAAGAAATGCTGAAATGACTCACCTTGGCTCATGGGAGAGTTTCTGCCATAAGAGGACGATCTCTCCCACCACATCTCGCTTGGTAGACATAATATAATGTTGTTTTCACCATCACTGTCAAATCAATCGATGTTAATTACAACCTTATGTTGTCAAATTGCTAATAGATTGTTCCAACAATTATCATATCAATGTACATCATAATTCCATAGCATCAACAACATCATTAGTCCCCCTCCCACCCAGACAGTAGAAACACTGACTTTCTTGAAAGACTAGAGCAAAGAATTACCTTTCTGAGCTTTAATCAAAAATAATAATGTTGTTGCCCTGTGAAGTCATGTTGCGTATTATTTCCGGTGACTAATCAGTAGCTAAGGGTCATAGTGAGTCCTGAGTCTCATGATCCTGGTAAATCTGTATGCGTGGAGTGTTAGACCGTTTCTGACTAATTACTGTAGCTGTTATGAGCGACCCACCTAATTCATCACTCCTCTGAACATTTAATTAGCTGGCAGGCCCAGCGCAATTAAGCGCTGAATTAGGACAAATTGAACTGCAAGCCAAGTAGCTTGAAGGACACACCACATCACACCATGTCCAAATATGATTTCATCTAGGAAAACCTTTACACCATGTCGTAGCCTGACTCAAAGTCATATGAGCCAGATGGACTGTCTCCATCTCTTAAATGAAGTCAGTTGATTTATTTATCTACTATCTTTACATACAACTTTATTTTAAAATTATCTGGAAAAAGTTATTACATGATCAGTTCAACAGTTATCCGTCAATTTTGTTATCCAGCAATTTATTACATTATCTGGTTTAATTACATTAGACAAGAAAAGGTTCTTACATTATTGAACGTTATTACATTATCTGGTGTTATTACGTTGTCCTCTGTTACAGTCCCCCAAGAGATTACATCTCTTACAAGAGAGACCTGGATCAAAGTACCAGCAGCATGTTTTTAATTTTCTTAATGAATAAAACCTTTCAAAGTTGAAGTGTTTATTAATAATACTGAAGACATCGGCTACGTGAGTTGTTACATTAATGCAAAGAGAGATAGGAGACAGACAGTCATTAGTCTGCTCAGGTAAGATAATGGATCAACTGACCCAATTTAGATGTCTTGGTGCAAATAAAAAAGGATCCTTTCACATCCTCTCTGTTCTGTTGAGCCCTAAATGTTGATGTCTAAAGATTTACAGTCATTTCAGATCCTTTAGTTGGTTATCAAGAGTCTTTGGCACTATCACAGGGCAGTCAGGGAGATCCAAAGCCTGCAGCAATGTTGGGAGAAATGAGGAGGTAAAATACCCGATTGACTCCCGAGGATAGTCATATACAAATCTATATCTGTCATCCCCACACTGGAAATGGTAGTAGATCAATAACTGAACATATTCATAAAGCGAAAATACAAACAACTCAAACACTCAGACACTGATCCCCGAGGGGATAACGGAACTAAAAGGAAGAGAGAATGTTAGAAATGGTTCAATGAGCTAGGATACTGTACTATAACTGGATTAACGTCTAAACCAAGCACTCAACCATGTCAGTATGTGTTGGGCTGTGGCTGCAGCTTCACCAGAGCTAACTAAACCCTAAGTCAGGCTAAGTACTCTCCACCACAAAACCAAACCACAAAGAAGCACTCATTCAGAATGCAACACAGGTTTGGTTTTGCTTCAGCACTCCCTCTTATCCCCACTGTGTCTTTTTGAGTACAACCTTCAGTGTGGATCTTAATGTGTGGATCAGTAAATTATACCTGCAGTGGATAAAAAAAAAAAAATCTGGTTCTGTAGCAGCATAGCTTTGTCACTCAAACACTTTAAGGGCATGGTCTGATTGGCTCAAATGATTTGTTTCTTTCTCTTGCTCTCCCAAACCAAGAGGTGCTCTTTTCTCTGAATCTGTTTGTGAGTGTTGTTTTGTGCGTTTCTGTGTGTTTATGTCTGAATGGGATAAATTACCTGTTAAAATGCATGATTTTAGCCTTCTCAATTTCATAGTGAGGAGAATAAGCTTATTTTATAGTGGAGTGAAGTGCGCTATTTCTCTCCATAACTAAAACAAAGCCTGACAGCGTAGATGAGAATTTCCCACACTGCTTAAATAAACTATAATACCTTGTTTGCCATTCATTGAACAAAGGTTATTTAAATGTATACATATGATTTCCTGCATAGCTAATGCTGCTCTCATTATAAACAAAGTGTCCATGCTTACAGCAGATCAGCAAACACATTTTGTTGAAGTAGAAATCATTGCATTTGTTTACCCCACTTTACCAGATATATTTGAATCAGATGCTGCTATATTGCCTGTCTTACTACAATTCTACTAAATGAAATATAACAGTGGCTGCCTTTTTATTATATGAGTCCATTATAAGAGGGGGAATTTGGCTGGTTGGCATTAAGATAAAGAAGTTCCGGAGCCCTCCCGGAGGCGGAAGCTATCCCAGTTCATTCCCAGAGTTCCGCTGTGCTTTGAACTGGGTTTGACTAATGAGTGCTGTGTGGAAAGGAGTGCATGGCCTTGCTGCACTGTGGCCCTCCACCAGGCCTACTCAGCCAGGCCTTCAGGGTTCTGTGGGATCCATGTTAGGCTCCACGTTTTGCCCTGTGTGAGGCTCCAGCTCACACTTCTTTTGCAGCAGTTATATTCAAATCCACCAGGCCCTCCACCAGGGCTCCTTAGGGGCCTGTGGGGCTCCATTTAAGGTCCTCTAAAAGGCACTGTTAGGACCCCTGTCAGGAGCCTCTGAAAGGCCGCAGCCCATCCAGCAGCCACAGCAGGTATGTGATCAGGCTAGGGTAACAGTCTTGGTGAGAGGAGGGCAGGGATCGATAGCACTATCCCGTCCCTGGGTGTTGATTATGTGATACACTGCACTGACTGTGAGGCTTTGTAAAGTCGAGGATTGCTCAGTTTGCCCCTGCATGCTCTTCTCACAGAGGTACTAAAGGAGCACTGTCTTATCTTCAAAATACAGTGAGGATTTAGGGAAGTTGAAGGTGGGGGTTAGGGTGGAGGGCTGTGGAGGGTAGGACGGGGTAATGAGGTTACGAGGAGGAGAAGGTGTGGAGGGTAGGACAGTGGGATGAGGTGACCAGGAGGAGGATGTGTGGTGGGTAGGACAGAGGGATGAGGAGGGCTAGAGACTACTAGAGAGTTAATAAACCATTCGCCTGTGGTGCCAGAGGCATGTTGGTTCAAACAGTTAATTTATGGATCCCCGTTATAGTAGGCTAAAGAAGGGAAGGAGATGGAGGGGTTGGTATTTGGCATCTGTATGATGATGGTATATAAATGTCTCCAGTAGGGTGCTTACAGGATTTTACTTGTATTTAATATTTTTCCTAGTTAAATAAAGGTTAAATAAAAAAATTATTAAAAAATCTTATCTCAACTCTGTGACGTTTGCCAGGAAAAGCAATGTGTATTGGTTTTACAAGTAGGTGCTCAATGGTCATTGTAGTTAATTACCACGTTTTCTGGCATAAACTATGTAGAATATTGGCCTGTTGGAAACAACAACCCCGTACTACATCGCACAGTTTGGGCTTGATCTGATTTCAGTCTTGAACTGCTCATTGAGCTTAGAATTTTTTTTAAATAAAATGGATTTCAAGTAATTGAACCGACATCAGTCAAATAGTGTGTCCAGACTATATAATGCCTTGGTAACAGATTGAATTGAATAAAAATTTCAAACTTGAAAAGGCTCTTTTAAATAAGTATATTTATCATTAGTGAGTATAGTGAATGGTTTGCTAACTACAATGCAAAATTTTCCTTCGAAGGAGTGGCTTCGTAAGAAGCATTTCAAGGTCCTGGAGTGGCCTAGCCAGTCTCCAGATCTCAACCCCATAGAAAATCTTTGGAGGGAGTTGAAAGTCCGTGTTGCCCAGCGACAGCCCCAAAACATCACTGCTCTAGAGGAGATCTGCATGGAGGAATAGGCCAAAATACCAGCAACAGTGTGTGAAAACCTTGTGAAGACTTACAGAAAACGTTTGACCTCTGTCATTGCCAACAAAGGGTATAAAACAAAGTATTGAGATAAACTTTTGTTATTGACCAAATACTTATTTTCCACCATAATTTGCAAATAAATAAATTAAAAATCCTACAATGTGATTTTCTGGATTTCTTTTTCTCATTTCGTCTGTCATAGTTGAAGTGTACCTATGATGAAAATTACAGGCCTCTCATCTTTTTAAGTTGGAGAACTTGCACAATTGGTGGCTGACTAAATACTTTTTTGCCCCACTGTATATTAACTATAAGATTTAAGTCTTGATTGGTTACAGCCTTATTGTTACGCCGAGGTCAGTTGTGTTCCATCCACCCATTTCCACGTCCCCTCTTCATCTATTTCCGACAGACCAATACAAACGATTTTATTTTTCAAGGCCGAAGACAAACTCATGTTGTTGAGAAAGATAATTGGCTGACCAAAATGATGTTTTATTATATCCATCTTCCCCTGCACCCCTCCCTCCTATATCTACCCCTCCAATATCTACCCCTCCCTCCTATATCTACCCATCCCATATCTACCCCTCCTATATCTACCCATCCCTCCTATATCTACCCCTCCTATATCTACCCCTCCCTCCTATATCTACCCCTCCCTCCTATATCTACCCCTCCCTCCTATATCTACCCCTTCCTCCTATATCTACCCCTCCCTCCTATATCTACCCCTCCCTCCTCTTTGCCGATCTTCTCCAAGGGCATTGAAATATATCTACCCCTCCCTCCTATATCTACCCCTCCCTCCTCTTTGCCGATCTTCTCCAAGTCATTAAGGTTTCGAGGCTGATGTTTGGCAACTCAAAACTTCAACTCCATCCACAGATTTTCTATGGGATTAAGGTCTGGAGACTGGCTAGTTCACTCCAGGACCTTAATGTGCTTCTTCTTGAGCCTCTCCTTTGTTGCCTTGGCCATGTGTTTTGGGTCATTGTCATGCTGGAATACCCATCCACGACCCATTTTCAATGCCCTGGCAGAAGGAAGGAGGTTCTCACCCAAGATTTGACGGTACATGGCCCCGTCCATCGTCCCTTTGATGCGGTGAAGTTGTCCTGTCCCCTTAGCAGAAAAACACCCCCAAAGCATAATGTTTCCACGGTGGGGATGGTGTTCTTGGGGTCATAGGCAGCATTCCTACTCCTCCAAACACGGCGAGTTGAGTTGATGCAAAATAGCTCCATTTTGGTCTCATCTGACCACAACACTTTCACCCAGATGTCCTCCGAATCATTCAGATGTTCATTGGCAAACTTCAGACGGGCATGTATCTGTGCTTTCTTGAGCATGGGGACCTTGTGGTCGCTGCAGGATTTTAGTCCTTCACTGCGTAGTGTGTTACCAATTGTTTTCTTGGTGACTATGGTCCCAGCTGCCTTGAGATCATTGACAAGATCCAACCGTGTAGTTCTGGGCTGATTCCTCACCGTTCTCATGATCATTGCAACTGCACGAGGTGAGATCTTGCATGGAGCCCCAGGCCGAGGGAGATTGACAGTTCTTTTGTGTTTCTTCCATTTGAGAATAATCGCACCAACTGTTGTCACCTTCTCACCAAACTGCTTGGCAATGGTATTGTAGCCTTGTGTAGGTCTACAATCTTGTCCCTGACATCCTTGGAGAGCCCTTTGGTCTTGGCCATGGTGGAGAGTTTGGAATCTGATTGATTGATTGCTTCTGTGGACAGGCGTCTTTTATACAGGTAACAAACTGAGATTAGGAGCACTCCCTTTAAGAGTGTGCTCCTAATCTCAGCTCGTTACCTGTATAAAAGACACCTGGGAGCCAGAAATCTTTCTGATTGAGAGGGGGTCAAATACTAATTTCCCTCATTAAAATGCAAATCAATTTATAACATTTTTCACATGCGTTTTTCTGGATTTTTTTGTTGTTATTCTGTCTCTCACTGTTCAAATAAACCTACCATTAAAATGATAGACTGATAATTTCTTTGTCAGTGGGCAAACGTACAAAATCAGCAGGGGATCAAATACTTTTTTCCCTCACTGTATATCTACCCCTCCTATCTCTACCCCTCCCTCTTATATCTACCCCTCCCTGCTATATCTACCCTCCCTCCTATATCTACCCCACCTATATCTACCCCTCCTATATCTACCCCTTCCTCCTATTTCTACCCCTCCTTTACAGTATCTACCCCTCCCTCCTATCTCTACCCCTCCCTCCTATCTCTACCCTTCCCTAATATATCTACCCCTCCCTCCTATAACTACCCCTCCTATATCTACCCCTCCTATATCTACCCCTCCCTCCTAAATCTACCCCTCCCTCCTATATCTACCCCTCCTATATCTACCCCTCCCTCCTATATCTACCCCTCCTATACAGTATCTACTCCTCCCTCCTATATCTACCCCTCCTTCAGACAGCTAGTCTTACTGGGGTCCGACGTATAACGAAAAATACATTACAGAATAAAGACTTCACAATTTTAAATACATTTAAAAACATGAACATGTAGTGTGTGTGCATCTATCACTTACAGATACAGTGCATTCAAAAAATATTCAGACCCCTTGACTTTTTCCACATTTGTTACATTACAGCCTTATTCTAAAATAGATTAAATTATTTTTCCCCTCATCAATCTACACACAAAACCCCATAATGACAAATCGTTTTTTAGAAATGTTTGAAAATGTAAAAAAAAGTATTCAGACCCTTTGCTATGAGACTTGAAATTGAGCCCAGGTGCATCCTGTTTCCATTAGTCATCCTTGAGATGTTTCTACAACTTGATTGGAGTCCACCTGTGGTAAATTCAATTGATTGGACATGATTTGGAAAGGCACACCTGTCTATCAGGTCCCACAGTTGAAAGTGCATGTCAGAGCAAAAATCAAGCCATGAGGTTGAAGGAATTGTCCGTAGAGCTCCATGACAGGATTGTGTCGAGCCACAGATCTGGGGAAGGTACCAAAACATTTCTGCAGCATTGAAGGTCCCCAAGAACACAGTGGCCTCCATCATTCTTAAATTGAAGAAGTTTGGAACCACCAAGACTCTTCCTAGATCTGGCCACCAGGCCAAACTGAGCCATTGGGGGAGAAGGACCTTGGTCAGAGAGTACACCAAGAAACCGATGGTCACTCTGACAGAGCTCCAGAGTTCCTCTGTGGAGATGGGAGAACCTTCCAGAAGGACAACCATCTCTGCAGCACTCCACCAATCAGGCCTTCATGGTCAAGTGGCCAGACTGAAGCCACTCCTCTGTAAAAGTCACATGACAGCCCGCTTGGAGTTTGCCAAAAGCACTTAAAGTACTCTCAAACCGTGAGAAACAAGATTCTCTGGTCTGATGAAACCGATTGAACTCTTTGGCTTGAATACCAAGCGTTACATCTGGAGGAAATCTGGCACCATCCCTACAGGGAATCATGGTGGTGGCAGCATCATGCTGTGGGGATGTTTTTCAGCGGCAGGGACTGGGACACTAGTCAGGATCAAGGGAAAGATGAACGGAGCAAAGTACAGCGAGATCCTTGATGAAAACTTGCTACAGAGCACTCAGGACCTTAGACTGGGGCAAAGGTTCACCTTCCAACAGGACTACGACCCTAAGCACACTACAAAGACAACGCAGGAGTGGCTTTGGGACATGTCTCTGAATGTCCTTGAGTGCCAAGAGTGTGCAAAGCTGTCATTAAGGCAAAAGGTGGCTACTTGGAAGAATCTCAAATGTAAAATATTTTGGATTTTTTAACACTTCTTTGGTTAGTACATGATTCCATGTGTGTTATTTCATGGTTTTGATGTCTTCACTACTATTCTACAATATAGAAAATAGCAAAAATAAAGAAAAACCCTTGAATGAGTAGGAGTGTCCAAACTTTTGACTGGTACTGTATATATTCTCTCATCTATTTGTGCTCTGTCCTGTCTGAACATATACACACTGTATCAATCAGACAAGCATAATAAACACTCTGAACTGAGTAACTATGTGAACTTGATGGCCACATATACTTTTAATCTCTACCTGGCACAGCCAGAAGAGGATGGTCTGGGTTTCTCTCTAGGTTTCCTTCTTCTAGGGAGTTTTGGCCACTGTCCTTCTGCTACTGCTTTTGCTTGCTCTTTGGGTCTAAACTCTAGATGGGGTTACTGTAAAAGCACTGTGTGACAACTGCTGGACTGAGCTTGTGACCACCTTAATTAGATTACTGTGACAATATCTAGTTCAATCATGATATCATCATGGAGACAAATCTCATCTCTGTACTTTTCCATATGGCATGCAGTGCAGTGTATTGCAAGATGCTAATTATTTCCTGTTCCTTCCTCTAAAATTCTCCAGTGTGTGTTCATTGTCATGTCAATCATCCATACAGCGCCCAATCATCCTGCGCTACTCCTAAACAGCCTGCGCTACTCCTAAACAGCCTGCGCTACTCCTAAACAGCCTGCGCTACTCATAAACAGCCTGCGCTACTCCTAAACAGCCTGCTCTACTCCTAAACACCCTGCGCTACTCCTAAACAGCTCCTCTCAAAAATACAAAAAGCTTCTCTGGAAAGTTGCCCAAGAGCGGTGCCGGATGTCTATTACAAACAAATGTATTTCCTTTAGCCAAAGGAACAGGCTTGTGGTTTCAACAAGACATGCATAACAAACTAGGTTGCAGGCAACATATTTAAAATCCTGTGTGTCAATTGAATTAACATAATAAAAAAATCCCAATCAAAATCCTTCAATTTAAACTAGAGATGTCAATTTGTTTGCATAGCCCACATCTCAATCCACCTACAGCATGTTGGCCTTCTGCATCTGCGGTGGAATGTGGCCGAGCTACAGCGATGTTTGTCAGACCATGAGACATACCGAAAATCTGTCTTCTCACAAAAACATCTGTACCGTCCGTACATTTTGCTCTCTGTCACGGGACTCGTCTGAAGGTAACCCATACAAATTAACAGAAGTATGGAGGCAGTTTGTGGAAACAAAAATAAGGGGTTAAATATGTGTAAAAAAAAAACTACAATATTTCATGAGCTTTCTTAAATCTCCTAGATATAGGACCGACACTTCAAAACCTTACTCCTTATGATTTATTTTTTTTGCCATTTATGAAGTGTTATTCAATGCGTTTCTATGGGCTATAGTAGTAAAGGCTAAATTCAATATTTTAGAACTTGACTTCTTTAAGATCCAATGCAGCTGTTTTTATCTCAATATCAAATCATTTCTTGGTAACAATTTAGTACCCTACTGTGACTATTTTCGGTAACACTTTATTTGGATAGTCCATCTGTAGATGCTCTACAGACTATCATTAACATTTCAACTATCTATCTATCTACTAACCCATTACCCTAACGTAACCTTAGCAAGCAGTCACTTATCAACAGATAGTCAGTTGCTTATCAACAGATAGTTTGGGAATCAAACCTACAACCCTGGTGTTGCTAGGGCCATGCTGAGCCACACAGCAACGGCATCCCTCTTCACACTGTCACAGGACCAGGGCTCCCTCCAAAGGGGAATCATTTTTATGATGTAAATTAAATATTATCCTGCTGATAGGCCATCAGAAACACCAAGTAGGATCTGCTAGGCTCAGAGACTCATCCGTCATCTAGGTCCCATAGTCAGTGATGCTGAGGAGAGCCATCCCACCACCACTGCAGTGCATGCACACACACACACGGATCAGCTCTACTCTGCTCGGTCCTCCGGTTGATTAATGTTTGAGCTGATGCTCGGTGATGATTATCTATTTTGATTATGTCATCACATTGTAATGTGCACAGCAGTTCTATTTGAGATTAGATTTGATTTAGGGCTTCCTTTCTAATATGAAGTCATCACGGGAAACATTTGACACTGCCTAAAGAAGAATTAATTCAAAGAGAGTAGAGCTCAGTGCATGTCAGCCTGTGCCCTTGAGCACTATGCAAAGCATAAGTAGTATTAGATTTAAGTAATGGCTTTAACTCTGCTCCATATTCCCCCTCACTTATTTGGGTTTAGAAAAATGCTTAGTTATGTGGCAATTAGCATAGATAAGTACCATTGTTTAAATGCAGATATTTAATTGAAGTAATTTGTTTTCCCCAAAGCTAGCATATTTAAACAGACTGAACTGAACTTACTGAAGGCTTTTTGCAATTACATTTATCTATAAATGTCAGTTGCTTTGTACATTGAAAAGTCATTTTCTCTAGGAAGATTCAGTGTGGCTACAGCTGTTGAAGTTAAACACAGCCATTTAGATTTGTTTATAAAACCTTAGTGATGTTTTTTCTCAGTGAAAGAGATTAACTCTCTCTCCAGACATCATCCCCACAAGGGCAAGGCGTGTTCTTTAGAGAAGTGTGCTGCTGCCGCAGGCTACTAGGCTTACTGAGAACCATGAGTCATTTTTCCTGGCTACTATAGTGAGCCTTTAATATAGGTGATTCAGAAATATGCAAATACACACTGCTCTAGCTCTCTGCAATACCTTTCAAATGCAAATCATACTATCCAATGTGGAGATGAAACCAAGAAAAGGCACAGATATTAAATTGAGTTCATGCAGAATAAACTCCTTTAGATATAGCGACACTCAGCATATTGGGTTTGGATGCCGTATACCTGCCACTGACTTTTTTATCCACACAAAGAGAAAGTAGTATTTTTTATGTCCTTGATGTGTTGGGACAAAGTGATTATTTTGCTGGATTCAAACAACCCACTCTGCCATTATAAGAAACAGAGAGCAATGACAATGTGTGTTATGTCTTAGATTAGCACACATTTGGAATGGTAGAGACATGCTTTCCCAAAAGAAAATGTTACAACTTGTAGCAGGGGTTTTAGAAGTGGGGGGGGACATAATTTCTTATTTTTTTGTATCCAGTTGGATAAACACTCTAAACAGCCTACCCGACCGCCCAGAGGCATCCGCATGGTCTTAAAGCACACTGTTGCCTCGTATTCTATCATATTCCAATGATAAAACTGGAAGGGACAAAAATGCAATTTCAGAATGTGGGGGCATGTCCCTTTCCGTCCCCAGTGAAAGTTGCGCCCCTGACTTGTAGTAAAAAAGAGGAAACAATCCCCGTCTTGTATAACATACTCAGAGAGGGCAAGAGCAAGCAAGGGAGAGTGATTACATTTTTTAAATGTCAGGGATTTAGCCTTCCTTTTCTCTACCTTTCTTCTTGTTATTCTGTCTCTCTCAATATCAACAGTCCTCTGTTACCCTGAAAGCTCTTGTGTTATTATTCTTGCTTACCTATGCTAATATTGTTTCAGAAGATGGAGTGAACGACCTTGAGGCTGGCGGCAATTACAAGTACTGAGGGGAAATGAGGAACCAAAACAACATTCTCTTGTAAACAAATTTTAATGAATTCCTATAGGAGACTGAAAAAATACCTCTCCATTAATTACTCTAATTCCCCATTGGTTTTAGAGTGATGTAAGTCAATAAAGTAGCAGGCTAGGCATAATGTAATTGAACAGTCCAGATGGAGAGGACAGTTGTTTAGTTGGAATCACTAAGCAGAGGGTAGTAAAGGACTATTTGGAGCTCTAAGTTCACCATGTTATTTTGGAAGGTGGAACCAGGAGATCAGAGGTGTTACAGTATGCCATGCCATCTTTGCTGTTTCCCATATACACAGCGTCTCAGGACCAGGGGAGTTGTCTCGCCTGTCTAGCAGCAGCCCAGCATTCATGACTGGTAGATTACTGCTGTAAGAGAGGTTAAATTGAGATTTTGGTCACACTGATTTGTGGCAGAACTCTATTTTCCAGCAGTCGATTACTGTCTGTCACCTTCCACAGAAAGGCTCTGCTGTGTATGTGAAAATTGTGTGTGTGTGCATGCAAGCATGCACGCACGCACACACACACACACACACACACACACACACACACACACACACACACACACACACACACACACACACACACTTACTAACATCCACTCTAGACTTGAATACATGCCACATTATGCTTTATTTAACATTTACAATACAGCTTACATTACCAATTTCCACAGTGCTGCTTCACTCAGCCAATTATTTCTGACTGGGTTTCCAGCCCAGGCATCTGGGAGTGTGTCAGGAAAGTGTTTAATACATGCAAAGCAGGCTGTTTGCCCCCCCTGTGTGTGTGTGTGTGTGTGTGTGTGTGTGTGTGTTTGTGTATGAGAGAGAGCGCAGCAACGCAGTGTGAAACAGAGAGAACAGAAAACAGCTGTTGCATCATATGGCCTGACAGACCTCACAGCTCTGTCCTGGAAACAAATTCTCTCCAACACTTTATTACAGGTTTATAACATTACACATTTAATTGTCTCGCTGACTGATATTGTAGGCTTAGTGAAGCAGAATTGCTTAGGTTAGCGGTGTAATGCTGGTGTAATGCTTACGTGGTGTAATGCTGCATAATAAAGAACCTTCTCCAAGCAACAATCCACTCAAAGCTATGCAGCCCTCATGTGGTCAGTCAGTATGATAAGTTTATACAACTACCCTCTGGTTTTCATTCTCCGTGCAAGACTAGCGTGTTGGACAGCTGAGTAGAGAGAAACATATTTCAACGCTGCTGATTGAGGAGATTATTCAATCTAATCTGATCCAACGTTACTCCCACCCTTTCTCCCCGTTCCTCATCCCTGTGGCAGGTAGGATATTTGCACGCAAGGCAGAGTGCCTGGACGACATGGGGGTCAATGCACTGTTGGGTGATACTAGGGAAATAACATCTCTTCAATCTGCCAAGTGGCATACTGTTGAAGTTGTATTTAACAGTATTGGAAGGCTCTTGTGGTAATGACAAAAAGAGAGGTGCTTCATCAAATAGTTTTTTATCTGCTGAAATATTACCACACACGCTGGCCCCATCCTTGATCCCACTCCTGTCCATTGGCATTGAGTTTGACCCCTGGGCCCCCTCCTCTCTTCCCTCCCTGGCCCTCCCATGCGGTGAGGCATGGCCATGCTCATTACTCACTTGGCTTGTAGCTGAGACCAGAGCAGAGAAGCGGAGTTATAGACAAAGCTTTACACACACACTTTCATCTGCAGTCCACTGGGCCCGGCCATAAAATGTACCGTTTAATACCCAACAGCCTGCAGGGAGCTGCGGCTTATTCAAACACCAATGGCTTTCTGCTGATTGCACACATTCTGGCCTGGCAGGAAAGAGGAGAGAGGGCCAGGTTGAGTTTAATTTAGTCAGCTGTGGCACCTCTGGCCCCTGCGTGAGGGACAAAGGGTAGATATGGACGCAGTTTGTGTGTGTTTGTTGTGTGTGCGTGCATGCGTACGTGCGCTGGGACAGGGGATTGCCTTCCTGGATTGGCTGTGGTTGTTTTGCTCTTGTCCCAGAGTCACAGATGTCACTACTTGGCAGTACAGGCCTACTCTGAAAGTTGCCCTGTTTTTTGTGCACTTCCTGTTTTTTGTTGTTGAATCCAATCGGTAGCCCCGGGGGTTGAATTTTTTAAAACTACCCACACACAATATCCACTTCAGTCTCAGACATAGCCCATTGTGCAGAAATGATCAAATTGATGTGAGACTCTGAGAATGAGTGTGGAGAGGGGAAATTATTGTGTTCCAAACTAGAACGCTGTGAGAAATTTGTCTAAAACATACAAAGCTTGATTGAAGTTCCATTTAGGCAGTGAATCACTTCCTACAATATGCTAGTTGTAATTCATGAGTTCAGGAAAATATAACTGAACGCTCTTAATAAAGCCTCCATGCATATTTAGGGTTGCATAATAGTATATTCTGTAAAATTGAGAGATCAATGAGACCAATAAATAAACATAAACAGACAGCCAAGACCTGGGATTGAACAAAATATTTTTTTAAATCTCTATGCTTCAGAGAGTGTGCATCCCAAGATGATCCAAGATGGTGTAGCAGTCAGACGTCTTTTGTCCTCGTCCTGTCGTGTCCATTGTATAATTCTTTTTATATATTTTCTTCGCATATCATTTTATATCTTTTTTCTAAAACTCAACTTCAAAACACTCTCCTGCAACCCGCCTCACCCAATGTGGTACAGATCTGTTTTTTCCCCCAAGTATTATCCACCTCGAATCCGGAATTCCCTAACTGAAGCTAACCAGCTCACTAGCTAACGTTAGTATTTAGCTTACCATTGCTAGCGGACAGCATCAGCTAACCTTTAGCTCGGAAAAGCTCTCGCCGTTCGTATAATGCGACTCAAACCAGAGCATACCGGACCTATTTTCTCTCCATATTCCCAGATTCCTACCGCAAGCTCTGGATATTTTCACCTGGATCTTGCAGCTAGTTAGCTGCTATCCGAGTGACTATTGGCTAACGTTGTTCCCGGAGCAAGCACCAATTAGCCCGGAGCTAGCCCATGCTCGGCCCATCTTCCGGCTACCTGAAGAGTCCCATCAGCCACTCCTGGGCTACAACACCTATCCGGACCCATTTTTACTCCCAGTGCGGAGCCCCACCGGGCCATCATGACTGGACTACCAACGTTATCTGCCCGAGGGGGTTATTCAACCGGCCCTCCGTCGCGACGTCACCTGAACGCCCATCAGCTAACTGCGGCCTGCTAATCGTAAGCTATCTAGAGCATATCGGCTGCTAGCTAAACAGGTCCATCGGAAAATTTCTTGGGCCACTATTATCTATTTTGCCAATTGGCCTGGTCCCCTTTACCACACGGAGCCCCACTAACCCATCACGACTGGTCTACCGACGGAAACGTACGAGGAGGCTATAAACAGACTTCCCCCGTCTTTGTTAGCCGTCTTGCTAGCCTGTGCTAGCTTGCTATCCCTGGCTAGCTGTCTGAATCGCCGTGTCCCCAACCAGCCTCACTACTAACTGCACCCTTATGATCACTCGGGTAAGCATGCCTTGTCCATTGCTGTTCTGGTTAGTGTTTATTGACTTATTTCACTGTAGAGCCTCTAGCCCTGCTCAATATACCTTATCCAACCCTTCAGTTACACCACCCACACATGCGATGACATCACCTGGTTTAAATGTTTCTAGAGACAATATCTCTTTCATCACCACTCAATGCCTAGGTTTCCTCCAATGTATTTAAGTCCTACCATACCTTTTGTCTGTACATTATGCCTTTAATCTATTTTATCACCCCCTGAAACCTGTTCTTCTTACTCTCTGTTCAGGATGTCCTAGACAACCAGTCATTATAGCCTTTAGCTACCCTTATTATACTCCTCCTCTGTTCCTCTGGTGATATAGAGGTTAATCCAGGCCCTGCAGTGCCTAGCTCCACTCCTATTCCCCAGGCGCTATCATTTGTTGACTTCTGCAACAGTGAAAGCCTTGGTTTCATGCATGTTAACATTAGAAGCCTCCTCCCTAAGTTTGTTTTATTCACTGCTTTAACACACTCTGCCAACCCGGATGTCCTAGCCATGTCTGAATCCCGGCTTAGGAAGACCACCAAAAACGCAGAAATTTCCATCCCTAACTATCTTCAGACAAGATAGAACGGCCAAAGGGGGCGGTGTTGCAATCTACTGCAGAGAGTTCTGTCTTGCTATCCAGGTCTGTACCCAAACAATTTGAACTTTTACTTTTAAAAATCCACCTTTCTAGGAACAAGTCTCTCACTTTTGCCGCTTGCTATAGACCACCCTCTGCCCCCAGCTGTGCTCTGGACACCATATGTGAACTGATTGCCCCCATCTATCTTCAGAGTTCGTGCTGCTAGGTGACATAAACTGGGACATGCTTAACACCCCGGCCATCCTACAATCTAAGCTTGATGCCCTAAACCTCACACAAATCATCATTGAACCTACTAGGTATAACCCAAAAGCCGTAAACACGGGCACCCTAACTAACTTGCCCTCCAAATACACCCCTGCTGTTTTCAACCAAGATCTCAGTGATCACTGCCTCATTGCCTGCATCCGTAATGGGTTTGCGGTCAAACGATCTCCCCTCATTACTGTTAAACGTTCCCTAAAACACTTCAGCGAGTAGGCCTTTCTAATCGACCTGGCCCGGGTATCCTGGAAGGATATTGACCTCATCCCGTTAGTAGAGGATGCCTGGTTATTCTTTAAAAGTGCCTTCCTCACCATCTTAAATAAGCATGCCCCATTCAAGAAATTTAGAACCAGGAACAGATATAGCCTTTGATTCTCTCCAGACCTGACTGCCCTTGACCAGCACAAAAACATCCTGTGGCGTTCTGCATTAGCATCGAAAAGCCCCCGTGATATGCAACTTTTCAGGAAAGTCAGAAACCAATATACACTGGCAGTTAGGAAAGCCAAGGCTAGCTTTTTCAAGCAGAAATTTGCTTCCTGTAACACAAACTCAAAAATGTTCTGGGACACTGTAAAGTCCATGGAGAATAAGAGCACCTCCTCCCAGCTGCCCACTGCACTGAGGATAGGAAATGCTGTCACCACCGATAAACCCACAATAATTGAGAATTTCAATAAGCATTTTTCTACGGTTGGCCATGCTTTCCACCTGGCTACCCCTACCCAACAGTCCTGCACTCCCCTCAGTAACTCACCCAAGCCTCCCCCATTTTTCCTTCTCCCAAATCCAGTTAGCTGATGTTCTGAAAGAGCTACAAAATCTGGACTCCTACAAATCAGCCGGGCTAGACAATCTGGACCCTTTCTTTCTAGAATTATCTGTCGAAATTGTTGCAACCCCTATTACTATCCTGTTCAACCTCTCTTTTGTGTCGTCTGAGATTCCCAAAGACTGGAAAGCAGCTGCGGTCATTACCCTGCCTTTCTAAGGTCTTTGAAAGCCAAGTTAACAAACAGATTACCGACCATTTCGAATCCCACCGTACCTTCTCCGCTATGCAATCTGATTTCAGAGCTGGTCATGGGTGCACCTCAGCCACGCTCAAGGTCCTATACGACATCATAACCGCCATCGATAAGAGACATTACTGTGCAGCCGTATTCATTGATCTGGCCAAGGCTTTCGACTCTGTCAATCACCACATCCTTATCGGCAGACTCAACAGCCTTGGTTTCTCAAATGATTGCATCGCATGGTTCACCAACTACTTCTCCGATAGAGTTCAGTGTGTCAAATCAGAGGGCCTGTTGTCCAGGCCTCTGGCAGTCTCTATGGGGGTGCCACAGGGTTAAATTCTTGGGCCGACTCTCTTCTCTGTATACATCAATGATGTCGCTCTTGCTGCTGGTGAGTCTCTGATCCACCTCTACGCAGACGACACCATTCTGTATACTTCTGGCCCTTCTTTGGACACTGTGTTAACTACCCTCCAGACGAGCTTCAATGCCATACAACTCTCCTTCCGTGGCCTCCAACTGCTCTTAAACGCAAATAAAATTAAATGCATGCTCTTCAACCGATCGCTGCCTTACCTGCCCGCCCGTCCAGCATCACTACTCTGGACGGTTCTGTCTTAGATTATGTGGACAACTACAAATATCTAGGCGTCTGGTTAGACTGTAAACTCTCCTTCCAGACTCACATCAAACATCTCCAATCCAAAATTAAATCTAGAATTGGCTTCCTATTTCGCAACAAAGCATCCTTCACTCATGCTGCCAAACATACCCACGTAAAACTGACCATCCTACCAATCCTCGACTTCGGTGTTGTCATTTACAAAATAGCCTCCAATAACCTACTCAACAAATTGGATGCAGTCTATCACAGTGCCATCCGCTTTGTCACCAAAGCCCCATATACCACCCACCACTGCGACCTGTATGCTCTCGTTGGCTGGCCCTCGCTTTACACTCGTCCAATACCCACTGGCTCCAGGTCATTAACAAGTCCCTGCTAGGTAAAGCCCCGCCTTATCTCAGCTTGCTGGTCACCATAGCAGCACCAACACGTAGCACGCGCTCCAGCAGGTATATCTCACTGGTCACCCCCAAAGCCAATTCCTCCTTTGGCCGACTTTCCTTCCAGTTCTCTGCTGCCAATGGCTGGAACGAACTACAAAAATCTCTGAAACTGGAGACACTTATCTCCCTCACCAGCTTCAAGCACCAGCTGTCAGAGCAGTTCACAGACCCCTGCACTTGTATATAGCCCATCTGTAAATAGCCCAACCAACTACCTCATCCCCTACCCTATTTATTTATGTATCTTGTTCCTTTGCACCCCAGTTTTTCTACATTGCACATTCATCTACTGCACATCTACCAAATCAAATCAAATTGTATTTGTCACATACACATGGTTAGGAGATGTTAATGCGAGTGTAGCGAAATGCTTGTGCTTCTAGTTCCGACCATGCAGTAGTATCTAACAAGTAATCTAACAATTTCACAACTACTACCTCATACACACAGTGTAAAGGAATGAATATGAGTATGTACATATAAATATATGGATGAGCGATGGCTGACCGGCATAGGCAAGATGCAGTATGTGGTATATAGTACAGTATATACATGTGAGATGAGTAGTATAGGATATGTAAACATTATATAAATGGCATCGTTTAAAGTGGCTAGTGATACATTTATTACATCCACTTTTTAATTATTAAAGTGGCTAGAGATTTGAGTCGATGGCCGAACGGCATAGGCAAGATTCAGTAGATGGTTTAGAGTACAGTGCATACATTTGATATGAGTAATGTCGGATATGTAAACATTATATACAAAATTGTTTAAAGTGGCTAGTGATACATTTGTTACATGCAATTTTCTATTATTTAAAGTGGCTAGAGATTTAAGTCAGCATGTTGGCAGCAGCCTCTCAATGTTAGTGGTGGCTGTTTAACAGTCTGATGGCCTTGAGATAGAAGCTGTTTTTCAGTCTCTCGGTCCCAGCTTTGATGCACCTGTACTGACCTCGCCTTCTGATAGCGGGGTGAACAGGCAGTGGCTCGGGTGGTTGTTGTCCTTGATGATCTTTTTTGGCCTTCCTGTGACATCGGGTGGTGTAGGTGTCCTGGAGGGCAGGTAGTTTACCTCCGGTGATGCATTGTGCAGTCCTCACTACCCTCTGGAGATCCTTACAGTTGTGGGTGGAGCAGTTGCCGTACCAGGCAGTGATACAGCCCGACAGGATGCTCTCGATTGTGCATCTGTAGAAGTTTGTGAGTGTTTTTGGTGACAAGCCGAATTTCTTCAGCCTCCTGAGGTTGAAGAGGCGCTGTTGCGCCTTCTTCACCACACTGTCTGTGTGGGTGGACCATTTCAGTTTGTCCGTGATGTGTACCATTCCAGTGTTTAAATGCTATATTGTAATTACTTTGCCAACATGGCCTATTTATTGCCTTACCTTCCTTATCTTTCCTCATTTGCACTCTTTGTATATAGATTTGTTTTTTTTTCTACTGTATTATTGACTGTATGTTTGTTTTACTCCATGTGTAACTAACTCTGTGTTGTTGTATGTGTCGAACTGCTTTGCTTTATCTTGGCCAGGTCGCAGTTGTAAATGAGAACTTGTTCTCAACTTGCCTACCTGGTTAAATAAAGGTGAAATAAAAATAAAAAATAAAAATCCCAAATGCTGTTCTATATAGTGCCCTACTTTTGACCAGAGCCTTATGAGTCTTGGTCAAAAGTAGTGCTCTATATAGAGAAAATGGTGCCATTTGAGTTGCAAATATATAGTAATAATGCTGTAAAGATTATTCCTCAGAGCTAATCTCTCATCCTGGTATCTGGCATCTGCCATTCCAGGCTGCAGGGAGGGATTTCTGTTTAGCCAATACCATTGACCGATAAGGTTAACTTGTCTTATTCAGTTATTCATGTAGGAAAGCCACTGTATTTGTGACCCTGCGAGCTTGACTGTCTATTTTTACTGCAGTTACCTCTATATCTCTTTCACTCTCTCATTGATCTCAACTTTCCTATTTTCCTCCCTTTTTTTCAGTGTTGCTCTAGGCAACCCATTCCTCCCAGGACAGGGATCTGATGGAAAAGAGCAGGGTTGAGAGGCGATGGGGGGAAGACGAGAATGACGGATATTTTGCAAAACAGAACATTATAATGGGGAATGAAATGCCTGTCAGACCAGGAGGGATAAGGTATTTCTCCTTCTTTACAGATGGGGATATGTTATCACAGGGCTTCTGTCTTTATATCATAGGCAGGAAAGATGGTTGTTGTCAGACACACAGAAAGGTTAAGGGATGCTAGGCTCTCATTCTTCACCGGGGGAGCGTTGTGCTGAATGCTTATGGTAGACAGTAGAAAAGTACTTCTGTAATCTCTCTCTCTCCCTCCTGCTCTCTCCTTGAGAGGAGGGAGAGACATCATACAAAAAAAGAAATAAAATAAAACATCCCACTCACAGTTCAAATCGCTTCCCTACATAGGCTCAGGGTCCTGTGAGGACAGAGCATTCATCGACAGGATTCCTTGTATTTTCGCTGCTGTAAAATCCCTGAGTCCCAAAAAAGCACTCAGCCGCACTCACAATGATGTCTATTTTCTCAGATTCTCTCTCTGTTTGCGCTGTGCAGTTGATAACCAATGCAATAAATTCTACAAACTCCAACTTCTTAACATACAACATGTCAGGATCCCTCTGTTGACAAGGAATATTATCAGGTGTCTCTACTCCTACCACCATTATTTCTTCAACTTCACTCCTTTCTTCCACTCTTCTCACCATGTCTGGATAGGAGACATGCTGGACAGCCCTTATTCTTGCCACCTCTGTCTCCTTTACTCACTTCAGGAGTTCGGGTGCATGTTCACCACCACAATTGTAACATTTAGGCTCAGCTGGCATACGATACGTCTCCCGTCTATGTACACTTGACACATGGCCAAATCATTTGCATTCATCACACCGCATGGGTTTGGGCACGAATGCTCTCACAGAGAATCTCATAAAACCCAAATACATGTGAGAAAAGAGCAACTCTTCTTTAAAAAAACAATAGAATGGATAGATTGGGCTTCCTCACTCCATCCACCATGCGGGTCAGTTAGTGTTAACACCAAACACTTCATCCAATTCTTCACGTATATCCTTTGCATTCACTTCTAGCACCACCCCAGAGATAGCACCCTTTATAGGTGCTCTATTTCGAAGATCCACAGACGACACATTCCAATCCGATATCTTCTTGAGGCATAGACTACACTCTTTCTGTTCCATAGATACACATAACAAATTTAATAAGTCCGCTTCTTGATCCTCTCACCGACGCCACCTTACCCAACACATCCTCGATTTTCATAGAGACTTCAAACAGATCTCCCAGGTAACTCCATCGATCCAAAACCCTTACTCCGACCTAAAAATAATCAGAACTAGGCTTGGATTTACTAGATTCCACGTCCACTTTACTTCTCTTATTTCCTTTTGTATTCACCACTGTAATCCAATTATTCTCATCTCCACTATACACGTCATCTGATTCAAACAGAACATCTGCTTCCACCATCTTTCCTTCCGACGATTCCACCTCTACCACCATTCCGCTCTCTCACCCCTCCTCTCCGGTCGTCACTAGTTATCACGACCACAAAGTCATAAACCCCACCTATTTCTACAATTTCTCTGCATTAAATGCGATAACGTTGAGCTAGCTAGCTAAACAATTAACCATAATCCCAACTCATGACGTTACTACCCTGCATGAATCTGCAGGTATCTAACCAACCAGGTTCAATGTTAACTAGCTAACATTAGGCTATAACTAGCAAAGCAAATGGCTCTGAGATACAAATAATATTACTACACAGATCATACACATAACGTTAGCTAGCTAGCTAACAGTACACTTTAACCTGAAATGAAAACGACTTTCTGACAAAATTAGAAACATGTAATATCTGAAAATGTAGCTAGCTAGACTATCTTACCCGTATACATGGATGCACGCTTCTCTCTCTGTCATGCCATGGTTGCCCTTAGTTTTAAGATGTAATCCGGAGACAGGTGTTTTCTCCATCTCCTTAGCTATTATACTCTAATTTCACTGATTTCAAAACTCATCTCTCGGCATGTCCAGCCCACTCATTATCTCAGCCAATCATGGCTAGCGGGAAGGTTGGTGACTTTTTCTCTGACTAAACCAACTAGGCTCATAATTGTATTAGTATTTACACATCTCAAGGAGATTAATCTCTCGTGGACAGATTCACATATAAACAGCGATAATCTTTCAAGGCCCACGCAGAATGATTACGAGCAGCAGTAGTTCCTGGTTTTGGATTTTCTTCATTGATTATTTGAACAAATCAGGATTAGGTGAAAGCAGTGCTTAAACTGGAGATGTGATTTCAAGCCCTGTGTGCAGTAGTTATTGTTTTCCCTCGCATCTGCCTGATACAGCTGGCCAGTTTTTCGTAAAGTAGGATGAATGATACAACTAGCTAATGTTAGCTGCAATGGCAGTGCCAATGGATAGCCAGGAGTCTATCTGAAACGTAGATTTACCGGTGAACAGTGTGCACTTCGTCCACTGCCAGTCCTATAAACCACTTAATGAACACGGTATATTGATATATTATGAACTGGGTGGTTCGAGCCCTGAATGTTGATTGGCTGACAAAATATTTATTTTTACTGCTCTAATTATGTTGGTAATCAGTTCATAATAGCAGTAAGGCACCTCTGGGGTTTGTGGTATATGGCCAATATACCACAGTTAAGGGCTGTTCTTATGCATGACGCAACGTGGAGTGCCTGGACACAGCCCTTAGCCGTGGTATATTGGCCATATAACACAAACCCCAGAGGAATGCACCAGATGCAATACATTGTCCCAGATGACAGTGTATTGCATCTGGTGCATTTCATTACCTGCTGTGACGATGTGGTGCAATCGGTCCAAAAATGTGATAATGTGAGGTGTGTTGTAAGGGCCCATTTTGGCATGACGGAGGAGAACCCCATGCTGTGAAATGGCAGCTCAAAGGGTGATGTTACCCCCACGTTGCCCTGAGACATTGATTATAGCCTTGTGGCCAATGATATTTCTGCCTTTCCTTCTTGCTTTTGTGAGATTGAACCCTGCCTCATCAATATATATGAATTCATGCAGGATTTCTTTAGCATCCATCTGCCAAACTCTCTGAAAGTGAAAGACAAGATTGTGTAGTTCAGGATAGGTCTAGTATACAGTCAATGTAAAAAAGTCATGTGTGCAGTATGCAACATCACAGTGCTAAAGTGAACAATACAAACCTCCACATACTCATGCCGCAGCCGTTTGACCCTCTCTGAATTCCGCTCAAAAGGCACTCGATAAAGTTGTTTCATTTGAACCTGATGTCTTTTCAGGATGCGTGCCAGTGTTGACTGAGACCTGATGGAAATTATTGAAAATGGCATGGTCACCGATAGTGTTTGCTTGTAGTTCTCTGAGCCTGATAGCATTACTGGCCAAAACCATGTTTATTATCTCTCTCTCTTGTTCTTGTGTGAATATGGGCCCCCTTCCTCCTTGTCGTTCCCGACCCTCAATCCTATGTAGAGAATAATACATGTAACTTACTGTACAATGTCACAGGAAGGGGTATCACAAGTGCTGATATGGTGCATACAATAAGCGGCTGATTACTGTAACTGTAGACAGATCTTCTTTTACCTGTTTTCCTGTCGAAAAGTCCTTATGACAGATGCCACTGTATATCTGCTAAGATTTGGCTGAACTCTCAGTCCAGCCTCCCTCAGCGTCAATCCGTGGTTCACAACATGGTCCACTAGTGTTGCACGAATGTCATTTGATAAGTTTGGTCCTCTTCTTCTTTGTGCACGTTCTCCTCCTGATTCAGGTCTTCCTCGACCTCTGGCTCGGCCTCTGCCTCTTCCTCTACCTCCTTCTCCTCCTCTGTGTACTCCTCCTCTCACCCTCACTCTTCTTCTGACTCCTTCCATTTCGGTTGAAGGCAGGTGAACCTACCTGCTGCATTTTTATAGTGCTTAAACCTGATTGGTGTATCTACAATTTAGCAATCGTGTTTGTGCACCTGATGGCTGTGTTGGCTCATAGGTGTAACAGATTGGCTCATAGGTGTGGTAATTTGACAGTCAGTGCTTTGGAATTGCAAGGAAGTGACATCATGATATACTTCTGTGTCTGATGTATACAAGTGTGTTTAGTTTTTTGAAAATCACTGTGTGTAATGTTTTGCAAATAGTGTGAAGCTGACAATGTGCTTACAGTTGTGCAAATCTAGCCTTGTGTTTTGCTCCTTGAGTGTAAGGTTTTGCTAATTGTGGGAAAAGTTTAATTTTAGTGTGTAAGCAATCGTAAAAAACTAAGTACACAAGGGCGATTTTTTTAATGACAGCCACAGTGAAATGCTTATGTTTCTAATTCCAACAGTGCAGTAAGTGTCTGACATTGTGATGTTACACACTCCTGAATAAAATCCTGGGATATGGTGATTAACCTGGAACAAGCAAAGACAAGGGGGAGAAATAAACCATATTTAAGTGCTGGTTCAAGTTGCTGAAGCCACAACTACCTCTATTAATGTGCAATCGGTTTGTTAACAGTTTTGCATGTTTATATAGGCTTGTTCAAGTTGCTTACAGTAAGAGTATAATTACTTCTCATCTAATTGTAACTAGTAACACCAAACCCAATGGTGCAACACAGTAGGGGAAGTTAAAGTGACAAAAGAAAGTTAGCTAGCTAAACAGAATGCACAAATAACTTGGATGGCTAGCAAGCCTAGATTGAACAGAACACAGATGGCTGAATTTCCTACGTTTTTCATCAAATGTTGTTAAAATGTCTTACCTCCAAACGAGTCTGGCATGTTGAGTGTTTTCTCCTGCCATGCCAATTGAGTGAAACGCAATAAGGTGCTCTCTTTAGTCCCTGAAAACAAATGGGAAAAAACTATTTGCTACAATAGGTGGCTAGCAATTTCACCATTTCATGATTTAAAAACTGCCCTTGTCTTCACGATGAACACATTGCTGAATGTACGATTAGTTCGTTCGTTTAGTTGTTCATCCCTAAATAGCTGATAAGCAGGATAGCTAACTATCGCGTCCAACATAACATGTTAGCTAAGTTGGCAAAGGAACTACCGGTAACTCAACAGTTTAATTCAAAATTCACATGAAAGTAATTTTAAGATAATTTGGTGAATAAATAAAGTTATTCTTTATCCTTCTGGATATTTTTCTCCCAAGCGGGGACTTCTGTCTGCCAGCAAGCATGAGGATGAAAACAAACTAGACTGCCCAACCCACCTGAAATATACATGTCCTTATTTAGATAGGAAAGGAGGGTTATCACTAGTTACAATAGACACAAAGTAAAAATTGTCTTTACAGTCAAATCTTAAAAACAAAAATGTGATTTGTTTCAAAATGTGTTTTGTTTTGCAGAAATGCCTTCTGGAACATGTGAACTTTCATGTGCCTTAATAGCAAACTTGTATGCCATGTCCCTCACTTTGGAATTACTTTTGTCAAATGGACTGTGTCTTAAAGTGGAACTGACAGCATTTTAGCAACATGAAATCTGTTCAAATACACCCCCAAGAAGAATATTACACTTTTAAGAAATTCTGGCAAGCAAGCACTTAGATATGGTAATTTTCACATTTTCATAAATTCTTAGAATGTTTGGAAATTATGTACAGTGGGGCAAAAAAGTATTTAGTCAGCCACCAATTGTGCAAGTTCTCTCACTTAAAAAGATGAGAGAGGCCTGTAATTCTCATCATAGGTACACTTCAACTATGACAGACAAAATGAGGAAAGAAAATCCAGAAAATCACATTGTAGGATTTTTTATGAATTTATTTGCAAATTATGGTGGAAAATAAGTATTTGGTCACATACAAATAAGCAAGATTTCTGGCTCTCACAGACCAGTAACTTCTTCTTTAAGAGGCTCCTCTGTCCTCCACTCGTTACCTGTATTAATGGCACCTGTTTGAACTTGTTATCAGTATAAAATACACCTGTCCACAACCTCAAACAGTCACACTCCAAACTCCACTATGGCCAAGACCAAAGAGCTGTCAAAGGACACCAGAAACAAAATTGTAGACCTGCACCAGGTTGGGAAGACTGAATCTGCAATAGGTAAGCAGCTTGGTTTGAAGAAATCAACTGTGGGAGCAATTATTAGGAAATGGAAGACATACAAGACCACTGATAATCTTCCTCAATCTGGGGCTCCACGCAAGATCTCACCCGTGGGGTCAAAATGATCACAAGAACGGTGAGCAAAAATCCCAGAACCACACAGGGGACCTAGTGAATGACCTGCAGAGAGCTGGGACCAAAGTAACAAAGCCTACCATCAGTAACACACTACGCCGCCAGGGACTCAAATCCTGCAGTGCCAGACGTGTCCCCCTGCTTAAGCCAGTACATGTTCAGGCCGTCTGAAGTTTGCTAGAGAGCATTTGGATGATCCAGATGAGGATTGGGAGAATGTCATATGGTCAGATGAAACCAAAATAGAACTTTTTGGTAAAAACTCAACTCGTCGTGTTTGGAGGACAAAGAATGCTGAGTTGCATCCAAAGAACACCATACCTACTGTGAAGCATGGGGGTGGAAACATCATGCTTTGGGGCTGTTTTTCTGCAAAGGGACCAGGACGACTGATTCGTAAAGGAAAGAATGAATGGGGCCATGTATCGTGAGGTTTTGAGTGAAAACCTCCTTCCATCAGCAAGGGCATTGAAGATGAAACGTGGCTGGGTCTTTCAGCATGACAATGATCCCAAACACACCGCCCGGGCAACGAAGGAGTGGCTTCGTAAGAAGCATTTCAAGGTCCTGGAGTGGCCTAGCCAGTCTCCAGATCTCAACCCCATAGAAAATCTTTGGAGGGAGTTGAAAGTCCGTGTTGCCCAGCGACAGCCCCAAAACATCACTGCTCTAGAGGAGATCTGCATGGAGGAATGGGCCAAAATACCAGCAACATTGTGTGAAAACCTTGTGAAGACTTACAGAAAACGTTTGACCTCTGTCATTGACATAGAATTCCTTACAATTAAATGCCGACCGCATTATCTACCAAGAGAATTCTCCTCGATTATAATCACAGCCGTGTATTGTCCCACTCAAGCTGACACATCGACGGCACTGAAAGAAATCCATTGGACTCTATGTAAACTGGAAACCACATATCCTGAGGCTGCATTTATTATGGCTGGGGATTTTAATAAGGCTAATTTGAAAACAAGGCTCCCTAAATTTTACCAGCATATCGAATGTGCCGACCGGGCTGGTAAAATCCTTGATCATTGTTATTCTAACTTCCGTGATGCATAAAAGGCTATTCTCCGCCCTCCTTTCGGCAAGTCTGACCATGACTCCATTTTGTTGCTCCCAGCCTACAGACAGAAACTAAAACAGGAAACGCCCGTTCTCAGGTCTGTTAAACGCTGGTCCGACCAATCTGATTCCACGCTGCAAGATTGCTTCGAGCACGTGGACTGGGATATGTTCTGGATAGCATCTGACGACAACATTGATGTATACGCTGATTTGGCGAGCGAGTTTATTAGCAAGTGCATCGGTGATGTTGTACCCATAGCAACTATTAAAACCTTCCCCAACCAGAAACCGTGGATTGATGGCAGCATTTGCGCAAAACTGAAAGCGCGAACCACTGCTTTTAACCAGGGAAAGGCAACCGGAAACATGACTGAATACAAACAGTGCAGCTATTCCCTCCGCAAGGCAATCAAACAAGCTAAGCGTCAATATAGTGACAAAGTAGAGTCACAATTCAACGGCTCAGACACGAGAGGAATGTGGCAGGGTCTACAGTCAATCACGGACTACGAAAAGAAAACCAGCCCCGTCGCAGACCACGATGTCCTGCTCCCAGACAAACTAAACAACTTCTTTGCTCGCTTTGAGGACAATACACTGCCACCGACACGGCCAGCTACCAAAACCTGTGGGCTCACCTTCACCGCAGCCAACGTGAGTAAAACATTTAAATGCGTTAACCCTCACAAGGCTGCTGGCCCAGATGGCATCCCTGGCTGTGTACTCAGAGAATGCGCAGACCAGCTGGCTGGTGTGTTTACGGACATATTCAATCAATCCCTATCCCAGTCTGCTGTGCCCACATGCTTCAAGAGGGCCGCCATTGTTCCTGTTCCCAAGAAAGCTAAGGTAACTGAGCTAAATGACTATCGCCCCGTAGCACTCACTTCCGTCATCATGAAGTGCTTTGAGAAACTAGTCAAGTATCATATCACCTCCATCCTGCCAGACACCCTGGACCCACTCCAATTTGCTTAACGTCCCAATAGGTCCACAGACGACGTAATCGCAATCACACTGCATACTGCCCTAACCCATCTGGACAAGAGAAATACCTATGTAAGAATGCTGTTCATCGACTACAGCTCAGCATTTAACACCATAGTACCCTCCAAGCTCGTCATTAAGCTCGAGACCCTAGGTCTCGACCCAGTCTTGAGCAACTGGGTCCTGGACTTCCTGACGGGCCGGCCCCAGGTGGTGAGGGTAGGAAACAACATCTCCACCCTGCTGATCCTCAACACTGGGGCCCCACAAGGGTGCGTTCTCAGCCCTCTCCTGTACTCCCTGTTCACCCATGACTGCGCGGCCAAGCACGCCTCCAACTCAATCATCAAGTTTGCTGACGACACTACAGTGGTAGGCTTGATTACCAACAACGACGAGACGGCCTACAGGGAGGAGGTGAGGGCCCTTGGAGTGTGGTGTCAGGAAAATAACCTCTCACTCAACATCAACAAAACAAAGGAGATGATCGTGGACTTCAGGAAACGGCAGAGGGAGCACCCCCCATCCACATCGACGGGACAGTAGTGGAGAAGGTGGAAAGTTTTAAGTTCCTCGGCGTATACATCACGGACAAACTGAAATGGTCCACCCACACAGACAGCGTGGTGAAGAAGGCGCAACAGCGCTTCTTCAACCTCAGGAGTCTGAAGAAATTTGGCTTGTCACCAAAAACACTCACAAACTTCTACAGATGCACAATCGAGAGCATCCTGTCGGGCTGTATCACCGCCTGGTACGGCAACTGCTCCGCCCACAACTGTAAGGCTCTCCAGAGGGTAGTGAGGACTGCACAATGCATCACCGGGGGTAAACTACCTGCCCTCCAGGACACCTACACCACCCGATGTCACAGGAAGGCCAAAAAGATCATCAAGGACAACAACCACCCGAGCCACTGCCTGTTCACCCCGCTATCATCCAGAAGGCGAGGTCAGTACAGGTGCATCAAGCTGGGACCGAGAGACTGAAAAACAGCTTCTATCTCAAGGCCATCAGACTGTTAAACAGCCATCACTAACATTGAGTGGCTGCTGCCAACATACTGACTTAAATCTCTAGCCACTTTAAATAATAGGAATTGGAATTAACAAATGTATCACTAGCCGCTTTAAACAATTCTGTATATAATGTTTACATATCCGGCATTACTCATATCAAATGTATACACTGTACTCTAAACCATCTACTGAATCTTGCCTATGCCGTTCGGCCATCGACTCAAATCTCTAGCCACTTTAATAATTATAATTGGATGAAATAAATGTATCACTAGCCACTTTAAACAATGCCATTTATATAATGTTTACATATCCTACATTACTCATCTCATATGTATATACCGTACTCCATACCTTCTACTGCTCCTTGCCTACGCCGGTCAGCCATCGCTCATCCATATAATTATATGTACATACTCGTATTCATTCCTTTACTCTTGTGTGTATAAGGTAGTTGTTGTGAATTTGTTAGATTACTTGTTAGATACTTTTGCATGGTCGGAACTAGAAGCACAAGCATTTCGCTACACTCGCATTAACATCTGCTAACCATGTGTATGTGACAAATGCAATTTGATTTGATTTGATTTACCCCTTGACTTATTCCAAATTTTGTTACAGCCTGAATTCAAAATTGATAAAATATATTTTTTTCACCCATCTAAGCACAATACCCCATAATGAAAAAGTGAAAATAATGAATAATAATTTTTGAAATGTTTGCAAATGTATTGAAAATGAAATACAGAAATTACAGCTTTTTTTTTATCCTGAAAATCTCCCAGTGCTTAATGACTACGAGCATGCCCATAACATGATGCAACCACCACTATGTTTGAAAATATTGAGAGTGGTACTAGTGTTGAATTTCCCCAAACATAAAACTTTGTATTCAGGCCAAAAAGTTAATTGCTTTACCACATTTTGTGGCGTACTACTTTAGTTCCTTGTTGCAAAGGAACAGGCTTCCTCCTTTTCCCTCTGTCAGTTAGGTTAGTATTGTGGAAGAACTAAAATGTTGTTTATCCATCCTCAGTTTTATCCTATCACAGCCATTAAACTCTGTAACTGTTTTAAAGTCACGATTGGCCTCATGGCGAAATCCCTGAGTGGTTTCCTTCTTCTCCGGGAACTGAGTTAGGAAGGACGCCTGTATCTTTGTAGTGACTGGGTGTATTGATACACCATGCAAAGTGTAAATAATAATAAGTTAAACTTCACCATGCTCAAGGGGATATTCAATGTCTGCTTTTTTTTTTTTACACATCTACCAATATGTTCCATCCTTTGCGAGACATTGGAAAACCTCCCTGGTCTTTGTGGTTAAATCTTTGTTTGAAATTCACCGCTGAGTCCATGCACCTTATTATGTGACTTGTTAAGCACATTTTTACTCCTGAACGTATTTAGGCTTGCCATAACAAAGGGGCTGAAAACTTATTGACTCAAGACATTTCAGCTTTTCATGTTAAATTAATTTGTAAAAATTTCAAAAAATATAATTCCACTTTTACATTATGCGGTATTGTGTGTAGACCAGTGACAAACAAATCTCAATGTAATCAATAAAAAATTATGTCTATACCACAACAAAATGTTGAAAAAATCAAGGGGTGAATACTTTCTGAAGGCACTGTACATTAGGATGAAGTAGCTTAGGCCTTCACTTAGTTAGATTGCATCATGTCACATTTCAGTATTAGGTATCAATGATTATAAACTGGGTTGTTTCAGCCCTGAATGCTGATTGGCTGAAAGCTGTGGTATATTAGACCATATACCACGTATATGACAAAACATGTATTTTTACTGTTCTAATTACATTTGTAACCAGTTTATAATAGCAATAAGGCTTTGTGGTGTATGGCCAATATACCATGGCTAAGGGCTGTATCCAGACACCCGGCGTTGTGTCATGCGTAAGAACAGCCCTTAGCGTGGTATACTGGCAATATCCCTCACCCCCTCGTGCTTTATTGCTTAAATATAAAACTGTTATCTTGAACATCAGTGTCATTTAATAATATGCACGGGTGTGACAGTTGTATGATTTAATCACAATGCAAGCCTACTTATTAGAAGAAAAACAACATTAGCAGCCATAATGCAATATTAGCTTCACAGTGAAACACCATTATTCTGTTTATTAATAATTTTTAAACAGTCAGGAAGGTAGCTTATTTGTTTACTTATCTAAAAAAAATAACGGCCCACTGGGCAGCAGCATGCAATGCCCCCCGGACTGAAGAGGCAGAAAAATAGGAGAAATGTGGTAGACCCTCTGTGAAATTAAACATTTCTCGAGGTAGGAATATCGAAAAAATATATGATCAATGCCTCATTCGAGAGACAGCAACCTCCCGCGTTATGACATTGGCCAGTATTGAAATCGGGCATGTATGATAGATGTCTTCTCGATCTAAAAGTGATCTAAAAGTACCTATACACTTCCAGAGTAGGCAGAGTGGATTTATCACAGTGCTACGTAACACCGGCTGTATTTCGGCCTGTGTGAACGGCAGAGCTCATGATACACATGAAAACTGAATGAGATACCCAAAAAACAATATAACATTCAAAATGGGTGAATATTTCCTTTAATATGGCTCTACTCTATTATGGCTTGGCTTGTCAGAAGAGAGATGATCTATTTGCACGCTAGAGCAGGTAATTAGGTTCTTTCACATTTAGAGCACAAGATGAGCTGTTATCTCCAGCACCTGAGCACCTCCCACACACCCCCACCCTCCCCTAGCTCCCCCCTCATCTCCCACTGGTAATATGCAAGGCCGTCAGGCTGCATGTCACCACATTAGTCTCAATGTCTGCAACCAGAGCTACAGCTCCTGGAAGGAGCCTCCCACCGATCTGCTTCATAAAGGTCTGCCTATGGCTACAGCTATAGCCACAGTACTACAGCCATTACCATTACAGTTACAGCTACAGTTATAGCCACAGTATACAGCTACCGTTACAGCTACAGTTATAGCCACAGTGCTACAGCCATTAATGTTACAGTTACAGTTACAGCTACAGTATACAGCTCCGACGAACCATCAAACAGGCAAAGCGTCAATACAATATCGAATCGTACTACACCGGCTCTGAAGCTCGTCGGATGTGGCAGGGCTTGCAAACTATTACAGACTACAAAGGGAAGCACAGCCAAGAGCTGCCCAGTGACAAAGCCTACCAGACGAGCTAAATAACTTCTATGCTCGCTTCGAGGCAAGTAACACTGAAACATGCATGAGAGCATCAGCTGTTCCCGACGACTGTGTGATCACGCTCTCCTCGGCCGATGTGAGTAAAACCTTTAAACAGGTCAACATTCACAAGGCCGCAGGGCCAGACGGATTACCAGGACGTGTACGCCGAGCATGCGTTGACCAACTGACAAGTGTCTTCACTGACATTTTCAACCTGTCCCTGACCGAGTCTGTAATACCAACATGTTTCGAGCAGACCACCATAGTCCCTGTGCCCATGAACAGGTAACTACCGACCCGTAGCACTCACGTCTGTAGCCATGAAATGCTTTGAAAGGCTGGTCATGGCTCACATCAACACCTTTATCCCAGAAACCCTAGACCCACTCTAAGTTTCACACCGCACCAACAGATCCACAGATGATGCAATCTCTACGACTTCAACACCATCATTAAGTTTTCTGATGACACAACAGTGGTAGGCCGACAACGATGAGACAGCCTATAGGGAGGAGGTCAGAGACCTGACCGTGTGGTGCAAGGACAACCTCTCCCTCAACATAAGCAAGACAAAGGAGATTTTTGTGGACTACAGGAAAAGGAGGACCGAGCATGCCCACATTCTCATCGACGGGGCTGTAGTGGAGCAGGTTGAGAGCTTCAAGTTCCTTGGTGTTCACATCACCAACAAACTAACATGGTCCAAGCACACCAAGACAGTCGCGAAACCTATTCCCCCTCAGGAGACTGAAAAGATTTGGCTTGGTTCCTCAGATACTCAAAAGGTTTTACAGCTGCACAGAGGGTAGTGCGAACGGCCCAGTACATCACCGTGGCCAAGCTTCCTGCCATCCAGGACCTCTATACCAGGCCGTGTCAGAGGAAGGCCCTAAAAATTGTTAAACACTCCAGCCACCCTAGTCATAGACTGTTCTCTCTGCTACCGCACGGCAAGCGGTATCGGAGCGCCATGTCTAGGTCCAAGAGGCTTCTAAACAGCTTCTACCCCCAAGTCATAAGACTCCTGAACAGCTAATCAAATGGCTACCCAGACTATTTGCACCCCCTCCCTCTTCTACGCTGCTCCTGCTCTCTGTTATTATCTATGCATAGTCACTTTAATAACTCTACCTACATGTACATATTACCTCGACACCGGTGCCTCCACACATTGACTCTGTACCGGTACACCCTGTATATAGCCCCGTTATTGTTATTCACTGCTGCTCTTTAATTATTTGTTATTCTTATCTCTTACTTTTTGGGGGGGGGGGGGGTATTTTCTTAAAACTGCATTGTTGGTTAAGGGCTTGTAAATAAACATTTCACTGTAAGGTGTATACCTGTTGTATTCAGCGCATGTGACAAATAAAATTTGAGTTGATGCCTGATATTACTGTACATACCTTTTTGTTATTGTAAGGGCCCTTTTTAATGTCGCACACTTCCTTCTCCTTCTGCATTCCCCCTCATAAACATCCCCTGCCCCCTTACCTATTCCCTGTCCACTGTATCCATGTGGAAGAGTTAGGTTACTGAAAAATTGTCCCATGAAAATCCTAATCAATCCTATGATGTTAAACACCGATATTGAATTTATATTGTCACAGACATTGTAATATTACGGTCTTCTACCAGCATATTGGAATATTTATGATCTTTTCATCTGTTGATTTGTCAATGTTGTACATCCCAGCTACTGTAGGCTACATGTTTTCATTGGACTAGCATGGCTATTCATGTCCTCTTTTGTTAATTTGTACTTTACAGAGGAGTTGGTGTATAAGGGCAGCACAACATTTCATTTATGGATGTTTGTTTCTTTATTAGGTATATCATGTTTTTTTGTTTTATGATATTTTGACAATATTTTACTGTTAGTTTCCAAGTGCACGTCATGTACTAACTGTACGTAACGCCTGGCAGTCTTTTATGAAAGTTGTCTAGCCCAGGTCCATAGGCTTTACTGTACATTGCATTATACATTTTACACTGTACATTATACAGATAAACAGATACTATATATTGTTATCAAACAAGATGATTGTTATTCTTATTTGCATATTAGGGTAGCACAGTATTTGTTCATGGAAGTTTTTGCTGTCTTTATCAGAGAATAAAAGATCAACACCAACCCTGATCTGGTCACACTACCGTTACAGCTACAGTTATAGCCACTGTACTACAGCTACCCTTACCACCACAGTTACAGCAGTGGCGGTTGGTGCCGTTTACAATTACTTTTTTTCATGAGTATGGTCTTATTTCTATTACAGCATATTTTCACGACTTCAGCCGAAGTTGGTGTCTCTCCTTGTTCGGGCGGTTTACAGCGGTCGACGTCACCGGTCTTCTTGCCGCCATCGATCCATTGTTCATTTTCTGTTGGTTTTGTCTTCTTTTTACACACCTGGTTTTCATTCCCATGGTTACATGTTTTGTTTGTTTGTGTTAATTTGTTTCTGTGTTTTCGAGTGGTTGTTTTTCCCACTCATGTATTGAATTTATTAGTAAAGCTTATGAATACTCATCTTCGTTGTCCTGCGCCTGACTCTGCCTTACCGGCATCATGGAGAACCTTGACAGAATCACGCACCACTCATGGAGTCAGCAGGATCACCCAGCCCTCTTCTACCAGTCGAGGAGCGCCTTCAGCAGCATGCGACAATGTTGCAGAGTCTCGGTAATGCAGAGTATGGAGCGATGGGAGAGAGGAAGTTTTTCAGCGCCTCTACCATCATCACAACCTACCACTCCACAACCCACACAACTGTCCACTCCTCCTTCATCTGGTCCCAGTGGGACCAGTATGATGAGTATGATGGGACGGCTGCCGTTCACCCGGCTCCTTCGGGACGCGAGAGCGTGTCCGCCCTCGTCTCCTGTCTATCCGGGAAAGCCCTGGAGTGGGCCAACGCCGTATGGGGAGAGGAAGGAACGGCGTTGGACCACTACGAGGAGTTCAGCGGCGGGTAGAGCGGCGGGTGAACGCTTGTTCCACCTCAGACAGGAGACGAGGAGCGCACAGGACTTTGCGCTAGTTCCGAACTCTGGCCGCCGACGCGGGATGGAATGACAGGGCCCTGATTGACCATTATAGATGTAGTCTGCACGAGGACGTCTGGTGGGAGCTGGCATGCAGAGACACTACCCTCTCCTTTGACCAGCTGGTGGACATGTCCATTCGGCTGGATAACCTGCTGGCCACCCGTGGACGTCCGAATCGGGGTCTGTCATTTCCATCCCCCAGCACCTCTGCTCCGACGCCTATGGAGTTGGGAGGTACTGCATTTAGGGAGGCCGGAGGAGGGGTAATTCCCTGCACCCTCTGTGGCTGCAGAGGGCACGCTGCTGGTCGGTGCAGGGAGGGTTCCTCAGGGAGTCGAGGCAGCAGGCAGGGCACTATTGGGCCACCCCAGGTGAGTAGGCACCAGACTCACCCAGAACCCCCTGTTGCTCACATATTTTTGTTTGTTGATTTTCCTGATTTGTCCCCGCATTCCCAGCATAAGGCACTAGTCGATTCAGGTGCTGCTGGGAATTTTATTGATTGTTTATTTGCTCATAGTTTAGGGATCCCCATTATTTATTTTGATATGCCCTTCCCTGTGCATGCCTTAGATAGTCGACCATTAGGGTCAGGGCTGATTAGGGAGGCTACCGCTCCACTAAGAATGGTTACGCAGGAGGGTCATGAGGAGAGAATCAGTTTATACATCATTGATTATCCTGCGCTACCCTGGTTGGCCTATCATAACCCCATTATTTCGTGGCAACAGAGGGCTCTCAAGGGATGGTCACGAGAGTGCTCGGGGAGATGTGTAGGTGTTTCCATCGGTGCATCTACGGTGGAAAGTCCAGACCAGGTCTCCACCGTGCACATCCCCTCTAAATATGCCGATTTGGCTCTCGACTTCTGTAAAAAGAAGGCTACTCAATTACCACCCCATCGACGGGGGGATTGTGCGATAAATCTCCTGGTAGACGCAGCACTTCCCAGGAGTCACGTGTATCCTCTGTCACAGCAGGAGACGGAGGCTATGGAAACATATGTCTCCGAATCTCTGGGGCAGGGATACATTCAGCCCTCCACATCACCTGCCTCCTCAAGTTTATTTTTTGTGAAGAAGAAGGATGGAGGTCTGCGCCCGTGTATTGACTATCGAGGTATCAATCAGATCACTGTGAGGTACAGCTACCCGCTGCCTGTCATAGCCAGTGCGATCGAGTCAATGCACGGGGCGCGCTTTGTCACAAAATTGGATCCCAGGAGCGTGTACAATCTGGTGCGTATCCGGGAGGGGGACGAGTGGAAGACGGCATTTAGTACCACCTCAGGGCACTATGAGTACCTCGTCATGCCGTACGGATTAATGAATGCTCCATCAGTTTTCCAGGCATTTGTAGACGAGATTTTCCAGGACTTGCTCGGGCAGGGTGTAGTGGTGTATATCGACGACATTCTGATTTACTCCGCTACACGCTCCGAGCATGTGTCCCTGGTGTGCAAGGTGCTTGGTCGACTGTTGGAGCATGACCTGTACATCAAGGCTGAGAAATGTCTGTTCTCTGAAGGTGTGGAGACATTGGCTTGAGGGGGCTAAACACCCTTTTCTCATCTGGACCGACATCCAGGCGGCGAGGAGACTGAACCCTCGCCAGGCAAGGTGGGCTATGTTTTTTCACCCATTTTGTTTTCACCCTATCCTACAGACCAGGTTCCAAAAACACTAAGGCAGACACACTGTCCCGGATGTTTGACACAGAGGAGCGGTCCATAGATCAGGCCTCTTGCCTGGTGGCACCGGTGGTGTGGGAGTTGGACGCGGAAAACGAGCAGGTGTTACGTACAGAGCCCACTCCACCTCAGTGTCCAGCTGGGTGTATGTACGTTCCGTCTGCTGTACGCGACAATCTGTTCTATTGGGCCCACACGTCACCCTCCTCTGGTCATCCTGGCATGGACGGACAGTGCGCTGTCTGAGTGGGATGTACTAGTGGTCCACCTTAGCTAAGGACGTGAGGGTTTATGTTTCCCCCTGCTCGGTGTGCACCCAGTGCAAGGCGCCTAGGCACCTGCCCAAAGGGAAGTTATAACCCCTACCCATTCCACAGCGGCCTTGGTCACACCTGTCGGTGGACTTTTTGACGGATCTTCCGCCGTCACAGGGTAACACCACGATCCTGGTAGTTGTGGATCGGTTTTCTAAGTCCTGCCGCCTCCTTCCTTTGCCCGGTCTCCCTATGGCCTTACAGACTGCGTAGGCCCTGTTCACCCATGTCTTCCGGCAATATGGGGTGCCTGAGGATATAGTTTCTGATCGGGGTCCCCAGTTCACGTCCAGGGTTTGGAGGGCGTTTATGGAACGTCTGGGGGTCTCGGTCAGCCTTACCTCAGGTTTTCACCCCGAGAGTAACGGTTAGGTGGAAAGAGTCAACCAGGATGTGGGTAGGTTTCTGCGGTCCTATTGCCAGGACCAGCTGTGGGAGTGGACAGTTTTCATCCCCTGGGCAGAGATGGCCCAAAACCCACGGCGCCACTCCTCCACTGGCCTCTCCGCTTTCCAGTGCGTACTGGGGTACTAGCCAGTTCTGGCACAGTGGCATCAGAGCTAGATTGAGGCTCCTGCGGTGGATGAATGGTTTAAGCGCTCGGAGGAGACCTGGGAGGCCGCCCATGTGCAACTGCAATGAGCTGTGAGGTGGCAGACGGCGAGCGCCGACCTCCACCGCAGTGAACACCGGGGGACAGGGTCTGGCTCTCGACCCGAAACCTGCCCCTCCGCCTGCCCTGCCGGAAGCTGGGTCCGCGGTATGTGGGGAGTCCTGAGGAGATTGAACAAGGTATGTTATAAGTTACAGCTTCCCCCAGATTACCGCATTAACTCCTCGTTCCATGTGTCTCTCCTCAGGCCGGTGGTGGCTGGTCCACTCCAGGAGTCTGAGGTGCGGGAGGTTCCTCCGCCTCCGCTGGACATCGAGGGGGGCCCCGGCGTATACTGTCCGAGCCATCATGGACTCAAGGCGTACCTCGTGGAGTGGGAGGGGTACGGTCCGGAGGAGAGATGCTGGATGCCGGTGAGAGACACCTTCATTGCTGCGGAGGTTTCACCGTCTCCACCCGGATCGCCCTGTGCCTCGTCCTCTGGGTCGTCCCCGAGGTCGGTGTCGGCACGCTGCTGGAGCCGCGCGTCAAGGGGGGGGGTACTGTCACGACTTCAGCTGAAGTTGGTGCCTCTCCTTGTTCGGGTGGTTTTCGGCGGTCGACGTCACCGGTCTTCTAGCCGCCACCGATCCATTATTCATTTTCTGTTTGTTTTGTCTTCCTTTTACACACCTGGTTTTCATTCCCATGATTACATGTTCCTTATTTAACCCTCTGTTTCCTCATGTTTTTGTGTGTGATTGTTTGTGTTAATTTGTTTCCGTGTTTTCGAGTGGTTGTTTTTCCCACTCATATATTGCATTTTTGAGTAAAGCTTATGAATACTCATCTTCGTTGTCCTGCGCCTGACTCTGCCTTACCGGCATCACGGAGAACCTTGACACATATTGGATGACTGTCATTCATATTCCATTCACCCAGTTCAATGTAACATCGATAGGTTTAGGCTACTACATGATACTCAAATTTTCCCTGTACCCATCATGAGGTTGTTACAACCTAGCCTGTGAATGAAAGTTTACAACGTAGGTGCACAGTTCGAGTGAATTTTGAGTAATCAAGGTGAAAATGACACATTAATACCGGTTTGCACACTATTGCCTGCATCTAGCTGATCTAGGGTGTAATCATTAGTCCAACAGTTCCAAATTAGTTTATTTTGGACAAATTCAGTTTCTTTCCATTTGCTCCTTTTTAAGAAATGTTTTTCAACAGAATCAGCGGAATGAATACAACACTGATCACAAGCAAACAGTTAACTTTTATAGCAGCCACATAAAAACAGCATGATCGCTTTGGTCGTTGTGCTGTGTATATATAATTCCTTCTCGCAACTATCTACACGCTCTCCTCCTCTCACCTTTTCCCTCTGCTTGTGGACTTCAGTGCACAACACATCAGCTGTCTGTGACCAGGCGAAAAAAACTTTCCAAGCCAAACCTTCATCACGACCGCTAACCGCTACACACAGCCTACATCGTTGTATACATCATAGTAAACTACAACTACTAGAACTAGTTTGTTAGTAAAACTGCTACAATCATGCAGTACAGTGTACAGTCAGAAAGCAGTTTAGCAGTTACACTGGTGGCAATAAATTAATAAAACCAAAAGCTTACCTTGACTTGGAACAATTCCAGTGTTGGATAGCCATAGCCAACTAGTTAACATAGCATCCCTCTCTGTTTGAGACTGGTGTTTGAGTAGGATAAACTAGCTAGCTGCATTTGCTACAGTAGATAAGTGAAAGTGAAAGTAAAAAAATAGCAAGCTCTCTCTCTCCCTCTTGTTTAGCCTTCATTTTGGAAGAAATGAATTTGTTCAACTATTGTCTTTGTCTTTTTGAGTCAACCTCTCACAACATTTTATGCACTGCAGTGCTAGCTAGCTGTAGCTTTTGCTTTCAGTACTATATTAATTCTCTGTCATGATCGTCTGAAGGAGAGGACCAATGCACAGCGTGTGTTGAGTTCCACATCTTTATTTAAATGAAACTCACAAATAAACACAGCACAAAGCTCTGACACGGTGTAGCGCACATACACCCAAACACAGTATAATCACCCACGACCCAGGTGGGGGAATGAACAAACTATATAGGATTCCCAATTAGAGGCAACGAACAACAGCTGCTTCTAATTGGGAACCACACAAAACCAAAACATAGAAAACTCTAGAAACCCCTAGTCACGCCCTGACCTAACACATCATAGAGAACCCAGAGGGCTCTCTATGGCTAGGGCGTGACATTCTCTGATCCTTTGATTGTGTGAACAACATGTCAGTTCTTGCTGCAAGAGCTCTGATAGGTTGGAGGATGTCCTCCAGAAGTTGTCATAATGACTGTGTAAGTCTATGGAAGGGGGTGAGAACCATGAGGCTCCTAGGTTTTGTACTTAAGTCAATGTACCCAAAAGAGGACAGAAACTAGCTGTCTTCCGGCTACAGCATGGTGCTACCCTACAGAATGCTGCTGAGGCTCTGATTCACTGAAGAGGATGGTGCTCCCCTTCCTCCTTCACTGAGTTACATCCTCTAACCTACTTTACACTTCTCATTTCCTCCATTATAGCCCTGAAAATATACATGAAGGGAACGTGAGGCCACGCTCTATTAGACCCTGTCAAATACCATTAGTATTCAAAGGGAAATTAACTAAGAGGAAAAAAATGACAGAGTTTATTTTTCTGTGTCTGCTGCTTGTAATGTTATTTACAACACCAGCCTTTGGAATTAGCATTGCATTGTGTCAGAGGTCTGAACAACAAATTCCCTACAGCATCAGGCTATTAATTGTGTTTATTAATTTGCTTGCATCCCTTGGCCCCTGTTTTCCCATTACGAGGGAGAGAGGCTCTTAACCTGTGTTTAAGGAGCGTTATGTATCGCCAGCATCACACACACACACCATCATTAACATTCTAGTGTGAGGCTAAACTCTTTTAACAGAGCAGTACAATGATTAAACCTGTCCTCATCAGTGAGACCGACCGACGTACACAAGGGATGCCAGAGTCATTAAAAGCTCTAATAGTATATCATTTCCTCTAGATAATCAAATTGAATAATGGAGTCGATGGTAAACGCCTGTGGCTGAGGTCATATTAACCAGGCTCTGAGGACTGTCTCTACGCCTCCTACTGACCTCAGGCCTATTGAATGACCTGGAGTGTTAAGTATAGTAATACAGAGGCAGTATGGGGAGGGGCACAAAACACCTATATCTCCTATACCTCTGACTACAACAGCTATGGGAATTTTCTGCTATATTCATGATATTTGTTGGTAAAATCTACATAGACATTCAAAATGTGTATCTTTTACAAAAATGTGAAAGTGCCTTTAGACTGGATCTAACACTTTGGGAGTGCATCCAAGCACGTCCTACCCACTCCCACCACCTCCATGTACCTTCTCTAAGACTGACATGGTAAATATCGGTCTCTCTCCCTCACTGAGACTGTAGAGCAGTGTGTAGCAGGCAGAGCGGGCAAGCATGAGCCCAGGGCTGACCTGATTGGCAGCAGGGCTTATTTGACATGTCATGTTGAATCTAACAAGGCTTTGCTCTAATGGGATTTGAGCTCTCTCTCTCTCTCTCTCTCTCTCTCTCTCTCTCTCTCTCTCTCTCTCTCTCGAATGGTTGGTTGGCCACGGCACTGGAGTGATACTGCTCGAATGCATCCCTGTTATGCTTATACGCTGACCCAATGCTTTCTTTCTTCTTTCCCTCTCTCTCTCTCTCTCTCTCTCTCTCTCTCTCTCTCTCTCTCTCTCTCACACACTCACACTCACACACACAGCATGATCAGAGGATGACGATTGCATTACGGCCTGTTGGGTTTATGATGAGTCCATGCAGACAAACAAAAGGCCAAGAAAGTGTATAAAATCACATGGTCATATCCCTGGCTGAAATGCTCATGTTTGGCTGCCACCCTGTCATGCCATTTGATGCCAGCTGTGGGATCAGGGCCTTTAAGCCAATGGCATTGCAATGTAAGCCCATACTGACCATTACAGGCCCAGTGATGTCATCAGGCTGGCCTGAGAAAGCTCTGTTGTGACTGAATAATCCCCAAAGCCTCTTCATTATGCCATCTAAGCTCACTCTGATGTGATTGCGTTGGCATTGGTCCTCTACTGGATGAATGACTCTGAGGTATCACTTGAATCTGAAGGGAGAAGTCTATGACAACATGTGGAGATCAGATCACCAGTCACAAAGGTAATCACAGCACTGCTTATCCACTGTGTGGACATAGTGGTACCTTCCCATGAAACCGGGATAGAACGTTTATCGAACAGCCTTTCTACAAACTAACTTGACGTCAAGTTACCTTTCAAAGTACTGTTCTCCTCCTTTTTATTCACATTTTTGTGAGTTCACAACTCATGAGAGGTTCATATCAGAAAAAATAAGTCTGTCTATCTATTTATTTAGCCTTGCTCTCTGTGCCTTTGATAGTCTCGTTAAGAATGTAACAGACACCTATCTGATCATCTGGTCTTCACCCAGACAATAACAGCTCTTTATCCTCTGTTCTCTTTCATGTCGGACTCAGAGATTTTGAAGCGACTCTTGGACATAGTTGTTTTCATTAAAGTTTTTATAGCAAAGAATCTCCTTGATCATGGAATATGAAGATATGTTTATCAAATCACATCAAATCATCAAATCAAACATTGAGAGTCCAACTCCAATTAGTCTCCTCATCAGTGACCCCTGACCTCTAACGACCAGCCTCTGAGGTAATCTTAACCTCAAACATGCCTCCTTACCTGAACTCCTACATCACCCACAGGATGATAAGAATGTGTTTGAAGAGAGGATAAAGGAGTTGAGAGTAGAATGTGAATTTAATTAAAGAGTAAAGTTGGACCATTTTAGTTAAATCCATTTTAATGTAGCAGGATAGAGATAAGACCTGTGATTGTGTGGTTGTTATACTTGGTCAATGTGTTAGTGGAGGATTATGATCTGTAAAGTCAAAAGACATGGAGGATTTATCCCAGTAGTTCTTTATCCTGCGAGAGAGAGAGAGAGAGAGAGAGAGAGAGAGAGAGAGAGAGAGAGAGAGAGAGAATTTAAGAGGATGCGTCGTTTTTTTAAAGACCACCTCTTCATGTGTGTGTCTGTGAGAATTTCTCCATGTCCCAGCCAACTTTATGGTTGTTGAAATTGAACCAGTCCGAGCATCTATCTGGTTGTCTGGATCTCATCCAACACTAACACCTGCAATTACACACTTGTTCACTTGTTCACTTGTCAATCTGGTCTTCTAGCTGCAAATGCAACACAACTAGGAACATTTCCATGTGTCATCACCGGTTGTGGTTCACGGCAGCAACCTCTGTACCGTGGTAAAATAATGGTGAGGGAGCCCCATCATGTCATCAGTAGACTGACAACTCTCTCTTTCTCTCTCTCTACTTCTCTCTTTCTCACTCTCCTACTCTCTTCCCCTCCCCCCTTAGGGCATGGGATTGACCAACAAGAGAAAAGAGACTTCATCAACCGCTACCACTGGTCTATGACAGTATTAGGATGGAGTGATATCATCAATTTAAATGTGAAAGAGGATGATCTCGATACCAAGAATATGACATTCTCATGGTATGAAAGGTCGTTAACATAGCAGAGTGATACGAGAACATGATGTTAGTGATATGAAAGTGGAACCATATGTGTTAATCCAGCCTGGATGGCAGCGTGTGAATTATTGTGACACATAAATGACAGACAGTGATTTCCTAAAAAGGGGTGAAATCAATTTGAGACAGGCAGAGCTAGGAAGCCCTGTTTTGACCCACATTCCCATCATCCCCCGGCTGTGGCATTAAATCCAGTCCAACCCGAGGGCTGGAATAAATCTGCATTCAATTAAAGGATTAACCACTGTTTAAACATGGCTTCCTCTTTTCACTGCTAATCTTCCAAGTGGGTGTCCCTGTCTGTGGCTCCAACAGACGAATGTGTGCCGCTTGCCTAATAAAAATAAATTTCTAGTCAGAGTGTTTGGCGATGTCAGGACCCATGGTCACATTACTACTCGTACTGCAATCAGGAAGAAAGGGGATTTTTTTTTTTGACCATCTGACAAGAAGAAATGTGTACGCGCTTAAAACGTCAGTCAATACATTTACTTTTCTGTCGTGGAGTAGAGAAAAGAGCTGGGGGAGGACTGATGCCCGTTAGATTGAATGTCAGAAAGCAGACTTGCTCTTTGCTAATTCTGCTATGTTTTTCTCTAGTTTAGTCTCACACACATCTGACCCCGTCACATATTCACCCCACAAGTGTTATTTCCTCAGTATGTAACACAATGGAATGTTACTCTTGTTTTCCATGTTTGTGTAGAAAAAAGACATGGGCCATCTGTTATCAGCAGGCATATGATATGGCCTCTTTCTTATCAGCTGAAGAGCACTACACACACACAGCGGTCTGTACGTTACAAGGTCTGTCTGTGAAAGCCACTTATCTCAGTAATTCACGGGGTTGCGGGGGTGTGAAATGGTCGACTGACTGTATGTGGCAGACTGAAGAATTAATTTCAGGCTCTGCCATTCATATTTCACTACACAGTCTAACACACTGTCTGTCTAAGCACTGGCACTCTGACATCGCCATGACATCTCGAAGTGCACAATGTATGACAGCTCCTCCAGAGATTTGTGTGGGTTTACTGTAATATATTGAATAGATAAACCGATAACTGGAAGTGTATTTGTTCTTGTTTGAGTATGTTTGTATGTATGTGAGGGTATGCATGTCTGCCTGTTGAATGTTTGGGCTGTATGTGAGGACAGAATGACAGGCACCTGTGTGTGTGTGTGTGCTTGCGTGCACACGCACACACAAACAAATTCCCCCAGATCCTTTCATCACCATGCCGATGAGAATCCATGGTGCTGTCCTGTCCTTCAAGTGGAACAGCACGGCAGCACTTCATCAACAGCTAATTAATAGGGTCCCTGGTAAGCATGTCTACATCCCAGGATAGAGGGAAAACTGTCACATTTTAGTTAGTTTTCCAATAAGACGTGCGAGAAATGGAGGCCTCAAACACACTAACACACACTAACACAGGCTAACAGACACACACACAATACGGTCCTCCCCACAAGAAACCTAGTGGATCTGTCTGTGCATACAGATATTTCCTCTGTAAGACATTTTTTAAATGAATCCATGTTGGATTGGCTGGCTCTATGAGTTCAAAGAGCTCTGTATCAATGCTCAGTGAGAGTGTGGTGAAAGCTATAGTAGGTTTATAGGATTACCAGAGGTCTATCTGTGCTCTCTGAAATGACCCCACTCTTCCAACAGGACCCCCCACAGTGGCTAACAAAACACAACTCTGATTCTGGAACATTAGAAGAAAACATTTTAACTCATTTCTTTAGCCCTTTCGCAATATTCCCCTTGAAGAGAAGGATCGATGGCTCAGCGGCTCACTGTAATGGCCAATCAATAGGAGGCAGTGGAAACAGAGTGATGGATGAGCCTAGGTTAGAGTGGTTGGGCTCTGGCAGGCAGGGACACTCCTAGACAGACCCTTCCTGGGTTCAAATAGTATCTGTTTTCTTCCAAATACTTTGAGCGTTTTCACTTAGTCTAACTGAAGTGCTAGATGGGCAGGGTTTAAACGTTTGGGACTATTCCATTGGTTCCATTGCGCCAGGGAAGCTACATCAGGCACAACTTTAATACGTTTCAAGTATTTGAGAGAAAACAAACACTATTTCAACCCAGGTGTGAAGCCTAGGCCTGTTTTCACCCCTCATACCCCTCACAAAACCCTTAGAGAGAAGGAGGAGAGTAGCTAAAGGTCTGTGGATGAGTGTTTGAAACCAAAGGGACTCTGTCTTGTAGCAGTGTTGATCATTTGACAGTCAGTGGGGGTCCAGTGTCAGTAAACTATAGCAGAGGGAGAGAAAGGGGGTCTTATAGTGATGGTTTGAAGATGATGGGGAAGCAGTAGTAAATATAAATACAACATATTTGCTTTGTAGAGTGGTTGTTCTGTCTTCTGTTTATATGTTGACTTCAAACACCTCCTCAGAAGACGACAATACAAAAATGCCTTGTGGCCATAATGCAGAGGAACCGATTCTCCATTGTGTGCGTAGGTCAGAGAGTTACAGAGAGCAAAGAGGTTGTGGGAGTGAAGAAGTGAACTTTAACAGTTGGCATCCACACTGTAGAATCCACACTGTAGAATCAACTATGAACTTTTAAACAAATGCCTTTGAAAATAAATGCAAACCGCCTATATGCCATGTTTGATCTGTTAAGGTCCTATTGCATCAGGTTCTAAGCAGTAAAGCTCTTTTGTACGTGAGCTTCTGTTTGTTTCTTTGTGTATGTAGGTGGGTGAGAAAGAGAAAGCATGTATATGAAAGGAAAGGAAAATAAAATAGTGCTTTGTGTATTTTTCACCATCATAAATGGTTGAAAGCTCATTTGGAAATGTGCTTGGGTGGTGTGTTGTACTTCACACACAGCACACTATCAGATTCCCATCCTCCATGCACTCCTTAACTCTAACATCTGGACAGGAATTCCTGTGTTGTCAGATGGAGGCCCTGAGCACATACACTTAGGTTGGAGTCATTAAAACTAGTTTTTCAACCACTCCACAAATTTCTTGTTAACAAACTATAGTTTTGGCAAGTCGGTTAGGACATCTACTTTGTGCATGACACAAGTAATTTTTCCAACAATTGTTTACAGACAGATTATTTCTCTTATAATTCACTGTATCACAATTCCAGTGGATCATCAGTTTGCAAACATTAAGTTGACTGTGCCTTTAAACAGCTTGGAAAATTCCAGAAAATGATGTCATGGCTTTAGAAGCTTCAGATAGGCTAATTGACATCATTTGAGTCAATTGGAGGTGTACCTGTGGATGTATTTCAAGGCCTACCTTCAAACTCAATGCCTCTTTGCTTGACATCGTAGGAAAATCAAAAGAAATCAGCCAAGACCTCCGAAAAAATTTGGAGACCTCCACAAGTCTGGTTCATCCTTGGGAGCAATTTCCAAATGCCTGAAGGTACTTGTCACGACTTCCGCCGAAGTCGGTCCCTCTCCTTGTTCGGACGGCGTTCGGCGGTCGACGTCACCGGTTTTCTAGCCATCGCCGATTTACTTTTCATGTTCCATTTGTTTTGTCTTTGTTTTGCACACCTGGTTTCAATTCCTCAATTACATGTTCATTATTTAACCTTCTGTTTTCCCCATGTTTTTTGTGCATGATTGTTTTTGCTTATATGGTCCGTATTGTGGGCTTGGTCATTCTCTATTGTTATGAGTATGTTTTTTAGTAAAATTACTTGTGGTACTCATCTCTGCTGTCCTGCGCCTGACTCCTCTGCACCAGCTACACCCAGACCTTTAACAGAATCACGCACCTCTACGAATGGAGTCAGCAGGAGCAGACAACATCCCTTTGGCGGTCGACGAGCGCGTCCAGCAGCATGCGACCATGTTGCAACGTCTCAGCACAGCCATGGATCGCGTGCTGCAGACAATGGATCGATGGGAGAGAGGAGGAGTTCTTCCAGCACCACTACAACAGGTACCACTGTCCACCCCTCCTTCACCAGGTCCCAGTGGGATTCGGCTCGCGCTCCCGAGGGAGTATGATGGGACGGCTGCCGGATGCCAGGGGTTCCTACTCCAGCTAGAGCTCTACCTGGCGACCGTCCACCCGGCTCCTTCAGGACGTGAGAGCGTGTCCGCCCTCGTCTCCTGACTCTCAGGCAAAGCCCTGGAGTGGGCCAACATCGTATGGGGGGAAGGAGAGGCGGTGTTGGACCATTACGCAGAGTTCGACCACCCGTCTGAGGGTAGAGCGGCGGGTGAACGTCTGTTCCACCTGAGGCAGGGGACAAGGAGCGCGCAGGAGTTCGCTTTGGACTTCCGGACCCTCGCCACCAGCGCGGGATGGAACGACAGGGCCCTGATCGATCACTACCGGTGTAGTCTGCGCGAGGACGTCCATCGGGAGTTGGCCTGCAGGGACACCACCCTCACGTTTGACCAGCTGGTGGACCTGTCCATCCGACTGGATAACCTGCTGGCTACCCGCAGACGTCTGGATCGGGACATGTCAGTTCCATCCCCCAGCACCTCCGCTCCGACGCCCATGGAGCTGGGAGGTGCTGAGCTTAGGGCAACCGGAGGAGGGGCCATTCCCTGCACCATCTGTGGCCGCAGAGGGCACAATGCTGGTCGGTGCTGGGGGGGTTACACAGGGAGTCGAGGCAGCAGGCAGGGCATTCTCGTGTCACCCCAGGTGAGTCGGCACCAGGCTCACCCAGGTCCCTAGTGCGCAGGGTGCTTGGTCGACTGCTGGAGCATGACCTGTACGTCAAGGCTGAGAAATGTCTGTTCTTCCAGCAGTCTGTCTCCTTCCTAGGGTACCGCATTTCCACGTCAGGGGTGGAGATGGAGAATGACCGCAATTCAGCCATGAGTAATTGGCCGACTCCCACCACGGTAAAAAAAAGCAGCGGTTTCTAGGGTTTGCCAACTACTACCGGAGGTTTTTCCGGGGCTTTGGTCAGGTAGCGACTCCCATTACCTCACTGCTGAAGGGGGGACCGGTGCGACTGCAGTGGTCAGCTGAGGCGGACAGGGCTTTTGGGCACCTGAAGGCTCTGTTTACCTCGGCTCCCGTGCTGGCTCATCCGGATCCCTCTTTGGCATTCATAGTGGAGGTGGACGCGTCCGAGGCTGGGATAGGAGCCGTGCTCTCTCAGCGCTCGGGTACGCCACCAAAGCTCCGCCCCTGTGCTTTATTTTCGAAGAAGCTCAGCCTGGCGGAGCGAAACTATGATGTGGGGGACCGGGAGCTGTTGGCTGTTGTCAAGGCTCTAAAGGCGTGGAGACATTGGCTTAAGGGAGCTAAACACCCTTTTCTCATCTGGACTGACCACCGCAATCTGGATTACATCTGGGCGGCGAGGAGACTGAGCCCTTGCCAGGCAAGGTGGGCCATGTTCTTTACCCGTTTTGTTTTCACCCTGTCCTACAGACCAGGTTCCCAGAACGCTAAAGCAGACGTACTGCCCAGGATTTACGACACAGAGGAGCAGTCCATAGATCACACTCCCATACTTCTGGCCTCTTGCCTGGTGGCACCGGTGGTGTGGGAGCTGGATGCGGACATCGAGCAGGCATTACGTACGAAGCCCACTCCCCTCCAGTGTCCAGCTGGGCGTCTGTACGTTCCGTCTGCTGTCCGCGACCGTTTGATCTATTGTGGCTTGGTGTGGTTGATGTCCTTGATCTTTTTGTCCTTCCTGCGGTTGTGGGCAGTGCAGTTGCCTTACCAGGCGGTGATACAGCCCGACAGGATGCTCTCAATATCTACATATCCAGCAATAATGTTATCCAACGTCGTAAGCTACGTTATACCAGAGAGGTCATTATATTCAAGTACCTCTGGTTATATTCACCACCACACCAAGCTAGCGTTACTGGTGCAGACTTGGGGACCGACAAACTCCAGGCAAGCACCTATTCTGCAAACTAGGGTCCTTTGGCAGGGCATGCAAACCATTGAACTTTGACTGTGGTGGCATGGTCAATCCGTATAGGGCATATGATCCTTTGAACATGTTAGGGGCGTTGAAAAAATGGAGCCCCATTCAATGAAGGGAAGAGAAGTGGGCAGAGGGGCTATTTGCATGTGGAGCTTGGCAAAAGGAGGTATGATTTGTTTACATAATCCAAGCCCAACCTTTATTTACTAATTGTGACTGAGGCTCCAAACTCAGTTTTAGATGAGACTGACTTCATGACTAAAATGTACACTTTGTAGTCAATTTTAACACTAGAATAATTATTTGACTCATATCAATGTCACATAGACTGTTTTCAAAGAGATTAGTTGCTTTTCAGTGGCAGTCGATCATTACAGATGCATTACAGAGGTTTTTACTTTTTAGTCAGTAGTTCTGAAAGTAGCATTCACGAGCCAAAACAGGTCCCCGAAATGTGTGCACAACTGTGTACAACATCATTAATTTTGTATGATATGTTATGTCCTTGCAATTCCTATGATCTATTACAAATTTCAATTCAAACAATACATTCTGAATTTCAGTGCATTCGTACAATACGTTACGAATTTGTAAGTGCTTAAGATTCTGTTTTCTCTCTTTAAGGAGCTCCTAATGTGATCCTATGTGCTCTGGCTGCTTTCATTCAAATGTTTTTATTGAGTAAATTCAGTCTTGATGTGATGGACCTCGTGCAAACATTGAGAGCTTTCCAGCAAATTCATCCCGGGCCATTTTCTCCCTCTCTGCGACTCTGTGAATATTTGCCCCCTAACAAAAGGGGAGCTTTGATTTTCTAAATTTTATCCCCCTTCTCTCCTGATTCATTCTCAGTGTAGGGGAATGTGGCTATTGATTTTAAAACTGTGTATCCAATGTTAATGAGACACATTACGGTATCCAGAAACCATGGTGCCCCTGGGTAGCCTCTGTGTATGCATGCAAACAGGCTCCACACACATAGAAACTCCACAAACTTTCTGATGATTTGAATATGGAATATTAATGTTGGATTCGCAATAGGGTAGTGGAAAAAACTACGCTAGTTAAGATTTTATAATCCATACATACTTGATACCACTGAGTCATACCACAGTTAAAAGGATCACGTTTTCATTCTTAGACACTCACACTGTGTGCAGCTCATCCTAGACAGAACACACACAGCACACACGCGCACCCAAGCAACCACACACTCATTAATCAGCATTTATCTCTTTTCTGCTCCTCTCCACACTGCATAGGCGGCCTGCTGAGGAGAAGCCACCTCAGACACTTCTCCAGCGCACCACTCTTATTCAAACACACACCTGGGAACACTCCAGGGACTATTAATGAAACAAGGCCTCTACAGGCTCACTCAACCAGCTAATAAGAGATTGGGCTGACGCCACCTCAAAGAGCTGTACCGACCGGTTGCTCAGTAGAGGCCAGGTCTCAGCCATCACACATAGCCAGAGGTTACACACAATCTGTCTGTGGTGTGCTGAATGGTTATGGGCACAGGTACAAACACAAAGACATACAGATAGACACAGCATAGAGCCAATAAACACGCAGACTCACTCAGATGGATTCACACGCAACCGTGCACACAAGAACACACACAGAAGCCAATATAAGGATGCACATGCAGACACACACAAAGATTGACTTCCAAATGTATCTCCATTTGTGCAGGGAGGGCGGGAGCACATTTGTCATATTATATGAGATCGGACCGGAGTACATGGGACATGAATGCTAAGCCCTGGCAAAAGACCCATTTCCCGGCACCGTCATGAAAAGTTGCATGTGCATGTGTGCAACAGTTAAAGGTTTGTTTACGTGGAAGTGGATATGATCCCATGCAACTTCAAATGCAGCTCGTGCAAGTTAACAAACACGAAATCAGATGGTTATTGTCTACAACATCGCAGATGTTGCAAGCTAGCAAGCCAGCGACGCAAGGTAAAATATCACACATTGAGCTTGATAAAGCCATAAGAATAATATATTTGTTGAACATAGCTATAGACATCAGACTTGCATGTTTTCAGGATCATCACTCACTCACTGTAGGTTTGTCAAGGTCTTTTTTTATGTCAGAATCTCTTTCCGAATACAAACCACACAATTTAACCCCCATAAATAACTTATAGCCCTAGTTAATAACATCCTAGTGTCTGGACTTTGGACAATAAAATGGATTTGGGTCAGCTGCATGGTTCTGTCTGGTCTCACAGTGGGAAGGGAAACCCAGCCCAGTTGTTGTCCCGTCTTAAAAGAGTGGGCGGCAGGTAGCCTAGTGGTTAGAGCGTTGGACTTGTAACCGGAGGGCTGCAGGTTCAAATCCCCGAGCTGACAAGGTAAAAATCTGTCGTTCTGCCCCTGAACAAGGCAGTTAACCCACTGTTCCCTCGGGCGCCAAGACGTGGATGTCGACAAAGGCAGCCCCCCGCACCTCTCTGATTCAGAGGGGTTGGGTTAAATGCGGAAGACACATTTCGGTTGAAGGCATTCGGTTGTACAACTGACTAATAATGGTGACTTTGTGACTTTGACTTAAACCCCAGCCTGGTCTGACACAAATCCACTCTAAAGTGAGTTTTCTACCTTCTGCAGTGTCTTATTACAAGAAATATGTGATGTGCAGCAGGGAAATCGAAACACTGTGGCGTGCACACACACACACACACACAGACAGAGGCCTCACTCTCTCTGCAGAGGGAGCAATCTGTCTTCTACAGCCTTATCTCTCCTTTCAGGAGCTGTGACAGAGGTACTCCATAATCGCTCCCATAAAGACAGGATGGATTTCATAACCCAAGTCAAAAAACAACAATGCAATCTAATTAGGCATACTACATATTTCTCTCTCTGTGACGTTGTGGTGTTTAAAGTTAAAACAAACCTATCTGGGCTATCAACATGAATAAAATATATTTTTCTCTGGGGAATCCGTGTCTGTCTGTGTCGTATTTATTTTCTTCTGTATTTCTCTTTGTGTTTTCCCTTTCTTCCGATCTTTAACTCTTTGCTTACAGTGTTTTTCCAAGCAGTTCACACAGTTAAGTTTTTATAACATTTTCCAAGGCGCGAGAGAGGGTGTGCCTGAGAGATGTAGACCGGGTTCAATACGTATTAGTTTTCTTTCAATTAGTTCAGCTGCGCTTGATTGAGCTTGCCTTCCGAATTCTGTGATATCCAAATTGGTAGTTACAGTCTTTTCCCATCACTGCAACTACAGTACGGACTTTGGAGAGGCGAAGGTCGAGAGCCATGCGTCCTCCAAAACAGGACCCTGCCAAGCCGCACTGCTTCTTGACACACTGCTCGTTTAACTCGGAAGCCAGCCGAAGGAAACACCGTACAACTGCCGACCGTGTCAGCGTGTATGTGCCCGGCCCGTCACAGGAGTCGCTAGAGTGCGATGTGACATGGACATCCCGGCCGGGCCAAACACTCCCCTAACCCAGACGATGCTGGACCAATTGTGCATTTCCTCATGGGTCTCTCGGTCGCGGCCGGCTGCGACACAGCCCAAGATTGAATCCGGATCTGTAGTGACGCCTCAAGCACTGCAGTGCCTTAGACCGCTGCGCCACTCGAGAGGCCGAAAGAGCTTGCCTTGTGTGCAAACAGTCCCAGGAGTGCAAACTCCACCTATCTGACACTCCTGGCAGGCTCCATCCAAAGATAAGCAAAACCTCAGTCAGTACTTAAAAGAAAAACAAATCATGGCTGGCTGAACAGTTGGGTTGTCAGTCAGTTTCAGCAGATGAATTGCTGTTGAACTCAACCTGAGTAATTAATTAAAGTCTTCCTCGCCTGTCTCCCAGTGCCAGGGGAATAGGCTGTGTGTGGGAGGCATGGCTTGTTGTCAGGTCAGCCCGTTTGAAGGTAAATATGTGTCTAATGTCCCCCCTCTCCTCTCTCATTGATAATACGTCTGCAAGAAGAAATCCCTCCCACAGATGAATGCCTCATTACATTCTATTACAGTGTCATTAGCGCTGGAGTCTTCCTCACAACCAGCTCTTCTCTGATCAGAATTAACTATGGCTCATTATGGGCTAGCTAGATAGCTATTAATGAAAGCAAGGCCATATTGTATTCTAGTACTCATCTGATGTCAAAACAAAGATGTATAAGCCAAACAACCTTTTGTTCTGGTCTTTAATTACTTTGTAATTATTAAGTTCTTATGTTCACTTAACGGTGCTGGAAAGTCATTCATCTGACCCTGTGTAAGCAGTCAGGTAAATCACACATCACACACACAGAGAAGTATGAGAGAGGAGTGGAATGGGACACACACACAGGCACTGACACAGACATACAGTTGAAGTTGGAAGTTTACATACACCAAATACATTTAAACTCAGTTTTTCACAATTCCTGACATTTAATCCTAGTAAAAATTCCCTGTCTTAGGTCAATTAGGATCACCACATTATTTTAAGAATGTGAAATGTCAGAATAATAGTAGAGAGAATTATTTATTTCAGCTTTTATATCTTCCATCACATCCCCAGTGGGTCAGAAGTTTATATACACTCAATTAGTATTTGTTAGCATTGCCTTTAAATTATTTAACTTGGGTCAAACGTTTTGGGTAGCCTTCCACAATTTTCCCACAATACGTTGGGTGAATTTTGACCCATACCTCCTGACAGAGCTGGTGTAACTGAGTCAGGTTTGTAAGCCTTCTTGCTCGCACATGCTTTTTCAGTTCTGCCCACACATAATCTATGGGATTGAGGTCAGGGCTTTGTGATGGCCATTCCAATACCTTGACTTTGTTGTCCTTAAGCCATTTTGCCACAACTTTGGAAGTATGCTTGGGGTCATTGTCCATTTGGAAGACCCATTTGCGACCAAGCTTTTTAACTTCCTGACTGATTTCTTGAGATGTTGCTTCAATAGATCCACATAATTTTCTTTCCTCATGATGCCATCTATTTTGTGAAGTGCACCAGTCCCTCCTGCAGCAAAGCACCCCCAACCCATGTGCAGTTGCAAACCGTAGTCTGGCTTTTTTATGGCGGTTTTGGAGCAGTGGCTTCTTCCTTGTTGAGCGGCCTTTCAGGTTATGTCAATATAGGACTTGTTTTACTGTGAATATAGATATGTTTGTACCGGTTTCCTCCAGCATCTTCACAAGGTCCTTTGCTGTTGTTCTGGGATTGATTTGCACTTTTTGCACCAAAGTACATTCATCTCTAGGAGACAGATTGAGTCTCCTTCCTGAGCGGTATGACGGATACGTGGTCCCATGGTGTTTATACTTGCGTACTATTGTTTGTTCAGATGAACGTGATTCTGTTAAAGGTCTGGGTGTAGCTGGTGCAGAGGAGTCAGGCGCAGTAATTTTACTAAAAAACTCATAACAATAGAGAATGACCAATACGGGCCGTAAAAATACAAACAATCACGCACAAAAAACACGGGGAAAACAGAGGATTAAATAATGAACATATAATTGGGGAATTGAAACCAGGTGTGTAAAGCAAAGACAAAACAAATGGAACATGAAAAGTGGATCGGCAATGGCTAGAAAACCAGTGACGTCGACCGCTGAACGTCGCCCGAACAAGGAGAGGGACCGACTTCGGGGGAAGTCGTGACAATCTGCTAAATATGTGTATGTGACCAATACAATTTAATTTGATTTGATTTTACACTCAATTTACATTTGTAAAGTATATAATTTGAGTTTTCACTAGTTACCACAGCCACTAAGTCAAAATTGGCTATATTTTCTAAATTTGCTTTTTGGCCTTAATTTAAGGTTAGGGTTAGGCATTGGTTTAACTGTGTGGTTAAGGTTAGGTTTAAAATCACATTTAAGAAGAGAAATTGTAGAAATAGAAGGGCTTTATGACTTTGTGGCTGTAGTGACGATCTAAAATGAGCATGACCCGAGTTATTGCCCTGATGGCACAGACGGCTTCAACAACAATAAGGTGTGTTATGTGAAAAGTTGTATAAAAAAAATACCCAGTTTGATAAACTAGTAGGTTAATTAAATCAAATCAAATTTATTTATAAAGCCCCCCTTACATCAGCTGATGTCACAGAGTGCTGTACAGAAACCCAGCCTAAAACCCCAAACAGCAAGCAATGCAGGTGTAAAAGCACGGTGGCTAGGAAAAACTCCCTAGAAGGCCAAAACCTAGGAAGAAACCTAGAGAGGAACCAGGCTGTGAGGGGTGGCCAGTCCTCTTCTGGCTGTGCCGGGTGCAGATTATAACAGAACATGGACAAGATTTTAAAATGTTCATAAAACAGGCAGAACAGTTGAAACTGGAGAAGCAGCACGGCCAGGTGGACTCGGGACATCCGGGTAGGCCTTGAGGAATGGTCCTAATGCTCAGGTCCTCCGAGAGAGAGAGAGAGAGAGAGAGAGAGAGAGAGAGAGAAGAAGAAAAAAAGAAAGAGAGAGATAATTAGAGCGAGCATACTTAAATTCGCACAGGACACCAGATAAGAGAAGAAATACTCCAGATATAACAGACGGACCCTAGCACCCCCGACACATAAACTACTGCAGCATAAATACTGGGGGCTGAGACAGGAGGGGTCGGGAGACACTGTGGCCCCGTCCGACGAAACCCCCGGACAGGGCCAAACAGGCAGGATATAACCCCACCCACTCTGCCGAAGCACAGCCCCCACACCACTAGAGGGATATCTTCAACCACCAACTTACCATCCTGAGACAAGGCCGAGTATAGCCCACAAGATCTCCGCCACGGCACCAGAAGCCAGTGACTCAGCCCCTGAAATAGGGTTAGAGGCAGAGAATCCCAGTGGAGGGAACCGGCCAGGCAAAAGACAGCAAGGGTGGTTCGTTGCTCCAGTGCCTTTCCGCTTCACCTTCACACTCCTGGGCCAGACTACACTCAGTCATAAGACCTACTGAAGAGATGAGTCTTCAATAAAGACTTAAAGGTTGAGACCGAGTCTGCGTCTCTCACATGGATAGGCAGACTATTCCATAAAAATGGAGCTCTATAGGAAAAAGCCCTGCCTCCAGCTGTTTGCTTAGAAATTTTAGGGACAGTAAGGAGGCCTGCGTCTTGTGACCGTAGCGTACGTGTAGGTATGTACGGCAGGACCAAATCAGAAAGATAGGTAGGAGCAAGCCCATGTAATGCTTTGTAGGTTAGCAGTAAAACCTTGAAATCAGCCCTTGCCTTAACAGGAAGCCAGTGTAGAGAGGCTAGTACTGGAGCAAATTACCCAGCAAAGCAGAGACAAACAGCTTTGTCCTTTCTTTATAACAAAATGCAATTTACCACTTGGCTGTCTATTGTATCACCCTGTCACAGACCCTCCTAGTCAATACCAACTCATAAGATGAGGAAGTACATTGTTTATGAGGATTGCCTGCTGTAGTTGTTCGAGAGATTTTTTGCAGCCGAACATGAAACATATAGAAGACCAGCAAGGGGAGCCTCAGCATCACACAGACATGCCCAAGCTGTGAGCATTCATATAAATGGAACTGGGAGGACATTTGAATCATGTTGGTGACATTTGAACTTGTCAAAGATCAAACAGTTTAGAATGTTGTCCCAATTCACCTTCACTACCTAGCCTGGTGGATTCAGCCTGATAGCTGTGTTTACCATTCTATTTCACTTCACATATCATAATATCTGTGGACTACAGGAAAAAGAGGACCGAGCATGCCCCCATGCTCATCAACAGGGCTGCAGTGGAGCAGGTTGAGAGCTTCAAGTTCCTTGGTGTGAAACATCACCAACAAACTAACATGGTCCAAGCACACCAAAACAGTCATGAAGAGGGCACAACAAAACCTATTGCCCCTCAGGAGACTGAACAGATTTGGCTTGGGTCCTCAGATCCTCAAAAGGTTCTACAGCTGCACCATCGAGAGCATCCTGACTGGTTGGATCACTGCCTGGAATGGTAACTGCTCGGCCTCTAACCGCAAGGCACTACAGATGGTAGTGCGAACGGCCCAGTACATCACTAGGGCCAAGCTTCCTGCCATCCAGGACCTCCATACCAGGCGGTGTCAGAGAAAGGCCCAAAAAATTGTCAAAGACTCCAGCCACCCTAGTCATAGACTGTTCTCTTGTCGTGGAACAAATCTTCAAAATATGACACTCATACAAGAAACTTGTGAATTCAATAAGACTTTTAATTCAGAGTAATTAAAAGCCGAGCTGACCCGGGAAACAGCTAATCCCATTAATCACACAACTCTTATTTATACCCTTGCAGTATATGAGTACAGCCCATACAGTGGGGCAAAAAAGTATTTAGTCAGCCACCAATTGTGCAAGTTCTCTCACTTAAAAAGATGAGGCCTGTAATTCTCATCATAGGTACACTTCAACTATGACAGACACAATGAGGAAAAAAAATCCAGAAAATCACATTGTAGGATTTTTAATGAATTTATTTGCAAATTATGGTGGAAAATAAGTATTTGGTCACATACAAACAAGCAAGATTTCTGGCTCTCACAGACCTGTAACTTCTTCTTTAAGAGGCTCCTCTGTCCTCCACTCGTTACCTGTATTAATGGCACCTGTTTGAACTTGTTATCAGTATAAAAGACACCTGTCCACAACCTCAAACAGTCACACTCCAAACTTCACTATGGCCAAGACCAAAGAGCTGTCAAAGGACACCAGAAACAAAATTGTAGACCTGCACCAGGTTGGGAAGACTGAATTTGCAATAGGTAAGCAGCTTGGTTTGAAGAAATCAACTGTGGGAGCAATTATTAGGAAATGGAAGACATACAAGACCACTGATAATCTTCCTCGATCTGGGGCTCCACGTAAGATCTCACCCCGTGGGGTCAAAATGATCACAAGAACGGTGAGCAAAAATCCCAGAACCACACGGGGGGACCTAGTGAATGACCTGCAGAGAGCTGGGACCAAAGTAACAAAGCCTACCATCAGTAACACACTACGCCAGGGACTCAAATCCTGCAGTGCCAGACGTGTCCCCCTGCTTAAGCCAGTACATGTTCAGGTCCGTCTGAAGTTTGCTAGAGAGCATTTGGATGATCCAGATGAGGATTGGGAGAATGTCATATGGTCAGATGAAACCAAAATATAACTTTTTGGTAAAAACTCAACTCGTCGTGTTTGGAGGACAAAGAATGCTGAGTTGCATCCAAAGAACACCATACCTACTGTGAAGCATGGGGGTGGAAACATCATGCTTTGGGGCTGTTTTTCTGCAAAGGGACCAGGACGACTGATCCGTGTAAAGGAAAGAATGAATGGGGCCATGTATCGTGAGATTTTGAGTGAAAACCTCCTTCCATCAGCAAGGGCATTGAAGATGAAACGTGGCTGGGTCTTTCAGCATGACAATGATCCCAAACACACCGCCCGGGCAACGAAGGAGTGGCTTCGTAAGAAGCATTTCAAGGTCCTGGAGTGGCCTAGCCAGTCTCCAGATCTCAACCCCATAGAAAATCTTTGAAAGTCCGTGTTGCCCAGCGACAGCCCCAAAACATCACTGCTCTATAGGAGATCTGCATGGAGGAATGGGCCAAAATACCAGCAACAGTGTGTGAAAACCTTGTGAAGACTTACAGAAAACGTTTGACCTCTGTCATTGCCAACAAAGGGTATATAGCAAAGTATTGAGATAAACTTTTGTTATTGACCAAATACTTATTTTCCACCATAATTTGCAAATAAATAAATTAAAAATCCTACAATGTGATTTTCTGGATTTCTTTTTCTCATTTCGTCTGTCATAGTTGAAGTGTACCTATGATGAAAGTTACAGGCCTCTCTCATCTTTTTAAGTTGGAGAACTTGCACAATTGGTGGCTGACTAAATACTTTTTTTGCCCCACTGTATGTAAATGCAGTCACTCCTTCTTTCTCTCATGCCACCTATCATCTTTTGATCTGAGGTCTTGCTTGTTTACGCCCAGTAACGCCCCTATCTGTTCCAAGTTTAATTTATATGGTGGCAGCCCCCTTCAATGTTATAACAATAATACATTTATTGTGTACATATATTACTTGTGTTGGCCATTCTGCTGTCATCTTTTAGACCTTAATGGATTAAATTAGTATTATATCTCTACTTGATGTATCTTATGGTTTCAATGCATTGTTCTCTGTATGTGAAAATAGCTTGTCTTGAACTCTCCTCACCACATTCTCTCTGTCTTAGCATTTGCTTGCTGTCACTCACACCTGACAGCTGTTTGGGCTCTGTCTAATTTTACATACCCTGTTACTTGACTCTATGTCTGACTTTTAACATATGTATTTACGGTTCTCAGCTTTGCAGCCTTGTCACTAGCCGAGACAACCTTTGACCTATGTTCTGCTCACAAGTGGCAAAATAGACTAAGTGGCATTCTGAGTGATGCGCTTGGTGTCCTCTGTCTCTTGACAACTGTCTAAGTTATCTTGCATGCTTATATTAGCACTTAAGCCTCAGCCAATATTATAAATGCAATCTAAGTTATGTCAATCATGTTGTCTGCTATCACATAGTGCATTAATTAAATTAATTAATGTGTCTTAGACATGTTTTTACTACCACACTCTCTGCTACCAAATCAAATCAAATCGTATTTGTCACATACGTACACATGGTTAGCAGATGTTAATGCGAGTGTAGTGAAATGCTTGTGCTTCTAGTTCCAACCATGCAGTAGTATCTAACAAGTAATCTAACAATTTCACAACAACTACCTTATACACACAGTGTAAAGGAATGAATACGAGTATGTACATATAAATATACGGATGAGCGAAGACTGACCGGCATAGGCAAGATGCAGTAGATGGTATATAGTACAGTATATACATGTGAGATGAGTAGTGTAGGATATGTTAACATTATATAAATGGCATCGTTTAAAGTGGCTAGTGATACATTTATTACATCCACTTTTTAATTATTAAAGTGGCTAGAGATTTGAGTCGATGGCCGAACGGCATAGGCAAGATTCAGTAGATGGTTTAGAGTACAGTGTATACATTTGATATGAGAAATGTTGGATATGTAAACATTATATACAACATTGTTTAAAGTGGCTAGTGATACATTTGTTACATGCAATTTTCTATTATTTAAAGTGGCTAGAGATTTAAGTCAGTATGTTGGCAGCAGCCTCTCAATGTTAGTGGTGGCTGTTTAACAGTCTGATGGCCTTGAGATAGAAGAAGTTTTGCAGTCTCTCAGTCCCAGCTTGATGCACCTGTACTGACCTCGCCTTCTGATAGCGGGGTGAACAGGCAGTGGCTCGGGTGGTTGTTGTCCTTGATGATCTTTTTGGCCTTCCTGTGACATCGGGTGGTGTAGGTGTCCTGGAGGGCAGGTAGTTTACCCCCGGTGATGCATTGTGCAGTGCTCACTACCCTCTGGAGATCCTTACAGTTGTGGGTGGAGCAGTTGCCGTACCAGGCGGTGATACAGCCCGACAGGATGCTCTCGATTGTGCATCTGTAGAAGTTTGTGAGTGTTTTTGGTGACAAGCCGAATTTCTTCAGCCTCCTGAGGTTGAAGAGGTGCTGTTGCGCCTTCTTCACCACGCTGTCTGTGTGGGTGGACCATTTCAGTTTGTCCGTGATGTGTACGCAGAGGAACTTGAAACTTTCCACCCTCTCCACTACTGTCCCGTCGATGTGGATAGGGGGTGCTCCCTCTGCCGTTTCCTGAAGTCCACGATCATCTCCTTAGTTTTGTTGATGTTGAGTGAGCGGTTATTTTCCTGACACCACACTCCGAGGGCCCTCACCTCCTCCCTGTAGGCCGTCTCGTCGTTGTTGGTAATCAAGCCTACCACTGTAGTGTCGTCAGCAAACTTGATGATTGAGTTGGAGGCGTGCTTGGCCACGCAGTCATGGGTGAACAGGGAGTATAGGAGAGGGCTGAGAACGCACACGCAGGAAGTCCAGGACCCAGTTGCACAGGGCTAGGTTGAGACCTAGGGTCTCGAGCTTAAAACTACTTAGGGATTGGTGGGGCGCAAGCCCATTGAACTGTGAAGAGAACGCGTTCAACCTATACCTATACACTTGTCCAAGAACAATAAAACATCATTGATAATGTATCCTTAGGAACACTTTTATGTATATTTAGAATAATATTTCAACCGGATTATAAACTGGGCGATAGGAAAGGAAAAAACCACAGCGTGGCGCGAGCCCGTGAACGCGCATCCTCTTCTGTTTACATCCGATGACCACTTCGAAATTCTTCTTCTATTACCATCCAGAGCACTGTCTAGAGACTGTTCACATCCAGTGGAAGCAATAGGTACTGCAATCTTACTCCCGTATATGGTCATTTTCAATAGGGAGGGGTTCAAAATGAGGCAATGTTTCAAATACACTTTTTCCAGGACAGAAATTCCTCGGGTTTTCGCCTGCTTTATCCATTCTGTTCTACTCACAGACAATATTTTAACACTCTTAGAAACTTCAGAGTGTTTCCTATCCAATAGTACTAATTATGTGCATATCCTATTTTCTGGGCCTGAGTGGGAGGCATTTTACTTTGGGCACGCCAGACTCTCCAAAACCGTCACCTTGGGAGCTGCTCCTTAAGAAGTTAATGATGAGTTTGGAGGGTACTATGGTGTTAAATGCTGAGCTGTAGACGATGAACAGCATTCTTACATAGGTATTCCTCTTGTCCAGATGGGTTAGGGCAGTGTGCAGTGTGATTGCGTCGTCTGTGGACCTATTGGGACTGTAAGCAAATTGGAGTCTAGGGTGTCTGGTAGGATGGAGGTGATGTGATCCTTGACTAGTCTCTCAAAGCACTTCATGATGACGGAAGTGAGTGCAACAGGGCGATAGTCATTTAGCTCAGTTACATTAGCTTTATTGGGAACAGGAACAATGGTGGCCCTCTTGAAGCATGTGGGAACAGCAGACTGGGATAGGGATTGATTGAATATGTTCGTAAACACACCAGCCAGCTGGTCTGCGCATGCTCTGAGGACACGGCCAGGGATGCCATCTGGGCTGGCAACCTTGCGAGGGTTAACAAGCTTAAATGTTTTACTCACGTTGGCTGCGGTGAAGGTGAGTCTGCAGGTTTTGGTAGCGGGCCGTGTCGGTGGCACTGTATTGTCCTCAAGGCGAGCAAAGAAGTTGTTTAGTTTGTCTGGGAGCAGGACATCGTGGTCCGCGACGGGGCTGGTTTTCTTTTTGTAGTCCGTGTGACTGTAGACCCTGCCACATTCCTCTCGTGTCTGAGCCGTTGAATTGTGACTCTACTTTGTTTCTATACTGACGCTTAGCTTGTTTGATTGCCTTGCGGAGGGAATAGCTACACTGTTTGTATTCAGTCATGTTTCCGGTCGCCTTTCCCTGGTTAAAAGCAATGGTTCGCGCTTTCAGTTTTGCGCGAATGCTGCCATCAATCCACGGTTTCTGGTTGGGGAAGGTTTTAATAGTTGCTATGGGTACAACATCACTGATGCACTTGCTAATAAACTCGCTCACCGAATCAGCGTATACATCAATGTTGTTGTCTGATGCTGTCCGGAACATGTCCCAGTCCATGTGCTCGAACAATCTTGCAGCGTGGAATCAGATTGGTCGGACCAGCGTTGAACAGACCTGAGAACGGGCGTTCCCTGTTTTAGTTTCTGTCTGTAGGCTGGGAGCAACAAAATGGGAGTCATGGTCAGACTTCCCGAAAGGAGGGCGGAGAATGGCTTTGTATGCATCACGGAAGTTGGAATAACAATTATCCAGGGTTTTACCAGCCCGGGTCGCACATTCGATATGCTGATAAAATTTAGGGAGCCTTGTTTTCAGATTAGCCTGGTGCAATAAAGCTAAAATAAATGCAGCCTCAGGATATGTGGTTTCCAGTTTACATAGAGTCCAATGAATTTCTTTCAGTGCCGTCGATGTGTCAGCTTGAGGGGGGATATGTGCGACTGTGATTATAATCAAGGAGAATTCTCTTGGTAGATAATGCATTCGGCATTTGATTGTAAGGAATTCTATGTCAGGTGAACAAAAGGACTTGAGTTCCTGTATGTTGTTATGATCACACCACGACTCGTTAATCATAAGAGACACACCCCCGCCCTTCTTCTTACCAGATAGATGTTTGTTTCTGTCGGCACGATGCGTGGAGAAACCAGGTGGCTGTACCGACTGATAACGTGTCCTATTATTGTGTTTTCTCTGGGTTGTGGATTTTACGCATGTGTATTTTTTGTGGTGGGTATCTTGCCTGCACCTATGTACTCTGTGTGTACTGGTGGCGTTATTAAATACCTTGTTTCCACGCACCTCAACTCTCCTGCACCTGACTCCTTTTTGCCAGCTACACACAGCCTTGACAAAAATAGGCTACAGCATTAACGGGCGAGGAGTTGGAAAGGAGAAGCTCCTATTTTCCTATAGCAGGCCTATCTTAACACCGGTCTACATCCTGACAAAATAGGCCTAAAGCATGTGAGTGGCCTGCTAATGTACCTTTCTGGACCTGCTAAACTGTCGAGAATAGGCCCAGACGGATCCAAATGGTTGTATAATCAGGCTTAGGCTGTTGGCTTATGCAGTTATTTCGGCATGAAACAAAACAGGACATAGGAGCAGTAATTAAAATGACCCTACATCACTTCAGTTTACAGCCTATGGACAATAATTGTGTATTCACTTGATAACAATAATACATTCCTCATTGCACTGTGTTGTTGTAGACCTAATTTTCTTGTCTAAAAACAATTGTAGAGCTTTACTTGATGAAGTCCAGACTGACAGACGGGATTGACACTGATGGAGAGAGGCCTGCCACTCAGCATACATTTTTTACTTGTATTTACTTTTTTTTTTTTGGTATCAGTCAATATGGGGAGGGAGAAACCCTGTGTATTCTATACCAGGATAAGGGAACTCCTGTTGTATACGGACACCACACAGGAAGGTATGACCACTCTGACATGTTTGCCAAGGTAGCCCCATTACCACCAGACAAAATGTTGATAGGCACAGTATCTGTATTGGCTGGGAATGACAATGGAAGGTGGCAGAACACCGCTTCTATGGCATTATGTGAAGGGTTGTTAATTCAACATTGACTTGTTACTACATTTGAAAGTTATCAAAACACTTAGTTTAGAATATCTACATAAATTCAGAAATTGCATTCTTCTCATATTACTCTGTAGGCTACTGATCCATTCAAAGCTTCCTCTGGCATCTCACCATACATCTGCTTGTATTTACTGAACTCAACAAGCAGGAGGTTTGTTTGTTGTGATTGACTGGTATCACTGAGAGAGAGGAGAGGGGGAGATTGATTACCTGTATATAACAGTTTTTTTTTTATCGCTTTGGTACTATTTTCACAAGTATGTGGTAAAATGTCACAACTCTTAACACAAAACTCAAAACAGATCATCAAAAAGGCAGTTTTTTCTCAACTTTAAGCACATTTTCAATTGACTAAGTACAGCGCCCAATCACAGTTACTTTTTCACCAAAACTAATCAGTATTTCATCTAGAAATACCTTTCATATAAAGTAATTGCCTTTCACAATGCAATGCTCACAGTACTTTTCAAATTATTTTCTTCTCATTTGTTTAAATACATTTGACCATCACTTAATCCAACTGTGCTTAATGGTTAATCACTTAACCGTTTGGTAAACCGATACATTTTAAACTGGTTTGTCTACTATATATGGATTATAAGAACTATATAAATTAAATGTGTGTTTGTAAAGTATAAACATCTAAATTACATGTATGATACATGATAACCATTAACAACAGATTTTTAACAACAGACTTTTAGCATGCTTATAGAGAAGGGCACTCAACATGTACTGCACTGACACAAATGACTGATGATTGGTTGAAATAAATTGATAATAAGAAGATTGTGGGAGCTGATTTCGTACGTTTGCCCACTGACAAAGAAATGGTAGGTTTATTTGAACAGTGAGAGACAGAATAACAACAAAAAAATCCAGAAAAACGCATGTGAAAAATGTTATAAATTGATTTGCATTTTAATGAGGGAAATAAGTATTTGACTCCCTCTCAATCAGAAAGATTTCTGGCTCCCAGGTGTCTTTTATACAGGTAACGAGCTGAGATTAGGAGCACACTCTTAAAGGGAATGCTCCTAATCTCAGTTTGTTGCCTGTATAAAAGATACCTGTCCACAGAAGCAATCAATCAATCAGATTCCAAACTCTCCACCATGGCCAAGACCAAAGAGCTCTCCAAGGATGTCAGGGACAAGACTGTAGACCTACACAAGGCTGGAATGGGCTACAAGACCATCGCCAAGCAGCTTGGTGAGAAGGTGACAACAGTTGGTGCGATTATTCGCAAATGGAAGATCATGAGAACGGTGAGGAAGCAGCCCAGAACTACACGGGAGGATCTTGTCAATGATCTCAAGGCAGCTGGGACCATAGTCACCAAGAAAACAATTGGTAACACACTACGCCGTGAAGGACTGAAATCCTGCAGCGCCCGCAAGGTCCCCCTGCTCAAGAAAGCACATATACATGCCCGTCTGAAGTTTGCCAATGAACATCTGAATGATTCATAGGACAACTGGGTGAAAGTGTTGTGGTCAGATGAGACCAAAATGGAGCTCTTTGGCATCATCTCAACTCACTGTGTTTGGAGGAGGAGGAATGCTGCCTATGCCCCCAAGAACACCATCCCCACCGTCAAACATGGAGGTGGAAACATTATGCTTTGGGGGTGTGTTTCTGCTAAGGGGACAGGACAACTTCACAGCATCAAAGGGACGATGGACAGGGCCATGTACCGTCAAATCTTGAGTGAGAACCTCCTTCCCTCAGCCAGGGCATTGAAAATGGGTCGTGGATGGGTATTCAGGCATTGACAATGACCCAAAACACACGGCCAAGGCAACAAAGGAGTGGCTCAAGAAGAAGCACATTAAGGTCCTGGAGTGGCCTAGCCAGTCTCCAGACCTTAATCCCATAGAAAATCTGTGGAGGGAGCTGAAGGTTCGAGTTGCCAAACGTCAGTCTCGAAGCCTTAATGACTTGGAGAAGATCTGGAAAGAGGAGTGGGACAAAATCCCTCCTGAGATGTGTGCAAACCTGGTGGCCAACTACAAGAAACGTCTGACCTCTGTGATTGCCAACAAGGGTTTTGCCACCAAGTACTAAGTCATGTTTTGCAGAGGGGTCAAATACTTATTTCCCTCATTAAAATGCAAATCAATTTATAACATTTTTCACATGCGTTTTTCTGGATTTTTTTGTTGTTATTCTGTCTCTCACTGTTCAAATAAACCTACCATTAAAATTATAGACTGGTCATTTCTTTGTCAGTGGGCTAACGTACAAAATCAGCAGGGGATCAAATACTTTTTTCCCTCACTGTATGCTGATGATTCAACCATATACACATCAGCAACCACAGCTAATGAAGTTACTGTAACCCTTAAAGAGTTGTAGTCTGTTTTGGAATGGGTGGCCAGAAATAAACTGGTCCTGAACATCTCTAAAACTAAGAGCATTGTATTTGGTACAAATCATTCCTTAAATGCTAGACCTCAGCTGAATCTGGTAATGAATGGTGTGGCTGTTGAACAAGTTGAGGAGACTAAATTACTTGGCGTTATCTTAGATTGTAAACTGTCATGGTCAAAACATATAGATTCAATGGTTGTAAAGATAGGGAGAGGTCTAGCCGTAATAAAGAGATGCTCTGCTCCAAAAAGCAAGTTCTGCAGGCTCTAGTTTTGTCTAATCTTGATTATTGTCCAGTCATGTGGTCCAGTGCGGCAAGGAAAGACCTAGTTAAGCTGCAGCTGGCCCAGAACACAGCGGCATGTTTTGCTCTTAATTGTAATCAGAGGGCTATATGAATACTATGCATGCCAGTCTCTCTTGGCTAAGAGTTGAGGAGAGACTGACTGCATCACTTCTTCTTTTTATAAGAAATGTGTTGAAAATCCCAAATTGTTTGCATAGTCAACTTACACACAGCTCTGACACACATACTTATCCCACCAGACATGCCACAAGGGGTCTTTTCATAGTCCCCAAATCCAGAACAAATTCAAGAAAATGTACAGTATTATATAGAGCCCTTATTGCATGGAACTTCCTTCCATCTCATATTGCTCAAATAAACAGCAAACCTGGTTTCAAAAAACAGATAAAGCAACACCTCTCGGCACAACACTTCTCCCCTATCTGACCTAGATAGTTTGTGTGTATGCAATGATATGTAGGCTACGTGTGCCTTTTTAAAAACTTATGTTGTTTTGTCCTTGAGCTGTTCTTGTCTAATGATGTTCTGTATTATGTCATTCTGTATTATGTTTCATGTTTGGTGTGGACCCCAGGAAGAGTAGCTGCTGCTTTTGCAACAGCTAATGGGGATCCTAATAAAATACCAAAAACACCAAATACCATACATGATGACTTATCGTTATTGCTAACCATATAAAAGGGTGTGTGTGAACACTTGCAATTTGTTTCAACATGGAGCAGGATAGACTGCAAGGGAGAGGAGGAAATCAAAGAGCTTGTGAACAAGGGGCCCGTCAGAGAGGTGGGTATGGGCCCCATCAAAGAGGTGGGCATGAGCCCGTTCAAAGAGGTGGACACAGGCCCCGTCAAAGAGGTGAACATCAGAGAGAACAAAGCAGACGACAGGGAACTGTTGTGTTTAATAATGTCTGGGCCATCGTCATTGACCATGTGGTAAACAGAGGCCTTACCATGGCAGAGTAATATAGTTAGTTCATCCCAATCTAAAAACATCAACTTTCAATTCGATCTTGCGAACATTTCGCTAAGAAAACTGTGTGCAGGATATGGACTATGCTTTACCATTACATTTACAGTAAATTACATATTGTAATGCATGTAAATTCACAAAGCATGTTACAGTATTCTTACAGTATGATCTATTGACAGTATACTCAGTAATTGACAGAAGACCCCATGGTGGTGGCCATGGCCTTGTGCTGGCCGACCAGCAATAGTGGACAGTGGTGGAAATGGTGAGGGCCAGGAATGACATACGGCTATCTGAAATAAAGCAGGCCTTTGAGGAGAACAATGACACCTTTTCCAATGTGGCATCCATCAGCCTACCAACAATCGTCAGCCTTTTGAAGAGGCACCAGATATCAATGAAACACATTTACCTGGTGCCTTTTGAGAGAAACCCTGAGGTGCGTGTCGTCAGTCCGGTGAGACCTATCCCGGCTCCACGCACCCGGATTCCTGTGCACCTCCCCTGGCCGGTGCATCCTGTGCTGGTTCCCTGCACTCGTCCTGAGGTGCGTGTCAACAGTCCGGTGAAACCTGTTCCGGCTCCACGCACCAGACCTCCAGTGCGCCTCCCCAGCCCGGTACGTCCAGTGCCAGCTCCCCACACTCGCCCGGATGTGTGTGTAATCAGTCCGGTGAGACCTACAACGGCTCCACGAACCTGGAGTCCAGTGCGCCTCCCCAGCCCAATACGTCCAGTGCCAGCTCCCCGCACACGCCCTGAGGTGTGTATCATCGTTCCGGGGAGACCTACGCCGGCTCCACGCACCAGGCGTCCAGTGCACCTCATCAGTACGGTGAATCCTGTGCCGGCTCCCCGCACGCGCCCTGAGGTGCGAGTCATCAATCCGGTGAGACATGTGCCGGCTTCTCGCACCAGACCTGCAGTGTGCCCTCTCCGCACCAGAGCCACCGCCAATGCGAGCTGCCCACCCGAACCCTCCCCAGCTTGTTCAAGTTTAGCGGCCGGAGTCCGCACCTTTGCGGGGGGGGGGTTTTGGGTTCTCTATGGGGTTTTGGGCCAGGACGTGACCAGGGGTGTTTGGTGTTGTCTATGTTGGTGATTGTGTGTGGTTCCCAATTAGAGGCAGCTGTTTGTCGTTGCCTCTAATTGGGGACCATACTTAGTGTGTACTCTCCCCACAAGTGGTGTGGGTTATTGTTTTGGTTAGTGCTTTGTTCATGACGTATGTTACGATCTGTTCAGTCTTTGTTGTATTTTCACTTTCATTTAAAAACATGTGGAACACCATGCACGCTGCGCCTTGGTCTGTCATTCAAGAGGATCGTGACACTAATCTCAGGTAATATAGCAATAGAGTATTCCCCAGGGAGAGAAGGAGGGTGGGAAAGAGGAGGAAGGAGAGAGAGAGAAGTGGAAGGGAGGAAGGGGGAAAGGAGAGCGAGAGAAAGGAAGGAAGAAATAAATAGAGGGGGGGCTCTCAAAATGCCCTTAATTGTGTTTACTGAGGAGATTCAACTGAGGTCCCTTACAGAATAATTTAACAGTTGTAGCCATTTTCCACTTGGCAGTTGAACCTGAGGTATTATTGAAACTAGACACATTACGATCTATTTTCATCTCACCCCTCATCCTTTACATGCTTATCTTAGAGAGTATGTGGAAAACCAATGATCTCTCCATTGCCTTAATGATGACCCAGACCCCACAGACTAACAGTCGTAATGACACTATGCTCAACCCGTATAGGAGTCCTCTGAGAGAGGCAATACAATATCAGACACCATACAAGTCTAAAGTGTCATAGTGATGTTTCCTGCATCCCGCTACACTGTAGGTTATAATGCTGCCACAGAGGCAAGCAGGCTAAATCCATCAGTTCATTTATCAAGAGGCTACTGTATTATCACAACGTGGGCTTGGTGCACTGGGTTCTCTCTCTTTTCTCTTTTCTCTTCCTCTCCTCTGCACCCTCCGTCCATGTTTCTGTTGTAAGTGCTCCTCATTTCCGCTTAGAAGGCTGTAGTGTTCTCCAACTAAACAGCTATGTTACTGTATAGAGACAACAAAGCATGGCTCAAGGCTACCAGAGGAAGATTAGTTACATCAATGCTGTCGGACTAGTTTAAATCACTCTACAGGGTGTATTACATGAGGTACATGCAATGTACACTGTTTCCCTGTTTAAAGACATGTGACACAGTGCTAAACTAGAATTTTAAGGATTGATTTCACCATTAAACGTAATCTTATTTACATGGTTTGTGTCACGCCTGCTCCCACTCTTCCAAGCGCCAGGCTCCCAAGCATTATGCACTCCTGCCACTATCATTACGTACACCTGCCTTCCCCCATCACGTACATCAGTGATCATTGGACTCACCTAGACTCAATCACATCTGTCATTACCTCCCCTATATCTGTCTGTTCCCCCGCTTCAGCATTGATTGTGTCCTTGTATACCCGTGTGCTGACGCTGTTCCTGTCTTGTTCAATGTCTGTTCCGATTAAATGTTTGACTCCCCGTACCTGCTTCTCTCCCCCAGCGTCGGTCCTTACAGAATGCTGAAGCCACCAAACGAAGCATTGGGGAGTGCTGGCTTTCCGGTTGGTGGTGATGTCGGGTCCTGGGGCCACCACCGATGGAACCGGTGGTGCCTAAGCCAGCTCGTCGGGCTGTCACGCCCTAGCTGGCTCGAGAGGTTTCTGAAGGCGCCCATCCCACATCAGGCTTCAGACGGATCATCAGGTTTTTACGCCCAGCCGGAGAATCGGGATCCCATGCCTCAGTGGGATCGACAGGCCTTCATGCCTTAGACGGATCGTCAGGCTCCTTTGCCTCAGCCGGCTCACCAGGCTCTCACACTTCTGCCGGTTCATCGGGATTTCACAACCAGCCGGCTTGTCCAGCGCCTGTGCCTCGGCCAGCCCGTCAGGCTCGCCCAGGTGGGAAGCCGGGTGGCGCCCCTAGAGGGGGGGTACTGTCATGCCTGCTCCCGCTCTTCCCCCCTGGCGCTCAGGGGACCAGGCCCAGCATTACACACTCCTGACACAATCATTACCAGTTGATCCAAGATGGCATAGCAGTCAGACGTCTTTGTCCTCGTCTTGTCGTGTCCCATGTCCCATCTTTTTAAATATTTTTCTTCGTATATCTTTTTTATATTTTTCTAAACGTCAACTTCAAATACTCTCCTGCAACCAGCCTCACCCAAATGTGGTGTGGATCTGTTTTCTCTAAAGTATTTTATTTACCTCGGAACCAGAATCCCCCCAACAGAAGCTAGCCAGCTCACTAGCTACTGGCTAGTAGTCAGCTAACCACTGCTAGCAGTCGTCAGCTAACCTTCAGCTCGGAAAGCTCTCGCCAGTTTGTACAACGCGACTCAAACCAGAGCATACCGGACCTATTTTTCTCTCTATATCCCCGGATTCCTACCACAAGCTCTGAACTTTTTCACCTGGAGCATCGCAGCAAGCTAGCTGCTATCCGAGTGACTACTCCTGGCTAACGTCTGTCCCGAAGCAAGCACCAATTAGCCTGGAGCTAGCCCATGCTAGGCCCATTCTCCCGGCTAGCTGAAGAGGCCCATCAGCCACTCCTGGGCTACAATACCCGGACCCCTTCTACTGCCGGTACGGGGCACAGAACCCCGCCGATCCTTCACGACAGGACTACGACGTAATCTGCTCGAGGGGGTACTCAACTGGCCCCTACGTTGCGACGTCCCCTGCATGTCCATCTGCTAGCTGCGGCCCGCTAGCTGCTAGCTGATAGCCGCGGGCCCGCTACCTGCCTAGAAGCATATAGGACTGTTAGCTAAATAGATCCATCGGCCAATTTCTTGGGCCACTATACCTATTCTGCCAATTGGACTTGGCCCCGGCCTGCTAGCTGTCTGACTCGCCGTGTCTCCAGCCAGCCCAACCACTCACTTGACCCCTATGATCACCCGGCTATGCATGCCTCTCCCTAATATCAATATGCCTTGTCCTGGTTATTGTCCTGGTTACTGATTATTATCTTATTTCACTGTAGAGCCTCTAGCCCCGCTCAATATGCCTTAACCAACAATTTAGTTCCACCTCCCACATATGCAGTGACATCACCTGGTTTAAACGTCTCTAGAGACAATATCTCTCTCATCATTACTCAATGCCTCTTTTTACCTCCAATGTACTCACATCCTACCATACCTTTGTCTGTACATTATGCCTTGAATCTATTCTATCGCGCCCAGAAACCCGCTCCTTTTACTCTCTGTTCCGAACGTACTAGACATCCAGTGCTGATAGCCTTTAGCCGTACCCTCATCCTACTCCTCCTCTGTTCCTCTGGTGATGTAGAGGTTAATCCAGGCCCTGCAGTGCCTAGCTCCACTCCTACTCCCCAGGTGCTCTCATTTGTTGACTTCTGTTACTGTAAAAGCCTTGGTTTCATGCATGTTAACATTAGAAGCCTCCTCCCAAAGTTTGTTTTATTCACTGCTTTAGCACACTCTGCCAACCCGGATGTCCTAGCCGTGTCTGAATCCTGGCTTAGGAAGACCACCAAAAACTCAGAAATTTCCTTCCCTAACTATAACATTTTCTGACAAGATAGAACTGCCAAAGGGGGCTGTGATGCAATCTACTGCAGAGTTCTGTCTTACTATCCAGGTCTGTACCCAAACAATTTGAGCTTCTACTCTTAATCCACCTTTCCAGAAACAAGTCTCTCACCGTTGCCGCTTGCTAAAGACCACCTTCTGCCCCCAGCTGTGCCTTAGACACCATACGTGAATTGATCGCCCCCAACTATCTTCAGAGCTCGTGCTGCTAGGTGACCTAAACTGGGACATGCTTAACACCCCGGCCATCCTACAATCTAAGCTTGATGCCCTCAATCTCACACAAATTATCAATGAATCCACCAGGTACAACCCCAAATCCATAAACATGGGCACCCTCATAGATATCATCCTGACCAACTTGCCCTCTAAATACACCTCTTCTGTTCATCAACCAGGATCTCAGCAATCACTGCCTCATTGCCTGCATCCATAATGGGCCTGCGGTCAAACGACCACCCCTCATCACTGTCAAACACTCCCTAAAACACTTCAGCGAACAGGCCTTTCTAATCAACCTGGCCCGGGTATCCTGGAAGGATATTGATCTCATCCCGTCAGTAGAGGATGCCTGGTTATTCTTTAAAAGTGCCTTCCTCACCATCAAAAATAAGCATGCCCCATTCAAAATTTTAGAACCAGGAATAGATATAGCCCTTGGTTCACTCCAGACCTGACTGCCCTTGACCAGCACAAAAACCTCCTGTGGCGTTCTACACTAGCATCGAATAGCCCTCGTGATATGAAACTTTTCAGGGAAGTTAGGAACCAATATACACTGGCAGTTAAGAAAGCTAAGGCTAGCTTTTTCAAGCAGAAATGTGCATCCTGTAGCACAAACTCAAAAAAGTTTTGGGACACTGTAAAGTCCATGGAGAATAAGAGCACCTCCTCCCAGCTGCCCACTGCACTGAGGCTAGGAAACACTGTCACCACGATAATTGAGAACTTCAATAAGCATTTTTAAGCCTCCAACTTCTCTTAAAACTAAATGCACCTGCCCGTCTAGCATCACTATTCAGGACGGTTCTGACTTAGAATATGTGGACAAATACAAATATCTAGGTGTCTGGTTAGACTGTGAACTCTCTTTCCAGACTCACATTAAGCATCTCCAATCCAAAATTAAGTCTAGAATCGGCTTCCTATTTCGCAACAAAGCATCCTTCACTCATTCTGCCAAACATACCCTGGTAAAACTGACCATCCTACTGATCCTCGACTTCGGCGATGTCATTTACAAAATAGCCTCCAACACTCTACTCAACAAATTGGACTATCACAGTGCCATCCGTTTTGTCACCAAAGCCCCATATACTACCCACCACTGCGACCTGTACGCTCTCATTGGCTGGCCCTCGATTCATACTCGTCGCCAATCCCACTGGCTCCAGGTCATCTACAAGTCTCTGCTAGGTAAAGCCTCACCTTATCTCAGCTCACTGGTCACCATAGCAGCACCCATCCGTAGCACGCGCTCCAGCAGGTATACCTCACTGGTCACCCCCAAAGCCAATTCTTCCTTTGGCTGCCTTTCCTTCCAGTCCTCTGCTGCTAATGACTGGAACGAACTGCAAAAATCACTGAAGCTGGATATCTCCCTCTCTAGCTTTAAGCACCAGCTGTCAGAGCAGCTCACAGATCACTGCACCTGTACATAGCCCATCTGTAAATAGCCCATCCAACTACCTCATCCCCATACTGTATTTATTTATTCATATTGCTCCTTTTCACCCCAGTATCTCTACTTGCACATTCATCTTCTGCACATCTACCATTCCAGTGTTTAATTGCTATATTGTAATTAATTCGCCACCATGGCCTATTTATTGCCTTACCTCCCTTATCCTACCTCATTTGCACATACTGTATGTTGACTTTTTCTACTGTATTATTGACTGTATGTTTGTTTATTCCATGTGTAACTCTGTGTTGTTGTATGTGTTGAACTGCTTTGCTTATCTTGGCCAGGTCGCAGTTGCAAATGAGAACTTGTTCTCAGCTAGCCTACCTGGTTAAATAAAGGTGAAACATATATATATATATTTTTTTTTAATTACACACACCTGTCTTCCCTCATCACGAGCATCAGCGATCATTGGACTCACCTGGACTCAATCACCTCTGTCATTACCTCCCCAGTATCTGTATGTTCCCCCGCTCTGTTCCCCGCTTTATCATTGATTGTCATATGTGTGCTGACGCTGTTCCTGTTTTGTTCCATGTCTGTTCCAATTAAATGTTTGACTCCCCGTTCCTGCTTCTCTACTCCAGCATCGGTCTTTACAGGTTTACATGTAGGAAATTGAACAATACATATTATGTTTAGAAAAGAAGGCAAGAGCTTTTCCCAGGTGCACTGTGAGTTATACAGAGTACCAGAATAATCAGATATCTTGTAAAACCATAAATGATTAATTGCTAGTTCTGCAGGAAATAGGATGTTGAGAGTGAGAGTAGTTTGCTCCTCTATGATGATGGTATCTTTCTACTGTAATACAGAGACACTGTGGTAAGTTTCTGCATGGCATTTTAAGTGCAGGTAATGACCCAAAAAAACAGACACCCACAAGTACCATTTTACAGAAGTGATGTGAGTTAAATTGAAAAGACTAGTCATACACAATGTACTTTCTTGACGGTTTCAAGAGGTTAAATGCTTAGGAATACTTTTGGAGTGTCAGATTCTTCTTTTATCTGAGCGTGTTCTCTTTCTCCCTGTCTGTCTGGGTGCAACTCTGGGGTCATCCGTATCGGGTATCTGCGTAATTCAGTTGTCAAACTCATTTAGGCAGACGGACTTGAGGCTCCAAGTTCCTGTCTGCGCTGCACTGGGGGCTAGGGGAGGAGGGGGGTGTAGTAGACATCCAGTCATCATCGGAAGGAAAGCAGGGGCATCGCTGTCCAATCATCGGGAAAAGCAGAATAGAATGAAGCACAATGTTATCTAATTATTTGATAAAACATTGAATTTGTCCTTACTGCTATTAGCCCATTGAAATGCATTGAATAACAGATTTATACATGGAAAAACAACTACCTTCAGATGAGTCTTGTGAGGCTTGTGGGCATCCTAGAGCAAACATGTACATGATCGTGAGAGTCTTACCTTTCCATAGAGGAGTCATGTCAGTGTGTAACCCAAAGTGTTCGGACGCTATAGACACAAGTTGGCAGATCAGCGGTACCAACTTCAGGCGAGTCACGTGACACTTGTGGGTGCTATAGACATACAATTTGTATGCTACAGATGTTTTCATGAGAAGACCGATTTTCGATAAACACCACTGTAACTGCGGAAGGCCAACATTGGTGGATGTGGGGGATTGAGACATAGTCCATGCAAAAAACAGATATCTCTAGCTTGAACAGACAAATTTTGATGGGGATTTTTGTATTATGCTAATTAAATTTCAGTAGGGGCATGGATAATGACTCTTGGGGGTTAAGTTAAAACATAAAGAAAAGGACAAACTAGCCATGAATAAGATCCATAGATTTGAAACACAGAGATATTATAGAGATAAAACTTAACATTTATTCATATGAGTTGAAAAGTGTGTTTTTTTTTTTTTTTTTTAACATGCCTAGCTTGTTAACAGACTCTGAATGTTTTCTCCTTCCACTGATCAGATAAAGTAAGGGCCTCCCGTAGTGAATAGCTAGTAACTAAACCCCCCACTGACTGAACCCACCATTAAGCTAAATGGGCTATCTGGCATCCATGACTTATGAACTATTTATGATGGCTCATTAACTGGTCTATGTCTAATAGGCATTGCTCTGTGTTTATCATTCCACTACCAGCTGACTAATTACATATTAATCAATGGCCCAATTAGTGTTTCTGTGTAGTTTCATCCCCCCCAGCTTTTTTTCAAACACTTGCTGTTTCTGTTTTCGACAGAAATGGACAGTTATTGTTTTGTGATCCTACCACACAAAGCTATTAGGCTCTGAAAAAGAAAATGTGGTGAGAGATTGTAAAACATTCTACAATTAGATTTTCTTTTATCTGGAATCACAGCAAATGTATTACATAATTGTATGATGGAATGCCTACGTTTCCAGAATGCAATAGCCTTTTTCTGATAAAATAAACCTCTGCATATATTTTTTATAAAAGCATCAATAAAACTTAAGTCCAATACAGCCACATTTTTTCTCAATATCAAATCATTTCTTGGTAACAATTAAAATTGTAAACAAGAAACAAAAATAGCTTCTTAGCAAAGAGCAATTTCTCAAGCAATACTTTTGCTTGGACTGTCTGGGAGTGGTCTGAGTGTGGAGGAGGAAACGGAAAACTAGCTGTTATTGGTAGAGAGGTTTAACTAATTTACCGCCTGGTGATGTCATCAGGCAGGCCAAAAGTCACAAACAACTCTTATACTAAAACGGAATTATCATAATTTTCCAAATTTCACAGTATTATTCCAACCTCATATTGTGGAAATATATGTAAAACACCGAAAATGTACGTTGTTGACTGCACTGGGCCTTTAAATCCAGACGCATTCCAGTAGATCTGAAATTACCATCAGATCTGACCAAAATGAACAAAAATTACACCCCTAAAGTTGTGGAACTGTTTTGTGCCTGTGTATATGTATATCGGCCTAGAGATAGAGTCCTGTAGACACAGGGACAGCTGCCTCCACATCGCGTCTCACCTCTCAAACTCCAAATCAATACGGCTGGAGATTACCCCTCCACCCATCCAGAGCTCTAAAAGCTGCTCTGAGAGCCTGGAGTGAAGACAGTGGATTCACACTAACATTGGGCCTTAGCCTGCTGACCTACAGGAGTTTGAGAGACCAGGGAGGGGAGGCTGCTTTCTGGATCACAGACACAGGACTGTGGACATGACACCAGGGTTAACGCAAGGTTAACAGACAACAGTTTACAAAGTATCCGTGACTTCCTGGTTTTGCCAATACGCTACTTTCCCCCTGACCATCTGCCATCCCTATCTCAAAGACGATTGACCCGACTGGCCCTAGAACGTGAATAGGGTGCAGAGATTCCACCTGTGCTGGTGGTACATGCTCCCATAACTGAGCGAGGCCTGGAGAATATTATTAGAATTACTACAACCCTATAGGGAGAGTACTATAGATCTTTTTACACTTGATTAAACTTGATTTGATCTATCAAACACTTATTTGGTAATATAAAATGTGAAGTGTTCTTTTTCTGCCCATTCTTTTATTTGTATTTATTTTGTTTAACCTTTATTTAACTAGGCAAGTCAGTTAAGAACAAATTCTTATTTATAACGATGGCCTACCAAAAGGCAAAAGGCTTACTGCAGAGACGGGGGCTGGGATTAAAATATAAATATATCACAAAACACACGTCACGACAAGAGAGACACCACAACACTACATAAAGAGAGACCTAAGACAACAACATAGCATGACAGCAACACATGACAACACAGCATGGTAGCAACACAACATGGCAGCAGCACATTATGGTAGCAGCACAAAACATGGTACAAACATTATCGGACACAGACAACAGCACAAAGATATGAAGGACAACGATACATCATGTGAAGCAGCCACAACTGTCAGTAACAGTGTCCATGATTGAGTCTTTGAATGATTCTGTAGGTGTACATTCATTTAAATGGAGAGCTTATGAGGGCCATGACTCTAAAGAATGGCCTAATGTGAATGAAGTGTAAGGACTAAAGAGCATCAGAATGCATATGATTCGCTGATTTATTTTTCATTTCCTTTTCTACAACCAGTCTATAAGTTGATGTTTCAACAGTCCCCCTGCAATCGTTGGATGCCCAATCAGTCAATAATGGTTACTAGTCTACAGTACATGGAAAATAGTATTATACTATTAACAGTACCATAAGCATTTGACATATCAAAGGCAAACAAAGTTACTGTTTTATGTCCCATTGAAATATTTATACTAGATATTAAATTGTATCAAAGCAAGAGGTTGCATCTCCATACATACTGTCCCTCTGAATAATCCATTATGTCACTGCTGTATCCCACAGAGTATGAGTGTCACGTGTGCTCCCTCTCCGGCCTCTAGGTCACAAGGCTGCTCGTTATGGCGCACACCAGTCACCATCGTTACATGCACCTGTGCATCGTCAGACTCACCTGGACTCCATCACTTCCCTTCCCTGTCACTCCTTTGGTTCCTTCCCCAGGCGTCATTGTTTCTGTTTCAGTTTCATGTCTGTGCATTGTTCGTGTTTCGTTTATTGGTTAAATCACTCACTCCCTGAACTTGCTTCCCGACTCTCAGTGCACACGTTACAATGAGGCAGCTCTGAGAGTTCACATATGAGATCATTTTCTTCCCATCTCATATACAGTATAATACGTTATTATTCTATAGAGGGTGATAGAAGAAGAACATATGCCCTAGTCATACAGGATGATGTAAGATTTTAGTCTAATGGAAAAAACAATAACTTTGATGTGGGGCGTGCGTTGATAAATAATGTATTTCATGAACAAATGCACAGGGGACTGCCAAAAGGTTGTGGAGAGTTTACACAGCAATATGTGCTGGAAGAAAAGAATGAACAAAGAGTGAATAATTTAGGTGGAATTGACAGTGTGATGACGGGCAGAAGGACAATCCAGCATTTATACACTTTACTCATCTATTTTATGGCACCCTATTCCCTATTCACCCTATGTAAAAGTAATGCACCACACAGCCGTTTCCTTATATAGTGCAGTGCTGTAGGTCTCTGGTCAAACATGCGCTAGACTAAATAGTAGGGAATAGGGTGCTATTTCAGACACAAACCCCGCCATTCTGAATACTATTGAATCTAAAGGATTGTTGTACAGGAGAAACCTTCAAAGTTTTGATGTAAATAAGCACACTATTGTTAAGATAATCAATTAGGATAGATGGCTTCAGCAGTAATGTACACTGACAGTTGAAGACATTATCCACCACCTATCGTCTATCAACTCCACAGCATGACAGGTTGAATTGTGACTTGAATTTCCACCCAGTCGATTCCACCTTAGACACATGACAGTGAGGAAAAACAAAACATTCGGTCACCTAACAAGAGATCAATATGTACATATCGATCCTGACTCATAGAGAGGAGACTGAACGCATGAAAATGCTGACTGGGTCGTTTTCCCTTCAGTCATATAACAGAGGATGTATTAACTGTATGGATCTCCTCTCCCTATAGCCTTATGTATCCAGTTCCATAAGGCCTGTACATTATAATTAGCTTAAAACTGATCTGAAAAGATATCGTCAGGGCTGTATTCACAAAGTGTCTCAGATCTAGGATCAGTTTTGCCTTTTAAATCATAATGAATAAGAGGGGGGACCAGAGCCTTAATCAGCATTCCTACTCTGAGACACTCAGATGTTTTTTTCCCTATAGGTGTGTGTATAGCTTTAATTTTGATGGAGGATTCTGGACACATGTCAGCTCCTTTCATGTTTTATGGGGACACAGGGAAGGGCTTGTTTACAGCGTGGGCCAAAGGCACAACATGGGCAGATGTCACTTGATAGCACACATATTATGCCATCCCCTCTCTCTCTTTCACAGAGCCACGTTGGAACAGAAGCCCTAAAGAGATGGAAAGAGAGGAGGGGAAAGGAGGGAGAGAAAGGAGGGAGAGAAAGGTTGGGAGAGGGAGGGAAGGGAGAGGGACAGAAAGAGAGAGGGAGATAGAGATGGGTTTTAGAGAAGAGAGAGAAAAATAGGCTTTTATCTTTTCTCTTTGCAGTGCTTCCCTTACGATGGGCAGGGGGATAAATGGGCATGTAAGTGAGCAGTCTGGTGAATGCCACCAGATATATATCAACTTAGTGGGCAGCCTGACTTTGTTATGTTGTCTTGTGCTTCCTAAATTATTTTATACAGAGTGATTTTCACGGTGGTTGTTCACGGTAAGAGGCATGCTAACAGACAATAGCCTACTGGAGCACCACTTAGGCTTGACATAGCAATTATTTGACCCCAGCCTCATGTCTCTGACCATTACCATCGTCTACTTTTAAACGGCACAACTTTTCTATTAAGACATTGTCCTGCATTCACCTACTGTTCCACATAAAAAAATACTATAGTGTATACTATGATAGGAATACTATAGTATTCACTGTAGTGTTTTTGCAGACTTTACTGAAGTCAGCAAAAATACTACAGTGAATGTTGTAGTATTTACTGTAGTATACTGTAGTATTAACAGTTTACTATAAGATAAATACTATAGTATTTTTTTTTTAGTTTATACTATAGTAATTACTGTAGAGTTTTTGTGGACTGTACAATACCATAGTATTATTTACTGTTGTGTTTTTACGGACTGTACTATACTGTAGTATTTACTGTAGCGTTTTGCAGACATGACTGTTATCATGACTGTCCTGTGAGGATCCGAATGGGTCAGATCAGCTTGGCAATGGATGACAGTAACCAGACCCTCTCTCACCCACAGAGGGGGGAGGAGGGAGCTGGTGGGGGGTTGACCGCTCACACCCTGTCGTAAATTAAAGGAGAGGAGATCCAGAGAACATCCCTCTCCAAATTAACACAGGAATGTTCCTTTGTCTCCAGAGACTTTTCCCACCGAAACTCTTAACACGTTCTAAAGCGAATATTGGAAAATATTCCTAACAGAGAATGTGGGGAATGGTTAGAAGTGAGCTAAAGAATAATAATGTCATATGGGTTGTTATTTTGTGATGTCATTAAAAGTGTTATAAAGGAAATACTGTAACTTGAAAAGTATATACACTACATGTACGAAGTCTCCATCCTTAACACTGTATATGAAATATGAAAAATGATTAAAGTTATTTTGTTAAGATAGGAATGTGATTTTAGGAGCCATAAGAGAGAATTTGTCTCCTATAAACTTTACACAGTCATTAGCCACGCCCTGAGTGAGGTCAGGGAGCATGTCAGCCTGACAGAACCGTTCCTTTCAACTAGAGTGCATAAAAGGATTGGTAAAGAAATTAACATTTAGACCAGGAAAGACCCCTGAAAGAACCGTGAATCTCAACACGAGGTTGAGACAATAACGTCACCTCCCAGACAATCACTGGTACGGCTGATTAGCTGTCCTAAGTAAAATCTCTTAGAAAGTGAATTTAAGTGGGACCATTCTACTACTCTGTCAAATCACTGTAGTACGCTACTCTCATCACCCCACTGGAACCATTGACACGGCTGGCTAGCCTATCTTCAAAGAAGCTTCAGGAGCGAATGAGAGGAGAACAACAGAGAAACATCTTTTGGACAATCAGAGCCTTACAAGCGTGCCGCTGAAAGGCCCAACACCGTTCCTAAGGAGGACTGGTTCCGACAGTGATCCATGGCGAACAAAGGCATTTATAGTTTTGATGTCTCACTATTATTCTACAATGTAGAAAATAGTAAAAAGAAAGAAAACCCAGGAATGAGTAGGTATATATATTATTATTATTTTTTAAGGATGGGATGCTCCTCAGGCACAGAGGGAACAAATAAAAGGAGGAGAGGAAACTAGACTAGATTATATTGATAAGGAGGGCTTCTTGAGCACTAGGACCGGGGGGACTGTTAAATTCCCTAACGAGTGTTCTTGTTAGCTTAATGCTCATTTCACTAAAAGTCTAACAAGTCTGTAATTGTTATGAAACTGAGGAGTGAAAGAGCTGTGGTGGGTTGGTTTTCACAAGCTTACTGTCTGTTTGATGCCCTTGTAACTGTGCATAATTATATTGACTTCAACATACACTGTAACCCAACTGTACTGAACAAAAACATAAACGAAACATGCTACAATTTCAAAGATTTTACTGAGTTACAGTTCAGAAATCAGTCAATTGAAATAAATTAATTAGGCCCTAATCTATGGATTTCACATGACTGGGAATACAGATAAGCATCTGTCGGTCACAGATACCAAAAAAAAAGGTAGGGGCGTGGATCAGAAAACCAGTCAGTATCTGGTGTCACCACCATTTGCCTCATGCAGTGAGACATCTCCTCTGCATAAGTTGATCAGGCTGTTGATTGTGGCCGGTGGAATGTTGTCCCACTCCACTTCAATGGATGTGCGAGGTTCCTGGATATTGGCGGGAACTGGAACACACTGTTGTACACGTCGATATAGAGCATCTCAAACATATCCAATGGGTGACATGTCTGGTGAGTATGCAGGCCATGGAAGAACTGGGACATTTTAAGCTTCCAGGAATTGTGTACAGATCCTTGCGACATGGGGCCGTGGATTATCATGCTGAAACATGACTTGATGGCAACGGATGAATGGCGCTACAGGGGCCTCAGGATCTCGTCACGGTATTTCTGTGCTTTCTAATTGCCATCAATAAAATGCAACTGTGTTCGTTGTCCATAGCTTATGCCTGCCCATACCATAACCACACTGCCACCATGGCACTCTGTTCACAACGTTGACATCAGCAAACTGCTCGGCCACACAATGCAATATAGGCTTTCTACCATTTGCCCAGTACACTTGAAACCAGGATTCATCTGTGAAGAGCGCAGTGGCAATCGAACGTGACCATTTGCCCACTGAAGACAGTTACTATGCCGGACTGCAGTCAGGCCAATACCCTGGTAAGCAGGACAAGCACACAGATGAGCTTCCCTGAGACGGTTTATGACAGTTTGTTTAGAAATTATTTGGTTGTGCAAACCCACAGTTTCATCAGCTGTCCGGGTGGCTGGTCTCAGACCATCCCGTAAGTGAAGAAGCCGGATGTGGAGGTCCTGGGCTGGCATGGTTACATGTAGTTCTGCGGTTTTGAGGCCGGTTGGACGTACTGCCAAATTCCCTAAAACAACGTTGGAGGCGGATTATGGTAAAGAAATGAACATTCACTTCTCTGGCAAGCTCTGGTGGATGCCAATTGCACGCTTCCTCAAAACTTGAGACATCTGTGGCATTGTGTTGTGTGACAAAACTGCACATTTTAGAGTGGCCTTTTATTGTTCCCACAAGGTGCACCTGTGTAATGATCATGCTGTTTAATCATCTTCTTGATATGCCACACCTGTCAGGTGGATGGATTATCTTGGCAAAGGAGAAATGCTCACTAACAGGGATGTAAAAAACAAAAAATAAGCTTTTTGTGCGTATGGAACATTCTTGGGTTATTTTATTTAATCTCATGAAACATAGGACCGACACCAGCTTGGTGTTATGAATAAATGCATAATTTTCTTCTTGTTTCTAACTTCCCCCCCAGATTGTGTTTACTAAATCATCTGTCAGAGCTGTTGAGTGTGTGACAGCACCATTTATGGATCAGTAATTTGTCTCTCTGCTCTATGAGCACTAAAGATCATTGTATTAGACGATGAGTCCCCCATGCTTGGTGGAAACATAATGCATTATTTCACTCCCCTACACTGTTAACAAGTACAGAAGCAGTGTCTGGGAACGTTAGGGGATTAAAACATGGGTAAAGTGTTCGCTGAGGTTTGATATGAGATTTTAACCTTGATATGCGTGTGTGTGTACAATGTACATTGTTATGTATTAGTCAGCAAATGGCTTGGCGTCTCTTTCCCCCGCAGTGAAAGATTTGTTCACTGTAAGCAGCCAGTATGCGTACTAACTACACACAGGGCTCCCATCTCGTCTCCCTCTCTGTGCTCTGACACACCTGTCAGGCTGCTGTTTCACTGGGGAAGGAAGGCGGGTGCGTGGCGAGATCCTCTCTGTGATGCTCCCAGCCTGTTCCGATGCTCTGCACGCGTCAACAGGGAGCACTAAGTGATCTCCTGGAAGAGGAGTTAAACTCTGAGCTCTTTAATGTGTTTCTTAGGGAGGCAGACAGGAAGGCATGAAGGCTTCTCTTATTCTCCCCCAAGTTGGGAGTACATATGATGCCTGACATATGAATAAATTAATGTTCTGCTGGAGCTGTATCTCTGAGCTGGTGATGCTTGGAGAGATAACCTGCAAAAGCGGCACTGCAGACTTTTCTGCAAATAGTTCCCCAAGGTGTGAGCAATGTGAGCAATAGCAAACTAATCATCTCAGTGTGTTTAAGCAGGGCTGAATGGTTACAATCAGTCAGGTCCTGCAGCCGTTCAGTAGCAATTTATTTTCATCTGCTTCACTCTGGGTTATTTCCCTCTCCTGCTCTAGGTAATGTATTCGTCTGTAATGGAACCCAAAATACAGCAGCATCTGCACAGTAATGTAGTTACAGCAGGCAAAATCTGAATGAAATGTTGGCTAAACTTAGCTAAACTATCTAACAGAGGTTTGTAACCACACGATCATAGAGGATAAATTAAGAGGACATAGCCTCCCGAATGGCTCAGCAGTTTGAGGCACTACAGTGCTTGAGGATTCGATCCCGGGCTGTGTTGCATTCGGCCACGACCGGGAGAGCCATGAGGTTGCGCACAATTGGCCCAAAGTTGTCCGGGTTAGGGGAGGGTTTGGCCAGCCGCCATGTCCTTATCCTATCGTGCTCTAGTAACTCCTGTGGCGGGCCGTGTGCATGCACGCTGACACGGTCGCAAGTTTTACAGTGTTTCCTCAAGCGAGCAGTGTGTCAAGAATCAGTCCAGCTTGGCATGGTCGTATTTCGGAAGGACGCATGGCTCTCGAACTTCACCTCTACCGAGTCCGTACGGGAGTTGCAGCGATGGGACAAGACTGTAACTACCAATTGGATATCACAAAATTGGGGTAAACAACAAGAGGACATTTGGAAAGCTAATTGCCCTAGCATGTACAAGAGAGTTCAGTAAACTCACAAAAGTTGGTTTTAGATCTGTACCTCATGCGGATAGGTGGCTTTTGACAATTAGTCTTATTACAGTCATGATGATCCAGGAGTGACAGAACACTGAGGCTGTTGGAAGCATATGCTCCATATCGTTTAGCTAGCATCAGTGTCATCCAGATGTGTTGTATGCTGATGTGAAGCTCTACAAGGCCAGGCATTACATCAGGAGACTGATAACTTACCGTTTGGCTCAGGACTTTAGCTTTTACTGCAGCACTCTCCATGTGTCATGCCATAATCTTTAACAACTCAGGAAGGATCTAATATGCCCCCTCCTCCCAAGAAATGAAATAAAAAAGAGAGGTTTAAATATGATATAAAACAAGCAGGAGTGATTTTTATACAGGGTCACTGAAAACCATTACCAAAATTTGATAAATTTTTTGGTTCATTACCTCAGTTTGAATTGGATAGCCATGTGTAACACTTCACTCTAAAGAACCATACAGTTAGCTATGCAACATAGACATTTCACACTGCTCTTTGAGCCCATTTAATCCATACAGATTGAATTTTAACCCGGTATAAATTTCATTATTACTCCAGTGATTATAGATCCTCCGAAGAATTGCTAAACCCCCATGGGTCCTCTTTAATGAGAGTATACGGATGCATCGTACCACAGTTAATAAAATAAACAAACTGTTTATATTATTTTCTACTAGACACAACAACAACAAAAAATATTTCAGCATTAGAAGATATGGAGATGTATCATGAAGGTCTTGGCAAAAACGAGAACATAGAAACTGAATCTGAATAAGAGAATGGTATGTTCATGGCCATCACATGCTAGGGACTGTCTGTTATCGTACAGTACATGGAGAAAATTGAACCTCTCTGAAATGAAAAAGGATGGCCCTCCCTGAACGCTTGAAAAAACAACAACAAGTGACCCTCCCTCTACCCAAAATAATAAATGAAGTGGATAGCAGAGAACATGTTACCCTCACTCCTAGGACAGACTAGAGCATTAGATACGCAGTTTGTGTGTTCTTCGTCTCGAAAGCATTACTTGGCAACATAGCAATTTTGCCAGAATGTCTGGGTCCTCAGACCGCTGCTGACAAGGTCACTCTCATTATCTGTTATAGCCTACTACAGGCTCTCCATAGCAATAGTGCACTTGGTGCCAATATGATGCCCATGAAAATTTTTATTTTAAACAGGGTTTGTAAAACTCTGTATATCTATGGCACTGGGACAGACAACCAGAAATTCTGTAACACATTTACCCCTACCCCTCCAGAAATAGGATAAATTACCAAAGATTCTCACATGGTCCGTTATATTAGACTATGTAACAGGGTTGACACTGCTAACTGGTTTTACACACAAACTAAAGAATGGGAGTGTGTTTCCATTGATGTAGGCCTATTTAGCCTTTGTCCTAACTTCATTGGGCAAAATCATCCCTCTGATACATTCCTCTTTTGACATTTTAATCCAAATTTGTGCATATAGCCTGTCTGAAAATGTTCCCTTGACTTGCAAAGTTTTGCATGACATCGAGTAGAGGTAGCCTACGATTCGCCAGCCAAGACCAAAACATATCAATGTTGATTTCCAGTCAATATAAATAGCCTATCATATATAAGAAGTTAATTTTCTTATAAATAAATCTTTGCCCTGTGCCTCTCCGAGCATGCACTTTGTATAGGCTATGGATCATTTGATTGGGACCACTCTAAACTGGCGCACTTGATATTGCGTGCCCGGCGGAGAATTAGAGATGAGGGGCGGCATTGGGAACACATGGAGAAATAATAAGAACCTTTTTCTAAAACACTGAGAAATATTGACATTTCATCGATGACAAATTACATGAACCTCCCCTGCATTAAATTAAAAAGACTAAGCCCGCCCCCCGACTCCCCCAACTTCCTCCATGTACACCGTTCTGTAAATTCCAAAATGTCCCATAGTAATGATCTCATACACAGCCATAAAACATAACCCAGAGGGTTAATTGCATTCCCTTGAAAAATATGTCTTGTAGCGAATGTTCTTTAGTGTGTATATTTTACAACCTTTAAAAAATTTATTTTTATGAAAGATTTTTCACCAGCAAGGCTGAAGCAATTACTTGAACAAAAAAGACAAACATTAGCTAGATTTTATTTGTTTCAGTGATGAGTTTGGTCCTAAAGAAGCAGAGGCCCCTGATCTGTAATGATAGTGGCAGTGGCATGGCATTTGGAAGGATTCCTGAGAGAGGTGGGGGGAGATGTGGGAGGGAGGTAGGGGCGAGGATCAGGCACAGCATCCGTACACACTGTAAACCCCAAGGCCTCTTGAACTCAGTTGTACTCAAAGTCAATGAAAAGTAATTATTACGTATTACTTTTATACAGGTAACGAGCTGAGATTAGGAGCACACTCTTAAAGGGAGTGTTCCTAATCTCAGCTTGTTACCTGTATAAAAGACACCTGTCCACAGAAGCAATCAATCATTCAGATTCCAAACTCTCCAACATGGCCAAGACCAAAGAGCTCTCCAAGGATGTCAGGGACAAGATTGTAGACCTACACAAGGCTGGAATGGGCTACAAAACCATCGCCAAGTAGCTTGGTGAGAAGGTGACAACAGTTGGTGCGATTATTCGCAAATGGAAGATCATGAGAACGGTGAGGAAGCAGCCGGGAGGATCTTGTCAATGATCTCAAGGCAGCTGGGACCATAGTCACCAAGAAAACAATTGGTAACACACTGCGCCGTGAAGGACTGAAATCCTGCAGCGCCCGCAAGGTCCCCCTGCTCAAGAAAGCACATATATGCCCGTCTGAAGTTTGCCAATTAACATCTGAATGATTCAGAGGACAACTGAGTGAAAGTGTTGTGGTCAGATGAGACCAAAATGGAGCTCTTTGGCATCAATTCAACTCGCCGTGTTTGGAGGAGGAGGAATGCTGCCTATGACCCCAAGAACACCATCCCCACCGTCAAACATGGAGGTGGAAACATTATGCTTTGGGGGTGTTTTTCTGCTAAGGGGATAGGACGCATCAAAGGGACGATGGACGGGGCCATGTACCGTCAAATCGTGAGTGAGAACCTCCTTCCCTCAATCAGGGCATTGAAAATGGGTCGTGGATGGGTATTCCAGCATGACAATGACCCAAAACACATAGCCAAGGCAACAAAGGAGTGGCTCAAGAAGAAGCACATTAAGGTCCTGGAGTGGCCTAGCCAGTCTCCAGACCTTAATCCCATAGAAAATCTGTGGAGGGAGCTGAAGGTTCGAGTTGCCAAACGTCAGCCTCGAAACCTTAATGACTTGGAGAAGATCTGCAAAGAGGAGTGGGACAAAATCCCTCCTGAGATGTGTGCAAACCTGGTGGCAAACTACAAGAAACGTCTGACCTCTGTGATTGCCAACAAGGGTTTTGCCACCAAGTACTAAGTCATGTTTTGCAGAGGGGTCAAATACTTATTTCCCCCATTAAAATGCAAATCAATTTATGTTGTTATTCTGTCTCTCACTGTTCAAATAAACCTACCATTAAAATTATAGACTGATCATTTCTTTGTCAGTGGGCAAACGTACAAAATCAGCAGGGGATCAAATCCCTCACTGTATATCGACATAACCTGAAAGGCCGCACAGCAAGGAAGAAGCCACTGCTCCAAAACCGCCATAAAAAAGCCAGACTACGGTTTGCAATTGCACATAGGGACAAAGATCGTACTTTTTGAGAAATGTCCGCTGGTCTGATGAAACAATAGAATAGAATGGTTTGGCCATAATGACCATCGCTATGTTTGGAGGAAAAAGGGGGAGGCTTGCAAGCCGAAGAACACCATCCCAACCGTGAAGCACTGAGGTGGCAGCATCATGTTGTGGGGGGTGCTTTGCTGCAGGAGGGACTGGTGCACTTCACAAAATAGATGGCATCATGAGGAAAGGAAAATGATGTAGATATATTGAAGCAACATCTCAAGACATCAGTCAGGAAGTTAAAGCTTGGTCGCAAATGGGTCTTCCAAATGGACAATGACCCCAAGCATACTTCCAAAGTTGTGTCAAAATGGCTTAAGGACAACAAAGTCAAGGTATTGGAGTGGCCATCACAAAGCCCTGACCTCAATCCCATAGAATATTTGTGGGCAGAACTGAAAAAGCGTGTGCGAGCAAGGAGGCCTACAAACCTGACTCAGTTACATCAGCTGTGTCAGGAGGAATGGGCCAAAATTCACCCAACTTATTGTGGGAAGCTTGTGGAAGGCTACCCAAAAGGTTTGACCCAAGTTAAACAATTTAAAGGCAATGCTACCAAATACTAATTGAGTGAATGTAAACTTCTGACCCACTGGGAATGTGATGAATGAAATAAAAGCTGAAATAAATCTTTCTCTCTACTATTATTCTGACATTTCACATTCTTAAAATAAAGTGGTGATCCTAACTGACCTAAGACAGGGAATTTTTACTAGGATTAAATGTCAGGAATTGTGAAAAACTGAGTTTAACCTCTCAGGGATTGCTGGGGCGCTAGCGGGCTGCTCCCCCGACACTACCAGGTGAAATGTAAGGCGCCAAATTCAAAATCCAAAAGTCGAATTATTAAACATCCACCAATATACAAGTGTTCCATACTCATCAAAAGCTCTGTTTCTTGGCAATATCACAGCGTTGTCAGATTTCAAAAAGGCTTTACGGCGAAAGCAGCACATTTGATTGTTTGAGGGTAGCACCTCACATATTTTTCCCATAGCCATGAATCGATTAGCCATCACGGCACACACATAACACATTTCACAGCGAAAACAAATCAATTACCTGTTGAAGAACTTCTGCTGAGGTCATCCTAAGTGTCCAACGAAGACAGTCCATGGTTCTTTTGTTAGAAAAAGTAATGTATTTTATCCATAAATCCTCCATTTGGTTGTAGGCGTTATAATCAGAAACGACAGCCTCCACTACTCCATTGAAATGTGACGCAAACTCGTTCATCTTATACCTATAAACTTATCCAAGAACAATCAAACATAGTTTTAAATGTATCCTTAGGAACACTTTTACGTATATTTACTATTATAAATCAACCGGAATATAAACTGATCGATAAAGACGGTAAAAAAGACACAGCGTGCCTTGTCGGGCGCGCGCACTGGGTACTGTTTACATAAATAGGTCACTTCCTGGTTTGCTCTTATTCTCTGGTCTAATTCATCCAAAATGAAATTTTACACTGTCTCGAGACTGTTGACATCTAAAGGAAGCAATGGGTACTGCATTCGTATGCCCTTATATGGTCATTTTCATGAGGGAGGGGTTCCCAAATGAGCAATGTGTCAAAATCACTTTTTCCAGGACAGAAATTCCTCTGGGTTTTGCCTGCTATATGCGTTCTGTTTCACTCACAGACAAATGGTTAACAGTTTTTGAAAATTCAGAGTGTTTCCTATCCAATGGTACCAAATATGTGCATATCCTGCCTCCTGAATGGGAGGCATTTTACTTTGGGCACGCCAGGCTCTCCAAAACCGACCCCTCAGCTGCCACTCCCTAAAAAGTTAAATGTATTTTGCTAAGTTGGATGTAAACTTCCGATTTCAACTGTATATGTTGATATGACATTTCCCCCAGTGCTGTATGGGTTAGATGAGGTTCTACTGTGCCATGTGGGGTTAGGGTATCACGTGGACGGTGTGTTAGTAAGTATTCCTATTGTTTTATGACAAAATGTATTTTTTGTATATGGACATCTTGAACTCTGATATTTGTAATGTTAGAAAGTCCATTCTGACTGGGAACATTGCGGTCTTCTTATTTTCTTGTTTTTTTATAGAAAGCAGAGCCACTACTGTTTATGCATTTCACTTCGTACTTATTGTACTCAGATTGTTTATATGCACTTTACTAACAAATGTATTTCACTTGATTGTGATTTAGACTGACCTTTACTTTATGTTGACTTCACCTTGCGGAGATTTCCCTTCTTAACTGAATTATTTTAGGTAATCTATTCCTCAAAATGTTTGAGTAGCCAGACCTTATCCGGTTTTACAGTGCAGGCATTACAATTTCTGTCTTGGCTCGTCTGAGGAAAATGTATGCAAAGCTATTCATGTGCTGCTGCAGCAAGCATTGCTGCTGAGATGCGCAGAGAGAGAGTGATAAAGAGGCACAGGCACTCACAAACGCACCAGTCTGGAAATACCAGATCAAGGTGCTTACACGCAAAGTAAATTGATCACACTTGAAAGTGCATGGGATGATTTCTGGAGATAAGGCGCTCACGTGTTAATAGCAGCTGACATGCTGTCAGGGGAAATCCGCACGCACACCATTTACTTGTAGTTAAAATGTCACCAGCGCACGCCGAGCAGTACCATGAATTTGTACATTAAAGGGAAATATCATGTATGATGATCTAGATGTGTAATAGCCTGGGAAAGATTTAATTTCAGATCAAATTAGATGCAGGGAATAGATTTCACATGGATTAGTAGTATCTTATTTGTTTAGGTTACAATGTCTGGGAGATATAGGCCTATTCCTGCATTAACACACATACTCAGTCCCTGTCTATCCAGAGGCTGTATACTTCTGTCAGTCTGTACTAGCTTTGTTTAAGTATCACTGCTCCCCCCTGCTGTGAGCCTGGGAGCCTTGCTGTACTGTAGATAATGATTTGTGTGACGGCCTCTGATTCCCCCTTTCTAGGCATTGTATTTATTTCCATATCTCTCAGCTTCTCTCTCTCTCCAATGGGGCCTAATTTGTTGTAGAGAATGTTGTTGAAAGTGACGTTTTCCCCTGCCTCAGTGCTCCACAAGACAGCAGATGGGGGGCTCGATATGCGTAATGTGGTAAGGTATTGTGTGTGTGCGCGAGCGCGAGCGAGTGCATGCATGTGTGCGTTGCTGCATGTGTGTTGGAGAGAGAAAGACAGAAAGGGAGTAACCGTTGTTTGATCATTTCTATTTTCACACATTCTTTATAATGTGAGATCTCTTTGAGGTTTGTTATAACTCATCCATTCTCCATCAGTTCCATAGCAATGCAAGCGAGAGGCAATGCCATATCCTTTCCCAGTCAACAGCAGATCAGTAATATAGCTCTGAACTTATCAAGGTTAGGGTCAGAATATGAATGAGACCAGGGCAACAGGCATGCAGCATGCTTTCACTCACATCCCAGGAGAAACTTGACATGAATCAGTGAACATACAGTCAGCAAAAAAAAACGATATGTTCTTTGACATATGGTCACCTTGGTGTAGAGATAGAGAGATATAGAATGGTAAGCCATTTTGACATCACACACACACTCAAACACACACACACGTCAGAGCTTTTACACAGCATGCCTTGTAAAACTGTCCTTGTAAAACTGTCCATGTTCAAAACATCAGGATCTGACTGCCAAAATGACATGCTGCTACACTCCAGTGGATTGTCAAATAAAAGGTTCCCTTGTGATATGTTTAACAACAACCTGTTTCTACTGATATTGGATTTGCCTTATTGTGCAGCACAAATTTGAGTTACACATTGTACAAGCCTTCAACTTTAACACGAACCATTGGTCTTCTGTTTGACAGGTCTCAAGGTACTATTCACTGTGTCTTCCTGGGGGATGCGACATGTGCCAAAAATATGTATGAGCTACAGTATACTCACAAAAGCTCTCATCCTCCCACCATCCTCTGCACTCTCTCTCTCTCTCTCTGACATAACTCGTTAGTGTGCTACTGCAGCTTGGTTAAAACACACACACACACACACACACAAACACTGTGGATGTGGGGCTCTCACGCATGGGGGTGGGGAAGAGTTCACAGGAGACAGCGGGCTATTGCTTAACAGACAGGCTCTGAAACGCATTGGCAAAGTAATTGCGGTGAAGGGATAATTTGACACCCACTTGGCTATGATAGCCTGCAATTCTCTGGCTCTTCCTGAACGCAGGGTGTGGAAGCTGTGCTTTCGCTCTGCGGAGCTGTCTACTTACACAGCTTCAGGGCAAAGCTCCAATGCAAGGCTACTGTCTAGTCTACCCGCTTTTGTACTTATTTTCTTTTATAAAATCTATATCCAGTATAGAGGGATTATAATTCTGTATCAAAACAATTCCTTGTGGGAAGACTTAGCTAAGGCCTTTGCCCTCTCAGTTGTGGATATTGTTTTTAGAAAAAGGTTTCAGTCTCAATGAATTTCACTCAATTCATTGAGACTGACAGCGCAATTTGTCACTCACGGGTGTGTGACAATCCCATTTAAAAAGATACCAAAGCATCATCGCTCATGGACAAAAAGCATGAGGAGCAGATACCACTGACACATAGTGAAATGTTATACAGTTTTCTTTCTTATTGCACTGATTTATTTAGAGAAATTAATCTACACTGTCTTGGTTCTATCTGTCCCTCTCTTTTGATTTGAGCCTCTTCGTATTTTCATAGACAGGCCTCAATAAAACACGTCTGACATCTTGTCCTCACGGAAATGACAAACGGAAAATGGAATGGAAATCTGTCCTCCATGTATTTATTTAGGACTGTGTACATATATGTTAGTAGGCCTAGGCCTGGTTGGACCATGATGGAGAAAATAGCCTAGTAGGACACACTGACTCACTCCAGATGTTATCTACAGTACATGCCTGGTTCGGAATCTCATCTCTCAAATTCTGACAACGAGCTCAAACACTCAGTCTCAGAGACTGATCTGTGATGTTTGTCTGACTGACCCATTTCTATAATCTCAAATAGACTGTAAAAACACAGATGTATTGATTTCCTCAAATGATTGCATCGCCATGCCTAACCCTTGTAGTTGAGCTATGCTAAATCCTTTTTATCACACTAATCTTGACTAGTCTGCCTAATCTCAGTCCTACCATTTTACTATACCTGATCTTTCCCCCTTGTTACTCATTCCCTCCCTCCTTCTCCCTCTGCCTCTGACCTTCTTTTCTTATTTTTAACATCCCTTTTCTCTGATTGTGCCAGATGCATCACAGAAAAAGGTCTCCCCCTCTCCCCTCTCCTCCCTCCTGCTCCAGACTCAGTAAGTGGTTCCAGTTGCTGTGGCATGATGTATGACTTTATCATGGCCCTGGACTAGCCTGTTGCCCCACCACCACATGCTGTTATCATTGGGTAGTAAATGTCATAACCCAGGTGGGCCTGGCCTGCATGTAGTACTTAGAGAGGCCTGGTGGCTAGGGCCTAGATATACACAACTTGTTGGTATATAGGGCAGACAAGTGTTACAGGAAAATCTGTGTGCATCCAACACTACTCGTTAATTATGCAACTCACTCCAGAGTCAATAACTATAGGCTTCTTAACTAAACTCCATGTCTCCTACACTCCATATTTGATAAAAATCGGTGATGTTTTAAGACCATTCATTTCATCTGCAGGGAGCGCTGCTTTTCTTATTATTATTTAAACACCCTTTGAGTGCTGATAACAGGGACTTTTCATGTCAGAACTCTAATATAACAGTTCTAATACCTTAATAGAACAGTTCTAGAACAGTAATATAACAGTTCTAGAACAGTAATAGAAAAGTAATATAGCAGTAATAGAACAATAATAGAGCAGTAATAGAATAGTTCTATAACAGTAATAGAAAAGTAATATAGCAGTAATGGAACAGTAATAGAACAGTACTAGAGCAATAATAGAGCAGTAATAGAACAGTTCTAGAACAGTAATATAGCAGTAATAGAACAGTAATGGAACAGTAATATAGCAGTAATAGAACAGTTCTAGAACAGTAATGGAACAGTAATATAGCAGTAATAGAACAATAATAGAGCAGTAATAGAATAGTTCTATAACAGTAATAGAAAAGTAATATAGCAGTAATAGAACCGTTATAGAACAGTAATGGAGCAGTAAATGAACAGTAATGGAACAGTAATAGAACAGTACTAGAGCAATAATAGAGCAGTAATAGAACAGTTCTAGAACAGTAATAGAACAGTAATATAGCAGTAATAGAACAGTAATGGAACAGTAATATAGCAGTAATAGAACAGTTATTGAACAGTAATATAGCAGTAATAGAACAGTTCTAGAACAGTAATGGAGCAGTAATAGAACAGTAATATAGCAGTAATATAGCAGTAATAGAACAGTTCTAGAACAGTAATGGAACAGGAATATAGCAGTAATAGAACAGTAATATAGCAGAAAATTGAACAGTTATTGAACAGTAATGGAACAGTTCTAGAACAGTAATGGAACAGTAATATAGCAGTAATAGAACAGTAATATAGCAGTAATATAGCAGTAATAGAACAGTTCTAGAACAGTAATGAAACAGGAATATAGCAGTAATAGAACAGTAATATAGCAGTAATATAGTAATAAAACACTTCTAGAACAGTAATGGAGCAGTTCTAGAACAGTAATAGAACAGTAATATAGCAGTAATAGAACAGTTCTAGAACAGTAATGAAACAGTAATATAGCAGTAATAGAACAATTCTAGAACAGTAATAGAACAGTAATATAGCGGTAATAGAACAGTTCTAGAACAGTAATGGAACAGGAATATAGAAGTAAAATTGCAGTAATAGAACAGTAATATAGCAGTAATATAGCAGTAATAGAACAGTTCTAGAACAGTAATGGAACAGGAATATAGAAGTAAAATTGCAGTAATAGAACAGTAATATAGCAGTAATAGAACAGTTCTAGAACAGTAATGGAGCAGTAATAAAACAGCAATATAGCAGTAATAGAACAGTTCTAGAACAGTAATATAGCAGTAATAGAACAGTTCTAGAACAGTAACGAAGCAGTAATAGAACAGTAATATAGCAGTAATAGAACAGTTCTAGAACAGTAATGGAGCAGTAATAGAACAGTAATAGAACAGTAATGGAGCAGTAATACAACAGTAATAAATCAGTAATAGAGCAGTAATAGAACAGTTCTAGAACAGTTCTAGAACAGTAATAGAGCAGTTCTAGAACAGTTATAAAATAGTAGGCCAGCCATTCCAACAGCTCAGAGAATGGCTGGGTGATTCATTATGTGTGTGAGTAATGGGATGTTCTTAGTATTTAACCACAGACGTCATTAATATGCTAAGCATCCTGGGCTGGCTGGCTTTGTCTTCACTGCTCCTCAAATCCATTGTTCAAGACCAACCAGTTCAAGTGACTAGCCCTGAACACCACTCCATTGATTATATAAGGTGTCAGTACACATCAAATAAGGTATTTCAGGAAAGAGTCATGATTGTTTAACATGTGCATGTGTTGTACAGTATCTTAGGGACAAGATGGCAATGGCATTATCTTTTAAATCACAAATAACACACAGCGACAAAACATACCCATGGCATTTTCTGTGCGTTATTGGTGATCCCCCAGTGTGTGCAGGGATGTGCAGGGTTCTAGGCCTTCCCTCAGCCTCCACCCTGCACCGTAGTGCGTCTACTAGCCTGCCAGGCGCATGTCAACCTAGAGGGTTTCCAATCAATCTATCAGCCAGATTGGCCTCTCGTCTATCCATCTGTCACCATCACTCCATCAATTTGTCTTCCAGGCTGTCGTTCCGTTCGAGGCTGTTGTTCATTCGATGTCCGCCAGGCGCACCTACCCAACAACAGAGACTCGTAGCGTACTGAAACTGTCAAGATGTAGTCAGTGGGCCCACAATCGATGTCTTCCTTCCCAAGATATTAATTATGCTATCAAAGAGATAAAGAGTGGTATCCCATTACGACTAAGACACTTGCATGAAATAAGGCCCTTAGAGTGATCGTTAACTACAAGCTCTAGCTAAAAAAAGGCCACAAAAGACTCTTGTAGAAACCCAGATATATATCGCCATGGCAACCTAGGATACTTTTTTTTCTCAAGGAGCGGAAAACTGAGTCAAAAGGGGAAAAAAAACACCTTAAAGGCCTAGTGCAGTCAAAAATTGGATTTGCCTGTGTTTTATATATATTTCCACACTATGAGGTTGGAATAATACTGGGAAAATGATAATGCCCTTTTAGTGTACAAGCTGTTTGAAAGACTGCCTGAAATGTCAGCCTGTTTTGGTGGGACGGAGCTTTGGCCTTTCCATGGTAACATCACCATGAGGTAAATTTGTTAATAGACCAATTAGAATGAGTGTATCAGACCTTTAAATGAATACATAAACTCATAACACTGCAATGTAAACACCAAGACTAAAGCAGACTTAATGTCAAATGTTAGTTGTTTAGAGATAATTTACCCATTTGGAAAGTAGTTTTAAACAGTCAATATGCCATTGGGGCTAAGACACAAAAGAAAACGGTGGGAAAGATCAATATTAATATAATTGTGATTTTCTTATAGTGGTCATCGTCAGACACCTATACACTGCTCATACTGTTTCACTGAGATTAAGTCTATTGCTTCAATAAAAGTGATTATTTTTCATAATCTGAAAAGCTCACAAAAATGTTCAAAGACAACCCCTTCACATTGTGCGAAGCTCAACATTTGGCAATAAAAAAACCTGGGCATGGGCCTTTAGCTGACTTGTCAGCCATTTTATCTTGCGTGAAGCATTTGTACAGATGACGCCATGGTTATGAGAGATTTTTCATTTGATTTGTGGATTCCACGCTTGGTTCAGCCCAGAGAGCTGCCCTGCAGAGCGTTACCATGTCTACCTCGCCAGCAGAAACCTGTGAACCATGCTGCCACTTCACTCACTGTGCAACAGGACTTATTGTTCCAAAACTCAAGGTCAGGGGAACTTTGCTCTGTAATGGGTCTAAATACAGACCATTACCATCACCCTAAAAACTGGTTCAAACCTTCTAAGAGGGTCTATTATTAACTGTTGTTATTTTTAACAAATGGAGAAGTCCTTTTTGTCAGCAGGAGTTGCTCAGGTATCACCCTGTCAGTTCATTTGATTGAGGGCTTGGGGCATTATGGGAAAAGTCGGTTGATGTCCGCAAACTCCTAATGATCTGTATTTGTCACTCCTCCATGCCACATCTCATGAACAATTCATGAGCACTTCTGTCTCTCTCATGTTGAAAGCTGCCACATAATTGAATGTAATAGTTTATTCTTCTTCAGTATGCTACACTACTTTAGAAAACGTGAGATTTGTATAACATGATGGTTCCAGTTATAATTCACAATGCCTCCTACTAATAACTCTGCCTGTTTGAACATAATGTGAATGTTTATGTGTGTGTAATTATTTGTATATATACAGTACCAGTAAAAAGTTTGGACACACTTACTCATTCCAGGGTTTTTCTTTCTACATTGAGAATAATAGTAAAAACATAAAAACTATAAAATAACACATTAGGAATCATGTAGTAACTAAAAAAGTGTTAAACAAATCAAAATATATTTTATATTTGAGATTTTTCAAAGTAGCACCCCTTTGCCTTGATGACAGCTTTGCACACTTTTTGCAAGTACAGGGAGTGAACATTTAATGGAAAACGGACATCAAACAAAACAGCGTCTGGATAGGGGGGAACAAAATGACATTACGACAATAATGCTGACACGGGGAACAAAACTGAGGAACAGACAAATATAGGGCAATCAACAACGTGAAGGAGTCCAGGTGAGTCCAATGAGCGCTGATGCGTGTAATGATGGTGACAGGTGTACGTAATGAAGGGCAACCTGGCGCCCTTGAGCACCAGAAAGGGGGAGCGGGAACAGGTGTGACATTTGGCTGCTTTTTCTTCAGTCTGAGGTCCAACTCATCCCAAACCATCTCAATTGGGTTGAGGTCGGGTGATTGTGAAGGCAAGGTCATCTGATGCAGCACTCCATCACTATCCTTCTTGGTCAAATAGCCCTTACACAGCCTGGAGGTGTGTTGGGTCATTGTCCTGTTGAAAAACAAATGATAGTCCCACTAAGTGAAAACCAGATGGGATGGCGTATAGCTGCAGAATGCTGTTGTGCTTTGAATTCTGAATAAATCACAGACAGTGTCACCAGCAAAGCACCCCCACACCATCAGACCTCCTCCTCCATGCTTCACGGTGGGAATCACACTTGCGGAGATCATCCGTTCACCTACTCTGCGTCTAACAAAGACACGGCGGTTGGAACCCAAAATCTCTAATTTCACAGACCAAAGATTTCCACCGGTCTAATGGCCATTGCTCGGTTTCTTGGCACAAGCTAGTCTCTTCTTATTATTGGTGTCCTTTACAAGTGGTTTATTTTCAGCAATTCTACCATGAAGGCCTGTAAGTAAGCATATCACTGCAAGGCCTACACCTGTTTATTCAGCGCATGTGACAAATAACATTTTATTCGATTTTGATTGACGCAGTCTCCTCTGAACAGTTGATGTTGAGATGTGTCTGTTACTTGAGCTCTGTGAAGAATTTATTTGGGCTGCAATTTCTGAGGCTGGTAACTCTAATGAACTTATCCTCTGCAGCAGAGGTAACTCTGGGACTTCCTTTCCTAACGCTTGATAATTTTTGTGACTGCACTTGAAGAAACCTTGAAGACACTTGAAGAAACCTTGACATTTTCCTGATTGACTGACCTTCATGTTATAATGTAATGATGGACTGTCGTTTCTCTTTGCTTATTTGAGCTGTTCTTGCCATAATAGGGCCTTGGTCTTTTACCAAATCTTCTGTATACCACCCCTACCTTGTCACAACACAACTGATCGGCTCAAAAGCAATAAGAAGGAAAGAAATTCCACAAATTAAGTGACTACTTCATGATAATAATCTCAAATATAAAACACTTTTTTGGGTTAATACATGATTCCATATGTGTTATTTCATAGTGTTGATGTCTTCACTATTATTCTACCAAGTAGAAAATAATAAAAATAAAGAAAACCCCTTGAATGAGTAGGTGTGTCCAATCTTTTGACTGGTACTGTATATGGAATAATTGGATTAGTACAGTAGTCTACATCTAAAATCAGATCAGATTACACAGTCTTGCACTTGCAAATGCCATGGACTCTACAATGATTTTCCGTTACATAAAATTAAGTATGCTCTATAAAGACCTAGTTGTCACCCATATGAATCAATATGATTGAACACACTGAAGCCTGTACATATGACATTAACAGGCATACTGAGAAAATCTCCTGATTTTAATGTATGGGGCCTGTCAAAATTCTCTTTCCTCATGTTACTTCCCCTGGTTCCAGCAATCAATCACATTTGCATTTCAAATCCGCCGGTCAGTATGAGAATAAATGGGAACAGAAGGAGGAGAACACTAAAGATGGACGATATATCATCTACTGTAATAGTTGAATTGCCAAGCACTGTAACTCATAGTTAAGAATTGATTTGAGTCTGTTTGATCCCTTTCTATGAACTGTATTCTTCCTATTGTATGCTGATAGTGGCCTTTCACTAGACAACTCCAGCTCTAAGAAATCATGTTTTCAAATGTGTGTGCCATTTTTCTTTCATTTCCATAGATACATTGATACACTTATGCTGTGTGCTTTTCAACTTCGTCTTAGTCCCGGCACAGTGGAGCATTTTCCATATCTGTCATCTGTGCAAATACACCAAGACAGCTTCCAAATATAGCCTGAGATAAAATGTAACAAGGAGAAAAAAGCACTGACAAAAACTCTCCTCCTCCTCTCGTGTTTACCTTCAACTGTGTGATACCAAAATAAACTGTAGATTGCATCATGGATATTGAGGATGACGGTTGACCTAAAAACTCAGTCATTTTTAATTATGTTTTAATCTCTTTCTTCCTCCCATCATTCTGCACTATAGAATGAAGCACATACAGAATATTACAATTGTTCTATTTATTCAATATACTACCATATTGTCCATAACTCAATAGTGAGCAAATGGCATGGGTAAGTTCAACCCCCAAGTTCAATCAACTAAAATAAAAGACTGAATCACTGAAACTGAAGTACTGAATATACTTAAACTGTGAGTCAATTCTATATTGGATAATCCATAACACATGAACAGAAACCATTCAACCGGTGTGTACTGCGTACATCCAGATGATACCCCAAAAAGTATTGAATTTATTTTCACTACAACTATGGGTGTCGGCTGAGTGGCTCGATAGCATCAGGCCCCATTAGCAGAGGGCGTGTGTTCAGTGTGTTCAGTGTACAGACACAACACTGGCAGAAGGCAGAGACAGAGACGACGTGTGACGGCAGGCTTGGGTGCATGTAGACCCTCCCCCCATCACCCTCCCCCCCATCCATGGGTCGCATGATATAAAAGAAGGGTGCACAAACATTTTCCGTTCCCTCGTTCGTCCTAGAAACAAAGCACACACAGAGACACAAACAGACACTCACCCTCGCACAAACACACAAAAACATGCAGACACCTCAAACTCTACTAATTGTTCCTTTTATGAAACAAAAAGAAGAACAGTATATCTCATTGTGCAGTCGAGGGAAGGGGGGGCAGAGGAGGGAGGTTAGTTATGGTGCGGGGAGATCTCTCTGGAATACGAGGCAGGGATATTTTCCAATTACTCAGTCCTCTCTGCCTTTGCTTCTCTCGCCCTGTGGGATGCGAGGGAAGCAAAGGCAAAGTCGCGCTCATTTATTAGTATTAGGGTCTCGTTCCCCCTGCAACGCCGCTCTGCTCTCCCACAGCGCCGCACACACAGGATCACGCTAATAGAATTTGTAAGCCTCCAAATTAAGTGGATTGTAAAAGACAAAATGACAAGAAATATGTTTGCAGGGGGAAGGGACCTGTGGGCTGGTGGTTTTCTTGGGCAGAATTGGGTGGGTGAGTGTGCGTGGTACAGCCAGAGAGAGGTGAACGGAATGAATACTATGACTTAATTTCATCCTAATTTGTCTGCTACTTGCCTGCCCTGGATCGCCCACTTGCATGATGAAAACATTTTACAACCATTATTTACAGGCTCACCTACAGTGGTAAGTCCATTATGGAAGGTATCCGCTTCATTAGGTGCTTATAAACACACATGTATGTTATAAATATGGAAATTGTTAGTAGTGATAAAAACACAGTATGACCTATCCCAACACTAACATCACAAATCCCTCACTAGAAGGGTTCCAGGAAGATAATAATGTCATCACCCAGAGCCAAATGTAGCTTCTCACGAGAGACTAGGAAGATAATTTGTATTTCCATAATGGAGAAGCATTGTTCCCCAGGATTTGAAAATATTATAAGGATCAAAAGGATGATCTAGTGGTATCTTTGGTCGAAGCCTCATCCAACGATTTCATAGCACTGATGTTACTTGAGGTCTGACATCTAAAGGTCACCATAGGTCAGAGTGAATATTTAAACCCTAAACTTAACCCTAATGGGTCTTTATCAACCAGCCACTACAAAATATCAGAAATGCAATCATGATAATGTATGGACGATATAGATCACTCTCGTCCTTGAGTAATCCCCACTGTACCCACACTACCAACAAATAGTCGTAAAAAAAAATAAACATAAAACATAACATAATACATATACATTAATAGGCAATTACAGCACAAGGACATTTAAAATAAGAAAACACTCTTCATACATGTATGCCTTAGCATTCCATGCATCATGTACTCATTATAACAGAAATACTGCAGCCATTATTTTCCCATCCCGATCCTTTGCTCTACCGTTACAATTACTTTGTCTAAGCAGGTCCTGATATCCTAATCTTACAACACCAGTTGTTCTGTAAACACAAGAGAGAATCTCACAAAATCCGGAACCATCCGTGTCCTTGGTTATTCCGTTTGACGTCAGTACTATGGATAATAATGTGATTCCTAGATGCTACACATTATGTTTGTACCCCGCAGACAAGCACATCTGATTCCACTACTAGCTATATAATTGGTTTCAGCAATACAAAACTTAAAATAACACAAAACACTCAACAGATGTCAGATGGTTTTCCCAGTCAGGTGCCCCAAGAGACTTCTATGCTTTATGCTCATTCTGATGCTGGTTAGAAACCTGCAGATCCATCTCCATCTGTAGAGGCTCAGTCAGTGTGTCTCAGCGTGTCTCAGTGTGTCTGCAGGCCCAGACAATACAGCACTGTAGATGAGCCTTCTGCTGTAAATGTATCTGTCTCTCAACAGAGCTGTTTAGTTTACTGTGCCGGTAATTTACAGAAGTATCCTCAAGATGAAGCTTTCTTCTTTATCAAGATAAATGAGCTTTGCATGACAACAGAGTGCGCTTACAATTATCCACTTCAGTGCCATCCTGAGTCAGACACTGCAGAATGCCAGATTGCCACTGTGTCTCAAGAGGGAAGGCTGTGAAGGAGGGGAACGTATTTTCGCAGGAAACAGTGGAGGAGAAGAGATGAAAAGAGAAAAGGAGGAAAGAATGCTCAATGTAATTTGGATAATTTGGAGGAATTGACCGACTTCACAACAGCGTTACACAGGGGTCAGATATTCCTTGGAGGGGTCACAGGGTTCAATAAAGAGGACATTAGTCTTAGACACTGTAATGTACTTTTCCACTTGTTCAGTTGTGCACCGGGGCCTCCCACTCCTTTTTCTATTCTGGTTAGAGACAGTTTGCGCTGTTCTGTGAAAGGAGTAGTACACAGCGCTGTATGAGATCTTCAGTTTCTTGGCAGTTTCTCACATGGAATAGCCTTCATTTCTCAGAACAAGAATAGACCGTAGTCTGGCTTTTTTATGGCGGTTTTGGAGCAGTGGCTTCTTCCTTGCTGTGCGGCCTTTCAGGTTATGTCGATATAGGACTCGTTTTACTGTGGATATAGAGACTTTTGTACCTGTTTCCTCCAGCATCTTCACAAAGTCCTTTGCTGTTGTTCTGGGATTGATTTGAACTTTTCACACCTAAGTACGTTCATCTCTAGGAGACAGAACGCGTCTCCTTCCTGAGCGGTATGATGGCTGTGTGGTCCCATGGTGTTTATAATTGCATACTATTGTTTGTACAGATGAACGTGGTACCTTCAGGCATTTGGAAATTGCTCCCAAGGATGAACCAGACTTTTGGAGGTCTACACATTTTCTTTTGAGGTCTTGGCTGATTTCTTTTGATTTTCCCATGATGTCAAGCAAAGAGGCACTGAGTTTGAAGGTAGGCCTTGAAATACATCCACAGGTACACCTCCAATTGACTCAAATGACGTCAATTAGCTTATCAGAAGCTTCTAAAGCCATTACATCATTTTCTGGAATTTTCCAAGCTGTTTAAAGGCACAGTTAACTCACTCACCCACCCGCCCAAATCTCAAATGTCCAGAGAAATCTACCTTGATTGATTTGGTATTTATGTTCCCCATAAATATTCCGTGTTTGTTTTTTTGTTTGTAATGATTTAAGTGACTATTGTGCTGTTGTTGCTGTTATAAACACTATGGTTCCTAAGACAAACCCACACTTTATTTGTAAGATACATTTTAAGAGTTTTAATGAGCAGGCTTTCTTTCATGATTTGTTTTATTTTGACTGGAGCAAGATTGAGTTTATTCCTGATGTGGAAACTGCCTGGAAATTCTTTCATTATGTTTTTTTCCAAATAGTAAACAAACATGCCCCATTCCAGGTTCAGAGTTAAAGGGCTGGATAATCCATGGTTTTCTTCTGAGCTGTCTTGTATTATTCACAAACACAATCTAGCCTGGGCTAAAGCAAGGAAATCATGTTCTGATGCTGATTGTCTTATTTTTAGGCAGCTACGAAACAAGTGTTCTTTTCTTCTCAGGAAGGCCAAGTCTGAATATTTTATGTATGTTACTACTGATAACCTGAATGACCCTAGAAAATTTTGGAAGGCTATTAAGTCTATGTCTGGTAACAGTAATGTTAATGACTTACCGTCATGTGTACTGAAGGACTGCTGTTGCTGTATATGACAAAATTTAAATACTGAATTGTTTCAATGAGCACTTTGTATCATCTGGTAGGCTGTTTGATTCAGTATTCTTTGTCTCTGTACAACCCTGTGTGAATGAACCAGTGAAAGCTGGTCAAACATTTTGTTTTTTTCCATTCTCAGTGCAGGAGGTACATAAAGCCCTGAAATACTTAGATCGGAGAAAGCCTGCAGGTCCTGATCTTCTTGATCCCTGCTTCTTAAAACTGGCAGCTGATTTTATAGCTGAACCACTGACATATCTGTTCAATCTAACCCTGGAATGTAATGAAATTCCAAAGATCTGGAAATCAGCATTTGTCCTACCACTTTTAAAAGGGGGAGATCCAAATCTTTTAAATAATTATAGGCCAATCTCAAAGCTGTCACCCCTGGCGAAAATACTTGAAACCTTTGTTAGTGAACAGCTAAAATAGTTTTTATATACTAACTATATTTTATCAATGTACCAATCGGGCTTCTAGAAGAAGCATAGCACAATTACAGCAGCCATAAAGGTTTTAAATGATATCACTGAAGCCCTTGACAAAAAACAGCAATGTGTCTCACTTTTTATTGATCTATCTAAGGCCTTTGATATAGTTGATCATGCTATACTGAGGCAGAGATTGTCGAGCGCAGGTCTTTCGGAGCATGCAGTTGCATGTTTTGCTAACTATCTGTCTGATAGAACTCAGTGCACTCAATTTGATGGGCTCATGTCTGTTAAATTGTCTGTCTGTAATGGTGTGCCCCAGGGCTCTGTACTTGGTCCCCTCTTATTCACTATTTACATAAATAATTTAGACAAAAATGTGTAAAATGCGCAACTTCACTTGTATGCTGATAATACTATTATTTATTGTTGTGCCTCTTCTCTCACAAAAGCTTTCCAGAACTTGCAAACTGCTTTTTATACTGTTCAACATACCTTGTGTCAATTGAAGCTTATCCTCAATACTGACGTAACTAAACTAATGGTGTTTTCTAAAGCAAGAAATAGACCTCTGAACCTTTCATGTGTTCCTACCTGTCAGGGAAATGAGATTGAGACTGTAACCTCATACATATCTTGGCATTTTAATTGATGACAGCCTCTCTTTTAAATTGCATATTCAACAACTTACAAAACAATTGAAGCTGAAGCCTGTTTTTCTTTTGAAGCCAGAAGGGAGCTAGTATCAGCTACATTTATGCCTTTACTAGACTATGGGGATATTTTCTATATGAATGCTTCCGCTCAGTGTTTGAGATCAATTGGCACCCTTTACCATGGAGCATTGAGATTTATTTTAAACTGCAAAACCCTTACACACCACTGCACTTTATATACAAGGGTTGGCTGGCCTTCTTCAGTCAATCGTAGGCTCAGTCACTGGTATACTTTTATTTATAAAGCCATTTTGGGTTTACTACCATTGTATTTGGGCATTTTTATTGTTCAGAAATGTGGTGAGTACTCTCTTCGTTCGCAGGACTTTATCCTGCTAACTGTTCCAAATGTCCGAACTGAATTTGGTAAAAGGGCTTTTATGTACTCTGCTCCATCGGCTTGGAACGCCTTACAAAATACTTTTAAACTGGAAGAACTTGTCCCGAATTGTGTTTTTAAATCATTGATGAAGGATTTTGAGGTTGATTCCCTGACCTGTCAATGTTTTTAATTTGCTGTTTTATTATTTTGTTATACTCTTGTGAATTCGATGTTTCTTTTACTAGATAAACCTGTAGTTTTTCATGTTGTCTGTCTGTAATTGTGTAATGACTTGGTGCTGCCTATCTTGGCCATGACGCTCTTGAAAAAGAGATTTCAAATCTCAATGAGCCCTTCCTGGTTAAATAAAGGTTAAATAAAAATAAATGATTGTGTTGTGTGACAAACCATTTTAGAGTGGCTTTTTTATTGTCCCCAGCGCAAGGTGAACCTGTGTAATGATCATGCTGTTTAATCAGTTTCTTGATATGCCACACTTGTCAGGTGGATGGATTATCTTGGCAAAGGAGAAATGCTCACTAACAGGGATGTTAACAAATTTGTGCACACATTTTTATTTCAGTTCATGAAACATGGGACCAACACTTCACATGTTGCGTTCATAGCTAAGATTTAAAGTAGGCTTTTTCTACAGAAACAGATTGTGCTTTTCTCTAAGCAGTAAGAAGCAGATTATTCAGTCAACCTTTTTGTCTGTTCTTGATTATGGTGATATTATTTATCAAAGTGCAGCTGCTACTACTCTTAAACCTTTGGACGCCATCTACCCTAGTGCCCTTGGTTTTGTTACAGGTGACGGTTTTGATAATCATCACTGCATCCTGCATTAAAAGGTTGGCTGGACTTCGTTAAAGACTCGTAGATCTCTAGAATTACTCCCTTTTTATTTACAAGGGTCTACTTCACAAACTTGCCTTTTAATCTAACTTTGCTGTTGAAGTATAGACATCTGAGTTACCTAACCCGTTCACAGGATTAGTTAACTCTTGAGGTTCATAGAGTCTTTACTGAGCTAGGTAAATCTGCTTTCTTCCCATGACTGTGTTTTTGTATTTCAATGTGTGAATATATATATAGGTTGGGTATAATGTGTATATTTCTGCTGTATATACAGGGCACATTTGTAAAAGTGACCTAAGTGTCACGATCTGGAAAATGAGCGGACCAAGGTGCAGCGTGTTGGTAGTTCCACATGTTTAATAAAGTGAAACTTCAAAAAACAAAACAAGAACAATCAGCCGATCGACCATAGGTGTGTGCACAACTGCACATACAAAAAACAATAACCCACAAGGCAGGTGGGGAAGGAACCAACTTAAATAGGATTTAGAGGCAATGATTAGAGGAAACGACTAACAGTTGCCTCTAATTGGGGACCAACACAAAACACAACATAAAGACACATAGAAAACCCTAGTCACGTCCTGGCCCAAAACCCCATAGATAACCCAGAGGGCTATCTATGGCCAGGACATGACACTAAGTCTCAATATGTCTTAATATGTGTTAAAATAAAGGTAACTAGGCAGGATATAACCCCACCCACTTTGCCAAAGCATAGCCCCACACCACTAGAGGGATATCAACAGACCACCAACTTACTACCCTGAGACAAGGCTGAGTATAGCCCACGAAGATCTCCTCCACCACACGAGCCCAGACAGGAAGATCACGTCAGTGACTCAACCCACTCAAGTGACGCACCCCATACGGATGACATGGAAGAGCGCTAGTAAACCAGTGACTCAGCCCCGTAAAAGGGTCAGACCATTCCCTAATCATTTAGCTCTATACGATAAAGCCCTGCCTCCAGCTGTTGGCTTCGAAATTCTAGGGACAATAAGGAGGCCTGCGTCTTGTAGGTATGTACGGCAGGGCCAAGTCGGAGAGACAGGTATGAACAAGCCCATGTAATGCTTTGCAGGTTAGCAGTAAAACCTTGAAATCAGCCCTAGCCTTAACAGTAAGCCAATGTAGAGAGGCTAGCACTGGAGTAATTTGATCACATTTTTGGGTTCTAGTCAAGATTCTAACAGCCGTGTTTAGCACTAACTGAAGTTTATTTACTGCTTTATCCTGTTGGCTGGAGAATAGAGCATTGCAGTAGTCTAATCTAGAAGTGACAAAAGCATGGATTAGCTTTTCTGTATAATTATTTTACTAAAGTTTTCTGATTTTTGCAATGTTACGAAGATGGGAAAAAGCTGTCCTTGAAATATTCTTGATATCTTTGTCAAAAGAGAGATCAGGGTCCAGAGTAACGCCGAGGTCCTTCATAGTTTTATTTGAGACGACTGTACAACCATCAAGATTAATTGTCAGATCCAACAGCAGATCTCTTTGTTTTTTGGGACCTATAACAAGCATCTCTGTTTTGTTTAAAAGTAAAACATTTGCCGCCATCCACTTCCTTATGTCTGAAACACAGGCTTCCAGGGTAGGCAATTTTGGGGCTTCCCCATGTTTCATCGAAATGTACAGCTGTGTGTTGTCCGCATAGCAGTGAAAGTTGACATTGTGTTTCCAAATGACATCATCAAGAGGTAGAATATATAATGAAAATAATAGTGGTTCTAAAATGGAACCTTGAGGAACACCGAAACGTACAACTGATTTGTCCGAGGATAAACCATCCATAGAGACGAACTGATATCTTTCAGACAGATAAGATCTAAAACAGGCAAGAACTTATCCGTGTAGACCAATTTGGGTTTCCAATTTCACCAAAATAATGTGGTGATCGATGGTGTCAAAAGCAGCGCTAAGGTCTAGGTGCACGAGGACAGATTCAGAGCCTTGGTCTGACGCCATTAAAAGGTAATTTGCCACCTTCACGTGTGCAGTCTCAGTGCTATGATGGGGTCAAAAACCAGACTGAGGCGCAGTGAGTTGCTGCGCAGCAGCTTTCTCTAACATTTTTGAGAGGAATGCGAGATTCAATATACAGTTGAAGTCGGAAGTTTACATACACCTTAGCCAAATACATTTAAACTCAGTTTTTCACAATTCCTGACATTTAATCCTAGTACAAATTCCCTGTCTTAGATCAGTTAGGATCATTACTTTATTTTAATAAGAATGTGAAATGTCAGAATAATAGTTTAACTTGGGTCAAATGTTTCGGGTAGCCTTCCACAAGCTTCCCACAATAAGTTGGGTGAATTTTGGTCCATTCCTCCTGACAGAGCTGGTGTAACTGAGTCAGGTTTGTAAGCCTCCTTGCTCGCACACTCTTTTTCAGTTCTGCCCACAAATGTTCTATAGGATTGAGGTCAGGGCTTTGTGTTGGCCACTCCAATACCTTGACTTTGTTGTCGTTAAGCCATTTTGCCACAACTTTGGAAGTATACTTGGGGTCATTGTCCATTTGGAAGACCCATTTGCGACCAAGCTTTAACTTCCTGACTGATGTCTTGAGATGTTGCTTCAATATATCCACATAATTTCCTGCCTCATGATGCCATCTATTTTGTGAAGTGCACCAGTCCCTCCTGCAGCAAAGCACCCCCACAACATGATGCTGCCACCCCCGTGCTTCACGGTGGTCTTGGCTGATTTCTTTTGATTTTCCCATGATGTCAAGCAAAGAGGCACTGAGTTTGAAGGTAGGCCTTGAAATACATTGACAGGTACACCTCCAATTGACTCAAATTATGTAAATTAGCCTTCTAAAGCCATGACATAATTTTATGGAATTTTCCAAGCTGTTTAAAGGCACAGTCAACTTAGTGTATGTAAACTTCTGACCCACTAGAATTGTGATACAGTAAATTATAAGTGAAATAATCTGTCAGTAAACAATTGTTGGAAAAATTACTTGTGTCATGCACAAAGTAGATGTCCTAACCGACTCATGAGACTGCTGAACAGCAATCACTAACTCAGTCAGGCTGCTGCCTACATTGAGACCCAATCACTGGCCACTTTAATAATTGGATCACAAGTCACTTTATACAATACACTCAAAATAATGCCACTTTAGTAATGTTTACATGTCTTATATTACTAATATCACATGTATATACTGTATTTTATACCATCTATTGCACCTTGCCTATGCCACTCGGCCATCGCTCATCCATATTCTTACATGTACATATTCTAATTCACCCCTTTAGATTTGTGTGTATAAGGTAGTTGTTGGGGAATTGCTAGATTACTTGTTAAATATTACTGCACTGTCGGAACTAGAAGCACAAGCATTTCGCTACACTCGCATTAACCATGTGTATGTGACAAATAACATTGGATTTATTTGAATTCATCACTGCTGAAGTGAAAGCCATCTTCTCTTGGGGAATGCTGCTTTTTAGTATCAAAAATAAATGTTGGATTATTCTTATTCTCCTTAAATAGGATGACCAAGCAGCAGTGAGGGTTCTTCGATATTGCAAGGTAATGTCTTTCCAAGCTAGTCAGAAGACTTCCAGTTTGGTGTAGCGCCCATTCCATTCCAATTTTCTGGAAGCTTGCTTCTGGGCTCGGGTATTGACAAATGTTTTTTGGTTTTAGGGGTGTGACTGCATCTAGGGTATTACGAAAGGTTAAATTTAGATAGACATTCACTCTAAGGTCAAATGCATAGAGGATCCTCATGTACAGTACACAGTCTCCCCTTGAGCCATACATAGAAACACCATTCAGTAACACTTAACACATAATTCATTACCACTTCAACAATGGGTCATAAGGCTCTTATTAGCTGTTAATTAGCCATCAACTCATCATGTATTAACATGCAGTTTAAAGGAATTAGGCACTCGATAGGCCTTAAGGGACTAGTAGTTAGTCATTAATTATAAATATTAGGCTTCACCACACCACTGATTTAACCACTCAAATCACCATCCTATATTAATAACAGCATATAGTATGGGCAGAGTGTGTATACCCAGAGCAACATTGATGATGCTCAACAATACACCATGTAGTTCTGCATGGTTACAGAGCAGAGCAGAGCGAGAGGCATTTATAAAGACTAGGGTGTACACAGTGGAAATAATAGTGGCTATTACCGGGCATAGAAAGATGGCTTTGGGGCAAAGACATGAGCCCATTCCATCCAGCGTTCAGCAGCTCTTTGTTGCTGTATACGTAGCATATATACCATTGGAATGGCTGTATAAATTGCAATATACTCAACTCGTCTCAGTATCTTGTGAGATTCTGCAGATCAAGAGAGAATGTGGATAGTTTAATGAATCTATTTGTAAACCTGATATACCTAATTATCACCATCTGCTGTGGTTCCATCACTGAGGAGAAAGTGACCGTTTTGATTTCATTATGCCTTGTCAAACACACAATGCTATATTGTATATGTACATGTGTACATGTTGGTTTGCATATGCAGTTTTCTGCAAATTGATTACATATTATGCTGGTATTTCTGGCGACCGGTTTAGTTAATCGTGTTCATTAAACATACACTGTAAGCTGTAAACCTGAGGGTTTATACTGCTATGCGTTTTTATATCGCTGGAAGCACTTGACAGAAGAGGTGAGCGCAGTATGTTTGCTGTTGTAGCCTAGAGTAAGAAACCTCCTCAGGTAAATGCATTTCAAAGCACATCTTCACATTTCCCTATTTCTCTTCTCTTCCCAGTTTTTTATCTGCCTGTTTCTTTCTTCTTCAGAATAGAATGTGTGCTGTGTGTGTGTCTGACCTTGCTCATGTCTAGATCGTGTTTAACATCGGTTTGATTAAATACATCCCCAATTGAATACAGGTGTTTTTGACCAGACTCAACATGATGGTCAATGAAAGGGTGTCTGTCTTCTCTTTTCCTAAACAACCTTTTAGTTAGGTCATGACTTATAAAAAGAAAACAGACAGTGATATGTTTGAGGTGTTCTGACATCAAAGGGTGATGACTTGAGTGAAGATGGTGCTGCAGAGAAAGCATGGCTAATGTCTAATAATTAAACACGATTATAGAGAAATTATAGAGTGTCCTGGAGCATTATTCTAACTCGGCTGGGCTGCGGTGGTGGCTGGGCTGTGATGGTGGCTGGGAGGGCACTGAGGCACCCCCTCTCAGAGGGCATTGATGGGAATAGAATCACTCTCAGACTGGACACTCTTTGAGCCACAACGCTGTGCTGAGCCACACTCTGGCTGCATCATTACGCCTGCAAGCTAAAAATAAACTGGCTCTCCTGATCCCTAATTCACACAGGACCAGCCCAGACCGCTGCTACCGCCACACACTAACACCATCACTACCACCATGTATCTGTGTGCTAGCTTTCAACATGTAGTCATGTCATGTTGGTGAGATAATCACACTGCTGTGGTTTTGGGCTTTATTCTGACTGATGTTATTATAAGGTAATAATATATTATCATGACATTTAATAATACCCTTATCCCCAATAATACTACATTTAATGTGGTTTACTCTTTATTATCAAGATTTGGAATTAGTCTGACGTTTTATCATATTCATTTATTTCTGTAACAAATGGCTTTTTTCAGTGCTGGTTCCATTTAAGCATTCAGAGCCCATGACTGACTGGACCAGGAAATCAAAAGTGTTCAGTTGGTATCATGGGCGACAATGGCTCCACTGATCCACTCATTGAAAATGGAGGGTGGGGCTTTGAGCCTTGAAAAGAACATCAATACAAAAACCATTAATTAATACAGTACTCATATATGTAAGTGTAACTACTGAGAAATCTTTAAGCACTATTACAAATGGCAAATTAGACATTTGGGTAATCAAGAGTGTGAACAATATTGGCATGATTGCAGCTGAATGAAATAATACATTGCAGGACCTCAGGGAGATTAAAGCAACACTTGGCTTTCACAGCTCTCTCTCTCTCTAACAGGTGAGGACAAAAGCTGCTAGTACCATTACAATGTATGAATATATTGATTCTTTGTTGTACCCAAATGATACATTGCATAGATCTGGAATAACTACAACATTGCATAATGATGTTAGGGACTCTCTAGGCAGTAGAATATACATTGAATGTTTTACTGTGGCTATAATGAAGCAGTTACCTGGGAGATTTTCAGCATCCTTGGGTTGTGGTTACTGGTTAGCCCACGTAAGTGTGAAACATTGGAGGATCTATCATTGTATATCCTGGCCCTAGAATACATGACTTGTATTGAATGTATTTGAGAAGGACTTGTTTAGACCTACATAAAATAACTACATGACATGGATGTCTAACATTCAATAATGTCATTGCAATGTTCACCATGATAACTTATTATTTCATTGTTTTCATTACTCATCATAATTTATCTAGTCTGTAGGGAAATGTGATTTTTATTTCCCCCCAAAAACTCTGTTAGATTTGATTTGCAAGGACATCTTGGCTCTACCCTGATACCATCTCCAACCATGCTAACATATGTGACCCACCAATGGCCAAACACTTCAGGTGAGTCAAATGCTTTGTGACACAGATTAATGAGACCCGGACAGCGTCTATTTCACTGGGGTTTGACAGGGCAGCAGAGCAGAGTAAGTTCATTCATTCGTTAATTGATTGGATTTATATAGCGTTTTTCTACCATCTGAGGTACTCAAAGCGCTTTACATAGTAGGGGGAAACTCACCTCATCCACCACCAATGTGTAGAACCCAAATGGGTGATGCACGGCCCCTTGGTCTCTCCCTGAAGGGAACCTAGCCCTGTTACATAACCTGTGTGATAATCTGACACCTAGGTCCATGGTCTGTCTGCAGAGGATGGATCTGTCAATAACACTGAATGGGTGTCTGGGTGATAGGAGCAAAAAGCTCAACGCTGACTGACTGCCTGTCTGTCTGCCTTTACTCCAGATCCATATAGTCAAGAGAGCTATATCGGCATGCTGGTGGGACGGTTTAGAGATGATTAATGTACATATTGTTTGGGATAGGCTACAGGAGTTATAATGAGTATCTTAAATAGGGGTGACTATATGGTTAGAAGGGTGGGAATTGTCAGGAATGATCACGTCACAAGTGGGGTTTTGTGAACTAGCATTTTGGTGTGTAGCCTAAGTGTATACTCAATAAGATGTATTTGTATTTATTTAGGTATGTATATTACTTATTACAGAGTTTCAACGACAACATTACATAATTTCATAAATACATAAATATTACATAGTTTCGACATGTTCTCCTTAGGACAAGGACCCATACCAGATTCCATATGCAGCACTATTTGCGCCGAGGAAGCGCATACCCTGTAAAGCGGCACTGCGGCATCGCCATATCAATGCGCCCGGTCCCTTCTCGGAGATACTGAAGCACGGACTGGGAGAGAAGAGCCTCTTTGCTTCCTTGCGGGATTTATTTGTTTGTTACATTTTTCCTTTTCTTTTATCTTGTATTGACCATTTGTATCCGAATGCCTGCGACTTGTCCAGACGGTCCCCACTTTCAAGGGTTTGCATTTCTTGGTTTTGCATGACGTGTCTTGGAAGAAAAGAGGCTCGCTTTGTGTGTTGTGAAAATAAGCGGAGAGCTGGAGCAGGAGAGGAGGCAGTGCCAGTCGCAGTTGTGTGCTGGACTGGCCACGGAGCGTGAGATTTACTGACAGAGGAGCAGACAAAAAAGAATGAACGAAGACAGCGAGATAGAGTGTGATAACAGGGGGGAACGTGAAAAGGGAGGGCGAAGAGGCAAAACAGCTATTAAATGATTTACTATAGCTATGTTGTATGCATGTAATTAGGGGAGTGCTGGCACGGGGCATCGGGTTAAAGGGATGGGGACTGGTAAATGGCTTAGGACCGTTATAGGAAAGACTGAATTTGACTTCTAGACAAGGCTTGGATTTTGGATGGTTTAGATGCGCCCTTATTACGCACCATCCGTCCAAATAAGAAAATATTTGCGAGCCATTGTAATGTGCTGATGTGTAACATTTGCCACTTGTAGTCTAGTTTATGCCACCTTGCATTTCAATCATTGGGCAATGACATCATGCAAAGTTGAATATGGTAGTTGTCTTTGACAGATGATTCTTATGGTGTGTCTGGTAATGATGGAGCTAGTCAAGGTGTGTTCCCACTGTCTGGAACGGTTCACTGGCAGCATTGGGAGGGGGTGATGGAATTTGGAGTGGCTTGAACATGCCTGTACGGTTTGGTGTATTCAATGATGGATAGGCTACCATTTTGGGGATGTCATCATGTACACGTTTTTATCTGGAAATGGATTTTGATAATCCTGTAGTATTCATAGAGCACACTTTCTATGTATCTTTGACATACAAAGTAGATTAGAAGAGTGAGAATGGATGTATTTGTGAAGGAATGATTGAGATGACAAACTGTTGAATATGTTGCCGGTCTGAAACTCAAACCATTATGGTTACATTTTATTATATTGTAGCATGAGAAATGTAAATAGGTTAATCATTTAGAATAGCTGATCACATAACTTCGATGCTCCAGGTTCAAGTGCTTTTGGACCAGATTGTCAAAAGGTCTTTGCCATCAGTCTAGGTATAGGCGTGAGCATTGGTTGGCAGAATCCCCATCTCAAACTCTCAAGGACAGAAATGATTTAATATCTAGGTTAGATAGTGATCAACAGGTTTATATATATAGCTTCAATGAGATGATCTATTGGACAAAATGTATTTGATTGTAAAATATCATGTCATGCTGTGACAAAACAAGTGCGTTATAAGAATGAATAACAGAGATATTGCATAATACACAATAGCTTTTACATATAATTCAAAGAACACCAACTAATCAGAATGTGCTAAATCATTTAGCGGGTTAGTTGTGTGTAGATTGAAATAAAACATACATAATGATGAGCACACTGAAAATTCTGGAAAAAAGACTACCATGGCATCATTCCTTGAGGAAAAATGTATTTACCAATGTAATGTTATTGTGTCAACTGAATCAAGGTTTTCGGCACCTGTGTGGAGATAATGTAAAGTATAGGGATTGGAAGTGTTTGAAAAGCAATAGTCGCGGTGATTAAGAAGTGTATACTAAATTTACCTGTTTAAAGCATAGTGATTTTGGAAATTGAGACATAATAGTGTGATGATAAGGCAAGCTGGTGTTCTATATGCAGTGAACAGTACTGAAAGAAACCGAGCTAATAACCACAGCAGGCCTATGTTTAAAATATCCACATATAAAGGAATAGGCTAATCCAAATAGAAGAAATACCCATACATTATAAATGTAAGAAAATGATTATTTCATTAAAAGTACAGGATAGGGTAAAACCAGGGGGACTTCAGAGACAGTAGTAGAGAAGCACTTTAAAACACACACTGAGTATGTTTACATGCACAAATAATTATATATTAAAGTGATTACGGCAGTCCCCTGGCAGTCGCCTGGACTACACCCCCATATAAATCTATAATTCTACAAATCTATAAATCTAGGCAGAGTATGGAAATAGTTATCTTAGTGGGCGAAAGGTCATAATCGAAGTAGGCCTAAGCATACAGCTATTAAAACATCTGGTTTTCTGAGCAATCGTTTGAATTATTAGGACATATAAACAGCTTAATCGGAGTTCCAACAGTGTATTTGATCTGTGCATGTGTCAGCACCAGCAGTACAAACCTCCTTCTTATGCCGAGTGAAGTGAGTTCAGAAAAAATGTAAGTTTGCATCTTAAAAATAGTTTTCACATACAAATTTTATATGTTCAAACTCAGAATCAAATAGGCTTCCAAAAATAACATGGTCGCTGTGGTAGAACGTTTACTTTGATTGGCGATTTTCTGCATAATTTATCAAAGTCCCATCAGGAAGCCTGATTTCAGATGTGTCCATGTTAAAAGGATTATTAGGGAAACCGTTCTTGCAAAGCATGTAAACGTTTAAATCAAACTATTATATTCATCTGACTATTCACAATAATCGTATTATTATGTGCATGTAAATGATCTCAGCCAAGGGGCCTATAGCGTAGTGAAACATGAATTTATGTTGCATTATGTAGACTGGTAAGAATCCCCTGTAGTGTATAACCTCCCTACCTACCCTGAGAGGATGGCTCATTGACTTAATGCATTCAACAGTAAGGCCTGCTGCTAACTGAACATGTTGCAAATATATGCCCTCTATCTCTTTGACTTTCAGGAGGGAGAGTTGGCTGACATGACAGCATGTGAAGAGTGGGGAATCCTTAAGAAGAAGGATCAGGATGTGGCTTTTTACAGTTGGTTCACCATGGCAGGACATGTCCAGTGATCACACATTCTGTTCCAATTAAAGATTTGTCTTCTTTTTTTATCTTTTTGGAGTTGACAGCCTAGTTTAGTTACCACGTCTAACAGACCATATTACCCTTTGCCTGTCAGTGGATTTCATGGACGACCGTTGGGAATCTTTGCTTGGAATCTGCTGCTGTGCTTTCAATGACTCAATGCATTCTCTGTTCCAGTTTATGCCCTTTGGATATTATCTGATTGCTTATTTTCTGTTGGATTTCATCTACTAAGTATCTATACTTACTACTTGTTGGATATTGTTGGGAAATATCTGTTGGGATTTCTTTATGCTGGAAGTTCAACTGTGCCAGTGAGTGCCCTTGATTGAGTTGATTCTCTGCTCTGCAAGAGGAGACTTTAGGTGGGCTTTTCCTCAGAAGAAATGGATGGCCCTCGGTCCAGTGGGCTCCGCAAAAAGAGGAAGTCTAAGTCCGAGAGGGATCGGGGACGGAGATCAAATGGGACAAGGAACAACAACCATGTGAGGGGGGGCTCTGTGGGGCTGCGCTTCTCCTCGGATTCAGAGAGGGAGGAAGGAGGCAGGAACCCCTCTTCCTCCCGTCCAAGGCCCCCCAGGAGAAAGAGAAAGGAGTCTACGTCCACTGAGGAGGACATCATAGACGGCTTCTCCATCTCTGGTTTCATGACGCTGGAGGCGTTGGAGGTGAGTAACTCCAGGCTGCTGTTACTACTACTACTTTTCTGCCCCGCGGGGGATTTGCTTCATGTGTGTTATTAGTACTTCATCTCTGTGTTTTGCCATCTCCTCTGGATTCGGCTGTTAATCTCTGTGTTTTGCTATCTCCTCTGGATTCGGCTGTTAATCTATGTGTTTTGCTATCTCTTCTGGATTCGGCTGTTAATCTATGTGTTTTGCCATCTCCTCTGGATTCGGATGTTAATCTCTTGACACTATGTGAAGAGAGAGTTGTTATTTTCTTCAGCCCCAATCCCTGTATCTGTATTACTGGGCTGGCCTTGCACTTGGCGTTGCTCTAGCCTGCATGTTTCTGTTTTTGTTAGCTGGATTCCAATAGATGTGGCTTTAAAACGACGCAATTCAGCCAAATATCTATATCTCTGTCACAGAGCTTGTTTTGTTGAGCTGTGTTCTGGATTTGTTTTCATAAAAATGTGCCAGACAAAGACTTACAGTAGGAGGTTCTAGAAGGTTTCAGAATCCAGAACAGGACACAGGTGGATCTTATGCAGGTTCTTCATGGAATTTCTTTGCCTTATTTGTCAGTGGAATAAGCTCCTCACATGCACAAATGTATGTGTAGCCTAATCATGCACTTATTAATCATTCATTATTATTTCATTCCACTTGTTAGAACTTACATCAGTTATTACAATGTAACTATGTTACCTAACTGCCAAATGTATATTACATAATCTCATCACTGTAGGCCTTTACTTGTGTTGTGACTCGTGAGCCTTAATTCATGTATTCCTTCCAAGTTACTCTTCTGTAGTATGTTTTTCCTACAACACCAATGTGCTTTATCATGTAAATCAAACCCTATACATACATTACAACAACATTAGCTGTCCTACTGGGTTAGATACTTCTGTGAAGGAGCCTGTAAGAATTGCCTCAAGCTGTGTAGCATGACAAGCTAACACCCTGGTGAGATTGATCCTCAGACTGACCTCTTTATTGTGCTCTACTAACAGAAGAATATTTTACCGTGATTCAGTATAGTACCAAATCAACCTAATGAATAGTCCATGTAGCATTGTACTTTCTCTCCAGTGCGTTCTATATATAAGTGCATGCTAAATCCTTTGTCCACATAGGAGAAACATTACTGATACTATTCTACCTCAAAACCTCACTAGGGAAGATACTACTCGACACCACTCGCTATGTTTCCCCACAGTTGTCCATTCATTCTTTGTTGTGTCAGTGTGTAGCCTACATGCCCTCCAGAGCAACGTTTTTCTCTCCACCCCAAACCCCTTTTTGCTTTCAATTTGAGAGGGAATTGCATGGCTTCAATTTGCAAAAGCAGCTCTGGAATCTCAAATGCATTCAGAAAGGTGTTCTGTTGGCATTCATTGAGCCAGGTCATTGAAATAAATCAAATGTTCCACCTGCACATACAGCTGCAGCAGCTGTCCTTTACAAGTGAACTGTCCGAGGCAGGCGTAAAGCGCTCTATTAAGCCTGCTGCCTAGTGCCTTTTGAGAGAGGCAGAAGGGAGAATGCCTGAGCTCGAAGTCGTGTACAACAATGAACGCCTTTAGAAATTACAAAATTATTAAGCTCCGTCTCCTCTAAAACCCTGATGCCAGTGCACTAAATAACTGTAGTTTAATCGTTCCCTTCTCTTCTCACCCCACCCCAATTTTATATTACTTAATGCCTGCTCAGCCGACCGCCGCTGTAAAACCACATTACATGTTCATTGTGTTGTAGGCTTTTCATCCGAACACACGCTAAGCATCATTTGGTCAAGACCAATCGGCCCTGTGCAATCCAAAGAAATCGATCCCGAGGCAAAATTCACAGCCCCTTCTATCAACGAACACAATGAAGACTTTGGGCTAATGTCTTTCCCCAACACCTCATTTGAGTATTCCAGTTTAGCACAGATAATTATTGTAAGGGGTGAAAAGCAATCAGTGTAACCTGTAGTACCGATAATAATGGAAGGAGAATACATGTTTCCTTTCATTGATGTCATTGAAATCAGCACTTGTGGCTATAGGTCTAGTATGTGATTTATTTTGCTTGATTTTAGTAGAAAACAAAGTTAATAGAAACAGCATTTAGTGTAGCAAGAGACCCATCACTTTCCATTTGGGGCTTTACACATACAATTATCTTAAAGCCATCACTTCTAAATGATTTCGACTCTCAAACTGATGTTGCAACAAATACTGCCAAGTCCCCATGAGCTGATACCTACTTTATAGCCCTTTGTTTTTCTACCCTCATGAAATGCCAAACGTTTCTCCAGAAATACTTGTTGAGGGTCATAATAACTCCAGTGACTTCGGATTGTTTGAACGTTTACAGGCTGGTAGGACATTGGGGATTAGAATGCTCATGGTCATTCAGTGGACAGAAGAAAATTGTCACAAGGCAATAGGCTGTGATACTATTGTCACTCCTGGTGAGTGATCTCATTTAATCAGATTGGCGTGTGTGGTGGATGTCATAGTTTATTGACATGTTGTATACAGTACTTGTAACTAATTCTATTACAGAACTATTGTAGGGTCATCGACAAACTGTGAAAGGTTCAAATGCAAAATATTATATTATGATTGACATATTATTAATGGCTATTAACATGTAAAATTACGGACAGCTTATGAAAGAAGGACAAATCTCAACCTGGATTGAGATACTCATGGCAACACACAGCCAACTACACTTACCTCAAATATAGTCTAGATGACAAAAATGGCGTATTTATGTCTAACTACAATGCCTTCAGAAAGAATTCATACCCCTTGACGTATTACACATTTTGTTGTTACAGCCTGAATTCAAAATTGATTAAATATATATATTTTCTCACTCATCTACACACAATACCCCATAATGACAGTGAAATTGTAATATGTTTGCAAATATCTTATTTACATAAGTATTCACACCCCTGAGTCAATACATGTTAGAATCACCTCTGGCAGCGATTACATCTGTGCCTCTTTCTGGGTAAGTCTCTAAGAGCTTTGCACACCTGGATTGTACAATATTTGCCCATTATTATTTTCAATATTCTTCAAGCTCTGTCAACTTGGTTGTTGATCATTGCTAGACAACCATTTTCAAGTCTTGCCATAGATTTTCAAGCAGATTTTTCAAGTCAAAACTGTAACTCTGCCATTTAGGAACATTCACTGTCTTCTTGGTAAGCAGCTCCAGTGTAGATTTGGCCTTGTGTTTTAGGTTATTGTCCTGCTGAAAGGTGAATTAATCTCCCAGTGTCTGGTAGAAAGGACTGAACAAGGTTTTACTCTATGATTTTGCCTGCCTAAAAAACTCCAGTGCTTAACCTCTTACGGATCCGATCCCGTTAGCGGGCTCGTTTTCAGAGCAAACAAAGCGAGGCAAATTCAAAATAGAAATTTGTAAAATTTAACATTCATCAATATACAAGTGTTGCATAGCCATCAAAAGCTCTGATCACAGCGTTGTCATATTTCAAAAAGGCTTTACGGCGAAAGCACAACATTTGATTGTTTGAGGATAGCACCTCACATATTTTCCACATTAGCATAAATTCATATCCAGCGCGGGTCTCACAAAAATAAAAAATAAAAACCTTTTGAGAGAGAGTTGAACTTCTGCTGAGGGCTTCCCAAGTGTCCAAGCAAGAGAATCCATGGTTCTTTTGTTAGAAAAAGTCATTTATTATATCCATAAATCTCCGTTTGTTGGCACGTTATGTTCAGCTACTCCACCAAGCATTTCCAGTATACTCGCCCGTTGTACAGTGAAGAGAACGCGTTCAAATTATACCTCTCAACTTTTCCCAAACAAATCAAAGATCAATAATAATGCATCCTTAGGTATCCTTTTATGAATAATAGCGATAATATTTTACACGGATGGTAACCGAAACGTTATAAAAGGAAAAGAAAGGGGGGCGCGCTCTCGTTCTCGTGACCGGGCACTCGTTTACCTTTTCTACTTCCTGCAGTGTTTCTTCTTCTGTATGGTTCTGCTCAGGGCTACAGCTTCCAGACACTGTCCAGAGACTGTTGACATCCAGTGGAAGCCATAGGTACTGCAACTGTGTCCTATCTCCCTATGAGGTATATAACCAGACATTCAAAGTGAGCAATGGTCAAAAGAAAAATGATTTCCCGGACAGATATTTCTCGGGTTTTTGTCTGCTATATCAGTTCTGTTATACCCACAGACATTATCTTAACGGTTTTAGAAACTTTAGAGTGTTTCCTATCCAATAGTACTATGTGCATATCCTAGTTTCTGGGCCTGAGTGGCAGGCATTTTACTTTGGGCACGTCAGACAGGCGAAAATTCGGTTAAATGGGACCCTAGCCCTAACAAGTTAACGATTAAAAGCATACCCATAACATAATGCAGCCACCACTATGCTTGCAAATATGGAGAGTGGTACTTAGTAATGTGTTGTATTGGATTTGCCCCAAACATAACACTTTGTATTCAGGACAAAAAGTTAATTGCTTTGCCACATTTTTTGCAGTATTACTTTTGTGCCTTGTTGCAAACAGGATGCATGTTTTGGAATATTTTTATTCTGTACAGGCTTGCTTCTTTACACTCTGTCAATTAGGTTAATATTGTGGAGTAACTACAACGTTGTTGATTCATCCTCAGTTTTTCTACTATCACAGGCATTAAACTCTGTAACTGTTTTAAAGTCACCATTGCCCTCGTGGTGAAATCCCTGAGCGGTTTCCTTCCTCTCCGGCAACTGAGTTAGTAAGGATGCCTGTATCTTTGTAGTGACTGAGTGTATTGATACACCATCCAAAGTGTAATTAATAACTTCACCACACTCAATGGGATATTCATCTACCAACAGGTGCCCTTCTTTGCAAGGCTTTGAAAAACCGTTTTTTTGTGGTTGAATCTGCTTGAAATTCACTGCTTGACTGAGGGACCTTATAGATAATTGTATGTGTGGGATACAGAGATAAGGTAGTAATTCAGAAATCATGTTAAACCCTATTATTGCACACATGCAAGTTATTATGTAACTTGTTAAGCAAATTTGTACTCTTGAACTTATTTAAGCTTGCCATAACAAAGGGGTTGAATACCTGAATACAGCTTTCATTAATTTGTAAATATATACACTACCATTCAAAAGTTTGGGGTCACTTAGACATTTCCTTGTTTTTGAAAGAAAATAATTTTTTTTGTCCATTAAAATAACATCAAATTGGTCAGAAATACAGTGTAGACATTGTTAATGTTGTAAATGACTATTGTAGCTCGAAACGGCAGATTTTTTTAATGGAATGCTTACTTAGGCGTACAGAGGCCCATTATCAGCAACCATCACTCCTGTGTTCCAATGGCACGTTGTGTTAGCTAATCAAAGTTTATCATTCCACTGACATTATGGGGTATTGTATGTAGGCCAGTGACAATTTTGTTTAATTCAGGCTGTAACACAGCAAAATGTGGAAAAAGTCAAGGGGTGTGAATACTTTCTGAAGGTACTGTATATACAGGTAACTGCCAAAATAAAGGAAATACCAGCATAAAGTGTCTTAATAGGGCAGTGGGCCACCACGAGCCAGAACAGCTTCAATGCACATTGGCATAGATTCTACAAGTGTCTATTGGAGGGATACGGAGAACTCTATTGGAGGGATGCGACACCCTTCTTCCACAATAAATTCCTTCATTTGTTTTGTTGATGGTAGTGGAAAACACTGTCTCAGGCACCTCTCCAGGATCTCCGATAAGTGTTCAATTGGGTTGAGATCTGGTGACTGAGACGGCCATGGTGTAACGCCCAGGCCTGAGATGACAGGCTGGAGCGTTTTGGTTTCGTTTTGGTGTAGGGGTTTCTTGTGTTCTATGGTGTCTATTTCTATGTTGGGATAATGGTTCCCAATTAGAGGCAGCTGAGTCTCGTTACCTCTAATTGGGAACCATATATATGTTTGGGGGTTGCACTTGGGTTATTGTTTATGTTATGCTTATCGTGTTCCGTCAGGTTCTTGTCATTCGTGTATAGTTAGGTTCTGCCATTCATGTATAGTTAGGTTTCGCCATTCATGTATAGTTAGGTTTCGCCATTCGTGTTTAGTTAGGTTTCGCCAGTCGTGGTTAGGTTTAGTTCTCTGTGTCCAGTTTAGGATTTAGTGTTAGGGTTCACGTCTTGTTCTCCGTTTATTGTTTTGTTCCGTCTCGTCCCGTTTTGTCAATAAAACATGTATTCTGGTTACGTCGCTGCGCCTTGGTCATTCCCGAGAGAGGATAAACGTGACACATGGCATATGGTTCACATTGTTTTCATGCTCATCAAACCATTCACTGACCAGTCATGCCCTGTGGATGGGGGCTTTGTCATCCTATGGGGGCATTGCCATGGTATAGCAAAAATAATGGCCTTCCCAGCATTTTGATATAAGATGGGATGTTAATTGCATAATTAACTCAGGTACCACACCTGTGTGGAAGCACCTGCTTTCAATATACTTTGTGTCCCTCATTTACTCAAGTTATAACATTATTTTAGCAGTTACCTGTAGGTCTGTAACCCCAAAAAAGGTTTCTTCGCTGTTCTCATAAAATAATCCTTTGAAGAACACTTTTTGGTTCCAGGGAGAACCCTTTTGGGTTCCATGTAAAACCCTTTCCACAGAGGATTCTACCTGGAACCCAGAATGGTTCTACCTGGAACCAAAAAGGGTTCTCCTATTGGGACAGCCAAAGAAACCTTTTGGAACAGTTTTTCTAAGAGAGTATGGATAACAAATTATTTTTCCTCCATGTGAATGTCTCTCAGTAACACTACCGTCGATATTCGTGTCTGTCTGGCCTCCAGAATTAAACAATGGATTTTCTTAGAAACTGTTGTCTTAGAGCTGCTGTCTGAATAGAGGGTCTGAGAGGGCAGACGGGAAAAATTGATAAGCACTTCATTGTGCAGAAGAATGTGAAACTGAATGTATCGACATACGGTTGGTCTGCCGTGTTTCTACAGAAACCAAATAAAACGTCAATTTCAAGAATGAAGACGCATAAGTATCAAGCGAGTCTACAGTGTATTGTGTTTGAGTGGATGGATGCAGCTGCTAGTTTGAAAGAGAAAACATCTCTCGAGAGATGCTTTCAACACGGCCGGTCTTCTTGTACTTGACGATGGCACGCTGCCAGATATTTCCCTCTTGTGACAAATACTACTTTTTTCAAGCCCTCAATTAATTTGCCATCTTCCCTAGCTGCATTTTTCTGTCTCCTGGCAGTTATGGCAGATATTAATTTAACTGAACCTGTCACAGAATGATGTATGCTATATATTAATGGGCCTAGGCAGCTGAATGACTGGCACATGAAATATGGCATCCTGTCTGTCTGTCATTGCTGGATTTGTTTAATGCCACACTGAGATTATCCAGCATTGGGATTTTCGATGCTTCCTGTCACCCTAGTAAATAATGTCTGTGCTGCGTGAACACATGAAGGCACAGACACACACGGACAGACCCACACACACCCCTATGCTATGCCTTGCTGTGCTCTGCCATGGTAAGAGCAGGCAGTCAGTCAACAGTAGGGCTGGGCGATATGGCCTAAAAATCATATCTAAATTTTCTGAAATGTATGGGTTATTCACTATATATATATAGCTATTGATTTTTTAAAATTGATTTCTCTAAATAAGCTCTGTTGCACAATTAAAAGGTCAAAACACTACATGTAAAATTATACAGAGGCTAAATATAAGCCTTCCACAACCGTAAGACCCACTAATAATCTAATTATTTTATCAAAATAGTTTAATCTGCCTTTTTGCAATATTCACTGATCTGGCATTCAAGTGTCTATGAAAAAGCCCCCTTTTTGTTAAAAATGTAACTAGATCCATGCACATCCACTAATAATGACCAACTTCCGGTAGCAGACATAACAGAACATTAACACAGGCCTCATAAACAATCTCACAAGCCCACGTGCTAGTGAGTAGCCAACTAATCTTTATATTTAAAGTCTAGCCAAATTGGATCTATTTGCTTACTAACAAGGTAGAACAGTTGAACTGTAACTAGTGGAAACCAGTTTAAACTGCTTGTCGGAGAGGAAGAGGTGAGCGGCAGTGGGAGGGGTGTCTGTGTGTCTGGTGTCTTTGTGTGAGTGGGAAGGTTCACAGTGCACACAGCACAGAAGGAGCGAAGGAGACAACCCCAAAAATACATAGAACGCTCATTAAAAAAAACACACAAAAACCTAGATTCTTGCGATACAAGTATTTGGATATAAATTCAAGTTAATTTGATATATCATCCAGCCCTAGTCAACATGAGGAGAAAGCTTTTCTGATCAATGAAACCTGAACTGAGGGGATGGACTGACTGGCCACCCATTCCCCCTAACCCTGTTGAAATCCTCATTGATCTCATCCTACCAGTCTGCATAGCAGTCTAGTCTAGAACACTTCTTATGCACCCTACAGTGGGGCTCATGAGGAGCACTTTGCATTTATAATATTTGATCAACATCAAATCCATATTCAGACTCTACTTTTAAATGCCCGTTTTGGCCCCCTGCTGCTTAATTTGTTGCACTTAATCTGCCTTGTTTTGCACCATTAGGCTACAGGGTTTAGCACTTTGGGTTTTTGAAAAGCACGTTACCAATAAAATGTATAATTATGATGTAATATTTTCTTAGGATGCTGCACAGCATCATGGCTAGCAGTGTGCTGTATTTCACTTTACTGAACGCTAGTCTGCTTGATTGATGTCTAGGCATTTGAACCTACAAAAGCCACACAGGTTGTGACCGCTGTCATCGTGTCGTGCATGTTAAAAAAAAAACTCACATGAGCTGCAAACTCGTATACACACACACACCTGCACACACACAAAACAAACAGCAGCTGTGGTAATATCCAGCGAGCAGAAGCAAAAGGCTAGTTAACCACAGTCAATGTTTGCTCTTATGTTTTAATGCACTGGGAAGGATCAGTTCATTAATGGATGGTTTTCAGGGGGAAGCCAAGGATACCATAGCCAATCAGATAGAGCAGCAGCCTCCATTATAGTGCAGCAGTGATGGACTGGGACCAGAAATTGGTCCGGGCATTTCTAACACACCTGACAATTTTTTAAGGGTGAAAGATGGAACAACCCATCTGGCATTTGCCAGAACTGCCCTATGGCCAGTCCGTTTTTGAAGGGCAGAATCCCACTTCTCTACCCTCCCAACAGCTGTTGGCAGACAGACCTTAATGCTTTTGCAGCTTTTATTTGAAAACGATGATAAAGGGTTGAATCCACGCGAGTGTCTAGCTAGATTGAATAGCCTTTTAGTTAGGCCCTATATGTTGAAGGCCATTTGAAATGTTTGGAGAATGGTGTTATTCACTCAGCATCTAGCCTAAGAGCTGAGGTGTTTTAGTTTTATGTGGATGAAATAGGTATGTTTCTTTCAATAACCTTCAAGTAAAGTCAGTTCAGTTCATGTACAAGACAAGACAGAAACCATTATATTACTTTGCATTCAAGTGATACCAAGTTTTTTTAGTAGAATACTCCATCAAATAGAAAAGGCATCCATTCAATTAATGAGGTCGCTTACACTATATATGCAAAGTATGTGGACACCACTTCAAATCAGTGGTTTCGGCTACTTTAGCCACACCCGTTGCTGATAGGTGTATAAAATCGAGCACACAGCCATGCAATCTCCATCGACAATCATTGGCAGTAGAATGGCCTTACTGAAGAGCTCAGTGACTTTCAACGTGGCACCATCATAGGATGCCACCTTTCCAACAAGTCAGTTAATAATTTCTGCCCTGCTAGAGCTGCCCCAGTCAACTGTAAGTGTTGTTATTGTGAGTGGAAACGTCTAGGAGCAACAACGGCTCAGCCGCAAAGTGGTAGGTCCCACTAGCTCCCAGAACGGGACCGCCGAGTGCTGAAGCGCGTAAAAATCATCTGTCCTCAGTTGCAACACTCACTACTGAGTTCCAAACTGCCTCTGGAAGCAACGTCAGCACAGGAACTGTTCATCGGAAGCTTCATGATAGGAGTTTCAAAGGCCGAGCAGCCGCACACATGCCTAAGATCACCATGTGCAATGCCAAGTACCGCCATTGGACTGGAGCAGTGGAAACGTGTTCTCTGTAGTGATGAATCACACTTCTCCATCTGGTAGTCCGACGGACAAATCGTCGTTTGGCGGATGCCAGGAGAACACTACCTGCCCCAATGTATAGTGCCACCTGTAAAGTTGGGTGGAGGAGGAATAACGGTCTGGGGCTGTTTTTCATGGTTTGGGCTAGGCCCCTTAGTTCCAGTGAAGGGAAATCTTAACTGGAGATCTTAATGCTACAGCATACAATGAGACGTTTCTGTGTTTTCAACTTTGTGGCAACAGTTTGGGTAAGGCCCTTTCCTGTTTCAGCATGACAATGCCCTTGTGCACATACAGAAATGGTTTGTCGAGATTGGTGTGGAAGAACTTGACTGGCATGCTCTTGTGGCTGAATGGAAGCAAGTCCCTGCAGCAATGTTCCAACATCTAGTGGAAAGCCATCCCAGAAGAGTGGAGGCTGTTATAGCTGCAAAGGCGGGACAATTTCCATATTAATGCCCATGATTTTGTAATGAGATGTTCGACGAGCAGGTGTCCACATACTTTTGGTCATGTAGTGTATCTTTGCTGAGCCTTTTAACTTAATGTCAAGGTTAACATTTAAACCTAGTGAACCAACAGAATGCAACCTTCCCTCCCCCTGCTACATAAGGCTCAGCCAAACTGGCAATCTGGTAGACAGTCACGGCACAAGGAGAGAGTATGTCAGGACCCAGACCATTATTACATTCCACCAAGGCCGACGCTGCTGAATGTTTTAGCAGACAGAAAATGTATTCCAAAATACTGGATACTGCTGGAGACGGAATGGATATATGAAAGGGAGCTACTGCAGTGAACTCAAATGTCTTCCAGCAGCTTATGTCGCTAGCAAGGGGAACATACTCGGAGTACTGTAAATGTAAAACAACAAACTGTTTTCCTCAAGAAGATTCTGCAGCCAGTTTATGTCACACCCAGAGCTGGTAAGGAATACTGGATTAATGGGTGTTGCAGTAGCTTGTAAAATGTAAGTCTCCCAGACACTCGTTAATGCACTCCTCAGTTTGGAGAAAATATATAGTGCTGCCACATCTTAACTGGCTGTATAAGCACAGACTGCAAATTACAGTTTTATTGAAATATAATTTGCTTGACTAAGTTTGTTTATAATACATTTCATAAGTCTGCATGTCACCATCTCCTGGAAACCAGGTCATTTTTTGTTATTTGTCATCTGATGGGCCTTGGAGAGAGGAATGGAAAGCAGGATAGTGAGGGATGGGGGAAAATACAAATGTTTGCTGAGGCTGATTGTCAAATGGCATCCCTGGAGTAGGGCCCTGTCCAGTCTCAGGGTGAAGCACTCTTTTGTGCATTTCAACAGATTGTTTTCTGCTCTTGAGAGAAGACCCATTTTCCCTGCCTGCTTGGTTGCACAGTGCATACGAATGGTAGATGCCTGTCTTGCCTGTGTGTGTGTGTGTGCATATGTTTGTTTGCGCACATGCACTTACATTTGTGTGTGCGTGTATGTTTGTGTGTGTGCACATGCATGTGCGTGCATTCACGTGTGTGTGTGTGTCTGTGTACGTTTGTTGGTGCCAGAGGGCTGTGGGCTCATGGACAAGCCCCCGTTGAGTTTCCCACCTGGAGCTTTGAGCGTCCCCCTTTGATGCGCTCTTTTTCTCCCTTTTCTTCCAAGCTAGCCCTGCACTTGGGTTATTTCCATTGCTTTTGAGTTACATGTACCTATCTAGTTACTCTTTTTGATAGATTGCTGAAAACGAAATAGCTGATACCATATCCACCCTGTGACACATTCAGATGATGAGCCTATATTCCTTAGGATAAACATTTGGAAAGGATTCTGATTAGTAATTTTTATAAGGACGTTAAAGGCTGCATTTTGTTTTATTATACTGTATACAATGCCATTTATCAAGGTGCAGTGCATTCTAAACCACTATCTATTGTTTTCATATCAGCATGAACCCCTTGCTCTCTCTGTTTGCTCATGTAAAACATATGTTTACTCAAACACCATCTTTGATTCAATTTCTCTTGATTACACAGCCAGAATATCAAAGATGAAAGCAGGAGGTGAGAAGGGAACAGTAAATATCATACTGTATACACACAAGAGGGAGAGGAAAATATTTTTGGTATCTCAGATTGTTCTGGCAATTCTCACACGCACTCAGCACATTCTTTTCTATCTAGAACCTAAAAGTATTATTCGGCTGTCCCTATAGGATAACCTTTGAAGAACCCTTTTGGTTCCAGGTATAACCCTTTCCATAGAGAGTTCTACATGGAACCCAAAATAGTTATACCTGGAACCAAAAAGGGTTCTCCTATGGGGACAGTCGAAGAACTCTTTTGGAACCCTTTTTTTTGGAACCCTCTAAGAGTGTTGGAACTTCATTGGGACAATCTTTTTTTAAATAATGATGAAATTGATAAATAGATTTTGCTGTCTTAATTTTCTCCTTAAAGTGTGCTCTCAAAGATGTCTAGATTCTGAAATACACATTCATTTACAGTTGAAGTCGGAAGTTTACATACACTTTGGTTGGAGTCATTAAAACTCGTTTTTCAACCACTCCACAAATTTCAATGTCGGTTAGGACATCTTCTGTGTACATGACACAAGTAATTTTTCCAACAATTGTTTACAGACAGATTATTTCACTTATAATTCACTGTATCACAATTCCAGTGGGTCAGAAGTTTACATACACTAAGTTGATTGCCTTTAAACAGCTTGGAAAATTCCAGAAAATGATGTAATGGCTTTAGAAGCTTCTTTTAGGCTAATTGACATCATTTGAGTCAATTGGAGGTGTACCTGTGGATGTATTTCAAGGCCTACCTTCAAACTCAGGGCCTCTTTGCTTGACATCATGGGAAAATCAAAAGAAATCTGCCAAGACCTCAGAAAAAAAATTGTAGACCTCCACAAGTCTGGTTCATCCTTGGGAGCAATTTCCAAAAGCCTGTAGGTACCACGTTCATCTGTACAAACAATAGTACGCAAGTATAAACACCATGGGACAACGCAGCCGTCATACCGCTCAGGAAGGAGACGCGTTCTGTCTCCTAGAGATTAATGTACTTTGGTGTGAAAAGTGCAAATCAATCCCAGAACAACAGCAAAGGACCTTGTGAAGATGCTGGAGGAAACAGGTACAAAAGTATCTATATCCACAGTAAAACGAGTCCAAATCGACATAACCTGAAAGGCCGCTCAGCAAGGAAGAAGCCACTGCTCCAAAACCACCAGACTATGGTTTGCAACTGCAAATGGGGACAAAGATCGTACTTTTTGCAGAACTATCCTCTGGTCTGATGAAACAAAAATAGAACTGTTTGGCCATAATGACCATCGTTATGTTTGGAGGAAAAAGGGGGAGGCTTGCAAGCCGAATAACACCATCCCAACCGTGAAGCATGGGGGTGGCAGCGTCATGTTGTGGGGGTGCTTTGCTGCAGGTGGGATTGGTGCACTTCACAAAATAGATGGCATCATGAGGCAGGAAAATTATGTGGATGTATTGAAGCAACATCTCAAGACATCAGTCAGGAAGTTAAAGCTTGGTCGCAATTAAAGAAAATATATATATATTTCACCTTTATTTAACCAGGTAGGCAAGTTCTCATTTACAACTGCGACCTGGCCAAGATAAAGCAAAGCAGTTCAACACATACAACAACACAGAGTTACACATTGGAATAAACAAACATACAGTCAATAATACAGTAGAAAAAAAAATTATCTATATACAATGTGTGCAAATGAGGTAAGATAAGGAACGTAAGGAAATAAATAGGCCATGGTGGCGAAGTAATTACAATATAGCAATTAACACTGAAATGGTAGATGTGCAGTAGATGAATGTGCATAGTAAAAATACTGGGGTGCAAAGGAGCAAGATAAATAAATGAATACAGTAGGGGATGAGGTAGTTGGTTGGGCTATTAACACATGGGCTATGTACAGGTGCAGTGATCTGTGAGCTGCTCTGACAGCTGGTGCTTAAAGCTAGTGAGGGAGATAAGTGTCTCCAGTTTCAGTGATCTTTGTAGTTCGTTCCAGTCATTGGCAGCAGAGGACTGGAAGGAAAGGCGGCCAAAGGAGGAATTGGCTTTGGGGGTGACCAGTGAGATATACCTGCTGGAGCGCGTGCTACGGGTGGGTGCTGCTATGGTTACCAGCGAGCTGAGATAAGGCGGGGCTTTACCTAGCAGGGACTTGTAGATGACCTGGAGCCAGTGGGTCTGGCGACGAGTATGTAGCGAGGGCCAGCCGACTAAAGCATACAGGTCGCAGTGGTGGGTGGTATAAGGGGCTTTGGTGACAAAGCTGATGGCACTGTGATAGACTGCATGGGTCTTCCAAATGGACAATGACCCCAAGTATACTTCCAAAGTTGTGGCAAAACGGCTTAAGGACAACAAAGTCAAGGTATTGGAGTGGCCATCACAAAGCCCTGACCTCAATCCTACATACCATTTGTGGGAAGAACTGTAAAAGTGTGTGCGATTTAAGGAGGCCTACAAACTTGACTTAGTTACACCAGCTGTGTCAGGAGGAATGGGCCAAAATTCACCCAACTTATTGTGGGAAGCTTGTGGAAGGCTACCTGAAACGTTTGACCCAAGTGAAACAATTTAAAGGCAATGCTACCAAAAACTAATTGAGTGTATGTAAACTTCTGACCCACTGGGAATGTGATTAAAGAAATAACAGCTGAAATAAATCATTCTCTCTACTATTATTCTGACATTTTATATTCTTAAAATAAAGTGGTGATCCTTACTGACCTAAGACAGGGAATTTTTACTAGGATTAAATGTCAGGAATTGTGAAAAACTGAGTTTAAATGTATTTGGCTAAGGTGTATGTAAACTTCCGACTTCAGCTGTATGTGAACATGGTCAAAAGCCACTCACGGACCCCCACACCCATCGCCAATCCCACCCCAACAACAAGTGTATATATATATAGTACCAGTTATCTATGTCTGACAATTAGTATTGAGCTGTGGCTTGGAGTATTGCTTTTTCATCCTTTGTATTGTATTCCCTGTTAATCTGATGATTTTTTCCCCCTGTTCAGTGAAATTAGTCATTGAAGTTGTTAGGTTTATGGCCCATCACTAAACCTGTTATTACCAGATTCTGACCACTAGATGGTGTAGTTCCTGCTAAACCGGCTTACTCTTTTATAGTTAGAGGTTGCCAATAACTACACATCCAATACAAATTCACAGACAAGATTAAGATTGTTTGAGATTAGTAATGAGGAAAGGGTAACCTCTCTATCAGAATGGAACAATCAAGAGGTTAATTGGCCACAGCTGAAGAGGGATAAGCTCAGGGGTTTTCAGCCACATGAGTTCAACATTTCTATTGGTTGAGAATACATTGTTTGTGTGGCTTATTCCCTTCAAAAAAGGTCTGGAGCAGTTAGACCGCTGCAGGTGAACAAGCAAACTATTTGGCTACAGCATGTCTAATGGTTTCAATGTTATGGTCATTAATAGTCTTCAAAGGTAACAATCCCAAAAACACAGTGTGTTTATATTGGTGAGTGGCTTAATTATTTATACTGAACAAAAATATAAATGCAACATGCCACAATTTTAAAGATTTTACTGAGTTACAGTTCATATAAGGAAATCAGTCAATTGAAATAAATTCATTAGGCCCTAATCTATGGATTTAACATAACTGGGCAGGGGGGCAGCCTTGGCAGGGGTGCACCCACTGGGTAGCCAGGCCCAGCCAATCAGAATGAGTTTTTCCCCACAAAATTGCTTTTTTTACAGACAGAAATACTCCTCAGTCTTCAATCTCCCTCTCTAACTTTAAGCATCAGCTGTCAGAGCAGCTTACCGATCACTGTACTTGTACACAGCCAATCTGTAAATAGCCCACCCGACTACCTCATCCCCATATTATTACTTACCCTCTTGCTCTTTTGCACCCCAGTATCTCTACTCGCACATCATCATCTGCACATATATCACTCCAGTATTAATGCTAAGTGTTAATTATTTTCTTCTCTATGGCCTATTTATTGTCTACCTCCCTACTCTTCTACATTTGCACACACTGTACATACCTACAATGATATACAATAGTAATGATAAAACAAATTATAATAAATATGAAAATAAATAAATACAAGTTAGAAAATTGCATCAAACCTGAATGGCGAGTGGAATACAGTCCATTTGGCCGTGCCAACGTTCTTCTCATCTTTGTCCACTAAAATATTAAAACTTGTCCCCGAGGACATTCCACTTGTCGGCTTCTTTTCACTATACTCTTTCTACTTGTTTTACTTCAATGAAAAAGGCCTCATCTTCGCAATCAACAGTAGCCTAGGCCAAGGCTCCTTTCACTTGCTCTCCCTCTCTCTCATCAGCAGGAGGTGATCAGCCGGAACCACTTTCAGCTGGACATACTGTACAGTGTTTTTGCAAGTATTCAGACCCCTTGAACTTTTCCACATTACAGCCTTATTCTAAAAAACTATTTTTTTAATCCCTCAATCTACACACAATACCTCATAATGACAAAGCAAAAACATATTTGTATTTTTTTGCAAATGTATATATAAATAAAAAATATATATATCACATGTACATAAGTATTCAGACCCTTTACTCAGTACTTTTTGTGGAAGCACCTTTGACAGCTATTACAGCCTCGAGTCTTCTTGGATATGATGCTACAAGCTCGGCACACCTGTATTTGGAGAGTTTCTCCCATTCTTCTCTGCAGATCATCTCAAGCTGTGTCAGGTTGGATGGGGAGTGTTGCTGCACAGCTATTTTCAGGTCTCTCCAGAGATGTTAGATCGAGTTCAAGTCTGGGCTCTGGATGGGCCACTCAGTGACATTCAGAGACTTTTCCCAAAGCCACTCCTGCATTGTCTTGGCTGTTTGCTTAGGGTTGTTGTCCTGTTGGAAGGTGAACCTTCGCCCTAGTCTGAGGTCCTGAGTGCTCTGGAGAAGGTTTTCCTCAAGGATCTCTCTGTACTTTGCTCCATTCATCTTTCCCTTGATCCTGACTAGTCTCCCAGTCCTTGCCGCTGAAAAACATCCCCACAGCATGAAGCTGCCACCATCATGCTTCACCGTAGAGATGGTGCCAGGTTTCCTCTAGATGTGAAGCTTGGCATTCAGACCAGAGTTCAGTCTTGGTTTCATCAAGCCAAATAATCTAGTTTCTCATGATCTGAGAGCCCTTTAGATGCCTTTTGGCAAAATCCAAGCGGGCTGTTATGTGCCTTTTACTGAGGAGTGGCTTCCGTCTGGCCACTCCACAATAAATGCCTGATTGGTGAACTGCTGCAGAGATGGTTGTTCTTCTGGAAGGTTCTCCTATCTCCACAGAGAAACTCTAGAGCTCTGTCAGAGTGACCATCAGGTTCTTGGTCACCTCCCTGACCAAGGCCCTTCTTCCCCGATTGCTCAGTTTGGCAGGGTGGCCAGCTCTAGGAAGAGTCTTGGTGGTTCCAAACTTCTTCCATTTAAGGATGATGGAGGCCACTTTGTTCTTGGGGACCTTCAATCCTGCAGACATTTGTTGGTACCTTTCCCCAGATCTGTGCTTCGACACAATCCTGTCTTGGAGTTCTACAGACAATTCCTTTGACCTCATGGCTTGGTTTTTGCTCTGACATGCACTGTCAACTGTAGGACCTTATATAGACAATGTGTGCCTTTCCAAATCATGTCCAATCAATTGAATTTACCACCGGTGAACTCCAATCAATTTGTAGAAACATCTCATTGATGATCAATGGTAACAGGATGAAACATTTTTTGTTTCATAGCAAAGTCTGAATACTTAAGTAAATATGGTATTTCTGTTTTACATTTATTATACATTTGCAAAAATATCTAAAAACCTTTTTTCGCTTTGTCATTATTGGGTATTTTTTGTAGATTGATGAGGAATATTTTGTTTAATCAATTTTAGAATAAGGCTGTAACAAAACAAAATGTGGAAAAAGTGTAGGGGTCTGAATACTTTCCGAATGCACTGTAAAGTTGCAATTGGCTGACAAAGTTGACATGCTCGCACAGTTCATCACCTCATACACATTCAATTAACAGAGGAGGGGTCCAATCGGGTCCAGACAGTAAATACATTTTAATTGCACATACCCGAGTCCCGTGGAAATTAAATCAGACCCGACCCAGATCCGAGACAAGACAGAATTTAGGACCCTCTCAGGGTCAGGGTCGGATCTCGGAATTTTGCGTCTGTTGGACCTGTGACCTCTGTCCAGACAGGCTACTTTAGGAAACTTTCTGAATGCACATAGAGAGAATTGGAGAACTCACACATACATACACATCCTAAAAGGACCCATCAGTCAAAGCCACCAGCGCACCACAGACACACACAAATCACATTTCTCCTTTCCTAAAAACAAATTCAAACCTAGGCTCACCTTCCAATCTTGGCTGTAGTCCATCAGAAAGTAGGCCTAGGCTACATTATTGTATAATGCAAAAATAATGTTGCCTATCAAATTAATTGACAAGGAAAGTTTGAAGGGGGAAGAGAGAGACCACTATAGTATTACTTCATTTGAACAAACTGCCCCCCGTACATCTAGATTTCTTTCATTAATTTGAGTCCGACGGAAGCCTGGTGGTTTTTATTGTAGTCGTGAAGATATTTTATTTCTATACACACTTGCACTTGATATGCGTTTTAGGGCTGATCCCATTTAGTCAACTGGTTGATTGTTTGGTTGATAGGCTGTTGGTCGAGATTTCTTTAGTCGAGCAGTCAGTCGCAATTATTATACTTTTTTTATGGTGCATAAGACACCTGTTTGATTCACCCCTGTCTGAGTGGACTAATCCATTGCGAAGGCCATGTGAATGGCACAGTCCATCACTCTAAGATATGCTACTGAAATTGTCCACTGTATGGTTATATTTTGTAGGCTAAGAACAATGATGCAGCACTAATAAAAAAATTATATTATTTTATTACAAATGCGCTTTCTCCCGTGTTGGATAGTGGTCGCTGTCCATGGTTCTGAAACATCAGTGTGCTGTTGAATTGGCGCCTTTTCCTAGACAATGTTGCTATGTGCATAATAGCAAAGTTAACAAGCATATTGGTATGGAAAACAATTCGGCGGAGGCAGCAGCGGAGTGGGGAGATGAGAAAACACCCCTTGCCTTAATTGTCTAAGAAAAGCGAGAGAGGAAACCAACTTAATTAGGTCTATAATCAATAGCCTAACAGTAAAATGTACCAGACTTTGTAAATAATCCATATATTTTGTATCAACAGAAATAAGGCAGATTCTGCTTCTGTTGCCTGTTTGAGTGTTTGGTTAATTTGGCAAGAGAAAATGGCTGAACAGAATGAATCAAAACACTTGTTGCATGTTTAAAGAACTGGTTAAACCTTAAACAAGCCAATATTGCGGAAATTACCAACAAAGGTGAGTGCCTACCTCACGCAACCACAACATGTTGGATGAAGCAATTTCACAAATGTGTCTGTTTTTAATCTTTGCTATGATGTAATAAAGGCTTTAAACCTTCTCTCGTTAGAACAGCCTCTCTTATTTAGTGTTGTTTACACTGTTCCAAATGGTCAGAAACATTATAATATTGTAATCTAACAGCACCTCGTTGTCACACATAATACCCTCCTTTTATGATTAGCATTATAATAATATGTAATATCGTTATCATTTTTGTTTGGCATACATTTTATGTGAAAAATCGGAGTCCACCCAGCTAGGTTCAGCAGCTTACCACATACTCATAGGCCTGGCCCTCCCTATCAGCCTCTATCTCTCCCCTCTCCCTTCATCCTTCCACATCAGTGCTCTCCCTACAGCCTTTCTCTCCCTGGCGCACAGCTCTTTCTCTGCTCCAGTCATTACACTAGGCTTGAACACAGATCTGATCTCTCTGGCTCTCTCTCGCTCTCTGACAGACAGACCACTGAGAACAGTGCTCAGATCTGACCCTTCCTACCCTGAACCACTCACCTGTGCCTACAGGCCAGACAGTAACATCTATGTAATGAAAGTTTGAGGTCTTTTTTCCTTATCATAGCGACTTTAAGTGGAATGTTACAGTCAAAGTAAACTGAAGAAAAATATAAATGCAACATTCAACAATTTTACTGAGTTACAGTTCATATAAGGAAGTCAATTGAAATAAATAAATTAGGCCCTAATCTATGGATTTCACATGATGGGCAGGGGCGCAGCCATGGGTGGGCCTGGCTCCACCCACTGGGTAGCCAGGCCCAGCCAATCAGAATGAGTTTTTCCCTAAAAGAGGGCTTCATTACAGACAGAAATACTCCTCAGTTTCATCAGATGTCCCGGGTGGCTGGTCTCGCAGGCCTTTTATTGCCCCCAGCACAAGGTGCACCTGTGTAATGATCATGCTGTTTAAGCAGCTTCTTGATATGCCACACCTGTCAGGTGGATGGATTATCTTAGCAAAGGAGACATGCTCACTAACAGGTATGTAAACAGAAATAAGCATTTTGTGCTTATGGCGAATTTTTGGGATCTTTTATTTCATCTCATGAAACATGGGACCAACACTTTACATGTTGCGTTTATATTTTTGTTCAGTATATTTTATCCATGGTCTTTTGGTTTAAACCCAAGGCCTTGTGTTAAGTACAATACACAGCTCATCGTCTTTCCAGCCGACAGGGCTTAGGGATTGGATGGATGTAGTATAGCTAGTTAATAGCAGTGAGGGTTTCAGCTGTATTGTTCGAAGCATAGTTCTTATCACTCAAAGAGCACACCCCATCATATGATTTATGATGTTTTCACAATGGCTGTTGCCACCACCATAACAGCTATCAGAATCGCGCCGGAGGGGATGGCTGCCGTTTTACGGGCTCCTAACCAACTGTGCTATTTTGTATGTTTTTTTGCATAGTTTGTAACTTATTGTTTTACTTATTTTGTACATAATGTTGCTGCTACCGTCTCTTATGACCGAAAATAACTTCTGGACATCAGAACAGCGATTACTCACCTCGAACTGGACAAAGATATACTGCTTTCTCAGGAACTGGAAGGATATACTGCTTTCTCAGGAACGGGCCCAAATCCCAGGAATTTGCGTGAAGAAAAGATGGAGAAAAAGGGGGCGGAGGTCGGTCTGCCTTCTGAGAATTCGTAGACGAGCGAATAAACCTCCACAACAATCCATTCTATTGGCCAACGTGCAATCATTGGAAAACAAAATGGATGATATACGATCAAGACTATCCTACCAACGGGACATTAGAAACTGTAATATCTTTCTATAGAGCTGGTGGGGTTTTCCATGCATCGGCCGGACAGACAAGCTATGTCTGGTAAGACGATGGGCGGGGGTGTGTGTGTCTATTTGTCAATAACAGCTGGTGCACGATGTATAATATTAAAGAAGTCTCGAGGTATTGCTCGCCTGAGGTAGAGTACCTTATGATAAGCTGCAGCTCCTTCAGGGTTATCTTTGGTCTCTTTGTTGACTCTCTGATTAATGCCCTCCTTTGCCTGAGTTTTGGTGGGCGGCCCTCTCTTGGCAAGTTTGTTGTGGTGTATATTCTTTAAATTTTTTATTAATGGATTTAATGGTGCTCCGTGGGATGTTCAAAGTTTCTGATTTTTTTTTAGAACCCAACCCTGATCTGTACTTCTCCACAACTTTGTCCCTGACCTATTTGGAGAGCTCCTTGGTCTTCATGGTGTCGCTTGTTTGGTGGTGCCCCTTGCTTAGTGGTGTTGCAGACTCTGGGGCCTTTCAGAACAGGTGTATATATACTGAGATCATGTGACAGATCATGTGACACTTGGATTGCACACATGTGGACTTTATTTAACTAATAATGTGACTTCTGAAGGTGATTGGTTGCACCAGGTCTTATTTAGGGGCTTCATAGCAAAGGGGGTGAATACATATGCACACACCACTTTTCAGATTTTGATTTCTTTGAATTTTTTTAAACAAGTAATTTTTTTCATTTCACTTCACCAATTTGGACTATTTTGTGTATGTCCATTACAGGAAATCCACCATAGTGCCTGTGCCCAAGGAAGCGAAGGTAACCTGCCTAAGTGATTACCTCCCTGTAGCACTCACATCGGTAGCCATAAAGTGCTTTGAAACACTGGTCATGACTCACATCAACACATCATCCCAGATACCCTAGACCAGTGGATCCCAAACTTTTAAAGTCCCGTAAGCCTTCTAACATTCATCCTCCAGCTGCGTACCCCCTCTAGCACCAGGGTCAGCGCACTCTCAAATGTTGTTTTTTGCCATCATTGTTAGCCTGCCACACACACACAATATGATACATTTATTAAACATAAGAATAAGTGTGAGTTTTTGTCACACCCCGGCTCGTGGGAAGTGACAAAGAGCTCAATGCCCTGATGGACATTGTCCATCAGGGCACAAATGATAATATAATAATAATCAATAATTTTGCTCTTTATTTAACCATCTTACATATAAAAATGTTAATTGAAAATTTTGAGTAACTCACCACAGGTTAATGAGAAGGGTGTGCTTGAAAGGATGCACATAACTCTGCAATGTTGGGTTGTATTGTAGAGATTCTTAGTCTTAATTCATTTTCCACACACTGTCTGTGCCTGTATTTAATTTTCATGCTAGTGAGGGCTGAGAATCGACTCTAACATACAGTTGAAGTTGGAAGTTTACATACACCTTAGCCAAATACGTTGAAAACTCAGTTTTTCACAATTCCTGACATTTAATCCTAGTAAAAATTCCCTGTCTTAGGTCAGTTAGGATCACCACTTTATTTGAAGAATGTGAAATGTCAGAATAATAGTAGAGAGAATGATTTATTTCAGCTTTTATTTCTTTCATCACATTTCCAGTGGGTCAGAAGTTTACATACACTCAATTAGTATTTGATAGCATTGCCTTTAAATTGTTTAACTTGGGTCAAACGTTTCGGGTAATCTTCCACAAGCTTCCCACAAAAAGTTGGGTGAATTTTGGCCCATTCCTCCTGACAGTGCTGGTGTAACTGAGTCAGGTTTGTAGGCCTCCTTGCTCGCACACGCTTTTTCAGTTCTGCCCACAAATTTTCTATAGGATTTAGATCAGGGCTTTGTGATGGCCACGCCAATACCTTGACTTTGTGGTCCTTAAGCCATTTTGCCACAACTTTGGAAGTATGCTTGGGGTCATTGTCCATCTGGAAGACCCATTTGCGACCAAGCTTTAACTTCCTGACTGATGTCTTGAGATATTGCTTCAATATATCCACATCATTTTCCTCTCTCATGATGCCATCTATTTTGTGAAGTGCACCAGTCCCTCTTGCAACAAAGCACCCCCACAACATGATGCTGCCACCCCCGTGATTCACGGTTGGCATGGTGTTATTCGGCTTGCAAGTCTCCCCCTTTTTCCTCCAAACATAACGATGGTCATTATGGCCAAACAGTTATATTTTTGTTTCATCAGACCAGAGGACATTTCTCCAAAAAGTACGATCTTTCTCCCCATGTGCAGTTGCAAACCGTAGTATGGATTTTATATGGCGGTTTTGGAGCAGTGGCTTCTTCCTTTCTGATCGGCCTTTCAGGTTATGCCGATATAGGACTCATTTTACAGTGGATATAGATACTTATTGGATATTGTACCTGTTTCCATCTTCACAAGGTCCTTTGCTATTGTTCTGGGATTGATTTACACTTTTCGCACTAAAGTACGTTCATCTCTAGGAGACAGAACGCGTCTCCTTCCTGAGCGGTATGACGGCTGCGTGGTCCCATGGTGTTTATACTTGTTTGTACAGATGAACGTGGTACCTTCAGGCGTTTGGAAAGGATGAACCAGACTTGTGAAGGTCTACAATTATTTTCTGAGGTCTTGGCTGATTTCTTTGATTTTCCCATGATGTCAAGCAAAGAGGCACTGAGTTTGAAGGTAGGCCTTGAGATACATCCACATCATTTTCTGGAATTTTCCAAGCTGTTTAACTTCTTAGGGAGTAGCGCACGAGGTGACCGTTTTGGAGACCCTGGCGTGCCCAAAGTAAAATGCCTCCCATTCAGGCCCAGAAAATAGGATATGCACATATTTAGTACCATTGGATAGGAAACACTCTGAATTTTCTAAAAGTGTTAACCATTTGTCTGCTCATTTGGAACCCCTCCCTCATGAAAATGCCCATATAAGGGCATATAAATGCAGTACCTATCGCTTCCTCTGGATGTCAACAGTCTCGAGACAGTGTTCAGAATTTGTTTGCATGCATTAGAGCAGAGAAGAAGAGGAAAATAGGAAGTGTCCTCCTGAACGTCAACAGAAGGGAGCGCGCGCTCCCGACAAGGTGCGCTTTGTGTTTTTTACCGTCTTTATCGCTCAGTTTATATTCCGGTTGATTTATAATAGTAAATATACGTAAAAGTGTTCCTAAGGATACATTTAAAATTATTTTGGATTGTTCTTGGACAAGTTTATAAGGTATAAGTTGAACGAGTTCTCGTCACGTTTGAATGGAGGAGTGGAGGCTGTAGTTTCTCATTATAACGCACGAACCAAATGGAGATTTAAGGATATAATACATGACTTTTTCTAACAAAAGAACCATGGATTGTCTTCGTTGGACACTTTGGAAGCCATCAGCAGAAGTTCTTCAACAGGTAATTGATTTGTTTTCGCTGTGAAATGTGTTATGTGTGAACAGTGAAGGCTATTGAAATCATGGTCATGAGAAAATAGTGAAGGTGCTACCCTCAAACAATCAAATGTGCTGCTTTCGCCGTAAAGCCATTCTACTGCCAATGAGATTAAATAAAAGATCCCAAAAATTCTGACAACGCTGTGATATTGCCAATTAACAGAGCTTTTGATGAGTATGAAACACTTGTATATGGGTGGATGTTTAATAATTCAACTTTTGAATTTTGAATTTGGCGCCTTGCATTTCACCTGGTAGTGTCGGGATTGGGGCGCTAGCGCACCACCAATCCCCAGGAATTCAAAGGTACAGTCAACTTAGTGTATGTAAACTTCTGACCCACTGGAATTGTGATACAGTGAATTATAAGTGAAATAATCTGTATGTAAACAATTGTTGGGAAAATTACTTGTGTCATGCACAAAGTAGATGTCCTAACCGACTTGCCAAAACTATAGTTTGTTAACAAGACATTTGTGGAGTGGTTGAAAAACTAGTTTTAATGACTCCAACCTAAGTGTACGTAAACTTCAGATATAGTGGACTGGAGGCAGGGCATGAAAGGGATAACGAATCCAGTTGTTTGTGTCATCCGTTTCGGGAAAGTACCTGCGTAATTGCGCACCCAACTCACTCAGGTGCTAAATCTATATCACATTTGACATTGTCCCTAAGCTTGAGTTCATTTGCACACAAAATCATACAATGATGGAAAGAGCTGTGTGTTGTCCTTGTTTATGCAGACAGAGAAGAGCTCCAACTTATTAATCATAGTTTAAATTTTGTCCCGCACATTGAATATAGTTGCGGAGAGTCCCTGTAATCCTAGATTCAGATCATTCAGGTGAGAATAAACATCACCCAGATAGGCCAGTCGTGTGAGAAACTTGTCATCATGCAGGTGGTCAGACTAGTGAAAATGATGGTCAGTAAAGAAAACAGAAAACATTAAGCTTGTCTCTCAATTGAAAAAACGTGTCAATACTTTGCCCCTTGATAACCAGCGCACTTTTGTATGTTGTAAAAGCGTTACATGGTTGCTGCCAATATCAATTCATAGTGCAGAAAATTAACCATTTTCACTGTACTGTCCAAAACTTATTTCAAGCTGTCAGGCATTCCCTTGGCAGCAAGAGCCTCTCGGTGGATACTGCAGTGTACCCAAGTAGATGCTGCAGTGTACCCAAGTGGCATCGGGAGCAACTGCTTGCACGCGCGTTACCACTCCACTATGTCTCCCTGTCATGGCTTTTGCGCCATCAGTACAGATACCAACATGAGCAGCAGCTAGGTTTGGCTGCATACGGACCGTTAGTGGAGTTCCTGCGAGAGTGTAACGGTTAATGTGATTGGATGTTCATTATTTGACTAGGCTACCTGTATTTGACATTGTTTTGTTATTTTGCTAGATTTATTTTTATTTTTGGCAGAGAAACGAGGCTACTCATGCGAAAAAATAACCTCACCCAAATGTATAGCCCGTTGGAAAATGTGAAGAAAAAAAATATTATTTAAAAGAAAAAAAGGTGAATGTCGATTAAGGCAGCCCCCCGCACCTCTCTGATTCAGAGGGGTTGGGTTAAATGCGGAAGACACATTTCAGTTGAATGCATTCAGTTGTACAACTGACTAGGTATCCCTCTTTCCCTTTCCCTACATTACTGTATGTTACAGGTTTTGTTTTTTTCATTAATGTTTTGAAGTTGGACTTTTAGCATTTTAGCGCATAGGGCACACCGATTGGCGTCACCTTGTTAGTCAGTATGTGTTACACCTGTGCTGGTTGCCATCTCGTTAGTGGGAAGGTGTTTCACTTGCCCAGGTGCTATTTAAGAGTGGCTGGCCCAGTGCTCTGGTTGTCTTGATAGATGCGGAGGGTTATCACCTTTAGCTGGCTCTCCCGATTTTGATTTCTAGACAACACCCTTTATCTGATTTCCCTGAATTAACTTTGCTCTGCCTTTTTTCTTTGCTTCCTGTCTTTAAGTTTGGTGTGAATTTTTCTTTTGTTTGCCTCTTCTTGGGCAAATTTAGTGGGCAAATACACGTAGCAAAGCATCGAAAAAAATTATGTTAACCTTTAATAAACTAGGCTTTATTTAACTAAATTTGTTTACATCGGAAGATTTCCTGGGGGTTAGGTTACTGTACCTCCTTTGTAGATTGAATATGTTTCGTCAGGATTCTTCAATTTATAATGATAATGAACGATTAATTGTTATAAATTATGAATTATTGGTTGAATCATAGCTTGCCAGCTGTATCCTCTCATTTACCTTTGTTTCCCGTTTTATTTGTGTTGGAAGTTTCAAGCTCATGTGACACTCTTCTTTTCATTGATCTCCTCCATTAGATCATAGATCATGAAACATACCCCTATATGCTTCTCCTCTGATCCTCTACATAGGCTACTAAAGAGACTGTGTGAGTGCCGAGCTGTCTGCCATGTCATATTGATCTGCTTCATTTGAAGGTGTGAGACGCATTTAACTGGCATCTTAAGAGGAGTTTATTGAATTTCAGATCAGCTAGGTCAGGTTTACTTACTAATACTCAGCTTCCACCCTCCCTCCTAAAAAAAACAAACTTCTACACCCGCATTACCCTTCCTTACCCCCTGGATCATGTCTTATGTTACCTCATCTAATCAAGAGGCTTGAATGGCAATGTGTAATCTAATTAAAGACGTATACACCCTTTAATCTCTCCACCCTCTCTCTCTCTCTCCTCCTCTCTCTCTCTCTATAGACATATATTCTCCTTGACCCACTCAACCACTAACATTATAGTGGCTTATAATTGTTTACATTTGTACTGCTAGTGAACAGGTTGATAAGACCTTGACAACTGAAACAGGATTTTGACTTTTTATTTTAGTGAGTTTGTCGTAACAATAGGTAATTCAGAAGGTCTGCTACAGTTCCATCTGAACATGAGTCTGTGTGTGCGCGTGTGCACAGCTGGCTGCTACAATACAGTTCCATCAGCATGCAAAGGAAAGCTAGCACAGCTCAGAACTGAAATGATAGCTATAACTGTAAGGTTTACAATCTCACAAACTGCCTGCCGTGGTAGATTAGCAAGCAGAAACGTATTGACTGCCTGTTACTGGAGCTTTATCTGTACTGTAGTGTTAGATGTTCAAAGACAACAAACACTGTAACTCACAGGTCATCCATCAAAGTAGAATGTTGTTAGGGGTGGATTTGTCTTACAATGTATATCTGCTTGTTATGATGGTCTGGTACTCTAGGTACATGTACTCAACCCTTCCCACTTTCTCTCCTCCTAATCTGTCTCCCCGCTGTTTCAAATCTGTCTAAATAAAACAAAATGCCCTCCCCCAAATATATATTTTAAAAAGTCTATGGGTATTTATCAGAGAGAGAGGGAAAGAGAGAGAGACAGAAAGAAAGAGCGGGAGAGAGTGTGTGTCAGGAGAAAGAGAGATTAAGTTTGTTAATGACTGTATGGGCATTGCATTTGTTTTAAAATGTTCACACAAAGAATATCTTTGTAATTTAGTACAGTTTCATATCCTATAAAGCTGTGCAATAAATGTTACCCAAGCCTGAACAATCTTGTGCCATACCTCAACAAAACGGAAGGTGTTTGGTTCCATACCCTCAAGGCAATTGACATTCATCCAGGCGGTTGTTATGAGTCCATGTGCGGTGAAAGTTATAGACAGGCTACACAGTCCATAAAGTGCATGTAACGTATTGGAGTCAGAGACTTTTATTACGTGTGGCCTATGAACTGTAGGCCTACATTAAAATGCAGTGAGGTATTGGATTCTCTTCCCCCTCTCGCTCTCTCTCAGTGCTTCTCTATGTCAGTGAGGACTATTCTGGGCCCTGTACATTAATGGCCTTATTACAGCAGTAGTGGGAGCAGGGGAAGACGTGAGGAGGAAAGGTCTTGCTTGTCAACAGCTCCTCAGTGTCTAGCCCACCCGTCCATTACATCCCACTCCCACAGGGCTAAGGCTTCAGTTCTGTACCGCACCGCACTGGAGACATGCCAGAGACAGAGAGGAACAGAGAAGAGCCCCACACCGCTGCTTGCCCATTGCCTGCCTACCTGCCTTTCTTCCTGCCTGCCTAGTGCATATTGCCTGCCTTCTTGCCTTCCTGCCTGCCTGCTGCGGTGCACCACCGCCTGCCAAGCCACCCAGCAATACAGCTCCTCTCCTCTCTTCTCTCTCTACCCAATAAGGACTCCTGTGAAATGGAGCATTGATTGCATCAGCGTGGACAGAGCCTAATGCATAATATTATTGCTCTCCCTAATCCTCCCCCTCCAGAGCAGGGGGAGCCGGGCCAGCAGCTCACAGCAGGGGGGAGGGGAAAGGTAGGAGGTGGAGGGGTAGAGTGGGAAGTGGGCGAGAATTGACATCAGTGGCTCACAAAGACTACAGGGCCCCGCCTGGTCTGCTGTACTCTGCTGTGTTCAGCTCTGCTGTGTTCAGCCACAGTCCTGATTTGAAAGCTTCTCCTGCTGCTAATGAATAATTGAATGCCTCTGTTTCCAGTTGTAATTGTAACCTCAACGAACCAAACAAGGGACTCAATAAGAGATATTTTGGTACTTATTGTATATTCCTATTTGTTTGGGAATTGTAAATTCTGCAGGCGAGTATCATTCTTGATAAAAATTCTAGGATTTTTCAAATGTAGTTTAGAAGGTAGAGATACTGTAGAACTGTTGGTATTATTATTGCTATATTGGGTGGGATGGGTGCTCTCTCCATCTGTCTCTCTTTCTCCCTCTGTCTTTATCTCTCTCTTTTTCTGTCTCCCGTTCTCGCTCTCTCTCACACTCTCTCTGTGCTTCCACCAACAAAATGCTTTCGAGGTCATGTCTAGAAAGCTGTTAATGATATGCACTGTTGAAAGAAACATTCACACACAGTCTCTGCTCTCAGTGCATGCCAAGTAAACATTTACCATATGAAAATAGAACCGTGGTAATGTGTTCACAAACATGTTCTGACAAGTGTGCCTGTCAGTGTGTATAAAGAGAGTAACACAGCGAGCTACCGAAACAAATAAAAACAACTGGATTGAGGTGCTTTTCAGGCGGGAAAAGTGGCCCTATGAATTACAAATGATGTTGATCAGTGAGGGTTGTTTCACTGTCAGAAAATAATTTAGAGGTTACAGCAATTTAATGTTCAAACAACCAAACCGGCAATCTCAGGTCTTGACCCCATTTAGGCAAAAGAGGGATCATTGATTTTATAGCTAAGTGAATAAAAACATCCCAGTGATGTTTCAGCTTGGCTCTAAGAACTCTAAAAACTGCATCTGGATGTTGTCAGATTTTAATGGTTATGACTCTCTGGCCTGGAATTTATTTGATGTGTAATGAACATCCATTTGAATCTATCAATAAAGACACTTGACTTATAACTGGAACTGGCTTCAAGGCAAAACGACATATACACTGAGTGTACAAAACATTATGAACACCATCCTAATATTGAGTTGCACCCGCCGCCAGCCTCGATCCGTCAGGGCATGGGCTATACAAGGTGTCTTAGAGAGAAGGGGGAATACTGAAGCATGCATTAATGACAGTTCTACAGTCTCCATCAGAGGCCCAGGCTTTTGGCATAGATGGTAAAGCTCTCAATTCTGGACTGAAACATAGTAAGATTGTGCCCTCCACGGCACTTGAAATATATTGACTGATAGGTTACATTATATTTCGATATTTAAAATACTGCTTGAGACACCTTTGCTACTTGTCTCCGGAAATGGTGGAACACTATTTGTGATGGTGTTCTTTGTTTGAATGTATATGCATGAAACGCACATTATAGAAAACATGTCTCACACTCAGTCATAGTTAATGAATGGAGGCTATGCCATGTGTATTGGCTAATATGCATATGCAGCTGTCATTGACACACACGCAATCTACATGCTTTTATTTGGGTTTCTATGCATATTATTAAATATTTCTTTAAGCCTCCAGTTACTTGAAATGAGACATACACTATGTATACAAAAGTATGTGGACACCCCTTCAAATTACTGGATTTGGCTATTTCAGCCACACCCGTTGCTGACGGGTGTATAAAATCGAGCCCACAGCCATGCAATATTCATAGACAAACATTGGCAGTAGAATGGCCTTACTGAAGAGCTCAGTGACTTCAACGTGGCACCGTCATAGGATGACACCTTTCCAAAATGTCAGTTCATCAAATGTCTGCTGTGCTAGAGCTGCCCCGGTCAACTGTAAGTGCTGTTATTGTGAAGTGGAAACGTCTAGGAGCAACAACGGCTCAGCCACAAAGTGGTAGGCCATATAAGCTCACATAATGGGACCGCAGAGTGCTGAAGCGCGTAGCCTTGAGCCAGAACAGTTTCAATGCGCCTTGGCATAGATTCTACAAGTGTCTGGAACTCTCATTGAGCGATGCGACACCATTCTTCCACGAGAAATTCCATAATTTGGTGTTTTGTTAAAGATGGTGGAAAATGTTGTCTCAGGTGCCGCTCCAGATTTGTTTGATTTGTTTGTAGAAAGTTTATAGGTATAATTTGAACGTGTTCTCTTCACAGTTCAATGGGCGACTCAACGGTGGATTTTATGATCATAACGCGCCAACCAAACTGAGATTTATGGATATAATAAATTACTTTTTTCTAACAAAAGAACTATTGGATGTCTTCGTTGGACACTTGGGAAGCCCTCAGCAGAAGTTCTTCGAAAGGTAAGGGATACTTTTTAGCTCTTATATGGGTTTTGTGTGACCCGCGCTGGATATGAATTTATGCTAATGTGGAAAATATATGAGGTGCTTATCCTCAAACAATCAAATGTTGTGCTTTCGCCGTAAAGCCTTTTTAAAATCTGACAACGCTGTGATATTGCCAAGAAGCAGAGCTTTTGATGACTATGCAACACTTGTATATTGAGGAATGTTTAATAGTTCAACTTTTGGATTTTGAATTTGGCGCCTTACATTTCCCCGGGTAGTGTCGGGAGTGGCCCGCTAGCGCGCCGCTACTCCCTAAGTAGTTAAGCCATTTTGCCACAACTTTGGAAGTATGCTTGGGGTCATTGTCCATTTGGAAGACCCATTTGCGACCAAGCTTTAACTTCCTGACTGATGTCTTGAGATGTTGCTTCAATCAAATCAAATTTATTTATAAAGCCCCCCTTACATCAGCTGATGTCACAGAGTGCTGTACAGAAACCCAGCCTAAAACCCCAAACAGCAAGCAATGCAGGTGTAAAAGCACGGTGGCTAGGAAAAACTCCCTAGAAAGGCCAAAACCTAGGAAGAAACCTAGAGAGGAACCAGGCTGTGAGGGGTGGCCAGTCCTCTTCTGGCTGTGCCGGGTGCAGATTATAACAGAACATGGACAAGATTTTAAAATGTTCATAAAACAGGCAGAACAGTTGAAACTGGAGAAGCAGCACGGCCAGGTGGACTCGGGACATCAAGGAGTCATCAGGCCAGGTAGGCCTTGAGGAATGGTCCTAATGCTCAGGTCCTCCGAGAGAGAGAGAGAGAAGAAGAAAAAAGAAAGAAAAAGAGAGATAATTAGAGAGAGCATACTTAAATTCGCACAGGACACCAGATAAGAGAAGAAATACTCCAGATGTAACAGACGGACCCTAGCCCCCCGACACATAAACTACTGCATCATAAATACTGGGGGTTGAGACAGGAGGGGTCGGGAGACACTGTGGCCCCGTCCGACGATACCCCCGGACAGGGCCAAACAGGCAGGATATAACCCCACCCACTCTGCCGAAGCACAGCCCCCACACCACTAGAGGGATATCTTCAACCACCAACTTACCATCCTGAGACAAGGCCGGTCACAATATAATTATGTTCAACTCTAGGAGACAGAGACTCTTTCCTGAGCGGTATGACGGCTGCGTGGTCCCATGGTGTTTATACTTGCGTACGATTGTTTGTACATATGAACGTTGTACCTTCAGGCATTTGGAAATTGCTCCCAAGGATGGACCAGACTTGTTGAGGTCTACAATTTATTTTCTGAGGTCTTGGCAGGTTTATTTTTATTTTTCCATGATGTCAAGCAAAGAGGCACTGAGTTTGAAGGTAGGCCTTGAAATACATCCACAGGTACACCTCCAATTGACTCAAAGGATGTCAAATAGCCTATCAGAGCTTCTAAAGCCAAGACATCATTTTCTCGAATTTTCCAAGCTGTTTAAAGGCACAGTCGACTTAGTGTATTTAAACTTCTGACCCACTGGAATTGTGATGCAGTGAATTATAAGTGAAATAATCTGTCTGTAAACAATTGTTGGAAAAATTACTTGTGTCATGCACAAAGTAGATGTCCTAACCGTCCTAATGTCCTAACTATAGTTTATTAACAAAAAATGTGTGGAGTGGTTGAAAAATGAGTTTTAATGATTCCAACCGAAGTGTATGTAAACTTCCGTCTTCAACTGTAGGTGATACAGTTGAAAGATTTAATGAACCAATTGGAAGAAGATTGGCAGTTAAAAGGGAAAGCAGTGGCTGGGTTCTAATAGCTGCAGTTAAAAGCTGTTTGAAATGCAAACCCTTTCTGTTTGGCCTTGGAATACTAACCCCTTCTCTGCTTAAAGCTGTGTGTTTCTATCCCAAGTGCCAACCCCTTTTTCCTTCTTCCATATGTTACACTGTTCTTTCTTATGACTTGATTGGTGATATATGAGAGAAACAATAAAGGTCATGAGGCTGAAACATCGTTGGCACAAAATAAGCACAAAATAGACAAGCTTATTTTCTTTGAAAACTATTGATTATGAAAATAATGTATGTGCATTGCAGCAGCTATGCTGGAGCTTTATAGTGAAGGGCCTGTACAAAATGCAAGTGCTGCTATGAGTGACATTTGAAGAGGGTTTGATATTTAAAGAGTCCTTTGAGTGAATGGCTCTTAAATTATTATGCTCTGTTGAGTCTGACAGACGAGAGAGGGCCAGTTGTAAAGATGGGTGTCACTTAAGAAGCATACAGAACATAACCCTCTAAAGCAGTCGTGTTCAAAATCGGGGTCGCCAGATAAATAAATAAAACAAATTTGGGGGGGAACCAAAAATTAAAGTAAAGATAATAATTTTATGGAACAATATACAGTATAATCATTGAGATAGATAATTTAAAAAAATATATTGAGTAAATGTAGGCCTATGTATTGGTTCTGAAAATGTATTGAATTGAAGGTTATTTGTTGATGTTAAAATCTAAATTTACCGATTTTAAGGTTGTGTCAATAGATGTGGGGCGGGGTCAGCAAAATTTCTGCCGGAAAAAATGGTGTACCTGCTGAAAAAGTTTGAAAACCACCGCTCTAAAATGAATTCACAACAAAAACATTTGTTGCCATTTCTTGATGACAGAAGGAGACATAATATTAATATATGCCATTTAGCAGACTTACAGTAGTCATACGTGCATACATTTTACATATTGGTGGTCCTGGGAATTTAACCCACTACCCTGGTGTTACAAACGCCATGTGTGTGATTATATTTTTCCATGACCAAGTGTGTATTATACTTGTGTGAAAAGGAAATGTGTTTTTGAATATCCCAACTCCCCCTGAGACACCGTTGGAGAGTGGGGTCACGGCTAGCCATTATCAACGGCGACCCCGAAGCAATTAGGGTTACGTGCCTCATCAACAGATTTTTCACCTTTTCAGCTTGGGGATTCGAACTAGCAACCGGTTAATGGCCCAATGCTCTAACTGCTAGGCTACCTGCCGCCACTGTGCGTGTTTGTGTGCACTGTATATTGTATGTGTGTGTGTGTGTCTAAGGTCATGCATCTATGTGTGTTGGTACGCAAGCTTTTAGTTGACATTGTGAATATCAAATCCACCAAAGCCAGAGCCTGAAATCGAGAGATGTTGAATATGTTTCTTGTCATCCCCCAGTCTTTCATCTGGGATATGTGAAGAGCTGCTTTGCAAGGGAAGTGCATCTGGGCTTGGAAGCAAGATCTGTAAAATATAATCAGAGGAGCTGGAGTTGGAACTAGTTAGTTTGCCTGCAGAACTGCCAGCCCACATTCTGGCTGCTGTCAGATATATAATAAATATTTTCTCTGCCTCTCACAACATTTCATAGGCTATGGCACAAAATAGCTCTTTAGTCCATTGCAGTCTGTGGCATTAGAGTAGGAGTGTATTAAGTGGTACAGCATTAGAGACTGCATGCGGTTGTGTTAACATGCTATGGCTAAATGGAGAACACAGGTTCATGTTCAGTGGTTCATGGGAACGCTTATTTGACAAGCAGAATAGTTTAATACATCTCTCCGCATTGAAGCATGGAATAGGATTATTTTCAGGAGTCTCTTCTTAAAAATAGATTTCTAGCTTTATAACATTTGGATTGAAGCATTTTTTAAGACCCCATCCTGAACCAAATTCCTAGTTCAACTAGCATTAATAAAGTAGATTTTACTCTGTTTCTTGCTTCACATTTGTCTAGTGCCATAGGCTTCTTCATACAATATATAGGCTAATGCCACCATAAACCAGAACCCAGGAGACTCCTCCAGAATGTTCATGTGTGAACAGTGGAAATCCTCAGTTTTAAATTTGCTTAATAGACTGCAGTGGGAATGTGAAGAATCCTGCAATTCCTGGCCTGCCCTTAGATTAGTTCACTGCACTGCACAGAGAAGCCTTGTTTGGCTTGATCATCGTCTTTCTGTATTATTTTTAGACTATGCATATAGTACATAAGGGCAGGCAGGATTATTTTTAAATTGATAGTTTACTTGAGAAATCATACAGACGTGAAGAAAGATGTTCAGTAGTCTGTGAGGACTGAGCTGTGTGCCCAATCACAAGTACATTAGATGAGATACTTCCTGGATCATATTTGTTTAAAGCAGATAACCCAGCAAGCTAGTGCTGGGTTATTCAAAAGGTCTGGCAAGGTGGCAATGATGCTTTTCCATAGGATGCCAACACCACACCTAAGGACTAGCCTATATATATACACTGCTCAAAAAAATAAAGGGAACACTTAAACAACACAATGTAACTCCAAGTCAATCACACTTCTGTGAAATCAAACTGTCCACTTAGGAAGCAACACTGATTGACAATAAATTTCACATGCTGTTGTGCAAATGGAATAGACAACAGGTGGAAATTGGCAATTAGCAAGACACCCCCAATAAAGGAGTGGTTCTGAAGGTGGTGACCACAGACCACTTCTCAGTTCCTATGCTTCCTGGCTGATGTTTTGGTCACTTTTGAATGCTGGCGGTGCTTTCACTCTAGTGGTAGCATGAGACGGAGTCTACAACCCACACAAGTGGCTCAGGTAGTGCAGCTCATCCAGGATGGCACATCAATGCGAGCTGTGGCAAGAAGGTTTGTTGTGTCTGTCAGCGTAGTGTCCAGAGCATGGAGGCGCTACCAGGAGACAGGCCAGTACATCAGGAGACGTGGAGGAGGCCGTAGGAGGGCAACAACCCAGCAGCAGGACCACTACCTCCGCCTTTGTGCAAGGAGGAGCACTGCCAGAGCCCTGCAAAATGACCTCCAGCAGGCCACAAATGTGCATGTGTCTGCTCAAACGGTCAGAAACAGACTCCATGAGGGTGGTATGAGGGCCCAACGTCCACAGGTGGGGTTGTGCTTACAGCCCAACACCGTGCAGGACGTTTGGCATTTGCCAGAGAACACCAAGATTGGCAAATTCGCCACTGGCGCCCTGTGCTCTTCACAGATGAAAGCAGGTTCACACTGAGCACGTGACAGACGTGACAGAGTCTGGAGACGCCGTGGAGAACGTTCTGCTGCCTGCAACATCCTCCAGCATGACCGGTTTGGCGGTGGGTCAGTCATGGTGTGGGGTGGCATTTCTTTGGGGGGCCGCACAGCCCTCCATGTGCTCGCCAGAGGTAGCCTGACTGCCATTAGGTACCGAGATGAGATCCTCAGACCCCTTGTGAGACCATATGCTGGTGCGGTTGGCCCTGGGTTCCTCCTAATGCAAGACAATGCTAGACCTCATGTGGCTGGAGTGTGTCAGCAGTTCCTTCAAGAGGAAGGCATTGATGCTAAGGACTGGCCCGCCCGTTCCCCAGACCTGAATCCAATTGAGCACATCTGGGACATCATGTCTCGCTCCATCCACCAACGCCACGTTGCACCACAGACTGTCCAGGAGTTGGCGGATGCTTTAGTCCAGGCCTGGGAGGAGATCCCTCAGGAGACCATCCGCCACCTCATCAGGAGCATGGCCAGGCGTTGTAGGGAGGTCATTCAGGCACGTGGAGGCCACACACACTACTGAGCCTCATTTTGACTTGTTTTAAGGACATTACATCAAAGTTGGATCAGGCTGTAGTGTGGTTTTCCACTTTAATTGGATTTGGAGTGTGACTCCAAATCCAGACCTCCATGGGTTGATAAATTTGATTTCCATTGATAATTTTTGTGTGATTTTGTTGTCAGCACATTCAACTATGTAAAGAAAAAAGTATTTAATAAGATTATTTCATTCATTCAGATCTATGATGTGTTATTTTAGTGTTCCCTTTATTTTTTTGAGCAGTGTATATACAGTCAACTGGATTGTACAATATTTGCATTATTATTTTTACAATTATTCAAGCTCTGTCAAGTTGGTCATTGAGCATTGTTAACAGCCATTTTCAAGTCTTGCCATAGATTTTCAAGCCGATTTATGTCAAATGTCACGATCTTCGGAAAGGACAGACCAAGGCCCAGCGAGGCATCCAGTATACATGATTTATTTACACACGTAACTGGGACAAAAACAACAAAACGAACGAAGATCGCAACAATAAACATAACAAGAAACACAATGACGCTATGAACAAAACAATAACCCACAAACCCCTAGTGCAAACTACAAACATATATATGGTTCCCAATTAGAGGTAACGACACTCAGCTGCCTCTAATTGGGAACCATTACCCCAACATAGAAATGAATAACCTAGAACGGAAAAAACCCTACACCAAAACAAAAACAAAACACGCCAGCCTGTCTTCTCAGGCCTGGACGTGACAGTACCCCCCCCCAAAGGGGCGGACTCCGACTGCGCCAAAGGTCCATGGGGGGGTCTTCGGGTGGGTCTTTTGGTCCCAGGTGGCGGCTCCGGTGCCGGCCGTGCTGGCTTGATGTCCCGCACTGGAGGCCCTGGGCTATTAGCCGGAACTCTGGTGCGAGGAGCAGGAACCGGCCGTGATGGGCTCATGACGAGCACTGGAACTCTGGTGTGGGGAGCAGGAACCGGCCGTACTGGACTCCCGAAGCGCACTGGGACTCTGGTGCGAGGAGCAGGAACCGGCCGTACTGGGCTCACGATGCTCACTGGGACTCTGGTGCGAGGAGCAGGAACCGGCCGTACTGGGCTCACGATGCTCACTGGGACTCTGGTGCGGGGAGCAGGAACGGGCCGTACTGGACTCATGACGCGCACTGGGACTCTGGTGCGGGGAGCAGGAACGGGCCTTACTGGGCTCATGACGCGCACTGGGACTCTGGTGCGGGATGCAGGAACGGCCGTACTGGACTCATGACGCGCACTGGCACTCTGGTGCGGGGAGCAGGAACGGGCCGTACTGGACTCATGGCGCGCACTGGGACTCTGGTGCGGGGAGTAGGAACGGGCCGTACAGGACTCATGATGCGCACTGGGACTCTGGTGCGGGGAGCAGGAACGGGCCTTACTGGGCTCATGATGCGCACTGGGACTCTGGTGCGGGGAGCAGGAACGGGCCTTACTGGGCTCATGACGCGCACTGGGACTCTGGTGCGGGGAGCAGGAACGGGCCGTACTGGGCTCACTAAGCGCACTGGACCTCTGGTGCGGGGAGCAGGAATCCTGGAGCATGGAGCAGGAACTGGTCGTGCTGGATCCACAACATGAACAGGAATCCTGGAGCGCGGAACAGGAACTGGTCGTGCTGGATCCACTACACGAACAGGGATCCTGGAGCGTAGAACAGGGACAGGGCGTACTGGATCCACAACACGCACAGGAGACCTGATGCGTATAGCCGACACCCCTCTCCCAGGTTGTTCACTCATCCTGGGTTCACCGATGAGGGGAGCTGGAATGTCGTGCACCGGGCTGTGCGCGTGAACAGGAGACACCGCACGCAGAGCCGGCGCAGGATATTTCGGTCCCAACAGGTGCACTGGAGACCTGGCGCGCAGAGCCTGCACCACTCCTCCAGGCTGCACACTCACCCTAGCCTGACAGATGAGTGGCGCTGGAATTTCGAACACCGGCCTATGCATGCGCACTGGAGATACCGTGCGCACAACAGCATAGCACGGTGTCTGCTGAGTACGACGCACCCTCCAACGCTCCCTCCAAAGAGCACGAGGAGTTGGCTCAGGAACCGGCCAACCTCCTCGTGTGCCCCCCAAAAAAAGTTTTTTGGGGCTGCCTTTCGGGCTTCCCAGCCAGGCGAGTTCCAACAAACTTTTTCTTCTCCGGGTTCCATACTCCATATAGATCCTCACACCTGCGCCGTTCCGCCGCTGCTGCTTCCAGCTCCTCTCTTGGCCGGCGATACTCTCCAGGCTGAGTCCAGGGTCCGTCTCTAAATAATTCCTCCTCCCAAGTCCAGTACTCCCGGTTCTCTCGCTGCTTGGTCTTTTCAGGGTGGGTTATTCTGTCACGATCTTCGGAAAAGACAGACCAAGGCGCAGCGAGGCATCCAGTATACATGATTTATTTACACACGTAACTGGGACAAAAACAACAAAACTAACGAAGATCGCAACAATGAACATAACAAGAAACACAATGACGCTATGAACAAAACAATAACCCACAAACCCCTAGTGCAAACTACAAACATATATATGGTTCCCAATTAGAGGTAACGACACTCAGTTGCCTCTAATTGGGAACCATTACCCCAACATAGAAATGAATAACCTAGAACGGAAAAAACCCTACAACAAAACAAAAAACAAAACACGCCAGCCTGTCTTCTCAGGCCTGGACGTGACATCAAAACTGTACTAGGCCACTCAGGAACATTCAATGTTATCTTGGTAAGCAACTCCAGTGTATATTTGGCCTTGTGTTAAGTTATTTTCCTTCTGAAAGGGAAATGTGTCTCCCAGTGTCTATTGGAAAGCAGACTGAACCAGGTTTTCCTCTAGGATTTTGCCTGTGCTTAGTTCTATTTTGTTTCTTTAAAAAAAAAAAACTTATTTGTCTTTGCCGATGAAAAGCATACCCATAACATGATGCAGCAACCACCATGCTTGAAAATATGGAGAGTGGTACTCAGTGATGTGTTGTATTGCATTTACCCCAAACATAACACTTTGTATTCAGGACCTAAAGTTAATTTCTTTGCCACATTATTTACAGTTTTACTTTAGTGCCATGTTGCAAACAGGATGCATGCTTTTGAATATTTGTATTCTGTACAGGCTTGCTTCTTTTCACTCTGTCAATTATGTTAGTATTGTGGAATAACTACAATGTTGTTGATCCATCCTCAGTTTTCTCCTATCACGGCCATTAAACTCTTAACTGTTTTAAAGTCACCATTGGCCTCATGGTGAAATCCCTGAAAGGCTTCCTTCCTCTCCGAAGGACGCATGTATCTTTGTAGTGACTTTTCACCCATGAATGCGTGGCCAAGCACGCCTCCAACTCCAACTCGGAGTGTGGTGTCGGGAAAATAACCTCAACGTCAACAAAACAAAGGAGATGATCATGGACTTCAGGAAACAGAAGAGGGAGCAGCCCCCTATCCACATCGACAGGACAGTAGTGGAGAAGGTTCCTCGGCGTACACATCACTGACAAACTGAAATGGTCCACCCACACAGACAGCGTGGTGAAGAAGGCGCAACAGCGCATCTTCAACCTCAGGAGGCTGAAGAAATTTGGCTTGTCACCAAAAACACTCACAAACTTTTACAGATGCACAATCGAGAGCATCCCGTCGGGCTGTATCACCGCCTGGTACGGCAACTGCTCCGCCCACAACCGTAAGGCTCTCCAGAGGGTAGTGAGGTCTGCAAAATGCATCATTGGGGGCAAACTACCTGCCCTCCAGGACACCTACACCACCCGATGTCACAGGAAGGCCAAAAAGATCATCAAGGACAACAACCACCCGAGCCACTGCCAGTTCACCCCGCTATCATCTAGAAGGCGAGGTCAGTACAGGTGCATCAAAGCTGGGACCGAAAGACTGAAAAACAGCTTCTATCTCAAGGCCATCAGACTGATAACGACTCAAATACCAGTGGGTCGCTAGCGGGATCATCCCGACACTACCAGCTAAAACCTGTAGCGCCAGATTTAAAATCCGAAAATTGAATTATTAAACATCCAGCTATATACAAGTGTTCCATACTCATCAAAAGCTCTGTTTCTAGGCAATATCACAGCGTTGTCAGATTTCAAAAAGGCTTTACGGCGAAAGCAGCACATTCATTTGTTTGAGGGTAGCACCTCACATATTTTCCAATAGCCATGTATCGATTAGCAATCATGGCACACACATAACACATTTCACAGCGAAAACAAAGTAATTACCTGTTGAAGAACTTCTGCTGAGGTCTTCCTAAGTGTCCAACGAAGACAATCCATGGTTCTTTTGTTAGAAAAAGTAACGTCTTTTATCCATAAATCCTCCATTTGGTTCATGCAAAACGACAGCCTCCATTACTCTTTTGAAACGCGCGCCAACTCGTTCAAATGTTACCTATAAACTTGTCCAAAAACAATCAAACATAGTTTTAAATGTATCCTTAGGAACCCTTTTACGTATATGTACTATTATAAATCAGCCGAATATAAACTGAACGCTAAAAACGATAAATAAGGCACAGCGCCTTCTCATGCACGCCAAGACTCTGAAGAGTTTTCATAACGTGGTCTCTCGTTCCAAGCTGTTTATCAATGGCCGAAATTCCCCAAGATGGAGTAAAACACCGTCTCGTGGTTGATGACATCATAAGGAAGCGACGTGCACTGAGTTCACATGCCTATATATGGTCATTTTGGATAGGGAGGGGCTCAAAAATGAGCAATGTGTCAAAATGACTTTTTTCAGGACAGAGATTCCTCAGGGTTTTGCCTGCCAAATGCGTTGTGATTGACCCACAGACAAATGGTTAACAGTTTTGGAAAATTCAGAGTGTTTCCTATCCAATGGTACTAAATATATGCATATCCCATTTTCTGGGCCTAAATGGGAGGCATTTTACTTTGGGCACGCCAGGCTCTCCAAAACAGTCAGTTTTTCTGCTGGAGCCGGTGAAGATAAACAGCTGTCACTAACATTGAGTGGCTGCTGCCAACATACTGACTCAAATCTCTAGCCACTTTAATAATTACAATTGGATGTAATAAATGTATCACTAGTCACTTTAAACAATGCCACTTTATATAATGTTTACATACCCTACATTACTCATCTCATATGTATATACTGTACACTATACCATCTAATGCATCTTGCCTATGCCGTTCGGCCATCGCTCATCCAGATATTTATATGTACATATTCTTATTCATTCCTTTACACTTGTGTGTATAAGGTAGTTGTTGTGAAATTGTTAGATTACTTGTTAAATATTACTGCATAGTCGGAACTAGAAGCACAAGCATTTCGCTGCACTCCAATTAACATCTGCTAACCATGTGTATGTGACCAATAAAATGTGATTTGATTTTGATTTTGATTTGATTTGACTGGGTGTATGGATTCACCATCCAAAGTGTAATTTTTAACTTGACCATGCTCAAAGGGATATTCAATGTCCCTTTTTTAACCAATCTACCAATAGGTGCCCTTCTTTTGCAAGGCATTGGAAAACCTCCCTGGTCTTTGTGGTTGAATCTGTGTTTGAAATTCACTGCTCGACTGAGGGACCTTACAGATAATTGTATGTGTGGGGTACAGAGATGAGGTAGTTATTCAAAAATCATGTTAAACACTATTTGCACACAGAGTCCATGCATCTTATCATGTGACTTGTTAAGCAGATTTTTTGGCTTGCAGGCTGCCATTTAGCAGTGGCATTTATCTAGAACGACTTACAGTCATCTGTGCATAAATTTTGCGTACGGGTGGCCCTGGGAATAAGACATTCAACAAACAAAATAGCTGTGTAGCTCAAGTGATATTTATTGTCATGTTAAAAATATCCACCCCCCTCTCTAAGTTCACGACTACATTGTCATTTCAGTGTTGAGTTTGTTTTGCTCCCAGAAGTCCATTAAGTCTTTAAGCCCAGTAATATTCTTGTCTAATATCCCCCTAAATAGACAGGATTCTGTCAAGCAGATATAGAATCCTGCTGCATGAGGTCAGGGGTCAGAAACACTCCTTCCAGCTCTTCCTCACTCAGCACAACAGAATAACAATATTTATGAATTTACTTGGGTGGTGCTTGTATATTCACTCCACCATTTGTAAGGCTCTTTTAGAGACAAGTTCTTGACATTAATGTAAGCTAAGGTGTGATTGTTCAATTCATCTGACTGTTGTTCATTTAATATGTCAATGTTTTGGTATCTGTTCCTATATGTAAATAAATTATTGTAATGTAATGAAATGTGACACGATAAGGACCGTGTTTAAAGGATGCTCTGGTCTGTGACTCCAGTCTGCACACTGCAGCCAGGGGAGTGGCATCGTGCCTGATGATCCATGGCACCGCACTGCATCACCATCCATCCACCATCTATCCACCATCCATCCACCATCTATCCATCATCTATCCACCATCCATCCACCATCTATCCACCATCCATATTCAGAAAGCCAGCCAGGAGACCAGTAATACGTCTGCTTGCTACGGGTTTAGAAAGAATTCATCCTTTAATGCTCTATCCACATTAGCTGCCATGTCACCACTCACCAGGCTTAGCCTATACCTGATGAACAAGTGAGTAAGGGTGAGGCACTCAAGACTGTTAGCTAAATGAGATTGCAGTCAGAGCTCAGGCTGTAAACTTAATAAATGTGTGGCAGCACAGCAGATATTTTCCTCCTCCTTTCCTAAATACTAATTTTAGCAGTAATGGATATTGATGCTTGCCGTTAGAAGATGCTCTTAAATCATGGCCTGCAATAGGAGGAAATAGTTATCCGTTGAACGGCTGAGGCTTAGACATTATGGGCTGAGTTATGTGAATAAGTACCCTGACGCCTTTAATGATGTGTTGTTTCAATGCTATGTGTGAAAACAAACTTTCTGTTACTCTGACCCCAAGGAATAAGCTATTTATTGTCTCTATATTCACCATATGTGACAGTCAGTCAGCTTGTTTTGGCCCTAAAGTTCAGGACGTCTCTCCAAATGATTCACTGTGAAACGGGCTTTTGTCGTAATACCATTTTTCACACTCTGCGTACAAGTGCAGAGTAATCAGTCTGCTCGCAGTTCGTGTTCAACAACACCCCCTCTCTTTCCTTCCCCTCTGAGAGTCGCCCTCGAAATGAATGGAAAGGCAAATTAATTTGCGCGCTTCGTTGCTTTTGGTATCGACTCGTTTCCAGTTTGTCCGTGGTCATTAGTAGATCATTTGAGCGGGGGACGCAGCTCAGGGCCCATCAGTCAGACAACGGCGACAAACACATCTCATCTGTTTCCCCGACAAAGTGTAGGATCACTGCAATGCTTTAGCAGGTGTAATCAGGCAGGGGGAAACTAACAACGTTCACGCGTGGTCTGGTATCCTAGCGCCTGGCTCCCCAGTCTGTGGTCGTCATGCCGGTATCTCTAAGTCATGGGAGAAATAGAGATGGGGAGCCAGAACGAGACAGAGAGATTGGGTTATAATATTATGAATGATATTGGTCCTATAAAAAGATTTTGTACGATTTTCTGATCTGCTCATAGATCAATTATTATGCATATTATGCATACACTCCTTTGTGGATTTTGTAGAGGGAGACCCTAGATCTCCTCTCCTTTAATTTACGACAGGGTGTGAGCGGTCAACCCCCCACCAGCTCCCTCCTCCCCCCTCTGTGGGTGAGAGAGGGTCTGGTTACTGTCATCCATTGCCATCTGATCTGACCCATTCGGATCCTCACAGGACAGTCATGATAACAGTCATGTCTGCAAAATGCTACAGTAAATACTATAGTATAGTACAGTCTGCAAAAACACTACAGTAAATACTACAGTGTAGTACAGTCATGACAGCCCTCAGGTGCTAATTTGAATTTAATTGTAAGAATTGTCATGAATCCGAAGGCAAACTGCCCCTTGAGGTCTGAATCATCCCATTCTTCCTAATAGTGATTATGTTCACACAGAAAGAAAGTAAGAAACACTTTGCCTTCTCAAGGAGAGAATTGTATTAAGAGATTTGATGGTTTCTCATTCCGTTTTATGTGCGTGATTGTTTGTCTGGTGTGTCTTGATGTGAGTACAGTGGGGCAAAAAAGTATTTAGTCAGCCACCAATTGTGCAAGTTCTCCAACTTAAAAAGATGAGAGAGGCCTGTAATTTTCATCATAAGTACACTTCAACTATGACAGACAAAATGAGGAAACAAAATCCAGAAAATCACATTGTAGGATTTTTAATGAATTTATTTGCAAATTATGGTGGAAAATAAGTATTTGGTCAATAACAAAAGTTTATCTCAATACTTTGTTGTATACCCTTTGTTGGCAATGACAGAGGTCAAACGTTTTCTGTAAGTCTTCACAAGGTTTTCACACACTGTTGCTGGTATTTTGGCCCATTCCTCCATGCAGATCTCCTCTAGAGCAGTGATGTTTTGGGGCTGTCGCTGGGCAACACAGACTTTCAACTCCCTCCAAAGATTTTCTATGGGGTTGAGATCTGGAGACTGGCTAGGCCACTCCAGGACCTTGAAATGCTTCTTACGAAGCCACTCCTTCGTTGCCCGGGCGGTGTGTTTGGGATCATTGTCATGCTGAAAGACCCAGCCATCTTCAATGCCCTTGCTGATGGAAGGAGGTTTTCACTCAAAATCTCACGATACATGGCCCCATTCATTCTTTCCTTTACACGGATCAGTCGTCCTGGTCCCTTTGCAGAAAAACAGCCCCAAAGCATGATGTTTCCACCCCCATGCTTCACAGTAGGTATGGTGTTCTTTGGATGCAACTCAGCATTCTTTGTCCTCCAAACACGACGAGTTGAGTTTTTACCAAAAAGTTATATTTTGGTTTCATCTGACCATATGACATTCTCCCAATCCTCATCTGGATCATCCAAATGCTCTCTAGCAAACTTCAGACGGGCCTGAACATGTACTGGCTTAAGCAGGGGGACACGTCTGGCACTGCAGGATTTGAGTCCCTTGCGGCATAGTGTGTTACTGATGGTAGGCTTTGTTACTTTGGTCCCAGCTCTCTGCAGGTCATTCACTAGGTCCCCCCGTGTGGTTCTGGGATTTTTGCTCACCGTTCTTGTGATCATTTTGACCCCACGGGGTGAGATCTTGCGTGGAGCCCCAGATCGAGGAAGATTATCAGTGGTCTTGTATGTCTTCCATTTCCTAATAATTGCTCCCACAGTTGATTTCTTCAAACCAAGCTGCTTACCTATTGCAGATTCAGTCTTCCCAACCTGGTGCAGGTCTACAATTTTGTTTCTGGTGTCCTTTGACAGCTCTTTGGTCTTGGCCATAGTGGAGTTTGGAGTGTGACTGTTTGAGGTTGTGGACAGGTGTCTTTTATACTGATAGCAAGTTCAAACAGGTGCCATTAATACAGGTAACGAGTGGAGGATAGAGGAGCCTCTTAAAGAAGAAGTTACAGGTCTGTGAGAGCCAGAAATCTTGCTTGTTTGTATTTGACCAAATACTTATTTTCCACCATAATTTGCAAATAAATTCATTAAAAATCCTACAATGTGATTTTCTGGATTTTCTTTCCTCCTTTTGTCTGTCATAGTTTAAGTGTACCTATGATGAAAATCTTTTTAAGTTGGAGAACTTGCACAATTGGTGGCTGACTAAATACTTTTTTGCCCCACTGTATGTGTTGTGGTGAGAAGAGATGGGCTCTGGTATCTGGTAGACATTAGACTGAAAGAGAGAGAGATGGAGAGAGAGAGAAATAGACAGACAGACAGTTGAAGGAGAGGAGGGGAGAGAGGCAGAGGGGGCAGAGAGTTCACTGTGGTGGCACATTACATTGTTTGCCTTGTGGAACAAGCCCTGAGGGACTCCCAGAGAGGAGAAGAAAAGACTGATGTTTGTTTCCATAATAGGAACACTGTCTCTGTGTGGCATAGAGCCGCTCTCCCAATTGAGAGGAGAGAGACAGACAAACACCCAGATATAGCCTATTGCCTAGCCTCAGACTGAGCACCAGTAACTGAAGATGGACAGCTCATTCCAGGCATTGTGACAAAACAAGATGAAGTGTAAGGGAAAATATTTTGGGGGTCTTTTTTGCCTTTTTTTGACAAAAATTTTTTTTTTTCAACTTTTTTTCCCCATTTGACTTTGCTTTTACAACAAACAAAAAAACATACATAGACAAAAACACTAAACAACTTAACATTTACATACAGTGCATACATTTCCACAAACATTAATAACATCACACTTGCTCAGACCCACATGTTCCCACCGTATCCACACCTAATGTTGTTTCTAATATTCTGCTTCACATGACTTCAAATTTTGTTACAGTAGGTTGTTTCTGTCTGTATCCAGATTTGTTCTTCAATATTTAAATAATAAAGCATGTGATTATTCCATTCTCTTAACGTTGCAGTATTTAATAGCTTCTTCAATATGTGACAAAAATAATATTGTCCAACCCATTGGGTATCTCACCGCACCCCATATGCCATGTCTTGAAATGTGCAGATAGACGGATTAAAAGTAAGTTTACATTGTAATACTTCTGACAGACAACTTTCTTGCTCTGCCAATAACTTTTGGACTTCCTAACATTCCCAGAAAGCATGGATATTTGAGTCATTGTTAGTTTTACACTTAAGACATGACTCTGCCGTTGTGCTGTAGAATTTGTGAATTGTGTCTCTTTTATGATACATTCTATACATTAGTTTATACTGGATTAAGTGTACATTTTTGTTTACTGTAATTTAGTTGTTTTGTTTTGTTGCAACACTCCCTCCATCCTGGCAATATCTGTTATTTTTAAATCTTGGTTACAATAGTTTATATATTTTTTTCTAAGAGACTGTCAGTTGGATAGGCTCTCTGCAAGGTTTTGTACATCTTACCTATCAAATGAGTATCTTTTTCTGATTCAAATAGGATTCCCTCAACATTGCTCTGATGCCCAAAGCTTTCAGTTCAAAATTTCACGAAAGGGAAATATTTTATTTTGCTCTTCTCATCTGCAGATGAAATGGATAAAGAAAAACCAACACACAGAAAATGATCTCCTTTTATGAAAAAGTAAACAATACTGTTTTTATCAGCCCTTCTAGCCTAGCACTGCACTCTAGTAATCGTTTGCGGATTGGCATTGGATTAACATTCACTGTTATTGTTTGGAATATTCCTAAATCATACAGGAAATTCCCATTGTATTAGTAGTGAACAAAACACAACGACACAAGTTACAACACAACCCGACACACCACACCACACAACTCCACGTCACAACCCAACACAACAGCAGTGTTGTAGGCAGCCAGAGGCGTCACAGAGGGAGCTCAGCAGTACAGTCCTCCCATGCCTGCCAGGTAATTGCAGTATCACTTTCAGCTAACTGAAGGTATTTCTGTATTTTTCCCATGCAGGAAGACTGACATGTGTATTGTTGTTGTGAGTAGTATAGGTGTGTCTGATTCTGTTGGCGAGGTTGATCCCTGGCTGATGTGAATAATGTATTACTGTGAATAGTAGTTAGTAGTTTGTGTGTGTGTGTGTGTGTGTGTGTGTGTGTGTGTGTGTGTGTGTGTGTGTGTGTGTGTGTGTGTGTGTGTGTGTGTGTGTGTGTGTGTGTGTGTGTGCGTGTGCGTGCTGGCGGGGCTGATCCCAGTGTCAGCAGCACAATAAGGTATTGGGCTCCATCCTACAAAGCACTCTGATTATAATTTCAGATGTGTGACATGATGTTGTTGTCATCTCACCTGTCCTTCTGTCAGAGTGGGGTGCCCTGCTCTCCCCTCTGCCACCCCTTGCTCCCCTCTGTCACCCTCTGCTCCCCTCTGTTCACCCCCTGCTCCCCTCTGTTCACTCCCTGCTCCCCTCTGTTCACCCTGCTCCCCTCTGTCACCCCCTGCTCCCCTCTGTCACCCCTTGCTCCCCTCTGTCACCCCCTGCTCCGCTCTGTCACCCATTTCTTCCCCCTGCTCCCCTCTGTCACCCCCTGCTCCTCTCTGTCACCCCCTGCTCCGCTCTGTCACCCCCTGCTCCGCTCTGTCACCCCCTGCTCCCCTCTGTCACCCCCTGCTCCGCTCTTTCACCCCCTGCTCACCTCTGTTCACCCCCTGCTCCGCTCGTTCACCCCCTGCTCCCCTCTGTCACCCCCTGCTTCTTCTCTCTCACCCCCTGTCTTTCTGAGACAGCCTGGATTAGCAGCGCTCCTTTCTCACACACTCACTGTAATCGCATTGCAATGGAGGAGCGGGCTGGGGGAGACACTGTGGGAAGAAACTCAATTGCTTGTTATACATTTAGTAACAGGCTAATAGTATCAGACTATGACGTGTTGTATTGTCATGTTTAACGTACAGAATTCCTCATGACATGTCAATGATTACTGTATGTGTAATGACATTCAGACCTAGTATGTGTATATCAGTGTCACTGCCATTGGATTTAACTGGGGACTCTTTGTGGATCTCCAGTTCCCCATGGAGTACATGGCATCAATTAACCTGCAGTGAAGTCTTGCCTGTTGGATTCCTTTGTGCCTCCTTTCATGATAAATGGGTCAGTGAAATGAGACCCAAGAGACAAGTTCCTCCAGACAAGTTCCATAGTATCATCTGTGCATGCATGTGTGTTTGTGTCTGCGTGTGTGTATGTTACTATGCTGATGTCAGTTTGTGTACACAGCTCAGGGGAGAACACCGCTGTGCTGCCATGGTTGTGTGTGTGTGAAGGAGCTGGGGGAGTTGAGGAATTCATTAGTGTTATTACTCTGAGTGTATGAGCCAGTGTACATACGTGTGTTTGTGCCGGAAATATTTGAGTGCTGCTCAAATATCTGCTTAGCATTCTGCCGCTCTTCTGAGCAAGTAACTCCCCCGGAGCACATGTACACACACACTACCACCACTGTCCCTGCCGTTTCCGTCTTTAATGCATTATTATTTGTGCCGTTATTGTTTCCTCAAATTGGAAGTTCTTCAGCGACGAAAGATAAATGGATCTATTGGGTAGTCATTTGTCAAAAGATAAATGATACCCGGACAAAACTAAAAGAGTTGCCCTTTTACTTTAGCACAGTTCAATGACAATGCCACAACAAGGTGAGTGAGGGAAGTGTGGAAAAGAGTAGGGATTTTTTTATTTGCATACATCTGGGAAGTTGGAATAAGTTTATAGTCTGTCTGTGAAAAATGGCTCCGGTGTCTCGACACTGATGAACACAAGTGCCTGTGAATGAGGAAACAGCTCAGCCCTTGGCTGAATATCTTTATCTCATGAGGGGTTGGATGAAATTATACAATTTAGTAGTTTCAAGCCTGACTGTTATTATTATAATTTTATATAGTTTTATATCCCTGTGGTATATCTAGAACAAAGCCGACACAGTTATCTTAGAATTTGTTCAGTTTGAGTGCAGTAGACAGCTGTAAGGGGATGAGGTTAGGAGGAGGGTAATGTAGATAATAAGGAATAAAATGGATGATGTCAGTCTGGGGTGTGTATTACACCCTGTGAAGCTGAGTTCACAGGGGTGAGAGCAAACACTGATTACATTTTGTTGTCATTTTGCTCTAGGCTAAGGATTGGGATAAAGCCTAGTTTTCTCTCCCATGATGTAAAGTGAGGTTTTGCATCATTTTGCGTCGTCCTCAAGTGCTCAGCTCATGAAAAGTGTAATCTTGCCCTCCAGGGAAGGCTACAGTAGCACTCCCAGAATAATGTTTCTTAAACGAGTGGGACCTGAAGAGAGAGGGAAAAGTGCAGGGAGAACAAGTGAGGCAGGATCTTGGATCATCATTTCGCTGTGTTGATCCTGGATCCTTATTTAGCTGTGTTGATCCTGGATCCTCATTTAGCTGTGTTGATCCTGGATCCTCATTTAGCTGTGTTGATCCTGGATCCTCATTTAGCTGTGTTGACTCTGGATCTAACACAGCTAAATGACAATCCAGAATACACTCAGCTCTATGCTGTATGATTACCAAAATTCACGGCTGGATGGATGGGTCATTTTCTTTATTTTTCGATGTAGATTTAATTATTCCTCATGATCATGCTTGGAAATGTACCAGACATGTCTGAATCACCACATAGCATTATTTATAGTAGATAGCCAGTTGAAGTGGATTTTTGTGTACAACCGCACTTTATGTCAAGCACGTATGCACACACACACTAGCCTTTCTTTTGGATAAATTGGCAGTAGTAGTAGCCCTATGTAGAAGACAGACTGGCTGTGCATTGTCGTGACGTGACTTTGATTAATATGACTGTTATTCAAGTTATTTAAGATGACCGATTAAGTTAATCATGTAACAAGTAACTCATTAGGAATTCGGGGCACCACGGAAGAAGTTGTTTAACGAGTTACCATCTCCCAAATTAAACTCAAGATGATATATATAAGAAAAAATTGATAACAGTCATTTATTAATCATTACCTCATATCAGTCTCTTTCTGAACTTCGCAGACTTCTTGAATCCTTGAGAATTCCAGCCTTTTCTGATTATTCAGTTCTACAAACGTTGATTTAATTATTTATTTACTTACTAACTAAATAATACCAAAGAATACACATACACACTTACATGTGACAAAAGTCCCTAGTGGACTGACAAGATATGACGTCTTGTTACACAATGGAGAGGGGGGTGGGGAAAGAGAGAGATAGAGAAAGGGGCATTTATCGTGGATACATTATATAACTATTCTCACATTAATAATATACCTTGCACATGAACCACTACCCATCTGGGTAAGAAATGCAATGTAAATACGAGTGTATATGTCTTTGTTCGTCGTCTCTCTGTTGAAACCAATCGATCCTTCTATGGGGATTGGCTCGATGGGTGTAAGGCTCTGGTTGTCCACCAGAGGTCACAATGTCCTTCTTCTTAGTTGTCCGTGGCTTCAAAACTGAACTCTTTCTGGTCTGGGAGTTTCAACCATTTGTAACGTTTAGCTCATGTCTGCTGGTCTGATATGTTAATTATTAAGCACTCTGGTCGAAAAAAGGGCGGTTCCATCACACTGACACGTTCTTCTGACCTCATTCGGGGCGTGGCATATTTACCATGGTGCCGACAGAGATGGTCGCCTCGCTTCGTGTTCTTAGGAAACTATGCAGTATTTTTTTTTTTTTATGTATTATTTCTTACACTGTTACCCCAGGAAATCTTAAGTCTTATTACATACAGCCGGGAGGAACTATTGGATTTAAGAGCAACATCAACTTACCAACATTACGACCAGGAATACGACTTTCCTGAAGCGGATCCTCTGTTTGGACCACCACCCAGGACAATGGATCGGATCCCAATAGGTGACCCAAAACAACGGCGCCGCAGAAGGGCCAGACGGAGCGGTCTTCTGGTCAGGCTCCGTAGACGGGCACATCGCTCATCTCTCCCGAGTATACTACTCGCCAATATCAAGTCTCTTGACAACAAGGTAGACGAAATTCGAGCAAGGGTTGCCTTCCAGAGAGACATCAGAGATTGTAACATTCTCTGTTTCACGGAAACATGGCTCACTCGGGATACGTTATCAGAGTCAGTACAGCCACCCGGTTTCTTCACGCATCGCGCTGACAGAAACAAACATCTCTCTGGCAAGAAGAAGGGCGGGGGTGTATGTCGTGGTGTGTATGTCGTGGTGTGATCATAACAACATACAGGAACTCAAGTCCTTTTGTTCACCTGACCTACAATTCCTTACAATCAAATGCCGACAGAATTATCTACCAAGATAATTCTCTTCGCTTATAATCACAGCCGTGTATATCCCCCCCCAACAGACACCTCAATGGCCCTGAAAGAACTTCATTGGACTCTATGTAAACTGGAAGTCACATATCCTGAGGCTGCATTTATTGTAGCTGGGGATTTTAACAAGGCTAATCTGAAAACAAGGCTCCCTGAATTTTATCAGCATATCGAATGCGCGACCCGGGCTGGCAAAATTCTGGATCATTGCTACTCTAACTTCCGCGATGCATGCAAAGCCCTCCCTCACCCTCCTTTCGGCAAATTTGACCACGACTCCATTTTGTTGCTCCCAGTCTATAGACAGAAACTAAAACAGGAAACGCCCCGTGCTCAGGTCTGTTCAACGCTGGTCCAACCAATGTGATTCCACGCTCTAAGATTGCGTGGACTGAGATATTTAAATTAATTTATTTATTTTACCTTTATTTTACTAGGCAAGTCAGTTAAGAACAAATTCTTATTTTCAATTACTTTTAATCATGGTAAGGCGACTGGAAACATGACCGAATACAAACAGTGTAGCTATTCCCTCCGCAAGGCAATCAAACAAGCTAAGCTTCAGTATAGAGACAAAGTAGAGTCCCAGTTCAATGGCTCAGACACCAGACGAATGTGGCAGGGTCTACAGTCAATCACAGATTACAAAAAGAAAATCAGCCCCGTCGCGGACACGGATGTCTTGCACCCAGACAAACTAAACAACTTCTTTGCTCGCTTTGAGGACAATACAGTGCCACTGACACGTGACACGGGCCGCTACCAAAACCTGCGGGCTCTTCTTCACCGCAGCCAATGTGAGTAAAACATTTAAACGTGTTAACCCTCGCAAGGCTGCCGGCCCAGACGGCATCCCTAGCCGCGTCCTCAGAGCATGCACAGACCAGCTGGCTGGTGTGTTTACGGACATATTCAATCAATCCCTATCCCAGTCTGCTGCCCCCACTTGCTTCAAGATGTCCACCATTGTTCCTGTGCCCAAGAAAGCTAAGGTAACTGAGCTAAACGACTATCGCCCCGTAGCACTCACTTCCGTCATCATGAAGTGCTTTGAGAGACTAGTCAAGGATCATATCACCTCCACCCTACCTGACACCCTAGACCCACTCCAATTTGCTTACCGCCCCAATAGGTCCACAGACGACTCAATCGCAATCACACTGCACACTGCCCTAACCCATCTGGACAAGAGGAATACCTATGTAAGAATGCTGTTCATCGATTACAGCTCAGCATTTAACACCATAGTACCCTCCAAACTTGACATTAAGCTTGAGACCCTGGGTCTCGACCCCGCCATGTGCAACTGGGTCCTGGACTATCTGACGGGCCGCCCCCAGGTGGTGAGGGTAGGAAACAACATCTCCACCCCGCTGATCCTCAACACTGGGGCCCCACAAGGGTGCGTTCTCAGCCCTCTCCTGTACTCCCTGTTCACCCATGACTGCGTGGCCATGCACGCCTCCAACTCAATCATCAAGTTTGCAGACGAAACTACAGTGGTAGGCTTGGTTACCAACAACGACGAGATGGCCTACAGGGAGGAGGTGAGGGCCCTCGGAGTGTGGTGTCAGGAAAATAACCTCACACTCAACGTCAACAAAACAAAGGAGATGAGCACCCCCCTATCCACATCGACAAGACAGTAGTGGAGAGGGTGGAAAGTTTTAAGTTCCTCGGCGTATACATCACTGACAAACTGAAATGATCCACCCACACAGACAGCGTGGTGAGGAAGGCGCAGCAGCGCCTCTTCAACCTCATGAGGCTGAAGAAATTCGACTTGTCACCAAAAACACCCACAAACTTTTACAGATGCACAATCGAGGGCATCCTGTAGGGCTGTATCACCGCATTGGTACTGCAACTGCTCCGCCCAGGCTCTCCAGAGGGTAGTGAGGTCTTCACAACGCATCACCGGGGACAAACTACCTGCCCTCCAGGACACCTACACCACCCGATGTCACATCAAGGACAACAACCACCCGAGCCACTGCCTGTTCACCCCGCTATCATCCAGAAGGTGAGGTCAGTACAGGTGCATCAAAGCTGGGACTGAGAGACTGAAAAACAGCCTCTATCTCAAGGCTAGTCTCATCACTAGTCACTTAAATAATGCCACTTTATATAATGTTTACATACCCTACATTACTCGTCTCATATGTATATACTGTACTCTATACCATCTAATGCATCTTGCCTATGCCGTTCGGCCATCGCTCATCCATATATTTATATGTACATATTCTTAATCATTCCTTTACACTTGTGTGTATAAGGTGGTTGTTGTGAAATTGTTAGATTACTTGTTAGATATTACTGCACGGTCGGAACTAGAAGCACAAGCATTTCGCTGCACTCGCATTAACATCTGCTAACCATGTGTACGTGACCAATAAAATGTGACTTTTATTTTATTTTATTTGGCTTAGTTAATGTGCAACGGACATGAAAACTATGATCTCGTTAGAAAACTAAAATCACATTCCTGTCTTAACCTTAATAGTTTCATCGTTCTTAATATTGTATTAACATCATATTGGATAGAAACTTAGGGGGGTTTCCTTCCTAAGTTACAGTATTTGGTTCATACAGTTTGTCACGATCTCCGTGAGGGACAGACCAAGGCGCAGCGAGGTATCCAGTATACATGCTTTATTTATCAACGTAACTGGCCAAAACAATAAACAAAATGAACGAAGATCGTGCCGTTGAACATAACACGTGAAACTAACAAAGCTATGAACAAACAATAACCCACAAAACCCCTCTGAAAACTACAAACATATATATGGTTCCCAATTAGAGGTAACGACACACAGCTGCCTCTAATTGGGAATCATTACCCCAACATAGAAATGCAACACCTAGAACAAAAAAACCCTACACCAAAACTAAACTAAACATGCCAGCCTATAAATATCAGGCCTGAACATGACAGTACCCCCAAAAGCGCGGACTCCGACCGCGCCAAAAGTCCAATGGGGGGTCTTGGTGGGCCTTTCAGTCTTAGGTGGCGGCTCCGGTGCCGGCCGTGCTGGCCCGTGGTCACGCACTGGAGGCCCTGGGCTAGAAGCCGGAACAGTTCGTGCTGGACTCACGAAGCGCACAGGGGACCTGAACGTGACAGTACCCCCCCCCCCCAAAGGCGTGGACCCCGACCGCGCCAAAAGTCCATTGGGGGGGTCTTCGGGTGGGCCTCCTTGTCCCAGGTGGCGGCTCCGGTGCCGGCCGTGCTGGCTCGGGGTCCCACACCGGAGGCCCTGGGCTATTTTCCGGAACAGTTAGTTTTGGGCTGGGAACCTTCTCTAGAGGTTCCGGACTGGGGACCTTCTCTGGATGCTCCGGACTGGGGACCTTCTCTGGAGGCTCCGGACTGGGGACCTTCTCTGGAGGCTCCGGACTGGGGACCTTCTCTGGAGGCTCTGGACTGGGAACCTTCTCTGGAGGTTGCGCACTGGGACTCTGGTGCGGGGAGCAGGAACGGGTCGTACTGGACTCATGACGCGCACTGGGACTCTGGTGCGGGGAGCAGGAACGGGCCGTACTGGACTCATGGCGCGCACTGGGACTCTGGTGCGGGGAGCAGGAACGGGCCGTACTGGACTCATGACGCGCACTGGGACTCTGGTGCGGGGAGCAGGAACGGGCCGTACTGGACTCATGACGCGCACTGGGACTCTGGTGCGGGGAGCAGGAACAGGCCGTACTGGGCTCATGACGCGCACTGGGACTCTGGTGCGGGTGCAGGAACGGGCCGTACTGGGCTCATGACGCGCACTGGGACTCTGGTGCGGGGAGCAGGAACGGACCGTGCTGGGTTCACGGCGCGCACAGGGATCCTGGAACGTGGAACAGGGACAGGACGTGCTGAGTCCATGACGGGCACAGGGATCCTGGAGCGTGGCACAGGGACAGGACGGGCACAGGGATCCTGGAGCGTGGAACAGGGACAGGACGTGCTGGGTCCACGACGGGCACAGGGATCCTGGAGCGTGGAGCAGGGACAGGACGTGCTGGACTCTCTAAGCGCACAGGGGGCCTGGTGCGCGGAGCCGGAACAGGACGTGCTGGACTCTCTAAGCACACAGGGGGCCTGGTGCGCGGAGCCGGAACAGGACGTGCTGGACTCTCTAAGCGCACAGGGGGCCTGGTGCGCGGAGCCGGAACAGGACGTGCTGGACTCTCTAAGCGCACAGGGGGCCTGGTGCGCGGAGCAGGGACTGGATGTACTGGGCTATCTAAGCGTACAGGGGACCTGGTGCGTGGAGCCGGTACTTCCCTCCCCGGCTGTTCACTCACCCTTGCCTCATGGATGATGGGAGCTGGAATGTCACGCACTGGGCTGTGGATGCAAACCGGAGACCCCACACGCAGAACCGGTGCAGGATATCTCGGTCCCAGAAGGTGTACTGGAGACCTCGCTCGCAGAGCCAGCACCACTCCTCCAGGTTGCACACTCACCCTAGCCCGACAGATGAGTGGTGCTGGAATTTCACGCACCGGCCTATGTATGCGCACTGGAGACACCGTGCGCAAAACTAGCATGGTGTCTGCTCAGTGTGACGCTCTCTCCAACGCTCCCTCCAAAGAGCACGAGGAGTTTGCTCAGGAGTCCATCCTGAACCGCCCAAACTCCCCGTGTGCCTCTCGGGTTTCCGCGCCAGGCGAGTCCCAACATATCTCTCCCTCTCCGGGTTCCTCCACGCTCCATATAAATCCTCGTAACTGCTCCGCTCAGCCCCCGCTACTCTTTTCTCCCCGGGGTGACGATGCTCCGCCGTCTTCTCCCAAGGTCCCTTACCAGCCAAAATCTCCTCCCAAGTCCAGAACTCCTGGGTCTCTCGCTGCTTTGTCCTTTCTTGGTGGGTTATTCTGTCACGATCTCCGTGAGGGACAGACCAAGGCGCAGCGAGGTATCCAGGTAGCCTAGTGGTTCGAGCGTTGGTCTTGTAACCTGGAGGGTTGCAAGTTCGAATCCACAAGCTGACAAGGTAAAAATCTGTCGTTCTGCCCCTGAACAAGGCAGTTAACCCACTGTTCCCGGGCGCCGAAGACGTGGATGTCGATTAAGGCAGCCCCCCGCACCTCTCTGATTCAGAGGGGCTGGGTTAAATGTGGAAGACACATTTCAGTTGAAGGCATTCGGTTGTACAACTGACTAATAATGTTGACTTTGACATGCTTTATTTATCAACGTAACTGGCCAAAACAATAAACAAAATGAACGAAGATCGTGCCGTTGAACATAACACGTGAAACTAACAAAGCTATGAACAAACAATAACCCACAAAACCCCTCTGAAAACTACAAACATATATATGGTTCCCAATTAGAGGTAACGACACACAGCTGCCTCTAATTGGGAACCATTACCCCAACATAGAAATGCAACACCTAGAACAAAAAAAACCTACACCAAAACGAAACTAAACACGCCAGCCTATAAATATCAGGCCTGAACGTGACACAGTTTTTAATAACATCACAAAATGAAAAGCAATGTGACATGATTATTATTTAGATCCCCACTGACCATTCCTAGCATTCCTATCTTAAAAATATTGTTCCAATATTCACTTTTTGGACATTATAATTTTGGCGGCAAAAGTTTCCTGGAGGACAAAGACATTCTTTTGGTTGATACTGAAGAGCAGGAGAGGGTTCTCTGCTGCATAAGATTCAGGATTGGCGTGAGGTGTCATAAAACCAGCCCAGCCCCCCCTCTCCTCTCCTGTGGGAGAGAGGGGGTCTGGCTATCTGTCAGCCATTTGCCAAGCTGATCTGAGGCCTTGGATGTTCGACCAGTAGAGTCATGACAGCATTTTCCCCTGGTTGCTGGTGCAAACAGACAGACAGACAGACAGACAAGGAGGGAGAAAGGAAGGAAGGCCAGTCAGCCCATCAGATTGTCCTTCTGTATTCAGTTCACACACTCTCAAGGACTGCACTGTCTAGCCACTGGCCGCCTCTCGCTCTTTGTCTCTCTGTCTCTCTCTATTTTTTTCTTTCTGTCTATCTCTCCCTTTCACTCTTTATATTGCTCTCTCTGTCTTCCTCTCTTCCCTTCTCCCTCTTTCTCCCCCTCTTTCTCCCTGATTCTCTCTCTGCCTTCGTCTCTGCCTCTCTTCCTCTTTCTCTCTCCCCCCTTCTCTCTCCCCTTCCCTCTCCTTCTCCCTCCTCCCTGTCACCACCTCTGCCAGGCTGCATGACAGTGAGCCAGAGTAAATATATAGCATTAATTGGCAGTGTGATTATTAAGAATCCATGAGCAACTATTGCTTTATATAAGAATCGCTTAGCAGTCTCACATTTTGCTGAGAGACAGAGAGAGAAAGAGAAGTTGAGAGAAAGTGGGGCTGAGAGAAGGGGGGGAGAGAGGGGGGTTGAGAGAGTATGTGTGTGTCTGCTGCTCAGCCAGTCCAGTCATGATGAGTCAGGGTGATTCGTTTTATTGTGCCACTGAGGAGGATGTTTCATGACCTGAAATAAAAGATCCCAGAAATGTTCCATACGCACATAAAGCTTATTTCTCTAAAATGTTGTGCACACATTTGTTTACATAGCTGTTATTGAACATTTATCCTTTTCCAAGATAATCCATCCACCTGAAAGGTGTGGCATATCAAAAAGCTGATTAAACAGCATGATCAATACACAAGTGCACGTTGTGCTGGGGACAATAAATGCTTACAGATGTCTCAAGTTTTGAGGGAGCATTGCATTGTAATGCGTCTGTGTGATGCTGGTGTAGAGGAGTCAGGCGCAGGACAGCAGATGAGTAATATTAGCAATTTACTCAAAGATAATCACAATACACAACAAAATTAAGCCAAGCCCACAAAACGGACCGCAATACATGCATAAGGTGGTTGCTCTGCTACCGCTTGCCATGCGGTAGCAGAGAGAACAGTCTATGACTGGGGTGGCTGGGGTCTTTAAAAAAATGTAGGGCCCTTGTCTGACACCGCCTGGTGTAGAGGTCCTGGATGGCAGTCATGTGAAATCCATAGATTAGGGCCTAATGAATGTATTTCAATTTACTGATGTCTTTATATGAACTGTAACTCAGTAAATCTTTAAAATTGTTTGCATGTTGCGTATATATTTTTGTTCCATGTACAAGGCCAGTGTAAATCTCCCACTCACCACCACTCAATTACATTTACATCCTTATTGAAGGTAAAGGGGGGAGTGGTTGAATTGAATACTGTAACATGACTGATCTTTGTGTCACCTGTCTGAAATGTAGCCTAGTGATGGAAAATCGACATGTTCTAAAATATGTAGGCCTAATAAAGAGCTTTTAGCTGAATGGTTTAACTACTTAGGGAGCAGTGGGGCACTAGCGAAAACAAATCCCTTACCTTTTGAAGAACCTCTGCTGAGTGCTTCCCAAGTGTCCAACGAAGACATCCAATGGTTATTTTGTTAGAAAAAGTCATTTATTATATCCATAAATCTCTGTTTGGTTGGCGCGTTATGATCATAAAATCCAACGTCGAATCGCCCATTGAACGCGTTCAAATATACCTATAAACTTTTCCTAAACAAATCAAATACCAGTTATAATGCATCCTTAGTTATCCTTTTATGAATATTAGCGATAATATTTCACTCGGATGGTCACCTAAACGTTATGAAAGGAAAATACAGTGGGGCGCGCATTCAGTCTCGCGCCCGAGAAAACTTGTTGACATTTCAGGTCCCCTGACCATTTCCTGTTCCTATCCGTTCCTCTTACTCCTTTCACTCCCAGTCTTTGTATATAGACTGTTGACATATAGTGGAAGCCATAGGTACTGCAATCCAGGAGCTGGATTGCCTTGAAGTCAATGGGGAGAGTGTCAAACAGAGAAAAGGTCACCAAAAACTGCATTTCCGGATGGATTTTCCTCTGGTTTTCGCCTGCTATATCAGTTCTGTTATACTCACAGACATTATGTTAACACTTTTAGAAACTTCAGAGTGTTTCCTATCCAATAGTACTAATTATGTGCATATCCTATTTTCTGAGCCTGAGTGGCAGGCATTTTACTTTGGGCACGCCAGACTCTCCAAAACCGTCACCTCTGCTGCCGCTCCCTAAGAAGTTAAATGCCTTATTCCCTCCTTAGGAGTATCTGTCTCTACACTACAATATACCAAAAATAAGCATATCATCATGTCATTGGCCATTTTGACCCTCTTACTACTTTAATCTAACATTTTCACCATCTCTACTTAAAGACGTCCTCCAGCAAAATCTTTTAACAGTAACTTTTGAAAAGTGATATCCCAAAATAAATACAGTAAAGTATACTCACTAAAGAGTAAAAACATATGTTTTGAGAAAAATACTGTTTTTTAGACGCAACTGCAAACTTTAAGGAGTAGGACATTCAAGTTGGTGTGATGGAAATGTGTGATGTCATTGGCCATAGCCCTTGCTTGAGGAACAATAGAGGAGCAATAGGAACAATGTCATCAACCCCCCTACACACTTGTTTGAGATGTGCTGTTTGTTAAGTAAATCCGGTGTTAAATGAGGTGAAAAGGAGATTGGAGTGCCACTAATGTGCTTGATACTTAACTATCTGGTGTGATACTGTACATCATGAGGACAAAGGACTGCTCAGTGTGCACACTACAATTAGTGTCTCCGAAGCTCATGCCCTCATGGGGACATTTTAATGGCCACGAACCATCTCCATCTACTGTACATAATCATAGGGGAGGAAGGGAGGTGGGGAGTTAGGAGGGGTGGTGGGGTGGTGAGGTGGGGAGGTAGGAGGGCTGGTGGGGTGGTGAGGTGTGTAAGGGAGGTGGGGAGGTAGGAGGGCTGGTGGGGCGGTGAGGTGGGTAAGGGAGGTGGGGAGGTAGGAGGGCTGGTGGGGCGTGTAAGGGAGGTGGGGAGGTAGGAGGGCTGGTGGGGCGGTGAGGTGTGTAAGGGAGGTGGGGAGGTGGGGAGGTAGGAGGGCTGGTGGGGTGGTGAGGTGTGTAAGGGAGGTGGGGAGGTAGGAGGGCTGGTGGGGCGGTGAGGTGGGTAAGGGAGGTGGGGAGGTAGGAGGGCTGGTGGGGCGGTGAGGTGTGTAAGGGAGGTGGGGAGGTAGGAGGGCTGGTGGGGCGGTGAGGTGGGTAAGGGAGGCAGGGAGAGAGCTGGGGAGGGGAGGGAGGGTGCAGTCTTGGTAGATTTGTCATTCTTGAGCCTCTTCGACCCAGCTGTGACAGCAAAGCACTCCCCATTCATCCTGGATACATGCAGACAGACAGACAGACAGACAGAGAGCCACGAGATGAGAGAAAACATAAATAATACACTTTCTGTCGCCGTCACCTGCTGTCACACACAGAGCCCCACTACATGGTGGTGTAACAAAAAAGCATTTACTCACAGCAGACAGTTTATTAGGTACCCCCATTTAGTATCGGGCCGCAGAACAGCCTGAATTCTTCAGGGCATGAAAATGTTGCTCAATTGGTATCAAGGGACCTAACGTGTGCAGGAAAACATTCCCCACACCAGTACACCACCACCACCAGACTGTACCGTTGACACCAGGCAGGATGGGGCCATGGACTCATGACACAACAGGAACTGTTTTTTCTTGTTTTTAGAAGATAGGAGTGGAACCCGGTGTGGTCGTCTGCTGCAATAGCCCATCTGTGACAAGGACCGACGAGTTGTGTGTTCCGAAAAGCTGTTCTGCACAACACTGTTGTACCGCGCCATTATTTGCCTGTTTGTGGCCCACCTGTTAGCTTGCACCATTCTTATCATTAAACTTCGACTTCTCATCAACAAGCTGTTTTCGCCGTTTCTGAGATATTGGAACCGGCGCGCCTGGCACTGACGATCATACCACGCTCAAAGTTGCTTAAGTCACTCGTTTTTCCCATTCTAACATTCAATAGAACAGTAACTGAATGCCTCGATGCCTGCTTTATATAGGGGGGAGTCCTGTGGTCATCTAATACACTGTAGTGTAACAATAAGGGAGTAGAAAAATAGGAGTTATATATAAAACTATAGACAATTCTCAATATCTTTGGTAGTCCTAGCCTTATTAGGATCTAATTTCATGCTAGTCCTAGCCCATTATGATATAATTTTATATAGCACATTAAACCATTCAGGGTCTCTGAAATAATAGAGTTCTGTCTTCGTAAGTTATGTAATTCCATGCACCATGCATTGATCTCCTTATCTACACCAATCCTCTGCCTTTCACTCCAGATAAAGCCTATTTACATGACAGTTCAGGACCTGAATGATTCGGAGCAGCAATTTCCAGATGACAGGTTTTACAGAGTGGAAATGAATCAATCAATCCACCTGTCGACAACATCAGAGCCAGCTTTATGGTTGATGGAAGTGGAATCAAGGAGCAGGGCTGTGTTCAGATGGGGCTGTAGTGTGTAAGGGAGCAGGGCTGTGTTCAGATGGGGCTGTAGTGTGTAAGGGAGAAGGGAGCAGGGCTGTGTTCAGATGGGGCTGTAGTGTGTATGGGAGAAGGGAGCAAGGCTGTGTTCAGATGGGGCTGTAGTGTGTAAGGGAGAAGGGAGCAGGGCTGTGTTCAGATGGGGCTGTAGTGTGTATGGGAGAAGGGAGCAAGGCTGTGTTCAGATGGGGCTGTAGTGTGTAAAGGAGAAGGGAGCAGGGCTGTGTTCAGATGGGGCTGTAGTGTGTATGGGAGAAGGGAGCAAGGCTGTGTTCAGATGGGGCTGTAGTGTGTAAGGGAGCAGGGAGTAGGGCTGTGTTCAGATGGGCCTGTAGTGTGTAAGGGAGAAGGGCTGTGTTCAGATGGGGCTGTAGTGTGTAGTGTGTAAGGGAGAAGGGAGTAGGGCTGTGTTCAGATGGGGCTGTAGTGTGTAAGGGAGAAGGGAGCAAGGCTGTGTTTAGATGGGGCTGTAGTGTGTAAGGGAGAAGGGAGTAGGGCTGTGTTCAGATGGGGCTGTAGTGTGTAAGGGAGAAGGGAGTAGGGCTGTGTTCAGATGGGGCTGTAGTGTGTAAGGGAGAAGGGCTGTGTTCAGATGGGGCTGTAGTGTGTAGTGTGTAAGGGAGAAGGGAGTAGGGCTGTGTTCAGATGGGGCTGTAGTGTGTAAGGGAGAAGGGAGCAAGGCTGTGTTCAGATGGGGCTGTAGTGTGTAAGGGAGAAGGGAGTAGGGCTGTGTTCAGATGGGTCTGTAGTGTGTAAGGGAGAAGGGAGCAAGGCTGTGTTTAGATGGGGCTGTAGTGTGTAAGGGAGAAGGGAGTAGGGCTGTGTTCAGATGGGGCTGTAATATGTAAGCTGTAATCTAATGCAGATGACAATGATAGGCCTGGCTGGAGAAATCCCAGAGGTCCTGGTTGATGATAGTGGAGGTCCTGATGGCTGGTGGAGGATGGCAGGGAAAGGGTGTTGCCACTTCACTGGACTAGACGTCTCAGTCAGAGCCACTTAACTTCAGCCAACACTGTTTCCCCCGTTCCTCCACTACTAGTCGACGTTGTGCTGCTCATCGCGCTGCTCTGTAGGATTGATTGATTTGCTTGTTTTTCCTTCAGATACCGAATCTGTTTTTACAAGTAATCTGTCACAGATATTAATGCTAACATTTTTCGGACTAAATTGAATCCCCCTGAATAATTAATATAAAGTTATCTACTAATTTATAGTCTGTTGTTGGGCAACAGACACAGGCCCACTGATGTCTGGAGAGCCCAGGCTCTAGTCATCAACAGCAGGCTATAGGTTAGTAGATACCTTTATATGTGTTGCTTCTTTGCGATTAACAACAGGCTGTGGTTTAGTGTTAGTGTTTACCTTGGCTGACAGACAGACAGATCCCCACTGCAGGCCAAAAGAACACAGCCTGACTACCTGTGGGTTTACGGCTACATGGGGTAAGTCTATTTTCATCTTGTTCTGTGTCTCTCTCTGTGTCTGGGCTGAGGAGAGGAGGAGGAGGTAATGAAAGTGGAGGAGGGAAGTGCTGGGGAAGTGATTATTGTAATTAACTGTGAAGAAGAAGAGAGAGAGTCTGCTATTCTGTCTAAACACCAGACGTGTCCTCCTAGTCTTGCCACTAGCTGTATTAGCTGCTTTTGGGTGATGGCTTCTGAGGCCTGAAGTAACAGCTATGCGGCCTAGTAATGGGCTGTGGGATCTGGAGGGAAAGAGGGTGTCTTTCACAGATTCATACATACTGTCACGATCTTCGATAGGGACGGACCAAGACGCAGCGATGCTTCCAGTATACATATTTTTTAAATGACGCAAACTGGGAAAACAATGAACAAACGAACGAAGATCGTAACAATGAACATAACATGAACTAAACACTTACGCTATGATCAAACAATAACCCACAAAACCCCTCTGAAAACTACAAACATACATATGGTTCCCAATTAGAGGTAACGACACTCAGCTGCCTCTAATTGGGAACCATTTACCCAACATAGAAACAGAACACCTAGAACAGAAAAACCCTACACCAAAAACGAAACAAAAACACGCCAGCCTGTAAAACTCAGGCCTGGACGTGACAGTACCCCCCCCCCAAAAGCGCGGACTCCAACCGCGCCAAAAGTCCAATGGGGGGGTCTTCGGGTGGGCCTTTCAGTCTTAGGTGGTGGCTCCGGTGCTGGCCCGTGGTCACGCACTGAAGGCCCTGGGCTAGAAGCTGGAACAGTTCGTGCTGGACTCACGAAGCGCACAGGGGACCTGGTGCAGGAAGCAGGAGCAGTCTGTGCTGGACACACGATGCGCACAGGGAACCTGGTGCGGGGAGTAGGAGCAGGCTGTGCTGGACTCGCGATGCGCTCAGGGGACCTGGTGCGGGGAGTAGAAGCAGGCTGGGCTGGACTCGCGATGCGCACAGGGGACCTGGTGCGGGGAGCAGGAACAGGCTGTGCTGGACTCGCGATGTGCACAGGGGACCTGGTGCGGGGAGCAGGAACAGGCTGTGCTGGACTCGCGATGCGCACATGGGACCTGGTGCGAGGAGCAGGAACGGGCCGTGTTGGACTCTCTATGCGCACTGGGACTCTGGTGCGGGGAGCAGGAACGGGCCGTATTGGACTCTCTATGCGCACTGGGACTCTGGTGCGGGGAGCAGGAACGGGCCGTATTGGACTCTCTATGCGCACTGGGACTCTGGTGCGAGGAGCAGGAACGGGCCGTATTGAACTCACGATGCGCACTGGGATCCTGGAGCGTGGAACAGGGACAGGACGTGCTGGGTCCACGACTCGTACAGGGATCCTGGAGCGTGGAACAGGGACAGGACGTGCTGGGTCCACGACTCGCACAGGGATCCTGGAGCGTGGAACAGGGACAGGGCGTGCTGGGTCCACGACTTCGCACAGGGATCCTGGAGCGTGGAACAGGGACAGGGCGTGCTGGGTCCACGACTGCACAGGGATCCTGGAGCGTGGAACAGGGACTGGGCGTACTGGGCTCTCTGGCGCACAGGGGCTTGGTGCGCAGAGCCGGCACCACTCCTCCAGGCAGCACACTCACCCTAGCCTGACAGATGAGTGGAGCTGGAATGTCGCGTACCGGGCTGTGGATACGCACCGGAGACACTGCACGCAGAACCGGTGCAGGATATCCTGGTCCAAGAAGGTGCACAGGAGACTTCGCGCGCAGAGCCGGCACCACTCTTCCAGGCTGCACACTCACCCTAGCCTGACAGATGAGTGGAGCTGGAATGTCGCACACCGGCCTATGAATGCGCACTGGAGACACCGTGCGCAATACAACAGCACGGCGTCTTACCAGTGTGACGCTCCCTCCAACGCTCCCTCCAAAGAGCACGAGGAGTTGGCTCAGGAGTCCACCCTGAACCGGCCAAACTCCCCGAGTGCCCCACCAATTTTTTTGGGGGGGGCTGCCTCTCGGGCTTTCTAGCCAGGTGTGTTCCAGCATATCTCTCCCTATTAACGCTCCGCTCTGCCCTCGCTGCATCCGTCTCCTCCTTGGGGCGACGATGCCCCGCAGTCCTCTTCCAGGGTCCCTTTCCAGCCACAATTTCCTCCCAGGTCCAGAACTCCCGATTCTCTCACTGCTTGGTCCTGTTTTGGTGGGTTATTCTGTCACGATCTTCGATAGGGACGGACCAAGACGCAGCGATGCTTCCAGTATACATATTTATTAAATGACGCAAACTGGGAAAACAATAAACAAACGAACAAAGATCGTAACAATGAACATAACATGAACTAAACACTTACGCTATGATCAAACAATAACCCACAAAACCCCTCTGAAAACTACAAACATATATATGGTTCCCAATTAGAGGTAACGACACTCAGCTGCCTCTAATTGGAACCATTTACCCAACATAGAAACAGAACACCTAGCACAGAAAAACTCTACACCAAAAACGAAACAAAAACACGCCAGCCTGTAAAACTCAGGCCTAGACGTGACACATACTTAACACATTTTAACTTGCTGCTTCCCTGTTTTAAATCCCCACGACAAGATTGTCAACACAGTCCATGAAATACACAGTCGCCATACCCACTGGCTCCAGGTCATCTACAACACAGTCGCCATACCCACTACCATACCTACAATTCCCTGCTAGGTAAAGCCCCGCCGTATCTCAGCTCGCTGGTCACCATAGCAGCACCAACCCGTAGCACGCGCTCCAGCAGGTATATCTCACTGGTCACCCCCAAAGCCAATTCCTCCTTTGGCCGACTTTCCTTCCAGTTCTCTGCTGCCAATGACTGGAACGAACTACAAAAATCTCTGAAACTGGAGACACTTATCTCCCTTTACCAGCTTTAAGCACCAGCTGTCAGAGCAGTTCACAGACCCCTGCACCTGTATATAGCCCATCTGTAAATAGCCCGACCAACTACCTCATCTCCTACCGTATTTATTTATTTATCTTGTTCCTTTGCACCCCAGTTTTTCTACATTGCACATTCATCTACTGCACATCTACCATTCCAGTGTTTAAATGCTATATTGTAATTACTTGCCACCATGGCCTATTTATTGCCTTACTTTCCTTATCTTACCTCATTTGCACTCTTTGTATATAGATTTGTTTTTTCTACTGTATTATTGACTGTATGTTTGTTTTACTCCATGTGTAACTAACTCTGTTGTTGTATGTGTCGAACTGCTTTGCTTTATCTTGGCCAGGTCGCAGTTGTAAATGACAACTTGTTCTCAACTTGCCTACCTGGTTAAATAAAGGTGAAATAAAAAAAAAAAAAATAGAGAGACCCCCCTGTTGTTCTAGTCTGTTTTTAACAGGTTAGGGCCCTTGTATAACCATGGAACACTTAATGTTACATTCCATACACTGCACAGGACATAATGACACGCAATTGGCTGCTGTGTGTATGCGCAACCTCCCTTTTGTATTGGTTTGTGTCTGCAGAACACTGCAGGCAGTGTTCCAGCTCTTGAACTCTGTGCTCAGGTTGATTTGATTTTACAGCCAGCCAGAGCCAGTGTTGTAATGCATTCACTTCCAAGACAAACAGAAGGTAACGAGCTGGGTCCAGACTGGCAGAGCGGAGGTGTTCAGAGCTGTCTCTCAACTCCCACCCACTCTCTCTCTCTCTGCTTTTCTCAGTGTCTGCTATATATTCACTCAGACAGTACTGTACAGGTCTCTCTTGTAAAATAGATTTTATGTCAATGAGAATAACATGTGTAAATAAATGTTAAATGAAAATAACTGCAGCTCTCTCTCTCTCTCTCTCATCTTTAACTCCAAAACGAACAAAAATAAAAACCTTTGGACAAACATTGAATGGGTTTTTCAAGCTTTTAGGAGGTTTTCAAGCTACAGGGTAAATAGGGACAGCTTTTAGCTTGTGAATTATTACAGAGAGGAAGAAACGAAGGGAGAGGCTTGACTCTGCCCAAAAATCTGTTCATACAGAAAATACAGTGAGAAGCAGAGGAAGTGGGGATTTGTTGTATGGAGGTCAACGATTGTCAATTTTGTCAACAAAAAATGTAATTGCTAATTTGCTACATGATGCTTATTTGATCTAATAGAAGTTTCGTAATGTTTAGGTTGTTACGAATGTACTGATATAAGTGGACACACATGGCATTCTGGCAACTTTGAGAAAAACAATTTTATATCGGAGTTGTGCCTGTTGTTCACACGCGTATCTGCCCTCTCATTGGCAAGAATTTCCCTGTCTACTTCCACCTGCCTTCTGTCTTTCCAGAAATGTATTCCCATTGTTAGAGCGGTCAGTCCAGTATCTTGTCAGTATATAGATACATCTTTGATCACTATAGCTATCACTAGCTAACAGGGGAAAAAATTGGCTAGGTAGCTAACTTGATTCTTCTTACATGTACTACTAAAATCATAGGATTGGTGTAAACATGGGCAAGTTTCCTTCCACCATATTTTTTGCAGCAGTCTCATTGAGATGAACTTCAAAATGTTAACCTAACTTAACCTATGACCTGACCCATCACCATATGTATTACTGCCCCCCAGTGGCAAGAAATGACATACCAAAAAACTATACAACACAATTGGCTCCTAGCCTCTCACTCATGCTTTCTGTCCCTAACACTGAAACTAAAATTGAAACTAAATAATATAAAAAACGAAACTGAAATATTTGTATACAACTAAAATTAAATAAAAACTAGCAAATCAGGTCAGAAAACTGACGGAAACTGAACTGAATTTCTAATAAAACTGGAAAAATGTATAGAAATAATACGAATATAGAAACACAGATCTACAATAACCTTGCTGTCAGCTGAGCTGATCCATTGTTCTGTTGAATTTGGAGATGCAGAGGCAGACGATAAAACATCTCACTCAACGAGATGAGGAAATATTTTTGTGTCTCCTATTTCATGTTGAAATTGGATGTGCTTGTGTAATTTTTGAAGTTGGGTGACTGAGGATTGGAATAACATTGATTGATTGTCAAACAAACTATACTGAACAAAAACATAAACACAACATATAAAATGTTGGTCCCATGTTTCATGAGGTGAAATAAGATCCCAGAAATGTTCCATTTGCACAAAAAGCTTATTTCTCTCAAATGTTGTGCACAAATTTGTTTACATCCCTGTTAGTGAGCATTTCACCATTTCGCCAAGATAATCCATCCACCTGACAGCTGTGGCATATCAAGAAGCTGATTAAATGGCATGATCATTACACAGGTTCACCTTGTGCTGTGGACAATAATAGGCCACTCTAAAATGTGCCGTTTTGTCACACAACACAATGCCACAGATGTCTCAAGTTTTGAGGGAGTGTGCAATTGGCATGCTGACTGCAGGAATGTCCAACAGAGCTGTTGCCAGAAAATGTAATGTTAATTTCTTTACAATTTAATTTCTCTACCGTTTCATACCATTTCTCTAAACCACCTCTAACGTTGTTTTAGAGAATTTGGCAAGTACGTCCAACCGGCTTCACAACTGCAGACATATGGAGTTGTTTGGGTAAGCAGTTTGATGATGCCATCTTTGTGAACTGAATGCCCCATGGTGACGGCGGAGCAGCAATTTCCAGATGACAGGTTTTACAGAGTGGAAATAAATCAATCAATCCATGTGAAATCCATAGATTAGGGCCTAATTTATTTATTTCAATTGACTGATTTCCTTATATGAACTGTAACTCAGTAAAATCTTTGAAATTGTAGCATGTTGCGTTTATATTTTTGTTCCATATAAATAAAAGCAACAGACAAAATGGCCCTTAATTCAGAGCTCTTGAAGTGGTAATGGCCTGGGAAAAGGCTTTTCTTTGAGCTGGGGTTGGGGCTGGGGAGGCACAGTACTACACAGCTCAGGGCCTGTTAGTGGAGGATACAGCATGGAACACAGGGAGTGGGAGGGAGGGAGGTTAGGGAGAACGAAGGGGGTGAGTTGGAGGGAGAGGGGGGGTGCCTTCCCAGTCGCCAGCTCTTACCCCATCATTTCATTTTTTTTGTTTTTCTTTCTGTGTTAACCCGGCTGGTTAAATGAGTGGATCACACAGCAGAGCACTCAGTGCTGCACACCACAACCATCACTCTCCCTCGCTCGCTCTCTCTCTCCTTCTCTTCCTCTCTCCCTCTCTGCTGCTGAAGGCCTGAGCCCCTGGGCTGCTCCCAGGCCTTCATTCATTGGGCATTTCACAGAGCTGTGAGTGTGTGTGCGTGTGTGTGCTTGCCTCTTGTCAGCTGTCAGGCACAGTGTGCAGCTCACCTCGAGGATACAGCACTGCCGTTGTACAGGGTAAGGCCAGCCATCAAGGCTACAGTCTGTGCACACACACACACACATGCTGTACCCGGCCCAGGAAAACTGCTGAGCTTGGACTAAGATACGATAGATGTATGTGTGTGTGTGTCAGAGGAATTCCAAAATTGTGTAGCTAGCCCGCACTCAAAAAAGAGATTCAAATGGTATTTTTTTGTATTTATTTCAATCAGGTTGCGCTCCTTAATTATTGGGACAGTGAAGCATTTTTTTGGGGGGGGGCTCTGATCCCCCAATTACAATAACAGGGGAGGTTAGCATTTTTTGGGGGAGGGGGCTCTGTACACCCCATTACAATAACAGGGGAGGTTATCATTTTTTTTGGGGGCTCTGTACTCCCATTACAATAACAGGGGAGGTTAGCATTTTTTTGGGGGATGTACTCCCATTACATTAACAGGAGGTTAGCATTTTTTTGTGGGGGCTCTGTACTCCCCATTACAATAACATGGGAGGTTAGCATTTCTTTTTGGGGGCTCTGTACTCCCCATTACAATAACAGGGAGGTTAGCATTTTTTTTTTTTGGGGGCTCTGTACTCCCCATTACAATAACAGGAGGTTAGCATTTTTTTTTTGTGGGGGGGGGCTCTGTACTCCCCATTACAATAACATGGGAGGTTAGCATTTCTTTTTTGGGGGCTCTGTACTCCCACATTACAATAACAGGAGGTTAGCATTTTTGGGGGCTCTGTGCTCCTATTACAATAACAGGGGAGGTTAGCATTTTTGGGGCGGGGGCTCTGTACTATCCATTACAAAAACAGAGAAGGTTAGCATTATTTTTTGGGGTGGGGGCTCTGTACTCCCCATTACAATAACAGGGGAGGTTAGACTTTTTTTGTGTGGGGGTGGTGATATTTGTGCATCTTTAACTTTCTCACTCATCATTATTCACGATTCATTCAAGACTATTCGTAATAATGGTAGCATCTACATTAATGTAGTTATCAAGGCACAAGGCGAGACCCAGGAGGCAGATGGTTGGAGTCTTACAATTGTTTATTAATCCAAAAAGGGTAGGCAAGAGAATGGTTGTGTACAGGCAAAAGGTCAAAACCAGTTCAGAGTCCAACAGGTTACCGAAGGGCAGGCAGGATGATCAGGCTGGTGGGAAAAAGTCAAAGTCAAAGTCACCATTATTACTCAGTTGTACAACCGAATGCCTTCAACCGAAATGTTTCTTCCGCATTTAACCCAACCCCTCTGAATCAGAAAGTAGTCCAGTGAATTATTCTCTGCAGCAGAGGTAACTCTGGGTCTCCGTTTCCTGTGGTGGTCCTCATGAGAGCCAGTTTCATCATAGAGCTTGATGGTTTTGTGTATACCACCCCTACCATATTACAACACAGCTGATTGGCTCAAATGGGGGCGGCAGGTAGCCTAGTGGTTAGAGCATTGGGCTAGTAACCAAAATCCCAGAGCTGACAAGGTAAGAGGCACACCTGTTCATTGAAATGCATTCCAGGTGACTACCTCATGAAGCTGGTTGAGAGAATGACAAGAGTGTGCTTTGAAGAAGAATCTCAAATCTCAAACACTTTTTTGGTTACTACATGATTGCATTTGTGTTATTTTATAGTTTTGATGTCCTCACTATTATTCTACATTGTAGAGAATCGTAAGAATAAAGAAAAACACTTGAATGAGTAGGTGTTTCCAAACTTTTGACTGGTACTGTATATCTACATGTTTTTAAATGTTTTCTCTAAATAAGCTTTGTTGTACAATTAAAAGTCAAGTACACTACATTTCAGACAGTCAGTAATAATCTAATGAATTCAAAGAGTGTGAAATGAGGCTAAATATAAACCTTCTACAACCATAACACCCACTAATAATGTAATTATTTTATCAAAATCGTTTAAAACTTCACCGGCTCCAGCAGAAAAACTGACTGTTTTGGAGAGCCTGGCGTGCCCAAAGTAAAATGCCTCCCATTTAGGCCCAGAAAATGGGATATGCATATATTTAGTACCATTGGATAGGAAACACTCTGAATTTTCCAAAACTGTTAACCATTTGTCTGTGCGTCAATCACAACGCATTTGGCAGGCAAAACCCTGAGGAATCTCTGTCCTGAAAAAAGTCATTTTGACACATTGCTCATTTTTGAGCCCCTCCTATCCAAAATGACCATATATAGGCATGTGAACTCTGTGCACGTCGCTTCCTTATGATGTCATCAACCACGAGACGGTGTTTTACTCCATCTTGGGGAATTTCGGCCATTGATAAACAGCTTGGAACGAGAGACCACGTTATGAAAACTCTTCAGAGTCTTGGCGTGCATGAGAAGGAGCGCTGTGCCTTATTTATCGCTTTTTAGCGTTCAGTTTATATTCCGGCTGATTTATAATAGTACATATACGTAAAAGGGTTCCTAAGGATACATTTAAAACTATGTTTGATTGTTTTTGGACAAGTTTATAGGTAACATTTGAACGAGTTGGCGCGCGTTTCAAAAGAGTAATGGAGGCTGTCGTTTTGCATGAACCAAATGGAGGATTTATGGATAAAAGACGTTACTTTTTCTAACAAAAGAACCATGGATTGTCTTCGTTGGACACTTAGGAAGACCTCAGCAGAAGTTCTTCAACAGGTAATTACTTTGTTTTCGCTGTGAAATGTGTTATGTGTGTGCCATGATTGCTAATCGATACATGGCTATTGGAAAATATGTGAGGTGCTACCCTCAAACAAATGAATGTGCTGCTTTCGCCGTAAAGCCTTTTGGAAATCTGACAACGCTGTGATATTGCCTAGAAACAGAGCTTTTGATGAGTATGGAACACTTGTATATAGCTGGATGTTTAATAATTCAATTTTCGGATTTTAAATCTGGCGCTACAGGTTTTAGCTGGTAGTGTCGGGATGATCCCGCTAGCGACCCACTGGTATTTGAGTCGTTTAACCTGCTTTTTTTGCAATAATCACTGATCTGGCTTTCAAGTCTGTCTATGAAAATGCAATTTTTGCTACAAATTGAACCAGAACTATGCATAATGCACATTCACTAATAATGACTAACTTCTTGTAGAAGGCATTATAGAAAATTAACACAGGTCTCATAAACAATCTTTCAAGCACAAGCCCGTGTGCAAGGGGATTGTTAGAAAGGTTAACTTCTCCTCTATTACAGTAAAATAATGTCTCAATGTGTTTCGGTGTCCATATGACCTATTCTGTTGGACCAAACCTCAAATGCAAATAGCGAGTTGAAACCGTTTGTCAGAGAGAAAGAAGTGACCTCTCAACTTTGTGGTTGTGAGTGGCAGGGGGGAGGGAATTAGTGTGTGTGTGTGTGTAAACAGAGAGGAAGAGGCGAAGCAAGATAAAAATCTGTTAAAAATAAGCCCAATTCATTTATTTGGGTTTATTTTGGACCTAAGCTTGTCACCTGCCTTCCCACCTTTGGGACAACGACTCCCATTGTTAAGGCAGAGACATGAGCATCTCGTCATTATTTTCAGATCTCTGGTGTAAATGAGAAGGTGCACACAGCACAGAAGGAGCGAACGAGACAAGATCAAAAAGACAACATGAGAACAAGTGGACATAAACGCTCATAAAAACTTGATTATTTCAGTACAGTTAATTGGAATATCGCAAAAAAAACATAAATTAGAATTAATCAAATTAAATTGATTAATCGCACACCCCTGAATGAAATAAATACTACAAATAAACCTTGAATCTCTTTTTTGCATCTAAAGGGGCAGATGGGCGACACCTGGAAGGGGGTGGAGACAATCACAAAGACAGGTGAAACAGATCAGGGTGTGACAGTACCCCCCTCTAGGGGCGCCACCTGGCGTCATACCTGGGTGCATACCTGGTTGACCGAGGTGCCGGCGGTGGAAGTTGGCGATGAGGGCTGGGTCCAGGATGTCTCTAGTGGGGACCCAGCACCTCTCCTCCGGGCCATAACCCTCCCAGTCAACCAGGTACTGGAAACCCCTGCCTCGAACCCTCAGGAGGTGTCTCACCGTGTACGCCGGATGGCCATCGTCGACACGGGAAGGAGAGTTGGGCCTGGAAATAGAAGACAAAGGGCTGTGAGACACGAGCTTAATTCTAGACACATGGAATGTAGGATGAATGTGAAGGGTACGGGGCGACAGAAGGCGGACAGCAGAGGGGCTAATGATCTTGGAGATGGGGAAAGAGCCGATAAAGCGGGGGGACAGTTAGCGAGACTCCACCCGGAGGGGCAGATCCCGGGTGGACAGCCATACCTTCTGGGTCCGATGGTGATCCGCTTGTCGTCGATACCTGGAGGTGGTCTTGAGCACGGCTGACCGGGCTCTCCTCCAGGTACGACGACAGCGGCGGACAAACATCTGGGTAGAAGATATGCCAACCTCCTCTTCCTGCTCAGGGAAGAGCAGGGGCTGATACCCCAGGGAACACTCAAAGGTAGATACGCCCATGGCAAAGCAGGGAAGGGTGTTGCAGGTGTATTCGACCCACACAAGCTGCTGGCTCCAGGTGGTGGTGTTGGCGGAGACCAGGCAGTGCAGTGTAGTTTTGAGGTCCTGGTTGGCTCGGTCCGACTGGCCGTTGGACTGGGGATGGAACCCGGAGGACAGCCTGACCGGTGACCCAATGAGGATGCAGAACGCCTTCCAGAACTGGGACGAGAACTGAGGACCCCGGTCAGAGACCATGTCCACGGAAGACTTGCTGCAGCATGAGCTGGGCCCTCTTTGGCAGAGGGTAGTTTGGGGAGAGGAAGGAAGTGGGCAGCTTTGGAAAACCGATCCACCAAGGTCAGGATGGCGGTGTTGCCATCAGATGGGGGAAGACCCGTGAAAAAGTCCAGGGAGATGTGAGACCAGGGACGGTGGGGGACAGGCAGAGGTTGGAGGAGACCAGCCGGAGCTTGCCGAGGAGTCCTGTTCTGTGCAAGTGGCGACGAATGCGGACACGTCAGGAACCATAGTAGGCCACCAAAAGCGCTGTCGCACAAAGACCAGGGTCCGATGGGTGGGCAAGCCTGGTGTAGTGGGCCCGCGGAGCGGACGGCGTCAGGAACGAACATCCAGTTGTCAGGCCCCCCGGGTTCAGCTGCGCCTCACAGACCTGCTTCCCTATTCCCCAGCTGAGTGCCGTCGCCAGTCATGAAGTGGGAAGGATGGTCTCGGGTTCCGGGGTAGTAGTCGTGGGGCTATAGTGGCAGGACAGTGCATCTGGCTTGACATTTATGGATCCCGGCCGATATGAGAGGGAGAAGTTGAACCGTGTGAACAGCAGGGCCCATCTGGCTTGCCTGGAGTTGAGGCACTTGGCGGTGCGGAGATACTCCAGTTTCTTGTGGTCAGTCCACTCGATGAATGGATGCTCCGCCCCCTCCAGCCAGTGCCTCCATTCTTCCAACGGCATCTTCACCGCGAGAAGCTCACGATTTCCCACATCATAGTTATTTTCCATGGCGTTGAGGCAATAGGAGAAGGCGGCTCAGGGATGTAGCTTGAGGTCAAGGGCAGAACGCTGGGACAGGAAAGCCTCCACTCCGATATCCGAAGCATCGGCCTCCACCACGAACTGACGAGATGGGTCTGGATGAACCAGGTTGGGAGCTGTGGTGAAGCGATGTTTGAGGTCCCGGAACGCCCGGTCAGCAGCTGGAGACCACGTGAACGGAACCTTGGGCGAGGTGAGTGCTGACAGGGGGGAGCCAGGGTGCTGTAACCCCGAATAAAGCGGCAATAGAAGTTGGCGAACCCCAGGAAACGTTACAGCTGCAACCTGGACGTAGGCTGAGGCCAATCCATCACTGCTCTCACCTTCCCGGGATCCATCTGAACACTCCCAGCAGAGATGATGTAACCCAGAAAGGAGATGGTGGAGCGATGGAACTCGCACTTCTCCGCCTTCACAAACAGCTAATTCTCCAGAAGGCGTTGAAGGACCAGCCAGACATGGAACAAGTGTTCTTGAGGGGAGCGGATGACGAGGATGTCATCAATATAGACGAAGACGAACCGGTTCAACATGTCGCGGAGGACATCATTCACCAGAGCCTGGAACACAGCAGGGGCGTTGGTGAGCCGAAAGGGCATGACCAGATACACGTAGTGGACACTGGCTGTGTTGAAGGCGGTCTTCCGCTCGTCCCCCTCTCGTATCCACACCAGGTGGTAGGCGTTCCATAAATCCAGCTTGGAAAACACAGTTGCCCCCTGGATCGGCTCGAAGGCCGAGGAGTTGAGTGGTAGCGGGTAACAGTTCTTAACCGTAATGTCATTGAGTCCCCGGTAGTTAATGCACGGGCGCAGGTTCTTGTCCTTTTTCTCCACGAAGAAGAACCCTGCGCCGGTGGGAGAGGAAGAGGGACGGATAAATCCATCAGCTAGGGAGTCCCCATAGCCTTGGTCTCCAGTCCCGACAGAGAGTACAGACGTCCCGGGGCGGCGTGGTGCTAGGGAGAATGTCAGTCCTGCAGTCATAGGGTAGATGCAGTGGAATCTACGTGACCCGGGCCTTGCTGAACACCTCCTGGAGATCCTGGTACTCTGCAGGAATAGCGGAGAGGTCCAGGGCAGGTTGTGCTGACTTCAGGCAATGGGCGTGGCAGGACGGGCTCCAGCCCATGATGGCACCAGTAGACCAGTTAATGAGGGGATTGTGTCGTAGGAGCCAGGAGAATCCCAATACCACGGGAATCAGAGGGGACTTGATGAGCAGGAACTGGATAGCCTCGCTGTGGTTCCCTGACACCCGTAGGTTGATAGGAGTGGTGTTGTGGGTGACGCACCCGTCCAGTGCTCTAACGTCCATGGGAATGGAGAGGGGCTGAGTGGGGATGTTCAGCTCGGACGCCAGGGTAGAGTCCAAAAAGTTCTCGTCGACCCCAGAGTCAATGAGAACACGTAGAGATTTGGACTGGTCTCCCCACAGCAGAATGGAATGAAATGGGGTGCGAGCAGGGGAAGCAGGAACGTTCTCCATATGGCCCACCAGAGTACTTGGTCCTACCGGTGAGCCTGGTTTCTTTAAAGGACAAGAGGACACGAAATGACCCCAATACAGACAACTCTTTGTGTTGATCCTGTATTGCCGTTCCTCTGGCGACAGCCCAGCTCTGCCTAGTGGCATAGGCTCAGGAAGCAGTGACTCAGCCCTTTTCGGCAGCCCTCGGGGCATGATAAACTGCAGCTACTTGTTCATTTTTCAAAGAACAAGCCTGAAACCTTGTCTAAAGACTTTTGACATCCAGTGGAAGCCATAGGTACTGCAATCTGGGAGCTATTCTTTTCATTGTGCAATAGGAAACCATACCAATTGCATGGGAGCAATTTACTTCGAAAGCAGAACATTTGATTGTCTGAGGACAGCGTCCCACTCAAAACCTCAATTAGCATAATAACATAACCAGCAGAGGTGACACAAAACTCAAAAATAGCCTAAAATAAATCGCTTACCTTTGATGATCCTCTGATGGCATACCCAAGCGTCCAGGTTACACAATAAAAGGTCCTTTTGTTCGATAAAGTTCCTCTTTATATCCATATAGCTCCTTTTGGTTGGCGCTTTTTGTTCAGTTATCCACCTGCCCAAAGGCTTTCATCCATGCAGACAAACAATATCCCAAAAGTAAAGTTCGGCGAAAAAAGTCAAACAGCATTTGTAATCAATACTCAGATACCCTAAAATGAATATAAACTATAATATTTCAGACGGAATATAACCTGCTGAATAGAAGAGAAAAAGAACTGAGCGTGCATTCCCTGTTACGCGCGCAAAATCCAAAACAGTACACTTGACGTGGACTCAGGAACAAGTGGTCTTACTCCCTTGATTTTTATGATTGAAGCTTCAAACCTTTTTCTAAAGATTGTTGACATCTAGTGGAAGCCATAGGAACTGCAATCTGGCGGTTAAACTATGAGGCTTTGAATAGCTGGCCTATTGAAAACAGTGTGACATGACTGATTCAGACATCCCGGATGGATTCTGCTCTGGTTTTTGCCTGCCATATCGGTTCTGTTATACTCACAGACATTATTTTAACAGTTTTAGAAACTTCAGAGTGTTTTCTATCCAAGGCTACTAATTATATGCATATCCTAACTTCTGGGCCTGAGTAACAGGCAGTTTACTTTGGGCACGTTTTTCATTCGAACTTCAAAATACTGCCCCCTAGCCCTAAGAAAACCTAATGTGGCAGGCATAAAAAGACGCCTGAGCGGAATTTACACTTCTGTTTTTCAGGGGAAATGGAAATATTGTATGGCTTAAAATCTGATGTTTTCTGGTGACTTGGCATAGGCTAGTCTGGATAGGCCCCATCCAGCTGACAGCCTAGTATTTATTCAATATAGTACATATCCTAGATCAGCCTGGATTGAACCACTCCAGCTGACAGCCCAGTATTTATTCAATATAGTACAGATCCTAGATTAGTCTGTATTGGCCCACTCCAACTGACAGCCCAGTATTTATCCATTACAGAAGAAACCCTGGAGAGATGTGCAGTCTCACTTAACCACAGGACCTACGTCAAGCTGTGCTGCCATCGCTGCCTGGGTTCTGGGTTCTCCCCCAGTCACTCTCTGGATTGATGTCAGTACTGATGTATGACGTATGGGGGAATTCACTGACACATAATTTGCTGTTCTGCTCAATTCAATGGCATCAGTTGAAGAGAATCAGCTTCACAGCCTAACAAACACAGAGAGGGGGGTTTACACATTGAAATAAAATGATATTGTCAAATTGCCATGGTGTGAGGGGCTTTGTTTTCTCTAGCCATTCTAGTTGTGCTTACCCTTGGTATTCCAATGCCTTTATGTCTGCACTCTGGATAGGGCTCTCCTGTTGACAGGTTAAAAGCTGCCAGATAGAGTTAGCAGTGGCTCTGGAGGGCGAAGCTTGACCTGCCTAACAGGCAGGGGATGGAACGGTCTGCCAGTGGAGTCACACAGACACTGCCTTCTGGTGACATAGTGTATTCCCCCATGACAATGCACTGACACACATGGACTCAAAGGCCATCATAAGACCTCTCTAAGTGACTGACAGCAGGTCTTTTAACATATCAGATTACAATAGTTACCCTCTAGCCTCATTGGGAGAGAATAACCCCTAGAAATAGAATCCCTATTAGATATACAGTGAACAAAAATATAAATGCTACAATTTCAAAGATTTTACTGAGTTACAGATACCTTTAAAAAAAAAGGTAGGGGCGGGGATCAGAAAAATCTGTCAGTATCGGGTGTGACCACCATTTGCCTCATGCAGGGCGACACATCTCCTTTGCATAGAGATGATCAGGCTGTTGGTTTTGACCTGTGTAATGTTGTCCCACTCCTTTTCAATGGCTTTGCGAAGTTGCTGGATTTTGGCAGGAACTGGAACACGATGTCGTACTCGTCGATCCAGAGCATCCCACACATGCTCAATGGGTGACATGTCTGGTGAGTATGCAGGCCATGGAAGAACTGGGACATTTTCAGCTTCCAGGAATTGTGTACAGATCCTTGCGACATGGGGCCGTGGATTATCATGCTCAAACATGAGTTGATGGCGGCGGATGAATGGCACGACAATGGGCCTGAGGATCTCATCTCGGTATCTCTGTGCATTCAAATTTCCATTGATAAAATGCAGTTGTGTTCGTTGTCCATAGCTTATGCCTGACCATACCATAACCCCACCGCCACCATTTGGCACTCTGTTCACAACATTGACATCAGCAAACCTCTCACCCACATGACGCCATACACACTGTTTGCCATTTGACCGGTACAGTTTAACTTCTTAGGGAGCGGCAGCTGAGTTGTCGGTTTTGGAGAGTCTGGCGTGCCCAAAGTAAAAGGCTATGCACATAATTAGTACTATTGGATAGGAAACACTCTGAAGTTTCTAAGAGTGTTAAAATATTGTCTGTGAGTATAACAGAATTGATATAGCAGGCGAAAACTCGAGGAATTTCTGTCATGGAAAAAGTGTTTTTGACACATTGCCTCATTTTGAACCCCTCCCTATTGAAAACAGCCATATATGGGAGTAAGATTGCAGTACCTATTGCTTCCACTGGATGTCAACAGTCTCTAGACAGTGTTTGGTGATGTTAGGTTGCTCTGGATGGTAATAGAAGAAGAATTTCGAACTAGTCATCGGATGTAAACAGAAGAGGATGCGCGTTCACGGGCTCGCTCGCACTGTGTTTTTTTCCTTTCCTATCGTCCAGTTTATAATCCGGTTGAAATATTATAGCAAATATACATAAAAGTGTTCCTAAGGATACATTATCAATGATGTTTGATTGTTCTTGGACAAGTGTATAGGTATAGGTTGAACGTGTTCTCTTCACGGTTCAATGGGCGAGTGGACGCTGTATTTTATGAACATAACGCGCCAACCAAACGGAGATTTATGGATATAATAAATGACTTTTTCTAACAAAAGAACCATTGGATGTCTTCGTTGGACACTTGGGAAGCCCTCAGCAGAAGTTCTTCGAAAGGTAAGGGATTTTATATTAGCGATATTATGCATTTTATGAGACCCGCTTTGGTTATGGATTTATGCTAATGCATAAAATATGAGAGGGGCTATCCTCAAACAATCAAACGTTGTGCTTTTGCCGTAAAGCCTTTTTGAAATCTGACAACGCTGTGATATTGCCAAGAATCAGAGCTTTTGATGACTATGCAACACTTGTATATTGATGAATGTTTAATAATTCAACTTTTGGATTTTGAATTTGGCGCCTTACATTTCACCGGCTAGCGCCCCACCACTCCCTGACCTGGATTCATCCGTGAAGATCACACATCTTCAGTGTTCCAGTGGCCATCGAAGGCAAGTATTTGCCCACTGAAGCCGATTACGATGCCAAACTGCAGTCTGACAGTTTTTGCAGAGATTCTATGGTTGTGCAAACCCCCAGTTTCATCAGCTGTCCGGGTGGCTGGTCTCAGACTATCCCTCAGGTGAAGAAGCCAGATGTGGAGGACTGGCGTGATTACACATGGTCTGCAGTTGTGAAGCCGGTTGGACATACTGTCAAATTCTCTAAAATGACATTGGAGACGGCTTGGTAGATAAATAAACATAAAGTTCTCTGTCAACAGCTCTGGGGGACATTTCTGCAGTCCTCATGCCAATTGCAGGCTCCCTCCAGAGACATCTGTGACATTGTGTTGTCTGACAAAATTGCACATTTTAGAGTGTCCCCAGCAAGGTGCACCTGTGTAATGATCGTGCTGTTTAGTCAGCTTCTTGATATGCCACACCTGTCAGGTGGATGGATTATCTTGGTAAAGGAGAAATGCTCACTAACTGGGATGTAAACAAATTTGTGCCCAAAATTTGAGAGAAATAAGCTTTTTGTTTCACCTCATTAACTTGGGACGAACACTTTACATGTTGCGTTGATATTTTTGTTCAGTGTATATTATAATACCTATTTCATTTTACTGTTTTGAATTTCTGGAACGCCTCCCAGAGTGTGTGTGTGCACGGCGTGTGTGTGTATTATCAGTCTGCATATGATCTGTTAGAATAATTGATTTGGCTCATAAACAGTAACAAACAGGCACAGAGAGTTGAAACTGTGCCATGACATAAAGAATGGTGCTAGCCTAGTGGGGCTTAATGTTGAGGCAAGATTCTATAATATTTCATTTGAGTGGCTAATTGAAAAGGAACTGCTTTTCCCTGATTCAGAAGTACTATACTTGTTGTCTAAGATCATTTATTCCTGGGCTTAACACAGATTGTTCATTCCGTAGGGATTCATCACCGCCAATTTCCTAAAGAGATTTAAAGAGCCTACGTTCTGATTGGCCAACCACTCCAGGACTATTAAGGAAGTGTGTGTGTTTTTTCTGATAGCATATACAGTTGTAATGTGTTTCTTTTTTATTTGGGTTTGTGGGGTATTGGACACATATACACACACACACACACACACACACACAAACAAATCCACTCCTATTAACACCTTGTGCCACCTCTGGAAATCATGTAATTTATTGTAAACTCAATAGCGGCAGGATGGGGGGATCGAGGGGGTCAGTATGAGGGGGGCAGGGAGCATGGAGAATGGGGCCGGGGTTGAGGAGCTGTTGGGTGGAACATCATGGTAGTCATTTGCTGTTCTAGCGTGAATCCATCTCTAGCTAATTTGGAGTAACCCCATTTGCATATTCACATCAAATTAAGTCATTGGTGGACAGCTTGTGCACAGAGACGTTTTGGTTGACTATTTTGAGATAACTGATTAAATCAATTCAATTTTAATACATTGCTAAATTGCGGGTAATTATGTAATTAAATGTTCAGGCTTCAGCGTTTCTTGTTTCCTTCAAGTATAGTTCCTTCTACCAGCACTTATGCACACTTAACATTCCTGCTGATGGCATTCATGAATAGAATCATTATCATTATTTAGCATTGTTGTATCTGTTTGTCTTTTAATTATAGGTTTACATGCAGATAAACCCACCATTCCACATTGCATCAACCCCATTTTGTTGGTGGTTGAGTGAAGCTAAAATGAACACCCCTCCTGTCTTTTGAGACTGTTTGATATAATGCCTGTTGGTCAGCCATAGCTTCAGGACGATGACACAGAGGACAAACACTGTAAATACACTCCCACAGTCTAAAGAGGCTGCTGATTTTTCTCTCAGTCTCTCCTGTCTGTGTTTTTGCTGGGGAAACAGTGGAAGGCCACACTTGACCAAAGGGGTACCAATTAGGTACAGTGCCTTAAGAAAGTATTTATACCCCTTGACTGCAGGTGACAGTAAAACGCCAACCTTGGCTTTATACCTGTTCAAACAACACACTCCATTTGGCAGTATGCACCCTTTCAGTTTGTTTACCATCTCATAGAAGTAGTAGAAGAAGGAAATGGACTACTTCAAAATGGAGATGGCCTCAATGGTGCTCAGTGGAGATTTTAGCATGTAAATCTTGATGGGGCAAACAAAAACAAAAATTGTGGGATGCATGCCAGCAAAGCCACTACACTTAAGAAAGTATAAATACTTTCTTAAGGCACTGTACCTAATTGGTACCCCTATGGTCAAGTGTGGCGTTTCCACTGTTTCCCCAGCAATAATACAGACAGCAGGGACTGAAAAATCATCAGCCTCTTTAGACTGTGGGAGTGTATTTACAGTGTTTGTCCTCTGTGTCATCGTCCTGAAGCTATGGCTGACCTGTAACGTATTACTGTAACACCAGCTCAAATAATTTGAATATATAATAGATTACATGGCCTAGTTATGATGATACCGTGTAATAATGTTGTTCTGGGTTAGCAGGTGGGGAGCCACTGCCTGTTCACCCCGCTACCATCCAGAAGGCGAGGTCAGTACAGGTGCATCAAAGCTGGGACCGAGAGACTGAAAAACATCTTCGATCTCAAGGCCATCAGACTGCTTAACAGCAATCACTAACTCAGAGAGGCTGCTGCCTACATGGAGACCCAATCACTGGCCACTTTAACAAATGGATCACTAGTCACTTTAAACAATGGCACTTTAAATAATGCCACTTTAATAATGTTAACATATCTTACATTACTCATCTCATATGTATATACTGTACCTTATACCATCTATTGCACCTTGCCTATGCTGCTTGGCTCATCCATATATTTATAGGTACATATTCTTATTCCATCCCTTTAGATTTGTGTGTATTAGGTAGTTGTTGGGGAATTGTTTGATTACTTTTTAGATATTACTTCACTGTCGGAACTAGAAGCATGTGTATGTGACCCAAAACAATTGATTTGATTTGACAACACAACACTAAACAATACATGAATTGCACAATAACGGTGACAAACGGTGCCCACAAACTGTAAGGGCCTACATAAAGCTGTCCCAACAGCAGAGTCCCAACAGCAGTCCCAACACCTTACCTCTGCTACACCTGGCTATCAGCGGAGCCTTGTCTGGCAGCAAAACAGTTCATTCAGCCTCATTTACTGCCTAAAAAAACATAGCTGATATGGCTGACTTGATTAAACAAATGTGGTTTCTACTGGCAATTGAGATGTACAAACTATGTCATAAGGGGACGACAAGCGGATAAGAGGCAATCCGTAATTTAGATTAAGACATTAATGAGCGAGCTAGGACGGACGTAGTCAATAAAGCTATTTGTTTTTTAAATGTACAGCGACAGAATTCAGAACATGGGCCGTTCTTAGAGTGTTCTCCCTGTACACCAAGTCAGAACCATAGAATAAATAAAGGGGGCATATGAAGACAATGAAAGCTCTTACAATATTTGATGATTACATTTCTCTAAAACAGGTTATAGGCTACATGTGCACCACCAAGTGAGAACAGTAGGCAAAATTAAGAGGGGAAAATAGATCATTTTCATTCTGTTGTCGTCTCTCTCATGTTTTCTCAGGGACTTTGGAAGTGGTTTGTTTTTTCCTTGAAACCTGGTGTAATCTCTTCAGCCCATGCAAAGCACACTGCCCACAAAATTATACTAACAAATTATATAAAACCATGTCCTGAGATGCAAAATGGTTAGCTTGGGAAAGGAAAGCACAGATCACAGATAAGATAGTAAGGACAGGGCCTGTGACCCCAGGTCAACTTATAGAAACCAACGTAGTTTGTATGATTATAAAACTATCTGGTTTAGCTACACCATAATTTCCTCACCTGTGTTCTTCTCTACATCAGGGCTTTGTCTAAATCACTATTGCCGAGGATGAAGTAGTACCTTAACGCACAGAGTTTCTCTAGTCTAGAATGCCTGTTGAATGATTCCTCTCTCCAGGCTGCTATTGCTCTCAGGACCACAAGATAGGTTTCAATCCAATTGGCGACAGATTTTCATGAAAATCTTCCATAATCTGTATAAAAACTATATTCGCATTTTCCCATCTGAGATGTGTTTCCATCAAATTGACTTTTTGCTGATAAAATGCTGTGCGTGATGATGTAGTGTTCATAAAAATAACTTTAGCGGTTAAATTCTCATGTACCGAATAAAGAATACAAGTTAAATGGGGTTCCATCGCATTTTCAACTCTACTGATGGTTTTGTCACAACAAATGTTGCGTTATATAGAGAATGTGCCCACTGGTTTTGGTATGTTGTGCTCTAGCCAACAGCTCGCAGTTACAGTGCCGGTAGGCTTCCTGCATAATGAGATTATTATGGACAAAAGAGTGAGGTCATCATATCACCAGAATAAAACCCTCAATATTTATTGGAAAGGAGCATCAAGGTCATCACCGAGCACTTTCATCATTCTGTGAAGTTCATCACTTATTTTATCTGTAGTAAACTGCATGCTTTCCCGAGTTGTAATGCGAGGACCACACAACATCGCGTGACTTCATGTTTACTTTGATATGATGGATGTTATATCAATATTTGCGCATAAAGGCATTTCCACTGCCATTTGTCGCATAGTTCATTTTACTGACACAAAAATATCCCACATTGTCTTGTCACAATCTCCTATAGTAGCGGACCAAGACGCAGCGATGCTTCCAGTATATATATTTTATTTAACGTAACTGGGAAAAATAATAAACAAACGAAGATCGTAACTACGAAGACCGTAACTACGAAGACCGTAACTACGAAGACCGTAACTACGAAGACCGTAACACTCAAACCAACAATCAAACAATGACCCACAAAACCCCATAGAAAAGCACAAACATATATATGGTTCCCAATTAGAGGTACTGACAATCAGCTGCCTCTAATTGGGAACCATAAACCCAACATAGAAATATAACACCTAGAACCAAAAAACCCTACTAAACAAAACAAACTAAACACGCCAGCCTGAAACCCAGGGCTGGACGTGACATGTCTAGCGTATTTTGTGTTGGAAAGCGACAATTGGAAAGCGTGCTGACATTAGGCCTGTCATGAAGTGTTTTATCCAACATGTCCTTTACTCGCTTAAGAACGTTGGATAGAAACCTGGTTACAGAGCGTAAAATATCCCATCAGTAGCCATAAACTGTGATCTATCAGTGACACGTTTGGTCAAACACCTGTCACTGGTCATAAATCACATGGTCTGGTCTGTTAGTGGGGAAACCAGCGGAGACATAAAACAAGAATTGATGCTCCCCACCACACTCCTATCTAATGAATGACTCATTGGAAAATGGAAAGTTAATGTGTCGTTATGTGTCATTCCAGAAAGGGAACTGTTTTACTCAACTGATTTAATCAGTTCTGTTTGATATTTAAATATCATAATTAATTTGCATAGCAAACATGTTTGGTGGCTAAACGAGCCTCCTAACATTTATTTCCAGAGAACCCTAATGCAACATAAGCCTACAGAAACATAAGTAGGCTATTTCTAGAGGCATCTTTATTGTACATCATCCTGATGTGGCCCGCTGTCTTCTACTGTACACGAGGGGAAAATCCATGTCCATCGACAGCTTTCTGAGGGGGAAAATCCCAAGTTATTGCTAGACACGTCACCTCTTTGTACTTTTGATCCATCACCTCTTGGGCTCACACAAGCACGAAAGCTCTCTCTCTCTCAACTGTATCTAGCTAAGGAATTGTATTTTTGCACATTTCCAGCATGTCTCAGTATTTCATTTTTCCTTCAGCAGCAGCACTGCCCTCGTAGTGATGGGTCGTTTGCGAACGAGTCGGCTCTAAGAGCCGGCTGTTATAGGTGAACGTTGGGAGCCGGCTCGCATATCAGAAGAGCTGAATCTATTTATAAAAATATAAAAAAATTAAGATATGAATAATCAAAAGATTTAAATGAATAGAATTAACTAATTCAAAGAACAAAAAAAAAATAAAAAAATAATATAGGCCTAAATGCTCAAGCTCACACATTTGTTCTGACTGTCTGCTCAGACTAACAGCCTCACCTGTTGTTCCTGTCAATCAGACACGCAGTGTCAACCAATGAACCAAAGATGCGTGAGGGAGGGCCGAGGCAACTCACTCACAGTCACACACTTAGCAGCCGAGGAGAGAGGAAGGACAGCTGTGAAAACAACTGCTGGAAAATGAGTCGGAAGCACAGTAGCATTTGGATGCATTTTAATAATGTAGATAATGTTAAAGCACAGTGTAGAATTTGCCAAAACAAAATCTCATATAAAGCCGGTTCTACGGACAACCTACACCGGCATATGCGAACTGTGCACCCAACTGTGAAGCTAGCTGTAGCGGAGCTTCGAGAAACTAGCGGGCCTGCTAGTGATAGTGGTGGAGCCAGCACCTCCACACGTGGAGATGTATCCATTCAGTCAAGTAGGCCTACTCCGCGACCCACAGCAACGCAGTCTTCTATGGACCATTTTATGCCAAAGTCTATGTCTGTACTGAGAGTAGAAACCGTATCAGCCCCTCGAAAGTTAGGCAGCTTGCATTTCTGAATGCAAATCTCTCATAAAAGCAAAATATGGTCAGCATTGCTGTGTGCTGCTGGTTATAACATGGCAATAAAGAAGAGAGAGAAAAGAGGGACCAGTTTAATGTTTTAAGTGGGATGCTGCAGTTTTGCACATTGTTATTTATTTTTCTTTGATATGGTGCAATATTCTATTATTATGTTGTTCAGATTGTATTCGTTTTGAATTGTTACATTTATATGCACTTTGTTTATATACATTAAAAAAGTTATACTTTAAATGCACATGTGTAATAGCATCCTTCTTTTTTACATTTGTTTCAACTTTTGGGATGCTGCAGTTTTGCAAATTATTTATTTTTCTTTTATATGGTGCAATATTCTATTATGCTGTTCAGATTGTATTCGTTTTGAATGGTTAGATTTATATGCACTTTGTTTATATGCATTAAAAAGTTATACTTTAAATGCAAATGTTTAGTAGCATTCTTTTTCATAACAAACCAATGCATTTTTAAATACATTGCGGTGAACTTCTCAGGGATCACTGGGGCGCTAGCGCCCCACTCCCGACACTACCAGGTGAAATGCAAGACAAAATTCCAAAATTTAATTATTAAAAATGCACCAATATACAAGTGTTTCATACTCATCAAAAGCTCTGCTTCTTGGCAATATCACAGCGTTGTCGGATTTCAAAAAGGCTTTACGGCGAAAGCACTACATTTGATTGTTTGAGGCTAGCACCTCACATATTTTCCATAACCATGAAATCTTTAGCCAGCGCGGTCGATAGAAAATGCATTTCACAGGGAAAACCTGTGCCTTACTTTTTGTAGAACTTATGCAGAGGGCTTCCTAAGTGTCCAATGAAGACAATCCATGGGTATTTGGTTAGAAAAAGTAATTTATTATATCCTTAAATCTCCGTTTGGTTGGCACCTTGTGTTCAGAAAATCCAATGTGAAGAGAACGCGTTCAACTATACCTATAAACTTTCCCTCAACAAAACAAAAACCAATTAAAATGCTTCCTTAGCTTATCTTTTATGAATAAAAGTGATAATCTTTCACTTGGATGGTCACCTAAACGTTATATAAGTCAAATAAAGTGGACCGCTCAGCCAAACGTGCGCCCAAAAACGTGCAACTGAAAAAGAGCTCCCTCGACTAAAACTTCTCCCAATAGAACACATTAGTTCCGATTTCCATTAAACTGTACCTATACACTGCTGACATCCAGTGGAAGCAATAGGAACTACATTCAGTGTCCTGGTATAAAGACTTTTCTAAAGGCACTGTCTCAAAGTGAGCTATAAGCCAAAAGGAATGAGATTTCCTTATGGAAAATTCTCTGGTTTTTGCCTGCCAAATGACTTCTGTTACACTCACAGACAAAATGATAACACTTTTGGAAACCTCAGAGTGTTTCCTATCCAATAGTACTAATTATGTCCATATCCTATTTTCTGAGCCTGAGTGGCAAGCATTTTACTTTGGGCACGCCAGACTCTCCAAAACCGACCCCCTCAGCTTCCACTCCCTAACAAGTTTTTAAGGTAGAGTATGATTTAATTTAATTAGAATGACATCAATCATAGTCTATCGCAAACAACTAACACAAACTGTTTGACATGAAAAAATACAAAACATGTTTTTTTAAAGAGCCAAAAGAGCTGGCTCACTGAAAAGAGCCAGAATGCCCATTACTACTGCCCTGGCGCCCGCTCTCGCCTTTCTATTTAGCATGGCAGGGCCATGCTACGCACGGTGTCTCCAGTGCGCGTGCACAGCCCGGTGCGAGAGTTTCCAGCGCCACTCATCAGTCAGGGGAGGGTGAGTGTGCAGCCTGGAAGAGTGGTGCCGGCTCAGCGCTCCTGGTCTCCGGTGCGCCTCCTTGAACCAGGATATCCTGCACCGGTTCTGCGTGCAGTGTCTCCGGTGCGTGTCCAGAGCCCGGTGCGTGAGATTCCAGCTCCACTCATCTGCCAGGGGAGGGTGAGTGTGCTACCTGGAAGAGTGGTGCCGGCTCTGCGCGCTAGGTCTCCAGTACACCGTCTGGGACCGAAATATCCTGCACCGGTTCTGCGTGTGGGGTCTCCGGTTTGCATCCACAGCCCAGTACGTCCTGTCCCTGCTCCACGCTCCAGGATCCCTGTGCCCGTCGTGGACCCAGCACGTCCTGTCCCTGTTCCACGGTCCAGGATCCCTGTTCTACGCTCCAGGATTCATTTGCCCGTCGTGGACCCAGTACGTCCTGTCCCTGCTCCACGCTCCAGGATCCCTGTGCCCGTCGTGGACCCAGCACGGCCGGTTCCTGCTCCCCGCACCAGAGTGCCAGTGCGTTTAATGAGCCCAGTACGGCCGGTTCCTGCTCCCCGCACCAGAGTGCCAGTGCGGCGTAATGAGCCCAGTACGGCCGGTTCCTGCTCCCGCACCAGAGTGCCAGTGCGCTTAATGAGCCCAGCACGGCCGGTTCCTGCTCCCCGCACCAGAGTGCCAGTGCGCTTAATGAGCCCAGCACGGCGGCGGTTCCTGCTCCCGCCTAGAGTGCCAGTGCGGCGTAATGAGCCCAGCACGGCCGGTTCCTGCTCCCGCACCAGAGTGCCAGTGCGCGTAATGAGCCCAGTACGGCCGGTTCCTGCTCCCGCACCAGAGTGCCAGTGCGGCGTAATGAGCCCAGTACGGCCGGTTCCTGCTCCCGCACCAGAGTGCCAGTGCGCTTAATGAGCCCAGTACGGCCGGTTCCTGCTCCCCGCACCAGAGTGCCAGTGCGGCGTAATGAGCCCAGTACGGCCGGTTCCTGCTCCCCGCACCAGAGTGCCAGTGCGGCGTAATGAGCCCAGCACGGCCGGTTCCTGCTCCCGCACCAGAGTTCCAGTGCGGCTTAATGAGCCCAGTACGGCCGGTTCCTGCTCCCGCACCAGAAGGCCAGTGCGGCCCCTGTCTGGGACCTCCAGAGAAGGTCCCCTGTCTGGGACCTCCAGAGAAGGTCCTGTCTGGGACCTCCAGAGAGGGTCCCCAGTCCGGGGCCGCCAGTGAGGGTCCCCAGTCCGGGCCGCCAGTGAGGGTCCCCAGTCCGGGGCCGCCAGTGAGGGTCCCCAGTCCGGGGCCGCCAGTGAGGGTCCCCAGTCCGGCTAATTGCCCAGGGCCTCCGGTGCGTGACCTATTACCAGCACGGTCGGCACCGGAGCCGCCACCTGGGACCAAAAGACCCACCCGAAGACCCCCCCATGGACTGTTGGCGCGGTCGGAGTCCGCGCCTTTGGGGGGGTACTGTCACGTCCAGGCCAGAGTTTAGGCTGGCGTGTTTTTGTTTCATTTTGGTGTAGGGTTATTTTGGTTCTAGTTTGTCTATTTCTATGTTGGGGTAATGGTTCCCAATTAGAGGCAGCTGTGTGTCGTTGTCTCTAATTGGGAACCATATATATGTTTGGGGTTTTCTATAGTATTTTGTGGGTTATTGTTTGTACATAGCTTGGTTAGTTCACATGTTATGTTCAGCTTCACGATCTTTGTTACGTTCGTTTTGTTACTTTTGTCCCAGTTACGTTGTTAATTAAACATGTATACTGGATACCTCGCTGCGCCTTGGTCTGTCCCGCATGAAGATCGTGACACTTTTATAATTGTAATCAAAGAGATTTGAGTTAGACTTGATCCCTTTGTCTAACCAGATTTAAATGGTTGATACAGTATAATTATGTCAGAGTTGGTTTGCACTGTGCTGTATTGAGAAAGCTCAGTTTAGTTTCTCTTAAACAAAATGGCCAGATTTGTCGTGTATTGATGGATCGAGAGAGCAACAAGTACTCAGACAGGTTATAGAAGATTGAGTGAGACAGGTTATAGAGGATTGAATGAGACAGGTTATAGAGGATGGAGCGAGACTGTTTATGGAAGATTGAGTGATATCGGTTATGGATGATTGAGTGAGACACTATGAAGGTTTGAGTGAGACATGGTATAGAGGTTTGAGTGATACAGGTTATAGAGGATTGAGTTAGACAGGTTATGGAAGATGGAATGATATCGGTTATGGATGATTGAGTGAGACATTATGAAGGTTTGAGTGAGACAGGTTATAGAGGTTTGAGTGAGCATCAGTGCAGTCTAATGATGTGCTTGCTGTACCCAGTTGCTAAGCAACCTTGCCTGCTTCGCTGAAGCCATGCTATCCCATTAGAAACATCACGTCACTAGAGGGAAGGAGGGATGGGTGGAGGAGGGAGGAATGGGTATGATGGACTTTTATTGTAAGGACTTTTATTGCTTATTGTAAGCACCCACCTATTTCCAGGCCTACATCTCATGTTGAAAGGTTTCCCAAGTTTTCTCCCACATACACTTCCAGGTGCGGACAAAGTATCTAGCCTGCATTCCCTGGTTGTCAGCTTATCTCAAGACAAATAAGCTTGATTCTAGCTAAGACAGTACAGTATGGACATTGTCAGACTGCTTCTCCAATAGAAATCCCCATCGTTTGTAGGCGATGTCATGGCGATGTTGGCTAGCTAAGCTCATGCGTAGAAACACATCATCGGGTCTAACGGTCGTCTCGCATCAAACTGTGCATGTGCAAATCAAAGGCAGCGTGTCAGTTTGTCACTTTCACGAGAGAATCTGCTGCTTCCCTAGCCTGACAGACAGCAGTTTGGTTTTGCAGGAGAGGAGAGAGAAACTCAGCTGTCATCAGCGCTAAAAACTCAGCCTTCGACATCGCCCACTGCTGTTCACTATTCCTCCCTCTCCTCCCTCTGTCCTCTCCCAGGGAGCATTTCCCAGGGAGCATTTTCTGCTGTGAATCACAAAAAAAGGTCTTGTTAAATCAAGCATTACCTCTCGAGATCCCAGGAGAGAGCTGTTGTTGTACTACCATTGTTGTTCCGGCATCACCGCAGTGCGCAAACAACTTATGTTTTAGAGCACTAAAGGATACACACTTCAATCCTGAGGAGAGGAGTGTGTGAGTTATTGAGCACAGAAATGAATGGTAATAGTTACAGTACAGAACAACAGTGACCTATACAGTACATATACAGGATTACTTCCTTATCCCTAGTATCTCCCTATAGTGGTCTGAATTATGGAGGAGATGGTTGAGAGAGAAGAGAAGGGGAGAGGAAAGAGCAGAAACTAATGGTAGTGTACACTAACATACATGTAACAATTAATGAACAACATGCTATTGGGTGGTGAACATTACAGTGCTACACTCCAGTGTGTGTGACAAACTACAGTAGTGTGGTGGAGAAGTTGTGGGGTAAACTAACTAGGTCTCAAACTCTCAGCTTTACTCTGAAACCTCACCTCACCTCATCTCTCTCTCTCTCTCTCTCTCTCTCTCTCTCTCTCTCTCTCTCTCTCTCTCTCTCTCTCTCTCTCTCTCTCTCTCTCACTCTCATTGTCTGTATTGACATTATCCCAATAATCCCTCTCCTCCTTCTCCCTCCCGTTCTCTTTCTTTGTGCATTTGGAATGTTTTGAGATACAGCAATATGTTCATGGTCTGCTCGGCTAAATGACTATATAATGTAAGGCAGTGAATGTCTAAAATATGTATAATGTCTGATTATGCTGCTGCCAGTTATAGCCTACAGTTATAGCCTACAGTTAAAGCCTACAATTATAGCCTACAGTTATAGCCTACAGTTATAGCCTACTGTTATAGCCTACAGTTATAGCCTACAGTTATAGGGTACATCTTATTATGTGTTCTTGCCAAGGGTTTGTTTGTTTTGCACAGTTTCCACCCCTAAATGATCATCTAATAGTAGTAAATTAATAGGTCCAAAGGAGTAATAATGTGATCCACTGCATTGAATAGATATGTATGAATGTCCAATCTCTTTCTCTCTGCCTGTTCAAGCAAACGCTTAATTTCCTTTCGCATCTGTCATCAATTAGGAGGAATTAGTTCATCTGAAGAGGGTTAGGGCTTCAAAGAGAAAATCCACTCTACTATGTCTGCCACGATTTGATAAATTTCAGTACAAGATGATTGTCTTTCCGACTATTATTATTATTTATTATTTATGATCTTTACAATCTAGGCTACATGGGCTGTTCTCACAGGCAGCTCAATTCAGATCTTTTTTTCACTAATTGATCTTTTGACCAATCAGCTCTGAAAAAGATCTGATGTGATTGGTCAACAGGCCAATTAGTGGAAAAAAAGATCAGAATTGGGCTGCTTGTGTAAATGCAGTCTTAATGAATACCACCGCATTGCCTTTTAGAAGGCCAGTACATGATAATTACCATCAGAATAACCAGCCTGACAGGCTCTATCTGTTCAATGTGACACACTCAGTGCACCACTCCTCATGTTTATTTAATGAGGGTAAATGTTGTGTGCTTGTATGACTGATGCTGAATATGTTTGCCTCTCATTAGAGTGCTGTGCTGTCAGGGCTTGGTAATGTTTCTCTGCGCTGTGTGTGGTTACTGTACTATACTGTAGTTCTAATGCCTAACCTAATACGTTACACACATACAGTTGAAGTCGGAAGTTTACATACACCTTAGCCAAATACATTTAAACTCAGTTTTTCACAATTCCTGACATTTAATACTAGTAAAACTTCCCTGTCTTAGGTCAGTTAGGATCACCACTTTATTTTAAGAATGTGAAATGTCAGAATAATAGTAGAGAGAATAATTTTTTTCAGCTGTTATTTCTTTCATCACATTCCCAGTGGGTCAGACGTTTACATACACTCAATAGGTATTTGGTAGCATTGCCTTTAAATTGTTTAACTTGGGTCAAATGTTTCGGGTAGCCTTCCACAAGTTTCCGCCAATAAGTTGGGTGAATGTTGGCCCATTCCTCCTGACAGAGCTGGTGTAACTGAGTCAGTTTTGTAGGTCTCCTTGCTCGCCCACGGTTTTTCAGTTCTGCCCACACATTTTCTATAGGATTGAGGTCAGGGCTTTGTGATGGCCACTCCAATACCTTGACTTTGTTGTTGTTAAGCCATTTTGCCACAACTTTGGAAGTATGCTTGGGGTCATTGTCCATCTGGAAGACATATCTACATAATTTTCCTTTCCTCATGATGCCATCTATTTTGTGAACTGCACCAGTCCCTCCCGCCACAAAGCACCCCCCACAACATGATGCTGCCACCCCCGTGCTTCACGTTGGGATGGTGTTTCTTTGGGCATGCAAGCCTCCCCCTTTTTCCTCCATACCTGACGATGGTCATTATGGCCAAACCGTTCTATTTTTGTTTCATCAGACCAGAAGACATTTCTCCAAAAAGTATGATCTTTGTCCCCATGTACAGTTGAAAACCGTAGTCGGGGTTTTTTATGGCGGTTTTGGAGCAGTGGCTTCTTCCTTGCTGAGCGGCCTTTCAGGTTATGTCGATATAGAACTCATTTTACTGTGGATATAGATACTTTTGTACCTGTTTCCTCCAGCATCTTCACAAGGTCCTTTGCTGTTTTTCTGGGATTGATTTGCACTTTTCACACCAAAGTACGTTCATCTCTAGGAGACAGAACGCGTCTCCTTCCTAAGCGGTATGACGGCTGCGTGGTCCCATGGTGTTTATACTTGTGTACTATTGTTTGTACAGATGAATGTGGTACCTTCAGGAGTTTGGAAATTGCTCCCAAGGATAAACCAGACTTGTGGAGGTCTACAATTTTTCTGAGGTCTTGGCTGATTTCTTTTGATTTTCCCATGATTTCAAGCAAAGAGGCAGTGAGTTTGAAGGTAGGCATTGAAATACATTCACAGGTACACCTCCAATTGACTCAAATGATGTCAGTTAGCCTATCAGAAGCCTCTAAAGCCATGACATAATTTTCTGGAATTTTCCAAGCTGTTTAAAGGCACGGTCAACTTAGTGTATGACCCACTGGAATTGTGATACAGTGAATTATAAGTGAAATAATCTGTCTGTAAACAATTGTTGGAAAAATTACTTGTGTCAAGCACAAAGTAGATGTCCTAACCGACTTGCCAAAACTATAGTTTGTTAACAAGAAATGTGTGGAGGGGTTGAAAAACGAGTTTTAATGACTCCAACCTAAGTGTATGTAAACTTCCGATTTCAACTGTAGATATGGATCTGTTGGTTTTGCATTTAGATAGAAAGGTAGTTTTATAGCTTAATGGGAATTGTTCCAGTTAGACATCTTCCTTGACTGTTACATTACGTTGCCAGAGTGCGTCATCATATTGCTCATCATCATAAGCAGTGCATGTTATGATGATTCTCCTGAGCCTCTTCCTGAGTCTCTGATGCAGCAGACAGCAGGCATTGTGATTCTTGTCTTTGATATGATCTGTTGAGCAGAGCCAGCCATGACACTGCGCTGCTGTACTTTTAGAGAGGGGGACTGGTTGTGCTGCTCTCGGGACCAAGCAGAGTGAAGGAATAATAAAAGTGGAGAGATACAAATGGAATCTCTTCTTCTTCTGTTCTTCTTTCAGATCGTGGCTCCCCATCTCCAGTCCCCAGCCTGTTAGGGTTCTGTGTGTGAAATGAACTCACCAAGGGTCTGCTGTTGTTGAACAACCAACACAATCAGGAAATCAGAGCAGCAGATATCCTCTTGTCAAGTTAATTTAACATTTTTGATGTGCTGTTTGTCTGAACAGAGAGAGAGAGAGAGAGAGAGTGCAAAAAGTGTTTGTCTCTGTTGTATGAGGCACATGCCAGCAGATTGTCCAGACTGGTGTGCGTTTGGTGCGTGTGTCCGTGCACCTGTGTGGGTGTGTATTTACAGTATCTATGTGTGTGTGCTGGCTATGGATTTTTTCAAGTCTGCTGCTAGGCCCAATATTGGTCTGGATGTGCTATCATATCAACACATGAGACAGAGACAAAGCGGCGTGCGGATAAACACATTGAAGATGGTGTTGTCTGTTGGGGAATAATTCACTGCCCACCTCTCCACAGTGGCTGTAGAGGCTTCAGACTCCCTTGCCTTTGTATACACTCGAGACGTTGTCTTATCTGCTCTTGAAAGCATTCGCTAGCAGATAGGAAAAGGGGGGTTTGTTTTGAGCCACTGCTGATACCAGAGAGAGAGAGACTTTTACAATGGTGTACACATCACAGACAAACTGAAATGGTCCACTCACACAGACAGTGTGGTGAAGAAAGTGCAACAGCGCCTCTTCAACCTCAGGTGGCTGAAGAAATTTGGCTTGTCACCCAAAACCCTGACAAACTTTTACAGATGCACAATCGAGAGCATCCTGTCGGGCTGTATCACAGCCTGGTACGGCAACTGCACCGCCCTGATTTGATTTGAATGTGAGACAGTGGAATTGACAGCGGTTCTTTCTACCCTAGAGCCCTGAGCGACAGAATGGTTCCAAAGCTATTAGAAAATTATGAGATACTTAGAGCTGGTCATGGTTGATCCTATCTGATCTCGCTCCCTCTCTCTATCCACATACATCTGTGAGCGGCAGCTTCATTGCAGTTTGTCTCGTGTCCCTGGGTATGAATCATGAGCCATGATTATTCATCGTTGTCCTACACAACCTTTTCTAACTGCCAATGATGTGTTCTTTGTAGAAATGATCACCCCCTTCTATGTCTGCCTCTGTGACGCCCTCGCTGCTATACCATTCATACATTAGACAGACGGAGCTGTTAGTCTGCTTGCCTCCAGACACATTGTTGAACAGCAGCTGTAGTATTGCTTACTTTAGGCCAATGAGGAGCAGCTTCCAAATGCTCACTAACAGGGATGTAAACAAATGTGTGTACAACATTTCTGAGAAATAAGCTTTTTGTGCGTATGGAACATTTCTGGGATCTTTTATTTCAGCTCATGAAACATGGGACCAACACTACATGTTGCGTTTATATTTTTGTTCAGTGTATTTGAGTCATGCAGCTGGTAAAGGCAGAGCATAGCCATGAAGTGTCCACTTACTTTCTTCTCCTCCTGATTCACCATGGCTGGGATGGAAAGTTGCTTTACCCTCTCTCACTCTCTAGGCAACAGAGAGATGGATACACGTGAGGTGAAATAGCTGGTGTATTTGGTTTACTTTTATTCATAGTACTGTTATTATAGACACGTCTTCTGATTTAGTCAAGGCCTTTCCATGAAGGGTGAATAACAATATGCTGAACGATCCAAATTAATTGAACTCAAAAGAATAATGCATTGCAAGTAGCATTGCTCATAAGGGATTCTACTTTTTAAGCCTAATTAACATACATTCTTATACAGTAGTCATCTTCTGCTTTTGTCATGTGCTGCATCATTTTCCAATATGAATTTATTATATTTCTAGGATCACTTACACTCACTGTTGTTTAGCGTGGTGGATGCTGTTTGGTTCAGTGATATCTGGACAGCTTCTCTGTGTTCACTACCCGGTGAAATGCAAGGCGCCAAATTCAAAATCCAAAAGTTGAATTATTAAACATGCATCAATATACAAGTGTTTCATAGTCATCAAAAGCTCTGCTTCTTGGCAATATCACAGCGTTGTCAGATTTCAAAAAGGCTTTACGGCGAAAGCACCACATTTGAAACGTGAAGAGAACTCATTCAACTTATACCTATAAACTTGTCCAAGAACAATCAAACATAATTTTAAATGTATCCTTAGGAACACTTTTATGTATAAATAGTATAATATTTCAACCGGAATATAAACTGGGCTATAAGAAAGGAAAAAACCAAAGAGCGCGCCAGCCGTGAACGCGCATTTACTTCTATTGACATCTGTGTGGCCACTTCCTTACTCGTCTTCTTCTATGCTCTAAAAGCATCTAAAAAGAATCAGAACACTTTCTCGAGACTGTTGACATCCAGAGGAAGCAATAGGTACTGCATTCATATGCCCTTATATGGGCATTTTCATAAAGGAGGTGTTCTAAATGAGGCAATGTGTCAATCAAAACCACTTTTTCTAGGACAGGAATTCCTCGGGTTTTCGCCTGCCATATCCGTTCTGTTATACTCACAGACAAGATGTTAACACTTAGAAAATTCAGAGTGTTTCCTATCCAATGGTACTAAATATGTGCATATCCTATTTTCTAGGCCTGAATGGGAGGCATTTTACTTTGGGCACGCCAGGCACTCCAAAACGGTCACCTCGTGCGCTGCTCCCAAAGAAGTTAAGTGATATCTGGACAGCTCCTCTGTGCTTAGCGCGGTGGATGCTGTATGGTTCAGGGTTAACTGGACAGCTTCTCTGTGTTTAGCGTGGTGGATGCTGTATGGTTCAGTGATATCTGAACAGCTTCTCTGTGTTTAGAGTGGTGGATGCTGTATGGTTCAGTGATATCTGGACAGCTTTTCTGTATTTAGAGTGGTGGATGCTGTATGGTTCAGTGATATCTGGACAGTTTCTCTGTGCTTGGCGTGGTGGGTGCTGAATGGTTCAGGGTTATCTGGACAGCGTCTCTGTGTTTAGCGTGGTGGATGCTGTATGGTTCAGGGTTATCTGGACAGCGTCTCTGTGTTTAGAGTGGTGGATGCTGTATGGTTAAGTGATATCTGGACAGCTCCTCTGTGCTTAGCGCGGTGGATGCTGTATGGTTCAGGGTTATCTGGACAGCGTCTCTGTGTTTAGTGTAGTGGATGCTGTATGGTTCAGGGTTATCTGGACAGCTCCTCTGTGCTTAGCACGGTGGATGCTGTATAGTTCAGGGTTATCTGGACAGCGTCTCTGTGTTTAGCGTGGTGGATGCTGTATGGTTCAGGGTTATCTGGACAGCGTCTCTGTGTTTAGCGTGGTGGATGCTGTATGGTTCAGGGTTATCTGGACAGCGTCTCTGTGTTTAGCGTGGTGGATGCTGTATGGTTAAGTGATATCTGGACAGCTCCTCTGTGCTTAGCGCGGTGGATGCTGTATGGTTCAGGGTTATCTGGACAGCGTCTCTGTGTTTAGCGTGGTGGATGCTGTATGGTTCAGGGTTATCTGGACAGCTCCTCTGTGCTTAGCGCGGTAGATGGTGTATGGTGCAATGATATCTGGACCTGCTCCCAGCACAGAGATGAGTGGAGCTTGATTAGTTAAGCAGGCCTCCACAGTGTCTGGGTGATCACACACACACTCACACACACTCACTAATGAACACGCAGCGCACTTATACTATTGCTTGGCCCCAGACTAACGGCCTTTTCTGCCTGGCGGGTTTAACTACTTCATTGTGTTCTGTCAAGTTGAGCCTTCTGAAACCTCTGTTTCTGTTTGATGGTTTTCCAAGGGGAGTCGCAGTCAGAAGAACAGAACAGGTATAATCAAACACGTGCTTGGTTTTGTTCCAAAGAGAGAGATATGTTTTTAAGTTGTTGCATTCCTGTGTTGAGGAGTGAAGAGGGTCAGGGTGGATGCTGTATGGTTCAGTGATATCTGAACAGCTTCTCTGTGTTTAGAGTGGTGGATGCTGTATGGTTCAGTGATATCTGGACAGCTTTTCTGTATTTAGAGTGGTGGATGCTGTATGGTTCAGTGATATCTGGACAGTTTCTCTGTGCTTGGCGTGGTGGGTGCTGAATGGTTCAGGGTTATCTGGACAGCGTCTCTGTGTTTAGCGTGGTGGATGCTGTATGGTTCAGGGTTATCTGGACAGCGTCTCTGTGTTTAGAGTGGTGGATGCTGTATGGTTAAGTGATATCTGGACAGCTCCTCTGTGCTTAGCTGTGGATGCTGTATGGTTCAGGGTTATCTGGACAGCGTCTCTGTGTTTAGTGTAGTGGATGCTGTATGGTTCAGGGTTATCTGGACAGCTCCTCTGTGCTTAGCACGGTGGATGCTGTATAGTTCAGGGTTATCTGGACAGCGTCTCTGTGTTTAGCGTGGTGGATGCTGTATGGTTCAGGGTTATCTGGACAGCGTCTCTGTGTTTAGCGTGGTGGATGCTGTATGGTTCAGGGTTATCTGGACAGCGTCTCTGTGTTTAGCGTGGTGGATGCTGTATGGTTAAGTGATATCTGGACAGCTCCTCTGTGCTTAGCGCGGTGGATGCTGTATGGTTCAGGGTTATCTGGACAGCGTCTCTGTGTTTAGCGTGGTGGATGCTGTATGGTTCAGGGTTATCTGGACAGCTCCTCTGTGCTTAGCGGTAGATGGTGTATGGTGCAATGATATCTGGACCTGCTCCCAGCACAGAGATGAGTGGAGCTTGATTAGTTAAGCAGGCCTCCACAGTGTCTGGGTGATCACACACACACTCACACACACTCACTAATGAACACGCAGCGCACTTATACTATTGCTTGGCCCCAGACTAACGGCCTTTTCTGCCTGGCGGGTTTAACTACTTCATTGTGTTCTGTCAAGTTGAGCCTTCTGAAACCTCTGTTTCTGTTTGATGGTTTTCCAAGGGGAGTCGCAGTCAGAAGAACAGAACAGGTATAATCAAACACGTGCTTGGTTTTGTTCCAAAGAGAGAGATATGTTTTTAAGTTGTTGCATTCCTGTGTTGAGGAGTGAAGAGGGTCAGGGCAAAATGTGTGATTTATATGGAGATACCGAAGTTAACACAAGTTTAAAGGTGACTGGAAGTTTATAATTCCGTCTTTACTATCAGCAATGGTCCTATTTTACAGCAGGAGGTAAAAGCACTACAAATCCACATTCACCATTTTATACTGGGAGACTTGTTCAACAGAATTTGTTTGAAGTTAACAGCTAGTTTGGCGAAGAAGTGTTTTCCCTCCTAATACTGTTTTATTCCAGACTCAAGCATTAGGCTAGGTAATCATTTGCTTTTCATTTTTCTACCAAACATTTCCAATCCTCAACTGGCAGTGTATGTATAGTCTTTTCAATTTCACATGTATCTCAGCCCTTCACAGGAGTGAAACACGTTGTGAAGTCTATTGAGCATGAAACTGATTGGGGTGTATTTTAGACATCATATTATATGTTCTTAAATCTGGCATATAATCTGGATCCTGGAATTTGTTCTGCCATTGTTAAAGCTGGAATCCTTAATGGTGAAACTGCCACATTCGATTGTGATATCACAACAACAAAGTAGTTACCGCAGACACAGCTTTTCCCCCTCTGACATTGCACGCATGAGAGAACAGCAGAATGTGTCCTGCGATGGTCAGTGCTCCTCGCCTCCGCTTCATCAACAAAATAATAACAACGGTTGTGGAGCGGACAGTGGCACTGTTTCCCTTACAGCGAATTCCCTATTTTACTTAATGTTTTTGTACTTTTTAACCCTTTTTATCCTCAATTGGTTGTTACAGTCTTTTCCCATCGCTGCAACTTCCATACGGACTCGGGAGAGACGAAGGTCGAGAGCCATGCATCCTCCGAACACAACCCGGTCCATCCGTACTGCTTCTTGATACACTGCTCACTTAACCCGGAAGCCAGCCGCACCAATGTGTCGGAGGAAACACCGTACAGCTGGCGACCAAAGTCAGCATGCATGCGCCCGTCCGGCACAAGGAGTCGCTAGAGCGCGATGGGACAAGGAGATCCCGGCCGACCAAACCCTCCGGACTACTCTGGGCCAATTGTACACCACCTCATGGGTCTACCGGTCGCGCCCGGCTGCAACACAGCCTGGGATCAAACCGGGTCTGTAGTGATGCCTCTAGCACTGCGATGGAGTGCCTTAGACCACTGCGCCACTCGGGAGGCTGCGGATTCCATCTTTTAGATAACATGCACAACGGATAGTCTTTAAAAATAAATCACAACAGATTCTTAAGAGGCTTAGAACCACACATCACACTAACAATGACAATGCATGTCTTGTTGCATTATTTGTGTTGGATGAGAGAGGAAGACAAAGGAGAACATGATTAGTTGATGCATGCAGCATTTGTTTGTTTTTCTGTGAGGGAAATTAGGCTTTGTTGTGAAGGTAATGGTTCAGTGAATCAGAGCTAACACTCCCACCAAACCCATTATCCTCATCAACCTACCCATTCTGGAACTCTGTCACTTGAGTTGACAGTTTATAATGTCTGTCTGTTGGCTCTGCGACTGGATCGCCACACTGAAGTGTCATCAGAGCTGCCCCACTCACTCCTTATTGGACCGTATTACATGAGTGGCTCCTCCTGCTGCTACTACAAGCCTGGAACAAAATGAGTCCCCTTACAGATAATTTAATTGATTTGTTTAGTCAGTTTAGCTTGGATATCTCCAGTACAGTACACTACACAGCCTCTTAGTGGCAGATTAGTTGTTATATTGATCCCGCAGTCAAACTGTATAACCCCATCTGGTTGGAAAATACAATTTTACATTCCTTTACAACTGAATTAGGAGAAACTCAAATGGATTCTCTAATTGTGTCTTATCATTAGAGGGGCTGCTTAGCTTCGTTTCTGATCCCCCTCTTCTGAACTAACTTAACCCCCCTCTGAACTGACTTAACCCGCCTCCTCTGAACTGTCTTAACCCCCTCCTCTGAACTGTCTTAACCCACCTCCTCTGAACTGTCTTAACCCCCAACTGTCTTAACACCCCCTAAATTGACTTAACCCCCTGAAGTGACTTAAACCCTCGCTCCTCTGAACTGATGTAAACCCCGCTCCTTTGAACTGACTTTAACCCCGCCTCGAACTGTCTTAACCCCGAACTGTCTTAACCTCCCTCCTCTGAACTGACTTTACCCCCCCCCTCTGAACTGTGGTTGGAAAATAGCACACAATACAGGAAATGTGAGGGCTGGTGTATTGGTTATTGGTTTTTTTGGTTATTGGAGTATAGTGTAGGTGTAAGTGCCCACTGTTTTACCAGGGGATGTGGGTGTGTTGACAGGGTGAACTTTAATGACTGTATTTTTTAGTGACAGAGACATGGTTGTTGCGTTCATTCATTTCCAGTCCTGTGGCCTTCACCAAGTAAGATCCTAAGTGAATGTCTTTCATTAAAATGACATTCTTTAAGACAATACAATATTTCATAAGGCCTTATTTTGATGACCTAGTTTTACCTTAATACAGTGGCCTAAAACTCATGGTTTACAGGCCACATAAGCTTGCAAGTCACATTATGTTGGCTTGCAAAGTGATGTGTAATTCCTAATGGAATCCAGCCAGAGTGGGGATATCTAACATTTTGAATTTGATTCACCCGCAACCTGAATTCAGAATGACCGCCAGGGTTAGGAAGTCTAAGATATGAGACTACCTGAACCATTTAGACTGGAATAACCATTTCAGTAACGGGTGCAATAAATCCAAGTAAAAGATTGGATTAGTTTAGAAAAATGTATGTTATTTATATTTGAGTAGTATAAGATTAATGAATCAATCAATGCAAAAACATAGATAGTAAAACAAACAACTCTAAAAATCAACCTGCAATAGAGCATGCTGGGAAATATGATAATGATGGACGTGGTTTTGGTTCAACCCTGGTTCTTAACACCAACACTGGGGTTATTTTACACCAATGAGTGTTAATTTAACACTTACAGATGTAATTGTATCCCTGAATCAGCACTAGAAATGTGACACTGAAAAATCAACACTAGGTAACACTTGCCAATTTGCTGTGTGTGTGAGTGTCCTAATCCTCAGCCGTGCTCTAATAGATATGTGGTTAATCACAGACAGGCAGCGTGGTGCTCTTCTATCCTTAGCCTATGAGACTCTCCTGTGACAGTATGTTTAAGTGTAATGCGTCGTTAGTGCTTAACTACCCACAGTGGGCCTCTGTAGGGGAGAAGAACAGCCTCTCTTAGTACGGCTCACTGGAGAACACAGATACAATAGCTACTTCCTAACTGGCATTTGTAAATGTGAATTTGTTATCTATTTTTAAGCATAGCTTTCATGATCATCATAATGAGCTCTCTTTATCAGGTGTAGAGGCTTATTTTGTCAGGATTATGTATTTAAATGAATGTAATTGCTTTTGGTACACTCCAGCGACAAGATAATAATAAATACTTTATTTGTTTCAGCATAGTTGTCACCTCTCCCCTTCTCCCCTGCACTGTACTTTTGTGGCTGGAGTTGTATTTTTCAAATTGTCAAATAAAGACCTAGCTATCGGTCTATTCTCCGCTCTCTGTCGCTTGAAAGACTTGACCCTGAACTACTTTGTTTCAGCAAAATGGAGGGTTTACCTCCCGTCTTCTCTTTCTTTCTTTACAGAATATACAGTGCCTTCAGAAAGTATTCAGACCCCTTTACTTTGTCCACATTCTGTTATGTTACAGCCTTATTCTAAAATTGATTCAATCGTTTTTTTCCTCATCAATCTACACACAATACCCCATAATGACAAATATCACATTTACATAAGTATTCAGACCCTTTACTCAGTTCTTTGTTGAAGCATTTTTGGCAGCGATTACAGCATTGAGTCTTCTTGGGTATGACACTACAAGCTTAGCACACCTGTATTTGGGGAGTTTCTCCCATTCTTCTCTGCAGATCCTCTCAAGCTCTGTCAGGTTGGAGTGTTGTTGCACAGCTATTTTCAGGTCTCTCCAGAGATGTTCAATGTGGTTCAAGTCTGGGCTCTGCCTGGGCCACTCAAGGACATTCAGACACTTGTCCCGAAGCCACTCCGGCGTTGTCTTGGCTGTGTGCTTAGGGTCGTTGTCCTGTTGGAAAGTGAACCTTCACCCCAGTCTGAGGTCCTGAGTGCTCTGGAGCCGGTTTTCATCAAGGATCTCTCTGTACTTTGCTCTGTTCATCTTTGCCTCGATCCTGAGTAGTCTCCCAGTCCTTGACACTGAAAAACATCCCCACAGCATGATGCTGCCACCACCATAGGGAAGGTGCCAGGTTTCCTCCAGATGTGACGCTTGGCATTCAGGCCAAAGAGTTCAATCTTGGTTTCACCAGACCAGAGAACCTTGTTTCTCATGGTCTGAGAGTCTTTATGTGCCTTTTGGCAAACCCCAAATGGGCTGTCATGTGCCTTTTACTGAAGAGTGGCTTCCGTCTGGCAACTCTACCATAACTGCCTGATTGGTGGAGTGCTGCAGTGACGGTTGTTCTTCTGGTAGGTTCTCCCATCTCTACAGAGGAACTCTAGAGCTCTGTCAGAGTGATCATCGGGTTGTTGGTAACCTCCCTGACCAAGGCCCTTCTCCCCCGATTGCTCAGTTTGGCCAGGTGGACAGTTCTAGGAAGAGTCTTGGTGGTTCCAAACTTCTCCCATTTAAGAATGATGGAGGCCACTGTGTTCTTGGGGATCTTCAATGCTGCAGAAATGTTTTTGTACCCTTCCCCAGATTTGTGCCTCGACACAATTCTGTCTTGGAACTCTTCGGACAATTCCTTCGACCTCATGGCTTGGTTTTTGCTCTGACATGCACTGTCAACTGTGGGAACTTATATAGACAGGTGTGTGCCTTTCCAAATCATGTCCAATCAATTGAATTTACCACAGGTGGACTCCAATCAAGTTGTTGAAACATCTCAAGGATGATCAGTGGAAACAGGATGCACCTGAGCTCAACTTCAAGTTTCATAGCAAAGGGTGTAAATACTTATGTAAAAAAGGTATTTCTGTTTATTATTTTTAATAAATTAGCAAACATTTCTAACAACCTGTTTTCTGAGGATTTTTTTTTTTTAATCAATTTTAGAATAAGGCTGTAACGTAACAAAATGTGGAAAAAGTCAAGAAGTCTGAATACTGTCCTATGGCACTATTTTGTTTTAGTGAAGCATTTCGTTTTTAGTGTCACAAAGTTGTCCCCTCAGAAGAAGTCTACTTTGTTTCAGTCTCATTTTCACCTCACCTCTCCTCTGCTCCCCTCTCTCCTTTAACAGACAAGACTTGTTTGAAGTACTTTGTTACAGTGTAACAGAGTTGTCATCTCAACTCTCCCCTCTTCCTCTCCAGAAGGACCTGTCCATGAAGCCCCAGGAGTGCAGGGAGAACCAGGAGAACCATGAGGAGAACCAGGCGGGGCCCCCTCTGCACAAGAAGAAGCCCCCCAGGGTCCCTAACGGATTCAGCCTGGACTCCCGCAAAGCCCACAACAACCACCTTAACAACCACCACAACAACCATAGCAACCATCACCAGCACTCTGACCAGGAGAACAACAACCCACGCCTGGGTCCTCACACCAATGGCAAGAAGAAGAACAAGAACAGCTTGCAGAAGAAACACAGGCCAGTCAGTACACTGTTTATTACTGGTTATACACTACACTATCTCCTCTCCACTCAGTTCCACCTCTCCTCAAGCAGCATTTTTGGTAGGCTGGTCTCAGATCAGGTATTGTGGAGTTGAGACCAGGCTAGCGCGTTTAGGTCTCAGGTTGGCATATTGGGTTTTGTCTGCACACTGCAATGGTAAATGGAAACACCCATTTAGTTTTATCCTCTTGAATGTGGAAGAGGAAGTGTTTGAGTGTGTGTTCAGTCTTCTGTCTTTCGCTTTGTTTATAAGAGCCGGTTGAATTATCAGTCATGTGTTTGATAAGGATGAAGAAGGGATTGAATGGTGGGGTTTTTGTACTATGTTTGGAGAGTGATTTACATCTAGATTGCCCTGATTTCAAACAGATAGAGAATAATAGGCTACAGTACTGCAGAATCTGTTGCAGGCTGTAAGCACCTCTCGATAGCAGGTTTGTAAAAAGATTATACAATGTTACATTCCATTCCAACTGAATTAGGAGAAACTCAAATGGATTCTCTAATTGTGTCTTATCATTATAGGGGCTGCTTGGCTTCGTTTCTGATCTTTACCCCCTCCTCTGAACTGACTTTACCCCCTCCTCTGAACTGACTTTACCCCCTCCTCTCAACTGACTGTAACCCTCTCCTCTCAACTGACTGTAACACCCTCCTCCGAACTGACTGTAACCCCCTCTCAACTGACCTCAACCCCCCTCCTCTCAACTGACTGTAACCCCTTCCTCTCAACTGACTGTAACCCCTCTCAACTGACTGTAACCTCCTCTCAACTGACCTCAACCCCCTCCTCTCACCGACCTCAACCCCCCTCCTCTCAACTGACTGTAACCCCTCCTCTCAACTGACCTCAACCCCCCTCCTCTCAACTGACCTCAGCCCCCTCCTCTCAACTGACTTAACTCCTCAGTTTAGAGGAGGGGGTTAAGTCAGTTGAGAGGAGGGGGAGGAGGGGGTTGAGGTCAGTTGAGAGGAGGGGGTTGATGTCAGTTGAGAGGAGGGGGTTGAGGTCAGTTGAGAGGAGGGGGTTGAGGTCAGTTGAGAGGAGGGGGTTGATGTCAGTTGAGAGGAGGGGGTTGATGTCAGTTGAGAGGAGGGGGTTGAGGTCAGTTGAGAGGAGGCGGGTTGATGTCAGTTGAGAGGAGGGGGTTGAGGTCAGTTGAGAAGAGGGGGGTTGAGGTCAGTTGAGAGGAGGGGGGTTGAGGTCAGTTGAGAGGAGGGGGGTTGAAGTCAGTTGAGAGGAGACTAATGACAACCTTTGCTGAGAGGTTTTCATCACACACACACCACCCTGTGTGAGGGGAGGAGAGCAAAGGTTGTCATTAGTCTGTGTCATCCCAGCAGGAGAGAGGTCATTCTTCAGCAGGCTGTTAATCATGTGAGCTCTACCCCCCTGGCTTTACTGAACCCATAGAGAAACTACACAGGGAAGTGATTACATACACACCTAAAGTTCGATCAAGCAACAGTTTAGGGGCCGTAAAGTTGGCATACAGTGGTCAATTTTTGTGCTGTCTGTGTGCCAATTCTGTCAAAAGTCTACCTGTCACAGACACTGTTTTGTTTGTTACACGTGTGTCAATATTTATTATACTCTGACATCTGAGATACCTAGTCCTGGCACTCTGTAAGGGCCTGCAGTAGGTGAAGAGATAGCTCCAGGATGTGTGAAGGTATGTGCCCCGGGGCAATGTACTGTATAATAGACAGATGGTGCCACCTGCCACTCTGAAGGTTGTCTGGCACTTACAGTTGCATGGGAGAAGAGGTGACTGGTTCGAGGGCGTGTGTGTGTTTGCGCGCGTGTGTATTTGTTTGCGCTAAGTCTACTTGGCAGATGGGTGTTATTGGCTCTGATTGTGTGTTAGTCAGGGGAGCTATGACAACAAACTCTGTGACAAGTGAGAGGAGCACAAAGTGGTGTTTAGGGCCAGGGCTGAAGGACTCTCGTCTGCCCTCCCTGCCCATGGCCCTGGGAGCAGCCACTGATTACACACACACACACACACTGTTGGCTGGCACCACGGTACAGCTGCTTCAGTCAGGGTGAAGGGCAAAGGGTGTTGGCATTGTCATCATCCAAGGAAAGGATGCCCTCTAGTCTAGTCAACCCTCCTGCTAAAGACAAGGTCTAAATACATGTTGATGATGATGATCACCCCCCTGAGTTAATACTTGGTGAAAGCACCTTTGGCAGCAATTAAATTATATATTTTACATTTTTATTTTTAATCCTAGCCTCCATCCCCGCAGGAGGCCTCTTGCCTTTTGGTAGGCCGTCATTGTAAATAAAAATGTGTTCTTAACTGACTTGCCTAGTTAAATAAAGTTTAAATAAAATAATTAAATGACAACACAGCATGGTAGAAACACAACGTGGTACCAACAAAACATGGTACAAACATTATTGGGCACAGACAACAGCACAAAGGGCAAGAAGGTAGAAACAGCAATACATCACACAAAGCAGCCACAACTGTCAATAAGTGTCCATGATTGAGTCTTTGAATGAAGAGATTGAGATAAAACTGTCCAGTTTGAGTGTTTGTTGCAGCTCGTTCCAGTCGCTAGCTGCAGCGAACTGAAAAGAGGAGCGACCCAGAGATGTGTGTGCTTTGGGGACCTTTAACAGAATGTGACTGGCAGAACGGGTGTTGTATGTGGAGGATGAGGGCTGCAGTAGATATCTTAGATAGGGGGGAGTGAGGCCTAAGAGGGTTTTATAAATAAGCATCAACCAGTGGGTCTTGCAACGGGTGTACAGAGATGACCAGTTTACAGAGGATTGCTATTACAAGGGGAATGGACACTTATCCAACCAAAGTATCATGCAACAGCTTTCAAGTTCCTTGGTGTCCAAGTCACCAACGAACTATCATGGTCCAAACATACCAAGACAAAGGGCACGACAAAACCTTTTCCCCCTCAGGAGACTGAAAAGATTTAGCATGGGTCCCCAAAAGGTTGAGAGCATCCTGACTGGATCGAGAGCATCCTGACCGGTTGCATCACCGCCTGGTATGGCAACTGCTTGGCATCTGACCGTAAGGCGCTACTGAGGGTAGTGCGAACGGCCCAGTACATCACTGGGGCCAAGCTTCCTGCCATCCAGGACCTATCTAGGTGGTGTCAGAGGAAAGCCCATAAAAATGGTCAGAGACTCCAGTCACCCAAGTTATAGACTGTTTTCTCTGCTACCGCACAGCAAGCCAAGTCTAGGACCAATAGGCTCCTCAACAGCTTTTATCCCCAAGCCATTAAACTGCTGAACAGTTCATAAAAATCGCCAACGGACAATTTACATTGACACCCCCCCTCTTGTACACTGCTGCTACTCGCTGTTTGTTTGTTACCAATGCATAGTCACTTCGCCCCCACCTACGTGTACAGATTACCTCAAATAGCCTGTACCCCTGCACACTGACTCGGTACCGGTACCCTCTGTATATAGCCTCGTTATTTTTATTCTTATTGTGATACTTTTTATTATTACTTTTTATTTTAGCCTACTTGGTAAATATTTTCTTCTTCTTGAACTGCACTGTTGGTTAAGGGTTTGTATGTAAGCATTTCACAGGAAAGTCTACGCATGTGAAAAATAAAGTTTGATTTGATTTATTACATAGATTTTCCCCAAAAAAATCCAGATTTTTTTTTTTTTCCTTGGAAGTTGTGGGGTAGGATTTGTAGATCAATGGGTTAGAACAAAAGGTTAACATTTTGGAAGGGGGTTTAGACTTTTTATAGGCACTGTATGCAAAATGTTTAAGATCACTTTTGTCTTAATCCTCTGTGGCCTCCATTATCCTTTAAACGGAATGAAGACAATCTCCTTCTCCTCACAGAATTATTCTACAGCAGACATATTATCTTTTCACCGCTCCAAAGGCCTATAAATAACTGTTAAGGAATGCCCTCCTGCAAGGTTATGTTGTAATGTGGAGAGTCCTGGTTTATCTCAAGGTTTAATTCTACATGAGTTAGTTAGGCTGGGCAGTAGACAGGGGAAATTAACTGTTATTAGACTGCTGGTGATTTCTACACACATCTAGATAGGAAGGAAGAGGAGAGGAGGGGAGAAGAAGAGAGGAGAGCAGAGATAGTTTGGAGAGGATAGGAGAGCATAGCAGAGATACACTGAACAACAATATAAACATAACATGTAAAGTGTTCGTCCCATGTTTCATGTGCACAAAAAGCTAATTTCTCTCAAATGTTGTTTACATCCCTGTTAGTGAGCATTTCTCCTTTCCCAAGATTATTCATCCACCTGACAGGTGTGGCATATCAAGAAGTTGATTAAACAGAATGAACCCTTACACAGGGGCACCTTGTGCTGGGTACAATAAAAGGCCACTCTAAAATGTTCCTTTTTGTCACACAACACAATGCCACAGATGTCTCAAGTTTTGAGGGACCGTGCAATTGGCATGCTGACTGCAGGGAATGTCCACCAGAGCTATTGCCAGAGAATTTAATGTTTATTTCTCTGCCATAAGCCGCCTCCAACGTTGTTTTAGAGAATTTGACAGTACGTCCAACTGGCCTCACAACCGCAGACCACGTGTAACCACGCCAGCCCAGGACCTCCATATCCAGCTTCTTCAGCTGTGGGATCTTGGGACCAGCCACCCGGGCAGCTGATGAAACTGTGGGTTTGCACAATCAGAGAATTTTTGCACAAACTGTCAAACCGTCTCAGTGAAGCTCATCTGTATGCTTGTCGTCCTCACCAGGGTCTTGACTTGACTGCAGTTCATTGTCGTAACCGACTTCAGTGGGCAAATGTTCACCTTCGATGGCCACTGACTCGCTGGAGAAGTGTGCTCTTCACGGATGAATCCCGGTTTCAACTGTACCGGGCAGATGGCAGACAGTGTGAATGGCGTCGTGTTGGCTAGCGGTTTGCTCATGTCAACGTTATGAACAGAGTGCCCCATGGTGGTGGCAGGGTTATTGTATGGTCAGGCATAAGCTACGGACAGCGAACACAATTGCATTTTATCAATGGCAATTTTAATGCACAGAGATACCGTGACGAGATCCTGAGGCCCATGTCATCCGCCGCCATCACCTCATATTTCAGCATGATAATGCACGGCCCCATTTTGCAAGGATCTGTACACAATTCCTTGAAGCTGAAAATGTCCCAGTGGCCTGCATGTCACCCATTGAGCATGTTAGGGATGCTCTGGATCAACGTGTACAACATAATGTTCCAGTTCCTGCCAATATCCAGCAACTTTGCACAGCCATTGAAGAAGAATGGGACACCATTCCACATGCCACAATCAACAGCCTGATCAACTCTATGCAAAGGAGATGTGTCGCACTGATCCACACCCCCAACCTTTTTAAGGTATCTGTGACCGACAGTCATGTGTATTCCCAGTCATGTGAAATACATAGATAAAGGCCTAATGCATTTATTTCAATTGACTGATTTCCTTATATGAACTGTAACTGAGTAAAATCTTTGAAATTGTTGCATGTTGCGTTGATATATTTTTTCAGTGTAGTTTGGAGAGGAGAGCTAAGGTAGTTGTGAGGATAGCAGATATAGTTTGTATAGAAAAGGAGAGGATAAATGTTTTTTAAGAGGAGAAGAAAGGAGAGGAGATGAGATATTGGTTGCAGAGGAATTCACATCACTCAGAGGTGGTTTTCTGTTTCTATCGTGGAACACACCTCACAGCCAGGTGAATGTTTTCTATATCTGGCTGGCACTGACCCAACTCCCAGAGATTGTAAGCAGAAGGGGAAAAATACAGAAATGTTTGTAACAGCTTCTGACATATTGCTCCGTGCTGAAAGGAAGAGCACAGATAAGCGGGGTATTGTCGGTGTTGAAAATGGATGTGCACAGCCACAAACTGCAAATTGTGGGTTCAGGTATGTGTACATAGTTTATTGCTCCTTCTGTTTTTCCTTGTGAAACGAACCTTGTTTCTGTTGCACACACACACACAGCAGGGGGGTTGAGTATTACTCTGGCTTTGAGCAAACAATGACAGCATGTTTGACTGTACTGTATGTACTGTACTGTAATGGCAGGGCTGCTCACACAGTGCAGCAAACAGGCTCACAGACAGGGACGTAGGCAGGTTTGGAGTTTTAGTGAGGTCCGGAATATCTGGAAGATCATTTACTGTATTTCTAGACAATTTAATAACTCAAAAATGCTATTTGGAGATCAGAAAAAAACAAGCAAAAATTATCCCAGTCATTAATACATTGGTTGTTGCAGCTTCATTCACCTTAGTCGAACTACAAACGCATAGGCTATTAGCTATAAAATTTGCAGCTACACATGAACTCACATTAACTCAGTACCGGGATTATGGAGTGAGATTTGTTTCTTTATTCTGAGTGTCTACCACGATCCGTGTGTATATTCAACATAACTCACAAATAAAACTATGATCTGTGAACATATTAAAGTATTTTGTAAATAAAACCATAATCCGTAAATATGTAAAAATATTTCACAAATTAAACCGTTAATCTGTGAATATGTACAAATATTTAAAGTCACAAATAAATTCATGATCTGTAAATACACTATATATACAATAGTATGTGAACACCCCTTCAAATTAGTGGATTTGGCTATTTCAGCCAAACCCGTTTCTGACAGGTGCATAAAATTTAGCACACAGACATGCAATCTCCATAGACAAACATTTGCTGGAGAATGGCCTTACTGAAGAGCTCAGTGACTTTTAACTTGGCACTGTCATAGGATGCCACCTTTCCAACAAGTCAGTTCTTCAAATTTCTGCCCTGGTCAACTGTAAGTGCTGTTATTGTGAAGTGGAAATGCCTAGGAGCAACAATGGGTCAGCCTCAAAGTGGTAGACCACACTAGTTCACAGAATGGGACCACCGAGTGCTGAAGTGCGTAGCATGTAAAAATCGTCTGTCCTCAGTTGCAACATTCACTACCGAGTTCCAAACTTCCTCTGGAAGCATAGTCAGCACAATAACTGTTCGTCTGGAGCTTCATGAAATGGGTTCCCATGGCCGAGCAGCAACACATAAGCCTAAGATCACCTTGCACAATGCCAAGCGTCGGCTGGAGTGTTTTAGCATGACAATGCCCCGTGCACAAAGCGAGGTCCATACATAAAATGGTTTGTTGAGATCGGTGTGGAGGAACTTGACTGGCCTGCACAGAGCCCTGACCTCAACCCCATCGAACACGTTTGGGATGAATTGGAACGCCGACTGTGAGCCAGGTCTAATCAGCCAACATCAGTACCCGACCTCACTAATGCAAATGTATTTATTTTGGGGGAATTTTTCCCCTTTTTCTCCCCAATTAAGTGATATCCAATTGGTAGTTACAGTCGTGTCCCATCGCTGCAACTCCCCTACGAACTTGGGAGAGGCGAAGGTCGAGAGCCATGCGTCCTCCGGAACACGACCCTGCCAAGCCGTACTGCTTCTTGACACAGCTCGCTTAAACCGGAAGCCAGCCACACCAATGTGTCGGAGGAAACACAGTCCAAATGACGACCACAGTCCGCCACAAGGAGTCGTTAGAACGCGATGGGACAAGGAAATCCTGGCCGGCCAAACCCTCCCCTAACCCGGACGACGCTGGGCCAATTGTGCACTGCATCATGGGTTTACCCGGTCACGGCCGGCTGTGACACAGCCTGGATCGAACTCGGGGCAGCAATGTTCCAACATCTAGTGGAAAGCCTTCCCAGAAGTGGAGGCTGTTATAGCAGCAAAGGGGGGACCAACTCCATATTAATGCCCATGATTTTGGAATGAGATGTTCGACGAACAGGTGTCCACATACTTTTGGTCATGTAGTGTATATATCAACATAGCTCACAAATAAAATTACAATATAAACAAATATAGAACAATTTGTGATCAAATGTTCCAAACTGTGGAATATGCATTTGCGCATTCAAAAAGCTTGTGGATATGTATTGTGCTTTTTACAGATCCACAGAATCTTTTGAATTTTTTTCCACGTCGATGTATTACAATCCACAAATGTGGCTTTAGATGAGTCGGCTATCTCCATTCATTGGGATAATCTTTGTGTCAAGTGATGCTCAGAGTGAAGCAGTTTCTCATTCTGCCATGTCTCATTCAGTTTTTCATTCAGCCATGCAATTGAGATCTTCCCAAGTACTTGAGGACTGTCTGGAGGACTATGTAACGTCTTATTGTAGCCAATAAAATGTGAGCATTAACAGCTCACTGTCCCATTATGAGAACCCGATCATAGACCTCTCCATATTTCCAATAATTGCTTTAAAATGAGACTTGGAAGCTGTCCTCTTAACAATATGGTTCAGGCGGCTATTGTATGCCTACAGTTATTGAAACCTCTTGTATGGGCTCAGGAGGAAGAAATAGAATTGAACTGCATTTATTTGGGTAAAAAAATTAACACAAGATGTACAATGTCTTCCTAGAGGATAGAACTTAAAAGTATTAAGCATTTTTTACATATCAGACCCTTTCAAGATCAATGTATAACTTTATTTGTACTAGAAATCAATTGTTTTTAGCAACAGAGGAACACTTGAGACATAAGACAAATAAAATCCACAAACACAATGATACTGAATAACAATGGGCTAGTACATCAGTCATGGGCTGACAGCCATCAATGTAACAATCAACATTAGCAGCAGCACAAAAGTATAACGATTCACAAAGTTACATAAGTAAAATGCACTGTGCACATCCTTGAATCATCCCGTCAATATAATCAAAAATATGCTGACCAAAATCATCATCAGCAACGTCATCATCACCGTCATCAATATCACCATCACCATCCCCATGTTATGACAACCAAGGACAATGATACCAGTTCTAGACAGACTAGCCTACCTCCTCCTCTTCCCTGTATTCAAAGGGCAATGGCCATAGGGGTAAAGGAGTGTTTGTACAAGTTGGTCATGACATTGGGGAATCCATCCTGTCTGACTGTGCTCACCCTTTACACAATGAGCAAAACATCCGTTAAAGTTATATGCTGAACCACACTACTGACATCTTACCATATTCTTTAGTTCAGCGTTGCCAAAACTCAAATCAGATTAAACTGTATTTGTCACATGCTTCGTAAACAACAGGTGTAGACTAACAGTGAAATGCTTACGGGCCCTTCCCAATAATACAGAGAGGAAAATAGAAAATAATAAAAAGATAATAACACAAGTAATAAATACACAATGCGTAACGATAACCTGGCTATATACTCAAAGGGTGCACATTTCGTTTTTATTTTTTTACTTTACACATTTGATTGAAATAATCAAAGCTTAATTATGAGTTTATTATTTGAATCAGCTGCGTAGTAAACCCCTAAATGTCCACCCCTTGGGGCCCCAATGACCCAGTTAGGGAATCACTGATCTTGGTCCTTAGCCGAGTCAGTAGTCTGATCAAACAACTCAGGAAGGGCCTGAAAAAAACGGGAGCTTGACTAGTAGGGAGTTGCTGTAGGGTCCAAAAGCAGGCCAAGCGGGGTCATGGTTCTAAGTTGACTCAGAATGGACAGCTCCGTGGGAACAGTAGGAATAGAATAATAATATTGAGTTGGATGTCAACTGGGCAGCACACACTACTTGTTACACAGAACAATACATTTGAAATAGCATGTTATTAAGCTATTTGATCAAGCTTATATACAGGATTCACTCAATAAAAAGAGGCAAGAGGACCACATGCTGGAACCCAAGCCAATAGTGCACGGTTGCTGTTCCTGATGACTTGTTAAGTCCTTCCCTGTGTGTGTGAATGGACGCCATGGTGTGTCAATGTGTGTGAATGGACGCCATGGTGTGTCAATGTGTGTGAATGGACGCCATGGTGTGTCAATGTGTGTGAATGGACGCCATGGTGTGTCAATGTGTGTGAATGGACGCCATGGTGTGTCAATGTGTGTGAATGGACGCCATGGTGTGTCAATGTGTGTGAATCGTTGGATGTAGTGTTTCTGCACTTCAGTGTGACAATGTGATACAGTTTTACATATTCATAAGCTTGATCAAGTTGCACAGGTTTACATTAATTGGTAATTTCATACTTCAAAACATTTTCTTCATAACAATTATCAGATTATCTTGAACCATCATCCTAACATGGCCTGTGCATTGTTACACAATTAACCCCTCACATTATTATTGTCAGGTTAATCATTTTTAATGATAAAAGTTCTAACTCCCTTTTATTGAATTGGTAACATTGCCCAGACCCTCAACCCAATGGTGCAACACAATATAGAGAGGGATTAAACTGACAGTGATCAGACAAAGAATGCATGTATTGACTATGAAAAAGCATATTAATAAAAGGTAGCTAAGGATGCACAACAAATGACTTGGCTAGCTAGCAAGCAAGCCTACATTGAGCAGAAAACAGCTAGCTGAATTTCTAAAAACAGTGGTTGTCGAGGGTGCAACAGGCCAGCACCTCAGGAGTAAATGTCAGTTGGCTTTTCATAGCAGATCATTCAGAGTATCTCTACCGCTCCTGCTGTCTCTAGAGAGTTGAAAACAGCAGGTCTGGAACAGATCAGGGTTCCATAACCGCAGGCAGAACAGTTGAAACTGGAGCAGCAGCACGCCAGGTGGACTGGGGACAGCAAGGAGTCATCAGGCCAGGTAGTCCTGAGGAATGGTCCTAAGGCTCAGGTCCTCCGAGAGAGAGAAAGATAGAAAGAGAGAAAAAGAGAGAGAGAATTAGAGAGAGCATACTTAAATTCACACAGGACACCGGATAAGAGAGGAGAAATACTCCAGATATAACAGACTGACCCTTTCCCCCCAACACATAAACTACTGCAGCATAAATACTGGAGGCTGAGACAGGAGGGTTGAGACACTGTGGCCCCATCCGACGATACTCCCGGACATGTTATGAGTATGCTTGTCATCAACAAGGACTAAGGATTTTAGGGGGGATAAAAATAAATGGAATAGAGCTAAGCACAGGCAAAATCCTAGAGGAAAACCTGATTCAATCTGCTTTCCAACAGACACTGGGAGGCAAATTCACCTTTCAGCAGGACAATAACCTAAAACCCAAGGCCAAATATACACTGAGTATACCAAACATTAGGAACACCTTCCTAATATTGAGTTTCACCCCCCCACACCTTTTTTCACTCAGAACAGCCTCAATTTGTTGGGATATGGACTCAAGGTGTCAAAAGCGTTCCACAGGGATGCTGGCCCATGTTGACTTTAATGCTTCCCACAGTTGTGTCAAGTTGGCTGTCCTTTGGGTGGTAAACCATTCTTGATACACTGGAAATTGTTGAGCATGAATAACCTTGCAATGCTGCAGTTTACCCAGAAAGACTCATAGCTGTAATCTCTGTCAAAAATGATTTTAATATGTATTGACTCAGGGGGTTGAATGCTTATGTAATCAAGATATGTTAGTATATATATATATATTCTTTGTCCAAATGTTCAAATTCTTCCACTTTGACATAACAGAGTATTTTGTGTAGGTCGGTGACAAAAAAATCACAACTAAATCCATTTAATACCACCTTGTAACACAACAAAATGTGGGAAAAGACAAGGGATGTGAAGGCACTGTATGTTGAATATACACACAGATCGTGGTAGACATACTTACAGAATAAAGAAACAAATCTCACTCCATACAGGATTAACAACTATAATTTCATATGTATAGAGGGATCTGTTAGTAGATTTTTATTGACAAAAGCAGTTTTGCAGCTAATCTCCTGCAATTCTACATGTTTTGCCATGGGGTGGAAATACAGTTTTTGCAGTTTTAAAAGTAAATTTCCTGTAATTCTACATATTTGTCCATGACTTATGCCATGTTAATATGATATCAGAGAGAGAATGACTAACAAAATCAATGGGAGCCCCCTGGAGGTCAGGCCCCTGGGCACGTGCCGGTCGGTAATTTGGCCATGAATCCTTCAAGTTTAGATTGCTGGCTAGAATAATTAGGCTAATTTGCCAATCAAAAAAATGACATGGGCTAATTGAGAGACTGTCAGTGAGTGACATAAGCCTATAAAAAGAGGAAAACTCCTGATGCACAACCAAGTTTTGTAATTGCACCTTATGTACTATTCTGACTCTCAAAAGTAAGTTGATGTCGCGACTGAGATCCAAATACATTTTTATACTTGTTATTTGAAGACATTACAGTGGCCCGAACCTCAGTGTTCTCATATGTAGCTACGGCCCTCCTCACCCACAGCCCAGCCCAGTAACACCATCTGACTGGAGAGACGTGGCATTCAGCCTGCTGTTTGGGTCTCTCTCTGATGCTCAGTTTGGTCTCTGGCATATCTGCATACCTACTGTACACTACTGGTCAAAAGTTTTAGAACACCTACTCATTCAAGGGTTTTTCTTAATTCTTTTATATTTTCTACATTGTAGAATAATAGTGAAGACATCAAAACTATGAAATAACACATGGAATCATGTAGTAACCAAAAAGTGTTAAACAATTAAAAATATATTCTTCAAAGTAACCACCCTTGATGACAGCTTTGCACACTCTTGGCATTCTCTCAACCAGTTTCACCTGGAATGCTTTTCCAACAGTCTTTAAGTAGTTCCCACATATGCCGAGCACTTGTTGGCTGCTTTTCCTTCACTCTGCCTTCCGACTCATCCCAAACCCTCTTAATTTGGTTGAGGTCGGGGGATTGTGGAGGCCAGGTCATCTGATGCAGCACTCCACCACTCTCCTTTTTCGTAAAATAGCCCTTACACAGCCTGGAGGTGTGTTGGGTCATTGTCCTGTTGAAAAACAAATGATAGTCCCACTAATTATCGCTGCAGAATGCTGTGGTAGCCATGCTTGGTTAAGTGTGCCTTGAATTCTAAATCAGTCACAGACAGTGTCACCAGCAAAGCACCCCCACACCATAACACCTCTTCCTCAATGCTTTACAGTGGGAAATACCCATGCAGAGATTATCCGTTCATCCACACCGCGTCTCACAAAGACATGGCGGTTAGAACCAAAAATGTCAAATTTGGACTCTAGACCAAAGGACACATTTCCACCGGTCTAATGTCCATTGCTTGTGTTTCTTGGCCCAAGCAAGTCTCTTCTTCTTATTGGTGTCCTTTAGCAGTGGTTTCTTTGCAGCAATTCGACCATGAAGGCCTGATTCATGCAGTCTCCCCTGAACAATTGATGTTGAGAAGTGTCTGTTACTTGGGTTGCAATTTCTGAGGCTGGTAACTCTAATGAACTTATCCTCTGCAGCAGAGGTAACTCTGGGTCTTCCATTCCTGTGGCGGTCCTCATGAGAGCCAGTTTTATCATAGCGCTTGATGGTTTTTGCTACTGCACAAGAAACTGTAAAAGTTCTTGAAGTTTTCCGTATTGACTGACCTTCATGTCTTAAAGTAATGATGGACTGTGGTTTCTCTTTGCTTATTTGAGCTGTTCTTGCCATGATATGGACTTGGTCTTTTACCAAATAGGGCTATCTTCTGTATACCCCCCTACCTTGTCACAACACAACTGATTGGCTCAAGCTCATTAAGAAGGAAAGAAATTTCACAAATTAACTTTTAATAAGGCACACCTGTTAATTGAAATTCATTCCATGAAGCTGGTTGAGAGAATGCTAAGAGTGTGCAAAGCTGTCATCAAGACAAAGGGTGGCTATTTGAAGAATCTCAAATATAAAATATATTTGTATTTGTTTAACACTTTTCTGGTTACTACATGATTCCATATGTGTTATTTCATAGTTTTGATGTCTTCACTATTATTCTACAAGTTAGAAAATAGTAAAACTAGAACAAAACCCTTTTGACTGGTAGTGTACATGGGTTGCTGTACATGTCCACAGGCCTGCAGGTGTTTGTGGGTGGGTCTGTATGAGAGAGAGAGAGAGAGAGAGAGAGAGAGAGAGAGAGAGAGAGAGAGAGAGAGAGAGAGAGAGAGAGAGAGAGAGAGAGAGAGAGAGAGAGAGAGAGAGAGAGAGAGAGAGAGAGAATGGTGGGGTGTGGTGGTGTTTGTGTCATTGCCCATGGCACTTTGTTGTGCGGCGGTGGTGAACAGAGGGGCATGCTGAGGCCCATCTGCTCTGGCACCAAAAGAGGAGGGGAGTAAGAGGAAGGGGAACTGGGGGCTGAGCTGTCTCTGCCTCTGGAAGTGTGTGTGTGTGTGTGTGTGTGTGCGCGTGTGCGTGTGTGTGTGTGTGCGCACGCATGTGGACACGGTTGGGAATAAGACTATGCATCCTGGAACATATGGTGCTGATCCAGCGGGGGAACGACCAGTGTGTTCTTCAGTTAGCAGCAGACCTACCCTCTCCAGCCATGAGCCATGAGGTTTCTACTTCAGCTTTGCAAGGCTTTATGGTTCATTTCTGCACTAGTCTGTGCAACGTCAATCACCATCATCCACTTGTACACACGGCCTCTACCTCACCCCTCACTGAGCTGTAGCAGATGTCATTCTCTATCTGAGTGAGTGATGCAGTCTTTTCTATCCCTCACCATCTGGGGTTAAGGCTGACATGACAGTGTTATGACAGCTCAGCACATCCACAGCTCTCTTATTTCTCTGTCTACCCCACTGTCATACCAGAAGGGTGTGTGTGTTCGTTTGTGTGTTGTTGCTTTTCCCCGTGTGTTTCCCGTTACAACTGTTTCCATTTGTTTGATTGCAGCTCAACAACAGACAAATTGGTATTGTATTTAGTGTTTTCCCAGGCTGGTAGTTTGAAAGGGCAGACCCAGGTTGAGCAGTGCCCTGCTCTGCCCTCCCCTGGCCTGTCTTTTAGACAGACAAACAGCTGGCTCACTAAGGAGTGCTTAGCTGGTCCATAGTCACACTGAGGGCGCCTCAGCTTGGAGACAGGTTGAGGTTAAGACCTTTAACGGCCCCTGGATGAGTTCACTGTATCACAGAGGATTGTTGTGCCTAAAGGATAGTATAGCCTAGCTCCCTGTCTGGGAAAGGACTACTATGACATAGGCATAACATAACATTACATAGTGACTTATCATTTTCTAAGCCTTACTTTCTTTACTCTTCTCATGGAGCTACTGGTTGTAAAGGGAATGATATGCTATAACTGCTAATCGCTGTCGTCTCCTAGGTGGGATACTAGTGTGTAAATATTGGAGTAAAGCACTGTAGAATGGGTTTCACTGTGCTTGTCTCTAAATCCGCTGTGCAAAATGTAATATTGTGTTCAATTTCAGCTCGGCAGGGCCACTCTTGATAAGCTTATGCACTAAGCCAATAAATAATTCAAAGAAAAGAAATGTCCAGATTGTCAGATAACATGGCAAATCCGTTCCGGTTCTGAGTAAGTTACGGGCATGGTAATTGTTGCTGTCACAGTCATGATTTGTTGTTCTATTTGTGTCAACATCATGCCTCAAAAACAGCAACAATTTACCTCACTCACTAGTCTGTGTGTCGTTATGCCAGCTCCACATGCTGATGTTTACACAGGCAGACAGAGAAGTGAATGTAATGTAGCTACTGTACACAAGATGGAACAGACGAGAGAGATGTCATTACCAAGAGTTTAGAGCCCCAGCTATCTCTCAGTTGTGTTGATAGGTGTGTCGGAAGGCTTTGTCAACACATGACGACTGGCTATAAAATACACACATAGCTCACAATACTATCCCATACTTCTCTCACACTACATTGTTACTCTGTTATGTGTGTCATAGAGTGTGTATGGGAGTTTAACAGGAGGTTTTGTCAACACACATGATTCACCCCCCACGTTTCACTCTGCTCTCTTGTTATGCAATAATAACACAGAATATGTATGTCTATCATGTTATGCATATCTGTCTCATAGTGTGTATGAGAGCATAGGCTGTGTAATATAAAATGTTGACATAGTGTGTCTCCCTAAAGCCGTACAGTGCGTCTCTCTCAGAGACTGTTCTTTAATGTTCCTCTCCTCTCCCCTAGCAGCAGTTGAAGCCTGTCCTGCTAAGAAACCCTGATGCTGCTTGACAAGTCTAGGCCATCATGTCTTTGCAAATGGCTGTTTTAATTTGATCTACCCCACCTCTCTCTCCGCGTCCTCTCCTTTGCTGAGAAACCTTTGCTTTGAAGTGTCAGTTAGTTTTTCTAAAAGGGGGATCGGCTGGCTCCCAGTGGCATGAATGTTAATACGACTCATTTTCCACTTCTTTTTCCACATTCAAGTCCCTCTGGCTGTCAGCAGCGTTTGTAGCGGCGGGTGGAGCTGTACCGTATGGCGGAGCTTGTTAGCCATGGGGACCAGCGGGCCGGGTGACCGTGGCAACAGGCACTCACACACACACACACACACACATACACATACACACACACACTGTCCCCCCAACACCTCGCTCCCAGTCTGTCATTCTTCCTTCCTTCGACAAACCCCTCCAAGTCAATTTGCAAAAACTAAGTACCATCACTTATACTAAAGTGTCAGCCACTTATGCCTTGGTTCTGTGCAGCTGTCAATCACCTCCAGCAGCAGTTACAGGTGTTTAAGAAGCTTTTATCAGGCCTGTCCTCAACATGTCACTTCAAGTACAAGACTGTAATAGTCTCAAATCAAATAGACAGTTTTGTTTTACGTCTGAAGAAGAAGGCTACTTTGTCAGCGCGACAGGCTGTAGAGAGCAATGTTGAATTCAAGGGTATCATAAACAAGGTTTCCATCTAACCTTTTTATGTGAGTAAAGTACATGTCGGATAAGAAGTGTCACTACAGGCCTGATGGAAACAGCTAATTTGTCGGTAACATTCTAAGTATTGACAAAACAAAATATGCTAGAGAAGGTGGGATAGCCGCAAAAGTTCTTTTTATGTACACCACGTCATCACGCACAGCCTTTTATCTGCAAAAAGTAAATTTTATGGTGGGAAAATGTTGTTTTCATAGTTTTTAATGCGGATTTTAGAATATTCGCATGAAAATCTGTCGCCAATTGGATGGAAACCTAGCTATACTTTGAAAGGGTTTTATGCTTGGAGTGAATTTACTATGTGTGGTTTTTGGGTAACAGTTTTGGGTAACACCCACACAGTATCCAAACATGTCTCATGTCTCCTCTAGCTGTCCGTCACGCTTTTTCTGCTTCGTGCGTGTGCGGTGAGTGCGTATCCAGCAGCCTGTTAGCCCTGACCGCCCCTGCCAGCCGGAGAGAACACACCTCTTTCATCAGTACTATGTGAGAGGAGGCACAGTCCTGTCAGACACACACACACAGACACATGCAAACATTCATGCACACCCACCAGCACTGCACAGACTGCCTAGGCTTTGATAACTTATCTCCCACTCACAGTCCGCTCTGCTTACCCTGCGTCTCATCTCCGCTCCTCGCTCCCATAGACAGACAGAGATTGGTGGGAGAGGAGAGGAGAAGAGAGTCCTCTCTCCCTGGGCTCAGGAAGCCGGGGCTCTTGTCATTATTTGGTTATTAAGTGTTAATGTGGAAATCCCAGGCATGTTTCGGCCAAAGCCCAGGCTTGTAATGGACCACCTGGGCTGCAGCCAGCAACACACACACACACACACACACACACACACACACACACACACACACACACACACACACACACACACACACACACACACACACACACACACACACACACACACACACACTGGTAAGTGCCAGGTTTCCTGTCTAACTAATAGGCTTTAATAAGGTGTATAATTGCAGTGTGCCCCCCCCGTCCCTCCTCCTCTCTCTCTGATGCAGCCAGCCGAGCAGAGAGCCCATCGCTGTGTAAATATCAATTAGGCGTGTCTTGGGATCTGGCTGGGCCAAGATGCACTGTAGATAAACCAGGTAGATTAGGAGGAGCAGACTTGGGTCAGGGTATGGTATGTTAGGGGCGGAGGAGAATATATCACACTGTCTTTGTTTGTAATCTATGTTTCGTAGTTTCCACCCCTTTCCCCCTTCCTTTATTTCTTCCTTCCCTCCATCCCTCTATCCCTCAAACCCAGGGGTCACGTAGCAGGTGTGGAGGAAATTCTTAAGTATTTATGGGAACAGATACGAAGGGCCCATTCTTTACCCAGTGTCTCCGCCCTCGCTCCCTCTCCCCCTTCGTCCCTGCTTCCCTCCCTCCTCCTTATGCAGCATAATGACGCCTGTAGGCCAATGAAGCTCAGATTTGTTGGCAGGTTCTGGCTCCTTTCTGGCCATACATTTCTCCATCTCTCCAATTCGGGCCAGGGCTGAGTGGCGATAGCACAGCACCTCAGCTCTCATTCACAGCCTGGGCTTAAGCTAAAGCACACTTACCTAAATTGTTTAAATAGTGTTGAAATAACACAGGGGGATGAATCAGATAGACAGTGTGATTTATACAGTGCATTTGAAAAATATTCATACCCCTTGACTTTTTACAAATTTTGTTACATTACAGCCTTATTCTAAAATGGATTAAATACAGTTTTTTCCTCATCAATCTAAACACAATACACCACAATGACAAGGGAAAACAGTTTTTATTTTTTTTATTTTGCAAATGTATGAAAAAAGGTTGAACAAATTGACTGTAAAGCTCAGAGACAGGATTGTGTCAATGCACAGATCTGGGGAAGGGTATCAAGAACACAGTGGATCCACCAAGACTCATCCTAGAGCTGGCCGGCCGGCCAAACTGAGCAATCAGGGGAGAAGGGTCAGGGAGATGACTAAGAACCCGATGGTCTGTTCTCCCATTCCTCTGTGGAGATGGGAGAACTTTCCAGAAGGACAACCATCTCTGCAGCACTCCATCAATCAGGCCTTTATGGTAGAACGGCCAGATGGAAGCCACTCCTCAGTAAAAGGCATGCCAGCCTGCTTGGAGTTTGCCAAAAGGCACCTAAAGACTCTCAGACCATGAGAAACAAGATTCTTTGGTCTGATGATACCAAGATTGAACTCTTTGGCCTGAATGTCAAACGTCACGTCTGGAGGAAACCTGGCACCATCCCTACGGTGAAGCATGGTGGTGGCAACATCATGCTGTGTGGATGTGTTTCAGCGGCAGGGACTGGGAGACTAGTCAGGCTCGAGGGAAAGATGAATGGAGCAAAGTACAGAGAGATACTTGATGAAAACCGACTCCACAGTGCTCAGGACTTCAGACTGGACGAAGGTTCACTTTCCAACAGGACAACGACCGTAAGCACACAACCAAGACAATGCAGGAGAGGCTTTGGGACAAGTCTCTGAATGTCCTTGAGTGGCCCAGCCAGAGCCCAGACTTGAACCACATCGAACATCTCTGGAGAGACCTGAAAATAGCTGTGCGGCGACACTCCACATTCAATCTGACAGAGCTTGAGAGGATCTGCAGAGAAGAATGGGAGAAACTCCTCAAATACAGGTGTGCCAAGCTTGTAGTGTCATACCCACGAAGACTCGAGGCCGTAATCACTGCAAAAGGTGCTTCAACAAAGTACTGTGTAAAGGGTCTTAATAGTTATGTAAATGTGATATTTCAGTTTGCAAAAATAAAAAAAATGTCAAACCTGTTTTTAAATTTGTCATTATGGGCTATTGTGTGTAGATTGATAAGGGAAAAAATATTAAATCCATTTTATAATAAATTTGTAACGTAATAAAATTTGGAAAAAGTCAAGGGGTCTGAATACTTTCCGAATGCATTATAGATGGAGTGGTCGGGCCCATGTACTCGGGTAGCGTCTGTCTCTCTGGTGCTGCAGGTCTGTTCCTGATCTGCTCCAGCTGTGGAGAGGGGACAGGTTTAGCTTGGGCTCTGCTCTGTTCCATGAATGTGTCATGAAAAATGATGGAAAGTAGTCAACCCTCACCCCTCACCACACCGTGCAAGAACTGGACAGATTTTTGGGGTTGGGAGAGTATCTGGTTCACTCTGGTTCACCTATGATAATAAATATTGCCCATACTATACTATAATATACTAGTCTGTCTGAGTGATGCATAGAGAAGATTCAGATTAAGAACATTTCATACACAATCTATTTAGAGTAATAAAACATAATGAGAAGTTGGATGGTTAACACCGTGAGGCGATACTCCCACCCACCCAGGGCCTCTCAACCATAACCAAGTGCATCATACTTCCTGTGGATCTGAACCCAGATGTTTAATATAGTACAGCCAGTAATGAAGTGCATGGGGGAAGTGGAACATCTGCTACCACCTGCCTGAGCCAATAGGCCTCCAAGAATATAGACTACACATGAAGCCAGGAAGTTTATGTTATCATAGTAGCGACAGTTTAATCGTTAGTAAAGAAGCTAATGTTTCTAGATTAATTATTTTCTTAAAACTTACAGAAGAAGAACTTCGGGGGGGAGAGAAAAACATTTAATCTTATTTGGCTCACATCCAAATGACATCGCTCGGAAATGTAATAAGAAATAAGCTAACACCAAAGTTACTTCTGTGCTTTTACTTTCCATTTAAAACTCCTTCAGTTCCTCATAGCCTTGAACAAACTGCTTTTAAACACTGCTTAAGTATTTCTCTGGATTGGACTCCCCTTAGTGCCTTACAGTACCTCCCCATCTTGAGCAGTTCTATCACACCGACAATGAATCACACTTCCCTGTGGCTATGTGTTAGAAGGCCCGATGAGACGCATATCGTCCTTGGGTCGACAACAGTTCACTAACTTTTATTTACAGAGACCAGTCTCTCTTCCCCAGCCCCAAGCTCTGCTCTGTGCTGAGCCAGATTAGCCTGCCAGACATAAGGCTCCCTGCAAAAGCCCATCACAGCAACAGCACACAGGACAGGCCAGTACACCGCACAAGCCCAGACCACATCCAGCCAACAACACAGCCTCTGCCAGCTTGCACAGCCCTGCCTGCCAAGAAGCGAACAGTGGTCTCGTATTCGGAGAGAGGCACTACTCTGTGTGTTTGTGCTTACGTGCGTGGATGCGTGTGCGTGTGTTTGAGCCGTTCCTAGAGAGCTCTTATCACAGCTAGCTTTTCATAATCCAAAAAGTCACACTTTTGAATCATCTGTCCATCGAACATTCTCCAAGAGTCTTGATGATCATCCAAGGGCTTTTTGGCAAACTTGAGGCAACTTTTTGAATGACATGGGTCCCATTATACCTGGCGAAAACCAAACATTGCATTCCACAGTGAGAACCTCATACCAACGGTCAAGCATGGTGGTGGTGGTGTGATGGTGTGGGGATGCTTTGCTGACTACTGACTACATTCCACAGTGAGAACGTCATACCAACGGTTAAGCATGGTGGTGGTGGTGTGATGGTGTGGGGATGGTGGTGGTGTGATTGTGTGGGGATGCTTTGCTGACTACTTTCCTCAGGACAACTTGCCTTAATAGAAGGAATCAGGAATTCTGCTCTGTATCAGAGAATTCTACAGGAGAATGTCAGACCATCCATCTGTGAGCTGAAGCTGAAGGGCAGCTAGGTCATGCAGTAAGACAATGATCCAAAACAAGTCTACATGAAAATGGCTAAAAAGCAACACATTTTAAGTTTTGGAAGTGGCTTAGTCAAAGTCCAGACCTAATCCCAATTGAGATGTTGTGGCAGGACTTGAAACAAGCAGCTCGTGCTTGAAAACCCACAAATGTTGCTGAGTTTAAGTAGTTCTGCATGCAAGAGTGGGCCAAAATTCCTCCACAGGGATGAATTTTGCAGCTAAAGGTGGCACAAGCAGTTATTGAGTGTAAGGGGGCAATTCCTGTTTTGTAAACTCAGGTTCCCTTGATCTAATATTAGGTTTCTGTTGAATATCTGATAACATTCAGTATACAAAATACGCAAAAATAGAGAAAATCTGAAATGGGCAAATACTTTTTCACGGCACTGTAGCTCCAGTCAGTGGCATTAAATTGAGTGTAATAATTACGAGAGGAGTATGTGACTTGTGTTAAGACAGATAAGTCCTCTCATGTTTTGACACCTGTATCACGGCTACATGTCGTCTTCTGGCTAACTGACTGTAATTTAGTCTTTAGTTAGAATATCAGTCCACAGCAGGTCATGAATAGTAATACCACAGCAAAGTTTCATGTCAAGACAAATACGTTTAGACTGTCATGATTTTTATTAAGTACTGTAGTGTAGCAGCCTATGTGTCAATTGTTTATTCAATGTTACTATGAATTATTATAATTCCACTTCTTTGCCTTAGATTAGGAGTTCACAAAGTGTGTCTGTGTTGTGTTGATTTGTGTGGTGCTGTTTCTGTTTGTTACTTGTCCATTGTGACCAGATTATGCCTCATCTGTTCAAGCTGTCACACCTGCTCCCGCTATTCCCCTCTGGCGTTCGAGGGCGCCGGGCTCCCCAGCATTACAGACTACTGCCACCATCATTATGCACACCTGCTTCCCTCGTCATGCGCATCAGCGATCATTTGGACTCACCTGGACTCAATCACCTGTGTTATTTCCTTCCCTATATCTGTCTGTCCCCCCGATCTGTTCCCCACTTCCGCATTAATGTTCGTATGTCATTTTGTTACCTGTTTGGTGACACTGTTCCTGTCTTGTTCCTTGTCTATTCCTCATTAAATGTTTGACTCCCCATACCTGCTTCTTGACTCCAGCGTTGGTCCTTGCAGAACGCGGAAGCCACCAAACGAAGCATCGGGGAGTGCTGGCGTTTCGGTTGGTGGTGATGTCGGGTCCGGGGGCCGCCGTTGATGGAACCGGGGGTGCCTAAGCCAACTCGTCGGGCTGTCACGCCCTAGCTGGCTTGAGAGGTTTCATTTCCCCGGTTGGCTCGGCAGCTCGCCCATCCCACGTCAGGCCTCAGCCGGATCGCCAGGGTTTTACTCCTCAGCCGGATCGCCAGGTGTCTATGCTTCAGCCGGCTCATCAGGCTCCCATGTTCCGGCGGGATCAGCAGGCTTTCACGCCTCAGCCAGCTCGCCAGGCTCCCACGCCTCTGCCAGTTCATCTGGATTTTAGGCCCAGCTGGCTTGTCCAGCGCCCATGCCTCGGCCGGCCCGTCAGGCTCGCCCAGGTGTGACACCCCGGGTGGCACCCCTAGAGGGGGAATACTGTCATGCCTGCTTCTGCTCTTCCCCCCTGGCGCTCGAGGGCGCCAGGCTCCCCAGCATTACGCACTCCTTCCACCATCATTACGCACACCTGCTTCCCTAAGCACGCGCATCAGCGATCATTTGGACTCACATGGACTCAAATCACCTGTGTTATTTCCTTCCCTATATCTGTCTGTCCCCCCGCTCTGTTCCCCACTTCCGCTTAAACGTTTGTATGTCGTTTTGTTACCGGTTTGCTGATGCTGTTCCTGTCTTGTACCTTGTCTGTTCCTCATTAAATGTTTGACTCCCCGTACCTACTTCTCGACTCCAGCGTCGGTCCTTACACAAGCAGGATTTTCCAAGTGCTGTTAAGCTCTTTCTACTCTACTCCAGCATGTCATGTCATCTGTAGTGTGGTGTTAAATCCCACTCCCCGGCTGCCGTGCTACACGCCGTACACACACACACGTACACACAGCACACACACACATTAAGTTTAGAGACAAACAGAGCCTGAATCAAGAACCTTCCAGACTTCCAAATGTTTTAGGCAAAATAGGCTGCTGTATTGTTTAAATGCCCCTTCTTTGCATGTACAGTATTTGCATTGTGCACAGAGAAAGATGTGAAACTTTGGGAATCCCGTCAAAGTCTGTCATACTGTAGTAAAGGCAGTATGACCTGGTATGATCTGTGATATCAGCCTACTGTCTTGTTCTCTCCTGACTGTACCAGTACAGCAGGGGTCTTAGGGCCGATTGTTTTTAAGATTCAGCTTAGGGCCGATTGTTTTTAAGATTCAGCTTAGGGACGATTGTTTTTAAGATTCAGCTTAGGGACGATTGTTTTTAAGATTCAGCTTAGGGACGATTGTTTTCTTGACCGGATGGTCGGGGGGCCGGAACATAGTTATAAATCATTTGTACACTGCAAATTGACCCCAAATAGATATAATATTTGACCAAAACAGAATAATTTCAAACCTTGATTACATTGGGATAAGATCACATATGCCTCTCTATTTATGTGTGGGAATGCTTGGGAACACATTTTATAAATTAACATCCCTTGGAGATGATTTCCTGGTGTGTTTTTCCAGTCTTTTATATCAAACAATGGATGTGTATTTATTTATTTATTGCTCAGAAGACTTGGGTGGCTAAATAAAATCAACGTGGGCCAAAATCGGCCTGCGGGCTGCCAGTCACAACATCAGCCAGGTACTCTGTCACTGGAGATGTGACCACAGTAAGCTGAGTGGGAATGGACCAGGCAGAGAGACAGACAGACATACACTAGCAGCAGTACAGTACAGGTCTTTGTGCAGATGGAAAATACTGAGGACAGAGAATGTATTGTTTTATTATGTAGGAATTACATGCTGTACTTTACTGTAGACACGAGATGGCACAATGGTCTCTTTTATTGTTGTTAATCATTAAAGATCAAGCCTGGGCCTCCCAAGTGGAGCAGCGACCGGGAGACCCATGGGGCGGCGCACAATTGGCCCAGCATCGTCCGGGTTAGGGGAGGGTTTGGCCGGCAGGGATCTCCTTGTCCCATCGCGCACTAGTGACTCCTGCAGCAATGAGACGAGACTGTAACTACCAACTGGATACCACGAAATTGTGAAAAAAATAAAGATCAAGTCTGCATTAGGGGAGTCAGCGTCACGGTTTGCCCCAGTGCATTTGTTATTGTTTTTGTTTTGTTGTTGAAACGGAGTAGTGGAGGAGAGGAGCATCCGACAGTACATATTCTGCTGTTCTATCATAAGTACAATGATATCTGAGAGAAAAGAACGTGTTTGTTGTTTGCAGTAACTTCTTTGTTATTGTGATATCCAAAATGGATGTGGCAGTTTCACCATTTAAGGATTCCAACTTTAGCAGCCAATGCTATTAAGTAGTATTTTTTCTGTATTATTGAAAGTGATATGTCTCTTCTATTGCTGTTATTGCACCAAACAAACACCTTAATTCTGACTGACTAAGGTCTTAATTGAATGGTTGAGTTTATCAAGCTGTTCAGAGAGACATTCATTTTGATTAGGGAGTGTAGATGGGAATCCATGAACCCTGAGCTGAAAAAGAAGTTGTTATCTTGTAATAAGGCATTTAAAGGGTCAGTGCAGTAAAAAAAACTCCTGTGATGCTGGTGCTGTATGTCTGTCAGCTCACTCTCCTCTCACCAAACATTTCACCTGCAGACACTGGGGTCTCAGGGGTCAGGAGAGTAGTTGACAGTTGACACCCTGTGACCCTCTGCGCTGGGGGAAGCCATGTCCAAAATCCGGTTGTATGTTTGGAGTTTTGATTTGGAGTAAAGGTTATGTTGTGGATGGTAGTATCCTGTATATGTCCTTGTATCCAACTGTAAATCTATCATCAGGAGCTCATCTGCTCATGACCTGCTCATGACCTGCGCTCTGCTCTCTCTCTCTCTCTCTCTCTCTCTCTCTTTCTCTCTCTCTCAGCGAGGCATGGAGCATGCCCACAGAAATGAGTTATTGGTCAGCTAACCTTACAGTAGACTAACAGTAGCTTCAGGGGGCATGTGTGAGCACTAAATTCTGCACACACAGTACAGCATACATTTAAAGGCCCATAACCACCAGATACGGTACGGTATCAGCTGAGTTTTTGATAGAATTCTTCCAGAAAGACAAGAGTTCATGAAACTTAAGGATATGTTTGCATCTATAGCTGCAGAATACAATGCCCAAGAGAAGCGATGTCTAGACAAGCATTCTCACAGACCCAGACACAACCACTACAGACAGGCAGCCAGGAAAGATGCAATAATAGTTTGCAGCACCAAACGATGTCTGGTATTATTAGATAGGAAATTGGACTGTAAGCTCTGTGGAATGTAAGGTATGTGAGTGTTGTTTATGTTGGAGTTAAGTGATGTTTTGGCACCCTCTGCTGCTAGCTGAAGAGAATGCCTGAGTGGAGATAGAATTTAGATTGCCCTGCAAGGTGGAGCTGGATTTTCCACGAGGATTCCTTCTAGTGGTGGAACACACAAATTTCCCTCCCTCCTTCTCTCTGTCTCTGTTTCTCTCTCTCTCTCTTCCTGTCTCTCTCTCTCTTCCTTCCTCTCTCTTTGTCTCTCGCTCTCTCTGTAATGCTGCATCTCAGGGCCAATTTGCTGTGCTCTTCCCAGGCGATGTGCAGCTCCCTGTTGCTAATGATGCTAAAGCTCAAATGAGTGCAGCTTATTAGCTATTATAAACTGGGTGGTTACAGCCCCGAATGCTGATTGGCTGACTTTTTACTGCTCTAATTATGTTGGTAACCAGTTTATACTAGCAGTCAGAGACCTCTGGTTGTTTTTGGTATATGGCCAATATACCATGGCTAAGGGCTGTATCCAGGCACTCCGCGTTACGTTGTGTCTAAGAACAGCCCTTAGCCATGGTATATTGGCCATATACCACACCCCCTCAGGCCTTATTGCTTAATTATAACACAATGAACAGAGCTCTCTCTACTCTATCTCCCTCTCTTTCTCCAAAACCATGGACTTCTTCAATAAGACAGTAATAATATGCTGCTTTGAAATTAAATAATTGTTGCCTTTTAACGACTCAAATACCAGTGGGTCGCTAGCGGGATCATCCCGACACTACCAGCGAAAACCTGTAGCGCCAGATTTAAAATCCGAAAATTGAATTATTAAACATCCAGCTATATACAAGTGTTCCATACTCATCAAAAGCTCTGTTTCTAGGCAATATCACAGCGTTGTCAGATTTCAAAAAGGCTTTACGGCGAAAGCAGCACATTCATTTGTTTGAGGGTAGCACCTCACATATTTTCCAATAGCCATGTATCGATTAGCAATCATGGCACACACATAACACATTTCACAGCGAAAACAAAGTAATTACCTGTTGAAGAACTTCTGCTGAGGTCTTCCTAAGTGTCCAACGAAGACAATCCATGGTTCTTTTGTTAGAAAAAGTAACGTCTTTTATCCATAAATCCTCCATTTGGTTCATGCGTTATAATCAGAAACGACAGCCTCCATTACTCCTTTGAAACTCAGCGCCGACTCGTTAAAATTATACCTATAAACTTGTCCAAAAACAATCAAACATAGTTTTAAATGTATCCTTAGGAACCCTTTTACGTATATGTACTATTATAAATCAGCCGGAATATAAACTGAACAGCTAAAACGATAAATAAGGCACAGCGCTTCTCATGCACGCTGACTCTGAAGAGTTTTCATAACGTGGTCTCTCATTGCCATGCTGTTTTTCAATGGCCGAAATTCCTCCAAGATGGAGTAAAACACCGTCTCGTGGTTGATGACATCATAAGGAAGCGACGTGCACTGCGTTCACATGCCTATATATGGTGGATAGGGAGGGGCTCAAAAATGAGCAATGTGTCAAAATGACTTTTTTCAGGACAGAGATTCCTCAGGGTTTTGCCTGCCAAATGCGTTCTGATTGACCCACAGACAAATGGTTAACAGTTTTGGAAAATTCAGAGTGTTTCCTATCCAATGGTACTAAATATATGCATATCCCATTTTCTGGGCCTAAATGGGAGGCATTTTACTTTGGGCACGCCAGGCTCTCCAAAACAGTCACCTCTGCTGCTGGAGCCGGTGAGGTTAACTTGCCCTTTAACTCATTTGGCTTCAAACTGGTGCATTTAGCCCAGGCAGGCCTTGATGATAGCGTCTCAGTCTCTCCTCTCTCCCTGTGTTGACCCGTTTAGGGCAGGTTGAGAAGGCAGTTTTGATGCTTTTCTACTTCTCCTCAGAGACGAGGCTTCCCCTCCAGCCATACAATGCAGATGCTGAAAGACTGTTGGAAAAACACATGCTGAGCAGCGGGGAGTGTGTGCGTGTGTTTGTGTGTGTGATCTGGGAGCTATTCGAAGCAGGCAGAGTCAGAGGGTATATACAGCACTTGCTCTCTTTTCATTCTCCCCCTCAGGTTCTCCTCTCCTCCACACAAACTGCGGGGCTCCCCCTCCTCCCTCCCTCCCTCCCTCCCTCTCCTCCTCATACATTCACCCTGTCAATGCTACACATGTACAGGTAACTGCCAAAATAAAGGAAACACTTGAGTAAATGAGGCCTACAAAGTATATTGAAAACAGCTACTTCCACACAGGTGTGGTTCCTGAGTTAATTAAGCAATGAACATCCCAGCATGCTTAGGGTCATGTATAAAAATGCCCAGTTGCCCATTATTTCGGCTACCATGGCATGAAGAAGAGATCTCAGTGAAGAAGAAGAGGAGCGTAGGAGGGTTCAAAGGTTGTGTGTGTGTTTTAGATCTTAACCCAATTGAATGCTTATGGGAGATTCTGGAGTGGAGCCTGAGACAGCGTTTTTCACCACCATCAAAACACAACATTCTGCAAATTCTTATGGAAGAATGGTGTTGCATTCCAACTAATAGAGTTCCAGACACTTGTAGAATCCATTCCAAGGGGCATTGTAGCTGTTCTGGCGGTTCGTGGTGGCCCAACGCCCAATTAAGACACTTCATGTTGGTGTTTCCTTTATTTTGGTAGTTAACTGTAGTTCACGAGTTTGATCAAGAGCGCTTGGCAACCCTCGCTAGGAGACGACTCGGCCTCCACCAATCTGCTGTAACGTAATGGCTGTTGCTAAGGAGCCTGGTAATGTGCTGCAGTCTATATTTTAGACATGATGTTTGAGGGTTTTAATGGTGCTGCTATGCTTCTGCCCACAATAAGAGGCCCCATGTGGGTTGTAGTAATGGCCAACTGAATGGATATGTGTCCTTTTTCTGCCCTGGAATCATGAAAGAAATTACATTAAGGTGCATTATGATCTGTGTTAAGCTGATTTATTCATCCATGTCTGGAGAGTGGGTCAGGACAGGTGCCCAACCTGGGGTTCAGGGACCCCTGGGGATCCGCAAAGAGGTCTAGGGTTTTATCATTAAGGCATAATTAAAGAATATGCTATTTGATTCTTATACCAATATTTCACCCAGCCTGATATTAATAGTTATATTACTGTTGTTATAAAAGTAAATGTGTCAACTAGTATCCCTTGTAATTCTGAGGAAAATAATGAAGTAATTTCTCCTGTTTGATTGTGTGTGAAATGAGAGGTGTAGATGTGCAGTGGGTCACTAGGCTTTAGCTGTCTGTCTGCGTGGGCTTTGGTGTGTCATTGCTTCTCAAGGTTTAAATAATGATTACCTGGCTTAGATACATTTGCTCAACAGACTATGCTTAATCCCTGGAGATATTTATGTGTTTGCTCCAAGACACATCTTCTTTGTTACCTTGTTTCCCAACCCTGGTCCTCCTCCTTTTGTTGGATCCGTGGACAAACACACCTCATTCAGCTCATGCAGGGCTTGAGGATTAGTTGACAAGTTGAATCAGGTGTGCTTGTCCAGGTGCTGATCTGGCTCCATTTCCCTACTGCAGGTGCTGCTCTAGCTCCATTTCCCTACTGCAGGTGCTGCTCTAGCTCCAATTCTCTTCTGCAGGTGCTGCTCTAGCTCCATTTCCCTACTGCAGGTGGTGCTCTAGCTCCATTACCCTCCCCCAGGTGCTGCTCTAGCTCCATTTTCCTACTGCAGGTGCTGCTCTAGCTCCACTTCCCTACTGCAGGTCCTGCTCTAGCTCCAATTCCCTACTGCAGGTGCTTCTCTAGCTCCATTACCCTCCCCCAGGTGCTGCTCTAGCTCCATTTTCCTACTGCAGGTGCTGCTCTAGCTCCAATTCTCTACTGCAGGTGCTGCTCTAGCTCCATTTCCCTACTGCAGGTGCTGCTCTAGCTCCAATTCCCTACTGCAGGTGCTGCTCTAGCTCCATTTCCCTAGTGCAGGTGCTGCTCTAGCTCCATTTCCCTACTGCAGGTGCTGCTCTAGCTACATTACCCTACTGCAGGTGCTTCTCTAGCTCCATTTCCCTACTGCAGATGCTGCTCTAGCACCAATTCCTTTCTGCAGGTGCTGCTCTAGCTCCAATTCCCTACTGCAGGTGCTGCTCTAGCTCCAATTCTCTACTGCAGGTGCTGCTCTAGCTCCATTTCCCTACTGCAGGTGCTTCTCTAGCTCCAATTCCCTACTGCAGGTGCTGCTCTAGCTCCAATTCTCTTCTGCAGGTGCTGCTCTAGCTCCATTTCCCTACTGCAGGTGCTGCTCTAGCTCCATTTCCCTACTGCAGGTGCTTCTCTAGCTCCAATTCCCTACTGCAGGTGCTGCTCTAGCTCCAATTCTCTTCTGCAGGTGCTGCTGTAGCTCCATTTCCCTACTGCAGGTGCTGCTCTAGCTCCAATTCCCTACTGCAGGTGCTGCTCTAGCTCAAATTCCCTACTGCAGGTCCTGCTCTAACTCCAATTCTCTACAGCAGGTGCCGCTCTAGCTCCATTTTACTACTGCAGATGCTGCTCTAGCTCCAATTCCCTACTAAAATTGCTCTAGCTCCAATTTTCTACTGCAGGTGCTGCTCTAGCTCCAATTCCCTACTGCAGGTGCTTCTCTAGCTCCAATTCTCTTCTGCAGGTGCTGCTCTAGCTCCATTCCTTACTGAAGGTGCTGCTCTAGCTCCAATCCCCTACTGCAGGTGCTCCCACTTAAACCACTGGTATAATATCAACTATTCAAGTTCTGGAATATGGCACTGGCAGACTATGACTCTCTGTTTTCTGACTCTCTCTCTTTCACGCTCTCTGTCTCTCTTTGTCCCCCCTCCTCCTCTCTCTCTGTTGGTAATAATTTGCTTACGGCATGTTCTAGGTCCTCAGTGCACACGCACAGACAGTCTCCTGGCCCGCTACTCCACTAGGCCCTTTCCTTTCCTTTCGCCTCCTCTCCAACCTCCGCTCCAGCTAACCCTCCCCGTCCTGTCTCTCCACGCCATTGTTCCCCCCCACCTACTCCCCTCGCCTGTGAGCAATTACAGCGAGTTTATCTCTCTTTCCTGCTTTCATCTGATCCCTCTGCTCGCCAAGGCAGCGGTGGAAGGAGCAGCAGCTTGGGCCTATGGGTCGGCCGGTTCCCTGTTCCATCCCGGTTCCCAGTCGAGGAGAGGTGTGCGTGCGAATCTGTTTAGGGGGAAGGAGAGCTGGAACATCAGGGTTGGCACCGGCCCCTGCATGAGTCTAAAAGTCATTGGAACGTGGAATTATTCCACCATTCTTTTTTTGTCCTTTCCTTTCCTCTCCCTCTCCTTATATCTCTCCAATCTTTTCCCCCCCTGTCCAAGTCTCCTCTGACTTGTGAGAAGGAATGAGTTCCAAATGAGGGGCATGTCACTGATGATTCTCCTCCTCCTCCCTCTCTGCTGGCTGGGGCTGCTGGGAGGCTGGGACTGGGTAATGTCTGTCTGTCTGATGGAGCTCGGGGTGGGAGCAAATCAAATCAAATTATATTTCTCACATGCGTCGAATACAACAGGTTTAGACCTTACCGTGAAATGCTTACTTACAAGCTCTTAAACAACAATGCAGTTCAAGAAATAGAGTTAACTACTTAGGGAGCGTCCCACACTCCCAACACTACCCGGTGAAATGTAAGGCGCCAAATTCAAAATCCAAAAGTTGAATTATTAAACATTCATCAATATACAAGTGTTGCATAGTCATCAAAAGCTCTGCTTCTTGGCAATATCACAGCGTTGTCAGATTTCAAAAAGGCTTTACGGCGAAAGCACAACATTTGATTGTTTGAGGATAGCACCTTCCAATATTTAACCATTAGCATAAATTCATAAACCAGCGCGGTTCACACAAAACCCATATCACAGTGAAAACAAATCCCTTACCTTTCGAAGAACTTCTGCTGAGGGCTTCCCAAGTGTCCAACGAAGACATGCAATGGTTCTTTTGTTAGAAAAAGTAATTTATTATATCCATAAATCTCCGTTTGTTCAGAAAATCCACCATCGAATCACCCATTGAAACGTGAAGAGAACGCGTTCAAATATACCTATTAACTTTTCCTAAACAAATCAAAGACCAGTTATAATGCATCCTTAGCTATCCTTTTATGAATATTAGCGATAATATTTCACTTGGATGGTCACCTATACCTTATATAAGTAAAATAAAGTGGGGCGCGCACCGAGTCTCGCGCCCAAGAAATCTTGTTGAATCTGAGCTCCCTTGACCATTTCCTCTTCCTATCTGTTTTGCTTACTCCTATCGATCCCAGACTCTGTATAGAGACTGCTGACATCTAGTGGAAGCCATAGGTACTGCAGTCTCAGTCCTGGTTAAAATAAAAATGAATAGGCAGCCTGGAGAAGAAGGTCAAGTACAAAAAAAACTGCAAATCTGGATGGATTTTCCTCTGGTTTTCGCCTGCTATATCAGTTCTGTTATACTCACATACATTATTTTAACACTCTTCGAAACTTTAGAGTGGTTCCTATCCAATAGTAATAATTATGTGCATATCCTATTTTCTGGGCCTGAGTGGCAGGCATTTTACTTTGGGCACGCCAGACTCTCCAAAATCGTCACCTATGCAGCCGCTCCCTAAGAAGTTAAGAAATTAAGAAAATATTTACTAAATAAACTAAAGTAAAAATAAAAAAAAATAAAAAATAACAATAATGAGGCTATATACAGGCGGTGCTGGTATACGGGGGGGTCAATGTAAGTAGTCCGGGTGGCCATTTGATTAATTGTTCAGCAGTCTTAAGGTTTGGGGGTTGAAGCTCTTAAGGAGCCTTTTGGACCTAGACTTGGTGCTCCGGTACCGCTTGCCGTGCGCTAGCAGAGAGAACAGTCTATGACTTGGGATTTCTGGTCTCCAAGAGGCTGCTGTCAGTGTCTCAGTCTCTCTCCCCTTTGACCCATTCTAGGGCAGCTTTCGCATCTAAGTCTACCTGTAAGGGTAGTGTAAGGATAGGATACTGATAGAAAAAGCAGTACTGTCTTAGGAGCCAACCATCTACAGTCGGAAGTTTACATACACTTAGGTTGGAGTCATTAAAACACGTTTTTCAACCACTCCACAAATTTCTTGTTAACAAACTATAGTTTTGGCAAGTTGGTTAAGACATCTACTTTGTGCATGACACAAGTAATTTTTCCAACAATTGTTTACAAACAGATTATTTCACTTATAATTCATTGTATCACAATTCCAGTGGGTCAGAGGTTTACATACACTAAGTTGACTGTGCCTTTAACCTGTTACAGCTAGGGTCCCCATTTTCCGAATTTTCGCCTGTCTGACGTGCCCAAAGTTAAATGCCCGCCACTCAGGGCCAGAAACTAGGATATTCACATAATTAGTACTATTGGATAGGAAACACTCTGAAGTGTCTAAAACCATTAAGATATAGTCTGTGGGTATACCAGAACAGATATAGCAGGCAAAAACCCGATAACTTTCTGTCCGGAATTACTTTTTCTGTTGCTCTCCTCTCACTTTGAAGCCCTGGTAATAGAAATCAATGGGGAATAGGACACAGCTGCAGTACCTATGGCTTCCACTGGATGTCAACAGTCTCTGGAAAGTGTCTGGAGGAAAAAGCCCTAAGGAGATCCTTATAGAAGAAGAAAGACTACAGGAAGGGAAAAATTTAAACAACCGTGCACGTTCACGAGAACGTGAGCGCGCCCAGCTTTCTTTTCCTTTTATAACGCTTTCAGTTACCATCTGTGTAAAATATGATCGCTATTATTCATAAAAAGAATACATAAGGATGCATTATTAATGATATTTGATTTGTTTGTGAAAAGATGAGAGGTATAACTTGAACGCGATCCCTTCACTGTAAAACGGGCGAGTAGACTGACAATGCTTGGTGGAGTAGCTGAACATAACGTGCCAACAAAACGGAGATTTATGGATATAATGAATTACTTTTTCTAACAAAAGAACCATGGATTCTCTTGTTTGGACACTTGGGAAGACCTCAGCAGAAGTTATTTGAAAGGTAAGCGATTTATATTAGCTGTGATATGGACATTTTGAGAACCGAGCTGGATATGAATTTATGCTAATGTTGAAAATATGTGAGGTACTAGCCTCAAACAATCAAATGTAGTGCTTTCGCCGTAAAGCCTTTTGAAAATCTGACAACGCAGTGATATTGCCAAGACGCAGAGCTTTTGATGACTATGCAACACTTGTATATCGAAGGATGTTAAATATTACAAATTTTTATTTTGAATTTGCCGCGTTATGTTTGCTCTGAAAACGATCCCGCTAGCGGGATCCGTGCGCAGAGAGGTTAAACAGCTTGGAAAATTCCAGAAAATGATGTCATGGCTTTAGAAGCTTCTGATAGGCTTATTGACAGAATTTGAGTCAATTGGAGGTGTACCTATGAATGTATTTTAAGGCCTACCTTCTAACTCAGTGCCTGTTTGCTTGACATCATGGGAAAATCAAAAGAAATCAGCCAAGACCTCAGAAAATAAATGGTAGACCTCCACAAGTCTGGTTCATCCTTGGGAGCAATTTCCAACGCCTGAAGGTACCACGTTCGTCTGTACAAACAATAGTACGCAAGCAAGAACACTATGGGACCACGCAGCCATCATACCGCTCAGGAAGGAGACGCGTTCTGTCTCCTAGAGACGAACGTACTTTGGTGCGAAAATTGCAAATCAATCCCAGAACAACAGCAAAGGATCTTGTGAAGATGCTGGAGGAAACAGGTACAAAGTATTTATATCCACAGTAAAACGAGTCCAATATTGACATAACCTGAAATGTCACTCAGCAAGGAAGAAGCCACTGCTCCAAAACCGCCATAAAAAGCCAGACTACGGTTTGCATCTGCACATGGGGACAAAGATCGTACTTTTTAGAGAAATGTCCTCTGGTCTGATGAAACAAAAATAGAACTGTTTGGCCATAATGACCATCGTTATGTTTGGAGGAAAAAGAGGGTAGGCTTGCAAGCCGAAGAACACCGTCCCAACCGTGAAGCACGGGGGTGGCAGCATCATGTTGTGGGTGTGATTTGCTGCAGGAGGGACTGGTGCACTTCACAAAATAGATGGCATAATGAGGAAGGGAAATTATGTGGATATATTGAAGCAACATCTCAAGACGTCAGTCAGGAAGTTAACTTCTTAGGGAGCGGTGGGGCGACACTACCAGGTGAAATGCAAGGCGCCAAATTCATGAATTATTAAACATGCACCAATATACAAGTGTTTCATAGTCATCAAAAGCTCTGCTTCTTGGCAATATCACAGCGTTGTCAGATTTCAAAAAGGCTTTACGGCGAAAGCACCACATTTGATTGTTTGAGGGTAGCACCTAACATATTTTTGCCATTACCATAATTTCATAAGCCTCCACGGTTCACACATAACACATTTCACAGCGAAAACAAATCAATCACCTTTTGAAGAACTTCTGCTGAGGGCTTCATAAGTGTCCAACGAAGACAATCCATGGTTCTTTTGTTAGAAAAAGTAATGTATTATATCCATAAATCTCTGTTTGGTTGGCGCGTTATAATCAGAAAATAGAGCGTCGACTCCTCCATTGAAACGTGAAGAGAACTCGTTCAACTTATACCTATAAACTTGTCCAAGAACAATCAAACATCATTGTAAATGTATCCTTAGGAACACTTTTATGTATAAATAGCATAATATTTCAACCGGAATATAAACTGGGCGATAAGAAAGGAAAAAAACACAGAGCGTGCCTGCCGGGAACGCGCGTTTACTTGTAAGGACATCTATGGGGACACTTCCTGATTCCTCTTCTTCTCTGCTCTAAAAGCATCTAAAAAGAATCAGAACACTTTCTCGAGACTGTTGACATCCAGAGGAAGCGATAGGTACTGCATTAATATGCCCTTATAAGGGTATTTTCATAAGGGAGGGGCTCTAAATGAGGCAAAGTGTCAAAACCACTTTTTCCAGGACAGAAATTCCTTGGGGTTTCGCCTGCCATATCCGTTCTGTTTTACTCACAGACATAATGTTAACGCTTTTAGAAATTTCAGAGTGTTTCCTATCCAATGGTACTAAATATGTGCATATCCTATTTTCTGGGCCTGAATGGGAGGCATTTTACTTTGGGCACGCCAGGGTCTCCAAAACGGTCACTTGCTCCCAAAGAAGTTAAAGCTTGGTTGCAAATGGGTCTTCCACCTTAAGACACACACACACACACACACACACACACACACACACACACACACACTCACACATACAGTACCAGTCAAAAGTTTGACACACCTACTCATTCCAGGATTTTTCTTTATTTTTACTATTTTTGACATTGTTCAATAATAGAGAAGACATCAAAACTATGAAATAACACATATGGAATCAGATTATTCAAAGAAGCCACCCTTTGCCTTGATGACAGCTTTGCACACTCTTGGCATTCTATCAACCAGCTTCATGAGGTAGTCACCTGGAATGCATTTCATTAACAGGTGTGCCTTATTAAAAGTTTGAGGCATTCGGTTGTGTTGTAACAAGGTAGGGTTGGTATACAGAAGATAGCCGTATTTGGTAAAATACCAAGTCCATATTATGGCAAGAACAGCTCAAATAAGCAAAGAGAAATGACCTTTCTTTCAAGAAATTTCAAGACCTTTTAAAGTTTCTTCAAGTGCAGTCGCAAAAACCATCAAGTGCTATCATGAAGCTGGCTCTCATGAGGACCGCCACAGGAAAGGAAGACCCAGAGTTTCCTCTGCTGCAGGGGATAAATTCATTAGAATTAACTGCACCTCAGATTGCAGCCCTAAGAAGTAACATACACATCTCAACATCAATTGTTCAGAGGAGACTGCATGAATCAGGCCTTCATGGTCAAATTGCTGCAAAGAAATCACTACTAAAGGGCACCAATAAGAAGAAGACACTTGCTTGGGCCAAGAAACACGAGCAATGGATATTAATTCCATGGAAATTTGGCCTTATATGAGATTTTTGGTTCCAAACGCCGTGTCTTTGTGAGACGCATAGTAGGTGAATCTCCACATGTGTGGTTCCCATTGTGAAGCATGGAGGAGGAGGTGTGATGGTGTGGGGGTGCTTTGTTGGTGACACTGTCTGTGATTTATTTAGAATTCAAGGCACACTTAACCAAGATGGCTACCACAGCTTTCTGCAGCGATACGCCATCCCATCTGGTTTGGGCTTAGTGGGACTATCATTTGTCTTTCAACACGACAATGACCCTAAACACACCTCTAGGCTGTGTAGGGTCTATTTGACAAAGGAGAGTGATGGAGTGCTGCTAGTCTCCACAATCACCCAACCTCAATCCAATTGAGATGGTTTGGGATGAGGGACCGCAGAGTGAAAAAAGCAGCCAACAAGTGCTCAGCATATGTGGGAACTCCCTCAAGACTGTTGGAAAAGCATTCCAGGTGAAGCTGGTTGAGAGAATGCCAAGAGTGTGCAAAGCTGTTATCAAAGCAAAGGGTGACTACTTTGAAGAATCTCAAATATAAAATATATTTTGATTTGTTGAACACTTTGATTCCGAATGTGTTATTTCAAAGTGTCGATGTCTTCGCTATTATTCTATAATGTAGAAATGTAAAAACTCTGGAATGAGTAGGTGTGTCCAAACCTTTGACTGGTACTGTACGTACACACAGACTGGCACAGTTACAAAGATTGTCGGTTGTGTAACACTTTCTTCCAGTCACGAAATCTGCTCGCTCAGTGTGAGAGGAAATGGGGAGGCAGGGGAGGCAGTGCCATTACCAGAGCTGTTACTAACTACTCTCTGTGAGGGAGGCAAAAGGGCAGGCAGCCTCACGCCATGGCGCTCTGCTCTGCTGCCTCTGAGAGGAGTCAGGACAGGTCACCATCATCACACAGCCAGGGTGGCACAACAGAACAGTGCAGAGCAGCCCGGACTGGAGCACAGGGCCAGGCACAGTCCAGCTAGGGGCATCATGACCTCATGGCAGCAGGAGGGCATTGCTTCTATGGTGATAATAAACATCCGGAAACAGAAGATTATAGTCTGTGATTTTCATCCCAACCGGATACTGTTGATTCTGCTTATCAAATCTCCTAATCTATTTTTCCTTCTTGTTTAGCAATGGTTCCAATGTAGTTCCTCAATGTTAGTAATGCCCACCTCACCAGCCCTAGTCTGGCTTTACCCAAAAGAGGAAACCTTGTAAAGCTTAATGCCGGTGCTTATAGCATATCGTCTTTGCTAGAGCAGACTGGTACCCTAATCCTCTATATTAGGAGAGAAGAGAGGGGTATAACTGGATTTCCTGAGCGTGCCCTGTCTCTGGCTCAGTCCCCTGTCTCCCCCTGTGTTATCTAACCATCAGAGGGGCTGCAGTGCACTAATATCTGTGTGTAGCATGAAGAGCCCTTTGTTCAGCGGGACAAGTAAGAGCCTGGGGAGGGGAAGGGAAGGAAGGAGAAGAGAGTAAACAGCATAACACCATCCTGTCCATGCCATGCCCTGCCGTGCCATACCGGGCCACTGCCTCCCGGTGCGTGCAGCTACATTAAAGACCTCAGTCGGGGAGAGAGAAGGAGAGAAAGAGCGAGAGCAGGGGGCCTCAGACCTCCTTAACATGCACGCTCAAGTCACATTACGCTCTGCACTCTCACAATGATTCAGGATGATTCCCCTCTTCATCACTGAATCTCTCTCTGTATCGCCCTGAACCGTCCACAAGCCAGGTAAAAAACCCTGGAGCGGAGGAGAAGAAAGAATCGGAAATGTAGCAAATGTTTGTAGTAGTGCCGTGCTTTTGAAGAATTCCCTTATTTCTTACCAACACCCCTCCGTCTTTCTCTCATTCCCCTCCTTTTTTCTCCCCAGCTTGATTATGTAAGGGGCTGTGTTACTTTCAATAGAGTACCGCAGCATTAGCCCCCAGAGAGCTTAAAAGATTAAAGGAACCACTAAAAACATTGAGGGAAGTGAAGGGGACGTTTGTGCATGAGGGACTTTGGGTTGGAGGAGGAGGGTTTTTTCTTCATCTTCTTCCACAGCAGCAGCAGGTTTAGCAGAACATTGGAGCCAGGGCTCAGGCTTTGTAGAGGAGGACTCTGGAACACCTGGGCTGGTGTAGCTGAGAAAGGAGAAGAGAGAAGGGCTGCTGCGACACTCACCCCTCTATCCTCCTGTTAGCACGCTCAGTGCGCCAGCTCAGGGTGTAGGGACTGGGGAAGCCTACACGTGCGTGCGCACATGCACAAACACACGTCCCTCTCTCCACCCAGGAGATTGTTTGCCTCCTGCAGGGGAGCGTCTGTATAGTCAGGCAGACAGCCTGGGGCCTTCTCTCTCAGCCTTCTAAGCAGCTTCTCTGTATGGCTCCTCTGTTGGGCTCTGTGGGATGAAGGTATTTAACAGGGAATGGATGAGAAAGAAAACTCATAGCATTGAATCACATGATCCTACAAGGTTTAGACTGTTCTCAGAAAGTGGAGCAAGCAGCATTTGCTCATATCATACCCTATCAGGCAGCAGTGCACTGTAGTGTGCAGTGTATTGAGCCATGCATAAACAATGTTCTGTTCTTCCTAGCATGATTCTACTCTACTAAATTCAATTTTAATGATATGATCTTATTGCATGCTGTGTTTAATTGCTAAGCTAAGATTCCAAAAGCGGCTGTAGATAACCTTTTGATCGCTACAGCAAATTCTCATTATCCTCACACGCACTAACACTGATACACTAACAGACTAACACACACTAACACACACTAACAGAATTAACACACACTAACAGCTTAACATAGACTTACACACACTAACACACACTAGCAGACTAACACAGACTAACACACACTAACACAGACTAACACACACTAATATAGACTAAAACACACTAATACAGACTAGCACACACTAATACAGACTAACACAGACTAACACACACTAATACAGACTAATAGAGACTAACACAGACTAACACACACTAATACAGATTAATGCAGACTTACACAGACTAACACACACTAGTACAGACTAACAGCACGGTCCATGCTCTTTTTTCTCTTTATGTCCTGTCTTAGAGCTGTGTACTCTGTGTATTGTGCATCATGCCCTATTCTCTTGCTAATGCACACCAGTCTGTGGCTGGAATGGCTGATGTTTGTTTTTTTGTTCTCTGGTGATTCAGGCACAGTGCTGGCCGCGGGGCGCATAGCCAAGCGTGTGCATGTGTCTGTGGGAAGGGAGCGGGTAGGCAGGCAGCGAGGACTGTCACTATACATTACAGGCACTGTGGACTCCCTGTACACAATACAAGGCCTGGATGAGGAGCCAACACAGCCCAAGGGTCCGGGGCTATACCCCCTGTGTTTAGAACATCCCAGTGATGACCTAAGCCCACCTGACAAGAGTTTACTGTGTAGGCCTTGAAACAGAACCCACACCGTATGGTGCTCAACTGTTTTGTTTGTTTGTTTGTTTTTGCAGTCTGGTGAGAAAATGTGTCCCTTAAAGATTAATATGTAAAAAAAAAATATGCTTGCAGAGGGTATTGTTCCAAGTGAACCCACATTTTGGGGTCTGAGTGTGCTTATTGCTTTATCGTATATAACACATTGTCAGCCTTTTCTTTACACCATTACAATGTATATTTGGCTTTTATGACTGTGAAGTTCAAAAAGCTTTAAAATATTGCACAATGTACTCTCTTTCACTGCAATGCATCCCGAAAGACTGCCTCTCAGGTTCTCCTTGGATAATAACTAAACTCAAGCTTTTGTTATTATGGTGCATCTCATTAATATTGTTTGTAGATACATACACTATTTCTGTGTAGTGACGGATGGATTGCCTTCCAACAGAGTTGTTACTGTTTCAGGTTGTGTTGCCAAATGTGGATAATTCTCCTGGGTTAAAGGACCCTATTATAGCTTGCAAGAACTTCACACCGCTGTCCCAAATGACATAATTATATACACAAGAAGCTGTGTGTGAGTTATCCTAACCTGGTGTGCTACTAGGGAGAGTGACAGAATGTAAACACAGGCAGGGTGGCCCGCTGGCCCAATCTGAGCTGTGTGTACGTGGCCACAAGACTAGGGGGACTGGGATGTCATAACCAACTGAGTGAGTGTTTATACAGTGTTTGAAGATGGCACACTGGATAGTAGAGCAATTTCAATACTTTTTTTTTGAGAACAAGTATGTTGAAGCAAAGTCCAGTGGTGAAGCAAATGTCAATTACACTACTAGAGATCTATGGAGAAATCACAAAGGGCTTCCTTTATAAGAAGAGAACAGCAACCAAAGCAATATAAAAAAAGGGGTTAAATGAGAAAGAGCTCTATACACAGGGCATAACAGAGAGAGCCAAGGAGAGAGAACAAATATGTTGAATAAAGGGGAGGAATAAAAGAGAGAGAGTGAGGGAGAGCGAGAGAGAGAGACAAAGCGGGAGAAAGCGGGTGGAGAGAGAGAGGCAAACGAGAGAAAATGGGTTGGGCAGTGAGCAGAGAGGAGGTTACTACAGTAGTGTGTGTAGTCAGAGCCGAGGACGAGGACAGCTAGAGGACAGAACACCCTTCTTACTGTCATATGCCAATAGGGATGAACACACAGCTAAAGTCCATCTGAGGAGAACTGCTGTCAGACTGCAGACACACCACGCCAGAGAGAGAGAAAGGTTGAGGGAGACAGGAGGAAGCATAGAGGGTAGAAGAGAGGGACAGAGAAAGAGGGAGTGAGAGAGAGAACCAGGAGCAAGCAGAGAGGATAAAGAACAACAGAAGCAGGAGAACGAAGAAACTGGTGTTTTGGCTGTCTTCTAGCTGTGGGACCTTTTGGCGGGTTGCTGTTACTGTTTTTGATTCCTTTAGGAAAAGACTTGACTTGTTCCCTTCCCGTCGGCACACTGAGTCAGCCAGGGACAGCAGACGGAGGCAGGATGATCAAGTCCAGTTGGTTCTATGTCAAGTTCAAATACAACGAAAAGGTAAGTCAATGAGCTGTTGGTTTCTGACTTCCTATTGGGTTCTGGCCAAAAGCTGTGCACTATATAGGGAAAAGAGTCCCATATAGTGTCTTAGCTTCTGACCTTCAGCATCTAGCCATAACCTGTGTCTCTAATGGGATATCTGGCACCCTTATCAAAACTCTGGCATCGATTTGTTGTTGCTGACAATCCTGCTTTGGCAACCCAGGAGACAGTTATATTTTGAAGTTGCTCATACATTATTGAACATCATGTCTTACCAGTATTTTGAGACCATTAATATTCTATCATTTTTCCATGTCTCTCTCACGGCTGTGTGGATTTTTAAATGCGGAGTTCAACATATGTCCATACATTTGAAAGTAGGGCTAAATAGGAAATGGTTTATATCATTTTGACCATGGGAATTTTGGCTTAGATATTTACCATCATGTGTACATAGCTGTACATAGATTGACATGTATTTATTCCTATGGATCCCACATTCATTCAGTTTCAATCTCTTACAGCTACAGCTAGGGCTCGACCCTCTCCTGTGGGGGGGCAAGGTGTTGAAGTATTAATGCTGAGGAGTGATACTGTACCATCCCCTGTCCACACTCAGGCTAATGAGATGGACCTGGCAGAAGGTGTGCTTTGCTTATGGATGGGGTTACTGCATGTGTAAAGAGGGTGCTGTGTGTGTGTATAGAGTTCTCTTGTGGAAACCAAGACCCGAGCCAGGGCCCAGCACTTTGTCAAGCAGCCTGCCGATTGGCCAGACAAACAGACAGATAGACTGCCAGATAGTCAGTGAGTCAGGCAGACAGACATCCGTCAACCTTTTCCTCAGACTGCTAAGGAAACCAGGCGGTCAGGTTCTCTGAGTTGTGTCAGGTGTCTGCGTGGCTGGAGCATCATCTCCTTACCTCAACAAAGTACTAGGATTGTCCTGCTTGTGTAGGTTCACGTGTACTGTTTTAATGTACTGGTACTGTTTTTATCCTGCTTGAAGGACCGGTACTTGAGTGTAAAAGTTAGGAAGATAGTTTTATACAGAGACTAACTTACACACAGAGTATGATGCCTATGCGCTGTTGTATGCCTGTGCTGCTGTAGTCTGACTCAAAATAGCGGTAAGAAAAGTGAAGCTGTGCCAAATGGCCTCATGGGAGCATCTGTTGACACCTGAGGGCTCTGTTTCTGCCTGTTACACAGCTGCCATTTTGTGTCTGCTCTGACCTGCATGGAGGAGGATAGTAATGGCCTGTGTAGTAATGGCCTGGTGACCACCATCGCAGTCATCTCCTCTCATCATGGTCCTCTGTAATAATAATAATACTGCATTGAATTTATAATGCGCTTTTCATTGAAAAACAATCTCAAAGTGCAACTGTAGCTCAGTTGGTGGCGGTTGCAACGCCAGGGTATTGGGTTTGATTCCCGGGACCACCCGTATGTAAAGTCTATGCATGTGTAACACACAGGATAAGACCCTGGGTCTCCCACGAGAGCAACCAACATCTTAGACCATTAGACCAAGAAGAAATCCCCTTTTGGGCTGAGGGCTGACACAGGTTTTGAAGTGCGCAGGTGGAGCTACCTAATCACGTGAACATAACCAATTCATGTCCGCTAAGCATGACTGTAAGTTGCTCTGGATAAAAGTGTCTGCTAAATTACATATATGATTATTTATTATTATTATTACAGCCCTTAGCGCTACATTACAGATAGAACAATGAAACAGATACTTCACCTGATGTATAAGTGTGAAGCATCCGTTTGGCTTTTCCACTCACTACCAAATATGGTGATGAGAGGAAGCTCAGTGGCTGGCGTTTGCAGTGGGAGAAGATGGATTTTGGGCCGACATTCTGCACATTTTCTCATCAATGAAATATTTGATCTCCATATAGTTTTCTGTTTCCAGAACTAGAACAGAGTGGACTGTGCTTTGTAGACTTTACCCTTTGCCAAGGTTTTTACAAATTGCGTTGTTTAGAAGGAGTGCAGGGGCAAAATGAGTTATTGCACATGCGCACTTCACGGAGTAGGCGTTCCCTAATGGAAATATGCTAGAATGCGCCAATAGGATCTCACTAGCTTGTGCTTGGCTCTGCCCACCTCCTTGCTTGTTCTGCCCACTATGATTCATTTGTTCCCATTGGAATCGACAGGCTCTGGTCTATCTTGGAATAGTTCTAAAAATCTTTGGCTACGCTACACAGACTTTGTGTGCGCCACGCTGGAGACGAGTTAATGGAACCATGACAACCAGATGACTGCATTGAGCCGCGCTAGCCGGGTGGAACAGTGGAAGTATAAGAGTGCAGCTACGTAGCTACTCATTCATTCATTTCCACTCTACCAGCCCTCCTTCCATTACAATCAGACAAAATGCAGTGTGAACATTTCCACTCTACCAGCCCTCCTTCCATTACAATCAGACAAAATACAGTGTGAACATTTCCACTCTACCAGCCCTCCTTCCATTACAATCAGACAAAATACAGTGTGAACATTTCCACTCTACCAGCCCTCCTTCCATTACAATCAGACAAAATACAGTGTGAACATTTCCACTCTACCAGCCCTCCTTCCATTACAATCAGACAAAATACAGTGTGATCATTTCCACTCTACCAGCCCTCCTTCCATTACAATCAGACAAAATACAGTGTGATCATTTCCACTCTACCAGCCCTCCTTCCATTACAATCAGACAAAATACAGTGTGAACATTTCCACTCTACCAGCCCTCCTTCCATTACAATCAGACAAAATACAGTGTGATCATTTCCACTCTACCAGCCCTCCTTCCATTACAATCAGACAAAATACAGTGTGATCATTTCCACTCTACCAGCCCTCCTTCCATTACAATCAGACAAAATACAGTGTGATCATTTCCACTCTACCAGCCCTCCTTTTTTCTTCACAGTTGATTAAGGAAAGAGACGAGATGCTCAGGCTTATGTACTGACATGTATCAGAAATGTTCTGAAGAGTAGGAGAAAGGAAATCATGGTTTGACAGATCGCTGGACTCATTGAATTGTGGAAATGTCTTATTTAGCTCACTATCGTATCGAGTTTCAATATATAGATATGAGTTTCATTATATAGATCTGAAATATTAGACAATTTCGACAGCCTTTACAATATTTTAGTCTTCCTTTTACCCTGTGTTGTTGCTCTCTTTAAACTGCACTATGTGTGTGTGTGTATGTGTGCGTGCACGTGTGTGTGTGCATGCGTTGACTGTTGAAGAAAAGACTTTTGCCTTTGCTGCTCCTGGCAGTGCTGGCAGTGCTGGCTGTGCTGGCTGTGCTGGCTGTGCTTTCCAAATGCCTGTTTGATTGACAACTGGCCTCTCAGCAGTATGTGAATAGGAAGTGACCTTAAACAAGCAGGTTCAGCAGCTCTGTAGTTTGACTGACTGCCTGTTTTCCTTTCCCGGACTCTGACATGAGTGGGTGGGTGAGTGAGACAGGGACGGAGAGACGGAAGGCGGGTTAGCTGTTGGCTGCGGTGCTGAGGGGGGGCTGAGTGAATGAGATGGCCGTGAGGCGAGGGGAGCCGGGGGAGGTGGGGTGGGCTAGCTCCTGGCTGTAGAGGGGTCACTCAGACTGGGGAGTGGGTAATTACTACCCCTGTGTGTGGGCTCAGGTCTTGAAGAGAGGAGGAGGAGGGTGGACGGAGGAGAAAGGGTGGGAGGTGGGTTACATTCCGAGCAGTGGAAGGAAGGAGACTACTGTAGCTCTATTCTCTGTGTGGGCTCTTTGTCCTCTCTTTCTCTGTGTGTGTCTTTGAGCTGCTGTTGCCAGCCAGGGCCCACAGAAGGTGAGCAGTGAGCACCAGCCCCTTGGACTCACTCACACTGGGCTAATTCAGTGTTACACACACAGGGCCATGTGTAAATAGTAGGAGCATGGAGAGAGGAGGCCTATCTCTCTCTCCATGTCTCTCTCTCTCTCTCTCTCTCTCTCTCTCTCTCTCTCTCTCTCTCTCTCTCTCTCGCTCTCATCTGTTAAATTTGTATTGTGTCTCCACATAACTTTTTAAGCGCACATGTTTCCGCACAGATCCTTTTAAGCGCAGAACACAACATGGATCACAGCTACAGTCAATGCTTGCGCCTTTACATGAAACCCCTTTACATGGCTGACGACACCATGCCTCTAGCCAAAATCATGTAAAAGTTATGCCCAATATTACCAGAGCTATGGTTTTTATTTCTGCCACAGATTTGTGTGCATGTCGGGTGTAGGAAGGAGGGAGAGTGTGTAGGCCTATATGAGTAAAGTTATCTGAACAGTACAGATGGTTATAGTGTTTTGTTGGACAAGTTTAAAAGCTCTTTGTTCTTTAGAATGCCTGAAGCTTTAACAATACTTAAAGCTGTGTGTGTGTGTGTGTGTGTGTGTGTGTGTGTGTGTGTGTGTGTGTGTGTGTGTGTGTGTGTGTGTGTGTGTGTGTGTGTGTGTGTGTGTGTGTGTGTGTGTGTGTGTGTGTGTGTGTGTGTGTGTGTGTGTGTGAGAGAGAGAGAGGGAGAGTATGTGTGTGTGCTGTGCTCAAGTGTTAAACTGGATGTTACAGTGACTTCTGTGTTGTTTATGATGAACATGCTATTCAAATCAAATCAAATCAAATTTATTTATAAAGCCCCCCTTACATCAGCTGATGTCACAGAGTGCTGTACAGAAACCCAGCCTAAAACCCCAAACAGCAAGCAATGCAGGTGTAAAAGCACGGTGGCTAGGAAAAACTCCCTAGAAGGCCAAAACCTAGGAAGAAACCTAGAGAGGAACCAGGCTGTGAGGGGTGGCCAGTCCTCTTCTGGCTGTGCCGGTGCAGATTATAACAGAACATGGACAAGATTTTAAAATGTTCATAAAACAGGCAGAACAGTTGAAACTGGAGAAGCAGCACGGCCAGGTGGACTCGGGACATCCAGGTAGGCCTTGAGGAATGGTCCTAATGCTCAGGTCCTCCGAGAGAGAGAGAGAGAGAGAGAAGAAGAAGAAAAAAAAAGAAAGAGAGAGATAATTAGAGAGAGCATACTTAAATTCACACAGGACACCAGATAAGAGAAGAAATACTCCAGATATAACAGACGGACCCTAGCCCCCCGACACATAAACTACTGCAGCATAAATACTGGGGGCTGAGACAGGAGGGGTCGGGAGACACTGTGGCCCGTCCGACGAAACCCCGGACAGGGCCAAACAGGCAGGATATAACCCCACCCACTCTGCCAAGCACAGCCCCCACACCACTAGAGGGATATCTTCAACCACCAACTTACCATCCTGAGACAAGGCCGAGTATAGCCCACAAGATCTCCGCCACGGCACCAGAAGCCAGTGACTCAGCCCCTGTAATAGGGTTAGAGGCAGAGAATCCCAGTGGAGGGAACCGGCCAGGCAAAGACAGCAAGGGTGGTTCGTTGCTCCAGTGCCTTTCCGTTCACCTTCACACTCCTGGGCCAGACTACACTCAGTCATAGGACCTACTGAAGAGATGAGTCTTCAATAAAGACTTAAAGGTTGAGACCGAGTCTGCGTCTCTCACATGGATAGGCAGACTATTCCATAAAAATGGAGCTCTATAGGAAAAAGCCCTGCCTCCAGCTGTTTGCTTAGAAATTCTAGGGACAGTAAGGAGGCCTGCGTCTTGTGACCGTGGCGTGCGTGTAGGTATGTACGGCAGGACCAAATCAGAAAGATAGGTAGGAGCAAGCCCATGTAATGCTTTGTAGGTTAGCAGTAAAACCTTGAAATCAGCCCTTGCCTTAACAGGAAGCCAGTGTAGAGAGGCTAGTACTGGAGTAATATGATCAAATTTTGGGGTTCTAGTCAAGATTCTAGCAGCCGTGTTAAGCACTAACTGAAGTTTATTTAGTGCTTTATCCGGATAGCCGGAAAATATAGCATTGCAGTAGTCTAACCTAGAAGTTACAAATGCATGGATTAACTTTTCTGCATCATTTTTGGACAGAAAGTTTCTGATTTTTACAATGTTACGTAAATGGAAAAAGCTGTCCTTGAAACAGTCTTGATATGTTCGTCAAAAGAGAGATCAGGGTCCAGAGTAACGCTGAGGTCCTTCACAGTTTTATTTGAGACGACTGTACAACCATCAAGATTAATTGTCAGATTCAACAGAAGATCTCTTTGTTTCTTGGGACCTAGGACTAGCATCTCTGTTTTGTCAGAGTTTAAAAGTAGAAAATTTTCCGCCATCCACTTCCTTATGTCTGAAACACAGGCTTCCAGGGAGGGCAATTTTGGGGCTTCACCATGTTTCATCGAAATGTACAGCTGTGTGTCATCCGCATAGCAGTGAAAGTTAACATTATGTTTCCGAATGACATCACCAAGTGGTAAAATATATAGTGAAAACAATAGTGGTCCCAAAACAGAGCCTTGAGGAACACCGAAATCTACAGTTGATTTGTCAGAGGACAAACCATCCACAGAGACAAACTGATATCTTTCCGACAGATAAGATCTAAACCAGGCCAGAACTTGTCCATGTAGACCAATTTGGGTTTCCAATCTCTCCAAAAGAATGTGGTGATCGATGGTATCAAAAGCAGCACTAAGGTCTAGGAGCATGAGTACAGTAGCGGAGCCTCGGTCTGACGCCATTAAAAGGTCATTTACCACCTTCACAAGTGCAGTCTCAGTGCTATGATGGGGTCTAAAACCAGACTGAAGCGTTTCGTATACATTGTTTGTCTTCAGGAAGGCAGTAAGTCAAACGTTATGATGTGTTTCTGTCCTTTACAATCTAATCGTAGTATGCCTGTAACTCAATGCACTGCTTTTTACATGGAAAAAGCTTTCTTTAGGGCAGTATTTGAAAAAAAAAATTACTAATTAAAAAAAGGGTCTTAGGGCCATTAACGCCATTAACTCAATTAATTATTTTAATTGTTTGACAGCCCTATTAAAAACACAATGAGAGAGGTTGTCGCATAATGTCTAGTTAGGAACAATCGCTTTTGTTAGTGCTGTCTTTATTTACACCAAAGGATATTATAGCTGCCCTTGGTTGGATGATGTTCCTTGTTTGGAGCCTGCTTTATTTATCTCATTTAAGAGATAAATGTCTCCCTCAACCTTTTAATACACCTCTTATTCCTCCCTCCCTTCCTCCCTCACTCTCTAGGTGTAATCACATCCCTGAGCTGTTTCATTGATGAGGAAAATGATTTTACCTACTTGAGAAAACCCTGCAATATGATAGTTCCAACTTTAATATGGATAATTACAGGGAATGTGTCTTGTTTATCCTCCTCTGTATTTACTGCCAGTGTGACAGGCTGTGTTAGATGGTTGGAGAATACAGGGAGGTAGATAATGACTATAATGACAATAGCAACCGCTAAGTGGGGTGTGGGTTGGAATTATGGGTGAACATTGTCCTCCATTTTGGAGAGACATAGTAGGTACTAGCTCACTGGCTCTCAGGTTTCTACTGGCCATGGAAGTATAAGCAGTGAAAGAGAAGATCTTGAATTATTGACAGACTTCTTTATTTTTCCAAGTCTATGATCTATCATCCTCAGCCTTCAACATCATAGTGCCCTCCAAGCTCATCACTAAGCTCAGGACCCTGGGTCTGAACCCCGCGCTGTACAACTTGGTCCTGGCATTCCTGACGGGCTAACTCTAGGTGGTGAAGGTAGGCAACTACACCTCCACTATGCTGAACCTCAACACGGAGGCCCCACAAGGGTGTGTGCTCAGACCCCTTCTGTACTCCCTGTTCACCCATGACTGCTTGGCCATGCACGTCTCCAACTCAATCATCAAGTTTGCAGACAACACAACGACAAGACAGCCTACAGGGAGGAGATGATGGCCCTGGCAGAGTAGTGCCAGGAAAATAAACTCTCTCAACGTCAACAAAAAGAAGGAGCTGATCGTGGACTTCAGGAGACAGCAGAGGGAGCATGCCCCTATCTGGGGCCACAGTGGAGAGGGGAAAAAGCTTCAAGTTCCTTGGTGTACACATCACTGACAACCTGAAATGGTCCATCCACACAGACAGTGTGGTAAAGAAGGCGCAACAGTGCCTCTTCAACCTCAGGAGGCTGAATAAATTTGTCTTATCCCCTAAGACCCTTATGAACTTCTACAGATGCACCATTGAGAGCATCCTGTCGGGCTGCGTCAATGCCTGGTACGGCAACTGCACCGTCCTCATCCGCAGGGCTCTCCGGAAAGTGGTGTGGTCAGCCCAACGCATCACCGTGGGGAACACTGCCTGCCCTCCAGGACATCTACAGCACCCGGTGTCACAGGAAGGCCAAGAAGATCACGGCCAGTTCACCCTGCCACCATCTAGAAGGTGGAGACAGTACAGGTGCATCAAAGTTGGGACCGAGTGACTGAAAAACAGCTTCTTTCTCCAGGCCATCAGACTGTTAAATAGTCACCACTAGCCGGCCTCTGCCCAGTACCCTGCCCTGAACTTCATCCACGTTTATAGTCGGCTACCACCCGGTACTCAACCCTGCACCTGTTGCCCTATGTACATAGTCATTGAACACTGGTCACTATAATCATATTTACATACTGTTTTACCCACTTTATATATACTGGATATACTTTATTCCTATAATAAAAAATATATATATTTTGAGTTTACCAGGTCTGAACAGGTCTGAACAGGCGTGTTCAGGGTGATATAACCACAAGCATATTTTTTGTACCACGTTTTCTCCCTTGCCTCATCTCTGCGACTCCTCAATGGATTCGGGAGAGGAAAAGGTTGAGTCATGCGTCCTCCGAAACATACTTCTTATCATGTCAGACGCACCAATGTGTCAGAGGAAACACCGTTCAACTGACGACTGCTTGCAGGTGCCCGGTCCTGTCACAAGTAGTCGCTAGAGCACGATGAGCCAAGGAAAGCCCCACCGGCCAAACCCTCCCCTACATACACCAGATGGCGCTGGGCCAATTGTGCACCGTCCTATGGGGCTCCTGCTCATGGCCGGTTGTGACACAGGCGGGATCGAACCCCTGGCTGTAGTGGGTGCAGTGCTTTTGAACGCTGCACCACCCAAGGCCCCTTATGTATACTGTATAGTCATGGCTCAGAAAGTATTCACACCCTTTGACTTTTCACACATTTTGTTTTGTTACAGCCTGAATTTAAAATGGATTAAATTAAAATAATGTGTCACTGGAATCCTGCACAGAATAAAAAATATTCCAAAACATGCATCCTGTTTGCAATAAGGCACTAAAGTAAAACTGTAAGAAATTAACTACAAGTCCTGAATACGAAGCGTTATGTTTGGGGCAAATCCAGCACAACACATCACTGAGTACCACTCTTTATATTGTCAAGCATGGTTGTGGCTGCACCTTGTCTTCGGCAAGGACTAGGGATTTTTTACGATAAAAAGCAACGGAATATAGCTAAGCACAGGCAAAATCTTAGAGGAAAACCTGGTTCAGTCTGCTTTCCAACAGACACTGGGAGATGCAGGACAATAACCTAAAACACAAGGCCAAATATACACTTGAGTTGCTTACCAAGAAGACAGCTAATGTTCCTGAGTGGTCAAGTTACAATTTTGACTTAAATCTGCTTGAAAATCTATGGCAAGACCTGAAAATGGTTGTTTAGCAATGATCAACAACCAATTTGACAGGGAATTTGAAGAATTATTTAAATAATCATTTGCAAATATTGTACAATCCAGGTGTGCAAAGCTCTTAGAGGCTTGCTCAAAAAGATTGTGATTCAAAATGTATTGACTCAAGGGTGTGAATGCTTAAGTAAATTAGATATTTATGTATTTATGTTTCAATAAATGTGATACAATTTCTAAAAACATGTTTTCACTTTGTCATTATTGTCTATTGTGTGTAAATGGTTGAGAATTATATATTTTTTAATCCATTTTGAATTTAGGCTGTAACACAACAAAATGTGGAATAAGTCACCTTCTGAAAGCACTGTAACTACTGCAGTACACACCTTTTCTATTCACATACTGTCCATAATGTCTATACACACCATCATATACATATATATTTATGTTCCGGACTTTGACATTGGTCTTTCTAATATTTATATATTTCTTTATTCCTTTCTTAAATTTTGGGGGGGGATTTACACTTATTGTTTTGTATTGTTTTGTATGACTGCACCGTTTGGGGCTAGGAACATAAGCATTTCACTACACCCACTATAACATCTTCAAAGTATGTGGATGCAACCAATACAATTGTATTTTATTTTATGTAGCATTCAGAACTTTGCTATACTCTTCAAGAATGCAACCCCTCCGTTACAACTGGTACTGTTGATTCTCTGCTGTGCAACTCCTTAGCCAACATGTACAACCCACCTCCTACATACACAACATTGTCTTCTCCTCAAATAATGAATACGTTTATCTTCATTAAACTTTTATCCCAGTACACACTCGGCAGAGTTTAAGAAGAGTTTATTGGATCCGTTTTGCCAAGCCAGTTTAACTGATTTATGCTTAAAAGCAGAAGAAGTGGTAAGAGGCTTACATTACTTCTGACCCCTTTCCTCTGTGGTAATTCACACAGCTTTTAAGAAAAGCTGCGTACTTTGTTTATACACATTGAAATTTTAGGACCATGTTTGTGACTGCTGGGCAATTCCATGGTAACGGAATTATGCTAGGACTCAGATTTTTCACTTTAAAATGTATACCAAACAAAAAACATTGATTTAAAAGTTTAACAAACCATAGAACTCTATGCCTTTCTAGGGCTTTTTCCTAGCCACCGTGCTTCTACACCTGCATTGCTTGCTGTTTGGGGTTTTAGACTGGGTTTCTGTACAGCACTCTGTGACATCAGCTGATGTAAGAAGGGCTTTATAAATACATTTGATTTGATATGCACAAGGACTACTTTTAACAATTTCCACTGAACATTTTACAAAACACATTTACAGGAAGAACTGTGCAGATACAAAGTTTGGTAACAGAACTAAATTGAGCTAGATTTTACCAGAATTATGTTACCAAACTTTGCATCTGCGCAGTAAATGTAAATGTTTAAATGTTTAAATGTCCTGTTTACCGTGTAAATTGTTCAAAGTAGTCATTGTGCATAGAATTGTATAGTTTGCTAAACATTAAAATCAATGGTTTTTGTTTGGCATTCATTGTAAAGTGAATAATCGGAGTATCAGCGTATTTCTGTAACTGCGGAATTGCCCTGCAGTTATCCAAGGGGATTACTGTTAACCCAGAGTGGTCCAGATGTTTCAAAGGCTGTACTGTGCAGAACACAGTGAGGAAGCATTGCACATTGCCTGTAAACATCTGTCAAACAATAGGCCTTACCACACTACTGATAACATAAGCCCAGGGAGGAAACTGCATTTGCTAGAAATAATGCTGTTTTTTTTTTACAGTTGAGCGAACTGGATTTAAGGATTTTGTTTTTTTATTCATTTTTCGAATGAAGTGATAAAAATAGGTTTAGGATGGCAACTTACAGTAGATCCCTTCAGTAATCTTTAATGTTCACCCAAGCTCCATCGTCAGAGAATTGTTATTCTATGTTATCACAATTGTGACTGTGGTTGGCTAATTAGCATTGTCAGTATTGGACAGTATCTGCTATCAAATTCATACTGTATAGCTCTTAATCACAGCTGACATTACAGGAATTAAGTGTCTCTGGACATTGATTTCTTTCATACTATGACAAACTTGTCTCAACTTCAAGTTCATAGCTAGCAGCAGCCTTCAGTGCAAATGACAATGACTGTCTCCCTAAGTGAGTACTGAACCACACTAAGAGGTTAAGTCAGACCATTCTCACTGGTATCTGTGTGTGCCAGAGTGCCATGTTTGGTAATGTTGGTGTCCTCTCATCCAGATATTCTTCTACTTGCCGGTGTAACCTAAACATTATCCTAGTTTGATATGCTGCTTGTGTATTCATTCCCATATCAGCTACAAATAGAACGTCATCATGTTTTGGTCACAGAGAACAATACACATGACTAGCTAGTTTGCTACAGCAGGTTCTGCCATTTCACAATAGCCTTGAATCACTAGTTATTACTTCTAAACGAAATACCTTTTTGGTTGGTTTACTGTTTGAACAGTCGCTGAGATTATATTTGGTTATCAATGCAAAATAAGCTACTTTGATGAATAGTTTATATAGCCTATAGATCAGATCACAGAACCAAGCTATAACACTGCCCCCACGGCTACGGAAGGAATGATACATTGCAACAAAAACAACATTACAACTGAACGTCTGTGCTGTAACAGGACACTGACTGACACTCTCTAGTCTCTCTCTCTCTCTCTCTCTCTCTCTCTCTCTCTCTCTCTCTCACACACTCTGTTTCTAGAGGAGAGTGGATGGACTGAATCTGGATTACTGAGTAATGACAGAGCCGAGAGTGGCTGGACCCTCAGTGCAGCCAACAGAGACAAGGGCTTAGAGAGGATGACAGGGTGATTGACAGCCAGCCCAGCCAACCGGGAAAGGCCAGTCCCTCTAACACGGCCTGCTACATCTCTCTTTTCATGACCACTTATCTGCACATTTATAGTCCATATCTATATAATATAATGTGTGCTGTTCTTATGTGACTGTTTCAAATCATAGAATAATTTCTTAATTCAGCCCTTTTTGGACCAATGCTTTCACCCTTATTTTTTTAAATGGTTGTGCCCGCTGTAGTGAAGGTGTATGCCAGGTAGAGAGGGAGTACTCCGTTCCGTCTTTTCAAAAGGCCCCGGTTTTGAAGATCATTACAGTGAAATTCCCATTGGAATGCCTGGTCCGTTGGCTGTCTGCTGCTGGGTCCTGGGCTAAGCTCAGATCCGGTTTCTCCCTGACTGGGCACTGGGATGGTTCCCATAGTTTAGCTGCCTTTTGACCCTGCATGGGCAGACCCTTGTACCCAGGCTCAATGAGCCCTCTGTAGTCTCAGAAAACACACGCAGGCAAGCAAGCATGCACGGACATACACACACACACACACACACAGGGTCACCTCGCAGACCCTGGAAAGCAATCAGAATTCTGCAGATCAGTGTGAGGATAGATCACATGTTCACAGACTGCTAGGGTAGGGAGGGCTCACAATCACGTTTTGTCTGAATGAAAACTTGTGTAACTGTCTGGCAATAGCTGGCTATGCTGGCATTGTCCGGAAGAACTATCATATGCTTTTCTCTGCCGCCCTCTGAGCTAGGTTTGGTTGGATATCTGTCTGACTTGGCAGGATGGCTGTAACAGATCTGGACACACTGAATCAGTCACACACACAGATATATCCATACATAACTGTTTTCTACCATGAAGGTCCTAAGAAGAACGACATTCTTGCTTAAGATTGCATCAAGTTGCTTATCATGCATCATGCCAACTTAATCATGTCCATAGACTGCAGCAAAGTCAGAAATAGCCCCTAAACCTTTCCCAACGTAAAAGAGAAAGAGAGAGGGAAAGAGAGAGATGGAGAGGTGGATGGAGTGAGTGAATAGAGAGAGAGAGAGAGAGAGAGAGAGAGAGAGAGAGAGAGAGAGAGAGAGAGAGAGTCTAGAGAGAGAGAGAGAGAGAGAGAGAGAGAGAGAGAGGTGGATGGAGTGAGTGAAGAGAGAGAGAGAAAGAGGTGGATGGAGTGAGTGAAGAGAGAGCGAGAGAGAGAAAGAGTCAGATAGAGGAGAGTGTGCAATATATCAAAGCAAGGGAGCCATCTGTCAGCTTGGCCATTAAACAGCTGGTGGAAGAGATGCAAGATGTCTGAACAGATACTGACAAGATGGGAGATGACAGGAAACAGATTTCCCTTCTCATTTTTTTCTTCCCTCTCTCTCTGTGGAACGTCAGAGGAAACGGACCGTCGTCCATCTGGGTGCTGTGAACGCTCCCTCCAGATGCTGCTACCTCTCCTCTCCTTCCCTCCTCCCCCCTTTTCCTTCCCTCCCCTGCCCTCTCCTCTTACATGTTGTTGTTGATGTCACTGAAACATCCCATAATCCCTGTAGCACTGTCAGCCTGAGAGAGACAAGCAGTTTGTTTCTAGGATTCATTAGTTTGTTTTAGTTAATTTTGTTGGGTTTTGTTTGTAGTCTTCAAAGTGTACCGTCACTGGGCACCTTTACTCGTACAGACGTTCTGGTGTCTGTCCTGTATTATTGGGTCAGGATGAAAGTAGAAAGGAGAGTCTTTGAAGATGTAGAATCCACTATTATCTGTTGATGGAGATAGTTCTTTTTCATGGGATTATTTTGCAGACTCAGATCACAATGCTTATGGCCTGGATTATTTAGCTGATAATGTGGATACAAATCTCTGCCTGCTGTTCATTCAATTCAAACATGAAAATAAGGAATCTGAGTCAGTGTTTAAATGAAGACTTGGGCTAATGTTAATTTGTGTTCTATCAAACCCTTGTTAGATCTCTTCTCTCCTTAGCTACTCCCCAATACCCCTTTGTGCTTTTTATTCACACAGTTTGTTAATTTGAACTAGGGGGGTTCTAAATAGGGCAGCAGTGGGTCTGGCTGACATCATTAAGCACATGTTCTGCTGTCTTAAAGCCCTTGAAATGCTGCTGGTGGAGTTTCTCTTCTTCCTCATTCCTCCCTCCCTCCCTCCCTCCCTCCCTCCCTCTCACCCTCCACAGCACAGTGTAATGTGTGATCTCCATGACATTGGGCAGTGTAGTACCATAATGGCCCTAATTGTCTAATCACTTTAATATGTGGCAGTGGCCCCTTCCACATGACAGGGCCAGGCCAGCCTAATAAACAGTGATTACGCTCACTGGAACCATCGCAGTCACCCACAGGGGACGGCCTGTTTTTCTTTCCTTCTTTCTCTCTCTCTTTCGTTTTGATGGTGAGCGGAGAAAGAATGGCAGCTGCTGAGGCTGTGAAAGGTCAACTCGTAGTTTGCGGCACGTGTGAGCGAGGGAAAGAGCGAGAAAGAGATAGGGATCGAGGGGGGAGAAAAAGAGAGAGAGGGAGTGAGGGAGGAAAGGGAAGGAGAGGGCAGGAGCAAGAGGAAGAAATAGAGGGAGAGAATGAATGGAGCAGACGAGATGAGCTGTCATCTTCAGATCTCCTCTCCCGGCTGTCAGATTGACAGGCCGCCTGGACACCTCACTCTCTGTGGAACAAGAACAAGAACTTGACAAGACAAGCAGGAGCTGTCACTTCTCCACCAGACCCTCTGTCTCTCCCTCCTTCCCTCTCCCCCATTTTCTTTCTCTATCTATCTCCCTCTTTTTCTCTCTCTCTCTCTCTCTCTCTCTCTCTCTCTCTCTCTCTCTCTCTCTCTATCTGTTTCTCCCTCTTTCTCTCTCTTGCTCTCTCTCTCTCTTTCTCTTTGTGTCTTTCTCTCTCTCTCCGTTTCTCTCTCCTCATGTGTCTGGGTAAGGAGACTGGAGGTGGAGAGGGTACATATCTGTGTGTTTGTGTTTGTAGTTTCATGTTTTATGCACCCTAGTATTGGAATGAACCGGGGTGAACCACTCATTTCACAGCTCCCAATGGACTGGAAGGGATGTTTGTGTGTTTGTGTGCCGGATGTGTGTGCTCCCTATATAAGCTGAGAAACAAGACTGCTCTTCTTCAGTCTCTGATAACATACCCCCTATTCATTATTCACCCCCCACCCCCAAGCGGCATAAATATAACAAGGTTAAGAATCGCCATAAACCGCGTCTCGGCGGATCAAGAGGGGGAAAGGCGGGATGTTAGCCTTTATCTGTGCTACATCTTTTATTAATTGAGAGTGCTAGCGAGTCTCCCCGTGATCATTAATGCATGCAACATGGAATAACGTATTTACATGTTCCCATGCATTATGCATGGCTAGGGAGGGGGCCGCCATGTTGTGCAGTAGAGGACCCTGTGTTCTCTCTCTCTCTCTCTCTCTCTCTCTCTCTCTCTCTCTCTCTCTCTGTGTGTGTGGAGGCAAGTGTGTGCACTTGTGTGTGTGTTTTCTGTGTTTGTGCATGTGTATCAGTCAGTTGATTTAGATTCAGCCCTGCTAGCTTCACTACCTGCCAGCACTCTCCTGTCCTCTACTGGAGAGTGAAAGTGAGGAGGAAGTGTTGGACAACAAATGATGTTCCCTAGGTTGAACTCAGTACAGGGGCACTTCGGGTTCTACTGTCAATACAACTGGGGAGATTGGTTTCTCCCCCTCTCCATGGGTCTATTCTGTATCTGTATGTCTGCATCTGAAGTGGCACCCTATTCACTATGGGCCCTGGTCAAAAGTAGTGCACTAAATATGGAATAGGGTGCCATTTGGGATGCATCCTATGCGTTTGTTACAGAGCAGTTCCTGTAAGTACAGTTAACCTTTTATATGTTATATATAATATAGAAATGTTACCATGTAACCCCCATAAGGCACATTTCCCTCTGCTGCTGACATCCAGTATTCATGTTCTTCCAGATACATTAGCTGGGAGCATGTCGCCCGGTCCATTGCTCTCACACTGCCTGACAGGTTGTTGAAATTCGATGCAGCTGAGCGAAAACATTACCATCCAACAGAGATCAGTAACTGGAAGAAACACACATAGTCTAGACGAGAGGAAAAGTAGTTTTTTCACAGTGCTGGTGATTGATCAGGCTAATGTATAGCTCCCTATTGGCCAATTCCACCTCCAAGATCAATCTCTGACTCAATCGTGCCTGTAGTGCTAGTGTGCATTTCCACATACTCAGTATTCACAGAGTGCAGTTCATATAACGGAACCTTTCTTTAACCAAACCTCTCTCTGTCTTAACTCATGCTTTGCTTATCTCACTCTCTCTCCGACCCTCAGCAGGTTTCCCTGTGGTATTGATCAGAGACTGGCCCACCAACCCCACCATAACCAAGTCAATGAGGGAGTGCTGTGCTGTTATGTGTCTGTAGTAGTTACATAGTGCGACAGACAGACACTTACACACACAGTGTGCATTGTGCTGCCTAGCATGAGAATGGGAAAAGGCTCAGTAATTTGAATTGATCCGGTTACAACTTAATTAATCACAGTGGTTAGTTCACTGGTACCTCTCACAGTACACAGACCTACCCTGTTGGAGCTGTGTGTTTGTGTGCGTGTGTGTATTGCAAAAATAATTGGCTAAGAGCAGTCTGAAGGTCTCTTTTTGGTTTGTTAGAGAAAAAACGAATTTAGCCTTGCCCTCTCTGCGTATCTACAAATGTGTGTGTTTGTGTGTGTGTGGGTGTGTGTGTGTATCGTATTGTATCTAGTTGCAGGAGTGTATGCTCACTTGTATGCCTGTTCATCCATGTATGCCTCATAGAGAGAAAATGAAAAGTGAGAGGAGCAGAGGTGTTGTGTTCTCTCTATCTTGTATTCATCCTTAAGTGCACTGGAGTGTGTTGTTGTGTGTGTCTGGCAGCATCACCTTCATATAGAGAGGAAAACAAAGGCTTTGGGCACATTCTGCAGGGCCTGATTGTAGTCATCATGATGCAGGGCCTCTTCTCCCTCTCCTCCCCTCCAGGGAGCTCAGCTCGTAAAGCACCACTGCTGCGCCACTCTTCTGTTTTTAATAACAATTATCTAAAATCGCTGCAATTAGCCTGAAGCTATATAAGGGGATGGAGAGCAGGAGGAGAGGAGAGACTGAGGAAGGAAGGGAGGAAGAGAGAGAATGAGAGAGAGACAACGAGGGATAAGAGGGAGGCAGAGAGAGAGGAAGAGAAGGAGAGACAACGAGGAATAAGGGAGGCAGAAAGAGAGAAAGAGAAGGAGAGAGAGACAGCGTGGGATAAGAGGGAGGCAGAGAGAGAGAAAGAGAAGGAGGGAGAGACAGTGAGGGATAAGAGGGAGGCAGAGAGAGAGAAAGAGAAGGAGAGAGAGACAGCGAGGGATGAGAGGGAGGCAGAGAGAGAGAAAGAGAAGGAGGGAGAGACAGCGAGGGATAAGAGGGAGGCAGAGAGAGAGAAAGAGAAGGAGGGAGAGACAGCGAGGGATAAGAGGGAGGCAGAGAGAGAGAAAGAGAAGGAGGGAGAGACAGCGAGGGATAAGAGGGAGGCAGAGAGAGAGAAAGAGAAGGAGGGAGAGTGGGAGAGAGGAGGCTCAGATTCAGTGAACCTCAGAATGTCAGATCGTCTTTCACATGGAAAATTCAAAAGGACCTTTGTGTTCATCAATTATTAGCGATGAAAGTTAAAGAGGTCCGTTGTGTTTTTTTAATCAGAGTTATATGGGGAATCTTTTGAACGTTCCCAGCCTGGCCCCAGAATACAAGCTGTAATAACTTCCAGGGTCCTCTCCGCCTCCTCCCTTCCTCCTTCATGGTGTGCTGCAGCTCAACACAATTCTATTCCAGCAGAAGCCCATGAAGGCAAGTAAGGCATTTAAACTGCGTAACTGGCTAAATAACAGGTTACGTTTATCTCTGTAAATGCAGTATTTTTTTTTCTTCTAGTGTGCAAGCAGTTAACTGAATGTGAGGCGTGGAGATGGGGCCAGTTTAAGGTCCTGTGCTGCAGACTGCAGTATGTCCTTGAAAGAGACAGACTGTGACTGTGCCAGGTGCTACAGTCCGGTTTCATCTGCCATGTGGCACTGCATCGCCAATTTGGGCACCGTGTACATTAGTGTATTTTGGAGGGGGGTAGGCAGTGTTTATATCACAATCTGTTGAAAACATTTTAAGTAGGCATACAAATAGACAGACAGACAGACCAATGCACACACACTTTTTCACCCACAGGCAGAAGCAAGGAGCAACCCAGCAGACCTTAATTCTATACAAATGCACAAGCTACATAACACAACCATTATGTGCTAGTTGTACTGCCTTTTGCCCGTCAACGTCCCTTTAATGCCTCACGCTCTGCCCTCTCCTTTAACGCCTCTAGTTCTGCTCTGCCCTCTCCTTTAACACGTCTAGCTCTGCCCTCTCCTTTAACGCCTCTAGTTCTGCTCTGCCCTCTCGTTTAATGCCTCTAGCTCTGCCCTCTCCTTTAACACCACTAGCTCTGCCCTCTCCTTTAATGCCTCTAGCTCTGCCCTCTCCTTTAACTTCTTAGGGAGCGGCAGCATAGGTGACGGTTTTGAAGAGTCTGGCGTGCCCAAAGTAAAATGCCTGCCACTCAGGCCAAGAAAATAGGATATGCACATAATTAGTACTATTGGATAGGAAACACTCTGAAGTTTCGAAGAGTGTTAAAATAATGTATGTGAGTATAACAGAACTGATATAGCAGGCGAAAACCCGAGGAAAATCCATCTGGATTTGCAGTTGTTTTTGTACTTGACCTTCTTCTCAAGGCTGCCTATTCATTTTTATTTTAACCAGGACTGAGACTGCAGTACCTATGGCTTCCACTAGATGTCAGCAGTCTCTATACAAAGACTGAGAGTGATTGGAGTAAGAGGAATGGATAGGAACAGGAAATGGTCAGGGGACCACTTTTGTAAACAAGGTTTGACCCACTTTATTTTCCTTTCCTATCATTCACGTTATCGTCCGGTTGAAATATTACAGCAAATATACACAAAAGGATACCTAAGGATACATTAAAAATGATGTTTGATTTGTTTGTAGAAAGTTTATAGGTATAATTTGAACGTGTTCTCTTCACGGTTCAATGGGCGACTCAACGGTGGATTTTATGATCATAACGCGCCAACCAAACAGAGATTTATGGATATAATAAATGACTTTTTCTAACAAAAGAATCATTGGATGTCTTCGTTGGACACTTGGGAAGCCCTCAGCAAAAGTTCTTCGAAATGTAAGGGATTTGTTTTCGCTGTGATATGTGTTTTGTGTGAACCGCGCTGGTTTATGAATTTATGCTAATGCAAAATATTTAGTGGTGCTATCCTCAAACAATCAAATGTTGTGCTTTCGCCGTAAAGCCTTTTTGAAATCTGACAACGCTGTGATATTTCCAAGACGCAGAGCTTTTGATGACTATGCAACACTTGTATATTGATGAATGTTTAATAATTCAACTTTTGGATTTTGAATTTGGCGCCTTACATTTCACCGGGTAGTGTCAGGCGCTAGCGCCCCACTGCTCCCTAAGTAGTTAACGCCTCTAGCTCTTCCCTCTCTGTATTAGAAGTCCTTATGAAAAACACACTATACTTAGCTCACACAAAGCCTATGGGACTGTGTTCATGTGTTTGCGTGGGTGTAAACTATGTAGGCCTATCCTACAGCATATATAGAAGCTCACCTGCTGACCTTTGTGTTTGTCAGCTAGTTCAGAGATGGAAAGAGCAACTAGACACATTACAGTTCTTAGCACAGGGCTGTCATGGAATAATAATATCAGCCCGTTCACTGTGGTACATTACATCTCCTCATTCACACAGTGGAGCTGAGTCATCAGGTTAGGCACAGTCACTTACCATTGGAATGCCATTGCACCATATCAGTATGCCATAAGAGCATGTCTTATGTTACTATGACCCCTGGCGTTTGGTTGATTTATCTTTATTTGAATTAAAGGTTGTCCAATGTCTTCCGCTTTTAATAATATACTAACAATGCTTTTATACTTTTGATTTTATTTTGTATATTTTGCATGATATTATAATTCCACTAAGCACACCAATAAATGAAACGCCATAAAGGTTGTCAGAGAATAGTTTATTACTCCCCATTTCACTCATTATCCTCTAACCTCTGTCCCCAAACCTCTAACCTCTGTCCTCTAACCTCTGTCCTCAAACCTCTAGCCTCTGTCCTCAAATCTCTAACCTCTAACCTCTGTCCTCTAACCTCTGTCCTCAAACCTCTGTCCTCAAACCTCTAACCTCTGTCCTCTAACCTCTGTCCTCAAACCTCTGTCCTCAAACCTCTGTCCTCAAACCTCTAACCTCTGTCTTCTGTCCTCTAACCTCTGTCCTCAAACCTCTGTCCTCTAACCTCTGTCCTCAAACCTCTGTCCTCAAACCTCTGTCCTCTAACCTCTGTCCTCTAACCTCTGTCCTCAAACCTCTGTCCTCAAACCTCTAACCTCTGTCCTCTGTCCTCTAACCTATGTCCTCAAACCTCTAACCTTTGTCCTCTAACCTCTGTTCTCAAACCTCTAACCTCTGTCCTCTAACCTCTGTCCTTTAACATCTAACCTCTAACCTCTGTCCTCTATTGTCTGTCCTCTAACCTCTGTCCTCTGCCCTCTAACCTCTGTCCTCTATTGTCTGTCCTCTAACCTCTGTCCTCTGCCCTCTAACCTCTGTCCTCTAATGTCTGTCCTCTAACCTCTGTCCTCTACCTGTTTCCTCTGTCCTCTAACCTCTGTCCTTTAACCTCTGTCCTCTAACCTCTGTCCTTTAACCTCTGTCCTCTAACCTCTGTCCTCTAACCTCTGTCCTTTAACCTCTGTCCTCTAACCTCTGTCCTTTAACCTCTGTCCTCTAACCTCTGTCCTCTGTCTGTCCTCTAACCTCTGTCCTCTAACCTCTGTCCTCTAATGTCTGTCCTCTAACCTCTGTCCTCTACCTGTTTCCTCTGTCCTCTGTCTTCTATCCTCTATTGCAGTCATAGTCATTGCGCGGCTCGCGGCAATAATCTTAAAGAATGTGTTGTTTTTCTGTCAGCCAAATGTGCGGCTTACTTCATAGAACCGTGGTTACGTGAGTAACCTTATTAGCGGCTGAGACAAACAGTGGTAATAGTTTCTAGTGCTCCTGGCGCATCTTGAAAAAAATGTCTTCTTACAAATGTGCAGGCCTTGTTAGAAGGGAGAGTGATGAATCTGCACAGAATAACTGAGAGAAATGAATTGATTCTCCACAAACGATCATATAGGATTGATGATCATCCTTGATGTTATACTGAACATTCCAATACCTTTCTGATGCAATTCAACATTCATAAAATTATTTTAAACATTTGTTTCTTATAACCCAAAGAGTCCTAATATAGAGAATCAGAGAATAATATTTAATTTAATATCATGTACAATTTGGCTTTGTGATCCTCCAACCTCCATTCTCTGATGGCTATGACGGCTCGCCCAGTGATTTTGTTTCACAAGTGTCTCCCTCTGAAATATTAGTGACTACCACTGCTCTATTGTCTATTCCTGTCGTTGTTTCCCCTCTATTCTGCTTTTCTCCATCTACTCTCCATATCTTCTTTTCCTCAGCCTCTCTTGATGTGTTGGCATGTAGCACCACCTGCAGGTCATCAGTAAGGTAACATGTCTGCTGCTGCTTGGTGGAGCTCTCTTCTGAGAGAGGAGAGTTTGACTGAAGCAGCTGTCCCTCCGCGGGGCTCTGTGGGGTAGGAAATGAGCTCTGGAATAGAGAAACTACCCAGCTAGAAACTAGTGTAGTGTTGGGCTTATTGTACATTCTTCTGGGACAGTGGAGAGAGGCAGTGTGCTGCTTACATGAGAGAGAACTGAGCTCGCTCACATTCTGTGTCAGTCTCTCTGCTCAGCAAGGTCGTGCTACATTATTTACCTGTGTACTTAACATTTTGCTCAAGGGAATTTTTACATTAGCTCTTGTGCCTGGATTGACATCACACACTTGGCCCTGTAAAAAAAATGTATGTTGTATACTCTCATGACAGTGTACATTTAACTATATAGGCTAGCACACACTGGGAAAGTGGGATAAAGAATAGAAAACGGATGCAAAGGAAAACGGCATAGATTGAAAATCTTTGAAGTATTTCTTTTTTAAAACCTCTGGATACAGTTGCTTCTTTTAGTCTTGTGCTATTGCTCACAGAGAGAGACTGTAGAAAATAACTAATTCTCTCTCTCCACCCAGCTCTCCTAACGCTCTGACACTTTTACGTTGATACCAAACCTTGCCTGGTTTTCTGCTGTACTGATTTTTCTGTGGCTTTTGCATTGAAAATAAACCCCGTATAGTTTCTAATTTGCATTCAGCACACTTCTCAATAATTCATTAAACAACTGCTTGGTGTGAAACTATGGTGTGTGTGTGTGTGTGAATAAAATAATGAATTAAGTTGTTTAATAAGAATGCTGTCAGCAGTTCCTCAAAGCTACACAACATTGTTGATATGTTGCAGTGCTAGTGTATTGTGTTTAGTACGCTAACAATGTATTGGACACAACAATCTCATTGGTATGTATCTTAAAAATGTCACAGATATTTCATGACTTTGATAAGTTTGATGTTGTGACTAGCGTGATCAAGGGTCTTGACCTCTTGGGTTCATGTTGGACTTTCTAATTGCAAACGGCTGTTCCATCTGTGGTAGATAACTTTGATGTAGCCTACAGTACTTCATTATCCCATAGATCTCCATGGAACATCCCTTCTGTAGTCATAAATTATATGATTAGCCTGAGCATCATAAGACATTACATCTTATCTTAGCGCTGGTTCTCAGTGTAAATTCTTACTGCTTGTGGATTAGTACTGATTAGATAATAGTGAGGTCACCCGCAGTTTCACACACACAAACACCACATTCTTAGCCCTCATTCCCAAACTGCTTGTCATGTCCCCCTGCTGTTCCATCCACCACAGTCCCAACTGTATCTAATCAGCCAGTGTGGTGGACAAGGTTTTGAGATGCAGGCTATCAGTGTTTTAACAGCCTTTAATTACCAGAGGATTGCCTCTGGCTTAGTTTTTATGGCTGTGCAATTGATTTGAGCAGAGAAATATGTGGATTGGCCAGCAATAGCAAGGCTGCACTGATAACCCTGTGATCCCTGGCTCAGCCAGTGGTTATGTAAGACTCATCCTGGAGACTAGAAAGCTATGGGGCCTGAGGTTCACAGCCATCTGACTTCTGAGGCCTAGGGTTCACAGACATCTGACTTCTGGGGTCTGGGGTTCACAGACATCTGACTTCTGGGGTCTGGGGTTCACAGACATCTGACTTCTGAGGCCTAGGGTTCACAGACATCTGACTTCTGGGGTCTGGGGTTCACAGACATCTGACTTCTGGGGTCTGGGGTTCACAGACATCTGACTTCTGGGGTCTGGGGTTCACAGACATCTGACTTCTGGGGTCTGGGGTTCACAGACATCTGACTTCTGGGGCCTGGGGTTCACAGACATCTGACTTCTGGGGTCTGGGGTTCACAGACATCTGACTTCTGGGGTCTGGGTTTCACAGACATCTGAATTCTAACACAACATGAGCCACAGAGAAGTCAGGGAGATAATCAGGGAGATAAAGGGACCACTAAAACACCACAGTACTCTCCTCCACCACCGCCTTTTGCTGATTAGGTACAAAGTCCAAGTGCCGTGGTGATTGTTTCTTATGCTACTGAATGAGTCCATTTAAAATGATTACACCACCTTTTCTGTTCTTGAAAAAAATGCCTTGAGTAACAGTAATAATAATAATGCCATAAACACGTGAGCTGAGTAGCTCATTTTCCTCGACAAACACCGAAGCCACTGGCTCCCTGGCTCCCTTTTATTAATTTCTCTGTGCTTTTCACCAAAATTGCTGCGCTGAGTTACAAAAATGATTTCCCGGCGTTTCTCTCTGAGAAGAGTTAGACAGTCCTCCCACTTCTCCCCCTTTCACCGTACCGCGACCCGGGGTTGAGCCGTAGCGAGCTGCATAAGGTAGACAAATGATTGGGTATCAGCTGTGATTTCCTCAATAGCTCAGCGGGGAGCAGGAAGTGGGACCGTGCGGTAGCAGTGGGTGCGGCACGGTACAGATCGCCGTGGCCCTGGAACAGCCGCCATGCTGTGAGGGAGATGGCTTTTCTCTGTGACAGTCCAACAGAGAGCCGCAGGTCTGCAAATGGAAAAGAGGGGAGGAAATGTTGCCTTTACAGACAACCAGCATGCAGGCCCTTATTGCCTGGCTGTGCTGTGGACTGCTGTGTGTGTCTGCTGCTGCTGGGGAAGGGAAGGAAAATAAAAGCATTGGATGGACAGAGAGCCAAACAGACAAAGAAATATGGATCATTCTCAAAAAACAGAACAGTGTTATTTTCTCTGCTATTGGGAATTCATAAGACCTCCCCTATGGTGTGCAAGTGGTTTATAAATATGCTTTCCTCATCTGATATAAATTTGTAAACTCTGTGTTGTGTTATGGATGGCTGTGCATAAACCAGATTGTTTGCTCTGTGTCTGGTGTCTGTCTACTCCATGTGGGTGGGAAAGCCTGATGCGATCTGGTCAGTTTTACAGGGAGAGCTTAATTGAGATCCAGATTACAAAGCCAGTCTGTCTTTCTGTCTGTCCTCTGTAGCCTGACTGGACTGACATTGTGTTATCATCAGGGATAGGAAGGTGGCTGTGTATTCAGGCCAGCAGGCAGACAGTGTGGAGTGGCAGTCAGCCCTGCCACACACACACACACAAACACACTCCTAGCTCCTGTTTAACAGGCGTGAGGCTTACACACTAATACCTGTGACAACGAGAGGGCTTAGCTTTTAGCTCTCATCACCCCCTGACACTGCATCAGTCATGCAGCCAGACTACAGGCCAGACTCCATCTAACCTCATTACCCTCGTCTGTATCACTGAGCCTCCTGTTCTGCACACCATCATGTCAATGAGAAAAGGTTACTGGGAGATTAACTAGAATGGGTAAGATATTGTCTCTCTGTGTAACGTCTGTAGTAGACAGTCTCTGCTTTGTCTTAGAGGGGCACTGTTTTCCCAGGGTCTCGGTGTCTTAACAAAGGACACCGGACTGCAGAGAAGGCACTTGCAGTAGGTGGAGCTCTTGTGTTGGGTTTGGTGTTGGGAACGTGATCCACCTGCTGGTTGAGGACTGGACGACAGCCTTTCTCTGTGTGTGTGTGTGTGTTTCTCTATGTGTCTGTTAAAAAGTGAAATAGGAATATTAATGCAAATATGGCATATTATTTTAGCTTTACATGCTCTACATGCCCAGACATACAAATAACACATTTTCAATCTAATTGACAGAGCTTAAGGACTGGTGAAACATGGAGCTTATTAGAAATTGTAATGGATATATTGTGTACTCCAGCTGGGGATTGTGTGTGTGTGTGTGTGTGTGTGTGTGCGTGTTTGTGCGTGGGCATGTGTGCATACAGTGAGGGAAAAAAGTATTTGATCCCCTGCTGATTTTGTACGTTTGCCCACTGACAAAGAAATGATCAGTCTATAATTTTAACGGTAGGTTTATTTGAACAGTGAGAGAGAACAACAACAACAAAAAATCCAGAAAAACGCATGTGAAAATTTTTATAGATTGATTAGCATTTTAATGAGGGAAATAAGTATTTGACCCCCTCTCAATCAGAAAGATTTCTGGCTCCCAGGTGTCTTTTATACAGGTAACGAGATGAGATTAGGAGCACACTCTTAAAAGGAGTGCTCCTAATCTCAGTTTGTTACCTGTATAAAAGACACCTGTCCACAGAAGCAATCAATCAATAAGATTCCAAACTCTCCACCATGGCCAAGACCAAAGAGCTCTCCAAGGATGTCAGGGACAAGATTGTAGACCTACACAAGGCTGGAATGGGCTACAAGACCATCGCCAAGCAGCTTGGTGAGAAGGTGACAACAGTTGGTGCGATTATTTGCAAATGGAAGAAACACAAAAGAACTGTCAATCTCCCTCTGCCAAAAGAACTGTCAATCTCTCCATGCAAGATCTCACCTCGTGGAGTTGCAATGATCATGAAAACGGTGAGGAATCAGCCCAGAACTACACGGGAGGATCTTGTCAATGATCTCAAGGCAGCTGGGACCATAGTCACCAAGAAAACAATTGGTAACACACTATGCCGTGAAGGACTGAAATCCTGCAGCACCCGCAAGGTCCCCCTGCTCAAGAAAGCACATATACATGGCCGTCTGAAGTTTGTCAATGAACATCTGAATGATTCAGAGGACAACTGGGTGAAAGTGTTGTGGTCAGATGAGACCAAAATGGAGCTCTTTGGCATCAACTCAACTCGCCGTGTTTGGAGGAGGAGGAATGCTGCCTATGACCCTAAGAACACCATCCCCACCGTCAAACATGGAGGTGGAAACATTATGCTTTGGTGGTGTTTTTCTGCTAAGGGGACAGGACAACTTCACTGCATCAAAGGGACGATGGACGGGGCCATGTACCGTAAAATCTTGGGTGAGAACCTCCTTGCCTCAGCCAGGGCATTGAAAATGGGTCGTGGATGGGTATTCCAGCATGACAATGACCCAAAACACACGGCCAAGGCAACAAAAGAGTGGCTCAAGAAGAAGCACATTAAGGTCCTGGAGTGGCCTAGCCAGTCTCCAGACCTTAATCCCATAGAAAATCTGTGGAGGGAGCGGAAGGTTTGAGTTGCCAAACGTCAGCCTCGAAACCTTAATGACTTGGAGAAGATCTGCAAAGAGGAGTGGGACAAAATCCCTCCTGAGATGTGTGCAAACCTGGTGGCCAACTACAAGAAACGTCTGACCTCTGTGATTGCCAACAAGGGTTTTGCCACCAAGTACTAAATCATGTTTTGCAGAGGGGTAAAATACTTATTTCCCTCATTAAAATGCAAATCAATTTATAACATTTTTCACATGTTTTTCTGGATTTTTTTGTTGTTATTCTGTCTCTCACTGTTCAAATAAACCTACCATTAAAATTATAGACTGATCATTTCTTTGTCAGTGGGCAAAGGTACAAAATCAGCAGGGGATCAAATACTTTTTTCCCTCACTGTATATGTGTGTATTTTATTTACTCTCTCCCTGCCTGCATTCTCTCTCCCTCTGCCTGCCTCTCTCACCCTCTGCTTGCCTCTATCTCTCTCCCTGCCTGCATTCTCTCCCCCTCTGCCTGCCTCTCTCTCCTTCTGCCTGCCTCTCTCTCCCTCTGCCTGCCTCTCTCTCCCTCTGCCTGCCTCTCTCTCCTCTGCCTGCCTCTCTCCCTCTGCCTGCCTCTCTCTCTGCCTGTATTCCCTCTGCCTGCCTCTCTCTCTCTGCCTGCATTCCCTCTGCCTGCGCCTCTCTCCCTCTGCTTGCGTCTCTCTCTCTCTGCCTGCATTATCTCTCCCTCTGCCTGCGTCTCTCTCTCTGCCTGCATTATCTCTCCCTCTGCCTGCGTCTCTCTCTCTGCCTGCATTATCTCTCCCTCTGCCTGCGTCTCTCTCTCTGCCTGTATTCCCTCTGCCTGCGTCTCTCTCTCTGCCTGCATTATCTCTCCCTCTGCCTGCCTCTCTCTCCCTCTACCTGCCTCTCTCTCCCTCTTTCTCTCCCTCCCCTGCACCCTCCTTCTCCCCCTGTAATCTACCGCAGGCCCTCCATCTCTCCGGCCTGTCAGCGTGCTTTTTCATTTGGCTTGTTGCTACAGGGGGCTCGGCACTGGCAGATTACAACTCGGCAGCCAGTCATTTTCGATTTATCTGAGCGCCCCTCCCCCAGTGCCTCCTCCTCCCCCTCAACCTGCCAGGCTTGCTCCCTGGCTTGCATCAATCCAGACACATAACAATTCTTCTGACCCCCCTCTCCCCCCTTTTCACCCTCCCTATTTTCCTCTTTCGATCGGCGAGAAAATTTAGCTCACAAGCCCTGAGACAAAAAAGAAATATTGTGGCAGGGGAAGCATTTAAGTTAGAGGAGGCAGCCAGGGCTGTATTATTACTTAGGCCTCTGTCACCGGTGATGACCCGGGAGAGTGGAGGATATCGATCGCGTGTCACTCAAGGCATTCAGCAGATTGCATTGACAAAGCTTGTCGGGGCCATTAATAGCAAGGTTAGCAGCCTTGGCTGGGACTCAGGAGAAAACTCTAACTGTGCCCCATTACATGGTGACTTTTAACCATTCCCCCGGCTCACAGAGTGGATTGATAACCGTAAGGAAGTAATTTTACTCTCATAATTGCCTTCCTGTGGTTGACATTCGTGGCCCTAAGAGCTTGTAAAAGAGCCTTTCAGAGACAAAGGAGGAAGACGGCTAGCATTGTCTGGTTGAATTTAGAAAAAAACTAAGATGTGCTGCACTAAACAAAACATGTCAGAGCGCAAAACCAAAAGATGAAAAGGAGCGACAAGTGTGATTTATGGTTTGAAGGAAGTCCATTACTTGGAAGAGGAAGCCCAGACCAAAACAAAAACAGAGTGAGGGCACAGTTTGCAAAGAAGGTCACAGAGTAATTATTTTGTCCTGGTAAGATCCCTGATAGCCACTGAATGCTCTTGGGGAGAAGGAAGAAGAAAAAAATTACAAGATTTAGATCTGGCTGTAATTCTCAACGTAAATACAAGTGGCGCTGAGGACTTAAATAGTCCCTTTTCGTGCCTAGTGATGTGGAACTGGGCTGAAATGTAACAGGTCCCCTGTGTGTGGTAATTTGGCTTGGACACAGGTGGGGAAGCTATTTGTGCCAGCTGCCTTGCCACTGGTAGGTGCTGACAGGTCTCGGGTGGAAGGTAGCTATTTTCAGCAGCGTGTAAATCAAAAAGACATAACTGATTCTCTTCAGCGTTCTGCGGTAGACTCCTTCGTTTCACCATACTGGGGAAACTTACAATAATGAAATCCGTTTTTATTTATGCTTGGGAGAAATATAATTACAAAGTTCTCATCCTCTGTGAAAGGATCACTCATTGAACTGGTATCCGGTACATGGCCTAGTTGCTGAAAACTGTTTTTTTTTCTGGTAGCCATTCATGTTATGCACGCGTGACATGTCCCATCCCTCCATCGACTGTCTGTCTGGCTCTCCTGTGCTCAGTTGTGATGTTGTTGAAGAGGAGTTAGCCTTGTATCCAGGTCATTAACAACTAGCTAGAGTGGTGAATGGAGGTGGAACTGGAAGTATGGATGAGAATGTGGAGAATGCCAGGCTGGGATTGTGGAGAGCAGGAGGCCTGAGGATGGAGGGAGCGGAGCGTTGCAACGTGTTCATATAGACGCCATTTCCCCCCTGCTGTTGACTCCATTATGGCCACATTCCAGCTGCACTTTTATGGCCTGATGGGATCATAGGGGAACGATTGCACTGTTAATGCTATTACATATGACCATTACATTGTAATGTTAATGGTCATATCCCTTAATCATCTAGGCTTACTTGTATTAAACTGTTAGTTTGGAACCACGGTGGACCCACAAATTGCATGTTTCATTTTTAAACTCTTTTATAGTCTAGGTTTCCAAATAATTCCTGACAAAATATGTGTTTCCATCATTTCCTACACAGTGGCAAATAAGCTACATTATATTCAGAAAAGGGTCAGCCTCTTGTAAGATAAATGTATTGTTTTGTTGTATGTTTAGCTCATATAGCCTGTAAGGTTGCCAGCTCACATGGGAGGTGTCTGAGCTGTTCAGATGCTGCTCGTACTGCGTTATGACTTCTCCACCTATAGATTCATCAGTTAACCTTGATGTGAGTTGTTGATCCTGGATCGTCATTTAGTTGTGTTGATTCTGAATTGTGAAATCAGCATGTGTACTCTGCTACTGCACTAACATGTGATCTGACATGAGGTCAAAGGTCAAATACAAGGAATTAAGTCATGCTAAGATAATTCCAAGATAATTCCTGCCAGCTAGCATCAAGCTGATAGAGAGCCTAATGTTGTTATGAGGTTCTCTATTGCAACTCTAGTGTGCCCGTCACATTTAAACCAAGCTGATGAGAAAGTAGAAACAGATGTTGAGTAGTCCTCCTCTAAAGTAGAACAAGCCAAGTCAACTCTTGGCCCAGCTCCTATTAATACATTGGCGCCTTTTGTACCATCTTCTTTTATGGCCTTCTAATAGTAGACGTGAATTTCAGGAAGGCGGCTAAATGAAGAAGGTTACAACAGGGGATTAGTGCTGTGCGCGGCCTCGGACAGGCACCCTGTCGGCCAGCCAAAAGGGAACAGTATATTCTCTAAACAGATTTTACAGTCACTCTAATCCCCCAGCCTGCAGCCCAGGGGAGCTAAATACGGGTAAGGTGAGATGCTGCATTCTCGTTCCCTTGCACCGCGGCCAGCCAAAACAGGCCAGGGCTTCTGTCCCCTAGGCCGATAGCCCGGTATCCTGTTCCACAGAGGTCACGCCCACCTGCTGATTGGAGATCAGCTGATCTCAGCCATGCTGTAATTTACAGCCCTCCTGCCTCACTGTTCCAGGGATCACAGATCAATGAGGGACAAGCACCAGCCTGCCAGGACCTAATCAAACCACTCTAACTGCTGTGCCCTGAAGCCAAAGGGTGTGACTGACTGGTACTAGTGGACAAGCTATTACTCACCCAGCACAACTTGTCTTGAATTTATAGACCTGTTATTGCAGTGTGACTTTAGTTCATATCTAGTCAGACTGTATGTGTATTACTAGTCATGTATGTGTATCAGCCATACAGTATATCCATTAGTCATCTATAGGTAGACCAGTGTGGGTGTGGTATTCAATTACAGTCATTTTGTCCATTACTCCTGGCTAGTCGCTGTTAATGGACATAAATTGCGGGTTTATTGTGTGACCTTTCCTTTTAAAGATTTGAGTGGAATCGTTTTAAACAAATCTCCCGTTGACCATTTTTCTCTGCTTATTTACTGCTTTACATTCAGGCTGGGAGCTTGCCCTGCCTCAGGTTCTGCTATAATGGCACTGCAATGACCTATTTAGATCGTATCTCCCTAATAGCAGGAGCCAGGCGACAGCACACTCACTCCGCCATTTTGAAAAAAATGATGTGTATATCTTCCCCGCCTCCGAAAGGCTCCGTTTGTGCATTTTGGAAGCATTTGTTTATCATATTACCGCCACACATGAGCCGCGCACAAGGCTTGACCCGGTGTTAAGTGTCCGCACTAAATTTCATTGCCTCCATCTACTGGAAGGCCTGCCAATATACTGGCAGTGAATTCCTGGAGGAAGATATGGCAATAAAAAAGAGAAATGATAGCCTCCTGCAAGCCGAGAGGAGAGGAGCCCTTTTTCCTTTTTTTTCTCCTAGCAGCACACTTTATTGAGGCTGGCCAGGCAGCTCAGGGAGCTAGCTGTGACTTGGCACTGAGGCTGCGGCTTAGTGAGATGGCTAGCTGAAAGCTGATATTGAAGTAACGACTCGGTGGCATGGATGGGGGGGCTTGGGAATAATGTAATTAATTGCACGCAAATTTCATTGATGAATAGTTATGTGGTGATAAGCGCTCGGCTGAGCAGCTGAAGGTTTCAGGCTTCTCTCTCTTTGCAGCTGTTTCACTCTGGGAAGGCTTCTCGTGTCTCTCTCCTTCTCTCTCTAGTGTTGCCCCACACTCCCCTTTCTCTCTCCTTCTCTATCGCCTCCTACTCTTTCTCCCTCTCTCTCTCTTTCTCTCTCTCTCTCCCTCCCCCTTTCTGTCTCTTCTCTCTGTCCTTCCTCCCTTAGAGCCTAGGGTGATTCTGCTGTGGCCAGGGTGGGCAGGGGAGATGGAGGTGTTTAAAATGGGAAGGGGGGCGATGGGAGGAGGAGGTATTTCGTTGCCACACGGGGTCCTATAACAAGGTATTCTGATATGATCTGAAAGAGTGGAGATCTCCCACTGCTCTTATTATCCTCCTACCACCTCTCCCTCCTTCTACCACCTCACACCACTCAGTTCATTATTACATCTGGTAATTGTCCCCATAACTCAGTGCAGCTGACTACAGCATTATATGACCATTTGTACAAAGAGGGAAAATGTGATTGCGTTGCAGCTGCAGAGAGGATGGATGTTAAAAGCATATTGATTTGTCTGTAATGTCGTCACAGATTTATGTCTTTGTATAAATGCAGCCTCAAGTGTACCCACCCCCAACCCCCCTCCCCCAGCTCTGTAGGGTGCTGTGGCACCATTGCTTTGCTGTAAAGCATCACATTCCACCACAGAGAGACCGTGATCGTGCTCTGTGGGCTAAGCCTGTCCTCAGGGTGCATTAGGCCTGTGGATCTTCCTGCCACCATTACAATAATGTCTGACTAGGTCGCCAGAGGTCACGGCATCCACTTGAGCATGATAACGGCAAAGAGGTATAAGGGTGAAATGGAGCGTTTCCATGGCAATCACGCCGCACCCCACAGAAATGTGAGACACTGATGAAAACTGCTGTTTCTATTCTGCCGAGTCCCTAGCTATAGTGACAGCTAGGCGACGTTGTCAATGATGTCTCAGCCAGAGCAGAGGCATTGGGGGGCTAAATATTCCAAGAATCTTAAATGCAGTGAGCTCCCAAAGTATTGGGACAGTGAATTGTTGTTGCTGTTTTGGATCTGTACTCCAGCACTTTGGATATTAAATTATACAATGACTATGAGGTTAAAGTACAGACTGTCAGCTTGAATTTGGTGGTTTGGTGGATAGCCATATCTGGTGAACTGTTTAGAAATTACAGCATTTTTTCTACATAGTCCCCCCAATTTTAGGCGACCAAAAGTAGTGGGAGGAATTCTCTGATATGTGAATTAAAGTAGTCAAAAGTTTCGTATTTGGTCCCATAGTGAATAATGATGAGTGAGAAAGTTACTGACGCACAAATATCATACCCCTAAACTTCCCCTGTTATTGCAATGGTGAGAGGTTAGCATGTTTTGGGGATATGACATTTGTGAGTCTGTATCTTTCTCACTCATCATTATTCATGATTCATTCATGATTCATCTGTAATCATGGTAGCATCCACGTTAATGTAGAAGTGTTTAGAAACATATTATATTCTTATTTACAATAAAAGTGTCTCCAAAATTACACTACATGATTTACCATGAATTTCTATTGGGCACAAAATAATCTGAAACACAAGCAAAATAAACAGCAAATGCATCCAACAAGTGTGTAGTGTCACAAGCTTTATGCAATCATTGCGTGCTAGAAATATGGGACCAAATACTAAACTTTTGACTACTTTAATATACATACAGTGCCTTCGGAAAGTATTCAGACCCCTTGACTTTTTCCACATTTTGTTACGTTACAGCCTTATTCTGAAATGGATTAAATATATATTTTTCCTCAGCAATCTACACACAATACCCCATAATGACAAAGTGAAAAAGTGTTTTATTTTTTTTGCAAATGCATTAAAAATAATGAACAGAAATCACTTATTTACATAAGTATTCAGACCCTTTGCTATGAGACTAGAAATTTAGCTCAGGTGCATCCTGTTTCCATTGATCATCCTTGAGATGTTTCTACAACTTGATTGGAGTACACCTGTGGTAAATTCAATTGATTGGACATGATTTGGAAAGGCACACACTTGTCTATTTAAAGTCCCACAGTTGACAGTGCATGTCAGAGCAAAAACCAAGCCATGAGGTCGAAGGAATTGTCCGTAGAGCTCCAAGACAGGATTGGGTCGAGACACAGATCTGGGAAAGGGTACCAAAACATTTCTGCAACATTGAAGGTCCCCAAGAACACAGTGGCCTCCATCATTCTTAAATGGAAGAAGTTTGGAACCACCAAGACTCTTCCTAGAACTGGCTGCCCGGCCAAACTTAGCAATCGAGGGAGAAGGGCCTTGGTCAGGGAGGTTACCAAGAACTGAGATGGTCACTCTGATAGAGCTCTTACAGAGCTCTAGAGTTCTAATGTGTAGATGGGGGAAACTTCCAGAAGGACAACCATCTCTGCAGCAACTCTTTGGCCTGAATGCCAAGTGTGACATCTGGAGGAAACCTGACACCAACCCTACGGTGAAGCATGGTGGTGACAGCATCATGCTATGAGGATGTTTTTCAGCGGCAGGGACTGGGAGACTAGTCATGATCGAGGCAAATATGAACGTAGCAAAGTACAAAAGGATCCTTGATGAAAACCTGCTCCAGAGTGCTCAGGAACTCAGACTGGGGTGAAGGTTCAACTTCCAACAGGACAACAACCCTAAGCACATAGCAAAGACAATGCAGGAGTGGCTTCAGGACAAGTCTCTGAATGTTCTTGAGTGGCCCAGAAACTGGACTTGAACCCGATCGAACATCTCTGGAGGGACCTGAAAAGTTGTGCAGCATGAAGACTCGAGGCTGTAATCGCTGCCAAAGGTGCTTCAACAACGTACTGAGTAAAGGATCTGAATAATTAAATAAATGTGCAAAAATGTCTACCAACCTGTTTTTGATTTGTTATTAGGGGGGTATTGTGTGTAGATTGATAAGGGTTAATTGTTTTCTTAATACATTTTAGAATAAGGCTGTAACGTAACAAAATGTGGAAAAAGTCAATGAGTCTGAATACTTTCAGAATGCACTGTATATGTGAATTTGTCCCAATACTAAAATGGGGGACTACATTATGTACAAAAAGTGCTTTAATTTCTAAATGGTTCACCCGATATGGATGAAAATACCCTCAAATGCAAGCTGACAGTCTGCACATTAACTTCATAGTCATTGTACCAAAACAACAAATGTGTCACTGTCCCAATACTTTTGGTGGAACTCACTGTATGTCAATTGGAACATGGGGACGTACTATATTGGGACATAAAGACATGCTTCTGCTGTCTAATGCTTCTAAAAGAGACACTGAATTATGTATTTTAACTGTGTCTTCCCATTACCTCTATACCACACAGACCAACTAAATACTAAACAAATAAGGGCAGTGGGACCCCAGTGAACCCTGATGCCCAGTGACAGGCTGTGACTGTGGGTGGCTGAGGACGTGGGGAGGAGGTGGGGGGATGGAGGGCGCCTGTCTGGGGTGGTTAGAGCGCTCAGGCCTCAGAGCCAAACACAGGGTCAGGCCCGGGCCACGCTGGTTACCGCCGGTTACGCTCTGCCACACAGCTGCTGTCGGAACGATGACAGAGGAAGCTGAACCAGCGCTTTACAGGCCCTGACGGCCCCTGTGTCCCACTTTCACATTACGTTCTCCTCTGAAGAAACGCGTTGTGGGTTAACCGTGCCCGACTGTTTCCAACTGCTGCTGTCTGCTGCCAGTCCAAAGGTGACACGCTAAGGGGCTGGGCCTCACCACGGGACTGATGGGAAATGTAGTCTATCATCCCCCTATGCTTAGACGGTGATTATTGCTATGAATATCATCATGATATGTTTTTACTATTCAGAATATAAACATATCCTAGGCATTTGGCATGTTTTGTTCCATGAATAGTTTAATGGAAATCTTTTCATGCTCATCATTAGGGAATCTTGAATAATGTAGTGTAATGTCTTGTCATTGGTTTGTCCTCGAGCTATACAGTAATCTGTGTGTGCAGTAGGCTAAAAACTCCTCCAGTTTCTTATGTTCACTGCTGAGTTGTGCAGCCTCCAGCCTTTCAGGCTTTTAGTTTTTTTGGGGGGGGGTTCTGTTTAAGCACTTTGTGATATCTGCTGATGTAAAAAGGGCTTTATACATGCATTTGATTTGATTTGTTTAAATCCGTTATATATAGACCTCTGAAGGTAACATATAGGAGATATTCAAAGCGTAGTCACTGGAAACCAAAGGGATTTGACAGTGCAGCAGGAAATAGAGCGTTTATTATAAGCAGCCCGTGCTAGCTAGTGGATTATCTATAAAACTTTCATGGTACTCCCTCAGTAGGAAGCAGCCATAAAACTTCCCGAATGAGGGACTTGTTAATTTACTTGTTAAAGCAAATTAAAAATGTATAAGCGCTTTTAGGTAAATGAGATCTTCTTTCATTGCTGGCCTGGTGGGAGGAATACTGAGAGGACAGGTTAGCTATACTGAAAGCTGAACGCAGAAGAACAATAAAAGCCCTTAAATTGTTCCAGGTTTTATTACCGCTGAGTTCCGCAGCTGCTGTTGTGCGTAACTAAGGGAAACCAGGAGCTGATAGCAACGGAATCCCACAGGAGCTAGCATAGAAAGCCGGGCCCAGCTTTCACATTTTTTTGTGTGGCGGATGGAGGGGGGTGGGTTGTGTACAGCTCTGTCAAAAAGGCCTGTGTGGTTACACACGTTAAGCAATGCCCACTTTTGTGTTTGATTGCATTTAGTTGCTAGTGGAGACCTTGGGAATAAGTCAATATGCTTGTAAAATTTGTCCGCAGCACTGGCAAAGCACTTTTCAGTAAGTGGTCAGAGGAAATAATTGACTACACATGTCGACGATAATCCCGTAAAAACCTTCAAAGGCTGTTTTTCAACCTCCATTGTAATGTGCAAGCGGCATCTTAAGGGAGATATTTCTTCCCTTGAAAATTCTCAAGTAGGAAAATTGGTATTGTTCAGGTCATGTTTGGATAGATAAATACACTTTCTCAGCTCAGCCGCCCATACTAGCAATACAGAAATAAAAAGCATTCCGTTTAAGTTAGTCTTCTATTGATTCAGGCTTCTTTTATATACTAGGCTATCTGTATTGTAAGTGGCAACCATCTCCTTTTGTGGGGCAGTACTCCATAACAGTTAGCTTGGGCATTTGTATGGCCATTGAGATAACAGTGTTGTAGAGGTTTAGTTGTTTAGTTCAGGGTGAGGGAAATTACATCCAAATATGGAAGGTATCTGAGCTCCAACATTCTGTGCATTCTAAGAGATGTAATAGATTAAAATAGCTTAACACCACAGCTCTGTGTGGATCTTTGTTTGCACAGCACGGTGAAGGACATTACAGACATCTAGTATGATATGCTGTTCATTTTCCTGCTGAAGTTTGCACTTTTCACACAATTGGAAACAAATTCATCCATTCCCTTTTGGCCCTTGTAACATAAGTGATAACGTTACCAGTTATGGTAGATCTACTCTAGGTATGTGTCATAGCAAGCAGTTCCAAACTACAGAATGGAGGTTTCTATTTAGTTTCAATTTGGGGAAATATATATAATTTTGTTACCATCGCATTGGAGATATAGAGGCATGGAACTATGATAATGTGGAGGTTTTATTTAGGTTGCTCTCTGCAAAACAATCACTCGGACGGAAACACTTGTTAATTCTATACTTCAATAAATTCAGGAGGGGGGAAATGTTTCTCTCCTAACACGATACAGATTGAGGGAAAACAAGACCTCATTGTGTTGGAATTAATAGCAGATGCACTTAAGATGCACTAAATGTTTCATTAGATGCTAATGTCTTGCTGTGTTTTTAATTGTTGTGAAATTAGCCTCTGGAATATTAAAACCATCTGTTTGTTAGCCATCTCCCTGCAGGATGAATCTTTACCCAGGCTGTGTGGATGAGAAGGTCATTAAACGAATGAATCCGTATGTGTAATGAATACTCAGGGAGAAAATGTGTAGATTCACACTCAGAATGCAGCAGAAGTGATTTAAGCCTTCGCAGAAGGCAGGAATCGTGGTCGCAGGCAGTCAAAAACAAACAATACCTCACAACCATACAAACAGAAAGAGCTGAACCAAATAGGGAGCCGATGAGACCAGGTGAGAAACGAACACAGGTGAAATCAATGAACAAAAATGAAAGACAGGGCTACGCTCCAGAACACAAAGAAACAGGGCTACGTTCCAGAACACAAAGAAACAGGGCTAAGAAAAGAAAATCTTTACATGAGCACGGAACAACAGAACGGGCATGTACAGATCACACATGCACGCTGCAAGTACATGGACACACACGTGTACGAAGGCAAACACGTGCACACACACACACACACACACACACACACACACACACACACACACACAGTACCCCCACCCACCCTTTCTGACTACACCTATCATCTCTGTACTAGATGTTCTGGAAAGCAGCCATGGCGTGTTCACTGCAAGAGAAGAAACTGTAAAAATGCAATGAAGTGATAAAATGTGAAATGACTGGCCAGAGTAATGAGAAGACCTAGACCATGATGATGAGCCACTGCTTGCTGCTACTGGGATGAGTGTCCAACTGAAGGGACTACTAGTCTCTACCCACATACAGACTAGTTTATCCCTCAGATTTATCTGTACTGGGAGGTCATTAATTCTCAGCTCAGCTTTTTGATGGGGCTGATTTATTGTGACCACCATTCCTTCCCTTCGTTTAGCATGTCTATTAACCACACCGTTAAAGGATGAGTCCATCACACCCCGGAGGGGGCATGATCTGCACCTCGGAAAGAAGAGTAATTCTCAGAAGTAATTTAAGGAGGCATTAAGAGAAATGAAAGGGAACAACAAGTCAAGGGAGACATTTTGCTAATCACTGTTTAATAGCTGCTGCCTGCCTGGCCATGTAATACCTCTGAAAGATGATTTAGGCTTATTGAATTAGCTTTATTGGGTGATTGTTCTTTACACGTTTTCTGAGGTCAATTTCATCAGGATTTTGATTTCACAGAGTATATTTTCTACTGATCGATGGAGACCAGAGAGTGTACAGTATTTATACAGTCGGTAGTTTCACTGCCGGACATCAGTCATTTTGATGATACTTGAACTGTTAGATTCATCTAAATCTATTTTACTCCAACATACTGTGACATAATTCTTGTCCAATGTGTCAGACTTTATTCTAAGAGATAAGGTAATGCAGACAAGCCCTTAAAAAAAAACTAAGAAAGAAAATGTGTTTTTGTCGCATACCCCGTTTAGGTGCAGTGAAATGTGTTGTTTTACAGGGCCAGCCATAGTAGTACGGTGCCCCTGGAGAGAATTAAGGTTTAGTGCCTTGCTCAAGGGCACATTGGCAGATTTTTCACCCTGACGGCTCAGATATTCAAACCATCGACCCTTTCGGTTACTGGCCCAACGCGTTAACTGCTAGGCTACCTGCCACCCCTTAGAGCTATCACATAATTTAATGTGCTATGGATTGCCTTGAATTATGATGACCACACAATTTATTTTCATAATGAGCCCAATCTATAGTTTTTTTACCTAAAGTTGCAAAGGAAATGTTGTGATCTATTTAAAAAAACACAGGAGACCAGCAACATGGATAAAAGTGTGTGGCTGTATAGCAGGAACAACGGCAGCTAGTGGTCAAAACCTGGTACTTTCACACTACTTGTCAAACATAGAGAATTTTACTGTATGCTACTGTAGTTGTTGGGGTGGGATTGGCATTAGATGTGGAAAGTCCGTGGGTGGCTTTAGATTTTTTGGCGGGATTCCATCGTGTCTTACTCATTGGAAGGAAGACGTTTGGTCCAAATCGGATATTGGGGACTATATTTATTGAATATTACCTTAATCATATAAATTAAAATGGCCAATTTTGCGTGCAATCAATTAGCTTAATTTCTCAGAGATCCCATTATATTTCAACTAAATAATAAAAAAATAATGCTAATTGTATCTTTTACTAACTACTCTCTCCTTGAGAGAGAGATGCACGGTGCCGCCAGCAGGGACCCAGGTTGGTTAATGAATATTATATTATAGGTCAACATGTTTTGATGAACGACCTGCAGACTGGGGCATAAACAGTGCACAGTGCCATCCCTCCCATCTTCCCATGCCCTTACTTCAGGGCTCTATTACTGTGCCAGTGTGTATGCCCAGGATATTACTTCCCCCTCTCTCTGAAAATATGCAAACTCCCATCAGAGGAATTGGCCTTTAACACAAAAAAAGGGAGGGAAAATGTGGAGGGGAAGTGTGTTGAAGGTAATTAGTGCTATCACACATGCCGGAGCCCCTGTGTTTGAAGCTCTGTGTGTGTGTGTCTCCATGTCCTTGTGTTCCCTCCAGAACTGTTGTCTTGTGTGGCCTCACTCTCTTATCTCCTCTCCCCCCTTTAGGCCCATCTGGCATCTCCCAGTGCTCTGGCTCTCTCTTATCACTCTCAGCACTCAGCCTGGCTCACAGTCTTTCAACCACCACTGTATTCTCCCAAGGAAAGGATTCCTTTCACACTGCTAATGGCTACAGAGAAGGGAACATTTTCATTTTAATTATACATTTAATTCAAGGGCTCTTAAGACATTCCCCCTACCCTGTGCCATTTCAATAAAATTTGATGGCCGGAATGAGGATGTATAAAAAATCCATGTATCAAAGGCGTCCTGTATAGTTCAGTCAGAAAGAGAAAGAGAGAGAGAGAGAGAGAGAGAGAGAGAGAGAGAGAGAGAGAACGAGAGAGAGAACGAGAGAACGAGAGAGAGAGAGAGAACGAGAGAGAGCGAGAGAATGAAAGTGAACAGCCCCTCTTAGAGAATACAATCCCTCTGTGCTGTCTGTCGTGTCATACTCTGCTGTTTCTATTAGGTGGCATTACACCTGTTTACTGCTCTCCTCCACGAAGGCCCCATAAAGCAGTTATTTTCTGTGCTTTGAAATGAAGCATGCAAGGTTTGGCAAAGGTTTGGCAAGGCTGGCCGGTCTGGTTTTGGTCTGGTCTTCTGGGTCTGGAAGGAAGGAGTATCGTGAGGAAGCTTCAGAGGACATGAATTGTGGACTTGGACCACAACGGCCCGTGGGCTCTCAGGAGTCCCACATTGTTATCTTCAGACTTCTGGAGGGCTCAAGTGTTCTTGGATCACACATCTTCCTCCTACTCTTTGCTCTCTTGCTTTTTATTTTCTGTGTCTTAGTGAGTCTGACAGTGTCTGGAAAATGACACCTGCTGAGCTCCTGTAGTCTCTGTATGGGGCTGTCTGTTTGTTGGAAGGGAAGGGAATACGGCTTTTGAAGATTTTTGAAGGCTTTTGTTTCTGTTCTTCTCTTCTCTGAAAGGTTGATAGGGATTTCACAGTGTGAGATCATATGCTGGCTGTCTTGTCTGTCATTGGCAGGCTGGAGTGACTGCTGCTGGCTCAAGAGGCCTATAAACATGACAGATTTACACATACACCACAGCGCTTGCTGCCAACACACACAGATTCATGACAAAATGTTCTTCTGTCTGTTGGAGAGGGATTCCCAGCTCAGTCTCCTCAGCCAATATCATCTATGTAAAGCTTAGAACCAAATCCCTGTCGCAACATCTTCAGCATGTTAACGTGTGTCTGACTGTGTGTGTTTGTTGTCTTTCAGCTGAAGCCAGGACAGAACAACTGCAAGGACAGCGACAGCGAGAGCGTGAGCGGAGGGTCCAAGCCTTTTGTCGGAAGCAGCTCCAGAGATAGGCTGAGTGACGTAAGTAAACAAACAAATAAGCACACAAACAAGACGTGACACTAACTGTATGTCTACACACTACACTATAACTTAAACGCCTCATGAGCTTAGTTCAACTGTCGTACCCCATCAGAACCCAAAATATACTCTTGTTTTACTCCAATGTTTGGAAACAAAGTATCAGTCGGATTGACCCCAACAAACATTTTGAGCTTTATATATGGTTGAAAACTCTCAAATTTTAGCGCAGTAGAACTAGTTACAACAGAGATATCCCTGATCAGCTCTTTAGAGAAAATCAGCCCTGAAGTTTGCTGTTTGTTTTCAGCGCGACACTGGTTGCATTTTGCATGCCGCAACACAAGTGCTACTGTAGAACACATTATGCCTGCTATTTGGCATAACTTGTAGCTTGCTTGCTACTAATTTAAAAGTTTGACAAGTTAATGTGTTTAAAAATTAGTTTGTGGGTAAGCTAGCAAGATAAACAGCTAGTTAGCTAGCGTGTCAGTTAGCTAGCCAATGACTCATTTTGAAAGTTGGATCTTACAGTATCACCTGAGGCTTTAAATATCACACTGATTTCGACATTCAAAAGAATTCGGTTGGCTAAAAAACATGTTGTTCTAGTGATTTCTTTTTGAATCCCAAAACAGACAATGTCAACATTTAGCCTCAAAACATGTTTCTACAGCTGATTTTCGCTTTAAATGCGATCTTTGGGTTGATTTGTGTCTTTTGTGAAGATTACATGAGGTTTGACACGGTAAGTTTAAGTTACTCCAAATCAAGAGTCTGATTAAGATACATTGTGTGCTGCATATCACAGCCAACAGGTAAGTTCTGCTGATGTTGTGGGCTGATAAAACCGTAATGTGATTTGCATTGGCCCTTCACCAATAAGAAGATCTCCAGCCTGGTGTTGTCATTGGCAGTCCGCCAGGCTCCTTCTGGTGAACAGGGCTGTACAGTACAGTTACAGTGAGTGTTGTAACCATATACTATAGAATAAGGACATCCGTGTCTTGTTCCTCAGTCTCATTTCTTCAGAATCTAAATGTAAATGTATTTCATTTATTTATTCAACCTTTATTTAACCAGTCAATTGAGATCAAATTCTTATTTACAATGATGGCCTGGCACATAGGGTGAGAGATCCATCTCTGTGCTGGCTTGGAGATGTAAGGAGAGCAGACTGGTGCTAGGAAGGCTCTAAGGCTCTGTAAAGGCCTGCTATGCTATCTGGCAGACTCCAGCCACTTTACTTTGATTCTAGTGGTGAGTCTACAGAGGTGCTGCATTCAGATATGGTCCATAATTAAAACTGTCAGTTGGAAGGTGAAGCCAGTTGTTGACAAAGACACGGAGAGAACGAGTGAAGCAAAAACGAATTCTGATGTGTAGCTATAGAATGCTTGGCCAGGCATGAAATGAAATAAGTAATTTGATGTCGACATCATACATTTAAATGATATCTGCTGCTTCACCTCATCCGACTGTACTGTAGTAGCAAGGCAGAGAAAGAGAGAAAAAGACAGAGAGAGAAAGAGCGAGCGAGTGGAAAGGGAGAGAAAGAGAGAGATAGTGTGTATAAAGACAAACAACGATATAAAAATGTAACTGTGGATGGACACAGTTTTATCACTTTGAATAACTGATAGCCACAGCAGTGTGTGCCATGGAAAATTAACAACAGCCTTTAATTTGTCATCCATTAGGCCACGCTGAGCAATAAAGTCAAAGTCACCATTATTAGTCAGTTGTACAACCGAATGCCTTCAACCGAAATGTTTCTTCCGCATTTAACCCAACCCCTCTGAATCAGAGAGGTGCGGGGGGCTGCCTTAATCGACATCCACGCCTTCGGCGCCCGGGGAACAGTGGGTTAACTGCCTTGTTCAGGGGCAGAACGACAGATTTTTTCCTTGTCAGCTCGGGGATTCGAACTTGCAACCCTCCGGTTACAAGTCCAACGCTCTAACCACTAGGCTACCTGCCGCCTAATATGGGCTTGGAGAAGAAGACTTACACAGTGCTGTCATTCAGGGCCTGAGGAGAAGACGGCCATGTGATAACCTGTTGGTTTCAATTATAGGGCAACATAGTACAATGTATTGAATAATAGATTAGAGAGTATGATTCGATGTGGAGCTATACATTATATGTGGACTTCAGGACGGGAATGTGAGAGAATCATCCGTTTCTTGTCCTTTGTGGTCTCGCTTTAAACAAAGTGCAACTCATAAAGGCTTCATAAAGCATACATAAAGGCTTCCTAAGCACTACATAAATGGGTCATGAATCATATAACCCGTATGTCATGCTCTGTAAAGGATTCATTAATGTGGCATAACTGTGTGACATAACCACCAATGTCAAATGTGACAAAACCCCACTATGTCAAATGTTACATAAACCAATGCTTTGTAAAGGGTGACATAAGCACTGCGTAAAGGTGCACTATGCAGAAATTGCTCCGCCATGTTCTGGTTGCTAAAATTCTAATTGTTCGCTTCATTTCAGTTTATCTGACAGAACAAGCAAGTGTAGAGTATTTGTATTTGTATTTATTATGGATCCACTGCACTCTTCCTGGGGTCTGGCAAAATTAAGGCTGTTATACAATTTAAAAAAAAATCACAATACATTCATAACAGATTTCACAACACACTAAGTGTGTGCTCTTAAGCCCATACTCCACTACCACATATCTACAACACAAAATCCATGTGTACGTGTGTGTATAGTGCGTATGTTATCATGTGTGTGTATGCATGTGTCTGTGCCTGTGTTTGTGTTGCTTCACAGTCTCGCTGTTCCATACATTTTTATCTGTTTTTTTAAATCTGATTCTACTACTTACATCAGTTACCTGATGTGGAATAGAGTTTCATGTATTCATGGCTCTATGTAGTACTGTGCGCCTCCCATAGTCTGTTGTGGACTTGTGGACTGTGAAGAGACCTCTGGTGGCATGTCTTGTGGGGTATGCATGGGTGTCTGAGCTGTGTGCTAGTCGTTTAAACAGACAGCTTGGTGCTTTCAACAATACCTCTCACAGTAGTGATGAAGTCAATCTCTCCACTTTGAGCCAGGAGAGATTGACATGCATATTATTATTACTAGTAGAGAATCATTGTACCGTCTAAACCGCTGTGAAATATGTTTTCTATAACCAACAATATAGTATTTTCACCTGTTTGAACCTGGTGTACAAAACCGAAAGAAAAAGACACAAAAACTAAACGTAAGCACGGGAAGCATATAAATAGCGCACTTAAAACAGATCTACTGCTTCTTAGACTTGCTTTCAATGAGAATGACAGATCTATAACTCAGATCGCCCAAAAAGTTACATATTGCAGCTTATTATAGGCTTTATAAATCATATTAAATTGACGCTTCACAAAGCATCTATAACCTTGTCATGTCATATTCTACAAAATATCTAGGAGAGCCCAACCTCTTTCCATCTTGGGTGCATAGCCAATATTGTCCCTGACCCTAACCTTCCCCAAAATGCTGTGCTGCAATTATTGTCCACCCTAATTGCCTAGTGTTTGAGGATAAATGCCTCATATTACTTCCCTCTCTTTCTACTCACATACCTCTGAATGTAGTAACACATCTTGTATGTCCTGAAATTATCTTTCCTTCTGTTTGAACATTTCTTTAACCCGTCCATAAGTTATGTGTTGTGGTTGTTAAGGTATTTTTGTCCTCCACATTATCTTTCACCAAGACAGCCTTATATCCACAATGTGTGTCCTGTGAGGGTTGAATGAAGCTAGTCCTCCACAATATCTATCTACCTGTCTGGCATGGAGGGCCAGAGGGCCTGTCCTCTCTGTGTGTCTGAAGGGAGCTGCTGAAAGCTGGGCTGCGTGAGGACAGTGTTTTTGCCACTTTGAAAGAGTCACGCTATAAGAGAACCCTTCTCAGGCCCCCACGGGCCTCTGAACAGTCCCGCCTGGCCGTGCTGTAAAAACCCACTTCACACATCGCAGGAGGCGACAGCTGAGACCTCTGTAGCAGGACCACTGCCCCAGAAGGAGGGTGAGGAGAGGGAGATGGGTTGAGAAAGGGGGAGAGGAGTAAGGGTGAAGAGAAGGAAAGGGGGTGAAGTGACAAAAAGTGGGTGAGAGAGAATATATTGATAAACCTTATAGTAGGCACGTGTGAAGAATGTGATACAAGGCCGGCCTGTTGCTTAGCTTGAAATATTCACCAAGGCCAACCCTAAATGTAATTCATATTGCAACGTGTACGCATGCACACACACGCACGCCTCACACAGTGCATCAAAGTGAGTTATTAGTCCTATGGAGCAGTGTGAGGCAGGGCTATGAGTAACCCTGGTCATTTGTTAGACACCAACAGTTTGCTATTGATGTTTGCTAAAGGTCTGCCTTCTCCCCCTTCACAGAGAGGACAGGCCAGCCTGGACCCCATCTCTCTCTCTCTCTCTCTCTCTCTCTCTCTCTCTCTCTCTCTCTCTCTCTCTCTCTCTCTCTCTCTCTCTCTCTCTCTCTCTCTCTCCTTCTTTCCTAGGCAACTCATTAGGTCCTACAAATGGCACATCAGCCTCATTGGGGTTAGCCTTAACCCCAAACCCCAGCTAAAGTGGCAGGCAATGCTATATTTACTCTGAAGCTTGTTGTCCCCTTTAGGAAGCATTTGATAGGCGTTGGGTTCACAGCAGGCATACAGGCCTCCCCCTCCCCACCACCATTGCCACCCCCTGCCCCCGCCCCCTCTCCTCCAGCCGCCATCCCCATCCTGGGTGGCAGGACTCAGGCAGGAGTTCTGGGCAGAGGGAGTCTGCTGGATGGGGGTGGGCGGGGAGGCTGGGATTATTCAGTTATGTTTAGTCTCTGTGGCAGAGGTGAAATGCCATCATTATCCGGCTGCTTATCAAATAAATTCGCAATTACGAGGCTTGGAATGCAAGTAAACAGCACATTGCTCTTTTTCTTTGTTACTACCCAAGGCCTTGATGAGTGATGAGAGAGAGGCCCGAAAGAGTTTGGTGTCATAGCCCGCCAGTCAGTGTCCAATTGAGGTAGGCAGTACTCATATTGACGGCATATACAGTGGCCGTGTGTTTTTTTAAGCTGATCTTAACTTTTGTCACCGCCATCATTTTCTATAACAGTTTCTGGACATCAGAACAGCGATCACTAACCTCAATTTGGATAAACATTTCTACTTCAATGAGTTCTGCTTACTCCAGACCAGGCCTTAATTCCCTGGACTCGAAAGAGGAAGAAGAGAAGACTACGTCGACAAACAAATAGACCGCCGTTGCCTTCTGTTGTGTTGGAGAACGTGCAGTCACTGGAGAACAAACTGGATGAGCTCTATCCTATCAATGGAACCTGAAAAATATAATATCCAATATTTCTCTGAGTCATGGCTGAATGAGGACATGAATATATATCTTGCAGTTTTTTCTATAAATCGTCAAGACCGGACGGCAGACTCAGGTAAGATGAAGAGAGGAGGGGTATGTCTCTTTGTTAACAACAGCTGGTGCGCGATATCTAATGTTAAGGAAGTCTCACGTTTTTGCTCGCCTGAGTTAGAATACCTTATGATAAGCTGCAGACCATACTATTTACCAACAGAGTTTTCATCTATATTTTTCGTAGCTGTCTATTTACCACCAGAAACTGATGCTGGCATAAGCAAACAATAAAATGCACATTCAGAGCCTGCGTTTCTCATGGTCGGTAATTTTAACGCTGGGGGAAAAAAAATCCGTATTACCTCATTTTCACCAGCATGTCACCTGTGCAACTAGAGGCAACTAAACTCTAGATCACCTTTACTCCACAAACAGAAATGCATACAAGGCCCTCCCTTGCCCTCCCATTGGCAAATCAGATCATAACTATCCTCCTGCTTCCTGCTCACAAGCAAAAACTCGAAAAGAAAGCACCAGTTACGCATTCATGTGGCAGGGCTTTGCAAATTATCACGGTTTATAAAAAGAAACCCAGCTTCAAGCTGCCCAGCGACGCGAGCCTACCAGACGACCTTCTATGCTCGCTTCGAGGCAAGCAATACTGAACCATGCATTAGGGCACCAGCTGTTCCTGACGACTGTGTGATCTCGCTCTCCATTGCCGATGTGAGTAAGACCTTTAACATTTGCAAGGCCAAACGAAATACCAGGATGCGTACTCAGAGCATGCTGGTTATGGCTCACATCAACAGTAAGTAAGCATTTCACTGTTAGTATACACCTGTTGTTTACGAAGCATGTGACAAATAACATTTGATTTGATTTTGATTCAGGAGACAGTGCTGATACAGTAGGTGTTTTACTGCTTATATAGGTCGATTCCTCACGAAACTATGACCGAATACAATGACCGAACCACCATTGTTCTTTTCACGAAATGTTATCCATTGAATGGTCCTTTGGAGGAAGGATTGTTGACATATATTTGACATTTGTATCTAATAGCAAAATTGAAAAATACAAAGATTTATCAAAGTTTGCTTATTTATGACATTTTGGCCTTACCTAGGCCTTCTTTAAGACCATAATGTTTCATCTGTAGGCGCTACAAAGCAAAGATTGGTGTCATATGAAGCTTTACCGCTTGCTCTGTAATATGAGTAGTATTTTGACTTCAATAAAAAATGTCTTACATTCATTTATGAATATTGAAAAATATACAAATGTTTTATATATATATTTATTGGACATAATACACAGGAAGCACAGCCCGGTATCAAACCTGGATCTGTAGTGATTCCGCTAGCACTGCGATGCAGTGCTTTAGACCGCTTTGCCACTCGGGAGGCCAATTTGCTTATTTTTACACTTGTAAAAGTACAGACTCTTCGATCCCGGGCTTTTAAAAATATATATGTGGGGCTCAAAACAGGTGGGGCGAATGACGGGTTGCCACTGAGACTAATAAAGTAGTAGCTAGCAGGCACATTGAGCAACCAGGCCACAATCAGCTTATCAAGTCACTGGTGAGTGGCGAGGTGAGTGGTGAGGTGTGTGCTTCGGTGTCGTTTAATTTTTTACAACTTTCTCACTATCTATTACCAGAGGGTGCGTCTGTCTGGGTTTTATAGGGAATCATGTTACAAAACAGGTTGCGGAGAACACAAGATACTTGTGTTCTCCCCAGCTTTTCCCCAGCTTTTCCTTCACCCAAATCCAGATAGCAGATGTTCTGAAAGAACTGCAAAACCTGGACCCGTACAAATCAGCTGGGCTAGACAATCTGGACCATCTCTTTCTAAAACTATGCAACTATTGTTGCAACTCCTATTACCAGTCTGCTCAACCTATCTTTCGTGTCGTCCGAGATCCCTAAAGATTGGAAAGCTGCCGCGGTCATCCCCCTCTTCAAAGGGGGTGACACTCTAGACCCAAATTGCTATAGACCTATATCCATCCTGCCCTGCCTCTCTAAAGTCTTCAAAAGCCTAGTTAATAAACAGATCATTGACCACTTCGAATCCCACCGTACCTTCTCCGCTGTGCAATCCGGTTTCCGAGCTGGTCACGGGTGCACCTCAGCCACACTCAAGGTACTAAACGATATCATAACCGCCATCGATAAGAGACATTACTGTGCAGCCGTATTCATTGACCTGGCCAAAGCTTTCGACTCTGTCAATCACCACATCCTTATCGGCAGACTCAACAGCCTTGGTTTCTCAAATGATTGCCTCGCCTGGTTCACAAATTACTTTGCAGACAGAGTTCAGTGTGTTAAATCGGAGGGCCTGTTGTCCAGGCCTCTGGCAGTCTCTATGGGGGTGCCACAGGGTTCAATTCTTGGGCTGACTCTCTTCTCTGTATACATCAATGATGTCGCTCTTGCTGCTGGTGATTCTCTGATCCACCTTTATGCAGACGACACCATTCTGTATACTTCTGGCCCTTCTTTGGACACTATGTTAGCTAACCTCCAAACGAGCTTCAATGCCATACAACACTCCTTCCGTGGCCTCCAACTGCTCTTAAAAGCTAGTAAAACCAAATGCATGCTTTTCAACCGTTTGCTGCCAGCACCCGCCCGCCCGACTAGCATCACTACCCTGGACGGCTCTGACCTAGAATATGTGGACAACTACAAATACCTAGGTGTCTGGCTATACTGTAAACTCTCCTTCCAGACTCACATTAAACCTCTCCAATCCAAAATCAAATCTAGAATCGGCTTTCTATTTCGCAACAAAGCCTCCTTCACTCATGCTGCCAAACTTGCACTAGTAAAACTGACTATCCTACCGATCCTCGACTTCGGGCAATGTCATCTACAAAACAGCTTCCAATACTCTACTCAGCAAACTGGATGCAGTCTATCACAGTGCCATCCGCTTTGTCACCAAAGCCCCTTATACCACCCACCACTGCGACCTGTATGCTCTAGTCGGCTGGCCCTCGCTACATACTCGTCGCCAGACCCACTGGCTCCAGGTCATCTACAAGTCCCTGCTAGGTAAAGCCCCGCCTTATCTCAGCTCGCTGGTAACCATAGCAGCACCCACCCGTAGCACGCGCTCCAGCAGGTATATCTCACTGGTCACCCCCAAAGCCAATTCCTCCTTTTTGCCGCCTTTCCTTCCAGTTCTCTGCTGCCAATGACTGGAACGAACTACAAAAATCACTAAATCTGGAGACACTTATCTCCCTCACTAGCTTTAAGCACCAGCTGTCAGAGCAGCTCACAGATCACTGCACCTGTACATAGCCCATCTGTTAATAGCCCAACCAACTACCTCATCCCCTACCGTATTCATTTATTTATCTTGCTCCTTTGCACCCCAGTATTTTTACTTTGCACATTCATCTACTGCACATCTACCATTCCAGTGTTAAATTGCTTTATTGTAATTACTTCGCCACCATGGCCTATTTATTGCCTTACGTTCCTTATCTTATACCATTTGCACACATTGTATATAGATTTGGGTTTGTAGCCTTATACTGTTCTCTCCCTGAGCCCACCTGATAGTCCCATAGGTCATATGGAAGTAATTGGGTTGTAGCTGTGTTAAGACTGCTGGTCAATGGGTGTGCTGTTGCTCAGGACAATCATAATAGGACATGGAGTGTTTCCAACCCAAATTAAAATGTGAAAACTGTGGGTTCCTGTGGAATTCATCTTGTCTGCGTCGTCTTGCCTCACCTTCTCAGATGTGATGTGGTCTTAGAACGTGGCTTTGTAATGAAACATTTGAAATCTAACCTGTCATATCCATGTCAATCTGAGAAGGTGAGGCAATCTGTTTTCTGCTGAAATGGAGCAAAAAGAAAAGTCTCCCTCAAGGCTGGTAAACCTGAACCTAGTTATTAGTGGCTTTTAATGAATACATGACAGTATATTTGGAATTCCTTCAAGCATGTGGCAAAACTATTCTAACTCTCAAATTACCACTTTTGAAAAGCGATTAATGTCATATAATATAGTTGTTGTTTTTAATGATTACTGTGATTATTTAATTTGCTCGAACATATGAAGAAACCACAACGTTTTTGCTGGTATTTTGTTTTTCAACCTCACGGTACTTTTCATGCCGCAGGGTCTAAGGAACTTGTATTTCTTTCTCCGTTCCTGGCTGTGTCCAAAGGGGATCTAGCCCTTACATTGACCTGGTTGTGTAATCTGGTCAAAGCAGGTCTGTGTGACATTGTGTCCATCCCACCTCCTCAGTACATATTCTGATTATTCCCTGACACACCACTGAAAATGAGGTCACAGTCCCCCTATAATTTGAGATATGCTGGCCAATTTGCTCCGACATGGAAGTTGTAATTGCTAGCATCAATTAATTATCCACTTCCAGAGATTTTCTTCCATCCTCTCTCTTTTTCTTTCTCTCTCTCTCTCTCTCTCTCTCTCTCTCTCTCTCTCTCTCTCTCTCTCTCTCTCTCTCTCTCTATGTTACTCTCTGTCTCTCTATAATTTAAAATGTTCCTTACTAGAGACAATCATTTAGATATGGCAGTCAGAATGTTATACCTATAATTAGTTCATTATAATAGTATGATCCTCCTAATTTCTCCGGCTCAAGCAAAGATGGGTTGGTTGTCAGTTTGCGTATGGAGGAGAAACAGTAGGAACACAACACACAGCCCCCACACACACACACACACACACACACACACTCACTCACTCACTCACTCACTCACTCACACACACAACAGGCATTTATTTTGGCGTTTTGGCTGACTTAAACATGGCTGCCTGCAGAGCAAGCACACACTGAATAAACCTGCCACCTTCCTTTGAAGCCCCCTGATGTCACAGTGCCTGGCCTCAAACAACACCCCACAATCATGGAGTCCTATAATGACTTGTAATGTGTGAGTAATCTCAGAGGAACATGCACATGCTCTGATCATGGTATTGTAACACAAACACACTTATAATTTCACAAAAATGTACGATTAGATTGAAATTAGTTAAGTAAAACGTTAGAAATCACAACAATTACTCATTTTCAGAGTAAGGCAGGGACATTGTATTTATTCATGAAAAAGCCTGGAAGATACTGCTTGTTTACCCAATATTTTCTCAGAAGTTTCTCGTAGACAAGTGTACAGATGCAGTACACTTGTCTACGAGCACTATTTCGATCTCTCCCTGTGATTCATTATGTCTGTGAACGTCATCTAACTATGTACAGCTAGCTAGCTAGAGGACATTGGTCTGAGAAAGAGAAAAAGAGAGATCTTGAACCACCTCTCTTTTAAAGCGGACAGATGAATAGGCTCTCTTGAGGAAGAGGCGAGACGTGGCTTATTTCCGCCTCTAGCGTTTCAGATCAAGCCCTATCCCCCTCTCAGTCTCTCGCCCTCTTTCCCTCACCCTCGTACACTCCCCGTCTGCTCCGGCGGCGCTCCCTCTCTCTCTCTTCTTGTCTGCTCTGGCTTGTCGTTCCGGGCCTCATAGTCGGGGTATCAGGAACAGATTGTGACACTTTGTGACACGGCAGTCGGGCAGAATTACAGCGCGCCTCTGTCCCACTGTCATCTCCCGACAGCCAACTGTCCATCAGGGTTTCAGAGATGGGCCCTCTGGTACTGCTCAGAAGTTCTCTCACACACACACACAAAGCTCCACGGGCGCTGGAGAGAACACTGCCACCGCTCACAAGTTTTTAACAAGCACCCGGGTGGATCTAATCTTCTAAAATATAATTAGTGGCAGAAAAGCATGATAATGTGACGGTGTGCAGTGACCTCAGAGCAGCCTTTATGTGTCATAGTGGCCTGCCTGCCTGTTGCAGTGTAGTTCATCTCTGCTAATTATTTACTGTAGCTCAGGGCCTCTGCCATCCTTAAAAAAGGCATTGGGTCATCCTATTTGATACAAAACACCCCAAGTGTCGTCAATGGAATATTGTGACATTAAGGGATGTTATTACAGTATATCTAATTTAATGTGCTGTGTCATATTATTAGAATTAAATATAAAGGCTATTGGAATGAAATGAGATGTTAACATACTGGTCTAAGCTGCAGTCGGGATAAATGAAAGGAGAGGCATTCTCCTAGAAGATTAATGGATTGCAGTGGTGGTGTTGAATGTCATTGTTGAAGGTTGAAAGTATTGAGCAGCTGAATTCTATCCATATGTTTTCAGGAATTACATAAATAGGATCAGCCTGAATCCATTCTGAGTTATCAAGCCTTCGCCACTGCCAGAGCCTCTGCTACACTTGCCAATCCTATTCCACAGAATGTCCTCTGAAATTGGGCATGGATCATGGATCATGGATCATGAATCGTGGATCATGGATCAGGAACAGCCAGCATCACCATCCTGCTTTGCTTTTCCGTTCGTGTCACTCAGCTCTTTGGCTACATATTGCATCCGCACCCCCTGTTATCCAACCACATTTTTTTTGTCAGGTCGGGCTCTGGTAGTCTAGCCTCTTCCCTTTGTCTATGTCCAAAATGGCACCCTATTCCCTATGCAGTGCACTACTTTTTACCAGAGCCCTAAGGGGAGGACACTTTGTTCCCTTCCTCTCAGTATGGAGGCTGTTCCGGTGGGGTAAGTTGAATAAGTGAAGCCCAGAGGATTCTCTCTTCACAATGGTCTCACTCTGATTGGATGCATGCAGAGGGAGCCCAAGGAGAGAGCACCGGTTGCCATAGCAATGAGAGCAATGTGGGAACAGGGTTGTGTGAGTGAGAAAAAATGGGGGGAAAAACAAGAAGCATTCTTTAGCAGTAGGAAACACACTACATCGACCAACATACCCCCTTCCTCTCTCTCTCAGAGTAACACACATATACAGTTGAAGTCGGAAGTTTACATACACCTTAGCCAAATATCTAAACCTGCTTTGAATGCCTCCAGACTTTGAACCTCACAGAAATAATAATTGCAAATGTTATTTTTTCATTCGTTCCCTTTGCTGTAATAAGTAGCAATTTTAATGTTGGGAAATCGTCCCCAAATCAATTTCTATGATACAATGACTAACAATTATACATGCTCTAAGGGGGCGGGATTCATTTAAACATGTTCCCTCAAAATGGAGGAAGCATAGAGAAAAACATATTGTAAGCAGCCCTTCATATTTACTTCTACAATGCTGACACTCTTCCAGTGATTGTATGGCACCACTGGTGTGTCCCACAGCCATCTGGCTGAAGGCTCAGTGCCCGCTATATGGTTGAACAGGGACCCATTCCAATGAATTCATGGCTGGACATTATCCTCATAGCATTCTGAACATGAGCTTCCACTGGAGAACAATAGGTACAGTTGAAGTCGGAAGTTTACATACACCTTAGCCAAATACATTTGAACTCAGTTTTTCACAATTCCTGACATTTAATCCTAGTAAAGATGCCTTGTCCTAGGTCAGTTAAGATCACCACTTTATTTTAAGAATGTGAAATGTCAGAATAATAGTAGAGAGAATGATTTATTTCAGCTTTTATTTCTTTCATCACATTCTCAGTTGGTCAGAAGTTTGCATACACTCAATTAGTATTTGGTAGCATTGCCTTTAAATTGTTTAACTTGGGTAGTCTTCCACAAGCTTCCCACAATACGTTGGCTGAATTTTGGCCCATTCCTCCTTACAGAGATGGTGTAACTGAGTCAGGTTTGTAGGCCTCCTTGCTCGCACACGCTTTTTCAGTTCTGCCCACAAATTATCAGTGGGATTGAGGTCAGGGCTTTGTGATGGCCACTCCAATACCTTGACTTTGTTGTTGTTAAGCCGTTTTGCCACAACTTTGGAAGTATGCTTGGGGTCATTGTCCATTTGGAAGACCCATTTGCAACCAAGCTTTAACTTCCTGACTGATGTCTTGAGATGTTGCTTCAATATATCCACATACTTTCCTCATGATTCCATCTATTTTGTAAAGTGCACCAGTCCCTCCTGCAGCAAAGCACCTCCACAACATGATGCTGCCATCCCCGTGCTTCACGGGTGGGATGGTGTTCTTCGGCTTGCAAGCCTCCCCCTTTTTCCTCCAAACATAACGATGGTCATTATAGCCAAACAGTTCTATTTTTGTTTCATCAGACCAGAGGACATTTCTCCAAAAAGTACAATCTTTGTCCCCATGTGCAGTTGCAAACTGTAGTTTGGCTTTTTTATGGCGGTTATGGAGCAGTGGCTTCTTCCTTGCTGAGCGGCCTTTCAGGTTATGTCGATATAGGACTTGTTTTACTGTGGATATAAATGTTTTTTACATGTTTCCTCCAGCATCTTCACAAGGTCCTTTGCTGTTTTTCTGGGACTTTTCGCACCAAAGTACGTTCATCTCTAGGAGACAGAACGCGTCTCCTTCCTGAGCGGTATGACGGCTGCGTGGTCCCATGGTGTTTATAATTGCATACTATTGCTTGTACAGATTAACGTGGTACCTTCAGACGTTTGGAAATTGCTCCCAAGGATGAACCAGACTTGTGGAGGTCTACACATTTTTTTCCGAGGTTTGGGCAGATTTCTTTTGATTTTCCCATGATGTCAAGCAAAGAGGCAGTGAGTTTGAAGGTAGGCCTTGAAATACATCCACAGGTACACCTCCAATTGACTCAAATGATGTCAATTAGCCTATCAGAAGCTTCTAAAGCCATGACATCATTTTCTGGAATTTTACAAGCTGTTTAAAGGCACAGTCAACTTAGTGTATGCAAACTGACCCACTGGAATTGTGATACAGTGAATTATAGGTGAAATAATCTGTCGGTAAACAATTGTTGGAAAATTACTTGTGTCATGCACAAAGTAGATGTCCTAACCGACTTGCCAAAACTATAGTTTGTTAACAAGAAATTTGTGGAGTAGTTGAAAAACAAGTTTTAATGACTCCAACCTAAGTGTATGTAAACTTCCGACTTCAACTGTATATACACACACACACTCACTAACACACATAAGAACTGCATCACGCGTACATCTATCTCTAGACCCCCTGAAGAGAAGCCTGGCTCGAGCCGCATGCTTCAATCACAATGTCTTGGTGGGGGTGCACCTACTGTAGGCCCAGGCTGGAAGCCAGAGAAAACACAATTCAGCTCACCAGGAGCCCAGCAGTGTCCCAGCTCTCCCCTCATAAACATGATTACCGGTCGTTCACGGCTGGGTATCGCTTACCTCTCCCGGGCCAGCAAATCAACATGACCCCTCTTCCTTTCCTTTCCATCGTTCCCCCCTCTTCTGCTCGTCAGAGCACTGTAAATATCACAGACATCTTTCCCTTAACTTTTTTTTTACACTGTCTGTCTTTAGGACAAATCTAACATTCTCCCCCTCTCTGACCTCTCTAATGCTTTCGCCATATGACTACGTAGAGTCTACAAGGAATTAAGGAAAACCTACCTGAATAAAGAGAGTGTGCGTGTGTTTGTGCGCTTGTGTTTGTGTGTTTGTGTGTGTGTGTATACACTGAGTGTAGAAAACATTAGGAACATGACATAGACTGACTAGGTGAAAGCTATGATCCCTTATTGATGTCACTTGCTAAATCCACTTCAAATCAGTGTAGATGAAGGGGAGGAGACAGGTTAAAGAAATATTTTTAAGCCTTGAGACAATTGAGAAATGGATTGTGTGTGTGTACACCATTCAGAGGGTGAATGGGCAAGACAAAAGATTTAAGTGCCTTTGAACGGGGCATGGTAGTAGGTGCCAGGTCCACCGGTTTGTGACAAGAACTGCAACGCTGCCTGGTTTTTCATGCTCAACAGTTTCCTGTGTGTATCAAGAATGGTCCACTACCCAAAAGGACATTCAGCCAACTTGACACAACTGTGGGAAGCATTGGAGTCAACATGGGCCAGCATCCCTGTGGAACGCTTTTTTCGACACCTTGTAGAGTCCATGCCCTGATGAATTGAGGCTGTTCTGAGGGCAAAAAGGGTTGTGGCTCAATATTAGGAAGGTGTTCCTAATGTTTTGTACACTCAGTGTATATATTCATGTATGTGTGCTAGTGGGTGGGAATCCTAGGTAAAGGTGGGTGATAGTTTGGCTTTTGGGCATGGGCGGGTGGGGGGCTACAGTATGAATGTTTAGTGTCTGGGGAGTCCACAGCAAGGCCTGCTGGTTCATGGCCCCTCTGTCTCCCCTCCTTCTCTCCTGTGTCTCTGGGCCAAACGCAACACTTTCATATACATCTCCTCTCATGCATGTGATCCTGCTGGGTTTCCCCCCCTATAACAGTCTATCATAGGTGTACTACGTAATATACGCTCCACTTCAGACTGGTGCTGAACCTAACATTGACTTCTGTTAACCATGTCAAGTTGATGTCTCTGACAACATGTAATGGGACTCCAGAAGTATCCTTCAGCCCACTGTTGTTGAAACGTATGAATAAAAGTTGAGGGCTGGACGTGCTGAGCCTGTTGTATAATCAATGCCTCCCTGCCTCTTTTTAGTGATATGGGAGTAGCCCTGCCTGGCTCCCCCAGCTAGCAGCACTGAGACTCAGTGGATTACTGTACACTGGCTAGAGCAGGGCTGGTGGGGCTGACTTTATCCTTACTAGACCCCCAAGGAAATGACATGCTCTCCAGGTTGTTTACCTTTCAGCACTCAGTTAATTCACCTGGCTTTAAACTGTTGTTGCCTACTACTGTAGCTCTGTGCATGCAGTGCGTGAAGTGAAATAATGTGTAGGAGAGAGGAAGAAAGAGGTAGTGGGCTAGGCATGGAAAAACTCATTTGTTGTCCTTAGTATTATGCTAAGAATGTCAGGGATCTGAGAACGTTTAGCTGATTATATGTTTTAATGGGTTTTGAGTTGAGCCCAGTCTTTTTCCGTGTTGACAGGCTCCACTTTACAAGGCTGTCCATGTGTATTAGGCCAGTGTTTTTCTGTTTTGACAGGCTCCACTTTACAAGGCTGTCCATGTGTATTAGGCCAGTGTTTTTCCGTTTTGACAGGCTCCACTTTACAAGGCTGTCCATGTGTATTAGGCCAGTGTTTTTCCGTTTTGACAGGCTCCACTTTACAAGGCTGTCCATGTGTATTAGCTCAGTGTTTTTCCGTTTTGACAGGCTCCACTTTACAAGGCTGTCCATGTGTTTTAGCACAGTGTTTTCCGTTTGACAGGCTCCACTTTACAAGGCTGTCCATGTGTATTAGCCCAGTGTTTTTCCGTTTTGACAGGCTCCACTTTACAAGGCTGTCCATGTGTATTAGGCCAGTGTTTTTCCGTTTTTGACAGGCTCCACTTTACAAGGCTGTCCATGTGTATTAGGCCAGTGTTTTTCCGTTTTGAAAGGATCCACTTTACAAGGCTGTCCATGTGTATTAGCCCAGTGTTTTTCCGTTTTGACAGGCTCCACTTGACCAGGCTGTCCATGTGTATTAGGCCAGTGTTTTTCCGTTTTGACAGGCTCCACTTTACAAGGCTGTCCATGTGTTTTAGCCCAGTGTTTTTCAGTTTTGACAGGCTCCACTTTACAAGGCTGTCCATGTGTATTAGCCCTCTGTTTTTCCGTGTTTACAGGCTCCACTTTACAAGGCTGTCCATGTGTATTAGGCCAGTGTTTTTCCGTTTTGACAGGCTCCACTTTACAAGGCTGTCCATGTGTATTAGGCCAGTGTTTTTCCGTTTTGACAGGCTCCACTTTACAAGGCTGTCCATGTGTATTAGGCCAGTGTTTTTCCATTTTGACAGGCTCCACTTTACAAGGCTGTCCATGTGTATTAGGCCAGTGTTTTTCCGTTTTTACAGGCTCCACTTTACAAGGCTGTACATGTGTATTAGCCCAGTGTTTTTCCGTTTTGACAGGCTCCACTTTACAAGGCTGTCCATGTGTATTAGGCCAGTATTTTTCCGTTTTGAAAGGATCCACTTTACAAGGCTGTCTATGTGTATTAGGGCAGTGTTTTTCTGTTTTGACAGGCTCCACTTTACAAGGCTGTCCATGTGTATTAGGCCAGTGTTTTTCCGTTTTGACAGGCTCCACTTTACAAGGCTGTCCATGTGTATTAGGCCAGTGTTTTTTCCGTTTTGACAGGCTCCACTTTACAAGGCTGTCCATGTGTATTAGGCCAGTGTTTTTCCATTTTGACAGGCTCCACTTTACAAGGCTGTCCATGTGTATTAGGCCAGTGTTTTTCCGTTTTGACAGGCTCCACTTTACAAGGCTGTCCATGTGTATTAGGCCAGTGTTTTTCCGTTTTGACAGGCTCCACTTTACAAGGCTGTCCATGTGTATTAGGCCAGTGTTTTTCCATTTTGACAGGCTCCACTTTACAAGGCTGTCCATGTGTATTAGGCCAGTGTTTTTCCGTTTTGACAGGCTCCACTTTACAAGGCTGTCCATGTGTATTAGGCCAGTGTTTTTCCGTTTTGACAGGCTCCACTTTACAAGGCTGTCCATGTGTATTAGGCCAGTATTTTTCAGTTTTGAAAGGATCCACTTTACAAGGCTGTCTATGTGTATTAGGGCAGTGTTTTTCTGTTTTGACAGGCTCCACTTTACAAGGCTGTCCATGTGTATTAGGCCAGTGTTTTTCCGTTTTGACAGGCTCCACTTTACAAGGCTGTCCATGTGTATTAGGCCAGTGTTTTTCCGTTTTGACAGGCTCCACTTTACAAGGCTGTCCATGTGTATTAGGCCAGTGTTTTTCCATTTTGACAGGCTCCACTTTACAAGGCTGTCCATGTGTATTAGGCCAGTGTTTTTCCGTTTTGACAGGCTCCACTTTACAAGGCTGTCCATGTGTATTAGGCCAGTGTTTTTCCGTTTTGACAGGCTCCACTTTACAAGGCTGTCCATGTGTATTAGGCCAGTGTTTTTCTGTTTTGACAGGCTCCTCTTTACAATGCTGTCCATTTGTATTAGGCCAGTGTTTTTCCGTTCTGACAGGCTCCACTTTACAAGCCTGTCCATGTGTATTAGGCCAGTGTTTTTTCTCTGCTTGGGAGAAGGGCATGTTCTGTCTTATTCAGGGCCTGCGAGGCTGACTGGATAACTGTGAGGCTTTGGATGTCACATCACTTTTATTTTAGAAGCCAGAGTAATTTCCCTTAAACCATAAGGCTTATAAATAAAATAATGAAATATATCGATAAGAAAAAAAGCCCCTTGAATTATAGTTTTCAGAAGGCTTTTCCAGAGACATTATTTCCCTCATGTCACTGGCATATTTGGAGTCAGAATGGAATTGCCAGCAGTGAAAAAGCAAGACAGGGTTCATGAGAAGAGAAACAACATTTTCATTGGTTTCTGCTACCGTGGGCATCCAGTAAATAGAGCCTTCCAGTAATTAGAAACAGTTATGAGGAATCTCTCCCATTGTTGAGGATTTGGTTTTAAGGCTCACTTATCCATCTGCAATCTAGATGTCATACCCCAGGGATCCGAAGGATGGCTAGCTGAGGCTTCCCTATCCCCAGCCCTCCCACCGTCTTTGTTTATTTCCCATCTCTCTCTGAGATTCAGTTTAATATGCGCTCCTGTTTATACAGTATGTTTCCTTAAGTCTAATCATCATGCTTTGTTAGGAACAGCCAGATGAAGCCTCACCATTAACTGGAGCCAGTGTGTGGTTTTAGGTAGGTGAGATTTGTTTTCTGTCATTTTGGATATTATTTGTGAGGTTGGGAGCTCTGTGTTAGGATGGAAAGATTCTCAGTGATGCCACTTATGCCCCCTTCTTAGAGTTCTTATATTTGTTGGTGGCAGAAAATCAAGTAAAAAGACAAATTCAAGATTCCATTACAAATCACCATACTGTCATTTTAAGTACTTTGGTGGACATTTTTGAAATGGTGCCGGATTTCAGATCAGTGGAGAACTGAGAAGGCTCAATTTATTTATTCTGCTTGGTTTCTGCTGTCATTCTTCTGGCCTCTGTTCTGTATTTGGGAGTTGGCTCGCTTCAAGAAAGGATATGTCAAAAACCTCCTCTGTTTGTGGTGTCAAGCTCTTTTGAACCTGTCATCTTTGAAAGTATCATCATCATAGGTTGTGTTGTCAAATGTGCTTGGGAAAGGCACTTTCTTAAACCCCAGATTTGGTGTTTTCCAGACTCCGAAGAACATTGTTGAGTAAATTATACACATTAGATGCATCACAGTGTGTAAATGTTCAGTCATAATCTTCTTGGAAGTATATTAGTATTTTAGCTACTCTTTAAGCTACACAAACCGAGATGCTATTCCTAACAACTCAACATTTGGTCACACTTAAAAAAGGTCTGTACAGAACCAAAGTACATTATGTAGATTATCCTGAAGTAGATACTAGTGACAGTTATGATACCAAACAAATCTCCTTTGAACTATAATCAGCATCCTTCTCTACTGAACGAGCATTGGCTTAATCTCATTCAAATGTACTGTAAGTTTCATAGTACTGTAAGTTATTTATACATGATCCATTTCCAAAAACAATAGTCTTTCATCCAGTGCTGTCCTGTCCTGTCACCAGGAAGATTTACACACAAACACACAGATAAATGCATGCACACACACATACACATGCACGCACACACACACACGCACACACACACGCACACACACAGCTCAGGCAGGTGTTTAAGCAGCTTCCTGTCCTCTCCTTATCATCCTACACAAGCCTTCATCCTACTTGTCACACCACCCCATTTGATTACGGTCGATATTGACACAGAAATTGAATAAGTGTATGCAATAAGAAGATTAAGGCTTCCGAAGAGGCGTGTGATGTGTGTGTCCCATTCACTCCTGATGAGGAGCATTGAGCCCCTTTAGAGACGTGACTGGATTTCATACACATAGGTAATCCCATCTCTGGCTGCAGCACGACGACAACGTGTAAATAGAAAAGAAGGACAGAGATTAATCTGCCAGCCGTCTTTAATGGAATGACAGCAGTCTGGCATCAAACGGGGGTGAAATTGCACCCAGTCCTTTGTTGGAAAATCGTTCCACATTAATCAGAAATTCGCTTCCCCCTCTCTATTCATCATGTACACACGTCCCTCAACCCTTCTTCCTCCTTCTCTCCCTTCCTCCTTTCTTCCCTCCATCCCTCCTTCCCTCCCCATCTTAATATATTACAGATCATGCTTTCCAGATCATGATTTCAGCTCCAATAAACCGATAAACATATATGAAATTCATCTTGTTTTTCACTCCCACCACTACACAGGGCTAGCTACCATTCATTAACTCCTCTTTCTTCTCACTGACCTTATGTAACATGGTTAAGAGGGGGAATTCCAAAGCATTAGACCTGAGTTGGCGTTCCCCACCTCCTTCATTGATGATTGCCTTTAGTACAGGAGATGAATGAGGATTATCTGGATAATTCATGGCCATGGTTATTTATGTTACTGTATATCGAGGAAAACCGCCCAGTTAAGGATGAAAAGACGATTGTATTAAGACCTCATGCACAAATGTTGTTCAGCTATCCTATTAGCAATTTGCCAATTTTTGCTAGATATCTTTATTTAACGATGTTCAAAATGGAAGTAAATCTGGTATAGGATTGTTTTGGTGGGTCCACAGAAAATCTAGCGAATGTTGCCATATACTGTCAACTAGTAGAACATTAAAGAAACCAAATTAGATACCAATAGATAACCTAAACTCAGCAAAAAAAGCATTTATTTTATTTTTAGCAAACTTAACATGTGTAAATATTTGTATGAACATAACAAGATTCAACAACTGAGACATAAACTGAACAAGTTACACAGACATGTAACTAACAGAAATTGAATAATGTGTCCCTGAACAAAGGGGGGGTCAAAATCAAAAGTAACAGTCAGTATCTGGTGTGGCCACCAGCTGCATTAAGTACTGCAGTGCATCTCCTTCTCATGGACTGCACTAGATTTGCCAGTTCTTGCTGTGAGATTTTACCGCACTCTTCCACCAAGGCACCTGCAAGTTCCCGGACATTTCTGGGGGGAATGGCCCTAGCCCTCACCCTCCGATCCAACAGGTCCCAGACGTGCTCAATGGGATTGAGATCCAGGCTTTTCGCTGGCCATGGCAGAACACTGACATTCCCATCTTACAGCAAATCACGCACAGAACGAGTAGTATGGCTGGTGGCATTGTCATGCTGTACGGTCATGTCAGGATGAGCCTGCGGGAAGGGTACCACATGAGGGAGGAGGATGTCTTCCCTGTAACGCACAGTGTTGAAATTTCCTGCAATAACAACAAGCTCAGTCCGATGATGCTGTGACACACCGCCCCAGACCATGACAGACCCTCCACCTCCAAATCGATCCAGCTCCAGAGTACAGGCCTCGGTGTAACGTTCATTCCTTCGACGATAAACGCAAATCCGACCATCACCCCTGGTGAGACAAATCCGCGACTCGTCAGTGAAGAGCACTTTTTGCCAGTCCTGTCTGGTCCAGCGATAGTGGGTTTGTGCCCATAGGCGACGTTGTTGCCGGTGATGTCTGGTGAGGACCTGCCTTACAACAGGCCTACAAGCCCTCAGTTCAGCCTCTCTCAGCCTATTGCGGACAGTCTGAGCACTGATGGAGGGATTGTGCATTCCTGGTGTAACTCGGGAAGTTGTTGTTGCAATCCTGTACCTGTCCCGCAGGTGTGATGTTCGGATGTACCGATCCTGTGCAGGTGTTGTTACACGTGGTCTGCCACTGCAAGGATGATCAGCTGTCCGTCCTGTCTCCCTGTAGCGCTGTCTTAGGCGTCTCACAGTACGGACATTGCAATTTATTGCACTGGCCACATCTGCAGGCCTCATGCCTCCTTGCAGCATGCCTAAGGCACGTTCACGCAGGTGAGCAGGAACTCTGGGCATCTTTCTATTGGTGTTTTTCATAATCAGTAGAAAGGCCTCTTTAGTGTCCTAAGTTTTCATAACTGTGACCTTAATTGCCTACCGTCTGTAAGCTGTATGTTCCACAGGTGCATGTTCATTAATTGTTTATGGTTCATTGAACAAGCATGGGAAACAGTGTTTAAACTCTTTGCAATGAAGATCTTTTTTTACGAATTGTCTTTGAAAGACAGGGTCCTGAAAAAGGGACGTTTCTTTTTTTGCTGAGTTTAAATGACTTTAAATGAGCTAATAACTATAATCAAGCAGTATGTCTAGAGAGCATTAATAGATTTATAGCCTAACAGACAGTTTGTAATGCATTATAGTGTTGTGGTGCATGTGTATTCAATCCAATTACACTATTGGCTGTGACTTATTTAAAGAGTCACCCTGGCCGTGTTGGGGCCACAGAAAGAGGTCAAAGGGCAGCGCAGGGCCACACAAACCAGGGGATTGGACAGGATTAACCCAGGATTGGCACTCGGACCCTGGCGCCCACCAGCCCTTTGGCCCCCAGCCCAGCCCAGAATTAGCCAGGCATTAGCTAGCCTCGGCCAGGGTCATCTGATTCCAAGCCTCCCCCTCTATCCAATTAGGACCTTATCTCCCTGGCCAAATGAGATCAATGAAGTGAGGCTTGCCCAGAGAAGGTGTGATAATCAACAGCAGGGAGAGCACATGGGGGTAGGACACTGCTGGTTGTCTTGAGTGAGACAGTATACTGTACACGTCAGTATGCTGTGATGATGAGCTTATGCTGCCTAGTAGTACTGTTGCTGACCTCTCCTTTGTGTTTGTGGACATCCTGGTGGTGTAATGCATTTAGTGTTTTCTTTGTGCTTTTCATTCTCAAGTGCAGCCACTTTAGGTTGTTGGGTATTGTGAATAATTAGAGTTTTGCCTCTTATCGTGGATGAATTTACACTGCTGATTTCTGATGACTAAAAGGTACTGCAGAGTAACAATGGCGCAGTAATTGCTTTTTATACATAATGCATGTAAAAGCCACTTTTAAGCGTTATACAATGGGTTGGAGAGCAACCCTTTGCGGCTAATGTAGTCCACTGTTAATTTCCTTGTCAATTAGGGGGGAAAACGAATGTTTGACGTTTCTAGATGTAATTAGAAAAATAATGAACCTCTACACACGCCCTATGAAAGCAGTCGATTTAGTTCTTCCCCCTCCTCGTCCTCTGTTCTTGAAATGGACTCATTGTGACTCCAGATGAGTTTTAGCGTGAAAGAGGGTCCTGATTAAATGGAACATTTTTCTTCATGGGAAATTACATTTTAGGGGCATTATTCTGTTTTAGTGCAGTTCCCCATCATTTAATTACATTTCTGTGCACTTAGAACAGTGTTACAATATCTAAACCTGCTTTGAATGTCTCCAGACTTTGAACCTCACAGAAAATAATAATTGCAAATGTTCAACTCTTTTTTCATTCTTTCCCCTCACTGTAATAAGTAGCAATTTTAATATCGGGAAATCGTCCCAAATCAATTTCTATGATACAATGACTAACAATTATACATGCTCTAAGGGGCCGGGATTCATTTAAACATGTGCCCTCAAAATGGAGGAAGCATAGAGAAAAAATATATTGTAAGCAGCCCTTCATATTTACTTCTACAATGCTGACACTCTTCCAATGATTGAACAGTCGTGGCCAAAAGTTTTGAGAATGACACAAATATTAATTTCCACAAAGTTTGCTGCATCAGTGTCTTTATATATTTTTGTCAGATGTTACTATAGAATACTGAAGTATAATTACAAGCATTTCATAAGTGTCAAAGGCTTTTATTGACAGTTACATGAAGTTGATGCAAAGAGTCAATATTTGCAGTGTTGACCCTTCTTTTTCAAGACCTCTGCAATCCGCCCTGGCATGCTGTCAATTAACTTCTGGGCCACATCCGGACTGATGGCAGCCCATTCTTGCGTAATCAATGCTTGGAGTTTGTCCGAATTTGTGGGTTTTTGTTTGTCCACCCGCCTCTTGAGGATTGACCACAAGTTCTCAATGGGATTAAGGTCTGGGGAGTTTCCTGGCCATGGACCCAAAATATCGATGTTTTGTTCCCCGAGCCACTTAGTTATCACTTTTGCCTTATGGCAAGGTGCTCCATCATGCTGGAAAAGGCATTGTTCGTCACCAAACTGTTCCTGGATGGTTGGGAGAAGTTGCTTTCGGAGGATGTGTTGGTACCATTCTTTATTCATGACTGTGTTCTTAGGCAAAATTGTGAGTGATCCCACTCCCTTGGCTGAGAAGCAACCCCACACATGAATGGTCTCAGGATGCTTTACTGTTGGCATGACACAGGACTGATGGTAGCGCTCACCTTGTCTTCTCCGGACAAGCTTTTTTCCAGATGCCCCAAACAATCGGAAAGGGGATTCATCCGAGAAAATGACTTTACCCCAGTCCTCAGCAGTCCAATTCCTGTACCTTTTGCAGAATATCAGTCTGTCCTTGATGTTTTTCCTGGAGAGAAGTGGCTTCTTTGCTGCGCTTCTTGACACCAGGCCATCCTCCAAAAGTCTTCGCCTCACTGTGCGTGCAGATGGAATTTCTTGGGTGCCCTGAAGCTTTCTTCACAACAATTGAACCGCTCTCCTTGAAGTTCTTGATGATCCAATAAATGGTTGATTTAGGTGCAATCGTACTGGCAGCAATATCCTTGCCTGTGAAGCCTTTTTTGTGCAAAGCAATGATGACGGCACGTGTTTCCTTGCAGGTAACCATGGTTGACAGAGGAAGAACAATGATTCCAAGCACCACCCTCCTTTTGAAGCTTCCAGTCTGTTATTGAAACTCATCAGCATGACCGAGTGATCTCCAGCCTTGTCCTCGTCAACACTCACACCTGTGTTAACGAGATAATCACTGACATGATGTCAGCTGGTCCTTTTGTGGCAGGGTTGAAATGCAGTGGAAATGTTTTTTGGGGATTAAGTTCATTTGCATGGCAAAGAGGGACTTTGCAATTAATTGCAACTCATTTGATCACTCTTCATGACATTCTGGAGTATATGCAAATTGCCATCATACAAACTGAGGCAGCAGACTGTGAAAATTAATTTTTGTGTCATTCTGAAAACTTTTGGCCACGACTGTATGGCACTACTGGTGTGTCCCACAGCCATCATGGTTGAACAGGGACCCATTCCATTGAATTCATGGCTGGACATTCTCCTCGTAGCATTCTAAACATGAGCTTCCACTGGAGAACAATAGGTACAGTTGAAGTCGGAAGTTTACATACACCTTAGCCAAATACATTTAAACTCAGTTTTTCACAATTCCTGACATTTAATCCTAGTAAACATTCCCTGTCTCACGTCAGTTAGGATCACCACTTTATTTTAAGAATGTGAAATGCCAGAATAATAGTAGAGAGAATGATTTATTTCAGCTTATATTTCTTTCATCACATTCCCAGTGGGTCAGAAGTTTACATACACTCAATTAGTATTTGGTAGCATTGCCTTTAAATTGTTTAACTTGGGTCAAAGTTTCGGGTAGCCTTCCACAAGCTTCCCACAATAAGGTTGGGTGAATTTTGGCCCATTCCTCCTGAGTCAAGTTTGTAGGCCTCCTTCCTCGCACTTGCTTTTTCAGTTTTGCCCACACATTTTCTATAGGATTGAGGTCAGAGCTTTGTGATGGCCACTCCAATACCTTGACTTTGTTGTCCTTAAGCCATTTTGCCACAACTTTGGAAGTATGCTTGGGGTCATTGTCCATTTGGAAGACCCATTTGTGACCAAGCTTTAACTTCCTGACTGATGTCTTGAGATGTTGCTTCAATATATCCACATAATTTTCATTCCTTATGATGCCATCTATTTTGTGAAGTGTACCAGTCCCTCCTTTAGCAAAGAACCCCCACAACATGATACTGCCACCCCCGTGCTTCACGGTTGGGATGGTGTTCTTCGGCTTGCAAGCCTCCCCCTTTTTCCTCCAAACATAACAATGGTCATTATGGCCAAACAGTTATTTTTTTGTTTCATCAGACCAGAGGACATTTATCCAAAAAGTACAATCTTTGTCTCCATGTGCAGTTGCAAACCGTAGTTTGGCTTTTTTATGGCGGTTTTGGAGCAGTGGCTTCTTCCTTGCTGAGCGGCCTTTCAGGTTATGTCGATATAGGACTCATTTTTCTGTGGATATAGATAGTTTTGTACCTGTTTCCCCCAGCATCTTCACAAGGTCCTTTGCTGTTGTTCTGCGATTGATTTGCACTTTTCACACTAAAGTATGTTCATCTCTAGGAGACAGAATGCGTCTCCTTCCTGAGCGGTATGACGGCTGCGTGGTCCCATGGTGTTTATAATTGCATACTATTTTTTGTACAGATGAACATGGTAACTTCAGGCATTTGGAAATTGCTCCCAAGGATGAACCAGACTTACATTCTTGGTCTTGGCTGATTTCTTTTGATTTTCCCATGATTCTCAAGCAAAGAGGCAGTGAGTTTGAAGGTAGGCCTTGAAATACATCCACAGGTACACCTCCAATTGACTCAAATGATGTCAATTAGCCTATCAGAAGCTTCTAAAGCCATGACATCATTTTCTGGAATTTTCCAAGCTGTTTAAAGGCACAGTCAACTTAGTGTATGTAAACCTCTGACCCACTGGAATTGTGATACAGTGAGTTATAAGTGAAATAATCTGTTGGTAAACAATTGTTGGAAAAATTACTTGTGTCATGCACAAAGTAGATGTCCTAACCGACTTGCCAAAACTATAGTTTGTTTACAAGAAATTTGTGGAGTAGTTGAAAAACTAGTTTTAATGACTCCAACCTAAGTGTATGTAAACTTCCGACTTCAGCTGTATATAGCCTTAAAGAGTTTCTCTCGTCTCGTTACGGAGTGGGCTCGCCCTACTCCCATGCCCCGAAAGCCAAAAACGAAGATGACTACATCTTCACTGGGCAGATACGTGAACTCATTGAGAAGCAGAAAGACTTCAATAAGGAAATTTTACTCCAACAGAATAATTACTTTAAAAGCTTTATACAAATGATAATATAGTCTACGAACAAACGGCTGGACGACGGCTGGACGACCTTCTGATGTGGAAGGATGTGGATGTATTTAATGGCCACTCAGGATCAACTTTCCACTGACTGTTCCTCTATGGAAGGATATCTGCACCATCTCTGTGAGCCTCCTAACCATATCTGGGAAGGCTGATTTCCTGGAGGGTCAATCAAGGCGAAATTATCTTGTAATATATGGAATCCAGGAAAGTCAAAGTGAAACATGGGCTGAATCAGAGGACAAAGTTCAAAAGTAGTTTTCTGAGAAGCTACAACTGGACCACCGACAGGTTGATCTGGAACGTACTCACTGGTCTAGGAAACCAGATAGCACTGGTTCTAGTGGTGCCAGACCCAGGCCGATTGCAGAGAAGTTCCTCATGTCCTCAAGAAAAGCCAAAAGCCTTAAATTAAAGTGCCCAACATCTTCATCAATGAGGATTTCTCTGAGGCAGTCCGCCAAAGAAGAAAGGAATTCATGCCCGCTATGAAGGCTGCGCAAGAACATGGGAACATAGCCTATGACAAACTGATTGTTCATCCTCTCTCCCATGCACCAGTTTAAGGAAAAGGATTCATGAAATATGCTTTCTAGTGCAAAAAATGTAATACCCCTGTCTGTTAGGTTTATGTACTCATGTTTGTATATTTCTTTTGTTCATAATAATAATAAAAAATAATAATAATATAATTTTAAAAAGGAGTCAAGCACCCAAGCTAACTTGCTAGCTGTTCCAGACACAAATGAGAGAACAGCTCATTGAACATTACTAGCAGAGCTGGTTAGACTGTTATGTTATCCAGAGCGTTGGTGACTGCAACTGTGCTGTCAGATTGCCCGTTCGTAAATTCAAAGTGTTTCGCTCTCGGAGCGTTCAGAGCGCACACTGGACGCTCTGGATGAAAAGTAGCGTTTACTCGCACTAGTAGAGCTGGTTAGACTGTTTTCATGTTATCCAGAGCGTTGGTGACTGTAGCTGTGCTGCTGGCAACAATTTAATTAAGCTTTTTTGCCGACGTTTACTGACTCCGGCCATATTCAACGGGTGTTGAGCGTTCGTAAATTCATCCGTTATTCTGCGTTCTGGCACACTCAGACGAGAGTCTTTTGTTAAGACGTTTAAGACGTAGCTAGACGTTACTACCCTGCATGAATGGCGCCGGAAGAAATGGCAGCCGTTTTACGGGCGCCTAACCAATTGTGCTATTATGTGGTTTTTTTCGCGTTATTTGTAACATATTTTGTATATAATGTTTCTGCAACCAGATCTTACGGCAGAAAAGAGCTTCTGGATATCAGGACAGCGATCACTCACCTCGGGGGGGGGGGGGCGGTCTATGCATATTTGTAAACAGACAACATCTTAGCCCTGTATTGAAGCTTTGCCTGTTTGATGGTTCGTTGCAGGGCATAGCAGGATTTCTTATAAGCTTCCGAGTTAGAGTCCCGCACCTTGAAAGCGGCAGCTCTACCCTTCAGCTCAGTGTGAATGTTGTCTGTAATCCATGGCTTCTGGTTGGGGTATGTACTTACAGTCACTGTGGGGACAACGTCCTCAATGCACTTATTGATAAAGCCAGTGACTGATGTGGTGTACTCCTCAATGCCATCGGAAGAATCCCGGAAGATGTTCCAGTCTGTGATAGCAAAATAGTCCTGAAGTTTAGCATCTGCTTCATCTCACCACTTTTTTATAGACCGAGTCACTGGTGCTTCCTGCTTTAAATTTAGCTTGTAAGCAGGAATTAGGAGGATAGTTGTGGTCGGATTTACCAAATGGAGGGCGAGGGACATTTGCACATTTAACATGTTGATGGAAATTAGGTAGAACTGATTTAAGTTTCCCTGCATTAAAGTCTCCGGCCACTAGGTGCGCCGCCTCTGGGTGAGTGGTTTCCTGTTTGCTTATTTCCTTATACAGCTGACTGAGTGCGGTCTTAGTGCCAGCGTTCGTCTGTGGTGGTAAATAAACAGCCACGAAGAGTATAGCTGAAAACTCTCTAGGCAAGTAGTGTGGTCTGCAATTTATCTAGAGACTTCCTTAGATTTCGTGCAATAGCTGTTGTTTACAAATATGCAAAGACCCCGTCTTACCGGAGTGTGCTGTTCTATCTTGCCGGTGCAGCGTATATCCCACTAGCTGAATGCCCATGTCATCATTCAGCCACGATTCCGTGAAACATAGGATATTACAGTTTTTGATGTCCCGTTGGTAGGATATTCATGATCGTACCTCGTCTAATTTATTGTCCAATGATTGCACGTTGGCGAGTAATATTGACGGTAACGGCAGCTTTCCCACTCGCCTTCTGCTGTTCCGTACGAGGCATCTCGCTCTGTGTCCTCTGTACCTGCGTCTCTTCCTCTTGCAAATAACTGGGATGTTGGCCTTGTCGGGTGTTTGGAGAATGTCCTGTACGTCCTGCTCGTTGAAGAAAAAATCTTTGTCTAATCCGAGGTGAGTGATCGCTGTCCTGATATCCAGAAGCTCTTTTTTTGCCGTAAGATACGGTTGCAGAAACATTATTTACAAAATAAGTTAAAAACAACGCAAAAAAACAAACATGTAATAGCACAATTGGTTGGGCGCCCGTAAAACTTCTGCCATTTCTTCCACCGCCATTTTCAAGCCATACAAATAATAAGATCATACACGTAACGTTAGCTAGCGAGCCAGCCAGTTAATGTTAGCTAGCTAACAGTACACTTTGAAATGTGTAATATCTGAAAATGTAGCTAGCTAGACTATCTTACCTGTATACATCATGGATGGACGCATCTCCTGTCAGATGCCATGGTTGCCCTTAGTTTGAAGATGTAATCCGAAGACAGGTGTTTTCTCCATCTCCTTAGCTATCATACTCGAATTCCACAGGTTTCAAAACTCGGCCCTTCAGAAAGTGGAGTGCATACACGTAACGTTAGCTAGCTAGCGAGCGCAATACATTTCAGAAATAGCCGCATTAGACAGGATTACTTAGACATACAGACCAGCTCAAGTAGGCAGGGGGTACTATATGACAGACCAATCCAAACTCATCTCTCGGTATGTCCAGCCCACTCATTTTCTCAGCCAATCATGGCTAGCGGGAAAGGTTGCTGCTTTTTTCTGTGGCTTAACCAACTAGGCTCGTAATTTAACAATTGTATTGTTATTTACAGATGGCATACACGTTTGTTATTAAGGCACATGAAAGTTCACATTTTCGAGAAGGCATTTCTGCCAAAAAACACATTTTGATCAACAACAAAAAAAGTTTACGTTCAAATGGCTCTCCTGTGAAGTAGTGACCAGCGACATACAGTGGGGAAAAAAAGTATTTAGTCAGGCACCAATTGTGCAAGTTCTTTCACTTAAAAAGATGAGAGAGGCCTGTAATTTTCATCATAGGTACACTTCAACTATGACAGACAAAATGAGGGAAAAAAATCCAGAAAATCACATTGTAGGATTTTTAATGAATTTATTTGCAAATTATGGTGGAAAATAAGTATTTGGTCAATAACAAAAGTTTATCTCAATACTTTGTTATATACCCTTTGTTGGCAATGACAGAGGTCAAACGTTTTCTGTAAGTCTTCACAAGGTTTTCACACACTGTTGCTGGTATTTTGGCCCATTCCTCCATGCAGATCTCCTCTAGAGCAGTGATGTTTTGGGGCTGTCGCTGGGCAACACGGACTTTCAAAGATTTTCTATGGGGTTGAGATCTGGAGACTGGCTAGGCCACTCCAGGACCTTGAAATGCTTCTACGAAGCCACTCCTTTGTTGCCCGGGCGGTGTGTTTGGGATCATTGTCATGCTGAAAGACCCAGCCACGCTTTCATCTTCAATGCCCTTGCTGATGGAAGGAGGTTTTCACTCAAGATCTCACGATACATGGCCCCATTCATTCTTTCCTTTACACGGATCAGTCAGTCCTGGTCCCTTTGCAGAAAAACAGCCCCAAAGCATGATGTTTCCACCCCCATGCTTCACAGTAGGTATGGTGTTCTTTGGATGCAACTCAGCATTCTTTGTCCTCCAAACACGACGAGTTGAGTTTTTACCAAAAAGTTATATTTTGGTTTCATCTGACATTCTCCCCAATCCTCATCTGGATCATCCAAATGCTCTCTAGCAAACTTTAGACGGCCTGAACATGTACTGGCTTAAGCAGGGGGACATGTCTGGCACTGCAGGATTTGAGTCCCTGGCGGCGTAGTGTGTTACTGATGGTAGGCTTTGTTACTTTGGTCCCAGCTCTCTGCAGGTCATTCACTAGGTCCCCGTGTGGTTCTGGGATTTTTGCTCACCGTTCTTGTGATCATTTTGACCCCACGGGTGAGATCTTGCGTGGAGCCCCAGATCGAGGAAGATTATCAGTGGTCTTGTATGTCTTCCATTTCCTAATAATTGCTCCCACAGTTGATTTCTTCAAACCAAGCTGCTTACCTATTGCAGATTCAGTCTTCCCAACCTGGTGCAGGTCTACAATTTTGTTTCTGGTGTCCTTTGACAGCTCTTTGGTCTTGGCCATAGTGGAGTTTGGAGTGTGACTGTTTGAGGTTGTGGACAGGTGTCTTTATACTGATAACAAGTTCAAACAGGTGCCATTAATACAGGTAATGAGTGGAGGACAGAGGAGCCTCTTAAAGAAGAAGTTACAGGTCTGTGAGAGCCAGAAATCTTGCTTGTTTGTATGTGACCAAATACTTATTTTCCACCATAATTTGCAAATAAATTCATAAAAAATCCTACAATGTGATTTTCTGGATTTTTTTTCCTCATTTTGTCTGTCATAGTTGAAGTGTACCTATAATGAAAATTACAGGCCTCTTTCATCTTTTTAAGTGAGAGAACTTGCACAATTGGTGGCTGACTAAATACTTTTTTTCCCCACTGTACGCCTAGTTCCCTGAAACGAGTCACAAATGTTGGTAATGTTTTAATGTAAATGTAATTGTTTGTAATGTCTTTTCAATTCTGTGTTAGACCCCAGGAAGATAAGCTGACGTTATGGTGTCAGCTAATGGGGATCCTAATAACAATAAAAAATTCAATTCCTTCAACAGCCCAGCCAGCCTAGTCTTATGGCTCTAGTCTTATCTAGTCCCACGCTTCCCCTTCCCCTGCCTCTCCCCTGTGTCTCCTCAGCCGAGTTAGATAAAAGGCCTCTTAAATTCACCACAGCGTGCCGGGCTCACAGGGAGAAGCTGGCATCACAGGGGCCGTATGACAATCAGCACTCGGCCAGAAACTAATGAGCATGGGGAGGGGGGTGGGGAGCGTGGGTGGGGACGTGGGGCGTTGGTGGGGGTGGGAACAGTGGCAGCCACCAGCAGTAGGTAGAGTAGGGGGTTTGTTATGGGAAATGATGTAGTGTAGTGGGATGGCTGGAATGATTTTGTCTGTCTGTTGGGCTAGACTAGGCTGGGCCCCAGCTCCACATCCGCAGCACTGACTAGATTAGCTTCCAGGGGACAGAGCAGTAGTCAGTTTGGGGAAATATCACAGCCCATTAGTTAGGAGCAATGAAATGGAGTCAACTTCTGGGACTCCATTAGGCACGCTGCGCTTAGGCAGACGGTGTCCCTGGGCGTGCTGTTGCTATTCTGGAAGGATTGAGCACATAGATATATAATTGGACTGGGGAAATCAAGCAGGTTCCAGTGGCCCTGGTGGGGCTTTCACACTCAAAATGAGAACATAGGCCTTTGTATTGAAAAAAATAAATAATTCCTGTTAGCATTATGTGGGCTTTTTGGAAAACAGTGCAGAGTGAAAAGAAAAAGGCAGCTTGGCTGCAGGCTGGGGTTTGGTTTAGATGTTTTGTCCCTCTCTCTGTGTTTCTCTCCTTCTCTTTCTCTCTCTCACACTTGTTAGATTTCACCCGATGCTTTAAATTAAAATAGTTTTATTTGCAGACTCTATCTCCTCCTAACCCTTAACTAAATGACATGCATTTATTCATCTGCAGTTGTATCAAGGCACTGATGAGGTTGTGGTTTGTCATAAACATGGCTAAGTCCTTAGACAGGCTTCTACTGTAGGTATGCTTCAAGAGACCATTTACTGTAGAATAGATCACCTACCACTGCCAAGTCATCATGATTTGAATACAGCCATTTAAAAATGGATACTCAGATATACATTTTTTCAGTTATTCTTGACTTGATACGTAACCCTGCTTTTTCTCTCTTTTTAAAAATGTCCTTACTCTAAAGAATGACCTTTGAATGGCTGGTTTATTGACATTTTGGTTCGGTAGAGTAGCGTCTCGGACGTGGATGGAGAGGATAGGCCTCGCTGCTTCAGGTAATTGATGTGCAATTTTTAGCACCACCCGGGGACTTTTCTATCATTACAATTTCAGATGGGGACGCATACATTTACATGAATGTAACATGTTTCTCTTGTGTAAGCCAGTTATCAACCGTAACACAGCTAATGATGTTGTATCCCATCCCGACAGCTAACGAGTGTCCCTGTCCCCCAGGAGCTGGAGTGCCTGTGGGTGTGGGTGAGACCCTATCACCTCCCATGTCCCTTCTCTGCCATTGCAGTATGTGTTGTCTGCTTTCCTCCTCAATCACCAAATCAATACACACTCAGAGATCATCTACTAACAGCATCTGATCAACTATGATCAGAGCATTCTGACATTGGAATTGTTTTTCTAGGGGACTTCAACAGATTTGATACAAACCTAATCTGCTGGGGAAATGGCTTCAGGCAAGTTGTACGAGAAGGATCAAGAGGAGATACTACACTGGATTTCATCACCACAGATATGAAGCAGCTGTATAACACACCAACAATCCTTCCCCCAGTCGTTCTGAGTGAACAAGGTTCAGAGGTCCATACAACATGCCAAAAAGACATTCTACTCCACACAGATCTCTCACTTGAAAAGGGAAGACCCAAGGTCCTGGCACAGGGAGCTACAATCCATGGCCGGAATGAGGAAAGCACCACTCAAAATTAGCATACCCGGTGATAATCACAATGTCAACAGAAAAATTGCCAATGGAATAAATAAAAGGTCAGGTCAGCCAACAAAACCTCCTACTGGACATATCTGCCCTCCCTACCTACTTGCCTGCCTCAAAGGTATGGGAAGTGTATGATACACTGAAGGTTATTAAGACTCACAAAGCCCCCAGCCCTGATGGCTTACCGCAAAAAAATCTATGTGGATTTGCCTGTGATATTAGTCAACCTGTTTGCAAGATCCTCAATTCCTCATTCAAGGCGGGGCAATTCCCCTCACAGTGGAAGGAGGCCACAGTGATGCTGATACCTAAAACCCACCCCCCTCTATCGACCACCTATGTTACTAACTCCACAGCTCTCTAAAGTAGCAGAGCGTTTTGTCACAACCTGGATTAAAGAGGACATCCAGGGCATTCAGGAAGTATTCAGACCCCTTGACCCTTTCCACGTTTTGTTACATTACAGCCTTATTCAATCTACACACAATACCCCATAATGACAATAATGACACATTTTTGCAAAAACTGATATCACATTTACATAAGTATTCAGACCCTTTCCTCAGTACTTTGTTGAAGCACCTTTGGCAGCGATTACAGCCTTGAGTCTTCTTGGGTATGACGCTACAAGCTTGGCACACCTGTCTTTGGGAAGTTTCTCCCATCATTCTTCTCTGCAGATCCTGTCAAGCTCTGTCAGGTTGGATGGGGAGCGTCGCTGCACAGCTATTATTAGGTCCCTCCCTCGGGTTCAAGTCCGGGCTCTGGCTGGGCCACTCAAGGACATTCAGAGACTTGTCCCGAAGAGAGAAACTGCCTGGACTTTTCTGTATCCCTGTAAAAAAACGTTTGAGTCTCCTAAATGTACATTACCATGAATTACACTTGTGATTTCAATTTAAATCTTGTATTGTGTATGTATTGTAATATCCATGTCTTTCAGTGACCTTGACTGCCATGTGAATATAAATAAAAACTTGAACTTGGATTAATTGGTTTTCTGGAGGATTGGCTAATATCATTATTATTTTGACCTGTTTTTACATGGTTTCTATTGGATATATAAATGGGTGACCTAGCAGGAAGTGTCAGAGCAGGGTGAAATATGCTAAAATATGAGTCATTGACAGACTGCTTCACAAAGGCAATGTTCTGCTTCTCTCTCTATCCATTCTATTTGTAGAATAATTTCCCCTGTAGCAGGAGAGTGGTGACATTTCCACACCCCTTGGGACTCCATCACCATGAATGTTATCAAAACCTTAAAGACAGCACTCAGCCCCCAAGTCAATCTCATCCCATCACAGCCTTAAACAGAGCCCATCCCAGCCCACCTCAACCTTCCACCCCTGACCTGTCTCTCTGACAGGCTTAAGAAAGCGCCCTTGACAGCTCCTTTGACTGTATGGGAAGGAGGAGGGGTGGATGGGGATCCACCGTGTAAAGAATAGGTGAAATGGAGGGTAAAAAGAGGGCCAGCCATTTGAAAATGTCTGCAGTGATAGATCTAATCAGGCTGCTGTGTTTGGCTGTGGGCTGTGCTGGACCCATTTAAGTAGCTAGCTTAGTTAACGCTTTGCACCTTACCGCTGGTTCTCCCAGGCCCAGCCCTCAGAGTGCTTCTCATGTCATCAACAACCCCCCACCCCTCCACCACACACTACATTCACACACACACACATACACACAAGCACACTCACACCAGCCCCATAACACTCTGGAACACATCACCCCCATCCCCCTAGCCCAGCCAGTCCCGGCCCTGGATTTATGCCCAACCCTCCTTGACAGGTTTATCTGTTCACCCGGTCGGTCGGCAGACCCCAGAGAGTTGGAGAGCTGGCAGTTAGGGAAGGAGTAGGCTCTGGGAAAAGCGGGGCAAGTAAATGTTAAGTGAACCGCCAAGGATGGATATTATAGCTGCTGGGTACCAGAGAGAGTATCGTCTGTCTCTCGCTGTCTGTTTTACAGTCAGCCTGCTGCACTGCACAAGATGGCAGTCTCCACTGGACTGTCCTCGTATTGATTTCCAGACAGAGTTATGTACAGGTTAGAATTAGATGGTTCCCACAGAGCGATGTTATACACTGTCCCTGCTATGGATTGAATGGAAAGAAGCAGTGATTACCGAAGTACCATTTACCCCCCTCTCATTTTCTCAGGAGCTCAGCACTATCCTAAAGAGCTGTGGAGATTTGGGAAAAACACACACATTTATTATGGAGAGTGGTGTGGAGTGTTTACTCCTAAGATGTGTTTGTGTTAGTGTGGTAATACTGCAAGTGTAGTTAAATGGCGTCATTATTCCATTCAGTCTACATAGCGACTGTTATAAGTGTAATTGGTTTTCCCGGAGGATTGGCTAATATCATTATTATTTTGACCTCAGGTAAATAGTGTGTTGTCTAACTTAGAAACTGAGAGACAAGTGACCTGTTCAAGCTCCAAATGTTTTTGCATGGTTTCTAATTGGATAAAGATATGGATGACCTAGCAGGAAGTGTCAGAGTGGGAGACATTAGGACACAAACATTAACAGATAGGCTACATAGCATAACACATGGGGCAATGCTAAGAAGTATCGATTGTGTTGTATGTACATTGCACATCCCAAATTTGTCAATGGGATCAAACAAACCTGGAATGTTATTCCAGGCAAGACTCTGCCTCTGGTTACATGAGGTGAATGGAGATGGGATTTAGCTATTCAAGATCTTCTCTCCGTTCACCGTAGACGTGTAGCTCCAGCATCATGCTATAGTTCACTCATGTGCCTGTACAGTATTTGCACTCCAGTGAACCCTCTCTGACAGCAGCACTCTCAGGGCGACACACAGAGGAAATCTAAATTGTGAGATGATAATTGTCTAGGGCCCTAATTGCATGTCTCCTGTGAAAGTCTCCCCCCTCCCTCTCTCTCCAATCCTTTTAGAACTACTTAAACGCTTTGCTTCGGTGTGGATTAGTGGATAATGGGCGCAGCAGGATGCCAGGTAGTCTATAGAAGTGTTCCTGAGATGGATAGCGTTGGCAGTCCGTGGGGGTGGGGTGGGGGGTTGTCCTGGAGGTGGAGGAGGGAATCGGAGAGCCAGGAGTTCATTGTTGCTGTGACAGGTTGGTTAAGTGGATTACATGCAGTTTAAAGGGAAACTTCACTGCTAGACACTATTTGGTGTTTTTCCAGTCTCCCTACATAATTATGAGTGATGAGAGCGTGTCAGACATAATTATGCACTATATCGGTATTTTTTTATTTTTGCGCCGGGAGAGTTAAACCAATGACGTCATTGATTGATTGAGCCTGCTGTCTGATATTTTAAAAAAGTAAGCAATTGTTGTGGCCTTTGTGTTACTCCGAATGAACGATCATGCTAGCAGCGAGTAGATATGGTTGTCCTTGTTTAATAGAGCCATTGGACTTATCTGCCAGGACATTGCTGGATACAGTGCCTTCAAAAAGTATTCACACCCCTTGAATTTTTACACATTTTGTTGTGTTACAAGGTGGGATTAAAATGGATTTAATTGTCATTTTTTGTCAATGATCTACACTACACAAAATACTCTATAATGTCAAAGTAATGTAATTTGTAAAAATAAAAAATATATATATCTTGATTACATACTGTAAGCATTCAACCCCCTGAGTCAATACAGTGGGGCAAAAAAGTATTTAGTCAGCCACCAATTGTGCAAGTTCTCCAACTTAAAAAGATGAGAGAGGCCTGTAATTTTCATCATAGGTACACTTCAACTATGACAGACGAAATGAGAAAAAGAAATCCAGAAAATCACATTGTAGGATTTTTAATTTATTTATTTGCAAATTATGGTGGAAAATAAGTATTTGGTCAATAACAAAAGTTTATCTCAATACTTTGTTATATACCCTTTGTTGGCAATGACAGAGGTCAAACGTTTTCTGTAAGTCTTCACAAGGTTTTCACACACTGTTGCTGGTATTTTGGCCATTCCTCCATGCAGATCTCCTCTAGAGCAGTGATGTTTTGGGGCTGTCGCTGGGCAACACGGACTTTCAACTCCCTCCAAAGATTTTCTATGGGGTTGAGATCTGGAGACTGGCTAGGCCACTACAGGACCTTGAAATGCTTCTTACGAAGCCACTCCTTCGTTCGGCGGTGTGTTTGGGATCATTGTCATGCTGAAAGACCCAGCCACGTTTCATCTTCAATGCCCTTGCTGATGGAAGGAGGTTTTCACTCAAAATCTCACGATACATGGCCCCATTCATTCTTTCCTTTACACGGATCAGTCGTCCTGGTCCCTTTGCAGAAAAACAGCCCCAAAGCATGATGTTTCCACCCCCATGCTTCACAGTAGGTATGGTGTAATTTGGATGCAACTCAGCATTCTTTGTCCTCCAAACACGACGAGTTGAGTTTTTACCAAAAAGTTATATTTTGGTTTCATCTGACCATATGACATTCTCCCAATCCTCATCTGGATCATCCAAATGCTCTCTAGCAAACTTCAGACGGGCCTGAACATGTACTGGCTTAAGCAGGGGGACACGTCTGGCACTGCAGGATTTGAGTCCCTGGCGGCGTAGTGTGTTACTGATGGTAGGCTTTGTTACTTTGGTCCCAGCTCTCTGCAGGTCATTCACTAGGTCCGCGTGTGGTTCTGGGATTTTTGCTCACCGTTCTTGTGATCATTTTGACCCACGGGGTGAGATCTTGCGTGGAGCCCCAGATCGAGGAAGATTATCAGTGGTCTTGTATGTCTTCCATTTCCTAATAATTGCTCCCACAGTTGATTTCTTCAAACCAAGCTGCTTACCTATTGCAGATTCAGTCTTCCCAACCTGGTGCAGGTCTACAATTTTGTTTCTGGTGTCCTTTGACAGCTCTTTGGTCTTGGCCATAGTGGAGTTTGGAGTGTGACTGTTTGAGGTTGTGGACAGGTGTCTTTATACTGATAACAAGTTCAAACAGGTGCCATTAATACAGGTAACGAGTGGAGGACAGAGGAGCCTCTTAAAGAAGAAGTTACAGGTCTGTGAGAGCCAGAAATCTTGCTTGTTTGTATGTGACCAAATACTTATTTTCCACCATAATTTGCAAATAAATTCATTAAAAATCCTACAATGTGATTTTCTGGATTTCTTTTCCTCATTTTGTCTGTCATAGTTGAAGTGTACCTATGATGAAAATGAAAGGCCTCTTTCATCTTTTTAAGTGAGAGAACTTGCACAATTGGTGGCTGACTAAATACTTTTTTGCCCCACTGTACATGTTAGAATCACTTTTGGCAGCGGTGAGTCTTTCTAGGTATGTCTCTAAGAGCTTTGCGCATCTGGATTGTACAATATTTGCACATTATTCTTTTTGAATTCTTCAAGCTTTGTCAAGTTGTCTGACACCAGCCAATCACCCACACCATCCCATCGTCATCAGCAGCAGGATTAGTCTGTAGGACACACAGTAGTCAGTGTTTAGCCACTTTGTCCCCATCAATACCCACTCTAACAAGGTAATATATCCACCCACTTAACCTTCTACTAACCTTCACACACAATACCCACCCCCAACAGACACCAGTCAGTCACCCACACGATCCCTGCTTACTAAGACCTATTTTTCTGCATGAACAATCAACTAACCCTCCATAATACATAGCAAACTACAGTAGAAGTTGTAGCCTACTTGTAAACACACCAACTATGACAACAAGACACAGAGCAGGTTTATGCCTAACTCCAGTAGATTTATTTGCTCATCATGGAGTCATGGAAGGATTTAACAAAGGTGATTTACACTGGTTCCTTGTGCTGAGCTTGATGTTGATGCTGCAAGAGATTGATGGGATCGAACTCTAAATACAGTAGAACACATAGTCACGTTAGCCTCTGCAGTAGTTAGTTAGCTAGCTAGCTAGCGGTTAGATATGGTCCGGTAAGTTACAAATCACATCGGCAGATAGCAGCTGGCTAATTACATATATTTTCTTCAGAATATCTAGCCAGTGCATAGCCGCGGGAAGTAGGGGTGCTGAGGGTGCTGCAGCACCCCTGAAAAATCATAATCAAAAAATGGTATATAAAAACAAAAAAAACAAAAATTTACTTTAATTTTTTTCTTTACAAAAATACTGCACTGGGCCTTTACTAATCCTGTATTAGCGGACCAATATACTGCCCTACCAAGCAAAAAGGCAGTAACTGCTCACAGGGGGGCACACAGGGAGGTTGGCCGTTTCAGGGTGGACTCCTGAGCCAACTCCTCGTGCTTTATGGAGGGAGCGTCGCACTGGTAAGACACCGTGCTATGCAGTGATGCGCACGGTGTCTCCAGTGCACATTCATATGCCGGTGCGCGAAATTCCAGCTCCCCTCATCTGTCGGGCTAGGTTGAGTGTGCAGCCTGGAAGAGTTGTGCCGGCTCAGCGCTCCTGGTCTTCGGTACGCCTCTTCGGACCAGGATATCCTGCACCGGTTCTGCGTGCAGTGTCTCCGGTGCGTGTCCACAGCCCGGTGCTCGACATTCCAGCTCCCATCATCTGTGAGGCGAGGGTGAGTGAACAGCCGGGTAGAAGGGTGGCCGGCTCCGCGCACCAGGCCCCCTGTACACTTAGAGAGCCCAGTACGTCCAGTCCCTGCTCTGCACACCAGGCCCCCTGTGCGCATAGAGAGCCCAGCACGTCCTGTCCCTGCTCCGCGCATCAGGCCCCCTGTACGCATAGAGAGCCCAGCACGTCCTGTCCCTGCTCCGCGCACCAGGCCCCCTGTGCGCATAGAGAGCCCAGCACGTCCTGTCCCTGCTCTGCGCACCAGGCCTCCTGTGCGCATAGAGCCCAGCACGTCCTGTCCCTGCTCTGCGCACCAGGCCTCCTGTGCGCATAGAGAGCCCAGCACGTCCTGTCCCGGCTCCGCGCATCAGGCCCCCTGTGTGCATAGAGAGCCCAGCACGTCCTGTCCCTGCTCCACGCTCCAGGATCCCTGTGCGTGTCGTGGGCCCAGCATGTACTGTCCCTGATCCACGCTCCAGGATCCCTGTGCGCGTCGTGGGCCCAGCATGTACTGTCCCTGTACCACGCTCCAGGATCCTGTGCGCGTCGTGAGTTCAGCACGGCCCGTTCCTGCTCCCCGCACCAGAGTCCCAGTGCGCATCGTGAGTCCCACACGGCCCGTTCCTGCTCCCCGCACCAGAGTCCCAGTGCGCATCGTTAGTCCAACACGGCCCGTTCCTGCTCCCCGCACCAGAGTTCCAGTGCGCGTCGCGAGTCCAGCACAGCCTGCTCCTACTCCCCGCACCAGGTTCCCTGTGCGCATTGTGTGTCCAGCACAGCCTGCTCCTGCTTCTTGCACCAGGTCCCCAATGCGCATCGTGAGTCCAACACGGCCTGTTCCTGTTCCCCGCACCAGAGTCCCAGTGCGCATCGTGAGTCCTACACGGCCCGTTCCTGCTCCCCGCACCAGAGTCCCAGTGTGCATCGTGAGTCCAACACGGCCCGTTCCTGCTCCCCGCACCAGAGTCCCAATGCGCATCGTGAGTCCAACATGGCCCGTTCCTGCTCCCCGCACCAGAGTCCCAATGCACATCGTGAGTCCAACACGGCCCGTTCCTGCTCCCCGCACCAGAGTTCCAATGCGCATCGCGAGTCCAGCACAGCCTGCTCCTACTCCCCGCACCAGGTTCCCTGTGCGCATCGTGTGTCCAGCACAGCCTGCTCCTGCTTCTTGCACCAGGTCCACTGTGCGCTTCCTGAGTCCTACACGAACTGTTCCGGCTTCTAGCCCAGGGCCTCATGCACAAAGTAGATGTCCTAACCGACTTGCCAAAACTATAGTTTGTTAACAAGAAATTTGTAGAGTGGTTGTAAAACGTGTTTTAATGACTCCAACCTAAATGTATGTAAACTTCCGACTTCAACTGTACATACATTTCAACAAACATGAGTGACATCATACTTGCTCAGACCTACCGTTCCCACCTTATTCATATCCATCTTGTTTGTCTCATAACAACATTTCAAATTGTTTATCATTTGGATATTTCTAGTGCGTGTAATACTCTATGTATATGGCTTGAAATTGTACCATTTTGTTTCTGTATAGCCTAAATGTTTTCAATATTTAAATAATAATGCTTTTGATTCATTAACTGCATTGAATAAGGGTTTTCTAATGATCAATTAGCCTTTTAAAATGATAACCTTGGATTAGCTAACACAATGTGCCATTGGAACACAGGAGTGACGGTTGTTATAATGGGCCTCTGTACACCTATGTAGATATGTAGATATTCCATAAAGAAATCAGCTGTTTCCAGCTACAATGGTCATTTACAACATTAACCATGTCTACACTGTATTTTTGATCAATTTGATGTTATTTTAATGGACAAAAAATGAGCTTTTCTTTCAAAAACAAGGACATTTCTAAGTGACCCCAAACTTTTGAACGGTAGTGTATATAACAACCGTGTTTACACAACAATGTGAAAACATGACCCACACACACGCATGCACACACACACCACCTACACCCTCTATATAGAACGTAAAATGCCTCACAATAGATACATTTTGACAGGAGAACCTCTTTTTGCTACCTGTCAATGTGGTTTATTTTAATCAGTGGCGTGCATTTCTGCAATGTCAATGGGTCGCTCCGTTCTATTGGACGTAATTTTGTCCCCATATCATAAATTTATTTATGCTGCCAATTATTGTCCAGGCAGAGAGGCATCATGGGCCTGGCTCGTATTAAAAGCAGTTAGAAGGTAGTCTAATTTAATTATAATTCAGTGGAAAAGGTCACATTGTTGCTGCTGGCAGCCAAGATAGTTGTGTTTCTGGATACAAGTTAATTTAAAGGCCAATGTTCACACATCCAAAATAGTTTTTAATACAGTGCCTTCAGAGAGAATTCATACACCTTGATTTATTCCAAATTTCATGGGGTTACAGCCTGAATTCAAAATTGATTAAATATATTTTTTTACGCACAATACCCCATAATGACAAAGTGAAAACATGTTTTTAGAAATGTTTGCAAATTTATTGAAAATTAAATACAGAAATATATAATTTACATAAGTATTCACACCCCTGTGTCGATACTTTGTTGAATCACCATTGGCAGCAATTACGAGTAATTGTGAGTCTTTCTGGGTAAGTCTCTAAGAGCTTTCCACACCTGGATTGTGCAACATTTGCTCTTTATTCTTTTCAAAATTCTTCAAGCTCTGTCAAAATGGTTCTTGATCATTTCTAAACAGCCATTTTCAGGTCTTGCCATAGATTTTAAAGTATATTTATGCCAAAACTGTAACTCAGCCACTCTGTAACTCGGCCAACATTCACTGGCTTCTTGGTAAGCAACTTCAGTGTAGATTTGGCCTTGTGTTTTAGGTTATTGTCCTGCTGAAAGGGGAATTAATATCCTAGTGTCCGGTGGAAAGCCACCACCATGCTTGAAAATATAGAGAGTAATGTGTTGTATTGGATTTGCCCGAAACTTAACACTTTGTATTCAGAACAAAAAGTTAATTGCTTTATTCTTTACAGACTTCCTTCGTTTCACTCTGTCAATTAGGTTAGTATTGTGGAGTAACTACATTGTTGTTGTTCCATCCTCAGTTTCTTCTATCACAGCCATTCAACTCTGTAACTGTTTTAAAGTCACCATTGGCCTCTACGGCAACTGAGTTAGGAAGGACGCCTTTATCTTTGTAGTGACTGAGTGTATTGATATACAGTCCAAAGTGTAATAAATAACTTCACCATGCTCAAAGGGATATTTGTCACGTTGGCATAAAGGATTTGGGAGACAGGCACAGGAATGCATAATAGAGGTTTTTATTAAACCCAATTTACGGCATGCCGTGTAAAGGCACGGGGACGAAGACCAAACAAACACGTAACAAAACACAGGGTAGAAACCCAAAACAAAAGAGCGAGGAGTACCTCGAATAAATAACTCACGCGCACAATGATTAACACACTGGACGAGACCCGTAATCATCTGCGCAATCCACAATGGCACGAAAGCCAAAACACACAGCACAGGTACTCACACGCACCAAAGGACATTGTAACAATACACTTATACAAGTACAAGTGTGCCCTTTCGGTTTCCATTGGGCTGTCCATTATTGTTATAATGTCCGTTGGTGCGTGTGAGTACCTGTGCTGTGTGTTTTGGCTTTCGTGCCATTGTGGATTGCGCAGATGATTACGGGTCTCGTCCAGTGTGTTAATCATTGTGCGCGTGTGTTATTTATTCGAGGTACTCCTTGCTCTTTTGTTTTGGGTTTCTACCCTGTGTTTTGTTACGTGTTTGTTTGGTCTTCGTCCCCGTGCCTTCACACGGCACGCCGTAAATTGGGCTTAATAAAAAACCCTATTACGCATTCTTGCGCCTGTCTCCCGAATCATTCATGCCAACGTGACAGAATAAACAACCATTAAGGGAGACAGCGGGAATGGCCCGTCCGACGACGCTGCAACTGGTCCGTCCGGCGCCTCAAGACATTTCAGCTTTCCATTTTGTATTAATTTGTAAGAATTTCAACAACAACAAAAAAATGTACTTTGACATTATGGGGTATTGTGTGTAGGCCAGTGACAAAGAATCTCAATTGAATCCATTTTAAATTCAGACTTTAACACAACAAATGTGGGAAAAGATCAAGGGGTGTGAATACTTTCTGAAGGCACTGTATTTACCGCTGTAACAAGATCAGAGTATTCTCTAGGGGTTATTTTGTCCCCTTCTAAATTTAGCTCCTAGGAGAGAGGTAGCTGTATTATCGAAATTAAATTCAAATTCAAAACTTTACTCCCGAGACTCTTAGGGCCCTGGTGAGACAAGATCACCAAGTGGTTCATTCAGTTGAGTTATCATGTCTGAATATATCTTAATACTGCTCATTGGAATATACATTTCACCTCTGCAATATGTTCTGCTGCATGGAGAAATGGATGTCCCGTTTACCTTTTCTTCCTCCAAATCAGATCACGAGACACAGGCGCAGTAATTTGAACCGCTCCCTGCGTAGCCAGTCGTTATGTACAGTATGAAAGCATGAAAGCATTAAAGAATATTTGCTATCCATTACATTTCTGAGATGAACAATTCTGTCTTTTCCCCCTCTTTTGTTCTGCTCCAGCCTTCACCCCACTGGGAGCTGCTCTTTGGTGTTCCTCCCTCCCCAGATTGAACCTGTAATCCATGAAATAGCTGCTCTACAAGCCCAGCCAGAAGGAGCGTTCATATCTTTCTCGCCTAGCACAGATCATATACATTTACTTTCACACTTAGCCCCCCTATGTATTTTGAAAATTCCTTTTTTACTCCTGCTCATTTAAATCCCTTCTACCCCATATAAGTCTGGAACCATTTCAATTCATTTCAATTTGCACATAATTTTCCTCTCTCAACTGCTACTGCTGCATTCGCCTATTCTACTCGAAGTGAGAGTCATTCTAGAAAGTGCATAATACACATTGCTTTCAGAAGGGAAAGGGAAAGCTATATTTTCACTCTATTACCATCCATGGTACATAAAGGGATTTTTTTAAACTGAAAAACTGTGTCCACATTTTTTCTCTCCTCCTGCTGTCTTGACGTAGACTCTCATATGGCGAGCTGTCAGAGCAGGCTGTTGCGGTAATGCCTTGGTTTTTTTGGGATCCTAGTGAGTGGATAACAATGTCTCCCTTGGTGTTGTGCTCATCTGATTCCATCAGAAGAGAAGAAAAGCAGCACCGTGGCATCTTGGGAATATGGCGCCTGGAAATGGTAATTTGCCAGCTTGCTGAAATCCCTGGGAGAGCAAGGGAAGATGAAGAGTAGACAGATTTCAGTTGCTTTATTTATTACATTTGATAACCGGTACAGGCCTCCAGAGAGGGAAAAACATTCAGCTGTGTGGGGTTTGGAGAGGGAGGGGTGGAAGGAAGGACGGAGGGAGGGAGTGAAGCAGAGAGCCGTCAAAGAAAGCTTTCCAATCATTCAGTCACTCAGATGGTTAGGCATCATTGGGTCCAATGCTAGCTACCTTTATTTACTTGCTTTCATTTCCCTACCATAAACAGATTATTAAAAGGGTTTGACATTTTGGTTTTTCTGCAGACATGTTCATTACTACATCACAATTCCAAGTAATAGTTACATAGTTTGCCAGGAGGATATTGGGTGAGAACTTGTAACTTTAAGGAAGGCACATATTTCATAGGAGAATTGAATTTGTGAATCAAATTTTTGCAGTAGTAGCAGTAGCTTTTGGAGCAGTGAGTCAATATTGAAAATTGTCTTGCTGGCCAAGGTTCAGAAACAGCAGCCCTGTACTCCCATGTACACTAATGTTAGGTACATCTGATAACATGGTGACTGTGACTGAGTCATCCTTACTTGGCCTTTTGTCAAAGAGGAATTTGGTTATTTAGATTTGCTCATGCTCACTGCAGGGGTTTGAAAATGACAGAGACCACCTCAACTCACCTCAATTTAAGGTGGAACACCTAACCTGACGTCCTTACTACCTTTTAATAGGTTGCCTTTTAATGTAGAACAAGTACTGTATGTAATTTTTTCCATCACTTTGTCCATAAAACCTCTAATGTCCTCACAGTCTGTTGTAGAGGACTCCTTTTGGATGCTTTACAGAATTCAGAGACACAGAGAGAGAGGAAAACAGGCTTCACAGGAGCCCCTACTTGAAAGGTATCACTTTCCAATCTGCCTGTCTCTCCCTGCCCTGGCGTCTCATTTGTTCTGTGTGCTGATGTGCATTGGGATAGCAGGGCAAGGGGATAGTCTCCAGGGACAAGTTGCTAAGGAAAGTTACCTTAGGAGATAAGATAGAATAGAATAGGGAAAAAATAAATCATTTTTCTGAGCCTCAGGTCTTTGTGTTTCTACTCGGACCAAAAGCACAGTTTAGCAGCAGTATAGCTGCAGCAGCAGCCTTCGGTAACTTGACTGGGAAGCTAGAGGTCCTTGAATGGGATGTCTTTGAATAGTTGGGTCTTTGAATGTGGTTCTCTTTGAATGAGAGCTCTTTGTGATTCTCCCTCGGTTCCAGTGGTATCGTCAGTTAGTGCTGGCTCTGTGCTCTGTGCTGCGGTAGTAGCGGCTCAGACTGAGCTAGACTATTCTCCTGATGGTTCTTGTTTATGGGTAGCGAATAGGAGCTCCTTCATGGTGAAAATGTTCATTAGATAAGGTGTCAGTTTTTAATCTGTGACTAAAACACTTTCATTCTCACAGTCATGAACGCTTTAGAGGGCCTGAGAAATTAAATGTCCCCTGAAACGGTCACAAAAGACTTGAGCTAAGGGCTTTATGCCCAAAGGACATAGTGTGGCAACTGAAACTAACACAATCGATTATGACTGTGTATAAACACGGGGAAATTGGGCAGTCACAGTGGTAACTATATGACACACCACACCTAGAAGCTGTAATGATGCAAATCCTGGCATATAGGTTGGTCTAAACTTAATCCCTGTCGATTCAGTTTTGAGCCACCTAATTCTTCAAAATATAGAAGCCGGTATAGTTACTGTATATATTTTTGTAATTAACAAAACACATTTTAATCCGCAGTGCATGACAATTCAATTTGTTGATTGCATTTTTCCCTCCTCTCGTCTATTTGGGAACGAGGGAGGGAGAAAAAAAGTCATGTTGAATGTATTAATTCAACATGATGAATCCTGTATTCAACTCAGTGGAGTGAATAATTAAAATTAGCTGATAAAACTTTTAGCAAAATTACTTTGCAGAAATTGCTGAACAGATGTGTCATTTTAATGAAAATCCACAGCCAAGCTTCTTTTCCCCACGGCACATAGTTAATTTGGTGGTAAATACACTCGGAGCCATCTCTGAAAAAGGGGAAGAGAGGGAGAAGGAGCAACTTGTCACACTTAGTAACTTGATTTTTCCCCCCTGCACACGCGAACAGCTATCTACAGTAATTCATGGCACTCCATTGTTGCGGCAAGTCCCAAAGAGGACTTATTAAAATGCAATAATCTCCCAATTTAAACCGAAACAATAACCATTAGAATTCCCGCGGATCTAAAACCGAGCGTAAGCCCCCATCTGCTGTGAATGATTAGAGCCTTGACGAGGGAATTTAATTTGCAACATTCAAAGACTAAAATCAGAGCAGATCTCTCCTCCGAGACTCTTTCTCACCCTCTTCCTCACTTGCCTCCCTCTTTATTTATTTATATTTATTTAGCTGCCAGATCCTTCACTCTTGAGACCAGACATAAAATGCTTTCATGCAAGTCAACCAAGGATCTGTATTGTAATTGTATGACCCTGTGTGGATGTTTCGTCTTATGTACCAGAATCAGCATCACAGCTTGTAGCATTAGAGAGCATCAAAGGGTCAAGCCTCAATATTTATTTTACAACCAGCTCTACCATGCCCCTGTCACATTTGCTCTTTTACAGTAGGCCTATAGTACAACTGCTATGTTGATGACGTTTTAGATATATCTTGAACAGTTTTCACTCAGCCAAATCACTATCAGTGGGAAATAACAAAAGTGCAAAGCATACTGTATTAGTCTTACTGTAGTCCCCCTTAACTGAATCCCACCACTGTCGGTCTCTATAGTTGTTGCTGTTGGGTTATTGGCTGCTTTAAGCACTTTCAGGGTCTCTCTACATCTCAGTTATGTTTGTGTGGCCGCATTCTGACAACCAGCCTTGTTTATTTCTGGTTGGTGAAAATAATAAAAAATGTCTGTTTCACTCTTAGAAAAATGCTCGGGTTTTAATCAGCCCCAATAGTGAGAGGGAGGAAGGCTGAGCTATGAAGCAACAATGCTCTGAGATGTTTCTCTGGCCCTGTGGGGAATGCTTAATGCATAGAAGGGTCAGTGCTTTATAATGTTAATTTAAGAGCCAGGCTTTTGCTGTAGGAAACAATCCATCATTTTAAAGAATGGCCCTAAAGTACCTGGCTAAGAAAAAAAAAAAGTTTGTGTCAAGGAAGCAACCTTTTGGCCTTGGCTACTATCTTTTGGAGAAGGAAGAGAGAATACCCACATGAAAAAATACTACAGTTTACTGCAGTGTTTTTGCAGATACATTACTTTAGAATTTACTACAGTTTTGCTTTTGCAGATATTATTGCAGTATACTATATTATTTACAGTTTACTATAGTATAAATACTGTTGTGTTACTATACTAATAAAAATAGAGAGTATATTCTATAGTAATTAATGTAGTGTTATCTTGCGGACATTACTGCTGATTGTACTATAGTGTTTTTCTTTTATTATCTTTGACATAGAATTGGGTGCTTTCTCCTTAAGGAAACCTACTGGACAAATACTAAAAGAGCACAGGTAGGTAGGTAGGTAGGTAGGCCTGGAGTCTGAACGGATAGTTCAGAGCTTCTGCTCTTTTCGATAACCTGTACGGAACACTATACTGTATGGTCTATACTTGGCAGGTCGGTTTCTCACTCACGGGTGGCACAGATTGGGATATGGGGATGGGAATGGGTGGGGTATATACAAATTAAATACTATAGTATTACTATATTAAAACACTTTAGTGTTTTTGCAGATACACTGTAGTGTTTTTGCAGATACACTGTAGTGTTTTTGCAGTATTTACTGCAGTATTCTACAGTATACTACAAAATGCTATAGTAAGTACAACATATGATTGAGGGATATTACAGTGTGTCGTATAGTATTCTACAGTTTTCTACACTTTACTACAGAATTCTATAGTAAGTACTGTAGTATTCTATAGTAAACTGTAGCATTTCTTCATGTGGGTAGGGAGTATATAATGAAGTTTTAGCACTTAAAAGAGAGTGTCCCTGTTCCCCAGCTCCTCCTCTTCTCCCTCTCCGGTCCTCTCCTTCCTACCATAATGAGTTCCACAGCAGACTGAGATCAGTATTCTGCTGCTGAGGCAACAGACAGAGGCTTCCTTCCTTCCAGAATATCACTAACTAGGGCCTGCAGACAAATAGACAGCACAAATTAGCAGCTATGAAATAGAGGGTCTGGTGTCTTCTTTTACACTGTACATTATGGGCTCTTGGGCTCAGCATATACTGTAACCTTGTATGGCTCCCAACCCTAATTTTCTATGTATGTACTAGTCCAGTTTATGCAATTGTAATGTCGTACTTGTAAAACAAACTGAGAAATGGAGTGAGAAGCAATGTTGTACTCAACAGGAGCTGAGAGTTATCATTACCACTGTGGTGAAATAACACTTTGAAAGCATATCTATTCTCTTCATTGACTGTCTTTCACAACATCACAACGATAAAGTAACACTTCTTCTCAACAGCTAAAATAGAAGCCTACATATTTCAGCATGATCAGCAATTGGCAGTTCTTTCCTTCGCTCAGTTCCATTTCAATTGTTGGACTTAAAAGCCGGCAACATGCTCTCGGATCTTGATGATGGTTCCTGCACAGGAGCTGAGCGCCATCCCTCGTGTCAGAGCAGACAGCATTGACGGTGCTTTATCACTTCAAATGGCTCCTTAAGAAGGGGAGCAGCTAGCTACACCACATCGGCAAGCTGAAACGTAGCAGGTGTAAATGCTAAATATATATTTAAAAGCACCTTACTCTGCAAGTTGACTTCCCCCAGGTTTCTCTCTTCCCTGCTACTGATCTCTCTGCTTGCTATCATCCATTTATGGCTCAGAGTGTGCCTGGCTGCCAAGCAGAGCACCTCCTAATTCTCTGTGTCTCTGGTTAGCCAGGCGCCCCTGAGACTTCTGATAATGAGCTCGGAGGTTAAAACAGAGCAGTGGAGTGCCGGTCCCTGAAGGTGCCGTTGAGTTATGGATGGGGCCAGAGATCCAGGGGGTCCCCAGAGACCCGGTTAGGGCAAACCTTTTGGAGAAGCAGCAGCATATTACTCCCACATTTTGAAAGGGAAGCTGCCATGGCATTTTGAAACATGGACTAATTGCCACAGAATAGAGGAAGACTTCTGAAGGTAAGACGATTTGTTAGGATTTTTCTCCCAGCAAAATGCCTTTTTAAGACTGTAAAAGGGAGCATGGAATTCAGATGTTAATGAAATAGATAGTATGTGTTTAATGATTGCGTAGTACTTAATTTTAGGTTATTTTTAATCGTACATCCATACATAGAAAATTAGGGTTGGGAGCCATAGGGGTTAAATTGATACACGACGGGATACATGTTTGCATACTTGTATTGCATCATAAGTAGCATAGTCATACATAATACCTGGACTTGTATGGATGCTTACAGGAATTGAAATGAAGATTTAAATGAATGTCTGGGAAAATTGTCACTTGCAGCCATCTAAAATGATATCAATATGTTTGAAACTGCCAATTACAGATGCATCAAATTAAATCCTCTCTGCCGCCAGGAATTCAATTATAAAGCAAAAAGCAAAACACAAGCATCTTAATCAAATCATCAACACAAACCAATCACTTCCCTCCTACATTCAACAGTTATGTACTGTTGTCCCCGGCTCGACTAATGACTTATTTGATTTAAAAAGCCTCTAATGAATACATCCTCAAGTAGCTTGTGTTCTAAGAAAGATGATGAAACAGAGATAAAAAACACACCACGTCAAACTTCTCTCCTCGTTCGCCAACCTGCCATTTGGTCTAAGCGTGTGACAATGATCTGGTTTGGCAGAGCTGATATGGTTTGTCAACGCAGATTTTTCCCCCATTTGTGTCGTGTCGGTCTGCGGTCTGACATTGTGATAGACCCTCCGTGTCACCGTGGAAGGCTTTGATTGGTTGCGACATCACATTTATGTCACAAGCGGTAATAACTGCCAAGGTGGTGGTGAAGGTGGGGCTAGGGTCAGGCAGTATAACTGCATTGTCTACAGAGTCAGACGGTGTTGGGAAGGGAGCTGGTGGTGAAATAGACCACTAAACAGATTACAGTGGCTGTGTCAAGAGACCTCCATGACTTGGCACCCAATTATAACCAGATTTAAATTCTGAGCTCAATAGCTGTTTAGGGTCACACGATTGCATTTCTAGATCCATGTACACTTGCCCATGACCTACATGGATACCTTTTAGTACATACTTTTATCAATTGGGACATTTTATTTAACTATGAATTGTTTTGTATTGCATTGTGAACATGCACAGTATTCTCAGAGAAGGATGTGCATGAGACTCCAGTAAATTTCCTCCATTTGAACTACGACATACATTATTATTTTCCAAGAAACATAACAGAGAAAGACAATCTCCATTTTATTCTCTGAATTTTCCAGTCAATTTCCAAGCTAGATAAAAGGACATTAAGACCTCAAGGTTATAGATGCTGTGCGTTTTGAATGAGCTACTATTTAATTACAGCACTGACTATTCCCCGGCGTGATAAAGTAACATAATTGGACTGAACACTGGCAATATAGAAATGATTCCACATGTGCTGCCCTAATAACAGTCCTGTTAAATCAGCTTGACAGCTAAACGCTTTATAATATAGTTATTTGTTTTCATAATTACTTTTCATGTTCTTACTGAAATAATGACTCAGAGTTTACACTTGTAAACCAACAAGACACAAATAGTAAATGGATTTTTGAAGATGGGATGTTTCAGAGAAGAAGAATCTGAAAATGTGTCCATGTGAATTTTATAGAAAACATGGTTACCTAAATATTACACCCTTTCGTTTGATGAATAATTCCTTTTGAATAATTATTTCTCTTTTAACGTTCTTCCTTCAAATTCCACTCATATTGTCTCTGGTAACACTTTGTTTGGATAGTCCATCTGTAGATGCTCTACAGACTATCAGTAACATTTCAACTATCTACTAACCCTAACCTTAACCTTTATCCTATCCTTAAACTTAACCTATACCCTAACCCTTATTCTAAACCTAACCCTAACCATAACCATAACCTTAGCAAGCAGTTGCTTATCAACAGAGAGTTTGTTGATAATATGACCATTTGTAGAGTATCTACAGATGGACAATCCGAACTATCCAAATAAAGTGTGACCTTTTCTCTTTCAAGACTAGTTGAACAGCAGCACCTACAGTACCAGTCAAACGTTTGGAAACACCTACCCATTCCAGGGTTTTTCTTTATTTTTACTATTTTCTACATAGAAGAATAATAGTGAAGAATTCAAAACTATGAAATAACACATATGGAATCATGTAGTAACCAAAAGAGGGTTAAACAAATCAAAATATATTTTATATTTGAGATTCTTCAAAGTAGCCACCCCTTGCCTTGATGACAGCTTTGCACATTCTTGCCATTCTCTCAACCAGCTTCATGAGGTAGTGACCTGGAATGCATTTCAATTAACAGGTGTGCTTTGTTAAAAGTTCATTTGTGGAATTTCTTTCCTTCTTAATACATTTGAGCCAATCAGTTGTGTTGTGACAAGGTAGAGGTGGTATACAGAAGATAGCCCTATTTGGTAAAATACTAAGTCCATTGTATGGCAAGAACAGCTCAAATAAGCAAAGAGAAATGACAGTCCATCATTACTTGCAGACATGAAGGTCAGTCAATGCGGAAAATTTCAAGAACTCTGAAAGTTTCTTCAAGTGCAGTCACAAAAACCATCAAGCACTATGATGAAACTGGCTCTCATGAGGACCACCACTGGAAAGTAAGACCCAGAGTTACCTCTGCTGCAGAGGATATGTTTATTAGAGTTCAGAAATTGCAGCCCAAATAAATCCTTCACAGAATTCAAGTAACAGACACATCTCAACATCAACTGTTCAGAGGAGACTGCATGAATCAGGCCTTCATGGTCAATTGCTGCAAATAAACAATTACTAAAGGACACCAGCAAGAATAAGAGACTTGCTTGGTCCAAGAAACACAAGCAATGGACATTAGACCGGTGGAAATCTGTCCTTTGGTCTGATGAGTCCAAATTTGCGATTTTTGGTTCCAACCGTTGTGTTGGTGAACGGACGATCTCTGCATGTGTGGTTCCCACCGTGAAGCATGGAGGAGGAGGTGTGATGGTGTGGGGGTGCTTTGCTGGTGACACTGTCAATGATTTATTTAGAATTCAAGACACACTTAACCAGCATAGCTACCACAGCATTCTGCAGCGATACGCCATCCCATCTGGTTTGCGCTTACTGGGTCTATCATTTGTTTTTCAACAGTACAATAATCCAACACACCTCCAGGCTGTGTAAGGGCTATTTGACCAAGAAGGAGAGTGATAGGGTGCAGCATCAGATGACCTGGCCTCCACAATCAGCCGACCTCAACCCAATTGAGATGGTTTGGGATGAGTTGGACCGCAGAGTGAAGGAAAAGCAGCCAACAAGTGCTCAGCATATGTGGGAACTCCTTTTGAACTTTTGAAGAATCTACAATGTAGACAATAGTACAAATAAAGAATGAGTATGTGTATCCAAACTTTTGACTGGTACTGTAAATTAGAAGGTTCGTTATAATGAATTAATCGACATCACTATGGCCATTTCTACACTTTGCTCTCTCCAGTTAAAAATATAAAGCACCTGAATTTCTTGTGGATGTCCGACGGTAACGGGACCTTCCTCTGATTAATTGCAACGCAATGCAGCGCAAGCTCCTCTTATAACCTATTAGAGCACCAGGAAATGAAAGGCGGTAAAACTAACTGGCCAAATTAGCTGTGGGCTGGAAGCCAGGACAATGCTAAAAGAACTCCTAGAGAAAGAAAGAGCTATGCATCAGCATTTATTAGCAGCCAGGAATTCAACCACGTAGTGTACAGTAAAGGCCCTCCTCAACACACAATGTATATTTAGTTCAACAACTGTTGCTTTTCCAGGTTAACAATTACCAGCTCCTGTTTTTTCTTTATTGTCCAGGTGCGTGAAATGTTTTTATGAATGTCTCACGCATTTGACCTCTTTATCATGGGAAACCACAGATGGAATATGTCGTTACCCAGAGTTCCAATAGAAAGCCAGCTTCCCTTACCAACTGAACAATCCGTTTTAAACTCGCTTTTAGAGATTCCAATGACAGGTACCAATGGCGCAGCATCAAAACATCTTATAATCATAGAAATGTGTCTACTTGTGCATGTGTGTGTGCTTGAATGAGGACCTTTGATGAAATATGCCATGGCACTTCCTTTACGTTAATTTTGTATGCCAAGATGGTAACATGTAGCCATGGTCAATTAGCCTGCTGCTAGCCTAGCGTTAGCTCACCCCTCATTGGTTCCTATGGCTCAGTCCAACACTGAACACATTACACTTGACACCTCATTCTGAGCAAATCATTCAGAGAACCAAGATTAATGTGATTATTCAAGTGTATATTCACCTGAAAGCCATGTCAACTATAGGCATTTGAAGCATACTCTACAGATGCACATTTGCTGTATTGCTGGAATACGTACAAACAATAAAGAAGAACAGACATGTTATTGCTTTCATTTCCAGAAACTAGATGTATAAATCCATTACTCATTCAAGTGTGAGCTCAGTGAAGTGAGTGGTTATTCATTCATGTATTGGCAGTCGAAATAACAGAATGTGGTGTTGAAAAATGTGTTGAAAATTATACTTTTAAAGTATTACAGAGTGTAACGCCCAGTCCCGAGTTTCAGGCTGGAGCGTTTTGGTTTTGTCTTTGTGTAGGGTTTGTTCATTCTAGGTGTCGATTTATGTTAGTAATGGTTCCCACCAGAGGCAGCTGTGTGTCGTTGTCTCTAATTGGGAACCATATTTAGGCTAGTAGGTTTCACTCTGGGTTGGTGGGTTATTGTATGTTCATAGCTGTGTTTGTTTGTTCAGTTATGTGTTCATCGTACGTTTCTCCGCTCTTTGTTTTGTTCCGCCTTTGTTCCCGTGATTTATTAAATCATGTATTCTGGCTACATCGCTCACGCCTTGGTCTGTCCCTCAGAAGTGAAACGTGACAGAATAACCCACCAAACAAAGACCAAGCAGCGAGAGACCCGGGAGCTTAGGTCTTGGGAGAAGGAGCTATTCTATGGGAGTGCTTGGGACCAGCCTGGGGAGTATCGCCGACCCAGAGAGGAACTGGAAGCAGCGGCGGAGCGGCGAGGTGTGAGGATCGGATGGGAGCATGGGATCCGGGTGAGTGGCAGGTTTCGAACCTCGGCCAGGGAAGCCCGTAAGGCAGTCCCAAGAAACTTTTGGGGCACACGAGGAGGTTGGCCGGTTCAGGAGGGACTCTGAGCCAACTCCTCGTGCCTTGTGGAGAGAGCGTTGGGGAGAACGCCGCACCGAGGGGACACCGCGGCGCGGTATTGGCGCACGTTTCTATACGGAGTCAGAGGCCGGGTGCGAGAGATTCCGCCCACTCATCAGTCGGGTAAACGGTTGCCCAGCCAGGAAGAGTGGTGCCTGCTCTGCGCGCTTAAGTCTCCGGTGCGCCTCCTGGGACCCGGATATCCTGCTCCAGTTCCGCGGTGCGGTGTCTCTGGCACGTGTCCGCAGCCCAGTGCGAGAGATCCCAGCGCCACTCATTGGTCGGGCCGAGGTCTGTGTGCTACCTGGGAGAGTGGTGCCAGCTCTGCGAGCCAGGCCTCCAGTGCGCCTTTTTGGGCCCATGTTATCCTGTGGTCTTACGGGCAGAATCTCCGCACGATCCACAGCCCAGTCCGAGAGATTCCAGCCCACTCACCCATGAGGCCAGGGTTAGTGAGCTAGCTGGAGATATGGTGTCGGGCTCTCCATATCAGGTTCCCGGTCCGGGTAGAGGTTTTACACGCCCAGTCCCCTGCCCACGCTCCGAGACCCCTGTTCCACGCCCGAGATCCCTGTTCCACGCCCGAGATCCCTGTTCCACGCTCCGAGATCCCTGTTCCACGCTCCAAGATCCCTGTTCCACGCCTCCAAGATCCCTGTTCCACGCTCCAAGATCCCTGTTCCACGTTCCAAGATCCCTGTTCCACGCTCCAAGATCCCTGTTCCGCTGCTCCAAGATCCCTGTTCCGCTCCAAGATCCCTGTTCCGCTGCCTCCAAGATCCCTGTTCCGTGTTCCAAGATCCCAGTCCGTGTAGTGGTGTCTACACGCCCAGTCCCTGTTCCACGCACCCAGCTCCCCGCGGCGCTCCGAGTCCAGCACGCCCTGCTCCGCCCCGCTGCACTCCAGCTCCCCGCGGCGCTCCGAGAGTCCAGCACGCCCTGCTTCGCCCCGCGCACCCAGCTCCCCCGCGTGCGCCCGAGAGTCCAGCACGCCCTGCCCGGCCCGCCGCACCAAGCTCCCCGTCGCGCTCAGAGAGTCCAGCACGCCCTGCCCGGCCCCGCCTCAAGCACCAAGCTCCGTGCGCTCCGAGAGTCCAGCACGCCCTGTTCCGGCCCGCGCACCAAGCTCCCCCGTGCGCCCGGGAGTCCAGCACGCCCTGTTCCGCCCGCTGCACACCCAGCTCCACGTGGCGCCTCGAGTCCAGCACGCCCCTGTCCCGGCCCGCCGCACCAAGCTCCCCGTGCGTTCAGAGAGTCCAGCACGCCCTGTCCCGGCCCGCCGCACCAAGCTCCCGCGGCGCTCAGAGAGTCCAGCACGCCCTGTCCCGGCCCGCCGCACCAAGCTCCCCCCGCGCGCTCAGAGAGTCCAGCACGACCAGTTCCTGCTCCACGCACCAGAGTCCCAGTGAGCATCACGAGTCCAGTACTGCCAGTTCCTGCTCCACGCACCAGCCCCAGTGAGCATCACAAGTCCAGCACGACCAGTTCCTGCTCCACGCACCAGAGTTCCAGTGAGCATCACAAGTCCAGTACTGCCAGTTCCTGCTCCACGCACCAGAGTTCCAGTGAGCATCACAAGTCCAGTACTGCCAGTTCCTGCTCCACGCACCAGAGTTCCAGTGAGCATCACAAGTCCAGTACTGCCAGTTCCTGCTCCACGCACCAGAGTTCCAGTGAGCATCACGAGTCCAGTACGACCAGTTCCTGCTCCACGCACCAGAGTCCCAGTGAGCATCACGAGTCCAGTACGACCAGTTCCTGCTCCACGCACCAGAGTCCCAGTGAGCATCACGAGTCCAGTACTGCCAGTTCCTGCCCACGCACCAGAGTCCCAGTGAGCATCACGAGTCCAGTACTGCCAGTTCCTGCTCCACGCACCAGCCGCCCAGTGAGCATCACGAGTCCAGCACGCCAGTTCCAACTCCACGCACCAGAGTTCCAGGAGAAGGCCCAGGGCCTCCGGTTCTGGATGTCAGACCAGCACGGCCAGCACCGGAGCCTCCACCTGGGACAAAGCGACTACTCAAGACCCCCCCACAGATTTTTCATGCCGTCCGAGTCCGCGCTTTGGGTGACTGTAACGCCCAGTCCCGAGTTTCAGGCTGGAGCGCTTTGGTTTTGTCTTGTGTAGGGTTTGTTCATTCTAGGTGTCGATTTCTATAAAGAGTAATGGTTCCCACCAGAGGCAGCTGTGTCGTTGTCTCTAATTGGGAACCATATTTAGCTAGTAGGTTTCACTCTGGGTTGGTGGGTTATTGTATGTTCATAGCTGTGTTTGTTTGTTCAGTTATGTTCATAATGCTACGCTTCTCCTCGCTTCTTTGTTTTGTTCCGCTCGCCTTGTTCCCGTGGATTTATTAAATCATGTATTCTGGCTACATCGCTGCGTCTTGGTCTGTCCGTCCGGAAGATAATCGTGACACAGAGGCCTTTTACAGGGAGTTGGCTGCAGCACATTGTAAAATAAATGTGAAATGAAGAGAGGCAAGTAGTGGAAAAAAATCTTGACCTGAATTTTGTTGGTTTGGTGACAATGAGAAAGATAAGTGGTTGTGACAGCTGTGAGTGATGTTCCGTCACGGGCCTGTGAGCTGCTCTGCGGCTAAATTGACACAGTTGTCAAACACACTTTCCACAATGCCCTGACCTCCCGTGAACCCTCTAATACGTCAAATGGGAACCCTAATTCTTCGTTAACTCGGAGGAAAAAAGAGATTTGGTCATGTAATGTTCTCCTTGGTGCCCATTTTAAAGATTCCAATAACCAAGCGTTTACAGTTGAGTAGGCAGGAATTGCTTTTTTCTCTCTCCCCCCTCCTTTTCTCCTTTTCTCCTCCTCTCACTCTCTCCTTTTACAACCTTGTCATGGTGGCTGTGAAACCTAGTGATGCTTAAAGCCAGACTTATTGCTGTGGTTATCTTTAATGACTTTTAACTGTATTGTCCACGTTAATAAGCGGCTGGGTTATCAATTCCCCTAATTAGGAATTGAGGTCCCCTAAGAAATGTACCATTAAAGAGCATAAAGATGAGGCGAGAGAACACGCAAGATGCTGCCCACCTGGTAGACAAGAGGTGGGTGGTGGGGTACAGGCTCTGGGCCCGGGGAAAGCAGGGAAAAGGAGGGTAGTGGGTTAGCTAGCTGTAAAGCTAAAAGTCAAAGACTTTCTCCTGTCTGAGAAGATTAGCCATTAATTCACCACACACCTCCCTCCCCCTCCATCCACCCCAACACTCCTTTCTCTCTTCCCAATCTGAAAATGACTGTTTCACTTCCATATTATAGCTGTGAGTGTCTGTGTGCAGGGTAGTGGTAATGGCGGGTGGGGTGGGGAGTGGGGAGCGAAGCAGTAATGGGACGTGAACACTGCTGAGGTGTGAAATACGATCAGGAGTTACTGTCACAGGGCACTGATGTGCATATCTCACCCTGACATGTCCAGGCCGTATCCCTCCACACAGAGCCGAACCCAGGCCGTTTGGGTTAGCTTTCTGTGCTGTTCCAGAGGTGCTCAGACCAGCCGCCGACTGAAATGGACCCTGCCTTTTGTTTCTGTCACTTCACAAATCCAGGTCGAATGTCAGGGCATTCATTGCAGTCATGTGTATGCAAGGCTTATATTCACACACCTCTGTGTGTACTGTAGATGTATGCAGATAGTCAACAAACCAAACGGTACAGTGGCAACACCACACATTCTCAAGTAATGACAGTGCAAACATTTTATATTTGCTTGGTAAATATTGATAATGTTAATGATGATTTAAACAGAAACGCATCCAACTCTTGAGTCCAAGGAAGTTGTTTTTATATTATTTACTTGGTGGCTTTTTTACTGTATATGCCAGAGGGGCAAACTGTATGTGCTACACACATGCTGGCCTTTGCAGCCTTTCCCATCACATGACGCCAATTCACCCATAAATTAGTGGAGACTTAGCAAGGAGGTCAATGGGCCAGGACAAAGTGTTTGTATCTTGCACCAGCAAGAGGTCAAACCGTTGGAGACTTCTAATAAATTATAAATTATCCAGCGAGAAGCATACGGAATTACACACCATTCCTGGAAACAGATTTATGCCCCATTTTCTGTGTGTGTGCGTGTGCATGGGCGCACGCTCGTGCATGTGAAAATAGAGATTAGCTGTAAATGCCCCCCTGATTTATTTGCACTGCGGCCTCACCAGCCACGGTGAGCCACCCACAAATTTATTGCCAAACATCACTTTTACATGATGGGTTTGTAACAAATATCTGCCGCATATTGTTAAATTAATCTTCCATTTAATATTAATGGAGTTAGACTCCCCAGGTTCCATGTAATTTGGTGTTCACGGAAGAGAGACGTGGTGTGAATACAGAATGAGCCTGGGCCAAACGGCCTAATCTTCCATCACCTTGAACCTGCGTGGAGAGGACGCCTCATCCACCAGCAGCTAATGAGATTGTGTTCACCTCCCGAGAGAGCGAGAGAGAGAGAGAAAGAGAGAGAGAGAGGGTGAGACAGGGAGAGAGAAAGATGGAGGGAAAGAGGATGGATGGATAAAGGCACACCAAGATGGAAAAGCGAGAGGAGAGGGAGATGAAGTTAGAGAACGATGGTAGAGGGGGCGAGGGAGGAAGGGAGAGCTGGTGCTCATAGAAGCCTGAAGTTTTCCAGTATGGCTGTTCTTTCTTCATCAATATCTCATTTGATAGGACATGGATAATGTATGTATGAGAGATCCAGGGCATGGTGAGATTAAATTAATTCTAGATAATTATTTCCAGATCCCAGGCCCTGACAGAAAGACAGCGTGAGGATATATTTCACAGTTAAGGATGCACCGTTCAGTGGGGAGTCTTTCCTTCTATAATTCATTGTGATCAGAGCCAGGACCACTTTGTTAAAACACTGCAGGTTTCCCAGTGGAAGCCATGCAGGCAGTGTTATTGACACTGACTGCAGCAGTAGGGGATAAAACTAACACAGTGGACAGACAGAGACATGATGTACTGTACTTTTCTGCTGGTGCAGATGTGACAATCCAAAGACATGTTAGATCATTATTTAATATGCATATACACTCAGTATACCAAAAATTAGGAACACCTTCCTAATATTGAGTTGCAGCCCCCCCATTTTGCCCTCAGAACAGCCTCAATTTGTCGTGGCATGGACTCTACAATGTGTCGAAGTGTTCCACAGGGATGCTGGCCCATGTTGACTCCCACAGTTGTGTCAAGTTGGCTGGATTACCTTTGGTTGGTGGACCATTCCTGATACACACAGGAAACTGTTGAGCATGAAAAACCCTGCAGTGTTGCAGTTCTTGACACAAACTGGTGCGCCTGGCACCTACTACCGTACCCCGTTCAAAGGCACTTAAATCTTTTGTCTTCCCCATTCACTCTCTGAATGGCACACACACAATCCATGTCTCAATTGTCTCAAGGCTTAAAAATCCTTCTTTAACCTGTCTCCTCCCCTGCATTTACACAGATTGAAGGGATCATAGCTTTCACCTGGTCAGTTTATTTCATGGAAAGATCAGGTGTTCTTAATGTTTTGTATAGTTAGTGTGTGTTGTGAAAAATATGGACGTATCAGGAACCTTTGTTATAGGGATTAATGCAGTCTTGGATTTGCTTATTTGTTTTACATAATGTTCCCACACACAGACACACCTATCTTAATCCATAGTGTAACACAGTTCTGTGTTAACTGTATAAACTATGCCCTCCAGCATCTCAGATCTGTAGCTGCAGTACATTGAGCCAGCTCCTAAATGATATGATGATATGATATACTGTATTGTCCCTATAGGAAATTTGACTTGAACAATTAAAGAGTGCTGCTGCTTCTACATAAGTACATAGAATCAATTGACACAACAAACATAGAATAACACCCCATCATACATACCCCTCTCACCCATTAACTCTATCACCTACGCATTAGATTACATTCATAGTATTCTGTCCATTCATTCACTCATTCCACTAGGCTTTCATTCTTACTGGCTATGTACATACTCATTTACTCACCCACATTAATTCGTTCATTGATCCAGTCATCCCCTTCTCCTCTTGCCCACACATAATCAATGAGAGGTTCTGTTTCCCAGTGTTCTTTATATCCTAACCAGGGCACCTATGACACTCATTCTAATCCCTGAACAACTGAACAATCCCTAAACACCGTCTGTGTGAATGCATGGCCTTTATTGGCGGCAGAAACACCATGTGGAAATATTAGCCCCATGCTAAGAGGGGCACATCCCAGCCTGCTAACCCCTCAGCCCTCTGTAGTAACACAGCAACTAATGAAACACAAGATGGCCACCGCTTGCTACTGTAGCTCTCTGTGTCTCCAGCTATGTATCCACCACTAGTGTTGTGTCAGTGTAAGCCTCCCCCTCCAGCAGACTATGCTTCATTTACATTTATGTCTGTCCGATATGAACAGTGTTAGAGTGCCTTGCTGCCTGTCTTCCTCCCCGGGGTCCTATTGATGGCTGCTCGCGTCCAGCATTCACCCAGGGCCGGATTGATCAGCAAATAAGTTGTTGTCAACTGGCTTTAAAAAAGATTTAAGATTTTGCGCTTGTCTGTAAAAATGGATCTGGTGCGGTTGACTGTGATTATAAACTCCCTCTCCCTCCTCGCTCTCTCTCCGCTGGAGATGTATCGAGTGGGCCGCGGGGTTATTCAGTTCCAGCTGGCAACGTTTTTTTAATTACTTAAATCCGTTCGATCAAAGCTTTTCAGGCAATTATGTCAGCGCTTTCAAGAACCTAACATACAATAAATTGATTATTTTCTTTACGCATCAAACATCCTGCAGTCAGAGGATCAAATGAGGGTCAGTGATGACGTAGCTTACTGTGCTTGCGACGGTGTTCAGTATCAGACCTGGGTGCAAATAGGATTTGAAAATGTTTAATTGAGCTTGCCTGGCTCAATGGACCCAATGAAATAGTACCAAAAGTGCAAACCCACCAATCTAGCACTAGGCAGACTCAAAATTATTTAAAAGATTTTGAATACAATTTAAACTCAGGTCTGAACAGAGCGTTAACATATTGCATTACATTCTCAGGTGGTATTGGACGATACGGCCCTAGGTCATTAGGTCACCGTAACGTCAGAGAATGTACATTAACACCACAGCCTTCACATCCTACCATCTCTCACAGCCCAGTGACAGTTTCAAACCCACTAAGACCAGCAGGAAAACACAGAGTGGTACAAAGGAAGTCTTTTAGGGAACAAACCAACATCCTCCCAGCTGCATTAAGTTGTTCTTGTGTCACTGAGCAGTTGAATGCTATGGAGGAAATGACACAATGTCTTTCCTCACGTGTTGCCAGTGCCGCTTGGTGACTGACACCCGGACTGGAAACGTTGGGACAGGATAATGATGGTAAAAATCTATCTCCCTGAGGTTACAGGATATTGCTGTCTGTCACCATATTGGTTCTTCTGGGTAGTGGCTCTGTCTGTGTGAGTGTGTTGTGTTGTTAGTGTGTGTGTGTGTGTATTATTTTATAGATCACATTATGTGTGTGCGCCTGTGTGTGTGTCGGGTCAGGCGCCAGGCTGTTGTGCATGTTTCAGCTGAGCTGAGGAGTGTTGTGTGTAGGCAGCAACAGAGAAGCCAGTGAAGAGTAGAGCAGCTCTCCTCTGTGTGTGTGTGTGCACTGCAAGGGCCCAGGGGCCACAGCTAGCTTTGATGTTCTTCAAAGTGTCAAGATCAGATCGGGATGCAAGGGGGGACTGCTCCCCATGGAAGACCAACTGCTCTAGAAAGCTTCTAACACATTGACTGTTGCATCCGACCATCTTTATTTGTCAATTAGGGTTTTGTTTACTCAAAGTTTGACAGTTAAATAAGTAGAGGAGAGATGTCTGGGTCTGTGGTCTTCTCATACTTTCATATTGTGTATTTATGAAGTTCAATACCATCGGCAGCATGAAAGCAAATGCAGGGAGAAAGGGAATGCTAAATTATTGTCACAAACTACCAGGGAGAGGAGATTTTGCAATGCAATAACTAACCTGCCAAGGCCCATATTACTCACAGAACACTTACAGTAGCCTAGTTCATTTTAAAACATTTAATAAATTGCCGATTCCGTTTGGTTTATTTATTCTCTTCTACATATTGCTGGTGTTGTGTGGAAAACCAATCACAATTTTAAGAGCATATATAGCGATCCATGGCGAATTTTTCAATAAACTAGTGGTGTGTGGGGAGTCACCTAGAGCCATGTGGTGCTAAACGATACTGAATGCCTGGGCCTGGTGAGGTCACACTGAAAAGGCCTGGAGTTTCATAAGATGTTGAAAGCTCACTGTGTTTGCTGCCAAAGGCTTGACTTAAAGTACCCGCTGACTTCCTGTACTGCTCGTCACACTGTGAGACCTGTGTACTGACAGGAGAGAGGAGCCCTCAAGGGTGGGTGTGTGTGTGTGTGTGTGTGTGTGTGTGTGTGTGTGTGTGTGTGTGTGTGTGTGTGTGTGTGTGTGTGTGTGTGTGTGTGTGTGTTGTGTGTGCTTGTGCTCCCTGTGAAGATCAATAGCGCTACAAGGCTGCGGCCTGCAGGTCCGTATCACCTCCACCTCGCCCTGGGTATTAAAAGATATGGAAGGTAAATTCAAACAGAGGTGGAGCCTGGTGCACCAGGCGATTCTCCAGGCCTCCAGGCTCTGAGGCTCACAGCTCAGCCTGCCAGCTTTGTAATACAGAGAGATTACAACACTCAGTAAACTCTGAGCGTACGTCTTCTATCTATCTCTCCTGACGAGATGGGATGGAGCACAGCACACGGCACTATATCAACCCCGGGGTTATGGCTGTGAGGAGAGACAAAGATCAGCCTTCTAAGAGCCTTTACTAACCCATGGAGAAGAGAGGAGTTTCTACCCAGCGTTTATCACATGCCATGGGAAAGGCCTCACCTGTTGAACCACACACAGAGACTAAGTCCTCTCTGTCATCTTAGATTTTTATACTCTCTGTGGCTCTTTTTTTAGTATGGATTGAGTGATTTTGTGTAGTAAGTGGAGGCTGATGCAAGGTTGCTAGGCCAAGTAGAGTATTTGTGTTTTAAAGGAGCTTAAAGAAAGAGCTGAAATAAGTACTTGAAAAGTATTTATTCTGTTTAGCACCGTGTCCGACATGCAGAATAGAAACCAATTGGCTTTACTTGAACAAACTGTGAGAACTTGAGCATTGCTACATTACAAAATTGTATGCTTGTTTTTTCCATTTGGGGTTGTATTTCTTTTTCTTTATTTTTTCAAAGAAATAAGTCATAACGCTTAGAACATTTGATATGTCATGTTTTGCTTTGAAATATCTTCCAATAGTCTTTTGAAAATCCAATAGAATGCTCAAGCAAGGCCTCATATGTTTGGGTAGCATTGGGTGTGCAGTATGATTTTACAGTATAGTGTCTTAGGTTTTAATGTCTCCACACATACTGTAGTGTATTACAGAGCCCCATCAAAGGACTGTGTGATATATTCAGTGGATACCTGCAGGAGACATGAGCCTAAGAACTACGCCAGCATCCAGGGCTCCATCTTGTTAGCCGTCTGGCCAGGTCACAATGCACACACACATACACACACACTGAGCATAGACACACACCAAGCACACACACACACCGAGCACACACACACACTGAGCATACACACGCACCGAGCACACACACACACTGATCACACACACACACCAGACACACACATAGTGTGCCCCTGTCCCTGGCATCACCTCTCAAACACCCACTCACCAAAATAGCATGCCCTGAGGACTTCCTGGCCATGATGTGCCAAGGCTCGGTGGCATTGATACCTCAACCCGCCCCCTCCACCCCCTGCCCCCTGTCCTACATCCCCATATATGGCTCCCTCAGGGGGTGTTTGTAAATGGTAGATTGGCAGCACATTGCCCATTTCAAAGGGAAGGCTTCTGTGAAGTAGCCAAGTCTGTCCTGACAAATGAAAATACTTAAAATGTTATGGATGCAAAAGCCTGTGGAAATGTAACCACATGCCGTCCACATTCAGTACTCTTGTTATTTTATTGCTTACGGATGCCATTTCAATCCATTTTTATGCGTTTGAGCCGCACGTAGCACAAACAGCCAAGAACAAAGAATATCAAATCAAAAAGAAGAGCTCTGATGAGTAAGGTTGATTCATAAATTATAAGAAAAGTGCTGACTCCAAAAATGTATTTTAGCGAAGATTTTAATAAATGGCCTGAACTGTGTCTCATATCTCCCATCATTCATCCTGCTGTGCTCTGGAAGAAATCATGCTTCACATTAGAACCGCTGGGATTTCTATATTAGTTTCAGCTGCAGCGTAAAAAAGCGCTTCTCCGATGCTCGACAGACTGACACTGCGGAATATTTCCACTAGTTGTGAACTCTTACCAAGCAGAATGTGTCACCATCACCACCAGACACAGAGAGTACAGCAGCATCATTGTGGTGTGTGTAGAGGATAAACTTATCAACAGAGGTTTGACACTGCATAATACTCTATGAGGAAGCCATAGATTTCCCTCTGAATGCCTCAACGGTGCTGCGGACAGGGACAGGAGGGGGAGGATTGCAACACCTACTCAGTGAACACAGCACACATGACATTCCCAAGTTCCCTCAGTCTTTCTTTTTCTCTCATTCCTCTCTCTCTCCTTTCCAGTCTTCCAAGTCTTAAATCTTACGATTTAATGGCCGGTTTAATGAGAGGTTCTAATGGGAGTTTCCAAAAGGCTAAGTAGAGATTCTGATTTTGAAATGTGGACTTAATAGTGGAAGCCCCTCTCTGCCAGAAATTGATTTTCCCTGGTGCCCTGATGGTGAAGTAGTTAAGCTGCTACTCACAGTGTGTCCAAGTCTTTGTTCTCTTTCTCACGTTCGCTGCTCATAACCAAGGTCATAGACACACAGCTTTTCTCTGATTTTTTTACCCAAGCCTTGGCATTGCACTTGGCCAGAAGTCATTTAGATATTTTAATAAAAGGTTCTGTGTTATGTGATATTTTGTGGCATCTACCATTCATTGTGTGACAGGGCTTCACAATACTTATGGTTACCAATACAGTTGCAAAAAAATATTCAAGTGAGTGTGGCCTTGAACACATGCTAGACGTGAACTCCCCAAGGAGAAAGTGGGTATTGCGTTGCATGGTGTGAACAACTGTCTCCTCAACTTACATCTGGATCAAAAGAAAGACGAGAGCGGACCTTGAAACATTTATGAGTTGTGACGGAGCTGACATCCCAGGTCTCGAGCGTTCAGTCAGAGGGGACCCGTCAGGTCCTGAGAGGGTCATCGACAAGGCCAGGATCAAGACAGGCCTGGAGCCTCTGTGGTTTCCTTTAATTTATGCCTTTTATCACTGACACATGCATGTGTTCACTGGAAAACACTGCTATCCCCTAGGTGAATAGCTGGCGGGTGATAAATAGCTCCTGCTTTCCACTCCATTTGGTCTGAGGCAGCCAACACTCCCCCTATCCACATCCCCTCTCGCTGCTTCCTCTTCAGGCACTGACCTTTGGGATGCTGTCTTTCCCGTCCCCCCTAGCCGGGGGCCTCATGGGAGCTGTAATGGACTCAGCGTTAATTGCCTATTGAAGGACAGAAGCAGTTCCTCGCAGCCTGATTGCAGACTCCCCTGAGAGTACAGCTGTCCGTTTCTGTGACTGTTGCTCTAATGCACACACAGGGTCCATCCGGCAAATTCACTCAGCATGCACTCACACGCACGAACGCAAATACACTAACACTCATACTCACACACGGAAGTCACACACACACGTACGCTAATGCACACAGTCAATTTCTGCACATACATACACACAACATATTTACTCTCCTGCTCCTCTGCTTTTACAATGGGAATATTTTCATTTTGATTATTCAAAAGATTCCATCAAACACACACATATCCAAAGGTTGTGTGAGACTCTGTCCAGACATATTGTTGGTAAGGACTCTATCTGTCCTGCCCTGACTTAGCCGTGCTTTCAGACAGCAGAAAGCAGCAGACAGATTGGTCATAATGTGCTCCTCATGCTTTGTGGTTTCCTGTGCTGTCCCTGCTCTGGGCTCTGTGGTACTCTGGAGCCTTCAGCCACCAGTTAGGGTTCACATAAACACCACCTATCCCAGTAGCCTGGGTGTCATGCTAATTTAGACAGATATCCCATGGAGCGCAGCCAGGGAGGAGAGATTTATCGAGAGCTTCTATGGATAGTTTTTCTATGTTTTATCCGAGGAATTGAGTTGGATGTGAGGCCAAACTCCTTTAGACCTCTGAGTCCTTCAGGGTCAGTGAATAATACTTGTGTTGTGTGTTGCCATTCCCATAGATAGCTACCCTCACACACACACATACAGTAACAAACAACAAGCATATGGAGAGAAATCCCTAGTATATAGTGCCTAGTATGTGTAGCATATCATTTTATTCCACTACCGTATTTATATATGTATGTACAGTACCAGTCAAAAGTTTGGACACACCTCATTCAAGGGTTTTTCTTTATTTTTATTTTTGTACATTGTAGAATAATAGTGAAGAAATCAAAATGATGAAATAACACATATGGAATCATGTAGTATCCAAAAAAGTGTTAAACAAAACAAAATATATTTTATATTTGAGATTCTTCAAAGTAGCCACCATTTGGCTTGATGACAGCTTTGCACACTCTTGGCATTCTCTCATCCTGCTTCATGAAATAGTAACCTGGAATGCATTTCAAATAACAGGTGTGCCTTGTTAAAAGTAAATTTGTGGAATTTCTTTCCTTCTTAATGCGTTTGAGCCAATCAGTTGTGTTGTGACAAGGTAGGGTTGGTATACAGAAGATAGCCCTATTTGGTAAAAGACCAATCCATATTATGGCAAGAACAGCTCAAATAAGCAAAAAGAAAGGACAGTCCATCATTACTTTAAGACATGAAGGTCAGTCAATGTGGAAAATTTCAAGGACTTTGAAAGTTTCTTCAAATGCAGTCGCAAAAACCATCAAGCGCTATGATGAAACTGGCTCTCATGAGGACCACCACTGGAAAGGAAGACCCAGATTTGTTGAACACTTTTTTGGTGTTGATTCCATATGTGTTATTTCCTAGTTTTGATGTCTTCACTATTATTCTAGAAAATAGTAAAAATAAAGAAAAACCCTTGAATGAGTAGGTGTGTCCAAACGTTTGACTGGTACTATATATATATATATGCAGTTGAAGTCGGAAGTTTACATACACCTTAGGTTGGAATCATTCAAATTCGTTTTTCAACCACTCCACAAATTTCTTGTTAACAAACTATAGTTTTGGCAACTCTGTTAGGACATCTACTTTGTGCATGACGCAAGTCATTTTTCCAACAGTTGTTTTCAGACAGATTATTTCACTTATAATTCACTGTATCACAATTCCAGTGGGTCATACACTGAGTTGACTGTGCCTATAAACAGCTTGTAAAATTCCAGAAAATGATGTCATGGCTTTAGAAGCTTCTCATAGGCTAATTGACATCATTTGAGTCAATTGGAGGTGTACCTGTGGATGTATTTCAAGGCCTACCTTCAAACTCACTGCCTCTTTGCTTGACATCATGGGAAAATCAAAAGAAATCAGCCAAGACCTCAGAAAATGTGTAACCTCCACAAGGCCCCATTCATTCTTTCCTTTACACGGATCAGTCGTCCTGGTCCCTTTGCAGAAAAACAGCCCCAAAGCATGATGTTTCCACCCCCATGCTTCACAGTAGGTATGGTGTTCTTTGGATGCAACTCAGCATTCTTTGTCCTCCAAACACGACGAGTTGAGTTTTTACCAAAAAGTTCTATTTTGGTTTCATCTGACATTCTCCCAATCCTCATCTGGATCATCCAAATGCTCTCTAGCAAACTTTAGACGGGCCTGAACATGTACTGGCTTAAGCAGGGGGACACGTCTGGCACTGCATGATTTGAGTCCCTGGCGGCGTAGTGTGTTACTGATGGTAGGCTTTGTTACTTTGGTCCCAGCTCTCTGCAGGTCATTCACTAGGTCCCCCCGTGTGGTTCTGGGATTTTTGCTTACCGTTCTTGTGATCATTTTGACCCCACGGGGTGAGATCTTGCGTGGAGCCCCAGATCGAGGAAGATTATCAGTGGTCTTGTATGTCTTCCATTTCCTAATAATTGCTCCCACAGTTGATTTCTTCAAACCAAGCTGCTTACCTATTGCAGATTCAGTCTTCCCAACCTGGTGCAGGTCTACAATTTTGTTTCTGGTGTCCTTTGACAGCTCTTTGGTCTTGGCCATAGTGGAGTTTGGAGTGTGACTGTTTGAGGTTGTGGACAGGTGTCTTTTATACTGATAACAAGTTCAAACAGGTGCCATTAATACAGGTAATGAGTGGAGGACAGAGGAGCCTCTTAAAGAAGAAGTTACAGGTCTGTGAGAGCCAGAAATCTTGCTTGTTTGTATGTGACCAAATACTTATTTTACACCATAATTTGCAAATAAATTCATAAAAAATCCTACAATGTGATTTTCTGGATTTTTTTTCCTCATTTTGTCTGTCATAGTTGAAGTGTACCTATGATGAAAATTACAGGCCTCTCTCATCTTTTTAAGTGAGAGAACTTGCACAATTGGTGGCTGACTAAATACTTTTTTCCCCCACTGTATATCCACAGTAAAACAAGTCCCATATCGACATAACCTGAAAGGCCGCTCAGCAAAGAAGAAGCCACTGCTCCAGAACACCCATAAAAAAGCCAGACTACAGTTTGCAACTGCACATGGGGACAAAGATCGTACTTTTTGGATAAATGTCCTCTGGTCTGATAAAACAAAAATATAACTGTTTGGTCATAATGACCATTGTTATGTTTGGAGGAAAAAGGGGGAGGCTTGCAAGCTGAAGAACACCATCCCAACCGTGAAGCACAGGCGTGGCAGCATCATGTTGTGGGGGTGCTTTGCTGAAGGAGGGACTACAGCCTCGAGTCTTCTTGGGAATGACGCTACATGCTTGGCACACCTGTGTTTGGGGAGTTTCTCTCATTCTTCTCTGCAGATCCTCTCATGCGTCGCTGCATAGCTATTTTCAGTTCTCTCCAGAGATGTTCGATCGGGTTCAAGTCCGGGCTCTGGCTGGGCCGCTCAAGACATTCAGAGACTTGTCCCGAAGCCACTCCTGCGTTGTCTTGTCTGTGTGCTTACGGTCGTTGTCCTGTTGGAAGGTGAACCAGTTGTCCCAGTCTGAGGTCCTGAGCGCTCTGGAGCAGGTTTTCATGAAGTATCTCTCTGTACTTTGCTCCGTACGCTTTCCATCGATCTTGACTAGTCTCCCTGTCCCTGCTGCTGAAAAACATCCCCACAGCATGATGTCGCCACCACCATGCTTCACCTTAGGGATGGGGCCAGGTTTCCTCCAGACGTGATGCTTCGCATTCAGGCCAAAGAGTTCAATCTTGATTTCATTAAACCAGAGAATCTTGTTTCTCATGGTCTGAGAGTCTTTAGGTGACTTTTGGCAAATTCCAAATGGGCTGTCATGTACTTTTTACTGAGGAGTGGCTTCTTTCTGGCTACTTTACCATAAAGGCCTGATTGGCGGAGTGCTGCAGAGATGGTCGTTCTTCTGGAAGGTTCTCCCATCTCCACAGAGGAACTCTGTCAGAGTGACCGTCGGTTTCTTGCCCTTCTCCTCCGATTGCTCATTTTGACCGGGCAGCCAGCTCTAGGAAGGGTCTTGGTGGTTCCAAAATTCTTCCATTTAAGAATGATGGAGGCCTCTGAGTTCTTGGGGACCTTCAATGCTGCAGAAATGTTTTTGTACCCTTCCCCAGATCTGTGCCTCAACAGAATCCTGTCTCGGAGCTCTACGGACAATTCCTTTGACCTCATGGCTTGATTTTTGCTCTGACATGCACTTTCAACTGTGGAACCTTATACAGACAGGAGTGTGCCTTTCCAAATCATGTCCAATCAATTGAATTTACCACAGGTGTACTCCAATCAAGTTGGAGAAACATTTCAAGGAGAATCCATGGAAACAGGATGTACCTGAGCTCATTTTGAGTCTCATAGCAAACACTTTTATCCCTCCAGTAGAGTTCCAGATGCTTGTAGAATCTATGCATTGAAGCTGTTCTGGCTCGTGGTGGCCCACCGCCCTATTAAGACACTCAATGTTGGTGTTTCCTTTATTTTGGCAGATACCTGTATATGATATAAGAATTTTTTTTCTGAATTCATGATATTTGACGTAACTTTTTCATACATTTAGCTTCTTAAAAATGCTAAGCGATGGACCAATGAGGAGCGATGTGTAGGTGAAAGTGAACACTTCCCCCCCATCACCTTCTCTTTACCTGAGAGAGAGCAGGCTATGTGTGCATCGCCCATGGCTGGACCTTGATCACTCCTGGTTTGAAGTTGAAAGTCAGTCCGATTGCTCTGGGGGCAAAAGCAGGCTAGCATTTTCTGACAGATAGAAAGGGCCTCTCTTTCTTTCAATGCGTGTTTACTTGCCTGAGCAGCGTTGTCATGGTGAGGCAGATTCAGACGATGAGCAGGGCCTAACCCAGACAGACCAGACTAGGAGATCTTTACATTTCAGTTAAATTCCTATTTACAGTATACTCTATTGCATTTATTTCTCATGAGAAATAGTACACTCTGTACTAATATCCCCAACCTTGTCAACCATAAAAATCCATTCACGGCAATTAAACTAATGATAATGCATATTTGGTTTGATACAGTAAATCTATCTGAGCATTATGACTCCATCTTCTTGAAGAGACCAATGAGAGCTGTGTGTTTGTATCTATTTATTTTATTTCACTCTATTGACCGTGGTATTCATCCCTCATTAATTCCACATATTCATCCCAGTTTCCCTGTCTTTCCCAATGGCTTCCTCCACCACAGTCTCTCATCATCTCATAGAGTTTCAGGCTAACTGTTTGGGGAGATATATTGTGACCGAGCACTGCCACTAATGACGACTCGCCGAGCTGGAGCCAATCAGAGCGGTGATGTTTAATGTTTTTGAAATGCGTTTTGTTTAAGTGGACATGATAAATCATCTCCCTTACACACAAGACTAATGCTGTGGAATTGAGCCTGTGATTCAATTACCTGTGGTCTGATGTGTGTGGTGTACTGTATGTGGGAGAGGATAGGGAGCTGTGACTGGGTCTACTGTGCTACTAACTACACAAAGCATGGAAGGATCTCTCGTTAGCACCGAGAAGGCTCCTCCTTGAGTTAAAAGATGAATAATTTCTCAGCTAGCTCTCTTGAGTAAAGTCTGTTAAATGAACTGCAGTGCACAACTGAACAGTACCTCACACTTGTAGCTCCTTTAATAGCTAAGAGAATGGGATTGGGAATTCTCATAATATGTTGAGAGAGCAGATGTGTATACGGTAACTACAAGTGGCCTTTCTTATTGCTGTCCTCTAACACTGTAACAGTAGGTGATGGTTGTCTTAAGGGTTTATCATAGTCCAAAACGTGTACACGTATGCACTGCAGTGTTTGTAGAATATTGGACCGTTGGCTTTCATACTTTTTGAATTCTCAGTGGAGCTCAAGCAATTTCTCCAACTGTCAACACATTCAAATGAATAGATGCGTTGGTATCTGAGATGTTTTGATTGGGAATTGTGGGGATGTGCACGTTCGAGCTGTGCGTCCCCCGCGGATGGTGGTCTCAGAGCCGAATAGCTATGTCACAATGGGACGCCGGACTATCGCGTTTCAGCATCTGTAGACTATGATTTACACTTTAGACACATGGGGTTCAACTAATATCCCCAATGGGTTTCTATGCAGCGCAGAGTTGCAGTCTTGAGTTTTTTCCCGCAAAGCTTTGGCTATAGGTCTCCATAGAGAAGAGGTCAAAAAAACGTTTCTTGTGAATTTCAAGAACTTTAGTTTGAGGCCTAAATCAACCATCTTTAAAATTAGGCCCTAATCTCTGGATTTCCCATGACTGGGCAGGAGCGCAGCCATGGGTGGGCCCGGGAGCCAATCAAAATTAGTTTTTTCCCACTTTATTACAAACAGAAATACTCCTCAGTTTCATCAGTTGTCCGGGCGGCTGGTCTCAGACGATCCCGCAGGTGAAGAAGCCCGATTTGGAGGTTCTGGGCTGGCGTGGTTACACGTGGTCTGCGGTTTTTATTCCGGTTAGATGTACTGCCAAATTCCCTAAAACAACGTTTTATGGTAGAGAAATGTACATTACATTCACTGGTAACAGCTCTGGTGGACATTCCTGGACTCAGCATGCCAATTGCACGCTCCCTAGCACAAGGTGCCCCTGTGTAATGATCATGCTGCTTAATCAGCTTCTTGATATGCCACACCTGTCAGGTGGATGAATTATCTTGGCGAAAGAGAAATGCTCACTAACAGGGATGTAAACACATTTGTGCACAACATTTTAGAGAAATACGTTTTTTGTGCGTTTGGAACATTTCTGGGAACTTTTATTTAGTCTCATGAAACATGGGACCAACACTTTACATGTTGCGTTTGTATTTTTGTTCAGTATAATCTTAAATAATAATATGCCATTTAACAGCCGCTTTTTACAAGTTGATAAACTTGTAAACTCATTTTTGAGAAATGGGCCTTTGAATCTTTTGGTACCTACTGGAGAGCTCTCCTGTGTTTACACCCATTCAGCATTGTTCACAGCCTCTTAAACAAGCCCCACCCATCTCTTTATGGATTCACATGGGAGGTCATGTGCTAAACAGTGAGATGAGAAGTAAAGATTAAGACTAAAAGTTGGTAGTAGCCTACAATAAGGAACAATTCCAGGTAAACAGAAAGTGTCCAGATAAAATATTTAATAAATATTAGATGACGCTTACCCAGACACACTTGTCTAAATTGATGGGTCATGTGAAAGAAATGCTATAACCCCCAGCCACATCCAGTGGTGGAAAAATTACTAAATTGTCATACTTGAGTAAAAGTAAAGATACCGTAATAGAAAATGACTGAAGTAAAAGTAAAGAGTCACAAAAGAGAGAGCGAAAAAGAAGAACAAATGAGAGCATGTAATTGGCTTCTCATTAACTGCATCCTCCAGACCTACATTTTTCCCTCTCCTGCTCGACGAGGCACATTGCCATAACGTCTGTCGATCAGGAGATGCCGAGCAGGGGTTAGAGGAGTGAAAAGATGTATCTTCAACCGGCATTACCACACTTGTTTTCTTTCTAAACAACGACTGCCTCCATTAATGATTGTAAGAAAGCTAATGGCAGGTTTCGGTAGGTGTGAAATGGTTTCTCTGGACTCCACACCCATAGGGAGGATAATGGAGCCATTCAGACCCTCTCTTCTCCAGAAGGGGCACCTTTTGTACCAGCACTCACAGGCTCCTCCACAGGCTCCTCCACAGGCTCCTCCACAGGCTCCTCCACAGGCTTCAATTTGTCTAAAAGCCACTGGCTTATGTGACAATTGAAAGACTTTGGCTGTTAAAGTTTCTTTAACCCGCTGGCTACTGACTGGCTTTTGTTCTGCCCTGTGATCTGTCCATCATTTTTAGAAGGCACATACAAAGAGAAATTGGGGATGAAAAAGAGAGGAGGAATATAAGGATGTGATAAAGGGGCCTGGCTGGGGCTCCCGCATGCCTTCCAGCTCTCTGAAATGATTTGAATTCAGTGGAAGGCGTGAGAAATTGGATGAGTGGAGGAGTGGAGTCTGGATTATAACTAGCCAGTCTCCCAGGCTAGTGTGTCCGTTTCCACACAAACATTGAATCATTGAATTATTCAACAGTACTAACTGGCTAAACTCACTTCACTTGCTGGGGTGACTGGCTGAAACCAGGGTTCCTCTGTTCTCGTGGGCAGATTGGGTTATTAAAAAAAAAAAAAAGACCCCTGCCATGTAGCCCTGTACAATACATCTGTATTATCCTTGACCCAAACGATCTTGATCTTAACTCTTTGGTGAGGTGTAGTCCAGTGAAGAATTACATTACTGCACAATATTTTGTATCAAGTCTGCCAGGAGTTTGCCCAAATGTGCCGAATTGGTTAATTTATACATTTTCAGGTACATAACTATAGAGAACATACAAAAATGCTATGGTAATAAAATATTTCAGTTTACACACTCCCAGGAATGTCATACATGATGGATCATTAACTTATACACTAACTTTCACACATCTAGATGGCCGGGCGGGGTGGGTGTGGAGCCAGAGGCAGCAGTGGGGTTCAAACTGTAGACCCCAGTTCCTACATTTGAACATAAAAATTGATGTAATCAAACAAAACTATGCTACGTTGTATCTCTGGGACCCTCAGGATGATACATCAGAGCAAGATTACTGAATGTAAATACATTATTTACCTTCAGAGGTGAATGTATCAAACCAGTTGCCGTGATGTTGATGTGGACTCTCCTCAAACAATAGCATGGTCTTTTCTCACTGTAATAGCTACTGTTAATTTGACACTGTAGTTAGATTAACAAGAATCTAAGCTTTCTGCCCATATAAGACATGTCTATGTCCCAGAAAGTTGGCTGTTGTATACAACGTCATTCTAGTCACATTAGCACACGTTAGCAACGACCGTCCCGGTTTAGGGACAATCTGGTGCCCGTAGAGGTTAATAACACTCTCCTCCTCAAAAAAGGAGGCAGCAGTAAATCACAGTCAATACATGTCATATGGAGGTTTCCTGTGCATCCAACCATTCTGACATTAATATAACAGCCACACACTCACACGAAATGTAAATCATCACTACATAGGGTTCTCTGCTTTTATATGAATTATTAGTGAGTGAGGATGTAACTGTCCCTGATGCACATGCAAAACAAGAGATGCACAAAGGAGGGCCAGCCAACCGGAAAAATGTATTATGTCTTTATTGAAATTAACACGGAATAGAGGAGCCACGATATCTTTTTAAACAATGTCGAGAGAGAGATTCCACAGCATATAGGTTTTACATGGCAGGTCCCAGCAGTGCTGGGAGAGAGAGGGAGTTTTGTATTAAAAACCATGAACCGCTGCTATCTCTTCTTAAATCGTGCTCTGTGTGTGTAAGTGTACAGAGCATTCGGAAAGTATTCAGACCCCTTGACTTTTTCCAAATTTTGTAACGTTACAGCCTTATTCTAAAATTGATTAAATTGTTTTTTCCCCTCATCAATCTACTCACAATACCCCATAATGACAAAGCAAAAATGTTGCCAACAAAAAAATATCACATTTACATAAGTATTCAGACCCTTTACTCAATACTTTATTGAAGCACCTTTGGCAGATATTACAGCATCGAGATTTCTTGGGTATGACGCTACAAGCTTGGCACACCTTTATTTTTATTTGGGGAGTTTCTCACATTCCTCTCTGCAGATCCTCTCAAGCTCTGTCAGGTTGGATGGGGAGTGTCGCTGCACAGCTATTTTCAGGTCTCTTCAGAGATGTTTGATCGTGTTCAGGTCTGGGCTCTGGCTGGGCTACTCAAGGACATTCAGAGACTTGTCCCGAAGCCACTCCTGCGTTGTCTTGGCTGTGTGCTTAGGGTCGTTGTCCTGTTGGAAGGTGATCAAGGATCTCTCTGTATTTTGCTCCGAACATCTTTCCCTCGATCCTGACTAGTCTCCCTGTCCCTGCCGCTGAAATACATCCTCACAACATGATGCTGCCACCACCATGCTTCACCATAGGGATGGTGCCAGATTTCCTCCAAACATGAGCTTGGCATTCAGGCCAAAGAGTTCAATATTGGTTTCTCATGGTCTGATAATTTTTAGGTGCCTTTTGGCAAACTCCAAGTGGGCTGTCATGTGCCTTTTACTTAGGAGTGGCTTCCGTCTTGCCAGCCTACCATAAAGACCTGATTGGTGGAGTGCTGCAGAGATGGTTGTCCATCTGGAAGGTTCTCCCATCTCAGTTTTTTATTTGTAATAAATTTGCACAAAAAAAATTATGGGGTATTGTGTGTAGATTGATGATGACTTTTTTATTTAATACATTTTAGAATAAGACTGTAACGTAACAAAATGTGGAAAAAGTCAAGTGGTCTGAATACTTTCCAAATGCACTGTATGTGTGTGCGTATATGCTTGTTTTAAGTAGAGCATGAAACAGTTAAATCGCAGACTGAGGCATGCCCCTGTGCCATTCATCTCAGGAGCTGAATTTTTCATGTGGTAATTAAAATGTGTAGGTCAAGTCTCCCATGACACCTATTTCTGCTAATACGGGGGGAAAACCTGTCGCACTCGTTAACTCTGCTCTTTTGCCGAGCCGAGGTTTAAAGGATGAAGGGTGACATTTTCTCCCATTTTCTAAATTAACGCGATTGATCTGCCTAACAAGAACAAAGTTAGGCTTCCAAATACCACATGATAAAAAGATTAAGCCTTTAAATGGCTTTCCAAATGCAATCTTTATTACTAGGCCTGGAGCGAAGGCATTGAACTTTCAATTAGAATTTCTAATAGGCTGTTGACTGGAATGTATAAAATGTTGCTATACAGCTATATAGATCGTGGAAGGTTCTGCTTTCTGGGGCCAGGGTGTGTAACCTAAAAATCCCTCAGACCGAATGGTTGTACAGAAAAAACACGGTTGGCAGCCATGTTTTAGCGCATGTGCCAAAGTCATTCCACAGAGGGCCGACTGTCTGCAGGTTTTTGTTCCACCCTTGTACTTGATTGATGAATTAAAGTCCCTGATTAGTAAGGAACTCCCCTCAACTGGTTGTCTAGCTCTTAATTAAAAGGAAAACCCAAAAACCAGCACACACATAGTATAAAGGATAAATATTTATTGAGGAAAGCATGTGTTTTCTCTCAAGCCTGTACATATTCAGGTGGTTCTAATTGTGATTGTTAGAAGATGTGATAGCGTTTACTGTAACCGGCATTATGTCAAGCCACCTTTGTAATCCATGGTAATTTCACCAAAGCCTTTTGATCCCTGTATCTTTTTTGTGGTTAAGTGTTTTAATCTGTGTCAGTTTTAGTTATTTCATTCTCCTCTCCTTTTTTTCTTTCTTTCTGGCTTAGTTTCTTTGATGTCGTTCCAAGGTCTGGTTCTTTTGTTAGTCTTAATTTCCAAGTTTCTTAATTTCCAAGTTAAAAGACTGTTTCTAATTTTCAGTGAGTGATCTCAGTGTCTAAATCCAATGTAATTGTCTTCAATGCCGTATTAACTGTTGTCAAAATATTTTTGCGTTATGTCATCCTAATTCAATCTGCTATTTCTAGTGTCATGCTTGAAGACAGTCAGGCCTGTTTTTGGTTTACTGTACTCTCTCTTTATCTCTCTCTCTCCATCTCGCTCTGTCTCACTTTCTCTCTATCTGTCTGTCTCTTTCTCTCTTGCTCTCTCTCTCAGCCTTGATTCTCTCTGTCTCCATCATTCTCTTTTACCCTGTCTCACACACACTCTCTCTCTCTCTATCTGCAGGCGATTGTAATCCTTCAGAGAGAGAGGCATCAGAATACAATTTGTCAGGACTCTAACAGCCCGTTCCATTCAGACTGTGGGGTTAGCGTTCTGTTTATGTTATATTGCATTCAAACTGAACAACATTACATCCCCCATCTGCCAATCTCCAGTAATCTTCTTTAATTGCGGTAATTAAACTATATTTACATGTGCAGAATACTTGTAATTTAGCAAATTGCACTCTCCTCTCTGCACATTTAATCAGCGCAGGGAGCTGCAGTGAGTGGAGAGGAATGGAGTGATTTCAGTCTTTTGATTTCAGTGGTGGGCTGTGTGTTTCTGACAGGGTAAGTGGACCAGCGCCCGGGGGCTTGGTGAGGTTAGGAAAACAAGCCGGTGGAGAGGTATTGTCATTGGGCTCTGATTGCAGCTCATGTGCCTAATTACAGGGTTCCTTTGTGAAGCCTACCAAAGCGCAGTAGACACATGTGTGTTAGTAGTGTGTGTGTGTGTGTGTGTGTGTGTGTGTGTGTGTGTGTGTGTGTGCCTGTACGTGCAGCAAAGTTGTAAATTATAGGCAATTGAGGGACACAATTTTGTGTTTCACACTCTTAGACTAAATTCTTGTTCTAGATACTTTTGCAGTTTTTACAGTTCTAGCAGTATAATCAGCAAGCAAAAGCTCTATTTTATCTTTAGCAGATTCGTCAATTAGGTATTTAGATCACCTGTGCTGTTTGACCAAGTTCTAGAAGTTTAAAGAGGGTATTAAATCCAGATCTGAGACTCTCAGCTATTGAAACAAGGAATGTTGTAATGAAAACGTCATCCAGCCTGTTTGACAGTGGAATAACAGCATGTTTGCTCTCCGATTAATGGTATTATCTACGGATTAATACAGAATAGGGAATTTGTTAAGCAGAAGTTGCATGATATTAGTATTCCTAAATAGCTTTATGATGCCCTAGTACTACATGATGGTGGAATAGTTGTATCTAAAGACATCTGAACCCACTAAAGTCATTTTCTTATCTATTTCTATGGTGGTACAGTAAGTGTATCAAAGATGTCTACTCTGCACTTTTCTCAGTTTTAGTCATTTGCTCATTTACATAGCCTCTGAGGCCAGGCCACATTCTGTCATTTGGTGCAGTTGACTTGACTTTCATCCTCGTTGTTAGTGGCAATGACTAAGTCCAGTACATCAGACACACAGCCTGGCCCACAGCGCCATCATTTTAGTCAGAGGAGGAGGAGACACGAGTCCCTGCGGGGAGTGACTGGGTTTATCCTGTGTGTTGTTGTTCTAGAGTAGCTTGCTACCATTAGGCATGCCCCCCTAGGCTAATTACAGCACTGTATCCCTGTGAAAGCCCCTATCAGGCCAGATGGAAGCTCTGTGGATGGAACAGCACAGCAGTGTGAGGTCAGAGGGTTCCTGCCCCCCTGGTGAGGCAGAGGTATAGGGAGACCTACAGGGTGACATGGCTGCTGAGGTAATTGGTGTGGTCATTGAAAGCTTTCCTCCACCTGGAGTGGATTATTATCTTCTACATGCCTGTACCATTACACGTCATCGGACCAATGGTTGCGTGCCACATCATCGACTGTCCCGTTGGGCACCAGATTGCTTATGATGTGGTTAGCTAATACATAAAATACCTTTCCAGGCGTTATAAGATCTCGCATGTGTCAGCAACGCTTGGGCAGAGGAACATTTTTATTTTTTTATTTCACCTTTATTTAAACGTACAGTCAATAACTCAATAGAAAAATATATATACAGTGTGCGAAAATGTAGTAAGATTAGGGATGTAAGGCAATAAATAGGCCATAGTGGCGAAATAATTACAATTTAGCAATTAACACTAGAGTGATAGATGTGCAGAAGATTAATGTGCAAGTAGAGATACTGGGGTGCAAAGGAGCAACAAAATAAATAACAATATGGGGATGAGGTAGTTGGGTGGGCTATTTACAGATGGGCTGTGTACAGGTGCAATGATCAGTAAGCTGCCCTGACAGCTGATGCTTAAAGTTAGTGAGGGAGATATAAGACTCCAGCTTCAGTGATGTTTGCAATTCGTTCCAGTCATTGGCCGTAGAGAACTGGAAGGAAAGGCGGCCAAAGGAGGAGTTGGCTTTGGGGATGACCAGTGCAATATACCTGCTGGAGCGCGTGCTACGGTTGGGTGCTGCTATGGTGACCAGTGAGCTGAGATAAGGCGGGGCATTACCTAGCAAAGACTTATAGATGACCTGGAGCCAGTGGGTTTGGCGTCGGATATGAAGCGAGGGCCAGCCAACGAGAGCATACAGGTCGCAGTGGTGGGTAGTATATGGGGATTTGGTGACAAAACGGATGGCACTGTGATAGACTACATCCAATTTGCTGAGTAGTGTTGGAGGCTATTTTGTAAATGCCCATATGTCCCTTTTTGATCCACCTTATGTATTCAAATGTTTCATCCTATTGCCAGTGGATTTGGCTTATTGCAGAGAAGGATGGGTTCCTCTGATTAGTTGGTATATACGGCTGCCACAGCTCTGAAATAGAGAGTAAGATGTGATTTGTGTGAATATAAAAGGCTGCTGAATAGCTCTGAACTAGAGAGAGAGTGGTTCCAGCAGTAGCAGTGCAAATGATATCCTAAGACGGACGAAGCCCCAAATCCTCATTAGCCGAAGAGTAGTTCCTTCTAATTAGTTTCTATTCAGTGTAATTAGCATGGATGAGGCTAATCATGGGATGGGAAACCAATCTAACGCTTGGGATACAATGTCCTTGGCCTCTCTTTCATGCTCTGGTTCAGAGGATTTTGATAGTTTTTTTCAGGTGCAGTTAGTTGTCTCTTTCATAAGCTTTTAGTATTAAAAAATAACCATGGATTTAAAAAAATATATATTTAAAAAAAAAAAATGTGTCGAACAATGCTAGCTGCCTGCACTCTTATAGTAATGAAGGCCAATTCATTTGAGGTAGTTTGAAGGAAATAAATTACAAGACGTATTTTCGAGCTAGTTTACTTCAAAGGCAAGGTCAAGCATGAGGCAGAGAAAGATGACATTGTGAAGAAGGCTATGTCTGTTTGGTCCTAAAACATGAGGTCAGCGGAACATGAAAAGCATGCCAGGCCACAGCTCTTTGTTAGGGTGTTATTACCATTGTCATCCTGGCTCTATTCACTGTGGCCCTGTAATTCATTCTGAAGGAGAAGTGTGCCATTGCATCAGGATTTGATAGAAGCCCCCTTTTATGTCAATGGATTTCATAATTTGGCAGCAGCGCGTTCTCGTTCGTACTTCGAACCTTTAGAAGGCAGGGGAAATAAATAATAGAAGAAAAAGCAGGATATTGACATCTGACAGTTGTGTGATGTTGTGCTAGGCTGTATTTTTATTCCTTTGACTTTGACTTGTTTTCACCAACTGATCAAACCCACGTTAATGGCTCTGCTTGTGCTACACAAATGAGACGACCAGAGGAGAACAAAGGCAAAATGATTGGAGGAGAATGGCACTGATGCACTGTTGTTATAAGTCTGCAGGAAGATGATTGATACTCTCATCTTGTCTTATCAGGCCCTAGAGAGAGATAGGCTCTACTAATGTTGCATTCGCTGCCAATCAACCCCTTGTCTTGTTGTCTCCCAATGTTACTCTGCCAACCAAGCTCTAACCAACCAATCTGCTACAGCTGCCTTAGATGCAAAATCATTATTATTATTGTTTTCTACTCTCGCTTTTGATTTAAGCAAACAAAAACAGAGCTAAGATAAGTACTCCCAAATGTCATATACGGGGATGTTCGCAGGATATGAGCTTTTGATTAGATTCTCTCCCTTGTGGTTTTAAATACCAGCTATCTGTGTCTTTACTGTGTCTTTATTGATACCAAATCCCTGCACTGATCCCTCTAAATCACTCTCCACAAATGTCCTTGCGTCTAATCTCTTGGCCGGAGGCAAAAGGACGTGCACGCCGCCCCACAAACCCAACCTCAGACCCAGATCACGGCTGTGTCTGCTGCTTTCCCCAAAGTGCCGAGGGCAGCATCTCCCTGGCTCGCCTCTCTGAGCGGTGGATAGCTCCCTGATCTAAAGCAGATCCATGTTTTTCCTCCAGCTCAGTGATATTGTGGCAGTGATTATCTGAGAATGAGAAGAGCTGAATTAGATACGTACACAGTCCGAGAAAACACCAGATAGTATCATATGTCTAGTATTTATTTCAAAATTTCACCCCATCATTTTTTTCCTTCTTTCTTTTCTTCTCGTCTGGATGGTCTTGTGAAATGAAGCATTCGACATGAACTTTTGCCATATGCCTGTAGTACTGCCAAAATTATTTAGAGCAGCTCTTTTCCTTCGCCAAGTATTCAGCCATCTGCTCAAGTCTTTAACCAGCGGCCCCTAGGACTTCATCAAGCCCTCACTGTGAAGTCAAATGGCTTTCTAACATCTCTCAAGTCAATTGCACTGAGCTGATTTACTAGACTGGCCATATCAATCACATATGTATTTTATTATCCTCTAGATCATTGTCGTGGTTATGATATTTGTTCTGTGATTTGGGCCAAGTCTTTCCTCAGAACTATTTTCATGCGTCACTGAATAGGTAGCTCATTTTGTAATTTAACCAGGAAAAATGGAGGGTTGATGAAAATATTCCAAGAGCTTACCAAGATAAGGTCATTTATGTTTTACTACTGTGTGTTTGTTTGTGTGTAGGGATGAAGGTAAAGATGTCTGGATGGCTAAAGCAGCTGCTAGTCTCTTTACTAGCGCTTATATTCTCCAGTTATATGGGCCGCACAGCCTACTGGCAAAGTAAGAGAGAGGCACAGTGCTTTTATAACCCTAACCTAGGGTCTGAGCACGAGCTGCCTGCACCAGCCAGCACAGGAGAAGAGATGGCTTTTGTATGGAGAGGAGGAACATCATTATGCAGTACGCAGGACACCATTATTAGCCCCATTACACACAATGACAGCCAGGCATTCATTCTCCTCTACCTGCTTTTTAAAACAACCAATAAATAATGAGAGGCTCCATCTAGCAGCGGAGAAAGAGGGAAAAGGTCATTACAGGCTTGGCCGCCATTTGTCAAAATTATTTCATAATCTCGGGTCGCGAGGAGAAATTTTGCTTAGTTAATTGTAGATGGGACCACTGAACATAAATTCCCATTAGGAATCAATTTGTTACACTCCGCAGCCGGTGACCCCACCCCTCCCTGGCTGGCTGGTTGGCTCACTCTGTTGGGCTTGTTTTGACCAGCACGGCTGCTAGAGCTACCATAGCAGTTTATTAGCATGGAATCCAATAAGCTTCACCTACACTGCTCTGTTGTTACTTGGTCATGCATATATACTGTGAACATTTAAGGGAGCATTACATGCATACTGTACAGTAAGCTAATAGTTCATTTTCCTTTAATCATGTACAGTGCCTTCAGAAAGTATTCACACCCCTGTTACAGCTTGAATTTAAAATAAATTACATTTTTTTTTTAAATGTCACTGGCCTACACACAATACCCCATAATGTCAAAGTGGAATTATGTATTAGAAATCAAAATCTGAAATGTCTTGAGTCAACCCCTTTGTTATGCAAGCCTAAATAAGTTCAGGAGTAAAAATGTGCTTAACAAGTAACATAATAAGTTGCATGAACTCAGTCTGTGTGCAACAATAGTGTTTACCATGATTTATGAATGACTACCTCATCTCTGTGCCCCACATATACAATAATCTGTAAGGTCCCTCAATCGAGCAGTGAATTTCAAACACAGATTCAACCACAAAGACCAGGGAGGTTTTCAAGTGCTTCACAAAGAAGGACACCTGTTGGTATGGTGAGCATGGTGAAATTATTTTACTGCAACAATTTCAAAGATTTTACTGAGTTCATATAACGAAATCAGTCGATTGAAATCAATTAATTAGGCCCTCATCTATGGATTTCACATGACTGGAAGTACAGATATGAATATGTTGGTCACAGATACCTTCAAAAAAGGTAGAGGCGTGGATCAGAAAACCAGTCAGTATCTCCTGTGACCACCATTTACCTCATGCAGCACGACACATCTCCTTCACATTGAGTTGATCAGTCTGTTGATTGTGGCCTATGGAATGTTGTCCCACTCCTCTTTAATGGCTGTGCGAAGTTGCTGGATATTGGCGGGAACTGGAACACGCTGTCATACATGTCGATCTAGAGCATCCCAAACTTGCTCAATGGGTGACTTGTCTGGTGAGTATGCAGGCCATGATAGAACTGGGACATTTTCAGCTTCCAGGAATTCTGTACAGATCCTTGCGACATGGGGCCGTGCATTATCATGCTGAAACGTGGTGATGGCAGTGGATGAATGGCATGACAATGAGCCTCAGTATCTCTTCATGGTATCTCTGTGCATTCATTTTACCATCGATAAAATGCAATTATGTTTGTTGTCCGTAGCTTATGCCTGCCCATACCATAACCCCACCTCCACCATGGGGCACTCTGTTCACAATGTTGACATCAGCAAACCGCTCTCCCACTCGACGCCATACACATGATCTCCGGTTGTGAGGCCGGTTGGATGTACTGCCTAGTTCTCTAAAACAACGTTGGAGGCGGTTTATGGTAGAGAAATGAACATTCAATTATCTGACAACAGCTCTGGTGGACATTCCTGCAGTCAGCATGCCAATCTGTGGCATTGTGTTGTGTGACAAAACTGCATTTTTGAGTGGCCTTTTATTGTCCCCATTACAAGGTGCACCTATGTAATGAGCATGCTGTTTAATCATCTTCTTGATATGCAACACCTGTCAGGCGGATGGATTGTTATGGCAAAGGAGAAATGCTCACTAATAGGGATGTAAACAAATTTGTGAACAACATTTGAGAGAAATACATTTTATGTGCGTATGGAACATTTCTGGGATCTTTTATTTAATCTGGGACATGGGACCAACACTTTACAGTGTAATTACACTCTTGGATGGTGTATCAGTACACCCAGTCACTACAAAGATACAGGCGTCCTTCCTAACTCGGTTTCTGGGTAGGAAGGAAACCACTCAGGGATTTTACCATGAAGCCAATGGTGACTTTAAAAAGCTACAGAGTTGAATGGCTTTGATAGGAGAAAACTGAGGATGGATCAACAGCATTATAGTTACTCCACAATACTAACATAATTGACAGAGTGAAAAGAAGGAAGCATGTATAGAATAAAAATATTCCAAAACATGCATCCTGTTTGCAACAAGGCCCTAAAGTAATAGTGTAAAAAATGTGGCAAAGCAATTCACTTTTGTTGTTATGTTTGGGGCAAATGCAATACAACACATTACTGAGTAACACATATTTTCAAGCATGGTGCTGGCTCCCAGACACTGGGAGATTAATTCACCTTTCAGCAGGACAATAATCTAAAACACAAGGCTAAATCTACACTGGAGTTTCTTACCAAGAAGACAGTGAATGTTTCCCTGTAGCTGAGTTACAGTTACTTGAAAATATATAGCAAGAGCTGAAAATGGTTGTCTAGCAATGATCAACAACCAATTTGACAGAGCTTGAAGAATTTGTTAAAGAATAATGGGCAAATGTTGCACAATCCAGGTGTGGAAAGCTCTTTGAGACACACAGCTGCAATCGCTGCCAAAGGGGCTTCTACAGTCGTGGCCAAAAGTTTTGAGAATGACACAAATATTAATTTTCACAAAGACTGCTGCCTCAGTTTGTATGATGGCAATTTGCATATACTCCAGAATGTCATGAAGAGTGATCAGATGAATTGCAATTAATTGCAAAGTTGCTCTTTGCCATGCAAATGAACTGAATCCCCCCAAAACCTTTCCACTGCATTTCAGCCCTGCCACAAAAGGACCAGCTGACATCATGTCAGTGATTCTCTCGTTAACACAGGTGTGAGTGTTGACGAGGACAAGGCTGGAGATCACTCTGTCATGCTGATTGAGTTCGAATAACAGACTGGAAGCTTCAAAAGGAGGGTGGTGCTTAGAATCATTGTTCTTCCTCTGTCAACCATGGTTGCCTGCAAGGAAACACGTGCCATCATCATTGCTTTGCACAAAAAGGCAAGGATATTGCTGCCAGTAAGATTGCACTTAAATCAACCATTTATTGGATCATCAAGAACTTCAAGGAGAGCGGTTCAATTGTTGTGAAGAAGGCTTCAGGGCGCCCAAGAAAGTCTAGCAAGCGCCAGGACCGTCTCCTGAAGTTGATTCGGCTGTGGGATCGGGGCACCACCAGTACAGAGCTTGCTCAGGAATGGCAGCAGGCAGGTGTGAGTGCATCTGCACGCACATTGAGGCGAAGACTTTTGGAGGATGGCCTGGTGTCAAGAAGGGCAGCAAAGAAGACACTTCTCTCCAGGAAAAACATCAGGGACAGACTGATATTCTGCAGAAGGTACAGGGTTCTGACAAATTCTGACAATTTCCAAGCATTGATTATGCAAGAATGGGCTGCCATCAATCAGGATGTGGCCCAGAAGTTAATTGACAGCATGCCAGGGCGGATTGCAGAGGTCTTGAAAAAGAAGGGTCAACACTGAAAATATTGACTCTTTGCATCAACTTCATGTAACTGTCAATAAAAGCCTTTGACACTTATGAAATGCTTGTAATTATACTTCAGTATTCCATAGTAACATCTGACAAAAATATCTAAAGACACTGAAGCAGTGCCCTACAAATAAGCGTGTCATCATATTCCCCATTTGCAAAATACTTGCTTACTTGCTTGCAATACAAGCCAAGATCAGTTTTTATAAATGCCAACTTTTGCTGGGCAACTTTTTGGGGATATATTTTGTATGTACTCAACGTTTATAAATGAAGCCCCAGGCCAAAGCCCCTGTATAATACTGGCCCTGTTCTGTTCACCCCATATAGGGATAATGGAGGAGGCTGTAGTAGTAGCAGTCCTGTTTGTCAGACACTGCCTCTTCCCAACACGGCCGGACAAGTGAAACCAATACCCAGTTCTATCGGCTGATATATGGCACTAATACACAAGCTGCCTGACCCGGCCTGGGCTGGGACCCTAAACAGAAAGAAAAGAGTGATTGTTCCGAATTGAGACGGCATGGCATGGCTCTAGGATCTATGACTCACAGGTACCGCGCTGTCTGGCCCCCACAGACAGCTCTAATTGCTTTACATCTGTACAAAGGTTTCTTGTAATCGGGCCTTCTGCCTCCATTTGTCTTGCTTTCAGTCTCCTAGTGAACGGCCTTAATTGGTCTTAGTGGAGCTTTTTCTTTCCAGTTAGCTCCCGGGCCTAAGCTAGGGAGAAGCTTGGGGGTGAAGAGGGGGTGGTTGGAGAGGAAAGGAAGTCAATGCTTTCTTTTATCTTTAACACTTTAATTAATGTTCTCCTGACAGGGAGTGGGAGGATTTCTTCCCATTGCTTCATATGCGGGATGGAGGGAGAGAGCTCCTGTGATACCGTGCGTAGAATCCAGACTTTAGAGTGCTGCCTGGGAGAAACCTCCCTCGCTGCGGTCTCTAGTGGCCAATTGACAGTTGCTAAGACGATACTGCTTCTTTTCCATTGTTTCCAGTTAAAACGTAGAAGTGTATGAACGTTTGCCTGTGTGTGGGTCTGTGAGTGGGCGAGGGTGGCGGTGTATTGCTCTCTTTCAAAAAAAAAAAATTGCTTTGCGTGAACTGAGTGTTAACATGAGTGATAAGTGAAGTTTATCAGTATCCTATATCTTTTAATGAATGAATTCACTCTTAATGAATTCCTCATGGTGCATTTAATGTGAAGAAAGAGTTCATTTTATCAAAAGATATTAGTCGTGGAGGAGTACTAGCTTATTCCTACATCTGTCTTTTATTGGTGTTCAGGGCTTGGCAGTGGCGCTGTATCTGTACAAACAGAAGATGACATGAGCCCATCATTTTGGGTTGACGTGTTTGCAGACCATCTTTGTTTGCTCTGCAAGAGTGTGTTTTCGTCAACACATTAGACAAGGATACAGTATGTGTGCACATTGCTTTCCAAATAGCTTTTCCAAATTCATACCACGGAATATAGTTTTTGTCAGTTGCTTAGAAAGCAGCACCAGTTACTGTCTGCCTTCCAAAAAAAGGAAAATTACCCCAGACTGTCAGTGTTTACTTCAGTAGAAGTGCAGCTGTGGTTCCTGGGTTGTATTCTAGCCCAGTGACCCCACCCTCTGCCTCTTTATCCCTCTGCCCTGCTCACACTTGTCTTTGCACAGCGATAACATCTTAAGTACACTGCTCAATGAGCCACACTCCACATCTCTCATCTCAGATAGCACAGTCATTTCCTCTTTCTAAACCCACCCACAACCCCCTCTTAAAAATAATATATACAGCCCCTGTCTGTGTGACCACAGAGTGGAGGAGTGTACAGGGCCAGCACCAGAGGTAGTCAAATCTGTCTTTACACAGCTAATCAGCTTCTGCTGCAAGCTGTGTTTGCTCATAAACGCTTATGTTTATGTTGAAACTAGCTCGTTATAGGAACACATCCATAACTCATAAACCTGAGCCCTAGGAGCCCCTGTAATTTGCTAAAGGTGTAGTATCACAACAACTGATTGAGACATTGAGACTAAGTTGTTGATTGTAGAATGACTTCAGAATAGCCATGTTAACTTGTGAGTGAGTGAGCCAGGAAGCGACCCAGTGAGGCAGCCTTCTGGGGGCCGGAGGTATGGGATGTGGAGGGCTGTGCTCCCTCCCTGTGTTACCCGTCCGCTGACTGACTGATGGAGCTATGCTGCCAGGGTTTAAATAGCAGCTCTAAGCGTCCAGCTGCTCCCCCGCCACGCTCCACTTCTCCCCAGATGGCTCCGAGACGTTCCAGGAGCCCTCAGGAGGTTCCGGCCGCTCATGACGAAAGTGCTATGGAGTGGGTCTCAGAAGCTCCAGGGAGGACCCCCCTCCCCTCCTCCCCTCCACCCCCCGGGCCCCGCGTCTAAACCAGGGAAGGCCCGCTTAGCTCGGTCCGGCCGCCTGCTTGCTTGTGCAGCTTCACCGGCCAACTCACCAATGGGGGACAGCAGATGGCTGCAGCGCAGGCCAGCAGGCTGAGGCTCCACAACCTGGAGGGGGCCTGGAGAGACAGAACGAGTGCACATGCCACGCCTGGCATTGGATGCAACAGATAGCTCTCTGGAGTAGCCCTCCTCTCATTGGCCCCGAAGCAGATGACCAGCAGAGACTGGGCCACCATTCTACTACTCCTCCTCAAAGATGGCATAGTGAAATGTTTTTATTGTTTTACCCCTACATTAACATCTTTGATAGGTGTACTATTTCTCAACTTTAAAAGTTCATGCCAACCCTTGAGTGTTTGTATTGGGAGAACAAAACATATTCAAAGTCATTGAGATTTCTTAGAAAACAGTTGGTGTTAATATATTATGTGTGTCTGCTGTAGTGTAGTGCTTCAGGGCACCAGTCCCTGACCTTGTTCTATGTGTTAAAGTGATGGATGGGCCACTCCTGAGCAATCAACTTTACGCTGCAGGACTTTGACAGGGCTTTTACTTTCTACTTTGGCATTACTCTAGCATATACACTAGCTTCATATACACACATACACAAACACTTACATACTCCCACTACATACACACAGGTGTTGAAATCATACATATTTGACATTATGAAGTGGCTTGATGAGATAAACAAGTTGTCTGAGTGGAAAGAAGTTTGGAATGTTATGACCACATTTGTTAGATCTCTATGATGGGCTATGGTTGACAGCTGACCGAATGTTTAATTTCCTCTCATCCTGACCTTCTCATACCCTCTCTCTCTCTCTCTCTCTCTCTCTCTCTCTCTCTCTCTCTCTCTCTCTCTCTCTCTCTCTCTCTCTCTCATTCAGTCTTCCTTTCCCACCATCTCTCTCACTTCCCCACTCCATCTCTCTCTCTCTCTCTCTATTCTGTGTGGTTCTGGTCAGAAAGTGTGTCTGAGTGTGTGCATTTCCATGTATGTGTGTGCCTGAGGGATGGATGGAGGCCCCCCGTTGCTCCCACCAGGTGGGGGGCCCCTGTTCCGATGGCCCCCACTGTTATCCTTGCCCTGACAGGAAACGTACATCATGCCGGGGCCCCTAATCCGAAACACATTCCACCACAACCTGATCTAAGCGGGGCTGCCCAGACAACAAAGTGGCCATTAATGTTTTGACCTTATAATTGGAGGGTAATTATGGCTGACATTGTGGCTCTCTCTCTCTCTCTCTCTCTCTCTCTCTCTCTCTCTCTCTCTCTCTCTCTCTCTCTCTCTCTCTCTCTCTCTCTCTCTCTGTTTCTGTCTCTGTCTCTCTCTCTCTCTCTGCTTCTCTAAGAGAGACAAGACTGAGCTAGGTTAGCATGTCATAAAGTATGCAGCAAGATATCTGTGTGCTGAGTTGGCTATAAAGCCCACAATGAAGCTAAAGGAGGAGTTTTTTCAATGGAGCACACACTCTCACACGCAGACTAACAAACACATGGGTAAGCAGTAGCCAGTGGCCTAGAATAACACCACAGAGCCACATGAGGGAGAAACATGATCTGCTGTGCTGACTGACCCTCTCCTACTGACAGGACTACTGACTCTCCAAAGACCACTTCTGCCCCCCAGATTCTGTGCTCTGACAGATTTACCCTGTTCTCTGTTGTTTCTGACAACACACTGTAAAAGGAGGGAATTTAGTAGAGTTCCTAGTCCTCTGTGACCTGACACAGCTTTAAGAGGAGCTAGACTAGTAAATCAGTAAAGCCGCTTAGAGACGTTGGACTAACAGAACTAAGCAGTTAACCACAGGAACTAAGCAGTTAACCACAGATAACTGGACAGGGAAAATAAAATGTAATAGCCAGAAAAAGGCTCAGTTTTGGCACAAATGATATAGATATAGCCATACATGTAGACTTTAACATTACATTTAAACATTATACAAACTTGACATTTCAGATACGCTACATTGAGACTAAGTTGGTAGGGGGGAAAATGTGTTTATTTACAACAGATGTATGAACACTTTGTTGCATTTACATAGCAGCTACAGTAGCATGTTTTCCCCAGTTCGCTTGGCTAGCCTTTCATCATGTGTGTTCGGTAGCTCAGGCTTTCATAGAACTGAAGTCGACCCCCAACTGTGACAATCAATATGAAAACAAGAGTCTTGGGGGCTGCATTCTGCGTTCTCCCACTGTAAAACATATTTGGGGGCTCAAAATCGATTTAAATGAAAATAGAATGCAATAATACAGGGGTTGGCTGGCAATATAATGAAAATTGTCTGGCTCACCGATGTGGCCGGAGGCCGTGCTTTGTTATGATTCTGAACGGTCAGATAGCAAGCGACAATGACAAGAAGCTGCCATGTGGGGACTTGTAGGTGGCTTGTTTCAACTAGTTTAACATTTTTCTTGATACCGTGTCTTGTTTTGAGGTGTTTTGACTGATTTCATGTCAATGCTAATATGGCTATAATTCTCTAGCTAGCTAACCATCAACAGTAATGGTGTACTTCAGAGATACTCATTGTGCAAATATATTTATGTTTTCAATAAACATTTGGAGACTAAATATAGTTATCAACAATCTAAGCCAACCCCGTCTGTTTTGCCCCATAGTTGCGCACACATCAGCTTTGTTGCTAAACAACTAGGGCTGACCCCATTTAGTCCACTGGTTAATTGTTTGGTCGATAGGCTGTTGGTCGACCGAGATTACTTTAGCCAAGCAGTAGCAAAACATTTCATAAAAATGGTGGTGTACAAGACACCTGCCTGATTCACGCCTGTCTGAGTGGACTAATCCATTGTGGAGGCCGTAGGGATGGCACAATCCATCAAGACATGTGCTACTGAAATTGTATATGGTTATATTACGTAAGAACAATGGTGCAACACTAATACAAATAATATTATTTTATAACAAATCTGCTTTCTCCCGCATTGGATAGCAGTCACTGTCCTCGGTTCTGAAACACATCAGTGCGCTGTTGAATTGGCATCTTTCCAAGGCCATGTTGCTATGTGCATAATAGCAAAGCTAACCAGGATATTGGTGTTGAGAATAATGCGGTGGAGGCAGCAGTTAGGAGATGAGAAAACAGCCCTTGATGTAATTGTCTAAGAAAAGTGAGGAGAGAGGAAACCAACTTAATTAGGTCTATAATCAACAGCCTTGTTAAATGTGCCTGACTTTAGAAATCAACCACATATACAGTTGAAGACGGAAGGTTACATACACCTTAGCCAAATACATTTAAACTCAGTTTTTCACAATTCCTGACATTTAATCCTAGTAAAAATTCCCTGTCTTAAGTCAGTTATGATCACCACTTTATTTTAAGAATGTGAAATGTCAGAATAATAGTTGAGAGAATTATTTATTTCATCTTTTATTTCTTTCACCACATTCCCAGTGGGTCAGAAGTTTACATACACTCAATTCGTTTTTGGTAGCGTTGCCTTTAAATTGTTTAACTTGGGTCAAACGTTTCGGGTAGCCTTCCACAAGCTTCCCACAATAAGTTGGGTGAATTTTGGCCTATTCCTCCTGACAAAGCTGGTGTAACTGAGTCAGGTTTGTAGGCCTCCTTGCTCGCACACGCTTTTTCAGTTCTGCCCACAAATTATCTGTGGGATTGAGATCAGGGCTTTGTGATGGCCACTCCAATACCTTGACTTTGTTGTTGTTAAGCCGTTTTGCCACAACTTTGGAAGTATGCTTGGGGTCATTGTCCATTTGGAAGACCCATTTGTGACCAAGCTTTAACTTCCTGACTGATGTCTTGAGATGTTGCTTTAATATATTCCACATAATTTCCTTCCTCATGATGCCATCTATTTTCTGAAGTACACCAGTCCCTCCTGCAGCAAAGCACCCCCACAACATTATGCTGCCACCCACGTGCTTTACGGTTGGGATGGTGTTCTTCGGCTTGCAAGCCTCCCCCTTTTTCATCCAAACATAACGATGGTCATTATGGCCAAACAGTTCTATTTTTGTTTCATCAGACCAGAGGATATTTCTATCAAAAAGTACGATCTTTGCCCCCATGTGCAGTTGCAAACTGTAGTCTGGCTTTTTTATGGCGGTTTTGGAGAAGTGGATTCTTCCTTGCTGAGCGGCCTTTCAGGTTATGTCGATATAGGACTTGTTTTACTATGGATATAGATACTTTTGTACCTGTTTCCTCCAGCATCTACGCAAGGTCCTTTGCTGTTGTTCTGGGATTGATTTGCACTTTTCGTACCAAAGTACGTTCATCTCTAGGAGACAGAACACGTCTCCTTCCTGAGCGGTATGACGGCTGCATGGTCCCATGGTGTTTATACTTGCGTACTATTGTTTTTACAGATGAACATGGTACCTTCAGGCGTTTGGAAATTGCTCCCAAGGATGAACCAGACTTGTGGAGGTCTAAAAAAAAATTCTGAGGTCTTGGCTGATTTCTTTTGATTTTCCCATGATGTCAAGCAAAGAGGCACTGAGTTTGAAGGTAGGCCTTGAAATACATACACAGGTACACCTCCAATTGACTCAAATGATGTCAATTAGCCTATCTAAAGCCATGACATCCTTTTATGGAATTTTCCAAGCTGTTTAACCTGTTACGGATCCAATCCCGTGAACGGGATTGATTTTGACAACATCCGGTGAAATGCAGAGCGCCGAATTCAAATTACAAAAATACTAATTTCAAACTTTCATGAAAATACAAATGCTGCACACCCTACAAAAGCTTTGACTCTTGTTAATCTAACAGAATTGTCAGATTTCAAAAAGGCTTTACGGCGAAAGCAGAACATTTGATTGTCTGAGGACAGCACCCCCACTCAAAAACTCAATTAGCATAATAACATAACCAGGAGAGGTGTCACAAAACTCAAAAATAGCATAAAATAAATCGCTTACCTTTGATGATCTTCCTCTGATGGCATATCAAAGCATCCAGGTTACACAATAAAAGGTCCTTTTGATCTATAAAGTTCCTCTTTATATCCATATAGCTTTGTTTGGTTGGCGCGTTTTGTTCAGTAATCCACCTGCCCAAAGGCTTTCATCCATGCAGACAAACGATATCCCAAAAGTACCTGTAAAGTTTGTCTAAAAAAGTCAAACAGCATTTGTAATCAATACTCAGATACCCTAAAATGAATATACACTATAATATTTCAGACTGAATATAGCCTGCTGAATAGAAGAGAAAAAGACCTGAGCGCGCATTCCTTGTTACGTGCAAAATCCAAAACAGTACACTTGACGTGAACTCAGGAACAAGTGGTCTTACTCCCTTGATTTTCATGATTGAACATTCCAACCTTTTTCTAAAGACTGTTGACATCTAGTGGAAGCCATAGGAACTGCAATCTGGGAGCTACAGTGAGGGAAACAATTATTTGATCCCCTGCTGATTTGGTACGTTTGCCCACTGACAAAGAAATGATCAGTCTATCATTTTACTGGTACGTTTATTTGAACAGTGAGAGACAGAATAACAACAAAAAAATCCAGAAAAACGCATGTGAAAAATGTTATAAATTGATTTGCATTTTAATGAGGGAAATAAGTATTTGACCCCTCTGCAGAACATGACTTGGTGGCAAAACCCTTGTTGGCAATCACAGAGGTCAGACGTTTCTTGTAGTTGGCTACCAGGTTTGCACACATCTTAGGAGGGATTTTGTCCCACTCCTCTTTGCAGATCTTCTCCAAGTCATTAAGGTTTCGAGGCTGACGTTTGGCAACTCGAACCTTCAGCTCCCTCCACAGATTTTCTATGGGATTAAGGTCTGGAGACTGGCTAGGCCACTCTAGGACCTTAATGTGCTTCTTCTTGAGACACTCCTTTGTTGCCTTGGCCGTGTGTTTTGGGTCATTGTCATGCTGGAATACCCATCCACGACCCATTTTCAATGCCCTGGCTGAGGGAAGGAGGTTCTCACCCAAGATTTGACGGTACATGGCCCCGTCCATCATCCCTTTGATGCGGTGAAGTTGTCCTGTCCCTTTAGCAGAAAAACACCCCCAAAGCATAATTTTTCCACCTCCATGTTTGACGGTGGGGATGGTGTTCTTGGGGTCATAGGCAGCATTCCTCCTTCTCCAAGCACAGCGAGTTGAGTTGATGCCAAAGAGCTCCATTTTGGTCTCATCTGACCACAACACTTTCACCCAGTTGTCCTCTGAATCATTCAGATGTTCATTGGCAAACTTCAGACGGCATGTATATGTGCTTTCTTGAGCAGAGAGACTTTACGGGCGCTGCAGGATTTCAGTCCTTCACGGCGTAGTGTGTTACCAATTGTTTTCTTGGTGACTATGGTCCCAGCTGCCTTGAGATCATTGACAAGATCCTCCTGTGTAGTTCTGGGCGGATTCCTCACCGTTCTCATGATCATTGCAACTCCACGAGGTGAGACCTTGCATGGAGCCCCAGGCCGAGGGAGATTGACAGTTCTTTTGTGTTTCTTCCGTTTGCGAATAATCGCACCAACTGTTGTCACCTTCTCACCAAGCTGCTTGGGGATGGTCTTGTAGCCCATTCCAGCCTTGTGTAGGTCTACAATCTTGTCCCTGACATCCTTGAAGAGCTCTTTGGTCTTGGCCATGGTGGAGAGTATGGAATCTGATTGATTGATTGCTTCTGTGGACAGGTGTCTTTTATACAGGTAACAAACTGAGATTAGGAGCACTCTCTTTAAGAATGTGCTCCTAATCTCAGCTCGTTACCTGTATAAAAGACACCTGAAACAGAAATCTTTCTGATTGAGAGGGGGTCAAATACTTATTTCCCTCATTAAAATGCAAATCAATTTATAAAAATTTTCACATGCGTTTTTGGGGATTTTTTTGTTGTTATTCTGTCTCTCACTGTTCAAATAAACCTTCCATTAAAATTATAGACTGATCATTTCTTTGTCAGTGGGCAAACGTACAAAATCAGCAGGGGATCAAATAATGTAAAATACCCTGTTCACTGTAAAATACCCTGCTTTGTATACCATTCCAATTGAAAACAGTGTGACATGACTGATTCTGACATCCCGGATGGATTTTGCTCGGGTTTTTGCCTGCCATATCAGTTCTGTTATACTTTACACTTTTTTTTCCCGTTAGTCCAGCCTCTCTGGTATTATTTATTTAGTGTTGTTCCCATTTCGGAAATTGTCTTTTCTATAATAAAGGCTATACATTATTATTTTATTTTTTATTACATTACAACAGACTCTGGTACTCTTATAATTTATTTAGTGTTGTTTAGCCTACATTATTCCAAAAGGTCAGAAATATTATATTGTAATCTAACAGCATCTGTTTGGCACTCAGGGGTTGCTCCTTACCTTCTTTTTCTTGATCTCCAGACTTCCCCTGAGCAACCAGTAAACATTCCCCCTTTTCTAGTTTATTTGTCACATCCTCTGCATCCATTTAGCTGTCACATGTGTTATGGTGTTCAGAGTTTGTTATAACCAATTTATTGATGTGATTATGATATGCTTTAGTTCAGGCCCTAGTGGTCACTTAAAGAGAGCAAGGGTTGAAGGAATGTTTTTCCTAAATAAATTAGGGAAAGCAGTAACAGAACTTTTCAGTCAGAAATGGCTATAATAAATGTTGCAGCTTCAGTAACATGGACACCGCGATAAACACTGTTGATGTTATGTGGTGGTTGCTGCAGCAGGGAGGAGCGCAAGACAACGGGTGCTAGTCACAGTCATTCGCTGTCATTTTTTTAGACATAGCGGAGCAAGTCTGAGCCCGGCCCGGCATAATAAAATCCATTGTGGTTCGACTCCATCTAGTAATTTGTGTGTTTTAATAATGTAATCAAACAGTGCGCTTAAAGCATCAGACAAGCTTAGTGCATATAGTTGATTTGATTAAAACACATAGGATGTGTTTATATATGGAAAAATACACGTTTAAAAATTTTGACCAATCAATTGGTTGAAAGAACAGACGACTCATGGTCAGCCTTTCAAACAACCAACCCGTCTGTAAGATGAAGGAAGAAAAAAGTTGATTTCATAAAATGTTCCACAACCCCAAGATGCTGCCATGAAGATGTAATGGTACTGTACTGTTAATGTGGTTTGGGAGTTGAAGAAAAGAACAGAAACATAGTTAAGAGTATTATAATCCCGACCCTTTAAGAGCATGAACTCCACTTCTCCTAATTGGACTTATTTAGGGCCAACTCTGTGTTCCCCTCAGGGTTTCTCCTCTATTTGAAGTCTAATTGACCAAAGCTTCTTGTTGTTGTCCAGTATCAGCTTGATGACATGGGTTTGGCGTAGCATGGTAGGGCTCCAGCCTCTTAGTACGCCATTCACTGCCATCGGTCAAAGCCAGCCCTTTCTGTCAGCCCAATATGGAAATGATATTAGGGATGTCCTCTCCAACTACCCCTACTATTTTTCCTCTTCTCTGTTTCTTGTTTTTCTCTGATCCTCTGGCTTTTTCCACAAGGCTGTTGGTATTGTATTTCTCTTTGCAGTGGGACCTGTGTTGTTGAGGAAGTTGTTTTTTCCCGCCATTACCTAATAAAAGGTAGCATGTTCTCTCATCTTTTTGAATCTCAATGTCAAGCAAACAAACTCCTCTCTCTCTCTCCTCAACCCTCCACAAGTGTGTCCAGGCCAGGGAGAGGTAGAGATGTTTGATGGACAGAGAGACCGGCTTGGCTGCTGGTCTATGATGGGGCAGTTGATGTGGGAGTTGGGGTGTCAGATGGTTGGGACGCGGCCCGTCGCTCTCCGCCCTCCAGCCGCCTGCCTCCATGCTCTTCCACTTAGAATGCTAATTAATCCCATCCTGAGGGCTGTGTCACCAGCCCAGTGCTATGCTACCTCCTTCCATTCCTCCCTCTGCCAGGGACGATCCCACTGGGCTCATCCCGCTTTAATTGAGCACGTTTTTCAGGAGCGCACGCCATCCCTGGCGCCCCGGGATTACATTAGAGCCCTGTAATTCACCCAGCTCGCCCGCCTGCCACCAGAGAGAAGAGGATAAGATGGTCGGGGAGACTGAGGAATGTATAAATAAACCAAACAAACAAACAAGCAGACACAAAAAGTGTGTTTATGAGCACCCCTGGGATGAGGAGGAGGTGAAGGCAGTGGATAATTAGCACAGGAAGGAAAGCTGGAGTTGGGCACGTTTGATCTCTCTGATGGAAGAGCAAATGTAATTTAGCATGCTGCAAGTAATTTGTTTTAACAGTTAGCGTGAGTTCCTTTTAATTTCATTTTGCCTTGCATCAGTCTTTCAAATTAAATATTTTTATTGTACAAAGCAAAGCCTGCCGGCTCGAAGTCTTGTGCAGCAGCGGCAGCTCGACAACAACTAATGTTTATTCATCTTTGCTTGTTTGCATGTGGCGTAGACACAATCTTGACAGAGGAACTGGGCTGTGGCTTTTATTTGACTAGATCCTGCATAATAAGGATACTCAGATGTGCAGCATGACAGCTACCTAATCACAATATGAGAATAACAAATCGGTGTGTTTGTCACTGAAAGTCTGATTGTTGTAAAGACCAGTTTACATGGCTGCAACTGATTTGCTGTGTTTACAGTGCAGGATCCTTCAAAATGAGTTCTATTGAAAATGTAAAGTCCTGGATGTATTCCTCTACTCTGTTGGTGTATACTGTATGTGATTGTCTACATCTGCACCAACCAGAAAAATACACACTACCAAAGTACTACAGTTTATACTATACATCTTTGCTGTAGTATAAAAGTATAAACAATGGAATTATGATTCATTATTTATCCCCTCTTTATTTATTTATTTACTTGAGGGTTCTTCCTTTCCTCACACGATTTCTCCTAACTTGCTCTCTCTTTGATATTAGCACTCTAAATGGCGTGTTTCAAGTCATCACAGTAGGATGAAGGCTGTTCTGTTCCCCTTGGTGCTTCCCACTGAAGTTTATCTTGGCCTGTCAGGGAGATGTCTGCTAATTGCTGCTGCACTGCCAGCCATGGCATAGGAAAGTCTTCCCCCTGCATGGAGCCATGGAGCCAACCAGGCAACTGGGCTGCTGTGTGGGGAAGAGATGAGTCATAATGGGAGTCTTATCAGAAGCAGAGGCCTGTGCTAGCCTAGCACCTAGCACCATTGTTGCTGCTCTGAGCTATCTTATCATGTGTGGTTGCAACGAACCGCATGGAGGCTGAACTCCCACTCTCATTGGCCAGAGCTGTGGGAAATGAGAAAGATGGGAATAATGGGATTGATCGTTGGATGAGGCTCGCCGTCTGAGCATGTGCAGAAGAGTGGCCCTCTTGGATAACGTTAGAAGGATCTCACAGTCATTCAGCTTTCTAGTATTACTGAGGAATGTAGCATGTTCATGTACTTACATCATAATAGTGTCCAAATATTGATATTAGGGATATGATATCATGTGGTGGATCTAATGCTGTTGGCAATGTTGAATAATTTATATGCTGTAGGCTATGAATCCAAAATACAATTGAGGAAGCATTCAGTTTGTAGTATTAGAAGTATCCAACACTCTGGATGCACATTGCCTCATCTGTGCTCCGACGCTTAAAAATGTTCCAATATCCCAGTTATTTCAAAAACCCTTCAAACCTCCTCAAAGGAGCTCTGCTACCTGGAGTTTCCAAGCGAAAAAAAGCATCAGCTGTATTTGTTCTAATGTGAATAGCAGTGAGGGAGTTGTGCTAGCCTATTGTGTGTCTCAGCTGTGTCCTTGGCAGAGACTGTCTATGGGGCTGTTAGCATTGACAGCTAGCTAGTGCTCCTCTGCTCCTCTCCTCTTTATGGATGGGACTGGAGGCAGATTGTTGGCAGAACAGGAGAGCATCTCAGACTGGTGTCATCTGGCTGGCGCTCCTCTCAGTGTCTGAGCCTCCTCCTCCTCTTTCTCCTCCCTCCTACCTTCATTTTAACAGAGCAGAGCCAGATCTAGAGAGGAGCTTTATGGAGCCCATAATGATACCTGGAGACTGTACACAAACACACACACACACACACACACACACACACACACTACGGACTCCTGATTGTTAACCATGGCAGCTGCATGAGATAGCGGCTCTGCGGCTGCAATAATGATGGAAATCCACAGACCTCATTTTGAGTTGACACTATGAATATTAATGGTTCGTATTCCAGGCCATGTCTAATGACGAGGAAAATTCCCTAGTAAAAACTTGATGTGATGAGCAATGACCCGCAGGGTCACGGGAGACAGTGAAAGTGAATAGTGTGCCATCAGGTGTGAGGGGCTAAGTGATTAAAGGCCTGCCACAATCCTGCCTTTTTACCATTTTTATACCTCAGCTATGGATGGGGGTGGGAAAATACCTCAGCTATGGATGGAGGGGGCTGGGAGTATATCTCAGCTATGGATGGAGGGGGCTGGGAGTATATCTCAGCTATGGATGGAGGGGGCTGGGAGTATACCTCAGCTATGGATGGAGGGGGCTGGGAGTATATCTCAGCTATGGATGGAGGGGGCTGGGAGTATACCTCAGCTATGGATGGAGGGGGCTGGGAGTATATCTCAGCTATGGATGGAGGGGGCTGGGAGTATATCTCAGCTATGGATGGAGGGGGCTGGGAGTATATCTCAGCTATGGATGGAGGGGGCTGGGAGTATACCTCAGCTATGGATGGAGGGGGGCTGGGAGTATATCTCAGCTATGGATGGAGGGGGCTGGGAGTATACCTCAGCTATGGATGGAGGGGGGCTGGGAGTATATCTCAGCTATGGATGGAGGGGGGCTGGGAGTATACCTCAGCTATGGATGGAGGGGGCTGGGAGTATATCTCAGCTATGGATGGAGGGGGCTGGGAGTATATCTCAGCTATGGATGGAGGGGGCTGGGAGTATACCTCAGCTATGGATGGAGGGGGCTGGGAGTATACAATGTATATGGTGTATACCTAAACAACAGAGCCAAGGAGATGCTTGTCAAGTTTGCCACCTGAGCACAGGCATGCCATCCACATAGGCCCTAGAGATGTCTAATGCATAGGCAGTAAAGTGTCTGGTCTGGTTTGGTGTTTGGGAGGGAGGTTATTAGGAATCAGGAGGAGGCGGGAGAATGTCACATTTGCTCACCTCCTTCTCAAGGTCATTGTAATGTAGACTATTTTTACAGAAATGGAATGGCAATTTACCACCATTATTTATGTATACTATCACTTTTGACACGATTTTATATGTTTCAGTTTACGTGCAATGACACATAGGATAAAATGGATTTGCTAGTGCTGAGTGATTAGTGCTTTAAGAGGTCGGTTCGGTTTCGGTTAGATTATTTAAAAAATGATCACGTTTTTTGATTTCGGTTTCTATGCATTATGTGGGTTGAATGCACTATAAAACAATAAAACTATTAGGCCTAATAAAAGTCCAATGATGGTAGTGACTGCCCATTACTGCTCATCACCTACTGTATTAACCATCATTTATTCACATTACTTTACTTTAATAAAATATTTCAGTTGTATTTCAGTACATTTGTTGTATTTGGTTACTTTATTACTTTATTTTTTTTCAAGTCTTCATCTCTACAGAGCTGCTGCCTATGCTGTCTGACAAAATCACTATTTTACTAGTTCTTCAAAGTAAATAAGGCATACTTTTATGATTGCTGAATACCAACTGTCAATCACTTAGATCATGTATTTTCAGGTAGAGGTACCTTGCGAAGTAACTGCTCTCTATCCTTCAGATTTGCGCATTCTTCTGTCTTTTCTCTCCATGTCAGCCTCATACTAACCTAATGTAGCAGGCGTAAAAGAAACACATGGACCGGACAAGTAGACGCGCAATGGATAATGGTCATTGTAGTTAAATACTGCCCTGTTGGAAACTACAACTCCCTACTTCATTGTACCGTTCGGGCTTGATCTTATTTATCGCTAGAGAAACTGTGTAATGTGCGCATTGAGCTCCCAATTTTTTTTTTAACTATTCATGGAATACAAATCATTTTACCGACTTCAGTTAAGTTAACTGAATTGTACATATATTTTTTTACTAATATGTCCCTTTTTTATTTGCATGTCCTTCAAGTTCTCCTTGTAGTCAGATGTATCCAGATGTATTCTATTCTATACATTGAATACTTTATACATTACCCTGAACACATGCAGCAAATGAGGCTGACATTGACAACATCTGTGTGTGTTGGAATAGATCACTGCAATATAGACACCAACTGACATCAATGCTATTGTATGCCATGTGCATTAATTAAAATGCACACTAAGTGGGCCTGTCTCAGGGGACGTGCCATAATGGCGCAAACAATGCAATCTGATGTATGTAATTGTCTCAAAATCCTTCCATTAATCCTTGATTAAGCCAGCATCTGCTTGGCACCCCAACCCCCAACTCCCCGACTATGTTACGTTTGACTTCACAGGAAAACGGGGTTCAAGGGTGATGCTCTGTGTGTGTGTGTGTGTCTCCATCCACTAACCTTCAGTAAATGCTTCCCTCCTTGAGGCGCCCCCTCCACACCTCATCTCACCATCCTACCCATGGATTTGTTACCTGCTTATAGAGAAGCCCTGGCAGGGCGGGCGGGCGCGGGGCCACCCCTGTTGATCAGCTGAGTGCTATGCCCTGCGGCACCATCTGTCTGTGCCAAGCACCACTCCAGGGCTCTGTCGGCACATCTGTTGAGGAGAGCAGCTTAACTGACAAGTTATTTTAAAGATAGACACCCCCTCCTCCCAACTCCCGACACGCACACAGACACCAACACACATGCATGCACAGACACACAGACACAAAGACACACACACACATCTACACGTTCCCTACCTCCGCAGCCCCTCTTTTTACCCCAGGCAAAATATGTAAGTGTATCTGTCTGTGTATGGTCTGTGTGATTTCCCCCCTTGTGAAGAGGTTGTCTGCCTTTCAAGCATTCCTCTTTTCCACTTGTGAGCTAACACCTTCAAATGGAATCCCTTTACACACGCACAGAGCCCGCTTTCTAATTTGCCATTATTGGCGTTGTTCTATTGTAAACCATAAGAGATTAAACAATATGGAAATAATCATAAAAAATAACCTCATCCAGGAAAGTTCTCTCTCTCTCTCAAATCTTATTTCAATAAGTCTGGACAAATTCCAGAGGAATAAACTTTAAAAGAATGGGCCTAATGTTGCACTCTTGGATATTGAAACCAGAGGTCATAAACTATAAAGCTATTATTATTTTCCCTCCGTCTCTCCTCCTCTATTCCAATGACTGGAATCCTGCGTTTAGTTTGCGGTCTAAATGAATGTCGTCTGGATAAAGTTTTACATTTGAAAAGAAATTGCCTTCAGATGTTGGCCTGCTGCAAATGGATAGGGGTGGACGGGCCGTGTGGACGGGTGAGCGGATCATGCATGGTAATGTTGGGCCAGACAGCAGACCGCTCCTCCCTCTCCTTTCTCTCTCTCTGGTCTGAAGGGAGGGACACACTGCCAGCAGAGGAGACATTTTGCCTAGCTACCTAGACTACTTGCTTCGGCCAAACGCTATGCCATGCCACGGACGTTAGTTTCTTCTCCGCAATGAGTGTGGATCTAAGTTTCTACCCGACCCTTCACCGAAGCAGAACACATTCGGGGTCCAGAAACCGATGGGTTGATTGGTCCAGAAACCGATGGGTTGGGCCAGAGCCAGAACACACGTGGGTAAACCGTCATTGGTTAAGATACTCTGATTGGTTAGGCAATCCAATCGCTAATGACTTTGTTTTGTACTACTGTACGCCTCTCGTCACCACAAACTACTTCAATGATGGCAGTCTCAGACTAAAGTATATAGTGAACAACAGAGCAGCGGAAGAATTGTGTGTGAGTCGTCAGACTAGGAGACGTTAGCCTCATGTCACTGTGGCTGTGCTGCAGACTGTCTGAACTGAAGCCCTCCAGCTAGTAGTTTGTCCTTTTTTCCTTCTTCCTTCTCCATACTTTATGTGACAGCTAGACATCAAGCAGATGCTGGGGAAATGAGATGTTAGATGTCATCGCTACAGACCGTGGTTTTATTTTAATGACCCACCCTAGTCAGACATGTCATGTTGAATTTCCTTCTATTTGGGAACCCAGTGTTTTTGTAAAACAGTCTTTTTAAGAGTATTTGGCGGGAAAAATATATTTTTCCATGTTTTTTCTGGGTTAGAAACAGAGGTAAAATGGTCTGGATTTATTTGAACTGCATTCCACCATGATCCCTTGAATGTGTTTGCGTGATTCGCTATTGTGGCTGGTCATCATTTTGCTGTTAATGTAGTAATTTTAAACCAATTAACCTGATTTAGATTAAGAGGTTTTAACCTGAAGAATGTATACCGGTATATCATACCGTTCAGTTCACCCCTAACATATAGTTACAGGTTGGAGTTACAGTTGGGCTTTGTCACTGAGATCTATGGTAGCCTAATGGCCAGAGTACCTAGAGGAAGTGGATGTTTGATTTGAACAGGCCTTTGGTGTGTCTGTCTGGAGCAGCCTGTCTGACTGGACAGTATCTCTGCTTTCTGTCTCCAAGATGGATGGCCCAGTGTCCTTTTACCAAATCTCTCTTCATTCTTTTCTCTCTCTCTTATTTTCTCTCACTTTCTCTCTGTCGGAGGTGAAAGCATTATCATAATAATCAGACATTCCATTTAACAATCCACTCTCTCAAACTCATTTGTAAGTCTGTCCTGTTGGCCCAGTCTGCTCCGGTCCTCAGTCCTACCGGTGCTCCATGTGTTGTAATCCCTTAGCTCATCAGTCTCCCCTTACCACCAGGGTGGATTTGCTATTTACTGTTCCTCAGCTCACAGTGGTGGTACTAGGACAGGGACGGGCTGGCAGGCCTTGCATGGGGACGTGAGAATGAGCATGGCACAGGTCCCTGCCTGCCTCATCACCATCACGGCCCCTATGTTACCTGTGAATAACACGCCAGAGTCCAGGCCCAGCACATCGCCATATTGTGGGAGGGAGTTTGAGGAGGGAGGGAGGAGCGGTGAGGGGAGGCACAGGCTCGGCAGGCCCCGGCTCAGCCACCTCCATAGCAGGCAGGCCTCCCTTCCCTTCCGCTCTGCTCTGCAGGGAGGAGCGCGGGGCTACAAGATGGCAATCAAGCCTTGATTTGCCAACACATTTCTAATGATTAAAATGTAATTAGCACCAGCGAGCGCCTCCTCCCCAGCTAATTTCCATGCACACTGTGACAGGCAGGTGGTTGGCGGCGCCCGGGCCCCAGCAGCAGATGGAAGAGCAGGCAGCGGGAGAGGAAAAAAACATTTTGCCATGCGACTGTTTGCATCAGAAAACCATCAGGACGTGCAGCTTTACTCTGGGAGGGAGAAAAAAAAGAAGAGGAGCCCTTGACGGCGGCATATCAAATTGGCACCATCTGAGCTGACCCTGGCAATAGCTGCCATTATTCATGCTGCTATCCCACTAGCTTCCAAGCTGGCAGACAGGCAGGCAGGTGGGCAGACAGACAGACAGGCGAGTCGACGGGCAGTTTCTATTTATCCTTTATTTAACCAGGGAGTCCCTCAGCTTTAACCCCTTCAGTGATCCTGCAGGAAATGTGTCCCAGGCAGATAACCATCCCCAGTCCTCAGCTCCACTAGACCCTTAAAGGAAGCAGATATCAATGGTACTGTCATTAATTCCAGGGTCATGGACAGTGACCAGCAGCACCTGGTGATAGTACCAGACATGGGGATGGCATGGCACAATGATGCATCCATCCAGCTATATTGAAGAAGTTGACATTTGAGCAAATGTATTAGGTCAGGCTATTGTGAAATGTCTCTCTGAATGGTTGTTTATATTTCTTTGATTGACACAGCATCTGTATACATTTGAGAAACAGTGCATTTGGAACCAAATATTCCATGATTCCATATTATATGCCTAAATGTTATGTTTCTAAGTAGCTACAGTACAGAACATGGTGTGCATCTCTCTCACGCATCTCTGTTTGATGTGGTGGGCAAGACTCCTTATGACAATAGTTGTTTCTGTTTGGGAGTTTGGCAGAGCCAGACACAGAAAGACCCTGCTGTTGCGGAGCTAGCTGAACCATTTACCATTGAGGACATCTCTCCTCATGTTCCCTGTCTGTTCCCTGTCTCCTCTGTCTATTGGGTTAATATTATCTCAGCTGGAGTCTGGAGAGGCTTACGGACGCAGAATAGTTTTCTCCTACTCTGAGTCTGATATAAACAAAAGCCTTGATGCTTGGACACATTATAGGGAAATTTGTAAGTGCACTCAGCCAAAAGGAGGGGTAGAGGGTGGGGGTCGTGGAGGGGCGGTCGGGGCATTCAGAAGTGCTCCAGATACAGGCCAACATCAACAGCTCTTAGTGCTGAGGGTAATGTTTGACATTCCTCTGTTACTTAACCTAAACACTGAGGTCTGAGGTCTGCGTTGTACAGTATAATGTTGGGGCTGTGTAAATACCACTGGGCCTGGCTAGAGTATCGCTTTCTATGGCTGCTGCCTTCCTTCTCCCCCGTCTTCCTCAGAGGAGTAATGGTTTCCTTATTGTACATGACTGCATTAAATTACCCAGACTTCCTCAAGCTGCCTCAGCCTGTCTGAGAGCTAAGCACTGGGTTCTAAATGGCCCCATTGTTGTACTGTAGGTATATATTTTTTACATGCCTGTGTGTTTTACATATTAATGTCATCGTTTTTCTAGTTTCCCTTTCAAAATAGTTTTTGCAGTTTGTTCTCTTTTTTACAGTAGCATACTATACCTACTCATTTCCATGAGCACTCTGATTTAACACCTTATCAAATCCATCCAACCTCCAAATGTGCAACCATAATGGTACTGTAGTTGAGATATGTCATCCACATAATTCTTGGCTATCAGTGATATTATCTAGCCTAGGCTCCCTGCAGTGCCTCTGTTTTTCAACATCGGACTAAGTAATTGGAAAAGAACACAGTAGATTTGCCTATGATGGTGCTCCTCTCTCAGAGCCACACTGCATAACTGCATTTTAACGCACCATGATCACTAATCAGTGACTGACGACACCGACTTGTTTTTATGGTAGAAGTGTTTGTATCTTTTTAGCGTTATTATTATTGGTTGCTTTTCCCTGTGTAGTGCAGTGAGTGTGAGGGAGCGTGGCGTCTTGTGCTTAAAGGACGAACAAATTGCCTGCCCTTGCCTGTCAGTCTTGATCGCTGGCTTTCTTGCTTTGCTCATTATAAAGGTATTTCCATTTTATTGAGTTTTCTCATTTTTTCTTCTCCCACTCCCTTTGTAGCGCAGAGAAATTTGCATACCTCTATCCTCGGGGAAAAAAAGTAATGACAGCAATTGATTTGTATTTTCTCTTCCCCCTCTAGCTGTGTGAGTGTCTGGTGTAGTGGCACCTGCAGAAGCGACAGGCGCGGGGATGAGAAGCGAAAGAGAGCAGTTGATTAAATCATCATCAAGTCATACCGCTAGAAAGTCAATTCTGCTCGCCGTCTACAATGATATCCTTTTATCTTAAAGTAATGAGCTATGACACTTTTGCATCGGGTAATACGATGACTTCTATTAGCATGTTCCATTTGCTTCATAAGCAAGGGCAAGTCATTCCAGTCCTCTTCTATCTTGACAATCAAAGCAATTGGCTGCACAGACAGGCAGGGGAAAAATGGAAGGGGGGAAGAAAAGAAAGAAAGAAAGGCTGAGGGTGTTTTTTATGGATCACAACACAGTAGGAAAATGTATCTCCCCATTATTTGAACTACTCGCCTGCCTGCTCTGCTTAGAGACTGCAGAGACTAATGAGTCTTGGGGAACATTACTCTTGTCACAGTCTGAAGACTTAAACACATGGAAGTAGTTCAGACAGTAATACAGGCCCCTTTATTCACTTACTGGAATAAATATATACATGTAGATACTAGTGATGGGGGGAAAAGCCGATACAGTTACAGATCACAATATTATTTTGGACAACATTTTATTGGTACTATGACTCCAAGAAATGGTTAGCGTTAGCTAGCGCTAGACGGCTGTACCTGCTCAAAAACTCTGGTATTTTTCATCCTATAGCTTCTGTTCCATTTTCTTTTAAATAGTGAGCCAACATGTTTTAAGCACTTTTATTTCCATGACTGATCAAAACTCGTTTTTATTATGGCTCCCTCTTGTCTCTCTGCAGCAGACATATAGTGAGCAATATGTTTGGAACATCAAATCTCAATAAAATTGCAGTATCGAATCTCAATACATATACATCAATACAAGTATCGTGACAGTATAGTATCATGAAGTCCCTGGCAATTCCCCGGCCTAGTAGATACAGTTACAGTTAGCATGCATCATTTGTAGAACATGCATTGTTGTAGGTAATGACGTACATTAACTTTGTTTATGTTTCCAGCTGACAGGCTATGTAGTCTATATTTGGCTGTTGACTTGACTCTGTGCTCTGTGAATTAATTAACACAGGGGGAAAGGAAGGAGTGATGGAGGTAGATAAAGTGGGGGAAAGAGGGTGGGAGGTAGAGAACGGGAGAGAGTGTTAGAGGAGAGTGTTTTCTCAGTGTGTTTATTGCCTCTGCATAATTTATGAGGTGCTGACCATCAGGGCAGTTTGCTGGGGGCTGGCCCCTGGGGCCGTGTGGGACAGGCCGGTAAATTGCATGGCGTGCTCCTGCTGAGCACGCTGCGCAGCGCAGGCCCCTCTCCCTCTTCACTGTTCCAGTCAGCCAGGGGAATACAGGGCCAGAGGCCCAGCCTGCCTTTGAGCTCTACAAGGAACAGGGAGCAGGGAGCAGGGAGCAGGGCCCCGGCTCAGCAGAAAGGAAAAAATAGAGAGCACCAGGCTTAGGGAAGTCACCGTGGCCTGGCTCCCATGCGCTGTCAGTCAATCACCCCACACTGTGCTGGCACAACGGTAAACCCTCTGTGTTTTAATCGACACTAGCCCCTCCCCCCACACACACACACAGTGCCTTCTTCATTTCCGACTCCAGTGCCTCCCCGCTCCTCGGCCATATGCACAACTTCGAGGGCCGCCGGCCACCCAGCATCCCGCTAATTAGTTGATAAAGAATTAAGTGGACCTTGAAATTGAAATTGGGGAACGAAAACTGAAATCCAACTTTTTTTTCCCAAAAGGCACTCATTTTTTCCTGTTTCTCTGTTCTCTCCATCTTTCCATCCTGCCCCTATAACCATTTATATGGAGAATTTAGAATTTTTTGTTTTGAATGTTCATCAGACCGACCAGGTGCTTGCGTGAGATATTTTATGGACTGTTTGTTTCATATTCAGGTCCATGTCTCAGCTAAATAGTATAATGGAGTGGTCTAATGACATTGGCCCAACAGATCCACGGACCACGCTATCGCCATCGCAATGCACACTGCCATATTCCACCTGGACAAGAGGAATACCTATGTAAGAATGCTGTTCATCAACTACAGCTCAGCCTTCAACACCATAGAGCCATCCAAGCTCATCACTAAGCTCGGGGCCTTGGGTCTGAATCCCGCCATATGCAATTGGTTCCTGGACTTCCTGACGGGCCGGCCCCAGGTGTTGAAGGTGGACAACAACATCTCCGCCACGCTGATCCTCAACACAGGGGCCCCACAGGGGTGCATGCTCATCCCCCTCCTGCACACTGCCTTCCCTCCAGGAAATCTACAACACCTGGTTTCACAGGAAGGCCATCAAGGACCTCAGCCACCCGAACCAAAGCCTGTTTACTCCGCTACCATCCAGAAGGCGGAAACGCTACAAGTGCATCAAAGCTGGGACTGATAGACTGAAAAACAGCTTCTATCTCCAGGCCATCAGACTGTTAAATAGTCACCACTAGCCGGCCTCTGCCCAGTACCCTGACCTGAACCTTAGAGACTGCTGCCCTATGTACATAGTCATTGAACACTGGTCACTTTAATAATGTTAACATACTGTCTTACCCACTTCATATGTATATACTGTATTCTTGTGGTTGCTCATCCTATAGTACTGCTGTACACACCATTTCTATTCATATACTGCCCATACTGTCTATACACCATGATATATATATATATATATATATATATATATATATATATATATACACACACATATATATAGTACCAGTCAAAAGTCTGGACACCCTTACTCATTCCAGTGTCTACGTTGTTGAATAATAGTGAAGACATCAAAACTATGAAATAACACATATTGAATAATGTTGTAACCAAAGAAAGTGATTAAACCAATCAAAATTTTATATTTGAGATTCTTCAAAGTAGCCACCCTTTGCCTTGATGACAGCTTTGCACATTCAACAGGTGTGCCTTGTTAAAAGTTAATTTATGTAATTTCTTTCATTCATAATGCGTTTGAGCCAATCAGTTGTGTTGTGACAAGGTAGGGGTGTGTCAGGCTCTTGTGTAGCTGGTGCATAAAGTCAGGCGCAGGAGAACAGTACTGAGTGAGCAAAACACTTTACTCAAACAAATATACAAGCAAAGCAAAACGCAAAACGCATAAATACAAATACACATGCCAAACGCAAAACAGGCGAGGCATAAATGAAATGCACCAGCCGGAAAGAAATGGCTTAACAATAAACAATCACACACAAGGGCATGGGGGGAAAACATATGGTTAAATACACAACAGATAATGATGGGGAATGCAAACCAGCTGTGTGAAAAAGACTAGACAAATGGAAAATGAAAAGTAGATCGGTGATGATTAGAAGGCCGGTGAAGTCGACCGCCAAATGCCGCCCGAACGAGGAGGGGAACCGACTTCAGTCGGTCGTGACACTACCCCCTTGACGACGGCTCCAACAGTGTGCCGACACCCGGAGGGCGAGGGGCCTTCAGTACCTCGTGGAGTGGGAGAATGCGGTCCGGAGGAGAGGCACAGGGCGATCCGGCCGGCGACGGTGGAACTCCCGCAGAAGTTCAGGGTCCAATACATCCGCCGCCGGAACCCAGCACCTCTCTTGCGGACCGTACCCCTCCCACTCCACGAGGTACTGAAGGCCCCTCACCCGACGCCTCGAATCCAGGATGGAAAGGACGGAGTACGCCGGGCCCCCCTCGATGTCCAGAGGGGGCGGAGGAACCTCCTGCACCTCAGACTCCTGGAGCGGACCAACCACCTGAGGAGAGACACATGGAACGAAGGTTTAATATGGTAATTGGGGGGAAGCTGTAACCGGTAACCAACCTTGTTCACTCTCCTCAGGACTTTAAATGGCCCCACAAACCGCGGACCCAGCTTCCAGCAGGGCAGGCGGAGGGACGAATGTACCCCTGCCCCAGGGATTCGGAGACATATGTTTCCATAGCTGCCGTCTCTTCTTGCGACAGGGGATACACGTGACTCCTGGGAAGTGCAGCGTCTACCAGGAGATTTATCGCACAATCCTCCCGTCGATGTGGTGGTAATTGAGTCGCCTTCCATTTACAGAAGGCGAGAGCCAAATCGGCATATTCTGGGGGGATGTGCACGGTGGAGACCTGGTCTGGACTTTCCACCGTGGTAGCACCAACGGAAACTCCTACACACCTCCCCGAGCACTCATGCGACCACCCCGTGAGAGCCCTCTGTTGCCAGGAAATGGTGGGGTTATGACGAGCCAACCAAGGAAAGCCTAGTACCACGGGAAACGCAGGAGAATCAATGAGAAAGAGACTGATTCTCCCCTCGTGACCTCCCTGCGTCTCCATGAACAGGGAGATGGTGGCCTCCTTGATTATCCCGGACCCTAATGAGCGACTATCCAGAGCGTGAACCAGGAAAGGTCTAACCACAGGTATAATGGGGATCCCTAAACTAAGTGCTAACACTCTGTCGATAAAATTCCCAGCTGCGCCTCAATCGACTAGCGCCTTATACTGAGAATGCAGGGAAAACTCAGGGAAACAAACAGGTACAAACAGGTGAACAACAGAGGACTCTGGATGAGAGTGGTGCATACTCACCTGGGGTGACGCCAGAGAGTGCCCTGCCTGCTGCCTCGATTCCCAGAAGGACCAACCCGGCACCGACCGGCAGTGTGTCCTCTGCGGCCACAGATGGTGCACGTGAAGGCCCCTCCTCCAGCCTCCCTACGTGCAGCCCCTCCCAACTCCATGGGCACCGGAGCGGGAGTACTGGGAGATGGAACCGACAGCGCCCCCTCAGGACGTCCACGGGTAACCAGCAGGTTATCCAACCGGATGGACAGATCCACTAGTTGGTCAAAGTTGATGGTGGCATCCCTGCAGGCCAACTCCCGTTGGACGTCCTCGCGCAGGCTGCATCGATAATGGTCAATCAGGGCCCTGTCGTTCCTTCCGGCTCCGGCGGCCAAAGTCCGGAACTCCAGAGCGAACTCCTGTGCGCTCCTCGTCCCCTGCCTCAAATGAAAATGTCGTTCCCCCGCCGCTCTACCTTCAGGCGGATGGTCAAAGACGGCCCGGAAGCGACGGGTGAACTCCTCAAAGCGGTCCAACACCGCGTCTTCTTCTCCCCACACGGCGTTGGCCCACTCCAGAGCTCTCCCCGAGAGGCAGGAGACGAGGGCAGAGACTCTCTCCCTTCCTGAGGGAGCTGGGTGAACGGTAGCCAAGTATAGGTCCAGTTGTAAGAGGAACCCCTGGCACTGTATGGCCGTCCCATCATACTCCCTGGGAAGGGAGAGACGCATCCCACTGGAGCTGGATCCGGACGGGACGGGTAGAGGTAACCCCGGTTGCATTGGTCGAGGCGCTGGAGAGACTTCCTGTCTCTCCCAGCGGTCCATGGTCTGGGCAACGCGATCCATCAAGGCACAGAGATTATGTAACATAGCCGAGTGTTCCTGGACGCGTTCCTCGACTCCTCTGATCGCTGTACCTGCTCCTGCTGACTCCATGGTGGGTGTGTGATTCTGTCAGGCTCTTGTGTAGCTAGTGCATAAAGTCAGGCGCAGGAGAACCGTACTGAGTGAGAAAAACACTTTACTCAAACAAATATACAAGCAAAACGCTAAACGCATAAATACAAATACACATGCCAAACGCAAAACAGGCGAGGCATAAATGAAATGCACCAGCCGGAAAGAAACGGCTTAACAATAAACAATTACACACAAGGACATGGGGGAAAACAGATAGTTAAATACACAACAGATAATGATGGGGAATGCGAACCAAGTCAAGACAAATGGAAAATGAAAAGTAGATCAGTGATGATTAGAAGGCCGGTGCCACCCGAACGAGGAGGTCGTGACAGGGTGGTATACAGAAGATAACCCTATTTGGTAAAATACCAAATCCATATTATGGCAATAACAGCTCAAATAAGCAAAGAGAAAGGACAGTCTATCATTACTTTATGGTCAGTCAATCTAGAAAATTTCAAGAACTTTGAAAGCTTCTTCAAATGCAGTCGCAAAAACGATGAAGCGCTATGATGAAACTGGCTCTCATGAGGAAAGGAAGACCCAGAGTTACCTCTGCTGCAGAGGATAAGTTCATCAGAGTTACCAGCCTCAGAAATTGCAGCCCAAATAAATGCTTCACAGAGTTCAAGTAACAGACACATCTCAATATCAACTGTTCAGAGGAGACTGGGTGAATCAGGCCTTCATGGTCGAATTGCTGCAAAGAAACCACTACTAAAGTACACCAATAAGAGGAAGATACTTTCTTGGGCCAAGAAACACGCACAATGGACATTAGACCGGTGGAAATCTGTCCTTTGAAGTTTTTGGTTACAACCGCCTTGTCTTTGTGAGACGCAGAGTAGGTGAACGGATGATCTCTGCATGTGTGGTTCCCACCGTGAAGCATGGAGGAGGAGGTTTGATGGTGTGGTGGTGCTTTGCTGGTGACACTGTCCCCATCCAACCTGGTAGAGCTTGAGAGGATCTACAGAGAAGAGTGAGAGGAACTCCCCAAATACAGGTGTGCCAAGCTTGTAGCATCATACCCAAGAATGTGCTTCAACAATTTACTGAGTAAAGCGTCTGAATACTTATGTAAATGTGATATTTCCTTTTTTATTTGTAATAAATTTGCTACAATTTCTAAAAACCTGGGGGGAAAATGAGGGTGAAAAAACGATTAAATCCATTTTAGAATAAGGCTGTAATGTAACAAAATGTGGAAAAAGTCAAAGGGTCTGAATACTTTCTGAATGCACTGTATATTTACACTGTACATACAGTGCCTTCAGAAAGTATTCTCACCCCTTTACTTTTTCCAAATTTTGTTGTGTTACAGCCTGAATTTTTAAAATTGATTAAAATGAGATTTTGTGTCACTGATCAACACACAATAATGTCAAAGTGGAATTTTGTTTGTCGATTTCTTTTTTTTTTATTAATACAAAATTAAATGCTGAAATGTCTTCAGTCAATAAGTATTCAATAAGTTCAGGAGTAAAAATGTGCTTAACAAATCGCATAATAAGTTGCATGGAAGTTGCATGTTAAGAATAGTGGTTAACATGATTTTCGATTGACTACCCCATCTCTGTACCCCACCCATACACTTATCTGTAAGGTCCCTCAATCGTGAATTTCAAGCACAGATTCAACCAGAAAATACAGGGAGGTTTTTAAATACCTCTTTAAAAAGGGCACCGATTGGTAGATGTGTAAATAAATGCAGAAGCTGAATGCGCTTTTGAGCATGGTGAAGTTATTAATTACACTTTGGATGGTGTATCAATACACCCAGTATTCCAAAACATGCATCCTGTTTGCAACAAGGCACTAAAGTAATACTGCAGAAGAATTGACAAAGAAATTAACTTTTTTGTCCTGAGTACAAATATGCTTGGAGCATATCCAACACAACACATCACTGAGTACCACTCTTCATATTTTCAAGCATGGTGGTGGCTGCATCATGTTATGGATATGCTTGTCATCGGCAAGGACTAGGGAGTTTTTTGGGATAAAAAGAAAAGGAATACAGCTATAAGCACAGGCAAAATCCTAGAGGAAAACTTGGTTCAGTCTGCTTTCAAACAAACACTGGGCGACGAATTCACCTTTCAGCAGGCAATAACCAGGCCAAATCTGGGGCGGTAGGAAGCCTAGTAGTTAGAGCGTTGGGCTAGTAACCAAAAGGTTGCTAGATTGAATCCCCGAGCCGACAAGGTAAAAATCTGTTGTTCTGACAGTTAACCCACTGTTCCTAGGCTGTCATTGTAAATAAGAATGTGTTCTTAATTGACTTGCCTAGTTAAATGAAGGTTAAATAAAAATAAAAAATCTACACTGGAGTTGCTTACCAAGATGACATTGAATATTCCTGAGTGGCCTAGTTACAGTTTTTACTGAATTGGCATGGAAATCTATGGCAAGACTTGAAAATTAGTGTCTAGTACTGATCAACAATCAAGATCTTGAAGAAGTGTAAAAATAATGGGCAAATATTGCACAGGTGAGCAAAGATCTTAGACATCCCCAAAAAGACACAGCTGTAATGGCTGCCAAAGGTGCTTCTACAAAGTATTGACTCAGTGGTGTGATTACTTACGTAAATTAGATATTTCTGTATTTCATTTTCAATAAATTACCAAAAATGTCTAAAAACTTGTTTTCACTTTGTCTTTAATGGGGTAATGTGTATAGATCTGTGAATATATTGTTTTTATTCCATTTGGAATTCAGGCTGTAACACAACAAAATGTGGAAGAAGTTAAGGTTTATGGATACTTTTTGAAGGCACTGTATATATTTATATTCCAGACTCTGACATTGTTCATTCTGATAGTTCTTAATTAAAATGTTTGTAATTTGGGGATTTGTGTTTATTTTGTTGTGTTACTAGGTATTACTGCACTGTTGGAGCTAGAAGCACAAGCATTTTGCTGCACCTGCGTTAGCATCTGCAAATATATGTACACAACCAATACAATTTGATTTGAATTTGATGGAAATACTCATCTGTACTCAGTTCTCCATTAAAGACCTGATAAAATGTGTCGTGTGTCGAGGTAAATTAGATTCTGTACACTCACATTTAAATTAAAGCAAATAATAAGTAGGGCAAATTACAGGGTATATGCCTAGTTATTCTAACCATGTTTCTGTGTTCTCTTACAGTGTGACAGTGAGAGTGACCAGGAAGACAAGGTAAGACTCCATCTTAGTGTTTACCTTTCTCTACCAAGACATTCCTTTCTTCCTGCAATGCAAATCATTTTCATGTATCTTTCATCAATATGGTTTCAATGAGGATCAAATATTAGACTTTCTTTAAGAGTGTAAATTTCTATTTAATTAGAATTAAACATCTAGTTAATAACTGTGAGAGAGGCCTAATTAGCTGCACATTAATTATAAATGACTAAATGATGTGCGAAATCTAAATTGAACTGTTATGGCTTTAGATTACAGTTAAGTGGAGCTGCTATGGCTGTGTGCGTTTCCATTAGGGTTTATGCAGTATTTTCTAAAATCGTTTCTCACAGAAGCATTGTGTTTACAAGACATAAACAACGTGCTTCACTGTCTTCACCTCTAGTATAATAATAAAATAATAGTATAAAAAGTGTAATTCTTTAGTTCATATTCTTGAATTATTCTAAGTATTATTAGCCTCTCATCATACTGTATCGGAGTCTCTTATCTTAAACAGACTGCATTTTAATGTAACTTGGTCCAAAACCATGTGGCTCTGACTGGTCTGTATGCTGCACAGTTGGACCTTTGCCAGTGGCCTGAACATATTCACAGATAGTAGTCTCAGATCCTTCTGAGCAGCCGTATTTCCCAGGAACAGTAAACTTGCAACTGTAAATCCAGCAAAAGTGTGATGATTTAGAATACCATTTGTTGTTTGTTGTTTTGTTTAGTCGCTTCTGTAAATTGAGTCATTACTCTGCCGTCAATTCAAATTACCCCTGCTGCCGTGGCAATTCCTTTTGTTTCAGCAACACGTCGTAGCCTGTAATTCCCTTAGTGATTTTATTCATTCATCCCGGATCATGTTACAGTGGTGATGAACAGAGCTGAGCGCCACGCTGTACCTTTCTGTCATTGATTAATTGTGTATTAAAATGAATGAGTAAATAGGGGGGCTCTGACTGCCACGGTTCTCCTCTGTTACGGAGTAATTGAAGCTCAAGCTCCTCAGCATCATCCTCGTTACCCTGTAGTCACCACAGTCACTATCTGTCCCTGCCAGGCACCAGCCTCGCTCTCTCACTCTCTTTTCTTTCTTTCTCTCTCTCTCTCTCTCCAGCCACCACCAGGATCATTTGAATTCTGTGGATGTGTTCTACTTTAGAACACGGTTGTGGAGAGAAGGGGAAGGGGGGAGGGGGGGCACAGTCGTTTTAAAGGGTCAAATGTATTCAGATGAGGACAAACGTGGCTTTTTTTTCGTTTTCTTAAGAATCAGGAAATGGAAAAAGTGTTCCCAGGAGAAATCCCGTTCTGCCTGGTGTAGAGAGGCCTCTGCTGTGGTGACAGGAGCCGCAGGGGCTCTGATAAGAGCCAGCTTTTTGCCTCTCTCTTATTGTGTGTGTGTTCTTTTAATACATTCTGTCTCCAATGGACAGTCAACGCTGTCAGAAGACATGGATGTTCTCCTGGGTGCTCTTTACAAAGTGACCTGTTGGATGGGATTCCTCTAACATGACAATGGTATGTTGGCTGACAGATAGAAACCAGGGTCCTCACACACACGCACACACACTTGTCCATTATTAGCCCAATCTATCGGTCATTCCCTTTCTTCTCTATGACAGTGTCTCACATGCAGAGCCCTTTTAGAGTTAAGGCATTGATAGGGACAGGGTGTTCTCATCCTACTGTCACTTTAATAGACAATATCACTATACCATGATTACTGTAACTGTTAGAATGTTAAAGAAGTGTCTGTGATTCTGTGTCTGGTCTTAGGCTGAAGGAGATGGTACACTGTCTATAGCACTGTCATGTCTCTTTGTCCCTGTAATAGTGTCTGGTGGCCCATCTCATTGTTGCCCAGAGTGTTGCCGTTGAATGATATGTTCTGTCCTCTTTCATCAGGCAGAGTGGGATGGTCCATCTCGACTCAGGGCCTGCACCCGGGGTCCGTCCAGGGACTGCCGGTGGTTGATGAATTGGTGTCGGTATATGGCAGGGATCATCACTAGATTCAGCCGCTGGTCGATTTATTCTTGAGTGGATGGTTGGGGGGCCGTAGACTACAAATTGACCTCAAGAAGCCCAAACAGATATAATGTTTGACTTAAACAAAATAATTTCAAACCTTGCTTACAAGCGTATACGATCACGTGTGTCTCTCTATTATGTGTGGGAATACTTGGGAACAGATTTAATCAATTTAAATCACAGGAGCTGATCTCCTGGTGTTTTTACAGTGTTTTATGTCCTACAATGAAAATCCCCCAATTTTGTTGTTGTTGAAATGATAATTTTGGGGCTCAGAAAACTTGGGGGGCGAAATAAAACCACCTGCAGGCCAAATTCACTCCGCGGTCCGCCAGTTGGAGAACCCTGGTATATGGGATACGAGTGAGAGAAAAAGCTCATCCCAATGAGTCTCTTCTCAAAGCTTTGGCCGGCCTGGATGTTCCAATCCTGGAACACAAAGTGTGCTTGGCCCCGATTCCAGGTTCCTTTCTGGAAAAGCTAGACAGTCATTGATTGTGTTCCGGCTCTCTTTCCCTCCCCAGGCCAGGAAGCCCATGGGATCCAGGCTCAAATCTGATCCAGGATCAGGTGGTTATTTTTATTAGAGCTAACAGGTAGGAATGGGCTGTTCATTTGGAGCAGCTTGAGTCCCATTATTACAGCAGGATTACAGGCAGGAGTAGAGGATAGGAGAGGAGTTGCAGAGAGAGAGAGAGGGTAGGATTCCATCGCCTAAAGGTGCCTTTGATGTGGGCCGCCAATATCCAATAACATTCCCCCGTTTCATGGCGCAGTTAACGCCAACAGGTTTTTCACCATCTGAGAGCGTTTAAAGACTGATGAGGCTAAAGTGAATGTAAAATGGGCTCAGTCTAAAACTTTAATGTGCACGTGTTTATGTGCCCAGAACATCTTTCAGTGATTTAAGAAAAATATCCTGTGCTGCTCCTTGGGCGTGTGGACACAACGCATAGTTGCGTAAGCTTCAATTCCCTCAAATATATAGTTTTTATTTAAAAAATTTTTTAAATGCTTTTCATGAGAAATCTTTTGAAGCATTAGTTATAAGATGGAAATGACTGTTCCATGGAAATGACATAGTCACGAGCACCAGCCACTCTATCCAGACCAGACTAGCTAAATGCTTAAGTGGTTTTGCTGGTAAGTGGCACCTTAAACTGCCAGTCAAATTATTTGCAAAGAAATCTAGTGGTGTTCTAGTGCTTTTTACTAGACTAGTGCGTCAGCCTCCAGCCCTGAGTGACTGAAGACTACTTAGGCCTTTTATGCAGATGGCCTCTCTTTATGAAGAGTCCTCTCTTATCATTCAACAGTCTTCCACCTGGCGCAGAGCCTCTTTAACTAGACCACACCTTCGCTAAGTGTGTATTTATTCACCATCAGTCTATCAGCGTTTGGCCACTAAGCAGTAAATGCCATTTTGAAGCGGTTTGTGTCTTATTAACGACCTGGCATGGAAAAATGGTGTAATTTGCCGTAGTTGGAGGCAAGGGGAGGCTGTAAGTGGGTGCTTTAGTGGAGCCGCCATGGAGAGGACCTGTTTGTCCTTGACATCAAATAAAGATCTGAGCTGGTAATATATTTGCTGTTTCTCTTTTTTTATTGTATTGCAGTGTTTGCCCTCAGGCAATTACAGCAGATGTGTCGAGTTTCTCAATCATTCAACGAACAAACGGCGCTGTATATAAAAACGTTTTATCTTCTCTCCTTCACCCCTACTGCTGGGGAGCTGGATGAGTAATAAAAAGCAGAGAGCGACTTGTCAGTGTTAAAAGATTGTGTTTTGCCCCTCCAAAGGAAGAGTATAGTGTTTACAGGCTTGAGTGGGTGCTCGCTAGGCCGAGGCTGAGGCTGATTGCACTAGAGTACCCTGTCAGACCATGATTTGTCATGTACTCTATCATCCTTGTCACTCCGCAGAGCGTTGTCATAGGTAACGAATTTGTACCCCCCCCTCACACTCCCTCTCCCCCTTCTCCCATATTTGTACCCAGTCCATGTAGGAAATTTGTATTTACTTTGGGGGAGTGTAATTTGTTCCTCATGGATAATATGACCCTTAGCGGAGTCGGATCATGGGTTAGTTGAAGTGATATTTTCCGGTAATGGTAGTCGTACATCATGGCTGTCAGGCTGGGTTAGGAGGCGAGCACATTATAGCTCCATTTTAGCACTGCAGGCATCTGGGATTATTTTCCATAACCAAGTATGACATGACCGCTTTGCGGAGTGCATTACATTTTTACTAGCTTTTTCTCCTCCCTCTGCAACTTCTGTGACTTTTCCCCAGGGGGGAGGAGGGGGCTCAGAGCTGCCACTGTGATGGATACTCTGGAGTCCCAGCAGCCCCTGCCCAGCTTAACCAATGTCACAGACCTACACAGGTCCCCTCCATCCCACTATGGACAAATCCACACTCCCTCCGAGACTGACCACAGCAGCCTGCTCCCTAGCCCACACAGACACCCACACACACGGAACACACTAAGCAACACAGAGAAAAAGATAAAGGGAGCGAGGGAGAGGGAAAGAGCAGGCTTTTTTTCAATAACAAAAAGCTATGAAATGAGTTACCATGGATGTGAGGAATATAAATATGATTGTGTCTTGACATTTGTCCCTCTGAGCAATTTTCGCTTAAGACGGTGAATCAGAAAAACAGCCCTGACAGATAGAGAACATTCAGACAGCAACACCCCTTCCTCCTTCAATCCCTATTTCATCCAATCTTCACTTTCACGGACAGAAATTGTCCTCAGACATGGCAGAGAAGACAATGAAAACAGCGGTTAATACAAACAATTTTTTTGTCCCTCCCAGGCAAGGTCAGCAGTGTAAATGCTACCTCTTGCCATTGACAAATGGTCGCACCCCTGTCTGGTAATCAGCCAGGTCCCAGAGGTGGCCGAGCAGGCGGAGCTCATTAGTGCGGCTCCAATTAATATTAAGACCCGAGTCCTTTGCCGAGCGCTGCACTGACGGCAGGCCAGGGGTGAGGGGAGCAGAGGAAAGAGGAGGGGGCGATGGTTGGATGGGGATGGACTGACGCTGGCTGGTTGACGGATAGCCAGGTCAGCATGCTCTTTCTCTCCACACAGTCCCAGCAGGCAGACACACACCCAGCTGTACATAATGACAAGGCAGAGCATTGGGCCATGAGAGGGAAGGTCAGCATGCCCTTAGGAGAGTGTTACCCTTCTCCCACTGACAGGCTGATAATTAAACACAACCAGCGTAATCAACTGACTACATTAGTCTATTTTATTAACTAGTTGCATGGTGATGACATGAGGCTAAATATCAGAGCAGTAAAACCGTTTTTTCACAATTTATTTTCCTTATAGGTATATGGCCCATTTTAGTAGTTAATATAAAACTAGCATGTAAGGGTATTTTATGTACACTTACCATTCCAGTATATTGTGGGCAGCTTCTCCACAGATATGTTTCTATGACCCTGTACAGATCTGTATAACACTGGGGTGGTAGCTGTTTTGAATCTCTAGCCATTGTCTCTCCTTTGGTCACTGAATGACCCTGTGCGCCCTGGTCAAAAGTAGTGCACTATATAGGGAACAGGGTGCCATTTTAGACACAGGCCGAGTCCCCAGTCTCTAGTTCCTAGTCACTAGTCTTCTCCCCCAGAAGGCATATCCTCATTCTGTCATTCTGTCACAGTACATCTCCCTGTGCTAACACTCAACATCTAGTTGGGGACAATTATCAACATGTCACTAATGTCCACTCAGCAGCAGCACCCATGCCATACACCCGAAGCACTTACACTACAGACCTTAGTAAATACATAGTGATAAAAGTGACAACCTGGTCACTCGTTGGAAAGGTTAGAGACAAAGATTGCCATGGCCGGGAAATGTTGTTGTTGTTGTGTGTTGTTGTTGATAGTGATTTTGCAATGCCCAAGCTGATTTCTCAGATTCCATTACCAAACAACCAATGTCTCTCCTCTCCTCTCTTCTCTCCATTAGAATGCTATGTCGAAAACAGATTGATTTTAACATCCATAAGGGCATTGGTTATATTTCTTTGCTATGAAATTATCCACTTGTGCCTTTGATAGCTGTGAACGTCCAGTTTGGGTGTCGAAACATTGCCTATGTAAGAGGTTGACTGCAGCCTGGCTATGTGATATTATACAAGGCCTGTGTTAGCTCTCCAGAGCCTTTGACCTCACCATTCATTTATTCCCAACAATAAAAGGTAATAATGTACACGTTTGAATACGGACAAGGTTGGCAAGTCCTTGAAATTGAATGAAGGGAGAATACTCAGTAGTGAATGTTTCAGTGGCAACAATTCAATTCCCAATGCAGAAGGAGAACAGGCAATGGAAAATAATTCAATCAGCAACAAAAACCATAAATACACAATTTGAATGAGATAGTCTATCCTGTGGAAAGAAAACCATTTCCATCTTTCCTGACCTGGAAAAGAAAAACATCCCTGGCAAATTATGGATATATATCACCGCTTTTGTGAGATCTGCTGCATACAGGAAGGCTTTGCTATGGAAACAAAACCCTAAGACCAGAAAAATGGAACATGGATGTATAAATGTATGCATTGTGGCAGATTTTTTCCACAGCTCAAATGCTACTGAACACAATATCATGTTGAGTATAAGCTATTGGTTGGGTCTTTTCTATTGCAAATTATTTTACATGGATGAATGTGTTGGCAATTTACAGTAAATGTCTACTATATGTCCTCAGTTCTGATCTTATTTATTTGATTAGCACCGACACAAATGTTATTAAATCAAATCAAATTGTATAATTAATATGATTCACCAATTTGAGAACAACTTTCTATAATAAACCCCTACAGTGGCATTGATCAGACATACAGTAGGACTCAAACAAACATAGGGAGCAGCAAAGAGAATCTGATTGCATCCCAAATAGCACCCTATTCCCTTTGTAGTCCACTACAGTTGACCAGATATATTTGGTTGGATCAAGACTAGGCCGTGGGCCATGCCCTCCTCAGATGTCTTTCCTCATCTATATCCTCATCGATATTTATGACAGAGCGTTGTCTGTTACCAGCCTTTAAAAATGCATGTACTCAGACCTTGGGTTCAAACCACAGTCTCTGGAAACCCGCTCTTTAGGAAAAAAACACTATTGTTGTTATGCAGGACTCTTTCCATGGAGCCAGTCTTCTGTTCTCTCTCTCTCTCTTTCTCTCTCTCTCTCGCTTGACCTCTAGCTCCTGTGCTCGTTCTCTTGCTCTCTCCCTCTCCGTCTGTGTCTGTCTGTCTCTCTCTCTCTCCCTCTCTACATCCCCTCTCTCTCCCTGCCTGCTGAGAGTGATTTCTCAGACACTCCCAAGGTTAAACTTTCTCTGTGTGTGCAGCGGATGGCGGAGGATGTCAGTCAAGGCCCTGCTCAACTACGCAGAAGCCCCCTGGCGACCGTCCAGTCACTCGCACACAAACCTCTGCCAACTCATTGCCCTTTTGTCAAGCCAACAATTCCTGCATGTGCTCACTACGAATTGACTGCTTTTTTTTCTCCTTTCATCCCTCGGCCTGACCATTCGGCGGTGCCCCACATTTTAAATTTTTTATATAAATATATCTTATATAATTCATAGGTTAGGTTTAAAAGGTCCTTAAAAGTGTACATTTTACTGTTTAAAAAATATATTGTTCAAAGCTGTTCAGTTCCCTACTACTCTGCCAGCAGCAGCTCTGCGTGCTCGGCCTGCCGCTCAGTGCTTGGATTGCATTACCAGTTTTTACGCTGAGGGAGTTCCATTAAGGGCACTGGGCTATGGCCCGTGACATGAACGGGCAAAAGTGATGATATCATGACACAAGGCGAGACCCAGATGCAGATACAGGAGGCAGATGGTTGGAGTCTAATGTTTAATAATCCAGAAGGAGTAGGCAAGAGAATAGTCGTGGACAGGCAAAATGTCAAAACCAGATCAGAGTCCAGGAGGTACAGAGTGGCAAAAAGGCTTGTGGTCAAGGCAGGCAGAATGGTCAGGCAGGCGGGTACAGAGTTCAGAACAGGCAAGGGTCAAAACCGGGAGGACTAGAAAAAAGGAGAATAGCAAAAGCAGGAGTACGGGAAAACCGCTGGTTGACTTGGAACATACAAGACAAACTGGCACAGAGAGACAGGAAACACAGGGATAAATACACTGGGGAAAACAAGCGACACCTGGAGGGGGTGGAGACAATAACGAGGACAGGTGAAACAGATTAGGGTGTGACAGATGAGGGAGGAGAGCCCTTCTCAAATTGAACAGTGATCTGCGCCATTCAGTCATCCTGTCAACAAGGCATCGTTCAGGCATATACAGCAAAATTATGTTCTAATTTTCACACTAGTTTTCATTGGGAAGACGTATAAATACTTTTTATCAAAAGTAAACACTTTTGCAAGTGAAAATCCATCATTGCTTGCTAATGGGGGGACTGCACCAATGTGATTGCAGGATTTCATCACATGATTTTCACGGCACAATGTTAAGTGGACCGTCCTTGTGCAGTGAAATTAACGCCCAGAAGATATGCTCTATCAGGTGGCGCCAAAGAGCAAATTGCAATGGACTTGTAAATTCATTATCATAACAGTCATTGGGAGCCTGGGACCTGATAAACCGGACATCCACATTCATCAACAGTCAAAGGACAGAGGGATACACTAGCTATAACCTTCTTGCAGACCTGGTAGGAGAAAAAAAAGCATGGCTCTGTGCCCAGTTCGCAACATTGTTTTTTGTTTCCCTTGCCGTTCATCAGATGCTAGCTAGTGGACACCAGCTATCGGCAAGGTAACTACCGGTAGCTTGCTATCTCGCGTGACATTTTCACATCTAACTAAAGTTAACTGGCGAGCTTATCATGCTGTGTGACATTGTGCAAGCTATCCCCAGTTAGATAATTTGTTTTCACGCTCGTGAGCTGGCTACTCGTTCTAAATAGTTGGTAATCAAAACAGTGGCAGCATGTGCAGCTGTGATGTTTCTGTTTTTACATGCAAAAGTGAAATAGGTGTATTTATGCTGTTATTCAAATGCACAGGTCACTTTAGATATCTTCCCTAAGAAACAACTTAATTTGCACCACCACCTCCCGCCGCTACCCGGGTATGTCTTTGCCTCTGGAACCTGTGTGAAATGTCTAGTTAGCGGTGAGCGCTAGTGGCATTGCAATTGGTGACGTCACTCGCTCTGAGAACTTGAAGTAGTTGTTTCCGGGCCTCCCAAGTGGTGAAGTGGTCTAAGGCACTGCATTGCAGTGCTAGCTGTGCCACTAGAGATTCTGGATTCGAGTCCAGGCTCTGTCGCAGCTGGCCGCAACTGGGAGAACCATGGGGCGTCGCACAATTGGCCCAGTGTCGTCCAGGTTAGAGGAGGGTTTGGCTGGCAGACATGGTCGCCAGGTGCACATTGGTGCTTTTGGCTTCCGGGTTAGGTGGGCATTGTGTCAAGAAGCAGTGCGGCTTGGTTGGGTTGTGTTTCGGAGGACGTACGGCTCTTGACCTTTGCCTCTCCTGAGTCCGTACGGGAGTTGCAGCGATGAGACAAGACTGTAACTACCAATTGGATACCATGAAATTGGGGAGAAATAGTGGTAAGAAAATACATAAAAGAAGTAGTTGTTTCCCTTTTGGAGCAATAGGCAACGATGCTTTATGGAGGCAGATGTTGATGTGTTCAGAGTGTCCATGATTCAAACCCAGGTTTTGGCAAGGAGAGGGACAGAAGCAATACTGTTACACCTCCCCTGTACGTCCCTGTTCCTGCCTCGACCAACGCTTGCTTGTTAGAGCCACATAATTAGGTGGCTTTGCTGCTTTGCTGCCTTGTCGTGGCGACGCGACAGGGTCAAAGAAGCATGTCCAACCCCTGTCCTGATTGGTCCTCAGCGATTTGTTGACAATGCGCGTCGCATGTTGGGCTCTAGTTAGCTGTTGAAGACATAGACGGCCCAGGGGAAATTAAATAAAAATCCCCAGCTTCATGGGTAGGCTGTCCTCCTCCTATGGGAGCCATTTTGGATTTTATTAAGTCAAGCCATTGTCTGCCTTTATGAGGCCACTGCACTGTGCTAGAGCCAACCAGGCACCAGCTAACTGCTTTTAAATAAGAGATTTGACTTTTGGGCTGTGGCACACAGCAGCAGCAGCACTTCAGTGAATTGTTATTGAAAATTGCCCTTTGAATATTGCGATCTTGGTTTGTATTGTAATTAAATAATCTTTAGCTAACAATTTTATTTAGAATAGCTTGCTAATGTAACACCTGTGTTGATCTGGTTGAGACGCAGTTTGTTATCAGTTTCCTGTCATGGCGTCTCTCCACAGACGTGTCTCTAAGCACCTACGGCCTGATCATTCCCCTTAGCTAGCTACCTTGCAGGCCCTACATACTGGACAGGAATTGATGGGCCCCTGCATGTGCAAATGAAGTGATAAGAGGTCTCACCCGGATTACACAGAGTCTAAGTGGTTCTGAAGAAGCTTTATGGAGATGAATGAATTCATGAGGTCGGTTGACAGTTCCTTAAAAAGCAATATAATAAGGAATAAATCACATGGTTAGCATGTTGTGCCTCCATAATGATTTCAGATTAAAGGGACAGGGAGGTTGACACACAGGGAGACTCCTGAGAAGTAATAGGACCACATCACTAGAGAGCTGTTGTAACTGATCATGTTTATAGTTCTCTGCTTTGCATTAATCTAATATTTTAAAACAGGTACAGTAGCAGAAGATTAGCAAAATGTACATTAGCAGAACATTAACAATGTCAGAAAATACTGTGCTTCTTTTGTATATGTATCCAGTTCAGTGGGTAAGACTGTCTTTGATTGGCTTTACTCTGGGAGCGGGCTCATCCCAGAAATGATCCCATTGATCAATCTTGCTGTCATTAATAATGCAGGTCAGGATATGTTGTATTGCAATGGGCCTCAGGGACCATTCTAAAGATATCAATTTGCTGTAGAGCTTTGGTCTTAAAGCTTCACCTGTAGTTTGATATGTTGTATGGCAATGGGCCTCATTTTTTTTATTTTACCTTTATTTAACTTGGCAAGTCAGTTAAGAACAAATTCTTATTTTCAATGACGGCCTAGGAACAGTGGGTTAACTGCCTTGTTCAGGGGCAGAACGACAGAATTTTTACTTGTCAGCTCTGGGATTCGAGTCCAACGCTCTAACCACTAGGCTACCTGCCACCCCATTTGCTGTAGAGCTTTTACTCACCAATGCACAGTAACAACACTGTATGGTAGAGACGTAGTAACTTAGTTGTAGTCACGATCTGTTTACCTATAAGCACAAACCTAGATATGTTTTGGGGTTATTACATATGTATTAACTTATTTCCGGATATCTTCTGAACTACCCACAGTGCACTATTGAACAAGGCAGTTAACCCACTGTTCCCCTGTAGGCCGTCATTGTAAATAAAAATAAAAATCTTAACTGACTTGCCTAGTTAAATAAAGTTAAAAAAATATATTCATATGGAGGATCTACTCTGTGCTACCGAGTTCATATGGCAGCTCAGTACTGTAGTTATCTCAAGCTGGATAAGGTTAGCCACACCTCATGCTCTTCACGGACTTTGTGGCTGGGTTATCTTGTGGGAACCCGTGAGCACGGCAGGCTCTGTTGCCTTCTTGCCATGGGCTCAAAACAAAAGAGAAAATCGTACCTCCTTGCTCTAATTCTGTAGAACCTCATCTGTTCTCCTTTTTGTTTTGGAAACTTTTCGGCATGTTTTCTGTGAAGTAGGTTACAGGAATTTTGCTGCTTTTTCCACCTTGGCTTAGTCCTTGCGCGCTAGCTGACTGACATCTCTTTTGGATTTTTCTCACTATATACAGTGAGGGGAAAAAAGTATTTGATCCCCTGCTGATTTTGTACTTTTGCCCACTGTCAAAGAAATGATCAGTCTATAATTTTAATGGTAGGTTTATTTGAACAGTGAGAGACAGAATAACAAAAAAAATATCCAGAAAAACGCATGTGAAAAATGTTATAAATTCATTTGCATTTTAATGAGGGAAATAAGTATTTGACCCCCTCTCAATCAGAAAGATTTCTGTCTCCCAGGTGTCTTTTATACAGGTAACGAGCTGAGATTAGTAGCACACTCTTGTCAGAGTCGGTACAGCCACCCGGTTTCTTCATACATCGCGCCGACAGAAACAAACATCTCTTTGGTAAGAGAGGGCACTTCACGTTCTCAGGAAGCTATGCAGTATTTTGTTTTTTTTATGTATTACTTCTTACATTGTTACCCCGGAAAATCTTAAGTTTTATTACATACACCCGGGGGGAACTATTGGATATAAGAGCAACGTCAACTAACCAACATTACGACCAGGAATACGACTTTCCCGAAGCGGATCCTCTATTTGGTCCACCAACCAGGACAATAGACTGGATCCCAGCCGGCGACCCAAAACAACGGCGGCACAGGAGAAGGGGCAGACGGGGCGGTGTTCTGGTCAGGCTCCGTAGACGGGCACATCGCGCACCGCTCCCAATGTCCAGTCTCTGGACAACGAGGTAGATGAAATCCGAGCAAGGGTTGCCTTCCAGAGAGACCTCAGCGACTGCAATGTTCTTTGCTTCACGGAAACATGGCTCACTCAGAACACGTTATCAGAGTCGGTACAGCCGCATGGTTTCTTCACACATCGCGCCGACAGAAACAAACATCTATCTGGTAAGAAGAAGGGTGGGGGTGTATGCCGTATGATTAACGAGTTGTGGTGTGATCATAACAACATACAGGAACTCAAGTCCTTTTGTTCACCTGACATAGAATTCCTTACAATCAAATGCCGACCGCATTATCCACCAAGAGAATTCTCCTCGATTATAATCACAGTCGCATATATCCCTCCTCAAGCTGACACATCGACGGCACTGAAAGAAATTCTATGTAAACTGGAAACCACATATACTGAGGCTGCATTCATTGTGGCCGGGGATTTTAACAAGGGTAATTTGAAAACAAGGCTCCCTAAATTTTATCAGTATATCGAATGTGCGACCAAGGCTGGCAAAATCCTGGATCATTGTTATAACTTCCGTGGCGCATACAAGGCCATTCTCCGCCCTCCTTTCGGCAAGTCTGACCAAGACTCCATTTTGTTGCTCCCAGCCTACAGACAGAAACTAAAACAGGAAACGCCCGTGCTCAGGTCTGTTCAACCCTGGTCCGACCAATCTGATTTCACGCTTCAAGATTGCTTCGAGCATGTGGACTGGGATATGTTCCGGATAGCATCAGACAACATTGATGTATACGTTGATTCAGTGAGCGAGTTTATTAGCAAGTGCATCGGTGATGTTGTACCCATAGCAACTAATCAAACAAGCTAAGAGTCAATATAGAGACAAAGTAGAGTCACAATTCAACGGCTCAGACACAAGAGGAATCTGGCAGGGTCTACAGTCAATCACGGACTACAAAACGAAAACCAGCCCCGTATTGGACCACGATGTCCTGCTCCCAGACAAACTAAACAACTTCTTTGCTCGCTTTGAGGACAGTGCAGTGCCACCGACACGGCCCGCTACCAAAACCTGCGGGCTCACCTTCACCACAGCCAACATGAATAAAACATTTAAGCGTGTTAACCCTCACAGGGCTGCTGGCCCAGATGGCATCCCTGGCCGTGTCCTCAGAGCATGCGCAGACCAGCTGGCTGGTGTGTTTACAGACATATTTAATCAAACCTTATCCCAGTCTGCTGTTCCCACATTCTTCAAGAGGGCCACCATTGTTCCTGAAAGCTAAGGTAACTGAGCTAAATGACTATCGCCTCATAGCACTCACTTCCGTCATCATGAAGTGCTTTGAGAGACTAGTCAAGGATCATATCACCTCCATCCTACCAGACACCCTAGACCCACTCCAATTTGCTTACTGTCCCAATAGGTTCACACTGCACACTGCCCTAACCCATCTGGACAAGAGGAATACCTATGTAAGAATGTTGTTCATCGACTACAGCTCAGCATTTAACACCATAGTACCCTCCAAACTCGTCATTAAGCTCGAGACCCTGTGTCTCGACCCCGCCCTGTGCAACTGGGTTCTGGACTTTCTGACGGGCCGGCCCCAGGTGGTGAAGGAAGGAAACAACATCTCCACTTTGCTGATCCTCAACACTGGGGCCCCACAAGGGTGTGTTCTCAGCCCTCTCCTGTACTCCCTGTTCACCCATGACTGCGTGGCCAAGCACGCTTTCAACTCAATCATCAGGTTTGCAGACGACACTACAGTAGTAGGCTTGATTACCAACAACGACGAGACGGCCTACAGGGAGGAGGTGAGGGCCCTCGGAGTGTGGTGTCAAGAAAATAACTTCTCACTCAACGTCAACAAAACAAACAAAGGAGATGATAGTGGACTTCAGGAAACAGCAGAGGGAGCACCCCCATCCACATTGTGGGACAGTTGTGGAGAAGGTGAAAAGTTTAAGTTCCTCGGCGTACACATCAAGGACAAACGGTCCACCCAACAGGGGAGTAGATACAGTATCACATGGAAGAAAAATAACTTCAATACCAACATACAGGATATAGAAATATAATTTCCCTCACCTCAGTTAAAGCTCCTATTGAGATGTATGACAACCAAGGTTTGACGTGAAAAGGGTTTTGCCTTCAATGGAGAGTGGTTTCATAATTGTACTGTGACAGCCTTGCTTGTATTTCTACATAATAAGACATGTTTTGTTTTCTTGATAAAAGGTCCAGACTCTATGCCCCTCAAATACAACTCTGGACCCCGAAGCCAGTTCCACTGCATTTGTTCATTGTTCCCCTCTAATCAGGGACTGATTTAGACCTGGGACACCAGGTGTGTGCAATGAATTATCAGGTAGAACGAAAACCAGCAGGCTCCGGACCTCGTAGGGTAAGTGTTGAGTACCCCTGCTCTATGCTGTCTGTTTAATCATGCTTCATTTATTTGCTCCTATTAAAATCTCCTCAGACACCTGACTCTCAGATACAGATGCACAAGTCGTTATCAAATTGGAACCATACGTGAAAATGTCAGGCTAGCTCGTTGATGCAGTATGATATGTCTCACAGTCACAACACATTGAGTCTATGGTCCATTAAACATGGGCTGGACTTAACGGTCGGTGTGTCAGCCGAGACGTTCCACAGTCACTCACTGTTGCCCTGTGGCCATGCAGCCAGTCCTACTACTGTATATATTCTCAGATTGTTAGGAAAACCCACAAAATAATTGGTGGAAAATGCAGATGCTTTTCTCCCCTGTTCATTGGGGAACAGATGTGTTCTGAATGCCAAGTAGAGGTGATTCACACAGCCTCTACCATTAATGATATTTATGTTTGGTTCTCCATAAAATGGAGGAGAGGAAGAGAGAAAACATTTCAGTGAGAGAACAAATAAAATATGAGGATGGAATTTTAGTTGGCCTTGCATTGAGGGGTATTATGTGATTTACTATATGTGATTCCTACCCAGACACCAATTTCATGATGTCTATCAGTGCCATGCACACTGTTCATCCCTCTTTTTATCCCTTGTTTCTCTCCCTCTTCCGTCGTCCTCCCTTCCTTGCTTCTGTATCCTCTCTTTCTGCCTCCTACACAAACACACGCGCGCACGAGCACACACGCGTTTTGTTCTTCTATCTAAAATGTATTTCCATTCAAAATCCTATTGGCCCTAACCCCTAAACCTAACCCTAAATATAACCCCAGCTTAAAATAGCCTTTGTCCTCATGGGGACGTGGGAAATGTCCGCACAAGGGAAAGTCTTCCTTGTTTTACTATCCTTGTGGGAACTTTGGGGGATATTAGGTCCCCACAAGTATAGAAGAACCCCCCACACACACACACACAGTTCTAAATAACAAAGCGAAAGATGTGCCCTTTGGTGGTGAGAGATAGCTCATTACCTATGAGCGACCTTCCATCTGCACTCATGGTTGCTCTGGGAGCCATTACGATTATGATGGAAATCTCACAAGCCATTACTGGGAAGCGAGCGGCAGAGCACAGGGCTCACTGCAGACACGCTAATGGACTCATTTGTAATTGGGAGAGAGGGAAATGACTTCGCTAGCTAGCAGTGGCTTTGTTTGATGGAGTATGGCGGGTGAGCATGCTAGATTTGACAAATGAACGAACTGGGGTTCTCGCCGTCGTCTCTGTGTGTGCGAGTCACACGGGCTGTTCTTCTTATTCCCCCAACACAAAAGCACACACATACATTCACACACACACACACACACACACACACATCATCATCTACCTAGGGGCATAGGGCTGGTGGGGTGGTGGGGATGATGCTGCTGCTGTCACCTCTAAAACCCTCCTGTGATTGTGGGGACATTCTTTTAAGGCCCTCTTTTAAGGCCCTCAACATAGACACATGCAGTAAGCAATTCCATTATAACTATGGAACAGAAATATGCTACTAGGCTGTTGTGTTGCAATGGTATTTCAGGTTGTCTGGGTGGCTGGTAGCCTAGTGGTTAGAGCGTTGGGCCAATAACTGAAAGGTTGCTAGATCAAATCCCCGAGTTGACAAGGTAAAAATCTGTTGTCTGCCCCTGAACAAGGCAGTTAATCCACTGTTCCTAGGCCATAAATGTAAATAAGAATTTGCTCTTAACTGACTTGCCTAGTTAAATAAATGTTAAATAAAAAAAGTAGCTTTCATTTTTCACTTCAAATTACATTTTCTCTGTGGTTTGCCACGAACAACAGTCGGGATTTGCTCATTATGGAGTGATGCTATGTTATCAATGTGCACATTATGTTATCAATATGCACATTAGCGTGGTAATTAAGCAATAAGGCATGAGGGGGTGTGGTATATGGCTAATATACCAGCGGCTAAGGCCTGTTCTTAAGCACGACGCAACGCGGAGTGTCTGGATACAGTACTTAGCTGTGGTATATTGGCAAACCTCCAAGATGCCTTATTGCTATTATAAAATAAATGTTTTGTCATACCCGTTGTATACAGTCTGATATACCATGGCTTTCAGCCAATCAGCATTCAGGGCTTGAACCAAGTTATAACAGAAACAAGACTTAACTGAAAATATTTCACATCACCTCTTTTAGTATAGGCAGGAACATGCATCAACCCTTTTGCTGTAGAAAATTACAAATATTATACTGGACATTTCAAACATGGCCGGCAGGACTTAACCTGACAGGGATGAATCAAAGAAAAAGAGAAAGGAGGGAGAGCGAGAGAGAGAGAGAGAGAGAGAAAGGAGGGAGAGAGAGAGAGAGAGAGAGAGAGAGAAAGGGAGGGATAGAGAGAGAGAGGGAGGGAGAGAGAGAGAGAGAGAGAGAAAGGGAGGGATAGAGAGAGAGAGGGAGGAAGAGAGAGAGAGGAGGAGGCTAATAAGATAGCCCTCTCTGTGCAGCCAGTGTGATTTATAGATTCATTTGTGTTGTGCTTGTTTAGGAAACTGCTCTGCATTATTCCTAGTTCCAGAGAAGAAGGGCGGAGAGAGAGAGGACATTAGCTGGTTAACCCGGTGTTAATTGTATTTATTTTATGCATTACATTATTTTAATGGCCATTGGTAGCAGGGCCAAGCCTTTCTCTGCTCCACTGCTAGGGGGAAAAACACATTGTTTACTACAGGCAGCAAGCTCCTATAGATCTACATAGGGAACAGAACAGGTGTGGCCCCAGCATTATTATTAAATTAGGTGTGTTACAGGTAAACATTCCAGAACGCTTTACTGTTCAGAAGACGAGGAAGGTAATTGGTTATGGAACGCCAGATGGACAACTTTTGTCCGTCCCAATTTATTATTTATTTGTTTTAGTGTGGCAGCTGTTGGGAGGTGAGGCGACCACAGCATATTGTGTGTGTGTGTGCTTGTGTGTTCTTGCTAGGTGTGTGTGTGTGTGTGTGTATCTTGCGTGTGTGCGATTATTATTTATTTCTGTGAACATGGCCCGTAGCAGTGTAAAATAGGGTGATACACCTCTCTCTCACTCTATCCTTCTCCCTCTGTTTCTCTGGGGATAGGCTGTCATGCAGAGAGCGGGGAGGGGGGAGCAGCATATGACTGCTGTAGTGTGTGGTGCTGACAGACAGGTCTTATAATCGCTGCAGCTCTTCACTACAAGCTTGATTAACGCTGACAGCTCTGATTGCTGATAAAAGAGGGAACATTAAAGAAAACAGAGGAGCTTGGCTCAGTCGGCGCGCAACGCTACTGTTTCTCCTCCTCCCGTTACCCCACCCCCTCCTCCCACGCCGCGCCGGGTGTCAAAGCTGTCAAACAGGGGATGTGACATCACAAGGTTCCGCAGGCAGACTGGAGGCTCATTCACATCAGTAGAAGCTTGTGCCTTGTGTCAGGCGTCCCCCCGGCAACTAGTGATCCATCTACCCTCCATCTAGCCTTCTTCTCCTTCTTCTCATCCACATCAAGATGACTCTTCTGGTGCTGCAGAGACGAGAAAAAACAGAGCAGAATGTTTCTCCATCTTGTTAACTGACAGCATCATTTGTTAAAGTGTTGTCCTAGAAATCTGAGAAAGTGCAAATGGTTTGGGATTGGCAGAGTGGAAATTGGCAACAAAAGTGTTGTGAATTATGGAGTTTGGATGGGGTTGTGGATCTAGCTAGCTACCGCATTACTTTGGATTCGACAACCCTCTGAGGTGTCACTGAAAAACCATGGAGGAGTACTCAATTAAAACACAGAGGAGATTCTGTGGCTTCATTTACATATAGTTCTGCTTTGCCCATTTTTTTTATGTGTGCACTTTTGTGTTTGTCTGAACGTCTGAAGTTCAAGGAAATAATAGGCCTGCACAAGCTACTGCCATCCCATCTCTCATCCTGTCCACACCAGACGCTGGCTCCTCCCCCCTTCCCTCCCCCCATGGTGAAACTCTCCTCACGTCTCTCTGGTGTCTCTGGGGTAAATCTCCATCTCAGAGATCTGGCGGGCAGTCAGCTCATTTGGCCAGAGAGAGAGAGGGAGAGCCTGGTTTGGCAAAGCCACGCTTTTGATTCTCTTTTCATTTATTCGAACTGATCTGCTGTGATTAAGAGCTCCGTGTCTCGTTATTCTCTTTTTTGGAAGAGTGGAGCGGAGAGCTGCTGCTTTTTGCCAAAATATGTGAATAATTAGAGACCCAGGCAGGCGTGGGCTGTGCCAAAGCGACGGGAAGCATTCGCTCTCCTTATTAGATTCACTTAAACGCTGTTGTAAATCATGGCTGCCAGTGGGGCTCTGCCAGTGGGGTTCTGCCAAGCCAATGCAGGCTCATGCCCACAGCCCCACACTCTCTCTGGAAGCTTCCACTATGACCGCCAAGTCAAGTCGGGAGGGAGGGAGGGAGGGAGGGAGGGAGAAAAGTGCTGAGAGCAGAGCGGCAAAGAACCAACCAACGCATATTTTACAACGCATATTTGTTTTATGTTATGGTGCGTAATATCAATAAAAGATTGTATGAACAGTTTGGGGATTTCATCCCCAATCCGGATTAATGTGAGATGGACGAATGAAGCTGAGACAAAGCTTTGAGAGACTTTCAGTGTTCAGAGGCCGTCATATATACTCTACAATCTCCCCAAACTGTTATTTTCAAAAGAAGTAAGTAGTGATGACTTCAACTTCAAGGCATGGGAGATGTTGATTAATTCCAGGACTGAGGCCCTTTATTTTCTCTCTCTGTCTGTTTTGTCAATCAAGATCTATTATTCCAGACATACTCAACGTCCCATTGACGTGTTTAGAACATCCCATTGACGTGTTTAGAATGTGTCAGATCAGCGCTGAAGTGATTATTATCCCTAAAAGCCACCTGCTTGAATGAGTGCCATTATAGAAAGAGTTGAGCCTGAGTGCTGTTCCCAATGTTCTGACAAATGTTTGATTATAGAGAGAGGGACATGAGAGAGAAAGAGAGACGGAAGCAGACAAAGGTTGCTGAGAGGAAAAGCGAGACTGAAAGATCAGCGATGGCCTTCAAAACAAAAATACATCAGAAAGATCAATCAGACCCTGGATTCAACACATTGTCAGGGAACAGGAGCAACAAATCAAAACACATTGTTCCACATGGGGATAATGGGGATCTCTCAGCCAATGACAAGTTTCCGCTATGTTCAACATGTTGACAAAGTGCCGCCACCGCTCTGGATCATGCACGACACGTTCCCCCTGTCAGCACCTCTCATACTCATGACAAGCCAGCTGTGATTCTAGGTCTTTTTTTTGTTTTTTTGTTGTTGTCCTGAGTAACATACTGTACATGTCATCACCCTGTCTCATATTGTAAAGGTCACTAGGCTGGGTTGGACCGGTTGGGGTGGGTGAGGTTATTGGGGAAGTATGTTTGATGGGGCCCAGGGTGGGGTGGTTGTGGCCAGGTCAGTGGGTGGTGCTGTTGGGGGCATTATGGAGGAGGAGGGTCCCGAACGGCCCCTTAACCACGCACTGCTGGCTCTGCTCCACCGCGCCTGTCTCTATTCACCCTTAAATAAACCCAGCGGCAGAGCCCTGGGAAGACCTGTGGCTGGGGGGCAGGCGGATGGGGCGAGGGGGTGGTCGGGGGACGGTAGGGTAGGGGAAGGCGATTTAAATGGTTGTGCCACAGGGGGAAGATGTATGGCACCCAGCCAGCCCGGGCGGCGCAGCGCGGCATGGTGGAGGGGAGCAGTAGAAAACAGTGGTCCAGACTAATGATCCACAGCTTGATCGTTATGCCCCCCACAGAAAGGATTGAAGCGAGCTGCAGTCCCCAGGAAATCAATTCCCAGGAAGAGCCTGAGTCCTAGCTGTAAATCATGGAAGTGCAGAACGAAGGGAGGGAAGGAGGGAAGAAAGGGAGGGAGGCGGTGGGATGAAAGAGGAAGGTAGTGGATGGATGGAGGGGATGGATGGAGGGATGGAGGAAGTGAAAGAGAGAACACTCTTTTGATCATAAACCCTGAAGGCAAAATGACTTGTGGTTGTCCTCACTGAAGGTGCCCAATGATGTGGCTGTTCCAGCTCCCTGGCTGCCCCTCCCTACCCCTCCCTCAACCCCCAAGTCCCCCTGTGTGACGGCTCCATCGGAGGCTACTACGGCATGGCGCGGTGCGGTAGGGTTTGGAGGGTGTTCTCAGATTGATTAATCTCCTTGGGCAGGGCCCCATCAATCCTAATATGGCTCTAATGAAATCGTTGGGTGTTGGGGGAGAGGCGGGGGGTCATAAGTCACTTTAGAAACATATCATGATAAAGAAGGCATTGATCACGGGGACCAGAAGGATGACGGATGCCGGAGCTCTCCAGGAAAACAGCCAAAACAATAGAGGAGGGGAGGTGCTCAGATGCTATCAGTCAGGCACAGCACACCACTATCTTAGGGAGAGACTTGGATGCATTTATTTTGTTGATTCTTGCAATGTTTTTTTGTTATTCAGATGGATGTTGACATACGTATCTGCATACTTAGAATATGGCTGAAGATTGTTAAGGTAAACAAACATAGGGAGATGGGTGCTAAGATGGCTGACAATGGAGCTGTTTTTTGTGCCACACATTCTGATTGATACACACGCACACACACACTGAGACCATTGCGTTGACCATTAGTCAGGCCACTACTAAATGATGCATCTCCTCCTGTTTTTAGCCATGGCGGCTGGCTACTGCTGCGGTGGTGGTATTGGCTGCGGCGATAACAAGTGAAAGTAGTTCCTTTTTCCTCACTCATTCTCACTTCATTATGCAGGCAGCCTCCTGACGGTATCTGACAGAATGTGCTATCTGCAACCCCCAGCTGCAGTCCCTCTCTGTATCGCCCAATCGCTGGCGGCTTAACCCTAATGATGCCTGCCTGCCTGGCTGGCCAGGGATGCATGGAGTAGGGTGGAAATTCTGCTATTTTCTGGATAGAGAGAGGGGCCAGGAATTCTATATAGAGAAAGAGGCCAGGCATACCCTGCTGTTGATGTTGGCTCTGTTGGTAGTGACACTAGAGGGGTATAGTCAGTACTGTACTGGATGGCAGGGTGTTGGCATCACTGCAGCGTCAGTTAAACAAATGCCAAAGCTGTAATGTTGTAGTAAGGATATTTTGGGTAGCAGCAATGGTGGCGGTGGATGTGGTAGAAGTCTGTATTCAAACATGGAATAATTTACGTAATGTAGTGGCATTAAGTGGAATTGGTGTGCATCCAAGGACAATCTGCAGTGTGTGTGTACAGTAGTTACATGAAGACCATTCTATAGCACCATTCTCCTCTTTTGCTCTGTAGTGTTTATTTTTTATTTAGCCTTTATTTAAACAGTTGAGTCCTTTAAGAACAAATTCTTATTTCCAATGACAGCCTGGCAAAGTGAAGGGAATGTTGGCACTGGGATGTGCTCACTTCTCTAGCAGCAGAGAAGCCTGAGTGTTTGTGTGTTTTGGCTCCACACAGCAGCATTATTGTCCTCCTCATAAATACATTATGTGCCTTAGCACAGCTCTAGGATCAGTCTTTGGAGAGGCCCCAGAGAGCCTTAAATTAGCTTAAGAAAAAACAAACAAACAAACAAGCGGCTTTAAGGGTGAAGCCTCAGAAAGCTGCAGGTCTGGAGCACCAGGCATGATGCATAGCTAATTATGTAGGTTAATATCACAGGAGGATATTTATCTGGGTTAAGCTCCACTTTGGAGAATTGGAAGTGAAGACACTGGTTGCCTTCAATATGGTATCCTATTCCCTATGTAGTGCACTACTTTTAACCAAAGCACTATATAGGGAATATAGGGTGCCATTTCGGGACCATCCTCTGAGTTGTGGACACTATCAATCAACAAAGACCATGCCAATATGTGACTCGTTTTTTGGAAACTAGGTGTATGTCACACGCCACTACTTCACAGGAGAGGCATTTGAATGTAAGTTCTTTGGCAGAAATGCCTTCTGGAACACGTGAACTTTCATGTTCCTTGATAACAAACTTGTTAAATTACGAGCCAAGTTGATTTAGCTATTGAAAAAGTCAGGAACCTCCCCGCTAGCCATTGGCTGAGATAATGGATGGGCTGGACATGCCGAGAGATGAGATCAGATTGGTCTGCCATGTAGCACGCTTCTGTCTATAATATGAGCTGCTCAGTATGTGTAGGTAATCCTTTCTAATGCAGCTTTTTTGAAAGGCTGTTGTATAAATCACCTGTCTCCGGAATACATCTTCAAACTAAGGGCAACTATGGCATCCGTGACAGAGAGTGAGAGGCGTTTATGGGTAAGAGAGTCTAGCTAGCTACATTTTCAGATATTATACATTTCTAATTTTGTCAAAGTTGTTTTCTTTGCAAGTTAAAGCGTACTGTTAGCTAGTTAGCTAACATTAGCTGGCTGGCTCGCTAGCTAACGTTACGTGTATGACCTGTGTAGTAATATTATTCGTATCTCAGAGCCATTTGCATTGCTAGTTATCGCTTAATGTTAGCTAGTTAGCTAACATTGAACCTAGTTGGTTAGCTTTAGCTACCTGTAGATTCATGTAGGGTAGTAACGTTATGAGTTGGGATTATGGTTCATTGTTTAGCTAGCTAACTAGCTACTAAACAAAAGACTCCAGTATGCAAGTAACCATTTCACTGTACCGTTTACACCTTCTGTATCCTGTGCATGTGACAAATAAACTTAGATTTTATTTGATATAGTGTGTGTTTATCAGAGACGGTAATGTGAAGAACAACATGACCTATATCAAAGTCAAATTAGGATCTAACGTTAGGCCAACGAGACATTGTCCAAGATCTAAAATTCTCCAGTAGAATGCCCTACTTTTATTTCGTCACACTCACAACTGTAAGCTGTTTTCTGTAATTAGCTCACCATTACAATAACTTGTAAATAATGATCTTGTTGTGAGTTTATTTTCCTGTAGTAATGAATACAACTTAAGATTAAGATGTTGTCAGCTATATGATATGGTCATTATTTGAACTGGACTGAACAATAGAATGTTCATGATTTCACTGCGACAACTGTATACAGACATGTCGCTAGACGTAGTATTAACCAGTCTTAATTCTTAAAATCTTTGGTTGTTTAGTACACTACCGTACTCACTCTGTTTAGCACATGACCTCACATGTGAATCCTTAAAGAGATGGGTGGAGGTAAGGCTTAAGAAAGTGTGAATGATGCTGAATGGGTGTAGACAAAGAAGAGCTCTCCAGTAGGTGTACCAAAACATTCAAGGGCCATTTTCACAAAAGTGGGGTTACAAATGTATCAACTTTCAAAGCAGAATTACTTTCCCATTGTTCCTCAACTGTAGTGTATGAGATACAATTTATTTTCTATCTCTGAGTCTCCACTTTTATCCAAGGTAAAAAACACAATTTCAAATTTTGCTACAATAAGACTGAATCGAGCTGGTCGACTTATATTTTTATAGATAATCATCACCAAGAATAATAATGTCACTAAATAATGTGCATGACTCCCTGTCAAAATAAAGGTTGAATAAAATAAAATGGAGTATTCCTAATTATTTCATATTCTAACAATGTCATCAGTTGTCATTTAAAGTGATCAGTGACTCACAATGCGTACAGCCAACAACAAAACCTAAACAAACAAAAATACCACCATTGCTCCTCCTAAACTGTGTTTGCAGGCCTTGTTTAAACAGACGTATTATTATTTAATTTTTATTTAACTAGGCAAGTCAGTTAAGAACAAATTCTTATTTACAATGACTGCCTACCCCAGCCAAACCCGAACGACGCTGGGCCAATTGTGCGCCGCCTTATGGGATTCCCAATCACGGCCGGATGTGATTCAGCCTGGATGCAGTGCCTTAGACCGCTGCGCCACTCGGGAGCCCTTATTATAGGCACATTCAATAGTAATAACCATGATAACAATAAAAAACATCATCATAATGCAAATAAACATACAGTGGTGTATTATTCTCCTAAGTGGATAGCAGCAGATAGATAAAGGAATATATTGGTTTGGTAGCATAATAGGACTGAGATTCTCCAGTGACAGTCAGTAATGGCCCTTGTCTCTCTCAGTAACTGTCAGGTGTTCTGAGGCCGCCTCAGCCCAGACTGGAGTTTATGTTTTTTTCATGTCTGCTTTTGATTCTTACTCCCCGAGGTTTTAAAAAAAGTGGTAGATTGTTAGTGACAATCAGACGCTCTGGCCCTTTTGAGCAGGGGGTTTGATTTAATCGCCAGGGTGTCTGTCATTTGTTATTCCAGAGCGAGCAGTGTGGCTGTGTCTGCCTGCCTGAATGGTTGGCTGGCCGCCCCCAGTTAGTGAGGCCTGGGCCTGATCAAGCAACGCCTCGCTACCAGCAGCAAGCAGCACTCCCTCCCTCCCCGACATCTCTCCCTCTCTCCTTCCTCTCATTCTTCAATTCTTTGGGGGTTATATCTAAATCCTCAGTACAAATGCAGTGTTTCTCCTCTCCCAGTGGGGCCCATTACTGCCTGTGGGGCATTACAAATCATTAATAGTGCTGTCAGAAAGAGCGAGGGAGCAGGGAGAGGAGGAGGAGGGGGGAGCAGCAGTGGTAGTGAGTTGCTTAGCTGCTCATAAATGGGAAATTAATACATCTGCTTCCTTAATGCTGGCTCGTGTTTGATGTTTGTTAGCTGGCAACTTTAATGATGTAGGTTTGAGCCGACGGGGCGCTTGACTAAATTTGATTCCTCCAATTAAGTAGTCAGAGTTCTTTTCTTTCGGGAGAAAAAAAGGAATAGGGGAGAGAGAAAAAATTAAAAACGCTCCCTAATTATGGTCTCCAAACCTTCAGTTTTGTGGTTCTTGCTTTGCTTTTTGCTGTCTCTATCAGTCTCTCTCTCTATCTTCCCCCTTTCTCTCTCTCTAGCATCCCACTCTCCCGCCTCCTCTTCTGTCAGAGCTTGATTGCGGGGACATGTTCATCAGCCTTGGCCTTTGTAAAAACGTTGTTTACCGTTCACTAATCAAGGGGAAATATTTTAATCAGCACCCGCCACTGTCTTAATCATTAACATTAGCAAGCCATGTATGTTAATTGCTATATAGAGCAAGGTGATGATTGTCAATCTTAAGTGCAAATGATGAAATTACCACCATCGAGGTTCCAGACATGAGCAAATGTATTCTAATCACAGCCTTGGATGCCGAGCTAGCTACCGTGAAGGAAATATGAAAGGTAGCTACTGTAGAAAGAGGATATTTGTTCCTGACATATTCCTTTACATAACATAGACTAGACAATGGGACTTGCTTTAAGCACTTGAAAAAGGCGTGAAAACGAGTCTGTGTTTTTGTAGCTAACAGTTACTACTTTGCGTGAGATGTATTTTTAGATTATCATACATATCTGTTTTACCGTTTAGAAATCAAAGCACTTCATGTATCTAGTCCTCCCATTTGAGGAAGACATAAGTATTTGAACAAATTCACTTATAGTGTATTAAAGTAGTCAAAAGTTTAGTATGACTACATCAAGTGTAACACGTTGCGCTGAGAGTCGGGAAGCAAGATCAGGGAGTGAGTGTTTTAATAAATAAATGAAACAATAAACACGTAACACAAACAACGCACCGACATGAAAACAGAGTCAATAACACCTGAGGAAAGAACCAAGTGGAGTGACAGATATAGGGAAGATAATTAAGGAGGTGATGGAGTCCAGGTGAGTGTCATGAGGCGCAGGTGCGCGAGATGATGGTGACAGGTGTGCGGGATAATCAGCAGCCTGATGACCTAGAGGCTGGAGAGGGAGTATATGTGACATCAAGCTTGTGACACTACAAACTCATTGGATGCATTTGCACTTTGTTTTGGTTGTGTTTTGACAATAGGGAGTGGGGAGTGTATGCAATGCAAATTAGATCCTATAGTAATCAGAGTAATGATTTGGGATGCAGATCACTTACAGTAGGAACTACATGGATAAAACCGCTCCAGTCCAGTACTGTGTATGTTTCTAATATCGTAGAGGACGATGGTACGATACAGGGAAGCAATCGGTCGCTCTTCCCTTTGACTCTCAGTGTAGATGGAAGAGTAGACATTTGAACATGTATTATCAGTCGAGCTGAAATAGAAGAGTAAATCAGCTCAGCTTACTGGTCCTCAGAAGAATGACTCATCTTCAAACAATCTCATTCCAAGCCTGCTAGGTCCAGACCAGCAATCCTTCACCCCCCCACGCCCCGGCGTGTTCCAGGACCTACCTAACTCATTAGTGTGGGCTCCTTTATGAATGTTTTGTCAGTGTTTTAATGGTGATTTGACGTGATTGAGGGAAGGAATACAAGCAGCAAAGAGACGGATGAGTGTGTCTGTGGAGCTTCCCTGAGCTTGGCCAATGTTTACTGTACACACACCTACCTGGGATGCCAGTTTATCACTTAACTGCCGTTGACATTAGCTTACTTAGCACGGCTCCCTGGTCACGTGTGTGTGTGTGTGTGTGTGTGTGTGTGTGTGTGTGTGTGTGTGTGTGTGTGTGTGTGTGTGTGTGTGTGTGTGTGTGTGTGTGTGTGTGTGTGTGTGCCAGCCAAGGTTTCCGTTTGACATTTGACCAGCAGCATTTTCATTTACCGGACATTTCAGAAATTTAACGGACACATATGCATTGGGTGCATAACCTGATTAGGGCGTCCAGCCACTGTGCCTAGAGTGACAGAAATCATCTTAACACAACATGCAACTCAAGGATGCAACGGAGTGAGTCCTTCTTACCGAATTCTGATGCGCACTTTAGAGATGTAAGAATAACTGTCCACATTTACTATTCCTCAGCCAACAAGACGAGTAACGAACAACAAAATCACTAACCTTGTCAATCTACTATCCCCCATAGTAGAAAAGTTGACCCATTCTGTCGGTCAGCTTGTCATTCTGTTTGAGAAAGAAATAGCTTATTCCAAACAGACAGTTGTGGAACGATAAATCCCAAATTCATAAAACTAGTACATACAAAAAACCTGAGGCTGATGCAACAGATCAGAACGTTTAGCTTAAAATGTTGATAAACTATTATTTATTCACATTATAAGCACAGTAATGCGCACATGGCAGTAGGCTATGTGCAAGCGGTTTCATGTGACAGAGATGAAAATATTCGTTAGAAATTTAGAAAGATGGGAGAATTAAAGATGCTCAACTAGCATGGGTTGCTAGTATGACTAGGATTGTGCAGCTTTTATTGGACAATGAAAGAAAGTTGATTTGAAAACCAATACAAGATGAGAGAAATAGGCTACTTGTTTCAATGGCATATGGAAGTCTTAATTGCCTCCACATTTATAGAAACCGTTATAGTGTGTTAACATTACAGACGGTCTGGGGCGATCAGTGGTAGTGTGTACAGTTAAGTCACTGTCCAGCTGGCTCTCGCCTTCACACATTCAATAATTCACAGTGAACAATCGTCATATACAGCTACTGTTCCATAGAAATGTATGTGCCCAGTGCAGATGGAGGTATGGAGCACAGAACTAGAACAAGATTCTATTTTTATGGTATGGAGGCATGTCGAACTTCTCGTGGATTTCCTAAAATGTGCACCTAAGTGTTTCTCAAGTTCAGGCCTCAGGCTCTGCTGACCAGGGTAATAATACTGTAGCCTACTAAGCATCTTTATTCCTCCTTCCTCCTCTTTTCTCTGAGCCATTTGCATACCTAACCAATCCATTCTATGGGTTGTATCTATAACAATAGGTGAAATCAAGTTGAATTTATGCTAATAATATTTTTTAGCTCAATGATTTAAGCCTTTTTTTCCTTTATAGTCCAAAAAGAAAGCAATAGTCTTGCTAAAGGTCTTTGGTGTGGTAATATTAATGTTATGGTGATGAAATATTGGAAGTTGGCTACTCTATAACATTTTGATTACAGTGGCTTGAGAAAGTATTCACCCCCCTTGGCATTTTTCCTATTTTGTTGCCTTACAACCTGGAATTAAAATAGATTTTTTGGGGGGGTTTGTATCATTGGATTTACACAACATGCCTACCACTTTGAAAATGCTAAATATTTTTTATTGTGAAACAAACAAGAAATAAGACAAAAAAACTTGGCGTGCGTAACTACCCCCTGACTCTGGCCAATCTTCTGTAAAGCCCAGCTCTGTGGAGTGTACAGCTTAGTGGTCCTATGGACAGATAACCCTGAAGGAGCTGCAAAGAGATTGGATTATCTTTGGTGTCTTTGTTGCCTCTCTGATTAATGCCCTCCTTGCCTGGTCCATGAGTTTTGTTGGGCGGCCCTCTCTTGGCAGGTTTGTTGTGATACCATATTCTTTCCATTTTTTTATCATGGATTTAATGGTGCTCCGTGGGATGTTCAAAGTTTCTGATATTTTTTTATAACCCAACCCTGATCTGTACTTCTCCACAACTTTGTCCCTGACCTGTTTGGAGAGCTCCTTGGTCTTCATGCCACTTGCTTGGTGGTACAGTGGTGTTACAGACTCTGGGGCCTTTCAGAACAGGTGTATATATACACTGAGATCATGTGACAGATCATGTGACACTTAAATTGCACACGGGTGGACTTTATTTAACTCATTATGTGACTTCTGAAGGTACCTGGTTGCACCAGATCTTATTTAGGGGCTTCATAGCAAAGGGGGTGAATACATATGCACACACCACTTTTCTATTTATTTTGAATTTCTTGACACAAGTAATTTTTTTAATTTCACTTCACCAATTTGGACTATTTTGTGTATGTCCAAATAAAAAATTACAGGTTGTAATGCAACAAAATAGGAAAAATGCCAATGGGGGGTGAATACTTTTGCAAGGCACTGTACATCAACAATACAAGTCAAGAATGTCTCCAAACTCTCAGGTAAACAAACAACACTGATTATATCAGGCTGTTAAATAGTCAGCACTACCCTGCCCGGAACTTAGTCACTGTTGCTAGCCGGCTACCACCCGGTACTCTACCCGGCACTTTAGAGACTTCTGCCCTTTGTGCATTGAACACTGGTCACTTTAATAATGTTTACATACTGTCTTACCCACTTCATATGTATATACTGTATTCTAGTCAAGGCTCATCCTATATAACTACTGCTGTCCATAATGTCTATACACACCATCATATACATACTGTATATATTTATATTCCGGACTCTGACATTGCTTGTTCTAATATTTCTTAGTTGTTTTGTATTGCTCGGTATTACTGCACTGTTGGAGTTAGCAACATAAGCATTTCGCCCAACAAAACCTGCGATAACATCTGCAAAATATATGTATTCGGCCAAGAATATTTAATTTTATTTATTTCAGAGACGGACACATAATTGAAACATCTGTAACATATTAGACAAGTCAAGTGATTGTTTGTGGGTATGAGAGGACATGTTGAAACCCAGGGAGGGAATAAACTGTGTGTGGCGTGTAGCAGATGCATAGCCCGCATACATAGCTAATGCAAATTAGTATGACTTTAAAATGTTAATGGGAACAGAGAGAGAGAGAGAGAGAGAGAGAGAGAGAGAGAGAGAGAGAGAGAGAGAGAGAGAGAGAGAGAGAGAGAGAGAGAGAGAGAGAGAGAGAGAGAGAGAGAGAGAGAGAGAGAGAGAGAGAGAGAGAGAGAGAGAGAGAGAGAGAGAGAGAGAGAGAGAGAGAGAGAGAGAGAGAGAGAGAGAGAGAGAGAGAGAGAGAGAGAGAGAGAGAGAGAGAGAGAGAGAGAGAGAGAGAGACCCACTCCGATCACAGATGCTTCTTTAGTAGCGTTGCAAGCCTTGAGCACTTCTAAAACAAGCTTTTTTCCCCGCTCGCTTTGTAGGCTCAACACACAGGATAGGAGAAGACGTTTTATTTGTTTACCGATCGCAATAACTAGCTATTCAACATCTGTCCCTTTACCCGTCCCTGTCCTCCCGGGTCGGCGGCGCCTACAGACACAGCAGGACATTGCCTCCCACCATGCAGCACTGTGTACCATGCTATGCTGCCATCTGCTAGGACCTGTTGGCTTGTTTGTTTTCTCAAGCAAACAGCAGATCACTTCTTTCCTGTTCCTGCTTTTTACCATATGCCACGGCCTGGTGTATCAGAGCGAGGCATGTATATTAATGAAGTTAATCAAAGACACGCACACAAACATCTGCCACCAGGGGAATTTAGGAAAACAATCACCCCGTAAGTTGATTCACCCCTTCCCCTCATAAGTAACACCTAAACAAGTAACAAATAACAAATATAAGTAGCAAATATAAACTGTTATGCCTACAATTAGGCATCTTCGGACCCAACCAACAGTGTTCTGCAGCCTTAAATCATAGACAGCTGGGTTACTGTCTGAACACATGATACACAAATGATTGTTTCAACAGTAAATGAAAAAATATATAAATCCAAAAAAAGAAACAAAATACACTGAGTGCACAAAACATTAAGAACATCTTCCTAATATTGAACAGAACAGCCTCAATTTGTCAGGGCAATAGACTCTTCAATATTGACTCCAATGCTTCCCACAATTGTATCAGGTTGGCTGGATGTCCTTTGGGTGGTGGACCATTCTTGATACACACGGCAGCGTTGCAGTTCTTGACACACTCAAACCGGTGCGCCTGGCATCTACTACCATGCCCCTTTCAAAGGCACTTAAACCTTTTGTCTTGCCCATTCACCCTCTGAATGGCACACACACACAATCCATGTCTCAATTGTCTCAAGGCTTAAAAATCCTTTAACCTTTCTCCTCCCCTTCATCTACACTGATTGAAGTGGATTTAACAAGTGACTCAATAAGGTATCATAGCTTTCACCTGGATTCACTTGGTCAGTACATTTTTTGTACACTCAGTGTATGTGTCAACCCTGAAGATGCCCCCCAAAGCCCAGAACTATAATAGCAGTGAGAGTATATCTAGTCCACCAAATACCACCAGCACAGCTAAATAATACATCCACTGCAGATGGCAGACTGCCTGCCCTGTTTGTTTAAAGGCTGCTAATGTCCCCCGAGCCCTTCAGGTGTTTACTGTGCTCCTGACCCAATCCAAAATGGAGGTCTGGTCTCTCAGAGCCATGCTGTGAACTCATCACTGTGTGACGAGACTGGAGAACAGCACAGCACATCCCTGCTTCGGGTTGCTAGTAAACACAGTTGGTCAGTATGCCATTGATTGGTTGATTTAGGACAACTGAAGCCATTCATTTTCATGGATCTTTTAATTAATTGAATGTGTGATGATACAGTATATGACAGGTGGCACAAATTAGGGCTGTTCAGTAATCCAGACATTATTTTAATACCAACAGTAGTTCTGAATCGGGATTTGGATCCCTAGAAATATATAAGCGGGCATTATTTGTTTACAGTAGCAAGGAGGCTAAATTTGAGATTATTGTTATTAATGTTATAATAATCCTAATGGGATTATGGGGATGCTACTGTTGCCGCTCTACACTGCTTACAATGTGCTTTTTGTTTTAACACATAACATACATAAAGCCTAATCCCCATCTACAAGATTTTCCTGTTTATCCTGGTTTTGACTGATCTGTGTTTCACCCACTTTCAGTTTGTGTATCTCAAGAGTTAATTTATCATCCAGGATATGCTCATAATTCAGTAAAATGTGATACAGAGGGAGAAAGACAGGTTTTTGAGATTAAATTTCACTCATAACACAATTATAATTTTATGATATGAATTTGACTTTGTGGCTATTGAAAGCTCTCTTTTCCTTCAAGGAAACGTGGAGGGTGTCCTGAAATAGCAATTAAAACTATTTTAAATTAAACAAAAGAGGAATATGTTTTTTTATAACTTTCTGATTAAAATAAATTATTCAGCTATGATCATGCTGTGAGTCATTATCATTGGAGAGACTGTGTATGTTGATGTATTGGTACTTAGCACATCATTAAGCTCAGGGCTTTGAGGGAGAAACGTCATTTGATCGTTGGACCTGTCACTCAACATGTGACAGAATAACAAATGCAAACAGACAAAGCTGTCCTCATCAACGGTTCATGGTTAGATGTAACTGAGGACATATTCCCCCAACGCAGTGCCCTGCAGCTTTAAAGTCCTAGAAATATCTGCCAGCCACTTCTCTAGTCTAGCTACTTTAATATGTGCCTGTCTGTACGCGGGCTGTTTTTGTTTGGGGTTGTTTTGTTTTCATGCCGCAACCAGCTGTTTTTTTCAGTGGTATTTGCAGAGGCTTTCCTGTCCTGTCTCTTCCGATAACGACTGCAGACAGGCAGTGATTCCTGGGGTTGTTTGTGGGCCTCCGCCACGGTGTGGAGTGTTGGGCGGGCGGCACCATGCATCATTTAGGCTGCTTTGTACATGCTTACAGGAGTATCTGTTGGTTGGGCTGGGGGGGTACACTAACACCAGACAGTCTGGCAGGACTTAACCTCACACCCGAGCGGATGTGTAGGAACATGAGAGGTAGACTGAGTGCGCTCCGCTCTACTCAGGAGCCCGTCCTAGCGGGTGGATGACTCAACAGGAGTTATGAGGTGTGGAGGTGTTGCCAGGAGCAGAATTTACCTCTCCCAAAAAAGCCTGATCTGCTCCCATTCCATAGTACTTCAGACAGCAGGATGTGCTAAGAGCTGAAATAGCTGAATGCTATATCCTCTGATGGTACTTCACTAAAGCAGAGTCTGGTGCTAACAACTATCCCCTACTACTCTCTGTATTCCCTTGTCTGGGAGGCCTGTTGTCTGACCTTGTGTTGTGTTGAGTGATAGTTTTCAAACTCTTTCTGTATAGACAGCTCTAACATCGCTTTTGAAGTTCAAAACTTGCCGTAGCATAGCGTGACGTCAAGAACTGAGTTGTGCTGTGCCATGGTTAATGTTGCACACACATACACCATGCTGCCATTCTGATATGCCCTAGTATCCCAACGGTTGTGCCTCCTTGGCCACGCATTCCCCACAGAGCTCAGTCCACTTGAAGGGCTGACAGGCGACCATGTCATCTGTCAGAGGGAGATAGATAGCACTATCACTCTCCCCTCCCTCCTCATCCCCTCTTCCATACCCTATATCTCACACTGCCTATCTCACTGTCAGCCCTCCACATGCCCTGCCTTGTGCCAGACCACAAGATGAATCACAGGGGTTCACAGGTCAAGATGACCCAGTCCAGCAGAAATGTATGACACCCCCTCTCTGTCACGGCCCCCGTGGCACTTTGGTCTGAACCACATTAACAGTATTGACCCTGGGATTATAAAAACAAAAGATAGAGGGATAAGAGAATGGCATTGTCTGGCTCAATAACTGTTATTCCATTTCAGATTGAAATGGCTACTTCTAATACAGGAGCTCCCCTGTTACATTTTAGTCATTTAGGAGACGCTTGACTTACAGGAGCAATTAGGGTTACGTGCCTTGCTCAAGGACACATCGACAGATTTTCCACCTAGTCGGCACCGGGATTCAAACCAGCAACCTTTCGGTTACTGGCCCAACTGGCCCTCTTAACCGCTAGGCAACTTGCCACCCACAGCTTGAATATTAAAGCTTGAATATTTTATCAGATTAGGCACTGTTGATAAAGTTCTCCAGACCAGTCGCATTGCCATAACAACAAATACTGTATTTATATTCGCTTTTGAGCTTTCAATAATTTATGTGATATGTGCCAATGTGCTTGAGTCCAATGCCAAATACTGTTCTACAGCCAGTGCTATTAGCATTATCATCATCATTATTGTTTCACCAGATTAACTGGAGGCTCTCTCTCTCTCTTTAGGCCTTTCTATTAGTTCTCTCTTTAGGCCTTTCTAGTAGTCAGCTAAGACACGTTAAACAACTCAGATGGTGCTCTCTAGTGGCATTCTCAAAATAACATGCTGTTTTAGTTATCACCCCTAAAGGCTTCAAACTGCCCCTCTCTCCCCTATCTCCCTCCCTTGCCCCCCTGTTTGACAGGCTGATGGGAACAGAAAATAACCACGCGCCAGCTGATGCTTGATCCATGGGTTTGACCCTTGCACCCGGACCACGTTGTTATTGCCTGTTTACATTGTGCAAATCACCAAATGTTTTCAGAGGCCCCTTCCTCGCTAGCAGTCTCCCACGGAATATCTCTCCCGACACCACTCCACCCCTCCCTCCATCCATCCTTTTCAACCTCTCCCTGACCCAGTCTGTAGTACCTACATGTTTCAAGCAGACCACCACCACCAACGCCAAGGTACCTTTCTAAATGACTATCGCCTCGTAGCACTCACATCTGAAGCCATGAAATGCTTTGAAAGGCTGGTCATGGCTCACATCAACACCATCATCCCAGACACCCTGCACCCACTCCAATTCCTATATCGCCCCAACAGATCCACAGATTACTCAATCTCTACGGCACTGCCCTCTCCCACCTGGACAAGAGGAATAACTACATGAGAATGCAGTTCATTGACTACAGCTCAGTGTTCAACACCATAATGCCCTCCAAGCTCATCACTAAGCTAGGACCCTAGGACTGAACACCTCCCTCTGCAACTGGATCCTGGACTTCCTGACTGGCCACCTGACTGCTTTGTCCCCTACTGTACTCCCTTTTCACCCACAGCTGCGTGGCCGTGCATGACTCCAACACCATCATTAAGTTGGCTGACAACACAACGGTTCTAGGCCTGATCACCGACGACAATGAGACAGCCTAAAGGGAGGAGATCAGTAACCTGTCAGTGTGGTGCCAGGACAACAATCTCCAAAAAGTATGTGGACACCTGCTTGTCCAACATCTCATTCCAAAATCATAGGCATTAATATGGAGTTGGTCCTCCCTTTGCTGCTATAACAGCCTCCACTTGTCTGGGAAGGTTTCCCACTAGATGTTGGAATATTGCTGCAGGGACTTGCTTCCATTCAACCACAAGCATTAGTGAGGTCAGGCACTGATGTTGGGCAATTAGGCCTGGCTTGCAGTCTGCTTTCCAATTCCTCCCAAAGATTTTTGATGGGGTTGAGGTCAGGGCTCTGTGCAGGCCAGTCAAGTTCTTCCACACAGATCTCAGGGGGTCTGTATGGATCTCGCTTTGTGCACGGGGGCATTGTCATGCTGAAACAGGAAAGGCGCTTCCCCAAACTGTTACCACAAGGTTGGAAGCACAGACTCGTCTAGAATATCATTGTATGCTGTAGCGTTAAGATTTCCCTTCACTGGAACTAAGGGGCCTAGCCTGAACCATGAAAAACAGCCCCTGACCATTATTCCTCCTTTACCAAACTTTACGGTTGACACTATGCATTCGGGCAGGTAGCGTTCTCCTGGCGTCTGCCAAACCGAGATTCGTCCGTTGGACTGCCAGATGGTGAAGCGTGATTCATCATTCCAGAGATCGCTTTTTCACTGCTCCAGAGCCCAATGTTGGCAAGCTTTACACCCCTCCAGCCGATGCTTGGCATTGCGCATGGTGATCGGCCATTGAAACAAACAGTTATTGTGCTGACGTTGCTTCCAGAGGCAGTTTGGAACTTGGTAATAAATGTTGCAACCGAGGACAGACGATTTTTCACGCTACATGCTTCAGCACTCGGCGGTCCCATTCTGTAATCTAGTGTGGCCTACCACTTCGCAGCTGAGCCGTTGTTGCTCCTAGAAGTTTCCACTTCACAATAACAGCATTTAAAGTTGACCGGGGCAACTCTCGCAGGGCAGAAATTTGACGAACTGACTTGATGGAAAGGTGGCATCCTATGACGGTGCCACGTTGAAAGTCACTGAGCTCCTCAGTACGGGCCATTCAACTGCCAATGTTTATCTATAGAGATTTCATGGCTGTGTGCTCGATTTTATATACCTGTCATTAACGGGTGTGGCTGAAATAGCCGAATCCACTAATTTGAAGGAGTGTCCACATACTATTATTTCCTATTATTTTGTTCTCTCTGCATTGTTGGGAATGGCCTGTAAGTAAGCATTTCACTGTTAGTCTACACGAAGCATGTAAATCCATCCAACCCTCTTCCCCCAGAGTTAGGCATATTCTCTGATAAGCATTGAGCTAGAGGTGGCAGTGGAGGAGGAGGAAGTGGGGAGGGAGGGTAAGACTCAGGGATATACAGTATTGGTATTCCACACATATCCGTGGACATTAAGGGGGGCATCAAGGTGCAAATATGAGCCAGACAGCTCTCATAATGAAAGAATCCAGGCATTATGACATAAGTGGAAGTGACCAACGAAGAGAGATGCAGCACTCGCTGCTTTGAATTCCAATTAGGTTAGAGAGGAGGGGGGAGCGAGAGAGAGAATGGGATGCCTTCTAATGTCTGTGAAGCTGTTGTGGGGGAGATGTGTGGGGAATGGACGTACTATATGGGCTTGCAGTAAAGGTCAGTGTGGCTGAGGATTCTAGATCTACTGGTTTCTGGGTCTGATGCGAGTCTCACAGTGGCTGATGACACACTGAGGGATGAATAGATGGATGGATGGATAGATGGGCAGATGTGTGGATGGATGGGTAGAGGTGAAAGAGGGGCATGGGGGTCTGCTATGGGAGGAGAGTAGATTATCCCCAGAAGGGAAATCAATTAGGAATGATGGAGGTTGAATGTGAACCTTTATCAATTTATCTCAACCACCTATTGAATTTTCATGATGGGCTTTGACTCTTCTCCTTTCTGTAGGAGATCAGAGTTAGTGGCGATTGTTCTGCCCTTAACCGCTCCTCCAAATGTATTATCTGGGCTGTATTCAATAGGACACTTCATCTGGGCCTGCAGCCTTGCTGATGGATGAGATTTGTGTGGAGTTTGTAAAAAAGAAAAGGCTCATGGGGGTGGGAGGATGGGGGGCGAGAGGGGAGGGCAGGGGGTTGTCACAGATGTCCGGCCATTTGAAAGAAAATTAAACAAGTACCTCATTACAGAATGCTCCAGTGCTCCCTGGAGGTGGCCACTGAGCCAGCCTTTTTAATGAGCTGGGAACTTAAACGCTGCCAAAGTTTACCCCGGCCATTGCCAGCTCAGTTAGGCCACTGGGAAGTAACAGCCCCTCGCTCCCCCTGGCCCCCACCTCACCCATCCACCGGCCTTCCTCTCCCATTCAGGGCCGCTCATCCAGAGGAAAGAGGGAGAGTGAGATAGAGAGGCACCATGCTGGTTCCCTCTCTTTCAGCTCTGGAGAAGGGGATAATGCCTTTTTTGTGCCACGCATCCAGAGGAATTATGTGTGCTAATTTGATTAGGGGGAGATTTGATTAACTGGAAAATGAGGGCTTTGCTTAGACTTTCACACGCTTAATTTATCCCTTGCAAAGCAGACGAAACATTGTGTCATGAAACTCTGAAGGCATATGAGAAGCCCTTTCAGCGCCTAGATTGTCCTTTCAGACCCAACAATATCAAGGATTGCCATGGTTCATATTGGGATAATCAGTTTAAAGCTTTTTGCCCGGCCGTAGAATACAAATTGTATTTGGCATCGCCAGTGAAAAGGTTGAAATTATAATGAGATTAATGTAGTATGGAATTGAGCCAAGGAAAAGAAAGTGGAAAACTATTTGCTATTTGCATGTTTTTTTATGAAAATAGTTCTTTTTTTTCAAGTGTTTATGTCTTATTACTTCTGTTGCTAGGTTCGTATCGTATTTTTTATGATCGTCTACATCAGGGATCATCAACTAGATTCAGCAAGGGACTATTTTTTATTGAGTGGATGGTCGGGGGCTGCAATGGCTGGGCTGCCAGCTCTAGGAAGAGTTTTGGTGGTTCCAAACCTTTTCCATTTAAGAATGATGGAGGCCACTGTGTTCTTGGGGACCTTTTAATGCTGCAGACAAATACAATTTGTATTCTACGGCCGGGCAAAAAGCTTTAAACTGATTATCCCAATATGAACCGTGGCAAGAAGCCCAAACAGATATAATGTTTGACTAAAACATAGTAATTTCAAACCTTGCTTACATTTGTTTTTACAGTCTTGAGTTGTCCAACAAAAAAGGGTCTGGATACTTTCCGGAGGCAGAGTATATATACACATTTTCTGAAATTGATTAAATTAATTTTTTCCCTCATCAATCTACACACAGTACCCCATAATGACAAAGCAAAAACAGTTTTTTTGACATTTTTGCAAATGTAAATTTTTTTAACATAAATACTTTAGTTTACCACAGGTGGACTCCAATCAAGTTGTAGAAACATCTCAAGGATGATCAATGGAAACAGGATGCAACTGAACTCAATTTCAAGTCTCATAGCAAACGGTACGTTTGGAAAGGCACATACCTGTTTATATAAGGTCCCACTGTTGACAGTGCATGTCAGAGTAAAAACCAAGGCATGAGGTTGAAGGAATTGTCCGTAGAGCTCCGAGACATGATTGTGTCAATGCACAAATCTGGGGAAAGGAACCAAAAAATTTCTGCAGCATTAAAGGTCCCCAAGAACACTGTGGCCTCCATCATTCTTAAATGGAAGAGGTTTGGAACCACCAAGACTCTTCCTAGAGCTGGCAGCCCAGCCAAATTGAGAAATCGGTGGACAAGGGCCTTGGTCATGGAGGTGACAAAGAACCCGATGGTCACTCTGACAGAGTCCCTCTGTGGATATCGGAGAACCTTCCAGAAGGACAACCATCTCTGCAGCACTCCACCAATCAGGCCTTTATGGTAGAGTGGCAAGACGGAAGCCACTCCTCAGTAAAAGGCAAACGACAGCCCGCTTGGAGTTTGCCAAAAGGCACCTAAAGGACTCTCAGACCATGAGAAACAAGATTCTCTGGTTTGATGAATCCAAGATTGAACTATTTGGCCTGAATGTCAAGCGTCACATCCGGCGGAAACCTGGCACCATCCCTACAGGGAAACATGGTGGTTGCAGCATCATTGTGGTTGTAGCATCATGCTGTGGGGATGTTTTTCAGCGGAAGGGACTGGGAGACTAGTCAGAATCGAGGGTAAGATGAATGGAGCAAAGTACAGTGAGATCATTGATGAAAACCTGCTCCAGTGCGCACAGGACCTCAGACTGGGGCGAAGGTTCACCTTCCAACAGGACAACGACACTAAGCACACAGCCAAGACAATGCAGGAGTGGCTTCGGGACAGGTCTCTGAATATTTTTGAGTTGCCCTGCCAGAGCCCAGACTTGAACATCTCTGGAGATACCTGAAAGTAGCTGTGCAGTGACATTCCACATTCAACCTGACAGAGCTTGAGATGATCTGCAGAGGAGAATAAGAGAAACTCCCCAAATACAGGTGTGCCAAGCTTGTAGCGTCATACCCAAGAAGACTCGAGGCTATAATTGCTGCCAAATGTGCTTCAACAAAGTACTGAGTAAAGTTTTTTTTTTTAATACATTTGCAAACATTTCAAAAAGCCAGTTTTTTCTTTGTCATTAAGGGCTATTGTATATAAATTGGTGTGGGAAAAAACTACTATTTTAGAGTAAGGCTGTAATGTAACAAAAAGTCAAGGGGTCTGAATACTTTCCAAATTCACTGTTATATATATATATATATATTATATATTTATTTTTGCTCAGAAAACTTGGGGAGCCAAACAAAACCATCTGTCCCATATGTTTGTGTTCCATTTATACCTTTATTTCAAACCACTATTCAAATCTATTGATGCTGTCGATAAAACATGTACAATTTATGTGCGGTTATTATCTGCATAAATCACAGCTGCATAGTGGTAATGTATCATATTTTAATTCACTTAGTGGTTTCACTTGTCTTTCTGGTCGTTTTGTATCCCCTGCTATGACCACTGGGACCGGAGGGCCTGAATGGTTTGCTTTACCTCCTTTAACATGCAGCCATGAAGGTCATATTACTGCTCACTGATGATTGCATTTGAATAAAAAGTGAGTTCTTCTAGGGGAGAGAGGGGGATATGGATGGAGAGAGAGATGGAGAAAGAGAAATTGAGAGAGAAAGATGAAGAGAAAGATTGAGATGGAGAGAAGCAGCGAGAGAGACTTGATCTTTCTGATCTAGGATCTTGACTTTACCCAGCAGCATGGTGACCATCCCCCCGGTCCAACTGGCCTGCAAAGCCTGTATTTTCAACAAATAGCTGTCCTTTATTTTACACTGGGATTACCTTCTAATAATGGCTTAACCACCCTCCAACCAGCTTCACCCATCCCTGCCTAAAGCTGCTTTACCCCCAGCCACTCATTAACCACTGTAGACTCCCTTCTCCTTCAAGAGCCAATGCAGCCAACACAATGCCAACGTGAGTGGACTGGCTGATTTTGTTTTTGTCATCTGTCCCGACACCAAGGGGAAAGAAGCTTCAAATTGGGACATTCTAGGAGCCAAGGATTCATAAAAAAAATAGTTGAGATGAGAAGGACGGATGAGGCGGAGGATGGAGGGATGGAGAGAGAAGTGTGGAGAGAGACCCAGACAGATGAGCTGTCTCCTGTTGGACTCCCTTCCATCTTCCCCATCTGTTCACCACAGTTTTAATTAAATCTACTGAGATGAGGATTTTTCCCTCTTTTCTATCACCCCCAGCTGTCTCTATCTCTCTCTCTCTGTTTTCTCTCTCCCAAACCTCTCTCTACCTCCATCCCTCTCTCCCTCTCTAAACTGGTCCACAGTAGGTCTGTGCAGTTCCATGTCCATTCATCTCACCACCTCACTGCCAGTTGCTAATGAGAGCAAGCCAGGGTGACACGACGCTACTTGCCAACCATCATGAGCTGTTGATGAGGAGGATTCTAGAAAGTCCCTTGTCCAACATCCTCCCCAATCCGCTTCGCTACACACGCACACACACTCACACTATACACTCCCACTGTCTATAAACAGATGCAAACCACCTTGAAAATCACACTCTCTCTGACACCTACAGATACACAAATGTACAGTGCCTTCGGAAAGTATTCAGACCCCTTTACCTTTTCCACATTTTGTTACATTACAGCCTCATTCAAACAAAGAATACATTTAAAAAAATGCTGTCATCATTCTACAGTACACACAATACCGCACAATGACAAAGCAACAATAGGTTTTGCTGTGGGGATGTTTTTCAGCGGCAGGGACTGGGAGACTAGTCAGGATCAAAGGGAAGATGAACCGAGAAAAGTACAGCCAGATCCTTAATGAAAACCTGCTCCAGAGCGCTCAGGACCTCACACTGGGGTGAAGGTTCACCTTCCAACAGGACAAGAACCTTAAGCACACAGCCAAGACAACGCAGGAGTGGCTTCTCTAGAGAGACCTGAAAATAGCTCCCCATCCAACCTGACACAGCTTGAGAGGATCTGCAGAGAAGAATGGGAAAAACTCCCCAAAAACAGGTGTGCCAAGCTTGTAACATCATACCCAAGAAGACTCGAGGCTTTAATCGCTGGCAAAGGTTCTTCAACAAAATGCTGAGTAAAGGGTCTGAATAATTATGTTTAGTTTAGTTTAGTTTATTAGTTTATAATGACATGGACAGTCCCTTTTGATAAAAAGAGCAGCTTTATCCTCTACGGCTAATTTCCAGCTGTAGTCCCCAGCCAGTTGTCAATAGGCATACATCAAATAAAATACATTACAATTATATTTACAGCAGGACTAAACAAGAATGAGTAGACATACTAAACGTGTGGCACACAATTGAGGCAAGCAAGAAACAAGCAAGCACAGATTGCAAAGACATAAAAACAGTTCATGCAATAAAACAGTACAAATCGACAAAGAATAATCACACAAAGACCACATTAAAGCACATACAGGACATAACATTGAGGCAGGCAGCAAGGATCAAGTGGCAGCAGCATGACCATGTCACATCAAATACACATCACATCTGTGAAATTAATGTGTGCAGTTATAATTGTCGGACAGCCAGTTTTTAAGGTGTATAGTAAAGGTGGAATATGTATGTATGTCTTTAATTGTAGTGGGCAGTGAGTTCCAGTTTTGTATTGCTGTAACAGAAAATGATAATTGACCAGATGTGCTTTTTCTAAATGGGATTAGAAGGTCACCTCTTGTGGTGCTTCTGGTGATCTGCCTGCTATTATTACGTTGGATTATAAATGAATTAAAAGGAGCAGGAGCGGTATTATGCAGAATTTTGTAGACCAAACAGATGTTTTTATATTTGATTACATCTTCCCAGTTTAGCAGTTTATGATTATTAAGGATAATACAATGATGTAAACTGTTAGGCTTCTGGTCCAAAGCTTTGAGAGTTTTTTTATGAAGAGTTGCTAATGGCAATGTTAGATGTGACACAATCATGGCATCCATGGCATCCATAAATAATTTAGCAGCATTAAAAGTAAGTGCATTTCTAATATATCTAAAATTAGCTAAGCTAAACTTGACCCTATTACACACTTTCTTAATATGTGCTTTAAAAGAAAGATTAGAATCAATAATAACGCCCAAATACTTAACTTGTGGCATAATACTAATGTTTTGACCTGAAATCGTTATGTTTGACACAATGTTACATTGTCTCTTTGTGAAAAACATTCCCACAGTTTTATCTACATTTAGTTGAAGGCACGAACGATTTAGCCAATTGGTGATCTGATCCATAGCTGTGGTCAGTTTGGCAGCAGCCAGATGTTTTGTCTTGGCATGCACATAAATTACAGTATCGTCCGCATACATTAGTGTATTGATATCAGGGCAAACTGATGGCAGATCATTGATATATAGACTAAACAAAAGCGGGCCAAGTATCGATCCTTGTGGTACCCCTGTGCGTAAATTAAAAACTAATGAACGATGATTGTTCACAGAAACGTTTTGAGTTCTACCAGTTAAATATGACTCATTTCATTTGATTGCAGAAGGGGAGAAATTAAAAGTAGAACGTTTGGCAATAAGGACCTGATGGTTGACTGTGTCAAAAGCTTTACGAAGGTCTAAAAACACAGCGCCAACAACACCACCCTTGTCAACCATTGCTCGAACAGTCTCTAAAAAGAAACAGTTAGCTGTTTCTGCAGAGTGATGGGCCCTGAAACCAAACTGCATCGGATGAAGAGTGAATGGACTATTATTGAAGAAAGAAACAAGCTGCTCTGATACACATTTTTCAGCAACCTTGGACACCACAGGTAGAATACTTATTGGGCGGTAGTTAAATATGTTCAGAGGGTCTTTTGACTTAAATATGGGAGTTACAATTGCAGTCTTCCAAATTGTTGGAAATATCCCCTCTAGTACTGACTGGTTAACAATTTGTGTGATAGGGTAGGCTAGGTGTTCTTTCAGGGATTTAAGCATTTTAGAATCCATTCCATAAATATATTTTGCTGTTGAGATTTTAAGAGAATTAATACTTGCCTGGGTTTTAATTTCAGAGATAGGTTGAATGCTAAAAGAAGGCTTACTGTCATCTATTTTGACAATATCTCCAGTTGTTAGGGGAAAGTTCTGTGCGATTTCGTCCACAGAATTGATAAAATATTCATTAAAAGCTACAGCTATTTGTGCTGGATCTTATATTACTTTACCATTCAGGTTCAACTCTAACTGGTTTCTAAGCCTGTGGCTAATTCCCATCACATTCTTAATCTGTTCCCAGATCAACTTTGTGTTACCCTTTCCCTCATTAATAATTGTTATAAAAAAAATTGGCTTTGGACTTTCTAATCACTTTGATTACTTGATTACGTAATAATCTTTCTTTCATCAGATTAAATATTTCAGTATTAAGCCAAGGGAGTGCATTTGTTTTTTTCTTTCCTTTTACCTTTCTAGTGAACTCCTTAACTAGACTTTGTAGCTTGGTAAAAAACATCTTGCTAACTTCTTCTATGTTAATCCCAGTAAGTATATTTGTCCATTTAGTCTGCTGTACTGCCATTTGAAAATTATCCATTTCATTCTTTGGAATCCTGAGTTGCTCCACAGGTTTATTAGAATGATGAAAGCGCTTTTTTGTAAGTTTTCTTGACAGTAATGTCAGATTATGGTCAGACAGTCCAGTAATAAAATGAAATGTTTTTACAATTCGTTCAGGCTTGTTACTGAATATTAAATCTATCTGTGTCTGAGATGAGATGATGTAGTTATTCTAGTAGGACCTTCCAACAATTGGGTAAAATCCAGACTGTCTGTGATCTGCTTAAGGGATTTCCTATTAGTCTTATTTAACCAGTTACAGTTTAGATCACCAAGTAGTATTACCTCAGTTTTAAAATCACATGCTTGAAGTAGCTTTTTAAAAGTGATATAAAAATCATTATTAGAGGAGGGTGGACGATATACAACAATGAGCACAAAACACATTTCAGATGAGAGCACTATATTCAACCCAATACATTCCAAATCATGGTCAAGAGGCCAACATATCTGATGACAGTTGATGTGATCTTTTATGTAAATCATGACCCCTCCCCCTCTTCCCTCAGATCTGTCCCGTCTAAAGATATTATACCCTGGTACATGTAATGCAGCAGATGGAGAGTTGTTATGTAACCACAATTCTGACAGGCCTAAAAAGTCTAAGTTAGAGTTAGTAAGAAGATGATGTACTTGTTCAGACTTTGGGGTGAGGCTACGGATGTTCATATGTCCTCCAAAGAGACCCCTAGGTTTGAGTTGTTGATCCCAGATCAGTCGAGAGTGATTGACAGTTTTAAAAAAGTTCAGTTTGCTGTGTTTTTTCAGAGCAGGGTTTATGATGCTTTTAAATGCACTGTGGGTTTACCATACAGATTTTCACGCTTACCTTGAGCGCAATGACCAGTTACCGTGTCCTCAGGACGATATGATCCAATAGGGACAGAAACGTAGGGCAAGGAAATGGATGTTTGCTCCTTAACGGTGAAAGCCCCGTTGTTGTCGGTCCACGCGCCGACAGATGGCCAACCCAGGCCTTCGGTGCTCACCAAGCCCGGCATCACAGCCCTCTTTGTCCGAGATCTCCGCTCCCCGCCACCAACAGATCCACCTCCTGGTCGAGCCCCAACCCCTGAGAAGCAGGGATAATGCTCCTTGCATCCCTGCAGCTGGCACCACGGAAAATCGGACCCGGGCACGGGTGCACATCTCCGGACAGCAACAGGTAAAGTATGATAATGATCCCACTGTCACTTTGGCATTTGCCCCGGACTGCATTTCTTCGCTTGTGTTGATCCCGGCCGGCCGCAGTGTTTACAAACGCTTGCATTAAAATATGCTTTCCGTGTCCGAAATGCTTTATTAACGTTGTTTCTCAGTACACTGTTATATTTTGGGAAACTCGCTTTATGTTTACAAACGGTCCCGAATCTGTCAAGTTTAAAATAACTCCAAAAACTAAAAGCGCCAGGAGAGCTCCTGACACACCTGTCCCACTGGCTGCCGCCATTTTTTTGTCAATCAAGTGCTTGTACATAGGTTGACATATTGTTTATTTACTTATGAAAGCTGTACTTTTCTGAGGGTAGATTGATATGTAAAGTGTGTAGAATATACACTGGCAATATTTATGTAAACTATTTAATTTTCATGTAAATGTCACCTTTCAGTTTTTTAAATGCAAACATTTCTTAAAGCCTGTTTTTGCTTTGTCATTATGGGGTATTGTGTGTAGATTGATGAGGGGGAAAAAAACTATTGGATCCATTTTAGACTAAGGCTGTAAAGTAACAAAATGTGGATAAAGTCAAGGGTCTGAATACTTTCCGAATGCTCTGTACATACCTCTGAGCATCCAACAAAAACCACACATACTGAACAACTCGCTGTTTAAAACAACAACACATGCTCTCCCGCCACTGTCTGTCAGGCCTGGATCACTTTGCCTAGCCCAGATAGATGTCTGTCTGTAATATAATGTCAGACTTAACGTTTTCCCATGGTGACACTGCTGACACAAACTTTTTAAGTTGGTGGCACGAGCCCATGATTTGGTCGCACCAGAATTTTGTTGTGGCTTAATGCATAAAGTCATTTACAGTGCTTTATTGAGAAAAAACTAAGCCTAACTGAGATGGTATGATGTCCAAGCAGGAATGCATGATTCTAATAATTTTGATGTATTTTGTCTTCTGTTATCTCCTTTAGGAGACTTAAGCACATTTGTTTCCCATAGCTATCTAGCCAGGTAATGAATCTGTTTTGTTCAATAGCAGCTCCCTCTCCCCTTCACCCCTCTCATTGTCTCTGTATAGTCTATATTTCTCTTTCAGTTCTAGAGTAGCTTCTCCTCTTGTCTCCAACTCCCTCTGTATCTCTTCTCATTTCCTTTGTCCTACTTGTTCCTCTCTCTTTTCTCATATTTTCTTTCCCTTGGCTTCACCCCCTCAACCCCTACCTCTCCTCTCCTCTCCTTCTCTCAATTTCAATTTAAGGGGCATGGGAAACATATGTTAGCATTGTCACTGGTTGCCCTTTTCTTGTTGCAACAGGTCTCTCTCTCTCTCTCTCTCTCTCTCTCTCTCTAAGAGAGTTGCCACTTAGCTGTGAAGTTGTATCACTTCATTTGCACAGAGGCTAAGTGTGGCAGCGCTCAGAGCAGTGTGTAAATTGTTAAACAGCTTGCAGTGCACTGACGCTGAGCAGATAGTGGTTTTAGTTGGTGACACCTCGGGTTAAAACAGCGGTGCTCACCTCTCGGGCTGTGACCACACTTCTCACAGGAAGTGACAATGTAGACACTGATGCCATTCTAGGTGTCGCACATCGCACATCACTGCAATTAAGGTGTTTGTGCGTGCGTGTGCAAGTGTGTGTGTGTTAAAAGTAAGAGCGCGTAAACACAATTTCTTAGCAGGGTGGCAAATTGTTTTTTCACTTCTAAAGTAGGTAATAGATTAACATCTATGTACACAAAAGAGCTAGAGACATTCTTGCTATTTGTTTTGAATGCTGCTCATTAACTTTCTTCTTAGCTTCTCTTCGATTGAATTGTATTGCATTCCTGTCATAGCTGTACAGTCAGTGTGTGGCGTCGATGACTCTCCCAGTGTGGTGATTAATATTGAGAGTGTTGGGACAGAGGGAGGGAGAGCCACATCATGGCAGAGTGACAATAAAACAAGTGTTTTCATCATTACTCAGACCGACAGCAGCCCCGGGGCAAACAGAAGACATGCAAACAGCTCACTCACACACACACGCACGTCGTTATTCACAGACAACGTAGTGAATAGTAGTTTTTACTGTATAAACTCCTCTCACCACGCTCATGCAAATGAGAATTGTTCCTCTGCTGCATAATTGTGTTATCAACACACAGGAGTGCACGGTTGTTCGTTTTAAAACGCACTGACAAGGTATGTGGCGTGTACTCTGTTTTTGATTATGAATTCAGACAACTTTTCTGGAAGGGGATAAGAAGATGGTGATGATATGCACTGTGTATGGCGAGGCGTTGGAAGTTGAAATGGAAGCCCTGGGTGTCAAGGGCTCTGGCTAAATGCAGTGCTCTATAAAGAGAATAGCGTGCCATTTGGGACACAGACTAGTAGTCAAACCACAGGGCCTTGCTAAAATACAGGTCCTGCCTCATATGTGTTCATCTACCTGGAAGACAGTGTAGTGTTTTATGTGGAAAGCTCTGTCTGTTTGTTCAGATCATACTCATTTCTCCAGTTGGCTTGTCCTCTGAAAATGGATGACTGGCTTCATAGATGCCTTGGTTGCGTTGTTGAATAAAGAGGAAAGATCAATTTGTTGTTTTATTCTCTAGCTGGAGAGGTTTTCCATGGATACAGGCGTGGCCTTGCCAAGGCTTTTATTCTGTCTCTCTTTCAAAGGCTAATACAGCCATGTTGAAAGAGGTAATGATGCGCCTGAGAGAGAAATACGTGAGGACTCTTAAACACAAACATCTTTAGTGCTATTTAGTCACATTATGAGTTGTTTTTCTCCTCAGCAGATTTCCTATTGCCCTGGTGAGGAATGGAGAGACAGAGCGAGAGAGAGACAGATGGAACAGAGGAGACGTTACATTTGTAATAGTTGCCAATTTACTTAGAGGATGAAAATTAAGAGGCTTTTTGGATCCAAGATCTATTGTCGTTTAGTTTCTCTCATTTAAGAGAGTGAAACAATCTGCAAAGCTAAAAGACTGAGATTTCTTTCTTACTGTATATGTGTCTTAGAAAAAAGGAGAAAGCAAAACATTTGCAATGTAAACATTTTACTTTTTGCCAAGGGCTGCCATTTTTTCAGTGAAATGTATTTCTACTTTCTTTTAAAGTTTGAAAGTTCAAAAGGCATTTAAAGTTGATATTGCACAAAACACTTTCATTTCAGATCTCCTAGGTCTTCTTCTTTTGACGGGCTTCTTTTCACCTTAAAGCAGTTTTTCAGAAGTCTACTTTTCAAAGTGGATAATTGACAGCAACAGAGGCGGTGCCATGAGCCCATCCATTACCATGACACTGTCTTCAAAGCTGCCTCATGTCTAAAGGAGCTCAGCCCCAAAGCTCTTGTGTAGCGTCTGGACCCGCAGCTCAAATTCCTTTTACACCCCCATTGAAAATCATTGATTCTTTAGTCGATTGTTCTAGTCTAGTCATCGGGAAAAGCCTGTGCCTGTACTGTCAGAGCGAGACCAAGTGTGTGTGTGTGTGTGTGTGTGTGTGTGTGTGTGTGTGTGTGTGTGTGTGTGTGTGTGTGTGTGTGTGTGTGTGTGTAAATGAGTCCCAGCTAGATTTAGTGAGGGGTTTTACTAGCAGGCTAAGGCTGAGCCCAGCATAGCCAGAACAGGTTGGGTTTCAAAGGGCTTATGGGGGAATTAGACGGGTCTTTGGAGTTTGAGCGTAGCCTAATTCCTGGTGACCTTTCCCTGGCTCTGGGTTGACTTTTTGCAGTTATCAGCCAGCCAGTGCTATAACAAGCTTTTTCTGTCTGTGTGGCTGGGGATTACTGTGAAACAGCAGTGCCCTCCCATCGCCTCCCCTCGCCATGCCTCCACTCACAGGGAGCCATCTGTGGATGAGGAGAGAGAGAAACAGACAGAGAGAGGGAAGCAAAGAGCTTTTGAGGGAGAGAGAAAATAGGCGTTAGCCTGAAGGGGCATTGTCACGCCTGTCTGTGTGTTAGTGAGGATTCTGTGGCTGTCAGAGCTTCTTTTGTGTAACATTGGGATGTTTTGTACTGCCATCTAAAACTGCCGGGCTTTGACAACCTTTCCAGCCTGGTATTCAAGAGCATTCAAGGTCATCTGAACCTGTTTTGCTCTTTCTTCTTTTAGTAGCTGCCTTGGATCTTCTTTTGATCTTTTATTTTACTCTCTGCAAAGGGGGAAGGATTATTGGTGCTGTTGGAGTCAGATTAGTGGTTATCTACTGTAGGTGAGTCTTCTCCTTCTTTTACCACTCGTTTGTCTCATCTTCAGAGGTCCGTGATGTTGATAAAAGCCATAGTTGGTACCTTGGAGTCACTAACATTCTTCTAGTTACAGAAACTTCTGTGTGTATGTGTCTTCAAAATGTATTTTTTCTACTGTTGCCATTTTCCTTTTGCATTGAAAGCAAAGGTAAATCAGCATTGTTTATGGCTTAAATCTCTAGGTGTATCTTACATTCTATTTAAAGTGGATTAGCAGTGGCGTAAGTAATGAATGCCATATGTTAAAGTGATGTTCTATAATTAGATTGACCTTACAAATTACATGTAATTACATGGCTATTTATTACCTAAAGTCAAAGTCACCATTATTAGTCAGTTGTACAACCGAATGCCTTCAACTGAAATGTGTCTTCCGCATTTAACCCAACCCCTCTGAATCAGAGAGGTGCAGGGGGCTGCCTTAATCGACATCCACATCCACATCTTCGGCACCCAGGGAACAGTGGGTTAACTGCCTTGTTCAGGGGCAGAGCGACAGATGTTTACCTTGTCGCTCTAACCACTAGGCTACCAGGATCCTGCATTATGATGTTGGGGGGATCTCTACTCCACCACACCTGCAGATAGAATTCATGATATCTGTTTGTATTAATTGCTCTTGTAACAATGCGATTCACAAGGTATCTACAAATGTAGGTTGAGATGAGAGGAAGCAACTAAAATGCAGTGTTTTTCCTTTTTATTTGTTTGTGCAAAACAAAAGTAGTCTGACTGCATGGAGTTGAGTCTCAAGATGTCTCAAGGCATTTGCTTAGACTTAATAATTTATAAAGGAAAGTGAGATGTGTGATCCAGATCCAACATCGGGGCTCAGTAAAGAGAGAGAGAGAGAGATGTGCCAACCGAGTGATGCGGCATTGCCGGCGTAATTGCCTGTGCAGGACAGAGGTGTCTTTCATTGGTCCTTGGCACAGGCACTCTCTCTCTGGGGGTAGCCAGGGAGGGAGGGAGGTGGTCCTGTCCATTCCTCTCTGTGCCTGCTGCCATGTGTGTGATGCACTGGGCCCTGTATGGCTATGTCTGGGGGGCAGGCCCCCAGTTCCCCGCTCTGCCCCCCAGGCAGCCCGGTGTGTGTTTTTAAGAGATTTACACTGGGGTGTGAGTGCAGGATCCTGGGGCCGAGCTACATCATAATACAGGATCCTGGGGCCGAGCTACATCATAATGCAGGATCCTGGGGCCGAGCTACACCATAATGCAGGAGCCTGGGGCCGAGCTACATCATAATGCAGGAGCCTGGGGCCGAGCTACATCATAATGCAGGAGCCTGGGGCCGAGCTACATCATAATGCAGGAGCCTGGGGGCCTCTCCACTCCACTTCTCTATTTCTCTCCTCTCCTCCTCTTCCCTCTTTCCGCTCCACAGCATTATCATAAAAACTGATTTAGAGCTGATTGATGCAAATGGCCCTCTGTTCTTTTCTATCATTAACGGCCCCTTCTCCACAGCCACAGGCACCTATTAAAGCTGTCATTTACAGTGACTCATTAAAGAGAAGCGACGGGCTATGGGAGGGATGGAGAGAGATCGAGGGAGGAGGAGGAGAAGGCAATTTCTTCATCCTGAAAAGTGCTGTCTGTTGAAAATGCCTGCCTGAAACGCAACACTATACTTGGTAGCAGAGTTGTTTTTTTGCCCATGTTTTTCCTCTAACACAGACATGCTTTCTAGAAAGTTCTCCTCACCTCTACACCAATAGAGAATTACTGCTACCTCTACTTCCTCTGCCACGTATAGTAGTAGTGGTGGATACCGTGCTTAAAGTAGCAGTGGTGTCGTTTGTGAATAAATGTGGCATTATTTACCTTATATGAAAATTTCACAGCACAGTTCATGAGGAAGTCATGTGCACTACAAGTTTTTATCAGTTTTACAGTTTGCTTCCATAACAGAGATAGTAGATATGATGCACAGGGTATGTTTGTTTTTTGGCTGTTGGCCATACATTTTGAACTGCGCTCTGAAAGAAAGTAAACCACAGAAGAAAAAAACAACAACAGAAAACCTCAAACTCTAAAGTGTGTCTGCAGCCCTACCCACCACTCCTAACACCTCAACTCCTGGCAAACAGATTACAGCTCCTGTGATTGTGTGTGTGTGTGTGTGTGTGTGTGTGTGTGTGTGTGTGTGTGTGTGTGTGTGTGTGTGTGTGTGTGTGTGTGTGTGTGTGTGTGTGTGTGTGTGTGAGTTGCAGACAGGGACCTGAGCTCCTTTAATGGGGGGCCACTGTGCTATTATTGCTGCTGCAGGGGGCTCCATGGAGCTCCAGCTGAGCCTCCTCCTGCCTCCTCCAGGGGCCTCAAACAGAGAGCCCGTGGGGACCAGTGCTAATGGCCTGGGGAGCCCCATGTCTTTTGTGCTCAGCGGGTGCCTCCCTCTTCCCTCTCCACACCCTTAATCCCCAGCATGACCCAGTCCTCCTCAGATCACATGCTGGAAAGAAAACATTGTCAGGGGGTTGGTGGGGGTGTGGAAGTAGTGGGGGAGCCTGGGGCTGATGGGATGAGGATGAAGGTTGGAGGGATATGGGGGAAATCTGTCTTCTCAGTTTCCAGGGGGCACCAGGGCACTAAGCTCCAATCAGAGGGGTCTATCGATCGACATAATTCTGCAGCCAACGTTTCCTGCACTGACAGATATGTAATACCCTTCCCAGAGCTTCTGTGCAGCCCCCATGCAGCTCCTTGTGTGTGAAGAGCTGATACAGAGGTTAGCCCCTTTCTGCCCCTGTGTCCACTGGGTGATCTCAGGGTAATGGCTATGGCCCCTTCACTACATAATCTAGGCCTCAAATGTTCCCACTCAAGTGCATCCAAGATCATTTTCCCACATTCTAGAGAACAGAGAGAGAAAGTGTTAAAATATGGATTGTACTGGCTTGCTGTGGGGGACTGATTGACAGGCTCCCAGTGGCCAGGCTGTAGTGTTGGGCTTTTGACCTATGACCCCAGGGCTCTGTTAGAGTAGCTGGGAACCATGACATTCCTCTCTCTCTGTCTGTCTCTCTGTCTGTCTCTCCTTCTCTCTCTGTCTGTCTCTCCTTCTCTCTCTGTCTGTCTCTCTCTCTCTCTCTCTACATCTAGCTCTCTCTCTGGACACATGAAGAGTAGAGTCAGTCTGCTCTGCTCCCTGGGAGGCCTGAGTGTTGCACAGATCTAGACACAGATCTCTAGTGAGATACATTAAGAGATACCAAATAAACCACATTAATTACTAGCCCAAGGCAAACATGCACAAATATCGGACAGGAAATTACTAGTGATTTAAAGGCTTTTTCTCACTCACTCTGGTAGTAAGATTCTCCAACGCTATGTTCAATCAAATTTCAATCAATCAAATGTATTTATAAAGATCTTTTAACATCAGCAGATGTCACAAAGTGCTCATACAGAAACCCAGCCTAAAACCCCAAACAGCAAGCAATGCAGATGTAGAAGCACGGTGGCTATGAAAAATTCCCTTGAAAGCCAGGAACCTAGGAATAAACTTAGAGAGGAACAAGGCTTTGAGGGGTGGCCAGTCTTCTGGCTGTGCCGGGTGGAGATTATAAGAGTATCATTAAGGCCAGATTGTTCTTCAAGATGTTCAAACGTTCATATATGACCAGCAGGGTCAAATAATAATCACAGCGGTAGTAAAAGTCAGTCGGCTTTTCATAGCCGAGCATTCAGAGTTAGAGAGAGGTAGAGGTAGAGAGAGAGAGAGAGGTAGAGAGAGAGAGAGAATTTCCACGAGTCGAAAACAGCAGGTCTGGGACAAGGTAGCACGTCCAGTAAACAGGTCAGGGTTTCTTAGCAGGACGGCAGAACAGTTGAAACTGGAGCAGTAGCGCGACCAGGTGGACTGGGGAAAGCCAGGAGTCATCAGGCCAGGTAGTCCTGAGGCATGGTCCTAGGGCTCAGGTTGTCCCGGATGGGAGAGAGAGAGAGAATTAGAGGGAGCATATTTAAATTCACACTTAGTGTTCTTACAGTAGACTTCCATGATGGATGGTATTATTTCCTGTATTTGATATAGTCTACACAGTACATGACGTATACAGTCGTGGCCAAAAGTTTTGAGAATGCCACAAATATTAATTTTCACAAAGTCTGCTGCCTCAGTTTGTTTGATGGCAATTTGCATATACTCCAGAATGTCATGAAGAGTGATCAGATGAATTGCAATTAATTGCAAATGAACTGAATCCCCAAAAAACATTTCCACTGCATTTCAGCCCTGCCACAAAAGGACCAGCTGACATCATGTCAGTGATTCTCTCGTTAACACAGATGTGAGTGTTGACGAGGACAAGGCTGGAGATCAATCTGTCATGCTGATTGAGTTCGAATAACAGACTGGAAGCTTCAAAAGGAGGGTGGTGCTTGGAATCATTGTTCTTCCTCTGTCAACCATGGTTACCTGCAAGGAAACACGTGCCGTCATCATTGCTTTGCACAAAATGGGCTTCACAGGCAAGGATTTTGCTGTCAGTAAGATTGCACCTAAATCAACCATTTATCGGATCATCAAGAACTTCAAGGAGAGCGGTTCAATTGTTGTGAAGAAGGCTTCAGGGCGCCCAAGAAAGTCCAGCAAGCGCCAGGACCGTCTCCTAAAGTTGATTCAGCTGCGGGATCGGGGGCACCACCAGTACAGAGCTTGCTCAGGAATGGCAGCAGGCAGGTGTGAGTGCATCTGCACGCACAGTGAGGCGAAGACTTTTGGAGGATGGCCTGGTGTCAAGAAGGGCAGCAAAGAAGCCACTTCTCTCCAGGAAAAACATCAGGGACAGACTGATATTCTGCAAAAGGTACAGGGATTGGACTGCTGAGGACTGGGGTAAAGTCATTTTCTCTGATGAATCCCCTTTCCGATTGTTTGGGGCATCCGGAAAAAAAGCTTGTCCGGAGAAGACAAGGTGAGCGCTACCATCAGTCCTGTGTCATGCCAACAGTAAAGCATCCTGAGATCATTCATGTGTGGGGTTGCTTCTCAGCCAAGGGAGTGGGCAAACTCACAATAAAGAATGGTACCAACACATCCTCCAAGAGCAACTTCTCCCAACCATCCAGGAACAGTTTGGTGGTCGAACAATGCCTTTTCCAGCATGATGGAGCACCTTGCCATAAGGCAAAAGTGATAACTAAGTGGCTCGGGGAACAAAACATCGATATCTTGGGTCCATGGCCAGGAAACTCCCCAGACCTTAATCCCATTGAGAACTTGTGGTCAATCCTCAAGAGGCGGGTGGACAAACAAAAACCCCCAAATTCTGACAAACTCCAAGCATTGACTATGCAAGAATGGGCTGCCATCAGTCAGGATGTGGCCCAGAAGTTAATTGACAGCATGCCAGGGCTAATATTTGTGTCATTCTCAAAACTTTTGTCCACGACTGTAGTGTGATTCAGCAGACTAACAGGTACAAGATCACCCGTGGAGTTAAGCTCAGATCCCACTTAGTGCTCCTACTGCGAGGAGAATGATTAGACACAACAGAATACAACACTGAGACACCATGCTGGACATAACAGCAAATAACACCGGAGCCCCCTTCTGAGACCTATTCCAACGCCGATCTGAAACCTGTGCTTATTGCCCATTACATCAACCTTTATTTTATGGCAAATGTTGCCGTAATTGGCTTTTTACAAAGAGTACTTTGTAACACACATACATGCACCACTCCAGTATTGTCTATCGGGGGAGACTTTCAAATAAAAAAAATTGTCCTCCCTCCCTCCCAGGGTAGTCTAATGAGAGACCAGCACCTGGACAGGCACTGGAGAGAGTGGGGGTGTCAGGGACCTGATCAGTGATCACACCAGGCGTAACGGATGAGGATAGGGCCCCCGCCACTCCCTATACCCTGGATTATACCACATCAAGTGATAACACCATGGCAGCCTAATCTGTCCCCTGCTAACTAATCACTCATCAAGGTGCCCATGCAGCTCACAATGGCATCATTAGTCTCCAGCGGGCCTTGCCTGTGGCCCTGGGGGTCTGGGGGTGGGCCCACTTCTCAGGGGAGAGACTGACTCCAGGGCTGCATCCAAGATCGAGGGGAGGGGCTCTCAGGGGAGAATCCTGGCTCTAGTACTGAAGGGCTGCAGCTCGGAAAGGAGGGGCTGGCAGGGTCGTTATGACTACAGCTCCCCTGTCCCCGAGGAGTGCTCAGGAATAAATTACCATGGCCACAGCCCTCTGGCGTAATATGATTGGACAGGAGGGAGCATGGTGGAAGCAGCTCCACGCCTCCACCCCTCCGTCCCTCTGCCCCTCCACCTCTCCCAGAGGACATGTGTAGCCTGTGTTCAGCCCCTTATCTCCTCCCAGCATTAAAATACATTATTGCACCTCGGGGGCACGTGCACAAATCTTCTATTCCTTTGTGTGCATTCACCTCCCTAACCTATCTCATCCAGCCATAAGGCATAGATCATAAACCAGGCTCCTGAATTATTCCAAGCAAGATATTGTTTTTAAGTTAATAAACACGGTAGCTGATCTTGTAAAACTTTGTTTATTGGCTTTCAGAGCCCAATTTGCCTTGTGCGCCTGGCTTAGTGTAAGACTGTAAATCCCTAGCTAAAACACACAAGCCTCAGTAATGTGCTTCTTAACCTCAGCCTGCATCCTCTGATAAGACTAGAGCTCTTTGTTGTGACTAGGAGAAGAGATGGAGAAGAGCCAAAGGCTGTTAAACTATGCTTACCCTCCACGTTGGTAATCAGGAGGTTATGTCATTTTGCACAGTGTATTAAGACAAGGAAATCAGTCTCTTTAGGCCGTCTCACCACTGCCGATCAAGATTCCCAAGATAAAAAAAATTGGTCATCTTGATCGGCTGGCCACCTAGTTGGTGGAGGAGGCTTGCAAGCCAAGGAGCACCATCCCAACCGTGAAGCCGTGGGTGGCAGCATCATGTTGTGAGGGACTGGTGCACTTCACAAAATAGATGGCATCATGAGGAAAGAAAATGATGTGGATATATTGAAGCAACAGCTCAAGACATCAGTCAGGAAGTTAAAGCTTGGTCGCAAATGGGTCTTCCAAATGGACAATGACCCCAAGCATCCTTCCAAAATTGTGGCAAAATGGCTTAAGGATAACAAAGTCAAGGTATTGGAGTGGCCATCACAAAGCCCTGACCTCATTCCTATAGAAAATTTGTGGGCAGAACTGAAAAAGCGTGTGCGAGCAAGGAGGCCTACAAACCTGACTCAGTTACACCAGCTTTGTCAGGAGGAATGGGCCAAAATGCACCCAACTTATTGTGGGAAGCTTGTGGAAGGCTACCCGAAACGTTTGACCCAAGTTAAACAATTTAAAGGCAATGCTACCAAATACTAATTGAGTGTATGTAAACTTCTGACCCACTGGGAATGTGATGAAAGAAATAAAAGCTGAAATAAATCATTCTCTCTACTATTATTTCACATTCTTAAAATAAAGTGGTGATTTTACTAGGATTAAATGTCAGGAATTGTGAAAAACTGAGTTTAAATGTATTTGGCTAAGGTGTATGTAACCTTCCGACTTCAACTGTATATGCTTCGTATTAGATATATTATTCATGTCCATGTTGCTTATTGCTCATCATTGCTCCAGTGTCTCATACCCCACTCTGTTGCCAGCAAAATTTGCTTGGCAATATTGCCCCCCAAAATGTCCTATGTCTCATGGCCTTAAGTCATCCTCAACCTACATCACCTAGTATTGGAAAGAGTTCGATCCAGTTGTTTTTGTGAAGTCAAGCTCACAGCTGCCAACGATTACCGCTCAGAACAGAATTGTGCTCGGAGCTCCACCGACAGTTCTCTTTTGATTAGCAATTATCCCTGAAAAAAAGGGAGGGAAACATGAAGGGACACAGAGGAGAGCATGTTCCAAACATGTGTTTGCATTAAACAGGGTTTTGTCAGGGCATACGGGGGTTCTTCTGGGTTTTGTCAAGGTTATATCGGGTTCCATCAGGGTTCCGTCATGGTTCTGTCAGGGTTTCATCAGGGTTCCATGGGGTGCTGTGGTTCATCGTACCATCATTTATCTTTGATTCCCCTATACTGTCCAGATGTTAAGACGTTAGGATCACCTCTATACAGGACCATATGTTTCCACTTAGTTGTTGGGGGGAAAATAAATGATTTGTTTTTCCATCGTGGTCTCTCTCATTACACACTTATAAAATAGGCTTTTGAAGATAAAAAAAATTGTGCCCTAGCTCATCGAGCCAGACTGACGCTGGCTTGACATGGCATGTTTTTCAGATGTAGTATTTTAGTCATTTACTCATCTGGGCTCAGACAGGGGCTAGGATTAGAACCAGCACTCAACATATTTTAGTAATTTCAGCTGTAATTTTAGCTCCCGTTGGTAGAACATTTCTCACATCAATGCCTGGTTTACTTTATGCGTACCCAACCAGCTCGTTCATTGGCTTCAGGCTGCTCATGGTGAATTCTTCTTGTGCTCTTTCCTGTAACTGTTTGGCTCCCACAGTGAGGAGTAACACTAAATGAGGTAGGTATAAAATAGGGTAGCAGGTGTTCCTGGCCTCCCCTAACCTCCACTACCCTCCTCTATCATGGCTGCCTCACCTCAGCCCCTGAGGGTGGGGGGTCGGCAGTAAAGCCCAGGTCACATGCCATACAGGGTCACAGGTCAGACATTCTTTCTGAAGGAAATAGGCTGGAGGTGAAAAAGGAAGATTTATTGACTACCTGATCCTGTTTAACAGGCACTGCTGGACCAGAGCCTCTCAGTCAGGTATGGGCTGCCTTTTTTAGTTTTGTCAGAGTTGTCCATGGCACATGAAAGAGGCATTGAGAAAAGCCAAGAATGACAACTACTGCTTTTATTCACTTGATATGTATGAAAATGTTTGGCCCAAAAATTCCATGGGGTTTTAACACTGAAGCCATTGTTGTCATTCATGACAGATTTGAGCACGTCCTCTCAACTGTAGCCTCTCACCAACATTATAGAATGCAGACTTAAGGCCAGTATTGCTGTTGAAAGACTCATGAGGTTGCCAAGTTTACAGTGAATTCAATGAGGCAACAATAAGACAAATTGTACACGTTTTATCATCTCTCTACTCCATAAAAATATATTTTTTCAGTGTCTTTGTAATCTTGCTTTTGATACGTTCAACTCAGCCAATTTGACACCCCCTCTCCCTAATTAAGGTCCTTCAGAGATGCACTAAAGAGGCAGATAGACGTTGCATGTCTTTATTAAGCCTCCTTTAATTGTCTTTGTAACAAATAATCTCCTATCATTCCGAGCGTGGGACGTGGCAGGTAGGCCGAGCGCCAGCTCCAGTCATCTGTCAAAACGTCAGATGGATCTCCGGAATGAAAGCAGCCAGAGAACGCAAGCATGCCCCATACCAGCCAGTTGTTCAACACTGTGTACAAACACTCCAGATCAGAAAAGGCTGTCAGAAAGCCTGCTGCACGGGGATTAAACAGTAAACACCGAACTGTCGAGACTAGAGACGTGTTTCTCCCTTTAAAATTGCTTTGTTTTTCTTACTCTGTAAAGAATACCTTTCAAAGTGACAGTAGGTGTACATCTGCCGATTTCATTGCATGGCCTCATGGCCATTGTTGGAAAGGGACTGACAATACCTGTAAAAGTTGAAGACCCCCACAGTGAAGATGTTGTTAATATTAGACACAGGACCAAGTTTTGTTGGACTCTAAGGGAGCTTCAGATTCTGATGGTGTGATAAAACCAAGGTCTTGGATCCAACCAAAACAGGGGTTAGGCGTCATGTCACGTCCAAAAGAGAGGCTATTACAGGAGACGAGTGCTGCAGAGCACCAGGAGTGTGTGTCTGTCCTGTTTGTCCCCATGGATGGTCTCACACACATAGGGTTGCAAAATTCCCTGGTTCTCCTGAAATCCCAGTTGGAGAATTCCCGGAATCAGGAGGGAATAAGCAGGAAATCCAGAATCCTCCAACCAGGATTTTTGGAAAACCAGTGAACTTATTTAAAGCTCCCGGAATTTGCAACCCTACACACACACACACACACAGACACACATCAGGTTTTTCGTTAGTCGGTAATAGGCTTTGTATTTTCTTTTTTTTAAGACGATAAATAGAATTACAGCCAAACAATTGTCCGGGAGAACAAAAAAAATCCTGTTTCAAAATAATGCTTTTTAGCCTATTCATTGATGGAAATAGCAGTCAATGTAAATACATTTGACCGGTCATGCTTAGGGACAGATCTAAATTTACTGGGGGAGAGGGGCTGGTCCAACTCAAGGTCCCCTCCCCAACATTAAAAATACTTTTTCACACTGGACACTCTGGCCGAAAAGTAGGGCTAATCTGAGCGTTCTGACTTAACAATAGCAGTCAAGCACCAAAGCTAACTGGCTAACGTTGGCTAGCTTGCTAGCTACATCCAGACACAAATGAGAGAACAGCTAACTCTGACCACTTGGTGACTGCATCTGTGCTGCTGGCAACAATTTAATTATGCTTTTTTTTGCCAACGTTTACTGACACCGGCCATATTCACCGGGTGTTGAATGTTCGTAAAATCGTCACTTATTCTGCGCTCAGGGACACTCAGATGAGAGTGCTCTGAAATCGGAGTAGAGAGCCAGAGCGAATTTACCAGCTATGTCTATCAACAGTTGTTGCAGTGATATCATAAACATTCTATTGAAGTAGTTACTTGCATTGTGAAGTCTTTTGTTTAGACATGTAGCTAGCTAGCTAAACAATGAACTATAATCCCAACTCATAACATTACTACTAACCAACCAGGTTCAAAGTTAGCTAGCTAACATTAGGCTATAACTAGCAAAGCAAATGGCTCTGAGATACGAATAATATTACTACACAGATCATACACATAACATTAGCTAGCTAGCCAGCCAGCTAAAGTTAGCTAGCTAGCTAACACTACACTTTAACTTGAAATGAAAATGACTTTCTGACTAAATTAGAAACGTGTAATATCTGAAAATGTAACTAGCTAGACCTTATACCTGTGGATGGACGCTTCTCCCTCTCTGTCATGGATGCCATGGTTGCCCTTAGTTTGAAGATATAATCTGGAGACAGGTGTTTCATACAACATCCTTCTGTGTGTTCTCTTTTTGACTCCGTCTGCATATTTCAAAATCAAATCAAATTGTATTTGTCACATACACATGGTTAGCAGATGTTAATGAGAGTGTAGCAAAATGCTTGTGCTTCTAGTTCCGATAGTGCAGTAATATCTAACAAGTAATCTTTCAATCAAACGCCAGAAATGTCTCCATCTCTTTAGCTATCATACTCTAATTCCACTGATTTCAAAACTCGGTCCTCCAGAAAGTGGTGAGTAACACTTATGCAGTTCTATTACGTTATATCTTTTTTTTAAAAGCTGGTTAGGAAGGATTACCTACACATACTGACCAGCTCATATTATAGACAGAGGTGAGCTACAGACCAATTTGAACTCATCTCTCGGCATGTCTAGCTCACGCATTATTTTATTTAACCAGGCAAGTAAGTTAAGAACAAATTCTTATTTACAATGACGGCCTAGGAACAGTTGGTTAACTGCCTTGTTCAGGGGCAGAACGACAGATTTTTACCTTGTCAGCTCGGGGATTCGATATAGCAACCTTCCGGTTACTGGCCCAACACTCTAGCCACTAGGCTACCTGCCGCCCCAGGGCTACCTGCCGCCCCAGCCAATCATGGCTAGTGGGAAGGTTGCTGACTTTTTCTGTGGTACATTTTTTTTTATGGTGTTTTTCGTAACAGATGTCTCTTTCCATTCATCAATTGGCTGCTGCACAGTTTGGATCGATTGGTTGATTGATTTTATTTGTCAGTTAAAGAAATACATAAACTACATGACTAAAAGTATGTAGACCCCTGCTCGTCGAACATCTCATTCCAAAATCATGAGCATTAATATTGAGTTGGTCCCCCGTTTCCTACTATAACAGCCTCCACTCTTCTGGGAAGGCTTTCCACTACATTTTAGAACATTGCTGCGGGGACTTGCTTCCATTCAGTCACAAGAGCATTAGTGAGGTCGGCACTGATGTTGGGGAATTAGGCCTGGCTCGCAGTCTGCGTTCCAATTCATCCCAAACGTGTTTGATGGGGTTGAGGTCAGGGCTCTGTGCAGGCCAGTCAAGTTCTTCCACACCGATCTCGACAAACCTTTTCTGTATGGACCTCGCTTTGAGCACGGGGGCATTGTCATGCTGAAACAGGAAAGGGCCTTTCCCAAACTGTTGCCACAAAGTTGGAAGCATTGTCATTGTATGCTGTAGTGTTAAGGGGCCTAGCTCGAACCATGAAAAACAGTATTCTTCCTCCACCAAACTTTACAGTTGTATTTGGGCAAGTAACGTTCTCCTGGCATCCGCCAAACCCAGATTTGTCCATCGGACTGCCAGATGGTGAAGCGTGATTCATCACTCCAGAGAATGCGTTTCCACTGCTCCAATGGCGTCGAGCTTTACACCACTGATCTTAGGCTTGTGTGCGGCTGCTTGGCCATGGAAACCCATTTCATGAACAGTTCTTGTGCTGACGTTGCTTCCAGAGGCAGTTTGGAACATGGTTTTGAGTGTTACAACTGAGGATAGACAATTTTTACAATCTACAGGTCTACGCGCTCCAGCACTTCCGTTCTGTAAGTTTGTTTGGCCTACCACTTCGTGGCTGAGCCGTTGTTGCTCCTAAACGTTTCCACTTCACAATAACAACACTCACAGTTGACCGGGGCAGCTCTAGCAGGGCAGAAATTGGATGAACTGACGTGTTGGAAGGTAACATCCTAAGACAGTGCCATGTTAGAAGTCACTGAGCTCTTCAGTAAGGCCAATCAACAGCTAATGTTTGTCTATGGAGATTGCATTGCTGTGTGCTTGATTTTATACACATGTCATCAACGGGTGTGGCTGAAATAACCGAATCCACTAATTTGAAGAGGTGTCCACAAAATGTTGTGGTCCCTATTTTTTACATAAATACATATATAATGACATAGATACAGACACATTACAGAGATAGAGATGAAAAAATGCTCAACCTCCAGATGAGTATGAGGGGGAGTTTAAGTACAATTCTTACAAGCGTGTGTGGCTGGTAGCTTATTCTTTAGATGTTTGGGGTTACTGGTAAACCATGATGTCCAGGCAGAATCAAAGTGACACTGGACTAGCGCACTTGCCAGAGTCTTTAGGGTGTCTATAGCTAGGTTTCCATCCAATTGGCGATAGATTTCCATGCAAATATTCTAACATCTTCATAAAAACAATATGTAGTTTCAGAGTTTCCAGGAAAAAGTATTCGCACACTTCTAGTCAGATGCAAATATCTTTTAACTATAGCTGAGCTTTTGGTCAGTCAACCTTCATCAGAGCATTTCCTGTTTCTCCAGACTTTTTCCTGTTTCTTTAGTTTTAACTTTTGCTTCCAGCCTCCAATCAGCTTTGGGTGTGTGATATATTCTACCTATTCTACCTAGTTTCCTTTAGGAAAATGTGGCACCGGACAACATAATAAAGAAGATTTCAATTTATCTGACATTTGAGAAATTTACCGGATATCCATATGCATTCAGCTCCGCAGCCAGCGCCATCAATAAACGAGGGATGTTGGCCAAATAAGGACATTTACGTTTCCTTAAAAACTTCTAGAACAAATTACAAAAACACTATTTCTTGTGTTTCAATGTGTAGCATATGCAAAAAAAAAAAAAAAAAAAAAGTTTTTTTAGGCTACTTTCCAAAAATAATAATTGTCCACCTCACCGTTCTGGTATCAGAGATTTAAGTAATACATGTATCAGGGCATTGCATGCATACTGTAGGCCTATAGGCTTAGGTGTCCACTGTATTATATAAAAAAAAAAGTATAATGTTTTTTATAAAAAATGTATATAATAGAAACAGAAATGTTCGCAAATGTATTATAAATAAAAAAACGGAAATATCACTAAAGTATTCAGACCCTTTACTCAGTACTTTGTTGAAGCACCTTTGGCAGCGATTACGGCCTCGATTTTTCTTGGCTATGACGCTTCAAGCTTGGCACACCTGTATTTGGGGATTTTCTCCCATTCTTCTCTGCAGATCCGCTCATGCTCTGTCAGGTTGGATGGGGAGCGTCGCTACACAGCTATTTTCAGGTCTCTCCAGAGATGTTCAATTTGGTTCAAGTCCAGGCTCTGGCTGGGCCACTCAAGGACATTTAGAGACTTGTCCCGAAGCCACTCCTGCGCTGTCTTGGTGGTATTCTTAGGGTCGTTGTCCTTTTGGAAGGTGAAACTTCGCCCCAGTCTGAGGTCCTGGAGCAGGCTTTCATCAAGGATCTCTCTGTACTTTGCTCCATTCATCTTTCCCTCGATCCAGACTAGTCTCCCAGTCCCTTCTCCTGAAAAACATTCCCACATCATGATGCTGCCACCACCATGCTTCACCGTAGGGATGGTGCCAGGTTTCCTCCAGACGTGACGATTGGCATTCAAGCCAAAGAGTTTAATTTTGATTTCATCAGACCAGAGAATCTTGTTTCTCATGGTCTAAGAGTCCTTTAGGTGCCTTTTGGCAAACTCCAAGCGGGCCTTTTACTGAGGAGTGGCTTCCGTCTGGCCACTCTACCATAAAGGCCTGATTGGTGGAGTGCTGCAGATCAATGGAAACAGGATGTCACTGAGCTCAATTTCGAGCCTCATAGCAAAGGGTCTGATACTTATTAAATAAGGTTATTTATTTATTATAATTTTTTTGTATAATTCTTTTTCCAAACATTTCTAAAAACCTGTTTTCACTTTTTCATTATGGGGTATTGTGTGTAGATTGATGAGTAGAATATATAAGGTTGTAACGTAACAAAATGTGGAAAAGGTGAAGGGGTCTGAATACTTTCGAATGCACTGTGTGTGTGTGTGTGTATATATATATATATATATATATATATATATATATATATATATATATATATATATATATATATATATATATATATATATATATATATATATATATATATGTACAGTAGAGAAGCTTAGGCCTAACGCCAGAGAGAGAGAGAGAGAGAGATTTGCCGGTGACATGCGACACCGACAAGCATTAGTTGAGAACATCAATGTATGGCCTGTTGAAGTGTGATTATGATATTTATGACCTGTAAGTGGTAAAGATGAGTAATGGTGTGATCAATCCATCCCTGTGATTTATCAATTAGCATTGTAATATAATATATGCATTCATCTGTGTGAATCTGCTCTGCTGGCCCTGGGCATGGGCATGGTATCAGCGTGTTATAATCAATCAATTAAATGTATCATCAGTTGTCTCAAAATGCTTAGACATGACTCAGATGGTTATACATGACATTACACATATGTTCTCCATGGTGTGTAGTCTGTAATTCTCAACATGCCCCATTGAACAAAAGGGAGAGAAAAGACATTGATAAACCATCCACTGAGCACTCTGCTGTTAATTAGGAAAGTATTGAACAACATGCGTTTGCCTGTCATTGTGCTAAAGAGCTTGATTGCCAGTTTGCAAGGGCCTGAACGGGAAAACAACATCTGTGAACATCTGTTTTAAAAAAAAAAATTCTGGCTTCTCCGAATGGAACATTGTCTTTATTTTGTCTTGGTGGACCAATTAAGTTAACAGATTTACACAACCATCCGGATCAATCTGAAAACAATAGCACCATAATAGTGTGCATGCGCATACGTGTATTAGAGAACAAGCATTTTGGTTCGCACATCGCACCGAATGTGGATCTAGCGTTCGTCTGCCGATCGTTTTAAGGACTCAGAGCTGCCAAGTACTCTCGGCCAGCAAACGCTATTGATGGGTCAGAGACTTTAGAGAACAGCCAAAATCCTGTCCCCCAAAACTCTAACTCCCTTCCCCCAACTTCTTCATGCCGTCTTGTCAAATCCCAAAAGTCTACTTTTCCTTTAACCTGGAAACACACGATAGACTGTGTGCTGCTTGGCTTTTCATGCCCGGCATCCTTGCTACAGTTAATTAACATTTACTCGTGTTAGCGCAGCAGCACTGGATAAGATGTCACAAATCATCAAGTCTCTAGGTGCAGTTACAGCAATTAAGAGCTCTATCGTACCTAGCTAGCCATTTGGTACACTTCCAGGTTCCTTTTTAGACCTGAAAGCACTAATCAAATCATTTCTGCTCTGCAATTCACCATCGTTATTTCAAGTCCTAATGACGATGACGTGAGGCTCCCTCCCATCTCCTCCACCCCTACTTTATCAAATTTTGTTCAATAGAAGAAGTTGACTTTGTCAGTGCAGCCATCACCAGGCAGTACAGTAATAATTTTGTGAAGTTCTCTCTGGCTAGGAGTGAGGCTTTTATTTAGGCCTAGTAGGTCCTTACAACCTGAAGATAGAGATATGCTGCTAGTGTGTGTGTGTGTGTGTGGAGGCTGTGGGTGATGGAACTGCAGATTAGAGTGTGTGGGGTGGGGGGGCCTGTGGGTGATGGAACAGCAGATTCGAGTGTGGGGGGGCTGGGGTGAAGGAACAGCATATTAGAGTGTGTGGGGTACAGGGGTGTGTGGGTGATGGAACAGCAGATTAGAGTGTGTGGGGGGGTACAGGGGGCCTGTGGGTGATGGAACAGCAGATTAGAGTGTGGGGGCTGTGGGTGAAGGAACAGCAGATTAGAGTGTGGGGGGCTGTGGGTGATGGAACAGCAGATTAGAGTGTGGGGGGCTGTGGGTGAAGGAACAGCAGATTAGAGTGTGTGGGGGTAGGGGGCCTGTGGGTGATGGAACTGCAGATTAGAGTGTGTGGGGGCTGTGTGTGAAGGAACAGCAGATTAGAGTGTGTGGGGGTGCAGGGGCCTGTGGGTGATGGAACTGCAGATTAGAGTGTGGGGGCCTGTGGGTGAAGGAAGAGCAGATTAGAGTGTGTGGGGGTGCAGGGGCCTGTGGGTGATGGAACAGCAGATTAGAGTGTGTAACTGTATTTTTTCTTCTCCCTCTCCTGCCAGCGATTGTTGTTTTCAAGTTTTATCCTCATCAAAAGGGATTTAATTTGTTGCTTTTTTTCTAGTGTGATTGAGATCTGCGGTTACCCCTGAAGGGAAGAGAAGTGAGGCGAAGTGTAGTGAAGACAAGTGAAGTGTGCCCCAGCGCTAGTAAAGTGGGCCCAGTTGAATGAACACTAGCCTCTTGATAACCTGGCAGGCAGTGGGAGAATTCCTAGCTCTTGCCCTGCAAATATGGAACGCAATTTGGGTCTTTGCGTGTCAAAAAGATACAGGTCAAATAACAATATGTAAACTATATGCAAATGTTGGCCAATCAATCAGTATATGAAAAACTTCTCATTCATCATCACCAACAAACGACTAAGTCATGTCGAACCTTGAAAACATGAGAGACCGCTTTTTAAGTTTTGCCAGCCAAGTGCCACCACCTTTACAACCACCCCAGGAGGATTAATTCTGGTAGGTTAGGTAATACCTGGCAAAAGTCAACATTAACCGGCACAACTACCTAGTCACGTTAGCTAGCTAACGATTGCAACAGCTACCGTGGGGTGCGCAAATACTTTTATAGCGTTTGCACATGTCAGATTTCAATCGTTCAGGAGACGGAATAATGCTGGAGTCCAAAGGCGGCAAACCGGGAGAATAAAGCTGATAACTATGAGTGTTTGCCTGATCGCTGACCCTACCATCAGGCATCTGAACAGGATAGGTACATTTTCCCTATATCCATGTAGTACATGAGGACAGTGCTTGCTTTGTAAGTAAGCTAGGTATGAATCTATCTTGTGGTTAAACATAGACTTATTGAAGGTTATTTTGCTGATTTAAAGATCATGGACTGTTTCCCAGTTTTCTATTAGGATACTTTTTATTAGACTTAAATCATGTTTCCATATCTCAGTATCTTTAGAGGATCCTGTGAGGCAGATCAAAGTGCCCTATGGTCAGGAGGAGAGCAGCTTCTTGAAGGTTTTGGGGGAAACATTCCCCCAGATGAATCCAAATGTAGAGGCCTTTAAGACAGACAGGATGAGGAGGCTCGTTCCCCTACAGCTGCAATTCATAACTTTTTATTAAACTCTGTTAACAGTCGTGCCCTTTCACAATACAACCCCTGCTCTGGTTTTAGTTTGATTATTGTACAGATTAACTGAAAGAAGTGGTAGCTAGCATACCAGTTAGAGCACAGTGGCAATTTTATACAGTAATTGGGAAAGAAAACATTTTGATCAGGAATGATTTTTTTGTATTTCCTCTGTACGTTCTATAGAGATACAGTTGAAGTCGGAAGTTTACATACACTTAGGTTGGACAACCACTCCACAAATGTCTTGTTAACAAACTATAGTTTGGGCAACTCTGTTAGGACATCTACTTTGTGCATGGCGCAAGTCATTTTTTTTTTTTACCTCCACAAGTCTGGTTCATCCAACAATTTCCAAACGCCTGAAGGTACCACGTTCATCTGTACAAACAATAGTATGCAAGTATAAACACCATTGGACCACGCAGCCGTCATACCGCTCTGGAAGGAGACGCATTCTGTCTCCTAGAGTTTAACATACTTTGGTGCGAAAAGTGCAAATCAATACCAGAACAACAGCAAAGGACCTTGTGAAGATGCTGGAGGAAACAGGTACAAAAGTATCTATATCCACAGTAAAACGAGTCCTAGATTGACATAACCTGAAAGGCCGCTCAGCAAGGAAGAAGCCACTGCTCCAAAACCGCCATAAAAAAAGCCAGACTATGGTTTGCAATTGCACATGGGGACAAAGATCGTACTTTTTGGAGAAATGTCCTCTGGTCTGATGAAACAAAAATACAACTGTTTGGCCATAATGACCATCGTTATGTTTGGAGGAAAAAGGGGGAAGCTTGCAAGCCGAAGAACACCATCCCAACCATGAAGCACAGGGGTGGCAGCATCATTTGTGGGGGTGCTTTGCTGCAAGAGGGACTGGTGCACTTCACAAAATAGATGGCATCATGAGGAGGGGAAATTATGTGGATATATTGAAGCAACATCTCAAGACATCAGTCAGGAAGTTAAAGCTTGGTCGCAAATGGGTTTTCCAAATGGACAATGCTCCACAGCATACTTCCAAAGTTGTGGCAAAATGGATTAAGGACAACAAAGTCAAGGTATTAGAGTGGCCATCACAAAGCCCTGACCTCAATCCTATAGAACATTTGTGGGCAGAACTGAAAAAGCGTGTGCGAGCAAGGAGGCCTACAAACCTGACTCAGTTACACCAGCTCTGTCGGGAGGAATGGGCCAAAATTCACCCAACTTATTGTGGGAAGCTTGTGGAAGGCTACCCGAAACGTTTGACCCAAGTTAAACAATTTAAAGGCAATGCTACCAAATACTAATTGAGTGTATGTAAACTTCTGACCCACTGGGAATGTGATGAAAGAAATAAAAGCTGAAATAAACCATTCTCTCTACTATTATATATTATTATGACATTTCACATTCTTAAAATAAAGTGGTGATCCTAACTGACCTAAGACAGGGAATTCTTACTAGGATTAAATGTCAGGAATAGTGAAAAACTGAGTTTGAATGTATTTGGCTGAGGTGTATGTAAACTTCCGACTTCAACTGTATATGCTTCATATTAGATATATCATTCATGTTGCTTATTGCTCATCATTGCTCCAGCTCTCGTATCGAGAAATGTCAGTGCTCTTGACATTCTTCAAATATTTCCACACAATAAGACAGTAAAGCAGTGTTGACCTTGGCCTGACCTTGGCCCATGCTGCAGTGAGAGAACAATAATGACTGGATAATGAGCCACCTGGATCAGGCTATGGAGTCCAGGCCAGACCCTGACCCCATTGCCCCTCTCAGGCTCTCTCAGGACCCCTTATTGAAGAGCTTCCACCAGCCCAGCTCAATCCCCCCGTATAAACATTCAGCATGCCACACACACACACACACACACACGCACGAAGGCACGCATACACACAGGTGCTTAGTGCTGGCCTTTAGTGTGGGAGGGAGGCAGCCGCCCCTTGTCTATAACCAGGCTCCCAAGGGCCTCTTCTGTCAGGTGCCAGAGAAGACAAAAGTAAACACTTGTTAGGATTGACACAGGACCCTGGCATTGATCGGCAGCCATAAAAACTTGCAGTAGGTAGAAAAAAAGAGAGATAGTGTGTTTCTGAGAAAACTGTGGAGTGTAGAGAATCTACTCTCTCCTCTCAAATAGACTGGCCATTGTATTGAGTGGACAGGGCAGGCCTCTTACTGTCCTTTACTCCTGCTTCAGAGGAGAGCGCAAGAGACTCTTTGGTGTGTCACTCAGAGAGAGAGAGAGAGAGAGAGAGAGAGATGGGGAGGAATGGAATGGTGGTGGGTGTTGATAGGGGGTGGTCTGCTCTGTAGCTACATTAGTCCAATGATGGCTATCAGTGCTGAGAGGGGGTGATAACAGGCCTCGGTGCTCCTGGTCCTGGGGGTTTCATTATCCCACAGTCATCTCAGGTGGAAGGTGGGACGAAGGGATGGGGGCCGCTGTAGCACCTTATAGCGTCCTATCCTAGCTTTCTTTAAATGTGGTTGAAATAGCAGAACAGAGCCAATATGTCTCCTCCCTCTTCCTCTCCTATACTCCCACCTACGTGCTTTTACACCAGTGTGATTGTTTGTTTAGTGCTCTGAGGGTTCAGCCATAGAAGGCCTCTGGAGGACATATTATACATAGCTGGATCAAGAGTGGTTTAATTCCTACTTCACTCAGGGAAATGGAGCAGGCTGATTTACATAAAGCCCACAAGGCTCATCAGTATGGACGACACGTAGCCTACACATCTCACCCAGCAACCAGGGTGTGTATTCACATGTGTGCGTCCTTACATGTGTGCGTGTGTCCAACCACCCAGGAAGCTAATATTAATGAGCTACATCAAGAAGATGACATCATACAGGCAGGCCTGTCTAGTTCAACACAAAGCCAAAGCCAATGTAAACTCAGCAAAAAAAGAAACGTCCCTTTTTCAGGGCCCTGTCTTTTCAAGATAATTCATTAATAACTTCACAGATCTTCATTGTAAAGGGTTTTAACACTGTTTCCCATGCTTGTTCAATGAACCATAAACAATTAATGAACATGCACGTGTGGAACGGTCGTTAAGACACTAACAGCTTACAGACGTTAGGCAGTTAAGGTCACAGTTATGAAAACTTAGGACACTAAAGAGGTCTTTCTACTGACTCTGAAAAACACCAAAAGAAAGATGCCCATGGTCCCTGCTCATCTGCGTGAACGTGCCTTAGGCATGCTGCCAGGAGGCATGAGGACTGCAGATGTGGCCAGGGCAATAAATTGCAATGTCCGTACTCTAAGACAGCGCTACAGGGAGACATGACGGACAGCAGATCGTCCTCGCAGTGGCAGACCATGTGTAACAACGCCTGCACAGGATCGGTACATCCGAACATCACACCTGTGGGACAGGTGGCAACAACAACTGATGGCAACAACAACTGCCCGAGTTACACCAGGAACGCACAATCCCTCCATCAGTGCTCAGACTGTCCACAATAGGCTGAGAGAGGCTGGACTGAGGGCTTGTAGGCCTGTTGTAAGGCAGGTCCTCACCAGACATCACCGGCAACAACGTCGCCTATGGGCACACACCCACCGTCGCTGGACCAGACAAGACTGGCAGGCAAAAAGTGCTTTTCACTGATGAGTCGCGGATTTGTCTCACCAGGGGTGATGGTCGGATTCGCGTTTATTGTCGAAGGAATGAGCGTTACACCGAGGCCTGTACTCTGGAGCGGGATCGATTCCGAGGTAGAGGGTCTGTCATGGTCTGGGGCGGTGGGTCACAGCATCATCGGACTGAGCGTGTTGTCATTGCAAGCAATCTCAACGCTGTGCGTTACAGGGAAGACATCCTCCTCCCTCATGTGGTACCCTTCCTGCAGGCTCATCCTGACGTGACCCTCCAGCATGACAATGCCACCAGCCATACTGCTCGTTCTGTGCGTGATTTCCTGCAAGACAGGAATGTCAGTGTTCTGCCATTGCCAGCGAAGAGCCCGGATCTCAATCCCATTGAGCACGTCTGGGACCTGTTGGATCGGAGGGTGAGTGCTAGGGCCATTCCCCCCCAAAATGTTTGGGAACTTGCAGGTACCTTGGTGGAAGAGTGGGGTAATATCTCACAGCAAGAACTGGCAAATCTGGTGTAGTCCATGAGGAGGAGATGCACTGCAGTACTTAATGCAGCTGGTGGCCACACCAGATACTGACTGTAACTTTTGATTTTGACCCCCCCTTTGTTCTGGAAAACATTATTCAATTTCTGTCACATGTCTGTGGAACTTGTTCAGTTTATGTCTCAGTTGTTGAATCTTGTTATGTTCATACAAATATTTACGCATGTTAAGTTTGCTGAAAATAAACATAGTTGACAGTGAGAGGACGTTTTCTTTTTTTGCTGAGTTTATGTGGACACCTGCCCGTCGAACATCTCATTTCAAAATCATGGGCATTAATATGAAGTTGGTGTCCCCCCTCCCCTTTGCTGTTATAACAGTCTCCAGTCTTCTGGGAAGGCTTTCCACTAGATGTTGGAATATTGCTGCGGGGACAGCCACAAGAGCATTAGTGAGGTCGGGCACTGATGTTGGGCGATTAGGCCTGGCTCGCAGTCGGCGTTCCAATTCATCCCAAAGGTGTTCGATGGGGTTGAGGTCAGGGCTCTGTGCAGGCCAGTCAAGTTCTTCCACACCAATCTCAACAAACCACTTCTGTATGGACCTCGCTTTGTGCACGGGGGCATTGTAATGCTGAAACAGGAAAGGGCCTTCCTCAAACTGTTGCCACAAAGTTGGAAGCACAGAATCGTCTAGAATGTCATTGTATGTTGTGGCGTTAATACTTCCCTTCTCTGTAACTAAGGGACCTAGCCCGAACATTGAAAAACAGCCCCAGACCATTATTCCTCCTCCTCCACCAAGGCCCCAGACCCCCATTCACTATGCATTCAGGCAGGTATCGTTCTCCTGGCATCCCCCCAAACCCAGATTCAACTGAGGACAGACGATTTTTACGCGCTACGCACTTCAGCACTCGCGGTCTTGTTCTCTGAGATTGTGTGGCCTACCACTTCACGGCTGAGCCGTTGTTGCTCGTAGACGTTTCCACTTCACAATAATAGCACTTACAGGTGACCGGGGAAGCTCTCGCAGGGCAGAAATTGGACAAACTGACTTGTTGGAAAGGTGGCATCATATGACGTTGCCATGTTGAAAGTCACCGAGCTCTTCAGTAAGGCCATTCTACTACCAATGTTTGTCTATGGAGATTGCATGGCTGTGTGCTCGATTTACACAGGTGTGATTTGCAACGGGTGTGGCTGAAATTGAAACAAAAAAAAAAAAAAATCCGGAAAAACGCATTGTGAAAAATGTTATAAATGGAATTGCATTTTAATGAGGGAAATAAGTATTTGTCCCCTCTGCAAAACATGACTTAGTACTTGGTGGCAAAACCCTTGTTGGCAATCACAGAGGTCAGACGTTTCTTGCAGTTGGCCACCAGGTTAGCACACATCTCAGGAGGGATCTTGTCCCACTCCTCTTTGCAGATCTTCTCCAAGTCATTAAGGTTTCGAGGCTGACGTTTGGCAACTCTAACCTTCAGCTCCCTCCACAGATTTTCTATGGGATTAAGGTCTGGAGACTGGCTAGGCCACTCCAGGACCTTAATGTGCTTCTTCTTGAGCCACTCCTTTGTTGTGTGTTTTGGGTCATTGTCATGCTGGAATACCCATCCACGACCCATCTTCAATGCCCTGGCTGAGGGAAGGAGGTTCTCACCCAAGATTTGTTGGTACATGGCCCCGTCCATCGTCCCTTTGATGCGGTGAAGTTGTCCTGTCCCCTTAGCAGAAAAACAACCCCAAAGCATAATGTTTCCACCTCCATGTTTGACGGTGGGCATGGTGTTCTTGGCGTCATAGGCAGCATTCCTCCTCCTCCAAACACGGCGAGTTGAGTTGATGCCAAAGAGCTCCATTTTGGTCTCATCTGACCACAACACTTTCACCCAGTTGTCCTCTGAATCATTCAGATGTTCATTGGCAAACTTCAGACGGGCATGTATATGTGCTTTCTTGATCAGGGGGACCTTGCGGGCGCTGCAGGATTTCAGTCCTTCACGGCGTAGTGTGTTACCAATTGTTTTCTTGGTGACTATGGTCCCAGCTGCCTTCAGATCATTGACAAGATCCTCCCGTGTAGTTCTGGGCTGATTCCTCACCGTTCTCATGATCATTGCAACTCCACGAGGTGAGATCTTGCATGGAGCCCCAGGCCGAAGGAGATTGACAGTTATTTTGTGTTTCTTCCATTTGCAAATAATTGCACCAACTGTTGTCACCTTCTCACCAAGCTGCTTGCCGATGTAGCCCATTCCAGCCTTGTGTAGGTCTACAATCTTGTCCCTGACATCCTTGGAGAACTCTTTGGTCTTGGCCATGGTGGAGAGTTTGGAATCTGATTGATTGATTGCTTCTGTGGACAGGTGTCTTTTATACAAGTAACAAACTGAGATTAGGAGCACTCCCTTTAAGAGTGTGCTCCTAATCTCAGCTCGTTACCTGTATAAAAGACACCTGGGAGCCAGAAATCTTTCTGATTGAGAGGGGGTCAAATACTTATTTCCCTCATTAAAATGCAATTCCATTTATAACATTTTTCACTTGCGTTTTTCTGGATTTTTTTTGTTGTTATTCTGTCTCTCACTGTTCAAATAAACCTACCATTAAAATTATAGACTGATAATTTCTTTGTCAGTGGGCAAACGTACAAAATCAGCAGGGGATCAAATACTTTTTTTCCCTCCCTGTAGATAAGAAAAATTAGTAGTGTGGTTTTGCTTTATGCCGATGATAAAAGTGTTGTTACCTTCCAGGAAGGAGTATAAATGTCCCATTTGAGTATGTGCTCGTGCAGTATGCAGCAGGCTAGTGCGTCGGCAGTATGATAATAGATGATGGATGCACTGATCCCACTCATTATTATCAGTCATGAAGTTGCTCCTACTACAGGGCGGCAGTCACCTTCATCTCTCCCTGAGTAGTACATCAGCAGGCAGGCAGCTAGCTACCATACTGAAATAACAAGCCCTGAGAGAGGGGACAGAGAGTGAGAGAGGGGAGAGAGAGTGAGAGAGGGGAGAGAGAGCGTGAGAGAGGGAGAGATATAAGGGGGGGAGTGGTAGAGACAAAGATGGGCCATGCTCCACTCCACACACACACACTGGCTGATGATAGATAGACTTTGTTAGTGTGGTATTTCCCTCTCTCCCCCTTTGTCTCTCTCTCTACCCTCCTCTCTCGCTCTCTTTCTCTCTCTCTCTGTCTCTTTCTCTCTCTGAGATGAAGGCCTCATCAGAGAGCCAGGTCTTAGGCTGAGGGAAGGGTTTAATTTTGCCTCATTACAGGATCCACTAGAGGATTATTGGGCTTCAAAGCTTCTTGATTGCATTACCAGGCTTTAGTTTGTTGGAGCACAGGGCTAATCTGGCCTTCCGTTGTGATGGAGGGGCGTTGGCCACATAGCAACACAGTGGAGTGACGCTCATCTGGCACAGCAGAGATGGACGACATGGTTTACCTTTGTGATTGGCTACTATGTCCTTAAAAATATATGGTGGTCGATGCATGTGTATTTTACCTACACCGGGGGATTTACCTACAGTACACCAGGGGGCTCATTCTGGTATCACAGCCAACCCAAACAGGTTTTCTTGTCTACCCCTTTAGGAGCCCGGTGGGACGGCAAGTTCCTTTATACATATTTAACCAGACCTCCTCACGGATGACTTCACCCCAGAATGAGTTGAAATTTAAGGGAAGCAAGCAGGCAGAGAGTGATATCGCTTTGCTGCTCCCACAGGCATCCCATGGATGCATTCAGTGTTTATTTTTCAGATTTGTATATGAGCATGAATGGTCTCCTATTCTGAAATAAGATGGCTTTGGGGGAACACTGAAGGAGAGCCCTATGGCACTTTTTTGGGGGGGCAAACATGAAGATATTTGAAAGCTAATTCAGATCAGAAGAAAATGATGGATAAATGTTCACTGCAATGTACTGTACATGTATATGAAGTATTTGCTCATGTGGGATTTTAAGAGAGAACCTATAAACTACCACCCATTATATAACCTATTTTTGGCTGGAGGTAATGTTTGTTAAAACATGTAAAGGTGTGTTCCTGAGTGAGGCATCAGGCATCCCCCGCAGCTCTGCTGTAGTCAGATGAATTATTAACGCTAAAAGAATCCATGTTTTCTTTTAAATGCTGTGTAGAGAGCTCAGCCTGGTTGAATATCAGTAGCTGCTACATTTTTCAAGCCCATGCCAAGTATAGCCTTCAATTTAACATGAGCTTTTAATCCTACGAGTGCTAAATTGCTTTTTAATGCCGGGGAACAACGTATTTTCAGAAGTAACTGGTGAAAAATGCATCAGAAATGCAGAGCAAATCAGATTGGAAACTTCTCAGGGTTAGAGGAACACAGCAACACCCCCATAGCAAAGAGAGAAACCAAGATGTTGTTTTGACACCTCATTCACCTCCTGCGTCTCAAGAGGACCCCCTCTAGCAGTAAATGTGTGTGTGTACGTGCACGCGTGTGTGTGTTCACGCATGCATTTACGTGTGCGCAGCTTCAAATTCATTAGCAGTGTCAGGTACTACTGTACTGTACTGTACCCACCAAAGCATTAGTTGAACCACAGCATGAGTCAAAGATAGGTGTTACAGTCATGTAAAACTCCCCTGTACTGTACACTTTGGGTCACTGAGGTCATAACTCCAACAGTGCGTGACTGAGAGCCCTTATTCTAATAATCTAATATCATTAGGCCTGGGTGGGAGTTGGCAGGCTCCCTCGCCATTGGTCCAATCCACAAAATACTTCCTGAAGGGCAGCCAACAGCGTTCCTCCATCACACAACAATGTGGTCATCAGAGCACACTAATCAGTCCACGCCAGAGAGGACCACAAAGACGTGCGTGTGTGACCCCTTTTCCCTCGCCAGCGGCATCGTCTGTGAACAGCCTCAATTAAACGGGCTGTAACGCGCCTAACTCCCATTTGTTTGGATTTCCCCAGTGGAAAATATTTTTTTTATAGCAGCAGCAGTAGCATTTCCAGTTTGTTTCCCCAGTAGCTGTCTATGGGCCTTAATGGAGGACAATCCAAAGCTTTTCTCACAACAAACTGTTTACCTCTGTGTCACAGGAGGAGCTGAACAGAGGAAGAAATGCAATAATCTGGCCTTCCGTTGTGATGGAGGGGCGTTGGCCACATAGCAACACTTTTTTTATATATATATTTTTTTACCCCTTTTTCTCCCCAATTTCATGGTATCTAATTGCTAAGCTGCTGCTACTGCTGCTACTGCTGCTACTGCTACTGCTGCTACTGCTACTGCTGCTACTGCTGCTACTGCTGCTACTGCGGCTACTGCTGCTACTGCTACTACTGCTGCTACTGCTGCTGCTGCTTCTGCTGCTGCTACTGCTTCTGCTGCTGCTTCTGCTGCTACTGCTTCTGCTGCTGCTGCTACTGCTACTACTGCTGCTACTTCTGCTGCTGCTTCTGCTGCTGCTGCTGCTACTGCTTCTGCTGCTGCTGCTACTGCTTCTGCTTCTGCTACTGCTGCTGCTGCTGCTGCTGCTGCTGCTGCTGCTTCTGCTGCTGCTGCTACTGCTTCTGCTGCTGCTGCTGCTAATGCTGGGTGTTTGCCTCTGCATGCCTGTAAAATGGGCCTCTACGTCAAAGCAACACGTACTGCGTGCGTCAGAGCAATTCTCTCATTGATGTATACTCTCATAACCACCAGTCTTCTCCTAAATCATATTGTGAAAGATATTTTGTATTTTTTTATCTATTTTTTTTTTATATCCTCAGTAATAGCAGTATCCCACTGCAAGCCCAGTAGTGCTCCAGGAAAAAACATCATTCTCTTTCTCTCTTTCAGATGGTACTGTACTATGTTTATCTTCCATGTAGTCCTAACCATGTGAGTGGAGCATTTGAGGTTAGACAACCCATCAAATCTCCCTGTGTGTTATTGCATGATATAACATCCTGTGATATTATTGTTGGTCCCAGCCAGCTCCCTGCTGGGCCTGGTGGTCCTGGTGGGCCTGCTAGTCTCCTCTGTGTCTCTCTGTCTTAGCCACCGTCAAATCGGCCTGGCACCCCGACCCGGCTGCTTTATCAGGTTTCCTGGAAGGATTATCCCCGAGCTCACTGATTTGACATTTTCCCCTGATGCTGGGCTTTGGGGGGGATAGCGTGTTTGTGTGTGTGCATGCTAGTGTACGTGCGTACGCGCGTGCCTTCACTAGAGTGTGCAGCTGTGTGTGTGAGATGGTGCAGCTGTTTGGTCTCTCCCTGGGCGAGTGGAAGGAGCAACACAGGCTGTCCCTGTTTGCCAGTGTGAAATCCTCTTACAGCCCCTGTCTGTTTCTGTTGGGCCAGGCGCGTGCAGCAGCAGTCCCAGATCCTCTTGTGGAGGCCGTGTTAGTAAGCAGAGCGCATGTTAAGCCCGGCTGAGACAGACACTGATGATTGGGCTTAGTGCTAAGTGATGTACTGCTTGGTTCTCCGTGCGCGGCGCCAACCCTCATCCCAGCCCTACTGAGACCTGGGCCTTGACAGACAGACATATGCACGTATACAACCCTCTCTCACAGTGGGCAGGCATCACACCCTGCTAGTGTCAGGGTCTATCTAGGCAGACTGGCTGGCAAAACACTAACACATGCTCTCAAATTCACACACATCCTCTCCTATGCCCACTCCTCTCCACGGGTACTTTCAAATGCAAAACAGGACATAAACAGTATCTCATTTAACATAATTAACACTCACACCAACATAAACACTTGTACAAATGGACATACATACACACACATACACAGACTCTGAGAGAGCAGAGAGAGAACCCACTGACTGTGTCTGTACCTTGTGAGCCTCCACTCAAATAACCTCAATGTGGTGAATGTCCTGCTCTCTCTCAGCCACTCTATCAGCCATCCAGCCAGCCAGGCAGGGCAGGCAGTGAGTGGGTCTCAGACTCACAATGTGGACATTTAGGTCTCCAGCTGGCGTGGTGTGAGTTTGTGGAGGAAAGCATGGAATGCAGGCCTGCCTGGCACACAGGGCCCATGGTCTGCCAGATGGAGGCCCCTCTCAAAGGCATCTCTATTACCGCTCCGAGGCCCAAACAACCAGGCCTTATGTCACAGTCACAGTGGAGGGCATGGAGAGGGCTGAAGAGGCCAGAGTGCCAACACGACGCTCCCTCATGGAAATGTACCGGCAGACACCACACACACTCCCATTGATCCCAATTGATGGTGCTTGATAGAAATGCGTATCAGTTGTATTTTAATATTTAGTATTTTTACGTATTTATTACAATATATTTTATTCTGTGGAGAATATGCCATCATTAGGGCTAATAGTTTTTCCTGGCTGTTTGACTTGATCAAACCTGTGACATCATACTGTACCTGGTGAACTGTAAATTAATTTGAAAGAGGAAATTACATCATTTGAAACCAGCCATAGACATGACAATGCCAGCAAGTATGGCCGCCATGTATTTCCAACCATGTTGGTTGTTTCCTGCAGCTCGCCTCATGCCTGCCCTCACATTGATAGTGACAGATAAAGCCCCTGTGATCTTGTGGAGCGTCAGGCTCTAGCTGGCTGCCTGATTACCATCCCCACCGATAACACCGCATGTTAATCATTGTAAACATGGTGTTGTCTCCGCCAGGGCTTTGACACACTTAGCTTATCTCTAATTGTTTTAATTGCTACTAGCGTTTAACGAGATCGTCCCCTAGATATGCAAAAAGCCCAGAGACTGACTGGGTACACAGAGCAGGAACACAGAGTTTTTGTTTCCTCAGATCTATGGTACTGTGATGGGGTGTACGCTCGCTCCTCGCTGGCTAGCTCCACAGATCTATGGTACTGTGATGGGGTGTACGCTCGCTCCTCGCTGGCTAGCTCCACAGATCTATGGTACTGTGATGGGGTGTACGCTCGCTCCTCGCTGGCTAGCTCCACAGATCTATTGTACTGTGATAGGGTGTACGCTCGCTCCTCGCTGGCTAGCTCCACAGATCTATTGTACTGTGATGGGGTGTACGCTCGCTCCTCGCTGGCTAGCTCCACAGATCTATGGTACTGTGATATGGGGTGGACGCTCGCTCATCCTAACCCCTCTACCTTGGCATTAATGAAAGGCAGACAGGCAGCGTCGGGTGAGAGGGTCTGGAGATGAGAGGGTCTGGAGAGGGTCTGGAGATGAGATGAAGCTCATTAAATATTTAAATGAGGAGGGCTTTAAAGTGGAGACTCCCTGCTTGTCCACATACCTCCCTAGGCCCTGCCCCTCTAACATCCCACCATGTAAATTACTACCAGGGGCTCTGGTGGGGGGGACTGCCTGTCTGTCCGCATGTCTGTCTGCCACAAGACATTTTGAGAGAGATTAAATCTCTCCCTCTTGTCTCTAACCTTCTCAAAACACACACACATACTATTTGTGTCTCCCATGTTCTTTCATTCCCATAGGGGAAGGTTAGGGGGAATCCTACCCCTGTCTCATGTTAAAACCTTCTGACACATAGAGAAGGCTCAAATCTCTCCCCTTTCCCTTCTTTCTCCTCCCCCTTCTCCTGTCTCTCCACCCCCCAGCAGGGTGGCTACAGTAGGCAGAACAAGGCCCTTATTTAGTTCAGTCCCTGTGAAATGCAATTAGAAACCCCTCCAGGGCCAGCAGGGGCCTGGGCTGAGAAGTCAGGAGGGAGGGAGCGGGAGAGGGAGTGGGAGAGGGAGAGGGAGAGAGAGAGAGTCCTCCCTGATGTCTGTCAGCCTGCCGGCTTTTGAAGTCTGGGGCCATCTTATGTCCCCCTAGAGACCCTATCATCAGGGCCCCACTCTGGAGCAGTTCAACATGATCCTGGAGTGGCTGGCTGGGCTGAGATCTGGAGGAAGTAGGGAGGGAGAGAGAGAGGGAGGAGAGGTTTGGGCAGTGGGCTGTCTCAGTGCGTGCCTGACAGAATGGTCTTGGCAGAGCTTTTCAGAGGCCCAATCCCCCTGACCATATTTCGCTAGCCTGGCAGACAGGCATACAGACAGGCAAGCAGGCAGGCAGATCGCTCTGGGCTGCAGTCAGCAGTCCATCAGGGGTCAGACACATTTTAATGCAGGCCTTCCTGGTGATTTCCTCCCGTTATTCCTCTTAAAGATGCAGCGGGGCAATTTCTCTCCCCCCTCCATTTCCCCTCCCTCCCTCCTCTGGCTGTCTGGCTATTTTCTTTCTCTGTCTCTCTTCTCTCTGTCACTCTCTCCTCCTCCTGTTTCTCTTCCTTTTCTTCTTCTCCGCTTCTTTCCTCACTCCCAGTGCAGTGCAAGAAAGTAACAAAGCGAAAAATATAATCCTAGCCAATGTAGCTCTGGGTTGGAATTATGTCGAGCCTCGTGGGGGGTTTCTGGAGAAAGCAGTTCTTTGGTTGCTGATGTCTGCCGTGCCTCATTGACTATGGAGACTTATGTGCAGATTAGTGAGGGAAATTAAAGCTACAGTTTGACATTCAGTGTGTTTTTATGTAGGGGTTTGTCTGGGGTGCATGGCTCCACTGCAATACTTCAGAGAGTACTGGAATCACATTGGAATATTGAGATGATTTTCCCCCTTTTCAATTGTGAAACAGCTGAAAGCTATTGCCTGGTTATTAACAGGGAATCCTCAAGACCTCAATACTACTGCAAACCAGATTAAACCAGTATCTGGACCGGCTTCCTATTAAATAATTTGATCCGGAGGATAGGCTGTCGTTGTATCAACGTTTGCATGCTATACTGTAGTTCTTATGACATTTACAGTCTGACTTGATGTTAGCCAGAACACTCTCTAATCATTCACCAACTCAAAGGAACATTTACAGCACAGGGAAACACACACAGTCTAGTGTGTGTGCGTGCGCGTGCTGATGTGTGTATGTTTGTGTGCGTGTGTATTCGCAAGTGTGTATTCGCAAATGTGTGTTTGTGTGTGTGTTTTTGCCCTGCTGCAGTAGAGTGGTACTCTCTGCTGGATGGGGAGGGAGTGATTGACTGGCCCTAAATTACCCGTGGCATGGCGGCCGGTGCTCTGTGGCATGTCTATAATTTAAACAAAAGGGCCTCACTCCCATTCTACTCTGACTGGAAAAAAGGGGGGAAATGCATTAAGGATGTAACCCAAGCGTTTGAGGAGGGAAGGTTAAACCAATTTTCTTGTCCTGGTTGGTTTTGAAAGGGGAGTCCCTAGGAAGGGGACAGGGCAGGGGACTGATGGCTCTAGGTCCAGGCAGTAGAGTGGCTCTGCTCATGCTGACAAAGCAGTGCTATGTCAACTCTCAGTAATTACTGGCCTCCAAGATGGAGACGATGTCTAACATTATTCATTCCCATTTGCCTAGTGGTCCAACCGACGGCCCAGCCTGTGCTGGTTCCTGAAAGCAGACAGGTGGAGATAGCATCCAGATAACCAGATAAAACGAGTTGCTCTACAGGCCTTTTACTTTATACCAGGAATATATACTTTCCACCTCTCTCTCAGTGACAAAAGATGTGAGTTTCATGTCTCTCAAGGAAACATGTTACCGTTGAGGAAAAACGACCAGCTTCTTTTGAAATCCCGTTGTCCTAGTTTATCAGACAGATGCTTCCATCCCTCTGTCTTGTTTATCTCTCTTCCTATTCAAAAACCACCAATCCCTCTTGTGTGATAAAGGCAGGTTTAAATAAGTATGAAGGATGTGTGAAATATGGCTTGTCTTTTTGTCATTCATATTTACAGGTTTGATATTCACAGGCATGTCTCTCACAGTGCAGAGGAACCAGTCAGGTCCCTAAACCATTCAGCCTCCCAGAGAATTATATTATATGACTAAACCATTCAGCCTCCCAGCCAAGTATATTATATGACTTGTGTCTGTAATATACACAGGGAAGAAGTGAATGTTGTTTGTTACCTCTCCCTGGGGTTCTGTCTCCTACTCTTGGTCTGGCCTTTCTTCCCTTTCACTGCTCACAGGCCTGTCGTTTTTCATTCAGATCTTATAGAGAGAGAGAGAGAGAGAGAGAGAGAGAGAGAGAGAGAGAGAGAGAGAGAGAGAGAGAGAGAGAGAGAGAGAGAGAGAGAGAGAGAGAGAGAGAGAGAGAGAGAGAGAGAGAGAGAGAGAGAGAGAGAGAGAGAGAGAGAGAGAGAGAGAGAGACATCTCCCGGGTGATGAGTGACAGATTAATATATGTCTGGCTACGTGTCTGAGGAATTGGGAAGAAAAGCGCTGTCAGAGCTGCTTGTCAGGAGGGGGTGAGATTAGAAGCAGTTGTCATTGGCAGGCTAGTGCAGACTCAGGCTCACTGAGATAAGGCTGGATGTAATGACTTTAAAAAGCATCCTGACCTCGCCTTCAGGCACAGAAAATAGATGATATATAGATGATTTTTTATTAATTTGGTGTGTGTGTGTATGTACGTGTCTGTGCATGTGTTTGATGATAGGATGTTCCATGGCATATGGGGTTGTCTCCCTATTTTTGCAGTCAGATAGAATATCAGGCATGCCATGAATCTTATTGAAAATGGCGCAAGTAATTAATATATTTTTTCCACTGCTCCAGAGTCCAATCGCGGCGAGCTTTACACCACTCCAGCCGATGCTTGGCATTGCGCATGGTGATCGGCCATAGAAACCCATTTCATGAAGCTCTTGCCTAACAGTTCTTGTGCTGACGTTGCTTCCAGGGGCAGTTTGGAACTCGGTAGTGAGTGTTGCAACAGAGGACAGACAATGTTTACGCGCTTCAGCATTCGGCAGTCCCGTTCTGTGAGCTTGTGTGGCCTGTCATTTCGCGGCTGAGCCGTTGTTGTTCCTAGATGTTTCCACTTCACAATAACAGCACTTACAGTTGACCGGGGTAGCTCTATTAGGGCAGAAATTTGACAAACTGACTTGTTGGAAAGGTGGCATCCTATGACGGTGCCCCATTGAAAGTCACTCAGCTCTTCAGTAGGGCCATTCTACAGCCAATGTTTGTCTATAGAGATTGCATGGCTGGGTGCTCAATTTTATACACCAGTCAAAACGGGTGTGGCTGGAATAGCCAAATCCACTCATTTGAAGGGGTGTCCACATACTTTTGTATATATATAGTATATATCTGCTATTCTCCTCAGAATGTTTCTACCATTCTGAATGTCATTAAGACACTTTTCCTTTCATTGCCTCACCTCGTCCTCCTCATCCAAGCTGAATAGACTACTGGAAGTCGTGAGTCCTACAAATGCGCCAGACAGTCAGACACAACGGATGTGAATTAAATAAGAGCTTTTAACCTATTACATGCACATCACTCATGTTACACTTATGAGAAAATATTTCAAATGAGGGGATATTTTCCGTAATGGCAAGAAGGCTCATGAAAAAGAGAGCCGGTCTCCTGTGATTGCAATCTAGGAAAAGAAAGTTCCTGTAAAATTAAACCGCCATTGCTGAGGAATAAGAAAAATATAAAACGCTTCTTGACGCTTTGAAGCGAAGGATCAAGGCCAAAAAAAAGGAATAAAAGATTAAAAAGGAGGAGAGATGGCTGATGGTCTATAGACAGAACTTACAGGCACAGACACCAATTACTGGCATACATAACATAACTCCAGACGTTATGTTTGATCTCCGCTCTCCATTCTCTGGCAACGGCATCAAGTGCTTTTCCATAGCAAAGTGACACTTTATATTATTTTCTTGGCTACGACATGCAGGACTTTTTTTATCTTATTCTTTCTGTTCGTCTCTGTCAGCGTTTCATTTGAATTAAAAATCATGTGCAGTGAGAGATCCGGACGTAGATTGTCTGGTCGGTTGAGCTGTAATCACAGACCTGAGGTTTCTCCTAAATCTGATAATGACCGTTTAGGACTGGGAACGCTGATTTGTTGATGGCTGCTATTCCTTAGACCTGTGCGACAACAAGCAGCCATTTTTGTTGGTGGCAGACAATGGTATAAATATACAGTGTATCTTCTTGCAACTAGCCATGAAATAGATTTAAATTGACATGACTAAAATCGTCATGTTTCATCACTGTCTACACACCTATATTTTAACAACAAAATAATACAATGACATGGATTGTCTTACAATTACAATGTAATAACCCAGTATTTATATAACTAATTTGAAACATAATTTGTCAAGTTTGTTTTTAGCATTTGGAATAAGCTTGTGCTCACATAGGCTCACACACTATCATTTTTTACTTCTCTTCCCAATGTTCAAGCTGCTTGATGTTCAAAGCACATACTTGTCAACATGGCTTCATCATCTATTGAACATGGGCCGACTGATGGACAAGACGGGCCCCCAAACCCAATGGACACTTTGTATTGGAGATCAAGGAGGGCCCCTAACCCAATGAACGCTTTGTATTGGAGAGCTGTGTTCTTTTCAGGGCCATTGTGTGATCAGGTTTAGCTCTCTGGGGCCTTGGGGCCCGGCATTATGGCTTTGACTGGTCTTCTTGGGCCTCAGCCAGCCATGTCTCCCTGCTGATAGTCATCTATCTGATAGTCATCTCATCTGTCTGGCCATGAGATCCAGTGTACTGATAGATAGAACACTAAGAGCACATGCAACACTGCCATTCAGAGCTGGGGGTTATCGCTCTCTCTCATTCTTTATCTCTCTTTTTCAATCTCTTTCCCTCTCTGTCGGTCTGTCCATCTGTGTCTATCTTTCTTTCCCTCTCTTCTTCTCTCTCCAGCACAGAAGGTAGAGGGATGGATTAGCACCCAGCAGCAAGGAGTTAAGTCTGTTTTCTGCTCTGTGGGGGCTGGGCGCTGTAGGGAGAGAGAAAGAGATCCTATCCTCCCTGTAATGTGACTCCATTGTTGATCCATTGACTACCCAGGCAGTGGGATAATGCTGATTAGCCAAGGCTATAGTACCCTGGGTTTTCTTGCGATTAAAGTTATTTTCCAGGAACGTCCAGCATTAGCTGAAGGTTGCAGGATGGTTTTGGTCTGGAGTGTCCATGGGCCACTAGATTAGTGAGATGGATCAAATAAATAGAGAGGTACTCTCTCAATTTCAATTCAATTTAAATGTAAGGGCTTTATTGGCATGGGAAACATATGTTAGCATTGCCAAAGCAAGTGAAATAGATCATAAACAAAAGTTAAATAAACAATACAAATGAACAGTAAACATTACACTCACAGAAGTTACAAAATAATAAAGACATTTGAAATGTCATATTATGTCTATATAGTGTTGTAACGATGTCCAAATAGTTAAAGTACAAAAAGGAAAATAAATAAACGTAAATATGGGTTGTATTTACAATGGTGTTTTCTTCACTGGTTGCCCTTTTCTTGTGGCAACAGGTCACACATCTTGCTGCTGTGATGGCACACTGTGGTATTTCACCCAGTATATATGGGAGTTTATCAAAATTGGGTTTGTTTTCAAATTCTTTGTGGATCTGTGTAATCTGAGGGAAATATTTGTCTCTAATATGGTCATACATTGGGCAGGAGGTTAGGAAGTGCAGCTCAGTTTCCACCTCATTTTGTGGGCAGTGTGCACATGGCCTGTCTTCTCTTGAAAGCCAGGTCTACCTACGGTGGCCTTTCTCAATAGCAAGACTACGCTCACTGAGTCTGTACATAGTCAAATATGTCCTTATGTTTGGGTCAGTCACAGTGGTCAGGTATTCTGTGTACTCTCTATTTAGGGCCAAATAGCATTTTAGTTTGCTCTGTTTTTTGTTCATTCTTTCCAATGTGTCGAGTAATATCTTTTTGTTTTCACATGATATGGTTGGGTCTAATTGTGTTGCTGTCCTGGGGCTCTGATGGCTCAGTTTGTGTTTGTGAACAGAGCCCCAGGACCAGCTTGCTTAGGGGACTCTTCTCCAGGTTCATTTCTCTGTAGGTGATGGCTTTGTTATGGAAGGTTTGGGAATTGCTTCCTTTTAGGTGGTTGTAGAATTTAACAGCTCTTTTTTTGGATAATTAGCAGGTATCGGCCTAATTCTGCTCTGTATGCATTACTTGGTGTTTTACGTTGTACACTGAGGATATTTTTGCTGAATTATGCATGTAGCGTCTCAATTTGGTGTTTGTCCCATTTTGTGAATTCTTGGTTGGTGAGCAGACCCCAGACCTCACAACCATAAAGGGTAATGGGTTCTATAACTGATTCAATTATTTTTAGCCAGATCCTAATTGGTATGTCGAATTTTACATTCCTTCTTGCCTTGTCTCTCAGCTTGTTCACAGCTTTGTGGAAGTTACCTGTGGCGCTGATTTTTAGGCTGAGGTATGTATCGTTTTTTTGTGTGCTCTAGGGCAACGGTGTCTAACTGGAATTTGTGTTTGTGGTCCTGGCAACTGGACCTTTTTTGGACCTTACAGAGATTTACTGTCAGGGCCCAGGTCTGACAGAATCTGTGCAGAAGATCTAGGTGCTGCTGTAGGCACTCCTTGGTTGGTGACAGAAGCACCAGATAATCAGCAAACAGTAGACATTTGACTTCAGATTTTAGTAGGGTGAGGCCAGATGTTGCAGACTGTTCTAGTGCCCTCACCAATTCGTTGATATATATGTTGAAGAGGGTGGGGCTTAAGCTGCATCCATGATATATATGTTGAAGAGGGTGGGGCTTAAGCTGCATCCATGATATATATGTTGAAGAGGGTGGGGCTTAAGCTGCATCCATGTGTTTGAGCCCTGGATCAAGCTTGAGTAAGTGGGCACCATTGGTGAGCATGGATGGATCACTATCTCACCATGGTTGACCTAGTTGCTGGTGTGAGTGTGTTACCCCCCTCTAGGACAGTAGAGTGGTGGTTATTTCAACAGGAAGAGAGTGGCTGTGAGCTCTGAGGAGGTGCACTGCTGCTTATAAAGAGCGTTTTGTTTTCCTCCCCTCGCATTGGCAGCACCCTACTGGGAAATTCATTAGCCGCTGACATCATCTCACTCTGTCGACAGTGAAAGAATATCATTCTAGTCTCAGGCCCACCCTCTTTCCCTCCCTCCTCTCTCTCTCTGCCTCTTGCTCTCACCCTCTCTCATTCTGGAACTGCCAAGCAGTTTTCTCTGAGCTTCATTCAAGCAAAATAAAACACACTCATGCACGCCTGTCCCAAGAAGAGCTTGGTCTTTGGAACCAAGTATTTGGACCCTCAGAAGCAGAAAACACAGGTGTGTTTGTGTTCAGAAGAGAAGTAGAGTTTGAGGTTGAACCAAGTCAGGTTAGAATCAGGAAGTGGGAGGACCCAACCATCAAACGAGGACCACTGAGGCAGCCGTTGGGTGAATGGGAGTTTGTCTCATGCTTGGAGCGATGAGAGGCTCTGTCGGTGACAGAACCGTCAGCAACCACAGGACATAAGCTTTAACCAGATGGAAATATAATGAAAGCGGAGTCCCCTTTTGGCTCAAGGTGATTCTATATGTGTTTTTGTCTCCCTCTTTGCTACAGAGGAAATTGGTCTGCGCTTTGTTGGATTTCGCTGCTCTGTAGGAGCGAGCTGGCGACTCCCGCTGGTGTCTGTGGACACAGCCTCTTTACGCGTCCTGATACGCAGTCTCCCAAGGATCCTTCCTATTCGAATCTCGCATATCTTCAGTACGAGAATATTGCGAGATAGATTTGTATCCAACTCTGAACTGGAGACGAAACGCATATAACGGGATTTAGCGACCTAGAGCTGTTGCTGATGCTTTTTCTGCCAAGACACATGGCTTCCTTTGTCCGAGAGGCACCGTAGCTTTGTAAGAGCTTCTCGTATCTCGTTGGGATTTTATTGGAAACGGATTCTCTTTTCGCATTGATGTCATCGATTTTAACGGAGTTGAATTCGCCGCCTATTTGTGGATTACATTATTTTGACAAGCAGAATGTGAAACGGGGACATATTTACTACACAGCGAAAGTGATATCTTAACTAATATTTTCCTTCTTGCCAGTTTCGCCACATCAAAGGTATGCGCGTCGCTTTTCTTTATTCACGTCTACCTTATTATGAATGATTTGGTTATTAGCTTATAGTTTATGTCCTATTAACGACGAAGTATGTGTAGGCCTATTATCAATATGTACTATGTTTATTGAATAGAATAAAACGTGTAGGAGAATATCTGTGGTTATTGCAGCATTGTTTTGTGTAGTCTAGCTTTTCCTGGTCATATCATTATAAATTGATAGTAACGTAAATGCTTAATATTGCTATGGGCATTCATGGATATGAAAAAGAAATCGTCACTTTGAATGTTTTGGCCTATAGATATTTGTTGTGTGCAGAAGGGAAATATCCAAACTGAATATGCTTCAAGCAAGTCTGTCTATTTCAATCTGCAGTAATATTCTTTGAAAGGTTACTGACGTTTAATTTTTGGAATTACGAGATTAAATTATATTTTGTGGAGAGAAAACAAATATTCTGCTTTCCATGTACCTACACATTTTAATTTGGATGAATAGCTACACTGAAATAAATGCCTGTCTCTTACCTTGAAATTGCCTGAACCCTAAGCAAATGTTTTCTGTCTCGAGCAAGTTCGTCTCATGTGCGAATAGAAAATAATTGATAAGCGTTAGTTTATGGGATATGTGACATTTGCGCAAATGTCAAACCATTATTATTGGACACCGTGCCACTGTCAATTTGCCGAAAAGGTGTGAAGAGTCTTCATTGTCTGTGATAAAATCTTCTGAATTGTTTTGAATTAGGCTCATTGTCATATTCACTTTACTAGGACTGATATCTAATATTTAAAACAGCATCTTTCAATAGTCATCTGGTTTTATACTTCTCTGCGACAAAAAGTGAAATGCTATGAAAGTGACATTTAAAACCAATGGTTCAATGTGTTGTTATTCCCTAGTAGGCCTAGGCTCAGCCATGCCACGCACACACTGGTAGGGATTGTAACATGTCGATCTTTCACGTTATTAGTGCGATTGAATTAGCCAATGCCTTTTTGACACCGCAATGTCACCTAAATAGGCTTTAATTATCTAATACTGTGTAAATGCTTAGCACTGAATGTTTGCACAATAACACAGCGATGTTAATTTGTGCTCTGACACTCTGGGCTCGACATGGAATGGGTGAGGGTTATTGCTGTAATGTTATTACATGGACCAACAGTGCCATCAAGTGGCCGCGATGTGCTGCAGTGCGGAATGTTTCGCTCCTTTCAGCTGGCCGTTTGGGTCATTGACTATGAAACCCACCTGTTTAAGCAAATTTGCTAATGATGTCGTCTTTCTCTCCCACAGGGCTCTGATGCCAGCTCAGAGAAATTCTTCAGCACCGCTGCAGTTAAAGGTATGAACTCTTATAATGTGTTTTATGTAGCAGTATCATTTAATGGCAGTTATTTTCATTTGCAAGAATCATAGTTTGGCATTGGTTGGTCATTGTAATTCTGCATTGGCTCAGTGTAGGAGCGCATAGCTCCGGAGTGGCGCAGTGGTCTAAGACACTCCATCTCAGCAAGAGGTGTCACTGCAATACCTGGTTCTAAATCCAGGCTGCATCACATCTGGTCGTGATTGGGAGTCCAGCACACAATTGTCCCAGGTTTGGCTGGGGTAGGCTGTCATTGTAAATAAGAGTTTGTTCTTAACTGACTTGCCTAGTTGAATAAAGTTTTATTTTTTAAAGTAATAGCAATGCTTGCCTTTGTAGCCCATTTGTATATCAACCAGGACCAGAGATTAGTCATGCAAAACAGACTCTGTTTTCACTGCAGCTCTTTGTATTACACAGGTGTGAAATATCAATCTGTGTTTGCTCATGTCTGGGCATGACTGAAAATTAATTCCTGGTGGTTTATTCAATGGAATCGAATTGGATACAGTGTAATGAATAAAAAAAGCCATATGAGCTACTCACTCAGATAAACAACAACATACAGAGTTTTGATATGCCAAGACATGTTACTACTCCCTTTAGTGGGTAATACATTTGACATTAAATAATAAACACAAAAATCATAAGTGGGAATTCAGAAAATAACACTGAGTAATAAACATTGACGTGTAAAGTCCCACATCACAGTGCATTGCAAAACAGTGTAGTTGACATGCCTGAAGGCGGGTTAGTATTGTATTGTATACACTCTTAGAAAAAAGGGTTCCAAACGGGTTCTTTGCAGAGGGATAGGGTTCTACCAAGAACCGTTTTGATCTGAAGAACCCATTTTGGAAGACAAGGATTCTTTGTAAAGCAAAGGGTTCTACCTTGAACCTTCAACATCCTATTAACCATTTTTGGAAAAAAGGGTTCTTTGATAATTCTTTGAAGGCAAGAAGGATTCTTTCGAAGGCAAGGGAACATACATACATAGAACTATATATAATATTTCCCAGCATGCTCTATTGCAGGGGGATTTTTAGAATTGTTTGTTTTAATATCTGTGTTTTTGCATGTATATTGAATGATTAATTAATATTATGCTACACAAAGATAAATAGCATACATTTTTCACAACAATTCTAATTTGTTAGTAGTTAGACATATTGCACCCGTTACTGAGATGGTTGTTCCAGTTTAGATGATTGCGGTAGTCTCAGTATCCAGTCTTCCCTACCCTGGCAGTCTGAGTGCAGGGTGCTGGTGATAAAAACAAATCCACTTGTTGGATATTTTAACTCTGGCTGGATCCCAATAGGAATTAAACATCACTTTGCAAGCCAGCATTATGTGACTTGCTGGCCTGATGTGGCCTGCAAACCAGGAGTTTCCTAACACTACTGTGTTAGGGTATAACTCTCAAAGAAAGGCCTTATGATATTTGTAATGTATTGTCATATATAATTACATTTTAAAGGCTAGTAAGGCTGGTGGAACCATTCATAGAGGATTCTAGGAGGAACCCTCCAAAGATAAAAGGGTTCTCGGTAGAACCATATACAGGAGGTTTAGTTTAGTTTATTAGTTTATAATGACGTGGACAGTCCCTTTTGATAAAAAGAGCAGCTTTAGCCTCTACGGCTAATTTCCAGCTGTAGTCCCCGGCCAGTTGTCAATAGGCATACATCAGTTCTATGAAGAACCCTACATAAAGGGGTATAGGGAGAACCTTCTGAAAAGGTTTCTATCTAGCACCAAAAAGGGTTCCCCTATAGGGACAAACTGAAGAACCCTATATGGTTCTACTTAACACCTTTTTTCTAAGAGTGTAAGAGCCAGAGGAGGAAGAACCAGGAAGCACTAACGCAGTATAAAATAAAGTCAGAAGGAGGGCATCTGTTTATGACCTCAGAGTGCCAACACCACATGTGACCTCATAATCATGTCACTAATTTGTTGTGAAAAGCAGCCAGTCCCATTTTCTCCATCCCTGGAAGAGCCCAGATAATGTGTTAAATGGACATTCCTCTGCAATGGTGGGTTATTATAGGATTTGATGGGGGTGGGGCGATGTTAGGGGAGAGGAGGGGCTGGAGAAACAGGGCTTATGACCCCTTCAGAGAGCAGGAGAAAGAGGGGCTGATTGGTGCAGATAGGTTCTTGTTTCCCCCCTTTCCCCCTTTCTTGCTGTACTGTGCTCTGCTGCGGAGTCTGGGGACCCCAAACACATTTCCAACATTCTGGCCTTTGATTACCCCCAGGGCTTGATTTGTGGCATGCATTGGTGGCTCAATGGCCATGCTTGACAGAGAGGCTTCCTTTTGAAGGCACCTCTCTGTGGGGATATTTGGTTCCCTTGAAAGGACTAAGACTCCCTTTTGTGTATCCTAAATCAACATGGGCCACCCTCTTTACCCCTCAGTGAAAGGCCTTATTGAGGGAAACAGTACACAAATACGCTCTCTCCCTCCCTGGTGGATAGCAGGCACCCTCTTGGCCCCTATTTACATTTAAATATATAAGCCCCTTTTCTTCTTTTTAACATCCAAGCTTCTCCTCCTTCTTCTTCTTCTCCTCCTCCTCCTCCTCCTCCTCCTCCTCCTCCTCCTCCTCCTCCTCCTCCTCCTCCTCCTCCTCCTCCTCCTCCAGCCATATGCTAATTCCTACTGCAATCACAAAAGGCGAGTAAAATAATCCAGGTGCAGAAGAACGGAAACCATTGGTATTTTTATTGAGGGAAGTGTTAAGATAAAATAAGTAGGGTGGGTATTTAGTTTGATGGGATTACCACCCCTATGATGCACCGACCGACTGACTGACCAACCAACTGCCTCAGGACAAGATACAACTCCAGGTAAAATGGAAGAAGCTTAGATTGTGTGGAGATGAATATCAATATTTGCCCAAGGGCAAGTGCAAAAAGTCTCAGTCAGTCAGTTTGTTTGGTGGTTTGTGCTTTCTTGTTGGTACACATTAAATGCTTATTGGGTTTAACATTCAACAGGGGCTTGGAGGGTCTATCCACAAAAAAAGTATTTCTTAATCCGGCCCTGTCTACCTCCCGACAATTACAGTACACTCTCAACAGATAGCCAGTCACCTCATTGCTTATTGCATCTGACTGTGGCATATTTGCAAAGAAATTCCACTCCTGACTGAGTGCAGTGTTTTAGTTCCTGGACGTTGATTTGCTTCCAGCCGTGCGTCACCTTTCTCACATCTCCTATCAAACCTCATGTCCAGGGCCATTGATATCCGCCGTGTGGAATTGTCAGTTGTGTTCGCTTCACACAGTCTCCCACTCTCTGGTGCTCTCTCTCCCCCTCAAAGCTATCTCTCTCTCCCTCACTCACAACCTCTCTCTCTCAATTCAGTTCAATTTCTCCCTCCCTCCCTCCCTCCCTCCCTCCCTCCCTCCTCTCCTCTCCTCTCTTCTCCGTCTCCCTCTCTCTCCTCTCTGTGTGGGTTCAATTTGCCCAGACGCAGCCTTCATTAAGGAAGAATCATTAAACGTTAGCTCTAATTACGGGGCCTGTCAAAGCGCCCGCAGGTGTCAGCCTGCCTGCAAGCCTCATTCATTTAGTCTCCTGCAGAAAATTTAAAAGAGAAACCAGCCGTATGCTCGGCCAGTTGAAAGAACTTGTTGGGGGGGGCGCTAGAGAGCATGCTATGGAGTAGACGTGCTTTGCTAGAGCTCCACTCTATTTTGAAACAAATTAACATTTATCTTAACCTCTCACAACCTATAAGTTCAAACATTTTCTGGCAATATGACAAAGGGAAAAAGAGGGCGCTAAACAAAGAAGAGGGCGCTAAACAAGATCATTTGAATGAGATAGACAACGAACCTATTTCGAAATCGCCGACCCATTAGGAGTTAGCTGAAGATTCTAGCTCCCAAGAGTTCCCCACAGAACCTACTCAAAGTGACATACTGGCTGCAATAAACTCACTAAGCAAGAGGGTGGACACAAGGCTGGCTGATATCTCAAAGAGTATTGGGACTGAAGCTGTGAAGGCAACTAAAGGCAGGGTGCATGAGGTTGAGCAGATGACAGTCGATCACGAGGCCAGGCTACAGGACATAGAGAAACAGTGCACAACGTTAAAAAAATTACAACAAAACCCTGAAAGCCCGATTGGAAATGCTCGAGTCGCATTCAAGACACCAGAACATCAGAATATTTGGGATCCAGGAGGACACTGAGAAAGGGAACCCCACTGAATTTGTCTCGAAGCTGATACCGGCATTGCTGGGGAGTGAACACTTCAAAACGGCCATCCGGATCGACCGCGCACACAGATCACAGGCAACGAAGCCGGCCAAGGGCGCGCCACCAAAGCCATTCATTCTACGGCTGCACTATCCCCAGACCAGGGATCTCATCCTCAAGCTGGCTAGTCAAAAGTTCCCCCTTAACTACAACGGAGCCAGGGTGTCTTTCTACCCAGATCTTACTTTGGAGGTGAGGAACCAACGGAAAGAGTATGATGAGTTACGCAACAAATGCAGGGCGGCCAACATCCGATATGGATTCCTCTTCCCAGCCTGGTTTAAGGTGACAGTCGAGGGATCAACACGTACGTTTGACAACCAAAAAGAGGCCGATCTGTTCTTGTCAAGCAAGTTCCCTGGCTGAGGATACAGGATGGCTGTGTCAACCGACTAAATGGTCAAATACAGGCCAGGAATGTGTTTTAATGTCTTTTCGATCAGAAGATCAGAAATTGGGACTTATATGATGGGTGAGATGTTATGGCTTATATAGCATTGTTTAGCCTATCATGTTTTAGCGCCACTCACCCTCTAACGTGAGAGTTAAGTGTTTTTTTAATATTAGTTTCAATGCGGAGCATCTATAGATGACGAGTTAGTTCAAGCTGTATGTCTAGACACCCTAAAGTTTGTGTGTTAGTCAAGGAGTCCTCCGTTTGGAGAAGTCACTCAGTAAAGGGACGGGAGGGGGGATGGGGTCTGTGTTTTATGTTCACATTTAATACAGGTGGCATGACAAGCTCCCGCACGGCGGGACGTTTTTCTTTTGGGCTTTGTATGACAGCAACAATTTGCTCTAAAATAAGAAATGCCACATAGTGACCGAGCACAGAGTAGACCTGGTGGAATAAAGATAGTCAGCTGGCACTGTAATGGCTTAGGGCATGTCGTCAAACGAGCTAAGTTTTTTTTTCTCATCTTAAATCACTGGGCGCCGACATAGTGCTTCTTCAAGAAACTCATATTAAACGCTCCGCTCAGGCCAAGCTACGAGTCGGCTGGATCGGTCAGATATACCAGTCTAACTTTGATGCAAAAGCGAGAGGGGTAGCAATCCTGATAAGGAAACACATTCCTTTTATTTACTCATATTCAATTTCAGATCCTATTGGTCGGTATATTATTGTCGCTGGTACACTGAATTCGAAACCAATAACCTTTGTCAATTTATATGGACCCAACTTCGATGATCCATAATTTTTTCAAAGGGTATTTAAGGCCATACCAAATATCTCAGATACAAGTGTTATTGTTGGTGGTGACTTTAACTGTTAGATCCTCTTTTAGATAAACAGCTATCAAGGTCACTTCAACAATCAAATGCCAGTGTCTGTCTAAATTGATGACAAACCTTAACATTGTCGATATTTGGAGACTGACACACCCAGTTCATAAATCATACTCCAGAATTGACAATTTTTTGTTGGACTCCAAACAAATTTCAGCAGCTGCGTCAGTTACCTATCACCCTATTCTAATTACTGACCACTCTCTTCTGTCCATGGTTCTGAAACTCGACAATATGGCTACAGGTCGGCGACCGTGGCGCTTAGACGCATACCTGTTGAAAGATGAGACTTTTTGTCAGTATTTGAATGAGCAGATTGACTTTTTCTTCTGAGCTAACGACAAGGGGGATGTTGACGACTCCACCCTTTGGGAATCTCTAAAGGCTTACATTATTTATTATATATCAGAGAGGAAGAAACGCTCCAATACTAGGCTGAGAGAAATTGAAAGAGAGTTAGGGGAACAGGAGAACGTTTTTAGGACGAATTCCTCGAATACAGTCCTTGAGAAGTTCACAAAGTTGAAATATGAATACAATACCATCCTTTCGAAATGGGTGGGTTCTTTACTTGCTAGAACGCAACAAAGTTATTTTGAACTGGGTGACAAACCACATAAACTATTAGCAAGACAGCTAAGGCATGTGGAGGCATCTGGAGCTATTCACAAAATATAAGACAAGAAGGGTAAAATAGTAACAGATCCGCAGGATATTAATAAATGCTTTGCGCAGTTTTATTCAGAGCTATATCAATCAAAATGTGATGCTACTGATCCACAAATTATGGAACGCTTTCTCACTGAATGTGAACTTCTTAAACTAGACAGGCGGGCAGCTGCTGCACTCGATGCTGGGATAACTTTAAAGGAGATTAACACAGCGATAGCACAATTTCCAAACAGCAAGGCCCCTGGGCCCGATGGATATGTAATAGAATTCTATAAGAAGTACTGCGCCAGTCTAGCTCCACTTATGTTGCGAATGTTTAAACAATCCAAAGAAAATACCAATCTCCTGCAAACACTGTATGAGGCTACAATGGCACTGATCTTGAAAAAATATAGAGATTCCATGGAGATGTCGTCTTACCGCCCCGTGTCGTTACTCCCCATAGAAAATAAGGTGTTGACAAAGATATTGGCAAATCAATTGAAAAAATATATTTCTGACATCATACACCCTGACCAGACAGGTTTTATCCCAGGCCGACATATATATATACTACAATTTGAGACCCCCTTTTCAATGTAATGTATCATGATCGTAAAGTTGAGGCAGTGGTAATTGCTCTTGACGCAGAGAAGGCCTTTGATCAGATTGAGTGGAAGTATATGATGCCGGTTCTGGAGCATTTCGGGTTTGGAAAGGAATTTATTAATTGGATAAGAATTATTTATGCACACCCAATGGCGTCCGTGGTAACCAACCAGGAAATGTCGCAGTCATTCCGCCTGTTCAAGGGCTTCCGACAGGGGTGCCCTATTTCGCCTGCTCTCTTCGCTATAGCCATGGAACCCCTTGCTACTCTCATTCCTGCATGTGCCGATATAGCTTCTGTTAAAATAAAATACACGCAGCACAAAATTTCCCTATATGCAGACAATGTTCTTTTGTTTTTATCCAAGCCTAAAACTTCTATTCCCCCCTTACTTAACTTGATAAATACATTTTGGCTCCTTTTCTGGCTACAAGATAAACTGGCAAAAAAAAGCAATTGATGCCGATATCACGGCTTGTGGATATGCAATTTCTGCAATCTACCCCATTTAGAACAGTGATGGACAAGTTCACAAGCCTTGGCATTGTGGTGACAAGAGACCTTGATCAGCTATTGAAACCGAATTGGGACATGAAAATGTATCAGCTTAAACAAAATATAGATTTTTGGAAAACTCTGCCTATCTCCTTGGTTGGTCGTATAAATGCTATTAAAATGGTTGTCCTACCCAGGTTTCTTTACCTCTTCCAATGTCTACCCAATTTCATACCACAAAGCTATTTTAAGAAACTGGATTCAATAGTAATCCCATTTATATGGGATAACAAGGTGGCCAGAATTTCAAAGAAACATTTATGCAAGTACAAGATAGAGGGGGGCTTTGGCCTTCCTCACTTTAAAACCTCACAAGCTCCAGCAGCAAAACTGACTGTTTTGGAGAGCCTGGCGTGCCCAAAGTAAAATGCCTCCCATTTAGGCCCAGAAAATGGGATATGCATATATTTAGTACCATTGGATAGGGAACACTCTGAATATTCCAAAACTGTTAACCATTTGTCTGTGGGTCAATCAGAACGCATTTGGCAGGCAAAACCCTGAGGAATCTCTGTCCTGGAAAAAGTCATTTTGACACATTGCTCATTTTGGAACCCCTCCCTATCCAAAATGACCATATATAGGCATGTGAACGCAGTGCACGTCGCTTCCTTATGATGTCATCAACCACGAGACGGTGTTTTACTCCATCTTGGAGGAATTTCGGCCATTGATACACAGCATGGAATGGGGACACCACGTTATGAAAACTCTTCAGATTGCGCGCGCACGAGAAGGCGCGCTGTGCCTTATTTATCGTCTGTAGCGCTCAGTTTATATTCCGGCTGATTTATAATAGTAAATATACGTAAATATGTTCCTAAGGATACATTTAAAACTATGTTTGATTGTTTTTGGACAAGTTTATAGGTATAATTTGAACGAGTTGGCGCCGCGTTTCAAAACAGGAGTGGAGGCTGTCGCTTTCTGATTATAACGCTTGAACCAAATGGAGGATTTATGGATAAAAGACGTTACTTTTTCTAACAAAAGAACCATGGATTGTCTTCGTTGGACACTTAGGATGACCTCAGCAGAAGTTCTTCAACAGGTAATTGATTTGTTTTCGCTGTGAAATGTGTTATGTGTGTGCCATGATGGCTAATCGATACATGGCTATTGGAAAATATGTGAGGTGCTAGCCTCAAACAAATGAATGTGCTGCTTTCGCCGTAAAGCCTTTTTGAAATCTGATAACGCTGTGATATTGCCAAGAAACAGAGCTTTTGATGAGTATGGAACACTTGTATATTGCTGGATGTTTAATAATTCAACTATCGGATTTTGAATTTGGAGCTTTAGATTTTAGCTGGTAGTGTCGGGATGAGCCCGCTAGCGACCCACTGGTAATTGAGAATGCTTAAGAGGTTAAACTGTATTATTGGGCTGCTAATCTGAACATTGTGTCTGGAGGGAAAGTTTACCTGGGATGCGACAGAATGTTATGCCTTCGTGGCTTTTGATTGAGCAGGCCTGTCAACATTACTCACTCCCCTTCGATAGAGTTATATCCCCAGACCCATTGGGGCGGCAGGGTAGCCTAGTGGTTAGAGCGTTGGACTAGTAACCAAAAGGTTCAATTCCCTGAGCTGACAATGTACAAATCTGTCGTTCTGCCCCTGAACAGGCAGTTAACCCATTGTTCCTAGGCTGTCATTGAAAATAAGAATATGTTCTTAACTGACTTGCCTAGTTAAATAGAGGTAAAATAAAAATAAAAATACATTGGTAGCTCTGTTTGGTACAGTTGATGGGATTAACCAGGAGGGGAAGGCTGTCTCTCTTTGTACTCTATTAGCCAAAAGGCTCATATTGCAATTTTGGAAATTGGAGACTGTACCTACCTTTTGAAGTGTGGTTAAGGGAATGTAATACATATGGAAATATTCAATACAATACCTCCAATAGAAGTCCAATGTTTTACAAAATATGGCAACCGATACTGGATAAATGGTCTAGTCCCGCTTCATAACAGGGTTGATTATCTGCTGCTACTCTGTGCTGTACTCCACTCAATATTTATTTTTGGCTTAACTACACTGCTTGTAATGACTATATGCTGACTTCTTATACATGTACCACCTAATAGGATTTTGTTTTATTTTGTGTATGTGTGAGTTAGGTTTTGTTTTGTCCTCTAAATTGGACATCCCATTCAACAGTAAAATGAATGTCAATGTTTGTATTGCTGTCTTTTTTTATTAATTTCTATTGGAAAATAATAAACATATTATAAAAAAAAAAGGAAAGAATTTGTTGGAGTCTAGGGGTTGTCAGGTTAGTTTCCAATCCTAAACTGATGTTGAGGTCTACATAATGTTGTCCAGGCCTAGTTTAGCTGTGTGTGCATGGGCTGCCCAGGAAAGGATTAGTGTGGCAGAGCCTTGGCTGTAATAACAAAACAGAGCACCATGTCAGGAGAAAAGCATGTGCAGATAGATGTATCAAATGATTAAAGGTCCAGTCCCACGCGTGTAATCTCTCTTCGCCACTGTAACACTGGCATTCTTTATGATGTAGTCCGGCCCCACAGCACGGCCCTGAACTCTACTATGTCATTGGAGAGGGCAGTCTAAACATATTACAGCTGATTTGTTATAGCAGAGCATAGTCCCATGGAGTAATGCTGTTTAGCTAATGCTAAATGCAGCAGGACAGTAATGTTTGTCATCTGTAAATAGGGCTGCTGATGAGTCATAGCTCTGTATGTTTGTTTCAGTCCAGACGGACTCAGTATTGAATAGGACCCCACACAGACATACAGACAGACACTGGATCATATTGTTATTACTTAGAGGGAGAAAATATGTAATGACATTGCAGTGGTAATTTAATTACTGTCTATACCAGATGATACAGTTGATATCTGATTAAATTTATTTTATTTTTCTTGCTTTGACACAGGGAAATACAGGGAAACTTAGACGATGTACAGTATTAGGGACATGTCACACTTTCTCAGCCAGTAATAACCTATAATTACAAGTTAGCCACCAATGAATTACATAGTTACATCTTGACATTTCATCATAAACAATTCCCCAGTTTGACATAAAACATATTTATTAAAGTTTTTTCCTCTGGCTCAGATACAATAGGAGGAGGTGTTCAGTCTGTAAGGGTTTAAGTACTAGGAGAGAGGGAGGCTGCTCTGCTGTCCTCTCTCAATGCTTCAGCTGAAAGGCTGATTTCACCAACGCTTTACCGGAGCTAATGTGAAAATGAAACTGCTATGGTGAGACCCAGGGAGCAGCGCCAGACGAGAAGTGCACAGCCAGCCAGCGAAGTGCTTGAGTGCGTCTGCCTCCAGAGGGGAGGGGAGAGAGAGCGAGAGAGAGAGAGTAATGTGCGATGTGGAAGGTGTAATTTGCGCAACTGATGACATTGTTTAAAAAAAAAAAGAAGCAAGGTAAAGAGAGAAAATAGCGGAGGTGAACTTTGTGGCAGTAACGTTTTGAAGAGCTCTCTGGATTGTCGTGGAGAGCTCTTCAGGCAGCAGAATGGCCTCTGAGTGTTTTACACGTGTGTAGGAGGGAGCTGAGAGGTTGACTCTCTCTTTTCTCTCTCTTCCCCTCTCTTTGGCTGACAGTACTGTGTCAGTCCTGCGCTGTGGGCTGCCTTCTTCTACTGTAATAATCCGATGATGTAAAGATGCTATAGGGAACTATTACACACTGATCTGGAGCAACACAGATGATGGTGTCCCATTCAGTGTATTAGGAGGGCCAGTTAGCCTTTCACAGCAGCACCATCATTGGTTTACACTACAGTAGCCACAGCCTTTACTGTGCTGTGCCCTCTATTTTACCTCAACCTTCTGTGTGGGTTTGGGTTTTGGAGATCAGGACAGAACTTGGCCTGGTACACAGTGGAAAGATGACCCACCTCTGATTGGCCTTCTGTGTTCGGAGGCACGGACTTGGCCAAGGATAGTGTGTTCTCTTCCTCGTAAGGATGAGAAGTCATTCATATGGCACTAGCTGTCCCTTCCAGACACAACACTGTAGAAAAAAAGACAACAATGTTGGAGTATAAAAGCACTCTTATTGTTAGTCATATACAGTGGGGCGGCAGGTAGAAGGGGCGGCAGGTAGCCTAGTGGTTAGAGCGTTGGACTTGTAACCGGAGGGCTGCAAGTTCAAATCCCCGAGCTGACAAGGTAAAAATCTGTCGTTCTGCCCCTGAACAAGGCAGTTAACCCACTGTTCCCGGCGCCAAGACGTGGATGTCGATTAAAGGCAGCCCCCGCACCTCTCTGATTCAGAGGGGTTGGGTTAAATGCGGAAGACACATTTCGGTTGAAGGCATTCGGTTGTACAACTGACTAATAATGGTGACTTTGACTGACACCTTGGGGCAAAAAAGTATTTAGTCAGCCACCAATTGTGCAAGTTCTCTCACTTAAAAAGATGAGAGGCCTGTAATTTTCATCATAGGTACACTTCAACTATGACAGACAAAATGAGGAAAAGAAATCCAGAAAATCACATTGTAGGATTTTTAATGAATTTATTTGCAAATTATGGTGGAAAATAAGTATTTGGTCACATACAAACAAGCAAGATTTCTGGCTCTCACAGACCTGTAACTTCTTGTTTAAGAGGCTCCTCTGTCCTCCACTCGTTACCTGTATTAATGGCACCTGTTTGAACTTGTTATCAGTATAAAAGACACCTGTCCACAACCTCAAACAGTCACACTCCAAACTCCACTATGGCCAAGACCAAAGAGCTGTCAAAGGACACCAGAAACAAAATTGTAGACCTGCACCAGGTTGGGAAGACTGAATCTGCAATAGGTAAGCAGCTTGGTTTGAAGAAATCAACTGTGGGAGCAATTATTAGGAAATGGAAGACATACAAGACCACTGATAATCTTCCTCGATCTGGGGCTCCACGCAAGATCTCACCCGTGGGGTCAAAATGATCACAAGAACAGTGAGCAAAAATCCCAGAACCACACGGGGACCTAGTGAATGACCTGCAGAGAGCTGGGACCAAAGTAACAAAGCCTACCATCAGTAACACACTACGCCGCCAGGGACTCAAATCCTGCAGTGCCAGACGTGTCCCCCTGCTTAAGCCAGTACATGTTCAGGCCCGTCTGAAGTTTGCTAGAGAGCATTTGGATGATCCAGATGAGGATTGGGAGAATGTCATATGGTCAGATGAAAGCAAAATATAACTTTTTGGTAAAAACTCAACTCGTCGTGTTTGGAGGACAAAGAATGCTGAGTTGCATCCAAAGAACACCATACCTACTGTGAAGCATGGGGGTGGAAACATCATGCTTTGGGGCTGTTTTTCTGCAAAGGGACCAGGACGACTGATCCGTGTAAAGGAAAGAATGAATGGGGCCATGTATCGTGAGATTTTGAGTGAAAACCTCCTTCCATCAGCAAGGGCATTGAAGATGAAACGTGGCTGGGTCTTTCAGCATGACAATGATCCCAAACACACCGCCTGGCAACTAAGGAGTGGCTTCAGAAGAAGCATTTCAAGGTCCTGTAGTGGCCTAGCCAGTCTCCAGATCTCAACCCCATAGAAAATCTTTGGAGGGAGTTGAAAGTCCGTGTTGCCCAGCGACAGCCCCAAAACATCACTGCTCTAGAGGAGATCTGCATGGAGGAATGGGCCAAAATACCAGCAACAGTGTGTGAAAACCTTGTGAAGACTTACAGAAAACATTTGACCTCTGTCATTGCCAACAAAGGGTATATAACAAAGTATTGAGATAAACTTTTGTTATTGACCAAATACTTATTTTCCACCATAATTTGCAAATAAATAAATAAAAAATCCTACAATGTAATTTTCTGGATTTCTTTTTCTCATTTCGTCTGTCATAGTTGAAGTGTACCTATGATGAAAATTACAGGCCTTTCTCATCTTTTTAAGTTGGAGAACTTTCACAATTGGTGGCTGACTAAATACTTTTTTGCCCCACTGTATAAACACACACAGCCACTACAGTGAGTGAAACACTCTTCAACATCTCTGACAGAAGTCTGTTATATGATCCACTTATATCCATTAGCTGTGATTGGAAGTGTACAGATGACATATAGTGGGGTCCGCGGAATAATGACTGTGTAAAATAAATAATTCAAATACTGAGTTATACTGAACAAAAATATAATCGCAACATGTAAAGTGTTGGTCCCATGTTTCATGAGATGAAATAAAAGATCCCAGAAAATGTACACATGCACAAAAAACTTATTTCTCTCAAATTTGGTGCACAAATTTGTTTACATCCCTGTTAGTGAGCATTTCTCCTTTGCCAAGATAATCCATCCACCTGACAGGTGTGGCATATCAAGAAGCTGACTAAACAGCATGATCATTAAACAGGTGAACCTTGTGCTGGGGACAATAAAAGGCCACTCTAAAATGTGCAGTTTTGTCACACAACATAATGCCACAGATGTCTAAAGTTTTTGGGGGAGCGTGCAATTGGCATGCTGACTGCAGGAATGTCCACCAGAGCTGTTGCCAGAAAATTTTATGTTAATTTGTCTACCATATGCCGCCTCCAACGTTGTTTTAGAGAATTTGGCAGTACATCCAACCGGCCTCACAACCGCAGACCACGTGTAACCACGCCAGTCCAGGACCTCCACATCCGGCTTCTTCACCTGCGGGATCATCTGACACCAGCCACCCGGACTGATGATGAAACTGAGGAGTATTTCTGTCTTTAATAAAGCCTTTTTGCGGGGAAAAACTCATTCTGATTGGCTGGGCCTGGCTCCCAAGTGGGTGGGCCTATGCCCTCTCAAGCCCACCCATGGCTGCTCCCCTTCCCAGACATGTGAAATCCATAGATTAGCGCCTAATGAATTTTTTTTCAATTGACTGATTTTCTTATATGAACTGTAACTCAGTAAAATTGTTGAAATTGTTGCATGTTGTGTTTATAATTTTATTCAGTATATATTGTAAGTAAAACATTTTGGGGAAATTATATTATTTTATACTAATACAATTGACTCTCAAAAAGGTAGGGGTCAGAATTATTGACACCCTTAAATCGTGAATAATGATGAGTGAGAATTACAGAGGGTCAAAGATCATACCCTAAAGACCTCTCACCATTACCAGGGGAGGTTAGCATGTCTTGGGGGTATGATCTTCGACCCTCTGTAATTTTCTTACTCATCATATTTCAGGATTCATTCAGGATTATCCATAATCATGGTAGCATCCACATTCATGTAGAAGTGTTTAGAAACATATTCTATTCTTATTTACAATAAAAGTGACTCCAAAATGACACAATCAATTATTTACCAGTCATTTATATTGGGCACAAAATAATCTGAAACACAACCAAAACAAACTGCAAATGCATCCAACAAGTTTGTAGAGTCACAAACAGTGATGTTGTCATAGCATGCTAGAAATATGGGACCAATACTAAACTTTTGACTACTTTATTCAACAATATATTTTTTTAAATTACTTGTTCAATAAAATCTCTTTCTCTGAGCATTTGCCTTAGTATAAAATAATATAATTTCCCCTTTTTTTGTGAATACAATATAGCTCAGTATTTGAATTATTTATTTTATACAGACATTATTGCTCATCTTTATCATAGGTGTCAATAATTTTGGACCCCAGGTTTATTCCACCTTCCAAAGAGCTCTCCTTGGTGGTATGTACGTTTAGCGAGTATCCGTCTCCAACCAGGGCTGTTTAATGTTTGACAATGGATGTATAGGTTAGCTCAATATCCTGTTCTGTGTGTGTGGAGGTAAGATGTCTCCCTCCTCTCCTCCGTGCCTGTGGCTGCAGGGTAAAGAGAGGCTGTAATTTAGGGCCGTGAAAGGAGCCACTCCAACCATGCCTCATCTGCTGACAAATGGCCACACAAAGGTTAACAAATCACTAGTGGCTGATTTACTGCTGCAGACAATGGCTACCCCCTCCTTTTTTTCTCTCTCCCTTGTTATATTCATATAAGCAATGGGATATTCATCCTCTACCACTATATCTATATTTATACTTAAATGAAGCAGTGAAATGAATAGTAGTTTACTATTTTCCCATGTAAGGCAGGCTTTGTACCCTAGTGTAATTAATGTGCTGCATCTGTCATGACCTCAGTGGTAGAGCTGTACCTGGGTCTGGTGGTGGTGGTGTTTAGAAACACACACGAACAGCGTTCCAGTCTGACACTTCTCCTTCCCTAATCCCTGATCCTCTACCTCTCCTGGCACAAAGAGGTCATTGAGAGTTTGTTCCCAAAGTCCTGAGGTTAGAGACTTAAGTAAATCCATCCATCTTCATGCACTTATTTCAGCACCACCAGGAGGCCTGGAGCAGGCAGACGAGAGCCGGGACTGAGGGAGGCAGGCAGGGAGGTTGTGTGAACACTCCAATATCCGACATGCCATGGCTAAACCAGAGAGCCTGCAACCCATTGCAGGCCAAATTAAAGGTGACCTTCTCAAACACAAACATTTGAAAGGGCCACACTTCAGAGATCAAAGTTAAAACCCTTCAGTCTTCCCCTTTCTGTCCGCCCCTGGGAGATGTTTGTGTGGATGGTTAGTGTGGTGGGATTGAAGGGAAGCCAGCATTTCTCTATACCCTCATTCATCTCTGTTTCCCCCAATTGCCAAGCTCTCTACTCAACTGGTGTATAGTAGTTTGGTTACAAAGACATTGGAGCTGATGATGACAAAATGTGCATATTGTTAGGCTTGGCTTCGTAAGTGAGTGTGGACTTTGGACATGAACAGAGGAAACTGTGATTCTTTATTTGTAGATTGTTTGTGATATGGATACTATAATGGATTTATAACATTGTACTCTGGTACAAATTGTACTTTTCTCTGTGCTACTTAGATAAACAACCATATCAACATTTTGCAATAAATGTATTTTACAAATCAAATCAAATAACATTTTATTGTTCTCATACACATATTTAGAAGATGTTATTGTGGGTGTAGCGAAATGCTGGTGTTCTTATGTCCAACAGTGCAGTAATTTAAAAAAATGCACACAAATCTAATAGTAAAAGAATGGAATTAAGAAATATAGAAATATATAGCGGGGAGCCGGGGTCTGGTGGTGATCCGCCTGTCGCTAATACCTGGAGGTGGTCTTAAGAAGAGCGGACCGGGCTCTCTTCCAGGTACGCTGACAGCAGGTGACCTCTTCCTCTTACTCAGGGAAGGGGCTGGTAACCCAAGGAACACTCGAAGGACGAGAGTCCAGTGGCCCAGCAGGGAAAGGAGTTGCGGACGTACTCCACCCACACAAGTTGCTGGCTCCAGGTGGTGGGGTCGGCAGAGATGAGGCAGCGAAGAGTAGTCTCCAGGTCCTGATTGGCTCGCTCCGATTGTCCGTTAGACTGGGGATGATACCCAGAGGACAGGCTGGCCGATGGCCCAATGAGGGTGCAGAATGCCTTCCAGAACATGGACAACAACTGAGGACCCCGATCGAAGACCATGTTTGGAGACTCCCTGTATGGCCCACCAGCGTACCCGTACCTACTGACTGGTCTTTTACTGGACAGGTGGCTATGTAATGTCCTGTAGTACCACAATACAGGCAACTGTTGGAGCTCAGCCTGCGTAGACGTTCACTAGGAGACAATCTAGCACTGCCCAGTTGCATGGGCTCAGGAGGAGAAGAGTCGCCATTCCTAGTTGATCCTCGAAGGGGGCTCGGGTGAATTAAGATTCTCTCGGGAATGTAGGCGTCGGGGACTTCCGGGGTTCTTCAGAGGCAAGGAAGAAACCATGGACAAGCGGGGGTGGCTGAGAACAGACCTCTTCTCCCTCCTGCATTCCCGTAGGCGCAGGCAGTGTGCCCCGGGTGATGTGTTGGGCTGACCGCACCACCCCCTGGAGAGCCCTGCAGTTGCGGACAGTGCAGTGATAAGCCCGACAAGATGCTCTCAATGGTGCATCTGTAAAGGTTTGTGAGGGTCTTAGGGGCCAAGCCAAATTTATTCAGCCTCCGCTGTTGCGCCTTCTTCACCACACTGTCTGTGTGGGTGGACCATTTCAGATTGTCAGGGATGTGTATGCCGAGGAACTTGAAGCTTTTCATTTTCTCCACTGTGGACCGTCAATGTGGATGGGGGCGTGCTCCCGCTGCTGTCTCTTGAAGTTCACGATCAGCTCCTTCGTTTTGTTGACGTTGAGGGAGAGTTTATTTTCCTGACACCACTCTGTCAAGGCTCTCACCTCCTCCCTGTAGACTGTCTTGTCATTGTTCGTAATCAGGCCTACAACTGTTGTGTCGTCTGCAAACTTGATGATTGAAATGGAGGCGTGCGTGGACACGCATTCATGGGTGAACAGGGAGTACACGACGGGGCTGAGCACGCACCCTTGTGGGGCCCCTGTGTTGAGGATCAGTGAAGTGGAGGTGTTGTTGCCTACCTTCACCACCTGGGGGGCGGCGGCCCGCCAGGAAGTCCAGGACCCAGTTGCACAGGGCGGGGTTAAGACCCAGGGGGCCCAAGCTTAATGTTGAGCTAGGAGAGTACTATGGTGTTGAAGGCTGAGCTGTAATCAATGAACAGAATTTCTACATAGGTATTCCTCTTGTCCAGATGGGATACGGGAGTGTGCAGTGCGATGGCGATTGCATCGTCCGTGGATCTATTGGGGCGGTATTTAAATTGCAGTGGGTCTAGGGTGTCAGGTAAGGTAGAGGTGATATGATCCTTAACTAGCCTCTCAAAGAACTTCATGATGACAAGTGGGTGCAACGGGGCTATAGTCATTTAGTTCAGTTACTTTCGCTTTTATGGGTACAGGAATAATAGTGGACATATTGAAGCAAGTGGGGACAGCAGACTGGGATAGGGAGAGATTGAACATGTCCGTAAACACTCCAGCCAGCTGGTCTGCGCATGCTCTGAGGACGCGGCTAGGGATGCTGCCTGGCTAGGGATGCTGCCTGGACCGGCAGCCTTGCGAAGGTTAATGTTTAATGTTTAATAATTCAACTTTTGGATTTTTTATTTGGCACCTTACATTTCACTGGGTAGTGCCCAGTGAAATGTAAGGTGCCAAATAAAAAATCCAAAAGTTGAATTATTAAACATTCATCAATATACAAGTGTTGCATAGTCATCAAAAGCTCTGATTCTTGGCAATATCACAGCGTTGTCAGATTTCAAAAAGGCTTTACGGCGAAAGCACAACATTTGATTGTTTGAGGATAGCACCCCACATATTTTCCACATTAGCATAAATTAATATCCAGCGCGGTTCACACAAAACTCATATCACAGCTAAAATAAATATCTTACCTTTCGAAGAACTTCTGCTGAGGGCTTCCCAAGTGTCCAACGAAGACATCCAATGGTTCTTTTGTTAGAAAAAGTAATTTATTATATCCATAAATCTCCGTTTGGTTGGCGTGTTATGATCAGAAAATCCAACGTCGAATCGCCCATTGAACCGTGAAGAGAACGCGTTCAAATATACCTATCAACTTTTCCTAAACAAATCATAGATCATTTATAATGCATCCTTCCTTTTATGAATATTAGCGATAACATTTCACTCGGATGGTAACCTAAACGTTATGAAAGGAAAATACAGTGGGGCGCGCACACGGTCTCGCGCCCATAAAATCTTGTTGACATCTGAGCTACCTCGACTATTTCCTGTTCCTATCCGTTCTGCTCCGGGCTACAGCTTCCAAACTCTGTATAAAGACTGTTGACATCTAGTGGAAGCCATAGGTACTGCAGTCTAGGAGCTGGTTTCCATTAAAATCAATAGGGAGAGTATCAAACAGAGCAAAAAAAGATTCCGGACAGAAATTTCTCGTGTTTTCGCCTGCTATATCAGTTCTGTTATACTCACATACATTATTTTAACACTTTTAGAAACTTCAGAGTGTTTCCTATCCAATAGTACTAATTTAATTTCCTATTTTCTGGGCCTGAGTGGCAGGCATTTTACTTTGGGCACGCCAGACTCTCCAAAACCGTCACCTCTGCTGCCGCTCCCTAAGAAGTTAAATGTCTTACTGACGTCGGCCACAGAGAACGAGTGTTCACAGTCCTCGGGAGCGACCCGCGTCGGCGGCACTGTGTTATCCTCAAAGCGGACGAAGAAGGTGTTTAGCTTGTCCGGGAGCAAGACATCAGTGTCTGCGACGTGGCTGGTTTTCCATTTATAATCTGTGATTATCTGGAGTCCCTGCCACATACAGTGGGGAAAAAAAGTATTTAGTCAGCCACCAATTGTGCAAGTTCTCTCACTTAAAAAGATGAGAGAGGCCTGTAATTTTCATCATAGGTACACTTCAACTATGACAGACAAAATGAGGGAAAATCACATTGTAGGATTTTTTATTTATTTATTTGCAAATTATGGTGGAAAATAAGTATTTGGTCAATAACAAAAGTTTATCTCAATACTTTGTTATATACCCTTTGTTGGCAATGACAGAGGTCAAATGTTTTCTGTAAGTCTTCACAAGGTTTTCACACACTGTTGCTGGTATTTTGGCCCATTCCTCCATGCAGATCTCCTCTAGAGCAGTGATGTTTTGGGGCTGTCGCTGGGCAACACGGACTTTCAACTCCCTCCAAAGATTTTCTATGGGGTTGAGATCTGGAGACTGGCTAGGCCACTACAGGACCTTGAAATGCTTCTTACGAAGCCACTCCTTCGTTGCCCGGGCGGTGTGTTTGGGATCATTGTCATGCTGAAAGACCCAGCCACGTTTCATCTTCAATGCCCTTGCTGATGGAAGGAGGTTTTCACTCAAAATCTCACGATACATGGCCCCATTCATTCTTTCCTTTACGGATCAGTCGTCCTGGTCCCTTTGCAGAAAAACAGCCCCAAAGCATGATGTTTCCACCCCCATGCTTCACAGTAGGTATGGTGTTCTTTGGATGCAACTCAGCATTCTTTGTCCTCCAAACACGACGAGTTGAGTTTTTACCAAAAGTTATATTTTGCTTTCATCTGACATTCTCCCAATCCTCATCTGGATCATCCAAATGCTCTTTAGCAAACTTTAGACGGGCCTGAACATGTACTGGCTTAAGCAGGGGGACACGTCTGGCACTGCAGGATTTGAGTCCCTGGCGGCGTAGTGTGTTACTGATGGTAGGCTTTGTTACTTTGGTCCCAGCTCTCTGCAGGTCATTCACTAGGTCCCCGTGTGGTTCTGGGATTTTTGCTCACTGTTCTTGTGATCATTTTGACCCTACGGGGTGAGATCTTGCGTGGAGCCCCAGATCGAGGAAGATCAGTGGTCTTGTATGTCTTCCATTTCCTAATAATTGCTCCCACAGTTGATTTCTTCAAACCAAGCTGCTTACCTATTGCAGATTCAGAATTCCCAACCTGGTGCAGGTCTACAATTTTGTTTCTGGTGTCCTTTGACAGCTCTTTGGTCTTGGCCATAGTGGAGTTTGGAGTGTGACTGTTTGAGGTTGTGGACAGGTGTCTTTTATACTGATAACAAGTTCAAACAGGTGCCATTAATACAGGTAATGAGTGGAGGACAGAGGAGCCTCTTAAAGAAGAAGTTACAGGTCTGTGAGAGCCAGAAATCTTGCTTGTTTGTATGTGACCAAATACTTATTTTCCACCATAATTTGCAAATAAATTCATTAAAAATCCTACAATGTGATTTTCTGGATTTTTTTTCCTCATTTTGTCTGTCATAGTTGAAGTGTACCTATGATGGAAATTACAGGCCTCTCTCATCTTTTTAAGTGAGAGAACTTGCACAATTGGTGGCTGACTAAATACCTTTTTTCCCCACTGTACGTCTCGTGTCTGAGCCATTGAATTGCGACTCCACTTTGTCTCTGTACTGACGTTTTTCCTGTTTGATTGCCTTACGGAGGGCATAACTGGACTGTTTGTATTCAACCATATTCCCAGTCACCTTGCCATGGTTAAATGCGGTGGTTCACGCTTTCAGTTTTTTGCAAATGCTGCCATCTATCCTTCATTTTTTGGTTTGGATAGGTTTTAATCATCATAGTGGGAACAACATCCCCTATACACTTCCTGATGAACTCAGTCATCGTGTCAGTGTATGCATCAATGTTATACTCAGACGCAACCCGGAACATATCACAGTCCGCGTGATCAAAACAATCTTATACAGTAATTGTAGGGGATGGAAATACACATGAAGCTTATCAACAAGACCTGTAGATGGGAAATACATGGTTATAAAAGGAAAATGGAATCTCTATTAATTTATTTTGGGTCATTCAAGGGGAGCCATCTCCAGAGCTGGTGTGTCAGTGAGGTTTGTGTGATGGAGGCTGTTGATTGGTGTAGATGATGAAGGCAGAAAACCCCACTCTGTCAGTCGCAAGGGATTCTATCTTTCTCCATTTCAAAGCAACTTAACCACTGCTATTTTATATCAGTCTAAGGCAGATGTGGATGTGGAAACATGTGATGACTGGACGCTACTTGGAGCTCTGCAGACATGCGGCCTCAGCCTGGCAGACTGAAATCCTCTGAAATGATGGGATTAACACACAGGATTAGATTCCCTGGCTGTGATTACTGTTAGATTACTGTTTTACTGTCAAGAGGTTCACCCTGAAGGCAGCAGGAGCGATGGCAGTGGTGCGCTGGGTTGTGTGAAGTAGAATTGGAGCTATGCTACTGATTACTGTGATGTGAGGAGGGTAGACACACTGTAAATCTGTTACTAAATGTATCAGTGCTGTATTGTACTGAGAGCCCCATAGGGAGGCTGTGTGGAGTTTAGAGAAACAGAAACACCATTTGTTTTTTTTGGTGTGTCTGGACAGCCAGGTTTCCTTCATATGGAAGCAGTTTCCTGCGTGAGGTACATTAGACCTGATGGCAATCCCCCTAGTCCCCATAGTGACATGGGATCTCCAGTCTGCTTAGACCAGCCTAGAGGAAGTGAAACCCAGGCAATGTTGTCGTTACACACAGCCGTCTGGCCTCTGAGATGGAGGGTTCTTTTTCTGTAGGGGCACCCGCTGTGAACAGTCTGAAGGGGAAGCACAGCACATGGGTGGTATACCCCATCTCTGCCCCTCTCCTCTCCACCACTGTGGTCCCAGAGGGGGACAGGGTTACGGGCTGAAACCGTAAACACTGAACTCTGGAGACAGAGAATAAAGTTGGAGACACACAGCTGGTGCCCAAGCTGGTGTGAGAGAGTGGGGAGAGAGAGAGAGGAAGGAGGAATCTGGCCCGGGTTGACGAATGCAGGGCTTTAATTGCTCCCCAATAGAAGAAGTTATCTTTTTTTGACTCTCTCTCTTCTCTCCTCATAAAAATGCAGGGTTCAAACCAAGGGTCAGGCGTATTAGACCTGACTACAGAGTGCTGTTAGTTAGCAGCTCAAAACTGACCCAGATAGGCCTACATGTGTTTCCGGTACACTCCCTTTGAATACTACCCCACTCACCAGTCAACACACAGTATGGTCATTTGTCCCAGCGTTGGTTCATTAAGGTGCTCCAGATTAGTATGGCTGAAGAGTTGGGAGTGGAGCTAGGCTGATATAATGGTGAGTGCAGCCTAGGCCTAGTCTCAATGGCCAGTGCAACATCGCCCTCTGCTGTTGGTGTACCATTACACAGGGCAAGAGAGAGATGTTGGCATAGAGAGGGCGTAAAGGACATGCTTAATTTGTGGTGGGTTATGCTTGTGTGTGTGTGTACATTTAGTTAAATACACTGAGTTTACAAAACGTTAAGAACACCTGCTCTTTCCATAACAAACTGACCAGGTGAATCGAGGTGAAAGCTATGATACCTTATTGATGTCACTTCAAATCAGTGTAGATGCAGGGGAGGAGACAGGTTAAAGAATGATTTTTAAGACTTGATACAATTGAGACATGGAATGTGTATGTGTGCCATTCAGAGGGTGAATGGACAAGAATAAAGATTTAAGTGCCTTTGAATGGGGTATGGTAGTAGGTGCCAGGCGCACCGGTTTTAGTGTGTCAAGAACTGCAACACTGCTGGGATTTTCACGCTCAACAGTTTCCTGTGTGTATCAAGAATGGTCCAAAGGACATCCAGCCAACTTGATATAACTGTGGGAAGCATTGGAGTCAACATGGGCCAGCATCCCTGTGGAATGATTTCGAAACCTTGTAGAGTCCATGCCCTGAAGAATTCTGAGGGCAAAAGGGAAGGTATGTTTTGCACACTCAGTATATATTGGAAAATAAAGTTTAGCATGTGCATTTGATATAAGCAATGCCTAATGAACTGTGAAATGTTCAATTTGATCACCATGTAGGCCCATTGGTTCTCCCTCTCCGTCTCTGGCCAGGCTTTTCTAAGCCTTCTGAAGCACATCAACATCCCCCGGATTGTCGCCATCTGTTAAAGATTACTCCGACTCCGCTCGGTTCAGGCCGCTCCTAGCGGGAACTATTTGATTTTGGGGTTTTAGAGTTCCCACTTTATTCCATGTGTCAAGTTTTTGTGTAAACACCGGCGTACCGACATCTTAAAAGGGCCTTTTTTTTTGGGCCTTTTCAAAGGGAAAGCAAAAAGGCAGCGGTGTTGGGTCCTGGTCTGTTTTAGCTCTTACTGGGGCTGCGTTGGGACTTCTTTGGGGGCTTCTCTTGGGCTGTGGAGGTGAAGTGGAGGAGAGAAAAGCGAGGCAGAGGCCTTTCCCCAAGCCCAAATAGCCCCAGAAGCCCCTATCCCTCTCTGCCATGAGGTGTTGTGATGTATGGATCCCCCGGCCAGCACTGACACCGCCCGCCGCCCGCCCAGTGGGGCCATTTGGAACCCCACACCCCCTGTGAGGACTGAGAAGGAAGCCTTGGCAACAGAGGCTGCATTGTTCAACCTTCTTCTGCCAGCCCACATAACGTAACCCTACCCTGGGGGCCCGCCGCAGTCCGAGAGGGGGGATATCTAAGCCGAGGGGCTTGTTGAGAGAAGAGCGAGGCAGCTGACTGTTTGGACGGCTCAGCTCTGTTCAAATAAACAGCTCAGGTCTAACCCCCCCACCCCTCCTCTCCCTCTGAACCCCTTCTTCTAATGCCCCACATTCCAGCCTCAGAAGGCAGCAATCACACTGCCAGAGCTCATCAGCATCAAACCCCACCCACCCACCAACCCACCCAACCTCTGCCATCTAGCCGCTCATTTGCGGTGTTATTTTTAAAAGGGGAAATGGTGGTGTCGCGTCGGGCTCTGGAGGGTTTAGAGAGCGAGAGAGAGAGCGAGAGAGAGAGCGAGAGAGAGAGCGAGAGAGAGAGGTTGGGGTGGCCCAATTCCTTTGCTTCCCTCCCTCCCTAGGTGCTGCAGATAGATAGATAGATAGATAGATAGATAGATTTACAGCCACATCAGCGGGCCATGCAGGCCACAGAGGGGGGAAGGGCAGGGATGGGGAGGGAAGGGCTGGTTTTATAGGAAACAAGGAGGGGAAGGGGAGGGGAGGGGAGAGGGAAGACCATTAACAGTCCAGGGTTGTGTGCTCGCCCTCTTCCACCCTGGGTGTGCTGTTAATCCAGTCGCTCTGAAACCTGAGCCAGGGGTAATGAGAAAGCACATTACACACACACAGGCCCTTAAATGTACACGGAGAGCTAACATTAATAATGAGGAGAGACTGACTTCATCACTATTTGTATTTGTGAGAAGTATTGACATGTTGAATGCACTGAGCTGTCTGTTTAAACTACTAGCACACAGCTCAGACACCCATGCATACCCCACAAGATATGCCACCAGAGGTCTCTTCACAGTCCACAAGTCCACAACAGACTATGGGAGGTGCACAGTACTACATAGAGCCATGACTACATGGAACTCTATTCCACATCAGGTAACTCATGCAAGCAGTAACATTTTATTAAAGATATACCTTATGGAACAGCTGGGACTGTGAAGAGACACACACACATGATAACATACGCACTATACACACACGTACACATTCATTTTGTGTTGTAGATACTGTATGTGGTAGTAGAGTAGTGGCCTGAGGGCACACACTTAATGTGTTGTGAAATCTAATGTAATGTTTTTTTTTATTGTATATAACTGCCTTACTTTTGCTGGACCCAAAATAGAGTAGCTGCTGTCGTGGCAGGAAGTAATGGGGATCCATAATAAATACAAATAAAATATACACATATTCATAGAACTGTTTTAGGAATGTTGGCATCCCTAATCGTTTTCTTAAGAAAAGGAGCTACATAACATTTTGTGTAAGACATATTTAGCCCCAGTCATAATCGTTGAGGATATAGCAGTGTTTTTTGGCCATTTTAGCTCCTTCCTTCCACCATTCTAAACAGAGAGGGCTAGACTGATGGTTCTCTAGGGGCATGTCTCTCTCTTTCCATCTCCATTTCCCTCCCACTGAAATCAGGTGGTGTCAATGTGTCGAGTAGAGCTGTCACTCCTCTGATTGCAGCCAGTCAATTACTCTCACTCACACTCACAGGATAGAGAGAGGGAGGAGTATAAGGGGGGGGGGACTAGAGGGACTAGGGATTGTTACTCGACTCCACAGGCGTGCTAAGCTTTAATGCCCCTCAGTGCTGCATACTGGAGCGTCTCATCAGTTAGAATGAGAGTGAGGGACCCGTCTGCCCCACTAGAGTAGCCCTGTCCTGCTGTAAGGACACACAGCAGTCACCCCCGTGGCTGTGTGGTATGACCTGCTGGGCTGGGTGGTTCTGTGTGTGGTACGAGCTGCCCTGCTGGGTCTAAACTGACCCCATTGGGACTCTATGGAGCTGAAAGAGCCTCTGTCTGTCTGTCTGTCTGCAGAGAATAAGATAATAGAGCCACACACAGAGGACATATGGCAGGACAAAGCACACGACTGAGGTGGCAGTTGGACCTGTAGACCGGTAGGGTTTCTGTGTGTATGTGTGGGTGTTTGTGTGTCAGAGATGTGAGAGAGACAGAAATGGAGAAAGGATGTTATTGTGTACTTAACCTTAAGTTGTTACTCATCATGGGAAATCCGGAGCTGAATCTACTTAGTGTCGACTGTATATGTTGCAAGTTAAAACTCAGAAGCATCATGTGTATGTCTTTGAATACACACCACCTGACAGTACATGACAGGCTGTGTTGTGACTGGGATGTAGCCCGACTCCTAGACCACCTCACTGCTCATGTTAAGGCATTGAAAAAGCATTTGTAGTAAAAGTCAACCAGCAGATTCTGAGATTAAAGTAATGGTGAGAATGGTAAGAAAGGATATCTCTATAGTGGGGGAGAGATCCCTCAGACTGCTTTGTGGTAATGGAGGTCTATTGTCCTGTCTCAGTCTGGGTATCTGTCTCTGGGGCCCAGGCTATGAATGAGCTGAGTGAGGAGTGACAGAAGCGTCACGGGTGGCTAGAGAAGTAAAGCCCACCGCTGACTGACAGGACTGGACTGTTCTGTGGTAGTGAGGGCCTCTTAGCAATTCCTCTCTCCCAGGAGAGATACAGGGTTTACAGAGAGAGAGAGAGAGGGATAGGGCCACCTACCATCACTAGCAAATATATCAGGGCATGAAAGGAGACATCTCAGCTGCCTTGCTTTCAGGTCCAACACGCTCTGTGTCCACAGCTGCCTTGTGTTGGGGTGTAGTGTTACTCCACTGTGACAGCCAGTAAGTAGCACTGTAATCCACTTATGTGTTATTATTTCACAACAGGTTGGCGATAGAGAGATGTGGCAGTGGCAGCCAAAGCTGCAGTAGACCTGTCAGCCTGGCCATACTGTGTGTGACAACATAGAAAGATAATTACTAAACAGACATTCCCATTCAAGTCAATGTTTTGACATTATATTTCTATGTGTGAGAACAACCAATTCTCTCTGGCTCTGACCCCTTAGGGATGCCCCCCACCCTGTGCCCCCTGGTGAAAGGAGAGCAGTCCCAGTATGCTATGTAGGCACCACCACCTGTGACAGTGTGCCCATCATCAGGGCACCTGTGGCAGGGCCCAAAGACTGACCTCTCCTCCCATGGGATATATAAAGATTTGTTCTCTAAAGGGTGAACACTGTCCTCACCATTGGGCCTGGAAACCAGATACCCACCACTGCCACCGAGCCTAGCGTCCTTCTACCTCACCCCCGCCCCCATCGGTCCTCACTCTTAGGGCTCACTCAGGCCTGCGGTGTTAAGGTGGCCAACAGTGGAGCCAGCACGTATCCCACATGCTGCTGGAGTGAGAAGTGGACAGACAGTCAGCCATAGGAAAGACAGACAGTCCAGAGCCATTATGAGTTGGAGTAATCAGAGCTGAGCTGTGGGTGGCTGAGACTCAGAGGGCCTGGGAATGGGAATGGTAATGGTAATGGCTGCATTACGATTATGAAGACTGAGACTGATCGTTTGTGTCAAGAGATTATACAGTTGAAGTCAGAAGTTTACATACACTTAGGTTGGAGTCATTACAACTCGTTTTTCAATCACTCCACAAATTTCTTGTTAACAAGCTATAGTTTTGGCAAGTCGGTTGGGACATCTACTTTGTGCATGACACAAGTAATTTTTCCAACAGTTGTTTACAGACAGATTATTTCACTTATAATTCACTGTATCACAATTCCAGTGGGTCAGAAGTTTACATACACTAAGTTGATTGTGTATTTAAACAGCTTTGAAAATTCTAGAAAATGATATCATGGCTTTAGAAGCTTCTGTTAGGCAAATTGATATAATTTGAGTCAATTGGAGGTGTATCTGTGGATGTATTTCAAGGCCTACCTTCAAACTCAGTGCCTCTTTGCCTGACATCATGGGAAAATCTAAAGAAATCAGCCAAGACCTCAGAAAAAAAATGGTAGACCTCCACAAGTCTGGTTCATCCTTGGGAGCAATTTCCAAACGCCTGAAGGTACCACGTTCATCTGTACAAACAATAGTACGCAAGTATAAACACCATTGGACCACGCAGCCGTCATACCGCTCAGGAGGAGGCGCGTTCTTTCTCCTAGAGATGAATGTACTTTGGTGCGAAAAGTGCAAATCAATCCCAGAACAACAGCAAAGGACCTTGTGAAGATGCTGGAGGAAATAGGTACAAAAGTATCTATATCCACAGTAAAACGAGTCCTAGATCGACATAACCTGAAAGGCCGCTCAGCAAGGAAGAAGTCTCTGCTCCAAAACCACCATAAAAAAGCCAGACTACAGTTTGCAACTGCACATGGGGAAAAATATCATACTTTTTGGAGAAATGTCCTCTGGTCTGATGAAACAAAAATAGAACTGTTTGGCCATAATGACCATCGTTATGTTTGGAGGAAAAAGGGGGAGGCTTGCAAGCCGAAGAACACCATCCCAGCCGTGAAGCACGGGGGTGGCAGCATCAGGTTGTGGAGGTGCTTTGCTGGGAGAGGGACTGGTGCACTTCACAAAATAGATGGCATCATGAGGCAGGAAAATTATGTGGATATATTGAAGCAACATCTCATAACATCAGTCAGGAAGTTAAAGCTTGGTCGCAAATGGGTCTTCCAAATGGACAATGACCCCAAGCATACTTCCAAAGTTGTGGCAAAATGGCTTAAGGACAACAAAGTCAAGGTATTGGATGGCCATCACAAAGCTCTGACCTCAATCCCATAGAACATTTGTGGGCAGAACTGAAAAGGCGTGTGTGAGCAAGGAGGCCTACAAACCTGATTCAGTTCCACCAGCTGTGTCAGGAGGAATGGGCCAAAATTCACCCAACTTATTGTGGGAAACTTGTGGAAGGCTACCTGAAACGTTTGACCCAAGTTAAACAATTAAAGGCAATGCTACCAAATACTAATTGAGTGTATGTAAACTTCTGACCCACTGGGAATGTGATGAATGAAATAAAAGCTGAAATAATCATTATCTCTACTATTATTCTGACATTTCACATTCTTAAAATAAAGTGGTGATACTAACTGACCTAAGACAGGGAATTTTTATCAGGATTAAATGTCAGGAATTGTGAAAAACTGAGTTTAAATGGATTTGGCTAAGGTGGATGTAAACTTCCGACTTCAACTGTACAGTCGTGGCCAAAAGTTTTGAGAATGACACAAATATTAATTTTCACAAAGTCTGCTGCCTCAGTTTGTATGATGGCAATTTCCTTATACTCCAGAATGTCATGAAGAGTGATCAGATGAATTGCAATTAACTGCAAAGTCCCTCTTTGCAATGCAAATGAACTGAATCCCCCCAAAACATTTCCACTGCATTTCAGCCCTGCCACAAAAGGACCAGCTGACATCATGCCAGTGATTCTCTCGTTAACACAGGTGTGAGTGTTGACGAGGACAAGGCTGGAGATCACTCTGTCATGCTGATTGAGTTCAAATAACCGACTGGAAGCTTCAAAAGGAGGGTGGTGCTTGGAATAATTGTTCTTCCTCTGTTAAACATGGTTACCTGCAAGGAAACACGTGCCGTCATCATTGCTTTGCACAAAAATGACTTCACAGGTAAGGACATTGCTGCCAGTAAGATTGCACCTAAATCAACCATTTATTGGATCATCAAGACTTCAAGGAGAGCAGTTTAATTGTTGTGAAGAAGGCTTCAGGGTGCCCAAGAAAGTCCAGCAAGCGCTAGGACCGTCTCTTAAAGTTGATTCAGCTGCGGGATCGGGGAACCACCAGTCCAGAGCTTGCTCAGGAATGGCACCTGGCAGGTGTGAGTGAATCTGCACACACAGTGAGGCGAAGACTTTTGGAGGATGGCCTGGTGTCAAGAAGGGCAGCAAAGAAGCCACTTCTCTCCAGGAAAAACATCAGGGACAGACTGATATTCTGCAAAAGGTACAGGGATTGGACTGCTGAGGACTGGGGTAAAGTCATTTTCTCTGATGAATCCCCTTTCCGATTGTTTGGGGCATCCGGAAAAAAGCTTTACCGGAGAAGACAAGGTGAGCGCTACCATCAGTCCTGTGTCATGCCAACAGTAAAGCATCCTGAGATCATTAATGTCTGGGGTTGCTTCTCAGCCAAGGGAGTGGGCTCACTCACAATTTTGCCTAAGAACACAGCCATGATTAAAGAATGGTACCAACACATCCTCCAAGAGCAACTTCTCCCTACCATCCAGGAACAGTTTGGTGGCGAACAATGCCTTTTCCAGCATGATGGAGCACCTTCCCATAAGGCAAAAAGGGATAACTAAGTGGCTCGGGGAACAAAACATCGATATTTTGGGTCCATGGCCAGGAAACCCCCCAGACCTTAATCCCATTGAGAACTTGTGGTCAATCCTCAAGAGGCGAGTGGACAAACCAAACCCCACAAATTCTGACACTCCAAGCATTGATTATGCAAGAATGGGCTGCCATCAGTCAGGATGTGGCCCAGAAGTTAATTGACAGCATGCTAGGGCGGATTGCAGAGGTCTTGAAAAAGAAGGGTCAACACTGCAAATATTGACTCTTTGCATCAACTTCATGTAATTGTCAATAAAAGCCTTTGACACTTATGAAATGCTTGTAATTATACTTCAGTATTCCATAGTAACATCTGACAAAAATATCTAAAGACACTGAAGCAGCAAAGTTTGTGGAAATTCATATTTGTGTCATTCTCAAAACTATTGGCCACGACTGTATGTGTGAATGGAAGAAGAATAGAAATGATTAGGCAAGGTGAGTTAGCAGGTTGGTATCTTCTGTCTGTTTCTCTTCAATTCAATTTGATTGCTTCATTGGCATGACATTCAGAGACATATTGCCAAAATATTGAGAGCATTTGACCTAAAACTAAGGCATCTTAAGTTTCTCTTTCCAGGCTGTGATATTTTTGCTAGGGGGGAGTGAGATTGGATTCTCTCTTTCTCCCTCCCTCCATCTATCTGGCAGTGTCTCTCTCACGTTTTTCCCTCTCTCATTCTCTCTCTCTTACCCTCCCTCCATCTGGCAGAGTGTCTTATCCTCTGAGCCCCTCAGGCCACTGGTCCTCTCACATGGCCACACATCTGTCACAAGAGCTTAGAACAACAGTCAATAGGGTTAATATACCCATTATATTAGATTACTGCTGCCTTCTAACTCCAGGGAATCACAGCTATATATCAGAGCAGAGGCAGTTAACTCCCTCCATTGGTCAACCACACATGCACATACATACTTGCATGCACAGCACTAATAACACACTTACACACACACACAGACCAGTACACACACACAAGCACAGCAATAGTCTAATACCACGCACACAAAATAATATAATTAATACTACACACGTGCACACAAATGTTATCACTAATGCATACATCGAGGAACATCCTCTTACGTTTCATCCATGTACATTACATTCATTTCTTAATTTATGACATTGATCTATTACATGAGCTACAGTTTCAGCTCTATGGCTGCTTTACATACCTTGCCCTTTGCCTGATCATCATCGCAGGTCGTTAATGCCGGGGTGTGCCTTACTACCGAGGAATACATGTGTCTGTATTCACACTGAAACGCAACACGTGTCACACTTTCCCCAAGACACATATCCAGAATAGCTTTCCTGTCCTCTCTCTTACCCCCGGCTTTATTTCAGTTTAACTTCCATTCCCCTGCGGTTAACAGCTCTGGCCCCCCAGCGGGGTGTAGCCTGGCCCTCCTGACCCAGGGTGTAACCCACACCCCTCTGGCCCTGTTTTTAGAGCCCTGCTGACATGAATCAGCACAGCTGGGCCAGCCAGGGGACCCTCCATCAGTGTCAGGCCCAGTGACGGGCCCCCGTCTGGGGCATGTAGGACATGCATACCTGGGTGATGTGTGCACATAGCTGTGGGGTGCTCTGGGACACTCTGAGACGTGGATAGAGGGATCAGAGGCATGATGTTACAGCTCTCACCCCCTCTAATGCTGTTAAAGTCTTTAAACCTGAGGGGATGATGCTGTCTGCAGGATTCTCTGGCTGCCTACTTTGGCTGGAACCCTGAGGTGAGGTCAACCAACTGCCTTCTGATAAGGTTACTGACATAGAGCTTTTAGCTATTCAGTAAATTGATATTACAAGTACAAGTCACTGGTCGTTTGGCTTACAGCGGTTGGCCTTGTAAAAATTTGAGGGATCTGTCTGACTTTAAAGCAGCAGTCAAAGTGTAGCACAGTAAACTGACAGACAGGGTTCCCTATACACTATCATGGTGGAGTACTAAAGGAGCACCAGGCAACTCAGTGGGGGAGTTGGGCTCAGCAGCCATCTGCTAATATGAACACTGGAGCTTTCCCTTTTACCTGTCTTTCTGGAGAAAGAGAGATGGTGAAGAAGTAGAGTATCCTGAGAGAGAGATGTAGATAGGGACTGCCGTGTACAGTTGAAGTTGGAAGTTTACACACACCTTAGCCAAATACATTTAAACTCAGTTTTTCACAATTCCTGACATTTAATCACAGTAAAAATTCCCTGTCTTAGGTCAGTTAAGATCACCACTTTATTTTAAGAATGTGAAATGTCAGAATAACAGTAGAGGGAATTATTTCTTTATTTCATCACATTCCCAGTGGGTCAGAAGTTTACATACACTCAATTAGTATTTGGTAGCATTGCCTTTAAATTGTTTAACTTGGGTCAAACGTTTCGGTTAGCCTTACAAAAGCTCCCCACAATAAGTTGAGTGAATTTTGGCCCATTCCTCCTGACAGAGCTGGTGTAACTGAGTCAGGTTTCTAGGCCTCCTTGCTCGCACACGCTTTTTCAGTTCTGCCCACAAATATTCTATGGGATTGAGGTCAGAGCTTTGTGATGGCCACTCCAATACCTTGACTTTGTTGTCCTTAAGCCATTTTGCCACAACTTTGGAAGTATGCTTGGGGTCATTGTCCATTTGGAAGACCCATTTGCGACCAAGCTTTAACTTCCTGACTGATGTCTTAAGATGTTGCTTCAATATATCCACATAATGTTTCTTCCTCATGATGCCATCTATTTTGTGAAGTGCATCAGTCCCTCCTGCAGTAAAGCACCCTCACAACATGACGCTGCCACCCCCGTGCTTCACGGTTGGGATGGTGTTCTTCGGCTTACAAGCCTCCCCCTTTTTCCTCCTAACATAACAATGGTCATTATGGCCAAACCGTTCTATTTTTGTTTCATCAGCCCAGAGGACATTTCTCCAAAAAGTATGATCTTTGTCCCCATGTGCAGTTGCAAACCGTAGTCTTTCTTTTTTATGGTGGTTTTGGTGGCTTCTTCTTATGGTGGTTTTGGTGGCTTCTTCCTCGATATAGGACTCATTTTACTGTGTATATAGATACTTTTGTGCTTGTTTCCTCCAACATAGTCAGAAGGTCCTTTGCTGTTGTTCTGGGATTGATTTGCACTTTTCGCACCAAAATACGTTAATTTCTAGGAGACAGAACGCGTCTCCTTCCTGAGTGGTATGACGGCTGTGGTCCCATGGTGTTTATACTTGCATACTATTGTTTGTACAGATAAACGTGATACCTTCAGGCATTTGGAAATTGCTCCCAAGGATGAACCAGACTTGTGGAGGTCTACATTTTCTTTCTGAGGTCTTTGCTGATTTCTTTTGATTTTCCCATGATGTCAAGCAAAGAGGCACTGAGCTTGAAGGTAGGCCTTGAAATACATCCATAGGTACACCTCTAATTGACTCAAATTATGTCAATTAGCCTATCAGAAGCGTCTAAAGCCATGACATCATTTTCTGGAATTTTCAAAGCTGTTTAAAGGCACAGTCAACTTAGTGTATGCAAACTTCTGACCCACTGGAATTGTGATACAGTGAATTATAAGTGAAATAATCTGTCTGTAAACAATTGTTGGAAAAATTACTTGTGTCATGCACAAAGTAGATGTCCTAACCGACTTGCCAAAACTATAGTTTGTTAACAAGAAATTTGTGGAGTGGTTGAAAAACGAGTTGTAATGACTCCAACCTAAGTGTATGTTAACTTCCGACTTCAACTGTATGTGTGTGTGTGTGTTAAAGATGTCTTTCGTTCATCTGACTACAGTCTATAATAAGAATAAATAAACACATCTACTCTCACTAACTGACTCAGGGTGTCTGTGGCGAACACCATTCCACAAATCTGAGGATGAGGTCACTCAATTTAACACACTTGGTAGACCTAAATGAAAACCTAATTTTCCCTGTCTAACCAAATACAAAGCCGAATGTTAAGCTACTTTCTTATTTCTTTCTTTACGAGCTAAATTGTTTCCTGACCAGAGGTTCTCTGTGGCCTGACCGCTTATAGAATAGTGTTTCTGCAGTAGAATAAAAGGCATGTTTTATTCATAGTGCATCTGAAAACACAGTTAGTGTAATGAGAGTTCTCCCCAGACTCCCCGGCATGGGGGACTCTGATTAGAATTCATGTTTACAGAGATGGACAGATACAAGATGGAATTTTCTCTTTGAGGAGGGTCGGGCTGTAGTCAGTGGTATTCAGCTCTGTGTGTACATTAATTGATTTGACTTGAGGAAACAGCCAGCCTCCTGGATTTATTTGTCCGTTTTGGAGGGGGAGAGCAGGGATAGACAGAGCGGGGGCGTGGGTGGGAATGGAAGGTGTCAGGGGAAAGAGAGCGGCAGGCCCTCGAAACAACACCACCATTGTTTAAGTGTATAATTGTGGGTCCGGCTGGAAGGCGAGAGAGAGAGAGAGAGAGAGAGAGAGAGAGAAAACGCCCACGATTACGTCTAGACTGTATTAATCTGTTTCTTATGATTGTAACTGAGCCTTGAGTTCAGTGCAGTGCAGTCCTTGGTGGATCATTGGGTTGGTTGGCTGCAACTCTAAGCAGGATGCAGAGTGATGTGTTTCCCCTGAAGCATGGTTAGAGACTGACTGACTGACTGACTGAGTGGGGCAGAATCTGCTAACGATGGCAAGAGAGAGAAAAAGAAAAGACATACAGAGAGAGATGGAGAGAAAGAGGAGATATATAAAGGGAATAGAGAGAGAAAGAGAGAGAGAGAGAGAGAAGTAAAAAGGTGAGCGCTAGAGAGAGGGGGAGTGAGTCGAGGGGAGATTCTCATTTGGGCAAAAGACCATCCTCCGTTCTCTCTCCTTGACCTGGAAACCGATAAGTGGTCAAGGAGTGTGTCATGTCGTTAGTAGTCAAGCGGAAGTGTCCTCCCCTCCTCAATAGCCACCTTCCATCGAGGATACTCAAGTGTATCCTACCACAGAAGAGTTTTGAAATCTGCCACACCCCTTTGAATCAGCTTTTGTTTTGTCAGTGGAGAAAAACATACACATGTTTAAAAACAATATGCTACTTATTGTTTTATCTATTAAAATGTATTGCACAACTAGCTTTCACATTTATTTTGGGATATACCTGTAAACGTAATGACACTTGAGTGGAGAAGGACCGTCTCATTACAAACAAGCACATTTCCATCCACTTTCACTTTCCTCGATTAACTTTGACCTTTTTCCAAAGGAGGTGAGAGAGGATGTTCTCACAGGGTGGGGTGTTTTTACCATCCACCTGAAACCGCAGAGTCATGGCCTCTTAGGTTTCCCCTCCCCAAAAGACAGACAGACAACATGGTTCAGCATGCGCCACAGGTTAACTGCTGTTGCATCCCGTTCTGCCCTCTCTCGCTCTCTCCCCCCTCTCTCTTTTTTTTCGCTCCCTCTCTCTCTCTGACAATGTGGGGTTAACCACGGTTGGCTGTGTTTTTCCCCACATTTCCTGGCAGTGTGTTTCCCCTCAGTAGCGCCTGCTTCCTTCTGCCTCTCAGCAGGTGCACAGCTGTCAGCACAACAGCTGTCAGACTGTACATATCTTGTTTTTATTCAAAACATTTTGACGACGTTAACTAAAATTATCACCTTCCCTCAAGCTTCCTTGCCCTGGTCTTTGAACCCAAGCCTAAGTGTTCTACGGTTATTTTTGTTCAATGAGAATGTTTTGTGTCCTCTGTGAACCATGAGGGGCTCAGTATCACTCGAGCACACAGGCTGCTTCTGCTGCTAATGAGACATTTCACCCTCCGATAACTGTTGCATACTGGGATTTTGACACTGAGCAAGCCAGACAGTTTGGTCTCCTCTGAGGCTCCTGTCTCTTGCATCATGGAGTCTGGGTAGTGGCTAGATAGCCTCATAGCTTCACTTCCGCTCTCATCATCATCTTCCTCACCGTGTCTCTCAGACCAAAACCCACCCATAGGCTAGCCTGATGACAGATCTGTTTTGTGCTGTCTTGCCAACTCTTATGGTCATTGTCACGCCATAGGAGTTGGCAAGACAGCACAAACAGATCAGGGACAAGGTTATCCCCGGGCCAGCGGAGAGACAGACTCAGTGAAGAAGTCTATCCGGCCATTTGGGCTCGATAGCGCATACACTACTGGTCAAAAGCTTTAGAACACCTACTCATTCAAGGGTTTTTCTTTATTTTTTACATTGTAGAAAAATAGTGAAGACATCAAAACTATGAAATAACACATATGTAATCATGTAATAACCACAAAAGTGTTAAACAAATCAAAATATATTTTATATTTGAGATTCTTCAAATAGCCACCCTTTGCCTTGATGACAGCTTTGCACACTCTTGGCATTCTCTCAACCAGCTTCACCTGAAATGCTTTTCCAACAGTCTTGAAGGAGTTCCCACATATGCTGAGCACTTGTTGGCTGCTTTTCCTTCACTCTGTGATCCAACTCATCCCAAACCATCTCAGTTTGGTTGAGGTCGGGGGATTGTGGAGGCCAGGTCATCTGATGCAGCACTCCACCACTCTCCTTCTTGGTAAAATAACCCTTACACAGCCTGGAGGTGTTTTGGGTCATTGTCCTGTTAAAAAACAAATGATAGTCCCACTAAGCCAAAACAAGATGGTATGGCGTATCACTGCAGAATGCTGTGTAGCCATGCTGGTTACCAGCAATGTACCCCCACACCATAACACCTCCTCCTCAATGCTTTACGGTGGGAAATACACATGTGGAGATCATCCGTTCACCCACATCGCGTCTCACAAAGACACGGTGGTTGGGACCAAAATTCTCAAATTTGGACTCCAGACCAAAGAACTAATTTCTACCGGTCTAATGTCAATTTCTGGTGTTTCTTGGCCCAAGCAAGTCTCTTCTTATTATTGGTGTCCTTTAGTAGTGATTTCTTTGCAGCAATTCGACCATGAATTGACCATGAATCCTCTGAACAGTTGATGTTGAGATGTGTCTGTTACTTAAACGTTGTGAAGCATTTATTTGGGCTGCAATTTCTGAGGCTGGTAACTCTAATGAACTTATCCTCTGCAGCAGAGGTAACTCTGGGTCTTCCTTTCCTGTGGCGGTCCTCATGAGAGCCAGTTTCATCATAGCGCTTGATGGTTTTTGGGACTGCACTTGAAGAAACTTTCAGAGTTCTTGAAATGTTCCACATTGACTGACCTTCATGTCTTAAAGTAATGATGGACTGTAATTTCTCTTTGTTTATTTGAGCTGTTCTTGCCATAATACGGACTTGGTCTTTTACCAAATAGGGCTATCTTCTGTATACCCCCCTGCCTTGTCACAACACAACTGATTGGCTCAAACGCCCAGATATCTAAATGATTACTTTCCTCGTGTTAGGGATGCACACAATCACAGCACCAGATCAGGTGTTGCTGATGTGTGCTTATACAGGTTCAGGAGTAATGCTAGGAAAGGTACTTTCTTGTATACTGGAGCCTCAGAATGGAATGAGTTGCCTCTGCACATAAAAACAACATCCTCCCTGGGCAGCTTTAAAAATAAAGTCAAAATATGTTTGATGTCTTCTGTGCCCATATGAATAACCCCTATGATGGAACTGCAATGATGAGATAGATGTTATTCCTCTATGTTTTTGTTTTATTATTTCACTGCCATACTGTGTTCGATCTTGTCTAGCCATCTTGTCTCAAGAGGACCACAATGGAAATAAGTCCCAGACTTTATTGTGTGTTATCCTCAATGATTTTATTCATGTGCATGTCTGGCTTTTTCAAGTTTTATGTGTGTTTTTTTTTTTTTTTAAATGGTCGATTTAATAAACTAAAACAAAAAAAAGAAGTAAAGAAATTCCACTAATTAACTTTTAACAAAGCACACCTGTTAATTGAAATGCATTCCAGGTGACTACCTCATGAAGCTGGTTGAGATAATGCCAAGAGTGTGCAAAGCTGTCATCAAGGCAATTGGTGACTATTTGAAGAATCTCAAATATAAAATATCTTTTGATTTGTTGAACACTTTTTTGGTTAGTACTGTACATAATTCCATGTGTTCTTTCATAGTTTTGATGTCTTCAACATTATTCTACAATGTAGAAAATTGTAAAAAATAAATAAAAACCCTTGAATGAGTAGGTGTTCTAAAACTTTTGACCGGTAGTGTAGCTAGGCTGTTTGCTGCATTGGTTTTGTGTGATTGATGCGATGGAACTCCTGACTCCATTGGATCCTGTGGGTGAAGGGATGACATGTGGGTTAAGAATGTGTGGTGGGGCTATTTAGGTAAGGAATGGGACAGAGAGACGGGGAGAAGGGGACTTGGCCGGAGTGTTGGGAATGGGATGTCCCAGAGGTCTCTACCCCTATAAATCTGTCAGGATGGTCTCCAGGGGTAGGACTCCCTCTCAACATGGGAGAGGGGGAGGAGGGGGAGGGCGAGAGGGAGAGAATAGTGACAGGGATTTTATAGCTGAATGACAGGTGTATATTGAAATGAATGTGGATGTGTATTATTGTGTAATCATTTGATATATCAGGTTGTAGGCTGTTGTTGCAGTCAGTGCTAACCCCCAATGTAGTCCCTGTAGCAGCAGTGGGGGTGTAGTTAATGTTCTGTGAGTGGTTAGAGTGGGCTCACCCTTGGATAATGAGTGGTGCTTCTAAGCCCCTCGCCCAGTCCCCAAACACCCCGTCTTAATGAAGGGCTTTTCTGCTTTTCTCTGCTCACAAATCAAATCAAACTGTATTTGTCAGATGCGCCGAATAGACCTTACCGTGAAATACTTACTTACAAGCCCTTAATCAACAGTGCAGTTCAAGAAAGAATTAAGAAAATATTTTCCAAATAAAAGAAAGTAAATAATAAAATAACAATAATGAGGCTATATACAGCCTTTTGGTCCCACTCACACCCTGGCTGACCCCACTCTAAGCCCCTCAGTTTCCCTTGAGCCTCAAATCTAGCCCCTGGCTTCACCACCTCTATCCTCCAACAGGCGTCAGTCATTTATTCCCCATCCTAATGTGATATAAACTACCACCACCACCCCACTACTACAGAAACAAAAAAGATTGTTGGGCAAAGAAAACAGCAGGGCTGGTGCTTTAAAGGAACCAGCGGGGGGGATGTATGTATTTGTTTCCAGGAATCAAGGAAAAGGACAAATTACCCCTCGTGGGAGGTGTACACATCTCCTCCTCTCCTCCTCCTGGCCCAGGAGTCTTCATTACAAGAAGAAGAGACACCTTCTTTTCAACCTGTTAGCACATTCTCAAAACAAGCCCAGGGACCTCAGGGGGGAAGGAAATGGGGATTGGATGGATGGAGAATTAGGGAGCTCTCTCTCCATCCATCCATCTATTAAGCCAGTGATGTTTTCTATCTAGAAGGAGCCTCTGTAGAATGGTGATGGCGTGGAGCAGATTGGCGTGGACAATAAAATGGATCTGGTCTGAGGATAGACAGACACTTATTGGTGTGAGTTAGGACAAGCTTTATGCAAGTCAGTGTCATATTAGACTACAGAAAACGGAACTTTATGGAATTGTAAGTTGGCCTTGCTGATCCTTTAGAATCAAACATTTTTCGGAGGATTGCGCTTCTTGCTTTACGTCCCCCTGTATTTAGTACAATAGGTATTATGTAGGCTATGTGTAATGATCTGACAAAGTGTGCTAGTGCAGAAGGATACGCTTCATCTGGGAAGAATGTATCTTGTGACAGATGTCTTGCCCTGTCCCGTCTCTCCAGGAAGCAGCAGTGGTCAATAGGTGTTACAGCAGATAATAGATATTGGCACGTTGGTCTATCTGGTGCCGGTCAGGCATTATCTGGCCTGAACCCTAATGATGGTGTCGCATGGGTGCTTAAATCCCTGTTAAGCATTCTACTGCTAATGGAGGGGCTCTGTATGGAGCCTGAGAGAGAGGCAGGCTGGCTGGGATGCAGACTGGGGCTCAGGCGTGGTCTGTTCTCTCTCTGTAGGCTAGCTCTCTGTAGTATTACTGCTAGGCTGGTCATTGGGGCCCCTGGTTCTTCCTCTATGAGGCTGGGGCCCCTGGTTCTTCCTCTATGAGGCGGTGGCCCACAGGGACCAGCCTAGCAGTAATACTACAGAGGAAACCACCTCAGAGGCTTCAGCCTGCTTTAATGGTGCTCCAGAGGGCTGCCTGCCTGCCTCACAGCCAAGGCTCTGGGGAACCAGCCCAATCAACAGCTCTGAAGAGATTTGTGTGTGTATGTGTGTGTGTGTGCGTGTGTGCGCATGCATGCCCCCAGAGGCCCAGAGAGAAGTGTTAATTACTGGTTGTGTATGCACTGTCATCCCCCATGAGTCTCTCCGCTCCTGCTCTTGCTCATACACCGTGCAGAAAGTTAACTGCTGATGCTACAGCACAGTGTCTGTCTGAGTAGGACCCACCGGCCATGCACAAACACTGTAGAGGGGCTCTGTTTAGGTCTTGCATACTGTATATGGTACCATCAATGGACTTCATCCGTGGACTGTTCTGTAGAAATAAGCAGGTTTTATGTGTAGTGTTTTGAAGTACTTACCAGTTCTTATTTGTTGGAGTGAGCAGCCTGTGATTCAAAATGAACTGTGACTGTGACTGAAGTACTGACCAGTCTATATCTTTGTGTTTCCCTCTCTCTGTCCACAGTTCCAGATTTCAGCGTCGATGCGCTGTCCACCAATGACATCCAGGAGCGTGGCGGCCTGGGCCTCCCCAAGGTGTCAGGCCTAGAGCGCAGCCAGGAGAAGAGCCAGGAGAGCTGCAAGGACGTCCCCGTGCCTCTCCCCGCTCCCAGTGCCCCCAAGCAGCCCCTACCCCCGCAGCCCTACACGGCTGGCCGCCCTCGGCCCCAGCCTCTGTCCCTACCCACCTCCCAGGCCCAGCCCTCTCTCCTCGGCCCCCGTCTAGCACAGGCCCCGGTCCACCAGCCCCCACGCTCAGAGGCTTCTCTCAGGCCTCAGATCCCCGCAGCCCTGCCTCTCGCTCAGGGCCAAGAGCCTTCGCAGGCCCCCCCGTCCAGGCCCCAGCACCAGCCTGAGCCACTGTCCCGGCCCCAGCGCCAGCCTGAGCCACTGTCCCACCCCCGGCCTCCGCCCAGTCTGCACCCACACCCCGCCCTACTGTCCCACCACCCCAGCCAGAGCCAGGCCGGGCATCAACGCCTCCCCTCACACTGTGGGCCCCACCCTCGCCCCCTGTCTGCCTACAGCAGCAGCCTTAGCCTTAACGGCCTCAGGTGAGTCCTAACACACTCTGTTTACACCAAGATATGTAGGTCTGTTTTTGTCTGTTAATGCTTCAGTAAATTAATGTCATCTTTTGTTTGTGTGCGGTTTTGATATTGAGTAATGTAAAGAGAAGCCCCTTTCAGACCCTCTTTAACTGAAAGTATTCAAACTCTGATCTTATATCAGCATGTAAATGATTGGCAAGAACAAGCCTTGAATTAGCATTGAGGTGAAACCCCCAAGCCAAACAACATCACTGATTCTCACCAGGGTGGGAAAACCACCGCCACTCCAGCTGAACGATAAGTGCCTTGGATTGTTTAACCACCCACATTGTCATCTGCTGCTGAGTAGCCTCCAGCTCTCTACCCATCTCTATTAATCAGCTAGCTGTTCCATTACCGATAGTCGAGCAGTGAGCCAATGAGCTGTTAGTGTTAAAGTTAGAACATTTTGCATTAATTCAGAGCTCCAGGTTAGCTCCCCCAGAGCCCCAGTCAGCCCCAGTCCCAGGGAAGGCTCTCCCTCACAGGGAGGAGCTGGCTCTGTGTCCGACTTCCTCTGCCAGCGTGCAAGTGTGTCAGTCAGTGTGCCAACGGGTCTGGCAGACTCTGTGAGTAATCACGGGGTGGTTACAGAGACAGGCGGCAGCTGCAAATGAGCTTTGGGGCTTAGCTTGTTAAGTTACTGCTACATGACTCTTGAGTCTCAGAGAGACAAATCCACACACAACACAAGGCTCGCTGCCTTCCTTTTTTCTGCATATACCTCTGGAGCTGCTTAACTACAGACAGGTTTGAACACAGATGCTGTTCTATAATGTTTGCCAGTGATGGTCATTGGCATCTGAGGGTGTTTTGATAGGTAAAATTTTGATACATCCTGAGATTCAGAGAAATGCCTCGAGGGAAATGCGATGTAAAACCTTTCTGTCAGAGCTTCGTTTCTACTATGTGCAGGGGGAAGCTGATTTAGGTGGGAATGTAAAAAAATAAATAAAAAATCCCTCTTTCTCTCTGTCCCCTTCTATCTCTCTAGCAGCAGTCGGAGTAGTACCCCGGGCAGTACCAAGCCACACGGCCCTGCTGGTCCGTCCCCACACCTACCCCACCTCCCACCTTCCGGCTCTGCCACTGCAGCCACAGCCTTCCCCCTGCCCCTCCCAGATAATCAGATCGCTCCCCACGGTTTCCCCCCCCCCCTCCCTGCAGTCCTCGCCACACCCCCACCACCCCAATATGTTTGCGCCTCCACCGGCCTTGCCCCCACCTCCGCCACTGACGTCTAGCACCCTGCCAGTCCCCGGAGGACACCCCGCTGCTGGGACGCCCTATTCAGGTAGGCACATATACCAGGCTGCCCCCATGTGGACAGGCAGGAGAACTGCACCACAACAGCAGCTGTCGCAACACACAAGAGCAAAGCTGTAAATTCTCATGGCTGTTGTGGCAGAAGCCAGGTCATCTGTGGCGTGAGAGAGGTGCGTGTGGAGCACTAGACGCATTAAACTGTGACAGGGAGCGAGACAGAGACTGACAGAATGTTACCTTTGTGCTAATTTATAGGAGACAGAGACTGACAGGTAAGGATTCCACACATAGCTGCGCTATGTGCTGTCTGTGTGATTGATCACTCAAACAACACACACTTTTTCCCCCCAATCAGCCCATGTGATGAATGCCCTTTCCTGTCGTGCCACTTGTGATCTTGCTTAATATCAGGGTCTCACTGAAGGGGACTATTATCATGGTTTAATAACACTATGAGCAGTTCTCATTTTCACAGAAATCTATTCAGTCAAAACAGCATAATGAACTCTGCTCTATATTGTTCAGATTCTAATGAAACTTTAATGAAGAAACAAATAAAATGTCCCTCATCTCAATAACAGCTAGAAATACATGTATAAAATGGTGCATTGTATTACAGTGGAATACAAATTATCTGGTTACTCTGGAGAAAATAACATTTCTCGGGACAATTTTCTCAATTTGGACGGAGAGCGGAATATAAAATGCATTTCTCTATTTCTCCTCAAGCCGTTGTTTGCCAGTCAGTTGATCAACAGCTCTGTTCTAAAATGGGGTTTGTGGTTTTCATGTAATTGCAATAAAGGTGCTGACTCTTCAAGCAGCAGGCACCATACAGGGATGCCCTGTGTGACTCCCATAGTAAAGAGAATACCTGAACTTTGGTTCTCTATCTTGGTTTTAATGTGATATGTGACTAACACTATACATCCCCTGTAAGGGTTGTTCCCTGATCATGAAGTACTGTACCTCTATGGATGTTGTTCCCTGATCATGAAGTACTGTACCTCTATGGATGTTGTTCCCTGATCATGAAGTACTGTACCTCTATGGATGTTGTTACTCTGATCATGAAGTACTGTACCTCTATGGATGTTGTTACTCTGATCATGAAGTACTGTACCTCTATGGATGTTGTTCCCTGATCATGAAGTACTGTACCTCTATGGATGTTGTTACTCTGATCATGAAGTACTGTACCTCTATGGATGTTGTTACTCTGATCATGAAGTACTGTACCTCTATGGATGTTGTTACTCTGATCATGAAGTACTGTACCTCTATGGATGTTGTTACTCTGATCATGAAGTACTGTACCTCTATGGATGTTGTTACTCTGATCATGAAGTACTGTACCTCTATGGATGTTGTTACTCTGATCATGAAGTACTGTACCTCTATGGATGTTGTTCCCTGATCATGAAGTACTGTACCTCTATGGATGTTGTTCCCTGATCATGAAGTACTGAACCTCTATGGATGTTGTTCCCCTGATCATGAAGTACCGAACCTCTATGGATGTTGTTACTCTGATCATGAAGTACTGTACCTCTATGGATGTTGTTACTCTGACACAAAACCGATCCAGCACAGACACTTTGACTATCATGTCTTGTCTTACTCTGCTATTCTTAGACAAAACAGATCCAGTGTGGACAAACAGACACTGGTCCTGACCGTGAGTCTCGTCTTTCCTCCTCTCTTCCTCTTCTCTCCCTCTCCTTTCTCTCTCCTCCAGAACAAGACCTGCTGCGCCAGGAGCTCAACAACCGTTTCCTCGCCTCGCAGAGTGCTGACCGCGGGGCCTCCCTGGGCCCGCCCCCGTACCTGCGCACCGAGCACCACCAACACCAGCACCAGCACCAGCATCAGCACCAACACACGCACCAGCACACCCACCAGCACACCTTCACCCCCTTCTCCCACGCCATCATGCCAACCCCTGCACCCCCCATGGTGCGTACCCCAGCCAGAAATGTGAGGATAAGTAGAACACTACTCCAGGGAGGGCATAGGGGGTTGGTGGTTTTGGACAGGAAGGGGCGGTGGACTGGGGGGAAGGGGTGTGGATAATGATAATAATGTTTAATTATGGTTTATTTTATTAAGCATTTACAGCAAAACAGAGGTTTTCTGTGGCGTGTCTCTCAATGATGACCATCTGTTTCTGCATATTTTACCACTGTGATGCCTTTCTTCTCCCAAAACATTTTTTGTGTTTTCTCTGGCATATTTCGGGCACCCCAAACTGGAATTGAGCTATTTTTAAAATGGCAGTAACTTGTGGTTAGTCTGAGGCCACAGGCACTGTGTGGCTGTCCCTTCTGAAATAGGCCTGCTCACCAGCCCTCTCTCTAACACATACACGCACACACGTACACACACACACAGACACACCGTGGCCCCAGACAATGCACACACACACACTCACATAGGCCTACTGTAACCGCTGAGTATTTTACATTGCTCTGAAGATATTCCACAAAGGCGGAATGGCTAGCGCTCTGACAGCTAATGAGGACATTAGAGTGTTTTTACGGCCGCAGTGTTTAAACTTAATTGGGTGAAATGTTCTCCCTGGGTCCACATTAAACCACTTAAACCAACCCCAAATTAAACACAGAGATACAGAGAGCTGGATAGTTTATGAGCTTGTCAGTCACTCACAAAATGGGAGGTTGAAAAGCAGGGAAAGGACTCTTAACCTCTTAGCGCGCCGATCCCTTTAGCGGGATCGTTTTCAGAGCAAACATAACGCGCCAAATTCAAAATACATATTCGTAATACATATTCGTAATATTTAACTTCGATATACAAGTGTTGCATAGTGTTGCATAGCCATCAAAAGCTCTGCTTCTTGGCAATATCACTGCGTTGTCAGATTTTAAAAAGGCTTTACGCGAAAGCACTACATTTGATTGTTTGAGGCTAGTACCTCACATATTTTCCACATTAGCATAAATTCATATCCAGCTCGGTTCTCAAAATATCCATATCACAGCTAATATAAATAAACTTACCTTTCAAATAACTTCTTCTGAGGTCTTCCCAAGTGTCCAAACAAGATAATCCATGGTTCTTTTGTTAGAAAAAGTAAATAATTATATCCATAAATATCCGTTGTTTTTGGCACGTTACGTTCAGCTACTCCACCAAGCATTGTCAGTCTACTCGCCCGTTTTACAGTGAAGGGATCGCGTTCAAATTATACCTCTCATCTTTTCACAAACAAATCAAATATCATTAATAATGCATCCTTATGTATTCTTTTATGAATAATAGCGATCATATTTTACAAGAACGGTAAGTGAAACGTTAAAAGACTAAAAGAAAGTTGGTCGCTGGGCGGCATTCCGTTCTCGTGAGCGTGCACGTCTGTTTACCTATTTTCCTACCCGTAGTAATTCTCTCTCTCTAAGGATCTGGTCAGAGCTTTTTCCTCCATACCCTTTCCAGAGACTGTTGACATCTAGTGGAAGCCATAAGTACTGCAACCTCGGTCCTATTCCCCATAGAAAAATATTACATGGGCTTCAAAATGAGAGAGAGAGCCAAAGAAAAATAAATTCGGACAGAAATTTCTCTGGTTTTTGCCTGCTAAATCTGTTCTGGAATAGCCACAGAACTATATCTTAATGGTTTTATAAACTTCAGAGTGTTTCCTATCCAATAGTACTAAATATGTAAATATCCTAGTTTCTGGCCATGAGTGGTAGGCATTTAACTTTGGGCACGTCAGACAGGCGAAAATTCGGAAAATGGGACCCTAGCTGGAAGAGGTTAAGGCAGAGGATAACCATGTGGTCAAATGGCTCCGCCGTCTTCTTGATTCACTAAATAGCCCAGTCTGTCATGTCCATAATTAAGCTTCTGTTGAGCTGCTGCGATATTCTTTCAGATGTACATTGTGTAACTCCTGAAATGTCCTAAAAAAGAGGACATTGTGTAGTCACTCAACCCTCTTTGTTAGTTAGCACGTACAGTGCCTTGCAAAAATATTCATCCCCTTGGTGTTTTTCTTATTTTGTTACATTACAACCTGTAATTTAAATGTATTTTCATTTGGATTTCATGTAATGGACATACACAAAATAGTCCAAATTGGAGAAGTGAAATGAAAAAAAAAAAAATGTTTCAGAAAAAAAAGAAAAAAAAGTGGTACGTGGATATGTATGAAGCCCCTACATAAGATCTGGTGCAGTGAATTACCTTCAGAAGTCACATAATTAGTTAAATAAAGTCCACCTGTGTGCAATATGTGTCACATGATCTGTCACCTGTTCTGAAAGGACCCAGAGTCTGCAACACCACTAGGCAAAGAGCTCCACCAAGCAAGCGGCACCATGAAGACCAAGGAGCTCTCCAAACAGGGCAGGGACAAAGTTGTGGAGAAGTACAGATCAGGGTTGGGTTATAAAAAAATAGCAGTAACTTTGAACATCCCACAGAGCACCATTAAATCCATTATTAAAATGTTTTAATAATATGGCATCACAATAAACCTGCCAAGAGAGGGCCGCCCACCAAAACTCATGGACCAGGCAAGGAGGGCATTAATCAGAGAGGCAACAAAGAGACCAAAGATGACCCTGAAGGAGCTGCAAAGCTCCACAGCGGAGATTGGAGTATCTGTCCATAGGACCACTTTAAGCCGTACACTCCACAGAGCTGGGCTTTACGGAAGAGTGGCCAGAAAAAAAAACATTGCTTAATGAAAAGAATAAGCAAAAAAGGCATGTGGGAGACTCCCCAAACATATGGAAGAAGGTACTCTGTTCAGATGAGACCATCAAGGAATACGCTATGTCTGACGCAAACCCAACACCTTCCATCACCCGAGAACACCATCCTCACAGTGAAGCATGGTGGTGGCAGCATCATGCTGTGGGGATGTTTTTCATCGGCAGGGACTGGGAAACTGGTGAGAATTGAAGGAATGATGGATGGCGCTAAATGCAGGAAAAGTCTTGAGGGAAACCTGTTTCAGTCTTCCAGAGATTTGAGACTGGGGTTCACCTTCCAGCAGGACAATGACCCTAAGCATACTGCTAAAGCAACACTCAAGTGGTTTAACGGGAAACATTTAAATGTATTGGAATGGCCTAGTCAAAGCCCAAACCTCAATCCAATTGAGAATCTGTGGTATGACTTAAAGATTGCTGTTCACCAGCAGAACCCATCCAACTTGAAGGAGCTGGAGCATTTTTGCCTTGAAGAACAGGTAAAAATCCCAGTGGCTAGATATGCCAAGCTTATAGAGACATACCCCAAGAGACTTGCAGCTGTAATTGCTGCAAAAGGGGGCTCTACAAAGTATTGACTTTGGGGGGGTGAATAGTTATGCACACTCAAGTTTTGTTTCACAATAAAAAATATTTTGCATCTTAAAATTGGTAAGCATGTTGTGTAAATCAAATAATGCAAACCCCCCCAAAAATCTATTTTAATTCCAGTTTGTAAGACAACAAAATAGGAAAAATGCCAAAGGGGGTGAATAGTTTCGCAAGCCACTGTATCCTCTCTGTATCTACCTTGTTCTTAGTTCTGTTTATTTCATTCCTTCTACAGTTTGAAAAATTCCCAACAAAAGTTGACCCCTTCTACAGACACAGCGTGAGTTTCTCTATGTGTTTGTGGGGCAGTTTGTGCATTCTTCACCCATCCAGCCATGCTAGTCTATGTTGTAGCTGTGTGTGTATTTGTACAGTATCTCCCATGCCATCCCCCTCTGCTTCTGCTCTGAGAGAATACAACATCCTGTCTGTCCACAGCAGAAGACTGGGCAGATGCTCTATCTATGTCTTACCCGTCACAAATGTCTGTCTGCTAACACAACTGCTTACTCATTTATTCACTACTGTGGAACCTGCCTGAAGCATTTCAACCCCCTTCCTACTCAAGTGAATAGAACAAATGATCAATTGAGTTCAGTGGCCCTACCAAGTGTGTGTTGGTGGTATGTGAGTGTGTGTGTGATACAGTGAGAGAAAAAAGTATTTGATCCCCTGCTGATTTTGTACGTTTGCCCACTGACAAAGAAATGATCAGTCTATAATTTTAATGGTAGGTTTATTTGAACAGTGAGAGACAGAATAAATTGATTTGCATTTTAATGAGGGAAATAAGTATTTGACCCCTCTGCAAAACACGACTTAGTACTTGGTGGCAAAACCCTTGTTGGCGATCACAGAGGTCAGATGTTTCTTGTAGTTGGCCACCAGGTTTGCACACATCTCAAGAGGGATTTTGTCCCACTTCTCTTTGCAGATCTTCTCCAAGTCATTAAGGTTTCGAGGCTGACGCTTGGCAACTCGAACCTTCAGCTCCCTCCACAGATTTTGTATGGGATTAAGGTCTGGAGACTGGCTAGGCCACTCTAGGACCTTAATGTGCTTCTTCTTGAGCCACTCCCAAAGCATAATGTTTCCACTTCCATGTTTGACGGTGGGGATGGTGTTCTTGGGGTCATAGGCAGCATTCCTCCTCCTCCAAACACGGCAAGTTGAGTTGATGCCAAAGAGCTCCATTTTGGCCTCATCTGACCACAACATTTTCACCCAGTTGTCCTCTGAATCATTCAGATGTTCATTGGCAAACTTCAGACGGGCATGTATATGTGCTTTCTTTCGCTGCAGGATTTTAGTCCTTCACGGCGTAGTGTGTTACCAATTGTTTCCTTGGTGACTATGGTCCCAGCTGCCTTGAGATCATTGACAAGATCCTCCCGTGTAGTTCTGGGCTGATTCCTCACCGCTCTCATGATCATTGCAACTCCACAAGGTGAGATCTTGCATGGAGCCCCAGGCCGAGGGAGATTGACAGTTCTTTTGTGTTTCATCCATTTGCGAATAATCGCACCAACTGTTGTCACCTTCTCACCAAGCTGCTTGGCGACGGTCTTGTAGCTCATTCCAGCCTTGTGTGGGTCTACAATCTTGTCCCTGACATCCTTGGAGAGCTCTTTGGTCTTGGCCATGGTGGAGAGTTTGATTGATTGCTTCTGTGGACAGGTGTCTTTTATACAGGTAACAAGCTGAGATTAGGAGCACTCCTTTTAAGAGTGTGCTCCTAATCTCAGCTCGTTACCTGTATAAAAGACACCTGGGAGCCAGAAATCTTTCTGATTGAGAGGGGGTCAAATACTTGTTTCCCTCATTAAAATGCAAATAAATTTATAACACTTTTTCACCTGCGTTTTTCTGGATTTTTGTTGTTGTTATTCTGTCTCTCACTGTTCAAATAAACCTACCATTAAAATTATAGACGGATCATTTCTTTGTCAGTGGGCAAACGTACAAAATCAGCAGGGGATCAAATACTTTTTTCCCTCACTGTATGTGAGTGTGTGTGTGGAATGTGAGTGTGTGTGGTATGTGAGTGTGTGTGTGGAATGTGAGTGTGGTATGAGAGTGTGTGTGTGGTATGTGAGAGTGTGTGTGGTATGTGAGTGTGTGTGTGGAATGTGAGTGTGGTATGAGAGTGTGTGTGTGGTATGTGAGTGTGTGTGTGGAATGTGAGTGTGGTATGAGAGTGTGTGTGTGGTATGTGAGTGTGGTGTGAGTGTGTGTGTGGAATGTGAGTGTGGTATGAGAGTGTGTGTGTGGTATGTGAGTGTGTGTGGTATGTGAGTGTGTGTGTGGAATGTGAGTGTGGTATGAGAGTGTGTGTGTGGTATGTGAGAGTGTGTGTGGTATGTGAGAGTGTGTGTGGTATGTGAGTGTGTGTGTGGTATGAGAGTGTGTGTGTGGTATGAGAGTGTGTGTGTGGTATGTGAGAGTGTGTGTGGTATGTGAGAGTGTGTGTGGTATGTGAGTGTGTGTGTGGAATGTGAGTGTGGTATGTGAGAGTGTGTGTGGTATGTGAGAGTGTGTGTGGTATGTGAGAGTGTGTGTGGTATGTGAGTGTGTGTGTGGAATGTGAGTGTGGTATGAGAGTGTGTGTGTGGTATGTGAGAGTGTGTGTGGTATGTGAGAGTGTGTGTGGTATGTGAGTGTGTGTGTGGTATGTGAGAGTGTGTGTGGTATGTGAGAGTGTGTGTGGTATGTGAGAGTGTGTGTGGTATGTGAGAGTGTGTGTGCCGCTGTATGCTTTGTCTCTACCACTTAACCTCTGCCTTCAATTACTGCTCTGCTATTCAGAGGCATTCACCTGTTTCCCACGTTGTGAATCAGAGTAGCAATTACATGTTCGTCAGAGTTTGGTCTTAATTCATCTCACTGCTATCAGCACAGTTAGGCGGGGTAACCCCTATTTAAAATGAGTTCATTAATGTGTCAACAGAGATACACTGGTTGTGATTACATAGGAGTATTCTTTCTGGTGAGAGTTCCTTTTTACTGTCAACACTCACAGAGAAAGACTATAGCTGTAAATGGGTTTTAGCGGCTAACAAGTAACTCATAGGTTATTAGTGTGTAATTTCCATGTTAGTGCTTAGTAACTACCTGGTGATTTCAGTAGCATAAACAAGTGTGACCGTTTTAGTTTTGCTGAACACTTTGAGGCATTAAGTTCAGTGACAGTTGTAGCTACCTGACTTATTGCGGTCTGGATGTTGACCCTTAGTGATGCTGGGGTTGTTGTGACATCATCATGTCTGTGGTGTTGTTCCCTCCACCCCGCCCCCCCTGTACCCTGTCATGTCATCCTGGCCCCTCTCTCCTTCATCTCACTGTTCATACAGCTGCTGTCCTTCTCTGTCTGAACAACACAACACTCCACCCATCCTCACTCCTCTCTCTGTTCCTTCTCTTCTTTTTTCAGCTGTTCCACTCCTACCCCCCGGGCGTGTCCGGCATTCCACCGGTGATCCCTCCGACCGGGCCCTTTGGCTCACTGCAGGGGGCCTTCCAGCCCAAGGTAGGGCCACAACCCAACACCATACACACAGTTGGTGAACCTGACAAACACACCTTCAGTGTAGTGTGCTCTCTGAAGACCAACACACAGCTAAACATACAGTACGTTATCAGAATAGGGAGTGAACTTGAAAAACATGTGCATGTACACACTGAAGACAGAGACAATGCTCCCCATACCTCCTCTCACAATGAGCTCTCTCTGTGTTCTGCAGACTTCTAACCCGCTGGATGTGGCCTCAAGACCTGGAGCAGTCCCACACACACTCTTACAGAAGGACCCCAGGGTAAGCACCCTAGCTGGACACACTCACACACTCAATGATGAAGCCATGCATAGTTGCTAATTAGGAACGCCTGAATGACAGACATTAAAGTAACTGAGCCATCTCTCTCTCTCTCTCTCTTTCTCTCTCTCTTTCTCTCCTCTAGCTAACGGATCCGTTTCGGCCCATTCTCAGGGTAAGAATGTTAATAGCTGTAGTTGTCTCTCCCCTAACTTCCTTCCCCTAATATTTTTATTGCAGTAAAATATTGTTGTTTGCACAACCAAATTAGTGAACAAACTGGTCAAAGATTAAACTTTGTCCTGGACAAATAAAAATGCCCCTAATGTGTATACAGTCCTTGAGAATCCTACATTTGAGGTTAACCGTATCAGCTGGTTTTGTGTTTTGTGCAGAAACCGGGGAAGTGGTGTGCCATGCATGTCCATATGGCCTGGCAGATCTACCACCACCAACAGAAAGTCAAGGTGAGACCTCCCCTTTGCACTTCCTTCCACTCACAGACTGTAGAGAAACACTGTCTGTTGTGCTTCATTATAGTGTGGTTCTCGAAACCCCGCTGTTTTATCATCTAATACCCAATCTAGTTTAGGTAGTAGTGTAATCCAGCTCCTCTCCTGGAGAGAGACAGTATAGAGAGAGTATAGAGAGAGAGAGAGTCCCATAGAGAATCTTATAAGAGGACTGCCATCTTGTGTTACCTTCACTGATGTAGTGGAGGGTAAGTGTTTACACCGAGATCAGCGCTCAGCGTTTACCCACATACTTTTTATTGCCTCTACGTCACTGGGTACCTTCATGCCTTAGCCCTCAAATAACCAACAAAACCCTTTTTACAGTTTGTATCCTTGCTGCTGCTGCAGTGTTGGTGGTGGGTTGTTCATGTGCTGTTTCTTCCTGTCTGGCGTCTTCCAGCAGCAGATGCAGGTCGACCCGCACAAGCTGGACTTTGGGCTCAAGCCGGAGTTCCTGAGTCGACCCCCTGGCCCCAGCCTCTTTGGCGCGATGCACCACCCCCACGACTTAGCACGTCCCGCTACGCTCTTCTCAGCAGCAGGTGAGTGTGGATTGGTTAGTGCCCTGGGTAGAAGATGATCGACACCATAGATATTTGATTATTAGAAGGGAAAAGCCCTTCAGACCAGGGCAATTTGACTGGAACACTCATTGGTCTTTGTATTTCTATGATTGACACACTATCTCCAGGACCTCCTCTCCCCACAGAGTTAGATCAATCCTTCTGGACCCATAGAGAGGTCTATTTTTAACAGTGTCGAGGCAGCGCACAGGTCTCCACATGGGTTATAGATTACATGCTAAGATCAATGCTCTTGCCTCTAAAAAGGAAAGAATACTGTTATCTTTCCTATATTGTTTCTCAGTTTAAAATCCTTATGGAAGATGTCTTACATAAACTCTCTCTCTTTTCCATGTCAGGTTCTACACACCCGTCAGCCGGACCGTTCGGCCACCCGCCCCACCACCCTGGCAACTTCCTCACCCCTGCACCTCACTTAGGTAAGACACAGCACACACAGTGCACCTAGTCAAGTCAAATGCATTTCAATTGATCCTTGTCTCACTGAGGCTGTATGGAGCGCTAACAAGTACAGTATGTCTGTGTCAGAAGCTGGTTGACCCTGTACAGGAGCAATATAGATAATGTGCTGACTCTCTCTCAGAGCCATTCAGTAGACCTCCCTCGTTTGGAGGTCTCTCATCTCTCAGCACAGCAGCCTTCGGTGGGCTTGGAAACCCAGCACTAAGTGAGTTTCATTTCTATGACAACATCATGTATTTGTGTGTATATGACAACTGTTAGATTATGAAAATTAATGTTGCATGATGTTTTCATCAAATTCTAACATTAGAATTGACCGACCGCCACACCAGCGAGATATGCCTTTTAACTTGCGTTTTGGTATTTTCTTCTTTCCGTATGTTGAATCTCTAACAGCGCCTAACTCTGTGTTTGGCCATAAAGACAACCCCAATGCACAGCAGCACTTCAGCAACAACCACGAGCCGTGGAACCGGCTGCACCGCACGCCACCCTCCTTCCCTACCCCTCCGCCTTGGCTCAAACCTGGCGACATGGAGAGGAGCACCTCGGTCAGCTCCCACGAGAAAGACAGAGACTCAGACAAGCGAGACACGTCCTCCATCAACAAAGACGACAAGGAGAGGTGGGTGTAATGGAGGGGTTTTACCTGTAGCAGTCACACCAGCAGAATGTCATAAGTTGTAAAGCTTTGTCATGCCAACTCTGAATGTACCCTAAAGTTAAACCACTGACAAACACTGAAATAGTGGTACAAATGTTACATTTACTTAATCTTTAAAGCCCATTGTTTTGTGTCCATCCAGGGAAGCCATGGAGAAGCGTCACCAGAGCCATCCGTCCCCAGTCCCCATTAACCCCATCAGCCTGCTGGGTCACAGCCGTCCCCCAGAGCCCCAAAAGAACCACCTGCCCCCCAGCGAACCCCCCAGGGATAAGGACAAGCCCAAAGACCGAGACAGGGACAGGGAGCACCCCGACTCCTGGAAGCTCAATGGCACAGACGAGCACAAACTCAAAGAGAATCACCACAGCGACAAGGATACAACACCAATCATCCACGACGGGCGGGTGACTGAGGACAAGGCCAACGGCAGAGGAACGACCTCACCCTACATTCGCCAGACCAGCCTGGACCGGCCCAACGGGGGGCTTGGGAGGGGTGAGAGAGAGGCCCTGATGGAGAAGAAGGGAGAGCTGCCCTCTCTCTACGAGCACCACAAGAAGAACAACAACGAGGTGAAGGTAAAGGAGGAGAGGAAAGAGGAGCAGGACAGCCCTACGGACAGGGACAGACCCCCCTCTCACCCTCACCTCCACCTGCCACAGGTGCCCCCCACACCCAGCCTCCACACCCACCACCACCCCCCTTCCTCCATGGCGATGCCCATGGGCATGGCGGGCATCCACCCAATGAACAGCATCAGCGGCCTGGAGAGGACTCGAATGGTGGCCCCCTTCATGGGCATCAGCCCCATTCCGGGGGCAGAGAGGTTCCCCTACCCAGCCTTCCACTGGGACCCCATGAGGGACCCGTACAGGGGCCTAGACATCCACAGACGGGACCCTCTGACCAGGGACCTGCTGCTGAGGAATGACCCCCTGCATCGGCTGGCCGGGCAGCGCCTCTACGAGGCAGAACGCTCCTACAGGGACCGAGAGGCTCATGACTTTAACCGCGACCACCACCACCCTCTAGCCCTGGAGCAGCGCCGGGAGCAGGAGGCCCGGGCACACTTGGAGGAGCGCGAGCGGTTGCACATGCTCAGAGAAGACTACGAGCACGGCCGCCTGCATGCCGCCATGCACCACCCGGCCCTGGATGGCCACCTGCCACACCACCACGCTGGCCTCATGGTCCCCGGATTACCCAGCATGCACTACCCCAGGGTCAGCCCTTCAGCCGCCGCTGCAGCTCACACCGCCCACCAGAACGGTATCCTGAACAAAACCCCGCCCACAGCCTCCCTGAGTGCCCCGCCCCCCCTCATCCCCACGCTGGGTGCCAGGCCTGGCTCCCCCAGACGGACTACGCCCCTCACCACAGACATCAGAGACAGACCATCAGCACACAACCACAAAGACATAGAGGCACGGTGAGCAGAGTGGGGCACAAACCTCACCCTGGATTGGAGGCAGACTACAGGCATACTCTGCCCTGTGCCTCACACCAAGCACTTAGCTTTGGAAACAGCAGACTGTACCATAGCTGTGAATAATATGTGGGGGAAAACACCCACACCCACAGATTATGTTTTTGTAACATTTTTAAAAAGTCGGGGGGGTTTGCTCTCCTGCTTTTTGTGTGTATTCTTTCTCTTGTACAGAACGTGTCCTGGACTACCCTGAAGGTGTGTAGGGCAGTGGAAATGGCACCCTCACAAAGACGTTTTGGAATGTACAGGTACTTCAATGCATTGACAGGCAGCAAAGTGTGTAGATATGTGTACAGTCGACACTCCTTAAGGAACAAATCAAGGTACAAATATGCAAAATAGTATTTTGAAAGCTTTACTTTGAACAAATGTAAATAGAGGACTATTATTAATGAGGAGTTCAGAATGTGCTTTTTGCTGATTGGTTTTAGCTTGACGCAGCTGAAAAAGGTTAACATTGTACCACCATGCCCCACATTCAACTATGCAACAAATGTCTTGGCTTCTACTCTGAAAGCCAGCCTGGTCACCATCCCTACTGACTCTGACAACACTGTATTCTCTCCACAACCTAGATCTCACAAACCCATAATAATGTCTGTATCACTGAAAGGAAATCCACAGTACACATAGAAAAACACAATATCCTAGTACGGTATACAGTTGTGCAAACATTAAACAATTTTCTTAAATATGATACAAAAGTGTGGTAACAATCCTTAAATTTATATTATAGAGCTATTCATTTTGCAGAGGAATTCCAATGCCTGAAGTCACCTAACACAGTGGATCCCAACTGTTTTCCCTCACTGTACCACCAACTGAATTTTGCTCTGCCCGGAGTACCCCTGAAGTACCCCTCATGTGCATTTTACCAGTAAGCCTATGGTCTCATGAGTCTTCTCAAGTACCCCCTGGATAGGCCAAGTACCCCCAGGGGACCTAGTACCTCTGGTTGGGAACCACTGACCTAACAGAGAGAGAAAGATTGATAGAAAGTGAGAGAGATCACTTACTCCAACAACTCAACTCCCACCACCATTCTTGTTTTGGAGAGAATACAGCACATTTACAAAAAGACCCCACATTTTCCCTTCTAAAGGAGTGTAAAGTATGTGTTTGGAAATAAGTTATGTTGGTGTATTAAAGTGCTATCCTACGCTGTTGTATCTACAAAAATAAAAATAAAAAGACAAAAAAGCCAGTCTAAACTACGGACAGTTTCTAAAGAGCAGATATCTATTTTAGTAGTCCACTGAAGGTTTAGTTGTGCGCTTCAGAACTCTGTGAGAGCCAGATGTTGTGCAGTGTTTTTTTAACCCCACATTAAAAATGTCCACTGAAGCCGTAGTGGTTAGTCAATGCATATTGCAAAGAGATTGGAAACAAGAAAAACAATTTTGCTGTTTATCATGTATGTCTTTCTAGATGAGAAAAAAACAAAACAAACGATGCGACTGAATCTTCAGCATGCTCCTCATTTAAACGTGTGTTATGTAAATTGTGCCATGTTATTAAAAAATGTGAACTAAAAATGTCTACTGGCTTTTTTATGACCATGAGAGGAAAACAATGGCGGTTCCCGGATATTACTAGACCAACCTATGAATCTAGCTGTGCCGGGGCAGACGTCGGACTCAAGGGCATGATGCTTTGCATTATACAGGGGCAGGGTTGGAGAGCACTGAAAATCCATCAATATCTCTATCACTCTAAATCAGCAATTACTCATTGTAGTGTATGGAATTTACATTTCCTGAAGTGAATTGCGACCTTTTGATAGATATCTATAGCCAATAACCTCTATTATGGAGGGTGGCAGGTAGCCTAGCGATTAATAGCGTTGGGCCAGTAACCGAAAGGTTGCTGGTTTGAATCCCCAAGCCAACTTGTGAAAAATGGGTCGATGTGCTCTTGAGCAAGGCACTTAACCCTAGTTTCTCTGGATAAGAGCATCTACAAAAAATGTATTGACCTGTGATTGCTCAGTTGTTTTGATGACACCAGATTTGTGAAATGAGCTGTGAATTTCCACACTGTTATCATCACCCTCAACTCAAATGTGTTTTTGCTCAGCAGAGGGCGCTACCCGTTGTAAGCCTCTACCTAGGCCAGGATTCATTTACATGTGCGTTGTTGATAAGTAAGTGCTATAGTGGTTGTTTTGGCGGTGTCGGAGGTGGTCCACAAGCGACTCCTTGCGTTATCTTATCGCGGACACTGCCATTGGATGCAACGAAACCGCACCCGACTGTATAAAACGACAAATCCCATTCAGCTGCGTTAGAAGTCCATGCATCCGCGTTACAAGTTGAAACACTTGAATGCATGATGTTCTATTGTCTACACCTCGATAAGACGGTTAGGCGATAACCCCCCCACATCCAAATTAACATGAAAACCTGCATTAGCCTGTCATTATTTATATCATAGATTTAGCTTACACATTCTATGTCGTTTTGAATGTCGAACGCGGTATGGATAGTAAGGAAGTGTGGTTGTAGGCACACAAGAGCAGCCGCTCACCAATTTGTCAGCTCACAGTTACACCGCCAAAACAACCAACGCGCGATCTGATTGAACTTTTAAAGGTAATTTACGTGGCCTGGCTGTTCTAGCAGTAGTGCTGCAGCCTCCAACACAGGTCTACATTGTCTGCATAGGTTTGAATCTGGCCTGCTGTCTTTTGACACAACCTCTCTTATCTTTCCTATCATCCTTTATCTCTATCTGTTCAAAAAAATCCACAACTAGAATAAAAATGCAACATGCAACAATTTCAAAGACTTTACTGAGTTACAGTTCATATAAAGAAATCAGTCAATTTAAATAAATCAATTAGCCCCTAATCTATGGATTTCACATGACTGGGAATACAGATATACATTTGTTGGTCACAGATACCTTAAAAAAAAATGGGCGTCAGGATCTCGTCACGGTATTTCTGTGCACTCAAATTACCATTATAAAATGCAATTGTGTTCGTTGTCCATAGCTTATGCCTGCCCATACTATAACCCCACCGCCAATATGGGGCACTCTTTGCACAACACTGAAATCAGCAAATCGCTGCCAAATTCTCTAAAACGACATATGGTAGAGAAATTGCACGCGCTCTCAAAACTTGAAACATCTGTGAGATTGTGTTGTGTGGAAAAACTGCACATTTTAGAGTGGCCTTTTATTGTCCCCAGCTCAAGGTGCACCTGTATAGTGATAATGCAGTTTAATTAGCTTCTTGATATGCCACACCTGTCAGTTGGATGGATTATCTTGGCAAAGATGAAATGCTCACTAATAGGGATGTAAACAAAATTGTACACAAAATTTTTGAAAAATACACTTTTTAGTGCGTGTCCAAGACGCACAAAGAATCTACTCACATTTGCATACACCAATTCATGGACCGTCTATATCCGGGTTGCATCTGGTTTATAAACAGTACCGGTCAAAAGTTTGGACACACCTACTCTACTCATTTCTTTATTTTTACTATTTTCTACATTGTAGAATAATAGTGAAGACATCAAAACTATGAAATAACACATATGGAAGCAGGTACTAACCAAAAAAGTGTTAAACAAATCATAAAATATTTTATATTTGAGATTCTTCAAAGTAGACACTATTTGCCTTGATGACAGCTTTGCACACTCTTGGCATTCTCTCAACCAGCTTAATGAGGTAATCACCTGGATTGCATTTCAATTAACAGGTGTGCCTTGTTAAAAGTTAATTTGTGGAATTTCTTTCCTTCTTAATGTGTTTGAGCCAATCAGTTGTGTTGTGACAAGGTAGTGGGGGTATACAGAAGATAGCCCAATTTGGTAAAAGACAAAGTCCATATTATGGCAAGAACAGCTCAAATAAGCAAAGAGAAACAACAGTCCATCATTACTTTAAGACATGAAGGTCAGTCAATAAGGACAATTTCAAGAACTTTGAAAGTTTCTACAAGTGCAGTTGAAAAAAACATAAATGATGTAACTGGCTCTAATGAGGACCGCCACAGGAGTTAACTGTACCCCAGATTTCAGCCCTAATAAATGCTTCACAGAGTTCAAGTAACAGACACATCTAAACATCAACTGTTCAGAGGAGACTGCGTTAATCAGGCCTTCATGGTCAAATTGCTGCAAAGAAACCACTACTAAAGGACACCAATATTAAAGAAGAGACTTGCTTGATCCAAGAAACACAAGCAATGGACATTAGACTGGTGGAAATCTGTCCTTTGGTCTGATGAGTCCAAATTTGAGATTTTTGGTTCCAACCACTGTGTCTTTGTGAGAGGCAGAGTAGGTGAAAGGATGATCTCCACATGTGTGGTTCCCACCGTGAAGCATGGAGGAAGAGGTGTGAGAGTGCTTTACACTGTCAGTGATTTATTTAGAATTCAAGGCACACTTAACCAGCATGGCTACCACAGCATTCTGGAGCGATATGCCATCCTATCTGGTTTGCGCTTAGTGGGCCTATCATTTGTTTTTCAACAGGACAATGACCCAACACACCTCCAGGCTGTGTAAGAGCTATTTGACCAAGAAGGAGAGTGATGGAGTGCTGCATCTGATGACCTGGCCTCCACAATCACCCGACCTCAACTCAATTGAGATGGTTTGGGATGAATTGGACCACAGAGTGATGGAAAAGCAGCCAACAAGTGCTCAGCATATGTGGGAACTCCTTCAAAACTGTTGGAAAAGCATTCCAGGTGAAGCTGGTTGAGAGAATGCCAAGAGTGTGCAAAGCTGTCATAAAGGCGAAGGGTGGCTACTTTGAAGAATCTCTATTATAAAATATATTTTCATTTGTTTACCACTTTTTTGGTTACTACATGATTCCATATGTGTTATTTCATAGTTTGGATGTCATCATCATTATTGTAAAAATAAAGAAAAACCCTTGAATGAATAGGTGTGTCCAAACCTTTGACTGGTACTGTATGTATATATATTATTTTTAAAGCAGCATGGAATGGGGCAAATTGATCTCAGTAAAGTTGACTACAGTATGTATGGAGAACAGTTCAGAGAAAAGGAAAATCATAGAACACAGTGACAATTCTAACAAAGCACAATGTGATGACATCTTTAAAGAGAAAGTACATACATTCACTCTGACATTGAAGCAAGACAAGTTAAGAAAATTTAGAAGAGATGAAGTAGACTATAGAGATTGCAAGGTCTTTTCCTGGAGAAAATCAACTCGCAAGAATTCAGAATCATATCCGCAGAGGAGGAAGCCTAAATCTGTTTCTTTCAACTTTACGTGCAGTGATGATGAGGATTACCCCAGACACTCAGAGGCCAGCTCCTCCCAAGATATTTTAGATCAGGAAGAGGAGTCACGCAGGTTCCTCAACAAGAGAGGGAGGGGACGCGGAAGAGGCCAACACGGAGGGGGAAGAAGAAATCCAGACTATCCAACCACATGGAGCAGGACCAGAACAAGGCTGTGATCAACATTTCTGGAGAACCCCTTTCTGATGATTGTGTAAGGGTCATGTGTAAAGGACTGTCATTTGCCCCCGCATACTCAGCTAATGAAAGATTGACCTATTTCGTTTCTACAGGAATCTACATCTGAAGGCCTCGTACAAGCAAAACATCTCTCCAACTACAGACACCAGTGGCTCAGGTCAGGAAATGTCTGTGCCCTCTAAAACACCTTTTAAGCCCAAGTCCACCTTTTGTCCCATCGTCCAGAATGCCACCCTAAATACATTTGCCAAGAAGGTGAATTTTGATGTGGAGAATCTGTTTAAGGGTAAACTTGACTCCAACCAAACACGACATAATCTTTCTAAGTCAGAGTGGAATGTAGTTCAATCATTGTCCAAAAATGAACGGATTGTGGTTAAAAAAGCAGACAAATGTGGCGCTACAGTAGTGTGGAGTAAAGATACATATGTGACAGAAGCCTACCACCAATTAGACAATGATGAATTCTACCAATCTCTTACCTTCAACCCTACAGAGGACCTAAAAATTGAATTGAAAGGGATCTTCACAGAAGCTAAGGAGAATGGTTACATTTCAGACAATGAGTTCAAATTTCTTTTCAATGGCAGTCTGCGTATGGATTCTTTTTATCTTCTTAAAAAAGTCCACAAGAATCTTGAAAACCCCCCAGGCAGACCAGTCATTAGTGGTAATGAAAGTCTGACAGAACCCATCTCCAAGTACATTGATTACTTTATTAAGCCTTTTCTGACGTCAGTCCCAGCCTATCTTCAAGATACCACAGATGTGTTGAACAAAATTAAGGAATTGAACAATATAGGTACAGCTTCCTTTTTAGTCACCATGGATGTGGAGTCTCTGTACACCACCATTGAACATGAACAAGGATTGGCAGCTCTGCACCATTTCTTGAGTACCCGACCTGCAACTGAGATGCCTCCTACAGAATTCATTGTCTCACTGACTGAATGGACTCTTAATCATAACATCTTTATCTTTCAGGACCGTATTTTTAAACAGGTCAAAGGATGTGCCATGGGAGCTTGCTACAGCCCTTCCTACGCTGGGGTAAATGGGAAAATGACTTCATTTTGAATCCTTCTAATAACAATTATTTTGACCGGATTATATGGCGGGGACGTTATATTGATGATGTTTGCCTGTTCTGGTCCGGCTCAGAAGATGAACTTATTTCCTTCAACCAATACCTTAACAGCATTAACCCTAACATCAAACTAACTATGGAGTACAGCAAGGATAACATTCATTTTTTGGACCTCGACATCAGTAAAAATGACAAAGGTTGTTTGCACACATCAATCTTTAGGAAGCCTACAGATGGGAATACCATTCTGAGGGCAGATAGCTTTCACCCCAAAAGGCTAAAAGAGAACATTCCATATGGCCAATTCCAAAGAGTCCGCAGAATTTGCGATCAGGAAACAGACTACAGTGTCAAATCTGCTGAATTGGAGAATCGCTTCTTGAATCGGGGCTACAGCGCTCAGGTCCTGAAAGATGCAGGTATAAGGGCTGGTATACTTGACAGAGAGAACTTGTTGCGAAGGGGAGTGCCTCGTGATTCATCAGAGAGAGTGTATTTTGTTACAAGACACAGCACTGAAGCGGAGAACATTAAAAGAATCATTAAAAATAATTGGGGAATTATTCAAAGTGATACGCTACTACGCCAAGTCTTCCCTGAGCCACCTGTCATAAGCTTCAAGAGATGTCCTACCCTTAATGACAAATTAGTCCACAGCTATCTTCCTGGTGACTCTCAAAAGACTTGGCTTGACCACAAACCCAAGGGCTCTTTTAAATGTAACCAGTGCAACCATTGCAGAAATATTGCACAGTATTTTGTTGACACAGCTTCTAAAATGGAGTATAATGTTAAGCATTTCATTAACTGCAAAACCACTCATGTCATCTATAGATTGGAATGTCCACAGTGCAAGGTGTTCTAAATTGGACGGACAAAGAGACGCCTTCAAGACCGCTTAGCAGAACACAAGTACACTGGAACTTACCAACATTACGACCAGGAATACGACTTTCCCGAAGCGGATTCTCTGTTTGGTACCCCAACTAGGACAATAGACTGGATCCCAGCCGGCGACTCAAAACAACGGTGGCGCAGGAGAAGGGGGAAACGCGGCGGTCTGTTGGTCAGGCTACGTCGGCGGTCGCATCGTGCATCTCTCCCGAGGATTTTAATCGCTAATGTCCAGTCTCTGGACAACAAGGTGGACGAAATCAGAGCGAGGGTTGCCTTTCAGAGAGACATCCAAGACTGCAACGTTCTTTGCTTCACGGAAACATGGCTCACTCAGGACACGTTATCAGAGTCGGTACAGCCACATGGTTTCTCCACGCATCGCGCAGACAGAAACAAACATCTATCTGGTAAGAAGAAGGGTGGGGGTGTGTGTCTTATGATTAATTAGACGTGGTGTGATCATAACAACATACAGGAACTCAAGTCCTTTTGTTCACCTGACATAGAATTCCTTACAATCAAATGCCAACCGCATTATCTACCAAGAGAATTCTCCTCGATTATAATCACAGCCGTGTACATCCCCCCTCAAGCTGACACATCGATGGCACTGAAAGAAATTCATCGGACTCTATGTAAATTGGAAACCACATATCCTGAGGCTGCATTTATTGTGGCTTGGGATTTTAACAAGGCTAATTTGAGAACAAGGCTCCCGAAATTTTACCAGCATATCGAATGTGCCACCCGGGCTGGTAAAATCCTGGTTCATTGTTATTCCAACTTCCGTGATGCATACAAGGCTATTCTCCGCCCTCCTTTCGGCAAGTCTGACCATGACTCCATTTTGTTGCTCCCAGCCTACAAACAGAAACTAAAACAGGAAACGCCCGTTCTCAGGTCTGTTCAACGCTGGTCCGACCAATCTGATTCCATGCTGCAAGATTGCTTCGAGCACGTGGACTGGGATATGTTCCACATAGCGTCGGACAAAAACATTGATGTATACGCTGATTCGGTGAGCGAGTTTATTAGCAAGTGCATCGGTGATGTGGTACCCATAGCAACTATTAAAACCTTCCCCAACCAGAAACCGTGGATTGATGGCAGCATTCGCAAAACTGAAAGCGCGAACCACTGCTTTAACCAGTGTAAGGCTACTGGAAACATGACTGAATACAAACAGTGTAGCTATTCCCTCCGCAAGGCAATGAAACAAGCTAAGCGTCAATATAGAGACAAAGTAGAGTCACAATTCAACGGCTCAGACACGAGAGGAATGTGGCAGGGTCTACAGTCAATCACGGACTACAAAAAGAAAATCAGCCCCGTCGCGGACCACGACGTCCTGCTCCCAGACAAACTAAACAACTTCTTTGCTCGCTTTGAGGATAATACAGTGCCACTGACACGGCCCGCTACCAAAACCTGCGGCCTCATCTTCACCGCAGCCAACGTGACGAAAACATTTAAATGTGTTAACCCTCGCAGGGCTGCTGGCCCAGATGGCATCCCTGGCCATGTCCTCAGAGCATGTGCAGACCAGCTGGCTGGTGTGTTTACGGACATATTCAACCAGTCCCTATCCCAGTCTGCTGTTCCCACATGCTTCGAGGGCCACCATTGTTCCTGTTCCCAAGAAAGCTAAGGTGACTGAGCTAAACGACTATCGCCCCGTAGCACTCAATTCCGTCATCATGAAGTGCTTTGAGAGACTAGTCAAGGATCATATCACCTCCATCCTGCCAGACACCCTGGACCCACTCCAATTTGCTTACCGTCCCAATAGGTCCACAGACGACGCAATCACACTGCATACTGCCCTAACCCATCTGGACAAGAGGAATACTTATGTAAGAATGCTGTTCATCAACTACAGCTCAGCATTTAACACCATAGTTCCCTCCAAGCTCGTCATTAAGCTCGAGACCCTAGGTCTCGACCCAGCCCTGTGCAACTGGGTCCTGGACTTCCTGACAGGCCGGCCCCAAGTGGTGAGGGTAGGAAACAACACCTCCACCCCGCTGATCCTCAACACTGGGGCCCCACAAGGGTGCGTTCTCAGCCCTCTCCTGTACTCCCTGTTTACCCATGACTGTGTGGCCAAGCACGCATCCAACTCAATCATCAAGTTTGCTGACGACACTACAGTGGTAGGCTTGATTACCAACAACAACGAGATGGCCTACAGGGAGGAGGTGAGGGCCCTCGGAGTGTGGTGTCAGGAAAATAACCTCTCACTCAATGTCAACAAAACAAAGGAGATGATTGTGGACTTCAGGTAACAGGAGAAGGAGCACCCCCCCCTATCCACATCGATGGGACAGTAGTGGAGAAGGTGGAAAGTTTTTGTTCCTCGGCGTACACATCACGGACAAACTAAATTGGACCACCCACACAGACAGCGTGGTGAAGAAGGCGCAATAGCGCCTCTTCAACCTCAGGAGGCTGAAGAAATCGGCTTGTCACCAAAATCACTTACAAACTTCTACAGATGCACAATCGAGAGCATCCTGTCGGGCTGTATCACCGCCTGGTATGGCAACTGCTCCGCCCACAACCGTAAGGCTCTCCAGAGGGTAGTGAGGACTGCACAACGCATCACCGGGGGTAAACTACCTGCCCTTCAGGACACCTACACCACCCGATGTCACAGGAAGGCCAAAAAGATCATCAAGGACAACAACCACCCGAGCCACTGCCTGTTCACCCCGCTATCATCCAGAAGGCGAGGTCAGTACAGGTGCATCAAAGCTGGGACCGAGAGACTGAAAAACAGCTTCTACCTCAAGGCCATCAGACTGTTAAACAGCCATCACTAACATTGAGTGGCTGCTGCCAACATACTGACTTAAATTGGATGAAATAAATGTATCACTAGCCACTTTAAACGATGCCATTTATATAATGTTTACATATCCTACATTACTCATCTCATATGTATATGCTGTACTCCGTACCATCTACTGCATCTTGCCTACGCCGATCAGCCATCGCTCATCCATATATTTATATGTACATACTCGTATTCATTCCTTTACTCGTGTGTATAAGGTAGTTGTTGTGAATTTGTTAGATTACTTGTTAGATACTACTGCATGGTCGGAACTAGAAGCACAAGCATTTCGCTACACTCGCATTAACATCTGCTAACCATGTGCATGTGACAAATAACATTTGATTTGATTTAGGTAATGAAGACTACCACATGGCAAAACACTACAAGTCCTTACACCTTGGCACCCTTCCTGTAGTGTTGTTGATAGGTCCATTTGCTGTCATCTTGTGGACTTTTTTTGCTCAATTACCCTAAGCTATGTTTGGACTGTTGTTGTTCATGTTTGCTGTTTTCTAGTGTACTATAGTATATATTGCTTTCTTTTTCTTGACACTCGTCTGTCATATTTAAGGCATTCTGATACTCCCAGCTTGGAGTTGTATTTTTTGAAAACATAGCTACAGTATTTCACTATTCAATGTGTATAGTATTGCTTACTAGGTGTATCCCAGTGCTTCTCAAATAGTGGGGCGCGACCCCCTGGAGGGGCTCGGAGCAATGCCAGGGGGGGCGCGCGAGACCCCGGGGAACATGCTTTTTCAGTAAGTGTTTTTTTTTTGCACCGAACAAGAGCACACAGCACATAGCAGGAGATATGAAGTGCAGATAACAAACCCTTAAGAGACACCATGGAACAATATTTAACAGGGATGAAAAGAAAGGCGGAGAGAGACGGAGATAATGAGACAAACGTAAGTCTCCCGAAAGCTAAGACGAGGAAATATGACGAAGCTTATGTTGCGCTTGGCTTCACTGTGACTACGATGGGAGACGAAGAAAGACCGGTATGTTTACTGTGTCTAAAAATGTTGGCAGCAGACAGCATGAAGCCAAATAAATTAAGGCGTCACTTAAAGACATTACACCCCAATCACGCTGATAAGCCGCTTGAGTTTTTTCAGCGAAAACGTGCCGAATATTGCCAACAATCGTCTCGCTTTGTGAATGCTAAACCAGCGAGCACTGTTAGCATCATATAAGGTGGCGTACCAAATTGGTCAGTGCAAAAAAAAACACTCCATAGCAGAGGAGCTGATACTGCCTGCAGTGCAAGTGCTGCAAAAAATAAAAACTATCCCTCTGTCCAATGACACTGTCGCCAGACGTATAAATGACATTGCTAACGATCTTAAAGAACAGCTGGTAGATAAACTCAAAAAAAAATACACTTTAAATAAGGATTTAATTGTATTTATTTTTTTCAGGTAAATTGATGCACTTTAAGTCTTTTCTGTTACAGACTAAAAAACAATGTTAATAAAGTTATTCTTTGTTGTAAGTTGATCTATATTGATTTCTTTTTTTGTTTTCTTTAATGTTAATAAGGATACAATGTTATGCAGAGGTGTACTTATAACAATTTTATAGACAAATGATACTATTTACAGTCGCGGCGGAGAGTTGGGGGGCGCGAAATGTTTACTTCTTCCTAGGGGGGCGTAACAGAAAATAATTGAGAAGCACTGGTGTATCCAATCAATTTTGTAACCACTCCCTCTTCAAATTAGGGCTAATTGGAAAAGCTGTTTTTAAAGAGGACATTGTATTATTTCTTTATACTCCCTGACGAAGGCCATGCAGCCAAAACGCGTCGGTTTAAAAAAAAACTGTTTCTATTGAGCATGCCATACTAATAAAGGCATTTTAATTAATTATATGAAGAGTGCCTTGGTCCTTCTTTCTTTTTTGATGACCAATTCACCCCGTTTACCAAAGAGCACCTTCTGTCTACCAACATTTACTATTGGATACCTCAGTAGCGCTTCCTTTCCTCCTCTTTCTACTAGTTCAGAGAATTAATTGAAAATGTGTATTCTCTTTCTTTAACACTAGATGGAAACAAAGTATAATAAAAAAATTATGTCAAGAACACAGACAGAGGGACAGTAAGGCAGAGAGCTCCCAGAACAGAATACTTGCTGTAGCTTTGTGCTTATGTCCTTTCTCCTCATCTCTGTCACATGAACAGATTGAACCAGTCTCGCAGCTATTTGTTGAGGTGGAATTGTACACCACCGTCATCAGCAGCAATGTATGGTATCAAACTGGAAGAGCAGCAGCATAGCAAACAGAGGAAGGGGTAAAATGTTTTCCCCTTACAGTACATGACATAGAATCTTGAGATCATACAAAGACACACATAAAAGCATAAACATAACCCTAAACATATCTACATCCCAGCATTACCCTAACCCTAGCCCTGTGTGTATGTGCATGTGTGCGCTAGAGAAAGAGAGAGAAATTATCCAAAGAGAAAAGATATGGAGACTGACAACATTTTACTATTGAGCGTTATCCTGGTCCACTCACTCACACACTTTCATATGTACAGATTAAATATATACCCAATAAGTTTACCTAACGAAAAAATTATGTTTACCAAGGTTAAAGAAAATAAAACTCTCACTGCAGCCAGAGCAAATCGTCATTCCCGCACAACCGGACCAAAAACACCAACAGAAGCACGTCTTTCCTTCATACCTCAGAGTCTGCGCTTCAAAACTCAGACTCCTGAGTCATCCAACAACCCACAATAAACCAGTTAGTGCACGGGTCGTCATCATCAAAACCGACGGACTACCAGAGAGAGAACCCAAGATTAATGTCCAAACCCTGATTCAAGCCTAATGCTAGCTAAAACCCTAACTTTAACCCTAGCTTCATGTCCACACCCCGGTTCAACCCTAATCCTAGTCAAAATCCTGACACTAACCCTAGACTGGTAGTACGTACAACAGTAGAGCTAGCAAGTCATTTTTGGGCAGGCCATGTGATACGCTTCCATATAGTTGGAGAGAATAACGAACTCCTAGGGAAGCTTATCACAGGGATCTTCTGTGGCAGGGGAGGATCCCAGAAAAACAATATGAACCTCAGAAGAGCGTAAAAACCTAAACATATTTAAAATGTGCTATCCCTCTACCCGTCAGATGCATAATCTATGACAGATTACTTTTGTCCCTTTCCTAGGCTTGTGTTGTCTCCTCTACCACAATCCTATACAATGCTCTGACTGGCCAGAACAGCAAAAATACATCAATAGAAAAGGCGATTAGGTGGGAATAGACAGAATATTTCCTCTGACAACAATCCTAATCACATTTAAACAAACATACTCCTTCCAGCTCTTCTAAAAATACTTCCCTTCTTAGAAATGGGACATTTTCCCTGGCAGTCTCCATGGTAATGTTCCCCTGATGTTTGTTCACCCCTCAGAGAAGCGAGCTAAAAACAGAAAGCTGTCATTCATGTGAGCTCTATTACTGCTGGAGCTCCAGCTACTAAAATCAGTGATGCTAGGAATCGCAGCAGAAAACTTTAATTTCGTACAGAGTTCTAAATCATTAGTAAGAGGGGAGGCATGGGGTTGTATGCATTTCTACTTTAATATGCATTGCAGAGATTGTAAGGCAATATTCAATCAAACATGCATTGCATTGTTCGCACATTAGCATATAACATACTTTTCCCCTATAGGAACTGTAGTCAACCTACCTTGTTGCAATAGGTAATATTTTCAAATATAATCACAGAAGTGTTACTTTATACCAAACTCACCTCACAGTACAACTAAATGCCTCCAGTTTTCAGAACTAAGACATGGACAAATGGGCATGTGTCTGTGAACAGTTGTTGAGCAAACAAACACTGCATAAACATTGCTGGGGGAGGTTCAGTTGGAATCTGGCCTAAAGTTTAAAACAATAGGAATTCCTTTGTATTATTGCCTGAAACAAATATCAAAGATAAGGTACCAGGGGGAGATGTTGTTCCTGTAATGCTATGTCCCCTTTGTTTACACATACCCCACAAGGTATGAACACATAGTACTGGAAGTGATTTCTTGTTTGAACCTAAATGATCCTGATAACACATCCAGCTGATGGTCAAAGGTGCACAGATCTGTTCAGCTAGTATTTCTATTTCCATTCAGCCTCCCGGCTGCGTTTACGCATTCTCTTTTGACCAATTACATCAAGATCTTTTGAAATTAGATCTTTTCAGAAATTGAATTGGGCTGCCTGTCTAAACACATTCCTGATTCTCTGCAGGCCTACAAGGTCATCAGAAAGACTGCTACATTGTTATGTTCTACTGAAAGTCATTTTGGAAATAACAGACCACACGGTAGAGGAATGGCTCAACACGAATTTGCGTACAACAATAGCATTTCCTACTGTGGTAGACTTGCAGGTCTTGAAATGACATTCCTGCTTGATGAATTAACTTAGCTGCAGTAGTTGGTCCTTATAAACTCAGCAAAAAAAGAAATGCCCCTTTTTCAGGACCCTGTCTTTCAAAGATAATTCGTAAAAATCCCAATAACTTCACAGATCTTCATTGTAAAGTGTTTAAACACTGTTTCCCATGCTTGTTCAATGAACCATAAACAATTAATGAACATGCACCTGTGGAACGGTCGTTAAGACACTAACAGCTTACAGACGGAAGGCAATTAAGGTCACAGTTATGAAAACTTAGGACACTAAAGAGGCCTTTCTACTGACTCTGTAAAACACCAAAAGAAAGATACCCAGATGTGGCCAGGGCAATAAATTGCAATGTCTGTACTTGTGAGATGCCTAAGAAAGCGCTACAGGGAGACAGGACAGACAGCTGATCGTCCTCGCAGTGGCAGACCATGTGTAACACCTGCACAGGATCGGTACATCCGAACATCACACCTGCGGGACAGGTACAGGATGGCAACAACAACTGCCCGAGTTACACCAGGAACGCACAATCCCTCCATCAGTGCTCAGACTGTCCACAATAGGCTGAGAGAGGCTGGACTGAGGGCTTGTAGACCTGTTGTAAGACAGGTCCTCACCAGACATTACCGGCAACAACGTCGCCTATGGGAACAAACCCACCGTCGCTGGACCAGACAGGACTGGCAAAAAGTGATCTTCACTGACGAGTCGCGGTTTTGTCTCACCGCAGGCAATCTCAATGCTGTGCGGTACAGGGAAGACATCCTCCTCCCTCATGTGGTACCCTTCCTGCAGGCTCATCCTGACATGACCCTCCAGCATGACAATGCCACCAGGCATACTGCTCTTTCTTTGCGTGATTTCCTGCAAGACAGGAATGTCAGTGTTCTGCCATGGCCAGTGAAGAGCCCGGATCTCAATCCCATTGAGCACATTTGGGACCTGTTGGATCGGAGGGTGAGTGCTAGGTCCATTCGCCCCAGAAATGTCCGGGAACTTGCAGGTGCCTTGGTGGAAGAGTGTGGTAACATCTCACAGCAAGAACTGACAAATCTGGTGCAGTCCATGAGGAGGAGATGCACTGCAATACTTAATGCAGCTGGTGGCCATACCAGATACTGACTGTTACTTTTGATTTTGACACCCCCTTTGTTAAGGGACACATTATTCAATTTCTGTTAGTCACATGTCTCAGTTGTTGAATCTTATGTTAATACAAATATTTACACATGTTAAGCTTGCTGTTGACAGTGAGAGGACATTTCTTTTTTTGCTGAGTTTACAACTTAGCCAATACTAAGCAGATAGACTCATTCCATCATTGATGAGATGAGGGGCTTTAATTATATAAATTATTGATCGTTGCCAGGCACATTCATTTGCACGACACCTCTCATCAGCCGTGCCAAGCAAACAATTCTTTATTCATGAAGTTGGAGAAAGTGGTCATGTAAAAACAGGTAGAGGAGAGGGAAAGCGTGTCTACTTTTCGCAAAAATGTATATTTTCTTACCTGTTATGAGTTCCACAAAAGGATCATGAATAGCAGCTAGAGCCTTTTTCTACAAGTTGGAACACTAACTTTTGCATATTGTGACAGCTTGCATGTCAACTGTGTGTGTGACTATAATTCCGAAGTAGGAATTAGCATTTTGGTCTCCGAGACAATTATTTTTCATCTGTGAAAACAATTATTAAGATACTTATTTTTCTATCTACTGTTTCTAGCATGTACAGGGGTGATTCCAGACCCAGATAGTAACCTTTTCACACAAGACACAGAGGCAGGTAAATCATTAGGGTACTGGTTATTGGGTGCAGATGCTAGATTCCACTCCTCAAAACAATTAGATTAAATCAGAACTAGGGGAGGTGATTTCTCTCCTTTTCTTTTCCTTTTCAAGTCTGGCTAGCCTATCTACTATATAGAGATGTATGATCTTAATTTGATCACTCTGTTGTTGCTGAGAATGTTTCTGTGCCACAGGAAATGCAGATGAGCTTAATCTACATAAATTCACTGAAAACCCACACTAACACACAGAGTTATATTACTAACAGTATTGCACTTTTCATGTAGCCTAATTTTGGCTATCTCATAACCTAACCACCGATCAAGCAACATTATGGACATGTTCAAATCCTATTGGTGCAGGATTATTTTGCGGCAACAATACTGGTCAAATTAAAATCCTACATCTGTATTTCTTTTTGTCACAACTGTCAGCTTTCCTAAACCTTTATCCTTGGAATAGGGTTGTGACGTGGATATGTGTACATGGGTTGGTCTCTAATAACACTTGGGTTCAATTACCTATGTGTGCCTGGCAAATAAGCAAGCCACAGATTCCTAACAGGTTTCCATACATGGTCCTGTCTAGGATTATTTGTATACAGTGCAGATTCTTTTAGAGTGACTCTTCCTTTGAGCCCTCCACCCCATTCGATTCTCTGTCTGTCAGATCTAATGGTCTAGTGCCCCACAGTCTCTTCTCTCTGATCACGTCTACTCTCTGACCCCTCTCTGTCCCCTGGGCCCACTGGTTCCTACATGAAAACTATTTATACAATCTTTCTCCTGAGGTCAGCAGAATCACCCACAAAAACCAACCCCCCATCACCCTTCATATTGCAGCCCAATCGAACCAACTTAGAGTAGACATGATGGGTAGGCCTGCGAGACCAGGGGGGTCTCAATCTGTAATGCTGGACAGCAGTACGTGTGCGGCATGGAGAGGGAAGGAAAGACAGGGCACTCTAATTGCCTGGTTCAAAATAGCCTGGGGTGGGCTGCTGTCATCTCCAGGGGGCCTTGGAGGGAGAGGGATGGCCCCATACAAATCCATCACCACCCTGACCTGTGACCCATACTGTGGCGACTCAGGGTGATGATACTGCACAGTGTATGGACACACATGGACAAGCCCACATGCACGCATACACACACACGCATGTACAAACACAGATTTATCACTGACATCACCATGGTAATAACAGATATGAATCCATTCTCGACGAGGAAAAAGTAAACGCATCACATTCCGTCGCCAAGGCAGTTTTTTTTGTCCCATCGTCATCGTACCCTCCTGATTACATGTCGTTGGAGGTTGATCACTTGTATGGAGTCCAGCAGAGGTGCAGATTAATAGCACAAATCACTATGTAAAAGACTGCAATAGTAAGTGCACTGTCTGGCAGAGTTCAGGAAACCTGGATTCAAAGAGGATTTGATTTCCTTTAAATACTTTTTCTGAGATTGAATGACCTTGCCTGGGCACAATGGCACCAATGAAATAGACGCCAAAAGAACAAAACCACCCAGCCCGGCCAGACAGGATCAGTTAAAATATCAAAGAAATTGAAAGAAAACAAATACTATTTTAACCCAGCTGGTCTGTGATCTGCAGGCTGAGTAGCCAGCCAGGGCTAATTTGAGTTTCCAGTTTGTGAGAGGCTGAGCTGCTGTGGAATCTATTACAGACTACAAAGGGAAGCACAGCCTCGAGCTGCCCAGTGACACGAGCCTACCAGACGAGCTAAATTACTTCTATGCTTGCTTCGAGGCAAGTAACACTGAAACATGCATGAGAGCATCAGCTGTTCCGGACAAAAGTGTGATCACTCTCTCTGTAGCCGATGTGAGTAAGACCTTTAAACAGGTCAACATTCACAAGGCCGCAGGGCCAGACGGATTACCAGGACGTGTACTCTGAGCATGCGCTGAACAACAGGTAAGTGTCTACACTGACATTTTCAACCTGTCCCTGAGTCTGTAATACCAACCCAACATGTTTCAAGCAGAACACCATAGTCCCTGTGCCCAAGAACACTGGTAACCTGCCTAAACGACTACCGACCTGTAGCACTCACGTCTGTTGCCATGAAGTGCTTTGAAGGGCTGGTCATGACTCGCATCAACACCATTATCCCAGAAACCCTAGACCCACTCCATTTCACATACCGCCCCAACAGATCCACAGATGAGGCAATCTCTATTGTACTCCACACTGCCATTTCCCACCTGTACAAAAGGAACACCTATGTGAGAATGCTATTCATTGACTACAGCTCAGCGTTCAACACCATAGTGCCCTCAAATCTCATCACTAAGTTAAGGACCCTGGGACTAATCACCTCCCTCTGCAACTGGATCCTGGACTTCCTGACAGGCCGCCACCAGGTGGAAGGGTAGGTAACAACACATCTGCCACGCTGATTCTCAATATGGGGGCCCCTCAGGGGTGTGTGCTCAGTCCCCTCCTGTACTCCCTGTTCACTCATGACTGCATGGCCAGGAACGACTCCAACACCATCATTAAGTTTACCGATGACACAACAGTGGTAGGCCTGATCACTTACAACGATGAGACAGCCTATAGGGAGGAGGTCAGAGACCTGGTCATGTGGTGCCAGGACAACAACCTCTCCCTCAACGTGATCAAGACAAAGGAGATGATTGTGGACTACAGGAAAAGGTGGACCGAGCACGCCCCCATTCTCATCGATAGGGCTGTAGTGGAGCAGGTTGAGAGCTTCAAGTTCCTTGTTGTCCACATCACTAACAAACTATCATGGTCCAAACACACCAAGACAGTCGTGAAGAGGGCACGACAAAGCCTTGTCTCACTGACAGGAGATCAGAGAGTGTGCTCTCTCCCTGCCGGTCTGCTGTGATCCACACCACTTAGAGGATATTAAACCAGCTCACCCCCCTCACTTCCCAGCCTGTCAGCCGCTGGCCTCTCCTCCTCTCCTCGCTGCGTTCTTAAGCACTCTTTTCTTCTTCACTACCATATGGAACAGAACTGAAGAGCAGCTCTCTGAATATAATTCACCTCACGCAATGCATTCTGCATTCCTGTGGTATGTAACAAAGTGTTGCTGGCTGGCTGGCTCACGTGATGATGACCTTGGGGGTTGACTATAACATCTTACTCACCCATTGACTTAGTCCTCCATACACTAACTACAGGAAACAACTGTAAAAGCAGCCTGGGTGCCATTTTTAAAAGTCACATATTTGTCACTAAAATGTCTTGTCACTACAGGTGATGTCAGAGGTGACAGTGTAGGAGCTTCAGGGTCAGCTAATAACACATGACCCTTGACCTAGCTAAGCTAGATGATACTAGTAGATAAATGGTAGTAGGGCTGGGGTGCTCTCCCTCTGGGAGTTTTGAGATGAAATAGGAATGACTGGGAAAAGGGATGATATTCCTAATGAGAGTTCAGCAGCTGGGACATCGCCTCCACCTCAGAATCCTTTAATGTCAGTCTGGCATTCTAAATGCAAAATATTGGGAGTGGGTGGTGTTGTACACTCCCTCATTCTACCACAGTGACTGTCTGTGCTAAAGAATTAGGTTTTCTACAGACGTTACAAAATGTATAATAGTTTCTCCCACTCCAACATTACTGTTGCTAAAAACCGCTCTGCTTTGCTGTGGCAGCAGCAGGAGGCAACAACACTTTGGAAGAGAGTAAGTTTGATAATACCAATGCTAGACAGTCCTTTTGTTAGAAGGGAACATATTACGCTTACAAGATAAATCATCCAGCTAGGCAGCCATCTTAGACTGTGTACAACCAGATAACTTTGCCAAGGAACCCTCCTGAAAAACCAATAAGCACTCTCCCTCTCTTACCCCCTCTGCCCAACCTCGATCTGTGCAAACAATTAATAACTTGAGCAGGCAAATGGAAGGGAGCTGGAGAGGTAGGCTGCACGATTCCCCAGGTGCTTAATTAAAACTTCTTCAGGATAGGGTCTATTTTCTCCATTTCCGCCTGACTGACGTGCCCAAAGTAAATTGCCTGTTGCTCAGGCCCTGAAGCCATATAATTGGTACCATTGGAAAGAAAACACTCTGAAGTTTGTAGAAATGTTAAAATAATGTAGGAGACTATAACACATTAGATATAGTAGGAGAAAATCCAAAGAGCCCATGCTCTTCCAATGGAACGTATAGTGATTTTTTTAAATCTAGCTCCCAGTATGTAATTCTTATGGCTTCCACTGGGTGTCTTTGTTCAAGGTTTCAGGCTTGTTTCTTCCCAAATGAGTAAGAATTATGAGTTTTGAAACAGGGACTCAGACTTGGAAATCAGTGTATGCGCGTGCGACGAAGAGTGCCAGCATCTGCTAATATCGTTTTCTTATTGAACATACTTCTTTCCGTATGAAATATTATAGTTTAATTATATTTTGGGGTATCTGAGGATTAAATAGAAATGTATTTTGACTTGTTTTAACAAATTTTATAACGGTAGCTTTTTGGATTCCTTTCTCTGCATGTTGAACGAGTGGATTACTCAAATCGATGGCACCAACTAAACTGACTTTCTGGGATAAAAAGAAGGGTTTTATCTAACAAAACAACACTGCATGTTGTAGCTGGGACCCTTTAGATGACAAATCAGAGGAAGATTTTCAAAAAGTAAGTGACTATTTAACTTCTTTGGGAGCAGCGCACGAGGTGACCGTTTTGGAGAGCCTGGCGTGCCCAAAGTAAAATGCACATATTTAGTACCATTGGATAGGAAACACTCTGAATTTTCTAAAAGTGTTAACATTTTGTCTGTGAGTATAACAGAACGGATATGGCAGGCGAAAACCCGTGGAATTTCTGTCCTGGAAAAAGTGGTTTTGACACATTGCCTCATTTAGAACCCCTCCCTTATGAAAATTCCCATATAAGGACATATGAATGCAGTACCTATTGCTTCCTCTGGATGTCAACAGTCTCGAGAAAGTGTTCTGATTCTTTTTAGATGCTTTTAGATCATAGAAGAAGACGAATAAGGAAGTGGCCACACAGATGTCAATAGAAGTAAATGCGCGTTCACGGCTGGCGCGCTCTTTGGTTTTTTCCTTTCTTATGGCCCAGTTTATATTCCGGTTGAAATATTATACTATTTATACATAAAAGTGTTCCTAAGGATACATTTAAAATTATGTTTGATTGTTCTTGGACAAGTTTATAGGTATAAGTTGAACGAGTTCTCTTCACGTTTCAATGGACGAGTCGACGCTAGCGCCCCACCGCTCCCTAAGAAGTGCTATTTGTGAATTTATGATACATGTGCTGGTGGAAAAATATTTTGATGTGGGGCACCTTCCTCAAACAATTGCATGGCATGCTTTCGCTGTAAAGCCTATTGTAAATCGGACAGTCCAGATAGATTAACAAGAATTTAAGCATTTAACCGATATGAGACACTTGTATGTTCCTAAATGTTTAATATCCATAATTTCTATGATTATTTATTTGAATTGCGCACCCTCCAGTTTCACCAGAAGTTGTCCCGCTAGCGGGACGCCTTGCCAGTCTTTTCCCTCTGTGTGTGAGGTAGAATTTGTCACATATTGAGAATGGAACCAGAAAATACATTTCAATAAAATATATTAAAGACAGAATGGGACGAGGGAATGTATTATTTATTCTACATTCATTCAGTGAGAATAGAATGGCACAGGCTACATAACCCAATAAATCCAATCCATATGCAATATAGGAGACAGCCACTAAATGCATTCTTACAGCCATCAAAAGTGTCATGATCATGCCAGTAGACACATCCATAGGGACTACTTTGATGATGATGACTGTGATAATTGAAGGGCTGCTAAGGGCTGTGTGTGTGTTTATTTTTATTTAACCCTTATTTTACCAGGTAAGTTGACTGAGAACACATTCTCATTTACAGCAACGACCTGGGGAAAAGTTACAGGGGAGAGGAGGGTGGATGAATGTGCCAAATGTAAGCTGGGGAAGATTAGGTGACCGTGATGGTACTGTATGAGGGCCAAATTGGGAATTTAGCCAGGACACTGGGGTTAACACCCCTACTCTTACAATAAGTGCCATGGGATCATTAGTGACCACAGAGAGCCAGGACACCTGTTTAACTTCCCATGCGAAAGATGGCAACCTATACAGAGCAATGTCCCCAATCACTGTCCTGGGGCATTGGGATATTTTTGACCAGAGGAAAGAGTGCATCCTACTGTACCCCCAACACCACTTCTACTAAGCTGTTCTACTAAGCTATATGGAATTGTTTTAAGGTCATACCAAGGATCATTTTGCTATCTGATTTTGAATGGTAAGACCCCTTGAAGTATCTACTTGTTTACATGCTGCTGTGCGGTTTGTTGCTAACCTTACTTTGCTACCTGCCAACTTTACAGTTTTTACTTTTTACTTACCGTTTTATATATATATATATATATTTTCCCCTCGCTTGACTTTTTCATTCAACTTTTTCACCCCGGACGCTTTATCTGGACGTGGTTCGTCAGGACCTCTACCAGCCGAAGCTAAGTTGTAACATTAACATTATGCCTTCTAATTGCAGTTGCTGGACCTACTCACTGCCACAGTCATACTCTGGACCTAGTTTTGTCCCGTGGAATAAATGTTGTGGATCTTAATGTTTTTCTTCATAATCCTGGACTATCAGACCACCATTTTACTACGTTTTCAATCGCAACAAATAATCTGCTCAGACCCCAACCAAGGATCATCAAAAGCCGTGCTATAAATTCTTGGACAACCCAAAGATTCCTAGATGCCCTTCCAGACTCCCTCCACCTACCCAAGGACGTCAGAGTACAAAAATCAGTTAACCACCTAACTGAGAAATTCAATTTAACCTTGCGTAATAGCCTAGATGCAGTCGCACCCCTAAAAACAAAAAACATTCATCATAAGAAACTAGCTCCCTGGTATACAGAAAATACCCGAGCCCTGAAGCAAACTTCCAGAAAATTGGAACGGAAATGGCGCTACACCAAACTGGAAGTCTTCCGACTAGCTTGGAAAGACAGTACCGTGCAGTATCGAAGAGCCCTCACTGCTGCTCGATCATCCTATTTTTCCAATTTAATTGAGGAAAATAAGAACAATCCAAAATGTCTTTTTGATACTGTCGCAAAGCTAACTAAAAAGCAGCATTCTCCAAGAGAGGATGGCTTTCACTTCAGCAGTGATAAATTCATGAACTTCTTTGACGAAAAGATCATGATCATTAGAAAGCAAATTACGGACATCTCTTTAAATCTGCGTATTTCTCCAAAGCTCAGTTGTCCTGAGTGCACAACACTGCCAGGACCTAGGATCAAGGGAGACACTCAAGTTTTTTAATACTATATCTCTTGACACATTGATGAAAATAATCATGGCCTCTAAACCTTCAAGCTGTATACTGGATCCTATTCCAACTAAACTACTGAGAGCTGCTTCCTGTGCTTGGCCCTCCTTTGTTGAACATAATAAACAGCTCCCTATCCACCGGATGTGTACCAAACTCACTAAAAGTGTCAGTAATAAAGCCTCTCTTTAAAAAGCCAAACCTTGACCCAGAAAATATAAAAAACAATCAGCCTATATCGAATCTCCCATTACTCTCAAAACAAATTGAAAACGCTGTTGCGCAGCTTCCTGAAGACAATGTATACGAAACGCTTCAGTCTGGTTTTAGACCCCATCATAGCACTGAGAATGCACTTGTGAAGGTGTTAAATTACCTTTTAATGGCGTCAGACCGAGGCTCTGCATCTGTCCTCGTGCTCCTAGACCTTAGTGCTGCTTTTGAAACCATTGATCACCACATTCTTTTGGAGAGTTTGGAAACCCAAATTGGTCTACACGGACAAGTTCTGGCCTGGTTTCGATCTTATTTGTCAGAAAGATATCAGTTTGTCTCTGTAGATGGTTTGTCCTCTGACAAATCAACTGTACATTTCAGTGTTCCTCAAGGCTCTGTTTTAAGACCACTACTGTTTTCACTATATATTTTACCTCTTAGTGATGTCATTCGGAAACATAATGTTAACTTTCACTGCTATGCGGACGATACACAGATGTACATTTCGATGAAACATGGTGAATTGCCCTCCTAGAAGTCTGTGTATCAGACATAAGGAAGTGGATGGTGGCAAATGTTCTACTTCTAAACTCAGACAAAACAGAGATGCTAGTTCTAGGTCCCAAGAAACAAAGAGATCTTTGTTTGAATCTGACAATTAATATTGATGGTTGTACAGTCGTCTCAAATAAAACTGTGAAGGACCTCGGCGTTACTCTGGACCCTGATCTCTTTTTGACAAACATATCAAGACCGTTTCAAGGACAGATTTTTTCCATCTATGTAACATTGCAAAAATCAGAAACCTTCTGTCCAAAAATGATGCAGAAAAATGTATCCATGCTTTGTCACTTCTAGATTAGACTACTGCAATGCTCTACTTTCCGGCTACCCGGATAAAGCACAAAATACTCTTCAGTTAGTGCTAAACATGGCTGCTAGAATCTTGACAAGAACCTCAAAATTTGATCATATTACTCCAGTGCTAGCCTCTCTACACTGGCTTCCTGTTAAGGCTAGGGCTGATTTCAAGGTTTTACTGCAAACCTACAAAGCATTACATGGGCTTGCTCCTACCTACCTTTCCGATTTGGTCCTGCCATACATACAGTTGAAGTCGGAAGTTTACATACACTTAGGTTGGAGTCATTAAAACTCATTTTTCAACCACTCCACAAATGTCTTGTTAACAAACTATACAAACTATAATTTTGGAAAGTCGGTTAGGACATCTACTTTGTGCATGACACAAGGAATTTTTCCAACAATTGTTTACAGACAGATTATTTCACTTATAATTCACTGCATCACAATTCCAGTGGGTCAGAAGTTTACATACACTAAGTTTACTTTGCCTTTAAACAGCTTGGAAAATTCCAGTAAATTATGTAATGGCTTTAGAAGCTTCTGTTTGGCTAATTGACATAATTTGAGTCAATTGGAGGTGTACCTGTGGATGTATTTCAAGGCATACGTTCAAACTCAGTGCCTCTTTGCTTGACATCATGGGAAAATCTAAAGAAATCAGCCAAGACCTCAGAAAAATAATTGTAGACCTCCACAAGTCTGGTTCATTCTTGGGAGCAATTTCCAAATGCCTGAAGGTACCTCCAGAACAACAGCAAATTACCGTGTGAAGATGCTGGAGGAAACAGGTACAAAAGTATCTATCTCCATAGTAAAACGAGTCCTATATCGACATAACCTGAAAGGCCGCTCAGCAAGGAAGAAGCCACTGCTCCAAAACCGCCATAAAAAAGCCAGACTACGGTTTGCAACTGCACGTGGGGACAAAGATCGTACTTTTTGGAGAAATGTCCTCTGGTCTGATTAAACAAAAATATAACAGTTTGGCCATAATGACCATCATTATGTTTGGAGGAAAAGGGGGGAGGCTTGCAAGCCGAAGAACACCATCCCAACTGTGAAGCACAGGGGTGGCAGCATCATGTTGTGGGGGTGCTTTGCTTGAGGGACTGGTGCACTTCACAAAATGGATGGTATCATGAGGCAGGAAAATGATGTGGATATATTGAAGCAAGATCGCAAGACATCAGTCAGGAAGTTAAAGCTTGGTCACAAATGGGTCTTCCAAATGGACAATGACCCCAAGCATACTTCCAAAGTTGTGGCAAAATGGCTTAAGGACAACAAAGTCAAGGTATTAGAGTGGCCATCACAAAGCCCTGACCTCAATCCCATAGAAAATGTGTGGGCAGAACTGAAAAAGCGTGTGCGAGCAAGGAGGCCTACAAACCTGACTCAGTTACACCAGCTTTGCCAGGAGGAATGTGCCAAAATTGACCCAACTTATTGTGGAAAGCTTGTGGAAGCCTACCCGAAAAACTATTTAAAAGGCAATGCTACCAAATACTATTTGAGTGTATGTAAACTTCTGACCCACTGGGAATGTGATGAAAGAAATAAAAGCTGCAATAAATCATTCTCTCTATTATTCTGACATTTCACATTCTTAAAATAAAGTGGTGATCCTAACTGACCTAAGACAGGGAATTTTTACTAGGACTAAATGTCAGGAATTGTGAAAAACTGAGTTTAAATGTATTTGGCTAAGGTGTACGTAAACTTCCGACTTCAACTGTACCTACACGTACGCTACGGTCACAAGTTGCTGGCCTCCTTACTGTCCCTAGAATTTCTAAGCAAACAGCTGGAGGCAGGGCTATCTCCTATAGAGTTCAATTTTTATGGAATGGTCTGCCTATCAATGTGAGAGACGCAGACTCGGTCTCGACCTTTAAGTCTTTATTGAAGACTCATCTCTTCATTAGGTCCTATGATTGAGTGTAGTCTGGCCCAGGAGTGTGAAGGTGAACGGAAAGGAATTGGAGCAACGAACCACCCTTGCGGTCTCTGCCTGGCCGGTTCCCCTCTCTCCGCTGGGATTCTCTGCCTATTACGGGGGCTGAATCACTGGCTTACTGGTCCTCTTCAATGTCGTCCCTAGGAGGGGTGTCACTTGAGTGGGTTGAGTCACTGACGTGATCTTCCTGTCCGGATTGGCGTCCCCCCTCGGGTTCGTGCCGTGGGCTATACTCGGCCTTGTCTCAGGATAGTAAGTTGGTGGTTGAAGATATCCCTCTAGTGGTGTGGGGGCTGTGCTTTGTCAAAGTGCGTGGGGTTTTATCCTGCCTGTTTGGCCCCGTCCTGTTTGGCCCTGCCTGTTTGTTTGGCCCTGCCTCTCGACCCCTCCTGTCTCAGCCTCCAGTATTTATGCTGCAATAGTTTGTGTCGGGGGTTAGGGTTAGTCTGTTATATCTGGAGTATTTCTCCCGTCTAATCCGATGTCCTGTGTGAATTTAAGTGTGCTCCCTCTCTTTCTCTCTAAGGACCTGAGCCCTAGGACCATGCCTCAGGACTACCTGGCCTGATGACTCCTTGCTGTCCCCAGTCCACCTGGTCGTGCTGCTGCTCCAGTCTCAACTGTTCGGCCTGCGGTTATGGAACCCTGACCTGTTCACAGGACGTGCTACCTTGTTCCAGACCTGCTGTTTTAAACTCTCTAGCTACAGCAGGTGCGGTAGAGATACTCTGAATGATCGGATATGAAAAGCCAACTGACATTTACTCCTGAGGTGTTGACCTGTTGCACCCTCTACAACAACTGATTATTATTATTATTATTATTATTATTATTATTATTATTATCATCATCATCATCATCTGACCCTGCTGGTCATCTATGAACATTTGAACATCTTGGCCATGTTCAATTATAATCTCCACCCGGCACAGCCAGAAGAGGACTGGCCACCCCTCATAGCCTGGTTCCTCTAGGTTTCTTCCTAGGTTCCGGCCTTTCTAGGGAGTTTTTCCTAGCCACCGTGCTTCTACACCTGCATTGCTTGCTGTTTGGGTTTTTAGGCTGGGTTTCTGTACAGCACTTTGTGACATCAGCTGATGTAAGGACTTAATAAATACACTTGATTGGTCTAAAAAAAATATATAAAAAAAATATTTGATTAAACATTTTATTTGGCCTTAACGCTATTAGCCCATACAAACGCATTGAACAGGACACCATTTTTTAACATATATTTAACCCCTTATTTTTGGCACCATATATACTTCTACAAATTTTTTCAACTGGTACCGGGGAACATTCAGACGAGTCTTGTGAGGCCTGTAGGCATCCTAGAGCAAAACAACTGACGTGTCAGTGAGTCTCACCTTGCCACAGAGGGGTTCAAACTGTTCGAACAGACAGAAGTTGGCAGATCGGCTCTACCGAATTCAGATGAGTCCCAAGATGCTTGTGGGGGTCGTAGATCAAAACCATTCGGACGCTAAAGGCAATTTTGTGAGAATACAGATTTTTTGTGTTGTCTCATGGTCTGACAAACACCACTCTAGCGGTCACCTTTCACCGCAGATGTGGAAGTGCGGCATCGGCGAATGAGGTGGATTGAGACGCATCCAATGCAAAAAAACATCTCTAGCTTAAATTTACAGCTTTTTTTATTATGCTAATTAGATTTCTGCGGGGGCACGGACATCGACTCCAGGGGATTAAATAACAAACAAAAAAGTGTAGATCTATTTTTCTTCATAGCTTGCCTAACGACATCCAGGTTAAACATTTGGTACAATCCCTAACATGGCTGATCTATCCAATAACCATTAACCTTAGTTACTCCAATGTATCCAGCTCAGTTGAGCTGCTATAGGAGCAAATGCAGTTAATTAGCAACAACATTAGCTAAGGCAGGAAACTGTCTACAATTGAAACCAGCCAAGGGTAAATGCTGCATATGTTGGCTCAATCGAAAATTACCTCTAAATTTCAAGCGCGCTATAGCACTGAACTTCAGCGATACGGATTGATTCGAGCCAGAGGTACACGCTGACTTTAGTTCTCCCTCAGTCATTTCACAGAGGCAGTGATGACGTGTTGTGAGAGGAGAAAGTGCTACTCTGCAGCACGAGGATAATGACTCAGTAGGGATAAAGGACAAGTGTCAGTGGGTGAAACACAGAGGAAAGACATTACTCCCGTTCCCTCAAGTCAAACCAAGGCAGTGGCCTGGAGTACAGTTTAATGATTCATACTACAGGGCTGACCCCAACCATACTGTGCTTCCTCTGTTATTTTCACATTGTCCTTTCCAGCAACTCTGGTGGATGTGTAATCAGGCCAGCCCAGTACAGCTCGGCCCTTGAGTGTGAATCATGCTAGTATTTGTAATGCTCTAGTGCTGCCTGTTTCACTGGAGTGTTCTGATCATCATGCCTTTGTGCTTCATTGATTAATTATAATCATTAAGTGGTTAGAATGTAACCTCACCTGGCGTTAATGGTGAAAATCACTGTCTGATTCAAATTAATAACAGTGGAAGCCTGCAGGAGGGCCAGCTGGGCCACAGAGGATGGGGTGGCTGCTGATACTTGCAGAGAGAAAAACACTTTGATTTAAGACAAAGTCAACAGCTGCTGCTATGGGAAAGAAAGGCAAAATAATGTTACTATTTCTTTCATTTTGAGTCCTTTATTATTTAAAAATACAGCACAAAAAAAATACACGCACAAAAATAAAAAATTAAAACAGGTATGATCACACAATGTGCAAACGAACCCCCAAAGAAAGATATTCATACAATATTAGTACACTAGTTTTAAAAGCTACAGTTAATACCATGTTAGTAGTACTTATTCATTTTCTGAGTTGAGAGGGACTGTACAACATGACTAACTCCCTAATGGCTCTGTACAGTTTGTCAGCAGTTTGGGGGACTACTAAAATACTATATTGGGGACGCATCCAAACACACAGTTCCCTGGGCTTCGAGAGAGCTGACAGGTTTTCCACCTTGGGGTAATGTACGGGGTGGGTTACACTTCAAGTCCTGTCTCGGATGTGGCTGCTGTCCCCATGTGTGAGGTTACATCTGCCACAACAAGGAGTAGCATAAGGCTACAACTCGTCACCGGTCACCTCCACCTCAAATCTACTACATTCTATTTCATACACACAGAGTCGGTGTGTGTTTCATTAACCATACTAGTATACTATTTACAATGCATGCTATTGCTCATCATAATGAATAAGCTAATGTGGATATTGAAACATAGCTACAGCAGAATGCCAGTGGTGCCCACCTTAACTAACATTAGTGGGCATTCACCCTCTACTGTTATTTCTAAGAGCCAGCGATCATGTTTTAGATACACATTAACCAAGCAAAGCACTGCAGAGCATCATCATACATACAGACCATTAGAGTAAGTGTGGTGGGATTAGTTCTAGAGATCGTGTCACTTTTACAGTATATTTTTTTTAAATCCTCAGAAAATGCATTTAAAACTAAAAAAGAAGCAACAACTGAGTCAAAAATTTTTTTACTTTGCTAATGTTTAAATATAGAGCTAATGTAATTGAAAAAGATTTTGTATGGCGGAGTAAAGCAACTAACCTCCACTCAGTTGATGTGGTTTTAAACAGGATCCAGAACCATGAAAAGTGGACTAGTTGTCATGCCCGATGTGGGCCTAGTACTACAGACATACTACATGTTCTGTAGCCAACTATTGTGCCATGTATCATACAACAGCTGGCTACAAAACATACATGTACAGTGAGGGAAAAAAGTATTTGATCCCCTGCTGATTTTGTACGTTTGCCCACTGACAAAGAAATGATCAGTCTACAAGACCATCGCCAAGCAGCTTGGTGAGAAGGTGACAACAGTTGGTGCGATTATTCGCAAATGGAAGAAACACAGACAAAAGAACTGTCAATCTCCCTCGGCCTGGGGCTCCATGCAAGATCTCACCTCATGGAGTTGCAATGATCATGAGAACAGTGAGGAATCAGCCCAGAACTACACGGGAGGATCTTGCCAATGATCTCAAGGCAGCTGGGACCATAGTCACCAAGAAACAATTGGTAACACACTACGCCGTGAAGGACTGAAATCCTGCAGCGCCCACAAAGTCCCCCTGCTCAAGAAAGCACATATACATGCCCGTCTGAAGTTTGCCAATGAACATCTGAATGATTCAGAGGACAACTGGGTGAAAGTGTTGTGGTCAGATGAGACCAAAATGGAGCTCTTTGGCATCAACTCAACTCGCCGTGTTTGGAGGAGGAGGAATCCTGCCTATGACCCTAAGAACACCATCCCCACCGTCAAACATGGAGGTGGAAACATTATGCTTTGGGGGTGTTTTTCTGCTAAGGGGACAGGACAACTTCACCGCATCAAAGGGACGATGGACGGGGCCATGTACCGTCAAATCTTGGGTGAGAACCTCCTTCCCTCAGCCAGGGCATTGAAAATGGGTCGTGGATGGGTATTCCAGCATGACAATGACCCAAAACACACGGCCAAGGCAACAAAGGAGTGGCTCAAGAAGAAGCACATTAAGGTCCTGGAGTGGCCTAGCCAGTCTCCAGACCTTAATCCCATAGGAAATCTGTGGAGGGGAGCTGAAGGTTCGAGTTGCCAAACGTCAGCCTCGAAACCTTAATGACTTGGAGAAGATCTGCAAAGATGAGTGGGACAAAATCCCTCCTGAGATGTGTGCAAACTTGGTGGCCAACTACAAGAAACGTCTGACCTCTGTGATTGCCAACAAGGGTTTTGCCACCAAGTACTAAGTCATGTTTTGCAGATGGGTCAAATACTTATTTCCCTCATAAAATAACATTTTTCACATGCGTTTTTCTGGATATTTTTGTTGTTATTCTGTCTCTCACTGTTCAAATAAACCTACCATTCAAATTATAGACTGATAATTTCTTTGTCAGTGGGCAAACATACAAAATCAGCAGGGGATCAAATACTTTTTCCCCTCACTGTATGGCGAATAGCAACGGTAGAAGACTAGAGCACAGCCTGAAGGGCACACACACACACACACACACACACACACACACACACACACACACACACACACACACACACACACACACACACACACACACACACACACACACACACACACACACACACACACACACACACACACACACACACACACACACACACACACACACACCCACACACACACACACACACACACACACACACACACACACACACACACACACACACACACACACACACACACACACACACACACACACACACCTAGTGGCCTGTGGCTGTAACAGTATGTGATACAAGCCAGTAGGGACAAGGCACAAGTGATGTGAATCACAGAAACACTCCATCTGGGCTGAGCAGAAGCACTGACTGGGGGGCTGTGAGTATATGTGAGACAGAGTGAGAGAGCATGGGTGCATCATAGACACCCTGGAAAACAGAGTTACTGTACTGTTGGTGCAGCCTAAACCTAACACCAGTGACTCAGTATTCTAATATTTTCTTCTTCCCCTCAACACTCACTTCCTTCCATATATCATGTAAATTACTATACTGTACATCCTTCATCCTTCATTTATCCTTCATGAATGAACCACTAAACATTTTGGACTTCATAATGACCATTGAGAAAGTTATTTAATTGAGATATTGAATTCTGAGTGCGAAGTTACAAACACACCATTTTTTCAGGGGTTTGATGGTTAAACACCAGAGATGGTTAATAATAGCATACAGTGTAGGGGAGAGGGAAGTGGTGTACTGGCAGGGTCAGAGGGTTTGGGGGCCTGGCCTGGTGGCAGTCAAACACAATCAAATATGATTGTTCAGTGACCCTCACCCCGCACCTCCCTATTCTCCAAAACACTGCCTGTTCTAGGAACTTGAGGGGTGGGCTGAAACCCGACAAATAAACAATCCACTAATCACAAGATGTGGTGGTTTGAACTCCCCCTTCTGTGTCATTAGCCAACCCTGTCCATCCGTCCCCTCCAGCCCAAGCTGGACATTTCAAACGGTCAACTGTCGAAATAACAACCAGCTGACCTAATTTCTCTTAGGGCTGGCAAACATGGCCATTACATCAGCCACAGTCCAACCAGTGGAATTAACATATTTAAAAAGGTAACTACTTGACAACTAATTATTTTGAAAAGCAGAACTCTAAAATCCATTTGGCAACCCCTCTTCTTGAGATAGCTGTGAGTTACAGAAGTGAATTGATCAAACATGTCTGATCATTACGTGGGTATTTCATCCAAAGAAAGTAGAGTAGAACTGTACATTTCCCACCCCAAGAAACATGCACGTAAAGCTGTAATACTCTACATGGTACACACAACATAGGCCAATCAGAGACCTTGGTCCGCTCTGAACACACCTCTCTATGGACAGGGCCGGCTAGATAAAAAACAATGCATTCAACTATGTACAAAGCAACCTGTGTGAATTGACCATTAAAATGCACCCACCCTAGAATTCATATTTGTCATGTGTGAGAAAGTTCAGGAAGTAAAATAAAAGCATCTGTTTTTTGTCTTCAGTAAATAGTTCATAGTGGGTCTGATTTGACATGGTACAATACTGCTTCTCTTTCCTCCTCAGTACAACACCACACCCAGACCTCCATAAAGCAGAACAGAGTGGGGGTCCCAGTTGGTGGTGAGTGGTAGAATCTGGCAGCCCAGCACAGTCCCCCAGCCCAGCCACCCCACCTCTCTGGCTAGTGTCCCCCAGTCTTTCGGTTTCTTTCCACTACACAATGGAGCCGTCCCTGTTCTGGGCGGGGATCATGACGGCGATGGCGCCCATGCGGCTGAGGTTGGGGCCGGCCATCTTGCTGGCGACAGGTGGGGGCAGGGGTGCGTGGCTGGGGGGCCTCTCGTACTCCTCCACGGAGGGGATCTTGTCGTACTGGGGCTTGAGGGCGTACTCGTGCAGGTTGGAGGGGGACATGGAGCCCAGGGAGGAGCGCTGGCTGCCCACGCTGGTGAAGGAGCGGGCCGTCGACACACGGCTCTTCGGAGGGGGGACGTCCTCTCTGAAGGAGAGGGGGGGTGAGATGGTTATGTAAAAAACAAGCTTTTTCACTCCCTTTCACATTCACTTGGGTTTGGATTTTCACCCAGGGGTCCAGACAGAGAGAAAGAAAGTGAAAGAAACAATAAAGACAATGTAGAGATACACAGAAACACAGAGTGTGGGACAGACAGAGAAGGTGAATAAGACAGAAACAGACAGAGTGGGACAGACAGAAAGATAGAGGGTGAATAAGACAGACAGACAGAGGGGGACAGACAGACAGAAAAAGAGGATGAAGGGAGAGAAAGAGACAGTGATGACAGCTAGTGGGGATGGAATGTAGTTCGAACTGTGCCAGCTCTGGTCAGCTACAGTAAGAATGAGGATTCTCGGCAGTGGTAACAGAGCAACCTTCATTCTGACCAACCCCCTCCAGTTCTGAAAGCAACACAATTAAAAACTAATAACCGGCAATAATCCATTAAAGAGCTCAATGGAACTGAGCCTGAGGGGCCCTTGGCTTTGAATATGTAAGTAAATATGTGTGTGTGTGTGTGTGTGTGTATGCGCACAAGTGTTTGTCTGTGTGTGCAAGCGTGCATTCCTGTCTGTATGCGTGCCTCCCTGTGTGTGCGTGCCTCCCTGTGTGTGTGTGCGTGTGTGTGTCAGGGCTGGGTACCCAGACACAGTGCTCATTGGGCTAATCTTTTTTGTGCTCCACTGAGTTGCCAGGCAGATAGCCAGACAGTGTCCAGGCTGAAGCTAGCAGACCCAGAGACAGAGAATGAGGGAGGGAGGCCCTGTGCTTTCTGTATGGAATACTGTGTCCAGGGGGGCTGGGCAGGACAGACAGGATCCACAGAACAAACAAAACTCCCAAACTGATTACCAAAGCCGTTTATTTTAGGAAGGGGAAAAAAAGAGAAAGCTGATGGGGTGACAACCTTTTTTCCGTGTGTGTGAGAGAGAGGGAGACTGGGCCGGGAGGAGCTGGGGCCAGAGAACGTCGGACGTTCACAATGACACATACCTACTGGCACAGTTTTCGTTGCTTTATCTCAGGCTGTAGCAGCCAAATAACCCACATACAGACAGTTAGATAATACATACTACACTGCTATATCAGTTTGATGCCGTATGTACCAGTGTCTGTACAATGAAAGTGTATTATTTGGGGGACCCTACACAGTACTGATGGTGTAATAATGCGTTGCCCGTACCTGATCTCGTAGGAGATCTCCTTCTCGTACTTCTTCCTGTTGCGGGCACGGCAGCAGCAGAAGAGAATGATGGCGATGATGATGAGGGCCAGCAGAACAGCGATGATGGCTCCAGCTATGATACCAGCAGTGTTGGGGGCTAGACCACAGACAGAGAAAATCATTAAAAACACTCATCCAACACAATCCCACCATCTTGACTCTATACAGCCATAAAGGTCTCAGCACAAATGCAACACCTTATTAAAATAATCAAATAAATATAGTCTTCAATTAAGACCAGATAAAGGTGAATCGGGGGGCGGTGAGGGACTCACGGGGAGTGATGCCAAGCTGTAGAATACACTCCTCCATGCCCACGCGGTTCTTAGCTGTGCAGCGGTAGGTTCCAGAGGAGCTGGTGGATGCGTTCCTTACATTCATGGTGCCTCCCACAGGGTCTACAGACAGAGAGGGGGTGGGGTTGACAGCGGCACGTTCAGGAAGCCAAAACTTTTCAGAGACCCTTCTGTCCATTTGGCAGTGAATAACCATTCTGTTTGAAAGCATCTGCTCCATCTGGGGATGGTGACACCTGGCTTCCATAAATATTATTACAACCGGTATGTGCGTCTTACCTAGCACGGCGGTGGCAGGCAGCAGTTTGTTGTCGCTGGTCTTCTCCCAGGTGTACTGCAGGGGGTTGGTCCCCTCACTGGACGTACACCTCAGGACCACATCCGTACCCTCCAGGGTGGGGCCGTCCGCAGAGCATCTGGGCTTGGACGGCCTCACTACCAGGAGAGAGGGGGAGGAGGGGGAGAATAAGCTATTAGAGATGGCAGACATGGCGGAAAAGAGAAATTAGCTTGAAGCTACACAAACCCTTCCTGATTTTCTAGTGCACACCCCCCTGGGCAGGTTGCCACGCTTTGTGTGTGTGTCTCATAGAAGCAGGCATCAGCGTAATTAGAGCAGTAGTCAGGGTCATTGATACAGCTGCTGTCATTACAGGTGCTGTCACTCAAGATAATTACAATCAGAGCGTGACACACACACAAACGGTGGGGGTAGGGCATCTGTGAAAGCCAAGCAGTTTCAGTCTGTTGACAGGAGATGAGAATTCAAAAGCAAACAAAGCTCCAAATTGAAAGCAGGCCAGATCCAGTGCAAGGCAAAGATGAACAGACCAACTGAACTCGCTGTCTGTCTGCTGGAGCGGTGGGGTGGATATGGGGTGAGGTAGGGGGTACTATGCTAGGGGAGGGAGGTGGAGGGGCATTTAGGGAGCCTGATTGGCGGTGTGTGTGTATTCATGTGTGCATGTGCGACTGTGTGAGTGTCTTTCTTTCTCTCTCTCTCTGTGTGTCTGAGCGTTGTGCTGGAGCACTGACATGGTTTGGTAATGGGCGCTGTAACAACAAAGCCCGGCGAGAGGGGAGAACAGAACCATGTGGATTAACACCAGACAGCCCTGTGGGACACTACAGCACATAGTGCAGCGCCCAGCCCATCTAATCTAATAGACAGGGGTCAGGACGGACATACCGAGGGAGGGGAGGAGTGAGAGAACAGAGAGAAATTAAAGGAGTACTAATGGACGGTTGGAGGGATTACAGGGGCCAAGGCTGCTCGCTCTCCTGACTTGGCGGTCGGCTGTCCACATGCACTGTGTGTGTCTTACAATGTAATACAGCAATGACATTTTGAATTCACATTAAAAGCTCCAAGTCAGCTTGACATCAAGGGCTACATATAGCTCAACATGTAGATGTTCCTGTTGGAAACATGTAGACGCTTCATCAGAGCAGATTTCTTGGTGTGATATGAGCGAGAGATGAGGTCAAAGGAAGAAGAAAGAGAATGGTCTTTAGAGAGATACTGTAGAGACTAGAGGGAGACAGTGATTGGTTGTGGTGGACTATATGGATGTGGTGTAATATGTAGGGCTAAAGATAAGGTGATTTATTGCTGTACTGGGATACATTGAGGTACAGATAGGGTACAGTAGAGTATATATGGAGAAAGTGAGGTCTAGGCAGTGCTGATTGGTTGTTTGGCATTCAGATCAGGGAACTTGAGAGAAAGTGATTGGCTGTTAAAGAATGTAGTGACCTATGGGTAGAGAGATGGTGATAGGTTGGTTGGGACTGAGGCCAAGGTGACAGAGTGAAAGTGAATGGCTGTTGAAGGTTGATATGAAGTCTAGGCAGAGATGGTGAATGGTTGTGAGGGTTGCCGATGTGCCTGTCCGGTGTGCTGTACTGACTGCAGGTGCTCTCTCCTCCTGTTATCGTCACTGTCCAGCTTTAAACTAGCAGAGACAAGACACAGCTCACAACGTTACCTGCACTCAGGGAAGATGCCTCGGTCTGTGTTTATCCAACATTTCTGTTATTTTTCGTTTTTTAAACAACTAATTCCATTTAGTTCATTTTTTCTTCTTCTGTGAGCCCAATGCAGTTTCTCTAGAGAGAAATCAGATCAAGCCCACACTGTGCGATGTAGTAGATATTCAACATAGTTTAGCGCAGAAAACGTGGTAATTAAACTACTAAAATAGTGATTTTGTCAGACAGCATAGGCAGCAGCTCTGTAGAGATGAGATGAAGACTTGGAATGAAATATTAATTTCGTCATGTAAAACAAACGTAATATTTGATTAAAGTAATGTGAATAAATAATGGTTAATAAGCAGTAATGGACAGTCACTACCATCATAGGACTTTGATTGTTTTATTCAGTATTACAGAATTCAACCCACATAATGCATAGTGCATTTAATGTAAAAAAAATAAAAATAATAATATATATATATTTTTATAATTGTACCGAAACGTCCTCAAAAAGTACTAATTGCTCAGCACTAGTGTGTGTGCGCGCGCGCGGGACTGTGTACATCTGAGAGTGTGTGACTGTGTGCCATGTCTGAGTGACCATGTCTGTATGTGTATGTCTGCCAATGTTCTCGGGAGCATTTACATTGTGACCTGATGGGAATTCATTGTATTATTCTTTTGGACAAAATTCATATTCACAAATGTATATTTACAAAAACTCTACCAACAAAAAATTATCAAATGTGTGTATATCCCTTACATGCTGACCAGACCGTTGGCGTGCGTGCCGCCGCCATCGCACACATGTTGATTTTGTCCACCCACACCAGACGCGATCAGGACACGCAGGTTGAAATATCAAAACAAACTCTGAACCAACTATAATAATTTGGAGACACGTCAAAAAGCATTAAACATTTATGGCAATTTAGCTAGCTAGCTTGCTGTTGCTAGCTAATTTGTTCTGGGATAAACATTGGGTTGTTATTTTACCTTAAATGCACAAGGTCCTCTACTCAGAGTAAACAGAGTTTGTTTCCAGTAATCTCTCCTCGTTCAGGCTTCTTATTCTTCGGACTTCACATGGCAGTTGGCAACTAACTTCAAGGTGCATTACCACTACCGACTAGACTAGAGTGTGAACCTCAGTTCATATTTAAATCACCCACGTGGGTATATGCTCCTAAAAACCAATGAGGTAAGGCAGGACTTGCAGCGCGTCAAGCGTCACAAATAGAACCAAGTTATATTTTAGCGCCTGGCTACGCAGACGCTTGTTGACACGGTCGAGCAGTGTGGTCATCATGTTAAGGTCCTTGTGTAATGTTTTATTGTACCCCCTAGCCCAACAGTCCTTTGTATACACTTTATGAATACTTATGTATTTAACTTTGTATTGATTTATTATTGTTAATAAAAAAAAGAGCAACCTGAAGATATACTGGGGAGCAGGCAACAGGTCTTCATGTCTCCTTGTCACACTGCTCCCCTCTAGAATAGGAACAGCTCGGCCCCAGTCAATGGCTTTAGGCCTGTCAGACCCACTACCGGGCGGCAGCACTAAGCAAGTATAGACAGACACAACATCACCAGCTCTGTGGCCAACTCCGGAGAAATGCTCCTGCATGGTATTTGCTCTAGTCAGCTCAAAACCATCTCTCCTCAGCTGGCTCAGGTAATCATTGGACATTACTGAATCAATTTATCTTCCTCCGTGTAGACCCAAGAGAGCGGCTTCGAGCCAGGCTTACTGGTGTAAACAAATGACTAGAAACCAGTTTGTTTTGGACACAACTTCCTGGTTAAGGCAATTTCTCAAAAGAGAGATGTTGTTAACCAGTCCTAATCATACTTTATCCAGGCACTGGCAGTGTTCACGATAAAGTGTGCAGGGTCTTAGTAATAGTTCCTATGTTGTTAGACCACATCAGTCAGCCCACACTACTTTTCATACAGTATGCAAATATGCTGAATGGCTGAGTGACTGGGGGACTTCCAGAGTAAAGTTCACATACAAACAGCCATACAATTGCCTGGCTACCCAGACTAGTTGCTTCGGCCAAACAATACGCCACACCCACGGACGTTAGTTTGTTCTCCGCAATGAGTCTGAATCTGATTACTTCCCCGAAGATTTCTAGAACGCAAACACATTCTAATGGTTCTGATTGAGACTAGATATCGATGGGTTGGGCCAGAGCCAGAACACACATGGGTAAAGGGGTGTTTTGAAAATTCGGCATTGGCTTTGATACTCGGAAACATGGCTCTCTCGGGATACTCTGTCGGAGTCGGTAAAGCTAACAGGATTCTCAGTAGATCACGCAGACAGGAATAAATATCTCTCCGGGAAGCAGAAGGGAGGAGGGGGGTGTTTCATGATGAACGACTCATGGTTTAATTCTAGGAACATATAGGAACTCAAGTGCTTTTGTTCACCCGACCTAGAATACCTCACAATTAAATGCCGACCATATTATCTCCCAAGACAATTCTCCTCCCGTCTAATAGGCAGAAACTCAAACAGGAAGTGCCTGTGCTTCGTACTATTCATCGCTGGTCTGACAAATCGGAATCCACGCTTCAGGATTGTTTTGATCATGTGGACTGGGATATGTTCCGTATAGCTTGCGAAAATAATCTTGACGCAAACACGGATACAGTGACTGAGTTTATAAGGAAGTGTACAGGAGATGCTGTACCCTCTGTGATTATTAAAACCTACGCTAACCAGAAACCGTGGATAGATGGTAGCATTCGCACAAAACTGAAAGAGAAAACCACTGCATTTAACCACAGCAAGGCAACTGGTAATATGGTAACTGGTAACTGGTAAACAGTGTAGTTACTCACTCCACAACGCAAACAAACAAACAAGCTAAACATCAGTATAGAGACAAAGTGGAGTCGCAATTCAACGGCTCAGACGCGAGACGTACGTGGCAGGGACTACAGACAATCACAGACTACAAAAGGAAAACCAGCCACGTCGCCGAGACCAACGTCTTGCTTCCGGACAGGCTGAACACATTCTTGGCACGCTTTGAGGATAACAGAGTGCCACCGACGCAGCCCGCTACCAAGGACTGTGGGCTCTCCTTCTCCATGGCCGACGTGATTCCAGTGGGTCAGAAGTTTACATACACTAAGAAGAATGTGCCTTTAAACAGCTTGGAAAATTCCAGAAAATTATGTCATGGCTTTAGAAGCTTCTGATAGGCCAATTGACATCATTTGAGTCAATTGGAGGTATACCTGTGGATGTATTTCAAGGCCTACCCTCAAACTCAGTGCCACTTTGCTTGACATCATGGGAAAATCAAAAGAAATCAGCCAAGACCTCAGAAAAAAAAAATTGTAGACCTCCACAAACACCATGGGACCACGCAGCCGTCATACCACTCAGGAAGGAGACGCATTCTGTCTCCTAGAGATGAACGTACTTAGGTGCGAAAAGTGAAAATCAATCCCAGAACAGCAGCAAAGGACCTTGTGAAGTTGCTGGAGGAAACAGGTACAAAAAGTATCCACAGTAAAACGAGTCCTATATCGACATAACCTGAAAGGCCGCTCAGCAAGGAAGAAGCCACTGCTCCAAAACCACCATAAAAAAGCCAGACTACGGTTTGCAACTGCACATGGGGACAAAGATCGTACTTTTTTGAGAAATGTCCTCTGGTCGGATTAAACAAAAATATAACTGTTTGGCCATAATGATTGCTATGTTTGGAGGTAAAAGGGGAGGCTTGCAAGCTGAAGAGCACCATCCCAACCGTGAAGCACGGGGGGTGGCAGCATCATGTTGTGGGGGTGCTTTGCTGCAGGAGGGACTGGTGCACTTCACAAAATAGATGGCATCATGAGGAAAGAAATTATGTTGATATATTGAAGCAACATCTCAAGACATCAGTCAGGAAGTTAAAGCTTGGTCGCAAATGGGTCTTCCAAATGGACAATGACCCCAAGCATACTTCCAAAGTTGTGGCAAAATGGCTTAAGGACAACAAAGTCAAGGTATTGGAGTGGCCATCACAAAGCACTGACCTCAATCCTATAGAAGATTTGTGGGCAGAACTGAAAAAGCGTGTGCGAGAAAGAGGCCTTACAAACCTGACTCAGTTACACCAGCTCTGTCAGGAGGAATGGGCCAAAACTCATCCAACTTATTGTGGGAAGCTTGTGGAAGGCTACCCGAAATGTTTGAACCAAGTTAAACAATTTAAAGGCAATGCTACCAAATACTAATTGAATGTATGTAAACTTCTGACCCACTGGGAATGTGATGAAAGAAATAAAAGCTGAATAAATAATTCTCTCTACTATTATTCTGACATTTCCCATTCTTTAAATAAAGTGGTGATCCTAACTGACCTAAGACAGGGGATTTTTACTAGGATTAAATGTCAGGAATTGTGAAAAACTGAGTTGAAATGTATTTGGCTAAGGTGTATGTAAACTTCCGACTTCAACTGTATATACGGTTTTCTATTCTGTTCCGAGCTGACATCGCTCGTCCATATGTATATAGTCTTAATTCATTCCTACTTAGATTTGTGTGTATTGGGTATATGTTGTGTAATTTGTTAGATATTACTTGTGTAATGTGTATTACTTGTGTATGTGACCAATAAAATGTGATTTGATTAGAGATGATCCAATCGCTGATAACTTTGTTTTGTACAACACACATTGTTTTGACGTCACCACAAACGACTTCAACAATGGCAGTCTCGGACTGAAGTACACTATATATACAAAAGTATGTGAACACCCCTTCAAATTAGTGGATTCAGCTATTTCAGCCACACCCATTGCTGACAGGTGTAAAAATCTAACACACAGCCATGCAATCTCCATAGACAAACATTGGCAGGAAAATGGCCTTACTGAAGAGCTCAGTCAGTTTGTCAAATTTCCACCCTGCTAGAGCTGCCCGGCATTTTGTGTGAGTTTGTGTGGCAAGACTACTGTTTTTGTGAAGTGGAAATGTCTAGAAGCAACTACGGCTCAGTGGTAGCCACACAAACTCACAGACCGGGACCACCGAGTGCTGAAGCAGAACGTAAAATTCTACAGTGTTCCAAACTGCCTTTGGAAGCAACGTTAGCACAATAACTGTTTGTCAGGAGCTTTATGAAATGGGTTTCCATGGCCGAGCAGCCGCACACAAGCCTAAGATCACCATGCGCAATACCAACCGTCCAAGCTCACCGCCATTGGACTCTGGAGCAGTGGAAACGCTTTCTCTGGAATGATGAATCGCGCTTCACCATCTGGCAGTCCGACGGACAAATCTGGGTTTGGCAGATGGCAGGAGAACGCTACCTGCCCGATTGCATAGTGCCAACTGTTAAGTTTGGTGGAGGAGGAATAATGGTGTGCGGGCTGTTTTACATGGATCGGGCCAGGTCCCTTAGTTCCAATGAAAGGAAATCTTAACGCTACAGCATACAATGACATTCTAGATGATTCTTTGCTTCCAACTTTGTGGCCCTTTCCTGTTTCAGCATGACAATGCCAACGTGCACAAAGCGAGGTCCATACAAAAATGGTTTGTCGAGATCGGCGTGGAAGAACTTGACTGGCCTGCACAGAGCCCTGACCTCAACTCCATCAAACACCTTTGGGATGAATTGGAATGCCAACTGCGAGCCAGGCCTACTCGCCCAACATCAGTGCCCAACATCAGTGCTCGACCTCACTTACGCTCGTGGCTGAATGGAATCAAGACCCCTCAGCAATGTTCCAACATCTAGTGGAAAGCCTTCCCGGAAGAGTGGAGGCTGTTATAGCAGCAGGGGGGAGAGACAAACTCCATATTAATGCCCATGATTTTGGAAAGAGATGTTCGACGAGCAGGTGTCCACATACCTTTGGTGATTGTAGTGTAGGTAGCAAACAGAGCAGTGGAAGAATCCAGTTCGAATCGTCAGGCAAGCCACACACCGCAAGTCAGTTTGCGCAGGGAAGTGCGTGACTATATAGCAGCTGAATTAGTATCATCATCACTATGAATGTTCTGCTTATCTCACACCCTAGTGATGACAATCAGTCACGTACGCACTGTACATTTCACAAGACTATTGTCAATTAGCTATATTAAATTGGCAATTAGTAGGCTATTGGGCGTTTTGATGTCATCTGATAATAGTGACATAGCTCTTTCCCTTCAGTCTATGGATTGAATGGGACTGCAATCTATATACCCCACTAGGAAGGTTAAACATACCACCACACCAGTGGAGGTTGGTGGGAGGAGCTATATGAGGACAGGCTCAGTGTAATGGCTAGAATAGAATTAATGGAACGGAGTCAAATGTGGTTTCCATATGTTTGATACCGTTCCATTAATTCCATTCAAACCATTACAATGAGCCCGTCCTCCTATAGATCCTCCCACCAGCCTCCACTGCATCACACCATTCTAGAGGGGGGGCATTACATTGAACACTTATCTAGTCAGCCACATGTACCCTTTAAAAGGGCATTGTGTTTGGAGTTTTTACTCCAATAGATAGATAGATAGATAAAGTAGTGGCTGTTTAAGATTTAAAATGTCACCCGTGGTGTCTCACTCACCCATGACGGTCAGCAGCATCTTCCTGCTGCGGATGCCCGGGGCCTTCTTCACCTTGCACTGGTAGGTCCCAGTGTCGCTAGACTTCAGACCCGTCAGGTTGATGGAGGCGTCGCCATTCTTAGGGTCGGCTGAGTTGAAGTGGGCCCGCCCCTTCACTGCAGGGTAGTAGTCCTCATAGGCCCTGTCCCCAGAGTACAGGATCACCTGAAGGTGAAGAGGAGGGAGGGAGAGCGATGGGGAAGAGGGAGGGAGGGAGAGTGATGGGAGAGCCATGGGAAGGAGGGAGGGAGAGCCATGGGAAGGAGGGAGGGAGAGCCATGGGGAGGAGGGAGGGAGGCAAGGAGAGCGATGGGAGGGAGAGCCATGGGAAGGAGGGAGGGAGAGCCATGGGAAGGAGGGAGGGAGAGCCATGGGGAGGAGGGAGGGAGAGCCATGGGAAGGAGGGAGGGAGAGCCATGGGGAGGAGGGAGGGAGGCAAGGAGAGCGATGGGAGGGAGAGCCATGGGAAGGAGGGAGGGAGAGCCATGGGAAGGAGGGAGGGAGAGCCATGGGAAGGAGGGAGAGCCATTGGAAGGAGGGAGGGAGAGAGAAAAAAATCAAGGAAGAGAAAGAGAATTAGTGTGGCAGCTACATGTACAAGAGTTACAACTTTTCAGAAAATCAAGCCTGGAGAAATAATCCAAGCTGTTATTGAGAGAGTGCAAACGGGCACCTTGTCTTTGTTCACTAAAACAACCGATACTGAAGGAGAGTGAGTCAGTTTGTAACATTCTTATCTCCCTAACGACCTGCAGTGCCTGGCTCTGCCTTGTTTTCATTTTCCTTTCATTTCCATGCTGTGGGGTGAGGTACGGCATGGAACAAACAAAGCCCTACTGTGGAATCAAATCAACACCTGCTGTGTCAACACAGACCGAGAGAGAGCTATCCCCTGGGCTCAGCAACAGCCCCACCTTCCGGCATCTCCCCTACCCCCTCGTCTGTCTCTCCCCCTTCCATCAGACACAGAGCGACGAGAAGCCAGGAGATGGAGTCAAGGTGGAGCCAACGGACAACTAGCCGCACAGGAGAAGCATAGAGGCAGGGAAAACAAGGATTGGAAAGGATTCCAATTGAAATTCTCTCACACTGCAGGCAGACAAATTGCACATCGGTCTTCATTTTCCATGGAGATGGTTGGAGACAGGAGCTCATTGTGTGCCGTGATCCTCATCATACACACGTACTGACAACCCAGGCTGGAGAGGAGAAGAAAACAAATATAGACGAACAGAACAGAGGGCAGTGGGCTGGGAGGCAGCAAAAGAAGAGAAAAACAGAGAACCAGATGGACGGCGGCATGCGAGTTGTCTAGCAGCTCGGTTGGGGATCCTTGTGTAGAGCCCATGACTGCCAAGCCAAGGCTGTGTAGCTAGAAAACATCTTGAACATACTGTATTAGCCACTAAACCTGTAATGCATAACACCTGGATCCCAGGAAAGACACAGAGCCCTCAAACTAAAACTGGGATCAGAGCATCGGCAGTAAAAACAAACAAGATGAAAGGTGGAGGGGAGGAAATTAAATTGCCCGAGGCACTGAGGTAGAGACAGGCAACAAGCACTCAGTCTCACACTGACACACACACACGTACATACTGCATGTAGAGCTGGGCAATGTACTGCATTGATTACATTAATTAGAAAGTCATGTTTTAGTACAATGTTCCAAATGACTATCGCAAGAAAATACGATTTTGTTCTGTCTTTTTGGTCTCTTCCCCTTCGCTCCTTCTGCGCTGTGTGCACTGTGGACCTTCCCAATCACACAGACACCAGCCTCTCACCCTACCGCTCACAACAAAGACGAAAGATCACTTCTTCCTCTTTGACAAGCAGTTTCAACTCTCCATTTGAGGTTTGGCCCAATAGAAGAAAAAAAAAGAAGAAAATTGGTCATATGGTCATATGGACAAAAACTCTTAATTAGTTAGGGAGTAGCGGCGCGCTACTCCCGACAGTACCCAGTGAAATGTAAGGCGCCAAATTCAAAATCCAAAAGTTGAATTATTAAACATTCATCAATATACAAGTGTTGCATAGTCATCAAAAGCTCAGATTCTTGGCAATATCCCAGCGTTGTCAGATTTCAACAAGGCTTTACGGCAAAAGCACAACATTTGATTGTTTGAGGATAGCACCCCACATATTTTCCACATTAGCATAAATTCATATCCAGCGCGGGTCACACAAAACCCATATCAGAGCTAAAATAAATCCCTTACCTTTCGAAGAACTTCTGCTGAGGGTTTCCCAAGTGTCCAACGAAGACATCCAATGGTTCTTCTGTTAGAAAAAGTCATTTATTATATCCATAAATCTCAGTTTGGTTGGTGCATTATGGTCAGAAAATCCAACGTCGAATCGCCCATTGAACCGTGAAGAGAACGCGCTCAAATATACCTATCAACTTTTCCTAAACAAATCAAAGATCATTTATAATGCATCCTTAGCTATAGTTTTATGAATATTAGCGATAATATTTCACTCGGATGGTAACCTAAACGTTATAAAAGAAAATAAAGTGGGGCGCGCCCACGGTCTCGCGCCCGTGAAATGTTGTTGACTTCTGAGCTACCTTGACAATTTCCTCTTCCTAGCCGTTCTGCTCAGTGCTAGAGCTTCCAAACTCTGTATAAAGACTGTTGAAATCTAGTGGAAGCCATAGGTACTGCAATCCAGGAGCTGGATCCCATTAAAATCAATAGGGAGAGTATCAAACAGAGCAAAGGTCACACAAAAAAAGATTCCGGACAGAACTTTCTTGGGTTTTCACCTGCTATATCAGTTCTGTTACACTCACAGACATTATTTTAACACTTTTAGAAACTTCAGAGTGTTTCCTATCCAATAGTACTAATTATGTGCATATCCTATTTTCTGGGCCTGAGTGGCAGGCATTTTACTTTGGGCACGCCAGACTCTTCAAAACTGTCACCTCTGCTGCCGCTCCCCTAAGAAGTTAAGAGACATTATTTCACAGTAATAGACGAGAACTTAACCTTTCTAACAATACCGTTTTTATGTCTCATCTCCCAACAGAGCAGACCCTACTAAAACGAGAGTAGGGTAACTGAGGAAATCGTCTATTTACAGACAGATAAAAGCAAAGTTTGATAAGATACTGGCTATGCTTAGGCAAACTAATTTTAAGAGTGGGCAGAATATTTTGTTGTTATTCAATAAAAACAGAAACTTTAGTAAGGGGGCGTTTTGCCCCACTATCTGCAAAACATCCTCTATGGGGAAAAATGCCCCCCTGAATATTAGTGTGTTAAAATACATTTATCCGTGCCATTTTGGCATTTTATTTTAATTGACTCTTAAAAGCTAGTCTAGGTATCTTATTTTAATAAATAAAATATCGGAAACAAAATGACATTGCACATCTCACTATTAGTGCTGAGCGATTTTCTGACATTGGTTCAATTATTTGAATTTCATTTTGTTCAGTTTTTCTTGTGAGCTCGATGTACAGTTTCTGTCAAGATAAATCAGATGAAGCCTGAACAGCGCGATGTAGCGGGAGTAGTCGTTTTTCCTACAGGCCAATATTCTACATAGTTTAGCACAGAAAATGTGGTAATTAACTACATTGACCATAACCCATTGCACGCCCGCATAAACTTGTCCGGTCTGTGCGGAGCAGACACGGAGACTGAGAGAATAGAAGCCGCAACCGAGGAGGATAGAAAGCAGTTGCTACGCAAGCCTGAAAACACCTGATCTAAGTGATCGATAGTTTGTATTCATAAAAGTATGCCTTATTTACTTTGAAGAACTACTAAAATAGTGATTTTGTCAAGACAGCATAGGCAGCAGCTCTTTACAGATGAGATGACTTGCAATGAAAGTCAAATAAAATACTTTTATTAAAGTAAAGGTGAATAAATGATGGTTAATAAGTGATAAGCAGTAATGGGCAGTCACTACCAAAGTCCCATGACTTTGTTAATGGGACTTTGATTAATTGTTTTATTCAGTGATACAGCATTCAACTCACATAATGCATAGTGCATTTAAAGTCTACATTTTTTTTTTTAAACAAATCTGTGATAATTTATTTATATAATTGAACTGAAACGACCCCCACCCCCAAAAAGAAATGTATTTAATTAGGCAAGTCAGTTAAGAACAAATCCTTATTTACAATGACTGCCTACACCGGCCAAACCCAGATGATGCTGGGCCAATTGTGCACCGCCCTATGGGACTCCCACTCACAGCCGGTTGTGATACAGCCTGGACTCTAACCAGGGTGTCTGTAGTGATGCCTCAAGTGCCTTAGACCGCTGGGCCACTTGGGAGCCCAATCGCTCAGCACTAGTCACTATTAATATCCTCACTATAAAATATGGTTTTTAATTTAGTCCTTCCTGTCCAAATCATCCTAAAGAATCAGATTTTTTTTTATACTTAGATGATTTGGACATGATTTGGAATATGCTAATATAGGTACCATTGACTTGCATTGATTTTGCCACAAGCATACTCACTGAAAACTATACTTTATTTAAAAAAAATGCTCTGAGCATCTATCTTTAGGATCACAAAAATATAACTGTTTGGCCCCAATGACCATCGTTATGTTTGGAGAAAAAAGGTGGATGCTTGCAAGCTGAAGAACACCATCCCAACCGTGAATCACGGGGGTGGCAGCATCATGTTGTGGGGGTGCTTTGCTGCAGGAGGGAACAATGTTGTGGGGGTGCTTTGCTGCAGGAGGGACTGGTGCACTTCACAAAATAGATGGCATTATGAGGAAGGAAAATGATGTGGATATATTGAAGCAACATCTCAAGACATCAGTCAGGAAGTTAAAGCTTGGTCGCAAATGGGTCTTCCAAATGGACAACGACCCCAAGCATACTTCCAAAGTTGTGGCAAAATGTCTTAAGGACAACAAAGTCAAGGTATTGGAGTGTCCATCACAAAGCCCTGACCTCAAACCCAAGTTAAACAATTTAAAGGCAATGCTACCATTGTGTATGTAAGCTTCTGACCCACTGGGAATGTGATGAAAGAAATAACAGCTGAAATAAATAATTATCTCTATTATTATTCTGACATTTCACATTCTTAAAATAAAGTGGTGATCCTAACTGACCTAAAACAGGGGATTTTTACTAGGATTAAATGTCAGGAATTGTGAAAAACTGAGTTTAAATGTATTAGGCTAAAGTGTATATAAACTTCTGACTTCAACTGTACATAACAGTTTATAGATGTAATTTCATTAAATTATATAACTTCTTCTAAAATTAGAAAATATTAGGTAAATGTACCTCAAAATTGATTTGTTGGAGTGACTTAAAAAGGTTGCGATGAGACATGACATGTTTTGTTGAGGACATGACATGTTTTGTTGAGGACATGACATGTTTTGTTGAGGACATGACATGTTTTGTTGACTAGTGGCATTCAGGGAAAGTGATACTTTCTTTTTTTGACAAACTGGTATCTGTGAGAATTACAGGGGGAATTTAACCCCAAGCCAATGAACAGGAAAACGAATGCCCTGTTTGTCGCACGCGGCATTGTGGTACCACGTAGGCCTACCGCGAGCAGCATTTTAGCCATAGACGTATGTGCTAGCTGTTCAGTCTCTGTTTTATAAACGTGCAATGAGAAAAAAAATCCACATTCATAAGAAATTGGCAACTTGTTCTCATTCTGAGAAATAAGTATAATTTCTATTCTGGTAGGCCACTTGAACAATATCTAAAACAAGGTGAACAAGCTGCTGTTTAAACAGTTGGAGACGGTCAGGAGGATCAGGAACAGTTCAACTGTTCTACCTTGTTAGCAAGCAAATAGATCCAAGTTGGCTAGACTTTAACTTCTTAGGGAGCGGCTGCATAGGTGACGGTTTTGGAGAGTCTGGCGTGCCCAAAGTAAAATGCATGCCACTCAGGCCCAGAAAATAGGATATGCACATAATTAGTACTATTGGTTAGGAAACACTGAAGTTTCTAAGGGTGTTAAAATAATGTATGTGAGTATAACAGAATTGATATAGCAGGCAAAAACCCGAGGAAAATCCATCCGGATTTGCAGTTTTTTTTGTAAATGAGCATCTTCTCCATTGTGCTTATTGCATACAACTTTATGTAGGACTGAGACTGCAGTACCTATGGCTTCCACTAGATGTCAACAGTCTATATACAAAGTCTGGGAATTCTAGGAGTGACCAGAACAGATAGGAACAGGAAATTGTCAGGCGACCACTTTTGTAAACAAGGTTTGACGCGCGCGAGATTGTGAACGAGCACCACTTTATTTTTCTTTCCTATCGTTCACGTTATCGTCCGGTTGAAATATTACAGCAAATATACCCAAAAGGATACATTAAAAATGATGTTTGATTTGTTTGTAGAAAGTGTATATGTATAATTTGAACGTGTTCTCTTCACGGTTCAATGGGCGACTCAACGGTGGATTTTATGATCATAACGCGCCAACCAAACTGAGATTTATGGATATAATAAATTACTTTTTCTAACAAAAGAAGCATGGATTGTCTTCGTTGGACACTTGGGAAGCCCTCAGCAGAAGTTCATCAAAGGTAAGCGATTTTATGCGTTTTGTGAGACACGTGTTGGGTTATGGATTTATGCTAATGCATAAATATTAGAGGTGCTACCCTCAAACAATCAAATGTTGTGCTTTAGCCGTAAAGCCTTTTTGAAGTCTGTCAACACTGTGATATTGCCAAGAATCAGAGCTTTTGATGACTATGCAACACTTGTATATTGATGAATGTTTAATAATTAAACTTTTGGATTTTGAATTTGGCGCCTTGCATTTCACCGGGTAGTGTCGGGAGCTAGTGCGCCGCTACTCCCTAAGTAGTTAAAGAAAATAGTAAAAAGTGCAGAAGTGAAAATACCTCTATTACACTTACAACAGCTGTAGCAGCAGCAGTAGGAATGAGACAAATGTTAGGTTATTTACATGGGGCAATTTAAAGATTAAGTCATCATCATGTGTGAGGGGAGGGGCTAATTTGAGGCAAACAGGGAGTGGCGTCACCTGTGTACATTCAATTTACCTGTCGTTCTTACTCCGGCAACAGTGTTGTTGTGTCTTTGGTAAAGACAGATTTTCTCCTGACTCAGCCATGCCTCTATAGTCAGTTTCAGAAAAGTACCTCCACTCCAAATGTATTCTCAAGGTTAAACCTGAACCACTACACTTGGACTTTCTTTAGTAAACAAAGCTCTAGTGCTTTCAAGGACACAAACATTTTTATCAGCCCACCAGGAATTTGAAGCAGCTATATAGCGTTCTATTCTCCCAACTACTCTCAAGACAAAAGCACTATAGGCAACTACCATTCATGAATTTGTATCATGATTGTAGTCACCCTGCTTCCAGCCTATCTGCAGTGTATTCCTGTGATGAGAGCCAAATGCTAATGAACTATTACAGTAGGCATGCAAGCAGTGCATTAGCTATGCTTCACTGGCTCCATAAAGCCTGTAGGACAATGCTTAACCAACAGATCACGATTCCCAAACCTTTAAATAGAGTATCTGATGTAAGCAGCGCATTGTTTTTTGCTACTTTATGAACACAAAAATGTACGTTTGACTGTGCAGTAAATAGACTAACAGTAGTTTGTCATAGGGGGCGGTCCGTTGAGTAAACATCCAATGAGAACTGACGTTATTAGAGGTCTGTCTGTTCTGATACTGTCAGTTGTCCTTATAGTATTACTAGGGTAACAGTGAGTATAACCCTCTCTATGTGAAGGGTCTCAGATGGTCGGATCATCCTCCTGGTCATCCTAAGCCCTCTCACCTAGGACTCCATATCAGTTATGGGGAACAGTTAAGTGCCACCCTCCTCCTTCCCTCTTCTCCAGTCTTCCTTTTCACACTCCTCTGCCACATCTCAACCACCCCCTCTCCTCTCCTCTGCTCTGCTCCATCCCCTTCTCTCCTTTCGTCAGCTATCCCATCCTCTTCTCCTTTCTCCCTCTCCTAGAAGAGTAGATCAGTACTGCACATCCAGTAGTCCAGTGTAGCCCTGGTCTACCAGCACTAATCCTACTGGGCACTGTCACACACACTAAGCCAGCCCTGCAGCCAGTGGACTTATTAACAGGCCACTAATTGCTGATAATACACATGACATCACCCCAACAGGGCACAAGGAGGCTGTGTGTGTATGCACTGAGTGCCCCTCTGATTGGTCAATTAATATCTACCCGCTCAGAGGAAGATAGAAACTTGGTCGTTGTGAATGAAGGAATGGTTTGGTGAGATTGTGGCGGGAGACCACAACATGATGTCTACAGCTGAATGTTGCCTAGCTAGAGAGGAGGGAAACCACAACATGTCTACAGCTGAATGTAGCCTAGCTAGAGAGGGGGAGGGCGACCACAATGAGAAAATCACCCATACAGGATTCTACAGTTACATGTATATCCACATGAGCACGCCAAACATGGGATAACAATGATGGCTCTATTATAATACGTTTTTTTTCTTTTTTTATCTGCCACTTCCACCCCCACCAATTAATTATTGGTGGTTCCCATTCTAAATAAAATGAAGTAGGTCAAAAATAAAAACAGGGGAGGGGTCTCTTGAGGCACTGCTCCCCAGTTTAGCATAGACAATAGAGGGAGAGGAGAGAGCAGGGCAGGTGTTGGAGCCTTGGCTGGGCTGAGTGGACTGAAGTGGGAGGCAGGGATGGAGGGAGAGAAGAATGGGGTGAGGAACAGCTAAGGAAGGGCTCCTACTGACCCACTTCTAACCCTGGTCAAAAAACGGAGGCCCTGGGGGACAAAGAGGGAGTGCATCGAGGATGTCATCCCCACAGTGACTGTATGTACATACCCCAACCAGAAGCCATGGATTACAGTCAACATTCACACTGAGCTAAAGGGTAGAGCTGCCGCTTTCAAGGAGCGGGACTCTAACCCCGAAGCTTATAAGAAATCCCGCTATGCCCTCTGACTAACCATCAAACAGGCAGTGTCAATACAGCACTAAGATCAAAATCGTACTACACCGGCTCCGACGCTCGTCGAATGTGGCAGGGCTTGCAAACTATTACAGACTACAAAGGGAAGCACAGCCGAGAGCTTCCCAGTGACACAAGCCTACCAGACGAGCTAAATAACTTCTATGCTCGCTTCGAGGCAAGTAACATGAGAGCATCAGCTGTTCCGGACGACTGTGTGATCACACTCTCCGCAGCCGATGTGAGTAAGGCCACTGGGCCAGACGGATTACCAGGACGTGTACTCCGAGCATGCGCTGACCAACTGGCAACCACCATAGTGTTCTTGGACACAGTGACTAAGGTAACCTGCCTAAACGACTACCGACCCGTAGCACTCACTTCTGTAGTCATGAAACGCTTTGTAAGGCCGGTCATGGCTCACATCAACACCATTATCCCAGAAACCCTAGACTAGAGGTCTACCGATTAATTGGCATGGCCGATTAATTATGGCCGATTTCAAGTTTTCATAACAATAATCGGTGCCGATTATGTCCGATTACATTGCAATCCACGAGGAGACTGCGTGGCAGGCTGACCACCTGTTACGCGAGTGCAGCAAGGAGCCAAGGTAAGTTGCTAGCTAGCATTAAACTTATCTTTTAAAAAACAATCAATATTAACATAATCACTAGTTAACTACACATGGTTGTCCTGTGTTGCATATAATCAATGCAGTGCCTGTTAATTTATCATCGACTCACAGCCTACTTCGCCAAACGGGAGATGATTTTAAAAAAGGACATTCACATCAGGGTATATGCAGAAGTTTGGGCCGCCTGGCTCGTTGCGAACTGTGTGAAGACCATTTCTTTCTAACAAAGGCCGTAATTAATTTGTCAGAATTGTACATAATTATGAGATAACAGTGAAGGTTGTGCAATGTAACAGCAATATTTAGACTTAGGGTTGCCACCCACTCAATAAAATACGGAAAGGTTCCGTATTTCACTGAAAGAAAAAACGGTTTTGGATTTGACCATATTAATGACCTAAGGTTGGTATTTCTGTGTGTTTATTATATTAAGTCTATGATTTGATAGAGTAGTCTGAGTGGTGGTAGGTAGCAGCAGGCTCGTAAGCATTCATTCAAACAGCAATTTCCTGCGATTGCCAGCAGTTCTTCGCAATGCTTGAAGCACAGCGCTGTTTATGACTTCAAGCCTATCAACTCCCGAGATTAGGCTGGCAATACTAGTGCCTATAAGAACATCCAATAGTCAAAAGGTATTTAAATAAAAACAGTATAGAGAGAAATAGTCCTATAATAACTACAACCTTAAACTTCTTAACTGGGAATATTGAAGACTCCTGTTAAAAGGAACCACCAGCTTTCATATGTTCTCATGTTCTGAACAAGGAACTTAAACGTTAGCTTTTTTACATGGCACATATTACACTTTCACTTTCTTCTCCAACACTGTGTTTTTGCATTATTTAAACCAAATTGAACATGTTTCATCATATATTTGAGACTAAATTTATTTTATGTAGTATATTAAAGTTAAATAAAAGTGTTCAGTATTGTTGTAATTGTCATTATTACATATATATATATACATATATATATACACATATACACACACACACACACACACACACGTGTACACACACACACACACACACACGACAAAACCTATTCCCCCTCAGGAGACTGAAAAGATTTAGCATGGGTCCTCAGATCCTTTTACAGCTGCACCAGAGAGCATCCTGACGGGTTGCATCACTGCCTGGTATGGCAACTGCTCGGCCTCCAACCGCTAGGGATCCATCACGACTAGTCTGCCGACGTAATCGTCCGAGGGGGTTTCAAACTCTTCCATTGCGACGTCCCCAAGACCCATCTGCTAGCCCCGACCTGCTAGCTGTCTGAATCGCCGTGCCTCCAGCTCGCCTAGCTACTCACTGGACCCTATGATCACTCTGCTACACATGCCTCTCCCTAATGTCAATATGCCTTGTCTATTGCTGTTTTGATTAGTGATTTTTGTCTTATTTCACTGTAGAGCCTCCAAAAGGTGCCTCTAGAGACAAAACTTCTCTCATCACTCAATGCCTAGGCTTACCTCCACTGTACTCACATCTTACCATACCCTTGTCTGTACATTACGCCTTGAATCTATTCATCCACGCTCAGAAATCTGCTCCTTTTCCTCTTTGTTCCGAACGCACTAGACGACCAGTTCTTTTAGCCTTTAGCCGTACTCTAATCCTACTCCTCCTCTGTTCCTCTGGTGATGTAGAGGTTAACCCAGGCCCTGCAGCCCCCAGCATCACTCCCATTCCCCAGGCGCTCTCATATGTTGACTTCTGTAAATGTAAAAGCCTTGGTTTCATGCATGTTAACATTAGAAGCCAGCTGCCTAAGTTTGCTTTATTCACTGCTTTAGCACACTCCGCCAACGCAGATGTCCTAGCCGTGTCTGAATCCTGGCTTAGGAAGGCCACCAAAAATCCTGACATTTCCATCCCTAACTATAACATTTTCTGACAAGATAGAACTGCCAAAAGGGGCGGAGTTGCAATCTACTGCAGAGATAGCCTGCAGAGTTCTGTCATACTATCCAGGTCTGTGCCCAAACAATTCGAACTTCTATTTTTAAAAATCCACCTTTCCAGAAAGTCTCTCACTGTTGCCACTTGTTATAGACACCCTTCAGCCCCCAACTGTGCCCTGGACACCATATGCGAATTGATCTCCCCCTATCTATCTTCAGAGTTTGTACTGTTAAGTGACCTAAACTGGGACATGCTTAACAACTAGATGCCCTCAAACTCACACAAATTATCAAGGAACCTACCAGGTACAATCCAAAATCCGTAACCATGGGCACCTTCTTAGATATTATCATGACTAAATTGCCCTCTAAATACACCTCTGCTGTCTTCAACCAGGATCTCAGCAATCACTGCCTCATTGCCTGCGTGCGTAATGGGTCCACGGTCAAACGACCACCCCTCATCACTGTCAAACACTCCCTAAAACACTTCAGCGAGCAGGCCTTTCTAATTGACCTGCCCCCGGGTATCCTGGAAGGATATTGATCTCATCCTGTTAGTAGAGGATGCCTGGTTGCTCTTCAAAAGTGCTTTCCTCACCATCTTAACTTCTTAGGGAGCGACTCCCGAGGTGACGGTTTTGGAGAGTCTGGCGTGCCCAAAGTAAAATGCCTCCCACTCAGGCCCAGAAAATAGGATATGCACATAATTAGTACTATTGGATAGGAAACACTGAAGTTTCTAAGAGTGTTAAAATATTGTCTGTGAATATAACAGAATGGATATAGCAGGCGAAAACCCGAGGAATTTATGTCCTGGAAAAAGTGTATTTGACACATTGCCTCATTTTGAACCCCTCCCCTATTGAAAATGACCATATATGGGAGTAAGATTGCAGTACCTATTGCTTCCACTGGATGTCAACAGTCTCTAGACAGTGTTTGATGATGTTTAGTTGCTCTGGATGGTAATAGAAGAAGAATTTCGAAGTGGTCATCGGATGTAAACAGAAGAGGATGCGCGTTCACGGTTCAATGGGCGAGTGGACGCTCTATTTTATGAACATAATGCGCCAACCAAACAGAGATTCATGGATATAATAAATGACTTTTTATAACAAAAGAACTATTGGATGTCTTCGTTGGACACTTGGGAAGCCCTCAGCAGAAGTTCTTCAAAAGGTAAGGGATTTGTTTTCGCTGTGAAATGTGTTTTGTGTGAACCGCGATGGTTTATGAATTTATGCTAATGGAAGATATTAGAGGTGCTACCCTCAAACAATCAAATGTAGTGCTTTCGCCGTAAAGTCAAAGTCAAAGTCAAAGTCACCATTATTAGTCAGTTGTACAAACCAAATGCCTTCAACCGAAATGTGTCTTCCTCGTGATTTAACCCAACCCTCTGAATCAGAGAGGTGCGGGGCTGCCTTAATCGACTTTCCACGCCTTGGCGCCCGGGAACAGTGGGTTAACTGCCTTGTTCAGGGGCAGAACGACAGATTTTTCTTTCCTTGTCAGCTCAGGGATTCGAACTTGCAACCCTCCGGTTACAAGTCCAACGCTCTAACCACTAGGCTACCTGCCACCCCTCACAAAAGCCTTTGTGAATTCTGACAACGCTGTGATATTGCCAAGAAGCAGAGCTTTTGATGACTATGCAACACTATATTGATGAATGTTTAATAATTCAACTTTTGGATTGTGAATTTGGCGCCTTGCATTTCACCGGGTAGCTAGCGCCCCACCACTCCCTAAGTAGTTAAATAAGCATGCCCCATTCAAAAAATGTAGAACTAAGAACAGATACAGCCCTTGGTTCACCCCAGACTTGACTGCCCTTGACCAGCACAAAAACATACTGTGGCGTTCTGCATTAGCATCAAATAGCCCCCCCCGATATGCAACTTTTCAGGGAAGTCAGGAACCAATATACTCAGTAAGTTAGGAAAGCTAAGGCTAGCTTTATCAAACAGAAATTTGCTTCCTGTATTCCAAAAGGTTTTGGGACACTAAAGTCCATGGAGAATAAGAGCACCTCCTCCCAGCTGCCCACTGCATCACCGATAAATCTACGATATTCGATAACTTCAATAAGCATTTTTCTAAGGCTGGCCATGCTTTCCACAAGGCTACCCCTACCCCGGCAAACATCTCAGCACCCCTGCAGCAACTTGCCAAGCCCCCGCTTCTCCTTCACCCAAATAGCTGATGTTCTGAAAGAGCTGCAAAATCTGAATCCCTACAAATCAGCTGGGCTAGACAATCTGGACCCTCTCTTTCTAAAAGTATCCCCCAAAATTGTTGCAACCCCTATTACTAGCATATTCAAACGGGATCGATTTTGACAACATCCGGTGAAATGCAGAGCGCCAAATTCAAATGACAAAAATAGTCATTTTAAAAGTGTTGCACACCATTCAAAAGCTTAGAATATTGTTAATCTAACAGCGTTGTCAGATTCCGAAAAGGCTTTACGCCGAAAGCAGAACATTTGATTGTCTGAAGACAGCGCCCCGCATATTTTCTGCATTAGCATAATAACATAACCAGCACGGGTGTCACAAAACTCATAAAAAGCGATAAAATAAATCGCTTACCTTTGAAGATCTTCATCTGATGGCAATCCTAAAAGTCCCAGCTACACAATAAAAGGTCCTTTTGTTTGATTAAGTCCCTCTTTAGATCCATAAAGCTCCGTTTGGTTGGCGCGTTTTGTTCAGTAATCTACCTGCTCAAAGGCGTTCATCCACGCAGACAAACAATATCCCAAAAGTACCGGTAAAGTTCGTTGAAACAAGTCAGAGTTTCTAATCAATACTTAGATACCCTAATATGAATATAAATGATAATATTTCAGACGGAATATAGACTGTTGAATAGAAAAGAAAAAGAGCACGCTCACTGTTTTTGTGCGTAATCCATAACAGTACACTTCACTAGACCTCAGGAAGAAGGTTATTCAAGATCCTTGGTTATTCAAGATTGGTTATTCCTTGGTTATTCAAGATAAAAGCATGAAACCCTTTCTAAAGACTGTTGACATCTAGTGGAAGCCATAAGAACTGCAATCTGGGAGCTAAAATACCCTGCTTTGAATAGCATGCCAGTTGAAAACAGTGTAACATGACAGATTGGCTGGCTCTCACTACATATCCGTCACCAAATCCACTGGCTCCAGGTCATCTATAAGTCTTTGCCAGGCAAAGCCCAGCCTTATCGCAGCTCACTGGTCACCATAGCAACACCCACCCGTAGCACGCACTCCAGCAGGTATATTGCACCGGCCATCCCCAAAGCCAACACTGGCCGCCTTTCCTTCCAGTTCTCTGCTGCCAATGACTGGAACCAATTGCAAAAATCTCTGAAGCTGGAGTCTTCAATCTCCCTCTTTAACTTTAAGCATCAGCTGTCAATCTGTAAATAGCACACCTAACTACCTCATCCCCATATTATTACCTACCCTCTTGCCCCCCAGTATCTCTACTTGCACATCATCTGCACATCTATCACTCTAGTATTAATGCTAAATTGCTATTATTTCGCCTATGGCCTATTTATTGACTACCTCCCTACTCTTCTACATTTGCACACACTGTAAATAGATTTTTTGCTATTTTCATTTTCTATTGTGTTATTGACTGTACGTTTGTTTATGTGTAACTCTGTGTTGTTGTTTTTGTCGCACTGCTTTGCTTCATCTTGGCCAGGTCGTAGTTGTAATGAGAACTTGTTCTCAACTGGCCTACCTAGTTAAATAAAGGTTAAATAAAAAATGTAAAATAAACATAGCCCCCCTATTGTTATTTACAGCTGCTCTTTAATTATTTGTTATTCTTAGCTCTTACTTTTTTTTTTGTATTTTCTTAAAACTGCATTGTTGGTTAACTACTTACGGAGTGGTGGGGCGCCACTCCCGACACTACCCGGTGAAATGTGAGGCGCCAAATTCAAAATCCAAAAGTTGGAATTATTAAACATTCATCAATATACAAGTGTTGCATAGTCATCAAAAGCTCTGATTCTTGGCAATATCACAGCGGTCAGATTTTAAAAAGGCTTCACGGCGAAAGCACAACATTTGATTGTTTGAGGGTAGCACCTCTAATATTTAAGCATTAGCATAAATCCATAGCCCAACACGGGTCTCAAACACATAAAATCGCTAATATAAAATCCATTACCTTTCGAGGAACTTCTGCTGAGGGCTTCCCAAGTGTCCAACGAAGACAATCCATGCTTCTTTTGTTAGAAAAAGTCAATTATATCCATAAATCTCAGTTTGGTTGGCGCGTTATGATCATAAAATACAGCGTCCACTCGCCCATTGAACCGCGAAGAGAACGCGTTCAACCTATACCTATACACTTGTCCAAGAACAATCAAACATCATTGATAATGTATCCTTACTATAATTTTTCAACTGGATTATAAACTGGACGATAGGAAAGGAAAAAAACACAGCGCGCGCGAGCCCGTGAACGCCCATCCTCTTCTGTTTACATCCGATGACTAGTTCGAAATTCTTCTTCTATTACCATCCAGAGCAACTAAACATCACCAAACACTGTCTAGAGACTGTTGACATCCAGTGGAAGCAATAGGTACTGCAATCTTATATATATGCTATATATAGATTGCTATATATGCAATCCCATATATAGCTGTTTTCAATAGGGAGGGGTTCAAAATGAGGCAATGTGTCAAAAACACTTTTTCTAGGACAGAAATTCCTCTGGTTTTCGCCTGCTATATCAGTTCTGTTATACTCACAGACAATATTTTAACACTCTTAGAAACTTCAGTGTTTCCTATCCAATAGTACTAATTATGTGCATATCCTAGTTTCTGGGCCTAGTGGCAGGCCTTTTACTTTGGGCACGCCAGACTCTCCAAAACCGACACAGCTAAGAAGTTAATCAGCATTTCACTGTAAGGTCTACACCTGTTGTATTTGGCACATGTGACAAATACAATTTGATTTGAAAGAGATGCAGAGGCATCACAAGTGGAGGAGGGAATGGAGAAGTACAGGAGATACTGTATCCATCTCTAGGCTTCTAGCTACATGAAAGAGTGAGATGCCACACACACACTCAAACCCATGTGGGAAATTTTAGAGCTTTAAAAAGATGGAACAAGCAAAAACATTAACTTCTATTTTTATAGTCATGTTTGGGGGTTGTGTGGGAGAGAACTGCTTAACAAAAGGGGAAAAAACCTGACTTTTTACTTCTCAAATGGCAGGTACTGTATCAAAGCAGACAGACTTTTAAGCATGGCTCTATCTTTGCCTCTGGTTAACCAGTTCAGGTTGCTGCTTCTGACATAACACTAAGACTGGCATAACACTTCTGTTGTAACAATGGATAACATTGACTCGTTCTGACAGAACATGACTTCTGACATACCAGAGCAGGAAAAACCCCAAAAACGTTTTCATGGATAAAAAAAAACACCTACAAATGACTTGGAGGGACCACATTAAAACACACACTCACCACTTTATCCTCTTTCTGGTTGTCGGAGGCCAGCAGGCTCCATTCGATGTCCAGGGGGCCAGAGTCCTCGGGGGCCAGAGAGAACTGGCAGTCCAGCTTGACACTCTCACTGCTGGCCTTCTCTATGGACGTGGGCCCCTGAGACGTAATCTCCAGGCCATGGGCTACACCTGGACACACAGAGGGAGGAGAAAAAGAGATGAAGTCCACTAGCCTAATAGCGCACACTGATTGCATAGCATTCCCTTCATGAGCACCTAGGGGCTACGCATAGAATTAGAATGTCTAATTCTAAGTCCAATGTTATTTCTAAAATTAAAATCAAGATTTCATCTGACAGTGCCTCTGTTCACACTGGTAAATTAGCTAGATGAGATGTCAGTTAAGGTTTTAAACAGTGTTTTGGTTAAACGGGAGTATGGAGGCAGCATTTCAAATCTTTGAAATAGAGCCTTCATAAAATTACACGTTTTTAGGAGGTCAAGTACTACACATCTGTAAAATGTGAACCACACAGGAAAGAACAGGACTTTAACAAAGCAGAAAGAATAGGTTGACACGTAAAAAACTGACACTGTAGCTCTGCTCATCATCCAACTGGAGCATCATTTTCTCAAGAAGTTATTCTTAGAATGAATAAACATAATTTCCTTGTGACATCAACGGAGCTAAAGATTCTCTCCATTCAATTCAATAAGAGCATTAAGCCTCAGCATGGAACTACAGTCCATAGAGAATGGAGTTGTCACATGCTGCCGCCACAGAAAAATCCTTTTGACAGTCAGTCGCCTTGCCGTCAAAGAAAAATTCTGCTTTTTAAAAAAATGTTTAACTAGGCTGCCAGGCTATATCCCCTCGATGTAGCGTTGTACGCCGAGGCAAGTGTTCAAAATCCTCTGACTGCTATTTGTGTAAAATGCAATACCACTGAAGTGATCTATACGGTTTACTACAGCCTGGTTGTACCAACACATGAAAATCCATGAAAGCCAAGATGAAACGATCTGAATTATTTGGAACGAAATGAAAAAGCATACATACAGTGGGTGCACACACACACACACGAGAGAGACCAGAGCCTGGGTTGAAACTGCATTCTGTAATCTAAAGTAAGCAGGGGCTGGAGCAGGTTGGCCATGTGGGCAGTTCTCAGACCCAGTGTGAGCTACATCAAAAGCACCCCTCTGCTGCATGTTCTGCCAGACCAATATTTAAAAGTAATCTGCCCTTGTGTGTAACTTGATGGTGTGGGCCTATCGTACTAGGGGTAGGCTTGGGCGATATACCGTTTATACCGTATAACGGGGTATTTTGAAATACAGACTGCATGATTTTCAATACTGTTTAAAAAAGTATAATTTGGGGGGGCAGCGTTCTATGCCACTGCTTATAACTATAAGAAGTCTAAGATGTGACAAATAAATGACATCCAGCTCAGGACTACAGCTTTGCATTTGGTCTCTTAAGTTGCTATCTAAGCGGCTAGATGTCAAGATCAAGCTTCTTGGTTACAGCAGAAACATTCTAGCCTGAGTACCAGTCTCTTTAGCTAACATTCCACTCCTTGTCATTGCCAGGGACTGGCCTTTCTGCTATCTTCAAATATGAACATTATCATTAATGAGGTGGCGGAGAACAGAGATGATCCTGATTCGATAAGCCTCACAGCTATCCTCCAATCACAACGATTATCCAAATATTGGATCTATCACTTTTTTTTCTCTCCAGAGAGGTATCGGGTTGCTAAGCAACAGTTTGTTTTCCCAGAAGAAACCAGTCTGTCAAAAGTTGCTGGCTCACATATAAATCCTCAAACTAAATACATACTGCAATTCCAAATCACGAAACCACTTTGCTTTGATTTTAAGCCTCAAAATACAACAACTTTCCTTGCTAACAGCAACATTTTTATTTTTGACTTTGTTATAATTCTAGTTCTATTTGAGGCTCCACATGGAAAATGTTATTTCCAACAACCAATGGCTCAAAGTCATCTGTTCTCCCCTCATTTGTCTGTTCAGTCTGTAGTGTGGATGGATATTCTATATGTTGCAATTGTTTCTCCACCCTAGACAGCCAGGGGATATCCTATAACATACACAAGCTCCCCAATTATACACCAATATAAAACGCAACATGTAAAGTGTTGGTCCCATGTTTCTTGAGATGAAATAAAATATCCCAGAAATGTTCGATACGCACAAAAAGCTTATTGCCCTCAAATTGTGCACACATTTGTTTACATCCATGTTAGTGAGCATTTCTCCTTTGCCAAGACAATCCATCCACATGAAACGTGAGGCATATCAAGGAGCTGATTAAATAGCATGATCATTACACAGGTGCACCTTGTGCTGGGGACAATAAAAGGCCTCTCCAAAGTCGTTTTAGAGAATTTAGAGAAAGGCCTCACTTCTCCTGCGGGACCGTTTGAGATCCGCCACCCGGACAGCTGATGAAACTGTGGGTTTCCACAAGCCAAGAATTTCTGCACAAACTGTCAGAAACCGTCTCAGGGTAGCTCATTGGCGTGGTCGTCATCCTCACCAGGGTCTTGACCTGACTGCCGTTCGGCAGTGTCACAGACTTCAGTGGGAAAATACTCACTTTTGATGGCCTTTTGAAGTGTGTTCTTCACAGATTAATCCCGTACTGGGCAGAAGGAAGACAGCATGTATGGCGTCATGTGGGCTAGCGGTTTGCTGATGTCAACGTTATGAACAGAGTGCCCCATGGTGGTGGCGGTTATGGTATACGCAGGCATAAGCTACAGACAACAAACACAATTGCATTTTATCGATTGCAATTTCAAATGCACAGAGATACTGTGACAAGATCCTGGGCAGAGATACCGTGACGAGATCCTGAGGCCCATTGTCGTGCCATCCATCCGCTGCAATCACCTCATATTTCAGCATGATCGTGCACGGCCCCATGTCGCAAGGATTTGTACACAATTCCTGGAAGCTGAAAATGTTCCAGTTCTTCCATGACCTGCATACTCCAACATGTCACCCATTGAGCATGTTTGAGATGCTCTGGATCAACGTGTACAATAGTGTTTCAGTTCCCGCCAATATCCAGCAACTTTGCACAGCCATTGAAGAGTGGGACAACATTCCACAGTCCACAATCAACAGCCTCATCAACTCTATGAGCCTGCAGGAAGGGTACCACATGAGGGAGGAGGATGTCTTCCCTGTAACGCACAGAGTTGAGATTGCCTGCAATGACAACAAGCTCAGTCCGATGATGCTGTGACACACCGCCCCAGACCATGACAGACCCTCCACCTTCAAATCGATCCCGCTCCAGAGTACAGGCCTCGGTGTAAAGCTCATTCCTTCGACAATAAACGCAAATCCGACCATCACCCCTGGTGAGACAAAACCGTGACTCATCAGTGAAAATCACTTTTTGCCTGCCAGTCTTGTCTGGTCCAGTGAAGGTGGGTTTGTGCCCATAGGCGACGTTGTTGCCGGTGATGTCTGGTGAGGACCTGCCTTACAACAGGCCTACAAGCCCTCAGTCCAGCCTCTCTCAGCCTATTGCTGACAGTCTGAGCACTGATGGAGGGATTGTGCGTTCCTGGTGTAACTCGGGCAGTTGTTGTTGCCATCCTGTACCTGTCCCGCAGGTGTGATGTTTGGATGTACCGATCCTGTGCAGGCGTTGTTACACATGGTCTGCCACTGCGAGGACGATCAGTTGTGCATCCTGTCTCCCTGTAGCGCTGTCTTAGGTGTCTCACAGTACGGACATTGCAATTTATTGCCCTGGCCACATCTGCAGACCTCATGCCTCCTTGCAGCATGCCTAAGGCACGTTCACGCAGATGAGCAGGGACCATGGGCATCATTCTTTTGGTGTTTTTCAGAGTCAGTAGAAAGGCCTCTTTAGTGTCCTGTTTTCATAACTGTGACCTTAATTGCCTACCGTCTGTAAGCTGTTAGTGTCTTAACGACCGTTCCACAGGTGTAAATTCATTAATTGTTTATGGTTCATTGAACAAGCATGGGAAACAGTGTTTAAACACTTTACAATGAAGATCTGTGAAGTTACATGGATTTTTACAAATTATCTTTGAAAGACAGGTCCCCGAAAAAGGGACGTTTCTTTTTTTTTGCTGAGTTTAGGAGTGGAAATCCCTTCAATTACACTTGTAACATCCCTTTTGTCATTCTTTGAATTGAATACACATTGTGTTTGTGATGATTCAGTTCTAAGTGAGTGTCATCGGCACAATGCTGCTGCCCGACCGACAGGCAGATACCTCCAGGACCGGACAAACAGGTTCCAGGAGTAACGTTAGGTGCACCACCCTTACTGCTCATCTGCCACCAAACACCTCCCTCTGGAGCGTAACAGACTGCGATGTAACACACACACACACACCAAACACATACAGCTGTCTCAGTCACACGCTATTGCGGTTGTGAGCAGGCAAACAGGCCCAACCCCCACTCTTACACTAGCCCAAGCCAATGGAATGTATCAGATGCTCAGCAGGCTCTGCTTACACTTACTGGTCTGAGGTCAAACCACATTACTAATATTGGACACTTCATGTAACACAAAACCATCACTATCTCATCACAGAATATCCAAGGCCTGAGGTCATCTGCCTTTGGCCTAAATAGTAGGAAACCAGACTGCACCAAATAAATTAGAAATACAAAAACATGGTATTGAGGAGATGGACCCAGTGATTGTCCTCTAGGTTACAGAGAGCTGGTAGTCCCATCCACTAAACTACAAGGTGTAAAACAGGAAAGGGAGTAAGCTAATTTGGTATAGAGCAGACCTTAAATTAATCAAAACAGGAACATTTTACATTTGGCTAGAATCTTCTGAAATCTCAGAAGAATGTCCTCCTGTGTGCTACCTTTATCCATCCCCCACTAGAACCCCATACTTTAATGAAGATAGCTTCTCCATCCTGGGGAGGGGGTCAATCATTTTGAGGCACAGGGACATGTACTAGTCAGTGGTGCCAGAACATGACACCCTCAGCACACAGGGGGACAAACACCTGCCTGGATGTGACAGTGATCCATCCCCCATATGACCCCCAAGACACAACTACTACAACATAGCCAACAACAAAAATGGGTCACAACTCCTGCATCTCTGTCGCACACATATTTCCCACAGACCTACAAAGAATTTGAAAACTAATCTAGCACTGACAAACTTCCATATCTGTTAGGCGAAATACCGCAGTGTGCAATCACAGCAGCAAGCTTTGTTGCCCACTGCCATGAGAAAAGGGCAACCAGTGGAGAACAAACATTGTAAATACAATCTTGATTGATGTTTTTTTTCCATTTCATACTTACAACACTGTACATAGCCAATAAAAATATTTATATTTTCTTTTAATACTTTTGTGAGTAATGTTTACTGATCATTTCCCTTTTGTATATTGTGTATTCTGTTTGCTTTGGCAATGTAAACATATGTTTCCCATGCCAATAAAGCTCTTTGAATTGGAGAGCGAGGAGGCCCTTAGAGCATTTTATATGGTCACAAAACACTAAGCTCTAACAGCTATGAACCCCACATTGCTGCGGCAGCTGATTCTGTTGTCCATTGGATCTGACAGACGTCCTTGTTCACAGCGACTCAGTCACAGCCCTGAGCAGCAGACAACACCAGTGAAATCAGAGTAATAGAAACAAAGTGAGATGAATGTCTATTAAAGTAAACACTGACAGAGAGCCTGACGTCTTCGTGACAAAGAGATATGTATTGATTCATCAGGCGCTGAGAAATAGCAGAGAAACAGCCTACATGCAAAAAACGAAAATTACATTTTCGAAACACATTACATTCAGCTGGAACTGTTTGAGGGAATTGTTTCCCTTGACGTTTTATCAGGGGGCAAGATGTTGTTTTCTATCCAATCGATGAGACCTCAATGACCTTGGGCTGCTTTTGTCTTTATTACAGATGATACTCACTGACGTCTCTCCCTCTCTCCACAACCAGACAAAGGGAAAAGTACTATTTCATTCTCTCATCTAGTCACATTTAAGCTTTCTGCAGTGCATGTTATGAGGGTTCAGATGAGAACAGCACAGGCATGCAGCTCTGAAAAGAGGAGATAGCAGTGTTCTGTGTGATATAAAGTTAATTCAACATTACGACAACTAAGTGGAATTTATGACCACTACCTCCTTACCCTCAACTACCTCTCCCCTTCTCTCCTCCCCTCATTCTTGGGTAGGCCAATACTCCCAGTGCTCAGAAGATTGCCGAAACAGTACCCACAAATCTAATGAAAAAAAAATGAAAAAAGTTGTCATCTGTCCTTTTAAAAAATGCCCCTCTGCCTCAGATTTTTGATTAGCCAGTAATAGCCACATATAAATGCAAGTGAAGCTAATGGCATCTGAGCCATTACTCTGTATTCTCCACCGTTCAAGTCCCTTGGTAATCAATGTAGTGAATTGACATTCAGGACATCCGCCACACTTTAACACTAAATATAAAAAAACACCCAGATGGCTGTGGCTTTTATACACCACATACAGTAATGTAACGGCTCGTGTTCACTAGCACATGGTTACCACGTGCCGCTTAGGCCACCCTGAGTAGCTCGCTTGTGGGCGTGCTGGCAGCACATTCGAATGTGCGTCGAGGATTCAGCAAAGCAAGTTTGAATTAAGGTTTGGTTATAAAATGGGTAAATAGTTAAAATGCTCAAACGCTCTGGTGACAAAAAAAAAAAGAATATATAATATATATATATATATATATATATTATTAGCCAACTAGCTACAGTGCAGGCTAAATTAAATGAGCTGCTACCATAGCTAGCTAGCTATTTGGCCAACTTTACATAGCTAATAGAAAGCTAGCTAAGTGAATTAAATATCACCAGCTACCCAACATCATATTAGCTAGCTATCTTAATGTATTTATCACTGTTCCAGTCCCTAGGAGTGAGGACAGAGATAGCAACATAACATTCAGTGCTGTCTAATTTGAGTATAATGCAGTCTGTTTCTTGTGAGGTTTTCTGGCAGATACAGAGAGCTGTGAAAGCCTGTCTGCAGATGAAGAGGTCCCAATGAAGAGCAGTGGTTCTCAGTCCTGGTCCTGGGGATGCAAAGGGGTGTACATTTTTGTTTTTGCCTTAGCACTGCACAGCTGATTCAAATGATTAACTCATCAAGCTTAAAGTGGTTTTTTATATATTCAATTGTGATGCTATCCTTGATATGATCCTGCTATTGTCACATGCATCGATCAATAAATTGTTATCATGATTTGTTATAAGGGATATTATACTTCAGTAATGTAAACGTCTAATAATGACATTATAGTCTATATTCCTACAGATACCGTGTAACTGGAGATTCCTTTAAAACGATTGCCTAGTTACAGTGTAGGGCACTGGAAGGTTGGGTGACCAGGGCCATCTGGGACTGCCTCCTGGAGGAATTCAGGCGTGTGAAAGCTACCTGTGTCCTGCATAACTTCATGATGATGGAGACGAGGACCAGGAGGGGATCTGCAGCTCGCTGCCGTGTGCGAGCGAAGTCTGCTGCTCTGCAGGAAGTTCCAAGGATAGGGTCCAACAACGCAGCAAGAGGGGCAATCCATGTGCGGGAGATCTTTACCTCTAACTTCTTCAAAGAGGGTGCTGTTCCCTGGCAACACCATAGACTACACTATGCACAACCAAAGGCTCTTTTAAGAGCCACCCACATTGCAATAAGAATATTCTTCTATTTACAGTGGGGCAAAAAAGTATTTAGTCAGCCACCAATTGTGCAAGTTCTCTCACTTAAAAAGATGAGAGAGGCCTGTAATTTTCATCATAGGTACACTTCAACTATGACAGACAAAATGAGGAAAAGAAATCCAGAAAATCACATTGTAGGATTTGTTATGAATTTATTTGCAAATTATGGTGGAAAATAAGTATTTGGTCAATAACAAAAGTTTATCTCAATACTTTGTTATATACCCTTTGTTGGCAATGACAGAGGTCAAACGTTTTCTGTAAGTCTTCACAAGGTTTTCACACACTGTTGCTGGTATTTTGGCCCATTCCTCCATGCAGATCTCCTCTAGAGCAGTGATGTTTTGGGGCTGTTGCTGGGCAACACAGACTTTCAACTCCCTCCAAAGATTTTCTATGGGGTTGAGATCTGGAGACTGACTAGGCCACTCCAGGACCTTGAAATGCTTCTTTAAGCCACTCCTTCATTGCCCGGCGGTGTGTTTGGGATCATTGTCATGCTGGAAAGACCCAGCCACGTTTAATCTTCAATGCCCTTGCTGATGGAAGGAGGTTTTCACTCAAAATCTCACGATACATGGCCCCATTCATTCTTTCCTTTACACGGATCAGTCAGTCCTGGTCCCTTTGCAGAAAAACAGCCCCAAAGCATGATGTTTCCACCCCATGCTTCACAGTAGGTATGGTGTTCTTTGGATGCAACTCAGCATTCTTTGTCCTCCAAACACGACGAGTTGAGTTTTTACCAAAAAGTTATATTTTGGTTTCATCTGACCATATGACATTCTCCCAATCCTCATCTGGATCATCCAAATGCTCTCTAGCAAACTTCAGACGGGCCTGAACATGTACTGGCTTAAGCAGGGGGACACGTCTGGCACTGCAGGATTTGAGTCCCTGGCGGCGTAGTGTGTTACTGATGGTAGGCTTTGTTACTTTGGTCCCAGCTCTCTGCAGGTCATTCACTAGGTCCCCCGTGTGGTTCTGGGATTTTTGCTCACCGTTCTTGTGATCATTTTGACCCCACGTGGTGAGATCTTGCGTGGAGCCCCAGATCGAGGAAGATTATCAGTGGTCTTGTATGTCTTCCATTTCCTAATAATTGCTCCCACAGTTGATTTCTTCAAACCAAGCTGCTTACCTATTGCAGATTCAGTCTTCCCAACCTGGTGCAGGTCTACAATTTTGTTTCTGGTGTCCTTTGACAGCTCTTTGGTCTTGGCCATAGTGGAGTTTGGAGTGTGACTGTTTGAGGTTGTGGACAGGTGTCTTTTATACTGATAACAAGTTCAAACAGGTGCCATTAATACAGGTAACGAGTGGAGGACAGAGGAGCCTCTTAAAGAAGAAGTTACAGGTCTGTGAGAGCCAGAAATCTTGCTTGTTTGTATGTGACCAAATACTTATTTTCCACCATAATTTGCAAATAAATTCATTAAAAATCCTACAAATGTGATTTTCTGGATTTTTTTTCCTCATTTTGTCTGTCATAGTTGAAGTGTACCTATGATGAAAATTACAGGCCTCTCTCATCTTTTTAAGTGAGAGAACTTGCACAATTGGTGGCTGACTAAATACTTTTTTGCCCCACTGTACTTAGATTTGTCAACTGCAGTTATTCAATTCCCAGTTTCTCTCCCTTTGATTTCTATTTCTCAGATGAGGCTGCTGTTTAGGTAAGGGTGTGATGTCTGTACAAAAACAAAATAGGCCATTTAAGTCACCCATATTGAAACAAATGTAGAACAATTAGACACCCTATAAGCCACACCACACTCATGTATCAATATGATTGATGGATTATGTTGTGCACTAAGCAGGCTCAGGTGTATAACTGTGGCTCCTTCCACCTCCAAGAAGAGACAAGAGGGCCAACTATGGAGATACTTAGTTACTTAGTAACACACATCATTATTTCTATAACTACACTATATTGTTTGTCCTTGTGTCTGTGCATCTTTTTCAGCATAAAGTACTCTGCAGCCACAGTGTGGACACCAGGTGAGGCCACACACACAGATTCCTGTTGAACACTGTCTCTTTAACGACCTTATTTTCTCAATAACAGTCTCTCTCCTTCCCTTCATCCCTCTCTCCCCTTCTCCATAAATCCTCTAGGTTATATGAGCTGTGTCGGTGAACCCCTCCTACATTTGCACTGGCTACAGAGGGCACAGCATGATCAGAAGTGAGAAGTAACTTGGTCGGGTCAACAGGAAGTATTATTAAGAGATGCTTTACATAGAAATACCGATAAGAGATGTAGTAGTCCCAGAGTTACTGATCCAAGGTCGGTTTTGCATTTCACCTCCTGATGATGACTGACAGTGTTAGAAAAATAAATAAAGGCTTAAACAGGCTCTCTCGTCTGTAGGTATGTTGATGTGAGAGAGGATGCCAACCCCCAGTCCCGTCAGCCACTTCATCCACTCTTAAGATTATCTTTGAGCCGACTGGGAGCCCAAGGCTGGTTAGGAGACACCACTAGAGACACTATTATGTAATTGGGATGAACTGTGAGAGTATTAGGGTAGCACTGTGATTCATTAATCATATGCAACCTTCCCTGCTCCTCTGTTCTTACCGCTTTCTGTCTTTTACACCTCCTCTTTCTTTCAGTTTTTATAATGCACACCAGATGTGCATTGAAGTACAGATGGAACTTGTATTTGTAAAATATTACGTATTTATAACACTTGGCTAATGAACTTCTTTCAATAAAGTGTTTCACATTCTCTACTGGTTGAAAGTAAGTCTCATTTGATGAAATACTACACCTATCCTGTGTTTATCAGATCAATGCAGAAGAAGGAAATTAGATAGAGATTAACCGGTTTTACACTATTTACATGATGCATAGGAAGTGTAGGGTCATGTTCCTTAACTTCTTTGGGAGCAGCGCACGAGGTGACCGTTTTGGAGACCCTGGCGTGCCCAAAGTAAAATGCCTCCCATTCAGGCCCAGAAAATAGGATATGCACATATTTAGTACCATTGGATAGGAAACACTCTGAATTTTCTAAAAGTGTTAACATTTTGGCTATGAGTAAAACAGAACGGATATGGCAGGCGAAAACAAGAGGAATTTCTGTCCTGGATAAAGTGGTTTTGACACACTACCTCATTTAGAACCCCTCCCTTATGAAAATGCCCATATAAGGGCATATGAATGCAGTACCTATTGCTTGCTCTGGATGTCAACAGTCTCGAGAAAGTGTTCTGATACTTTTAGAGCATAGAAGAAGACGAATAAGGAAGTGACCACACAGATGTCAATAGAAGTAAATGCGCGTTCACGGCTGGCGCGCTCTTTGTTTTTTTCCTTTCTTATCGCCCAGTTTATATTCCGGTTGAAATATTATACTATTTATACATAAAAGTGTTCCTAAGGATACATTTAAAATTATGTTTGATTGTTCTTGGACAAGTTTATAGGTATAAGTTGAACGAGTTCTCTTCACGTTTCAATGGAAGAGTCGACGCTATATTTTCTCGTAACGCGCCAACCAAACGGAGATTTATGGATATAATACATTACTTTTTCTAACAAAAGAACCATGAATTGTCTTCGTTGGACACTTGGGAAGCCCTCAGCAGAAGTTCTTCAAAAGGTAATTGATTTGTTTTCGCTGTGAAATGTGTTTTCTGTGAACTGTGAAGGCTTATGAATTTATGGTAATGGAACAAATATGTGGGGTGCTATCCTCAAACAATCAAATGTGGTGCTTTCGCCTTAAAGCTTTTTAAATCTGACAACGCTGTGATATTGCCAAGAAGCAGAGCTTTTGATGACTATGAAACACTTGTATATTGATGAATGTTTAATAATTCTACTTTTGGATTTTGAATTTGGCGCCTTGCATTTCACTGGGTAGTGTCGGGAGCTAGCGCGCCGCTACTCCCTAAGTAGTTAAAGAAAATAGTAAAAAAGTGCAGAAGTGAAAATACCTCTATTACACTTACAACAGCTGTAGCAGCAGCAGTAGGAATGAGACAAATGTTAGGTTATTTACATGGGGCAATTTAAAGATTAAGTCATCATCATGTGTGAGGGGAGGGGCTAATTTGAGGCAAACAGGGAGTGGCGTCACCTGTGCACATTCAATTTACCTGCGCTAGCGCCCCACCGCTCCCTAAGAAGTTAAATCAGCCTTTAACTAGTTAAATCAAGTTTCTAGTCCATTTCATATATACAATGTGTAACCATTGATGTCCCAGGACCAAGATTGGTAAACACTGTTTAAGTGTATAATTGTAATACACACATGCGGACATAGCAGTATTCAAAGACTGGAATTTTATACTCCAGGTATTGAATATTACTGAAAAATAATCTCAAAGATGTTCATACCTGAACTGCACCTATATTTGCCAAGGTAGAGTACATGATCAGCAAATAGATTTAAAATGTACAAGCCACAATGTGGGGATCTCATGCATGGTAATAACTACATGTATATACGACTTGCATCCTTGGCACAAAATATATTCTACTCAATCCATAGGCTTCATTAACTTCTTAGGGAGCGGCTCCCGAGGTGACGGTTTTGGAGAGTCTGGCGTGCCCAAAGTAAAAGGCCTCCCACTCAGGCCCAGAAAATAGGATATGCACATAATTAGTACTATTGGATAGGAAACACTGAAGTTTCTAAGAGTGTTAAAATATTGTCTGTGAGTATAACAGAACTGATATAACAGGCAAAAACCAGAGGAATTTCTGTCCTGGAAAGTGTTTTTGACACATTGCCTCATTTTGAACCCCTCCCTATTGAAAACAGACAAATATAGGAGTAAGATTGCAGTACCGATTGCTTCCACTGGATGACAACAGTCTCTAGACAGTGTTTGATGATGTTTAGTTGCTCTGGATGGTAATAGAAGAAGAATTTCGAACTAGTCATCGGATGTAAACAGAAGAGGATGCGCGTTCACGGGCTTGCGCGCACTGTTTTTTTTCCTTTCCTATCGTCCAGTTTATAATCCGGTTGAAATATTATAGTAAATATACATAAAATTGTTCCTATGGATACATTATCAATGATGTTTGTCATCACTATTATTCTACAATGTTGAAATAGTCTTGAATGAATGAATAGTACTGTATATGTAAGGACAATGAAAGTTGTGGCGGATAGATTATGCTAGATCCTTTCACGCGACAACTAGAGCCTTAAAAATGAAGGACAACAATTCTGATTAAGTAGTTGGAACCTAGTGCTGCCAGAGAGCGCTGTTCTTTGATGTGGATGTTCCAACAGCTGGAACATATTTATCCAATGCTATAAATCACCTCGCTACTACACTCACTTATAGCAGACTAACACAAACGGCCAACCCTGTGTAGCACAGACAGGGAGGTTGCTAGTTACTGATTCACACACGATTGGGAAATGGCCTTTATTCTACGTGCTGTTACTGGGCCCCGGTGAGATCGAGCTCTGTGTGTGTAATCACTTGGTTATATTATGGGATGTCCTTCAGTCTTCATCCAGAGTCATGTCAGCCTGGCTCAGGGAAATGGCGCCTCTAAGAGAAAATAGAGGGTGATAAGAGAACCTATTATTATGGTCTCAGGAAAAGAACCCCTAAGATGAGTAACCTGCTGGTCAATGTGGGTAAAAGCACTCGCACGCACACAGTGTACTATTCTTGAAAAATGTTACCCATATTAGTGGGTAACTGCCCGTCTTACTCCTGTTTCGGTGTGTTGACTGTGTGCAGTGTGGCTGGTAGCCTTGCGGTGAAGAACGTTGGCCATTAAAAGGTCACTAGTTCGAATGCCCGAGCCAACTAGGTGAAAGATCTGTCTGTGTCTTTGAGCAAGGCACTTAGCCCTAACTGATCCTGTAAGTCTCTGGATAAGAGAGTCTACTAAAAAGTCAAATGTCAGGGAAACATGAAAAAAAATCCCTGCTAGGGGGAAATGCAGGTTTTAGCTAATTAAACAAAATAATATGATCTACATGATCAGTCTGTGTGTAAAATACAAAGTGGTTGATGTAGACCTAACTCAAAGGTAAAAAATGTAAAGAAAGCAATCCAATGTTATTTGTTGCCTAGACTATACCGCAAATGACACTTAAGTCTTGAGAAAAAAACAAATACACTAATATTGCAGTTAGCATGAGAACCTTTATAATAGAAAGCTTGTGGCCACACACATCTAAATATTGCACTTGGGAAAAAAACATCTTATTGTAGAAATAGAATTCTATTTTTGCTCTATTATAGTGGCCAATAGAGTAGACATTGATCATGTGCACAAGGCTACATGTGTGCAAAAATAACGTTCACTGAGTAAAAAAAATTTAATAATCCCCCCTCACTCACACACGTGTTATCTTCAAGTTCAACACAACGAAAGCAATTATTTGGGCTACACTGCACATTATTACATTGTACACTTTCTGCCTGTGGACATCTGTTCTACAATATGCCAGCAGAGCATGATACCCTTTGTGGGCATAATTGATCTCTTTCAGGCAGCCAGTAGTGATCCAAACCCCCACCCCCCCACCGCCCAAACTTTTCTCATCGGATCTACACAAATCACGTAAGTCACCTATTTTGGACTCAAAAACGGCAATTTACCAGACAAGCTAAATTACTTCTATGCTCACTTCGAGGAAAGTAACACTGAAGCATGCATGAGAGCTGTTCCCGATGCGAGTAAGACCTTTAAACAGGTCAACATTCACAAGGCCGCAGGGCTAGACGGATTACCAGGACGTGTACTCAAAGTATGCGCTGACCAACTGGCAAGTGTCTACACTGACATTTTCAACCTGTCCCTGACTGAGTCTGTAATACCAACATGTTTCAAGCAAACCACCATAGTCCCTGTGTCCAAGAACACCAAGGCAGCCTGCCTAAAAGACTACCGACCCGTAGCACTCACGTCTGTAACCATGAAGTGCTTTGAAAGGCTGGTCATAGCTCACATTAACACCATTATCCCAGAAACCCTAGACCCACTCCAATTTGCATACCGCCCCAACAGATCCACCTATGATGCAATCTCTACTGCACCCCACACTGCCCTTTCCCACCTGGACAAAAGGAACACCAATGTGAGAATGCTATTCATTGACTACAGCTCAGTGTTCAACACCATAGTGCCCTCAAAGCTCATCACGCTAAGGACCCTGGGACTAAACACTTCCCTCTGCAACTGGATCCTGGATTTCGTGATGGGCCACCCCTAGGTGGTAAGGATAGGTAACACATCCGCCACGCTGATCCTCAACACGGGGGCCCCTCAAGGGTGTGTGCTTAGTCCCCTCCTGTACTCCCTGTTCACTCATGACTGCATGGCCAGGCACGACTCCAACACCATCATTAAGTTTACCGATGACACAACAGCGGTAGGCCTGATCACTGACAACGATGAGACAGCCTATAGGGAGGTGGTCAGAGACCTGGCCGTGGAGATGATTGTGGACTACAGGAAAAGGAGGACCAAGCACGGCCCCATTCTGGTCGACAGTGCTGCAGTGGAGCAGGTTGAGAGCTTCAAGTTCCACCAACAAACAATCATGGTCCAAACACACTAATACAGTTGTGAAGAGGGCACAACAAAGCCTATTCCCCCTCAGGAGACTGAAAAGATTTGGCATGGATCCTCAGATTATCAAAAGGTTCTACAGCTGCACCACCGAGAGCATCCTGACTGGTTGCATCACTGCCTGGTATGGCAACTGCTCGGCCTGCGACTGCAAGGCATACGGCCCAGTACATCACTGGGGCCAAGCTTCCTGCCATCCAGGACCTCTATACCAGGCGGTGTCAGAGGGAGGCCCTAAAAATTGTCAAAGACTCCAGCCACCCTAGTCATAAACTGTTCTCTCTGCTACCACACGGCAAGCGGTACCAGAGCACCAAGTCTAGGTCCAAAAGGCTTATTAACAGCTTCTACCCCCAAGCCATTAGACTCCTGAACAGCTAATCAAATGACTACCCAGACCACTCTTTTACGCTGCTGCTACTGTGTTTATAATCTATGCATAGTCACTTTAAATCTACATACATGTACATATTACCTCGACTAACCGGTGCCCCCGCACATTGACTCTGTACCGGTAACCCTTGTATTTAGCCTCGGCAATGTTATTTTACTGCTGCTGTTTAATTATTTGTTACTTTTATTTTCAATTTTATGCTTAACACTTTTTTCTGAACTTCTTAAATCATTGTTGGTTAAGGGATTGTAATCATTTCACTGTAAGGTCAACACCTGTTGTACTCTGCGCATGTGACAAATAACATTTGATTTGAATTTCGCCCAAAGGTGACTAGTTTGCATCCCTGAAATGTGTGTTTGCTGAGTGTGTGTGTGTGTGTAGAGGGGGAGGGGAGTGAACAGTGAGAGCGGAGGTACACTGACTAGCTAATTAAAAAGTATAATGTATACTCATGCCTGCTTCGCTACATGTGACAATGACTGGCTCCTCTTCCACACAAATTGTTCATGTTTGACATGGTACATCCAAGCATGGTTACCTGGCGACCAGCATTGTCTGACAGGAATGTGTGTGTCAGAGCCCTCCAACGCCACCATGTTCCCCATGTCCCCCCATGTCCCCCCAGCAGCCCTCCAACCTACACCCAATTGTGGTATGTGGGTCCCCAGGGGCCCAGATTTTTCCCAGTCGTGCAGATTGTAGACCCCATTTGTCAGAGCACAATGGGGAGAGAATCACGTCTCCTGGCAACAGATCCTACTGAGAATGCTCCTGCCGCTACAGCACTTGACATACCGAGAGTAGAGGGGGAAGGAGAGAGAAATGCTGAGCAGGAGAAGGAAGGAAGAAAGAATGTGGATTTGTGAAAGAGGTAAATTACATGTTGCTCAGAGGTTTAACATTTTTGTGGGAAAGTAAGGACCAGTCATCAGCCGGAATCCAGTCAAGGGAGTGAGGTGCCTATTAGGGCGGCAGGTAGCCTAGTGGTTAGAGTGTTGGACTTGTAACCGGAGGGTTGCAAGTTCGAATCCCCGAGCTGACAAGGAAAAAATCTGTCGTTCTGCCCCTGAACAAGGCAGTTAACCCACTGTTCCCCGGCGCCAAGACGTGGATGTCGATTAAGGCAGCCCCCCGCACCTCTCTGATTCAGAGGGGTTGGGTTAAATGCGGAAGACACATTTCGGTTGAAGGCATTCGGTTGTACAACTGACTAATAATGGTGACTTTGATTAAGACAGACATCATCCTAAACAAGGGCCTCGAAGATGTCCTTCAACTACAACCATGCTGAAAGTTATTGTCAGTTATGCTTGGAAGGGTAAAAATAATGCATACTTTCCCGCACATTCCAGATAACATTTTCTTTGTCTACGCACTCTGTTAAGTTACAAAATTATGACAACAAATGGCAGTGTCTCTGTGTGATATGTCTGAAGCATAATAATCTACCACTGTAGATTACCAGCCACCAAAAAAAAAGTAGAACATGCATTGTAATGTTTCTAAAACAATAAATGTATTTCTAGTAAGTAATGTGGTATATTGTTGAATCAAAATGTGACTAATTTCAGGAAATTTGTCGCACGTCACTATTTCAAAGGAGCAGCATTTGAACGTAAGCATAATTTTATTTATCAAAATGTGTTTTGGCAGAAATTACTTATGGAACATGTGAACTTTCATGTGCCTTAATAACTATCTTGTATGCCATCTGTAAATACAAATAAAATTGTTAAATTATGAGCCTAGTTCGTTAAGCCACGGAAAAAGTAAGGAACCTTCCCGCTAGCCATGATTGGCAGAGATAATGGATGGGCTGGACATGCCGAGAGATGAGTTTGGATTGGTCTGCCATGTAGCACGCTTCTGTCTATAACATGAGCTGCTCAGTATGTGTAGGTAAAGGGAGACGAATACAGAACACACAGAAGGTTGTTGTACAAAACACCTCTCTCCGGATTACATCTTCAAACTAAGGGAAACCATGGCATCTGTGACAGAGGGATTATTACCAATTATTGGCATCTTATTTCTGACTGGTAGCATAATCAATAATCATCAGCGGATTTGGGCAATGCAAGCATTGCACATGAAGGGTGAGAGGGGTTGGGGTGGCAGTCACACAGATCTTAAAAGAGAAAGTGCACGGTCTGTTAAAAATGCATAGTTCAATGTTGAGACTGGAGCAGTCCATGTACGGTGAGGGAAAAAAGTATTTGATCCCCTGCTGATTTTGTATGTTTGCCCACTGACAAAGAAATGATCAGTCTATAATTTTAATGGTAGGTTTATTTGAACAGTGAGAGACAGAATAACAACAAAAAAATCCAGAAAAACACATGTACATTTTTTTTCTAATTTAATGACGGATTTTAATGACGGAAATAAGTATTTGACCCCTCTGCAAAACATGACTTAGTACTTGGTGGCAAAACCCTTGTTGGCAATCACAGAGGTCAGATGTTTCTTGTAGTTGGCCACCAAGTTTGCACACATCTCAGGAGGGATTTTGTCCCACTCATCTTTGCAGATCTTCTCCAAGTCATTAAGGTTGAGGCTGACGTTTGGCAACTCGAACCTTCAGCTCCCTCCACAGATTTCCTATGGGATTAAGGTCTGGAGACTGGCTAGGCCACTCCAGGATCTTAATGTGCTTCTTCTTGAGCCACTCCTTTGTTGCCTTGGCCGTGTGTTTTGGGTCATTGTCATGCTGGAATACCCATCCACGACCCATTTTCAATGCCCTGGCTGAGGGAAGGAGGTTCTCACCCAAGATTTGACGGTACATGGCCCCGTCCATCGTCCCTTTGATGCAGTGAAGTTGTCCTGTCCCCTTAGCAGAAAAACACCCCCAAAGCATAATGTTTCCACCTCCATGTTTGACAGTGGGGATGGTGTTTTTGGGGTCATAGGCAGCATTCCTCCTCCTCCAAACACGGCAAGTTGAGTTGATGCCAAAGAGCTCCATTTTGGTCTCATCTGACCACAACACTTTCACCCAGTTGTCCTCTGAATCATTCAGATGTTCATTGGCAAACTTCAGACGGGCATGTATATGTGCTTCCTTGAGCAGGGGGACCTTGCGGGCGCTGCAGGATTTCAGTCCTTCACGGTGTAGTGTGTTACCAATTGTTTTCTTGGTGACTATGGTCCCAGCTGTCTTGAGATCATTGACAAGATCCTCCAGTGTAGTTCTGGGCTGATTCCTCACCGTTCTCATGATAAATTGCAACTCCACGAGGTGAGATCTTGCATGGAGCCCCAGGCAGAGGGAGATTGACAGTTCTTTTGTGTATCTTCCATTTGCGAATAATCGCACCAACTGTTATCACCTTCTCACCAAGCTGCTTGGCGATGGTCTTGTAGCCCATTCCAGCCTTGTGTGGATCTACAATCTTGTCCCTGACATCCTTGGAGAGCTCTTTGGTCTTGGCCATGGTGGAGAGTTTGGAATCTGATTGATTGATTGCTTCTGTGGACAGGTGTCTTTTATACAGGTAACAAACTGAGATTAGGAGCACTCCCTTTAAGAGTGTGCTCCTAATCTCAGCTCGTTACCTGTATAAAAGACACCTGGGAGCCAGAAATCTTTCTGATTGAGAGGGGAGTCAAATACTTATTTCCCTCATTAAAATGCAAATCAGTTTATAACATTTTTCACATGCGTTTTTCTGGATTTTTTTGTTGTTATTCTGTCTCTCACTGTTCAAATAAACCTACCATTAAAATGATAGACTGATCATTTCTTTGTCAGTGGGCAAACGTACAAAATCAGCAGGGGATCAAATACTTTTTTTCCCCTCACTGTATGCGGGTAAGAGAGTCTAGCTAGCTACATTCAGATATTAAAGTTTGTCAGAAAGTTTTCATTGAGGCATACTGTTAGCTAGCTAGCTAGCTAACGTTAGCTGGTTGGCTAGCTAGCTAATGTTTCATGTATGATCTATGTAGCAATATTATTCATATCTCAGAGCCATTTGCATTGCTAGTTATAGCCTGATGTTAGCTAGCTAGCTAACATTTAACCTAATTGGTTAGCTACCTGCATATTCATGCAGGGTACTAACGTTATTGGGATCATGGTTCATTGTTTAGCTAGCTAGCATGTTTAAACAAAAGACTCCACTATGCAAGTAACCATTTCACTATACCGTTTACACCTTCTGTATCCTCTGCATGTGACATATAAACTTAGATTTTATTTGATAAAGTGTGTTTACCAAGGACAGACAATATGACCTGCACCAAAGTCAAATAAGAATATAACGTTAGGCCAACGAGACAGTCTCCAAGTTAAAAAAATTATACGGTAGAATGCCCCCCTTTTATTTCGTCACACACTTGGACCACCAGGCTGCTGATGTCATGCAGCCTGTCTTTTTTGTGTTTATACTTGTCTTCTCTTCAGATGACAATAGAATATTCATGTCACTGCGACAACTGTCTACAGACATGTCGATAGACGTCGTATAAACCAGCCTTTAGTCTTGAAATCTTCGGTTGTTTAGTACACTACCTTACTCACATTGTTTAGCACATGACCTCACATGTGAATCCTTAAAGAGATGGGTGGGGCTAAGGCTTAAGAGAGTGTGAACGATGCTGAATGAGTGTAGACAAAGAGCTCTCCAGTAGGTGTACCAAAACATTCAAGCAGGTGAAACGGAAAGATTGAAAAACAACCTAGATAGCGAACAAACTATGGGAGTGCCTTCAGAAAGTATTCAGACCCCTTGACTTTTTCCAAATTTTGTTACAGCCTTATTCTAACATGTATTAAATTAATACATTTCCCCAGCAATCTACACACAATACCCCATGATGACAATGCAAAAACAGGTAGAGACATTTTTGCTAATTTACATAAAATGTAAAACAGAATTCCCCTATTCAGAGTAAGGATTCAGACACTTTGCTATGAGACTCGAATCTGAGCTCACGTGCATCCTGTTTGCATTGATCATCCTTGAGATGTTTCTACATGAGTCCACCTGTGGTAAATTCAATTGATTGGACATGATTTGGAAAGGCACACACCTGTCTATATAAGGTTGACAGTGCATGTCAGAGCAAAAACCAAGCCATGAGGTCAAAGGAATTGTCCGTAGAGCACCAAGATAGGATTGTGTCGAGGAACAGATCTTGGGAAGGGTAGCAAAAGATGTCTGCAGCATTTAAGGTCCCCAAGAACACAGTGGCCTCCATCATTCTTAAATGGAAGAAGTTTGGAACCACCAAGACTCTTACTAGAGCTGGACGCCCGGCCAAACTGAGCAATCGGGGGAGAAAGGCATTGGTCAGGGAGTTTCCCAAGAACCCGATGGTCACTGACAGAGCTCCAGAGTTCCTCTGTGGAGACGGGTGAACCTTCCAGAAGGACAATCAGCACTCCACCAATCAGGCATTATCCTCCCCCCCCACGGGAAGGTTGAGCTAACGTGATTAGCATGAGGTTGTAAGTAACAAGAACATTTCCCAGGACATAGACATTTCTGATATGGACAGACAGCTTAAATTCTTGTTAATCTAACTGCACTGTCCAATTTACAGTAGCTATTTACAGGGAAAGAATACCATGCTATTGTTTGAGGAGAGTGCACAGTTATGAACTTAAATGTATTAACAAACCAATTAGGCACATTTGGGCAGACTTACAACATTTTGAACAGAAATGCAATGGTTAATTGGATCAGTCTAAAACTTTGCACATACACTGCTGCCATCTAGTGACCAAAATCTAAATTGAGCCTAAACTGGAATAATACATTGTGACCTTTCTCTTGCATTTAAAAGATGGAACAAGAAAAACTCATGTTTTCTTCTTTGTATTATCTTTTACCAGATCTAATGTGTTATACCCTCCTACATTAATTTCACATTTCCACAAACTTCAAAGTGTTTCGTTTCAAATGGTATCAAGAAAATGCATATCCTTGCTTCAGGTCCTGAGCTAAAGCTTGTTAGATTTGTGTATGTCATTTTAGGCCCCCCAATACTTAAGAAGTTTTAAGGTAGAATGGCCAGACGGACGCCACTCCTCAGTAAAAGGCAAATGCAGTTTGACAAAAGGCACGTAAAGGACTCTCAGACCATGAGAAACAAGATTCTCTGCTCTGATGAACCCAAGATTGAGCCCTTTGGCTTGAATGCCAAGCGTCACGTCTGGAGGAAACCTACGGTAAAAGCATGGTGGTGGCAGCATCATGCTGTGGGGATGTTTTTCAGTGGGAGGGACTGAGACTAGTCAGGATCGAGGGAAAGAAGAACGGAGCAAAGTACAGAGAGATCCTTGATGAAAACCTGTTCCAGAGCGCTCAGGACTTCAGACTGGGGTGAAGGTTCACCTTCCAACAGGACAACACCCCTAAGCACACAGCCAACGCAGGAGTGGCTTCGGGACAAGTCTCTGAATGTCCTTGAGTAGCCCAGCCAGAGCACGGACTTGAACCCAATCGAAAACCTCCAAATACAGCTGTGCCAAGCTTGTAGCATCATACCCAAGACGACTTGAGGCTGTAATCGCTGCCAAAGGTGTCAACAAAGTACTGAAAAGGGTCTGAATACTTATGTAAATGTGATTTGTAATACTTTTGCAGAAATGTCTAAAAACCTGTTCTTGCTTTGTCATTATGGGGTATTGTGTGTAGCTTGATGAATTGGGGAATAAATTATGCATTTTCGAATATAAAGCTGTAACATAACAAAATGTGGGAAGTCTGAATACTTTCCGAAGGCACTGTAAACAGCCAAGAAACACTTCAGTAGACTTTCATTTCAAGTAAATTAGACCAAACTATTATACCTGTGCGCAGCGCTTCTAAAAAGCAATCTTTCACTCAGCTCTTCACGTGCACACAGCCCCCAGCAAGGGAGGGATGCAGCGCGAGGTGGGATTGGCTATATAGAACTCGTAGTTCTTATACTTTGTGCGATTACATTTACCCGCTATGAAACCAAAACGGCACAAATACTTTGAAAACAGATACTGCATCATTTATTTTACTATAAATGTGATCATACTTGACTATTTTTTTCACAAATGTTCACACTGTGGAGCCTTGACCACCAGCCAACGTAGCAAGTGAAATGGGCATCCTACAGCTCAATGCTAAAATCTACCTGCATTTGGCAGGTGATTTTAGGCCCTGGTCCTCACAGCAGAACAGATTCTAGCAGCGGTGTAATGTTGTCTTATCCTCCTTTTCGACTTACAACATTTCATAATGGCATTGGCTGGCATCTAAGTCATTGAACCGGTTTGATCCTGAGAGGTCTTAGAGCAGAACGTGAGTTTAAGCGGTGCAGCAGAAGCAACACAAGACCCAACAGACACTAATAAACACTAAAGGCTAAAGCCCAATGACAGACAGTCTGGGTCTCCATGTGCAATCCCCTGACTCTGTTCTGGCTCATCTAGCCAAGCTAAAGAACCTCTCCGATCAACCGTTGGCTGCATGGCTGGCTGGGGCCACCGCAGACTATAAGCCTCTTTCTCACCCCACCCTTTGACCCCAAAGAGCCTCAGTGTGTGTGTGTGTGTGTGTGTGTGTGTGTGTTAGCCTGGTCCTAGAAACATGTAGCCTCAGTCTATTTCAGGCTCCGGGGCTAACAGCAAAGTGTAAACAAAAAGTTGAGAATTAGCGCATGTCAGGCAGGGTGAGAGATGTCGGTTTGTTGAGGTAGCCTGTATATCTGAGTAAAATTGTCAGTTTAGGTCAAATTCCAAGTTAAAGCCCTATTATTTTGTTTGAGAGAATAGACTTGCTGTATGAATGGATAGCTACAATTCCTCTGATTGACAACAAACAAGTGTGTGTTTGAAGGAGAACAGGCTTGTGGATCTGGTAGGACGACAACAGCCTGCGCCGCACACTGACAGCAAGATACAGCCTTTGAATTTTAATTAACCCGTTGTTTTGAGGACGGCATGGCGCTTCAGTTTCTCAAAAACAGTTTTGGTCTTCCTTCTTTTACAGAACAATTTTCAAAACATCCATGAAAACAGAAAATGGAAAAAAAAGGGAGTTATTTTAGGGCCGCGATATAAAAAGGAGCCAACTTTCTTGGCTGAGTAGAACAGGGCTTTTGAAGAGCGAGTGTGGCGGACAGGACAATATTTTTCATGGGTGGGCTGTGAGTCTGCTGTCCCTGCTCTGTGCTGGTGGGATTAAGCTCTCGTGGATCATCATTAGAAAATTACAGTCTGGGGCCCCTGTAGCGAGCAACTGATAACACTTACCTTTCATTAAAGCTGTGCCGCCTGGCCTGTGCATTACGGAGATGACTTGATGGCCATAGAACGGTTTCAAAAGGAATAATGTTAATGTGAACGCTGCTCCACCAACCCACAACCAGCTCCCCAGAGTGGAGCCAATCCAATTTGTAGCAATCTGCATGTGTTCAGTGTCAGCGGGTTGCAGTTTGTTTTGAGGAGTGGAGAGCAGGAGGTTGGCTGGCTGGCTGGCTGTTGAACCATACACAATGCGCTATAATGCAGCCTGAAAGCTCAGCTAGTCAGCAACCCACATGGCACTGTCATCAATTATCTGAGCTAAATGACCTGAAGGCTGTTTGGACATAATTGAACGTTAACAGACAAGCGTGACAAATGACAGGCAGTTTACTTCCCCACTACAGTCCAGTAAGCAGAGAACTGAGGAATGTATGCCTATGGGAGTGTATGCATTTAGTGCCACTGGTTTGAATTAGCAACCATTTGGAAACATCCAGACATTGTTATCCAGGGTTACATTACAGGGCTGACAATAAGCCTGGAATTATTACTATCAACAGCTTGTCTCTGCTGCTCTGAGGAATAAGTGTGTGTGTGTGTTAATAGTAGTAAATGAAGTAGAAGGATCACTTCAGCTCTCAGCTTCAGCTCTGTTAAAGGGCACAGCTTTATGTAGGATAGCTACTTCACTTCAGAATACATTTGCTGTCATGGGGGAATACGCAAATCAGACATGGATGACACCACACACTAAGTAAATAAGCAACGAAAAATACAAGATGTCTCACCAACACACATATTCACACTGCCTGGTTTCCTTAATGATCCGTTAATCAAAGGAGAAACGGCTTTATGACTTATAATTCCTTTGTCTCTCAGACCACAGCATTGGGCGGAATTGCTGCTTATTTATAGGCTGCACTGCATTATCATCTTACAAGGCGTCAGAGCTGTGGACTTTCAACAGCTGCTGCTTGTCTAAACCTCCATCTCTGGTCTGGAGACAGACCACTACTAACACCCCCCTTTACTCAATCCCCCTCTCCTCTTGCCATCCCTTGAAGATTATCCAGGCACCCTGGACAGTCAGATAACAGTGCCCCCTCAAGACTCTCCTCCCCACTCCCCTGTGCTCTCAGTGGACAAACACACACACACCTTAGGGACAGTGTGTGCTGGCTGACGACAAGACGAGGGAGGCAGTCAGTCAGTCTCTGGAGACTGGCTGATAGGCAGCAGGACAGGCCAGCCCAGGGAACCCTGATAACACCTCCATGGGGAACACAAACAACAGCCAGTGGGGGCCAGGAGGAAAATAAAAAGAAGAGGGTTGAACACTGAATGCATTCAGAGGGGTCTCTGGACAATCCAGTACAAATGTTATTTGTCACATGCACCAAATACAACAGTTGTAGACCTTACTGTGAAAAAGAATTACTAACAAGCCCTTAATTAACAATGCAGTTCAAGAAATAGAGTTAAGAAAATATTTACTCAAACTAAAGTAAACATTTTTTAAATAAAAAGTAACAAAATAATAACGAGGCTATATACAGGGGGTACCGGTACCGAAGCAATGTGCAGGGTTACAGGTTAGTTGAGGTAATTTGTACATGTAGTTAAGGGTAAAGTGACTATGCATAGATAATAAACAGCGAGAAGCAGCAGTGTACATTTTTTTAAAATAGGCCTGATGGCCATTTAATTAATTGTTCAGCAGTCTTATGGCTTGGGGGTAGAAGCTGTTAAGAAGCCTTTGACACAGACTTGGCACTCCAGTACACTTGCCATGCGGTAGCAGAGAGAACAGTCAGTGACTAGGGTGGCTCTGGAGTCTTGTACAATTTTTTTGGCCTTCCTTGCCTGGTAAAGAGGTCCTGGATGGCATGAAGCTTGGCCCCAGTGATGTACTGGGCCGTACACACTACCCTCTGTAGCGCCTTGCAGTCGGATGCTGAGCAGTTGCCATACCAGGCAGTGATGCAACCAGTCAGGATGCTCTGTAGAACTTTTTGATAATCTGGGTTTCCAATCTTTTCAGTCTCCTGAGGGGGAATATGTGTTGTTGTGCCCTCTTCACAACTGTCTTGGTGTTTTTGTACCATGACAGTTTGTTGGTAATGTGGACACCAAGGAACTTGAAACTCTCGACCCACTCCCCTACAGCCCCGCCAATGTGATTGGGGGCGTGTTCGGCCCGCCTTTTCTTGTAGTCCACGATCAGCTCCTTTGTCTTGCTCACATTGAGGGAGAAGTTGTTGTCCTGGCACCACACTGCAGAGTCTCTGACCTCCCTATAGGCGGTCTCATTGTTGTCAGTGATCAAAGCCTACCACTGTTGTGTCATCAGCAAACTTAATGATGGTGTTGGAGTCGTGCAGTCATGAGTGAACAGGGAGTACAGGAGGGGAGTAAGCACACACCCGAGAGGCCCTTGTGTTGAGATTCAGCGTGGCGGATGTGTTGTTGCCTACCCTTACCACCTGGGGGCGGCCCATCAGGAAGTCCAGGATCCAGTTGCAGAGTGAGGAGTTTAGTCCCAGGGCTCCTTAGCTTAGTGATAAGCTGAGCTGTAGTCAATAACTGAATTCTCACATAGGTTTTCCTTTTGTCCAGGTGGGAAAGGGCAGTGTGAAGTGCGATTGATATTGCGTCTTCTGTGGATCGGTTGGGGTGGTATGTGAATTGTTGGTCTAGGGTTTCCGGGATGATGGTGTTGATGTGATGCATGACCAGCCTTTCAAAGCACTTCATGGCTACCGACGTGAGTGCTACGGGGCGGTAGTCATTTAGGCATGTTACCTTTGCTTTCCTGGGCACAGGGACTATAGTGGTCTGCTTGAAACATGTAGGTATTACCGACTGTCAGGGAGAGGTTGAAAACGTCAGTGAAGACACTTGCCAGTTAGTCCGCACATGCTACGAGTGCACGTCCTGGTAATCCGTCTGGCCCTGCGGCTTTGTGAATGTTGACCTTAAAAAGGTCTTGTTCACATCGGCTACGGAAAGCGTGATCACACCTTCGTCTGGAACAGCTAGTGCACTCATGCATGCTTCAGTATTGCTTACCTCGAAGGGAGCATAAAAAGGCATTTAGCTCTTCTGGTAGGCTTGCGTCACTGGGCAGCTCGCGGCTTGGTTTCCCTTTAATGGTTTGCAAGCCCTGCCACATCCGATGAGCATCAGAGCTGGTGTAGTAGTATTCAAACTCAGTCCTGTTTTGACGCTTTGCTTGCTGGATGGTTCGTCTGAGGGCATAGCGGGATTTCTTATAAGTGTCCGGATTAGTGTCCTGCTCCTTGAAAGCGGCAGCTCTAGCCTTTAGCTTGGTGCGGATGTTGCCTGTAATCCATGGCTTCTGGTTGGGATATGTGTGTACGGTCACTGTGGGGACGATGTCTTCGATGCACTTATTGATGAAACCGGTGACTGAAGAGGTATACTCCTCAATTCCATCGGATCTCAGCCCCCTGTATTTCCGTCTTTTCTTCAAGCAAATGGGGATTTGGGCCTGGTCTCGGAGAAGCAGTATATCCTTCGCATCGGACTCATTAAAATACAAGTCTAAGTCCGATTAGAGGGGAGTAATCGCTGTTCTGATATCCTGAAGCTCTTTTCGGTCATAACAGACAGTAGCAGCAACATTATGTACAAAATAAGTTAAACAACGCAAAAACACACAAAATAGCACAGTTGGTTAGGAGCCCGTAAAACAGCAGCCCTCTTGCGCCATTATCAGTCATGTTGCCTTGTTTAGAAAGTCTTTGTAGATGTACAGTGCATTTAGAAAGTATTCAGACCCCTTGACTTTTTAGATATTTTGTTTACGTTACAGCCTTATTGTAAAATGTATTTATTGAACAAGATCTCAAACACACAATACCCCATAATGACAAAGTGAAAATAAAAAACAGAAATACCATTTTTACGTAAGTATTCGGGACCATTTGCGATGAGACTTGAAATTGAGCTTGAAGGTCCCCAAGAACAGTGGAGCTGGCTGCCGGCCAAACTGAGCAATTGTGGGAGAAGGGCGTTGGTCAGGGAGGTGACCAAGAACCCGATGGTCACTCCAGAGTTCCTCTGTGGAGATAGAAGAACAACCACCGCTGCAGCACTCCACCAATCAGGCCTTTATTGTAGAGTGGCCAGACGGAAGCCACTCCTCAGGATAAAGCACATGACAGCCTGCTTGGAGTTTCCCAAACTAAAGGACTCTCAGACCATGAGAAGACTAGAGGCTGTAATCGCTGCCAAAAGTAATTTATTTTTTTACACATTAGCAAACATTTCTAAAAACCTGTTTTTGCTTTGTCATTATGGGGTAGTGTGTGTAGGTTGATGAGGGAAAAAACTATTTAATCAATTTTAGAATAAGGCCGTAACATAACAAAATATTGAAAAAGTCAAGGGGTCTGAATACTTTCCAAATGCACTGTAGTTGGAGGCAGAGAGATGCAAACAAAACAGACGAGGCATCCAGTCAGGGGAGCTATCTGTTTTAGTAATTATTAAATTGTGTCATCCTCACTAAGTGAGAAACAGTTCCATATGAGCGATTACTAAACACTCAACGTCGACTGAAGATGATTTGAAAAGTGTTTAAAAATAGAACACTCACATCTGCACACACATCACAGTTAACGTGCCAAAGCGTTCGCAGGATCAAATCAAACCAATTAAAAACGTCTGGGAAACACCACCCACCCACACACCCACACGAGAGGTGAGTAAAGTTTCAAAACACATGGTAAAATACCAGTATTTTCAAGCTGGTGGCTATTTTTTTATTTTATTTAACTAGGCAAGACAGTTAAGAACAAATTCTTATTTACAATGACAGCCTACACTGGCCAAACCCAGACGACGCTGAGCCAAATGTGCGCCACCCTAAGGCACTCCAATCACAGCCGGATGTGACACAGCCTGGATACTGGATAGCATGGCACAATGACTTCATTTCAAGTCAAAGGAGTGGTGTGGAGTTAAACCTTACCTCATCTAGTGGACGACAGTGTGGTCACGCATGACTCCAACACCATCATCAAGTTTGCTGACGACACAACAGTGGTAGGACTGATCACCGACGACGAGGCAATCTATAGGGATGAGGTCAGAGACCTGGCAGTGTGGTGCCAGGACAACCTCTCCCTCAATGTCAGCAAGACAAAGGAGCTGATCATGGATTACCGACATTGATTGCGCTATAGTGGAACGGTTCGAGAGCTTCAAGTTCCTCGGTGTCCACATCACTAAGGAATTAACACATTCCAAAACTACACAGTTGTGAAGAGGGCACGACTGCGCCTCTTACCCCTCAGGCTGAAAAAAATTGACATGGGCCATCAGATCCCCAGATTTCTACAGCTACTCCATTGAGAGCATCTGGTACGGCAGCAGCAGGGCATCCGACCGCAAGGCCCTAGAGGGTGGCGAGTACAGCCCAGTACAACACTGGGACCGAGCCTCCTGCCATCCAGGACCTCTATACCAGGTGATGTCAGATTAAGCCTAATTTTTTGGAAAACCATAGATCGTTCTCTATTATACCGCATGGCAAGCGGTACCGATGCACCAAGTCGGGAACCAACAGGACCCTTTACTGCTTCTACCCCCAAGCCATAGCTATATCAAAATCGCTACAGACACTACAGATACTAAGCGCATTGACCCTATTTTGTACTAATTCTTGCACTGACTATGAACACACACAAACTACATACGCCCACACACACTTTCACTGCTGCTACTGTCTATCCTGTTGCCTAATCACTTTACCCTTACCTATATATGTTAGCTAACTCAATTACCTCGTACCCCATCGACTCTGTACTGGTACTCCCTGGGGCCTCCCAAGTGGCGCAGCGGTCTAAGGCACTGCGTGCTAGAGGCAGCAGTGCAGACCCTGGTTCGATTCCAAGCTGTATCACAACCGGCCGTGATTGGAAGTCCCATAGGGAGGCGCACAATTGGCCAAGTATCGTACAGGTTAGGGTTTGGCCGGGGTAGGCCATCAATGTAAATAAGATTTGTTCTTAACTGACTTGCCTAGTTAAATAAAATAAAAATAGTCATGTTATTTTTATTCACTGTGTATTTATTCCTTCCATCACCATTCCTATTTTGTACCTTTAACCTATACGAGCTAGGGGGCTCGGAACTACGGAGAGTCTGACGTGCCCAAAGTAAACTGCCTGTTACTCAGGCCCAGAAGCTAGGATATGCATATAATTGGTAGTATTGGATGGAAAAAACACTATGAAGTTTCTAAAACTGTTAAAATAATGTCTGAGTATAACAGAACTGATATGGCAGGTGAAAACCCGAGGAAAATCCATCTGGAAAATGTAATTGTTTTTGATGTCACATGTTTTTCCATTGACTTGCTATTGTCTATAGAGGGAATTAGCTCCCAGAATGCAGTTCCTATGGCTTCCACTAGATGTCAGTCTTTAGACATGGTTTCAGGCTTGTTTTATAAAAAATAACAAATAACAAGAAAAAGAAGTTCCTCCAAGTGGCTGTGGAAACGGACACTACTGTTTTGCACGGGTGACTGTGTGCTTTCATAATTTTTCTTCCCTTTTGAACAGACTATTCACCATCTGAAATATTATCGTTTATTTAGATATTTGACACCTGAGGATTAATTAGAAACATCGTTTGACTTGTTTGGACGAACTTTACCGGTACTTTTGGGATTTCTTTGTCTGCATGTTGAACGACTGGATAACAGAACTCCATGGCGCCAACTAAACTGACCTTTTGGCATATAAATAAGGACTTGATCGAGCGAAACAACCATTCTTTGTGTTCCTGGGACCCTTGTAATTGCAAACAGAGGAAGATCTTCAAAAAGGTAAGTGATTTATTTTATCACTTTATTTGATTTTGTAACGCCTGTGCTGGTTTGAATAATATGTTGTGGGGAGCTGTCCTCAGATAATCAAATCTTCTGCTTTTGCCGTAAAGCCTATTGTAAATCCGACAACGCGGTTCGATTACCAAGATTCGAAGCTTTTGAATGGTGTTCAACACTTGTATTTTCATGAATGTTTAATATTACTATTTTTGTAATTTGAATTTGGCGCTCTGCATTTCACCGGATGTTGTCATAGGTGGACCGCTAGCAGTCCGGTGATCCCAAACAGGTTAACTCTGCATTGTAGGAAAAGGATCCGTAAGTACGCATTTGACAGTTTACACCGGCTGTTTACAAAGCATGTGACAAAAATGTATTTGATTTGGAACGGTGCAAGTTAAATTGTAACTCATCTGGGTTAAAATAACATGTTGGCAGGCTCCAGTACATTTCGTAGTGGACAGAGTCACTGACCGGGACTTATCTCACGAGACCAACAACGTGTCCTGTGTCAGCTGGGCCATTATGAGAGCAGTGTGTTGGAGTCACACACACGACGGGACCGTTTTAAGAGGTTGTAAATCCTCAATCCCGTCATGTCTGCTGATGCTGCTGGTGTATAAGGTCACTTGACGCAGACAACTAGCCTGCGGTTTCACATCTGTACTACAGTCTCTACAGTACAAGCAATTTTCCCAAACAAGCAAAGATGGAGCTAAAGCAGCTTATTCCAATGATTTAAAAAAAAAAAGCTTAATATAAATTTGGCAAAGGATCCATTTTTTTAATTGAAGATTAAAAAAAACGAGAAAAAAAAGTAGTGAAAGGGACAGTGAGCAAGAGAAATAGAATCCATGGCACCTTCAGACTCATGCTCCGACAATTCAAACTGGAGCAGAAATGAGAGCAACATGGGCTTTTGGGCTATACCCCATATCTTCCTTCAGACACAGGAAGAGCCATAGACAGGGTAAAATATATCCCTCCTCTCCTCACTCCTCCCATCCCCCAAAACATAATAGTACCCGATACCCCAGCCCTAGCTTTTGGCCGGGCCTGAACTTCTTTGGGAGCAGCGCACGAGGTGACCGTTTTGGAGACCCTGGCGTGCCCAAAGTAAAATGCCTCCCATTCAGGCCCAGAAAATAGGATATGCACATATTTAGTACCATTGGATAGGAAACACTCTGAATTGTCTAAAAGTGTTAACATTTTGGCTGTGAGTAAAACAGAACGGATATGGCAAGCGAAACCGAGGATTTCTGTCCTGGAAAAAGTGGTTTTGACACGTTGCCTCATTTGGAACCCCTCCCTTATGAAAATGCCCTTATAAGGGCATATGAATGCAGTACCTATCACTTCCTCTGGATGTCAACAGCCTCGAGAAAGTGTTCTGATTCTTTTTAGATGCTTTTAGAGCAGAGAAGAAGAGGAATAAGGAAGTGTCCACTGAGATGTCAATACAAGTAAATGCGCGTTCACGGCTTGCGCGTTCTTTGGTTTTTTCCTTTCTTATCGACCAGTTTGTATTCCGGTTGAAATATTATACAACATATACATTAAAGTGTTCCTAAGGATACATTTACAATGATGTTTGATTGTTCTTGGACAAGTTTATAGGTATAAGTTGAACGAGTTCTCTTCACGTTTCAATGGAGGAGTCGACGCTGTTTTTTCTGATTATAACGCGCCAACCAAACGGAGATTTATGGATATAATACATTACTTTTTCTAACAAAAGAACCATGGATTGTCTTCGTTGGACACTTGTGAAGCCTTCAGCAGAAGTTCTTCAATAGGTAATTGATTTGTTTTCTGTGAACCGTGGAGGCTTATGAAATTATGGTAATGGAAAAAATATGTTAGGTGCTACCCTCAAACAATCAAATGTGGTGCTTTCGCTGTAAAGCCTTTTTGAAATCTGACAACGCTGTGATATTGCCAAGAAGCAGAGCTTTTGATGACTATGAAGCACTTGTATATTGATGCATGTTTAATAATTCAGCTTTTGGATTTTGAATTTGGCGCCTTGCATTTCACCTGGTAGTGTCGGGAGTGGGGCGCTAGCGCCCAACCGCTCCCTAAGACGTTAAGGCACAATGCCCTTTTGATCGGGGGGCAGCGTCCCTGATCAAACACAGAGAGCCATACTGCCGAATGCAGTCACTTCATTTCGGACAGACAGAGAGCCAATAGAGTCACACACCATCGCCCTACATCAGGGAGGGAAACACAGGCTGTTTGGAACATGAAAAATTAACAGGCACAGTTGACAAAAAGCCTACACGTACAGTTGAACGAGAAGGTTTACATACACTTAAGTTGGAGTCATTAAAACTCGTTTTTCAACCACTCCACAAATTTCCTGTTAACAAACTATAGTTTTGGCAAGTCGGTTAAGACATCTACTTTGTGCATGACAAGTCATTTTCCCAACTATTGTTTACAGACAGATTATTTCACTTAAATCACAATTCCAGTGGGTCAGAGGTTTACATACACTAAGTTGACTGTACCTTTAAACAGCTTGGAAAATTCCAGAAAATTATGTCATGGCTTTAGAAGCTTCTGATTGACTCAAATGATGTCAATTGGCCTATTGGAGGTGTACCTGTGGATGTATTTCAAGGCATACCTTCAAACTCAGTGCCTCTTTGCTTGACATCATGGGAAAATCAAAAAAAAATCAGCCAAGAACTCAGAAAAATAATTGTAGACCTCCACAAGTCTGGTTTATCCTTGGGAGCAATTTCCAAACGCCTGAAGGTACCACATTCATCTGTACAAACAATAGCATGCAAGTATAAACACCATGGGACCACGCAGACGTCATACTGCTCAGGAAGGAGACGCATTTTGTCTCCTAGACAAACGTACTTTGGTGAGAAAAGAGCAAATCAATCCCAGAACAACAGCAAAGGACCTTATGAAGATGCTGGAGGAAACAGGTACAAAAGTATCTATATCCACAGTAAAACAAGTCCTATATCAACATAACCTGAAAGCTGATCATTAAGGAAGAAGCCTCTGCTCCAAATGCGCCATCAAAAAGCCAAACTACGGTTTGCAACTGCACATGGGGACAAAGATCATACTTTTTGGAGAAATGTCATCTGGTCTGATGAAACAAAAATAGAACTGTTTGTCCATAATGACCATCGTTATGTTTGGAGGAAAAGGGGGGAGGCTTGCAAGCTGAAGAACACTATCCCAACTGTGAAGCACGGGGGTGGCAGCATCATGTTGTGGGGGTGCTTTGCTGCAATTCACAAAATAGATGACATCATGAGGATGGAAAATTATGTGGATATATTGAAGCAACATCTCAAGACATCAGTCAGGAAGTTAAAGCTTGGTCGCAAATGGGTCTTCCAAATGGACAATGACCCCAAGCATACTTCCAAAGTTGTGGAAAAATGTCTTAAGGACCACAAAGTCAAGGTATTGGAGTGGCCATCAGAAAGCTCTGACCTCAATCCCATAGAACATTTGTGGGCAGAACTGAAAAAGCGTGTGCGAGCAAGGAGGCCTACAAACCTGACTCAGTTACACCAGCTCTGTCAGGAGGAATGGGCCAAAATTCACCCAACTTATTGTGGAAAGCTTGTGGAAGGCTACCTGAAACATTTTACCCAAGTTAAACAATTTAAAGGCAATGCTACCAAATACTAATTGAGTGTATGTAAACTTCTGACCCACTGGGAATGTGATGAATGAAATAAAAGCTGAAATAAACCACTCTCTACTATTATTCTGACATTTCACATTCTTAAAATAAAGTAGTGATCCTAACTGACCTAATACAGGGATTTTTTACTAGGATTAAATGTCAGGAATTGTGAAAAACTGAGTTTAAATGTATTTGGCTCAGGTGTATGTAAACTTCCGACTTCAACTGTATGCACATAAATAACAGGCACACAACACAGTAGGACAGGGGTCAGCAACTGGCGGCCCACGGGCCAGAATCGACCCAGAGATTTAATTTAATTTTATGTATAATTTATTTTTTAAACACAACATGACCAAAGGTATGTGGACACCTGCTTGTCGAACATGAACATCTCATTCCAAAATCATTGGCATGTGGAGTTGGTCCCGCTTTCCTGCTACAACAGCCTCCACTCTTCTGGGAAGGCTTTGCACTTGATGTTGGAACTTTGCTTCGGGGACTTGCTTCCATTTAGCCACAAGAGAATTGAGGTCCGGCACTGATGTTGGGCAATTAGGCCTGGCTCGCATTCAGCGTTCCCTATTCATTCCAAAGGTGTTCGATAGGGTTGAGGTCAGGGCTCTGTGCAGGCCAGTCAAGTTCTTCCACACCGATCTCGACAAACTATTTCTGTATGGACCTCGCTTTGTGCACAGGGGCATTGTCATGCTGAAACAGGAAAGGGCATTCCTCAAACTGTTGCCACAAAGTTGGAAGCACAGAATCATCTAGAATGTCATTGTATGCTGTAGCATTAACATTTCCTTTTACTGGAATTAAGGGGCCTAGCCCGAACCATGAAAAACAGCCCCAAATCATTATTCCTCCCGCACCAAACTGTACACAGTTCACACTACGCAGTCGGGCAGGTAGTGTTCTCCTGGCATCCGCCAAACAAATATTTATCCGTCGGACTGCCAGATGGTGAAGCGTGATTCATCACTCCACTGTTCCAGAGTCCAATGGTGGCGAGCTTTATACCACTCCAGCCAACGCTTGGCATTGCGCATGGTGATCTTAGGCTTGCTCAGCCATGGAATATAATTTCATGAAGATCCCGACAAACAGCTCTCGTGCTGACGTTGCTTCCAGAGGCAGTTTGGAACTCCGTAGTGAGTATTGCAACCAAGGACAGGCAATTTTTACACACTTCAACACTCGGCGGTCCCGTTCTGTGAGCTTGTGTGGCCTACAACTTTGCGGCAGAGCCGTTGTTGCTCCCAAACTTTTCCACTTCACAATAACAGCACTTACAGTTGACCAGGCAGCTCTAGCAGGGCAGAAATTTTACAAACTGACTTGTTGGAAAGTTGGCATCTTATGACCGTGCCAAGTCACTGAGCTATTCAGTACGGGCCATTCTACTGCCAATGTTGGTCTATAGAGATGGCATGGATGTGTGCTCGATTTTATACACCTTTCAACAACGCATGTGGCTGAAATCGGCGAATCCACTAATTTGAAGGGGTGTCCTTATACTTTTGCCAACTTCATTTTGAGGAATAGGGAAAGTGGACCTTTCTTTGAAAGTTGTGTAAAGTCTGTGGGTTATTTAAAAATGGAACGCAGTGAAAACTGTTCTCCCGACAGTCCCTAATGATGTCGGAGGATGAGGGAGGAGGCACACCAGAAGTAGCCAGCTTAGACTGGCGAAGCGTGAATATCATACCAGAACATTCTCCCTTGAAACGCAGGGCTCAATTTAGGATTAAGACTCCTCGCTAGCACTCCTAACAAGCCTGATTCTCAAACTCATTAGTAACAGGAGTTTATAAAAAGTGGACAGACCGAAGGGCTGGCTGGCCTGAAAAGGGGCCTCTGCTCAGCCTGACATCTTCGCAGCTCAGACAGGTCAGCCATGTCTGAAATGAGCTAAATTAATTTACTATTTGCTCTGATAGACAAAGCAGCAAAAAGACAATTGTTCCGTTTTTTAGATCAGTTTCTTCCTTGTACGCCAGGCACAAATACCTGACATGATAAACACTGCGGGTATGGCCCAGTTTCTGTCGAGATGACCCATACTTACAGACAGGGTTATATGTCCACTAAGACCCTACAGTTTGACTTAAGCCCAGAGTTATGAGGAAGTAAACACACACGGAGGGGTAAAGACTGGTGGCTGGTTGCCAAACACTCAAAGGAATTGTGGGAGGCTGTGCGCAGACAGTACAGAGTTAGCTTCTGCAAAGAGTCTTGATGTATTAAGCACAAATGGTTCCCTCTGAGTACTAGGAAACTGGGATAATCCCTAACCTAAGGGAAGAGACGAGGAATCAACTAGAGACTACAACAGAATCTGCGTCTTCTATCTAGACTTATGTTTTAAGAAAACATATCTATGGAAATGTCAGTTTTCCAGGACAAAACTAAATTGTTTAAATTTGTTACAGGATTTAGGGCAACAGAAATATATTTTTTTTCATGTTCAGACACACACATGCACATATTTCATGCAGATTAAGCTCTTCATTCTTCAGAGTCTAAGACGTTGGGGTTGGTTCTAAGCTCACATATGGAATTGTTTTAAGATGGTCATACTATGGATCATTTAGTTATTTGATTTGGAATTTTAGGACCCCCTTAGGCATAAACAAAGGTAAATTTTTTATTTAGGCCTTTACTACTATAGCCCATAGAAACACATTGAATAACAAATGGCAAAATGAGGTTGAGACGTGTCTGTCCTATATCTAGGAGATATATTTAAAAATGTAAACTAAAAACTCAGGAAATAAATAAATATGTATTTTTATTACACATTTTGGGATATTTTTTTCTTTCTTTTTTACAGGTACCGGTTACCTTCAGAGGAGTCCTGTGATACTTGTGTGGGTCCTAGAGCAAAACGGAGAACACCAATGTTTTTGTGAGAATCTCTCCTTACATGCAGATCAAGTTATTAACATGTATTCTATGCATTTTTTACATAGTAACCTATTTTTACACTGCACAGGAGCGTGCATTACTGTCAGCTAGTTTGGCTAGGAGCAGCTGATGATGAGTCCGTCTTACTCATGCTTCCTCCTCCCAGGTTCTGCTCTAAATATAGGTCCACACCCCAGGTTGTTGCATGGTGGTCCTCTGGACACATTCAGACAAAATACACATCATGAATGTGTGTGTGTCCATGTGATGTAGGCTAGGTAGGTAGTCCATGACTGGCACGGGCAACACATGGGCTTACACAATTACTTTTAAAATTATTGGTGTTTCCAATGATAGGGCCTTGGGGACATTGGCAAAGGGAGTATTGATAAAGTACCTTCGAAGCACAAAATATTAATATCCGTTCAACATGGACCTTGCTCCCTTTCAAAGCCCACTAAGCCCGTCTCTCTCCACCAGGGAGAATGCATGCTTTGTGGACCTGGACTAACACAGTGCCCTCTTCGTGTCCTCTGTGAGGAGACAACATACAGCAGGACATCAAGATAAGGTCTCTGTCAAAAGATAAACAGGTCTGCTGTATGCCCTCCTGATAATCATCTTTTGACCCCAGCAGCATCCCTTTTCTCTCTCTTGAGGCAAGGAAACACAAGCCCCCTGTTGAGTACTATAGTATCATCAATCGGAGGACTCAAAGGCAGCAGCCAGCCAGGTGGACTAAACTAAACACACTGGAGTGTTCAGGCTTGTTAGGTAGAGCTGCAGAGTCTGTCAGTTACTATTACAGCTAAGCTGAGACCACTGGGTATATTCATCCCTCTTCCAGTTCTCATAGTCAGCCTGAACATGAGAAAGCCAGAATGGACCACCCCCCACCCACTCTAATCCTTGCCAGGCCTATTCAATAAGTGAGTGATAAGGAGTGATCGGGAATAGAGAAAGAAAATACATCTCAACAGCCAGAGCTTTAGTTACGGAATCTCGCACAGAGACGATATTGCAAAAGATTGACCCGTTCTCCCCTCCCTCCAAGATTCTGACATAACATCTTTAGTCTTGGAGGAGGTATTTGTTCTTGATGTTGCATTGTATTACAGTGTGTCTGAGATGAGGCTTGTCAGACTGATATAAAGAGGAGCCGGGAGAGTCTGAATGGTAGGGATAAATGCTGTGAACCCCTTAAAGCTGCAGAACCCAGAGCCTGAAGGGAGCACAGGAGTCCAGGGTATGACCTGGACTCCTATGGTCTTGATCACAACCCTTACAGAGTCAGCAGGTCCAATCTCAGTGGCTCAAAGCGCCTGTGGAAACCCTGTTAACGACTCAAATACCAGTGGGTCGCTAGCGGGATCATCCCGACACCACTAGCAAAAACCTGTAGCGCCAGATTTAAAATCCGAAAATTGAATTATTAAACATCCAGCTATATACACAAGTGTTCCATACTCATCAAAAGCTCTGTTTCTAGGCAATATCACAGCGTTGTCAGATTTCAAAAAGGCTTTACGGTGAAAGCAGCACATTCATTTGTTTGAGGGTAGCACCTCACATATTTTCCAATAGCCATGTATCGATTAGCAATCATGGCACACACATAACACATTTCACAGCGAAAACAAAGTAATTACCTGTTGAAGAACTTCTGCTGAGGTCTTCCTAAGTGTCCAACGAAGACAATCCATGGTTCTTTTGTTAGAAAAAGTAACGTCTTTTATCCATAAATCCTCCATTTGGTTCATGCGTTATAATCAGAAACGACAGCCTCCATTACTCCTTTGAAACTCGGCGCCGACTCGTTAAAATTATACCTATAAACTTGTCCAAAAACAATCAAACATAGTTTTAAATGTATCCTTAGGAACCCTTTTACGTATATGTACTATTATAAATCAGCCGGAATATAAACTGAACGCTAAAAACGATAAATAAGGCACAGCGCGCCTTCTCATGCACGCCAAGACTCTGAAGAGTTTTCATAAAGTGGTCTCTCGTTCCATGCTGTTTTTCAATGGCCGAAATTCCCCCAAGATTGAGTAAAACACCGTCTCGTGGTTGATGACATCATAAGGAAGCGATGTGCACTGAGTTCACATGCCTATATATGGTCATTTTGGATAGGGAGGGGCTCAAAAATGAGCAATGTGTCAAAATGACTTTTTTCAGGACAGAGATTCCTCAGGGTTTTGCCTGCCAAATGCGTTCTGATTGACCCACAGACAAATGGTTAACAGTTTTGGAAAATTCAGAGTGTTTCCTATCCAATGGTACTAAATATATGCATATCCCATTTTCTGGGCCTAAATGGGAGGCATTTTACTTTGGGCACGCCAGGCTCTCCAAAACAGTCAGTTTTGCTGCTGGAGCCGGTGAAGTTAAAGGCTGGCCATTACCCTTTAGCCGCAGAGGCAACATATTCAATGACAAATACACAGAAAGCAATATTCTGCAAAATAACGTACAGTAGACATTTCAAATGGACTCCAGAGCATGAAATTCACTTTGAATTGCCTTTGAAATGAGGAGCTGTAGCAATGCTATTTTGTGATTTATCATAGCAAAGCAGAACTGACACTAGTGGATAGACGAGGGAGGAAAAGGCGAAGCATCCGAGCCCAAAAAAGTCTGATACATTTGAAAGTCCAACACTGTCTGGGCATGAGTCTGCACAAGACAGTTTGGAAAATCTGTGACCACTTTCCAACTCACTCTTAGCCTCCTGGATTTGTGATGGCATCTTCAGCATCAACAGCTGACAATACTTTGGAAATAAAGGTTACAGTGACAAAGCGAAGGCTACAATATTCTCTAGGAGGTGAACAGGTGTCAAATTTGACAGTCATCAGCAGTTCTGGATTCAATTCCTCTAGTCCAGAACATTGCCTTACACTGGGTCAAACAGTAACTACATACCTATGGATAGGCTATGCCAAGCCTGACAAAGCTGCAGAATCCAAGACAGACAAGGAAAACAAGCTTGACCTTTCACAGCGAAATAGTACTCACTAAAAATACCACCACCATGACCTGAATTACTACTAGCCAAATAATGTCAAAGACCCAGAGAACACGCAGGGTCGTTGGTGTTCAACACAATTCAACAATGTTAGCCTACCACTTATCAATCATGGCTCAGACAGACATGGCTACCCACTTCATTAGGTTGCAGCACACGGCAAAAAAAAGTCCACTGTGCGAAATAAATACGCTTAGGTCGCCACAAAATAAACAGAATTCGCAAGGTCAGTCCGGCTATGAACCTTGAAGTTGTATGCCTCAATCTGAAACAATATTTTTTCTTGATAGAAGAAATCTAGCAGCCAGGTGTGAGTGCTTTGCTTGAACATTACATGCACACAGCACAACACTCCAAGTCCCAGAAAATCTGGTAACTACAAGTCTAATGACATGTAAAAGGGCTAAGCCGTGAGTGTTCCAAACAGACAGACAACCCTACACTGATTATGGAGCATCCTGGGTCAGTCTGGCAAGCACATAATCCCAGGGAAAGTGATGTAAACTTAGAAAGCAGACAGAGGATCTTATAAAACAGAACTAAGTCTGTTGTCAGGTAGGAAAGGAGCATAAACCTATAAGGCTATTATACAAGAGATGAGACCATGTAGCAAATTTAAATTGATCAATGTTATACAAATGTAACGTGTAAGATGTGTAATGTACGTGTAGCACATGTAATCAGCTGTCCTAGTGTTGACCTTGGCCATTTTCCCACAGCTCCATCGCCTAGCGATAAAAAAATATTGGCAAAACATTTTAAAAGAAAGTGTCTCTACCACTTAAGTGATACACTGAGTTTACTCAAAGGAATATCTGTCAGGTACTCCTTGTTCATTGTTGGACATATTACCATAATAAACAGTGTTGCATGTTGCATGTAACACCCTAAATTCCAAGAACTATAAAATGGTTTAAATATTTTGGGTAGACTCCAATCAAGTTGTAAATCTGCAGAGAAGAATGGGAGAAATTCCCAAAATACTGGTGTGCCAAGGTTGTAGCGTCATACCCAAGAAGGTCCGAGTCATTTAGGTGCCTTTTGACAAACTCCAAGTGGGCTGTCATGTGCCTTTTACTGAGGAGTGGGTTCCGTCTGGCCACTCTACCATAAAGGCCTGATTGGTGGAGTGTTGCAGAGATGGGAGAACCTTCCAGAAGGACAAACATCTCCACCGAGGAACTCTGGAGCTCTGTCAGTGACCATCGGGTTCTTGGTCACATCCCTGACCTCGACAATCCTGTCTCAGAGCTCTACGGACAATTCCTTCGACCTCGTGGCTAGGTTTTTGGTAGACTCCAATCAAGTTGTAGAAATATCTCAAGGATGATCAATGCAAACAGGATGCACCTGAGCTCAATTTCAAGTGTCATAGCAAAGTGTCTGAAAACGTATGTAAATAAGGTATCGGTTTTTATTTTTAATACATCCGCAAAAAAAATAATTAAACCTGTTTTCACTTTGTCATTATGAGGTATTGTGTGTAGATTGAAGATTAAAAAAAAATTGAATCCATTTTAGAATAACGCTGTAACGTAACAAAATGTGCAAAAAGTCAAGGGGTCTGAATGCTTTCCAAATGCACTGGCTCCATTAAGACACTTAACAGCTGCTTCCTAATAGAGCCTACTACATACAGTACATACCAGCCAGGGCAGCAGACCACCCAGTCACCCCTGTGTGCCTTCATATTGCATTGTGGCTTAGTTGGTAAGAGTGTGGAGCTACCAACGCCAAGGTCGTAGGTCTAATTCCCACAGTGGTCACATACACATATACTAAAAACATATGCACTCACTATACAGGATAGTTGCTTTGGATAAAAGGGTCTGCGAAGTAGAATATCATTATGTTATAAAACAGGAGCACATGCATGCGACTAAGGTCATACAGTACTAATATATACCATACACCTGTTTCTCCTCCTGACCACCATATCCAACCGGTCACACAGGAGACTGACCGACCTGGATGAGCTGCTGATTTCCACACATGGCGGCCGGGAGATGCACTACAGTAATTAAGTGAGTGTTTTGTGGCCTGTTGAACAGACCTTGCTGTAGTTCATGCACTCAGCCCTTGCCACAGAGGACACAAGCAGATGTCTCTGTCATCATCCCCTCACATATCAGCCCATGGTCATAAAAAGGTGTGAGTGTACCAGCAGGAGGGCCCTGCTCTTCAAGGTTAAGGACAGAGAGTGAGGGCAGGTGGTGGTGGCAGATTGTAAATGTTTTTAAACACATTGATGTGCTGGATGTTGGCATAGTCAGGGAAATAATGAAAATAATTTAAAATGCACTGAAGGCCCATTATGTGGGGAAATTAAACATTTATACCAGGGCTTTGTACTTCCACACTCGCTCTGCTCCTCTGACGCTAAAAAGCAAACCTCCCTTGAATTTAAGGAATCAGAAATTGAAATGTAATGCCCTTTGACAACAGAACATGAAAGCACTGCCTGATTTATTTATACTCCCAAGGCACAACAGGTTAGGTCTTAACAAAAGGTTATACTGTAACATTTCATGAGTGTTACCCAGCTTTGTACATTCACAGCTAAAGAGCGAACTCAATCATACTCGTGGAGTGTTCAGCATAAATAACAAAAAAAAACTACAAAAATATGTATGCATATTAATAGTCCTCTTGGGAAAACAAATCACTTTTCCATGCACACAGGGTTCATTTCTATATGTATACACAATGTGGCGCTGGACATTTGACCGGCATAATGTTTTATTTACCAGACAATTCAGAAATGTACCGAACCCATATGCATTGGGTGCGTAACGAGATCAGGGCTTCCACCCACACAAAATGACAGAGATCACATTTAGATTCTGGTAATTCATATTAACAGAACAAGTCGAGGATGCAACGATGTGCCATCCTTCTTACCGAATTCTGATGCACACTTTGAAGATGCTTGAATAACTGTCCTCATTTACTTTTCCTTAGCCAACACCACGAGTAACAAAAAGAAAAATCCCTAGCCCATGTCAATCTATCACCGTAGTAGAAAAGTTGACTTTGTCTATTGGTCAACTTGTCGAGAAATAAATAGCCTATTCCAAACAGACTCTGGGACATCTGAGGGATGATCCCTAATACATACAACCAGTAGGCCTAGGCTACATAAAACAAATAAAAAAACATGAACAAGCAATGAGTTTGAGGCAACATATCAGAACTTTTAGCTTAAAATGTTGATAAACTATTATTTCTTCACATTATAAGCGCAACAATGCACAAACAATTAAGTATGTTTTCAAAACTGCATACTGCCTCCAGCTCATTGCAAAGTGGTGTAACGAACTGATGAAGCCTGTCTTCCGTTGCCTATGCATTTGCTGTTTGAGATGCTGTAGCAGCAGCTGTCACGTTGTCTGACAGATTTTCCGCTCAAAGGCTCTGTATGCTGTACGCATGTGATAAATAAGGCACATAACGAATGTACTGTACACTCGCCAATTTAATTCCACAAAATTATGCAAATTAACCAATAGACCAGACAAATGTATTTATTATTATTTAAATCAATGAATAGGCTAGCATTATTTCGCAATGGGATTTTTTCTTCTTCTCCTGGATAAATGGCCAGGTCCAATTTTATTTATTATCTTTTCTATTTATTAATTTTATCTGCCAAAAGCAGGCTATTACCAACTAACAGAAATCCTGGTATACACGAAATTATAATGTGCCTTGATTTAACACTAGTCAAGGAACAACTTGAATACCAACGCCAGAGGCTAGCAGAGGGGAAGCTTTAAATCAAGGAAATAGTTCAGGCTAGTCTGTGCATGTTTGCCTTTTCCCCCCGTGCGTGCTGGCAGACAACAATGCGTAATGTTTCTCAATGAGATAAAGGCTCTAAAAATGGCTTCTCCAACAGCTGCTTCAACTCCCCTCCTAAATCCAGCCCCACCTTCTGCTTGTGCTTCTTATTTTCTGAGCCATAATATTTAAGATGAACTCTAATGTTCTTAGTGAGAGGGGGTTGGGGGCTTAATGCTGGAAGACACAGTATTATCCTATTCTAATAGCCTGTGTTGACATGTTAACAATACACATAACTGATCACGCTGACATCTCTATTGAAATATTGTGGGCGTTGCAATCGCCTCAAGGCAGACGGACTCTGCTCAAATGACTGCATGGCAGGGATTCTTGCTTTGAGTAGGCCAGGGAATAGATGGAGACAGTGTTTTCTGTAGAACCCATTTTATTCCACTTTAATTTTTCAACAAAAAATAAAGAAAGAATTGTGCAAGAGAGTCAGGATCTAGCTGGCAGGTAGAACGAAGCTGACTGCATACACACACCTGCAGATGCAGAACACTGGGGCCAGGCCTGTCGCATTGTGTACCATCACACTGTGGTGGTCCAACATGCACAGCGAAGGAAGAGGCATGTATTAGCTGAGAATTCTAGAATCATGTACATGAATGTCCTTAATAAGCTGAATAACCCGAGGAAACAAAAGAGAAAGATTGTTTACATAATAAGCAGAACAATCTTAAACAGGTTTGGATCAGGGAAATAAAACGTTTAAGATTTTGGGCCGAAGGTATGTTTAGAAATTAACCCTGTCCAAAGCAGTGAATCCTGATCTTTTTCGTCATTTGAAGACACTTCATCCGGACTGTTAACCTGTTACAGCTAGGGTCCCATTTTCGCCTGTCTGACGTGCCCAAAGTTAAATGCCCGCCACTCAGGGCCAGAAACTAGGATATTCACATAATTAGTACTATTGGATAGGAAACACTCTGAAGTGTCAAAAACCATTAAGATATAGTCTGTGGGTATACCAGAACAGATATAGAAGGCAAAACCCCGAGAGATTTCTGTCCAGAATTCCTTTTTCTGTTGCCCTCCTCTCACTTTGAAGGCCTGGTAATATAAATCAATGGGGAATAGGACACAGGTTGCAGTACCTATGGCTTCCACTGGATGTCAACAGTCTCTGGAAAGTGTCTGGAGGAAATAGCCCTGAGGAGATCCTTATAGAAGAAGAAAGACTACAGGAAGGGAAAAATGTAAACAACCGTGCACGTTCACGAGAACGTGAACGCGGCCAACTTTCTTTTCCTTTTATATCGTTTCAGTTACCATCTGTGTAAAATATGATCGCTATTATTCATAAAATAATACATAAGGATGCATTATTAATGATATTTGATTTGTTTGTGAAAAGATGAGAGGTATAACTTGAACGCGATCCCTTCACTGTAAAACGGGCGAGTAGACTGACAATGCTTGGTGGAGTAGCTGAACATAACGTGCCAACGAAACTGAGATTTATGGATATAATGAACTACTTTTTTTAACAAAAGAACCATGGATTCTCTTGTTTGGACACTTGGGAAGCCATCAGCAGAAGTTATTTGAAAGGTAAGCGATTTATATTAGCTGTGATATGGACATTTTTAGAACCGAGCTGGATATGAATTTATGCTAATGACGAAATTTTGTGAGGTACTAGCCTCAAACAATCAAATGTGGTGCTTTCGCCGTAAAGCCTTTTTAAAATCTGACAACGCAGTGATATTGCCAAGAAGCAGAGCTTTTGATGGCTATGCAACACTTGTATATCGAAGGATGTTAAATATTACGAATTTTAATTTTGAATTTGCCGCGTTGTTTGCTCTGAAAACGATCCCGCTAGCGGGATCCGTGCGCAGAGAGGTTAAACGTCAAAATCTTCAGAGGAGCAACATTCCCTGAGAGAGGATCAAACAAAGTCAAAGAGCCTTAAAATGACAGATAGCTGGAGGCCTTATTTATCTGTTTGCTTGTAAAATCAATTATCTTAGGCAGAAATAAAGTACATTGCGCGTTGTATTGATGTGTGACGTATTTTCTCAGACTTAACACCCCTAATTTGTAAAGATTTATGTTCGTCTCACTCCACAAGCCATTAATGGAATGTATTTTAAAGGTGCACTATGTAACTTTTTGGGCGATGTGACCAAATTCACACAGAAATGTGAGTTATAGATCTGTCATGCTCATGGAAAGCATGTCCAAAAAGTGGTAGCTCTGTTCTATGTGCGTTTTTCTATGCTTCTCATTAGGGGATGGACAATATAAATTGGTGAACATGCATACCTATATAACGTAGGTGCATGACGTAATGACGCCACGCAAAGTGTTGAACTATACGTGCAACACAGCATTCCTAAACGAGCCCACAATGTCTGCTGTGTGGATCGAGCAGTCATTTGAAAGAGTAACAAAATTGTTGCCCTACCGGAGTTACACAGTAATAGCGTCACTACTATTAACTTCACGACATACATACTATGGAACGTTTGGGTCTTTGCCTGTCAAAAAAGATACAGTAGCACTGTCAAAGCTGTACAAAAAAAGTCTGCAAACAAGCCACCGGCCACGAACGATGCGTTTACAATATCGTGTTGGTAATCATCATTTGTTCGACCGCAACTTCTGGGATAACTAGCTTTAGCTTGGCACCTAGCTAGCACCAATACAACCAGCCTGAAAACAATGACCAGTAGAACCTGCAGTCATTTTCATTATTCTCAGCAATGATTTAGGAATCATTGTGAGTAAGTATTAGCTAGGTTGCCACTTGTTGTTCACCTATTGAAATTGAACTTCAGTTCATGAAAATAAATAGCTAGCCAGCTACTTAACCCTGTTGCCCAAAGCTAACGTTATAAGCAGCCAGCTAGCTTCATCTGCCTAGTGAGGCTCGACCGCACCGGGTTATGTGTTGTGAAGCTAGCCACAATAAGGATTGGGAACAATAGTGGAATTTGCGGTTTGCCTTCAAAATAAAAGTATGTCATGTCATTGACAGTGATGCAAAAGAACACAAATAGAATTACGCAAAGTCCACTATTGTGGTTAATCCTTATTGTGCTAGCTTCACATAGATGGGTCCAACCACCATTAGTCAAATAAGAACAGTCTTATAAATTAGGGTTATTTTAGATGACACCTAGCTATATAGTTAGCTAGCTAACTATAGCTACTGAAACAGAAACAGCACAGCAAGTAAGTGAAAGAAATAGGTTTAGATTATATTTTACTGGTAATGGGGACATACGTAAAAGCCAACAAAATAACTTTTTGGTCAGTGTGGTTTGCGTAACCTTTATTTAACTAGGCAAGTCAGTTAAGAACATATTCTTATTTACAATGACAGCCCGGACGACACTGGGCCAATTTTGCGCCACCCTATGGGACTCCCAATCACGACCGGATGTGATACAGCCTGGATTCGAACCGGGACTGTAGTGACACCGCTTGCACTGAGATACAGTGCCTTAGACCGCTGCGTGTGTGTGTGTTAACTATTTAAACTGTACTAGAACGCTTAAAAGGCGGCTAAAATTGTAAATTACGGTTATCGGTATCGGTTTTGTTGGTAAGGAAAATATCGGATATCGGTATCGGCCAAAAATGTCATATCGGTGCATCACTCCTTCTCATTCTTAAATTTCATTTTTGGATCTTTTACTTTTGTACACCAACTTCAAAACAGCTGAAAACGAAATATTTTTGGTTATGGAAAATATATTTCACAGCGGTACAATGATTCTCTACAGTATAGTTGCTTGTTGTGTCACAAATTTAAATTATGCAAACTATTCAGTGTTCAGAATTCAGTGTTCTTCAAGCAGAGAAAAAAATATATATATATATATATATATATCTTGCTGCGTTTTGTAAACACAGATTTAAAGTCAGAATTGAACCGAGCGGAGGCTCCGAAGTCAGAATTGACCCGAGCGGAGGCTGAGAAGTCAGAATTGACCCGAGCGGAGGCTGAGAAGTCAGAATTGACCCGAGCGGAGGCTGAGAAGTCAGAATTGACCCGAGCGGAGGCTGAGAAGTCAGAATTGACCCGAGCGGAGGCTGAGGAGTCAGAATTGACCCGAGCGGAGGCTGAGGAGTCAGAATTGACCCGAGCGGAGGCTGAGGAGTCAGAATTGACCCGAGGGGAGGCTGAGGAGTCACAATTGACCCGAGGGGAGGCTGAGGAGTCACAATTGACCCGAGGGGAGGCTGAGGAGTCACAATTGACCCGAGGGGAGACTGAAGTCAGTAAGACTAGGGAGGTGGAAAGTTTAGAAACAGACAAATTAAATCCACAAGTAAGAGGTTAAGAAGGGGAACGAAGAGGAGGAGGGTGGGGTTGCAGTGAAGGGGAACGAAGAGGAGACCAATACTGTCACAGAGAACAGTCCTGGTCAGGATGAAGAGGAGACCAATACTGTCACAGACAACAGTCCTGGTCAGGATGAAGAGGAGACCAATACTGTCACAGACAACAGTCCTGGTCAGGATGAAGAGGTGACCAATACTGTCACAGAGAACAGTCCTGGTCAGGATCAAGAGCGTCGGCGTCGTCTTGCGGCCAGGAGAGAGTGTGTCCTGAAGTCTCTACAAGGACTTCTCACTAGAAGGAAGGGCCTGAGAAGACAGAGCCTTAAACCTACACGGACACTGAAAAATGGAGCTGGAGGGAAGAAAGCTGAAGAGAAGAAGAGTATAAAGACAGGTGGGCAGAAAAGGGACAGAAAAACAGCGAGTAAGACAACAGGCGGTAAGAAAAAGGAGAGCAAGAAACCAGAAGAACAGAAAGAGGGCAAGACAACAGGCGGCAAGACAACAGGTGGCAAGAAGCCAGAAGAACAGAAAGAGGGCAAGACAACAGGCAGCAAAAAAAACAGAACAGAAAATGGAGAGCAAGAAAACAGATGAGGTGGAAAGAACGAAAACGGAAGTAAAACAATTGGAAGGCAAAAAAACTGAATTACTGAAGGAAGGAGTGACATGGTCATTCAACCCTCCTTCTGGAGCCCACCATGGGGGGGTATGGGAGAGGTTGAGCTGACTGGTGAAAAATATCCTCTATTCAGTCCTTAAAGAGCAAGTAACCCTTTTGTCATTTCTGCTCGACATCAGACTAATGTGTAGCAAATTTTCTCCTGTGATTTTCTTTGTGTAGCCTACTTTTCTCTAGTAAAATGTAAGATTAATTTCAAGCATAACATTTGGTCACGTCCAGGGATGTAAACTGCTAAGGACCGAAAAAGGTGACACTTTTTTTTTGCACCGAATCATGCAAAAATCCCTGCTAGGGGGAAATGCAGGTTTGAACTATTAAACAAAGAATATGATCTATATGATAAGTCTGTGTAAAATAAAGTGGTTGATGTGAACCTAATTCACAGCTAAAAAATGTAAAGAAAGCAATCCAATGTTATTTATTGCCTAGACTTTAATGCAAATGACACTAAAGTCTTGAGAAAAAACAATACACTAATATTGCAGTTAGCCATGACAGCCTTTATAATAGAACGCTTGTGACCACACACACACACACACACACACACACACACTGCACTTGGAAAAAAACATCTTAACTTGTTAGGGAGTGGCAGCTGAGGGGTCGGCTTTGGAGAAACTGGCGTGCCCAAAGTAAAATGCCTCCCATTCAGGCCCAGAAAATAGGATATGCACATATTTAGTACCATTGGATAGGAAACACTCTGAACCATTTGTCTGTGAGTGAAACAGAACGCATAAGGAATTTCTGTCCTGGAAAAAGTGATTTTGACACATTGCTCATTTGGAACCCCTCCCTCATGAAAATGACCATATAAGGGCATACGGATGCAGTACCCATCGCTTCCTTTAGATGTCAACAGTCTCGAGACAGTGTAAATGTTCCTTTTGGATGAATTAGACCAGAGAATAAGAGCAAACCAGGAAGTTACCTTTTTATGTAAACAGTACCCAGTGCGCGTTCCCGACAAGGCACGCTGTGTCTTTTTTACCGTCTTTATCGATCAGTTTATATTCCTGTTGATTTATAATAGTAAATATACGTAAAAGTGTTCCTAAGGATACATTTAAAACTATGTTTGATTGTTCTTGGACAAGTTTATAGGTATAAGATGAACGAGTTTGCGTCACGTTTCAATGGAGGAGTGGAAGCTGTCGTTTCTGATTATAACGCGCGAACCAAATGGAGATTTATGGATAAAATACATTACTTTTTCTAACAATCAGCAATCCCTGAGAGGTTAAAGTAGAAATAAAATGAAACAAACAGGCATTCTATTTTTGCTCTATTATAGTGGCCAATATAGTAGACATTGATCATGTGCACAAGGCTACATGTGTGCAAAAATAACATTCATCCACTCTATTGAAAAAGTGAGAAAGAGGGAAAGTGTGTGGTGTTGCTTTAAACTCTGTGGAATCCAGTTTAAGCCAGGCCAAGCTCTAGCTACACCTGATCCCTGAATCCACTTGTTTAAAAGAGCAACGCCTCATTTTCACCAAATTCTTTAAATCTGAAAATTAACCACATATTGTAGAGAGAAAACATTAGTTCACAGAACTAGCTAGTTAACTAGTCAACATTTCACACAGATTGCCAGGGTCCAGTAATAAACGAACGCATTATAACGAACAGCAAGGAGTCATAACGTTAAACCAGTTAATACTATAGCAAATAGGTTAGGTTACTAACGTTAGCTCATCTGATGTTATACCGTTAGCTAGCTAAAGTTAGCGGTCTGCCTTTATTAGCCAGCTAATTTTCATACCATATACTCAATTATTTGATCAGCTAAGTTTGCTAATGTTGCTCAACATTTCTCTAGCTAGCTAACGGAAAATTCGATCCAGCTAGCAAGATACTTAACAATGCTAACAATACTTCCACAACACTTTCTCCCTCACCTCAAACTTTCCAAATGCCAGTTGTTTTTCGGTTACAGCTCATGAAGTACGCTTCATAACCTTCTCACCACCGTCTGCGTGGTCAGGCTTCTCACCTTTTTCTTCATTATCGTTCAGGGGGCGCACTGCTGTAACCGACAAACTGCCTTTCTACTCTCTGCTGTCCTTCCAGAGCACGCACTGATGCTGCAACTAGCAAATTGGATCTACACGAATCACGTAGCTCACCTATTTTGGATTCAAAACGGCAACTTTCACAGAAAGGTGACTAGTCTGCATCCCTGGCTACATTCTTTCTATGTTAAACATTAGAAATATGATAGTCTTTCATCACTTTTGCAAAAAAATACCTTTTTCATTGTAAGCTCATTTCCTTGTGTGGCTGCTAGCCAAATAGTGTTGCACTTCAGATGAAAATGAAGCCATTTTCTCCCGAATGTTTTGCACTACTGTATTTTCTGTGAAGGAAAACTAGCTGCAGACCTTGACTTTCAACATCAAACGCAGGTGGAATGGTTTAGAAGGCACATTTTTGTATGGCCCGAATTTGGAAAATGCAGATTTCTTAACTCTAACGCGACCCCTGGCACACTTGACCTTTGGATTCTGCAATTGACTGTAAATCCATGCTCCAACTGAAGAAAAATATGACTTCTTTAATAAGAGATAACAAAAGATGGCCCAAATTTGGCAAAGAAATCCCTCACTTCATACATGATACACTGCTCAAAAAAATAAAGGGAACACTAAAATAACACATCATAGATCTGAATGAATGAAATAATCTTATTAAATACTTTTTTCTTCACATAGTTGAATGTGCTGACAACAAAATCACACAAAGATTATCAATGGAAATCAAATTTATCAACCCATGGAGGTCTGGATTTGGAGTCACACTCAAAATTAAAGTGGAAAACCACACTACAGGCTGATCCAACTTTGATGTAATGTCCTTAAAACAAGTCAAAATGAGGCTCAGTAGTGTGTGTGGCCTCCACGTGCCTGAATGACGTCCCTACAACGCCTGGGCATGCTCCTAATGAAGTGAACTCCTGGACAGTCTGTGGTGCAACGTGGCGTTGGTGGATGGAGCGAGACATGATGTCCCAGATGTGCTCAATTGGATTCAGGTCTGGGGAACGGGCGGGCCAGTCCTTAGCATCAATGCCTTCCTCTTGCAGGAACTGCTGACACACTCCAGCCACATGAGGTCTAGCATTGTCTTGCATTAGGAGGAACCCAGGGCCAACCGCACCAGCATATGGTCTCACAAGGGGTCTGAGGATCTCATCTCGGTACCTAATGGCAGTCAGGCTACCTCTGGCGAGCACATGGAGGGCTGTGCGGCCCCCCAAAGAAATGCCACCCCACACCATGACTGACCCACCGCCAAACCGGTCATGCTGGAGGATGTTGCAGGCAGCAGAACGTTCTCCACGGCGTCTCCAGACTCTGTCACGTCTGTCACGTGCTCAGTGTGAACCTGCTTTCATCTGTGAAGAGCACAGGGCGCCAGTGGCGAATTTGCCAATCTTGGTGTTCTCTGGTAAATGCCAAACGTCCTGCACGGTGTTGGGCTGTAAGCACAACCCCACCTGTGGACGTTGGGCCCTCATACCACCCTCATGGAGTCTGTTTCTGACCGTTTGAGCAGACACATGCACATTTGTGGCCTGCTGGAGGTCATTTTGCAGGGCTCTGGCAGTGCTCCTCCTTGCACAAAGGCGGAGGTAGTGGTCCTGCTGCTGGGTTGTTGCCCTCCTACGGCCTCCTCCACGTCTCCTGATGTACTGGCCTGTCTCCTGGTAGCGCCTCCATGCTCTGGACACTACGCTGACAGACACAACAAACCTTCTTGCCACAGCTCGCATTGATGTGCCATCCTGGATGAGCTGCACTACCTGAGCCACTTGTGTGGGTTGTAGACTCCGTCTCATGCTACCACTAGAGTGAAAGCACCGCCAGCATTCAAAAGTGACCAAAACATCAGCCAGGAAGCATAGGAACTGAGAAGTGGTCTGTGGTCACCACCTTCAGAACCACTCCTTTATTGGGGGTGTCTTGCTAATTGCCAATAATTTCCACCTGTTGTCTATTCCATTTGCACAACAGCATGTGAAATTTATTGTCAATCAGTGTTGCTTCCTAAGTGGACAGTTTGATTTCACAGAAGTGTGATTGACTTGGAGTTACATTGTGTTGTTTAAGTGTTCCCTTTATTTTTTTGAGCAGTGTATAAAGCTCCTTGGGTCCTTTAGCCTAGTCGTTCATCTACAGGAGCAGGGCAGTTGTGTGATCAAACAGTTGAATTTAAAAAATATATATTTCCATCACAGTTAGCCATTTCTCCATCAGGGACCGTTATTCCTTATTTGGGGATGGAGGACGTTGCAGGGCTGTGCGTATGTGATCATCGAGTGACCCAGTGATGGATGTGGTGGGGTGTTTATCATCTTAACAGACCGACGGCCTGATGACTGATGGGAGGGGAGATCAGCAGTACCGTAACCTTTTTTTATTTCTATTGATGGGTTAACACACACACACACACACACAGAAAATTCCATTCAATAGTGCACATCCACCAGTATTTTATGGCATGTCTGCATTGTAATCATTAAGCAAGCAACAAAAGTTTTGCAATGAGAAAAAATAAATAAATAAGGTATCGTATTGGACAAGCCCAGGTAGTCCTTCCCTGTTTCAGTCCGTTATCTTCTGTTTGGTTCCTAATGAATACGACCCTGAATACCCTGTACCAATCCCACCTTACATAACTTTACCACTCACACTTCACTTTATTCCCTCATTAAAAACATTGATGGGCTAGCCCAGGGATTCCCAAACTTTTTCACTTGGGCCCCCTTCCAGCATTGAAGGGTTACTAATAGCTCCTCTCCGTGTAGGCTAGTGCTTTGGCACTGCATCTCAGTGCATGAGGCAGCACTACAGACCCTGGTTCGATTCCAAGCTGTATCACAACCAGCCCTGATTGGGAGTCCCATAGGGCAGCGCAAAATTGTCCCAGCATCGACCGGGTTTGGTCGGGGTAGGCAGTCATTGTAAATAAGAAACTGTTCTTAACTGACTTGCCTAGTAAAACAAAGGTTAAATAAAACTTGTGAATAAGGAATGAACTCTGAATACAGTGGCCTCACCGCCAGCCTGTAAACGGGGCTTGAAAACAAGAGCTACTATTAATCATGATCACTGGCCGTAATGGAATGCAATCGGCACGACTTAATGGTCCAGTCGCTCTCCAAACCGAAAATGAAAGGATTACATTTTTAAAAAGGGAGGGGGTTAGCGAGTGTGTTTCAGGTTAGGTGTCAGCGTCGTTTCACACTCCAGGGCAGACGAGGGAACAAGTCGTCACTTGACGCGGGGCCTGTACGACTCCAGCATGTTAAAATATTTAAGGTCCGCCTGGGTCTCTGAATATTCATGGTCTGTCGTCCTCATCATGAGATTGTGAAGGACACAGCAGCAGCGTCCCCGGAGTGTAATCCAATTCTACATGTTCTTGCTTTATATTCCAAGGACGAACCGGGGCTTCAGGCAGAGTGAGTAAGTGAGTGAGTGGGGCCGAGCGGGCGGATGTTGGGTTGGAGGTGAAGCTCGCTGCTGCCAGAGTGAGAGGAGGGATGAGACTGTTGCAGCCATGTCACGAGAACTGAATTTGAAATGATGACCTCAAGCAAACACTGCCCGTCTACATTGGGTCCATGCATGACAGTAGCTCAGCTTGAACAGTTCATGATGCCTTCTCTTATCGCTCTTGCTTTGAGTCCGTTTCTTGATAAAGGGCCAGACTTTCCAAACAGTGAAATAAACTGATATGTTCTAGTGCAATATGGATTATCACCTGAGCAAATAAATCTCAAATTATTTCAGACACTGTAACTGAAAACTAGGCTGACTGGCTGCCTGAAACTCCATTCTACTGAGATACAATATGATATTCTTGTTTGAGTCAAAAGGGTGCATTTAAGATAGGACAAAAGAACCTCACCCTGGCCATGATCAGCGAACAATAGCCTAAGACCAAATATAAACCAGGTGGTTTGAGCCCTGAAAGCTGTGGGTATGACTAAACAATTATGTTGGTAACCAGTTTATAATAGCAATAAGGCACCTCTGGGGTAGCTGTGGTATATATGACTAATATACCACGGCTAAAGGCTGTATCCAGGCACTCCATCTTGGCTATATACCACACCTCCTCCGGGGCTTATTGCTTAATTATACAACGGGTGGTTTGGAATTCACATTGTTAGTCTATCCCGCCCATTATATACTAGACAACATACACATGGCCACGTTCATAAAAAGTGCCATCGTTTACATCGTTACCTAGCAACGCACTACTTTTACAGATTAACTACCTCATCTGCCCAGCCATGAAACGTATAAACATGAGCTCCACTGTAAAAAGCATATAGACATCTGCAACATTGTTGCAACATTGAAATTCAATCTCCACTGTGTCCTATAATAAAGAACATGTCGGGAGTCGGGAAGCCAGACGTAAGGCTTTTCTCAGTCAGTCGAAATCATAAATCAGCATAATTGTTAAGGATATATACAAAGAAATGCAGCTAGTTTGCCATCTTTCCAGCTTCTATCTGAAGTGATCGTGTTAGCTGAGTAGTTGGCTAGCTAGCAGGGGGGGACCATTTTTGTTTGCCATAGCAACCTGCAAAGTTATATAACTATCAACCAGTGCTCGGGTAGTTTTGATTTACCTGACAGTCAAAATGAATAGAACTAACGACCAGAGAACACCTAAAATTGCACTTGACAACCAGTGTTAGTGAATGTAACATCACGTTTTGTTGAAAAATTTATTGTTTGGGAAATAATTGTGCTTTTTAATGCTGGTAACTCACAGTATAAAAGCAATAATACACTTGAGTCCATGGATTATGACATTTTTATCATACCATGTCACAGTCATGATAAAAGATTTCATAACACATGGCCTCTAATGTATTATTGCTTAACTTGTTAGGGAGTGGCAGCTGAGGGGGTCGGTTTTGGAGAGCCTGGCGTGCCCAAAGTAAAATGCCTCCCATTCAGGCCCAGAAAATAGGATATGCACATATTTGGTACCATTGGATAGACAACACTCTGAATTTTCCAAAACTGTTAACCATTTGTCTGTGAGTAAAACAGAACGCATATAGCAGGCGAAACCCCGAGGAATTTCTGTCCTGGAAAAAGTGATTTTGACACATTGCTCAATTGGGAACCCCTCCCTCATGAAAATTACCATATAAGGGCATATGAATGCAGTACCCATCGCTTCCTTTAGATGTCAACAGTCTCGAGACAGTGTAAATTTTCATTTTGGATGCTTTAGACCAGAGAATAAGAGCAAACCAGGAAGTGTCTCTTTTATGTCAACAGTACCCAGTGCGCGTTCCCGAGAAGGCGCAGTGTCTTTACCGTCTTTATCGATCAGTTTATATTCCGGTTGATTTATAATAGTAAATATACGTAAAAGTGTTCCTAAGGATACATTTAAAACTATGTTTGATTGTTCTTGGACAAGTTTATAGGTATAAGATGAACGAGTTTGCGCCACGCTTTCAATGGAGTAGTGGAGGATGTCGTTTCTGATTATAACGCCACGAACCAAATGGAGGATTTATGGATAAAATACATTACTTTTTCTAACAAAAGAACCATGGATTGTCTTCGTTGGACACTTAGGATGACCTCAGCAGACGTTCTTCAACAGGTAATTGATTTGTTTTCGCTGTGAAATGTGTTGTGTGTGCCATGATGGCTAATCGATTCATGGCTATGGGAAAAATATGTGAGGTGCTACCCTCAAACAATCAAATATGCTGCTGTCGCCGTAAAGCCTTTTTGAAATCTGACAACGCTGTGATATTGCCAAGAAACAGAGCTTTGATGAGTATGGAACACTTGTATATTGGTGGATGTTTAATAATTCAACTTTGGGATTTTGAATTTGGCGCTTTACATTTCACCTGGTAGTGTCGGGAGCAGCCCGCTAGCGCCCCAGCAATCCCTGAGAGGTTAACAAATAAAATAAAACATTTGTGAAAGAGTTTAGTTTTTATGAGCTTGACTCAAAGGAGTTCTTTCAGACCCACCAATACAAGAGAGAAAGGCTTCGAATGAGACCCAAAACCAATCACACTCCCAGGATCTACTTGCTTGTTTTCACAAGGTATCCTAGCAACGAGTTCCCAGTTGACACTGTGGAGTGCAGCATGCTTATCAGGTTACAACATCCAAGGTCTGCTGCACCCTTAGTCTCTCTGTGTTTACCTTAACATAGGTCCCAGGCTTCACTCAGCACTGACCAGTCCACAGACAGCTCTACAGGAGACCTCATCAAGTTTCTGTGAAAATAACTGGCCAGGCCCCACAACCTAAACCAACACAGTCAAAGTGCTGACTAGCTGGAGGATGTTTACTGGCATCTGCTTATTTCAGCCAGGAATGTGGAGAAGATATTGAGAATGTGCCTCTGACAGAACAAAACGCAGACATAAGCCTCGGAAAGAGGAGAATCACCTTTGACGTTGAGCTCCCTGTAAAAACGTATTTGTTTCACTTGGCAAAGCTAACCTATATGAAAACTGTTACACCTCAGAAATCCAACTATAACCCTCGACAACCTTTACTTTATATTCTTGTAAATTATTTGTGAAGCACTTATGTAGGCCTAGGCCTTATAAAATAATCTTCATTAAGCCTAACTTATAGGCTAGACTAGACATACTTAATTTAAAGAAATGCCCATAGTTGCATTGAATCCCAATTGTGAAGAGGCTGCCTACGCATCATTGTGCCATGTTAGATGAATGCCATAATAAGTCTGGTAAAAATGCCATGCTTGTCTACTCTGCTGAAGTGGGACAGCGCCCCAAATGATGAGCTCATAAAGCCATTATAATGGTAATGAACCTCTCTACTAATGTACAACAATGTACAGCATGAGCAAAAACCACATTGTTGGGATAGTATAACACCCCTAACCAGACCTTTAACACAGCAGAAAGAGATGTGCCCGCCTGTGTAAACAAAGCACTTCATTATTGCAGGGGTTTTATCTGTAACCAGTGGAGCGGAATGTCATTTCTCTGACCATGGCTCTTTGTGCAGTGGCAGCTTCCCTTCAAAAACTCAGGCAACCTTCGAGCTATGGAAGACCGACTGATACTGCACCTAGCCTGGGTTATTTCTGGGTTGGTGTGACAAATAAAGGCAGAGGATATTACTGAAGACGTTGATGGAGTGGAAAGAAATTCACTTCATCCATGCTACTGTTCTTTGATGAAGAGTCTCTCCCTACTCATATGAAGTTAGAATTCATGAGATACCCTGTAAGAGCTTTTGTGCACAAGCCCATTCAGTACCATAAATGAAAAAGATTTGGTAATGTGTCAAGTGTGTGCAGAATAGTATGCCAGATGAAGTGAAGTGCTGCAACTGTGGAGGTGAACTTGAGCCTGAATTCATTGAGTGCCCGGTTAGGGTGAAGGAGAATGAGGTGGCAGGGTAAGGAGTGTCCAGCGTGTCTCCTATCTGGAGCGGTGAGAAGATTGGAAGGAACGAGTGTCAGGGAAGAAACAATGTTAGTAGAGCCACCAAGACTAGTGAAGGTTTCTCATCAACTGAGGGATAGTGAAATGCTACATGTTAAAAACGTGGACTTTGTATTATTTATTGCAGTGGTCATAATCTGTACAGCACAAGCTGAGAAGAAGTCTGAGAAAATTGGAATCATTGTGAATGCCGCTGAACGTTTTTTGGGTCTGCGTGATTTCACAGCCGAGGCTATGCAAGAAATCCTGTCGGTGAATATACCGCCATCACAGGCCCTTGAGCCTTTGTATGGATGTATTTTGGAGTGGACTGTGATTGAAGAAGTGGGTTGGGTTTTCTTAGTTGGCGTGTTTTATTTCATATCATGTCATTTTCCCCCTTTCCCGCAATGTTTTTTTTTGTTTCTTATTCAATACACCGTCCAGCTGCTGGCGGTAATGCACCATTAACATTGGATGCCAACTGCCGTTAAACCCCATGGAAGATGATGTAGAATACAGTTTAGCAATCTGCTACGGACACATCTTTGCCAGAAGAATAGGCTACCTGGTGACTTAATTGGTCATTTTCATATTTCAGATAGGTCTAGTTTGGGTGGGTTAATTATATACCCCTTGTATATAGGCCTTCTGGCTATATGTCTAAAGATAGCTGTAACATCGTAATGCCTTCCATACTTATGAGATGAAGATGTAATATTCTGACTAATTACAATAATTGTGAGCAAGAAAAAGGTTACAGACTGATCATGCGTTCCATCCAATCCTGCAACCGCTGCATACAGGTAGGCTGTATGATCCTGCTTTCTGTGGACTCCAGAGAAGTGACATGATATCCCTAGTTGATATTGACTGCTAACATGAATGACTAAGCTCAAAATGCAGGAGTAAAACAGTTGATTTCTGTATCTTGCGTATAGAAAATGCATCAACGTTTATGGCTTTAATAGCAGACTACATTTGTTCAGCGATTGTGCGAAGTCAAAAGCTTTGAACCACTTCTTTTTGGGGGTTGTGGATCAAAAAGTTTGAGAACCAACTGACCTACAGTACCATGGTTTCACTTCTGTGGTGAGAGGGAAGGGGAGATGGGCTGGTTTCAGTGTAAATTCCAGGACAGCAACAAGGACAAAAAAATAATAAGAGTGCTAAATTTCCCTCCAGCAGTGAGCTCCCCACTGGCAATAATACAATCTGTATAAAGGGCATCCCAGATGAAAAACATGTATTTTTATTTTATAGGTAATCAATGACAACAACCCACCTGTATCGCCTGACCTGCTGATAACGAGGGTAATTTCCATTCAAACTAGATGTCATGAGAGCCAATACCCATTTCAACAGGTCCCAGACAGTTCAAGCTGCATGATACCACAGTGTCTACCATGCCAAAAATCAGAGCCATCTACATGTTTCTAGCCCCAATCTTTGTTCACTACTATTGATTAACTAGAGAATAACATTTGGACATGGTGTGTTGCTCGGCAGATTACTAAAATGGATCTCAACAAATCACTCCTCATATCTTTACTGGTGAAGGATTGCGAATCGAAGCTAATTAGCATTTCAATTATGCTCTGTTCTCTATCTATGAGGCTAAAGGAAACATTAAAATGGGCTACACTAATTGTCGGCCTAATGGTTGAAATTACACACTCACAGTAACATGAACATATTTCAGGGACATAAATCTGGTCGATAATCAGCTAACATGTGATTAATTTCTGGCTGGGCTTAAAAAGCACATCCTTGGCACTTTTCATGCCTAGCGCAGGAGGCACAGTTTACATGGTATTGGCAGATGGCTGACAGAAACTGCAGCACTTTGAAGCCCTTTACAGGTTCTAAAGCAGATCTGGCTATTGTGTGCTAACTACCAGATGCAAAACAAAAACATCGCTTGATAGGTAGCTTTCATAAATGCTTTGCAGAATGATAGTTAGGAAACCAATTTCTCCCACGATGTAACAGCTAGCTCAGGCAAATGAATTAACATAAAATAATCAAATAAACCATGTGTTGGAAAATTACATTCTTAAAGTCAAAATAATTTCCAGTCAATTGAAGAATTAATAGGCTCTAGTACGTAATTTCAGAATTCCAGCATGGAATTTGGGGTGATCACACATTTTGACCAGTGAGCTAGCTAGCAACACTATGTTAAGATAGCTATTTTCAATATTCTTTCAGTGAAAACAGGAGTAAGCAAATTAGTATAATCTGAAGTACAGTTACGTTATATGTAATTGTATAGGTCGTTATTTTAGTCGCAAACATCTAAAAGTTAACTTTTTAGCATGTTGCTCGCCAGCGCAGCGAGTGAGACGACCTGTGTAACGTTACTTACTCGCCACTCCATTTTCGATCGCGCTTTTGAAAATTGTGGATAAAAAAAAGTACCTGGTGGAAGCAAAACTTACCTGCAATGAGAATAATCAATACAGAGCAGAGGTGGGATATCGAGACATCCATTCCTTTCTGTCTATTCCAATACTTGTCCTTTAAAACTCGGGTGAAAAAATAACTTATGTGGCGCTCCTAACGGACAGACCACTCTCCCGAAGCATCAAAACTCTCCCCTCCCTCTTCGCCTCAGCAGGTGCATAGGAGAGCAGGAGTCTAGACACGTGATTTCCGGAGGGTAGCAAAATCGAGTTTTCCAAGATACTTTCACGCCCCCTGCCGTATTAGGCTATTATGCCGCGTTCAAGTGCTGTCGGAAGCTCTTTTAGTTCCCCGAGTTGCTACATTTCACTACAGACCTTTTACCCAAAAGATAAATCCGCATTTGAGAATGACAACCTTATCAATATGGATAATATAGCTAGTCTGACCATATTGTGAATGTTTAACAAGCCAGCTAACTTTATTATTAGCAGCAATGTTAGCAAGCTAATCTTATTGGTTGAATAATAATTTGACTTCCAAAGGCTTGAACACAATCATGTTGGACTTACCACTTCCCAGTTTACTACAGTATTTCCCCCAAGCACGTGAAGCCAGCAATACAACAAACACAGCTTTCCAATAGTTAAACTGTCATTTTACTGTTCAACAATTTTAAATACGTAAACAAGACAAGCTATACAATAGCTTGGAAAAGCTTTAAAAACATAGCCTATGCCATTGCAAACATGCGTTTGAACAGCATCAGAAAGACTGAATTCAGCAGGTGTCATCAATATATGTACATGCTTCTTTTGATTGTGTGTACTGTAGGCCTATGGGTTAAACTATAAAGTTAGTTAATATTTACAGGATATGGCCTCTGATGGTGTGAAGGCAATAAGTAGTAAAATTACAGAATAGTTAAATCAAAACAGCATTGAGGTAGGATTAGAAAATGTGTTTAATGTCTCATAATTTAAGTGGTAAGTGCAATTCATAATACTAGTACACTGAATAAATAAAATAATTTCTCATTGGAACAAAACTGATGGACAGTACAGTGGGAGGTAACATACAATTATCCCATCAAAAATAAATACAGTACATGTATCTTCATAGCTATAAAATACACATCAAATTCCAATATTCCTTATCCATTACAACTAATTATTTTACTCACACGATTACAAATTCTCTCAAGTGCAAAGAGTTAATGTTCTTATTATAAAAATAAGAAATTCCAGTGACTATTTCACTACAAAAATACTAATAAAAAAATGTGGTCAGACATCTTGGTGGACTTTGTTTGCCCCCTCATTCCCCTTCCCTCTAACATTTTAGTCACTTAGCATACACTCTTATGCAGAGCGACTTACAGGAGCAATTAGGGTTAGGGTTAACCGCTAGGCTACCTGTCACACTCTTAACCGCTAGGCTACCTATCACCCATGATCTATTGCTTCCACTAGTGGTTACCCTCAACATCTCAGGGAACCAGGGGACCTGGAACAGGCTAATACTAACATCAACACCTACTACAGTGGTCCCTAACAGTAAGCCAGGCCTGGAGTGCCACCCCAGTATCCGAGCCCCCCTCTCTGGCCAGGCAGAGCCCAGCCTTTGTGTCTGAAGGGCTGGGTGGGTCTGCCTTGGGGTCTGAAGCCATAGTGAGGAGGACGTGGAGGGACGTTATATCCTTTAGCAGGCCCCATCTTCTTTTGCTTGGGCACTTGATGACGCCACAAAGGAGCAACTGGGTATATCACCTTTGAACAATAAAACATGCGTCAATTTCAATTATATTTCCCACATTGTCAGTGCTGACCAAGGAGGTATTCAAAAAAGACTGTATGGAAACATGACTGGTTGTACCTGGTATGTGTGGTGATTTTGGGGGCAGGTAAGGGATGGACGGGTTTCCCTGAGGCCACTATCCTCATCTGAAGATGAACCGGAGTGGTAGTCAGACGTCACCCTCTCCACAGCGCTGGTCACCTTCTTTGTCACATTCTCATCAAAGAAACTGGCCACCGTGAAAGCATGGTTCTTCTCTCCATACCTGCAAGATAGTGAAAGGAAGAAGCCAACAAGACTTGTGATGCTCTATCACTGAATGTATATCAACAATTTAGCTACTTGACTGGTAAACAATGGAACAACCGAGGCCTGCATATCAATTGTCTACCCATCTCCAAAAGTGTGCACTTGCACACTCTCCTGTAATGGATTTAACACCTTCCAGCCAATACTTACACAAATCCAATGCTTTTTAATTAGACAGACTGACCTGCAGCACACCTCCCCTGGGTCCACCCACAGAGTGAGTTCTCTGGGCAGGCCAAGGTTCTTGTACTGAACCCCACTCTCCTGGCAGGCCCGCAGCAACTCTGGATCCTCCTTCTGCAACCTGTTCAGCCGAATACACATGCGAAGTAGAGTATACAATACTTTAATAACTCCAATCATACAAATCACTGGATATCAAAAACACACATTCATGATGCCCTAGACTGGAGGTTCATAAAACCACTGGTATGGATGTCAAAATAGTGAGAGCAAGGCAACAGACAGTGGTCAGATCAGTAGTTAAGTTACCTGAAAGCCTGTCCTTTGCTGGGGTTGTCAGGGTACCAATGCCCCCTGAACTTCTCCTGCAGGGCAATAGTCAACCGCTCCACAAACAAGTTCACTTTCTGGGTCTCCAACTTTTCGATCAGTCTTTTAAGGAAAAACACCACTGCTGCAATCTCTTTTTTCATCATGTTTCACTGATGTGCTGTAATGATGGTCCAAATTCTGAAAATATACGAGTCTATTTCGTCAGATTAGTAGCTAGTTACCACATTTAACAATAAACTTTAGCCTATACACAAGCTAGCCAAGGTATAATAGGAAGCAACACGTTCCCCCACGAGTGGTTTCATCCATCAATGAATCTAAATGTCCTTAAAGTTTGTAGCATGCAAAGCCTACCTAGCAACGCAAAACAAGCTGACAAGAACTCGTTGCATGTAAACATTCAGCTAATTTAGCAGATTAACTATTGTTAAAACCAAAGGGCATTACAGCCTGGCGGGTCATCGTTCAGAAAGGCGCGCTGTGACGCATAAATTCCGTTGAGCCATGTGACTGCCCGTGAGTCATAGCTGGCTAGCTCACAACAAAACCTTTATAAATTATGTAGTTGTACATGCAGTATGTATGTATTAATTGCAGACGTTTTGGCGACAACTTTTCAAGTGAAGCTAACTAAGAGAAAAGTTCACAAACAGCATGATCGAAGAACTTGATTTGTGATAGCTAGCTACTAGACTAACGTTACCGTAGCTAGATCTTATCTAGCTAAAAAAAAAAAAAAAAGCAAGTTATAAATAATGCTAAAGAATCTAACTTTGTAAACTACACAGCAAAAGCTGTCCGATTTTACAACATTACAATTAAAAAGCAATCATATACCGTATTTGCTGCTCATCAACATGTGGACAACTGTTGCCAGCTCGACTCATGAATGTTTGAACCTCATTAGTGTTCTGCCACACACACACACACGATGACGTCACTTCCGCGTAGTAATGAGGAAACCTAAATGAAGTCCCAACTAAAAATTCTCAGTAGGTCATCGACTAATCAAACACATTTCCTTCAAAACGTACAGGGTGACAGGTAGTCTAGTGGTTAGAGCGTTGGCCATGTAACCGAATCCCCGAGCAGACAAAGAAAAAATCTGTGTTAACCCAATGCTCCTAGGTCGTCAAAATAAGAATGTGTTCTTAATTGACTTGCCTAGTAAAATAAAGGTATAAAATCCACACTTGATTTTTGTTCACCTTTTGTTGTGTTACGGCTTGAATTTAAAATGTAATGCATATTGATTTTTTTTTCTTCACTCGCCTACACACAATTACCCATAATGTCAAAGTGGAAGTAGGTTTTTACACATTTATTAAAAATAAAAAGCTGAAATGTCTTGAGTCAATAAGTATTCAACCCCTTTGTTATGGCAAGCCTAAATAAAGTTCAGGAGTAGAAATAAGCTTCACAAGTCACATAATAAATTGTATGGATTTACTCCGTGTGCAAGTGTTGAACATGATTTTTGAATGACTCATCTCTGTACCCCACACATACAATTACAGTGCATTCAGAAAGTATTCAGACCCCTTCACTGCAAATGTATAAAAAATAAACAGAAATACCTTATTTACATAAGTATTCAGACCCTTTGCTATGAGACTCGAAATTGAGATCAGGTGCATCCTGTTCACATTGATCATCCTTGAGATGTTTCTACAACTACATTGGAGTCTACCTGTGCTAAATTCAATTGATTGGACATGATTTGAAAAAGGCACACACCTGTCTATATAAGGTCCAACAGTTGATAGTGCATGTCAGAGAAAAAACCTAGCAATGAGGTCAAAGGAATTGTCCGTAAAGCTCAGAGACAGGATTGTGTCGAGGCACAAATCTGGGGAAGGGTGCCAAAAAATGTCGGCAGCATTGAAGGTCCCCAAGAAAACAGTGGCCTCCATCATTCTTAAATGGAAGAAGTTTGGAACCACCAAGACTCTTCCTAGAGCTGGCCGCTCGGCCAAACTGAGCAATCGGGGGAGAAGTGCCTTGGTCAGGGAGGTGACCAAGAACCCAATGGTCACTCTGACAGAGCTCTAGAGTTCCTCTGTGGAGATGAGAGAACCCTCCAGAAGGACAACAATCTCTGCAGCACTCCACCAATCAGGTCTTTATGGTCGAGTGGCCAGACGGAAGCCACTCCTCAGTAAAAGGCACGACAGCCTGTTTGGAGTTGGCCAAAAGACACCTAAAGACTCTCAGACCATGAGAAACAAGATTCTCTGGGAATACTGGCCTGAATGCAAAGCATCACATCTGGAGGAAACCAGGCACTGCTCATCACCTGGCCAATACCATCCCTAAGATGAAGCGTGGGGGCAGCATCATGCTGTCGGGAAGTTTTTCAGGGACTGGGAGACAGAGCAAAGTACAAAGAGATCCTTGATAACCTGCTCAGGACCTCAGACTGGGGTGAAAGTTCACCTTCCTACAGAACAACGACCCTAAGCACACAGCCAACACAACGCAGAAGTGGTTTCGGGACAAGTCTCTGAATGTCCTTGACTGGCCCAGCCAGAGCCCGAACTTAAACCTCTGGAGAGACCTGAAAATAGTTGGGCAGCAACGCTTTACATCCAACCTGACAGAGCTTGAGAGGATCTGCAGAGAAGAATGTGAGAAACTCCCGAAATACAGGTATGCCAAGCTTGTAGCATCACACCCAAGAAGACTTGAGGCTGTAATCACTGCCAAAGGTGCTTCAACAAAGTACTGAGTAAAAGGTCTGAATGTAATGTGATATCTCTGTATGTTTTCTTTTATAAATTTGCAAACATTTCTAAAAACCTGTTTTGCTTTGTCATTGTGGGATATTGTGTGTAGATTGAGGAGAAAGACTATTTAATCATTTTCAGAATAAGGCTGAAATGTAAAAATATGGAGAAAGTGAAGGGGTCTGAATATTTTCCAAATGCACTGTATCTGTAAGGTCCCTCATTCGAGCAGTGAATTTCAAACACAGATTCAACCAAAGACCAGGGAGGTTTTCCAATGCCTCGCAAAGAAGGGCACCTATTGTTAGACCAGCCTTTGAATATCCCTGGTGGTTATTAATTACACTTTGGATTGTGCATCAATACACCGAGTCACTACAAAGATACAGGCCTCCTTCCTAACTCAGTTGCCAGAGAAGGAGGAAACCGCTCAGGGATTTCACCATGAGGCCAATGGTGATTCTACCACAGTGACTATGTCCCTTTTTGGTTTGTACATATAACGTTTGTGTGAAAAACTCGAAGATGCATACTTTCAGTTTTCCGAATTCAATTCACTCATAATGAGAGCATCACAAACAATGTACAAAACAATATACAAATATCACACATAAGACCCCCAAAAAGTAAATAAAGCAGGGAGACACAAAACAAGTATTACACTATAGACAAGTTCCATTTTGACAAATACTGTATACAATTGATGTTAAGTCTGTTTGAACACCATCAACCTTTTAACTACGGCGCGCAACCTGGTTTGATATGCCTATAAATCACCACTATCTACTTTTTTGTTGTTTCAAATTGCCACCGTCTTGGAACTAGAATTGGGATCATGTGTATACTGTGCTAATGCCGAAACAAAACAATAATAAGGAAGAGAGAGCACTGTGAACCAAAATACTGTTGCAATCTTTCTCCACAGGGCGGTGCTCAACCTCCATCTAAATCACTGGCATGTATGTATCATATCAGAGTGGTAGAAACAAATCATATATACACAGTTGAAGTCGGAAGTTTACATGCACTTAGGTTGGAGTCATTAAAACTAGTTTTTCAACCACTCCACACATTTCTTGTTAACAAACTATAGTTTTGGCAAGTCGGTTAGGACATCTACTTTGTGCATGACGCAAATAATTAATAGTTTACAGACAGATTATTTCACTTATTCATTGTATCACAATTCCAGTGGGTCAGACGTTTACTAACACTAAGTTGAATGTGCCTTTAAACAGCTGGGAAATTTCAATGCCATGGCTTTAGAAGCTTCTGATAGGCTAATTGACACCATTTGAGTCAATTGGAGGTGTACATGTGGATTTACTTCAAGGCCTACCTTCAAACTCAGTGCCTCTTTGCTTGACATCATGGGAAAATCAAAAGAAAATCAGCCAAGACCTCAGAAAAAAAGGTGTAGACCTACACAAGTCTGGTTCATCCTTGGGAGCAATTTCCAAACGCCTGAAGGTATCAAGTTCATCTGTACAAGCATAAATACCATGGGACCACGCAGACATCATACCACTCAGGAAGGAGACGCGTTCTGTCTCAACTGCACATGGGGACAAAGATCATACTTTTTGGAGAAATATCCTATGGTCTGATGAAACAAAAATAGAACCTTTTGGCCATAATGCCCATCGTTATGTTTAGAGAAAAAATGGGGAGGCTTGCAAGCCGAAGAACACCATCCCAACCGTTGAAGCATGGGGGTGGCAGCATCATGTTGTGGGGGTGCTTTGCTGCAAAAGGGACTGGTGCACAAAATAGATGGCATCATGAGGAAAGGAAAATTATGTGGCTATATTGAAGCAACATCAAGACATCAGTCAGGAAGTTAAAACTTGGTCGCAAATGGGTCCAAATGGACAATGACCCCAAGCCTACTTCCAAAGTTGTGGCAAAACGGCTTAAGGACAACAAAGTCAAGGTATTGGAGTGGCCATCACAAAGCCCTGACCTCAATTCCATCGAAAATGAATGGGCAGAACTGAAAAAGTGTGTGCAAGCAAGGAGGCCTACAAACCGGACTCTAAAATTGATTAAATGTTAATAATCCTCAGCAATCTACACACAATAACCCATAATGCCAAAGCAAAAACATGTTGAGAAATTTGTTCAAATGTATGAAAAATAAAAAGATGCCATATTTACATAAGTATTCAGACCCTTTACTATGAGACTAGAAATTGAGCTAAGGTTAATCCTGTTACAATTGATCATCCTTGAGATATTTCTACAACTTGGAGTCCACCTATCGAACATCTCTGGAAAGACATGAAAATAGCTGTGCAGCAACACTCCCCATCCAACTTTACAGAGCTTGAGAGGATCTACAGAGAAGAAATGGGAGAATTTCCCCAAATACAGGTTTGCCAAGCTTGTAGCGTCATACCCAAGAAGACCCGAGGCTGTAATTGCTGCCAAAGGTGCTTCATAAAAGTACTGAGTAAAGGGTCTGAATACTTATGTCATATCAGTTTTTTATTTTCAATACATTAGCAAACATTTCTAAAATCCTATTTTTGCATTGTCATTATGGGGTATTGTGTGTAGATAATTGAGGGTGAAAAAAAACAATTTAATCCATTTTAGAATAATGCTTTAACCTACCAAAATATGGAAAAAGTCAAGGGGTCTGAATACTTTCCGAAGGCACTATAAGTGCACTATTAAGGAAGAGTTCAATTGCAAACACATACGAGTCAAATCTCAAAAACCAAGAGTAAGGGGAAAATGAGAATGTGTATGATAAAAGTCGTACAACATACCAGTTGTACGAATTAGGGCATTTTACAGTTGTACAAATTAGGGCATTTTACAGTTGTACGAATTAGGGCATTTTACAGTTGTACGAATTAGGGTGACACTAAACTCAACCTCAGAAGAATACACATTTATTCATTCAAACAAAAGCAGGATAAGAGTTAAAAGCAGAGCTAAAACCTTTCTTGTAAACCCCAAAGGGGTCAAACCTGATCTCTTATAAAGAGAGACTGACATTGGAATATTCAAATACATCAACCTGAATATATCTGTTTCTTTCTTCCCAAAATATACACATTATTGTTGGGCCAATGATAGAGGGTCCACTTCAGTGATCAGAACCTATACAGCTTTCAAACCACCAGAGGATGCCTAAGTTTCACATGCAGGTCTAAGTATTGACCAGAGACATGCTAAAATCCATGTACTTACTACATCTGTGTCCCAAATATTAATGTTCATTTGTTTGTCTCCTTTTCTTCAAAATCACTGATCTGACCAGGCTGGATAGGTAAAATGAATCATTATTTGGCCTTTCCACCATATTGCTTTCTTTTCACCATTCAGATCAGTGTCTTTAAAACTATTGGACACATCGTATTAAGAGGGAACCGGATTTGGCAGTTTAGTTAGAGTTCAAATATACACAATTTGAACTCCACACAGCATAGACCTGCCACCAGAAAATAATTAGCTAAAATAAAATAACAAGTAAAAACCAAAGCACACTTGAAATACGCAACCACAAAATAATAAAACATTATACAAATAATTGCTTGAATAAACTCAGTCACACAACCTAACATCGACTTGACAGACCGTGAAACCAGGGGAGAATACATTTAAGTCATTTATCAGTCGCTTTTTATCCAGAGCGATTTACAAGAGCAACCAGTGCCCCCGCACATTGACTCTGTACCGGTACCCCCTGTATATAGTTTTGCTATTGTTATTTTACTGCTGCTCTTTAACTACTTGTTACTTTTATTTATTTTTCGTATTTTTTAAACTGCATTGTTGGTTAGGGGCTTGTAAGTAAGCATTTCACTGTAAGGTCTACACCTGTTGTATTCGGCGCATGTGACTAATAAAATTAGATTTGAAGTGCCTTGCTCAAGTGCACATTGACAGATTCTTCACTTAGTCGGCCTGGGGATTCGAACCAGCGACCTTTCGGTTACTGGCCCAATGCTCTTAACCGCTACAGGCCAAACCGCCAAATTGTGTTGAAGTTCATAACACAGGACATTACAGCTAAACCAATTTTATAGAATCACAAGTTCATCATTGAGCCACATTTCAAGTGAATTTGGTATCAGTGTATTCTATTGCGTTTCACTATCAATTCTAGTTGGTCTAGCAAGGCCTATATTTGTAGTCCACAAGTGAAATAATAAATACTGATTTTAGCTGCCTATAAGAAAATAAAGGCTTTGGTTTGGCAAATGGACAATATAATGCTTACCGAGTTAGACCTTTTCTACCATCAGCACACATTTCATGTCACTCCCTTGTTCAACTACATGGCTTGTGCTCAACAGCCTTACCACAGGCTACCATAAATTACCTTACCAGTTGAAATCAAGAGGACTTAAAGTTAAGAATAGCAGAAAACAGCATTTGCAGCACGCCACTAACAAAAAACAAAACAAATAAAAATAACAAGACATCAAAATCAAATCAAAAACTGGAGAAATAAAAGCAACCAACCTCTGGACTTAAAATCCCACCTCTTAGATGTAACAGCATTTATTCAAACCGCAAGAGTATGTTTCACTGCACTGAATACAAAATAACCTCTCATTTAGTAACAGTTACCACAGCAACAACAGAATCAGAATGTAAAAGAGTATGAGGAAATTCAATAAATGAAAACTGTCATTGTAAAAAGAAAACTGCAGCGAGATACAGGTAACTGCCAAAATAAAGGAAACACCAACATAAAATGTCTTAATAGGGCGTTGGGCCACCACGAGCCGCCAGAACAGCTTCAATGCCCCTTGGCATAGATTCTGTCTGGAACTCTATTGGAGGGATGCAACACCATTCTTCCACAAGAAATGCCATCATTTGGGGTTTTGTTGATGGTAATGAAAAACGCTGTCTCAGGCGTCGCTCCAGAATCTCCCAAAAGTGTTCAATTGGGTTGAGATCAGAGGGTTATACTACAAAGCAGGATCAATGAGAGCCAGCTAACTCTGATAAACAACCAGAAATAACGATTGATTTTCTGGATCATTAAAACAGCTAAACTTAGATATGTGTTTTTGGTTGTTGAGTCAATTAGACCATGGCATTTCAAGCTTATCTTTCAAAAAAATTAACACTTAGGCAAGTTAGCTGGCTAACTCCTTGATCATGCTTTGTAGTATACCCTTCTGGTAACTGACACACACACCCACACTAAACCCCCTATGCACCTTTGAGACCCCTTTTCTAGCCATGGTAGCCAAAGTAATGGGCAACTGGGCATGTTTTTACATGACGGGATGGGATGTTAATTGCTTAATTAACTCAAGAACCACTCGTGTGGAAGCACCTGCTTTCAGGGCTCTAAATAAACATTTTCATTGGTAACTTAAAGTTGGGAGCACCAAATTAAATTTAAGAGCACCAGAAAAGTTAATTGAGATCGGGCCTTCTGATATTTTTTCCACCTATTGGTCTTTTGATCAATCACATCAGATCTTTCCACATCAGATATTTTTTCAGAGCTGATCTAATTGGTCAAAAGACCAATGAGTGAGAAAAAAAATATCAGAATTGGCTGCAGGCGTAAATGCAGCCTATGAATTCTAGCTACTTCTGAAGCACGTTGTGCCCTAGAAACTAATATGGAACACTGTAAACACATTTGTTTATTATAAAAGCTAAAATGATACGAATACCTGTCATTGAAATTAAAGTAATTTGTGGAATATGAATTGTCTACATAGTGTGTAAAAGCAGCATTTTCCTATTGAGATGCATTACATAGAAAATTGTACACAGTCTCTTTAAAAACATCAGGTTTGTGATGCATGCAAGAGATCTGTCATTCATTCATTGCTATGATCACTGATCCCTTTTCCATTCTTTCTGTGCCCCCAAATGCTTGGATATACTGGTCAAGTTACCAGGTTGTTAGCTAGCTAGCGAACGAGGTAACATGACTGAACAAAGTGTAAACAAATGGTTAACAATGTCGACGCGTGAGTAGTTTTAGAATGGCCCACGACATGGTTTATGAATCTAAAATGCGGTCTTGGCGATCCGCTCGGCTACAGGAAAATAAAAATGTTGTGCCGGTAAAATTGGTCAGATCTTTTGACCTGGTTGTGCTAGATGCAAGCTGTTTTCACTGTAGTAATAGTGCAACCATGATGCTAACGAATCTGCACCCAAATTGGTCGCACATTAGAGCCCTGCCTGCTTTCAATATACTTTATTTAAATTTACTCAAGTGTTTCCTTTAATTTTTGGCACTTACCAGTATTCAAACAATCTCGCTCATGTCATTCTGTATCAAATCTGAATAGGTATTCTTTCAAAAATACTTTGTCTGCATAGGCAACAGGTCCACCGACAGCAAGGCTCAACAACCCACAGTTCCCATGTGGAAGTCAGTGGATCCCAAGATCCTTTATTTTATTGCCTTTCTTTAAGCCCCTTCTTCAAAGTACTGCAGTCAGAAAGCCTTGGAGCACCAGATGAGAGGAGGCCATGTCCATTCCTCACTCTTCTGAGAGAAACCACACCCCGCAACAAGTCTTTCACAATATAAAGGGAATGGGCCACAGTGGCCATCCTGTCTGCCTGTCTGTAGCCCTGGGAGTGAAACAGCCATCTCCCTGAGAGAGGCAGTCACCAGCCAGGTAAGTACCCCCAGACTCCCCTCACTCCCCAGAGGCGTTGCTGCTGGCCTTGACCCCGGCCCGGCTGATCTGCAGCCAGGGCAGCTTGGCACAGTTCTTGAAGAGCTGCTCGATGGCGATGTGGCGAACATGCAGTTCTGACGCCAGTGAGTCTTTTTCTTGCACAGCCACCGTCAGCTCCTCAAACACCTCTGTAGGGGGAAGAGGAAACAGAGCAAAGATTAGTACAGTGCAGGGTCTCTCTCTTAGGGATGTTACAGTGACCGTATTACCGCCACACTGACAGTCACGAGTCATGCCCACAGTCAAATTCCACATGACCGTTTAGTCACGGTAACTAGGCTTCTCCAAGCTCTGATGCTGCTGATGGTCATTAGTAGCCTACAAACTTGCTAACTGCCTGGTACTCAGCAGTCTGTTGTCCCTCTAATCACTCTGACATCAATGCAAATGTAATCAGAAAATCAAATCAAAACACTTCATGAGAGCCCATGAGCTTACGTTGCGCAACATTTCTATAGGCTATGCAACTGCGTGACAAAAGAGTTGATGGCCTGTATTAAAAAAGAAGAGGATCCATCAGCTTTCTATAGGCTAGGCCTACTATATTTATTTTTCAACTTTCCTAATATTAAGCACATTGCTTGGCTTTTTTTAATTTTTTAAATGTAACCTTTATTTAACAAGGCAAGTCAGTTAAGAACAAATTCCTATTTACAATGACGACCTACCGGGGAACAGTGGGCTAACTGCCTTGTTTGTAAAGCAGCAGGTAACCACTAGCCTACCTGGCTGGCATGAAAATGAACCACAGGAAAAGCATCCTCCATTCGCTATTTAAGTCCATAGATTACATATTTGTTCCCCCCTGACCCTGTTTTCCGAGACAGGTACATGATAATGGTCAATTTTAAATCAAAAGAATAGTCTGATCACTTGTGAATTATGTATTATCACTTGTGAATTATGTATTATCACTTGTGAATGATGCCCAGGGTGTGCAGTAAGGCAAGAAACAGTGCATGCCTTTTTTTTTCTATTCATAGTCACACACCTCATGTAGCCTAGCCCACAGGCCTATACGTTTTGACAAGGTGTGTATCACAACTAAAGTGGCCAAATCACTTCTTAAAACTAAGCACATTAATCCGCTTTACAACAAGTGGGTGTAGAACCTAACTGGCATACATAGGCGGAGGTTGCCGCCAGGAAATTCAAGGATTTATTAACTTCTTAGGGATCAGCGCACGAGGTGACCGTTTTGGAGAGCCTGGCGTGCCCAAAGTAAAATGCCTCCCATTCAGGCCCATATGCACATATTTAGTACCATTGGATAGGAAACACTGAATTTTCCAAAAGTGTTAACCATTTGTCTGTGAGTAAAACAGAACGCATATGGCAGGCGAAACCCCGAGGAATTTCTGTCCTGGAAATAGTGGTTTTGACACATTGCTCATTTGGGACCCCTCCCTTATGAAAATGCCCATATAAGGGCATATGAATGCAGTACCCATCGCTTCCTTTAGATGTCAACAGTCTCGAGACAGTGTTCATTTTCATTTTGGATGAATTCGACCAGAGAATAAGAGGAAACCAGGAAGTGTCCCATTTATGTCAACACAAGGGAACGCGCGCTCCCGACAAAGCACGCTTTGGGTTTTTTACCGTCTTTATCGCTCAGTTTATATTCCGGCTGATTTATAATAGTAAATATACGTAAAAGTGTTCCAAAGGATACATTTATAACTATGTTTGATTGTTCTTGGACAGGTTTATAGGTATAAGATGAACGAGTTCTCGTCACGTTTCAATGGAGTAGTGGAAGCTGTCGTTTCTGATTATAACGCGCGAACCAAATGGAGATTTATGGATAAAATACATTACTTTTTCTAACAAAAGAACCATGGATTGTCTTCGTTGGACACTTAGGAAGACCTCAGCAGAAGTTCTTCAACAGGTAATTGATTTGTTTTCGCTGTGAAATGTGTTGTGTGTGCCGTGATGGCTAATGTATTCATGGCTATGGGAAAAATATGTGAGGTGCTACCCTCAAACAATCAAATGTGCTGCTTTCGCCGTAAAGCCTTTTTAAAATCTGACAACGCTGTGATATTGCCAAGAAACAGAGCTTTTGATGAGTATGGAACACTTGTATATTGGTGGATGTTTAATAATTCAACTTTTGGATTTTGAATTTGGCGCCTTGCATTTCACCTGGTAGTGTCGGGATTGGGGAGCTAGAGCACCAGCAATCCCCAAGAAGTTAAAAATCAAAACATATAGCCAAATGTTTGTATCACAACTGAAGTTGCTTAAATAACTCAAAATGAAGCATATAGGATGACCTGTTTCTTTGTTAACTGCTCAACACAGAATAGCCACATGTGCACTCCCTCATAAATATACTTTCTATTTTAATTCAGCTATGTTCAATTGTATTCTTCATACTATAGAATAAAATAAAAGAATGCCACGGAATTCTAAGCAAATCTTGTCTGCTAAATTAACTAGTGTATCCCACAGCCATACGGCATACCCAGATCAGATCCTAACATAAGGACAACTCAGAGGACGCTATCTGTTCTTCTGAAATAGACTACATTTTTTTTATATCATGTTTCTTTAGACCGGTCTATAATAAATCATATTTATTGTGATGGTGTAGGTTATTTTTTTTAAATGTAGATGTTCTAAAGGTCTGCATCAGTGGCTTGTAGGCTATGCGTGGAAGCCAGGAGATGCTAAACATGTTTATGTTAATTAACAGTCAATTACAGTTATTTGCTTGACAATCACAAGCCACAGCCCTACTCTCTCACAAAAACACACACACAGAGCAAGAGCAAAGAGATCAATGCAGGCCAGGGACCACACACACGGAAATCAAACCAAACAGATTAAGCAGAGGGTGCAGACAGCGATGACAACGGAGTACCACCAATGCATAACACCACCTCACAATCACAAAGACACAACATCACATCAAAGACACACCAGCATAGAAGAGACGCAAGAAAACACTAATGCGGCACATTCAGTTCCATCCATTTATGGACATTACAAGCATTTAAAACAAGAGACTTAAAACCCATGTTTTAAGCACTCTGAAGCACTCCTCTATAGATGATTAATGCAAAGGAATAATTTAGACATCTGTTCACAGTGAACTTCAATAGATGGCTATGAAAGTGTCTCTTACTTTGAATCTGTAGCAGCAGCTGCCCGTTCAGCTGGTGGAGCTCGTCCACACTCATTTTAATCACTGGAAGATAAAACACACAGATTAGGTCACAATACAAGAGCAACACAGCATGGAATGTTTGATCAAATAAATGAACCAACTAAAGCAACTTCAGGCACTGGAGGAGGATTCCGACCCTGTTAAGCACGCATAAATGGAACCTAATTCCCCTTTTATGCACTTTTCACTCTACAAGTATTCTGAACTATTAGTTTGGGGTGGATATCAAAGAAATTAAGGAGTCGCGAAGGTGTGTTTACAGATGCACTGTATTCGGACCTTGACTTAATTCCCTCATAATTCCACCACCTTTACGTGCAAAAAAAATATGAACAAGATGGGGCAACCTGTCGGTTCCAACATCTACTTAATTGTTTTCCTGATAGAAATAGCACCATTCTCCAAGCACTAACTTACAAATTGATAAGACTGAGATATTGATAAGAGCTAGGTGAATGAGTAAGCCGTTTGGATAAGAGGGTTGAAAATATAAATTACAATTGTTGAACTACTTTACCTTTTGATTGCTAAAGACCAATGTAAAACCAATAATATGGCAGTAAACTGAAGCATGTCAACATATCAGCTTGCTGGTAAATGCTGGTATTATAACCTGAAGGGAAGGAATTTGGAGACCCAAGATATAGAGCCTCACAGTGGAGGTGTCATAATACCCATAAAACCTAGCGGTCAAACAGGGAAAGGGTTCCAATCATTTTCCCACTATACATTTTTCCCATAAGGGATTTTAGAAAAACTTAAAATAAGGGCTGTGTTTCGTGTAGGCTTACCCTGTATAACCATGTAAAAATCTCTCGGACAAGGTGACTTATCAATGAATTTGGCTCTATTTACTCTGATTCAAAAATGCTAATCCCTGCAAGCTTCTGCACGTCATCTCTAGCTGGCACCTTTGCTAACAGGTATTGTGCCAAGTTCCCATAATTGTCAATTTAAATAAATGTTGCCTGTTTATTAATTACTACATTTGTAGAACATTAGATAGTTAATCCGGAGTTTCTTACCTTTTCCTCGATTTGGCAGTCTTATCCAGATCATCATTGCATTTGTAGTTCTTTATTAGCAACTAATTAGCATTTCATTTTGGGGGTTAAATGCAGGCAAATATACTGATAAAAAAAGTAACCTTGTCCTAGAGAGATTTACATGGTTATCAAAATGTCACGCCAGGGTAAGCCTACACGAAACACATCCCTTATTTTAAGTTTCTAAAATCCCCTATGGGAAAAATGGTGGAAAAACAAATTGGAACCATTTCAATATTTGACCGCTAGGTTTTATGGGTATTATGACTTGTACCGTGGTACTCTATAGGCTTCTGTAGCCATGGCAAATGACAGTATAGCGCCAAAACTACCAAGTAGATTTATGATTTCTAGAATGGTTCAATTATATAGTTGAAGTCGGAAGTATACATACAACTTAGCCAAATACATTTAAACTCAGTTTTTCGCAATTCCTGACATTTAATTCTAGTAAAAATTCCCTGTCTTAGGTCAGTTAGGATCACCACTTTATTTTAAGAATGTGAAATGTCAGAATAATAGTAGAGAGAATGGTTTATTTCAGCTTTTATTTCTTTCAACACATTCCCAGTGGGTCAGAAGTTTACATGCACTCAATTAGTATTTGGTAGCATTGCCTTTAAGTTCTTTAACTTGGGTCAAACATTTCAGGTTGCCTTCCACAAGCTTCCCACAAAAAGTTGGGTGAATTGTGGCCCATTCCTCATGACAGAGCTGGTGTAACTGAGTCAGGTTTGTAAGCCTCCTTGCTCACACACGCTTTTTCAATTCTGCCCACTAATTTTCGATGAGATTGAGGTCAGGGCTTTGTGATGGCCACTCCAATACCTTGACTTTGTTGTCCTGAAGCCATTTTGCCACAACTTTGGAAGTATGCTTGGGGTCATCGTCCATTTGGACCCATTTGCGACCAAGCTTTAAACTTCCTGACTGATTGTTATGAATAAATTCATATGATTTATGTTTAATTACTAAATTATTATATGTTTAAGTAATTACTAAGAATATTAAATCCTGAAAATATATGTAATATGTGTTAGAGGAATAGGTCTAGAACTTTTTAAAAAGACTAAGACATCGTGTTACTATTTAGCAACCTAAGCAGGATGGAGTTGAGATAACAGGAGAACTGTCGACAGACGATTTATAACTGGACCCTATAACAGGAAAACGGTTTCTTCACCCAGGGAGGGGAGAAACGGTCAGAAAGCTGTTAGAAGTGATAAGACGTAAGTTGTAAAACACAGCCCGTCTAAAGCGGGGTGGAGTTAAATTGTATGTACATATAAAGGACTGTGTTCTTATTGTGTTTTGAGAATTCTCGGTGAATAAACATTTGACATAATGATCTCTGCAGCTGGGTCTCTGTCTGTTTCATCTTAACCAAAGCTTTGCGACCTTTGGGTTACAGATAGAGTAGGTTAATTAAAGTTCAGTTTGTGAACATTGAGAACAAAAATTCCATAACACTGATGTCTTAAGATGTTGCTTCAATATATCCACATAATTTTCCTTTCCTCATGATGCCATCTATTTTGTGAAGTGCACCAGTCCCTCCTGCAGCAAAGCACCCCCACAACATGATGCTGCCACCCCCATGCTTCAACGGTTGGGATGGTGTTCTTCGGCTTGCAAGCCTCCCCATTTTTTCTCCAAACATAACGATGGGCATTATGGCCAAAAGGTTCTATTTTTGTTTCATCAGACCATAGGATATTTCTCCAAAAAGTATGATCTTTGTCCCCATGTGCAGTTGCAAACCGTAGATAAAGTACGTTTATCTCTAGGAGACAGAACGCGTCCTGAGTGCTATGACGGCTGCGTGGTCCCATGGTATTTATACTTGCGTACTATTGTTTGTACAGATGAACGTGGTACCTTGTGTAAAAGCTCTCCAAACTGTAAAAAAAACTACATTCTAACCCTAAATAATATACATGATCAGAGTATTTTTTGTATCTACCAATTGGTGCTGAAAAGGACATGAACGTGTGTATTACATGGCTTTCTTTCATAGATCCCTAATTTTATTTTATTTTTATTTCACCTTTATTTAACCAGGTAGGCAAGTTGAGAACAAGTTCTCATTTACAACTGCGACCTGGCCAAGATAAAGCAAAGCAGTTCGACACACAACAACACAGAGTTACACATGGAATAAAACAAACATACAGTCAATAATACAGTAGGAAAAAAAGAAATCTATATACAAAGAGTGCAAATGAGGTAGGATAAGGAAGGTAAGACAATAAATAGGCCATGGTGGCAGAGTAATTACAATATAGCAATTTAACACTGGAATGGTAAAAGAAAACTGTGCAGTAGATGAATGTGCAATGTAGAAAAACTGGGGTGCAAAGGAACAAGATAAATAAATAAATACGGTAGGGGATGAGGTAGTTGGTTGGGCTATTTACAGATGGGCTATAAACAGGTACAGTGGTCTGTACACTGCTCTGACAGCTGGTGCTTAAAGCTGTTGAGGGAGATAAGTGTCTCCAGTTTCAGAGATTTTTGAAGTTCGTTCCAGTCATTGGCAGCAGAGAACTGGAAGGAGAGTCGGCCAAAGGAGGAATTGGCTTTGGGGGTGACCAGTGAGATATACCTGCTGGAGCGTGTGCTACGGGTTGGTGCTGCTAAGGTGACCAGCGAGCTGAGATAAGGTGGGACTTTACCTAGCAGGGACTTGTAAATGACCAGGAGCCAGTGGATATGGCGACGAGTGTAAAGTGAAGGCCAGCCTACGAGAGTGTACAGGTCGCAGTGGTGGGTGGTATATGGGGCTTTGGTAACAAAACGGATGGCACTGTGATAGACTGCATCCAGTTTGTTGAGTAGAGTATTGGAGGCTATTTTGTAAATTACATCACGAAGTCGAGGATCGGTAGGATGGTCAGTTTTACGAGGGTAAGTTTGGCAGCATGAGTGAAGGAAGCTTTGTTGCGAAATAGGAAGCCAATTCTAGATTTAATTTTAGATTGGAGATGTTTGATGTGAGTCTGGAAGGAGAGTTTACAGTCTAACCAGACACCTAGGTATTTGTAGTTTTCCACGTAATCTAAGACAGAACCGTCCAGAGTAGTGATGCTGGGCGGGGGACAGGTGCGGGTAGCGATCGGTTGAAGAGCATGCATTTAGTTTTACTTGCGTTTAAGAGCAGTTGTAGGCCACGGAAGGAGAGTTGTATGGCATTGAAGCTCGTCTGGAGGGTAGTTAACACAGTGTCCAAAGAGGGGCCAGAAGTATACAGAATGGTGTCGTCTGCATAGAGGTGAATCAGAGACTCACCTGCAGCAAGAGCGACATCATTGATGTATACAGAGAAAAGAGTCGGCCCAAGAATTGAACCCTGTGGCACCCCCATGGAGACTGCCAGAGGCCCGGACAACAGGCCCTCTGATTTGACACACTGAACTCTGTCGGAGAAGTAATTGGTGAACCATGCGAGGCAGTCATTTGAGAAACCAATGCTGTCGAGTCTGCCGATAAGGATGCGGTGATTGACAGAGTCGAAAGCCTTGGCCAGATCAATGAAAACAGCTGCACAATAATGTCTCTTGTCGATGGCGGTTATGATGTCATTTAGGACCTTGAGCGTGGCTGAGGTGCACCCATGACCAGCCCTGAAACCAGATTGCATAGCGGAGAAGGTGCGGTGGGATTGAAATGGTCGGTAATTTGTTTGTTAACTTGGCTTTCAAAGACCTTAGAAAGGCAGGGAAGGATGGATATAGGCCTATAACAGTTTGGGTCAAGAGTGTCTCCCCTTTGAAGAGGGGGATGACCGCAGCTGCTTTCCAGTCTTTGGGAATCTCAGACGTCACGAAAGAGAGGTTAAACAGGCTAGTAATAGGGGTTGCAACAATTTCGGCAGATAATTTTAAAAAGAAAGGGTCCAGATTGTCTAGCCGGCTGATTTGTAAGGGTCCAGATTTCGCAGCTCTTTTAGAACATCAGCTGGCTGGATTTGGGAGAAGGAGAAGTGGGGAGGCTTTGGCGAGTTGCTGAGGGGGTGCAGGGCTGTTGACCGGGTAGGGGTAGCCAGGTGGAAAGCATGGCCAGCCATAGAAAAATGCTTATTGAAATTCTCAATTATTGTGGGTTTATCGGTGGTGACAGTATTTCCTATCCTCAGTGCAGTGGGCAGTTGGGAGGAGGTGCTCTTATTCTCCATGGACTTAACAGTGTCCCAGAACTTTTTGGAGTTTGTGTTACAGGAGGCAAATTTCTGCTTGAAAAAGCTAGCCTTGGCTTTCCTAACTGCCAGCGTATATTGGTTCCTGACTTCCTGAAAAGTTGCATATCACGGGGCTGTTCGATGCTAATGCAGAACGCCACAGGATGTTTTTGCGCTGGTCAAGGGCAGTCAGGTCTGGAGAGAACCAAGGGCTATATCTATTCCTGGTTCTAAATTTCTTGAATGGGGCATGCTTATTTAAGATGGTGAGGAAGGCACTTTTAAAGAATAACCAGGCATCCTCTACTGACGGGATGAGGTCAATATCCTTCCAGGATACCCTGGCCAGGTCAATTAGAAAGGCCTGCTCGCTGAAGTGTTTTAGGAACGTTTAACAGTAATGAGAGGAGATCGTTTGACTGCAAACCCATTACGGATGCAGGCAATGAGGCAGTGATCACTGAGATCTTGGTTGAAAACAGCAGGGGTGTATTTGGAGGGCAAGTTAGTTAGGATTACATCTATGAGGGTTCCGTGTTTACGGCTTTGGGATTGTACCTAGTAGGTTCAAATATGATTTGTGTGAGGTTGAGGGCATCAAGCTTAGATTGTAGGATGGCCGGGTGTTAAGCATGTCCCAATTTAGGTCACCTAGCAGCACGAACTCTGAAGATAGATGGGGGGCAATCAGTTCACATATGGTGTCCAGAGCACAGCTGGGGGCAGAGGGTGGTCTATAGCAAGCGGCAACAATGAGAGACTTGTTTCTAGAAAGGCAGATTTTTAAAAGTAAAAGTTCAAATTGTTTGGGTACAGACCTGGAAAGCAAGACAGAACTCTGCAGGCTATCTCTGCAATAGATAGCAACGCCGCCCCCTTTGGCCGTTCTATCTTGTCTGAAGATGTTATAGTTAAGGATGGAAATTTCAGTGTTACTGGTGGTCTTCCTAAGCCAGGATTCAGACACGGCTAGGACATCCGGGTTGGCAGAGTGTGCTAGGGCAGTGAATAAAACAAACTTAGGGAGGAGGCTTCTAATGTTGACATGCATGAAACCAAGGCTTTTACGGTTGCAGAAGTCAACAAATGAGAGGGCCTGTGGAATAGGAGTGGAGCTAGGCACTGCAGGGCCTGGATTAACCTCTATATCACCAGAGGAACAGAGGAGGAGTAAGATAAGGATACGGCTAAAGGCTATAATGACTGGTCGTCTAGGACGTTCGAACAGAGAGTAAAAATAACAGGTTTCAGGGGTGATAAAATAGATTAAAGGCATAATGTACAGACAATGGTATGGTAGGACGTGAATACAGTGGAGGTAAACCTAGGCATTGAGTGGTGATGAAAGAGATAATGTCTCTAGAAAGATTTAAACCAGGTGATGTCATCGCATGTGTGGGAGGTGGAACTAAAGGGTTGGATAAGGCATATTGAGCAGGGCTAGAGGCTCTACTGTGAAATAAGGCAATAAACACTAACCAGAACAGCAATGGACAAGGCATATTGACAATGAGGAGAGGCATGCTTAGCCTAGTGAACATAAGGGTCAAGTTAGTAGTGAGGCTGGTTGGGGACAAGGCGATTCAGACAGCTAGCCGGGGTAACAAGCTAGCAACGTCTAGCAGGCCGGCTAACAAAGACGGAGGAAGTCTGTTTATAGCCTCCTCACGCGTTTCCGTCAGTAGACCAGTTGTGATGGGGTTTAGTGTGGTGAAGGGGACCAGGCCAGTTGGCACAACTAGGTATAGTGGCACAAGAAATTGTCCGATGGACCTGAATTAGCTAGCAGCCGATATGCTCTGGACAGCGAGGCGTTAGCAGGCCGCAGTTAGCTGATGGGCGTTCAGGTGACGTCGCGTCGGAGGGCGGTTGAAATATCTCCTCGGGCAGATAACGTCGGCAGTCCACTTGAGAAGGCCCGGTAGGTCTCCACACCGGCAGTAGAAGCGGGTCCGGATAGGAGTTGTAGCCCAGCAGCGTGCTGAGACTCCTCAGTCAGCCGGGAGATGAGTCGGGCAAGGGCTAGCTTCAGGCTAATTGGTGTATTGCTATGAGACCGACGTTAGCCGATGGCACTCAGGTAGCAGCTAGCTAGCTGCAAGATCCAGTTGAAAAATGTCCAACTTGCGGTAGGGATCCGGGGATATGGAGGAAAAAATAAATAAAAATAGGTCCGGTAAGCTCAGGTTTAGTCGTGTTATACGAGGGGCGAGAGCTTTTCGAGCTGAAGGTTAGCTGATGCCCGCTAGCAATAGTAAGCTAAATACTAACGTTAGCTAGTTGTTATTTGACCAGATTCGGAAAAAAACAACAAAAAACCACAGATCCGCACCACATTGGGTGAGGCAGGTTGCAGGAGAGTGTTTTGAAGTTGGATTTTAGAGAGCACATATAAAAAGATATGTGAAGAAAATATATAAAAATATTATAAAGACGATATTTACACAGGACGGGACGGGACAAGACAAATACACGTCTAACTGCTACGCCATCTTGGATCAAAGTATTATAATATTCGGAGGAATCGAGAAAAGTCTCCAAAATGTACACCAAATTTAAATGGATGGCTTTAGCTAAATGTGCTGAAAACCCTATAGAATGAAAACACCACTAAATAATCTGTTGGACAGCAAGTAGGAGGTTTTTCAGTGGTTGAATTACATTTATTCAGCGTGCACAACGGAACCACGCACCTGCATAAGGTAAGTCTGAATACCAACTACTGAGAAGTGCATAGGAAAGGCGTGCATAAGAAAGGCGTACATTTCTTAAGTCTGAATCGGGCCTTTGTTGCATAGCAACAACAAACTATGCAGAAAGAGTCACAGAAAAGCTAAGGGTCTTAAAGTTACCGTCATAATTTACAAAGGAACGGAATTCTATGAACGACCTGAAAGTGCCAGCGTCCTTGAGAGAGATTCATCCTCTCTCCAAGAGGGTGTGTGGCAGACACAAACAAACTTGGTGCTGTGACAGAGCATGGAGAACCCAATGACACTTTATGAGGTACTTTTCTCTGGACAAAGAGAGAGTGTGGTGGTGGGGGAAAGGAGGGAGAGTGGTGGCTGAGGAGGAATGTGTGAGGATGCACTAAAAACTGGGCCCTGGCCTGCGTCACTACCGCGGCAAAATTTTGATTGGATGTTATCTTTCAAGAACCCTCCCCCACACGCCCGTAGAAGGGGTGCTGTGTGTTATGTGCGTGACTGTTTTCCGACCGGGTAGTTGTTGTCTATTCTAGTTTAAAATTATCAAGTGTGGCAGACCGTTTATTGAAATTGAAAGTGGATTACACTGGTAAAGTCAAACATCACAGAACATTCTAAACCACTCCGGTGACAAACACTTCTCCATTCGTCTCAATTTGTTCTGTCCACATGGCTGCACTTTGCTGACACTGAAAATATCTTGAAGATATTTAGATTTGTAGATAACCGTTATAGAAGTAGTGTTGTCACAACACCAGAATTTTGACTTTGATACCGCTACCAGGTTTAGGATCACAATACTCAATACCAAAACGATACCACGCCAAAAAAAGAAAGCACAAAATGGCAATTGGTCCAGACAGAAACTCAGCTACTGCTCTGTTCAACTGTCTAGCATCTGTTGAGTTCAATATCATTACATTAAAAAAGTGGACAAACATTTTTCAGAGACAGTCATGTATGCATCAATTATACAATCAATGAGTTTGTTTTTACCAAATATAACTACATAATGGTAATCATTTATTTGAATGGTAAAACTATTGATAAACTGGGTAAATCAAGATGTAGCCTAGGCCTGTCCACAATACAGGTGAATGCATATTCAATAGGTGTGTGCATGTATTGAGTTATTGAGCTTGTTTTGGCTGATTTCATGGGGCTACAGATGACAACCAAACAATCTTTTTCCCTTCCAGTTGGGACTTAATTTTATTGTACTGATCAACAACATTTGCATAAAAGTAATAGATCATATTTGGGAGAGACGTGAGAGAGACTGAATAAGTGTATGAAAAGTTTTTGTGGGCAATCAACATTGAAATCAGCATATTCTGCATTATGCTTAGCAAGGAAAGTTAGCCTACAAAGCTGGAAGCTACCAGTATCTTCTTCCATTGTAAAGTATTTTAGCTCATATATACGTTGTTTTGCGAACAGTAATTAACAGATCCAACATTTCTACATGCTGTGTCGCATTATTCAAGACTTAACGTCTGTGTAGCATGAGGGGGGAGCTAACATGATGCAGCTCAGATTCCCAGTGCAGGCTAGCAATGAGTAAATGGAGAACGCACGGTGTGAGCTATAATAAGGGGTTGACTTCTCTGATAGACAGACTTGATCTGTGAGACACATCTGACAGAAGTACCGGAAGTAACAAAAATTCTAGTACCAAACCGCTTTTCATGTTCTAGTATCAAAAAAAGGGTATATATCCTATATGCCATTGGTTATATGTATAGGCGTATGTGTATAAAAATATATAGTTAAACATCACACACAATGTATAAACCTAATGCAAATGGAGCAGGACAACCCTGCTGGAGGTCTGCTGGGTGTGGCAGGGTTCTGTTTCAGCCCAGCATTAACACACCAGGATTCAACTTGTCAAATCTGAAGAGTTGATAATCAAGTGTGCCATTGCTGGGCTGGAATAGAAGTCTGCTCACCCAGTAGATCAGGGATCAGTGGAGTCATGTTGGCCACCGCTGGTATGGACGTTTTTTTGTTCACCTGAAATTCTGCTTTAGTAATAAATGTTACTACTCAATTATCTATTGTTATTTAGACTAAGATGTCTAATCTTTACATACAAGTTCACGTATGTGTACATTTTGAAGCGATGAAGTGTTGATTCTTTGAAGTGATGCGAGTGTTTAAACTTGTTTCAATTGTTAAACTATTATTCAAAATGAACTAATGTCAATGTTGATTAACCACATCACAATAAAGAGGGGAAAGGGTTCTGTCTCTAACGTGTCTGTGTTGTGTTGTACGATCCTTTTGTCTAGTTGTAAGATCTCCAATCTGTTTTATTTGATTGTCACTCTCTCTCAGTATATCAGCTATGGGAATCCAATCTGCAGCTTATCACATGGCATGCATCGCCAATGCAGCCATAAGCCTACAGTATGATGACATTACTGGCCTTATGGGCCTCCGTCATCTGAAGCAGAGAATAGCTAAACTCACACATTGTTCACAAGGTAAACTATATGCTCTCAATTTCAACTGATGCCATAACAATAGACAATGTATAGGAGGCCAACCATATACCAGATTCTGTACATGCCTTTTAAGCACTGACATATAACATCTAGTGCAAATCCAACTCTTGTAATTTAGTTACAGTATATGAAAAAAAAGGAGATGACAATTAGGCTACTAGAGATGAGCATTACAGGTAACATTTAACGAGGTTCATTTTATTTCATTAATTTGAGCAACAGGAACTGCAAAATGATTGCAGTTCCCATGGAAAGACAGTACATGGTTTCTCTATGTATCACTGGCTCTGGATAAGCTAGCAACTGGGCTAACACAGCTAACCTTTCAGATCAATAATATGCTGTTTTTATTCACAATTTGATGGCTATATAGTAGCTAGCTAGATAGTTATACCTAGGTAGTTTACAAGGTTGGCTGACTTTTCTCAAAACAAACCTCATCGTGGCTCCTTTACAGCCAAAATATCACTTCAGAAACGTCTAAATATTGATATGGCCAGCATTGTAGACCATTTCTCCCCTCTTGCTGCATCTTTAGCTCATCTCGAACAGTGAAATGCTGTGAAAATCAGCGTGCTGCAAAAACTTTCTAAAATGTTTTGTCACCAGTGCTTGTTTGATGAAATGTTTAGTCCAACACACTGTTGCTCCTATGGCACTAATCTGGTGAGCACCTATGGAGCACCACCCAAACAAGACATTTGATTGGTTTGACGTGTTGCGAGGCGTCACAGATTTACGGCGGGTTCTGACCCCTCTTTTGCAGATTTCTTCCATGGAACTTCCCCAGGCTTCCCATTTTAGGGAAGCCTAGTTCACGAGGAGCCCATAGAGGCTCAGAAACCAGCTAAATAACACTCTGGCTATAGTCTGACTTATCTACCCTTCTCCTAAAATGGTGCACTCTTTCCCCGAGGCTCCATCTAGCCCACGCTTATGCTACACCGATACAATGCTTTTAATCCATGGAGGGGTGAACAAGAGCACACTTCTGGAGAAGAGAGGGGTAGAGAGAATCTGACCACAACCTGTGTGGTGTGTTAGGAAGAGGAAGGCTAGTTACTGTTTGTGGTATTAAGTAAATTAAGCTGACTGCGAACTCACACTCGTCTCCGCTGTGACCATTGTTTGAGTGCAGTGTCTGGTGGTCTCCTCCAGAAGACTGGCTGTGGCGAAGAAGGCCCCTCCTCCCTGTGACCCCCCACAGGGCCCCGAGGCCACGCCCGTCCTCCAGTAGCCCCAGCTCCTCGGCCGAGTGGCACTCCAGCATGCCCGTGGCGTAGTCCGGCAGCCCTCCTGCCCCCATCCCCTGGTTCCAGCGTGGGGTGTAGCGAGGCACCTGGGCGTCCGACTGGGGCAGTAGTTTACGGTCTGCATTCTGGCTGTAGCAGAGGAGCTGGTGCTTTCCCCCCCGGCGGCCAGGACTCCCCTCTGAGCTGACAGAGTCTTTGTTCTGGGCGTACTGCACGATGCGGCTGATCTTCTGGCTAAGAGCCAGCTTCATGCCCTCGTAGGGACTGCGGGAGACCTTGGAGCGGGACAGCTTCTGGTTGGCAATGAGGTGGTACTTCTCAAAACACTCCCGGTGGCCCCGTAGGGATTTGGTGTGCAGGAGGGTGGCATGAGACACACCTGGAGGGAGGGAGCAATCAGTTAAAGGAGACAATTAGTTACATGTTCTGTTTAGCAATCAATGCTGTATGTATATCAAAGCATTGGACACATTTCTAGTAAAGAGAGGACTAAGAACTGAAATGATGAGGTACTGTTGGCTTTGCTCTTTTTTCAAAGTCAAGTCACTAAAGATATATATTTTTTCTTCTTTTTTTGGTAATTTTGACCCTTTTTTCCCTCCCAATTTCGTGATTACGATCTTGTCTCATCGCTGCAACTCCCCAACGGGCCTCCTTTTTAAGGACATTACTTAAATCCTTATGAAAAATCTCATTGAGTAACTATTTAAGAGAAGTTGCTCTGCTGTGGTGTGTGTGCGCTCCAGAGAGTGAGGATATTTGAGTCATAATAACAGAGCCTCCAGCTTCCTCAGAGGGAGAGGATCACCTGGGATAACCACAACATTTCCTCAACTCAGACTGCAAGAGGCCATTCACTCTCTAACCCACTTAACACACACAGAAGAAATGCAGGGGAATTTACCACAGATACCACACTCAAAGTCCAAAATCACCTTAAAGTAACCTGGGGGCAGTGGTGGGACTGGCAATCGTGTAAACACTGAATGGAGTGTGTGAGAACAAGTTAGCAAGCAAGCAAGCTAGTGGGTGTGTTTGTACAGACTTGGTCTTCAGTCTTTTTCCTCCTGGCTTACATTTCTATCACACAGACAGACATGCTGGACCATGAAACTAAGGGATAAGTCAACGTCAAGACACAGTGAGAGGCAGTAAAACGGATGCTCATTAAGAAGGTTCACAGCAAACACACCTCTAGGAAAGAGAGGAGAGGTAAGAAGGCATACGGCCACCAAATGACTAGCCTATTGCACTAGGCCTATAAAATAACTCTAAATATGCAAAGTGAGAATTCAGTCCATATCAGTCATCAGAAAGCATTAGCCTCAGCTTTAAGAAAAATTATTTAAAAAAAGTGAGAGCTCAAACTAAAATCAGGTCAACATGATCAGGCCATTTCCTGGTGTGTTACATTAATGTCAGGACCAACAACAGGAAGACACACTTAACTAAAGCCATATCCCAGACAAAGAGGAAGACCTTCAGCCAGCCTAGCTCTCGCACGCACGCACAGCGAGCAGCTTGGCTGCCTGTAACAGAATACAGAGAAAAGCAAACAGGAAAGCATCAAGTTGTTCAACGCTGTAGGCTTTAAGACACAATAGCTGACTTGCTTGTGTTAACCAACCCCTGACACACAAGCACTGTGTTTAAGAACAATTTGGCCTATACAATCATTGTGTGTGTTTGTGTGGCTGTATGTAAGAGAGAGAGAGAGTGTGTGTGTGTGTACCCTGAGTGACAGCTCTGTGGTGGATTAGTCTTCTATACTTGAGGCTTGGAAAGCTGGCCTGGGACAGTGTTGTGTCTGTGTCGCTGGCTAGAGAACATTCCCTAAAAACCCAACCTGCTCAGCAGTTACCAGGGTCTCCATAAGCGGCCGAGCCAAGAGCAATGCCTTAAGCCCGATCAGATAAATCAGGCATCGATTACTGACGGGTCTGTTCCATTTAAAATACAAATTAAATAAATAAAAAGTCCCAACGGTCAAATCACAGGCCCACAACCAGAGCAGTGTACCAGCCCAGAGCTAAGGAGCTTAGCAGCTATGGATATTGGGTAGCAATACTCTTTCTGTCACACAAACAGGAACACAAACACCATTCAGCGGGAAGTAAATGTCTCAGGCAGTGGCAGTCAACTCGTCAGGGAAAAAGCAGCAGCATAACACTGCAGCTGATGAGCAACAGGCTTGTGTGAACACAGAACACTGGACTGTGAATCATCCCTTTGTTAGCTTTAGCACATCTCCGGTTCAAGCCGCTCACCTTCAGAGAAACAAAGCCACAGAGCAGCCTCATCATCCCAGCGCTGTGCAAACCATTCACCATGCCGTCAGAGTCAGACTCCTGTTTGAACGGTGTCTGAGTAAAAGCAAAGGGAGCATAGATAGCCAAGGAACGATCAGTGAGTAACTCCTGTTTGGATTGAACGCCATCTAAGTAAAAGCTAAGGGAGCATATATAGGGCAGGTAAATATTACATGAGGATTGATCTGTCATCATGCTATATGGTGAGTAAGTAACTCCAACCCGAAACGCTACAGCTAATCCCCGGGGCTAAGGAAGCAGAGAGAGACATGATCTTGCGTTTGTCCATGACTGCGTTTTCCACACTGGATTTATTATACATTTCTTTTTAACGCAGGAAAAAAATGTGTGTTGCATTCTGAAAAATGCAGGTGTACTGACCATGACACTCAATGTTTATATTTAATTAGACTCGCTGTAATTATCCGAAAAGTTTCATCCATCATCCAAAACACACGCTTTCTCTCTGCGGCAGTACGGGACGGGTGTGTGTGGCGGAAGATGTTGTTGGTGGCATTTTCCTTTCAAGGTACTGTATGTTTAAAGCGCTGGAACTATGGAATAAATGGCGCTTGAATAAATGGAATGGCTAGCCAACATAAACAATGACGAGTCAATTAACACAAAAGAAAAAACAAACAAAGGTTTTTTAACCCCTCCGCAAATTGAAATGAAAGTGAGACAGAGACTGCGATGGAGATTGTGACCGAGACAGAGAAAGTGACATTGATTGCAGCAACAGAAACAGCTAGTGTAAAGGTGAATGCTGCAGTTAATGCTAATCGCCCACAGAAATGGCTTCACACTACTTCAAAAAGTAGTAGGTGGTGTGTCAGTGAAACGTTGTATGTTTATGTGAGAAGTGTGGGGGAAAAAATCTTTCCTTCACCACAAGCTGCGCAACCTATTAGAAAAGGGCATAAAAACGCCATGCAGATCGACCACAGGGATGCAGTATTGCTTCAGACCGGAAATGTTTTTGAAGTAACATTGGAAGAGGCAGAAAAGTAAACAGACGACTCCAAAACTGTGCAACTCCGAAATGTATACTGTATGGCAAAAGAGGAAATAGCAGATAGCAAGTTTCCTGTGTTGATAGAGCTACAAAAATAAGTGTCTGCCCTGCCATTCAGTCGGGTACCACCTACACACATCACTCCAGCATTGCGCAAATGCAGAACACCATCGGTCAAACTAACTGAGAAGGGCATTCAGGAAATAGAACAGAGTCTGTATGTTGGAATAATCAGAGTTAAAATCTGTGACAGTTGCAGTCGAGAAGAAACTTGTGATGTTTGTGAGATATGTGCATGAGGGCCAGGCGAAGACTGTGTTCTTAGCAAATGTAATGACACCGCATGGAGATGCCAAAACAATCACAAATGCCGTTCTAGCAACATTCCAATCAAAGGGTATTGATTTTAAAAAGGTGGTGAGACAGGGCAGTGACAGGTCAAGTGTCATGACTGGAAAACGCACAGGGGTGGGTCAGAGACTGCGGGAGAGAAACCTGTACCAGCTCAAAGTGCCCTGCGGTGCACATCGTGTTGCACTTGTGGCCTCCAATGCATCAAAAAGGCACAGAAAATTGCCTGACAGTTTCACAGCAATAACTTATTTCTTGCTGGATTTGCTTCCAATCATGGACATACTGAACCTGTTTTTCCATAAAGAAAATGGTGTCTCTTGCACACATCAAGCCGATGGTTGCGGCAACCAGGACCGCCCTACAATATATCTCACACAACATGGGCGTTTATGAGCAACAGCTCATAGATGAGACCGCTGCCAACCCCGGTTACTACAAAAACTCCTCTTGGAAAAGTGTGCACGCACAGACTTAATCTCGCACTTGATCCAGGGCCTAAACGACAGATTCGCAGAAGATGATCAGAGACATCTCTCTCGCATGGAAAAACTTCTAAACCCTGCCAATCTACCCGACAATGACAGAGACCTTACCCAGCACGGAGCTCCTGAACTCGACTCGTCTATGCAATATCTACAAATATATTATACAGATGTCCTGTGGCAGGAATTTACCCAGGTCAAATGTGTTCATGCTAAAATGTCTTTGTTAAAAAGGAAATTAATATTTAATTAATATTGTGATGAATTCATGTTTAATATATGGGTTTGTGCACTCTGTCTTATTTCTTTCCCCTACGCCACACACAGCCACCATCCCCTCCCATTGGAACAGTTTCCACAATTGTTACATCAACATTTACAAAATGCAGAGATGGTCTCTTGCAATAACTACTCCTTTTTCTTCACCAGGTAAGACATCTATTAAAACACCAGGGCTATAAAACCATGGCAGAAGCATGCAGGGCTCTTATTCAAGAGTTTCCCGACATGTTCCCAGTGCACGCTCAGCTGGTCCTTGCCTTGTCCAGTTTTGCTGGGGTATGCATCATTTTTTTTTACCAGGATGACAAAAGGAGGAAATAAAGATAAAAACAGAAAGCAACAGAGAGATATGCACACTTTTGTACAAAATGTACACGGAACAAAAATATAAACACAACATGTTTCAAGAAATGCACAAAAAGCTTATTTCTCTCAAATGCTGTGCACCAAATGTCTTTACATCCCTGTCAGTGAGAATTTTTCCTTTGACAAGATAATCCATCCACCTGACAGATGTAGCATATCAAGAAGCTGATTAAAGAGCATGATCACTACACAGGTGCACCTTGTGCTGGGGACAATAAAAGTCCACTCTAAAATGCAGTTGTCACACAACACAAATGTCTCAAGTTGAGGGAACGTGCAATTGGCATGCTGACTGCAAGAAATGTCCACCAGAGCAGTTTGCAGAGAATTACATTTTCATTTCTCCACGATAAGCTGCCTCCAACTTTGTTTTAGAGAATTTGTCAGAGGGTGCTGAGGAGTATTTCTGTCTGTAATAAAGCCCTTTGTGGGGAAAAACTAATTTGGATTGGGTGAGCCTTCCAAGTGGGTGGGTCTATGCACCCCTGTCCAGTCATGTGAAATAAGGGCCTAATGAATTTATTTTAATTGACAAAGTTCCTTATATAAACTGTAACTCAGTAAAATCTTTGAAATTGCTACATGTAGCGTTTATATTTTCGTTCGGTATAATTAGCAGAACATACAGTATCTGACAACATTAAGTTTAACTGTAGCGAACTTGAAAATTAACACATTACAAGGTCATTATTTACAACTGAGGCGAGCTGCTATCTTACTGTTGTGAATGTGACGACATTAAAGCAGTGTGCATTGCTGCCGGTTTTAGAGCTTGCTCTCACGTCAGGTTACCATAACAACGATAGCAACAACCGGATCAAAGTTGAATGTCTCTTGCACAGTTGCGGCCTGCTATATTGTGGATAAAGAGTTACCTGTCTAACAGAACAGAGGGTCTTCTTTAATGGAAGCCTCTCCAACATAATCCAGGTAGAATCAGGAATTCCCCAGGGTAGCTGTCTAGGCCTCTTACCTTTTTCAATCTTTACTAACGACATGCCACTGGCTTTGAGTAAAGCCAGTATGTCTATGCATGCAGATGACTCAACACTATACACGTCAGCTACTACAGTGACCGAAATGACTGCAACATTTAACAAAGAGCTGCAGTTAGTTTCAGAGTGGGTGGCAAGGAATAAGTTAGTCCTAAATATTTCAAAAGCTGAAAGCATTGTATTTGGGAAAAATCATTCACTAAATCCTAAACCTCAACTAAATATTGTAATAAATAATGTAGAAATTGAGCAAGTTGAGGTGAATAAACTGCTTAGAGTAACCCTGGATTGTAAACTGTCATGGTCAAAACATATCGAGCCAACAGTAGCTAAGATGGGGAGAAGTCTGTCCATGTAAATAGCCCATCCAATCTACCTACCTCATCCCCATATTGTTATTATTAACTTTTTTGCTCTTTTGCACACCGGTATTTCTACTTGCACATCTATCACTCCAGTGTTAATTTGCTAAATTGTAATTACTTCGCTACCATGGCCTATTTATTGCCTTACCTCCTCACGCCATTTGCACACACTGTATATATACTTTTCTATTGTGTTATTGACTGTACGTTTGTTTACTCCATGTGTAACTCTGTGTTGTTGTTTGTGTCGCACTGCTTTGCTTTATCTTGGCCAGGCCGCAGTTGTAAATGAGAACTTGTTCTCAACTGGCCTAACTGGTTAAATAACGATGAAACAAAAAAAAAAAAATGTATAAAAAAAATTATAATTAAGTGCTGCTCTACCTTCTTAACAGCACTATCAACAAGGCAGGTCCTACAGGCTCTAGTTTTGTTGTACCTGCACTACTGTTCAGTCGTGTTGTCAATCTCTCCTGGCTCAAAGCGGAGGAGAGATAGACTTCATCACTACTTGTATTTGTGAGAGGTACTGACATCTTGAAAGCACCAAGCTGTCTGTTTAAATGACTAGCACACAGCTCAGACACCCATGCATACCCCACAAGACATGCCACCAGAGGTCTCTTCACAGTCCCCAAGTCCAGAACAGACTATGGGAGGCACACAGTACTACATTGAGCCATGACTACATTGAACTTTATTCCACATCAGATAACTGATGCAAGCAGTAGAATCAGATTGAAAAAAACCCCCATAAAAATACACCTTATGGAACAGCGGGACTGTAAAGCAACACAAACATAGGCATACACACACACACTTTGTGTTGTAGATATGTGGTAGTGGAGTAGGAGCCTGAGGGCCCCAGGAAGAGTAGTAGTCCATAATAAAAACACAAATATAATAAGGTAAATGCCGTCAAAAATGTGGTAAAAAATGTGGCTGTTTGAAAGGGGACCATATAAACATTTTCCAATTCCTTTTTCAGGCAACATACCTCAAATCCTATGTGAATTATCAAATCACATTTTATTGGTCACATACACATGGTTAGCAGATGTTAATACGAGTGTAGCAAAATGCTTGTGCTTCTAGTTCCAACCATGCAGTAATATCTAACAAGTAATCTAACAATTTCACAACAACTACCTTATACACACACGTGTAAAGGAATGAATAAGAATATGTACATATAAATATCTGGATGAGCGATGGCCGAACGGCATAGGCAAGATGCAGTAGATGGTATAGAGTACAGTATATACAGTGGGGGAAAAAAGTATTTAGTCAGCCACCGATTGTGCAAGTTCTCTCACTTAAAAAGATGAGAGAGGCCTGTAATTTTCATCATAGGTACACTTCAACTATGACAGACAGAATGAGGAAAAAAATATCCAGAAAATCACATTGTAGGATTTTTTATGAATTTATTTGCAAATTATGGTGGAAAATAAGTATTTGGTCAATAACAAAGTTTATCTCAATACTTTGTTATATACCCTTTGTTGGCAATGACAGAGGTCAAACGTTTTCTGTAAGTCTTCACAAGGTTTTCACACACTGTTGCTGGTATTTTGGCCCATTCCTCCATGCAGATCTCCTCTAGAGCAGTGATGTTTTGGGGCTGTCGCTGGGCAACACGGACTTTCAAAGATTTTCTATGGGGTTGAGATCTGGAGACTGGCTAGGCCACTCCAGGACCTTGAAATGCTTCACTGAAGCCACTCCTTCATTGCCCGGGCGGTGTGTTTGGGATCATTGTCATGCTGAAAGACCCAGCCACGTTTCATCTTCAATGCCCTTGCTGATGGAAGGAGGGTTTCACTCAAAATCTCACGATACATCGCCCCATTCATTCTTTCCTTTACACGGATCAGTCGTCCTGGTCCCTTTGCAGAAAAACAGCCCCAAAGCATGATGTTTCCACCCCATGCTTCACAGTAGGTATGGTGTTCTTTGGATGCAACTCAGCATTCTTTGTCCTCCAAACACGACGAGTTGAGTTTTTACCAAAAAGTTCTATTTTGGTTTCATCTGACCATATGACATTCTCCCAATCCTCATCTGGATCATCCAAATGCTCTCTAGCAAACTTCAGACGGGCCTGAACATGTACTGGCTTAAGCAGGGGGACATGTCTGGCACTGCAGGATTTGAGTCCCTGGCGGCGTAGTGTGTTACTGATGGTAGGCTTTGTTACTTTGGTCCCAGCTCTCTGCAGGTCATTCACTAGGTCCCCGTGTGGTTCTGGGATTTTTGCTCACCGTTCTTGTGATCATTTTGACCCACGGGGTGAGATCTTGCGTGGAGCCCCAGATCGAGGAAGATTATCAGTGGTCTTGTATGTCTTCCATTTCCTAATAATTGCTCCCACAGTTGATTTCTTCAAACCAAGCTGCTTACCTATTGCAGATTCAGTCTTCCCAACCTGGTGCAGGTCTACAATTTTGTTTCTGGTGTCCTTTGACAGCTCTTTGGTCTTGGCCATAGTGGAGTTTGGAGTGTGACTGTTTGAGGATGTGGACAGGTGTCTTTTATACTGATAACAAGTTCAAACAGGTGCCATTAATACAGGTAATGAGTGGAGGACAGAGGAGCCTCTTAAAGAAGAAGTTACAGGTCTGTGAGAGCCAGAAATCTTGCTTGTTTGTATGTGACCAAATACTTATTTTCCACCATAATTTGCAAATAAATTCATTAAAAATCCTACAATGTGATTTTCTGGGGGTTTTTTTCTTATTTTGTCTGTCATAGTTGAAGTGTACCTATGATGAAAATTACAGGCCTCTCTCATCTTTTTAAGTGAGAGAACTTGCACAATTGGTGGCTGACTAAATACTTTTTTTCCCCACTGTACATATGAGCTGAGTAATGTAGGGTATGTAAACATTATAAAAAATGTCATTGTTTAAAGTGACTAGTGATACATTTATTACATTCAATTTTAATTATTAAAGTGGCTAGAGATTTGAGTCGGTATGTTGGCAGCAGCCACTCAATGTGCTAGTGATGGCTGTTTATCAGTCTGATGGCCTTGAGACAATTGTTTTTCCAGTCTCTCGGCCCCAGCTTTGATGCACCTGTACTGACCTCTCCTTCTGGATGATAGCGGGGTGAACAGGCAGTGGCTCGGGTGGTTGTTGTCCTTAATGATATTTTTGGCCTTCCTGTGACATCGGTTGGTGTAGATGTCCTGGAGGGCAGGTAGTTTGCCCCTGATGATGCATTGTGCAGACCTCACTACCTTCTGGAGAGCCTTACGGTTGTGGGCGGAGCGGTTGCCGTACCAGGAGGTGATACATCCCGACAGGACGCTCTCGATTGTGCATCTGTAAAAGTTTGTGAGTGTTTTTAGTGACAAGCCAAATTTCTTCAGCCTCCCGGGTTGAAGTGGCGCTGTTGCGCCTTCTTCACCACGCTGTCTGTGTGGGTGGACCATTTCAGTTTGTCCGTATTGTGTACGCCGAGGAACTTAAAACTTTCCACCTTCTCCACTACTTTCCCGTCGATGTGGATAGGGGGCTGCTCCCTCTGCTGTTTCCTGAAGTCCACGATTATCTCCTTTGTTTTGTTGACGTTGAGTGTGAGGTTATATTCCTGACACCACACTCCGAGGGCCCTCACCTCCTCCCTGTAGGCAGTCTCGCCGTTGTTGGTAATCAAACCTACCACTGTAATGTCGTCTGCAAACTTGATGATTAAGTTGGAGGCGTGCATGGCCACGCAGTCATGGGTGAACAGGGAGTACAGGAGAGGGCTGAGAACCCACCCTTGTGGGGCCCCAGTGTTGAGGATCAGCGGGGTGGGAGATGATGTTTCCTACCCTCACCACCTGGGGGCGGCCCATCAGGAAGTCCAGGACACAGTTGCACAGGGCGGGGTCAAGACCCAGGGTCTTGAGCTTAATGACAAGTTTGGGGGGTACTATGGTGTTAAATGCTGAGCTGTAGTCGATGAACAGCATTCTTACATAGGTATTCCTCTTGTCCAGATGGGTTAGGGCAGTGTGCACTGTGATTGTGATTGCGTCGTCTGTGGACCTGTTGGGGCGGTAAGCAAATTGGAGTGGGTCTAGGGTGTCAGGTAGGGTGGAGGTGATATGATCCTTGACTATTCTCTCAAAGCACTTCATGATGACGGAGGTGAGTGCTACGGGGCGATAGTAGTTTAGCTCAGTTACCTTAGCTTTCTTGGGAACAGGAACAATGGTGGGAACAGCAGACTGGGATAAGGATTGATTGAATCTGTCCGTAAACACACCAGCCAGCTGGTATGCGCATGCTCTGAGGATGCGGCTAGGGATGCCGTCTGGGCCGGCAGCCTTCCGAGGGTTAACACGTTTAAATGTTTTACTCACGTTGGCTGCGGTGAAGGAGAGCCCACAGGTTTTGGTAGCGGGCTGTGTCAGTGTCACTGTATTGTCCTCAAAGCAAGCAAAGAAGTTGTTTAGTTTGTCTGGGAGCAGGACATCGGGGTCTGCGACGAGGCTGGTTTTCTTTTTGTAGTCTGTGATTGACTGTAGACCCTGCCACATACCTCTCGTGTCTGAGCCGTTGAATTGCGACTCTACTCTGTCACTATACTGACGCTTAGCTAGTTTGATTGCCTTGCGGAGGGAATAGCTACACAGTTTGTATTCGGTCATGTTTCCGGTCGCCTTGCCCTGATTAAAAGCAGTGGTCCGCACTTTCAGTTTTGCGTGAATGCTGCCATCCATCCACGGTTTCTGGTTGGGGAAGGTTTAGATAGTCGCTGTGGATACAACCGATGCACTATCACCGATGCACTTGCTAATAAACTCGCTCACCGAATCAGCGTATACATCAATGTTTTTGTCAGACGCTATCCGGAACATATCCCAGTCCACATGTTCGAAGCAATCTTGAAGCGTGGAATCGGATTGGTCGGACCAGCGTTGAACAGACCTGAGCACGGGCATTTTCTGTTTTAGTTTTTGTCTATAGGCTGGGAGCAACAAAATGGAGTCGTGGTCAGACGCACTTTGAATGCGTCGTGGAAGAGTAACAATGATCCCGAATTTTTTCAGCCCGGGTCACGCATTTGATATGCTGATAAAAATTTAGGGAGCCTTGTTTTCAGATTAGCCTTGTTAAAATCACCAGCTACAATAAATGCAGCCTCAGGATATGTGGAGTCCAATGAAGTTCTTTCAGGGCCGTCGAGGTGTCTGATTGGGGAGGGATATATACGGCTGTGAATATAATCGAAGAGAATTCTCTTGGTGGATAATGCGGTCGGCATTTGATTGTAAGGAATTGTCCTGGGTGGTGGACCAAACAGAGGATCCGCTTCGGGAAAGTCGTATTCCTGGTCATAATGTTGGTAAGTTGACGTTGCTCTTTTTATACAATAGTACTCCCGGCTGTATGTTATAAAACTTAAGATTTCTTGGGGTAACAGTGTAAGAAATAATACATAAAAAAAGAAAATACTGCATAGTTTCCTAAGAACGCGAAGCGAGTCGGCTATCTCTGTCGGGGCTGAATCTGAGTTGGTATTAGTAACACTCCCTTGGTCCCAAAGAACCAGACTATGCCTCAGTATGCCCATAATGACAAGCTATAGGTAACTGCTTTCCTTTCTGCATATTGTTTAACTCAACCCTGTTTGTGTCTGTGTGTAGGCCTACATTAGGCAAGGACATTCGATCCTTGACACAGTTTCGGAGTCATCGGGGTAGGAGGTTGGTAGTGAAAAATGGTGCAGGGGTCATGGTGATATCATGTCTAAATAGCGCTTGGCACGGCTGAAAGTGAAGTACCTGTCAACAACTGCAGAGCTAAACCTGGAGAACAGACAGAACTCAAGTGTGTACAGTACACCAGACATACTGGTCACACTTTAGTCCTTCTGCTACACTACTGAGTGGAGGGGGAAGATGAGGGACTTTTAACCAGTAGGGCAGAACAGAAACTAACCTAAGGGTTTAATACAGTGAGTTAAGCAGTTATTACCTTTTTAAATTCTGTTACATTGCCTTCATATACAGAGTATACAAAACATGCTCTTTCCATGAAATAGACTGACCAGGTGAAAGCCATGATCCCTTTTTGATGTCACTTGTTAAATCCACAGGTTAAAGAAGGATTTTTAAGCCTTGAGACAACTGAGACATGGATTGTGTATGTGTGCCATTCAGAGGGTGAATCAGCAGGACAAAATATTTGGTAGTAGGTGCCAGGCGCACCGGTTTGATTGTCAAGAACTGTAATGCTGCTGGGTGTTTCACACAACAGTTTACCTGTGTGGATCAAGAATGGTCCACCACCCAACTTGACACAACTGTGGCAAGTATTGGAGTCAACATGGGCCAGCATCTCTGTGGAATGCTTTCGACATCTTGTAGAGTCCATGCCCGGATGAACTGAGGCTGTTCTGAGGGCAAAGGGGGACGCAACTCAATATTCTTAAGGTGTTCCTGACATTTGGTATACTCAGTGTATATGGTTATGTATTTAGGCAGGTCAATCTAGATAGAGCTGAACAGCATATGGTGCAAATTATTAATGAATTAGCCTAAATATTACTGTATTCCCAAAACCTATAAACGCAATTCATAAAGGCCTTTTGTCCAAAACTGGAATTAGCGCTGAAAGCTGTAGATTACTCGAATAACACAAATGCCAAAACTGAAAGCCATTCGTGCTCAGTGTGGGGTGGTATAGTGGCTCTGGGATCAGCTATGGCAAAGTCAGCACGATTCTCTATCTCCAACACTCCTGTTCAGATCGGCTACACGGAGCTGCCAGGCTGCCACAGCCCTTAACATAATCAGAGCTGTTTTCACCTCGAGGTGAGGAGTTCAGCCACAATGAGCAGGCCGTTTAGACCAGAGAGCAAAACAATGACCCCTACCAGCAGCACAGTGGCAGCATCAGCTTCATCATTCCACTGCATTGTGTCTGACTCAGAGCTGCTGAGCCCCTCTCCTCATTCTCTGGAATTTCCCCCTGCCCCTTTTCATTTTCATGATCCCAGCTGTGTGTGAGTGTGTAACGTCACTAGCCTCAGCAAAAATTCCATCTCCGTTATGTAACGGGATGAAGTGGAAGGAGGAATGCTGCGGTTTGCCTTGGACTGAATCCTGCTGCTGCTCAGCTGAACTGCGGTCTGCTTTCTATAGTCTGAGAGAAGAGACTGAGGTCACATCACACCTGTGTGATAGACAGGAGGTCAGGACAGGACACAACAGCCCTCAGGTTAGAGTGGGGGGCTCAAAGGTGGTTACTCTGTCTCAACAGCCTGAGGCCTGTCAGCGGGGAAAAACAATCTCAGGTGTGAAACAGATGTATTCTGACGCAGAGCATCAGGTTAAATCTTCAAAGAATATTCGATGTGTTTAGCCATCTTCTGAAACAGCTCCAAGGGTCGCATTAGAGTTGAAAAATCAGCATTTTCAAAATGCAGGCCATCAGAAAACCTGTGTTTTAAACCATTTTACCTGTACTTTATATTGATAGTAAACTGTTTTTTTTGTTGCTTTAGAGTGATCAGGGGCGTGCAACTATAGTTTTCCTTCACAGAAAATACATTAGTGCAACATTCGGCAGAAAATAACATTTCATCAGTTGACAACAGAACTGCAACGCTATTTGGCTAGCAGCCACACAAGTAAATTTGCTTTTTTATTTCTAATGTTTAGAAAGAACACAGCCAGCTATATTTCCTAATGTTTTGCTTGAAGTTAATCTATCATTTTACCAGAGAAAAGTAAGCTACATCAAGAAATGTACAGGAGAAAAGTAGCTACACATCAGTCAGAGCTAGGGCTCAAAATGAAGGGCGTCCCGTCGTCAAAACAGAATATGGGACAGTCTAGGGATGACAAGTGGTTCCATACTAAAATGTTTAAACACAAAGACGAGGCCGATGAAACCGATCACAACATTAAGCTCAAATGTTGATAAACTATGATTAACTCACATTACAAGCGCAACAATGTATTTACTCGTCCATATGCGTGAATATTACAAAATGCTATTACGCAAGAACACCATTTCGCAAACGTGCACCTGATGCGAGCAGTTTTTATAATGCGACAGAGATGGATATACAGCCTAATGGTAGAAACTTACAAAGAGGGAATATCTGAAGATGCAACAATAGGATTGTGCCTTAATGCTTTTGGACAGTAGAATAATAAATTCTGGTTTCAATGGCATATCAGGAAATGTTAAGAACTTTTTTTTGTTGATCTGCTTTTTTTCTATTTTGGCAGTAGGCTATTAAAAGCAAGATAAGATAACCTGGATGTAAAACAATGATATGGCTGGCTAGGCATCACATATGTAATTATTTAGGTTATGGAAATGTATAATATTAGAATATCATTCCAATGTTGGGAAAATAGGCCTATTAGAATGAACATTTTACTCTCTCCCAGCCTGTCTGCGAGCTGAGGTTGTGTGTGCCTGGAGTTGCTGTGGCATTTGCATTGTCTGTAGGCTATGGCTAGCTACTATGCTATTCCAAAGAATATGGTTGTCTCTCCCTAGCCACGAACCGAATGTATTTTGGCCTCCCGCTGCAACACTGCCTGGCTGGGGCTGTGCGTGCGCACGTGAAGAGCTGAGTGACAGATTCATTTTTATAAAGGCATAAAAGTTAGTTTAATTTACTTGAAATTAAAGTCTACTGAATTGAGACTTTGTTATGTTCACAAGCTAGGTTGTTTTTTTAATCTTTGAGTTTCAACTGCTAGGGAAGAGAAGCAACGTGGATACTAGTCAGACTCTCAATCTCACAGGCACAAACATGACTTGTGTCGCGTTCCCACGCTAACCTCCCAATTCTTGTCTCGTGATATTTTGGTTAAAAGGCAAAAAATGAAATTAAACAATATACCACATTACTTCTTACTTGTAATTAGGGATGCACGATATATCGGTGAACATATCGGAATCGCCCGATATTAGCTGAAAATCCCAACATCGGTATCGGCCTGATGTCTAGTTTAAAGCTGATGTTAAAAACCAAGGCCAAAGCTACCGTGCATACCTATATAACGTAGGTACATGGCGTAATGACGCCACGTAGCATTCCTAACCTAGCCCATAATGTCTGCTGTGTGGATCGAGCAGTCAACAAGTCGAGCAGTCATTTGAAAGAGTAAGAATATTTCAGCGAGACAACTCAAACAGGTGAAATCCATTAAAGCCAAGATAACGGAATGCATTGCCCTTGACAATCAACCGTTCTCAGTCGTGGGTGATGTTGGCTTTCGCCGACTGGTCGAGCACCGGTACACACTACCAAGTGCGCCATTTTTCAGATGTTGCCCTACCGGAGATACACAGTAATAGCGTCACTGCTATTAACTTCTTAGGGAGCGGTGGGGCGCTAGCAAGCTAGCTAGCAAGGCACCAAATTCAAAATCCAAAAGTTGAATTATTAAACATGCATCAATATACAAGTGTTGCATAGTCATCAAAAGCTCTGCTTCTTGGCAATATCACAGCGTTGTCAGATTTCAAAAAGGCTTTACGGCGAAAGCACCACATTTGATTGTTTGAGGATAGCACCCCACATATTTTTTTTTCCATTACCATAAATTCATAAGCCTTCACGGTTCACACAACACATTTCACAGAGAAAACAAATCAATTACCTTTTGAATAACTTTTGCTGAGGGCTTCACACGTGTCCAACGAAGACAATCCATGGTTCTTTTGTTAGAAAAAGTAATGTATTATATCCATAAATCTCAGTTTGGTTGGCGAGTTATGAGAAAATACAGCGTCGACTCCTCCATTGAAACGTGAAGAGAACTCGTTCAACTTATACCTATAAACTTGTCCAAGAACAATCAAACATAATTGTAAATGTATCCTTAGGAACACTTTTATGTATATATGTTGTATAATATTTCAACCGGAATATAAACTGGGCGATAAGGAAAAAAAAAAACAGAGCGCGCCAGCCGGGAACGCGCATTTTCTTCTATTGACATCTGTGTGGCCACTTCCTTATTAGTCTTCTTCTACAAATCTAAAAGCAGCTAAAAATAATCAAAACACCTTCGAGACTGTTGACATCCAGAGGAAGCAATAGGTACTGCATTCATATGCCCTTATATGGGCATTTTCATAAGGGAGGGGTTCCAAATGAGGCAATGTGTCAAAACCACTTTTTCCAGGACAGAAATTCCTCGGGTTTTCGCCTGCCATAGCCGTTCTGTTATACTCACAGACAAAATGTTAACACTTTTAGAAAATTCAGAGTGTTTCCTATCCAATGGTACTAAATATGTGCATATCCTATTATCTGGGCCTGAATGGGAGGCATTTTACTTTGGGCACGCCAGGCTAGCGCCCCACCACTCCCTAAGTAGTTAACCCTGTTGCCCAAAGCTAACGTTATAAGCAGCCAGCTAGCTTCTTCTGGCTAGTGAGGCTCGACCGGACCGGGTTATGTGTTGTGAAGCCACAATAAGGATTAGGCACAATAGTGGAATTTGCAGTTTGCCTTCAAAATAAAAGTATGTAATTGACAGTGATGCAAATGAATACAAATAGTAGAATTATGCCATACTTTTATTGTGAAGGCTAACAACAAAGTCCCCTATTGTGGCTAATCCTTTTGTGGTGAGCATCACATAGATGGGTCCAACCACCATTAATCAAAAAGGAACAGTCTTCTGAATTAGTGTTATTGTAGATGACACCTAGCTATATAGTTAGCTAGCTAAGTATAGCTACTGAAACAGATTGTGTCGTTTTGCTATGTTTTTGGGAAGAACATTGTTTGCATCCATGAGCTAGCTAGCTTTATTTTATGACCAGCACTGTAGGTGTGCGAGACAACTTTACCAGCATCATAGCATACGTATCGATGAATCGTTGTGGCATCTGAAATACGAGTGATAGTGTAATCAATGTGTAATAACTACGTAAAAAATGAATGTGTTAAATTATTATGTAACGTGCAGTCATATTCAGGTCCTGATGGGTCAAATAGCGTTATTTGACGTGTATCTTCTTTGACAAGCAAAGACCCACACGGCGTTCCATAGAAATCCTGGTTGAGAATGAAACGACTGAACAACGAAACAGCACAGCAAGTAAGTGAAAGAAATGTCTAACTTTTTATTGAATTTTTATTTAACTAGGCAAGTCAGATAAGAACAAATTTCTATTTACAATTACGGCCTACCCCGGCCAAACCCGGACTACGCTGAGCCAATTGTGCACCACCCTATGTGACTCTCAATCACGGCCGTTTGTGATACAACCTGGAATCGAACCAGGGTCTGTAGTGATGCCTCTAGCACTGAGATGCAGTACCTTAGACCGCTGCAGTTTATTCAGTAACTAGTTCACAATAACATTGTTCTCTCTTAGATATATTGTATACATGTGGTTAACATGTTCAATTAATCAATTCTAATTATTACTAATGTAATGTATGTTTGTCTGTTTTCAGTTTGGGACAGTTGAAATTGCACTTCGGGACAGTGAGGAAAAAAGTTAGTCCCGAGCCCTGGTCAGAGCACTGTCTGCTGATAGAATGCACGTTGGTGAATTCTCATCCGAGTGGAGAAGTGCAACTGAAGCACAAAAGGGATGCTGCGGTGAATAACACTCAAAAAGGTGCAAAAGCACAATTCAAAAAACAAAATGTCCCCTAAACTCAAATATAAAAAGGCAAAACATCAGTTTGGCTTGGACAGAGACCACAAAACAGGCTAATAGCCAACCATAATTACATTAAAAACAGCCCTCTCTCTCCCTCAGAGAAACGTCAAACTTTGAAGCCTGTTTGGCCTTGAGGAGTGTGTTGTGGTGTGGGGGTGTGAGTGAAGGACTGCAATAACAGTCACAATCCATTGTTTGCACTGTGGTGATACTCTGGGCCCTGCAGCTACCAACATCGCCACACAGAGCTGGTGCAGGAGGAAACAGAGAGAGGAAAAAAAATAACCAGCTAATGCTGCAGTAGCAGTGTAAAAATAGCCACTACCATTACTGCTGTAGCTTCTGACAGTTAGAGGCACATGGACACACACTATACATCGGGTTAGGGCCGGGTAGGGACGTTTTTTTCCATCAATAGCTAGGACACGGGCCATGCTCTGGTGTTATTTTCAAGAATGACTAAATTGATGAAAAACATTTTGAAGCGGAGCCACTCTTTTGTGTCTCTGTAAAGTCATATCTTACTAAGATCATAACATGGTGACCAGAACAACTAAGTTGACAGGAGAGATTTCACAGAAAATAACAATGTTCCGTGACTTTTGTTGGAGTTTAGAGTGACGAAAACAGCTCTCTCACATCTCATAATGTTCAGCCCAAAGCGGAGCCTTTGCTGAGAGGGCTGGGAACTTCCAGGGACATCATAATATGATATCATCACGATACTTAGGTGCCGATACCATATGTATTGCGATTCTCACAATTGATACTGCAGTTTTATTGCAATTTGATGTACCAGACATATGGATCACTATATGTCTGCGGCAGAGAGACAAAAGAGAGTATGAGAACATTTGTTTTGATCAGTAATGGAAATAAAAGTGCTGAAAACATAGACTCAATATTTAAAAAGAAGATGGAGAACAAGCTTAAAGGATGAAAAATACCTGCGTTTTGGCACACGTACAGCCGACTAGCGCTAGCCAACAATTACAAATCCATACCTGGAGTCAAAGTATCAATATAACATTGACCAAAATAATATTGCGATATGTAACTATAAGGGCTCGTGCTTCAATTCCATGTCCGTGCAGGGCTCTAACACACATACACGTTCCTAAGTCCTAAAGAATAGACTGGTGACGAGAGGCACGAGGGGCGTTGAATTTTTTAACTGCCGCTTTACCCACCTGTGTTCTGGCTCTGGCCCAACCCATCGGTTTTTGGACAAATCAGACAGCCTCGAATGTGTTCACATTCATTGAAGGATCGTTGGGGAGGTACTCAGATCCAGACTCATTCTGGAGATTAAACTAGCGTCCGTGGGCGTGGCGTTTCGCCGGAGCAAGGAGTCTGGGTAGCCAGGCAAAAAGAGGACCTCCAAGACTGAACATAAGCAAGCACACGAGGCCATTTTTGTCATGGCTGTGACGTGGTCATAGCCTCGAGGCCTAGACCACCACAGCCATGATAAAAATGTCAAACACATGGACTCAAGTGTATTATTGCTTTTATACAATGTGTTACCAGCATTAAACAGCACAATTATTTCCCAAGCAATACATTTTTCAACAAAACGTGATGCTACATTCACTAACACTGGTTGTCAAGTGCAATTTTAGGCGTACTAGTCGTTAGTCCTATTCATATTGACTGCCATGTAAAGCAAAACTACCCAAGCGCTGGTTGAGTTGCAAGTAGCTATTGTAAACAAAAAAGTATGACAAACAAAAATGGTTTCTATTTTCCCCCTTGCTAGCTAGCCAACTACACAGCTAACACAATCACTTCAGACTGAAGCTGGAAAGACAGCAAACTAGCTGCATTTTGTTGTTACTTGTTTTTCTATTGACATTTCTCAATCCCGATGGCACTTTTAGATTGTGGCCATGTGTATGTTGTCTAGTATATCATGGGAAGGATAGGCTCTAACAATTCCAAACCACCAGTTGTATAACAGAGGTTGTTCTTCCTATCCTTTCTTCACACTGAAGGGGCCAGGCAGGCTGCACAGTTCTCTCTCCCCCATTCAAAACAACAGAGACTGCCACTGGTCCAACAGGACCTGCCCTGTTGTCTATAGAGTTTGGACATCAAACAATAATAGAATTGTCACAACAACAAAAAAAATCACAGCAGCGTCTGTCAACGTCAGGCTCTTTTTTTTTAGGTGATATGCGATCCATGGATCCTGAGCTGTGGACTGGAGAATACTTTCTGCTAGCTAGTGTGTTTGTGGACTAGAGCTTGTTGGTGCTGTATGTCAGTACAGTGTGTTGTCTGACTATCTGTATGTAAGGAGTGTGTGTGTCAGCAGCTGATGTGTAAATCAGACAAGCCTGAATATCCACGCCTCATGTTAACCTCGGGCTACGTTAGGGAGAAGCTCTGGGTGTGAAGCTGAAATTGGTTAGGGACACAGAAACAGACCTATATGCATGACCTCCACAGCAACAGTGCACTGCTGCGCTATAGGCCTACACTCTGAACTAGAGGCAAACTGAGTCTGTGTCTGAGAATGAAGGCCTGGATAACATCTCAGTCTTGAACTATTGAGTGTAGCCTAGTCGAGGAAAATGTGTGTTGTGTGGCTCCTCTTAAATATTCAGAGAGCAGTGTGTTGCGTTGATGAATATTCAGCAGTGCTAATTCACCCATGAGGAACAGTCATAAAGAGAGGCAGAGAGAGAGCAAAGACAGGCAGAGAGAGAGAGAGAGAGCAAAGAGAAGCAGAGAGGCAGAGAGAGAGAGGCAGAGAGAGAGAGAGACTTCTGCATGGTCTACTCTACTCTGAAAAGTGTGGACAGAGAGCAGTTCTTTGTTCCATCCCGGTCTGCCTTAATGAAGTCAGGCAGAATCAGATAAGCCGTGGGCATTAGCCTAGATGTGCATTAGCCTAGATGATCAGTGGGCATGTAACATAGACTGGCCATGGAGGGATTCGACCCTAAGCAGGGCCTGGAGATACTTGGCTCCCTCCCATTTATCACTATTACTAATAATGTCTCTCACACACACACACACAGGGGTTGACATTTAGCGCTCAAAGGCACTTGCCCATATGGCAAGAACAGTAAATGTTTCACTTAAAATCAAATTTTATTGGTCACCTACACGTTTAGCAGATGATATTGCGGGTGTAGCGAAATGTTTGCCTTAAGGTCAAAGTTACTTGGCCCAAAAATGTAAATGGTCCATTGCACACACAAATGGTTAACATTTCAAGTAGCATACCTTTCATTTTAACGTTGTTTGAATGCATCAGCATACTTATGACAATATTCTAACCCCCTTTCTTTACATTACTTGCATGTTAATTCTGTAAGGCCTTTCCTTATTCAGCCAGACATCTGTTGAAAAGGGTTAAAGTGTGTGTTATAGTTATAAGTATGAAACAAAGTAATGATCACAGACGTGAAAACATATGAATGAAGTTCTCTATTTAAAATGTTATGTAAACAACAGTGCGCTGTATCATATAAAATCATTAAAAACTGTTATAGCAGCCCAATCGTTTTATTACCCATCAATAGGGAGGGGTATCGAAATTCAGCTACTTAATGGCACTGACCAAATCTTGTACAAGACTGAAAGTTGTAAATGTCAATGCCAAGTTTCAGTTACAATGGGTAATTGCTGTACAACTTTTGGATTGTCAAAAAGTTATTAGATAAAGAATCATGATTGAAGGATTCACAGCGTGAATAAACTACTAAAGGACACTGCTGTATGACACGCAAGTTCCTTCGACCTCACAGCTTGGTTTTTGCTCTGACAACTGTGGGACCTTATAGAGAGGTGTCTTTCCAAATCATGTCCAATTAATTGAATTTACTACAGATGGACTCCAATCAGGTGGTAGAAACATCAAGGATGATCAATGGAAACAGGATGCACCTGAGCTCAATTTCAAATCATCTGTTTTTATTTTTAATATTTTTGCTAAAATGTCTAAAAACCTCTTTTTGCTTTGTCATTATGGGGTAGTGTGTAGATTGAGGATTACATTTTTTCACAATCTCTGCCACAATAGCCGATATAGGCTAGGTTTATCTAGACACATAAAGACACAGTGGAGCAACAATGACAACGGTAACACAAACTGGGGCATCTGCACATTCCACTCACAATCATGCTCTTTCTGGGAAACACAATAAATCCCTGCTGCAGTACAATAAACAACTCAACCTGGAACAAACAGCATCTATTATTACCATTCCTCAGTCAGGATATATTCCCTTAGTTCCAGGATTTGATAACTGCTCAATGCATGCACAGCACATAAATCCTTGATGCATGTGAATTTCCCTTCCTGTCAGAATTATATAATACCATGCTCAAAGAATTGTTCAGTGATGTATCATTGGGCTCCCGAGTGGCACAGCGGTCTAAGGCACTGCATCTCAGTGCAAGAGGCGTCAGTGTAGACCCTGGTTCGAGTGTAGACCCTGGTTCGATTCTAGACTGTATCACAACCACCCGTGATTGGGAGTCCCATAGGGCGGCGCATAATTGGCCCAGTGTCGTCCGGGTTTGGCTGGGGTAGGCCGTCATTGTAAATAAGAATTTGTTGACTTGCCTAGTTAAATAAAAGGTTAAATACATATTTTTTAAATGTAGTCTGCTCTGCTATCAGCTGCTGCTGCTTCAATAGGATGACTCTCTCCTTTCATGTGGAGATAAATGCACGGCTCTCCCTCACAAAAGAGGGGCCCTTGTACAGTGGCTCTGTCTGTCCATGAGATGAGACAAACGCTGAGAGCCACACAGCACATCAAGTCCCCTGGGAGGTAGCGTTCTCTTTCACTCAAAATAGGCCAATCATTAACTAAAAATGGAAAAAGGCACTTCATTTTGGAGTGGCAAAGCATGAGGAGGAGGCTGAGCAGCCGTCTGTCTACTGTGTTCTGACGAAAGGGTTGGGGGTGAATTAATGAATGAATGGATGCTCAGCTCGCCTCTTATGGGCCCTTCAGACCCATTCTGTCCACTGCATGGGGAAATGACATACTGTCCCTGATGAAGAGAAGGGCAGAGCTTGAATAGACACCAAAACATATCCTCTCAAAGGACGCACATCATCAAGCTGCCCATCTGGATAACATCAAGCTTCCATTAGGGCTTTCACCTAGAGACAGGGAACAGATTCACTGGAAAGGTGTTGAGACAGGTGGTGTGAGGGAGGTGATTCAAGCCATTACACCCCCACCTGAACCTGCTGGGCCCACAGCTTACACACACAGAACACAAACCACACTGTGGTTAACTTGCCGTGCAGACCTTTCTCCTATAATCCAAAGCGGTTGGAAAATTATACTGGCAAGGCCTTAATCCCAGGGTTGAAAATGAACACCCACCACCTGCCAAATGCAGGTAGATTTTGCCATTGGTGGGTAAGCATGTCTATTTCAATCACAGACAAGCGAGTGCCCAAGTCACCACGGAAACATGATTGTGCTTGATTGAGGATGGATCACTCCTAAAAACTTTTATTCATGAATTTAGTAATTTTACATTTTTCTTGCGAGATTTATTTGTGTGCTTCAACATTTGTACTTTGGGGCACATCATGTACTCCTTGTAAAACATGTCAGCAGGGCCCGAAACAAACTTTTGTGTATACCAGCCACTGTGCCAGGTACACAAAAAAAAAAAAAAAATAGCAGCCACTCCAATTCTTCACCAGCAAAACATTTTTGGGGCTAGAATTACATTCGAAAAAACAGATGAGCATGCTTAGTAACGTTTCTAAAACAAGAAATGTATTACTAGTAGATGTAATGGCGCCGGAGGGGATGGCTGCCGTTTTATGGGCTCTTAACCAACCGTGGTATTTTGTTTGTTTTTCCGCATTGTTTGTAACTTATTTTGTACATAATGTTGCTGCTACCGTCTCTTATGACCAAAAAGAGCTTCTGGACATCAGAACAGGGATTACTCACCTTGAACTGGACTAGTTCAAGTTTTGCTCGCCAGAGGTAGAGTATCTCATGATAAGCTGTAGACCACACCCTCTACCAAGAGAGTTTTCATATATATTCTTTGTAGCTGTCTATTTAACACCACAAACCGATGCTGGCACTAGGACCGCACTCCATGAGCTGTATACGGCCATAAGCAAACAGGAAAATGCTCATCCAGGAGGCGGCGCTCCATTGTGGCCGGGGACTTTCATACAGGCAAACTTAAATCAGTTTTACCTCATTTCTACCAGCATGTTAAATGTGCAACCAGAGGGAACATTTTTGGACCACCTTTACTCCACTCACAAAGACGAGTACAAAGCTCTCCCTCGCCCTCCATTTGGCAAATCTGACCATAATTCTATCCTCCCAATTCTTGCTTACAAGCAAAACTAAAGCAGGAAGCACCAGTGACTAGGTCAATAAAAAAACGCCTGATTGATTGAATGCTTCTGTGGACAGGTGTCTTTTTATACAGGTACAAACTGAGATTAGGAGCACTCCCTTTAAGTGTGCTCCTAATCTCAGGTCGTTACCTGTATAAAAGACACCTGGGAGCCAGAAATCTTTCTGATTGAGAGGGGGTCAAATACTTATTTCCCTCATTAAAATGCAAATCAATTTATAAAATTTTTCACGTGTTTTTCTGGATTTTTTTGTTATTCTGTCTCTCACTGTTCAAATAAACCTACCATTAAAATTATAGACTGATCATTTCTTTGTCAGTGGTCAAACGTACAAAATCAGCAGGGGATCAAATACATTTTTCCCTCACTGTAGGTCCAAAAGGCTTATTAACAGCTTCTACCTCCAAGCCCTAAGACTCCTGAACATCTAATCAAATGGCTACCCAGACCTTTTGCATATTTTTTTTGCCTGTACCCATTGCATCTAAAAACAAATCTTTCAGCACTTCACTCAGTGCTCACAGCCCTCCAGACAGGCAGTATTGCTGCGCAAGGAGATATATGTTACCGTTATGATTAAGATTTATTTGTGAATTACCAGATATAAAACAAAACGGCAGAAATTACATTGAAAAACAGCATGTACTTGAGTTATGAAACGTTGCCATGAGTGTGAACAGCCGCCAACGTGGCTGGTGAATTAGACATTCTTAGGGAGTGAACGTTATTTATAATAAAGGGTTACATGGAGAAAATCAGACCTCTGAAATTAAATGGATGGCCCTCCCTACACCGTCCCTGAATGCTTCAAAAAATAGCAGAGAACACTTATTGGACAGACTAGAGCCTTAGATACGCAGTTTCAGAAACTGTTCTTCATCCAGTAAGCATTACATGGCAACGCAGGAATTTTTACAGAGCACGGGGCTGTGGGCCAGAAGGTTGTGGGTTCGCAGACCACCATGGACAAGAGTAGGGGTGAAAAGATTGCCTTTATAGTAAAAGCATTGCCTACATCTACCATTGTATTTGCAGGTCCGAGAAAAAACAGCCTTTTATAAACATTTCATGCAATTCTATGTAATGTTACATATTAGCGCTTGTTTTAATACCACACAAATTACCAAAATTACAGGTTAAGAATGGACAGAGAAGTCTGTGTTCATCTTATCATAGTTCTCCAATGGCAAATCTGTATCTTGTTTGCAATGAAACTGTACCTGTTGAACAATAATTCAATCTGAGAAGTCATTAGGAATCTGAACATGGTACTTTCAAAGGTTTGGCCAACTTTTCCACCCCAGACAGAGTAGGCGTACCGACACAGAAAAATGGAAGCTTTAATTGTTGGCTACTCTCTTCCGTGGCTTAACCCAACGAGAAGGTCACAAGTGTCTTCTTAAAAGCTGTCTGGTTTTAAACATTTTCTATAGTACAGAAAGTGAATAGCTTAATCAAGTGAGTGACATAATTAGATTACTACACAAGCAAAGTCCATGTTTTTGTCTCCTCGTCTATAGAAGGTTGTAGCTAAGCCTCAGAATGTCAAAGAAATGATACAACGATATTACTATATGCATCGGAGTCGTCTTTGACAGGTATTTTACAGCTAGTTTCTAGCATAAAGCATAACAGACCAAAGTGCTGTTATAGATCACTTTACATCAAATTGGATCCAGTGGTCTAGTTACAGTTTTGACTTAAAAATTGGCAGCTTAAAAATGTATGGCAAGACCTGAAAATGGCTGTCTAGCAATGATCAACAACCAACTTGATAGAGCTTTTAGAATTTAAAAAAGAAAAGTGTGCAAAAAGAGACTTACCCAGAAAGATTCACAGCTGTAATGGCTGCCAAAAGCTAATTCTAACATTTATTGAATCAGGTTGTGAACACTTACGTAAATGAGATCTGCATTTAATTTTCAATACATTTGCAAATATTCCAAAAAACATGTTGTTTTCACTTTGTCATTATGGAGTATTGTGTGTAGAAAAAGTAATTTAATCCATTTTGAATTCAGGTGGTAACACAACAAAACGTGGAATAAGCCAAGGGGTATGAACACTTTCTGAAGGCACTGTGTAGCCTAGCAAGGAACAAATTCTAAAACACTGACAACTATTTAGATTTAAATCAATTACATGACCCTCCCTGGACTAGGTAAAAACATTTTTTTAATAATTTAAAAAAATACTAAACCCTCCCATTGACTGACATTTTAAAAGCATGACCCTCCCCCATTTTTCTCCAGGTAACCATTACGTACATTTCGATCCATCCCTTATCCGCCAATGCCAAAATATACCCGTATTTGGAAGGTGGCGGGTGTTATTTTTAGGCCCTGGTGGAACCCTGAACTATAATAATAAATAAGCTATATCACTCTGCCTTTTGTGGCAGGGTAGGCACTTTGTTGATTCTTGATGTTCTGTTGTAGAACTGTTTACAGTGCATTTGGAAAGTATTCAGAACCCTTCCCTTTTCCACATTGTTACATTAGTAGTATTCTAAAATGGATAAAATAAAAAAATGACAATGACAACGCAAAAACAGTTCAGAAAATGTTGCTGATTTATTCAAAATAAAAAACATAAATACCTTATTTACACAAGTATTCAGACCCTCTGCTATTAGATTTGAAATTGAGCTCAGGTGAATCCTGTTTCATTGATCATCCTTGAGATGTTTCTTCAACTTGATTGGAGTCCACCTGTGGTAAATTAATTTGACTGGACATGATTTGGAAAAGGCACACACCTGTCTATATAAGGTGCCACAGTTGACAGAGCATGTCATTGCAAAAACCAAGCCATTAAGTCGAAGGAATCAATTGTCCGTAGAGCTCTGAGACAGGATTGTGTCGAGGCACAGATCAGGGGAAGGGTGCCAAAAAATGTCGGCAGCATTGAAGGTCCCCAAGAAAACAGTGGCCTCCATCATTCTTAAATGGAAGAAGTTTGGAACCACCAAGACTCTTCCTAGAGCTGGCCGCCCGGCCAAACTGAGCAATCAGGTTAGAAGGGCCTTGGTCAGGGAGGTGACCAAGAACCCAATGGTCACTCTGACAGAGCTCTAGAGTTCCTCTGTGGAGATGGGATAACCTTCCAGAAGGAAAACCATCTCTGTCAAAGATGACAGAGCTTGAGAAGATCAGCAGAAAATAATAGGGAAAACTCCCCAAATACAGGTGTGCCAAGCTTATAGCGCCATACCCAAGAAGACTCGATGCTGTAATCGCTGCCACAAGTGCTTCAACAAAGTACTGAGTAAAGGGTCTGAATACTTACGTAAATGTGATTTCAGTTTTTTATTTTTAATCAATTAGCAAAAATAGCTAAAAACCTGTTTTTGCTTTGTCATTATGGGGTATTGTGTGTTGATTGATGGGGGGGATTTAATCCATTTTAGAATAAGGCTGTAACTTAACATTTTGAAAAAGTCAAGGGGTCTGAATACTTGCGAATGCACTGTATCCGTTTTTACTATTGTATCTAAAATATTCATTTTAACATACATTGGTTAATAGACCGGTCACAAAAATGAAATTAAGCAATATACCCCATTACTTCTTACTAGTAATACTTCTTACTAGAAAAACCGAAAGCATGGTCATCCGTTTATTGGTTTTATTTTTGTTGTGTAATTATGGGGGGAAAAAAACTATTTTGGCTTGTAAAAACATCTCAGTGGATGGTAGATTATTATTTATTTTTTTCTACCTACCTGCCACAGTGGCTGGTGGACCAAAACGTGAATTTCAACCCTGCTAAGCCTCATTCACATTCCAATTGTGCTGCGCCGGAAGTCATTCATTTCAATAGGGACAATCCGCAACAGAGTGGCATTGTAGTGCCCCCTTGCGTCCAAGGCTCTGTTGCGAGACGCATACTTTGCATCTTCTTCAGTCCGACCAGAGTCCGTCAATAGAACAGGAAGGTAGAAAACCACAGAACAAGTATGTAGTTTTCTGCAATGGCTTTATGGGATAGCTAGCAACTTGTAAACAATGATCCAAACAATGAGTACTATTTTAATAGTAATGTTGAATAATAAATTGGCTGTTAAGCCAATTATATTATGACTGTATCCTCCCATTTTAATTCCAAAAATGTTCTTGATGGTATTCATGACATTTGTTTATGATGATAATTTTTAGGCATTGGGTTAGCTGGCTACATTCAACCTAGCTATCTGCTCTGTTTAAGCTAGCTTGACTTGATAGAAAGTAAACAAAACAAGTTGAGGAACAAGTAAATAAAATAAACATTTTTTATTATCACCTGAAACAATTATCATCTTGAAAGTAAAGGTCATATTTTGCAATCTTCCAAAATAAATGCGACCTCTGACGAGAGACCCTTCCATCTTGCGTTATGACACACTACACTTGTCCGAGCAGTAGCGGAGCAAGACTGTGTTTAAAAGGTCGTACGACTAACGGAATACAATTCATTTTTGAACAAGGCGTTAGTGTGCTGTTGTGTGCTATCCTGCCACTGACTAAATTTTTTTAATCAAGTAACACCAGGACTGTTCTAGGCCACCATTCTTCACAGGCAGCAGATGGCCAATAAGAATTGAAAGAAAAATGTGATATCTGATATCCTCCCCCTCACTTCACTCTCTCACCTTCTATGCTGAGCTCAAAGCAGACGTGGCAGAAGGACATGGTCCCCGTGTCGGTCTCTAGCTTGCAGACACTGCAGATGTTGTCGTCGTTTAGGTCGATGTTGACAAACTGCTCCTCTTTGTCCATACTATCTGAGAGGGAGAAACACAGAGATAAGAGGACATGAAAGGAAATGAGACTAGCACAACATCCATTGCCCTCTAAGAGTTCTCCCTCATTCTTGAACAGAGAATCTCTTTCAAATTTACATCTTGGCTTGTACTAGTCAGATGAAATGGGTGACCTTCTGATGTGAATTGCTCATCATGAATGAGACTGTCATTCCCATGCTGAGAGGTATGGTTTGTTCAAGGCAGTGCACTCAAAGCATGTCTGATGAAATATCAAACAGCGCAGAAGATAGAGATCCCCCCTTTTTGAGAAAGGAATGACCTGATTTTCAAAACGATGGAACACCTTTTAAAACGCTTATGAAAAAGCCATGTAAACGAGGACCCAACAGTGTTCTCACAGAGAACAAAACCGTGTGTCTGGTGACCCATGTTTACTCTTGGTAAATTAACTTACCCCGGCTTACATAGATGACCATTTTGGAAAGTGACAACCAAGCAGGTCATTTCATTACAATGTGAAAATAATTCTCTCTCTCCCCCCCAGGACCCTTTTCTTTCTTGCGTTTATCTAAAGAATTACATAACTAAACTGCACAATGAGATTAAAAGGAATGAGTAGGCGCACATATTCAAGGTTCCCATTCTCCTTTTATATGGTTGCTAAATATAGCCCATTATGACATTTGAAAACAACTCCCAGTGAAAGCACAAACAAATAAAAATAAAATATGCGCAATATGACAAACAAAGTGGAAAGACCAAATTCTCTTTTTTTTCCCACCAAGGCTCCTGTCCCCGCAGGAGGTCTTTTGCCTTATGGCAGGCCTTCATTGTAAATAAGAATTTGTTCTTAACTGACTTGCCTAGTTAAATAAAAAATTATATAAAAATTAAAAAAACAAGACAGGAGAGCGTAAAGCTAGATAACTAATGTTGTCAAAATACTTTAGGTATTTAAATAAAACGTTGTTTATGAAGCACGTGACAAATAACAGGTGTAGACTAACAGTGAAATGCTTAATTATGGGCCCTTCGACATTGCAGAGAAAGAAAATAGAGAAATAATAACAAAAGTAATAATGAATACACTCACCAAAATAAGGAGTTTCGCAGAACAGCTATCGTCATTACTGCCGTTACGGTATGTACTTACAATAAAAACAATTACATTGTTTTTGACCAAGTACGAATGTGCCAAATTCAACTTTGGCAAATCCAATAAAATATGTAATCCAGCAGCAGCACAGTATCCCGAAAGATTGAAAATAAAATCTTTAAGACCTTTTTCGGAAGTACATACCATGTGTAGCAGCAGTAATGACAACAACAAAAAATGTATAACTCAATTAGGCTACATATGCAGATTACAGTAACAGCACATTAAGTGTTTAGACAGTATTACGAAATGCAGTATTCTAAGTCACTTTGTTTTTACTAATACTGTGCCGTCAAGAGAGAGATCCACTTGACTGGCTGGCAGAGTGTGTACCCATGGGAGAGAATTAGATATTTGGTGAGTGAGTTTATTTTTTGTATGCATGTGTCAGAGAGATATGAAAGAGGCCTAGGTTAGGCCAGATGTTAGGGTATTGTGTTTCCAGGTCACCTGCTCATAAATGACTAGTTAAAATGTGATACATTGTTAATAATTGTAATTCTTATAATGCTAAATAGTCATAATTATCTATACAGTTCAGTCAACTATACTAAAGAAAAATATAAAGGCAACATGTAAAAAAGGGTTGGTCCCATGTTTCATGAGCTGAAATAAAATGTCTGGGATAAAAAAAAATATAATGTACAGAAATAGTATTTCTAAAACAAAATCAAAAAAACGTTGCACACAAATTTGGTTACATCCCTTTTAGTAAGCATTTCTCTTTTTCCAAGACAATCCATCCACCTGACAGGTGTGATCAAAGAGCATGATCATTACAGATGCACCTGTGCTGGGGACAATAAAAGGCCACTCTAAAATGCGCAGTTTTGTCACACAACACAATGCCACAGATATCTCAAGTTGAGGAAGCATGCAATTGGAATGCTGACTGCAGTAATGTCCACCAGAGCTGTTGCCAGAGAACTTAATGTTCATTTCTCTACCAACGTTGTGTTAAAGAATTTTGCAGCACGTCCAACCGGCCTCACATCTGCAGACCACTTGTAACCACGCAAGCCAAGGACCTCCACATCCGGCTTCTTCACCTGCGGGATTGTCTGAGACCAGCCACCAGACAAGTGATGAAACGTTGGTTTTGCACAACTGAATAATTTCTGCACACTGTCAGAAACAGTCTCAGGGAAGCTCATCTGCATGCTCGTCGTCCTCACCAGGGTCTTGACCTGACTGTGGTTCGGCTTCGTAACCGAATCCAGTGGGCAAATGCTCACCTTTGATGGCCACAGGCACGCAGAGAAGTGTGGTCTTCACGGATTAATCCTGTGTATGGCGTTGTGTGGGCGAGCGGTTTGCTGATGTCAACGTTGAGAACAGAGTGCCCCATGATGGCGGTGGGGTTATAGTATGGTCAGGCATAAGCTACGAACAACGAACACCACTGCATTTTATCGTTGGCAATTTCAATGCACAGAGATACCGTGATGAGATCCGGAGGCCAATTGTCATGCCAGTCATCCACCACCATCACCTTATATTTCAGCATGATAATGCACAATCCCACGTCGCAAGGATCTGTACACAATTCCTGGAAGCTGAAAATGTCCCAGTTCTTCCATGGCCTGCATACTCACCACACGTCACCCATTGAACATGTTTGGGATGCTCCCACCAATATCCAGCAACTTCGCACAGCCACTGAAGAGGAATAGACAACATCCACAGGCCAAAATCAACAGCCTGATCCACTCTATGTGAAGGAGATGTATCTCACTGCAGGATCCTGATTGGGTTTCTGATCCACTCAACTAAAGCTATCTGTATTCCCAGTCATGTGTCATCCATAGATTAGGAACTCATAAATTTATTTGAATTGCATTTTAGATTGAATATAGGCATAGGTCCTGTCACACAATAGGCACACACACACACACACCTCACATGTACTACCTCACACAAACTCACAAACTTTGTGCTGTTAAAAAAAAAAAAGTTAGTTTGATGTGTCTTCCTTAAAAGGGTTAAGAGCAGAAGCTTTTAAAATGTTTCCCATTGAAGTGAACGGAACGTTGCAATTCACCAACTAATTAGCATAATTCATAAAAACAATTATATTCATTATTTGGTATTGCTTTATTAAATTGTTACAACCTCCCAGTTTTGCATAAAACATCAATATGACCACCTTTCTATAAATGAATGAGCTAAACGTGTGGAATTTGACATGCAGTACATATTAATTAGCATATTGCATATCTAATTTACATGAAGTAGTACAAAAAGTTAAATTCTATATCATAAAGAGTTTCAAACTTTCAGTTTGCATAAAGCATGAAGATTTGTTTATGCTTTATGCAAACCCTACCTTAACCCTTTCACACGTAACAACTAACGGGTGTGATCATTCAGTTACTCTGTCCGGTGTCTGTGTTCTTTTGCCCATCTTAATCTTTTATTTTTATTGGCCAGTCTGAAATATGGCTTTTTCTTTGCAACTCTGCCTAGAAGGCCAGCATCCCGGAGTCGCCTCTTCATTGTTGATGTTGAGACTGGTGTTTTGTGGGTACTATTTAATGAAGCTGAAAGTTGAGGACTTGCGAGGCGTCTGTTTCTCAAACTAAACACTAATGTACTTGTCCTTTTTTGTGCACCGGGGCCTCCCACTCCTCTTTCTATTCTGGTTAGAGCCAGTTTGCGCTGTTCTGTTAAGGGAGTAGTACACAGCGTTGTACGAGATCTTAAGTTCTTGGCAATTTCTTGCATGGAATACCCTTCATTTCTCAGAACAAGAATAGACTGATGAGTTTCAGAAGAAAGGTCTTTGTTTCCGGCCATTTTGAGCCTGATATCTAACCCACAAATGCTGATGCTCCAGATACTCAACTAGTCTAAAGAAGGCCAGTTTTAGTGCTTCTTTAAATCAGAACAACAGTTTTCAGCTGTGCTAACATAACTGAAAAAGGGTTTTCTAATGATCAATTAGCCTTTTAAAATGATAAACTTGGATTAGCAAACACAACATGCCATTGGAACACAGGAGTGATGGATGCTGATAATGGGCCTCTGTACGCCTATGTAGATATAAAAAAATTATCTGCAGTTTCCAGCTACAATAGTCATTTACAACATAAAAAATGTCTAGTGTATTTCTGATCAATTTGATGCTATTTGAATGGACAAATGTTTTTATTTTCTTTCAAAAACAAGGACATTTCTAAGTGACCCCAAACTTTTGAACGGTGGAATATGTTTGTTCCTATATCATCAACACTTAGAGCTAAATATAAGCAAGTGCAAGCAAACGAGCTGCGACATGGTAGGCCTAATCGTTCAGCACTTTCAAAATGGAATTAAATGAATTAATGCAAAAATAACATGCAAAACAGGCAAAACAAAATGTTTTTTAGCTAAACAGGTGGAGTTTAAAGCAGGTGGGGCTCCGCCTGCCCTGAATGACAGGTCGTCACTTTTTGGTGCCATTATTGACTAGGGATTAACATTGACCAGTCCAAAACTTTTTTCAATCTCATCATAAAGTGGTGTTCCTGAGAAGATTCTCTATAACACGGAATACAGTATTTCCCAAGTATAACACCAAAACCACAGTTTCATTTGGAACCTTAACACCCTACTGGATAATGATGTGGATGTATTTGAAGTCTAGATGAAACCTTAGTTAAGTGTGGTCTCAGATGGTAATAATAGTATATTTTCATGCAACAGCCTTCAGTGAATTTGTTGCCACCTGATGCCCATGGCAGGGACAACTAGAAAACAACTGCTGTTCCTTAACTGGTGTTTTTTTTATTTATGTCTGAGTAGCTAGCTAGGTTTAACACTAGGAGAAAAGGACAAATGACAGTAACATCTTCACAACAACATGAATTTGAAAATACATGAAAAATCGGAAGTTAGTCTAACTTACGACTAGCTAGCTAACTGTAGCTGGCTACTTACCCATCTAACGTTACCTAGCTAACAACCAACACATACAACTAGCTAGTTAGCTAGCTACATTGGCATGCATCTGAAATTAGTAGCTAACTAGTTAACTAAACGACTGACATTGTTAGCAAGACCTATAACACTTGCTGCTAGCTAGCCAACATACGCTTGCTATCTATCGTTACATTAATCGTGACCCGTTATCTGGTCGTCAAGATGAATCATTTCCAGCAGGAGCCCAACAAAATGATAGTTAGTATTAGTAGCTAGCTAAACGATAAAACAGGCCAATGTGATATGATGTATTTCTTCTGTTTAACAGACATTTACCTTGTAGCTAGCTAATCCTTTGTCAAATCTTCAAGGGAATTCACGGGTGCGTGAGTTCCCTTTACCTCATCGTTGAGCGCCTGCGGGGCAGTAAAGTACTGTAGATGGTGGCTTGCAGACTAGCACATTACTTTGAGCGGAGGGGAAACCCACCCACCTTTCGGGAACGAACCACTTGTTCATCAGGGGGTGGGCTATTATATCAATATGCATTCAATACAAATCGTTGTGCATATATAATAAATTACACACTTTTGAAACAAAGCACAACGTAAATATTGATGTGTTATCTCGAATCATCATTAGTCGAGCTCTAGATACCCTTTTTAAATTAATTTGTCAATTTAACCCCTGACACGTTGGTATGGTATATTCAAGAAACATCAACAAAACAGTGGAACACATGGAAGAGTTGGAACGTCTTGTGCGATCAAAAATAATTATAAAAGGGTGCGAGAGCGGGTGTTCACATACACATGTAGTGTATGTAGAACATTGGCCTATTGGAAACTACAACACACTACTATATGCACAGTTCGGGCGTGATCAGATTTATCTATAGAAAAACTGTGCATTACGCTCAGAAAAAAACATAACGAAATGGAATTCAGATAATTTAACCGATGTCTGTCGTCAATTAGTTACCATTTTTTAAATAATAATCTGTTCATCGCTCAGCACTATTGGTCCCAGATAGTTTGTGCCGTTTTGTCAACTCCTGTGGTCAGTTCCCACTGGGCACAAACTGGTTGAATCAACGTTGTTTCAACGAATTGTGACTTGGAATCTACATGGAAAATACATTTCATTTGCAAAAATGCATAAATTACAGTATGCTGTTGTTTTGAGGGTGAAATTTCAACCACAGGATTACGCCATCGCGGTAAACAATTTTCAACATGGACACATTGTATAAAATATTGTAATGACCTCTGGCCAGGGCACTTTTACCAGTACTCTGTTAGGCCTCCTACTATACCCTGGCCTTCTCTGTTAGGCCTCCTACTATACCCTGCCATTGGTGATCTCGGTTCATCCTGACCATGAAGCCATGACAATATTTATGACCTACTACGCCGGTAGCGGTATCAATGTCAGTAGCCCCCATGAGGTGGCGTATATAATGGGAATTACTACAGGAGCGTCACCTGAATGTATTCCTAAGCAGTTTTCATTTTACAAATTGACTCAAGTCTAATGGCAAAACACATGGACCTTCATATGCAGAGATCCACTGCTGTTCAATGATTGAATGTGGCTTAATGGCTAATCAGGTCCACAGAGACGTGTGTTTCCAGTAGAAAACTGTTTCCAACATATGTTTCCTCTAAAACATGTTGATTGTTGATTCACTGCAGCCTGCAACTGTATATATTTCAGGGCATGATGACAATGGTCATTAAAACGTGAAATGCACCAGCTTGTTCTAGTGTTTCATCTCATGCCTGCATCATGGAAACACACAGCACCTCCAATTTGGCACCAGAATAAAGAGACGTTTGTCTGAATGATTCTGCTTTAACAAAACAGATATGTGCCTTCCCCGTTAAAATCAAATAAAATCAGATTGATGTTGAATTGCTTGTTCAGTAGCTATCACCTTTACCTTTATAATAGGGACTAAAACATAAACAGCTGTAGCTTCAGGGAACGGGTGTAATCGAGTAGGTTTTCAAGCATAACAAACGTATCATTATGCTAATGTTCTCTATATAAATAATATATTAAGACATAAACATGGACAACACATCTTAAAGATAGGGTAACAGAGCCCCCTCCTGGTCAAAGAAAGTGCTACAGGTACACAACCTGAACAAAGTCTCTTATGACCTCAATAAGGTGGGGTAAACTGGACATTTAGATTTTCTGCTCAACAGGCCTATTAGGGGGTAAAGTTAGGGGAAAAGACTTATGTCTAATCATATAGCCAGCTCACCAAATGGATCTCATTCACTATGAAGAAGCACTTGGTTTGGAAGAGGATTAACAACTGAAATGACTTATGCAGACATACAGTGCCTTTGGAAAGTATTCAGCCCCCATGACTTTTTCCACATTTTGTTACTTTACAGCCTTATTCTAAAATGGATTAAAAAAAAAATCTACACACAGTACAAGTCCCTGAATGTCCTTGAGTGGCCCAGCCAGAGCTCGGACTTGAACCCAATCAAACATCTCTGTCGAGACCTGAAAATAGCTGTGTAGCAAGGCTCCCCATTCAACCTGAAAGAGCTTGAGAGGATCTGCAGAGAGGAATAGGAGAAACTACACAAATAGAGGTGTGCCAAGCTTGTAGCGTCATACCCAAGAAGACTCGAGGCTGTAATCACTGTCAAAGGCCCTTCAACAAAGTACTGAGTAAAGGGTCTGAATACTTATGTAAATGTGATATTTCCTTTTTTTTTTTATATATACACATGCAAAAATGTCTAAAAACCTGTTTTTGCTTTGTCAATATGGGGTAGTGTGTCGATTGAGGAGAAAAAAACAATTTAATCCATTTTAGAATAAGGCTGTAACGTAACAAAATGTGGAAAAAGTAAAGGGGTCTGAATACTTTCCAAATGCACTGTACATCAAATGTAGGCATACAACTACAGAAGCAAAATATTGTACTATTTTAGTCTGTAAATAATGTTAAACTGATTGAAAATATGTACGTCAATTATAAGATATACAGTAACATGCTTGTTTATCCACCGTGGGAAAGAAATAACCATTAAACTTTTATCTTTCCAATTCACTGGACATAAACCCCCTTCTCTCTCTGCCACATTGTATAAAATATTGTAATGACCTCAATAGATCATTAATGAGAGAATGTCCACAACAGTTCTGGAGTTCTAAAATTGAACGGTTTACTGACCCAGAACTCACACAGGCTACTGTCTGGCCGTAACCTACACCAAATAAATCTGATAACAATAACAGGTAGCTATCCTGCTGGCCACCAACAACGCCTGACACCGAAACATTTCAGGCAGTCCTTTGATTGGCAGAGAGCATGATTGGCATGCTGGATGCAGATAAACCCCTGAGTAACTGGTAAACGTGCCCTGATAACCACAACAGAACGTCAGAACAAATAACTGCCCCCACATTTCCAAAAGTTGTTAATATATTATAGAGATGCGTCCTTTCGGGCGACCAGATAATTTATTTATAAATCCCATAATTGGATGTTGTTTTGGTAGTAGGGTTTCCCAAAGTACTCCATAGCTGACCTACATTGTATATAGAAAAAAAGTTTCCTGGTTAGTATCTTTCAAATCTTTCAAGTCCATGATATCGGTATGGGTACGGATTCAACATGTGGACCAATGTGGGGATGCAAAAGGCCATCCTCCAGCGGCATTATAGTGAAATATTGGAGTATGGGCGTGCCATTTTGATTCCCAGTTACATTGTTTAAAAATATAAATTGTGTGAGCAATAATAGGTCCAAAGTGTAATTTACTACATTGTTTAAGGCATATATCAGTGAAGACCACCTCTTCCAGGGCAATAGGAGACACCATATGTTTCTCTATACTCTGCCAGGGGGGCAAAATAATCATGTCTAAACCAATTTAGGATGGGATGAAATGCTAGAGCCTGGAAATACAATTTAAAGATTGGTACAGATAGTCTTCCTACATCTTTCCCTATTTGTAAATGTATGAATTTTATCCGGAATAATTTACCTTGTCAAATAATTGTTGAAACGCACTATGAATTGTATCCCAATAGCCAGAAGGGGGAGCCATGGGAAGCACAGAACGCCTTGGCAATATATTCATTTTGACAATAGCTATTCTTCCGGTTAAAGCAATTGGGATATTATTCCATCTACTGAGGTCGGATTTAATTGATTTGAGCGTTCTGTTAAAGGTTCGGACACTGGTTTTATCTAGAGAAGGAAATATATCTACGATTGGGATTCCATGAGTAGAGATGGAGTCCTCCATCGGGGCCTTGAGAGGCAATAGGGCTGATTTGGTTAGATACATTTTGTAACTTGAGATGAAGCTGAATTTATTGATGATCTTCAATGCGTTTGAGAGCGATTGAGATACATTGTCTAGATATAGTCAAATATAATCTGCATATAATGATATGAAATTATTAGTAGATTTGAGAGAAATTGGAGTTATTTCTTCAATGTATTAATTGTCTCGTCAGAGGTTCCATGGATAATAAGAATATCTGAGGCCAGACTGGATCTCCTTGTCTGCTGCGTCTAGTGATTCTGAATGGAGCAGAGCTGATATTGCTTGTTATAAGTATGGCTGAGGGATTGGCATATAGTATTTTAATCATATGAATGAAATTTAAGCCAATTCCCATATGTTCCAAGAGCAGACCAGAGATATGACCATTGTAGCCTATCAAAAGCGGTTTCTGCATCGAGAGATAATACAGCCCAAGGAGCTGTTGTTTCTGATGAAGTGTCTAAGATGCACTGTATATACAAAAGTATGTGGACACCCCTTCAAATTAGTGGATTCGGCTATTTCAGCCACACCTATTGCTGACAGGTGTATAAAACCGAGCACACAGCCATGCAATCTCCATATACAAACATTGGCAGTAGAATGCCCTCACTGAAGAGCTCAGTGACTTTCAACGTGGCACCGTCATAGGATACCACATTCCAATAAGTCAGTTTGTCAAATTTCTGCCCTGCTAGAGCTACCCCATTCAACTGTAAGTGCTGTTATTGTGAAGTGGAACAACAATGGCTCAGCCGCGAAGCGGTAGGCTACACAAGCTCACAACAGGACCACCGAGTGCTGAAGCGCGTAGTGAGTAAAAATCAACTGTCCTCGGTTGCAACACTGGAAGCAAGTCCCCGCAGCAATGTTCCAACTAGTGGAAAGCCTTCCCAGAAGAGTGGAGTCTATTATAGAAGTAAAGGGGAGACTAACTCCGTACTAATGCCCATGATTTTGGAATGAGATGTTCGACAAGCAAGTGTCCACATACTTTTGGTCATGCAGTGTTTGTAATTGTCAACGGAGGTTATCCGAGGATAAATGCTTTCTAACAAACTCGCTTTGGTCCATGTGGATAAATTTGGGTAAGATAGTCTCGAGACTGGACGACCACATTTCAGATTTTTTTTTATATTTGTGTTTATCAAAGATAAGGGGCAATAGTGAGAACATTAGGTGGAGCCAAATTAGTGCTGTGTTCACATCTCCCAAATGAACCTTTGTGAACGGCTCTATGAATCATTTATAGCAACATGGACCTACTTTATTCAAACATTTTAAACAGGAATATCATCCTGCCCAGGTGATTTGCCTTTATTCATGTTATCCAATGCCCCTTTGAGTTCGTTGAGATATATTTGGGCTTCCAGCAAGGTAGCTTCCTGTTGAGAGAAGTTCTTAATAATTTTAGAAAGGACAGTCTGGGTTGGTGTGGACAATCTATAATGCATGTTTCTCCCACTCCCGCTGGGCAAACATCTCCATTTACGACCCTACAATAACATGCAATCCCACTTGTATCAGCCCACAGCACTGCATCAGGAAATACTGAAGACAAAGAGCTGCATAACATAAGTAGTATATAAAAGAGGGCCTTATGTTCCATTATGGAGTGGTGCTGTGAATTTATGATTACCTTGACAAGCAGTGACTATATCTCTGGCCTTCTCTGTTAGGCCTCCGCTACACCCTGGCCGTCTCTGTTAGGCCTCCCACTACACCCTGGCCTCCTCTGTTAGGCCTCCCACTACACCCTGGCCGTCTCTGTTAGGCCTCCCACTACACCCTGGCCGTCTTTGTTAGGCCTCCCACTACACCCTGGCCTCCTCTGTTAGGCCTCCCACTACACCCTGGCCTCCTCTGTTAGGCCTCCCACTACACCCTGGCCGTCTCTGTTAGGCCTCCCACTACACCCTGGCCTCCTCTGTTAGGCCTCCCACTACAGACTGGCCTCCTCTGTTAGGCTTCCCACTACATGCTGGCTTTCTCTGTTAAACCTCCCACTACACCCTGGCCAGGGCACATTTACCAGTCCTCTGTTAGGCCTCCTACTATACCCTGGCCTTCTCTGTTAGGCCTCCTACTATACCCTGCCATTGGTGATCTCGGTTCATCCTGACCATGAAGCCATGACAATATTTATGACCTACTACGCCCCATCAGGGCTATTATGGCCACATTACCACACAGCGGTAGCGGTATCAATGTCAGTAGCCCCCATGAGGTGGCGTATATAATGGGAATTACTACAGGAGCGTCACCTGAATGTATTCCTAAGCAGTTTTCATTTTACAAATTGACTCAAGTCTAATGGCAAAACACATGGACCTTCATATGCAGAGATCCACTGCTGTTCAATGATTGAATGTGGCTTAATGGCTAATCAGGTCCACAGAGACGTGTGTTTCCAGTAGAAAACTGTTTCCAACATATGTTTCCTCTAAAACATGTTGATTGTTGATTCACTGCAGCCTGCAACTGTATATATTTCAGGGCATGATGACAATGGTCATTAAAACGTGAAATGCACCAGCTTGTTCTAGTGTTTCATCTCATGCCTGCATCATGGAAACACACAGCACCTCCAATTTGGCACCAGAATAAAGAGACGTTTGTCTGAATGATTCTGCTTTAACAAAACAGATATGTGCCTTCCCGTTAAAATCAAATAAAATCAGATTGATGTTGAATTGCTTGTTCAGTAGCTATCACCTTTACCTTTATAATAGGGACTAAAACATGAACAGCTGTAGCTTCAGGGAACGGGTGTAATCGAGTAGGCTTTCAAGCATAACAAACGTACCATTATGCTAATGTTCTCTATATAAATAATATATTAAGACATAAACATGGACAACACATCTTAAAGATAGGGTAACAGAGCCCCCTCCTGGTCAAAGAAAGTGCTACAGGTACACAACCTGAACAAAGTCTCTTATGACCTCAATAAGGTGGGGTAAACTGGACATTTTGATTTTCTGCTCAACAGGCCTATTAGGGGGTAAAGTTAGGGGAAAAGACTTATGTCTAATCATATAGCCAGCTCACCAAATGGATCTCATTCACTATGAAGAAGCACTTGGTTTGGAAGAGGATTAACAACTGAAATGACTTATACAGACATGCAGTGCCTTTGGAAAGTATTCAGCCCCCATGACTTTTTCCACATTTTGTTACTTTACAGCCTTATTCTAAAATGGATTAAAAAAAAAATCTACACACAGTACAAGTCCCTGAATGTCCTTGAGTGGCCCAGCCAGAGCTCGGACTTGAACCCAATCAAACATCTCTGTCGAGACCTGAAAATAGCTGTGTAGCAAGGCTCCCCATTCAACCTGAAAGAGCTTGAGAGGATCTGCAGAGAGGAATAGGAGAAACTACACAAATAGAGGTGTGCCAAGCTTGTAGCGTCATACCCAAGAAGACTCGAGGCTGTAATCACTGTCAAAGGCCCTTCAACAAAGTACTGAGTAAAGGGTCTGAATACTTATGTAAATGTGATATTTCCTTTTTTTTTTTATATATACACATGCAAAAATGTCTAAAAACTGTTTTTGCTTTGTCAATATGGGGTAGTGTGTCGATTGAGGAGAAAAACAATTTAATCCATTTTAGAATAAGGCTGTAACGTAACAAAATGTGGAAAAAGTAAAGGGGTCTGAATACTTTCCAAATGCACTGTACATCAAATGTAGGCATACAACTACAGAAGCAAAATATTGTACTATTTTAGTCTGTAAATAATGTTAAACTGATTGAAAATATGTACGTCAATTATAAGATATACAGTAACATGCTTGTTTATCCACCTCGGGAAAGAAATAACCATTCAACTTTTATCTTTCCAATTCACTGGACATGAACCCCCTTCTCTCTCTGCCTCTCAACTCTGTCAATTAGTAACTTTTCATGAGTTCAACACTGTGCTTTTAGCGTCTATATATTCAGCCATTAATCTACATGAACTCATCATCCCTGCCTCAGTGCACCCACATTGTAACCCCAAGGCGATCTCTAGTCTACATGTTGCTGCATGTTCACAACCAGAGACACCAGCTCAGATCTGGATAGACGAGTTCTGTCAGGTTAAAAAAGCTTTCAGTGATCATGTGATCATTTTAGCTCTGAGCAGCCAGCTTGTGACTGTGTAAAGATGTTAGGCTACTGTTATGTTACCGCTGTTTAAAATTATTGCTTTCTGAAATCACTCTTTATTTGGTATATTTTATTTCAGAAGCGGGTCAGTCTACTGTATATCAGAAATGCTAGTATGAATAACAATCTTCAGTGTAAAAAACTGACTAGAGTTGGTATTGGTATTTAATATGGATCCCCATTATCTGATGCCAAGGCAGCAGCTACTCTTCCTGGGGTCCAGTAGAATTATGGTAGTTATACAGTTTAAAAAAACATTACAATACAGTCACAGATTTCATCAGAGTTATGTCTAATGATATTACAAATATGGGGCTTGCGTCATTTCAGCCGTTCGACTCAGTGAAGTGTTTGGGGATGGGTCTCCTGCCATTGAGGTGTGACTCCTCATAAAAAGGCCCTGTTGTAGCATCCAGGTGAGCACAACCTGTACTAGCGTCTTCCAGGGAGGAAGTCCCATGACCTTTGAGACAGACCTTGACAGGAAAAGGCCGACTAGCCAGATGACTACACAGAGAGGGCAGACAATAACTGTCTTGTTAACAATTAAATACAGTATAGGGTTATTCACCATGGGATGGATCAGACAACTATTAGAGATGATATGATTCATAATGAAAAACATTTAGTCTTACAATATCAAAAGATCAATAGAACTTTGTTTCCACAGGAATAATAGCAGACAGAACTAAATAGTGAATAGTCATTCACCATCTTCTCGTCTCCATTTTTTTTATAACCTTTATTTAACTAGGCAAGTCAGTAAAGAACAAATTCTTATTTTCAATGACGGCCTACGAACAGTGGGTTAACTGCCTTGTTCAGGGGCAGAACGACAGATTTTTACCTTGTCAGCTCGGGGATTCGATCTTGCAACCTTTCGGTTACTAGTCCAACGCTCTAACCACTAGGATACCTGCCGGCCCTCAAATTATTTATTTTTCCCTTATCAGAATAACGGACCTCCAGGTGAGACCTAGCTATCTCTTGAACCTAATTGGTAGTAATTCAATTGAAAGTAACTTGCTTGGTAACAAAAACGTGCTGCAAATTCAGGGAGAACCTTTGTTGGGATTCCATATTCGTCGCGGTCTAGTATTTAACATGAGACAAATGAGCTCCTCAGCCATGCTGGGCACCACTATCATGCAGATGCAGGCTCCATACATGTTGCCTCAGCAGACCAAGGGGATATGGCTCCACAGTCCTCCCTAGGTGTACTACCCACAGACAGGGACAGGGAGGACCTAGGGCCAACCTGGCCACCGATCCCATTCTGGCCCCCAGGCCCAGCAGGTGTCTGCGCAGTACATGCGCAGTGCTACTTACTGGCTGCCTCAGCACCAGCTACACCAAGACCAGAGTGCCGCACAGTGGAGGCCTGAGTCCTATAGGATGGCTTAATAGGCTGGGGTCCCCTGGTCCTACACAGGAGGATCCATGAATGCTAGGATGTATCCTATTTTCTCCACAGCGCCCCAACAAGCCCCCACTGGCTTCAGGCTGGAGCAGGTCCCTTCCAGGTAAACTCCAGCAGCCCTCTGTTACAGCTTCAGAGCCATAGCCTCAGAGCTGCAATAGTCTCCCAGGGCCCTCTGACCCAGGTCACTGGCCCCAGCCTGACTGCTGGAGGCCCAGGGATCAGAAGGAACATTTTCTGCACATTAACATGATATGAATCATCTTGACACAATCAAAAGATGAAGTAGAGATGAACGTCACTAAGAGGGAGCAATGAGTCATAGCAGTGTGTGTTATTCCCATGAGGTTTAAAGAGTCAAATAAATTTAAATAATGTGCTCTACTTACTTATTCATCAAACACTATAAGGGTGGGCACAGTGCAAGTAGAGGGAGTGTACTTGAATAACAAGCTACTGTGTACAGTATTTTGAAAGGGTACAGTGAAGGAATGAATGATAAGCGAGGGAAGATTGAGTAATGGCAGCACATGATCTTCCACACCACTAAGGATAACTTGGCAACAGGTGAGATAGACATACACACAAAACAAGGCCTCTGATTACACAAAACTCACCAGTCAAATTTGCGGGACTCCGCAAACATGAGCTGTAAAAACAGGGCAATTACAAGGCTTGCCAGGGCTCAGCTCAGGAGGGCTTCAGACTCGGGTTACGACTCCTCAAGAGGACCAGCCTTGCAAGCGTCAACAATGGCATGTTGGTTAAGGAGAGTGAGGTCTAGGAGTTTAAGTGGTCTGTGGAATGAGCCAACAGCCTGGAAAGCCAGGCATGTTCCCCCCTCTTCACCCCACCCCCTTCCCACCTGCCTGGCCTGTGATCCCCCCTGAGGGCAGTTCCCATGGCTGGTGCCAAGTTGAGCATGTTCTGTGGGGTCTGGGGGATAGGCAGGAGGCACAGATAAGAGCAAAGCTGGCTGCAGATAGAGACATGCCCATTCTGCCTGACATTGAAGATGTCATTCACAGGCGCACATGGGTACACTCACAACACAGACTTGTATTGACACTTGTTTTATTAGAGAATATAACTTACGGACATGATTAAACATACCAGCTAGAGTAAGTAGATGGGAAAGGAATATACAAATTATCATTCCACGGATGTCAACATTCTCTTTCTAACATGTACGGACGGCAATGAATGTACGAATGTGCATATGCAAAGTACAAAAGTTACACTAGTGAGGGGAAAAATGTGACATCTATATTTAACATGAAGGGAAAAAAAGAAATGTGATCCAAATGAGCTCATGGTTCTATATACAGTGTATTTACATTATAGCATTCCTTCCCTGACAAGATAGTATGATAACAGGGGCTTTGAGAGTCCCAAAGCACCAAATAATCATAACATCTGGCAATGAACGATCAATAAAAGACATAATAACAACACACAATCAATCAAAAAATTATCAATCAAAAATACTATGTACAAACAAACAAAAAAATCACAATACACCAGCTTGTCTCTTCAGCTTGGACACTTCTCCCATCACATCAATGGGGAAGGGAATAGAAGAGATCCCTGACTGTTTTCCATTCAAGGACAGTTCTGTACAATCCAGTCACTGGGTGACTCCCTCCTCTCAGCAGAGGGCTGAGGCTCACAGTGCACAAGTGGACTCTGGACATTCGTTACCCTCACTCTCCGCCAGTTTCAAGATTACAACCTTCCTCTGGAGCTGCAAGGCCAACTGGCTGGGCCTACGAGACAGGAGCTTTGGGCAGTCCTCTGCTGTTGGATGCAGTGTGTCCTGGTTGATGGAGTCCTGTAGTACTTCCTGTGGTAGGGTTATGGAGTCCTGTTGTAACTCTTGTGTATGCTGGGAGATGGAGTCCTGCGGTACTTCCGGTGATAGTTCCACCCCCTTGGCCAGCAGCATGCTGGTGATATCTGTATAGCCTCCCCTCACAGCCAGGTGCATAGGGGTGAGGCCCTGTTCGTCTGGCAGACTAACAGCCTCAGGGCAGTGGACCAGAAGCTCTTTGAAGACCTCACAGTGGCCCCCTTCTGCCGCCAGGTGGCAGGGGGTACGCAAGGTCTGATTGGTGCAGTAGGGGTCTGCCCCTTCCTCCATCAGCATCTTCACTGTGGGCAAGTGGCCGCGCTGGGCAGCGAGGTGGAGGGCGGTAAGACCCTGGGCAGTCCGGGCCTGGATGTCCGCATCGTGCTTGACCAGGAGGCGGGATGTGCTGGTGTGGCCTGTCTCAGCCGCCACATGCAGGGGGGTGTGGAGGCCCATGGAGGTCATGTGAACATCTGCCCCCAGCTCTATCAGGATCCTTGCCACCCTGTACTGCCCCCTTTGGGAGGCCAGGTGCAGCGGCGTGCGCCCGTCAGTGGTCTGCCCGTCTACGTCCGCCCCAGCCTGCTTCACCAGCAGTTTGGCAATGCCCAGGTGGCCCTGCCAGGCAGCCAGGTGAAGTGCCGTCCAGTCATCTCTGCCCTTCACGTGGACGTCTGCACCTCGGCTCAGCAGCACCCTGACCACGTTCTCTTGGCCATGCTGGCAGGCGATGTGTGCAGGCGTGCGGCCCTGGGCGTCCGTCTCATTGATGGAGGCACCGCGGTCCAGCAGCAGGCGAGTGATGGCCTCGTCCCCGTTCTGAGCAGCACAGTGCAGGGCCGTGTATTGGTCCTCGTCCCGGGCGTTGGCGTTGGTGCCCCGACGGCCCAGCAGCAGTTCAGCCAGGCCCTTCAGGTGCATCTCGGTGGCCAGGTGGAGTGGGGTGGAACCGCGAGCGTTGGCCAGGTTGGTGTTGGCGTGGTTGAGGAGCAGGAACTTGATGGCCTCCTCGTTGGCCTGCGTGACAGCGTGGTGGAGCAGGCTGCAGCCGCCCTCCAATAAGAGGTCCACGTCCTGAGGCTGCAGGATCTTCATCAGCTTGGACATGTCTTTAGTACGGATGGCGTCACTCAGCTTCCTCCTCTGCACCTCCCCTGAGTCTAAACAACAAGGAGATAGAAGATACAGTATAGACTCAGGGCTAAAACGACAAAGAACCTGTCGGAAAGTTAAAGAGACACTCCAAATGCTCCAGAGGTCATTCAGAACTGTATTACGTATATGTAGGATATATGAACCCGATAAATAAGAATTCCTGTCGTCTGTTAAATAAAACCATGGACAATGCCACAATGTATTGACTACAATCACCATACCAGCCAGTCTTACCACAAGTATTCTCTTTCTCAATGGAGAGGGTGATGGAGTCTTGAGAGGAGAAGGCAGAGTCTACAGAGGATATCCCTGACAGTCTCTTGCTGGTGTTGTCTTTGCTGGGACAGCAGTCCTCCGTCACACGGTCAAAGCTCCGAGATATCCCAGAGTCCACCTGGCTCAGCAGCTCTGATAGGCTGTAGTCTTTCTCTGGCAGCATGGCCGATTTGGGCCTGACCGGTTTCTGCATTATCATAATTTTCACAATTTCACAGCATTATTCCAACCTCATAGTGTGGAAGTATATATAAAACGCACAGGGAAATCACATTTTTGACTGCACTGGGCCTTTCAATAGCTTCTGTCAAACCCAGTTTTCATGCCTTTCTCCGACTGATCTTCACCAATATATCATCTTCACACATTGCACAATAACATCTGTAAATTCTGTCATATTTTGTAAATGGGTGTCGGTCAGTTTGTCACGTACATCGAGCACCAAACATTCAGAATGTGTCGCAACAGAGTTAACCAAGTTAAACAATGCTGCTGGACAGCATTCTTATTTCATGATGAAACTGTTTGTCAGGATCAAACATTGACTGTGTATGTATTATGGAAACAATAACAAGTCCAGTACACAGGAAAGCAATCTCAAAAATAGGCACTCAGACATTCTGACATACCAGAGGGTTTTCTAATTACATTACAGAAGAACACCAAAGAAGACTGACAGAATACTATATAGTATGGAATGTCAGGGAGAAGAAGAGGATAGAAATCAATAGAAATAACAGAGGGAGAAGGCAGGGCAATATAAGTGTGGAGGTTATACCTGGTCAGTGGTTAGTCCATGGCAGTGGTTATTCTCGGGCTCAGCAGTTTGGGTCTTGGACTCCTCTTGGGGTTTAGAACACAGCTCCTCAGCTTCTGATGTGATTTCTGCAGACAGAAAGCAACAAAGGTCAGGTTTGATCAGGTGTACAGTATAGCATCCCTTGGTCTGCTTTTCACCTTTTCAGAAAGCTATGCACAGTACATCATGATTTTGTGTAACCCAGTTTAATTGGGTTCATACTGCTTTAAGATACACACAAACACCCACCCTTTAGAGACATAGGCCCCAATGGGTCTCTACTCACCCTGGAAGCTGGGTCTGGCTTCAGGTGAGGGGGCCCAGCAGCGTTGCATGAGGCACAGGAATCCTGTGCAGGCCTGGGGTCGACTCCGGGGCACAACATTGAGGTCAGGGCGCACCCCTCTCACCACCTTTACCATGATCTGCAGGATGTTGTTCTCCCCTGGAGGAAATAGAGGACATATGGTTCCAGTTCCACAAGACATAAGACACATTGATACCCTTCATTCAATTCTCTACTGTTCTTATGATACCTCAGTCCATAAGGTCTACTAAGGTCACATTATTCTAAAGACAAATTAAATCCTTGATCATATCAATGAATTATGTCTTGATTGTGTGCTGTTGAAGGTATGGAGAAGCAACATAAACTAATCTGGGTAAGACTGACACTAGTATGTACAGTTAATTATTATAATCTTTATGTACGCTCAGATAAGGAAGGTGTATAGATGTTTTGTTTGTTTCCCACACCAGGCCTGAAAAAATCTCTTAGGCTTCCTTCTGTTAATGGTCTCTTTGTTATCAGATGTTGGGACCAGCCAGTCAGTCAATAATTCAAAGCAAACAGGAGGCATTGGACTTAAACTCAGATCACCCTGGCTTCTTTGGTATCTCCGAGAGAGATTTACATGGTTATCAAAAGTCACGCCAGGGTAAGCTTACACGAAACACAGCCCTCATTTTAAGCGTTTCTAAAATACCCTATGAGAAAAACAATTGGAACCATTTCCCTATTTGACCACTAGGTTTTATGGGTATTATGACACCTCCACTGTGGGGCTCTATTGCAGTCCTGGAACTTTGAGTTTAAGAAATACCTGGAGTGCATTTTATAAGACAAACCCTAAAGGACTACAAGGTGTCTTTACATGAGAACAGAATATCCATACATTTCCTCAACATGTCTTACCTTGGTAAGGCTTCTTTTGTGTGAGAATTCCCCAGATGACTATGGAAAAGCTGTAACAGGAAGGGAATAACAACAGTTCAGTATCAAGGTATACTGTCAAAAGTGATAAATGATTGAATGACTGACTCACTATGTGTTTTCCAGGCATAACTTATAACTGATTAATATACAGTGTACAAAACATTAGGAATACCTTCCTAATACTGAGTTTTACCCCCTTTTTGCCCTCAGAAGTGTCTCAATTCATCAGGGCATGGACTCTACAAGGTGTTGATAGCATTCCACAGGATGTTGCCCCATGTTGACTCCAATGCTTCCCATAGCTGTGTCAAGTTGGCTGGATGTCCTTTGGATGGTGGACCATTCTTGATACACATGGGAAACTGTTGAGCGTGAAAAACCCAGCAGCGGTGCAGTTCTTGACACACTCAAACCGGTGCGCCTGGTACCTACTACCATACCCCGTTCAAAGGCACTTACATATTTTGTCTTGCCCATTCACCCTCTGAATGGCACACATACACAATCCATGTCTAGTTGTCTCAAGGCTTAAAAATCATTCTTTAACCTGTCTCCTCCCCTTCATCTACAATGATTGAAGTGGATTTAACAAGTGACATAAATAAGGGATGATAGTTTTCACCTGGATTCACCTGGTCAGTCTGTCATGGAAAGAGCAGGTATTCTTAATGTTTTGTACACTCCGTGTAAATCCAATTCAGATTCATATTGATTAAAACAAATATTGTAAAACAAACAATGGAGGGGAGAGGTTAAAAAACAAACATCATGACTAAGCATTAAATAGACACTGTTCCACCCCTCTGGCAGACAAGGACAGAGAGAAGTGAAGGTGAAGACACTCACCTGTAGACGTCATGCTTGGTGTCTGACACCCTGTCCTTCTCGATGATGCTCTCCGGCGGCAGGTAGGCGATGGTGCCACAGAACCCTTCACGGCTATTTTCATCAACCCTGGATAGGCCGTTCCATCGTGCCAGACCAAAATCTGATATCTGAAGGGGGAGATGGGATATACAGAACATATCTTATTAAGACAAGAACCCACTGGAACTCTCAGCCTTTCCCATTGTTCTTATGGCTATGGCTACCTATTACTACCTTTACCCTCAAGCTGATGGCTGAGCCCTCATTGTGTTCTATGCATCCAGAGCCATGATGAGGTCAGAGGCAGCCACGTCCTGTCCTAGCCTGAGGGTGACTCCCAGTTATGTCCTGTCCTAGCCTGACAGTGCCTCCCAGCCATGTCCTGTCCTAGCCTGACGGTGCCTCCCAGCCATGTCTGGTCCTAGCCTGACGGTGCCTCACAGCAATGTTCTGTCCTAGCCTGACGGTGCCTCCCAGCCATGTCCTGTCCTAGCCTGTGGGTGCTTTACTTACCCCTCGTGTCAGTAGTTGAGACCCTGTTTGACTGAGTTACATGTGTGGGCGAGTAGCCGAACACAAACTCAGTCAGTGTTGGCAAAGTACCTGTTAAGACAGGCCCAGGCTACGTGTTTACATGGAGGTATTAAAACAGACAGGTTGAAGGAAGGTTTCCACCCATTTCTCCTCCACCTCCAACCATTAGTCATGCAGGGGGAGGGTGGAGATCAGGTGGGAAGAAGGCTGGGCGGGAGACACCTTTCTGCTCGTAGCATGTGTGTCCAACAGGACGGCCATTTAAAGCAAAATTCAAGTGAATAACAGATTCCCTCCATAGCGGTCAGCTGAAATTCATCCTTGAGCAAATCCTATTAAAAGGACTTGAAGTTCTTGAGTTTGGGCTGTTGTTTTAAAGAGTCATGCTACATCATTTGGGTGAAGGTGTACTAAATACTCACTATAAAAGGTAAACATTTTCTAACATTAGACAGTGTATTGATTTGACATATTTGGGTCGTTCCATGAAATTAGTGCCTATTGTGTCTCTTTGATATTTTAAGTAGAAATTGTGTGCCAATATTGAAATGTAAAATCCTGATATATTAAATGAAGTGCCCTTTAGTATAGATCACATGGAAAATTCAATAAATCAGATGTTTTATATACAGTAAAGACCTGCTGAAGTGCCTAAATTCAGACGTTTAAACCCAACAAGTTTTCACCATCATTGTAAAGCCCTAGTTACTTTGACAAAGTCATTTCTGAAGACTATTCTTTTTTTAATGTGATTAGTGATTCATTTTAAGGTTAAAAAAATGTAATAAAAACTGTCCCACATTTTAAGGTTAACCTCATTTTAATATGGTGAAACTATTCCTTTTTAAATATTTAAAAAAAAAAAAAACATTGAACATAATAGTCAAATCATAGTGCAAAAGCAGATGAGCTGGTTCTACTGTTTTTGGCCATTTTCTGTGTACCACCAATCTTCTGAACCAGTCGCAGTAGTAACAGTAACGGAAGCACTAGCAATACTGTAGGAGTGTTTGGTTGAGTTCGCCCGCCGCATCACGGAGGCAGATTCCCAATTTAGAACCAATGCAGGACCAATTGTCTCAAATGTGCTAGCTCTTCCACACAGCGTCCTGTGCGAACTCCAATGAACAAACCAAGTAAGTCGTCTCTCACCTTGACGTGGTAGTGTGCGTCCAGTAGGATGTTGGCAGGTTTTAGGTCCAGGTGCAGGAGGGGTGGGCTCATGCAGTGCAGGAAGTTCATGCCCACCGCCGTCTCGTGGATGATCCTGAAGCGCAGCTCCCAGGGCAGAGGCTCAGCAGCCAGCAGGGTCTCCAGGGGAGCCTGTCTCCATGTACTCCATCACCAGGCCCTGGGGGTCCCCACAGATCCCATACACTGGCAGGATGTAGCGGAACTTAGCCGCCTCCATCTTCTTAGCCTCTTCCAGCAGTTCCGCTCTCTCCCTACAGAGGACATAGCGGTCTGTTAACTTACTTACCTACTTACTTAGCCTTCATTGTGCCAAGTGGTGCATAAAGGCCTTGTATACCTGTCTGTTCAGATTGAACTACATACTGTAACTCATATTGTACAGAGTAAAGGGAATTTAGGTTTAGCTGTCCTATAAACCTGCCCATCCATCTATATTCCTCAATCCACACCAAATTCATAAAATGCTGTTCTCTTATCTTGCTAACACAGGTATTCTAAGCCTTGTTAAAAACAGCACCATCTGGAATACCTTTTACCATTGACCCAAATTCCAACTTCATTACGCGGTAGAATACAAGGAGACAACAAACTGAGATGCATGAGATTCCCCATGCATTAACCAGTCTCTCTGACAGTGCAGTAAATCAGTAAACCCAATAAGACATGACACATTTGAAGCTAGGCCTTAATGACATTCCTCAGAGAGAGCCAGGCCAAAGCATCGAGGTCTGTGTGGAGTTGTGAACACAACAAACCTCTTGTTTTCTGTGCTCGTTGTTCAACCTTTGCAAAATGTCCTATTACCTTTATCAGTGTTAGCCCAGGTAGGCTAGCAGATGCAAACAGAGCAGTGTAGCCTATCACCACTGACCTCAATAGAGAGATCAAAGAGAGGTCCCTTTGAAAACAAACTCAGATAAACTGCTTAATCATCATGAATAACGTGTGTGGATGGGAGTGTCTTCACTACAAATTAGCAACGACTTGGGTTTACAAAGGAATCATTCATGTCAAAACAGCATGCTGATGAGAACACCTTAAAAGTAGTAGAAGCAGATAAAATGATAAAGTATAGTCTGTCACTAAGGCAGCCATTTCATTATGTTTGGAGGGGTCAATTATGAAATCATTAAAAAGTTCAATAAAAGTGTAAGCTTTTTCATCAAATAAATCTGACAAGCATGAAAAATCAGTGCAAATGTGTGGATTTAGGAGATTGGGGGCGGGGGAGAGCTGACAGTCATAATCTCCTGGCATCACCCTGAAAACTCCTCAGCTCAGAAACCCTTCAAAACCAAACAATGACCCTTTTTATAAGGGAGAGGAGCCCAGCAAGACCGGTTCTGCAACTTCTCTTATTGTTTCCACCAAACATCGTCTGCAAAGAAGGGAGTTGGGACCCAGTCAGACAAAGCTGGCTTTGAGTCAGAGGAGTGTGTGGAGGCAGGGTGCAGGCAGGCAAATTACAGTTCATGTACTTGTCAGATGTTCAGAGCAGATAGCATCAGGTAGCCTAGTGGTTAGAGCGTTGGACTTGTAACCGGAGGGTTGCAAGTTCGAATCCCCGAGCTGACAAGGAAAAAAAAATCTGTCGTTCTGCCCCTGAACAAGGCAGTTAACCCACTGTTCCCCGGGCGCCGAAGACGTGGAAGTCGATTAAGGCAGCCCCCCGCACCTCTCTGATTCAGAGGGGTTGGGTTAAAATGCGGAAGACACATTTCGGTTGAAGGCATTCGGTTGTACAACTGACTAATAATGGTGACTTTGACTTTTGACTTTGATCTTTAGTTCAGGTTTAGTGGGTGCCATGAGTCTAGCTACCACGGATTGGAGATGGATGTCAATGCTTGTCATTGGTGAAGAACTTCTTCCTTGGGCTGTGTATCTGACATTTTCCTTTGTAAATGTTTTGCAAGAGAAGTAGGGTAGAAGGGAAATAAATGGTCATAGGAAGTAACATAATAAAAAAATAAAAGGAGGCAACAAATTCATGTTAGTGAGTGTCTTCTAAAGGGCGATTCAGTGTAAGTTCACCTGAGCATGCACAAATAAAGTTAGTCATTTCCAAATGAAACCATGTTCAGAATTATCCTTTAGGTCTACATGTTGGAGTTCAGGCTTTATATGACAAGTTTAAGTAGGTGATTGCATGAACTTTTACCATTGAAGAGTAGATGGCCATGTCTCATATTTCATGGCTTTTAGAAGGGGCTCACAAAGCTTGTTTTTCCACTAACAGCTGCTCCCCAGTGTTAATTAAAATGATGAGATATTAATGAAGCAATACATACAAAATCGAAGTGTCTTCACTGTCTAGTAACACCCATTTATTTTTTTTGTAAAACATGCGCCTTACATCGGATCATCTTGAAACATTCTCTTTAAAGCTAACTTTAATCAAGGTTTTATATGGTCTTTAACTGGTTTCTCGCTCTTCCTTGTCAGTATCCTTTTTCAGCATTATGATATCTGTAACATCCATAACGGTTGTGGATGTGATGGATATTGATGTATCCAATGGTGTAAAGTACTTAAGTAAAAATACTTTAAAGTATACTTAAGTAGTTTTTGGGGGTATCTCTACTTTACTATATATATTTTGACAACTTTTACTTTGCTACTATCCTAAAGAAAATAATGTACTTTTACTCCATACATTTTCCCTGACATCCAAAAGTACTCATTACATTTTGAATGCTTAGCAGGACAGGAAAATGGTCCAATTCATGCATCAAGAGAACATCCCTGGTCATCCGTACTGCCTCTGATCTGGAGGACTCACTAAACACAAATGCTTTGTTCGGAAATTATGTCTGCACGTTGTAGTGTGCCCATGGCTATCCATAAATTAAAAAACAAGAAACTTGTGCCGTCTGGTTTGCTTAATATAAGCAATTTGAAATGATTTATACTTCTACTTTCGATACTTAAGTATATTTCTGCAATTACATTTACTTTTGATACATAAGTATTTTTAAAACCAAATACTTTTAGACTTTTACTCAAGTAGTATTTAACTGGGTGACTTTCACTTTCACTTCATTTTCTAGGTATCTTTACTTTTACTCAAGTATGACAATTGGGTACTTTTTCCACCAATGGATGTATCATATCATAGCTTCAGACACATTTTGTGTGCTTTTTCTGGGATGTTTTCTTCAGACTTTTACTGAAACAATTGTTGATATCTTGAAAATGATGTGTTCTAGCTAAGATTCTCTTGGAAAATATATGCTGAAATGCATTTCTCATACATGGCAGTACAGTTTTTTTTAGATAGAAAGATGAGAAGTGTTCATCAACAATCTGTGAACTGTCCTGGAGTCTTTTTGAAATGAAAGCCCCCCGAAATATACTGACTTCATCCGGTGTCCAGAAAAATGGATTGGCAGTATAGGGACATGTACATTGTTTTATTTCCACATTTTGTTTCAATATAAAAAAAAAAACTGCAATTCAACTGGTAAAGATTCATTTTGAGATATACTACCGTTCAAAAGTTTGGGGTCACTTAGAAATGTCCTTGTTTTTTAAAGAAAAGCACATTTTCTGTCCATTAAAACAACATCAAATTGATCAGAAATACAGTGTAGACATTGTTAATGTTGTAAATGACTATCGTAGCTGGAAACGGCAGATTGTTTTATGGAATATCTACATAGGTGTACAGAGGCACAGCTGAAAACTGTTGTGCTGATTTAAAGAAGCAATAAAACTATCCTTCTTTAGACTAGTTGAATATCAGGAGCATCAGCATTTGTGGGTTCGATTGCAGGCTCAAAATGGCCAGAAACAAAGACCTTTCTTCTGAAACTCATCAGTCTATTCTTGTTCTGAGAAATGAAGGATATTCCATGAAAGACATTGCCAAGAAACTGAAGATCTCGTACAATGCTCTGTACTACTCCCTTCACAGAACAGAGCGAACTGGCTCTAACCAGAATAGAAAGAGGAGTGGGAGGCCCCGGTGCACAACTGAGCAAGAGGACAAGTACATTAGAGTGCCTACTTTGAGAACCAGACGCCTCACAAGTCCTCAAATGTCAGCTTTATTATATAGTATCCGCAAAACACCAGTCTCAACGTCAACAGTGAAGAGGCGATTCCGGGATGCTGGCCTTCTAGGCAGAGTTCCTCTGTCCAGTGTCTGTGTTATTTTGCCCATCTTAATCTTTTCTTTTTATTGGCCAGTCTGAGATATGGCCTTCTTTTTGCAACTCTGCCTAGAAGGCCAGCATCCCGGAGTCGCCTCTTCACTGTTGAGGTTGAGACTGGTGTTTTGTGGGTACTATTTAATGAAGCTACCAGTTGAGGACTTGTGAGGCGTCTGTTTCTCAATGTAGACACAAATGTACTTGTCCTCTTGCTCAGTTGTGCACCGGGGCCTCCCACTCCTCTTTCTATTCTGGTTAGAGCCAGTTTGCGCTGTTTTGTGAAGGGACTAGTACACAGCGTTGTACGAGATCTCCATCCCAACCGTGAAGCACGGGGGTGGCAGCATCATGTTGTGGGGGTGCTTTGCTGCAGGAGGGACTGGTGCACTTCACAAAATAGATGGCATAATGAGGAAGGAAAATTATGTGGATATATTGAAGCAATATCTCAAGACATCAGTCAGGAAGTTAAAGCTTGGTCGCAAATGGGTATTTCAAATGGACAATGACCCCAAGCATACTTCCAAAGTGGCTTTAGGACAACAAAGTCAAGGTATGGGAGTGGCAATCACAAAGCCCTGACCTCAATCCTATAGAAGATTTGTGGGCATAACTGAAAAGGCATGTGCTAGCAAGGAGGCCTACAAACCTGACTCAGTTACACTTCCACAGCTTTTGGAAGGCTACCCGAAATGTTTGACCCAAGTTAAAAAATTTAAAAGGCAATGCTATCAAATACTAATTGAGTGTATGTAAACTTCTGACCCACTGGGACTGTGATGAAAGAAATAAAAGCTGAAATAAATCACTCTCTACTATTATTCTGACATTTCACATTCTTAAAATGAAGTGGTGATCCTAACTGACCTAAGACAGGGAATTTTTACTAGGATTAAATGTCAGGAATTGTGAAAAACTGAGTTGAAATGTATTGGCGAAGGTGTATGTAAGCTTCCAACTTTAACTGTATGACAAATGATGCATGGCTTGTATACTATTCAGGCTACGTGTAATTATGCAATCCTAAGGTACTATGCCTTTTGCTGACATTTTAAAACCATTCCAAAGGGCATGTGTTATGATAGATTTTAATCAAGAAATCTTTAAGATTTGAATGTGTATTTCAGACTAACATCCATTAACAGAAGATGTAACATCTATAACGGTTGTATATCCACTAAAAAGTAATAATGTAAATTACAATATTTAAAAAAGGTTTTAGTATGTGTTCAGCCATGCATTTCCTTCAAAAACGCAATCCATGTTTTGACCTAAGACTTACAAACTCAGACTTTTGCTAATACAGTACGTTCAGTCTCCCCAAAAAGCTTGTCCATTTCACGTAACATCCATAACGCTTCTTATTTGCTTTATTTCGCCAACAAGCCAATATTTACAAGTCTGCTTTTTTGGGTATACACTCCCCCCAAGGAGTACTGTAGACACACATCAAAAGTTTAATTTATATTTATTCTATTCTGTGAGACATTTAAGTTGTGATTTTGTGTGCAAATGTAATGCCAATAACGCTGGAATCACCTTAAATTACTAAAATGTAGTGTAAAAGTGTCTGTGACAGTGACTAAATTCTTCAACAAGTTCTCAACAGCAGAAAGTTCAGCATTCGGTCTGTGGATATATAGCCTCAAGTGAAATTAAGTTTAGCCGCAACCTGATCCAATCATTGTCTTCAAAGCTCTCAAATGACAGATGGTCACAATGGTTAAAGTGCTCTACATTGTAAGCCTCTTGAATAATGTTCCCAACCTCTTACACCATTAGAAACATTAATTTGATATGACACCAAACATTTTCAAAGGCACTAACATTCTCCACTGCTGATGAATGTAAAGCCACCATTTCATAAGCAACACCTTTTGTGCCAAAGGAATGAAAGGAAATTGTACAGATTCTTTAAACACATCCACTCCGGTTGACTTTTAAATCAAGTAGAAAGTAGGAAACTAATAATGAGAATAAAACAATAGTTGATAGTCCTCTTTGAGGCTCTAGGGGGGGCTCAGGTGTATACTACATCCATGGTGGAGTGGAAATATCCGTTAAGAATAGGGTAGGGTGACAGGATGGTGATTGGATGTTCTTCTGACGGGGACAGCTGAGCTAGCCCTCTAGTGTTTCCTCCTGCTGTTGGCATACATGTGAAAGGTCACGGGTCACCCACGCATAAGGGCAAGCCTTCAAAGCAGCCTCAATTCGTTGGCGCATGGATTACATGGTGTCGAAAGCATTCCACAGGGATTCTGGCCCATGTTGACTCCAATGCTTCCCACAGTTTCTTTGTTGTTGTTTTATTTAACTTTAGCTTTTTTTTTACATTATTGAAACATTCTGTATTTGTGGCCTTCTAAACTATGAGAAGAACTACTGGCGGCCAATCTGGACCCTCGTCCAATCAGAGGGTAGTAAGGTCAACCTGATAGGGTCTGATGGAAGGTGGACCAAAGGAGTGAAGTGTGATGTTGACATAATTTGCACATTTCTAGGTTGTACAATGACAAGAACTGCTTGTGAGAGACGTTAGCTACGCTGAGTATACCAAACATTAAGAACACCTTCCTAATATTGAGTTGCCCCCCCCCTTTTGCCCTCAGAACAGTGTCAACTCTTTGGGACATGGAAAGGTGTCGAAAGCATTCCACAGGGATTCTGGCCCATGTTGACTCAAATGCTTCCCACAGTTGTCAAGTTAATTGGTTGTCCTTTGTGTGGTGCACCATTTTTGATACAAACGGGAAACTGTTGAGCGTGAAAAACCTAGCAGCGTTACAGTTTTTGACACAAACCGGTGCGCCTGGCACCTACTACCGTACTCCGTTCAAAGGCACTTAAATATTTTGTCTTGCCCATTTACACTCTGAATGGCACACATACACAATCCATGTATATTGTTTCAATGCTTAAAAATCCTTCTTTAACCTGCCTCCTCCCCTTCATCTTCACTGATTGAAGTGGATTTAACAAGTGACATCAAAGAGCAGGTGTTCTTAATGTTTTGTACACTCAGTGTAGGTCCACCATCCATGAGTCCGTGAGATAAGGCTGAATAAGAATGCTGCCCAGTTTACAGCATACCTCACACCCTTAGATAGAGGATCAAACTCATAATCACAGAGAACTACAACTTTTTACTCTGAAGCCCACAGAGGATATCAAACAGATTACATGGAGTCTAGGCTTAAATACTTGAAACATTCTTCATACCCCCACACACAATGAATCCCAGAATAATAGCTGTCCCACTCACTTGTCATCTACATGAAGGCAGGGAGGGCACTTGATAGCCAGCCATGTTTTCCACTGTACATGCCGGACTTTGTATACTTGTCCAAATCCGCCCGAGCCTATCTTCTCCCAGCTCCCAAACTCCGAGGAGTCAAAGGTTCTCAGCAGCCCCATATTCCCATGGGAAGGGTCCGGAACATCCATATCCATCTTTAGAAAGGCTTTAATAGTGTTGAAATCCCCAAATCCTTATTTTTTCCTCTAATACACATTCAGAAGAACTAAACATACACACACATGCCTTCTGAGAACTTCCTTGTTTTTTTCCACCCTCTTGCCTGACTCAGTCTGGCCCCTCCTTTTTTTCAGGTGAAAGCAGGGGAAGGGCCAATATATGTGACATCATTTCCAGGGTCTGGCCAGACAGACAGATAACAGCCTTTCCAGGGAGCAATCAACACTAAACCGGGAAAAAAAAAAGCATAATATTTGATGGAATTCAAGAACAGTGGAATGTTGGCATATCACCCAACACCTTTCTCCCTCTGATAAGCATAACACTACCAAAGACCCTGTAAATATCCTGAGGAAACATGGGAAATATCCTTAAAAAAAATGTTATATGATATCGCCCATATGGCTCTGGTTTGGAATGTGTGGATTCATATGATAAGTATACTAACCTATTCATGAGGTATCCAAAACCACAAGCCTTGTCTAAAACCTGCCTGATTCCTTTCCTGTCCACACTGTGTGAGACATGCCAGTGATTCAGCTGGTGTCATATACACTACCAGTCAAAAGTTTGGACACACCAACTCATTCAAAGGTTTTTCTTTATTTTTACTATCTTCTATATTGTAAAATAATAGTGAATACATTAAAACTAGGAAATAACACATATGGAATCATGTAGTAACCGAAAAACTAAAAAAATATATATTTTAGATTATTCAAAGTAGCTACCCTTTGCCTTGATGACACCTTGGCATTCTCTCAACCAGCTTCACCTGGAATGCTTTTCCAACAGTCTTGAAGGAGTTCCCACATGTGCTGATCTCTTGTTGGCTGCTTTTCCTTCAATCTGCGGTCTACCTCATCCCAAACCATCTCAAATAGGTTGAGGTCGGGTGATTGTGGAGGCCAGGTCATCTGATGCAGCACTCCATCACTCTTCATCTTGGTCAAATAGCCCTTACACAGCCTGTTGGGAAAAAAAATGATAGTCCCACGCAGCCCAAACCAAATGGGATGGCGTATCTCTGCAGAATGCTGTGGTAGCCATGCTGGTTAAGTGTGCCTTGAATTCTAAATAAATCACTGACGGTGTCACCCGCAAAGCACCCCCACACCATCACACCTCCTCCTCCATGCTTCACGGTGGGAACCACACACGCGGAGATCATCCGTTCACTTACTCTTCATCTCACAAAAACAAGTCAGTTGGAACCAAAAATCTCAAATTTGACTCATCAGACCAAAGGACAGATTTCCATCAGTCTAATGTCCATTGCTCGTGTTTCTTGGCCCAAGCAAGTCTGTTCTTATTATTGGTGTCCTTTAGTAGTGGTTTCTCTGCACCAATTCGACCATGAAGGCCTGCTTCACGCAGTCTCCTCTTAACAGTTGATGTTGCGATGTGTCTGTTACTTGAACTCTGTGAAGCATTTATTTGGGCTGCAATTTCTGAGGATGGTAACTCTAATGAACTTATCCTCTGCAGCAGAGGTAACTCTGGGTCTTCCTTCCTGAGGCGGTCCTCATGGGAGCCAGTCATCATAGCACTTTAAGTTATCAACATTTTCTGGATTGACTGACCTTCATGTCATAAAGTAATGATGGACTGTCATTTCTCTTTGTTTATTTGAGCTGTTCTTGCCATAATATGGACTTGGTCTTTCACTAAATAGGGTTATCTTCTGTATACCAACCCTACCTTGTCACAACACAACTGATTGGCTCAAATGCATTAAAGAAAGAAAGAAATTCTACAAATTAACAAGGCACACCTGTTAATTGAAATGCATTCCAGGCAGTGGTGGAAAAAGTACTCAATTGTCATACTTCAGTATAAGTTAAGATACCTTAATAGAAAATGACTCATGTAAAAGTGAGTCACCCAGTAAAATACTACTTGAGTAAAAGTCTAAAAGTATTTGGCTTTAAATATACTTAAGTATGAAAAGTAAATGGAATTGCTAAAATTTACTTAAGTATCAAAAGTAAAAGTATAAACCATTTCAAATTCCTTATATTAATTAAACCAGACTGCACAATTAATACTTTTTTTGACAGATAGCCAGGGGTACACTCCAACACTCAGATATAATTTACAAACAAAGCATTTGTGTTTAGTGAGTCCGCCAGATCGGAGGCAGTAGGGATGACCAGGGATGTTCTATTGATAAGAGTGTGAATTGTACCATTTTCCTGTGAAAATGTAGCTAATACTTTTGGGTGTCAGGGAAAATGTATGGAGTAAAAAGTACATTATTTTCTTTAGGAATGTAGTTTAGTAAAAGTTGTAAAAAATATGAATAGTAAAGTACAGATACCCCCAAAAACGACTTAAGTAGTATTTTACACAACTGATTCAGGGTGACTGCCTCATGGAGCTGGTTGAGAGAATGCCAAGAGTATGCAAAGCTGTCATCAAGGCAAAGGGTGGTTACTTCGAAGAATCTCAAATATAAAATATATTTTGATTTGTTTAAAACTTTTTTGGTTAGTACATGACTCCATATGTGTTATTTATTAGTTTTGATGTCTTCACTATTATTCTACAATGTAGAAAATAGTAAAAATATAGAAAAACCCTTGAATGAGTAGGTGTGTCCAAACTTTTTACTGGTACTGTACATTACAGACATCTGAGATGAAGGGAGTTATTGGAGCCTTGGACAGTGCTGTGGGAAGATGACCCCCATTCTGCAAGCGGACAAACACATCAATCTGATTACAATGATACCAGCCAGCCAGCCGAGTTTGCCAGTTGGGTAAATCAGAACCCAGGCTAGAAATAGTAAGTTTGTTTGCACTATATTTTCACATTTATACTCCAATGTAAACATTGATATTTAGACAGAAACAGAAATGAGCTAAACACATATTTCCTTTTTGAGACATTTCATTGAAAAACTGCTATAAAAAAGGCTTCCAGTATTTTTGACAATTTCTCAACAACACTCTAACGCTTCAATGCTTTCAGATAAAAAAATAATGACATCTGATTATCTCTACTGGTTAAATGCTCTGTGTCTTGGCTGCTCTACACTCATGATCTACTCATAAAGAACACTTAGACTCTATAATCTAATTATCTTCTTTAAATCTCTTGTGCAAGGCATTCAAAGTCACGTGCCAAAATCATTCATATTCTTCTTTTAACACCAATGAGTGAATCTGAGAATTCCTAAAAGTCATACACTTTTTTTGCATTTCAATAACTGAAATATACTATATGATCAAAAGTACGTGGACACCTGCTCGTCGAACATCTCATTCCAAAATCATGGGCATTAATATGGAGTTGGACCCCCTTTGCTGCAATAACAGCCTCCACTATTCTGGGAAGCCTTCCACTAGATGTTGGAACATTGCTGCGGGGACTTGCTTCCATTCAGCCACAAGACCATTAGTGAGGTCGAGCACTGATGTTGGGCGATTAGGCCTGGTTCGCAGTCGGCGTTCCAAATCATCCCAAAGGTGTTCGATGGGGTTGAGGTCAGAGCCCTGTCCAGGCCAGTCAAGTTCTTCCACACCGATCTCAATAAATAATTTCTGTATGGACCTCGTTTTGTGCACAGGGGCATTGTCATGCTGAAACAGGAAAGGGCCTTCCCCAAACTTTTGGCTCAAAGTTGGAAGCACAGAATCATCTAGAATGTCATTGTATACTGTAGCGTTAAGATTTCACTTGACTGGAACTAAGAGGCCTAGCCCGAACCACAAAAACAGCCCCAGACCATTATTCCTCCTCCACCAAACTTTACATGGCAGGTAGCCTCTCCTGGCATCTGCCAAACCCAGATTTGTCCATTGGACTGGCAGATGGTGAAGCGTGATTCATCACTCCAGAGAACGAATTTCCACTACTTGAGAGTCCAATTGCGGCAAGCTTTACACAACTCCAGCCGATGCATGGTATTGTGCATGGTGATCTTAGGCGTGGTGCGGCTGCTCGGCCATAGGAATCCATTTCATTAAGATCCCGACGAACAGTTATTGTGCTGACGTAGCTTCCATTGGCAGTTTGGAACTCATTAGTGAGTGTTGCAACTGAGGACGAACGATTTTTACGCGCTCTGCGCTTAAGCACTCAACGGTCACGTTCTGGGAGTTTGTGTGGCCTACCACTTCCCAGCTGAGCTGTTGTTGCTCTTAGATGTTTCCACTTCACAATAACAGCACTTACAGTTTACCAGTGAAGCTCTGGCAGGGCAAAATTTGGTGGCATCCTATGACGGTGCCACGTTGAAAGTCACTGAGCTCTTTAGTAAGGCCATTGTCTATGGAGATTGCATGGCTGTGTGCTCAATTTTATACACCTGTCAGCAAAGGGTGTGACAGAAATAGCCGAATCCACCAATTTGAAGGGGTGTCCACATACTTTTGAATATATAGTGTATGTAAATATTGTGAGACATCGATGTTTAAAAATCACAAATTATTCAATATCTTACTTTTGTTTATGTTGATAAGTCAACCTGTGCAGTTTTGACCAAAGAAACAAAAATCATTTTAACTGTACATCCATCTCTGTAAACAGCTTCCTCTGTGGGTTTCTTTTATAATAAAAGAAAGGAACAACTAATGTTGACGTAAGACAAAGTGGCTCTTGGTTCTTGTAAATGCTATCATCCTCCATCAATGTTCTCTCAATGTGCTCTTGTTCCAGGGATGTATTTTGGGGGGACTGTAACATAGACATTTCGGTGAGAGTGTTCAAGGTCTCTAGTACACATAGGCCTTCATAATAGGAATCGGTATTCCATGTGTGTAGACTATCCACTATCCTTCACCTTCACCAGGACTGTGAGGTGACCAGCACCTCCCCTCTCCAGTCTAGTAGCTGAACATATGCTGTGTGATGTTGGCTTGCTGCTGCGCTGCCTGGGCTTGTCTAGCCTGCTCTGGGGTTTGGGTCTCAGAGTCCTGGGCGTCACCTGGAGCCCCCTCCACCACAGGGGTGACCTGGAACCCCTCAGCCTGCGTGACGGGCCTCCAGGCCAAGGTGGGAGCCTCCAGGAGTTGGCCCATTGGGTTGACGAAGGTGGTCAGGTTGATGAAGTGGGCGACGGACTGTGGCCCAGTTCTGTCACCACCCGGCTCCACCGTCTCGGCTGTGAGCTCGGGGGTCTGGTTGTGGAGCATTGCGGAGCCAGTGACTGCGTCAAAGGTGACAGTGAGGATGGAGCTGTCTAGGGTGAGGGGCCGGTGGTCGCTAGCGGTCAGGTGGCCTACGGCTACGGGCTGCAGGCTGGTGAACTGGGAAGGGGCATGGGAGGTGATGTTGGTGGAGGAGGTTGAGGACGCGTTGGGGTTGGCTAGCACCACCACCTACAACAAAAGATCATACACTACTAACAGTATGATAGACTCACATAATCTACATGTGATGTTGTGGATAACATGGAAAACTAAAAAAAAACACTTATCCACTACCAAAACACTATTTAAGACATTTATCATGGACAGGTGGACCCAATTGTAATGAGTAGAATCTCAAACCTAATATAATTGCTAACATTGATGATCAGACTAACACATGTCCAGTGTGGCCCACCCACCTGTTGAATACTCTGCACAGCAGAGCTGGTCTCATCTCCAACTATTGTGGTGGTGTACTGGACTCCTTTGTCTGTGAAGTCAGCGTACTCATCAGAGTCTGGCAGCTCTGGCTCCTCCAGCTGTTTCTGCTTCTTCCTGGGCAGCCGGGGGGTTCGCTGGGGCCTCTCCCCAGAAAGTGCCTCCTTCTCTAGGGTTAGAGTGGGCTGCGAAGGAGGGTATGAGAATCAACAGTATTAAAGGTTCAATGTAGCTGTTTGTATCTCAATGTCAAATCATTACTGGGTAACAATAAAGTACCTTACTGTGATTGTTTTCAACTAAAAGTGTCAAAGGGGGTAGATCAGCTTTAATAGCAGTTAATAGTTAATAATCTGCATCATTTCCAATCCCCTATGTGTGTGTGTGTGTGTGTATATAAACCCTTTGCAATTATGTTAGCACAGCTGAAAACTGTTGTTCTGATTAAAGAAGCAATAAAACTGGCCTTCTTTAGACTAGTTGAGTATCTATAGCATCAGCATTTGTAGGTTCGATTACAGGCTCAAAATGGCCAGAAATAAAGACCTTTCTTCTGAAACTCGTCAGTCTATTCTTGTTCTGAGAAATCATCAAATTTATTTATAAAGCCCTTCTTACATCAGCTGATGTCAAAGAGTGCTGTACAGAAACCCAGCCTAAAACCCCAAACAGCAAGCAATGCAGGTGTAAAAGCACGGTGGTTAGGACAAACTCCCTAGAAAGGCCAGAACCTAGGAAGAAACCTAGAGAGGAACCAAGCTGTGAGGGGTGGCCAGTCCTCTTCTGGATGTGCCGGGTGCAGATTATAACAGAACATGGACAAGATTTTAAAATGAGGGCTATTCCATGCGAGAAATTGCTAAGAAACTGAAGATGTCGTACAACGCTGTGTATTACTCACTTCATAGAACAGCGCAAATTGGCTCTAACCAGAATAGAAAGAGGAGTGGGAGGCCCTGGTGCACAACTGATCAAGAGGACAAGCACATTAGAGTGTCTAGACGCCTCGCAAGTCCTCAACTGGCAGCTTCATTAAATAGTACCCGCAAAACACCAGTCTCAACGGTGAAGAGGCGACTCTGGGATGCTGGCCTTCTAGGCAGAGTTCCTCTGTCCAGTGTCTCTGTTCTTTTGCCCATCTTAATCTTTTCTTTTTATTGGCCAGTCTGAGATATGGATTTTTCTTTGCAACTCTGCCTAGAAGGCCAAGTGCATCCTGTTTCCATTTATCATCCTTGATTGGAGTCCACCTGTGGTAAATTCAATTGGAAAGGCACACACCTGTCTATATAAGGTTCTCACAGTCAAAACATTTTTGCAGCATTGAAGGTCCCCAAGAACACAGTGGCCTCCATCATTCTTAAATGGAAGAAGTTTGGAACCACCAAGACTCTTCCTACAGCTGGCAGCAATCGGGGAGAAGGGCCTTGGTCAGGGAGGTGACCAAGAACCTGACAGAGTTCTAGAGTTCCTCTGTGGAGATGGGAGAACCTTCCAGAAGAACAGCCATCTCTGCAGCACTAGCAATCAGGTCTTTATGGTAGAGTGGCCAGACGGAAGCCACCCTCAGTATAGTCACATGACAGCCCACTTGGGAGTTTGCCAAAAGGCACCCAAAGGACTCTCAGACCATGAGAAACGTGATTATCTGGTCTGATGAAGACTGAACTCTTTGGCCTGAATGCCAAGCTTCACGTCTGGAGGAAACCCGGCACCATCCCTACGGTGAAGCATGGTGGTGGCAGCATTATGCTGTGGGGATGTTTTTCAGCAGCAGGGACTGGGAGACTAGTCAGGATTGAGGGAAAGATGAACGGAGCGAAGTACAGAGAGATCCTTGAAGAAAACCTTCTCCAGAGCGATCGGACCTCAGACTGGGGCGAAGTTTCACTTTCCAACAGGACAAAGACCCTAAGCTGACAACCAAGACAACACAGGAGTGGCTTCGGGACAAGTCTCTGAACGTCCATGAGTGGCCCAGCCAGAGCCCAGACTTGAACCCGACCGCACCACCCTCTGGAGAGCCATGTGGTTGCGAAAGGTGCAATTGCCGTACCAGGCGGTGATACAGCCCAACAGGATGCTGTATCTTACTTACGTGTCTTACTTACGTTGGCCACTGAGAATGAGAGCTCACAGTCCTCGTGAACGCCGGTTGCCCGCGTCGGTGGCACTGTGTCTTCCTCGAAGCGGGCAAAGAAGGTGTTTAGCTTGTCCGGAAGCAAGGCGTTGGTGTCCGCGACGTGGCTGATATTCCCTTAATAATCCGCGAGTCCCCGCCACATACGTCTCGTGTCTGAGTCGTTAAATTGCGACTCCACTTCCTCCCTGTATTGAGGTTTTTCCTGTTTGATTGCCTTACGGAGGGCATAGCTAGACTGTTTGTACTTGTCCATGTTCCCAGTCACCTTGCCCTGGATAAATGTGGTGGTTTGCGCTTTCAGTTTTGCGCGAATGCTGCCATCTATCTATGGTTTTAGGTTTGGATAAGTTCTAATTGTCACAGTAGGAACAACATCCTCTATGCAACTCCGATGAACTCAGTCACTGAGTCAGTGTATACGTCCATGCTATTCTCAGAGGCAACCCGGAATATATCCCAGTCCACGTGATCAAAACAATAATGAAGCATAGATTCCGATTGGTCAGACCAACATTGAACAGTCGTACCATGGGTAGTTCCTAATTAAGTTTCTGCCTATAGGAATAGAGCAGCAGAACTGAGGTGTGATCCGATTTGCCGAAAGCAAGGGGAGAGTTCTCGATAAGCGAATAGGGCAGGAGATGTGTTGATAAAACTTTGCTTGCGTTTTCCTCAGATTTCCTTTATTAAAGTCCCCAGCTACAATAAATGCGGCCTCAGGATATGCGGTTTCCAGTTTGCACAAAGTCCAGTGTAGTTCCTTGAGAGCGGTCGCAGTGTTGGCTTAAGGGGGAATATACACGGCCGCGACGATGATGGAAGACAATTCTCTCAGGAAGTAACGCGGTCGGCATTTGATGGTGAGGTATTCCAGATTGGGAGAACAAAATGACTTGAGTTCCTGTACGTTTCCACAATCACACCATGAGTAGGTAATCATGAAACACAGGACAATCACATTTTGACTGCATTGAGCTTTTAAAATAGTTTCATCTGTGCATATATGGTACGTAGCTCACCACCATAGGCTTTGTATGGCACTACTACGTACCTGCACAATGCGGATGCTTGACTCATCGACGGTTGAGTCTTCTTGGAGCTCATCAAACTCATCTAATCTCACAGTGACCACCTGGGGTTGGAGGTAAGATCAGAAGCACACAGGTTTAAAGAAAACTGAGACTTCACTATCACAGACAGGTGGGATAGAAAATTATGTTAAAACAGAGATGGGCCACTCTGCCTTCGGTCTGGAGAGCATGACAGAAAATGGCTGTTTCAGAATTCCATTTAAGTTGTCTCGTGCATATATGGTTTAACCCCTACTGTCCCAGCTCACCTCGGGGTGTTTATATGGTTTAACCCTTACTGTCCCAGCTCACCTCGGGGTGTTTATATGGTTTAACCCTTACTGTCCCAGCTCACCTCGGGGTGTTTATATTGTTTAACCCCTACTGTCCCAGCTCACCTCGGGGTGTTTATATGGTTTAACCCCTACTGTCCCAGCTCACCTCGGGGTGTTTATATTGTTTAACCCCTACTGTCCCAGCTCACCTCGGGGGTGTTTATATGGTTTAACCCCTACTGTCCCAGCCCACCTCGGGGTGTTTATATGGTTTAACCCTTACTGTCCCAGCTCACCTCGGGGTGTTTATATGGTTTAACCCCTACTGTCCCAGCTCACCTCTGGGTGTTTGCGCCTCATGTGGCGGTTCATGGAGGCTCGGGTGGACACCTTGGTGCCACACAGGTGACAGCTATGGGCCTCCACCTTCTCATGGGTCAGCTGCACATGCTTCTGGAGCATGTATTCTGTCACATACTTCTTATCACACACTGCACATGACCACGTCTTCCCCACTGGGGAGCGAGAGGGAGAAAGGGAGAAAGACAGCTCTAATAACAGCTCTCAAAAGATAAAGCAACTTTGAGAAGGTATTCATGGAGTTGTCAAAACCCACCATATATGAAACTATGAGTATTCATCCAGGAACTTACCTGTGTGAATAAGCTTGTGCGTCTCCATGGTGTTCCTCTCACTGAAGGTCTTCCCACACAACTCACACATGAAGTCCTTTACTCCTGTAGGAGTAGAAACAGTACATCTGTCAGTGTAAGCCTTAACCCCATGAGCCCTTTGTACAGACTCTTGTAACTTACATGCTTCATTGGCATTGCTGTATCTGTAAGATTTGACAAATGTTTGGTCATGTACAGTATTTTAGCTTAAAGTGCCCAACCCATGTTTGCGAATGAAAGTGGCCTCTTTTTCATTCCTCTGGGTTGTTTTGTATTGTTGTTGCTCGGTCCATCTCACCTGTGTGTCTCTTGTAGTGTTTCAGCATGTTGACCTTCTGGGCAAACTTACGGTTGCACTCCTTACACTCGTACTCTTTGATGCCCTTATGCAACTTCATATGGTGCCTCAACGCATGCTTGGTCTTCATCCCTGCAGAAAACACATTGGTTTAATTTCTTAGCTTAACCTTTGTGTATGTTTTTACTCAAAAAAGGTATATACAGTACATGCTTAATCAGAACCCTTTTTTTGGGGTATATTTCTTGTTTTTATCATTCAAGGTAAAAGGCTTGGCCAAGGTGCATTTGGAAATTCCACCACAAATGTAGGTCAATTTGGTCTCCATTTCTAGCCTATTAGCCAAACCCCTTTACCCCTAACTACCATACGTGACAAGGAGAGTTGTCATGGTGATGGCTTCACCTTTCCCACACTCGGCACACAGGAAGTCTCTGATGTTGTCATGGACCCTCAGGTGTTCCTTTAACATGTCCTTCCTGGCAAATGACCTCCCACACTGGTCACAACCGTGGCTCTTCACCCCTGGGTGGACAACATTACAGAGGAGACAGCAATAGAAAAGTTTAATAAGCCCATAAAAATCAGATGGAATGAACAATATTCCTTATTTCCTTATCATGCTTTCAATACAAATATTGTGTGCATAATCAGTGCCAAAATCAGTGGTTCAAGTACAGAATGTAATGTGGTCCTGTATCCAGAAAGTATATTGGTTGAGATGAAGGCTTTGGTTCATACCTGTGTGGATGACCTTGTGTCTCTCCAAGTTGCCGATGCTGTTGAAGATTCGGCCACACATTTCACAGGGATGGATGTACCTTTTGAGCAAAATGAAAAGTGTAACAGATAGGGCTATTGTCTGAGTGCTAGTAACTAGGCAATAGTGAGACTGTACGACAGTGCACCTGTTCTATATCTCTGTGTCCCTGTACCATTTTTTCCCACTGCCCTGTTTTCTACCCATCTCTCTCCATCCCTGTCCCATGTTCCTGTCTCTCATCTCTCTCCACCCCTGACCCATGCCCCTGTCTCGCATCTCTATGTCCCCCGTCTCACCTCTGCACTGCAGGGTCTGGGAGCTGTTCTCTGTGGATGACCAGGTGGGCATGGTAGGTGGCTTTTTAGAGCAAAGCGCCGGTTACAGATGACGCAGCCATAACCCCTCTCTTTATGCAGGTCCATGATGTGCTTCAGGTAGTCTCTGCCCTTGAAGAACGTCACCTAGACAAACACAAAGACATCAGGGTCTAACATGAAGAGCGTGAGTCTTTTTGACCACCACAGTGGTGCAGGTTTGTTTGCGTGACAGAATGTGTGTAGGGATGTGGAATTTGTGTGAATATGTGTGTGTCAAATCAAAGTTTATTCGTCACGTACACAGTTCACAGCAGGTATAAACGATGCAGCAAAATGCTTACTTGCAAGCTCCCCTCAACAGTGCAGTAGAAATATCAATATAATCGAAAGTGAAATAAAATTGTAAAAGTTGTGGGAGAAATTAGTATGCATAGTATTAGTAAACATAGTAATATAACTGATATACACAGTAGGATATACAGTATAAATGATGAATGTGCTATGTCAAGTAACTATCTACAAATATAAAGTGGATAGTGTTTTGGTCGTGCAGTTGAATAAAATAGTATATAAATAGAACAGCAGCATTGACAGTGTGTGTGTGTGTGTGTGTGTGTGTGTGTGTGTGTGTGTAAGCGTTGGATGTGTGGAGGGTCAGCGCAAATAGCCTCTAAGGTACATGTCTGAGCAATTAGACAGCTAGAATTAGCTGTTCAGCAGTCTGGTGGCCTTGTGGTAGAAGCTGTCTCGGAGCCTGTTGGTCCGAGACCCGATACTCTGATACCGTTTGCCAGATGGTAGCGGAGTGAACAGTCCGTGGCTCAAGTGACTGGAGTCCTTGACGATCTTCCGGGCCTTACTCAGACACCGCCTGGTGTAAATGTCCTGGAGAGCAGAGAGCTCGCCCCCGGTTATGTATTGATCCGTCTGCACCACCCTCTGTAGAGCCTTGCGGTTGAGAGCGGTGCAGTTGCCATACCAAGCGGTGATGCAGCCAGACAAGATGCTATCAATGGGGCATCTATATAATTTCATGAGGATCTGAGAGGCCATGCCAAATTTCATCAGTCACCTGAGGTTGAAGTCGGTGTGTTGGGACCATGTCAGGTCCTCTGTGATGTGCACGTTGAGGAACTTGACGCTTTTGACCTTCTCCACTGCAGTCCCGTCGATGCGGATGGGGGTGTGCTCCCTCCCGTTTCCTGTAGTCCACGCTCAGCTCCTTGGTTTTACTGACATTGAGGGAGAGGATGTTGTCCTGGCACCACTCTGCCAGGTCTCTAACCTACTCCATGTAGTCTTGTCAGTGTCTGTGATCAGGCCTACCACCGCCGTGTCGTCTGCAAACTTAATTATGGTGTTGGAGTCGAGCGTGGCCACGCTGTCGTGGGTGAACAGGAAGTACAGGAGGGGGCTGAGCACACACCTCTGAGGGGCCCCCTGAGCGTAATGATGTGCTTGGAGGAGACTATGGTGTTGAAAGCTGAGCTGTGAACAGCATTCTCACATAGGTATTCCTCTTGACCAGATGGGATAGCACTGTGTCCAGTGCAATGGTGATTGTGTCGTCCGTGGATCTGTTGGGGCGGTATGCAAATTGTAGTGGGTCCGGGGTGTCAAGTAAGGTGGAGCTCAAAGCAATAGTCAGTCAGTTACCTTTGCTTGTTTGGGTACAGGAGCAGTGGTGGACATCTTGAAGCATGAGGAGATTACAGACTGGGACAGGGAGTGGTTGAGTATGTCTATAAAAGTCTAACTCACATCGGCTAGAGATATGGAGTGTATGTCTGTGTGTGTGTGTGTGTGTGTGTGTGTGTGTGTGTGTGTGTGTGTGTGTGTGTGTGTGTGTGTGTGTGTGTGTGTGTGTGTGTGTGTGTGTGTGACTGACCTGACACTTCTTGCAGCTGTACTTGTGGGTCTCTTGGTCGTCGTCTTCACCCTCATCATCAGTGTTGTTGCTGCTGTCCACTGAGATGCCAATCTTCCTGGTGAACTCCTCCCTCTCCTGCTCGTCCATCAGGGCTATGTCCTTCGGAACACACAACCACAAGAAGTTGAGCAACGACACCAATATGGACCTAGTGTCAATCTCTATCTCGCTCTGTCATTTTTGAGAGTTTGCCAAATATGTGGTCATGGCGGAAGTCAAAAGAACCATGAACTAAACGTTTTATTGCAAAATCAACCTAATCTCTCTCACCTTAAAGTGCACGTGAATATGGTCCCTCAGGACGTCCACTCTGAAGAACTTGCATCCGCAGATCTCACAGGTGTACTTTTTATCCCCGTGAGTCAGCAGATGCTTGTTCATGTTGCTCCTGCAGGAAAACACCTGGACACACAGTCAGTAAATATCTTCTTTCAAATATTATTTTAAGTTGACTCATTTGATTTAATGCAAAAAATTATATATTTTCAGGTATCTGTGTCATCTCACCTTGCCACAGATAGGACATTCTGAAGGCTCCTTCCTGTATTTGGTCCCTTCCTCCCCATTGGCCTCCAGCTCCTCCCTATTCAGGTCTTTTGGATTTGCTGAGACATACAATAACAGTACAGCTGAGCACAAAGGTGCTGAGAGAAGTGTTGATTGATGCTTTGGGATATAACACATCATGATCCATCAACTTGTAAAAGCTCTGCTCTGTTGATGTATACAATCAAGTACATCATATACTAGAACATACTTCAAACTTATAATAAAAGCCAGAGTATCAATACAATAGTAATAAAGAAATATCACGCCCTCCTGGTCCCTCTGCCAGTACCGACCCGCAGTATGTCTCCTCTGGTGGTCCTGCATAACGTCCTTGCGGTAGAACATCTTGCTGCAGATCGCACAGGTGTACAGCTTCTCTCTGTGCTTCTTCTTGTGCTTAGACAGGTTACTGTTGGTGGAGAAGAACCTCGAGCAGATCTCACACTGGAATGTCTTGTCATCTGCCCCCACAGGACCAAGAACAAACAATCAGACTAGTCATTAAATTAAATAAATAATGATGGATAGGATATTGTGCCAACGATGTTAAAGACAGGACAATGAAACAGTACAGTACAACAAGGGACACTGTGCAGTAACATCAGAAGTCTTTCAAAAGGTGGGAAAAGATTGCTGACATCCCAACAAATGGTCTGCAACTAAATTATGTTTTCCAATTCATGGTGAACTTACTTGTCCTACAGTTGTGGAACTTTAATGCATTCTCCACACGGAAGGCTTTGTCGCATGTGTTACATTTGTACCTGTACTCTACGTCGAGCTGGAAGGGGAGACACACAAGTGATACATGAGTGATACACACAATGTACAGTGAATCAAGGAGCTATCCACTGCAAGAGAAAAATTGACTATCCTGGTAAAAAGCTGTAAAGGCCAAGAGCATTGATCTAGGTGCGGCTACCTCGTTTTTGCTGTGCCTGTATGAGATGTGCTGTTTCAAGCTCTCCTTGCGGCTGAACATCTTGTCACACTCATCACATTTAAACAGCTTATCACCTAAGCAAAAACACAGGCAAACAAATCAAAACATACCGTATGTATTATTGTGTATGTGTGTATGACACAGAGCTTTCAGAAAGTATTCAGACCCTTTGACTTTTTCCACATTTTGTTACGTTAAAGCCTTATTCTAAAATGGATTCAAATGTTTTTTTCTTTCCCCCCTCAGAAATTGACACACAATACCCCATAATTACAAATCCAAAACTTTTTTTTTTTTTTATGTTTTATTTGCAAATGTATATATATATATATATTTTTTTTTAATGGAAATATCACATTTACATAAGTATTTAGACCCTTTACTCAGTACTTTGTTGAAGCACCTGGCAGCGATTACAGTCTTGAGTGTTCTTGGGTACGACGCTATAAGCTTGGCACACCTGTATTTGGGGAGTTTTTCCCATTCTTCTCTGCAGATCTTCTCAAGCTCTGTCAGGTTGGATGGGGAGCGTAGCTGCACTGCTATTTTCAGGTCTTTCCAGAGATGTCCGATCGGGTTTAAGTAAGTCCGGGCTCTGGCTGGGCCACTCAAGGACATTCAGAGATGTGTCCCGAAGCCACTCCTGCGTTGGCTTGGCTGTGTGCTTATTGTTGTTGTCCTGTTGGAAGGTGAACCTGAGGTCCTGAGCTCTCTGGAGCAAGTTTTCTTCAAGGATCTATCTGTACTTTGCTCTGTTCATCTTTCCCTCGATCCTGACTAGTCTCCCAGTCCCTGAAAAACATCCCCACAGCAAGTTGCTACCACCAACATGCTTTACCGTAGGGAATGTGCCAGGTTTCCTCCAGACGTGATGCTTGGCGTTCAGGCCAAATAGTTTAATCTTGGTTTCATCAGACCAGAGAATCTTGTTTCTCATGGTCTGAGAGTCCTTTAGGTGCCTTTTGGCAAAATCCATGTGCCTTTTACTGAAGAGTGGCTTCCGTCTGGCAACTATTCCATAAAGGCCTGATTGGTGGAGTGCTGCAGACATGGTTGTCCTTCTGGATGGTTCTCCCATCTCCACAGAGGAACTCTGGAGCTCTGTCAGAGTGACCATCGGGTTCTTGGTCACCTCCCTGACCAAGACCCTTCTCCCCCGATTGCTCAGCTCTAGGAAGAGTCTTGGTGGTTCCAAACGTCTTCCATTTAAGACTGATGGAGGCCACTGTGTTCTTGGGGACCTTCAACACTGCATATTTTTTTTGGTAGCCTTCCCCAGATCTGTGCCTCGACAGAATCCTGTCTCGGAACTCTTCGGACAATTCCTTCAACCTCATGGCTTGGTTTTTGCACTGTCAACTGTGGGACCTTATATAGACAGGTGTGTGCCTTTCCAAATCATGTGCAATCAATTGAATTTACCACAGGTGGACTCCAATCAAGTTGCAGAAACATCTCAAGGATGATCAATGGAAACAGGATGCACCTGAGCTTAATTTAGAGTCTCATAGAAAAGGGTCTGAATACTTGTGTAAATAAGGTACTTCTGTTTTGTTTTTTTATAAATTTGCACAAATTTCGAAAAACCAGTTTTATCTTTGTCATTATGGGGTATTGTGTGTAGATTGATGATTAGTAATCACAGTGATCTCCACGGATGCTGCTCTTCAGAGAGAAGTCCTGGCACAAAAAACACAGGGACAAAAAAAGGAGGGAGTAGAGGCGAGAGCATTACCGTGGGAGCGGATGTGTCTGTTGAGGTTGCTGCTGTTCTGAAAGACCTTGTTGCAGAGGGTGCACTTGTATACCCTCTTATGGTCTACTCCCTGCCTCAGGAACCTCTTCCTCGACCCAGGCCTGGGAAGAAGAAACAAGGGAAAGATAGTGTAAAGAGTGAGAGAGAAGAGAGAGGGACAAGACAGTGTGGGGAGAGTGAGAGAGAGGAGAGAAGGACAAGACAGTGTGGGGAGAGTGAGAGAGAGGAGAGAGGGACAAGACAGTGTGGGGAGAGTGAGAGAGAGGAGAGAAGGACAAGACAGTGTGGAGAGAGTGAGAGAGAGGGACAAGACAGTGTGGAGAGTGATTGAAAGCAAGCCTGGCATCTTCCAAAGTCTATGGAAGAACTGATTGATGACGTTTATTGTCCAAATGTGTACTGTAAAGTAAGTAAGTATATGATGAAAAGTTAGCTGTAGTTGAAGGATAATGATGGAAAACTCTGACTCTACTTAGAGGCATTTACTTTGGCTATGTAAGTCATGACAGTATAGTGGAAAGGGTGTTGATCCTTACTTCCCAGCGGAGAGGACGGTGCGGGTAAGCCTGGGCATGGTGACAGCCACCCCGTCAGGGCCAATCTCCAGGTCATTGTCATCCAGCACGGCCTCTCCTCCGTCTGTAGGGACCGTGTTGACGGCTTTTTCTACTGGCTCTAAAGACTCTGCAACTAGAAGCAGGAAGGTATGAATGAAAACCACATTTTTAAGAGAGAATATGGTGTAAATTGAACAGTGCATGTGATGGGGTAGTCAATAATGTAACAACGAAAAAGAGATGGAACCGGTCTCACTTTTCTTCTGTGCCGCTATAGTTGCAGCACTAGGTTTCCGTCCTCCTTTGGCCCTCTTCCCCGTACTTCTCTTAAGAGATGGCAGAGGGGGAGGAGCAGGGATGGGCTCAGCACTGAGGCCGTCGTCAGGGGTTACTAGTTCTGCTTCCTCCAGCTGCTGAAGCTGGATGTCAGGGGACGGGGCTACAGCCTTCAGTTCCTGGAGGTTGCTTAGTAGGTGGTCTGGCAAGAGGTTTTTCATGTAAACACAGAAGAGCATCTCTTCCTCTTAAATATTGTCCTGATTAATATGAGCCATTCAGCTGCCTGTCTTAACCCAACTCTGAAGCACTCAACCATCATGGCCGCCTTCTATGTAATGGATGTGCTGGTATTTTAAGGAAGGAAAGATTCTTCAAAGTAGCCATCCTTTGCCTTGATGACAGCTTTGCACACACTTGGCATTCTCTCAACCAGTTTCATGAGGTAGTCACCTGGAATGCATTTCAATTAACAGGTGTGCCTTCTTAAAAGTGAATGTATGGAATTTCTTTCCTTCTTAATGCATTTGAGCCAATCAGTTGTGTTGTGACAAGTTATGGGTGGAATACAGAAGATAGCCTTATTTGGTAAAATACCAAGTCCACATTATGGCAAGAACAGCTCAAATAAGAAAAGAGAAACGACAGTCCATCATTACTTAAAGACGTGAAGGTCAGTCAATATGGAAAATGTCAATAACTAAAAGTTATTGAAAGTTTCTTCAAGTGCAGTCGCAAAAACCATCAAGTGCTATGTCGAAACTGGCTCTCATGAGGACCACCATAGGAAAGGAAGACCCAAAGTTACCTCTGCTGCAGAGGATAAGTTCATTAGAGTTACCAGCCTCAGAAATTGCAGCCCAAATAAATGCTTCACAGAGTTCAAGTAACAGACACATCTCAACATCAACTGTTCAGAGGAGACTGCGTGAAGCAGGCCTTCATGGTCGAATTGCTGCAAAAAAAACACTACTAAAGGACACCAATATGAAAGAACAGACTGGCTGTAGCCAAGAAACAAGTGCAATGGACAATAGACCGGTGGAAATCTGTCCTTTGGTCCAAATTTGAGATTTTTGGTTACAACCGCTGTGTCTTTGTGAGACGCAGAGTAAGTGAATGGATGATCTCCGCATGAATGGTTCCCACTGTGAAGCATGGAGGAGAAGGTGTGATGGTGCTTTGCTGGTAACACTGTCAGTGATTTATTTAGAATTCAAGGCACACTTTAATCAGCATGGCTACCACAGAATTATGCAGCGATACACCATCCCATCTGGTTTGCGCTTAGTCCCACTATCATTTGTTTTTCAACAGGACAATGACCCAACACACATCCAGGCCGTGTAAGGGCTCTTTGACCAAGAAGGAGAGTGATGGAGTGCTGCATCAGATGACCTGCCCTCCACAATCACCCGACCTCAACCCAAATGACATGAGTTGGAAAAGCAGCCAACAAGTGCTCAGCATATGTGGGAACTCCTTCAAGACTGTTTGAAAAGCATTCCAGGTTAAGCTGGTTGAGAGAATGCCAAGAGTGTGCAAAGCTGTCATCAAGGCAAAGAGTAGCTACTTTGAAGAATCTAAAATCTAAAATATATTTTGATTTGGTGAACACTTTTTTGGTTACTACATGATTATGTGTTATTTCATAGTTTTGATGTCTTCACTATTATTCTACATTGTAGAAAATAGTTTTAAAAAAGAAAAAGAAAAGAAAAACCCTTGAATGAGTAGGTGTCCAAACTTTTGACTGGTACTGTTTGTTCGCAAAGTATTTGTGGCATCTCTGGACGTGAACTCACCTGCATCATTCTCTCCCACCACTAGGGGCAGTGATGGTCCAGCTTTACACAAAGTACACTCTGGCTTGGTACAGGCAGTATCCACATCTGAGAGAAAAACAATAGTACAACAATGTCACATATTTCACATTCATTATGAGTTTAGCATCAGAACACTTAGTCGATCTGCGTTAACAGCAGGGTGAAAGCTCCAATACACCAGTTTGCATCTCAGGGGAAAATGATGCAGAATCCAGTGGAGCTCCATACCTGCTGGAGGTGGAGGGACTGGGGATTTCAGCATGGGCCTCTCCATCTTCTTGGCATAGAAGGGCCCATACCAAACCCTCAGCTCAGACCCTGGCAGCACATCCTGGGGAAAAGACAGAGGGTTACAATATAACCGTGTCTGAGATCTCTCTTCCAGTTATTAGTGATTTATTGGATGGACACCAAATAGTATGCTAGTGTGGATATTGGGACCTATCCACTACAGAACAGACAAAACTGTTCTCAATTGCTTTGGTTAGGAGTATTAGTATATGATATATGATACCTGAGAGGTGTTGAAGTAGACCTCATCGTCGTGCTGGTAAGCAGTCATGTTCTGGTGCTGATGGTCAGTGGCGGGCCGAACCAGCGTCATCCAGTTACAGTTATCCTCATTGGCTGCATCAAAAGAGACCTGCAGGCTATCTCTCTGGAAGATCTGTACAGGTCACCAACAAAACAAAGACACAGAGAATACAGAGTGGGATATTAGCACCATTGCAAACATATAGACATAAAATACATACAAATCTTCTACATAAAAGTAGCACCCTATGTTGAGAAAGCACCTTCAGAGGAAACAGGCCTTCTTTGTCCAGGTGGGACACCCTCTTAGCCTCAAACGGTCCAAACCTGGTCCTCTTGACCAACCGTCGGAGGACAAACACTCCCTCCTTCCCATCTGGCACCTGTCTGATCTCCAGATTTTCTGGCAGAGAGGACCTAACCAATGACAAACACAAACAATACAACATCTATCAATACATAGCCTCCTCTATTTCTGTTCCTCAGATATCAGGTTAAATATTTGCATCTTTAAAGACACAATTTGTACGATTTTAAGCTAAGCTGGAAACCCTCTCCACGCTGGAGTCAACTCCGTAACCTTCTCATCGTGTATTTTGCATGGTGGACTTTTACTTACCGAGCTCTGCTGAGAACGAATGAGTCCTGTACAGTCACTACTGGTCCCAGCTCTGGACACTCAGAGTCATGATGCTGCCCACAGTCCTCACACCCTGAGTGGTACCATCAAAAAGTCACATATCAGATACCACATATCCAACCTGGTCTCAGAGCATTTCGTATTATACTGTATATAAATCTCCATTTAGTATGACATGTTACATTTCGTATGGTATGTATTAATTTGTGGATGTCCATCACCCATTTCGTATATGTTACGAATTACAACATAGATTTACCACTAGTATCCTGTTTCAGTAATAATGAAATCAGACCTTCTTGTTGAATGTCCGATAATCTACCATTTACATAGGAGTGGTTAAAACATGCTAATAACGGTCCTCTGAGTATATCATAAAGTATACCTCAACTGGTATGACATCCAGCCCTGGAGCTTTCCCGGACTTAAAGACTTTAATTGCATCAATAATATAATTTGATGAATCATGGGTGACTCTGTCATTTGTAACAAGTTTCAGTAAATAATTTTTGGTAGCATTTCTATGCTTAAGATTAAAAAGTATTTGGTGCATTTTTCCCCATATTCCATCCAGTTTGCTTTATTTTATAATATATTATACTTGATCTTTCTTGAAAAAGTTCCTCCATTTCTTTTTGTTTTTCTTCTAACGTATTTTGTGCCTCTATGGTATAGCTTTTATTGCTATCTATCTGTACTGTTAGTCCCTCTATTTTCTTTGTTAATATGAACTCTTTTGACCTAGAGCTGAGTACTGAATTGCATGGCCTCTAAAAGCACATTTAAAAGTGTCCCATCCAATAAGAGCATCGGGATCCTCACCCACATGGATATTCAGTGAGAGTAATATATATGCCAATTATCTGATGGTCCGGCAGCATTTTGTCCCCTATCAACCCTTTTTAAACTTTTGGTGCCAACGAGAAAGACATAAGAAAGTAATCAAGACGACTAGCTTGATTGAGCCTCCACCATGTATATCTCACTAGGTCAGGATATTTAAGCCTCAATATATCCACTAGTTCCAATATATCCATGACATTCGTGATTTCCTTAAGTGCATGAGGGTGATAGTTTGTAGTGTGATTTCCTTTACGGTCCATTGAGGTATTTAAAACAGTATTATAATCTCCCACCATAATAATAAAGTATTGTATTGCTTGTGGGGTTGATGATTTATTATATATATTTTCAAAGAAACATGGATCATCACTATTTGGTCCGTAAAGGGTAATGAGCCATATCTGTTTATGGTCCAATAACATATTTAAAATCATCCATCTACCTTGCGGATCTATTTGGACAATTTGCACATTCGGATCAAAATGACTGTTAATTAATATCATCAACCCTTTTGAGTTTCTCCCATGGGAGAAGTATATTTCACCCCCAGTCGTTTTCCACACAACTTCATCTAAAATGGTTGAATGAGTTTCCTGTAAACAATTGATATTATATTCCTTCTCTTTAAGCCAGGTAAATATTGTTTGTCTTTTCTTATTATCTGCTAAGCCATTACAATTATAACTGTCTTTACTTATTTCACCAATTACCATAATGAGATACAAGTTTCAAATCTATTTATCATAATATATATTTGTACATTTACCATTAAAAGTACCATAGTGATTGAGTGTTCATAATATACCATGATATTTGTATTGCTACTAAGTAACCCTCCAAATTTCTCCACTATTCCACCTGCTAAAGCCCCTCCCCATCCCAAATTGGGTAGTCATCCCAGTGACTGACATGCCACCCCCGTCCCCCCGGATACCTAGGCCCCTTAAGAGGCCAGGATCCATCCTTGGAAAAGAGCACCCAGTGCCACCCACAGAACTGAAGCAGATTTCCGCTAAAAGCATTTCCAATGCTCTCACCTCAATTTGCTTTATACATACATATACAAAAATCTTGCGTATCTCAATTCCCATCATTAACAATTAATATGCGTTATAATGTTGACAGTTCAGTTCAAGCAATTATTATTATAGCAAACAATTGTTGTGATTCATCCTATATTGACCGTAACATCCTTACCCCCTAGCAACAGATGTGGGATACATACACACACACTCTTACACACTCAACACCTTTTCGGCACAATCAACCATAAGCTCAGATGCTTATGGTTGATTATGGTTACATCACAGAGCCCAACTCAAGAAAGGACTTGATTTACAAATGCATATCCAGTTACTGCTGTTTGAGATAGCATGCAAGATTGAGCAAAATTGGAAAAAATGGGGAGATTTGATTAATCAATGTCAAGTCCTAGGTGATGGAGATCAGATACACACACACTGGTCCCCCGTAGTGACCATTTTCCTAAGCCTCTTTGTGCAGTCAGACCTTTGATTATTTTGTGCCACCAGGGTCACAATAATATGCCCCCTCTCTGATTGTCCGATTGTGACCCCCTCCCCATGGGTTACTGCAGACAGTGTTGCCAGCACTGCCACTACCTGGTTGGGGGTACCCCACCGGCTAGGTACAAGGTTCTCATTAGCAGCTTTGAGAATGTCCTTGTATATTATGCACTCCCATCAGGGGGCTCTGGCTTTGTAGGACCAACCCTGCCAGGCAGGCTCAGAATCTTGAAGGGGCTGTGCTGCTCTAGTAGGTCTCTGTCCACATTCCTCTTCCTGTTTAGGCTGCATATAGGTAACTTAGAGCAGGCATACAGTATTATCTTAAATGGAGTGGGACAATTTACGTACAGAATAATATGAAATGCTCTGAGACGAGGTTGACATATCACATACCCTTCCCACTGGGCACACACTGGTTGAATCAACCTTGTTTCCATGTCATTTCAATGAAATTATGTTGAAACAACGTGGTATAGACATTGAATTGACGTCTGTGACCAGTGGGTTATGTCTAAATAGGCACAGGCATACACAAAGTGAAATACACACATATGCACCTGTAGGGCGCCATACACACGCAAGCGCAGACCAAGTGAGAGATACAATAGAAGGGCAATGGGCACTTCGCCATTTCAAGGCATTGAAGTTTTCAGTATACTCACAGATAAACTCATCTGGTGTTTGCTCCGTCATTATAACAATCTACAATTTAAAAAATGAGAAAGGGATGGTGTTACAAACCTTTGTAACATGTGTATCATTTGCTTTATTGAAATCAAAACGTTCAAGAGTTTAAAGGGACATGGAAGATAAGGAACCAACACTATTTACAAGATCAGTAGGCTACCTATTTTTACTTAGAGATTATAATTACATTATCACAACATGATCATTATGGAGATAGGCTGTTGGTTGTAAGATAAATACATTTAGAAATACCAAATAGGTTGGTCAAATTAATTAATTCTGAAGAATGTATGCAATCCTCAGGAGTGGACCAAAGGAGTGGCTAATGTAAGGCCTACACTTCTTGATTAATGTGGAAAACTCAACCTGGAGCTATATTCTGGACAAAAACAGTGGTGTGGTAAATGTATTGGGACTTCAATAAAGAAAAAGCAATAACGTTACACTTCTCCAGTACGAAAATAACGCTATGCATTTTACGCTAATCATAATTCACCAGGGGAGTAGCCACACAATAAGACTGGGATCCTGGTTTTCACCGGATTCCAAACTCTAGCCGGGTTTTAACTCAGATCTCAGACTCGTCTTTTGCGGGAATGCAAATGTAACAAAGAACAATCGGCATGGCGGATGGAATGGAGACGCAAACCCCATCTGGAGCCAGTACATTTCAACGTCAAAACGGCGTTATTCTGGCCTCTCCGGGAGTTTCCGTGTGCAACATGAAAACTAAAAATATATGTTCTGCACGGTGGCACAATTGTTGTTTGTTCAAACTGCAGAAGTTAGAAATAAACACATTACCTGCTCTCCAACTACTACACTTTTACTGAATCCTGACTCCGGGTTCCAATCCGCTCCAGAAACCGCGCAGGACCGGAAATGCAGTGAAGTGTAGTCTGGGAATCGTAGTTTTGCTCAATCGCTCGCGTTATCAAATTGTCGATAAAAGTTTTTAAAATATCTTATTCATTACTCATTTGCTTTACACAACTAGAGCACCTATTTGAATGCACTAGATCTATATTTTCACATGAACAATAGGCGATTGAAAACCATACTGCACTCATTCAGGCCACACTTTAATACGCAAATAACCATGGCCATCTAATGAGTGTAAACAGAAAGGTAGAGGCGAAAGGAAGGTTTACTGCACCCTAAAATCTGTCCACCTTAAGCAGATCATGTATTTTTAAGCAAGTGAGGAGTTTTTGTAGTGTCGAATTTAGTCAGGAGAAAAAATAATTGCTATTTTGATACATGAGGCCTTATTTGATCTAATATAAGTTTCGTAGTACTTAGGTTGTTACGAGTGTACTGATAGAAGTGTGATGCACGTGACTTCCCGGCAACTTTGAAGAAAAACACTTAATATCAGAATTGTCCCTACAGAAATTCGAGACGGTCTATGCATATTCATTAGGCTATCATAGCATCTCACTCTACATTAAATACAGGCAGTTGACGTTAACGCCCTCTTTTTTTTTTTTTTTTTAAACGAGATGTATCCACCAATCCAAAGACAGGAATAAGCGGGAGCTTGACAGCCCACCATTTAAGTCTGCTAACAAGGAATCCCATTGTTAGGGCGGATCAGCCATATAGGCTAACTTTTACAATTTTGAATGTTGTTCTAATTCTAGACATTCAGTTACATAAAATTGTTTAAATATTCCCCATGTAATGTTAAATGGAGCTAACATGGCTGCCATACAATGTTTAAGTGTACCGTAATGACAAAGCAAAAATGTATACAAAATAAAAAAAACTGAAATATTACATTTACCTAAGTATTCAGACCCTTTACTCAGTAGCTTGTTGAAGCACCTTTGGCAGCGATTACAGCCTTGAGTCTTCTTGGATATGACGCTACAACCTTGGCACACCTGTATTTGGGGGAGTTTCTCCCATTCTTCTCTGCAGATCCTCTCATGCTCTGTCAGGTTGGATGGGGAGCGTCGCTGCACAGCTATTTTCAGGTCTCTCCAGAGATCTTCGATCGGGTTCAAGTTCAGGCTCTGGCCGGGCCACTCATGGACATTGAGACTTGTCCCAAAGCCACTCCTGTGTTGTCTTGGCTATGTGCTTAGGATCATTGTCCTGTTGAAAGGTGAACCTTTGCCCCCAGTCTAAGGTCCTGAGCGCTCTGGAGCAGGTTTTCTTCAAGGATCTCTCCGTACTTCGCTCCTTTCATCTTTCCCTCAATCCTGACTAGTTTCTCATTCCCTGCCGCTGAAAAACATCCCCACAGCATGATGCTGCCACTACCACCACACTTTACCGTAGATATGGTGCCAGGTTTCCTCCAGACGTGAAGCTTGTTATTCAGGCCAGAGTTCAATCTTGGTTTCATCAGACCAGAGTATCTTGTTTGAGTCCTTTAGGTGCCTTTTGGCAAACTCCAAGGGGGCTGTCATGTGCTTTTTACAGAGGAGTGGCTAACATCTGGCCACTCTATCTTAAAGGCCTGATTGGTAGAATGCTACAGAAATGGTTGTCCTTCTGGAAGGTTCTCCCATCTACACAGAGGAACTCTGGAGCTCTGTCAGTGACCATTGGGTTCTTGCTCACCTCCCTGATCAAGGCCCTTCTCCCCCAATTGCTCAGTTTGGCCGGGCGGTCAGCTCTAGGAAAAGTCTTGGTGGTTCCAAACTTCTTCCATTTAAGAATGATGGAGGCCACTGAGTTCTTGGGGACCTTCAACACTGCAGACATTTTTGGTACCCTTCCCAAGATTATTTAATCAATTTCAGAATTTAACAAAATGTGGAAAAAGTCAAGGGGTCTGAATACTTTCCGAATGCAGTCATTGGCAGACACAAGCATCTCATCAATATATCCAGCGTCTCTGGTGTAGATATGATCTCCATATGAACACTGCACTACATAAACATTTAATTGCATAAAATAGGTGTGGCCTCCAAACATAAAAAATACATAGCCCTATTAAATCAGAAAAGGGCAACAGGCATTTGTTCACAGCTTGAAAGAGAACAGCACACTTCAGTGGTTATTCAGACCATATTTATTGCTCAAGATGATAAACCTGATAATTAATTAGTCATAATCCCTGCATGGCATTGACTGACATTCAATATAAGCAGTCAACCAGGTTCTGTGCATTTCACAGAGCCAATGCCAATATTAAATGTCAGGAAGCAGTTTGATCAATTACAGGCCCACTGCCTATTGAAATGCATAATCTTGCACTTGTCAGTAGCCATGTTATAGGCTGAGAAACAAGTTAGCATAGTTAAAACTTCCCACATTCTTTTTACATGGTTTTTAGTTGACTTCTGGCTTTAGCATACACCTCAATCTGCAAGATGGCTCTAAAAGGGATCTTATTTACTAAAAACGGGGAGCAGTCAGGCCATTGGAAACTCTACCAGCAGCCCATGTCAATATTTGACCCACAACTTTTCAAACAGCTAGAGATTGGTGCCAGACATCATCCTAGGCATTTAACACACTGGCACATTTTATTCAAGGCCCCCATCCTGGCCATTTTTTTTCCTCAAGGCCCTCATTACTAGCCAAATAACAATTTTGCCCTACATTTTGACAGGCCCAAGGCCACTTCAAATATAACCCATACTGTACATGCAGGAGAACACTTCATTAACGCGGTTGTTCTAAATCAACATAAATGGCATGCATTTTCTTTCAGCAACCAGATACCCAAGTGTAATCAGTCAATCATACCTGGATATGATAAAATCAGGGCTCCTTGATTATACAGTTTTCATCTGGGTTGTTGAGTGGGGGAAATCGAACTCGCCCCTCTCTCATCTCAAAGAATTTCAAGCCATATAGCCACAATCACAAGTCCGCTGAAAACACCAGCTGATAGGCACAGAAAGCACAGCCAGGGATAGCAAGGCCAGGGTCACACAGGCCCCAGGTCATTCTAAGACTGTTCATACCTGAAAAATTGACAATTTCCAAGAGGTAATCCCTCCCAGTACAGTTTGTCACTACTACACTGGTAGAATAACTGTTCTCCAGTCTTTTCAAAAGCATTGTAAACAGTAGGGCATCTGACTACTATGTCCATCTTGAGTACTGCCATCATGTCCATAAGAGTATAGCAGTCCTCTCAGGAGGTTCCTTTGCAGAGAAGAAAAACAGTAGATAACACAAAGGAAATTAATATCGAAGACAAAATTCATTTAATTTACCGGTTTAAGAAAAATAACAGTACAATCAATAGCTGGGTAAAAAAAGCCCAAAGCAGTGAAACCATTCAGTTTTCCCAAACTTTCATTATCACCCTTTCAGTTAAGATAATGTTTAAAGCAAAAAACACAAGTAATTCAGTGGAAATGCTTGAGTGCATCAACACTGCATTTTTTGTGAACACTGCAATAAGTATGCCTTGGGGTAATATCACTTTCTTTCCCCTCGCTCAGCATATGAGATCATTGGGGTTCCAGTTACCACTTTACCAACCCCAGACAGAGTTGTAGTGTCTTTAGGTCAGAAGACTACAGGAAATTGCATATCATCTTAAAACACTGCAATAGCTTAAAGAAAAGTGATAATACAAAAAAACGTTAATGTATAAAAAATTAATTAATCTTCTCCATGATGTCGCTGCACTGTTTTGAAATAGTGTTTATAGTGGACAATACAAAACTCAATGAATAATATATTAAAAACACATTTTGGACTTTCCAAATTGTTTCAGTGTCAGATAACGGATGAATTACATTTACCTCAAAGAAGTGTCATGTCTGAAATGTTTAGTCTAGCATATGATTTTCACAGTAGCTCTGAAGTTTGTACGTTAATTTATTTTAGATGTCTTGTATTACAATGTTAGGCTTTATCGTCTCCCACTAGTATCAACCTTACAGTGGAACAGACTGGTTCCCTTGACAACACATCAAACGCCTATCTGAATCACATAGGGCCTTCAGTACACAAGCTGCTTGCTATTTCTATACACTGACTGTAGAAACATTAAGAACTTTTGCTCTTTCCATGACAGACTGACCAGGTGAATCCAGTTGAAAGCTATGATCCCTTATTGATATCACTTGTTAAACCTAATTCAATCAGTGTAGATGAAGAAGCAGAGACCGGTTAAAGAAGGATTTTTAAGCTTTGAGACAATTGAGACATGCATTGTGTATGTGTGCCATTCAGAAAGTGAATGGGCAAGACAAAAAACATTTAAGTGCCTTTGAACGGGGTATCGTAGTAGGTGCCATACGCACCGGTTTGTGTCAAGAACTGCAACGTTGCTAGGTGTTTATTGCTCAAAAGTTTCCTGTGTGTATCAAGAATGCTCAACCACCCAAAGGACATCCAGCCAACTGTGGGCAGCAATGGAGTCAACATGGGCCAGGGAGTGCTACTCAATATTAGTGGAGTTGTCAACACCATTCTTCTCTCCTTTAGTCCACTTTCCATCAGATCCCATCAGGTTGCCTTACTACCCTCTGATTGGACGAGGGTCCAGGTTGGCCGCCAGTAGTTCTTCTCATGGTTTAGAAGGCCACAAATACAGAATGTTTCAATGTTGCAAAAAAAAAGGTAAACTTAAATCAAAACAAAAAAATTATCTAATGAAATGGCATGAAGGTGAAAGTCATTCAAATTAGCATCAACCAAACAGATATACTCCCGGTCAAATATTTCTGCTTCAAAAAAAGGTGAGGGTGAAGGAAGAGCAGGAGGAAGGGAGATAAAGATAATGTTTTCCCAACTAGTAGTGTATGATTCACAGATCGGGAAGTGGGATCTCTCAGTCAGTGCAAGGTGGTATTAGTGGAGGCGGCATGGGGAGCTGGAGGACTAGAGGAGGGGAAGACACGGGTGGTAGGGGTGGTGGAGTGGGGGGCTGGAGGACTAGAGGAGGGGAAGAAGCGGGTGGTAGGGGTGGTGGAGTGGGGGGCTGGAGGACTAGAGGAGGGGAAGAAGCGGGTGGTAGGGGTGGTGGAGTGGGGGGCTCCAGAACTATCGAAGGGGGAGTCAGGCTGCGTGTTGTTCCTCCAGGGTGGGAGTGGGTGTCTGGTTTGTGGAGCCGTTGGCTTTGCTCTTGCTCTTGGGCAGCAGCTTGCGGTTCAACACCTGGCTGAAAGTGGCCGTTGGTTTCTCTCGGTCCACAGTCACAGGTTGCTCCAGGTACACCAGGTCGTTGTGCGACTGGCTCATACCCGGGTCCTTGCACTGGCGGCGCCGGCGGAAGAACAGCTTGGCACTCTTTTGCAGGAAGCCGCCTCCTGGTGGGAGGAAGAGGTTGTCGTACATTCATATAATTCAACAGTAACTGAAATTGTGTCCTCAACATAGCCGCAGGAAGTAGTTTGGGGGTGGGGTTGCTGTGTTTTTCAGGGTGGCAGTGGTGTCAGTTAGGCTAAATCTAGGGTATAGCAAAGTGGGGTGCAGAAATACATCCACCAGTTGAAGCTCATTTACTGTACTTCTACACAATAAAAAAACATCTAAAATGCTATTTGGAGAACAGAAAAAACAATGTCCCCCAGACATTATCACCCCAATATTAACTTTATATTTGGTTTAAAGGTCTGTGGAATGGCCTGTACAATGTACTACTCAAACTCATAATACATACTGTAGGATACATTGACTCATTTAGCCTACTTGTGGAGCAGTGCATACAATGCAAAATGACAGATGCATAATACACGCTATCAAGGCCCATTTTAAATACAGACATCAATGTGAAAGTAACCAGAGCATAAAACAGCTGACTGAGAATGCAAACTATGCCAGAAACATCCTATACATGCATTGAAATAAAAGGCACAAAAAAAATTACTTAAGCCTACAACCGGCGAGGACACAAAGACAAACTTGGCCAAGGAATTAAGAAAAATCGACACATTAAGGACGTGCCTGTGATTCAGCACTGCTGAATGGACAGCGCCTCGGTACAGGTAGGCATAGTGGAGCTCCATGGGGTGTGGCTGAACGGACAGCGTCTATGTCTAGTAGCCAGCTAGAATAAGGCTATTCAGTTTGTGGGCAGTTAGACGTTTTCTGGGCACAGTTGAGTACCCTACAATGTTTATATGAAAATCATCAGAGTGACAGGTGGAAATGCATTATACCAGAGGCAGGCAGGCTAAAGGTAGGGATGCAGGATGATTATGATGTAGGTCTACAGCAAGAAGTTTAAAAAAGTTAGCCCAACTACGGAATCATTAATTATTTGCAATTCCTCAATTATCGTTCTGTCACTGCATGACAATGCACATTTGTTATAGCCTACAAGTGTTATTGTCTATGAAGCCAAAAAGACATGTACAGTGCATTCGGAAAGTATTCAGACCCCTTGACTTTTTCCACATTTTGTTATGTTACAGCCTTATTCTAAAATTGATTAAATTGTTTCCCACACCTCATAAATCTACACACAAAACCTATAATGACAAAGCAAAAACAGTTTTTTTTACATTTTTGGAAATGAAATATTACATTTACATATTTATTCAGACCTTTTACTCAGTACTTTGTTGAAGCACCTTTGGCAAGCGATTACAGCCTCGATTCTTCTTGGGTATGACACTACAAGCTTGGCACACCTGTATTTGGGGAAATTCTCCCGTTCTTCTCTGCAGATCCTCTCAAGCTCTGTCAGGTTGGATGGGGAGCGTCGTTTCACAGCTATTTTCAGGTCTCTCCTGAGATGTTTGATCGGGTTCAAGTCCGGGCTCTGGCTGGGCCACTCATGGACATTGAGACTTGTCCCGAATCCACTCCTGCGTGGTCTTGGCTGTGTGCTTAGGGTTGTTGTCTTGTTGGAAGGTGAACCTTTGTCTGTCTGAGGTCCTGAGCAGGTTTTCAAGGATCTCTCTGTACTTTGCTCTGTTCATCTTTCCCTTGATCCTGACTAGTGTCCCAGTACCTGCCACTGAAAAACATCCCCACAGCATGATTCTGCCACCACCATGCTTCACTGTAGGGATGGTGCCACATTTCCTCCAGACATGATGCTTGGCATTCAGGCCAAAGAGTTCAATCGTGGTTTCATCAGACCAGAGAACCTTGTTGTTCATGGTCTGAAAGTCTTTAGGTGCCTTTTGGCAAACTCCAAGCAGGCTGTCATGGGCCTTTTCCTGAGGAGTGGCTTTCGTCTGGCCACTCAACCATAAAGGCCTGATGAGTGCTGCAGAGATGGTTGTCCTTCTGGAAGGTTCTCCCATCTCCACAGAGGAACTCTGGAGCTCTGTCAGAGGGACCATCTGGTTCTTGGTCACCTCCCTGACCAAGGCCCTTGTCCCCCGATTGATCAGTTTGGCTGGATGGCCAGCTCTAGGAAGAGTCTTAGTGGTTCCAAATCTCTTTCATTTAAGAATGGAGGCCACTGTGTTCTTGGGTACCTTCAATTCTGCAGAAATATTTTGGTAGCCTTACCCAGATGTGTGCCGACACAATCCTGCCTCGGAGCTCTACAGACAATTCCTTCGACCTAATGGCTTGATTTTTGCTCTGACATGCACTGTCAACTGTGGGACCTTTTATAGACAGGTGTGTGCCTTTCCAAATCATGTCCAATCAATTGAATTTACCACAGGTGGATTCCAATCAAGTTGTATAAACATATCAAGGACGATCAATGGAAACAGGATGCACCTGAGCTCAATTGAGTCTCATAGCAAAGGGTCTAAATACCTATATAAATAAGGTATCAGTTTTTTTATTTTATTTAATACACATGCAAAATTTTCAACAAAACAAACTGTTGTCACTTCGTCATTATGGGGTATTGTGTGTAGATTGATGAGGAAAACAAGGAATTGAGTCCCTTTTAGAATAAGGCTGTAACATAACAAAATGTGGAAAAAGTCCAGGGGTCTGAATACTTAACGAACAGCACTGTATTTGGGGAAACGCTCTAAATAACAAATTGTTCAGCTGTTTATTTTCATACCAATAGGCCTACATGAAACCAAAACTGCACTAGCCTACTGGGCGAATAAATGAAAATAGCAATTAGGCTTACAGTGATCACAGCAATAAACCCCCCCCCCAAAAGAGGGCTCCCCACCTCCCAATTCCCAATTAAATTAACCACTGGCTATCAGATTACAACAAGGCTTACAAGGCCAAGTTCAATGCTCTCCGAGCAATGCGCCGCATGGTCCCAAAGCCAGCCATTACGGTAAACAGCCAATGCATTTAAAATCAGGATTGGAATGGTTTTAGGGGGGCTTGTTTTGAACCCAGAGAAAAACCTGGCTCCATTTGAGCGCTTAGGAAACTTCATACATGCTTCAATACAAAGCCTTGACAGATACATCCAGATCCCAATCATGTTAACTTAGGGAGGAAAAGAAAGGTGGATCACACCTTTATGCAAACCATAATGTTGATGATGGGGAGCTAATTAGGGTAAGTGGGAAACAACAAACACCAAGGTGAAAACAAGGACAAGGTGAAAGAGCATTTTAGTTAGAGCTTGAGAGGATCTGCAGAGAAGAATGGGAGAAACTCCCCAAATACATGTGTGCCAAGCTTGTAGCGTCATACCCAAGAAGAATCGAGGCTGTATTACTGCCAAAGGTCTGAGTAAAAGGTGTGAATACTTACGTAAATGTGATATTTCATTTATTTATTCATTTTGTGTGCAAAAATATTTAAAAAAACTGTTTTTGCTATGTCATTATGGGTGTGTAGATTGATGAGGGGAAAAACTATTTTAACCATTTTAAAATAAGGCTGTAAAAAGTCAAGGGGTCTGAATACTTTCCAAATGCACTGTAGATCCAAGTTGGCTAAACTTGAAATATAACGATTAGCTGGTTACTCACTTCTACATGGGCTTGTGCTTTTAAGATTGTTTATGAGAACTGTGTTAATTTTCTATAATGCTGCTATAAGAAGTTAGTCATTATTAGTGAATGTGCATTATGCATGGTTCTGGTTAAACTTGTAACAAAAAACACATTTTCATAGACAGACTTGAAAGCCAGATCAATGATTGCAAAAAAGGATATTGCTTCCCAAACCGGAAATTCTTTAGATCAATGAAAATGCAGTGTATTTGACCTTTAAATTGTACAACAAAGCTTTTTTTTTTTTTTTTTTATGATATATTGTGAATCGTTGAGTTATGATTTTTAGGCCATATTGCCCAGCCCCAACTCTGGTTTTGAAAAATAGCACCGACCTTGATAGAAACTGCTCCTACCACTCAGCTTGGAGCTGTTGCAGCCTAAAATTAAAAGATGTTATACCATCTGAAAGAAAATGTGAATGTCACATTTCATAGATGGATAGCATGCTAGGCTAGTCACTACTGTACCAAGCTACTAACAGCTGCTTGTGAGGTAACTTACTCTTCAGGAAAACATTTCTTGTTAGCAATGGTTTCCTCTTTAAGATGGCAAAGAATAAAAGACAAGGGAAGGGTGGAGATAGGAGGAAGGAAAAATGAGAAATCAGATCAACGAGACGGAAAAAGCGAGACAGAGACACTAAAATCAGACTGGAGTGGTGACCAGAATCATAAGGACTTGAATAGAGTAAGAGAGTTCCCAAAGCGATATGCCCGGTAGAATATTTGAAGAGATAATAAGGATAAAAATAGACACAGCAATAAGATCTTAAAGACTTGCCACAGTGCTGGCATAGGGCACCATCCCATAAACTCTCACCCCTGCTCTTTTTGGAGCCTGACTCTGAGATGCAGAGGGACATGGAGGATTTATCTGCATCCCTGTCTGGGTCCTCTTCTGCTTGGCTCTCCCAGTCCTCCGGCGCCTGCTGGGCTTGAGCCTTGGCCACTCCACTGGGGCCCTCCTGGGGTTCCGACCATGCCGCCGGGGGGTTGCTACTGGCTCCTACTACTGACGCAGTCGCCACAGCAATCTCCTGAGAACCCTGCTCCAACATGGAGGCATCCATCGCAGCAGCATAGCCCACCATCAAGGCCATCTCATCATCCTGAGAAAGAGGGGTCTAGGAAATAGAGTACAGAATAGAAAACCCACTCTTAACATTTCAAAAAGAAGAGCTGAGGAGCATCTAAGAGGAAGAGAGTAGCCTAGCGGTTAAAGCTTTGGGCCAGTAACCAAAAGGTTGCTACTTTGAATCCCCGAGCCAACATGAAAAAAAATGTTGCTCTGCCCTTGAGCAAGGCACTTAAGTCTAATTGCTCCAGGGTCGCAATCAATTATGGCTGTACCCTGATTGTGACCCCAATCTTTGTGAGTGTCTCAGTGAGGGTTTGGATATGCAAAAAACACATTTGCATTTCACACTTGTGCAGGTTACCCACTTGTAAATGCAGAGGAAAATGGGCAAATATAAGCATCCCCTATTTGACCTTTGGAGTGTACTGCCTAGCTGCTCTGTATGGTATGCCTTTGAGTTCAAGTGTCTTTGGGTTTCAGAAAAGTCCTAACCAAATCTTACGTATTATTATGGTACCTTGGCCACTCCTGAGATGATGATGGTGCTTTTCTTGACCGGGGACTTGAGCTTCTGCTTGGCTGACTCGTGGAGCTGGCGGATGGCGGCCTCTGCCACAGGATCGGACCCATTGAGCATGAGCAGCTCTGTGTCGGAGGAGGACAGGGCCTTGCTCCCCATCGTCCCCAGCATGGATGGCTGCTCTGACACCCTACGAGACGACAGCTTGGACTTGGTGCCGCTGGGAGGCTTCAAGGGGGTCTCTGAAAACATACAAGATAAGATCCTTATCATCTTACTGACAATAATACCGGTAATTGCATTCTATACATTTTATGTAAAATAAGCTGAGCCCATCTCCTGTAAGCAACATCTCATAGTAAGGCCTAGACTAGAGGCAGTCATGTGTTGAAAAAAAGTTCAAAAGCCTGAACATCAAAGCCCCAGAGAATAGTTGTCTATAGTATGTAGACAAGGAGGACTATATTACTTCCTAATTATTGGCATACATTTTCATCTTAGTCATTTAGCAGACCCTCTTATCCAGAGCAACTTACAGGAGCAATTCAGTTTAAGTGCCTTGCTCAAGGGCACATTAACATATTTTCCATCTAGTTGGCTCAGGATTCGAACCAGCGACCTTTCACTTACTGGCCCAAAGCTCTTAACCGCTAGGCTACCTGCTGGCATACTTTGGGGTTCTATCTTAAACGTTAATTGTATTGTTAAAGATTCAGTACGTACGCTGGGTTGGATTTTTGCAGAGTCCAGGCAGTAGTGGTCGAGCTGGTTTACTCTTCACTGCAGTGATTGTGGTGACCACGGTACCGCAGGGCATGACCGTGCGGTCCATCTCCACTCTCTTAGTGGGGGCTGGAGTAGGGGGCTGCCACGACCGCACCTCGCTAGGTTCCAAGTAGGTAAACTTGGGGACGAGAGAAAGGATGGAATGACATGATTCGATATGAATTTGATATGTATTGAGAAGTTAACAATGTTCAACGCAGCGTTTTTTATCTCAATATCAAATCATTTCTGGGTAACAATGAAGTAACTTACTGTGAATCTTTTCAATAAAATGGCCAAAAAGTAACAAAAATAGCTTCTGAGCTAAGAGCAATTTGACAAGCAAGAATTTTGCTAGGACGGTCTGGGAGTGAGGAGCGGAAAACTAGCTGTTATTGGCAAAGGGGTTTGGAACTCTTTCTTATTGGTCTGTTAACAAACGTACCACCTGGTGATGTCACAAGGCAGGTCAAAACTCGATCCAACCAAAACAGGCTGACATTTCAGGTGGTATTTTCTAACAGCTCTAACAGTAAAAGGGCATTATCAGAATTTTCACAATTTCACAGTATTATTCCTACCTCATAGCATGGAAATATATATAAAAACACACTGGGCCTTAAAAAAGGTAATTATCTTGCCTCAGCAGTAAGTGACCCAGTCATATGGTCTTTGGACATGAGTGCAAATGTTTGCTGTCCTTTGGGTCGCTTCTTCACCAGATCAAAAGGCACGGACACTCGACCCATTAAGGAGTCTGTCAGGAAGACAACACATCCCAATCAGTTTGCTATAACAAGACCATACATAGAATTTTGCTCACAAACAACAATAAGTCACTATGAATAAAATGACAGACAACATTTTAAGGGTGATAAAAAGCTTTAATTGTTCTTAAACTCCAATATTGTGGGTGTGTATTAGACATATCATTAGCGTCCTTACTTCTCCCTGTGCCTACATTTAGAGATACAAAACAAATATATACTTACTCTCCTGAGGTTTCCCATCATCCAGCAGCTGAATATTGAGCTCTTTTGATAGTCCATTCAGCTCACTGGGTGAGAGAAAGAGGAACATTTACAAAACAGAAAGACAATGAGGGAGCAACAGAAAGACAATGAGGGAGAGAGAGGGACTGTGGGTTGGATATTGTGCAACTGGGTGGCAAGTGTTTACTAAGAGATTGAGCTCACATGCCACTATAATGTCTACTAGCTTCATTTTTGATTACTATAGAAAAGGGGCTCTGTAAAGACTCTGGCAGCAGCAGTAGCAGTGGATCTCGAGTCTGGACTCACAAGATGAAGGGCTGGTCCCAGGCTGGGCTGGCTGTGTTCTGTAGGACTGAAGTGGAGAGTTTCTGTGGAGGGTCGTCTAGCTGCAGCACACACAGGGGATTCAGACTGCCTGCGAAGTGCAAACAGAAGAGGAGTTCAACAGAAATGCAAGGCCGCATACAAGCATTGGGGTTGGCTGGTACAGTACACTGACAACCCAAGTCATGAGCATTATGATGTTTGAACATTAGATTAAGTCGACGTTAATTGTGGGAAAAGTAAATAAAATTGTAAACATTTTTAAATTGTAATTGACATTGGATGTCTGAACCTACAGTATTAGAATGAGTTCATTCTATTTCTATGGTCTGAACACCTTAGTTTAAGCATAAACATATTTTGGGGGGCATTACTGCTATTAGCCCATAGAAATGCATTGAATAAAAGATTCACTACATGGAAAATATTTTATAATTTAGATTCTTCAAAGTAGTCACCTTTAGCCTTGATGACAGCTTTGCACACTCTTGGCATTCTCTAAACCAGCGTCATGAGGAATGCTTTTCCAACACTCTTGAAGGAGTTCCCACAAATGCTGAGCACTTGTTGGCTGCTTTTCCTTTTCCGGTCTAACTCATCCCAAACCATCTCAATTGGTTTGAGGTCGGGTGATTGTGGAGGCCAGGTCATCTGATGCAGCACTCCATCACTCTTCTTCTTGGTAAAAAAGCCCTTACACAGCCTGGAGGTGTGTTTTAGGTCCATGTCCTGTTGAAAAACAAATGATATCCCATCTGGTTTGTGCTTAGTGGGACTGGTGTATTGCTGCAGAAGGCTGTGGTAGACATGCTGGTTAAGTGTGCCTTGAAATCAAAATAAAATCACTGACAACTGTCACCAGTAAAGCACCCCATCACACCTCCTCCTCCAAGGTGGGAACCACACATGCGGAGATCATCCGTTCACCTATTCTGCGTCTCACAAAGACACGGCGGTTTTAACTCAGACCAAAGGACAGATTTCCACCAGTCTAATGTCCATTGCTTGTTTTTCTTGGCCCAAGCAAGTCTCTTCTTATTATTGGTGTCCTTTAGTAGTGGTTTCTTTGCAGCAATTCGACCATGGAGGCCTGATTCACACAGTCTCCTCAGTTGATGTTGAGATGTGTCTGTTACTTGAACTCTGTGAAGCATTTATTTGGGCTGCAATCTGAGGTGCAGTTAACTCTAATAAACGTATCCTCTGCAGCAGAGGTAACTCTGGTCCTTGTGAGAGCCAGTTTCATCATAGCGCTTTATGTTTTTTTGCGACTGCACTTGAAGAAACCTTCTTGAAATTTTCCGTATTGACTGACATTCATGTCTTAAAGTAAGGATGGACTGTCATTTCCCTTTGCTTATTTGAGCTGTTCTTGCCATAATATGGACTTGGTCTTTACCAAATAGGGCTATCTTCTGTATACCACCCCTACTGTACCTTGTCACAACACAACTGATTGGCTCAAATGTATTAAGAAAATCCACAAATTAACAACGCACACCTGTAAATTGAAATGCCTTCCAGGTGACTACCTCATGAAGCTGGTTGAGAGAATGCCAAGACTGTGCAAAGCTGTCATCAAGGCAAAGGGTGGCTACTTTTAAGAATCTGTCATATAAATTATATTTTGATTTGTTTAGTACATGACTCCATATGTGTTATTTCATAGAATCCACTTCAATCAGTATAAATTAAGTGGAGGAAGGTTAGAGGGATTTTTAAACCTGGAAACAATTGAAACGCGGATTGCGTATGTATGCCATTCAGAGGGTGAATGGGCATGACAAAATATTTAAGTGTCTTTGAACAGGGTATGGTAGTAGGTGCCAGGCAGGTTAGAGTGCGTCAAGAACTGCAACGCTGCTGGGGTAATCCAGCCAACTTGACACAACTGTGGGAAAAATTCTAATCAACATCGGCCAGCATCCCTGTGGAACGCTGTGCTGCCTCCTTAGCTTTTGGCCACACCACCCATTTCAACAATAAACCCTATCATCATAGTTGTCCTCTTCGCTTTAATGAAAAAGAAGCAACTGGAGAGAGAAGTGCTGAATACTACACATCTAATTATCAACAGTAATGTATACAGGGAGAGACGCTCTTCTCTCTCCCTGCTGTGGCTGATGAGCTGCAGCTCTGACATCCCTGCTACTGTAGGAGAGTTTGGAACCACAGTGAGTCGGGTTCAATGGGTTCAACTGATGTCAGAAAATAAGTCTCAGCAGCTCCTTGAGGTCCATGCTACTGTTATCTCTGCTGGCAGCCACCTCAACATGAGGCACATGTGGAGCTGTAGCAACACGTCATTGTTTTGCCCATGTGTCCATGGTTGAACCCGGTTGTGATCCAGTTATGTTCCTCACCTGCAGCACCGTCCTCCTGCTCCTTACATGTCACCCGGATATTCTTCACCAGCAGCTTCCAGTCGTGAGCGCGTGGGGGCTTGGGCGGTGATGTCACCTGCTTACAGGCCTCCTAGAGAAGCGAACAGAGAACATGCCGATATTAGGTACTTCCATATATTATGTAGTGGAGAGAAGTGTAGAGCTACAGGGTGTAAATGCTTTTGTTCCAGACCAGCATTAACCCACCTGACTCAGGAACACGGGGTGTAGAGACTAAGCAATCTAACTATGTTGATATTCAGCACATCTGCATATCAGGCAATCTATCAATAGAGAGGTATAGAAATGGCCGGTGACAGGTGACAGGAGCACGGTGTGCTGACAGGGTGCATTTGTTGTTGTATGTCTTCGACAGGTTGACACAGGAGGGAAAATGTATTCCTGTCCAGTCTTGTCAATTTTTTCCCGTACTGTCCTGATTCCACAAAAGTTCTATAAACCCGGAACTTTCCTGTCCCGCCCAGATAAAAATCCCTCCCGTCCCGTACTAATGTTTATGTGCAGAAATCAGAAATAACTTCCTCCGTTAGTTGCTCGTTTGTCCCCCGCTCTGCGTGCAGAATCGCTTTAGTGGAAACCAAGATTGTTCTCAGGGCAGGCCTGGTTGTCGGGGACAATTTTTGCATTTTATCTAACCCTATCCTTATTCTCCTAAACTTCCATGTTAATTCTCCTAACCTGCTATGAAAAGTCAGTTCTGCTAGTAAAAAACAAAAGACCTGGCCTGAGATCAGTGTGAGTATCTACTAATGCTATAGCGTGATCTGCTTGTGAGTAGCCATAGCAACTGCTCTGTTTGGCTACTGCTCAATGCTCACGAGACAGTTACAAGATTTTAGCTATGAAGGCAGCCCTTCTACTTACACCATAGTCAGATTAACTCATGATATGGACATGTGATATCTCATGATATCTCTGCGTGCATCCGCCCCAATAGATGCACAGACGATGCAATCGCCATTGCACTGCACACTGCCCTTTCCCACCTGGACAAGAGGAATACCTATGCAAGAATGCTGTTCATTGACTGTAGCTCAGTCTTCAACACCATAGCACCCTTGAAGATCATCATCAAGCACTGGGCCCTGGGTCTGAACACCGCCCTGTGCAACTGGGTCCTGGACTTCCTGACGGGCCGCCCCCAGGTGGTGAAGGTAGGAAACAACACCTCCACTTCACTGATCCTCAACACAGGGGGCCCATAAGGGTGCGTACTCAGCCCGCTCCTGTACTCCCTGTTCACCCATGACTGCGTGGCCACACACACCTCCAACTCAATCATCAGACGACAAATCCATAGTAGGCCTGATTACCAACAATGACGAGACAGCCTACAGGATGGAGGTGAGGGCCCTGGGAGTGTGGTGCCAGGAAAATAACCTCTCCCCAACGTCAACAAAATGAAGTAGCTGATCGTGGACTTTAGACAAAGCAGAGGGAGCACGCCCCTATCCATATTGATGGGGCCGCAGTGGAGAAGGTGGAAAGCTTCAAGTTCCTCAGCGTACACATCATTGATGATCTGAAATGGTCCACCCACACAGACAGTGTGGTGAAGGCGGCACAAAATGCTGAAGAAATTTGTCTTGGCCCTTAAGACCCTCAAACTGCCACCCCAACATTGCTTTTACAGAGGCACAATTGAGAGAATCCTGTTGGGCTGTATCCGCCTGGTACGGCAACTGCACCGCCCGCAACCGCAGGGCTCTCCAAAGGGTGGTGCATTCTCCTCAAGGACATCAACCACCTGAGCCACTGCCTGTTCACCCCGCTATCATCCAGAAAGGCGAGGTCAGTACAGGTGCATCAAAGCTGGGACCGAGAGACTGAAAAAGAGCTTCTATCTCAAGGCCATCAGACTGTAAAACAGCCATCACTTGCCAGCTACCACCCATTTACTCAACCCTGCACCTTAGAGGCTGCTGCCCTATATACAGTTAAAGTTGGAAGTTTACATACACTTAGGTTGGAGTCATTAAAAGTCATTATTCAACCACTCTAGAAATTTCTCGGTTAGGAAATCTAATTTTTCCAAGAATTGTTTACAGACAGATTATTTCACATTTCCAGTGGGTCAGAAGTTTACATGCACAAAGTAGACTGTGCCTTTAAACAGCTTCTGATAGGCTAATTGACATCATTTGAGTCAATTGGAGGTGTACCTGTGGATGCATTTCAAGGCCCACCTTCAGAAACTCAGTGCCTCTTTACTGGACATCATGGGAAAATCAAAAGAAATCAGCCCCAAAAAAATGGTAGACCGCCACAAGTCTGGTTCATCCTTGGGAGCAATTTCCAAACGCCTGAAGGTACAACGTTCATATGTACAAACAACAGTACGCAAGTATAAACACCATGGGACCACGCAGCCGTCATACCGCTCAGGAAGGAGATGCGTTCTGTCTCCTAGAGATTAACGTACTTTGGTGCGAAAAGCGCAAATCAATCCCAGAACAACAGCAAAGGACCTTGTGAAGATGCTGGAGGAAACAGGTACAAAAGCATCTATATCCACAGTAAAACAAGTCCTATAGCCTGAAAGGCCCCTCAGCAGGGAAGAAGCCACTGCTCCACAACCGCTGCTCCAAAACCGCTGCACCAAAACCGCCATAAAAAAGACAGACTACGGTTTGCAACTGCACATGGGGATAAAGATCATACTGGACAATGACCCCAAGCATACTTCCAAAGTTGTGGCAAAATGGCTTAAGGACAACAAAGTCAAGGTATTGGAGTGGCCATCACAAAGCCCTGACCTCAATTCCATATAATTTTTTGGGGGCAGAACTGAAAAGGCGTGTGCGAGCAAGGAGGCCTACCAACCTGACTCAGTTCCACCAGCTCTGTCAGGAGGAATGGGCCAAAATTAACACAACTTATTGTGGGAAGCATGTGGAAGGCTACCTGAAACGTTTGACCCAAGTTAAACAATTTAAAGGCAATGCTACCAAATACTAATTGAGTGTATGTAAACTTCTGACCCACTGGGAATGTGATGAAAGAAATAAAAGCTGAAATAAATCATTCTCTCTACTATTATTCTGACATTTCACATTCTTAAAATAAAGTGGTGATCCTAACTGACGTAAGACAGGAAATTTTTACTAGGATTAAATGTCAGGAATTGTGAAAAACTGAGTTTAAATGTATTTGGCTAAGGTGTATGTAAACTTCCGACTTCAACTGTACATGGAACATTAGTCACTTTAATAATGTTTACTCATTTCATATGTATATACTGTATTCTATTCTACTGTATTTTAGTCAATGCCACTCCGACATTGCTCGTACTAATATATATTTCTTAATTTCATTATTTTACTTTTAGATTTGTGTGTATTGTTATGAATTGTTAGATATTACTGCACTGTTGGAGCTAAGAACACAAGCATTTCGCCACACCCGCAATAACATCTGCTAAATATGTGTACGTGACCAATAAAATTTGATTTAATGGAAATTAGTGACTGGCTACAAATGGACCGAGGCGTGCGAGAGTGGGCTGACGGAAGGGGAAACTGGCAAATAACCATTTACTTATTTCATTAAAGTAAACTATAATCGGTTTTTTTGTTTTCTCTCCGCACATTACAATTTCTACCCCCTCCCTAAAAAAAACTGTTTATAACTATTCCGGTACCGCCCGTTCCTTTGATATGTCGATCCTGTCCTGTCCTGGCCCACGGGAGTCCTGTTCCTGTGTCAAACTGTTATGTCTTCCTCTCACCTTGACCTCTGTGGCCTGAGCAGGCCTGCAACTCAGCATCACGGAGGGACGCGCCGCACACAGCAGCTGTCTCAGCCTGTCCTTTATTGCAGCCACACTGGGGCCTGTGGCATTGTCCTGACAGACAGGCAAACAGATCAACACTCCACCACACATCACTAGCAATCATCTCCATTACAGTTTGACTTGTCTGGACTGCTGATTTTTTTAAAAATCATAAAAAAAATAAAACATGTTGAGGTTTGCAGTTTACCCTCAGGAAGTATTGAAAATCTTTTTTTCAAATGTTTGCCTTTGTGTGTGTGTGTGTGTATATATATATATGGGCCATACCTGTGTGAAACTGGGGCTGAGCTGCAGGTCCCATGTCTCCAGATGGGACACCCCCCAGCCCACAAAGACCTCTCCTTCAGCCTCCCTCATCTGCAAGTCCAACTGGGGAACAGAGAGCAACAGAACGACCATGAGCAACAACACAGTTGTTGTATTATCACAAACATACGCTTCAGCCCTGCAGAGTGCAAGCCAACACAATGAGCTGTAATTGAGAAGTCCACCATAGACATAAAAAGAGAGAGTAAGTGAGAGAGAAAGAGAGTGAACGAGTGTGGGAGGGCGACAGAGAGAGGGCTATACAAGGAGAGAGGACTGTTTGCTAGTGACTGGGCCATTCTGTCCCAGCATGCCTAGAATCCACTCTGACTGTACAGCTAACTACAAAGGCTTTTTCTGATACCATAAAAATACCCTGGATTTAGCAAAAATCGGTTTGATAAGTAAAAATAGGTTTTGGTCATACTGGAAAAAGTGTAGGCCTTAGTGTTACATAAAGCACAGTACAAATGGACCCAAGTAAAGGTGAGTAAAGTACAGCAACCATATTTTGCCAGAAGCACTACTATTTCCATGGGAGATGTATCATCAATGTGTGGGAAACGTTGACAAACAACACAGTGTCATTATAGTAATGAGGAATGAATATAGCCTAGTCTCTTATGGTTTAAGAAAAAATACCTGAGAACAAAAGGATTCCATTTAAAGTAGCCTATCACGTCAGTCACATGAAATTCCCCACTGCAATGATACTACAGTTGTGTTACAACTGTGTGGTTACACAGAGCCAAAGTGCACTAAGCTGCAAAACCACAGAGCATGTGAGTGAGGCAGAAAGAGACACACACTGGCTCAATATACTGTTCAAATATATCCCTCACAATCACTCATAACAAGAACAGGGACCATTCTAGTGTCAGTCAGAGTCAGTCAGTCGCAACGTGAAAAAGGATGAAAATATTTCAAAAAGGCCTGCCCCCAGGACTTTTCCAGACCAAACCGAAGAAGGGAGTGTGATTTATTTTTTTAACAATAGCCTCCCTCTACCCCTCCCAAAAACAACAACCAATCCAAAACCCTAACAAAAGGAGTCCTGACCAAACCAAACCTAGTCCTGGCTTCAGATGTTTTACCTCTCACTGGACTTGTATTTACAGCAGGATTAGGCCCACAACGAGGCAACAAGTCAAGCACCAGATTTATTAAAAAATAGCTGTAATTTAATTGGGTTAACTTCAACAGCCACTTACTAGCTGTGCATTTGCAACCACTTAACAACTAGCTCAATAACTTAGACGGGATGGAAGCTTATAGATCTTTATGTAATATACCCACAACAAACACTCCTGCTGTCTTTCTCACTTTCATGACGTTCAATATGAAACCACAAGTAGTACTAGGCTACAGCAATCAACCTAGAGGAAAAACCAGCAGAGGGAAAGGCTAAATTGCTAACTTTATGGGTGTGGCTGAGTCCGAGATTTGACTTTAAATTGTGCAGTTATGGGCGATGCTAATAAAATGGATGTATCAAGCCATCTCTACTTTGTTTAACACGAAAGAGGGAACATTTCTCAACGTCACTTTTAGGGTGAGAAATTATTCTTAATTTCTCTCTTCTCCAATGACAAAAGTGGAGGTAGTAGGACAAATGTGGAACCTTTATCAAGAAGGAGCACCTATACCCCCTCCAGTATTATACATTAGACTGACAGTGATTTAAATAAGGTATCCAGGACATCTGTCTACCTCTAGGCCCTCGCCATTTAATCCGATTCTCATAGCAGTAGCAAAGCTACCCTGAAGTGTGTCATGTTCAATAAATTAAGACAACACAGGGAGGGAACCAGGAGGACTGCCCCCTCCCTCTCCCCTTGTTTGTCTAAAGCATCGCTCCAATAGAGATGGGAAGGGAAAGATGTTAGCTGCAGGTGTAGTGGACATAACTGTTGTGTTCCTTTACCTGCAGTTCAAGTGGAGATATCTTCACGCTGTACCTACAGGGCTCTCCTGGAGACAGGGCTGATGGTGATGCACTGAGGGAGAACTGAAGCTTGTCCCCGACAACCTTGCATTGTGCCACCTAGGGGAAGACAAGACAGCATACAGTTACAATAGTACCGTACATTAATCAAGGTTACACAAAAAAACTATTTGAGGTAAAAAAGGTGCTTGGTGCTAAACATGCAGAACCATAATTGTGGTATTCTTGCAAAGTACATACATGGTTCACATTCAGACTTGTTTACCTGGTTTTCTTCCCTAATGTGAGTGTGTTTATTTTTTTTGACCAGTTCAGTGTGTGACAACAATCAACTTGAAAGCGCCAAACATGAAGTATGTCATCATACTGCCCATTTATCCCAGCAGGACCCTCATCATCACATCCCTCGTCTCCTTAGTGTTTATCTGTACTGGGCTGGCTATAAGGAGACAGCTACTAAGCTTCTTACTGCACACTCACTCACGCACGCAGGCAGGGCAAGGATAAGCCTTTGTTTACCAACGCCTCTAAAAACAATGAAGCAGCATCTGGATCTTACATATTACAGAAAATCCTAAACAAAATAAGCTGAGCAGGCATTTAAAAGGTGCAATGTGCAGAAATCGCATTTCCTGGTTGCTAAAATTCTAATAGCTCTCCTAATTTCAGTTTGTGACAAAACAAACAGGTGCAGAGTCATTTTACCGTTTAAACCGCTGTGAAATATATTTTCAATAACCAAAAATGTAAGATGCAAAAACACAACGTAACAATGGCAATCATAGAAATAGCACACATAGAACAGATCTACTGCTTTTTAGACTTGCTTTCAATCACAAGGACAGATCTATAACTCACGTCTATGTGAATTTGGTTGCCCAAAAAGTTACGTATTGCAGCTTAATTAACAGACTAGTCCATCTGAAAAACCCTGCTTTGCTTTCCCATTCAAAATCTGCTAATGCTATTGGTGAAAATAATATTGATTTACTGAGAATGTATAGAAACAGTGAGAATTCTGTTCACCTTTTTAGAAGAGGGGCTGGTTATATGAGGATCCCATAAACCCGGAGCTGGAGAGGAGGTCGTAAAAATGTGCTATTGGCTCTGGCCAGACAATTTAAGGCGAGGAGGAAAATGTCTGGTAGTGCCAGTGAAGCTAATGGACATTGTGTGAATCAGAATATTGGCCAATGCGGACCTGAAATGAAGTTAAAAGGCTGCAGCACCAATAGAGCACTCCCATTTACATTGAATTACAGTGGGAGAGTGGATTGACTATAGAGGCTGGTTATGACATTCGGACACATTGATTAGGAAACGGCAACAGCAAAATGCTTTCTTTACAAACTGTAGTTAATGTGTAAGAGGCCTCCACTGTATAACTAAAAACACCTGCAAAACCATTTCAGTGGCTGTAAGCGGAGGACGACGCAGAACTGGGTTCAAAATATTTTATTTTCAGTCGTTTGAACCTGGTGTACAAAACCGAAAATGTAAAAGATGCAAAAACAAAACGTAACAATGGCAATCATAGAAATAGCACACATAGAACAGATCTACTGCTTTTTAGACTTGCTTTCAACAATGATCCAGATTTCTCCTCTTACCTCAAACTTGATTTTAATCAGGAAAAGAAGCATTTAGAAACAACGATGAACCATATCTTTACTATACGGAATCATGTACTGAGCTTTTCATTCTGTGTGCAATTTGTTGCTAGCCATTTGATGAGAGCCAGTTTGAGACACAGGGATTTTATCTTTATTGATTTATATTTCACAGTCAGGAAGTTAAAGCTTGGTCGCAATTTTTTAAATATTTTTTTATTTAATCTTTATTTAACCAGGTAGGCAAGTTGAGAACAAGTTCTCATTTACAACTGCGACCTGGCCAAGATAAAGCAAAGCAGTTCGACACATACAACACAGAGTTACACATGGAGTAAAACAAACATACAGTCAATAATACAGTAGAAAAAAACTAATCTATATACAAAGAGTGCAAATGAGGTAAGATAAGGAAGGTAAGGCAATAAATAGGCCATGGTGGCAAGTAATTACAATATAGCATTTAAACACTGGAATGGTAGATGTGCAGTAGATGAATGTGCAATGTAGAAAAATCGGGGTGCAAAGGAACAAAATAAATAAATACGGTAGGGGATGAGGTAGTTGGTTGGGCTATTTACAGATGGGCTAAATACAGGTGCAGTGGTCTGTGAACTGCTCTGACAGCTGGTGCTTAAAGCTGGTGAGGGAGATAAGTGTTTCCAGTTTCAGAGATTTTTGTAGTTCGTTCCAGTTATTGGCAGCAGAGAACTGGAAGGAAAGTCAGCCAAAGGAGGAATTGGCTTTGGGGGTGACCAGTGAGATATACCTGCTGGAGCGCGTGCTATGGTGACTAGCGAGCTGAGATAAGGCGGGGCTTTACCTAGTAGGGACTTGTAGATGACCTGGAGCCAGTGGGTTTGGCGACGAGTGTGAAGCGAGGGCCCGCCAACGAGAGAGCATACAGGTCGCAGTGGTGGGTGGTATATGGGGCTTTGGTGACAAAACGGATGGCACTGTGATAACAAATTGGATGCAGTCTGAGTAGAGTATTGAAGGCTATTTTGTAAATGACATCACCGAAGTCGAGGATCGGTAGGATGGTCAGTTTTACGAGGGTATGTTTGGCAGCATGAGTGAAGGATGCTTTGTTGCGAAATAGGAAGCCAATTCTAGATTTAATTTTGGATTGGAGATGTTTGATGTGAGTCTGGAAAGAGAGTTTACAGTAACCAGACACCTAGGTATTTGTAGTTGTCCACATAATCTAAGTCAGAACCGTCCAGAGTAGTGATGCTGGACGGGCGGGCAGGTGCGGGGCAGCAATCGGTTGAAGAGCATGCATTTGGATTTACTTGCATTTAAGAGCAGTTGGAGGCCACGGAAGGAGAGTTGTATGGCATTGAAGCTCGTCTGGAGGGTAGTTAACACAGTGTCCAAAGAAGACTTGCAAAGACTTGTCCAAAGAAGATCTTACCTTCTGACCAGCAGATTTTTTGAAGCTGGACACTTGACCAACCACCAGTTCTGATGACTGAAGGCCCTCCTCTTCAAATGTTAGTTGTACTGGGCTCTGTGTGAGTTAGGAGTACCTGGGTCAGGTGGTAGTCAGCAAAAGGCTATGCCCCAACAACTGACATTATCTCAACATTACACTTCATTTTTGACAGTTTTAAGTAAAGAGTCAGAGAACAAGGTACAAACGGATCACGCTTAAAATTTGGTATGAGATGAAAAGGTTACAAGGCACAGTAGCAAGGAATCCAGTGTCAACTCGTGTAAATCCATAGTAATTTGGAAAAGTGAAATAAACTAGTGTATGGGTCATGGGACTCACCCCAGACTTCCTCGATTCGTCATTCAACGCTCTGCACCAAGCACCTCTCCATTGACTTTTCCAGCTTTTTAGTGACAGCGCCCATCCCAACAGAGCGTCCGCTTCCTCCGAAACCGCATTGTTTTGCTCAGGCTTCTGTATCCGTAGATCGTCGTAAAAATACTGTATTAGATACAGTATCAATGTAATGCTGGATGCAATGAACAGCGTTACCATGCAAAGCCACTGCAAGTCTCCCAAAACAGAATTTGAAAGGGGGCTTTCTGAGTCAGTCATCCTCAGCAACTGACTTAAATAGCTGGCTAGCTATTTATTTAACTAATGACAAAGGTCTCTTGAAAGTAAGACCAGTACAAAAACATGGTCTGATGCGCTTTTGAATAAAGTCCCCGTCATTCAAGACAATTAAGTTAGCTAACGTTAACCATCTAACTGAGGTGTGGATCCAGCTATATTAGCAATGTCTTATTAACAAGTTCAACCACTGAACCAGTAACTTTATGCAATGTAGCCTCTTATCTGGTCAATAATATCGTGGTTACTGATGGAGGCTCAACATCCAACTAAAATATCCCAAGATGAGAAACTATAGACTTCAAGGAAGTAGTTCATCCTTGCTAACCTTAGCTATCTGGTTTGAAAACTGCAGTAGAAAGCTAGGTAGCTAACAAGCAAGCAATATAAAATGGTTTCCTTAAAGTTATTGCAAGTAAGTTAACTTAGCTACCTACTAAATAACTGAGCATTTTGAGTAAGCTAGACCAAGCAAGTTCGAGCAAGCTCCACTCATCTCTAACGTTAGCTACACACCATTGTGTCAAATGTCTGTGTTTGCTAGCTAGCCCCTAGCATTGCTAGCCAACAACAGTAAGTTAGCTAGCTACACATAGCGACGAGATTTTCATAAAAGTTAGCTAGCTAGCACCAGACCTTTTCTCTCATTTAGATTACAAGTCAAGGTTAGCTAATTTAGCAAGTTATCTAGCTAGCTAATATCACGTAGCTCAAAATGTAATGTCAATGAATCGTTTCTGGCGTCCATGGCGTAAAGCTAAGTTAAAGTTATTCGTAGCTTCAAACGACGAAACAAATGTATTATTTTCTGAAGTCCTTATCTATAAAGCATCACACGATTGAGGACCGTCTCCGATACCGTCGATGACCGAAATTGAAAATGTCATGTGATGTGGCATGAACCTCTATTCCCAGAGTGCATAGCGATATCTTAAAGTGCCAATGTGAGCCTTACTTCAAATACATTTTCATATCTGAGTAAATCAGCTTTTTTATGTAGAAATAACTGCGATTACATAGCTTGTATTGATCGTTTCTGACTTAAATCTGACTTGTATCTTATACACGTGTTGTTACATTGCTGAGGTATGAGAACGGATACAAGGTTCGGATTGTTCCACAGGACTTTCCGTAGTTTTCCCAACGTGTTTACAGAAGTAGTCCCTCCCCTTTTTAGTAGGACAGCGAAATTACAGTTTATGTGTCAGCATGTTGTTATTAATAAATACATATAAAGAACATAGCTAGCAACAACACATTTTCTACATATGTTGCAATATTCAACAAGTCAGTCTGAAAGTAACGTGTTCTCTTGATAACCATCGAGCTTGCCACAGGAAACTAACGTTTTCTGCATTAATAGCTAGTTAGTTACTTACAATAGCTAGCAGTAACGTTAGCTAGCTTGTGTTGATGTTTAGCCCAGTTTTATGGAACGTAAACAACAGTTGAAGGGTGTGCTGGAATAGCGAGTTCCCCCATATATTCCATCTGCCTCTGTGGGGAAGCAGATCACCATGAACTGCCGTTCGGAGGCTCTGGAATTGTCGGTGGAGGGAAGACAGGTGGACGAGGCCATGTTGGCTCTGTTGCACACCATCTTACTGCATCGCAGCACTGGGAAATTTCACTACAAGAAAGAGGGCACCTACTCCATTGGTACTGTTGGCACAAAGGACATTGACTGCGACTTTATTGATTTCAGTTTTGTTCGTGTTTCTTCCGATGAGCTTGACAGAGCCATCAGCAAAGCAGTAGGAGAATTCAAGGTAGGCCTGTTTGTTGAAATGTATTGATATTATCCACTAAAACATATAGCTAGATATTATATGAGTTTATATAACCATACTTGTTATTTATTGGCATCCATTGACCTCTGGATCTATATTGTGCTCTACAGGATGCCATGGGCAATGGGACGGATGGAATGGGACACATCTCACTTGAGTTCTACCAGAAAAAAAAGTCCCGCTGGCCTTTCTCTGATGAGTGTATTCCCTGGGAGGTCTGGAGCATTAAGGTCAATGTCGTCAACCTGGCCAACGAGCAGGAGAGACAGATCTGCCGGGAGAAAGTGGGCGAGAAGCTGGGCGAGAAGGTGATCAACATCGTGGAGGTGATCAACCGGCACGAGTACCTACCCAAGATGCCCACCCAGTCGGAAGTGGACAATGTGTTCGACACCAGTCTCAAAGACGTCCAGCCTTACTTGTACAAAATCACTTTTCAGATCACAGATACGCTGGGCACCTCAGTGAGCACCACCATGAGAAGGCTAATAAAAGACACCTTAGCACTGTGAGGGCACCTCAAAATGATGTGCATCTTAAAACATGGCTGTGGGTAGCCTGGTTCCAAATCGTTTGGGTTGTCTTGTCAACTCTTATGGTTGTGACCATAGGATGACCATAGAAGTTGGCAAGAAAACACAAACAGATCTGGGACCAGGCTAAATTGTGGGCTTTATTGACGGGCATTTGCAGGCCCGTGGGTGTCTTAACTATTAATTAGTACGCTAGAAGTACAACCACAGAATGTCTAATCAGAAAGTAAAATCAGTTTTATTCACATTTGTAAGCAGTCATTTTACAATACTAGTTATCTATCCCTATTCTTTCTGTAAATGCTTTTGTCAACACTGAAACATGACCTTTCACATCCGATAGTACAGAGTGTAACATTGTCACGTACCATTTTTGCTTTTGTTTTTTTGTATGAACAAAGTGCTGCAAGTAACATGTCTGTCTGAAACAGGTTTTCATTTAATAACTGCTTTATGGAAGTTTTAATTATCTTTTCAAGTAATTGTAAAGTAATTTTCTTATTTATGTTTGACATTTGCTTCTAAGAAAATGATGTGAAGAAAGATGTTTCACTTTTGAAAATAAAATGTATCACCTGAATTAAGTTCACATTCCCAATTGTTATTTTAGAAAACCACCTGCTACTGTGCTTACTGATGTTAAGGACAAGACAGACCAACACGAACGTTAATCATTTTATGTTAATTTCCTGACTACACGTTGAATCACCACACTTTACTGACACCCAGCAGGTGATTTACTGCAGACGGCCAATGTTCTTGTTGGCCTGTCTTGTCCTTTACGGGTTCCGATTTGTGCAGTACACTGCATACCAAGCATGCATCATCAGACAGGTCAACTTGCAAAGATGTGGAAGAAATCTTCCAATAAAGAATTAATAACTAAACAGTCAGGGCATTTTTTTAGGTTGAGATGCCAGATGCTTTATTCAAAAGCATACTTTGCCATTCATCTGTATGGATGTTTTTCATCATCTGTTGCAAAGGTTTCCTCAGCAATCATAGATGTTTCAATCGGAGGATGACCTTGTACTATAATGTCTCTATATCATAAAGTTCCACATCAGCGCAGACCACAAATTCACTTCCTGATTCACAGCCCAAAAATGTGTCACCTCTGTCCAAGTGGCTAAATAGCTTGAAAAACATCTATGTGACCCATGGCAGTGACCATCTGTCCAAGGAATAACATCGCCACCTTTTCTCTTGGTCACATTAGTTAGCAGTTTTCCATCTGTAACAGCTATTTTATCTATAACAGCTCTGGACATGCCTTAATAATGTTACAACTAGCGCAACCATGTTGAAAAAAATATGTTTTCATCAGATTGCAGTTTAAATAGTTCCACAGTGGAAGCCAAAGCCAGGTACAGAGGCACTACTAATTTAAACACGTACCAACTTCTCCTGAAAACCTTCACATGACTCAAGGGTGTTAGTTTCTTATTAACGCAATCCAAACAGTATACACACTCAATACCAAGGCAGCTACCTCAATATCACTCTTTATTACAGAAAGAATTCAAGCCGAAAAACTGTAGAAAAAACACAAAATGGCTGCCTTTTATGTAAAGCAACAATAATGCAACCCATTCAAATATGCTTTATTGCAGAAATAGCAGAATAATACTAAAGATATGTATTTTCATAAACAAACTAATTATAGATACAAAATTAAAAGGTTATACAAACAGTGCCATATACACAAAATTATATTCAATTTCTTTGAACTCAATATCTTTTTTTAAGATCTTCCACAAAAATTCAGGGCACAAATATAAATGCATTGTTTTAACCTAACCACAGAAGTTAAACATCAAAAAGTTACATCTTTCAAATCTGAATATCAATATCTGTGGTTATTGCGGTCTCCTCAATCAATGTACAAATTATAAAAACATTTAATCTTATTTTAAAATCCTCTTTTCCAGACGTACTGTAATTAACAAGCCATCACAACCACAGCAACCGAAAAACATCGGACTGTTATAAAGGAACTATTTTCCAAATTCCACTTTTTCCCCTAGGGCAAGTCTTGCTTTCAGGTTCTTACATTTTTAAAACCTTTATTGGCTCTTGGTTGTAAATCATTAAAAATATCTAAGTAAAAAAAGTTGTTAATCTGCAACGATTTATTGTGCTTCATTTTAACAGAACATTTGTCAATTGTCTCAGGATGCATATGCTAAGACCATGCTATCAATTCATACGATTACTTGTGTAATTATCATACAAACTATTTCAGACTTGATCATACTGGTATTGAGCCGTCACAGAGCATTGATACAATACCCATGTCTTTGGTCATTCAAATTAATTATTGTGTATGTATTACTATACAAGTTGCTGTTGTATTTTTGTACCAAATTAATTATTTAAAAAAAAATACGACAAAATCCATACCACACCCAGAAGGTAAACAAAACTCCTTTCCCAATAAAGTACATATTTTCCTTATTCTTTACACAATAATCCATTCATGATGATCTGTAATTTAATGTGTGATATCTAAAATTAAACAAGAAATAAAGATGATTTATTTTCTCACAATCTACAAAAAGTGTCAGTTAAAATACTGCACGTGTTTCCAGTTCTTATCCCCTTGCTAATCTCATCTTTGGTTTTGTTTACTTGTATAATCTACATGAAATATCACTAAGGCAATGACAAAATCTGAATAAAGAAGAATTAATATGAATAGTCAATATGAAAACCATAATTTTATGGTACAAAACAGATTATAGCTGAAATGTTAATGGGACGCAGAGGATCTAAAATAAAGATTCATATAACAGTAATTAATCAATGTAATTTGACTAATGTTAATAATGAACAGAATTGCAAAGTGCATATCAATAAACATGATGCCTGAGGCCACTAATATTATATTCATATATCATATTCATAATCATTACGCATCAATCAACACAAATTCACAATTTAAGCAAAAGCACTTAACTGATCTTGAATTGTACAGTACAGCAATTCCTAAATCAAAAGAGTTTTAATAGGTAAGGACGAGTCAAGGGGGGTTATCTGAAATAGATTTACGCAGTACTAACGATGTCAAAAGCCAAGTAACCATTGTAAGGAGCTGATGACGAGGCAAATAGCAATTAATTGCACACATTCACTTTCACACCTTTACACCAACACACATGGCCACTGGAAAATATAACATGAAGGAGAACTACCAACAGCAATAGATACATTCAAAATCTTTCTTGTGTAGACAGAGTTGTATTTGATATTTTACGATGCTGTGAGCATAAAGTATAATCTCAGAGGCTCAAAACAGAGCACAGGAGTCCGAGTGAGACACATTTAAATGTGGCTATGGCTCTGCTCATGGCTCCAAAGACTAAAGGCAGTCTTGAATGTCCTGTGGCAGAGCTTACACATGTACTGCCTCTTAAACGTGAGGGCAGAGAGAGTGGGAGCATGGTAAAAAAAGGTTTCTGATTCCTGAGGGGTGAGAGGATTATCCACACTATCCGTCTTGGGTAGGGGGCTGCTATATGATCTGTCCATCTCCGGCCTCTTGGTCCTGGGCATTGACGACGAGCTTACAGGTTTCTCCTCCTCCTTAGCTACCACAGATTTAGCTACCACTGGCTCTTCCTTCATTGGTTTAGGTGGAGAAACTTGTGGGGCAGGACGTCCAGTTGCTTGTGTGACCGCCGGTGGTGGTGAGGGGAGAGGGAGACGAAGGGCGCCTATCATCGACCTCTCTCACTCCAGGTTCGTCGGAGGTGGACATGTGGGACTGGAAGTGGCTCCAAAGACGAAAGTTGGTCCTGAATGCCTTATTGCAGATGTGACAGATGAAGGGTTTGATGTGGCACAGCAGCTCCTGGTGACGCTCCAGGTCTTTGTGGCCACCGAAGAGCTTGCCACATTTTTCACATGGCCAAACACCTGGCTCCTCGGGCTCGATGGAGGCCCCAGACGTCATGTCCTCCCTCTCGCTCACAGCCTCCTCAATGGGCTCCTCCTTCACTGTCAGCTCGCCGTGATGGTCGTTCTTATGCTGGCTAACACTCAAGTCCTCGGGCACGAATGATGAAGAATCCTCTGAGTCGAACATAGGCGGACCTGAAGAGTCACTGTAGATGATGTCCTCTCTGGAGCTCCCCGCTCCCACAGACTCCTGGGTATGGAGCGGCCTTCCGAGGTGGTCAGATACTTCTCCATTGATCTCCTCCTGATGGCTCAGCTGCTCCTTAACAGTCATAATGTTGTGGTTATGAACCTCCACCTGGTGTCTCCATATGCTAAAGGAGGACTTGAAGGTCCGCATGCACTCCAGGCAGGTCAGTTTCTTGTACTTGCAGTGTGCTTCATGCTCTTTTTTAACGGCTGGGCTGGAGAATCGGAGGCCACAGTACGGGCACACGGTTGCGTGTCGACAGCCCCTCTCGTGGTCTCCCTGCTCAAAGTGAGAGGACAGCTTCTCATTGCAGAGCCTGCAGGAGTAAACCTCTGTGTCTGTGTTCTCTCTCTGACCGGGCTGGTCCTGGTCCTTTTGGCAGAGATTGCTCTCTCTCTCAGTCTCTTGTTTGGCTCTCTCCGCAGGGTGTGTCTTCAAATGCTGCTTGAACTGAGACAGAAACAAAAACGTTTTCCCACAGTAAGGGCATATCAAATTTGACCTGGACCTCAGGCCACCTTTTTTGGCAAATACCTGAGACTGCGAACCCTGCTTATTCCTCCTCAGCTTCATGAGCAAGGCTTTCTTTATTTCTCTCTCTCGCACAATATCAATCAGCTTCCTCTGAAACTTCTCATCCAGCTGGAACGAGCTGGAGGATGAAGCAGGGTTTTGTACCACTCCATGCTGGGTTTGGCAGTGGGTCCAGACTTTGAAGTTGGTGTGGAAGCGTTTGTGGCAGATGTCACAAGCATATGGCTTATCTGGGTTGTGATACATGTTAACATGGCGGTGCAGTCCAGCTTTGGATCTGAACACTTTCAAACAGTTCCAGCATTTAAACATCTTGCTCTGCCTGGGCTCATCAGTCCAGTCTCCATCATTGTCGTCCATGTTGGAGTTGTGAGGTACAGATTCTGACAAGTTATTGTCATCTTCACATGGTAAATCATGTTTGTTCACTCCTTTGGACTTTTTGAATGGGTACCTTCTGTTGTCTCTTCTCACCTTTCTCTTTCCAGGGAGATTATAAAATGGCTTAGTAGGGCCTTGGTCAAAATTTATTTCAATGTCTTTTAGGTTTACTGGTAGAGAATCCCCTACTGTGATTCTAATGATCTCCGAGGGGTCAGACAGTGGGCTGCTAGGCTCTGTCTTCACATGGAACACCTCTCCCTGAGTTTCTTCTTCATCATCATACCTACTGTGGTGCCTTGACCTGAGAAGAAGTGGCGGGACCACTTTCACACTGTGTTTGTGCTCACTCTGAGTCCCTTCCTCTGTCTTTGCCACCATCTTAACAACAGACTGTTCTTGGCCTTGCAGCTTATTGAGCTCCAGTGTTGGGGAGAAGACTGGGACGGGACTGTCCATGGATAATGACCTGCGCAGCAGGCTTTTTATGAGTGGGCCACTCCTGTCAATGGTCTGGCTAGGCTCCCCTGCCGGGCCCTGAAATGTTGATTTGGATCTGTAGAGCCTCTGCTCCTCCTCCTCTTCTTTAGTGCTTAGATCAGACTCAGTCTGTAACATGACTGTTGGAGATTCACTAAAGGAGACTGAGGAGGTGAGCTGGGGCCTTACTGATGACCCTGTGCTTGATGATTTCTTCCCCTTTAAGATGGAGGCATATGAACTGATGGGCTTGCTATCAGAACCCTCACTAGTTGCTTCAGCTGATTTTCTGGGATTGGATGCAGTGTTCCTGGCTGATTCGTTTGGTTTCCTGTGTCCTGAGGGCTCTCCTTGATAATTTGAACTGTAGCGACTGGGGCCAGGAGAATCACCACCTCGGTTCTGGCGCATAATGACACTCCTCGGCTGGCTGTCGTTGTCATCTTCCTCTGAGAAGGACAACCTTTTTCTGGAGACGCAGTAGGACACATGCGGCCTTGTTGACATGATGTTGGTTAGAAAGAGGATTCCTAGACTGTAGCCCATCTCCTGGATGGCTGCCAGGCTGCCTCTGTCCACGAAGAGGGAGGATGAGTACATGTAATTCAGCACTACCTCAAAGGCCTCAGGCTCACAGAAGTCCAACTGTATCACTTTGTGGGTGTCAGACAGTCTCCGTGTGAACAGGGATTGGAAATACTCACTGCTGGCGGCAAGCACACTCCTGTGGGCCTGGTACCTCTGATCCCCCACAACCAAGACTGTGTCACAGAGCTGCCCCTTCAGACGCTGCTCATTGAGCATCCCCAGCACCGAGAGGCCATGGGAGGGATTACTATAGTGCACCAGACTCTCCATTCTGACTGAAAGGCAAGAACAAAAATGAGAGGATTTTAATTTCAAGACCCATAGTTTTACTAACATTTTTCAGTAAAATAAATGAAGGAAGGAGTTACCTGAACATTTAGGAAATACATAAAATCAAACAAACCATGTGTCAAATAAATCTACCTAAAGAAATAAATAACAGCAGAAAAGTTGCAAAAGGTATAAGAATCTAATAACATTATGCCAAATTTTTATATGACATACAGGTGTGACAATGTTTCAGAAACTTCTCCAAGTTTGTGGCAAATTTGCTGAAAACTAAATTGTGTTCCACAAAATGTTGCCAGTAGTTTGCAAATGTTTGCACCTAATGGTGAATCTGCGGCAAATCTTTGGCAGCAATAATATTTATTGGCACAAGTGGCAAAGAGTTTGCCAGAGATTTTTTTCCGGCAGACAATTCTCTCAAGATTAAATTTGAATCTGTGGCATAACCTGTTGCAAAAAGTTCCAAGACTAGTAACCGTTGATTACCAATCAGGGGGATTAGAAACATCTGTTGAAAAATGGAAACCAAGCTATCTAGCTAGCTACCAAAGTTGTCCTGTGAGTGTCTAACTTATTAATTAAACTTCCTAGTTAATAAACTTCAACATTTTATTTGGTAAATGACACCTAGTTAGCAATGTCGTGTTTTATGGGATAGACTGAAACACATTTTGTTGATACCAGTTTCAATCTGTCAGTGCCACTGACCGGCTAGTGCTTAGCTAGCTAACGTTAGCTATCATATTTGTGCACAATTAATGTGATAGGTAGCTAAGCTAGCTAACTAATGATTTGCCTAAATATTTATTTTTGGGGGTGAATACGTTGATGTCTTAATACCAGTATGCATGCCAATAGGCTAGTGTCACAGTTCAGTAGCATTTTAGCTAGCACAACAGCTAAGGTAGCAACAATATGAGTTTATTTGACAATAATGCAACATTTTATTTTGCAGATGGATACGCTTCCCCTACCAGTGGTTTTGAAAGAGCCAGGGAGGAGGATGCATCAACACCCTGGAAATATGTTTGTGGTGCAATCACTCATAACACTTTTTTTGAGTGATAAATTAGTATTGTCTTCAAGATTGATAATGTAAGCAAATGCATGTATTCTCAAATGTAGCCCATACATTCATACTTGGTAACAATCAGATCTTTCATTGCTTAAAACAAGTAGAAGCTAACTCATCTTGATCATGTTGTTCCTTCTCTTGTTCTAGAAACAATCAGTTACAAGGCAAAAATACAGATTGAGGCCTTCAATCAAACTGAGGACAGAGAAATATTTGTGCACCAGACAGGCCAAGGCTTCTTGAATGCACGGCTTTGAGATGTAAGTTACACTTTACAAAATGCTGGGTTGTTTGGATGACCCAATTGCTGGGTTGCAGGCATTGGGTCAATAGTTGGGTTGTTTTCTGTAAAAACAGCAAGGTTGGGTCGTTAGTACTGGGTTATTAAGGTTGGGTTATGTCAGTGCTGATTTGAGCATGTAAATCTTGGTGGGGCAAACTCAACCATTTTTTTTAGATGCAAAGCCCCTTCCCAACGCAACTCTAAAAAATACATTGTGGATATTTGACCCAGCTAGTGGAATAAGTCCACCATAATGTGAGCAAGTGTCAAGACGTGGCAACTAACAAGTCTTCTAGTGCGACTTAGTGACTGACTGACTGGAAAATGGATAATGTTATTTAGACAAACTAAGGATGTTTTGAAAGACTGAAAACTGTGAAAATGGTAAGTAACAAACGTTACAAATTATGAATTTGATGGTTAAATTTGATTCAGGTTAAATAAGTTGTCCTATCATAATTAGATAGCTAACTAATGTTAGCTTGAGCATTAGCGAACGACCGTTAGCTAGCTAGCTATTTTCTCTGCTAATATCTCTGGCTGTGGTAAGGTTTACTAGCTAGCTAACGTTAGCCTCGCGACCATGCTCGAGACGCTAGCTTACTGGAGAGTTGTCGCAGAATATAGCTAAATGTGCGTTCGTTGAATCAGATTGTTCATTCATCACAAGACCCTCTGAAAATTCCAACAACCTTAATGATGAATGATTGTTTGTTTTGTGTTTTCTGATTGTTTCAGTGCATGCATTCAACAAGCTTTGGACGAAGGACTTCCACAAGGCCCCGCCATCTCCAAAGTCAATAGTCCTGAACAGGGTATGATTTAGCTTTGTTTTAATTATTTACATTTTGTTAATGATCTTTTAAACTTCCATTGGTTGAAATCTATTGCTCAGTTATCACTTGGCTCATGTAAATAATTCTGTAGTTGCCCCTTTAAACATCCTAAGGTCAACATCCCCACCCATAGTGTTCACATTTCTCTCATGTATGTGTTGTAGCTACATAAAAATACAAAATAAACAATTTATTTGGGAAATACCATGCTGATGATTTCAAGTTGTATTGGATTTATTTGTATCTGTTAAGACATTTAATACATGTTTAGTATATTTACTACATGTAATGTTTTTGTTTTTTCCCCTGCAGCAATCAGAAAGTTCGCCACAAGTTTCCAGAATTGATCGCCAGAAGTTCACAAGTTGGCGCAAATTTACTGCAACAGTCTGCCACAAAACCAATATGTGAAAATATGAGTTTGCTGCAAATCTGTGACAAATTGGCCAAAGATTTGACACACTGTTTGTCAGAAGCCTGTTTTTTTTTTTCGGTAAGAGGTATTTTGCTATGCAGTCTGTGCCAACAATTTATTAGTGAACATTTGCTAGTTATTAAATCCTTAATTTTCAATTTTAGAATACCAAAACAAGTATTCTGTAAATCATGAAGAGTACTGCATTAGACTATCCAACCTTTTTTAGATCAGCAACTGGTAGGAGGCTACTGTATCTATATGTGCTATGAGCGCAAATGACATGACGCATGCGCATTTATAGGTTATATTTCGATTACATCATGTCTTTAATCAGAAGACATGGCGGGGGGGCATATTTAGAAGGAACGCAGATAGCTTTCATTCCGTTGCACACAGAACTGTGGACACCGCTATCAATTCCACATGATTACACAAACATGTCTGGTACATTCCATACCAGAAAAGTTTAGAACGCTGCGCCCATAGAATGTGTCTGATGAGAAGTCAGGGGAGCAAGCATTAGATAATCCGCGAGACGTGGCTAAAATTCCTGATGACACACAAATTCAGACGAAACTGGGTTTAGAACTCTGCAAAGTATCCTCTCCGTAATGGATTAAATAGGTTAATTAAATTTAAAACAATGACGCGGTGCATGGTCTGTTTGTTACCGTTGCTGGTGGTGAAATCACGTAATCACTTTGCGTTAATGTTTCCGAAAGAGAAACGTCAAAGAAACAGAATAAAAACACAGGGCTCGAGAAACGAGTGTGTGGTCGCTGTGTGTGCGCACACACCCACTACTGTATTTTCTCCCTGGTTAGTTAAAGCGCAGACGCAGCATCTACAGGAGCAGACACAGAGCAGTTGCTCGTGGGGTTTAGAAAAGACGAAGAAACCACCTCAGAGTTACGTCAGGGAAAAAAAGCTTTTCTCCAAACAAGAGTCCAATGTAAAGCACTAGCGCAAGACAATCTCAACCAAAGTAGTTTTGTGGCTTTCTAAACTTACCCCTATGTATTCGTTCTGTTTCCACGCAGCACACTAAAGACTTTATATCAGAATTATGTTGAGTGTATGGTAGTCGTGATTCCATCCATCTTGAATTTGACGTCATCCCACTCCAGGGATGAGGTCATCGCAAAGAACGCTCGTCACGTGCGCTGTGAGCTGATAGGCTGCTTTATACCTTGTAGGCGGGAGTGTAGGATATGACAGGCAGATTTAACCATCTTAAAGTGACAGGCCATATTTTCGTTCTTTGACATATAAACATGCCCTTGGGAAGCAATACCAATTCACATTCAATAAAAAAAAACACTCATATTGTTATAATGTCAACATTGCTGTCTCAGTTGCAAAATATAAATATTCTGTTCTTTAATACCATAGATGGATACTGTTAAATTATGTGGAATTACATAATTAAATGCAGAATGTATTTTTCTCTTATTATTGTTTATGTTATTTTTATGTTGTATCTAAATGATAATCAAAGCACAGGGTAATATCTGCATTTGACATTGGTAGATGAATGCGTTTCTCTGTAACCAGATCCACTGTCCCACTGAAACTAATTAAAGACGTGATTAAAAATGTCATTATGGCACCTCTGCTCTCTCTCATTACAGATACCCAGAGGACGCCTATTGCTCTGTTTATTCGACCACACCTTCGAAAGTCTTCATGTAGTACCGTACCTCACAAGCGGATAATCCAAGGAAGGTCTGGCACTGCCTCATTTTGACATGTATGTACAATCTGTGTGTATATGCGAAGACTTAAAGGTATGTAAATAAACTGGATAGAACAATCTGCAACTGAGTGGGGGACACTACGATTGTGGTTCTGCAGTTAGGGCCAGTCCCATAATCTGTGGAACTAAGTGATGTGATGACACCTGTTAATGGTTGTTGTGTCACTCAGGTTGAGCCACCCCTCTTCTCTGAGAGCACCCTCCCTCCAGCACAGCCTGTATGAAAAGCAGAGTTTCTGGGTGAAATTGGATCTGCTATATTCCTGTGAAATTTGAGGTGCACAGTCGTGGGTGGGAATTTCCCAATGCTAGTGTGCAGACTCCTGTAGAGATCCACACACCCCAGAACACTTGCGTGATACAGGAATTTCCGGGATGGTAAAATCCCAATTATGCGTTAGTACATTTCTGGAAATTTCCGGATGGTGTACATCACGTAAATTCTCAACTGACACAGGCGCGTGCCTCTCCACCTCATGTGTTGAAAGAGAAGCCCTGTGAAAAGAAGCCATATCTCTGTGTCTACTTATTTATCCTGTTTTCAGGTTTGTAACAATTATAAGCATGTTCTAGAGTTTTTTTTTCTGTTTATTTTGATGTATAATTTAAGTGTTTTCACCAAGTGAAAAACAAGCTAGCTAACTTTTTCTATAAGTCAGTCAGTAAGTGGTGTCTCAGATTATTTTTTTATTTCTGTTGGAACGTTTGTACATATGAACAACACTAATGATATGTACAGTTGAAGTCGGAAGTTTACATACACTTAGGTTGGAGTCATTAAAACTCGTTTTTCAACCACTCCATACATTTCTTGTTAACAAACTATAGTTTTGGCAAGTCGGTTAGGACATCTACTTTGTGCATGACACAAGTAATTTTTCCAACAATTGTTTACAGACAGATTATTTCACTTATAATTCACTGTATCACAATTCCAGTGGGTCAAAAGTTTACATACACTAAGGTGACTGTGCCTTTAAAACCACTTAGGGATAACTGGGGCGCTAGTGCCCCAATCCCGACACTACCCGGTGAAATGTAAGGTGCCAAATTCAAAATCCCAAAGTTGAATTATTAAACATTCATCAATATACAAGTGTTGCATAGTCATCAAAAGCTCTGATTCTTGGCAATATCACAGCGTTGTCAGATTTCAAAAAGGCTTTTCGGCGAAGCACAACATTTGATTGTTTGAGGATAGCACCTCTCATATTTATGCATTAGCATAAATTCATATCCAGCACGGGTCACACAAAACCCATATAAGAGCTAAAATAAGTCACTTACCTTTCGAAAAACTTCTGCTGAGTGTCCAAACAAGAGAATCCATGGTTCTTTTGTTAGAAAAAGTCATTTATTATATCCATAAATCTTCGTTTTGGTTGGCGCATTATGTTTAGAAAATCCACCGTCGAGTCGCCCGTTGTACAGTGAAGAAAAATCTTTCAAATTATACCTATCAACTTTGCCCAAACAAATCAAACATCATTTATAATGCATCCTTAGGTATCCTTTTATGAATATTAATGATTATATTTTACACGGATTATATCCTAAACGATATAAAAGGAAAATAAAGAGGGGCGCGCTCACGGTCTCACACCCAGGAAAAGTTATTGACATCCGTGGTCCCTTCACTATTTCTTCTTCCTTTCGGTTCTGTTCAATGATAAAGCCTTCAAACACTGTCTAAAGACTGTTGACATCTGGGGCGGCAGGTAGCCTAGTGGGGGCGGCAGGTAGCCTAGTGGTTAGAGCGTTGGACTTGTAACCGGAGGGTTGCAAGTTCGAATCCCCGAGCTGACAAGGTAAAAATCTGTCGTTCTGCCCCTGAACAAGGCAGTTAACCCACTGTTCCCGGCGCCAAGGCGTGGATGTCGATTAAGGCAGCCCCGCACCTCTCTGATTCAGAAAGGTTGGGTTAAATGCGGAAGACACATTTCGGTTGAAGGCATTCGGTTGTACAACTGACTAATAATGGTGACTTTGACTTTTGACTTTGATCTAGTGGAAGCCATAGGTACTGCAATCTGGGAGCTATTTTACATGGATTTCAATAGGAAGCCTATCAAACTGAGGAAATGTCACAAAAAAAAAGATTCTGGACAGAAATTACTCGTGTTTTTGCCTGCTATATCAGTTGTGTTATACTCACAGACATTATTGTAACAGTTGTAGAAACTTCAGAGTGTTTCCTATCCAATAGTACTAATTATATGCATATCCTAGTTTCTGGGCCTGAGTGGCAGGCATTTTACTTTGGACACGCCAGACTCTCCAAAACCGTCACCACTGCTGATGATGCCTAAAGAGAAAAGCTTGGAACATTCCATAAAATGATGTCATGGCTTTAGAAGCTTCTGATAGGCTAATTGACATAATTTGAGTCAATTGGAGGTGTACCTGTGGATGTATTTCAAGGCCTACCTTCAAACTCAGTGCCTCTTTCCTTGACATCATGGGAAAATCTAAAGAAAGCAGCCCAATAAATTGTAGACCTCCACAAGTTTGGTTCATCCTTGGGAGCAATTTCCAAATGCCTGAAGGTACCACGTTCATCTGTACAAACAATAGTACGCAAGTATAAACACCATGGGACCACGCAGACGTCATACCGCTCTGGAAGGAGACGCGTTCTGTCTCCTAGAGATGAACGTACTTTGGTGCGAAAAGTGCAAATCAATCCCAGAACAACAGCAAAGGACCTTGTGAAGATGCTGGAGGAAACAGGTACAAAAGTATCTATGTCCACAGAATAGATGGCATCATGAGGCAGGAAGATTATGTGGATATATTGAAGCAACATCTCAAGGCATCAGTCAGGAAGTTAAAGCTTGGTCTCAAATGGGTCTTCCAAATGAACAATGACCCCAAGCATACTTCCAAAGTTGTGGCAAAATGGCTTAAGGACAACAAAGTCAAGGTATTGGAGTGGCCATCACAAAGCCCTGACCTCAATCCTATAGAAAATGTGTGGGCAGAACTGAAAAAGTGTCTGTCAGGAGGAATGGGCCAAAATTCATCCAACTTATTGTGGGAAGCTTGTGGAAGGCTACCCGACACGTTTGACCCAAGTTAATAAATTTAAAGGCAATGCTACCAAATACTAATTGAGTGTATGTCAACTTCTGACCCACTGGGAATGTGATTAAATACATAAAAGCTGAAATAAATAATTCTCTCTACTATTATTCTGACATTTCACATTCTTAAAATTAAGTGGTGATCCTAACTGACCTAAAACAGGGAATTTTTGCTAGGATTAAATGTCAGGAATTGTGAAAAACTGAGTTTAAATGTATTTGGCTAAGATGTATGTAAACTTCCGACTTCAACTGTATGTTAGATATACATTTCATCAAAGTAAACTTCCAACGGTTGCATGCTAACCGCTAATGTTAGCTACCTCAGTGCTTGGCTTGCTACATTTAATACATAGGCCTCTTCTATAATTTGTTTGTACTGTTCTACAAACTGTTGTTTCCCATAAAATGCATGGGTGTATATTTAGTTGTTTTGCACTCCACCATCTTTAGTGATAAACTAGCTAAAACTAGCTAGGTAACTAGCTAGCTAACTAACAAGGTTTAACCCTGGTGTGTCATACATGCACGCCTAGTAAGACATACATTTTTAGCTAGTGAAGTAGATTATTCTAGAGATTGTTGAATTGAGTTGTAACATTTACACAAATGTAACATGTTTGCATTCTCTCTGACACAGATTTACCTACCAGTACAATGTGTCTGTGTAATGTCAAAGAGCACAAACACATCCCCAAATGTTAATGTTGTACAAAATGGTCTTTGTTCATTCAAATACTGAAAAAGGGTGATACTTTCAAAGGAATGCTTAATGCTCTTTTTACAAGCGATAGCAAAGCTCGGTCACCTGGCCACCAAAACATCAAATTAACCTTGTGCTTATATCCATTGCAGGTTCTTGTGCCACCTATTACGAGACTGTGAGGCAGGCGTATCTCTCAGGTTTACCTGAGAACATAGGGGACACAATCTTGGAGAACCATACAAAGAAGTATTTTTTGGAAAAGTAGTTTCTGTGTAACACTAGGTTTATTACTCCTGGTCCTTGGAATAAAAAGTGCATATATGGCCCTATTACATCTTTCAAGTTAAATATTTGAGTCTAGAAAAGTAGAAGGAAAACAGACATTGAATTCCACCCACCTGGTCTAGAGTGGCTGCTATAGCCCTCGTAGTTCCGTTAATCACTGATTGCTGTACTTTGTTGGAACACTAATTGTTTCTGCGGTGTCAGAGGAAGACCCTAAAAATTGTCAACGACTCCAGCCACCCTAGTCATAGACTATTCTCTCTACTACTGCATGGCAAGCGGTACCAGAGTGCCTAGTCTTGGTCCAAGAGGCTTCTAAACAGCTTCTACCCCCCAAGCCATAAGACTCCTGAACAGCTAATCAAATGGCTACCCAGACTATTTGCATTGCCCCCATCCCCCCTCCTCTTCTAAGCTGCTGCTACTCTCTGTTATTATCTATGCATAGTCACTTTAATAACTCTACCTACATGTACAGTACATATTACTTCAATTACCTCGACTACCCGGTGCCCCCGCACATTGACTCTGTACCGGTACCCCTTGTATGTACCCCCACTATTGTTATTTACTGCTGTTCTTTAATTATTTGTTATTCTTATCTCTTACTTTTTTTTTAGGTATTCTCTTAAAACTGCATTGTTGGTTAAGGGCTTGTAAGTAAGCATTTCACTGTAAGGTCTAAAACTGTTGTATTCGGCGCATGTGACAAATACATTTTGATTGGATTTGATCAGAACTGTGTTGACTGTTTTACTGAAAATAACAGTAATCATGAGCTTGGTACACATTTTGGCAAACATTCTGTTTCCTACTCTAGTCCACATGCCTGTAGCTCTGTGCACTGACAGTATCACATGCAAAACGTATATATCTCGTTTGATTATAATGACCTTTGGGTCGGTGTTAGGGGGTGATACATTGAGTGCATGTAGCCAAAGGCATGTGGAGCCCCTTTCAACCAAGTGGATGAAATTCAACTATTGTTATCACAATAGTCCAATAATAACAATAATCTCAGTAATTTCACAAGATATCAAAAACTGTTTGGGGGAACTACAATGAAGGTAGGTGATATATGTCAATGGTTGGAATTCCCCTTCACTAACTCTCAATCTGGGGTTAGTGGGGTGATATATATGAATTATATGAACATGAATGACTTGAGACTGATGCATTTGTTTACTGTGTTCTATTGGTTCTATATGCATGGTCGAGAGTGCTTGCAGAGGATGAGAGAGACATTTGGAGAAGAGTTAATGTGGACTTGATGAACGATGAGGAGGATGGCCTGCAAAACAGAAAACCAGTGTGGTTCGTCAAGCCCACTTACTTGCGGAGTGAGGTGCTCACTGCCCTTAGTGGAGAACTACAGAGCTGCTTGGAGAGGGACCAGAGCTACTTGACGAGCCACAGCACATGGATCATGTCTGGGGAGTTTCCATTAAGGCAACCTACAGTGCATTCGGGAAGTATTCAGACCCCTTCCACTTTTCCACATTTTGTTACGTAACAGCCTTATTCTAAAATCTAATTAAATGTTTTCCTCGTCAGTCTACACACAATACCCCATTAAGACAAAGTGAAAACAGGATTTTGGAAATTTTAGCACATTTCTTACAAATAAAACAACTTTACATAAGTATTCAGACCCTTTGCTATGAGACTTGAAATTGAGCTCAGGTGCATCCTGTTTCCAATGATCATCCTTGTGATGTTTCTACAACTTGATTGGAGTCCACCTGTGGTAAATTCAATTGATTGGACATGATTTGGAAAGGCACACACCAGTCTATATAAGGTCCCACAGTTGACAGTCCATGTGAGAGCAAAAAACCAAGCCATGAGGTTGAAGGAATCGTTCGTAGAGCTCCGAGATAGGATTGTGTCGAGGCACAGATCTGGCGAAGGATACCAAAAACTTTCTGCAGCATTGAAGGTCCCCAAGAACACAGTGACCTCCAAAACTCTTCCCAGAGCTGGCCACCCGGTCAAAGTGAGTAATCGGGAGAGAAGAGCCTTGGTCAGGGGAGGTGACCAAGAACCCGATGGTCACTCTGACAGAGCTCCAGAGTTTCTCTGTAGCGATGGGAGGACCTTCCAGAAGGGCAACCATCTCTGCAGCAATCCACCAATCAGGCCTTTATGGTAGAGTGGCCAGACGGAAGCCACTCCTCAGTAAAATGCACATGACAACCCGTTTGGAGTTTCCCAAAAGGAACCTAAAGGACTCTCAGACTATGAGAAGCAAGATTCTCTGGTCTGATGAAACCAAGATTGAACTCTTTGGCTTGAATGCCAAGCGTCATGTCTGGAGGAAACCCGGCACCATCCCTACGGTGAAGTATGGTGGTAGCAGCATCTGCTATGGGGATATTTTTCAGCGGCAGGGACTGGGAGATTAGTCAGGATGAAGGGAAAGATGAACGGAGCAAAGTACAGAGAGATCCTTGATGAAAACCTTTTCTAGCGCGCTCAGGACCTCAGACTGGGGCAAAGGTTCACCTTCCAACAGGACAACCACCCTAAGCACACAGCCAAGACAACACAAGTCACTGAATGTCTTTTTGTAGCCCAGCCAGAGCCCAGACTTGAATCCGATCTAACGTCTCTGGAGAGTCCTGAAAATAGCGACTCTCCCCATCTAACCTGAGCTTGAGAGGATCTGCAGAGAAGAATGGGAGAAACTCCCCAGATACTGGTGTGCCAAGCTTGTAGTGTCATTCCCAAGAAGACTCAAGACTTTAATCGATGCCAAAGGTGCTTCAACAAAGTATTGAGTAAAGGGTCTGAATGCTTATGGAAATGTGATATTTCAGTTTTTATGGGGTATTGTGTATAGATTGATTAGGAAATATTTGTTTTAAATCCATTTTAGAATAAGGCTGTAACGTAACGCAATGTGGAAAAAGTCAAGGGGTCTGAATACTTTCCGAATGCACTGTATATCCCACGGACCAATCAACCCTCAACACTTTAGCACCCCCAATGGAGGCTCTCCATGGGCCAAGCTGGATGACTCCTGTCAGTGCTGTGCTTGATCCTTTTGAAAACACTTTTGTTGATCTTTGAATTTTGAATAGGCTCGTTCGTATTCCTCCATATGAGGTATACCCCCAACCCCTCTTTAGCTCATGTAAGCAAGTAAGCACCACATTCGAAAATCAATGATTAATGAAAGTGTTTTCAAAATAATCGAGCTGAATACTGGCAGAAGTCATCCAGCTTGGCCCAGGGCTAGCCTCCATGGAGGTTACTTTAGTTTCAGGCTCTGATTAGCCTAAATGCAGATGCTATTACCCACTTTCTCCTGCTCTACTGCAATTATTTGTCATCCTTCAACAAGTGTATTGGTGAGTTTTATTCAAGGAACAAGACTTGTTTTAGTATAGCGATGTCGTGAGGTGCTGGAAAAACCTTGATAGTGATGCTTTAATATTTATTTCAGAAAAGGTGTAGGAACCTTGATTTGTGATATTAATAATTATACAAATAATTAAGTCATTTATTAATTAATTCATTCCTATTTCACTGTAAGTCATTCATTTAATAATTCATTGTGTTTTTATTATACACTTGACAGCTACTAAGGCAAGCTAGCAATGACAAGCATTAGCATTCAGTGGGGCGAATAAATATGTGCAACCTTGAGCGAATGCACAACCATTTACTGACATTTATGGGAGAGATGTGGGTGGACGTGGAAGGAGATGTATTGCAACTGACGTCAAAGGCGTGCACTGGAATTTCAAGATGTGTCCTGGTATGTGGGTGGACGTGTGGTAGTTTCTGGGTATTTTAATGAACTATTTCCGGACATACTGTATACACGTCCGTGCATGTCTACGCACAAAAGTGGTCCGTTATCTGAGATTTATGGGACGTGTGCAGGGCCAAACACTGCTGGACAAGTGCCCGCAAATTTCCAGAAACTATACCTTTTTGGACTTGTGCACTGGAGCGTACGACCTGTAAACATGCAGTGATATGCCCCAGTGCCTCAGAGTATCAGTCATATTACTGATGCTAGGTTTAATTGCTTAATATGTTTAATAGTTCATTTTCACACCACATTAGAATTATGAATGTGTTGTGATGAGTGAACCTTTTAAATTCCAGAGGATATACAGATCTTTTTATGGAAGGGTGGAACATGTATTTTTTATTAAAGTCTTTGAGGGGAAAAATGACACAATTTCTAAAGTAACTACTTTCCCTAGAGAGCTTAGTTAGCATTATAACCAGCAGAATATATAAACATTTCATGAATAGTCTGTTGCCCTAGGCAAGACTAGTGAAACAATAGGTAGCACACTGTTTTAGTGATTGCATTTTTACATCACCTCTCCTGATTCTCCAGCCTGCCTGCCTGCCGGAGGCTGTGGGTGAGGAGATGAGTGAGCGGATAAGAGCAAACACTGCCATGGTTACTTGAGTGGAAACCAAGTCATCTGGGACAGTCACTGCTGCTCTCTTTTTTCATAGCCACCATCTCTTCCCCTCTAGCATCACAAACATGTTGTTTGCCATGGCAGGTCATAACATATACTATATATACAAAAGTATGTGGACAACCCTTCAAATTAGTGGATTTGCACAGCCATGCAATCTCCATAGACAGACATTGGCAGTAAAATGGACTTACTGAAGAGCTCAGTGACTTTCAACAAGGCACGGTCATAGGATAACACCTTTCCAACAAGTCAGTTCGTCAAATTTCTGCCCTACAAGAGCTGCCCCGGTTAACTGTAAGTGCTGTTATTGTGAAGTGGAAACGTCTTGGAACAACAACGGCTCAGCCGCGAAGTTGGTAGGCCACACAAGCTCACAGAACGGGACCGCCAAGTGCTGAAGTGTGTAGCGTGTAAACATTGTCTGTCCTCGGTCTGTCCTCAGTTGCAACACTCACTACCGAGTTCCAACTTCATAAAATGGATTTCCGTGGCCGAGCAGCCACACACAAGCCTAAGATCACCATGCGCAATGCCAAGCATCAGCTGGAGTGGTGTAAAGCTCGCCACCACTGGACTCTGGAGCAGTGGAAACATGTTCTCTGGAGTAATGAATAAGGCTTCACCATCTGGCAGTCCGACTGACGAATTTGGGGTTGGCGGATGCCAGGAGAACACTACCTGCCCGAATGCATAATGCCAACTGTAAAGTTTGGCGGAGGAAGAATAATGGTCTGCGGCTGTTTTTCATGGTTCTGGCTAGGCCCCTTAGTTCCAGTGAAGGGAAATCTTGATTCTGTGCTTCCAACTTTGTGACAACAGGGGAAGGGGAAGGACCTTTCCTGTTTCAGCATGACAATGCCTCTGTGCACAAAGCGAGGTCCATCTAGAAATGGTTTGTCGAGATCAGTGTGGAAGAACTTGACTGTCCTGCAGAGGGCCCTGACCTCAACCCCATCGGACACCTTTGGGATGGATTGAAACGCTGACTTCGAGCCAGGCCTAATCGCCCAACATCAGTGCCCGACCTCACTAATGCTCTTGTGCGTGAATGGAAGCATGTCCCCGCAGCAATGTTCCAACTAGTAGAAAGCCTTCTCAGAAGAGTGGAGGCTGTTATAGCAGCAAAGGGGGACCAACTCCATATTAATGCCCATGATTTTGGAATGAGATGTTCGACGAGCAGGTGTCCACATACTTTTGGTCATGTAGTGTTTGTGCAAAGCCTTATGTTTGTCCTGGCCACGTATAACTGGTTGGGATGATAAGCACACACTCAACAGTTAGGAATGAACAGTTATTTTAAATACAGGAAACATACAGGAACATAGGAACAGACAAAGGGATCAATTTGATTCCAGAAATGTCATTTCAACCAAATGTGAATACACACTCTCCATATAGCTGTATGCACACTCCATCTAGATATTGCCATGCAGTATGTTACACTGGGGACTGTGGGAGCAAGGGTGGAGGAAATCAGGGGGTGTGGACGACGAGGGAAAAGAAACTCAGAACTGTTACCAAAGCTCATCTCTGAAAATGGTGGTGCAGCATGGTCCTTGAATACGTGGCGTATTTCATTTATTCAAGATGAGTTGGATGTTCTCTCTCAGTCTGGCCGTGGCTCTTCTGGACCTCTGTAGGGGACACAGCACTTTGTTTAAAGGTAGGACAATAAGTTATGACAATCAATAATATGATAATGTGTATGCTTTACTGTTTTTTGTACATGTTCCATGATATCTTTGTTAATGTTTTCTTTGTACAGGTTGAGACAGGTGGCATATATCTGCTAATCAGTTTTGATTCCGTTTCTAAAACCAGGTGCAAATGATAAAATGTCTTAAACTGTACGTACGTTTATAGTGTGGGCACTCCTTGGCCCTATATGAATGCTGGCTGGCTGTTGTTGAAATTAAAACCTTTTGTTATGTGTTCGTGTTCATATATACTGATATTTATGTAACATTGATCTGCAAATACTTATTTTCCAATATTATGTATTTGTAACTGTTGTTTGGAATTCCCTGCCCATTTGTCTTACATTCTGCAAACTTAAAGAACAGCATTGTCTCCATTAGATACTATATAACATAACTATTTCTTTATTTCAGGATATGACCTGTCTATGTCCAGCTACCACCTGTGTACTGGACATGAGAGCACAGTGGTGAGTAAAGTGTGGTCCTATAAGACCTCCTACAAGGACCGGAGGTCGTGTGGCGGATGGCTACCCTGGAAGACGTGTGCGGTCACTCTTTACAAAACAGCCTATTGGACTGAGTACATGAATGTCACCAAGGAGGTTATGAGGTGCTGTGACGGCTATGAACAAGTGGGCAGCTACTGTGCTTTACGTGAGTGTTCTAGCTTATATTTTAGGACTTGTTCATCATGAAAACAATGTATATTTAAGAGCACACAGAAGTATCTATGTGTAAAGAACATATTTAACAGTTTTCTAATTTTCGCAATTTACATCAGCACCCTGCCCTACAACAATCAGGATCTGTAGTCACGGAGACCACTTTTTATGAAGTATCTAACAAAGATCAATAGATGGGGCTGTCGACCAAGAATACAGCTCATAGTTTGCTATTTACAGTGCTCTTTGTAAACATTTGATATGAATTTCTCTCTCTCTCATTGATTAAGCTATGAACAGAAGTGGAGAGTTCACTGCCAAACCAGGCTCCTGCCCCGAGGGTGTAGTGGATGCACCCAGGAATACAGGGTGTGAATGGGACTCAGACTGCCCAGGGTGGCAAAAGTGCTGCCAGAGAGAGGGCCTCTCTTTTTGCACCCACCCTCAACATACAGGTGAGTACAGATCCCAGATCAACTTTATTGTTGAAGTGATTCAAGATATATGTTTAAATTGTATAATGACTACCATTGTGTAAACATCACGGCACAGAAAATTGAATTGCAAACCGTTACTCATTATTATTTCCCTCAGGCAATAGAGGCTGTTGCTTCAACGTCACTGTGACCGTGAAGACAGATTATCAGCAGCTGATATCCATGGACGGGGGAATCCTGAACCACACAAGGCTTTTGTACTCTGTGGTAGGCTACTGTATCTCTCCCTATGTTCTTCTCAATGACAGTCCATTATATAGTCCCTACATTTCTCACTGTGTGTGCCCAGTATAGGCCTTGACCATTCTGTATTGGCTTACAGGTGACCGGAGCCCTGGACTCCTCTGACGTCTCTGTATACTACATCAGCTCCTGGCCTATAGGGCCATTCAGAACCGCTTCATCTATGATGATTGGTTCCCCTGAAACTCTGTCCTTGTCCAACACAACCACAAAGCTGCACCTTCTTCTCAAACACATTGAAGAAGTCACCTCTGTGTCAGTTGAAGGTAAGAGGATATAGTACTGCACCGTGGGGTGTAAATACACAGGCTTTTGTGGGGTGTAACGTCCAGGGCCATAAAGATCTCTAGATAATGTAAGTGAGCACCATATATAGTATTTCTGGTTACATCTGTCTGTCGACTTTTTGGGGTTTTCTGGTGGCTATGATGATGTAGTCTGTGTTGGAGTTATACTTGTGTTACTGAGAACACTGTGCTGACTCAGTAACACCACGGTGTCCCACTCTGCTTCCATTTCCCCTTCACGCTCATCTGTGACATGTTTCCTCTGGATTGTTTCATTTTTCTGTCATTGACACACACTCACAAAAACACACGCATGAACACGCACGCGCACAAACATGCACGCACACACACACACATTCATTCAAGGGCATATATTATATATCCTGTAGATATACACAGTGTCTACATAAACTCAGCAAAGAAAGAAATGTCCCTTTTTCAGGACCCTGTCTTTCAAAGATAAGATTAGTAAAAATCCAAATTACTTCACAAATCTTCATTGTAAAGAGTTTTAACACTGTTTCCCATGCTTGTTCAAAGAACCATAAACAATTAATGAACATGCACCTGTGGAACAGTCGTTAAGACACTAACAGCTTACAGACGATAGGCAATTAAGGTCACAGTTATGAAAACGTAGGAAACTAAAGAGGCCTTTCTACTGACTCTGAAAAACACCAAAATAAAGATGTCAAGGGTCCCTGCTCATCTGCGTGAACGTGCCTTAGGCATGCTGCAAGGAGGCATGAGGACTGTGAGACGCCTAAGACAGCGCTACAGGGAGACAGGACGGACAGCTGATTGTCCTCGCATTGTAACGACACCTGCACAGGATCGGTACATCTGAACATCACACCTGCGGGTCAGGTACAGGATGGCAACAACAACTGCCCGAGTTACACCAGGGACGCACAATCCCTTCATCAGTGCTCAGACTGTCCACAATAAGCTGAGAGAGGCTGGACTGAGGGCTTGTAGGCCTGTTGTAAGGCAGGTCCTCACCAGACATCCCCGGCAACAACGTCGCCTATGGGCACAAACCCACCGTCGCTGGACCAGACAGGACTGACAAAAAGTGTTCTTCACTGACGAGTCGCGGTTTTGTCTCACCAGAGCTGATGGTCGGATTCGCCGAAGGAATGAGCGTTACACCGAGGCCTGTACTCTGGAGCGGGATTGATTTGGAGGTGGAGGGTCCGTCATGGTCTGGGGCGGTGTGTCACAGCATCATCGGACTGAGCTTGTTGTCATTGCAGGCAATCTCAACGCTGTGCTTTACAGGGAAGACATCCTCCTCCCTCATGTGGTACCCTTCCTGCAGGCTCATCCTGACATGACCCTTCAGCATGACAATGCCACCAGCCATACTGCTCGTTCTGTGTGTGATTTCCTGCAAGACAGGAATGTCAGTGTTCTGCCATGGCCAGCGAAGAGCCCGGATCTCAATCCCATTGAGCATGTCTGGGACCTGTTGGATCGGAGGGTGAGGGCTAGGGCCATTCCCCCCAGAAATGTCCGGGAACTTGCAGGTGCCTTGGTGGAAGAGTGGGGTAACATCTCACAGCCAGAACTGGAAAATCTGGTGCAGTCCATGAGGAGAAGATGCGCTGCAATACTCAATGCAGCTGGTGGCCACACCAGATACTGACTGTTACTTTTGATTTTGACCACCCATTTGTTCAGGGACACATTATTCCATTTCTGTTCGTCACATGTCTGTGGAACCTGTTCAGTTTATGTCTCAGTTGTTGAATCTTATGTTCATACAAATATTTACACATGTTAAGTTTGCTGAAAATAAACACAGTTGACAGTGAGAGGACTTTTCTTTTTTGCTGAGTTTATAACACACGTTATGCTATTGTCCTTTCAGATATAGATGAGTGTACCTATGCCGCTCTCAGCAGCTGCTCACGTCAGGCAGACTGTGCCAACACAGAGGGCTCCTACAGCTGCACCTGTCATCCTGGATTCACTGATCTGAACCCCAACAACACAGGGGTAGACTGCCATGGTAAGAACAGGGACTGGTGTATACTAACTCTGAGTTATATTAAATGAATGTCAAAATGTAAATGTTTGTAACTCACACTCTCAACCTATTTGTTCTCCTTTCAGCTGCTGACATTGTGACCTCAGCCATGCCCAGTAATGCCACTCATATGTTTTGGTGGGCCAATGCAACAGAGTTGCCACCCAACAGCACCAGCTATCAGTCCTGGGACTCCAGCTTTATTGATAACCCAACAGCCGTAGCTACAACCACAGACAGGGGCATGATGCTGAGCTCCACCCATATACCTGCTACCACACATGACCTAGCTATAGCAAGCTCCACCGGGTCTGAGACCAGTACAGCTCTCACATCCTGGAGTAGTCCCACCTCACTGCAGCATACCACTAGCACCAACACTCCTACCCTGCCCCTTTCCACCTCTATGCCCCAAACCAGCATGGGACCTAATGTGGAGGACATGTACCTGAGTGTATCCTCACTATCACCATCCACATGCCGTATGTAAATCAATAACACTCTCTTTATACAGTGTATAACAGTGACAATTTTTCTCTCCAATATCAGTTTCCCCCAATGACTCCCCTGCTGTTTCTACGAGCCCTGAGGCTGTTTGGATAATATTTGCCACTTTAATCTAATTGTTTTAAGAAACTGAACACTTAACAAAATCACAACTAATTTCAAAACAGCTCAGATGCTGTAATATTTCATAGAAGGTGATATTGACTACTGATTCCCTTCTCCTCTCTCCCCCAGACCCAACCCCCACCACCAACTTGCAGGCCTCCAACGTTACTGGCTTCTCTTTCTGGCTGTCCTGGACTGGCCAATCCCAGAGCGGTCTCAGCTTCCTCGTGGTGTTGAAGGAGGGGTCAGAGGTCAAGGGACGCTGGGAGACAGAGCTGTCAGTCTGGGAGGTGACAGGGCTGAATCCTGGGGTTCTCTACAACATCACCATCACTCCCTGTGCCTGTGGGAGCCATTGGGCCAGCCTGCTGCTGCTGGTTAAGACTGGTAAGTACCATGTGCAGGATGTTCGATAGATCAACTTTCTGTAATGTGTGCATACTTTAATTGTTATGAGGGTTGTGTTCTCCTAACTGATGCAGTGTACTTTATTCATTACACACTGGCAAAGCAAAACACTTTCACATTATGCTGACTCCTATAGCAAATATGAAACTTTTCTACAGTGGTGGAAAAACTACCCAAATGTCATACTTGAGTAAAAGTAAAGATACCTTAATAGAAAATGACTCAAGTAAAAGTGAAAGTCCCCCAGTAAAATACTACTTGAGTAAGAGTCTAAAGGTATTTGGTTTTAAATATACTTAAGTATAAAAAGTACATGTAATTGCTAAAATATACTTAAGTATCAAAAGTAAAAGTATAAATTCCTTAAAATTCCTTATATTAAGCAAACCAGACGGCACCATTTTTTATTTTTTTTATTTACGGATAGCCAGGGGCACACAACAACACTCAGACAGTCCGCCAGATCATAGGCAGTAGAGATGACCAGGGATGTTCTCTTGATAAGTGTTTAAATTGAACCATTTTCCTGTCCTGCTAAGCATTTAAAATGTAACGGGTACTTTTGGGTGTCAGGGAAAATATATGGAGTAAAAAGTACATAATTTTCTTTTGGAATGTAGTGAAGTAAAAATAAAAGTCGTCAAAAATATTAATTGTAAAGTAAAGTACATATACCCCAAAAACCTACTTAAGTAGTACTTTAAAGTATTTTTACTTACTGTAAGTACTTTACACCATTGCTTTTCTAGTTACTGCAGTGCATTGACTGGATGAGTGTATCCCATCCACAGCTGCACAGACACTTCGAGCAACAGTTCGCCTGACCAACGTGCAGTTCACTGATGCCTTGCTGTACCCCAATAGCCAGGAGTATCAGAATCTCAGTCGTAGCATTGAGGAAGAGGTACAAGGCTATCGCACAACGGATGCTTTGATAAATGTTTTTTGAATGTTTGAATGTTGTCACTGTCCTCACTAACAGTGGAAACATGGAATACATTAATGATGTAATAAAGACACCTACACATGTTTTGTAGTTCCTACATGTTGTAGTTGTAGTTCATACATGTTGTAATGTTGTAGTTTCTATCAAACAACACTGACACAAACACCCTATCTCCGCTAACTGTCTCATAGATCCTTCAGTCTCTCCCTCCTGATATCCTGGCCCTGGTGAACTCAAGAGATGTGAGGGTTCAGATCACAGGCCTGACTCCTGGCAGTGTGGTAGTGAACTTCATCATCATCTTCACACCCAGTCAGTCCCAGGACATCCTGAAGGTGTCCTCTGCTCTGATGCAGGCCCTACAGCACAGCTCCATATACAATGTTGACAGCAACAACACCCGTATAGATGGTAACGCTGTCTTAACCATTTACATTTGTAAGAATACTTTGATTTTGATAAAAGGAATGTGCACAAGATAATGTGCCAGGTCAATTGGCCTTCTTGAAAACTATTATTTGTATCAATGGAACTTTCTGATGAAATATACTGTAGGTTAAACATGAAAGAAGGTAAGTCTCTGTGAGTATTAGATGGATGGCACATTTTGTGATACCAATCTGCATAAACTGTTAACCTGATTTTCAATGCCAGTTCTATTTTTGTTTTTGTCTCTAACAGATGATGATGAGTGCAGTACAGGGGACATGGACTGCTCCCCATGGGCCCAGTGCACTAACACCTGGGGCTCCTACAGCTGTCTCTGTCTGGATGGATTCACTGACTCCAACCCCTCCAGGCCAGGACGGGGCTGTTCAGGTAGGCTATAGAGAATCCTTTCTTCACTTTAGTTTGATAGTCTTAATTCATAGGTATTTGGAGATACTAGAGTACTTCAGGCTTCATTGCCTAATCAGTTCACTACAGTTCAAGCTGTAATTTTCATGTTTTTGCCTTGCAGCACCTTTGACCACAACCATACCTACAATGCCCATCACGACACCTGTCCAGACGACCACAGCTCCAGCTACAACCACAACCACTACCACAACCACAACCGACACTCTGGTTACAACCAACAATACAGTTTCAACCACAACAACCTACAATACAACCTCAATCACATCCAACAATAAAACTACAACTACAATCAACACACCAGTTACAACCAACAATGCCGTTAGAATCAACAACACTGTTTCAACCGCTACTCCAATCCTAATCACAACCATGACCCCAGTCCCAACCACAACCACCACTGACGTTCCTACAGCAATGACCACCACTGTGACCAGCGGTCTCATCACAACGAGTCTGCAGCCTAAGACTCCTACATCTCCGGCTATTCTGGTTTCTTATACGAGGGGCATCTCTGTGGAGTGCAGGGCCAGCTATATCATCGTGACAGTTGCGAGGGACTTCCTGGGGGCGAGGCACATTGGGGACTCTTCCCTCTACCTGGGGAGACAGGAGTGTGGCATGAACGTAGCGAACAGCAGCCATGTCCAGCTGACGGTGGCTTGGGACCAGTGTAACACACAGCTCTTATATGTGAGTCAGTAAATTTGTGAGTCAGTGGCTAGAGGATGCTACCTATTGCCCCCTTGTGTCACAACGAGCATAGTTTCTGGTGTGTTTTGGGTAAATAAAAGGCTATTCTATAATGTACAGTACATAACAGACCTGGATTTTACAGGTTAAAATGTCCTTACTTAGTCAAAACATGCAACAACAAAAAAATATGCAAAAAAACATGCAGCCTTGTTTACATGGTCTCTTGTAGGTGCAGATGTTTGATGACCAAACTAGATTGAACTGTCCTCATGGTCTGTTAGAAAGTAAAATTACTTTCTCATACCCCTGTTAACTTTTGTATTTCAGAATAGCACTCATTACACTGCTCAGACGACTCTATTCAATTCCATGGATCCCCAGAGCCTGCCCGACGGCAAAACGAGTGTTCCTACAGTACGGCTGGAGGTCCCCATCATGTGTACCTTTGGGAGGAACATCCTCATCTCTGCCGGTTACGGCCCCACAGGGTACGCTCTGCCAGGTGCCATGGTTACTTTATCTACCGTCACTACGGTCACCACCATTTTACTCCCACAAATCACTGCTCAGCTAGACTGAAACTGATTATTCATAACTCTACTCAATAAAGGCTTGAAATGTCTCTCTGATTGACATACAGTATATAGTAATGCAGTATCTATGAACTATGACATATTCAGCATGCTGTTACAAAATATCTTATTCATTACATATTTTGTTGACAGGTATGACATGATCAAAGATGTCGTCATGGGCTCAGGGACTTTCCATGTGACGGTTCAGCTCCTGAATGGAATGTCCCCTCTCCCTCAGAACTACAGCCTGTCTCCCGAGGAGGACGTTGTGGTCGAGGTCAGCGTCAACTCCACAGTTGACCAGATCAAAGTGGTCATCAACAAGTGCTGGGCCACCCAGAGCAGCAACGCCTTGGAACCAACAATTTACTTGTTCCTGGAAAACAGGTCTGTTCTACAATGTATTTTTATGTTGTTTATAGTTAGTTTAGATGCTAGGTTTTCATTAACAGAATAGAATGGAAATGTTCCTGAAGATTCAGATGTGTTTAGGTACTTTCTAAGCTTTCTGCCAGTAATCTATCTCTCTCTGTCTCTCTTTTGTCATCAGCTGTCCCTTCCCCCAAACATACACCACAGTCCTGGAGAACGGCAACTCCAGCAAGTCTCGCCTGTCCCTTCGCATCTTCTCCTACGTCAACCTCAATGTCATCTACTTGCACTGCCAGATTCATATCTGTATTGAGACTGGCTCAGCCACCTGCCAGCCTGTGAGTATCTGCCCATCTTTATTCATACTGTACTACTCAAGTATACAGTATGTACATTGATGTCTAGATTTACTGTTCAACCAGGGGTTAAATTGGGAATTCTGAGGTGGGGAAGTCCTGGTGGGTTGAATATAAGGGTTATGCCAAATTAGGGTTAGAGTTAGGCTTAGGGTTACTGCTGTGAGTACAATGTATTGCTATTCTAGGGTTAGGAGTTTGGGTTAGGATAAATACTTTATCCTACTTTTTAACCTACTCTTTTTTGGACCCGAATGGTGCTGGAGCTCGGCTCTGCCTGCCTCTCCCTTTAACCCAAGGTGCTGGAGCTCGGCTCTGCATGCCTCTCCCTTTAACCCAAGGTGCTGGAGCTCGGCTCTACCTGGCTCTCCCTTTAACCCAAGGTGCTGGAGCTCGGCTCTACCTGGCTCTCCCTTTAACCATAGGTGCAGGAGTCCGGCTCCGGGTATTTCCAGTTTAATTTAGCCACTGTGTTCAACCATTTTGGTATGACTACCCTAGATGCTTTTGAAAACTTCTCTACTAGGAGAAAAAGTTGAACTAGTTCAAATGCTGTTCTCTTTCCATAATATTTATTTTTGTTAGGATTGTATTGAGCGGACAGAAAGATTCTCTAATCTAATCGGAACGGGAAAAGCAACCTGTGGACCATTCCTTCGATCACACAAAGGTAAATGCTCTTCAAAGTGTGAATGCATCAAAATTAGCTATACTGTGACAGCATGATGACTAGGCTATTGATAATATCCCAAATATCCAGAATGTCCTACTTATAGCCCATGATATACAGTATATTATAATGATCAGCTGTACATATTGGGAGTTAATGTATTCTGAAATGTTTTCTGGCAGTGTCCGTCAAAGAGAGCTCTGTTACTCTTCGTCTGGTGGATTACAGCTTACTGGGAATAGGACTGGTCCTCCTCTTCATCGGGAGTCTCTCGTCCTTGTTCTTCTGCCACAGGAAGCGAATTGGAACCTACAGCTTTAGCCTCAAACCCAAGCAAGAGAACTTTACCTATCATGTTTTTGATGCTTAGCACTGGAACGCTTTTAGGCTAGAATTAGGGAACTCAAAGAGATATTAAAGTTGGGATTCAAGCTGCAATGCCTGTTGCGTAGTAGTCAGTGTAATGAAAGGGTCAATATAGATAGCTTAATTGAAATAAAAATATATTATTAGAAAAGTGTATCAAAGTCCACAACTCATTATTCATTTGAATAACATCAAGGTCTCTTCAATTATTTCAACATTGATACATTTAAATACGTACATACCGTATACAAGGCACCATTTGCCAGATTTGTAACAGTCTAGTTAAGGCCGGATTTGTATAGGAAATTGTATTTATAAAATAGATATACTACAATCACTTTATTTTATTTTAAATGGATGTTTTTCTATAACTGAGAAAATCTACCGTTTTTAATTATGGAAATTGCATTTATTTTATCAGCATATCCTGAAGTCTTCTTAAATCAATAGCTAACGCGTCCTGGAATATTGACCTGATGAAATGTGAAATATGTTAATAAAAACCATAGAAATAAAAAGGAATGATTTGTATATTGGATCATTTGTAGCAGAGGAAGAGAATATTCCCCCATAGTCTCTATTTATGAGGTGAAATACAATAAGTATTTATGTTGAATTTGTAATCCAATCTTAGAAGTACTGTAATGATCCATACACTAGAGGACACTGTTGGCTCATTGCATGAAACCACTGTAAAAAAACAATAACAACAAAAAACATGGCCCTTTTAGATATAGGTTGGACACAGATGTGATTTCACAGTGTTATGACAACATTAATTACATATGGTTACATTCATAAACCACCACCTCACAGTTTTAAATCCCTTCCAGTTCAGTTAAAACCGCTGAGCCTTCTGCTAATGAGTGCTGATAATCCTGGTAGCTGAGTCGTTTGTGACACACATCTTTCTCTCTCTGAGAGATGAGTCCTGTGGAGGGATACATGGTAACCAAGAGGCTGGTTTCTTTGAGGCGTACCCTGGAGACATGGGTGGTGGGGGGCGGGGTAACATCTGTGTTGAGGCGGGCTCATATAAACCCCACCCCCAATTAACCCATACAGCCGTCCGCTCTTACTGGCAACCTGTTTCCATGGAAACAGCTCTGGCGCAGCCTCAGTGTCCACGGGGGTGTTTGTTACAGTTATACCCACTTTGTAAGCTGAGTGAACTGTAGATTCAGTACCCACCAGAATAGCATCCTCCTTCAATCAAATGCATTGAATGATTTTCAGTGCCATAGGTTTGTTTCCCAATGATCCACCTCTGCAATTTTGTTATATGCATTCTTCCCCCGATCTAATGATCTAATTGGAGATTCCTTTAGCAATTAATCTGGCTTTAAACACATTTGATTACCTTGTTAGGGATATCAGGACAGTTTTTTTTATGGTGGGCAGATGTGTTGGTTCATCCATAACATTCACAGAGTGAATAAGAAAACACAGAAAGCTGCACTGAATTTCAAAAGAACACCGATTGTTAAGTACCACTATGAGTGTCTGGGGAGTCCTTTCCAAAAATATGACAGGCGGACCACGGAACAGTAATGTATTTTATTTTCAAAATCCAATAAACAGAATTCCAGGACACATCCAATTTGATCCTTCTGTCCTCCTTCCCTTTATTGTAAATAATAATTTGTTCTTAACTGACTTGCCTAGTTAAATAAAGGTAAAATAAATAATAAATACCCCCCTCCTCCTCCTCTTCCTCTCTTCCATCCCCAGTCCATTTATCTGAGTCTGTCTGTCTCTGTGGCAGATAGGACAGGCACAGACAGCATTTATCGCCCTAACAGTCGGTCTGTCTATGTGTTCAGTCATCTCCCTGGGCTTTTAGACCAGTCCCTTCTCAGTGCTCAGAACTCACACAGATTATTACTAATTAATGTTCTCTCTTCCTCTTACTTTTAGCCCATTGTCCATTTATGTACCATAATCAGCCAGGGCTTGGTCTATGCACCTCAACTACATAATTACCGCTGAAGGTGAGGACATTCACTACTTTGAGAGGTCGTATTACTGCATGGTCCTGTATGGCTCAGTTGGTCGAGCAGAGGCTTGCACTGCCAGGGTTGTGGGATTGATTCCCGGGGCCACCCATATTTAAAATGTATGTACGCATGACTGTAAGTTGCTTTGGATAAAAGGGTCTGCTAAAATGGCATATACAGTATATACTGAGTGTACAAAACATTAGGAACACCTTCCTAATATTGAGTTGTGCTCCTCTCTTTTGCTCTCAGAACAGCCTCAATTCGTCGGGACATGGATTCTACAAGGTGTCAAAAGCTTTACACAGAGATGCTGGCCAATGTTGACTCCAATGCTTCCCACAGTTGTGTCAAGTTTACTGGATGTCCTTTGGGTGGTGGACCATTCTTGATACACACAGGAAACTGTTGGGCATGAAAGACGCAGCAGCATAGCCATTCTTGACACACTCAACCCGGTGCGCCTGACACTTACTATAATACCCTGTTCAAAGATACTTCAATCTTTTGTCTCGCCCATTCACCCTCTGGTTGGCACACATACACAATCCATGTCTCAATTGTCTCAAGGTTTAAAAATCCTTCTTTAACCTGTCTCCTCCTCTTCATCTACACTGATTGAATAGACATCAATAAGGGATCATAGCTTTCACCTGGATTCACCTCGTCAGTTTATGTCATGGAAAGAGTGTTCTTAATGTTTTGTATTCACCTCGTCAGTTTATGTCATGGAAAAATGTCATGGAAAAATGTCATGGAAAAAGTGTTCTTAATGTTTTGTACAGTGAGTGTATGTACAGTGCCTTCAGAAAGTATTCACACCCTTTTACATTTTCCACATTTTGTTGTGTTACAGCCTGAATTTAACTTTGACTAAATAGAGATTTATTTGTCACTGGCCTACACACAATAACCCATAATGTCAAAGTGGAATTGTGCTTTTCAGAATTTGTACAAATTAATAAAAAATGAAAAGCTGAAATGTCTTGAGTCAAGAACTATTCAATCCCTTTGTTATGGCAAGCCTAAATAAGTTCAGGAGTAAACGTTGGCTTAACAAGTCTCAATAATTTGCATGGACTAACTGTGTGCAATAATAGTGTTTAACATGATTTTTTGAATGACTACCTCATCTCTGTACCCCACAAATACAATTATCTGTAAGGTCCCTCAGTCGAGCAGTGAATTTCCAACACAGATTCAACCACAAAGACCAGGGAGGTTTTCCATTGGCTCGCGCAAAGAAGGCCACCTACGTGTAGATGGGGAACAAAAGAAAAGCAGACATTGAATATATTTTTGAGGATGGTGAAGTTATTAATTACACTTTGGATGGTTTATCAGTACATCCAGTCACTACAAAGAGACATGCGCCCTTCCTAACTCAGTTGCTGGAGAGAAGGCAACCGCTCAGGGTTTTCACCATGAAGCCAATGTTACAGAGTTTGATGGCTGTGATAGGAGAAAACTGAGGATGGATCAACAACACTGTAGTTACTCCACAATATTAACCTAATTGACAGAGTGAAAAGAAGCAAGCCTGTAGAGAAAACAAATATTCAAAAACATGCATCCTGTTTGGAACAAGGCACTAAAGTAATACTGCAAAAAATGTAGCAAAACAATTCAGTTTTTGTTCTGAATACAAAGTGTTACACTACATATACAGAAGTATGTGGACACCCCTTCAAATTAGTGGATTCGGCTATTTCAGCCACACCCGTTGCTGACAGGTGTAAAAATGGAGCACACGACAATGCAATCTTCATAGACAAACATTGGCAGTAGAATGGCCTTACTGAAGAGCTGGCACCGTCATAGGATGCCACCTTTCCAACAAGTCAGTTTGTCAAATGTATGCAACTGTAAGTGCTGTTATTTTGAAGTGGAAATGTCTAGGAGCAACAACGTGTCAGCCGCGAAGTGGTAGACCACACAAGCTCACAGAACGGGACCGGCGAGTGCTGAAGCGCGTGGTGGGTAAAAACCGTCTGTCCTTGGTTGCAACACTCACTACCGATTTCTAAACTGCCCCTGGAAGCAATGTCAGCACAAGAACTGTTAGTCAGGAGCTTCATGAAATGGGAGTCCGTGGCCGAGCAGCCACACACAAGCTTAAGACCACCATGCGCAATGCCGAGTGTTGGCTGGAGTGGTGTAAAGCTTGCCGCCATTGGAAGAGGTGAAAACGTGTTCTCTGGATTGATGAATCACACTTCACCATCTGGCAGTCTGACGGACGAATCTGGGTTTAGCGGATGGCAGGACAATGCTATCAGCCACAATGTCAAGTGCCAACTGTAAAGTTGGGTGGAGGAGGAATAATGGTCTGGGGCTGTTTTCCATGGTTCAGGCTCGGCCCCTTAGTTCCAGTGAAGGGAAATATTAACGCTACAGCATGCAATGACATTCCAGATGATTCTGTGCTTCCAACTTTGTGGCAACAGTTTGGGGAAGGCCCTTTCCTGTTTCAGCATGACAATGCCCCCATGCACAAAGTGAGGTCCATACAGAAATGGTTTATCAAGATCGGTGTGGAAGAACTTGACTGGCCTGCACAGATCCCTGACCTCAACCCCAATGAACATCTTTGGGATGAATTGGAACGCTGACTTCGACCCAGACCTAATCACCCAACATCAGTGCCCAACCTCACTAATGCTCTTGTGGCAGAATGGAAGCAAGTCCCCGCAGCAATGTTCCAACATCTAGTAGAAAGCCTTTCCAGAAGAGTGGAGGCTGTTATAGCAGCAAAGGGGGGACCGACTCCATATTAATGCCCAGGATTTTGGAATGAGACGTTCGTCGAGAAGGTGTCCACATACTTTTGGTTATGTTGTGTATGTTGGAGCTAAGCACATCCAAAGTCCTAGAGGAAAACCTGGTTCAGTCTACTTTCCAATAGACACTGGGACATGAATGCACGTTTCAGCAGGACAATAACCTAAAACACTAGGTCAAATCTACACTGGAGTTGAAAACCAAGAAGACAGTGAATGTTTCCCTGTGGCTGAGTTACAGTTTTGACTTAAATCTACTTGAAAATATATGGCAAGACCTGAAAAGGATTGTCTAGCAACCAATTTGACAGAGTTTGAAGAATTTTGAAAAGAATAATGGGCAAATGTTGCACAATCCCGGTGTGGAAAGCTCTTAGAGACTTACCCAGAAAGACTCACAGCTGTAATCACTGCCAAATGTGCTTCTACAAATTATTGACTCAGGTGTGTGAATAGTTATGTAAATGAGATAATTGTCAATACATTTGCTAACATTTCTATAAATATGTTTTCACTTTGTCATTAAGGGGTATTGTGTGTAGATGGGTGAGAAAAAAAAAATGTCTCGGTGCCTACACTGATTATTCTTATTATTTAATACTAACTCTTTCCTCATCTTTTACTGCATAATGAAAGAAAGGAGAGAGGGGTATTTAATGAAGAGTAATATGAAGAGTGACAGAGAAACAGCTGCTCCAGCCAAGAACAAAAACCCCTTTCACACAAGCGCTTATAAGCATTATCACACAAATATTCACTAGACTAGAATGAAACTCATACAGTAAATGAAAAATGAATATGTGTCCTAAAGCATTTCTGCTTCACAAAAGGGTGGCCTGAGAACCTTGATATTCATTTTGAAGTGTGTTTATTGTAAGCTTCACACACCAGAAAAAATGAAACACAGATTAGCAAATCCACAAGTTATCTATATTTATTTGCATTTGAATTTATCAATATATAGTACAGTACCGTTTTAGTTTAACATACGCACTTTATGGTTTGGCATTTCTAACATCATATCCAATGAAACACATTATTTTCAAACATGAGCATGTAATGGGAATTCTATTTATAGCACCTTTTGCATTTGCAATTGCTCAAACAGCTAACGTTATGACCATTACGCTGTTTCTAACACACTACGTGTATGTGGGTTTAACCTCACTCAGAGGAGTTCTTAATGGGGTATTTCTCTTCATGAATAGAACTCAGTTGAAAATACTAGATATGTACAGTACAGAACAGATCAGGACAATAGTCCCTCCCTGTATACCATAGGCCTACAGTGTAGATCTAGTGGATCTACTTCTACTTTACATCTGGGGAAAAGCGCACGACTCCGCCGCTCCTCCGTGGTTCGGGTCTTTCCTCCAGTGGTTCTGGTTCTCCTCCAACGGCACCCAGGGAATGATGATCACCGGGTCGGAGTACCTCGCCATTAGGCTCTCTAGGAGGTGAGGCAGCACATAGTTGAAATACAAATAAAAAGGCACAAACAAAGAGACACAAGATGAGGCATTTCTCAAAGGCCAATCACAAAGCATTCTGCTGAGTTAAGCAACCTGTGACTACTCATATCAGAGGACAACATCAGACTGATACTGTGGGGGCATGAAGCTCAGTCTCAGGCAAAGCTACTCTCTTGGTTTCTTGTCACTAAACCTAATGTTGCTCAAAAATACTGTGTTGGTGGACTTAAACAATTCAGATTTTCTTCCCTAATCTGTCACCTGAAACCTTTTTAGACTAATTAGAGCACACTAATGGGAAAAATGAGAGTCTAATGAGAGGTTCAGGGTGTTCAAGGATACACAGCCACAGGACATTCAGAAATAATCTAACCTAAAATGAGCAAGAAACTTGAGGAGATTAAAACATGCATTTACAATCTTCTCAAGTAGCAGAATTGTCTCTCTTTACAGCTAGAGTTTCAGTACACCCACCCTATTCAAACCAATCGTTATGTTATATTTAGTATCACATTTGGTACTATGGTATAACATTTGGATTGCCGGCCTAACTCAAACAATATAACATCATTACATCAAATGATCAACAATGATACAACAAAAAAGTTAAGATGTATAACTATGTGTTAATATAAACATCTGTAAGGTGTGTTATCCAACATGTTTATTAATCATTTCTATATAATCATACTGGTAACATGCGGGTAATTACAATATCAGTTTGATATAATACCAAATAATGTTATATAAAGTAATACAGTGATTGCATGGTATGGCTAATCCAGTGGCATTAAAAATAGAAGAGGATGGGCATTTCTAGTCATCTGTATGAATCACTTGACAGTCACGGTTTACTACACAGCCATGCAATTTGTTTAGCCTATTTTTTATCTAACCACGGGCAATGAATGCATCTACCATCTTCCAGTAGCTCATAGAGGGCTCCAAAGTTGGTCTGGACTATAGACATTTTAATAGAACAATACAGGCCCAAGAACCTTAAGGTGCCATACCTACAGTATAGGATGTGACAGCCAACTTGCAAGCACTCACTCACACAGCCAGCCAGACAGACTGACAGACAGACAGACCCACTCACTCCCCTAATCTTGTTTCCATATGGAAGAGAAATCTGACCTGGTGGGAACTGTAACCTAGTACAGAGAGATTCATGGTGGGTCACTTTCAAAACAAAACTGTGCCACTATCAAATATCAAATAAATAATGACTTTGAATGACATTTTATGAGCACATATGCATGATAATGAGAGACTTGTGGCTTGTGGCGGCTGGGAGTGTTTTTAGGTTACCTTGGAATGGGTAGTGCACAGCCCCACAGGTGTTGTTTTAGCGTCTGCACCCAGCCTGTATCACGGATTGGCTGACAGAGCTGTATGTAGTGGTACTGTTTTAGCACAACCCTTCAAATGAATCAGAATGTCACTCATTAGATTTTCTAGATGTAGGATTTCACATCCTCAAAAAGCTACTCACGATACCAGATAAAGCTGAAAAATATAGTAATTACATGATTAAAATCGTTTCAGAAAATATATCCAAACGTCTCACACATTCTCACAGCCAAAAAAATGACATTTCATAAGTCATTACATTGTGTACATTTGTACAGTTCGTTGGCCTAGTGTATTTACATGACATCTAATTCTGTAATAACGTTCTACCCATCCTTAAATTGCACATTACTGTATAATTTAGGCAAGGTCTTTGAATATATTAAGACACACGATGCAAAATAACATACTGTAGCAGCAATATTCAAGCGGTTGGAAGGATGTCAGAACTCATGCCAGAATGTATTTGATGAGCTTTGATAAGCGCTAAAGAAAATCTGAAGAGAAATGTTTTCTTCCATGTGGATTCATTCTCTAAAAACCATCTCATGTCTCACAAAGACAAAGACAAAAACATTTAAACAAATACCTGCAACCACTGTTCTTCCTCCTCCTCCATACGTTTCAACACAAAGAACCAAGAGGACACTGCTTTTTCTGCTTTTGCATTTATTCATATTTCAGTAAATAGGAGCAAGCAGAGAGAAACACAAGCACGTCACAGTAAAATATATTGGCCCAATACATAACTTCTTTGTACCATTATTACTTTCTATTTTTGTTTGTTTCTAATACTTGGATTCAAAATCGATAGCACCGGGTGTGTTGTGTGTCAGCACTTTACATGTACGACCCCCGACCCCCTTCATGTGTTACAAGAGAAAGAATCCCCTTTCCCCAACCAAAGGCTGCAAAATGCTAATAAGATGGCCCTCGCCCTCTGCTCCGTGGGCGCATGCTCAGTCTGAGTGGAATACGGTGTGGTGATTCATTGTGACATACTAACCAAGACACCACCATGGCAAATGGAGAGACAAAACACTCCAGTACTCAAAACTGAGGGGAGGGAGGGAGTCAGGGGACACTGACTAGCACAACAGATGACAACAACACAAGAAAGAGACTGGGGAGTGTGAGGAGGTGGGGGTTGACCCATGACAAGACAAGTCCTGCACAATGCACTGCTCTATTGAGGCCTATCCTATCCCAGGAGTCTGAGACGCTGTTCTGGTCTTTACTACTGTCTGCTAAGATATAAGCAGATGCCTAGTAGCATACTATTACTTACAGCAAATAGAGCTCCACTGGCACTATACAGCCAAAACAAAGGGGACTAGTCTAACTTGATTAATTTTGACATAATTATGTTTTCATTTGTGATACAGATCATTTTCCTTGCTCGCTCATTTTATCCCATTCAAGAAACTGCAAACATATATGACACAAATGTAAACCAAATATAGAATCGAGTTTCGCTGCTTGTCCTAATTCAATGAAATCACAGGGGAGTAATATCAAGTTGCTCTACGTTGTTAGCCTATGCCTACAATATTTAGATTGCCATGGAAGGCAGCAGAGAGAGATTGATTTGAAGTTGAATGCATTGAATATAATCTTGACATCTACACGTAATCTTGTCAACCTAATCAAATCCACACACTTAAACACACACCTGGTTCAGGGAAGAGGCCAGTTCTTTGAGGCCTGTGTTAGACAGACACACAGATAATAATTTGAGAAAAATAAGCATTCCAAACTGCCAGCATTCAACTTACCATCACATCACAGACTCATTATTATTCAACAAAGAGAGGTATTAGCTGAGGTGGTAATCAGTGTTTCATACTCAAATAAATAGATGAATAAATGAAACATAATAAATGACATATAATTTTAAAACCTTAACCATGAAATCTGCTCCTACTAGTGTGGACTAATATCACATCTAGCCAGACACCTCTTTAGACCTCTGGGATGTCATAGCGTTGCTGGGGTCCCATCTGCTAGTCCCATGGGGGCCTAATCACATTGGTTACAGTCAACCATGGCTCTGTGTGTGTGTGTGTGTGTGTGTGTGTGTCTGAGAGGAGGGGAGGGGCTGTAGGCGGGGGTGTGTGAGGTTATAGGTTAGGCTGTTCTATGTAGGATTAAAAAGCGATCCTGCCACTCCACTGAGCTACAACTACACAGAGTCTGCATGGCCTGGGTGAAAGCATAGCTAATGACCACAGAGCCACAATATCAATTTCCTATCCTGACTCAGTGACATGTAATGTAGTTATTCAAATGGATAATTTAATTCTAATTGCATGATAGTAACATTTAATTTATCTGCTGTGCAAATAACTGGTCTAGTAATGCATCATCATGTTACAGTAGCCCAGATGGCTCCTAGTTTGGCAACAAGGTTGATGAAACGATATCCTTGTCTGACCTTTAAAATAACTTGATAAATTAATTTCCCTGTGAATAGAGAGAACAATTTGAATGAAACAGTATGAGGTTTTAAATGTTGTCCCGACAATTATTTGCTCAAAACCATTCCCACATCATCCACAATCAACAGTTATTAGGTTTACAAAATAAGATTTCATTCAAGAATGATGGCAAAGTTTAACAAAGCATTTTAGTAATGGCAATCTGATTACAGACAGACTTGGAGGCCCGTGTGCACAGGAAGACAGCATTCAAGACCTATAGAGCAGGCACATACTCAGCCATGGATCGATACACTCTAGAAAAACCAAGCTGCACATTTATCAAAGATTTTCAGACCATAATTCTAGATGAGTATCTATCTTTGGATAAATTTAGCAAGTTACAGCTATAAAGATCAAGTCCATTCAGTGAGCCAATTTACATGGTATTCTCTTTCCCCAAAATCCTTGATAAACTCAACAAAGCAATCTGTTCAGTTGGAAGATGGAAGACAACCACACAGGATTGCTAGTCGGTGAGCTCATGCAACAATAGCACGCGCCTTTCATTGGTAGCCATGGCAACCTTGAGATGGAGACGGAGAGAGGGGGGTGGTCGGTGGAATCAGGAAGCAGAGGAAGCGGATGCACACATCCCCTCGTTAGTACGGTGATCTAATGTAATGTGAGGCAGGGAAGAAACGACATGTCATGTCCCAACTCTGACATTTACTGTAACTACTACTAACTTAGCCAATTGGCAGAGAGAAGAGAGAGAGAGAGAGAGAGAGAGAGAGAGAGAGAGAGAGAGAGAGAGAAAGAGAGAAGAGAGAGAAAAGAGAGACAAAAGGGGATGAGAACCTCTAATTTTGCAGCCTTTGTGTTCATTTCCTCAAAGAAGATTAAAAGGTAGAAGTAGTGCTAAATGATTTTTACTCTTTTGCCTCAGCCAGTTTGTTGTTCATCTCTTTACTTTTCTCCTTGTCCCCCTCCGCAGGCCTGGACTCAGTGGGCTGGTTCTCCAAGGTCTTCTTCTTGGTGCCCCACAGTGCTGTGCTGCCCTGCAGCTTCTGCTCTTTAGCCTTCTTCACAGGTTTGCCCCCCTGGCTCGCTAACCTGGTGCCCGCCTTTTTGGGTTTGGATCGGGGAGCACTGTTAGACCTCTCAACCTAGGCACAGGTGATGGGGAAGATTGGGATTCTTTATATATTCTATCACCCAAGAATTTATCAACAGGAATAAATTACTGTGAAAAAAGCTGCAGCTGTCCTCGGTTTGATATTGTGTTTGTTTCATTATTACAACTAGATGTGTTTCGCCATCACAACACACACAGTAGACAGAACAGCAAGAGAAAGATTCTGTCATTCACAAGGCCAGTGGGTTTGAAAATGTACTCTAGGAGGCTGTGGTTCTGAATAGGAGATTATCTCCCTAGTCCAAAAATGAATGTGATTTTTCCAATAGAATCCTAGATGATTCTCACCAACATATGGGATTATGTGTCACCTCTATCAGAATCCTATTGGACTATTCATATTGTAATCATATTGGATCCAATAGGATTCTCACAGTCCTATAGGACCTGTATCAGAATCCTATTGGAATTATATATCATTTATTTTTCTCCTATTGGACCCTATATGATTCTCACAATCCTATCAGAATCCTATTGGAATCCTATTGGACTAGTTTTTTCTTATTGGAAATCAAAAGTAATCCGATTAGATCCCTAGGTTTTTGATAAGCCTTTTTTTGTCACCCCAATCCAAATCAAATTATAACTTTTTTTGATCTAGCCAGGTCATTACATTTATTGGTGTCAGAAGTAAAAATGTAGATAAACATTAGCCAGCTAGCTAGCTGACTACCGTGGCTAGCAAATCTATGTGAGAACGGGGGTTGAAAATGCTTAGAGGGAATCTGAAATTGAAGATGGAGGTAGGGGACGATTATGGCCAAGGAGGTGCGTGTGCATGGACGTCGGAGGATCTGGCTGAGGAGATCGCCAGGGCATCGGAGCACAGAGGCCGCTTGATGGAGACCGCTAGAATGACGGCGGCTGAAGCGGGCATGAGTGCTTCGTCGACCGTGCTTCGCGCGGATTCTAATGGGCAGACCGGAGGGGTGACGCCAACGCTGCGGGACGAGGAATCTAGGGCTCAGGATGTAAACAAACATGGCAGCGCCCAGTTCCCGATTGCGTACGTATTTGCTAAGACCCAGAAGTATTCCGGTAAGGCGGATTGGGAAGCTTTTCATGCTCAGTTTGAAAAGTTAGCTCATTTTGCGGAGTGGTCGAATGAAGATGCAGGGAGACAGACCCACTGTGCGAGCTGGGGGGCAGAGCAGCGCAGAGCCGGAAAAGGCTGCATGGGTGGCTGAAATGACTGAACTCATTCGTGCTGTGTTGCTACAGGCAGCACAAAACACACGCCCTGGTTCCAGGGTCTGCTGGGGGTGTGGCCAGCCAGGCCATCTGCACCGGGATTGCCCCATGTCCCCCCAGAGCTCAGGTAAACGGCTTGGGGTCCGCATAGATGGGGCAGTGCGGACCCCTGGCTTTCTTTCCCAACCACCACCACCACCAGGCCTTCAACACCCTCAAACGTGCACTGATCAAGGCCACTGTGCTTGCCCCTCCTGACCTCACATTGCCCTTTATCCTGGACACAGACGCAAGCAATATGGGCATGGGTGGGGTGCTGGCCCAGGTGGGGCCAGAGGGGGAGAGAGTGGTGGCAAACTTCAGCAAAACATTCAACAAACATGAGTGCCGCTGATGTGTCACCCGGCGGGAGCTCCTGGCTGTTGTGGCTTCCATCAAACACTTCAAGTACTACCTGGGTGGCCTTTACTGTAAGGACTGACCACTCTGCTCTTCAGTGGCTCATGTCTTTCAGAGAGCCAGAGAGGCAGGTGGCACGCTGGTTAGAGGAGCTTCAGCCGTACGACTTCACAGTGGTGCACAGGGCAAGGGCACACCACTCCAACACCGACGCAATGTCAGGGGCCCTGTACTGCAGACGGCTGCCGCCACTGTGAGCGGAGAGATGGCCGTGAGAGAGAGCTGTGTCTCACTCTCGGTCAAAGTTTGATAGACCGCGGCTGGCTAATGGCGAGGTGAGAGAGGTGGCGGGTGGTGGTCCCAAAAGCACTGCAGAGCACTCATGGGGTGGTGGGGACTGGACACTTTGGGGTCACAAAAACACTCCGCGGCCTCCGTCAAGGCTTTTATTGGGGGCAGCACAAGAGGGATGTGGAGGACTTTTTACGCCTCTGTGTCAACTGCACAGCGAGAAAGGGCCCTCCAGGCCGCTCTCATGCTCAGCTTCCATAGTTCCCAGTTGGGGCTCTCATTGGGAGTGGATGTAGTTGGGCCGTTCCCCACCACAGACAGCGGATAACCAATGGGTGCTCACGGCCATGGACTAATTCACAAAATGCCCGAGGCAGAGACCATCGTCGACGCCCTAACAGCGGGGATGTTCAGCAGGTTTGGAGCTGCGCTGTACATCCACAGCGACCAAGGCAGAAACTTTTAGTCCTGTGTGTTTGCCACCAAGTGTGAGAGAGTGGGTATGGACAAGACCCGCACTACTCCTCTCCATCCTCAAAGTGATGGCCTTGTGGAGCGCTTCAACAAAATGCTTGGACAGCAGCTGGCCATCGTCTCTGCCAAACACCAGCGTGACTGGGACAAGAACCTGCCTATGATCCTCATGGCATGCCGCTCCGCTATCCAAGACTCAACCTCCTGCACGCCTACCCTCCTCATGTTGGGAGAGAGATCCGCACCCCTTCAGAGATGGCGTTTGGTCGGCTCCTGGATAGCCCTCCTGTTCCCCCGGGGCCGGAGTATGCCCGGAGACTCGAGGACCGCCTGGAGACAGCCCACACCTTCGCCAGAGAGCAGCTGGTGAATGCAGGTGTGAGGCAGAAGAGGAACTTTTATACAAAGAGCGCTCCGCCAGCGCATATGACAAAATCAACGTTACAAAACTAATGATATTGATCTATTTTAAACAATTGATTTTGTGTTATTGTGATTACTATAAATGTTTATAATAACATCACTAATCTGAGATAAAAAATTATTACAATTACCCATAATTCGATGTGGTCAAAACGTGAGGTTGTGTAATGTAGTAACTAACACATACTGTCCACGTACAGGAAATTAGCGCAATATAAAATAATTGAGTTTGTAAAAATAAATCAACATTTCAATTTCTCACTAGCTTAACAATTTACAGAGTAAAGAAATGCTCTTCTGCACAATTTAACCGTACGCTCTTTATTCGCCCTGCCTACTTATTATAACCTGTCAAGCCATAATATTGATATTATTCTATTAATTGTTACTTCAGATCACATTGTATGGACACTACAATTACATAAATACAGCTTTATTGGAAAATCTGGGTGGCATTAACCGAAAAGTCGCTGGCTTGTATCCCTGAGACGACTAGGTGAGGAGAATTGTTTTTTGTTGGTGTGCCTTTGAGCAAGGCCATTAACCCTAATTGCTCCTGTAAGTTGCTCTGGATAAGAACGTCTGCTAAAATGTAAATCTTACAGCTAAATATGGCACAGAAACCTGAACATTTATGTTGACCTGCAATCAAGATCAAAGACCAGTAAACTGAGGAACATCCTCTCTCCCGTGTCTCTGGAGCACAATCTCCATATCTTTGCCTATTCACACTAGTGAAAAAATCCTGAGGTTCTCAACTTCTTCATCACACCATCACAATATGGGATAAAATACTATAGGATAGGTTCCAAAGTCTGATTGGAATTTCTATTGGAATTTGATTTTGGGAATCCTATCAGATTTTTTTTTACTAGGGATGCATTATGGCTGTACCATTGGTGTAGTCAATAGGACATGGGCTGCATGGTTTAAAGGAACTTAAACATTCTCACCTTGGTCTCTTGTAGCCCTTTGTAGGGCTCATTGTACAGGCTGCGTATCCTCCTCCTGTCCACAGCCTTGTTGTCATTGGGCTGCTGCTTGGCCTGCTCTCCCCTGTAGGTGGCGCTATAGCTGGTCTCCAGGCTGGTCTTCTCATCAGGGGGAAGGAACTGGGACTTGGCTCGGATCAGCTTCACTGGCTTCACATCCCTGTGGGCCTTGAACTCAGTCCTATGAGAAGAATCAGTATCAAATACAGTCACGGAAGAAACTGGGATACAGTAGTGTGATGAAAATAGCTCTCTTCACATTTCACCTACAATCTATTTAGGGACAGTAAAGAAGAATAGATCTGTATTGTCCCAAAGGGCAATTTGTGTTGCAGCATGTAGGCATTTAAATACTCATGAAGCAGTCACATACCAATAAGTACGTTGACATAGAGCAGGCAGAGGTACTCAAAGTAGCCTACTGTTTGAATATAGAAATATATTTAGTGGAATGACTGGGTCTCTCCCAAAGTATGGGTGAATGGGTGGGTGTATGGGAGCAGTGACTGCACCAGGCAGCTAGCGGCTCAGGTATTTAATATAGTCCAGACACAGCAGTTCTTCAGAAGGTCAGCTCAATGGCGTTCACACAGAACAGCCTGACCTCCAGTCTCATAGAGGGGTTCTGTACAGGACGAGCCAACCTCCAGATAATCATCAAATTGAGATCTGTTCACTATCAACTCTTTAGCAGGTCTATGAACGAACATGTTGCTAATCATTTGAGTTTTAGATTAAACTGCCTTTCATAGATCAAGTTGATTTCAAGAGTTGTAATGGTTTTGGACTCATAAAAGCGGACTTAATTTTCCATGAGCTGATGAGCAGCTTGAGGCTGGTACATGGCATATTAACTCTAGTATTGGGAGGTCAGGTGGAAACATATTCATTAATTAATTATCCATAACTTCGATATTCCTTTCCCACTGCTCCTTCGTACTATCTAACCAAATGAAAACAGAGGACTCCCTCCCTGGTCCCTGGACAAGAAAAAACTACCTGTCAAGGCTCCCCAGTGACCCCACTCTGTGCAGCAGCAGACTCCAACCCCAACCCCTCCCCCCACAGCAGTACAATGCACACGCCTTCCCTTATAGCCACACTGAAAAACACGGCATAGACCCGACATAGAGAAAAAGATCACAGTGAAAAACTCAATGTTCCCGCTGTGCATTACAGCAATGAAGGGAAGGAAGGAGGGAGTGTATATTGATTAGGTAACACTATTACTAGCCTGGATGTAGGAGGCAGCCCATGCAGGCCAGGCAGCCCAGGCAGGCTCAAGTACTACAGGCCCATTATAACAATTAGGCTGCTGCTGAAGATCACATAGAAAGACATGACATCAATCACACTACAGCTCTACCCATGGAAACCAAGGCAGCTACTGTAGCATGGCCATGGATTGATGACGAGAAGGCTTAAGTAACTGCCATCCATTAAGTAATACACTGTCCTATGTGTGGTACAAATGTGGCCTTCATTTGAATAAAATACAAGCGTTGGTAACACTTTATTTGGATAGTCCCAAGTAGAGGTTTGTAGATGTTCAGTAATGTTCAATAACTGTCAACAACATTTCAACTAACTATCCACTAACCCTAACCCTTATCTTAACCCTAAACTTAACCCTAATTCTAGCCCTTATGCTCACCTTAACCCTTACCCAAACCCGTATTCTACACATAACCCTAACCTTAACCTTAACCTTAGCAAGCAGTTTCTTATCAAAATATAATTTGTTGATAGTATGACCCTCTGTAGATAATCTACAGGTGACTGATAAAATAATGGAAACACTTTAGTAAATGAGGGATACAAAGTATATTGAAAGCAGGTGGTTCCACACAGGTGTGATTCCTGAGTTAATTAAGCAATTAACATCCAATCATGCTTAGGGTCATGTACTGTATAAAATGCTGGACAGGCCATTATTTGGGCTACCATGGCTATGCCCCCATAGGATGACAATGCCCCCATCCACAGGGCACGAGTGGTCACTGAGTGGTTTGATGAGCATGAAAACGGTGTAAACCAAATGCCATTGCCGTCTCATTCACCAGATCTCAACCCAATTGAACACTTATGGAAGATTATGGAACGGAGCCTGAGACAGCGTTTTCCACCACAATCAACACAACATCAAATGATGGAATTTCACAACACTTGTAGAATCAATTCCAATGTGCATTGATGCTGTTCTGGCTCATGGTGGCCCAACACCCTGTTAAGACAATTTATGTTGGTGTTTCCTTTATTTAGGCAGTTACCTGTATATGGGACTATACAAATAAAGTGTGACCCAATAGTTTGAGAATGTCATACTGAAGAGAAATCAGACTGTATATGTAGCGGTTTGAAACAGAGCTGGATTTGTGTCTCAAAGATCCTCTTGTCATAGGTTGTGATGGGATAGCATGTGGCTGGAGAGAAACATAACAGAATGTGTGGTGATGAGGAGAATGCCTCAAAGAGAACATTATCTGCATTCTCGGATTCTCACACCAATGTAACATAATCTGCTGTTAGCTCCAAAACACAACATCCAAGCTTTTATCTACACAAACTGTATCTCAGCCCTCTATCTTGATCTATCCTATATAGTATCTACAGAGTAATGCTTACTTTTGTATGACATGTTTTTATGTCAAGTGTGTGATGAAGCTTGCCTTAAACTAATCTAAAAGACAGAGTGAACCGCTATCTCTGTGAGCCCCCAATCTTATTGATGTAGACTAGCGTAACATACCTCAGAAAACATTTTTGATATCCAAATTGTTCATATATTTAATTGAAGCTTTATTGGCATTAAATAATAATATTTTATCGGGTGGCATTTAGAAAATATCTAATGTATTACCACACTGCAACTATACATCAGTTCACCTTTATCAACACAACCTAATTACCTGTCAACTGCTGAAGTTTAACCAATGTGTCTATTACGTAGCAATGTAGCCATGAAATTCTATGAAGGCTGGTCATGGCTCACATCAACACCATCATCCCAGACACCCTGGACCCACTCCAATTCGTACACAATGCCACATAATGACAAAGCAAAAACAGTTTTACATTTTTTCTGAAATAATTAACAAAAAATACTGAAAATAAAAAAACTGAAATATCACATTTACATAAGTATTGAGACCCTTTACTCCGTACTTTGTTGAAGCACCTTTGGCAGCGATTACAGCCTTGAGTCTTCTTGGGTATGATGCTACAAGCTTGGCACACCTGTATTTGGGGAGTTTCACCGATTCTTCTCTGCAGATTCTCTCAAGCTTTGTCATGTTCGGATGGGGAGCGTCGCTGCACAGCTATTTTCAGGTCTCTCCAGACATGTTTGATTGGGTTCAAGGTCGGGCTCTGGCTGGGCCACTCAAGGACATTCAGAGACTTGTCCCGAAGCCACTCCTGCGTTGTCTTGGCTGTGTGCTTAGGGTCATTGTCCTGTTGGAAGGTGATTTCTGGTTTCTTGTTTCTCATGGTCTGAGAGTCTTTAGGTGCCTTTTGGCAAACTCCAAGCAAGCTGTCATGTGCCTTTTCTCAGGAGTGCCTTCCATCTGGCCACTCTACCATAAAGGACTGATGAGTGCTGCAGAGATGGTTGTCCTTCTGGAAGGTTCTCCCATCTCCACAGAGGAACTCTGGAGCCATGTCAGAGTGACCATCGGGTTCATGGTCACCTCCCTGACCAAGGCCCTTTTCCCACGATTGCTCAGTTTGGCCGGGAGGCCAGCTCTAGGAAGAGTCTTGGTGGTTCCAAGCTTCTTCCATTTAAGAATGATGGAGGCCACTGTGTTCTTGGGGAACTTTAATGCTGCAGAAATGTTTTGGTACCCTTCCCCAGATCTGTGCCTCGACACAATCCTGTCTCTGAGCTCTACGGACAATTCCTTTGACCTCATGGCTTTTTTTTGCTCTGACCTTATATAGAGAGGTGTATGCCTTTCCAAATCATGTCCAATCAATTGAATTTAACACTGGTGGACTCCAACCAAGTTGTAGAAACATCTCAAGGATGATCAATGGAAACAATTTCACAGTAAAGTCTACACCTGTTGTATTTGGCACGTGACAAATAACATTTGATTTGATTTAAATTGACCCACAACATTTGATTTTGTCATGAAGTAAACTGCCCATGATCTCTATGACGTGACATGGTGAGTAGAGTGGTGGTTAAAATAAGTACAAAGTAGATTACACCATGACAGATTATACAATGTCCAAGGCCAAGGGCACAGAGTGATACCCGCAACAGGGCACTAGTGACGGAGGGTAGTGGTAGGACTGGCAGAGAGAGAGAGTCAAACACAAGTCTATACTGTACATAACTAGCTGGATGACGTCATGCTCATATGACTGGTAACAATCAAGCTAGTGTCTTTCATGTCAGTGTGTGCTTGGTACCTACTCTACTTCCAGCTGATCAGTGTACATTTCTTTCAAAACAGGTCTTTGACAAAGACAAGTATCAAAATGTTTGACATATGACAGGATTAGGTACATTTCTTGAAAATTCTTGTACACCTGTTACACACACTTCAAACTCTAACAACTAAACACATCTAATTTCCCTTTACTCCCTCTATTATGTGGTACTACAAACTAAACTTCCCTCCCCAAAAACAAGCTGTTATTTGATGAGGTCAAGCTAACCAAGCTAACATATGCATTTCTTACTGTGTGGCCATGTAGAAAAGCAGGTGTTGTCAAGCTAACAGACTGGCTAATGGTTCTGCCTGCTTCTTGGAGCCGACCCTGCTGACCCTGCGGGAGAGATGGGATGTCTTGTGAAAAGCTGTCACTATGACAATATGACACTGGCACTGACAAGGGGTGTATGTGTGTGTATGTGTGTGTGGGGGGCGGACAACACTGCTGAGATACACACGCCCACTCCTTTTTAACATGGCATGGCCAGGCAACAGTCCGGCAGAAAGGGAACATTCTGGCAATCCTCTCTTAGAGACTAAGAAAGGGCAGAGAACAGGAAAAAAGGGCCATCAACACGACACATAGCTACATGGCTAGTCTGATTCTAAACAAATGTATTCCCAAGTAAAATCGTGCACTCTCCTTTACATGCCATGTCAGTTAGGCTACATCCATTCATGAGAGAAAATGGACTGTGTTTCATACAGTGTTTTATATTAAAAATCATTATTATCAGTTTGACTGGACAGTCAGTCTATTTGACTGTAAGTTTACCTTCCTATATCAAATCAGATTTTATTGGTTGCTTACCCATATTTTGCAGATGTTATCGCAGGTGCAACGAATTGCTTATGTTCCTAGCTCCAACAGTGTAGTAATACCTAACAATACACACAAATCCCCAAAATAAAAAGATAAAAACATCCCACTTTGACAGTAAAAGAGCTCAGAACAGAATTTCTCATCTGAAGCCCATCTGACTGTCCCAGAGTTTCAAATAAGAAACCATACACATCTGAAATGATTGCACGATTTACAACAGGGCAGAATCAATGTTAATTCCATAGCATACACAATACATAACACAGGACTTTCTCTCACATTTGATTCATAGAAAGGTGAATCAATCAATCCCAGTGTACAGTAAATCCGTCCGCATGCTTCCCATCGAAACAGTTCGGAACAGTTTGTGCATAGACCTATCGGGAGACCTATTTTACATTTTGTGACGTTTTTGTTCGTTTTGGTCTTCGGCAAGGTTTTTTTCAGCTGCTCGTGCACACAAAATGGTTTCTTGGGGCAAGCCGAAGTTTGGTAGATGTGTACACCCTTTCGTCAGTGATTGGTCAAAGGTAGGGATTCTTTAATGAAGTGTTTGTTGTCATTCAGTGAGAGAATGAGAAATACTGCACCAAACATCTTAGTTAGATGTAAAATTGCACTGCAAAAACGTAAAAATTAAGACAGATTTATTGAGTTATCTTAGATGAAATCTGACTATTTTGAGGAAGCTTATACTGGCTATGACGTCTCAAGATGGACAAACAGCACTATTGCTGCTTTTTTATTGCAGCACCATAATCCATCAGGCTTAACAGTACCTTGATTTTCTTTCTGTGTCAGTCAGCCATTACATGTAGTCAACGCCTGATGGTTCCTGATCAATACTCTCTCCTCCCATAGGGATGAGCTTGCCTCTGGCTGTAGCTTACTGGCTGTAGCTGAATCTGTAGCCTTTCAAGACAGCCCATGCAATCAGATGGCTATTTGCTACAGTGTGACATAGTGCAACTCAGTGAAATCCCCACAGAGGGTATTGTACCTTCTGATGCATTGCTAAACCTTGGGTATACCCACACCTTTATTAAAGTTTGGTGCATCAAGTATTTCAAGCAATATATGTAATTTAGCAGACACTTTTATCAAGCAACTTACAGTCACGCGTGCATACATTTTACGTATGGGTAGTTCCGTGAATCAGAACACACAATCCTGGCTTTGCAAGCGCCATGCTCGTCATGGTTCACACAAGAATTTGACACAAAATAAATCACTATTGAGTTAACATTTTGTGTGACATGAGAAAGAGCGGTGTAATCACAAAACAAATGTTTTGGCTTTATATAGTGCATTATGTTGTGCATAGACACACTAACTGAATACTGAAGGACAATTAAGCACCATAATCCTAAAATTCATGTTTAACAGTTCAATTCAACAATCTACTCTTCAGATTATGCTGTAATGCCACACTGCTGATCCTAACCGGCCTGCATCTGAAGGGAGTTACTGGAAGCTAAGCTTTGTATGAGAAGAAGAGACTGAGCAGCATGTCCTGCCCTCCCGCTCTCTCTCCATCCATCCCTCTCTTTATCTCTCCTCAGTCAGAGCCCGTGTGGTTAGATTCAGTGATTCAGCACGCACTGCCTTGCCTGTCGGTGGAAACACCAGGCTTTACAGACCTTCTAAGAGGATCACTTTTAAATCCACCAAAATCTGTTGGCTTCTTTACAATATTTCAGCCACTACTGCTGCTCTGCTCGTATGGACGGCACACCACCAGTCCAGTGCAACATTCATTCTGCAGGCAGTGCAGAGGTGAACTTAGGATAAAACGAGGCACTCTCATCTGCAATGATTTGTGAACACCCTGGCCTGGTTGGCAGTGTGCAGAGCAGAGGTCCCTATGGCCAGTGAATGACTTGACAGCTGCCCATCTAACCATGATGAGAGTAATGTGGGTATCAAATGAGTCAATGGCATTAAAGAAAATGAAATTCCAGTATAAATAAATGACTGAAATACATTAATTAACGTTGGATTTAGCAGCAAAGACCAGATTCCACACTCTGCTGGCATGAAAATGTGCTGTGATGCAACCTGAGACCATTTGAAAAAACAAATAATGTGCTCCCTCTCCCCCTCTGGGCTGAAGTAAACAAAACTCAACTACCTCTCTTTCTTAAAGCAGTGCAACATGCTCCCTATTCATCATCCACATGGCATGAGCTTATTACACATTATGCAATAGAGGAAGAGCAAGTAATTGCCTCTGAAAGTGAAGCATTTGATTTGTTTTCTAATTAGATTTCAACAATGGAAAATAAGCCTACTTAATGAGATGAAGAGAAGAGCTGTCTGTGCTGTGCCTCATTGTGTTCATCACCTTGGTCTGATTTCACCATCAGGAAACGGCTGGTGGTCGGTGGGGATGATAATGTGGAGTAAACAATGCCTAATAACAGCAGGTGAGGCCTGACCCTAGGGGTATTCTCATGTTATTCTCATGTAAAAGTGACATTCAAAGCATAAACATGGCACAAAGTAGGGAGGCAGCTGAGCTGAGGGATCTTAACCATTGCTCTGCCTGAAGTGGCAGCAGGTTCCCTGGTCAGAGAATAGAGCTCAGGGATAGAGCTCTGCTACCCGACACGAACCCGACGATACATCAATAACTAGGGTACGGGTAGGACTCGGGTATCACTAAATTGATCACTAACATTTTGAAGCAGAGCCATTCGCTTGTGTTCTGCTGCACAGTACTGTCATATCTGAGTTAGATCATAACATGGCTTCAGAAGTGTTTCAACCTGTTTCAATTTACTGGCCATAGGGACCGTCACTACAGACCCAGGTCGATCCGGGTTGCGACCAGGAGACCCATGAGGCGGCGCACAATTGGCCCAGCATCGTCCTGGTTAGGGGAGGGTTTGGCCAGCCAGTATGTCCTTGTCCCATCGCGCTCTAGCGACTCCTGTTTCGGGCCGGGTGCATGCACGCTGACACGATCGCCAGTTATACTGTGTTTCCTCCGACACATTGGTGTGGCTGGCTTCCAGGTTAAGTGAACAGTGTGTCAAGAAGCAGTGCGGCTTGGCAGGTTTGTGTTTCGGAGGACGCATGGCTCTCGACCTTCGCCTCTCCCGAGTCTGTACAGGAGTTTCGGCGATGGGACAAGACTAACTACCAATTGGATATCATGAAAAAAGGGTACAAATTGTAATATTCATAATAATGAGAAAATAATGTTTTAATTTTGTCGGAGTTTAGAGTGACGAAAAGTAGGTAACAACTCACTGCTCTCTTGTGTCTAGTCATTAAGCAGAGCAGCCCAAGCCAAGCAGAGCTATTGTTATAGATACTCACGAGTGCATGCAGAGCGAGCTCCCTGAACGCAGGGAGCGAGTGACAGACAGATAGGAGCAGCTAATGGATTTACTAATAGAGGAAGTTATTTTCTGATTTCGGGTTTCGGGCACGGCCAGGCTTTAAATTTGGCAGAAGCAATCGGGCCTGGGTAGGGTAGGGCCTGAATGTCGCAGAAATGGGTAGGGCTTGGGCTTAAAATTCATGCCCATGCAGGGCTCTATTCAGGGACTCTCCACCTCACACAGCTAATACAAGTCATTGAAGTCTACACAATGGTGGTGGAAGCTAGGCTTTGATGGAGACAAAGAGAGGTCCTTGATCATATCTGTCACAGTCCACACCATCCACAGTCCAACATGTCATGCACACACGTTATTATGAAATCAAAAGAAAAAGGTGAGAAATCAGGAATGATTGAAACCTGACATAAAACCAAGGCATTCATCATAAATGCTACTTCATGTTTTCCTATTCGATTCATAAAGAAGCTGTGAATCTGTAGGGGATGGGTGCATTTTCGCATTGTTTGTAACTCCTTTTGTACATAATGTTGCTGCTACCGTCTCTTATGACCAAAAAGATCTTCTGGACATCAGAACAGCAATTACTCACCTCAAACTGAACAAATATTTTTCTTTAATGAGTCCAACGCGAAGGATATACTGCCTTGTCGAGACAAGGCCCAAATCTCTGTCATCCACGTGAAGAAAAGACTGAGAAAAAGGGGGAGGAGGGCAGGGTTTGCCTACGAGTAGGTAAACCACCTCTACCCTCCGTATTATTGGTCAACATGCAATCATTGGAAAACTGAACGATCTACGATTAAGACTATCCTACCAACGGGACGTTAAAAACTGTAATATCTTATATTTCACGAGACGTGGCTAAACGACGACACGGATAATACAGCGCTGGCTGGCTTCTCCGTGCATCGGCAGGACAGAGCAGCTACGTCTGGTAAGACGAGGAGCGGGGATGTCTGTCTATTTGTCAATAACTGCTGGTGTGGGATGTCTAATATTAAAGAAGTCTTGAGGTATTGCTTGCCTGAGGTAGAATACCTCATAATAAGCTGTAGACCACACTATCTACCAAGAGAGTTCCCATCTATATTATTCAAAGCCGTCTATTTACCAACACAAACCGATGCTGGCAATAAGACTGCACTCAAATAGCTGTATAAGGACATAAGCAAACAAGAAAATGCTCATCCAGAAGCGGCGATCCTAGTGGCAGGGAACTTTAATGCAGGCAAACTTAAATCCGTTTTACCTCATTTCTACCAGCATGTCACATGTGCAACCAGACGAAAAACACTCTAGACCACCTTTACACACAGAGACGCATACAAAGCTCTCCCTCACCCTCTATTTGGCAAATCTGGCCATAATTATATCCTCCTGTTTCCTGCTTACAAGCAAAAACTAAAGCAGGAAGTACCAGTGACTCGCTTAATACATAAATGCCTTTTATGCTTGTTTTGAGGCAAGCAACACTGAAGCATGCATGAGCGCACCAGCTGTTCTGGACAACTGTTTGATCACGCTCTCCGTAGCTGATGTGAGCAAGACCTTTAAACAGATCAACATTCACAAAGCCGTGGGGCTAGACGGATTACCAGGATGTGTACTCAGAGCATGCGCGGACCGACTGGTAAGTGTCTTCACTGACATTTTCAGCATCTCCCTGACCGAGTCTGTAATACCTACATGTTTAAAACAATCATAGTCCCTGTGCCCAAGAAAGCAAAGGTAATCTGCCTAAATGATTACCACCCCATAGCACTCACACCGGTAGCAATGAAGTGCTTTGAAATGCTGCTTATGGCTGACATCAACACCATCATGCCGGAAACACTAGACCAACTCCACTTCGCATACTGCCCCAACAGATCAACAGATGACACAATCTCAATCGCACTCCACACTGCCCTTTCCCACCTGGACAAAAGGAACACCTATGTGAGAATGCTGTTTATTGACTACAGGACAGTGTTCAACACAATAGTACCCACAAACCTCATCATTAAGCTAAGGACCCTGGGACTAAACACCTCCCTCTGCAACTAGATCCTGGACTTCCTGACGGGCTGCCCCCAGGTGGTAAGGGTACGGAAACACATCTGCCACGCTGATCCTCAGGGGTGCGTGCTTAGTCCCCTCATGTACTCCCTGTTCACCCACAACTGCGTGGCCAAGCACGACTCTAACAGCATCATTAAGTTTGCTGACGACACAACAGTGGTAGACGTGATCACTGACAACGATGAGACAGCCTATAGGGAGGAGGTCAGAGACCTGGCATTGTGGTACCAGGGCAACAACCTCTCCCTCAATGTGAGCAAGACAAAGGAGCTGATCGTGGATTACAGGAAAAGGAGGGCCGAACAGGCTCCCATTAACATTGACGGGGCTGAAGTCGAGAGCGGGTCGAGAGTTCCTTGGTGTGCACATCCCCAACAAACTTTCATGGTCCAAACACACAAAGACAGTTGTGAAGAGGGCATGACAACATATTTTCCCCCTCAGGAGACTGAAATTATTTGGCATGGGTCCCCAGACCCTCAGAAAATTCTACAGCTGCACCACTGAGAGCATCCTGACCGGTTGCATCACCGCTTGGTAAGGTACCTGCTCGGCATCTGACCGTAAGGTGTTACAGAGGGTAGTGCATACGGCTCAGTACATCACTGGGTCCAAGCTTCCTGACATCCAGGACCTATATACTAGGCGGTGTCAGTGGACGGTCCAAGAAATTGTCAAAGACTCCAGTCACCCAAGTCATAGACTGTTCTCTCTGCTACCGCATGGCAAGCTGTACTGGAGCGCCAAGTCCAGGTCCAAAAGGCTCCATAACAGCTTCTACCCCCAAGCCATAAGACTGCTGAACAATTAATCAAATGGCCACCTGGACTATATACATTGACGCATTGACATGTTTTTACACTGCTGCTACTTGCTGTTTATTATCTATGGCGTAGACACTTTACAAATTACCTCGACTAACCTATACCCCCGCACATTGACTCGGTACCGGTACTCCCTGTATATACCCTCGTTATTGTTATGTAATTTTCTTGTGTTACTTTTTGATAAATATATATTTTTTAATTGAGTTAATTAGTAAATATTTTCTTAACTCTATTTATTGAACTGCATTGTTGGTAAAGGGCTTGTAAGTAAGCATTTCACTGTAAGGTCTACACCTGTTGTATTCGGCGCATGCGAAAAATAACATTTGATTTTATCTTTTCATCTTTGGGGTGCATTGTTGGGACATGCATGCTGCACAGAATCATTTCAGATTGCCTAGATTTTAAAAGAACTGCTGCAGTCTAAGCATAGCTCTTGGTTCAGCTTCAGTACTTTTTTTGTACCGTGAGGGCAGTTCTATATACTTTACGGTGCCTTAAAAAAATATCCTCTGACAGTCATTTTGGTAGACTGGCTGAACACAAATAATGATGGAACCTGACTGGATAGCTGGACCACATCTGTAATTTGTAGTCAAGAAGCTTCATATCGTATTTCTAGGATAAAAATACTGTTTTTCTGAATAGGCTTCATTTATATTTTGTACATACTGTAGGTCCAGGAGGATAATTTCATTAACTGAAGCAAATATTTGTTACTTGGCTGAATTGGGAGAACCCACTACACTGCAAATCTCATTCACATCCTTCATTCTAATGAATAACCCTTCCCTCTCCAAATATGCAGAAATTCAGTGACAAGGTTTCATCATACACAAATTAGAGACAGACCAGAGGCTTTAGCATCACATGAAAGCTGGCTGAATGAAGCCCCTTTGAGCAGTTCACCTTCAGCACAGTCAGATTGGGATGTCTGTCTGTCACTCCTCAGACACCCAGCCTGGTCCCCAACAGCAAGGTCCACAACAGTGTGTGTGTGTGTGTGCGCGCACGTATGTGTGTGTTGGAGATGAACCCATAGCTGACCTGCTTCATTCTATCTCAGGACTCCTGCTTGTCACAGTGCAGCCATTTCATGCCATGTGAGGAGGACTGAGGAGGTCTCTCTCTGCCCTGGGCTGGTCCCCACTGGCTGCAGAACAATACTAACACAGCACAGCAGCAGTGGACCGCACCACTGTGACCAGCTGCCAGACTTGTTGCTCTCTTCTCACACTACCTCCTCCTGTCAGGTGAGGTTCAGAGAGTCTAATCTCAGCCCTAAGGGTTAGTCATGTCTGCTTTGTTAGTAACTTCAGAAGGGAAGTATTCTAATATAATTCACAGCTGTCTGACAATTTTTTTTTTCATGTCACTGTGTGATTTTTTTCTTCTATTTACCAGACCAGAGGTACTGTGTTTTGCAGTAAGGCTTGGACACAACAACAATGGAGTGTGATCTGTTAGTCATGGGACTGTACTTTTTCTGAATTCAGCAGTGTGACGTTGCAGAGAACTGAAAATAGACAAGCAATAACAGTGGTACTGATGCATCTGAAACAACAAATGCAAAACACCCTCAAGGTGTAATTCAAACACTCTCTCTGTGGCACTCACTCCGTAAAGAACTCTAATGGGATGTGGCAAATGACTAAACAAACTCCCCACCATCTTTGTTCACAGAGCATAACTACTGAATAAACCCCCCAAAAACATTGCACTACTGCTGCCCCAAGCCGTGTCTGTGTAAACAGCATGTCTCTGGCAGGAGCCTCCTTAGTGCTCGGCTCACTGAGCCAGACAGAGACAAGGCAGGTCTCCATCATTACTCATGCACAGGTCATAACACAGGGACAGAGCAACAGAATTATTTTAACAGGGACGTTCATTCTACCTCAGCACACATTTTTATATTGAACATTATGTATAAGTGTTACATTTTTTCTGTGCTCAATGCTGTTATATCCATCGTACTTTATTGAGGCACATGATTCAAAGTTTTGAATAGAAAACAGTGGTTAGAATTCCTTGGTAAGAATATATTTGATCTGATGATACTGAATGATAGCCTACATCAATAATACTTTACTTACTTCTCTCATCAATATAAAACTACCTTCTTACTACTACCTCCTCACAGGATTAAGAAATCAACGGCACCGGGGCTTTGTTTTTTTGTTTTTTTTTGTAAACAAATCCAAGTACAAAGATGCAATTCAGTGTGTGGTAAATTTACTGTTGAAGAAAAAATATGTTATAATAAAGCTATAATAACATTTATGATGTGGTATAGACTACAGTTGAGCAGTGGCATTTTTAGGATTTCCATACGTCATAAATCCACACTGCAGAGCTCTCCCTGTCCTCTGCCATGCCTTGACTGTATTACTGTTGATGATATCTGGAAATGTGCATGTACACCCTAGCCCATCTACAGTTGCTAGCCCCAATTCTGACTTGTGCTCTGAAAAAAAATATATATATATTAAGAAAAAATATATATATATGTTTCACTGATTTCTGCTCTCGTCAAAGCCTGGGTTTTCTGCACGTTAACACTAAAAGCGTATTACTTAAAATGGATCAATTGAAAGTGTGGGTTCACAGCTCCAATCCAGATGTGTTGGTCATTACTGAGACAAGGTTAAGAAAAAGTGTTTTGAATACTGATTTTAACCTTTCTGGTTATTACCTTTTTCGGCAAGACCGATCTTCCAAAGGTGGGGGAGTGGCAATCTTTACCAAGGATCACTTTCAGTGCTCGGTTGTCTCCTCCAAGTCTGTCCCCAAACAATTAGATTTTCTGGTTTTAAGCATTAAACTTTCAAATAGCTCTTTGTTGACTGTTGCTGGGTGTTATCGTCCTCTAAGCTCTCTCCTGGCCGCTTACACTTATTCTGAATTTGTCCTACTAGGTGACCTAAACTGGGACATGCTTAAACCACTTGACCAGGTCCTAAAGCAATGGGACTCCCTGAATCTTTCTCAGATTATCAACAATCCACAAGGTATGACTCCAAACACCCAGAAAAGACTACTCTCCTTGATGTTATCCTCACAAATAACCGTGATAGGTATCAGTCTGGTGTTTTCTGTAATGACCTTAGTGATCACTGGTTTACAGCCTGTGTTCTTAATGCCTGCTCAGTGAAACAACCTGTTCTGATTTGTCATAGACGCTTGCTAAAAAACTTTAATGAGCAAGCCTTCCTTCATGACCTGGCCTCTGTAAATTGGTTTAGAATCAGTTTGATCCCCTCTGTCGAAGACGCTTGGACCTTCTTTTTTAATATTTTCAGTGATATTGTTAACAAACACGCTCCCATAAAGAAAATGAGAATTAAAAACAGGTTCAGCCCCTGGTTCGACCATGATCTTGCAGAGTTACTCCACCTCAAGAATTGCATTTGGCAAAATGCTCGGCACACACACTCTGGCTCTCGTTCAGGCAAATGAGAAATAAGTGCACTCAGGCTATCCGAAAGGCCAAAGTTAGTTACTTTAAGGAGCAGTTCTCTCTCTGTGGTTCTAACCCCAAGAAGTTCTGGAAAACGGTTAAAGACCTGGAGAATAAACCCCCCTCCTCACAGCTGCCCGTCCCTTAAAGTTGATGATGTGGTTGTTACTGACAAGAAGCACATGGCTGAGCTCTTTAGTCACCACTTCATTAAGTCAGGATTCCTATTTGACTCAGCCATGCCTCATTGCCCGTCCAACATTTCCTCATCTCCCACCCCTTCTAATGCGACTATCCCTGATGCTTCTAACTCTTTTCCCCTGTCCCGCTACAAAGTTTCTCCCAGCAGGCGGTCACTGAGTCCGAGGTGCTAAAGGAGCTCCTTAAACTTGACCCCCAAAAAACATTGGGGTCAGATGGTTTAGACCCTTTCTTCTTTAAGGTTGCTGCCCCTATCATCGCCAAGACTATCTTTGAAATTCTTAACCTTTCTTTCCTCTCTGGGGAGATTCCCATTGCTTGGAAGGCAGCCACGGATCAAGCTGATCCTAACTGTTATAGGCCTATTTCTATTTTGACCTGTTTAACAAAAGTGGTGGAAAAACTGGTCAATAATCAACTGACTGGCTTTCTTGATGTCTATAGTATTCTCTCTGGTATGGAATCTGGTTTCCGCTCAGGTTATGGATGTGTCACTGCAACCTTAAAGGTCCTCAATGATGCCACCATTGCCCTTGATTCTAAGCAATATTGTGCTGCTATTTTTATTGACTTGGCCAAAGCTTTTGGTACGGTAGACCATTCCTTTCTTGTGGACCGGCTATGGAGTATTGGTGTCTCTGAGGGGGTCTTTGGCCTGGTTTGCTAACTACCTCTCTCAAAGAGTGCAGTGTATAAAATCAGAACATCTGCTGTCTCAGCCACTGCCTGTCACCAAGGGTGTACCCCAAGGCTCGATCCTAGGCCACACGTTCTTCTCAATTTACATCATTAACATAGCTCAGGCAATAGGATACAGAAAATAAGTTCATATTCATTTTTAAACAACACAATACTAATGTTTTAACTTAGGAAGAGTTCAGAAATCAATATCTGGTGGAATAACCCCTGATTTTCAATCACAGCTTTCATGCGTCTTGGCATGCCCTCCACCAGTCTTTCACATTGATGTTGGGTGACTTTATGCCACTCCTGGCGCAAAAATTCAAGCAGCTCGGCTTTGTTTGATGGCTTGTGACCATCCATCTTCCTCTTGATCACATTCCAGAGGTTTTCAATGGGGTTCAGGTCTGGAGATTGGGCTGGCCATGACAGGGTCTTGATCTGGTGGTCCTCCATCCACACCTTGATTGACCTGGCTGTGTGGCATGGAGCATTGTCCGGCTGGAAAAACCAATCCTCAGAGTTGGGGAACATTGTCAGAGCAGAAGGAAGCAAGTTTTCTTCCAGGACAACCTTGTACGTGGCTTGATTCATGCGTCCTTCACAAAGACAAATCTGCCCAATTCCAGCCTTCCTGAAGCACCCCCAGATCATCACCAAATTTCACTGTGGCTTATAGGCCTCTCCAGGTCTCGCACCCACTGTGAAATTTGGTGGAGGATCGCATGAAAGCTGTGATTGAAAATCAGGGTTATTCCACCAAATACTGATTTTTGAACTCTTCCTAAGTTAAAACATTAGTATTGTGTTGTTTAAAAATGAATATGAACTTATTTTCTTTGCATTATTCGAGGTCTGACAACACTGCATATTTTTTGTTATTTTGACCGGCTGTCATTTTCTGCAAATAAATGTTCTAAATGACAATATTTTTATTTTGAATTTGGGAGAAATGTTGTCAGTAGTTTATATAATAAAACAAAAATGTTTATTTTACCCAAACACATACCTATAAATAGTAAAACAAGAGAAACTGATTTGAGCTGTTCTTGCCATAATATGGACTTGGTCTTTTACCAAATAGGGCTATCTTCTGTATACCAACCTTGTAACAACACAACTGATTGGTTCAAACGCATTAAGAAGGAAAGAAATTCCACAAATGAACTTTTAACAAGGCACACCTGTTAATTGAAATGGTTTCCATGTGACTACCTCATGAAGCTGGTTGAAAGAATGACAAGAGCATGCAAAGCTGTGATCAAGGCAAAGAGTGGCTACTTGAAGAATCTCAAATATAAAATATATTTTGATTGTTACACACATTTTTGGTTCTTACATGATTACAAATGTTATTTCACAGTTGTGATGTCTTCACTATTCAACAATGTAGAACATTTTACAAATAAAGAAAAACCCTTGAATGAGTAGGTGTGTCCAAACCTTTGACTCCAGTTACACACTGACTCACCAAATAATGAAGACGAAGGCATAGGCTACTCACCGGTGATGGCCGATGTGCTCGTCGTTGCAATTGCCTATCTTAAGATAAGCTTTGGAAAACAGTGATGCTGCTGTTCACTCAAAATTGGGAGTTGTTGAGAATGTATTTCTCTATTGGTTCTACAGAGAGATTAGTCTTCTGTTTTCAGCAGTAGGCATTTGCTTTCCAAACTATATGTTTTTATTCGCAATTGTATTTAGAAATTTGCAAAAGGCAAACTGACAGTCGCAACCAACTAAAGTAAAATAATCCATTGTTGGCAGTTCCCATTCAAGTCAGGACTGGCAGCCATCGCTAGTGTACCCATTAACAGTCAAATTGACAGGGTAAGAGGTTCCAAAAACCTTCTATGGATTATATGTCTATAGCCACAACACATTTGGTGCACATAGGAAAACCGGTAAATGCCAAAATAAAGATACCACTTGAGTAAATGAGGGATTCATGCACTTATCAAGAGAACATCCCTGGTCATCTCTACTGCCTCTGATCTGGAGGACTCACTAAACACAAATGCTTTGTTTGTAAATTATGTCTTTGGAGTGTGCCCCTGGCTGGCAGTAAAAAAAGAAAGAATGTAATTGTGCCATCTGGTTTGCTTAATATAAGGAATGTGAAATTATTTATACTTTTACTTTTGATACTAAGTACATTTTAGCAATGACATTTACTTTTGATAATTAAGGATATTTAAAACCAAATACCTTTACACTTTTACTCAAGTAGTATTTTACTGGGTGACTTTCACTTTTACTTGAGTCATTATATTAAGGTATCTTTACTTTTACTAAAGTATGACAATTGGGTACTTTTTCCACCACTGCATGATACAATGTGTGGTTCTGTGTTTCATCTGTCAAGAGAATTTAGAACTTACTTGTATGAGCTGCCAATTGTAACTTCCTGTTTTAACTGCCTGTTTAGCGCATCTAGCGCCGCCCTGCCTCTGGCCCCTGCCGCGTCTTCTCGCTCCACTTTGATGCTAACTTTCTTTTCACCATCCTTCTCTGGAGTTTGCTTATTTTTACTCCCTCCCAGAATTTCTTTCTCTTGCACTTTGTCAGCAATTTCGCTTTTCTCCACCCCACTGTCAACCTCCGCGTGTGCATGGTAGTGTTTGGACCTATCCTGGACACAGTCATCGCCGATGGAGATGGAGGGATTGGGTCTGGCAATCCAAGGATGGTCGTCCCTTTTCGGAATGGGCCATGGCTTGAAATCCTTCTGATATTGTGTCTTGTTGTTAAAAGGGGTCTCGGGAGTGTGATATTCATTCTTAGGTTTACAGCTTGGCTCAGGGCGCACATTCCAGTGCTTAAAGTCTTGGCGCATTACAGAACCACATGCTCGCTCCTCAGACAGAGCGGTTCCCGTTGCGGGGTGCTCACAAGCCGCTACCGCCTTGTCCTCGTGAGCTGGTTGGGTTTCTATGGCGACCGCGCTCGCGAGTGCCTGGTGATGCGGCTGTTTTTGTTGGTGCTGCAGTTGAAGATGCTGCATCTCCGAGACGTCGTACCTGGTGAAAACCAATGGCACCGAAATGTCCCCCTTGTCCAGCTGGTTCCAGAAGCTGGCCATACAGCACGCCCTGGTGATGCAGGGCCACGCCATGATGTCGGCTTTAGCTCAGTTCCTGCGCGCGATACAATGGCACTCTCTGTCTCTCCTAAGCTCTTGATGGGCACAAGTGTTCTGCTAAAGGAACACAATGTCCGAGTTGTTGAACGGTGCAAGAGACGATGTTTATCGAAAATAGAGGAATGATACATCCATGGTGCAAATATTACGAATACAGAGATTGGATGCTTAATTAGCGTTATTACAACCTCCCCTCTCTCTGATGTTTTCCCTTTGCGCTGCTCTCAGCTTTGCTCGTTCTGTCCTGTCATGCACATTGCACTATGATAGGGCACTGCAAGGAAAATTGGCCCCGCCTGCGCGCACAGCATCCTCCCATGAGAGGATGCTGAGAATTGGAGCGGAGAAATATCACCTGGCATCGTCATCATCATGCAATGTCTGCAGTGGGAGGAGAGACGTTTTGATGCCGCAACCCATTCCATTATAGTTTTATGTCGCCATACTTCTATACCATCCTGTGTTTATGTATTGCTAGTAAATTAATAAAACATGATAGGTTGATGGTTTGCTTCATAGCATATCAAATAGGGGATCAATTGAACAGTGGCAATTACTGCAATTGGATGGAGAAAGGTTTAGAGCAGAAATCAGAAATGCAGACATATTTCATGTGTGTATGTGTCATTGTATGGAGGCTTTGGAGTAAGTGATAGGAGAGAAGTTGGCTTTGTGATCAGGGGTCTTACCTCTGTTTAACAACAGAGGACAGATGGTGATTTCTGCTCTGAAGTAGACAATGCCTACTCATTATACACAATCAACAAGAGTAGCGCCACACTGAGCATCTGAAAACATTTGCATGTGAATGAAGGGAAACACTAATGACTAATTCTGTATTCGTTTTTACTCTGTTATTACTGTAATTCCAGATGCATAAAATACGTTATTTTAAGGTAAAGCTGCAATATCATTCATTAATACTCAGTTTAGATCCCCCATTGATCGTGTCCCCGCCTATACATATCTGGGCATCTGGATTGACGAAAAGCTATCTTTTAAAAAGCATGTTGACGAGTCAGTAAAAAAAACTAATTTGGGCTTCTTCTGTAGGAATAGGGCTTGCCTTTCATTAAATAGTAGAAAACTGATAATTCAGTTTACATTCATTCCTGTTATAGATTATGGAGATATTATATACATGAATGCAGCTACCAGTGTTTTGAAGCCCTTGGACACAATTTATCAGAGCGCACTTCGTTTTATAACATCTGACAGTTTTGACACACCACTGAATCCTTTATCATTAAGTTGGTTGGAGCTCGCTAAAAACACATAGGTCACTTCATAATTATGTTTTTGTTATAAAGCCTTTCTTAATAAACTACCAATTTACTTAACATCATTGTTGAACTATAGAAACTCAGATTACAACACTAGGTCACAGGTTTGGATAGTGCTGGAGATCCAGAGTTGGGTAAATCTGCCTTTTCCTACCAGGCCCCTATCATGTGGAATAATCTCTAAGTAACGTTTCATTTGGATATGTTGTTATCTTGGTCAGTTTAGGAGAAAGGGATTTTTATATTTATAAATGTCTTCGTTTTGTTTGATTGTTTATTGTGTACATAATATTTGCTGTTTATTCAATTTTGTGTTTTAAATTGTGTATAATTTTCTTTTCTTTATTGTTCCCAGGGCATATTTGCAAATGAGACCTAGGTCTCAATGTGTTTTTTGTAATGTTTTGTCTGAAGTCCCTTGACTTTACCACTAGATGACGTTATTTCAACCCAGATATATTCTCCTGTGTTAATTGTTGTAAGTAATGCCCTCACCTGTGTTGTATTACTTCTAATGACAAACCCTATTTAAGGCCCCACTGCCTTTCTGTTCTTGTTCAGTCCTGATGTTGGTCTAGGTGTTGTCATGCTCAAGGATTCTTTGGGTCTGAGATTTTTCTGCCTTCTAATTTTGAACTTGGGTTCTATGTATTTTTTGTTTCCTTTTTGTGGACTCTTGGAAATATGTTTCTGGATGTTTAAGGATGTCTCTTCTGTTTTGGATTACCTTTTTGTATTGCCTCCCAAGAGGAGGAGTTTGAGTTACCCTGGGACACATTCATTTAAAGTGTTGCCTACGACTGTTGCTATGTTTTGCTTTTTTTCTCTGAAGTAAAGAGCCAAAGATAAAACTCAGACTTTGGAGATCTCATTGTTTTCGAATTCCTCTGCACTTGGGCTCAACCTCTAGTAGTGGAGTGGTCCGCATCTGGGACACACACATACATCGGGGACCCGAGCTGGTTCATAACAGTTTGTTAGTTAATACATTATTAATACATTTTTACAATACATTATTGTCCAATGCTGCAATTTTCCCTGTCAGGAAATCAAATTGCATAAAATTATTTAAATTCCTTGTGAGAACATACAATTAAGGAATGATATTTATAGGCTAAGTTATTAGTGTCACTTTAAATAGATTCCCTCAAGGTTATGATAGATGCCAGATTTCCATCTGTTTACAGCCGAATTAGATAGCCCCAAATAATCAATATGATGTGAAAAGCAAAGTCACAATCGAAACCAGTTAATTAACACACAAAGATTGATAACACCAGGGGCTTATCAATCAGTATGTGTGTGTGTTCAGCTATACATCTCCCCTATTAATTTCTTAGATTTATTTAATATATTTTTTATTTTATTTAACTAGGCAAATCAGTTAAGAACAAATTCTTATTTACAATGACGGCCTACCCCGGCCAAACCCAGAACACGCTGGGCCAATTGTGCACCACCCCATGGGACTCCTAATCACGGCCAGTTGTAATACAGCCTGGAGTCGAACCAGGGTCTGTAGTGACCCCTCCAATGTAACCGTTTTTCATCCTCGTGACTGACACCGTCTCTGTGTTGCCAGAGTCTCCCTCGACTCCTATGAAAAGGACACGACATCATGAGGCCTCTGATTGTGACCTGAGTTACTGCCCTAATGACAACAGGTAATGGTACTGCCCCATCAGCAACGTGCTGTTGGAACACAGGAGTGATGGTTGCTGAAAATGGGCCTCTGTGCGCCTGTGTAGATATTCCATTGGAGATGGAATATCCAGCTACAGTGGACATTTGCAACATTAGCGGTGTCTGCACTGTATTTCTGATCAATTTGATCTTGTTTTGATGGACAGGGGGTGTGCTTTTCTTTCAAAGGCGAGAACATTTCTTGGTGACCCCAAATTTCTGTATGGTAGTGTATATTTTGTAAAAATAATTCTAAATCAAATAGCAAAATTATCCTTGGTATGACCTTCTAAAAACAATTCCATATAGCTTAGTAGAACCCCCCCCCCTAACAGGGCTTAGACTGTTTAATGTTTAAAATAACATATCTTTCTTATACTTTATCTCTCAGATATAGGAAAGACACTTCAGAACAAACTTAATTTCGATTTTTTGGGGGGAGACTATCTGTTTTTCCATGTAGTGAATCTGTTTGTATGGTCTAATAGCAGTAAGGCCGAATACAAATGTTCATCAAATATTTTTTTATATACTTCAAGGGTTCTTAAAATTCAAAAGCAAATAGCAAAATGATACTTGGTATGACCTTAACCCCACCCCCCCTCATTGATTATACTTACTTTCACCCTGAGTTGGAAATTCAAGGTAAGTAAAGTAATATGCTAATATCTTTAGCATTATATTTAGCAGTCAGCTAATATCAGTTTCATCCTAAGTATCCTATTTCAATTATATTAGCAGTATATTTGATCAGACACACATCACACACACACTTTATGTCACAATAATTGAATAATGTTTAATCTTGTCATGTATTGATTATTTTTCATTACAAAACAAAAAAATGCAGTTTGGGGCTGAACAGTTTCAATATTACCAAAACTGAAAAAAACATTTTTGTAAAACAATATGGACTTGTTTTGATATTGTTTAGCTATTTAAAACTATAGCTACTAGACAGTATGTCACTGTTTAAAATCAACTCCGATAACAAATGCTTGAATATTTTGAATTTGTTATTTTTCTTGATTTGTTTTTTTGATTTCCATCCATCCGTTTTGGGATAGTATTCTTATCCATACTATTGTTGTATTGTAAACTTTGATGTGGTGTACTTGCTGAAAAAATGTCACCAGCGGTCTAAGGCACTACATCTCAGTGCAAGAGGCATTACTATAGTCCCTGGTTTGAATCCAGGCTGTATCACATCCGGCTGTGATTGGGAGTCCCATAGGGCAGCGCACAATTGGCACAGCATCTTCCGAGTTTGGCCAGGGTGGGCCATCATTCTAAATAAGAATTTGTTCTCAACAGACTTGCCTAGTTAATTAAAAGTTAAATAAAACATTTAAAAAACAACAGGTAATATGTTTAAAAAATTCCCGGCTTGATAAACTAGTAGGCTAATTCCACCGCCAAGAAGATAGAACTAGTAGAGTAATTTTGGTTGTGAAGTGCATTAGCAAAAAGCGTTGTACTTTCTTTACAACAAAATGAAATTTACCACTAGGCTGTCTATTATATGAAATCAAATCAAATACAATTTTATTTGTCACATGCTCCGAATACAACAGGAATACAACCTTACTGTGAAATACTTACTCTCAAGCCCTTAACCAACAATTCAGTTTTAAGATAATAGAGTTATGGAAATATTTACTAAATAAAATAAAGTAAAAAATTCTATAAAAAGTAACAATAAAATAACAATAATGAGGCTATATGCAGGTTAGTCGAGGTAATTTGTACATGTAGGTAGGGGTAAAGTGACTATGCATAGATAATAAACAGAGCGTAGCACAGTATAAAACAAATGTCAATGCAAATAGTCAGGGTTGCCATTTGATTAATTGTTCAGCAGTCTTATGACTTGAGGGTAGAAGCTGTTAAGGTGCCTTTTGGACCTAGACTTGGCACCCAGGTACCGCATACCGTGCGGTAGCAGAGAGAACAGTCTATGACTTGGGTGACTGGAGTCTTTGACAATGTTTTGGGCCTTCCTCTGACACCGCCTAGTATATAGGTCCTGGATGGCAGGAAGCTTGGCCCCAGTGATGTACTGGGCCATTCGCATTACCCTCTGTAGCGCCTTACGGTCGAATACCGAGCAGTTGCCATATCAGACGATGATGTAACCGTTTAGGACGCTCTCGATGGTGCAGCTGTACAACTTTTTGAGGATCTTGGGACCCATGCCAAATCTTTTCAGTCTCCTGAGGCGGAAAAGGCTTTGTCATGCTCTCTTCACAACTTTTTTTGTGTGTTTGGACCATGAAAAGTTTGTTGGTGATGTGGACACCAAGGAACTTGAAACTCTTAACGCACTCCACTACAGCCCCGTCAATGTTAATGGGGGCATGTTCAGCCTTCCTTTTCCTGTAATCCACGATCATCTCCTTTGTCTTGCTCACATTGAGGGAGAGGTTGTTGGCCTAAACCCACACTGCCAGGTCTCTGACCTCCTCCCTATAGGCTGTCTCATAGTTGTCGGTGATCAGGCCTACCACTGTGTAGTCAGCAAACTCAATGATGGTGTTGGAGTCGTGCTTGGCCATGCAGTCGTGGGTGAACAGGGAGTACAGGAGGGGACTAAGCATGCACCCCTGAGGGGCCCCAGTGTTGAGGATCAGCATGGCAGATATGTTGCCTACTCTTACCACCTGGCGGTGGCATGTCAGGAAGACAGTGTTTTTTGTGAGCCATGACCAGCCTTTCAAAGCACTTCATGGTTACCGACGTGAGTGGTGTGGGGTGGTAGTCATTTAGGCAGGTTACCTTCTCTTTCTTGGGCACAGGGACTACGGTGGTCTGCTTGAAACGTGGTATTACAGACTCGGGCAGGGAGACGTTGATAATGTTAGTGAAGACACTTGTTAGTTGGTCCGCGCATGCTCTGAGTACGCATCCTGGTAAATCCGTCTAGCACCTTGTGAATGTTGACCTATTTAAAGGTCTTGCTCACATTGGCTACGGAGAGCGTGATCACACAGTCATTCGGAACATCTGGTGCTCTCATGTATGCTTCTGTGTAGCTTGCCTTGAAGTGAGCATTTAGCCCAGGGCCTCCCGAGTGGCGCAGCGATCTAAGGCACTGCATTTCAGTGCTAGAGGCATCACTACAGACCCGGGTTCAATCCCAGGCTGTATCAAAACTGGCTGTGATCTGGAGTCCCATAGGGTGTTGCAAAATTGGCCCAACGTTGTCCTGGTTAGGGGAGGGTTTGGCCGGGGGGAATTTACTTGGCTCATCGAGCTCTAGTGACTCCTTGTGGTGGGCCGGGTGCCTGCAGGCTGATCTCGGTTGTCAGGTGAACAGTGTTTTCTCCAACACATTGGTGTGGCTGGCTTCCGAGTTAAGCAGGCGGGTGTTAAGAAGCGAAGTTTGGCGGGTCATGTTTTGGAGGACGCATGACTCGACCTTCACCTCCCGAGCCCATTGGGGAGTTGCAGCGATGAGACAAGATCAAAATTGGGGAGAGAAAGGGGTAAACCCCCCCCCCCCACACACCTAAAAAAAAGCATTTAGCCCGTCTGATAGACTCGCATCACTGGGCAGCTCGCAGCTGGGTTTCCCTTTGTAGTCCGTAATAGTTTGCAAGCCCTGCCACATCCGACGAGCGTCAAAGCCGGTGTAGTAGGATTCAATCTTAATCCTGTATTGATGCTTTGCCTGTTTGATGGTTTATCTGAGGGCATAGCGGGATTTCTTATAAGTGTCCGGATTAGTGTCCCGCTCCTTGAAAGTGGCAGCTCTAGCCTTTAGCTCGGTGCGGATGTTGTCTGTAATCCATGGCTTCTGATTGGGATATGTACGTATGGTCACTGTGGGGACGATGTTGTCAATGCACTTATTGATGAAGCCGGTGACTGAGCTGGTATACTCCTCAATGACTTTGGACGAATTCCGGTACATATTCCAGTCTGTGCTGGCAAAACAGTCCTGTAGTGTAACATCCGCGTCATCTGACCACTTCCTTAAGCGATTCACTGGTACTTCCTGCTTTAGTTTTTGCTAGTAAGCAGGAATCAGGAATATAGAATAATGGTCAGATTTGCCAAATGGAGGGCAAAGGAGAGCTTTGTACGTGTCTCTGTGTGTAGAATAAAGGTGGTCTTGAGTTTTTTTGCCTCTGGTTGCACATGTAACATGCTGGCAGAAATTGATTTAAGTTTGCCTGCATTAAAATCCCCGGCCACTAGGAGTGCCGCTTCTGGATAAACATTTTCTTGTCTGCTTATGGGCTTATCAGGCCCTCCCAGTCAACACCACCACATAATAATGCCTGCTGTAGTTGTTCAAGAGATGTCCAGTTTACAGCCGAACATTCAGCATAGAGAAGATCAGCAAGGAGGCCCACATCAGCATCATGCAGACATGCCCTCGCTGTGAGCAACTAGACCCATTCCGTATAGACCTGGTTAGATCCAGACCTGGTCTGGATCTAACCAGAGGGGGAGAGGAGGTAGAGGGAGGTGACGCTCTAGCAGGGGCCATGCTGTATGTGTAGGCTACTGTGAGTGTAATTCAGTGACACGGGGAGCAGGGAAGAGGGAGGGACGAGAGACAGCAACCAACCAAGCCGACTTGCGCTATAGTAGACTAATAGATGCCATAGATAGGTTATTTATCATCCAATATGATTGTGTAGTACCTGTCTTAACTGCATCAAACCAGGAGAAGCTAGTTAATCTAGCTAGTTAGGCTCCAGTACTTGAGGTTCGTCCTACACAGTTACAAACAACAACTCCATTCAGAATATTAAGTAGCAACCTACCTGTTGGCTATTGATCGTTGTAGCCTATACTTCTCCTTTAACTTTTAATTCCATCATTTTAATTCCATCTTGCATTGACTAGATATCTCCTAACTTTTGCCACACACAGAGACTCTATGACTGCAGCTTATTGCCGCTGTCTAGCTCTACTGCAGAAGTCATGTTCGGATCTGTACGGGTCCTTCAGTACAAGTCAGTTAAAATTACACATATCTGAGACCTGTGACAATCATATCAGATCCGACCCAGACCCGTGACATCATTTTGAATTCTGGATCCAGACTCGCTCAGGTCCTGGATCGGGTCTTGGGTATTTGTGTATAGGTGGATCCGTGAAGACCTTGTGTGTGTTTGTGTGTCTGTGTTTGTGTATGTCATATGGGACACCATACAGGAAGGTATGATGACATACATGTTTGGCAAAGTAGCCCCAGCACCACCACACAAAATGGGTACAGTATCTGTATCGGCTGTGAATGACAATAAAAGATTAAACACAAGTGTAGTATGGTATTTACACATTGCTATATTAGCAGAACACTGCTTCTACAATAATATGTGAGGGATGGTTTATTCTAACAGTAACACTTGAATGTTGTCGAAACACTTTGTTTGGGAGAATATATACATAAGTTCTACAATTGCATTCTTCTCATATTACTCTGTAGGCTACACAGTATGAGAAGAGTGCCATCTTCCTGCATCTCACATCTGCCTGTAGTTATTTAACTCTGCCTGCTGGACCCATGAGTGTCATGCACTCCATCCCCCCTGCCACCTGACTGCACATAACCTGGAATAGACCTTAGAAATAGAAATGCCATTCTAGTTCTGGTTAGACAGCTGAAGATGTACTCTACACACAACTGACTCTGATGTGTTAGGTATTGTGTAGGCATACTATCTTTATAAACACATCAATATATCTACAGCAGAAAATATTTTGTCTTTCTAACACGAACACCTCAATCCATTTTTTGTTGTTGTATCTACACTCAACCCACTAGGCCTTGATTTGACCCCCAAAAATACATTTATGATTGGTTCAGATTTGGTCCGGACTGGCCTTTATTTTGCCCAAATATAGGCATCTATGATTGGTCTAGTAGGGCGTTTACCTGGTTTATCGTTCACTAAATGGGTGACAGAAATGGGATGGCAGCCATGTCTGTGAAACATCATGACTGGTAGCCAAAGGAATATGGTGCAATCTCCTTCTAGTAGCCCAGAATTCCATCCTGCTTTTAGATTTGTGGGAAGTACTTAAGTGAATGAGTATATGCCTACTAAGCTTTTACCAACGGCAACAGCTTTTTTTTGGTCCTGTCCAGACCAGACGTCTTTTCTTGGTCCAAGGATGTTGATTCTTAGTCCGATCCGGACCGGACCAAATCTGAACCAATCATAGACATCTATGCTTCACAAGTTTGGACAGCACAGTACAGTACAGTAGAGCACATCAGAGTACAGTACTTTACAGTACAGTAAAGAAAATTAGAATATAGTGTATTACAATACTGTACAGTAGAGTACAATACAGTAGAGTAATGTATACTGTATTGTACCCTACTTTACTGAACTGCACTGTACTTAGTGGGTCTCAAACCCAGGCCACCAGCACCAATAACAAACTCTATAACCACTGTCCCGATAAGGGATAGCTCAAGGTAATGTGCTTATTGGGCCAGTATAGTTAGGCCATGTCCAGAAGAAAACCTAAGTAGATCTGAAACAACTAGATAGGTGTAAGCAATGGGGTGAATGCACTTTGAAGGAAATGTCAGCTCTATTAAAAGTACACTCAAGAAAATGTTGTATTGGTCATATTGATTCAAGAGTATCATTAAAACAGGTTAACATTCCCCACCAACATTAGACAACTTTACTGAAAGCCCTTCAATTTCTGAAATACGATTAATAAAATCAATGAGTAAAGCCAGTAAGTGTACGTTTGCCAATGACTCAACACTATACATGTCAGCTACTAAAGCGACTGAAATGACTGCAACATTTAACAAAGAGCAGCAGTTAGTTTCAGAGTGGGTGGCAAGGAATAAGTTAGTCCTACATTTGTCTAAAACTAAAAGCATTGTATTTGGGACAAATTATTCTCTAAACCCTAAACCTCAACTAAATCTTATAATAAATAATGATGAAATTGAGCAAGTTGAGGTGACTAAACTGCTTGGAGTAACCCTGGATTGTGAACTGTCATGGTAAAACATATTGATACAACAGTAGCTAAGATGGGCAGAGGTCTGTCCATCATAAAACGCTGCTCTACCTCCTTAACAGCACTATCAACAAGGCAGGTCCTAGAGGCCCTAGTTTTGTCGCACCTTGACTACTGTTCATTTGTGTGGTCAGGTGCCACAAAAAGGAATTTAGGAAAATTGCAATTGGCTCAGAACAGGGCAGCACGGTTGGCCCTTGGATGTACAGAGAGCTAATATTAATAATATGCATGTCAATCTCTCCTGGCTCAAAGTGGAGGAGAGAATCCTGGTTTATGGGGGCCAGCAACTTAAACATTTTCCGTCAAGACACCATATGGACACCATATGTGAATTAATTGCCCCCCATTTATCTTCAGAATTTGTACTGTTAGGTGACCTAAACAGGGATATGCTTAACACCCCGGCAGTCCTACAATCTAAGATAGATGCTCTTAATCTCACCTAAATTATCATGGAACCTACCAGGTACAACCCCAAATCCGTAAACTCGGGCACCCTCATAGATATCATCCTGACCAACCTGTCCTCTAAATACAACTTTGCTGTCTTCAACCAGGATCTCAGCGATCACTGCCTCATTGCCTGCGTCCGTAATGGGTCCGCGGTCTAACAACCACCCCTCATCACAGTCAACCGCTCCCTAAAACACTTCAGCGAGCAGGCCTTTCTAATCGACGTGGCCTGAGTATCCTGTAAAGACATTGATATCACGATCGGTGTGAGAATTGGACCAAGGTGCAGCGAGCTTAGAGTTACACATGATTTTAATATAAATGGAACATACAAAACAATAAAGAAATAACAGACCGCAACACTAGTGTAGCACACACAGGTACTCACACAAAAACAATAACTCACAAAGGCAGGTGGGGAAGGGAACAAACTAAATAGGATTCCAACACAAAACCCAACATAGAAAACACAAACATAAAACAAAATCCCCCCTGGTCACGTCCTGGCCCAAAACCCAATAGATAACCCAGAGGGCTATCTATGGCCAGGACGTGACAATTGACCTCATTCCATCAGTAGAGGATACCTAGTTATTCTTTAAAAGTGCTTTCCTCACCTCATCTTAAATAAGCATGCCCCATTAATTTTTTTTTTTTACCAGGAACAGATATAGCCTTTGCTTCACTCCAGTCCAGCACAAAAACATCCTGTGGCGTACTGCATTAGCATCAAATAGCCCCCGCGATATGCAACTTTTGAGTTAGGAACCAGTTAGGAACCAATATACACAGGCAGTTAGGAAAGCAAAGGCTAGCTTTTTCAAACAGAAATTTGCATCCAGCAGCACAAACTCCCAAACGTTTTGGGACACTGTAAAGTCTATGGAGAATAAGAGCACCTCCTCCCATCTTCTCACTGCACTGAGGCTAGGAAACACTGTCACTACGATAAATCGACAATAATCGAGAATTTAAATAAGCATTTCTTTATGGCTGGCCATGCTTTCCACCTGGCTACCCCTACCCCGGTCAACAGCTCTGCAACCCACAGTAACTTGCCCAAGCCTCCCCCATTTCTCATTCACCCAAATCCAGATAGCTGATGTTCTGAAAGAGCTGCAAAATCTGGACCCCTACAAATCAGCTGGGCTAGACAATCTGGACCCTCTCTTTCAAAAATGATCTGCCGCAATTGTTGCAACTCCTATTACTAGCCTGTTCAACCTCTCTTTCGTATCGTCTGAGATACCCAAAGATTGGAAAGCTGCCGCGGTCATCCCCCTCTTCAAAGGGGGAGACACTCTAGACCCAAACTGTTATAGACCTATATCTATCCTACCCTGCCTTTCTAAGGTCTTCGAAAGCCAAGTTAACAAACAGATCACAGACCATTTAGAATCCCACCGTACCTTCTCCGCTATGCAATCTGGTTTCCAAGCTGGTCATGGGTGCACCTCAGCCACTCTCAAGGTCCTAAACGATATCATAACCGCCATCGACAAAAGGCAAGACTGTGCAGCCGTATTCATCGACCTGGCCAAGGCTTTCGACTCAATCACAGCATTCTTATCGGCAGACTCAACAGCCTTGGTTTCTCAAATGACTCGCCTGGTTCACCAACTACTTCTCAGACAGAGCTCAGTGTGTCAAATCCGAGGGCCTGTTGTCCGGACCTCTGGCAGTCTCTATGGAGCTGCCACAGGGTTCAATTCTCGGGCAGACTCTTTTCCCTGTATACATCAATGATGTCGCTCTTGCGGCTGGTGATTCTCTGATCCACCTCTACGCAGACGAAACCATTCTGTATACTTCTGGCCCTTCTTTGGACACTGTGTTAACTAACCTCCAAACGAGCTTCAATGCCATACAACTCTCCTGGCCTCCAACTCCTCTTAAATGCAAGTAAAACTAAATGCATGCTCTTCAACCGATCGCTGCCCGCACCCGCCCACCCGCCTAGCATAACTACTCTGGACGGTTCTGACTATGTGGACAACTACAAATACCTAGGTGTCTGGTTAGACTGTGAAATCTCCTTCCAGACTCATATTAAGCATCTCCAATCCAAAATGAAATCTAGAATCGGCTTCCTACTTTGCAACAAAGCATCCTTCACTCATGCTGTCAAACATACCCTCGTAAAACTGACTATCCTACCGATCCTTGACTTCAGCGATGTCATTTACAAAATAGCCTCCAGCACTCTACTCAGCAAATTGGAGGCAGTCTATCACAGTGCCATCCGTTTCGTCACCAAAGTCCCATATACTATCCACCACTGCGACCTGTTTGCTCTCGTTGGCTGGCCCTCGCTTCATATTCGTCGCCAAACTCACTGGCTCCAGGTCATCTATAAGTCTTTGCTAGGTAAAGCCCCGCCTTATCTCAGCTCACTGGTCACCATAGCAGCACCCACCCGTAGTACGTGCTCCAGCAGGTATATTTCACTGGTCACCCCCAAAGCCAATTCCTCGTTTGGCCGCCTTTCCTTCCAGTTCTCTGCTGCCAATGACCGGAACGAATTGCAAAAATCACTGAAGCTGGAGACTCATACAGTGGGGCAAAAAAGTATTTAGTCAGCCACCAATTGTGCAAGTTCTCCAACTTAAAAAGATGAGAGAGGCCTGTAATTTTCATCATAGGTACACTTCAACTATGACAGACGAAATGAGAAAAAGAAATCCAGAAAATCACATTGTAGGATTTTTTATTTATTTATTTGCAAATTATGGTGGAAAATAAGTATTTGGTCAATAACAAAAGTTTATCTCAATACTTTGTTATATACCCTTTGTTGGCAATGACAGAGGTCAAACGTTTTCTGTAAGTCTTCACAAGGTTTTCACACACTGTTGCTGGTATTTTGGCCCATTCCTCCATGCAGATCTCCTCTAGAGCAGTGATGTTTTGGGGCTGTTGCTGGGCAACACGGACTTTCAACTCCCTCCAAAGATTTTCTATGGGGTTGAGATCTGGAGACTGGCTAGGCCACTCCAGGACCTTGAAATGCTTCTTCTGAAGCCACTCCTTCGTTGCCCGGGCGGTGTGTTTGGGATCATTGTCATGCTGAAAGACCCAGCCACGTTTCATCTTCAATGCCCTTGCTGATGGAAGGAGGTTTTCACTCAAAATCTCACGATACATGGCCCCTTCATTCTTTCCTTTACACGGATCAGTCGTCCTGGTCCATTTGCAGAAAGACAGCCCCAAAGCATGATGTTTCCACCCCCATGCTTCACAGTAGGTATGGTGTTCTTTGGATGCAACTCAGCATTCTTTGTCCTCCAAACACGACGAGTTGAGTTTTTACCAAAAAGTTATATTTTGGTTTCATCTGGCCATATGACATTCTCCCAATCCTCATCTGGATCATCCAAATGCGCTCTAGCAAACTTCAGACGGGCCTGAACATGTACAGGGGGACACGTCTGGCACTGCAGGATTTGAGTCCCTGGCGGCGTAGTGTGTTACTGATGGTAGGCTTTGTTACTTTGGTCCCAGCTCTCTGCAGGTCATTCACTAGGTCCCCCCCCGTGTGGTTCTGGGATTTTTGCTCACCGTTCTTGTGATCATTTTGACCCCACGGGGGTGAGATCTTGCGTGGAGCCCTAGATCGAGGAAGATTATCAGTGGTCTTGTATGTCTTCCATTTCCTAATAATTGCTCCCACAGTTGATTTCTTCAAACCAAGCTGCTTACCTATTGCAGATTCAGTCTTCCCAACCTGGTGCAGGTCTACAATTTTGTTTCTGGTGTCCTTTGACAGCTCTTTGGTCTTGGCCATAGAGGAGTTTGGAGTGTGACTGTTTGAGGTTGTGGACAGGTGTCTTTTATACTGATAACAAGTTCAAACAGGTGCCATTAATACAGGTAACGAGTGGAGGACAGAGGAGCCTCTTAAAGAAGAAGTTACAGGTCTGTGAGAGCCAGAAATCTTGCTTGTTTGTATGTAACCAAATACTTATTTTCCACCATAATTTGCAAATAAATTCATAAAAAATCCTACAATGTGATTTTCTGGATTTTTTTTTCCTCATTTTGTCTGTCATAGTTGAAGTGTACCTATGATGAAAATTACAGGCCTCTCTCATCTTTTTAAGTGAGAGAACTTGCACAATTGGTGGCTGACTAAATACTTTTTTGACCCACTGTATCTCCCTCACTAACTGTAAGCATCAGCTATCCGAGCAGCTTACACAGCATTGCACCTGTACAGTCGTGGCCAACATTTTTGAGAATGACACAAATATTAATTTCCACAAACTTTGCTGCTTCAGTGCCTTTAGATATTTTTGTCAGATGTTACTATGGAATACTGAAGTATAATTACAAGCATTTCATAAGTGTCAAAGGCTTTTATTGACAATTACATGAAGTTGATGCAAAGAGTCAATATTTGCAGTGTTGACCCTTCTTTTTCAAGACCTCTGCAATCTGCCCTGGCATGCTGTCAATTAACTTCTGGGCCACATCCTGACTGATGGCAGCCCATTCTTGCATAATCAATGCTTGGAGTGTCAGAATTTGCGGATTTTTGTTTGTCCACCCGCCTCTTGAGGATTGACCAAAATATTGATGTTTTGCTCCCCAAGCCACTTAGTTATCACTTTTGCCTTATGGCCACTAGCGGTTCTGGGGGGGGGGGGAGCAGTGCCCCTGTGACAACAATTTTGTACCCCCTTGTGGCCCCCCTAAATGTGGAGTATGAAATAATTTTTGCATAACAAATTTTTGCTATCGTTCTTTTTTTACATCCGTTGTTAGACAGTGGCGCAGAACACTACTAATTAGAACGCAGAACACTAATTAAACCCACACATTTACTTTTGCCTGCTAATGCCTGCAATGAAGTGAAGAAAACGATATGACAACAATAACGTCTAATTTGACTGGCCCCTCTAACAGTACAACTGGCCCCAGCTTGGCCCCCCCAGTTGAAATGGTCTAGAACCGCCACTGCTTATGGCAAGGTGCTCCATCATGCTGGAAAAGGCATTGTTCGTCACCAAACTGTTCCTGGATGGTTGGGAGAAGTTGCTCTCGGAGGATGTGTTGGTACCATTCTTTATTCATGGCTGTGTTCTTAGGCAAAATTGTGAGTGAGCCCACTCCCTTGGCTGAGAAGCAACCCCACACATGAATGAATCAACTTTAGGAGACGGTCCTGGCGCTTGCTGGACTTTCTTGGGCACCCTGAAGCCTTCTTCACAAAAATTGAACCGCTCTCCTTGAAGTTCTTGATGATCCGATAAATGGTTGATTTAAGTGCAATTTTACTGGCAGCAATATCCTTGCCTGTGAAGCCCTTTTTGTGCAAAGCAATGATGACAGCACGTGTTTCCTTGCAAATAACAATGGTTGAGGGAGGAAGAACAATGATTCCAAGCACCACCCTCCTTTTGAAGCTTCCAGTCTGTTATTGAAACTCAATCAGCATGACAGAGTGATCTCCAGCCTTGTCCTCGTCAACACTCACACCTGTGTTAACGAGAGAATCACTGACATGACGTCAGCTGGTCCTTTGTGGCAGGGCTGAAATGCAGTGGAAATGTATTTTGGGGATTCAGTTAATTTGCATGGCAAAGAGGGACTTTGCAATTAATTGCAATTCATCTTATCACTCTTCATGACATTCTGGAGTATATGCAAATTGCCATCATACATACTGAGGCAGCAGACTTTGTGAAAATTAATAGTTGTGTCATTCTCAAAACTTTTGGCCACGACTGTACATAGCCCATCTGTAAATAGCACATCCATCTACCTCATCCCCATATTGTTATTTATTTTATTTATATACTTTTTTTTATACTTGCACCCCAGTATCTCTACTTGCACATTAATCTTCTGCACATCTATCACTCTAGTGTTTACTTTCTAAATTGTAATTATTTCGCCACTACGGCCTATTTATTGCCTTACGTCCCTAATCTTACTTCATTTGCACACACTGTATATAGACTTTTGTATTGTGTTATTGACTGTACGTTTGTTTATTCCATGAGTAACTATGTGTTGTTGTTTGTGTCGACACTGCTTTGCTTTATCATGGCCAGGTTGCAGTTGTAAATGAGAACTGGCCTAACTGATGGCCTAACTGATGCAAGCAGTAAAATTAGATAAAAAACAGATAGAAATACACCTTATGTAACAGCGGGGACTGTGAAGCAACACAAGCATAGGCACAGACACACATGATAACATACGCACTATACACACACGTTGTTTTGTTTTGAGAATATGAAATATACTTATTCATGTCACTGATGGAGTGCTAAGGTTTAGAGGGTCTACACCAGAAGTTAAGGGTTATAGGAGGAAGGTATATAGTGGGTGCAACTAAGCTTGGAATGTGTTGAGTGCAGGGAAGCGATTACATGTGGCAGGCATTGATAAGGGGAGAGAGCCATGGATTAGTGATGGAGGGGGGTTGAGGTCAGGTCAGGTCACCTTAAGGGAGAAATAGAAGTTTATGGCCCGTATCACTAGTGTCCTGCCTATCAGTACAGAACGATGTTTGTACAGATGGGTAGGAGGAGACTCAGCCTATGAGGAACCGTTAAATATCAGTGCTTGTGTGAAAATGAATTTTGTCTGAATCCAGCTGTATTGACCCTTTTGAAAGAATTAAACTTGGTTAAGCTTCTCTAGTGTCTGTGAACCTAATAACGTACACATGGATTTTGTGCTGTAGATATGTGGTAGTGGTGAAGTCGGGGCCTGAGGGCACACAGTGTGTTTGGAAATCTGTGAATGTATTGTAATGTTTTTAAAATTGTATAAACTGCCTTAATTTTGCTGGACCCCAGGAAGAGCTGCTGCCTTGGCAGCTAACGAGATACATAATAAATACAAATACAAATGACAAGAGAATATTTGGATTAACTGGTACCTGACACGGACATGGTGGTTTAGCAGGAAGATCGGAGTACCATAAACCAGGAGGTTGGGAGTTCAAATTCCATGTGTGGAAATGTTGAATAATAATTTCTGTATACATGCACAATGTAATCATGCATGTCAAAATGTGTCAAATGTGTGAGTTGAAAACACTGTGTGTGAGTATTCCTAACCTTGCCAACATATGAAGCACTATGAATGGATCAGTGGTTCACCAATCAGGACCTTGTTAGGCTCAGCAACAGTAGACAACAAGACAAATCTTCTTGCAACTACAATTGCTAGCTGGGCCAGTACACGCAAGGTCAAAGGTCTTGAAGATAGAGAAATGGGTTGAGTAATTAATTCATGCATTAAAGGATTGCAGAGATAAGACGGTCAAATGTCAGTTGACTGTGGATAGAGAGGGAGAAGGGCAGACTTTGGACCCACTTCACTCACTCTTCTCCTCTCCTGGGTGTCCCAGACATAAGCCTCCTGTCTGCCTGCACTGCCTGGCTCTCCAGTCCCCACCATGAATATCCAGTTTGCCCCAACCGACTTGCCCCTAAGCAGAAGACTGCAGACGGCCTCGGTGCTACAGTGGGTCTTCTCCTTTCTGGGCCTGGGTGAGTGTCTGTCTGCCACTGTTCTTCTCTGTCCTGGGCTGTCTATGTGTGTCTGTGTGTGCTGTGCAGCTGTGTTAGCTAGCCTTTCTTCCTCCTTTCTTAACAAGTGGGGAGCCTTGTGTCCAGTTCTGTTTGCTTAACGGGTTGCTCGGTGTGGAGAAGTTGAAATGGAATTCTATGAGAGTTTCTACTTCTGGCTGGCTGACTTCCACGTGCCCATGGAGTTGTGCCTGAAATAGAGCAAGGAACGATGCTTACAGTAATACATGCATACAGAATAATCTCCCTTATCTAACTCTTAAGTAACTCTTACCTAACGTGTTGGACAGTGGAGAGACTCCATGTGTGTCGCAATAGATTTGTCCATTAGGCCTTCCACACCTTTTATTCTCCCAGAGATGGATTGGATACTGTGCATCAGTGGTACCTAGTGGACAAGAGGAAACACACTTCCTGGTATTCGTTATTTATGACCACATGACCTGACAAGGAAAAACTCTGGGTCCTAGTTATTTGTCAATCTGTTCAGGTCACGTGGTCACTAAAAACTCATGGCTTGAGTTGTGGTACACTTCTCGGGTTTGCTTAGGTCTCTCTCTCTACTCCTTTCTCTCTCTCTACCCCTGTCCCTCTCCTGCTCACTGCTGCTCAGTATGTCAGCAGGTTAAGAGATGCAACCTAATAGTGCAGTGCCCATCACATGTCTGTCTGTCTGTCTGTCTGTCTGTGTGTGTGTGTGTGTGTGTGTGTGTGTGTGTGTGTGTGTGTGTGTGTGTGTGTGTGTGTGTGTGTGTGTGTGTGTGTGTGTGTCTGTCTGTCTGTGTGTATTGGTTGTCTTCCTCCAGCTCCAAGCTGCATCGTGCTGTTCTTTGTGTTGATGTTCACTCGGTTCTGGCTGATCAGCGTGCTGTACGCCTGCTGGTGGTTCGTCGACTGGGAAACACCATCCAAGGGGGGCAACAGGGTTCACTTCCTCTCCAATCTACGTGTCTGGGACTACATGAGAGACTACTTCCCTGTAAAGGTGGGATGACTTTACTGTGCTTACTGCACTCTTTTGTGGGTGTTTGTGACTATGTTTTTTTGGGGCTTCAATAAAAGAACAGTCCCTGTCTACAGCTGTTGCTGGTTGATGTCACCATCTAGTGGTGATATATGGATTGCGTGTAGAGACATACAAGTTCAGCTAAGAAATGTGAGTTGGTATTTGTTGGAATTTGATCATCATTAGTCTTATCCTAAGAACTTAGTCTATCAACATCATACCGCCTATGTGCTGTGTTATTGGATAGTGCAGTAAGAAATCCTGTTTAAAAGGATATACAAATCTTTGATTCTATTCCATGGAGCTTGGAGGCCTGTGAGCCTGCAATATCTGAGATGGGTCCATGCTCTTGCCCTTGGTCAGAATGTACACTTTGGTCTGTACTGATAAGCATGAGAACACCAACAACAAAATGGCTCAGCTGTGTATTTTTCCTTTTAATTTGCTATGCAGAGCTTTGTTATCTATAGTTTGTCTAATTGAAAGTCTCAATAGGGTCACATGAATTAGCATGAATTATCTTTGACATTGTTGAATCCATAATTGTTATTCTAATGATATAGCTAGACCTATGTATTTATTAATTTGATGTGAATGGACATCAGCTATCTGGATTTTTTTTAAAGCTTCTATTGGTCCTCGTAATCAATTGTTATTTTCAGATTACCTAGAAATCAGCCATAGATAATCATAAATGTAGTCTTTACGTAAATTCAGTAATGCGTTTGGATCTCCAACGACAACTTTAGTGGGTCATACCAATGCAAACCTTCATTGTAAACATAGAATGACTTTGATAAAACATTCCTCAAATAGTTAATTTCTTAAAGAAAGCACCGTGTAGAAATTTGCCGAAGCAAAGCGTCAATATAAAATAGCCAGCCTACACGCAGTGAGCGCGGTAAACTATACCAATCCCCCCGGCAGGAACACAGAACCTAACAGTTGGTGGGAGCAACAAGCCAGCAGCAAGCGGCAGCAGGATGAGTGAGCAGACCCGGTCAGCTTAAATAGACCGCCAAATAAGGTAGGTATGATTGATATAAGCCTCTAATTTATGCCATCTCAGCTGATGCGAGGCACTCGGGTTTCATTTCTGAACTGGCTCCGCTTAATTTCATATAGAAAAGACATAGAAATACAGTACCAGTCAAAAGTTTGGACACACCTACTCATTCAAGGGTTTTTCTTTATTTGTACTATTTTCTACATTGTAGAATAATAGTGAAGACCTCAAATCTATGAAATAACACATATGGAATCATGTAGTAACCAAAAAAGTGTTAAACAAATCAAAATATATTTTATATTTAAGATTCTTCAAAGTAGCCACCCTTTGCCTTGATGACAGCTTTGCAAACTCTTGGCATTATCTCAACCAGCTGCATGAGGAATGCTTTTCCAACAGTTTTGAACGAGTTTCCACATATGCTGAGCACTTGTTGGCTGCTTTTCCTTCACTCTGCTGTCCAACTCATGCAGCACTCCATCACTCTCCTGGGTCAAATAGCCCTTACACAGCCTGGAGGTGTGTTTTGGATCATTGTCCTGTTGAAAACCAAATGATAGTCCCACTAAGCGCAAACCAGATGGGATGGCATATCGCTGCAGAATGCTGTGGTAGCCATGCTGGTTAAGTGTGCCTTGAATTCTAAATACATCACAGACAGTTTCACCAGCAAAGCACTCCCATACCATCACACCTCCTCCTCCATGCTTCATGGTGGGAACCACACAAGCATGGATCATCCGTTCACCTACCCTGCGTTACAAAGACGCAGCGGTTGTAACCAAAAATCTCAAATTTGGACTCATCAGACCAAAGGACAGATTTCCACCGGTCTAATGTCCATTGCTCATATTTCTTGGCCCAAGCAAGTCTCTTCTTATTATTGGTGTCCTTTAGTAGTGGTTTCTTTGCAGCAATTCGACCATGAAGACCTGATTCACACATTCTCTCTGAACAGTTGATGTTGAGATGTGTCTGTTACTTGAACTCTGTGAAGCATTTATTTGGGCTGCAATCTGAGGTGCAGTTAACTCTAATGAACTTATCCTCTGCAGCAGAGGTAACTCTGGGTCTTCCATTCCTGTGGCGGTCCTCATGAAGAGCCAGTTTCATCATAGCGCTTGATGGTTTTTGCAACTGCACTTGACGAAACTTTCAGAGTTCTTGAAATGTTCCGTATTGACTGACCTTCATGTCTTAAAGTAATGATGGACTGTCGTTTCTCTTCGCTTATTTGAGCTGTTCTTGCCATAATATGGACTATTTTACCAAATAGGGCTATCTTCTGTATACCATCCACCCTTGTCACAACACAACTGATTGGGTCAAATGCATTAAGGAAAGAAATTTGACAAATTAACTTTTAACAAGGCACACCTGTTAATTGAAATACATTCCAGGTGACTACCTCATGCAGCTGGTTGAGATAATGCCAAGAATGTGCAAAACTGTCAAGGCAAAGGGTGACTACTTTGAAGAATCTCAAATATAAAATATATTTTGATTTGTTTAACACTTTTTTTAGTTACTAGATGATTCCATATGTGTTATTTCATAGTTTTGATGTCTTCACTATTATTCTACAATGTAGAAAATAGTAAAAATAAAGAAAAACCCTGGAATAAGTAGGTGTCCAAACTTTTGACTGGTATTGTATGTTTAACCATTTATTAAGCAATAAATAATGCAGGTCTTGGCGCTATGTGAATAAGAATTTGTTCTTAACTGACTTGCCTTGTTAAATAAAGGTTAAATAAAAATAAATAAAGGCTCTGCTCCTTCAGGGTAGCTCACTGCCCATGCAAAGAGTCAATACTAAATAGCCTACAGTCAGTGAGCACTGTAAACTATACAATCCCCCCAAAACAGCAGAACCTCACACCATCCGACTATGTGTCTACGGCAGAGTGCCGTTTAGATATGATCAAATAGACCAGCTAAAGTACATCTACCAGCGCAAGAATGAATACCATGTGAGAATGTTAACCACGTGCGGCATAAACTGCACGACGTATGACTTCTATCCCTCATGACATAACGCTGGGTACCCTCGCTTGAGGCGAGCTTCATTTGCCTATCTTGCCAACGTAACAGTGTAAACCCAGCTGCCATAGAGATGGTGCACCGGGTGCACTCACTGATCAAAACAAGTAGTCTGATCATCTGTTGGCCTACATTAAATATCTACCATCTAACAAGCAACCTAAGCAATATGCACCCAGCCAACCATCTGTAGCTATGCACTGAATTGTATTATGATACTGTAAGTGCCAATGCAATGCTATTGACTGTGGGCTGAACGCAGTCATACCAAACTATAGTATAAAAGGCATGGAACAGGCAGATGAACTCATCACTTTTGGGCATCCAAAATCTAATTGGCGTTTAATCTAATATAGCGTTCGTAGGAAGCAGAGGACTGACCCCCGTGATCTTCAGTTCGGATGCAGGGACAGATAGAGAAGACGATTAAGCAGCGCCGATGCGAAATGAATGAGATGTGTTCAGCTCAGGAGATTGTCAACGCTGTAGCTAAGGAGATGGAACCGTGATGAAAACCAGTATCTTGTAATTGGATTGGCAGCGTCGCTGAGGAATAATGGATCGCCCGGCGTGGTCAGGGCTCGCCATTGTAGGTAGCGTAACATGGAAGGGAGGACAGAAAGCAGCGTTAGTTTGAGCAATGACAACAACAGTACCTTTACCCATCCTATCAGTTTAAGAATGCTTTACCAACACTGTAAACATACGAGTGGAGTGACCATAATTAAATCCGAGATCATGCAAAGACTATAGAGATATGAATACGAAGTGTATTACCCAACTGTAAAAACCATAGAAAGGCCCGAAACACCCTTTACTTAAACGTGAACCTATTTTTTTTCTATAGAGTGAGGTTGTTAGGTAATCTTTTGTCATTGCCTGAAGACTGCTCTTCTTGAAGCCCATTGAGGCAGAAAGAGCTGTCATTTTAGTGTATGAGGATATTCTACCAATGCAACGTAGCTACTGGACCACGTGGGCTGACAACCATGATCATATACAATTGAAGTCGGAAGTTTACAAACTCCTTAGCCAAATACATTTAAACTAAGTTTTTCACAATTCCTGACATTTAATCCTAGTAAAAATTCCCTGTCTTAGGTCAGTTAGGATCACCACTTTATTTTAAGAATGGGAAATGTCAGAATAATAGTAGAGAGAATTATTTATTTCAGCTTTTATTTCTTTCATCACACATTCGCAGTGGGTCAGAAGTTTACATACACTCAATTAGTATTTGGTAGCATTGCCTTTAAATTGTTTAACTTGGGTCAAACGATTCAGGTCCACAAGCTTCCCTCAATAAGCTGGGTGAATGTTGGCCCATTCCTCCTGACAGAGCTGGTGTAACGGAGTCAGGTTTGTAGGCCTCCTTGCTCGCACACGCTTTTTCAGTTCTGCCCACACATTTTCTATAAGATTTCAGTCAGGGCTTTGTGATGGCCACTCCAATAGCTTGACTTTGTTGTCCTTAAGCCATTTTGCCACAACTTTGGAAGTATGCTTGGGGTCATTGTCCATTTGTAAGACCCATTTGCGACCAAGCTTTAACTTCCTGACTGATGTCTTGATGTTGCTTCAATATATCCACATACTTTTCCTCCTCATGATGCCTCTATTTTGTGACCAGTCCCTCCTGCAGTAAAGCACCCCCACAACATGATGCTGCCACCCCCGTGCTTCACGGTTGGGATGGTGTTCTTCGGCTTGCATTCTTCTCCCTTTTTCCTCCAAACATAACAATGGTCATAATGGCCAAACTGTTCTATTTTTGTTTCATCAGACCAGAGGACATTTCTCTAAAAAGTACGATCTTTGTCCCCATGTGCAGTTGCAAACCATAGTCTGGCTTTTTTATGGCGGTTTTGGAGCAGTGGCTTCTTCCTTGCTGAGCCGCCTTTCAGGTTATGCCGATATAGGAATCGTTTTACTGTGGATATAGATACTTTTGTACTTGTTTCCTCCAGCATCTTCACAAGGTCCTTTGCTGTTGTTCTTTTGCACTTTTCGCACCAAAGTACGTTCATCTCTAGGAGACAGAACACGTCTCCTTCCAACACGTCCTGTATGACGGCTGCGTGGTCCCACAGTGTTTATACTTGCGTACGATTGTTTGTACAGATCTTCACAAGGTCCTTTGCTGTTGTTCTGGGATTGATTTGCACTTTTTGCACCAAAGTACGCTCATCTCTAGGAGACAGAACGCGTCTCCTTCCTGAGCGGTATGACGGTTGCCTGGTCCCACGGTGTTTATACTTGCGTACTATTGTTTGTACAGATGAACGTGGTACCTTCAGGCGTTTGGAAATTGCTCACAAGTATGAACCAGACTTGTAGAGGTCTACAGTTTTGTTTCTGAGGTCTTGGCTAATTCTTTTGATTTTCCCATGATGTCAAGCAAAGAGGCACTGAGTTTGAAGGTAGGCCTTGAAATACATCCACAGGTACACCTTCAAGTGACTCAAATGATGTCATTTAGCCTATCAGAAGCTTCTAAAGCCATTACATAATTTTCTGGAATTTTCCAAGCTGTTTAAAGGCACAGTCAACTTAGTGTATGCTTGGGGTCATTGTCCATTTGGAAGACCCATTTGCGACCAAACTTCAAATTCCTGACTGATGTCTTGAGATGTTGCTTCAATATATCCACATAATTTTCCTTCCTCATGATGCCATCTATTTTGTGAAGTGCACCAGTCCCTCCTGCAGCAAAGTTTCATCAGACCAGAAGAAATTTCGCAAAAAAAGGTACGTTCATATCTAAGAGACAGAACGCGTCTCCTTCCTGAGCGGCATGACGGCTGCGTGGTCCCATGGTGTTTATACTTGCGTACTATTGTTTGTACAGACGAATGTGGTACCTTCAGGCGTTTGGAAATTGCTCCCAAGGATGAATCAGACTTGCGGAGGTCTACAATTTTTTTTCTGTGGTCTTGGTTGATTTCTTTTGATTTTCCCATGATGTCAAGCAAAGAGGCATTGAGTTTGAAGGTAGGCCTTAAAATACATCCACAGATAAACCTCCAATTGACTCAAATGATGTCAATTAGCCTATCAGAAACTTCTAAAGCCATGAGATCATTTATTTTAGTTTTCCAAGCTGTTTAAAAGCATTGTCAACTTAGTGTATGTAAACTTCTGACCCACTGGAATTGTGATACAGAGAATTATAAGTGAAATAATCTGTCTGTAAACAATTGTTGGAAAAATTACTTGTGTCTTGCACAAAGTAGATGTCCTAACCGACTTGCCAAAACTATAGTTTGTTAACAAGAAATTTGTGGAGTGGTTGAAAAACAAGTTTTAATGACACCAACCTAAGTGTATGTAAACTTCCAACTTCAACTGTAGCAATACTGGAGGAACTCATTTAGGTTCCGTAATCTCAGAATCAATCAAATGTTACACCGTAGCAGCGGAGGATCAGAGTGAAGCTGGGATGTATCGAGAAACAGCAGCACCGCCGATGCAGAATTCGGTGCCCAGAGCTCAGAGCTAGCCCTCAGCACTGACGAAGGAACCAGAGCTGTGATGAGTTCCAGTATTGTGTCATTGGTTGCCAGCGTCAATGTTGAACAAGAGGTTCGCCAGGTTCTGCCCGTGCTCAGCATGCAGGCAGCATAACATGAAAGAGGACAAGGCCGTGTTAGATCTGGCGATGTTGACTTCAGTTCCATGCCAATTATTTCATCTCGGGGTGTATGAGAGCACGTTTAACATGTGAGAGTCCAAAATGCAAATAGAACTTAAGAGATCATGCAAAAAATAAAGCGGAGGAACATTTAGTGCATTTCAGACTGAAGATTAACCTATAAAGCCAGAGTAATGTAACCCAACATCATTGCCCTAACGTGACCTCAAACATGTGCTACTGAGAGAGGAGAGATACTTTTTGATATGCATGTTCATTCCTTCTCCATAGGCCAGGAAGTGTAGGCAAACATGGATCCCTGAGCAGACTGCACGCTGAAGGGTCCTGACACCCAAAATGAACTAAATCACTGCTATCAGAGCATGATAAAGCTGCATTTGCCCGACTGAAATTGGAATAGAAAAGGAATACATGGTTCTTTTACAGATGACATTGTACAGAGAGAAGAGCATACAGTAGACTGCTGCAGAGTGCACAGCTCAGTCATGACATATCATCACATAGCATAAAACATACGCATTACTAACAAACCCCCAAAACCGCAACTAAACGTTAGTACAGGTTGTTTCATAGCTACCTAAATAGCCTATTGTACTACTGAAATTGCTCAGCTGTAGCTGATGCATCTGCAGCGTGCATAGTGTGCACAGTGATTGTGACCTGATAATCAATCTAGATCAACAATAAAGTCTACCTGAGCTAAAGGCTATAGTCTAACAGTATATACTGGTGAGCCATGAGAGAAGAAGGAATGACCTGATGGAGAGAGAATAGACCCCATAGAATAAGCCTGCATATAAGAGTGTCTGAAATAAGAACTAACAGACATTCCCCTGAGAGGCAATGAAGGCTTGATCACCAACACTGATCGCCAAGTGGGTGTTTAGCAAGCCCACCGCGTGCTAGGTAATGCTAGTATCAACACCCATCCAACATGGCTGAAACTATAGCAAGCCATGATTAGTCATCGCACAGCGTCAGATTCCCCACTAAGGTCCAAGGTGATAACTCTTCTTCCTCAGATTTCAAGTTATGGTTAGGCAGTAGTATCCGTTTAAATGAGGCTGTACTTCTGTGAATATATACTTAGTGATGGAAAGACCCAGTATTGTTCGATGTAACATGAAGATAACAAAATGCAAGCAGAAGATTCATTAAAAACAGTACTAATACATGACCCTAACTAGAAACCGTGGATAGATGGCAGCATTCACACAAAACTGAAAGAGTGAACCACCATGGCAAGGTGACTGGGAATACGGCAGAATACAAACAGAGTAGTCATTCCCTCCACAAGGCAATCAAACAGGCAAAACGTCAGTATAGAGACAAAGTGGATTCGCAATTCAATGGCTCAGACACGAGACGTATGTTGCAGGGTCTACAGGCAATCACAGGCAGTCACGGACACCGACGTCTTGCTTCCGGACAAGCTAAATACGTTCTTTGCCCGCATTGAGGATAACACAGTACCACCGACGCACGGGGCCAGCTACCAAGGACTGTGGACTCTCCTTCTCAGTGGCCGACGTGAATAAGACTGTTAAACGTGTTAAGGTTCGCAAGACTGCCGGCCCAGACGGCATCCCTAGCCGCGTTCTCAGAGCCATTGGCCAGCTGGCTGGTGTGTTTACGGTCATATTCAATCTGTCCCTATCCCAGTCTGCTGTCCCCACATGCTTCAAGATGGTCACCATTGTTCCTGTACCCAAGAATGCAAAGGTAACTGAACTAAATGACTATCGCCCCGTAGCACTCACTTCTGTCATCATGAAGTGCTTTGAGAGACTAGTCAAGGATCATATCACCTCCACCTTACCAGTCACCCTAGACCCACTTCAATTTGCTTACCGCCTCAATAGGTCCACAGACTATGCAATTGCCATCACACTGCACACTGCCCTATCCCATCTGGACAAGAAGAATACTGTAAGAATGCTGTTCATTAACTATGGCTCAGCATTCAACACCATAGTACCTTCCAAACTCATCATTAAGCTCGAGGCCCTGGGTCTGAACCCCGCCCTGTGCAATTGGGTCCTGCACTTCCTGATGGGCTGCCCCCAGGTGGCGAAGGTAGGAAACAGCATCTCCACTTCGCTGATCCTCAACACAGACGCCCCACAAGGGTGCGTGCTCAGCCCCCTCCTGTACTCCCTGTTCACACATGACTGCGTGGCCAAGCACGCCTCCAACTCAATCATCAAGTTTGCAGACGACACAACAGTAGTAGGCTTGATTACCAACAATGACGAGACAGCCCACAGGGAGGAGGTCAGGGCTCTGGGAGTGTGGTGTCAGGAAAACTTCTCACTCAACGTCAACAAAACAAAGGACATCAAGGACAACAACCACCTGAGCCACTGCCTGTTCACCCCGCTATCTTCCAGAAGGCGAGGTCAGTACAGGTGCATCAAAGCTGGTACCGAGAGACTGAAAAACAGCTTCTATCTCAAGGCCATCAGACTGTTAAACAGTCATCACTAGCACAGAGAGGCTGCTGCCTACATACACAGACTTGAAATCATTGGCCACTTTAATAAATGTAACACTAGTCACTTTAATAATGTCACTTTAATAATGTTTACATATCTTGCATTACTCATCTCATATGTATATACTGTATTATATACTATCTACTGTATCTTAGTCTATGCCACTCTGACATTGCTCATACATATATTTATATATTCTTAATTCCATTCCTTTACTTAGATGTGTATTAGGTATTTGTTGTGAATTTTTTCATATTACTAGATATTGCTGCACTGTCGGAACTAAAATAACAAGCATTTCGCTACACCCGCATTAACATCTGCCTAACACGTGTACAGTATGTGACCAATAACATTTGATTTTACTTGAATGAAGTGATCTCTACAATAGCACACAATACAATAGTCTATGATATAATAAGAAGTCACTAGAATAATACTACTAGAACGCAAGATGAACCGACAAGGAGGACCGCCTAGTTAAAATGCATGACACATGATTAGAACATGGCTAATAAATCAGAGCCTAAACATACTGCTGCAATAAGAATGAAGTATAAATGAGTTGACTGAAATGATACCTTAAAATGTATGCTAATAGTGTGACCAATGCAACAGTAGGCTATACACTAATAAGATAGCAGATTTAGGATTTCTCAGAGCAGAAGAGCAGCAAAAGTGTAGCTATACGAGGAGCGCACTATCCAGTCCAGTTAAATTGAATGTGTTCTAGCTTCATTTTGATGTCAACATCTTATCACTTCTATTAGTTATTATAGTTCTCTGCTTTTACCATTACATGAAATAGTACAGCAAATGTAGTTCAGAAAAGTTATTATAGGAAAAAACAGTAATACAAAAGGTAAAGAGAGACTTGCTATCAATGATACTGTATTTGGTTTTATCAGTCAGTTGTAATGAACATGATGGGAGACAGAGAGCTGTTTTCAAGCACAGGGTGCAGCAGGTGTTTATTTGTAAAGGACCACAGGAAGAGGCAGGTAGCTGGGTCCAGGGGCTGGCAGAAGGTCATACACAGGGGGTCCAAAAAGGCAACAGTACAGGCAGGGAAAAGGCTAGTAACGTCATCCGGGAGATTAGGCAATAGGTTGAGAACAGGAAATCCAATAGGCTAAAGTACAGGCAGGGAATAGGCGTCGTTAGTGAGACAGGCAAAAAACTATCATATACAGGAGGATTAAATTACTGCGAAAACCAGCACTTCTACTAGAAGTGTGTCACAAAACAAACAACACCTCACAATGATGGGGTGCAAAGAACTGAACTAAATAGTGTGTGATAATGACATACAGGTGTGTGAACAGGTGATCAGAATTCAGGTGATTGGGATTTGGAGAGTGAGCTGCGTTCAGGGGATCTATGTGTTTGAGAGTGTGAGTTGGAAGCAAACGTTACATCAGTCTGATATCTTCTTTGATAGCATGCTTATCTGTTGTACTTAGCACAGAGCTTGTCTTTAATGCCACTTCTCCAGTGTGTCCAAAGTTTTCCCAAGGTACAGGCCCACCTCAAGACTGTTCCTTTGAGTTGGGGCAAATGTCCCTGATTGTTCCATACAGTATACTGATAAGATAAAATATCAAAACCAACTGATTAGGGAACACAGTCAACACGTTCAACTGTATGTAAAGTGTTCTGTGTGTATTGAGTTTACAGACAGAGCTGTATTGAGGCAAATGTGTTTTATTAGAGAGAGTAATGTCTCATTCAAGCAAAACATAAATTGGTTCGGAATGCCACACGCACAAATGGGGAATTTACATAATTAGGTCATGTGGACTTTCCTTCATTTCTCAGGGAAAGATACAGTACATTGAACACATCTAGATACCAAGTTCTCAACAAAGAGGACTTCTTCAAACAAACACATTTGAATGTAATTTCCCCTGTATTATCCCCTGGCAAGTGCCGATTGAGCATTTGACTTCATGCATTATTAAGGCTGGAATAAAGAGTCAATGTTAGTCTGAACAGAGCAGTGTCCTTCAGAGGGTGTCATTGGTTACACTGAGGTCTTGTTCTCCACCTCCGTCCCTAATGACAGCGTCACTGCCTCCGACTGTGAGCCAACCACCTGATTTGAAAACCTGTTCTGCTCTCTGCAGAAATCAACACTAACTAGACACTGACTCCTCTCATGACTTTACATTTGTAGAATTTATACATGTTAGTCGCGTTTGAACCCAACTCTAAGCCAAAATGCAACAACATGCATATATGCCTAAAGCCTCTGCTGAGTTCACTATATGGTAGACTTGAGTATAGGTTACTGTATGTCAAGCCTGATGGGAAAATGTGAAACATGGGTTCAGTGTACAAATAGGCATAAGAAGGAAACTATTTTGTTTGTTAACATGGAGATACAGGAGCCAATAATGAATCCTGAAAATAAAGGCTGCTGTGAGCAGGGACTAAAATAATGACAGGCCACTAAACAATTGGCCCCTGTTCTCTCACTATGTCAATCCACGACTAGAGCTCCATTCTCAATCATACAGGCGTCTGTGTTGACCACTAGTACAACATCTGACAAAGCTCCATTCCCCTACGACAAACAGTACAGTGGTCTTAGAGCTTGACTTATTCTGTCATCTGTTTTTAGAAAGAGCAAAATCTCATGATCAGATAGAGGACTACAGGAAACAAGAGAAGGACAAACGGGTTGTTTATGTTCCCCTAATGTTTGAGGGTCCAGTTTTCCTTTAATTATGAGAACATTCTATCTACGTTAGCTAGCAAAAACCATCTGAGAACCTTTTAACTTCTTTGGTATCGGTTTCCCTTCCACGGGACGGTTGACCTAACGTAGGCTATGCGATTAGCATGAGGTTGTAAGTAACAAGAACATTTCCCAGGACATAAGATATCTGATATTGGCAGAAAGCTTAAATTCTTGTTAATCTAACTGCACTGTCCAATTTACAGTAGCCATTACAGTGAAATAATACCATGCTATTGTTTGAGGAGAGTGCACAATTTTGAACATGAAAAGTTATTAATAAACAAATGAGGCACATTTGGGCAGTCTTGATACAACATTTTGAACAGAAATGCAATGGTTCATTGGATCAGTCTAAAACTTTGCACATACACTGCTGCCATCTAGTGGCCAAAATCTAAATTGCACCTGGGCTGGAATAATACATTATGGCATTTCTCTTGCATTTCAAAGATGATGGTACAAATAAATACAAAATAACAATTGGTTTTTTTCTTTGTATTATCTTTTACCAGAACTATTGTGTTATAATCTCCTACATTCCTTTCACATTTCCACAAACTCAAAGTGTTTCCTTTCAAATGGTACCAAGAATATGCATATCCTTGCTTCAGGGCCTGAGTTACAAGCAGTTAGATTTGGGTATGTCATTTCTGGCGAAAATTGAAAAAAAGGGGCGGATCCTTATTAAGCATAAATTGGTGTTAAAGCTAGAACATTCCCGTGAAGTCAAACAGAATTTATCTAGAACATGGTTACAATGTTCTCAGAATATACAACATTAATGTTCTAGACACGTTTTATGGGATGTTGCAAGAACATTCGTGTCTAGTTTTCTGAGGGTGAATTAAGAGAATATTCCATCAACATTCCACCAAATATACAGAGGACATGGTTGCCAAGCTCTCAGAATATACAGTGTATTTGGAAAGTATTCAGACCCCTTGACTTTTTTGACATTTGGTGATGTTACAGCCTTATTCTAAAATTGATTAAATACTTTTTTCCCTCATCAATCTATACACAGTACCCCATAATGACAAAGCAAAAACATGTTTTTAGAAACAGAAATAGCTTATCTACATCAGTATTCAGACCCTTTGTAATGAGACTCGAAATTGAGCTCAGGTGCATCCTGTTTCCATTGATCATCCTTGAGATATTTCTACAACATGATTGGAGTCCACCTGTGGTAAAATCAATTGTTTGGACATGATATGGAAAGGCACACACCTGTCTATATAAGGTCCCACATTTGAAAGTGCATGTCAGAGCAAAAACCAAGCCATGATGTTGAAGGAATTGTCTTTGGTGCTCCGAGACAGGATTGTGTTTAGGCACAGATCTGGGGAAGGGTACCAAAACATTTCTGCATTGAAGGTCTCCAAGAACACAGTGGCCTCCATCAATCTTCAGGGAGGTGACCAAGAACCCGATCATCACTCTGACAGAGCTCCAGAGTTCCTCTGTGGAGATGGGAGAAACTTCCAGAAGGACAACCATCTCTGCAGCACTCCACCAATCAGGATTTTATGGTCTGATGAAACCAAGATTGAACTCTTTCGCCTGAATGCCAAGTGTCATGTCTGGAGGAAACCTGGCACCATCCCTACGGTGAAGCATGGTGGTGGCAGTATCATTCTGTGGGGATGTTTTTCAGCGGCAGGGACTGGGAGACTAGTCAGGATCGAGTGAAAGATGAACCGAGCAAAGTACAGAGAGAACCATGATGAAAACCTGCTCCAGAGCACTCAGGACCTCAGACTGGGGTGAAGGTTCCCCTTCCAACAGGACAATGACCCTCAGCACACAGCCAAGACAATGCAGGATACGCTTCAGGACAAGTCTCTGAATGTCCTTGAGTGGCCCAGTCAGATCCCGGACTTATTTTTTTTTACTACTACAGCCCATAGAAAAGCATTGAATAGCACATTGATAAATTGAAGTCAAAAGGTAAATCATAAGGAATAAGGTTTTGAAGTGTCTGTACTATATCTATGAGATATAAGAAAGCTCAAGAAATATATAAAAATGTTTGGACACATTTAATAACCCCTTGTTTTTTTGGAACAAAACTACCTCCATACTTCTATTAATTTGTATGGGTTACCTTCAGACGAGTCCCGTGAAACTTGTGGGGGTCGTAGAACAAAACAGAGAACACCATCATGTTCGTAGGTCTTCCCTTTCCCCAGTGGGCCAAACTGTTCGGACGCTACAGACTTTTCTATGAGAAGAACGATTTTCAATGGTCTGGCAAACACCATTGTAGCTTGTCCACCTTTCACCGCAGATGTGGAAGGCCGACATACTGTAGGCAGATGTGGTGGATTGAGCTTAAATTGACGGATTTTGATGGGGATTTTTTTTGTACAGGGCCTAACTATACTGGCCCAATAAGCACATGCCCTAGAGATATCCCTTATTGGGACAGTGGTAAGGGTGTTCGTCATTGGTGCTGGTGGCCTGGGTTTGAGACCCGCTAGGGGATTCACCCTACTCTCACATTCTTAGCAATATACACTACATGGCCAAAAGCATGTGGACACCTTCTCATCAAACATCTCATTCCAAAATCATGGGCATTAATATGGAGTTGGTCCCCCCTTTGTTGCTCTAACAGCCTCCACTCTTCTGGGAAGGCTTTCCACTTGATGTTGGGATGTTGCTGCAGGAGCTTCCTTTCAGCCACAAGAGCATTGTGAGGTTGGGCAGTGATGCTGGGTGATTAGGCCTGGCTCGCAGTCGGTGTTCCAATTCATCCCAAAGGTTTCGACAGGGTTGAGGTCAGGGCTATGCGCAGGCCAGTCAAGTTCTTCTACAACGATCTCGACAAGCCATTTCTGTATTGACCTCACTTTGTGCACCGGGGCATTGTGTGGCCTCACGTTCTGTGAGCTTGTGTGGCCTACCACTTCGTGGCTGAGCTGTTGTTGTTCTTAGACATTTCCACTTCACAATAACAGAACTTACTGTTGCCCAGGGAAGCTCTAGTAGGGCAGAAATCTGACAAACTGACTTGTTGGAAAGGAGGCATCCTATGACGGTGCCACATTGAAAGTCACTGAGCTCTTCGGTAAGGCCGTTCTACTAATAATGTTTGTCTATAGAGATTGCATGGCGGTGTGCTTGATTTTATACACCTGTCAGCAACGGGTGTGGCTGAAATAGCCGAATCCACTAATTTGAAGGGGTGTCCACATACTTCCGTCTATATATAGTGTATGTTAATGTCATTATTTGGCAAAAGTTACAACACACCTGTCTGATCTACTTAAAATCTACTTAAAATTGTCATTGAAAGATAGAAATCTGTATTCCTTGAATGAATCATCTCAATCCATAAAGTCAATAAATCCCACCATGCCTAGTGCTTTGTGTTTACTAAGCACTAAGCACTGCCCTTGTTTTGCTAGTGAGAGGTTAGCGTAGCCCAAGCTAGTAGGCGGGGACTTGATTCTTGGAGCTGATTGACCTTGAACTGCTAATCTAAAACACTGAGGTCGATACAAACTGTTTGTTGGCAGCTTTGTTTTGACATGACTGAGCGATGCTGATCATGAGCATAACATGCCCAGCACGATTACCCTGCTAAAAAAAAACCTATATAGACCAGCATATGCTGGCGACTAATATGCTTGCGTTTTTTTCTGGTGACCAGCGTATGTTGTTTTGGACACTGATGCTAGTATTCTGGTGACCATCTGATGCTGGTATGCTTGTGACCAGGAGGCGTGGCTTATTAGTGGCGGGGCTTTCAGATAGTTATTTTTGGCGAGTAAATATGATTCTTGTTACATACACCACAAATGTAAATGTTCCTTAAATATATTTGCACATAACATATTCTAATATAATATTCATAACATTATTTACATATTGTAACAAAGCGGTAACAATCCCAATGTTGGGATTTTCATAGTCTCTTAATTAAGGACACATACACTTGTGTAAACCTCATTAATGCTACAAAACTGTCAGTGTCTTCAACCTTAATAAAACAGAACAGATGAACCGGAATAACATTTACTCACAGGTGGCCAAAAATAATTTAAAGCCACACCTGCAGTCTTCTGATCTGACCCGCTGTGTGTAATATCTCTATAAACCAGAATCAACAACCCAACTACATGACCCAATGCCTGCAACCCAGTAGTAGGGTCAGGATACAAACCCAGCATTTAGAGTGTAGGGGTAGCCTATTAATGCAGACTTTGTAGTTAATTGTGCATGTTTATCTTACATGCTGTTAGAACAAATCTTCTAGACGTGAATGTTGTTACGAACCAGGTCCTAACAAAGAAGAAGACAACGCGGAGATAAAGAAATAACTAAAATATATTTATTAAATAAAGTAACCTATATACATAAGTGACAATGGTGTGTGTAGTCAGTGTAAGGGAGTGGATGCATGCATAGATGGTGATAATGAGGGGTGTTGAAGTGCCAAAACATATGTACACAAAGACGCTCCAAAATGCCAGAAAAAAAACAGTGTCTGCGTGGAGAGTGTCTCTTCAACGTATGGGGGAAAGGTGTATTTATCCCTGGGACACACTCGAGCCCAGGTGTGTCCCATTTCACTGACGACCCTTCTAGCACCGCCCACCGACATCGTATTAAGGAAAACAAGAGCAGAGGGAAAGAATTCAGCAGACAGAGTGGGAGGGTCGTCACAATGTGCACTTTTAAATTGGGTGGACTGAGACTAAAACCCATTGCCATAGACTGAAGTAAAATCATATGTATTTATACCATAGCATCTGAGCATCTGAGATTCTCAAGTCCAAGTCAATGCAGAGTCCCCCGGGTCTCAAACAGAATAGGCCTGAGTCCACCTTGTTCACTGGGCAGCTAGACCATGCTGGTCGGACAAGCTTGACCAGCATCAGACCAGCACTGACCAGCAAATGACCAGCAATGACCAGCATGGACTAGCTTGAAATCTATGCTGGTCTATGCTTTTTTTCAGCAGGGTAGCTAACAAGAACTTTTGACCCCATTCTGTGACCTCTGCCATGATCTCCCATCCTGTTTATCTCCTATCTGCCTGTGCACAGAGACAGATGACGCTGGTCAATACTGGTTAGAGGCAGGATAGTTGGCTGTGGAGGCAGACAAACAACAGCGAGAACTCACACAGGCGACGTGATGAAGAAATAGGCCAAATACCTGGAAGTCAATTCATAGTCTTCCTAGAGAGTATGGTTTTCAATGAAACTTTCAAATGTTTTGAAAGTCTCTGATAAAGATTGTGATTTAGAAATTCATTTGATGCATCCTGTATACTGTGTTGTGCATAACTATTTTGAATATTGAAGTCCTCAGAAGTGAATCCGCTCTGTGTTGTATTGCAGCTGGTGAAGACAGCAGACTTGGACCCCAGGCAGAACTACATCCTTGGTTTCCATCCCCATGGGATCCTGGTGGCTGGAGCCTTCACTAACTTCTGCACGTATGCTACAGGCTTCAGGAAACTGTTCCCTGGCCTGGACAGCTTTCTGCTGATGCTACCTCTCTGGTTCAGAGCCCCCTTCTTCAGAGACTACATCATGATGGCAGGTTAGTGGGGTTGGGGTTAGAGGTCAAGGCAGGGTTACTATGAAACACTTTGTGACAGATGTTGCTGTAAAGACAAGATGGCAATATAAATACATCTGATTAATTGATTTACTGATAGATTGATTAGGGACAACCATCATGATACAAATTAACATGTTTGATCATTGTTTGACAGTGAAGAATAGTGTACGAAACTTTCCCCCCACTGTTAACTATACCTGATCTCAGTGTCTACTGTGTCCCAGGTCTGATTCCCTCGGACAAGGAGAGTGCCAGCTATCTGTTACGTCGACAGGGAGGTGGGAATGCCGTTGTTATAGCAGTAGGAGGAGCGCCCGAGGCCCTGGACGCACGCCCTGGCGCCTTCACCATTCTCTTAGCCAATAAGAAGGGCTTTGTCAAACTGGCAATGGAACATGGGTAAGACCAGGACCAGAGGTGGAGGAGGACATTTTACTGCCTGTGTCTCTGATTAAATCGTATAACTACTCTCATGGTTACACAAGTGACTTCAACTGTGTCAATCACTTCATCATAGTTTGATATTAATGTTCACAGTGTGTACTTGTGGAGGGCTTACTGAAATAGTGACATGTGTAAGCCCTTTGGGAATTTCAATTGGGAGTATGCAAGCACTGTATGACATACAGAGGGACAAGAGAAGTGACACCATTCATAGATTGGATTTATTAGACCATTTTAAAATACATTTCTGAGGGCGCTCCAGCCGGTGACGCCTCAACATAAAATGTAAGAAAATTGTCAAGGATATCACCATTTCCATTGTTGTCCTTTCGTAAGGGGGGGGGGGCTGAGTACAAAAACGTTGTTAATTTAACCATACCACAATTAAATCCTTCTAGTGGAATAGTTATGATTATCCAAGAACAAGTTAAAGTAGTTACATAGGTACCTGGGGACCATACTGTGGACAATCTTACGTACATGACACAATTTCATGAGAAACTCTCTCCTCCACTTCGAGCCATCTGAGGCTTTCAAAGTGGGAATGGTCAAGATGAGTACATGCTGGAAGTTTAAGAATAATCCTGACTAATTTGTTCTGAGATGTCTGCAGTTTATTTGTAATTATCTTGGGGGCACTATTGTACCAGGAAGAGCACTCATAGTCGAAGTGGCACTGAACAAGAGCCCCTGCCAATGTCACCATTGCATTCTTATCCAGATATTTGGAGGTTCTTGCCTTGAACCTAATTTTATGGTTCCCTTTGGAGATAACTTTTTGTGCCATGCTCTCCCTGTCAGATGGTTATCTAGCACACATCCAAGATAATTAACTGAGTCTTTTGCTGTGACCACAACAAAATTACATAACAATAACGAGGCTATATACAGAGAGTACCGGGTCAATGTGCGGGGGTACAGGTTAATCGAGGTAATATGTAAAATGACTATGCAAAGAAAGATAATAAACAACGAGTAGCAGCGGGTGGGGTGGGGGGGGTTCAATGTAAACCGGGTGGCCATTTGATTAATTGTTCAGCAGTCTTATGGCTTAGGGGTAGCAGAGAGAACAGTCTATGATTTGGGTGACTGGAGTCTTTGACAATTTTTTGGGCCTTCCTCTGACACCGCCTACATAGGCGTATATAGTATATAGGTCCTAGATGTCAGGAAGCTGGACCCCAGTGATGTACTGGGCCCTACACATTACCCCCCGTAGCGCCTTAAGGTCAGATGCCAAGCAGTTGCTATTCCAGACGGTGATGCAACCGATCAGGATGCTTTCAATGGTGCAGCTGTAGAACTTTTTGAGGATCTGGGGACCCATGCCAAATCTTTTCAGTCTCCTGAGGGGGAAAATGTGTTGTTATGCCCTTTTCACAACTGTCTTGGTGTGTTTGGACCATTATAGTTCGTTGGTGATGTGGACACCAAGGAACTTGAAACTCTCTGTCACACTCTGATCTGTTTCACCTGTCCTTGTGCTTGTACCCCCCTCTAGGGGCGCCACCCGGTGTCCCACCTGGGCGAGCCGGACGGTCCGGCTGAGGCATGACAGCCTGACGATCCCGCTGCGGCGTAGAAGCCCCATGGGCCAGCTGAAGCATGACATGGGAACCTGCCGAGCCAACCGAGGCAAGGAAACCTCTCGAGCCAGCTAGGGCGTGATAGCCTGACGAGCCAGCTTAGGCACATCCGGGTTCCATCGGCGGCGGAATCCAAGCCCGACGTCACCAACAAAAAAAAAAAACGGCTGAGGCATAGGAGCCCGACGAGCCAGCTGAAGCATGACGTGGGATGGGTACCTGCCGAGCCAACCGGGGCAAGGAAATCTCTCGAGCCAGTAACCTTTCCTCCATCGGCGGCGGAATCCAAGCCCAACGTCACCAACAAAAAAAAAACGGCTGAGGCATAGGAGCCCGACGAGCCGGCTGAAGCATGACGTGGGATGGGTACCTGCCGAGCCAACCGGGGCAAGGAAACCTCTCGAGCCAGTAACCTTTCCTCCATCGGCGACGGAATCCAAGCCCGATGTCACCAACAAAACATAACCCTAATGCTTCTTGTATTGATAGTAGCATTCTGTAATGCCCAACACATGAGATGAGAAGCAGGTACAGGGAGTGAACAATTTAATATAGATGGACATGCAACGGAACAGGAACAGTGCCTGGACATAAACACAACACAACAAACAATGCTACTACAGGGAACAACACAGAGGAGCAGACATATATGCAGGGGCAATCAACAAAGTGAGGAAGTCCAGGTGAGTCCAATGAGCGCAGCTGCGCGTAATGATGGTAACAGGTGCGTGTAAAGAAGGGTAACCCTAGAGCGCCAGGGTGTCACGCCTGCTCCCCCTACCTGGCGCTCGAGGGTTACCCTTCTTTACACGCACCTGTCACCATCAAAATGCGCAGCAGGCTCATTGGACTCACCTGAACTCCTTCACGTTGTTGATTACCCCCTGTATATCTGTCTGTTCCTCGGTGGTGTTCCCTGTGTCCGCAATAATTGTTGTTATGTGTTCCTGTCCAGACACTGTTTCGTTTCATGTCCGTCAGCTAATAAACCTTCACTCCCTGTACATGCTTCTCATCTCCTGCATCGATCCTTACAGTGGGTCTAGGGTTTCCGTCATAATGGTGTTGACGCGAGTCATGACCAGCCTTTCAAAGCACTTCATTGCTACCGACGTGAGTGCTACGGGGCGGTAATCATTTAGGAAGGTTACCTTTGCTTTCTCGGGCACAGGGACTATGGTGGTCTGTTTGAAATGAAACATGTAGGTTACTGTCATATAGCCATTTACTGACATTCAGAAGTTCAGCACTGTGGGCTTTCTCAACCACATTTTTGTCTTTGTGGGAAACCAACAGTGCAGAATCATCTGCATAGAGGAAAAGGTCACATGTACAGTCGTGGCTAAAAGTTTTGAGAATTACACAAATATTAATTTTCACAGTCTGCTGCCTCAGTTTGTATGATGCCAATTTGCATATACTCCAGAATGTCATGAAGAGTGATCAGATGAATTGCAATTAATTACAAAGTCCCTATTTGCCATGCAAATGAACTGAATCCCCCAAAAACATTTCCACTGCATTTCAGCCCTGCCACAAAAGGACCAGCTGACATCATGTCAGTGATTCTCTCGTTAACACAGGTGTGAATGTTGACAAGGCTGGAGATTACTCTGTCGAATAACGAACTCACTTTTGCCTTATGCCTTATTGAGTTTGAATAACAGACTGGAAGCTTCAAAAAGAGGGTAGTGCTTGGAATCATTGTTGTTCCTCTGTCAACCATGGTTACCTGCAAGGAAACACGTGCCGTCATCATTGCTTTGCACAAAAGGGCTTCACAGGCAAGGATATTGCTGCCAGGAAGATTGCACCTAAATCAACCATTTATCAGATCATCAAGAACTTCAAGGAGAGCAGTTAAATTGTTGTGAAGAAGGCTTCAGGGCGCCCAAGAAAGTCAGCTGCGGGATTGGGGCACCACCAGTACAGAGCTTGCTCAGGAATGGCAGCAGGCAGGTGTGAGTGCATCTGCACGCACAGTGAGGTGAAGACTTTTGGAGAATGGCCTGGTGTCAAGAAGGGCAGCAAAGAAGCCACTTCTCTCCAGGAAAAACATCAGGGACAGACTGATATTCTGCAAAAGGTACAGGGATTGGACTGCTGAGGACTGGGGTAAAGTCATTTTCTCTGATGAATCCCCTTTCCGATTGTTTGGGGCATCCGGAAAAAAGCTTGTCCGGCGAAGACAAGGTGAGCGCTACCATCAGTCCTGTGTCATGCCAACATTAAAGCATCCTGAGACCATTCATGTGTGGGGTTGCTTCTCAGCCAAGGGAGTGGGCTTACTCACAATTTTGCCTAAGAACACAGCCATGAATAAAGAACGGTACCAACACATCCTACGAGAGCAACTTCTCCCAACCATCCAGGAACAGTTTGGTGACGAACATTGCCTTTTCCAGCATGATGGAGCACCTTGCCATAAGGCAAAAGTGATAACTAAGTGGCTTGGGGAACATCGATATTTTGGGTCCTCGGCCAGGAAACTCCCCGGACCTTAATCCCATTGAGAACTTGTGGTCAATCCTCAAGAGGCGGGTGGACAAACAAAAACCCACAAATTCGGACAAACTCCAAGCATTGATTATGGAAGAATGGGCTGCCATCAGTCAAGATGTGGCGCAGAAGTTAATTGCCAGCATGTCAGGGCGGATTGCAGAGGTCTTGAAAAAGAAGGGTCAACACTGCAAATATTGACTCTTTGCATCAACTTCATGTAATTGTCAATAAAAGCCTTTGACACTTATGAAATGCTTGTAATTATACTTCAGTATTCGATAGTAATATCTGACAAAAATATCTAAAGACACTGAAGTAGCAAACGTTGTGGAAATTAATATTTGTGTCATTCTCAAAACCTTTGGCCACGACTGTACAGGCAGATTTCAGATCATTTTTATACCACAGAAAGAAAAGTGGACCCAGCACACTCCCTTAGGGCACCCAAAGTTCAAGATTTTGGTTTTAGACCGGGTCCCATCCACATACATCATCTGTTTTCTTCCTTGCAGATAAGAGATAACCCATTTTACGGCTAAGTTGTTAAAGCCCACGGCTCTTCGTTTGATTAACAGAATCTCATGATCCACTGTATCAAATGCATTTTAGAGATCTAACATAACCATACCACAAAATGTCCCACCATCTACTTCCTCCCTGATAGGGTCAGTTAGATATAGTAGGCAAGTGTCGGTGGAATGGGCTTTCCTAAAGCCAGACTGGAGCTCATATAGCAGGTTATGTAAGGAAATATAACTGTCAATCTGCTCAAACATCTTTTCCATGACCTTCGATAAAATACACAGGATTGAGACAGGCTGATAGTTTCCATGATCTAGCCTATTCTCTTTATTATATAGAGGAATGACCCTTGCAAGTTTTAGTTCACTGGGAAAAATCCCTAGTTCAATATACAGATTTACAATGTGAGTTACGCAGGGGGTTATAATTACCTCAGCATCCCGTAGAAATCTGGCAGGAATGTTGTCAAGGCCAGTTGCTTTGGAACTGGTCAAGTTCTTTCAGCTTCTTTAGCACAGTTGACTCAGACACTTTTTCAAATGAAAAAGCATCGACTTGAATCCCTTGCTGCTAGTCAAACTGCTGGACTTGACTCTCCCCATAACAACCTGATTGACCAGGTAACTTGCTCGCTAATGTATTAGCTATAGTTGTAAATTAGCTACTCAGACTGTCTGCAACCATGGTCTTGTCTGATGTAACCTTTCCTCCAATGTCCAAGCTAAGATTTTGAGTTTTGTTCTTTACTCTGTTACTGTAACCTAACAGCTTCAGACACTTCCATAATTTTCTCAGATTGTTCTTGTTCTCAACAATTTTGTCATTAAAATAATCTTTCTTGGACTTCTCTATCATCCTGTTCACCTAATTTCTTAAATTCTTATAGTCAATAAAAACATAATCTGCCCTGGATTTCCTGAACACCAGAACACTGGCGGTTCTGGGGAGGGGGCAGGGGGCCAGTGCCCCTGTGACAACAATTTTGGACCCCCTTGTGGCCCCCCTAAATGTGGAGTATGAAATAAAAAAAATGTCGTTATTAGACAGTGGCAACGTGGAACACTAATTAAACCCACACATTTACTAGAGGGACACTAATGCCTGCAATGAAGTGAAGAAAATGATATGACAACAATAACGTCTAATGTAACTGGCCCCTCTAACAGTACAACTGGCCCCAGCTTGGCCCCCCCAGTTGAAAGGGTCTAGAACCGCCACTGCACCAGAAAGCATTAATTTCTTAGCTTAATTGATTTTAAAATGTTATTGTTTATCCATGCTTCTGTTCTTTGCTTAATTCAACAACAACAAACAATTATTGCGCCAGCTTGTCAACAGCATCTAAAAGCAGTTATTTAAAATTGCCTTAGGCATTTTCCAACTTTGCTTAATGAACTATTGGAGGAGACTTGCTCCAACTGTACAGATTTTGGTAAATCAGAGGTTATTGTTACTGGTGATTTTAATACAGACATGCTCAAAAAGGACAATGCTACTTTTTAAAGCTCTTAAAAAAAATTGTAATCCCTTTGCCTTACACCAGCTGATTAATGAGCCCACCAGGGTCTGCCCTTCTAGTTGGAACGTTCAGAAAACAGTTTTTAATTGTCACAACTCAACAAAACAATTGGTCTATGAATAACTATTGTGCAGATGTTTTTCAATACAGTAGACCAGTCTAATTTGCTCAAACAATTAACAAAAATATCTGCACTATAGTTCTTCATAGACCTCATTTTTATTGAGTTTTGACAATTAAACACGGATTTCTGAACGTTCCAACTAGAAGGGCAGACCCTGGTGGGCTCATTAATCAGCTGGTGTAAGGCAAAGGGATTACTACAGAAAATGATGGAATGATCACTGAGCCCATAGTTTACAACCTGTTTGATAACCTTGATCTATCCGACACCAACACAAGGTTAATGAGGGTTTGGGTAGAAGGACAGACCCTGGTGAGCTCATTAATCAGCTTGTGTAAGGCAAAGGGATTACAAAAATTCTTAAGCTTAAAAAGTAGCAATGTCCTTTTTGAGCATGTCTGTATTAAAATCACCAGTAACAATAACCTCTGATTTACCAAAATCTGTACAGTTGGAGCAAGTCTCCTTCAACAATTCATTAAACTTGTACTGGTCTGGTGGTCTGTAACAGGTTCCGACTATAATGGGTTTGCAATTTGGTAATAGAATGTCCAACCACACAGCTTCAATCTCGTCATGGCTTAAATCTAAACTATAGTTAAACCCAATATCTGATTTTACATAATACAAACTCCACCGGATTTGCGATTGTGGTCTTTTCTAATTACTACATCATTTTCAACTTCAACCTCAACGTTTTTTATCAAACCATCTAGCCATGTTTCAGTAAAGAAAAGCACTCCCACCTTACAGTTACTGGAGAGTGGGCGGATTCCTTGATCTGGGGAAGAAGGATTCTAACGTTGAGATAAAGGATGTGTAGACATCTCGTATAAAAACCCTTTTCTAGAGTCAAGTTCTCCTCATCTGCTGGAACTGTCAGCCAAAATTGTTCACTTGAGACGAGTGTTGACTCCCTGCCATCCAATCGCAGCAGTGAAGCTCCATCCAGGGTTCGCGCTGGCATCTGACCCCATTGTTACCCAACTCAGTTTTCCCCTGATATTGCTGGTAATACAGCGAGTTCAGCTACAGCAGCTCAAGTCTTATTTAGTGGGATACACAAAGCTTGCTCAAATCAAGCGTTTACATGTCATTACATCAATAGTGGAATAATTTAGGACAAACTTCAACACACCTATGAGTAAAATGGAAACTGGGTCTGTGCTCTACAAATATACTGTACCTTACAAACTCATAGAGATAATCGTAACAAAACTGAAGGCCAAACTTCTGTCTCAACTCACCTCACCTCTCCTCTACCCCTCTCTTCACCCCACTCCTCTCCTCTACCCATTCCCTCCCTAGTGCCCATCTGGTGCCGGTCTTCTCCTTCGGGGGAGAATGAGTTGTTCGACCAGGTGGAGAACCCTCGAGGCACCTGGATCCGCTTGATTCAGGACAAGCTGCAGAGCATCATGGGTATCTCTCTGCCCCTCTTCCACGCGCGGGGCATTTTCCAGTACAGCTATGGTATCATGCCCTACAGGAAGCCCATCAACACTGTGGGTGAGTAACATTCCATGTCACTATATCTGCCAAATCTTTTTATCCTATTTCTCTAGCTTTCTCCTATTTCTCTGTTGCAAGGCAATTGTTGTTTTTGGCAGAAGTTTCATATCTGTAAACTAACTGGCAGAGATGGTTCTCTGTCATTACACATGAGGAATATTGATAGGAGAGGGACAGAGAGGGACAGATTTGCCCTTGGAAATATTTGACTTACTAGAATGTTACTAGATAATAACATTGTCAGTTTGCCGCAACTTCTCAGCAACAGTGGCTGGAACACAGTTAGTCATCTGTCTGTGTACATCTATTGGCAAGGCCCAACAAAAAAGCAAACAGTTTCACAAGGCCTGTTTTTGGTTTGGGCCCTCCAGAGCTCATGCTCCAGAGCTCATGCCCCCTCATGCCCCCTGCGCACTGTGGGGCTGTGTGGTACACCAGTGACTTCTACAGTAACCTATATTTGAATGTAATGTCATCATGCATACCCTTGGACCTCTCCACAGTGGGACGGCCAATCAGAGTGGAGAAGAATGAGAAGCCCACAGTGGAGGAGCTTGACACCCTCCATCAGCTTTACACAGAAGAACTCAGCCAGCTGTTTGAGGAGCACAAGGGCAAGTATGGAGTGCCAGAGGACCAACACCTCAGCTTTGTCTGAGCAGGACTTACAACCGAGAGAGAGAGAGAGAGAGAGAGAGAGAGAGACTGAAAGAGAGAGAGAGAGAGAGAGAGAGAGAGAGAGATAGACTGAAAGAAAGAAATAGAGAAACTGAAAGAAAGAAAGAGAGAGAGACTGGAAGAGAGAGAGAGACTGAGAGAGAGAGAGAGAGAGAGACTGAAAGAAAGAAATAGAAAGAGAGAGAGGAAGGGTGGAGGGCATCAAAACCATCATTGGAGTTGCACCACCAAGTTCTTTCACTTTCCTCAACCAGAAAAACCTTTACAGCTATAACCACCTGAAGGATCCAACCAAACTATAGGAGACAAGTAACACGAGGGATTGACATGGATTTTCTTAGCCAAGATATGGAAACATCTTTCCCGTCATAAAAACCACTGTATTATGTATGTCAACAAGATTCAGCCACGGGCCATTTTCCTCTTAAGTGGATGGTTGGGGGGCCGGAACATAATTGCTAATAATTTGGAGACTGCAAATTGACCGCAAGAAGCACAAACAGATATAATGTTTGACGAAAACATAATCATTTCAAAACTTGCTTACATTTGTATATGATCACGTGTCTCTCTATTATGCGTGGGAATACCTGTGAACAGATTTCTCAAATTAAAATCACTCGGAGCCAGTCTCCTGGTGCTTTACAGTCTATTATGTCCATCAATGAAAAAATAAAAACTATGTGTTTTTTTTGCTCAGAAAACTTGGGGGGCCAAATAAAACCACCTATGGGCCAAAATCGTCCCTCGGGCCGCCAGTTGGGGAACCCTGTCCTAGAGCCACATTTTTGCCTTAATCCACAGATGAAGTTACATCTGTCTGGGCGATTCGAAACTTGTATAAGTCCGTAGATCCTATCAAATAAAGTCAGAGGTTGAATTTGTATGGAGACTTCATGTAATGGGGTGATGCACTGTATCCTCACTTACAGTATATAAGGTCTCTAGGTCTCCTATATCAAAGACACACTAGGGAAAACTGGGTATAATTCTCATTTTACTCACAATTTTTACATAATAATACTATATCTGGTTTAAGTTTCCATTTACAGTATATATGTAAAATCCCAACTTATTAATTTTAAATGTCTCTGTCTTAATGTCTCTGTCATGTATACATTTTCACAATATTGTAATATAAAATCTGTTCAAATAACTGATACTATTTTTCTCACTTGCATTGTTTGTATTATAATACCAGTTCATTTATATTAATAAAGGTGATTTCAGGTCTCATTCACTGTATCAAACTTTGCACATGGCTGCCCATCCAGTTCTGATGAATTAATCAACGGTCAGTGACAGTTGAAGTTGGACCTGGTCCTTCAGCGATAAAACTATCCGTGCACTTTCGCAATACTTTTTTCATGACTGCGAGGGCCAGTGACATATTTCCAAACGGGCAGCAGACTGGCACCTGGTCACATACAGTTGAAGTCGGAAGTTTACATACACCTTAGCCAAATACATTTAAACTCCGTTTTTTTTATCCTAGTAAAAATTCCCTGTCTTAGGTCAGTTAGGATCACCACTTTATTTTAAGAATGTGAAATGTCAGAATAATAGTAGAGAGAATGATTTATTTCAGCTTTTATTTCTTTCATCACATTCCCAGTTGGTCAGAAGTTGACATACACTCAATTTGTATTTGGTACCAATGCCTTTAAATTGTTTAACTTAGGTCAAACGTTTCAGGTAGCCACAAGCTTCCCACAATAAGTTGGGTGAATTTTGACCCATTCCTCTTGATAAAGCTGGTGTAACTGAGTCAGGTTTGTAGGCCTCCTTGCTCTCACACGCTTCTTCAATTCTGCCCACAAATGTTTTATAGGATTGAGGTCAGGGCTTTGTGATGGCCACTCCAATACCTTGACTTTGTTGTCCTTAAGCCATTTTGCCACAACTTTGGAAGTATGCTTGGGGTCATTGTCCATTTGGAAGACCCATTTGCGACCAAGCTTTAACTTCCTGACTGATGTCTTGAGATGTTGCTTCAATATATCCACATAATCTTCCTCCTCATGCCATCTAGTTTGTGAAGTGCACCAGTCCCTCCTGCAGCAAAGCACCCCCACAACATGATGCTGCCACCCCCGTGCTTCATGGTTGGGATAGTGTTCTTCGGCTTGCAAGCCTCCCCCCTTTTTTCCTCCAAACATAACGATGGTCATTATTGTCAAACAGTTGTATTTTTGTTTCATCAGACCAGAGGACGTTTCTCCAAAAAGTACGATCTTTGTCCCCATGGGCAGCTGTAAACCATAGGCTGACTTTTTTTATGGCGGTTTTGGAGCAGTTGCTTCTTCCTTGCTGAGCGGCATTTCGGGTTATGTTGATATAGGACTTGTTTTACTGTGGATATAGATACTTTTGTACCTGTTTCCTCTAGCATCTTCACAAGGTCCTTTGCTGTTGTTCTGGGATTGATTTGCACTTTTTGCACCAAAGTACGCTCATCTCTAGGAGACAGAACGCGTCTCCTTCCTGAGCGGTATGACGGTTGCGTGGTCCCACGGTGTTTATACTTGCGTACTATTGTTTGTACAGATGAACGTGGTACCTTCAGGCATTTGGAAATTGCTCCCAAGGATGAACCAGACTTGTGGAGGTCTACAATTTGTTTTCTGAGGTCTTGGCTGATTTCTTTTGATTTTCTCATGATGTCAAGCAAAGAGGCACTGAGTTTGAAGGTAGGCCTTGAAATACATCCACATGTACACCTCCAATTGACTCAAATTATGTCAATTTGCCTAACAGAAGCTTCAACATCATTTTCTGGAATTTTCCAAGCTGTTTAAAGGCACAGTCAACTTAGTGTATGTAAACTTCTGACCCATTGGAATTGTGATACAGTGAATTATAACGGAAATAATCTGTCTGTAAACAATTGTTGGAAACATTACTTGTGTCATGCACAAAGTAGATGTCCTCACTGACTTGCCAAAACTATACTTTGTTAACAAGAAATGTGTGGAGTGTCCAGGCGCTTTCAGCAAAGACCGATGACCCTCAGGCCATAAAAAAGAAAAGCACAGGGAGAGAGAACCTATTCATAGATGCTAGCTAACTTTAGAATCTATTCATAAAGGCATCTTCCGTCCGGTGGGGGAGGTTTTATTAAGAGCCCGACTCTCAGTCTTAACGGTAACACGCACTGCTTTCGGTATGGTTTTGGAAATATAAGGACCTTATCTTTCATATCAGCGTAAAATAATTGTATCCGTTCTAAGTATATATTTAGCATTTTTGATGTGATATGAAAGAACCGTATCGCAATTATGAATCGAGTCACGTTTAGATGTATTTGGCTGTTTTTGCTGCCACAGCCAGTCTCCCTCTAAACACTACATGACCAAAGGTATGTGGACACCTGCTGGTCAAACGTCTCATTCCAAAATCATGGACATTAATATAGAGTTGGTCCCACCTTTGCTGCAATAACATCCTCCACTCTTCTGGGTAGGAATTACAGTTGGCACTATGCATTCAGGTAGGTAGCGTTCTCCACCCCAGCCGACACTTGACATTACGCATGGTGATCTTAGGGTTGTATGTGGCTGCTTGGCCATGGAAACCCATTTCATAAAGCTCCTGACGAACACTTATTGTTCTGACGATGCTTCCAGAGGCAGTTTGGAACTCGGTAGTGAGTGTTGCAACCGAGGACAGACAATTTTTACATGCTACTTGCTTCAGCACTCGGTGGTCCCGCTCTGTGAGCTTGTGTGGCCAACCACTTTGCGGCTGAGCCGTTGTTGCTCCTCGAAGTTTCCACTTCACAACAGCACTTACAGTTGACTGGGGCAGCTCTAGTAGGGCAGAAATTTGACGAACTGACTTGTTGGAAAAGTGGCATCCTATGACAGTGCCATGCTGAAAGTCACTGAGCTCTTCAGTAAGGTTATTCTACGGTTTGTTTATGAAGATTGCATGGCTGTGAGCTTGATTTTATACACCTGTCCGCAACGGGGGTGTCGCTGTAAAAGCCAAATCCACTAATCTGAAGGGGTGTCCACATACTTTTGTGTGTATATAGTGTATAAGCTCCTTGGACTTTAAGGAGTAACGGCAGGCACTCCTTAACAGTACATTTTTGGGCTAAGGGAGACCTAGAGAAAAGACTAGAAGAGCAGTTCCCAAACTTTTCTGTTCCGGAGACCACCAAATCACTTTCAAAGTCGCAGAATTCGTAGTCGCAGAATTCTCTTGGCGGTCAAATTTAGAGTACATCTTATTAGTGAATGTAAAAGATCAATAGCCTATTATTGTCATTGTAAACAAAAGTTATGTAAAATTGCCTATAATACCATTAATACTCCCAAGTGTTATTATTTTTGGAATATAAAATAAATTCAAATAAAAAAAAAAGGTCTTAAAAATGTATACAAAAATATATTTAAAAATCGTAGGGGTTGAAAAACACTGGACTTTAATAAACTAGAATGAAAAGGACACAGACAAGGAAAGTGACAAGAAAGTGAAGGAAGGATGGAAAGAACAAGAGAGTGAAAACAAGATAGAGACAGAGTGAGTGATAAAGAAAAGAAGACGGCAAAGTAGTATGTGTGAGAGAAATATCAAACAAAATCCTATTTATTTTGATGAGAGATTATGTAATGCTAATATTGATCTTTAATCCCTGAACTTCACGTTCACAATATAGGAAGTGTTGTGGGAATGTGAGAGGTGTGTGACAATGGCATGCATGGATAGTTGGTTTGGCTCCCCTGGCAGTTGTGGGATTTGCAGACTGGCAAGATGACAGTGTTTGGAAAAGTTTCCTGCCCTGTGATAACACTTCAAGGGATTATTTTGAGTCTTCACCAACAGGAGTATAGAGTGGTCTGTAGAGTACTCCAAGTCATTCAATCCGTAATCTAATCCACAATTCACAATGACTTTGTTTTGTGGGATAGACATTGGGTTTAACAACTAGGGTTACAACCAGGTCGCTAGCCCTCGAGTGTCCAATGGGGTTACACAGGATTAGGTCAACATGAAATCAGATTACAAAATATTTTTAACAAATATCAATGCCTTCATCAATCATTATATTGCCTGCACCATTGCTCTTGTCTCCTCAAGTTTCAAATTGTGTGAGTGTGTGTACTCCATGTGGTAGATACTTTGATCCTTTTCAAATTACATGAGAGAATAGCTAGTGTTGCCATTATTTTCTAAAATGTATTTTTTTTATTTTTAGTGTTGATAAACCCATAGAAGTAAAACAAAAAGCAGGGCCCACAGGGAATCCCACCCATTGGTCGCTCCCTACCCGGAAGACCCTCTCTATAAATTGTTCCTCCTTCCCTGTCCCCCTTTCACTGCTCCCTTCCCCTAGCCCCCAGCCCCCCTCACCCCCAGCCCCCAGCCCCCCTAGCCCCCATCCCTCCTTCTCCAGGTTCCTCCCGCCCTGCACTTTAATTACAGGGTTGTAGCATAACGAGTGGCAGCCTTATATTTGAAATCTCTTAAGCAGCATATTTTGGTCTTAAGGTATTATTTTAAAAAAGACATGAAAAAAACATTTAAGTAACTCATTGAGACCTTTACAATTAAGTTAGCAGACTTGACGAATAAGGGTGGGTAATTGTTCATCAATTGGCATGGTGTCATCACTGTGTAAATGTCTTGGGCCATAAGCAATATAATTGTAACAAGTTCAATGCTCAGCAATAATAATAATTGTGTTCCTTGTACATGAGGGGTGTCCTCATCATTGTCTTCTGAGGAGGGCGAATCATAGCCATAGGCTAGGTTACATGATTGTGCATGGATAGCATACCTGAATAGTGAGCCAGTCATGAGGTTCCATTTGTCGGCTTGTCCCAATGTGTGTTGGATTTGATGTGCTTCTCAAAGTAATCTTGAGCTTCCTTGGCAGTGGAAAACGCGTCTGTTCAGGAAGGTCAAGATGAGTTTTGCCGGGTGGATGAAGCCGTATCTCAGGTTTAGCTTGCATAGCTGGGATCTCACCTCATTTAGGTCTTCCTCTGTTTTATCAGTTTGGCACTCAGGTCTGGGTAGATGCTGATCCCTTCCCTGCATAAGTCAGACCCCCGGATTCCTCTGCAAGAATTTGCCGCTTGACTTCAAAGCTGTGGATGCGTATAATCATACAGCGAGAGCCGTTCCGGAGAGGACCTGTGCGCTGCACAATGTTAATCAGCGGCATGTGACCCAGCTTCTCCTGCCCAAACAATTCATAGAAAAGATTGCTCATGAAAGAAGTTGGGTTGCCCACATCTGCACCAGTTTCAAGTCCTGTGACCAACACATTGATTTTACAGGAATGATTTTCGAGTGATTCCGTTTTCTCTTTTAGGAGTTTGATTATCTCTTCCAACTTAGCTCGCACTATCTACAGGTAATGGAGTCGCAACTCTGTCGCATTGGCTGTCTTCTCCAGACTTTCCAATTTGGTTGAATAGGTATCCACCAATGATTCATTTACCGGTTGTAATTGTAAGTCGAGGGCAGAGGTAATCTCCTCACAAACAATCTTTCGTATAGTAGCGGCCAGCTCTTTCTGTTTTTCCACAGTTTAATTGTGTACGGACAAATTCTAGCTTCTGGAGCGTAAAAGACCTGCTAGTTATTTATTGTCACACATTGAATGTCCCACCCCTTAATATGATGTTAAGTATTGACAGTTTTTGGGGAAATAAGTCCCTGCCCCCCCATTTGTAAAAAATATTATTATTCGTTTTTACTCAAACCTTCCGCGGGCTGTAGTTTGCCCACCCCTGCAGTAGACCATTAAATCTTACCAGAGTGAGATGCAGTACAAGCTTGTCAAAACAGGAGACGATAGTGTTATGATATGATAAAGACGGTAACTGCCTTGTCTCTGATTTCCCTGGTCTGGGTGAGTACAGGGTCAGAGTAATTATACTGTCCACTTATTGTTTTGGCTAAATGGGAAAAGTACAGAGGTAATGAAGACCCGCGGGTATTACTATACACCCCATATCTTTCAGGTCAGGCCTCCCGAGTGGCGCAGCGGTCTAAGACACTGCATCACAGTGCTTGAGGCATCACTACAGATTCGGGTTTGATCCTGTGTCGCAGCCGGCCGCGACAAGAGACCCATGGTGTGGCATACAATTGGCCCAGCGTCGTCCGGGTTAGGGGAGGGTTTGTCCGGCCAGGGTTTTTCCTTCTCCCATCGCGCTCCACCGACTCCTGTGGTGGGCCGGGCGCATGTACGCTGACATGGTTGCCAGTTGTACGGTGTTTCCTCCGACACATTGGTGAGGCTGGCTTCTGGGTTAAGCGAGCAGTGTGTCAAGAAGCAGTGTGGCTTTGCAGGGTTGTTTTTCGGAGGACGCATGGCTCTCAACCTTTGCCTCTCCTAAGTCCATACGGGAATTGCAGCGATGGGACAAGATTGTAACTACCATTTGGGGAGAAAATGGGTCATATCTTATCACCTATTTATCTAACTTATCAACAGAGAACAGAACTTGATGAATAGATTTCCTGTCCCAATTCTTTAAACAGTTTTTTTGGTTATTTCTGACTAATTGGGACAAGGGGTTATTTAAGCAATAAGTCCCGAGGGGGGGTGTGGTATATGTCCATTATATCACAGCTAAGGGTTTTTCTTATGCATGACGCAACGCGAAGTGCCTGGTGTTATGGAACAGAGACTCAAGACAAAAGGTTCCAAAAGAGAAACAGGTTTATTGAAACAATGACGGTGAGTCCCAGTGGTAAATAGTAGTAGAGAATGTCTCTGTTAGGTGACGATGGGAAATCCTGACAGGTTATAGTTTTCTTGTAGATGATGAAGGAGGTAACCGGATGATGATGACTGGAACCAGGAAGACGAAGGAGACACTGGAAGGCAGATGAATAATGCTGACATCAAAGGTTTAGGTAAGAGGAACCGGGAGTGAGTCCTTACTCAAACGAGACCAGACAAAGTGACTGTGTGAAGAGAGTGCCTTTATGCTGACTGTGCTGATGATCAAATGACGTACAGGTGCGGGTGATTAGAACTCAGGTGACAGTGATCTCTGTGATTGTGTGGTGGTGGAGCCTGGCTGATCCCTGACACCTGGATACAGCCCTTAGCCATGGTATATTTGCCATATACCACTAACCCCCGAGGTGCCTTATTTATTTCATAAACTGGTTGCCAACACATTAAGGCAGTGTAGTTACACATCTCAATTGAAAACGTTGCTTTAATAAATAAATATATAATAAATACATTCTGCCAGAAAAAGTAGTCCGGACAAAAGTCTCGTTGCTAGACTGGTTGCTACGTATGCAAAAACCACAGGTTGGCTAGCAAGCTTACACTAAATGTATTAAAAAACAGAGCACTAGCGCCACTTTTAAAAATGGCACCGACAGGGAGGGCTGCCTTGCTTCTAGCTCTTAGGAAACTTTGCAGTATTTTACTTTTTAAGGTATTATTTCCTACATTATTAGCCCAGAAAATGTTTTTTGTTATTACATACAGCCGGGAAGAACTATTGGATATCAGAGTGGCGGTAACTCACCAGCACTACCAGCATTACGACCATGAATATTATTTTCCTTAAGCAGATCCTTTGTTCGCACCCACCAGGGCAAAACAACGCCTGCGAATGGGAGAGTTACTCGGGGAGTGGTCTTCTAGTCCAACTTAGGAGGCGCACACACCACCCACCGCTTCCAAGTATATTCCTCGCTAATGTTCAGTCTCTGGATAATAAAGTTGATGAGCTCAGGGCGAGGTTTTCTTTCCAGAGAGATATCAGGGATTGTAACATACTCTGTTTCATGGAAACATGGCTCTCTCGAGATATAGTGTCTGAGTCGGTCCAGCCAGCTGGGTTCTCAGTTCATCGCGCAGACAGGAATAAATATCTCTCCTGGAAGAAGAAGGGTGGGAGTGTATGTTTCATGATTAACGACTCATGGTGTAATTGTGGTAACATACAGGAACTCAAGTCCTTACAAATTAAATATTGTAATAAATAAGTGTAGTGTTTTTGCAGATTGTAGTGTTTTTGCAGACATTAATGTAGTATTTACTACAATGTTTTTTTGCGGATAATACTATAGTATTTACTATAGGCCTAGTATTCTGCAGTATACTACAGTACTACATAATTTTATAAAAAGTACTGTAGTATTATATAGTAAACTGTAGTATTTTTTCATGTGGGTAATGTAGAGGAAACGTCTTAGATGGCTTAGTATGTGTTGACTGTGGGCTGTGTCAAAAGGTTTTTGAGTGGTTCCTGTTCTAAGTGTTCTTTCTATGTGTTATGTGTGTTTGCCAGGCTGGGCATCAGGGTAGTAGTTGAAGGGCAGTGCTGCTGGAGTCTGGGCCAGAAATGCCACAAGGAGGGCATTGACTACAGTCAAAACAAAAGTTTTGAGAATGACACAAATATTAATTTTCACAAAGTCTGCTGCCTCAGTATGTATGATGGCAATTTGCATATACTCCAGAATGTCATGAAGAGTGATCAGATGAATTGCAATTAATTGCAAAGTCTCTCTTTGCCATGCAAATGAACTGAATCCCCAAAAAACATTTCCACTGCATTTCAGCCCTGCCACAAAAGGACCAGCTGACATCATGTCAGTGATTCTCTTGTTAACACAGGTGTGAGTGTTGACGAGGACAAGGCTGGAGATTACTCTGTCAAGCTGATTGAGTTTCAATAACAGACTGGAAGCTTCAAAAGGAGGGTGGTGCTTGGAATCATTGTTCTTCCTCTGTCAAACATGGTTACCTGCAAGGAAACACGTGCCGTCATCATTGCTTTGCACAAAAAGGGCTTCACAGGCAAGGATATTGCTGCCAGTAAGATTGCAGCTAAATCAACCATTTATCGGATCATCAAGAACTTCAAGGAGAGCGGTTCAATTGTTGTGAAGAAGGCTTCAGGGTGCCCAAGAAAGTCAAGCAAGTGCCAGGACCGTCTCCTAAAGTTGATTCAGCTGCGGGATCGGGGCACCACCAGTACAGAGCTTTCTCAGGAATGGCAGCAAGCAGGTGTGAGTGCATCTGCACGCACAGTGAGGCGAAGACTTTTGGAGGATGGCCTGGTGTCAAGAAGGGCAGCAAAGAAGCCACTTCTCTCCAGGAAAAACATCAGGGACAGACTGATATTCTGCAAAAGGTACAGGGATTGGACTGCTGAGGACTGGGGTAAAGTCATTTTCTCTGATGAATCCCCTTTCCGATTGTTTGGGGCATCCGAAAAAGCTTGTCCGGGAGAAGACAAGGTGAGCGCTACCATCAGTCCTGTGTCATGCCAACAGTAAAGCATCCTGAGACCATTCATGTGTGGGGTTGCTTCTCAGCCAAGGGAGTGGGCTCACTCACAATTTTGCCTAAGAACACAGCCATGAATAAAGAACGGTACCAACACATCCTCCGAGAGCAACTTCTCCCAACCATCCAGGAACAGTTTGGTGACGAACAATGCCTTTTCCAGCATGATGGAGCACCTTGCCATAAGGCAAAAGTTATAACTAAGTGGCTCGGGGAACAAAACATCGATATTTTGGGTCCATGGCCAGGAAACTCCCCAGACCATAATCCCATTGAGAACTTGTGGTCAATCCTCAAGAGGCGGGTGGACAAACAAAAACCCACAAATTCTGACAAACTCCAAGCATTGACTTTGCAAGAATTGGCTGCCATCAGTCAGGATGTGGCCCAGAAGTTAATTGACAGCATGCCAGGGCAGATTGCAGAGGTCTTGAAAAAGAAGGGTCAACACTGCAACTATTGACTCTTTGCATCAACTTCATGTAATTGTCAATAAAAGCCTTTGAAACTTATGAAATGCTTGTAATTATACTTAAGTATTCGATAGTAACATCTGACAAAAATATCTAAAGACACTGAAGCAGCAAACTTTGTGGAAATTAATATTTGTGTCATTCTCAAAACTTTTGGCCACGACTGTAGAATCTTGCACAATACTGTCAACAGTTGCCCATATGCACACTGACCAACCGAAAAGCCAGGGGGGACATTCTCTATGACAAGGCTTTTGTGATGTGGGTCAATTTTACACATTATTTTGTTTGAAATTAATAAAATACTATTTAACAAAAAAAAATCACCATGAACCTTCATCTACATTCATTGGTACGGGTTTCAAACTTGTAAAAAATAAAAAACAGAAAATAAATTAACACAACCCGGAAACAAAAAAAGTGACATCCATGATGTTCTGGGTCAATTTGACCCTCAATTTGACCTTGACCTTGAACTTGATCTTGAACTGTGTCCTAGAACCAAGCTGCTTTCTGCACAAGAATGATGCAACCATGCCGATTATAGGACTGTACATTGTACATTAATATAAACGCAACATGCAGATTTTAATGAGTTACAGTTCATGTAAGGAAATCAGTCAATTGAAATGAATAAATTAGACCCTAATCTATGGATTTCACATGACTGGGAATACAAAATACGCATCTGTTGGTCACAGATACCTTTAAAAAAAAGTTAGGGACGTGGATCAGAAAACCAGTCAGTATTTGGTGTGACCACCATTTGCCTCATGCAGCGTGACACATTTCCTTGCATAGAGTTGATCAGGCTGTTGATTGTGGCATGTGGAATGTTGTCCCACTTCTCTCCAATGGCTGTGCAAAGTTGCTGGATATTGACAGGAACTGGAACATGCTTTTGTACACGTCCATTCAGAGCATCCTAAACATGCTCAATGGGTGACATGTCTGGTGAGTATGCAGGCCATGGAAAAACTGGGACATTTTCAGCTTCCAGGAATTGTGTACAGATCCGTAGGACATGGGGCAGTGCATTATCATGCTGAAACATGAGGTGATGGCGGTGGATGAATGGCACGACAGTGGGCCTCAGGATCTTGTCACGTTATCTCTGTGCATTTAAATTTCCATCGAAAAATGCAGTTGTGTTTGTTGTCCGTAGCTTACGCCTGCCCATACCATAATCCCCACCGCGACCATGGGGCACACGTTGACATCAGCAAACCGCTTGTCCACGCGACGCCATACACTCTGTCTGCCATCTAAACGGTACAGTTGAAACCGGGATTCATTCCGTGAAGAGCACACATCTCCAGCATGCCAGTGACCATTGAAGGTGAGCATTTGCCCACTGAAGTCATTTACGACGCCGAACTGCAGACAGGTCAAGACCCTGGTGAGGATGACGAGCATGCAGATGAGCTTCCCTGAGACGGTTTCTGACTGTTGCATTGTGTGACAAAACTACACATTTTAGAGTGGCCCTTTATTGTCCCCAGCACAAGGTGCACCTGTGGAATGATCATGCTGTTTAATCAGCTTCTTGATATGCCACACCTGTCAGGTGGATGAATTATCTTGGCAAGGAGAAATACTCCCTAACAGGTTTGTGCACATCATTTGAGAGAAATACGCTTTTTGTGTGTATGGAAAATTTGTGGGTTATTTTATTTCAGCTTATAAAACATGGGACCAACACTTTACATGTTGCGTTTATATTTCTGTTTGGTGTATAACTATGCTCAGAAGCTGAGAAACACTGATCTGAAGTCAGTTTGACCCGCCACTTGACCTTGACCTCTTATGACCTCTTGAATGGTGTGTCCTGTGGAGATTCTCAAGGTCTGTCCTCTCCACGACTCCTCCATCCACGTCTCCTCCAAATCAAATCAAATGTATTTATAAAGCCCTTCTTACATCAGCTGATGTCACAGAGTGCTGTACAGAAACCCAGCCTAAAACCCCAAACAGCAAGCAATGCAGGTGTAAAAGCATGGTGGTTAGGAAAAACTCCCTAGAAATGCCAGAACCTAGGAAGAAACCTAGAGAGGAACCAGGCTGTGAGGGATGGCCAGTCCTCTTCTGGCTGTGCCAGGTGCAGATTATAACAGAACATGGCCAAGATTTTTAAATGTTCATAGATGACCAGCAGGGTCAAATAATAATAATCACAGTGGTTGTAGAGAGTGCAACAGGTCAGCACCTCAGGAGTAAATGTCAGTTGGCTTTTCATAGCCGATCATTCAGAGTATCTCTACCTCTCCTGCTGTCTCTGTCACGTGAAAAGGACGGAGGATTCAGTAGCGAGTACAGTTCAATATTTATTGTAGCAATCCAGGAGGTAAGTAACAGGTACAGGTAAATAGGATGTGTCAGTAAGTGTCTGGGTCTGAACAACGCCGAGGCTGCAGGGAAACCCAATCCTATGTACGTCAGCGAGCAACGAGGAATTCCCAGACTGGCGATCCTGAACGTGCCCAACATAGAGTCCTCCACAGGAGAGAGAGCGAACGTAGAGTCCAGCGGAGAACAGAACCAAAGGAGAACACAGAACTCGGCCTGGAGAGAAACACACGCACAGGGAAACAAGACAACGAACCGACAAACACTAGACCAAGACCACAAGTATATAAAGGCACAGACAATGAGTAACAGCTGGCGCTGATAACGAGCAGGGAGCAATCAGCGGCCACACCCACACACAGAGTGAGCCGGTGAATTCATGAACGTGACAGTACCCCCCCTACTAGGAGCGCCTCCTGGCGCTCCCAGAAGGACCTACCTGTTGATTGTATTCATCAATAAGGGAGTGATCCAGAATGTCTCTAGCAGGGACCCAACTTCTCTCCTCCGGCCCGTAACCCTCCCAGTCCACCAAGTACTGAAACCCGCGTCCCCTCCGTCTCGAGTCCAGAATGCGGTGGACCGAAAAGCGGTCTCCCCATCAACAAGGCGCGTGGGGGGAACCGGGCTGGTGGGTTCAACCGTGACTGAACCACAGGCTTCAGTCTGGAGACATGAAAGACAGGATGAATTCTCCTGTAAGCCGGCGGGAGCTTGAGGCGGACTGCCAACGGGCTCAGGACCTGAGTCACCCTGAACGGACCGATAAACCTAGGAGCCAACTTATTGCTAACGGAACGGAGAGGGATGTTCCTGGTGGAAAGCCAAACCCTTTGACCTACGACGTAGGTGGGGGACTTCCGTCGGTGGCGGTCAGCCTTAACCTTGGTGCGTGCCCCTACCTTAAGCAGGGTCTCACGGGCTCTAGTCCACGTGCGATGACACCTCTGGACAAAAGCGTGAGCAGAGGGAACCGCGACCTCGGACTCCAGGCTAGGAAAGATAGGTGGTTGGTAGCCCAGACTACATTCGAACGGGGTCAAACCCGTAGCTGACACCGGTAGCGAGTTGTGAGCATACTCGACTAATGAGAGTTGCTGACTCCAGGATGAGGGACTCTGGGACACCATACACCGCAAAACCCTCTCTAAGTCCTGGTTGGCTCTCTCGGCTTGCCCATTGCTCTGGGGATGAAACCCTGAGGATAAACTGACAGTCGCGCCCAGCAGTTTACAAAACTCCCGCCAGAATTTAGACACAAATTGGGGCCCTCTGTCGGAAACCACGTCCATCGGCAGGCCATGTAACCGAAAGACATGATCCACGACCGCCACCTCTGTCTCCTTGGCAGACGGCAACTTCAGCAAGGGGATGAAATGAGCCGCCTTCGAGAACCGGTCCACCACTGTCAAAATGACAGTCTTGCCCTGAGAGGGTGGAAGGCCCGTGATGAAATCTAGGGCGATGTGGGACCAAGGCCTCGAAGGGACCGACAACGGTTGGAGTAGCCCATCTGGGGTCCGATTAGGAGTCTTCCCTGTAGCACAACACGAACAGGCCGAAACAAAACTCAGAATGTCCTGGGCCATAGTTGGCCACCAGAACCGCTGCTTGACCAAGAAAGAAGTACGGGTCACTCCTGGGTGACAAGCTACTTGGGAGCAGTGTCCCCAGTGAATGACATCGGACCGCAACTCCTCTGGCACGAATAACCGACTCGGTGGGCAACCGGACGGAGGTGTTACCCCCTCTAATGCTGACTTGACCCTCGACTCGATCTCCCAAGTGAGTGTGGACACAATGAGCCTCTCCGGTAGAATGCACTCGGGAGTCGCCGGGCGTTCAGAACGGTCAAAACGTCCGAAAAACAGAGCCCACCAAGCCTGTCTGGAGTTGAGTCTCTTGGCAGATCTGATGTACTCCAAGTTCTTGTGGTCATTTCAGACGGTAAAGGGTACCCCCGACCCCTCTAACCAGTGACGCCACTCCTCCAATGCCAGTTTGACTGCCAACAACTCTCTATTCCCGATGTCATAATTAAGTTCGGCTGGTGATAAACGGTGGGAGAAAAAGGCACAAGGATGCATCTTGTCGTCCGAGACGGAGCGCTGGGAGAGAACAGCACCTACACCCACCTCTGATGCATCAACCTCCACCACAAACTGACGAGAAGGATCTGGGGCCACCAGAATGGGGGCCGAAGCAAAGCGACCCTTAAGGTCGGAAAACGCAGCCTCAGCAGCACCGGACCACCTGAACGTAGTGCTGAGGGAGGTCAGGGCCGTCAGAGGAGCGGCCAGCTGGCCGAAATTGCGTGTGCGTGTGTTGGCGAATCCCAGAAACCTCTGTAGGGCCTTACGAGAATCCGGGCTCGGCCAATCCACCACGGCTTTTACCTTCTCGGGATCCATGTGCATCCCCTCGGACGAGACGATGTGCCCTAAGAAGGGAACAGACTGAGCGTGAAACTCACACTTTTCAGCCTTGACGAAAAGCCCATTCTCTAACAGCCTCTGGAGCACCCGTCTGACGTGCTGAACGTGTTGCTGGAGAGAGGACGAAAAGATCAAAATGTCATCCAGATGAACATAAATAAATTGATCTACCATGTCTCTCAGCACGTCATTGATGAGCGCTTGGAAGACCGCCGGGGAGTTAGACAGCCCAAAAGGCATGACAAGATATTCACGCGGTCTTCCACTCATCCCCCCTCTTGATGCGAACCAGATGATAAGCATTGCGGAGATCCAGTTTTGTGAAGATGGATGCCCCCTGCAACCTCTCGAAGGCTGAAGACATCAACGGCAAAGGATAAGTATTCTTTACCGTGATGTTGTTCAGCCCTCGGTAGTCAATACAAGGTCGCAGGGAACCATCCTTCTTCCCCACAAAAAAGAACCCCGCACCTGCTGGAGAAGAAGAAGGGCGGATAAACCCGGCTGCTAGAGACTCAGAGATGTATTTCTCCATGGCCTCTCTTTCTGGAACAGAAAGAGAGTATAGGCCGCCCTTAGGCGGAGACGTACCTGACTGTAACTCAATGGCACAGTCATAGGGACGGTGTGGAGGCAGAGAAGCAGCACGAGACTTACTGAACACTTCCTTCAGGTCACGGTACTCGGCGGGCACGTTAGACAAATTCACCGGCTCCTCCTGCAACACAGAACCAGACACAGACGAACAAGCAGACACAAGACAGGATGCATAACACTCATTACTCCAGGCCAATACTGTACTGCGTCCCCAGTCCACCCTGGGCCCATGCTTCACTAGCCAGGGATGCCCTAATACTATGGGGGTGAGCGGAGAGCTCATGAGTAGGAACGAAATCTCCTCCACATGGTTACCCGAAGTGACGAGGGTTATGAGTTTAGTGCAGAGGTGAATGTTAGGGAGTTCCTGCCCATTGAGTGATGTAACAGTGATCTGGCGTGTGAGAGGAGTGCTAGGGATGTGAAGCTTCTGTGCCAGACTCTGGTCCATAAAGTTCCCCTCCGCTCCTGAGTCCAGTAAGGCTTGACATTGGTGGGAGTGAGTCGCCCATTGCAGTCTTACCGGGAGGAGGGTTGAGGAAGAGAACTTGGCCGTAGAGAGGCCGCCCGATCGTAGCCTCTGGTTAGCTAGCGAGCGAAACCCTCCTACCGGACAGTCATTAAGCCAATGTCCTGTGCCACACACACACGCACACACAGAGTGAGCCGGTGAATTCATGAACCGTGACAGTCTCTAGAGAGTTGAAAACAGCAGGTCTGGGACAGGTAGTATGTCTGGTGAACAGGGCAGGGTTCCATAGCCGCAGGCATGACCCAGAAAACCAATAAGTGGTCACGTGGTCAAAGGGGAGTGGCAAAACTTTAGTAGGCGAAAAGAGAAGTATTCTCCACTACTCAATAGCCTCTCGCCGAGAATACTTATAAATTATTTTCAGCACTGTGCAAATTTCAGGTCTGCTGAGTGCACAGTTGAATGTTGTGAAAATTCTTTACAACTTCTGGTGCGCGTTTACTGTGAACACGGAGGCTGTATTTGCTTTAAGGTACAATTATAACTGTGGCCAAGTAGGCTACTGTGGCTATTTCATCATAATATAGGTCTTTCAGAGTGGCCTACCATAAAAAAACAATGGAGAAAATGCATCCCATAATATAAAATGAAAATCGCTGTTCTATTATTCAGGCTACAGTAGCAGCCAACGTGTGATGTTCAATGTAGGCCTACATTTCATGAGACTTTTGAAAAAATCATGTAGGGATTGACATTCATCTTTTCATCCACTTGTCTTTCAGACAAGGAGGTGACTGAAAATGTTGTACTGCTTGATGCAAGAAACCACTTTACAAAGTAAAAAGCATTATTATTCCCATATTATTACGGAGAATCAGACAAATGATGCAACCCTCTGCCTATTGACTACTTAGCTTATTCAAGCCTGTCTCAAAATACAGCACTGCTCCTTAAGACAGAAAAAAATATTTTTCTCTGACTTGCTTTTCAAAGATGGCTAGAAATGCACACTTTTTGTGCTTTTCTAGGAAACAACCACTGCCCCATTGATGACTAGAAATGAGCTATAACTGGGCTAATAACTAAATTACTAACCAAGAATATGAACAAATGTGCAAACGTGGCTACATGCATCTCTCACTTTTATCTCAAAACAAGCGCATCTACTTTGCGACCACTCATGCTGTGAACACCGTCCAGTTCAAAGTGAATGGCACAGATCCATATATGGTAATGGTCTATTTGCATATAGGGATACCGCAGCTCTGATTGGTTATGGCACTCCGGTCTGTGTCGAATACGGGCCTGAGTCATGCCTGTCAATGCAATAGAATCCTACTCCAATGCGCTCTGCATAGAAGAACATTTCTTGCATAGTTTGTTTTGTTTCGGTATGTAGCATTGAAAGTGTCTAATATTGCGCTGATTCAATCACAATTCCCACAGTAGAGGGAAACTTTGATAGTGTTCACTAAAAGGGAAAACTAGAAAGTTGAGTGAAGTTCAATCTCGTGCTTCTCTGCGCGGGCTGATATTTAATCTGCGTGGCAGTCCTGGGAGCTGCTTGCCTGAGCATGCGAGCAGCTTAGAGGGAACATTGCTCGAGAGTATCCTTTCGGCGGCTAGCACAGAAGTGTTTTAAAATCCACCACACCCCCTTTGAATCAGCTGTTGTTGTTTTTTCTATGGAGAAAAGCATGCACACACATTTATAAACGACATGCTATTATCTTTTTATCTATAAAATACAATTGTTTTTATAACTTTACACATTTATTTGGGAATTTCACCCCTGTAAACGGAATTTGCCTGATGACATGAGAGTCGAGAAGGAGAGTCTAATTTCAGACAAGCCATTTGTTTCCACGTTTCCTTGCCTACACTCGATTACCTTTCACCTTCTTACACTAGCGAGAAGAGGACAGAGGAGAGGAGGGGACCAAAACCAATTGAGATTCTCCCCTAGAATCAAGCCGATTCCTGCACCCGAATGGTGCCACCAACACAGACATATACGCATTATTTCCCTATGAGGCTCTGAGCAACACTTATCTGAAGTTAAGCTAAAGATTAGTTTTGACAAATTATGATTCACAAAAACGTACCCATAACATGTTTAGCATTTTCGAACATAAGGGAAGGGCTAAATCAAATTGAGCAACAGCTTGATGGAATCCCTGATTTCTTTCTGAATATGTTGTTATTACCTTTTCAATACAGTAGGAACAGTGAAAGGTTGTCTCTTACCAACATGTATCATCTCATGTCATCTTCTCTGTTCTTTAGGCCTACTGAAGGACCCACAATAAGATTGCTGCTTAGCATAGCCGCGGGAAGTAGTTTGGGGGTGTGGTGCTGTGATTCTTTTGCCGATGGAGGGATGCAGAATTTTTTGGGGTGCCCGTGCTGAAGACCTCTATATTGCTTTACTAAAGGCTGAGTGCACTACTTTTGTGAAATGTTTTTAACTAAATATATTTGAGTGTTTACCAGCATTTGTCACTTGAGTCTGATAATTATCTGTACAAAGCAGTTTGTCTGATATTACTTGTGGAATATAAAAATAATTGCTTGATTTATGTTTTCTAGTTTCTTGAAATGCTTTGCAAATGCAAAATACAACTATGTGAAAACTGAAATGGTCTATTCATAGACGCTCTACAGCAGTGAGTGCATACATTTTCATACTTTTTCTCCATGGGAATCAAACCCACCACCCTAGCATTGCAAGCACCATGCTCTACCAACTGAGCCACAACATCACATCACAGCGTCACATCACAGCATCACAAACCACTTTTCTCAATGTACTGTATTGCGCATAGTTTTTTTTACATGGTGATGGAAAGTCTACAGGTACAAACCTAGATGACCAGCATATGTACAGAACATTTACATTAAGTGGTTTGTAAGGATGGTAAATTAATACTGCACAAAAAGTGGTTGTTTTCCATGTTATTTGATCAAGAAAAATACTTAGTTTGATGTGGATGTTTTGTGTCTTTGTCCATAACTTTGCACTTTTTGATGTAAATGTTTGAGGACAGGGTTTTGTTCTTTCTGGATTCCATAAGAATGACAATGACACAGAAAGGGACAGGATACTGTTCTTCATGGATACTGCAAGATACTGTTCTTAATTATACAACTACCTGTTTTGCTATAGAGATGCTGAAAAAATGTTTTTGCCCATGCTACAGACATCTATATCAGTCAGCTAATACTAGTAAAAGCCCTTATGTGACTATATATATATTTTGATTCTGATTTTTCAGGGGTTTGCTGCAGCACCCTCAGCACCCCAACTTCCCACGGCTATGCTGATTAGGCCAATATGTGTGAATCATAACTTCCCTAACAAATATTTTCAAGTGATTGGAAACAGTTGCCATCAGACCTCTTGTTTCCTCAGGCCAATTGTTTGACACCTCTGCTCATGTCAATTATTCTACCTTTACAGGTAAGCAACTAGTCTCACTTGGCCATCCTTCCAAATCCCTGCTCTAGTAAACAACTATGTCTGGGCTATACCATAGTGAACTGTTACGCATGTTTGACTTTGACCTGTTCAGCTTCATGGCGCTATAAGTTAGAAATCCATAAGCATTGCATAGCAGTGCAGGCTGTCAGATAAAATGGAAATTGTCAAAAAACGACCGTTGATCGACGCCGACACCACGTCACTGCAGTACCTGATAAACACATGGTTGAGAGTGCTTTCAGACCACCGCAGGATGACGTGAGAAAAATCATGTATCGAGTATCGCAATTGGAATCATCTCCGGTTCTTCTACAGGAGCGCATCGGTTTGGATCCAATACACCTCCCACCCTCTCTCACGTACTGACTTTTGACTGGCTCCTCCCATACGGGTTAAATGCCGCTCAGTTATTCAATTTAATGCACTCATGATAGAGGAACTGTAGAGTTTATCAACTTTATTGTAGTAAATATTTCAAAGTATTGTAATCTGTTAATTCCCGGAGCCACAGTAATGAAGACAATACTTGCTGCCTACCCCGGTGTCCTAAAAGGTAAGAGATGCGCCCTAATGAAAAATTCACTGTTTGAATGTAGACTTCAAACATCATATCCCCCGAGCGTCTTTTAGAAGTGCATCCCCTTCATGATATTCCAAATCCTATTGTGTTGACGTTTAATCCGTTTTCGTGAGCTGTAGAAGCAGTTTGCAATACGTTCTGATATGACGGAGGACTATGGCAGCCCAAACATAATCAGAAGTTTGTTGTGAATGCTATAGTTTCGTGTTAGCAATAGTTTTCATTATTTAGTATTTCATAACTTCCATTTTCTAAATAGTGACTGAGCCCCTTGTTTGTTAGACAACGTTGTGTGATCAAATGGTCATGTAGGCTGCATCTATGTGCTTTCTATTGATACACTGTCTGTAGGGAAACCTTTTGGGATTAAGGGGCTGAGTAAAGATAGGCTCTTGTCTAGAAATTACCACACATCATTGTCATGTGAGCAATTTGTTCTGAAATGCACAGATAGTCAACAGATAAGTGTGTGTACTGTATGTGTGAGTGTGTGATGAAGAGTGTATCTGGGCACAGTGGTTTTCATACATGTTGCTTGTATATTTTTGTGTGTTTACGGGTCTGATCTGTGAAGGCAGAGAAGTTAAAAAGAGTACAACAAGGGCAGGTTCAGTAGGAAAACATGAACGTTGAAGATAGAAATATCATGAGTAGACCTGACAAGGTCCCTTATTCTACATGCCAAAGAGGCAAGTTTGTTCAACATAATCTATTTCTATCTGCAACGTTCCACAACGTTGTGACCTTCTGCTGCCCGATAGTGGGCAGATGTGAGGTCGGTGACTGATTCACTGTGTAGTACTACTAGTCCACATCATGTCCCTGACCCTCTGAGGCTGATCCTACCCAGACTGAAAGCCTTAGCATCATTGACTTAATGTGAGAGTGTGGGCAGGAGTGCAGAACGGCCAATGTTTGTTTTACAGCATGACAGTGTTATTTAGTCTTTCAAAATGGGATTATGTGGCTGTGTTGTCCTGTGGCATGGGGAGGATCTGTTGATCAGGCACTATGAGCTTGGGTAGATTTAGCACAGTCCCCTCAGTGGCTCTCTCTTATGCTGTGGACTGGTCTGTCACGATCACTTCTAAATGTAGCTGTCTGGACTGTGGCTCTGCTCTATAGCGACTGTAGTGGCGGGGGGAATTTGATGTGATATGTGGTGTTTATTGCTTGTGGTCTTTTTCAACACAGAGCTTTGTAAGGCATGAGCCTTTGTTCAGTGTCTCAAGTCTATAATCTAATTTCCCATGTTCATGTGTGTTTCTGTGTAGTTGACAGACTGAAAGTCTGGGAAAAGGTTGATGACAGTTTCATTATTTTATCTCTTTAGTCTTCTTGCTGACTCCCTCGACTGTCTGTGACTTAATCCACTGATGTGGTTCTTATGTACTGTACAGTATGACTCATTTATGACCCTGTCAATCTCCTTTAGGCACCGGCTGCAGCATCCTCTCCGCCCTGCAGGACCTACCCTCCGCTCCTTGGCCTGCACTCCGATCCAAGATGGAGAAACACCTTCAGGTCATCTCAGTTCTGCAGTGGGTCATCAGCTTCCTCGCCATGGGTGAGTGTGCGATTGTCTCTCCGTGTGGCTCTAACTAGTAGTGGCGGAAGGATATAGTGGACCTGTGACCTTACAAGGAGATCAAGCCCGTAAGCTCTCTCCCCCTCTCACGCTTTTTTACTACTAGAGATATTATTTGAGAATAGCTTTTTCACTGGTGGGCCATATACAGTGCCTTCATAAAGTAGGCATGCCCTTTGATTTATTCCACATTTTGTTGTGTTACATCCTGAATTCAAAATGGATTAAACATAAAAATTCTCGCCCATCTACACACAATACCCCATAAGGACAAAGTGAAAACATGTTTTTGAAATTTTGGCAAATTCATTGAAAATGAAATACAGAAATATCTAATTTACATACAGTAAGTATTCACACACTTGAGTCAATACTTTGTAGAAGCACCTTTAGCAGCGATTACAGCTGTGAGCGTTTCTGGCTAAGTCTCTAAAGCCTTGTTCACACTGCAGGCCTTAATGCTCAAATCAGTTTTGTTTTTCAAATCCGTTTTGGACTACAGACTGTCCAAACAGCAAGTTACATGTGACCAAATTAGATTTATTTGTGTGTGTTCAGACAGCAGTCATTTGCTGACACAGCTATGCTAGTTGTCATAGTAACGACGGGTGTGTGTGCAGGGGTGTAGGCTGATTGGTGGTTATGCTCATGCTTCCTATCACTCAGAAGTTATGTAGCAAGCCTGTCCCAGGATGTTTCCCAGTTGCTTTGAATGTTCAAAATCATAGGGTAAGAACACTTTTTTAAAGGCTCAAAGGATAAGATGATCCAACGAGTCCTAGCTAGGTAGCTGTCTAGCTTTCTAGCACATTCACAAATTTGTTTGTAAACAATTAACAAGCTAGTTAGCTACCACGTGTTCTTGTCAAACTGTCAACGGTAGCTAGCAAGCAATAAGATATGCCAAATAACAGTCTAAAAACTGTTATTTTAGTCACATGGTCAAGAATCAGATTTGTATCTGACTTCAAACCACCTACGAAGGTGGTTTGAAATGTAGCTTGAAATATCAGATTCCATGCGCTTTTTGGCTTTTCAGAATACAGGAAAAAGAACAGATAAGACATGTCTTATGCAAATAGGATTTGAGTCACTTCAAACTGCCAATGTGAACACGGCTTAAGAGCTTTTCACACCTGGATTGTGCAACATTTGCCTATTATTTTTTCAAGCTCTGTCAAATAAAATTCTTGCCATAGATTTTAAAGTAGATTTATGTTAAAACTAACTCGGCCTCTCACGAACCTTCAATGTCTTCTTGGTAAGCAACTCCAGTGTAGATTTGGCCTTGTGTTTTAGGTTACTGTCCTGCTGAAAGGTGAATTCATCTTCCAGTGTCTTGTGGAAAGCAGACTGAACCAGGTTTTACTCTAGGATTTTGCCTGTGCTTAGCTCCATTCCATTTATGTTTTATCCTGAAAAACTCCCCAGTCCTAAACGATTACAAGCATACCCATAACATGATGCAGCCACCGCTATGATTGAAAATATGGAGAGTGGTACTCAGTAATGTGTTGCAATGGATTTGCCCCAAACATAAAACTTTGTTTTCAGGACAAAAAGGTAATTGCTTTGCCACATTTTTTGCAGTATTACTTTAGTACCTTGTTGCAAACAGGATTCATGTTTTTGAATATTTTTATTCTGTACAGGCTTCCTTCTTTCCACTCTGTCAATTAGGTTAATATTGTGGAGTAACTAAAATATTGTTAATCCATCATCAGTTTTCTCCTATCACAGCCATTAAACTCTGTAACTGTTTTAAAGTCACCATTGGCCTCATGGTGAAATCCCTCAAGCGGTTTCCTTCCTCTCTGGCAACTGAGTTAGGAAGGACACCTGTGTCTTTGTAGTGACTGTGTATTGATACACTGTCCAAAGTGTAATTAATAACTTGCTCAAAGGGATATTCAATGTCTGCTTTTTTTATTTCTAGCAATCTACCAATATGTGCCCTTCTTTGCAAGGCATTGGAAAACCTCTTTGTTTGAAATTCACTGCTCGACTGAGGGACTTTACAGATAATTGTATGTGTGGGGTAAAGAGATGAGGTAGTCCTAAAAAAAAATATTGTAAACACTATAATTGCACACAGTGTGTCCATGCAACTTATTATGTGACTTGTTAAGCATATTTTTACTTCTGAATTTATTTAGGCTTGCCATAACAAATTGGTTTAATACTTATTGATTTGTTATTAATTTGTTAAAATTTAGAAAAACATAATTCGACTTTGACATTATGGGGTTTTGTGTGTAGGCCAGTGACCAAAAAATCTAAATGTAATACATTTCAAATTCAGGCTGTAACACAACAAAATGGGGAAAAAGTTAAGGGGTATGAATTCTTTCTGAAGGCACTTAAATGTAATGTTGGGCCTCATGGAAACCACAACTTTGTAAGAAAAACGTTCCAAATGTTGAAAAAACTAAATATGCTACACAAGGTGGGATCTTTTTTGTGTCAGTAAAATTTATTCTGCAAGAAATGACGGTGGAAACACCTTTATGAGCAAATGTTGATATAATAAAGTGGTAGGCCTGATCACCGACAACGATGAGACAGCCTATAGGGAGGAGGAGACCTGGCCACGTGGTGCCCTGGAGAATAACCTCTCCCTCAAAGTGATCAAGACAAAGGAGATATTTTTTTATTTGTTCAACTAGGCAAGTCAGTTAAGAACAAATTCTTATTTACAATGACAGCCTACCGGGGAAGAGGTACCCGGTATGGCAACTGCTCGGCTTCCGACCGCAAGGCACTACAGAGGGTAGTGCGTATGGCCCAGTACATCACTGGGGCCAAGCTTCCTGCCATCCATGACCTCTTTACCAGGTGGGGTCAGAGGAAGGCCCTAAAAATTGTCAAAGACTCCAGCCACCCTAGTCATAGACTGTTCTCTCTGCTACCGCACGGCAAGCAGTACCAGAGCGCCAAGTCTAGGTCCAAAATTCTACCCCCAAAGCCATAAGACTCCTGAACATCTAATCAAATGGCTACCCAGACTATTTGCATTGCCCCCCCTCCTTTTTACGCTGCTGCTACTCTCTGTTTATTATCTATGCATAGTCACTTTAACTCTACCTACATGTACATATTACCTCAATTATATCGACTAACCTATGCCCCTGCACATTGAAACTGTACCAGTACCCCCTGTATATAGCCTTGCTAATGTTATTTTACTGCTGCTCTTTAATTATTTACTTTTCTATTTTTGACTTAACACTTTTTTTTAAACTGCATTGTTGGTTAAGGGCTTGTAAGTAAGCATTTCACCTGTTGTATTCGGCACATGTGACAAATCAAATTTGATTTGATTTGGAATAACCATCATATGGAAGTAATCTTGGAGTCCCACGATGACATGGTGTGTGCTCCTCCCACTACGATGCAGTTTATTGCAGTTTATTAGGCTACAGAGGTCAAGGCTAGAAGTATTCCAGCTTTTGTCAAATTAACATTGAAACTAGATTTGTTTTGTGCATTTTAGCCAACCGTAACCCTTTTCCTAACCTTAACCTAATTCTTCTAACCTGCTACGTTAATTATCCTAACCAGCTGTGTAAGTTATCCTAACCTGCTACAAAAAAATTTAAACTGATGTTAATTTCACAAAAGCTGGATCCCTTCTTGCCATAACCAGCTAGAGATTAAATAAGTTATGATGAACTTCACAGGGTGGTGAAAGTGCATGGTATGAGCTTAATGCTCCTTTCCAATAAATATTCTTATTCTGGTGACATGATGATCGATGCTTGACTGACGTTTGACAAATACAAATATTCTATTATCCATAATAATCTCATCATGTAGACTAGCCTACCCGCAGAGAATTCCCGCACTTAATCTGTGAGCTGTTGGCTAGAGCACATGTACCAAGACCAGACTATGCACATGCGATGGAAACACATTGAATATTACATTTGTATTTGGTACATGAAAACTTAAAAGAAAAAGTACATTTTGTGTGCACTTCGTCATCACCAACTGAATTGTATCTGCAACAAGTCAGTTTGGAACACCGCTGGTGGGAAAATATATATTCACGACTATTTTTCGCCAATTGGATGGAAAACTAGCTAGTAAGGTAGTAAGGTACTTAAATGTTACTCAGAAATGATTTGATATTGAGATAAAAACAGTAGCATTGGACCTTTAATTAAGTGTGGTACATTGCAGGCGCTGAATGCCTGTTCCTCTGCTCTCCCCCCTATCCTTTCCTACCCCATAGGGCCTGCTGGCACTGTGCTCTTAATCTACATGTTCTGCACAGACCTCTGGGTGATCGCTGCCATGTACACTGCCTGGCTCATCTTCGACTGGAACACCCCCAAACAAGGCAAGTGCCGCAGTTACTCCAACCCTCTCATCACTGGCCAGGTTGAGAGGGTTTTTCCATGTCAGCCCTGGGATCTGAACTTGCAACCTTTTGGTTACTGGCTTAACCTCAAGGCTATCGCTGCCCTATTGTAGTTAAACGTAGTGCCCTAAATAGGAAATGGGTGTCATTTCAGATGCAGTGTTTTGTGTCTGTGACCATAGGGAGCTGTGCTGGGAAATTGGGTAACTGTCACTCAGTTACCGTTCATGTAAATGATTCAGTATATGGGTTACATTATTCAGTATATGGGTTACATTATTCAGGATGTGGGTTACATTATTCAGTATATGGGTTACATTATTCAGTATATGGGTTACATTATTCAGTATATGGGTTACATTATTCAGTATATGGGTTACATTATTCAGGATGTGGGTTACATTATTCAGTATATGGGTTACATTATTCAGTATGTGGGTTACATTATTCAGTATATGGGTTACATTATTCAGTATATGGGTTACATTATTCAGTATATGGGTTACATTATTCAGTATATGGGTTACATTATTCAGTATATGGGTTACATTATTCAGTATATGGGTTACATTATTCAGGATGTGGGTTATAGTCTGACTGGAGATCTTTACCTCTGCCTTCTTAGGTGGCAGGAGGTCCTCTTGGGTGAGGAACTGGACCATGTGGACTTACTTCAGAGACTACTTCCCCATCAGGGTGAGTGGAAAGGAATAGGCTTAACATTTAAAGGAAACCTGTAGTGTGTGTGAATGTACGGATCTCTCTGGGTCTGCGTGTGTGCGCGCAATGTGTGTTGGGGTGTGAAGCCAGATAATTAAGATTGCTATCAACCTGGAATGTGTGATAGAATACATGTAAATGTTGTTGTGTTCAGCAGCACTGCCTGCACAGATGATACAATTAGCTTTTTCTGGTCAGATACAAAGTTAAAGATCCTCAATATTGTTATTGATTATGGTGTATCCGAGTAACAGTATCCTATTAGCACAGGCATGAAGATGGTGTTATCTGTGACTGTATCCAGTATCATCTGGAGGTTCCATGCTGTTCCTTGTCCCTTGTGATAATGCTTTAAAGGAATTGACTTCGGTTGGAAGGATAGACTTTGCCCCACATGATAGGAGAAATCTCTTTGATTCGTTTGTTTTCCATTTGTATTATTTTGCTCCTCCGCACCTGGAGATTGTTGGGAGACACACACTGAGGAGAGAGAGGATGGGCATACGCTGGTTTATAGGACACCAGCCTTGACAGTAATCACAGTGGAAGAAGTTAAGGTTAAGTAATGAGAATTGCAGGGGATTTGACTATTAGTTTGTTAAAGTGGAAATAAAATGGGATTCTCACGAAACTGGCACTTGACAAAAAAAAAGGCGTACAAAAAGAAACATTTTCTACCATAATTGGATCACTAAGATTAGAATCTGTATTTATCTATTTCATAATTATTGTAATATTTTTGGGGGATCAGATATTATGCATTTTACCACAATTTCCACAACTACCTACACAAAAAATCTCATTACCACAACAGTTTTCGAAGTCCAAAAAAGTACTAAACAAATACATTGCTAATATGTTTTGACATTGCTCACCTAATGAAAAGGCTTGAGTTAAACAACACGGAAAACAAATATATTTGTTACAAATATTTTCAGAATCAATTTTTTTGTCATGATTACTTGGATATACATGCTGTTTTTAATGTACACATATTTGTATTAAGAACAAAAGGCACACGATCAGATTAAGCCAACATTACTAAAGTCTCTGTTTTATTTTTCCTAATATTTCTTAAATATTAGTGCATTATGGTAATGATAACCAGTTTTGGAGATAATGCATTTTTCAGTAATGAGTTTTGCCATTGACAAACTGTACTGAGCTCTATGAGATTTAGTAACCCAACACATCATCAAACTGTAATTTGTTAATCCCAAATGATTTGCATAATACAAAAATCACTGATCTTAATGCAATTGACTAAAATACCCCTATTTTAGCATAAGTACTGTAATTACATGCATGTATTTTCAAATGTGGACTTAAGCATAAAGTGATATATATTTTTAAAGTAATTTCTCCAAGGTAATTACAGGTAATATGAGTGTATTTGGACCAGTGTTGGGGATAGCATGTTTACAGTAATAATATTACATTTACGGAGAACACCTCTGATCTTTGCCATTGATCGCTTCTGTGTAAGTAAAGCCCATAGAGGGCTTCACCATCTAGGGCTTCACCATCTATTCATTTCTATGCAACCAGCACTAGCGGCTGGAGAGATTTAACATTTGTGATTTTCCTTTTTTTTTTTTACAATACAAAACATCCACATACAGACGCACACAAACGCACACAAACATCCACAACATCACCCCTGCCCAGGTGGGTCTAGGCGCCGTATCACTCTCAACCACATGGTGTGATTTGGATATCCTAATATTACATTTTTATTATGTAAGCTTAAATTCTTGTTAATCTAACTGCATTGTCCAATTTACAGTAGCTATTACAGTGAAATAATACCATTCTATTGTTTGAGGAGAGTGCACAGTTATGAACTTTGAAATGTATTAATAAACCAATTGGCCACATTTGGGCAGTCTTGATACAACACTTTGAACAGAAATGCAATGGTTCGTTGGATCAGTCTAAAACTTTGCACATACACTGCTGCCATCTAGTTGCCAGAATCTAAATTGCGCCTGGAATGTAATAATACATTATGGCCATTCTCTTGCATTTCAAAGATGATGGTACAAAAAAAAAGACATTTCCACAAACGTCAAAGTGTTTCCTTTCTAATGGTGTCAAGAATATGCATATCCTTGCTTCAGGTCCTGAGCTACAGGCAGTTAGATTTGGGTATGTCATTTTAGACTAAAATTGAGAAAGAAAAAAAAAGAGTTAGATCCTTAAGAGGTTTTTAAGGCAGCCCCCCGCACCTCTCTGGTTCAGAGGGGTTGGGTTAAATGCAGAAGACACATTTCAGTTGAAAGCATTCAGTTGTACAACTGACTAGGTACCCCCTTTCCAATATAATATGTAAACTCATGCTAAACTCTTGGTCTCTTGGTGTCCTGACAGAGCAAGATAGTTTTACCATTCATATTTTTTGGCAAGTTCCTCGTGTTTTCTCTCGCTGCCCTCCTGACCAAGGAATGAATCAACTGAGTTGTTTGTATGCCTTTGCACTTCTCAGTAATATCAATGAACCAACGGCATTCACATTACATCCTCTATGTTTAATCCTCCTTCAGTTCAATCCGTTCAGCTGATTGATTTAATGGTGAATGAGCATGACTGTTTTTACAATGGAGCATTCTTGAAACATTAGCCTGACAACTTTTTACCATACAATCCTTTTCACTTATAAATAGAAAGTATAGTCAAAGGCTCTTAAACAAAACCAGAGCTTTGATATTGTTAGTGTTAACCTTTCACCTTGATTCTTAACAGGTATCTTAACTATCAATAATTGAGTCCTGATGATGACGTATGGATCACGAGCAGGGGAAATCAAGAGTCAGTGTGTTGTCTCTTGAACTTTGACCCTGCTCGTGATCCATACGTTGAACTCCGACAGTTTCTTACAATTCAGTTAAAGGCTTTGGTTTTTCCATTTATGTTTTGAGGTTGGACTTGAGCACGTATAGCTTGTTAGCACATAGGGCGCACCGATTGGTGTTACCTCATTAGTCAGAATGTGTTACACCTGTGCTGGCTTGTCCATCTCGTTAGTAGGAAGGTGTTTCAGCTGTGCTGGACCAGGTGCTATTTAAGAGCGATGTAGAGGGTCTACACCTTTTGTTGGCACTCCCGATTTGTTTCATAGAAAAACATTATTTTGTCTGATTTCCCTGTTTTCATTTTGCGCCACCTTTATGGTTTGCTTCCTGTCTTTAAGTTTGGTGTGGGTTTTTATTTTGTTTGCCTCTTAGTTGGTGCATTTAGTGGACGCTCATGACGGGTGTCTTAGGTCCCAGTTCTTGTTGCTATGCAACTTTCAGTGGACACCCCCATGATTGCCTCTTTAGAACCCCTCCTAAAACTCCACCTGTTTTGTTTTGGTTGTTGTCAGTGACTGTTGGTTCCCCCTTTTGTTTGAGTGACGTTTTTGGTTTTCTTGCTTGGGAACGTAACAACTTCTTGTTTGGGAATGTGTGCTCACTGTTCTAATCACTGTTCTAGCTGGCTACCACCCGGTACTCTACCCTGCACTTTAGAGACTGAGGCCCTATGTAATATAGTCATTGAATACTTGTCACAAATACATGTTTACTCTCTTCATATGTATGCACTGTATTCTAGTCATGGCTCATATACACAGTACCAGTCAATAGTTTGGACAACTACTCATTCAAGTTTTTTTTTTTATTTTACCATTCTCTACATTGTAGAATAATAATGAAGACATCAAAACTATGAAGGAACACATGTAGTAACCAAACATGTATTAAACCAATCAAAATATATTTGAGATTCTTCAAAGTAGCCACCCTTTGCCTTGACAGCTTTGCACACTCTAGAAACACAAGCATTTTGCTGCACCAGCAATAACTCAACCATAAACTTTTATTTGATTTACAGTACAGTAATTCTTTGAGTTGGTACCAAAGATTAAATGCTGGTTGTGGAGTTAAGGGGCTGTGGTTTTCTGACACAAGGATGTGCTGTATGCCAGGAATTCTCAGAGGTCTATACTCATTACATAATTCACCTGGCAACATCCTGTTTCAGATATAGTGTTGCTTACCTTGTCTAGCTTGTGCAGCTGATGGAGTTGAATGCCAGTTGGTAGACAGGCCTGGCTGGCAGCAGCATGAGTGTGTCGGTGCATTCAGGGACAGTGACTATTACATCTTGCAGGGTCAGCAAGGTCTCCTCTTCCATTTCTTCTACTTACTGTATGCATGTTGTAAACGCCACCTGTTTTCATCACCAAATGGAATCTCTTTACATTTACCATGCTATCACTGTGGAAACCTTAGATGGTCTTTGACAATCTGATAATGTGGTTATGCAATGGGCCTTGTTTGACTAGAGTCCTGTGTACACATCTCTTTGGATCTGTGTGTATATCCTCTGTGCCCTTTCTATTTCTTCCATAAGCGATGGCATTGGGGCACCCGCTTCACTGACGACACAATTAGTCTCCCACCATTATGGAGCCTACACTCTCCTTCTCATACTCGAAACAACTTTTAAGAATATTGAAGCTCTGTAAAGGGACTGCTGTTCACAATAGGGGAAACGTGCAGATTAACATCCCAGACACAGAACACTGTTTATTGCCTGTAATTATTTTATTACTTGAGCGCAAAAATGTCATATCAGGGCTAAACTGATAAGCTGTCCCAATTTCAGGGAAATATGCTAGTACATATAGTACAATGCAGAGGTAAATGGCCTTTAACTTCTTGAGACAAGTAATAAAAATAACTTAATGTTATCATAACTGTGCAACTGAATTGGCTTAATTTTGTGCAGATTCTCTGACCTGTTAAATTGCTTAACAAACACTCTGTAGTTATATTTTGCTTAGTGTGAAAGTAACCACCATGTCTCTTTGTCATCCTGTTTACCAGCTCATCAAGACACATAACCTGCTGCCCAGCCGAAACTACATCTTTGGCTACCACCCCCATGGGATCTTCTCTTTCGGAGCCTTCTGTAACTTCGGAACAGAGGCCACAGGCTTCTCTAAAAAGTTCCCGGGCATCAAGCCTTCCCTGGCCACCCTGGCTGGAAACTTCCGGATGCCAGTCTTTAGAGACTATCTCATGTCTGGAGGTGAGAAGGTTTCTCTGAGTTTTGTCCCTCTGTACTCAGTAAACTGCTGATACCAGCCCTGTATCTACTGACTCTAATCTGGTAGAACTCTGAGCTTTGTCCTATTGCCCAGTGTAGACTAAACAGCCCCTGTGCCTGCCAAACTGTATTTGCTGATATCACTATTGTAAAGAGCTGCTTCAGTCTAAACCTGCGCTGTTAGCCTATTTATCTTCATTTCAAAGGTTTCTTTTGCTCAACCTCCACTAAGAATGTTTTTGTGCTCAAACAGTATTGATTTCTCTTCAAATGTGTTCTCCACTGCAAACACACTGACTGGTTTGGTCTTTGGGCCCCATGTGTGATAACTGATAACTGAGCCTAACCCCATCCTCTTCCATGTGCCAGGTATCTGCCCAGTGAACCGTAACACCATTGACTACCTCCTCTCTCAGAATGGAACTGGCAATGCAGTGGTCATTGTTGTCGGGGGAGCAGCTGAATCTTTGAACTGTGCTCCAGGCATGAATTCTGTCACCTTGAATAACCGCAAGGGCTTTGTGAGGTTGGCCCTCCAGCAAGGGTGAGATTAGAGCACAAACATCCCGGCCACACATACACCATCCTGACAGGCGCACTTTCCGGTCACACACACACACCTCTCGTTACACGCATCAACTGATCAGACTGCATGTTTTGATGTGAGACCTTACTGGGCCAGCACAGACACTGGTGTCGTTATGACCAATTTGATTCAATGGAGAGAGTTGGCTCAACAATAGGTTTGATTGGCACATTAAACATACTATCACGTGTGGTAATTGGTCCTCAAATGCTCCTCCTGACATGCAGTATACAGACACCGGGTCAAGGCCAAAGGACAGGCTCCATCAGCTTGGGACTCAGAACAAGCTGAGAATAATATACAATATACACTGAACAAAAATGTATAAATGTAACATGTAAAATGTTGGTCCCATGTTTCATGAGCTGAAATAAAATATCCCAGAAATGTTCCATACACACAATTAGCTTATTTCTCTCAAATTTATTGGGCACATTTGTTTACATCCCTGTTAGTGAGCATTTCTCCTTTGCCAAGATAATCCATCCACCTGACAGTTGTGGCATATCAAGAAGCTGATTAAACAGCATGATCAATACACAGGTGCACCTTGTGATGGGGACAATATAAAAGAAAACACTCCCATAGGGCGGGCACAATTGACCCAGCGTCGTCCGGGTTAGAGGAGGGTTTGGCCGGGGTAGGCCGTCATTGTAAAATAATAATTTGTTCTTAACTGACTTGCCTAGTTACGTTTTATCACACAACACGATGCCACAGATGTCTCAAGTTTTGAGGGCGTGTGCAATTGGCATACTGACTGATGGAATGTCCAACAGAGCTGTTGCCAGAGAATTTAATGTAAATTTTTCCCCCATAAGCCACCTCCAACATCATTTTAGAGAATTTGGCAGTACATTCAACCGGCCTCACAACCGCAGACCACATGTATGGCGTCGTGTGGGCGAGCAGATTGTTGATGTCAACGTTGTGAACCGAGGGCACCATGGTGGCGTTAGGGTTATGGTATGGGCAGGCATAAGCTACGGACAATGAATACAATTGCATTTTATCTATGGTAATTTGAATGCACAGAGATACCGTGACGAGATCCTGAGGCCCAATTTAGTGCCGTTCACCCTCCGCTATGCAAGGGAGATTTCACACTGCATGAGGCAAATGGTGGGGTCACACCAGATACTGACTGTTTTCTTGGATCCACGCAACTACTTAATTTATTTTTATTTTTATCTGTGACCAACCGATGCGTATCTTTATTCCCAGTCAGGTGGAATCCATAGATTAGGGTCTAAGGAATTTATTTCCATTGACTGATTTCCTTATATGAACTGTAAAATCTTTGAAATTATTGCATTTATATTTTTGTTCAGTGTAATGTATGCCATTTATCCCAAACGACTTAGTCATGAATCAAACCCACTATCCTGGTGTTGCAAGCGCCATGCTTTACCAACTGAGTTACAGAGAACAAAGTCTGGGTAAACTGGTGTAGTTGAGCTGGCATAGACCACATGGTTTAGTAGCCCATCATTCAGCCATCAGATATCTGTTATGCCCTATGAGTAACTTCAGGAGGCTAATGTAAACACCCTCTCTGTTAGGTCTGACCTGGTACCAGTCTACTCCTTTGGGGAGAACGATGTGTACAAACAGGTGATCTTCGATGAGAGAACCTGGTGGCGGCTGGCTCAAAAGCAGCTGCAGAAGATTATTGGTTTTGCCCCCTGTCTGTTCCATGGCTGTGGCTTCTTCTCCTCCGACTCCTGGGGAATGGCGCCTTACAACAAACCCATCACCACCATCGGTAAGTAAAATCCTCTTCAAGACCTTACTGTCAGTCTCACTAGGGTTGCAAAGCCCCCGGTAATTTAACACATTTACCGGAATCTATCTTAACTTTGGTAATTTATACTTGAATAACTTTAGAAAAATGTATTCAAATTATAGTATTAATGTATTACGTCTGTGTCCATATTGTCCATGAGTTTCTAGTAGATAGACCATATGGTTCAATAGCCTAATTCATGAAAAAAGCATTTAATCAACATTATTTTCAATTAATTCAGAAACTCTTCCAACTATTGACTGTGTTCACAACTGACACCAGTTTGACACCAAAACATTAAGAAATACATGTTGACATAGTAAAAAATTGTGTAAAAGATATATATATATATATATCAACTAAGAGAATACAATTGTTTTTAATATATGTATATATATATATATATTTCATGCTATAATCCTCATATTAAAAACAATGGTATTCTCTTAGTTGATGGTTTATTTTTAGGATAATGTTTTACAGCTTTGTCATTATATATTTTTTATCGTAATTCATATATTTGACGTGATTAGTCCACACAGAGGGCCAGAGATGATTACAGACACCTGTGATAATTGGAAGTACCCAATAGAGCCTCTAGATGTCTTGTGATTAACATAAAATCCTTGAAAGATAACAAAATTCTGGTAGTTACTACTCTAGTTCCTCTGTGTTAACAGAACCATCCACACAGTCAATATTTACTCTCCCCTGCATCAAGGCCGTATTAATGTTTAACACTACAGCTCATCAAACTACATATTTCCAATATGTTAAATGTTTTTTAAAGTTGATTTTGGGGATATAGATTTTTACATGTTTATTTCTCTTAGTGGGTGAACCGATCACAGTGCCAAAGATTGAGCAGCCTCTTCAGGATATGGTGGATCTGTACCATGCCATGTACATCAATTCCCTCACGAGCCTCTTTGACAAGTATAAGACCCGCTTCGGCCTGAAGGAGAGTGACATCCTGCACATCCAATGAGAAAGGGACAGCTGTGGCAGCTGTCTGTTCAGCCCCGCCCCTCCATTCACATGCCTGGCTCTGAATGATTGTCTCTGGAATTCAATCGATATATACATAAAGCTGTATGTATATAAACCCACCGCGCTCTCAGCATCACTCACGTCGGTCCTCCACTCAGGATGAAAATGGCAGGTCTTAGTATACCTTACTATTCTCTCTGACCTAGTCACTGTCAATGGCAAAGTTGACAAACTTCCATTTATTGAATATTTTATTGAGTGTATGACACATCTATAGATGTGTTCCATGACAGAAAAGATGAGGGAGTATGATCCCTTGCTTTAATGTGCAGTGGAACTCCCACTAGGTGGCACTCGAAGGTTACACGAGACACACACAAGCACCATCTTTGTTTCCTCCATGCATCCATGTAATTTTCACTTAGATTAGGCCTGTACAAAGAATGTGTTAAGTGCCCTAAAAGGTAAATGTAGGAGGATGTTTTGAGACCTTACATTTTTTGTTTTTGCTAAATGCACAAACAATGCAATTTAAGGGTGTTGCCTCACTGAGATGTTGATAGTGTGGTTTATTGAGCCAAAGAGCTGATGGTTGTCCCTTCCCCACACATGCACACTTCACTGAAACTTGAAAGTGAAGGAATTCTATTGAATGGATTTAGATTGTGCATATTGGTAATGCAATCCGATTGTGTGATGGCACTAAGTATTAATTGTATTTTGTAAATAAGAAATTTTTTAATGAAACTTAATATATTGATGCACTTTTTGTATTTTGTGACAACCCTCTGAGGTATTTCTCTAAAATGTGCCTTTGAAAGAGTCCTATGTCAAATTTGCCAATTTCTAAGAGAATCACTATGGTGCTTTTGTCATTTAACCTTGACCTGTGTTTTAGTTTTCTTGTACATTTCTCCACACGAGTGCATTGGCTGGGTTGCAGTGTTACCTAGTGCATTGAGGCCCCATGTACTGTAGTGATGGTGATGTAAGAACAATTTCAGGGTGAAGAACATTTCTTCCTCTACACAGAGGGCAGATTACTGATGAATGAAATGAAGAGATTGCAAAGCATATGCCTCATTTAAAAAAACTACAACTCAAACTTCTTAGGGGGGTTTCACTCAATTGAGTAAAATGGCAAAAGGGTTGCTATCACAGATTTGAATTAGAGTATAAAGGTCACGAACTCCCCTAGTAATTACCAAGAAGTGTTTGAGATAAATACTTTTTTCATATTGGGAATATCAAGTCCACCACCCAGCCAATGACCCTAGGTGCAGAAATGTATGTATGTTGTATATTATGCAAGATAAAAAGACTACACGAGTTCACCTCATGGCAAAATAATTGAGATTGGTGATAAATAGAAGTGTCATTCAAATGTAGTTTCTTCTAGCTTCAACGGTGACTTTTTGCAAAGAGCAGTGAACATCCCGCTCTCCTAATTCATGTGCAATAAATACAGCAATAAATAGCAGCCAATGCCTTTTTATTTTGTGAATGAATGGCTTCATCAGTCTATTTAAATGAAACTTTTTTATGTTTTCAGAATAAAACTTGTACATGTCTGTTAACTATTTTTCAGTCCCACGACAACGTCACAATGCCAGAATGTAATTTTGCTCAAGCAATAAAATAATAAAATACATTATCACAAATGTCAGCACAACCTCAACCTGATTTTCTCTCACCGGACAGGGTGAGAGAAAGGGCACCCCCACAACTTTCTCCACTGAAACTACACATTCCTTTGTCTCATGCCCTCCTGAACACTTCGCACATCTAGGACTCTCCCTCCTACATTCTGCTGCAACATGCCAAGAAACATGACACCTTAAACACTGAAGTATTTTAGGAACAAACGCTCTCACGGGATAACTTACACTTCCTACCTATACCTTATCTGGCAAAGACTCTACATCAAAACTCAGCAGGACAGACAACGTCTTTTCGTTTCCCCACCAGATCTGCGTCTCACCAAACGGCGAACATCACAGACACTAGGAATCTGATCAATCAACTGATCTTACTCAACATTTAATGCCACCCCCTTTCACTCCTTTCAATGGTGCCCTGCTCCGGAGAGCAAAGCAAGTCACATTTATTTTCCCTAATCGTGTGATCCGGAGCGCCCGCTCCCTCTGGGTTGAAGAAACACAATAAATCATCTATAGTCCACTCCTAGTTACTTTCACCAACTCAACAGTCCCCAACCTCTTCTCCACCCAACATACCACCACATATGGATCAGCCAAAATGCAAGGATCCATTCTCTCCACAAATCTTACTCACACTGGGCCAGAATCATCCTTTATATCCTCAGACTGAGGCCTGACCTTGGAGGTCCTCATTGCAGGAACTTCATCCACACTGATCAGGAGGCAAGCAAATCTAATCAATAAAATGTTATTAACTGTTGAATTGATACTGTTTCTAGTCATGTGATGCTGCCACCTTGTGTAAATTTGAAGGCTAGGTTGATTGGTGCTTTATTTTGTGATTGCTGGAGGTCCATACAATAGAGTACAACAGTATGAATCATAATACCCATAAAACCTAGCAGTCAGAAATGGTTCCAATCATTTTTTTACCGTACATTTTTCCCATAGGAGATTTTAGAAACACTTAAAATAAAGGCTGTGTTTTGTGTAGGCTTACCCTGGCGTGACGTTTTGATAACCATATAAATCTCTCTCGGACAAGGTGACTTTTATCAATGTATTCGCCAGTATTTACCCCCAACAAATTAAATGCTAAATAACTGCTAATGTGGCTATCATAAAGAACTACAAATGCCATGATGAACTTTGAGAAAAACAATTTAATATCAGTTGTTTACATGCGTATCTGCCCTCTCATTGGCTAGAATGTTCCCACCTGATCTCGCCTGTCCCTGCTTGCCTTTCCACCTTTGTGACAACCAGCTTGTTCGAACATTGCAGGCGACTGCCGACTGACTGATCTACAAATCATTTTGCACCATAAATAACTACTCATTATTATTTGTAGATCAGTCAGTCAACATTTACCCACAATGCATCATGGATTTTATGCTCTTGAACACGGCCAACTACTACCATTGTAGAGGCTTCTAAACAGCTTCTACCCACAAGCCATAGGACAACTGAACATCTAGTCAAATGGCTACCCAGACTATTCACATTGCTTTTCACCCCCCTCTCCTCTCCACACCACTCTCTGTTGTCATCTATGCATATGTAACAGTATAGCTTCCGTCCCTTTCCTCGCCCCTGTCTGGGCTCGAACCAGGGCACCGGTTAGTTGAGGTAGTATGTACATGTAGGTATAGTTAACTAAAGGGACTATGTGTAGCCGGTGTCTGGAACACAGACAACAGCCACCCTCGAAGCATCGTTACCCACCGCTCCACAAAGGCCGCGGCCCTTGCAGAGCAAGGGGTACAACTACTTCAAGGTTTCAGAGCGAGTGACGTCACCGATTGAAATGCTGTTAGCGCGCACCCTGCTAGATAACTAGCCATTTCACACCGGCTACACATAGTCCCTTTAATTAACTATACCTACATGTACATACTACCTCAACTAACCGGTGCCCCCGCACATTGACTTTTTACCTGCACCCCCCTGTATATATTGTTATTTTATTTACTGCTCCTCTTTAAATTACTTGTTACTTTTATCTCATATTCTTATCCGTATTTATTGAAACTGCACTGTCGGTTAGGGGCTCGTAAGTAAGCATTTCACTGTAATGTCTACACTTGTTGTATTTGGCGCATGTGACTATTACATTTGATTTGATTGTTAGACATAACCATCTCGTCATTATATAGAGTATCTCTGGTTGAGTGCATTGTCACCACAGAAACAACAATGAGACAGATATTTCACCGGATGCATAAATGTGAAGAATCCGCTTGGCATTTCCACTTACTACCATAGAGGAAGTCCACTGACCGGCAGTTGGAGAAGATGGAATTTGGCCTACATTCTGCAAATGTTCTCATCGATGAAACATTTGATATCAATACAGTTTTCTGTTCCCAAAACCAACAACTGTTATGAACAGAGTGGTTTACGTTTTGTAGACTTTACCCTTTGCAAAGGTTTTTAAAAAGCGCGTTTTTTAGGAGTGCAAAGGCGAATTGAGTTATTGCCAATGCACACTTCACAGTAGGCGTTCCCTAACGGAAATATGCAGATGATGCTAGAACGCGCCAAAGGATCTCGCTAGATGTCTGCCCACTGACTCATTAGTTCCCCATTGGAAATGACAGGCTGTGGTCTATCTCGGTTTAGTTATAAAAATCTTTGTTGTCACCATCTGCGATGTATACATCATTGGTCACCATACATAAACACCCACTTCGGCAGGTAGCCTAGTGGTTAGAGCGTTGGTCTTGTAACCGGAGGGCTGCAAGTTCAAATCCCCGAGCTGACAAGGTAAAAATCTGTCGTTCTGCCCCTGAACAAGGCAGTTAACCCACTGTTCCCCGGGCGCCGAAGACGTGGATGTCGATTAAAGGCAGCCCCCCGCACCTCTCTGATTCAGAGGGGTTGGGTTAAATGCGGAAGACACATTTCAGTTGAAGGCATTCGGTTGTACAACTGACTAATAATGGTGACTTTGACTTTGACTTTGACTTCCTCATATTGCAGCTCTAAGGTTTGTCTCTCCGCCCCTTTCTTTGTTGAGGACATTATATTTGACAAATAGCAATGGATACATCGAACGGAGAGTAACCCCTTCATTTGACAGACACAGCCGTGGACCAATCAGTGATCTACTGGTGCTGCCCTCTAACAGACCGAAAGCTACCTGAGCAAGTCCTACTTTGTTTATGTCACGTAGCTAGCTAGCTAGCTACATAGCTTGCTAACTGACAGCTTCAAGAGTGCTGTTTTCTTACGAACGTTAGCTACACCGATGCATACATTTCTGTCGTAGAAAATACATCTAGATGTACAGGATCTGGGGTTGATCGGTGGCAGGGATGAGATGTTTTGTTGAATGAAGGAGCGAACGCCCTGGTGCCGATAGGAGAATGAACTCCATCACCGGTCGGGATCACCCTATCAACTCTGGAGCCTCATCTTCTCGAGCCTTGCACGTTGAGCTCACATCTCAGCAGGTAATGACAAACACCCGTAACTCGGTGTTATATGGATTATTTGCGTATTGTCACGTTGCTGTGTGTCAGCTGCAAGATGAATACAACAGGCCTGCAGAGCGAGCTAAGCTAACTAGCTAGCTAACGTTAGCTCAGCTGACTTTTACTGCTCTCTTGAGTATCCAGACAGCTATAGCTTCTAAGCCTTAGTCCGCTACATACAAAGTTGTATTTAATAACAATATACATTTGGAAACGTAATGTATAATTGTTAGTTACCTAGTTTGCAAGATACAGAGACGATGATAATTAGCCAGTTTTGTAAGACCTGGCCTGATACCAAGGCACCACTACAGTCATTTGGTCACCTGACTTATGCACTAGTTACAGTACAGACCCTTCATTCTGATGCCCAAGGTGTTTGCACAAGTTATTATTAATAAGTCCTCATAGCAACCAGCTTGACCCTAATAGGACTGAACCACATAAGACATAGCAATACGTCTTACAGCTCTCAAAATGCACCTTTACCTGCAAGCCCTTGCACTTGATATGACCACAGTGGTGGTCTTTCAGTGGCTAGCTTATTAGGTACACCACCCCGTTCATGAAAACGGTTCGCTCCTACAGACAGTGAGTCATGTGGCATAAAACAGGCATCGAGGTATTCAGTTACTTTTCGATTGAACGTTAGGATGGTTCAAAACGAGTGACATAAGCGGCTTTGAACGTCATCGGTACCAGGTACCAGGTGCACCGGTTGAAGTATCTCAGAAACGGACGGCCTCCTGGGCTTTTCACGCACGACACTGTCTAGGATTTACCAAGAATGGTGTGACAAACAAAAAACATACAGTCAGCGGCAGTTCTGTGGGAGAAAATGACTCGTTGATGTGAGGTCGAAGGAGAACGTCAAGAATCGTGCAAGCTAACAGGCGGGCCACAAATAGGCAAATAACGGCGCAGGACAAGAAGAAGCGGCTCAAGTGGGCACTCGGTCGCCAACACTTGACAATTGAGGAGTGTAAAAACATTGCAGATGCAAAGTTTGGTAACAGAATAACTGCGCAAACAGCACAAACCGTCATTCTGTTACCAAACTTTGCATCTGCACTGTTCATCAACTATGTTTTTGTAGAATCTTCTGTGGAAATTCAGTTGTCAATGTGCATATATGGGTTGTTTAACTTTGCAATCATTGGTTTTTGTTTGACATGCATTTCAAAGTGAAAAATCTGTGTCTGTGTCACTCAGTTACCATGGAACTGCCCCTATTCTAACATGTTTTTATTTCATTTGGAGCACAGTAGGATACACCTAGGCCTACTACTTTATTATGTGGTCATTGTGCAAAGGTTCAGGGCTAGATTGTGACCAGCGTGTTAAGTTCTGTCCCTTAGAGTAAGAACTTATGATCCCCGTAGAAAAAACATTGTCTGTTTTGACTGCTATGAAATGGGACCATTGAAAGTAAAGGCCACTGAGACTGTAACACCAAAATATATGAACATTTACAGTTCTCTGTCAAACAGCCTGTATTGTAACAATGCTTTGTGGGTGACTGTTGTCAATGTGTTCAGAGTGTCCCTGGTTCGATCCCAGGTTGGGGCAAGGAGAGGGACAGAAGTAATACTGTTACATTTTGGCTCCCGAGTTGCACAGTGGTCTAAGGAACTGCATCTCAGTGCTAAAGGCGTCACTACAGACACCCTGGTTCGAATCCAGGCTGTATCACAACCGGCCGTGATTGGGAGTCCTATAGGTCGACGCACAATTGGCCCAGCGTCGTCTGGGGTTTGGCCGGTGTAGGCGTCATTGTAAATAAGAATTTGTTCTTAACAGACTTGCCTAGTTAAATAAAGGTTAAAAAAAATAAAACTACACCTGGATGGACTCAACCATTTACCTTCACAGCATGATGACTATGGCCGGGACAATAGCACTTTCGCGATACTCGTTAGTATCGTGGCAAAGAAACAAAACACGAAGAAGATTTAACTTCTTTAGGAAACAGCCCTAATGGTGGAAACAACTTATGTTGTCATCCAGAGTCACATTTATGTATGTCCCGATCTAAATCACGCAATATTTTACGTACAACAGGTTTTTAAAGGACCAATGAGTTTGGTCTGCTTGGTGTTTTCATTTTTGCCATGGGAAAAATATTCTGGTACTGGCATTGTCCCAGCGCTAAAGATCACCAGTTGGCCTAGTAGCTAGATTATATGTTCTGCTGGAGACCCTCTTTACTCTCATAGCTACAAATTAGCTCATTCAGAGGAACGTCTTCTGACATTTTTGTGGGGGAAAAAAAGCCTTTGATGAACAAGCTGTGTTTTTGTTTCGAGGGCCTTAATCTTTTAGGGAATCCCATGACTTAGATTTATCCCTAATGCCTGTGGTGGTGGAAGCTCAGTGTGGGTTGCTGGAGATTGAAGAATGCAGATCAGGTGAAGGCTGGCCGTTGACATAAAGTCCTGCTGCTTCTCTGATGCTGCTGCCCAGAGGGGTCCCTCTTTTCATGAGTATTGTGTCATGTCCCTTGGTCATTCTCTTGACTTAACCACTCCCAATATAAGTTTTTTTCTTTGGAGCCATTATTTTTTATAGATTCAGTCATCTGTGAAAAAAAATGTTCTTCAGTTATGCTATTCAGTTAGCCTATCTTTTTTTGATTGGACATAACTGAGCATTTTTCGTCAAGCAGGTTCCTTTTTTTTTATTCTCAGAAGGTTTTTGAAAGATGGATTTTTTTTACTGATATCCAACCATGGTGATGTTCTGTCGGTGCATTGAGCTGAGGCATTATGGGTTTTCTTCTCTGAGACCATACTGTACAAAGAGTTTTTGTGCATCAATGGTACTGATAATGGCTGGCTGAGCTTTAGTTTATGAACTGACTCTCTTGTGTATGCAAGGCTTTTGTAATGGAAACACACAGTGAAGTCAAAACATGAACTCTGGTTTCAAATGGAACTCTTGTCTGCATCTGTTGTCAGTTATTCCTTGACGTGAATCATCCCATAAAATGTATTTGGGGCAAATGTTGATAGCCTACGTGTGACTGTTTAACTAGATACTTCAAGTTATCTCAAACTGACCCACCATATTCTAAAATGACAGTTAATTTTTTAACATGAGGATGTACAGCAGGGTTCCCCAATAGCCAGGACAAATTCGTCCCCCGCCCAAGTTTTCAGAGCAAAAAGAAGTTTGGGGTCACTTAAAAATGTCCCTGTTTCTGAAAGAGTTCCTCTGTCCAGTGCCTGCGTTCTTTTGCCCCTCTTAACCTTTTCTTTTTATTGGCCAGTCTTTTTCTTTGCAACTGCCTAGAAGGCCAGCATCCCAGAGTTGCCTCTTCACTGTTGACGTTGAGACTGGTGTTTTGCGGGTACTATTTAATGAAGCTGCCAGTTGAGGACTTGTGAGGCGTCTTTTTCAAACTAGACACTCTAATGTACTTGTCCTCTTGCTCAGTTGTGCACCTTGGCCTCCCACTCCTCTTTCTATTCTAGTTAGAGCCAGTTTGCGCTGTTCTGTGAAGGGAGTTGTACACAGCGTTGTACGAGATCTTCAGTTTCTTGGCAATTTCTCACATGGAATAGCCTTCATTTCTCAGAACAAGAATAGACTGACGAGTTGTAATCAAACACACAAATGCTGATGCTCCAATTACTCAACTAGTCTAAAGACGGACAGTTTTATTGCTTCTTTAATCAGAACAATAGTTTTCAGCTGAGCTAACATAATTGCAAAAGGGTTTTCTAATGATCAATTAGCCTTTTAAAATGATAAACTTGGATTAGCTAACACAACGTGCCATTGGAACACAGGAGTAATGGTTGCTGATAATGGGCCTCTGTATGCCTATGTAGATATTGTATTTCAGATCAATTTGCTGTTATTTTAATGGACAAAAAAATGTGCCTTTCTTTCAAAAACAAGGTCATTTCTAAGTGACCCCAAACTTTTGAACAGTAGTGTAATATATATATATATATATATATATATATATATATATATATATATATATACACTGCTCAAAAAAATAAAGGGAACACTAAAATAACACATCATAGATCTGAATGAATGGAATAATCTTATTAAATACTTTTTTCTTTACATAGTTGAATGTGCTGACAACAAAATCACACACAAATTATCAATGGAAATCAAATTTATCAACCCATGGAGGTCTGGATTTGGAGTCCCACTCAAAATTAAAATGGAAAACCACACAACAGGCTGATCCAACTTTGATGTAATGTCCTTAAAACAAGTCAAAATGAGGCTCGGTAGTGTGTGTGGCCTCCACGTGCCTGAATGACCTCACTACAACGCCTGGGCATGCTCCTGATGAGGTGGCGGATGGTCTCCTGAGGGATCTCCTCCCAGACCTGGACTAAAGCATCCACCAACTCCTGGACAGTCTGTGGTGCAACGTGGCGTTGGTGGATGGAGCGAGACATGATGTCCCAGATGTGCTCAATTGGATTCAGGTCTGGGGAGCGGGCGGGCCAGTCCTTAGCATCAATGCCTTCCTCTTGCAGGAACTGCTGACACACTCCAGCCACATGAGGTCTAGCATTGTCTTGCATTAGGAGGAACCCAGGGCCAACCGCACCAGCATATGGTCTCACAAGGGGTCTGAGGATCTCATCTCGGTACCTAATGGCAGTCAGGCTACCTCTGGCGAGCACATGGAGGGCTGTGCGGCCCCCCAAAGAAATTCCACCCCACACCATGACTGACCCACCGCCAAACTGGTCATGCTGGAGGATGTTGCAGGCAGCAGAACGTTCTCCACGGCGTCTCCAGACTCTGTCATGTCTGCCACGTGCTCAGTGTGAACCTGCTTTCATCTGTGAAGAGCACAGGGATTTGCCAATCTTGGTGTTCTCTGGCAAATGCCAAACGTCCTGCACGGTGTTGGGCTGTAAGCACAACCCCCACCTGTGGATGTTGGGCCCTCATACCACCCTCATGGAGTCTGTTTCTGACCGTTTGAGCAGACACATGCACATTTGTGGCCTGCTGGAGGTCATTTTGCAGGGCTCTGGCAGTGCTCCTCCTTGCACAAAGGCGGAGGTAGTGGTCCTGCTGCTGGGTTGTTGCCCTCCTACGGCCTCCTCCACGTCTCCTGATGTACTGGCCTGTCTCCTGGTAGCGCCTCCATGCTCTGGACACTACGCTGACAGACACAGCAAACCTTCTTGCCACAGCTCGCATTGATGTGCCATCCTGGATGAGCTGCACTACCTGAGCCACTTGTGTGGGTTGTAGACTCCGTCTCATGCTACCACTAGAGTGAAAGCACCGCCAGCATTCAAAAGTGACCAAAACATCAGCCAGGAAGCATAGGAACTGAGAAGTGGTCTGTGGTCACCACCTTCAGAACCACTCCTTTATTGGGGGTGTCTTGCTAATTGCCTATAATTTCCACCTGTTGTCTATTCCATTTGCACAACAGCATGTGAAATTTATTGTCAATCAGTGTTGCTTCCTAAGTGGACAGTTTGATTTCACAGAAGTGTGATTGACTTGGAGTTACATTGTGTTGTTTAAGTGTTCCCTTTATTTTTTTGAGCAGTGTGTGTATATACATACATACATACATACATACATACATACAGTTGAAGTTGGAAGTTTACATACACCTTAGCCAAATACATTTAAACTCCGTTTTTCACAATTCCTGACATTTAATCCTAGTAAAAATGCCCTGTCTTAGGTCAGTTAGGATCACCACTTTATTTTAAGAATGTGAAATGTCAGAATAATAGTAGAGAGAATGATTGATTTATTTCAGCTTACATACACTCAATTAGTATTTGGTAGCATTGCCTTTAAATTGTTTAACTTGGAGTAAACGTTTCGGGTAGCCTTCTACAAGCTTCCCACAATAAGTTGGGTGAATTTTGGCCCATTCCTGCTGACAGAGCTGGTGTAACTGAGTCAGGTTTGTAGGCCTCCTTGCACGCACACCCTTTTTCAGTTCTGCCCACATATTTTCTATGGGATTAAGGTCAGGTCTTTGTGATGGCCACTCCAATAGCTTGACTTTGTTGTCCTTAAGCCATTTTGCCACAACTTTGGAAGTATGCTTGGGGTCATTGTCCATTTGGAAGACCCATTTGCGACCAAGCTTAACTTCCTGATGTCTTGAGATGTTGCTTAATATATCCACATAATTTCCCCTCCTCATGATGCCATCTATTTTGTGAAGTGCACCAGTCCCTTCTGCTGCAAAGCAACTCGACAACATGATGCTGGCACCCCTGTGCTTCACGGTTGGGATGGTGTTCTTTGGCTTGCAAGCCTCCCCCTTTTTCCTCCAAACATAACAATGGTCATAATGGCCAAACAGTTGTATTTCTCCAAAAAGTGCGATCTTTGTCCCCATGTGCAGTTGCAAATGTAGTCTGGCTTTTTTATGGGGGTTTTGGAGCAGTGGCTTCTTCCTTGCTGAGCGGCCTTTCAGGTTATGTCGAGATGGGACTCGTTTTACTGTGGATATAGATACTTTTGTACTTGTTTTCTTCCAGCAGCTTCACAAGGTCCATTGCTGTTGTTCTGGGATTGATTTGCACTTTTCGCACCAAAGTATGTTCATCTCTAGGAGACTGAACTTGTCTCCTTCCTGAGCGGTATGACAGCTGCGTGGTCCCATGGTGTTTATACTTGCATACTATTGTTTGTACAGATGAACGTGGTACCTTCAGGCGTTCGGAAATTGCTTCCAAGGATGAACCAGACTTGTGGAGGTCTACAATGTTTTTTCTGAGGTCTTGGCTCATTTCTTTTGATTTTCCCACTATGTCAAGCAAAGAGGCACTGAATTTGAAAGTAGGCCTTGAAATACATCCACAGGTACACCACCAATTGACTCAAATGATGTCAATTAGCCTATCAGAACCTTCTAACGCCATGACATAGTTTTCTGGAATTTTCCAAGCTGTTTAAAGGCACAGTCAACTTAGTGTATGTGAACTTCTGACCCACTGGAATTGTGATACAGTGAATTATAAGTGAAATAATCTGTCTGTAAATAAATTGTTGGAAAAATTACTTGTCATGCACAAAGTATATGTTCTAACAGACTTGCCAAAACTGTAGTTTGTCAACAATAAATTTGTGGAGTGGTTGAAACACTTAGGTTGGAGTCATTAAAACTAGTTTATGTAAACTTCCGACTTCTGCTGTACATAATACAGTACCAGTCAAAGTTTGGACACACCTACTCATTCCAGGGTTTTTCTTTATTTTTACTATTTTCTACATTGTAGAATAATAGTGAAGACATTAAAACTATGAAATAACACATATGGAATCATGTAGTAACCAAAAAAGTGTTAAACAAATCAAAATATATTTGAGATTCTTCGAAGTAGCCACCCTTTGCCTTGATGACAGCTTTGCACACTCTTGGCATTCCCTCAACCAGCTTCATGAGGCATAAGACTGTAAAATCATGAGGAAATCGGCTTAAATTGATTCTAATTTAGGAAGTCTCTTCCCAAGTATTCCCATGCATAAATAGAGGGATACAGTATATGTGATTGTATCCCAATGTAATCAAGGTTTGAAATTATTCTGTTTTGGTCAATTGCTATATCTCTTTGGGATTCTTGTGGTCAATTTGTAGAGTACAAATGATTTATAACTACCGACCATCTGCTCCAGGAAAAATAGGCTCACGGCTGAATGTAATTGGGGACCCCTGATGATGACTTTGCTATATGACATTGTGTATTCTGGTTGGCTGCTACTGTATGTTTATCCCGTGTAATTAGGCTAGTTCATCAGGTAACAGTTTCATAAATTGATATGCATCAATTTGGATTGTGTAACAAGATGAGACTCTTGAAGGTGTTAATACAAGCATTGAAACTGACCAATTTAAGCTTTCAAACTGTCTGACAGTCCCCCTTGTTTTGGCAGACCATTAAAATGTTCTCTCTCCTGCTCACTATCCCTGACTCTCCAGCTCTGCCTCTATGCCTCTTCTACTTCTCATCTCTTTTTCCTGACTATCTCATCGCCTGCCTCTCTCTCCCTAACAGAGGCGGTTACGTCATCTCAGAAGCATTGCAGCCCGCAACATCGTCAACAAGAATGGCTCTCCACTACTGGACACATATTTTACCCTTCATCTCTGCTTAGAGGACCGGATATCCAGAGGTCAGTACAACTATACAGTACTCTCTCCGCTGTCTCTGTAAGACAGTGTACTAGGCTACTGCAATAATACCCCTTTCACACTACTGAGGCCAGTCCACAGTACAAATAGACTTAACATGTCTTTGGGCCTGAATCCAAACTAGTTCTGTGCACATAACTAAAGTTTTCGAGCAACTCTTCCATTGACATGATTTAACCAAAAGCCATGTTACTATGCAGACATCTCACGTTAGACTTTGGCCTTTGGTGCCAGAGCCCCCTTTAGGTCTAAATGTGAAGCATTAAGGTGGACTGCATTACTGTGGAAGAAAGGTCAGAGTCCCATTACGCTGTGTAGTTAAATGCACAAGGGTTTGGTTCGTTAGGGGACGCTGATGCTCCAGTAAATGTGGTCTTTCACTTTTGTTTTAAGGGCAAATCATTTCATTATAAGTCAATAAACCAACAATGACCCAGATCAAAGCTAAACCTCACGGCTTACTTTGTCAGGTAATCCTAGAAACGTTTGCTGTGCAAACACTTTAATAGGACTCCTCCCAACATTGTAGTCCTGAAAGGAGTTGCATCCTCACAAGTATTGTTTGAGCTTTTGTATGTTTATTCATTCTCTGCTTGAGAAAGCTTTAAAATAAATCTAACCTGGCTTTTCTCCTTCCCTTGCAGACTTTTACAAGAGTGAGGTCATCCGAGATTCATTGGTGAGTGTCGTTGTTTGAAAATGAATAGAAACAAGTTCTAGGCCTACCCAGTACTTGTAAATCGGGAAGTGCCATATCAATAAGTGACCGCGAGAGGGGGGTGACCTGGGGAGCTCTGAGGTACCGGAATGGACCAAAAATAGAAGTCACCTTTATAATTAAGCAGGGTATGCCTATCATCGCATTTATGTAGTGGCATAGAGTATTAGAGTAGAGGCGCTTACAGAATTTTTTTTGTACTTGTGTCTGGGAAGAATTTGGCCTTTTTATAAACTCATTTCATGCAATTCTATGTCATTTTATATGATTGGAGGCTTTAGCATGATCTTTTTTAATAACACACAATTGATGGAAATGACAGGCTACTTTGACATTGCCAAACTGAGAATGTGAGATCAATAAAAACTACCTCTTCTTGAATCCATCCTGGATGGATGAATAGCCTGGATGTGGAGACGAGGAAATTATAGTCCAAGAAAAGCTTTCCACTTTCACTGACTCACCCAATGATGCGCAGCTCACTAGCCAGCGATGGCCGATTCTCTTGTGCCAAAAGCCTGTCTCTCTTGTTTTACTTTGTAAAATTGTTTTACAATGTTCACTCAATAGGCCTATTTAGAAGTTGATAAAATATATTGATAGCCTACAGATAGATTATAGAGTAATAATTCATAATTATCACTCCCATTGCAAAGCATCCTTGTCTAGCTAAGGTTCTTCAATCTTTGGTAAATGTAAAATGTTGCTCTTTTTTTTTATCTGGGAAATGTATTTTGAATGTTAACCAGTCAGGGTTTAGACCTGGACATAGCACTAATACAGCAACCACTTTAGTTAATAATGATCTTGTCAATGCTTTAGACACTAAAATGAAATGTTCTGTTTTGTTTGTGGACCTGTCAAAAGCTTTTGATTCTGTTGATAATGCTATTTTATTGAGTGTTGTTCTCGATAGGCCTGATCTCTGACGCCCGCTCATGGTATCTTAGTGACAGAGGCCATCGTGATTGATGGGGTTAAGTCCAATTTCTTGAAGTACATAAAGGTGTACCACGGGTCGATTTTGGGACCTGTTCTCTTCACTATTTATATAAACATCATTGGTCAATTGTTAAAAATTGTAAACTTCATCTATATGGGGATGATGCTATTGCCCCGACTGTTGATCTGGCTGTGTCAAAACTACAGCCAGATTAATAGCTATGCAGGAATTTAGTTTTAAAGCACCGTATTGCTAGAACAAAATAAAAAATACATTTCATCTTAATGTTCTGGCGCCGTTCGGGCAGTTTAGAGTATTCATTAGGAATTTTTTTGTGGAAGAATGTAACTGTTTTTCTGGAGGATTTGTGATGTTTTATTTGTTGTTCCCATTACTGTTTTATTTATTTATTTATACATTTTTTATGTAGAGGTACCGGATCCGGCCAAGTAGGTTCCGGAACGGAGAGGTGCCGGATTCTGTTCCGACGGTGTCCAGCTCGATTTTAAGCACTGGGCCTACCCCTGTCCTAGCTTACGCGCGCTCACAACATGTGTGTGGTGCAATGCGAGAGTGTAAACAGGTCACTTTCTCCAGTGCTGCTGTGTGGAAAGAGGGCATACTTCCTCCATTTCCAAATTGTGGAGGTGTAGTGCCTGACAGTCAACACATGGACTCAGGCCAGCTGCCTTGGTGTTTGCCTCTAATAGAATCAAGTCAAGTAGCCTACCTTTCACTTTCTCTCCGTCAAAACATCAACTGCTGATGTTACTTAAAGTAACCTGACAGAAAGGGAGGTTTTGTTGCAAAAATCTGCCACACCAGGATTGTGGAGCTCTCTTCCTGTCTCCTCAGCTTCACAGAGGGCACCGCACAGTGGTTTACTGTTTGGTCTCTCATTGACAGCTGTGACAGGATGCGTGTGTGCAACAAGACCAAGACAACAGAAAACAGTCAACGTCACTGTTCCTGGCATGCACTAATCTCTTTCTTTGTGTTGTACCCCAGTCATATAAACAAACAGCAGGAAGGTGGGAAGCAGCCTTGTAGCAACACACTGTATGAGAGAAGGTTAAACAAATAGGCTGACATCAACATGAATGAAATATGACCACAAGCTTCCATTGTACTCTCTGTCTCTTTCTCTCTGTTAACGTGTTCATAGCAGGGCTGTCATTGTGTTCTGAAAGACATCATTCAGCAAAATCAGATACTGCTGATGGTTTTCTCAGCTATAGTGCTATTAACGCAACTTCAGTTGGTAGTTTCCATATTTTTGGTTACCTCGTTAGCGTGGAAACGATTGTCCTCACCGACTGTTAGATTTGGTCATACACCCTATGTGCAACAACAGCTGCTACTCGCTCCCATCTCTGCATGGAGTCTATTCAGTCTATGATGAATGCAGCCAAGTATAGCAGACCATTACTAACAGGCCAAATGCAGAGTCATGAGCTGGCCTAAGCTATTTTCCAAGCCTACCTTTCCTTTACTCTCTCTAGTCTATAATGCACTGCAGATGAAGCTCATGATCATGTCTGGCAGAGATCAGAAATCTGCTTTTGTGTTTAAAAACATCAGCATTCCTCTTTGTGACCTTTGCTTTCTAGTGTTCTGGTCTGTTTCCCCTTTGTGGTCTCTCGTCTGTCAAAGAAGGCTGCACCTTTCCTCCTGCTCTTCCTGTTATTATGTATAGGAACATTGCACACGGCACACTACCCCCATCTCTAGGCCTTTTTCCCCTTTATTTCTCTCGTTTTCCTCCCCCTCTCCACTTTGGCTTTGTCAATCCTCCATTTTACAAACAGTTTAAGATGATCAGTTTTATATATCGTTCTGCAGGAAGGCAGATGGGTAGGTTCTTTGAATGGTGGGAATGGGCTTCTTTGTACAGTAGTTTATGACACAGGATAGACCAACAAACCTCAGAGTCCAGGGACCTTGTCTTCCGAGCAGGCAAAATGTGGCATGTGATGTCATAATGATGATGACATTGCAACCAGTTTTGCCCGCTGGGTTTGAGTAGCTCAGAAATCAGTCTGAAACCTAGTTACCTATAGTGTTTTGTTGGACAAGCCAAGCCTTGGTGACGACAAATCGCCTTTGGATATTGAAGTTGGATTTGTAAATATTTGGTCAGACTTTTGTAAGTGGGACAACCGTTACATTACTGTTACATTAACATCCTGGTTCAGCACCATTTTGTGAGCTCGAGTTACTTTCACACACCCTACAGACACATGATTTGTCATTTGAATCTTTCAAATGTGCCTCTCAACCTGTCACAAAATTGGGAACAAATTAAACACTTGGTTGTTTTAAGACGCAATATTTGTTGAACTAATCAAAACTTTGCAACCCAGTGGGATCATTCATTCAGCTGTTTCATCAATTCTCTTGTCCTTTTTTTTTACAGAATCCAACATGGCGGAGCCTGGATTTTGGCATGCTGCCGGACCTCTTGGACACGTCTGTGTCCTGCTTCGTGGTGAAGATCTGGGGTGGCCGGGAGGAACAGTTCACACTTCTCATAGAGTGGAAGGTCAACCTGGACGGGCTTAGATACACAGGGCAACAGGTCAGTGGAAACAACATACGCTCATATAATGTAGGCTGCTTTGGGATGTATGCTGACTAGCATACATGCATGCTTTCCTCTGATCAGAATACAGTACAGTCTGCAGTCATATAGACAATAACAGACTCTCTTGTTTTAATGCAGACTAAATACCACTGCTTTGTTCCTTCACAGATCCGCTCCAGGAATCCAAATGAGATCATATTTGGATTGAATGATGGCTACTATGCAGCTGACTTTGATCATAAGGTACTGCTGACTTTGTTCCAGGAATTCTGTCCCTTACATAGACTATAGATATTCTGTTGTATAATTTGTTTTTCTGTGTTTGGTTTGTTTTTGTAATGTGCCTATTTCAGGACCACTCTGAGAGGAAGAAGAACAGTTTGCTCCAGGTGGACCAGAGTTCAGTGAGGAACTCCTACAGTGTCTTCTCTCTGCTGAGGTGAGATGGGCTGCACCTGCCAAACATTCCCACACATAAGACACTGGACAGTTAGTATCTCCTGTATGACAATATGTGCCGTTAGCCTCTTGGCTAGTACTTTCTTTGACTGCTCTTCTCATTACCAGGAACACAACTTCCTTTAGCTGCCAGAGAAGATTGGAAATGCAAAATATAGTTGTGGGGAACATTCTCTACTACTGTATACGTCACATACTTTCTGTCACTGTATTAATTCCCCATATTGTCCATAAGATGGCGCCAGGAAACTGCCTCAAATGCCTTTGAAATCATGGAGGCTGTTTTTTCTCCCAAGTCACTGAGAGCTGCCAAAAATCCAGCCTGTGGTGTGTTTTCTTGGACATAACAGGAAATGCATATGGAGGGCTTTAATCAAGTTAGTCAAATAAAGGCATTGTGTCATCGTTGGCAAGCTCAAATAATGTAACAGATGGAGAATTCCATTCCAATTATCAGGTTGGGTGAAAACACACTTTGGTGATGGAATTTCACTTCCTTATGTTATAAAATACATTTTACCAAGACAAATTATTGTTCATGTTCTGAATCGTACATTGGGGTCTTTCTCTAACATTAACATTATATCACAAAATTCGGATTTGTAACCGATAATAAGCACCGGCGCTGTTGACAGAGCGGCTTCGTTTTCTCACATCGACTTTTGAGGATTTTACATGTTGTGGTGGTCGTCTGCAAAGTTATTTCTGCGGGTCGTAAAAAGCTAAATTAACATGAGACGAGCTGAATTAAATGTAAAAGGCTTGGAAAATAAAATGCTTGCGTCACGCTCATTGCTCCGTTGACATTTCAGAAATACGCGTTTTTGTGAGAAATCTTCGAAAAGTAACAGGAATTTCGCATTAATAAGAAAAACATATACTAAAATATGAAAATACTACATGTCGTCTCAAATTCGATATGTATCCTACCACATATTGTTAATTGTCATCCGGATTCGAGAACAATGATGATGAGTTCAACGGTGAGCCTGTCAGTTAGCCACAGTTCTTGCACAGCAGCCAACCTAGCTGACGCAATATTGTTTTTCTGATTTTTGACCACTTTTTATTCTCTGGCCTCCATTTAATTATTCACCCTTATTTTGGCAATTTTACCAGGGTATAAACTCCATTAGCGTTTGAACAGATTATGATAGAGACATTAGGTTTGGACCTAGATGATTATCTACACAATTCTATATTATTTTACCCAATGGACCAAAGATGCTGTATGTTTTTGAGTGGACACCCTTAGATATTAGTGATTTAATGGTCTTTCATAGCTCTTTATTCCACAAGAGGGCAGCAAATGATCATTTTCTAAAAGCATTGGCAATTCAGCAGGGAGGCATGTTTCCAAGTGCGGTTTGCTCCATGTTGACAAACCACAGCTCTGTTGTTCTATATTTGAATGTGGCGTAATGTAAACACTACCTACAGGGTTTGCGCAGAGCTTGCCTTGGGGATACCGCAGTTAATTAGAAGTTGTCTCAAGCTACATTTTATGACCCTTTTGGACTGCAATGTACAGGGGGGCACAATGTTTTGAACTGTTAATAACACGTTTTTATAGTTAGGCTACATTCATCATAAGTAGAGAACCCATCTTCCTCAAGTATTTACTGTTGAATCAGAAGATTCAAGAATAAAATATAAACATTCCTAGTGTTATGCATCACTCATCACCCCATCTTGAGGTGAGCTGTACAGTTTTGGGTTGAAGATTCCTCCAGCCCTAAGGGCTTCCTCTGGCCGATGACTGTTCTGTGTCTTCGCCTTACTTTGGAAGATAAAATGTCCTCCAAGGTGCGTGAGTGATCTATTTCCTATGGGCTCTGCTCAGTGCTGTCGAGTCCTACATAACTAAAACTCACTCCTCCTGCTCTCTCCATCTCTCTATCCCGGTGGGGTTCTGAGGAATTTAAAGCAGCTCCATTGACTCCCTCCCTCCCTCTCCTTCCTGGGCCTGAGGCTGAGGATCCTCTGCAGGCCTGGGGCCAGGCTTATAGAGGCTGATGTGATGGGGCTCATTAACTCCAACATGACCAAGGTCAGGGGTTCCCAAACTTTTTTTTGTCCTGCGACCCCATTTTGATATCAAAATGTTTTCGTGACCCCACCATGTAAGAAATGTGATGTAATCAAAGGTCATTGTTTCCTTTTTTTAATTGGGGCTATGACAGCATGTTCCAAATCAGCCTGACAGTACTTTTGGCAGTTTTCCAAGCCAATGGAAGTATGGTTTGAAGTGGCTGAATTGCATAAGAAAGGTATTGGGAAGTTCAGAAGATCATCAGGCAATAATTTTGTATGATCTTCTGTGTAAAAAAGAACATGTTTCTTTTTACCCCAGTTGGATTTTGTGCCTGATCTTGTCCACACTTCTAATGAGGCTTGAGAGTCTTATCTTTCTTTGATGGGGTCATAATATTTTGTAGTTTAAACAGCCTCCTCCATTTTGGCTCAGTGTGAGAGCTGCTCAGTGCCTGGTTATCACAGGAATTGCGGTGATTCTCCTCTCCAAGAACACTTGATTGATGATGTAAATTTGTCAGTGAGCGATTCACTGTCGACGAGGCCCTGGTTTGACGACACCCCTAAGCCTCCTATTCCACGTCGTGTTTTCGTGTGGGAACACGACAAGTTTAGATGGGCAGGCAGACTGAGGAGGGGGGTGCCAGGATGAACAGCCAAAAGATTCACAAGGACCTGTGGGGTGTAAGGAGGGAAGAACCAGGTAGAACGGCCAAGATGCTCCTGGAAGCACTGATACATGGCAGGGATTGTTCTGCCATTGAAATCCTTGGGCAAGCTGCCTAAGCGTTTCTTCGGGACACCTAACTCCAAACAGTGTTTAAAAAATGTATCTATGTATTTATTTATTTATTCTGAATGGAAAAACATTTTCAATGTAAACTTAAGTAACACAAAACTGATAAAGTATGTAGAAAATATAATGATATATTATTAGAACATTTCTTTTAGAACTAACAATCACGCAAATAAAAGCTAGCTAAGACAGTCAGCGAGAATAGAAAATTCCCCAAATAACACATTTAGCAGTATAGATTTTACTATTATGTTTGTGTAAAATAACAATGTTAGCCATGGCAAAATGCATAGAATTGCAGGTAATTATCTATAAAACTGCAACATGTTCTCTCAGCTCCATGGCAGAGTATGTAGAATCGCAGGAAATGTGCTTTAAAACTACAACATTTTCTCTCACCTGCATGGCAAAAAAAAAAAATGTCACTCCCCCTGCCATCTGTGGTACTATTTAGTTAACAATCAATGTCTCTAAAACTTTCTCAAGAGCCATTTGGCTCCTACATCTTCACTCTGCCAGCTTCCCTTCCCTCCTTCACTCTCCCCTCGCTCTTACTCTGTGGTTATTTTAGGGGTAACTTCTACTTACGCTCTCTCTTGGTGTAGAGTACACAGGCCTTGGGGTATAGGGTGATATGATTGGATCAGAAGTAGGTTTGGATGGTGTTCAGATGACAGACTGGAAGCGAAACGGGGAGATGAGAGGGGCTATATGTATCCAGCAGTCTGTTTGGAGCTCTGTCTGTCAACAGACTATCAGGTTGCCTTTAGTTTATCATGGTTTGACGCCTATTTTTCCTTTTTGTCCTGGTAATGTGTTTTTCAACATTAGGCACAAGTGCCCTGGGTGGAAATGTAGGCCCTACAAATCGTTCACTGAACAGATGAGCCACAGAATTCAACACTCTTAACACAGATTTATGTCAGAGGAATATTTTTCCTCTCTATCAATGCCACATGTTGTTCTTTCCCTGTATTCTCAGATTATTTCTCTTACTGGCTTCCCTCTTATACAGTGACTTCAGAAAGTATTCACACCCGTTGACTTTTTCCACATTTTGTTGTGTTGCAGCCTGAATTTTAAATGTATTAAATTGAGATTCAGTGTCACTGGCCTACACAAAATACCCCATAATGTCAAAGTAGAATTATATTTCAATGTTTCCAAATTTAATACAAAAATGAAAAGCTGAAATGTCTTGAGTCAATAAGTATTCAACCTCTTTGTTATGGCAAGCCTAAATAAGTTCAGGAGTAAAAATGTGCTTAACAAGTTGTATAATAAGTTGCATGCACTAACTCTGTGTACAATAATATTGTTTAGCATGAATTTTGAATGACTACTTAATCTCTGTACCCCACACATACACATCTGTAAGGTCCCTCGTCGAGCAGTGATTTCCAACACACATTCAACCACAAAGACCACTTATTGGTAGAGTTATTAATTACACTTTGTATGGTGTATAAATACACAGTCAATAGAAAAGTACAGACGCAACTCAGTTGCCGTAAAGGAAGGAAACCACTCAGGGATTACATTGTGTGGCCAATGGGGACTTTATAACAGTTTAATGGGTGTGATATGAGAAAACAGAGGATGGATCACCATTTTAGTTACAGTACTCCATAATACTAACCTAATTGAGTGAAAAGAAGGTAGCCTGTACAGAATACAAATATCCCAAACATGCATTTGCAACAAGGCACTAAAGTAATACTGCAAAAAAATGACAAAAATATTCACTTTTTGTCCTGAATCCAAAGTGTTGTGTTTGTGGCAAATCTAATACGACACATTACTGAATAATACTCTCCATATTTTCAATCATAGTGGTGGCTGCATCATGTTATGGGTATGCTTGTTATCGTTAAGGACTGGGAAGTTTTTCCCAGGATAAAATAATGGAATGGAGCTAAGCACAGGCAAAATCGTAGAGGAAAACTTGGTTCAGTCTGCTTTCCACCAGACACTGGGAGATTAATTCACCTTTCAGCAGGACAATATCCTAAAACACAAGGCCAAATCTACACTGGAGTTGCTTACCAAGAAGACAGTGAATGTTCCTTAGTGGCTGAGTTTTAGTTTTGACTTAAATCTACTTGAAAATCTATGGCAAGACTGAACATAGTTGTCTAGCAATGATCAACAACCAATTTGACAGAGCTCGAAGAATTCTTTTAATGAATGATGGGCAAATGTTGCACAATCCAGGTGCGGAGACTTACCCAGAAAGACACCTTTTGTAATCACTTCCAAAGGTGATTCTACAAAGTATTGACTCAGGGGTGTGAATACTTATGTAAATGAGAGATTTCATTTGCAAAACAATTCTCCAAATGTGTTTTCACTTTGTCATTATGGGGTATTGTGTGTGTGTGTGTGTGTGGATAGGTGAAGGGAAAACAAATATTTAATCCATTTTGAATTCAGGCTTCAAGGGGAATGAATATTTTCTGAAGGCACTGTACGTGCATGTGTGTTTTCAGTGTGTGAAAACAGAGGCAGTGTTCTATTGTTAAGTCTAAAGGGGGTCTGCCCTGACGCAGTGTCAGGCGGAGGCGATAATCCTTTCCTCTAGTTAACGCCTGGCCTTAGAGCAGTCCTGTGGGTCGCCTGCCGGTTGGGTGCCCCTCTCCAACCTTCAGCACTCAGCTCTCAGCCACAGGATATTGTTCTGGGCCGGATTAAAGGCACCCGTTTAAACAGATGGCCCGCTCCGTCTCCAAGCCCAGAGAGCTGACCCCCAGGGTCCCAACACCACCAGTCAGACTACAGAAAACAAACTGGCTACTAAGCCCCAAATATCGTTGCAGAATATGCACTGTTTTTCTTTCACACCTCAGAAGTGTACTTAAAGGGATACTTCAGCATTTTGGCAATGAGACCCTTTATCTACTTCCCCAGAGTCAAATGAACTTGTGGATACCATTTTTATGTCTGCGTGCAGTTTGAAGGAAGTTGTTAACTAGCTCCATTTGCTAACTAGCGTTAGTGCAATGACTGGAAGTCTATGGGTATCTGCTAGCATGTCATTGCGCTAACGCTAGTTAGCGTTGGCTCGCAAGCTACCTTTCAACTACCATCATTTAGTGCATGCAATCTACACGCTCATTCCTGTCATGTAGTGAACGTGCCCTCTGAAGCAATTTTTCAAGTGTCTGCATGGCTAACTATTAGTTATTATAATTATTGTCATAATAACAGTGACAATACATAGAATACATCAAATCCATGCATCAGAAGTTAGAAAACACCTGAAGTTAGATCTGTTAGACCTCGGTAGTAGTTTCTTTTCATTCATGCGATTCTCTGCAAACCACAAAATGTTGTGCTCAAAAGATGGCATTGTAGCCACACAAATATATTAGAAGATCATTGTCAACCTGATCAGAAACACTATGGTCGCAACCTGTATCTCCTAAATGGTGTCGCTGGTCTATTTTGTTTGAGTTTTGGAATTTATTGTGCAATAGGCTTTAAGGTTTTTCACAAGGTGCGCGTCCATCTATCTCATTTTGCAAATCGTGAAATTACAGAACTTTGATGTGTTTGAGAAATGTATACTGCAAACTTTCACACACTTTTTAAAGAAAAAAAGCTATCAACCATCCATCCAAATCAAATAATTCCATGCGTCCACTTTTTGTCTTTATAGACTTTGCCACGTATTCCATGAAATTAGGTAGTCTAATGCTGGGAGGAACATTGCAGCATATGGCATATGCATATGATATAATCGATACAGGACTTTCAAGGAGTAGGACATTTGATGCAAACATATAAGTATACATTTTCCGTTGTATAAAATTACATTATCACAAGGTTGAGGAGGGATCAGGTCAGCTCAGTATTGTCCAATGAGGTTGCGGGGGTGAGCCCAACATGAACGCCCCAGAGTTTTTTTTTTTCTTTCTTTTTTTTCTCTTCGGGCATTCGCTCCAGAGGCTCGAGAACAATTGTTCACAATTTTCGGGGGACCCATTTTGGCTCGTGAGCGCTACTTTCAAAACTACTGGCTGAAATTAAACAAAACCTTTATAACAGATCTTTAAACAAATGTACTTTTCTCACATTCCAAGCCAGTAGCCTGCACTCTGTTTCTTTCTAGCCACTAGGCCCATGGACTCCTGGGTTGTATTCATTAATGCACACCATAGCAAAACATTTTGCAACAGTAAATGAAAACAAGGGTTTCTTATTTGTCTTTTTCAGGTAAGTCCCTCCCTGGTTCGGCCTGTTTGCTTCTGTTTGGTGCCCATGTTGATTCCTGAGTCCTGACAGAGAGCCTTTTCCTGCTCTGTCTCTTTCGTTCCGTTCCAGCCCAGCGGTTCCCTAACATCGCTCGCTATCAGCTCTAATCTCAAACCGTTGATCTAGGGCTGCATTCTTCCCTCTTACTCGTGGCATGTTGTGCATTAGAGTAGCATCGCCAGATTGGCCACTCGTGTTGTGTTTTCCCCATTACGGAGAGAAAGTAGGGCGGTCACTTTAATCCTAACTGATGTCTTCGTGTGGTTAGGTTATTAGTTGTTCATTGTTAATTACCTCTTGCAGCTTTAGTGACCTAGAGGGACAGTTTTGAGGGGAGGAGATGGGAACCCCTCGTCAGTAGTCTTCTGCAGAGGGCCTGGCCCCTCTGACCCTAGAAGACTAGTGTCCTTTCTTATATCCCTTTAATACCAAGGCAAAAACCCATGTGCTTTACCATACCATGTTCTTTATACAGTCTTTTGTTTATATCTGAAGGGGTAGAGGATGCGGTACAATAAAACCTGCCTGGAGACCAATGTAGGCCTAGGCATTTTAAAGCACTTCAATTTTGCCGTATCATCCCATCCAACTAGCATCTGTCAATCACGGATAGGATTACGAATACAAATGTGGCCAGATCAGCACACTCCCACTCTTCACCGGTGCCGGCTACGCACTGGGATGTATTTAAAAAATCAATAAAAGGGGGTACACCCGTGGTAAATAAGGGACTTTTTGAAAGCGGGTCATATTTATTACATATTTATTATATTTATTTACAACATCATGTTTCTTCTGAAATAGGTATTAGGGTGGCTCACAGGTTTTCCCACCATGGCTTTCTCTCTAAAGTTTCCATGTATAGTAAACAAGGATTCTTTACTTACAGAATATTGGAAGAACCCCTTCATAAGGCATCTAACCATCCGCAGAGAGAACATGCACATGAAGGTGCACCAAAATATTTTAACTGACAATATTGAAATATGAGTTAGCGGCAGGGTAAATATGAATAGCGACAGGGTAAATATGAATAGCGACAGGGTAAAGTGTGTTGACGTTGTCCGCCCCGCCTGTGAGGTCCAGGTATGCTGCGAACAGAAGATGTTTATTTGGTTTTCTCACCTCCGTCTCTTTTTCCCTTCCTCTTTGCTGTTGGGTACCTGTGACATCATTGCGTTATCTGTAAAACATACAATCTATTTCTTTTATATATTTCAAGGGTATAGATTACTCATGGCGTGAATGTATTCTATTGGTTTAATCTGTGACATCAGACAGTCACAATTGAATTGATAATTGATTCAATAGATACGTACAGTAGAGTAGTTTTAAACTGTTACTTAGAACTATCAAATAATTCAGTAAAAGTATACATCTGATCAAGTTGTCTCTCTTCTTGCCAACTGTATGTCCCAGGCCTGGCTGTGAGGTGTTTGTGTCGGTCTGTGTATCTGACCTATACAGTATCTGTAGACCGAGGAAGTAGAAGCGGAGGTGGAGAGGGGCCAAAAACATTAACAAGGGCCCCAATCTCTTGTCACCTGATATAAGAGCATTTCATAAATGAAACCCATCGTATCACACAGTAAAATAAGTGTTTTTGTCAACCTCCTCCCCTACCTCCCTCTTATGTTTTCTGAGATACCAACTGTACCAGACTGCACCTCACTTCCTCGCTTTCTCTCTCCAACACAAAAAAATTCACAAAAGGTTTCCATGCCTGCAACATCAAGTGGTCTCAAAACAAAAAGTACATGGCTGGAACGATATGAGGGGGCGATGAAAAATGCATGGAAACGAACAAAAACCGAAAACCGCTGCATACCATTGTGGAAGAATGGAATGGACCCGGGCTAAAGCTATCTCACCAACCGCTTTGTGAATGAGACAAGCACCCCTAACGCTATATAAGGCAATGAAATGTGTTTTGTTTCGATGTGCCCCTACTCTCCAGGGGGACGGGGGATGCTCTCGCTCTCACGCTTGCTCTCTTATGCTCGCTCGCTCTCTTCCTCTCTCTCTCTTTCTATCTTTCTTTCTGAAACACCCGTTTTTTTCTCAACTTTTTTTTTTTATCTCTGTAAACCAGATGATACATCTGCCTCTGCTGTTGCTCGGCACTGATTGCGATTGCTGGCCTGTTGCGCTACGTATAAACCATGGTAAATATTTATTTTGAGTTCATCAGTTGGGTAAATGAATCCATGAACGGTACGGGCCATCAGAGCCAGTGCTTTGTGAAGGCCGCTCTGGAAGGAGTTACTACATAGTGGGTCAGAAAGTCAATGCCATTTGTGTTTATTACAATGCTCATTGATTTGGTCTCAATTCCATCAAAGCTTACTTCTCTCCTCCCTTCATCTGCGAGAGGCAGCATTGCAAACAAGAATTCTCTAAAGCTAAAGATGGCTTCCAAGCAGCTTTCTGTTTAGGGAAAATGTTCCATATGAATGTTCAAGAATAGTCTCGTTGGAATCCACATGCTTTTACAGGCATTCATCAACCAACGGATTTAGGGTTTAAGATGTTATTCTTTTCAGATGCCTTTCTATCTTAAATCAAGGACTGAATGTCCTTAAGGATCTAAAATGCGTACTTATTTGAATCGTAACTCCCAGTAATCCCTAGTTCTCAATTTCACTCATCGTCCTCATGTTGTCGAAACGTTAAAGTTGTTATGGTTCAGTGTGCTTTCTGGGCATAGGGCATAGGGGCCTGGGACTGGTCTACCCCCTCACACCTTATGATCCAGGGGCCCATGTGATGTGATGTGATGGGCAGGCCATCCTATCCCCAGACTGGTTGAGCTGATAAGGGTGCAGACATGCGTTAAGGCCTGGGAAGATAACAGCACTCACCTAGGGGAAGTGCCTATATAAGATTCTTCCATCACAATCACCTCAGACCGATAAAGCTGTCAAAACGGCTTTGCCCTGACGTTCCCAAGGACAATCACCAACGGCTATCGCTATCTTCAGGCAGTTTGAAATGGAAAAAAACAAACCGGAAGGAAAGTGAATGGTTGTAGTAGAGTTTCCCCTTCCTTTCTTTCCTCCGTTCTTAGTGTGACATCATTAGGAGTTAGTGTCTGACCCCACTTACTGAAGATACAGGAGTGATGAATGTTGGGCCGGGCTCCATCCTCTTACCACACGCAGTAATATCCTGGGGTGTCTGAGGAATAGCGTTTTAATCATAATAAAAAAAAGCATGGAAGTAGCTGGAGGAACCCTAGATTTGTGGAAATATCTCTGCGAGCTGGATTAGTTTTAATCTGAGCCTATGGAGGGTCAGGCACTAAACCCACTAAAGGAGGCAGTTCCAGGAAGGCTCTGAGGGACTGCATACCTAAGGGTTTTCTAGACTGTCCCATAAAGTTATTAAAATCTTCCATGACCACAGGCCCCATTCTCACTCTGCAACCATAGCCACTTTCCCCACTGCAACCATTACGAACTCCAACCACAAGTGGTTGTTGCATCATAAGAGGAGAGCAGAAGTTGCATTTTCACTCATCCATATGTAGTCCATGTATTAATACCCAGAGCTGCTGCTCTCACATGGACCACATTCAAGCACAAGCAGTGGGAATGAGCTGCACCTGTGTAACCCCCCTCCACCCCCAAAAGTCCAATGATGTATGTAGCCTAGATGACTTATTGGCAGACAACTAGCTGCCTCGTTCAGCATGGATGGAGTTTTTAGCCTCACTGATTTAGCCAATTACCTCATTTGAGAAAATTGAGTAAAGAAAGCAACGGATATGGGAAATATGAGTAAAAAGAGGGATGTGTATCTGAAAGGGCTGTAGCTCTACGGCACCCTACTTAATGTAACCTTTACTGAGAGAGAGCCATGTTTGGAGCCATGTGGTTAGTCACGTACTGAAGAAAGAAGTCTTGTCACAATTTTGAAATTGTGGTAAACCGGGGAAGACCAAAAGTCTTCTCCTCAGATTCGTGCTCCGAAGTGAGGTGCTAATAACTGAGAGGACGATTGAGGAATTCTAAGAAAGAAACGTAGTAGGCTATAGATACATTTTAGATGAAAGATGTGGTTGAATATTCCCATTTAAGTTATACGTACATACTAGAGGAAGGGGATACCACCAACCCTCAGTTTACCTGTCCCCTAGACTCCAGAAGTGGAGTATGAAAGATCACAGAGTGTTTTGGCACCACTATTGGATTATTCACAATCCTGTCCCCTTAGGACTCTTTGTGGCTTCCACCAAGTCCACTGATTCATCCAAAAGCCAGGAGAACTCTGCAATCTGAGGCTACAAGCTGTGAAAATGCACTGTATGTTTTGGCAGGGGTTTTGGCGCCTTTATTGACCAGAAGACTACACGTAGTGGTTTGGGGCAGGAATCTGCCTTAACATTATCTGGGTTAGGAAGTGCTGCGAACACAGGCCAGGTCAGGCAGCGTGTACTAAGGTTACTCCTAGGGATTCACTAGCAGCAATTGGGGGGATGGAGATGTGAGGAGTATGGAACAGCCCCCTCCTGACAGAGGTGGAATGATGTGGCTGGAAAAATGGTGGGTTGGGGCATGGAGGGAGTGGGGGCGGAGAGATGAAGTGGTCCCATTGAGGGAACATGGTGAAGGAGAATTTTACTAACGAGAAATGAAAACCACATCTCCATCAGGAGACCAGACCCCAGACCAGACGGTAGAGCCATTCATACTGTAGATGAGAGGGACTGAAATAGGGAACTGCCGGCCACACTGCCACATCTAACACTTATCTCCCATCTTAGCGTGTCTGTAAATTAGACAAAATGAGGATGATCTCGAGTCTCTCTGACAATATTATTGCTAATGGCTGCCTTCCTCTTGTGTGTGAGAAGGGCCCTCAGATCTCAAGCTGGTGTGATGGTTGTCTGTTCCGACCGTGTCGTTGGGGCTGCTGTGTTGTGGGGAGCAGCTTGGTCTCCCTCACTCCCCATGAGGCCTGGAGCTGTTGAAACCATACTTGGAGAGTTGATCAAGTCTGTGATTGATAGCTGCAATAACGTTCTGGCTTGTCTTTTGGTATTGTTGTTATTGTTCCCTCCCTATCTCTCCAGAGAGGACAATGAATGAATGGCATTAGTACCCAAAGGTTTTGGGAAAGTCTTCCATGTTTGTGGTGAGTGTTTTATTAAATGGTCCGTTGAGGTTTCTCTCAGTTGTCTGACTTTAATACTTTCAGGTCCATAGGGCAACATTTGATCCTTAAATCGTGGTTAGATATATTAGAATATAATAGTGACTAAAATACTGCTGGGTTATTGGGTATTTTAAGTTGATATGTCCCCTGAGTCTATAGGAATACATCTTAAGAGTCATTTTAATGAACTTTGTTCTTTCAATGTTCTCAATACCCGCTTTGTCCTTTGTTCCTTTGGAACCTTCATTAACTTTGAGACATTTGGAGACGGCACGGCACAACAATGTAGATTAAACCCCGGTAAATCAGGAAGTGAAACAATGAGGGAAACAAACCGTCGCCACAGAGTTAAGAACCCCATGTGGTCCATCATAACTCATACCTCCTCCCTCTGCCCTCCAAACAAACCTAACTAACATTAACAAATAGCACAGCAAATAAACACGCTAACAAGATGGCTGACATTACACTGTCCGGAGTGTCCGCCCTCTGTTCTTGTGTGTTTATTTATTTAGCCTACTGCAGATATAAATCTGTCAGCATCACATACAAGCATCCTCTATTATACAGTACATGTCTATTGAGTTCCTGAGGGGAAGAGCCTAAGCTCCTGTCCTGATGTTGTTCCTCCCTGTACTTTCCAGGCTCCACACAGCCCAGAGAGCCATCAAGCAGACCCAGGTGACCGTGCAGAAGATCGGCAAGGAGATTGAGGAGAAACTGAGGACGACAACGGCCTGCACCAAGCGTGTGAGTCAGCCAGCACAATACAGGTCCTCCACTGATCTCTTCTCATCTGCAACTCATTCTCTTGCAAACCCATTATCTACGTCGTGCCAGTATCACGTGTTTACGTGCTAACTACAATAGTCAGTTGGTCAGATGAGACCTCTGGCTATGAGAACTGAAATAAACGTATTTACATTTTATTTAAGATAATTGTGCTGAACCAGATCAGCAGCAGCAGCTACTCCTGTATTCAGCCAAAACGACCACCTGGGAACATCCAGCAATAATCTGTTCTCTAGTGCTAGGCTAAATGCTCAGCAGATTTTATATTTTGTATCACGCAGATCCTCATAAATATGTATTTGGGCCCTCAGGCAGTTATTATATCCTGTGTTTGGATGAACTAAGCTGATTGAGACCCAGCTACCCTCCCCCAAACCCTCTATTGCAGGGGGTCTTTTTAACAAGACACCCATGATTTGTTTCCAACCTCGTCTTTATCCTCGAGTCAAATCAAAACCAAAAGAAAGAAAGCATATTTAACATTTTTGGAATATGCAGCCACACTGCTGTGAAAATGGAGCGGTATAATCCTAGGTTTTGAATGTTGTGTTTATTGTAAGTGCACACTTCAAAAGCTCCTGTTATAAAAGCCCTGGGGCTCTTGACACCTCCATGTTTTGGTATATGCTACACTATTACATTAAAAGCAGATTTGTGTAGATAGGATTTAACCCCCCGGCCCCCCTCCTCCACAGCTTTCGTTTAATGCAGGGATGGGCAACTTTGAGTTGGGTGGGGGCCACAAGAAATCTGAACTCTTCATGGGGGGCCGTAGTTACTCACGTGTCTGCGTACCCACATCCACCATACATCCATACCCATACATGCAGTCAACTGATTTTTGCCATTAATCTATTTGTGCAGTTAAACTACATAACTCTCTTTTGGGGTCCCTAAAAGAGATTTGGGGGCCCTAAAAGAGATTTGGCTATTGGGCCTCCCCTTGCCTGGCTACCCAGACTCCTTGCTACTGGCAAATGTTACGTCACGCCCACAGAGGTTAGTTTCCTCTCCACTATGAGTCTGGATCTGAGTACCTCCTCGACCCTTCACGAATGCGAACACATTCAGGGCCGTCTGATTGTTCCAGAAACCGATGGGTTGGACCAGACCACTACACACGTGGTTTTGGTTAGAGACAATCCATTCGTCAGGCTAGGCCACTCCACGTCGCAGCAAAACATTTTACTGGGCCCCAGTCTTGGCAGCGGAGAGAATGTTACGTTTGAAAGTAAATTTCCTGCAATTTTGCTATTGGGCAAAGAGAACATGTTGCAATTTTACAACACTTTTCATGCAATTCTACTCATTTTGCCATGGGCACAGAGGAATAAATTTGCCGTTTTAAAGCTTATTGCCTGTAATTCCACATATTTGTTCATGACTTATGCCATGTTAATATGATATCTGAGTGAGAGTGATTAACAAAATCAATAGGGGTAACCTGGAGGTCAGGCCCCTGGACACATGCGCTGACTGCCCAATAAATATTTCTAAAAGTTAAGGTAAATAGGATGGACTAACTTTCCGATCTAAAAATTCTTATCTGACAGGGCTCATTGAGTGACAAGGACACCATATCTGTAGGACATGAGTGTAGCGGCAGTCCGAGGAGACTGCGCCAACAGTCTCTTCTTGTTGTTCACCTCAGACAGCTGTCACCCTCTATCTGTCGCTCAGCCTTTTGATATCTACATGCTGTGTTTTTTACCACTGAATTAGTCTGACTACTTACCAGCACCCTCAGGCAGTCAGATGATGAAGGCCCACACACAGAGAGCACAATTCTCCTATTGAAATGGGCTTGTGGCTGATACTTCACCTCAATGAAACATTCCAAGGCTTTTCAGAGTTCACCTCAGGTAATAAATCATGTTATACCTCCTTCAGATCAGCTCAGCCCCCGCTGCTCTCTCTGTGTACTATAGCTTAGACCACTCCTTTTAATATCATTTCATTCAGTTAGTGGTTTCAAAAGAGGGGAGCATTGTGTGTGTCTTACTCTGGGTCTCCCTCTCTGTGTGAGTTCTCTCTCTGTTAGTATCCCTCTCTCCCTCAGTCTGCCCACGCCACCTCTTGTTTGTGTGGGATCAAAGAGTGCAGAGGTGAGGCCACCACCGTGGCCCTTTCACCCTCTCACCCACACTCTGCCATTGATCTCCAGGGTTACGGCCAGGTTATTCCTCTGTTCCTGTTGACTCAGCTGACCAACAGAGTCTTTGATGTCCGGGGGCCCTTCAAACAGGCAATACACAGCTCTGTGGCTGTAGGACATGCATGCACAAATGAAAGCACGCACACACACACCATGCACGCACACACACACACGTAGGTGCGCATTTGCACACACGCACACTCACGCAAACACACACACATTTGCACTTGCACACACACACAGGCACGAATTCACATGCACACACAGACTACATAAAATACACACACACACACATATTTGCATGCACACACATACTACATACAACACACACACACACACTGGCATATATTTGCATGCACACACAGACTACATACAGCACACACACATTGGCCACACACTACCTGTCAACTCTGGACTACAGGAGGGCGGTGGTTCGTGCGCTGTTAACACGTGAGCTGCAGAATTCCTGCACTACATATGGGCTGTGACACTCAGGGAGATGGAGGCTTTACCTGGCCTGTCTGAGTGACTGACACCCTCTCTTTTCCTACAAAAACCTCATAAGACCTCGATAAGAGGCCTATCAGCATTTACTCTGATCCTGGCTGCAATTGCCGTCTGTCTGTCTGTCTGTCTGTGTGTGTGTGTACCACATGCTGCTCTAGGCAACTGGCAAAATAAAGGCTCTCTCTAAATAACTAGGTTAAAATTCTTGGTGGGTCGGAGGATGGAAGAAGGCAGGACTGATTGGGACTATCATATCAAGCAGCCAGACTGGGAAAGGAGAGAGCTGCTAACTCTCTCTCTGGCCTTCATTAACCTCCTCTTTGGTAGTGGATTATGATATTGATCAGAGGAATCAAAAAGGGTTTGAGATGGAGGAGGATGAGCACCATTCTCTGTATACCCGTCGCAAGACTCACTGCTTGATGCTTATTTATAAAACCCACTTAGCGATCACTACCCCCTATCTGATATACCTACTGCAGTCCTCATCCTCCACATACAACACCCGTTCTGCCAGTCACCTTCTGTTAAAGATCGCCAAAGCACACACATTCCTGCTTTGCTCGTATTTTCAGTTCGCTGCAGCTAGCGACTGGAACGAGCTGCAACAAACACTCAAACTGGACAGTTTTATCTCAATCTCTTCATTCAAAGACTCAATCATGGACACTCTTACTGACAGTTGTGGCTGCTTTGTGTGATGTATTGTTGTCTCTACCTTCTTGCCCTTTGTGCGGTTGTCTGTGCCTAATAATGTTTGTACCATGTTTTGTGCTGCTGTCATGTTGTGTTGCTACCATGCTGTGTTGTCATGTGTTGCTGCCATGCTATGTTGTTGTCTTAGGTCTCTCTTTATGTTATGTTGTCTCGTCGTGATGTGTCTGTTGTCCTTTTTTAAATGTATTTTTTATTCCAGCCCCCGTCCCCCCAGGAGGCCGTCATCGTAAATAAGAATTTGTTCTTATCTGACTTGCCTAGATAAATAAAGGTTAAATAAAAATTGATAAATAAATCTCGCGCTCTCTCTCGCTCTCGCGCTCTCTCGCGCTCTCTCTCTCTCATCTCCCCCACCCTCTCTCTCTCTCCTCTTATCTCCCCCACCTATGAGCCCAAAAAAATAGCAAGCGCTGTTCTTCATTTAGGGTAGTACATCCAGGGCTGGAGGGGTCCTCCCAACACAGTCTTAAATGAACCCCAGATAGAGTGAGATGTTAGGGGCTGATAGGGAGACACCCTGTGATGGCTGGACATGTTGACTAATGACCTGCATACTGAGAGCTCTATCCAGGTCTACCCAGGCCATGGAGCATGTGGTGAGCTAGATGTCACCCGACACTGTGTTAGCTGTGGAGGGAGAGTCATCTGGTGTTGATGCCAGCACTGTGTGTGTGTGACCCTGAACCACCTCCTCCCCACACCAAAAGGCTGCTAGGATACTTATGGTGTACTGTACAATTTCTGAGATGGTACCACATTTATCACGTCACCTCCACAATAGTTTGTCTCTCATGATAATTTCTCATATGCCCCTTTCTCCCCTCCAATCGAGACCATTTGGAAGCCATCTGGAAACACACGCACAAACACACAGCTCAGCTTCACTCTTACTGCTCTGACAGTCTGCAGTGTTTGATATGGTGATAGACTGGGACTTCAGGCTGTGTTTATTACCCTCACGGGGCTATAGGGCTGCCCATTCATTCACAGCAGGATTCAGTCTGTCTGTCCACTCCGATGTAATCAGTCTTGTGTTTCACTGGCCCTGCCCCCTCCGTCACCCCTGTGCCCTGCAGTTCCTCCCTCAGACATGATCAGTCTACAGCCAGCTGTCTACCGACCAGGGAAGAGAAGGGGTTAGTTCCGTTCAGCAGTCATCATGGACAACTTCTACCTGGAATGGCCTTGGATGGTTAGGACTGTCATACGATGCCTAACTGTAACTCAATGCTCCCCTCCCCACCAAGAAGGTGAAGACCAGGATGTTGGATAGTCTGAAGCGGTCAAATGAAAGGAGTGCTAAGAGGATGCTCCCTCTTCCTCTTCAGACTTTCTGACTCCAGTCTTGCTAAAGACAAAGCCTGTCTTTACAAACACACTCTGCAGTGTAAGAGAAAACGCCAGAAATTAGGTTTGTCACGATACCATATCTCTATACTTGGAAGTATCGTGGCAAGGAAACAAAATCTGAAGCGGATTTAGTTTCTTATTTTAGAAACAAACAGCATTATGTTGTCACATTTGTTTATTTGGCAAGCTATAGCACCCATAATTTTACATGAAGTAGGTTTTTATAGGACCATAGAGTTTAGTCTAATTTGTGTTTTCTTTTTGTGCCATGGAAAATATGGTATTATAGTATCGCGATACTGGTATTGTGGTAACCTTACCAGAAATAATGATAAATCCCATCAGGACAAGTCTGTTGGATAGTCTGCAGCTGACATGAGTGAATAGGTGATGTTGGTGCTCTCCTATCCTCCTCTCCTCTTAGACTTTGGCTTGGGCTTTATCAGAGCTGAGTCAATCTTTACATACAGCCTTCAATGTAAGAGAAAAAGGCAGAAGTGAGAAAATTCTAGTCAGGATGTGGCAGCTAAGGGCCCAGCCTCTCCTCTCCTGACTGCAGTCAGCTTTTCTCCAGGCCTTTAGTGAGGGTTCATCCACAATGTCAGTCCCAGAATGAACCCTTCACAAAGCCCACCCAGCCTAACCCATCGGCACGGATTCCTACCTCCACAAACACATGTGCATCCTGCTCTTGTCCACAACTTCTATCAGATACCATTTTGCTGCATAACACCCTGGTCCTTCACACCAGTTAGTGCGGTGTTGTTTCTCTTGCTTGGAGGTGAGCTTAGATAGAAGACTCATCTTTGTATCTGTGCCATTATGGCATCTGTGACTGCATAGGCAGCACCATTGAAGCAATCTCCATTTTGAAGTAGTCCATTTTCTTCTTCACAATTGACTGATCCATCCCGCTGACCCGGTTGGACATGACTTGACTTCAACAGGGTCACCAGGAGGGATCAGCCAATGATGTTGCAAGTCCCACTCAGTTGACTAAATTATCATGGTGGAAACCCTCAATGGCGCTGCCCATGCAAATACGACCTTTTGGCCACTAGAGGCCTCTATCATTCTCTGTGGGCCCCACTTGTCTTCGCTCATCCAGGATTAACAGTGTCTTTTGGGTTAGTAGAGGCGTATTGAATGAGTTCGTTACGTGATTGGCCCTAGATTACATGGTTTGTTCTAAGGGACCTAATGGGGGTATGTTGGTGGGCTGGGATAATTAAAAGCACTTGCTGTGGTGAATCACATGTATTCTGTCTCTTTCTGTTTATCCTTCCTTTTTCTCTCCCTTGATCTTTCTTCTTTCTTTTCAATTTTTTCTCTCTCTCTTTCCCCCTCTCTGTCTGCAGAAGAAGGAGCGGGAGTGTATGCAGCTGCGTCTGGGGACGCTACGCAGTGAGCTGGAGAGACAGAGGAAAGCGCTGGGCCGGGAGACAGACCTGCGGCAGAAGGAGAGAGCACTGCTTCAAAAGAAAGGTAAATGGAATTTGGAGTTACACCTTAAGACACAATAGACAGCCATTTCCACAAGGCCACAATTTCAAATTGCATGGGACTAGGGGTCCATATGGGATTGTATTCCTAATACGTGCCTTACACATAGCGCATCCTAAACAGCACCCTATTCTCTATATAGCTCACATTACTTTTGGCCAAAAGTAGTTCAATACAAAGGAAATATGTGGCCATTTGGAACGCAACCCATAGACAGGTACACTTTGTGTCAGCCAACTGCTGTTCTTGGTGTGCTCTACTGTATTTTACGGCATATTCCACTCCAAACATTTACAGTACAGTAAAGTACACTACAGCACCTCACACACAGGAAACCTCTTTAACTGTTGAACGTCTGGAGGCTCTGAGTCACTCCTCCACGGTGACTGTTTTCCCTGGCCGTGTGACACTTTCAGACAGAGAAATGTCTTTGCCGGCCAGCCAAGTTGTCCTACCAGGACCGGTAAAGTAAATCGTTAGCCTTTTATGGTGTCATTCAGCCAATTATATGGGTTGAATAACTGCAGGTTGTATCATGTCTGGGATGGGTGGGTTTGTTTTATAGGCCAGTTTACTGCTGCATATCTGTTATGTCCACAGGGAAATAAAAACCTAGCACCACCATACCCTGATGGACACGCACAGACAGGTTCATGCACACAATCAGACACACATACATACAGTTGAAGTCGGAAGTTTACATACACTTGTAGTCATTGTTTGGAGTCATTAAAACTCTTTTTTTCAACCACTCCACAAACATTTTGTTAACAAACTATAGTTTTGGCAAGTCGGTTAGGACATCTACTTTGTGCATGAAACAAGTCATTTTTCCAACAATTGTTTACACACATATTATTTCACTTATAATTCACTGCATCACAATTCCAGTGGGTCAGAAGTTTACATACACTAAGTTGACTGTACCTTTAAATAGCTTGGAAAATTCCAGAAAAGGATGTAATGGCTTTAGAAGCTTCTGATAGGCTAATTGACATCATTTGAGTCAAGTATCTATATCCACAGTAAAACGAGTCCTATATCTGACCTAAGACAGGGAATTTTTACTGCGATTAAATGTCAGGAATTGTGAAAAACTGAGTTTAAATGTATTTGCCTAAGGTGTATGTAAACTTCCCGACTTCAACTGTACATACACTGTACACATGCAAATGTATCACTCTCTCCGTCTCACTCTGACTCCCTCTCTCCAGGTCCCTCCTTCTACCTCTTCTCTGAGCAGTCTGTTTTTGTATTTGTTTAACATGAGGGTATGGTAGGGTGGGTACTGAGAGGACTTGGGGGGACTAAGGCTCTGAGGGATCCAAGCTCTGTGTTTGGCCAAGGGGCTAGCTTAATTCTCCCTAAGATGACTTCTGTTAATGATTGGCTGGCCGTCTGCACTGCAGCACACCATCCCTGCACACACTGTGTTCTTAACCTCCAGGCTCACACACAGTAAGCCAACCAACATGCACGCACGCACGAACGCACAGACACAGACACTATAAGGAGGGGTCAGGGAAAGGTTCTCTTTGTGTCCCTGTCCTGATGAATGGCCCTTAATCCTCTGTCACCACTCAGACCACTGCTGGAGGGAAATCCTGGCCACAAATTTAGAATGTCCTTTGTGAAGACGACAGGTGCTTATTTAAACTAACAAGGAAAAGTACCTGGTAGTAGATAAGAGCAGGTTAGGTATGTATGGTTTCCATGGAAACACCGTCATTTGACTCACCTCAGTAAACTACTAGGACCAGAGAGCCTTGTCATTAGCTCCAGTCTCTGTCCCCCCCATGCTACCCACTAGGCTACATCATACTGAGCTTTTCTGAAACAGTGTCGGAATCACATCTGCACTCTGTTTCCAATCCTCAGTCCTTTCTGTGAAATTACTGTTTTTCTGACGATCCCCTTTACTGTCAACAAATGGGGGTAAAACTATGGCCACTATGACTGTGTGAAGATACAGCATATAGGAGAGCACCAGGGTAAGTTATCATCTGATGACAGGTTAACAGGCTATCCAATGGCCGTTGATTTGCTATGATGGTGGACTGCATGCATCCCTGTGTGTGTGTGTGTGTGTGTGTGTGTGTGTGTGTGTGTCAATGCGTGTGTAAGAGGCCTGAGCAGAGCTGTAATTCTTTGCAGAGACAAAGCCCAGAGAAAACGGAGCATTATTTTAACCTTAACCCCCACAGTCCTCTGCTTAATCATGCTGTCCCAATCATTTTTTTTAAACTCCTACTTCTCCTCTGTTTTTCAACATCTTTCTTTCGTCCTTTGGAATGAACAGGCTCAGAGGGGTCACAATTTCCTCTCACCTAATTTTCCCCTCTACCACCTTGAGCAGATGTTATAAATTAGGGCAGTAAAAAGTATTTATCGCGGTTATTAACAGTAGTTATTTTCACTCTCTGCCGCGGCACCGAGGCGACTGAAGGCCAATAAATGTCACTGGTGGAGTTAGTTACCCAGAGTTAAGTGTCAGGATTTATAAAGTGGCGAGAGATGTGGGGGTATCTATCACTTCAACACACTGGACTTAGCTCCGCGCTCTGGTCCCCACACTAAACCTATCAACATTATACCCACAGTCACCAGCTCCCTCAGCTGCACAGCGGCCATGTTGAGTTATGGAGGGCGAGAGAGGGCGACTGTGACTGACATTCTAACTAATGAGTGATAGAGTGGTATTACTGGACTGGAGGGGACCTATAAGAGCCAGTTGGAGCAACTTGAGAGACATCTCTTTCTCTTGTTATTTCTTTCTTCCTCTCTTTCAGCCTTTCTCTCTCTCTCTCTACACACACATTGTGTGTGTGTGAGAGACTTGAAGGGGTTTGATGACAACAAGGCCGGTCTGTTGGATCGCTTTGTGTTGAAAACGATCTGCGTTCCAGCCTTCTAATCCTCTCACTCTCTTTGTCTCTCTCTCTCTTTATTCTCCTGCACGGAGAGCGTGAGCAACCTCAAGATGTTCTCCAGGCCTTTCATCAGGACAAAGGAGAGGAGCGCAGGATGGAGAGAGTGTAGCAGGGCTGTAAAAAAGGAAAAGGAAAGGAGGGCTTATTGAAGGGCAGACATCCTGTCTTGTACCAACACGGGCCACTACTGTCACGTCCTCCATCGTTACACAGTAACACACCCTGTCCTTGTTTCATACTTTTATCCCCTTCTTCCTTTCCTTTGCTCTCTCTCCCTCCAACTCTCTCTTACTCTCTCCCTCTCTACTCTTTACTGAGATGGAAAGAGGTAGCTCTTTATAGTAGGGTGTGTGGGTGTTTTTCCACCCGTGACATAGAGGTAGTGAAGGTGGATATTATTATTTTGTCTCTGAAGGGCGAGCACAACAACATTGGAGAGTGGTGAAAGATTAACATCTCTAAAGCTGTGTGACGTAGCCGAACATAGCACCACAGGAAGGCCCTCGACACACACACGTTTTTCCACAGTCTCCATTTGTTTTAGTTTGGCAGCAGAGGCTTGATGCTTAGGAGACCGGAATGGAAGGGTGGAGGGGTAGTAGTGGCGGTTACATAAAAGCTAGGGCGGGTTAAGGGCCTATGCAGGTGAAGGGGGACTTTAGAAAGCTGTTTTTCAAGTCTTCGCTTAAACCATAAGGGCTGGCTAATCTGTTCCATTCCAGACAGTAATTCTTCTCATCATTCTTAATCTGATGAAGATTTGGCCCTGGCCCCCGAACCTCCCCTTCGCTGTTCCTCCATGTACCCCCCTCTATATCCTACCTGCCACCCCGCTTTGGTGTTTCTGTCTGGGCATAACTGCTTTGACTTGTAACATGCAGTGGAAGAGCGGGTCATTTGAACCAGCTGGGTTTGAAGTTGTGTGTATTGGAGCCACTCTATCTGTTCTGCAGCCAGCCTGTCAACAGGGGTGTACATGAGATGGTTGGGAGGGAGTTGGGGTTTGTATTGATGCTTCTCTTTATTTGACTAAATGTTTATTTACAAAAGTAAAACAAATCCTGCCATCATTCATGTGTAGCTGTTTTATGTGCTGTGTGTGGGGAGGAAATGTTTTTTTTTCCTGATCAAAGTAGCAGTGTGAAGTTACCAGTGTTTAATGGAGAAGGCAACAGACCAAGAATTTCTACCAGTATGTGTTACATGTGCAACCAGAGGAAAAAACTCTAGACCACCTTTACTCCATACACAGAGATGTGTACAAAGCTCTCCCTCACCCTCCATTTGGCAAATCTGACCACAATTCTATCCTCCTGATTCCTGCTTACAAGCAAAAGCTAAAGCAGGAAGTACCAGTGACTTGCTCAATACGGAAGTGGTCACATGACGCAGATGTTAAGCTACTGGACTGTTTTGCTAGCACAGACTGGAATATGTACCGGGATTCGTCCGATGGCATTGAGTATACCACCTCAGTCACAGGCTTCATCAATAAGTGCATTGATGACGTCGTCCCCACAGTGACCGTACGCACATATCCCAACCAGAAGCCATGGATTATAGGCAACATCTGCATCGAGCTAAAGGCTAGAGCCTTTAGCTCAGACGAACCATCAAACAAGCAAAGCGTCAATACAGGATTAAGATTGAATTCTACTACACTGGCTCTGACACTCGCCGGATGTGGTAGGGCTTGCAAACTATTACAAACTACAAATGGAAGCCCAGCCGCCAGCTGTCCAGTGAAACGAGCCGACCAGATGAGCTAAATGATTTCTACGTGCACTTCGAGGCAAGCAACACTGAAGCATGCATGCGAGCACCAGCTATTCCGGATGACTGTGTGATCATGCTTTCCGTAGCCAATGTGAGTAAGACCTTTAAACAGGTCAACATTCACAAGGCCGCAGGGCCAGACGGATTACCAGGATGTGTACTCCAAGCATGCGCTGACCAACTGTCAAGTGTCTTCACTGACATTTTCAACCTCTTCTTGCCCGAGTCTGTAATACCTAAACGTTTCAAGCAGGGTAACCTGCCTAAATGACTACCAACCCGTAGCACTCACGTCTATAGCCAAGAAATGCTATGAAAGGCTGGTCATGGCTCACATCAACACCATCATCCCAGAAACCCTAGACTCACTCCAATTTGCGTAATGCCCCAACAGATCCACAGATGGCACAATCTCTATTGCACTCCACACTGCCCTTTCCCACCTGGACAAAAGGAACACCTACGTGAGAATGCTATTCATTGACTACAGCTCAGCGTTCAACACCATAGTGCCCTCAAAGCTCATCACTAAGCTATGGACCTTGGGACTTAACACCTCCCTCTGCAACTGGATCCTATACTTCCTGATGGGCCGCCTCCCAGTAGTAAGCGTAGGCAACAACACATCAAAGAGATGATCGTGGACTACAGGAAAACGACGCCCACATTCTCATAGACGGGGCTGTGGTGGAGCAGGTTGAGAGCTTCAAGTTCCTTGGTGTCCACATCACCAACAAACTATCACGCCCAGACAGTTGTGAAGAGGGCACGACAACGCCGATTCGCCCTCAGGAGACTGAAAAGATTTGGCATGGGTCCTCAGATCCTTATTTTTTTACTTTAGTTTATTTGGTAAACATTTTCTTAACCAACAATGCAGTTAAGAAAAATAAGAGTTAAGGGCTTGTAAGTAAGCATTTTACAGTAAGGTATTTGGTATTCTGTTGTATTTGGCGGATGTGACATACACTTTTGATTTGAAGAATCACATCCAGACACTAGTGCAAGTTTACCAGAACAGAACACACCTGGTAATTTACCACCTAATTTTCTCTGTCTCTCTCTCTCTCTCTCTCTCCCTGTTGCTTTCATCTCTTTCGCTATCACTCGCTCGATCTCTCTCATATTCATCGCTCCCTTTCGTTCCCTCTTTCTCTCTATTCTCGTTTTCCTCTCTCTCCCTCTCTCTCATCCTCCCTTCTCACTCCCTAGAGGAAGTATTCTCCACCAAACACCGGAGTCTGGAGATGGAGAGGGAGTCGTTAACAGAGCAGCAGAAAGAATGCACTGCCAAAAGGTAAGTGTCAACCTGTAATTAAAGCATATCTTTTTACACACACACACACACACACACACTCCAGTTCGTTCACCACGCCATCTGCTAGAAATTACCCAAGCCCCACAGAATGGCGTGTTCTAATATGCTGTCAATGGTTCTAAATGCTGTGGGGAGATTACAGCCTGCTTACAGAGGGGATGTTGGCTCGGCACTTCCTATTTGTGTTTTTAGCCTGAGCGAGAGTAAGCAGATTGGTCAAAGACCAGTCTGATATGTTTGCCTTTGCCTGCAGGGGTGCACACAGTGTGTCGTCCCTGTATATACACAGTTTGATTGTCTGGCTACCTGGCAGTGATGGGACCAGAACAGGAGTAAAAGCACAATGCTACTGTATAAACACTAGCTGTCTGGGCAGCATGAAAAGATACCCAACAATGCATCATGTAAACAAGGAAATTTACTTTGACTCATGCATCTGCCTAACGTCCACCCCTGGAAAAATGTGAGGCAGGCAGGCAGGCAGGCAGGCAGGCAGGCAGGCAGGCAGGCAGGCAGGCAGGCAGGCAGCCAGGCAGCCAGGCAGGGACTCACGGAGGCAGGCAGGCAGGGACTCACGGAGGCAGGCAGGCAGGGACAGAGGCAGGCACGCACGCACGGAGGCACGCAGGGAGGCAGGCACAGCAGGTAGGCAGGCACAGCAGGCATCAGATGGCCAGTCTCAGCAGAGAGAGAGAGCAGCAGACTCAGAGAGTTTGCCTCTCAACGTCCCTCCGTTCTCCCTCTCCGCCACTGACACTGAACAAAAAAGGGGCATCGTCTTCTATCTGATGGCAACTCTAGTAGCACTGCATTATTTCTGCCTCATGCACAAATTCGTTGTTACTCCTATGACCAGAGAAAGTGAAATATTCCTCGATATTAAAAAAGCGCCAAGTCGCTGATAATAACAAAGCAAGCCTATCGATACATTTTCCTACTCATTTATTTCAGCTGCAGTGCTGGTTGTAGCACAAGTGGAAGTAGAGAGAACGCGCAAGTGTTGAATAAAAAGTGTTGACAGTCCTGAGTAAAAATGTAAACATGAACTCGCTCATAAAAACAGCAGCTCTTTGCTGTATTCATTGATAGTCTCTCTCTTGTCATGGTTTTAAAAGTTTTAACAACTTTGGTGTGCGCTCGATGAGGCTTTCTTTCACGCCTGCTACGTTAAGTTACTGCAGACATGGTAATCTGAGCCATCCGATTGGCCATCGGTAGGCCTATAGCTGCGCTTGATTTTTAGGGCTGTGCTTTGTACCGTATTTTACTATATACCGGTATTGATGCACGGACCTGTTTTGGGTTTTCACTTTACCTTCTATAACGGTATTTGAATGTTTGGTTTGTTAAATGTGATACACGCAGCGTAATATCTATTATAGTTTAGTCCGCTACTTGAGTCATCTCTTTCTCCATGCCGTTTTCTGTACACATAGCCCTGCCCCCTGTCACTCAAGGAGCGCATTTGTTCTTCCTTGACCACGAGACACTTGCGTTCAGTCTGCATGGTCAACGCAGCACATGCAACAATGTTGATGACAATGATGCTGTTTTCACTTTGCTATAAATCCACTAGCGTTCAATAATTACACTATTAGTTTGTGTTTCTTACATCTGAAAACCGCTAGTTTGTCTTTTCTTAAGAAGCTGGGCCTATATTGTGTTAGACGCTAATGCTAATTGCTAGCTAGATAGCTAGCTGATGTACTGAGTCAGGTCAAACATATCTGGCTATACAGCCTGATAATACTAGTGCTGGTGTAGACCTATATCAGCATGTTGTTTGTGCAACAGTATCTTCTAAATCAGAGAGGAGTAGGTGGAGCATGAATATGTTAGCTACATAAAGTAGCTAAGAGAAAACATTTTAATGCAGCCAAAGATGATTGTGTCTCATAGGAAACACTTATCAACACTTTTGCTCTTACTCTGTCACAATAACTCCTCCCTGGCATTTTCATTTGCTGTCAAGTCAAACAACACTGTATTTTAAGTGCCCACTATTATATTCTAAATATAGAATTACAATAATCATTCTATTTCCAGGCAGAGCAGGCAGGCAGGCAGGGACGCACGGAGGCAGGCAGGGACGTACGGAGGCAGGCAGGGACGTACGGAGGCAGGCAGGGACGTACGGAGGCAGGCAGGGACGCACGGGGGCAGGCAGGGAGGCACGGAGGCAGGCAGGGAGGCACGGAGGCAGGCAGGGAGGCACGGAAGCAGGCACAGCAGGATGGGGGGGAGTACATGTGAAAGATGATGAACACAGAAGAAAGGCCATTTCACATCCAATAATCATTTTCTCCCCAACACCTTTTCATTTGTCTGAAATCATGGCCCATTACCCACAAAACTGTACTCCCCCAGTGCTGGGACATACAGTACTGTACAGACTCACACTTATACAGTACTTTGCATGCACATTCTCTCTCTCACTCACACACTTCTGACTTCTCGGACTACTCTGAAGTCAGACTCCAGTAGCTGTCAAAAGGTGGACTTGAGAAAACAAACATGATTCCAGATGTTTCATCTTTCTCACCTAGGCAAGTCAGGTTTGTGAGTTTCCCTCCCTGCCAAATCTGGTAATGTGGAGGTGGGGAAGGGGGTAGTTTGGCAGTTATGATAATTGAGTTGCTCTTACAATTACTGTGGAAATGATTCAGAGCGGAGCCATTAGGTCTCTCTCATCCAGGCCTGGGCCAAGACAAACACAACCCTGCTATTTTCCTCTTCAACTCAGGCTCCCATCAAGCACCGCCACCCCTCATTACTAACGATCACCATAGCTACCCTCCATCCATCCATCCCTCACCCCACCTCCCTATCCCCCTACATACACCCTTTATTCCCTTTCTCTACAGCTGAGATGTCAGGTCTTTGGTTCTTTTTCCCTCACCTATTGTATGTATATATTAATGTACCGTACCTTCCCTCTGTCTTTCTCCCCGTCTCCTCTTCCTCACCTCCTCATCTATCCCTTCCACCCATTTTCCTTTCCTCCTTTCTATCCTCCTGCCTCTCTTTGTCCCTGTCTATTTGACCCAGTCTCTTGTCCTCTCCATCCCCAGTCCTCCCTCTGTTTTCTTCCTCCTCTGATAATGTCCTTTTTGTGTTGGTCAGGGGCAGTGAGTCATGAAGTGGCTGTGTGTGTGACTGTCTCTGTGTCTGTCTCCCCAGAGAGCTGTTCCTCAAGTCCAATGCTCAGCTCACCTTCCGCTGTCGTCAGCTCCTCTCTGAGCTGTCCTACATCTACCCCATCGACGTGGTCACCACGGCCGTGAGTAACCTCCTCCTGAGTAACGCACGCACAATTACATTTTCAGTCTGAAAATGTTCTGTGACAGAGCTGAATGGCTTAAATAATCAGTGGTCATTACAATTTCTAAGTACAGTGCCCTCTGCTCCCCTGAGCTTTTCCCTTCCCTCCACGCTACATTTTCTCTCTTGCTCTTTGAATATGGTATTTTGGGTTCTTGGATTCTCATCCTCATAAAACTCTTGTTTAATTTTCCTACAGGCTAATCAGTCCGATTATGTCATCTGTGGAGTGAAGCTGCCCAACTCAGAGGATTTCCAAGGTAACCTATCTATTTCACCAGGAAATGGAGGGGTTTGGAGTGACACAGAGACATGCATAACATAGGGCTCATTTGTTTCCTTTTATTGAAGGTTCAAACTTCTGACCCTGTAGTAGGGACACTACTTTTTGTGACCCAAATGGCACCCTATTCCCTATAGCGCACTACAACAGTACAAAATATCTGCTCTAAGGTTCAGAGACAAGTGTTTCAGAAGTAGCAGCTGGTGGAGGCAGCTGTGTGTGTATGAGCTAGATCAGTGGTCAAGATCACTTTCTGAGTCAAAATGCAAGCCGAGATCTAACGCTCAGATTTTTGGGGAACATGCCTTAAAAAATGTAAGCATATGCAACATTAACCTATTAAAAACAGTACTGTAGCAATGGGGTTTGTTCAGTAGACTAGAGGCCCAATACATTATCACTGCATATTGACTTTGCTTTAATTACATTTTAATAATTTCCTCATTATTTTTTTACTGGGCTGATGGTGCTTGCATCAGATGGCCAGTCTCAGCAGAGAGAGAGAGCAGCAGACTCAGAGAGTTTGCCTCTCAACGTCCCTCCGTTCTCCCTTTCCGCCACTGACACTGAACAAAAAAGGGGCATCGTCTTCTATCTGATGGCAACTCTAGTAGCACTGCATTATTTCTGCCTCATGCACAAATTCGTTGTTACTCCTATGACCAGAGAAAGTGAAATATTCCTCGATATTAAAAAAGAGCCAAGTCGCTGATAATAACAAAGCAAGCCTATCAATACATTTTCCTACTCATTTATTTCAGCTGCAGTGCTGGTTGTAGCACAAGTGGAAGTAGAGAGAACGCGCAAGTGTTGAATAAAAAGTGTTGACAGTCCTGAGTAAAAATGTAAACATGAACTCGCTCATAAAAACAGCAGCTCTTTGCTGTATTCATTGATAGTCTCTCTCTAGTCATGGTTTTAAAAGTTTTAACAACTTTGGTGTGCGCTCGATGAGGCTTTCTTTCACGCCTGCTACATTAGGTTACTGCAGACATGGTAATCTGAGCCATCCGATTGGCCATCGGTAGGCCTATAGCTGCGCTTGATTTTTAGGGCTGTGCTTTGTACCGTATTTTACTATATACCGGTATTGATGCACGGACCTGTTTTGGGTTTTCACTTTACCTTCTATAACTGTATTTAAATGTTTGGTTTGTTAAATGTGATACACGCAGCGTAATATCTATTTTTATAGTTTAGTCCGCTACTTGAGTCTTCTCTTTCTCCATGCCGTTTTCTGATTCCAACAGTTCACCCAAGTTTTTTGCTCTAAATCTCAAGTAAAATCACAATTGGAACCTTTGTTAAAAAAATAAGGCCTAGATTCTTTTGCCCGTATCGTGCAGCCCTACGTGGCAGAGTGGAAATGATCTCAAATGAGTACAGGAAATGCAGACATTTCTACAGAATGTAGAAAGACCCATTGAAATCACTTAGAATGTATTTGTTGCCACCCTAGTGTCATGCACTACTCATAACGCAAATTTACAACTTTTATTATTCAATAACATAAAATACAGTCAAATACCTTGCAAAATGTGTAAAATACTGTGATATGATATTTTTCCAATATCGCCCAGCCCTACTTGATTTGCTCTCGGGCCTGCTGGGAGAGTATCTTGGCAGCGGAGTTTGTACCTTCAGACATGTGAAATGGTTCAAAATGGGAACACTTTGCCTATCCATCGCGCAGGGCAGCTGAATCGGGTGTACCTGTGCCAACAGCGCGAGACAAATAATAAAATAAAATATCGTTGAGTTTTTTACAGAAGTATTTAGAGATTGCGATCGACCGGTTGGTGACCACTGGGCTAGATGAAATACCCTGATAGAAAGTCCAAGTACTAACACTGGAAAGGTTTCAACATACTCCTTGGAAGCAACCTTTTGTCAATGGAAGCTAACAAAGTGCTCCCCATCATCCAAGAATGTGGAAATTGCTTCCTGTCTATTTGACTTGTGATTTCTGCTGCAAAGATATTCTATAAGGACCAGAGAGTGAATGGGGTTTTCTCATTTGGGGAAAAAGTCTGTCCTCCGTCCTCTATCCTCTGAGACCCGGAAATCGATACATTCTTGAAGGGTGTCAGTTAGTTAGTAGGCGAACGGAAGAAGCTCCCCTCCTCGAACGCCTCCTTTTGGCACGGAAGCACAAGTTTATCCTACTGCGGAAGTGTTTTGAAATCTGCCTTTGTATCAGCTTTTGTTTTGTCAGAGGAGAAAAACATTTACACGTTTAAAAACAATATGCTACTTATTGTCTTAGTTATAAAATGTCTTGCACAACTTACTCAGTATTTTTTTCATCACTTTACTCATTTATTTTGGGATCTACCCCTATAAATGTCTTTTGCCTAATGACACACGAGTGGAGAAGGACCGTCTCATTTCAAACAAGCACATTTCCATCCACTTTCACTCTCCTCGATTTAACTTTTATATTTTTCAAAAGGAGTCGAGAGGATGAACTAGAGAGGACGCTGTAGCAAATCTAATTGATAAAAGGCCAAGGAGTGAGTGGTGAGACCCATGGGTAACTGGGAGGTAGTGTGTAGAGATGAGACTCAAATGGACTTCCTCCTGTTTCAGTCACAGTTTCTCTCTTTACACACCCCTCTGCTGGACTGTTAGTTCATATCTCCATTTCTTATTTATCCAGCATAGTATTATCTGCAAAATATGTTGGAAATCTGCCTCATTTACTGTGGACAGCAGATGAGGATTGTGTGTGTGCGCGTCTTTACACGGCAGAGGTCTGGATGATGATGATTCAAGAGTGGCTTACATTTCCTCCATGTCTCACCTATGTGTGTTGTGGAAAGTCAGATTTGGCTTTCTCAGCCAGCGAAGCAGGTTTTGTCCCCTGTGGGAGCCAGGTTTAGCGTGTGTGGCTTCTCTACCACCCCTCTGTTGCTATCCCTGCTCATCCTTGGTTGCAGCAGCCTCCTCCCTCCCCCCTAGCCACATATGCGCCATCCTGATCTCGCGAGCTTACATTCTGTAGTGAAAGAGAATGTAAGCTCGCAAGATCAGGATGGTTCATACGTGGCAATCTACCACCACTCCAACCGCAAAACCCAGGGTGAGGTGTGAGCATGCACCCCCTCCATCCTCGTCCTGACGTGACGCCTCATCGTTTGTGTCTGCAGCGTTGAGTGGCTTCCCATCCCCTGTGGAGGTGTGCGGCTGCTTCGCCCTTCGGGGGTGGTGGAAATCTAGTGAGTTAACCACGTAGCATGTGGTGTGAGAGTGTACTAGGAGACTGAGAGGGCTACAAGGGGCGTCCTAACACACTCCCAAACCCCTTCCAACCTGTCTTGGCCTCCCTTCCCTCTTATGTGGATGTGAAGCATGTGATGTGGCTGTGTTGTAGAACAGAGAGTGGGATGGACAGAGGCCTACAGGAGGTGAGAAAGAGGGACTGCCTGGCCACACATCCTGTCTAACCACCTTAACCATAACAGCTATACAGCACCCCACTTCCCTGACCCTACCCCATCATGGAGGCCTGACCTTTGACCCTCTGATTTCTATGTGGCCCTCCCTGGTAGGAGGGATTGCCCAGTGTTAAGCCAACCATGTCACGAACTGTGTAGTTGTTGGGTGACATACAGGGGACGGCTGTGGTAGGTTAGTGACCCACCGGGGTTAGGGCTGCACAGCCTAATCCAACCAGCCCTGCCTTTGGAGACTGAGGGGAGAGGGTAGAAGGGTGATGCTGGAGGAGACAGGGAACAGGAAATGGGAGAGTGGAGATGGGAGAGGCTGGATAAGGTGACGGTAGAGAAGAGAGGGTGTAGGTTAGAGGAGACAGGGGAGAGGCTGGAGGAGATACAGTGGGGAAAAAAAGTATTTAGTCAGCCACCAATTGTGCAAGTTCTCTCACTTAAAAAGATGAGAGAGGCCTGTAATTTTCATCATAGGTACACTTCAACTATGACAGACAAAATGAGGAAAAAAAATCCAGAAAATCACATTGTAGGATTTTTTATGAATTTATTTGCAAATTATGGTGGAAAATAAGTATTTGGTCAATAACAAAAGTTTATCTCAATACTTTGTTATATACCCTTTGTTGGCAATGACAGAGGTCAAACGTTTTCTGTAAGTCTTCACAAGGTTTTCACACACTGTTGCTGGTATTTTGGCCCATTCCTCCATGCAGAGCTCCTCTAGAGCAGTGATGTTTTGGGGCTGTCGCTGGGCAACACGGACTTTCAAAGATTTTCTATGGGGTTGAGATCTGGAGACTGGCTAGGCCACTCCAGGACCTTGAAATGCTTCTACGAAGCCACTCCTTCAAGGTTCGGGCGGTGTGTTTGGGATCATTGTCATGCTGAAAGACCCAGCCACGCTTTCATCTTCAATGCCCTTGCTGATGGAAGGAGGGTTTCACTCAAAATCTCACGATACATGGCCCCATTCATTCTTTCCTTTACACGGATCAGTCAGCCCTGGTCCCTTTGCAGAAAAACAGCCCCAAAGCATGATGTTTCCACCCCATGCTTCACAGTAGGTATGGTGTTCTTTGGATGCAACTCAGCATTCTTTGTCCTCCAAACACGACGAGTTGAGTTTTTACCAAAAAGTTCTATTTTGGTTTCATCTGACATTCTCCCAATCCTCATCTGGATCATCCAAATGCTCTCTAGCAAACTTTAGACGGGCCTGAACATGTACTGGCTTAAGCAGGGGGACACGCCTGGCACTGCAGGATTTGAGTCCCTGGCGGCGTAGTGTGTTACTTATGGTAGGCTTTGTTACTTTGGTCCCAGCTCTCTGCAGGTCATTCACTAGGTCCCCGTGTGGTTCTGGGATTTTTGCTCACCGTTCTTGTGATCATTTTGACTCACGGGTGAGATCTTATGTGGAGCCCCAGATCGAGGAAGATTATCAGTGGTCTTGTATGTCTTCCATTTCCTAATAATTGCTCCCACAGTTGATTTCTTCAAACCAAGCTGCTTACCTATTGCAGATTCAGTCTTCCCAACCTGGTGCAGGTCTACAATTTTGTTTCTGGTGTCCTTTGACAGCTCTTTGGTCTTGGCCATAGTGGAGTTTGGAGTGTGACTGTTTGAGGTTGTGGACAGGTGTCTTTTATACTGATAACAAGTTCAAACAGGTGCCATTAATACAGGTAATGAGTGGAGGACAGAGGAGCCTCTTAAAGAAGAAGTTACAGGTCTGTGAGAGCCAGAAATCTTGCTTGTTTGTATGTGACCAAATACTTATTTTCCACCATAATTCCACCATAATGCAAATAAATTCATTAAAAATCCTACAATGTGATTTTCTGGATTTCTTTTCCTCATTTTGTCTGTCATAGTTGAAGTGTACCTATGATGAAAATTACAGGCCTCTATCATCTTTTTAAGTGAGAGAACTTGCACAATTGGTGGCTGACTAAATACTTTTTTTCCCCACTGTATGAGAGGGGAGAGGAGAGATGCTGCTAAGGAGAAGGCAGTCATAGGCTGGAAACAAGTGCCCCCCCAGTTCTTTCTCTCTCTCTGAGGTGACTAAGTCTTCCCTGTCATCTGAGGCTACCTAGCTGTGGTTCTTCAGTTGCCCCAGTACATGTCAGTTAAACTTATGTTTCCTTTATCTGACATTCATGTTGGATAGAACTAGTTTTATGTGAAAATATTGGCAGTCTAAAAGATAGTCAGCTCCATGGCCTCGGCGCTGGTGTCAGAGGTGCTGCAGACACAATAATGATATAATACAGGGTCTTGTAGATATGCACCAACACACCATATTTAAGCCCTACGAGTCTGCGATTCATGAAGGCCGCAGTCTGTTATTCCAAACATTTAAGACAAAAGCACTATGATTTGTGAATTTGGAAAGCATCAGCTTTTTGCCTGGAGCAATGTCCTGCTGCTCTGCTGTTCTGAACTTGAAACAACTTAATGTGGTGTCAAAGAAAGCAACTCCTTTACTTCGCCAAGGCGGTGGGCCTGTTTTCTAGTCAGAAATGTTGATGAAACATCAAATTTTCCCCTAAAATATAATTGATCAACGAGGGGCTAGTTTTATATGACGCTTTTGCTTTTCATGTAAATTTCTGAAGTATATGTGGTATTTTGAAGTAAATTAGGTACAGTATTCTACAGCAGTTGAAGTTTTCATGTGTGTTGCGTCACCAAAAACACACTTTGTGTCATTTTCAAAACACTTGCCCGCATAAATGACTGCTTTTCATCTGTGTGATTACTTAAACTTTTCCAGTTTGTGATGCCTTTATTTTTTGTTTGCATTCTGAGGATAGAAACTTTCATTTCAATATAATGAATTTATATGAAACGTATATATAAAATGCATTAGTATTGCAATCACAGCATTCCTGACCTCTTGCTTTGAAGTGAAGCTTTGAAGAAAAGATGAAACACTGTCATGTCCTGGCCATAGATAGCCCTCTGGGCTCTTTATGGTGGTTTTGGACAGGACGTGACGTGATGTTGGATTTCTATGTGTTGTTGTGTGTATGGTTCCCAATTAGAGGCAGCCGAGTGTCGTTGCTTCTAATTGGGGATCATACTTAAGTTGTTCCTTTTCCACCTGTGTTTGTTTCTTGTTAGTGCGTGTGAGCACTACGTTTGGTCTGATCTGTTGTTTCTTTTGTTGGTTTGACGGTTCACTTTGATAAAAAATATGTGGAACTCTATGCACGCTGCACCTTGGTCCATTTCTAACGACGATCGTGACAGAATAACCCACCACCAAAGGACCAAGCAGCGTGCCCAGGTTTGGAAGGAGAGTTGGACCTGGGAAGAAGTCATGGGTGGATGCGAGACCCTTCCTTGGCGGGAGTCGTCGAGGAGAAATGAGGGACAGTGACGATGCCGGGGTCCGAGGCCACAAGGAGCCCAAGGGCAACCCCAAGATTTTTTTTTTTTGGGGGGGGCACATGGGGCTGTCGGCCGAGGAGAGAGCCAGAGCCTGAATGGGAGACATATGAGGAGTTTAAGGAAGGTTATCGGAGAGAGGTGTTGGCGAGGAATGAGCTGCAGCGCAGGCGCCTAGAGGAACATCTGTCCAGCCCGGTACGTCCTGTGCCAGCTCCCCGCACTCGCCCTGAAGAGCGTGTCATCAGTCCGGTGAAACCTGTGCCGGCTCCACGCACCAGGCTTCCAGTGCGCCTTCCCAGCCAGGTACGTCCTGTGCCAGCTCTACGCACTTGCCATGAAGAGCATGTCATCAGTCCGATGAAACCTGTGCCGGTTCCACGCACCAGGCCTCCATTGCGCCTTCCCAGCCCGGTGCCAGGGCCGGAGCCCTCATCTGCGCCGGTGCCCAGTCCAGGCATGGCGTTCAGTCCAGCCGCTAGGCCGAAGCTTTCCTCTGCGGGGGTGTACTGTCACGTCCTGGCCATAGCCAGGTACGTCCTGTGCCAGCTCTCCGAACTTGCCATGAAGAGCATGTCATCAGTCCGGTGAAACCTTGGTCAGGACGTGACTAGGGGGATTATTGTTTCTATATGTTGGATTTCTATGTTTGGGTTTGTATGGTTCCCAATTATAGGCAGCTGAGTGTCGTTGTCTCTAATTGGGGATCATACTTAAGATGTTCCTTTTCCACCTGTGTTTGTGGGTGTTTGTTTCTTGTTAGTGCGTGCGAGCCCTACGTTTGGTCCAATCTGTTGTTTCTTTTGTTGCCTTGACGTTTCACTTTGATAAAAAATATGTGGAACTCTATGCACGCTGCGCCTTGGTCCATTTCTAACGATGATCGTGACACACTGAGACTGTTTAGATGGTTGTTGCCATTTTGACCAGCTTCCTGTTTCTAGTTAAAGGATTATAGTGTGTTGGATTATAAACCATTAAAACACAGCCATTGCAGTGATTAACAGGCATGGTGTTTCAAATCAGATCCAATTAAACAGTTTTTCATTCAAACCCTCTGCTACCATTTCACAGTAAACCTTTCAAACAGAAATTCGATGACCTCCTCTGTTTTTTTCTCCCTACAGCGAAGGATGATGGGAGCGTGGCGGTTGCCCTGGGTTACACGGCCCACCTGGTGCTGATGATCAGCTGCTTCCTGCAGATCCCTCTTAGGTATCCTGTCATCCACAAGGGTTCCCGCTCCTCCATCAAGGACACCATCACAGACAAGCTCAGCGAGAAGGAGCGAGAGTAAGCAACCTACAACGCCTTCAATGTTTTGTTATTTGTGTTGAACATTTGAATTATTGAGTATTCAAAGTGCATTTTCCATTCATTAACAGTTCCACACATATGCTGTTACACATTTCTTTTTATTATATAGTTGACAAAAGTGACAAACTAGCAGTATGGAGGGTATTGAGGTCATAAGAAAGTGCCAACGGCAGAAAGGGGCCAAATGAGGACAGTAGCTAATCCAACTGTAGCCAGTTGATGGATGCCAAGGATTCCTAGTACCCAACAATTTTGCGGTTGAGTAGAGATAAACTCTATAAACGACTGGAGAGCTCATTGTGATCAACAAGGGGCGTATGTACTGTAGGTGCTAAATGAGGACAGCATGTACTCTCCTCTCCATATGTATTTGGAGAGTGAACGTAAATATTTATATTTGAGATAGAATGTTTCATATTAGGCAACAGTACAGAATGTCAGCTCTTATTTTAGGGTATTTTCATACATATCTGTTTTACCATTTAGAAATGATAGAACTTTATGTATTCACTTATACTGTATTAAAGTAGTCAAAAGTTTACTACCTAATTTACTACATGCTAACCTCCCCTGTTATTGGTAATGGTGAGAGGTTAGCCTGTTTTGTTGAAGTCTCTAACCTCACTCAATATTATTCATTAATCATTTGTGATTTTTCTTAATCATGGCATTATCATGATTCATTTTGAAGTGTTCATAACATCTTATCTACTCACTTAGAAATAAAATGACTCCAGTCATCATTCAGTTACTATTGGGCAAAATACCCCAAAACAAACTACAAATGCATCCAACAAGTTTGTAGAGTCACAAGCTTGATGTAATCATTCCATGCAAGTAGTAAACTTTTGACTACTTTGGACAGCTAAGCGGTATGTTATGCTGCATGTCAAACTGTGTCAGGTTCACTCACAGGTCTTTTTTCACAATCCTCTTTACCATGCAACACTGCTTTGAACGTTCCTTTGTCATTTCATATAAAAACCCAGACAGTAGACAGTACTATTTTTCATAATGTTGAAGCACATTGTTGAAGATTCCTGTTTTGCTCACCTTGGACTGTGCCTTTATCTGTGTACCCTAGGGGGCTAAGCTAGGCACTTTTCTACCCACACTGTATTTAGACAGATTTACCTGAATGGAGAGAGGTATTTAAGATGTACAGATATGTTGGATAATATTGTTTCCATGGACACAAGGAAAGGATAACACTCTTGGGGCCTTGCCTCTGGGCTGTACCAGCCTGCTTGTTTAAATCCTGTTTAAATTGTACCGGGCACCACAATTACAGTAAGGACACTGTATTGAAATTATTATTTGTATCTGTTTGGATCTGGTAACTATGCATCAAGCTTCCAACAAAACTCCTGTTGCCTTGTGATAATTGCATGTTTGGGAATGCACACATATGCTATCAGGTATGCAACCATACATTCCTGTATATTCCTGTACATTCGGTGCACAGTCAGGCAAGACCCACCTCGACCAGGAAAAAAAAAGAATGGTTATCAAAATTTATAATACATCGGATTTTTAAAAAAAAAAAAAGAAAAAAAATCTTTGAAAATAGGTATTATCAGACACTGTACTGTTGGGTATAGTATACATGTGGACACATTTGATCCCTTTGGCGCTAGATTGATTAATTATAAATGTAAGTAAAGTGCCAACCGCCAAGAAATGAAAAAGCAACACAAAGTCTGTATTGCATCTTGCCACGCTACATGCAGTCGTAACATGTCATCTCCAGTTCTGCACAGCTTGCTCAAATTAAACTGTTATTCTTTGCTTGTAGCAGATGGAGATCACCAGCATTCGGTAGAAATACAATATGATGTGTCATGTTCCCCTTACAAGGCTGTTTAGGTATAGGTGCTTATTTGCCCCCCTCTTGTCTACACCAACACAGGCCTACTGTAAAGGAGCAGCTGTGAGTCCCATGTCAGTGGTGGCTAATGGCCAGAGTGGGACAGGAAGAGAGTGGCAGTGTGTTTTCTGCTCTGTGCTGTGCTGTTTAGGTGGTTGAGGGGATAGCAGGCAGACTGTTCTTTGAAAAGCTAATGCATACAGTGTCATTTTGCCCAATTAATTAATAAGAGAGAGAGAAGGGCAATACCAAACCCCTTCATTAACTCATAGTAACTAACAGGTCCCTAGACAGGCAGAACACCCCTTGGACCCCAATAAGTCCCCCAGTAACCCCTAACCAATGCCTCATCTAACTATTTTGACTATTCTGGACTTGAACTGAATAACCATGTAAGGATGAGATGTTCCCAGTGTGTGTATCTCTGTTTTTCTCTCATACTCTCTCACATACACTTATGGATGCTGCTCATCATTGTTTTAGTCAGACACAGGGGAAGGCATGTGAATAAATACATGCATTCCTCCACACACACATCCATATGTCACATATTCAAACCCTTAAACGAAAACACGCACATGGTGAGAGTGTGAGGCGTTATCAGAGACAACTACAGCCAGCATCGGCCCATTTCTTCTTCTCCTCTGAGTGTCATCATGGCAGCTGGAGGGGCTCACAGGGGGTCTCCACCACCCGTCACTCCTCCCAGCTACTCTTCCAGCGCCAGCCACCTCATGGAAACCGACTCCTCCCTCCCGGACATGTTAAACACCTTCTTTGCCCGCTTTGAAGAAAACAACCGAGCAGCCGACGCGGACCCCCGTTGCTCACCAAGTTTGCTGTGCTCTCATTCTCCGGGGCCGACGTGAGTAAAACATTTAAGCGTGTTAACCCTCGCAAGGCTGCCGGCCCAGACTGCATCCCAAGCCGCATCCTCAGAAATGTGTTTGCAGACATATTCAATCTCTCCATATCCCAGTCTGTTGTCTCCACTTGCTTCAAGATGTCCACCATTGTTCCTGTACCGAAGAAAGTGAAGGTACTAAATTACTATCACGCCGTAGCACTCACTTCTGTCCTCATGAATAGCTTTGAGAGGCTAGTTAAGGACCATATCACCTCCAACTTACCCAACAACCTATAACCACTACAATTCACATATCGCCCCAACAGATCCACGGACGACGCAACGCCATTGCATTGCACACTGCCCTATCCCAACTGGACAAGATGAATACCTATATGAGAATGCTGTTCTTTGACTACAGCTCAGCCTTCAACACCATAGTTCCCCTCCAAGCTCATCATTAAGCTCAGGCCCTGAATCTGAACCTCTCGCTCTGCAACTGGGTCCTGGACTTCCTGACGGGTTGACCCCAAGTGGTGAAGGTAGGCAACAACCCATTCGCCTCGCTGATTCTCAACAAGGGGGCCCCACAAGGGTGCGCGCTCAGCCCCCTCCTGTGTTTCCTGTTCATCCATGACTGCATGGCCACGCACCTATCCAACTCAGTCATTCAAGTTTGCTGATGATACAACAGTGGTAGCCCTGATTACCAACAATGACGAGACCGCCTACAGGGAGGAGTTGAGTGGTGCGAGGAAATTAACCTTTCCCTCAACGTCAACAAAATGAAGGAGCTGATTGTGGACTACAGGAGACCATAGAGAGAGCACGTCCACATCGACAGGGTCAAAAACTTCAAGTTCCTCGGCATGCACATCACTGAAGACCTGAAATGTTCCCTTCATACAGATTGTGTGATGAAGAAGGCGCAACAGCGCCTCTTCAAACTCAGGAGGCTGAAGAAACTACTCTTGGCCCTTAAGACCCTTCATGAACTTCTACAGATGCACCGTTGAGAGCATCCTGTCAGGCTGTATCACCGCCTGGTATGGCAATTGCTCCATCTGCAACCGTAGGGCTCTCCAGAGGGTTGTGCGGTCAGTCCAACGCACTATCAGGGTCACACTGCCTGCACCCGGTGTCACAGGAAGGCCAAGAAAATCATTAAGGACCTCAGCCACCCAAGCCATGGCCTGTTCACCCCGTTACCAGGCGGAGACAGTACAGGTGCATCAAAGCTGGGACCAAGAGACTGAGAAACAGCTTCTATCTCCAGGCCATCAGACTGTTAAACAGTCACCACTAGCTGGCCTCCGCCCACTACCCTGCCCTGAACCTTAGTCACTGTTAGTAGCCGGCTACCACCGGTACTCTGCCCTGCACTTCAGAGACTGAGGCCCTATGTACATAGTCATTTAACACTAGTCACTTTAATAATGTTTACACTGTTTTACCCACTTTATATGTATATACTGTATTCTAGTAATGGCTCATTGTATATACCTTCTGCTGTACAAACCTTTTCTAGTCAACTACTGTCCATACTGTATACACCACTATATTACATGACCAAAAGTATGTGGACACCTGCTCGCAGAACATCTCATTCCAAAATCATGGGCATTAATATGGAGTTGGTCCCACTTTGCTGCTATAACAGCCTCCACTCTTCTGGGAAGGCTTTCCACTAGATGTTGGAACATTGCTGTGGGGACTTGCTTCCATTCAACCACAAGTCGGGCACTGATGTTGGGCGATTAGGCCTGGCTCTCAGTCAGCGTTCCAATTCATTCCAAAGGTGCTCAATTCATCCACCACTCACTATGCATCTCTGGTCACCAGTTGGCACTTGTATCGTGGGGTGGTGTGGGGCGTTCTTCTGTCTGTGTACTACTTTCTCTGAGTTGTGTGTTCCAGATGCCAGTGACGTCTCGGGCAAAGCTTGGTCTCTGCTAGATGGAGCTGAGTGCCCCCACTGTGGAGCTGTTGTTTGACTGTGACTGATTCCTCTGTGGAGGCCAAACATGTGGTGTGTGGTGGCTCTTACATCGTACCCTGCCAGTCTAGTTAAAAATGTGAAATGTGAAAATTCCTAATTTTCATATTCCCAAGGAGCAACTTACTTTTTTTTTAACACCACCTACAGTTCATCACATAGTCGAGGAAGACAAAACTTTCCTATCCCTCGCGTAATAGGTTTTTGGCTTTTTTTGTGCTTGTTAATTGGAGCCTAACAACCATTTAGGTTCTCTTGACTGTGCCAGCCATATAGAAATGTTTGACCTGTAGAGCGAGGGCATTACTGTTATATTCCACTCCAGACCTGCCGTCTCAGATAATGACCGCCTTGGCTTTTATGTAGGTTGCCATTTTGCCACAGTAAGAGCAGGCAGACCGATGTACAGCTGAACTAGAGTTCCCTCTACACCTGGGTAGAGAAGTCTCAGTCAGTGTGGAGTGAATGAATGGGGCCGCTTGGGGATTGGAGGGTGTATTTATGGAAAAGTTGGTAAATAGCGATGACTCCACTTGGCTTGTTTGTTGGCAGTAATCCTACCTTGAACGCACCATTATTTGGAATCTCGGAAGCTTTCACTCCTCTAAAAACATTCTCAGAATGCAATGAGCTCTAACGATACGTTGCTCCCACATTTTACAGAGCAGCAGCAGAGAGAACTCCATAGTTCCAGTGTGTCTGATTGAATGGGGGTGAATAGGGGAGATGCAATCCAGATGTCACCGGTATGATTGAGACCAGAGCCCGGCCGTTAAAAACCCAAGCGCTGCTTCGTACATACTTGTTACTAGGAATATTAAGGGGCAACCCATTTTTTTGCCTAATTTTCTTCATGAAATTGAAGGCTGAAGAAAATAACAGCCTAAGTAGGGATTGACACATCAATGCGTGGCTCTAGTGTAGTGTGGCTGAGGGATGGGGTGGAAGTGCTCTATGTGACTGCCAGTGAATGGAGGGAAGGAGGCATATGAGAGGGCCTTGGTTCTGCTAGACCTGCAAACTCAAAGGAAGGAGGTTATTGTTATGCGGCTTCAGTGTTTTCACGTCCCTTAACATGGACCATGTGGGACCAGGGGAAGGGCCGTCTCACCCCCCTCTTACTTAGGATCCATCCATTCCCTGCTGCTTTGAGAAATTGTATTTATCACATGCGCCGAATACAACTCTTGTAGACTTTACAGTGAAATACTTGCTTACGAACCTTTCCCAACGATGCAAAGTATTATACATTTTTTTAAAGTAACTAACACGAGGAATAAAATAAAATGCACAAGAATGGAGATACAGTTGAAGTCGGAAGTTTACATACACTTAGGTTGGAGTCATAAAAATACATTTTTCAACCACTCTCCAAATTTCTTGTTAACAAACTATAGTTTTGGCAAGTCGGTTAGGACATCTACTTTGTGCATGACACAAGTAATTTTTCCAACAATTGTTTACAGACAGATTATTTCACTCATAATTCACTTTATCACAATTCCAGTGGGTCAGAAGTTTACATACTCTATGTTGACTGTGCCTTTAAACAGCTTGGAAAATTTCAGAAAATGATGTCATGGCTTTAGAAGCTTCTGATAGGCTAATTGACATCATTTGAGTCAATTGGAGGTGTACCTGTGTATGTATTTCAAGGCCTACCTTCAAACTCAGTGCCTCTTTGATTGAAAATCTAAAGTAATCAGCCAAGACCTCAGAAACTAAATTGTAGACTTCCACAAGTCTGGTTCATCCTTGGGAGCAATTTCCAAATGCCTGAAGGTACCACATTCATCTGTATAAACACCATGGGGCCACGCAGACGTCATACCGCTCAGGAAGGACACGCGCTCTGTCTCCTAGAGATTAACGTACTTTGGTGCAAAAAGTGCAAATCAATCCCAGAACAACAGCAAAGGACCTTGTGAAGATGCTGGTGGAAACAGGTACAAAAGTATCTATATCCACAGTAAAACGAGTCCTATATCGACATAACCTGAGCAAGGAAGAAGCCACTGCTCCAAAACCGGCATAACAAAGCTAGACTACGGTTTGCGACTGCACATGGGGACACGGATCGTACTTTTTGGAGAAATGTCCTCTGGTCTGATGAAACAAAAATAGAACCGTTTGGCCATAATGACCATCGTTATGTTTGGAGGAAAAAGGGGGAGTCTTGCAAGCCGAAGAACACCATTCTAGCCGTGAAGCACTGGGGTGGCAGCATGTTGTGGGGGTGCTTTGCTGCAGGAGGGACTGGTGCACTTCACAAAATAGATGGCATCATGAGGATGGAAAATTATGTGAATATATTTAAGCAACGTTTCAAGACATCAGTCAGGAAGTTAAAGCTTGGTCGCAAATGGGTCTTCCAAATGAACAATGACCCCAAGCATACTTCCAAAGTTGTGGCAAAATGGCTTAAGGACAACAAAGTCAAGGTATTGGAGTGGCCATCACAAAGCCCTGACCAAAATCCTATAGAAGATTTGTGGGCAGAACTGATAAAGCGTATGCGAGCAAGGAGGCCTACAAACCTGACTCAGTTCCACCAGCTGTGTCAGGAGGAATGGACCAAAATTCACCCAACTTATTGTGGGATGTTTGTGGAAGGCTACCCAAAACGTTTGACCCAAGTTAAACAATTTAAAGTCAGTGCTACCAAATACTAATTGAGTGCATGTAAACTTCTGACCCACTGGGAATATGATGAAAGAAATAAAAGCTGAAATAAATCATTCTCTCTACTATTATTCTGACATTTCACATTCTTAAAATAAAGTGGTGATCCTAACTGACCTAAGACAGGGAATTTTCTACTAGGATTAAATGTCCAGAATTGTGAAAAACTGAGTTTAAATGTATTTGGCTAAGGTGTATGTAAACATCTGACTTCAACTGTATATACAGGGAGTACCAGTACCAGATCAATGTGTAGAGGTATTTGAGGTAGATACTGTACGTGAAGGCAGGGTAAAGTGACTAGGCATCCAAATAGATGATGATGATGATAATAAGAGTAAAATGAAGAACAGAGTTGCAGCAGAAAATGATGTTTGTGTGTGTGTGCCTATTTAGTGTATTTGTATGTATGAGGTTTTGTGTGGGAGTGACAGTGTAGTGTGTGTCAGTGTGTGTATATAAAGTCTAGTGAGTGCGTAGGGTCCGTGCACAACAGAGTTAGTGCAGATTGTTTGGGTACCATTAATTGACTATTTAGCAGTCTTGTGGAGCCTGTTGGTCTGACTTTAATAATAAATAAAAAAATATATAAATAAGACGTTAATATTAAGCATCTGCCTTTGGTGCTGAGTGATTAGTGCTTTTTGAGGTCGGTTCGGTTTCAGTTTGATTAAAAATAATAATAATCACGGATTTCGACAATAAATAAAACACAACATTAAATGCGCTATGCGTTATGTGGGTCGAATTATGTAACACAAAATAAAACAATTAATCAAAGCAACGGCTGCTCTCTATATCACCTCAAGACCGCGCATTCTTCTGTTTCTTCTGTAGCAGGTGTAAAAGAAACACAGACCAGACAAGTAGATGGGCAATGGATTAGGGTCATTGTAGTTAATTACCACATTTTATGTCCTAAACTATGAAGAATATTGGCCTGTTGGAAACAAACTCCCTACTACATCACACAGTTTAGGCTGGATTGGATTTATCTCTAGAGAAACTGTGCAATGTGCACATTGAGCTCACAGAAAAAAAAAAAAAAAATGGAATTCAAATACTGTAACCGACATCAATTAGTTCTTTAAAAAATGGAAAATAAAATAATAAAAAATGTTGGTTAATCGCTCAGCACTATCTGCCTTAAAATTATTTTGAAGTTATAGCTATGATCGTTCACTGAATGGAATGATTCAACTGGCTCGGTTCATCTGCATATGATATTTTACACAGCTTTTTCTTAGTTTGGTAACCGTTGTCCTGACTAGTGTCATCTTACTGCCAATAGCGGCATGGTCTCTCTCTCCATCTCTCTCTTTCTCTCCTCTCTCGCATTAAGACCTTGTGGTAGCAGTCAGCCGTATGGCCTGAGATGGCCTGCCACAAGATTGTGAACACAAATTCTAAATACCTGTTCTCTGTCCGTTTCACTTCAGGTCAGCCTGCACTTAATGGACCGTTTTAAAAGGCTGCACATGGGAGGAAGTTTAGATTCCCCATGATAAATAAAGAGGCGCTCCTTGGGAGGGAGAGGGAGCAGCTAGCTAGCCCCATAGAGAGCTGGCCAGATCCTGTCCTCTGGGTCCAGCTCTCTGGATCTAATTAAAACAATGAGAGGGGGATGAAAGCAGAGGGAGAGTGGAAGAAGAAAAAACACCATGACAGGCTGCTGCATAATCTGAAAGCGGCTCTGTCTGATGATGAAAACAGCCGAAACGACAGAGTGACCGAGCAGGCAACGGATGGCACATCACTCAGGAGACACTTTTACAGCAGTACTTTTGCTCCAAGATGCCATTGCGGTTAGAGTTACGCCAGTTGTAAGCAGAGCAGTGCGGCAGTCATTAAAATAGCATTCACTGACAGATGCTCAATGTAATAATTTCTTCAATATTGGAAATTACAACTCCCTGTGATTTATATAGTAACCGGTGCCATTATCCGTGAAAGTAGCAAGGCGGCAGGTGTTTTTTAAAAAGCAGGCCTCGCATGATTTATGGTTCTGGTGTGTTTGAAATCACACATTAAAGACATTCTAGGGAACTTCTGGGGATGTTTTGCCAGCCACGGATAGCTAAGTGTAAGTAATGGTTACAGGTGGTTAACTCCCAACTCCACTATGTGAACCAGAACTGTTGTTTTGTACATTTGGCATATTAATTAGTTATATGTAAACAGGCTCTCGGTAGGACAGATGTGCTGTGGCGGAAGGATCACAGGCTGTGTATACATTACAGAAGGCCACTGAGTCACTGGGAATAGTTCAACGTTGTTCAGGGCCAGATTAAGCCTGAATTATCCGACCACCCACCTGCAGCACAGCTATAATATCACCCTTTACAACCCTACAGCACTTAGGCTTGTACAATGTAATGTCCCTAAGGGGGAAAGAAACAAGTTCCCTATTACACACACTGTATGTGCACGGTGCACTCATTGACCTGCTGTTCTGTATAAGTGTGTTTTGTTCTCTTAAAAGGTCAGTCTATTCTGAAGATGACCATGTTAGGTCAGGGGTCAAGGTTTAAAATGACTCAACTCTCATCTTGGTCCAATAATCGACTTCATCACCACATACAGTGAGGGGAAAAAAGTATTTGATCCCCTGCTGATTTTGTACCTTTGCCCACTGACAAAGAAATGATCAGTCTATAATTTTAATGGTAGGTTTATTTGAACAGTGAGAGACAGAATAACAACAAACAAGTCAGAAAAACATGTGAAAAATGTTATAAATTGATTTGCTTTTTAATGAGGGAAATAAGTATTTGACCCCCTCTCAATCAGAAAGATTTCTGGCTCCCAGGTGTCTTTTTATACAGGTAACAAGCTGAGATTAGAAGCACACTCTTAAAGGGAGTGCTCCTAATCTCAGTTTGTTACCTGTATAAAAGACCCCTGTCCACAGAAGCAATCAATCAATCAGATTCCAAACTCTCCACCATGGCCAAGACCAAAGAGCTCTCCAAGGATGTCAGGGACACGATTGTAGACCTACACAAGGCTGGAATGGGCTACAAGACCATCGCCAAGCAGCTTGGCGAGAAGGTGACAACAGTTGGTGCGATTATTCGCAAATGGAAGAAACACAAAAGAACTGTCAATCTCCCAGCCTGAGGCTCCATGCAAGATCTCACCTCGTGGAGTTGCAATGATCATGAGAACGGTGAGGAATCAGCCCAGAACTACACGAAAGGATCTTGTCAATGATCTCAAGGCAGCTGGGACCATAGTCACCAAGAAAACAATTGGTAACACACTACGCCGTGAAGGACTGAAATCCTGCAGCACCCGCAAGGTCCCCCTGCTCAACAAAGCACATATATGCCCGTCTGAAGTTTGCCAATGAACATCTGAATGATTCAGAGGACAACTGGGTGAAAGCGTTGTGGTCAGATGAGACCAAAATGGAGCTCTTTGGCATCAACTCAACTCGCCGTGTTTGGAGGAGGAGGAATGCTGCCTATGACCCCAAGAACACCATCCCCACCGGCCAAACATGGAGGTGGGAAACATTATGCTTTGGGGGTGTTTTTCTGCTAAGGGACAGGACAAATTCACCGCATCAAAGGGACGATGGACGGGGCCATGTACCGTCAAATCTTGGGTGAGAACCGCCTTCCCTCAGCCAGGGCATTGAAAATGGGTCGTGGATGGGTATTCCAGCATGACAATGACCCAAAACACATGGCCAAGGCAACAAAGGAGTAGCTCAAGAAGAAGAACATTAAGGTCCTGGAGTGGCCTAGCCAGTCTCCAGACCTTAATCCCATAGAAAATCTGTGGAGGGAGCTGAAGGTCTGAGTTGCCAAACGCCAGCCTCGAAACCTTAATGACTTGGAGAAGATCTGCAAAGAGGAGTGGGACAAAATCCCTCCTGAGATGTGTGCAAACCTGGTGGCCAACTACAAGAAACGTCTGACCTCTGTGATTGCCAACAAGGGTTTTGCCTCCAAGTACTAAGTCATGTTTTGCAGAGGGGTCATACTTATTTCCCTCATTAACATGCAAATCATTTTATAACATTTTTCACATGTGTTTTTCTGGATTTTTTTTGTTGTTATTCTGTCTCTCACTGTTCAAATAAACCTACCATTAAAATTATAGACTGATCATTTCTTTGTCAGTGGGCAAAGGTACAAAATCAGCAGGGGATCAAATACTTTTTTCCCCCTCACTGTAGCCATACTAACGAAAGCCCCAGCCAGCCAGTGTAGCTTACCAAGTCCAACACAAAACCCTCTCTTCATTATTTTAACAGGGTCTTTTGGACTGCTTTTCCTTCATTTTCCTGGATCCCCCTCACAAAAAGCCAGCCTACAGTAAAATGTGAACGTTGCCTCTTAACTGTCACTCATAAAAGACCATGCGCTGTTGTGCAATTGACCATGCTCTGTAGACACTGGTGGTCCTTCAGCGGGTCTTTTTAGTGTAGAGAGAACAATTCCATAGACTCTTCTAATAAACAACCTACTGTACATCAACAGGAGGGAGTGAGGGAGGAAGCGAGACCGAGAGACTGAAGGGAAGTGAAAGAGGGGGGAAGAGATACTGTACACACACACATAAAAGAACGGAAGAGGCACGGGCTCTCCTATCACATTTTATGGTTGTCTGTTAGGGGGCCTGGACCTGCCTGCAGTAGAGGCCTGGCTGGCTGGCTGGGTTGATTAGCCGGAGGGCTGTGTAAATACTCTAAACCCATAAAGAGAAGGAGCTTTCCGTTAGAAGCTGCTTTTACGACGTACAGAGTTCCCCATGCCTCTTCTTATTAATTACAGATCTCCTTTACCCGTCCATCTGCACGCCGACAGCTCAGGCTCTACAAGCGTGTGAGATAGAGCGGGAAGGAGAGGGGTTTTACTTTTACTGTTCTCCACTGGCTGTTTTTGTTTTAGGCTCCTTGGCAGTCCAGGTTTATCTCATTAAGCAAAACATATACACATTTGTATTTTTTTAGGTAGATGTCAAAGACAATGCTGGTCATGGTGCCTGTCAGTGTCATATTTAGTTTGCCATGTGAGTGCAAAGAGATGGTGTTCAACAGAGCTGCCAGAGGGGTGTGGGAGAGGGTCAGGACATGGTAGTAATACATCTGTTTTAATGAAGGAAAGGAAACCTGTGGTGGGTGGGTGCGTGCGTGCGCATACATTTGTGAATTCATGCATGTGTGTGTGCATGTCTATCTGTGTATGTTTGTCTGCTGAGAGAGGAATTATAATTGAACCAAGAAAGGGGAGCACCTTGTGTGTGTGTGTGTGTGTGTGTGTGTGTGTTCTGGCCTGTGAATGGATGAAGGGCTGCTCCAAGGCTGATGGTGATCCACTTCATCCCGCTTGTGTAACAGATCGTTTTTGCACAGACGCCAAGACAAGACCGGCCCAGTGATAAAAATCACTGCTTTCCACTCCAACTCCCCTCTTTTCTCTCTCTTTCTTCCCTTCCCTCTCCATCTATTGGCTCTTCTTTCTCTCTCTCTTCTCTATCTGCTCTCTCTTCTTTAACTCTGTCTCTGCTCTAACTGCTCTGTCTCTGCTCTGTCTCTGCTCTAACTGCTCTGTCTCTGCTCTAACTGCTCTGTCTCTGCTCTAACTGCTCTCTCTGCTCTAACTGCTCTGTCTCTGCTCTAACTGCTCTGTCTCTGCTCTAACTGCTCTGTCTCTGCTCTGTCTCTGCTCTGTCTCTGCTCTGTCTCTGCTCTGTCTCTGCTCTGTCTCTGCTCTAACTGCTCTGTCTCTGCTCTAACTGCTCTGTCTCTGCTCTAACTGCTCTGTCTCTGCTCTAACTGCTCTGTCTCTGCTCTAACTGCTCTCTCTGCTCTAACTGCTCTGTCTCTGCTCTAACTGCTCTGTCTTCTCTAACTGCTCTCTCTGCTCTAACTGCTCTCTCTGCTCTAACTGCTCTCTCTGCTCTAACTGCTCTGTCTCTGCTCTAACTGCTCTGTCTCTGCTCTAACTGCTCTGTCTCTGCTCTAACTGCTCTGTCTCTGCTCTAACTGCTCTCTCTGCTCTAACTGCTCTGTCTCTGCTCTAACTGCTCTCTCTGCTCTAACTGCTCTCTCTGCTCTAACTGCTCTGTCTCTGCTCTAACTGCTCTGTCTCTGCTCTAACTGCTCTGTCTCTGCTCTAACTGCTCTGTCTCTGCTCTAACTGCTCTGTCTCTGCTCTAACTGCTCTGTCTCTGCTCTAACTGCTCTGTCTCTTCTCTAACTGCTCTGTCTCTTCTCTAACTGCTCTGTCTCTTCTCTAACTGCTCTGTCTCTTCTCTAACTGCTCTCTCTTCTCTAACTGCTCTGTCTCTTCTCTAACTGCTCTGTCTCTTCTCTAACTGCTCTGTCTCTTCTCTAACTGCTCTGTCTCTGCTCTAACTGCTCTGTCTCTGCTCTAACTGCTCTGTCTCTGCTCTAACTGCTCTGTCTCTTCTCTAACTGCTCTGTCTCTTCTCTAACTGCCCTGTCTCTGCTCTAAGTGCTCTGTCTCTTCTCTAACTGCTCTCTCTCCTTCCCTATACCCCCCCAACTCTTTGGCACCTCTGACTTCCTCTTCCCCTCCCCCCTGCTGGTGTGTTATAATATATTTGACTTTACTGGACGTATTGGAGGAATTCCTCGTGTTTGGTGAACCGGAGTCCCTTCAGTGTGATTTCAGACCCACTGGACAGCACTCATTAATCACCTCCCCGTGATGGCAAACTGTGTGTTTGTGTGTTCATGTGTGCCTTCGCTTTTTTGTGTGTGTGCGCATGTCAGCCTCTCTCTCTGATGTTCTTCTCATCAGCAAACTAATCATATGTTGTCAGGAGAAAGTGATTGTTGGAATGACTGCTATGAGTGTGTGTGTTTGATGTTATTTCTCCCTCTGTTAGTTATTTCCTGGTCATGAGATATGACCACTGGCACGTAGCTTCCTCTGCGGTTTGAATAGTCAGAGTATGTAGGAGTAGAACAAGTGTCTCCGGCTGTGTGGCTACTACAGTGTTTCCCTCCATCTGTCAAACGAACAGTGTCTAATATGTGTCTACTTTATTTGGTGAACAGTTTCTATGTAATGCACCTCACAAGAAACTGAATTTATTGTGTGTATGGATTGTGCAGACGATAAGGACTACACTTCAGTGTGTGCTAAAGCTTTAAAGCATTAGAGATAGCCTAGCTACTGCAGCACTGTTAAATCAGTAGCCAGCTCCCTCACTTGCAGGGCTACAGTCAGTGCCTCATGCACCTTGCCCTGTAACAGTGATGTACCAGTGGTGTGATAAGGAGGGCTTCCCGACTCTCGCCCTGCGCTCCTCGGCCCTGATTCTCCGGCATCTGAGGGTCAGAGTTAGAGGGGAGAGGGCATGTCTCCTCTAACAAAGGATTAACAGTATAACATGCCCCACGGGGCACAGCCATGGCCCCTGACAAGAATAAGATATGGATGAGGAGGGGAGGGAAGAGGGCCGGATGTTCGCTCACACCTCCTGCCAAGACTGACTGCTGAGCCTGACAGCAGAGGAGAAGTCGTCGTTGTTGTTGTACAGGGTTAACGTGTGTGTGTGTGTGTGTGAAAAGTAAGACTGTGCCCTGGGCGTATCTCTCAGTACATCCTCTCAGTTGGGTAGCATGAGAGGAGAGCTTTGTTGTCACTCAGGGTGTCAGCAGGCTCGGCCTGGGGCCATCCCTCCAATATTTCCACATAAACAATCAAGGGGTATTCAGCACTGTGTGTGTCTGCCTGCCCTGCTACCTAGACATCTGACTGGCACCTGAATGCTCAATGGAATCCCACTGAGCCTCTCCATCTGTTGGTCTGTCTTTGTTCCCTGTAGTGTAGAAGCAGGTGGGCAGGCTGTTTGATGGGCCTACAGTATGCAGCTTGGACGGTTCAGAGCTTGTTTGATATTTTAGTTTAACAAGATGAGGGTTGGGATGGGAGGAGAGCGGAGGGGGGGTGAGTGCGGTGGGAGACCGGTCCGTATGTGAATGTGATCATAGACTCAGAACAGGCTTATCTAGATTCACTCAGCTCTGCTGAAGTGTTCTATCCAAACTGTACCCTGCCAGGTACGGACTATAGTAATACATGGCAGTGTCAACAGGGAAGGAATTCACTTCATAACACTCAGAAGTCTAGTTGGTGAGTCTCACAAACCAACCTAACCTATGTGAACCACCTGGTCCAGTACTGTACGCTCATCACCTCTTCCTCTCTTCCCCTGCTCTCACAGGTTCCCCCTGTACCCTCGAGGAGAACGCTTTCAGTTTGAATATGGAGTTTACCTGATCAACAAGAACATCGCCCAGGTAAGACCATGGACCACTTACACATATCTGTCAGACACATACGCACACCAACTATTTCCCAGGTAAGATGTGACAAACGTGTCAGGCTGATCTGAGAAGGTCAGGTGGTCTGATGGTGTTTGGGCACTGAAAGGTTATTGTGTGGGAAACAGCCTTAGTGTTTTTAGTGGTCTGCAGGTTGTTACACATGTTTTGGATGGCTCATTCATGTCCATCTGTACTGGAGCCTTGTTCCTGTGTTCCTATCCCTTTGAATGGCCTGGAAACTCTCAATAAAAATATGGAAAAACTGGGATGCATGCAGACACTCACTCACTCACTCTTCTCTGGAAAAGGGACCAAACTCTTGCCCTGTCTGGGCTGATGAAAGTGGATCTAATGTGTTGACCTGTGTGAGTCCCCCCTCCCTCAAACATTTAGCACCAAATATACACATTTGCATTCCATTCGCTGTCGCTGTCTCTTTCTCAAGCCAGCGGTAAGAATGTGGAATGAAGGAATTCGAATCTCCAGTGTATTTATTAGGCAGGGCAATTAACTCCAACAGGTGGCTGGGTTCAGATGACTGCACTTTGGGAGGTTTGGATTTTGACGCAACCTGCTAGCTAGCTGCTATCCAAACTGCTGCCATCCGCCTTGGTCCAACAACAAAAGAGAAAGAGATGGGGGGGTACACTTTAGACAGACAGCAAATTAAAATAAGCCTAGACTGAAAATCCCCAAGGAGAGAGATGACCTTCATCAGCAGTACCATTTATTTTGGACAATATGTGTGGATCTCGAGTAAATAGTGTTTTATGTTTAAAAATTATAAAGTATGTGCTTTATGCAACCAAACTGAAATCGAGAAACCGTTTTTTTCGCGGTATGTTTGACGTGTATATATATATGATTTAAATTCTACATGAGAGGTTCATATATTTCCAGGGGTTTTTAGAGTTATAGCCTGGTGACCTTTTTCTGTGGTGAGTTGCTCTAAATCATTCTGTCTCTTCTGCTTCTCTGCTCTGCCAAGTTTAGAGTTAAAATACTAGCCTGAAAAAAAAGGGTTGAGGATTGTATGATTTGATTGACTTTAATGTACTGCAGTAACTGTCATGTCGAGGGGGGATATCAGTGCTGTATGTTTGTGAGTACGTACTGTACGTACGTGCGTGCGAGAGTGCATGTATATGTGGTTGGCGAGCCAGATAATGGTGCGAGCCAGACAATGGTGAGGTCATGAGTTCTTCTCAGTCCAGTATCTCAAAAATTAATTTGTCACATGCTTTGTAAACCACAGGTGTAGACTAACAGTGAAATGCTTACTTACAGGCCCTTCCCAACAATGCAGAGAAGGAAAAAAAGAGAGATAATTGAAAAATAATAACACTAGAAATAAATGTGCAATGAGTAATGGTAACGGCTATATACACGGTGTACCGGTAACGAGTCGATGTGCAGGGGTACGAAGTAATTGAGGTACATATGTACATATAGGTAGGGATAAAGTGACTAGACAACAGGATAGATGAACAGTAGCAGCAGTGTATGTGATGAGTCAAGAATTCATGCAAAAAGGGTCAATGCAGCTAGTCCTGGTAGCTACTGTATTTGGTTAACTATTTAAATATTTATTAGTCTTATGGCTTGGGGGTAGAATCTGTTCAGGGTCCTGTTGGTTCCAGACTTGCTGCATCTTGCCGTGTGGTAGCAGAGAGAACAGACTATGACTTAGGTGACTGAAGTCAGACAATTTTTAGGGCTTTCCTCTGACACCACCTGGTATAGAGGTCCTGGATGGAAGGGAGCTCGGCCCCAGTGATGTACTGGGCCATATGCACTACCCTCTATAGTGCCTTGCGGTTGGATGCCAAGCAGTTGCCATACCAAGTGGTGAGCCAGTCAATATGCTCTCAATGGTGCAGCTGTATAACTTTTTTGAGTATCTCAGGGCCCATGACAAATATTTTCAGCCTCCTGAGGGGAAGAGGCGTTGTTGTGCCTTCACGACTTGTGCAGACCATGATTCCATAATACCTTAGCGATGTGGAAATCGAGAAACTTGAAGCCCTCAACCCTCTCCACTACAGCCCCATCGATGTGAATGGGGGGCATACTCGTCCCTCCGCTTCCTGTAGTCCACGATCAGCTCCTTTGTCTTGCTGACGTTGAGGGAGAGGTTGTTGCCAGGTCACTGACCTCCTCCCTATAGGCTGTCTTGTAGTCGATGATCAGGCCATCCACCGTCGTGTCGTCAGGAAACTTAATGATGGTGTTGGAGTCGTCGGTGAACAAGGAGTACAGGAGGGGACTAAGCACGCACCCCTGAGGGGCCCCCCGTGCTGAGGGTCAGTGTGATGTATATGTTGTTGCCTACCCTCACCACCTGCATCTTATGAACTCCATATGTGACATGAGCGATGTTTAGGATGAGCTACTGGGCCATCTCAAAATCAACATAAGTGCACCGCATGGATTAGCTCCCTGCAGCTGACAATGGTAGTGAAACATTGTTCCAGAGCAGTGAAAGTTGTAAACATATCAGATATAGCGTAACACACCACAAAGACAGTTTTCCAAGCATCTATAAGGAATTGCTGTACACCGCATGACTCCTGTGTCTGATCATTCTGTTCCGGTGCCATCACACGTGTTCTAGTAGTATGGGGGAATGCATGAAGCGACCGACGCAACACTGTCACGCTACATGTAATTTCTTCCTTTTTAAAGTGGATATGGGTTTCCCCCAACCCTGGCCGTTTCAGACCACTTTATCTGGGAGACCTGGTTTGCCTCCCAGTGACGTTAGAGTAGAGACCACGGTATGGCTCTTCTTAATACTCTGAAGGCTTTATTAGGAAATGGCTGCTTTCATGACTCCCCAACTATATTAGAAACACTGAGACTAGCTTTTCCACTCACTAATATAATTTACCAATAGCGCCAGCGCTTTGCATTGCTTCGCAAGCTGGTAGTTATTATTGTGTTTGTTTTTTAAAGGTTTTTCTCTCTAGTGATTTAATGTGCTCCTTACGTTGCGCCCGGTCGGGGCTGGACTGCCACGGTGTGTAGCGTCTGGCTGCTGACACAAAGCACAGCTCTGGTTACACAGCCACACACACACACACACACACACACACACACACACACACACACACACACACACACTGGGCCAGTGGTGAATGTGAGACATTATAGTTTTAAGTTGGCTGGCGTGGAAAGTGATATGGCAAAGCTGCCGAGGGAACAGGGCACAGCAGGAGGGCCAGCTTTGAAGTGGTATTCTGGGAATATGTTGTTTTATTTAGGCCTCATGTCAGGAGGGCAGGGTGTGTGTTTGTGTGTAAGGGATGGTGTAGGTGTGTGTAGTGGGGTGCATTGAATGTCAGGTGGCAATAAGCTTCCTTTGTCTGACAAGAAGGTTGCGTACACAGATTAGCAAGTGCAGCGAAATGCTTGTGTTTCTAGCTTCAAAAGTACAGTATACACAACATATACACATGGTGTGTATACAGTATATGAATAGAAAAGGTGTGTACAGCAGTAGTTATATAGGATGAGCCTTGACTAGAATACAGTATATACATATAAAGTGTGTGAACTTGATTTTAAGTGACCAGTGTTCAATGATGCGCTATGTAAATAGGGCAGCAGTCTATAAGGTGCAGTACCGGGTGGTGGCTAGTAACAGTGACTAAGGTTCAGTGGCAGAGGCCAGCTAGTGTGACTGTTTAACAGTCTGTTGGCCTGGGGATAGAAGCTGTTTCTCAGTCTATTGGTCCCAGATTTGATGCACCTGTACTGTCTCCGCATTCTAGATGGTAGCTGGCTGAACAGGCTGTGGCTTGGGTGGCTGAGGTCCTGGATGATCTTGTTGGCCTTCCTGTGACACTGGGTGCTGTAGATGTCCTGGAAGGCAGGCAGTGTGCCCCCGATGAAGAATTGAGCTGACCTCACCACCCTCTGGAGAGCCCTGCGGTTGCGGACCATGCAAATGCCATACCAGGCGGTGATGCAGCCCGACAGAATGCTCTCAATGGTGCATCTTTAGAAGTTTGTGAGGGTCTTAGGGGCCAAGGCAAATTTATTCAGCCTCCTGAGGTTGAAGAGCCGCTGTTGGGGTGCCTTCACCACGCTGTCTGTGTGACGGGACCATTTCAGGTTGTCGGTTGTGGACATCTTGAAGCAAGTGGGAACAACAGAGAGTTTGGAAAGATTGAATATGTCCATAAACACTCCAGCCAGCTGGTCTGCACATGCTCTGAGGACATGACTTGGGATGCCGTCTGGGCCGGCAGCCTTGTCGGGGTTAACACGCTTAAATTACTTCCGCCGGCCACGGAGAACGAGAGTACACAGTCCCTGTGAGCTTCGGGGGCCTGCATTGATGGCTCAGTGTTTTCCTCGAAGCGGGCAGAGGTGTTTAGCTCATCCGGGAGCGAGGCGTTGGTGTCCGCGACGTGCCAGGCTTTCCCTTTATAGTCTGTGATTGTCTGGAATCCCTGCCACATGTCTTGTGTCTCAGCCGTTGAATTGCGACTCCACTTTGTCCATGTGCTGTAGTTTTGCCTGTTTGATTGCCTTGCGGAGGTCATAGCTAGACTGTACACGTCCATGTTCCCTGTCACCTTGCCATGTTTAAATGCGGTGGTTCGCGCTTTCAGTTTTGTGCAATGCTGCCATCAGAATTTCTGTTTGTATAAATTTTAATCGTCACAGTGGGAACAACATCCTCTATGCACTTCCTGATGAACCCAGTCACTGAGTCAGTGTGTGTATACGTCAATACTATTCTCTGAGGCGACCCAGAACATTTCACAGTCCACGTGATCAAAACAATCCGATTGGTCAGACCAATGTTGATCAGTCTTAACCACAGGAGTTTCCTGTTTAAGTCTCTGTCTATAGTTGTGGAGGATCAGAATGGAGGCGTGATAAGGTTTGCCGAAAGGAGGGCGGAGGAGGGCCTTGTAGCCATCCTGGAAGTTAGAGTACCAATGATCCAGGGTCCGTGTTGCACGTGTAGCGCAGGAGATGTGTTGATAGAATTTTGATAGTGTTTCTCGCCGCCGATTTCCTTTTATTAAAGTCCCCAGCTACAATAAATGTGGCCTCAGGACATGCGGTTTCCAGTTTGCACATACTGTAAGTCTATGAGAGCCGTCGTGGAGTCGGCTTGGGGGCAATATACACGGCAGTGACAATGACCAAAGAACATTCTCTCTGACTTTTGATGAGGTATTCCAGATCAGAATACAAAAAGACTTGAATTCCTTGTGCATTACCACAATCACACCGTGAGTTGTTAATCATGAAACAAACCCCTCCCCCTTCTATTTCCCGGAGAGTTCTTTCCTTCTATCCATGCAATGGAGGGAGAGAGTGTACAATATGGCGCCGACAGAGATGGTCACCTCGCTTCGAGTCCTCAGGAAACTATGCAGTATTTAGTTTTTGATGTATTATTTCTTACATTGTTACCCCAGAAAACCTTTAGTCTTATTACATACAGCCGGGAAGAACTATTGGATATAAGAGCGACGTCAACTTACCAACATTACGACTTTCCCGACGCGTATCCTTTCTTCAGACCACCACCCAGGACAATGCATCTAATCTAAAACACCTCTCTGGGAAGAATGGCGGGGGTGTATGCTTCATGATTAACGACTCATGATGTAATCATAACAACATACAGGAACTCAAGTTCTTCTACACACCCAACCTAGAATTCCATACAATCAAATGCCGGCCATCTTATCTCCCAAGAGAGTTCTCGTCAGTTATCGTCAGAGCTGTGTATATACTTCTTCAAGCAGACACCACAACGGCCCTCAAGGAACTTCACTGGACTCTATGTAAACTGGAAACCATATATCCCGAGGCTGCATTTACTGTAGCTGGGGATTTTAACAAATTTTATTTGAGAGCAAGGCTACCTAAATTCTATCAGCATATTGATTGCAGTACTTGCGTGGGTAATACCCTCGATCTCTGCTACTCTAACTTTTGCGATGCATACAAGGCCCTCCCTTCGACAAATCTGACGACGACTCCATCTTGCTCCTACCGTCTTAAAGGCAGAAACTCAAACAGGATATACCCGTGACTAGAACCATTCAACGCTGGTCTGACCAATCGGAATCCACGCTTCAAGATTGTTTTGATCACACGGACTGGGAAATGTTCTGTGCAGCCTCAGAGAACATCTATATATATGCTGACTCTGTGAGTGAGTTTATAAGGAAGTGCATTGGAGATGTTGTACCCACTGTGACTATTAAAACCTACCCTAACCAGAAACCATGAATGGGTGGCGGAATTCGCACAAAACTGAAAGCGCGAACCACCGCATTTAACCATGGAAAGAGGTCTGGGAATATGGCTGAAAATAAAAACTGTAGTTATTCCCTCCGCAAGGCAATCAAACAAGCGAAATGTCGGTATAGGGACAAAGTGGAGTCGCAATTCAACGGCTCAGACAGAAGACCTGTGGCAGAGTCTACAGGCAACCACTGACTACAAAAAGAAACCAGCCACGTCACGGACACCGATGTCACGCTTCCAGACAAACTAAACACCGTCTCTGCCCTCTTTGAGGATAATACAGTGCCACTGTCGCCGCCCTCTAACAAGGACTGCGGCCCCCTCCCCTTCTTCGTGGGTAAGACATTTAAACATGTTAACCCTCGCAAGGCTTCTGGCCCAGACAGCATCCATAGCCGCATCCTCAGAGCATGCGTAGACCAGCTGGCTGGTGTGTTTATGGACATATTCAATCGCTCCCTATCCCAGTCTGCTCTCCCCACATGCTTGAAGATGGCCCCCATTGTTCCTTTACCCAAGAAGGCAAAGATGACTGAACTAAATTACTACCGTCCCGTAGCACTCACTTCTGTCATCATGAAGTGCTTTGAGAAACTCGTCAAGGATCATATCTCCTCCACCTTACCTGCCACCCTAGATCCACTTCAGTTTGCATACCGCCTGAACAGGTCCACAGTCGATGCCATCACACTGCACACTGCCCTATCATCCACCCGATCCACTGCCTGTTCCCCGCTACCATCCAGAAGGTAAGGTCAGTACAGGTGCATCAAAGCTAGGACCGACAGACTAGAAAAAAAGCTTCTATCTCAAGGCCAAAAGACTGCTAAACAGCAATCACTAAATCAGAGAGGCTGCTGCCTACATAGACTCAAATCACTGGCCACTTTAATAAATGGATCACTAGTCACTTTAACGTTAATATATCTCACACTACTCATCTCATATGTACAGTTGAAGTCAGAAGTTTACATACACCTTAGCCAAATACATTTAAACTGCGTTTTTTTTCACAATTCCTGACATTTAATCGTAGTAAAAATTCCCTGCCTTAGGTCAGTTAGGATCACCACTTTATTTTAAGAATGTGAAATGTCAGAATAATAGTAGAGAGCATGATTTATTTCATCTTTTATTTCTGTCATCACATTCCCAGTGGGTCAGAAGTTTACATAAACTCAATTAGTATTTGGTAACCATTGCCTTTAAATTGTTTAACTTGGGTCAAACGTTTCGGGTAGCCTTCCACAAGCTTCCTAAAATAAGTTGTCCTCCTGACAGAGCTGGTGTGACTGAGTCAGGTTTGTAAGGCTCCTTGCTCGACACGCTTTTGGTGTAACTGAGTTCGGCTTGCAAGCCTCTGCCTTTTTCCTCCAAACATAATGATGGTCATTATGGCCAATCAGTTTTATTTTTGTTTCATCAGACCAGAGGATATTTCTCCAAAAAGTATAATCTTTGTCCCCATGTGCAGTTGCAAACCGTAGTCTTGGCTTTTTTATTGCGGATTTGGAGCAGTGGCTTCTTCCTTGCTGAGCGGCCTTTCAGGTTATGTCGATATAGGACTCGTTTTACTATGGATATAGATACCTTTGTACCTGTTTCCTCCAGCATCTTCACAAGGTCCTTTGCTGTTGTTCTTGATTTGCACTTTTTGCACCAAAGTACGTTCATCTCTAGGAGACAGAACACGTCTCCTTCCTGAGCGGTATGACGGCTGTGTGGTCCCATGGTGTTTATACTTGCATACTATTGTTTGTACAGATGAACGTGGTACCTTCAGGCGTTTGGAAATTGCTCCCAAGGATGAACCATACTTTTGGAGGTCTACAATATTTTCTTCTGAGGTCTTGGCTGATTTCTTCTGATTTTCCCATGATGTCAAGCAAAGAGGCACTGAGTTTGAAGGTAGGCCTTGAAATACATAGGAGGGCCTGTTGTCCGGACCTCTGACAGTCCCTATGGGGGTGCCACAGGGTTCAATTCTCTGGCCGACTCTTTTCTCTGTATACATCAATGATGTCGCTCTTGAGGCTGGTGATTCTCTGATCCACCTCTACGCAGACGACACCATTCTGTATACTTCTGGCCCTTATTTGGACACTGTGTTAACTAAGCTTCAGTGCCATACAACACTCCTTCTGTGGCCTCCAACTGCTTTTAAACGGTAGTAAAACCAAATGCATGCTTTTCAACTGTTCGCTGCCCGCACCCACCCGCCCAACTAACATCACTACTCTGGACGGTTCAGACTTAAAATATGTGGACAACTACAAATACCTAGGTGTCTGGCTAGACTGTAAACTCTCCTTCCAGACTCATATTAAACATCTCCAATCCAAAATAAAATCTAGAATCGGCTTCCTATTTCGCACTGCTTTGCTTTATCTTGGCCAGGTCGCAGTTGTAAATGAGAACTTGTTCTCAACTAGCTTACCTGGTGAAATAAAATAAAACATCCACAGGTACACCTCCAATTGACTCAAACGATGTCAATTAGCCTATTGGAATCTTCTAAAGCCAGTCATTTTCTGGAATTTTCCAAGTTGTTTAAAATCAGTCAACTTAGTGTATGTAAACTTCTGACCCACTGGAATTGTGATACAGTGAATTATAAATGAAATAATCTGTCTGTGAACAATTGTTGTAAAAATTACTTGTCATGCATAAAGTAGATGTCCTAACTGACATGCCAAATCTTTAGTTTGTTAACAAGACATTTGTGGAGTGGTTGAAAAACGAGTTTTAATGACTCCAACCTAAGTGTATCTAAACTTCTGACTTCAACTGTATATACTGTACCTTATACCATCTATTTCACCTTGCCTATGCCGCTCGGCCATCGCTCATCCATATATTTATATGTACATATTCTTATTCACCCCTTTTAGATTTGTGTGTATTAGGTAGTTGTTGGGGAATTGTTAGTGCAGTAATATCTAACAAGTAGTCTGTCTGAACTAGAAGCACAAGCATTTAGCTACACTCGCATGAACATCTGCTAACCATGTGTATGTGACAAATTTGATTTGATTTGAACCCCGCTGGCTGAATGTACGTGGACAATATATCCAGAGAGAGCCATGATTCCGTAAAACAGTATGTTACAGTCCCTGATGTCTCTCTGGAAGGTGATCCTCGCCTTGAGCTCCTCTACTTTGTCCAAGGACAGAGCGTTAGTGAGTAATAACCTCGACAGTGGTGGATGGTATGCGCGCCCCTTGAGTCTGACTAGGGCTCCACTCTTTCTACCTCTTTTATGTCATTGGTATTTTGGGGCAGCCCACGGGTTGAAGAGAGCTGCATCGGGAAGTTCAAGCAAAGGATCCAGGTCAGCGAAGTTGAATTTCTGGTGTGACCGCTGATCTAATATCCAAATGTTATTTCTGGCTTTAGGTAATAATACGAGAAATGTTCTGAGAATAAATAATAAATAATAACACAAAAAACGAAATACTGCAAAGTTGGCTAGAAGCTTGAAACAGGGCAACTGTGTCTGTCGGCGCCATCTTGTTACTTGGACAGAACCCTGTTTGCCCTCCTTTTTCCTTCCTTGTGCGGTCTGCAAATGGCATGTTGCAACACAACTCCCAAATGGATCGTAGGATTTGAAGTGGAGAGACATTTCCAAGTTTGTTAACATGCATCTTTGCACTCTGCTCCCTATTTGCACCCCAGTAACATGATTTAAGCGTTGCTAATGCCTTGTGCTTCCCACGAAGGGGCCTGTCCTATTCTAGCCCCTTTGAATGAGTGAACTACGTAGTGAAGTGAGTGGCGTCTGGCTGCTCCTTCCCACCAGAGCAGGAGGCCACAGGTGTTGAAAGTCTCTTTGCAGGGGTCAGAATCACTAAAGCCTCAGATCCTGGGTTTGCACAGACAAATTAGCCAAGTTTGTGAGACTGGTAAAGTTGGATCTCTGCCATGCTGCTGTGTTCTCTCCCGCTCACTCGCTCGCTCTATCTCGCTCTCTCCTCCCTGTTATCCATACACTCTTATGTGAAACAGGCATGTGGGCCTGATTAGACTCCAAAAGACGCTATATGAAGATTGAAGGGTGGGGGGAACGAGGGTAGGGGTAGGTTGGTGAGGGGGTTGGGGGGCACAACAGTTAGCTCTGAATCACTAAGCCAGGGGTATCGTATTTGCCTTGTCTGGGAGCAGGATGCTCTGTGCTGCACGGGGAATTAAAACGGGACCGACCTGGAGCTAGCTGACGGAGGGCAGGGGAAGCAGAAGGCATGGGCACACCACCATGCCCAGCAACGAGGTCCATGGGGAAAACCTTCCACTTGCATGGCTCTGTCAACCTCCATACTCCAGCCACAAGGTCTCTGGCTGAGCACAACCGCATTACCCACAATGCACCCTTGGCGGTGCCTCTGGCCATGATGGTGGTCTGGAGCACGTCAAAGTAATGCACCAGCCATTGAGAGAGAGTGGCAACTGTGGCTCTATAAAACAAGGCTATGACTCATGAGGGAGCCACTGTGGTTAGTGGAGGTGCCTGGCTGGGCTGCCAGCATTCTGTGTTGGGAACAGGAGCAGGAGCTGGGACGTAGCTAGCTTTTATTGCTGTAGCCAAGCGGTTGGAAAAGGCAGGTGTTCTAGCCTGATTGGAGAGTGATCTTAACCAATGAATGACAATAATAAAGATAATTGTTATTGGTGGAGCCCAGCGGTTGGAAAAGAAGGCAGAAGGTGTTCTAGCTTGGCTGGCAGGATGTCCGATTGGAGAGTGATCTTAACCAGTGATTATGACCATGATAATAATGATGTGGAGTGGTGGAGATGCCGTCAGCTATTTTTGGTGGTTTATTTGTTTACGTATCCTAGCCATCCGTGTATAGTATGCACCAGTGTTACAACTCTGTCTCCTTTCCCTTCCACTCACCGTCTCTCTCTCCACCCTCCTTGTTCCACCATCATCTACTCCCTCTTTTCCATCTTTTCTATCATCCATGCTTAGTATTTGAGTCTTTCTCTCCTTTACATAACTTCTGCTCCTCACCGTTCTTACAAAGCTCCTTTTGAACCCCAACAGGAGTGGTGTGAGAACTTCTTGGCAGGATAGCCTTCTGTGTCTGTTTCACTTGATGATGTTTGCTGTGGATAGAAACCATATTAGCTTGACTCAGGGCATCGTGCTACAGAGTTAGAACACTACCCAGACCCCTCCTCTGTATTGCCTGCTTTCCCTCTCTTTGGAACCCAGTCAGAACTGCATAGCATGTGTAACTCTGACTGAATGTTCACAACGCCCCAGTCAAAATTATCTCCAGCTATTACCTTATTTCCTTGGTTGGTTATTTTATTTTTTATGGACGGATTTCAGCCAGGCCTACAATGGGGCTTTGTGACCTGAATTAGCTGGCAATGATTTATTACTGAAATTAAGAGGATAGAACTGGACGTTTCACGTTACTTTAGGTTTTCCATGGACGCATGTTGGCATTTCCCTAAACAGTTGTGTGTTTTTACCCTTGGTCAGTCATCGTTCAACCTACAAGGCTCCAGAATAACTCCTTGTACACCACAGTATGTCATGTACTGTCTGTATCCAATTATTTATATATACAGGGGGTGCTGTTTTGAAGGCACTCCCCACCCATTTCAAAAAATATTTTGGAGCTATAGAAATACATTTATTAGTTTCTACATTTGTTTTTTACCACATTTATTCTAGTGCAGACCCCTTAATGCATACTTTTACATTATATTATGTGAGCTAAACATAAACATTTTTTATGAAAAAATATGTTAACACATTTTCCTTAAAGTCAACTTTTTAGGAAGTTTAATGTTACTGTCCACACTACAACAATAACAAAAACACTTAAATACATGTAACTTTGTCCTTGCAAAATGTTAATGAAATACTGTTGAATTTCATTAATTCCTATGGAGAGGACTGCTTCTTCTGGGGAGTGCAGAGACTTGTGGTCCGTGACTCAACCCCACAGACTGGTCTGTCCAGGGTTCCGAAGAAGCCAAGCGATCGCGTCAGTCTGCACTCTGCACGGTCCCCTCTTAAACAACCAGCCTCTTTTTGTTTCCGCTCATCTGCCTCCGCAAAACGTCACAAACAGGTTTCTGTGTCCTCCCAAACCACAAAGGCAGCAACACACGGTACCCTGTTTGTTTACCCGACTCTGATCCCACCCCCATTACATACACTCTCACAGACACACACACACACCTCATCAAGAGGGACAGCAGGAACCAAACTGCCTGCTGCCACTCACTCACTCGCTCGCCGATCTACTCTTCCTCCACAAAGGCAACATCGGTTTTCAATTTCCCTCGGGATTGATGTGGTAAACCTGTGGCGTAATGGATGGGACAGACACGCCCAGAGATACAGTTTCTCAATGTACTGCACTTTACATTCCCCCCCTCCAACTCCCTCTGAGGAGGGAGGGAGCAAGTCAAGTTCTCTTTGAGACCGCAGGAAGGGTCATAAACATGTCTGTTTTTCTTTTAGCCTGGTGGTGAAGAATAGCTGCGATCCTCAAAGCAAAGTCCCATATGTCCGCATGCGGAGGAATAACTGGCTGGTTAATAGCCCCTTTACATCTAATACGAAGCCCGCTCCACACCCCTGCCTCTGAAAATGTGGTTTACATTGTAATGGCATTAAGGTGCCACTTTAAAGGGGATCTCTCTAACTTCTCAGACAGTAAAAAGCACTTCATTAGCCAACTTTATTTGTCACATTTCAAGCAAGAAATTGTTTTTGGCAGAGTGTAAGTGGGTTAAGTAAACGGGTAAGGGAGAGAGAGGATTGATACCCGCTGGATGTACATACTCGTATTCATGCCTTTACACTTGTGTGTGTATAAGGTAGTTGTGAAATTGTTAGATTACTTGTTAGATACTACTGCATGGTCGGAACTAGAAGCACAAGCATTTCGCTACACTCGCATTAACATCTGCTAACCATGTGTATGTGACAAATACAATTTGATTAGATTTTGATTGAGAGATTGTTAAAAGTCTAGGAATAACAGCACCAGAGAGGGAGAGCTCTAACAGCTGTCCAACCCTCTCTCATATTATTTATGAACTCCCCACACCTGGGTTCAAATAGGATTTGTTTTCTTTCAAACACTTTCTGCGTTTGAGGGTCCCTTGATAGGAGGGGTTTCCAGATCTCTTATTTCTTCTCGCAAAGTTGCCTTAGCGTATTCACGCAGGTTGTCTGCTCCGCGACTCCCGTTTTTCAGATTACATCTTCTCACGTCCCGGTAGGGTAAGCTAAACTCCACTGCTGTGCTCGTATTTATTTGTTATTTTTATTTATCCTTTATTTAACTATGCAAGTCAGTTAAGAACACATTCTTATTTACAATGACCGCCTACCAAAAGGCAAGATGCCACCTGCAGGGACAGGGGCTGGGATAAATTAAATAAAAATATAGGACAAAACACACATCACGACAAGAGAGACAACAGAACACTACATAAAGAGAGACCTAAGACAACAACGCAGCATGGCAGCAACACAACATGACAACAACATGGTAGCAACACAACATGATAGTAGCACAAAACATGGTACAAACATTATTGGGCACAGACAACAGCACAAAGGGCAAGAAGGTAGAGACACCAATACATCACACAAAGCAGCCACAACTGTCAGTAAGAGTGTCCATGATTTGAGTCTTTGAATGAAGAGATTGAGATAAAACTGTCAAGTTTGAGTGTTTGTTGCAGATCGTTCCATTTGCTAGCTGCAGCGAACTGAAAAGACGTGCGATCCAGGGATGTGTGCGCTTTGTGGACCTTTAACAGAATGTGACTGGCAGAACTGGTGTTGTATGTGGAGGAGGAGGGTTGCAGTAGATATCTCAGATAGGGAGGAGTGAGGCCTAATAGGGAGGAGTGAGGCTTATAAATAAGCATCAAGCAGTGGGTCTTGTGACGGGTATACAGAGATGACCAGTTTACAGAGGAGTATAGAGTGCAGTGATGTGTTCTATTAGGTGCATTGGTGGCAAATCTGATGGCCGAATGATAAAGAACATCTAGCCGCTCGTGAGCACCCTTACCTGCCGATTGTATAAATTACGTCTCCGTGATCTAGCATGGGTAGGATGGTCATCTGAATCAGGGTTAGTTTGGCAGCTGGGGTGAAAGAGGAGCAATTATGATCGAGGAAACAAAGTCTAGATTTAACTTTAGCCTGCAGCTTTGATATGTGCTGAGAAAAGTTATCAAGGCCACCAGGCACTAGTCGTCCTTCAACTATTTAAAACTCGAACGGGTTACTTCCCTATGTAACCACCTCTAGGAAGATTGTTAGCCTAGAGATTCGGATTGCCTCCTCCTGGTATTCCCTCTCCCCTTGTATTACTAGCATGCTACAAGCTAGCTAGCGAGCTAGTTTACATACTCAACCTAGCTGCCTCTGTGTAGTCAGTTTGGCTTACTAAACAATGTCCATTCGTGCGTTTTACATAAATACGCCTCCTGCTCCAGCCATGTGGTCATAGCTAGGCTCAGCCAAAATTATTTTGCAGGTGCTGTACAGCTCCCGACAGATTATTGTAGCTCTCTACCCTTACTGTGTATTGTGGTAGCTGTTGTATATAGTCTCCGGTTACTATTATATTAGTTAGTTGATGAATCAGTGTATTGCATAAGAAATATTTGCTATTTACAGTGGGGCAATTTAGTCAGCCACCAATTGTGCAAGTTCTCTCACTTAAAAATATGAGAGAGGCCTGTAATTTTCATCTTAGGTACACTTCAACTATGACGGACATAATGAGGAAAGAAAATCCAGAAAATCACATTGTAGGATTTTTAATGAATTTATTTGCAAATTATGGTGGAAAATAAGTATTTGGTCACATACAAACAAGCAAGATTTCTGGCTCTCACAGACCTGTAACTTCTTCTTTAAGAGGCTCCTCTGTCCTCCACTCGTTACCTGTATTAATGGCACCTGTTTGAACTTGTTATCAGTATAAAAGACACCTGTCCACAACCTCAAACAGTCACACTCCAAACTCCACTATGGCCAAGACCAAAGAGCTGTCAAAGGACACCAGAAACAAAATTGTAGACCTGCACCAGGTTGGGAAGACTGAATCTGCAATAGGTAAGCAGCTTGGTTTGAAGAAATCAACTGTGGGAGCAATTATTAGGAAATGGAAGACATACAAGACCACTGATAATCTTCCTTGATCTGGGGCTCCACGCAAGATCTCACCCCGTGGGGTCAAAATGATCACAAGAACGGTGAGCAAAAATCCCAGAACCACACGGGGACCTAGTGAATGACCTGCAGAGAGCTGGGACCAAAGTAACAAAGCCTACCATCAGTAACACACTACGCCGCCAGGGACTCAAATCCTGCAGTGCCAGACGTGTCCCCTGCTTAAGCCAATACATGTTCAGGCCCGTCTGAAGTTTGCTAGAGAGCATTTGGATGATCCAGATGAGGATTGGGAGAATGTCATATGTTCAGATGAAACCAAAATAGAACTTTTGGTAAAAACTCAACTCGTCGTGTTTGGAGGACAAAGAATGCTGAGTTGCATCCAAAGAACACCATACCTACTGTGAAGCATGGGGGTGGAAACATCATGCTTTGGGGCTGTTTTTCTTCAAAGGGACCAGGACGACTGATCCGTGTAAAGGAAAGAATGAATGGGGCCATGTATCGTGAGATTTTGAGTGAAAACCTCCTTCCATCAGCAAGGGCATTGAAGATGAAACGTGGCTGGGTCTTTCAGCATGACAATGATCCCAAACACACCGCCTCGGGCAACGAAGGAGTGGCTTCGTAGAAGCATTTCAAGGTCCTGGAGTGGCCTAGCCAGTCTCCAGATCTCAACCCCATAGAAAATCTTTGGAGGGAGTTGAAAGTCCGTGTTGCCCAGCGACAGCCCTAAAACATCACTGCTCTAGAGAAGATCTGCATGGAGGAATGGGCCAAAATACCAGCAACAGTGTGTGAAAACCTTGTGAAGACTTACAGAAAACGTTTGACCTCTGTCATTGCCAACAAAGGGTATATAACAAAGTATTGAGAAACTTTTGTTATTGACCAAATACTTATTTTCCACCATAATTTGCAAATAAATAAATAAAAAATCCTACAATGTGATTTTCTGGATTTCTTTTTCTCATTTCGTCTGTCATAGTTGAAGTGTACCTATGATGAAAATTACAGGCCTCTCTCATCTTTTTAAGTTGGAGAACTTGCACAATTGGTGGCTGACTAAATACTTTTTTGCCCCACTGTATATACACATTCTGAGCTGAGAGAACATCGCATCACTGTGATGCTAGGCATGCATGGCTGCTCCCTTTGGAGCTGAATTACAAGTAGAGTATGGTAATGACCTGTGCCCTGCCTGCCTAGGCATTGGCCACCTGCGTGAAGCCCTTTCTGGCCCTTGCATTAACTGTGCCATCCTGCCTGTGAAGGTGAGGGAAGTGCAGCTAGCCAGAGTTGATGGCATGGTTTTCACTGATAATTTTACCAGCGTCCGCCGTTGTTCGCCAGGACCCACCCAGGGCCACTAAAAGAGGGAATGCCCACGAAACCGATGCTGGGCTGACCCGCGGGCTCTTGCCCACCACGGCAAGAACAGTAGGATGCTATCTGCCATGCATGACGCAAAACAACATGGGCTGGACCATATGCCTACGGTGGATGAATGCATAGCAGAGCTAATGCTCTCCCCAGATGAAGCACTGAAGGATGATGCCCACTGCCCCAGACCTCCGTGCAAGGCCATAGATAGGCTGCTGTCACGGGCCTACGACACAGCAGCCCGCAGCCCTCTGTGCTCATGCTAGCACAGAATAGGATGCTCCAGCCGTAGCACGCAGACCTAGACGTCTGCAACCTGAATGACGCATCTCTTCAAGCTTTTGTGTTCATGACCAGAGAGCTGGGTAGACTGATGTCCACCCTTGTAGTGACTCGTTGCCAGGTCTGGCTTGCCCGAGATGGCAAACACCGCCGTTCAGTTTCTGTGGCTGCATCGCCGTCTGGGGCTGGCGAGCACCTGTGTTAGGCTGGTGGTAGGACCAGGTGCGTGTGTAGGGCAGAGTGAGAGAGGCGAGGTTCACGCGCGTCAGGCCTCCCTCTGCCACGACTCTGTGATGCCTGGTTTCTGGGCTGTGGGTTCCACAGCGGTGTAGCGTGACTCAGCTGTTTTCTTAGTTCGAAGGCCCGCTCAGCCGCGGGGCTGAAGAGCAGGGAACTTTCTGGGAGCTTTCTCAGCGCCCGTCTGGAGTCATCGGACATTGGGGCAGGGTACAGTCTGCAGTTCCGACACCGGCCCCCACCATTCTCAAGGATCAGAATGACTTCAGTCAAAGAACCCCTGAAAGCTTGCACACTCAACCAGGAGATTTCATCTCTCCTGGAGAAGGGAGCGATCATGAGTAAAAGCGTTAGAACAACAAGATGGCTTTTATTCAACCTATTTCCTGGTTCCGAAGAAAGATGGATAATTCTGTCCAGAAATGGATTTAAAACGGTTCAAAGTTCTCCCCTTTCACGTGTGGGAATGGTTCACCTCCCTGGACTTAAAATATGTTTACTTTCACGTTCCTGTGCTACTGGAACACAGGCGTTTTCTGCGTTTCGGCTTCCAGGGCCAGGCATACCAGTTTGCGGTATTACCCTTCAGTCTCTCCCTGGCTCCTCGCGTCTTTACAAGATACGTAAGTGCAGCCCTGAGCTCCCTCCAACTACAGCGGTTCAAGATCCTTCCTTACCTCGACGACTGGCTAGTCTGTAACCCCTCTCGCGAGTGTGCGGCCGAGGGCACAGCGCTGACACTGACCCACGTCACCGCACTGGGTCTTACCGTGCACAACTAAAAGAGCAACTTCACACCAAGCCAAAAGTTCACGTTTATTGGCATGGCTCTGAACTCCCTTGCACTATGAGGACATGTATAATACTTAAGCGCGTGGACAGCATTCTTCTTATTCTGCAACAATTCCAGTTGAATGCGTTGGTGAAAGTACAAACATTCCAACAACTGATGGGCATGCTCGCGGTGGCCTTCGCAGTGACACCGTTAGGCCTGCTTTCTTTAAGGCCACTACAAGTGTGGTTCAACGACCTCCGCTTGGACCCCAAGCGGGACAGAAACACCAATACAGTTGACAAGGGTGTGCTACTCTACTCTGCGACCGTGGAGCAAGAGAGACTACCTGACTACAGGTGTCCCTCTCTGATCAATTCCGGCAAGGACTTTGTTGTTATTATTACTCGACTTGCAATGAGCGTGAGTGATATAATCCATACTTTCAACCATACTGACGGTCTTTCAGGTATTCGTAGAACCATAGTTACTTCTGTTATGCAGTAGCACTCTGTATATCACATAGTTCTGTTTTCTCCATATGAACCGGCCACCCTTGGAGCTGGAAGAAATCAGGCACTTGCAGCAGATTCTCCGTATCACACAGCTTCAGTATTTTATAGTTTAAATAAATTAATAAAATGTTCTTCCCTCAGTGAGTGTAGTGATGAATGTGTACAGGCATGGAGGGTTATGGGGGAGACTAATAGGAACAGCCAAGGTCTCCACCAGCCTCCCTCCCTCCCTCCCAGAGTTTAGTTTACTGTTCTCTGGCCAAGTCTGAGAAGCAGGAGATTTCTGGAGGAGAGGGAGACCTGAACTGCTGGCTGCCCACTGCTACTGGAGGGAAGAAGTTTGGCTACTGCTGCTGGGAAACCATGATGCTCTGCTCTGGTCTGGATTGGCCTGGAGGTGGAAAAACAGCTGGAAAGAAACAGCATTACAGCAACTCTGGGCTCTCAGACCTGTGGTATGGTTCCCTGTAGATCACTGGACCTCTAGCAGCGGCAGTTTCAAATAGTATTAGAAATCTTTCAATTACTTTACCTATGCTTTATCAAGCTTGTCTGGTGCAATGGAACAAAGGGAATCGTCCCAAAAGTACAAACCCCGCCCATTTGGTGCTCCAGGTAGGCTCAAGCAAACACTCAAAGTATTTGAAAGATTGAAGTACTATTTGAACCCAAGTCTTCTAGGAGCTAAAAACACATAGCTAAAAAAAGAATAAACACCCCTCTCTCCCAGGGCTTTTCATAGCCTTTCATTGTGTGTTCTTGTTCCATTTTCCATCACAGATGTTGCTGCAAGCTACGGTCGGTACCTATCCAGAGCCACTTAATGGGTAGATTGGGTCGATCCATGGTGGAACCTTATACGACCGGAACCAAGAGCACCCGTTTCCCCTTAAAACTGCAGAAATTAGAAGTGGTAGTGTGCCCAATGTTACCGTCTCTTTAGTGTTAACTGCCTACCCATATCAGGGATGGCAGTTAACACTTGAGGGAATAGTGGCACCACTGGATCTTGGAGCTCGGCCCAACAGTGGCACCCAAAGCTAACGTAGGTTGCCGATACCATCTTTTACTTTTTGTTCTTTTTGGTATGTTTGTCCAACTGAAGCAGAGTAACACTGTCAATTCCTTCTGTTAGAATGACAGACAGGTCCAGACCAGGCATGTGAGTTATAGAAAGCTCTGGCACTGTAGTTATATATACTGAACAAAAATATTAACGCTACATAGTGTTGGTCCCATGTTTCATGAGTATTTCTCTTTTGCCAGATAATCCAGCCAAAGGTTCACCTTGTGCTGGGGACAGTAAAAGGCCAATCTAAAATGTTCCGTTTTTATCACACAATACAATGCCACAGATGTCTCAAGTTGTGGCATGCTGACTGCAACAATGTGGAGGAATGTCTATCAGAGCTGTTGCCAGATAATTGAATGTTCATTTCTTTACTATAAGCCACCTCCAATTTGCCAGTGCGTCCAATCGGCCTCACAACCCCAGACTACGTGTAACCACGCCAGCCCAGGTCCTCCACATCTGAGACCAGCCACCCGGACAGCTGATGAAACTGTGGGTTTGCACAACCAAAGAATTTCTGCACAAACTGTCAGAAACCATCTCAGGAAGCTCACCTGCGTGCTCGTTGTCCTCACCAGGCTCTTGACATGACTGCAGTTCGGCAAATACTCACCTTCGATGGCCACTGGCACGCAGGAGAAGTGTGCTCTTCACAGATGAATCCCGGTTTCAACTGTACTGGGTAGATGACAGACAGTGTGTATATAGCATCGTGTGGGTGAGCAGTTTTCTGATGTCAATGTTGTGATCAGAATGCCCCATGGTTCCAGAGGGTTTATGGTAAGGGCAGGCATAAGCTACTGACAACATATACAATTGTATTTTATCGATGGCAATTTAAATGCACAGAGATACCGTGACGAGTTCCTGAGGCCTATTGTTGTGCCGTTCATCCACCGCCATCATCTCATATTTTAGCATGATAATGCACATCCCCATGTTGCAAGGATCTGTACAAAATACCTTGAAGTAAAACATGTCCTAGTTCTTCCATGGCCTGCGTACTCACCAGACATGTCACCTATTGAGCATGTTTGAGATGCTCTGGATTGACGTGTTCCAGTTCCTGCCAATATCCAGCAACTTTGAGTGGGACAACATTCCACAGGCCACAATCAACAGCCAGATCAACTCTAGGCGAAGATGTGTCACGCTGCATGAGGCAAATGGTGGTCACACCAGATATTGACTGGTTTTCTGATCCACGCCCCCTACTTTCTTTTATGGTATCTGTGACCAACAGATGCATATCTGTATTCCCAGTCATGTGAAATCCATAGATTAGGGACTAATGAATTGATTTAATTTGACTGAGTTCCTTATTTGAACTGCAACTAAATTTTTCGTTTATATTTTTGTTCAGTGTACGTACATATGTCACCGTCCTGTGGTTTCCAATTTAGGGCCTGTGAGTGGAGCAGGGAGCGGCGATTACGCCTGGGCTGCATGGGTTGCCAGGTTTTTACAGGCATTCCTCTGGACAGCCACCTACGGCTTTGTGAAACACTTAAATTCCTCTAATTGAATTTCCATGGTTTGAGGTCAGGTTTGCCTATCACCGCGAAGAGGTGCAAGAGCAGCCCGCTACACTTAATATATGTGTGGAAAAAGGCCTAATCATGCATAATGTTTCCCCATACTCACACTCTTTCTCGTATGTGGGTTTTTTGCTGTCTTTGCAAGGGAGACGACAACACAATTGTTGCAAACTAGAAGTTAAAGAGATTGATGGGGACAAAGGGATCAGTGGAAAGAGTTGGTATTTAGTCATGCTCTTCTTTTCTTGCCAATTGTAATTCCTACATCAAGAGGAATTTATGGATTGCAGTCTCTTCACAATTGGTCTTCCAGTATTGGACTCTGAATCTTGAACACATTAGAAAATGTGTTATAATCCGATTAAACCGTTATGACCTGTGTCGTGTCATGTCGCGTCCTCAGTGCAAAGCTGTAGTAAAATCATATCATTATCAAAGTGTTTATCTGTGTGCTTTAAAGTTTCCTCCACAGTTTGCCGGGGGAGAATAGAACACAACAGCAATGGCGCTAGCTAAGGGTTATGGGTGTTAGGAAAGTGTTGGCTCCAATGCTCCGTCATTTAACTTAATAGTGTGGCTGAAGTTTCCAGCTGCTTGAGATTTGTAGCCGAGGCTGTTTGTTTGCTGGAGTCTTTCTCCAGACAGACCTGGGTTCAAATAGTGTTTGAAATCTTTCAAATGTTTTGAGCGTTTGATTTAACCTGCCTGGAGTGCCAGATGCACAGGGTTTGCACTTTTGGGACTACTCTAGTTGGTTCCCTTTCACCAGGCAAGCTCAATCAAGCACAGCTCAAGTATTTGAGCTATTTTAAATAGTATTTGAACCCAGGTGTGGTCTGTTGTCCTCTGTAACCCAGCCGCTAGGTTACAGTTTGGGTCTGTCTCTAGACATTTCAAAACCAATAATTTCAACAACAAAAAACTCCCAGCCAGTCCCACTTAAATACATAATAATATCATAATATCTGAGGAATGGCGGGGGCAGAGGGAAAATGATAATACAACTGTGTGATAAGTAGTAAAGACTTCACATAGTCAGTGGCAGGTTTGTTTTTATTAAGTTCCTGTTTCCCTGCGTCTGCTGGGATTAGATTGGTCCTCTTATCAGAGCCGTGTCATAACGTGTAAAACTGACCGGTTGTTTTTTCAGCCCAACATAATTTTTCCTTACAGGAGAGGGAGGTCTTAAACAAAAAAAAAATCTCTCTTTTCTCCCTCTAGTCGTGTGACTCGGCGAGTGGCAGAGACCAAGTATATTTTATGTCAGCAAGTTTAGAAAACTTGTTTTTGTAGTTAATTCATCAAAATGCTCTGTGTGCTTTTCTCATGTGCATTCTGGCTGAATGGCTTTTCATCATCTGCAAGGCCTATTCCACCTCAATAAAACAATGCTGGCCCCATCTGGTCGGTATTTAAAAAATATCAACCATTCTGTCTGGGCCGTGTCAAGCCTCTTTCTCTCTTCATAACTAGTCACAACTCCTTTCCTTTTTCCTCCTCTCCTTTGGATCTCATTCATGTCTTTTTTTTACTCCTCTCTCCTCAGAGCGGCAGTCTTTTTCATCCGACTTAACAGATCTTCTCCTTAAACTCTACTCATTGTGAAGAAATCCCAGCAGAATCAATCTCATAGTCTCTCTCCCCCTCTCCCTTAAACATGTATCCCACAAACACAGATATTGTGAGGATGTCAGACTCTCTCCACACTCCCCTGGCTCCCTTCCCATCAAATAAAATTTCACCCCATTAGGGAGGCTCCCTCCCTTCCCAGCACCCCTGATGTCAGGTTGCATTACTCTGGGAGAGTGAGGGTTATGGATGGTGTCAGCCCTTACTGTCATGTAATCCCTCCCCATCGAGCCAAACCCATTCCCAAATCTTATTAATGAAGCGTCTGTGATGAGCTGAGCTGTAGCTGGGCTGGAGGGTCTCTGACTGTCCCAGGGCCCACATAATCATTTCACAGTTGTTTGAGAAAGAGGAGTTAAGTGGCTAATGAAATAGCTAGTTAAATAAACACTGCCTTGCTTTAAAGGGGGTGTCGGGGTGGAGGAGTTCTTTTTGTGCATTTGATGGGGGTTTGAGAGAAATTGCCTCCATCTTCGCCACCCTCCTTCCCACAAAACTACACTAATTGGTGTTGGCTGCCACTCAGGGCGTGGGGCTTCAGGTCACCATGGAAACACCTCTCTTTGGGTTAAACATGTCTGACACCCGTTCGTTCAGTTGTTGGGCTGGCTACAGCTTGTCTGGGTGGAGAATAATTGTCCCCCTTGTCCCACGAGCTGCCCGCACTGTGCCCGAAGGTACCACCCAGTGCCAATACTTAAACAGACATGTGGCTAAGTAGGTAAGGTAGTGTTTGACTACAGACATATACATACTTAAGTCATGCACACCCATACAGTGCATTCGGAAAGTATTCAGACCCCTTGACTTTTTCCACATTTTGTTAAATTACAGCCTTATTTAAAAATTTTAAAAACGTATTTTTTCCCTCATCAATCTACACAAAACATTCCCCATAATGACAAAGCGAAAACAGTTTGCTTTGCTAATGTATTAAAATTAAATAACCTCTTATTTACATAAGTATTCAGACCCTTTGCTATGAGACTTTAAATTGAGCTCAGGTGAATCCTGTTTCCATTGATCATTCTTGAGATGTTGATTGAACTTGATTGGAGTCCACCTGTGGTAAATGAAATTCATTGGACATGATTTGGAAAGGCACACACTTGTCTATATAAGGGCCCACAATTGACAGTGCATGTCAGAGCAAAAACCAAGCCATGAGGTTGAAGCAATTGTCCTTAGAGTTCTGTGACAGAATTGCGTCTAGGCACAGACCCGGGGAAGGATACCAAAAAATGTATGCAGCATTGAAGGTCCCCAAGAACACAGTGGCCCCCATCATTCTTAAATGGAGCAATGGAACCACCAAGACTCTTCCTTGAGCTGGCCGGGCTAAACTGAGAAATCAGGGGAGAAGGGCCTTGGTCAGGGAGGTGACCAAGAACCCAATGGTCACTCTGACAGAGCTCCAGAGTTCCTCTGTGGATATCGGAGAGCCTTCCAGAAGGACAACCATCTCTGCAGCTCTCCACCAATCAGGCCTTGATGGTAGTGTGGCCAGACGGAAGCCCCTCAGTAAAAGGCACATGACAGCCCACATGGAGTTTGCCAAAAGGCACCTAAAGGACTCTCAGACCATGAGAAACATGGTTCTCTGGTCTGATGAAACCAGGGTTGAACTCTTTGGCATCACGTCTGAAGGAAAGCTGGCACCATCCCTACGGTGAAGCATGGTGGTGGCAGCATCATGCTGTGGGGATGACTAATCAGGATCGAGGGAAAGATAAACAGCGCAAAGTACAGAGACCCTTGATGAAAACCTTCTCCAGAGCGCTCAGGACCTTCTAACAGGACAACGACCCTAAGCACACAGCCAAGACAATACAGGAGTGGCTTCGGGACAAGTCTTTGAATGTCCTTGAGTGGCCCTGGACTTGAACCCGATCGAACATCTCTGGGGAGACCTGTAAATAGCTGTGCAGCGACGCTCCCCATCCAACCTGACAGAGCTTGAGAGAATCTGCAGAGAAGAATGGAAGAAACTCCCCAAATACAGTTGTGCCATTGTAGCGTCATACACAAGAAGGCTGTAATCTCTGCCTAAGATGATTCAACAAAGTACTGAGTAAAGGGTCTGAATACTTACAGTTGAAGTCGGAGGTTTACATACACCTTAGCCAAATAAATTTAAACTCAGTTTTTCACAATTCCTGACATTTAATCATAGTAAAAATTCCCTGTTTTAGGTCAGTTAGGATCACCACTTTATTTTAAGAATGTGAAATGTCAGAATAATAGTAGAGAGAATTATTTATTTCAGTTTTTATTTCTTTCATCACATTCCCCCGTGGGTCAGAAGTTTACATACACTCATTTTGTATTTGGTAGCATTGCCTTTAAATTGTTTAACTTGGGTCAAATTTCAGGTAGCCTTCCACAAACTTCCCACAATAAGTTGGGTGAATTTTGGCCCATTCCTCCTGACAGAGCTGGTGTAACTGAGTCAGGTTTGTAAGCCTCGTTGCTCGCACACGCTTTTTCAGTTCTGCCCACACATTTTCTGTAGGATTGAGGTCAGGGCTTTGTGATGGCCACTCCAATACCTTGACTTTGTTGTCCTTAAGCGATTTTGCCACAACTTTGGAAGTATGCTTGGGGTCATTGTCCATTTGGAAGACCCATTTGCGACCAAGCTTTAACTTCCTGACTGATGTCTTGAAATGTTGCTTCAATATATCCACATAATTTTCCATCCTCATGATGCCATCTATTTTGTGAAGTGCACCAGTCCCTCCTGAAGCAAAGCACCCCCACAACATGATGCTGCCACCCCAGTGCTTCACGGTTGGGATGGTGTTCTTTGGCTTACAAGACTCCCTCTTTTTCCTCCAAACATAATGATGGTCATTATGGCCAAACAGTTCTATTTTTGTTTCATCAGCCCAGAGGACATTTCTCCAAAAAGTATGATCTTTGTCCCCATGTGCAGTAGCAAACCGTAGTCTAGCTTTTTTATGGCTGTTTTGCTGAGCGGCCTTTCAGGTTATGTCGATCTAGGACTCGTTTTACTGTGGATATAGATACTTTTGTACCTGTTTCCTCCAGCATCTTCGGCCCTTTGCTGTTGTTCTGGGATTGATTTGCACTTTTCACACCAAATTATGTTCATCTCTAGGAGACAGAACGCGTCTCCTTCCTGAGCGGTATGACGGCTGCGTGGTCCCATGGTGTTTATACTTGCATACTATTGTTTGTACAGATGAACGTGGTACCTTGAGGTGTTTGGAAAGGTCTTGGCTGATTTCTTTAGATTTTCCCATGATGTCAAGCAAAGAGGCACTGAGTTTGAAGGTAGGCCTAAAAATACATCCACAGTTACACCTCCAAATGACTCAAATGATGTCAATTAGCCTAACAGAAGCTTCTAAAGCCATGACATCATTTTCTGGAATTTTCAAAGCTGTTTAAAGGTACAGTCAACTTAGTGTATGTAAACTTCAGACCCACTGGAATTGTGATACAGTGAATTATAAGTGAAATAATCTGTCTGTAAACAATTGTTGGAAAAATTACTTGTCATGCACAAAGTAGATGTCCTAACTGACTTGCCCAAACAATCGTTTGTTAATGACATTTGTGAAGTTTGTTGGAAAACAAGTTTTAATGACTCTATTTTTTTATTCTGTAAATTTGCAAACATTTCTAAAAACCGGTTTTTGCTTTGTCATTGCGGGGGTATTGTGTGTTGATTGTTAATTTAATAATTTTTAGAATAAGGCTGTAACATAACAAAATGTGAAAAAAGGGAAGGAGTCTGAGCTCTGTACATCGTACCTGTTATGCTACCAGTATTTGTGCCTTTTTAGGTTGTTTGGCTGCCTAGTCCGACACACATACGTACAACAGTCACAGTGAAGTAGTTTGGAGCACAACCTTCCTTTCAGGGGTAGAGAGTGGGAAAAGCTGCATCTCTAGGGGCTGCAGGAGGAGAGGAAAGGGCCACCTGTCAACAGCCCAGCCAGGACTCTTTCTCTCCATCCCTGCAGACATACATGGGAGTTGGGTCTCCTCTCCACCTCAGTGCTCTGGACAAGATATAGCGTCCCATCCCAGATAGTTTGAACTAAAGTTTAGCCCAATTACTTATTTACATGTACAGGAACACACCACCCCTTTCTCTATTCCATCTCTCAGAACAAACTGGAGAGTTTGGCCTCCAAAAAACATGCTGATTAAAAGTTTAGGTTATCCTTTGATTTTTGGACCAAACAATACCTATGTGTTATTTTTTTCTTTCCTTTTTTTCTCTCCCTCTTGAAGTTGTAGCTCTGATATTGGTTAGCACCGTTTGAGAGGCAGCCAGTTACCTTACATGGAGGGCCCAGACTCCAGACATTCAGCATTTGTCCCCTTTAACTCATTTTCCAAGAGGAGCAAGAGATGGAGTTTGTATTAGAATATTTTCCCCTTGACTTCTCTCATAACATAAAGTCCCCCCCCCCAAAGTTGTCTTTCATCTCCCTGTGCAGGCATTTAATACCCAGGATCAATGGTGTGATCTTGAGGGGAGAGATTATACCAGTACACTGATATTAAAAGTTGTTTTCTTTTGTGCCAGGTTTTGGCCAGTTCAAATGAGGGTTGGCAGTGAGTGACTGGATAGAAATTAGAGAGAATGAATGCAATTGGTGTAAGATAGCTAGGCAAACTTAAAGTTATGAGTTATTACAAATGGAGTCTAAAGGTTCAGAACAGGGTGAATTCTGGGATAAGAGGGATAATAACCCGGTTATTTTGATTTACTCGTCTAGTCGAAGATTACTTCGCCTTTATCTGATACAAGCAAGTAAGGGGTGAAACACAATATGTGAGTTTGGCAACAATAGTTGGCTGCATGATTCATGGAATTAAATGTTATATTTTGTGAGTTTACCGCAGCGGAACAAATCAGTTTGGAATTGTTTGATGGAATGCTATTGAGATTAGTTTAGCCCTCTGATTCTTATCAATAATCCATTGTGAGAAATAATTATTTGTTCACACATACATCTACCTGGGCTTTGGCTTTCCTGTCTCTTTCCCCTAGCCATGTCACAGTGTTGAGAGAGAGCTTCATGTCCTTAAAGCTGGAATCCTCAATGGTGATACTGCCACATCCGTTTGGGATGTTACAACAACAAAGAAGTTACTGCAGACACTGTTTCTTTCCCTCGGGCATCATTGCACGGTGATAGAACAGAAGAATGCCTACTGCTATCTTTTTTTGCCACACTGCTCGACGCACATCACCTCTGTTTAATCCACAAAACAAAAACAATAACAAAGGTGCTGGGGTGGACAGTTTAGCTTTTTCCCCTAATGCTGATTCCATCTTTAACACTAGGCTGGGTCACTGTTGAACCAACCCAGGTGATGGGGGAATATTTAGGACACTCCAAAGTAAACCGGAAAAATATTTTGATACTCAACAAAAGCTAAATCAGTTTTTCTTGATTTATAATTGGGGTTTGATTTGTTTCCCTTTGAACTGTTATTTCTCAACCAGTCTTATGGCTATTGGAGATTAGGTTTATTCATTACTCTCTATTACCCTCAATCCAGTAATCCACTACTCTCTTTCAATCTCTCTCTTTCGCCCCACTGTGTCTCTCCATCCTTCGTATTGTCTCTGTGTCAAGCGGCATTTGTTCATTTGTAAGTTAAGGTGTGGGTAAATCTGATTTTTCACTTGAAAGCGTTGGAGATGGAGCCCGTCATTTCACTTAACTCCCAGCTTGTCACGAGTACTCAACATTCTCTGTGATGATCTGCTTCTCCAAGGCTTGCCACTGAGGACAGTGAGCTGGCATGCCTGCCTGCTTGTTTCTCTATCTACCACTGCATGGGTGTGTCCCAGTGTATTTACTGTGCTTGGCCACCATAATAAGTTCTCAGATTTTTACTATTGCATTAGGCATAATTGCTGAGTTGGTCCATTTTGCCCAGCAAAACATTAGAATTATATTCCATTTCCCTATTTATACTATACCTTGCTCTTCTTTTCTGAATTTCTGATATAAAAACCTCTGGTGTTATTGATTATGAGGCATAATGTGGACATTGTCTGTTTCACTGCCTGCCTGGATGGCCCTTGAGAAGCTGACCACAATCTGAGGCTTTATGATACTGGAGCTCAGGAGTGGCTTATCTTAGAGACGGCTTATGGCTAGCAGGTCTGCTAATACTTTATGCTCACAACCCTTTCCTTTTGGTTCCTTCCCTCTCTCTTACACACTCACATGTGTGCATACGTACACATAGACACATGAGTGTGCACACATACAAACACACACACTATCACTCACTTATATAGCAGTTAGACATACACACACACACACTTGTAGTCAGATATGTGAGAGAAAGACCACTTGTTTCTGAAGCGATTACCTTTTTCCCCTCAATGATCCAAATTCCTCCACGGAGGGTTTGATATTGCATATTTTAGACTGCAAGAGTAGGTAAAGGGATTTAGGGTAAAAGTGTGTGAAATAGTGGATTTAGAGATTGAATGGTAGCCCTCCTCTGTAGTTAGTGTTTTGATCCTATTTGCTTTAATCCTATTTTATTATGTCAGTGTACAGTACCAGTAAAAAATGTGGACACATCTACTCATTCAAGGGTTTTTCTTTATTTTTACTATTTTCTACATTGTAGGATAATAGTGAAGACATCAAAACTATGAAATAACACATGGAATCATGTAGTAACCAAAAAAGTGTGTCAAAATCAAAATATATTTTATATTTGAGATTATTTAAAGTAGCCAACCTTTGCCTTGATGACAGCTTTGCACACTCTTGGCATTCTATCAACCAACTTTAGGAGGAATGCTTTTCCAACAGTCTTGAAGGAGTTCCCACATATGCTGAGCACTTGTTGGCTGCTTTCCTTCACTCTGCAGTCCAACTCATCCCAAACCATCTCAATTGGGTTGAGGTTGGGTGTTTGTGGAGGCCAGGTCATCTGATGCAGCACTCCATCACTCTCCTTCTTGGTAAAATAGCCCTTACACAGCCTGGAGGTTTGGGTCCTGTTATTTGGGTCCTGTTGAAAAACAAATGATAATCCCACTAAACCCAAAACAGGATGGCGTATCGCTGCAGAATGCTGTGGTAGCCATTCTGGTTAAGTGTGCCTTGAATTCACCAGCAAAGCACCATCACACCTCCTCTGCCATGCTCCACGGTGGGAACCACACATGTGGAGATAATCCGTTCACCTACTCTGCGTCTCACAAAGACAAGGCGGTTGGAACCAAAAATCTCAAATGTGGACTCATCAGACCAAAGGACAGATTTCCACCGGTCTAATGTCCATTGCTCGTGTTTCTTGGCCCAAGCAAGTCTCTTCTTCTTATTGGTACTCTTTAGTAGTGTTTTCTTTGCACCAATTTGACCATGAAGGCCTGATTCACGCAGTCTCCCCTGAACAGTGGATGTTGAGATGTGTCTGTTACTTGAACTATGTGAAGCATTTATGCAGTTAACTCTAATAAGCACTCGTTTCTTTGTGCTTAATTGAGCTGTTCTTGCCATAATATGGACTTGGTCTTTTACCAAATAGGTTTATCTTCTGTATACCACCCCTACCTTATCGCAACAACTGATTGGCTCAAATGCATTAAGAAGGAAAAAGAAGACACACCTTTTAAGAAGACACACCTGTTAATTGAAATGTCACTATTATTCTACAATGTAGAAAATAGTAAGAATAAACAAAAACTCTTGAATTAGTAGGTGTGTCCAAATCGGCAAATTGGAAAAATCTGCCGTTCTGCCCTTGAGCAAGTCCGTTAACCCCAACTGCTCCTTGGGCGCTGATGACGTGGACATCGATTAAGGCCGACCCCCACACCTCGGTTGGGTTGAATGCAACTGACTAGGTATCCCCTTTCCCTTCCCCATATGTCTGCTGCAGAGGGACATGAGAAAACCAAGTTTTAAACAACCATGGAAATAAAAGTGCTGATAACAAATTGTCTCCCTATTTAAAAAGATGGAGAACAAGCTATACTGGCGTTTTGGTACAGCCAGCTAGCGCAAAAGTAATATTGTGATGTTGTCAAATCAATACGATATGTCATCAATAATAATATCCAGATATGTAACTGTATTGACCCCTCCCCCCATCACTATAAATTAGGCTGTTTGGAAAATAGCTCGTAGCTCTCACCCACCAAAACCATAGAGCGGCAAAAAATCCCAGGTTCATCGTTACCATGGGAGACTTTGAAGAAATGTGGTCAGTGTAACGAGCCGTGCTTTCACTGTGACCTGTAGTAAGGACTAATACAAAATAACCTGGTCGTAAAGCCCTCCCTTAAAAAGAGAAAATGTACCCTTTCAGAGAGAGGGAGTCAGTGGAAGAGTTAGAGGAGCTGTGGTTGGCCAGCAGGGCCAGGATGGGCACCTGACCACAGACCAATTTTGTATATTCCCCCAGCTACACAGTGCACTGTTTTTAGAGGCCTTGTGGAAACATGCATGCTTAAAAAATAAAGATGAAAAAAAATGTTACTATTAAAATACCGCAACACTTTCTCCCAAATAAAACAATTTATGTGACCGACCAGACTTTGGCTAAAATGTAATTAATGTTTTAATGGTTATATTTGGCAGTGCCTTATTAAGGCGTATGGCACAACTGAGGCATAGTTTGTTCTGTTTCTTGAGGAATAATTTCCTCCATTAATACATCTTTCCATGCTAAGCAGGAGGCTTTAGACTCGTGCCGGCTCAAGACAAAATGACCCACCCTTTCACTCCATTCACCAGCCATAGTGAGTGTGTTCCAAACCCTACCCCTGCTAGGTTCGATCTACTATTTAGCCTACAAATATTTGAAGCTGCCCTCAAGGATGGAACCAGAATCCTTTGAAAGGGGAATGTACTGTGACTGTGCGGTCAGCCTCGTCAAACTGTTTAAGGAGATCCGGACAGAGTCACCAGGAGAACTAACTGCCATGGACTTAACACAGAGGATAAATTATGGTCCTGATAGTTTTCCTGTATTACAAACAGGGCGTTTTGACCCATGTGTGTGTTCAGTAAAAGAGGCAGTGTGGGTGTTGGGTTTCTCTGCTCAACTGTAACCTGGATCTAGTGTTACAGTGGATGAGAGCACTACTTCTCCTTAGGACCAGACCAGACAGACCCCCACCCCAACCCCATGGACAGACAGACAGTGGCTCTTCCAATAGGTGTCACTATAGCACAACATGTTGTTACTGTATAATAACCATCTGTTATTACCTCTGGTCTGCTTATTTGTCGTCTCAAACACACACAAACAACCCCTATAGTTTGTTTGTGAGGCTCTCTATGGCTGTGTATGGATAGAGATGAGGTCTAGTCCCCATCCTACTCTTCAGTGGTTGGGGTCAATGGGGAATAACTTGTCTCTTGACACCGGTGGTCTCCTAACGGAATCTCCCATTCATCTCACACAGCCTTTCCCGTAATTATTTGACTCTGTTGACTGGATTTGGCGGCACTACAATTCTCAATAATGTGTAACAATAAGGGGCGAAATGGTCTGGTTTGAATTAGTGAGATGGTACTGCAGTGAACACATCACACCTGGTTTGGATTAGAGAGATGGCATTGCAGTGAACACATCACACCTGGTTTGGATTAGAGAGATGGTACTGCAGCGAACACATCCCACCTGGTTTTAATTAGAGAGATGGCACTGCAGTGAACACATCCCACCTGGTTTTAATTAGAGAGATGGCACTGCAGTGAACACATCACACCTGGGATGAATTACCACAGATCGAGAAGGAAGAGTGGAGGAAAAGGAGACTGAGAGGAGGACAGATGGTGTACATTTAGGATGGGAAATAAAGTAGTGAGATGTACCCTATGGAATATTAAGTGCACTGTGTTTGTAAGGAAAATAGGTACAGGAAATATCACATTTTGCTTGGTCCAGGAGCTGTTTCAAGATATGCATAAAAGCTGCCTATGGCCAATGTTTCTTTAGGTTTGGCTAATTTCATGAATATCTTACTGTGATAAGGTCACTGCCAACATCAATAATTACATTTGAATGCTCATAATCTTTCATCTCGGCTCTCCGAACCAAATCTTGCCCTATGCAACAGTCTGCCTCGAGGGACTAGATAATCTTTAGCATATATACCAAGCTAATCTAATAGAGGTGTAGAAGTGTCCATACCGCCGGATGGGCCTAGTGGAGTATAAACCCTGGGAAACATGGAAGGATGGAATCTGACTTATCCCTAACTGCTACTGAAGACTGCAGGAATTCTGGTAAATGTGGGGAGATATCTCATAAACAGAAACACTTGTGTTGTTTTTGTACTGTAAAACTTCAGTCCTCATTTTGGTGCAGGACGTACCATGATAATGGTCATGGCAGTTTCAACAGGGTTTCTTGTCAGATTTAAAGGAGCTTTTATATAACAGCCAGTCCTGGTTTTAACACTTTCCACTCACAGCCCCTGTCGTCCAATATACGGGTTGAAAATGGCAGATTTTGACATGCGCTTAAATTGGAACGCAGTAGCTGTACAGTAACATGTTATACATGATGTCAGAGCTACGTTTCTCCACTTCACAGCGCTGTATGGATTTTGACTGACAGCCATTATAAACTTGAGCACCGCGTGCGCCAAGAAGATGCCCCCAGCCCTCCCGCTAATTGGGCTACTTGGGCTACACATTTGTTGTTGTCTGAGTGAGGGAAATAGGCTAAATCGAGGAGTTGATCTGTTCTAAAAGATGAGACATTGAGGATTATAATAAATACCGCTTTGATGTCATACAAGCAAACCACACACCCATGAGTCCAAATGTGCACTTCACATCTCCATATTTGAAAATTCATGTAATTTACAGTATCAACCCTTATATGATTTCTATTTTTGATCCAGGATGGATAAAAGGATTACCTATATAAGAATGCTGTTCATTGACTACAGCTCAGCATTTAACACCATAATCCCCTCCAAGCTCATCACCAAGCTCAGGACCCTGGGACTGAACACCTCCCTCTGCAACTGGACTTCCTGACGATCCACCGCCAGGCAGTGAGGGTAGGCAACAACATATCCGCCACACTACCCATCAACATGGGGGGCCCCTCAGGGGTGTGTGCTTAGTCCCCTCCTGTACTCCCTGTTCACCCACGACTACGTGGCCGTGCACGACTCCAACACTATCATGTTTGCTGACAACACAACAGTGGTAGACCTGATTGACAACGACGATGAGGCAGCCTATAGGGATGAGGTCTAAGACATGTCAGTGTGGTGTCAGGACAACAACCTCTCCCTCAACGTCAGCAAGACAAAGGAGCTGATCATGGACTACAGGAAACAGAGGGGCGAGCACGCCCCCCATCCACATCGATGAGGTTGTAGTGAAGTGGGTCGAGAGCTTCAAGTTAATCTCTATTTAACATGGTCCACACATTCAACCACACAGTTGTGAAGAGGGTATGACAGCGCTGCTTTCCCATCAATAGGCTAAAAAGATTTGGCATGTAGAAAAGTTCTGCAGCTGCATCAGCAAGTGAAATTAGGAGGCTGCAGATTGCACAGAAAGAAGCAGCAAGGATTGTTTTAAGGTGGAGATATGGTTCTTCTGTTGTAGTCATGTGCAATGCTCTTGGTTGGTCATCAATCAACAAGATAATTAAAAAAAAACATGCTTATTTAATAATATACACCACTCATACATTTTCTTATTGTAGCTTGTATTTAAAAAAAGCTTAGATGTGCCTCATTTACATAAATACAGCAGGTGTATCTGCATACAGTATATTAATGAATTAACATAAATGGGTGGGGCAGGGCTGCAACTACCAAACACTTGCTCTGTCTACCCTACCTGCACTGTCTAGACTGCCCCATGAATTACTGTTGGTATGTTCTCTTGAATAATTCAACGAGTGTGTCACTTGCAGGACACCCTTGGATTAAAGAGCTACATGCTTGGCTCTAGATTAAATTGATCTAAAAATACTTTACATTGTTTGCAAAATCAGACATAATATCAATAGAATCTGAGTGTTCAGATTCCCAACGCTATTCAGTTGGTAAGAGACAGACATTCAGTAAATACTAGGAATAGATTGTCCACCATCTGTGTTATCCAGGCAGAAAAAAGAAATAGGCAAAATAACATTTAGATTTTGAGCAATAAAGAAATTGAATAATTTAACTGAGCAAACCAGAAACCTTTCAATATATAAATTTAAACAATACTTTAACACATAAATATAATACATAGAAATGTTGTGTTGGACTACAGTAGATTTGCACGCAACCGCAAAGCACTACAGAGTGTGGTGAGTACGGCCCAGTACCTCTCTGGGGCTGAGCTCCCTGCCATCCAGGACCTCTATACCAGGCGGTGTCAGAGGAAGGCCCACAAAAAATGCCTCCAAGCCATAGACGGTTCTCTCTGCTCCCGCAAGGCAGGCGGTACCAGTGCACCAAGTCTGGAAACCAACAGGACCCTGAACCGCTTTTACCCCCAAGCCATAAGACTGCTAAACAAGACTGCTAAATAGCTAATCAAATGGCTACCCGAACTACCTGCATTTACCCTTTTGTGAACAAAGTCTCTTGCACACACATATATATATATACACACACACACACATAACATGCGCGCACACATGCATACTAACGCCACACACATTCACACACACAAACTCACACACTTTCACACTCACCACATACGCTCTATTATCTATCCTGTTGCCTTGTCACTTTACCTCTACCTATACAGTTGAAGTCGGAAGTTTACATACACCTTAGCCAAATACATTTAAACTTTAAAGTTTTTCACAATTCCTGAACTGTTGTGTCCTCACCTTTCGTCTGATAATTTCACCATAATCTCAAGTGTTCTCTTTCTATTGCTTCCATGGTCATGCAACATTTCAATGTGCCCCTATCCATATTGGCCAATTTCCACAAATCTAAGGGGTTAAAATAGTAAAACAGTACTTTGAGCATTTGAGCATAGAGTGCTTGGTAGGCTTTGCACTATTGATACTATTCCATTGGTTCCATTGCTCATTGAGCGCAGCTATGGTATTTGAAAGAAAACAAATACCTTTTGAACCCTGGTGTGGTAACGGTCAGGGATGCATGTTATCAGTCAGGAGAGAGCATTGCAGGCAGTCATGCTCTGTAGTCTGTAGTAGTGAAGCACATATTACAAGGCTCCACTGATGAATGAACCTGGACTTCATATCCCATGGTGTCTCAGTGATTGATGAGGCTGTTGTTGCTTGAGGGCCTCATAAAAACATTATGGATTAAGACTTGTCAGTCCTCCGGGCTTCATACAGGTGTGTGGTTTGGTTCGCCTGCAGTGCTATTTACAAGACCTCAGAAAATGGGGCAGAAAGCTAGCATAGCTTGGTTAAACCAGACACTCTTCAGTCTGGTTTAACCATACTAGGAGAGGACTGCTGCTGTGTGAGAGAACCTGTGTCAAGAACACCGAACAAAACAGCATAATGAGATGAATATGTAGTCCCCAGCTGCTCCCATGTTTTTTGGGCGGGTCAAGAGGAGAACTATCACTGTGTCCTGGCCGTGGAGAATGACTGGTGGGAATCGCCTTGGCTACAGCTTTGTTGGCTTTTCAGACATAATTAACTTACCATCTCCATCATAGTGCTATTGACCGATGGCATGTTTTCACTAAAAGGCGCTGTGGTTTGGTTAGCGTGAGCCGACAGACTGAGCAGACAGTGGCCCAAGGAGTCATGTGGTTGTCTACAGTACAAACAAGCTCTTTACACAAAGAGAAATCTATCAATTGAATGTGTTATTGCGTATTCATGCTTAGAAGGGAAATGCAAAAAATCTACAGTATAAATATCAGATTTTGCTTGGTCCAGGAGCTGCCTATGGCCAGTGTTTCTTTAGGTTTGGCTAGTTTTGTGAACTTCTTACTGTGATAAGGTCACTGCCGACATCAATAATTACATCTCGGCTCTCCGAACCAAATCTTGCCCTATGGAACAGTCTGCCACGAGGGACTAGATAATCTTTAGCATATATACCAAGCTAATCTAATAGAGGTGTAGAAGTGTCCAGACAGTGGATAGGCCTAGTGGAGTATAAACCCTGGGAAACATGGAATCTGGAATCTGACTCATCCCTAACTGCTGCTATTGGAGTGTAGACAGAGGGAAGATATATCATAAACAGAAACACTTGTGTTGTTTATGTACTGTAAAACTTCAGTCCTTGTTTTGGTGCAGGACGTACCATGATAATGGTAATGGCAGTTTCAACAGGGCCTCTTGTCAGATTTAACAGAGCTTTTACACTGAGTGTACAACATATTAGGAACACCTTCCTAATATTGAGTTGCACCCCCCTATATACTGGGTGGCTCTATGTATGAGTTGGATGCCTAAGGTATGCATAGTTTCTGCTGTAATAACCCATGGTTCTTTACAGGTTGACATTTATTGTCATGAGTCTTGTCCTGGAGGCAGAACTGAGCGATTTCCCCTTAGATAGTGTTAGCCATTAGGTTTAAAATTTCATGACTTTGTGGCTGTGCCAGCTAGTGACGACTCTGTAAAGCTGCCACCAGAACAAGATTCATGAGGAAAAACGCTAGCCTGCTAACCGTTTCTGGTTATTCAGTTTTACATAAGCAGGCTCATTCTCGTAGCTGTGTTCCAAGCAGTCTGGTCTGCGCCCACGGGTCATTAAGATATGCTTTGGCTGTGTCAGCTGGAATCTAGAGGAAACGGGCTAATGATAGCAGTGGACACAGGCCCGCTTATCAACACAACATGTGGACCTGATGTTGTGGAGGAGGAAAAGTTCTGAAGCATAAAGAGAGAGGAAGGCACTGGTCTAAAAGGATGAATTGCTTACTCATTCAAGGCTTGTTTCTTGTCATAATTTGTGTGGCAGATGGAAGATGTTGCTCTTTTCTTTTGTTACTATGGTCTCAGATCAAGTTGTTTTTGCATTTTCACTACATTATCTAGCTACTGATATATGATATAGATTTATATGAGTGACCCAACCAAAACCAGTAATGTTTAACACACATGCCACAGTTTTATAAAGAAAAAGCACTTGAAGTATTGTTGATGACAGCCTTCTCCCATAGCCATACTGCTGTTCCCGTAACAGCCAGGGACTCTCATTAGAGACCGTATGGAGATATATGGACCACCACTACATATTAACCTGACCTCTACTGGAGGCCCTGTTATTGACCTGGGACTGGCCTGGGAGGCCACACCTGCTAGGGCCCCTCTAAAGTGGGTTAAAGTCGAGCCAACAGAGGGCCCCTGATTGCTGTCCTTAGGGAGTCAAAAGAACTAAGCCTACTCTCCCTCATGTATTATGAGAAACATTAATACTATTTTAATGTTTACCATAGGGGACAGAACCCCAGATTTTACCATCAGGATTAGTATTTAGTACTATTCTGATTGGAATTCATGAGTAGGCCTAATTGTCGATAGTGGAGTCAACTAACATCCAAAGGGTAATGAGAGTAGCAACACGCATGCCCCTCCCACCTGAGGATCTGCCTTTTTCAGCCATCTATTTCCTGTGTTTGAAGGGGGCAAAATCCACTTGTCACTTAAATCTCACTGAGATTTAACACACCGTCTCAACACTTACATCACAAGAAAGAGAAGAAAGTTAACTTTATTTTGATGGGTGTAAATGTTTTGTGGAATTGAAATAGTAAATAATTTAATACAGTTTAAATTAGATGCGCTGAAATGAAAGCAAATTCCAAAAATTAACGCTCAGATTCTATTGATATTATGTCTGATTTTGCAAACAATGTAAAGTATTTTTAGATCAATTTAATCTAGAGCCAAGCATGTAGATTTTTAATCCAAGGGTGACACACTCGTTGAATTATGCAAGAGAACATACCAACAGTAATTCATGGGGCAGTCTAGACAGTGCAGGTAGGGTAGACAGAGCAAGTGTTTGGTAGTTGCAGCCCTGTCCCACCCATGTATGTTAATTCATTAATATACTGTATGCAGATACACCTGCTGTATTTATGTAAATGAGGCACATATAATTTTCTTTATTTTAACAGAATCTTTTTTTAAATACAAGCTACAATAAGAAAATGTATGAGTGCATATTTTTGTTTTTACATTTTACAAGTAAATCCCTGAATTCACACACAAATCCCTGTACTCCATTCATAATTTGTCCGTGCCAGTAAACATTTTGTGCTATAATTCCGTCAATGTCTGATGGATTATAAAAAAATCTAAAAGTTTAGAGTATTTTCATCCATTGTCCAGCTGTTGCATTTATTAGAATAGTTTTTATAACCTTTTAACAATTCCCGTTGCTAATGAGAAGGTTGACTCTATAACCTTGTGACGTGAAAATAACACTCCTGTTGAAAACCTAACCACATTACAGGTTTCCTGTAGTGAGTCTGCTCCCCTCCCTGGTGGACGTCTAGGCACACCACTTGTCAGGTGATGCTAATAACCGCTTGAACTGTTGTGACTTCTGTGCGGACAAACGGCGTGTCAAATGATCTCATGGTGAATAGGGAGCACTCCATTATGAAAGCCGGCCCGGCCCGGCGGCTCTGGTAAGGAAGGTCGCCAGCAATTAACCTCAGAACTGGCAAGAGGCCCCCGCCAAGGCATTCTCAGATTTGAGGACGATTGGCTGTGACAAAAACAACGTAAACAATAAGACATGGCATAAGCCGGGATGTTTACATAGCTGCGGCAGAGCCTGAGTTTAAAACAAACAGCGCCTCACAAAGTGATGAGTGGCATGTAAACCAGCGGGTTGGGATGCTTTATTCAGCTGAAGTGCGTTTTGTTGGGCCCCGGTTGGATTGAAGTAGATGAGTTGTACACAGACACTACATTCCTCTGACTCTTAGGCCCTACTGTGGTGGATGGGACTGGGAGGTATCTTTGACTCCTCTAGTCGTGGTTAGAGCTCCGCTCACACATACTGCAACACATCCTGCCCAGCCCTCAGGCGGTATCAAAACACTAGGACAGCTTCCTGTGTTCTACCAGTGCTCTGTACAGGAGTCTGTGAAGTGGCTAAATTCAGGTGTCTGAATGGCAGGGAGGGGACAGACACAAAGGTCTGTGTGAGGAGAGGAGCTGTGCTGGATCTGTTTGTCAGGCCCCCAGCTAGCATCACGTCATGTGAAATAACCCTCCCCCTATGGGTGCGGCCAACCAAAAATGTGAAATGACAGGCTGACCTACAGTCAAAGGTTTGGACACACCTACTCATTCTAGGGTTTTTCTTTATTTTTACTATTTTCTACATTATAGAATAATAGTGAAGACATCAAAACTATAAAATAACACATATGGAATCATGTAGTAACCAAAAAAGTAGCCTAAGTAGCCACCCTTTGCCTTGATGACAGATTTGCACACTCTTGGCATTCTCTCAACCAGCTTCATGAGGTAGTCACCTGGAATGCATTTCAATTAACAGGTGTGCCGTGTTAATTTGTGGAATTTCTTTCATTCTTAATGCGTTTGAGCCAATCAGTTGTGTTGTGACAAGGTAGTGGTGGTATACAGAATATATCTCTATTTGGTAAAAGACCAAGTCCATATTATGGCAAGAACAGCTCAAATAAGCAAAGAGAAACAACAGTCCATCGTTACTGTCTGTCAATCCAGAAAATGTCAAGAACTTTAAAAGTTTCTTCATGTGCAGTGGCAAAAACCTTTAAGCGCTATGATGAAACTGGTTCTTATGAGGACCGCCACAGGAATGGAAGACCCAGAGTTACCTCTGCTGCAGAGGATAAGTTCATTCGAGCTACCAGCCACAGAAATTGCAGCCCAAATAAATGCTTCACGGAGTTCAAGTAACAGACACATCTCAACATCAACTGTTCAGAGGAGACTGTGTGAATCAGGCCTTTGTGGTTGAATTGCTGCAAAGAAACCACTACTAAAGGACACCAATAAGAAGAAGCGACTTGCTTTAGTACTATTGGATAGTAAACACTCTGAAGTTTCTAAGAGTGTTAAAATATTGTCTGTGAGTATAACAGAACTGATATAGCAGGCGAAAACCCGAGGAATTTATCTCCTGGAAAAGGTGTTTTTGACACCTCTCCCTATTGAAAACAGTCATATATGGGAGTAAGATTGCAGTACCTATTGCTTCCACTGGATGTCAACAGTCTCTAGACAGTGTTTGGTGATGTTAGGTTGCTCTGGATGGTAATAGAAGAAGAATTTCGAACTAGTCACCAGATGTAAACAGAAGAGGATGCGCGTTCACGGGCTCGCGTGTGCTGTGGGTTTTTTCCATTTCCTATCGTCCAGTTTATAATCCGGTTGAAATATTATAGTAAATCTACATAAAAGTGTTCCTAAGGATACATTATCAATGATGTTTGATTGTTCTTGGACAAGTGTATAGGTTGAACGTGTTCTCTTCACGGTTCAATGGGCGAGTGGACGCTGTATTTTTTTATCATAATGCACCAACCAAACGGAGATTTACTTTTTCTAACAAAAGAACCATTGGATGTCTTCGTTGGACACTTGGGAAGCCCTCAGCGGAAGTTCTTCGAAAGGTAAGGGATTTTATATTAGTGATTTTATGCGTTTTATGAGACCCGCTTTGGTTATGGATTCATGCTAATGCTTAAAATATGAGAGGGGCTATCCTCAAACAATCAAATGTTGTGCTTTCGCCGTAAAGCCTTTTTGAAATCTGACAATGCTGTGATATTGCCAAGAATCAGAGCTTTTGATGACTATGCAACACTTGTATATTGATGAATGTTTAATAATTCAACTTTTGGATTTTGAATTTGGCGCCTTACATTTCACCGGGTAGTGTCGGGAGTGGCGCCCCACTGCTCCCTAAGTAGTTAACGCTTTTTTTTGGTTACTACATGATTCCGTATGTGTTATTTCAGCATTTTTATTTATTCACTATTATTCTACAATGTATAAAATAGTAAAAATAAAGAAAAACCCTTGATGAGTCGGTGTGTCCTAACTTTTGACTGGTACTGTATGTTGTACTCATATGCAATTTGTATGACTTAGAAATGTGCTAATTAGTTGTTGAGCTGGAAATGTTTATGATTATGATAATATTTATTTACGTTTGTATTCAGTCAACCCTCTCATTTAATGCAAAATCAAACACGCCATGTGATTTGAATATCATAGGAGAACAAAATCAGAGTTTATTTCTCGCCCTGTTAGTTTCCTAAACAACTGGTCTATTTAACAATCCAGACCCTCCCTCCCTCCCTCTGAGCGGTTTGTTTCTGTCTGTGTTCAAGGCTGTGTTGTTGCTTTTAATTGAAAACGACATCCAGCTTCATGTCAGGCAAAGCTGCCTCACATTTCTCTCTTTCACACTCACAGCTTCCCTGTTATGTTTTCCCAACGCTCTTTATGTGGCCAGAACATTGAATGTTTTTCTATTTGTCCCTCAGAAGAGGGTGAAAAGAAGGAGGGGGAAAAGGCAGTTGTTTGCTTAGACAGCAGTGAAGGGCCAGGATGTAATCCTTCCCCCTCCAAGTCCAGAGCCAACAGCCATCCACGCATACACACACACACACACACACACACACACACACGTACGATTCGGTGCTCTGAGGAATAACTTAATGTAAATTAACAGCAGGGAACCCAGTCCATGGCAAAGCACGCGCTACCTCAACAGACAGCCTGAGTCCTACACACCTCAGTCCAGATTCCAGAGACAGCAAAGCGCATTGCAACTAGCCTACCACACATGGTCTTAAGGACGTGGCACAGATTACATTTATATGGCTTAGGTAGACACCATGACATGGAGTCTGGCCGTATGAGGGCTGGTGCCAACCAGACACTTGTTGGTCAAGTGTTGTGTGTAGTGCCCATTGGCAGAGAGTTGGCACAGACCTGTGTGAGCATGATGGAATTGGTAGAGAGAAGTGCTGCTGGAATGGCTTCTCCCCATCTTGTATCTTTCTGGGAGGCTTCAGGAGTAAGACACATACTTTTGTCCAGGTTCCAGGAGAGTCATCTTAGTCCTCTGAGCATTCACACACTCAGGATCCTCTCCTCTTTATCCCCATAACAATTCCCCCAACAATAGTGTGCGCAGAACAATCCAGTGATGTCACCCCTCACTCTGTCTTTGCCCCTATCCCATTTCTGTGCTGCACACTTGGCAGGGTTTCAACACAGCCTGTGGGGAAATGATAGCGGTCACACGTACATGCATTCATGCTCACACACACAATAGCATGTCAGAAAGCTCACGTCACGTGCACCTCTGAGCCGAGTCCCATTCAGTAACTAACAAAGAGTGCGGATTAAAAAGGTGTTTTGCTAAGCCTTGTAGCTTGGCCATGAGTTTGTTGTCCTTGACTCAGTAAATGGCTGATCAAAATAAGTTTACCTACGCTGGAAACAACATTTACTCTGCTTATATCTCATCAGTATCTTCATTGTAAGCTGTTGAGATGTTTTATTTCATTTTCCTCTTAGGGGGAGGGAGAGAGAACATTCAAGGCCCCCTGCCAAACGTAGCTATATTCTTTCTGGGTTTTAAAACAGGAAATATTGATCTTGGCCGACCATTTCAAAACCGATTCCTTTTGGTCTGCCTTGTGGACAGCGCTACACCGTCATTTGGTCAGACCCAAAGTTTTACTTAAAACCATGAATGGATCCCAGTGTTGTTCTAGTATCACCAACAGGGGTTTGGAGCTACATACTGTACACCCCTCTCCCTGCCGGGCTCAATCTGTGTTGTTTTTGAGCAAACACAAACCTACCACAGAGATCAGGAGGTCTGTGCAGATACCATAGATACTTCTGGTTCCATGGGTCCCCCAGAGGGGCGAGAGGGGTATACCAAGCCAAAGATACACATGGGAATGAGCATTTGTGCATATGTACTGTATACGTGCTGACACACACACGCATACACACTCTTTCTCACACACACGCATACACACACGCACTCTCTCACACACACACACCGGCAGTGGCAGCAGGGACCCATGTGTTAATGCTTATGCCACTCCTTATGCCATTAGTCAAGCTTTACTAGAACCACCATACAGCATTACAGTCCTGACAGAATATTACAGCCCAGGCCACAAAAAACAGACTTCAATGAATGTGTTGAGATGACTACTGATCCCAGAAAACCATTATTTTCCTCTAACTATAAACACAAACTGGGAAACATGACCTTTGGCCCCCGGGGCTCCAACATTTACTTCTCTGTAATTCCTCTGTTATCGTGGTACTTCGCCCCCAGCGTTTTCATATATATAATATGGTCAATGGTGTGTTTATAGTCTATGGTGTATGGTCGGTATGCAGTGGTATGTAATGGGTGAGTGTAGGGATGGGACTGGTGGGAGCAATACACTGGTACTGTGTCTGGCCTAATTAGAATCACATGTGCTTCATCACTCACTGTAGTGTACGGCGCGGAGCGAGGGATAGCCAGGGAGGGAGAGCGGGATGGATCCAGGTTATGGCGGTGTGTGTAGAGAAGAATGGGTGTTGCAGTATAATGTAGAGAAAACAGATGTAGACTGACCGGTGAGTGTCTGTGACACAGGGCCTAGTGAGTTATACGACTGACATGGTACATGATGCTGCTCTGCTGTTGGGGAGAGATACGAGATAGGTTAAATAAACAGAGGACAGCAGGGGTGGCTAGGACTACTCTCCCTCCCTGACTGCCTTGGTGGGATGCTGTCTTGTGTCATATACTGTATATAGTGATGTCATTACAGCTGCAAATTGAACAACCTCTCCACTCAGACTTTGGCTCACGTCCCTGTCAGTCGTAAGTTGACGTTGATTTTATGACGGATGAATGGAGGACTGGAGAGAAGGAGCATCATCAAGCCAATGGGGATCTGGGATACATGGAGAGAGCTATAGAGAGACAGAGAGGGAGAGGTTGCTCTCTGTGGTTTTACACCATCTCTTCCAGATGTTCGGCATTCTGCTTTCTCACCGCCCACGTTTCATCTGCCTCTCCACACACCTTTCCACATTAGCACAGACGTCTGGTAGCATGGATGGATGATAACCGTTATGTAAAGAATAGTCCAAAGGGAGAAGTTAGAATGCTTCAGATATGCTTCAGTCTCCCTGTAGGGTTGTAATTCTCTGCCTTGTCCAGAGACATCAAAAACTAGAGAAACATGGGAATGGGTGAGTAAAAGCGATATGCTAGGTTAAGGTACGGTTCAATATGATATGGTAAAGAATGCTCTGTTCGCTGCTAATGTATGCTTTGTTTTTCCTTCCCAGCTGAGATACCAGCATGGCCTGTCCACTCCAGACCTCCGCCAGACCCTGCCCAACCTCAAGAACTTCCTGGAGCACGGCCTTCTAGTCCGATGGTAAGTACTTGTATAAGTCCACTCTCATTCTCCCAGTGTCTTATTAGGCCACCCCACATAGCACTCTTGCTCTCACTATCTCTGCTTTACATATTTTTCACTTCAGATGGTTTCAGTTGAAAATATTGGTGAACACAGCAGTGTATGTTTCTTAGGGGTTCTTCAAAACCAGCCTATGGAGTTCAGAGTTAAACTCCACATGTGTTTGAACTTACTGTGTTTGTGTGCAGTTATTTCATGGGGTCTGATGGACGTCAGACATTCATTCAGATCTGCCGAGCCTCAGGCCGCAGGCCTTGAATGACCCCACCATAGAACCTGAGAATCAGCCCATAGTAGACTTTCCCAGACTACAGCCGCCGGTCCACCCATCACAGAACATAGACTTGAATGGGAATAGCTGTTCTAGTAATTCTAATTCTATGACTCCAACCATCCAGCACACAGCCCTATAAAAGGGGAAATTATCTTCTTTGATCTGCTCTGCTCTCCTAGGGTCAGCAAAAGGGGAAAATGTGTTTTACAACCTTAATTGAATAACCTTTTGTTTTGAAAGGAAAGAGGCCATTTTAAAGCAAAGCAATTGAATCCTCCATATCCTCCTAATGGGAAGTGGAAGCCCTTAATAACCCTTTACACTCATGGGAATTGTCCTATATGGATAGGGCTAAATTGAACTGTTTGTAACAGAAGAAATATGAAAAGCAGATGCATAACCATGGTAGCAATTGAAAGGGAACAGTTTGGAGATTATGGGAAAGTTATTAATCCAAAGGTGAGGACACAACAGTTCACCTGACACAAGACTGAATCCAAACATTACACTGTTGATTTAATGTGCATTTTACATTTACTGTACTTTTTCTACATTTGTTGATAACAAAATCTGAAAATACTCTGGATACATTCAGTAGCATGATAAGAATATTTCTGAGAAATGTGGGTTGGTGAAACATAAGACAAGGATTTCTTACAAGGGTTTGAGTGAGAGGTGTCTAACTGGTGTCTCCAAGTGGCCACACACCTCTCCAAAGTGTCTTCAACTATAAAGTGCTTTTTTATGTTCTCCTAGTTGTGCCATTGAGGAACTAGAGCAAGCACACTTGTAGTTGTTTTGTTTGGAACACAACCCTGCACCCTCACCATCACACAATTGGGGCTCTATTTTAACAAACCTAACACAATGGTAAATCTAGGGGCTCTTTTTTAACAAACCTAACACAATGGTAAATCTAAGGGCTCTATTTTAACAAACCTAACACAATGGTAAATCTAAGGGCTCTATTTTGACAAACCTAACTCAATGGTAAATCTAAGTGCAGGCGGTAGTGCTATAGGTTCAGGGATGTGTCAGAAATATTTGAGCTATTTTCACTATCACAATTATCAGCCCACTTGCTGGTGTTGGTGCGGAAGGACTGGGTTTTGATGAGTTAACAAGTTGTGGGTGTGTCGAGGCTTGGCCCCTCACTGGCCTATCTTTGCTAAATAAGTTAACTTGAACCCATTTGCAGTCCACATTTGTTCTAAGTAATTGCATGGCTTCAATAGCATTCATACTGATATTGGGCCTAGGCCTACCTGAAATTCCAAATCAAATGTTATTGGTCACATACACATATTTAGCAAATGTTATTGCGGGTGTAGCGAAATGCTTGTGTTCCTAGCTCCAACAATGCAGTAGTATCTAACAATACACACATCTAAAAGTAAAAGAATGGAATTAAGAAATATATATATATATATATGAGTTGAGTAAAGCAAAGCAGTATGTAAACATTATTAAAGTGACTAGCATTCCATTATTAAAGTGGCCAGTGATTCCAAGTCTATGTATATAGGGCAGCAGCCTCTAAGGTGCAGGGTTTTGTAACCGGGTGGAAGCCGGCCAGTGATGGCTATTTAACGGTCTGATGGCCTTGAGATGTTGTTTTTCTGTCTCTCTGCCCCAGCTTTGATGTACTTGAAATTGCAAACTAACGTGCATTTAATAACAGCCGAAAATAGAGCCCTTACTGTTCAATCAATCAAATGTATTTAAAAAGCCCTTTTTACATCAGCTGATGTCACAAAGTGCTATATAGAAACCCAGCCTAAAACCCCAAACCGCAAGCAATGCAGATGTAGAAGCACGGTGGCAAGGAAAAACTCCCTAGAAAGGCATGAACCTAGGAAGAAACCTAGAGAGGAACCAGGCTCTGCGGGGTGGCCATTCCTCTTCTGGTTGTGCCGGATGGAGATTATAACAGTGCATGGCCAAGATGTTCAAACGTTCATAGATGACCAGCAGGTTCAAATAATAATAATCACAATGGTTGTCGAGGGTGCAACAGGTCAGCACCTCAGGAGTAAATGTCAGTTGGCTTTTCATAGCCGATCATTCAGAGTCAGCAGGTGCGGTAGAGAGAGAGAGTCAAAACAGCACGTCCGGTGAAGGTAAGGGTTCCATAGCCGCAGGCAGAACAGTTGAAACTGGAGCAGCAGCATGACCAGGTGGACTGGGGACATTAAGGAGTCATCAGGCCAGGTAGTCCTGAGGCATGGTCCGTGGTCAGGGAGGGAGGGAGGCCCTAGCCCCACGACACATAAACTATTGCATCATAACTACTGGAGGCTGAGACAGGAGGGGTCGGGAGCCACAGGGCCAACCAGGCAGGATATAACCCCACCTACTTTGCCAAAGCACAGCCCCCACACCACTAGAGGGATATCTTCAAACCACCAACTTACTACCCTGAGACAAGGCCGAGTATAGCCCAGGAAGTTCTCCCCCATGGCACGAACCCGAGGTGGGCGCCAACCCGGACAGGAAGTTTACGTCAGTGACTCACTCCTCCTAGGGACGTCATGGAAGAGCACCAGTAAGCCACTGACTCAGCCCCCGTAATAGGGTTAGAGGCAGAGAATCCCAGTGGAGAGAGAGGAACCGGCCAGGCAGAGACAGCAAGGGCGGTTTGTCGCTCCAGTGCCTTTCCGTACACTCAATCATACTGAAAAGATGCTGTTGTTTACGCAATTAAAACGGTCTGTTACAAATCGTAATCTGGGTCAGGTGGGCATAATTTGAAAGCATGTTTTATTGCCAACATGACTAGCTAACTTATGAAATACGATATTACAGTGTTAGGCTTTCACAATGCAATTCAGGGAAACGGATCATAATTTGGGTGCGCATAGAAAGGAGTGGTGAGTGCATTCTGGTGCGTGCCGGACAAATTTTCTTCACAATAGACAAACCATAGGCTCATTATGTTAAGAACCACCCAGGGTATAATGTCATGTCATCTTGTAACTGTACATCAAACATAGTGATCATAAACATTGACACTATATTACATGAGTTTTATGATATGAGAACATGAGACATCAAAGTTGTATTTATTATAATCCTCAAGGTTTTATCTTTCAAAATACATAGGCTCCTCTTAATTTACAGCATTTCCCTCACTCAGACAACAAAACAATTGCAAAAGTTGCTCAATTAGAGGGAGGGGCGAGGTCATCTTCTTGCCACGTGAGGTGCTGAAGTTAAGAACGTTTGTCAGTCAAAACCCACAAAGTTGGAAGCACAGAATTGTCTAGAATGTCATTGTATGCTGTAGCATTAAGATTTCCCTTCACTGGAACTAAGGAGCCTAGCCCGAACCATTAAAAACAGCCCCAGAACATTATTAATCCTCCACCAAACTTTACAATTGGCACTATGCAATGGAGCAGGTAGCATTCTCCTGGCATCCGCCAAACCCAGATTAGTCCGTCGGACTACCAGATTGTGAAGCGTGCTTCATCTCTCCAGAGAACGCGTATCCACTGCTCCAGAGTCCAATGGCGGCGAGCTTGGCATTGCACATGGCGATCTTAGGCTTGTGTGCGTCTGCTCGACCATGGAAACCCATTTCATGAAGCTCCCGACAACAAGTTCTTGTGCTGACGTTGCTTCCAGAGGCATTTTGGAACTCGGTGGTAAGTATTTACGCTCTTCAGCGCTCGGCAGTCCTGTTCTGTGAGCTTGTGTGGCCTCCACTTCGCGGCTGAGCCGTTGTTGCTCCTAGACATTTCCACTTCACAATAACAGCACTTATAGTTGACCAGGGCAGCACTATCATGGCAGAAATCGGACGAACTGACTTGTTGGAAAGGTAGAATCCTGTGACGGTGCCACCTTGAAAGTCACTGAGCTCTTCAGTAAGGCCATTCTACTGCCAATGTTTGTCTATGGAGAATGCATGGCTGTGTGCTCGATTTTATACACCTGTCAGCAACGGGTATGGCTGAAATAGCCGAATCCACTAATTTGAAGGGGTGTCCACATACTGTTGTGTGTGTATATATAGTGTACTTTACACCACTGGGTAGGTTGCAGTGTTGGCGTGGGTAGTATAGCCATTAGCCAGCCATACTGTACTGTAGGCATCCTGCTCTCTTTCAGGGTGGACTTTGGAGGACCTGTGATTTACAGGCAAAGGGACACATTACATCACACACTTTTTTTTTACCCCTTTTTCGTGGTATCCAATTGGTAGTTAGTCTTGAAGGGTTGTCCACATACTTTTATATATAGTGTACATGGTTTTGTTTCCGTCTTACCTATACACACACATACTCACACACACACACACACACACACACACACACACACACACACAGTGCTGAAACATTCGTCAGGGGGCGGTGGCTGGCTGCTCACACTAAGCTCAGACTGTCTGCGTGAGAACCTTTAGTCTTAGCAGGCCATAAGTTCGGTCCTCGTCACAGGACCCACATAGTTCTCCCCTCTAACCGACTCAGACAGCAGGTACTGGGGGACAGGAAGGTGGCCTGACTCTGGGACTCCACACTGCAGTAGTGAAACACTGAAACAGGGAGGACATGCATTAAATTCTACTCTCCTTTTGCATGGGACTTATTTTATTGACGCTCCTCACAACCGTATCACTTCCAGTTCTCCCAGCCTGAAAAAGCCTCAATTTAGATACTATTTCCAGCAGAGGGGCCAAGCGTATGAAATATGGACATATAAAAATGCTGTGCGGCAGCTGCAGGGAGTTAACCGGTAGACTGTGAGAGGGAGCGAGGTTTGATATCCGTTCCCCTCTCCTCCCCTCTATACGGGGGTGGTAGTGGGGCGAGGACATGTCCAAGGGAACCGTTTCCATCCATGAACTGTAGAGATGTTTCCCCCTCCATATATTGCTAATTCAGCATGCACAATAAGCTGACTAGGAGGGCTCCTCTCATGCATGGGTAGATGGGATTTATCCAGGGGACTTCATTGGGAACTATATGGGTGTGTTTAGGGTTTGTACTACAGGAGACTGTGTGTCTTCTTTAATGTTTCTACACTGATCCCGTCCTACTAAAACAGTTGCAAACAGAGTCAAGACTTCTGTTGATCTCAGTGCCACTGTAGACACAGGTGTATAGAAATGGAAGGGCTTGTGAACCTAGCCCTCTAATGTTACAGAACCAAGAATGTGGTTAAGGGAGACAGTTACTTTAGGGTGAATGCTAAACTAAAATAGAGTAACTGAAAAGACAGTGTTAAACATCAGACATTACCAAAGACAGTTCTTATTGCTTTGTAAACGAAACCGCCCCCCAGAGGTTTTGAAGAACACCAGAACACCAAAACCGTGTTCTTCAAAACAGTGATAACAGATGTAAAGCTGGACCCCTCCCTTCTGCCTTTAGTTATTTACTGATACAAATCAGTACCAGTACTCCTGACCATGTTATTGGTGATTTTGTCTGAACCTGCTTGGTTGTTTCACACACACACACACAGAAGGAAATGTTTAGCCTAGCTCGGTCCTGTGTTTGTGTGTGTGAAGCAACCAAGCAGGTTCAGTCAAAATCACCAATAACATGGTCAGGAGTACTGGTACTGATTTGTATCAGTAAATAACTGAACATGCATTGCAGTGAAGCTGTTGAATGTCACACATACAGCACAGTAGGTGTTCCTTTGTGTGGATATTATTGTTCCAGGAAAGTCATAGGAATGGTAATTGTTGAGATAGTAATAGCAGACGCCTAATGTTGGGGAGGAACTCGTGCATTAAAATGAATCAAATGAAACTAATGTGCTTGGATGAGTATGAGCATATGAGTTCCTACACAGATAGACACACACTGATGCACACACACACACTGACAGACACACACTTGGCTGTGAGTTGCAGGGTGTGTGTGTGCATGTGTTTGTCTGTGTGAGTGTTAGCTGTACAGTGGTCCCTATGGATGAGATCACATCTGGAGGAACGCTCCCCACCACCAGGCCTCTCTTATGAATCAGACACCCCAGTCCAGCACAAAACAGACCTGCTCTCCTTTGTGTCACTGAGACGCAGAGTACTGTACTAACAAGGCCAGCCGATATCATTATTAGTTGAGATATTGCATTGACTCCCAACAGCTATGTCCTTGTAATGAACGGAATGTAGACAAGAGTCACACTATTTGTTGTACTGTGAGACAGTGTGGGATACTGTAGTTCTCACCTCTATTTGGAATGGGTTGTTATAGCTATGTCTTTATCTCTGTGCCATACAAAACTGCTGAGAATAAAGTAAACTACAATGTAGTCACTATTGACAAGTGTTAGTGTCAATTTGTACAATATGTTGTACATGCTGTGCTATGGTGATGTTGAGACGAATGTTAAGTTCTCCATCATCAAAGGTGTTCACTTAAACTCCCCTCCACCCCCGTAGTGAGTATTACAATATTTTTGTTATAGCATTTGGTTTAGTATTTCCTGTGGGATTTTCAGTTGCAATGACATCAAAGCCTGAATCTTATCTGGCATTGTGTGTTTTGGCCCTGATCACGGGTCCTTAACAGGAATTGGATATGAAAAGAGCTATGCCTTGAAGTTGAAACGAGGCCTGTCTGAGGATAAGACAGCGGAAAATGTTTGGTTTAGTAAATTGGTTTAGTACATTCCTGGCCTACCTGGAATATCCAGGGCTGAGTCTGACACGGCAGAGAGGAAGAGAGACCCGCTTTAAAACAAACATGTTGGGGGAGAAGTGGGCATATCTGCTGCTGGGCCCACCAAGTATGAGCCTAATGGTTTAGGCGGAGGGCTCAGCTAGCTTTTATGTGGTGAAATCATTGACAAGGAAGTCCACCGGTGCTTGGAGGAATAGTGAAACTTAATGATGAGTTAAAACGTCCAGAGTGGAGCAATGGTCTAAGGCACCTGTGCCACTAGAGATTCTGGGTTTAGTCCAGGCTCTGTCGCAGCCGGCCACGACCAGGAGACCCATGGGGCGGCACACAATTGGCCCAGCATCGTCCTGGTTATGGGAGGGTTTGGCCGGCAGGGATGTCCTTGTCCCATTGCGCACTCCTGTGGCGGGCCGGGCGCAGTGGACGCTGACACGATCGCCAGGTGTACGGTGTTTCCTCCGACACATTGGTGCAGCTGGCTTCCGGGTTAAGTGGGCATTCTGTCAAGAAGCAGTGCGGCTTGGTTGGGTTGTGTTTCGGAGGACGCACAGCTCTTGACCTTCGCCTCTCCCGAGTCCGTACGGGAGTCGCAGCGATGAGACAAGACTGTAACTACCAATTGGATAGTCAAAAGGGGTAAAAAAAAATCCAGAGTGATGTAATGTGTCCCTTTGCCTGTAAATCACAGGTCCTCCAAAGTCCACCCTGAAAGAGAGCAGGATGCCTACAGTACAGTATGGCTGGCTAATGGCAATACTACCCACGCCAACACTGCAACCTACCCAGTGGTGTAAAGTACACTATATATACAACAGTATGTGGACACCCCTTCAAATTAGTGGATTCGGCTATTTCAGCCATACCCATTGCTGACAGGTGTATAAAATTGAGCACACAGCCATGCATTCTCCATAGACAAACATTGGCCCTAGAATGGCCTTACTGAAGAGCTCAGTGACTTTCAACGTGGCACCGTCATAAGATGCCACCTTTCCAACAAGTCAGTTCATAAAATTTCTGCCATGCTAGAGCTGCCCCCGGTCAACTGTACATTCTGTTCTTGTGAAGTGGAAACATCAAGGAGCAACAACTGCTCAGCTGCGAAGTGGTAGGCCACACAAGCTCACAGAACGGGACCGCCGAGTACTGAAACGCGTAGCGCATAAAAATCGTCTGTCCTCGGTTGCAACATTCACTACCGAGTTCCAAACTGCCTCTGGAAGTAACGTCAGCACAAGAACTGTTCATTGGGAGCTTCATGAAATGGGTTTCCAAGCCTAAGATCACCATGAGCATTTCCACATCTAGTGGAAAGCCTTCCCAGAAGAGTGGAGGCTATTATAAGCATGAATGCCTATAAATATGGAATGAGATGTTCACATACTTTTGGACATGTAGTGTACTTAAGTAGTACTTCATAGTATTTTTACTTAAGTTGTTGTTTGGGGTATCTGTACTTTACTTGACTATTTATATTTTTGACTGCTTTTACTTTGACTAGTATGTACTTTTTACTCCCATACATTTTCTCTGAAAACCAAAAGAACATTTCGAATGCTCAGGCAGGATAGCAATAGTCCAATTCACGTACCTACCAATAGAACATGTTGTCAACCCTACTGCCTCTGATCTGGCAGATGCACTAAACACAAATACTATGTTTGTAAATGATGTCTGAGTGTGCCCCTGTCTGTTTTACTTAATATAAGGAATTTGATTTATAGCATTTACTTTAACTTTTAACTTTTACTCAAGTATGACAATTGAGTGCTTTTTTTAGACTTTTACTCAAGTAGTATTTTACTCTGTGACTTTCACTTTTACTTTAGTCATTTTCTATTAAGGTATCTTTACTTTACTCACCACTGAACCTATCATACTGTACAATACCACTAGACTGGATTTTTTGCCATTTAAACTTGGTTCAAACATAATATTAATAATAATATAATTGTTTATAGGGACAGTTCGCTATTGTGTGAAAACTAGACTATAGAGTGGTTCCTTCCACAGGAGAGTTGTTCTCCTGTAAGTCTGCCAATATTCCCTCCATCCCTCACCGTCATCCCGCTCTATGGATATTTCAACAGTCTTTAGGGAGTGTACTGCTGCTCTGCCATCTTCTGAGCAGAGCAACACTTCCAATACACTATGAGGATTGGGGACTGGTGCAAGGATGGGGACAGTCTAATTGGCCCGAATAAAAAGGAATGTCAAATGTGCTGCATAAAAAAATATTATGACAGCGCATTGCAGGAAATTTGTCTGGGCTAGCCTCGATCACCTCTCCTCCCCACCCCGCTACTCCTCATCCTCTCTACTACACTCTTGATTAAGGTGCTTAATTTGACAGATGCTTAAAGGAACCAATTTGGAGGGGAACTTAATGTAACAAACAAATGTGCTCCAAACAAGAAATTCTCTTTTATCTAGGCCAGGGAAATTGTGAAATCTAAACACTCCCAGAGAAGAAGAAGTGGCCATATGTTTTACACAGTCTGGTTGTATATCATATTACTGTGTTTCTGGGACAAGGCCGAAACACATGTCGGCATCTGTGTTGGCCAGCTAACTCCTGGGTCCAAACCTAGGTTATCCTAAAGCGGACATGGATTTCTGTGTGGTAGGGGCACTGGGAGAGAGCCAGGGAGAAACTAGAAGGCCTGATATTAATTCAAATCAGAGATGGGATCAGTCTGAGCTCTTGCCCCGAGGACGTCATTCAGCGAATAACAGACTGAATGCAGTCATTAGCTTGTTATAAATTACGGATGGAACGTTTGAAACTCCTGCTTAACAGGGATCAGCAGCAGTGGTGTCGGTTTTGGAGAGTCTGGCGTGCTCAAAGTAAAATGCCTGCCACTCAGGCCCAGAAACTAGGATATGCACATAATTAGTACTATTGGATAGGGAACACTCTGAAGTTTCTAAAACTGTTAAAATTATGTCTGTGAGTATAACAGAACTGATATAGCAGGCGAAAACCCGAATAATTTCTGTCCAGGATTTTTTGTTGTTGTGACATTTCCTCAGTTTGATAGGCTTCCTATTGAAATCCCAGTATAATAGCTCCCAGATTGCAGTACCTATGGCTTCCACTAGATGTCAACAGTCTTTAGACAGTGTTTGAAGGCTTTATCATTGAACAGAACCGAATAGAAGAAAAATTGGTGAATGAACCACGGATGTCAATAACTTTTCCTGGGCGTGAGACCGTGAGCGCGCTCCTCTTTCCTTTTATATCGTTTAGGATATCATCCGTGTAAAATATAATAATTAATATTCATAACAGTATACCTAAGGATACATTATAAATGATGTTTGATTTGTTTGGGCAAGGTTGATAGGTATAATTTGAACGCTTTCTCTTCACTGTACAACGGGCGACTCGACGATGGATTTTCTGAACAGAACGCGCCAACCAAACTGAGATTTATGGATATAATAAATGTCTTTTTCTAACAAAAGAACCATGGATTGTCTTGTTTGGACACTTCGGATGCCCTCAGCAGAAGATCTTCAAAAGGTAAGTGATTTATTTTAGCTCTTATATGTGTTTTGTGTGACCCACGCTGGTTATAGATTTATGCTAATGCATAAAATATGAGAGGTGCTATCCTCAAACAATCAAATGTTGTGCTTTCGCGGTAAAGCCTTTTTGAAATCTGACAACGCTGTGATATTGCCAAGACTCAGAGCTTTTGATGACTATGCAACACTTGTATATTGATGAATGTTTAATAATTCAACTTTCGGAAAAGGGGCGCAAGCGCCCCAGCGCTCCTTCATGATGCTTAAGAGGTTAATAAACGTTCCAACCTCACTTCTGTTTGGTAGGTGCCCAGCCTGGGCAACGGTTTGGTTTCGCTTGCTGGAATGATAATTCAATTGTCATAGAAGGTATTTTTTTATTTTTTTATTATTATATACACTACCGGTCAAAAGTTTTAGAATACCTACTCATTCAAGGGTTTTTCTTTATTTTTTACATTGTAGAATAATAGTGAAGACATCAAAACCAAAAAAAGTGTTAAACAAATCAAGATATATTTTATATTTGAGATTCTTCAAATAGCCACCCGTTGCCTTGATGACAGCTTTGCACACTCTTGGCATTCTCTCAACCAGCTTCACCTGGAATGCTTTTCCAACAGTCTTGAAGGAGTTCCCACATATGCTGAGCACTTGTTGGCTGCTTTTCCTTCACTCTGTGGTCCAACTCATCCCGAACCACCTCAATTTGGTTGAGGTCGGTGGATTATGGAGGCTAGGTCATCTGATGCAGCACTCCATCACTCTCCTTCATGGTCAAATAGCCCTTACACAGCCTGGAGGTCTGTTGGGCCATTGTCCTGTTAAAAAAACAAATGAGAGTCCCACTAAGCCCAAACCAGATGGGATGGCGTATTTATGCAGAATGCTGTGGTAGCCATGCTGATTAATTGTGCCTTGAATTCTAAATAAAAAAAATCACTGACCGTGTCACCAGCAAAGCACCCCCACACCATAACACCACCTACATGCTTTACGGTGGAAATACACATGCGTAGATTATCCGTTCACCCACAACGGGTCTCACAAAGACACGCCGGATGAAACCAAAAATCTCAAATTTGGACTCAAATTTCCACCAGTCTAATGTCCATTGCTTGTGTCTCTTGGCCCAAGCAAGTCTCTTCTTCTTATTGGTGTCCTTTAGTAGTGGTTTCTTTGCAGCAATTCAACTATGAAGGCCTGATTCAAGCAGTCTCCACTGAAGAGTTGATGTTGAGATGTGTCTGTTACTTGAACTCTGAAGCGTTTATTTGGGCTGCAATTTCTGAGGCTGGTAGCTCGAATTAACTTATCCTCTGCAGCAGAGGTAACTCTGGGTCTTCCATTCCTGTGGTGGTCCTCATGAGATCCAGTTTCATCATAGCGCTTGATGGTTTTTGCGACTGCACTTGAAGAAACTTATTGATTGACCCTCATATCTTAAAGTAATGATTAACTGTCCTTTCTCTTTGGTTATTTGAGCTGTTCTTGCCATAATATGGACTTTGTCTTTACCAAATAGGGCTATCTTCTGTATACCCCCCTACCTTGTCACAACACAACTGATTGGCTCAAACACATTAAGAAGGAAAGAAATTCCACAAATTAACTTTTAAGAAGCCGCACCTGTTAATTGAAATGCATTCCTGGTCACTACCTCATGAAGCTGGTTGAGAGAATGCCAAGTGTACAAAACTGTCAGCAAGGCAAACGGTGGCTATTTGAAGAATCTCAAATATAAAAAATATAAAACCTTTTTGGTTACTTCATGATTCCATGTGTTATTTCAAAGTGTTGATGTCTTCACTATTATTCTACAATGTAGAACATAGTATAAGTAAAGATAAAAAGAAAATAATAAAAAGAAAGAACATTGAATGAGTAGGTGTTTAAAAACTTTTGACCGGTAGTGTGTATTATAATTATTTAGTTGTTGTACTTTGCCCCCTTTTTCTCCCCTATTTCATGATGTCCGATTGGTAGTTACAATCTTGCCTCATTGCTGCAACTCCCCTACGGACTCTGGAGAGGTGAAGGTCGAGAGCCATGCGTCCTCCGAAACACAACCCTGCAAAGCCGTACTGCTTCTTGACACACTGCTCGCTTATCCCAGAAGCCGTCCAACTGACGACCGCAGTCAGCTTGCAGGCACGCCACAAGGAGTTGCTAGAGCACGATGAGACAAGGAAATCCCGTCCGGCCAAACCTTCCCCAAACCTGGACGATGCTGGGCCAATTGTGTGCCGCCCCATGGGTCTCCCGGGCACGGCCGGCTGTGACATAGCCTGGGATCGAACCCGAGGCTGTAGTGGTGCCTCAGCACTGCAGTGCCTTTAGACTGCTGCGCCACTCAGTAGGCCTGGGAGGTCTGTTATTATTCCCTTCTTCAAAATCAGCTCAAAACACACCAGAATGATTTTGTTTAATAAGAGTTCACAGATACAAATCACTAATGGCAAACCATTTGTCTTTGTCTTGGAGAAAACTGATCAACAGTTTTCAACAGCATGTTTCTATTTCCCTTGGTTTATGGGATATATTGTCGTTAATGGCCAATGTGAAGGCAATTGAATTAGATGTTTTCTGATAGACGGTGAGTAAGTACAAAACAGTAAATTCCCACTTGTGGCTCAAAAGAAGAGCACTCATGCCAGATTACTGGCATCTACTGCTTATCTATTTGCTTTACCTTGCATGAACGTTTGACCTCATCTTATCTTATGTGTTCATGTAAGCAAATTATTATATGCTGTCCGTGAGCTGCAATTATCATCTGGTATGACATGGGCCATCCACTGTGTGCATGTGTGTGTACTTTATGGGTCCTCTTTTATAGAGCGGTCTGTGGACTGGGTGAGAACCGCTGTCTTGTCTCGTGTCTATGACTCCCCTCATCAGGAGTGAGCCGTGCACGTGTGGGTTTTTAAACCCTGTGTGTGAACCCTGCATCAATTCCCTGTGCTCTACTGTCTCCACAGGGGGCAGGAGCCACAGTCAGGACCCTCTTTACAAGCTACCATGTGTTGAGTCCTGAAGCACTCCATCAAACAGTTAGGCAATGACCAGTCAGTCGTGTTTGAAACATCCCCTGGCAAAGGCCTCTATGTCCTCTGTGTGTGTCCTGCTGTCACATGCTAGACTAGACTCTATCTAATAGACAACCAGGCGTCTGATACAGGGATACCACCCCATTAAGCCATTTAACTAGCCAGGATCACTTACCCAGGCTCCTCTGTTCTCTAACCAGCCACAGGTGGACCTCTGACAGCACAGGGGCCCAATTTCACCTTTGACCCTGTGAGATATGCCACCAATGACTCCTCTCATACCTGAATGAACAGGTTAAGTATGGCTAAACAGGGTGGTGACATTGGCCTGGCTATGGACCCCTTGTTTAAGTTAATTTACAGTTGGGGTTTGCATGGGACAGATGGGGGTTGCAGTCTACAGATGAGATCTGCTCTGCCACGTCCGTTATCTGTTATTCTGCAAAAATGTATTAAAAACGTTCTAGGAGGCATGCTGGGAGCTTTCGCTCTGCAGGGCCCTGCTATTACATGAGCTGAGCAAATGTTTTTTATGTAATAATGGGGAGTGATTTGCAGTGGGCCAGCTGTCTGGGCTCTGGATCAGGAGGGGGAGAGATGAGATCAATGCAGAACCATGTCCGATCAGAGAGTCCTGGGGGCTTGGCAGGGAAGGGGGGCCTCCCTCCCTCTCTCCATGACCCTCGTTGAATGTGAAAGACTTATGAGCATATCCATCAACTCTTTCTTTCTCTCCCTACCTCCCCCCTCTCTCCTCTCCCACAGTGACCGGCACCATGTCTCCAGCTCCATCCCAGTCCCGACAGGAGCCAAGTCTCAGCTCAGTGTCTCGGCTGCGTCCGAAATGGGCTTCCCCACCCACACCAGCTCTCCAGACCCGGGCTCACTGAGTAAAATGGCCAGTTCCGAGGCAGACAAGCAGAAGTACAAGGCCTCCCCTCCTCCCAGCTACAACACGACCATGGCCATGGACCAGACCCAGAGTGCCCCGCCCGACCCCTCCCCCAAGAACTTGTCCTTCTCCCTGGACTCTAGCATTGACCTGACCAAAACTCTGGAGGTTCAGGCACCAGCCCTGGGAGAGGGAGAGGTAGAAAGAGAGGTAAAGGAGGTTGTGGAGGAGCAAGAGCAACAGCCCTCCAGCACTACTACAGGAGGCTCAGATTCCCCCCACTCTGGCTGGAGGCACCACCAGTGAGCAAGTGGAGGAGGTGGCACCCACCAGCGAGCAGCATGCAGACCATACCATGAACGGCTCAGTAGTGCCGGACGAGGTGCTGGCGGGGCCCGCAACAGGGCTAATGTTGACCATGGCATTAAACCCAGAGATGTGCTGCTCAGTGGAGCAGGCAGAGGAGATTATGGGGACAGAGGCCACAGGCCTGGGTTTAGGGATGGGCCTTGTGGATGGGGCCAGGCTGGAGGACTACCCCTGCATCCCCGTGGAGCATGCCGTGGCCGTGGAGTGTGACGAGCAGGTTCTGGGTGAGCTGGATGCCGCCGGCTTCGAGGAGTTCTCCCGCCGCATCTATGCACTAAACGAGAACATGTCCAGCTTCCGCAGGCCGCGCAAGAACTCTGAGAAGTGAGGACAGGTGGAACCTTAGGGGAGGACTGAGGGGTGAGGACAAGAGTCACATGGCACATGAGTCAGGGACATGAACATAGTGCAGAGGAGGGGAGGGGAAGGGGGGTCCTGTGTGTGTGTGTTGGTGTGTTTGTCCCTCTCCCCAAGCAGCAATAGAAAAACAAACATAGGCGCTACATTATCTGGAATGATGACCAATTTGCACTTCTTCTCGAAAAAAAATTATATAATCCTTTAAATGAAATAAAGCGAATGTTTGTGGTTGAAACGCTTCCCAGGCCTTCTTCTTTCAGGGTGCATGGCAGTGTTGTGAGATGGAGGGAAGGAGAGTGTGTGTGTGTGGTAACTACACACATAAAATGCATCCTTCCTTGAAGTAAGCAGTGATCTAACATGAGTGGGTTCATGAAAGCTATAGTGGAGTCCATACTTGTACCTGTCCAGTCCTGCTAAATCAGTAATGACTTAAAGGGAATGAGGAAGGAAAGGTTAATTAGAACAGAGCCAGAGCCTTCAGCATGGCTGACAGAGGAAATGAGTTACAGCAAAGACCTATCCAACCTCTGACCTCTGTCACCTATTAGGAAACCGACCAGTCACTAGGCCAGGGCAGCTTAGACCGTTAGCCCAATCAGATACGCCGTAACTGTTACACCCTGCGCCTCCAGCTCCAACAACCCCACCATCCATTGGACGGGCTGCCCTGTCTCTATCCTCAGTGGCCATCACTGTTGTGTTCTGGTTGAGTATTAGAAAAGAACAGAGAGGAGTGAAGCAGGCAGGCTTGAGCTCATGGCACATGGCAGGGATACAGTGCAATTTTTCTGTCTTTCTCCTCCATACCTGCTTTCTCCTTTTTTAACTTTTTTAATAAGCACCGTTAATATAAGTATTCATATGAAGTCCAATAATCCAGATATTATTCAATAGACCAAAACATGAATTATGTGTACTGTATGCTGATGAAATATTGCACTCAGGCCCTACATATTAATGACAGATAATTACCTTTTTACATTTTAGTCCGCTTATCTATTTTGTCTGCTTTCTTTTTCTTACATTTCCCTGTTGAACTACTTTTAGTTTTCTTGCGTTGGTGTCCATTGGCAACTATGTGTGTTATTCATGTCTCTCACTGCATTTGTTTGTTTGTTTTAAAGGAAATCATGGTTTCTTTTTTCCCCTCATGGGCAGTCATTCATTGATATTGTTAAGTGTTTATTTTTTATTTTTTTATTTAACATTTATTTAACCAGGTCGGCAAGTTGAGAACAAGTTCTCATTTACAACTGCGACCTGGCCAAGATAAAGCAAAGCAGTTCAACACATACAACAACACATAGTTACACATTGGAGTAAACAAACATACAGTCAATAATACAGTAGGAAAAAAAAAAAAATCTATATACAATGTGTGCAAATGAGGTAGGATAAGGAACCTAAGGCAATAAATAGGCCATGGTGGCAAAGTAACTACAGTATAGCAATTTAACAAGTTAATGGTCATCAGCCCTGGGTTCAAATCTTTTAAATACATACATATAATCTGGTTCTAACTGTGTCCCCAGTGTATTGCTCTGGAAAGGACCACAGAGTTCCCTGTAGACAGAAGCTGATATGGACAACTGATTTGCGTACTGCCCACCGTATACAACATAGAGGGGGGTATATTATGATCAAGTACTGTGGTGGATGACTGTTGAAATGTATTGTATTTAAGATGAGAGATTAAACCATCATTTCCATTAAATGCTATACAGCATGTGACCTTGTACATATACTTTTGTATGGAGAGTTTTTTGTTATTAAAGACTTACAGTCCAATAGCATGGATATATGTAGCCCCCTTTACACTGTGGTCTACCTGTTTGTTTCGGAGGTGTGTGTGTGCGTATGCCTTTTATTTAACCTTTATTTATCCAGGTTAGGCTCGTAATCTCTCATGCACTGTTGCACGTAACATATCTGGTATTGTAGCATCTGTCAACAGACTGTGAGATGGGACAACTTACGAGTAACTTTGTTCTGGTGCGCAGATTTCTTGTCACTGATCCTTTGGACAAATCACAATTTCTCAGGTGTTTGCATCTTTTGAATTTCGGAAGGGGGGAAGGAACATTTGGCCCATAGACTTGCCTGTAACTTGCAAAGAGATGGGGGTGGAGCTACCGCTCTGCCCCAGAACTTAATCAAGCATCTGATGCAATTACTCAAGATTTTTGTTCTGGGTTTCTGAGATTAGACAGGCAGCCCAATTCTGATCTTTTTTCCCACTAATTGGTCTTTTGACTGATCACATCAGATCTTTTCACATCAGATCTTTTTCAGATCTGATTGGTCAAAAGCCCAATTAGTGGGGAAAAAGATCAGAATTGGGCTGCCTGTCTAAACGCAGCTGTTGAAATCAAGTCTATTTTGTATGAGAGACCAATGCATGTGTGCATGCACATGTGAGTGTGCATTATTGAGGCAGGGTGTTTGTGAGTGTATGTATGTTTGAGTGTAAATTAATGAGTGAGGTGTAATGATGCAGTCAGTCAGGCAATCCAGTCCAGCCCTGTCCTCTGGCTCCCCTTCAGACCCCCCCTTCTGGATCACACACGCACACCTCATTAGCTAGAATTCAAACTGCAAACACTCTCACTTGTTCTAAACGAAAGACTATTCAATCTGCTTTTCAGTTTATTTTCTTTAATCGCCAGATATCCAAGCCTCTTTACCTTTCATGGAGAGAAATAGAACACCTTTATTAACTTTGTTGTTCAATGGTTAGGTCTGCAGCCAGATGTCTTCAGAATGGTATATAAAGACGTCAATGACGTTGCATTTTGTATAAGCTTGTAAGGCATGTAGATTAGATTTGTCTTTATTAGGTAACTGTATCATCATAGCTATTGTACCAGATAGCAGTTGGTTGGTTGCAGCTTAGCCAGCAGATCCTGACGCTTACAGCTGCACTACGGAGTCGGACAGGCAGTTTGTTTAAATTAAGACACCATGGAGCCGATGCTAGGTATGGCTCGGAAAACATACCTCAATCCAGAGATGAGAAATGGCATTGACTTCGAATTGTCCATTATACCAACTGTTAAACCGAGAGGATTGAATGAAAAACTGCCCTTATTGTCCTTGTGCTAGGTAGCAGAAGCCACAGCATCAATTTATGAATGGCACTAGAACGTGCGTTGAACAACAAAGTATAATCCAAATAAAATTCCAGTGCGGGGAATGGCTTAGACTATGTTAAACTCTCCCAAAACTAGGGATGCTCGTCTGAAGTATTCAATGGTAATCCATGTCAGTGTTGTGAGCAGCCACACACTAGAACATTGTTGTCTTTCAATAGTTTATTTCTTTGTTGGAGCTCCAAAAACATAACTGGACCCTGTAGCAACATTAGTTTGATGGCACATACTTAAATACACTGACGCATACAGTTTTCTGAAAAGACGAGCAGTCGTTTAATCTTCTCGTGTAACAGTTGGGATAATTGGACAATTCAGAGTACAACGCCATTCCTTATCTCTGGATTGAGATATGTTTTCCAAGCCATATCTCACTTACAGTGTCTTAATTTAATTTAAAACAACCTGTCCGACCTTGTAGTGCAGCTGTAAGCAAGCATAAGGTGTTGGATCTGCTGGCTAGTTGCAGCTGTGAGGTGAAGAGATGACCAATGAGCACCTTAAATTCCAGCCGAACATCCCACGGCATAAAGGAAATCAGTGTTTGTCCTATCCATAGCTGAGATACATTCATAATAGAGCCATCAAAGTATTTTTAAGAAGGAAAGGAAAATACAATGGTCACGTAAGAACTCAACTGACATTCCTTCACCCCATTAGATGGTTGTGTGGAGGGAGGGGCTTTCAGGTTCAGCGGTCTTGTCCTTAGAAAGCCTTTCATCTGTAATTGAGTTAAATGACCAGAGAGGAGGAGACAAGGAAAGGGCTTGTTGTTTTACATATCTATTTACTGTTTTCTCATATCTATCTACTATATCTCTATGATTTGGTTAACAATTCAAGACATGACTTCATACTGAAACAGTATACTGTACCTCTACCCCCCTTCCTTCTCCTTATTCTATATTTGGCTTTTAGGCCCTTATGGAACTTACTTAAACCTCTTTGCTCCTTAAGACACGAGACAACAATTAGTTCCCTCCATTTTGTACTACCCAAGTCATGTCCCTGTCCGATTCTGAGGTTATCCAGCCAGTTGTGCCATGCACCTTTAGTCTACTCCACCCTGACAGACTGCAAGGCTCTGCAACTAATATGTCCTCTTGTCATCCTTTAAAGAGTTACATGACTGACATCGTTTTGCAATGAATCTATCCTGCCGTTACCACTGTAGGAAATAACCCAAATAACCTGGGTAACCTAATAACACATCTCAAAAGAACTGCATTGGTTTGCTCAAATTGGGTTACAAACCACTGGATTCACTTGTTCAATACATCCTGGGAACCATATAGATTTGTGAGTATTTAGCTACTACAAGTACACTATCCTGTCCTGATGTCCTCACTGTGAACTGTTGAACATCTTAAACTGTTTGGAATGTACAGTGCATTTGGAAAGTAGTCAGACCCCTTGACTTTTTCCACGTTACAGCCTTATTCTATAATGGATTAAATTGTTTTTTCCCCACATCAATCTACACATAATAACAAAGCAAAAACAGCTTTAGAAATGTTGGCAAATTTATACAAATTAAAAACTGAAATATTACATTTACATACAGTTGAAGTCGGAAGTTTACATACACTTAGGTTAGGTCATTAAAACTTGTTTTTCAACCACTCCACAAATTTCTTGTCAACAAACGATAGTTTTGGCAAGTCGGTTAGGACATCTACTTTGTGCATGACACAAGTAATTTTTCCAACAATTGTTTACAGACAGATTATTTAAATTGTAATTCACAATTCCAGTGGGTCAGAAGTTCACATACACTAAGTTGACTGTGCCTTTAAACAGCATGTTTATCATGGCTTTAGAAGCTTCTGATAAGCTAATTGACATAATCTGAGTCAAATGGAGGTGTACCTGTGGATTTATTTCAAGACCTACCTTCAAACTCAGTGCCTCTTTGCTTGACATCAAGGGAAAATCAAAAGAAGTCAGCTAAGACCTCAGAAAAAAAATTGTAGACCTCCACAAGTCTAGTTCATCCTTGGGAGCAATTTCCAAACGCCTGAAGGTACCACGCTCATCTGTACAAACAATAGTACGCAAGTATAAACACCATGGGACCACACAGCCGTATTACTGCTCAGGAAGGAGATCCTAGAGATGAACGTACTTTGGTGCGAAAAGTGCAAATCAATCCCAGAACAACAGCAAAGGACCGGAAGTCGGAAGTTTACATACACCTTAGCCAAATACATTTAATACACTCAGTTTTTCACAAATCCTGACATTTAATCAGAGTAAAAATTCCCTGCCTTAGGTCAGTTAGGATCACCACTTTATTTTAAGAATGTGAAATGTCAGAATAATAGTAGAGAGAATGATTTATTTCAAAAATAATCTGTCTGTAAACAATTGTTGGAAAAATTACTTGTGTCATGCATAAAGTAGATGTCCTAACTGACATGCCAAATCTATAGTTTGTTAACAAGACATTTGTGGAGTGGTTGAAAAACAAGTTTTAATGACTCCAACCTAAGTGTATGTTAACTTCCGACTTCAACTTTATCTAGTCTGTTGTACAACTGAATGCCTTCAACTGACATAATTATTTAACGTTATCTATGTTAAATCCATGTTTGCTGAAAGTATTTTATCACAGTGCTCACTCTCGTCATAAGTTTAAGTAGACTTTGCGTTAGTTGAATAGTTTGTACCCATAGTGTTTAATACCAAATACAGCCATAATGTGGAACTGTATTTCTTTTTTTATTTGTAACTTTCTGTTGTACCTTTCATGGTTTATTGTTTATTGCACTAATGAAAGCACTTATATATGTCCCTCAGTGTTTTCTGTGTCCAGGTCTTCATAAGGCTGTTTCCTGTTTCCGCAATCCTATAAACTCTCTGTCTCACTGTTACAGAGTGTCTGTCTACTTCGACCTAATCCTGTACAGGTGCCTCAGACACAGAGCTGGGAATGTCAACTCAGCCAATCACAGCGACACTAGAGTGGGTGATGATGTTGCCTTAGGAACCCAGGTAAGGAGTTGTGGGTGACTTAACATGTACAGGTGTATGCTCGGTTATAGCAAGGGGAAGTTGGTATGCATACTGCAAAGGCTCTATGTAATGTGTACTGTATGGGCGATTAGAAGGCTTGATAGACCAGGGAGAGTGAGCTGGCCTCACTCTATCCTCCCATCTGTAAACCCATCTATGTACGTGTGAAACGTGGAGCACAGCTTGAGAGTTCATAATGGCCATTGTGTCAGGTCTGCTGGGCTGTTCACCATCAGCGCCACCTCGCAAAATACACACTGTCCAAATCAGTGCACAGCTCGCTTTATAGCTGTGTGTGTGTCTATATATGGATTAATATGAGAATACCCTCTCCCCTTATGGTGTTTCCTACACGTACATTACCAACACACATGCAGCGCCTTGCCTTATTTAAAACAACGGCAGTTTGTGGCAGCATCTATAGAAAACTCAATTCCGAATGCTCCATTCCATCAACATTACTTCAATGTCATAGAGTTCAATGAAATGCAGGCAGAGTGTAGCCTACTGTACCATTGTGTGTAGTGTATGAGTAATGCTATTTGCCTCGCCACATCAACAGTCCATTTAAGGCTAATCAGAGGTGATGAGAATGAGACAAGAGCTTGAGTCAAAAATCACATCTGGCAGGTGTTCAACAGTATAGATTTAAGTTGACAAAGAGAGAGAGGAATGTGGAGTTTTTAAGTCATTAGTGAGCAGATACCTCATACTGGGACCATAATTCTTTATAGCTGGATTACAGTCATAATACAAGGATAAGGGGAATAGGTTACAAGCACGGAGGGAAAACGCTCTGCTCTGGTCCCCAAGTCTGAGAAATAGTTCAAGTTTGATTATTTGCCATATACACGTGATATATGCGGAGTACACAGTGCAACAAAATGCTGATTTCCAGGTTCACCTCTCGACAATGCAACAACAATAAAAAAGTAATTATGTAAAATAAAAGATCAATGAATGAACATTTGATAATATTGTTTGCAAAAATATACTAAAAGAAGGCATCCCAGCCTCACCTCTCCTCTCTTCTCCTCTCCTGGGGTCTGGCCCTTTGACTGTGGACTGTGTGAGCATGTCCAGGCCATGCAACGCCGCATTGCAGCCCAGTCAGCTGTTTCACCCATCTCAGCCCCCCGGTCCAGTTTGGTCCGTCTGCCTGGAATCTTCCTTCCCGGCCTGGCATCCGCAATCTCTCCACCAGTAACGCTTTATTCCTAAGAATCACCCCTCCAGTGTTTTCATTTAAAAACCCAAATCTTTCCCTCCCTCTCCGCAAACCTGACTTTTATGGGGCTGAAATCGCTTCTCTCCACAGTCATGTTGAGCCTCATGAAATGAATTTGTGTGGAACTGATTTCATTGGAGAGATATCAATATTGGGATTGGAGAGATGTCAGTGGAATATACTGGGCAAAAAATAACATTGCAGTGACCGTGACGGTTCCTTTGTGGACCTTTGTGAGATTAAAACCGTAGGACACAATCGCTTAGGCTGACGTCAGCGCAGTGCTTGCTAGCTAACAAGCTCATATGAACACTGTGTGTTAAATTAACACTTTGTGGCGTTCTATAATTACCTTTACAAGCTCTGAGTGACGAAATTGACACTCGACATATGGGGTGGAGAGGAATACACAAGACATTTTTTTGCAACAGTCCCTTTCGGCTAACAATGGGTAACAATATCACCGAAAGCCGTCTCACTACACCAAAGGAATTATCCAATTTTTTTTTACAGGATGATCAGTTGGTTGTACAGCTATAGATTGCTACATGTTTTTCTGTAGGATGTAAGATGTGCTGTCTTGGACAATGCGTCGCTCTCTTTCTTTCTGTCCTCATTTCTCTGATTTATTAATTCTTTCTTTTCCCTTTGAGGGACAGCCATGCATTAATAGATGATGTCTATCTTGTGACAGGATGGATGCCCATCCTCCCACCATACTCTTCACGACAGTGGCAGCCTGCAGACCTTTCTTGGGGGATTAGGATTGCATCACTTCTGAATGAATATACATGAGGAGAGGGTTGCTATAATGTTGACAGCACAGGAGGCTGCTGAGTGGAGGACGGCTCATAATAATGCTTGGAACGGCGCAAATGGAATGGCATCAAGCACCTAGAAACCATGTGTTGGATGTATTTGATACCATTCCACTTATTCCGCTCCAGTCATTAACACAAGCCTGTTCTCCCCAATTAAGATGCCACCAACCTCCTGTGGTTGACAGTGACCCTTTCAACCATGTATACCCAGACACATTTTGCAGGCAGAAGACCTAATTGAGAGGATTAGTAGACCTAATGCACCAATTCTGTTACAATATGCATGGGGAGAGGAGAGTGCAGTTATGTTGACACTTTCAGCCATGTACACTGAGTGTACAGAACATTAGGAACACCTTCCTAATTTTGAGTTGGAACAGCCTCAATTCGTCTGTGCATGGACTCTACAAGGTGTTGAAAGCGTTCCACAGGGGATGCTGGCCTATGTTGACTCCAATGCTTCTCAGAGTTGTGTCACGTTCCTGGAGGTCCTTTGGATGGTGGACAATTATCGATACACACGGGAAACTGTTGAGCGTGAAAAACCCATCAGCATTTCAGTTCTTGACACACTCAAACCAGTGCGCCTGGCACTTACTACCATACCCTGTTCAAAGGCACTTAATTATTTTGTCTTGCCCATTCACCCTCTGAATGGCATGCATACACAATCCATGTCTTAATCCTTCTTTAACTTATCTCCTCCCCATCTACACTGATTGAAGTGGATTTAACAAGTGACATCAATAAAAAAAAAAATCCTAATGTTTTGTACACTCACACGTCATTTGTAAGTGTCTATCAACATTCTAAAGCCCCTCTTTTCTGCTTTACTGCAGACATCCTCAACTGCCTAGACAGAGCAGTTCGAACCATTCTCTGGACAGCTTCTCCCCTGGACCAAACTGTCTCTCGAAAGGTCTGAAGACGTTTGGCCGTCTGTGCTCAGACTTAATCAGAGCTCATCTTTTAATGAGACACACATGGACACTGTCAGCAAGGATGTATATAAGAAGTCAATCATATATTTTATATGACATGGCAATAATTTATTTTACCAGAGAAGACCATTATACCTTTATAATGTTTTCACTATTAATTATCTGGTTATGTTGCCGAGGTGTATTACGGACAATTTATGTTTGAGGCTCTTATTAGCCGGAAAAACTTCTCTCTTTAATGAGAGCCCATATACTTCCCTAGTGTTACCCGAGATCAAGTATGAAGACATTGCACAACTCTAGTCAGGACAGGCTTTGCACAAACGTTTTCCCCTAGCACATTTTCGGTCTGGCGCCCGCATTGGTTGTTTTCCTTACAAATTGGATTTTAGACGTGTGCGTTCCTATCAAAGTAAGTGGATTATTTTCTGTTGTCGTTTCTGCAGTAGCACACCTTATGTATGTATGGATTTATTCACGTTTTCAAGTTCTGGTAACAAATCATGCATTCCGATTCTTGCATAGATTGTAATGGATACATATGATTTTTTGAATGTTGTACTGATTATGATGAGCTAATGCTAAGCTATTTGCCGGCTATGTGTGGCGCCATGTTTGTTGACATCATACAATGCATTCTGGTTGTCACGTAAGTGTCTGTCAGACCAAAGATGTTATAACAAGGGATAGTTCACTTGACTGACTTATGGTGCTTTCAAGACAACTGTGAACTCTGAAAAATACTAGGTAAAGTCAAGACGTTCGTGATCTTCAGATCGGAAAGTCAGATCTCTAGAAAGAGTCCATAGTTCCCGAGTTGGAATTCCAAGTTGGATGACCGTTCAAAACGATTTTTCCTAGTTCTTTCCAGAGTTCCCAGTTGTTTTGAACGCGGAATCAGATTGTAACTTTAGTACCTCAGGGATGCCAGCTCAGACCTCTCTTTCCAGGGGTTTCATTTTTATTTATCGTATAAACTTCTCTTGTGTTTGCCCCCCATTTATTGCTAAATCCCCCATCATAGTAATATTTCCTGCATCAAATCCCCCCACGATACCCCCCTAAAATGGTTTAATCCGTGTTTACAGTAGCTTTCAAACTACGGTTAGGCTCGGCAGTAGGCTTGTATTTGGTGTGATGATCTGTAAGGTGAAAACATTTTATTTGCTTTGTTATTTGTCAAAAACGGTATACAACTTGTCAAGTCATGTGCTCCGGGTCTTGTATACACTGTAAAAGTACATAGACGATTTGTAATATGCTGAACTAAGTGGCTAAACTAAGTTAATATTTTTCAGGAAATGAGCACAGCCATCTTTGACTTTGTTTATTTGTGTCTTATAGTGAATGGAATTCTGGAATTAGGAAGTTTTTGCCAGGTCAAACATAAATAAACATTGCTGCCATCATAAAGAATTTAGCTTCTGTTAGCTTAGCTGACACGCATCTCTTTTCTAAACTATATTACATTTCTCCCTTGTGCTCACCAGAGATGTGGTACATTGTAAACAAGTCTAGCTGTTAGGTCAATATTTTTTTTTTAAATCCAGCGCAACCTGTTATTTAGACTGGTTTATGGAATGAGTTTAGCTGTGGATGTGTACCGTGTTATGTTTGGATGATGAAGTTCACATTTATCTTTTAAAATAAAAGGTGAAATTGAGGAATAAAGTTGTGAAGATCTTTATTTCCCATCGGTACAAAACATTGTTTAGACGCTTTTCAGACTACAATGCTGTTTAGACACGTTTGTTGTATCATACGTTCTGTTGCTCCTGTTCCAATCACATGTTTGTGATCGTACACTGCAGGGACCACTCAACAAGGATCACAAATATGTGATCGTACGCGTCAAAGGGTTAAGATTGTTTTGTACATGAGCCAACGGCCATGGGGTATGTTGAGCTAATGGCCACCATACCCCATACAAATAATGATTACGTTTAGTCAGTTTTATGCATAATATGCATAGTATTTTTGCAGTGTCATGCATAGGAACTCAAAATAGTGCATTTTTATTGTTACAGAGCAGACATCATCATCCCCGTGTATACAAATGTGAAACAAGCAGGGTTCTAACCCCCCTTGAGGTTCTTGAGAGAGCAGCCAAGGAATTGAGAAAAGGGAAGAAGTCCATTCAAGCAGCAGCAAGGGAAGAAAAAATGTACTGAATGACACTGAAGAGGAACCTTGACAAAAAAATAAAACAAACATGAACCTGTCTGAAGGATAGGCTGTGATAGAGTAAAAGAGGCACACTAGGTCTTATCTGATGACATGGAGTCTGAGCTTGCTAAAATATCAAGAATCTTGTGGACCAGTTTTATGGGCTTAGTAGCCTCAAATGCAGAGGCTGCAACTTGCCTACGAATTGGCACATCGAAACAACATGCCTGTCCCAGACAACTGGTTTAATGAAATGGAAGGGAAAGTGATATTGAATAGAGAGATCTATACTGTATATGAATGTAGGCATAAATGTAAGATTTACAATAAACCACACCCCCATGAATTAATCTTTGACTTTCACCCACCACAGTCCCAGGACACCATTACCCACTTACCTCAAGGTGGTTCAACTTACCCTGTCCCTATGCTCAACTTACCCCATACTCTGGGTAAGTTGTGCCAAGAGAAAGCTATGTTTTCAAAACTGTTATGTTTATATTCATTCTGATTATTTCCAGGGATGCACAACATCCTGAAATACAGTGCCTTGCAAAAGTATTCATCCCCCTTGGCATTTTGTTGCATTATAACCTGTAATTTTAAATTGATTTTTATTTGGATTTCATGTAATGGACATACACAATATAGTCCAAATTGGTGAAGTGAAATGAAAAAAATTACTTGTTTCAAAAAATGTAAAACAGAAAGTGGTGCGTGCATATGTATTCACCGCCTTTGCTATGAAGCCCCTAAATAAGATTTGGTGCAACCAATTACCTTCAGAAGTCACATAATTAGTTAAATAAAGTCCACCTGTGTGCAATCTATTTGTCATATGATCTGTCACTTGATCTCAGTATATATACACCTGTTCTGAAAGGCCCCAGAGTCTGCAACACCACTAAGCAAGGGGCACCACCAAGCAAGCGGCACCACCAAGCAAGCGGCACCATGAAGACCAAGGAGCTATCCAAACAGGTTAGGGACAAAGTTGTGGAGAAATACAGATCAGGGTTGAGTTATAAAAAAATATCTGAAACTTTGAACATCCCACAGAGCACCATTAAATCCATTTAAAAAAAATGGAAAGAATATGGCACTACAACAAACCTGCCAAGAGAGGGCCGCCCACCAAAACTCACAGACCAGGCAAAAGAGGGCATTAATCAGAGAGGCAACAAAGAGACCAAAGATAACCCTGAAGGAGCTGCAAAGCTCCACAGCGGAGATTGAAGTATCTGTCCATAGGACCACTTTAAGCCATACACTCCACACAAAAAAGCCATTGCTTAAAGAAAAATATAAGCAAACACGTTTGGTGTTCGCCAAAAGGCATGTGGAAGACTCCCCAAAAATATGGAAGAAGGTACTCTGGTCAGATGAGACTAAAATGTAGCTTTTTGGCCATCAAGGAAAACGCTATGTCTGGCGCAAACTCCACCTCTCATCACCCCGAGAACATCATCCCCACAGTGAAGCATGGTGGTGGCAGCATCATGCTGTGGGGATGTTTTTCATCGGCAGGGACTGGGAACTGGTCAGAATTTAAGGAATGATGGATGGTGCTAAATATAGGGAAATTCTTGAGGGAAACCTGTTTCAGTCTTCCAGAGATCTGAGACTGGGACGGAGTTTCACCTTCCAGCAGGACAATGACCCTGAGCATACTGCTAAAGCAACACTCAAGTGGTTTAAAGGGAAACATTTAAATGTCTTGGAATGGCCTAATCAAAGCCCATAACTCAATCCAATTGAGAATCTGTGGTATGACTTAAAGATTGCTGTACACCAGTGGAACCCATCCAACTTGAAGGAGCTGGAGCAGTTTTGCCTTGAAGAATGGGCAAAAATCCCAGTGGTTAGATGTGCTTATAGCGTCATACCCCAAGAGACTTGCAGCTGCGGGGGGTGAATAGTTATGCACGCAAGTGGTAGGCATGTTGTGTAAATCAAATCAAATGATACAACCCCCCCCAAAATCTATTTTAATTCCAGGTTGTAAGGCAACAAAATAGTAAAAATGCCAAAGGGGGTGAATACTTTCGCAAGCCACTGTATATGTAGATATCTTTGTCAGAAATAATACAATATTTCCCTTGGCTGAAAAAATTTGCTGTGAATTTCTTTTTTCTTCGTCCTCCCGGTTGCTATGCATATCTATATGCAGCGGCAGACCACCCTAGATGGCCAAACCCAACAGTTGGTTTTAGATATGTATCTGGGATAATTTTTTTCAGCAAACCATTCATCAATGTGCCAGTTTAATTTGTTACAAACCTCTCTAGTCTTCTTGCAGACTCTGTATTCAACCTCCAAATCTGAGAGCTTACTATATTATTAGAGATGCTGCTTCTTATGCCAAAAGAAGAGATTTAAGTAAACAACTGAGGAAACATCGTCATCGCTAACATCTTCATCAGCATTCTTAATGCACACACAAAGGAAGACGAGTATCCATCCCCAAGTATCCAACTGCCACATGGGGTTCAGCCAGCCAAGTATCCTCTGGGCCTCAGAGTGCAGTTGGATCTGATAGGGCTCCATTAATAGTTGTCAGGAACCCAATCAGATCAGGCTTGTGGTCTGATGGGGGGAAACGTGCTCTGTAGAAGCCAAGGTTCACCATAAAGATGCAATATAATGTATTAATAGAACATAATATTTTACACACACTGATATAAAATAGTGTTCTATTTAATTCTGTGAGGTTCATCAGGGTCAAGTCACATGACCGCTCATTCATTGGTCCTCCTCTTCCACCATAGTAATTTCAGTCTCAGCTAGGCCCGGAATAGCAGTTCTCTGCCCTTTAGCCTATTCCCCATTTCCCTCCATTCCTCCTTAGTTGTCTCTGGATTGTTTCTATTCACTTGCTTCCTGTGGAATTTGGGCACTCTCTGCAGAATACATAAACAACTTGGAGCAAATCATAGGCTGGATAAAAAGGTAGATTTTCCTGCCATTGGGAAGATAGTACATTAGACATAGAGACATAGAAGGAAACATATAATGTAGTATTTTATTGATTCAGCTTTGAGTAATGGTGCAGAACAGTACATTTTAGACTCACTAAGCATCCAGCAAAGAGAAACCTGTGATTTGTTTAATGTACAGAGAAGTTTACAAGGCATTTGAGCAAGCAGAGGAAAGTTGTGTAATCCACATTGTGTTACCCTTCAGTTGCAACTTTCATGGCAGTCTGTATCGAAGCCTTGTTTAATTTTCCCTCACACATATTCATTACACACACACACATACACATACTCTACACACCCTCAGTTGGGTGCTATGGAGGATGAGAAGGCTCTGTGGTCCAGGCATTCCATATCAATCTGGAGTTCCATATTGCCTAGTTTCCATCCACACGCTATGTTCACACTCAATTCTCTGACCAACTTTTCAGAGAGTCGAACCCCGAAAAAATTTTGTTATTCAAGAACTTATGAAATCCAGCAGCATTGCATAAGGGGGACGAGCCAGCATTAAGAGCCTCTGTGGGACACCCCAGATGTGATAAAACAGAATAAGGGAAGAAAGGACCTTTTTGGGGCCTTTTGAAGAGTACTGAGAAATACTTGCTATTGTCTGTCACTGTGTGGCTCCTTATTAAAATATAGGCCTATCTCTCACTGGTGAAAGATGGGCCTGTAACAGTTAGTCACAGACAAGATTCTCACATCCTCCCTTCTAATGTATAGAGTCTTACCTGCTCTTACTGTATAGGTGAGTATCCCCTTGCTCCCTTTGTAATGACTTGATTTTGCTCCACCATAAAGAATGCAACAAGATTGTTTAGCAGAAGTATAATATGTCAAGGATGTAAATGAATCCTAGAACATTCCAGGGTTTAATGCTGTCTTTGTCACACTAGTGATTCATTAGAAACCCTCAAAATTGATATTATTCACCCTTCCTTTAATAATATAATACAACTATTACACCATTAACTTCACTGTCATTACTGGTTTTACACTGCAGTTGGACACATTATGAACGCCTCTGCAGAAAGTGAGGATTGACATACCATACTATATTGTTTATTGGATTATCTGAGGAAATCTATTTCTCGGTAGGATAGAATGCTATTATATCATTGTTGTTTTCGATAAAGATGTCTGATAGTGTTACTGTATTCCATAGAATGTACTTACTGCCGCCTTTGATAGGGATATGGACTATGGAATGTGTGTTTGTAATCTAGATCCTCTGGAAACACATTGCTCGCACTTTTGGTGTCGGTTAGAGGAGTGCTCTTTCTTGGGGAAGCAATCACATAGGAAGACAAGGCTTTCACCTGCTATTTTATGATAAGGCAAATAAATTATTTTGACACAAATTACTATATATGTTAACCAATGTTCCCTCAAATTTTTTTCAATACTGAGCGAATTTCAGGTCTGCTGAGCACAAACATTCTGTGAAACTTCCCGCTTGCATTTACTGTGAACACTGTGTAAATCTACCAGAGTGGCCTACCATAAAAAGAAATTGAGAAAATGCATCCCATAACATTTTAACATGGAAATAGCTGTTCTATCATTCAGCCTACAGTAGCAGCCAATGTGTGGTGTTCAATGTAGGCCTACATTGAACGAGACTTTTGAAAAAAAACATACTGGGCTTGACATTAACCTGTTTATCCACTTGTCCTTCAGACAAGGAGGTGACAAAAATGTTGTTGTGTTGTTTTATGCAAGAAACCACTTTATAAAATAAAATGCATTATTATTCCGATACCTCTGCCTATTGGCTAATTAGTCTCAGAATACAACACTGCCCCTTTAAGACAAAAAAAGCTCTTTATCTGACTCTCTTTTAAAGTCTAGGAATATACAAGTTTTGTGCTCTTGTAGGAAGCAATCACTCCCCTATTGCTGACTACAAATGATCTATAAGTCGGCTAAAAACTCACTAACTAGCAAAGGATATTAACAAAATGTGTGCACGTGGCTACACGCAGCTCTTGCTTTGATCTCAAAACAAGTGCATGCCGTAAGCAGTAAAGTTTAAATGTCACAGATTCATATGGTCTATTTGCATATAGGCCTACTGCAGCTCTGATTGGTTATTCCGCACAGGTCTGTGTAGAGTAAGGGCTGAGTCTTGCCTACAACAAAATCTCTTGCATAGTTTTGCATGCTAAGTCTTGCATAGTTTGTTTTGTTTCGGTATGTTGTATTTAAAGTGGCTAATATTGTGTTTTTGATCACAATTGCCACAGTAAAGGGAAACGTTTATAGTGTTAACTAACAGGGAAAACTCTTGTCTACATTAGTCATGTTTTCCAACAACACATTCTGTCAACAGAGGGCAGACAATTAAACAGACCTGTTGTTGACTGACAAATCCCAACGGCACACGTAAATATGGCAACAGAGAGTCAGTCAGGAAACTGTTTATGGTATACAGACAGTGCCTCCAAAACAGGAACATGTAGAGGAGCCTGCTCCTTTAATGATCGCCTGGAGGGAGCGTTTAAAGATTTGACTCTGGGAGTTGTTTAAGCAGTCAGAGGTGACATCAGAGCTCAGGTTAACTCTTGGAGACAGGCAGACACTCCATAATGTGTATTATATTCGATGGTTTACTGTACTAGATATCAGCCCAAGCCCTGGGCATCAGTCCCAGCTCCAGCTCACCTCTGCTGTTATTCTGCAAAACCCTGCTGAAAGGGAGATGCGTCCCTAGGATTAAGAACCCACACTTTCACAGATACTGAGTTACAGAGCAGAGGGCTCCACCCCTGGACTACAGCAACCCCAGACAACAGACACCACAGCCTCTGTTCTCACCCATGGTTCTGCACCCCTTTACACCTACCCCCACTTCTTTACACCTACCCCCACCTACCCCCACTTCTTTACCCAACACTATCCCTGCAAAGCCTCTCCATCAGTGCTGGTGGGATGTAGGTTTATCAACTGAGGCCTCAGTGAAGTGTCTTAACAATGTTTGGGGATTTCTTTCTGGACCTGTTCCTGGACATATTTCATTCTCGTTACTGTACTGTACATCCACAGACAGACAGCATGTAATGTAATCTTGAGCGACAGCGTGAAATGTCAAATCAGACCACATTGGTGGTCTCACACGGAGGGGTCGGCATCAAAGCCTGACATCCAGGTGAGGTGTGAGTGTAAAAGTCAACGCTTTTCCCACCTGTGATTGACAGCAAGTCTCCCTCTGAGACTCTACAGCAGTATCTTTTCTTTCCTTGTCTTCCTTACTACCTCTGATTTTGGCTCCCCTCTGCTCCCCACCTCTCCATCATGTCCTCCAGAAGCTCTAAAGATAAGCCAGACAGGTAGGGGTGATAAAAGCAAGGCCTCTGTTTGTCCCTGGTCTGGCCCACGTTAAGATCTGAGCATCAGAGCATCCATCTGCTCAGCAGGCAGCAGCATCTCTTGAAGCTCCTGTAACCACATGTGTTTCCAGTCTTCCCCTACTGTGGAACTTCTACCGATATGGAACAGGGGGCTAAATTGAAACGGCTTGCTACAGACATAGTCAGACGTTATTGGATTTAATGTATTTTATTGTGCAATGTCAGGAGTGTCTCGTTCAATGATAAGTGGGATCAACGTTGTCTTAAATTGTACCAGGGGTGCGTACCCATTTCATTGGCTGTATGTGTCAATGTGCAGATGGCCTCCTAATAGTGATTGTGTGCCTTAGAATGCTTTGCCCTACAAATCAGAGTACAGACATTACCTGTCTGAGAATGGATTTTTTTGTTATTATAAATAGGACAGGAGGCAGGTTGGTTTGGAGCTCAGAGAAGAGAGGATGTGTCTGATCAAAACAGGAGGAATTCCCATACAGAACTCTGAGCCAGCCAGGTCCCAGGCAGGCCAGGGGGAGATTTATGAAGAAGCGGTCATTAGATGCCTGAGCTGTACGTCTGACAAACATGAAGCATAAAGCCTCCTTAATCCCAGCTCTGCTCCCACTGGGGACCTTTATCACTGAGGGGTATGTGAGAGGCCTCTTGGGGTTACGGCCTAGTATATGGTCTGTCTGCCAGGACCCAGTCTATGGCACGATTAGGAAGCCGTCTGAAATGAATCAATTACGAGTGGTGTGATTTAATATCGGCCTGTACTAACTGCAGCGGGTCACGTAGAGATCATAAATTGCCCCTGGCTTTGTAAGGGCGGCCAACGACTGCCTTCTTCTTCTGGATGTGCTGCTGGTTTATTTATGCAGTACTGTTTACGTGGCACATGATACTTCTCTGAGGACTGCCAAGACCAAGCTACTATTTACAAAGCTACTAGACAGTATCGTGCAGTATCGAAGAGCCCTCACTGCTGCTCGATCATCCTATTTTTCCAACTTAATTGAGGAAAATAAGAACAATACAAAATGTAGTTTTGATCCTGTCGCAAAGCTAATTAAAAAGCAGCATTCCCCAAGAGAGGATGGCTTTCACTTCAGCAGTGATAAATTCATGAACTTCTTTGAGGAAAATATCATGATCATTAGAAAGCAAATTACGGACTCTTCTTTAAATCTGCGTATTCCTCCAAAGCTTAGTTGTCCTGAGTTTGCACGACTTTGCCAGGACCTAGGATCAAAGGAGACACTCAAGTTTTTTAGCACTATATCTCTTGACACAGTGATGAAAATAATCATGGCCTCTAAAGCTTCAAGCTGCATACTGGACCCTATTCCAACTAAACTACTGAAAGAGCTGCTTCCTGTGCTTGGCCCCCCTATGTTGAACATAATAAACGGCGCTCTCTATCCACCGGATGTGTACCAAACTCACTAAAAGTGGCAGTAATAAAGCCTCTCTTGAAAAAGCCAAACCTTGACCCAGAAAATATCCCAAACTATCAGCCTATATTGAATCTTCCATTGCTCTCAAAAAAAAATGAAAAACTGTTGCGCAGCAACTCACTGCCTTCCTGAAGACAAACAATGTATACGAAACGTTTCAGTCTGGTTTTAGACCCCATCATAGCACTGAGACTGCACTTGTGAAGATGGTAAATTACCTTTTAATGGCGTCAGACCGAGGCTCTGCATCTGTCCTCGTGCTCCTAGACCTTTGATACCATCAATCACCACATTCTTTTGGAGAGATTGGAAACCCAAATTGGTTCCAAGTTCTGGCCTGGTTTAGATCTTATCTGTCGGAAAGGTATCAGTTTGTCTCTGTGGATGGTTTGTCCTCTGGCAAATCAACTGTAAATGTCGGTGTTCCTCAAGGCTCAGTTTTAGGACCACTATTGTTTTCACTATATATTTTACCTCTTGGTGATGTCATTCGGAAACATATTGTTAACTTTCACTGCTATGCGGATGACACACAGCTGTACATTTTTATGAAACATAGTGAAGCTCCAAAATTGCTCTCCCTGGAAGCCTGTGTTTCAGATATAGTGGGGCAAAAAAGTATTTAGTCAGCCACCAATTGTGCAAGTTCTCTCACTTAAAAAGATGAGAGAGGCCTGTAATTTTCATCATAGGTACACTTCAACTATGACAGACAAAATGAGGAAAGAAAATCCAGAAAATCACATTGTAGGATTTTTAATGAATTTATTTGCAAATTATGGTGGAAAATAAGTATTTGGTCACATACAAACAAGCAACATTTCTGGCTCTCACAGACCTGTAACTTCTTCTTTAAGAGGCTCCTCTGTCCTCCACTCGTTACCTGTATTAATGGCACCTGTTTGAACTTGTTATCAGTATAAAAGACACCTGTCCACAACCTCAAACAGTCACACTCCAAACTCCACTATGGCCAAGACCAAAGAGCTGTCAAAGGACACCAGAAACAAAATTGTAGACCTGCACCAGGTTGGGAATTCTGAATCTGCAATAGGTAAGCAGCTTGATTTGAAGAAATCAACTGTGGGAGCAATTATTAGGAAATGGAAGACATACAAGACTACTGATAATCTTCCTCGATCTGGGGCTCCACGCAAGATCTCACCCCGTGGGGTCAAAATGATCACAAGAACGGTGAGCAAAAATCCCAGAACCACACGGGGACCTAGTGAATGACCTGCAGAGAGCTGGGACCAAAGTAACAAAGCCTACCATCAGTAACACACTACGCCGCCAGGGACTCAAATCCTGCAGTGCCAGACGTGTCCCCCTGCTTAAGCCAGTACATGTTCAGGCCCGTCTGAAGTTTGCTAGAGAGCATTTGGATGATCCAGATGAGGATTGGGAGAATGTCATATGGTCAGATGAAACCAAAATAGAACTTTTTGGTAAAAACTCAACTCGTCATGTTTGGAGGACAAAGAATGCTGAGTTGCATCCAAAGAACACCATACCTACTGTGAAGCATGGGGTGGAAACATCATGCTTTGGGGCTGTTTTTCTGCAAAGGGACCAGGACGACTGATCCGTGTAAAGGAAAGAATGAATGGGGCCATGTATCGTGAGATTTTGAGTGAAAACCTCCTTCCATCAGCAAGGGCATTGAAGATGAAACGTGGCTGGGTCTTTCAGCATGACAATGATCCCAAACACACCGCCCGGCAACTAAGGAGTGGCTTCGTAAGAAGCATTTCAAGGTCCTGGAGTGGCCTAGCCAGTCTCCAGATCTCAACCCCATAGAAAATCTTTGGAGGGAGTTGAAAGTCCGTGTTGCCCAGCGATAGCCCCAAAACATCACTGCTCTAGAGGAGATCTGCATGGAGGAATGGGCCAAAATACCAGCAACAGTGTGTGAAAACCTTGTGAAGACTTACAGAAAACGTTTGACCTCTGTCATTGCCAACAAAGGGTATATAACAAAGTATTGAGATAAACTTTTGTTATTGACCAAATACTTATTTTCCACCATAATTTGCAAATAAATAAATTAAAAATCCTACAATGTGATTTTCTGGATTTCTTTTTCTCCTTTTGTCTGTCATAGTTGAAGTGTACTTATGATGAAAATTACAGGCCTCTCTCATCTTTTTAAGTTGGAGAACTTTCACAATTGGTGGCTGACTAAATACTTTTTTGCCCCACTGTATAAGGAAGTGGATGGCGGCAAATTTTCCACTTTTAAACTTTGACAAAACAGAGATGCTTGTTCTAGGTTCCAAGAAACAAAGAGATCTTCTGTTGAATCTGACAATTAATCTTGATGGTTGTACAGTCATCTCAAATAAAACTGTGAAGGACCGCGTTACTCTGGACCCTGATCTCTCTTCTGACGAACATATCAAGACTGTTTCAAGGACAGATTTTTTCCATCTACGTAACATTGCAAAAATCAGAAACTTTCTGTCCAAAAATTATGCCCGAAAAATGTATCCATGCTTTTGTCACTTATAGGTTAGACTACTGCAATGCTCTACTTTCTGACTACCTGGATAAAGCACTACATAATCTTCAGTTAGTGGTAAACACAGCTGCTGGAATCTTGACTAGAACCCCAAAAATGTATCATATTACTCCCGTGCTAGCCTCTCTACACTGGCTTCCTGTTAAGGCAAGGGCTGATTTCAAGGTTTTACTGCTACCCTACAAAGCATTACATGGGCTAGCTCCTACCTATCTTTCCGATTTGGTCCTGCCGTACATACCTACACGTACGCTACGGTCGCAGGCCTCCTTACTGTCCCTAGAATTTCTAAGCAAACAGCTGGAGGCAGGGCTTTCTCCTATAGAGCTCAATTTTTATGGAATGGTCTGCCTATCCATGTGAGAGACGCAGACTCAGTCCCAACATTTAAGTCTTTATTGAAGACTCATCTCTTCAGTAGGTCGTATGATTGAGTGTAGTCTGGCCCAGGAGTGTGAAGGTGAACGGAAAGGCACTGGAGCAACGAACTGCCCTTGCTGTCTCTGCCTGGCCGGTTCCCCTCTCCACTGGGATTCTCTGCCTCTAACCCTATTACAGGGGCTGAGTCACTGGCCTACTGGAGCTCTTCCATGCCGTCCCTGGGGTGGTGGGGGGTTGGGGGGGTGCGTCGCTTGAGTGTGTTGAGTCACTGACGTGATCTCCCTCCCCCCCCCGTGGGTTGTGCCGTGGCGGAGATCTTTGTGGGCTATACTCGGCCTTGTCTCAGGATGGTAAGTTGGTGGTTGGAGATATCCCTCTAGTGGTGTGGGGGCTGTGCTTCGGCAGAGTGGGTGGGGTTACATCCTGCCTGTTTGGCCCTGTCCGGTGGTATCGTCGGATGGGGCCACAGTGTCTCCCGACCCCTCCTGTCTCAGCCTCCAGTATTTATGCTGCAGTAGTTTACGTGTCGGGGGGCTAGGGTCCATCTGTTATATCTGGAGTATTTCTCCTCTCTTATCCGGTGTCCTGTGTGAATTTAAGCATGCTCTCTCTAATTCTCTTTCTTTTTTTCTCTCTCTCTCTCGGAGGACCTGAGCCTTAAGACCATTCCTCAGGACTACCTGGCCTGATGACTCCTTGCTGTCCCCAGTCCACCTGGCCGTGCTGTTGCCCCAGTTTCAACTGTTCTGCCTGCGGCTATGGAACCCTGACCTGTTCACCAGACATGCTACCTGTCCCAGACCTGCTGTTTTCAACTCTCTAGAGACAGCAGGAGCGTAGATATACTCTGAATGATCGGCTATGAAAAGCCAACTGACATTTACTCCTGAGGTGCTGACCTGTTGCACCCTCGACAACCACTGTGATTATTATTATTTGACCCTGCTGGTCATCTATGAACATTTTAAAATCTTGGCCATGTTCTGTTATAATCTGTACCCGGCACAGCCAGAAGAGGACTGGCCACCCCTCACAGCCTGGTTCCTCTCTAGGTTTCTTCCTAGGTTATGGCCTTTCTAGGGAGTTTTTCCTAACCACCATGCTTTTACACCTGCATTGCTTGCTGTTTGGGGTTTTAGGCTGGGTTTCTGTACAGCGCTCTGTGTCATCAGCTGATGGGCTTTATAAATTCATTTGATCGATTGATTTACATACCAGCAGGTTTGGGTAGGTTACTTTCTAAATGTAATCCATTACAGTTACTAGTTACCTGTCCAGAATTGTAATCAGTAACGTAACTTTTGGATTACCCAAGCTCAGTAACGTAATCTGATTACATTCAGTTACTTTTAGATTACTTTCCTCTTAAGAGGCATTAGAAGACAAAAATGTATGATATCAATTGAACAACATCTATTGCAGAATAAATCAATGTTCAAGTTTACATACCTGACCATATATGGATGTAAAATTTTACTTTATGGGTTGGTTATGTAGGCTTCTTCTAAGCCATCACTTTCTACTACATATAACAATACGATTAAATTATATCTTTACATTAAAAACCAAAGTCTATCAGAATTCCAGTCATTCCCATAAATGGTATACCACTTGATCTTCAAGGATAGCTCTTGGATATATGGAAGTATAGATTATTCCAAATTGTTCTACCTGAGCATGACCCCCAAAACGAAGGACATATTAGCCAGCCCTACTCTGCTGTTTATGATTTTGTTGTCATGGAGGACTGATTGGGCTCATTGATTCGAGTTGAAAAATAAATGCTGCGCTCAATGAATGGCATGCTTTCAGCGCTACTGAAAAGTGCTATTTACATGTGAAAAATTAATGCCATATGCTGCATTTGCTATAGGCCTATTGTTTACTTTTTTGTTGGTGAAACTTTGATATCTTGATAATATGCAGCTGTTTAAAGGGCAAATCCACAGATGAAACAATAACATAACGGACACTCCGCTTCTGTTTTGGTAAAAAGCTGAGGGATGGGCCAACAGAAATGTAACCACTCTCAGATTAATAGACAGAGCTATGGATGCAAGGACTGACCATCCATGATGGCTATACAGTGTTTGTTTACATTTACAATGTTTACAAACATTGGAGAAAAACACGCTTATATTTTGGGTTCTCATGGAGTGTGACAGTTGAACTAAGCTCATGAGGCATCTATAAGTTATATTCTTCAAGAATCAGTGGATATATATATAATATTTAAGGCCAAAAATGGATGTAGCAACTACAGATTGCCCCTTTAAGTCTATCAAAAGTGTGCGAGTTTGAGCATGTGATTATTTTTTTTTATCAGAATGAATTAGATTAAGCAATAAAAGCCCCACTTTTATTCCATGGGCTGGGATCCGCGCTATGCAGCTGTTGCTAAAGCGCATTTTTCACTGGCTGTCCACTGGTTTCAAAAACAGTGATTGATCGGCAGCTTAAACTTCTTGAATTCAACCATTATTGGGTTCAAATACACATTTAGATTTGTGAACAGCCATCCACAACAACCACAATCCGTAAGGCACAAATAGCTAAATGAGAGAGCAGCAGTGTGATTTACAATCACATCAATGCGCTATGTAGATATCAATAATAAGTGATATACGTATCACCGTAGACTACACCACTGCTGTCATCCTTACCTCCAAGCATTTATTCAAATTGGATAATCTTTGGATGCCGACAGCAGTCGCACAGTTTGAAGACATAGCTTGGACTGTAGCCTACAAAAGCCTATTCCTGCTCTTTTCCCGCGATCCATCAAACACATTTGGTGTGTCATCATAGTGGTCTCTGACTTGTGGTTAGACTCGCTCAGGTGGACCGAACTTACATTTGTGCCTTTTTTCAATGCTGATTTGAATGGCATTCTGTATTTCTGAATTTAAAAGTAATCTTTGAAGTCATCGTCTAGTTTTTCAAAAGTATCTGTAATCTGATTTCAATATTTTTGCTGGTTACGTAATGGATTATAGTTACCGTTTTTTGAAATTACATGAAATCCGTTACTCCACAACACTGCGTACCAGTGTAACTAATACACTAAATCCTAAGCGTTATCTTATTACAAAGAAATATTATGAAAATTATAGTAAATGTCAATATGTCCAGAGCTGAGCTCAACCCCCAAGGGGGTACTGCACCGGCCTGTGGAGAGATGCCTTCACATTCTCCTCTTTGAAAGATCTAATTTATCCTTCTCTGACTAATATTGCCTTTGCCAGATTTATATCTCTACCCTCAGATGTTTTGTTGGTTTGAACAGCCTCAAATTTGACCCCTCTACCTCTGGGTTTGATTGGATGCATATGTGTGTGTGAGCTGTCAAAATAGGTCCCTCCTTCCTTATAGGAAACACAACAGCTGTTTCAGTTGTGTTCCTATCAGGTCTAACTTAGCATAACCTGATGAGCATGAAGACACACGTGACATGACTTCTGTTCAGATTGACTTCAAATACACTGATTATTTAGCTATTCCACTGTAGCCACAACAACCACATGTCACATTGTATATACTGTCTTTACCTCTTTATCTTTATCCTCCAATCAGTGACACTGGAGACCACTGGAATAGTGGATCAAGACGTTTTTCATTAGTGGAAATACTTTCTCTACTTTCTAACTAGCCTTCATCTTCTCAGGAAGTCGCTTAAGGTTCACACTTTTCAGATAAGACCTGCTACGGTAATATATGTGCTAATACGTTCAAGCACAAATAAATAAACTCTTGAAAATATTGATAAACACAAGAAAGAAAGGTTGAACATCCACAATGGCTCTATTAAAATATGTGTTTTCTTTCTCTAAGGAGACCGACAACTTCAGGATGACCATTTATTGTCACAGCAGAACACTGTGCCAGTAAGTACTGTACACATCCAGCATAAAGCTGAGGAGATAGATAGTGTTGCAGTGTTAGATAGTAGTGGATACAGTAGATTGTGTTGCACTGGGTGACCTCCAGTTGCCTGGAGGTGACGTACACTCAAGATGATGTAGCAGCGATAAAAGAAAACATGTCACCATAATCCCACAGACAATAGAACTAAGAATAGACACAAAGTGGATACTGGATATGGGGATGAACAATAGAAAAGGAGGGCAGAAATACATTTCAATAGGAACAATCACTATTTTGGAGTCTGTAAGGTTGTAAAATCCTGATTGTTGCCCTTTCTATGGATGTTAATACATCCAACAGATTTGTCCTACCTTCAAGTTCTGAAGAATTCTAGTGAGATTTTATAAAGGCAGACGCTGTTTTTACATACACTTGTCAGACAGTAATTGGCTAGAAATACATTTTTTACTGGTACTCTTGGCATCAGTGTGACATGTAGGAGATAATGTTAAGCTTCAGTGCTGTACCCATCTGTGTACAGTACAAGGGTTGGCAGACCACTGGATGGGCCCCCCAATTCCGCTTAATTCCCTAACAAATGAATCATACGGCATAGTGGCAGCAGTCATATCCGATATGCTGTTATGTCCATGCGAGACACATGTGCTACAACTTAAGTCGGCAGAATAAATCACCCTGTATGAGCGAAATGAGGAGGATTTCCCATTAACCCCAGAATGCCTTGTGCTCACTGGGGATCTCCCTCAGGCTAGCGGGCATAAAAAACAACCTGGCCTGGAGCAGGAGCAGGAGCCTATACAGACTTAACACACAGGACCAGATTGTTGTTTCTCTTCAGTCTGTTTTCTGTCTCAGGATGGTAATGCGATCATCCATTTTGAAGGGAAAAGTATGTGGGTATTCGTATAGATGTCAACAGTGACATCAGGGCACCGAGGTGACAATATGGACCATAAGGTGTAGGGTAGGGTAGGGGCCGGGCTGTGTGGTTAGCACAGTGCTAAGGTGACAGTCTTACCTACAGGCCAGGCACCACTGAAAGGTGATAACACACACGTCCTTTGCCCTCGCTACAAGTCGGAAACATGGGCCCCTGTCAGTGTGTGGTGATGACAGCTCAGAGGTGTTGAATAGGGGAGGGAGGGGGATGCTCCATGTCCCAGAATGTGTTCATGGCTAAAATATTGTGGGCTTTGTTTTCTTTTTATATGTTACTGTACAGCTGTCGAACAAAAAAACTGTGCTACATTAGGGGCGTGTGAGCTAGGTAAGTGCTAGGTAAGTGCTACTTTGGTAACGTTTTTCCATCTGCTGCTGTAACTTTAACTGTATCCCCATCAACCACAGTTCTCAACAACCCTTCAGTGGAAGAGAATCAACATTTAAAATCTGTCGCAGGGTAGACGGACGTAACTAAAACTCCTCGGCCTGCTTGACTTTTTATCAAAAGTACAAGGGCAGATATGAATGGTGTTAGCCTGTGCTCCTGACTCTTAGTCAGACAGGCCAGGCAAGTCATGGGAATGAGAAAAGGCAGCTCTCCTTTCCTCCTATCCTCCTCTCTTCCTCCTACTGAATGCCTCTTTATGTCGCAGTAGAGACGCATTGTTGCGTTGCTAAGGCCCGTCTCCAAGGGACATGTTTATCTTCCCTGATTTAATCACTTCCTCAGTCTTAAATGAAAACATTCAGACATTCTTCTCCTCTACTCTCCCTTTCTTTTGTGCACTATTTGTGTGCAAGCTGGTGCTTCCATAAAATAGCTGTCATTTTCGCTCCCCATTCCCTTCTCATTGAAGACCTCCGGAGCGCTGGCGTTAACTCTAACAGCCTTTGGCACCTCGAGACAGGAATTCATTTTTGCCTCCTGTGATGGCGGCGAGCTGAGGTTTCAACACTGTGGTAGCTACAAAGTTTGTATTATTATTATTATTATTATTCTTAGAGACACATAGCTGTACACTCCCTACTTCTTACCATTCCGCTTTCCATCTGCTGAATGAGATTAAATGTTTGCTTACTGATCCGAAGTAATTTATGTAATATAAATAGCCGACATAAACTGTATCAGACACAAGATGCGGATCGGGTGTCTGCAGTCCACAGCCCTCCCACATTGTACAGTACAGTACATCACTCTGAGCTCTTCTCTCTGAGCATACTGGAACCTTTCCACATTCAGCACGTGTGTCACCGTGTGTATGTGTCTGATGAGCATTTGTGCCTGTATAGTGTGTCAGAGGCCGCACACGTGTGTGTGTATAGATGTGAATCCCATCTAGACATGACCTAGTCGGGGGGCCCAAGATGAGCCAAGTTTATATGAGGAGTGTATGTCCTGCCTATCTCTGCTTCACACCCCAGCCCACTGTCATTGCAATTCAGCTCTACTGGCCCTGGGAAGGTGACCATGGGCTTATTACTGCATTTACCCCTTACATACTTTCCTCCACAATGTCCATGTCCCAGGTGGGTCACAGCTGTTAAGTGAGACACTTTGTTTGCTCAAAAAATAACAGTGTTGACACCAAGAGAAAACAAAAACGTATTAATGAACCCCTGCCACTTTTGATTTAGTACCTCCCGTCTCTGCTATGCTGCTGGAGGTTCTTTAGTCCCAGGAGGTTATATTTGTCCTTAGAATATTTCACTTTTCTTTTCACTTCTGTGTGGACGTGAAGACTACCATTTCTCAGGCCGCCGCCAGCCGGGTTAAGGATACTTCTGCCTTCAGTGAGCTGAGCAATGTAGCCGCTGATCCTCTGGCAGGCCCCAACTCATAGCTCATAGGGGGGATTAACGTTTTCAGTCTGTTCCAAAGGGAAAACAGAGCAGACTATTTCCACTGTGGGCGCAACACTTGGTGGGCTTTAGAAGCTAATAGTGTGTAATGAGAATGCTTGAGAATGACGCCGGAGGGAATGGCTGCGATTTTACGGGCTCCTAACCAACTGTGCTATTTTGTGTGTTTTCACATTGTTTGTAACTTACATTGTACATAATGTTGCTGCTACCATCTCTTATGACCGAAAATAGCATCTGGACATCAGAACAGCGATTGCAAACATCTAACTGGACGAAGATTTTTTCTTTGAGTCCGATCAGAACGATATACTGTTTCTCTGAGACCAGGCCCAATCCCTGTCCTTCGCATGAAGAACAGACAGAGGTACAGGGGGCGGAGATCGGGGTGCCTTGTTAGAATAAGTCGACGAGTGGGTAACCCGTCTCCACCATCTGTTCTATTGGCCAACAGGCAATCACTGGAGAATAAACTGGATGAGCTCTGTTTTGAGACTATTCTACCAACATAACATATTATGTTTCACCGAGTCGTGGCTGAACGACGACACGGATAATATACAGCTGACTAGGATTTCCGTGCATCGGCAGGACAGAACAGCTACGTCCGGTAAGACGAGGGGTGGTGGTGTATGTCTACAACAGCTGGTGCGCGATGTCTAATATTAAGGAAGTCTCAAGGTATTGCTCGCCTGAGGTAAAGTACCTTATGTTAAGCAGTAGACCACAATATCTACCAAGAGAGTTTTCATCTACAGTGCATTCGGAAAGTATTCAGACCCCTTCATTTTTCCACATTTTGTTACATTACAGCTTAATTCTAAAATTGATTACATTAGTTTTTTTCCTTATCAATCTACACACAATACATAATGACAAAGCAAAAACAGGTTTTTAGAAAAAATGTAAATATCATATTTACATAAGTATTCAGACCCTTTATTCAGTACTTTGTTGAAGCACCTTTGGCAGCAATTACAGCCTTGAGTCTTATTGGGTATGACACTACAAGCTTGGCACACCTGTATTTGGGGAGTTTCTCCCATTCTTCTCTGCAGATCCTCTCAAGCTCTGTAAAGTTGGAGGTGGAGCGTCGCTGCACAGCTATTTTCAGGTCTCTCCAGAGATGTCAGATCGGGTTCAAGTCCGGGCTCTGGCTGGCCCACTCAAGGACATTCAGAAACTTGTCCTGAAGCCACTCCTGCGTTGTCTTGGCTGTGTGATTAGGGTCATTGTCCTGTTGGAAGGTGAACCTTCAGCCCAGTCCTGAACACTCTGGAGCAGGTTTTCATCAAGGACCTCTCTGCTCTGTACCTTGCTCTGTTCATTTTTCCCTTGATCCTGACTAGTCTCCCAGTCCCTGCTGCTGAAAAACGTCCCCACAGCATGATGCTGCCACCACCATGCTTCACCGTTGGGATGGTGCCAGGTTTCCTCCAGACGTGACGCTTGGCATTCAGGCCAAAGAGTTCAATCTTGGTTTCATCAGACCAGGAAATCTTGTTTGTCATGGTCTGAGAAACCTTTAGGTGCCTTTTGTCAAACTCCAAGCGGGCTGTCATGTGGCTTTTACTGAGGAGTGGCTTCCGTCTGGCCACTCTACCATAAAGGCCTGATTGGTGGAGTGCTGCATAGATGGTTGTCTTTTCTCGAGGTTCTCCCATCTTCACAGAGGAACTCTGGAGCTCTGTCAGAGTGACCATCGGGTTCTTTATCACCTCTCTGACCAAGGCCCTTCTCCGTCGATTGCTCAGTTTGGCCCGGCGGTCAGGCTTTGAAGAATGACGGAGGCCACTGTGTTCTTGAGGACCTTCAATACTGCAAAAATGTTTTGTTACCCTTCCCCAGATCTGTTCCTTGACACAATTCCTTCTCTGAGCTCATACGTACATATCCCCACCAGAAGCTAGAGCTGTCGCTTTCAAGAAGCAGGACACTAATCCGGACGCTTATAAGAAATCCTGCTATGCCCTCAGATTAACCATCAAACAGGCAAAGCGTCAATACAGGACTAAGATTGAATCCTACTACACTGGCTCTGACGCCATTCAGATGTGGCAGGGCTTGCAAACTATTACGGATTTCAAAGGGACCACCATAGTCCCTGTACCCAAGAAAGCGAAGGTAACCTGCCTAAATTACTACCTCCCCCGTAGCACTTAAGTCAGTAGTCATGAAGTGCTTTGAAAGGCTCGTCATGGCTCACATCAACACCATCATCCAGGAAAACCTAGACCCACTCCAATTCGCTTACCGCCCCAACAGATCCACAGATGACGCAATCTCAATCGCATTCCACACTGCCCTTTCCCACCTGGACAAAAGGAACACCTATGTGAGAATGCTGTTCATTGACTACAGCTCAGCATTCAACACCATAGTGCCCACAAAGCTCATCACTAAGCTAAGGACCCTGGGACTAAACACCTCCCTCTGCAACTGGTTCCTGGACTTCCTGACGGGCCACCCCCAGGTGGTAAGGGTAGGCAACAACACATCTGCCACGCTGATCCTCGACACGGGGGGCCCCTCAGGGCTGCGTGCTTAGTCCCCTACTGTACTTCCTGTTCACCCATGACTGCGTGGTCTAGCACAACTCCAACACCATCATTAAGTTTGCTGATGACACAACAGTGGTACGCCTGATCACCGACAACGATGAGACAGCTTATAGGGAGGAGGTCAGAGACCTGGCAGTGTGGTGCCAGGACAACAACTTCTCCTTCAACGTGATCAAGACAAAGGAGCTGATAGTGGACTACAGGAAAAAAGGGCCAAACATGCCCCCATTCACATTGGCTTGGCTGTAAAGGAGCGGGTCGAGAGTTTCAAGTTTTTTAGTGTCCACATCACTAACAAACTATCATGGTCAAAACACACCAAGACAGTCGTGAAGAAGGCATGACAACGCATTTTTCCCCTCAGGAGACTGAAAAGATTTAGCATGGGTCCCCAGATCCTCAAAAAGTTGTAAAGCTGCACCATCAAGAGCATCCTGACCAGTTGCATCACCGCCCGGTATGGCAACTGCTCGACATCCGACCGTAAGGCGCTACAGAGGGTAGTGCATACGGGACAGTGCATCACTGGGCCGTATCACTTCCTGCCATCCAGGACCTATATACTAGGCGGTGTCAGAGGAAGGCGCAAAACGTTGTCAAAGACTCTTGTCACCCTAGTCATAGACTGTTCTCTCTGCTACTGCACAGCAAGTGGTACCAGAGCGCCAAGTCTAAGTCCAAAAGGCTCCTTAACAGCTTATACCCCCAACTCATAAGACTGCTGAACAATTAATCAAATGGCCACACAGACTATTTACATTGACCCCACCCCCCCGCCCCCTTTTGTTTTTACACTGCTGCTACTCGCTGTTTATTATCCATGCATAGTCACTTTACCCATACCTACATGTACAAATTACCTCGACTAACCTCTACCCCCGCACATTGACTCAGTACCGGTACTCTGTATATAGCCTCGTTATTGTTATTTTATTGTGTTACTTTTTATAAATTTTTACTTTAGTTTATTTTGTAAACATTTTCATAACTCTATTTCTTGAACTGCATTGTTGGTTAAGGGCTTATAAGTAAGCATTTCACAATAAGGTCTACACCTGTTGAATTCGGCGCATGTGACAAATAACATTTTATTTGATTCAATTTTATTTGGATGCCCTCTCCACAGCGCAGGGCAGGGCAGCTTTACCAGACCCGTCGAGGGGCTTAGCCAGTGGGGCTGCTGGAAAGACGAGATGGGCCTCTGGTGTTATGGTGAAGTGGAAAAGGCTTTGTGTCTTTATTTCATCAGAGCTCTGGATGACACTTGTAAAGCCCCGGGACTGTGTGTGTGTGTGTGTTGGCATGGCTAGTCTGTGGGAGGGCAGAGTAACTAATAACCTTTAATCAAAGCAGCACACCCTCGGTCATTCTGTCTGTTGGTGGGAAATGTTGCCACTCCTTTCTCCCACCTGCCAGCCCTGTAGTAAATACAAATAAACCAGCCTCTCTGACCTGGAGGTTTTATGTGCTGAGGGTGTTCTGTTGGACAGCTCCACACACACGCACACAGGATCGAGCCAGGGTGTGCCCTGCATATGAACCCTACTACGTGCCCAAGGGTATTTACTAAGTTAGGTAAAGAGTCAACCCTGGACACATACACGCACAGATCATGTTTACATGAGGAGATTAAAGCCCGGAGCTCAACTGCATGGCTCTCAACAGTTCTGTGAGCTTATCATAGTGACAACTGGCACAGTTCATAGTACGGCTGTGGCGAAGGGAACGATGGTCAGTGATAAAGCAATCATTTGTCATTGAAATGAAGGGAGGTACTGTACGTGCTGAGACGTTGTTTCTCAATCAATGCTTTATTTCTTAGCTAACTGCTTTATTAAGGACAACATACAGTATCTAGTGTGCATTATGTAGAATATCAAACATGCAACTAGATTTCATCCTCCAAAACACAAAATAACGCCACCGCGAATACCTGGCTTGTAGTTTGCTTATCTATTTTTTATTATTTGTGGAAAATCATCCCTAACCTTATAAAGTTCTTTTAAACTCTGGATAAATATCAGGAATGTGATGTTTCTTCTTTTCTTTGATTCAATTTTCAGCCAAATGATTCCTCAATATCTTCATATATAGAATTAACTGTTGTATTCAAGAGGATTTTTTGAATTGATTGGTCAGATTGGAAAAGTCTGTTCTATCATTCCATTCTACCACCAAGTCATGTTGTAAAGATCTGGAAGTGGTGGGCAGCTGAACATGGTGTTTTGAATCAGAATTTAGAATTTAGGAGACAAAAAGTGGTCATATCTGCTGAGTGAGGCTGGGCCTCAGCCAATAAGCCACCCAAGCAGAATTACACAAAGTTCCATCTCCGTCAGCAGAAGAACTGAGTAAAATAACATTCTCTCAGGATTCCTCTCATCTGAGGCAGAGTATTTTCTTCTGATATATTGGAGAAAAGAAACAGACACAAGTTTTCATATAACTAATTCCTTAATCAGTAGTTAATCACAATAGTATTTCATGTATAATTCCATTCACAGAATCCTCAAAAATAAGGAACCATTCCTGCCATGCTCTGCCAGACAGACCAAAGTAGGTCAGATGAAATGAAAGGCATACTTGTCTGGTCACGGGCCTGTTGGGCTCTCCAGGAGAGGAAGTGCTGTCTCCATGATGTGTCTCCCAGGTGGCCTATAGGGAGTGACTGTGAGGAGAGCTATATGTCCCCCATGGGTCCTGTCTCCCAGCTCAGAGCAGCCCCCACCCCTCCGAGTTATATACAAACTGTGGTGTTATTAGTTACCGAAGCCACTCGAGCAGCACACTTTAGAGAGAAAAAAAGGAGCAACACTTTTTGCAGTCTGTAAAATGTTCACCTTTAGCCCCACTCAGAACAAGATGTTTTCCAGCCTAATGCATCCCTGCTTTTAATATTTTGACCATCTCCCTTTGCTCTTCAGCAGAAAGAAGTATCAGCTAACACCTGACATGCCGTTCATTCGCAGGCAGGCCATGCAACAACAAGAAAGAGAAGGGGTCACACTCCTGTCTGGAGCTGACCTTCTGGAGGAGTTGATATAGAGCAGAGCTGCCTGCCAGAGAGAAAGAGAGCGAGAACAGGAGAGAGAGACAGAGCAAAAGAAAGAGAGAGCGAGAGAGGGAGAGAGAGAGAGCAAGAAAAGAATAGAGGGCATTCCTCCCCAAGCCGTTGTTTTCCTCCAGATCACCTTTTAGCCAACGTTTATGCCCGCTGCTCATGCTCTATTTAAGCGATCAGGCTTTCCTCCCCAAGACTCCTGACAGGCCCGGGAAACGATTGGAAGAGATGACGCTTGTTTTATAGACACCGTATGTCCCATCCACTGTTCTACTAAGAGAGAATGGGTGTCTTGGCGTCCTTTGTTTCCATGTGATAAGGACAATATAGATACAATGTTTCATGTGCCAGAGTTATAGCCAGGTGTTTTTGTTTTATTACTGATTCAGTGAATGGCTCTGTTCCGTAGAAGGCCTCAACTGTGTGTGTGTGTCCAGGGGGATTAAACAGGTTTAGGTTTAAATCATGTGGGATTTTCTGGGCTGAGTCGAGCTGTCCTCTCATTTAGTGAAGTCTGTGTACACTTGGCCTGGGATGAATTAAACCATTATTAATTACCCTACATGCAGTTCAGCAGCCCCATAAATAACCATGAAAAAAGGGACAGATAGACCGGCTAAACCCCTAATGGGAATACGCTGTGACTGTGTGTATAGAGGCTTGGTAGCGGAAAATGACGCTTCAGACTGAATGTAAATGTAATTTCTTTTTTACAGTTGTAATGGCCATGAACCTGCTTATAGCTTATATAAATAAACAACAACAATTTCCAGACCTCTACAACTGTCAAGCTTGGTTCAGCTACCTCTGCAAATCTATGTGACCGCCATAAAGATATTTTAAAACTTACTCAAACAGCATAGTAATAAGATATTCACAAAATGTAATTTTGATCATCAAGGACTGACCAAGAAAGTGCTAGGCCTATAATTTCCTAGTTATAAGACCAGTGCTGGGAATAAATTAAAACAAGCATATTGAACAACATATTTGGTATAAATCGTGAAGGATTGTCTTGTGTAAGAGGGCTGTTGTACTGATTTATTTTCTTCCCCCCCTTCCCTGTTCTTGTTTCTCCCACCAGCCCACCAGGCTCACAGAGAAGGTGTGTGGTGCATCGAAAGGCCAAGAGACCCTCAGGCACCAAAGGGCCAAAGAACATCACTATGAACAGATTTACATTGTTTTTGTGTTATATTTGTCAAAATGATCCATTGACTTTCATTCAACTTTCTCAGCGCTCCCAGTCCTCATCATCATAATCATGATCAACAACAGAATTATCATTATCAAATCAAATTTGATTTGTTACATGCGCCGAATGCAATAGGTGTAGTTCAAGAAATAGATTTAAGAAAATATTTACTAAATAAACTAAAGTAAATATATGTAATTGAAAGTAACACAATAAAATTATATAACAATAACGAGGCTATATACAGGGGGTACCGGTACAGAGTAAATGTGCGGGTGTACAGGTTAGTCGAGGTAATTTGCACATGTAGGTAGGGGTATGTGCGAGGGGGTCGATATAAAAAGTCTGGGTGGCCATTTGATTAATTGTTCAGCAGTCTTATATCTTGCAGATAGAAGCTGTTAAGGAGCCTTTTTGACCTATACTTGGTGTTCTGCATGCTCATTAACACCCGTATATTGGGATCTTCCCTGAAAACTGTGAATTCATAGACTGTACAGTAGGTGCAAATAAACCAGGGTACGTATTTGTTGATTCTATCGAGGCCATCATTTCAAGCCCTGTACTTGGCCAGCTCAGCTCATGTAAAATATGAGTTTTAGAGTTGAGTTTTAATAACCATAAGAGGAGAAAGCTTGTGAATTGCCTGGTCAAAATATTTATACTGCGCTCAGAAGAAAATGGGCTGGTTTTTGCCAGAGGTCAGTGGAGACAGTATAGCTTTATTTTTGTCCACAGCCTGCCAACCCTGTTTCTTCAACTCCTCCACATCCTAGTCCAAAGCAGAGGCCTTATAGAACAATAATTTAGCTGACGTCCATTTGGACTGACCATGTGGTTGGCTGACTCATACACACAACTAAAAGGACAGGAGTGTGTGTGGATGGGTGATGCTGATGTGTAGAGGTGGGAGGCAGAGGGTGGGAGCTGTTCAATGCCGTCCTTGTGTGTCACCTTGCTGGCACAACCGGGCCTGGTGCAAAATCCCTCAAGAGTCCTAAAGCTTATCATCTTATCATTGTAAAACAATCAGTACAGGAACAAGCACCTCATTGCCTGGGTTTTCACAGACAATGAAAATAAATAACAGATAAAAAAATATATATATTTCACCTTTATTTAACCAGGTAGGCAAGTTGAGAACAAGTTCTCATTTACAACTGCGACCTGGCCAAGATAATGCAAAGCAGTTCAACACATACAACAACACATAGTTACACATTGGAGTAAACAAACACACAGTCAATAATACAGTAGGAAAAAAAACAAATCTATATACAATGTGTGCAAATGAGGTAGGATAAGGAACGTAAGGCAATAAATAGGCCATGGTGGCGAAGTAATTACAGTATAGCAATTTAACACTGGAATGGTAAATGTGCAGTAGATGAATGTGCAATGTAAAAATACTGGGGTGCAAAGGAGCAAGATAAATAAATGAATACGGTAGGGGATGAGGTAGTTGGTTGGGCTATGTACAGGTGCAGTGATCTGTGAGCTGCTCTGACAGCTGGTGCTTAAAGATAGTGAGGGAGATAAGTGTCTACAGTTTCAGTGATTTTTGTAGTTCGTTCCAGTCATTGGCAGCAGAGAACTGGAAGGAAAGGCGGCCAAAAGAGGAATTGGCTTTGCTGGAGTGCGTGCTACGGGTGGATGCTGCTATGGTTACCAGCGAGCTGAGATAAGACGGGGCTTTACCAAGCAGGGACTTGTAGATGACCTGGAGCCAGTGGGTCTGGCGACGAGAATGTAGCGAGGGCCAGCCGACTAGAGCATACAGGTCGCAGTGGTGGGTGGTATAAGAGGCTTTGGTGACAAAGTGGATGGCACTGTGATAGACTGCATCCAGTTTGCTGAGTAGAGTATTGGAAGCTGTTTTGTAGATGACATCACAGTCGAGGATCGGTAGGATAGTCAGTTTTACTAGTGCAAGTTTGGCAGCATGAGTGAAAGAGGCTTTGTTGCGAAATAGAAAGCCGATTCTAGATTTAATTTTGGATTGGAGATGTTTAATGTGAGTCTGGAAGGAGAGTTTACAGTCTAGCCAGACACCTAGGCATTTGTAGTTGTCCACGTATTCTAGGTCAGAGCCATCCAGGGTAGTGATGCTAGTCGGGCGGGAGGGTGCAGGCAGCGAACGGTTGAAAAGCATGCATTTGGTTTTACTAGCGTTTAAGAGCAGTTGGAGGCCATGGAAGGAGTGTTGTATGGTATTGAAGCTCGTTTGTAGGTTAGTTAACACAGTGTCCAAAGAAGGGCCAGAAGTATACAGAATAATGTCGTCTGCATAGAGGTGGATCAGAGAATCACTGGCAGCAAGAGCGACATCATTGATGTATACAGAGAAGAGAGTCGGCCCAAGAATTGAACCCTGTGGCACCCCCATAGAGACTGCCAGAGGCCCGGACATCAGGCCCTCCGATTTAACACACTGAACTCTGTCTGCAAAGTAGTTGGTGAACCAGGCGAGGCAATCATTAGAGAAAACAAGGCTGTTGAGTCTGCCGATAAGGATGTGATGATTGACAGAGTCGAAAGCCTTGGCCAGGTCAATGAATACGGCTGCACAGTAATGTCTCTTATCGATGGTGGTTATGATATCGTTTAGTACCTTGAGCATGGCTGAGGTGCACCCGTGACCAGCTCGGAAACCGGATTGCACAGCGGAGAAGGTACGGTGGGATTTGAAGTGGTCAATGATCTGTTTATTAACTAGGCTTTCGAAGACTTTAGAGAGGCAGGGCAGGATGGATATAGGTCTATAGCAATTTGGGTCTAGGGTGTCACCCCCTTTGAAGAGGGGGATGACCGCGGCAGCTTTCCAATCTTTTGGGATCTCGGATGACACTAAAGAGAGGTTGAGCAGACTGGTAATAGGAGTTGCAACAATGGCGGCAGATAGTTTTAAAAAGAGAGGGTCCAGATTATCTAGTCCAGCTGATTTGTACGGGTCCAGATTTTGCAGCTCTTTCAGAACATCTGCTATCTGGATTTGGGTGAAGGAGAAGCTGGGGAGGCTTGGACAAGTAGCTGCGGGGGGGAGCTGTTGGCCGGGGTTGGGGTAGCCAGGAGGAAAGCTTGTTGAAATTTTCGATTATCATGGATTTATCGGTGGTGACCGTGTCACCTAGCCTCAGTGCAGTGGGCAGCTGGGAGGAGGTGCTATTGTTCTCCATGGACTTGACAGTATCCCAAAACCTTTTGGAGTTAGAGCTACAGGATGCAAATTTCTGCTTGAAAAGCTAGCCTTTGCTTTCCTGACTGATTGCGTGTATTGGTTCCTGACTTCCCTGAACAGTTGCATCTCGCGGGGACTATTCGATGCAATAGCAGTCCGCCACAGAATATTCTTGTGCTGGTCAAGGGTAGTCAGTTCTGGAGTGAACCAAGGGCTGTATCTGTTCTTAGTTTAAAATGGCGATGAAGTTGCTTTTAAAGAATGACCATGAGGTCAATATTCTGCCAGGATACCCTGGCCAGGTCGTTTAGAAAGGCCTGCTCGCAGAAGTGTTTTAGGGAGCGTTTGACAGTGATGAGGGGTGGTCGTTTGACCGCGGGCCCGTAGCGGATGCAGGCAATGAGGCAGTGGTCGCTGAGATCCTGATTGAAAACAGCAGAGGTGTATTTGGAGGGCAAGTTGGTCAGGATAATATCTATGAGGGTGCCCATGTTTTCAGATTTAGGATTGTACCTGGTGGGTTCCTTGATGATTTGTGTGAGATTGAGGGCATCTATCTTAGATTGTAGGACTGTCGGGGTGTTAAGCATATCCCAGTTTAGGTCACCTAACAGAACGAACTCTGAAGATAGATGGGGGCAATCGATTCACATATGGTGTCCAGGGCACAGCTGGAAGCTGAGGGGGGTCTATAGCAGGCGGCAACAGTGAGAGACTTATTTCTGGAGAGATACATTTTTAGAATTAGAAGTTCGAACTGTTTGGGCATAGACCTGGAAAGTATGACAGAACTTTGAAGACTATGTCTGCAATAGATTGCAACTCCTCCCCCTTTGGCAGTTCTATCTTGGCGGAAAATGTTGTAGTTGGGTATGGAAATCTCCGAATTTTTGGTGGCCTTCCTAAGCCAGGATTCAGACACGGCAAGGACATCAGGGTTGGCGGAGTGTGCTAAAGCAGTGAGTAAGACAAACTTAGGGAGGAGGCTTCTGATGTTAACATGCATGAAACCAAGGCTTTTTCGATTACAGTCAACAAATGAGAGTGCCTGGGGACACACAGCACCTGGGTTTACCTCCACATCACCCGAGGAACAGAGGAGGAGTAGGATAAGGATACGGCTAAAGGCTATAAGAACTGGTTGTTTAGTGCGTTGGGGACAGAGAATAAAAGGAGCAGATTTCTGGGCGTGGTAGAATAGATTCAGGGTATAATGTGCAGATAGGGGTATGGTGGGGTGAGAGTACAGTGGAGGTAGGCCCAGGCACTGAGTGATGATAAGAGTGGTTGCATCTCTGGAGGTCCTGGTAATACTGGGTAAGGTCACCGCATGTGTGGGAGGTGGGACAACGGAGGAATCTGAGGCATGTAGAGTGGGCCTAGGGGCTCCACTGTAAACTAAAACATTGATAACTATCCTAAACAACAGTAAACAGGCCATATTGACATTTGAGAGAGATATAAAGCAAGGCATAAAGCAAGCACATGTGTTGATTGGGGGGCTAGCTAAGACAACAACGGGTAAGACCACAACAGCTAGTCAGCTAAGACAACAACAACCTGCAGGCATCAGCTATGTAGCCGAGTGATCATAGGGTCCAGGGAACAGCAATAGGTGGGACAGGGAAGCCGCGAGGTAGTCGTTACTATGCCAGGATGCAGGAGACACGGCGTTTAAAGTTAAGAGTTAGCAGGCCGGGGTTGGTAGAACCGTCTGCTTCGACGTCCGACAGATGCCGGTTGCAGGTACAGCGGATGGAGTAATCGTCGGCAGACCAGTCGAGGTGGTACGACGGGGCGTCGTGTTGAGAGGGATCCAAGCCAGATGGCAAGAGAGGTATTGTTGTTGTGGTACTTTCCTTTGCTAGCCAGGAGATGCGCCTGGCTCGCGGCTAACTGGAGCTAGCTTTGGTGCAGGGGCGTTAGCCACTATAGCCACTCGGTAGCACCGATGAAACCGGTGCCAGGGTCGAGAGCTCACGGCAAGGAACCGTTGGAGTAGTGGGTTCTAGCCATGTTTGGGAGGAGGCCGGGAGGTGGGCCTGGCTCAGGGCTTGGTCACTCAGTGGCAGCTAGCTAGCTGTGGAGATCAGGTGTAGTGGTCCAGGGTTTACAGCAGGGATCCGGCGTTGTAGTGGAGAAACAGTCCGATGGTGGCAGGCTGGCGAGTATTATCCGGGCTAAAAAAAGGGCTGGTGTCTGTGCAGTAGGTAAAGGCCGCTAGCAGTGGCTAGCAGTGGCTAACAGTGACTGAATAGCTAGTAGCTAGTTAGCTGGCTAGCTTCCGATGGATTTCTGTCTAAAAAAATAGCGGTTCCGTAACACATTGGGTGAGGCAGGTTACCGGAAGGTATATTTAATATAAAAAATGGAAAACAGATTGAAAATAAATTTGAAATATATACAAAAAAGACGAAAAATACAAAAGTACACGAGGGGACAAAAAAAACACGTCTGCACTGCTAAGTGTGTTTCATAAGTAGGTGCCAGCCAGCTGTGATAGGACCTTAATGGGGTGTTAAATGTATGTGAATGTTTACACTTACTTTTGACATTTCGTGTCAAGACTTTTAAATAACCATTCATCGTAATTAAAATGGCAATATGGGCATTACTTTATGAGTCCCTTAGATTAGTTGATGGAAGGCTAATGTGCAATGAACAAATACAAATTGGCTTCACTGTAAATTGTGTTCACAGTTAAATGTATTGCACAATATCAAATAAATGTTGCCCTTTGAAAATTTGTCAATAATGGTAATGCACTCCACACATAGAAAATACTACATGACGAAGAGAGTTGGACCACACTGAATATGAAACACAGCACACAACATTTTGGGGTTTTATGATTAAAAACAAGGAATATAATATAATGTATTGCTTTGTTATTCACCACAGTTCCTATGAGCAATATGTTTTAATGTTCCACCGAGCCATACTTCTACTGGCCATATTGTGTTCTGCGTCAGTGGTAAGCTGGTCAGATAAATGGCTCTCAGGAGTGGATGACGTGTTGTGTAGACAGGTAATACAGTAGCTGGTTCTTCTGGCCATTAGCTGAGCTTGTGCTGCTGTTGGTCACTGAGACAGGTAATGGGGAGACAGTTCTGTTGACTGAATGATAAGGATCTTGCTATTAGCCACATTGCTGCTCAGACCCGTTGCACCATCTGGAAGAGACCAGAAAAGATTATACAGATTTTCAATAGGGATTTTACGCAGAAAGAATGTTTGACTTTCTAAAAAGGATGTACTGTTACTCTACATGTATTTCTTTCAATATATACACTGAGTGTACAAAGCATTAGAAAGACCTGCTCTTTCCATGACATAGACTGACCAGGTGAATCCAGATGAAGGCTATGATCCTTTATTGATGTCACTTGTTAAATCTAATTCAATCAGTGTAGATGAAGGGGAGGAGACAGGTTAAAGAATGAATTTTAAGCCTTGAGACAATTTTTTGTATATTCAGTATATATACAGTGTGTATATACAGTGGGGCAAAAAAGTATTTAGTCAGCCACCAATTGTGCAAGTTCTCCAACTTAAAAAGATGAGAGAGGCCTGTAATCTTCATCATAGGTACACTTCAACTATGACAGACAAAATGAGAAAAAGAAATCCAGAAAATCACATTGTAGGATTTTTAATTTATTTATTTGCAAATTATGGTGGAAAATAAGTATTTGACAGAGGTCAAACGTTTTCTGTAAGTCTTCAAAAGGTTTTCACACACTGTTGCTGGTATTTTGGCCCATTCCTCCATGCAGAGCTCCTCTAGAGCAGTGATGTTTTGGGGCTGTCGCTGGGCAACACGGACTTTCAACTCCCTCCAAAGATTTTCTATGGGGTTGAGATCTGGAGACTGGCTAGGCCACTCCAGGACCTTGAAATGCTTCTTACGAAGCCACTCCTTTGTTGCCCGGGCGGTGTGTTTGGGATCATTGTCATGCTGAAAGACCCAGCCACGTTTCATCTTCAATGCCCTTGCTGATGGAAGGAGGTTTTCACTCAAAATCTCACGATACATGGCCCCATTCATTCTTTCTTTTACACGGATCAGTCGTCCTGGTCCCTTTGCAGAAAAACAGCACCAAAGCATGATGTTTCCACCCCCATGCTTCACAGTAGGTATGGTGTTCTTTGGATGCAACTCAGCATTCTTTGTCCTCCAAACACGACGAGTTGAGTTTTAACCAAAAAGTTATATTTTGGTTTCATCTGACCATATGACATTCTCCCAATCCTCATCTGGATCATCCAAATGCTCTCTAGCAAACTTCAGACGGGCCTGAACATGTACTGGCTTAAGCAGGGGGACATGTCTGGCACTGCAGGATTTGAGTCCCTGGCGGCGTAGTGTGTTACTGATGGTAGGCTTTGTTACTTTGGTCCCAGCTCTCTGCAGGTCATTCACTAGGTCCCCCCGTGTGGTTCTGGGATTTTTGCTCACCGCTCTTGTGATCATTTTGACCCCACGGGTGAGATCTTGCGTGGAGCCCCAGATCGAGGAAGATTATCAGTGGTCTTGTATGTCTTCCATTTCCTAATAATTGCTCCCACAGTTGATTTCTTCAAACCAAGCTGCTTACCTATTGCAGATTCAGTCTTCCCAACCTGGTGCAGGTCTACAATTTTGTTTCTGGTGTCCTTTGACAGCTCTTTGGTCTTGGCCATAGTGGAGTTTGGAGTGTGACTGTTTGAGGTTGTGGACAGGTGTCTTTTATACTGATAACAAGTTCAAACAGGTGCCATTAATACAGGTAACGAGTGGAGGACAGAGGAGCCTCTTAAAGAAGAAGTTACAGGTCTGTGAGAGCCAGAAATCTTGCTTGTTTGTATGTGACCAAATACTTATTTTCCACCATAATTTGCAAATAAGTTCATAAAAAATCCTACAATGTGATTTTCTGGATTTCTTTTCCTCATTTTGTCTGTCATAGTTGAAGTGTACCTATGATGAAAATTACAGGCCTCTCTCATCTTTTTAAGTGAGAGAACTTGCACAATTGGTGGCTGACTAAATACTTTTTTGCCCCACTGTATATATATATATATTCCATCATAGTTACTTCTGGGCTGCAGTATGTCCAACAGGTCATGTAAGAAGAGCCCAGTATTGAGGTCTGGTTATTGTGTGGCGTGTGAAACGGTTGGCCTACACAAGTGAACTGCAGCCTATAAACATTAGACTTTTACTCTTTCATCGATCAGAGCTGTCCTTTGTTGTGTGAGATTACATGATCCACACTTCGACATCAAATACCAGTTTTTTTTTGTATTATTAAATGTAATGTGCCTTATAAAGCTCAATAGAAGGCTCAATAGTGGAATGCTTGTGAAATTGAATGCCTATATCTGCTCCATCAAATAACTGGAGTGCCATGGTTTCATGGCTTTGCATTCTTGCTTTGGTGATTTACTTTGGTGCGTCCTGTAAATTATTAACAGATTCTTTAACATGGGGGGGCCCAATGGCAGGGCAGGATCTGGCTGGCGGAACCCATGGGGCCCAATGGCAGGGCAGGATCTGGGTTGATGTTGAGTGAGAACAAAGCAGTTTCTCCTTGAGGTCAAGTGGTGGGATGAATGCCTACTTGTTAGGGGACAGTAATGACATGCCACAAACATGACATGCTTAGACATTAAGGGCAGAAATGTGTCAAAAGGACATTTTATTGCATTTTTACTCAACTATTTACTTTCCATTATTGGTGATTTTGATGTATGACCAACATTTTAAAAGTGACATGAGTGGGATTCATAAAACAGTCTTTACTTTGACAATCATAGAGAAAGAGATTAGACAGCTTGGAGCCACATTATCAGTTTTGGTCTGAAAAGACAAATCCAAAAGACATTTCTCAAAGACTTCCAGTCACAGAAGTATCATTTTCCAGGCTTAGTGTGAGATCGAACATTTCAAAGAGTTTCAAAACAGGTTTTCTTTAGAGCCTTTTGTGAAACAGTTAGAAGGACAGTTCTCACTTATGCAACTCAAATATTTACATCAAAAGGTGCAAAGTTATTTATTTTTTTTTAAGTTACCTTTATTTAACTAGGCAAGTCAGTTAAGAACAAATTCTTATTTTCAATGATGGCCTAGGAACAGTGGGTTAACTGCCTTGTTCAGAGGCAGAATGACAGATTTTTACCTTGTCAGCTTGAAGATTTGATCTTGCAACCTTTTGGATTCAAGTCCATCGCTCCTAACCACTAGGCTACTTGCCGCCCCAGTTATGGGCAAAGACACAAAACATCCACATCAAATTAAATATTTTTCTTGATCAAATAACATGGAAAACAACCACTTTTTGTGCAGTATTAATTTACCATCCTTACAAACCACTTAATGTAAATGTACATTACTGGCTGGTCATCTAGGTTTATGCCTGTAGACTTTCCATTACAGATGAAAAAAAACTATGCACAATACAGTAATTGAGTACATTGAGACATCAAGTGATTTGTGATGATGTGGATCAGTTGGTAGAGCATTGTGCTTGCAGTGCTAGGGTAGTGGGTTTGATTCCCACGGGGGGACCAGTATGAAAAAGTATGAAAATGTATAAAAAGTTGCTCTAGATAAGTATCTACTAGAAAGGAGTGAATAGATCATTTTGGTTTTCACATAGAAAGAAGTTGCATTTACAAAGTATTTCAAGAAACACATATCAAGCAAGTATTTTTATATTCCAAAAGTATTGTCAGATGAACTGTTTTGTACTAATAATTATCAGACTCAAGTTACAAATGCTGGTAAACACTCAAATACATTTAGTTTTTTTATTAAATCACAAAAGTAGTGCACTGGGCCTTTCCTAGTCCTGTATTAGCAGACCAATAAATATTTTTTTCTGCAGCACCCCCACCCCCAAACTTCTTCCCATTCGGCTGTGGCCCAGGGGCTTCAAAGGAGCCGATGCCAGTCCCTGCCAGGCCCCTGCTAGCTGAGGGTCACAGCCACTGAGAGGCGGACTGAGAGCATGGAGCCTGTCTCCCCTGGCAGTCTGTCTGCAGATAGAAGTACAGTACATCCGTAAACATTCAAACCCCATAATTACGGACTGAATGAGCAGTATTGCTTGTGTGTTTTCAATATTTTACATATACAGTGAGGGAAAAAATTATTTGATCCCCTGCTGATTTTGTACGTTTGCCCACTGACAAAGAAATTATCAGTTTATAATTTTATTGGTAGGTTTATTTGAACAGTGAGAGACAGAATAACAAAAACAAAACCAGAAAAACGCATGTGAAAAATTTTATAAATTCATTTGCATTTTAATGAGGGAAATAAGTATTTGACCCCTCTGCAAAACATGACTTAGTACTTGGTGGCAAAACCCTTGTTGGCAATCACAGAGGTCAGACGTTTCTTGTAGTTGGCCACCAGGTTTGCACACATCTCAGGAGGGATTTTGTCCCACTCCTCTTTGCAGATCTTCTCCAAGTCATTAAGGTTACGAGGCTGACGCTTAGCAACTAGAACCTTCAGCTCCCTCCACAGATTTTCTATGGGATTAAGGTCTGGAGACTGGCTAGGCCACTCCAGGACCTTAATGTGCTTATTCTTGAGCCACTCCTTTGTTGCCTTGGCTGTGTGTTTTGGGTCATTGTCATGCTGGAATACCCATCCACGACCCATTTTCAATGCCCTGGCTGAGGGAAGGAGGTTCTCACCCAAGATTTGACGGTACATGGCCCCGTCCATCGTCCCTTTGATGCGGTGAAGTTGTCCTGTCCCCTTAGCAGAAAAACACCCCAAAGCATAATGTTTCCACCTCCATGTTTGACGGTGGGGATGGTGTTCTTGGGGTCATAGGCAGCATTCCTCCTCCTCCAAACACGGTTGAGTTGAGTTGATGCCAAAGAGCTCCATTTTGGTCTCATCTGACCACAACGCTTTCACCCAGTTGTCCTCTGAATCATTCAGATGTTCATTGGCAAACTTCAGACGGGCATGTATATGTGCTTTCTTGAGCAGGGGACCTTGCGGGCGCTGCAGGATTTCAGTCCTTCACGTCGAAGTGTGTTACCAATTGTTTTCTTGGTGACTATGGTCCCAGCTGCCTTGAGATCATTGACAAGATCATCCTCCCGTGTAATTCTGGGCGGATTCCTCACCGTTCTCATGATCATTGCAACTCCACGAGGTGAGATCTTGCATGGAGCCCCAGGCCGAGGGAGATTGACAGTTCTTTTGTGTTTCATCCATTTGCGAATAATCGCACCAACTGTTGTCACCTTCTCACCAAGCTGCTTGGCGATGGTCTTGTAGCCCATTCCAGCCTTGTGTAGGTCTACAATCTTGTCCCTGACATCCTTGGAGAGCTCTTTGGTCTTGGCCATGGTGGAGAGTTTGGAATCTGATTGATTGATTGCTTCTGTGGACAGGTGTCTTTTATACAGGTAACAAACTGAGATTAGGAGCACTCCCTTTAATAGTGTGCTCCTAATCTCAGCTCGTTACCTGTATAAAAGACTCCTGGGAGCCAGAAATCTTTCTGATTGAGAGGGGGTCAAATACTTATTTCCCTCATTAAAATGCAAATCAATTTATAAAAATTTTCACATGCATTTTTCTGGATTTTGTTGTTGTTATTCTGTCTCTCACTGTTCAAATAAACCAACCATTAAAATTATAGACTGATCATTTCTTTGTCAGTGGGCAAAGGTACAAAATCAGCAGGGGATCATATACTTTTTTCCCTCACTGTATGTTTTGAAGGTTTGATGGATTTTTTAAAGTAGATGTCAGTTCCAAACAGTTCAGTGTTCCAAACTGCATCCATTCCCTGCATGTTAGTATCTCTGGCGTCCAAGTACTGTACCAGGCAGAGCTCCTTGTGTGGTGTGGCTGGGCCTTGATGCCAGAGATATGGGCTAGTGAAGTGAGGTGCTTCAAGGGTCAAGGAGGGGAGGTCACATGACAGCATTGATCTGATTGACCTCTGGGCTCTGGAGGAGGGCGGGGAGCCACTCAGCCCCCTGCAGCATGTTGACCATACAGGGCCTGGCCTGAAACCAAAGACCTGTAATGACATACAGTCCAGGGGTTGGAACCAAATTTATTTTCCAATCGTTTAGTTATGAACAGAACCATTATTCTATATATTTTTTGTTCCGTTCCACTGTTCCGACCAGCAAAATAAAGATCTGAACTTGTTCGAACCCCCAAAAGTACTGGTTTATATCATTCCTTTCTGTTCCTTTCAAATCCTCCTTTTTTACATTTAGCTCAACATTACATTTCTCTATGCCGGACCTAAAAATTATACCTGTTGCACCACCTGGGTGTAAGCCCTTCTATGAGCTACGCCTGGGCTATGCCTAGTAGTTCATGCACAGAAAATAATAGCAATCTGTATTTTTTAAATGATGTCTCCTTTTCATATTTCGGGTCGCAGTTGTGAATGAGAACTTGTTCTCAACTTGCCTACCTGGTTAAATAGGTGGTTGTGAAAGAATTTCACAACCTCCGCCGGCTTTTCGAGAATAGCAAAAATAATACACTTAATTTATGCTACATTATAGCATACTAAATGTGTCTGATCAGACATTAATTGGTAGAAGAGTAGATGAGCTGCCACCTCCACTCATTTGCCCAGACAAGAGTCAAATAACCAAATATAAGGATGGAGATTCAGTGAAAACAAATCACATTGATTGATTATCAGACAAGTCAAGGGGTTTTAGTCGGTATATAGCCTAGGCTACTACACGAGTGAAGAGCAAAATAATCCACCTGTTATATATGTTCTGATAACACTGTTAGACGAGCAAACTAGACTAAAGATTATCATCATGAAATGATAGTTGACCACACACGGCTATTGCTTTAAAGTTATTAAAACGGTTGAATGACTTTGGCAGTTTCAGTAAGCAACAATATGAAATATTCCTTCAATTGCATTAGCCTACTTTATTCCAATATTTTGGTAATTCAGTGATATACCGTCCAACAGTAGTTATTGATTGTCCAGTTGTGGTAAAACAAACGTGCATGCATAGTGGTAGGCTTTGCGAAGTGATGGGACATGCCTCGCAAAGTTTAGAACTGCCACGAGGATGGTAACGGGCCTAGTAATGGGTGCTGCCTAGCAACCATCATTATGAAGCAGTCAGACGTACAGTAGCTGCACCTAACCTAGCATTTAAGACCAATTATTTTATGCCCAACTGTTGCAACTGACCCCTGAAGTGTAGGACACACATTTCTTGAGAAATGGTACACTCATTATGATGGTTATCCTGGCAACCATTGAACATCATCCTCATCGTCCTGCCCGAGCCGCATTATAACTAAACCATGCTTATTGTACTGAGCCTTATGTCAACACACGACCCTGACTCGGATCCTAGGTTGAGTGGTACCAGCTGCATACTTGAGTGTCTGGGCCGGTTGCACAAAACCCCTTAAGTTAATTTCCCCCTTTTCTTTTCCCTTAAAAAGTTTCCTTAACTTTAAGTCAGTCACACAAAACATTTAAAGATGAATTTCCCCCTTAAATTAACTGAAAGAGTTAACCTCTTAAGCATCATAAGGAGCGCTGGGGCGCTAGCGCCCCATTCCCGACACTACCCGGAAAAATGTAAGGCGCCAAATTCAAAATTCAAGAGTATAATTATAAAACATTCATCAATATACAAGTGTTGCATAGTCTTCAAAAGCTTAGACTCTTGGCAATATCACAGAATTGTCAGATTTCAAAAAGGCTTTATGGCAAAAGGACAACATTTGATTGTTTGAGGATAGCACCTCTCATATTTTATGCATTAGCATAAATTCATAACCAGCGCGGGTATCACAAAACACATATAAGAGCTAAAATAAATTGCTTACGAGCTAAAATAATTTAAAATAAATAAATAAGAGCTAAAATAAATTGCTTACATTTCTTTTGTTAGAAAAAGTCATTGTTTATATCCATAAATCTCAGTTTGGTTGGCGCGTTCTGTTCAGAAAATCCACCATCCACTCGTCCCTTTAAACAAGACATATAGAGCATTCAACCTATACCTATAAACTTTTTCCAAACAAATAAAACATAGTTTATAATCGATCCTTAGCTACACTATTATGTATATTAACGATTATATTTCACATGGATAATATCTTTTGACGATAGTAAAGTAAAAAACCGAGGTGCGCGCTCTCGTGTCTCTCGCGCTCCAGACAGAAATCACTTTGTCACTCCTCGGATATAAACATCCTGTATGAGGCTCTTGTTCGTGACAAACTCTTGAAACACTGTCTAAAGACGGTTGACATCTAGTGGAAGCCATAGGTACTGCAACCTGGGTCCTAGAATCCTCCAGGCTCTTTACCACCCTATGGTAATAGAAGGCATGTAAAAAAATGCCTTCTATCAGTTCTGTTATACTCACAGACATTTTAACAGTTTTAGAAACCTCAGAGTGTTTCCTATCCAATAGTACTAATTATGTGCATATCCTAGTTTCTGGGCCTGAGTGGCAGGCATTTTACTTTGGGCACGCCAGACTCTCCAAAACAGACACCACTGCTGCTGATCCCCTAAAGAGTGCCAATGAGGTCACTTAACTGCTTCATTCAGTATGGATATCAAGGTAAACGGCATTTGTGAAGGTGAAAGTTGGAAACATCCACCAGCTACTTAGCTAGCTAAACAGGATGGTGCACAATCCATGGCTACAAAGCTAACTGGCGAGTTAGCTAGCTAGCTACTCTGTAAGCTAGATTGACATGCTAGAAAGTAATAGTAACAAGAAACTTGGTTTATTTATTATATTCTGAAGCAATTTGGTTATCCTGTCTTGATTGCTATCTCACAAAATAAATGTGATCTCTTTGACGAGACGTTTAGTCAGTGAATCAGGCTGTCTCCATGTTAACCAGCTACTCTTTCTGCCGTACATGCCTTCAAACTATCGGTTTTCTCCAAATCAGCTCTAACAACGCCCTGGGGTCAGCGTCCCACGTGAATGAAAAACGTTGTAAAAGCGGGATACATTTGTGAGATGGAGGCGGGCGAATTGGGTGTCTACTCGTCAATCTGCGGAGTACATTTCATCCCTGAGAACTTCCACGGCTATCAACAATAGAAGGAGGGCTTCAGCAAGAAGTTGTTTCTCAAAGTGGATGCTGTCCCTACCATTAACGTGGCTTCTAAAGCATCTCAAACAGCCAGTGTTGTGTTGGATTTGCCCCAAACATAACACTACATTCTTTGCAGTATTACTTTACTGCCTTATTGCAAACAAGATACGTGTTTTATGTGATTCATATTTGTATTCTGTACAGGCTTCCTTCTTTTCACTCTGTCATTTATGTTAGTATTGTGGAGTAACTTCAATGTTGTTGATCCATCCATCCGGCAACTGATTTAGGAAGTGCTCTTGTATCTTTGTAGTGACGGGGTGTATTGATACACCATCCAAAGTGTAAAATTACTAATTGCACCATGCTCAAAGGGATACTCAATGTCTGCTTTTTTATTTACCCATCTACCAATAGGTGCCCTTCTTTTCAAATCATAGGAAAACATCCCTGGTCTTTGTGGTTGAATCTGTGCTTGATATGCACTATTCGACTTACAGACCTTACAGATAAGTGTATGTGTGGGGTACAGAGATGTGTTAGTCATTAAAAAATCCTGTAAAACAGTATTATTGCACAGAGAGTGAGCCCATGCAACTTAATATGTGACTCGTTAAGCAAATTTGTACTCCTGAACTGATTTAGGCTTGCCATAACAAAAGGATTGAATACTTTCGACTTTGACATTATGGGGTATTGTGTGTAGATCACTGACACAATCTCAATTTAATCAATTTTAAATTCAGGCTGTAAAACAAAATGTGGAAAATGTCAAGGAGTGTGAATTCTTTCTGAAGGCACTGTATGTCCTGTAATGTACTTAACATACGCCTTTTACCCACCAATAGACTCAGAGAAGTCACCCCTCAAACAGACACACTGACTTTAGCCATCTGGCTATAACCACACAGCGACACAATCACACTGAGTCTAGCCACAAGGAAGTAAACTCTTTCCATTACAGCGTTCAGAAAATAAACACATATTGTGAATCGTACATGCACACTCAACTCAAACAAACGTCGATCCAGTTTTACAGCAGAATGATTTCATTCAGATTGCGGTTTCCAACATTCCCCTCGAAAACCTTCTGAATATTCTGAACGCCTGCCATGTCATGCAGGGATAACATTCTTCTCCTCCCGCCCTGCCTGATTTACAAGGCATAATTTCTACCATACCATTAGGACCCATACATTTGGTTTGATGACACCAATTAGCTGTGTCTTTAGCAACACAACAGGCCCCAGGCAGCAGAGCACAATTCCGTGACCGCAGGCCGCTGTTCAGTTATAGTGGGTGCAGCAAAATGCTTATGTTACTAGCTCATAACAATGCAGTATAATGTCAAACAAGTACACAAATAATACAAAACAAATCTAATTCACAACCCAAATAGCAATGTTTTTATTTAAGTAGGCAAGTCAGTTAAGAACCATTTCTTATTTACAATGACGGCCTACCCCGGCCAAACCCAGACGATTCTGGGCCAATTGTACGCCGCCCAATGCGACTTCCAATCATTGCCGGATGTTATACAGCCTGGATTCAAACCAGGGACTGTAGTGATGCCTCTTGCACTGAGATGCAAAGGAACAAGATAAATAAATAAATACGGTAGGGGATGAGGTAGTTGCTTGGGCTATTTACAGATGGGCTATATACAGGTGCAGCAGAGAACTGGAACGAAAGTCGGCCAAAGGAGGAATTGGCTTTGGGGGTGACCAGTGAGATATACCTGCTGGAGCGCGTGCTACGGGTTGGTGCTGCTATGGTGACCAGCGAGCTGAGATAAGGCGGGGCTTTACCTAGCAGGGACTTGTAGATGACCTGGAGACCTGGTTTGAGTGTGTCAAGAACTGCAATGCGGCTGGGTTTCCTGTGTGTATCAAGAATGGTCCACCACCCAAAGGACATCCAGCCAGCTTGACACAACTGTGCAAAAGCATTGATGTCAACACAGGCCAGCATCTCTGTGGAACACTTTCGACACCTTGTAGAGTCCATGCCCCAAAGAATTGAGACTATTCCGATGGCAGTATTAGGAAGGTGTTGCTAATGTTTTGTACACTCAGTGTATATTTGTGAATGGTGTCTGTAGACAGTATGTGAAAAAAAAGGTGTGTACTGCAGTAGTTACAGTACGTTCAGAAAGTGTTCACACCCCTTGACTTATGCCACATTTTGTTGTGTTACAGCCTGAATTCCAAATGTATTAAATATAAAACATTTCAGCTATCTAAACACAATACCTGTCACGTCCAGGCCTGAGAAGACAGGCTGGCGTGTTTTGTTTTGTTTTGGTGTTTTGGCGCCAGGTCTCCAGTGTGCCTGTTGGGACCTAAATATCCTGCGTCGGCTCTGCGTGTGGTGTCTCCTGTTCACCGCACAGCACGGTGCACGACATTCCAGCTCCCCCTCATCGGTGAAGCCAGGATGAGTGTACAACCTGGGAGAGGGGTGCCGGCTATACGCATCAGGTCTCCCTTGCGTGTTGTGGATCCAGCACGTTCTGTCCCTGTTCCACGCTTCAGGATTCCTGTTCAGGATTCCTGTTTGTGTTGTGGATCCAGCACGACCAGTCCCTGTTCCACGCTCCAGGATCCCTGTTCGTGAAGTGGATCCAGCACGACCAGTTCCTGTTCCACGCTCCAGGATTCCTGTTCGTGTTGTGGATCCAGCACGGCCCATTCCTGCTCCCCGCACAAGAGTTCCAGTGCGCGTCATGAGCCCAGTACGGTCCGTTCCTGCTCCCCGCACCAGAGTGCCAGTGCGCGTCATGAGTCCAGCCCCACTGGCTGTCCATCTGATACCATCTAGGCCGGCTGCCTTGCGAGGGTTAACAGACTTAAATGTCTTACTCACGCCGGCCACGGAGAAGGAGAGCCCACAGTCCTTGATAGTGGGCCACGTCGGTGGCACTGTATTATCCTCAAAGCGAGTGGAGAAGGTGTTCAGCTAGTCCGGAAGCAAGACGTCGGTGTCCGCGACGTGGCTGGTTTTCATTTTCTAATCCGTGATTGTCTGTAGACCCTGCCACATACGTCTCGTGTCTGAGCCGTTGAACTGGTGCTCAACTTTGTCCCTATACCAACGTTTAGCCTGCTTGATTGCTTTGCGGAGGGAATAACTACACTGTTTGTATTCTTCTATATTCCCAGACTTTTTTGCCCGGGTTAAATGCGGTGGTTCATGCTTTCAGTTTTGTGCGAATGCTCCCATCTATCCACAGTTTCTGGTTGGGGTAGGTTTTAATAGTCACAGTGGGTACAACAACTCCTATGCACTTCCTGATAAACTCATTTGCCGTATCGGTATATGTGTCAATATTATTTTCTGAAGCTACTCTGAACATATCCCAGTCTGCATGATCAAAACAATCTTGAAGTGTGGATTCCGATTGGTAAGCCAACGTTGAAAAGTCCTTACCATGGGGGCTTCCTGTTTGAGTTTCTGCCTATAGAAACATCTTGCTATGGGGATGCTTTTCAGCGGCAGGGACTGGGAGACAGGTAAGGATCCATACCGGTTCCCCCACACATTGACTCTGTACTGGTACCCCCTGTATATAGCCTCGCTATTGTTATTTTACTGCTGCTCTTTAATTATTTGTTACTTTAATTTCTTACTTTTTAACGTTTTTTTCTTAAAACTGCATTGTTGGTTAAGGGCTTCTAAGTAAGCATTTCACTGTAAGTTCTACACCTGTTGTATTCGGTGCATGTAACAAATAACATTAGATTTGATAGATGGAACCATGAATGGAGCCAAATACAGGCAAATCCTTGATGAGAACATGCTTCAAAGTGCAAAAGACCTTGAACTGGGGGCGAAGATTTACATTCCAAGCTTACAGCCAAAGCCATGCTGGAACGACTTCAGAACTACAATGTCCCTGTGTGGCCCAGCCAAAGCCCAGAATTGAATCCCATTGAAAATCTGTGGAACGACTTGAAGATTGCTGTTCCCTGCCACTCCCCACGTAACTTAACTGAGCTTGAGAAATCCCAAAATCCAGATGTGTAAAGTTTATACAGACATACCCAAAACGACTCAAAGCTGTAATCACAGCCAAAGGTGCTTCTACAAAGTATTGACTCAGGGGTGTGAATAGTTACGTACTTTCTGTATTTCATTTTCAATCAATTAGCAAACATTTCTAAAACATGTTTTCACCTTGTCATTATGGGATATTGTTTGTGAGAAAAAATACATATTTAGTCCATTTTCTATTCAGGCTGTACACAACGTCTTAGTTCATTAATACTTTCTTGAGGCACTGTATATAGGATGAGCCATGACTAGAATACAGTTTAAACATATTAAGTGGGTAACCACTATTAAAGTGACCAGTGTTTAATGACTCTATGTACATTAGACAGCAGCCTCTAAGGTGCAGGGTAGAGTACTGAGCGGTGGCCGGCTAGTGATGACTGTTTAACAGTGTGATGGTCTGGAGATAGATGCTGTTTATCAGTCTCTCGTTCCAAGCTTTGATGCACCTGTACTGTCTCCGCCTGGTAGGAGGATGAACAGGTTGTGGCTCGAGTGGCTGAGGTTCTTGATGATATTCTTGGCCTTCTTGTGACACCGGCCTCTGTAGATGTCCTGGAAGGCAGACAGTATGCCCCTAATGAGGCGTTGGGCTGACCGCACCACGCTTTGAATAGCCCAGCGGTTGCGGGCAGTAGCAAGGGTCAACCTAGGGGAGTTTACAGGGAATTTACCCCAGGTGCAGTTTTAGCCAACCTAGCTAGCACAGCCAATGGGAAATTTGAGTATAACAAATGATATGATAGTGTTTTGGCTATTCATATTGATTATAGGTTTGCCAGTATCTGTGTGCTACTACAGGAGGCTAGAACTATTGAAGTGCAACTATTCAGCCCCACTGGCTGTCCATCTGATCATTAGGTCAACCTAGCCTCTGTGCCCAGACACCAAGGGTCTGCTGAGTTTTCCCAGGCCCTGTGGACGGACACACAGCCCCCAGGCCCCAGCCCACAGCCCCCATCCCCTGGCCTGGTGATGTTGTGAGAGATAATTAAGAGTGACTGATAGAAAACAGAGCTCTGGTGTGGTTTGGGCATCCTCCCCACAGAACAGAGCTGCAGAAGGGATGGGCCTTCAGCAACCATCTTGACTGGCTGTCTCTGGCCTTGGGCTGGGGCTCTGTTCAAAGACCCACAAAAAAATCCTTGAGATGTTTGTGTTTGTAACCACCTTCACAAGCACATGACAGCTGTTCAGTCTAAAAGAGATATAGTTAAAACACCTGTTCTTACTACTGAATACCACATGTGGGTACTTCAGTGTTTCGTTGTATTGTGTATGTGGGATGGCCTTGATGTGACCCTCTGTGATCAGAGTTAACCACAGAGGCTAAAGCTAAATCTCAGAGCTGAATGTGGCTGTCTGTCTGACTCTGACACCAGGTCACCTCCCTTTGCAAGTAATAATAAGTTACTAATTCACTGTGCCTGACGTAACAGTGCAGTCAAGCGCTGCCAGAGAGACTGAAATTCTAGCCCCATTTATACTTGGTGCTAACATGAGTCCTTTGTCCTGATCTTGTGGGCACATTCTGAATGTGCCCACATTTTCAGAAATGTGTCTACACATGGTATTAAAATGTGTCTGTTAACCATCCACTGTGTCTGCATTGTTACCTCCCTTATGTATGTTATATCACAGCAATTCTTTCAAAATAATATTTATTTATTGTAAATAATTGATGTAATCAGTCAATGGTGCCACCTGTCAATGATTTTAGAGAGAGGAATCATTATGATTTAGACTTGTAAGATATCCAAACACAATGCGTGTCTGACTACCTCCAGAGGTGGGCAGGATAATCTGATTACAATCAGATCAAAATGTGTCATTGTTGGTGTCTTTTGATGTTTTACACCTGTCTAAAAATGTGTGGGCAATCAGAATGTGGATAAGATCAGGACGCAAGTTAGAAGCAGGTATGAATGGGGCTTAAATTAAGTATGTTCTTAATGCCGTTGGCCAAAATGTCGAGGAGTTTCTGATCTGTTGCTTGTTCCACTGTCTGGCTGTCTGGCAGTCTCTCTCTCTCTCTCTCTCTCTCTCTCTCTCTCTCTCTCTCTCTCTCTCTCACAGACACATATACATACACACACACAAACCCTGACACACACACACACAAACAAACCCTGACGCAAACACTCAAACCCTGACATATACACACGTACACACGTACACACACATGTTATATTTGATTCAAGTAAATCTGTAGTCAGCTCAGGCACACCTGGGTTTTTCTGAGCTTCTCAGTGTGACTCTGCTGCCTCTATCCTGCTGTGTGCCATGGACAGGCCTGGCTGGGGACCAGACCTGACTTTGATCAGTAACCAGAGATGGTTACTCTCAGCCACAACCCCAGCCTATAACCCAACTAGGAGGAATGTGTTGGCCTGCCACCCTGTGCCACCCTGCTGGGTAGGACTGATCCCTCAGAGCCTGTTGGGTTAGGGTTAGGTTAGCAGAGCAGCCCTCACCTTGTAACTACAACAGAACAAAAGGACAGTGGCCAGACCAACTAGTCTCAGCTCTCCCAATATAAAAGGAGAAACTCCCTGCAGGGAGTTGACTCCAATAAAGCCTCTTTGTTGTGAGGGGAGTTGACCACTAGGCTAAGGCTACATCTCAGGCCAACATTAAAGGCTATGACTCTGGGTCACAGGGAAACAATCCCCCCTGTGGCTGGCTGTCCTCCAATTGCTGTTAGGAAAGAAAAGAGGAAATGGACGAGACAAAAAATTCTGATTTATTGAGGTCTTTGCGGAGGAGAGTATATTATTGGGAAATATTTAGTTGATTAAAATGATTTTGTGAACACCCTATGAAATGAGGCCTTATTCTTTATTCCAGTGAAGTGCACAAACACTTGAAAGGAAACTCTTTAGAAGAAGAAGTGTTATGGAGTTGAAGTGTTATGGAGTTGAAGTGTTATGTTTTGCTCAGAAGTAGATGAGATCTCTGTTTGTTTTGTTCAGAATGGTCCCACCAGTATAATTCTTCCTGGCATTTAATGATCCCATTGCACTCTTTACAATCACTGATGCAATCGCAAAGAAAAAATATAAACCAAATTCTTCTAGATATGACTTGAGTTGATTCCAGAATTGAAAGCAGGCATTTTAGAATAGGGTTCATGTAAATGTTTCTCGAGCAATTGACACATCTGAAAATGCCAGAATAGTCTGTGTATTTCCTGTGTATTTGGTGGCAGGGTTCTCTGTCCTCTGATGTGCCCAGCTTTCAGAGCAGCCTCTTCGGGATGAGGGTCTTTGAGGAGAGGTGGTCATGGCAGGTCATGTAATTATGAATTATCCTTACTGAATGGCCATCTTGAAGTGTTTCAGTTGCCATGGAAATTACATTTGTAATGCATCCCTACCAAAAGTCTTTTATTTTTTTTATCAAATCTATGTCTCTTTTGGGAAAACATGTCAAAACTCTTCCAATTAGCATTTCTGCAATACTTGGAAACAGATTTGATACTTGGAAACTGGAGAAGAATTCGTTTAGTGAAGATGAATTATGCTAGAACATTTCTCCCCTCGGTTAAGCTGCTTTCTTCTATTATGCCAACTATCTCAAACATAGTGAGATCTATGTATGAATATTTTGTACTGGATAATCACAGCAATACACAGTTTTAAAATAAACACCAATGAACTGGAAGTACAGTTATAAGAGGTGTTATGACATAAAGCGAATAAAAACACAAGGAAAGGGGTCAAGCAAGCACTCTTGCCAAATAGCGTTTGTTCATGATTTCTGAAATAAACCTATGATTCCCTCCTGCTGAGAGAGAGTCAGAGGAGAGGAGGAGGAGGCCACCACAAGGAACAATAAGGAGAGTAAATATTTGGTCCATCTTTGTGCTGCGCTGAGTTTAGCTGTCACAGCAGATGGATGAAGAGACGGGGAAGATTGCCTGGCTTGGTGTGTGACTCCAGCATTACCCACCATAAACAAATCGTGTGTGAAATGAAGTATGGTTTTAATTGGCGGTTTAAATGTTTACAGCATAGGCTATATCAAAGCCTCTATCGAATCTCTCTGTGTACATTACGTGGATTCTATTAGAAAAAAAGACAAGGTTTACATTAAAACATTGATACAGATGTAGGATCTTAATTTGATCACTCTTTTGTTGCTGAGCACAGCAGGAAATGCAAACTTGTAGTTTATTCGAGGTTTAAAAAGGCCTCTAAAGTTAGCAATTTCCACTTTAAAATGTCAGACTTGATTTGCCCTAACGTAAAATGTTTCAACTCCTACAAAAAATGTTGATTAATTATAATCCACATAATAATTTACATTTCCTGTTGCTGCAGGATTATTTTTCAAATTAAGATCCTGCATGTGTACTTCGATAATTCATTGTTGTATTTCACACGCAAACAAACACATCTCTTTGACCTTGCCGTCTGTCAGCGTTCAGAGGCCCAACATCCTTATTTCATTGATCAACTACCCAAAGTAAACGAACAAGCTGACCTAGAATAGCCATGTGTTGGCTCTAGGCACCTGACACCAGCCTAATGCATTACAGTGGGGGAACTCTGCCACTGCTGACCAGTGTCAGTGTTCTCTCAGATGAAGAGAGAGAGTGAGGAGAAGAAGAGGGAAGAGGAACGGGGTTAGGGTGCATCCCAGCCCCCCCTTGAGTCTCTCTTTGAGCTCTGCTCCACATTAGGGTGGCAGTAAATCAGGCATTGTACCGCACCCTGCCGCCCCACGCTGGGGAAACCCTCTCTCACTGAGAGGGAAGGGAGCTGCTGTAGCATTAACATGTCACTGTGGATTAGCCTATACAGAGTTCATGTGTTTCTTTACCGGGTTATACTGTTTGCATATACTAGTCAACTGTGAATCAGATCACTTTTTTTAGTGGTGGTGTTCATGGTCTGTGAGAAGAGTCATATCTCCCTGGTAAACAGGAAGATTCAATTTTTCTTTAGCAGATCCATCCACTTTTTCAGTTTAACCTAAGTGATGTCATGACCGAAGAGGCAAAGAGAGCTGTACAGAGACAATGGAATGTGCAGACCCTGATTCTCTTTACTGTAACTCTCTCTCTTTCTCTCTCTTATACATACACATACACAGATGTCAGAAACACATCCTAATGGGTACATTTTTCCTGCTCACCCAGTGTTGGTGTTACATCTACTCCTTGCACATTTTTACAGACGTTTCATCCGCAACTACAGCCGTCTGGCCACACCTCTCACCACTCTCACCTCCACCTCCATTCCACTGGACTCCTGAGGCAGAGGCAGCATTCCTGGAACTCAAGCGTCACTTCACCTCCGCTCCGGTCCTTACTCAGCCCGACCCAGGACTCCAGTTCACCGTAGAGGTGGACGCCTCTGACACCGGGGTATGTACTGTTCTGTCTCAACGTTCCCCTCTGATCAGAAGGTCCACCCATGTGCAATTTTGACATCAGAAACCGGGAACTCCTGGCAGTTAACTTCTTAGGGAGCGGCAGCTGAGGTGTCGGTTTTGGCGAGTCTGGCATGCCCAAAGTAAAAGGCCTGCCACTCAGGCCCAGAAACTAGGATATGCACATAATTTGTACTATTGGATAGTCTGAAGTTTCTAAGAGTGTTAAAATATTGTCTGTGAGTATAACAGAACTGATATAGCAGGCAAAAACCCGAGGAATTTCTGTCCTGGAAAAAGTGTTTTTGACACATTGCCTCATTTTGAACCCCTCCCTATTGAAAACAGCTATATATGGGAGTAAGACTGCAGTACCTATTGCTTCCACTGGATGTCAACAGTCTCTAGACAGTGTTTGGTGAAGTCAGGTTGCTCTGGATGGTAATAGAAGAAGAATTTTTAGCTAGTCACCAAACAGGGCTTCTGGTGGCCAACCATAGAGAGATGTCCTGGAGTTTATCTCGGTTTGTGCTCGGAACAAAACTTCCACTAAACCCACTTCCGACTGCTGCGCCCTCTTCCCATACCCAGTCGCCCCTGGTCACACATAGCTCTGGACTTCGTCACTGTCCTTCCCCCATCTAACGGTAACTCCGTCATCCTCACCATTATTGACAGGTTTTCCAAAGTGGCTCACTTCATTCCCCTCTCCAAGCTCCCGTCCTCCAGGGAGACTGCGGACCTGCTAGTATTCCATGTGTTTCATCTGCATGGCATTCCCAATGACATCGTTTCCGACAGGGGACCCCAGTTTACCTCCCAGGTACGGAGATCCTTCTGTTCAGCTCTTGGTATCAATGTCAGTCTTTCTTCTGGATTTCACCCCCAGACCAACGACAAGACCAAACGACCAACCAAGAGATGGAGACTGCCCTTTCCTGTGTGACTTCTGCTAACCCTTCCTCCTGGAGCGCTAAGCTACCCTGGGTTGAATATGCCCACAACACCCTCACCAACGCCTCATCAGGTACAGTGGGGCAAAAAAGTATTTAGTCAGCCACCAATTGTGCAAGTTCTCCAACTTAAAAAGATGAGAGAGGCCTGTAATTTTCATCATAGGTACACTTCAACTATGACAGACGAAATGAGAAAAAGAAATCCAGAAAATCACATTGTAGGATTTTTAATTTATTTATTTGCAAATTATGGTGGAAAATAAGTATTTGGTCAATAACAAAAGTTTATCTCAATACTTTGTTATATACCCTTTGTTGGCAATGACAGAGGTCAAACGTTTTCTGTAAGTCTTCACAAGGTTTTCACACACTGTTGCTGGTATTTTGGCCCATTCCTCCATGCAGATCTCCTCTAGAGCAGTGATGTTTTGGGGCTGTCGCTGGGCAACACGGACTTTCAACTCCCTCCAAAGATTTTCTATGGGGTTGAGATCTGGAGACTGGCTAGGCCACTCCAGGACCTTGAAATACTTCTACTGAAGCCACTCCTTCGTTGCCGGGCGGTGTGTTTGGGATCATTGTCATGCTGAAAGACCCAGCCACGTTTCATCTTCAATGCCCTTGCTGATGGAAGGAGGGTTTCACTCAAAATCTCACGATACATGGCCCCATTCATTCTTTCTTTTACACGGATCAGTCGTCCTGGTCCCTTTGCAGAAAAAACAGCCCCAAAGCATGATGTTTCCACCCCATGCTTCACAGTAGGTATGGTGTTCTTTGGATGCAACTCAGCATTCTTTGTCCTCCAAACACGACGAGTTGAGTTTTAACCAAAAAGTTATATTTTGGTTTCATCTGACCATATGACATTCTCCCAATCCTCATCTGGATCATCCAAATGCTCTCTAGCAAACTTCAGACGGGCCTGAACATGTACTGGCTTAAGCAGGGGACACGTCTGGCACTGCAGGATTTGAGTCCCTGGCGGCGAGTGTGTTACTGATGGTAGGCTTTGTTACTTTGGTCCCAGCTCTCTGCAGGTCATTCACTAGGTCCCCGTGTGGTTCTGGGATTTTTGCTCACCGTTCTTGTGATCATTTTGACCCCACGGGTGAGATCTTGCGTGGAGCCCCAGATCGAGGAAGATTATCAGTGGTCTTGTATGTCTTCCATTTCCTAATAATTGCTCCCACAGTTGATTTCTTCAAACCAAGCTGCTTACCTATTGCAGATTCAGTCTTCCCAACCTGGTGCAGGTCTACAATTTTGTTTCTGGTGTCCTTTGACAGCTCTTTGGTCTTGGCCATAGTGGAGTTTGGAGTGTGACTGTTTGAGGTTGTGGACAGGTGTCTTTTATACTGATAACAAGTTCAAACAGGTGCCATTAATGCAGGTAACGAGTGGAGGACAGCGGAGCCTCTTAAAGAAGAAGTTACAGGTCTGTGAGAGCCAGAAATCTTGCTTGTTTGTATGTGACCAAATACTTATTTTCCACCATAATTTGCAAATAAGTTCATTAAAAATCCTACAATGTGATTTTCGGGATTTCTTTTCCTCATTTTGTCTGTCATAGTTGAAGTGTACCTATGATGAAAATTACAGGCCTCTCTCATCTTTTTAAGAGAGAGAACTTGCACAATTGGTGGCTGACTAAATACTTTTTTGCCCCACTGTATGTCACCTTTCGAGTGTGCTCTGGGTTACCAACCCCCCTTGTTTCCCGCCCAAGAGGTTGCGGTTCCCTCTGTCCAGGACCATCTGCGCCGTTGTCATCGTACCTGGAGGAAGGCTCGGGCTGCCCTTCGTGCCTCAAACAGGACCCAGTCCCAAGCCAACTGTTGCCGGGTCTCAGCCCCAGTCTACACCCCAGTTCAAAAGGTATGGCTCTCACCAAAGGACCCTGCCATTGAAGGTGGCATCGAAGAAACTTTCCCCCCGATTCATTGGTCCCTTTGAAAGTGTCATTTACCCCTCTGCTGTGTGCCTGAAACTCCCAGCTTCTCTCAGGATCCATCCTACCTACCATGTATCCCTGATTAACTTCTTAGGGAGCGGTAGCAGAGGTGGGAGTTTTGGAGAGTCTGTCGTGCCCAAAGTAAAATGCCTGCCACTCAGGCCCAAAAACTAGGATATGCACATAATTTGTACTATTGGATAGAAAACTGTTAAAATAATGTCTGTGAGTATAACAGAACTGATATGGCAGGCAAAAACCTGAAGAATTTCTGTCCGGAAAAATTTGTTTTTGTGACATGCCTTCTTTTCCAATGGTTGTCTATGGGATCTGCTGTAATCCAGGACCCAGGTTGCAGTACCTATGGCTTCCACTAGATGTCAACAGTCTTTAGACAAGGTTTGATGAGTTTACCTTGAAAAACAGGTTACAGGCCAGAGGAGCCCTGCTGGGTGCTCCGCCGTCACATTCTAGACCTCTCCCTCTTACGTGATTTCTATACCTCACACCCAGATAAGCCTGGTCGGCGGCAAAGTGATGCTCTCTCCCTTTGTGTGTGTGTGTGATTGTGTGGATGGAGACAGGTGTGCTGAGTCAGAGCAGATCCCCACCAGCTCCAACCTGTCCATATTCAAGACCTCTACAAATACTCAGTCCTGCCACTTCCACACTGCCATGTTGTAATCTCTGCTCAGTCAGTCTACATTTCTAGCCGTTTGTTACTATTAGATCCTGTTGTGCCTGTTTTCCTTGCCTGACACAGATTTCCTATCCGCTACAGTTCTGCCCGCTCTGAGTCTGGTCCCTGTCTCCAGTCCCACGTCTCCTCATCCTGCTACTCTGCCCTGGATTCCCCACTCTACTGCTCCCTTGGATTCCCCTCCGGACCTGCTTACCCTGTCCCAACCCCCCTCGCTCCAGCCTCAGCCTCCGCACCTGGTTTCCTGCAACCCGCCCGAGCTTCCCCTGGCCTGCACTCCATCTTCACCCTGTGTTTCAATAAATATCTTGTTTACTTCATCCCAGTCCCCTCGTCTGATTCTGCTCTTGGGTTTCCCTGTTCCACTTCGCATAACAGTTGGGTTGACGGGGGCTGGGTCCGGGTGTAGGCAGTGGTTATTTTCAGCTGGAGAGCAATGTGGATACCTGGCAAAGGGGGTTGGGGCAGGGGCTGGGGCAGAGTGATTGGGCCGGCACTGGAGCTGCAGTGAGCTGCAGTATGCAGCCAAGGGGATTAGAGGCACTGTCAGGCAGAGAAAGGGCCGAGAGGTCCACAGAAAATTATCTATGTGCATGAAGGCAAGAGGCAGTGCAGCGAGTCCAGCTCCAATACCAAACCAGCACCGGGGGAAAAAAAGGAAAGTGCAAGGTCAGTAGAGCATTAGTGAGAGCACAAATAAACATAAGAGAAAGAGCTAGCAGAGGCCATCACATGGAGAGGAAGGGAAACAACTGCTCCAGGTAAAAAATAAAAACATATTTGAAAAGAAAGACATGGATTGCTTCCTTGTTTCCTACAGTACCTTTTGAATGCCCAGGCTCAGTTGTCTTCCCTCTAGGGTATTTTCATTGAGAGACTAGGAATGCCTGTTGATTTGATGTCTGTCAGACATTTCCTCTTGGCTGTGTTTGGCAGGCAGGGGGTGGTGGAGTAGTGGGGGCATTTGGTGGGTGGAGGGTAGCTGTGCATGGATGGTCCTTAGCAATATGTGCTGGCGGAGGAAAGACATTACTCAGGCATGTGTTGGAGGAAATGCGGCAGTTTGGTGATGAGGCCCGTCCTTTTTTAAACTCAGAATTTTTAAAAGGTGTTTTCCAAGTCATTGCTCTTTTTATTAGCAACAACAATCATAAGTCTGGTAAATGGTTCTGGCAGAAGAGATTTGCCTCACAATTAGACCACTCCAATAATGCCACTCCAATAATAGAGAACGTAAGAGACTTACTCCAGATGTATTCCTGTGTTTTCTTCTTCATACATTCCAATCTAAACCCTCCATTCAAGCACGTCATGCATGTCGGAGGAGAGATGAGAAATAACAGCCACAAGCAAACTCGACCCAAGAAACAAACAAATAAACACGGCATATCAAAATCAAAAGGGCTTCAAAAGGGATATTCAGAAAGAGCTGACGATGATAGAACAACCAGATCCTTTCATGTGGGACAAGGACCATCATGTGCCCTCTGCAGCTTTCTCTCTCTCTTCTATCTCTCTCACACTCACTCTTTCTCCTCTCTCTCTCCCTCCCTCTCTCTCTAACAGCAGAGGATCACATGCCCAATGCTCTTCCCTTTCTTTCCACTGGTGTGCGTGGCCAAAGAGCTCTATTTTCATGTCATCAAACGAATGTAAATGCCTACCATTTGCTAAACGGCATTGGCACTTGGATTAGAAACAGTGCTTGGTTAGATTACATGAAAATAGATATCTTTGGCCACACACACCAGTGGTGGGTTTGGTGTCAAAATTATAATGCATACGCAGAAAAGAACCCCATACTACTGTAAAATATAGTGGTGGATCATTGATGTTATGTGTCTATTTTGCTTCCATTGGTCCTGGGGCCCTTGTTAAGGTCAACAGCTTAATGAACTTTACCCAGTACCTAGGACATTTTAGCCAAATACCGGGTTGCCTCTGCCAGGATACTTGGCCACAAGTGGATCTTCCAGCAAGACAATAACCCTGAGGAAAAATCTAAATGAATTGTTAATTGGCCACAAAAATTAAAAATTCAGTTTCCGGACTTGAAACCCATTGAAAATATATGGTTTTAATTGAAGAGGGCTGTCCATATGCACAGATGAAGGATATTAAGGATCTGGAAGGATTCTGTATGGAAGAATGGTCCTCCATCCCTCCCAATGTGTTCAACTCATAACTCATTTTAGAAAACAGGGGTGTCAATAATTTTGACCCCTACTTTTTTGAGAAATAAATATATTACTTGTTAAAAATCTATTTCACTGAGCAATTGTATTAGTATAAATAAAATAATTTCAGATTTCTTTTGATCATACAAATAGCTCAGTATTTAAATGATTTATTTTATATAGTAATTTTTGCTCAGCTTTATCAAGGTTGTCAATAATTTCCGACCTCGCTGTACATATACAGCCAGTAAACAACAGTATATTAACAGTATATGAAGTGTTCAATGTCTTTATATACATTGGGCATTGGTCTCAAGGTGCAGAGCAGAGTACCTGGCAGGTAGCCGGCTAGTGATGGCTGTTCAAATAGTCTGATGGCCTCTCACTCTCTCGGTCCCGGCTCTGATGCACCTCTGTCTGCTAGATGGTAGCAGAGTGAACAGACCGTGGCTTGGGTGACTTAGGTCCTTAATGATCTTCTTGGCCTACCTTTGTCACCGGATGCTGCAAATGTCCTGAAGGTCAGGCAGCGTGCGCCTGGTGATGCGTTGGCCTGACCGCACCACCCTCTGGAGAGCCATGCAGTTGAGGGCGGTGCAGTTGCCGTACCAGGCAGTGATGCAGCCCGACAGAATGTTCTCAATGGTGCATCTGTAGAAGTTTGTGAGGGTCTTAGGGGCCATGATGAATTCCTTCAGCTGCCTGAGGTTGAAGAGGCGCTGTTGGTGCGGTGAGAAGATTTAATGTCCTCAGTGATGTCTGCGCCTAGGAACTTGAAGCTTTTTACCCTCTCTACTGCGGCCCAATCAATGTAGCCATGTGCCATCAGTCGCTCGCAGTGCGCTCAATAACCTGCCTGCACTCCTCTGGGAGGTTGGGGAGAGAAAACATTCTGTGAGCAATTGAACCCTTGGCGCTAACAGTACTATTAACAGGGAAGACATTGTTTTTAGCTATTAGTTTGGCTTGATTTTTTAAAGTCTTGATTTCTCTGGCATTGCTAAACAAAATGAATCGCAGTCACACATTTACCAAATCTGAATAATCTCTGATTCTTAAAATGTAAAACAAAATGCACATTGACACAGCACTAGCTCAGACTCGAGTGTGGAACAACAGAGTAGCTACAAATCCATTAGCTATCTCATATGGAAGACGGTACCACTGAAAAGGCTTGGAAATGTATGCATGAATGCAGCCCAGGATTCTCCCCCTTGTTCTATCAACAGGGTCCAAATCATCTCCGGACCCCTTTTTTGTTCGCCGCTAATCAGGCTTTCTTAAGGCCATTTAACTGGCATCTGTGCTCTGATACCCACCCAATGCAAACCAGGTGACAGGAGAGAGAGAGAGAGAGAGAGAGAGAGAGAGAGAGAGAGAGAGAGAGAGAGAGAGAGAGAGAGAGAGAGAGAGAGAGAGAGAGAGAGAGAGAGAGAGAGAGAGAGAGAGAGAGAGAGAGAGAGAGAGAGAGAGAGAGAGGGGGTTAGAGAGAGGGGTTAGAGAGAAGTGTGTGAGTGTACATAGCACATTCCACCCTCCTCCTCCAAAATGCCATAGAGGTCAATAACACAAGCAAACCATTTGAAATGTCTGGCAGAGAGCTCTTATCTTTGTCTGGCTGATAATAACATATCTAAAAACTATTTCTGCTGTAGTTTCATTATTTCTGATCACACATTACTTTGCTAAAAAAATAGATAGGACATTGAAGTCTTTCTTAGGAATCTGTCCTCAATATTTGTATAGAATCCTACCCTAGATATTATTTCTGTCAGTCTATGTTGCCTTCCCTTTAACAGGTCCCTTCTAGATGCAGCACTACATCTCCCTCATAGATCAGCCTGACCTGAGCAGCAGCTGGTCATTACCAGAGTTGTCTCCCTGTCCTCTCAGATAACCCAGCCTGATTCCAGGTTAAAGGCCCGGACACGCAGCTACACTTCATTGTGGCGTTGATGTAGACTGTTCTAAACATGAACTAATTTCCTAATGGCCCTTGTTTCAGACGATCACACTTATCTCAAAGCTTTGGGCCTGACGTACCTAACAGGGTGTACAAAGCTTGATAGCTGTGACCTCAATTTGTTGTATAGACTAGAGTGAACTGGCTGTAGAGCCAGGGCCAACGGGAGTCCTGATCCTAAGCATCCTGTAGTCTAGTCAATGAAGTCTGTTCTTGTCCCTCAGACTGTTCAAATCAAAGTTTATTGGTCGCGTACACAGATTTGCAGGTGCTGAGAAATGGTTGTTTCTACCTCCAACAGTGCAATAATACCAATCAAAAATAAAAACATATTCAATAACATTGTAGATAAATCACTGAGATCTTTATCTGCTATCCCTTACTACTTGATCCCTTACTACTTACTACTTGAATGTATCCAACATAAATCATCGATGACCGATCGTTGACGGTAGCGGACGAGTGGAGTGGTATCTGAAAGCCAGGTTAGAACAGCCATTGTTTGCGGGGTCCATTACTGGAATTCCCCTGGTCTTTTTCACCTTTCATGCGTAGTGATTGCAGGGGCAGAGCAGCAGTGATTGTGGATCACAAGTGCCACGCTGGCATGAAAGCCTTCAGGAAATCCCTCCAACAAAACGCCCGACAGGCTGGAATGTTGGCACCAGCCACAGGGCCCCCGAATCCCTCTGCCCAGAACAGAACCGTCAGAGGGGCTGGGAGGCATGTGATGCAGCGCGGATTGCTGTAGGCTGAGGTAGCATGCTTGGTTTGGAGGGAGGATGGGGGTTGCCGTGGTATCAGTGGTTGGGAGGTTGGAGGGTGATTGGGGGGGGGTTGGGGGCAGAAGCCGAAGCTGTAGTGGTAATCCCCAATTGGCAGGCTGAAGAGATGTGAGTGACTACGTTCTGAGGCCTTCCATCACAGGCTGAAGTGGTATCGGTCTGCTCTGTCAAACTCATGTCAAAGAGCCATGGAACCTTGGTTCCAGTCTCAAGGATATTTAACGAGCGCTTTATGGTCGAAGGATATTTAACGAGCGCTTTATGGTCGAGCTAGTTTAGCGTTACTCAACTATCGCCCCTTTGATGTTGCTGACCCGTTCCTCAGATAACTGACACCATTTTTTTCCTAAGTGTTCGTTTTAATGGAAGCTGTCCTCCAAAGTGGTGAACCATGCACTTGATACCAGTCCTTGCTTGAATATAATTTTAGAGGTTGGCAGTGATGAAGTAAAAACACTAAAAATGAGTTATTTCTTTATCAGTAACAACGGCAAAAATATTATTCTAGTAAGCATTAATCATATCATAAAGCTGATGTTTCAGATCTTCGTACACAAGTCAAGACGCTTCTCTGGCATGTGGGAATGCAGTTCATTTCTTGTGTCTCTCTGCATGCAGCAAAGCCATGAATCTTATATCGAACATGACACTAATGATTCTGTGAGTATCAATGTAAATTCCAAAGGGGAAAGGAGTTCATGTTGGAATGTGCTGTGCACCAGGATCAAAACTCCTTGGCAATGGGAGACAACAGCTCGCAAAAATCTGGTTCCACCACAGAAGAGGAAGGATAAGGAAGAGAAAGTGGGAAGGAAAAGATGGAGGGATGCGAAGAAAAATTGAGGGAAAGAAAAGCAGTCCTTGGTCTAAAGTGATTAATCATCTGTCTGTCTTCATCTGTCTAACTTAACTGCAGTCAAGGGGGAAAGAGCAGCGTCTCAGAGCGTGGTAATACACACAACACAACTCCCTCACCCTGCCCCGTCAGAACCGTACCTGGATCCTCCATGCAGCTTTACCACCGAGGACCGCTTTGGAAAGAAGTGTTTAATGTGTTATCATCTTAGATCAAATACACATCTTCTTGATACATTAATTATTTTTACCCAATATGAAGTCCAATCCAATCTAACAGCCTCTGTAGAGAGTGGCCTTCTGATGCTTTACCATTGATCAGACTACTCTGACCTTTGGAACACAGCAGATGTATTTTGTATTGCCTGTGTTTATTCAATAGCTATTGGATACAGTCAAACAGTCTTGGCTGCAGCTGACAGCCCAGCATTTTGGAGACTAGAGCTTTCTTTAATCATTGACTGTCTTTAAACAAGCTTGTGTGTGATCAAATGCCACACACACAAACTGGGTCAATGGTTTTGGGCTTCCACACACTTCCACACACAATGGGCTTCCACACAGACATATCAATACCATCAACAACGGTACTCACACATACATGTAAAGTATGTGATCAGTATTCACAAACATACACATATCTGTACATGTACTGCTAAGACGTATTATATGCATGCATGCCAAGCTATACGGAGGATGCCCAAGCTATACGGAGGATGCTCTAGCCAACAAACAGCAGAGACCTGAGGACACCGTTCCAACCTGGAATTGAGTGAGTAGTGTTTGGTCTGATGCTATTTTGAAAGCCAAGAAGAAAAATAAAAATGAAAAAAATAATAATAATATATTTTACTTTATGGGGACTGAATGCTGAGTTAAGGCTCCCAGGCTTACAAGGACAGACCAGATACAAATTCAATTAGCACTAAAGTGTGAAGTAAAAGGCCTTTGGGCCCAACAAGTGTCAGGAGTCTTTGAAGCGTCCTCTGAAGCCCCCTACTGCTGTTCAAAGACCATTCACTGGCATTTTCTACAAGAAATCTGCCTCCAGAAATAAAAGCTTCTCCCAAGTGGGTGTGACACCTACTCCCATTGCCTGCTGCATTGCTGCTTGGATTCCACCTGGCGATCTGATCACCGTCTGCCCTGGCCTGTCTCCACCTGTCTGGTACAGGTACCTCGACCACATTCACCCCTCTCTCCCGAGCTTTCACTCTGTTGGGGCGAGTGACTCTGAACTTACAATGGCTACTTGCCCCAAGTCGTTATATATTTTTTTCTTGTGCGTTTTGCTATTTTGCTATTTGCCTCATGACTCCTGCATACTTTGTTGACTACAAACTTTCTATACCCAACCGTGGGACAGACTATGCTTGTTCCCACACTCGGGACTCTGACTCTCTATTGGTTACACATACTTTTGGCCTCCCATCCTATTCTAACCACCTCTCACCGGCTTTGTATTCATGTTACCTGATGAAATTGCTGTACAATATGATCTTGTTGCCATCTGATGCACATTCAGATGTCATAAATCAGCACTGCAGAGCTCTCCCTGTACTATGTCGTGCCTTGATTGTATTACTGTTGATGATATCTGGAAATGTGTATGTACACCCTGGCCCACCTACTGTTGCTAGCCCCAATTCTGACTTGTGCTCTGATATCTGCTTCACTGATTTCTGCTCTCGTAAAAGCCTGGGTTTTCTGCACATTAACTCTAGAAGCGTATGACCTAAAATGGATCGATTGAAAGTGTGGGTTCACAGCTCCAATCAAGATGTGTTGGTCATAACTGAGACGTGGTTAAAGGGTTAGCTGAAGTCACACAGCGAATTGCAGTCTCCAACTCCTGGTTGGCCTGCTCGGTCTGACCGTTGGTCTGGGGGGTGATATCCAGATGAAAGGCTGACCTTAATACCCAAAGCTGTGCAGAAGGCTCTCCATACCTGGGAAGTAAACTGGGGTCCTCTGTCAGAAACAATGTCATTAGGGATGCCATGCAGCCGCAAAACATGGGATGCCAGCAAGTCCGCAGTCTCCCTGGAATAAGGGAGCTTGGAGAGGGGAATGAAGTGAGCCGGCTTGGAAAATCGGTCAATAATAGTGCGGATGACTGAATTACCATTCGAATGGGGGAAGCCCAGTGACGAAGTTCAAAGCTATGTATGACCAGGGGCGACTGGGTATGGGAAAAGGACGAAGCAGACCAGATGAAGGTTTTGTGTAGGTTTTATTTTGGGCACAGACCGAGCAGGCTGAGATGAATTCCCGAGCGTCTCTCTCCATGGTGGACCACCAACATCGCTGATGCAGAAAGGCGACTGTCCGGTTCATGCCAGGGTGACAGGTGAGGTGAGTAGAATGGGCCCATTGAAGAACATCAGAACGAACTGAATCTGGCACAAACAGAGCTTTACAAGGACCGTTTCTAGGATCAGGCTGGTTCAAATGAGCCTGACGAACACAGGACTCAATCTCCCAGGAAACAGCAGCAACGATACAAGAGGATGGCATAATGGTTTCAGGCTCGGAACTTGTGTTGTCTGTGGTGAACTGACGAGAGAGGGCGTCAGGCTTGGTATTCTTAGATCCGGGATGATAAGTGAGTATGAAGTTGAATCTTCCAAAAAACAATGCCCACCTGGCCTGCCGAGAGTTCAGACGTTTGGCGGTCTGGATGTAGGCTAGATTTTTGTGATCCCTCCACACAATGAAGCGAATGACTGACGCCACTCCTCAAGAGCCAACTTTACAGCCAAGAGTTCCCGATTGCCTACGTCAAAATTCCTCTCTGGTGAAAGCTTGCGGGACAAGGCACAAGGATGGAGCTTCTGATCCGAGGAAGAACATTGAGACAGGATTGCACCTACCCCAGTGTCAGAAGCGTCCACCTCGAGGACGAACTGGAGTTCTGGTTCTGGCTGGGTAAGGATAGGAGCAGAAGTGAAGCGATGCTTGAGGTCCCGGAACGCTACACCTGCCTCAAGGGACCAGTGAAATGGAGTGGAGGTGGAGGTGAGAGTGGAGAGAGGAGCTGCCAAACGACTGTAGTCACGGATGAATTGTCTATAGAAATTGGCAAACCCCAGGAAACGCTGTAACTGCTTCAGATTAGCAGGCACTGGCCACTCAGTGACTGCCCTAACCTTGGCAGGGTCCATTCGTAGCTGTCCTTGAGCAATAATGTAACCCAAGAAGGACACAGAGGAAACATGAAACTCACATTTCTCAGCCTTGACAAATAGCTTATTCTCCAATAGCCTTTGGAGAACTTGGTGGACGTGTTGCTTGTGAGCCTCAAGGTCCTTCGAAAAAATAAGGATGTCATCCACATAGACAAAAACAAAACGCCCAATGACATCCCTCAGGACATTATTAACCAGGCTCTGAAAAATAGCTGGAGCGTTAGTGAGGGCAAAAGGCATAACAAGGTACTCGAAATGTCCAAGTGGTGTGTTGAATGCCGTTTTCCACTCGTCCCCCTCTCTGATGCGAACAAGGTGGTAGGCATTCCGGAGGTCCAGCTTAGTAAATACATTAGCACCATGGAGGGGGGCAAAAGCAGAACTGATAAGTGGCAAGGGATACTTGTTCCTGACAGTAATACTATTCAACCCACGGAAGTCTACGCATGGCCTCAGTGACCCGTCTTTCTTCTTGACAAAGAAAAATCCAGCTCACACCGGAGAGGAAGAAGGCCTGACATGTCTGACAGCCAGGGAGTCCTGGATGTATTCTTCCATGGCTTCTTGCTATGGGCGAGAGAGGTTATACAACCTGCTACAAGGGAGAGGAGCTCCAGACTGAAGCTCAATAGCACAGTCGTATGGCCGATGAGGTGGCAGAGATGGAGTGTGGTGCTTACTGAATACAGGAGCTAGATTATGATATTCTGGAGGAACAGAAGACAGGTCTGGGGTTCTGGAATGGACTGGGGGGCAGACAAAGCAGGAGGCAGGGCAGAATGTAGACAATTGGAATGACAAAATGTACTCCATGTGGTAACCCTTCCGGTAGACCAGTCAATCTGTGGGTTGTGTAGCTTTAAACATAAATGGCCCAGAACCAGAGGTGAGTGAGAACAGTCGATTATGTGGAAACTGATCTTCTCCTGGTGATTACCAGAGAGATGCAGGATAACTACTGCTGAGCCCTCTCTTTTGCTGGACACAGGGAAGAAGTGGAGACCAGATGACCAACCTGGCCACAGTATAGACAGCGCCTAGTACTGATACACCACTGCCTCTCCTCTGGAGATGGGTCTGCCCGAGCTGCATGGTTTCAGGATTAGAACTTGTCTGGTGATGTGATGCAGTCGGAGAAATTGAGCAAGGCACAGAAGCAGACGTTATGGGACATGCAACCCTACACCCCTCTCTCTCCGACGCTCACGTAGACGGTTGTCAATGTGGATAGTGAGAGAAATTAGTTTGTCCAGTCCATCCGGCTCCTTTCTGGACACCAACTCGTCCTTGAGGGTCTCAGTGAATGCGTTCCGGAATGCTCCCTGAAGAGCCTCATCATTCCAGCCGCTCTCTGCGGCGAGGGGGCGGAACTCACATGCCATCTCAGCCACACTCTGAGAGCCTTGACGAAGGGACAGAAGTCGCTTGGCAGCATCCTTTCCACAGACCGGGTGGTCGAAGACCTTCCTCATCTCATCTGTAAATCCACTGTAGGACAAGCAGATAGAAGACTGTCTCTCCCAAACCGCAGTGGCCCAGGAGAGCGCTGTTCCCCGAAGGCAGCCGATCAAAAAAATAAATCTTGGCTCATTCACTAGCATAAGAGTAAGGCTGTTGCTCAAATACTAGTGAACATTGTACTAGAAAGGCTCTGCAAATGCCAAGATTGCCATCATAGCGCTCAGGAGTCAGAACAAAAGGCTCCCGGGGTGGAGAAGAGAAACTGGAGACAGCTTGTGAATTCTGGGCGGAGGTTCAGACCTGTAGATCAGACAAGCTCTGTGAAAACTCCTTGACGTTCTCCAGCAGGGTTTTCAGGGCTTGATCATGTTGCTCCAGAAGGGTGCCTTGACCAACAAGAATTTGGTGAAGAGTAATAGAGTCTGCTGGGTTCATCTTGTGGCCAGATCGTACTGTTACGTGGAGCGAAGGGGGGGGGGAACCCAAGAGCGGACTCAGAGAGGAAGCCGGGATGAATGCACCAAAAATATTTATTTAACAGAGAAAGATGGAGTGCAGAACCGGGGTAGCTCAGATGAGTTGCAAAAACCAGGAGTGTGGAGTGAGGTTGGAGTAGGTTGAGTAGAACTGGGAAACAGGTCCTGAGTGGAGTCCAAGGTATGGTGGGGAGTGCAATCCAGAGCAAGGTGGTTGGTGGTGATATGTGGAACAGGAGACAGGAGCCAGAGACAGAGCGGTACTGCAAGGAGAGGACAAAAATGGTGTAAGGCAGGAAAACAAACACAGCAGAGCAACATGATCTTGAGAAAAGACTAAAGGCTAGAACATAACTGACTGAGCAGAGATTACGATCTGGCAGAGTGGAGTTGTCAGAAATGGTATTTGTAGAGGTCTTGATTACTGGACGAGTTGCAGCTGGTAGGGAATTGATCTGACTCCAGCACACCTGTCTCCAACAACACAATTAAAACAGAGAGGGATAGAGAGAGATAGAGTACAGGGGAAGAACTGCAGGTCATTGAGACACCGGATGACCAGCAGAGGGCGTAGCAGGAGCAGATGTGACAACACTAAGTCTGAACATGTCCTGCTATGTGATCTAAACTGGGACATGCTTACACCACCTGACCAGGTCCTAAAGCAATGGGACTCCCTAAATCTTTCTCAGATTATCACCAATCCCACAAGGTGTGACTCCAAACACCCAGAAAAGGCTACTCTCCTCGATGTTATCCTCACAAATAATCGTGATACAGTGGGGCAAAAAAGTATTTAGTCAGCCACCAATTGTGCAAGTTCTCCAACTTAAAAAGATGAGAGAGGCCTGTAATTTTCATCATAGGTACACTTCAACTATGACAGACGAAATGAGAAAAAGAAATCCAGAAAATCACATTGTAGGATTTTTAATTTATTTATTTGCAAATTATGGTGGAAAATAAGTATTTGGTCAATAACAAAAGTTTATCTCAATACTTTGTTATATACCCTTTGTTGGCAATGACAGAGGTCAAACGTTTTCTGTAAGTCTTCACAAGGTTTTCACACACTGTTGCTGGTATTTTGGCCCATTCCTCCATGCAGATCTCCTCTAGAGCAGTGATGTTTTGGGACTGTCGCTGGGCAACACGGACTTTCAACTCCCTCCAAAGATTTTCTATGAGATCTGGAGACTGGCTAGGCCACTCCAGGACCTTGAAATGCTTCTTACGAAGCCACTCCTTCGTTGCCCGGGCGGTGTGTTTGGGATCATTGTCATGCTGAAAGACCCAGCCACGCTTTCATCTTCAATGCCCTTGCTGATGGAAGGAGGGTTTCACTCAAAATCTCACGATACATGGCCCCATTCATTCTTTCCTTTACACGGATCAGTCGTCCTGGTCCCTTTGCAGAAAAACAGCACCAAAGCATGATGTTTCCACCCCCATGCTTCACAGTAGGTATGGTGTTCTTTGGATGCAACTCAGCATTCTTTGTCCTCCAAACACGACGAGTTGAGTTTTTACCAAAAAGTTCTATTTTGGTTTCATCTGACCATATGACATTCTCCCAATCCTCATCTGGATCATCCAAATGCTCTCTAGCAAACTTCAGACGGGCCTGAACATGTACTGGCTTAAGCAGGGGGACACGTCTGGCACTGCAGGATTTGAGTCCCTGGCGGCGTAGTGTGTTACTGATGGTAGGCTTTGTTACTTTGGTCCCAGCTCTCTGCAGGTCATTCACTAGGTCCCCGTGTGGTTCTGGGATTTTTGCTCACCGTTCTTGTGATCATTTTGACCCCACGGGTGAGATCTTGCGTGGAGCCCCAGATCGAGGAAGATTATCAGTGGTCTTGTATGTCTTCCATTTCCTAATAATTGCTCCCACAGTTGATTTCTTCAAACCAAGCTGCTTACCTATTGCAGATTCAGTCTTCCCAACCTGGTGCAGGTCTACAATTTTGTTTCTGGTGTCCTTTGACAGCTCTTTGGTCTTGGCCATAGTGGAGTTTGGAGTGTGACTGTTTGAGGTTGTGGACAGGTGTCTTTTATACTGATAACAAGTTCAAACAGGTGCCATTAATACAGGTAACGAGTGGAGGACAGAGGAGCCTCTTAACTTCTCAAGGAGCAGTGGGTCGCTAGCGGGCTCATCCCGACACTACCAGCGACAATGTAAAGCGCCAAATTCAAACTCCGAAAGTTGAATTATTAAACATCCACCAATATACAAGTGTTCCATACTCATCAAAAGCTCTGTTTCTTGGCAATATCACAGCGTTGTCAGATTTCAAAAAGGCTTTACGGCGAAAGCAGCACATTCATTTGTTTGAGGCTAGCAACTAACATATTTTCCAATAGCCATGTATCGATTAGCCATCATGGCACACACATAACACATTTCACAGCGAAAACAAATCAATTACCTGTTGAAGAACTTCTGCTGAGGTCATCCTAAGTGTCCAACGAAGACAATCCATGGTTCTTTTGTTAGAAAAAGTAACGTCTTTTATCCATAAATCCTCCATTTGGTTTGCGCGTTATAATCAGAAACGACAGCCTCCACTTGTCCATGAAACGCGGCGCTAACTCGTTCAAATTATACCTATAAACTTGTCCAAAAACAATCAAACATAGTTTTAAATGTATCCTTAGGAACACTTTTACGTATATTTACTATTATAAATCAGCCGGGAATATAAACTGAACGCTAAAGACGATAAATAAGACACGGCGTGACTTCTCGTGCGCGCGCAATGTGAACAGTTTTCAGAACGAGGGGTCCTCATTGTTTGCTGTTTTTCAATGGTCTAAATTCATCCAAAATGGAGGGAAACACCGTCTCGTGGTTGATGACATCATAAGGAAGCGACGTGTACTGCATTCATATGCCTATATATGGTCATTTTCAATAGGGAGGGGTTCCCAAATGAGCAATGTGTCAAAATCACTTTTCCCAGGACAGAGATTCCTCAGGGTTTTGCCTGCTATATGCGTTCCGATTCACTCACAGACAAATGGATGACAGTTTTGGAAAATGCAGAGTGTTTCCTATCCAATGGTACTAAATATATGCATATCCTATTTTCTGGGCCTGAATGGGAGGCATTTTACTTTGGGCATGCCAGGCTCTCCAAAACAGTCACCTCTGCTGCTGCTCCTAGAGAAGTTTTAAAGAAGAAGTTACAGGTCTGTGAGAGCCAGAAATCTTGCTTGTTTGTATGTGACCAAATACTTATTTTCCACCATAATTTGCCAATAAATTCATTAAAAATCCTACAATGTGATTTTCTGGATTTATTTTCCTCATTTCGTCTGTCATAGTTGAAGTATACCTATGATGAAAATTACAGGCCTCTCTCATCTTTTTAAGTGAGAGAACTTGCACAATTGGTGGCTGACTAAATACTTTTTTGCCCCACTGTAGGTAACAGTCTGGTGTTTTCTGTAATGACCTTAGTGATCACTGTTTGACAAATCACCGCCTGTGTTCGTAATGGCTGCTCAGTGAAACGACCTGTCCTGATTTGTCATAGACGCTTCCTAAAAGCCTTCCTTCATGAACTGGCCTCTGTAAAATGGTACAGAATCCGCTTGATCCCCTCTGTCAATTGTTTTTATATTTTCAATGGTATTGTTAACAAACACGCCCCCATAAAGAAATGTTTAATTAAAAACAGGTTCAGCCCCTTGTTCGACCGTGATCTTGCAGTTACTCCACCTCAAGAATTGCATTTAGCGAAAGGCTCAGCATGCGCATACTCAGGCTGACTGGCTATCGTTCAGGCAATTGAGAAATAAGTGCACTCAGGCTATCCGGAAGGCCAAGGTTAGTTACTTTAAGGAGCAGGGTCTATAAATCTCCATTTGGTTCGCGCGTTATAATCAGAAACGACAGCCTCCACTACTCCATTGAAACGTGACGAGAACTCGTTCAACTTATACCTATAAACTTGTCCAAGAACAATCAAACATAGTTTTAAATGTATCCTTAGGAACACTTTTACGTATATTTACTATTATAAATCAACCAGAATATAAACTGATCGATAAAGACGGTAAAAAAGACACTGCGCGCCTTGTCGGGAGCGCGCGCTGGGTACTGTTGACATAAAAAGTACACTTCCTGGTTTGCTCTTCTTCTCTGGTCTAATTCATCCAAATAGAAAATGTACACTGTCTCGAGACTGTTGACATCTAAAGGAAGCGATGGGTACTGCATTCATATGCCCTTATATGGTCATTTTCATGAGGGAGGGGTTCCAAATGAGCAATGTGTCAAAATCACTTTTTCCAGGACAGAAATTCCTCGGGGTTTCGCCTGCCATATGCGTTCTGTTTTACTCACAGACAAATGGTTAACACCTTTTGAAAAGTCGGAGTGTTTCCTATCCAATGGTACTAAATATGTGCATATCCTATTTTCTGGGCCTGAATGGGAGGCATTTTAATTTGGGCACGCCAGGCTCTCCAAAACCATCACCTCTGCTGCCGCTCCCCTAAGAAGTTAATCTGTCTCTCCTTTCTGGGGAGGTTCCGATTGTTTGGAAGGCAGCCACAGTTCATTCTTTATTTTATAGGGGAGATCAAGCTGATCCTAACTGTTATAGGCCTATTTCTATTTTGCCCTGTTTATAAAAAGTGTTGGAAAAACGTGTCAATAATCAACTGACTGGCTTTCTTGATGTCTATAGTATTCTCTCGGGTATGCAATCTGGTTTCCGCTCAGGTTATGGATGTGTCACTGCAACCTTAAAGGTCCTCAATGATGTCACCACCAGTGCTGCTATTTTTATTGACTTGGCCAGAGCTTTTGATACGGTAGACCATTCCATTCTTGTGGGCCCGGCTAAGGAGTATTGGTGTCTCTAAGGGGTCTTTGGTCTGGTTTGTTAACTACCTCTCTCAAAGAGTGCAGTGTATCAGAAAAGTGTATCAAAGTCAGAAAAGCTGCTGTCTCAGCCACTGCCTGTCACCAAGGGAGTACCCCAAGGCTCAATCCTAGGCCCCACACTCTTCACAATTTACGTCAACAGTACAGCTCAGGCAGTAGGAAGCTTTCTCATCCATTTATATGCAGATGATACAGTCTTATACTCAGCTGGCCCTCCCCGGATTTTGTGTTAAATGCTCTAAAACAAAGCTTTCTTAGTGTCCAACAAGCTTTCTCTTAACCTTGTTCTGGACACCTCCAAAACAAAGGTAATGTGGTTTGGTAAGAAGAATGCCCCTCTTCCCACAGATGTTTTTACTCCCTCTGAGGTTTTAGAGCTTGAGGTAGTCACCTCATACAAGTACTTTGGAGTATGGCTAGACGGTCACTGTCCTTCTCTCAGCACATATCAAAGCTGCAGGCTAAAGTTAAATCTAGACTTGGTTTCCTCTATCGTAATTGCTCCTCTTTCACCCCAGCTGCCAAACTAACCCTGATTCAGATGACCATCCTACCCATGCTAGATTACGGAGATGTAATTTATACATCGGCAGGTAAGGGTGCTCTCGAGCGGCTGGATGTTCTTTACCATTCGGCCATCAGATTTGCCACCAATGTTCCTTATAGGACACATCACTGCACTCTATACTCCTCTGTAAACTGGTCATCTCTGTATACCTGTCGCAAGACCCATTGGTTGATGCTTATTTATAAAACCCTCTACTGCAGCCCTCATCCTCCACATACAACACCCGTTCTGCCAGTCACATTCTGTTGAAGGTCCCTGGGTTGCTCCTCTTTTCAGTTCGCTGCAGCTAGCGACTGGAACGAGCTGCAACAAACAGTCAAACTGGATAGTTTTATCTCAATCTCTTCATTCAAAGACTCAATCATGGACACTCCTACTGACAGTTGTGGGTGCTTTGTATAATGTATTGTTGTCTCTACCTTCTTGCCCTTTGTGCTGTTGTCTATGCCCAATAATGTTTGTACCATGTTTTTTTCTGCTACCATGTTGTGTTGCTACCATGTTGTTGTTATGTTGTGTTGCTACCATGCTGTGCTGTCATGTGTTGCTGCCTTACTACGTTGTTGTCTTAGGTCTCTCTTTATGTAGTGTTATGTTGTCTCTCTTGTTGTGATGTGTGTTTTGTCCTGTATTTATGTTGTATTTATTTGTTATTTTTAATCCCAGGCCCCCATTCCCATAGGAGCCCTTTTGCCTTTTGGTAGTCATTGTTAATAAGAATTTGTTCTTAACTGAGTAAATATTGAGGTTGGTCTCCCACCATTGGCGTTACAGCTCTCTCTTTGTAAGCACAGAGCTGAGGGTTCTCAATCACGCACCATGCTTCATAACATAAACAAGAACCTGGCCAACAAGCCTGCCGCTGTTAATCCACAGCTTCCCCCGTCTCCCTTCTCCTCCTCCCCTCCCTCCCACCCCCTCATCAAAATCAAACAGGCTTTGAAAGGACAGATGTTTGTTTCGTCAGCAGAATTAATGAGAGCATCATTTGCTCCCCCCCAACAGACTGACTTCACAAGGCCAGCTCCTACTGGCCTTTAAAAGGGAAGTAAATATTAGGACGTACTATTTAGAAGGGGCAGGAAACATGCAGGCCATGATCGGGGCATGAGAAGGGCAGATAACGTTCAGGGCAGGGGGGAGACAAGAGGCTGGATGGGGGGTTCAGGGAAGGAAAGCAGAATCCAGACCTCTTGCCCCTCAGGATGATTGGACACTGATGGGGGGTTATGGGCATGACTGTTTGGGGGGAAATATTTGCTTGTCGTAATGAGAGGTCGATCCAAAATGAGGGAAATATTTGCTTGTTGTAATGAGAGGTTGAGCTCAAAATGGCTTCCAGGGCCTCCCTGGGGGCACTGAGTAGCTGGGTATTATAGGAACACAGAGCAGAGAGGGTTGGTAAAGTCTAATCAGCCAAGGACTGGGGATGGAAACAAAGAGACACACTCAGAAGGAAGCCCCTGATTTCATTTCACCATCTCCCCTTAAGCCCCCTGGCCTGTAGCATCCCCTCCCCCGTCTCTCCTCAGTATCCTCTGTTCTACCTTCTACCCCCACCGCCACACAGTGACCCCCGCCTCAGCAAACACAGACCCTCTCTAGAAAAACATACAGGGCCAAATTAAGATGGAGCACCGCATTCGTCATCTAGGCCTGTTATCCTCTGAAATAAAGACAAATACTCCTGCATTACATATCATGTTGCACATAAAAATTTCACATGTCAACACTTGTAGTCTTCCAAAAACAAATGTTTTCATGTGAACATGTGATCTTATGTGAAGTTGATGTGATTTCCAAATGTGAACTTCTTGTTTTTCTGTAAGGGCATTCTCACCAGAGGAGAACTTTCATAAATTTGTATCTGTTCGTTTTTGTTACATTGGTCGATTCATTGCAGTGTGCAGACTCAGAAAGAAAGAGACAGAGGGGGTGGCTGTGCGATCATAGGCACCTCTCTTTTAGGGCAGCTTAAAGGATCTGCCTTCAGTAGACAAGGAGCCAGTGTTTGGTTGGACCCTAACAAGATTTTAATCTTGGGCCATTTTGAGGGCAGCGAACAAAGTAATGAGAGTGTGTCTGCTAGCTGCTTGGTGTGCATCTAGCTTCACCAGTTTCTTTGGGTTTAATTTCCAAACACTTTCAATATGGCCCAGTAAATCAGAGTCACATCAGACACAGGTATGTTATAGTGGACCTGTGGCCTGTGAATTTCCACTAGGATGTAGGCTGAGTAAACTGATCCTAGATCTGTGCCTAAGGGCCACTTATTTCTACCACAAACTTTAGAGTCATAGAAAATTGATGATTTCAGCACCTTCACTAGACATATACTAAATAAAAATACAAATGCAACATGCAACAATTTCAAAGATTTTACTGTTACAGTTCATATAAGGAAATCAGTCAATTGAAATTAATTCATTGGGCCCTAATCTATGGACTTCACATGACAGTCACATGATTCACTGGCAGCAAGAGCGACAACATTGATGTACACAGAGAAAAGAGTCGGCCCGAGAATTGAACCCTGTGGTACCCCCATAGAGACTGCCAGAGGTCCGGACAGCAGGCCCTCCGATTTGACACACTGAACTCTGTCAGCAAAGTAGTTGGTGAACCAGGTGAGGCAGTCATTTGAGAAACCAAGGCTGTTGAGTCTGCCGATAAGATTACGGTGATTGGCAGAGTCGAAAGCTCTGGCCAGGTCGATGAAGACGGCTGCACAGTACTGTCTTTTATCGATGGCGGTTATGATATCGTTTAGTACCTTGAGCGTGGCTGAGGTGCACCCGTGACCAGCTCGGAAACCGGATTGCACAGCGGAGAAGGTACAGTGGGATTCGAAATGGTCAGTGATCTGTTTATTACCTTGGCTTTCGAAGACTTTAGAGAGGCAGGGCAGGATGGATATAGGTCTATAGCAGTTTGGGTCTAGAGTGTCACCCCCCCTTGAAGAGGGGGATGACCGCTGCAGCTTTCCAGTCTTTAGGGATCTCAGACGATACGAAAGAGAGGTTGAACAGACTGGTAATAGGGGTTGCAACAATGGTGGCGGATAGTTTTAGAAAGAGATGGTCCAGATTGTCAAGCCCACCTGATTTATACGGGTCCAGGTTTTGCAGCTCTTTCAGAATATCTGCTATCCTGATTTGGGTGAAGGATAAGCTTGGGAGGTTTGGGCAAGTAGCTGCGGGGTGGGGGGTGGGGGAGCTGTTGGCCGGGTTGGGGTAGCCAGGAGGAAAGCATGGCCAGCCGTAGAGAAATGCTTGTTGAAATTTTCGATTATCATGGATTTATCGGGGGTGACCTTGTTACCTACCCTCAGTGCAGTGGGCAGCTGGGAGGAGGTGCTCTTGTTCTTTACAGTGTCCCAAAACTTTTTGGAGTTAGAGCTGCAGGATGCAAATTTCTGTTTGAAAAAGCTAGCCTTTGCTTTCCTGACTGACTGTGTATATTGGTTCCTGACTTCGCTGAACAGTTGCATATCACGGTGACTATTCGAAGCTATTGCAGTCCGCCACAGGATGTTTTTGTGCTGGTCAAGGGCAGTCAGGTCTGGAGTGAACCAAGGGCTGTATCTGTCCTTAGTTCTACATCGATTAGACCTAGTGTTTTAGGGAGCGTTTGACAGTGATGAGGGGTGGTCGTTTGACCACGGACCCTTAGCGGATGCAGGCAATGAGGCAGTGATTGCTGAGATGTGGTGTATTTGGTGTATTTGGAGGGAAAGTAGGTCAGGATAATATCTATGAGGGTGCCCATGTTTACGGATTTAGGGTTGTACCTGTTGGGTTCCTTGATTATTTGTGTGACATTGAGGGCATCTAGCTTAGATTGTAGGACTGTCGGAGTGTTAAGCATATCCCAGTTTAGGTCACCTAACAGAACAAACTCTGAGGATAGATGGGGGGCAATCAATTCACATATGGTGTCCAGGGCACAGCTGGGAGCTGAGGGGGGTCTATAACAGGCGGCAACAGTGAGAGACTTATTTCTGGAGAGATTCATTTTTCAAATTAGAAGTTTGAACTGTTTGGGCATAGACCTGGAAAGTATGACAGAACTTTGCAGGCTATCTCTGCAGTAGATTGCAACTCCTCCCCCTTTGGCAATTCTATCTTGACCGAAAATGTTGTAGTTGGGTATGGAAATCTCTGAAGTTTTGGTGGCCACGGCAAGGACATCAGGGTTGGCGGAGTGTGCTAAAGCGGTGAGTAAAACAAACTTAGGGAGGAGGCTTCTGATGTTAACATGCATGAAACCAAGGCTTTTTCGATTACAGAAGTCAACAAATAAGAGTGCCTGGGGACACGCAGGGCCTGGGTTGACATGCCTTGCCAGACCCATTCGTGGGTCTGGCAGGGCATAGGCCCACCCACTGGGGAGTGAGGCCCAGCCAATCAGAATAAGTTTTTCCCCACAAAAGGGCTTTATTACAGATATAAATACTCCTCAGTACCCCCCTCCCCCCTCAGACAATCCTGCAGGTGAATAAGCCGGATGTGGAGGTCCTGGGCTGACGTGGTTACATGTGGTCTGCGGTTGTGAGGCCGGTTGGACGTACAGCCAAATTCTCTAGAACGAAGTTGGATGCGGCTTATGGTAGAGAAATTAACATTCAGTTCTCTGGCAACAGCTCTGGTGGACATTCCTGCAGTCAGCATGCCAATTGCATGCTCCCTCAAAACGTTAGACATCTGTGGCATTGTGTTGTGTGACAAAAATGCATATTTTAGTGGCCTTTTATTGTCCCCAGCACAAGGTGCACCTGTGTAATGATCATGCTGTTTAATCAGCTTTTTGATATGCCACACCTGGCAGGTGGATGGATTATCTTGGCAAAAGAGAAATACTCAATAACAGACATGTAAACATTTGTCCACAAAATTTCATAAAAATAAGCTTTTTGTGCATATGGAAGATTTCTGGGACCTTTTATTTCAGCTCATGAAACACGGGACCAACACTTTACATGTTGAGTTTATAATTTTGTTCAGTGTACTTCAATGATTGATGTTCATATTTGGTGACCAAATCCTAAAAATCTATATTGACAGATTTGTATTTTTAGCGTGGAAAAAAATAGGAATCGCCTCCTATTCCCAGTGCATGTCTCTAATCAGACAATTCACAAGATCCTAAGTAGAAATCACTACTGCAAACACTCATAATCACACATAATGGCTTCACAGACTCCCATTTCTACTCAATCTTCACTAAATAGATGGCATTACCTCATTCACTGAAATAAATATGGAAGCAATTAAACTAGCGGGGAATCTGGCTACCACTCAAATTTACCCATACGTTGGATGGGAAGATATATTTAAATAAATGTGTGTGTGTGTTATGTATTTAATTTCCCCCTAGTCACTCAAAATCCTTTATTTTTATTACTCTACAAAAGATTATGAAAACAGAGCACATGTTGAAAGATTTGGAGGGCCGGTAGATTAAATTAGTGTGATGCGCTTGATTTGCAGTTATGAGGGGGGACGTCTCAATTCTATACCTCAGCCATTTTGGAACCAGAGAAAGTGGCCACATATAACCTGATCGAAGAGGACTGCGACTGACTGGGTCATATAGTGAGCTCATGAGGGTAACCCACTTTAAGTCCTGGCAGTACGTCACCTGGCACTATGTACTGTACACTGCTAGAAGAAATGGTGCTATATAAAACCAAAGGGGTTCAATAGCTTGCTTCATAAATGGTCTTCCAAAAGGTTCTTAGAACTGGAAAGTACCCTTATTGTTCAGCAGTGTAAAGGTGTCCTACCAAGGCAGTGGCGGTTACAGTATGGTTCCTTATCTATCCAATTAGCTACTCCAGACAGTAAAATCCCTACCATGCAATATGAAGGTATTAGCCTGATGAACATAGCAACGTATGAACATCAAAACGAGTGAGGGAAAAATTTAACGTCTGTGCTTCAGCCCAAGAATGATATGTGTCAGATTCCTGAGAGCAGTAGGCTTGTGCCAGTCTTAACATTAAAGGCCCATTCCAGCTGTATATCACATTATAATACCATCATGATAAATACATCACACATGGTGCTGAAATGCCAGGGTTGTGTTGGAAGAATGAGATTTTGTTCTTTATAAACAGTTCGGGTTTATTAGCTATCACTCTAACATGCTCACGTTAGTGAGATAGCATAACAACAATGCTTAGCCAAAGCACGGTGGCCCTTCAGGATAACATTACGGTGAGTCAAAAAGACACACAACAAACTCACAGGGACTATATAACTGTGTGTGTGTGTGTGTGTGTGTGTGTGTGTGTGTGTGAGTGAGCGAGCGCGCGCGCGCGCGTGCATGCGTGTGTGTGTGTTTGTCCTCAACCCTGCTCAGTAATGTCAATTAGTTAGCCATTTTCTCACTGGGTTTATTGACTCGTCAGTGTGCAGACTTCTCCATAGGCCCTCTGTTCAGATCCACTGTGATTACATGGCTTGCTGTTTACTTTTCCCAAAGCACTTAGATCTCTATGCCTCTTTCGTCCTCGCTCCCCTCTCTTTTCGTCTTGCTCTCTTTCTTCCTCTTCGCTCTGTTTTGGTAATACACCATTGACTCACGCCTTTAAAAAGACACGGATGTTCTCAATGCATGGAGATTTATGTTCACTTTTTAAGTTTAATCGTAACAGTGTCAAAAAGCAGTATTATAAAACGAGGCAATATATGGTTGTCAGCTTAAGTTAGCTTTGTGTAATGAAAATCTTTTTCCATTATAGAAACACCTTACTGAAAACAACACATGCTTTCATGTGATCATAAGTGATCTTACAGAGCATTTGGAAAGTATTCAGAACCCTTCCCTTTTTTCACATTTTGTTACGTTACAGACTTATTCTAAAATGTATTAAATAAATGTTTTCTGTAAGGGTATTTAATGCAATTGGAACAAGTATCTAAAGACATCAATTAACATGAATGGTGTCCTTTTATCTAAATCACATGGCATGTTTCGTAACTCCTTCGTAACTGCTTCTGTCAATAATGACTGCTCTCCATGTCAATATTATATCTTCAATATTATGAGAGCATCTGTATCGTATCTATGATGATCGTTGACTGACTTGATTTTTGGGGAAAAGCACCATTGAAATAGAATAACCTGTAATTCTATTTCTCTGTAAAGTACCCGTTATATCTACATATTCTCCACTAAACCGACCTCCATAACCTTCCTTCACCAGTTCCCCTGATCCCCCATCTCACCCATCTTACCAGTTAGTCTTTATCTGGGATGTTGCTGTGCTATCGCCCAGGCAAGATGCCTCAGGACACATCTTAACTTCCCTGGAGCACTGGCCAGCTGCCTGATCACAGAAAACAACAAAAACAGCATTTAACAGCATTTAACAGCACATACTGCTTGGCCCTATTTACAAAGGGCCGGTGGGTGGGTGGGGAGTGGCACACAAAAGTCAATTTACAGTATGGGTCAGTACATCTCAAAGCCTTTACTACTCCAGTCAAATTCTTTGTCGCCTTCATTCACAGCAAGTATCTAGACCATTGTTTTGCAGAGTGAAAGTATTAGTCAAATCTTTTTAATTTCTGTTATTCTGTGAGATATTTCAACCACATTGTGGTTGAAACATAGATGTAGAAAGGCCAGTTAGGGCCTCCAGAGTAGCGCAGTGGTCTAAGGCACTGCATCGCAGTGCTAGCTGTGCCACTAAAGATTCTGTGTTCGAGTCCAGGCTCTGTCGCAACCGGGAGACCCATGATGTGGTGCACAATTGGCCCAGCGTCATCCGGATTAGGGGAGGGTTTGGCCAGCAGGGATGTCCTTGTCACATCTCGCACTAGCGACTCCTGTGGCGGGCTGGGCGCAGTGCACGCTGACACGTTCGCCAGGTGTACGGTGTTTCCTCCGACACGTTAGTGCGGCTGGCTTTCGGGTTAAGTGGGCTTTATGTCAATAAGCAGTGCGGCTTGGCTGGGTTGCGTTTCATGGGACGCACGGCTCTTGGCCTTCACCTCTCTCGAGTCCATACGGGAGTTGCAGCAAGGAGACAAGACTGTAACTACCAATTGGATACCACGAAATTGGGGAGAAAAAAAGAGGTAAAAAAAAAAGAAAGGTCAGATAGAGGTCAGTGGAATTGAAGCATGCTGACGGAACTCACAAGTGATTCTAAGGCATTGCAAATCTCTGGTAAAAAAGTTTCTGAGAATAATTTTCAATTAGACTGAATTCAGTATTATGTTCACATATAGTTTTTTTTTTATATTGAGTAGATATTTAGGGGATTTATAGATTTATTCAAGTAAATATTTTGTTACGTTGGTAACAACCTGGTCTCAGGGTAATTCGTAGGATTTGTACGTAAATCTGTTACCTCCATTTGTACGATATATTACGTTACATTTGGTTACATTAATAGCGGTCGTATAATATCATACGAATTAGAGGATGTACAGTGAGGGAAAAAAGTATTTGATCCCCTGCTGATTTTGTACGTTTGCCCACTGACAAAGAAATGATCAGTCTATAATTTTAGTTGTAGGTTTATTTGAACAGTGAGAGACAGAATAACAACAAAAAAATCCTGAAAAACGCATGTGAAAAATGTTAATGAGGGAAATAAGTATTTGACCCCTCTGCAAAACATGACTTAGTACTTGGTGGAAAACCCCTTGTTGGCAATCACAGAGGTCAGACGTTTCTTGTAGTTGGCCATCAGGTTAGCACACATCTCAGGAGGGATTTTGTCCCACTCCTCTTTGCAGATCTTCTCCAAGTCATTAAGGTTTCGAGGCTGACGTTTGGCAACTCGAACCTTCAGCTCCCTCCACAGATTTTCTATGGGATTAAGGTCTGGAGACTGGCTAGGCCACTCCAGGACCTTAATGTGCTTCTTCTTGAGCCACTCCTTTGTTGCCTTGACCGTGTGTTTTGGGTGATTGTCATGCTGGAATACCCATCCACAACCCATTTTCAATACCCTGGCTGAGGGAAGTAGGTTCTCACCCAAGATTTGACGGTACATGGCCCCGTCCATCGTCCCTTTGATGCGGTGAAGTTGTCCTGTCCCCTTAGCAGAAAAACACCCCCAAAGCATAATGTTTCCACCTCCATGTTTGACGGTGGGAATGGTGTTATTGGTGTCATAGGCAGCATTCCTCCTCCTCCAAACACGGCGAGTTGAGTTGATGCCAAAGCTCCATTTTAGTCTCATCTGACCACAACACTTTCACCCAGATGTCCTCTGAATCATTCAGATGTTCATTGGCAAACTTCAGACGGGCATGTATATGTGCTTTCTTGAGCAGGGGGAGCTTGCGGGCGCTGCAGGATTTCAGTCCTTCACGGCGTAGTGTGTTACCAATTGTTTTCTTGGTGACTATGGTCCCAGCTGCCTTGAAATCATTGACAAGATCCTCCCGTGTAGTTCTGGGCTGATTCCTCACCGTTCTCATGATCATTGCAACTCCACGAGGTGAGATCTTGCATGGAGCCCCAGGCCGAGGGAGATTGACAGTTCTTTTGTGTTTCTTCCATTTGCGAATAATCGCACCAACCGTTGTCACCTTCTCACCAAGCTGCTTGGCGATGGTCTTGTAGCCCATTCCAGCCTTGTGTAGGTCTACAATCTTGTCCCTGACATCCTTGGAGAGCTCTTTGGTCTTGGCCATGGTGGAGAGTTTGGAATCTGATTGATTGATTGCTTCTGTGGACAGGTGTCTTTTATACAGGTAACAAGCTGAGATTAGGAACACTCCCTTTAAGAGTGTGCTCCTAATCTCAGCTCGTTGCCTGTATAAAAGACACCTGGGAGCCAGAAATCTTTCTGATTGAGAGGGGGTCAAATACTTATTTCCCTCATTAAAATGCAAATCAATGTATAACATTTTTCACATGCGTTTTTCTGGATTTCTGTTGTTGTTATTCTGTCTCTCACTGTTCAAATTAACCTACCATTAAAATTATAGACGGATCATTTCTTTGTCTGTGGGCAAACGTACAAAATCAGCAGGGGATCATATACTTTTTTCCCTCACTGTACAGTATCATGCGTCTTAGAGGCTCTGCAGATCTTACGCAATGCAACGATTCGGAGCGTAACAAAGTATATGAATATCTAAAATATTCTCACAAAAATGGGCGGCTTCGTACGTAGTCCTGCTTATGCTGCTCACAACACAGTTTTGTTCCACTCAAATATTGTAATGGGATGGAGAATTCCTTGCACAGCCATGGGGGTACTGTTGTGTGTAGGCAATGAATCTGTATTTTACCCCCAAACTCGCTTGGTTCATTGATCTGATCTTTAGGCTATGCATCAAAGAACAGTCTATTTTGCATTGATGACAAATATCACCCTTTGAGCGCATTCCTATGCTTAGATGTTGCTGATGCCTGACAGCTCCTACAATGCCTGGATAGGTATTTAAGTATCAGCTAACCTGATCATATGTTATAGCTATTTGTCAGTCGATGACACAGTTGATGACATGGCACACAACCATTGATTGTTGCGTCGCCACGCAACCATTGGTTGTTGCGTCGCCATGCCTTAGCTGTGGAACGCACCATTTCTCAATGAGGCTGTATTTTACCACCAAATTCGCTTGGTTGAAATGGAACCAGATTTTAATTTTTTTTCTCTTTCTCTTTGTTACAAAATAGTTTCACAAAAAATTTACTCTACATCTATTCTATCAATTTAAACTATAGGCTGTGCATCAAAGTAACATATTTTGCGTTGATACCAAAATATAAACCCAACAACTGTTCAAACAATAATCCAAGTAACAATGAAGCCTTATCAGAATCCCCACCAAATGGTATTTTGTTTAGAAATAATAACTACCCGATTATAGGGTTAGGGTTAGGGTTAGGCATTGTCCGAAAAGCTTGAGTTCATTTGCACACAAAAAATCATACAATGATGGAAAGACCTGTGTGTTATCCTTGTTAATGCAGACAGAAAAGAGCTCCAACTTCTTAATCATGGCCTCAATTTTGTCCCGCACATTGAATATAGTTGCGGAGAGTCCCTGTAATTCTAGATTCAGATCATTTAGGCGAGAAAAAACATCACCCAGACAGGCCAGTCGTGTGAGAAACTCGTCATCAGGCAAGCGGTCAGACAAGTGAAAATTATGGTTAGTAAATAAAACTTTGTGCTCGTCTCTCAATTCAAAAAAAATTGTCAATACTTTGCCCCTTGATAACCAGCGCACTTCTGTATGTTGTAAAAGCGTTACATGTTTGCTGCCCATATCATTGCATAAAGCAGAAAATACATGAGAGTTCAGGGGCCTTGCTTTAACAAAGTTAACCATTTTCACTGTAGTGTCCAAAACTTCTTTCAAGCTGTCAGGCATTCCCTTGGCAGCAAGAGTCTCTCGGTGGATGCTGCAGTGTACCCAAGTGGATGCTGCAGTGTACCCAAGTGGCGTCGGGAGCAACTGCTTGCACGCTCGTTACCACTCCACTATGTCTCCCTGTCATGGCTTTTGGCCCATCAGTACAGAAACCAACACATCTTGTCCACCAAATCCATTTGATGTCACAAAGCTGTCCAGTACTTTAAAAAAAGATCCTCTCATGTTGTTCTCATTTCCAGTGGTTTGCAGAAGAGGATGTCTTCCTTAATTGACCCCCCATAAACGTAAATGACATATACCAGGAGCTGTACCAGGCCCGCCACGTCTGTTGACTCATCCAGCTGTAACGCATAGAATTCACTGGCTTGTATGCGAAGCAGTAATTGTGTCAAAACATCTCCTGCCATGTCACTGATGCGTCAGTGTTGTTTGATGGAGTAATTGTCTGTATAGCATTGTCCCAGCCATATCCACGGCAGCAGGAATAATTAAGTCCTCCACAATAGTATGGGGCTTATCTGTCCTAGCCACTCAGTAGCTCACCATATAAGACGCTTCTAACCCCTTCTTATTAATGGTATCAGTTGCTTTTATACGTATTTCTACTCGAAAGTCGTCTTTATTCTCGCTCAAAAAACTCCTGTGGCTTATTTTTCAAATTGTCATGTTTTGTTTCTAAATGTCTGCGCAAGAGTAAAGGTTTCCCGCTAGAGAGTAACGGTTAATGTGATGGGATGTTAATTATTTGACTAGGCTACCTGTATTTGACATTGTGTTGTTATTTCGCTGAACCCTAGAGGCTATTCAGGCGAGAAAAAAAACTCGCCCAAATGTATAGCCCCGTTGGAAAATATAAATGTACTGTTTGAAAATGTGAATTTAAAAAAAAAAATGTTTTTATTAATTATTGTTATTATTATTATTTTTAAATGTGAATAAGATTTTTATTTGGTGTACCCCAGTTTGGAATACCTGGTCTAGACCATTAGACCATTAGTACATTGCATATCATACATCTTGGAGGTGCTCAGAAACGCGTATAGTCTATTTCCTATGGCTCTAAGGCCAGGCTGTGGAAAATCCTTCATGTCACCATTAGTAAAAGGGCACTGTCTTTAGCTTTGTGTTCAAAGGGTCAAGTGGAGGCCTTGTGAAAGGATGGTGTTTACTATTGCACTCCAAGTTGAGTCAACATATAGCCGTATACTGTCTATTCACATCACACCCACACACACCAACATGGACTCAGGGGTAGATGTAACATGGTAAGCAAAAATCTAGGACATTCAAATTAGTATGATATGTTACGTTTGGTATGGTATGTATTAATTTGTGGATGTCCATAATCCATTTTGGATGATATGTTACGAATTACAATTCGTATGATATGTTACAAATTACAGTTTGTATGATATGTTACGAATTACATTATGTTTGATATGTTAAGAATTGCAATTCTTGCAATATGTTATGAATTTGCAATACGTATGATATGTTACGAATTCCAATTTGTTGTGGCTAACTTTAGCAAGGTGGCTAACGTGAATGTTAGCAAGGTGGCTAACGTTAGCTAGGCTTAGGGTTAGGGGTTAAGGGTAGGTAGAGGAGTTAGGTTAGGGGAAGGGTTAGCTTACATGCTAAGTAGTTGCAAAGTAGCTAAAATGCTAAAGTGGTCCGAGATGAGATTCGAACACGCAACCTTTATGTTGCTAGACATTCGCGTTATACGCCTACCCATCCACCCGGACCAACCACCCTCCTTTAGATTTTCCCCTAAGTAACCTTCTGTATTATGTAACCATACCAACGTAACATATCATACTAATTTGAGTGTCCCGGATTTCCATTTACTATGTTACATCTAGTCTATGAGACCAGCATGCACACAGTCTATGACAGCATGGCTTTAGTGGACTCACTGCTCACTATTCTTTCTCCCAGAACTCTAGCCCTCCACACACTACCCTCCTCCAACACCCATTTCCCCCCCACACCCATTCCCCATCACGACAGATTGTGTCCATCCTTACTTGCTGACACTGCTTTTAGAATGCTGACAGAGTTCACAGGACGCCCTTTGAAGATTCTAAGTAGATATGTTCACTCCTTCTACACTGTGTTTCTATATACAGTATGTACTGTTCTAACACAGCATGAAAAGAGGGTTATGTATCCATGACATTGGCTTGTCTGGATTACAGGAAACATTGTGGGTGCGTTCGACCGGATTACTTTGGTCAAAACGTTGACCAACGTTGGTCACCGCCTTTCAAAGTGTGTTGCATTATGGTATAAAAATTGTCTGACTTGCGACAACATGTCAACTGCATGACCTTTACAACAACCACGTGATCAAAGGTCATGATCTTTCGACTGCAGTTGACTGGACATTTCAACCGTTTCAACCGCTCCTCACCAACTGCAACTTCAAGTCGCAACCAAAGCATTGTGGGAGACAACCTTCTTCTGTTTTTTTGGAAGCGCATGCTCATAAACTATCATTGGTTATTGTCAATGCAATGTTTACTGTTTTGAGTGGATGACTATTTAGAGTTTAAATAAAACTTTATTCTTACATCCTTAGGATCTAATTACATAGGACTACATGTGATCCACATTTCTAACATAAATAAATTAAATATCCTACTGTACCTATCTAGATGTAATGTTGTGTCCCATGTTATAGTCTACAATTTGTCTTGTATGTAATATTGTTGTCACCAAACAAATGCAAATTTGTTGATTGCCTATTAAGTGTGAATAAAATAGAATGCATATTGTAAGCTACATGTGGGTTATTTTAGGGGATTTCTACACTGGGAATTTTAGAGGCTTAATCTGTGTCCGGGAAATAGTCCCTTAATGAGCAGACAGATTACCAGGATATGTACTCAGAACATGCTCTGACCTGCTGGCAAGTGTCTTCAGTGACATTTTCAACCTCTCTCTGACCCAGTTTGTACGACCTACATGTTTCAAGCAGACCACTATAGCCCCTGTGCCCAAGAACACCAAGGTAACCTGCCTAAATGACTATCCCCCCCCGTAGCACTCACATCTGTAGCCATGAAATGCTTTGAAAGGCTGGTCATGGCTCACATCAAGACCATCATCCCAGACACCCTGGACCCACTCCAATTCGCATACCGCCCTAACAAATCTGCAGATGACTCAATCTTTATTGCACTCCACACTGCCCTTTCCCACTTGGACAAAAGGCACCTACAGTATGTGAAAATGCTGTTTATTGACTATAGCTCAGTGTTCAACACTATAGTGCCATCCAAGCTCATAACTAAGCTAAGGACCATGGGACTGAACACATCCCTCTGCAACTGGATCCTGGACTTCCTGATGTGACACCCCCAGGTGGTGAGGGTAGGCAACAACACATCTGCCACACTGACCCTCAACACGGGTGCCCGTCAGGGGTGCGTGCTTAGTCCCCTTCTCTACTCCCTGTTCACCCATGACTGTGTGGCAGCGCACAACTCCAACACCATCACAGACAACGATGAGACAGCCTATAGGGAGGAAGTTAGAGACCAGGTAGTGTGGTGCCAGGACAACAACTTCTCCCTCAACGTCAGCAAGATAAAGGAGCTGATTGTGGAAACGGAGGGCCAGGAAACGGAGGGCCAAGCACGCCCTTATTCTCATCGACAGGGCGGTAGTGGATGGGGGTCGAGAGCTTCAAGTTCCTCGATGTCCACATCACTAAGGATCTATCATGGTCCAAACACACCAACACAGTCGTGAATAGGGCACGAAAACGCATCTTCCCCCTCAAGACACTGAAAAGATTTGGCATGGGTCCTCAGGTCCTCAAAACGTTTTACACCTGCACCATTGAGAGTATCTCTACTGGCTGCATCACCGCTTGCTATGTAAACCGCTTAGCATCCGACCGCAAGGCGCTACAGAGAGTAGTGCGTACAGCCCAGTACATCACTGGGGCTGAGCTCCCTGCCATCCAGAACTTCTATACCAGGCAGTGTCAGAATAAGGCCCTAAAAATTGTCAAAGACTCCAGCCACCTATGTTATAGACTGTTCTCTCTACTACCACATGGCAAGCGGTACCGATGCACCAAGTCTGGAACCAACAGGACCCTGAACAGGCAGGCAAAAACCCGAGGAATTTCTGTCCTGGAAAAAGTGGTTTTGACAGAGTGCCTCATTTGAAACCCCTCCCTTATGAAAATGCCCATATAAGGGCATATGAATGCAGTACCGATCGCTTCCTCTGGATGTCAACAGTGTTCAGATTTGTTTTGGATGCTATTAGAGCAGAGAAGAAGAGAAAACAGGAAGTGTCCCCTTAGAAGTCAACAGAAGAGAACGCGCGCTCCCGAGAAGGCACGCTCTGTGTGTTTTTCCGTTCTTATAGCCCAGTTTATATTCCAGTTGATTTATTATAGTAAATATACGTAAAACTGTTCCTAAGGATACATTTAAAATTATTTTTGATTGTTCTTGGACAAGTTTATAGGTATAAGATGAACGAGTTCTCTTCAGGTTTCAATGGAGGAGTGGAGGCTGTAGTTTCTGATTATAACGCACGAACCAAACGGAGATTTATGGATATAATACATTACTTTTTCTAACAAAAGAACCATGGATTGTCTTTTTTGGACACTTAGGAAGACCTCAGCAGAAGTTCTTCAACAGGTAATTGATTTGTTTTCGCTGTGAAATGTGTTACAGTGGGGCAAAAAAGTATTTAGTCAGCCACCAATTGTGCAAGTTCTCTCACTTAAAAAGATGAGAGAGGCCTGTAATTTTCATCATAGGTACACTTCAACTATGACAGACAAAATGAGGAAAAAAAATCCAGAAAATCACATTGTAGGATTCTTAATGAATTTATTTGCAAATTATGGTGGAAAATAAGTATTTGGTCACATACAAACAAGCAAGATTTCTGGCTCTCACAGACCTGTAACTTCTTCTTTAAGAGGCTCCTCTGTCCTCCACTCGTTACCTGTATTAATGGCACCTGTTTGAACTTGTTATCTATATAAAAGACACCTGTCCACAACCTCAAACAGTCACACTCCAAACTGCACTATGGCCAAGACCAAAGAGCTGTCAAAGGACACCAGAAACAAAATTGTAGACCTGCACCAGGTTGGGAAGACTGAATCTGCAATAGGTAAGCAGCTTGGTTTGAAGAAATCAACTGTGGGAGCAATTATTAGGAAATGGAAGACATACAAGACCACTGATAATCTTCCTCGATCTGGGGCTCCACGCAAGATCTCACCCCGTGGGGTCAAAATGATCACAAGAATGGTGAGCAAAAATCCCAGAACCACACGGGGACCTAGTGAATGACCTGCAGAGAGCTGGGACCAAAGTAACAAAGCCTACCATCAGTAACACACTACGCCGCCAGGGACTCAAATCCTGCAGTGCCAGACGTCTCCCCTGCTTAAACCAGTACATGTTCAGGCCCGTCTGAAGTTTGCTAGAGAGCATTTGGATGATCCAGATGAGGATTGGGAGAATGTCATATGGTCAGATGAAACCAAAATAGAACTTTTTGGTAAAAACTCAACTCGTCGTGTTTGGAGGACAAAAAATGCTGAGTTGCATCCAAAGAACACCATACCTACTGTGAAGCATGGGGTGGAAACATCATGCTTTGGGGCTGTTTTTCTGCAAAGGGACCAGCACGACTGATCCGTGTAAAGGAAAGAATGAATGGGGCCATGTATCGTGAGATTTTGAGTGAAAACCTCCTTCCATCAGCAAGGGCATTGAAGATGAAACGTGGCTGGGTCTTTCAGCATGACAATGATCCCAAACACACCGCCCGGGCAACGAAGGAGTGCCTTCGTAAGAAGCATTTCAAGGTCCTGGAGTGGCCTAGCCAGTCTCCAGATCTCAACCCCATAGAAAATCTTTGGAGGGAGTTGAAAGTCCGTGTTGCCCAGCGACAGCCCCAAAACATCACTGCTCTAGAGGAGATCTGCATGGAGGAATGGGCCAAAATACCAGCAACAGTGTGTGAAAACCTTGTGAAGACTTACAGAAAACGTTTGACCTCTGTCATTGCCAACAAAGGGTATATAACAAAGTATTGAGATAAACTTTTGTTATTGACCAAATACTTATTTTCCACCATAATTTGCAAATAAATAAATTAAAAATCCTACAATGTGATTTTCTGGATTTCTTTTTCTCATTTCGTCTGTCATAGTTGAAGTGTACCTATGATGAAAATTACAGGCCTCTCTCATCTTTTTAAGTTGGAGAACTTGCACAATTGGTGGCTGACTAAATACTTTTTTGCCCCACTGTATGTGTGAACCGTGATGGCAAACAATCAAATGTGCTGCTTTCGCTGTAAAGCCTTTTTGAAATCTGACAACGCTGTGATATTGCCAAGAAACAGAGATTTTGATGAGTATGAAACACTTGTATATTGGTGCATGTTTAATAATTCAACTTTTGGATTTAGAATTTGGCGCCTTGCATTTCACCTGGTAGTGTCGGGAGCTAGCGCCTCACCACTCCCTAAGAAGTTTTAAAGTACCGCAGACAACAGTCGTGGGTTCAATACCAAGTGCATTTGAGTGCTTGGCATATTACTTGGCATTTTGTTTGCCCAGTAACTTATGTGAACTGATGTACATGTACATGTGTAGTATAATTATTGGCATGTTTTTTACCCAGTAACTTATACTATACAGTGAGTGCTTTGTCATTCATGTGATTGAATAAAATTACTGACAAAAGCAACATAAAGGTTGAGAATTAAATAAATTCACTGCAGTCTATAGTGATGATGACATACAATCAATTACCATACAGGAATAATCTTTGTGGACTCCATTTAATCACATCTGTTATAATTCCATGTTGCACAATCACAAATAATAATGAGTAAGGTACAAGTCATGAAGTAATGGCAAGTTACAGGGGGGAGGTTAGCATTTTTTGGTGGGTATGATATTTGTGCGTCTGTAACTTTCTCACTCATTATTATTGACGATTCATTCAGGACTATCTGTAATCATGGTAGCATCCACATTAATGTACATGTTTATAAGTGTTTAGAAACATATGCTATTTCTATTTAGGATGTAAATTATTCCAAAGTGACACAATACATTATTTACCATTAATTTCTATTGGGCACAAAATCATCTGAAACACAACCAAAATAAACAGCAAATGCATCCAACAAGTTTGTAGAGTCACAAGCTTTATGCAATCATTGCGTGCTAGGAATATGGGACCAAATACTAAACCTTTGACTACTTTAATATACATACAGTACCAGTCAAAAGTTTGGACACACCTAGTCATTCAAGGGTTTTTCTTTATTTTTTTACTATTTTCTACATTGTAGAATGATAGTGAAGACATAAAACTATGAAATAACACATATGGAATCATGTAGTAACCAAAGAATTCTTAAACAAATATTTTATATTTGAGACACTTCAATGTAGCCACCCCTTGCCTTGTTGATAGCTTTGCTGTCATTCCTAAACGCTTGACCCGATATGGATGAAAATAACCTCAAATTAAAGCTGACAGTCTGCACTTTAACCTCATCGCCGTTGTATAATTTCAAATCTAAAGTGCTGTAGTACAGAGCCAAAAGAAGACAAAATGCTTCACTGTGCCAATAATGTGCACTCACTACCTAGTAATATTTTGAGAAAACCATCACAAAAATACAAAACAAGTCTTGTGAATGTTAGAAAGAGCTTGGCATGGTATCTTATTCCTTATCATCAAAATATTAATTCCTTAGAACATGTTGATCATGTTTAGCTTTGTGTAGAAGTGGAATTTTGATAACATCAACTTTATCGACAATAACAAAGGCGAGTGCCATGTCTCCCATTGTAACGTTTCCTAGAAACAGCAGAAGTTTTCCGACTTGCTGTCGGTGTATTTGTACCTCCCCCGACTTTACTCGTCAACTTCCGTTTACGGTCGGCTACTTTCGCCTTACCACTCAAACGCGCCCAGTGTATCTGGAATCCACTACGCTTTACATTTCTCAACATTCCTATCAACCAATTTGTTAGCAGTTATTGACCGCTGCAAACACAAACCAAGCTCATAAAAGGCCTCCAAAAAGCTCATGTAACAATGATTGAGTTCCATTAAACATACTGCAGTTCTATATTGCTGTAGCTGTGTTGGCAGCATCTGTGCCCCCATGGGCAGGCTAGGTCAGTAGTGGTACATGTGTTCGGCTTGAGCAGGTTGGAGCATCAATGTGTCAGAGCACAGCATTGGCCAAGACGCTTAGCTTCAATCCCTCGCTAGCTATTTGTGTCTGTTAAGAATCATGAGAACCACAAGGCAACACAAGGTTTGGTCAGAGGGTAATACTTCTGACTTACAGAGTTCCTTTTAGTAACAACCTAACCCTTTGTATTCAAATAAATTTGATTTATTTTGTTTTTGAATTGGAGGTTTAACCATTTCCAAGATCTCGCATAATTCACATGAGCATTAGGCTAAACCTGTGATAGAATTACAATTTTCTTACAATGGTCTTTGTGACAGTGAGGAATGTCCAAACAAACAGTTTCCCAAGTATTTTGTAATTGAGAGGTTGATCCCAATTGGCCTTGAGATGAAACACTACAACACATCACAAGTGTGTTAATTTATCATACCGTCACAGATGATTGTCTGAAATGTTTATTTTCTTAACACTTGGAGATTAAAACAGTAATGCTTCAAGGGGAAGAAATATAGCTAGTCTATTCCAAAAACATCAGCTTGTGAGATTATGTAGTTCTCTTGACAAGTTTTTTCTAAATGACCCTTTAATTTTTCACCATGATGATGATGTGCGATCTTGGGAAAGGAAAAACATGTCATTTTTAAAGAGCTTGGTAAAGATTCTTTAATTAGTTTATAAATATTTAATTATTTAATTCAGCATACAAAAAGACAGTATGTACATCCACTCAAGAGTGGTTCATAATAACACAGGTTTATATGAGACCCATGTGTTCCGTTCACATGCTCTGAGCGTTAGGCTTTGGACTACCTGCATGTCAGACATTATAGGGATAATGTGCAGTTTCTAACACTGGGAGTTATTTTTCCTTTTTCTGAGGATGCACACAGAACTTTCTGGATGCAGGCGAGTCCCCAGTCGAGTACAAGTGTCCACAATTCAACACCAGTTACTAAAAAAGTTACATGACTGAAAGTACTTGAAGTTCCCTTTGTGTGTTTTGTACCTTTTTCTTCTCTTTCTTTGCGTCTTTCTCTCTTGAAAAAATGAGGACCATTTGAGCAATAAAAAATAGGGATCCTTCAGAACCCTTTGAATTCCGTGGAAATGGTGAACGTCAACATCAGAGCGTGACCAGAAGTACAAAAAAACAAACATCATTTATTTTAATAAAGGTATATGAAAATAGACTTTGATATCCGAGTATGGCAAGTGTAAGGAAAGTGTAAGGAAAGGAAAAACCCTTGAGGACGGTGGTCTTCACGTAAACCGATAGGCATTGTCACCACACCCATTTGTCCACGTTCGTAATTTTTTAAAACTTTTTAGTCCAGCTTGTGGGTCAGGGTTTAATAAAAAATTATGAACAAAAATAAACTGTTTCTTGTCAAATATACATGCTAAAGCTTAAGACAAAAGTAAGCCATCTTGGAAACGTAGTGCTCTGGCCCCAGCCCAGAGACTGGATGGATGAAGTAGACAACATGGACTCATTTGCAGACGTATCTCTCCACAATCCTCTCACACTTCTTACACGTGACGTAGCAGCACCAGTGGTACTTGCAGTGGCAGCGCTCCACCAGCTTCTCTGTGTAGGGGTTGTAGCCTCGCCCACAGCACATCAGGTCGCAGCTGTCACTGCCGATGGACGTCTTGTTGCATTGCCTGGAATGGACAGAGAGAGCGAGAGAGTTAAAACTAGGTTTAATATTTTTTTGCATCCATAAATGACACTGTCTGCCTCCAAACAAATGACAGAGAAACAAACCATTATATACACCGGTAATACATTTTGGTCTATGGAAAGCCCTCAAAGTCCCTAACATATTTACGCACACGCACATGCACACGCACACGCACACACACAAATTGATCTTAGAATAGTTCCTCTCTCAAATATCAACCCCCAAAGACGTTTAGTCCAATGTTTTGGACAACTCTGAGTCCAACCCAAGCCTCACAAATGTATTTTAAGGGGTGAGCTTTACAAATGCTTATTGTGCATTCACCCAAACATTCTCCCACGTCTTTTGTCTGAGGGCAGCAGATGCTTTGCTTGGGACACTTTAATTTCTTAAGCCCAGGGGCATCTTAAGTGAGCAGAGAATAGCTCTATCATAAATCACAGTGAATACACAGGGGAGCCCTCCCTCTATTTAACCCTCTCTCTCTCCACATAATTACATTGTTTTATAATAGCAGAGTGTTAATGGCCAGCGTGGTGGGAGACAGAGACACTGAGAGGATGGCTGAAGGCTGCTGGCACAGAGGAGGGAAAAGGAGAGAAGGGGTGGTGGGTAGGGAGGGAGGGTGAGTCATTGGAATAAGTAGGACAGACCCCTTTTTTACCTTTTTTTTTACCTTTTTCTTTTTTGTTTATTGTTAGGGGGTGGATCAGCTTTAATATTGCGGATAGATTGTTGCTTCCATCATGGTAATTGTCTGCATCATTTCCAATCCCCCATATATTTTTGGTGTAAATATATACATATGCATACATACATATACATACATATATACATATATATATATATATATATATATATATATATATATATATATATATATACACATATATATATATATATATATATATATATATATATATATATATATATATATATATATATATATACACCTTCAGTTTATACATGTTATACAAATTTACATACACAATCTATTTTACAATAGTTATATTTTGTTTGTTTTTAGTCCTTCCTCTATTTCTGATGTCCATCCAGTTTGATTTCTATTTGTAACTGTTCTATTTCTAAATTTCTAAACCTATATACATTTTACAGACCCTGTATGTTTTACTATGGTTATCTTGTTGTTATTAGTCCCACCCTTCAGCTCTATTCGACCCCTCCCATCTACCATCCATTTTGGATTTCTATTTGCCATATACTTTTCAACTGTGCTGTGATGCTTCAGAAAAGCACTGAACCTTTCTATTCTCATAGCTTCTACAGATTGTAAATAAAATATAAACATTTTTGCAAAAATAATTATTGTATTATTGATCGATTGACTATGACTTTTCAAATCACACAGTATTGTTATCTGGAGCGTTAGTTCTAGGAAAATGTTGCAATTCTTCAGCCATTCCTGGACCTGTGACCAAAAACGAGCTACATATGGACAGTAGTTGGCCACCAGGTTTGCACACATCTCAGGAGGGATTTTGTCCCACTCCTCTTTGCAGATCTTCTCCAAGTCATTAAGGTTGAGGCTGACGTTTGGCAACTCGAACCTTCAGCTCCCTCCACAGATTGTCTATGGGATTAAGGTCTGGAGACTGGCTAGGCCACTCCAGGACCTTAATGTGCTTCTTCTTGAGCCACTCCTTTGTTGCCTTGGCCGTGTGTTTTGGGTCATTGTCATGCTGGAATACCCATCCACGACCCATTTTCAATGCCCTGGCTGAGGGAAGGAGGTTCTCACCCAAGATTTGACGGTACATGGCCTTGTCCATCGTCCCTTTGATGCGGTGAAATTGTCCTGTCCCCTTAGCAGAAAAACACCCCCAAAGCACAATGTTTCCACCTCCATGTTTGACGGTGGGCATGGTGTTCTTGGGGTCATAGGCAGCATTCCTCCTCTTCCAAACATGGCGAGTTGAGTTGATGCCAAAGAGCTCCATTTTGGTCTCATCTGACCACAACACTTTCACCCAGTTGTCCCCTGAATCATTCAGATGTTCATTGGCAAACTTCAGACGGGCATGTATATGTGCTTTCTTGAGCAGGGGGAGCTTGCGGGCGCTGCAGGATTTCAGTCCTTCACGGCGTTGTGTGTTACCAATTGTTTTCTTGGTGACTATGGTCCCAGCTGCCTTGAAATCATTGGCAAGATCCTCTCATGTAGTTCTGGGCTGATTCCTCACTGTTCTCATGATCATTGCAACTCCACGAGGTGAGATCTTGCATGGAGCACCAGGCCGAGGGAGACTGACAGTTCTTTTGTGTTTCTTCCATTTGCGAATAATCGCACCAACCGTTGTCACCTTCTCATCAAGCTGCTTGGCGATGGTCTTGTAGCCCATTCCAGCCTTGTGTAGGTCTACAATCTTGTCCCTGACATCCTTGGAGAGCTCTTTGGTCTTGGCCATGGTGGAGAGTTTGGAATCTGATTGATTGATTGCTTCTGTGGACAGGGGTCTTTTATACAGGTAACAAACTGAGATTAGGAACACTCCCTTTAAGAGTGTGCTCCTAATCTCAGCTCGTTGCCTGTATAAAAGACACCTGGGAGCCAGAAATCTTTCTGATTGAGAGGGGGTCAAATACTTATTTCCCTCATTAAAATGCTAATCAATTTATAACATTTTTCACATGCGTTTTTCTGGATTTTTTTGTTGTTATTCTATCTCTCATTGTTCAAATAAACCTACCATTAAAATTATAGACTGATCATTTCTTTGTCAGTGGGCAAACGTACAAAATCAGCAGGGGATCAAATACGTTTTTCCCTCACTGTATGTCTGTGTTAGCTGCATGTGTGACATAACTCCACCGGTCCTATTTATGATATAATTTACAAAAATGATACCTTTACTTTTTTTTACTTTAAATATGTTTTTAATTTTTTTTATTTGAGTTTAACTACAATATTTGTTGTATTATTTGTTCTGTCTTTTCAGATGGATTAAACTGAAATTGCAACCAACTTTCAAAGGCTTGTTTAAAAAATAACAATATTTTTGAGATTATGTCATTTTCAAATAACCAAAAGTAAGCAGTTGTAATCTGAATAAAAGGATTTAAGTATAACTTTTGTATGACTGATGCCTTTAGTGAGAGGTCTAATGCTTTAATTTTTTATAATTTCTGCCCTCCAAATTCATATTCGTTATATAAATAGGCCAGTTTAAATTTGTCTGGCTTGCCATTCTAAATAAAATTTAATATTTTTTGTTCATATAATTTAAAAAGCAGGTCACTAGGTGTAGGCAAAACCATAAGCAAATAGGTAAACTGTGATATGACTAAAGAGTTAATCAGGGTGATTTTTCTACAAATAGACAGGTATTTTCCTTTCCATGGTAGCAAGATCTTTTCTATTTTTGCTAACTTTCTATTAAAATGACATTTATTTATGTGCACATCCCTGTCAGACCATTTTATTGGTAAACTACACAGTAATGTAAAAGTTGCATTTTTTTGTGATCCAATACATAATATAGTGCACTTATCATCATTTGGTTCTAATCCAGAGAGGTTAGCAAAAGTATCTAGATCCTCTATGAGGCAGTGGAGGGATTCTAATTGTGGTTATAGAAGAAAACAGAAATCATCAGCGTACAATGACACCTTTGTTTTTGAGCTACGGATTTCTAATCCCTTAATATTATTGTTAGATCTAATTTTAACAGCTAACATTTCGATGGCAATAATAAATAGATATGCCGATAGTGGACAACCTTGTTTAACTCTTCTTACAAGTTTAAACCTTTCTGAGATGTATCTATTATTTACTATTTTACACCTAGGGTTACTATACGTAACTTTAACCCATTTTATAAGAGATTCTACAAAATGTAAATATTCTAGGCATTTATATATAAACTCCAGTTGTACTTTATCAAAAGCCTTTTCAAAATCAGCTATGAAACCAGGGCTGGTTTCCCTGATATTTCATAGTATTCTATTGTTTCCAGTATTTGTCTTATATTATCTCCAATGTATCGACCATGTAAAATACCTGTCTGATTTCTGATGAATAATATCTGACAATACCTTTTTAATTCTATGCGCCAAGCATTTAGCTAAGCATTTAGCTATAACACTGAAGTGTAAGAGGCCTCCAATTTCTTTATGGACTGGATCGTTATATATACCACTTGGATCCTGTTTCAGTAATAATGAAATCAGACCTTCTTGTTGCGTGTCTGATAATCTACCGTTTATATAGGAGTGGTTAAAACATGCTAATAATGGTCCTCTGAGTATTTAAAAGTAGGTTTGGTATACTTTCACTGGTATGCCATCCATCCCTGGAGTTTTCCCGGACTTAAAGGCTTTAATTGCATCAAGAAGTTCCTTCTCTGTAATTTGGCCTTCACATGAGTCTTTCTGTACCGATGTTATTTTTACATTATTAATAGGAAACAAATCCATACAATTAGCTTCGGTTAGTGGAGATGGAGGAGACTGAAACGAAAACATATTCTTAAAGTACTTTACTTCCTCTTTCAAAATATAATTTGGTGAATCATGCGTGACTCCATCATTTGTAACAAGTTTCAATACATTTTTTGAAAAATGATTTGGTGCATTTATCCCCATATTCCAACCAGTTCACTTTATTTTATAACATATTACACTGGATCTTTCTTGAAAAAGTTCCTCCATTTCTTTTTGTTTTACCTCTAACTTATTCTGTGCCTCTATGGTACAGTTATTATTGCTATCTAACTGCACTGTTAGTCCTTCAATTTCCTTTGTTAAAATTGACTCTTTTGATCTAAATTGCTTTTGTTTCATAGCTGACTACTGAATTGCATGGCCTCTAAAGGCACATTTAAAAGTGTCCCATACAATAAGGGGATCTGCTGTACCTATGTTATGTCAGAAAAAGTAAGTTATAAATTCTTCTGTCCTAGTTATAAACAAGTCATCATCCAGTAGGCTTTGATTAAATTTCCAATATCCTCGCCCATGTGGAAAATCTGTAAGAGTAATATATATGCCAATTATGTGATGATCTGAGCGCACTCTGTCCCCTATCAACACTTTTTAAACTTTTGGTGCCAGAAAGAATGACATAAGAAAGTAATCAAGACGACTAGCTTGATTAAGCCTCAGCCATGTATATCTCACTAGGTCAGAGTATTTATGCCTCCATATATCCACTAATTCCAATATATCCATGACATTCATGATTTCCTTAGGTGCCTGAGGGGGATGGTTTCTAGTGTGATTTCCTTTACGGTCCATAGAGGTATTTAAAACCGTATTAAAATCCCCCACCATAATAATAGTGTTATTATTAACAATAGTCTAGTGTTGCTTGTAGAGTTGATAAATTCTTATATATATTTTCAAAGAAGCTTGGATCATCATTATTTGGATCGTATAGGATAATAAGCCATATCTGTTTATGGTCCAATAACATGTTTAATATAATCTATCTCCCTTGATGATCTGTTTGCACAATTTACACATTTAGATCAAAATTCCTGTTAATTAATATCATCACCCCTTTTGAATTTGCACCCCCAGTCCTTTTTCCACAAAACTTCATCTAAAATTGTTGAATGAGTTTCCTGTAAACAATAGATATTATATTCCTTCTCTTTTAGCCAGGTAAATACTGATCGTCTTTTCTTATTATCTGCTAAGCCATTACAATTATAACTGGCTATACTTATTTCACCACTTACCATAATGAGACACAAGTTTCAAATCTATTTATCAAAATATATGTCTGTAAACGTACCATTAAAAACGAACATGATGATTGGGTGTCTATATAGCTGTACCATGATATTTGCATTGCTACTAAGTAAACCTCCAATTGGTCCTCACTATTCCACCCGCTAAAACCCCTCCTCATCCCGAGTTGGGTTGTCATCCCAATGCCCGGCAGACCACCCCCCGACCCCCCGGATCCCATGGCCCCGAAGAGACCGGGACCCATCCTTCGAAAAGAGCACACAGAACCACCCACAGAACAGAAGCAGATCAACCGCCAAATGCATTTCCATCGCCCTCACCTCGATTTGTATTATATATAGCCATTAAACAAATGTATATATATATTTTTAAAATACTGTTTATCTTATTTTCCATAATTAGCAAACAATTATTGTGATTCATGCTATATTGTCCCTAAAATTTTTTACTCCCCTCGCAACAGTGTGGGATACACACACACACTCATATACACTCATACACACTCAACCCCTTTCCCCCACAACAACCATAGACTCAGATTCTCAACAGTTGCACTATCCCAGAGCCCAACTCAAGAAAGGTCTTGATTTACAAATGCATATACAGTTGCAGCTGTATGAGAAGGACTGCAAAACTGAGCAAAGAAATGGGGAGATTTGATTAACCTCTTACGGATCCGATCCCGTGAGCGGGTTCGTTTTCAGAGCAAACAAAGCACGGCAAATTCAAAATAGAAATTCATAATATTTAACATTAATGGATATACAAGTGTTGCATATGGTTGCAAAGCTTAGAGTCTTGTTAATATCACAGTGTTGTCAAATTTCAAAAAGGCTTTACGGCGAAAGCACAACATTTGATTGTTTGAGGATAGCACCTCTCATATTTTCTACATTAGCATAAATTCATATCCAGTGCGGGTCTCACAAAACCCATATAAGAGCTAAAATAAATCGCTTACCTTTTGAAGAACTTCTGCTGAGGGCATCCCAAGTGTCCAAACAAGAGAATCCATGGTTCTTTTGTTAGAAAAAGTAATTTATTATATCCATAAATCTCAGTTTGGTTGGCGCGTTATGTTCAGATAATCCACCAAGCATTTCCAGTCTACTCGCCCGTTGTACAGTGAAGAGAAAGCGTTCAAATTATACCTATCAACTTTGCACAAACAAATCAAACATCATTTATAATTTCTACTTAGGCATCCATTTATCTACATTGGCTATTATATTTCACTAGGATAATAACCTACACGATAGAAAAGGTAAACACAGAGCTGCGCGCTCCCGGGTATCTCGCGCATTAGACAGAAAGGATATCCTGGTATGTCACACAAAATCGTCTTCCTTTCGGCTCTCTTCCACTATAAACGCTTCAAACACTGTCCAGAGACTGTTGACATCTAGTGGAAGCCATAGGTACTGCAACCTGGGTCCTATTTCCCTGAAAATTCAATAAACAGGCATTCAAACTGAGCAAAGGTCAAAAAATATTTTATTTACGGACAGAAATTCCTCAGGTTTTCGCCTGCTATATCAGTTCTGTTATACTTACAGGCAATATTTTAACAGTTTTAGAAACCTCAGAGTAGTTTCTGGGCCTGAGTGGCAGGCATTTTACTTTGGGCATGTCAGACAGGCGAAAATTCGGAAAATGGGACCCTAGCCCTAAGAAGTTAACCATTGTCAGGTCCTAGGTGATGGAGGTCAGATATACCCCCTTCCCCTGAAACACCCACAACATGGTCCCCCGTAGTGACCATATTCCTAAGCATCTCCGTGTAGTCAGACCTTTGATTTTGTGCCACCATGGCCACAATAATATGCCTCCTCTCTGAATGTCCGAGTGTGACCCCCTCCCCATGTGTTACTGCAGCTAGTGTTGCCAGCACTGCCACAGCCGGAATCCCCACCGGCTAGGTACAAGGTTGTCAAGGTTCTCATTAGCAGCTTTGAGAACTTTCTTGTATATTATGCTTTCCCATCCTTACAATAATGGCCTTTGGGGTGGGGCAATTAACAATAGCTCTACACAGATTTGTTTTGTCAGGGAAAATCTTTAAAAAAAAAGCCCTCTCTGGTGCAAGTTAATGGATCAAAAGGAGAGCACAGTCTGTTAACTCCACATCGCTCTCACACAGCTGTCACTCACAGTCAGAGCTACTAATCTCATTCTGAATTAAAACACATCTTTCGATGGTGCCATCACACCCAAGACCCACAGTGCTTGTTGCCTTTGAGATACTGATCATTCCTCAGCTCCGGGAATGTTATTGAAATGTAACTTGTTATGCATTTCTTATTATTACAGTACACATTCCAATCCCACAATGAACGTCACTATAGGACACTTGTAAAGAACAGCTTTCTACAGAAGAGGTGTCCAACATTTCTGACCCTAACTGAGTAGGCTTCATGTTTGCTGCTACTCCACTCGGGTATTATCAATCGGCAGTGGTGGAAAAATGTACCCAACGGTCATACTTAAGAGATGCCTTAATAGAAAATGACTCAAGTAAAAGTCACCCAGTAAAATTCTACTTGAGTAAAAGTCTAAGTATTTGGTTTAAAACATATTTAAGTATCAAAGGTAAAATTATAAATAATTTCAAATTCCTTATATTAAGCAAACCAGGTGGCACCATTTTCTTATATATATATTTTTTACAGAAAGCCACGGGCACACTCCAACATTCAGACATCATTTACAAATGAAGCATGTGTTTAGTGAGTCTACCAGATCAGAGGCAGTAGGGATGACCAGGGATGTTCGGTTGATAAGTGCATGAATTTGACTATTTGACTATTTGTCCTGCTAAGCATTCAAAATGTAATGAGTACTTTTTGGTGTCAAGGAAAATGAATGGAGAAAAATGCACAATATTTTCTTAAGTGAAGTAAAAGTAAAAGTAGTCAAAAAATACAAATAGTAAAGTTCTTAAGTAGTACTTTAAAGTATTTTTACTTAAGTACTTTACACCGCTGTCAATGGGGTCAAAGCTATCCATGGCGAGGAGTAGTGAGATAAGAATTCACTTGAAGAGTAAACACAGATAAGGCCATCCTGAAGTGTGCACCACTGAACATGGCTCCGTCAGGGTCTCCCACTAGCTCTTGTGGAGTGTCTAGGGATCGTGGGCGTGAGGAGTATGGTGCTGTGATGAAGCCATGTGATGGCGAGGAGGAGGTGTGGGATGGGGCGGTTAAAATATCCCTAGACCTCTGGGACCCTCATGGAAGCACACACCACACGGCACATCAGTGTCACATGTCCCCTTGCAGACTGCCACCAACGATTACAGGAGGCTGATGGTGCCTTAAGACACAGCATAAAGGACTAAATAGTGTACTTGCTATAGACCACGTGTGGTGGGACCCTTATCAGGTTGGGGGCAGCAAATGCATGGAGCACAATGAGTGCACCTGACGCGCAATGTGTCTTCAGGTTACAGAATCTGTTAAGAGGCCTGCTGCTCAGTGGCTCAGGGCTAGGCATATGACACTTGACATTTGGACTATAGCTGGTTCCAGGAACAGTAAAGAGAGATTTGCATTAATTGTTTTTAATGGTCCACATATGTTTGTCTGCATTTCCAGCTCCAAGAGCTGCAGACCACTAAAGCCTACTCCTTTTTTACATTTGTCATACGTCTTCTGCAGTCCAAAACCAAATAGCAGAGATTCAGCTACGCTGCTAAAATGGATACCCATGGCAAAAGATGCAAAAGGCAGAAAATCCACTAGGCTGACAAAGATGGCTAGCACATTTTTGTATAAGGGGGGTGGCCAGACCTCTCTCTATATCTGGCCCTTATCTCAGACAAAGAAAATACCCCTTACTTCCCACTAAGTTCTCACAGTTGTCAGACCAACAACATGTAACATATATTTAAGTAATAAGGTCTGAGGGGGTGTGGTATATGGCCAAGGCTGTTCTTATGCACGACTCAACGCGGAGTGCTTGGATTCAGGCCTTAGCCGTGGTATATTGGCCACATACCATTAACCCCCGAGGTGCCTTATTGCTATTATAAACAGGTTACCAACGTAATTAGTGCAGTATAAATAAATGTTTTGTCATACCTGTGGAATATGGTCTGATATATCACGGCTGTCAGCCAATCAGCATTCAAGGCTCGAACCAACCAGTTTCTAATTCCTAATAGAACACTTCAGATGAATAGAGAGTCTTATTTTATCTTTGGGGACTATTACCTCTCAAATCGATATCAGCTGAATGCACTCAGGCCCTAAGAATAACCGCATTACTCACCCCTGTCTGATTGCAACACAAGGGCCCAAGTCACAACGGTCATGTCAGGGACACGTGCTCAGACATACAACAGACAGGCCAATCTCCGGGACCACTTTCTTTATCAGAGATTCTTAAAACAAAATGGTGTCTGCCACCAGAGTGGGTGGTAGCTAATTAAATCAACATCCTGGACGAACTACCCGCTTGAGAAAACAAACAGGATTGGTCCAGACAGAGCCAGGCCAGTATACTGAGTATCTAGAGTTTCGCAAAAGAGGAGCTATGATTTTATACGGTCCTGCAGTATATACTTCCACAATGTGCCACCCATAACAACATGCTTTTATGAACATAAGGCACGCACACACACACACACACAACACACACACACACACACACACACACACACAACTCTGTAACAGTCTCACCTGTCCTGGGTGCCAATGGAGCCGAGCTTGTCGTTCTTGGCGCAGAAGTCCGGGGAGCTCTGCAAGTAAACCAGCTCGTTCTCCCTGACGGGCCTGATGTCGATGTCCTTGGGGACCAGCTGCTTGCGCGTACCCATGGGTCTGTGCACCACCTTGGTGGCTGACAGGTACTTGGTCTTCAGGTCCATGGCGATATCCTTCAGGTCCTGCAGGCCTCTCCAGCAGGTCCGTATGGAGCACGAGCCAGACACACCATGGCACTTACACTTCATCACCAGCGCATCCCTCAGGGCCTGGGGGAGAGATAGAGGACGTGAATGTCAAACACTGTTACTACTGAGGCTGATGCTATGGCATAAAATACGTCAAATATTCTACAAAGGGATTATAAATTACAAGAGCTATAAATGTACATGCTCATATGTAGGGCTGCTACGGTGACCGTATTACCACCACACCGCCGGTAAGGAGTCATGACGGCAGTCAAATTCCACCTGACCGCTTAGTCAGGGAAATTAGGCTTTTCCAAGCTCTGATGCTGCTAATGTTCATTAGTAGCCTACCAAACTTGCTAACTGCCTGGTACTCCGCACTCTATTGTCCCTCTAATCACTCTGACATCAATGCAAATGTAATAAAAAAATCTAATCAAGCAGGTAGACGGCAGGTAGCCTAGTGGTTAGAGCATTGGACTTGTAACCGGGACTTGTAACTTGAGCTGACAAGGTAATAATCTGTCGTTCTGCCCCTGAACAAGGCAGTTAACCCTCTGTTCCCCGGGCGCCAAAGACGTGGATGTCGATTAAGGCCACCGCACCGCTCTGATTCAGAGGGGTTGGGTTAAATGCAGAAGACACATTTCAGTTGAAGGCATTCAGTTGTACAACTGACTAGGTACCCCCCTTTCCCTTCATAAGAGCCCATTAGCTCATGTTGAGCAACATTTCTATTAAAAAGAGGAGGATCCTATCAACTTAGGCATACTATATTTATTTCTCAACTTTCCTAATATTAAGCACATTGCCTCTCTTTACAACAAGAGTATAGCCTACCTGGCTGGCATGAAAATGAACCACGTGAAAAGCATCCTCCATTCTCTATTTAAGTGCATAGATGACATGTATTTTTTTCTGCAGCCCCTGTTTAGAGACAGGTGCATGATAATGGTCCATTCTAAATCAAAACTAATTTCACACATATATTATTTAGACAAGATTAAATCAAGAATAGTGTGATGGGTGACAATATTAGCCTATCACTTGTGAATGATGCCCAGCTTAAGGCAAACAACGCATACATTTTTTTGCGACTACATGTAGCCTAGCCCATAGGCCTATATGTTTTGACAAGGTTAGTATCACAACTAAAGTGGCCAAATAACTTCTTAAAATGAAGCACATTAATCCGCTTTACAACGGGTGTAGAGCCTAAATGGCATACTTACGCAGCTGGTGAGTTTCAAGTTTGGGGAAGATAACTTTCACCATAACAATGCACCTTTATAATAAAATAAATACATACATTATCACATTTGTGGTCACTTTTGAGAATGGTATTTTCCTGGTAATGGAACATTTGCGCTTATAGCCTACTGCCGTGTGCGCATTGCTGAGTTTATAATGTTAAGAAAAGCCTAATAGTTTATCAAAATTTTAAGCTAAACATTCTCATCTGTTGGGTCAGGCTCATTGCTTAAAACTGTTTTTTTTATGCTAGTGGTTGTATTAATTTGGGATCTATTGCATCCCACAACTGTCCCAGAGTATATTTGGAATATTTATTTATCACACAGAATAGGTCAACTGTTGTACTATGGGGGATAGTAAATTGACATAGGCTAGTGCTTTTGCTATTCGGTAGGCCTACTCATCCTGTTGGCTGACGAAAAATATATGTGGACAGTTCTTCCAATATCTTCAATATGCACCTGGGAATTGTATAAGGACGCATGCAGTTGCATCCCGGATGTGTCTGTCTTCATTTGTAGCCTGTGAGAAAGCCACGGCCACGTGACGGAGAGCCATATGAGTGAGAGGTGGGAGAAGGGAATTATAATTATTATATTCAGCCCAAGGGCACAACGGTCAGTGGCCGCAAAAGGCATGGATTTTGTTTAGGGTGCATTACGACCACACAAAGGGGATGCAGCCGGGGAAATTTGAGGCATTATCAAGTGCTTGTCAAATTGTGAATGAGAGACTGATAAAGTGTGTACAGCCTGCGCAAAAACAAAGCAGAGCTCATGCCTTTCATGCAATTTTTTTTTTAATCATCATTAGAGCCACATCATGCAGCCTTAGAATGTATTAAAAATCAAAACATATAGCCCAACGTTTGTATCACAACTAAAGTTACATAAATAACTCTAAATTAAGCATATAGGAGTACCTGTTTCTTTGTTAACCGCTCAACACAGAATAGCCACATGTGCACTCCCTCAAATCGTTTGGAGAAAAGATCCTTTCGATTTTATTCAGCTATGTTCAATTGTATTCTTCATACTATAAAATAAAATAATGCCACGGAATTCTAAGCAAATCTTGTCTGCTAAATAAACTAGTGTAGCCCACAGCCATATGTCATATCCAGATCAGGGCCTAACATCAGGACAACTCAGAGTATGCTACTCTGTTCTTCTGAAATAGAGTGCATTTTTTCATATAATGTTTCTTTAGACATGTCTAAAAACAATTGATTTATTGTGATGGTGTAGGCTATATTACATGGATTTATTAGACTTTTTAAATGTATAAGTTCTTGTAGGCTATGCGTGGAAGCCAGGAGATGCTAAATGTGTTTATGATAATTAACGGTGAATTAGTGTGAGATGGCAGTTATTTTCTTTACAATCACCTGTTGACAAAATGGCATGACCGCCAGACCCCTACTCATATGTCCACCCGTATATTCATAGCTCCCTCTTTCAATCCAGACTGCCGTTACTACTACTATTATTACCACTACCAACACTATCACTTCCACTACCACCACTACCACTAAAACCACTACCACAACTCCCACCACCACTACCACTACTACTACTACCACTACCACCACTACCACTACTGCCACTACCACTGCCACTACTGCCACTACCACTACTACTACCACTAATACCACTACTACTACTACTACCACTACTACTATTACCACTACCACCACTGCCACTACCAGTACCACTAATACCACTACTGCCACTACTACCACTAATACCACTACTTCCACTACCACTACTACTTCTACCACTACTACCACTATCCACCACTGCCACTCTCACCACTGCCACCACTACTACCACTACTACCACCACTGCCACTACAACCACTACCACTACCACCACTGCCACTACTACTACCACTACTACTACTACTACCACTACCACTACAACTACTACTACCCCTACTACCACTACCACTACTACCAACACTACCACTACCAACACTACCACCACTACCACTACCCCTAATACCACTACCCGTACTACCACTACAACTACCGCTACAACTACTGCCACCACTACTACTACCACTACCACAACTACAACTACCACTACTACTACCACTACTACTACCACTACTACTACCACCATTACTACCACTACTACCACTACTACTACCATTAGTACTACCACTACTACTACCACCACTACTACTACCATTAGTACTACCACTACTACTACCACCAATACTACCACTACTACCCCTATTACCACCACCACTACCACTACTACTACTACTACTACCACCACTACCACTACTACCACTACTACTACTACCACTACCCCCAGCACTACTACCACTACTACTACCACTACTACCACTACTACCACTACTACCACTACCACTAGTACTATATCTGATTATCATAAACAGTGAGTATATCCGTGATCTGCGTGTGTAACTACCTGTCTCCCAACTTCACTGTTGTGCAGGTGCATCAGCTTGTTGGCGTGGGAGCCTGCCTTCTTCATCTTCATGGGGGCGTCAGAGAACTTGGAGCCCATGACCAGGCCGTAGTGCAGGTTGTCTGCACAGCCGCCCCAGCGGTAGCCTGGCTCAGGGATCTCTCCGGGGATGGGGCCGCACGAACACAGCCGCAGGTCCCCTGATGTGCACGCCCGTGCGATAGTGTGGCTGATGGCTGCCGCGGACAGGGCGTACACAAATGCTGACTCCCTTGTGCCTGTTGAGAACAACAAGACAAATCCTTGTAAGTGAGGGAACTGACTTCTGTAGATTAACTGTTTTTGTTTTTCATTCATGTAACCTTCATTTACCCCTAACCTGTACCCTTAGTGAGGGTAACATTAAAAAAGTCACTAGACATATACAGTTGAAGTCGGAAGTTTACATACATTTAGGTTGGAGTCATTAAAACCTGTTTTTCAACCACTCTTTTTCAACCACTCCACAAGTCAGTTAGGACATCTACTTTGTGCATGACACAAGTAATTTTTACAACAATTGTTTACTAACAGACTTTTTCACTTATAATTCACTGTATCACAATTCCAGTGGGTCAGAAGTTACATACACTAAGTTGACTGTGCCTGTAAACAGTTTGGAAAATTCCAGAAAATGATATCAAGGCTTTAGAAGCTTCTGATAGACTAATTGACATAATTTGAGTCAATTGGAGGTTTACCTGTGGATGTATTTCAAGGCCTACCTTCAACCTCAGTGCCTCTGTTTGACATCATGATAAAATCAAAAGAAATCAGCCAAGACCTCCACAAGTCTGGTTCATCCTTGGGAGCAATTTCCAAACGCCTGAAGGTACCATGTTCATCTGTACAAACAATAGTACGCAAGTATAAACACCATGGGACCACGCAGCCGTCATAACGCTCAGGAAGGAGACGTGTTCTATCTCCTAGAGATGAATGTACTTTGGTGCGGAAAGTGCAAATCAATTCCAGAACAACAGCAAAGGACCTTGTGAAGATGCTGGAGGAAACAGGTACAAAAGTATTTATATTCACAGTTAAACGAGTCCTATATCGACATAACCTGAAAGGCCTCTCAGCAAGGAAGAAGCCACTGCTCCAAAACCACCATAAAAAAAGCCAGACAAAGGTTTGCAACTGCACATGGGGACAAAGATCGTACTTTTTGGAGAAATGTCCTCTGATCTGATGAAACAAAAATAGAACTGTTTGGCCATAATGACCATCATTATGTTTGGAGGAAAAAGGGGGAGGCTTGCAAGCCGAAGAACACCATCCCAACAGTGAACCACGGGAGTGGCAGCATCATGTTGTGGGGGTGCTTTGCTGCAGGAGGGACTCTTGCACTTCACAAAATAGATGGCATCATGAGGAGGGGAAATTATGTGGATATATTGAAGCAACATCTCAAGACATCAGTCAGGAAGTTAAAGCTTGGTTGCAAATGGGTCTTCCAAATGGACAAGGACCCCAAGCATACTTCCAAAGTTGTGGCAAAATGGCTTAAGGACAACAAAGTCAAGGTATTGGAGTGGCCATCACAAAGCCCTGACCTCAATCCTATAGAAAATGTGTGGGCAGAACTGAAAAGGTGTGTGCGAGCAAGGAGGCCTACCAACCTGACTCAGTTACACCAGCTCTGTCAGGAGGAATGGGCCAAAATTCACCCAACTTATTGTGGGAAGCTTGTGGAAGGCTACCCGAAATGTTTGACCCAAGTTTAACAATTTAAAGGCAATGCTACCAAATACTAATTGAGTGTATGTAAACTTCTGACCCACTGGGAATGTGATAAAATAAATAAAAGCTGAAATAAATTCTGACATTTCACATTCTTAAAATAAAGTGGTGATCCTAACTGACCTAAGACAGGGAATTTTTACATGGATTAAATGTCAGGAATTGTGGAAAACTGAGTTTAATTGTATTTGGCTAAGGTGTATGTAAACTTCCGACTTCAACTGTATGGTTATACAGCCAGAGTGAATAATATGGATATTATAAAGTGAGTGCACAAAACATTAGGAACAACTGCTCTTTCCATGACAGACTGACCAGGTGAATCCAGGTGAAAGCTATGATCCCTTATTAATATCACTTGTTAAATCCAATTCAATCAATGTAGATGAAAGGGAAGAGACAGGTTAAAGAATGATTTTTAAGCTTTCAGGCAATCAATTGAGATATAGATTGTATTTATGTGTCATTCAGAGTGCCTTTGAACAGAGTACCGGTTTGAGTGTGTCAGGAACTGAAATGCTGCTGGGTTTTTCAAATCAACAGTTTCCTGTGTGTATCAAGAATGGTCCACCACCCAGAGCACATCCAGCCAACTTGACACAACTGTGAGAAGCATTGGAGTCAACATGGGCCAGCATTCTTGTGGAACACTTTTGACGCCTTGTAGAGTCCATCCCCCTGATGAACTGAGGGTGTTCTGAGGCCAAAAGGGGGTGCAACTTAATATTAGGAAGGTGTTCCTAATGTTTTGTACACTCCGTGTATAGGTAATGAAGTGTGTACACACAAAGGACATATATGTCAATGCTGAATGATGGAGGTAGGAGACAGGAAGAAAGAACCATTCAAGCCATCAAAGGCATCCCTGTATGAGGAAGAGCATTAGTCTAGAGTCTGCCAGGGGCTTCTTAAGACTGGTCTAACAGTCGACAGATGGAGCCTGTCTTCTCCTGAGGCGCATCATCGTGGAGCTATCTCACTAAACCTTTGATTAGAAGCCAGCTCTTTGTTGTGGGGTTTTTACATCTTCACCCAAACTCAGTAAAACTGGAACTGGCATTGGCTCTGTCTGGCTCAGCAAAGATCATTGTGGCAATGGAAATGAATCCATCAAAGTAAGTCCAGAACACGGAAAGACTGCAAGGAGTGTGCATTTAATGAAACGAGGATCGATAGAAAAAATGTATTCATAAGAAGTATGTTCCGCAGAGATTGCTGGCAATATTTCACTTCATGCTTTACTATAGAAAAACAGATGCATGTAGGTAATGTATGCAGTAAAAAGGATTTAAAACTGTGAAGGATGAGATGCCACAAAAAAGATATCTAGATCCATTCTAATAGTCACTGTCCAACTCAATACTATCTCTTACATAGTGGAATCTATTGTGCAACAGAAAAGGCACTACTTTTTTTTTTTATTTAACCTTTATTTAACCAGTTAAGACCCATTGAGGTTAAAAACCTATTTTGTGAGGGCGACCTGGCAAGAAGGAAAAACAGGGAAATAGCAGTGTACACAAAATATTACAACAAAAAAATACAAAATACAAGATACACACAAAAGACAAAGTGTCACAAGTTACAGATACATTAGAAGATTATCTGTAACTAAGCTATGAAGACAACCACATCAAGTACTTGGAATTTAAAGAGAATAACTTTGTAGCACAGATATTATGGAGGTGAGTTACTAGGGTGAGTGGATGATTTTCTTTATTTCAAAGGGACACAAAGAAGAACGGTAGCCTTTGCTTGTCACAGTGAGCTCTGCCCTCAGAGCACAAAAGACCACCAAGGACGATAATTAAAGCTTTAAACTCTCTCTTGTAAATAATCTCCTGCGACACTTAGATTAGATTTTTGAATCCCACCAAGGACAGAGTTTCTACTGTGCTAATCATTTGGTCAGATATGATCACTCAGTTCGTTTGAAAAAAACCTATAGTTTGCACACCGAACACAATGGATCTCACACCACCATTTCAGTCAATAAATCTTCACATAGTTTACTCCAGTGTGCTGGAGTTGATTTCCTTATTTTACACCTAGTTCTAACCACCATAAATAGTAGATTGTGACCAGTAGGCCTACCTCTGTCAAGGTCCGGTCGATACCTCGAGGCGTCACTGGGGATATCAATAGAGGAACAGTTCCAGCGCATATCAGCGAAGGTCTTCTGGCAGGTCTTCTTGACCTCGCGAGCTGCAGCGATGATGGTCTGCATGAGCTCCAGGTTGCTCCGACACAGCTGGGCTTGTGACGACACCAGGCCCGGCAGCAGCTTGCAGTGGTGGGTCTGGTTGATGTGTAAGGACACAGGTGTGTGTGATAGGGCCCTGGAACAGAAACAGACATGCAAAAGCCAATACAAAGTCATTTTCTTACTTATGCCATTTACTGAGCCACATGTTTTCAACCATTCAAACACATAATCAGAGCTGTTTGGAATGGGGAACATTTTTGGCATTTGAACCAATTGATTTAGGAGATACAATGGAAATGCCAATGGAAATCTCTCAAGAAGTCACAAACAGGTAAAACATAACAGACCACGGCTTGGCATCAGGTTATTCTCCTGATTCAGTTCACTAGAGAAGGTTCCAGAACATGCCAAATAATTTATTCATCATAGGCAAAAAGGCAGATCTGACAGCGCTACATCTATTCATCTATCATAATTTACATTCTTCATTGGTTTAAAGGATTTCATACTTTGTTTCCACTTAGACTGAATAGAAGATTAGTTAATAGAAAAACCACCAGAGAACCTGGTCAGTCAGTCAGTTCCCGATCTCTGTTTTCTATGTCTTGCTGGAGCACTGCGAGGGAGAGAGAGTTCCGTGAGAACCAGCCAACGCCTCCTGTACCTTGGCCTGTTTGGGATTAGGAGGAAGGGGGCGGCCACTCCATGCCCAATGATAAGCTGTGACACCCCTGTTCTCCTGGTAACCCAGCGCTCACAAGTGTTTATGACCCCATCTGGTTCACATCCAGGCTCTGTAGCAATATCAAGGCTGGGAGAGACCCTTTCTACGATAGGATTTAGTACAATGTCATGCAATCCCCAATCACTCTCTCTCTCTGAGGAACATTTGCTGCTCAACGGTTATAGCCTAGAAAAATATTAACAACTCACTCATATAGTTTTCAGATGCTACAGATGCTAAATAACCATTCCAAATCATGTGCAGGCTTAAAGTGTCCATTAATCTATGAACAGAATACAAATATGTACCAAAATCACTAAAGAAGAGTGTGCAAAGCTGTCATCAAGGCAAAGGGTTTGAAGAATCTCAAATATGAAATATATTTTGATTTGTTTTAACACTTTTTTGGTTATTACATGATTCCATATGTGTTATTTCATAGTTTTGATGTCTTCACTATTATTCTACAATGTAGAAAATAGTAAAAAATTAAGAAAAACCCTGGAATGAGTAGGTGTGCCCAAACTTTTGACTGGTACAGTATATATATATATATATATATATATATATATATATATATATATAAAAGTATGTCGACACCCCTTCAAATTAGTGGATTCAGCTATTTCAGCCACACCCGTTGCTGACAGGTATATAAAATCGAGCACACAGCCATGCAATCTTCATAGACAAACACTGGCATTAGAATGGCCTTACTGAAGAGTTCAGTGACTTTAAACGTGGCACTGTCATAGGATGCAACCTTTCCCCGGTCAACTGTAAGTGCTGTTATTGTGAAGTGGAAACGTCTAGGAGCAACAATTGCTCAGCCGTAAAGTGGTAGGCCACACAAGCTCACAGAACGGGACCGGCGAGTGCTTTGTGGCAACAGTTTTGGGAAGGCCCTTTCCTGTTTCAGCATAACATTCTGACTAGACCGGGCGCGCACGTGGTTCCTCGTGCATGTTAATTTTGTCCACCCACACCAGACGCAATCAGGACACGCAGGTTGAAATATCTAAACAAACTCTGAACCAACTATATTAATTTGGGGAAAGGTCGAAAAGCATTAAACATTTATGGAAATTACCACCACCAACTGGACTGGACTGTGGACCTCAGTTTATCTTTCAATCACCTACATGGGTATATGCTCCTAAAAACCAATGAGGACATGGGAGAGGCGGGACTTGCAGCGTGTCAAGCGTCACAAATAGAACTTAGTTCTATTTTAGCGCCTGGCTATGCAGACCAACTTCATATTAATGCACATGAATTTAGAATGAGATGTTCAACGAGCAGGTGTCCACATACTTTTGGTCATGTAGTGTGTAAATACATATCATTATTTTCATTTTTGGAAATTGATCTGCCAGTTGCCCATCCCTGCTGTAGAACATTATTTTTCCAATCTCTAATTCCAGTTCAAATCTTATTAACATTCATCAGGGAACAAATTGAGAACCTCATTCAATCTCAGAACTCTAACTAAAACACACAACCTGCCTTTCTTTTTACCCACATAGACAATATGGCAAAAAAAAATCATCTTCAGATGGACAATAAAGTTCTATTATATTCTGTTATTTTCTATAACAGATTAAGAATCAATAAAGTAAAAAAATAAGAAGGATTTGGAGAGCCCCATCTTCTGTACAACACAGTCCACAACAAAGGTAAAATACAGACACAAAAATAAGAAAAGAAAAGGTTCTTACAGCCATTTGATGCCGGAGCAGATCTGGGACAACAGAAGAATGGTAAGCAGACAGAGTGGGAGGGTGTTAGACATTTTCTTCATGATGATAATGTTCCAACTTAGAGATGAAGGTAATGCAGGTGAATGTTGGCTTTTAGGCTCTTCTAGATGCAATCACAAGTCAACTGTCATGGCACCGTCTCACCCTCCATCCCCTGTTTGGTGGAATAGAAAAATGCACCATTAAAATGCACCTCCAGTGAGAATCTCACATTTAAAAGTTAATATTCTGTTAACTCATACCCAAATAAATGTTGTTGACTCATACTATACTCATATATGTGGCCAAAGCATAAATTGGAGAAGAAGAAAAAACAATTCAAACTTGTATCTCGAACAGACATACAAGATTGTTCTATTTCCTCATAGAGAATTATGCCATCCTCCTGAGGAGGATGAGATGGCCAATCAGCGGTCTATTTACGTGAATATTTTGAATGACCGGTATATGCCCACACCATTCCCACACAGAAAAGCTTCATTTTAACATAATTAATTACAAAAAAATTGGAAGGAAAACTGTTTTACTCATATTGTCATTAATTATAGGTCATATTCATACAAATCTGGAAACACTGGACAATTACTTTAAAGCAACATTCCACAACAAATACTCAAAACGAAATGTCAAAAGTTAATCTATACTATATTGGTTTTATTTATTGTCACGTTTTTTAAATATAGTGGAAAAGTAATAGAGAAATCTAAAACTCTATTTCAATAAATGTATTAATTATGGAAGTCTCTTTCCCACTGCAACAACACCAAGACACATATTGAGCATAGCAAAGTTTATAGCAGCACATAAAGTTTGCTGAGTTTGCTCATAAATTTCAATGATCCTTTTGGGAAACGCTGATCATGTAAGTTACATAAACTCTCGCGAAAGTTGACAGAATCTCAAACATTTATAAAAGGTTACCTTCACACAACTGCTACCCTCCCACAAATGCCAGACTATGACCAATTCTGCACTAAATATACTGTACATATATGTTTTGTTTTGTTTGTTTGTTTTTACAAATTAGCAATTAAAATGTAACTTAGGCTAGGTAGGATATAACCACAAACTGAATTGTAATTTCTGCTTAACTTTGGAGAAATCTCAGAAGGAATTTTAGATAGTAGGATGATCAGTGGAAAACTACAACAAACCAGCACAGTAGACCTATAGCCTCTAGCAGACACGGTTGTAGGCCTACATGGCATTACATGGCATTTCTCAGAGCTTTACATCTATGCATAAAACAAAACACTCTGACTGAGTGTATTGATATTTACACTGGGAAGAGTAGCTGCTTAATAATTCGTATAACCACAAACAATAAGACATATATCAATATTATCACCAGGGCCAAATATTCACAAGCATCTTTAACCATGTGTGTAATGATGATCCATCCTAGTTTTTAGACCCGTTTCGAGTTGTCATCTAAATTGGGTTAGGACTATATGCTGTACAGGAGCGTAACAAGACTCTTAGGAAATGTAAACTAAAACGCATGTGGTAGCCTATACGCGCTAGCAATCAACCATCAATTTAGACTAGAGAAGAAAATCCGATTCTAAATTGTATTTTTTTTTTACATTGACATTAACATTTCACTACCGACCCCTACAGTTGTGGTAGCTAGTTAGTATTCTAGCTAATTAATCCCGAGCTCCCATTAAATGTTTACATAAGGTCCATTGGTTTATGCGAGGGAAACTTCTCTATACATGCAGATGTTAAATTGGGATTTGTGTGGGGTGGAAGTGTCAATTAAATTATTTGTTTTTCCATGATCATCTTCAACAAATATCAATTAAATTCCCTCTATTAGCCATGTCAGCCACTCAACCTAAAGCGGTGGAACTTTTTCCACATCGTTCTCTATCAATTTCCCACATGAATGCATGTTTGAAGCTGTCTTCTTGTTTCTAAGCCTTCTATTTCTATTCAGTCCCTGTCGGAACGGAGGAAAATTCAAAAAGGCACTTGCACATCTGAGTTATCTTTGTTGCAGGTGTATGTTAACAATTGAATAACATGAAAGGAAAGAGAAACCCGCACACTGCTCTCACTGTTCTTTATTATGCTCTACTTATCGGCCTCAAGGCCTTCGTCAGAGCTTTGTCGTTTGAGCTTTTTTTTGCGAGGCAAATAAAATGAAGTTAAAGTTAAAATGCAAATACTTTGAGTCACGTTCAACTTCATGAAGTGGCCTGTCGAGTTGTTATTCCAACAATATATTGGATACAATCTATCCAAACTACAAGAGTAGAACTTCATAAAATATAACCTTTAAATAGCCTAACTCGTGTTAAAACAAGCTTTAAAACAACAACAAAAAGAAGCATGTTATCGATAACTTTAGACTATGATAGTCATGTCATGAAAAACTATGTCATTGCTCCTCACCTTTAATGATGATTAAGTATCAACTCCGTGTAGCCTAATATCCTTTTGAATTCAATATCTTCCACAAACACGTATAAATCCACAATTTCGTAAGTCGAATGAATCCCAAAAAGAGGAAAGCATCGTTTACTCCCCAGCAGCAGCGGCTCTCTTCTCTCGCAGGTTCTTCAGGGTGGTGTGTCTCGAGCTGCTGAATGTGTCTGACTCTTGGCAGTAGGGCAGCCTCAGCTCATAAGTACTCCTGCACGGCTTTGATCTCACTGGTGATGTCAGGCACACTTAGCATAACAAAGCGCGTTGGATTTGGAATTCCAAGGAAAGGGGTAAGATACTCATTGTCCAATCTTGTTCTACACATGATAGACAATTGTGTTATAGGTGATTTTTGTTATGTATATATTTTTTTGCAGTATTATTTTCGAGGTTGCCCACAACAATAGCCTAACGCTCACAACAATGATGATAATATATAATATAAATCACGAATAATAACATGTAGGCTATTTTTATTATGGTTATTATAATTATGATTATTATGGTTATTGTTATGTGTTTTATTATTATCATTATTGTTGTTGTTATTGTTATTATTATCATTATTGTTATTAATTAATTAGCCTATTATTATTATTATTATTATATTATACCATCATTACCTTCATTGGGCCTATTGTTTTCTTATCAGCATCATCTATCTAATTAAAAACAGTTTTAATTTATTATTTAACTTCTGTATGCTGAGTTTTCTCAAATATATTCGACAATAATAAACAAAAACATATTGAAAATATGTAACGCACATATGATTCCACCATGGTCACCTCGTATTTTTTTTTACAAGCAAGACAGGTAACTATTGCTTTATAGTTTCTCTTCATAGCTTCATGTTCCCATGCATCGCCATGCACATTTACCTAGCTCTCTCTGCTCACTTCGCCACCTGCAGAGAATTCCGTAACTCTCAGTGCTCTCCCCGCAGTAAAACAACCACATACCCACGATCCTTAATAACCATGCATTTAGAATGTTTCCACTGTTAACACTGTTCCAATGTGTTGTCTGACAGAGCGGGAACTCCCGCCGGTAATTAGTGCGGGTGTTTGCTTTAATGGGGAAAAAAACTTTATGAGAGAAAGGAGAGGATGACAATGTATGGGCTACCTATAGGCTACAATTAAAGTTCAGAAAGCTTGGTCCTATTGACTCAGATTAAAAAGAGGGATGGCATTTTATTTAACTGGCTTAACCAGCCCATAATTAAATTAATTCATTTATAATTGAACTGTTATATTAAACGTTATTATTCTTCCAATTACTCAAACGTATTTAAAAAAAAAATGTGGACAGCAGTTATGTTATGGGACACTTTGCCAAATAGTGTATAGGCCTTAAACAATGTTGAAAACCTGATACAGTCTCTGTAAAAACAAGACAAGCTGGAAAAGTATTTTTAGGATATATATTAATTAAAGCAAGACTACAGTTATTCAGATTTTACAATGCTGGGCTTCCTGTTTCACTGGGGTATAAAAATGAGGTGACATGCATGAAAAATCCCTGTGTCACTCATCACCATTGGAAAAGGCAAAGTTCTCAAAAACGAAAGAGACAAATGGTTATTGACCTTAAATTAGGCAATGGGTACAACAAATAGCTCAACAATGAAATATGCCACTTACCACTATTAGGGCAAACTTTAAGAAGTTTAAACCATTGGAACAGTGTTACACTTGCCTGGTAGGTCTATCTTGTCCCCACACACTGTGAGGAAGATGGTTCAGGAGGAAAATACAAATCCAGAAATTACACAACTTGGTCGCATATTCGGGTCACCATGTCTCAAAATCTACAGTTAGACGCTATATTCATGCCAATAGGCTCTTCGGAAGAGTTGCCTGAAAAAATCCTTTATGCAACCAACAAATGTAAATGCCCAGAGTTTGCCTAACGGCATTGTCACTTGGATTGAAAATGGTGCTAGGGTCAGATGACAAGAAAATAGAGCTCTTTAGCTATGCACACCAGTGGTGAGTTTTTTTACTAAAGAAGGATGCATGTGCAGAAAAGTACCTCATACCTACTGTAAAATATGGATGTTATGGGGCTGTTTTGCTTCCAAATGTCCTGGGGCCCTTGTAAAGTTCAATAGCATCATGAACTCTACCAAGTATCAGAACATTTTACAGTCCCTCCAGCATTTCACAGTGTTTTTTGTGATATTTGCAGGCAAAAATGCTTGATTTTGCTGTGGTAATTGTGCAATTTTTTATGGCAATATGCAATGATTTTGTCAAATTTTACATGAAAATGCGCTGACAAGGGGAAAAAGTTTGACGTGTGGCTTGATTGAACCCTATGATGCTGTAAATGTGTGATGATTGGTTGAAATTGAAAGCCCTTTATTAGTACTTTAGTGAGTTAGTTTGGTTAGTTTTATGCGGTAATAGTGCGATGATTGCTCAGATTTGCAAGCCCTCACATAATACGCAGGGAATTGTTGATTTTGCTAAACAAAATGATCGCATAATCACAAAATCTTGGAGGGACTGATTTTAGCCTTATACTTGTTTGCCTCTGCCAGGAAGCTGACATTTGGCCAAGACAATAACTCCAAGCACACATCAAAATCCACAAAGAAATGTAAACTAAAACGCAAGTCTCTGGACTTGAACCTCATTGAAAACCTGTGGTTTGAATTGAAGAGGGCAATCCATAAGCACAGACTGAAGGATATCAAAGACCTGGAAAGATTCTGTATCTCATAAAACATTTTAGAAAAATACTCAGTGCCTTTATCCTCACAAGGGGAGGGTGCCGGAGCATTGAAAACAGGGGTGCCAATAATTTTGACACCTATCTTTTTGAGATTTTCTTTTATTACTTGTTAAACAAAATCTCTCTCTCTGAGAAATTGTATTAGTATAAAATATTACATTTATTTAGCATACAATATAGTTTATTATCTTTATGAAGGGTGCCAATAATTTTGGACCTGACTGTATATTTAGGATTTTCAGTGTAGAGAAAGTTCTATTGTCAAGAGAAACCATTAACGTTATCACAGCTCTGTCTTTTATGGTCGGATATCATGAAACTAGCTTGAAAGGCAACTATATGAAAGCAAATAAATGTATTGTTTCACAGAGACCCACACACACACGCATGCATGCACACAATCACTCAGACACACACACACACAGCGGATGTTACACAAAACTGTCTGTTCTACAACCAGTAAGATCCTGTGTAGAGTGGGCTGGGCTCCAGATTGGCCTGCATGCATGTTTTAAACCATTGACTTTGCTACCCGCCCGCACCCAACATGCTAGCAGATCCTCTACTGGCTGCTCCAGAAGGAAGGGAGGATTAACCCCCGGTGTCTTTACCACCGGTTTCATCAAGTGGGGTAGACACATTTACGAACCAGAACATGCTCACTTCCCCTCTGTACAGGAAGATTCTGTGGCCCAAATCTGTTTGGCAAACAGTACAATCCAAGGTTGTTCTTTGACAGTCACATGCATCTAGCCAACGGTTGGAGTTAAAGGCTCAATGCAGCTGTTCATATCTCAATATTAAATCATTTCTGGGTAAAAATTAAGTATCTTTGTGCAATTTTTAAAAAGTTAAAATGGTCAAAAAAGAAACAAACATAGCTTCTTAGCAAAGAGCAATTCTTCAAGCCAGAATTTTGCTAGGATTGTCTGGGACTGGTCTGAGTGAGGGAGATAATTGGATAAGCCTAATGGGAGGGATATGTAACCTGAATAATAGCTGTTATTGAAAGAGAGGCTTGAAACCCTCATTTCTATTGATCTATTAACTTACGGTCTATATATATACTGAACAAAAATATAAACTCAACATGTAAAAAGTGTTAGTCACATGTTTCATGAGCTGAAATAAAATATCCCAGAAATGTTCAATACGCACAGAAAGCTTACTTCTCTCAAATTTTGTCCACACATTTGTTTACATCCCTGTTAGTGAGCATTTCTCCTTTGCCAAGATAATCCATCCACCTGACAGGTGTGACATATCAAGAAGCTGATTAAACAGCATGATCATCAGAATGCTAGGGACAATAAAAGGCCACTCTAAAATGTGCAGTTTTGTCACACAACACAATGCCAAAGATGTCTCAAGTTTTGAGGGAGCATGCAATTGACATGCTGTCTGAAGGAATGTCCACCAGAGTTGTTGCCAGAGAACTGAATGTTAATTTCTCTACCATAAGCCTCCTCCAACGTCGTTTTAGAGAATTTGGCAGTACGTCCAATTGGCCTCACAACCACAGACCACATGTAACCACATCAGCACAGGACCTACACATCCGGCTTCTTCACCTGCGGGATGGTCTGAGACCAGCCACCCGGATAGCTGATGAAGTTGAGAAGTATTTATGTCTGTAATAAAGCCATTTTGTGGGGAAAAACTCATTCTGATTGACTCGGTCTCACTCCCCAGTGGGTGGGCCTGGCTCCCAAGTGGGTGGGCCTATTCCCTCCCAAACCCACCCATGGCTGTGCCCTTGACCAGTCATGTGAAATCCATTGATTAGACTGATTTCCTTATATGAACTGTAACACATTTTTTACATTTACAGCATCATATGGTTAAAAAATAGTGACGACATCAAAACTATGAAATAACACATATGGAATCATGTAGTAACCAAAAAAGTGTTAAACAGATTTTAGATTCTTCAAAGTAACCACCCTTTTCCTTAATGACTGCTTTGCACACTGTCTAATGTATATATACTTACACTACCTGTTGATGTCGCCAGACAGGCCAAAACTCCATCCCACCAAAACAGGCAAAAACTTCAGGTGGTCTTTTCAAACAGCTTTTACACTAAAATGGCATTATCATCATTTTCACAATTTCACAGTATTATTCCAACCTCCTCGTGTGGAAATATATATAAAACACAGGGAAATCATGTTTTTGACTCCAATGGGCCTACGCATGTATCCTATTTGTAGTGTGACTGCACAATGCCATGTTTCTGGTTCTGGGAGAGTGGGCGAAATGTGTTTTATTGCAGTCAACTGTGAATGGGCATGGGTTGTACTGTGTGTGGGGAAGGAGGGGGCTTCAGCAGAGCATACTGTCGCTGGAGCACTATAGCAGCGTCTCAGGGTTAACCGTTTTACACAGAGGCTCTCCATTCCTGTGTAAGCCAGTATCAACACACAGGCCTTTTATCTCCCATCTCACCTTTTAACCAACACACAGTGGAAATGAAACCTTTTGGCTGTTCTGACTGGACACAAATGAAATAACTCTGTTTTTTACCAGATAACAGCCAGCAAAGCTTAGATTTAGTACCTGCAAACTAGAATGGTGAGAGAGCATTACTTTTGTTTTGCCAATTAGCTACTCGTAGTTAGTTAACATCATGCTATTTAATGTTGATGCAACTTGCAAACTGTGCACACACTGGTTGAATCAATGTTGTTTCCACACAATTTCAATGAAATTACCTTGAACCAACGTGGAATAGACATTGAATTGACGTCTGTGACCAGTGGGTTGCCTTTGTACAATTATTCTCTGTATATGGATAACGAACTCACAATGCCTTGTTCTACGCTAGAGAAATAGCCTAAAGTGATCTGAATACAGTGCTTAATCATTTGGGAGGGAAAAATGCTTAAATGTTTGATAGGAATGGCTCTTCCAGCTCACAATGTTGTCCCATTGTCTCCCCTATCTCAAGAGTATCAGATATATCAAGAGGCTGGAGGCTGGCCAGGAGAAGATAAGACCACTTACCTTTGGGATCCAGGCCTGAATGGGTCCTGAGTCACAGCTACCCAACTACCCCATGGAAAGATTTACCTGTCTGGCATCCATTCAACACTTGCCTTTTATCCCTCTATCCCTACAGTCCCGTGTTTCTAAGCACCACCACCAGACTGGAAGATTTCATCATGGTGTTGCATAAACGTGTTTTAACGCTCACATACTCCCATCTACTGGCTTACAAGATTGTTGTTCGTTCAATCAAGTCACTAATGTGAATGTCGTTGCATTATTGTGAGAAAGATCTGAAAGTTGATATACAATGCAATTGAGTGAAGTGTCCTCTTGTCCTTTTCGCAGAACATTTCTAACACACGGGCATAAAGTAGCTCTTCCTGGCTTGTTACAATTAATGCAACAACTTCAATTCATAAATTATTACTCTATTGTGCTATCTTTCACCAGTAGATATTATTCAAAACACAACTATGATTCACAGCATAGAGATCAATAACCAACACTTAAATCTGCCCGAGAAGAACAAAAACTTTAAAAACAATAGATTTCATACCCACAATTATACTTTTAATTTTTTTATCAAATGTCAACGACAAACACTAAACACTACAGGATGCTATTGTCAGTTTGTACTGATATAAAGCATTTGTGTCTACGACATTCTACATAACGCAACACCATAACCAATGAAAGAGATTTCCCTATAACGGGGTAGGCATCTAGATTCAGCCACGGGCCAATTTCTATCAGAGCGGATGGTCGGGGGCGGAACATAATTATAATAATTTGCACAAACTAACTAAATCTAGAAAGAGATTGTACTTGAAAATAATTATAATTTCATACCTTGAATTACATTGAAACACAATCACATATGTTTCTTGGAAACAGATTTCCTAATTAAACAAAGTTGTTGCTGAACTCCTGGTCATTTTAGTCTTTTTGACCAAAAACTAAAACATGAATTTTTTACAAAAAAATTTGAGGACCCCAAAAAAATCACTCGCAGACGGTTTTGGCCCGTGGGCCGCCTGTTACCGACCTCTGCCCTATAAACACCAACAAAGGGAAAACGCATCATCAAAGAGGGTTTATTGAGTGCAGTTTAACAATGTGAAAATTGTATCTTGAAGTATGCGTTTTCAGGTGCTCTTCTTGTGAAAACAGTCCAGAGTGTACCTCACAGCAGGGTCCACCACAGAAGCCTGTTCTTAACCATTCTATGCCTCTGCTTTGAGAATCCTAAGTCCTTTCAAGTGACAGATGGGTGGCACTTTTTAAAACATTTCATGTGGTCTTCAAGGAGTGCTCAGGCCTGCATCTACACAGTGTAAAGGACTGTATCCATTCGTGGAAAATGTAGGCCTCCTTCTCTGGATCCAGAATCCAACACCGTTGGTTACCCATTTCAGGTGAAATTATGTATTTACAGATTCATTTAAAATTAAAAAGTGGAGGGTGCTCAACCAATGTGAGTCGAGGTGTAACCAAAACATTTGATAATCATTGAAAAGGAAAAGACGTAATGCTCGCTGACCATTAAAAACTTGTTTTATTCAAGTTAAAAGATTAATGTTTAGGCCATCAATGGCCTTCATCAGAACAATGACACAAAAGCCCCCTTTATACCTCCTGTCTGTTGTCCTGATCTTGTACACATTCTGATTGTCTACACCTGTTGCCAAATGTGGCCACAATCAAAAGATGCATTGCGATCTGATTGTGATTAGATATTTCTAACCACCTCTGGAAGTAGTCGAATAAGCATCTTGTACGGATAGCCTTGAAGTGTACATGCACCCTGACAACGAATGCTATAAATTTGGCCATCGTCACGATGTTCCCACCCTCTCAAAGAAATCACACCGGCCAGTTGAGGTATTCATTCTGGACAAGGATACTTCTGCAATTCCTCCAGAATTAGAAACCAAGTGCCTACTGGCACTGCGGTAGGATTCCACAGTCGAATTAAGCAACAAGGCCCGAGGAGATGTGGTATATTGGCCATATATCACAAACCCCATATATCACAAACTGGCTTCCAAAGTAATTAGAGCAGTAAAACAAAATGTTTTGTCATACTCGTGGTATACGGCCTGATATACCATGGCTTTCAGCCTATCATAATTCAGGGCTCAAACCACCCAGTTTATAATCGAAATTAGATCACACATATAGAAAAAAAGACATTTATGAAAAGGTACTGTATCATCCAGAATGAGACAAAAAGAGTCCCCGTTCCCATTCCCACTCCCAATACCAGCGCAAAATCAAACATTTTGAAAACTGTTATAGCAGTAGTGGGAATGGGAGAACCCAATGCCCATTTTATTCATAGCTGGACATGGTATTGGGTGACCATCTCATCACCCGCCCACCGTTCATTCTGGACAGTGCTGTGGCAATATTGAGAGAAAGCTGCTGGGCGCTTTATCAACTTTTTGCGTAATGTGAATACTCTAGTTCAGTTGCTATATCAGATATGAAAATAATACAATGGTATAATACAGTGGCTTTCCAAATCCCCTCTGGCTAGATCTAAAGATACAGGTGGAAGATTTGGCCTACACATTATACAGTCCCTTGCAATACACTTGTCATGCACTGCGCTCTTATACTGCGGCTCCATCAGTCCATCCCATGCTTCCCCAATACATTTGTAGTTTAGTTTAAATTGTGTAATGCTATTATACAGTACCAGTCTATCAACCCTCCATGAGTGAAAGAGACTGTTACTGAATTATCACTAATCTATGATTTGGAGGAAACCAAACCACGGTTTTCTCCCAGTATGTTGCATTATTGTTTCTTTGTTAAAATTGTTTTGGCCTATACTAAATAACAATCGGACTCCTGGAATATGATGCCAAAATTTTTGATTTTATTCTATTATATAATATTTTGTGAATCTTTGTTTCCAGACAAATTGATAGCAATAATGTGCAAAATATGTCCAAACTGATGCATAAAGGCGCATAGCTTTCTGTAAGCATGAGCAAGGCCACTGTCCAATTTCATGTAAAATATTAAGGACTCTTTATGCTACTTTTAGATTTACATTTTATTCCTTTTATAAAGGCATAGTATTTGCATTATTTGCATGCTCCTTTACACTTTTTATCCATTGCTGCTTTTATCCATTTTCATAATTTCACCACGCGTCTGGCTATAGATTATCATATTAGAGGTTCTTCAAAATACAAATTGTTGGTATGCCAATTCTTTTAAGACCTGCCTAAACACAACCAATGCACCTAGGCCTACAAAGCTGTTTTACTGTTTTTAAAACAGGAGGAAATACGATATATTTATTTGTATGGCTGTGGACAGGAGGAGGATATTGGGACAGTAGCCTTGTATGCCCAGTCTTAAATCGTTGGATAACAAATATAGGAGGCAATGATGAGAGTGTAAAACTATTGCCTATAGAGGGGGGGGGTTTTCTGCCAATTGATAAAGCTTGTGTCATAAGGAAGGTCAAATGCAGGCTGGATTAATTTGCATACAGGGAGGGACCAGGGAATCTGGTCACAATATGGACACAGTGGCAGAAAAGATACACATTTTATTACCATGTGTAGATCCAACAAATCTCAATCAGATAGTGATCGGATCATCTTGATCAGATGACAACAATCACATGTTAATGCAAGGTATAACCAGGGCTATAGGGAATGGACAAGTACATATGATGATACATATGATATAGTTCCATACTACAATCTGGCCACACAATATTTACAGATTTCTCGATTTTCTTTGCTGGGACTGTCAGGGTTTATAAACCGCTTTTAAGCACATACAGTGCATTCGGAAAGTATTCAGACCCCTTGACTATTTCCAATTTTTTTTACATCACAGCTTTATTCTAAAATGTATGAAATAGTTTTTTCCCCTCATCAATCTACACACAATACTCATAATGACAAAGCAAACTTTTGTTTAAATCATATAACATTTACATAAGTATTCAGATCCTTTATTCAGTACTTTGTTGAAGCACCTTTGGCAATGATTATAGCCTTGAGTCTTCTTGGGTATGATGCTACAAGCTTGGCACACCTGTATTTGGGGAGATCCTCTCAAGCTCTGTCAGGTTGGATGGGGAGCGTCGCTGCAGAGCTATTTTCAGGTCTCTCCAGAGATCGGATTCTAGTCTGGGCTCTGACTGGGCCACTCAAGGATATTCGGAGACTTGTCTCAAAGCCACTCTTGCGTTGTCTTGGCTGTGTGCTTCGGGTCGTTGTCCTGCTGGAAGGTGTACCTTCGCCCCAGTCTGTGGTCCTGAGCACTCTGGAGCAGGTTTTCATCAAGGATCTCTCTGTACTCCATTCATCTTTAACTTGATCCTGACTTGTCTCCCAGTCCCTGCAGCTGAAAAACATCCCCACAGCATGATGCTGCCACCAACATGCTTCACCGTAGGGATGCTGCCAGGTTTCCTCCAGACTTGACGCTTGGCATTCAGGCCAAAGAGTTCAATCTTGGTTTTATCAGATCAGAGACTCTTATTTCTCATGGTCTGTTAGTCCTTTAGGTGCCTTTTTCTATGCAGGCTGTCATGTGGTTTCCATCTGGCCACTCTACCATAAAGGCCTGATTGGTGGAGTGCTGCAGAGACGGTTGTATTTCTGGAAGGTTCTCCCATCTCCACAGAGGAACTCTAGAGCTCTGTCAGAGTGACCATCGGGCTCTTGGTCACCTCCCTGACCAAGGTCCTTCCACCCCGATTGCTCAGTTTGGCCGGGCGGACAACTCTAGGAAGTCTTAGTGGTTCCAAACTTCCTCCATTTAAGAATGATGGAGGCTACTGTGTTCTTGGGGTCCTTCAATGCTGCAGTCATTTTTTGGTACCCTTCCCCAGATCTGTGCCCCGACATAATCCTGTCTTGGAGCTCTACAATTCCTTCAACTTCATGGCTTGGTTTTTGCTCTGACATGCACTGTCAACTGTGGAACCTTATATAGACTGGTCTGTGCCTTTCCAAATCATGTCCAATTAATAGAATTTACCTCAGGTGGACTATAGAACAAATAAATAAATAAAACAAAAGAATAATGAGAATGCAAATACTGAACAAAACAAATCAATATTTTCTTTATGGCACAAGGTTAGGAAAATCAAAAGCCTTTTTTCGCCACATGCACACTCATAAAAAGGGGACAGAGAGACATTTCATCTAACATGAAAAGAGATGGCAGTGTTGGCTTCTGCTGGCCCACCATCATATGAGAGCATAAAATTATTATGTCTGACAAGGTGTTACTGAAAGAGTAGGAAGAGGGAGAACATGTGAAAAGGACAGTGGCAGGATGGAGATAAATCACCTGGGTGAGGTGATGACTTATGCAGGGGTTTGCGTTGTGCTTCCCTTCACAGATCAGATTCACTCTGCTAACAACTCTCAGAAACACTGACCCAGAGAAAGATGGAGGAGCCAACAGGGGCAAGTGCTGCCACCACAGGACCATAGGCCTCTGGGCAGCACAATAGATAAATTGTGCAGCAGAAAGATACATCTGTTTCTTATTCTCCTTCTCAGAATGAGTGGAGTGGTATCAGAGTACTGGAGCACTCTTTATAAATGAGCGACGCTTAATTCTGAAAGTGGAGCAGCAGTAGAAAAAGGGGTTACCAAAGCAGTAACCTAATCACTTCAAATCACAAGATAATCCTCCTTGCCCTCTGCTGGTAAAGGGGCACATTTTTACTGGGCCAACCTCCGTACAAGAGCAATCAGTGGCCCATTGCTGATGCCTGCACTGGCTTTAGGAAAGGGAGTGGATTTGGGAAATATTATCACTGCACACAGATTTGGAAGCAACAGGTTCATCAATGGTATTCCTTTGCATGTCACAGAGATATAATTTCAACAGTATGTCTGTCGAGTGCATAAAAACGTGTTTCCGGGTCTGATCGGCAGACTTTGCGTTGTAATAACTCAAACCAAATGGTCTATTTGTCGGTGGTTCTGAATTCTTGGGCTGCCATTTCTTCCCTGCAAAAGGAACCTTGAAATAAAATCTAGTTAAGCCCGTCTGCGTTCCTCTCCAGAGTGAGGTTAAATACTAGCAGTGTATGGACATGATTAGTGCCACAGGTCTTACATCAGTGCAGAACCTTGACTTCCAACAGGAAACGAGCGCAGAAGTTCAATTATGGCAATACCTTGTTTTGATTGGAGAAGGAATTTCTTGCTTGGTATAGCAAGGGGCCTCAAAAACAACCAACCAAAAATATTCAACATTAGAGATCAAGAGAGGAGTACAACAGACCTGAAATGAGGTCCACCTTTATTTCAGCATGAAAGGGGTTGAGAGGTATACCAAGAGGTTATGGGACTGAGTAAAGTTCCAGCCTGGTCTCATCGACTAGATGTAACATAGTAAATGTAAATCCGGATCATATTTGTTATGGTTACATGAGACAGATGGTTACTTAAGGCAAAAACAAAAGTAACGTGGTTGATTATGGTGATTGCATAACATGAATGTCTAGCAACCCAAAGGTTGCGAGTTTGAATCTCATCATCGACAAAATCAGCATTTTAAATAATTAGCAACTTTTCAACTACTTACTACTTTTTAGCTACTTAGCATGTTAGCTAACCCTTCCCCTAACCCTAACCTTAACCATTTTATCTAACCCTTCCCCTAAACGTAACTCTTTTACCTAATTCCTAAACTTAACCACAACCTTAACCCTAACCCCTAGCCTAGCTAACAATAGGTAGGCTAACGCTTATAAAGCAGAAAGAGGACCATTTCCAAATAATCTGTCTGACAACCGCAGATGTAAAATGCCGACCATGCAGCAATGATCTCTGTCGGAACCTCTGCAGGCATCCCGAGGGAATCCAGCCCTCTAGTGCAGTCAGTACACAACACTATGCTCATCAAGTCTCAGCTAGAACAGATGGTGACAGGGGTCCCAGCAGGGTCAGACAGCCAGGGAAACCAGTCTATGGAGCTCAGGTGAGTTTTGCAGTAGACCTACATTAATAATATCAGTGAATGATACAAAGTTCCATCTTGAATTGATGGGTAGACCTACAGTAGCTATGGGACAGCAGCTTAAGCTTCAAGCTACAGTCTGGGATCTGGGAATAATTAATTTCAATTATTGAACCATTGATTATATTCTTGGATAATATAATGTATAAATGTACACCAAGTTATTCTTTGTCATGCCTCATATTAGGAGGTTCAGTTGGTGACATGGATCTCAGCAGGGTCAGGCAGCCAGAGAAGACCGGTCTGTGTGGAATTTTTCAAATACAACACTTTTTTCTTCTCTCTGTGCAGCAAACACTGGACAAGCCAGATGCTACTTTAAGGCAGTCTGACTAACCTCCAAAGTTGATTTCCAAACTGTATCAAGCGTTGATAGATGCTTTACTGCAGTACTATATGCCAGTGAAACTGAATAACATGCTTCAGAAATGTCATTCCTCTGCTGGAGGTGTAAAACACAAAAGGAGACATATTTGCATATGTTATGGTCTTGTGAAGGCTGGCTTAATTCTGGCAAAGAGTATGTTATTTCAGCATGTCTACAGATTCTCCCTTTTATCCCTGTTTTCATTTTCTTGGAAATGTTGATACTGGAGACTGTGTAACCAGGCATTTATAGCAGCTAAGAAATACATTGCCATGAATTAAAGGTTAGTTATCCTCCCACAATGTAAAGTTATGTATCACTAGATTTGATTTATTACAAGATTAAGGGTATACTTTCATAAGGTCTGGATGCCTAAAATGGAATACAGTACAACTAAAATGAGTCTGTATTGAAAACATGCCCACGTCAGAGGAGATACCTTTTAACATGGCTCTCTCGGGATATGTTGTCGGAATTGGTTCAGCCACCGGGCTTCTCCATGCATCGCGCCAACAAAGATAAACACCTCTCTGGGAAAAGGAAGGGTGGGGGTGTATGCTTTATGATTAACTACTCATGGTGTAATCATAACAACATACAGGAACTCAAGTCCTTCTGCTCAACCTTCTGCTCAATCCTTACAATCAAGTGGCGGCCATTTTATCTACCAAGAGAATTCTTGTCAGTTATAGTCACAGCTGTGTACATTACCCCTCAAGCAGACACCAAGATGGCCATCAAGGAACCTCACTGGACTATATGCAAACTGGAAACCATACATCCTGAGGCTGCAGTTATTGTAGCTGGGGATTTTAACAAAGCAAATTTGAGAACAAGTCTACCTAAATTCTACCAGCATATTGATTGCGCTACGCGCATGAGCAATACCCTCGACCACTGCTACTCTAACTTCCGCGATGCATACAAAGCCCTCCCCCGCCCTCCCTTCTGCAAATCCGACCATGACGCCATCTTGCTCCTCCCGTCTTAAAGGCAGAAACTCAAACAGGATGTACCAGTGACGAGAACCATTCAACGCTGGTCCGACCAATCGGAAGCCATGCTTCAAGACTGGAATATGTTCCGGTCAGCCTCAGAGAACAACATCGACCTATACGCTGACTCGGTGAGTGTGTTTATAAAGAAGTGCATAGGAGATGTTGTACACACTGTGACTATTAAAACCTACACTAACCAGAAACCGTGGAGGATTGGGGGCATTCGCGCAAAACTGATCCACCGCATTTAACCATGGAGAGAGGTCTGGGAATATGTCTGAATATAAACAGTGTAGCTATTCCCGTCGCAAGGCAATCAAACAAGCGAAATGCCAGTACAGGGACAAGGTGGTCGCAATTAAACGGGTCTACAGGAAATCACGGACTACAAAAAGAAATCCAGCCACGTCACGGACACTGACGTCACGCTTCCAGACAAACTAAACACCTTCACCTTCTTAGTTTCAACTGTTCTGCCTGTTTTATGAACATTTTAAAATCTTGTCCATGTTCTGTTATAATCTGCACCCGGCAGAGCCAGAAGAGGACTGGCCACCCCTCACAGCCTGGTTCCTCTCTAGGTTTCTTCCTAGGTTTTGGCCTTTCTAGGGAGTTTTTCCTAGCCACCGTGCTTTTACACCTGCATTGCTTGCTGTTTGGGGGTTTAGGCTGGGTTTCTGTACAGCACTCTGTGACATCAGCTGATGTAAGAAGGGCTTTATAAATAAATTTGATTTGATTTGATTTCTTTGCCAGCTTTGAGAATAAAACGGTGCCACCGTCGTGGCTCGCTAACAAGGACTGCGTCCCCCCTTCTCCGTGGCTGACGTGAGTAAAAAAAAAATAACTGTTAAGGCTGCTGGCCCAGACGGCATCCCTAGTCGCGTCCTCAAAGCATGCACAGACCAGCTGGCTGGTGTGTTTAAGGACATATTCAATCAATCCCTATCCCAGTCTGTTGTCCCCACATGCTTCAAGATGGCTACCATTGTTCCTGTACCCAAGAAGGCAAAGATAACTGAACGACTACCGCCCGGTAGCACTCACTTCTGTCATCATGAAGTGCTTTGAGAGACTAGTCAAGAATCATATCACCTCCACCTTACCGCCACCCTAGACCCACTTCAGTTTGCATACCGCCCCAACAGGTCCACAGACGACACAATCGCCATCACACTGCAAACTGCCCCATCCCATCTGGATAAAGGAATACCTATGTAAGAATGCTGTTCATTGACTACAGCTCAGCATTCAACACCATAGTACCCTCCAAGCTCATCATCAAGCTCGAGGCCCTGGGTCTCAACCCCACCCTGTGCAATTGGGTCCTGGACTTTATGACGGGCCGACCCACAGGTGGTGAAGGTAGGAAACAACATCTCCACTTTGCTGACCCTCAACACAAGGGTGCGTGCTCAGTCCCCTCCTGTACTCCATGTTCACCCACGACTGCGTGGCCATGCACGACTTCAACTCAATCATCAAGTTTGCAGAAGACACAACAGTAGTGGACTTGATTACCAAAAATGACGAGACAATGCACTCGGAGTGTGGTGTCAGGAAACAACCTCTCACTCAACGTCAACAAAACAAAGGAGATGATCGTGGACTTCAGGAAACAGCAGAGGGAGCACCCCCCTATCCACATCGGAAGGACAGCAGTGGAGAAGTTGGAAAGTTTTAAGTTCCTCGGCGTACACATCACAGACAAACTGAAATGGTCAACTCACACCGACAGTGTGGTGAAGAAGGCGCAACAGGGCCTCTTCAACCTCAGGAGGCTGAAGAAATTTGTCTTGTCACCCAAAACCCTGACAAACTTTTACAGATGCACAATCGAGAGCATCCTGTCGGGCTGTATCACAGCCTGGTACGGCAACTGCACTGCCCTCAACCGCACTCTCTCCAGAGGGTGGTGCGGTCTGCACAACACATCACTGCATCACCTGCCCTCCATGACACCTACAGCACCCGATGTCACAGGAAGGCCAAAAAGATAATCAAGGACATCAACCACCTGAGCCACTGCCAGTTCACACCGTTACAATCCAGAAGGCGAGGTCAGTACAGGTGCATATAAGCTGGGACCGAGAGACTGAAAAACAGCTTCTATCTCAAAGCCATTAGACTGCTAAACAGCAATCACTAACTCAGAGAGGCTACTGCTGACATTGAGACTCAATCACTGGCCACTTAAATAAATGGATCACCAGTCACTTTATACAATGCACTCTAAATAATGCCACTTTAATCATGTTTAGCTTTAATAAGCACAAGCATTTTGCTACACTCGCATTAACATCTGCTAACTATGTGTATGTGACAAATAAGATTTTATTTGATTTTGGCCCTGGGTGTCTGCCGTCCTGTGGGTTGTCACTCTGGCCTTGGCCTAGCACACCCAAACCCAGTAATGAATGTTTCACTAAGATCCTAAAGCTGAGTGGGGTGTGTTGGGATGGGGCACTACAGGGTGGTGGACCCCTAGGGACAGGACAGGGTGACCCAGCTATATTGTGTGAAAGTAAAAAAGAGCTCTACAGTACCATTAGTCATATGATATTAACCATATATGGATGTGCTGTTTCCAAACATTTCCATTGGGAATTTAAAAAATTAAAGGTGTGAACGTGCAGACGGCTCTGGCTGGCTGGTCGGTCTGGCTGAAATTTGATATAGAGGATGTCTTAATATAGACAATCAAAAGTCTTTGTATTTTTTCAAAAGTTGTTCATTTGTTAAGTTATTGGTTAAAGGTGCAACACAATATTTATTATTGAATTACCTTTGATCTAGTTCAGTCTTACTAAACACTTAAACATATTTAATAACTAACGATCTCTTACCTAGCTTGATGACTGTGGGCATTTTTGCTTACTTTTTGATCTAAACGGAGACGGCATATTGGATTGTGTAAAAATGCAGGAAATTATATTTAGATGTCCAAGAAAATTCTGGGGAGGACCCCCAGAACCCCCAACAGGTTATGTCCCACTCCACTTCGAAAACCAAAGTGGTGCTCCTGACTACAAGGGAAATGTATTCTTTCTGTGAGCTGTAACAGCAGAAACCTCCCTGACAAAGAGTTGATTATAGGTGCTCAGCTCAGTGTGAAAGGAACATCTCCATGTACCTGTTTCCTCCAGCATCTTCACGTCCTTTGCTGTTGTTCTGGGACTGATTTGCACTTTTCGCACCAAAATACATTAATCTCTCGGAGACAGAACGCGTCTACTTCCTGAGCGGTACGACGGCTGTGTGGTCCCATGGTGTTTATACTTGCGTACTATTGTTTGTACAGATGAACGTCATACCTTCAGGCGTTTGGAAATTGCTCCCAAGGATGAACCAGACTTGTGGAGGTCTACAATTTTTTTTCTAGAGTTTTGGCTGATTTCTTTTTATTTTCCCATGATGTCAAGTAAAGAGGCACTGAGTTTGAAGGTAGGCCTTGAAATACATCAAATGATGTCAATTCGCCTAACAGAAGCTTCTAAAGCCATGACATCATTTTCTGGAATTTTCCAAGCTGTTTAAAGGCACAGTCAACTTAGTGTATGTAAACGTCTGACCCACTGGAATTGTGATACAGTGAATTATAAGTGAAATAATCTGTCTGTAAACAATTGTTGGAAAAATTACTTGTGTCATGCACAAAGTAGATGTTCTAACAGACTTGCCAAAACTATAGTTTGTTAACAATACATTTGTGGAGTGGTTGAAAAACGAGTTTTAATGACTGTGTATGTAAACTTCCGACTTCAACTGTGTTACGTTTCGTATGGTATGTATTAATTTGCGGATGTCCATCGCCCATTTTGTATTATATGTTACGAATTAGCAAAATGTACAATATGTTACTAATTACAAAACATACAATATAATACGAATTTGCTAAATATATGATATGTTACGAATTCTAGATAGGTGGGTAACGTTAACTAGCTGGCTAATGTATTAAAATCTCCTATTTTTCGCATGATTTGCAATTTGCTGCTTCAACTTCAGTAGCCTTCCTCTCCTTGTTGGGCGTGAGAGTTCAATTGTGCCTAGTATGTGTCGTCTCATTGAAATAGAATAGGCTGCCTAGATGGGCGGGGAATCACGTGGCAGTTAACCTCAAAATGAAATTAACTTAAATATCATTAGATTGTAGTTTACTACAGTCTGTAAATACAGATTGATACTGGAAAGAAGTAGAGGGCGCTCAACCAACGTGAGTAAAGTACAATCAAAAAAATGTAATCAACATTGATAAGGAAAAGGCACAACGCACGCATAGGTTAGGCTACTATGGTGAGCGAGTGTTGCGCCTTTTCCTTTTCAATAAATATTGATATCCCATTTATTTGTCTCTGCCTGCAAATCATCCTACTAAAAGGTAGGCTATATCCTATAGGCCTATGCAAAAAGTTGCAAGTGTCACTCGATGTCGTCAAGTGCTGCTTCAAGTTCAGTAGCCATACCTCAATTAAATATAGTAGGCTATAGCCTATGCATGGGCGGAGAAGAATCTATGAAATAACACATACGAAATCATGTAGTAACCAACCATTTGAAATTCTTCAAAATAGCCACTCTTTGCCTTGATGACAGCTTTAAACGCTCTTGGCATTCGCTCAACCCGCTTCACCTGGAATGCTTTTCCAACAGTCTTGAAGGAGTTCCCACATGCTGAGCACTTGTTGGCTGCTTTTCCTTCACTCTGTGGTCCAACTCATCTCAAACCATCTCAATTGGGTTGAGGTCGGTGATTGTGGAGGCCAGGTCACCTGATGCAACACTCCATCACTCTCCTTACACAGCCTGGAGGTGTGATTGTAAATGCAGCCGGCTGAAGACTCCAAACAGCCTACCTGATCGCTCGGAGGCGTCCGCATGGCCCTAAAGCACACTGTTGCCACTTTTTGTATCACATTGCCCTCCCCCCTGTCCCCAGTGAAAGTTGTGCCCCTGCTTTTAGCTCACTACTACTGGGTGAGATCGCCATTCTTTGAGATGGGGATGCACTGCTTCTTAATGCATAGATGGAAATAAACAGTTTCTACTGGGTGTTTGAGTCTCATATTTCTAGTTTATTATCATGTTGTTTTTGCCAAAGTACCATGTACAATAAGGGTTTATTGTGGTAATTTCAACTCCATAAACATACACAAATGAATAATATTTTGGGGTTTTAAGTCAGGATCTGCCTGAGATTATTAGTTATTTTACAATTCAAAACAATAGCTTCGAAACACAAACGTTTATTTAAAAGGAAAGGATGATATTATACCACTATGGGATTTTTTTTTTTAATCAGTTGAGTGTCTGAAATATGAACATGTATTGAGAGCAAACAAAAACCAAAGTCCAAAGCTGCCCCTTTTACTGAACACTAAAGACTAAAGAGAAAATCTGGCACTCAGATCACACAAATAACAATCATTTATTACTTGTGAAAAATGTGGTCAGTCCCTAGCTCCAAAACGTTAGAAATGACTGGGAAAATCTCCCAACAATGAGTGGAACAAGGATTTGGCGCATCTCTTAAGACTTCTCTGTAGATGACAAACATAATGTAGAAAATGGAATACTACAGTGGTTAATCTCTCACCAAAATGTGAAAATTGCTTTCATAGTGTGTATTTTCATAGTATGTCTACACCATAGTTATACATTTTGAAAAGCCCATGATTCCTCTGCAAAAATACTGCATATAATAAGTGTTTTACTGAGGACTATAAAATAGTTGATTTGTGGGAGCAATTATTGCATTGTTGTGTTGTTAATAGTTTTGTTTTACTCTGGTTCATAACCCTTCTGAAGTGCCTTCCTCACAACAGCTAACCCCAGAAAGAGCATAGATTATTGCCCTAAACTGACCCAGAGCTCAAGGTCACACTGAAGACAGACTGAATTGCCTCGCTTCGAGATTTGATGATGTCGGCTTGAAAACAATTATCCAGTGATGGATGCCCGATGCAGAGACTAGGCTGAGGATTTAATGAAAATCATCAACAGGCAAGAGGGAGCTTAAAAAAACAAAATAAAAAAACACCCCACCATTCAACCTGGTCTCATGGCGATTTGTAGGTACATTTTACAGCTGCAAGCATGCGTGGGAGCGCAGCTCCCCTGGACTGTGTATAGGCTACAGTATGAGCAGTCAAAGTAGATGTGCTGGTTCTGAGATCAAAGTGAGAGCTGCATGTAGCCACGTGTGCACATTTGCTACGATTCTTTGCTAGTTAGTGAGTTATTAGGCCAGTTATAGATAATTTCTAGTCAACAATGGGGGAGTGGTTTCTTCCAACAAGAGTACAAAATGTGTGCATTTCTAGACATATTTGAAAAGCAAGTCAGAGAAAAAGCTTTATTATGTCTTAAAGGGGAAGTGTTGTATTTTGAGACTGTCTTGAATAGCCAATAGGCAGAGTAGCATCATTTGTCTGATTGTCTGTAATAATGGTATGGGAATAAATAATGCTTTTATTTTGTAAAGTGGTTTCTTGCATCAGACAACATTTTCAATCACCTTGGCTTAAGTGGATAAACAGGTTAATGTTAAGCCCTTTTTTCAAAAGTCTGATGGAATGTAGGCATTGAACACCACACATTGGCTGCTACTGTACTCTGAATAATAGAACAGCTATTTCCATGTTAAAATGTTATGGGATGCATTTCTCCATTATATTTGATGGTAGGGCACTGATAGGCCTACATTATGATCAAATAGCCACAGCAGCTTACTTGGCCACTGTTAAATCTGCAACTTAAAGCGGGTACAGCCTCAGTGTTCACAGTAAACGCACAGAATTTTCACAACCAGGTTTGTGCTCAGCAGACCTTACATTTGCTCAGTGCCTAAACATTTTTGTAAAAAGGCACCTGCAAGTTCCCAGACATTTCTGGGGGGGAATGGCCCTAGCCCTCACCCTCCGATCCAACAGGTCCCAGACGTGCTCAATGGGATTGAGATCCGGGCTCTTCGCTGGCCACTGCAGAACACTGACATTCCTGTCTTGCAGGAAATTACGCACAGAACGAGCAGTATGGCTGGTGGCATTGTCATGCTGGAGGGTCATGTCAGGATGAGCCTGCAGGAAGGGTACCACATGAGGGAGGAGGATGTCTTCCCTGTAACGCACAGCGTTGAGATTGCCTGTAATGACAAAAAGCACAGTCCGATGTAGCTGTGACACACCTCCCCATACCATGACGGGCCCTCCACCTCCAAATCGATCCCGTTCCAGAGTACAGGCCTCGGTGTAACGCCCATTCCTTCGATGATAAACCCGAATATCACCCCTGGTGAGACAAAACCGCGACTCGTCAGTGAAGAGTACTTTTTGCCAGTCCTGTCTGGTCCAGCGACGGTGGGTTTGTGCCCATAGGCGACGTTGTTGCCGGTGATGTATGGTGAGGACTTGCCTTACAACAGGCCTAAAAGCTCTGTCCAGCCTCTCAGCCTATTGCGGACAGTCTGAGCACTGACGGAGGGATTGTGCGTTCCTGGTGTTAGTCGGGCAGTTGTTGCCATCCTGTACCTGTCCCGCAGGTGTGATGTTCGGATGTACCGATCCTGTGCAGGTGTTGTTACACGTGGTCTGCCACTGCAAGGATGATCAGCTGTTCATCCTTTCTCCCCGTAGCGCTGTCTTAAGCGTCTCACAGTACGGACATTGCAATTTTTTGCCCTGGCCACGTCTGCAGTCCTCATGCCTCCTTGCAGCATGCCTAAGGCAAGTTCACGCAGATGAGCAGGGACGCTGGGCATCAATCTTCTGGTGTTTTTCAGTCAGTAGAAAGGCCTCTTTAGTGTCTTAAGTTTTCATAACTGTGACCTTAATTGCCTACTGTCTGTAAACTGTTAGTGTCTTAATGACCGTTCCACAGGTGCATGTTCATTAATTGTTTACGGTTCTTTGAACAAGCATGGGAAACAGTGTTTAAGCCCTTTACGATCTGTGAAGTTATTTTGATTTTTACAAATTATTTTCAAAAGACAGAGTCCTGAAAAAGGGAGTTTTTTTTGTTTGTCTTGCAGGTGCATAAAAATATGTAAAGTATGCTTCGTATGGCTCCGAGGCCAGCCGGCACCACTCAACACATTAAAGATTAACCATGTTATTGACACAGGAGGAATAGCGCCATGTAGGAAGTGAAGAAATAAAAGTGACCACTGGGATGAAACAGTTGGAAGATGGAAGTGCATAGGCCTACTGTACAATAAGCAATTGTGAGATTGGAGACATTTCCCTTCACTGTAGTTGTCAAGACCTGTTCATTATGTTTGATTGATTTAAAAAAAAAAAAAATGCATTAAGCAGTAGACACCATCACTCAATGAGTAGCTATATAACACCTTCATGACACAGATTGGGATATTCCCATTACAGATGGTAAACCGGTAAGATATACAGCAATCTTCATGGTTTATATGGCCTTGGATCCCATTTCAAAGGTGTGGCAATTCTTACATTCTCCAATCCTCAGAGTTGACAGCTGTATTCTGTTGAAGTCAGACAAAAAAAACATCCAATTACTTCTTTAAAATATGCTTTATAATCAAACATTTTCTATAAAGGGTACTCTTAATATAGCCTAAATTAAATGCCAATTGAATTTCCTCAAAATAATTTAGGCTTATAGCGCCCTCTTGTGATTCATGAAAATCAATTTTACTCATTATGGTAGGCATAATACTGCAATGTGACAAGTCATACACAATAAAAACATTGGGTCTTTTTATAACTTTTTATTATTTTTTTGGACAAATATATATGAATGTTTAACTCTTAAGGAGACAGTATTTGGAGAATTCTTTACAGAAAATGAACTCTCCTAAATAGACAGGAAACCTAGGAAATCATCATAAAACATCTACATGATAGAACTAACCATTTCGATTTGTGCCAAGGAAGAGAATGATACAACTTATTAATTGACAGTGAATTGATGAAAGTGATTCTTAAATTTCAGTCCAATGTTATTTGGTGCTGACAAAAATAAACGTTCTTTCAAAAAGCCTAATGGGACTGTCATTTTCAGACATCTGTATTCTTATGGTTCATTGGGTTGACTGTTAGTTATGCATAAAGGCACACACGCATTGGTAACCCTTAGGTGAGCATTGATTTTTTTGGCAAGACATTGGTCCCATTAGGCAGTACAATTATCCAAACAACTTAAAAATTCTATACGCTTGCAGGAAAACAAATAAAATGATCAAAATATTTAGATCATTCATGTATGCAGGGAAATGTCTTGTAGTAAGTTAAAAACTGTATCGAGACCTAAATTAGGTTGGATATTTACTCAAAGATACAGTGGGTCAAACTCAGAAACCTGCTTTATGCTAATGAGAGCTTGAGGGAACACCCAACTTCTTACAGAGGATGAAGTTCAGAAATTGACCTGGTCTCCTGCTGTATGAACCCCTGGAGGCTTCTCTTTCCCTGCCTGAAGGTACTCTCCCTCCGGGAAAATGGTAGTATGACAAGGAGCCTTAGGAGGGTTTCAATGTTACTAAAGCTCCTAATGTCTGATGCCTTCAGAGTGTCGAGCACAGTGGCTGGAAGATACCCAGACATGGGATCCAACCACTTCTCTCTCCAAGACTTCATCTCTGTGGGGAGTGAGGCCATATCAGGCATGTCGTCTTTGTACATGCGGAAAACGTGGGCATTTAAACTGCTGTTTTCCACCTTTGACATGGCATAAGGCACAATCTCCAGGCACCTCAGGGTACTGAGGACCTTCTCTGTGAAGAGCTCACTGACCTCAACAATGGAGTGCTCTACCACTTTCTGACTCACCGCCATTTTGTAAAACTGACTCAGGGGTTCTAGCAGCCCAGAGTGCAACAGCGTTATCTGCAGCTTAGAAGCTAAAGTGACAGCTTCCTCATACCAGGCCTTGTGATGTGTGTCGATATCGCTCTTCAATTCATTGAGGGAAGTTAGGAGGTCAGGCAAGCTATTCATAGCTAGCAACACATCTAAAGGTTTGCCCTGAAGAGATTGGCTCATCTTTTTTGTCAAACTCAGGACATTCTTCAGCACGACAGCCGAGAAGATGAACTCAAAACTTCTGACTTTATTGAAGTACAGCAGTGCTTGGTCACTCCCTGAGCTAGTCTCCTCACTTTTCAGCTCATTCAAGCACAGCATCACTACCTCAAGAAGCTCTACCATCAACTCATGCATTTCATGACTTTTCTCCCAGTTCTTGATAAGCTTGTCCCTATGCTCATTACCCTTCCCCTCATCATGTTGGAACATGGCAATGATCATGTCCTCCAGTTTGGTCTGTCGTTCTGTGTCCTCTGTGAGCCATTGTAACATGTTTTCTACAGACGCTGCACAGTCTGCTGCTGCCACTGCAGGAGATGACCTGGCTAGCCACACATTCAGAGATAGAGCAGAGCTGACTGTTCGCATGGCCAGGGGGTATTTCTGGGAAATTACAGCAGAGACATCCCTCATCTGAGACCCTACCTCACCAACACTTAGCAAAGCCTGCCCTCTACAGTACTCCATGTTGAGCCCCAATTTCTCTGATAATGCTGTTTCAATAGCATCAGCCAAGACAGCAGTGTCCTGGCTGAACGGGATGAAAGCTACTGTCTCCTCGCACTGAGTGTCCTGTTTGTCCAAGTACCTGATGCACAGGGGGACGTAGAGCTGTCCCTCGATCTCAACTGCCCGTTCCGTTATTATTGTAAAGAACTGTGAGTCCCAGAGTTCCTTGAGGATTTCCTCACGCACAGGTGGGTCGTAGAAAGACATGGCCTGCTTCTGACCTATGACCCCATCCTCTACTATCACAATACCGTCCTCGGTCTTCACACCATCCTCGGCTAACACAATGTCCACTGCTTTCACATAGTCCTCTGCAAACATGACTTCCTCTGTTATCACGCAGTCTTCTACTTTCCCGCCGCCCCCGGCCCCCATGCCACCCCCGGGGCCCACGCCACCCTCAGTGATCACAACGTCCTCAGTGATCGCAATGTCCTCAGTGATCACAATGTCTTCCTTTATCACAGCATCTTCCACTTTCACATAGTACTCTGCCTCCTCCTCTGCCTTCAGCTTTCCTGCATGGAGTTGATCTGACATACCATCTTGGTGTTCCTCAACTGCCTGCTCATGTCTTCCATCAGGGTTTACATCCAAAGCTCTAAAACCTAAAACGCACACAGTTAGTTAAACCACCTCCCCCCTTTCCCTCATTTTCACTCCCCTAAAAAATGTTGCTTTATGATATCATATTCTACATGAACCATGTAATAGTATGTCATGAATGCTCATATGATTTAACATTTTCACTTACCACTTTCCAGCTTCAGACCTTCAATTTGTTTCTTCACCTAAATCATAAAACAGAAATCAGTACATTTACAACACAATGTTTAATATGCATGTCTTGTCAAGGGGTGAGTGGTGGTGTTGATGTATTGTTTCCTGTTATTCTAAGTCTGTTTGTAACTGAAAATGTATGAATAAAATATTTTAAAAAATTATGCATACCTATACCAATAAAATCAGTCATAAATACATCAGCATTGGAATGATAAAATTAGTATTGCTGTTAATGTACCTGCTCAAGACATGGGCTGCTTTCTGGGTCAACTTCAATGCACTTCTCAATGACCTCCCCTAGTCTTTGAACAGTTGGGTAATGCATAAGAAGCATCACAGTGTCTGTTTTACTGCCCTTGCAGACAGTGTTCTTCAGTAGAGCCCTCATGGAGTTCAGGGTGGTCTTCATCAGGTCCCACTCCATACTGACACTTGGTAGAACAGCCACCAGTCTAAGCAGCCTGGTCACTGTGGGATGGCATTGAGACTCAGCGTGAAGCAGTATCTCAGAGATAGAAGCTGGTGGTGAGAGGTCTTGATATTTCTCTTTCCAGACAGAGGCCCAGTTACTGATATCCTGCTCTGCTGTGTCAGGGTCAGGGAGGTCAGACAGGTAGAGACTGTATAGCTTGTCTGTTGACTCTGCACGGATTGGCTCTGAAATGGGCTGTGGATTGCAGGTTGGGAGCAGAGACAAGATCTTAAGGGCTTTTAAGTGACTGTCGGAGAAGTTGTACTTCATTTCATCAACGAGGCTGCTCAGTAGAGGAACACTCAAGTTGTCTCTGTAGTACATCTCTGGAGACTCGTAAGAGTTAGCTTTCTCTGGGAAACACACTTTCTGAGGGGCCACCTTGGACGCTAGTTGGAATGCTTCCTCAAACCAAGGTGAATGTACAGTGCTTATGTTATCCAGCATCTTGTTCAGCGTCTCTATGATTGGTACTATCTTCTCCACTTCACAGATGATGTCAGCAGGGTTACCACAGCGGAAGACAGTGCTGCAGTTCCGAAGAGGAGCACAGGCATTCTTCAGGATCACAAGTGTGATGACAAAATCTGTATCTCTCAAAGCAGTGGCGAGGACCTGTGCATGTAGCGACATAGTTCCAGCATCATGGGCACTAACTGAATCCAAGCAACTCAAGACTCCCTCCAATGTGTCGACTAGGAGATCAAAAAAGTCCTCCCTCTTCTTCCATCTGGAGCAACAGGTTTCTGGAATCTCTTCCAAGGCCTCCCGAGGTGTATTCAGTAACCCATCCACAGCCTGCGCTAGCTCTGCCTCTAGTCCAGGTGACTGGTCAAAAAACAGTAGGAGGTCTTCCACAATTCGCAGCATCTTTGTGACAGGTGGGCAGGGTACACTTCCTGCTAGCCAACAGGCAAGACCACAAGACTCACTGGGTGTGATGACAGACAGAGGATAGGTCTCAAGGAACTCCAAAGACATCTTCTTCAGGCTGTGACAACCTGAGCCCATGCGCATGAATGCTTGTCCACGACACTGACTCATCGGCAATCCCCAGTCTTCAGTTAGAGTCGTAGAGAGATTCTTGGCTTGAACATCAACGTCACAGGTTTCAAAAAATCGCAAAAAACCAATGAGCTCTACCTTGGGGGTACATTGCCCAACGTATCTGACAAAGACCGGCAGATAGCTCTTATTAGCAATTACAACGGGTTTATCTGTGATAAGAGAAAAGAAGGGGGACTCCTGTATTTCTGAGAGTATGACTTCCCTGATAGATTTTGTAAGAAGCTGTATTATTTCTTCCTCTTCTATGTTACACGTGAACTTGACATCTCTTCCAAACCAGTGGCACATGCTGAGATCCTGGATGAGAAGGTCTTGATCTTCTTTGGAGAGTTGGGAAAGCTGGCACTTCTTTTTCCCCAAACGTGCAGCCTGTCTGAACACTGCTTCCAAACTCTGCCGATTATCTCCAGTGTGCCCATTCTCATCCACCGCTTTCATTTCCTGGTCTTTTTTCTTGTCAGAAGACTGTTGATTCTCAAGCTCCTCTGTTCCATCTTTATCATGATCCACTGAAAATATTAAAAAGGTGAATTAGTCAATTCAACTTACTCTTCTACCATAGATAGAGTTCATGTCATTAAAGTGGAATTTCTTTTGTTGAATAAAATTAAGGTGATAGTAAGGTGAATGAGAACAAGTGTTTCACTTCACAACGCCTGGGCCCATCCCTATTACCAACATATGTTATTACATAGTTATTAGCTAATAAATACTTAATGGTCACATGGGGATTAAATTAAACAAAGCTTTGCTATCACATACCTTCCATGTTGGCTTCAGAGTTCTTCATCAGACTTTTGGATTCCTTATCCTGCGAATGTTTTTCAAGGAAATAATTTATTTTAAAAGGACATCTCGGTATAGGATGCTCTGAAAGACTGCATAACATTAAACAAAACAATATTCATGGGAATGTATTTTGAAAACTTACCAAGCAGATACCCTCTAAAGCCTGGGGAGTGACCTTCAAGCACTTAGTCACCATCCGGTCCAGATCTCTGCTGAAGTTGGTTCCCACCTGCAGCATGGCCAGACATGGGGACCTGTCCTTGGAGCTGGTGTTCCTCAGGTATTCCTGGAACATCTTGTGGCGCATCACTTCCCCACAGTTCTCCAGTACTGTGCTGGGTAACACAGACATGATCCTCAGCAGTGTGTTGATGTTCCCAAAGTATTGCATGAGTGGCAGACGGAGAGTCTGAAATATGGTGTCTGGGATGGTCACTGACGCAACTTTGGTCTTCCACTTCACCCTCCAGCAGCACAACTCTGTGAAGAAGTTGTCAGAGTCAGGCAGATCACTGGCGTAGAGAGGAGGCTTTGACCTCAGGATCTCAAACATGTAACTCACAGTCACAGAGCAGGGAACCAGGGATAAGAAGTTTAGGGCCTCTTTGTGGTCCTCAGAGAAATGATCCTTCACAGCATTGGTGAGGTTGTCCACTAGGGGCACACTCAGTGAATCTTTGTAATACAGAGATGGCTTGATCATGCTATCCCTGGCCGCAGATGAATTATCAGGCACTTTTATCTGCACAACCAGACTCTGCGCAAGGGCACAGGCTTCATCGAACCAATTCTGGTGAAAGACCTTGATGTTTGTTTTGACCCTGTTGAGAGTAGCTACTATACCACTGATATGGCAGAGCTGGGATGCTGCGCTGAAATGATCCTTCTGGAGTCCTGCACTCAGCTCCCTGGTGAAGGACGAGGCATTCTTCAGGGCTACCATGGGCACAATGAAATCAAAGTCCCTTATCAAACGCAGCAGTGCTCCAGCTTTTAGAGAGAGTGCTGATTTCCATCTCTGTGGGTTCGCTTTGATTTTCTCCAAACATTCAACAAGGGGCTCCAGCATCTGCACAAAGACTTCATAGGAATCGTGCTTCTCCTGCCAGACGGTACAGAACTTCCCCTGCAATTCTTGAACCTTTTCATAGCTTTCCCTGAGACCAAATGCAATGACATGATCCAGCTGTTTCTCAAGCATAGGCATGCTCCCAAAAAACATCAACACCTCTTCAAAAACATCCAGGGCCCGTTTGACTGACGGCACAGGGGTGGATTTTGACCACCATGTGTTAAAGGAGTAACAAGAGCTGTGTGTGCATATTGCAAGGGGGTACTTTTCCTGGATTTTGCAGGCAAAGGCTTTCAGCTTGTAGGAGACATCACCGGATCCTAGGTAGGCTTGACCTCTGCAGTAACACAAATCGAGACACCACTCTTTGGTGACAATTTCCAATATGCGCTCTGACATGGCATCACAGTCAAGATCCACATCAAGAAATCCCATGAGCTCCAATCGCATGACATCAAAACTGTCCACAAACCTGAGGAAGAGGGGAAGATATTTTTTCTCCCCTAACTTCACAACACGGTCGATGAACAAAGAGAAAAAGGAAGCGCCCACTTCCAAAAGTATTCCCTCCCTGACTGCATCCTCGCATACTCTGAGAACTTCTTTCATCTCAGACTTCGATACGTATTTCAATGTGTCTTCAACCTCGCCATCCGGTTCAGCAGAGGCCTCACCAGGCTGTCTGCTCTGGCTGTTATATGCAGCTGTCACAGCAGCCTGCAGAGCAGATTTGAGCGCCTCCTTATTAGTCTCTGAGGCAGCGCATTTCGGTTGCTCCACTCTCTCCATCTCTAAGGCCATTTCCTGTGGTTCTTTTTGTGTTTCAAAAACATTCTCCTTTAGAGTATGTTTTCCATCATTCTCAGAGACTGGTTCTGAAATAAAGCAGTCAATTAGCAATGATGAATGAATAAACATGGGAATTAAGGCAAATATTTTTATATACACCATGTTGCAATAAATACTATATAATATATATAAATAATATTATTTCCTTACCAGCTGCAGAGTGCATCTCTATCACCTCATCATCCTATGAACATAGAAAATAAAAGCATTAGCAAAATAAAGCTTTTGTTCAGTTACAGAGACCTACAAATATTAGTAAAATAACACAAAAGTTAAGAAATATTCAACATCCACTTAGGGTAACTTAATTTTATGTTTTTCAAGTGATTTGAAATCTTTAGTTTATGTGATCCAAGGCAAATACTTAAATTAAAAACACATGAATAATTTTTATATTAAAATAAACGTACCATATGCAACAACTGCAATATGTCCGGATGCTTCTCCACATAGGACTCCACCATGTCTTCAACATTGAAGTGCACGTCTTGATTGACATAGACAAATGCCATGATGCACAGTCTTCGATCCTCCGGTGTGGCTTTCAGGTAGGACTGGTACCGCTCCAGCACCATGTTGTACTGCCCATACACGTCAGCCTCTGCGTTCACACAGGGGATGGTGCCCAGAACTCTCAGCAGGCTCTGTACATTTGGGTAAAATGCAATGTCTGGGATTTTCAATGTTGCAAACACGGTTGTGGGTAGGATCCTCCGCTTGCTAGCATGTCTCCACTTCACCTCCCAGCAACCAAGCTCATCGTAAGACGTGTCGGGCCGAGCGAGGTTGTTCAAGTTCGCGTCCGCCACTTTATCCCTGCGGATACTGAAATTGTGGTCAGCCATATAAGATGGCACCAACGAGAGCCATCTCAGAATCCGAACCATCTCAGTGCTAAACACCCTCTTCACCTCCGCAACAAGGTACTGTAAGATCTGCCTGCTCAGAGTCTCTCTGTAGAAATCCTCCAGAGAGGTTTCAGTTGCACCTGCCTCGCCAGTATCAGGTGAGCTCTCCTCCGGCCTAGCGACCTCCACTCCCAGCTTTTTAGCCCTGCCCACTGCGTCAGAAAACCACTTCCTGTGGAATATTGCTATCTCCTGCAGATGTTTGTTGACCAGCTTTAAGGCGTTGGAGATTGTGTACTGCAAGGTGCTGCTGATGCTGATGGCTCCCCTGAGACTCGGGTTGAGGATGCTCACACAGCAGAGGGTATTCTTCAGAACAACCAGGGTGATGAGGAAATTGAAGTTCTTTAGGACCGGCTTGAGCTTGGCCATCTGCTCACAAGTAGCAGTGTCTGCGTTCGCGGCCGAGCACACCTCATTGATGCAGACGAGGAATGGCTCAAGAATGTCCAACATGGTGTGGAAGGCATCAATACCATACTCCCAGGTGTTCTGGCAAGCCTCTGTGATCCTGTCCACTTCACCTTTAAGGTGGCCGTAAGATGACTTGATCTTCCCTTCCAGTCTTTCCCAAAGATCTGGGGACCCTCTAAGCATTGTGGCGACCTCCTCCACGGTGTTCACAACCTTCTGGATGGAAGGCATGGGCATGGAGCGGATGAGCCACATGTTAAAGGCGTATGGGTCACTAGGTGCTAGCACTACCTGAGGAAACTCCCGCAGAATCCTGCTGGTGAAATCTTTCATTTTCTGACATAGAATGCCTGTGGTCAGGTAGGTGAGTCCTCGACAATGCTCCATCCGCAGCCCCCACTTATTCCGTATTTCTGAGAGCACCATGTAAAACAGACCCTCAGCATCTGCATCACAGGGCAGGAACCCCATGAGGTGTTTCTGCGGGAAACCTGCCACAGTGACAGACCTGATGAAAACTGGGATCTGATCTTTTCCCTCTATGTTTGTGACATCTTGCAGCAGAATGGAGAAAAAGCGTGCCAACCTTAAACTGTTCCGGATCTCCTCCCGCATGAGGTTCTCACTGAACTGGAGGACTTCTTTCTGATCAATTCTTTCAACACAGATGGGGTTGAGAGACTGTTGTCCCCTGTGGCCTCCCATCGGCTCATCAGTGTTGGGGTTTGCATCGTTCCCTATGCTGAATCCAGTGAAGGCAAGAGTTTCCTTGAAGTAGACTTTAAGGATTTCCTTTGCTTTGGAGTTGGAGACATCCTCTCTCCTTTGGTCCTCTTGCTGTATATCACATGCTGCACTATTCTCTCCTGGCTTATCTTTCACCTCAGTTGGAGCATCTTCTGAAATAAAGGAGAAAACATGGACATGCGATTGAAACAAATTTATTGAATAAATATGTTGAGGCATTTCTATAAATATCATATTAAAAGGGTGTACTTTTCTTAGAGGCTATCCTAATACAGACCACATGTGAAGCAATTACTTAAATGTCTTTTTGGTAGGAAAATACATGGCTAAATACGGGAATCTTAAATTGTTATGGTAAAACAAACAAGAAAAATAAATTGATTTACCAAACCAATCACCTTTAGCTTTCTTCAAGGTTGCAAACTCCGCCTCACTCTAAAGGAATAAAATATATAATTAGATGTAGACTGGAGTTTATGCAATAGGATCAGATTATACACTGAGATCAGGTTAGGATGACTATATACACTTACTGAGATCAGGTTAGGATGACTATAAACACTTACTGAGATCAGGTTAGGATGACTATATACACTTACTGAGATCAGGTTAGGATGACTATGTACACTTACTGAGATCAGGTTAGGATGACTATGTACACTTACTGAGATCAGGTTAGGATGACTATATGGGGTACAACATTGTGTGGTTTAAACATGACAGAATACTTACAGGTTCTCTTATTCTCTTATTCCCGTTGCGGCCTGATGGATTGTTCAAATGGCTTGTAAAATCAAATATGGTTGGCATAGCACCCTCTTTCAAGGATCTTCTTAAAGTGCTCTGAAAAAGAAACAAGCAAATTCTTATTATGACTACTTTATTGCCACTGTTGCATGCCTGATAGTAAGAACCTCCAGGGAGAAGCATGACATTTTAATACTGATAAAACCTTATTTTCAATGACGACCTACCAGTGGCCTTCAGAAAAACCGAGTGCATTATGATTAAGCTAGTCCCAACAAAAGTATACATGACTTAAACGTCACATCACACAGTACGTGGGAGACATATTCTACTACAGTTTTTGATTATCCTAAGCACGTGAGAAGGCGTTATTTGGGGTGTGCAAGAGTTTTTGTTATGAGATCCAGAGCAGAGGTGACGGTTTTGGAGAGTCTGGCGTGCCCAAAGTAAAATGCCTGCCACTCCGGCCCAGAAAATAGGATATGCACATAATTAGTACCATTGGATAGAAAACACTGAAGTTTCTAAAAGTGTTAAAATAATGTATGTGAGTATAACAGAACTGATATAGCAGGCAAAAACCAGAGGAAAATCCATCCAGATGTGCAGTTTTTTTTGTACATGACCTTCTCCTGACCTTTGTACATGACCTTCCAGGCTGCCTATTCATTTCTATTTTAACTAGGACTGAGACTGCAGTACCTATGTCTTCCACTAGATGTCAACAGTCTTTATACAGTGTCTGGGAGCTCTAGCACTAAGCAGAATGGATAGGAAGAGGAAGTAGTGAAGGGACCACTTTTGCCAACAACGTTTGACGGGCGCGAGATTGTGAGCGCGCCCCACTTTATTTTCCTTTCCTATTGTTCACGTTATCGTCCGGTTTAAATGTTACAGTAAATATACATAAAAGGATATGTTTGATTTGTTTGTAGAAAGTTTATAGGTATAATTTGAACGTGTTCTCTTCACGGTTCAATGGGCGACTCAACGGTGGGTTTTCTGATCATAACGTGCCAACCAAACGGAGATTTATGGATATAATAAATTACTTTTTCTAACAAAAGAACCATTGGATGTCTTCGTTGGACACTTGGGAAGCCCTCAGCAGAAGTTCTTCGAAAGGTAAGTGATATTTTTTAGCTCTGATATGGGATTTGTGTGAACCGCACTGGATATGAATTTATGCTCATGTGGAAAATATATGAGGTGCTATCCTCAAACAATCAAATGTTGTGCTTTCACCATTAAAGCCTTTTTGAAATCTGACAACTCTGTGATATTGCCAAGAAGCAGAGCTTTTGATGACTATGCAACACTTGTATATTGATGAATGTTTAATAATTAAACTTTTGGATTTTAAATTTGGCGCCTTACATTTCACCGGGTAGTGCCCGCTAGTGCGCCGCTACTCCCTAAGTAGTTAACATAAAACAATATGATATATTGCACAAGCTAGGTTAGCTAGCAAACTCGGGAGGTGTTTCAATGGAGCAACTTAGCTAGCTTGATAATGAGCAATAACATAACTTTAAAAGTACAGTTAATAAGGGATTGCACACTATTTAAGCCTACATCCCAAACCCACTCATTGAGTCTATTGGCTAATGCATAGAGTCACCTCCTGAATAGATTGTCTGTAACTCAAGACCCCTCTATTACTGAACAATATAACAACTGAATGAAAGCATAAAATGAATGCTTTTTGGAAATATAAATGGTTTCTCCAGTAGATACTTACATCACAACAGATCAAGGAAGGCTCAAAATGATTTCCACATATTTTGAAGGAATTGTGCAACTCCTCAGGGGTTTTTGGCTCCAAGTCAGTTCGATGACAATTATTCAACCATTGTTTACATCTGAAAAGAAGAAATAACAGGATAAAATTTCAGAACTGCAATATGGATAGGCCTGCCCCTAAGCCCATGTTATACACCTTAATGAACGAGGTCTATCTGCATATCACTAGCAAACCATGTACCTTTTTAGTGAAAATGGAAGGTATATCCGTAATCAGTAGAACATTGTGATTAAAAAGGCATCCTTCACATCACCAAGCAGTGCGCAATAAATAATTAAATCCAATTGTTAGATGCTACCACCCCTCCCCAAATCAAAATCAAATATTCTAATCTAGGTAGTGTTATCAGTAGTTAATTACTTTTTTGCCATGTAACGGTTTAGCCAACTACTGGAAATACACACTACTTTTCCTTTCTTTATCAGCATCAGACCTGCCTAATTCTCTCTAGAAACTGTTTTTGTGTTTAACAGGCAAAATTACACATTCTGTTCACATCTGACGCCAGACTGATATGTTCTTGCAATGTAGTCTGACATTTCAGATTTACATCTGATTTACATTTCCAGAAGATGTTCTCATTGCTAGCTAGATATGTGTAGCTATATTATTCTAATCAGCAATCTATTTGCATTGCGTCCTGGATAAATTGCAGGGGTTTGATGGCACAAGTGGGGAGCCCAGCCAACAGAGAATTGATGTAGTCCAGACATGATATGACGAATGCCTGGATTAGTACCTGCGCAGCTGCTTGTGTATATTTGTAAACAACAGCTGGTGCATGAAATCTAATACTAAGCAAGTCTCGAGGTTTTGCTCACCTGAGGTAGAGTATCTCATGATAAGCTGTAGACCATACTACATACCAAGAGAGTTTATCTATATTTTTTCGTAGCTGTCTATTCACCATCACAAACCGATGCTGGCACTAAGACGGCACTAAATGAACTGTATAAGGTCATAAGCAAACAGGAAAAGTCTCATCCAGGTGGCGCTCCTAGTGACCGGAACTTTAACGCAGGGAAACAAATCTGTTTTACCTCATTCCTACCAGAGAACGTTAAATGTGCAACCAGAGGAAAAAAACTAGACCACCTTTACTCCACACACAGAGACATGTACAAAGCTCTCCCTCGCCCATCATTTGGAAAATCTGACCATAACTCTATCCTCCTGATTCCCGCTCACAAGCAAAAACTAAAGTAGGAAGCACCAGTGACTCGGTTAATAAAAAGTGATCAGATGACACAGATGCTAAGCCACAGGACTGTTTTGCTAGCACAGACTGGAATATGTTCCTGGATTCTTCCGATGGCATTGAGGAGTACACCACAGTTACTGGCTTCATCAATAAGTGCATCGATGACGTCGACCCCAGTGACCGTACGTACATACCCCAACCAAAAGTCATGGATTACAGGCAACATCCACACTGAGCTAAAGGGTAGAGCTTCCGCTTTCAAGGAGCGGGACACTAAACCGGATGCTATAAGAAATCCCGCTATGACCTCCGTTGAACAAAGCGTCAATACAGGACTAAGATTGAATCCTACTACACCGGCTCCGACGCACATCGGATGTGGCAGGGCTTGCAAACTATTACAGACTACAAAGGGAGGCACAACCGCGAGCTGCCCAGTGACACGAGCCTACCAGACGAGCTAAATCACTTCTATGCTCGCTTCGAGGCAAGCAACGCATGCATGAGAGCATCAGCTGTTCCAGACAACTGTGTGATCACGCTCTCCGTAGCTGACGCGAGTAAGACCTTTAAAACAGGTCAACATACACAAGGCTGCGGGGCCAGACGGATTACCAGGACGTGTGCTCCGGGCATGTGCTGACCAACTGTCAGGTATCTTCTCTTACATTTTCAACATGTCCCTGATTGAGTCTGTAATACCAACATGCTTCAAGCAGACCACCATAGTCCCTGTGCCCAAGAACACAAAGGCAACCTGCCTAAATGACTACAGACCCGTAGCACTCACGTCCGTAGCCATGAAGTGCTCTGAAAGGCTGGTAATGGCTCACATCAACACCATCATCCCAGAAACCCTAGACCCACTCCAATTTGCATACCGCCTAAACAGATCCACAGATTATGCAATCTCTATTGCACTCCACACAGCCCTTTCCCACCTGGACAAAAGGAACACTTATGTGAGAATGCTATTCATTGACTACAGCTCAACACCATAGTACCCTCAAAGCTCATCACTAAGCTAAGGATCCTGGGACTAAACACCTCCATCTGCAACTGGATCCTGAACTTCCTGACGGGCCGCCCACCAGGTGGTGAGGGAAGGTAGCAACACATCTGCCACGCTGATCCTCAACACTGAGTGAGTGACTAACAAAATCAAATTGGGACACCCCGTGCGGTATTTCGACCATGATTACAAAGTTCCGGTAGCTGGCTGCTAGACTAATTTACCAATCTCAAAAATGTTAGCTGACATTGTCTAACGTAACAAGAATAAAACAGATGACGCACAACCACATTTCAAAATTGCACCCTGAGTATAGTAATATTCTAACTTACTACTATTCTAAGTTGAGACGCCGACTGAATTGTTTGTTATTTTTTATCGAAGGGCATGGTCTATACTTTGGCGAACCTTGGGGCTGTTCCACGCATGCTTTCTGACCCCAACACTAAAACTAAATAATACAAACAAATTAGATATTTTTATACAACTGAAAATAAATAAAAACTAGCAAATCAGCACGGAAAATAACCTGAAACAAAACTTAATTTCAGATAAAAATATAAAAACAAATCTTGGCCCCATGAACTTACTTCTGTAAGTAACCTCACACTCATGGACTCAAATGCATTGTCTCAACATCAGCATTTTTTGGACCATAATCAACATGGGGAGGTTGTTATTACCTGCTAGCTACATCAAAGCTAGATAGTCTGCTAGCCAATTGTGTTACTTACAAGAGGAAGTTGTCAGACAAAATATAGTTTTCATAACTTTGTGTGCTCACCAGGGACTACCCTCTCACTAAAACAGACTTTTCGTGGATCCTTAAATAAATAATACTGCATACGATTCCTCAACCAGAATGTAGCCGTTTAGCAAGCTAATTGGCTAGTTCCATCTTTGACATTAACTTTTACCATCAACGCTAGCACAAGCTAGGTTAGCTAGCTAGCTGACTCCGTACTGTTTCAATGCTAATGAGGAATACAAATAACTTTAAAAGTAGCTAGAGTTAATAAAGGATTGAAAACTATTTAACACAACTTACCCCTCCGGGTCCAAAGGGAATCTGAAAAAGGGGACGTCTGATTTATCTGTGTAGATATTACAATTTGGTGCGGCACAGCGCTTGGGCATTTTGGGATCCATGCACTCACTGGTCGTTCAGAAGTCGTGCATCGTGCAATTAATCAGAAATCCACCCGTTTTGAATCTTTAGCTCAATATTAGCACAACGTCTTGAAATTAACTTTGTAGCTAAGTTCATTATTTCATTCCGGAAAAAGTTGATGTGTTGCGTGGTGTAGTTAGTTGCCTGTGTGTTCATAAATCAGGAAGAACATCAGTCTTGTCAGCCACACAAAAAAGTACTTCCGGGTCACGGAATGTTGAAAACGTTCAAAATAAAAGTTCCCAACGTAGCAGCAGAAAATTGTAATTAACCTGTATTTATTAAGTTGTATGAAAAATAATAATATTAACATTAACAATGATTCCTATTTGTTCATATTTAAGTGACATTTGCATTAAATGTGGGTTTTAAAACATGTTCCAAGGTCAAATAAATGCCCCCAAAGCAAATTGTGCATACATTACATATTGCCTTTTAGAGAAAAAAAAACTATTTGTGCCATGTAAAAGTGGGGTGGGGAGTACTCAGTAGGGTCTGTAGAATCTATATATGGTGTAATTTCATGGGGCTTGAATAATATGGAGTGTTGCTTGCTTGCCTTTTACTGTGATCAAACAGTTTAAAACGGGGTGCCTGGACACCATATGGTACAAATATAGCACCGTACAAGAGAGACAAATATTTGTGCTTTTGTAAAACTGGGGTGGGGAGTACTCAGTGGGTTCTGTAAAATCTATATCTGGGGCTCTGAATAATATGGAGTGTTGCTGGATATGTACCACACAGTTTCCAAGAATACGAAGGTAACCTGCCTAAATGACTACTGCCCTGTAGCACTCACGTCAGTAGCCATGAAGTGCTTTGAAAGGCTGGTCATGGCTCACATGAACACACCATCATCCCAGAAGCCCTAGACCCACTCCATTTCGCATACCGCCCCAACAGATCCACAGATGATGCTATCTCTATTGCACTCCACACTGCCTATTCCCACCTGGACAAAAGGAACGCCTATGTGAAAATGCTGTTCATTGACTACAGCTCAGCGTTCAACACCATAGTGCCCACAAAGCTCATCACTAAGCTAGGGACCCTGGAACTAAACACCTCCCTCTGCAACTGGATCCTGGACTTCCTGAAGGGCCGCCCACCAGGTGGTGAGGGTAGGCAACTCGCTGATCCTCAACACCGGGGCCCCTTGGTGGTGCGTGCTTAGTCCCCTCCTGTAGTCCGTTCACCCACGACTGTGTAGCCAAGCACGACTCCAACACCATCATTAAGTTCGCTGACGAAAACAGTGGTGGGCCTGATCAGCGACAACGATGAGACAGCCTATAGGGAGGGGGTCAGAGACCTGGCAGCGTGGTGCCAGAACAACAACCTCTCCCTCAATGTGATCAAGACAAAAGGAGATGATTGTAGACTACAATAAAAGGAGGGCTGAACAGGCCCCCATTAACATCGACTGGGCTGTAGTGGAGCAGGTCGAGAGTTTCAAGTTCCTTGGTGTCCACATCACCAACGAACTATCATGGTCCAAACACACCAAGACAGTTGTGAAGAGGACACGACAACACATTTTCCCCCCTCAGGAGACTGAAAAAATTTGCCATGGATCACCAGATCCTCAAAACGATCCTCAAAACAAAGCTGCACCGTCAAGAGCACCCTGACCGGTTGCATCACCACCTGGTATGGCAACTGCTCGGCATCCGGCCATAAAGCGCTACAGAGGGTAGTGTGTATGGCCCAATACATCACTGGGGCCAAGCTTCCTGCCATCCAGGACCTATATACTAGGCGGTGTCAGAGGAAGGCCCAGAAAATTGTCAAAGACTCCAGTCACCCAAGTCATAGACTCTTCTCTCTGCTACCGCACAGCAGGCGGTACCGGAGCACCAAGTCTAGTTCCTAAAGGCTCCTTAACAGCTTCTACCCCCAAGCCATAAGACTGCTAAACAATTAATCAAAATGGCCACCTGGACTATTTACATTTACCTTTGTTTTTACACTGCTACTACTCGCTGTTTATTATCCATGCATAGTCACTTTACCCCTACCTACATGTACAATTTACCTCGACTAACCTATACCCCCGCATATCGACTCGGTACCGGTACCCCCTGTATATAGCCTCATTATTGTTATGTAATCTTGTTACTTTTAATTAAAAAAATGTTGACTTTAGTTTATTTAGCAAATATTTTCTTAACTCTATTTCTTGAACTGTATTGTTGGTTAAGGGCTTGTAAGTAAGCATTTCACGGTAAGGTCTACACCTGTTGTATTGGCGCATGTGACAATGAACAAGCATGAATGTTCATTCAAGAAAGCCTTCTTCTTAATGGGGGGAGGGGTGCTGTGTGATTATTAAATATACTCTATAAGGATGTAGGGTTTTGGGCAGGGACTCTGCTGTCCTAGCTTCAGGAGGAAGCTGGTTCCACCAATGGGGTGCCAAGACAGAGAAGCGGTTTGACTGAACTGAGCGAGAGCTGCCCTCCCGTAGGAGTGGGAGGGCCAAATAAAATAAAATAAAATTTGATTGGTCCATACACATATTTAGCAGACATTATTGCGGGTGTCGCGAAATGCTTGCTCCAACAGTGCAGTAGTATCTAACAATACACACTAATCTAAAAGTAAAATAATGGAATTAAGAATATACATTTTATGACAAACAATGCCAGAGTCTGGAGTATAAATATATTTATGTTATGGGATGCCAAGAAACCAGAGGTGGCAGAATTACTACTTTATCTTATATAAAAGTAGTAATTTTCTTTAGTTTTGATTTGTCCCCCCTAATTAGTTTACATAATTTTAACGTCATGCACTATGCAAAAAATGTGATATCATACGCATAGCATTTTACGTAGACCTTTATTTTGAAGGCAAATTCCGAAAACCGGAAGTCAAGCTACTCTAATTAGGATGAACACATTTGCAAAGCGAAAATCAACACACAGCTAGACTTGAATGGCGCATTTAGGGTTCTGACCGTTATTATACCTCAGTGGTTCTGACTAATGGAAGCTACGACCGGAAGTGACTTTTTCGTAGCGATTAGGATAATTAACGTGGCAGGTTAGAAGACTTAGGTTACAGTTAGCTAAAATACTCTCCTAACCTGCTACGAAAAGTCACTTCCGGTCGTAGCCTTACTCCCTGTAGTTACAATCTTCATTGATCTCTGAATCTTGTAAAAAGTGTGTATCTGCGTATTTTCCCTCTATGTATGCAGTAGAGTACTGTAATATCAAATGTATTTTGATATCCAGAATTTTCAGTTTTTTACAGTTATGACAACCGAGTAGGTGATATCGGAATACCACGAGGCTCATGAAATGTACTGTCTACTTCTGACGTTACATGACTAGACGAGTTAATGGTTGTACCAAAGAGACTATGGACAAGGTTTGAAAACTCGGTGGTTAACAAAAATACATCTGGTTATAATTAGACAGTGTTTATATTGTCTGTGTGATCAAAGTAAATGATGAAAAACGTTCAATTTATTTCAGAGATCATGCTATCACCCAAACTAACAGGTAACCCAAATAAAATGGTGTAATTAACAAATTAATGACAATAATTGCAGTTCTCATTAGACTGAATCAAAAACTATTTTATATTCATTCCTAACAATCATTCTTACAAAATGAATACAATTTACATCAACATTATTTCAATCAAATTGGTCTTACAAGAGGGTGCACTTCAACCCAGATTGCACATAAACTGTACATCTAAACATAAGCCTCATGCATACATGATACATCAAGATGTAGTATGGAGAGAGTTTGCTAATTGGCAAGACATCTTGTAGGTTTATTTTTAAAATGTCTAAATTTTAAATTGTTTATGTCTGACAAGCATCAACATGCTATTCTGTCTTGCAATGTGTAAACACTCTCCAAACTACATATTCCCTACGCATTTTGTTAAATCGGCCAAAGGTGTTAGTGTTTACTGGGAACAAGATAAGTTTACATATTACATTTCCAGTTGCATTAACACATTACCTATACATAAATTCAGTGGCATGTATTCATGGACGCCAAGGGAAACCAGGCTTCCCCAAAATGTTTTAAAAATACCATTACATTTTGTCTGTTTAATAATTTTCCTTCAATTTGTAAGAGACAATGTATCTCACAGGAGTAGGTATCCGAGCGAGCGAAACGGCGACCCTCGGTCTCTACGTGTAGGCCATCTATCTAATACTGTCTGGTTCAAACGAGGATGACATTGAATGCAAGGAAAGCCAGCGAGCATTTGGCCTCCCTTGACAAATTATTATTATTTTATTTTTTATTAAACCTGCCAGTCAGCGTTGAGCTAAACTGAACGAGAGCAAAAAAAAGTATCAAGGGAAGCCAGTTTGGATTTGGCGTCTCCTATCAAGTCGCTTTGTGAGCATACGTCATTAACAGAAAAACTTGAACTGTTGCATCTAGTTGTGTTGTCCTCCGGTGGCTAGCTAGCTAAAATTGCCCATCCTAAATTAGCCATGGTTTACTTAAAATCTCTGTACTGGCCAATGATTATAATGTCGATTCTGATCCAACCAATAATTCATACATTATTGTGCCACTGACCTGAGAGGATGGAAGTTTAATATGTACAGTAGCTAGATGTAGAAGGCTAATGTTGACGAGCTAAACGTTGCCCATGAATGGAAGTTAGGCTAGCGAGCAACCATTTTTTCCATGTAGCCTCAGAAAACAAAACATTTAAGCATGTACTGTATGACAGTAATCGACCGTTTCGTCAACATGAAAGAGAGCATGGCATTGGCTTTTCTCTACTAACATAAAATAACAAGTAATTTAGTCAACAGGCTGGCATACTTGCTCATGACTTTCATTTTCAGGGTACATCTTAATGTAACTATCAACCATGACATCCAGGTCATGTCTGGCATTATAATGTATGTTCAGAAACGCCAGACTCTTGGACCTGTGTTTGTCAGGTGTGTTCTCCAGGTACATCTGAAAGCGTTTACGTGAAGCATCGCCATCAACATCAAGGCTCAGGACTGGCAGGTTGCAGAGCACCCTCAAGAAGGCAAGCACGTTGGGGAAGAACTTCACTTCAGCCAGCTGTAGCGTCTCATGGACAGTGGAGGGCAGGGTTACCTTGCCCCTGTGCTTCCACTTCACCCTCCAGCAGTGCAGCTCAGTGGGGAGTGTGTCTGCATTGGGAAGGTCGTTCCTGTACATCTCCACATTGTTCTCCTCAGAAGTGTTGAACTTCAGCTGCCCCATGACAGCAGGGACAAGCGTCAGACATCTCAGGGCGTTGAGGTGGTTTTCAGAGAAGAGGTCGTTAAGTTCATTGATGACGTGGCTCACCACCGGGGCGGTCAGGTGCTCTTTAAAGTAGCTCTCAGGCTGGATCTCTGTTCCAGATTCTGGGTGGTGCTTTCTCAAGTAGAGCCTGGGAACCTTGACCGGGATCTCCAGTGCAGCGGCTAGGTTAACAGCCTCTTCGAACCAGAACTCATGGTATACATCAATGTTATCCGAGACCTCGTTCAGCGAGTGCAACACAGCAGTCAAGCTGTTGGCAGCAAAGTAGACATCCATCGTTGGACCTTGCAAGTTCTTGCCAAAGGCTCTTGTGAATGACAGGGTGTTTTTCAGCACAACTAACGATGCAACAAACTCAAAATCAGCCAGAGCCTCTGATATCTCCAAGGCATCATTTGTGACTTGGTCACTCCATCTCAGATCTTCATTGTCGTGAACACTATCCATGCAGAGCAGAAGAGATTCCAGGACATCGACTGCCACCTCGAATGCATCATGTCTCACTGTCCAGTTGGTACGGCAGGCTTCTTTCAGATCATTGGCCTTCTCTTCATTACCCTGGTAGAAAATGGAGATGGCATTCTCCAACTCCAATTGCAGTGAAGAAGCCTCGTTGAAAAAAGACTCAATCTTCTTGAAAGTAGACATGACAATCTGAACGCCTGTCAAAGCCACTCCACTTGCCAGTGAGGCATTTAAGGCACAGGTGGATCTTGGTGTGTACACTGCTGTGGGGTACATCTCTGTGAGTTTGGTTGCAATGGCTTTAATTTTGCTAGAATGCACACCAGAGCTGAAGTGGGCCTGCCCTCTACAGTAGTCCATATTTAAACCCCACTTCTTTGTCACCTCAGTCAGCAGCCTCTCCATCAGGGTCTCATCTTCTCCCTCAAATGGAAGGAATCCCACAAACTCCTCCCGCAAGCAGTTAGCCTGGTCCAAAAAACGCAAGAACATTGGGAGGTGGCTCTCGCCAGAGATCTCAACCACATCGTCAGTGACCAATGAAAAGAAGCGAACCTCTCTGACTTCCTGTAAGAGCTCCTCACGGATGCAACTCTCACAAACCTCCATCATCTGCCTTTGCTGGGTGAAGGTGCAGCACTCTGCGTTCACAGCACTCATCTCAAACCTTTTCCTGAGAGCTTCATCACCACCAGCATTCATTCGGTACTCCAGCAATGCCTTGAAGTTGCTCGGAGTAAGGCACTTGCTCTCCTGCACCTCCTTGGTATGTCTATTCAGAGGTATGTTTTGTTTGCCCAACACTAAGATAACTTCAAATAGTGATTTGAGGTATTCTCTATGCTCCTTCTCCTTAGAGGTCAGCTGGGTGGTGTTTGTCTCAGGGTCATCTTGACCTTCCGCATAATTTTTGTTAGTCTTCGACTGGTCCACCGAGTCCTCTATAGACAAACAAATCAATATTGGGAAAAGAGGATTAGCGTAACTTTTTGCTTGTGGTTCCTGTGATCGTGCATTGTCTTATGATGAAGACATCCTTCATTACTGGTCATTCAATTTAAACCTTGATTATTTTCATATTACATTGTAAAACAGCCTCAACAAATAAACTGTTGTTCAATGTAAATCTGGTGCACAACTTACTTTTCCTCTCTTTCACTTGTCCTGCTTCAGCTTTACTCTACAATAGAAAGAGAGAAACAGTCAATACCAAGATGTTAGAAGATGCCTTGATTTTAAGAAATACACTGAGTATTTGACTTGTGATTTGGTAAATGCAGAAGAAACTATTACCAGCTCTTTAATCCTCTTGCGTTGCCTACATTGTGGATTATTGAGGTGGCTTGTTAAATCAAAGATGGTTGGTGTGGCATTATCCTTCAGCTTTGTCCTGTAAGGACTCTGAAAATATGAAAGACAAGAGATTAACCTAAGCAAATTGATTGGTATGTAGTACTGAGGTGCACATCTCTGTTCAACTACATATTTAACTTTTTGGGTGACGACCAAATTCACATATAAATGTGAGTTATCATTCTCATTGAACGCAAGTCTAAGAAGTAGGTCAGTTATATATGATACATTCTTATGCTTCCTGTTCTTAAGTTTTGTTTCTGCATCTTTTACTTTTGGTTTTGTACACCAGCTTCAAACTGAAAATACAATATTTTGGTTGTTGAAAATATATTTCACAGCGGTTTAGATGGTACAATGATCCTCTACACTTTCATTGGTTGTTTTGTCACAAACTGAAATTATACTATTAGAATTTTAGCCACCAGAAAATGGCAGAGCAATTTCTCAATTTTGCACCTTTTATATGCTTCAGTTAGGCCAAAAAAAAACATTAAGATCGAGCATCAACATCACTTACTGCTTTACATATCATGGATGGTTCAAAGTGGTTAACACAAAGTCTGTAGTGTCTGTTTAGCTGGTCAGGTGTTTTATCTTCAAGATCCTTGCAATGGCAGTTGTCCACCCACTGCTTGCATCTGTGCAAGACAGAAAACAAAATGTATACATTTAACTATCACTGAACATGATTCAGTGGAGACTACGGAGGAGAGGACGGCTCATAATAATGGCTGGAACGGAGCAAATGGAATGGCACCAAACTGATGTATTTGATACCATTACACCCATTCCGCTCCAGTCATTATCACGAGCCCATGCTCCCCAATTAAGGTGCCACCAAACTCCTATGATGATTACCATAGACGACAATGGTACAAGAACATGCAAACTAAAACTGTGTCATTCAGTATCCCATCTCTAGTAAGCTAGCTTTCTGGTATTAAAAATAAAACCTACTGATTAACAAAACCCAAAAGGCTAGCTATGCAATTATCTCTGCAAGCATGCAGCAAAAATAACTAGGCTAGATACTACTCGAAGCACATCTCTGGCTGACAAGCTAACGTTAGGCTAACTTACCGTGCAATTAAAGACAGTACAGTTCGTAATGTCAAGCAAAGAACCGTCAGATTAGTACAATACCTTTCAGTGTCCCTAGGAAACCTGAAGAATGGCGATGCTGACTCATTGCTTCTTATGTTGCAATTCGGAGCAGCGCAAAAGTTCGACATTGTTAGTTTTTGCTAATATGCTGCTTTTCAAAAGTAATTTTGAATATTCACTTTACCCTGAAATTACTAAAGAATAGACGAGCGCGCTGCGGTGCTATATGTGGCCTTGAGTCCTGGAGGAAACAACGGGACGCGCGAATAAACCATTTTCCCACAATGCTTTGCTAACGTCACATCCCAGTGCGCATGTCTGTCACAATAATCAATGCTAATTGGGATCCTTGGGACGCCCCTACACCAAATCTTAACCATAACCCTTTCCTTAACCATTTTAAATGTCAACTTCAATTGGGAAGGGACGTCTCAACAATTCCTGATTGAAATGACCATATTGAAACTAGCGTTTTTCTTTTAGTCCACTCAAAAACAACAGGGATATACGAGCCTTGTTTCAACTATACCTTATGTCCTGCCTTATTGGAATGGTTTATTGATAATGTCTTTTGGAAAAAAGTTTGGATGTTGCCACACACATACCTACTTATTAACAAAATTAAGGAACTTTCTTTAAAAATGATTCATAAATATTATCCTGCCAACCACTATATGAAGTAAAAAACTAAAAACAAAACTCAAATTGTACCATTTGAAATGAACACCCAGAAACAGTGTTGCATCTTTTTTTGGCATTGTATCCATGTAAGGAATCTGTGGCAAGACATCAAGAGATTTTTAATTTAACACATTTATGAAGATTTTACACTATTATGGAGAAATGTGCTGCTTGGATTCTTTACTTATAAATGTGTGTATGTCCCTTAAGGTTCTGGTGTAATGTGTTATTGTACACCCTAGTCCAACTGTTCTTTGTATATTCTTTATATATACACTTGTGTTCCCCCATATACTTTTTGTATTGATTTGTTGTTAATAAAATAAAAAGAACAAAAAGACAGCCAGGCAGCCAAAAAACGAAAATGTAAAACCTATGTATTACCGCCATCTACTGCATGGATGAAGGATGTTAGACTACCTAACATTTCTAGATGTGCGCTGGCAATTTTTAATTTTTTTTATTTCACCTGTATTTAACCATGTAGGACAGTTGAGAACAAGTTCTCATTTACAACTGCGACCTGGCCAAGATTAAGCAAAGCAGTGCGACAAAAACAAAAACACAGAGTTACACATAAACAAACGTACAGTCAATAACACAAAAGAAAAATTTAAAAATCTATGTACAGTGTGTGCAAATGTAGAAGAATAGGGAAGTAGGCAATAAATAGGCCATAGAGGCAAAAATAATTACAATTTAATTCAAATCAAATCAAATTTCAAATCAAATTTTATTTGTCACATACACATGGTTAGCAGATGTTAATGCGAGTGTAGCGAAATGCTTGTGCTTCTAGTTCCGACCATGCAGTAGTATCTAACAAGTAATCGAACAAATTCCCAACAACTACCTTATACAGACAAGAGTAAAGGAATGAATACAAGTATGTACATATAAATATATGGATGAGCGATGGTTGATCGGCGTAGGCCAGATGCAGTAGATGGTACGGAGTACAGCATATACATATGAGATGAGTAATGTAGGATATGTAAACATTATATAAATGCATCGTTTAAAGTGGCTAGTGATACATTTATTTCATCCAATTATAATTATTAAAGTGGCTAGAGATTTGAGTCGATGGCCGAACGGCATAGGCAAGATTCAGTAGATGGTTTAGAGTACAGTGTATACATTTGATATGAGTAATGTCGGATATGTAAACATTATATACATTATATACAAAATTGTTTAAAGTGGCTAGTGATACATTTGTTACATCAAATTCCTATTTTTAAAGTGGCTAGAGATTTAAGTCAGTATGTTGGCAGCAGCCACTCAATGTTAGTGATGGCTGTTTAACAGTCTGATGGCCTTGAGGTAGAAGCTGTTTTTCAGTCTCTCGGTCCAAGCTTTGATGCACCTGTACTGACCTCGCCTTCTGGATGATAGCGGGGTGAACAGGCAGTGGCTCGGGTGGTTGTTGTCCTTGATGATCTTTTTGGCCTTCCTGTGACATTGGGTGGTGTAGGTGTCCTGAAGGGCAGGTAGTTTACCCCCGGTGATGCGTTGTGCAGCCTTCACTTCCCTCTGGAGAGCCTTACGGTTCTGGGCGGAGCAGTTGCTGTACCAGGCGGTGATACAGCCCGACAGGATGCTCTCGATTGTGCATCTGTAGAAGTTTGTGAGTGATTTTGGTGACAAGCCGAATTTCTTCAGCCTCCTGAGGTTGAAGAGGCGCTGTTGCGCCTTCTTCACCACGCTGTCTGTGTGGGTGGTCCAATTCAGTTTGTCCGTGATGTGTACGCAGAGGAACTTAAAACTTTCCACCTTCTCCACTACTGTCCCATCGATGTGGATAGGGGGGTGCTCCCTCTCCTGTTTCCTGAAGTCCACAATCATCTCCTTTGTTTTGTTGACATTGAGTGAGAGGTTATTTTCCTGACACCACACTCCGAGGGCCCTCACCTCCTCCCTGTAGGCCGTCTCATCGTTGTTGATAATCAAGCCTACCACTGTAGTGTTGTCAGCAAACTTGATGATTGAGTTGGATGCGTGCTTGGCCACGCAGTCATGGGTTAACAGGGAGTACAGGAGAGGGCTGAGAACGCACCCTTGTGGGGCCCCAGTGTTGAGGATCAGCGGGGAGGAGGTGTGGTTTCCTACCCTCACCACCTGGGGCCAGCCTGTCAGGAAGTCCAGGACCCAGTTGCACAGGGCTGGGTCGAGACCTAGGGTCTCGAGCTTAATGACGAGCTTGGAGGGAACTATGGTGTTAAATGCTGAGCTGTAGTCGATGAACAGCATTCTTACATAAGTATTCCACTTGTCCAGATGGGTTAGGGCAGTATGCAGTGTGATTGCGATTGTGTCGTCTGTGGACCTATTGGGACGGTAAGCAAATTGTATTGGGTCCAGGGTGTCTGGCAGGATAGAGGTGATATGATCCTTGACTAGTCTCTCAAAGCACTTCATGATGACAGAAGTGAGTACTACGGGGCGATAGTCATTTAGCTCAGTCACCTTAGCTTTCTTTGGAACAGGAACAATGGTGGCCCTCTTGAAGCATGTGGGAACAGCAGACTGGGATAGGGACTGGTTGAATATGTCCGTAAACACACCAGCCAGCTGGTCTGCGCATGCTCTGAGGACACGGCCAGGGATACCATCTGGGCCAGCAGCCTTGCGAGGGTTAACACATTTAAATGTTTTCCTCACATTGGCTGCGGTGAAGGTGAGCCTGCAGGTTTTGGTAGCGGGCCGTGTCTGTGGCATTGTATTATCCTCAAAGCGAGCAAAGAAGTTGTTTAGTTTGTCTGGGAGCATGACGTAGTGGTCCGCGACGGGGCTGATTTTCTTTTTGTAGTCCGTGATTGACTGTAGACCCTGCCACATTCCTCTCGTGTCTGAGCAGTTGAATTGTGACTCTACTTTGTCAATATATTGACGCTTAGCTTGTTTGATTGCCTTGAAGAGGGAATAGCTACACTGTTTGTTTTCAGTCATGTTTCCAGTAGCCTTACCCTGGTTAAAAGCAGTGGTTCGCGCTTTCAGTTTTGCGCGAATGCTGCCGTCAATCCATGGTTTCTGGTTGGGGAAGGTTTGAATAGTTGCTATGGGTACCACATCACCAATGCACTTGCTAATAAACTCGCTCACCGAATCAGCGTATACATCAATGTTGTTGTCAGATGCTATCCGGAACATATACCAGTCCACGTGCTCAAAGCAATCTTGCAGCAAGGAATCAGATTGGTCGGACCAGCGTTGAACAGACCTGAGAACGGGCGTTTCCTGTTTTAGTTTCTGTTTGTAGGCTGGGAGCAACAAAATGGAGTCATGGTCAGACTTGCCGAAAGGAGGGCAGCCTCAGGATATGTGGTTTCCAATTTACATAGAGTCCAATGGATTTCTTTCAGTGCCGTCGATGTGTCAGCTTGAGGGGGGATGTACACGGCTGTGATTATAATCGAGGAGAATTCTCTTGGTAGATAATGCTTTCGGCATTTGATTGTAAGTAGTTCTATGTCTGGTGAACAAAAGGACTTGAGTTCCTGTATGTTGTTATGATCACACCACGTCTCGTTAATCATAAGACACACACCCCCACCCTTCTTCTTACCAGATAGATGTTTGTTTCTGTCGGCGCGATGCGTGGAGAAACCAGGTGGCTGTACCGACTCAGATAACATGTCCTGAGTGAGCCATGTTTCCGTGAAGTAAAGAACGTTGCCGTCTCGGATGTCTCTCTGAAAGGCAACCCTCGCTCTGATTTCATCCACTTTGTTGTCCAGAGACTGGACATTAGCGATTAGAATACTCGGGAGAGGTGCACGATGCGACCGTCGACGTAGTTTGACCAGAAGACCGCCGCATCTCCCTCTTCTCCTGCACTGCCGTTGTTTTGAGTCGTCGGCTGGGATCCAGTCTATTGTGCTAGTTGGGGTACCAAACAAAGAATCCGCTTCGGGAAAGTCGTATTCCTGGTCGTAATGTTGGTAAGTTACGTTGCTCTTATATCCAAAAGTTCCTCCCGGTTGTATGTAATAAAACGTAATATTTCCCGGGGTAACAATGTAAGAAGTAATACATAAAAAAACGAAATACTGCATAGTTTCCTGAGAACGTGAAGCAAGGCTGCCATCTCTGTCGGCGCCGGAAGCATTTAGCATTTACTGAAGTGATAGATGTGCAAATTATGATGTGCAAGTAGAGATACTGGAGTGCAAAAGAGCAAGAGGGTAAGTAATAATATGGGGATGAGGTAGTTGGGTGTGCTATTTACAGATTGGCTGTGTACAGGTACAGTGATCGGTAAGCTGCTCTGACAGCTGATGCTTAAAGTTAGAGAGGGAGATTGAAGACTCCAGCTTCAGAGATTTTTGCAATTCGTTCCAGTCATTGGCAGCAGAGAACTGGAAGGAAAGGCGGCCAAAGTAAGTGTTGCCTTTGGGGATGACCAGTGCAATATACCTGCTGGAGCATGTGCTACGGGTGGGTGTTGCTATGGTGCTATGGTGACCAGTGAGCTGAGATAAGGCGGGGCTTTACCTAGCAAAGACTTATAGATGACCTGGAGCCAGTGGGTTTGGCGACAGATAAGTAGTGAGGGCCAGCCAACGAGAGCGTACAGGTCGCAGTGGTGGGTAGTATATGGGGCTTTGGTGACAAAACGGATGGCGCTGTGATAGCAAACTGGACGTAGTCTGAGTAGAGTGTTGGGGGCTATTTTGTAAATGACATCGCCGAAGTCAAGGATCGGTAGGATAGTCAGTTTTGCGAGGGTGTTTGACGGCATGATTGAAGGAGGCTTTGTTGCGAAATAGGTTCTAGATTTAATTTTGGATTGAAGATGCTTAATGTGAGTCTGGAAGGAGAGTTTACAGTCTAACCAGACACCTAAGTATTTGTAGTTGCCCACAAATTCTAGGTCAGAACCATTCAGAGTAGTGATGCTAGTCGGGCGGGAGGGTGCGGGCAGCAATCGGTTGAAGAGCATGCACTTAGTTTTACTAGCATTTAAAAGCAGTTGGAGGCCACGGAAGGAGTGTTGTATGGCGTAGAAGCTCGTTTGGAGGTTTGTTAGCACAGTGTCCAAAGAAGGGCCAGATGTATACAGAATGGTGTCGTCTGCGTAGAGGTTGATCAGAGAATCACCAGCAGGAAGAGCGACATCATTGATATATACAGAAAAGAGTCGGCCCGAGAATTGAACCCTGTGGCATCCCCATAAAAACTGCCAGAGGTCCAGACAACAGGCCCTCCGATTTGACACACTGAACTCTATCTGAGAAGTAGTTTTTACCTCCAAGCCATAAGACTCCTGAACAGGTAATCAAATGGCTACCCAGACTTTTTGCATTTTTTTTTTGCACGATTGGTTAGAGCCTATAAGTAAGCATTTCACTGTAAGGACTACACCTGTTTTATTCGGCGCACGTGACAAATAAACTTTGATTTGATTTGAGTTGGTGAACCAGGCGAGGTAGTCATTTGAGAAGCCAAGGCTATTGCCGATAAGAATGCTGTGATTGACAGAGTCGAAAGCTTTGGCCAGGTCAATAAAGACGGCTGCACAGTACTGTCTTTTATCAATGGCAGTTATGATATCATTTAGGACCTTGAGCGTGGCTGAGGTGCACCCATGACCAGCTGGGAAACAAGATTGCATAGTGGAGAAGGTACGGTGGGATTCAAAATGGTCGGTGATCTGTTTATTAACTTGGCTTTCGAAGATTTTAGAAAGGCAGGGCAGGATGGATAAAGGTCTATAACAGTTTGGGTCTAGAGAGTCTCCCCCTTTGAAGAGGGGGATGACCGCGGCAGCTTACCAATTTTCGGGGATCCTAGACGATACGAAAGAGAGGTTTCAATTTCAACAATTTCAGAGGATAATTTTAGAAAGAGGGTTCAGACTGTCTAGCCCAGCTGATTTGTAGGGGTCCAGATTTTGCAGTTCTTTCAGAACATCAGCTGTCGGGGGGTTGCTGCAGGGGGTGCTGAGATGTTGGCCGGGGTAGGGGTAGCCAGGTGGAAAGCATGGCCACCCGTGGAAAAAATGCTTATTGAAATGATCAATTATTGTAGACCTATCGGTGGTGACAGTGTTTCCTATCCTCAGTGCAGTGGGCAGCTGGGAGGAGGTGCTCTTATTCTCCATGGACTTTACAGTGTCCCAAAACTTTTTGGAATTAGTGCTACAGGAAGCAAATTTCTGTTTGAAAAAGCTAGCCTTACAATATTGGTTCCTGACTTCCCTGAAGATGCATATCGCGGGGGCTATTCGATGCTAATGCAGAATGCCACAGGATGTTTTTGTGCTGGTCAAGGGCAGTCAAGTCTGGGGTGAACCAAGGGCTATATCTGTTCTTAGTTCTACATTTTTTGAATGGGGCATGCTTATTTAAGATGGAGAGGAAAGCACGTTTGAAGAGCAACCAGGCATCCTCTACTAACAGGATGAGATCAATATCCTTCCAGGATACCCGGGCCAGATCGATTAGAAAGGCCTACTCGCTGAAGTGTTTTAGGGAGCGTTTGACAGTGATGAGGGCTGGTCGTTTTACCGCGGACCCATTACGCATGCAAGCAATGAGGCAGTAATCGCTGAGATCCTGGTTGAAGACAGCAGAGGTGTATTTAGAGGGCAAGTTGGTCAGGATGATATCTAAGAGGGTGCCCATGGTTACGGATTTAGGGTTGTACCTGGTAGGTTCTATGACAATTTGTGTGAGATTGAGGGCATCTAGCTTAGATTGTAGGATGGCCAGGGTGTTAAGCATGTCCCAGTTTAGGTCACCTAACAGTAGGAACTCTGAAGATAGATGGGGGGCGATCAATTCACATATGGTGTCCAGGGCACAGCTGGGGGCTGAAGGGGGTCTATAACAAGCGGCAACTATGAGAGACTTGTTTCTGAAAAGGTGGATTTTTAAAAGTAGAAGCTCAAATTGTTTGGGCACAGACCTGGATAGTATGACAGAACTCTAAAGTAGATTGCAACTCCGCCTCTTTTGGCAGTTCTATCTTTTCGGAAAATGTTATAGTTAGGGATGGAAATCTCAGGATTTTTGGTGGCCTTCCTAAGCCAAGATTCAGACACGGTTAGGACATCCTGGTTGGCGGAGTGTGCTAAAGCAGTGAATAAAACAAACTTAGGGAGGAGGCTTCTAATGTTAACATGCATGAAACCAATGCTTTTTGGTTGGCATCCTGCGGCTGGAGCCGCGCATCAGGGAGGGGGTACTGTCACGTGCACTCCCTCTCTGGCGTCTAGGTCACCAGCCTGCTCATTATGGCACACACCTGTCACCTTCGTTATGCGCATTATGAGACTCACCTGGACTTTATCACCTCCTTGATTTACCTGCCCTATATATGTCACTCCCGTTGGTTCCTTCCCCAGGCGTTATTGTTTCTGTTTCAGTTTCATGTCTGTGTGGTGTTAGTGTTTCTTGTTTTGTATTATGTTCCGTTTATTTTATTAAAACACTCACTCCCTGAGCTTGCTTCCTGACTCTCAGCGCACATCGTTACATAGTCCCAATAAGCCCAAACCAGATGGGATGGCGTATCACTGCAGAATGCTGTGGTAGCCATGCTGGTTAAGTGTGCCTTGAATTCTAAATAAATCTGACAGTGTCACCAGCAAAACACCCCCACCACCTCCATGCTTCACGGTGGGAACCACACATGTGAAGATCATCCGTTCCCCTACTCTGCATCTCACAAAGACATAGCAGTTGGAACCAAAAATCTAAAATCTGGACTCATCAGACCAAAGGACAGATTTCCACCAGTCTAATGTCCATTGCTTGTGTTTCTTGGCCCAAGCAAGTCTCTTCTTATTATTGGTGTCCTTTAGTGGTGGTTCCTTTCCAGCAATTCGACTATGAAGGCTTGATTCACGCAGTCTCTTCTGAACAGTTTATGTTGAGATGTGTCTGTTACTTGAACTCTATGAAGCATTTATTTGGGCTGCAATTTCTGAGGTTGTTAACTCTAATGAACTTATCCTCTGCAGAAGAGGTAACTTTGGGTCTTCCTTTCCTGTGGCGGTCCTCATGAGAGCCAGTTTCATCATAGAGCTTAGTGGTTTTTGCGACTGCAAAGTTCTTGGAATTTTCCGGATTGACTGACCTTCACATCTTAAAGTAATGATGGAATGTTGTTTCTCTTTGCTTATTTGAGCTGTTCTTGCCATGATATGGACTTTGTCTTTTACCAAATAGGGCTATCTTCTGTATACCACCCCTGCCTTGTCACAACTGATTGGCTCAAACGCATTAAGGAAAGAAATTGTACAAATTAACTTTTAATAAGGCACACCTGTTAATTGAAACACATTCCAGGTGACTACCTCATAAAGCTGGTTGAGAGATTGCCAAGAGTGTGCAAAGCTGTCATCAAGGCAAAGGGTGGCTACTTTGATGAATCTCAAATATAAAATATATTTTGATTTGTTTAACACTTTTTTGGTTACTACATGATTCCATATGTTATTTCATAGTTTATGTCTTCACTATTATTCTACAATGTAGAAAATAGTCAAAATAAAGAAAAACCCTGAAATGAGTAGGTGTGTCTAAAACTTTTGACTGGTACTGTATATCAATACACTTTTAATTTAGCATTACAAAACGTGTGTTCGATCAAATAAACCTCACTTAGCAAATAAGCCCTTTCTTGACCAAATTCAACACTCATTGACCTCCATACAAAAACTCTGCTTGGTGGGTGAAACAACGAAAACATGCCACCTGCGGGAGGGAGACAGATGGGCCTCTCTTCCTTTCTGGAGGATCAAAACCATATTATAAACTTGGGTGGTTCAAGCCCTGAATGCTGATTGTCTGAAAGCCATGGTATATTTTATTTTACTGCTGCAATAACGTTGGTAACCAGATTATTATAGCAATAAGGCACCTCTGGGTTTTGTGGTATATTGCCAATATACCACGTCTAAGGGCTGTATCTAGGCACTCCGCATTGCGTCGTGCTTAAGAACAGCCCTTAGCCGTGATATATTGGCCATATACCACCCCCCCTCGGGCCTTATTGCTTAAATGTATCATGGTTCAATTGTGACTGACTGACCTACCTACAAATAATGACTAGTTATTTATGATGCAAGCCTTCACTGCTGGCTGCAATGTCGAACAAGCCCAGTGGCACTGTGAGAGGGGGGATGTGGAGGTGTCCTGTGTGCAAGTATGTATTTGGTATTTTATTAGGATCCCCATTAGCTGTTGCAAAAGCAGCAGGTACTCTTCCTGTGGTCCACACCAAACATAATACAGCATGACAAAAAACAGAACAAGAACAATAGACAAGAACAGCTCAAGGACAGAAATACATTATGAAAAAAAAGGCACACAGCCTACATATCAATGCATATACACAACTATCTAGGTCAAATAGGGGAGAGGCGTTGTGCTGCGAGGTGTTGCTTTATCTGTTTTTTGAAACCAGGTTTGCCGTTTATTTTAGCAATATGAGATGGAAGGAAGTTCCATGCATGTGATGACAATTTCCTAACTGTTATGTCAATAAAGTTCTGTCTCCTCTTTGAATTAGTTTAAAAAATGCCTCTATCTCTCGGCCCCTCTCCCGCACTGTTTTCTGACGACATTGAAAACGTATCCGTTTTCCCTTTCACGAGGTTGGAGTAAAATCAAGTTCAACTACAATGGCGCCGGAGGAGATGGCTGACGTTTTACGGGTTCCTGACCAATTGTGCTATTGTGAGTGTTTTTTATTAACGTATCAACTCTGACATTAAAAGAACAATACATTCATAAAAACAGAGAACATATACAATAACAAATAAAATAGGAGGTGTGGCAGATCAAGGTATAGCAAACCAGTCTTCCTTGTGAGAAGTGACAACACAAAGAGAAATAAGAACCAGAAAAACAAAAAGGCATGCCTAATTGAGGCACCCAGTCTTAGTGGATTAGTAATATTAGTCTGCCACATAGTCCATATTATCACAATTTGGATTAACAAACATTATGTAAAATAAGACAGCAAATCATCCATTTTCATTATTTTAATACCCCTTCTGTAAAGTGCCGATCAGCTCCATATTCTTTATCTTCCTTTTCAGGCCTCTTCTTAACACTCATCCAAAGACTCAGAACCTCTCCAGGTCTTTGGGATGGTCAGGCAGGTCCTCCAGAAGGGCAGGGTTCCTCCTATAAATGTAGGCGTTGGCATCATCGTCCAGCTTCACCAGCTCAGCCAGCGAGGACACACAGGTGTCATGGTCTGTCAGCATCCCAGGCAGGCGGGATGCCGTTCGCTGGATGCGACAGGAACGACGGACTGGTGTCAGGAACTTCAGATCCTTGATGGCGCTCTTTCGCCTGGAACCACTTGCACATGCCTCACCATCGATTGTTCTCTTAACACTAGAAGGGGGAAAGGGATGGACAGCATTCTGTGATTAGTTGAAAGCCATGCTCGGTTTAATATTAATTTCAATATAGAGATGTAAAGTAGTGCTGTCCTCCATGACCTCCAGAAGTAGCTATAAATGGAAGTGATGTTATAACAGTATTACAGCAGGTATTTTTAAAGACAAGAAATCTCACCTTTGCAGGTATGGAGTTGTCTTCACACTGTATTTCACCACCGATGCGCCGTCTGCCTCTGGTGTCGTCTCCATCAAACAGTCGCCGTCGTCATGAACTTCATCGATATAACCCTTCCTTACTTTCTGCTCTGAAGCTCCCTCTCCTTCACATTTCACTTCAACATCCTTATTCACAGGAGACTCATTCCTTTCTTCAAATTCCTTATTTGTCAGTCTCTTCACCATTATCTCGTTAGATTCATCCATTTTCTCATTCGGGTCTTCTAAAAAAGAAACACCAATGAATATAACACGTTACTACAGTTAACAAGTTCATCTCTTACACGATTTGAGCCTTTGTGTTGCATAATTTGAATTAGGCAGACAATGTCAAATGAGCAAGTAAATTTGTCTGTATTTGTGTTTGCTGTGAATGTAAATGCATTATCCACAAAATGTACCATCCACACATGCTGAGGGCTTCTCCAATGCCTCCAAAGCATCACGAAGGTTGACCACAATCTGTGATAAGACATAGGACAGAGGCGATGAGGTTATATTTAAGAGTTTTGATGAATAAAACAACAATATATAGGTTTCTTACATCATTCATTCTGACCTCTGGATCAACAGGAAGAAAATCTGTATCAGAGTTGTCAAGCAGGTCCAATGTCGTGTTCATTGTCAGTGGAGTTGAGGCACAGGCTGCCTCCTGTTTAATAACCACCTGGTCGTTTTTAAGCCGATCAGTCGGTTCAGGCTCATCAACAGGTTGTTGTGGCTCCTGGTCAACGGGCTGAGGCGCAACATTGGTCTCTAGTTGAGAGACAGCTGTGGATTCTGGGTGCACATCAGGCTCTGGCTGCACAAATGGTTTAGACTTTGGGGGTGCCACTGCTGATATGGGAGGCCTTTTCAGAGTCTTTCCCTTGGATGCCAGCCACTCTGCCAGCTTTGTCCTGGGAATCCAAAAATTCAGTTAAAACAATTTTGAGCACTTGACCTAAGTACCAACAGTTTTGACAATTTTCAAGAATGTAATAAAAAAATAACAAACCTTCTCTCTTCAGCAGTCTCTGTGTTAGCCCTGTACTGGCTTCGGGTGCTGGCCACTGGAATCTTGTGAATCTTCTTGTCAGTTGCCAGTGTCATCTTAAGCTTGGTGCCCTGCGGCAGCTCTTTCCCCTTAGATGTCATGGCAGACCTAGTGGAGCTTGGGCGAGCTATGGTAAATGGAGCAGTTCTGGAAGGAGGGACTACAGTGTGAAAGCCCGTGGGACGGCGTATAGCTGGGACTGGACACTTGGAGACTGGAGGAGGCCCATTGGACACAGACTTGGATCTTGAGGGTTGACATGATTTGGGGGGCTTAAATGTGCCACACCCAGGCAAATCAGCAACGGATTTGGACTTTGTCAAATTTCCAGGCTTTTGGCTCTTAGCTTTGGGCACTGCGGTCTTTGTAGCTGCTTTGCTTTCTAGCCCTCCCTCCAGGCCACTAGGCTTCCTGAAGGAGCTTATTTTGGATTGGACAACCTTGCCTTTGTATGTGCCAGGGACAGGTTTAACTAAGACGGTAGCTGGAGGCTTTGGAACAGGTTTAGATTGGGCGGTAGCTGGAGGCTTTGGGGCCTCTGCAACCAGCTTTCTCTGTCTGACAGCCTGTTTGGTGAGGAAGGCTTGGCTGAAGGTGTTGCGTCTCTTCGTATCACCAGTGGTTGTTGCCATCACATCTTTCTGCTCCGTCTTGACCTTCTTTAGAGCATCTTCTCTCTTTCCCAAGTCCTCCTTTTTATTGCTCTTGGAATGCAGAGGGGCAGATTGAACAGCCACTGTTTTAGTAGGAGTAGCTCTGGTAATTAAACACTTAGTGGGTCCACTTGTTGGTTTGGCATTCTCTTTGTTTCCCTAATAATAGCAGACAGGACAAAGAAACAAGATGAATAAATTAGACATAATACATAGATAGGCCAACCAGTAAGCACTGGGGGGGGGGTTGTAAATTCAATCTGGAGTTCCAGAGTGTGCTCTGGGCGTTCAGCCCTCGGAGCGTACACTGAACGCTATGGCGGTTTGATCCAAGCGTTCGGACCTCACAACGGCAGTCAAGCACCCAAGCTAACTGTCTAACGTTGGCTAGGTTGGTAGTTACTTCTAGACACAAAATGAGAGAACACCACACTGACCATTTGACTCGCCCAAGCAGAGCTGGTTAGGCTGTTGTCATGTTATCCAGACCGTTGGTGACTAACTGTGCTACTGGCAACAATTTAATGACGTTTTTTCCAAACGTTTACTGACACCCGCCATATTCAAGGGGTGTTGAGCGTTCGTAAATTCATCAGATATTCTGCTCTGAAATCGGATTAGATAGCCAGAGAGAATTTACGAACGCACCCATATTTACCTTACCTTTTTAAAGTTGGAATTCTTTCTTGTAACTGTGGCCATTTTCTTCGGGCACAAAAGGCAGATCCCTTATTGCCCTAAAAAATATATTAATATAGGTGATCAGTAACAGAGCTGGAATATTTGTGGGAAAAGTTTTTACAATGAATTCTGATTCTAAAACGTACGTTTTTACTGCTAGCTGCCTACTGAACTAGCAGTTTACTAACTAGTAATAATATGTTATATATTATGAAAGTTTTTGCAACCGGTAGTTAACTGGAAACAGAGCGTCAGGGGTTGCTGGAAAACTATCATGTCGGGTGTAAATTTCAATCCAGAAGGTTTAACTAGCGAATTTAGATTACAAAAATCGCACGTACCTTGTTATTGAATGTATCGTAGACAAACAAAGAGGAAAACCGACGGGCACAGACAAAAGCTAAAACGTCTCTCGCAAAACAAACCCATTCAACTTTCGCGCTGTATAATGGCAAATAAGATTGGTCCGGATGTTGTCATGGAAAACTCCTTTTAGCCAATCGAATGTCTCCACTTTTGAACGTTTGAACCATAATATAATTCCTAAACTACTGGCTGCCTGCAACACCCCAGATGGGACAGGGAGGCATTTTATATAACTTATAACATCACTTACATGCTACTGTATTGACCTAGGTCATTTGTGTAAGCAAATCACAAAATGCACTATTCTAAATACATTCCTCAATTTTTTTTAGAGAGAGAGAATTTGAAAACAAACCCGATTTTGATAAACTCCCATATCTACTGGGTGAAATACCACAGTGTGCCATCACAGCAGCAAGATGTGTGACCTGTTGCCACAAGAAAAGGTCAACCAGTGAAGAACAAACGCCATTGTAAATATAACCCATATTTATTTTCCCTTTTGTACTTTAACCATTTGTACATCGCTACAACACTGTATATATACATAATGACATTTGTAATGTCTTTATTCTTTTGGAACTTCTGTGAGTGTAATGTTTACTGTTCATTTCACTTTTGTATATTATCTATCTCACTTGCTTTGGCAATGTTAACATATGTTTCCCATGCCAATAAAGCCCCTTGAATTGAGAGAGAGCGAGAGGGAGAGAGAGAAGATCCACAGCACCACCTGGAGTTTGCTAAATGGCATTGGCACTTGGATTGGAACTGGTGCTTTGGTCAGATAACATGAAAATAGAGCTCTTTGGCCATGCACACCAGTGGGTGGTGGGTTTGGCTTTGAAAAACTTTAGGTTACGACCGTAACCCCGGTTCTCTGATAGTATGAGTGAGGTATTTCACATATGGCATACACCCCCAGCGTATTCGTCAGAAGCCTTTATTACACTACGCCAGCCATGATTGGCTGGACGTCGAGACGTGTGTGTGTGTGTCGGGAAAGGGTGTCCCTCCTACCCTATAAAAGGTCCAACGCAGCGTCTGAGTCTTTCAAAAAAATAATACAGGAGTCAGTATATCCCATAAGTGAAATACCTCACTCATACTATCAGAGAACCGGGGTTACAGTCGTAACCTAAAGTTCTCGTACAAGTATTTGTTTCGTTATTTCACTTATGGGATATACTGACTCCTGTATTTCCAGACAAGTTTATCCTGACGAATGACTGCCCTGTGCGATGTATCACACAAATGGGCTTTGCCCCTCAGAAGATCCTACACGTAAAACAGTATGCGCCAGGGTCAGTGCAGTGACATCGAGCCTATAAAACTTAGCAAATATATGAGGCAAAGCCCAACTCGCTACTAGCCATTCCTCTAGTGGAATGAGCCCGTAGGCCAGCAGGAGACTGAAGACCCTTACTTGTGTAGGCCAAAGCGATAGCCTCCACTATCCAGTGAGAGGCATTGTTTAGTGAGTGCTTTACCTGTGTGAGGTTTCGCCCAGGAAACAAACAACTGATCACGTTTTCTAAATCCCTTAGTCCTGTCCATGTAGATGTGCAGAGCGCGTACTGGGCACAAAATATAAAACCGTTTATGTTCCAGAGAGAAAAAAAGTGGGGGATAAAAAGCTACCAGCTCAAGGGGAAGACATATCAGATGGGTTAATAATCTTAGGGATAAAGGCAGAGTTAGGCCGCAATGATACCTAATCACGTGTATGTGACCAACAAAATTTGATTTGATACCGGGTGCAAATTGTGCGTGAATGTCACTTACACGCTTGGCGGAGGCCAATGCTAGTAATAGTCTTAAATGAAAGCATCTTTAGCTCCACCTGATTCAGAGGCTCAAAAGGCTGTTGGCATATAGAGCATCCAAAACAATTGATAAATCCCATGACGGGGCAAGCCGTTTGGACACTGGACTCAAACGACGTGCACCCTTCATAAAACAGGCTACAAGGGGGTGTTGCCCCACTGTCGTGCTCCCAAAACCCACATGACAAGCCGAAATAGCTGCTAGATATACCTTAATAGTAGAAAACGCATTTTCTTTTTCTAATAATTCCTGTAGAAACGACAGGATTACCGGGACAGAGCACTGGAATTGCACTGTCTGTGATTTAGTGCACCATTCCTCAAACACACGCCATTTATAATTATAAAGGGACCTGGTGGATGAGGCTCTAGCATTCTGAATAGTTGAAATTACATTGGGGAAGCCCGGCAGTGTTCAAGTTGAACCATTCACGGGCCAGGCCCAGAGTGCCAACCGTTCCAGGTGAGGATGGAAAATCTCCGCTTGCGCCAGGCACAGTAGGTGCTGACGCAGGGGGAGCAGGCCACAGATGACCGCATAGTAGTTGAGTGATCTCCGCTAGCCAGTGTTTCTTTGGTCAATGTGGCGCTATTAGTATGAGAGATAGACCCTTCTCCTACATCCTGGCTAGGTTGGGGGAAATCAGGGCCAGTGGGGTGAATACATACAGAAGGACGCGTGGCCACTTGTGCGCCAACGCCTCCACTCCCATCAGTGCATCCCGATTCCTCAGGGAAAAGAACAGTGGACACTGAATAGTCTCCATTGATGCATAAAGATCCACTGCTGGAATGCCAAAGTGCATCCAAACCTGATTGGCTACCTCTGGGTGGAGCTTCCACTCTCCGTATAGAAGTTCCCCCTGGAAAGTAAATTTTCTCCCAGATTCAGTAGTCCCGGTACATGAGTAGCTCTCAGTGACTGGAGATGCACACTGCTCCACATAATCAGTCTGTGTGCCAGTGTGTGTAAGTAAGGGGATTGCAGTCCCCCTTGTCTGTTTATGTAAGCCACAACAGTGGTAGTCTGTTCTGACTAGAACATGACGAACCTCCAGAAATTGGAGGAAAGGCTGAAATGCTAGGGACACTGCAATGAGTTTTATGCAGTTTATTTGAGTAGAACGGAAATGGGGTCCCCACACCTCGTTGACTGTTCTGCCCTCGTGGGTTGCACCCCAACCCGAGAGATGCATCCTTCGTGACTACTTTTCTGGATAAAACAGTGCCCATCTGGGCACCCTGTGACAGAAATGTCCGGTGTATCCAGGAGTGCAGTGCTATCATGCAGTCTATGGAGATCTGTACAGTGATGTTTGTGACGCATCGTTGAAACCCTCATATTCAAACGTCCAAATGACTACTAAAGCCGATGCCATCAAACCTAGTAGCCTCCAGGTTCCTTCTGCGAAAAAGTGCTAGGCAATCTTGTAGTGTTCTTATATGTTCCACTGAAAGGCAAGCTTTGAATGATACCGAATCTAGGATTAAACCTAGGAAAGATTGTCAGCGTGGGAATTAGAACACTTTTTACTGTGTTTATTCTGAAATCTAGAAATGTCAGATGTTCCAAGAGAAGCTGACTGTGTTGTAAGACCTTATATCGATTGCGCACAAAGCAACCAATCTTCTATGTTCCGAATCTCTCTCCCCCCCTTTCGAGGTGACAGTGAGAGGCCCGAAAGGGAGCACCAGAAATTCGTAGATTACGCCTTGAAAAGCGAATCTGAGAAATTTCCTGTGAGGAGGGTATATTGAGATAAGTAAGCGTCCTTCAGGTTGACGGATATAAACCAATCACCTGGGCACACAGAACGTAGCAGAGCAGTGTGTCAACATTCTGAACGTGTACTTTCTCATGTGCCAGTTCAGAGCACATAGATCTCTCTTCTCTTCCCCCCCTTTTTTTGGAACCAAGAAATATTGAGTAAAAGCAGCAGTGGCTTTGATCGGGAGGAACAATTATTATTGCCATTTTCCCTATTAGCGAGGAGATTTCCTCCCAGAGTACACGCGCTGATTCCCCCTGAGCCGGAGTGTATATGATTCCCTTGAATCGAGGCGGGGTGACAGTGAATTGCAGTCTGTTCCTTTTCCGTGAAACGTGACCACAAGTACCACTACCTATCTATATACAGTGGTACCCACCCCTCTCCCCAGTTCAAATCATACCATCTCCCATCATTGCTTATTGTAATTATTTTGGTACTCCACAAGCAAAACCATACAAAAAACAATTCTGAGTTGCATGGTTGCTAAATCTTGACTCATAAAGCTCTTGGGAAAAACTCATCTGCCTAAGACGGCATGGTATTGTAAATACAACGCAAATTCAAAACCAGACAAACAACATGCCATTGTCACATTTATCCCTCTTTTATTGACCACATTGTAAAAATTCAAAGCTCACCGACTGACAATATCGTTATTTTGGCCATTGAGTGCAGAAATAATTTCTTGACATTTGATTGGACATTATGAAACACCGCCTCCTGCCATTCCCAGACGAGAGAAACGCCACATTGGTAAGTAAAAAAAAAAAAAAAAAAAATCTTTCTGCAATTCCCAACAAAAGTATATATAAAAAAAAAAAAGTTTAATTTCACACTCATCTGCAGACCACAGGGGAAGGCTTTCTCAGTGCTAAAATGGGTTTATGAACGCTGATTGGTCAGAGGGCTTTACGTCCGTGATAGCCCTCGGTTATCCAGGTCTTTCACCTGAAGGGGGTAAACAAGACAGTTAATAAATCGTTGTTAAAAAAATCAAATAAAAAGCCCAAAGATTTCTTTTGACTCCTTGGCATCAAAAATAAGGAAATAAAATGTATACTCCCACATCGCAACTTTTTCATATAGAGTCTACATGTAATTATTTTTTAAATAATTATTTTTATTTTATTTAACTAGGCAAGCCAGTTAAGAACATATTCTTATTTTCAATGACGGCCTACACCGGCCAAACCTGGATGACGCTGGGCTAATTGTGCGCCGCCCTATGGGACTCCCAATCACGGACGGTTGTGATAGTCTAGATTGGCCTGGTACTCTACGGGTGACTGAATAAATACAGAGGAGAGTAGAAGACCGTAGCCACAGAGCGAGAAGGAGATATACCTTGTATATCCTGACCAGCCAGTGCTCTGTAGTGTAGGCCTCCTCCAGCACGTCCAGCTCAAAGTCCTTGTTGCCGATCTCAGCATTTCTCACTCGATCATAGCCAGGGGGGCGCTCTGAAAAAAAAAGGTTAGAACATCAGGACTAGGGCCAAGATGAATAGAAGATTGACACCCACAGTGTCATAATAAGGCAGGGTTACTCACTGGCCTCTGTGTAGACCTGGCCGAAGCGATAGTAGCACATCTTGTACATAAGGCAGTTGAGCAGGACAGGGGAGCCCTCACGGTCCACGCGGAACTCTCCAGTGGGGGTGTAGTAGTCGTGCTCCTTGATGTGCTTCCCTGTGTCTGTGCTGCCCCCAATACGCACCATCCACAGGAACTTGTTAATGTCTGCACAGAGAGACGTGTTGGCAGACCCAAAGCATGAGTTACATTTTTAAGTTAAAGACTATTTATGGAACATCTAATACAACATCTAGTTGTATTCAAACTTTTACCACCAGAATTTCTGGGGACCCCATGTTTTCCCCAATCATTTATTGCAACCCCACCCAAAATCAATTGAGAACCTTAAAAATAAAATGCATTTAAATTTTGATATCAACAAAACCTTCAATTCAATGCATTTTCATCTTATCAAAAATTAAAATAAACCAATAAATGCATTTACCACTGATCTGATTTATGAATGTGGCATTGACAACTTAATCTGAAACACATATGTTAAGAAACTGTAATAATATGCATCATATAATAATCCAAGAGTGATTATGCATAGAGTGATGGGCATTAATAGTTTCCACTGGCTTTGTTGACTTACCGTCTGAGGAGTATCCCGTCAGTCCACCAAAGATGACCAGGACGTAGCTGACATCCAGCTCCCGCATGATCTCATAGGCCTTCTCCTCGGTGGACGCCATGGCCTACCGGTCAACAGAAACACAGTTCATATAAAGTTCAGAAGTCACAGGTATCAGCCATGCATTAAGAGATGATAGGATTGTCACATGTCAGTCCCATGTAAAAGCATCAATACAGAAAAAAATAAAATATTACACTTCACCTGGCCAACTCTGGAGATGTGCGTGTTGTTCCATGTGTTGTTGTCCACTAGAATTGTTCGATTGGCCATGGCTGTTATCTGATAGCCGTAATCCCACCATGACATCACTTTAGCATCCTCTGGGGTGTTGTGGCGGAGCCAGTAGTAGGCCTCTCTGAAGTCATCAAAAATAATGCGGCTGCCGTCTCCGCCGCGGGCTGACAGGACGATGGAGGGGGAGGAGTAGGCCTCGCTGGTCACCCAGGTGGAGTGGAAGGTGTAGGTGATGAGGAAGAAGGTCATGACCAGAATCATTCCGCTGGCCACCTGGTGGACAAAATGGTACAGGATATCAGGGACCGGACCGGGCCGGGCCAAGATCATCCTTATCAAATGCATACCCGGACTTCATAAGTTGGAATGACATCCAAAATCAAATGGCTACATGACAAAACTGCATTTAGGTGACATTAACAAACATGTATTGAACAGTGCCATCTGGGGGCCAATATTGCATCATCTCTTACCTCGTTCTTGATGGGGTAGGTGGAGTCCTGCTGCTTCTTGCTCTTCTTGTCTGGCCGACTGATATCCAGGTTCTTCATGTAGGTGGTGAGGACCTGGGACACACCAATGCCTGACAGGATGCACATGACTGGGGCCAGGACCAGCATCAGACGCACCTGAGGAGAGAAGCAGCCAAATCAGTTGAACATAACCTGCTACGTAGTCTCTTTCTGGGAGCTCATCTGCTTGCACAACATGCAATGGGGAAAACTAATCAAGTGTTGCCAGACTGCGTGAATATTATGGATGGATCGAGCCTAGGGGAGCACTGACAGGTACCATTTGCAATTCCTACTACAAAAGAAAATATTGGAATATTAGACACTATACATTTCAAATATTCCTCTCATTCAAGAGGTAATCTGCAGGCCGACTTACCATGACAGCTGAGAAGTACATGCTGGTGACTCCGTACATGATGATGAAGATCCTGGCATCAGACAGGTTGTTGAAGCAGTAATACAGACCCACTGTCAGTATGAAGAAAAGCAGGTTCATTAAATCGTCGCAATGTTTTTCCTTTACATGTGATTTGTACCTTTGTCCCAACAGTATTCTGCTCGATCCATTTTCCTAAACATCACTCTGCTGTGTCATTTCACCAGCAAAACTACAATTTCAGACTGATTGAGTGTGTTTACCTGGGAACATAAAGACTAGCAGCTGCAGGTCAAAGTAGTAGGAGGACCAGGTGGTGGGCTGGTGCTCAGACACAGAGGCGATGATGGGGATGTTGTTCTTGGCATAGGACGGGTCCAGCAGCGAGTAGAAACGGCCCGTCCAGGGGGAGATCTTCCCTGAGAAACGCAACAATCACAACACCGTCAAGTCGAGACAAATGAACAAGGCACTACCAAATCACTTGGTTCTGATATTTATTGGGTATACGGTCATGCGTTTTATCTTTAACCATATCTGTATGTTCCTAAAATACTTTTTAATCTGCAGAACCTCACATTTAGAGAATGTGTTGATCTAGGAATAAAAATTTCAAGTCCTGGTCCCATGTTTCATGAGTTGAAATAAATTATACCAGACATTTTCCATAAGCACAAAATGTATTGCACAACTTCATTTACATCCCTGTTAGTGATAATTTCTCCTTTGCCAAGATAATCCATCCACCTGACAGGTGTAGCATATCAAGAAGATGACTAAACAGCATTATCACTACACAGGTGCACCTTGTGTTGGGGACAATAAAAGGCCAATAAAAGGGTGCAGTTGTGTCACACAACACAATGCCACAGATGTCAAGTTGAGAAAGCATGCAACTGGCATGCTGACTGCAGGAATGTCCACCAGAGCTGTTGCCAGAGAATTTAATGTTAATTTCTCTGCCATACACCATCTCTGAATTTTAGAGAAATTAGCAGTAGGCCTCAACCACAGACAATGTGTAACCACACTAGGACCTCCACAGCCAGCTGCTTCACCTGCGGGATAGTCAGACCAGCCACCCAGACAGCTGATGAAACTGTGGGTTTGCACAACCAAAGAATTTCTGCACAAACTGTCAGAAACAGTCTCAGGGAAGCTCATCTGTTTGCTCGTCGTCCTCACCAGGGTCTTGACCTGACTGCAGTTTGGCGTTGTAACCGACTTCAGTGGGCAAATGCTCACCTTCAATGGCATGCTGGAGAAGTGTGCTCTTCACGGATGAATCCCGATTTCAACTGGACTGGGCAGATTGCAGACAGCCGTGGCTTCGTGCGGGTGAGTGAGTGATTTGCTGATGCCAACGTTGTGAACAGTGTCCCATAGTGGCGGTGGGGTTATTTTATCTATGTCAATTTGAATGCACAGAGATACCGTGAAAAGATCCTGAGGCCTATTGTGCCATTCATCACGCTTTAGCATGATGCATGGCCCCATGTTTCAAGGATCTGTACACAATTCCTGGAAGCTGAAAATGTCCCTGCATACTCAGATATGTCACCCATTGAGCATGTTTGGGATGCTCTGGATAAACATTCCAGCCAATATCCAACAACTTCGCACAGCCATTGAAGAGGAGTAGGACAACATTTCACAGGCCACAATCAACAGCCTGATCAACTCAAAGGAGGCATGTCTCGCTGCATGAGGTAAATGGAGGTCACACCAGATACGGACTCGTTTTCTGATCCACACCCCTACCTTTTTTATTAAGGCATCTGTGACCAACAGATGCATATTCAGTATTCCCAGTCATGTGAAATTCATGTTAAGGCCTAATTTATTTATTTCAATTGAATGATCTCCTTATATGAACTGTAACTCAGTAAAATCTTTTCAATTGTTGCATTTATATTTTTGTTCAGTGTATATGTTAATCATCAAGAACAAACAGGCATTGAACAACTATACAGGTCTGTAAATAGAAGACTACATTACCGAGTAGAGGCATTGCTCTGGCCCTGAGTTCAAATACAGCAGTATTGGTTTCCGTTCAAATACTTAAGCTGTACTTGAGAGTATTTTCCTGAGCGGATCCGTGGCGAGTTTCTTACCGGTCAGCATGAGCACGGTGCCCACAGAAAGCAGGACGAAGCCCACCAGGGAGATGACGCTCTTGAAGAGGACCTCAAACTGTTGAGTGTTCAGCTTGCTGCGCAGGTAGTCCACAAAGGCATGGATCTGACACAGGCCAAACACCCCGAATGCTGCCATGTGCTCAGACGACTGCACAGGCTTCAATGGAGACAAGGAAGGTGAACAGAGTGAGTGTAATATCCCGAAATCCCTCCAATGGCAAACATTTGCAAAAATAGGATATATAAAAAGGCTTAATCATTATTTATTTTTTATCATACTGGGCCATCATATTTATGGACCTGTTGTAGTCACAAGATAACATGCAATGGATATGCAGTCTAACTGCATGTCAAGAGCAACATCTGGACAGCTGCTGTGTATGCGTTGGAAGGGAGAGAATACGGATAAGTATTTACCTGAAAGCCGACGAAAGAGATCTGCATGGAGAGGATGGTTCCCAGGCAGTAGACAGTGCAGTAGGCCACGTAAATACGGTGGGAGAAGCGGCCGGTGAGCATGAGGACCAGCACGTGGAGGGGGATGAGGTTGATCAGGAACACATAGCCACCCCAGGAGGACACCTGCAGACAAAAACATAAGGGTTGTGTTCAGTTGGTTTAACGTATTTGCTATATATTGTAACAATGCCATCTTAAACGCAGCCATGGTAAACCTCCTTCAGATAAGCCTTATAAGAGTAGTGTGAACCTTTAGCAGCGACTGAGTTACTGCAATTTTCAGTTTCTAAGTTCTCTATTGTCAATTATCCTTATATTTTCCTTTATTTTAGAGGAATTAGTCTCACCATATAAAAGTAGGCTAGGGCACACATGGAGGACCAGTAGATGGAGCCTGTATTGACTGCCTTGATCCACATGTAGTATGTCAGCAGCATGCAAAATATAGCAATACCTGGACAGAAAACCAAGAAAATATATTAAAGATCACAACAAGGGCCAAGTCTTTTAGAGGGGCATGTCTGTGGGGAAGAGGCATGTTCTGTACCTTCATTGTCATAAGAGCCGGCGACAGAACGGGAAATGTAGCCAGGTACCACTGCTATCATGGCAGCAGCCAAGAGCCCAGCACCTGCATCCTACAAGAAGTAGACAGTATATTCGAAAACCATGGAAACAAGTACATCTCAGAGAGCTTAAATTTTCCATTTGTAGGTTACCTCTGTTTATTTAAGTTTTCTTCCTGGTGTGCTGCAACCTACCTTGAGCTCCTTGGTAAAGTGGTAGGTGACAATGGCAGTGAAGGAGGAAAAAAGGGGAGCCAGGAAAACACAGACGTTACGGATGTCGATGGTGATGTGGAAGAAGTTCAGGACGTGGTAGAGGGCAGCAGATGTGATCATCAGGCCTGGGGGGAAAGGGCAGGACACAGAGTTAACACAGGACAAGTCCACACCTACCAAGCTGCCTACCTCAATGAGGTACGCAAAATGGCCTGGGGAACCTGTACAGAATAGAAAGAGTTAACAATGGGCAAGTAGCTTCTATCAGTGTTAGCTTGCCCTTTGCTGAAGAATGTGTGAACAAGGCCAACACAATCACAGAAAGGATCTTTATGACAGAGGGGGGAAAAAGGTGACAGAGTTGATGACCCAAAGCCACCTTAACACAGGACAGTCTCTTTTAGTGGAACATTCTAATGTCTAGATAGTCACCCAATAATTTTAAGTAGTCTTGTGTTGAACAGGTCATCCCACCTACCTGGGTAAATGGTGCCACCGATGATCCTCCCCAGAGGGTACCATGCACGGTCATCAAACCAATTATGAAAGTTGTAGAATCCCTCCTCTACCAAGAAGCGGGTTGTCCGGTAGTTGAAGTACCTGACGATGAAGAAACAAAGCATGCAAGGGATTTAAACACCATTTGAATTATAAATAGTAAACTGGCATCAATCTGAATGATAAGGGGGGGGGACTATCATACAATAAGGTAGTGGACTTACGGATCAAACTCATGAATGACACTCTCAAACCTCAACACAGAGAAAAGCCTGGTGGAAAAGGCTGAGGAGAAGGGGGAAATAAAGAACAAGTCTAAATCATCTCTACTCATATCACACAGTCAGGTGACAATGGCCCTTAATAATAATAATAATAATAAGGAATACTATAAGTGTAGAGTAACAGAAAGGGATGTAAAGTGTGTGCTCTTACAGAGGACTGCAGCCATAGACAGGATGAGCAGCTTCAGCAGCGTGTCCTGTTTTTCATAGGAAAGCCGCAGAAAGCCCAACTTCGTCATCTTCAAGCAGGGAGGGATAACTTGGCTTATCCCTTAGTACCTGTTGGGAAGAAAATCTAAATTAACAGTGTAGGTGTGAGGCAGCAAGCACCATTCCACATTTGCATTGCTTGTGCATGAGTCTGACCGGTAGTCATTCAGTTTTTTAGTAGCTTGATCAGTAGCTCAGTCACGAGATAAATCTATTCTATAAAAATGTTTTTTTTTTTTGTATTTATGAGTTTTAAAACATGGAGCTTCAGTCTACAAACTCAGGGCGAGTAAGTTATACTACTAACCCCAAATGTGTTTGTTGAAAAGCTCACTTGACGAATGTTAAATACATCACACGATCTATTAACCAATTTCTATAATACTAACACTATTTGCCAAATGAAATCACTGACTGGGTTTAAAGACGTGCCCAACTCTGTTCCAACCAGATAAGGACACGCGCACCGCCAGGTTGGATGTGGCGAGAGGAATCAAACCAGGAAATGGATGCAACTCCGTCTAGACTGCAAACTTAACTTGTATTGACATTCAGTTATTTTTCTGCCTTGACCAACCACATTAATTAACTCGGGCTATTCCTTTTGTAGACATGGCAACACCGGTAATTGAGAAATCTGTTGCTAAATAGGTGACATGAAGGAATTGTCAAGTTCAATGCAAGTAGCTAGCTAACGTCGTTAATGTAGCTAATTTTCTAGCAAATAATCTGCATGCATGCATGTATTGTCCAAAACGCAAGAAATAGTTAGCTATCTGGTGGGTTTTCCGTTCCTGTAAAAAAGACGTCTCGAGTTGAATGGAATATGGGCTGAGCCTTATTTTTACATGCTAGCTAACTTTAGCTGTATGAATGAACACACGCTCTTCTTCCACTTACTCTCAAAGTTACACCATTTCAGAATATGCATACAAGCAGAGCCATATTGCATTTAAATGATCTATCTCGTTAAATATGTTGATTTGCCAGTTATTTTGATCCGCACTTACCCACTCCGTTCCTGTTACATACACTTTTCTCACACACAACCTTGTGTGCTGCTGAATCCCACCCAACCAAGCTATGCAACGTGTGTATTGGTCTTGCGTCGGCCCTCAGGAAACTCTCATTCCTGATTCGTTAATGAGCTATCATTCAAACAGGCCGGATAAATCGCTGTTCCTTCCAGTGACGTGTCCTTAATGCTGAGAAAATAGCTTGAGGGAATTCGATTAAACTGAACTGCGATGTACCGGGCTATGGCCATTGACATGAACGGGAAAAAGCGGTGAGGGAGGAGCGCCTTCTCAAAATCGAACAGCAATCTGCGAATCCCCTTCTTGATAAAATTGGTGTTGCAGTATAAACAGCGACATCCATATATATTTGTTAAATATCTCTTAATAGTTTCCAACCAGTTATGCAGTAAAGTATCACCCACATTGGGACATTAATATAACACCAACATTTTGTGAATTCTCTTACAAATGTTGAGATTTTTTTAATAAAATATCCACGTGGGAAACATTTAGCAGTTTACAATAGAATATTTTAGACTAAAATAATTGTGTCAATCAAGATGACTTCCAAGTAGATGTAGTGTATACTGAATTTTATTGAAATTAGGCATAATACTTTTACAAAATCTCATTCACATATATCAATCTGGATACATAAATACTATCCACTTACAATTATTACATACTGTTAGATAAGATTAGGTAAAAGCTTGATGGTAACCCCCATGGTGAGGTTTTGGTTGAACATTCAGAGCCAAGTGACATTATGTCAAACAAAAATCTCCCACAGCCCGTTTGGATTTGCCACTGCTCAAAGGGGAACATTAACACAGAGGGCTTCTCCCATCTGTTAAGGTATGCACTATACACCTTCCTTTCTTCCTTCAAGAGAAAATCAGTCAGAACTGAGCTCAGTGACATCGTCCTAGTACCTACACTACAGTGATCTGTGTACAATTGATCGAAGCAGAAGTGTCGAACAAGTAGTAGATAAAGCAGTTTGGCAGTGTCATCTGATCTGACCAAGCAGCAGAGTCATACAGCTTCACCTGTCTGTCTAATACACAACTATAGAAAACAGCTTCTTCAAAACAGCAGGCCTCACTTAACACACAACAACCAGTGATATTTTTTGATTAATTAAGGATGCTCTTTTTTGTGGGATGTTTAGACCAGCTCCTATGCTGAAAGTGTACAAATTAAGATTAGTCTAAAGAAAGCACTTATAGGAATAAAAAAAAAAGTATCCCTTTGTTTTCACCGCACAAGATTATTCCCGGGTTTCCGGCCAGAGGAGTATCAGTGGTGCCCTGGCTTTACAGAGTAACAGCTATTTATTAACAAGACAACATCCTATCCGTGTGAAAGGAATGTCACTTGCAACAAAGAAAAATGTACATGTCAAAACTCTTGTGCTTCACTTTTGAACATAACTAACATGTCACCCCCTTCAATGGAGAAGGGGCTTATTTTAGTCACTGGCTGCATCTATGTGCTGATTCCTCAAACAAAGGAATACCAAGGACCGTGTGACCAATGTCTAAGGCTCTGTCTGTCATTCAAAACAGAGTAACATAACATGAGTCCTGGCAAAAATGTAACCCTTTTTCTCTTCCCCATCAAGTGTTTTATACAAAGCAGTCTTGGATCAGCCACGGGGTGATAAACAGATTAAACAAGCAAAAGATGGCAAACATTGGAGTTGGAATCGAAAAAAGAGCAGAACAAAACAAAATGAAGAAAAACAATGTATATGACTGCTTGTGCAGTCAGTGCTCTCTGACTGCACTAAAATGGCACATCATACATAAAAAACAATTAAACAAAACATTTGAATGAGAATTAGATATAAGAATCCTGTGTGTTTGAGTGTGAGGCACACAGCAGTTAAATCTTCTTATACGTCATTCACATTAAAATCCCACGTGACCTGTGCGCCAAAATAATATGAAAATGGCCGTAGTAAAATCGTTAAAATCACAATAAAACCTAGCTTTAAACCTAACATCCTCCTCCTGTCCTGATAAGAGAGATCCTTCCACAGACAGAATCAACTGCTCCATTGGTTTACTGAGCAGAGCTGCTCCCTTGTCGTCGTCCCCCCCCCCCGGTGGCCATCACTGGGAGGGCAGGGGTCTCTGGCGGGCAGGAGAGGCGTGGGGAGAGGTAGGCAGCTTCTCGGCTGAGATGGAGGAGTTCAGGGAGGACTGCAGGTGGACCGTCTTGTGGAACAACTTGTTGCTAATCAGCACGACCAGAGAGAAGAGGCGCAGCTGGAAGTGGCTGTGTGTGGAAGAGACGCGGGGAGAGAAAAGAGTGAGTGATTTCACTGGCACTTTTCACACAAGTGAATCGGTTTGATCACAGGTCATTATTAGGGCGTGCAGTGCACTATACTCACTATAGCTTTGTTGGGGTTTTGGCCTCATTAGCGCTGATAATGAACAGAGGGAAGAGGATGGAAAACAGACAGCCACTATAGCAGAAAAAAAATAGTGTGATTTTAATCGATCATTAGAATGACTTGGGATATCAGTAGGACTGAAAGTCTGCATATTGGAAGTGTCCTCATGCATGGCTTGAAAGAGAGAAGACATTAGTGGCATTACCTGATTATATATGAAGAGGGGAGGGCAGTCAACAGAGCCATGGGTAGACCAAAGCCAAAGTAGTAGGGCCAGTTCCTCTCAATGTTGGACAGCCGTTGGTGCATCTCAATGCCTTGGATGAAACGGTTACAAATGGCTTGAGATTTTGCTCAGTTCCTACTACCTACAATTAGTATAAGACTTTCACAAGAAATGCATCTTTGAGTAGAAAGGAGGCTCACCATGGTTGAACCAGCGATACTCAAAGCAGTAGAGGGAGTAGAGCAAAGACATGTGGAGAAGGCTGACCATCTGTCCAATAGCATCGATGGGGAAGAGACTCACAACCATACCCTAGAGGACCACAACAAAGACAAGATGATGAGGTAATATGTTGATTACTAACTCGAACCATTGAAGGTAATGGATCACAGTTCTCAGTGTTGAACCCAAAGACCCCTGTAGGTTTTAATTCCAACATAACCTTAGAGAACCCTCTTGACAAATAGAGAGATCATGATTGATAGTGAGTCTTCATTAACTTGAAGACACATGGGAATGTCAACTGCTGTACTACCTGAATGAGGAAGAGAGCCTGGAGGAGGAGGTTGAAGATCATGTCAGCGATGATCTTACTGACGCTGGGGAAGGGCTGGGCTTTCCGACCAGACACCTCGAATGCCAGGTCAGCTATGTCCTACAGCAGACAGCCAGAGGGCACGTTAACATTTGTTACACAGTAAAACGGGAGGTTAACGTCTCACAAGATCCTCAGGCAATAATATTAAAGACTGGAAGGGAATATAGATAGCATAGCAATAACACAAGGGAAATTCCTAACTACTGTGAGACATTCAACTGTATCAAAGCCACTACTCTATCCCGAGCATTGCTGGAAACTATATCGTCAACAGAGACCGTAATTCGGTTGAATGCATTCAGTTCTGCAACTGACTAGGTATCCCCCTTTCCCATTATTCATTAAATTGGCTTATGATTAAGGTATGGTTAGTGCTATCCTGTAGGGCTGCACAATTAATCAAATTGCAATATCCATATAGCAAGAGGCTCCAATCTTTCTTTAAAACGGCATGAATTCAAATGTAATAAAGGTACCCTGGGAAACTCTGACCAACACAACACTTTCTACCCCGTCACAACAACTTTGACTGTACCAGGCTTTTTCATTTTATTTATTTTACCTTTATTTTACTAGGCAAGTCAGTTAAGAACAAGAACGACAGATTTGTACCTTGTCAGCTCGGGGATTTGAACTTGCAACCTTTCGGTTACTAGTCCAACGCTCTAACCACTAGGCTACCCTAATTTTCATTAGTTGTCATTCCAAACAACACCAACCATAGAACCTAAATACTAGTTTGATTTCTATGATTCCAACAGTTCACCAAAGTGTTCTGTAAAATCGCAATAATTGGCTAAAAAAAAGAAACAATTTGCCCATATCGTGCAACCTTACTATCCGGGATCCTTGGGATGTCCCTACCCTAAAAACTAAACCTAACCCTAACAGTATTCAATTTGAAATCGGGTGACATCAGAGATGGGACATCCCAAGGATGCCATTTAGATTTTTCAATAAAAGTATACACGACTAGTGCTCTCCAGTGCCAACCGTGCATCAGTTCTCCTTGACCAGCTATATCCCACCCTTGTTACAACAACCACAAAACATCTCTATCATCATCTGTGTCCTAACTAACAGAGGCCTCACCTGGAACCAGATGGCGTTGACGATCTTGCTGAGCACAAACAGAGGGAGCACCCAGAGAGCACTGAACACGGAGGTCAATATGAACTCCAGCCAGGACCACACGTTGCCATGGAGAGAGGGGTCACCTGGCAGGAAATGGCTCTTTGAGTGACAGGTTTTACCACTGTTCTTAACAAATCACTATGAAGCATGTGATAATGGAGTAAACCCGCCCCACCGTTCCTGGCAGGCACACATACCGATGATTATTGCTGTCAGAGTCTGCAGCAGTGGAATAAACACCCGGTAGAAGAGGAACAGACTGAGCTGCAAAGGGAATCAGAGGGGGGATTACTAACACAAACAATGTCTATGTAGTATTACATACAGTATTTGCCCCTCATAGAAATGCAGTATTTGCATGACATACATTTATCAAGTGGTTTTAAAATATAGAAGTGTTATTTTTTTACCCAGAACACTCCCCCATTCCAGGCACAGCACTGAAAGATCCTACTGGCTAATTTGGGTTCACTGAAAGAAAGAATATGACAACACATTGTCACCCACCATCATCATTAATAGGCACAAAAAGGTATAGGCCTTGGCCTATTGTGGACACTGGACAGCATACAGCAATCCATATTAAAAAGGTCTTTGCTCAATTCAATCCGTATTGCGAAAGTTCAGCGCTATGGCGCCATTTAAATTTAAAGGCCATGTTCACACATTATAGCGGGGGACTGCATTCACAGAAAACACTGCATATGTCGGCTCAATTGGATATCAATCGCGCAATAGCGCTGAACTTCTGCGTTAGGGATTTAATTGAGCCTCTAATATGAACCTTTCACAACTAGAAATAGCATATCAGGTTAGATAGAGAGAAATGTAAATAAAATGGCAAAATATCAGTGTCTCTATTAAGCAGTAGACTTTTATGATATGTATCAAGTAACACGTATACCCTTTATATACCCACAATATCGTGGCAACCCAAACAGAAGTGTGCTGGCCCTGACATTTTCTTTTCCCATCACCCTTTCACAATTCCAGAAACAGTGGTGGATACATGACCAGGCCAGCCCAGCTTGGCAGTGTGAATAGGGTATTACAGTCCTACGTGCCAGTGCCTACCTCTCCTGTTTGCGTTCCTCACTCTGGGCCCGTCTCTGAGCCAGGGCCCCGCTGGCTCTCCTCCTCCGCTGCTCCTCCCTTTTCTGCTGGATGCGGGCATCCAGCTTGGAGATAGTTCCAATCCCCAAAATGGAGTCCTTAATCCCCTGTAGGACACACAGAAAATATGCACAGACTGGGGTAAATTACTTAAAGGAAATTAACACAGCACATTCTTCTAATGTTATACGCAACACTATGTTAGACTTGGTGGGTTGAAAAGTTCAAAAGCAGTGTTTTAAATACAAAATGCATTCTAATATAATTTAAGTCATGTAGCATGTGCTTTAATGCACTTGGTTACTTAGTAGCACAGTTGAAATAAAACGTAAACTAAACAAAAAAACAAGGCTAATCTTTGTTCTGCTTTTGTGGAGGGGATCACTTGCCATCTGGAAGCAAGGTGATAAGGTTCAAGGTAAACAACACAAGGGTAAACATTTGGTTAAGCCTCTAAATGTAGGCTACTATGATTTTGCCCCAAAGCAACGTTTGCTCTACTTCCTTTAGACTAGAGCAAACAAGACAAAAATAAAAAGATTACATTTTCTCAAAACATTTCACTTGTCTTGTGTAAAAACAAACTAATTAACTAGGCAAAATGCAAAATGGGCCATGTGGATGGCTTCAATTGAACTAGAAAACACAAGAGCTTGGTAGTTGGTACACAGCCTGATGATTCAGTGTCATAGCTGTACCCTCCTTTAACCCTATGTGTTGGCCTATCACTTGTGTGTGGACAGACATGGTGTGTTGTGTTGCTGTCTGACCGTCGCAACATTGCGGAGGAAGGCCCTGATGCTGTCGGTCATCTCCAGACCAGCTGCAGATCCATCAACTGCAGAAGGAGGGGTGGCTGGGGACCTGGTCAGCTCTCATGGCAGGGAGGGTCACACCCAGCAACCTGTGACACCACACAGGAAAACTGTTAGAGAGAGCAGCAGGGTCACTTTGCTCCAATATTATATTAAAAGGCGCAAGTCATGATAAAAAAGAGCATGTCATGTTCTACAGCCTATATTTACTCACATCAGGGAGGCAAACCAAGCGGGATGGGTATAATTTGTGGAACATTCCAACAGGAATCTCTTCCAAAAACGTTGTTAAGTACAAGGATGCCAACAAGCATGATCAATTCACCTAGCTAACTAGCTGCCGAATAAGCATCAACTCACCACGTAGCATATTCTTAATGTTTGTCCATAGGCTACCATAGTAGAATAAACGTGGATGGTGAGTGAAAAATAATAATAAATAGCCCACTCCTACCCAGTATCTTATACTGTCGCTATACAACTTTGTATGAGTTGTTTGTTGGCAACCTTGCTATTTACTAAGTTTTTGGAACAGATTCCTGTTGGAACATATTCTTGTTGGAACGTTCCACAAATTATAGTCACCCAACCAAGCGACCTGGCTGTGTCGACATCAGTCACATCACGATTCACACAGGAAAATATTTAGAGCAACAGGTTCACTTTGCTCAGCGTGTCTGTAAACGGATTGTTCACCGGCTTTATTGTACACATTATTATATTGAATAGCCAGTTAGCTACCTTATCAGGTAATGTTATCAAATAAACATTTCTGAATTCAATTTATCGCTAGCTAGCCAGCCATATGTTGTTAGCCAGTCATGGTTGAAACGTCGCTTTGCCTCAAAAGACTTGTGACCTTCTTGTGCAGACAATACTGAAACCGTAACGCTAGCTAACACATACAAAACCAAACATGGTATAGTAACCACATCGTTAACGTTACTTAGAATAACCAACGTTAGCTAACTAGATCGTTATTTAGCTAGTATACAGTACAGATGTTCAGTATTAAGAATACTCCATATGTTAGGTGTCAAACAAACATAACTAGCTAACATTAAATCTATCAAATTCAAACAGTGCAAGCTAACTTGGCTCGCTAGCTAAGCTAACAACGAAAATGATTTACTTCAATCACGCGGACATTAAAGACAGGTTAGATAATCGAGCATTTAGTCACCATGACCTACCTCATGCGACACTTTCACTGAAATATTATCTTCACCTCTTTTTATTACTGTTCCTTTAGCTACCTCTTTCTTCTGCAACAACAACAAACCAACCCCTGGCCCGCAATTTGTGTATTGGGCAACCTCCAACCAAGGGGATTGTGGGAGGTGTAGTGTGGTGTGGAATGATGGCTAAAAGTTGTACCCACTGAAGTTGAACTTCATCAGTGACATCAAATCAAATTGTATTTGTCACATACACATGGTTAGCAGATGTTAATGCGAGTGTAGCGAAATGCTTGTGCTTCTAGTTCCGACCATGCAGTAGTATCTAACAGGTAATCTAACAAATTCACAACAACTACCTTATACACACAAGAGTAAAGGAATGAATACGAGTATGTACATATAAATATCTGGATGAGCGATGGCTGACCGGCATAGGCAAGATGCAGTAGATGGTATGGAGTACAGTATATACACATATATATATGAGATGAGTAATGTAGGATATGTAAACATTATATAAATGCCATTGTTTAAAGTGGCTAGTGATACATTATTTCATCCAATTATAATTATTAAAGTGGCTAGAGATTTGGGTATGGAGTACAGTATATACAAATATGTATATGAGATGAGTAATGTAGGATATGTAAACATTATATAAATGGCATTGTTTAAAGTGGCTAGTGATACATTATTTCATCCAATTATAATTATTAAAGTGGCTAGAGATTTGGGTCGATGGCCGAACGGCATAGGCAAGATTCAGTAGATGGTTTAGAGTACAGTGTATACATTTGATATGAGTATGTCGGATACGTAAACATTATATACAAAATTGTTTAAAGTGGCTAGTGATACATTGTTACATCCAATTCCTATGTTTAAAGTGGCTAGAGATTTAAGTCAGTATGTTGGCAGCAGCCACTCAATGTTAGTGATGGCTGTTTAACAGTCTGATGGCCTTGAGGTAGAAGCTGTTTTTCAGTCTCTCGGTCCCAGCTTTGATGCACCTGTACTGACCTCGCCCTCTGGATGATAGCGGGGTGAACAGGCAGTGGCTCGGGTGGTTGTTGTCCTTGATGATGTTTTTGGCCTTCTTGTGACATCGGGTGGTGTAGGTGTCCTGAAGGTCAGGTAGTTTACCCCCGGTGATGCGTTGTGCAGTCCTCACTACCCTCTGGAGAGCCTTACGGTTGTGGGCGGAGCAGTTGCCGTACCAGGCGGTGATACAGCCCGACAGGATGCTCTCGATTGTGCATCTGTAGAAGTTTGTGAGTGATTTTGGTGACAAGCCGAATTTCTTCAGCCTCCTGAGGTTGAAGAGGCGCTGTTGCGCCTTCTTCACCACGCTGTCTGTGTGGGTGGACCAATTCAGTTTGTCCGTGATGTGTACGCCGAGGAACTTAAAACTTTCCACCTTCTCCACTACTGTCCCCTCGATGTGGATAGGGGGGGTGCTCCCTTTCCTGAAGTCCACAATCATCTCCTTTGTTTTGTTGACATTGAGTGAGAGGTTATTTTCCTGACACCACACTCCGAGGGCCCTCACCTCCTCCCTGAAGGCCATCTCGTCGTTGTTGGTAATCAAGCCTACCACTGTAGTGTCGTCAGCAAACTTGATGATTGAGTTGGATGCGTGCTTGGCCACGCAGTCATGGGTAAACAGGGAGTACAGGAGAGAGCTGAGAACGCACCCTTGTGGGGCCCCAGTGTTGAGGATCAGCGGGGTGGAGATGTTGTTTCCTACCATCACCACCTGGGGCCGGCCCGTCAGGAAGTCCAGGACCCAGTTGCACAGGGCTGGGTCGAGACCCAGGGTCTCGAGCTTAATGACGAGCTTGGAGGGAACTATGGTGTTAAATGCTGAGCTGTAGTCGATGAACAGCATTCTTACATAAGTATTCCTCTTGTCCAGGTGGGTTAGGGCAGTATGCAGTGTGATTGCGTCGTCTGTGGACCTATTGGGACGGTAAGCAAATTGGAGTGGGTCCAGGGTGTCTGGCAGGATGGAGGTGATATGATCCTTGACTAATCGCTCAAAGCACTTCATGATGACGGAAGTGAGTGCTACGGGGCGATAGTCATTTAGCTCAGTTACCTTAGCTTTCTTGGGAACAGGAACAATGGTGGCCCTCTTGAAGCATGTGGGAACAGCAGCCTGGGATAGGGACTGATTGAATATGTCCGTAAACACACCAGCCAGCTGGTCTGCGCATGCTCTGAGGACACGGCCAGGGATGCCATCTGGGCCGGCAGCCTTGCGAGGGTTAACACATTTAAATATTTTTAAGGAGAGCCCGCAGGTTTTGGTAGCAGGCCGTGTCGGTGGCACTGTATTGTCCTCAAAGCGAGCAAAGAAGTTGTTTAGTTTGTCTGGGAGCAGGACGTCATGGTCCGCAACGGTGCTGGTTTCCTTTTGTAGTCCGTGATTGACTGTAGACCCTGCCACATTCCTCTTGTGTCTGAGCCGTTGAAATGTGACTCTACTTTGTCTCTATATTGACGCTTAGCTTGTTTGATTGCCTTGCGGAGGGAATAGCTACACTGTTTGTATTCAGTCATGTTTCCGGTAGCCTTACCCTGGTTAAAAGCAGTGGTTCGCGCTTTCAGTTTTGACTTCCCTTCACTCACACGATATGAAGGCAATAATCATGGTTCTATTGTTGATTATTAGTCCCCTCGAGGTCTCTTCCTTGCCCTGCCACAGTGCTTCTGCTTCAATATATAAACCCTGGATTGCTGATGATATGTATTGGCCATTGAGAGGTCTTGCCACCTGCTGGTCATATTGACACTCCCCATTAGGAGCAGAATGGAATTCTACAGTATTTCAATTAAATGTTTCATGGACATTGTTGTTGTGGGGACAGTAACATTAGTAATCTCAAAAAATTATACTTTAAGGAATTTTTGAAATTATTTTATTTTTATGTTTAGCTCACATAATATAATTTAAAAGTATGCATTAAGGTGTCTGTAACACAATAAATGTGGCAAAAATGAACGTAGACATTAAATACCTAAAAAGAATTATAGCTTCCAAAATAGTTTTTACGATGGTGGAGTCATGGTGGCTTCAACACAGCACCCCTATCAGTCATCTAGTGTATATAAATCATTGTTATGCTTGCACTTTTGGGATTTAGGCCAGGTGAAGCCACTGAGGTATAATATGTCAGTTGTTTTCAAGGTAATCTACTCATGTTCGCCGATTCATGGACTGTCTATATCCAGGTTGCATCAGTTTATATGGGCCAACAGGGAGCAGCGCGAGCAGTGACTATCTTCGGCTGTGAGGGATGGAAAGAAATCGTCCTCAGCGACAATTATTGGAATAATTCAATGGATATTCTGTGCATAAAGGTGATGACTAAAGTGTCTTATTAGGAATTTTCAAATCTGACTTGTGGCCATCTATGGAAATTGTCTTTCTGGGCCGGAAGTCAGTTAAGCTGTAGTACCGAAGCAAAACTGTAGGAGCAGTCTAAACTATGCTTCTAGACCGGGGGGGGCAAGACATTTACAAAAAAATTCTCCCCAATTTCATGGTATCCAATTGGTAGTTATAGTCTTGTCCCATCACTGCAACTCCTGTACGGACTCTGGAGAGGCGAAGGTCGAGAGCCGTGCGTCCTCCGAAACACGACCCAGCCAAGTCGCACTGATTTTTGACAATGCCGGCTTAACCCGGAAGCCAGCCGCATCAATGTGTCGGGAAGAAACACCGTACACCTGGCGACCGTGTCAGCGTGCATGCGCCTGGCCCGCCACAGGAGTCGCTAGAAGCGCAATGGGACAAGGAAATCTCAGCCCGCCAAACCCTCTCTTAACCCGGATGACGCTGGGCCAAATGTGCGCAGCCTCATGGGTCTCCCAGTCACTGCCAGCTGTGACACAGCCTGGGATTGAATCCGGGTCTGTAGTGACACCTCAAGCACTGCGATGCAGTGCCTTAGACTGCTGCACCACTCGGGAGGCCCCCACAAATTTAACAAACAATTGGTCGCCCCAAAAATGCGTCCCTCCGTTGAATTTCAAAATCCCAATGTGGCCCTCAAGCCCAAAAGTTTTCCCACCCCTGTTCTAGAACGAAACCCTGGACCCTTGGATGAAGCACTCGTGACAACTATTGATGTAGGCCTAAAGGTTTTTGTTTTGTAAATAAAATGTTCCAAGGAATCATCACTCATGGATTTAATACAATTTAACACTGTAGTAGGCGTACATCATTTTTCCATTCCCATTACTAAAATACTTTGAATCACAGGCTTATTGACACTTTAATAATTCTCATGCTGGGAACTAATGGGACCAACAAAGTGTGACGTCAATGGAGAGACTTTTCCAGGATATGAATGAATAGCAATATGAACAAAGTCACGGTCTATCTTTTCCTCTGTGCCAAAACCACATGAAAACTTTGACAGAAAAGTTGAGACCTGAAAGCTAGGGCAGCATATAAGGAGGAAGAAGGTGAATAAAAAGATAACATTTAAATGTTGTCCCTGATATACCAGCTTTTTCAAATAGGTTAAAAGAGTTCCTCAGTTGCAGCGCAGTCCACTGTAGACTGAACACTGTCACCACACATACTTCATCAAATCAAATCATATAATATTGGTAACACATATTTAGCAGATTTTATTGCGGGTGTAGCGAAATGCTTGTTGTCACAACCATGCACAGCTCTAGCACAGCAGAAATTTGAAATCCTATGACGGTGCCACGTTGAAAGTCACTGAGCTCTTCAGTAAGGCCACCAAATCATCCCCTACATCCAATTGGCTCATTCATCTTCCCTCCTTTCCCCTGTAACTATTCCCAGGTCATTGCTGTAAATGAGAATGTGTTCTCAGTCACCTGGTAAAATAAGGGTAAAAAATAAATAATAATATAATGAAAACATGATCACAGGCCACACAGAACACGTTAGAAAGAAGTGTGATAAAAACCGCAATTTGGCCCCCATAAGAATATAGTTGAATAACCCTGTCATAGCCTTTCTAAGGATAGCCTTTCCACTCCCTATTTAATCTTGCTTTTGTGACCTACTGGGTTCGAACTGGGTCTCCTGCCTGTCACAAGACTGTGTTAGTCAACTTAGCTGAAGCCTATAGGGATAACTTAAGGAAGTTAATGTAAAGCAGGATACAGTGCTTGCTTAACGTGTACCGCTTTCCCGTGATTCAGCTCATACCGAGACTCAAACTCAGGACCTCTGCCTCACAAACATACGTGACCACCCTCCTGAAGCGTTCCAACCCAACACGCTATTGAAAAAGGCCTTATTCAGTTGCGCAGGGGGCAACACTTCAGGCAGAGGAATAAGTTTCACAGATCCTCATCTGAAACACTAATAGAAGTCAAGATCCAGCAAGGTTACTCAAGGTTGCTAATAAGAGTGTAGTTTGGTGATCCATGCTTATGTGATGAGAACCTTGCCAGAGACCGGAAGACGTGTTAGTTTGACATGTTCGTTTGTGTTAGAAATGTGTTACTGTTAGTATAGTAACTGACTGTGTTAAGAAATCGTTAGCCTCTTGAGCTAAAGCCTAGGGATTGGTCCTGTGACTTGGATGGGTCTCTTTTAGGAAGAGGTCAAAGGGGAGTGAAGTGTAACACAGGTGTTTCAATGACCACGCTCACGTGATGAGTAACTCGTCTGAGACCTGAAAATTGCATTCTCTGGCGCACAGGAGACCTGGGTTAGAATCCCATCAGTCAAACTAATATATTTCTTGAGATCTCAGGCAAAGTTGCTCATCACGTGCATAGATCACCAAACCACCTCTATCGCATTATCATTAAATGGGATGCACAGATCCTTCTGCTTCTGTTTGCCACAATACATTTTATTGTTGTGCAGTAGGCCTGATTTTGAACCCAGTCAGTTATATTGGTTCTGGGATCTGAGTTTGAGGTCAAAGGGGGTGAAATGTAATTGAGGTGGTTCGATGAACCACGCTCTTTTGATGAGTAACCTTGCTGTAGACTTTAAGACTAGCTTCCTGAACTAATCGCTATGGGCTTTAGCTAAGTGGGCTAACACAGTCCTGTGACAGGCATGAGACCCAGTTTGAACCCAGTAGGTCACAAGAGCAAGATTAAATATGGAGTGGAAAGGCTATCCTTAAAAGTCCAATGACAGGGCTATTCAACTATACTCTTACGGGGGGCCAAATTGAGGTTTTTATCACACTCCCTTTTAATGTGTCCTCTGCAGCCTGTAATCATCATAGAGGGGAATTGAAGGGACGTCCATGTTACAGAGTCTTAGCTTTTAGGAATGGATCATAAACAATCATAATAACTTCTAACCCAAACGGTTCAAACTAGAGCCAAATACATAGATAGAAAATGTATTCAACATGCCACATTGGCTTCAGAAACCGCCAGAAGCTGCTGTTGACCACAGAGAGTGTTTGATTCTATCAGGATGTTGTCTCTGGTTTTCAATCTTAATTTAGACTGAATCTGAGAAGTTGAATATATGAAACTTTGATAAACTTATGAAATTATAGTTTGTAAACTTGATACACAGACAAAGAATGCAATATCTACCATATTGAAACTGAATATATAAATATTGAATTTGAATATTCAATTCAATTGGAAATAGAATTGTAAAAATGTATGCAATATTTATTCAATTCAGTTTCAAATCATGAAATACAAGTTCAATTTGTGAATTCAAGTATTCAATTTGTGAATTACAAATAGCCTAATACAAATAAAAAATTATGGAATTCCAAAACATTTCTGTTGGCACTGAAATCGCTCCATACTTGTCACACGCAACAGAAGAAGGATTAGGAACATTTTTGTATATCTTTAGCAAAACAAATCAAGTATTTAGCCGACTAACCAAGGCCGTTATTGACAGTTATTGATAATTGCAGCTTTACTTTCCAGGTCACTCCTGTGGAGGTCATGACCTTTTGTTGCGTTTGGCTGTTACTGTCGGGGAAACATGATTTAGAATTGTTGAAGTTCCCATTCCAGTGAAAACTATTACGATTTTGAGATAAGAAAGTGACTCTTTATTTCTGTTTTTCAGTTATAAGGAAAAAACAAGACTAAACATGGCTTTGGCCCAGTGGTAAATACTTTTGAGTTCAGTAAGTAGAAGCCAAGGTTATATGATTTAGTGAACCTAATGATCTACTCAGCTTGAGTCTTTGTTTAGAGTTCACATGAAACTTTTTATTTAACCGAAAGAATTTGACAATGGACAAATTGTTATTATTTTTCACAAATGATAACATAATATGTATTTTGTACTAGTCATTTGCAAACATTACTGAAACTCGTAGAAAGAATGCACCAGGATTGCAAAATGCTATGGTGCTGAAGGCCTGTTTCTGAGAATTGAATAATATAAAACTTACTGTATTGTATGCCTTGAATAAAAAAATATGTACATTCATTCTAGGCTATATATAAATCATACAGTGCTTTCGGAAGGTATTGACCCCTTGACTTTTTCCACATTTTGTTACGTTACAGCCTTATTCTAAAATGGATTAAATAACAAAAAATCCTCAGCAATCTACACACAATACTCTATAATGACAAAATGAAAACAGGTTTTTAGAAATTGTTTCAAATGTATTAACAATAAATAACAGTAATACCTTATTTACACAAGTATTTAGAACATTTGCTATGAGACTCGAAATTGTGCTCAGGTGCATCCTCTATCCATTGATCATCCTTGAGATGTTTCTACAACTTGATTGGAGTCCACCAATGGTAAATTCAATTGATTGGACATGATTTGGAAAGGCACACACCTGTCTACATAAGGTCCCACAGTTGACAGTGCATGTCAGAGCAAAAACTAAGCCATGAGGTCGAAGGAATTGTCCGTAGACATCCGAGAAAGGATTGTGTCGAGGCACAGATCTGGGGAAGAGTACCAAAACATTTCTGTAGCATTGAAGGTTCCCAAGAACACAGTGGCCTCCATCATTCTTAAATGGAAGAAGTTGGAACCACCAAGACTCTTCCCAGAGCTGGCTGCCCAGCCAAACTGAGCAATCAGGGGAAAAGGGCCTTGGTCAGGGAGGTGACCAAGAATGCGATGGTCACTCTGGCAGAGCTCCAGAGTTCCTCTGTGGAAATGGGATAATCTTCCAGAAGGGCAACCATCTCTGGAGCACTCCACCAATCAGGCCTTTATGGTATAGTGCCCAGACGGATACCACTCCTCAGTAAAAGACACATGACAGCCCGCTTGGAGTTTGCCAAAAGGCACCTAAAGACTCTCAGACCATGAGAAACAAGATTCTCTGGTCTGATGAAACCAAGATTGAACTCTTTGGCCTGAATGCCAAGCGTCACGTCTGTACAGAACCTGGCACCATCCCTAAGTATGGTGGTGGCAGCATCATGCTGTGGGGATGTTTTTCAGCGGCAGGGACTGGGAGACTAGTCAAGATTGAGGGAAAGAGGAACGGAGCAAAGTACAGAGAGATCCTTGATGAAAACCTGCTCAGGACCTTCCAACAGGACAATGACCCCTAAGCCACAGCCAAGACAACACAGGAGTGGAGTCTCTGAATGTCCTTGAGTGGCCCAGCCAGACCCCGGACTTGAACCCGATCGAACATCTGTGGAGAGTCCTGAAAATAGCTGTGTAGCAACGCTCCCAATCCAATCTGATAGAGCTTGAGAGGATCTGTAGAGAAGAATAGGAGAAACTTCCACCTATTGGGTATTTGGTGTAGATTGATGAGGGAAAATATTTTTTTTTTTTTATACATTTCTGAATAAGGCTGTAATGTAACAAAATGTGGAACAGGTCAAGGGGTCTGAATACATTCTGAAGGCACTGTAGGTTACCTTGCATATCTATAAACATAAAAAACTTTTAACGATCCTGTGTGTAGCTGTGGTAGAGGAGTCAGGCGCAGGACAGCAGATATGAGTAACAAACGTGTTTACTTCAATATGCACAAAATACAAATCACATAATTATATTCCACATTAACGGACCGTATAAACATACAAACAATCACTCACAAAAACCATAGGGGAACAGAGGATTTAAATAATGAACAAGTCATTGAGGGATTGAAACCAGGTGTGTAAGACAAAGACAAAACAAATGGAGAATGAAAAATGGATCGGTGATGGCTAGAAGACCCGTGACGTCGACCGCCGAACGCCGCCCGAACAAGGAGAGGGACCGACTTTGGCGGAAGTCGTGACAAAAACATGGCAACATGGCATCATAGCTACATAGACCGTTATTAAAGACAAATGTATGTATATATTGGAGCTAACTGGCCTTGTTAATTTAAAATGTCTGTTGAAAGGGAAGCACAGCCGCGAGCTGCTAGTGACACGAGTCTACCAGACGAGCTAAATCACTTCTATGCTTGCTTCAAGGCAAGCAACACTAAGGCATGCATGAGAGCATCAGCTGTTCCAGATGACTGTGTGATCACGCTCTCCGTAGCCGACGAGAGTAAGACCTTTAAACAGGTCAACATACACAAGGCTGCGGGGCCAGACGGATTACCTGGACGTGTGCTCCGGGCATGTGCTGACCAACTGTCAGGTGTCTTCTGACATTTTCAACATGTCTGTCACGATCTCCTGAAGTGACGGACTAAGGCGTAGCGAGGTATCCAGTATACATTCTTTATTAATAACGTAACTGGCCAAAACAATAAACAAAATGAACAAAGATCGTAACGTTGAACATAACACGTGAACTAACAAAGCTATGCACAAACAATAACCCACAAACACAGATAAGTGGCGCTGGAATCTCTCGCACCGGGCTGTGAACGCGCACTGGAGACACCGTGCGCAAAACTGCATAGCATGGCGTCTTACCAGTGTGACGCTCCCTCCGACGCTCCCTCCAGAGAGCACGAGGAGTTGGCTCAGGAGTCCATCCTGAACCGGCCATCCTCCTCGTGTGCCCCCCCAAAAAAGTTTTTTGGGGCTGCCTTTCGGGCTTCCTAGCCAGGCGAGTTCCAACAAACTTCTCTCTCTCTGGATTCCATGCTCCGTATAATTCCTCACACCTGCGCCGCTCCGCCGCCGCTGCTTCCAGCTCCAGGGTCCGTCTCTAAACAATTCCTCCTCCCAGGTCCAGTACTCCCGGTTCTCTCGCTGCTTGGTCTTTTTATGGTGGGTTATTCTGTCACGATCTCCTGAAGTGACGGACCAAGGCACAGCGAGGTATCCAGTATACATTCTTTATTAATAACGTAACTGGCCAAAACAATAAACAAAATGAACGAAGATCGTAACGTTGAACATAACACGTGAACTAACAAAGCTATGCACAAACAATAACCCACAAACCCCTAATGAAACCTACAAACCTATATATGGTTCCCAATTAGAGGTAACGACACTCAGCTGCCTCCAATTGGGAACCATTACCCCAACATAGAAATATATAACCTAGAACAGAAAAAACCCTACACCAAAAACAAAATTAAACACTCCAGCCTGTCTTCTCAGGCCTGGACGTGACAATGTCCCTGATTGAGTCTGTAATACCAACATGCTTCAAGCAGACCACCATAGTCCCTGTGCCAAAGAACACAAAGGCAACCTGCCTAATTGATTACAGACCCGTAGCACTCACGTCCGTAGCCATGAAGAGCTTTGAAAGGTTGGGAATGGCTCACATCAACACCATTATCCCAGAAACCCTAGACCCACTCCAATTTGCATACCACCCAAGCAGATCCACAGATTATGCAATCTCTATTGCACTCCACACTGCCCTTTCCCACCTGAGCAAAAGGAACACTTATGTGAGAATGCTATTCATTGACTACAGCTCAGCGTTCAACACCATAGTACCCTCAAAGCTCATCACTAAGCTAAGGATCCTGGGACTAAAAACCTCCCTCTGCAACTGGATCCTGGACTTCCTGACGGGCCGCCCAAGGTGGTGAGGGTAGGTAGCAACACATCTGCCACGCTGATCCTCAAAACTGGTGCTCCCCAGGGGTGCGTGCTCAGTCCCCTCCGGTACTCCCTGTTCACCCACAACTGTATGGCCAGGCACGACTCCAACACCATCATTAAGTTTGCAGACGACACACAGTGGTAGGCCTGATCACCAACAACGGCGAGACAGCCTATAGGGAGGAGGTCAGAGACCTGGCTTGGTGTGCCAGAATAACAACCTCTCCCTCAACGTAACCAAGACTAAGGAGATGATTGTGGACTACAGGAAAAGGAGGACCGAGCACGCCCCCATTCTCATTGACGGGGCTGTAGTGGAGCAGGTTGAGAGCTTCAAGTTCATTGGTGTCCACATCAACAACAAACTAGAATGGTCCAAACACACCAAGACAGTCGTGAAGAGGGCACGACAAAGCCTATTCCCCCTCAGGAAACTAAAAAGATTTGGCATGGGTCCTGAGATCCTCAAAAGGTTCTACAGCTGCAACATCGAGAGCATCCTGACTGGTTGCATCACTGCTTGGTACGGCAATTGCTCGGCCTCTGACCACAAGGCACTACAGAGGGTACTGCGTACGGCCCAGTACATCACTGGGGCTAAGCTGCATGCCATCCAGGACCTCTACACCAGGCGGTGTCAGAGGAAGATCCTAAAAATTGTCAAAGGCCCCAGCCACCCCAGTCATAGACTGTTCTCTCAAGCGGTACCGGAGTATCAAGTCTAGGACAAAAAGGCTTCTCAACAGTTTTTACCCCCAAGCCATAAGACTCCTGAACAGGTAATCAAATGGCTACCCGGACTTATTGCATTGTGTGCCCCCCTCTTTTTACGCTGCTGCTAATCTCTGTTGATCATATATGCATAGTCACTTTTTCTATACATTCATGTACATACTACCTCCTACTACCGACCAACCAGTGCTCCCGCACATTGGCTAACCGGGCTATCTCTCTACATTGTGTCCCGCCACCCACTACTGCTACTCTCTGTTCATCCCAGTTCCATCCCCCCATTAATGCATAGTCACTTTAACCATAGCTACATGTACATACTACCTCAATCAGCCTGACTAACCGGTGTCTGTATGTAGCCTCGCTACTGTATATAGCCTCGCTACTGTATATAGCCTGTCTTTTTACTGTTGTTTTATTTCTTTACTTACCTACTGTTCACCTAATACCTTTTTTTGCACTATTGATTAGAGTCTGTAAGTAAGCATTTCACTGTAAGGTCTACACCTGTTGTATTCGGCGCACGTGACAAATAAGCTTTGATTTGATTTGATATTATGGCATCACCTTATCAAGCCCAGCTAACACCTCCACTTTGCTCACTCTCCAATCAGAACATTCACAGTGTTTTTGGAACACGACATACATTCTACTACTATAAAAATATTAATTACATTTTCATAATGCTCTATGCAATATTTATGATGTGTGTATAGATGTGTAGTGTATGCCTTATGGTATACATTCAATGTAAATCGTTAACATAGATTCATAGCACCTGATACTGTAGATGCTGTCAGCATTAGGGAACTTTATATTAAAGCAAGGTGATCTGTGATTCATTCATAATATATCATAGCATCTTGTGCCTTGTTACTTTACGATACAGTTCCGTAATGTTGTATGGACTGCATCTTAATTCATAGGTGCTATAAATATGTTTATATGGCAATATGAAACAATTCTACCTTAAAGTACCCAGGGGAAAGTGTTACCCTGAATTGCTTATCTGTTTCTTATGTACTCTCTACAAGAGTAACATTTGATCATTCCTTGTGTATAGTCTTTATCTTACTGTACATTCAGCAGCATGTTCAATTGTTATTCAAGTATATTTACTAATACCTAATCCATATACATGACATAAACTGTCATTGAACGTTCATTGTCAAAGTCACTGTTTCTAATTCATGTGGAACAAATATTCATGGTTTAAAACATTTATTTCAGAGACCTAGAATTGCTTACAGGTTACGTCTGTGTTGTAAAGTCCTCCACTTCTACCCCTGAAATGGTGTTACTGTAGCTACCCAATGAGGTAGACCTATTTGCTGCTGGTGAACCAAATGTATGCTGGTCCCTTTAAATGGGTGAGAGTGAACGGTGATCCGAATCAGCCAGCTGCACTGTGGGCCATGTGTTCCTGCATCCTATTCCCCTCTCATTCAGCTGTTTCCAAATGACAACACCTCCCCCTCCTCCCCCTCCCTCTTAAACCTCCTGCTCCCGCTCTGCTCCGAGTGCAGTCATTTCTAGTGCAGAAAAATGTCCCCGGTGACACTAAAGGATGACGCAGGCTCTCTCTCTTTTTCTCTCTTTCCCTCTCCTCTCTCTCTCTTTCTCTTTCTCTTTCCCAATAGCTCTATATATCTTGCTTTGTTCTATCTCTCCCTCTCCCGCTATATCTCTCTCCCCCCTCTCTCTCCCTCTCCATTTCTCCTTGCTTACTCTCTCTCCTCACTCTTTCTCCCTCCCTCCCTCCCTCCCTCTCCCTCTTCCCCGGCACTGCAGTGCTGGTTGTGATTGCACACATACGTGCACACGCACACACCACACACACACACGTTCTCACACAGCGGAGCGTAGCTGAGAGGCAGGGACTGCAGCAGTATGCACCAGCCGCGTCTGATCTGTGTGGGGACTTGAGGAAGGAGAACTGGGAAGAGGATATAATGTAGCAGTGTCTTACACAACCCAACCCCTGTGCGTACAGTAGCTACATCTCAACTCTGCAGCAGTGGCAACGGTGCATTTCAAGAGCGGACAGCTTATTTTATCTGCCCCCCTCTGACTGCACTGCCTCTGCATCCATCCCATTCACTCTGCTCCTCCCATTCCACCTCTTCATCCTCCTCCTCCCGACTACGGCAACATTAGGCAGGACCACGGACCGTAGGAGATCGCCAACGCTGATCGCTGGACACTCAGGTTTGTCCTGTCTGATGGAGTCGTGCTGGTTATGCTAGATCATCATCACCTTCATTAACGACTGGATTCTAATCGAGCTGAGGAGAGAAAAAACATCCCCTAAAAACGAAAAAGGAGTGTTGGATGTTTGTGACGCTCTTTGTTGGCGCTGTTGGATCGTTGGCTCGTTTCCTGTATTTGCTTGGTTGTTTTTGCCTTCTCTGAGATCGGCTAGCAGGCACTGCAGCACCAGGAAGGACTGCAGGTGCGGTGAAGTAGTATGGCATGAGCACCCAGGGGCGAGCGAATCGGAAGGGCTTGAGCTACCATTACTGCCACTGCTGGTGCTGAGGTGCTGAGGTGCTTATCTTAATTTTTTTTCTCCAGAAAAGGCGTCTGGTGGGGGTTGGGTTGGGGTGGGTTGTGACAGTGAAGGTACCCGGGACCCTGCAGAGTGGAGTGGGTGTCTCTGGCGTAGAGGAGCCACGCAGATAGGCAGGACGTCCTGTGAGAAAGGAGGAGAGAAGAGAGGAAGAGGGGCTGGCTCAGGCTTGGGCCCCTGATGGTGGCTATTTTTGTCTCCCCTAGCTGAGTGATTGGGGACAGCGGGTAAAGGAAACGATGCTTATGGGTGCGGGACGAGACACGGCGCGGGATGAGGCCCAGAAGCTTCACAGGAAGTGGCTGAAGCACCAGGCCTTCATGGCCGAGCTGGCCCGCAACAAAGAATGGCTGGCCAAGATAGAACAGGTGAGTGGAAAGGGGAGGGGAGAAGGTGGCGGGGGGAGAACAGAGAGAGCAGGTGAATATAGAGGGCAGGGGAGAGGGTGGTGGGGGCAGGAGGTCAGAGAGAGCAGGTGAGTGGAGAGGGTGGTAGGGGGAGGTCAGTGAGAGCAGGTGAATGGAGAGGGTGGTAGGGGGAGGTTAGTGAGAGCAGGTGAATGGAGAGTGTGGTAGGGGGAGGTCAGTGAGAGCAGGTGAATGGAGAGGGTGGTAGGGGGAGGTTAGTGAGAGCAGGTGAATGGAGAGGGTGGTAGGGGGAGGTTAGTGAGAGCAGGTGAATGGAGAGGGTGGTAGGGGGAGGTTAGTGAGAGCAGGTGAATGGAGAGTGTGGTAGGGGGAGGTTAGTGAGAGCAGGTGAATGGAGAGGGTGGTAGGGGGAGGTCAGAGAGAGCAGGTGAATGGAGAGTGTGGTAGGGGGAGGTTAGTGAGAGCAGGTGAATGGAGAGTGTGGTAGGGGGAGGTTAGTGAGAGCAGGTGAATGGAGAGTGTGGTAGGGGGAGGTCAGAGAGAGCAGGTGAGTGGAGAGGGTGGTAGGGGGAGGTTAGTGAGAGCAGGTGAGTGGAGAGGGTGGTAGGGGGAGGTCAGAGAGAGCAGGTGAGTGGAGAGGGTGGTAGGGGGAGGTCAGTGAGAGCAGGTGAGTGGAGAGGGGAAAGGGAGATGGGGAAGGTCAGAAAGAGCAGGTGAGTGAAAGATGCAGGGGGAGGGTAGTGTGAGCACATGATTGAGAGAGGGTTTGTGCTTGGGAGGATAGTATATATAGTATATGTGTGTGTTTGTGTGTTTGTGTGTGTGTGTGTGTGTGTGTGTGTGTGTGTGTGTAAAAGGGATGGTCACAGGCGGCAAGACACATTGGGGGTTGTCATTACTCCGTTTTGATTACTCAGCCATGAGTAAACTGTAAACAAATATTGTTATATGCTTCTCTTAAGGACATCTTGAATTTCAAGTTCAAGGTTATACATGTGAAAGCATTGTTGTTATGCGTTCTGCATAACTGAAGCAGTAAACCCTGGGCAATGTATTTTTCACATTGCTTTTTCCTCTGCCCTTGCTATAGCTACATACTAGCATTGGATTATATTTTACCAGTGTGTTTCTTCCTCAAAACATTTCTTATCAATAATTGGATGAAACGTGAACATCATGACAGTTAGTGGGCAATCTATCAAACCTGTGTGGTACTGTCAACATATAATCCATTCATGGCCTTATTTTATGAATATACCAACAAGCCTTTATTAATAGTGTAGTACTGTACAACATGCAATTGTTTGTATGGTAACTAGAGAGGCCTACAGTAAATGCTGACATCCCAGTTCTCTGGTGCTGTTTTATCAGTGAAGGCAACCCACACCTGGGTTGGGTTCAGTAGAAAGAATATTTTAGAAACAGGAAGAAACTGGGAGGTACTACTTGAACTTGTCCAATAAGAACAAGCCTTGGTGTATAGTCATAGTTTTGATGTCTTCACTATTATTCTAAGATGAAGAAAATAGTAAAAAATAAAGACAAACCTTTGAATGAGAAGGTGTTCTAAAACCTTTGACCGGTTGTGTAATTCAAAATGATATACCACTGAGAGGTTTTTTGTTATAGCAGAGATTCAATGTGAGGTGATGAATGAATGTCTTATTGAGGATATGAGAGCCTCTCACCATACCATACGTATCAGAATGCTCACATGGCCATCTTGCTTGTCCATGCATGTCATGCAGTGTACGATGCAATAGTAGGCCCCCCTTCATGAGCCTGATGCTGCTCAGTGGTCCTCAATGTTCTGTCCTGCAGTCAAAGGCAAATGGGCTTTCTAGAGAGTCCAGTTATGAGGCCTTTTTATAAGCACATGTCTTTGTTAATTCTTGATGTGGCTGTAAAATGAAATTGGATTATATTATAATAAGTACAGGGAAATAACTGATCAGTCCAACCAATAGAAAAAGTAGTCAGAGAGCAGCAGTACCAAACATTGGTAAATCGCCGTCTCTCCAACACTGATAAATATTTGGAAAGACCAGGGCCATGTTCAGTAGGACACAACGTCATGGAACGTTTAGATAAACATATATTTGGAAAACAGACAAACCTCTTTGGATTGGAGCTGGTTCTCAAATGGTTGATTTTTAGGGGTGAAGATGTACATGGTGCTGTTGTGTCTGTTGGTAGAGTAGATACAGTATAATATGTACGTGCATAAAATAGCTCAGTCATAATCAGTATTGGATGTTAGTGACGTACATTTCATACCTGTGATAGATATAGTATCTTGGATGAAAGCATCTTACAATTAAGTATGCATTGTTCATTATGTACATACAGTACATCTACAAATGTCTGTGAAATGTCTACTGGTGTCACAGAGAGGCCCTCGCTCGAGCTAGAACGACAGCTAGCTCAAAGTGAAAACGGAATGAAAAAGGATACCTGCTCTACTTCAGAATCATCAGCGTATTTGTATAACCTTTCATGCCAGATACTAGATAGATACAGTACAAAAGTACATTGGAAGAATGGACACAGAAGATGTCTGCTCTGTCTGTGGTGACTGTATCCACAAGACTGACTAGCAGGGTCTCTCAAGGGCTCTATGTCTCTGCTAGCCCCACGCAAGATGTGTTACAGAGACCCTCGTGTCTTGCTACTCGAGAACATCACTTAATCGGCCCCCACCTATCGTACCTTCTCTCCCTCTCTCATTACCTGAGAGACAGGGGAGAAAAGATTATGCTGCGTCCTGCTGCGATTTGAGAACTCTCTGTCCTTTTGGAAGGGTTCCGGCCCCGGGCCAATTCCTCTGCTCTCCCTCAGTACTTACTCAGCAGATGGGCCTGAGCCCCAGCTTGGAGCTGAGCTGGGACTGGGCCTGAGCTCGGAGCTCTGAATTGGGGCTGTCTCAGAAGAGGCCTCTTCAGTCCCGTGGGGATGCTTGTCTGTAACAAAGAGAGGACTCTGGGGTTTACTTAAGGCTGACCTTGAGGCAATGCTTTGCCAATGTCAAATGCTGTGTAAACACAAAACCACCTATCCCTCTGGAACACTTGATACTGTCAAACAAAAGCATACGACAGGTTCACATCCAGTTGATGTCCTTGGATTCGGTCTGGTGAACAAATAATAGTTGAGGTCTGTTGTTTCTGTTTTTAAGGGGTTGGTTTTGGGAATGAAAAATGAACCATGCACTAGCCTTTTAGTTAGAATATACAACTGCGTCAGTCACACGTTGTTTTGGTTACCCAGAGTAGTAGCTAGAATCTATCTACACACCCACTTGAGAAACCATGTAGCTGCATCTAGCTAGCTGTATGTAAAATATCTTTATGGTGATGTCATGGATTAGTTTAGCATCACAATATACCTGCCAATAGGGCAATTAACAGCAAATTATTCAAACCAGGCCTCTGATGGCATTGTGGGTGTTTGTCTGTATGTGTGCGCACGCACGCGTGTGTGTGCATATCCATGTGAATGCCATGTTTGTGAGAGTGTGAGTGCCTATTGATTTTCATAGGCTACATGTACGGTGCATTCGGAAAGTATTCAGACCCCTTTTTTCCACATTTTGTTACGTTACAGCCTTACTCTAAAAATGATTAAATAAAAAAAAGTCCTCATCAATCTACACACAATACCCCATAATGACAAAGTGAAAACAGGTTTTTAGAAATTGTTTCAAATGTATAAAACCACAAAAATAAATACCTTATGTACACAAGTATTCAGACCCTTTGCTATGAGCCTCGAAATTGAGCTCAGGTGCATCCTGTTTCCATTGATCATCATGAGATGTTTCTACAACTTGGTTGGAGTCCATCTGTGGTAAATTCAATTGATTGGACATGATTTGGAAAGGCACACACCTGTCTATATAAGGTTCCACAGTTGACAGTGCATGTCAGAGAAAGAAACAAGTCATGAGTTCGAAGGAATTGTCCGTAGACCTCCGAGACAGGATTGTGCCGATGCACAGATCTGGGGAAGGGTACCAAACCATTTCTGCAGCATTTAAGGTCCCCAAGAACACAGTGGTCTCCATCATTCTTAAATGGAAGTAGTTTGGAACTGCCAAGACTCTTCCTTGAGCTGGCCGCCCGGCCAAACAGAGCAATCGGGGGAGAAGGGCCTTGGTCCGGGAGGTGACCAAGAACCTGATGGCCACTCTGACAGAGCTCCAGAGTTCCTCTGTGGAGATGGGAGAACCTTCCAGAAGGACAACCATCTCTGCAGCACTCCACCAATCAGGCCTATGTGGTAAAGTGGTCAGACGGGTGCCACTCCTCAGTAAAAGGCAAATGACAGCCCGCTTGGTGTTTGCCAAAAGGCACCTAGACCACGAGAAGCAAGATTCACTGGTCTGATGAAACCAAGATTGAAATCTTGTGTCACTTCTGGACGAAACCTCACACCATCCCTATGGTGAAGCATGGTGGTGGCAGCATCATGCTGTGGGGATGTTTTTCAGCGGCAGAGACTGGGAGACTAGTCGGGATCGAGGGAAAGATGAACAGAGTGAAGTACAGAGAGATCCTTGATGACAACCTGCTCCAGAGCGCTCAGGGCCTCAGACTGGGCAAAGGTTCACCTTCCAACAGGACAACGACCCTAAGCACACAGCCAAGACAATACAGGAATGGCTTCGGGACAAGTCTCTGAATGTCCTTGAGTGGCCAAGCCAGAGCCCGGACTTGAACCTGATCAAACATCTCTGAAGAGACCTGAAAATAGCTGTGCAGTGATGCTCCCCATCCAATCTGACAGAGCTTGAGAGGATCTGCAGAGAAGAATGGGAGAAACTCCCCAAATACAGGTGTGCCAAGCTTGTAGCGTCATACCCAAGAAGACTTGAGGCTGTAATCGCTGTCAAAGGTGCTTCAACAAAGTACTGAATAAAGGGTCTGAATACTTAAGTAAATGGGGGTTGTATACGTTTGCAAAAATTTCTAGAAACCTGTTTTTGCTTTGTCATTATGGGGTATTGTGTGTAGATTGATGAGGGGAAATAAACTATTTTATCAATTTTAGAATAAGGCTGTTACGTAACAAAATGTGGAAAAAGTCCAGTGGTGTGAATACGTATTTTATGAATACGTGTGCTTATATGTGTTTGTTAGTGTGCTTCTCGGTATACAATGTATTTACATAGGTGTGTGTGCCCTGCACATCCCTCCTCTCCTTTGCTCTTCCTATTTCTCCTCTCACTCATACCTCCCTCTCCTCTTTTCTTCTTTCTCTCTGTCCTCCTTTCTCCTTTCTCCTATCCATTTTCTCTCCTCGCCCCACACTGATTTCTCTTCTTCCTTCTCTCTCCCTGTGTGTCAGTGAAGCGAAGGGAGAGGAGAGAGATCTAGCCTGCTTTCTGCTGGCTCTGCATTATGCGAGGAGGAGAGAGAGGCAGAGAAAAAGAGAGAGAGAAGGAGAGAGAGAGAGGGAGGGAGAGAGAGAGAGAGAGGGATAGAGCGCTGGCAGCAGTTAAGCATAGAGACCGTGCCAAGAGGAGGAATGCAGCACTGCATTATGAAAGCCAAAGGATAGGTCCAGCTATCTCTGAGAAAGATATAGGAGAGAAACATACAGCAAGATTTACAGGATGAAATCTGGGTTATTATGTATTTCCCTGCAAGGTATAGTTTATAGCAACCAGTTATTTTCATTTAGCAGGGTATTTAGAATAAAGGACCAATTCTATTCAGGCTTCTCTTCTTGAAAACTAACATTGCACTAAGCAGGTCTCTACTACACTTATGGTTATGAAGGTCTACTACGTGTATACAGTACAGGACTGTATGTCATTTTCACTGCACAATTTCCTCTGGCTCCATACGGCTGACTGACATTCAGTGGTCCTTGATACTAGAGATGATGAGGAAACGTCTGATATGAACGCTTGTCATAGGAAACACCTCCTGTTCCTCTCAGTCGGAGCATGGGAGGAGACTGTGCATTGCAGAATCTATTTCAGGAGACCTGGAGTGGAGCCACAGAGAGAGCCTCATATATATATATATACACACACACACACACACACACACACACACACACACACACACACACACACACACACACACACACACACACACACACACACACACACACACACACACACACACACACACACACACACACACACACACACACACACACACACACACACAAAGACAGAGAAGGAAAAGCTTTGATCTCTCTCTCCACATCTATCTCCTCGTACAGCTCAAATCATGCACAAAGCCCAAGATTTAGAAGAAGGACCCTCGAATGAATGCAGGGAACTGTTGTGCTTAGACAGACAGACCAGGGGTGTATTAGGGCTTTCCATGCATTCTTTTTTTTCAGGTCAGCCCGGGGCTAGGTTTTGTTATACACCTGCCTCTGTGCAAGTTAAAGCCATTCAAGGCACCAGCCTTTTGGCATTGCCAGGGCTATTGTGGCTTTGCTCATGAGTTAACATAGATTCAGGGATGAAGATCAGAAATTAACCACACACTTGTTATAGCCCAGAGTATGAACAAAAGATTATGGGACATTTGGGGTTGTCTTGGTGTTGTCTTTACAGGTGTTTTTGACCAGACACAACATTGGTGGTCAATCAAAGAGTGTTTGTCTACCCTTTCCCGAAACAATCTTTTGGTTAGGATCTCTGAGACCCCTAGCCTTTTATTGAGGCACTGTAGACTTGTGTGTAGACACAGGATGATTTTCATGGAATTCATGTGAAAGCAACCTGAAATCAGCCTGATTGCAAAAATTGCCCTAGCTTTGTGCAACCACTGCTCCCGAGTGGCGCAGCAGTCTAAGGCAATGTATCTCTGTGCTAAAGGTGTCACTCCATATCCTGGTTCAATTCCAGGCTGTATCACAACCGGCCATGATTGGGAGTCCCATAGGGCGGCGCACAATTGGCCCAGTGTCGTCCGGGTTAGGGGAGGGTTTGGCCGGGGTAGGCCGCCATTGTAAAATAAGAATTTATTCTTAACTGACGTGCCTAGTTAAATTAAGGTTAAATAAAAAAATATTTAAATGGCCATGATAAACATTAGTATGATACGGCGGACGGTCAAGTCACTTATGCATAGACAGAGAGACATGAAACATTGTCTATGCTTCAATCTGCTGCAGTCATCTTGCACATTTCACACTATGCTTTGTTAGTAAGAACTGTCTTATTTGGCTTGGGTTTAATAATTTGATATTTTCTGGCATTATGCACAAAATAGTAATATTGTATGGAGATTGTGTAGCCTGTATTTGAGATATTTTCAGCATACTGTGCTAAATGAGGAAACAATCAGCACAGCTAGTGAGTAATATCCCTCCAAGGGAAAGCTGACATTATACTAATGTACATGTTGGAGGGAAGCATTACATCTCTCAGTTGAGAAATATAACTGTTCATTGCTTGATTTAACATATGAGTTTGAGTTTATCACAGTATCAGCAGCAGAGCAGCTTTACAGTTACGACAATGGTATATAATAAAACAGCATGTCACCTGAACTTCCTTAGCTTATATTTAACTCTACAAACATTAAATGAATTGTTGGCCATGTAAGTGACCATACTTAGGATAAGCTAAACTAAGAAAATAACTTTGGTAGGGTATATATGTAACCACTGTTCTCTCTCCTCTTCCCCTCTATGTGCTTTCAGGAGGGCCAGGAGCTGATCGATGAGAAGCCGGAGCTGCGTTCGGTGGTGCAGCAGAAGCTGGAGGAGATCAGGGAGTGCTGGACGGACCTGGAGAGCACCACCAAGGCCAAGGCCCGGGCTCTGTTTGAGAACAACAAGCCAGAGCCGGTGGTGAAGAGCTACTCAGACCTGGACCACCAGCTCTCTGGCCTGGAGAAACAGCCTCCCCAGCTGGAGCAGGCTCATCACCTACCCACCTTCAACGAGCAGCTGCATAAATTTCAGGTGTCTATTTATTGTTATAGGTTGCTTTTCAACACATTTCAACTCATTTTCTATTAATTTATGTAATCTTTCAAATCCAACTGTTAATGCTATTGAAGCCATTGTTGTTGACTTTTACATGCCAAGTTCCCTGCCATCAGACACTAGGCTGCCGGTCGACATGAAAGAATGCACTGTATACTTTGTTCTTAATTCATCTAATCCATTACATTGCATAACATTGAAACACAACACACACAAGAAAATAGCTCAAAGTGCTGTTCAAGCCCATGTGCTGTGTGTTTGGGCATCAGTCTCTCATCGTCTATTCCTAACGTGACTTCCTCCTTCCCTCTGCCTGGCCTCCCTCAGTCTCAGATGGGGAACTTGTACAAGGACGTAGGGGAACTAGGGTCCCTCCAGGGGGTGTGCCTCCCCCAGCGAGGCAGCCTGGTGAAGGGTGGGGAGGGAGAAGGGGGCGAGCAGCCAGCCGTAGTGGAGACCCGCATCGTGCGCCTCATCGAGCCCCTGAAGGAGAGACGTCGCATCCTGCTGGCCTCCAAAGAGATGCACCAGGTCGCTCAGGACCTGGAGGAAGAGATAGTGAGTGACTGACACACTTCATTACTCCCTGGTGCCTCTAGCCTTTCTTTTCCTATATTGATTGATTTAATTTATTTGACAATTTTTAAAATGCATTCCGTACGAGTCAAAAGTTTGGACACAGCTACTCATTCAAGGGTTTTTATTTAATTTTTTACTATTTTCTACATTGTAGAATAATAGTGAAGACATCCAAACTATGAATTAACACATATGGAATCATGTAATAACCAAATAAGTGTTAAACAAATTGATAAAGGATCATCAACCTTTGACCATAGAACATAATAACTATTTAGAAAAGCATATTAGAGACCTTAAGAGACTATAGGATAGAAAATAACAGAACAGATGGAGAGATAAAGTTATGCCACGGAGAGAGGGAAAGATATTTTGCATGTGGAGGCGTCACCGGCTGGAGTGCCCTTATGTGCAGTACCAGTCAAGCGTTTGGACACACCTACTCATTCAAGGGTTTTTCTTAATTTTTTACTATTTTCTACATTGTAGAATAATAGTGAAGACATTACAACTATGAAATAACATATATGGAATCATGTAGTCACCAAAAAAGTGTTAAATAAATCAAAATATATTTTATATTTGAGATTCTTCAAAGTAGCTGGTTGAGAGAATACCAAGAGTGTGCAAAGCTGTCATCAAGGCAAAGGGTGGCTACTTTGAAGAATCTGGTACTGGTACTGCACATAAGTACTGGTACTGCACATAAGGGCACTCCAGCCGGTGACGCCTCCACATGCAAAATATCTTTCCCTCTCTCCGTGGCATAACTTTATCTCTCCATCTATTCTGTTATTTTCTATCCTATAGTCTCTTAAGGTCTCTAATATGCTTTTCTAAATAGTTATTATGTTCTATGGTCAAAGGTTGATGATGTCTCCCATCCTTTATCAATTAAACCATCAGGGTCTCCTCTCAATGAGATAGGTATGTACAGACTGTCACTGACCTCAATTTGCTGATGTTATAGCTGTGGATCCAGGAGCGGCTTCCTCTGGCTTCCTCTAAGGATTACGGCAACAACCTGCAGAGTGTTCAGCAGCATGTCAAGATCAACCAGGTGAGAGACAGATGACCTCTATATGAGCACACAACACTATCTCTTCACAGCACAGCATAAACTAAATGACTATCCCTGCTCATCTCAGACCTAACTACAGTCCCCACACAACAGGACACACCGCCACACATTTTTTATAAAGGAAAGTGAAAATGTGAGCTCTTATTGGACAAATTCAGATAATGCCTCACAGTTTCGCTCTGTTACGAGGCGTTTTTACCCAGCTAAACATGACCCCTGGTTCTTATTGGCCCGTCAGACACTGCAGAGGGATCTGCAGGGGCGCCAAGCGCGGGTGGAGGAGGTGTTGGACCGGGCAGGGATCATCGCCTCTCTGCGGACCCCTGAGGTTGACTTTGTGCGTGAAGGGGCGGGGCATGTGCGTCAGGTGTGGGAGGTGCTGAGGCTGGAGGCGGAGAGGAGGTCTGTGATGCTGGATGTGGTGCTGCAGGCCCAGCAGTACTACAGCGAGGCAGCCAAGGTGGAGTCCTGGCTGGCAGGCCAGAAACTGCACCTCATCAACGAGGAGAAAGGCACGCTACGCATGGGTGGCATGGTATCATGAGATTGAACTGGCAGGGTGGGTATGAGACTGGCCCATTGGTTAGTAGTGCACAGTGCTCCCGGAGGACCTTTACCATGATTTGCCTAATGTGCCAGTTTTTATTTTTTTACAAAAATGTACATGTCTGGCTAATGGTTTGGATTTTGTCCCTAATATGAGGTCACTGTTGTGTAGGACGAGGAGAGCACCCTGCAACTGCTGAAGGAGCACCTGGCCTTGGAGGCGACAGTGGAGAACTATGCTGAGACAGTGGGCATGCTCTCCCAGCAGTGTCAGCGACAGCTGGAGCTGGGGCACCCAGACAGGCACGGGCAGACACACTGACAGTCACACCCAGGCTCGAACTACATCTAAACACATGCTTCAATGATACTCCAACTCATACCTTCAAACAACAGCTAATTCACTGGTGGAATTTTACCATAGACCATACAGAAAAGGCTACTAAATTTCAGTGAATTATTCATTATTTTACTGTCTACTGTGTCAGTATCCCTCTCAATATCCCCCCTCTCTCTCTTTGACAGTGAGGGGATCACCAAGCAGCAGTCCCACATCGACCGTCTGTATGTGTCTCTGAAGGACATGGTGGAGCACAGGAAGACCAAGCTGGAGCAGCAGTACTGGATGTACCAGCTCAACAGAGAGGTGGAGGAGTTAGAGAAGTGGATCACTGAGAGGGAGGCCGTTGCCAGCTCCACTGAGCTGGGTGAAGACCTGGAGCATGTCACGGTCAGTCTATCAATCAATCAATCAGGCAATGAATCAATCAATCAATTGACGATGGATGGTCACAATCAGTCCCTGGAGAATTACATTATGTGTTTATTCAATAAACATAATTTTTGTGAGTATTTGAGTGTTTCAGCGAAGTGCACCATAAAAACACAACTGAATGACACAAAATAAAGTGCAATAGAAATGACAAATGAAATGGAAACGTGAAATACGATACCTGACCTCTATAACTCTGGTCCCAAGCTTATTCTGGTCTCTCTCTCTCACAGATGCTACAGGAAAAATTCACTAAGTTCTGCTCAGAGACCAACAGCATAGGCCAGCAGAGGATGGAGCAGGTGAATAAGATGGTGAATGAGATGATAGACTGCGGCCACACGGACGCAGCCACCATAGCTGAGTGGAAGGACGGACTGAACGAGTCATGGGCCGACCTACTGGAGCTCATGGAGACCCGAAGACAGATGCTGGCAGCATCACACCAGCTGCACAAGTTCTTCACCGACTGCAAAGAGGTACAGCTCAGTGGTTCCCCAAGATTATTTTCTAGGCGGGGCATAAATGCCCCCAAATCAACATCAAGAGCATCTTTAACAAAATGTTTCAATTGAAATCGATTGAAGCAACAACAACAAAATAGGCAGAGGGAAACACAACTAGGCAGGGAGACCTGACCTGCCTGTACAATGGTGGGAGAAACACTAGTACGGATTAGCTGGATTTATATTAGATTACATCAACCATCATAGTGGTTGGAGGTGCTGGTAGACAGTGTAGACACTGTAGATTTGTGAATATCCCGGGTGTGAGGTTGTATTTGTGGGGGTCTTGTGATGATTATGTCTGTCCTGTGCTGTAGGTCTTGGCTCAGACTGCGGGGAAGATGAGGCAGTTGCCAGAAGTGAGGGCGTGCCAAGCCAGCATCGCCAACCCTGCCACCCTGCAGAGGCTCATGCTCTCCTTCGAGCACGCCCTCCAGCTGCTCGTCTCACAGGTATCGGTATTTGATTAGGATCCCCATTAGCTGTTGTGATAGCGGCAGCTACTCTTCCTGGGGCCCACAGGTGAGTGTAGACGAGGTGATTTGGTGAAATGTCCCCCTCTGACCTTAGAGGACCGTCAATGCACTTTGGCTCTCCTCTAACACCTATCACTCAAATAAGTAATGCTCCTGGAGGGCATGAGGATGTTACAGATGTTAACCCCAAGATACACAGTGCAGTAAATAGAATACCAAGATGGACACAGTAGCAAAGATTAAAGATATTGTGTACCATATGTACCATATGACTGGAGTCATACTTTTGCCTCAACCCTAGCCAGCACACCTGATTAACCTGGTTGTATTCCAAACTGAAAACCAACCATGATTAGTTGATGATTTGAAATGACAGAGGCATGTCCTATGTTGTATTCCAGGTAAGGCAGCTGCAGGAAAATGCGGCCCAGCTGAGGACCATCTATGCCGGGGAGAAGGCTGAGGCCATCATGAGCAAAGAGCAGGAAGTGATGTCAGCATGGAAGGAGCTACTGGTTTCCTGTGAGGCCAGTCGTGTGCAGGTCACCTCGGTGACAGACAAGGTGCAGTTCTTCTCTGTGGTGCGTGAGCAGCTCATGTGGATGGAGGGCATCATGGGACAGATTGGAGGGGACGACCCCAGGTAAGTAATGGAAGGTCTCCTTACCTGAACTAAATGCTAATTGTCAGCCATTTTGATAATCTCATAACTCTGATACTTGACTTGATGAATAGGCTCTTCTTAGTTTAAGGATAAAAAGGAAATGCATCTGTAATGTATATACTGAACAAAAATATAAAAGCAACATGCAACAATTTCAGCGTGTTACAGTTCATATAAGGAAATCCGTCAATTGAAATAAATAAATGAGTCACTAATCTATGGATTTCTCATGACTAGGCTTGGGCGCAGCCATGGGTGGGCCTAGGAGGGCATAGGCCCACCCACTTGGGAGCCAGGCCCAACTACTGGGGAGCCAGGCCCAGCTAATCAGAATAATTTTTTCCCCACAAAAGGGCTTTATTACAGACAGATATACTCCTCAGCTGTCCGGGTGGCTGGTCTCAGACCATCCCGCAGGTGAAGAAGCCGGATGTGGAGGTCCTGGGCTGGTGTGGTTACACATGGACTGTGTTTGTGAGGCCAGTTGGACGTACTGCCAAATTCTCAAAAATTAAGTTGGAGGAGGCTTACAGTAGAGAAATGAACGTGAAATGATCTGGCAACAGCTCTGGTGGACATTCCTGCAGTCAGCATGCCAATTGCACGCTCCCTAAAAACTTGAGACATCTCTGGCATTGTGTTGTGTGATAAAACGGCACATTTTAGAGTGGCCTTTTATTGTCCCCAGCACAAGGTGCACTTCTGTAATGATCATGCTGTTTAATCAGCTTCTTGATATGCCACACTTGTCAAGTGGATGGATTATCTTAGCAAAAGAGAAATGCTCACTGACAGGGATGTAAACAAATTTGTGCACAAAAAATAATATTTTTGTGCATATGGAACATTTCTGGGATCTTTTATTTCAGCTCATGAAACATGGGACCAACACTTTACATGTTGCGTTTATATTTTTCTTCAGTATTTATATGTTATCTTCTATTTTAGTAACCATTTCAGGCAACCCTAGATGAGCTAATACCTTCTTGGCTTGCACATACTGTAAATAGACCCATTCATGTTGTGCAATAAAGCTGTACTTAGTTTAAAAATAAAATGCTTAGTCACCTTGACCTAATTTCTTTTAATATCTGCCATTCAGTTTAGTTTGGTTGTGGGAAATGAGGAAAATAGATGTTTTTGTTCACAATATATAAGTAGTCCTCATTTATATTTAAGGATACATCACATGCTTACTCTACTTTCTTTAGCTGGTTTGTCAGAACCCACTAGTCAAGCACCTGGCTAACATTTCACACATACCCTTTTCAAACTAGTTGAGCTGAGCCGACCTGTACTTCGCAGGCCTGGTTACAGTATGTATCTACAATACAGTTGCTAGAACCATACTGGAAAGTACAATATAGGGAAAATGGTAATAGGTCCCTCTCTTCACTCTTCTTTTCTGACATTTGCATTTTGTGCTTCCCTCCTGTCTGACGCTGTCCTATGGGGTGGCTTCCGCCAGGGACTCGTCTTCTGCAGAGGTGATGATGAAACAGCATGGTGAGCTGAAAGCCAAGATGGATGGCCGTAGGAAGACCATACAGCAATGTGTGGAGCTGGGAAAGATCCTGCTGGCCGCAGGCAACCCAGCCTCCGAGGAGGTCAGCATCACATACAACCTCACCTACATAAGTATACAGCAAAACCGCATTACGCTGAATCTGTATGCAGCAAAACCACACATCACATCACACTGTACGCAGCAAAACCACACATCACATCACACTGTATGCAGCAAAACCACACATCACATCACACTGTATGCAGCAAAACCACACTTCACATCACACTGTATGCAGCAAAACCACACATCACATCACACTGTATGCAGCAAAACCACACATCACAACACACTTTATGCAGAAAAACCACACTTCACATCACACTTTATGCAGAAAAACCACGTTGCACACTGTACCCACCTAGCACAAAATGTTCTGAGAACCATATGTTTCTTAGAGGTTGGTGACAGCGTGGTTGTCCTATGTTTTTTTTGCATACAACCATCCCACCACCTTCTGGGAATGGTGCAGGATAGTTGCTTGGCTTTGGAACATTCTCAGCACATTTAAGGAACTTGACAAAAAAATTACTTTATTTTCTTGGTATTTCATTATTTTAACAGAATATTTCCTAAAAGTTCAAACATGGTTAGATTTAATTTACAGTTTGGTAATGGAATGTTCTCCAGCTGGTTTGACATTGGGAATGTCCTCAAATAGTTCAGAGAACAACTTTCTTTTGTGGGAATTTCAGTACTTCAGCATAACGTTTCCTACCGGTTTCCTCAAGATTCTAATTAAAGTCATGTTCTCAAATTGTTCCAAGAACGTTAAGAAAACTTTACATAAAAACCACAAGAAAATGTTAGTAATGCTCAGACGAAGTTCTAAGAATGTTAGTTAAAAACTTATGCATTCTGTTCTCAGCATCAACAAAACTCTCTCTATCCTCTCCATCATGTTAAAGCTGTAATATGTAACTTTTTGGGTGATCTGACCAAATTCACATAGAAAAGTGAGTTATAGATCTGTCAATCTCATTGAAAGCAAGTCTAAGAAGCGGTAGATCTGTTCTATGTGCGCTCTTTCTATGCTTCCTGTTCTTAAGTTTCATTGTTGCATCTTTTACTTTCGGTTTTGTACTCCAGCTTCAAACAGCTGAAAATACAATATTTTTGGTTATGGAAAAAATATTTCACAGCGGTTTAGATGGTACAATTATTCTCTACACTACACTTGCTTGTTTTGTCACATAAACTGAAATTAGGCAAACTATTTGAATTTTTGGAACCAGGAAATGTTGGAGCGATTTCTCCATAGTCCATCTTTAAGTGTGTTCAGGTGTGTTAGCTGCACCCTGTTTGAGTAGATGTAAAAAAACATCGCACAGCCTTCCAAGTGGCGCAGACCCGGGTTCGATCCCAGGCTGTGTCACAACCGGCCATGACTGGGAGTCCCATAGGACGGCGTACAATTGGCCCAGTGTCGTCCGGGTTAGGGGAGTAATTGGATCGCAAATGGATATCACGAAAGTTGGGAGAAAATGAGTGTAAAACACAACAATAAAAAACATTGCATGCTAGCTCCATCCTGGTGATGCAATGGACTAATTCCATGGATAGAGAACAGAAGATTATAGGTTTGAATCTCACTGATGCCGTGGCACAATCAAAAATAAATGTGTTTAATAAATGATTAATGGATAAAGTAAATTAATTTCCATGTGTCTTATCTGTGCTTGTTGTTCAAAAATTTTAACCCAAAATAAGCTAGCAGTGTTACTAAAAGTCTTATTAAAAGATTCAGTGAACGTTTTAAGGAAGTTATTAAAAACCCTCCGAATAACGTTCTCAAAGCGTTAATAAAACCTCCCAGGAAAACTTTCAAGGAACCAGAGTAAAACATTTTCAGAACCTCCCTGCAACCTAAACATAAATGTTTCCATAACAGGCAAAACGTTCACTTCTGTTCTCAGAATGTTTAAAAAGCATTCTGTTTTACCGGTCTGGAAACTTATGGCTTCGTTCCCACAACTAATGTGAAACTAAAAACATTAGTTCCCACAACTTCCAAGGAACCAAATGTGCTAGCTGGCTAGGCAGCAAATCCACAATTCACATCACACTGTATGCAGCAAAACCACAATTCACTCATGCTGTGTTAGTTCAAACCTAAAACTAAATGAATAACTAAAAAGAGCAATGAATATTGTGTAGGTTTGTCTTCAATGGAGGTGTATCACTTAAACCTCACATGATGATGAATATAATTCCCTTCAAATGTTTTAATATTTTGTTGTTGCATTCCATTTGTTGTGATCTTGAATGCTCCCCAACCGTCTCTCTCCGCCTCTTGACACAGATAAAGGAGAGGTTGGATGCGCTTCTGGCTAAGCAGAAGGATCTCTCTGAGAGATGGGACAAACAGCAGGAGAAGCTACAGCGCAGTGAGTGACTCACTACACTGGCAGGCACCGTGGAGGGAGCACAAACAGCTTTCAGGCAGCACTGCAGAATTCTTTATATGGAAGGATGGAAGGGCTTGTGCTCGAGAGTACTGGTTCTAGATTGTGCCTCAGAGCAGGCATCTTCACACTGCACAGTTTCACTATGAATATTTATGTTTGTGTGTGGGCTTCAACAATTGTTTCAACGTGACTAGACTACACACTAAAATACACTAAAATACATAGTTATATATAGTACCAAATAAGCGTTATTTGGCTTGTTACCATAGTGGACCCTTTTTGGTGCTATATAGAACCCTTTTTTTAAGTTTCTATAAAGAACCATGCTCATAAGGTCATTTCCTAAGGTTCTACAAATAACCAGTACATTTACATGGAGCTAACTCTGCAAATAGCAGTGCTGGGTGATTTAAAAAGTAATAGTCAATCGATTAGTATTATAATAATACTCGTAGCAAAAATGTTTATCTTTAATTTACAATATGTAGAATCTATGAGAGTAGAATGGTTCAGAACTTTTGTGAAACATCACAGCAAAGTTATATATGGCAGCTAGAAATCAAAACTGGATGGTGTTCAGAGATAGATGGGAGGGTTTGAGTGGAGCTGAAGGATGTGACTAAAAACAAACAAAAGATAACTATTGTAAACTATACTGTGTCTGTAAAATGTATATAGTATGTATAAGCTGGAAGTAGAATCTTAAGAGTTGTTGTGCATTAGTTTACTACAATTAGGGGAGGGATGATAGGGTTAGCGGAAAATAATAAAGGAAAATATATTTAAAAATATATATGTTTTTTTTATGGGGGATTGGAAATTATGCAGACAATTACATTGATGGAAGCCACAATCTATCTGCAATATTAAAGCTGATCTATTAATATATAGAACCATTAAGCACTCAAAAGGGTTCTGCTATGGTTACAACCGTTTTTGGTGCTATATAGAAACATTTTTAACGGTTCTTTATAGAACCTTTGTGGAGAATTGTTCTATAAAGAACTTTTCGCCATCTCAAACGTTCTACAAATAACCTTTTGAAGAACCATAGCTAAAAAAAATCCTGGTTAGCCATATTATTAAAATTCCATAGGTGTTATTATTGTGTTAATTGACAAGTTGAATCAGGTTTGCTAGCTATAGAACAGCTGGGGGACCCTAAGGAGAGAATTGGGAACCACTGATTTAGCCACAAGACACCGTAACTGGCCATAGTCATATTTAGCAAGTAATGATGTAAGACATGACATAACACAACAGATTAGATAAACTGGAATGACATTCTCACTCACGGTTGCACAGAAAGAGCTTAGCGGAAACCAAACCCCAAAATATTCAAATGAGCCACGCCCCAAAATATTCAAATGAGCCACCGCCCCTACATTTTAATTATCCCTAAAAGATTAGTAATTATGGTTCAAAATAGAACCATCAAAATAGAACCATCACCTCTTAAGGATCAGCCCCTTTTTTTCAATTATGCCTAAAATGACATACCCAAATCTAACTGCCTGTAGCTCAGGCCCTGAAACAGGGATATGCATTTTCTTGGTACCATTTGAAAGGAAACACTTTGTGGAGTTTGTGAAAATGTGAAAGGAATGTAGGAGAATATATATATAAAAAAAATGTTGTACCATCATCTTTGAAATGCAAGAGAAAGGTCATAATGTATTATTCCAGCCCAGGAATTTAGCAGTGTGCGTGCAAAGTTTTAGACTGATCAAATGAACCACTGCATTTCTGTTAAAAATGTTGTATCAAGACTGCCCAAATGTGCCTAATTTGTTTATTAATAACTTTTCATGTTCAAAACTGTGCACTCTTCTCTGTGAGCGATCTGTGTGGAGCTGGTATTAGGAGTCAGGCGCAGGAGAGCAGAATATAGTGAACAACGTATTTTAATCCGAAAATACACAAAAACAGGAATAATAATACATGAACACCTAGCCCTCAACAATGAACCTAACTCTACAAACAAACAATCACAAAGACATGGGGGGAACAGCGGGTTAAATAAGGAACAAGTAATTAAGTGATTGGAAACCAGGTGTGTGTGATGAAGACAAAACAAACGGAAAAATGAAAAGTGGATCGGTGGTTGCTAGAAGACCGGTGACGTCGACTGCCAAAACCCTCCTGAACAAGGAGAGAGACCAACTTCGGCGGAAGTCGTGACATCCTCAAACAATAGCATGGTATTATTTCACTGTAATAGCTACTGTAAATTGGACAGTGGAGTTATATCAGATATATCTATGTCCTGGGAAATGTTCTTGTTACTTACAACCTCATGCTAATCGCATTAGCCTACATTAGCTCAACTGTCCCACAGGGGACCTGTGGTGTGTAGATGACACTGTGTAGATGACACTTTACTAAACAGTACAGCCATCAAATACAACATCAACACAAGACCTAGCCGATTCAGAGTTGAGATGACCACATGAAACTCAGACTTCATGTAAATCATTCATTTATGTCAATGGAAGACCCATTCATGCCCATTCAGCATAAATGTGTACAGTATATGAGGTTGAATGTTTGAATGAATGTTCAAAGACTTTGTTATAATAAGGAATATCGAGTTAAGCATGCCTATCTCTTCTTCTTTCCTTCAGAGAAGGATCAGTTCCAGTATGCCCAGGAGACGGTGAAGGCGGAGGCCTGGCTGAAGGCCAAGGAGCCCCTGATTAGCTCCAGCTCCACCTCTAGGGAGGCTGGGGGGGCTGGAGGAGATGCCCAGGCCCAGACTGATGAGGTGGAGCAACTCATCCTCCGCCACGAGGCCTTCCGCAATGCTGCAGCCACCTGGAAGGAGCGCTTCAGCTCATTGAGACAGCTCTCCAATGTAAACCTTTCTTTAGATAGATACAGACAGTCTACTTAAGTATTTACTTATGTCTGTTGTCTAACATATTCATTAGGATTTTGTTAGACAAGTGTTTAATTACACATTTGATTCAATAATTTAAAGACAAGTCTTTGCAGTACATGTGCAGTAAACTTTCTAGTTGTTTTACTGTTACATTTGAGGTTACAGTTCACTTCAATCTCTCCTCTCAGGCAGAGAAGCTGAGAGAAGAACAGAGCAGCAAGCCTTCCCCAACGCCACTCTCGAGTCGGAGGATGTTCCCATCATCCTGTCTCACTCCGACCGTTCCTCTTGCTACCTCAACTCTGCTGAGACAGACGGTCCAGGTGCATATTGAGCCCAGGCCCAAACAGACCAGTCTGGAGATGTCTGCCTCTGCCTCTTCTGCAGCCCAAAGGTTGGGTTCTACCATAGCCAGCTACGCTCCTGTCATAAATGGCTCTGGTTACCATGGACTGGACCATCAGAGCAGCAGCGGGGGATTGGAGAGTTCCAACTACCCTGGACTGAACCATCCGGGCGGTGGAGGAGTGGACAGCAGCTCTAGTTACCTTGGAGGGAATCATCAGACTGGCCCCCCGCCAGCGGATAGTTCTGGCTACCTTGGACTGAACCATCAAAGCAGTGGGGGTATGGTTAGTCCAGGCTACCTACCTCAAAATCAAAGTAGTGGGAGTATGGGTAGTCCAGGCTACTTGCCACAAAATCTAAGTAGTGGGAGTATGGGTAGTCCAGGCTACCTGCCGCAAAATCAAAGTAGTGGTGGTATGGGTAGTCCAGGCTACCAGCCCAAAAATCTAAGTAGTAGGGGTATGGGTAGTCCAGGCTACCTGCCGCAAAATCAAAGTAGTGGGGTTATGGGTAGTCCAGGCTACCTGCCGCAAAATCAAAGTAGTGGAGGTATGGGTAGTCCAGGCTACCTGCCGCAAAATCAAAGTAGTGGGGGTATGGGTAGTTCAGGCTACCTGCCGCAAAATCAAAGTAGTGGGGGTATGGGTAGTTCAGGCTACCTGCCGCAAAATCAAAGTAGTGGTGGTATGGGTAGCTCAGGCTATCTTGCACAAAATCAAAACAGTGTTGGTATGGGTAGCTCAGGCTACCTTGGGCAAAATCAAAGTAGTGGGGGTATGGGAAGTACTGGCTACCTTGCACAACACCAAGGTAGTGGGAGTATGGGTAGTTCAGGCTACCTTGTGCAAAGTGGTGAGGGTATGGGTAGTTCTAGCTATCTGCCTCAGAGCGGTGGGGTCATGGACCCCAAAATGGCATATGCGTGGCAGCATCTAAAAGCTGACTGCATGCAGCCCAGGATCAACCACATGCACAAAGCTGTCAACCCCCTCCTGGAGGCCAGCAGGGCACAGAGGGAACAGTTTGGGGACATCCCCATGGTGGACATGATCGGGCCAGAGTCTGGCCTGGATCTCCTCCATGGCAGGCTCCAGAGGGACCCCCGCGGCAGCCGCTCCGACCCCCAAATGGACCACCTGCGGCGGGAGAGGGAGTACAAGCTGGGTCGGCAGACCTCCAGCGAACAGGAGATTCAGGCGCGGCTCAACGAGCTGCCAATGATCGTGCGCCAGGAGCGCTATAGGCGGCGCCTGGAGAGGCAGTCGTCCAGCGAGCAGGAGGGCAGTGGAAAGGCGAGGACACCGAGGCAGGACGACTCCAGCGACATGGAGTCAGCCAAGGAAGGCTCTGACAAACGCTCAACGTGAGTCCAGGACTGCCTGGTCATAACCTCAGCAGTGCTTCACTGTGCTGTTTGTTTGTGGCAACTCATTTAACAAGCTCATTACAAAACAGTTATTGCAATTTGTCTGGTCAGCACTGTCCACCGTTATCCAAAACCATTGATTTGGAAGGTAGAGTATTGATTATATTCCCTGTTTGGGTGACTCATGGCAGAAACTGTGTCATTGCAGAGAAAAGAGAGCCACCACCATGGCTGAGATTGTGGAGCAGGCCCAGGAGAGAGAGGCAGCACAAGTAAGTTATTTCACATGTATTTAACAGTATTTCGTATTTTGTTTTTGTATAATGAAGATAGTTTGTTAGGCCACATAGGCCGGCTTCTTGGATTTCTGAATGACACACCTCTCTCCTGTCTGTTCCAGGCTCGAGGGGAGACGTACCGCCCCACCAGCAGCCTCTCAGCACCCGTGACCTACGAGCGCCCGCGCGCCCGAGACCGCCCCAAACCCCGCAGGAGACCCCGCCCCAAAGAGCCTGAGGAGAAGCGACGCTCTCGCTCGGCTCCGGCCCAGAGTCCGGCACAACTTCTGCCGCCCTCACACACTGCCCATAACGAAGGCTTCCTGTACCGCAAACACGACTTTGAGGGCCACCAGAAGAGTCCCAGCAGGTTGGCGTCCACCGACTCACAGTTACACACACCACACACCACGCAGACAAGAGTTAAAAGGTTAATGTAGATAGATCACTAAAGAATATGTGTCTATACAGTACTCTATTGACACACTATGACACACATATTGACACACTATGAGTTAACTTTGGAAGAAAGTAGAAACGTGCATAAGCTGTTGCCCAATAAGCTGTTCTTGTTCTTGTTTTGCAGTAAGTCCTGGGTGAATTTGTATTGCGTGTTGTCCAAGGGAGGTATCACTTTCTACAAGGACGCCAAGAGCACCACCACACCTTACAATGAAGAAACCCCACTCGACCTGAGCGTCTGTATATGTGATAGCACCATAGGATACAAGAAGAAGAAAAATGTCTTCGTTATCAAGTATGGCTTGATGAAGAGGATATTTTTTTTTACTCCACCTTATTCCTTATTTTAGCATAGAATTATTCTCTTCACCTTAAAACTTTTGAATGACAAGAGGTTAGACTCTTGGTACTTCCAGTAACAATGTCTCTCTCCTTTCTTCTCCAACAGGAAAAATGATGGCAATGACTATATTTTCCATGCAAAGGATGAGGTAAGAATGCCTGTGATGAAATGTAATATGTTTCATCTAATGTCTTAACATCAATGTTTTATTCCCATTAGAGAGCTAGATAGGCCACCCATCTGAGCAGAGTTCCTCTCTAGGTTTCTTCCTACAGTAGGTTCCTTCCTTCTAGGGAGTTTTTCCTGACCACTGTGCTTTCATTTGGCTTTTCTTGTCCTTTGGGGTCTAGGCCAGGTAGCTGTAACTGCTGATGTTAAAAGGGCTTTAAAAAACACATTTGATTGATTCAATTACTGGTCCTGCTTCTTGGTTATATGGAAACCCTGACAATATCATGTCTCTGGGTGCACTTTTTCAGGAGGACCTGAAGGCTTGGGTCACTAACATCACCACCAGTATAACTGAACACGAGGAGATCGCCAAGTGGGACAAGCCCACAACCTCGTCCACAGATCCCGACCGCTCTGAGAGGAAGGAGAAGTCAGAGGGCGACGCAGACGCCAGGTCAGAGAGATCTGAGATGGGAGGAGAGGTGGAGGAGGAGGAGAGGTCAGAGAAAGAGAGGTCTGAGAAGGGAGAGGGGTCCAAGAAGACTGGAGAAGGCTCAGAGAAGGCAGACACGTCGGAGAGGGGTGAGAGGGCAGAGGGATGGGCAGGGGGCTCCAGCACATCAGGGAAGAGCAAATGATCCCAGCTGAGTGGAGGAGTGGACTGGCATCCAACCATCTGCCCCCTCCTAACTTTACTTTACGACACCAGACACTGCTGAACAAGAGAGACGGAGAGAGATGTGTACATTTCTGTGCATATCTTCTCTCTTTTTCTCTCTCTATATCTCTCTGTCTCTCTCTGTGACATCCTGAGGCTTGGGTCCTAATGTTAACTGTGACTGACTGATCTTTCAGCCCCTCCCCTTCCCCCAGGCAAAATACATCAATACTTGCATTGCATTGTGGCCCTTGCTGGTAGGTTGGAGGATGGCGGAGATTAACCAGCGCCACTGTGTGGTCACAGGCATTTGTTACAGTCACGACTCATTGATCATTTATCTCTTGGATTCACAGCATCTCTCAGTATATATATAATATACCTATGACTGACTATGTAATGCTCTGTCTAAAACAACCCAAGCAGTGGTGAATGAAATGTCTCACAATATTTTGAAAAAGCTTTTTTCTGAAGCAATATACTTTTTTATTTCTTCTCTTTGTTTGAGAGAGTGAAAGGAGATAAGAAACAGTTGCTTATTAATTCTGTGATTGTTCACATTCATCATCAGCTTATTTCTGTCAGGTCAGCAGCAACTTAAACACTTCCAACACGTCTGTGTATACTCAGCATATTGACATTTCAAACCGACCTCATCGCTATCTCTGAGTCATGTTGTCATGATGGAATGCTGGTATTACCTACTTGTGTTAATAATTGAATTGATCAACACATGATTCTCTACTGAACTTTTGGATTAATCATGCACAGGCCCATGCCATGCCAGGAATAAAGGTGAACTAGGGTTGCCAACTGATTAAAACTCAATCACATTCAAGAGTCTATTCAAGGAGGCAATGCCCAACTTAACCTCCTTGTGGTGCCAGACCTGTGTCATGGTATGACAGTATAGTGCACCTTTTATTTGAATGCCTTCATGTTCTTTGTGGTCTTGAGAAGTTCACCAGTTTTGAAATGAATTTGGCAGTGCAATAATTCCATCTGAAGGGAAGGTCTGTGTAAAATGCTAATATCATGGTAGATTTTAAACTATCCCCACATAAAGTATGGTGATAAGAAGATATGTTTACATAGCAGAGAAAAGCCCAAGCCAGACATAATCCATGCTTCTTACGACTGCTATTTGATCTGAGCCAAATTAAGAAGCATTAGAACCTCATTGCTGTTTTTATTATATTACTAGAATATATTTGACAGGGACTGTAATGGTTTCACTTGTGAAAATACAGTAGTAACATCAACATTAGGTGAACCCCAGAATATATCATAAACTACTTCTCCCTCCCTGTTTTCTGTCTTTCTGAGATTAAACCAATAGAAAATGATTGTCAGAGGATTTATGTACAATTGTCATGATCTAGTCATTAAATTGTAGATATCTTTACGTACAGTACACCAATAAATCCTATGCTCTAATAAACAGAGTTCTATGGAATGAAGTGGGTTAAGATTAAAACATTTACGTTAATCTACACAAATGAAATGGGCAAACAACATCAGTCAATTACGATATTACTGTTTATTCTATTTAAATGAAAAATATGCAAATTAGGAGTCACTAACAAAGGATTGTGTATATACACCAATATCTAATTACATGTAACATTTTACACGGGAAAAGAGTGCTGGACCTAGGTACATTTGTGTATTTATAAATGTGTATTTCATTTAATTGATCATACGGGTTTGCTACAGACAGTTTTTTCTATTAGTAGTTAGATCCTGTCAGGCAAGTGAATTATTATAAGAACAGTCCTGTTGCGAATGATAGGCCTTCGCTACATTTACTTGAACTTGTTAACTGGCTTGGATGATAACAAAGAACTTGCTAACCTGAATGCTAGTTTATTTAGCAACTCTGGAGCTGATCAGACTGGTATCCAGGCTACACACGTTTTAGCTGTGACTCTTGAGCTATGACTTCAAAGCTAAATACAACCATACATCCACAAAATGTTTTGCTTGCTTCAGTCATATTGGATGATTAATTATAAACAAATATTGATAAGAAAGTTAATGAACACAAAGAAAATGTTGGTTTAGTTAGTACTGTACACCTACAATATGAAACCTCAATAGCCAGCATAGTATGATTGAAATTTGGTCAACTCTGTTTCAAATGGGCTACTTTTTAATTATGTATACAGATATGTTTTATCTGATTCCTAAATGCCCCATATCATGGACCTTCCAAATCAAACATCACTGCTTAAAGTGGTCTGTGTGTGTTATTAGTCATAACCAAATCTGTAAAAAAATATATATATATACCTTGTCAAGCCTTATCCCCAAAACGAGTATTTAGAAAATGAATTGATTTCACAATATACTCAATACAGACTGTTCCATTTGACTCAGGATGCAAATACTGGCAATTAATTGGTATTAAAGTGTTATGACACAAGCAACAGTCATGAGTCTAACTGTAGCTTGTTGATTGGACGCAGTTAACTTATTGGTAAGACTTGAATATATCATGATATATCTGTTATGTCATCTGTTACAATGTTGACTAGAAACTGTTGAGAAACTGTCAATTACAGTATAACAACAAACTGTCTACTGTAGGTGGTTCTTATAGGTACCACCATGTCATTCTGGATTACAGGCTTTAAAAATGAATGGTACCTAAAATGATAATTTATTAGTAGGCTTATTACCAATTGTTTTTATTGTAGCTAACTCTTCCGGAATTGAGCCTTTCATTGCAATACATATTTATTAGTTAAACACTAGTAGCTGTTTCTCTTATTTTCCGCTGTGGAAAGAGAGAGGCTCTCCTAATTCTATTCATTCTAATTCTATGGTTCCGCCATCTACATTCTTATTAGAGAAATCACAGCATCACTTGATGAAACAAACAGGTTAATACTATAATACTTACTAAACACACATAAATACTACAATATCTACTAAACACAGAAATACTACAATGCCTACTAAACACACAGAAACAAGGTAACATAAAGCTCTTGACCTCATGGCTGGTGTTTTTGTGATTTTGTGTTTTTCTTGTCTCAGATACTGTTAGTGTACCTTAATGATACCTATACCTTGCTGCTATGACATTTTCTCTATGTAAACCTCCTTACTTGCTGATGCAAAATGTACGTGAACATTGGTGTATGCTTGACACAGAGGTGTTAAGCCAAGAGTTTTTGAAAAAGTAATCATCAACTATCCTCCACAGATCAGTAGATACATTATGCATTCTATATAGTAGTGGGAGTGATTAAGACATTCCTGATGTTGCAGCCACTCACAGTGTTTAGAAATCAAAGTAAATTTGCTTGATTGAGAAGAGAAAGTTAACAGATTCCTGTGTTAGAGATTTCACTCTGAAGTACCATAAAAAAAAATATTAATTTAATTTGGCAAATTAGTAAACCTTGCCAGAGAGTACTCTTCTTGAGACAGGCGTATGCAAAGGTTAATTCTCTTGATTTTGAGGGGGTAAACATACTGTCATTATAACACCTCATGACGTAATCACCAATTAGCATTGGCAAACATTTATTAGAATTCATGGACTTAATCCATATGACCAGCTATGTACTTAATGCTCCAATCTCCACTTTTTAATGCCTTTGTGCATTTAACACATGGAGCAAAATGTAAAGTGTCATGACTGGTAATGTCAAGTGTCATGATGACACACTTATGTAGGCATAATGACACAGTTATGTATACACCTTCAACTAAAGTATTCCCTGGATTTAACCGAGTCATTTGTTTATTTTTTTGTAAGAAGAAGAAAAACTGTCAGTGCCATAAAGCCACCTGTGAATAGTAACTGAACCACATAGCTCTGACAACCTAAGTGTATAAATCAGTCATAGATGTCAAATGAAGGGCTGGTCTTTTAAAAAACAACTGTGTTTTCTGTTTGGAGGTAATAACGCTTCAGATCAGTAAGCTTGAAATCTTTGCTTATGTACAGTATGTTGGTACAAAATAAAACATTTTTATGCTGTATTCTGTAGCCCTCTTATAGCAGATCAGTGAAAGGCTGAAACACATCAGAGCTACTCGCAGTTTTCAAGAGAGGCGCAAGTGGAAACATGAACAATTGATGATGTGCACAGTGTAAAACGCAAGTGGTGACGCAGGGTCTATAAGAAATATACATGTATACAGTATTGCACAAAGTCTGCACAACTCAATGTATGTCTTTTAAGAATGTACATTTTAATTCTGATTTGTTTATTAATAGACTGGAGCAACATCTGCCAATATCTGTCTGTTGAAATATGGTATTGTCTCATAAACTCTGTTCATCCCTTAATCTGGGCACTGTCGTTTTTAATACTGTATATAGCTTGACTGGCACCCATTTACATGAAAATCACATTATTTATTACACAATGCACAAGAACCTAAAATCTAATTATTGTCTCTGATCATTGGTCCATTTGCAATAATATAAGCAGACAAATTCTGTATGGCTTCTATATGATATGATACTGTGTAAAATTATTTACTGAGCCGTGTTCTCTGCAATAATACTTTAGTTGTATGTTGGTCTTTGTGCTGCACCAACCTGCAGATCTCTATCACTACATCTATGTTTTAGACATGGACACTGGTAGACATGGAACTGTCTTTTCAAGAAGTCGGTTGAGTCCAAATGTATGCCCATGCACCTCCAGTTTCTAATCACCACGTGCCAGGCTTCAGACACACATGTAGTGAAGGAGACTACCAATCAGTGAACTCAAATAAAAAGGATATCTTTATCTATTTCAAGTCTTCTGCAAGGCATGAAACAACAAATGGTTAAGACGTTCTACTTGATAATGAGGTGTGACAGTGAATTCGATATATACTGTAAATATGGTTCATGATAAAAGCACAACAGGAAAGTATACTGAAAGAAAAGTGAATCTGAAGTTATATTTGTCAGTAACAGATAATAGTAATAGCTCATTCAACATTAAATGGAATTTGTAAGAAATGCATACGTGATAGTTAGAGGGAAAATCATTATTAGCATATAATACTGTTAATAAATGTGTCAGGCCATAATATGCTGTGTTAGCATTCCGTATACTCTTATACTCTCTTCGGCTGTCCCCATAGGAGAACTCTTTTTGGTTCCAGGTAGAACTTTTTGGGGTTCCATCTCCGTGGAAAGGGTTCTACATGGAACTCAAAAGGGTTATACCTGGAACCAAAAAGGTTTTTTTTTAAAGAGTTCTCCTATTGGGACAGCCGAAGAACCCTTTTAGGTTCTAGATAGCACCTTTTTTTTCTAAGAGTGTATCATTCAAGCTACTGGTTAGTCTGCTTTGAGCTGAAGAAAGCAATTCAAGGTTAATCTGCAGGCCTCCCGAGTGGCGCAGTGGTCTAAGGTACTGCATCGTAGTGTTGCGGGTTCGATCCCAGGCTGTGTCACAACCGGCAGTGACCGGGAGTCCCATAGGGCGGCGCACAATTGGCCCAGCGTCGTCCGGGTTAAGGGAGGGTTTGGCCGGGGGGGGGCTTTACTTGGCTCATCGCGTTCCAGCAACTCCTTGTGGTGGGCCTGGTGCCTGCAAGCTGACTTTGGTTGTTAGTTGAACGATGTTTCCTCTGACACATTGGTGCGGCTGTTAAGAAGCTTAGCGGGTCATGTTTTGGAGGAAGCATGACTTTGCGTCTCCCGAGCCTGTTGGTGAGTTGCAGCGATGAGACAAGATCGTAGTCATGAAATTGGGGAGAAAAAGGGGGTAAAAAAAGGAAATATGCCTCTCAACGAAAAACAAAGCGGACACCCTGCCACTGTTTTGGTTATTAGCTGAGAGATGGGGCTGGAGAAATATTTCCACTATAGTTCTAGATTCAATCAGGACCACGGAAGATCCACTTTATAGAGTACTTTACTTTTTGAAGATTGAGTCAACATCTGCAGAGTTTAATGTGAATACAGTTACCGCGGACGCAGGAACATTGCCTTTAAAAGGTACATAGCCGATCGGATTGAATCCCGGCCTTACCCATGTTTTGAGGCTATATGGTGTTTGTTTACATTTTCGTTGTTTAATAACAATGGAGTAGAACAAGCTTATGGCCGGGACTTAATCTGATTAAGCTTTGTTGGCCATGCACCTTTTAGGCAATGTTCCTACGTTTGCGGAGACTGCATTCATGGTTAACGCTGCATATGTCGACTCAATTTGAAATGACCTTAAAATGTCAAGTACTCCATAACGCGGATCTACTGCTGATTGGATTGAAAAGCAGCCTATATTTGGGGTTTTGATGCGGTACGACAGATGTACTAAGCTTATTAGGCATTTGTAAGTTAGATTTTTCAAGAATTAATGGGTATACAGTGCCTTCTGAAAGTATTCAGACCCCTTGACTTTTTCCACATTTTGTTACTTTACAGACTTTTTCTAAAATGGATTAAAAAAAAAAAAAATCCTCAGCAATCTACACACAATACCCCATAATGAGAAAGTGAAAAAAGGTTTTTAGAATTTTTAAAGTTTATTAAAAATAAAAACCAAAATACCTTATTTACATAAGTATTCAGAACATTTGCTATGAGACTCAAAATTGAGCTCAGGTGCATCCTGTTTCCATTGATCATCCTTGAGATGTTTCTACAACTTGATTGGAGTCCACCTGTGGTAAATTCAATTGATTGGACATGATTTGGAAAGGCACACACCTGTCTATATAAGGTCCCACAGTTGACAGTGCATGTCAGAGCAAAAACCAAGCCATGAGTTTGAAGGAATTGTCTGTAGAGCTTCAAGACAGGATTGTGTCGAGGCACAGATCTGGGGAAGGGTACCAAAATACTTCTGCAGCATTGAAGGTCTACAAGAACACAGTGGCCTCCATCATTCTTAAATTTAAGAAGATTGGAACCACCAAGACTCTCCAAACTGAGCAATCAGGGCCTTGGTCAGGGAGGGGACAAAGAAAACGATTGTCACTCTGACAGAGCTCTAGAGTTCCTCTGTGGAGATGGGATAAACTTCCAGAAGGACAACCCTCTCTGCAGCAGTCCACCAATCAGGCCTTTATGGTAGAGTGGCCAGACGGAAGCTACTCCTCATTAAAAGACACATGACAGCCCACTTGGTGTTTACCAAAAGGCACCTAAAGACTCTCAGACCATGAGAAACAAGTTTCTCTGGTCTGATGAAACCAAGATTTAACTATTTGTCCTGAATGCTAATCGTCACGTCTGGAGGAAACCTGGCACCATCCCTACGGTGAAGTATGGTGGTGGCAGCATCATGGGGATGTTTTTCAGAGGCAGGGACTGGGAGACTAGTCAGGATCAAGGCAAAGATGAATGGCGCACAGAAAGGTCCTTGAAGAAATCCTGCTCCAGAGCGCCTAGGACCTCAGACTGGGTCCAAGGTTCACTTTCCAACAAGACAACGACCCTAAGCACTTTACTGAGTAAAGGGTCTGAATACTTATGTAAATGTGATATTTCAGTGTTTTATTTTTAATAAATTATCAAATATTTATATTGTGTGTGTAGATTGATGAGTGAAAAAAAAAACTATTTAATACATTTTAGAATAAGGCTTTATCCTAACAAAATGTGGAAAAAGTCAAGGGATCTGAATACTTTCCGAAGGCACTGTATATCATTAATTTATAAAGATGTTTTATATTTTTATTAATGACTTCTTGTGGGTTTGGTAATTATCCATTATATCAAAAAGATTTTTAAGGATTCTAAGATGGTGAATCAATGACTGTTTACTATCGTGCTCCCCTTTTTCAGATACAGTACAACTCACCTAGCACACAGAGCTGAACCCGGCCTCTCTCTTTAGTCAGGGCATCATAACTGGTCTTCAACCGGTCTATCTCTTAGTTAACTGGTCTTTCTCTTTAGTTAACCAATCTCTCCCTTTAGTTAACTGGTCTCTCTCTTTAGTTAACTGGTCTCTCTCTTTTGTTAACCGGTCTCTCTCTTTAGTTAACCGGTCTCTCTCTTTAGTTAACCAGCTTTGGGTATGTCTATATAAGCTTTGCACATATGGATTTGGGGATTTTCTTCCATTCTTCCTTGCAGATTTTCTCAAGCTCTGTTAAGTTAGATGGGGAGCGGCGGTGAACAGCAATCTTAAAGTTTTTCCACAAATGTTCAATGGGATTCAAGACTGGGCTTTGGCTGGGCCACTCAAAGACTTTCACATTCTTGTTCTGAATCTATTCCAGCGTTGCTTTGGCTGAATGCTTGGGGTCATTTTCCTGTTGGAACATAAATCTTTACCCCAGGTCGTTTGCACTCTGGAGCAGGTTCTCATCAAGGATTTGCCTGTATTTGGCTCCATTCATTGTTCGCTCTATCCTTACCAGTCTCCCAGTCCCTGCCACTGAAAAGCATCTCCATAGCATGATGCTTCCACCACCATGCTTCACGGTAGGGATGGTGTTAGATGGATGATGAGCTGTGGATTCATTCAGGCCAAAGAGTACATTTTTTGTCTCAACAAACCACAAAATCTTTTGCCTTATGCTCTGAGTCTTTCAAGTGACTTTTTCGCAAATTCCAGGCTTGCTGTCATTTGCCTTTTTCTCAGGAGTGGCTTCCATCTGGCCACTCTCCCATAAAACCCAGATTGGTGAAGTGCTGTAGAGACTGTTGTACTTCTGGCAGGTTCTTCAATCTCAGCCAAGGAACTCTGTAGTTCTGTCAGAGTCGTCATTGGGTTCCTCATCACCTCCCTGACCAAGGTCTTTCCTACCTAGTTGCTCAGTTTGGTCGGATGGCCAGCTCTAGGCAGAGTCTGGGTAGTTACACATTTTTTAATTTCCCAATTATGGAGACCACTATGCTCTTGGAACCTTTCAACTTTCTCAAAATTGTTTTATGCCCAATCAAAATTATATCATGGTGATCTACGGACAGTTCCTTGGACATCATGGTATAGTTTCTGCTCTGACATGCACTGCCAACTGTGGGACATTATATAGACAGGTGAGTTTCTTTCTAAATCATGTCCAAAGAATTTAATTGGCCACAGGTGGACTCCAATCAAGTTGTAGTTACATCTCAAGGACGATCAAAGGAAATTGGATGCATCTGAGCTCAATTTGGAGTGTCATAGCAAAGTGCTGTGAATACTTGCGTAAATGAGATATTTCTGAATTGAATTTTCAATAAATCTGCAAAGAAATCTAAAAACATGTTTTCACTTTCTCATTATGGGGTATTGTGTGTATATGGGTGAGAGAAAAAACATATATTTAATCCATTTTGAATTCAGGCTGTAATAAAACAAAAAGGAATAAATCAAGGGGTATGAATACTTTCTGAAGGCACTATATGCAGAGTTGGCTGTCAGAAGAGAGAAGCTGTGGTTTAGACGTTAGAAAGAGGCTATGATTCATGCTTGATTGGGAAAAAATATGCACTGAGTACAACCCAGAGAATAACCCGTTTCCAACATGGTCCCTGATGGAATACACACAATACAGACAAGATACATAAAAACAACAGTAATCGCTAAAGTAAAAATTGTATCACACAGCATAGAATAAATAAATAAAAAAGAACATGTACAATCAACCTCTCCTAATATCATAATTTGTCCTCCTGGACTCTAAATACTTTATACATCAATAGATCTATATCGTTATGAATAGTACAGAGATGGCAGCTAAAATGGCTTCTGGCATAGACCTCTGCCTTCACATAAATTCCTGCCAGTGACGCTAAGTGACACTGAACCTTCTCTTAAGATGAGCTCTGACCTGTCCTTTGAAAACACCCCTGGACTGAGACAGTTTAATAGGCAGTGGAAGACTGTTCCACAAAAGAATGCCGGTGTAGAAGAACAATCTCCGCGCCACACTATTTATTCTTGGCACTGCAAACAGTGGCTCGTGTTGAGTCTCAAGTTTTATTTGTCACAGGCACAAGTACAGTGAAGTGCTTACAGTGAGGGAAAAAAGTATTTGATCCCCTGCTGATTTTGTACATTTGCCCACTGACAAAGAAATGATCAGTCTATAATTGTAATGGTAGGTATATTTGAACAGTGAGAGACAGAATAACAACAAAAAAATCCAGAAAAACGCATGTGTATAAATTTATTTGCATTTTAATGAGGGAAATAAGTATTTGACCCCCTCTCAATCAGAAAGATTTCTGGCTCCCATGTGTCTTTTATACAGGTAACGAGCTGAGATTAGGAGCACACTCTTAAAGGGAGTGCTCCTAATCTCAGTTTGTTACCTGTATAAAAGACACCTGTCCACAGAAGCAATCAATCAATCAGATTCCAAACTCTCCACCATGGCCAAGACCAAAGAGCTCTCCAAGGATGTCAGGGACAAGATTGTAGACCTACACAAGGCTGGAATGGGCTACAAGACCATCGCCAAGCAGCTTGGTGAGAAGGTGACAACGGTTGGTACGATTATTCGCAAATGGAAGAAACACAAAAGAACTGTCAATCTCCCTCGGCCTGGGGCTCCATACAAAATCTCACCTCGTGGAGTTGTAATGATCATGAGAACTGTGAGGAATCAGCCCAGAACTACCAGGGAGGATCTTGTCAATGATCTCAAGGCAGCTGGGACCATAGTCACCAAGAAAACACACACTACGCCGTGAAGGACTGAAATCCTGCAGCGCCCGCAAGGTCCCCCTGCTCAAGTAAGCACATATACATGGCCGTCTGAAGTTTGCCAATGAACATCTGAATGATTCAGAGGACAACTGGGTGAAAGTGTTGTGGTCAGATGAGACCAAAATGGAGCTCTTTGGCATCAACTCAACTCGTCGTGTTTGGAGGAGGAGGAATGCTGCCTATGACCCTAAGAACACCATCCCCACCGTCAAACATGGAGGTGGAAACATTATGCTTTGGGGTTGTTTTTCTGCTAAGGGGACAGGACAACTTCACCGCATCAAAGGGACAATGGACAGGGCCATGTACCGTCAAATCTTGGGTGAGAACCTCCTTCTCTCAGCCAGGGCATTGAAAATGGGTCGTAGATGGGTATTCCAGCATGACAATGACCCAAAACACACAGCCAAGGCAACAAAGGAGTGGCTCAAGAAGAAGCACATTAAGGTCCTGGAGTGGCCTAGCCAGTCTCCAGACCTTAATCCCATAGAAAATCTGTGGAGCTGAAGGTTTGAGTTGCCAAACGTCAGCCTCGAAACCCTAATGACTTGGAGAAGATCTGCAAAGAGGAGTGGGACAAAATCCCTCCTGAGATGTGTGCTAACCTGGTGGCCAACTACAAGAAACGTCTGACCTCTGTGATTGCCAACAAGGGTTTTGCCACCAAGTACTAAGTCATGTTTTGCAGATGGGTCAAATACTTATTTCCCTCATTAAAATGCAATTCCATTTATAAAATTTTTCACATGCTTTTTTCTGGATTTTTTGTTGATATTCTGTCTCTCACTGTTCAAATGAACCTACCATTAAAATTATAGACTGATAATTTCTTTGTCAGTGGGCAAACGTACAAAATCAGCAGGGGATCAAATACTTTTTTTCCCTCACTGTATCGATAAGCGGTGTCAGAGGATGGCCCCAATAATGGTCAAAGACTCCAGTCCCTCAAGTCATAGACTGCTCTCACTGCTACTGCTGAACAATTAATAAAATGGCCACCCGGACTATTTACATTGCCTCATGCAGCGAGACACATCAAGCTGTTGATTGTGGCCTGTGGAATGTTGTCCCACTCTTCAATGGCTGTGTGAAGTTGCTAGATTTTGGCGGGAACTGGAACACGCTGTCGTACACTACAATCCAGAGCGTCACAAACATGTCTGGTGAGTATGCAGGCCATGGAAGAATTGGGAAATGTTCAGCTTCCAGGAATTGTGTACAGATCCTTGCAACATGGGGCCGTGCATTATCATTCTGAAACATGAGGTGATAGCGGCCAAATAATGGCACGACAATGGGCCTCAGGATGTCGTCACAGTATCTCTGTGCATTCAAAAAATGAAATTGTATTCGTTGGCCATAGCTTATGCATAACCATACCATAACCCCACCGCCACTATGGGGCACTCTGTTCACAACGTTGGCATCAGCAAATCACTCACCCGCACGAAGCCACGGCTGTCTGCCATCTGCCCAGTACAGTTGAAACTGGGATTCATCCGTGAAGAGCACACTTTTCCAGCGTGCCAGTGGTCATCGAAGGTGAGCATTTTCCCACTGAAGTCAGTTACGACGTTGAATTGCATTCAGGTCAAGACCCTGGTGAGGACGACGAGTATGCAGATGAGCTTCCCTGAGATGGTTTCTGACAGTTTATGCAGAAATTCTCTGGTTGTGCAAACCCACAGTTTCATCAGCTGTCTGGGTGGCTGGTCTCAGCTGTCTGGGTGAAGAAGTCAGATGTGGAGGTCCTTGGCTGGCGTGGTTACACATGGTCTGCGGTTGTGAGGCCAGTTGGACATATTGCCAAATTCTCTAAAATGACGTCGGCGGCATCTTATGAAAGAGAAATGAACATTATATTTTCTGGCAACAGCTCTGGTGGACATTCCTGCAGTCAGCATGCAGTTGCATGCTCCATCAAAACTTGAGACATTTGTGGCATTGTGTTGTGTGACAAAATTGCACATTTTAGAGTGGCTTTTTTATTGTCCCCAGCACAAGGTGCACCTGTGTAAGATCATGCTGTTTAATCAGCTTCTTGATATGCCACACTTGTCAGGGGAAATGCTCACTAACAGGGGATGCAAACAAATTTGTGCATCAAATTTGAGAGAATGAAGCTTTTTGTGTGTTTGGAAAATTTGTGGGATCTTTTATTTCAGCTCATGAAACATGGGACCAACATTTTGCGTTCCTTATTCTTATTGGGGCCAAAACATTTTTTTTTATCACACTTCCTTCTAACATGTCCTGTGTGGCTTGTGATTATCATAGAAGGGAATAGAAGGGACGTCCATGTTCCAGAATCTTAGCTTTTAGGAAATGCACCATAATAGCTTGTAGACCAAACAGTTCAAATGCTACAGACAATTTTCATAGGAAAATGCCACATTGGCTTCAGAAACCGCCAGAAGCTTATTTTTACCACAGAGAACATTTGACTCTATCTGTTCTCCTCTACATTTCCTGACTTGCAAAGAATCAGGATGCTGTCTCTGACATTTTAAACTGAATCTGAATGCATCTGAGAAGTTGAATATTTGAAACTTTGATCAACTTGAAATTATATTTAGTAAATTATATTTTGCAATATCTACCATATTGAAACTGAATATATACTGTAAATATTGAATTTGAATATTCAATTACATTTTAGAACTGAATGCAATATTCATTAAATGTAGTTTCAAATTATTAAATACAAGTTAAATGTATGAATTCAGTGATTCAATTTGTGCATTACAAATTCAAAATTATTAAATTCAAATTCAATATCCTATTGCAAATTCAAAATTATGGAATTCAAATACATTTTCTGTTGGCACTAAAATTGCTCCATAGACAAGACTTGCCACACTGCATGAACTTAACAACTGTGTAATTATTGACTAATAAATACAACTAATAGATAGTAAAATAAGTAAATATCCCTCTGCCTTGTTGTCTTTATAGAAGCCATCAAAAACGTAAATTTAAGCACATTTAAAATGGCTGCACTTGGGAACAGAGCTCAGGAAACAGAACCGAAAACCGGAAATAATAAAAATATTAGACAAACAGAATCAGAACAGGGAACGAAATCTATACTGTTATTTTAAAAGCATGGGAACCGGTTAATAACGTTATTTTACTCTACAGTAATTTGTTACAGTCCCACAAAAAAACACAACAAAGCGCCTATGCAAAGCCTTTACTCTGTCATTCATAAACGTATTCCTGTGTCAGCCTGCCAGCTGAAAATCTAAACCAAGCGCTGGTTGACAGTTCCAGACCTTTACAGGTTACTATGGTAAACAAAAATGGTTTCTATGGAGGCTCTTCCCCCCCTTGCTAGATAGCCAACAAAACAGCTAACACAATCACTTCCAACTGAAGCTGGAAAGACAGCAAAATATCTGCATTTTGTTTCATTTGACTTGTTGACATCGATTGATATTTCTTTGTATATATCCACAAAAAATTATGCTGATTCATGATTTCGACTGGCTGAGAAAAGCTGCTTGTCTGTCTCGTCCCGACACGTTAATTACTATAGGACACAGTGAAGATCGATTTTCAATATTGTTGCAAATGTAGGAGATAATGTCAAGATCCTTTTTACAGAGGACATCAAGTTTGTAAGTTGCATGGCTGGACAGATGAGACAGTGGATCTGTAAAAGTAGTCGTAGTCGTAGTCGTAGTAGTAGTAGTAGTAGTAGTACAATGCTAGGTAATGATGTAAACTATCACACTTTTTATGAATGTGGCCATGTGTATGTTGTCAAGTATACAATATCATGGACAGGATAGACTCTAACAATGGGAATTCCAAACCATACATTAATATTTTTGGTTCCAACCCCCTGGTTATAACCCATTGGTATATTGGTTAGGGGGCAGCCTCAGCCCCCCTAAAACTGTGGTGTGTGTGTGAACGGAGAACTGGGAACTACCCTACAGACACTTAACCTTGACCACTGGTTCTAACACTCCAAATGGTCTCCTTAATGACAACCCAGCATAATTACTGAGTAGTCCTCACAAGGAATGCACCATGAACATGAGACCGCTGCCTTTGGAGTTGTCTTCAGCTAAACTCTACTATTCATATGGGGGCCGATTCCGACCCGATTTAAGTAAATTGAACGTAATTCTCTTTTTATTCACTTTTCTCTATGTGTATTCTGATCTTGAACTTAAGCATGATAATAGGAGTGGATTTGATCTCCACCCCTATTCTCATGCTTGCATTTGAGGTGTGTCTACAGATACACCATATTCTGACCTTGACTTAATTCCCTAATAATTCCATCATGTATAAGTTCTAGCGAACCTACCGGTTCCAAGTGGAAAAAGATGGAAATAACACCATTCTCCATGCACTGTAATTTACAACTTGAGAAGAGATATTGATAAGAGCTAGGTAAATGAGTAATCCGTTTGGATAAGGGAATCGTAAATATAAAGGACACTTGTTTTGGATCTATTTTACCTTATAATCGCTGGAGACAAATGTGGAACTAGTCATATGGCAGCAAACTAAAGCATATTAATATATCAACTTTCCCACAGTAAAGTTTATGAAATGCTGTGCCATTATGCAGAATTTAAATTGCAGGGATGGGCACTCTCGAATGTCTTAATTATAGGCTACCCAATTTACTGTTAGTTACCTTCAGTTGGTATAGCCTACATTATCCTTCCATTTAATTACATTGTTTCGTTTGACCTTCATTTGGTTGTTGTTGCTCTTGCTGAGGATCATTAGTAACAGTTAATAATATATTTAAAAAAGACATGTAGGTTAATTAAATTGTTGTGGAGCAGAGCATACATCAAACTGTAACAGTTTGAACCCGACACAGGGCGCAATGCTTGGCCGTGTCATCACACAGTTCCATGGTTAGTGCAGGCAATAGACAAGGGTATAGCCTACTATTGTGCACAATCTTTCCTATAATAATTATATGTACACTAATCTTACAACATTACCATTACCGTGGGTTGAAGAACTGAATGTGTCAATTTTCAGAATGAATCAAACCACCATTTTCTTTCTTTCATGCGTAAAGGCTATCCAGTTTTTATGATTCATAAATATTTTCATAAACCTAAATAATGTACAAGATTATAATATTTTTAAGTATCAGGATGCTGTCTTTTTAAGTCCACCAATTGGTGCTGAAACGGAGACGAGTATGCATATATTTAGATGGCTTTTTATTATTTTTTATAAAAACAATGTGGGGTGGATCAGTTTTAATATTTCAGATAGACTGTGGCTTCCATCAAAGTAATTGTCTGCATCATTTCCAATCCCCCATATATTTTTGGGGTAAACATACAGAACCAGTCAAACATTTGGACACACCTACTCATTCCAGGGTTTTTCATTTTTTAAAACTATTTTCTACATTGTAGAATAAGAGTGAAGACATCAAACTATGAAATAACACAAATAGAATCACGAAGTAACAAAAAAAGTGTTAAACAAATCAAAATATAATTTAGATTTAAATTCTTCAAATTTGCCACCCTTTGCCTCGATGACAGCTTTGCACATTCTCTCAACCAGCTTCACATGGAATGCTTTTCCAAAGTCTTGAAGGTGTTCCCACATATGCTAAGCACTTATCGGCTGCTTTCCCAAACCATCTCAATTGGGTTGAGGTTGGGTGATTGTGGAGGCCATGTCATCTGATGCAGCACTCCATCACTCTCCTGCTTGGTCAAATAGCCATTACACAGCCTGGAGGTGTGTTGGGTCATTGTCCTGTTGAAAAACAAATGATGACTCATCAGACCAAAGGACAGATTTCCACCAGTCTAATGTCCATTGCTCATATTTCTTGGCCAATTTTTATATTTTTTAATTTTTAATTTTACCTTTATTTTACTAGGCAAGTCAGTTAAGAACAAATTCTTATTTTCAATGACGGCTTAGGAACAGTGGGTTAACTGCCTGTTCAGGGGCAGAATGACAGATTTGTACCTTGTCAGCTCAGGGATTTGAACTTGCAACCTTTCGGTTCCTAGTCCAATGCTCTAACCACTAGGCTACCCTGCCGCCAAAGCAAGTCTATTCTTTTATTGGAATCCTTTAGTAGTGGTTTCTTTGCAGAAATTCCTGTGGCGGTCATGAGAGCCAGTTTCATCATAGTGCTTGCTGGTTTTTGCGACTGCACTTGAAGAAACTTTCAAAGTTTCTGACATTTTCCTGATTGACTGATCTTCCTGTCTTTAAGTAATGATGGACTGTCATTTTTTCTTTGCTTATTTGAGCTGTTCTTGCCATAATATGGACTTGGTCTTTTACCAAATAGGGATATCTTCTGTATACCACTCCAACCTTGACACAAAACAACTAATTGGCTCAAATGCATTAAGAAGGAAAGAAATTGCACAAATTAACTTTTAACAAGGCACACCTGTTAATTAAAATGCATTCCAGGTGACTACCTCATGAAGCTGGTTGAGAGAATGCCAAGAGTGTGCAAAGCTGTCAACAAGGCAAAGGGTGGCTACTTTGAATAATCTCCCATATAAAATATATTTAGATTTGTTTAACACATTTTTTAGTTACTACATGATTCTATATGTGTTATTTCATAGTTTTGATGTCTTCACTATTATTCTACAATGTTGAAAATAGTAAAAATAAAGAAAAACTCTGGAATGCCTAGAAGGCCAGCATCCCGGAGTCGCCTCTTCGCTGGTGACGTTGAGACTGGTGTTTTGCAGGACTATTTAATGAAGCTACCAGTTGAGGACTTGTGAGGAGTTTGTTTCTCAAACTAGACACTCTAATGTACTTGTCCTCTTGCTCAGTTGTGCACCGGGGCTTACCACTCATCTTTCTATTCTGGTTAGAGACAGTTTGCGCTGTTCTGTGAAGGGAGTAGTACACAGTGTTGTACGAGATCTTCAGTTTCTTGGCAATTTTTTGCATGGAATAGTCTTCATTTTTCAGAACAATAATTGACTGACGAGTTTCAGAAGAAAGTCTTTGTTTCTGGCCATTTTGAGCCTGTAATTGAACACACAAATGCTGATGCTCCAGATACTCAACTAGTCTAAAGAAGGCCAGTTTTATTTCTTCTTTAATCAGAACTACAGTTTTCAGCTGTGCTAACATAATTGCAAAAGGGTTTTCTAATGATCAATTAGCCTTTTAAAATGCTAAACTTGGATTAGCTAACACAACGTGCCATTAGAACACAGGAGTGCCAGGGTCTTAGACTTATGTTTGGCCACTAGAGGTCCCCATTGCGTCTCTTGTTGGTTTTCAGTCTCTGTCATTAGGTCTTATTGTTGTCACCTGTGCCTTGTTCCCTGTTTGTGTATTTAAGTCACCCTTCTCCTGAGTACTTTGCTGAGTGTTTCCAGTGCCATGATTGTGCTTAGGTCATTCCCGTGCTTAGGTCATTCCCGTGCTTAGGTCATTCCCGTGCTTAGGTCATTCCCGTGCTTTGCCTCCTTTGGAGCTATCTTATTCTACTTCGTGTACCTGGTAGGGTTCCTTTGTTTTGTCAAACTTTTTTTGGACGTTTTTTGGAGTTTCTTTTTGGATACATCCTAGGAATGTTTGGACGTTCCTTATCAAATAAAAGATTTGAAGACATTTCCCAGGACTGTCATCTGGTTTTCTGCATTTGGGTTCACCTTTCTGACTGTTCAAGTTTTCACACTAGTCCTAACCCTGAGCTCCTGACAAGGAGTGATGGTTGCTGATAATGGGCCTCTGTATGCCTATGTAGATATTCCATAAAAAAATCGGACATTTCCATCTACACTAGTCATTTACAACATTAACAATGTCTACACTGTATTTCTGATCAATTTGATATTTTAACCTGTTATGGATCCAATCCCATGAACGGTTTCGATTTTGACAACATCCGGTGAAATGCAGAGCGGCAAATTCAAATTACAAAAATGCTAATGCAGTACGCCACAGGATGTTTTTGTGCTGGTCAAGGGCAGTCAGGTCTGGAGTGAACCAAGGGCTATATCTGTTCCTTGTTCAATTATTTTTGATTGGGGCATGCTTATTTAAGATTGTGAGGAAAGCACTTTTAAAGAATAACCAGGCATCCTCTACTGACGGAATGAGGTCAGAATCCTTCCAGGATACCTGGACCAGGTCGATTAGAAAGGCCTGCTCGGTGAAGTGTTTTAGGGAGCGTTTGACAGTGATGAGGGGTGGTCGTTTGACAGCAGACCCATTACGGACGCAGGCAGTGATCGCTGAGATCCTGGTTGAAGACAGCAGAGGTGTATTTGGAGGGCAGGTTGGTTAGGATGATATCTATAACTGTGCCTGTGTTTACGGGTTTGGGATTGTACCTGGTTGGTTCATTGATAATTTGTGTGAGATTGAGAGCATCAAGCTTAGATTGTAGGATGGCCAGGGTGTTAAGCATGTCCCAGTTTAGGTCACCTAACAGCACAAGCTCTGAAGATAGATGGGGGGCAATCAGGTCGCATATGGTGTCCAGGGCACAGCTGGGGGTAGAGGGTGGTCTATAGCAAGTCAAATTGTTTGAGCACAGACCTGGATAGTAGGACAGAACTCTGCAGGCTGTCTTTGCAGTCGATTGCAACTCCAACCCCTTTGGCAGTTCTATCTTGTCGGAAAATGTTATAGTTAGGGATGGAAATTTCAGGGTTTTTGGTGGTCTTCCTAAGCCAGGATTCAGACACGGCTAAGACATCCGGATTGGTAGAGTGTGCTAGGGCAGTGAATAAAACAAACTTAGGGAGGAGGCTTCTAATGTTAACATGCATGAAACCAAGGCTTTTACGGTTACAGAAGTCAACAAATGAGAGCGCCTGGGGAATGGGAGTGGAGTAATCCAGGTTCTGGATTAACCTCCACATCACCAGAGGAACAGAGGAGGAGTAGGATAAGGGTACAGCTAAAGGCTAATAGAACTGGTCGTCTAGTATGTTCAGAACAGAGAGTAAAAGGAACAGATTTCTGGGCACGGTAGAATAGATTCAAGGCATAATGTACTGACCAAGGTATGGCAGAATGTGAATACAGTGGGTGTAAACCTGTGCATAGAGTGACGATGAAAGAGATATTGTCTCTAGAAATAGCATTTAAACCAGGTGATGTCACTGTGTGTGTGGGAGGTGGAACTAAATTGTTAACTGAGGCGTATTGAGCAGTGCTAGAGGCTCTACAGTGAAATAAAGCAATAGTTACTAACCAAAACAGCAATGGACAAGGCATATTGACATAAGGGAGAGGCATGCGTAGCCGGGGGGTGATCATAGGAGTCCAGTGCGTGGCTTCAGGCAGCTAGCATGCCGAGGCTAGCAAGCTAGCAGAAGGGCCTTAGAGGGACGACGCGACGGAGGAAAGTCTGTTGTGGCCCCTTTGTGCTGTTACATCGGCGGACGGATCAGCAGGGCTCCATGTGGTAAACCAGGCCAATTGGCAAAATAGATATAGTGGCCAAAGAGTTGGTCCGATGGGCCACTTAAGCTAACAGTCCGATGTGCTCTAGATAGCTAGCGGGCCGCGGCTAACAGGCTAGCGGATGGGCATTCAGGGGACGTTAGCTGTGATAATCCAGGTGAAAAAAACAGGTTCAGAGCTTGCGGTAGGGATCCGGAGATATGGGGGGAAAACAATGAGTCCGATTTGCTCTGGTTTGAGTCGCGTTATGCAGACTGGCGAGAGTTGTCCGGGCTAAAGGTAGCTGATGACCGCTAGCAGTGGCTAGCTGACTACTAGCTAGTAGCTTCGTAATATGTCCGATGGGCCTCTTAAGCCAGCTGTTTGATTTGCTCTAAACAGCTAGCGGGCCGCGGTTAGCGGATGGGCATTCAGGGGACGTTAGCTGCGATAATCCTGGTGAAAAAGGTTCATAGCTTGCGGTAGGAATCTGGAGAAATTGAGAAAAATACTACTGTATATAGCCTCGTCTTTTTACTGTTGTTTTTTATTTCTTTACTTATCTGTTGTTCACCTAATACCTATTTTTTACTTAAATTGGTTAGGGCCTGTAAGTAAGCATTTAACTGTAAGGTCTACATCCTCTACATCCTCCGTCGCGTCGTCCCTCTAAGGCCCTTCTCCTTCCGGCGCCGACAGAAACGGCAGCCTCGCTTCACGTTCTCAGGAAACCATGCTGTATTGTTTTTTTTTATGTATTACTTCTTACATTGTTACCCCGGGAAATATTAAGTTTTATTACATACAACCGGGAGGAACTATTGGATATAAGAGCAACGTCAACTTACCAACATTACGACCAGGAATACGACTTTCCCGAAGAGGATTCTCTGTTTGCTACCCCAACTAGGACAATAGACTGGATAGCACCCGGCGACTCAAAACAACGGCGGCGCCGGAGAAGAGTGAAACGCGCCGGGTCTTTTGGTCAAGCTACGTCGACGGGCGCATCGTGCACCTCTCCCGAGTATTTTAATTGCCAATGTACAGTCTCTGGACAACAAAGTAGATGAAATCAGATCAAGGGTTGCCTTTCAGAGAGACATCCGAGACTGCAACGCTCTTTGCTTCACGGAAACATGGCTCACTCAGGACACGTTATCAGAGTCGGTACAGCCACCTGGTTTCTCCACGCATCGCGCCGACAGAAACAAACATCTATCGGGTAAGAAGAAGGGTGGGGGTGTGTGTCTTATGATTAACGAGACATGGTGTGATCATAACAACATACAGGAACTCAAGTCCTTTTGTTCACCTGACATAGAATTCCTTACAATCAAATGCAGACCGCATTATCTACCAAGAGAATTCTCCTCGATTATAATCACAGCCGGTGTACATCCCCCTCAAGCTGACACATCGACGGCACTGAAAGAAATTCATTTCACTCTAGGTAAATTGGAAACCACATATCCTGAGGCTGCATTTATTGTGGCTGGGGATTTTAATAAGGCTAATTTGAAAACAAGGCTCCCGAAATTTTACCAGCATATCGAATGTGCCACCCGGGCTGGTAAAATCCTGGATCATTGTTATTCCAACTTCCGTGATGCATACAAGGCTATTCTCCGCCCTCCTTTCGGCAAGTCTGACCATGACTCTATTTTGTTGCTCCCAGCCTACAAACAGAAACTAAAACAGGAAACGCCCATTCTCAGGTCTGTTCAACGCTGGTCCGACCAATCTGATTCCATGTTGCAAGATTGCTTCGAGCACGTGGACTGGGATATGTTCCGGATAGCATCTGACAACAACATTGATGTATATGCTGAGTCGGTGAGAGAGTTTATTAGCAAGTGCATTGGTGATGTTGTACCCATAGCAAATATTAAAACCTTCCCCAACCAGAAACCGTGGATTGATGGCAGCATTCGCAAGCAAAACTGAAAGCGAACCACTGCTTTTAACCAGGGTAAGGCTACCGGAAACATGACTGAATACAAACAGTGTAGCTATTCCCTCCGCAAGGCAATCAAACAAGCTAAGCGTCAATATAGAGACAAAGTAGAGTCACAATTCAACGGCTCAGACACAAGAGGAATGTGGCAGGGTCTACAGTCAATCACGGACTACAAAAAGAAAACCAGCCCTGCTATGGACCATGACGCCCTGCTCCCAGACAAACTAAACAACTTCTTTGCTCGCTTTGAGGACAATACAGTGCCACCGACACGGCCTGCTACCAAAACCTGCGGGCTCTCCTTCACCGCAGCCAATGTGAGAAAAACATTTAAATGTGTTAACCCTCGTAAGGCTGCCGGCCCAGATGGCTTCCCTGGCCGTGTCCTCAGAGCATGCGCAGACCAGCTGGCTGGTGTGTTTACGGACATATTCAATCAGTCCCTATCCCAGTCTGCTGTTCCCACATGCTTCAAGAGGGCCACCATTGTTCCTGTTCCCAAGAAAGCTAAGGTAACTGAGCTAAATGACTATCGCCCCGTAGCACTCACTTCCGTCATCATGAAGTGCTTTGAGAGATTAGTCAAGGATCATATCACCTCCATCCTGCCAGACACCCTGGACCCACTCCAATTTGCTTACTGTCCCAATAGGTCCACAGACGACGCAATCGCAATCACACTGCATACTGCCCTAACCCATCTGGACAAGAGGAATACTTATGTAAGAATGCTGTTCATCGACTACAGCTCAGCATTTAACACCATAGTTCCCTCCAAGCTCGTCATTAAGCTCGAGACCCTGGGTCTCGACCCAGCCCTGTGCAACTGGGTCCTGGACTTCCTGACGGGCCGGCCCCAGGTGGTGAGGGTAGGAAACAACATCTCCACCCCGCTGATCCTCAACACTGGGCCCCACAAGGGTGCGTTCTCAGCCCTCTCCTGTACTCCCTGTTTACCCATGACTGCGTGGCCAAGCACGCATTCAACTCAATCATCAAGTTTGCTGACGACACTACAGTGGTAGGCTTGATTACCAACAATGACGAGACGGCCTACAGGGAGGAGGTGAGGGCCCTCGGAGTGTGGTGTCAGGAAAATAACCTCTCACTCAATGTCAACAAAAGAAAGGAGATGATCGTGGACTTCAGAAAACAGGAGAGGGAGCACCCCCCCTATCCACATCGAGGGGACAGTAGTGGAGAAGGTGGAAAGTTTTAAGTTCCTCGGCGTACACATCACGGACAAACTGAACTGGTCCACCCACACAGACAGTGTGGTGAAGAAGGCGCAACAGCGCCTCTTAAACCTCAGGAGGCTGAAGAAATTTGGCTTGTCACCAAAATCACTCACAAACTTCTACAGATGCACAATCGAGAGCATCCTGTCGGGCTGTATCACCGCCTGGTACGGCAACTGCTCCGCCCACAACCGTAAGGCTCTCCAGAGGGTAGTGAGGACTGCACAACGCATCACCGGGGGTAAACTACCTGCCCTTCAGGACACCTACACCACCCGATGTCACAGGAAGTCCAAAAAGATCATCAAGGTCAACAACCACCCGAGCCACTGCCTGTTCACCCCGCTATCATCCAGAAGGCGAGGTCAGTACAGGTGCATCAAAGCTGGGACCGAGAGACTGAAAAACAGCTTCTACCTCAAGGCCATCAGACTGTTAAACAGCCATCACTAACATTGAGTGGCTGCTGCCAACATACTGACTTAAATCTCTAGCTGTCAGCTTCCTGCCTCCTGTTTGTCTCCGGGCCTCTAGAGGTCACCTGTGTTCCCCTCTGCCTTAGCTCTTCCTCGTGTGTCCTTATTTGCGTTATCCAGGTCACCTGTGCCTTGTTTCCCCTAGAGTATTTTAGCTGTGTTTTTTCCACTTGTTCCTCACTTGGTTTTTGAGTCTTGGCTATGTGTCTCCTGCTGTGTCCCACAGAGTCTTCCCAAGTAATCTAAGCTATCCCAAGTAAGCTTTTCTAAGTTATTTTTATTCTGTTTTTCTCCCCTCGTGGAGTTATTTTAATTTTCCTCCTGTTTTGTTTACTTTATCTCCGTTAGTATACCTCTTTCTGAGAAGAACTTTTGTTGGATTATTTTTGACTTGCAAATTAAAAATTTAAATTAAATCTACTTTGCCTGGAGTATTGCCTTGAGTGTTTCGTTTGGGTCCAACTATACCTCCTCTGTGGCTAAGGGGTAGAACACCCAACTCTCCACATCTGAGACGTGAGTTTGAGCCCAGCCTGTGACAGAAAAACCAAGTCAATCATGGACTCAGAAACATTCAGTTCCAAGGACCTGTTGGCGGTGATCGCTCGACATGAGGCATCTTTCCAGCGCCATGAAGCCGTTCTCAGCTGACAAGAAGAGCTGATGGCCAGTCATTCTCAACTCCTGGCTGATATGATGAGTTCCATCCGCCAGCTCTTTGAACGCCCCCCTGGTCCTTCCCCTTCCTCCGGGTCCCCCCCAGTGGCGACAGGCCTTCTCCAGTGGCGGAGCCCCGACTACCACCTCCCAAGCCCTTTTCTGGAGATCCAAGTTCTTGCCAGGGTTTCCTCACCCAATGCTCCCTCACCTTTGAGCTCCAACCCTCAAGTTTTCCCACAGACCGTTCCAAGATTGCTTACATCATTAACCTTCTTTCAGACAAGGCGCTCTCCTGGGCCTCTGCGGTGTGACAATCCCAGGAGGCCTGTTGTGACTCGTACGCGGCATTTGTAGAAGAGTTCAAGCGGGTGTTCGATCATCCTGTCAGTGGTCGGGAAGCTTCCAAGCGCCTACTGTCTCTCCGTCAGGGTTCCCAAAGCACGGCAGATTTTGCCATTGAATTTCGGACCATAGCAGCAAGGAGCGGATGGAATGATGACGTGCTGAGGGTCTGTTTTCAGGGAGGGTTATCTGAGCCCCTTCAAGATGAGTTAGCCACCCGAGAACCAGCTGGGGATCTCGAGTCCCTCATAGCATTGGCCATCCGCCTTGACAATCGTCTGAGAGAGCGGAGAACGGCTCGCCGCCAGGTGTCTCAGTCCCAAGTTCCCCTGAGCAGCTCTGTTTCTCCAGTTTGGGCTCCGTCATTCAGAGCTTCCCCGGCTCCTGAACAGCTCCAGGATTCCCCGGAGGACATGCAGTTAGGCCGTTCCAGGCTCTCTCCCAACGAAAGGGAACGTCGCATGAGGGAGCGTCGGTGCCTCTACTGCGGGGTTGCCGGCCACTTCCGCTCCACTTGCCCCGAGCTTTCGGGAAACGCCTGTCCCCGCCTAGCTACAGGAGGGCTGTGATGGGGAAAATTAGAGCTCCTCCTACTAACGCTGTCCTAGCTATTCCAGCCACTCTGTCCTGGGAGGGCCACCAGCATCAGGTCCAGGCTATGATCGATTCCGGCGCCGCAGGTGATTTCCTGGATTTAACCTTGGCTAAGGAACTTAAGATCCCTACCCAACTACTTCCTCAACCCCAGGCAGTTACAGCCTTAGATGGCAGACCGCTGGAACTAGGAAAAGTTACAGAGGCGACTCAGTCGCTGCGACTTACCATCTTTCAACACCAGCAGGAGGAGACCTTCTATCTCATTGACTCCCCCGAGTATCCTATTATCCTGGGTCACCCTTGGCTGTGCAGACATAATCCCCAGATCGACTGGCCTACTGGCACCATTCTAAGCTGGGGTCCCACTTGCCAACTCACCTGCATGCCTCAGAGTCCCTCAGCCCCTAGTACCCAGTTTCAAGAGTCTGTTGACGTCTCCCGAGTCCCCAGTGTTTACCATCAGTTCAAGGCAGTGTTCAGCAAGTCCCGGGCTACTTCCTTACCGCCTCACCGCACGTATGACTGTGCCATTGATCTACTCCCTGGTTCCTGCCCTCCTAGAGGTCGGGTCTTTTCCTTAACCTCCCCCGAGCACTCAGCTATGGACACATAGCTACATTAAGGAGTCCTTGGCAGCCGGAATCATCTGTGCCTCTACTTCCCCGGCTGGGGCGGGCTTCTTTTTTGTTGAAAAGAAAGACTGGGGTCTTAGGCCTTGTATTGATTACCGGGGACTCAACAAGATCACGGTTCGGAATCGATACCCCCTTCCTCTCATGGCCACTGCTTTTGAGCTGCTTCAAGGGGCTTCCATTTTTACTAAACTGGATCTCCGCAATGCTTACCATCTCGTGCGGATCCGGCAAGGAGACGAATGGAAGGCGGCCTTCAACACGCCCACGGGGCACTATGAATATCGGGTGATGCCGTTCGGGCTCACCAATGCCCCCGCAGTATTCCAAGCCCTGATTAATGATGTTCTCCGGGATATGCTTAATCTGTTCGTCTTCGTGTACCTGGACGATATCCTCATCTTCTCGAGGTCACTGAAGGAGCATGAGGGGCATGTTAGCAGGGTTCTCCAGAGGCTCCTTGACAATCACCTCTACGTTAAACCTGAGAAGTGTGAATTTCATGTTTCCCAGACTCAGTTTCTCGGGTTTATTGTCACTCCTGGCCACCTAGAGATGGATCCCAAGAAGGTCAAAGCGGTCCACAACTGGCCCACACCTGCCACGGTCAAGGAGGTTCAACGGTTCATTGGCTTTTCTAACTTCTATCGGAAGTTCATTAAGAATTTCAGCTCTGTGGTAGCCCCCTTGACGACGCTTACCAAGGGAGGAGGGACCAAGATTCACTGGGGTCCGGAAGCAGCAGGGGCCTTCGAGGATCTCAAGCGCCGCTTCACTTCTGCTCCAATTCTGGTGATTCCAGACCCAGAAAGACCTTTCGTGGTGGAGGTGGACGCCTCAGAGGTGGGGGTGGGAGCCGTCCTGTCACAGAGGGGTGAGGATGGAAGATTACACCCTTGTGCCTTCATGTCTCGCCGCCTGTCCGAGGCCGAGCGCAACTACCACGTGGGGGATCGAGAGTTGCTTGCGGTAAAACTGGCCTTGGAAGAGTGGCGCCATTGGCTTGAGGGGCTCAGCATCCTTTCCAGGTTCTCACAGACCACAAGAACCTGGAATATCTCCAACAGGCAAAGCGGATGAACCCTCGGCAAGCACGATGGTCCCTTTTTTTTAATCGATTCCAGTTTCTCCTGTCTTACAGACCTGGCACCAAGAACGTCAAGCCGGATGCCCTGTCTCGAGCCTATTCTCCCGAAATACAAGAGAAGCCCTTGGCATCGATTATTCCGATTATTCCTCCAGCGGCGGTTTTGGTGGCCGTCCATCAAGAAGGACGTGCAGGTCTATGTTGAGGCCTGCCCTGTGTGCAACCAGGGAAAGTCGACACGTCAGCGACCCCAGGAACTTCTCCATCCCTTACCTGTTCCTCGCAGGCCATGGTCACACCTCTCTCTGGACTTTGTTACGGGACTTCCTCCATCCCAGGGCAACACAGTCATCCTAGTGGTTGTAGACCGGTTCTCTAAGGCTGCCCGGTTTATTCCCCTGCCCAAGTTGCCTTCGGCCAAGGAGACTGCTGAGCTCCTCATGAACCATGTCTTCTTGATATTTGGAATTCCCCTGGACGTTGTCTCCGACCGAGGTCCCCAATTCTCGTCCCGGTTTTAGGGGGCCTTCTGCAGGCTTATTGGGGCCACAGCCAGCCTATCGTCTGGGTTCCATCCAGAGTCTAATGGCCAAACGGAACGGATTAATCAGGATCTGGAGACCACCTTGCGGTGTATGGCGGCCAGTAATCCCACATCTTGGGCCACCTATATCATTTGGGCTGAATATGCCCACAACACCCTCCAGTCCTCAGCCACCAGATTGTCCCCCTTCGAATGCCAATTTCGGATACACCCCTCCATTATTTCCAGAGGAAGAGGCGCAAGTAGGTGTTCCCTCGGCCCAGCGCTTTGTCCAACGCTGTAGGTGGACCTGGAAGAAGGCCAGGCGTACCCTCCTTCGGACCTCCCAGAGATACCAAAGTCAGGCTAATCGCCGCCGCCGGACCGCCCCTAGTTTCCGAGCTGGTCAGAGAGTTTGGTTGGCCACTAAGAACCTGCCCCTCCGGGCCGAATCCAAGAAGCTTTCCCAGAAATACATCGGCCCTTTTCGCATAGCAAGGAAAGTTAACCCCGTTTCTTATCGTTTGGTTCTCCCTCGCTCCCTTAGAATTAACCCCACTTTCCATGTTTCATTAATAAAACCTGTCTTGTCTTCTCCCTTTGCCCCCCCACGCAGAGCCCCTCCACCTCCCAGGATCATTGACGGCCAGCCAGCCTACACAGTGCGCCGGATACTGGACTCCCGGAGGGTCCAGAACTCTCTGCAGTATCTGGTGGACTGGGAGGGCTACGGGCCAGAGGGGCGCTCCTGGGTTCCAGCCAAGGACATCCTGGACCCAGGTTTGATCCGAGAGTTTCGCACCCTGAGGCCAGGGTGTTCTGGAAGGAACGTCAGGAGTCGTTCCTATAGGAGGGGGTCCTGTCAGCTTCCTGCCTCCTGTTTGTCTCCGGGCCTCTAGAGGTCACCTGTGTTCCCCTCTGCCTTAGCTCTTCCTCGTGTGTCCTTATTAGCGTTATCCAGGTCACCTGTGCCTTGTTTCCCCTAGAGTATTTTAGCTGTGTTTTTTCCACTTGTTCCTCACTTGGTTTTTGAGTCTTGGCTATGTGTCTCCTGCTGTGTCCCACAGTCTTCCCAAGTAATCTAAGCTATCCCAAGTAAGCTTTTCTAAGTTATCCTTATTCTGTTCTTCTCCCCTCATGGAGTTATTTTATTTTTCCTCCTGTTTTGTTTACTTTATCTCCGTTAGTATACCTCTTTCTGAGAAGAACTTTTGTTGGATTATTTTTGACTTGCAAAGAACCTTTCTTTAAATTAAATCTACTTTGCCTGGAGTATTGCCTTGAATGTTTCGTTTGGGTCCAAATATACCTCCTCTGTGGCTAAGGGGTAGAACACCCAACTCTCCACATTTGAGACCAGAGTTCGAGCCCAGCCTGTGACACTAGCCACTTTAAACATAGGAATTGGATGTAACAATGTATCACTAGCCACTTTAAACAATTTTGTTTATAATGTTTACGTATCCGACATACTCATATCAAATGTATACATTGTACTCTAAACCATCTACTTAATCTTGCCTATGCCGTTCGGCCATTGACCCAAACCTCTAGCCACTTTAATAATTATAATTGGATGAAATAATGTATCACTAGCCACTTTAAACAATGCCATTTATATAATGTTTACATATCCTACATTACTCATCTCATATATATATGTGTATATACTGTACTCCATACCATCTACTGCATCTTGCCTATGCCGGTCAGCCATCGCTCATCCATATATTTATATGTACATACTCGTATTCATTCCTTTACTCTTGTGTGTATAAGGTAGTTGTTGTGAAATTGTTGGATTACTTGTTAGATACTACTGCATGGTCAGAACTAGAAGCACAAGCATTTCGCTACACTCGCATTAACATCTGCTAACCATGTGTATGTGTGACAAATAAAATTTGATTTGATTTGTTGTATTCAGCGCAAGTGATTTGGTTTTATCTTTCTTGAATAAGTTCCTCCATTTCTTTTTGTTTTTCCTCTAACGTATTTTGTGCCTATATGGTATATTTTTTATTGCTATCTATCTGTACTGTTAGTCCTTCTATTTCCTTTGTTAATATGAACTATTTTGACCTAAATTGCTTTTGTTAAAAAATAATAATTATCGCCTAAAATTACATACAAAAATCTAACTGCCTGTAGCTCAGGCTCTGAAGCAAGGATATGCAAATTATTGGTACCATTTGAAAGAAAACACTTTGAAGTTTGTGGAAATGTGGATTGAATGTAGGAGAATATAACACAATAGACCTGGTAGAAGAAAATACAAAGAATAAACCAACCGTTTTCTTTTTTCTACCACCCTCTTTGAAATGCAACAGAAAGGTCCCACCTCTAACCATCACTCTGGTTGTAATTCCGATGGTGTCCATAAGATGGCAGCAGTGTATGTGCAAAGTTTCATAACTTGAAGTATGAGCAAACTGCATGACATTCACCCAGGTACATTTGGGCAAATCGTGAAGGAGACATTTACATTCACATTATCTTTTTTCTGCAAGAATATCATCAAATCTGTATACTTGGACTTTGATTTAGCTTTTCCAGTATTAGTAGTCATATTAAAAGTTCAACATTTGCAAAACCCCCAGTTTTCATAACTTCATAACTTTCCATGTTCTTATAGTTTTTGTCCAAAAGGAAAAGGCTTGATGTCGCTCAAGGTTAGCAGCTACATTTTGCGACAGATACGATATTCCCATAAAACCCAGCTCATTGGCTATCTAGCTAGCTTTGTTTGTTCCCGATTGATGCTTATTTGACAAAGTTACAGTCGATCAAGTGAAGACCGCCCGCGTCATCGGCGTGCCATGAAGGTGTCGCTCTCTGACCAAATTTGGTGTCTTATAGGATATACTACACCCCCAATGATATAGTGAAGTCTGGTTACGTTCTAGGATCTCTGAAGCATAAATACAAACGTGATTTGACTAGTTGAAACAACGTTTAGGGTTAGATGTTCACAGATTCCTTTCTTTGCAAATTGAAGTGGAAATGGAAATACAAAATCGATCATGCATGCCATTAGGACCTATTTAGGATATGAAAAAGAATTTTATCTAACCAAACAACACTTCATGTTAGAAAGACAGGGCATTGTGCATCATCCCCAACATCTACTGTATAGGCAGAAGGCCTATTCTTCAACTGGAATGGGCAGGGTCAATCCAGCTACAGTGGCCCAGTCCTGCACTGTACCCCTGAATTCTTTGAGGCATGGATTCTAAGGTGTGGCATTTAAACGTTGCTCAATTGGTATCAAGGGACCTAACGTGTACCAGGAAAACATTCCCCACACCAGTACACCACCGCCACCAGCATGTACCGTTGACACTAGGCAGGATGGGGCCATGTTGCTTAAGCCAAGTTTCTCAATTGTCCAGTGTTGGTGATCATGTACCCACTAGAGCCACTTCTTCTTGTTTTTAGCTGATAGGAGTGGATCCCAGTGTGTTGATCACCTGCTGCAATAGCCCATCCGTGACAAGGACCGACGAGATGTGTGTTCTGAGATGCTTTTTTGCTGACCACTGTTGTACCTGCCTGTTAGCTTGCACAATTCTTCTTTGACCTCTCTCATCACCAAGCCATTTTCGCCCACAGGGCTGTCGCTGAATGGATGTTTTTTGTTTGTCGCACCATTCTCTGTAAACCCTAGCCACTGTCGTGCGTGAAAAAGCCCAGGAGGACGGCGGTTTCTGAGATTCTGGAACAGGCGCGCCTGGCACAGACGATCATACCATGCTCAAAGTTGCTTAGGTCACTCCCTTTGCCCATTTTAATAATAAAACATGTTTTGTTAAGTAACCTTTTCCTCAACTTGTTTCTCTAACTTTATAGTATATCAAACTAGCTTGCAGAGCAGCTAGCTATCTAGATAAAAGCTAGGCTAGGTTGAAGATGCTGCTGTAGCTACCCCCATGCTTGAAAATATGAAGAGTGGTACTCAGTGATGTGTTGGATTTGCAGTAAACATAACACTTTGTATTTAGGACAAAAAGTTAATTTCTTTGCATTTTTTTTGCAGTATTACTTTAGTGCCTTGTTGCAAACGGGATGCATGTTTTGGAATATTTTTATTCTGTACAGGCTTCTTCGTTTTCTTCTTTTAGTATTGTGGAGTAACTACAATGTTGTTGATCCATCCTCAGTTTTCTCATATCACAACCTATTAAGCTCTTTAACTGTTTTAAAATAACCATTGACCTCATGGGGAAATCCCTGAGCAGTTTCCTTCCTCTCTGGCAACTGAGTTAGGAAGGACGCCTGTAACTTTGTAGTGACTGGGTGAACTGACACACCATCCAACGCCTAATTAATAACTTCACCATACTCAAAGGGTATTCAGCGTCATTTTTATTTTTTACACATCTACCAATCGGTGCGCTTATTTGCGAGGGATTAAAAAACCTCCCTAGTCTGTGGTTGAATCTGTACTTGAAATTCACTACTCAATTGAGGGACCTTACACATAATTGTATGTGTGGGGTACAGAGATGGGGTCATTCGAAAATCATGTGAATCACTATTATTGACACGGAATGAGACCATGCAACTTATTAGGCAATTTTATAAGCACATTTTTACTACTGAACGTATTTAGGCTTGCCATAACATAGGGGATGAATACTTATTGACTCAAGACATTTCAGCTTTTTTTTCAATGTATTATTATTTGCAAAATAAAATTCTCACTATTAAGACATTATTATGACATTTCATCAATTTTAAATTCATGCTGTAACAACAATAAGCATGCCCTTGCCACTTCTTATTTTAAATGTATTTAGTTCTGTCCTTGAGCTGTTCTTGTCTATTAATGTTCTGTATTATGTTATGTTTTATGTTTTGTGTGGAGCCCAGGAAGAGTAACTGCTGCAATAGCAACAGCTAATGGGGATCCTAATAAAACAAAAACAAAACTAAGCTTATGAGATAACACTTTTATCCCTGAGCACTGTTTTCTGCCATGCCAGAAAAATCTGGTTACCATGGAGTAAAAAAAACATCAAAAACAGCAGTGATGTTGAAGTACAGTATTCTTCAAAACAACTAAATGATTAATTGTCAACATTTTGACAGACATCCTGTGTATGACACTTTCAGTGTTGAGTTGTGTGTGCTGGAGAAGCCACCGGCGTTATTTTCACCCAACATTTCAGATTTTATGGCCAGTGCGCTAGCTGAAAGAGATTACAGCAGGCAAACATGCGTAATTGCCAGTAATTTCAGACAGAATGATTCACAATGTTGCACGTCAGTAACCTTCCATGTTTTCATGTGTTGTTTAGAACATGTTTAGAGGGACCTTTGATGTACTCACACTGTATGTATGGTATAGGGGCCTGAGGTCTGTCTTGGGGGGCAAGTACCCCTCAGGTTCGGTTCGAGTTCTCTCAACTCGCACATTGGTGCTCAGATACTGTCCACACAAACCCACCTTACCACTAAACTTGACAAAATGACAGGATTTTGGACTGATCATTCTGTGTGTGTGTATGTGTGTCTCATATACTATGTGCCTCACTGCCTGACTCAGAAAGGGAGGGGGATCCCTCAACAAATCTCTAATCTGGTCCAAGAGATGTCACCATTGCCTGTGACAGACAGCATTCGTCAGTGACAGTTGACATCAAGAGAGAGAGAGAGATCTGAAGGGAGATGTGGCCTGATAGGTTGATACATAGGAAGGAAATAGTTAATTGCCTTACCAACGGCACTCCACTCAACAGAGCACTACAGATCAATGTTGAGCTGCTGCCATTCTTTAGTGCCGGTGGCCTCAGTCAACTCTGAAGTAAATTGATGTTATTTTCAATAATCAATACTAATTTCTGCATTGATACACATCTCTTAATTCAGAGACACTCATCTAAAAGTAACTTAACGTCAATGCATATATTATGCACATCACAGATATGGCTATACAGTGAGGGAAAAAAGTATTTGATCCCCTGCTGATTTTGAACGTTTGCCCACTGACAAAGAAATGATCAGTCTATGATTTTAATGGTAGGTTTATTTGAACAGTGAGAGACAGAATAACAACAAAAAAATCCAGAAAAACGCATGTGAAAAATGTTATAAATTGAATTGCATTTTAATGAGGGAAATAAGTATGACCCCCTCTCAATCAGAAAGATTTCTGGCTCCCAGGTGTCTTTTAAACAGGTAACGAGCTGAGATTAGGAGCACACTCTTAAAGGGAGTGCTCCTAATCTCAGTTTGTACCTGTATAAAAGACACCTGTCCACAGAAGCAATCAATCAATCAGATTCCAAACTCTCCACCATGGCCAAGACCAAAGAGCTCTCCAAGGATGTCAGGGACAAGATTGTAGACCTACACAAGGCTGGAATGGGCTACAAGACCATCGCCAAGCAGCTTGGTGAGAAGGTGACAACAGTTGGTGCGATTATTTGCAAATGGAAGAAACACAAAAGAACTGTCAATCTCCCTCGGCCTGGGGCTCCATGCAAGATCTCACCTCGTGGAGTTGCAATGATCATGAGAACGGTGAGGAATCAGCCCAGAACTACACGGGAGGATCTTGTCAATGATCTCAAGGCAGCTGGGACCATAGTCACCAAGAAAACAATTGGTAACACACTACGCCGTGAAGGACTGAAATCCTGCAGCACCCGCAAGGTCCCCCTGCTCAAGAAAGCACATATACATGCCGGTCTGAAGTTTGCCAATGAACATCTGAATGATTCAGAGGACATCTGGGTTAAAGTGTTGTGGTCAGATGAGACCAAAATGGAGCTCTTTGGCATCAACTCAACTCGCCGTGTTTGGAGGAGGAGGAATGCTGCCTATGACCCCAAGAACACCATCCCCACCGTCAAACATGGAGGTGAAAACATTATGCTTTGGTGGTGTTTTTCTGCTAAGGGGACAGGACAACTTCACCGCATAAAAGGGACGATGGACGGGGCCATGTACCGTCAAATCTTGGGTGAGAACCTCCTTCCCTCATTGAAAATGGGTCGTGGATGGGTATTCTAGCATGACAATGACCCAAAACACACGGCCAAGGCAACAAAGGAGTGGCTCAAGAAGAAGCACATTAAGGTCCTGGAGTGGCCTAGCCAGTCTCCAGACCTTAATCCCATAGAAAATCTGTGGAGGGAGCTGAAGGTTCGAGTTGCCAAACGTCAGCCTCGAAACCTTAATGACTTGGAGAAGATCTGCATAGAGGAGTGGGACAAAATCCCTCCTGAGATGTGTGCTAACCTGGTGGCCAACTACAAGAAACGTCTGACCTCTGTGATTGCCAACAAGGGTTTTGCCACCAAGTACTAAGTCATGTTTTGCAGATGGGTCAAATACTTATTTCCCTCATTAAAATGCAATTCCATTCCTAACATTTTTTACATGCGTTTTTCTGGATTTTTTTTGTTGATATTCTGTCTCTCACTGTTCAAATAAACCTACCATTAAAATTATAGACTGATAATTTCTTTGTCAGTGGGCAAACGTACAAAATCAGCAGGGGATCAAATACTTTTTTCCCCTCACTGTATGTGCCAATGCCTTGAGCAGTGCTACAGTATAATAAACACAATAGCAAGTATTAGAGTTACTAAATAACTATCATAAAAATGAGTTTACCGTTGAAAACATCCATCTATCTTAAGACATTAACAATTCCTCAGGAATTGTGGTGTGAGAAAATGGAAGTGCCTAGAATAACGGGGGAGCCCTCCTTTTTGACTGCAGGCTTTTTATTGAGGTGAGAAAATTCCAGAGCGGATGCCAAAAACATGCATTAACATACCACTGCAAAGCCAAGGTTAGCGAACCTGGACCTTACTCACTTATTACCCGTATAACTACCCCTTTGGGAATATACATCTATAACATTTGGCACACAGACCTCTAATAACGAGCAGGTAACAACTAGTCATTATGTGAGCTTCTAGCAGGAGATTTACAAATCTCAGGTTCAGTGGCGTTGGGCAGGTTCCTCTCGCTTGAAAATGGTTATTCCGTCAAGGGCATGGTGAGGTAAGCAATAAAGGTCTGTGATTTATTCCCGGCGGCCGATAATTACTGGTGTCTTGTCACCTGTCAAAATGAATGGACTGGGAGAGTCCGAGGCTCTAGTCTCTCCATGCTCTCTCTACAACCACAGTAGTAAATCTGATGTGCTCGTAAAGACATAAATCACATATAACTCTTGTGAGGAAGAGAGAGGCCTAGCTAGCTGCTCACTACTTGAAGCTGCATGACTCAGCTTTCAGCTTTCTATATATTTGTACATAGAGAAAACATGATTGAAGCTCTACTTTGAGTGTAATCAATGAAATTCAGATTCTAGTATATTGTCATAACGAAACTGTTACGCAAAAAAAATATTTTGCCACACACCTGATCGATAGTTGTGATTGGTAAGAGCTGAAACCCTGGCCTTGTAATTGTTCTAACGTTTGGCCTCGCTCAGCCGTGATATGTACCAGAAAATTAAGAGGGCAGGAAGGAAACAATGTTTCTCAACGACCTCCAGTTCACCATGAGGGCCTACCCTTTAGTTACCTGACCCAACACACACACTTGGCCAGTGGATAAAGGTCAGGCCAATCACCTTTCACTGTGTCCACCAAAGCAACTGACGCAAAGGTCAATCCTGTGTATGCAGGGATTTCCCCAACTCCAAAACATTTACTCCACACAGTTCAAACTACTCTTTTTTTCCTGTGATGAGGTGAAACTTTTAGAATATGCTCTTTCAATCTGTTCAGTTGACATCCAATCTGTTCTGTTCAGTTGAAATCCAATCTGTTCTGTTCAGTTGACATCCAATCTGTTCTGTTCAGTTGACATCCAATCTGTTCTGTTCAGTTGACATTCAATCTGTTCTGTTCAGTTAACATCCAACCTGTTCGTTCAGTTGACATCCAATCTGTTCTGTTCAGTTGACATCCAATCTGTCCTGTTCAGTTGACATCCAATCTGTTCTGTTCAGTTGTCATCCAATCTGTTCTGTTCAGTTGATATCTGACGCAGATAATCCACCTCATTTGGAACACAGTCATCTGTACCTTATTCGGAGCATAGTAATCTGTATAACCCGATTCCATTAAGACACGAAACACAATCTGAAAGTTCCATCCAACCAGTTTGAACAAGGCCTATCTCGATATCTCAAAAACCCCAAAAATGTAAAGCATTACCATGGAAAGCTCGAGTTGATGGCTCTAGCCCAGTCAGCCGAGCTAGCAGTGATTGCAGGTTCTAATTGTAAAATATTTGCCTTCATTTTTCCTTGGCTTTGAAGTCCAGGCCGTGCTCTGCTCCTGTCCTCAGGTGCTGCCCAGGCCTGATTTATGAGGATAGGGTTCCACAGGAGTCCCCCTAAATTATATGGCCCTTAAACCTAAAGATAGAGAGAAGGAGAAAGAGAGAGAAAGAGAGAGAGAGAAAAGGGGGAGAGAATCGAAGGGAATCGCCACTCTGTAGACAGCTAATTACATGGACAAATCCCTCCTTCCCTCTCCCACATTGGTGATACGAGGGGAAACGAACACAACACAGATTAGGCTGCTATTTGATAAACACACAATTTGTCATGGACGTCCTGTAACAAATTTTCTTGGAACTCTCCCATTAAGATAAACATCAGAAAACCCCTCAATCTACCCCTGTACCATTCTATGCAACATGTGACTAGTAGGCCACAAAATAATAGGTCTTTGAGGGGAAATACATTTGTGGATTTACATCTAAGCAAGCGTCATACATTGAAGCACCCTCTTAGAGTCAAAGTGATTCATCAATGACCTAGATACGGTATATACCAAAAATAATCAATAGGTGGATGTCAAGAAAAAGTCAATTGTCATGCCAAAAATGAGCACTTTGCTTTTGCTTGTTATGTATTACAAGGCTGTGTAACTGCTGAAACACTTAGATATCCTGTAAGGTATGAGAGGGAGTGTCTATGGAGGAGGAGAATGAGGAGGAGGAGGTGACAGCGCCATTTGCCTGGAGGGTGCCCATAAACCAGGTAGAGAGAGAGAGAGAGAGCACCATTCCTCATGGGTGACTGTACCATGTGACTGGAGGAGGAGGGCTGGCTTTAAAAAGCAGGCAGGGCTGTCCCGCGGAGACATAGGTAATCACAGGGCACCAGGAGAGGAGGAGGAGACAAGGGCTGTCAGGACACAGCACCCAACAACGTCCCGAATGACAGCTCCGTGAAAGACGCCGCAAAACTCAGCACCCAACACCAACCTGACAGGTAGCCCCGCAGAACAAGCCACGGATCGACAGCAGAGGAGGTCCTGGCACAGCGACGGCAGCTTTGCAAACACTCCAGCAAATACTAAGTAGTCAGTGGCTACAGAGCAACTACAACAACAACCTTCACCACAGCTCCACGGCCAGCCAGTGATGATGATCTGCAGAAACCTGGCAGGGTCAGAGGAGTTCTCTGAGGAGGAGCTGGAGCTGCGTATGCTGGGTCAGGGGGAGGATGACGAAGGGTGCGACGGCAAGCCCAAGGGCCCCTTCCAGGACAGTGAAGGCTCAGCCAGCAGCCCCCCCAGCGACGATCCTGAGGAGGGCCAGGCCAAAAAGCGCAGCCGCCCAGTCCGCTCCAAGGCCCGCCGTGTGGCTGCCAACGTCCGTGAGCGCAAACGTATCCTGGACTACAACCAGGCCTTCAACGCTCTACGTGTGGCTCTCAACCACGACCTTAGTGGCAAGAGGCTCTCCAAGATTTCCACCCTGCAGAGGGCTATCAACCGCATCTCAGCCCTCTCTGTCTTCCTCAGCTCCAACCCCCCCAGTAAGCCCTGCTCCCACCGGGAGTGCCACAGGCCGGCTGGGGGGCCATTGGCCTTGGGAATGGTGAGGACGTCACGGCTGGACCCGCCCAGGGTGGCAGTCGCTCCTCGCCAGGAGCCCCAAAGCTACATCTCCTGGCACCAGGCATCACTCCCCCACCAGATACAGCCCCAGCAGGGCACCCATCCTCACAGGCTGCCAACAGAGACACACCTCTACATGGACAGCATGGGCTCCTCGTGCCCACCCTCACCACACTACCCCTGCTACCCCGCCGAGGACCAGTTGTACCCCTTACGTGGACACTGTGGGACAGGGAACCCCTTGGAGCAGCCGCCCAGCTCTATCAGGTACACCCAGGTGGGCGAGGGGCTGGGGTACCAGACGGGGGTGTGGGCCTCCTGTGCTCAGGGTTACATGGACGCGTTTGTGGAGCCGTCCCCAGCCTTGGGCCTCCCCTGGCAGGTGAGCTACCTCCAGGAGACAGCAGGCCCCCAGCACAACCTGTCTCTGCTCTGACACTAGGACCAGACACATTAGAGCCTAGCTATCCACCACTATGACCCCTGAAGCCTGGAAAATAGACCAGCCAACTGTCCAAATGATCTCAGGGGAAAATAAGAAAAAGTGAGCTTCATGTGCCCTCACTGTTGCAATGGATTCAGTATTACAGTGCTACTCTCTAAAGTAGAGCAGAGTCACTGATTTAAATGTGTTATCTAACAATGTAAATATGATTGTCATATCTTGAATGCAATGGCAATGTACATTTCAGAATGTTTTAAACATGACCATTCAAACCTTGTTTTTTATTTCAAATTATAAAGCCAATTAATGTTATTCTTATAGATGGAAAACATTCAACTGCTCAAAACACACACTTCACTTGTCCAAAGTGTTGAGTGTCCGAATATATAGCCACAATCCTCTTTACAAACCCACAGAACAAACATATTTGAGTATTCTATATTGCATTATTGTACTCATGTATATGGATGCTACAGCTCGTGTACTAAAGTTTTCTTAATAAAACATTTTTGAAAAATACGACTCACGAGTGAGTAGGTGTTCTCTCTCTGTCTTTGCAGAGAGTCTGTGCAGATTGCATGAAAGCTTGTGTGTGTGTGTGTATGTGTGTGCTCGTGAGCATGTTGATTATAGCCTTGAGGTCTGTACTCTATAGCCTCTATCTTCCCAGGGTCTCAGCTGACAAAGGTCCCTCTCCTAGCTGAGAAATGGGTTTGCTTGCCCATTCTTGTCATATTTCTAGGAAAAGAGAAGCCAAGGTTCTGCCAAAATAAAAGCCTGAACCAATAGGCAGTGGTGCAACACCACCTTTTCTGTTCACATTGTGGAATCACGGGCCCCGGTGTAATTGCTAAACTGCTTTGATTGTAGCGGGTTTACTAACGCGTTAGTTCTAGTAGTTCTAGTTGACTATGACGTGACAACGAGGTAGGCTGTGTGTAGCGGTTAGCGGTCATGATATGAAGGTTTGGCTAGGAAAGTTTTTTCACCTGGTCACAGACATGTGATGTGTTGTGCACTGACGTCCACAAGCGTAGGGAAAAGGTGAGAGGAGGAGAGCGCGTAGATAGGAGAAGGAATTATACATACAAGAGCAAAGTGATCATGCTGTTTCTATGTGGCTGCTATGAAAGTGAACTGTTTGCGTGTGATTAGCGGTGTACTTGTTCCTCCGATTCTGTTGAAAAACATTTCTTAAACTGAAGCAAACGAAACGAAACGGGGATAAACATACCTGAATTTGTCCAATAGAAACTCTAATTTAATAGAGTTTAATTTAATTTGTCCAATAGAACTCTATATACATCAATGATGTCGCTCTTGCTGCTGGTGATTCTCTGATCCACCTCTATGCAGACGACACCATTCTGTATACTTCTGGCCCTTCTTTGGACACTGTGTTAACTAACCTCCAAACGAGCTTCAATGCCATTCAGCACTCCTTCCGTGTCCTCCAACTGCTCTTAATTGCTAGTAAAACCAAATGCATGCTTTTCAACCGTTCGCTGCCTGCATCCGCCCGCCCGACTAGCATCACTACCCTGGACGGCTCTGACCTAGAATACGTGGACAACTACAAATATCTAGGTGTCTGGCTAGACTGTAAACTCTCCTTCCAGACTCACATTAAACATCTCCAATCCTAAATTAGATCTAGAATCGGCTTTCTATTTCACAACAAAGCCTCCTTCACTCATGCTGCCAAACTTCCACTAGTAAAACTGACTTTCCTTCCAGTTCTCTGCTGCCAATGACTGGAACGAACTACAAAAATCGTTGAAACTGGAGACACTTATCTCCCTCACTAGTTTCAAGCACCAGCTGTCAGAGCAGCTCACAGATCACTGCACCTGTACATATCCCAACCAACTACCTCATCCCCTACCATAGTCATTTATTTATCTTGCTCCTTTGCACCCCAGTATTTTTACTTTGCATATTCATCTACTGCACATTTACCATTCCAGTGTTAAATTGCTATACTGTAGTTACTTTGCCACCATGGCCTATTTATTGCCTTATGTTCCTTATCCTACCTCATTTGCACACATTGTATATAGATTTGTTTTTTTCCTACTGTAGTATTGACTGTATGTTTGTTTCACTCCGTGTGTAACTCTGTGTTGTTGTATGTGTCAAACTGCTTTGCTTTATCTTGGCCAGGTCGCAGTTGTAAATGAGAACTTGTTCTCAACTTGCCTACCTGGTTAAATAAAATAAAGGTGAAATAAAATGTAAAAAAATAAATAAATAAAAATTTGGAACTGTTGGACTAATGATTACACCCTAGATCAGCTAGATGCAAGCAATAGTGTGCAAGGCGGTATTGAATGTGTCACTGGCTGTCACCTTGTTTATTCAAAATTCTCTCGACCTGTGCACCACGTTGTAAACGTACATTCATAGGTTAGGTTGTAGCAATCTCAGGATGGGTACAGGGAGCCACTGTTGTTCATGTGCATTGCATAAGGATGTGCGAGTGTCTATGAGCATGCCTATGTTTGTACCTACACTTCCACATAAACTTAGATCAGATAATTAAATTCAACAACTATGCAATACTACACAGTGGTCCCCTCCACAGTACCTACTACCTATTAGACAAAAGACCAACAGCCCCAGAAGATGCGGAGTGAAGTCTAACATCCCCCCACCCCATCCTACCATCCAACCTGCACCTGTACTCACAACAGCTTCCTACTCCCCTGTGTGTGGGTTTGAACGGTTGTGTGAGACCACCGTTTGAACACCATGGAGCTCTGCCAGGATGGACCTTGGGCTGCCACTGAAAGGAGCTGGCCTTAGGAGAGCTACTGTACAATACACTCAGTGGAGAGCCTGTAAATGTGTGTGCATGTGTGTGGTGTTTGTGTGTGTGTGTGTCTGTTGAAGGGTGGTGAGTGGATAGAGAGAAAGAGGAGGGTGAGAGGGAGACATAATTTCAGTCTTTTGCTCCTTCATTCACAGACGTGAATCACTGGAAAACTTTGACTCACCAAATCTCATCATAGACACATTTGACATTTGATTGTGGTGACGGCATGTCTTCACACCTACTGTGGCAAAAAGCCAAGCCAACCCTGCCTAGCTGTTTGCATGCTTGTCTATGTAGGTCACCTGTATACAATTGCGTGAAAGTGTGTCCACTGTCCACCACGTGCAAAATACTAGTCAATCTCATATCATGTAAGGGTATTAATGGTGCAGTTCACAGTGGACCATGGACACATTTTCAAACCACTTTATATACCACCCAAGTATATACCACTTATATACCATCTAAGTATACCACAGTATAAACTGTGTGGTTCGAGCCCTGAATGCTGATATATATTTTTTGTTTACATTTATTTAACTAGGAAAGTCAGTTAAGAACAAGTTCTTATTTTCAATGACAGCCTAGGAACAGTGGGTTAACTGCCTTGTTCAGGGGCAGAACGACAGATCTTTACCTTGTCAGCTCTGGGATTCGATCTTGCAACCTTTCGAAAACTAGTCCAACGCTCTAACCACTGCCGCCCCATATCAGACCATATACCATGGGTATGACAAAATATTTATTTTTACTGCTCTAATTACATTGGTAACCAGTTTATAATAGCAATAAGGCACCTTGAGGGTTTGTGATATATGGCTAATATACCACGGCTATGGGCTGTGTCCAGGCACTCCGCGTTGCGTCATGCGGAAGAACAGCCCTCAGCCGTGGTATCTTGTCCATATACCACACCTCATCGTGGCCTTATTGCTTAATTATATACCCCCCAAGTATATCACACATTATATACCCCCCAAGTATATAACACATTATATACCCCCCCAACTACATACCACTTTATATACCCCCCAAGTATATACCACATTATATACCCCCCAAGTATATAACACATTATATACCCCCCAACTACATACCACTTTATATACCACCCAAGTATATACCACATTATATACCCCCTCAGGTATATACCACCATTAACTTAAATTAATAAGTATAAAAGATACCAATAGTGTAGCATATAATTTGCTATTGTCTATGATTCCGTACATTGCGTGTACAAAACATTAAGGACACCTGCTCTTTCCATGACATAGACTGACCAGGTGAATCCAGGTGAAAACAATGATCCCGTATTGAAATCCACTTCAATCAGTGTAGATGAAGGGGAAGAGACAGGTTAAAGAAGGATTTTTAAGCCTTGAGACAATTGAGACATTGATTGTGTATGTGTGCCATTCTGAGGGTGAATAGGCAAGACAAAATATTTAAGTGCCTTGAACGAGGTATTGTAGTACACTCTTATAAAAAAAGGGTTCCAAAAGGGTTCTTCGGCTGTCCCCATAGGAGAACCATGTAGAACCCTTTTTGGTTCCAGGTAGAACTCCTTTGGGTTCCATGTAGAACATGCTGTGTAAAGGGTTCTACCTAGAACCAAAAAAGGTTATTCAAAGGGTTCTCCTATGGAGACTGCCGAGTCAAAGAACCCTTTTAGGTTCTAGAAAGCACTTTTTTCTAAGAGTGTAGGTGCCAGGCACACAGGTTTGTGTCAGGAACTGTAATGCTGTTGGGTTTTTCACGCTCAACCCTTTCTCTTGTGTTTCAAGAATGGTCCACCACTCAAAGAACAACTGTGGGAAACAGGAGTCAACATGGGCAGGCATCCCTGTGGAACTCTTTTGACACCTTGTAGAGTCCATCCCCCAACAAACTGAGGCTGTTCTGAGGCCCAAACTTTCTGTCATCAAGGCAAAGGGTGGCTACTTTGAAGAATCTCAAATATAAAATATATTTTGATTTGTGTCTTCACTAGTATTCTACAATATAGAAAATAGTACAAATAAAGAAAAACCCTTCAATGAATAGGTGTGTCCAAGCTTTTGACTGGTATTGTACATATATATTTACATATCACGTACAGTGAGGGAAAAAAGTATTTGATCCCTGCTGATTTTGTACGTTTGCCCACTGACAAAGAAATGATCCGTCTATAATTTGAATGGTAGGTTTATTTGAACAGTGAGACAGAATAACAACAAAAAAATCCAGAAAAACGCATGTGAAAAATGCTATAAATTGATTTGCATTTTAATGAGGGAAATAAGTATTTGACCCCCTCTCAATCAGAAAGATTTCTGGCTCCCAGGTGTCTTTTATACAGGTAACGGCCTGAGATTAGGAGCACACTCTTAAAGGGAGTGCTCCTAATCTCAGGCCGTTACCTGTATAAAAGACACCTGTCCACAGAAGCAATCAATCAATCAGATTCCAAACTCTCCACCATGGCCAAGACCAAAGAGCTCTCCAAGGATGTCAGGGACAAGATTGTAGACCTACACAAGGCTGGAATGGGCTACAAGACCATCGCCAAGCAGCTTGGTGAGAAGGTGACAACAGTTGGTGCGATTATTCGCAAATGGAAGAAACACAAAAGAACTGTCAATCTCCCTCAGCCTGGGGCTCCATGCAAGATCTCACCTCGTGGAGTTGCAATGATCATGTGAATGGTGAGGAATCAGCCCAGAACTACCAGGGAGGATCTTGTCAATGATCTCAAGGCATCTGGGACATCATCATAGTCACCAAGAAAACAATTGGTAACACACTACGCCGTGAAGGACTGAAATCCTGCAGCGCCCGCAAGGTCCCCCTGCTCAAGAAAGCACATATACATGGCCGTCTGAAGTTTGCCAATGAACATCTGAATGATTCAGAGGACATCTGGGTGAAAGTGTTGTGGTCATATGAGACCAAAATGGAGCTCTTTGGCATCAACTCAACTCGCCGTGTTTGGAGGAGGAGGAATGCTGCCTATGACCCCAAGAACACCATGCCCACCGTCAAACATGGAGGTGGAAACATTATGCTTTGGTGGTGTTTTTCTGCTAAGGGGACAGGACAACTTCACCGCATAAAAGGGACGATGGACGGGGCCATGTACCGTCAAATCTTGGGTGAGAACCTCCTTCGCTCAGCCAGGGGGGTCGTGGATGGGTATTCCAGCATGACAATGACCCAAAACACACAGCCAAGGCAACAAAGGAGTGGCTCAAGAAGAAGCACATTAAGGTCCTGGAGTCTCCAGACCTTAATCCCATAGAAAATCTGTGGAGGGAGCTGAAGGTTCGAGTTGCCAAACATCAGCCTCGAAACCTTAATGACTTGGAGGAGATCTGCAAAGAGGAGTGGGGCAAAATCCCTCCTGAGATGTGTGCTAACCTGGTGGCCAACTGCAAGAAACGTCTGACCTCTGTGATTGCCAACAAGCGTTTTTCCACCAAGTACTAAGTCATGTTTTGCAGAGGGGTCAAATACTTATTTCCCTCATTAAAATGCAATTCCATTCATAAAATCTTTCACATGCATTTTTCTGAATTTTTTTGTTGTTATTCTGTCTCTTACTGTTCAAATAAACCTACCATTAAAATTATAGACTGATCATTTCTTTGTCAGTGGGGAAACGTACAAAATCAGCAGGGGATCAAATACTTTTTTCCCTCACTGTATATGACGGGAGTCAGGAAGCAGGTGAGTTTAATAAAGAAAAATGCAAAGAAACAAAACATGAGATGTGTACAGTACATGAATGGAAACAACACTGCCTGATGACTTAGGCTACAGAGGGCTAAATAAAGGGAGAGTAATTAAGGTGATAAGGAAGCCCAGGTGTGCTTAATGATGGGGAGCAGGTGTGCGTAACGAGATAGCCAGGGCCGGTGCGTGGCTCCAGCCGCAGGTCGACGCCAGCCAGGGGGACGGCCCCGAGGGCGAGGATCGGGCAGGTCTGGACGGCGGAGATGGAAACCTCGGGTGATGTTGGGGTCCAGGATGTCGGCCACCAGGACCCAACATCACTCCTCTGGGCCGTACCCCTCCCAGTCCACCAGGTACTGGAGCCAACTCCCACAACGTCGGGAGTCCAGGAGGGACCTGACGGCATAGGCGGGAGTCCCATCCAGGGGAGGTGGTGTCACGCGGACGGCACCAGCCAGGGGACCAGGAACCACCGGCCTGAGGGAGACATGAAAAGAGGGTGATATCCGGTAGTTGGTGGGGAGTTGTAAGTGATAAGTTACCTCATTGACCCACCGGAAGACCTTGAAGGGCCCCATAAATCGGGGGCTCAGCTTCCGGCAGGGCAGGCGGAGCGGGAGGTTCCTGGTGGGGAGCCAGACGCGAGCCTCATTCAGTGGCGATCCGCCTGCTGCTTCTGTAGGCGAAACCACTCGTCTACCGCAGGGGATTCGGTCTGTCTTGGGGTCCACGGGGCCATGACCGGCTGATACCCCAGTATGCACTGGAAGGGAGTCAGCCTGGTAGAGGAGTGACAAAGTGAGTTCTTGGCGTATTTCGCGCAGGGAAGGAACCGGGCCCACTCCCCCTGAAGGTCCTTGCTGGTCCTCTCCACCTGCCTGTTGGACTGAGGCTGGTACCCAGATGTGAGGCTGGTAGCCAGATGTGAGGCTGACAGTGGCCCCCAACTTCTCCATGAAGGCTTTCTATACCCGTGACGTGAATTGGGGTCCACGGTCATAGAGACGATATCCTCCGGAAGGCAATAGTGCTGGAACAGTGCCTCAGCCACCAGGAGAGCGGTAGGGAGTCCTGAGAGAGGGATAAAAAGGCAGGATATAAAGAATCTCTCCACAGCAACCATAATAGTGGTGAAACCATCAGACGGAGGGAGATCAGTAATGAAATCTATGGACAGATGGGACCAAGGCCGCTGAGGGACAAGAAGGGGAAGGAGTTTCCCTGCTGGAGCGTGCCGGGGAGATTTTGTTTGGGCACATATGGAGCATGAATTGATATAGCGGGTGACATCCTGTGCCAACGTGGGCCACCAGTGCGTCACAGAGATGGATTGAATAGTGCGGGTGATACCTGGGTGTCCAGCGGGGAGGAATGTGTGTGCCTAGGTCAACAGCCGATCCCTCACCTCCGTGGGGACATAGATGCGCTCAGGAGGGCAAGTAGCAGGCGCGGGTTCCCTCTCCAGAGCCTAGCAGATGTCCACACCTACATCCGTAACAACATGTGGAAAAAGTCAGGTGGTCTGAATAAGTTCTGAATGCACTGTATATATATATATATATATACACATACTGTATATAGTTACGCTCCATTGCACATCGTCCATTGTAAATTCTGTATTTTTGTTGCTATTTATGGTGTATGTGGATTCTGAAATTCTTTGTCGATATATTCTGTCTGTTGATCCTGTTTTTGTTTTTCTTACCCTTATTTTGCCAAGTAAGTTGACTGAGGACATATTCTCATTTACAGCAACGACCTGGGGAATAGTTACAGGGGAGAGGAGAGGGGATGAATGAGCCAATTGGAAGCTGGGGATGATTAGGTGGCCATGATGGTATGATGGCCAGATTGTGAATTTAGCTAGCACACCTGAATTAACAACACTACTCTTGCGATAAGTGCCATGGGATCTTTAGTGACCACAGAGAGTCAGGACACCCATTTAATGTCCTATCCAAAAGACAGCACCCTACACAGGGTACTGTTCGCAATCACTGCCCTGGGGCATTGGGATATACAGTATATACAGTGTATATATAAGAGTGCCTCCTGCTGGCCATCCAACACCACTTCCAGCAGTGTCTGGTCTCCTATCCAGGGACTGACCAGGACCAACCCTGCTTAGCTTCAGAGGCTGTGACAGCACCATTCCACTTACAAAATGCAGAGTTTTTGTAAATGTACTTTGCGAATCAAGTTGATGCTGATTCTAAAGTTACCTTGATAACTAATTTATCCTGCTTTGTAGTATACCCCTAAGGCATACTAATAGAAGATTCAGCTGTAGTGGTTGTTTGTATTGGTATGGTAACTACAGGGCAGCTTCCATTCAGTTTGATTTCATCAGAGACTTGTTTAAGAGATTCTCCATTATTCTTCTGTATACATTTTTTGCTAGTAGTTCTGAAAGTATCGCACACAACCCAAAAGTGTCCCCCGAAAATGGAATACCACGTCACCTATGTGCACATATGTGCACCATGTCATTGCTCTCTCTCTCTCTTGCTCTGCTGTGTCTGCATCTTGCTAGCTGCCTTTCGCTCAAATGTCAAGGGGCTGAAGCTCATTGGATGAAACTCAAATTGCTAGGGTGCTGGCCCACGTAAAGGAAAATGTAGGGAAAATGTTGCCGTGCATCTTCCAGCAAACAGTTGCTTTAAAACTAGGGATTCTGCTCATAAGCAGTTTCTGCCTATCTTCATACTGCACTGTCTTTGGAATTATTGTGTGTAGCTACATTTTCTAGCTAGCTACTACCTAGCCAGCCAGCCCAGATAGAGCATTGCATTGTGGGTTTTGTCGTTGAGCTGCAACAGATTTCCACAATTTTCACGTTTGTTATAACGACAAAATGAAACATTTGTTCACAAAAAATATTGTTTAACACTGTTAATCATAGGAATTAATGGTTTGTGTGGATTATCACTTCAAGTTAAGACTTTTGCTTCCTTCTTTTCAATCTTTGCAAATTTAAGCTTAAGTTTCATGGCATTGTAGTGAATTCAGGGGGTAACCTGACTGGGACTTGAACCCAGGTCTCTGCAACTTTCAGGCCATCGATTTAGCTATCACACAAAGAAATCCAAACCTCTTTATGTTGTCACTAGATGTTGTACTAATCCACTAAAGTCACTAGACTTGCTAAAGTATTTTGAACACAGATTTCCCAGACTCAGTGGCGTCCCGTCGATTAGAGTATTAGAGGAGGCGCCCCACTTGTGATTGGTCCCCCAAACTTTTTAAATAATATTATATAATTAATGGATTATGTTTTAAATGCTCATAAGTGCAGTAAATGTGTAAATGTTCCTGTTTCAAAAAGATATTGTTCAAAACAAGTTAATTACTACTCTGCATCTCAGTGACTGCCAGCATTAGCAGCTCCGCCTCCATGGGTGCATAGACTTGCGAACATTGCTTGGATTGTTTTGCCAGATATTTGCTATGAGGGGGAACTGCAGCATAAATTATAACAGCACAAAGTAAATGGACCGCCCTGGGGCGCTCTAATGTGCGTTCAGTCAGAATTCTGTGTCTACTGTAGTCTCCCTCCTCCAATGAGTATATTGCGCCAGGCGGCTTACTTCCGCACGAGACAAGATCTGCTCTATCAGGTACAGATGGCACTAAAGCAAAAAGCTCATTGTAATGAACTTGTAAATAAATAATCCTAACAGTCATGGGAGCCTGGGACCTGATAAACTGGACACCTACGTCCATCAAGAGTGGCAGGACAGAGGGATACACTAGCTGCAACCTTCTGATCACGGATATGGTAGGACAAAAAGCATGGCAGCAGTTTTGTTTCCCCCATGTTGTTCATCAGGTTCTATTGGTGACAGGGTGACATGTCACATGTGCAACCAGGAAAGAAAAAATCCTAGACCATCTTTACTCCACACACAGAGATGCATACAAAGCTCTCCCCCGCCCTCCATTTGGCAAATCTGACCACAATTCTATCCTCCTGATTCCTGCTTACAAGCAAAAACTAAAGCAGGAAGTACCAGTGACTCGCTCAATACGGAAGTGGTCAGATGACGCGGATGCTACACTGTTTTGCTAGCACAGACTGGAATATGTTCCGGGATTCATCCAATGCCATTGAGGAATACACCACCTCAGTCATCGGCTTCATCAGTAAGTGCATTGATGACGTCATCCCCACAGTGACTGTACGTACATATCCCAACCAGAAGCCATGGATTACAGGCAACATCCGCATAGAGCTAAAGGCTAGAGCTGCCGCTTTCAAGGAGCGGGAGACTAATCCGGACGCTTATGCTATGCCCTCAGACGAACCATCAAACAAGCAAAGCGTCAGTACAGGATTAAGACTGAATCCTTCTACACCGGCTCTGACGCTCGTCGGATGTGGCAGGGCTTGAAAACTATTACATACTACAAAGGGAAACACAGAAGCGAGCTGCCCAGTGTCGCGAGCCTACCAGACGAGCTAAATGCCTTTTATGCTCGCTTCGAGGCAAGCAACACTGAAGCATGCACGAGAGCACCAGCTGTTCTGGATGACTGTGTGATAACGCTCTCGGTAGCCGATGTGAGCAAGATCTTTAAACAGCATTCACAAGGCCGCGGATTACCAGGACAGGTACTCAGAGCACGCATGGACCAACTGTCAAGTGCCTTCACTGACATTTTCAACCTCTCCTTGACCAAGTCTGTAATACCTACATGTTTCAAGCAGACCACCATAGTCCCTGTGCCCAAGGAAGCGAAAGGTAACCTCCGTGGCACTCACGTCGGTAGCCATGAAGTGCTTTGAAAGGCTGGTCATGGCTCACATCAACAGCATCATCCCGGAAACCCTAGACCCACTCCAATTCGCATACCGCCCCAACAGATCCACAGATGACGCAATCTCAATAGCACTCCACTCCGCCCTTTCTCACCTGGACAAAAGGAACACCTATGTGAGAATGCTGTTCATCGACTACAGCTCAGCGTTCAACACCATAGTGCCAACAAAGCTCATCACTAAGCTAAGGACTCTGGGACTAAACACCGCTTTATGACTTTGTAGCTGTGGAAACTAGTGATGGCCGTTCTCCCTGGTGCACTTGTTTGATCGTGAGCTGGCTGCTCGTTCTAAATAGTATAATCTAATCTGTTCAAAACAGTGGCAGCATGTGCAGCAGTGGTCATTCGGTTTTTGGCATGCAAAAGTGAAATAGGTGTATTTATGCTGCTGTTCAAATGCACAGATTGCTTTATATATCTTCTCAAAGAAACTACCGGTCGTTTGAAAACTTGGCATCATATTTCTGTCATGCTGATTTGTTGACAACTCCAACCACCTCACACCCTGGATATTCAGCCAATCAATGGCTGCCGCTGCGTAGAATTCATCCAGAAAGAGCATAATCTACAAGCCCAGGTTTCTCATGTTGTGACTAACCAGAGATCTTACCTCAGTACCTAAACACGTAAACCCATCAACGATGTATCTGTCAGACAACTCCGCCTCCATGACGTCCGCCGCCACCGACCTGACGGAAACAAAAGAAAACAAGATACCCGTGTGAGAGAAACGATGCCAAAGCGCTGAGCAGTGTGTTTAGCGTGTGTGTGTGTGAAAGATGCAGAAATTAGTCACCTGCCAGGACTGCCTTTTCAGTTAAGGAGACAAGAGGACTGACTTTTACGCCTTAAACCCACCCCCCACAACTAGGGCAATTCAGGTCAAACACACACACACACACACACACACACACACACACACACACACACACACTCACACTTACATACACATTTACACAAGCATTCTCTCTCTAGCACACATGGCGGGCACACATACACACACACACACACACACACACAGGCCTTCATATTTACAGTAGTACAGACACCCATGGCACTATGACATCACCAAATGCAGGGTAAGGTAGCTTCAGGGCATCTGACACCCTTAGCTTGTTCCCAAGACATGTATAAACAAACTGACTTTCCCAGACACACACACACATTGTCAGGCAGTAATTCAATTACATGTCAGGAACACCCCTACACAGTTGCAACATCTGAGCTCTACCAGAAGAATACGCCTTGATACTAAGCCTTGATATCAATGCATAAGGTTGCTGATTACGACGGAGAGCCCACGTCGTAACTTATTTGACTGTCAGTGTGTTCATATAATAATAAAAAAAATCATATGGTAAATATTTTTATAACAAATCATGAATGTGGCAACTTTTAAATCACATTTTTGTTGCAACGTTTTGTCACAGAGAGCACTTCATAATAAGGATCATGGGCCACCAAACTCACCTGTAATTTTGAGAATGAATTATATGGCAGCATTGTTGTTCCTCCATGATGACTTTCACCACCAACCTGAAAGAAAAGAGTGCAATATCTTGAGACAGATGATGCCAAGACGCTGAGGAGTATGTTTTTAGTGTGTTCGACACCACAGCAAATGTGTAAAATGCTAAAGTGACTTACTTTCCTACCTTCTCACTCACAGGACCCAATTACTACCAGTAACTATGACAAACCTGTATGCTTCAGATTATTTTGTCACGTTCTCATGAAGATTCCAATAGGCAGTTTCACTGAGGAACACTAGGTGACGCAATAGGGCAGTAGTGTTCAATGGAATATGGATGCATTATACCTGAAGTGTTCTCAGGTAGAGAACGAGTGCATTCCACATTTTTTGCGATTACATGTGATAACCAACTGATGGCAGCACCACACTAAGTTTGTACTTCATTCCATTCACACATTTAGCCTAAATCATGTGATTGATGGGATATAATTTCAGTGGTTATAATTGTTTTTACAGTGTCAGTTGTAATATATATGGAAAAGGTGAAGTGGGGAGCATGGACTTGATTGAGTGCCAGGGGTTAACTTGGTGCATTCAGCCATGGAGAATGTTTCTAACTACATTTTAAAGGAGCAGATTCACTCGTAGGCGACTAGGTAAGCATGCCTCGGTCTTGGCCTATACTCCTACATACTAGTGGTGTTCCAAGTGTTATTTTTTTTAGACTGCACATCTCAGAAGATTGCTATATCTTATCAACAAGGTTCCTGACACATTCAAACACTTTCCTGGACGTGGTGAGATCTGATCATCTGTGCATTGTGAATGCAATAAAGACGTTCTTCAACTTGCCCGCTGTCTCAGACCTGTCTTCCATTTCCTCTGACCTAATTTTCACCAGTCTCTTATACACCATCACCCCTCTGATGGATGAGACAGTAGGCTGTTGTGCTACTCTGGAGGTAGGAGTGGGAAGATGAAATATAGGCCTACTGTAACAGAGACTTCCTCCCTCTCCTTCCCTGTCTCCCAGACAGTCTACCCTCCCTCTCTCCTGGACCCTGACAGGCAGCTGACAGACAGCCTTCAGCTCAGACATCAAGAGTACAGATCCAAGGCCATCAACTCCACTATTACTCCAGGCATAAGAAGCCACATATGGGTGGGGAGCCAACCTTACTGTACTTCTCCACAAAAAGCAGTATGTGTATCTGTATGTACCTTATGTATGTACATATGTATGTATGTATGTGTGTGTGCGTGTGCGTGTGTGTGTGCGTGCGTGTAACATGTGTGTGTGTGTGTGTTACGCTACACAGGGGGAAGGGCATTCTCCAACGCCATGCTAACCTGTCCTAACCGTCTATCAATCTGTGTGTTCTCCTCTGGACACTCCCCTCATGTCATCATACATACATCACTATAGACAGCCCGTCAATAGCATGATACTCTAGGGGACGTGATACCAGTTTGCTTCAGCTTGGAGGGCAGCAGTAGGACATTACATTTTTAGGTCATAACCTGACCGCAACATCAACATGTCGTGTACGGGGACCTGAGAAGAAGATGAGTGACACATCTCCCAAGGCACCATGGTTACACTGCTTGGCTAGTAGAACAAAGACACAGACATTGAGCCGCCCACCCTCCCTGGTTTTATCCCATACTCTGAGAGGAAGATTGCAGTCCTGTTCTGAGTATGCAGTGTGCTGGTGGCTGTGTTAAGGTGATATCTTTGGCTTGCCTCTCTCTAGCCCCCGTTTATACCTGGTGCTAACATGGGTCCTTTGTCTTGATCTTGTCTACATTACAGACCTGGGTTCGATCCCAGGCTGTGTCACAACCAGCCGTGAATGGGAGTCCCATAGGGCAGCGCACAATTGGCCCAGCGTTGTCCGGGTTAGGGGAGGGCATGGCCGGGGGGTCTTTTACTCAGCTCATCGTGCTCTAGAGACTCCTTGTGGCGGGCCGGGCGGCTGCAGGCTGACTTCGGTTGTCAGTTGAACAGTGTTTCCTCCGACACATTGGCGCTTTCCGGGTTAAGTGGGCGGGTGTTAAGAATGCCAACCTTTCCCGAGCGAGTTGGCGATGAGACAATTTCGAAATTGGGGTAAAAAATTATAATAACAAAATTCAATAAATAATGTGTCTGTTATCCATCCACTGTATCTGCATTGTAACCATATTTCCTGGTCCCTTCCTTTATGCTAATTATATCACAGATATGTTTTCAAAATAATATTTATTTATTTATCGGAAGACACATATTGATGTAACCAGTCAATTGTTCCACATGTCAATGACTTTATATGGCGGAATAAGTAAAGGATAATCAACAAGGGGCTATGCGTTCTATGGAAAATAATGAATGACATGTAAGGTGTGAATGACATGTAACCTCCTATAGAGTTGCATTATTTTCAACAAAATGCAGAGAGCCCCGAGGTGATTACCCCTGTTATACATACCCCTGTTATACATACCATGGCTATAATTTAACACATTTGCCACTAGAAATGTGTTTATTTGCAGGTAGAAATGTGTTCAAAATCCACTGAAGTAGCTAGCTAATTTACTAGATGCCATGGTATAATGATGATGTAAATGGCTTCTCTGTTCAGATCTGTCTAAACTTGTAAGATATCCAGACACAATGTGTGTCTGACTACCTCCGGAGTTGGGCAGGATGATCTGATCGGATCACAATGTGTCTTTTTGATTGTCTACACCTGTCTAAAAATGTGGGCACAATCAGAATGAGGACAAGATCAGGACAAAAGACGCAAGTTAGAACCCGGTATAAACTGGGCTTTTGTGAGTGTTCTGAATGTGTGGTTCGTCACAGCAGGGCTCCTGCCAGCAGTGTTTAAACCAATACTAAAGCATGCTGGGCCAGTGTGTGTCATCTCAGCAAACCAGGGTCCAAACAATAATTTGTTTTCTTTCAAATACTTTAGCTGCACTTGATTGAACATGCTTGGCACAAGGGTGCAAACCCTGCACATTTGGCACTCCAGGCAAGCTGAATCATACGCGCAAATGTATTTTAAAGACAGCTAATACTATTTGAACCCAGGTCTGCATCTCAGTCCTGATACGTTTTTAACATGGTCAACAATCATTCCTTGCTGTTTTTCTCTCATCTCGATCACTTGATATTTACTTTGATTATGACTCATGATTATCAGGTGACTCAGTCCAATGACTCAGTTTTATTTCGATTCCATTTGAAAAACACTGCCATTATTCACTGGCAGTAGTTGGTGCTTAAATATGCTGCAGAAGAAAATAATCAGGAAATGGCAAAATGAACAAACAGAAAATATTTAATTAGTCAGTACAGTTACCAGTGTCTCTACATCAAGGTATTGGTGGATCCTCCCTTGCGTATGTCTTAATAGCTATGTATTTTTGTCATTGGTGGTGGGGTGCTATGCTATTAGGTCCTCATTCTCTTCCTCTTCTTTCCTATCTTTCTGGGAATTAGAGGCCTTGAGCTCACCTATCGATCGCTCGTCAAAACTGCTCCGAGGACAGTCTGTTCCAATTAAACACACATCACAAGCGTTGTGGAGAAAATCGGATAAAAACACTGTCTGGAAAAACATCTAGGGCATCCTTCAAATGTCAGCCTCCAGACGAGCCCTCAGAGAGCTTCACTCCTCAGATCTCTGTTTAGAACTTTCTTACTGAAAGATACCAACCAACCAACAACATTACCACGGCTAAAACCACACACAAATATTAAACATATTTCAAAATATAGTGGTGCTACATTAAAAAGAGTGACATTTAATTGTGAATATATTACTATAAGGAAACCTACAGTATGTACTATAGATGAATACCGGTAGGTCTCTTATCTTTCCTCAGATGAGGACAAAAGGCTATATCTCTGAAAGGAAGAATTACGTCAATCTATACTTTGTGGAGTTTTATGCTCCTCTGTGAAGAAAATTATCCGATTTTTCTATACTTCATGCCTTTGCTACTGACACTTTCGCTGCCATAGAATTATCCTGAAAACAATCCACAAGATGCCTCCCTCTGCCACTGCCTCCCACTCTGAGGAAGATGAACTCCCATAACCTCTGAGCGCTTAAAGTGGAGGCAGAGACACATACACTGCAGTGCATTTCTTACACAAATACTGGATTCTGGATGTTGGTTGACTGCAGTTAATAATTTCATAATCTAGCAGTCACTTCTTCAGAAGACACCAACCCAAAGCAGTAACAAGCCCAGTTAACCACATGACATTGAAGTACAGCATGCAGGTCTGCCTGCATGCACTGATGAACACATACACAGTTTAGTTCCACTTATGATTCACATTCCCGCTTCTTCCAAGAATGCAGGCATCTGAATGCAACAACAGTAATCTATGATGTTTGTATAAAGCCAATCAAATTAGTTGGGCCCTCACCCTAATCATTGACTACACACAGTCCACACTCCACAGCCATATTAATATTCACTACAGCATGGTGAACATGTACCTGCTCCCCCTACTCTCGTCTGCTGTCCTTGAGAGAGTGCTGTGGCACTCACAATTCAATCTGCTCCTTGTGTCTGCAGCTGGACAGAGAAATGAAAGTGCACATTGACCCTGAAAGCAATCAAAAAGCAACATAAGGCTGTGACCTCACTGCCCCCCATCCCCCTTAGAGACCTGTTTTGGACTTGAGACTTTTATAGAACTTCTATAAAATAACACACACATGAACAAAAATGTACACATACAGAAACCCATACAGTGCTATGGTTAGTAAAGACATCAGTGAGACTAATACAAATCATTTCACTATTTTTATCATTTTTATAACACCCAATGAAAAAGAAAGAAAACACTATACCGTATCTATATGTATTTATATCTATGTATATATTTTTTTACTTATTTTATTATATGGCAGAGCAATCATGGCTTTGTATATCAGCGTAGGCCTGGGTTAGATGTCTTGCAGGACAGGCTAAGTTCGGATGTTCTAATTAAAAGTCATAGGGGAAGAATTGAAGAGGAATAATGTTATTCATAACGAATGTGACTGAATTTGTAGCACGTTTCAGTAGCAGACTCTCACCTGGGAGCGATGGCATTCTAATCTGCCCATCCCTATACCCCACGCGCTGTCACGTATTTCAGATTCCCCAGGAGAGCAATCCAATCAATGTATCATATATCACTGTCGATCTTACTGTGGCAATACTGTATTCTGTAAGAAATAGATCACTATTGGGAGACTGAACATGTTAGACTAGTTAATATCAGAGCTATGTACAGTATATAGAGCAGAGTTGGGCCAAGGCGGTTTCTGCTATATGATGCATTTACATGACACTTCAAAATTCTATGGCAGCCATGTTAGCTCCCCATTAACATTACATGGGGAATATTACAAAAATACTATAAAACTGAATGTCTAGAATGAGCATCATGATGCATTTACACGACACAAAAATGTCATTATTGAATTAGAATTATAACTTTATTCTTCCTGTGAGGCACAGGAGGTTGGTGGCACCTTAATTGGGGAGGACGGGCTCGTGGTAATGGCTGGAGCGGAATGAGTGGAATGGTATGACACACATGGTTTCTATGTGCTTGATGCCGTTCCAGACATTATTATGAGCCATCCTCCCCTCAGCAGCCTCCACTGTTGTGAAATAACTTATTATTTGGAGTTAATAAGATAATAAGCAAGTTGACCACGTTTACATGCACACCAATATCCCATTATTATTCTGTTTTTGAGTTGACGCATATAAACATCATATCCCGTTTACAATAACCCGAAATAGCTTGTATCCTGGTTATTCGAAACCCGGATAAGATGCCTTGGACATGCTGATCCTAGATGGGATACTGTGGCATGTAAACATCTTATCCTGTTTAATGTTGTTTTTCTAGGTCTGCGCAGGCTCAGTGTTGTGTGATGATGTTTTCATCTGATTGTCAAACAAATCACTTCAAAAAGTAGGCTACCTGCAAAATTTTATCCACCATAATAATTTGATGATACTCTGTATTGGACTGTGTAGCCTACTGGTTTAGGTTACTTTCACCCCTAATTTAGATATGTTTCTGCTTATTATTTCCAACATTTGGTAGGCCATATTATAATTTCAGACATTTGGTAGACCATTTCTTTGTCAACTATAGTTAGACACAAGCAGCTTCTCTTCTGTCATAATTTGTTGCCCTAGAAGACTAAATGAAGTAGTGTTCACCAGAATAATGGCTTACATTGATAGAATGAGGAAGTCCAGGATCCAGTTGCAGAGGGAGGTGTTTAGTCCAAGGGTCTTTAGCTTAGTGATGAGCTTTGTGGGCGCTATGGTTTTGAATGCTGAGTTGTAGTCAAGGAACAGCATTCTCACATAGGTGTTTCTTTTGTCCCAAAGGGCAGTGTGGAGTGCGATTGAGATTGCGTCATCTGTGGATCTGTTGGGGCGGTATGCGAATTGCAGTGGGTCTAGGGGATCTGGGATGATGCTGTTGATGTGAGCCATGACCAGCCTTTCAAAGCACTTCATGGCTACCGACGTGAGTCCTACGGGGCGGTAATCATTTAAGCAGGTTACCTTCGCTTCCTTTGAGTACACGTCCTGGTAATCCGTCTGGCCCCGCTGATTTTTGAAGTCTTGCTCACATCGGCTACCGAGAGCGTTATCACACAGTTGTCCGGAACAGCTGGTGCTCTCATGCTTCAGTGGCATTTAGCTTGTCTGGTAGGTTCGCGACACTGGGCAGCTCGCGGGCTGGGTTTCCCTTTGTAGTCCGTAATAGTTTTCAAGCCCTGCCACATCCGACGAGCATCAGAGCCAGTGTAGTAGGTTTCAATGTTAATCCTGTATTGACACTTTGCCTGTTTGATGGTTTGTCTGAGGGCGTAGCGGGATTTCTTATAAGCGTCCAGATTAGTGTCCCGCTTCTTGAAAGCGGCAGCTCTAGCCTTTAGCTCGATGCGGATGTTCCCTGTAATTCATGGCTTCTGGTTTGGATATGTACATATGGTCACTGTTGGGACGACGTCGTTGATGCACTTATTGATGAAGCCGATGACTGAGGTGGTGTACTCCTCAATGCCATTGTATGAATCCCGGAACATATTCCAGTCTGTGCTAGCAAAACAGTCTTGTAGCGTTGCATCCGTGTCATCTGACCACTTCCGTATTGAGCGAGTCACTGGTACTTCCTGCTTTAGTTTTTGCTTATAAGCAAGAATTATGGAATTATAGTTAGATTTGCCAAATGGAGGGCGAGGGAGAGCTTTGTATGCGTCCCGGTGTGTGGAGTAAAGGTGGTCTAGAGTTTTATTTCCTCTGGTTGCACATGTGACATGCTGGTAGAAATGAGGTAAAACGGATTGGATGATTTGTCTGCATTAAAGTCCCTGGCCACTAGGAGCGCCACTTCTGGATGAGCATTTTATTTTTTGCTTATGGCCTTATACAGCTCGTTGAGTGCGGTCTTAGTGCCAGCATCGGTTTGTGGTGGTAAATATATGGCTATGAATAATATATAGATGGGAACTCTCTTGGTAGATAATGTGGTCTACAGCTTATCATAAGGTACTCTACCTCAGGCTAGCAATACCTCGAGCTGTTATTGACAAATAGACACACGCCCCTCGTTTTACCAGACGTAGCTTCTCTGTCCTGCCGATGCAAGGAAAATCCTGGCAGCTCTATATTATCCGTGTCGTCGTTCAGCCACGACTCGGTGACACATAAGATATTACAGTTAATGATATTAATGGTAGGATAGTCTTGATCGTATATCATCCATTTTGTTTTCCAGTGATTACACATTGGCCAATAGAATGGATGGTAGGAGGTTTACTCACTCGCCTACGAATTCTCAGAATGCAGCCTGACCCCTGTCCCCTTTTTCTCCGTCTTTTCTTCACGCAAATGATGGGGATTGATCCGGGAAAGCAGTATATCGTTCGCGTCAAGCTTGTTAAAGAGAAAATCTTCGTCCATGTCGAGGTGAGTAATTGCTGTTCTGATGTCCAGAAGTTATCTTTGGTCATAAGAGATGGTAGCAGCAACATTATGTACAAAATAAGTACAAAAATAAGTTACAAACAATTTGAAAAAATTTACAAAATAGCACAGTTGATTAGGAGCCTGTAAAACAGCAGCCATTCCCTCCGGCGCCATTCAGTCTATTCCATTTAACCCATATTAACTTTATTTAGGAATATTCTGTTTATTCATGGGTACAGGGATAATGGTGATCGGGATATCAAAGGTGTATGTAAACAGCTTATCCCAAATAAGACCTTAAGCAGGATATTAGCTACTATCCGGAATATTGCGTGCATGTAAACGTGGTCAATGATTTAGGCAAGATAAGATAGCTAACAAATAGCCTACAAAAACGTAGTTCTGATAAGAAATAGTAATATAATTATTATGCAAGCTAGCCAGGTGTGTGTGTGTATTTGTCTTTTTACCTTAGGGAACCGCACACTGCAGCTTCTGAATGAGTCCAGACATCTCTCCTTTTGGCCAATGTAGCTAGGATATACGTTGCTATACTGAAAATGTATGTTCATCATGGAAATTGATTGGTTCTATAGAAATACCTAGCTGTTAAAATAACAAGGTAGCCAGATATATTGGACATCTTACCTCATGATTCACCAGTGAACAGTGTCGGGAAATGTAAAACAAGGCTTCCTACCTCACCTAGGCTTGGAGCCTACAATATTATTATTGACCCACTGTAAAATATTTACTAAATAATAACATTTTCCAAATAGAGGAGCATGCATGTTACTATCAAGGTAGAGAGGATAATTTAAAAAGACACAAAGGACACATTCTGTTTAGGCCTAATTCAATTGTTTATTTTCCAGTTTTCATTTAAGAAAATATGCTTAAGTCTATTACAATAAACTTTTTAGAAGTTTAAATTGACAAAAATATTACACAAATATTTCATGATTGAAAAATGTAACCAGACTAAACTGGAGCTCAGACCAGAGTGAACTGAATTGGTAACTGTGGTGGTGGTCCAGTCTCATTTGAGTCTAGTGATTTAGTTAGAGCTCACACAGCCAAGGGTAGTGCAGGACTTTAATGTCTTCCATACTCTGCGGTAGAAGTCACAGACTCTTTTCTTCTCCTTTTCACCTTTCCTGCAGCCAAAATTCAGAGTTAGCCCTTTGATTCTCAGCGATTCACAGTTAGACCTTCATATTTCAAACCCAGGGCAGCATTAGTTATTTGCAATGCATGGGAAACATACCCTTTAAGGGCTGCAGCTCTTCCTCCTTTTCATCAGCAGACTAGAAACACACATAATTTACAAGACAGATTAAATAGTTGGATTAATAGGGCTGTGCAAAACAGATAGTTTTGAAACACTTTGTTTCAGAGTGGATTTAGGTTTCATTTTCAATTCTTACCTCGCTGAGAGTATCAATTGAAGGCTTGTGTAGAGTAAAGTCAGAAAGGCTCCCCCAGTGAGTAAACTGGAGCTAAAGTCTGGGGATGATCTCCCTGATGTCACAGAGAATTTCTCTGAATTTCACCGTGGGGGTCCAGCACTGGAGCATTACCCTGCTCACCATGCCAAACACGTCCAAGCAGAGATGGAGGCCCACTAGAAAGGCTTCTGGCTCCAGGGGGTGTTGTGAAGGGAACTCCTCCTCATAGTGGCTGAAGAGCAGATCTACCAGCTGGAGCTCCAGCGGGCCATGGTCTTGGTTGGGCTCAGAGAGCTTCCTCAGTTTTCGCCTCAGCGCTTTGGTTTTAGGGGCTTTGGCAATAGCCTCCTGGACCAGAATCAAGAGCTGCTGGACCAGAATCAAGAGCACACGTTATTTTATGTCCTGGTCTGTCTCTGGAGAGAAGTCATTCAGGGGGTAGACTCCATACACAAACCTGCCCAGGGTGTGCAGCAGCAGCATCTTTAGAGCAGTGGCCATAGCGAGTTCCCGACGCAGCCTGGTGCTGGGCCTGTTGTTGGCATGGGTTAGGCTGTCAACTGTTGATCTCATCGCTGGGGATGGGGGTCAGCTGGGTCAAGTTGGAGCAGGCCAATGGTGCTGTTACTGTGTTGAGGATAAGGTTTTTGGAGCCTAGGGTTAATATGAAAGTCTGGCCTGCAATGGAGACCCTGACACTCATTATGTCACCAAAGTAAAGGTTTGGCATGCCTGCAGCTCGCAAAGTGATCTCCGACCCTGTGGCGCTGGATCCATCACCCTCTCCCTGGGCAATCCTCAGGCCATCAGGGTGGTGGCACACCAGCTTCCTGAGGCAGTTGAAAGCTCCCCTCTGACTGGCAGGACAGGGGACAGTGACCTGTAGCTGGGTCATCACCTCTCAATGCTCTGTGACTCCCAGACACAACGAAGCCTGCAGGCAATCCCCCATTACTTTCAGAGTCAACCTGAGACACACAGGTGTAAAATTAGAGGGGCAGGAATGAGGATAGATAACACCATCACCATCTCAACACAAGAATGAGACCACATAACAATAAAATAGAACAAAACATGCACTTCAAACACATAAATTCAGCTGGGACTTTTACCAACCATTGACTAGAACTTACGGGTTAGGCAGACGGAAGGGCATAAAGTCCCGAGAACTGTCAATCCACAAGCCTGAGGAGAGCTGGTAGCAGGAAAGAGAGGGACCTGAAGCTGGGTCATCATAGGGATGGCAGGCCATCTCGCTATGTTCACTGTGGTTGCATGGAACAGGACGCCAGCAGACACCCAGGGTTTCAGGGCAAACCTTCAGGACAAACTCCAGAGGGCTTTCCTCTTTTCTCAACTCTACATCCAACATATAGCCTGCCTTGCCCCGACAATGGAATCAATTGAGAATTCAACTGTAAACTACCTGACACATCCTCTGAGGAGGGTTTTGATAAGAGTAGAAGATACAGTACAAGTATGTGCTCATCAAATCAAATCAAATGTTATTTGTCACATACACATGGTTAGCAGATGTTAATGCGAGTGTAGCGAAATGCTTGTGCTTCTAGTTCCGACCATGCAGTAGTATCTAACAAGTAATCTAACAAATTCACAACAACTACCTTATACACACAAGAGTAAAGGAATGAATACGAGTATGTACATATAAATATATGGATGAGCGATGGCTGACCGGCATAGTCAAGATGCAGTAGATGGTATGGAGTACAGTATATACACATATATATATATATATATGAGATGAGTAATGTAGGATATGTAAACATTATATAAATGGCATTGTTTAAAGTGGCTAGTGATACATTATTTCATCCAGTTATAATTATTAAAGTGGCTAGAGATTTGGGTCGATGGCGAACGGCATAGGCAAGATACAGTAGATGGTTTAGAGTACAGTGTATACATTTGATATGAGTATGTCGGATACGTAAACATTATATACAAAATTGTTTAAAGTGGCTAGTGATACATTTGTTACATCCAATTCCTATGTTTAAAGTGGCTAGAGATTTAAGTCAGTATGTTGGCAGCAGCCACTCAATGTTAGTGATGGCTGTTTAACAGTCTGATGGCCTTGAGGTAGAAGCTGTTTTTCAGTCTCTCGGTCCCAGCTTTGATGCACCTGTACTGACCTCGCCTTCTGGATGATAGCGGGGTGAACAGGCAGTGGCTCGGGTGGTTGTTGTCCTTGATGATCTTTTTGGCCTTCCTGTGACATCGGGTGGTGTAGGTGTCCTGGAGGGCAGGTAGGTTTCCCCCGGTGATGCGCTGTGCAGTCCTCACTACCCTCTGGAGAGCCTTACGGTTGTGGGCGGAGCAGTTGCCGTACCAGGCGGTGATACAGCCCGACAGGATGCTCTCGATAGTGCATCTGTAAAAGTTTGTGAGTGATTTTGGTGACAAGCCGAATTTCTTCAGCCTCCTGAGGTTGAAGAGGCGCTGTTGCGCCTTCTTCACCACGCTGTCTGTGTGGGTGGACCAATTCAGTTTGTCTGTGATGTGTACACCGAGGAACTTAAAACTTTCCACCCTCTCCACTACTGTCCCCTCGATGTGGATAGGGGTGCTCCCTCTCCTGTTTCCTGAAGTCCACGATCATCTCCTTTGTTTTGCTGACATTGAGTGAGAGGTTATTTTCCTGACACCACACTCCGAGGGCCCTCACCTCCTCTCTGTAGGCCGTCTCGTCGTTGTTGGTAATCAAGCCTACCACTGTAGTGTCGTCAGCAAACTTGATGATTGAGTTGGATGCGTGCTTGGCCACGCAGTCATGGGTAAACAGGGAGTACAGGAGAGGGCTGAGAACGCACCTTGTGGGGCCCCAGTGTTGAGGATCAGCGGAGTGGAGATGTTGTTTCCTACCCTCACCACCTGGGACCGGCCCGTCAGGAAGTCCAGGACCCAGTTGCACAGGGCTGGAGTCGAGACCCAGGGTCTCGAGCTTAATGACGAGCTTGGAGGGAACTATGGTGTTAAATGCTGAGCTGTAGTCGATGAACAGCATTCTTACATAAGTATTCCTCTTGTCCAGATGGGTTAGGGCAGTATGCAGTGTGATTGCGACTGCGCTGCCTGTGGACCTATTGGGACGGTAAGCAAATTCGAGTGGGTCCAGGGTGTCTGGCAGGATGGAGGTGATATGATCCTTGACTAATCTCTCAAAGCACTTCATGATGACAGAAGTGAGTGCTACGGGCGATAGTCATTTAGCTCAGTCACCTTAGCTTTCTTGGGAACAGGAACAATGGTGGCCCTCTTGAAGCATGTGGGAACAGCAGACTGGGATAGGGACTGATTGAATATGTCCGTGAACACACCAGCCAGCTGGTCTGCGCATGCTCTGAGGACACGGCCAGGGATGCCATCTGGGCGGCAGCCTTGCGAGGTTAACACATTTAAATGTTTTCTCACATTGGCTGCGGTGAAGGTGAGCCCGCAGGTTTTGGTAGCGGGCGTGTCGGTGGCACTGCATTGTCCTCAAAGCGAGCAAAGAAGTTGTTTAGTTGGTCTGGGAGCAGGGCGTCATGGTCCGCGACGGGCTGGTTTTCTTTTTGTAGTCCGTGATTGACTGTAGACCCTGCCACATTCCTCGTGTCTGAGCCGTTGAATTGTGACTCTACTTTGTCTCTATATTGACGCTTAGCTTGTTTGATTGCCTTGCGGAGGGAATAGCTACACTGTTTGTATTCAGTCATGTTTCCGGTAGCCTTACCCTGGTTAAAAGCAGTGGTTCGCGCTTTCAGTTTTGCGCGAATGCTGCCATCAATCCACGGTTTCTGGTTGGGGAAGGTTTTAATATTTGCTATGGGTACAACATCACCAATGCACTTGCTAATAAACTCGCTCACCGAATCAGCATATACATCAATGTTGTTGTCAGATGCTATCCGGAACATATCCCAGTCCACGTGCTCGAAGCAATCTTGCAGCATGGAATCAGATTGGTCGGACCAGCGTTGAACAGACCTGAGAACGGGCGTTTCCTGTTTTAGTTTCTGTTTGTAGGCTGGGTGCAACAAAATAGAGTCATGGTCAGACTTGCCGAAAGGAGGGCGGAGAATAGCCTTGTATGCATCACGGAAGTTGGAATAACAGTGGTCCAGGATTTTACCAGCCCGGGTGGCACATTCGATATGCTGGTAAAATTTCGGGAGCCTTGTTCTTAAATTAGCCTTATTAAAATCCCCAGCCACAATAAATGCAGCTTCAGGATATGTGGTTTCCAGTTTACATAGAGTCCGATGAATTTCTTTCAGTGCCGTCGATGTATCAGCTTGAGGGGGGATGTACACGGCTGTGATTATAATCGAGGAGAATTCTCTTGGTAGATAATGCGGTCTGCATTTGATTGTAATTAATTCTATGTCAGGTGAACAAAAGGACTTGAGTTCCTGTATGTTGTTATGATCACACCACGTCTCGTTAATCATAAGACACACACCCCCACCCTTCTTCTTACCCGATAGAAGTTTGTTTCTGTCGGCGCGATGCGTGGAGAAACCAGGTGGCTGTACCGACTCCGATAACATGTCCTGAGTGAGCCATGTTTCCGTGAAGCAAAGAACGTTGCAGTCTCGGATGTCTCTCTGAAAGGCAACCCTCGATCGGATTTCGTCTACTTTGTTGTCAAGAGACTGTACATTGGCGATTAAAATACTCGGGAGAGGTGCACGATGCGCCCGTCGACGTAGCTTGACCAAAAGACCGGCGCGTTTCCCTCTTCTCCGGCGCCGGGTGCTATCCAGTCTATTGTTGTGTTTGGGTTAGCAAACCGAGAATCCTCTTTGGGAAAGTCGTATTCCTGGTCGTAATGTTGGTAAGTTGACGTTGCTCTTATATCCAATAGTTCCTCCCGGTTGTATGTAATAAAACTTAATATTTCCCGGGGTAATAATGTAAGACGTAATACATAAAAAAACAAAATACTGCATGGTTTCCTGAGAACGTGAAGCGAGGCTGCCATCTGTCGGCGCCGAATCATTGGCATCTCATTTCAAAATCATGGGCATTAACATGGAGTTGGTCCCCGCATTCCTGCAATAACAGCCTCCACTCTTCTGGGAAGGCTTTCCACTAGATGTTGGAACATTGCTGTGGGGACATTAGTTTGGTCTGGCACCGATGTTTAGTTTGGTCTGGCACCGATGTTGGGCGGTTAAGCCTGGCTCGCATTGGGCGTTCCAATTCATCCCAAAGGTGTTCGATGGGGTTGAGGTCAGGGCTCTATGCAGGCCAGTCAATTTCTTCCACACCGTTCTCGAAAAAACATTTCTGTATGGACCTCACTTTGTGCACGGGGGCGTTGTCATGCTGAAACAGGAAAAGGCCTTCCCCAAACTGTTGCCACAAAGTTGGAAGCACAGAATCGTCTGAGAATGTAATTGTATGCTGTAGCGTTAAGATTTCCCTTCACAGGGCCTCCCAAGTGGCATCTCAGTTCTAGAGGCGTCACTACAGACCCGGGTTCGATCCCAGACTGTGTCGCTGCCGGCCGTAACCCAGGAGACCCATTAGGCGGTGCATAATTGGTCCAGCATCGTCCGGGTTAGGGGAGGGTTTGGCCGGCCGGGATGTCCTTGTCCCATCGTGCTCTAGCGACTCCTGTGGCGGGCCAGTTGCATGCACACTGACACGGTCCCCAGTTGTGCAGTGTTTCCTCTGACACATTGGTGCAGCTGGCTTCCAGGTTAAGCGAGCAATGTGTCAAGAAGCAGTGCGGCTTGGCAAGGCCATGTTTCGGAGGACGCATGGCTCGCGCCCTTTGCCTCTCCCGAGTCCGTACGGGAGTTGCAGTGATGGGACAAGACTGTAACTACCAATTGGAAATCACGAAAATGGGGAGAAAAAGGGGTAAAAAGTACCCCAAAAAATAAAACAATAAATAAAATGTTCCTTCACTCGAACTAAGGGCCTAGGCCGAACCATGAAAAACAGCCCCAGACCATTATTCCTCCTCCACCAAACCTTACAGTAGGCACTATGCATTGGGTCAGGTAGCTTTCTCCTGGCATCCGCCAAACCCAGATTTGTCCATCGGACTGCCAGATGGTGAAGCGTGATTCATCACTCCAGAGAAATGGCGTAAGCTTTACACCACTCCAGCCAACGTTTGGTGATCTTAGGCTTGTGTGTGGCTGCTTGGCCATAGAAACCCATTTCATGAAGCTTCCGACAAACAGTTATTGTGCTGACGTTGCTTCCAGAGCCAAGTTTTGAACTCGGTAGTGAGTGTTGCACCCGAGCACAGAAGATTTTTACACACTACACGCTTCAGCACTCGGAGGTCCCATTCTGTGAGCTTGTGTGGCCTACCACAACGCGTCTGACCGTTGTTGCTCCTAGACATTTCCACTTCACAATAACAGCACTTACAATTGACTGGGGTAGATCTAGCAGGGCAGAAATTTGACAATCCTATGACGGTGCCACGTTGAAAGTCACTGAGCTCTTCAGTAAGGCCATTCTACTGCCAATGTTTGTCTATTGAGATTGCATGGCTGTGTGCTCGGTTTTATACACCTGTCAGCAATTGGTGTGGCTGAAATAACCGAATCCACTAATTTGAAGGGGTCCATATACTTTTGTATATATAGTGTATCTTAATGTGTGAGAGGAGAGTGACAGTCTTACCACCAGCTTGTTGAAGTACAGTTGAGGTTAGAGGTTTACATACACTTAGGTTGGACTCATTAAAACTCGTTTTTCAACCACTCCACAAATGTCATGTTAACAAACTATAGTTTTGGCATGTCGGTTAGGACATCTACTTTGTGCATGACACAAGTAATTTTTCCAACAATTGTTTACTGACAGATTATTTCACTTATAATTCACTGTATCACAATTCCAGTGGGTCAGAAGTTTACATACACTAAGTTGACTGTGCCTTTAAACAGCTTGGAAAATTCCATAAAATTATGTCATGGCTTTCTAAAGCTTCTTATAGGCTAATTGACATAATTTGAGTCAATTGGAGGTGTACCTGTGCATGTATTTCAAGGCCTACCTTCAAACTCAGTGCCTCTTTGCTTGACATCATGGGAAAATCTAAAGAAATCAGCCAAGACCTCAGAAAGAAAATTGTAGACCTCCACAAGTCTGATTCATCATTGGAAGCAATTTCCAAATGTGTGAAGGTACCACGTTCATCTTTACAAACAATAGTACGCAAGTATAAACAGCATGGGACTACGCAGCCGTCATACCGCTCAGGAAGGAGACGCGTTCTGTCTCCTAGAGATGAACGTACTTTGGTGCGAAAAGTGCAAATCAATCCCAGAACAACAGCATAGGACCTTGTGAAGATGCTGGAGGAAACAGGTATAAAACTATCTATATCCACACTAAAACGAGTCCTATATCGACATAACCTGAAAGGCCGCGCAGCAAGGAAGAAGCCACTGCTCCAAAGCCCCCATAAAAACAGCCAGACTACGGTTTGCAACTGCACATGGAGACAAATATCGTAATTTTTGGAGAAATGTCATCTGGTCTGATGAAACAAAAATGGAACTGTTTGGCCATAATGACCATTGTTATGTTTGGAGGAAGAAGGGGGAGGCTTGCAAGCCGAAGAACACCATCCCAACCGTGAAGCACGGGGGTGGCAGCATCATGTTGTGGGGGTGCTTTGCTGTAGGAGCGACTGGTGCACTTCACAAAATCGCTGGCATCATGAGGCAGGAAAATTATGTGGATATATTGAAGCAACATCTCAAGACATCAGTCAGGAAGTTAAAGCTTGGTCGCAAATGGATCTTCCAAACGGACAATAACCCCAAGCATACTTCCAAAGTTGTGGCAAAATGGCTTAAGGACAACAAAGTCAAGGTATTGGAGTGGCCATCACAAGGCCCTGACCTCAATCCCATAGAAAATTAGTGGGCAGAACTTAAAAAGCGTGTGCGAGCAAGGAGGCCTACAATCCTGACTCAGTTACACCAGCTCTGTCAGGGGGAATGGGCAAAAATTCACCCAACTTATTGTGGGAAGCTTGTGGAAGGCTACCCGAAACGTTTGACTCGTTCTCTCTGACTCATTCTCTCTACTATTATTCTGACATTTCACATTCTTAAAATAAAGTGGTGATCCTAACTGACCTAAGACAGGTAATTTTACTAGGATTTAATGTCAGGAATTGTGAAAAACTGTGTTTAAATGTATTTGGCTAAGGTGTATGTAAACTTCCCACTTCAACTGTATATCTGGCAGTACAGCTGAACACACTTGAGGAGTTCATCATAAGAGATATTCCAACCAGAGTGGTGGGTCACCTGAACAAGTTTAGAAAAACACTTCTTCCCTCAGAGGTAAGATTGCTTTGAGAATCAAGGGAATTGATCGATCTAGCAATACAGTAAAATGCCCAGAGACACAAATATATACATTAATGTGATTAAATGAATAAAGCATGACAGTATTCCCGACTAGGCTTTTACAAGCAGTGATGTGGCGACATATTTGCCTACTCTACTGTAATGTTATTTGTCCAAACTGTCTCTGTGACGTGACAGTTGACCCGTCATAAAGATGGATCACATTTTGAAATGAAAAATGGAACTTTGCTTTAAAAAAAATGAATTAAATGACGGATCAGAGACGAGACTTGTGTTGATGCGCCATAGTGGGTCTAACAATATTATAAGAGGGGCTACATCATTAAGGAAATCACAGTTTATCGACCATTCAAATTTATCAATTCAGTTGTTAAAGGAGTATACAGAAATGGATGACTTACTGATTTCTGAAATAGTTGTCGCCACGATCCAATCCAAATAGTTTTAAAACCAATCAAATTTCCAATAAAAGCAATTTATAGGAGATCGTTCATGACTGGAGAAAACTTTTGCGTGATTGTGTTTGAGTGTTATGGTAAAGTGGTTGGTGTGGTATGGTGGTTTGGTTTTACCAACCATTATGACATAACAGTGATGTTGCCATAGAGATTCTATTAAGTATTCTAATTCCTAATTCTACGGATGCTGCCCTTCACCAAAACAAACAAACATTGTAGTCTTTGTAAACCATCTCACATATGATTTATGTCATTATGTGTTGTGATAACAACCTATAATTTAATCAGTACCATGGACAGCACCAAACAAAAGGCAGCACAACTGGCGCCATGGACAGCTACAGTACCAGAACAGATTGGCAACATCAGTGGGGAGTTTTAGTTCAGTTCAGTGTCTGTTTATTACAGCGTCTGTTTATCCCATTTTCTTAGATTTAGATTCAATAACACCCCTTCACTTTTGCATCCATATTAAATTGTTAATATTTATGATATGTCTGTATTATCTCCAGTTCTCTCACTCTCGCATACTTCTTTAGATAATTAGAAAAGCCCTCTAAAATCATTACTACTATACCCAACACAATTACAAATATTCTGTCTGATAGGCTACCCTTCCAAGTACCTCTGATTATCGAAGCCAAGATACATTTCACCTTTTGTTGTCAAATTGGCCAGAGATTGGATTTTCCTCATGATGTTGGATATTGGATTTTACTCTTCATGTGCCGCATGTTGTTTTATCCAATCTTGGAAACGATCAGACACCAGTTTTGACCGAACAGAGATCTAAGATTTACCTTCATTGTTATGGTGCAGAGCAATCTGTGTGTCAATTTGAGAAGGGTCCAGACCCAACCAGCTAATTGAGCTAATAGAGTGGGCCTAACTGATTGTGAGGAGTAAATTGGTCTTCTCTTAAAATGTTATCTGTATGCTAACGCAGAGGGCATTTCTCAAGAATATAAAATGGCAACTCGTTGAGTGAGTGGACAGGCTAATTTAGACCGGTATTTTCACTGGTTCAACCATAATTATTCAATTTTCTCATCCTCCTGCAGCCTCCCTATGATGGATAGATTTTTTTTCACATGGAAAATGGTTTGAAAAGACCTGTGTGAGGAGGAGATGGGAGGCAAGAGAAGAGAACACACAGCACTAGGGTTGCAAAGCTACTGGTCATTTCCTGGAATCTTCAGTCGTTTTTGGTAATTAACAGAAAATTATCGTAACTTTGGTAATTAATACTTGAATAACTTTAAAAATATATATTCATATATAATATTCATTTTTTTATATCTGTGTCCACATTGTCCATGAGTTTATAGTACAGTCGTGGCCAAAAGTTTTGAGAATGACACAAATATTAATTTTCACAAAGTCTGCTGCCTCAGTTTGCATGATGGCAATTTTCATATACTCCAGAATGTCATGAAGAGTGATCAGATTAATTGCAATTAATTGCAAAGTCCCTCTTTGCCATGCAAATTAACTTAATCCCCCAAAAACATTTCCACTGCATTTCAGCCCTGCCACAAAAGGACCAGCTGACATCATGTCAGTGATTCTCTCGTTAACACAGGTGTGAGTGTTGATGAGGACAAGGCTGGAGATCACTGTGTCATGCTGATTGAGTTCGAATAACAGACTGGAAGCTTCAAAAGGAGGGTGGAATCATTGTTCTTCCTCTGTCACCCATGGTTACCTTGGAATCATTGTTCTTCCTCTGTCACCCATGGTTACCTGCAAGGAAACACGTGCCGTCATCATTGCTTTGCACAAAAAGGGCTTCACAGGCAAGGATATTGCTGCCAGGAGATTGCATCTAAATCAACCATTTATCGGATCATCAAGAACTTCAAGGAGAGCGGTTCAGTTGTTGTGAAGAAGGCTTCAGGGCGCCCAAGAAAGTTCAGCAAGCGCCAGGACCGTCTCCTAAAGTTGATTAAGATGCGGGATTGGGGCACCACCAGTACAGAGCTTGCTCAGGAATGGCAGCAGGTAGGTGTGTGTATCTGCACGCACAGTGAGGCGAAGACTTTTGGAGGATGGCCTGGTGTCAAGAAGGGCAGCAAAGAAGCCCCTTGTCTCCAGGAAAAACATTAGGGACAAACTGATATTCTGCAAAAGGTACAGGGATTGGACTGCTGAGGACTGGGTTAAAGTCATTTTCTCTGATGAATCCCCTTTCCGATTGTTTGGAGCATCTGGAAAAAGGCTTGTCTGGAGAAGACAAGGTGAGCGCTACCATCAGTCCTGTGTCATGCCAACAGTAAAGCATCCTGAGACCCTTCATGTGTGGGGTTGCTTCTCAGCCAAGGCAGTGGGCTCACTCACAATTTTGCCTAGAACACAGCCATGAATAAAGAATGGTACCAACACATCCTCCGACAGCAACTTCTCCCAACCATCTAGGAACAGTTTGGTGACAAACAATGCCTTTTCCAGCATGATGGAGCATCTTGCCATAAGGCAAACGTGATAACTTAGTGGCTCGGGGAACAAAACATCGACATTTTGGGTCCATGGCCAGGAAACTCCCCAGACCATAATCCCATTGAGAACTTGTGGTCAATCCTCAAGAGGCGGGTGGACAAACAAAAACCCACAAATTCTGACAAACTCCATGCACTGATTATGCAAGAATGGGCTGCCATCAGTCAGGATGTGGCCCAGAAGTTAATTGACAGTATGCCAGGGTGGATTTCAGAGGTCTTGAAAAAGAAGGGTCAACACTGCAAATATTGACTCTTTGCATCAAATTAATGTAATTGTCAATAAAAGCCTTTGACACGTATGAAATGCTTGTAATTATACTTCAGTATTCCATAGTAACATCTGACAAACATATCTAAAGACACTGAAGCAGCACCCCAGAATCTCTACTTACACATTATCATCTGCACATCTATCACTCCAGTGTTAATGCTAAATTGTAATTATTTCGCCTCTATGGCCTATTTATTGCCTTACCTCCCTAATTTGCATTTGCACATAGATTTTTCTATTGGGTTATTGTCTGTACGTTTGTTTATGTGTAACTCTGTGTTGTTGTTTTGTCGCACTGCTTTGCTTTATCTTGGCCAGGTCGCAGTTGTAAATGAGAACTTGTTCTCAACTGGCCTAGCTGTTTAAATAAAAGGTTAAATAAAACAAATTAAAACCTGTTACGGATCCAATCCCGTGAACGGATTCGATTTTGACAAAATCCGGTGAAATGCAGAGTGCCAAATTCAAATGACAAATATACTCATTTCAAACATTCATGAAAATACAAATGCTGCACACCCTTCAAAAGCTTAGACTCTTGTTAATCCAACAGCAATGTCAGATTTCAAAAAGGCTTTACGGCGAAAGCAGAACATTTGATTGTCTGAGGACAGCGCCCCACTCAAAAACTCAATTAGGATAATAACATAACCAGCAGAGGTGTCACAAAACTCAAAAATAGCATAAAATAAATCGCTTACCTTTGATGATCTTCCTCTGATGGCATATCAAAGCGTCCAGGTTACACAATAAAAGGTCCTTTTGTTCGATAAAGTTCCTCTTTATATCCATATAGCTCCGTTTGGTTGGCGCGTTTTGTTCAGTAATCCACCTGCCCAAAGGCTTTCATCCATGCAGACAAACGATATCCCAAAAGTACCCGTAACGTTCGTCGAAAAAAGTCAAACAGCATTTGTAATCAATACTCAGATACCCTAAAATGAATATACACTATAATATTTCATACGGAATATAACCTGCTGAATAGAAGAGAAAAAGAACTGAGCGCGCATTCCCTGTTACACGCAAAATCCAAAACAGTACACTTGACATGAACTCAAGAACAAGTGGTCTTACTCCCTTGATTTTCATGATTGAACGTTCCAACCTTTTTCTAAAGACTGTTGACATCTAGTGGAAGCCATAGGAACTGCAATCTGGGAGCTAAAATACCCTGATTTGAATAGCATGCCAATTGAAAACAGTGTGACATGACTGATTCAGACATCCCGGATGGATTTTGCTCGGGCTTTTGCGTGCCATATCAGTTCTGTTATACCCAAAGACACTATTTTAATAGTTTTAGAAACTTCCAGGTGTTTTCTATCCAAAGCTACTAATTATATGCATATCCTAGCTTCTGGGCCTGCGTAACAGGCAGTTTACTTTGGGCACGTTTTTCATCCGAACTTCAAAATACTGCCCCCTAGCCCTAAGATGTTAATAAAAATAAAAACCCTGAGCCCGCCATACCACTCTGCCTGCCCCTGACCCTGAGCCTGCCTACCGTCCTGTACCTTTGCCCCTGTTGCTGTTGCTGTAATAAACATTGTTACTTCGTCTGCATCTGGGTCTTACCTTTATTTTGATAGTATGAACTGACCATCACTGACCCAGCAGACCTGGGCCATCTGCGTGATGTCATCTCCCAAGGAGCCACCATCGTGAGGTACTGGGAACTGCTTCGTGGCCTCATGGAGGGGGTCCAAACGTTGGCTGAACGCCATGACCGGGCATTGGACAGTTTGCTGGAGCAATTCCACGGGTTGTCTGGGAGGCAGCCTACCACGGTGGTAACCCCACAGCCCCTCAGTAACCCAGCTGCTAACAATGCCGTCTCATCGGGCACTCCACCTTCTCGGGAGCCCTGTTTACCCCTTCAATGGAGAGTTGAGCACCTGTCGGGTGTTTCTAGCTCAGTGTGCCCTCATTTTCGAGCTTCAGCCCTCTTCCTTCCCCTCAGATCTCATCTCATCACGCTGATGTCCGGGAGGGCTCTCACCTGGGTTACTGCTGTATGGGAACAGTTGCTGGCCATATGCGTTAGTTCGTGGGAGAGGGGAAGAAGGTTTTTTACGCCTCATTCTCCGGGAGAGAAGCTACCCAGAAGCTAATCCAGCTTCGGCAGGACTCCTCCAGTGTGGCCGACTATGCAATGGATTTCCACACATTGGCAGCGGAGAGTGCTTGGAACCAGGAAGCACTGTTCGATATGCTCCTGCACGGCGTCTCGGAGTAGGTCAAGGACGAGCTTGCTGTTCGGGAGTTACCCACGGATCTTGATTCCCTCATCGCTTTACCCATCCGAATCGATAGGGGAGAGGAAATTTGAATTCGCTCGCACGTCCAGGGATTCCACCTTTCCTCCGAGTCATCCCGGAAGTCCCCGACGATCCTGTTGCCAAGAGAACCCGAGGCTTCCTGACCTTCCCCGAGAGTCACCGAAGACAGCTGAGTCAACGCTTCCCGAGCCTATGCAACTAGGTAGAGCTGGGCTATCGCCAGCGGAACGGCAATGCAGGATCAACACGAAGAGTTGTCTGTATTGTGGGACTCTTGGTGATTTTGTGGCCTCTTGTCCTTTAAAGAAATCAGGCTCACTGGTAGGAGCAAGTACTCTGGTGGGCCATATGGAGAACTTTCCTACTTCCCTTGCTCACATCCCTGTTCATGCCATTCTGCTGTCCGGAAACCAGACTAAATCTCTACGGGTCCTCATTGACTCTGGGGCCGATGAGATTTTTTGGGACGCTCCCTTGGCTTCCGAGCTTAACATCCCCACTCAGTCTCTCTTTACTCCAATGGATGTTAGAGCACTGGACGGGCACTCTATTGGCTGGGTCACTCATATTACCACTACTATCAACCTATGGGTGTCAGAGAATCGGCAAGACTATTCAATTCCTGCTCATCAAGTCTCCTCAGATTCCCGTGGTATTGGGATTCTCCTGGCTCCAGTGTCACAATCCCCTCATCAACTGGTCTACTGGTGCCATGCCCAGTGTCTGAAGTCACCGCAACCTGCCCTGGGACGTCTTTGTGGGGAAGAAGGACAAGACCCTGCGCACGTGCTTCGACTACAGTGACATAACGGTGAAGAACCGCTACCACTCATCTCCTTGGCCTTTGAGCCGCTCCAGGGGGCCACCGTTTTCCAAGCTGGATCTACGGAACGCCTACCACCTGGTGCAGATTCGGGAGGGGGATGAGTGGAAGACCGCCTTCAACACGGCCAGCGGCCACTACGAGGATTTAGTCATGCCAGTTGGCCTCCCCAACACCCCTGCTATGTTCCAGGCTCTGGTAAATGATGTTCTCCGCGACATGTTGAACTGGTTCGTCTTCGTCTACATTGATGACATCCTCGTCTTTGAATTTTTTTACATTTTATTTCACCTTTATTTAATCAGGTAGGCTAGTTGAGAACAAGTTCTCATTTACAACTGCGATCAGGCCAAGATAAAGCAAAGCAGTGTGACACAAACAACAACACAGAGTTACACATGGAATAAACAAACAGTTAATTATTATTTTTTGTTTACCTTTATTTTACTAGGCAAGTCAGTTAAGAACACATTATTATTTTCAATGATGGCCTAGGAACAGTGGGTTAACTGCCTGTTCAGGGGCAAAACGACAGATTTGTACCTTGTCAGCTCAGGGAATTGAACTTGTGACCTTCCGGTTACTAGTCCAATGCTCTAACCACTAGGCTACCCTGCCGCCCCAAACATACAGTCAATAATACAATATAAAAGTGTGTGCAAATGAGGTAAGATAAGGGAGGTAAAGGCAATAAATAGGCCATAGTGGCGAAGTAATTACAATATAGCAATTAAACACTGGAGTGATAGATGTGCAGAAGATGAATGTGCAAGTAGAGATACTAGGGTGCAAAGGAGCAAAATAAATAAATAAATAACAGTATGGGGATGAGGTAGTTGGATGGGCTATGTACGGGTGCAGTGATCTGTGAGCTGCTCTGACAGCTGGTGCTTAAAGTTAGTGAGGGAGATATGAGTCTCCAGCTTCAGTGAGTTTTGCAGTTCGTTCCAGTCATTGGCAGCAGAGAACTGGAATGAAAGGCGGCCAAAGGAGGAATTGGCTTTGGGGGTGACCAGTGAATATACCTGCTGGAGCGTGTGCTACGGGTGGGTGCAACTATGGTGACCAGTGAGCTGAGATAATGACCTGGAGCCAGTGGGTTTGGCGACGAGTATGAAGCGAGGGCCAGCCAACGAGAGTGTACAGGTCGCAGTGGTGGGTAGTATATGGGGCTTTGGTGACAAAACGGATGGTACTGTGATAGACTGCATCCAATTTGTTGAGTAGAGTGTTGGAGGCTATTTTATAAATTACATCGCCGAAGCCAAGGATCGGTAGGACAATCAGTTTTACGAGGGTATGTTTGGCAGCATGAGTGAAGGATGCTTTGTAGCGAATAGGAAGCCAATTCTAGATTTTGGATTGGAGATGCTTAATATGAGTCTGGAAGGAGAGTTTACAGTCTAGCCAGACACCTAGGTATTTGTAGTTGTCCACATATTCTAAGTCAGAACCGTCCAGAGTAGTGATGCTGGACGGGCAGGCAGGTGCGGGAAGCGATCGGTTGAAGAATATGCATTTAGTTTTACTTGCATTTAAGAGCAGTTGGAGGCCACGGAAGGAGAGTTATGGCATTGAAGCTCGTCTGGATGTTAGTTAACACAGTGTCCAAAGAAGGGCCAGATGTATACAGAATGGTGTCGTCTGCGTAGAGGTGGATCAGAGAATCACCAGCAGCAAGAGCGACATCATTGATGTATACAGAGTCATTGGCAGCAGAGAAAAGAGTTGGCCCAAGAATTGAACCCTGTGGCACCCCCATAGAGACTGCCAGAGGTCCGGCCAACAGGCCTTCCGATTTGACACACTGAACTCTATCTGAGAAGTAGTTGGTGAACCAGGCGAGGCAGTCATTTGAGGAACCAAGGCTGTTGAGTCTGCCGATAAGAATGTGGTGATTGACAGAGGCGAAAGCCTTGGCCAGGTCGATGAATACAGCTGCACAGTATTGTCTCTTATCGATGGAGGTTATGATATCGTTTAGGACTTTGAGTGTGGCTGAGGTGCACCCATGACCAGCTCGGAAATTGCATAGCGGAGAAGGTACGGTGGGATTAGAAATGGTCGGTGATCTGTTTGTTAACTTGTCTTTCGAATACCTTAGAAAGGCAGGGTAGGATAGATATTGGTCTGTAACAGTTTGGGTCTAGAAAGTCTCCCCTTTGAAGAGGGGGATGACCACGGCAGCTTTCCAATCTTTGGGGATCTCAGACGATACGAAAGAGAGGTTGAACAGGCTAGTAATAAGGGTTGCAACAATTTCGGCAGATCATTTTTGAAAGAGAGTGTCCAGATTGTCTAGCCCAGCTGATTTGTAGGGGTCCAGATTTGGCAGCTCTTTCAGAACATCAGCTATCTGGATTTGGGTGAAGGAGAAATGGGGGAGGCTTGTTCGAGTTGCTGTGGGGGGTGCAGGGCTCTTGGCCGGGGTAGGGGTAGCCAGGTGGAAAGCATGACCAGCCGTAGAAAAATGCTTATTGAAATTCTCAATTATCTTGTCTTTATGGTGGTGACAGTGTTTCCTAGCCTCAGTGCAGTGGGCAGCTGGGAGGAGGTGCTTTTATTCTCCATGGACTTTACAGTGTCCCAGAACTTTTTTGAGTTTGTGCTACAGGATGCAAATTTCTGTTTGAAAAAGCTAGCCTTTGCTTTCCTAACTGCCTGTGTATATAGGTTCCCAACTTTCCTGAAAAGTTGCATATCACGGGGGCTATTCAATGCTAATGCAGTACGCCACAGGATGCTGTTGTGCTGGTCAAGGGCAGTCAGGTCTGGAGTGAACCAAGGGCTATATCTGTTCCTGGATAGCTGGCTAGCTTTTGTTGGGGGTTCCGGTTCTAAAGTAAAGAAAAATAGCAGATCCATACCACATTGGGTGAGGCAGGTTGCAGGAGAGTATTTTGAAGTTATGGTTAAGAAAAATATAAAAAAATATATGCGAAGAAAAAATATATTAACAAACTATATACACGGGACACGACAACACGAAGAGAAAGACATCTGACTGCTACGCCATCTTGGAGAAACTTGAGGTCGGTCTTCTCCCGCTCCACCCAAGAACATGTGCTCACACGTCCGACAAGTTCTTCAACGCCTCCTGGAGAACCAGCTGTTTGTTAAGGCAGAGAAGTGCAAGTTCCATCGCTACACCTTCCCCTTTCTTGGGTACATCATCTCCGCTGGGAGTGTCCAGATGGATCCCGGGACAGTGAGAGCGGTGGTGGAATGGCCCCAGCCTTCACCCAGGGTGCAGCTGCAATGTTTCCTGGGGTTCGCCAACTTCTATCACTGCTTCATCCGGGGTTACAGCACCCTGGCTTCCCCCCTGTCAGCACTCACCTCTCCCAAGGTTCCATTCACGTGATCCCTTGCTGGGGACCGGGCATTCCAGGATCTCAAACACCATTGCTCCCATCCTGGTTCATCCTGACCCTTCCCGTCAGTTCGTGGTGGAGCCCGATGCGTCAGAGTGGGAGCGGTCTTGTCCCAGCATTCTGGCCTGGACCTGAAGCTACATCCCTGTGACTTCTTCTCCCATCGCCTCAACGCCATGGAGAGAAACTACGATGTGGGAAATCGTGCGCTTCTCGCAGTGAAGATGACTTTGGAGGAATGGAGGCACTGGCTGGAAGGGGCGGAACACCTGTTCATCGTATGGACCGACCACACAAATCTGGAGTATCTCCGCACCGCCAAACGCCTCATCTCCAGGCAAGCTAGATGGGCCTTGCTGGTCACACGGTTCAACTTCTCCCTCTCATATCAGCCGGGATCCAAGAATATCAATCCGGATGCATGGTCTCACCGTTATAGCCCCACGGCTATTACCCCGGAGCCTGAGACCATCCTTCCCACCTCGTGCCTGGCAACGGCACTCAGCTGGCGGGGGGGGGGGCCCACTCCTCTAGTTTGGCCTGCAACCCGGGCTCCCGCTGGACACTGGCTTTTGTGCGACAACGCTTTTGGTGGCCCACCATGGTCCCTGATGTCTCCACATTCGTCACCGCTTGCACAGTGTGTGCACAGAACAAGACTCCTCGACAAGCTCTGGCTGGTCTCCTCCAACCTCTGCCTGTCCCGCACCGTCCCTGGACCCACATCTCCCTGGACTTTGTCATGGTTCTTCTCCCATCTGATGAAAAACACTGCCATCCTGACTGTGGTGGATCGGTTTTCCAAGGCAGCCCAGGAGATGGCCCTACTCAAGATCCATGGATTGCCGGTCGACATGGTCTCTGACCGGGGCCCTCAGTTCCGTCTCGGTTCTGGAAGGCGTTCTGCACCCTCATTGGGTCGTCGGCCAGCCTGTCCTCCTGATTCCACCCCCAGTCCTACGGCCAGCCTAAGCGAGCCAACCAGGGTCTCTCACCCCTCGAGTGTTCCCTGAGATATCAGCCTCCACTCTTAGAGGAGGAAGTCAGCAACCCCTCTACCCAGATGTTCATCCTCCGCTGTCACCGTACCTGGAAGAGAGCCCGGGCCGCTCTGTTGAAGACCACATCCAGGTATAGGCGACAACCGGACCCCTGCTCCACGCTATTGGCTCAGGCAGAGTGTATGGCTCTCCACCCGGGACCTGCCCCTCCGGGTGGAGTCCCGTAAACTTTTCCCCTGTTTCATTGGCCCATTCCCCATCTCTAGAGTCATTAGCCCCACTGCTGTTCGTCTTCTGTTACCCCATACCCTCCGTATTCACCCGACTTTCCATGTGTCTAGGATTAAGCCTGTGTCTCACAGCGCTTTTATCTTCTGTTTCCAGGACCAACCCTCCTCCTCGTGTCATCGATGGCCATCCGGCGTACACAGTGAGTCACCTCCTGAGTGTTCGACCACGGGGCAGGGGTTTCCAGTACCTGTTTGACTGTCCCGGAGGAGAGGTGCTGGGTACCCGCTAAAGACATTCTGGTCCGGCCCTCATTGCCGACCTTCACCGCCGGCACCCAGGTCAACCAGATATGCGCCCAGGTAGGATGCCCCGCCTCTGGGGTGGGGTGTACTGTCACGCCATGATCTGTTTCACCTGTACTTGTGATTGTCTCCACCCCCCCAGGTGTTGCCCATCTTCCCCATTATCCCCTGTGTATTTATGCCTGTGTTCTCTGTTTGTCTGTTGCCAGTTAGTCTTGTTTGTCAAGTCAACCAGAGTTTTTTGTATCAGCTCCTGCTTTTCCCCAGTCTCTCTTTACTCGTCCTCCTGGTTTTGACCCTTGTCTGTCTTGACCCTGAGCCCGCTCGACGACTCTACCTGCCCCTGACCCTGAGCCTGCCTGCCGTCCTGTACCTTTGCCCAACTTCTGGATTACCAACCTCTGCCTGACCTGAGCCTGCCTGCTGTCCTGTACCTTTGCCCCTGTTGCTGTAATAAACATTGTTACTTCGACACGGTCTGCATCTGGGTCTTACATTATCCTGATACATAACATCCTTGAAAGATACCAAAATGCTGTTAGTTTACTGGTAAACTTTGAAAGTTTCCAGTAATATACCGTCCCTTTGCAACCCTACACAGGATATATGGGGGGAAGGAGGTGAGGGAAGAAGAGGTAATAAGTCCAGAGGAGTGGAGAGAGAGAGAAGGTTATACAATTTGAACGAAATGCAGAGGTTAGAGGAGAGGTGTTAAGGCCTTATTATGCCCACAGGAACAGAAGCAGATTTCCAATTAACCATTTTCTTTTCCAAGGCTTATGAATGATTTGATTTGTAACCAGAAAATGATCCTCACGTAATAAAATTACAATAATGATAGCACATTCACACCTCTCTGGTGTACTGTAAAGCACCCTCAATTCAATGGTTTAAAAACCATGTTATCATGGTAACAGCAAAGTAATCGACAAACACTTTTGACGCGACCACAATACACTTAGGTCAATTTAGTGTGGACCCTAGATGAGCCACGCTAAAAAGAATATAGATAAATATACACACACATTTTCACAGTTTCGCTCTAATGAGTCTCCCCATGGAAAGATCGAAAAAGGTTCTTGCATGCGGACCAGCGGACGGTAATGACAATTAAAAAGCATTGTGCTCGTTTGTCAGAGTCAGAGATAAAGATGCATGAGGCCTCTGCTGAGGCCTCTCTTGTCATGATTTTCTTTCCAGTGCCGCCAAGATACACAATTTAATCAATATTTTTTTCTGATCCAGAGAAATGGAAAAAAGGCAATTACTGTGGAAGAAAATATGATAAGGAGAAAGAATTGAACCTGGCTGTCAGAAGAAGATGGATTAGTTTTGGTGGATTAGGTAAACCAGACAGTCAGACTTTATTTTTCATTAGGTTTCAGAAAGAAAAAACCCTCAGTTACCCAAAGGTTTTTTATCAACTGATTGTTTGCCCTACATGCATATATATAGGAGGAAAACAGAGCGATGCATGTTATATGGAAGAAATCACTATAGAGGGTGAGTCAAGAGGAAAGAGTGAGACATTCTAAAGCTCTGCAGTTGGCCAATACTATCCACTCTTTTTGTCTTCCATTGTCTCTCAGAGCATAATATCTTGTTGGATCAAGACAAAATAGTCCCCCGTTCTAAGATAAAAACAAATCCCCTGAGAAGATCCATCACATTGATATTCTGTTGCAGTATGTTCACTCCCACACACCCTTTCTACTTGGCTTCCTATAGATCAGAGCGATTGGAAAAATTTTCAGTGCTTAAAAGTCTCTGTGCTTTGTATGGCAAGACATTTTCCTTCATCGTGTGAATATTTTTCATAAAGATCACAGTTGATTAAGTTCTCTTTCCCAGTGTGATTTCCCATTGTCCAACTGCAGACAGACACATCTATTAAATCACCATGTCTCCTTGGGTTATTCAATGATGATAAGTAGCAATGCAACCCCAGGAGACCGTCCAGCTTCAATACACTTTATATACAATACACTCTTAGAAAAAAGGGTTCCAAAAGGGTTCTTTGACTGTCCCCATAGATAACAGAACCCCTTGTGGTTCCAGGTAGAACATTTTAGGGTTCCATGTAGGGTCCTCTGTGGACAGGGTTCTACCTGTAACCAAAAAGGGTTCTTTAAAGAGTTGTCCTATGAGGACAGCCGAAGAACCCTTTTAGGTTCTAGATAGCAGCTTTTTTACAAGTGTACTTGCCATCATGAAACGTATAGCCCCTGGATAACATTATTCCCAGCTCATCTCTTTAGTTTGCACCTCCATTGTGCTGTAATTCCCTTCTCAAGTGTAGCAACGCGCAGCAGAGCCAATTTACTTTGCCTGATATATGCTATTGAAATGCTGTCAGCTTGTCCTCTTAAGAAAGAGCAAGTTTGCCTGAGCTTTGCAAGTTGATGATCCACAGACAATTCAATTGAACTGCTCAGGAATAAGACAGATTCAGGCCTTTAAATCTTTAAAAGGCAACCTACTACTATATTGTTTTTCTTTGCACACTAAAGCCTTGAAATTAGTTATATAACATCTGAGGTTGGGGGCACCTTAATTAGGGAGGACAGGCACGTGCCATTATTATGAGCCGTCCTCCCCTCAGCAGCCTCCACTGATCTGAATACACACAGTCCTGAGGTATTGCATTTCAGGCCCCACACAAAGTTTATGAATATACTGTACTGTAGAATACAAACTAGAACCCTTATCATTCAGCCCTCAGAAAGCTGTAACCTACATTATGTCCAAGCCAAGCCAAGGAGCATCTGAAGAAACCATTTACAATAACAATATTATCAGTTAACCAACGGGTGATCCTTATCATCAACCACATTTAGAATGAAAATAAAGAATCCAGGAAGCCAAGGGAAAGTTTAGTCCTGAAAACACTTCTCCCATGCGAGGAGGATGAGCTAATCATCAGAAATCTATTACATCATGCCACTAGCACAGTCAGCTCAGCTATCCCCATTGAGACTGTGTCTGTGCCTCGACCTAGGTTGGGCAAAACTAAACATGGCGGTGTTCGCCTTAGCAATCTCACTAGAATAAAGACCTCATCCCTTCCTGCCATTATTGAAAGAGATTGTGATACCTCACATCTCAAAATAGGGCTACTTAATGTTAGATCCCTCACTTCCAAGGCAGTTATAGTCAATGAACTAATCACTGATCATAATCTTGATGTGATTGGCCTGACTGAAACATGGCTTAAGCCTGATGAGTTTACTGTGTTAAATGAGGCCTCACCTCCTGGTTACACAAGTGACCATATCCCCTGCGCATCCCGCAAAGGCGGAGGTGTTGCTAACCTTTACAATAGCAAATTTCAATTTACAAAAAAAAAGACTACGTTTTCGTCTTTTGAGCTTCTAGTCATGAAATCTATGCAGCCTACTCAATCACTTTTTATAGCTACTGTTTACAGGCCTCCTGGGCCATATACAGCGTTCCTCACTGAGTTCCCTGAATTCCTATGGGACCTTGTAGTCATGGCAGATAATATTCACATTTTTGGTGACTTTAATATTCACATGGAAAAGTTCACAGACCCACTCCAAAAGGCTTTCAGAGCCATCATCGACGGGGTTTTGTCAGTAGGTTTTGTCCAACATGTCTCCGGACCTACTCACTGCCACAGTCATACTCTGGACCAAGTTTTGTCCCGTGGAATAAATGTTGTGGATCTTAATGTTTTTCCTCATAATCCTGGACTATCGGACCACCATTTTATTACGTTTGCAATCGCAACAAATAATCTGCTCAGACCCCAACCAAGGATCATCAAAAGTCGTGCTATAAATTCTCGGACAACCCAAAGATTCCTAGATGCCCCTCCAGACTCCCTCTGCCTATCCAAGGACGTCAGAGTACAAAAATCAGTTAACCACCTAATTGAGGAACTCAATTTAACCCTGCGCAATACCCTAGATGCAGTCGCACCCCTAAAAACAAAAACATTTGCCAAAAGAAACTAGCTCCCTGGTATACAGAAAATACCCGAGCTCTGAAGCAAGCTTCCAGAAAATTGGAACAAAAAAAATGGCGTTACACCAAACTGGAAGTCTTCCGACTAGCTTGGAAAGACAGTACCATGTAGTATCGAAGAGCCCTCACTGCTGCTCGATTATCCTATTTTTCAAACTTAATTGAGGAAAATAAGAACAATCCAAAATGTATTTTTGATACTGTCGCAAAGCTAACTAAAAAGCAGCATTCCCCAAGAGAGGATGGCTTTCACTTCAGCTGTGATAAATTCATGAACTTCTTTGAGGAAAAGATCATGATCATTAGAAAGCAAATTACGGACTCTTCTTTAAATCTGCGTATTTCAGTTGTCCTGAGTTGTCCTGAGTCTGCACAACTTTGCCAGGACCTAGGATCAAGGGAGACACTCAAGTTAGTTAGTACTATATCTCTTGACACATTGAGGAAAATAATCATGGCCTCTATACTTCCAAGCTGCATACTTTGACCCTATTCCAACTAAACTACTGAAAGAGCTTCTTCCTGTGCTTGGCCCTCCTATGTTGAACATAATACACAGCTCTCTATCCACCGGATGTGTACCAAACTCACTAAAAGTGGCAGTAATAAAGCCTCTCTTGAAAAAGCCAAACCTTGACCCAGAAAATATCAAAAACTATCGGCCTATATCGATTCTTCTATTCCTCTCGAAAAAAAATGAAAAAGCTGTTGCGCAGCAACTCACTGTAAATTAATGTATACGAAACGCTTCAGTCTGGTTTTAGACCCCATCATAGCACAGAGACTGCACTTTGTGAAGGTGGTAAATTACCTTTTAATGGCGTCAGATCGAGGCTCTGTATCTGTCCTTGTACTCCTAGACCTTAGTGCTGCTTTTGATACCATCGATCACCACATTCTTTTGGAGAGATTGGAAACACAAATTGGTCGACACGGACAAGTTCTGGCCTGGTTTAGATCTTATCTGTCGGAAAGATATCAGTTTGTCTCTGTGGATGGCTTGTCCTCTGACAAATCAACTGTAAATTTCGGTGTTCCTCAATGCTCTACTTTCCGGCTACCCGGATAAAGCACTAAATAAACTTCAGTTCGTGCTAAACACGGCTGCTAGAATCTTGACTAGAACCAAAAAAATGTATCATATTACTCCAGTGCCAGGCTCTCTACACTGGATTCCTGTTAAGGCAAGGGCTGTGTTCAAGGTTTTACTGCTAACCTACAAAACATTACATGGGCTTGCTCCTACCTACATTTCCAATTTGGTCCTGCCGTACATACCTACACGTACGTTACGGTCACAAGACGCAGGCCTCCTTACTGTCCCTAGAATTTCTAAGCAAATAGCTGGAGGCAGGGCTTTCTCCTATAGAGCTCCATTTTTATAGAATGGTCTGTCTCTCCATGTGAGAGACGCAGACTCTGTCTCAACCTTTAAGTCTTTATTGAAGACTCATCTCTTCAGTAGGTCCTATGATTGAGTGTAATCTGGCCCAGGAGTGTGAAGGTGAACAGAAAGGCCCTGGAGCAACGAACTGTCCTTGCTGTCTCTGCCTGGCCGGTTCCCCTCACCACTGGGATTCTCTGCCTCTAACCCTATTACAGGGGCTGAGTCACTGGCCTACTGGTGCTCTTCCATGCTGTCCCTGGGGGGTGCGTCGCTTGAGTGGGTTGAGTCACTGTCGTGATCTTCCTGTCCGGGTTGGCGACCCCCCTTGGGTTGTGCCGTGGCGGAGATCTTTGTGGGCTATACTCGGCCTTGTCTCAGGATGGTAAGTTGGTGGTTGGAGATAACCCTCTAGTGGTGTGGGGGCTGTGCTTCGGCAGAGTGGGTGGGGTTATATCCTGCCTGTTTGGCCCTGTCCGGGGGTAGCGTCGGACGGGGCCACAGTGTCTCCCAACCCCTCCCGTCTCAGCCTCCAGTATTTATGCTGCAGTAGTTTATGTGTCGTGGGGCTAGGGTCCGTCTGTTATATCTGGAGTATTTCTCCTCTCTTATCCGGTGTCCTGTGTGAATTTAAGCTTGCTCTTTCTAATTTTCTCTTTTTCTTTCTCTCTCTCGGAGAACCTGAGCCTTAGGACCGTTCCTCAGGACTACCTGGCCGTGCTGCTGCTCCAGTTTCAACTGTTCTGCCTGCGGCTATGGAACACTGACCTGTTCACCAGACATGGTACCTGTCCTAGACCTGCTGTTTTCAACTCTCTAGAGACAGCTGGAGCGGTAGAGATACTCTGAATGATCGGCTATGAAAAGCCAACTGACATTTACTCCTGAGGTGCTGACCTGTTGCACCCTCAACAACCACTGTGATTATTATTATTTGACCCTGCTGGTCATCTATGAACGTGTTAAAATCTTGGCCATGTTCTGTTATAATCTGTACCCGGCACAGCCAGAAGAGGACTGGCCACCCCTCACAGCCTGGTTCCTCTCTAGGTTTCTTCCTTGGTTCTGGCCTTTCTAGGGAGTTTTTCCTAACCACTGTGCTTTTACACCTGCATTGCTTGCTGTTTGGGGTTTTAGGCTGGGTTTCTGTACAGCACAATGTGACATCAGCTGATGTAAGAAGGGCTTTATAAATAAATTTGATTGATGATTGATCATCATCGTGAGGCCTTCGCTTGGTTGATTTAAGCTAGGTTGGTGGATAGGAGAGGTCATTAGAATAGATTGATAAGGTGAAAGCATAGATAGTGTACTGCATACACATGCATAATTGTGTTCTTTTAATTGGGTGAGAGCCTCCTACAGTGCAGTAGGATGATTATCCTCACCTAGCTGTTGCTATGGTCTGGGAACAAAATGACACCAATTAGTCAAGGAAATGTCAGAGGTCAGGGTTGATACTCTAACAATGTTTAATTGCTTATTTAAAGCCATGAAGTTCATAGAGGTTTCTGCAGTCTGTTTTAAGCAAGCTCCAATTACAGCATGCTGTCTAAACTTACCTACTGGGCACAGACGTCAGTTCAACATCTAGTTTTGAGTTGTCAATTAATGTGAATACAACATGAAATCAACAAAACATTTCACCATGTGATTGGATTTAGGTTAAAGATTGCTCCGCCATTTCCTGGTTGCACAAATTTGAATAGTTTATGTGACAAAACAAGCAAGTATAGTGTAGAGAATCATTGTACCATCTAAACCGCCATGAAAGTGTATTTTTAACTGTACAAAACGCAAAAAACTAAACTTAAGAATGGGAAGCATAGAAATAGCGCACACAGAACAGATCTGATGCTTCAGTGACAGATCTATAACTCACATTTATATGTGAATTTGGTCAGGTAGCCCAAAAAGTTACATATTGCAGCTTTAAAAGTTTTTGGGAAAAAATACAAAATCCCTAACATTGATTACTTTTTTCAAATCCAATAATTTTTCCATGTGTATTCAACGTCATCACAAATGATTTTTTGGTTGAACTAATCTGGAAACAACATTGGTTCAATCAGTTTTTTCCCAGTGAGTTCTATCAGTTGTATTGTTACAAACTTACAGCTTGCTCTGTTGCAATTATATTGATTCAACGGTATACAATGTGTTCTTCAGTTTCATTTCGTTTGTAATCCTACATTCACTACAATTTTTTCTCCAAAAAATGTAACATAGACTTCCGTCACCTGTTCAGTTTAAAATCCATTGTGACAGTCACAAGATAACTGTGGGGCCTAGGTCTCAACGTAGTTTACACTCTGAATATACAGTACCAGTCAAAAGTCTGGACACACCTACTCATTCAAGGTTTTTTCTATATTTTTTACTATTTTCTACATTGTAGAATAATAGTGAAGATATCAAAACTATTAAATAACACATATGGAATCATGCAGTAACCAGAAAAGTGTTAAACAAAGCTAAATATATTTTATATTTGAGATTCTTCAAAGTAGCCACCCTTTGCCTTGATAACAGCTTTGTATACTCTTGGCATTCTCTCAACCAGCTTCACCTGGAATGCTTTCCCAACAGTCTTGAAGGAGTTCCCACATATGCTGAGCAATTGTTGGCTGCTTTTCCTTCACTCTGCGGTCCAACTCATCCCAAACCATCTCAATTGGGTTGAGGTCGGGTGATTGTGGAGGCCAGGTCATCTGATGCAGCACTCCATCACTCTCCTTCTTGATCAAATAGCTCTTATACAGCCTGGAGGTGTGTGTTGGGTCATTGTCTTGTTGAAAAACAACTGATATTCCCACTAAGCGCAAACCAGATGGGATGGCATATCGCTGCAGAATCCTGTGGTAGCCATGCTGGTTAAGTGTGCCTTGAATTCTAAATAAATCACTGACAGTGTCACCAGCAAAGCACCCCCACACCATCACACTTCCTCCTCCATGCTTCACGGTGGGAACCACACATGCGGAGATCATCCGTTCACCTACTCTGCATCTCACAGACACAGCGGTTGGAACCAGAAATCTCAAATTTGGACTCATCAGACCAAATGACAGATTTCCACTGGTCTAGTGTCCTCCTGTTTCTTGGCCCAAGCAAGTATCTTCTTCCAATTGGTGTCCTTTAGTAGTGGTTTCTTTGCAGCAATTTGACCATGAAGGCCTGATTCACGCAGTCTCCTCTGAACATTTGATGTTGAGATGTGTCTGTTTCTTGAACTCTGTGAAGCATTTATTTGGGATGCAATTTCTGATGCTGGTAACTCTAATGAACTTGTCCTCTGCAGCAGAGGTAACTCTGGGTCTTCCTTTCCATGGCGGTCCTTATTAGAGCCAGTTTCATTATAGCGCTTGATGGTTTTTTGCGACTGCACTTGAAGAAATTTCAAGTTCTTGAAATTTTCCGCATTGACTGACCTTCATATCTTAAAGTAATGATGGACTGTCGTTTCTCTTTGCTTTTTTGAGCTGTTCTTGCCATAATATAGACTTGGTATTTTACCAAATAGGGCTATCTTCTGTATACCAACCCTACCTTGTTACAACACAACTGATTGGATCAAACGCATTAAGAAGGATTTTTTTTTACAAATTAACTTTTAACAAGGTTAATTGAAATGCATTCCAGGTGACTACCTCGTGAAGCTGGTTGAGAGAATGCCAAGAGTGTGCAAAGCTGTCATCAAGGCAAAGGGTGGCTACTTGGACTGGTACTGTATATACATTACCGTTTAAAAAAAGTTTGGGGTCACTTAGAAATGTCCTTGTTTTTGAAAGAAAAGCACATTTTTTGTCCATTAAAATAACATCAAATTTATCAAAAATACAGTGTTGTCGTGTCTTTGGCATCATTAAAGGTGAAGACTGTTATTTTATCAAATCAATTCTCTGTAATTATTATTACGTGATTAAACTAATCATGTACATTTAATTAACTAGGAAGTTGGGGCACCACGGAAATCTTCAGATTACAAAGTTATACTTTTCCCGAATATGACTCTTCCGATATTTTATCTGATCAATTAGTCTTCTATTAATGAATTATTCTTTACCTCACGTCAGTCTCATCTGAACGTCGTAAATTGTTGGTTATCTGCACGAACCCAGCCTTTACTACAAATCATCCATACACCAATTGGCTTAATAATGTATTTACTAACTAACTAAATAATCACAGAAATGCATAACAAACAAACAGTAGATATTGATTACTAACAATGATCCCTTATATGACGGCTTGGTGGACAAAGAGAAGGGGGTGTGGACTGCCAAAGAGCGGGAAAGACAAAATGGATCGCTACACACAGTGGATAATTATATTAATTGAAATACTGATCCTTCGCACATGAACGCTCGCTCATTCGGGAATAATTGCAATCAATATATTTACGCTATTATGTAATTGTTGTCTTCTCTGTTGGAATCGTCGGTCAGTTCATCAGAGAGTCTCTGGCTACTCATGGTGGCGGTTCCTGATAGTGTCTGTTGTAATGGATATGTCAGGCGCCATTGTTTTTAAAATAGATGTTTCAGCGGTTGTCGGTATTCGCATCCCAGGTTTACATAATTTCTATCTGCAGACTAGTAATTAGTATCTAAGATTTGCTCTTATTCTGTAGAGATCGATAGTCTCAGAATTTAACTATTTCCAGCCGTGTGTCACGGATCCCTCCGGGAACTGTCATTGCGCACACCTGGCCACAATTGGCAATCATTAGTGTTTGTATATATGTGCCCTTTGGTTCTCCATTGGGCTGTCAATTATTGTTTCTATGTCCGTTGGTGCATGTGAGTACCTGTGCTGTGTGTTTTGGCTTTCGTGCCATGTTGGATTGCGTACATGATTCCAGGCCTCGTCCTGTGTTTTGATCATTGTACGCGTCTGTATTTATTTCAGGTACTCCTTTTCTTTTCTTTTGGGTTTCAACCCTGTGTTTGTGTATACGTGTTTGTTTCATTTTCGTCCCCCGTGCTTTTCCACGGCATGCTGTAATGTGGGCAAATAAAAACCAATATTACGCATTCCTGCGCTTGTTTCCCAATCCCTTCATACCAACGTGACACCGTGTAGCCAGTGCTCCACGTGGTATGGTTAGAAATTCAACAACCATTGCAACCTTAGCTTACACTGAGGTTTTTGTAGATTGCATGATGTGGACCAGGTGTGCTTGATAGACGTGATGGCCCACAGGTGAGTAGACCGGAGCACTGGAGACCACGCCCCCCCAGCGAGCTCAGAACAGCAAGAAAGAAGAATCATGACCGGGGGTTCGTGACAGTACCCCCCCCCCCCCTTACGAGCGCCTCCAGGCGGTCCTCCAGGCTTCTCAGGGTGAGAGCGATGGAACGCCCGTATGAGGGCGGCATCCAGAACCCGCTGCCGGGGAACCCAGCTCCTCTCCTCTGGTCTATAGCCCTCCCAGTCGATGAGATACTGTACGCCGCGCCCCCGGCGACGGGAGTCCAAAATCCGGTGAACCGTGAACGCCGGATGGCCATCAATAAGCCGGGGGGGTGGAGGGGCCGGGAGAGGAGGGAGTAATGGGCTGATGAGGACCGGCTTAAGCAGAGATACATGGAAGGCAGGGTGGACCTTGAGTGTGGGAGGCAGTCGGAGACGGACGGTCACAGGGGTGATGACCTTCTCGATCACTAAGGGACCAATGAATTTAGGTGATAATTTCTTAGAGTCGGTCTTTAACAGGAGATCCCGGGTGGAGAGCCATACCTTGTCCCCCCACGGAATAGGAAGGTGCAGGAGTTCGACGACGGTTGGCGTGACGCTTATACTGGGCAGAGGTCCTCAGAAGGGTGGCCCGGGCTCGGTGCCAGGTGCGATGACATCTGCGGATGTAAGCTTGGACGGAGGGAACAGCTAACTCTCTCTCCTGAGAGGGAAACAACGGGGGTTGAAAACCATAGACGCATTGAAAGGGTGACAGACCTGTGGCAGATGTGGGAAGTGTGTTGTGGGCTTACCATGGCAACTGAGATGAGATGTCCAGGAAGTGGGGTTGGAGGAAACCAAACAACGCAGGGTGGTCTCCAGTTTCTGGTTGGCTCTCTCCGCTTGGCCGTTAGCTTAAGGATGGAACCCAGAAGTCAGGCTAACGGTGGCCCCCGATGGCTCGGCAGAATGACTTCCAGACGACTGAGGTGAATTGTGGACCTCTGTCAGAGACGATGTCCAAGGGCAGGCCGTGGACCGTGAACACCACAGAGACCAGGAGTTCGGCAGTCTCCTTAGCTGTGGGTAGTTTGGGCAGAAGCAGATAACGTGCAAACTTGCTAAAACGATCCACCACAGTGAGGACCACAGTCATACCTCTCGAGGGTGGTAGCCCGGATACAAAATCCAGCGACAGGTGAGACCACGGACGACGAGGTATGGGCAACGGCTGCAAGTACCCTGGGGGGGGGGTCGGTTGGAAACCTTGTTCAGTGCACAGACGGAACAGGCAGAGACAAAGGTCTGGACATCAGTCCTCATCTCTGGCCACCAGAACTGTCTGCGCAGGAAGGCCAAAGTGCGAGCCACTCAAGGATGGCATGAGAGTCTGGAGGAGTGACCCCACTGTAATACAGATGGACGGACAGAGAGAGGCACAAACAGACGGCCTGGGGGGCCGTTACCTGGGTCAGGCTGGTGCTGCAGAGCCGTTCTCACCTCTCCCTCAATCTCCCAAATGGCTGCCCCAATGATACAGGTTCTGGGTATTATGGTGTCGGGTTCTGCAATAGTCTCCTCCTTCTCGAACAGCCGAGACAGAGCGTCGGGCTTCACATTCCTGGACCCGGGCCTGTAGGTAAGGGCAAAATTGAAGCGACCAAAGAAAAGAGCCCACCTGGCTTGACGAGGATTCAGGCGTTTCGCCGAGCGGATGTACTCCAGGTTTCTATGGTCGGTCCAAACCACGAACGGCTGATCTACGCCCTCTAGCCAATGTCGCCACTCCTCGAGAGCCTTCTTCACGGCCAGCAGTTCCCGGTTCCCGACATCATAGTTTCTTTCTGTGGGAGATAAACGATGGGATAGAAAAGCACAAGGGTGAAGTTTGTTATCCTCGGGTGACCGCTGGGACAGGACTGCCCCCACTCCCACGTCCGAGGCGTCCACCTCCACAACAAACTGCCGGGACGAGTCCGGGTTAATGAGAATGGGAGCTGACGTAAACCTCTTCTTGAGATCCAAAAAGGCTCCTTCTGCCTCAGAGGACCAGTGAAACGGTCTAGCTGGGGAGGTAAGTGCAGTTAATGGTGCAGCAGTGCGGCTGTAATTTCTGATGAATTGTCTATAGAAGTTGGCGAACCCCAAGAATCTCTGTAGCTGTTTCCTGGTATCTGGTCGGGGCCAATCTAAGACTGCTCTCACCTTCTCCGGATCCATCCTCACCTGACCTCTGGCAATGATGTGGCCGAGGAAAGTGACTGTGGAGGCGTGAAACTCGCACTTCTCTGCCTTAACAAACAGGCGGTTCTCCAGGAGCCGATGGAGGACCTGTCGGACATGCTGGACGTGTTCTGCTTGACTCTGGGAAAAGATGAGGATATCATCAAGGTAGACAAACACAAATTTGCCCAGCATATCTCTAAGCACGTCATTGATTAGACACTGAAAAACGGCAGGCGAGTTAGACAGGCCAAAAGGCATAACCAGGTACTCAAAATGTCCCAGGGGGGTGTTGAAGGCCGTCTTCCATTCGTCCCCCTCACGAATTCGGACCAAGTGGTAGGCATTGCGGAGATCTAACTAAAAACTGTAGCTCCCTGGAGAAATTCAAAGTCTGAGTTCATAAGTGGTAGTGGATACTTGTTCTTTACTGTGATGTCATTCAAACCTCTGAAGTCAATACACGGGCGGAGGGTCCCATCCTTCTTACCCACAAAGAAAAACCCGGCTCCTAGAGGTGATGACGAAGGGCGGATAATCCCAGCCGCCAGTGAACTGTTAATGTACTCCTCCATTGCCAACCGTTCTGGTCTGGAGATGTTATACAGACGGCTCCGTGGAAACGTAGATCCAGGCAACAGGTCAATGGCGCAGTCATATGGTCGGTGCGGGGGAAGTGAGAGAGCCCTTTGTTTACAGAACACCTCCGAAATCTCGTGGTACTCAGCAGGGATAGATGATAGTTCCGGCCGGTCTGGTTCGGGTTTCTGGCGGGTTACAGAAGAAGGCAGAGCAGACCGCAAACAACTGGCAAGACAGGCAGAACTCCAGTTATGAACCTTAGCAGATATCCAGTCAATGTGAGGATTATGTTTGGTCAACCAGGAGTGCCCCAAAACTAACGGTATTAAAGGTGAGTCAATAACATAAAAGGAGATTTCTTCAAAATGATTACCTGGCAGCTGGAGCTGGACAGGGCAGGTACGGGTTGTTACTCGAGCAAGCAGCCTCCCGTCAAGTGTACTAGCCTCCAGTGGTTCTGTAAGCTGCTCCGTGGTTAATCCCAGCTGTCTAACTAATGTGGTGTCCAAAAAACTCTCGTCTGCCCCAGAGTCAATGAGTGCCTGGAGCTCCAGAGTCTGGTTTCTCCAGCAGATAGTGGCATGTAATTGGGTTCGTGGACGGGAAGACAGAGGTAGGGTTGCTCGGCTCGCTAGGATGCTCCCCCCGGCTAGCGAGCCCTCCGGTTTAATGGTCGTTTAGGACAATTGGCGATGTAGTGACCTGGTTGTCCACAGTAGAGGCAGGCGTTGTTTCCTCTTCGGCGTTCCTGTTCATCTGCACTGAGACGGTTCCGACCCAGCTGCATGGGCTCGCCCTCCGGAACTCCTCTCGCCGCACGGGCCCCAGCGGAAGTACAGGACGAGGTAAAAGTCTAGATCCTACCGGAGCTGGGGAGTAATCTCCTCGGCGAGGGATGACGTCACAGCCAGGGTTGCGTTGTTTCTGCTGTCGTCTCTCCCGACAGCGATTGTCTATACGAATTGTCAAGGCAATGGGATTATCCAGGTTCACAGGTTCAGGGTGTGCCACCAGTTCATCCTTTAATCTTTCACTTAAACCATTGATAAACACAGCCAGCAGGGACTCCTTATTCCACCCACTCTCCCCATTCCAACGCCGCTCCTCGCAGCAACCCGATGAGGTAGGCAATCTTAGATCTCTCTGTGGCATAGGTGAGGGGCTGGAGAGCAAAGACACATTGCATGAGAAACGTCTTACACTGACCTAGGTTTCCATCGTACCTCTCCGGTGGGGAGACCCACGTCTCCCTGGCGGGGTTAGCTGCGGCTGATGCGGCCAGTCCGGGGGCTGGAGGAGGATCTTGCAGGGAGTCCTGGAGGGTTCCCATGCGTAGTGACAGGTTCTGAAGTTCTCCCATAATTTCAGGCCCATTATCAGCAACCATCACTCCTGTGTTCCAATGGCACATTATGTTAGCTAATTCAAGTTTATACTTCTAAAAGGCTAATTGATCATTTGAAAACCCTTTTGCAATTATGTTAGCACAGCTGAAAACTGTTGTTCTGAGTAAAGAACCAATAAAACGGGCCTTCTTTAGACTAGTTGAGTATCTGGATCATCAGCATTTGTGGGTTCGATAACAGGCTCAAAATGGTCAGAAACAAGTATATTTCCTCTGAAACTTGTCAGTCTATTCTAGTTCTGAGAAATGAAGGCTATTCCAGCGAGAAATTGCCGAGAAACTGAAGATCTCGTATAACACTATGTACTACTCCCTTCACAGGTTGGCTCTAACCAGAATAGAAAGAGAAGTGGGAGGCCCCAGTGCACAACTGAGCAAGAGGACAAGTACATTAGTGTCTAGTTTGAGAAACAGATGCCTCACAAGTCCTCAACTGCCAGCTTCATTAAAAAGTACCTGGAAAACTGGTCTCAATGTCAACAATGAAGAGGCGACTCCGGGATGCTGGCCTTCTAGGGAGAGTTCCTCTGTCCAGTGTCTGTGTTCCTTTGCCCATCTTAATCTTTTCTTTTTATTGGGTCCACGATATGGCCTTTTCTTTGCAACTCTGCCTAGAAGGCCTGGAGACTGGTGTTTTTGATTGATTCGATTTTTTTAAACTTTAGTTTATTTAGTAAATATTTTATTAACTCTATTTCTTGAACTGCATTGTTGGTTAAGGAAATGTATGTAAGCATTTCATGATTTATACCTGTTTGATTTACTATTTTGATTCCCAGTTTTTTTTTTTTTTCTTTTGCACTAAATAGAAATTGAGTGAGCAATAATAAGACCAAAGCGTAGTTTACATATATATATCAGTGTATCAATAGGAGACACCATATTTCTCTATATTCTCAGCCAGGGGGCAGAAGAATCATGTCTAAACAAATATATGATGGTGGCGAAATGCTAGTTCCTGGAAAAAACATTTACATTTTGGTACGGATAGTCCTCCTATGTTTTTCCCTCTGTGCAAGTTTGTTAATTTTAATCTGAAATCGTTTACCTTGCCATATACATTTTGAAACCACACTATGGATTTCATCCCAATAGCCAGAAAGGGGAGCCATGGGAAGCATTGGACTATAGATATTCTTCCATGGCAATATTTTCATCCATCTACTGAGGTCGGATTGAATTGATTTGAGCGTTCTGTTAAAGATTCTGCCGGGTTTATCTAAAGAAGTAAATATATCTCCTCTCAAATATTTAAAATGGGAAAAGATTCTGATTCCATAAGTAAAGATGGAGTCCTCCATCGGGGCCTTTAGATTCATTTTATAACTTGAGATGAAGCTGAATTTATCTATGATCTTCAATGCGTTGGGAGTGATTGAGATACATTGTCTAGATATAGTAAAATATTGTATAATGAGATGAAGTGATCAGTACATTTTAGAGAAATTTGTGTTATTGACAAATTGCCTGGCCCAGAGGTTCCATGGATAATAAACTATGGCTGAGGGATTGAAATGAATGAAACTGGAGCCAGTTTCTGTAGACCATCCATCCATCCAGCTTGAAATACAAACCAATATGGATATTCATGAGTAGAAATAAAGAAGAAAGAAAATGTTTTATGTAAACCCTTTGCCCTCCTATGTAAACAAAGACTTCTACTTTACCCATTGAAGTTGGTGGATTCAATTCTCTGTAATGGTAATGAGCCATGCAATGTAAACCCCACTAAGGAGAAATATTAAGCCTCCCCAGAGAATGGATTATATCACAATATATAACATGGTCACTAAAACAAAAGCAATTAAAAGTGTTATCTAGTGCTGCAGGCCTCATTAAATAAGTTGCCTAAAATAGCAAATTAAGTCAGATACAGAGACATGCGTTATCCCATTTCTGAATGCTTAGAGTCAATTGTTTTTCCAAGCTTAGTTAGTTTGAAAAATATATTTGAACCTAAACGTGTTAAATACCTAAAGAGCTCTGTACACATTTTGAATGTCAAATTGAACAACAGGTAAACATAATGTCTGGTCTGGTTTCTAAAAGAGTGCACAATTATATAGCAACAATGGTAATATAAATAGATGTCTTACATCTATCTGCTGAGAGATGAAATAGCCATGTCACGTCCAGGCCTGAGAAGACAGGCTGGCGTGTTTAGTTTTGGTGTAGAGAAGGTCCCCAGTCCGGAGCCTCCAGAGAAGGTCCCCAGTCCGGAGCCTCCAGAGAAGGTCCCCAGTCTAAATCTAACTGTTCCGGCAAATAGCCCAGGGCCTCCGGTGTGGGATCCCGAGCCAGCACGGCCGGCACCGGATCCGCCACCTGGGACAGGAAGGCCCACCCGAAGACCCCCCCAATGGACTTTTTGGCGCGGTCGGAGTCCGCGCTTTGGGGGTACTGTCACGTCCAGGCCTGAGAAGACAGGCTGGCGTGTTTAGTTTTGTTTTGGTGTAGGGTTTTTTCTGTTCTAGGTTATCTGTTTCTATGTTGGGGTAATGGTTCCCAATTAGAGGCAGCTGAGTGTCGTTACCTCTAATTGGGAACCATATATATGTTTGTAGTTTTCATTAGGGGTTTGTGGGTTATTGTTTGAGCATAGCTTGGTGTATGTTTAGTTGTGGTCAGCTTCACGATCTTCATTACGTTCATTTTGTTATTTTTGCCCAGTTATGTGAATAATAAAGCATGTATACTGGATACCTCGCTGCGCCTTGGTCTGTCCCTCAAGGAGATCGTGACAAGCCAGGGAAAACCAATCAACGTTCCTTCTCATTCCGGTCCCACTGAGAGCGGGCCACTTGATTAACATTGCATTAGGCTTTGTTACAAATCTCTTTTCAATGATGGAACTCGAGGATAAATTAGAACTAGAATGAGGGATGAATGGACACTCAAGCAGACGGAGATAATGGTTAATTATTGATGGAAGTCTGACATGACCGGTCACATCTCTCAGTGTATTTAAATGAGCAATCCTCATCTAAATGCAATGTCATTACCTCAGAGGAATACATTAAAGCGAAATAGTAAAATGTAATGGTTAAATAAGATAATCACTGCATTTGAGGAGCTCATCAGATTATTTGTTGTGGTATAAGGCAGGCTACAGCACTGTATATTGATTGATATGTTTGCACATCTAAGCATGCTTCATGTCATGCACTGTTACAGTGCGAAGAATCTATTGAAATATAATGAGCACAATGCCTTCAAACAGATAGCTAGAAAGGTAACTATATAAAGGAAAATACATCAGAGAACCATAACTGTTATCAAGGACCTTGAAAGCAAATAATTTAGTCTCTAATCTATGACACATCCATTCTGGCATGCTATATCTTATTGTACATACTTATTGCGGTTACTTCTGGCTTGCTACTCTTATGGATATGGTTCAAGGCAGGCGGCAGACTATTGTATTGAAATCGTGACATCCAGAATTAAACAATTTATGTGAGACGTCAGTTCATTATTAATGACCTAGTATAACACTATGATTTAGGTTGGAGGGAGGACAAGGCAGCATGACCGTGGTCAATACTTAACTAAATAAGTAATGGGAGAAAGAGGAGAGGAAGCTAACAGACTCACCATGTAGCAAAGAAAAGCTCCTCATATGACTGCAGAGAACACTGAGACACTGTTGAAAGAGGAGAGGTGGAGGAGAGGACGGGCTGCAACGGTGAGAAATAATAGCACCTGTCACAACCCTGAATAAGAGGGCACACCACAATCACAAACCTCACGGAAGAAATACAGTTTTAATAAACTCGACCTCCCACATAATCAGATCTGCTTTATTAAACGCATGCGCTGGATTGTAGGATATATTTATGATTGGGGAGAGGACATTAAAATAGAACTGAGTTTGCATGCAGAAGGGGCTCTGTGAGCGAGTGAGTGAGTTCTATCCCTGGTTGTGCCTGCCTGTGCACTCAGACAGTGGTGATGTGATGGGTCCTAGTGAGTGGGCGAGGCTGGGTTGACTGGAGGTCTATGGAGGCTGCTGCTGTTCTGTTGGAGGGCCAATACATTAGCTTACATTTGGTCCATCACGACAACCACCACTTATGAGAGGAGAGCTCCTACAGTAAAGTGAATGCTCAATTTAGTCATTGGACTTCCGTTTGTTATCCTATCTTCCCCTTTTCCCTAATCAAGCAGGAAGGGCAGATAGAGAGCATGTTTCCTGGAAATGTACGTGTAATTTGCCGGCCGCATGTAATGACCAGCCAGAATCAAACAGCATTACCCAGGGATGGAGATTTCCATACAGCATAGCAAACGTTTGCATGATCATTTTCACTAACAAAGAATGATCTGGATGAGAGGGTGTCATGTTATTCGTGATTTGTTTAAAATCTGGTTATCTGACTATACTAATAATGAGACATGTTCAGAATGTACACAAATAAATAAACAACAACTAAACAGAGTAGGAGAGAGAATCCAATCACCATCCTATTGATCTGTAATTGATGTTCCAGGAGTTGATTAGTTATTGACGAGGAAGACTGAAGAAATAACACAAGTTGAGTCCAGAAGTAGAGGGCTGTTTCAGAGACCTGTTCAGGCTCTTGACCTCTGAATGACCTCAGTGATCTCACTTGTTTTACTGAACAACACAGACTGGCAAAACACAGTGCAGCACATAGAAAAAACATGTTATATCATCATTACTCATAAGGTATGAGTGGGTGGCATTACTGTGAAAAACAAAAAACAATGCATGCATCTAACCATGTGTACACACATACATCATTTTGTTCACAGATAAGTTAAATCATTCAAGAATGAAAAGGAAGTTTAAAAAGATCAATGTCCTCCATTGCTTGACTGTTTGCCACTCCCTAGATGTGCTGACGGTATTTCTTTTCACATTTATTCTAAGCCTTTTCCCATAGTCATTACTGACTACACTCCGGCCACTTCAAAGCAGATAACCAGGGACCGTTTGTTTTTTCTTTGGAATCTGAGTCACTCTACTAAACATCTATCACTTCAGGAATTAGCCTGGCCTCTCTCTCTCTGTCATTATATTGAGCTTATAAGAGGTGATCAATCTGTAACCACTAGTAGGACTCTGTCTTTCCTCTGCTAGGGGGACGGGGATGGGAGGGGGGTGTGATCAACGGCCGAATTAATGTAAAAGACAAAAAAATATATACAAAAATTAACAGCAGTAAAAGGTGGTATTTTAATTTATTTTTTACCTTTATTTACCTAGGCAAGTCAGTTAAGAACCGTGGGTTAACTGCCTTGTTCAGGGGCAGAACGACTGGACATAGTGATAAAATGGTAAAATAGTATGGACTGGACATAGTGATAAAATGGCTGTACTTTCTCTTGGAACTTCCTATGCTAGGTTTGAATGAGCAAAGGAACAGGAGACAAATCTGAACAGGTTATGAGACTCCCATAATATTTCCCATGGGCAGCTGTGTGACAGTCTAAAGACAGTCTAAAGACAGTATATATCGCATTGTTTGGGATCACATCGTGGTGCAGCACATGAGAGACAGGGTCAGGTTAGGTGGGACAGGTGTATTGAGATGAGCCATGGGGTAGATGCTGCTGCTGCTGTGTCTCAGTACGGCTCCATGGACATCAGAGAGAAGCCTGCTGGGCAAAACTGGTTGGTGGAACAGCTGCTTTAAACATAATGTATTTTCTTTGACTTTTGTGCTTGTACGGCCGTTACATATGGCAATGATGATGTTTGTGGTATTGCTAGTTGTAGGCAGAACTAATATCATCAAAATCAATCAATCAAAGCATGTTTTTGGGCTTAGTAGTTTTTACCTGAATAGATATAATCCTGTTGGAAAATGATGTTAAAAGTGCAATTTATATTCCTAAAACATAAGTTGAAAATTATACTGTTGCTGTCCAAATTCATAATCAATATGCTGAAATAAGTTGTGATATTTTGAAGACTAAGACATACAAATTACTCACTACACATAGTGCCTGATGAAAAGTCTACACGCGCCTTACACAGTCTTCACATTCTGCTGCCTTAAAATTGAATCTAAATGGATTAAATAGTATTTTCTTTCCTACCGATACAACCTAATCCACATTTTCAAAATGAATTGATTGCGTATGTCTTCATACCCCAGAGTTAATACTTGGTGGAAGCACCTTTGGCAGTCATTACAGCTGTGAACAGTTTTAAGATTATAACAACTTGGCTCCTAAACATGATTTAACTGAGCACTCTATACTAGAGCTTCTATAGTGACTGTGAAGAAGCCTGAACATTCGACATCCCTAGTAGTGGTAGTGATGGGGACATCATGGTGTTCTGCTCTATTGCCAAACTGGGTATTTCAATGCACATTATCATTCAGAGAAAGAATCTGAAGGAATGTGTATAAAAAGGGGGTAAAGCTTCAGGTCACAAAGCAAGAATAGAAAAGGGAGTGATGAGGGTGACAAGTAAGCGACAGTAAAGTAGAGCAAAGAGCTAAGACTCTCGGCAGAGAGGACTGAAGACTGCAAAAGAGACATCCTTGTCTTTTTAGTGGGACACATTTCACAGTTGGCTTGATGAAATGATTCAGGGACAGTTTGTCATTATTTCAAACAGTGTGTTCTTCACTACTTGACAATACCAAACCATGACAGTGAAGGAGGAAAAATGCAGCAGCCCTTTACAGTAACAAGGTCAAGAGGACTCATCACTACACACAGTCACACTGCCATGGAAAGACTACAACAGAGACTTTTAAAGGTCACACTTTCACTTTACAGAATTACTATGCACAGAAAGATGATTTCTGCCAATCAATATATAGCTAGTTGAGCAACTAACACAGAAATGATTATGGTTTATTCATTATATCTGCTTATATTATTGTCTGTGGACAACAATAATCAAATATACACATACTCAAAGCAAATATGGGATAGAGACTGCATGATGTGTCACCCCAAAGGTCTCCCTGTAATACTATAAATCTGTTATGAAAATTCCCTTAATGCCAGTTAAATGGTGTTTCATTGCACTGGTTACAGGCAAATCCTCCCAAAGCATTGGAGCTTGTCTGATTAATTGAAATGACTATAGGGGAAGAAAGTTGCCTTGCTTCTCCGTAGCCTAACATCACACACTGATTTAGAGACTGCTATAAAACCGGCTATAAAAACAGACCTTTTCAGTGCTCAATGATTCTTTTGGCTGCTATCTCCTCCCGTAGCAGTTATTTTCTATCTACACCCTCTGTTCTCTTCTTCCTCTCTCAATTTACCTGACTCTCCTAAAAACACTAACATCAACACTACTTCTCTCTCTCATCCTGGCTGCATTTCCGCAGAGACAAGAGCAAGACACTATACTGGTGACAGCAATGTCCGACTGGGCGACCACACCAAACATTTTAAAAACAAAATACACACACAGAAATATTGAGAATTGGGTATTTATGTTGTTAACTGGATGATACATTTTCCAAAGCTGGCCAATCTCAACCCTGGCCTTTTCCAAGACAATAGTTCAAGATACGACAGGGGAATCTAATAAAATCTAATCTCTTGATTGCAAACAGCAGATGAGAAATAAATCACTTAACCTACTGTAGCGTCGCCAAACCTGTGCTCAGCCTCAGAGGGAGGTGTTTTGGATGCTGGGACGTGTTAGCATGCGTGTTCCAGCATGTCAATGGCTCATCTCATCGGCTGTAGATAATTTCTATTGCTCTGAGGTGGCCCTGCGTCATAAATCAGAGAGGTGAGACGTGAGACAGAGACATGCAGGCGAGCCCAGAGAGATGGCTTTATTGCATCATGTACACAAGTCATGCACACAGACTACATGAGACTGCATCAAATAACATGTTCTCCAAGACAAGTGTAATTTGTTACTCATTCAGCCATTTGCTATTCAAGAACGATGTTTGTGAAAAATACTAACACAGAATCCATAAACACTAACCATAGGGATAAACTAGAATGCAGTGAATGTGAACAATGATAGCAATGGTGTAACAGTTATGTTGACTGTATCCTTCCATGTTTAGGAATATATATGACCATAAGAACTATCACTGTTTGATTTGGTCACAGTTTGACATGTTGGGACATTTTCCTTAATAAAAAGCAAGAAAGTTTAAGTGTGAGATTAAAACTGAGAGAGAGTTAATGTACGAATGCAGTGTTATATGACCAAACCCAAACTGAGAATAGGATCATGACCATTATATAATAATAATAATAATAATGTTTACATACTGTTTTACCCACTTTATATGTATTCTAGTCATGGCTCATCCTATATAACTACTGCTGTACACACATTTTCTATTCACATACTGTCTATACACACACCATTCATACATATATATTTATATTCTGGACTCTGGCCCGGAATCTAAATTCCTGCAATTCTATCAATTTGTCCATCGGGTTTTGCACTGTGTATTAAAGTACTGCATTCTTGACATAGCTCACTCTAGTATATCTACTGCTGTACATATCATTCTTAGTATATCTTGTGTAAATTCATCCGATTGCATTTGGGATACTGTTACAGTGCTATTTGGGTTAATTGGATTCATTCCGACATTTCAAGATGATGTACTGTATACTGTATTTTTTTTGCGTACTTTGAGATTTTACTGAATTGTTAAGAGCTAGTAACGTGAGCATTTCGCTGCATCTGTGTCACGACTTCAGCCAACCACTCGAAAACACAGAGAATTTTGACAACCTGCTAAACTATGTACGCAACCAATACACTTTGATTTAATTGAATATATTGGGGAATATAGTGGGGTATATAGTGGGGAATATAGTGGGGAATATAGTGGGGAATACAGTGGGGAATACAGTGGGGAATACAGTGGGGCATATAGTGGGGCATATAGTGGGGCATATAGTGGGGCATATAGTGGGGGCATATAGTGGGGGCATATAGTGGGGCATATAGTGGGGCATATAGTGGGGCATATAGTGGGGAATATAGTGGGGAATATAGTGGGGAATATAGTGGGGAATATAGTGGGGTATATAGTGGGGAATATAGTGGGGAATATAGTGGGGAATATAGTGGGGAATATAGTGGGGTATATAGTGGGGAATATAGTGTGGTATATAGTGGGGTAGCAACAAACAGGTTCATACATGTTCAATTTCCCACCAATAACCTTGGTTTAATAACAGGAAATTAAAAACTGATATAAAAGGATAAAATATTATCCTGAACAACAGCCAGGTTCAGATGGGCTGTTACAGTGCAGACTATGTACATTGTCCCATCCGTGCCTAAAACATAAAGGATGAACTACAATGAACTTCAATTAAATGTACATAGCTAGCCTCTTACAGTATGTACTGGCCTTCATGAAGTGCAACCAAAGTTACCTTTTACCACTAATTCTAAACAAATATATTTTCAAGCCAGGGATTCAAATAGAACTCAATGTGATCTAATCCTTCCCATTGACTGTAATTGGCACACCCTCATGTTTTAGCCTCTCTGCCATCTGATTTGGCTAATGTTCGCAAAGTGTTTCCCCCCCGTGTATGCGGACAGCTTTCTCTCCCTGTTGACATAAATATCTTAATTAGAATATGAAACACATTCAACCCTTGAGTACCTTACATGCCCATTCATTATTGAACTAAGCCTATTACAGCTGTGAAAATGGTGTGCATGTGTGCGTGCGTGTGCACGTTTTTGGCCGGGGGAGTTACAGTTTACCCTCTGCTCTGTGATCATAAACCAGCCAAGATCTCTAATTAGCCACCATGGATATTATGGGATGCCAGATTTTACATTCTTCCTCATTAGCTTAGCAAGGGAGACTTTACAATGTCCTCACCTCACCTTACAAATCTCTCATTGACAGGGTTTTTTTCTAAGGAAATGCAATGAAAATATACATACAGTTTAAACACAATTAATCTACTGTTGAAGAAGAATGGAACTCAAATACTAGTTTCTGCCGCTCAATTGAATAAAATCTACAATAATCTACAAAGGTCTTTCAGTACACACCATCAACCTCCCATTGGGCACAGAAGTCAATTCAACGTCTATTCCACGTTGGTTCAACGTAATACCATTGAAATGACATGTAGACTGTTGATTCAACCAGTGTGTGCCCAGCGGGATACCAATTAGATAAACAACTGAAAACACAGGGTATAATGAGACAAACATGTTTCAACGGACATGTCAAGGCTCAGATGGACAGAAAATCTAATGGGCTGCTTGAAAGATCTTCCACGCACACACCAGGAAATAGTAAAGTGGCCAAATATGAGGGCCAGGTCTATCATCTGTCTATTTCAATTTCACTCAGCCCTGGCTATTTTCCCAGCGGCTCTTGGACTCAGCCCTGAGTGAAAGCCAGGCATCGTCTCTGACTCAGTCCATGAAGAGAAGATGAAAAGTGAAGAGAGAAGACATAGAATGAGAGTGATACAGACAACTGAGAGTGCCACGCACTGCGGGAGTCCCAAAGACGAATGAAGAGGATCTTCTTCATGTATAAGTAATGCAGTGTGAAGTGTAAACACTCGGGGCTATTGTTCCTGCTCTGAAGAGCTGAAAGAGGGAGAGAGGGATAGAGGAGGGAGGGCGAGAGAGAGAGACCGAGGGATAGAGGAGGTAGAAAGGAAAGAAGAGAGAGAGAGAGAGAGAGAGAGAGAGAGAGAGAGAGAGAGAGAGAGAGAGAGAGAGAGAGAGAGAGAGAGAGAGAGAGAGAGAGAGAGAGAGAGAGAGAGAGAGAGAGAGAGAGAGAGAGAGAGAGAGAGAGAGAGGAAATAAATGAATGTTCAAATGCCTGTGTATGGACTGAATAGTCATCCATTATAAACACCAATAGTGACACTCAATAGAAACATGATGGTGAAGGAACATGTGAGTAGGCCTATGCGGCAACTTTTTGTCACACAAAATATGAGGATTGCATCTCTCGCTAGCTGTTTTCTATCAGCTTTGGAATGCAGGGGAGTTCCATTTCTTCCAGTGATTACTTGTGGATGATTGAAGCAGAAAAGGCATGTAGAGACATACTGATTGTGTTCGCTGCTATCCCTAAAGCCTTAACTCCACAGTCATCTGAGTGCTTTAATCCAGTTTATCCCCCAAAGGCAGAGATGGAGAGATGGAGGATTGCTCATAATCAATCTCTTGATTGTTCTGTGACCTTGGGCAAACCAATAGGATTACTCACAACGACAAGCTCCGAGATGCACCATGGTTGGCAGTTGGTACTACCACTGTCTGCCCATGAGATCCACATGAGACAACAATGCCCCCTGTGCTGATCAATCCTCACAAAGAGAATTAAAGTAAACTCATCTCATTTAACTGACCAGGGTTTTGATTCCAGGCCAGTTTAGTTGGAGCCTTCAGATCAGGGTTAGAGATGGATCTGTAGAGAGCAATAGCCTACAGACACTGTGGCACCCACTGCTGACTTTCATGTGGCCAACCTGTGGCTTTCATTTGAGCCGTAAAGCAAAATCTTGAATGGTTTTCCACTGTTTACAGTTGATCATGTCTCATTGCAAACTCTTGTGGCAATGTGACAAATTCAGTGATCAGCTACTAATAAACACAACAGTCCAGTCTAAGCCAGCAGCATCATCAGGAGCTTGCAATCCATCTAAACAAAGAGGTTTCTATTGAAGCCTTAGTGAATAGCACTGGTTGATTTATAGTGTATGGGAGGCTTGGTCGATGCTCTGGACATCAGGCCAGTAAAAAGGTCCCTCATTCACTGTCTGCTTTTATTAGAATTAACTTTTACAGCCAAGGTCAACACAAAGTATCCAACAATGGTGACTGTTGATGTGGTGTAGCCAAGCTATTAAATGGACACGTCACCATGTACTGAATTGTGGACATTTGGCAGTGAGCATACAAAGCTATAGTATAATATTGCCCGTATCCTGCTATGAACCAGTGGATCCAAAGTGGTGTAGAGAGACATTATTAGAATCCCAAACCCTTGTGCGTGGACAAGCTGCTTGTTCCTTGTGTAGTTGGACAGATCCCAGTTTAATAGGGTAGAAAAACTCTTGGCAGGATTAGTGGTAAAACAGAGAAATTAGGATTTCCACAAAGATTTGTAAGAGGAGTAAAAAATAGAGCCATTTTCTTTCCAAGGGTATAGAACACAGCACACAGAGGTGATAACAAATCTTTAGTCCCAGATGTTTATTTTAATTGTCAGAGCCCAATTAATCACCCACTGAGAAGAAGAAAAACAGAGATTTGTGCACGTTTGTGTGTGTGTGTGTGTATGTGTCTACGTGCATGCTTATATGCGTGCATGTATGCGTGGGCAGGCTTTTAAGTTGGGGGGTCGGCACCCTTAGTCAAATGTTTTTTTACAATTACATGTTGTATATCCTGAAATGCCTTTCCTTTTCAAGGCAATTGCATGCAATGTTCTGTGCTTTTAATGGAAATATAGACATTTTTTAAAACAAGTCACCTCACTTGCATGGAAACCATGCTTGCAGCCAGAGAAAGAGACCCACAGACTCACAGCTGGAAGCTAGATTCTTCCTGACTAATCATCAGTTTATTTTAATAACCTTGCAGCAATTACTCCCTTTCATCTCATCTCAGGTAGTCGGGTTCACCACGGTGCACTTCCCTACCGCAGAATGAAAGGAATAGATTGCAAACTGGAAGAGGATTGTAAATAGGGGCTCTTTGCAAAACATATAGGCAAGGGAAGGGTGGAAATAGAGATGGCAGAATCATGGAAGGGTTGTATGTTTATTACATGTAATGGGGCCTTGAATGTTGGCTCACATCCTCATAGAGAATTATGTTTGAGTCTTGACTGGCAAGGTGCACTGGCTGCTTGATCCACACAGTTCAGACATCTGCCAGGAAGAGAAAACCTTCTGCATTGCTGCCCCAGATGCATATGTAATTTCCTCATATTCCACATATGAATACCATGAATATTAGTGTAAAATTATTAGGGTCTTACTGTAATAGTCTGTTGGATGTTTTAATCAGTTGAAGAAGACTTAATCAATGTGAGGCTAACTACAAAGTGTTGTGAGTTGCAGCCGCCCCGCTATCCCACCACTTGATCTAACAGCTCAAATTCCTGGTCAGCAATTACACGTTGGTCATAAAAAAAAGATCAGAACAAGTCTAGTATGTGTTACAATATAGGCAGCTGCCATGTGACCCTAGTAGCAGCCTAAGCACAGAGCTCCTGTAAATGTGTATATATGTAGTTATTTTTTAGCTGTTTTTAATGGTTGATTTTTAATCAGCTCTTTTATTTTTGATAACGTTGTTTTTATTACATATATCTGGTGTTTTTGGCTGGCTGGCTATCCAGTTGGCTGATGTTTTTGCTTGAAAAATGCATCTGGAGGACACAGTACCAGCTTTTTTGTTTCACCTGGATGCCAATTCCTGATCTACATAATTTGAAGAGTCGTCTGAAGCGTGAGAGGAATGGGAGAGAGAGGATACAGCAGTGCTGAGTGAGAACAACCTGCTAACTATTCTGAACTTTGTGTGGTGAGCTTTCTGCATTCTGGCGCCCAGAAGAAGCTGCTGATGCATCACGTGGGTGCTACACAGAGTGGAAGAGGATAAGTCCAATGGCTATAAGAGTCAGGCTGGTTCCCAGACTTGCCCCGACAAGATCATCAGCAGACTCCATCACCATCATCTACCATCATCTGACCAGCTCTCTCCACTCAAGCCATGAACGGACCCTCTCCATCTTCAGAAGATGCAGCTTGCAAGTACTTGGCCTCTATTGTTGGTTGGCCTGTCATGATTTATTGCTTGTTTGTTTTTTGCTCTTGAACGTTTTGATTCGATGAAAAGCGCTATAGAAATGCAAATAATGATTAATTATGATTAATTAATATGAATAGATTCATGTTAATCGTAATAGATTAAAATACATCATAGACAACACAACCGCTAACTAGGCTTACTTCTAGTGCTTGTTTTAATCATTCCTTTATTATTAGCTATGTTGTTACATTTTACCATACAATTGCTGAGTAAGTATCTGGTCATTTAATGTATGTAAATAATTAGGGGTACAATCAGTAAAATAGTTTTGGTCCGAAAGAAAGAAAATCAAACACTGGAAGTAACGGTCAGAATTGGCGCTGTCCGTGGTGCTGATATCTTGTTTAAAATCCTACAGGTTTAGACTGTCACCTCTCCTCATTTGATGCAGGCTACGTTCTCTGTACGGATGACGGATAGGCTTCTAATGAATGAACACAAGCGCTGAATCGACAATTTTCAATGTCAGAATGGACAGCAGGTGGGCAGCACAGTAACCCTTAAATGGTTAGAACTTCATACATGTGTTGACGCAGGCAACATGCACGCAGCTTTCTACAGTAACTGTTACCCAAGGGATCATACCATAGTGGTTCATGGCCACTGGGGGACACGTCTCCCATAAACAAGGACGGCGGACTCGTGACGCGTCGGGGATCGCCAATGCAAATGTGTATGCTCCCTCACTCTCTGCCATCTAGTTTTGTAACGATCTGCTCTTCCACGGAGAGGGAGATGAGAGTGGAGAAAGACGAGGAGCGGGGAGACGATACTTAAACGTAACAATACAAACGTGGCTTCACTGGTTTTGGATATAAAATAGGAGAGAATATTTCAGATCTCAGAATACGTGGGAGAGAGATTCGACCCTGAATCTGATAGCCTTCTGTATGATAACACGCAGTCTCGAACCGTCGACATCCAAGGTAGGCTAAACGGTATTCAGATTTGTATTTTATAACACAGATTATGCATTATTGAGTAAATGTGCGCTTTGAAACTTGTTTTGATACTCCATTTGTTGATACATGTTGTTATGCCTTATACATTACACAGTTAGATCAACGCTGACAAAAATCATAGTTTATTATTTAAAACGGGCATTATTTTCGAAAATGTTGCTAATCTATAGGCTACTTCTAGAAATCATTAGAAATGTTGACCAGTTAGAGAAGTTGGCGGTTCATGAAACTCGAGAAACAAATGATGTGCTCTGTGGTGGGAGCATAGTGTATGTGCAAACTGTTGCTTCTCTTGGTTGGTAGCCTAGTATTATGAACAAGATCCCCAAGAAGAGGTAGCCTGATAAGGTCAGAACAGTAGAAAAGTCATCACGTTGTTTCAGTCAAAATAAATTATGTGACTCTTTGAATCAACGTGGAAAACTGATTTGATTTGCAAAGTCATCAACATAATGGATTTTCATAGTTTTTTTCATAGTAAATCCAATTACATGGTGAACTTTTTTGTTGATTTCACGTTGAATTCACATTAGTTGAAAACAACCTAATGTAAATGAAAACTAGACTTAACTGAACTGATATCTGTGCCCAGTGGGACAGTGAAACCTCTCCTGACAGTGAAACCTCTCCATCTCTTGCCTGTCATGCACTACCTGGCATTTCTCCACTACCCACTATTACAGAATTAGAGAGAGAACATATCCAATTGAAGAGCACTAATTTCCATGTCTTGATCTGAGTTGCCGCTTGAACATAATTGGTTTGTTATGGTACAGATCATCAAAAGATGGTTTACGAAGCCCAATCACAAACACCAGTCAGTGTGGAGCTTTACAAACGTACCAACACACTGATTAAAGTCAGGGAAACAACAATATAATACAGCCGTTGCTGTGATGCTGTCATGCTGCCAGTGTAATTGAGGCAGAACGGTGGAGATTTCCGAACCAAAGACAAGCGAAATGCAGAGAAACTAAGGATGTGCTGTAGCAAACTGGAAGATAACCTCTTCCCACACACCCATTAACATCAGATATAGTATCACACCAGGTTCAGAGGAAAGACAAACAACGAATAGCAAGGGAAATTACTTAATGCTCAGTGCTCTAGAACAGAAACACAATCCTACAGTATATGTCAGCATGAGCTGAAATAACTTAATGCTCAGTGCTCTAGAACAGAAACACAATCCTATATGTCAACATGAGATGAAATAGCTTAATTCTCAGTGCTCTAGAACAGAAACACAATCCTATATGTCAACATGAACTGAAATGACTTAATGCTCAGTGCTCTAGAACAGAAACACAAATATGTCAACATGAACTATGGATCTAATCCCCCGAGCTATATAAGTTTCCCTTCTATATTCTACAGAGGTCATATACACAGAGAAATATGTTCTGCCAATTTTCATCTGACTTGCTTGCTTCTATTTTGTTGCCCTAGGTTTTTCCAAGAAACTACTGGCTTCCAGGGCTTGCTGGCTGTTCTGTTCCCTTGGAGATTACTGTAAAGTCTGGCGCTGCTGTGACACATCTGAGGGACCTGATTACACAGTGGTCCTTTTGGTTACCAGTCCAAAGGAATGGCAATGAACCACGGAGAGTCATTAACCATCTGAGGCTGCAGCCAGGTAGCCTACCTACTGTGTGACTGGACTGATGGGGCCTTGGGAAGGTTATAATGAGGTTTTAACCCTCGCCAATCTCTCTGGAATGGTGGCTCACTAAGGGTCAAAGAGCCACCAGCTGAACAGTGGGGATGGCCACGCCCCTCTACAGGCTGCGTTGCTTCCTGCGGCGAGCTCAGATGCTCCTCCTCTTCCTGGGGATTGCCTACCTGATGGCGGGGAGCATCCTGCTGCTGCAGCGCTCCAGCCTGACCCTAAAGACCGCTCAGCCACTAGGCGACGCCAGTCTCCCTTCTCTCATGGCACTGCCAGCACCTCCCACAGCCGTGAGGGCCTCCCCCGGCCTGGGCCTGAGGGCGCGCTCCAGATGGGCAGCCACCCAGGGTGTGTTGGGTGGTGGAGGGGGCATCAAGATGGGGCGACACTGGCCCACGTCCCGACACCTGGGGGTCCAACACCTGCACCACCGCTGGTTCCACGGTCTCATGCCAGACACGCAGGAGCAGAGAGCTCCTCTACAACGCAATAAAAGGCACAAAGGTAGCATCTACCTAATGCAACATCATTTACTTTGAACGCCAAAATGTCTGTAGTTTAACTGCTGACTGCATACCAGATCTGGGTTGAAATTGTATTTGTTCCAGGCTTAATGACAGGGCTGAAAGGCTCAAATCTGCTGCAAACCTGTGTTACCTCTGATCAATAGTGTGTTGTACAAAACAATTCATATTGTGTATTGTTGTACGAATGGATTTGTAATATGGCTTTTCATTTACTGTTTTGTTTTGACATGGCAAGGGACCTACATGGGCTGCTTCATACATGATGCCAATGAACAAGCCCTGGGGGGAACAATGCTGTATGATCTGCGCAAAATGACCAGCTCTTTGTGTCAAGATACCTGCTCAGAAAGGTAATGAGTCTAGAGAAACCATGGCGAGCCGCTGCTATTTGGTTAATTATTCTGTCTCAGTCACTGGGATGAATAGGTCCTGTGTTTCAATGGGGAGCCAGGTGGCAGGATGGTGGTGGTGTGTAGTGGAGGCCATGATCTGTGTTAGAGATGCAGAATGAGATATAGTGGGTATTAGGGGGTGTTAGTAATCATTAGTAGTATTTCATTACAAAACTGAATAAATCAATTTATGACAAAATATTTAACTGGGCCTTATTTCACAGGAAGTCTAGAAGCAGGAAATGATTGCCACGAAAACAAATAGCCAATGCAAACATCATCAGACCATGTGGACTGCTGGGAGGATATTCAGCCAGAACCATAAGCCTGTTTATGGTGGGGCTCAAAGTAAATTCTAAAAGGTCATTTTGGATAGCTCCTCTCTTTCCAAGGAGAGAGGATAAAGAGACTTAAAGTAGGATGACTCATATAGCCCTTGGGAGAAAGGACCCCCAACATCCACCCAGAGCTATTACTGTGATCTTGTCAACAGTGAAAACTGTTACCAGTCAGCACCACAGAGAAATTAACGCTGGGCTTCACTGCTGTCTTCCCTGATTGATTCAATTAAAATGTTTAGTATTTATTCACATGCTGGCCTGGGGTTATGCAATCTGGTGTCCTATGGAACAAGGTAGCCCAAGGCTAATGCTAGCCTGTGATTAAAGATAGTCCTGGGCTAACGCTAGTCTGTGATTAAAGATAGCCCTGTTCTAATGATAGCCTGTGATTAAAGATAGCCCTGTTCTAATGATTGTCTGTGATTAAAGATAGCCCTGGGCTAATGATATCCTGTGAATAAAGATAGCCCTGGGCTAATGATAGCCTGTGATTAAATATAGCCCTGGGCTAATTATAGCCTGTGATTAAAGATAGCCCTGGGCTAATGATAGCCTGTGATTAAATATAGCCATGGGCTAATTATAGCCTGTGATTAAAGATAGCCCTGGGGTAATGATAGCCTGTGATTAAAGATAGCCCTGGGCTAATGATAGCCTGTGATTAAAGATAACCCTGGGTTAATGATAGCCTGTGATTAAAGATAGCCCTGGGCTAAGGCACTGAGGTGAGTCAGTGGTGTATGTCTCCCTCTCTCTGCAGTGGTTACCGGTTCGCAGGTCTGGAGTATGGAGCAGAGTGTCACTGTGGTAACCGCATCAGCAGCCCGCGAGCCCAGGAGGAGGACTGTAGCCTGGGCTGCAGAGGGGAGAGGGGTGAGAGGGGAGCACCCTGTGGGGGCGTGGGGCGCCTCTCCATCTACAAGGTGGAGGAACAGCTCCCAGGACAGAGGAAATGTGAGTACACACAACCTGGGATAGAGCTCTGGCTAACTGAGCGACTATAATGTGCTTGACTAATCTCTGAACCCAGAAGCACTTCACATATGTGCTGGCCAACAGTGTCACAAGAGACCAGTGCTATACTAATGCATACACAATATGAGCCGTAGCCACTATGCAGTTTAGTCATTTCCCATCTAGAATAAGTAGATAATAGGTACATTTCTATGGGCAACATTTGATTTAAGCTTGGCAGTGTAAGACTAATATGTTTGCATTGATCTACATTGCAGCTTATAAAGAGAAAATACATTGAATGCATTTAGCTATGTTTATAAGCTGTGGCCTGATGTCTGCATACCTCTGTTCTACAGTCAGAAACGTCCGCTACAGTGGCTGCTTCAAGTTGCCAAAAAACACCACCATCGTCTTCCCTGTCTACTCCCTCCTGTCAAACTCCACGTCACAGTCCTGCATTGAGACCTGCACAGATAAGGTTTGATTCTGTTGATTCAGCAAGAAGCCCTGAAAACCACTGAACCATTTATTTCATCTTCACCACCAGCCCAGACCCCAGTCTTCCTCACACAGACCCAGGGGTGAGGTATCATGGATCATGGGCTGTCTCTGTCTCTGCTCTCTCAGATGGTCAATTAGAATGTCATGGCTCTGTGTGATGGAGCTACTGGAACACCATCTGACTGTTTAAGGTTAAATGTCCCTCTAATGAGAAATAGATGGGCGCTGTAATCAGTCCTTCACACAGTCTGGGTGCATCAGTAGGGTCCTCTGCTCTGCTCTACTCTACACACAAATGGCTGGGAGATAATATTGAATTTGATTTAGCCTATTCACTGTGTGTGTGTGTGTGTGTGTGTGTGTGTTTACACTTTTGTGCTTTGTGTGTTTTCACATTTGCGTAACTCCCAGTGTCAATAAACAAAGAGCACTGTCAGAGTCAGTCTCTATAGAAATTGTAACTCCATATAGTGTGGGGGTGGTGGGGGCTATACTATGTTGAATAGAAAAACTAGGACAACTTGTGCAAAAAAACATCTGAACTTGGGAGAAAAAGGAATCAAAGGAAATAGGGCAGGGGTGGTTCAGACATCTTATATAACCCACCCATCACGTTACCCAAGGGTGAAATCACATCCAATCCACCAGAGGGGGAATGAGTGCCCAGTCATATTCCTTGAACTGTAAATTACTGCTTGAAGTTATGCCTCTGATGTTTTTTAATGGTCCTGGTTCGGTACTGCAGGAGCTCCCACTGGCTGTGTTGAGGAACCCACACTGTTACTGTGCCTGGGCCTCTTCTCTGTTTAGACTGAACCAACGTCTGCCACCAGACCAGCCATGTCTGGAGACCAACGGCACAGCACACACTGTTGCCTCCACATCCCGGTCGGACCAATACTACTACCAGGTCTACCAGACACCTGTGCTTGGTGAGAGTCTTGTATAACCTTTAGTTTCACTTATACTACAGTCCAAGTTTTCAACCATAAAAATAACATACTGACAAATATACAGGCTTTATACTTTACTGTAACTGTAATTTAAACTCTTAGCAACAGCATGCTTCAATACAGTAGCTCAAAGAAAGATCAATGGCCTGTGTTCATGGCGGTGTTCAACCCTGATGTTTCTGCCTCATTCAGACTCCAGGTGCAAAGAGAGGAAGTTTCTACCTGAGAGGTCCCCCTCCCTGGTGGCTCTCACCAGCTTCCCCGGAGCTGGCAACACCTGGGTACGCCACCTGATCGAGCTTGTGACAGGCTACTACACTGGCAGCTTCTACTTCGATGGCACGCTTTACAACAGAGGTGAGGCTGAATGTGAACACAGCTCAGGTGTTGTGATAATAATAACATATACCAGGAATGATTGATGTTTCTTTCCTGGAATATATCATTTTCAAGCACTCGCTACCATTTTCTAAACCGTGGGCTCTCATAGACAAATTCTAATGTATGTACTTGTACAGTACTTAAGAATATCGATGACAGTAACTTGATCTTGACCTTTAGTGCTTTGTGACACATGGCCTTGCGGAGGTTTAATCTTCTTGTGTATCTGGGTTTTCTACCAGGTTTCAAAGGGGAGAAGGACTACTGGAAGAGTGGGCGCAGCATCTGTGTGAAGACCCATGAGAGTGGACAGAGAGAGATCGAGATGTTTGACTCGGCCATCTTGCTGATCCGAAACCCCTACCGTTCCCTCATGGCAGAGTTCAACAGGAAGTGTGCCGGACACCTTGGCTACGCCACAGACAAACAGTGGAGGAGCAAAGGTAACACAACAATCACATTTTGGGAAATGGACTGGGGGTTATGTGCCAACTAAGGCATGCACAAACCAACACATAAAGAGATATTGTTTTGGTCAACTATTGGTCAAAAGTCTGTTTCAAACAGATGACAAATATTCAGCTGCCATATCGCATAAACTGAACGTGAGATGTCAGCAATGTCTGCGCACAGCACACACTGATCAGATACCTCGGTTTCTTCTCTCTTCTGTTTACCTCAGAGTGGCCAGAGTTTGTTGACGGCTATGCCCCCTGGTGGGCGTCCCACGCTCTGAGCTGGCTGCAGTTTGGCCGTCGCCTGCTGGTGGTGCACTACGAGGACCTGCAGAGGGCGCTCTTTCCCCAGCTCCGCCTCCTCACCTCCTTCCTCAACGTCACCATAACGGAGGAGAGGCTGATGTGTGCCCAGAGCAACCAGGATGGTCACTTCAAACGCTCTGGTAGGGCCCAGCGGCCCTCCTTCGACCCCTTCACAGCGGAGTTGAGGAGCACCATTGACTCCTACATCCACACAGTGGACCAGGCCCTGAGGGACAGGAACTACAGCGGCCTGCCGCACGACTACATACCCAGATGATCCTCCTCAGCAGATCCACACTAGAGTCCAAAAGGACACGTCAACAAATAAAGGGGGAGGGGGAGGGGGAGGGGGAAGGTGTAATCTCTGCCACCACTCCAAAGATAGTGGTCCAGTCTAGTCATTAGCATGGTTGGGTGAAAGGTTTTTAGATGTGTTGGAGAATTCTGTCAGCTACAGAACATTTTCAGAAGAGTGACTCAGAGGGAAAGTGACTGTATGAACACACCAATGGGCAATTGTTTGACGCACTTGACATGTGAGTGGCTGCAGAGAGTGTAGTAACATTGAGTTAAACTTCAGTGTGAACTGTCAGTGTCACTGGGATGAAAACATGGCTGAACATTACAGCTCCGGCTGAAAGGTCTCAGGGCCAGAGCCAGACTCTCTCTATTGGAAGAAAAAGGAAACATCCCCCTTTTCACTGCAGGCGTTGGGAGTATAGAGCAAGTGCCTGTCTGCAAAAACAATTCAATCAAGCATTGTAGACTCTGAGGCTTTTAGCTTTAAATTGAATCTTTAGGTTATTTCTATTTGTTTGGGATTTTTGTAATGTTTAATATCAGTTTAACTGGTAGAGGGCAGTTAAACAGAAAACCTTCCATTCAACAATGTCGATCGGGTCGTTGTAATGGACTTATACCAATTAAATCTCCTATGTTTAGCTCTATCTATTGTCTGCTTTTTCATTACTGCTGGTGTTCGGTCATATGCTACAAACGTACTCCTGGTGGATTGTATGTTTGTAAGTGCGTTCCATCTCTCTGAGAGACCTAAAGTGACATGACATTGTGAACAGGCCTTTTGTATCACGGTCTGTACCATATCTTGTTCAAATTGTGGCTGTGAATCTTGGTCAAATAGGTTTCTAATGTTTATCGGGGAGAGTGTAGGCCACCTTGTGAGAATAGAATACTTACACTCGAATGCAGTTTCCCAAATTATCATTTTAATTGCATGCCTATTGTATTGTTCAGTCTGTGACGGCAAACAACAAGTCAACACATTGGAAAAACAATGTCCGGATAGTCATTTTTTAAGATAAACAGACAAACAAAAAATGTGTCATATTAATGAATCTAAAAGCTGGATCCATGCACAGACAGATGACAGCAGTGGCATAGTGGTGGAACAAAACAAACCCAGATTAATTAGAAAATAAATAAGGTGCGACTCTCTCTGGATGTCTGCCATTGAATTTCACACAAAGACAACAAAACAAATAAAATCATTGAACCCTATAGTTTAAATGAGATTATTAACTATTTACACAGTGATGTGGGCCCTAAGCCACATCACTGCCACTCCCTATCAAAACCCTCAATGATACCATTAACCCATCTGTCAAAAGTCTGAGTCTGTAACTCATTGTCATTACTCATCATCTCTTACCCTGGCACAAGGGTGACAACTATAGTGTAACTAGCTCATTGAAATATAGTCAATGCATTGCTCTCAATGTTTTTTCAAATGCACATTTTATTTCTCAGAGGTGTAGTTCATTTGTTTCATCCAAAATAAATAAAAACCTTTGGACTATAAAATCAAGTCAACAGTTAAGTTATAAGAGCACTGCCGACTAGAAAGTCAGAGGTTTTGGATGAATGATACTCTACTCTAAAACTTTCAGAAAAGCATTTGAAGGAAAGCTGCTCAGGGTAAGTCTAATATATTATGCATCTTTTGAAAAGAGTAAAGTATGAGAAGCATTTCTCAGGGGGATGTTCATTAGAGGTACAGAGTGAAGTACTGTAATGAATGATATCCAATCTGTCTTTTCCTGATAAAACTCTGACGGCTCTTAATTGCTGCGTCCAGAGTGACAAGTGTGAAGTCGGCCCATCATGTTGATTGCCTTAGCTACTAGAGCAGGTCTGTCATCTCACTGTTCTCAATATGTTCTCTAAGCAACACTTTACAGTGAGAATACTAGGGTTCAAACGAAAGCTGAAATAGTGAAACAGAGGCATAAGGGACCCCTGTGTGGTAGCCTGCCAAATAGCTTTTTAGTACTGACAGGGTGTCTGTGTTGAATTTACGCACCAAACAGGCAACTCCATCTGCTAAATAACATGTGACAGTAAAACCCACAGAAACAGTCAGCATGGTGACAACGCTCCCAATCGCTTCCCAATTTCCTTCTGCTTCCAACATTGAGGATAAAGGATTTTACTTTTCATGGCAAATTGATGTTGTTTCATTCTGTTTCCTGACCTCCTCTCTCCACAGCTTTTCACAGTACAGGGTTTTCCATCAACATGTTCAGTCTCTCACTCAGTATTCATACTGATATCTTTACTTATACAGATACAGCTAGCTGGAGTTGCCAGTAAATATGGTGTACTAGTTGTATCAGTATGCACACTCCATTCATCATTAGTAACTCAGTGGGTCTACAGTACAGCATTTAAATTCACTTCCACCATGCCCATTATTTCAGCACCAAGGTAGAAAAATAAGAAAACTGAGCTTGGGGGAACCTAAACGTCAGCCCACTCAGCCAACAAAAAACTTTAGCAGCTAGTTGGTATCAATTCTAACTCAGCCGTATGCATTCACACATGGTAACTCAGACACTGCTAATTCTCATGATGTATTCATACAACCCTCTTTTGGCTCAACAGGCCCTTTTTCAAATCATAAACATTCTCCTGGGTGAAATGCATTGCAGAAAAGTTACAATAGGTTGGTTACAACTGTCCTGAGGCAAATGAGACACAGACTGTTGTGTTGTCTATGGATGGCCAATATTCCAGTGGAATCCCACCTTTGTCCATTATCGTCTATCTCCTCTCCCTCTCCCCAGAAAGATAAATCAGTATGTTTGCAGCACAAAGATAACCCACAAATATAGACAAAATAATAAAACTGTCTGACGTGTTCTGAATCTTTGTTGCTCAGTATCACCATCCAGATACAGTAGATTGTTGAACTACTTTCATGACAACACATCTGGATGAGCAGCTTTCACTGAGAGAATACAGCACAGTGCATCCAAACAATCTTTCATTATTCAAATGAAAACATTTGAAGTTCTGAATTCTCTCCTTACTGCATAAGCAACTCACGCTAAAAGCAGGTTGGCTGTATTGGACTTTTGTCATTTTGGAATGGGGTGGGGGGCTGTCATTATACAGTGCTTTATTGAAAAGTGCAATCGTTGCTGCCATGGTGGCCCTGATGGTGACAGGCTCAACATTTATTATGACTGTCATTAATCACTCCAAGTTTAAATCTCAGGACAAGGTATCCAATAACGCTTATATTACCCCCCACACATGTCATAACAGGAGAGAGGGAGGACTGATCAATAATCACAATCTCATCACCAACATTTAGGCTCCATTCTATGGATGTAAGAGCTCAACTCTTTGTTCTGGACCTGACACTATGCAGAAGAATCGGTCAATTCCACGGTAACAGAATGATGCTGAGATTCAGATTTTTCACTTTAAAATGTATGTCAAACAAAAACCAATGATTGCAAATTTAAACAAACCATACAACTATGTACAAGGAAGAACTACTTAACAATTTCTACTGAACACTACAAAAACACGTTTACTTGAAGAGCAGTGCAGATGCAAAGTTTGGTAACAGGATGACGGTTTGTGCTGTTTGTGTCGTCATTCTGTTACCAAACTTTGCATCTGAAATGTTCTTCAGGTAAATGTGCTTTTGTAAAACTTTCAGTGGAAATTGTTAAAAGTCGTCCTTGTGCATAGAGATGTATGGTTTGTTTAACTATGCAATCATAGTTTTTTGTTTAACAAAAAAAGTTTAACTTTTAAAAAATAGGCGTCTCAGCATCATTCTGTTACTGTCATGACTTCCGCCGAAGTCGGTCCCTCTCCTTGTTCGGGCAGCGTTTGGCGGTCGACGTCACCGGCCTTCTAGCCATCGCCGATCCACTTTTCATTTTCCATTTGTTTTGGCTTTGTTTTACACACCTGGTTTCAATTCCCCAACTACATGTTCATTATTTAACCCTGTTTTCCCCATGTTTTTTGTGCGTGATTGTTTGTGTTTATACGGCCCGTATTGTGGACTTGGTTATTCTCGATTGTTATGAGAACATTTTTGAGTAAAATTACGTGTGGTACTCATCTCTTCTGTCCTGCGCCTGACTCCTCTGCACCAGCTACACCCAGACCTATTACAGTTAGGTTGGAATTGCCCAAACCAAACATATTTCTCTGTTAATGAGGTATCAGTACAAGTCACACTTGACTAAGAACATTCAAGCCAGACCTCTATAGATAAGGAACAACTATGTTCCTGATATGAACAAAAACAGTTTATAACTGAAATCCCAATGATGACAACAGAATCAGTAAGAAGGAAGAGAAGCATTTTTTTCCTCAGAGGTGAGCTTCACTGAAAGCCTCTCTACACACCTGTCACAGTTGTTATTACTACTATAAATGTTTATTGTCATCATGATTTTCCTTGCCTTTAGTACCTCCGCTAAATTTACTTAATCTGCTAATGGGGAATGAGTGAACGAATGTTCCCCTTTTACTGCCCACGGCTGGCAAAGATAAATAAAGGTGAGGTTTTTCTGTGACCTCTGAAAATGAGTGGGTTATGAGAGCATTCAAATCAAAGTTAAGCATTCCTCCTGCCTTCTAACAATCATTTAACATTAACATCACCATAGAATCAAAACAGAATTTTTATCTACTCCACCATCTCCAGCCATTAGCGACAGCCAGAGTGCTTCCTCAAAGATATTCAGACTTTGTGTTCTCTCAAAGCTGTATATTAATCCTTCTGAAAAATAGCCTCTCTTTATTCAAGCCCCTTTAAGTAGAAAGGAAAAGGTAACAGATGTGCTAAAATGAGCTGTGCCGAAACATGTTGCCGTTTTGATTGCATGTCTGCATTTTAACATTTTCTTTAGAAATGTCAAGATAAAAGGCTCTTCAAACTCAAACTTGCTGCCTTCTAGTGTGCCTTTAACATCCTGAAGAACAACCTGAATCTACTAAATATTTTTGGTTGGTAGACTTTTATATGCACAGTTATAGTCTCCTTGGAAAAGGCTAATTTTTGTCACGTTTTAACAAAGTGCATGAAAGAAAGAGTAAATAGTGGAATCCTAACTAATAGTGACCTTGGCAACCGTTCTGTGCCTATGAAAAGGTGTTTCATTCTATTGAACCAGCCAATCATTCCATTACATGACAACCTTGAAAAGGTCCTAGCCAGAGGGGAAAAACTAGTGGCACCGTGGACTACAGTGGAAAGCAAAAGGATATCAGACATCCTAATTGGAATAGAATGCACTGACTGTGAATTACTTCACTGAAATTCCCATCTCAATAGACAGATGGATGACGACAAAATGTATCACTTTTATAACAAAATAAAATGTGCATGGCATTTGTAAAACGTAGAGTTTGAAACTACCAATCCCATTCAAATCCCTTTTCCCTAATGCTTTATTGACCATGAAAAAGTATAAGGGGCCAGAAAATATGAGAATAGGCAATCAAGCTTGACGAGCACAACTAGGCAGTGGAATGGATGACATCAATCCCAGACAGAGTAATTGTGTGTGCTGAACCCAGTAGACCTCTTTTCCCCTCTGTGTGCACTGAGAGGCATCTGAGATGTTTAATCTAAATGAACTGAGACTGGCTCTGTAGCCTACCAGGGACACAATGGGCCTCCGCTCTCCAGAATGGATCCTCAGTCTCTTTATTAGGGGATGTACTTGGCTGATGGAACAGGCTGTCTGACCCATGAGTCAGTGGCGGTTCTAGACCATTTCAACTGGGGGGGCCAAGCTGGGGCCAGTTGTACTGTTAGAGGGGCCAGTTACATTAGACGTTATTGTTGTCATATATCGTTTTCTTCACTGCATTGCAGGCATTAGCAGGCAAAATACCATGTTCATAATCATTCAACAATTTATTTGCATTTCCATTATCATTTGCATTACATATTCAGTATCAGGTCACATCAACTGTATTCTCCGGTTTTTGTGTTTTTTTTGCAAAAAGATGAGCAAATTCATCTAGACTCAAGGCCTTTGCCCACCTTCACTCAATACACCTAAATGCTTAATCTGTCATCTGACATTGTGGACCTGAGATACGTTTTCACCAGCTTTAGTGCAGAAAAACTCCCTTCACAAGAAGCAGTACTAACAGGGATTGAAACAGCTATCTTGCACAGTTTAAAGAGCTCAAATAAAACTTCTTTATAAGGCTCAATGAATAATGCCAGCTCTACTACACTGGAGGGTCTCTGCATGCCACTCTGTATTTTCCTTTCTAAAATTCTTCTGAACTGATGTAGTTCATGCCCCAAGTCCTCAATATTTGATTCATACATTCTAGCAAATGGAAACAGGGACTTCTCTTTGAGAAACACATCACTTGTAGGGTTTAGAGTTTGGATGCCATTCATTATGTCACAGTTTTTGCTAGAGAACCTTCTGTTAAGCTCATTGAGCATATGATCTAAAACAGGGTAGAAAAGGGTTGTACGAAAACTGCCTTTTTCTTGTTCTGAATCTGACCTCTGACCCACTGTACTGAGTACACAGTCTCCATTAAATTGAGAGCTTTTTTGGTCGTTTTGCAGGGGGGTGTATTGCAGTATCACATTGCTCAGGTGTGTTTAACACTACATTCCATAGGTCATCAAAAAATGACTCATCCCTGTAGTCATTCAAAGTTTGAACTAAGGCTTCAACTAAATCAACAGCCTTTGACAAGTCAAGTGATGAAGACTGTAGCATATCTGATAGAAATTATGCTTCTCCAAACACTTTATGGAGTGTAACAAGGCACACAATGAATTGTAAATCTGTGCAAGCAGACGTCGTGCCTCAACAGATCTGTCACCATTGTGTTCTTGGACTATGTCTTGCAGGACTCGCTTAATGGCAGGTAATCTATCCATAATAGTATGTAGAGCCATATATCGACATGCCCAGCGAGTGTCACTTAGTCTCTGAAGCTCTCTAGGTGCACCTGGGTACATCTCTTTTTGTATGCTAAGCCATTTTTGATGCACATACGACCCATATGTGAAAGTCTTTCTAGTAAGGAGAAGAACTGTCCTACCTCAGGGAAAGCTTTGACTGTATCCACTAAAACTAAGTTTAGACAGTGTGCACTGCAGTGGATGTAAAAGGCATGCTTTGCTTGTTCTTTAATGCGTGCCTGGACGCCTGAATGCGTGCCACTCATAACGGAAGCACCGTCATATGCTTGGCCTACTAGGTTGTTTTTGTATTCAAGACCATGACTTTCTAATATGTGTATGATTTTGTCAGTAAGCCCTGCTGCATCTAGTCGATCAGCTGATTCAAAGTGGAGAAAGCTCTCATGGACAGCTCCTCTGAAATAGTACCTGAGTACTAGAGATATCTGCTCCTTTTGTTTCGTCTGCCATTACGCTAAAGACCTCACTGTCTTTCACTTCTTCTATAATTTTTGTTCGAACCATGTCTGCCAAACAACTCAGAACCTCATTCTGAATCCCTTTGCTTGTATATTTTGCATTATGAATGGAAGTCAACCTTTTTTTTCCACAGTTGTGTCATGCTTAGCTATTGTTTCTAGGATTGCCATGAAGTTCCCTTTATTATCTGACTCTGCAGACTCATCGTGTCCTCTTTGTGCAATGTTTTGTGTGGCTGTAAGTAGTAGTACTTCTCCTATTGTTTTAATATAGTCCCGATTTTCTTGAACCTGTTTGTTGTGTTCCTTGTTTGGGCATTTACCAGTGTTGCATTACTTTTTACAGCTTTCTGATAGTCTCTCCATGTAATCATTGCTTGTTTGTGCCGCTCAGACCTTGCATGAATTGCAAATCCCCCCTCTTTGTAAGTTGCCTTCTTCCAATTGTTAAAACCCAATTGTGAATCAAATACAGTCTCTGAGACTTTGGGAGGGCTAAAATGCCTGCAGGCGTAACATAACAGAGTCTGATTTTTTTTAATACTCAAGCCAGGGGTGGATATGGTACCAGGCCGCCTTGAAGCTCCTTCTTGGGTATATGTTCATCATTGGCTGCACCGGTGGTTCCTCCTGGGATTTGCTGATATCTGCCAAATAAAAAAATATATAAAATTAAAAGTATCTATTTGGGTAATTTTTGATATACCATTGCCATCAGGCAACTTCTGAAATCCATCTGATATCTATATCACAAGCATGCCCAATAGCATGTTAAATAAGAATTTATTTCAATCACAAACCGACTCATTTCTATAAACCATATAAACTGACTAATTGCACTGCTTTACTAGAAACCACAGATTTATTCAACATCACAAACCTGATGGTCCACTGCTTGTGGACGCACAAGGCTCCTCTGTTGGTGTCTCACTCTCAGCCTCTACCTCAGTCTCTCCATCTGTCTCACTTTCCTGCTCTATGCCTTCACTCAGTCTCTCCAATGGACAAGTCTTCCTGCATTCTCTCTCTGCAGGCTCTCTTGCTCTCTCCACACCTGAACAATCTGGCTCTCTCACTGTCTGCCTGCCTTCTTCTTTGGAAGAAGGACATGATGTCCTTCTTTCTCTTCATTTTGGTGAAAACTAAAGAGCAAAAGCAATGGGGACCACGCTTATTAATTAATTTACTTAAAATAACTGACTTGCTAGGTAACTACCCTTTATGTCGAACTGTTTTACGTTACAATGCGTTTACGGAGTGTGGTTTAAGTAAAAACACTCGGCACCATGAGTTTGTTGATCATATATTTTATCATTTTTCATACTGCCACAAAGTAACAAACGGCCAGGTTAAGATAAGCTGATCTAACGTTACACTTCTGTAATGCATTTAATACAAATACAACATATTAACAATTTTACTCACCTCTATATTTCCTTATTTGTGCTTGAACTATAAATGCTCGTTCGGAATTTCTTACAACTTCTGAATAGAAAAAAACGTGCAGATGCATGTGGTACGATACTGTTGTGTTCCGCCTAAAGCCGTCCCTCTAGAAAATGTGTGGGTTAAATTAGTGTTCCGCGTTCCGCGTAACGGATGTAAAAAAAGAACGATAGCAAAAATTTGTTATGTAAAAATTATTTCATACTCCACATTTAGGGGGGCCACAGGGGGGTCCAACATTGTTGTCACAGGGGCACTGCCCCCTATAACCGCCAGTGCCATGAGTTGCTCCATTGGAGGATATCCATATCCACTTTTAATGATCTAATATTTTCACACTGTATATGGTATACAGTGCATTCGGAAAGTATTCGGACCCCTTCACTTTTTCCACATTTTGTTATGTTACAGCCTTATTCTAAAATGTATTCAATTACTTTTTTTCATCATCAATCTACACACAATACCTCACAATGACTAAGCGAAAACAGGTTTTTATACATTTTTGCAAATTTATAAAAAACAAAAAACAGAAATACCTTATTTAAATAAGTATTCAAAACCCTTTGCTGTGAGACTCAATATTCAGCTCAGGTGCATCCTGTTTCAATTGATCATCCTTGAGCTGTTTCTACAACTTGATTGGAGTCCACCTGTTGTAAATTCAATTGACTGGACATGATTTGGAAAGGCACACACCTGTCTATATAAGGTCCCACAATTGACAGTGCATGTCAGATAAAAAACCAAGCCATGAGGTCGAAAAGATTGTCCATAGAGCTCTGAGACAGGATTGTGTCGAGGCACAGATTTTGTGAAGGGTACCAATACATTTCTGTAGCATTAAAAACCCCAAGGAGACAGTGGCCTCCATCATTCTTAAATGGAAGAAGTTTGGAACCACCAAGACTCTTCCTTGAGCTGACCGCCCTGCCAAACTGAGCAATCGGGAAAGAAAGGCCTTGGTCAGGGAGGTGACCAAGAACCCGATGTTCACTCTGACAGAGCTCCAGAGTACCTCTGTGGAGATGGGAGAACCTTCCAGAAGGACAACCATCTCTGCAGCCCTCCACCAAACAGGCCTATATGGTAGAGTGGCCAGACGGAAGCCACTCCTCAGTAAAAGGCACATGACAGCCCGCTTGGAGTTTGCCAAAAAAGGACTCAAAGGACTCTCAGACCATGAGAAACAAGATTCTCTGGTCTGATAAAACCAAGATTGAACTCTGGCCTGAATCTGGAGGAAATCTGGCAAAATCCCTACAGTGAAGCATAGTGGTGGCAGCATCATGCTGTGGGGATGTTTTTCAACAACCATGTTTTTGCTTTGTCATTAAGGGGTATTGTGTGTGTGTATATAGATGAGGGGAAAAAACAATTTAGTCAATTTTATAATAAAGTGTTAACGTAACAAAATGTGGAAAAAGTCCAGGGGTCTGAATAATTTCTGAATGCACAGTATTTAATTCTACAAAGCTAACACATGGATTGTTGAATTGTTTTAAGATGGGCGTACCATGGATCATTTAGCTATTTAATTTTTAGTTTGAGTACCCCTGTAGGTATACATAAAAATTATTTACAAATTATTTGATAAAATATTGAATTTGGCCTGCTATAGCCCATAGAAATGCATTGAATAACACATACAAAAATGGCAAAACAGATCGTCAAAAAAGAAATCATAAGGAATAAGGCTGAGGTGTCTGTAATATATATAGGAGATATAAGAATGCTCAGATATCAACAAGCGTTCTATAACACACTATTAGTTTGTGTATCTTACTGTCTGTGAACAGCTAGTCTGTCTTTTCTTAGCAAGTTGTGGCTAAAAGGGGCGGCAGGTAGCCTAGTGGTTAGAGTGTTGGACTAGTAACCAGAAGGTTGCAAGATCGAATCCCCTGACAAGGTAAAAATCTGTCGTTCTGCCCTTGAACAAGGCAGTTAACCCACTGTTCCTAGTCCGTCATTGAAAATAAGAACTTGTTCTTAACAGATTTTCCTAGTTAAAAAAAATATCATGATAATGCTAATCGCTAGCTAGGTAACTAATAAATGTACTGAGTTAGAGCAGTTAGAGCACTAGTTAATACAGCCTGATATCAGTGCTGGTGTAGGCCTAAATCAGCATGTTGTTTCCATTTTTTTATGTGTTATTCAATGCAACAGTACTGTATCTTCTAAATCAGAGAGGAATAGAGCTCGCCAGCTTGTGTTGTGGAAATAAGTTACCTCTAGTTTGTCAGGAAAGAATGGGGTTTTGGAATAAATGCTGAAAATAAGGTCTCATTTAACACAGCCTTAGGAGATCTTCTACGATTGGTTCTATGAGATAATAGCGGTCAGTTAACATGACCTTCATGAATTATGAAACCTTTGTGTGATTTGTTTTTTATTATTACATAAATGCTTTAAAATTCACAAAAAGTGACGTTAGCTGATGAAGATTATCTCATAGAACAACACGTAGGCTAGAAGATCTTCTAAACCTGTGTTTACCACAGACTTAATTTTTGGCATTCTTTTGTCCAAAACCCCTCCAAAAACACCATTCATTTTCCTCATAGCCTTTGTCCAACGAACCATGGCGGAGTTAACGCCTACAACAAGACGCCATCAGGCTACTATTTCTCTCTATAGGCAAAGCTTGAATATGTTAGCTACATGAAGTAAGTAAGAGAAAACACTTAAAGAGCGACTACCCCGATATGAGTCAAACATTTATTATAGTGTCAAAATTGACAACAAACTGTAAATATGATAACTTTGGTCAGGGGCGCAACTTTGGTTTTAGAAGTGGGGGGGACAATTTGTATTATTATATATTTTTTGTCAGATAAACACTCCAAACAGCTTACCTGACTGCTCGGAGACGTCCGTATGGTCCTAAAGAACCTCGTTGAGTCGTTCTTTTGATGGTAAAACTGGGGGCAATTTCAGAATGTGGGGGGACGACGACAACGACAAGTTGCGCCCCTGCTGATTTTGGTCATAAAGGCATTCTCATCTAAAACGGAGATAGGAAAAACTGGTATGTCAGTTTTCCTTGGGTTGGGTTTATTTTAATCCTGCCCACGTGCCCACAGCTGGCACCCAAGTAATCATCAATTCGGGGCATAGTTGCACACGATCAGATCAAATTGCACATGATCAATTTGGATTGACATTCTATATGTCAAACCACTATAGCCTACATGGGACAATATTTGAACACTAGAACAGCTTATGCAGTCATTTTGACTGCCAATGATTTTTGTTTTATTCTGCTACCATTTTTTAAGTCATCCACCATCCTTGGCTTTTCTTAAATAAGTCTATATAACACACTGTTGGTGTTAGAATCGTAATATCACAAACAGAACTGGAGTTATAACCAGTTTTAGGAGGGCATGTCATTGTTTTGATGGGGTAATGGTTTTTTTTCTCCATTATCTCTCCTTCTCCCAACAATAGGGCCTGCACCTCTCCTTCTTCCTACAGTTGAAAGTGCTGTGCTCAGCTGATAATCAGCCCGATAAAACGGAACCTAAACTATACTGAAACAAATTTCACACATATAACAACAGATTAAATAAGTATTTAAAAAAAATATATATATATTTTTACATTTATTTAACTAGGCAAGTCAGTTAAGAACAAATTCTTATTTTCTTATTTTACAATGACAGGGAGAGTGGGTGAGTTGATGAGTAAGGGGAAGCGAACTATGCATAATTATGTCATCACCAAATGTGAATGAAGAACAGGGAGGGCCATTCTATTGTATTTATTTATTCGAATTATAATCTTAAAATTGTATGTACCCTATATCAGTCCACCTAATCAAAGCAGTCTTATCAGTCTACTCTGGGCTACTTGCAGTAGGCTAGACAGTGAGAGAGTGCGTAATTGTACATGCTAAAAGGCTTTCAATATCTGGGAAAATATCCACAGCAGGTGAGCTAGTGTCGGAGAAGGTGGTGATGAGGCTTGTGGAACCTTACGTTGGCAAGGGGAGAAATGTCACCATGGACAATTTCTTCAATTCACATTGGTGAACAAGTTGCTTGCAACAAAAACAAGTCTGTCAGGCACCATGCACAAAGGGAGACAGGAGCTCCCTCTGTGCAAAATAAGGCACCTGCACAGCCAGGGCTACTCCACAACGGTACTGAAGAATGACAAGTAAATGGGACAAAACAAAGAGAATACCAACAGGACACAAAGAGAGGACCAGCTATTACATTTTACAACGAAACAAAGGTATGTCAAAGTGTGTCAAGCAAGTGAAAGTTATGAAAATTGTGTCAACTGTTGGGACAAGAGATAACAGCTAAATGAAATCCAGCTGATGCCATTACCTGAAGACGCAAACACAAGCTGACAATAATTTACTATTTTTGACTGCTGTCATATTGCCATTTTCATTATAATGTCATTATTGCATTTGTGCTGAGTTTCACTATTTAGCAAGGCCACTTGGCACTTACAGTTGAAGTTGGAAGTTTACATACACCTTAGCCAAATACATTTAAACTCACAATTCTGCACATTTAATCCTAGTAAAAATTCCCTGTCTTAGGTCAGTTAGGATCACCACTTTATTTTAAGAATGTGAAATGTCAGAATAATAATAGCAGAGAGAATTATTTATTTCAGCTTTTATTTCTTTCATCACATTCCCAGTGGATCAGAAGTTACATACACTCAAATAGTATTTGGTAGCATTGCCTTTAAATTGTTTAACTTGGGTCAAATGTTTCGGTAGCTTTCCGCAAACTTCCCACAATAAGTTGGGTGAATTTTGGCCCATTCTTCCTGACAGAGCTGGTGTAACTGAGTCTGGTTTGTAGGCCTCCTTGCTCGCACACGCTTTTTCAGTTCTGCCCACAAATCTTCTATAGGATTGAGGTCAGGGCTTTGTGATGGCCACTCCAATACCTTGACTTTGTTGTCCTTAAGCAATTTTTCCACAACTTTGGAAGTAGGCTTGGGGTCATTGTCCATTTGGAAGACCCATTTGCTTTAACTTCCTGACTGATGTCTTGAGATGTTGCTTCAATATATACACATCATTTTCCTGCCTCATGATGCCAGGTATTTTGTGAAGTGCACCAGTCCCTCCTGCAGCAAAGCACCCCCACAACATGAGGCTGCCACCCCCGTGCTTCACGGTTGGGATGGTGTTCTTTGGCTTACAAGCCACCCCCTTTTTCCTCGAAACATATCGATGGTCATTATGGCCAAACAGTTATATTTTTGTTTCATGAGACCAGAGGACATTTCTCCAAAAAGTACGATCTTTGTCCCCATGTGCAGTTGCAAACCGTAGTCTGTTTTTTTTTATGGCGGATTTAGAGCAGCGTCTTTTTCCTTGCTGCGCGGCCTTTCAGGTTATGTCGATATAGGACTCGTTTTACTGTGGATATAGATACTTTTATACCTGTTTCCTCCAGCATCTTCACAAGGTCTTTTGCTGTTGTTCTGGGATTGATTTTCACTTTTTGCACCAAAGTAACTTCATCTCTAGGAGACAGAACGCGTCTCCTTCCTGAGCGGTATGAAGGCTGCTTGGTCCCATGGTGTTTATACTTGCGTAATATTGTTTATACAGATGAACGTGGTACCTTCAGGCGTTTGGAAATTGCGCCCAAGGATGAACCTGACTTGTGGGGGTCTACAATTTTTTTTGGCTGATTTCTTTTGATTTTCCCATGAAAAGGTAGGCCTTGAAATACATCCACAGGTACACCTCCAATTGACTCGAAGGATGTCAATTAGCCTATCAGAAGCTTCTAAAGCCATGACATCATTTTCTGCAATTTTCCAAGCTTTTTAAAGGCACAGTCAACTTAGTGTATGTAATCTTCTGACCCACTGGAATTGTGATACAGTTAATTATAAGTGAAATAATCTGTCTGTAAACAATTGTTGGAAAAATGACTTGTGTCATGCACAAAGTAGATGTCCTAACCGACTTGCCAAAACTATAGTTTGCTAACAAGAAATTTGTGGAGTGGTTGAAATGAGTTCTAATGACTGTATAATGATGTTTAGGCTTCATAGGCTGAAACACCTGCATTTTGGAGCTGCCTTACCCAAGAAAGCAATGTTTGTATGTGGATTTATTAACTCAATTTTTTTTTTTTTACATTGTTTGCAAACTGATATGTGACACATATTAATACCAAAATAACATGCAAAACAGGCAAACATTTTTTATTTTTTTTATTTCTGAACAGTTGATGAGCACTGTGGTCTATGGGTTGAAGAGGGTGCTGCATTGCTACCACCTGCTGGTATAATTAAGCAATAAGGCCTGAGGAGGTGTGGTTATGGGCAGCAGGTAGCCTAGTGGTTAGAGCATTGGGCCAGTAACCGAAAGGTTGCTGGATTGAATCCCTGAGCTGACAAGGTAAAAATCTGTTGTTCTGCCCCTGAACAAGGCAGTTAACCCACTGTTCCCCGGTAGGCCGTCATTGTAAATAAGAATTTGTTCTTAACTGACTTGCCTGGTTAAATAAATTATGGCCACGATATTGGCCATATATCACAAACCACCAAGGTTGCTATTATAAACTGATTAACAACATAATTAGACCAGTAAATAGTATTTTTGTGTCATACCCATGGTAAATGGTCTGATATACCACACCTCCCTGACCAATACCCATCTCCCCCCGATTGCTCAGTTTGTCCGGGCGGCCAGCTCTAGGAAGTCTTGGTAGTTACAAAGATTTTATTTTATTTTACATTTAACAAATTCTTATTTACAATGACGGCCTACCTGTAAAAGAATGATGTAGGCCACTGTGTTCTTGGGGACCGTCAATGGTGAAGAAATGTTTTGTTACCCTTCCCCAGATCTGTGCCTCGACACAATCCAGTCTCGAAGCTCTACGGACAATTCCTTCGACCTCATGCCTTGGTTTTTCCTCTGACATGCACTGTCAACTGTGGGACCTTATATATATAGGTGTGTGCCTTTCCAAATCATGTCCAATCAATTGAATTTACCACAGGTGGACTCAAATCAAGTTATAGAAACATCTCAAGGTTGAACAATGGAAACAGGATGCACCCGAGCTCAATACCAAAGGGTCTGAATACTTATGTAAATAAGGTATTTCTGTTTGTTGTTTTTAATACATTTGCTTTGTCATTATGGAGTACTTGTGTAGATTGCTGAGGAAATTGTTTTATTATATCAATTTTATAATAAGGCTGTAACGTAACAACATGTGGAAAAAGTCAAGGGGTCTAAATACTTTCCGAATGCAATGTATATACAGTACCAGTTAAAAGTTTGGACACACCTACTCATTCAAGGGTTTTTCTTTATTTTTAAAATTTTCTACATTGTAGAATAATAGTGAAGATATCAAAACTATGAAACAACACATATGGAATCACGTAGCAATCAAAAAAGGGTTAAACAAATCAAAATATATTATGTATTTTAGATTCTTAAAAGTAGCCACCCTTTGCCTTGATGACAGCTTTGCACACTCTTGGCATTGTTTCAACCAGCTTCATTAGGAACGCTTTCCCAACTGTCTTGAAGGAGTTCCCACATATGCTGAGCACTTGTTGGCTGCTTTTCCTTCACTCTGCGGTCCAACTCATCCCAAACCATTTCAATTGGGTTGAGGTAGGTTGATTGTGGAGGCCAGGTTATCTGATGCAGCACTCCATCACGCTCCTTCTTGGTCAAGTAGCCCTTACACAGCCTGTAGGTGTGTTGGATCATTGTTCTGTTGAAAAACAAATGATAGTCCCACTAAGCACAAACCAGATGGTATGGCGTATTGCTGCAGAATGCTGTGTTACACGGAACCCAAATTGGCTGTGCGCGTGCGCCATCGTGCGCCATCGTGCATACATTTATTTTGTCCCCCCACAACAAAAGCGATCACGACACGCAGGTTAAAATATCAAAACAAACTCTGAACCAAAACATTAATTTGGGGGCAGGTCGAAAAGCATGAAACATTTATGGCAATTTAGCTAGCAAGCTTGCACTTGCTAGCTAATTTGTCCTATTTAGCTAGCTTGCTGTTACCAGATAATTTGTCCAGGGCTATAAACATTGAGTTGTTATTTTACCTGAAATGCACAAGGTCCTCTACTCCGACAATTAATCCACATAAAATGGTCAACTGAATCAGTTCTAGTCATCTCCTCCTTCCAGGCTTTTTCTTCTTTGAACTTATATGGTGATTAGCATCTAAACTTTCATAGTATTACCACGATGACCGACAACACAGTTCGTCTTTCAATCACCCACGTGGGTATAACCAATGAGGAGATGGCACGTGGGTATCTGCCTCTATAAACCAATGAGGAGATGGGAGAGGCAGGAATTGCAGCGCGATCTGCATCACAAATAGAACTGACTTCTATTTTAGCCCTTGGCAATGCAGACGCTCGTTGACGCGCGCGAGCAGTGTGGGTGCAATAATTGAATAATATAGATTTCTACATTTATTTTGCAACGCTCACGAATGCGACGCGAGCGGTGTAGTCAGGGTATTAGCCATGCTGGTTAAGTGTGCCTTGAATTGTAAATAAATCACAGACAGAGTCACCAGCAAAGCACACCCACACCATCACATCTCCTCCTACTTGCTTCACGGTGGGAACCACACATGCGGAGATCATCCGTTCACCTACTCTGCGTCTCACAAAGACACGGCGGTTGGAACCAAAAATCTCAAATTTGGACTCATCAGACCAAATAACAGATTTCCACCAGTCTAATGTCCATTGCTCGTGTTTCTTGGCCAAAGCAAGTCTCTTCTTCTTATTGGTGCCCTTTAGTAGTGGTTTCTTTGCAGCAATTTGACCTGATTCACGCAGTCTCCTCTGAAGAGTTGATGTTGAGATGTGTCTGTTACTTGAACTCTGTGAAGCATTTATTTGGGCTGCAATCTGAGGTGCAGTTAACTCTAATTAACTTATCCTCTGCAGCAGAGGTAACTCTGGGTCTTCCTCTCCTGTGGCGGTCCTCACGAGAGCCAGTTTCATCATAGTGCTTGATGGTTTTTGCGACTGCACTTTTGAAGTTTTCCGGATTCACTGACCTTCTTGTCTTAAAATAATGGAGTGTTGTTTCTCTTTGCTTATATGAGCAGTTTTTTTTCTCCATAATATGGACTTGGTATTTTGCCAAATAGGGCTATCGTCTGTATACCACTCCTACCTTGTCACAACACAATTGATTGTCTCAAGCGCACTAAGGAAAGAAATTCCACAATTAACTTTTAACAAGGCACACCTGTTAATTTAAATGCATTCCAGGTGACTACCTCATGAAGCTGGTTGAGAGAATGCCAAGAGTGTGCAAAGCTGTCATCAATACAAAGGGTGGCTACTTTGAAGATTCTCAAATTTAAAATATATTTTGATTTGTTTAACACTTTGTTGGCTACTACATGATTATACATGTTATTTCATAGTTTTGCTGTCTTCACTATTATTCTACAAAGTAGAAAATAGTAAAAATAAAGAAAACCCTTGAATGAGTAGGTGTGTCCAAACTTTTGACTGGTACTGTATATACATTGCATTCGGAAAGTATTTAGACCCCTTGACTTTTTCCACATGTTGTTACGTTACAGCCTTATTATAAAATTGATATAATAAAATATATTTTTTATTTTATTTTATTTTTAGCTAAACAGGTGGGGCTGAAAACAGGGCTCTGCCCCACTTGCCCTGAATGACAGGTTGCCACTGCTTCTACCTGATGCCTTTCATTAAGGTTTTTGATTTCATTTTCTTTTTTGTTATTGAAAACCTTCATAGAAGGCATTGGGTAGAAGTAAACTATGCTGCATTCATAACCAAGTGGAAAGGTAGTAATTTCCAGTTGTGAAGTAGTAAAACTGAGTTGGATGTATTCACATGCTTTTGAGAAATGTTGAATTGCTATTGCCAAACAAGCTTCATCAACCATAAACTAAAAGTACTGCTATCATGCTTGCAAACAAATTATAGTGTTCAAAAAACATATTAATAGATTGCTATGTATAAATGTTTTATTGTTGCAATTAACTGCTGAAAATGCTGTATTGAGGTCATTTCAATGGTAGTTAATGTCAGAGGTCACCGTGTGGGAGAATTCAGAGCCCAGGGATGATAGAACAGTTTCCCCACTAGTAATTACCAGTTTGAGGGGCGTTCAAGGGAATTTTTCCTAAACGTATGTGGTAAATACCACATTCCCACTTGGTTATGAACGCAGGGTTAATCCAAAAAGTAGTCGTGAATTGTACCATACAATTAAAGTGCTGGCCAATCAGATATAATTATATAATTAGTTACCAGGTAAATAACAAAATAGCAGATTCCACAGTAGAGATGTGCATAAATTATGGAGTTAGATAGAGGACTGTAGGTGGATATAAACTGTTTTAGCATTGACATTGAGGGCTTCCACCATTTTAAAGTAGTCAACTGGATTGGGATTCCTACGGGTCGGGAGCGATCAGCTTATTATCAGAGCATCGTCTTCTTCTTCAAATTGTGTTGCCTATGGTTTGTAAATGGTTTTAAGCTATATCACTGCCAACTAGTGGCCACAATAAATAAACAACATACAATTTATTTCAGGACTCCAGCACTGCAGTTGGAGGTACATCACCAATATGACTTGACTTGAATATTAGCTTGACGCTTTTTTTAAACACAAACTAAGAAGAAAATGTACTACTGTCACAGACTGCCACAGACTCCATAATGGCACAGGTGCAAAGACCTAAGATCCTCTATCTATGCCATAAATGTATCATGAAATAGCAGAACTCTTGTAAAATAATTGTACAATGTCTAAACAAATTACACTCTAAACTGCCCTTTCCTAACACTGTAGGCATATAATTCTCAATGAGATTAGCCTGTATAAATAAAGGTTAAACGAAAGAATGCTCGTCTTGTATATTTGGGGTTATATACAATTTGTAAAAAAAAAAAGAACATATGATCAGGTAATTGTGTCCATTGTGTGCTATTCAAATGCCAAGAGTTGGTCAAACCAGAGTGCAGTGTTCTTAACTTGTAGAAGATGGCGCCAGAGCTCTTTTTAAGAGGGACAATTCTACATAGCGCACTGCACCAAAACCCAGCACTACTGTATTGATCGCTACAAATTTGGAAGATCCCAACTTTCTCATTTCCGAAGTTATTAGCCTGATATATTTTCAACAGTGAATTAACCCTCTGTCCACTAACCCATTTCCCTGCCATGTATACCCCCTTATCCATTAATGCAACTACCACCATAGGTTGTCTTTTAGGGAATTAGGCTTGGGACTTTTGTTCAGAACATGAACCATGATGTGTCAAGGTATCACTAAAAAGCATTTCAATGCATCGTCATATATGTCAATCTACATCCAGTCTCACCAGCACAAGCTCTTGGTGTAACAAAACACTGCTATAGCCTACAGTAAGTATCTGCTCTGAACCCTACAGTATGTCTCTGTCTGACATTGTGTGTACAGTACTGCTGTTGTGTCTTGTCTCCAGTAGCACTGACTGGGTGTACAGTAGGCCTCGGTGAGCCTGTGAAGGACGGAGACATCTGTATATCCAACTATTCTGCTCCTACAAGCTGCTGCTCACAGCGCATGGCAAGAGCACATCAAATGCACACACACACACACACACACACACAAGCCTGGCTGTGGTGAGCAGCAAGCCTTGTCCACCATCATTGTTATGTGAGCTGAGCTGCAGTTTCCTTTCTTCTGCAAAATAAAAATGAATCTAAAGGCTCTGTGTCTATGGCTTTGGTGCAAATGAGGCACACAAAAGTCTTTGTTTGATAAAGCCTATTTCCCAAATTGTGTGTGTTTATAGATCTTTAAAGAGTACTTGTCTTTGATTGATGATCCCAGGGACCAAATGTGTGGGGGTTTAAAATATAGTTTCAATTTGAATTGTCCTCAACATGAACTCCATTGAATTATGATATGCAAAGTCAAAGGTAAAATGTTCATACAACATTGCAGTTGAAGTCTATAAATAGACCAGGTGTTGGTACTGTTAATGTACTTTGAATGTGCTTGCGAGCACACACACACACACACACACACACACACACACACACACACTTATCCCTCTGACAGTTGTTTGCTTTTTGCTTTGGGTCAAATTTATTTTTCAAGTGTAATTTGTAAGCCCCCCGCACCTCTGATTCAGAGGGGTTGGGTTAAATGCGGAAGACATATTTCAGTTGAAGGCATCCCCCTTTCCCTTTCCTAACAGTGAGAAGCTTGTGTTTGGCCATATGCAGTTGATGTCTTGTTTTTTATGTGAGATCCCTTGGGGGCAGAACTATAAGAGAACAGTCAGCAGATTCTGATAACATGTACAAGCAGGGTGTTTGTTTTACTCATCAGAAATCAAAGTGGCCTTTGTGTGGAGCAGGATTTGATTCCCCAGTCTGCTAGTTCAAGAGGGTCTTCTGAGTTCAGAACAACATTTCGGAGCTGTGGTTCAACTGATTTTCCAGCGATAGAAAAACAGACTGCAGAAGTGCTCTGTTAACTCTCTCTCACCCACCACGAGCAAAGGAGTCCACCATCCTCAGTGGAGAGCCAGGGAGGAGAATTCAAATGGAAATTGTTTATCAAAGAAATTAAACAATTATCCATAAAAATGAATCAACAGCCTGAAGAACAAGAACTGTATAATTTCATTGATACATGCATACTTTGTGAGGTAGATGAATTATAACAAAGTGCTTCAGAACTTTTACAGTAGGATACATTTTTTGAGATTTCATGTTATTCATGAATTATTTGATTAATTGGTAACCTCACGATGTGACATGTTCATTACACATTGAAGCGTGTAGCCTATACATGTAAACATAGGTTTGCCTTTTTTGTCTTGTAATACATACAAGGCCTTTGTCTTGCATGTGTAGGAATACTATACCAAGGCAAATTAACTGTACAACATTGTATAAAGAGGGCTCTAAATTACTGAATTGAGTCTTCTGAGTATCTTAGAATATCTGGACTATATGCATGTTATTAACAATTGGAATTGATGTTTGCAATACAGTATAATAATAATAATAATAATAATCCATCTAAAGTATGTTTATGACCATGGCTTCACATTATTACTGATTTTCAAATTCTTATCTTTCACCTCAGTAACAACACAATTCCCAGTGAGTGTGTGATCTGTAAGACATGTTAAATATGAGGAGTAATAGAGATGATGCTCGCAGCAGGCTCTGGTGGACTGGCTAAGCTCTGTGCTTTGTTCCCAGATTGCAGGGTTAACGATTTTCCGTCCTGGGTGGCGGGGGAGGAGCGTAGAGAGTGAGTGTTCCGAGCGATCCGAGTTGGAGAATTAGGATGCAGCTCCCGTCGTCAAAGCTGAGGAGCTGTCTGCTGCCTTCCCAGCAGTCCCTGGGCCAATGATGGATGATATATGCAGTGTGGCCCCAGTGCTCCCCAAGCACAGTCTGGCTATGCTACACACACACACACACGCAGTGAACCTAGGATATTTGTTGCTAATTCACCTCCACCAACCAATGCCTACTCAACCAATTCATGAGCAGGGAATAAAAACTTTACTAGAGAAGTGGAAATCAAATTGTTATAACACTATGTGGGGGTTCTTATATATCACCTGGGTTGAAGTTATCCTGTAGGCTATAGGGATCCCTAGAAATAAAAGACAGACCTGTAATACTCAGCAGTTTATTTTCCCTTTTTATTTGTAATGACATTTTACAGTATTTGCATTCCATCATTTGCTTTCTTTACAACAATATTCAAATATATATATACATTTTTAAAGATGAATGTTTAATGGTATAATATAATAAAATACTAATATTTGAGGAAATCATATGCACGCATCTCAAGAAACATTACATTATCACTATATAGTCATAAAAGCTCTTGCAAAACAAAAACATTAGCCTAAATCATAAACATGTTATTGCTTTGTGGATACATGATGTGTGCTTGAACATAATGTATCTTCTCGGGTGTTTAAGCATTAATATGTGTGTGTGTGTGTGTGTGTGTGTGGGCCTGGACAGTGTACGGAGTGTGAGGGGTCAGGCGGTGCCTCACCCCCAAAGCCCCTTGGGACATCTAGCTTCCCTTCCGCCTTTCTCTTGTCCTCCTCCCTCCCTCTCTCTGCCTGTTCTCATTACCCTTACCTGCTGTCTTGCTCTCCTCTCATTTACTCTGTAGACCTGACTCTCCTCCTGCAGTCAGTTTAGCCCAAACCCAGTGGCCCTGTCGCCTGGGGAACAGTCACTGCATACCAATGATGAGGGGAGACGAGAAGAGAGCGCTGAGGAATGGCCTCCCTTCTGCCACCCCCTCCCCTACCACCTCCTCTTCGCTCTGGGGGAAGAGAGAGGGAGGCAGAGAGAAAAAGAGTGAGAGGGAAATAGAGGCAGATAGAAAAAGAGAAATGAGAAAGAATTTAAAGAGGGAGAGAGACAAAGAGAGTGGAGGGACATACACCAGTGTTTTAAGTGACTACAGTGGGACAGGACAGACTGAAAGGTTGTATGGTGTCTCCCTGTGCACAGTGGGAATCTAGATCTGCAGAGCAGTGCTACCAGCTAGCCCCAAACGACTATAGCTAATTACCCAGCTCCAGGCTATCTGTCTGTCAGGTAGAGAAGCAGCCAGCCCGCCTGACATTTCTACTGACTCATGCCGAGCCAATGTGCCATGTGGACCAAAACAGGTAGAAAGTTTAATGAAAACACAGAGTAATTTCTCCAAATGTAACAGATTTGGAGATGGCAGACCTCAGTGTTACAGTGCCTGTGATTTGGTCTTACCTGTGAGTGAGCAGACACAGAGAGAGAAGGGGGGTAGGGGTAATTAGTGAGAGAAGAAAAATTTAAAGGAAAAAAGGACGTTAATCATGTTAACAATGACTAGAGGAGAAACAATTCAACATTCATATACCGGAGTCACACAAACATTCAGGCATAGTAATTCACATCATAACCACTCAGTGTGAAATATTACTACACAGATTGTGTCCATGTGACCACCTATGCATTGGTTGGGCAGTGCAGTGCACTCGAGGACACAAAGAATTTCCTCTGTCATGATCGCTTTCAGCAGTGACACAAGGGAGCCAGTATGCAGTATTTGAGTGTGTGTGTGTGTAAATGTGTTTGTGCAGGTCTGTGTGCAGTCTCTGTGACTAGGTCTACAGTCTCTGACTGAGCATGTCCTTGCCAGGTAAAAGATACATTCATTAATTGGTCCAAGTAGCTGTTGGCCAGCCAACCAATGGGTTAAAAGCATTTGCCTGTGGCGACACAGCCAGGCCAGCTGTAGGTCATATTCAAGTCCCAGCTAGTTGAAACCCAACCTGCAAGACAGATCCTAATTATCCCAGCCAGTTGCGGTTCAATAACTCCAGCAAGCTGGCAGCAAGATACCACGTTTCCGTGGCAACAACTCTGACGAAGTGATTTGCAGATCAGAGTGAGGCGGGAGGTAACCGTGGATGTGGGGAGGAGGGAGGGAGGAACGGGGGAATGGAGAGGGGGTGGAAGAGGGAGGGAGTAGTACTCAGCTAGAACACCATCATGGGCCGTTAGAATGCACGTACACAGACAGAATGCACACGACACGCATAGACATGCACTCACACATGCAGTGCACATACAAACACATACTTAGGCACACACAAAGTGCATACCAGTGGACATGCTAATGGTTATGCACTGTCCAGACATCAGTGTCTCTATACTCCATCCCCATACCTGTGGTTGAAATGATGTCTCAGGTCAGGAAGAGGTAGATACTGTCCTTTTAATAGTGTGTTCACCTTCCACTGTTCAACTGGGCATTGCTGCCCTGAGAATAAAAGGGAAAACTTGGCCCTGTATATTTTGGTACCATGGTTATAATGTCTAAAGCAGAGTTTCCTAAACTCGGTCCTGGGGACCCCCCTGGGTGCACGTTTTGTTTTTTGCCCTAGCACTACACAGCTGATTTGAATAATCAAAGCTTGATAATGAGTTGATTATTTGAATAATCTGTGTAGTGCTAGGGAAAACCCCACAATGTGCACCCCTTGGAGGCCCCAGGACTGAGTATGGGAAACACTGGGCTAAAGTGCTGCACGTATGTTGTCTAAATCAGGGTTTTTTCCGAACCATCTCCTTATTTTTTATTTTAACCCTAAACTGGCACACCTGATTCAATTAGTCAAAAGATTAATGATTAGTTGAATAATTGAATCAAGTGTGCCAGTTAAGGATTAAAACCAAAATGTGAAATGTCTGGGGGGCAGGACAGGGTTGGGAAACCCTGGTCTAAAGCACTACATTCCCCTAAATTGGATTAAAATAAAAAAATGACATTTAAATTTGGATGGCTTTTTCGGGGAACAAATATCGGGTTGGGGGGGTTGTTATTTGTGTGATTTTGTGTGTTTTCAGGTGACTGTCTGGCCTCCTGCCGCAGTGTCTGGAAACACAGACATCGTCAGCCCACCACCACGCTCTCTCACACACCTGCTGCTCCCCCATCTACCTGAGATAAGAGATCTGTTGAGCTGCAACTCACAAGGCACAAGAATGCCTGACAATCAATGGTAGAAAACAAGACCAAAAAATCCCTTTAAATCCATCAGATTTCTGTGTCAACTCTGTCCAATTGAAATGTGCTGGCCGGCCTTTAATCTGCCCTTATTACATTTTATCACACACAAATGGGAAGCGCTGAGCATCACACACACACGGGCGGACTCGGACAAAAATTCTGCCCTGGCATTTCAGTCACACCAGCCCACATCACCGTGACTTACAAACACAGGCAGTAATGCTACTGACACATAACATAGCTAACTATAGTACAGCATCTCAACTTTTACTGTACCAGTGACCCATGAAACATGGTCCTCCTCCTTTTTTAACCAGCTCATGTTTAAGACAAATACAACGTGCTAAGACTAGCATCACTGGGACCAGAAGACCACACTGCCTGTGCTGGGCCAAGCAACATCCTAGGGTAATACTCTACTTTAAGGGTCCATTATAAACTAATTCACAAGGTATTTCTAAGGCATTTACAAACCATTTGCTCACCATTTACTAATCCTTACTACCACATTTGTACATGTTAGTAAGCTAGTTATTCACACATGTATATACATTTCCAGAAACATCTTATGTTGTGTGCTTGTTCTTTTACCAAGTGCATCAGGAATGTCCAATGGCATGCTCATCTTTTTGTGAGAAATTACACTGGTCACTCAAAACATTTATAAAGTACTAAGCTGACATACGGAATTGTTTTAAGACGGTCATACCATGGATCATCTAGCTATTTGATTTAGAATTGTAGGACGCCTTTAGCTATAAAAATAATAATAAATAAAAACATTTGATAAAATATTGAATTTGGCCTTTACTACCATAGCCCATAGAAACACACCGAATAACACATTCATAAATGGAAAAAAAAGAGTCAAAAAATAAATAATAAGGAATACGGTTTTGAAGTGTCTGTCCTATATCTAGGATATACAGTATATTAAAGTTTTTTTGGACACATATTTAACCCCTTATTTTAGATAACACAAAACTACCTTCATACTTCAATTTGTTTGTATGGGTTTCCTTCAGATGAGTTACCTGACACTTGGGGTCATACAGAAAAACGGAGAACACCATCGTGTTTCATAGAGTGGTCATAATAGTTCAACAAATGTATTTGTCACTTCATAAACAAATGCTGTAGACTAACAGTGAAATGCTTACTTACGGACCCTTCCCAAAAACGCAGAGGGAAAAAAATTGAGAATTAGTAGAAATAATAAATAAAATAAAATATATACAGTACCAGTCAAAAGATTGGACACACCTACTCATTGAAGGGTTTTTCTTTATTTTTTACTATTTTCTACTTTGTAGAATAATAGTGAAAACATCAAAACTATAAAATAACACATATGGAATCATGCAGTAACCAAAAAAGTTAAACAATTCCAAATATATTTTAGATTTTAGATTCTTCAAAGTAGCCACCCTTTGCTCTGATGACAGCTTTGCACACTCTTGGTATTCTCTCAACCAGCTTCATGAGGTAGTCACATGGAATGCATTTCAATTAACAGGTGTGCCTTGTTAAAAGTTAATTTGTGAAATTTCTTTCCTTCTTAATGTGTTTGAGACAATCAGTTGTGTTGTGACAAGGTAGGGTTGGTATACAGAAGATAGCGCTATTTGGTAAAATACCAAGTCCATATTATGTCAAAAACAGCTCAAAAAGCAAAGAGAAACAACAGTCCATCATTACTTTATGATATGAAGGTCAGTCAAGAACTTTGAAAGTTTCTTAGTGCAGTCGCAAAAACCATCAAACACTATGACGAAACTTGCTCTAATAAGGACCTCCACAGAAAGGAAGATCCAGAGTTACCTCTGCTGCAGAGGACAAGTTCATTAGTGTTTACCACCCTCAGAAATTGCAGCCCAAATAAATGTTTCACAGAGGTCAAGAAACAGACACATCTCAACAACAAATGTTCAGAGGCCTTCATGGTTAAATTACTGAAAAAAAACACTACTAAAGGACACCAATTGGAAGAAGAGACTTGCTTGGGCCAAGAAACATGAGCAAAGGACATTAGACCGGTGGAAATCTGTCCTTTGGAAACAAAAATCAAAATTTGAGATTTTTGTTTACAACTGCTGTATCTTTGTGAGACACAGACTAGGTGAAAGGATGATCTCCCCATGTGTGGTTCCCACCGTGAAGCATGGAGGAAGGGGGTGATGGTGCTTTGCTGGTGACACGGTCTGTGATTTATTTAGAATTCAAGGCACACTTAACCAGCATGGCTACCACAGCATTCTGCAGCGATACGCCATTCCATCTGGTTTGCACTTAGTGGGACTATCATTTGTTTTCAACAGGACAACGACCCAACACACCTCCAGGATGTGTAATGGCTATTTGACCAAGAAGGAGCATGATGGAGTGCTGCATCAGATGACTTGGCCTCCACAATCACTCAACCTCAACCCAATTGAGATGATTTGAGATGAGTTGGACTGCAGAGTGAAGGAAAAGCAGCCAACAATTGCTCAGCATATGTGGGCGTGGGTTTTGGTGTCTTCACTATTTTTAAACAATGTAGAAAACAGTAAAAAAAAAAAAAGAAAAACCCTTGAAACCTTTGACTGGTACTGTGTGTGTATATATACACACACACACACACACACACACACACACACACACACACACACACACTACAGTTCAAAAGTTTACCCATCTACCAATAGAAGGCTACCTATTGGTAGATGGGTAAAAAAAACATATTGAATATCCCTTTGTGCATGGTGAAGTTATTAATTACACTTTGGATGGTGTATCAATACATCCAGTCACTACAAAGATACAGGTGTCCTTCCTAACTCAGTTGCCAGAGAGGAAGGAAACCATTCAAGAATTTCACCATGAGGCCAATTGTGACTTTAAAGCAGTTAGAGTTTAATGGTAGTGATAGGAGAAAACTGAGGATGGTACAACAACATTGTAGTTACTCCACAATACTAACCTAACTGAGTGAAAAGGAAGCCTGTACAGAATAAAAAAAAATCCACAACATGCATCCTTTTTGCAACAAGGCACTAAAGTAATACTGCAAAAAATGTGGCAAAGAAATAAACTTTTTGTCCTGAATACAAAGTTATGTTTGGGGCAAATCCAATACAACACACTACTGAGTACCTCCATATTGTCAAGCATAGTTGTGGCTGCATCATGTTATGGGTATGCTTGTAGTCATTATGGACTGGGGAGTTTTTCCAGGATAAAAAAGAAACAGAATTTTTAAAAGAATAAATAAATATTGTACAATCCAGGTTTGCAAAGCTCTTAGAGACTTACCCAGAAAGACACACAGCTGTAATCGCCGCCAAAGGTGGTTCTAACGTATTGAATCAATGGTGTGAATCATTTCATTTTCAATAAATAAGGCAAACATTTCTAAACATTTTCACTTTGTCATTTTGGAGTATTGTGTGTAGTTTATTTATTTCATAAATGTTTAATTCAGGCTGTAACACAACAAAATGTGGAATAAGTCAAGGGGTGTGAATACTTTCTCAAGGCACTGTATATATTTTTATGATTTTGTCAATTTCAACCAGCCCACCACCATTAAACGATGGTCCGGCCCTTCTGGCGGGCGGGTGGACGCGCGTGCACACACACACACACACACACACACACACACACCCCCCACCTCTTTAGAATGGAATGCAATCTTCACATACCCCGGGTCCGTTGGTGAATGGACTTTAATCTAGAATCATCTGGAACCTGGGTTAATCCACGGCTGGCTGCAGTATCAATCAAGCACATTTTTTTCCCGAGCCACAGAGTCTGAATGCTGTGCAAAATGTCACACTGAATGCACAAATATTTTTCTCCTAATACGTCCAATTCCAATCCATATCGCCAAAATGTAATATGGTTTAATTACTCTATATGGCAAAATGGTAAGAGGGGATTTTGATACATGACATAATAATGAAATATACTGTTGCTGATGATCAATGGTAGAAATGACAAGACAGTATGTCTATCTCGTAATATGTCTTTAACCTAAGGACCCATCTCCATAGTGGTTCAAGCTATGATCTCATTATATAAAGTCAAAACCAGCTTCAGAGAAGAGGTAGATCATAGTAATAGCATCTGTCCTACTGTACCTTCCGTCTGTCTTTGCTTAAAATTAATGAATTAGGATATCACATTTTTTGTCATAAATTATTGAAATAAATATGAGAAAAGAATTGAATGATTCGTTGCCGATGTCTAATAACACAAATAAAGTTCCACAAGATACGTTTTTTATTTTTATTGGTCGGCACTGTTTTTCCTTGCTCATTTCAATGTCTTGTTTTCTTTGTTCATTTTCTTTCTGCAGACTATACAAACAGTTCTCTATCAGTTCTCTATTCATCAACCTTTACCATATCAACACACCCTTTAGAAGAGGTCGGGATAGTTAGTTGTTTGAATTGTGAATTGCCTCTCAATTTACATGGATTTTACACTACATCTCCGAAATCTGCCGTGTTTGAGCTATTCATTTATTGCAATGTGTCTGTCTATTCCTCTTGTCATTTTATGTTGTAGAATCCACTAAACATAGGAAGAAGAGAACCAAAGATATAATTCGTTAAAGTAATATCCAGAATTCTCTTTTACACTATTTTGGGATTCTCTCCATATTGTAGTATTTTCCCTTCAGACTCAGCCATGTAGGCTACTTCACTGCATTTCAATGCAAAATAAATACATAGAATTTGGACCAGTTTCTCATTGTAAAATAGTTTGTCTAAGCTACTCCGTATTGAACAGTGTTAGATGCTAAAGACCTGAGGGTTGCTGAGATGATGTGACTGTAATATGTATTGGTTCCTTCAGATGACTATATGGGCTGAGCAGAGCAGAGCAGCCAGCCTGCGTTTTTCCTTTTAGGGGGAGCTAGCAGTCTAACACTGCATCAAATCAAATCAAATTTTATTGGTCACATTCACATGGTTAGCAGATGTTATTGCGAGTGTGCATTGATGCATTGACCATTTTATCAGTGGGCTTCCTGCGAGCGCTAGCTGCCTCCCTGCCTGCCAGGCTTTGCTGCGTGTCAGACACATCCTAATAAAACTGTCTGGCTGTTTGGTGGGCACCAGCTCGGCACTCGCCGCACCATGCCTGGCTGCTTGGTATTCATTGGGGCATGGTACTCACTCTCTCAGATATTGCTGGGAGCTCTGTGCCACAGACTGATTATTTGGCATCGGCATTGTTCACTATGAACACCAAATGGGGAATAGATAGGAAAAAACATCATCAGTAAGAGAGAGAGATAGAAAAGAGAAAGAGAGAGGGGGGGTCATAGAGGGAAAATCTATTGTTTTGAAACTGAGCAGAAATTAGTTTTTTTTAATAAAAAAGCTAGCTGCCTTGGGAAACGCAGAAAGTTTAAAAATGAGGTCAGCTGTGATGGTGAATTTCTAACAGTCAGATCAGGGTGAATTTGTATGGGTTTGTAATGGTATTGTCTTGGTCAAAAGTTCAGATTGATTTTGTATAACAAGAAATTATGTGTTCCCATTTTACATCCTATCTGAAATCTTCTCAGTCTCCCTGAATTAAGATGGATTTGAGAAACTTGGGGCCTGGACTTTATTGAAGTCGATAATTTGAGATTATATATACGTTTGATGAAGCATTTACACATGTTTGAAACATGACATAAATATTTAAGCACCACAAATTAAACTGCTTGAACATCACCTACTTTCCACACATCTTGCAGATCTCTACATAAAATGTACGTAAATAATTATAACCAATTTGGAAAACCATATGGTAAACTATTTACATAGGTAAACAATGTTTCTGTGCTGAACAAATATGTGTTATAATTCCATATAGTGTATAATTTATAGTGCAAATATAGTAGAGTAATTAATGAACACAAATGTTTGCAATAGAAGAGTAATTGTTATTCCTAACTTCAGGTTTGCTGGGTTGAGGTCATTAAAATGTAATTGTGTCTTCAGGGGAAGTTATTTGCATCTATTTAGATTCAAATCATAAAGCAGTTATAGGGATGGTGAAATTAAAGTATGCTTTCAGATTTCTTCATACATAATTGAATATTAACTTTGATATATATATATGTACACACATTTATTAAAGTATGGAATTAATGCTTAAGTGAATTTAGTGCTATCACTGCTTAACTGATAAAATGAAATAGTTTTGCATTTTTCTGGGAAAATGTAATATTCATGAGTGCCCATGAATAAGATTAAATCAATAAAATGTAGTAAAAAAATTCGGAGAAATTATTGACTATTGAATGATGGGATTGAGGTGTGCCTGCTGTATGCTGCCACCATATTTGAAGAAGGGTAGTGTAACAGTAAAACACCAAGTTTCAAACTGGCCCAAGCAGCATTGGTGCGAATAAATAAAGTAGGCACTGTAGACTCAATGTGTATCTAATTTGATGCTGATCAAAACATACTGACTTTGTCATACCATCTAGTTGGTTTGCTAGTCGAGTATGGGGTGTGGTGGCTTGAAGAAATGTTGGGTCTTACGTTTACGCCAACAATTTCATATGGAAACATACATGGAAAAGCAAATCCCAAACTTGCGCTTCATGGAGGTACATGGTTGTCGGTGAATGTGTGTCCACAGCGATTTGACTGTTATTCACACAAGCAAGATGGAGAAAACCAGTTCAATGCGACATCTTGGTCGAGTACCGTGATAGAATGGATCGACCGATGGGCACTGTGTTAAATGACATTACTGTGGTGACATACGTTGGCCTTTATGATTCCTCGACGCTATGGATAAAACACAACTTTGTTATCAACCATTGTCTTTACATTTGCTAAGCCACACAGGCATGCATATTATATCTACCTCTATTCTTTGCCATGGATGGATGATTATACATTGAACACAGGGATGTGAGTGAGGGCTAACTCGATAGTAAAGTTAATCAAAAAACAACTACACGTTTTCATTCCACTACCAACAATGCTCTCTTTCGGTCCCCCTTCCTCATCCCCTCTATCTCTCCCTGTCTTCCCATTCCTCCATTTCCCTATACATCCTGATGTGTGTAACATTGATGTCAGCAGCTGTTCCATCCCGACTCCACCCTTGGCAGGCACATTGGGTTTGCCACTGTAGTTGCTCGTGCCCTCCGCCCGCGTCCCAAGAGCCTAACCCGTGATTTTTCATCGAGAGAGCTCACAAGTTAGGGTCTCAGGGAGCAGGAGAAGTACAACAGGGTCCCGGCACTGAGGAGCCGCACACATTCAGTCAGTCAACCAGTCGGCCGGACCAGGGGGTGAGAAGCATGGCCCCCTCTCGGTCGTACTCTATCTCTCACTGCCTCCCTCTTCATCCTGACCCAAAACCACCTCCGCGTGTCTGTCTGCCCAGTGTCCGATCCAGTCTGACCGCTTGGGTAATGTGTCGACTGGACCCGTCAAACAACAGTCGTCCGCTGTGGACGGAGCAGGAGAAAAAATGTCTCCCTTTTCCCCTCCTTCACTGCAGATTACTTACTCCTTCGTTTCAGAGAGCTGGAGTTAGAGATGAGCTGAAGGCTCAGCACACAAAGACGGGCATAGACATAGACCTACCAGAATACACAAACGCCACAAACACAGTAAACAGTAACACCACAGCACAACAAGACAATAATGGCAGAGACAAAGATGAATGACATGAGAGAAAATGAAGAGGGCAAAAAAGGAATAGGGCTTGCTGGAGATGGTCAGACTTTAATTTCCCCTGTCGCGGCGCAGAAGCCAGAGCTAGCCATAGACAGGCGAGCCAGCATCCCCTGCTATGCTGTGCTAACTAGCTTTTGTGCTTTCAGAGGAAACCCCCCCTAACCAGGCAGCCATCTCGCCTCTTTGTCCTCTGAGCGTCGAGACATGCAGGCAGATCATCAGTCTACATCTCCCTCTCCCCCTCGGGATGGCTGGACCCAGTGCTGGCCACTGCACAGGACCCTCCGAAACCTTGCCTGCACTAACCGCTGCTGACCACCACACCACCGCCAGGGAGGAGAGCCGCCCGACAACCCCAGTCTGAGGTGTTCACCACTGGGGGGGACCATAGACACCCACCGCTCTATGAATAATCTCAGTCAGAAATGAAATAATAAGAAAATATATCTTTACACGACACCGCCACTGACCCGCTTCGCAGAAGTGGCAGGTAAAAAACAATACTAAACAGGGAAAAACATTTTTTAAATAAAGTTGTCTCGCGCAAAGCTCTCACACAGAGCAGAGCATCCTCCAGAACTAGTGTTCCCCCACTCCCTGCTACAGACTGCAACGAGTGCCCCCCCCCCACACACTGCTTTCTCTAATGCTAACCATCCCTACCCCTCCCCTTGCACCCACCACCATGGCGGCGAGCTCTGCACGGTACAGAAATAAGTTGTCACCGCCACAGTGCCAAGCGAGAGCAGCCACATTCAGTCATCTTCAGTCCTCTCATCACAGACAGAGTTCAGACACAGGCAGAGACAGACAATCATCATTGTCATGAAAGAAAGCAAACTGCCCTGTCATGAATCTTAACAACGCACCACATTGCAATCAAATGTAATTTGTACCCTATACCCCCGTAACTCCTCCCACTAATAATTAGATCGATAGATGCCTCACTCAAGGGAACACAGAGCAAAGCGGAAGCTTCCGGAAACGCAAGTGCTGTCTTTGTTGCCCCGCGCCAATCCTCTGTCTCTGTGCAGACTATGCCTTTGTCATCCATCTTTGAGTGGAGGATGAGGAAGAAAAGGATTAAAAAAAGAGCAGGCATAAAGAAAGCAAAGGGAAAGAAAATCCGAAAGGGAGACGCTGAGACCACGGCAGCTGAGCCAGACGCAGGTCAATGAGGTGGGACGCATCTCCACCCCCCCATCACCGCTTGCATCATCAGCTCCATCTCATCACCCCCACCTCTGCCTTAGGCTCCAGGATCTCAGCCGCATCGTGACACTGTCATCTATCCTGTTTTTTTCCATGCAGGTCCAAGACTAACACCACGATGACAACAGGGCCATCGGGAGAAAACAGTGACGCCAAAACATTTCGTCTCCCAAAACACTGGCCAACTCCTATTCCCATCACCCCTCCTCTTCTCCCCATCCCCAGGTCTCTACCTGTCTGCTCATCTGGCTGTCTGTGACTCCTGTCTGTGGCTGCTCACTCGCCTAGAGTGTGGTACTATGCTACGGCAATGGGAGTCTGCAGCGACAGCCCTCCCTCTCTCTCACTCCCTCCATGCAGCCTCTGCCGACGCACACGTTCCACCCATTCTGCTGATCAATTCCTTCTCTTTCTTAAGGAGCACAAACACACTGCAGCCAGCCAGCCGCCTGGTGGGTTGGCCAAGGAGGAGGACACCCTATAGTGGCTCATGCTGTTACACTAGAGACACTGACATACTGACACACAACTCAGAGTATATATCCAACACATACATGTTGACACACAACACAAACACAACCACAGACACAGTCATAGACAAAACATAAACAAGCAAAGTGACACAAATAACATACCAGATTCAGACACTGTCATAGTCCCCTTACACACAAGACACAGGCAAGACAGAGCGCAGACAGACAATGACACAGACACCAACACTGAACATAGACACCATCAAAAACACTGACACTTTCACAATATTGTGACCGAAGCATTGAAACGTGCACACAGACAGACGACGCAGCACTGTATTTCACCAGTCAGATCAGACAAAGAATAGCATAAAATCTTTATAAAAGTATTAAATAGATATACACGTATACAGATGCTAAATGACACAGAAATCACAGGGCAGGGCTGTTTGTGAGATTTTCTGCTTGGACAGGTTTCGGGGTGAAGTGGCTAAACCTAACCTGAAGTATTCCATCTAGTTTCTCTCTTTCTAGCAGCCCATCTATCTATCCCCTTAAGATTCCATACTACATCCACACTACAGCGCTGCAGTTAACAAAGCAGGACCTTTAGCAAAACCATCCTGTCAGTTAAAGACATACTGTATAGTCTCACAAAGACTGACAACTTATTTATGTCCCGCTCCTGCTATACACAGCCTTCGAGATTCACTGTCCTCCTCCTCCCAAGGTAGAATAAATACCACAGACCATACACATCTTACACATTTGATGATAAGATGATGAAATTATCTTTAAGTTGAGGTTATTTAAATAACAATTGTTTGAGGGGCTATTTTATGCACCGTCTGTCATCGCTAGGTAGAATACAATGAACACTAAAGTGTTGTTACGAGGCACAGCAAATGGAACTAAGTCATAAGACTTAGCAAAACAAAGAAAACAGACGATGGGTTATTTCTTCTCTATCTGAGTGAGATCTGACCTTGACGGCTCGTCCTAATCTTAGAGCCCCTGACCTATCACCCTCAACACCCCAGATGGATTAGGGTCGCAACCCCGTGCGGCAGAGAAGGGGGACTGCAAATTGTATCATTGATTGATTATGTGCTAGCCTTTTTAGGGGCCCTAAGCAAGATTTGGTTGGGATACATTTTAGCTGTTTTATAGCAAATTCCCTGCAATTCTACTCATTTTGCCATGAGGTGGAGAGATTTGTTTTTGCAGTTTTAAAGCTCCCTGCACCTTACAATTCTACACATTTTGCCATGACTTATGCCATGTTGATGATACCTGAGTGAGAGTGACTAACAAAATCAATGTGGGCCCCCTGGAGGTCACGGCCCCTGGGCACATGCCCTGTGTGCCTTGTTGGTATTTGGCCATGATGACTAGATAACTGGCTAGACTAACTTACCAATCTAAAACTTGTTAGCTGACATGGCTAATTAAGTGACTGTCAGTGAGTGACATATAACAACCTAAAAACTGCTGATGCACAACCAAATTTTGAACTTGCACCTTATTGTACTGTATTATACTATTCTAACTCTCAACAGTAAGAGTTCCAAATTGTGTCGATATTGTTTTGTCGGCGACTGCTTATGTCACTTATGCCTGGAGTCTTGAATTCACACTGCGAAATCCAGCTTTGCTGCAATGCAGAGATCCTTCAGATAAATCACTCTGGTGCTACACACACAGAAATGTGTATTTTAGCTCAAGACAACATCAAGACCTAGAACACCAACAGTAAAAAAATATTGTATATTACATTATCTTCCTCCTGAAATTTTAAGGAGTAGGCTACAAAGAGCAACAAACAGGCAGGCTGTAGTTTTATCTGAATTGGGTTGGGGGGAATGCGCAGCATGTGGAGTCAATTAGCCTAGCTAGCTATAGTCTACTCGCTCCCATCTCTCTCGGCCCATTCTGCAGCTGTAACAATAAAGTGCCAGTCTGTACCTCGTGCAGCAGTGCTCAGGTTGAAAACTTAAGTAAAACAATGAAATAAACATGTATTTCTAATATCTGGATATCAAACCAAAATTCATGATACTATTCCGAATAGTAAAATTATTTCAAACCCCCATTCCTAGTTATTGTGTATGAGAGAGGGGAGGTGGGAGCGAGGGAGAGAGGGAAGGGGCAGTCTGTACAACAGGACTGGTGATCAATCAGCTCCATTACAGCAGTGTCACTGCAACGTCTGGAGCTACCACCGCTCCGCCACACACACACACACACAATCCCTGAGACACTCCCATCAGCGCAGAGCTACCCCCAACACACGCACACATTTACCCTCCTCTCCTCCCCCACTTCTCCTCCTCTTCCCCCTCTATACTCCTATCATCTCCATTTCTCTAGGCTAGACTGTGTAGCAAATCTTGGAATACCACGGTTGGTCATGGTATTCGTGGAAACAGAACATGTGTACAATGTCATAAACATTAATGACCCTTGTCTTACAGTAAAAATCTAAAGGAAGAAGGAATGTAAGTATCAGGAAGGTAGAGTAAGTACATCTCCTCAAACCTCTATGATGCACTACTAACATAAAAGAGAACGTTGTCATGACAGGAGTATTATGATTTACACCCCAGAAATACTGTAGTCTCAAAGAACACAAAAAAACGAACAGGAAGGCAGTGCACACAATGACTTGAGAACCAATATGCACTATCAAAACGCTATTACACCACATCCACCCATTTAACGATAAGCCTGAATTCAGATAACAGTGTCTTACAAAGCGGCAGGCGAGCGGCAGTCAGACAGGTATCCAAACAAAGAACGCCTAGCATACAGACAGGCAGGCAGGCAGACATACAGACAGACAGACAGACAGGCATGCAGACAGACAGGCATGCAGACAGACAGGCATGCAGGCATGCAGACAGACAGGCATGCAGACATACATACAGGCAGGCAGACAGACAGACAGACAGGCAGAAAGGGGGGCCCAGCCAGCCAGCGGGACATTAATGACGATCATGTCTTGTCACACTAGCTGACGGACGGACGGAGGATTGGTGGGGCCAATCAGTGGACCCTGCCCTTGCCCTTCTCGATCAATACCATTGATCTGTCCCAGGGGTCAAGGGGCAGGAGCGTATCGATGGGGGAGAGTGGCTGACGCAGCAGCAGGCCTGAGAGGAAAGGGGGGCTGACTGACTCCAGACAGATCAATGGCACACCCGTCTGCCATGGATGTGTTATGGTTATTCATTTGCCACTAAACGGATCACATTAAGGGGATATCTAGCCTTGGGGAAAAATACTAGCAGCATTGCAGAGACCTCACCAAATCACAAGCTGCTGCTGTATGAACTGGGGATTTGTAGCTGGCTAGTAGATGCCTGTCTGGCCAGTAACAGCAGTGTCAGGCTCCAATCCTTCATGTTTTTATTTTATCAAGGTCTCTAGTGTTTACTGAGGGCAGGACCAGCAGATAAATGGTCGGTGTTAAAAGGGCTCTCACTCAGACAAAAGCATGAATCAACTGAATTTGCATGTACATGTACGTACCCTTGAACAAAAATATAAAACGCAACATGTAAAGTGTTGGTCCCATGTTTCATGAGCTGAAATAAAAAATCCCAGAAATTGTTCATACGCACAAAAAGTTATCAAGAAGCTGATATATCAAGAATATCAAGAAGCATATCAAGAAGCTGATTAAACAGCATGATGTTACACAGGTGCACCTTGTGCTGGGGACAATAAAAGGCCACTCTAAAATTGTTTTGTCAAACAACACAATGCCACAGATGTCAAGTTTTGAGGGAGTGTGCAATTGGCATGCTAACTGCAGCAATGTCCACAAGAGCTGTTGGCAGAGAATGTAATGTTCATTTCTCTACCATAAGCAGCCTCCAACGTTGTTTTAGAGAATTTGGCAGTACGTCCAATCGGCCTCACAAACACAGACCACGTGTATGACATTGAGTGCCCCATGGTGGGCGTGGGGTAATGGTATGGGCAGGTATAAGCTATGATCAATGAACACAATTGGATTTTATCGATGGAAATTTGAATGCACAGAGATACTATGACGAGATCCTGAGGCCAAATTGTCGTGCCATTCATCCTCCGCCATCATCTTATGTTTCAGCATGATAATGCATGACCCCATGTTGCAAGGATCTGTACACAATTCATGGACGCTGAAAATGTCCCAGTTCTTCCATGGCCTGCATACTCACCAGACATGTTACCCATTGAGCATGTTTGGTATGCTCTGGATCGACGGCGTGTTCCAGTTCCCGCCAATATTCAGCAACTTCACACAGCCATTGAAGAGGAGTGGGACAACATCCCACAGGCCACAGTCAACAGCCTGATCAACTCTATGCAAAATAGACTTGTCGCGCTGCATTAGACAAATGGTGGTCACACCAGATACTGACTGGTTTTCTGATCGACATCCCTACCCTACTTTTTTAAGGTAGCTGTGACCAACAGATCCATATCTGTATTCCTTGTCATGTGAAATTCATAGATGAGGGCCTAATTAATTAATTTCAGTTGAATGATTTCCAGTGGTGGGAAAAGTACCCAATTATCATACTTGAGTAAGAGTAAAAGATTGGCCCAGCGTCGTCCGCGTTAGGCTGGCTGAGATGTCCTTGTCCCATCGCGCTCTAGCAACCTTGTGGCGGCTGGGCGCATGCACGCTGACTTCGTCGCCAGCTGTACAGTGTTTCGGGTTTCGGAGGACACATGGCTCTCGACCTTTGCCTCTCCTGAGTCCCTACGGGAGTTTCAGAGATGGGACAAGACTGTAGCTACCAATTGGGGAGAAAAAGAGGTAAAAAGTACAAAAAAAAATAATATATTTTTATATATTTTTTTAAAGCATTAAATATACTTAAGTATCAAAAGTAAATGTAATTTTAAATATATACTTAAGTATCAATAGTAAAAGTATAAATAATTTAAAATTCCTTATATTAAGCAAACCAGACGGCACCATTTTCTAGTTTTTTAAATGTACCGATAGCCAGGGGGGCCCACTGCAACACTCAGACATTTACCTTAAATGACATTTTGAGCAAAAAGGCAAACTCAGCTGCATCATTCATTGAATCAGAGAGCTCATTCATCACAAAACCCACTGATAATGCCAATTACGTTAAAAAAAATTATTGGCAAGATTAGCAAACTTAGGCATGACATGCCAGCAACAAACGCTGACACTACACATCCAAGTATAACTGATCAAATTATGAAAGACAAGCATTGTAATTTTGAATTCCGTAAAGTGAGTGGAAGAGGTGAAAATATTATTGTTGTCTATCAACAATGACAAGCCACCGGGGGTCTGACAACTTGGATGGAAAGCCTATTAGAAAAAAAGTGTATGTCCCTCAGAAAGTGTATGTCCCTCAGGCCTGGAGGGAAGCAAAATTAATTCCGCTACACAAGAACAGTAAAACCCCATTTACTGGCTCAAATAGCCGACCAATCAGCACTTTACCAACCCTTAGCAAACTTTAGGTAAAAGTTGTGTTTGACCAGATACAATCCTATTTTACTGTAAACAAATTGACAACAGACTTTCAGCACGCTTATAGGAAAGGACATGCAACAAGCACGGCACTGACACAAACGACTGATGTGTCGCGTCCTGGCCATAGAGAGCCCTCTGGTTCTCTATGGTGATTTAGGTCAGGACGTGACTAGTTTTTTTTTTGTCTAGTTGTTGAATATCTATGTTGTTTTTGTTTCACTATTAAATATGTGGAATTCAATGCACGCTGCGTCTTAGGATCGTGACAGAATATCCCACCAGTCCAGGACCAAGAAGCGTGCCACAAAGGTGAAGGAGAGTTGGACATGGGAGGAGATCATGGGTGGATGCGAGACCCTTCCTTGGTGGGAGTCGCCGAGGAATAATGGGGGACAGCAACGTCGCCGGGGTCCGCGTCCACAAGCAGCCCAGGGGCAACATGGCCGAGCAGAGGAGAGAGCCAGAGCCTGAATGGGAGACGTTAGAGGAGTTTGAGGAAGGATATAGGAGAGGTGTTTGCAAGGAATATGCTGCAGCGCAGGCGTTTAGAGGAGCGTCTGCCCAGCCCGGTACATACTGTGAAGGCTTCCCGCACTCGCCCTGAAGAGCGTGTCACCAGTCCGGTGCAACCTGTGCCGGCTCCACGCACCAGGCCTCCAGTGCGCCTTCCCAGCCCGGAGACTAGGCCGGAGCCTTCATCTGTGCCGGTGCCCAGTCCAGGCACGGCGTTCAGGCCTGCTCCTAGGCTGGAGCCTTCATCTGCGCCGGTGCCCAGTCCAGACACGGCGTCCAGTCCTGCTACTAGGCCGGAGCTTTCCTCTGCGCCGGTGCCCAGTCCATGCACGGCGTTCAGCCCGGTTACTTGGCCGGATCTGCGGTCTGAGCGGGTGCTACGTCCCGCACCGAAGCCACCACCAACGCTAGTGGCCCACCAGAACCCTCCCCAATCTAGTTTCAGGTTTTGCGGCCGGAGTCCGCACCTTTGGGGGTACTGTCACGTCCTGGCCATAGAGAGCCCTCTGGGTTCTCTATGGTGATTTAGGTCAGGACGTGACTAGGTTTTGTTTTATCTAGTTGTTGTATATCTATGTTGTTTTTGTTTCACTATTAAATATGTAGAACTCAATGCACGCTGCGTCTTGGTCCAGTTATTTTGAAGAGGATCGTGACATGATGATTGGCTGAGAGAAATTCATGATAAAAGTTTGTTGAAGCTGTTTTGTTAGACTTCAGTGCGGCTTTTGACATTATCGATCATAGTCTACTGATGGAAAAACGTATGTGTTATGGCTTTACACCGCCTACTATATTGTGGATAAAGAGTTACCTGTCTAACATAACACAGAGGGTGTTATTTAACGGAAGCCTCTCCAACATAATCCAGGTAGAATCAGGGATTCCCCAGGGCAGCTGTCCAGGTCCCTTACTTTTTTCAATCTTTACTAATGACATGCCACTGAGTAAAGCCAGTTTGTCTATGTATGCGGATGACTCAACACTATACACATCAGCCACTACAGCAAGTGAAATCAACGCTTAACAAAAAGCTGCAGTTAGTTTCAGAACGGGTGGCAAGGAATACATTTGTCCTAAATATTACAAAAACTTAAAGAGTTGTACTTGGGACAAAACATTCACTAAACCCTAAACCTCAACTAAATTGTGTAATAAATAATGTGGAAATTGAGAATTGAGCTGACTAAACTGCTTGGAGTAACCCTGGATTGTAAACTGTCATGTTGATACAACAGCAGCTAAGAGGTGGAGAAGTCTGTCCATAATAAAGTGCTTCTCTGCCCTTTTAACACTATCAACAAGGCAGGTCCTACAGGCCCTAATTTTGTGGCACCTGGACAACTATTCAGTCGTGTGGTCAGGTGCCACCGATGGACCTCAGAAAATTACAATTGGCTCAAAACAATGTGTACACGGAGAGATAAAATAAAAAATATGCATGTAAATCTCTCATGGCTCAAAGTGGAAGAGAGATTGACTTCATCACTACTTGTTTTTGTAAGAAGTGCTGACATGCTGAATGCACCGGGGTGTCTGTTTAAACTTAGTGGTGCAAAAAGTACCCAATTTTCATAATAGAAAATGACTCAAGTCATTTTCAAGTATTTGCTTGAAATATACTTAAGTATCAAAAGTAAATGTAATTGCTAAAATATACTTAAGTGTCAAAAGTAAAAGTATAAATCGTTTTAAGTTCCTTATATTAAGCATATTATTATTTATATATATAAAAAAAATACGGATAGCCAGGGCCACACTCCAGAACTCAAACATAATTTACAAATGAAGCACGTGTTTAGTGAGTCCTCCAGATCAGAGGCAGTAGGGATGATCAGGTATGTTCTCTTGATAAGTGCGTAAATGAGACAATTTCCTGTCCTGCTTAGCATTCAAAATGTAACGAGTACTTTTGGGTGTCAGGGAAAATATATGGAGTAAAAAGTACATTATTGTCTTTAGGAATGTAGTGAAGTAAAAGTCAAAAATATAGTACAGATACCCCAAAAAACTACTTAAGTAGTACTTTCAAGTATTTTTACTTAAGTACTTTACACCCCTGTTTACTACTAGCACACAGCTCAGACACCCATGCATACCCCACAAGACAAGCCACCAAAGGTCTCTTCACAATCCCCAAGTCAAGAACAGACTACGGGAGGCGCAGAGTACTACATTACACTCTATTTCACATTAGGTAACTGATGCAAGCAGTAGAATCAGATTTTAAAACCAGATAAAAATACACCTTATGGAACAGCGGGGACTGTAGAGACGCACACACAGGCAAAGACACACATACACACGATAAGACACACAGTCTACACACACTTATACATGTATTTTGTATTGTAGATATGTGATAGTAGAGTAGTGGCTTGAGGGAACACACTTAATGTGTTAGGGGGTTTGTCATGTCATATTTTAAATTGTATATAACTGCTTTAATGTTGCTGGACCCCAGGGGCAGCAGCTGATCCTTAATAAATACAAAGGAAGCATTGGTGTTTAGTGAGTCCGCCAGATCAGAGGCAGTAGGGATGACCAGATGATCATGTTCTCTTGATAAGTGCGTGAATTGGACATTTTCCTGTCCTGCTAAGCATTCAAAAAGTACTGAGTACTTTTGGGTGTCAGGGAAAATGTATGGAGTAAAAAGTACATTATTTTATTTAGGAATGTAGTGAAGTAAAAGTACAAGTTGTCAAAAATATAAATAGTAAAGTAGAGTACAGATACTCAAAAAACTACTTAAGTAGTACTTTAAAGTATTTTTACTTAAGTACAACTGCTGATTTCCTTATATGAACTATAACTCAGTAAAGTCTTTGAAATTGTTGCATGCTGCATTTATATTTTTATTCAGTATATGTGTGTGGGGATTATGTCCAACAATAACTCACTGAAAATACTCTCAATATACTTATTACAATAGGGTTTATTTTTTTTATGCACACGTAGAGGCAGAAAAAACACTTCAAAATATATTTAAAATTGTCAACTATTCTACAACTCTGACATCAAGAGGTCAACAATGCATTTGCAAATGCAGCAGGTCCTGGAGAGATTGTGATATTCATCCATTTCCTTCCTGTGTACAGATAAAACAAAATGTATGTCAAATTGTATGTAATGATAAGTTGCATTTCATAAATCAGACAATTACATGCCTACTCCCCAATATAATTTGGTTTGAAAACATTCCATTGTTACAATTTCACCTGCTTACAATTTCATGCTGCCTAGCATGACCTGGAATGCAGGATATATCGTGAAGTAAAATTCAGTAAAACCATTTAAATGACCTACTATAGAGCTCTCTGTCAGTGTGCTTTTCTGTTCAGCAGGCCTTGGTTAGTGCAGTGAAAATAGAACCTCTCCTCCCCCACAGTCTCTCCTCCCCTCTCCTATATAATCCCATCATTTATTTGTCCAACCATCCCATAAATGGAAGCACAGCTGGAACCAATGACTCCTAGCCTTGCCTGGCCACTGGGCCAGTTGGAGCAGGGAGTGCTGAGACAGCAGGTCCCCTTCGCCTCAGCCTCGCTTGCTAGCTACATCTGGATGACCATTCAGTTCAGAGGTGAGGAAAGACAGGGAAAAAAGAGCTCTTAAAATAAACTCTGTGCTCCGGCACAACGCAGCTTGGCTCCTCTAGTCTGTTCAATAACTGTATGGAGGGCTGAGAAGGAACAGGATGAACCCAACCAAGGCTATTTGCATACCTGGCTGCAAATGGCAAAACATATTTGTATAGTACATAATACAACAGAATTCAATTTGTTTCTGAAAAACTCAAAAGATGGATCACCAAAAAAGTGATCTATAAATTTGCCCTGGAATTAAGAGTATTTATTTCATATTGGTTCTCCTCCAGAAATGCAGACATGGTTAACTGAATGTTCTTTACATCATTCAGAACCTTAACCAATATAATTTCACTCAGTCTGACCCCAGAGGTCCAGACAGACTGAGTGACTGAGGTGTACCACTTTAGTTGTTGTTTGACAGAGCAGAGCAGTCACCACAGAGATCCCACCCCACGCCAGCAGGAAAGTCAGCTAAGAGGCCCCATGCAGATAAAATGCTACTCCTTCAGGGGTTTCCAGGGTTTTATCAGGTTAAACAACACACTGTCAACCTGTTGGCATTGTGAGTCGTCTGAGGCTGGTTGTTGAGCCTACATGGAGAGCAGAGGAGACTGGTGTGAGGAGTTATAGAAGGAAGGGCTCATTGGAATGGGTGGAATTAAATCAACGGAATGGAGTCAAACGTGGTTTCCATGCGTTTGATTCCGTTCCATTAATACCATTTCAGCCATTACAATGAGTCTGTATTCCTATAGGCCTCTCACTCTCTGCCATTGAACACCCATTAATAACACTCTGCGTTCGTTTGGCCCCTAATTAACAGCTGCTAAGTCCCTTTCACTGGGCGGCCCGTGTTGATAAGAGGTTCCACCAGCTGAGAGAGGCTGTGCTCTCTGAGGTACTGCTGCAGAGCTGTGGTGGTGGGTAGAGCAGGGCGCTCCTAGCAACTGTCAAGCTATGGCCCTTATGGGGTTAGTAGTGTGTTTGAAAGGCATCTGGTCTTTTCCAAGACATCTTGGTCAAAACATCTTTGTCTTGTTGTAGTGATATCAGGTATTGGAATATAGTCGTGAATAGCAACCCAAAATATGAATAAAGCTGCCATTGCAGGTTTGATAAGACTGAAGAGACTGCTTTCCAACCTCTGACAGTGTAAAGTGAAATAGACAATAGTATCATAACAGTGGTGTATTTACTCATGACCCTATATGAGAGGTTCACATTACAGTATCAGACATCAACAAAGCCAGAAAAAACTGACATGGTGCTCTGACGAAGAGAGGAATTACAGCAACAACCTCTTGCTTTCAGTATATTTCAAATTCAGTTTGAATTTGAAATAATCTGTAGACTGATAAAACTGATCCGCATATGCATTTTGTTCTCCTTTGTGTTGATCCAACTCTTTTTACAAGCTGTGTCCCACTGAGAGAGAGAGAGAGAGTGAGAGAGTGAGAGTGAGAGAGTGAGAGTGAGAGTGAGAGTGAGAGAGAGAGAGACCCTGATTTTAGTAGACAAACCGACTGGGTCTGTGGTAAATAAAGACTTCAGCCCACGTTGGGCTGGAGCAGGTTTAAACCCCAGACCAGACCAGACATCACTACTGCACACAAGTGCCCATAGATCCTAACTAAGGCTTGGTGCATGGAAACATTGAAACATAAACTGTTCAAATGCTGAACAGTTTTAACATTACAGCAGTTTGTATGTCTGCTGAAGCAGTTTGGGGAACAGCCTTGCTTCCAGCAGGTACAGTAGGTAGGTAGGTGGGATAATCAAGCCACGAAAGGCACTAAACCTGGCTGAACCTGGGAACTATAGTCCACAGCGCAAATGGATACATAGTAAAAGCTGAGGGTGATGTCTGATGCTTTCTGAAACAAGAATCAGCTAAACACTCAGATTTATGATGATTATTACATTTCATACTTGATGTTTACATCCAACCATCTGTGCATCATAACATGTGGCAGTGATTCAGTGCTCAACTCACAGGAGAATGGTTGTCAAGGCCCTGGCCTGCACTGGAGAGAGTGTTGCCTGGCCTGCACTGGAGAGAGTGTTGCCTGGCCTGCACTGGAGAGTGTTGCCTGGCCTGCACTGGAGAGAGTGTTGCCTGGCCTGCACTGGAAAGAGTGTTGCCTGGCCTGCACTGGAAAGAGTGTTGCCTGGCCTGCACTGGAAAGAGTGTTGCCTGGCCTGCACTGGAAAGAGTGTTGCCTGGTGAATCCCCTGATGGAGGCTATGAAAACCCAAGAATGGCTCAGGGAGCAATGTGAAACCAGGGGAAACTGGTATAGTGTGAAATAAGTTCCACCACACAATTATGTCTTGGTGAGAAAATTTAACTTCAGCAATAGCAGAATGGCTTGACAGAATTAGGCTATGAAAGACATACTGCAGATTCACTTGCTGCGAGCTCCAGCACCTGTAGTAAATGGTGAATGGTTGTTCTAACAAAATAATAATTAAATTAATAAAGATCTATTAATGATAGCAAAACATATAATGGATTTTTTTTTAAGTATAAAGAAATGTGCATTCACTGTATTCCTTCTGCAGATAAATCAATTACACATTTAATATACTAATGGACAGTGAAAGAACAAGAGGAAAATCCTTTGTTTGCTGTGTTTTTTTGTGGTTGGAGTGATACTATACAGTGAATGTCTAACATTACAGATCCCCTGTGTGATTGATGCAGTTTGGTCATTCCTCCCTCCCTCCCTCCCTCCCTCCCTCCCTCCCTCCCTACCAGAGTAGATGACAACCATCTAAAAATACACCCCTTTTCAACCTAACACTAATTGAAGGATTTGTGTACCTAAAGGCAGACTGACCTTGGGTCTAATGGCAGGAAAGGTCTGTTAGGAGCCTGTGTAGAGAAAGGAAAGGCTATAAGAGCAGGGACACACACTTACACTATTTATACAAAAGTATGTGGACACCGCTTCCAATTAGTGGATTCGGCTATTTCAGCCACACCCGTTGCTGTGTATAAAATAGAGCACACAGCCATACAAACATTGGCAGTAGAATGGCCTTAAAGAGCTCAGTGACTTTCAAAGTGGCAGCGTCATAGGATGCCACCTATTCAACAAGTCAGTTTGTTAAATTTCTACCATGCTAGAGCTGCCCCGGTCAACTGTAAGTGCTGTTATTGTGAAGTGGAAATGTCTAAGAGCAACAACAGCTCAGCCGCGAAGTGGTAGACCACACAAGCTCACTGAATGGGAGTTTCGAGTGCTGTCCTCATCTGTCCTTGGTTGCAACACTCACTACCGAGTTCCAAACTGCCTCTGGAAGCAACGCCAGCACAATAACTGTTCGTCGGTAGCTTCATGAAATGGGTTTCCATGGTCAAGCATCTGCACACAAGCCAAAGCCAAGCGTTGGCTAGGGTGGTGTAAAGCTCGCTGCCATTGGACTCTGGAGTAGTGGAAACGCGTTCTCTGGAGTGATAAATCATGCTTCACCATCTGTCAGTCAGCCCGACGGATGAATCTGGGTTTGGCTGATGCCAGAAGACTACCTGCCTCAATGTATAGTGCTAACTGTAAAGTTTGGTGGAGGAGGAATAATCTTCTGGGTCTGTTTTTCATGATTAGGGCTAGGCCCCTTAGTTCCAGTGAAGGGAAATCTTAACGTTACAGCATACAATGACATTCTAGACGATTCTGTGCTTCCAACTTTGTGGCAACAGTTTGGGGAAGGCCCTTTCCTGTTTCAGCATGACAATACCCCAGTGCACAAAGCAAGGTCCATACAGAAATGGCTTGTTGAGATCGGTGTGGAAGAACTTAACTGGCCTGCACAAAGCCCTGACCTTAACCCCATGGATCACCTTTGGGATGAATTGGAACGCCAACTGCGAGCCAGGCTTAATCGCCCAACATCAGTGCCTAACCTCACTAATGCTCGTGGCTAAATGGAGGCAAATCCCCGCAGCCATGTTTCAACATCTAGTGGAAAGCCTTCCCAGAAGAGAGAAGGCTGTTATAGCAGCAAAGGGGGGACCAGCTCCATATTAATGCCCATGATTTTGGAAAGAGACGTTCGACAAGCAGGTGTCCACATACGTTTGGTCATGTAGTGTAGAATTGTCTACCGTTTGCCAGCCGAGAGTAATTAGCACCTCTGAACAGAGTGTTGGCAGTCAATCTTTTTTGTGTATACACAGCAAAGACCTTGTAGTTGTCAGCCTCAAAGCCTGTTAAAATACTCCAAACCATAAGGTGGCAGTAGTGTTGTTTGGCAATTACAAAATGTACCATGGTACAACTATTGTACTTCTATCCATACCATTGTACTACTATGGTACTTTCACTTATACCATGGTATAGTCTGAATCATGGAAATGTACCATGGTTTTAGCTTTTAAGTATGCTTGTACACCTAAATAATACCATGGTATTGCCTCAAAAATTATCATATGGTACCATCTCTATTAATTATGCATTACCATAGTACAATGACAGTATAATGCAGTAAATAAATAAACCCCCCAAGGTCAAAAGAGGTTGGTTGGTATTAAATTGATTAATTTACATACCAGTATGGGCAAGTTTCTGATAAATTCAGAAGCAGGCTACTTGTTGGTCCTAGTATCAAAGAAAAGGGGAAATAGTTGCTGTGAAAAAGGGGTAATACTTTTTGTATTTTGCTCATGTTTGGGTTCCCTGTGTTGCCAACCTGAAATGTGGGAAAAATGTGAGATACACTACCGTTCAAAAGTTTGGGGTCATTTAGAAATGTCCTTGTTTTTGAAAGAAAAGCAAATTTTTTGTCCATTAAAGTAACATCAAATTGATCAGAAATATAGTGTAGACATTGTTAATGTTGTAAATGACTATTATAGCTGGAAAAGGCAGATTTTTTATGGAATATCTACATAGGCGTACAGAGGCCAATTATCAGCAAGAATCACTCCTGTGTTTCAATGGCACGTTGTGTTAGCTAAACCAGGTTTATCATTTTAAAAGGCTAATTGATCATTAGAAAACCCTTTTGCAACTATGTTAACACAGCTGAAAACTGTTGTGCTTATTAAAGAAGCACAAACCTGGCCTTCTTTAGACTAGTTGAGTATCTGGAGCATCAGCATTTGTGGGTTCGATTACAGGCTAAAAACGGCCAGAAACAAAGCACTTTCTTCTGAAACTCGTCAGTCTATTCTTGTTCTGAAAATGAAGGCTATTCCATGCGAGAAACTGAAGATCTCGTACAACGCTGTGTACTACTCCCTTCACAGAACAGCGCAAACTGGCTCTAACCAGAATAGAAAGATGAGTGGGAAGCCCCGGTGCACAACTGAGCAAGAGGACAAGTACATTAGAGACACCTCACAAGTCCTCAACTGGCAGCTTCATTAAATAGTACCCGCAAAACACCAGTCTCAACGTCAACAGTGAAGAGGCAACTCCGGGATGCTGGCCTTTTAGGCAGAGTTCCTCTGCCAAGTGTCTGTGTTCTTTTGCCCATTAATCTTTTATTTTTATTGGCCAGTCTGAGATATGTCTTTTTCTTTGCAACTCTGCCTAGAAGGCCAGCATCCCGGAGTCGCCTCTTCACTGTTGCGACTGGTGTTTTGCTATCATCTGCTCCAGTCAAGCTAGCCTGTTGTAGTCATAGCGACAGGACCAACAAACATTCTTACAGAGTGTAAACAAATGCACACTTAAATTAAAATAGTGCACTGAGAAAAAAACATTGACGGCGAGATTTTGACGTCATGGCCCTCAAAAACAGTTGGCTAATGTAAATCAAGCCAAGCTATGCTTTGAAAGACATGATGAGGGTCATCTTTTTGCTTGATGTCATGAGTGTACTCCAAGGAAAGCTAGAAGGTTGTACCGTTAACTCCCAGGGTGTCATTCTAAACCATACAACCTACTACCTCAACCCGGATGCACACATTTTCAGTAGGCCTTCTTCTTGTCTTGTCCGCTATTTGCAAGGCAAGAACACTAGAATCTTCTGATTTGTACTGTAGGTTGCTTCCATTACCGTCAAAAGGTTGGAATAAGCCATCAAATCAAACAACACTGAAACATTATGGTTCAGGCTTTGTTATAATAATCAGAATTTTCTATTCTGCCTCACAAACAATGTATTGGAGCTCCTAAACACCACAGGACAGCAAATATCTATTACTAGTCATTTTACAAATAAAGGGCATCAAAGTTGCCATTTAAAAAAATATGCTGTTCACACCACAATGACAGAGACCCACAGAGAGGAGCTTGTGATGTCAGATTCGCCACAAGATCGGATCTACGGGTTTGTGCCAAGTGGTTAGTTGGAAAGTATCCAAATGAATGTCAAATTACACTGAAAAATACGTTACACTATGCCACAAACCTGGGGCCCAACTGTGTTAATATGTCACTTTATTGTAAGTGGAGAAGTCAATTGTACCACGCATGCAACAGGCTGTCAAATCAAAAATTATGTCAGTGATAAGTTGATGTCCACAAATACCTCCAGAATGTCATCCTTACACTATCCTAATCAACAATACAGTGAGGACAATAAACCACACAATGAAACCCTGTTCCATCTAAATCACAGAGTGGATCAATTCTGCTACATGTGTTGAATCGTATAAGGATCTGAAGTGTTTTGAGCCGAGCAACGGGATGTTGGCTACAACATAGGAATTGAAAAAGAACAGCACAATAGAAAGAGCCAGACGAAAACCGCAGGGCGGAATCTCCCAGATATGATTTGAAAATAGACTGTACCTGTCAAACTAAGTCAGATCAAACCAAATACAGCTACAAAACCTAAATAACTACAGATGTATTGCTTGAATGTTCTGGTGAGACTGCATAGGCAAAGAATGTCTCCATAGCTTTTTGTCTGGCCTTTAGACATAGTACAAAGAGGGCAAGTTGAGGAGAGGAAGACAACACAATGTCTGTGCCAAATCCAAGGTCCACAATTCAAGAAACAGCCATTGGCTTTTGGTAATTCAGGATACAAACAATAACACAATGTATTGTAGAGGGTAACTTCTTTCTGAAGGTAACTCACCTTGTTGATCGTGTGCCTTTCAGTGTAAGGAGTAACCCATGGTCATTTCTCACTCTCTTCCTCTCTGAAAACACATAAAAGTAACAACATTAATAAGCTTGTTCAAAACCATCAGTTCCACACCCAACTGCCCAGTTTCATGGTTCCTAAATCAATAGCAATAGTACAATATAAACAAATTACTATCTTAAACACACAATATTTCAGACCGAAAATAAATGTGTTGGTGAATAATAAAGCAAAGAAAGAAAAAAACGAAAAGAACGGCTTCACAAAAACCCTGATAGCACCGGCAATTTTTTTGCAATAGTATTCTGTCCATTCTAAAGCAGATTCCATTTACAGTTGCAGCCGCTCATAAGCATCACATGCTTCAGCAGTTCCCTCTAGATAGGAAATGTGCATGGAAGTCCATTTTCCAGTGAGAATAAAAATGTTGTGGAGAAGATCTCTCCCCGTCTATTCTCTTCCCACAGAGACACATGCCGGGCAGTCCTCCTCTCCTCTCCTCCTAGCCAGCATGCAGCACTGAGGCTGTGGCGAGAGGAGAGGATAGGTTAGCCCAACTTAGCCCAGACAGCAACAGCAATTTAGAAAATCGTGGCAAGGAGCTGTATAAATCTGCCTGGGTGAACGGGATGCCATGGCAAATGGGATGCCAGTGTAATGGAGCATGCCACGGTCAGCTAGCATTAACGGTGCCAACTCCAGAGTTCCCCAACACATCAGAATATCCCTGGCTGTGGTTCCATGGCCGCAGTGCGACAAAGCCAGGTATGGAACGGAACAGTGGAAATGTGCCAGCACCAGTACCACTTACCCAGATCTCTACTAACCATTTGACATTCATCATCTCTATTTGATTTGGATTGTTCAGACCTCTCTTTTGTATCCAGCCGGAGACAGACAGATAGGAAGCAGGATTTATCAGGAATCAAAAAGCTATGAGACATGGGTGCCATGCAAATAATTTGATTTAAAAATACTAGTTGAGTTGTGTTTTTGTGCCCAGCTCCATTGGAAAGTCGGGTTCATTTCAGCTCCACACCGTTCGCCATTTTCTCAGCAAACACAAGAATGAAAGAAAGCCCAAAAAAGAAAGAATAAAAACCCTTTGCTGGCATCGCATTCCAAGTTTCCCCCTTCACTCCCTCTCTCTCTCGTTCTCTCCCTCCTGGCACCATAACAAAACCTTGGGCGAGAAGGTCACATGATTTCCTACCAGAAAGCCACAGCATTCCCATAAAGCATTCTGCTGACATTGTTAAGACATCTTTTGTCTGAATCAAAACCTTAGCCAGCCCAGTCTGCCCGAAAATTTGGCACATTCAAGGGGGCAGGGAGTGCAGAGGGAAGGGGTGGTGTTAGGAGTCATGGCAACCCCTACCTGGCAGGCTGCCCATCATCTCAAGGTGGAGAGTAGCCGGGTCTAATGTGCTGTCGAACAGGAATGCCTGGAGCCTTCCAAAGTCAATTTGATGTTCATGGTGGGAGCTTTCAATTCGCCTCATATACCAGTTCCCTTTTTGATAGAATAAATGAAAAGGGCTCTACAGATTACATCTTCTGCCCCTTGAGCACGCGCAAACACACACTGCTTGGAATATGCAGTATCTACCAGCATTCACATTCATCTATAACACTAGGTCTTCTCTGCTGGTCTGTATAACTGGGCATCGGTCCTTCATACAGCTCTTCTCCTCATCCTCTAGGTTGTAAAATGACATTTCTAGTTCCAGCTATCATGACAAACAGCAAGCCTGCTGCTGTGGCTGGGAACATACAGGAAATGTACAAATAAAGTCTAACTATCCTATGTTGCTGGGTCTCTCCTGTAAACATTCCATGAATCAAAAACAGTGTGCAATGTTTCTCCTCTTTTTCATTCTCTCACAAACTCACAGTGAGGCCCTGGTACAGTAGGAACACACACACATACACACACTTTGGCCACGAGACCCTCTTTCGTACAGTAGAAGTACACACACACACACAGGAGTCACGCAGTTCAAGGCAATAACTCACACATATAACATGGCCCTCTGGCTCACATAGAGCCAGCAATACACCATGGAGGAGCTCTAATTTATGCCCAAAAGCCTCTTTTACATGTTTCCCCCACAAAAGTTAATGTAAAATAGGGACAACACAAATGGATGAGAAGTACAATACAACACATAATGCTGTCATCATTGTCAGTACTGCCGTTAAAGCTCAGTATTTGACACCGAAAAGTCAAGCATACAACTTCAACCAATGTATTACAAACGTTAATTAGATTTGGTTTAGTCTCTATCATTTAGAATGACTCGAGTCAGTCCGTCAGCTAATGGGTAAGTCAGTGTTGTCGCTGGGGTCGGGCCAGACTTTAATAATAACCTCAGTATTAATAAGAAGCTCAAACAAAGAGCCATGCAGGGCCCAGCCAGGGCCTCATCTGCTCCCAGCGCCATTAGCCACATAGACTCTGGTCCAAAACATCCCCCTCGCCCACCTCACCCCTCCCTCACGCCCCTCACCCCTACTAAGGGGTCATCTCATATCCTGAGAGGCAGGAGACCAGGGTCAAAGTTCAAATGAGACCAGGGAGGAAAAAAATTGTTTCCCCTGGGATGGAATATACCATTGTAAACCAGACAGGGGTGAAAAATCTGACAGACAGACAGTCATTTGAAACAGTTAAGATTAAGGGAGGGGAAAATGGGTGAAACGTAGGGGAGAGGAAACCATTAGATTTGGACATTTAATGCATTTATCTAATTGTAATTAATCTGAACCACAAAAACAATAACTCAAGACGGTTTAGAGATGACTATGTTGATAGAACCTAATGCATGATGTGAGTGAGATAGTCATTACAAAATGCCTCTCTGGTGAAAGACTAATTTACCCATAACATGAACATACTTATCAGGAATTTTCACAAATTTCTGAGGCATGCCATTTGCTGTGAGTGAAATAAATAAAAAAAATTACACGGTTTGTTAATCTTCACAACAAGCCTGCGCTACAGACAGCCTAAGTTTGGGGGGAAGATAATATTAGCCATTATATTCCCCAAAGGCTCACAAGGGACAGTGTTATTTTAGTCTCAAACCAAGTCCACCCTTATCACCACTCATTTGATGTTGCCTCCAGCCATGACAGGAAATATACAGCCCACAGGTTAATCCAGATGAAGGTTCACACTGTCCTGTCCTCTGACTGGGTCAGGGTGAGGAGAGGACTGTACCGCATATGCATCTGCTGTAGAGGTCCACGTTTGTTTACGTGTGGTTAACATAGGCTACAGAACAAGCAGCAAGTCTGTTTTGTGCTCCCTTGTCTTTGAAGCAAGGGGGAAAGCCTGCAGGTTAAAAAACAAAGCAATCAAATCCGTGTAAGCACTGAAAAACTAATCTTCAGCCTTTCTCTTCAGCCTTTTCAGAGAGTGAGCTTTTCAGGAAGAGTGAGAGAGACCCCGAGACAGAGAGAGAGACAGAGAAAGGGGACTGAGGTTGCTTCCCCTGCAGAGGCCTTTCTTTGCCTTGTTCTGGCCCCACTTCTTAAATGGTACCAGAGGTTTGTGAGGCAGCCAGCCAGCCAAGACGATGACTTTGCCTGACCCGCCTGTCAGTCGATTCTGCTGCCTAGCGCCAGACTAAACACTGACATTTTCGGCAAACCTCATTGGCTGCAGCTGCCCTCTCTGGGGCCAATCAGCAGGAAGGGGAGGGATAAAGTACGCAGACCAGGGTTCTGAGTGGTGTGGAGAAGGAGAGAGTTGCGCAGAGAACAGAGAACAGACACACCAAAAACCCAACCAACCAAATCAGGTACTGCCTCAAAACAAGGAAATATCACACCACAGGAACAACATTGAATCTGGACAAAATCACTTTGTTTCCTGCTATCAAGTCTTTTTCAGATGAAAAACTGATAATTCAGGGCAGGTTGTCAAACAATAAATTGATACGGAGCCACAGGGTCTCTCTCCAGTGAAAGAATTACCATGGATAGACCCTCTAAAATGAAAAAGAACTGAAACAAAGTCTTTAGAGAAGGGTTAGTCTCTAATAAAGATACAGTAGTAGCTTTGAGTTAAAGTCATTACACAGACGTAAAGATAGTGGATGCTTTTGCAAAGCTAGCAAATGTTGAATTCAGCCAAACAATAACAAAATGAAAGGGCATCAATCTCTGAATAGCACTGAATTGATTACCTGGTCTGGTCTGGGCTGGGTGAGTCTTCAGATAAGACCACTATCAGACCTTGTGCTTTTATACCGGCGTCGCTAAAAAGGATCAATACCTAATGAATTTCAAACGCCAGGAGTTTGGAAACATAAACATATCTTACACATGAATGAATATATAAAGTCATCTCTAAGGATCGATGGATATGGCATTACACAAAGCTGGATAAATGCATTGTCTTAATTGACCTGAGCCATTTCAAATTAATTCAAAAGACAATTAAAATGGATTGGATTTCTATGGCACCTTTCATGCCGGGATCTCTGAGAGCTTTACATTGTGTGGCTGGCTACCCTCATGACCTGGCATTGTGTTTTAATTACCAAGGCTTTATATCACAGCTCAGGCATTACAACATTAGAACAAGGACACAGGAAAAATGCTAATCTTTACACACAGCCATTGGCTTAACATTTAAAAACTGATAGGCCTGATTTAATTATGATTGGGATGAAGATAAAACTCCAGTATTGCCACCGTATGCAATGTAATTACAAAGTACCAGACTGACAGGCCAAAGTCTGCCCGGTAACATAGAGGAGTTAGATCTCCTCAATATGGGAGATGCTGCTGCAGGATGACGTGATGAAAGATTTACCAAGATGGCAACAGCTTATTTTTCTGTTCTGGGCACGCAATGTGGCACGGCCCTTCCAAATGAAACAATGGAAATAATTTATGAAATTGTAAAAATCAGAGTTATAAAATGTCTTATAACAACAAGATTTCATCATTAAAATCCTATTTTATAAGGTCCTATAGGGGTAGTGTAAACACATCAGTTATGTCAACCCATTGAGTCCTTTCTGCAGTCCAGAGAGACAAGCTGGAAATGTTCAAACATATCAAATACCCTTCACTTCTTTATCTCAACATAGATTTTCCACAGGCCTCTCCAGACAGACAGACAATGAACAGGCTGTAATCTACCGTATTAAGGATAACTTTTCATTCGGCAGCAGAGTTGGCTGTTTCCATAATGATACCTTCTCTCAGCATGTCCTTACCAAACGCTTTTTCCAAAGACAATCCCCTTCACAACCTCTCATTATCAAAGCAATTGACTGACAATGGAAAAATGAGCACTGGAAATTACTCAAATTAGTGTAAGCCCTTGAATGTTTTTTACCTATCTATAACTGTAATTAGGCTCTTTGCAAAGCAATCAGACACAATTAGGAAGAACCAGTCAATAAGGTAAAACTCAAACCGAGGAGAGATGAATTAATATTTTATCGCTTTTAAATTACTATTGGTGCTATTAGATGCCTTTTCCCTAATCCTCTTGAACGTGGAGCCCATTGTGTACGTAGGGCGTAAGTCTTTACAGCTGCTAGTCAGTTCCTAGGCTAATGCAGCCAGCCAGGTGACTTGCAGGTTAATCAGCTGTATTGCCAACAATCCTAAATGGCAAATTGGGTGGTCATTTTGCACCCAATATAACAACATTTACAATTATTTAGACACACATGAAAAAAAGAAAACAAGAATTTACCGTCTACTGTTAAAAACATTGACCAAACTATGTACATTGCAAGCTGCTTGAAATTATAGTCCTACAAACCCCACAATTAATGTAGGCTACAGATTTCCTTGTTCTATTTGCACAAATTCTTCTGAAATCATTCTGTGCTGTCTGAAAATACCACAGACACATGAATGTTGGATGTGAAATTAAAGGTTAGATGAAAATCCAATCCAGACAAAAATATGCTCCTAGATTTAAATGCTCCCTTAATTGAATACTCTATATGAAATATGCATTACATCTCACAACTAATTCATGTTTGATGGTCTATGTCATATTTCAAAATTCTCACAAAACACAATTTGGTATCTAGACATTCGTGAGATATTGCTAAACCTTCACTGTATGAATATTCATATTGTTTCTGCACTGTGAAAAATAAAGCTAATCATTCATTACAATGAAATGTTTTATGGTTTTGTTTTCGCAGTAAAAAATATAAAATCGGTGAACATATTGGAATTGGCCGATATTAGCTAAAAATGCTAATATCGGTATTGGCCGATGTCTAGTTTAACACCGATGTGCAAAACCGATGTCAATGCTGACGTGCATACCTATATAAGGTAGGTACATGACATAATGATGCCACGTAAAATGTTGCGCTATACGTGCATCACAGCATTCCTAAACTAGCCCACAATGTCTGCTGTGTGGATCGAGCAGTCAACAAGTCAAGCAGTCATTTGAAAGAGTAACAACATTTCAGTGAGACAACCGGTCGAGTACCGGGTACACACTACCAAGTGCGCTATTTTTCAGATGTTGCCCTACCAGAGTTACACAGTAAAGGCGTCACTGCTATTAGCTTCACGACATACATGCTTAGGAACGCTTGAGGCTTTGCGTGTCAAAAGAAATACAGTAGCAGTGTCAAAGCTGTACAAAAAAAAGTCTGCAAACAATCAAACACCGGCCACGAACGATGTGTTTACAATACCGCGTTGGTAATAAAGCATAATTTGTTCGACCACAACTTCTGGGGTAGCTAGCTTTAGCTTGGTACCTAGCTAGCACCAATACAACCAGCCTGAAAACAATGACCAGTAGAAACTGCTGTCATTTTCATTATTATTAGCAATGATTTAGGAATCCTTGTGAGTAAGTATTAGCTAGGTTGCAACTTGTTGTTCGCCTATTGAAATTTAACTTCAGTTCATGAAAATAAATAGCTGGCCAGCTACTTAACACTGTTTCCCAAAGCTAACGTTATAAGCAACCAGCTAGCTAAATGAACAACGAAACAGCACAGCAAGTAAGTGAAAGAAATAGGTTTTGATTTTGTTTTACTGGTAATGGGGACATACATAAATGCCAACAAAATAACTTTTTGGTCAGTGTGGTGTGTGTAACCTTTATTTAACTAGGCAAGTCAGCTAAGAACAAATTCTTATTTACAATGACGGCCTACCCCGGCCAAACCCGGACGACGCTGGGCCAATTGTGCGCCGCCCTATGGGACTCCCAATCACGGCCGGATGTGATACAGCCTGAATTCGAACCAGGGACTGTAGTGACGCCTCTTGCACTGAGATGCAGAGCCTGAGACCACTGCATCCGTGTGTGTGTGTGTGTGTGTGTTAACTATTTAACTGGACTAGAATGCTTAAAAGGCCGCTAAAATGTTAAATATCGGTTATTGGTATCGTTTTTTTTGGCAAGGAAAATATCGGAATATAGCGCTCAGGAATATAGTGCCGTAAACCATAGCGCTCAGGAATATAGTTCCGTAAACCATAGCGCTAAGGAATATAGTGTGGTAAACCATAGCGCTCAGGAATATAGTGTGGTAAACCATAGTGCTCAAGAATATAGTGTGGTAAACCATAGTGCTCAGGCATATAGCGTTGTAAACCATAGTGCTCAGGTATATAGTGTTGAAAACCATAGTGCTCAGGTATATAGTGCGGTAAACCATAGTCCTCAGGAATATAGTGCTGTAAACCATAGTGCTCAGGAATATAGTGTGGTAAACCATAGTGCTCAGGAATATAGTGTGGTAAACCATAATGTTCAGGAATATAGTGTGGTATACCATAATGTTCAGGAATATAGTGTCGTAAACCATAATGTTCAGGAATATAGTGTCGTAAACCATAATGTTCAGGAATATAGAGTCGTATACCATAATGTTCAAGAATATAGTGTCGTAAACCATAATGTTCGGGATATAGAGTCGTATACCATAATGTTCAAGAATATAGTGTCGTAAACCATAATGTTAGGGATATAGAGTCGTAAACCATAATGTTAGGGATATAGAGTCGTAAACCATAATGTTAGGGATATAGAGTCGTAAACCATAATGTTAGGGATATAGAGTCGTAAACCATAATGTTAGGGATATAGAGTCGTAAACCATAATGTTAGGGGTATAGTGTCGTAAACCATAATGTTAGGGATATAGAGTCGTAAACCATAATGTTAGGGATATAGAGTCGTAAACCATAATGTTAGGGGTATAGTGTCGTAAACCATAATGTTAGGGATATAGAGTCGTAAACCATAATGTTAGGGATATAGAGTCGTAAACCATAATGTTAGGGGTATAGTGTCGTAAACCATAATGTTAGGGATATAGAGTCGTAAACCATAATGTTAGGGATATAGAGTCGTAAACCATAATGTTAGGGATATAGAGTCGTAAACCATAATGTTAGGGATATAGAGTCGTAAACCATAATGTTAGGGATATAGAGTCGTAAACCATAATGTTAGGGATATAGAGTCGTAAACCATAATGTTAGGGATATAGAGTCGTAAACCATAATGTTAGGGATATAGAGTCGTAAACCATAATGTTCAAGAATAAAAAATAAAAAAAACGAGCTCTCTCAAAATATCTATGGGAAATGTTTGTGTAAAATGAAAATGAGAGCAATTGAAGTATTTCTAGAAATACTTCAACAAACTTGTTGGATGCATTTACAGCTTGTTTTGGATTATGTTTTGTCCAATAGGAAAGAAATTGTGAAATGTATTGAGTCACTTTTATAATCAGTAAGAATATAATATGTTTGTGAACACTTCTACATGAATGTGGATGCTACAATAATTATGGATAATCATGAATGAATCGTGAATGACGATGAGGGAGAAAGTTAGAGGGACAAAGATCATTCCCTCCGGAAAAAGGTGCTATTCGCACCCATTATAGGTAATGGTGAGAGATTAGCATGCTTTGTTGTAGCCTCTAACTTTGTCACTCATCATTATTCACGATTCATTCATTAAAATCATTATCAGGATTAGGGTCGCACATTTTGGTGAATATTCAGAGGTGGAAACTTTCCGTGGGAATTAACGGGAATATATGGGAATTAATATTAATACCATTTAAATGTAGATGTTTTTTGCATTGTATATATTTACCATATCATATGGAGACAGAAACATAAACATTTTACCTTGTCATAAGTAGACATAATTGCAAATTATTAAATCCTTCCAAAAGAAATAAAAACATTTTTTTAGATACGAATTGAACTTTAATTAAATGAGTTTACTCTTCACATGGGATGATTTCACTGAACAATAAAAGAAAGGGAACATTGAATGATCCCAATGATCCATTCCATCTCCCAATTTTTTTTCTTCAACATTCATCTGTAAAATGACAGTCTAGAAACTAAAGCTTTGGTCGTCTTCCTCTCAGGCTTCAGTGTCTTCTCCCTGGATCTCCTCAATGTCCAGCTCTTGAACATCAGACTCTGAGGCCTCATCTTCACTGTCACTTTCAAACCTCGTTGAGGATGGCTCGTTAGCATCTCCCTCCCAAAGCCCTTGCTTGGAAGTGTACTTCGCCAGGCTGCCAAGAACCTTGCCCTCATCCAGGCCAAGGTGGCGAGACACGGTAGTGATGACACCATAGGTCTTGTTGATCTCCGCACCAGACAGGATGCTCTTGCCAGCATACTTGGGGTCCAACAGGTACGCTGCAGCGTGTATGGGATTCAGGCAGAAGTCTTCACACTTTTTGATGTATTTCAGAACTGCAGTTTCCTCTGCTTGGAGCAACAGTGAAGTGGACAGGGCAGTACAGATTTATTCTCTTACATCTGCAAGCACAGTCTGATAATCAGACAGGATGGCATTGTCTCCCTCAATTCGTGCAATGGCTACTGCTATAGGTTTCAGGGGTTTCAGGCTGCTTACCACTGTCTCTCAAAATGCATCATCCAGGAGGATTCTCTTGATGGGGCTGTCCATATCGGCAGACTGTGATATGGCCATTTCTTGGAGACTCCTTCCCCTCCAGGAGACTGGTCAAACATGATGACAACACCACCCCAACGGGTGTTGCTGGGCAGCTTCAATGTGGTGCTCTTATTCTTCTCACTTTGCTTGGTGAGGTAGATTGCTGCTATAACTTCACATACCTAACCATTTCCTTGGCTCTCTTGTAGAGTGTTTCCATTGTTTTCAGTGCCATGATGTCCTTGAGGAGCAGATTCAATGCATGAGCAGCACAGCCAATGGGTGTACGTTTTGACCAAACGTTTAGACCAAGCAGCCTTCATGTTCGCAGCATTGTCTGTCACCAGTGCAAATACCTTCTGTGGTCCAAGGTCATTGACGACTGCCTTCAGATCATCTGCAATGTAGAGACCGGTGTGTCTGTTGTCCCTTGTGTCTGTGCTCTTGTAGAATACTGGTTGAGGGGTGGAGATGATGTAGCTAATTATTCCTTGCCCACGAACATTCGACCACCCATCAGAGATGATTGCAATACAGTCTGCTTTCTCTATGATTTGCTTGACCTTCACTTGAACTCTGCATCCAGCAAATGAGTAGATAAAGCATGTCTGGTTGGAGGGGTGTATGCTGGGAAAAGAACATTCAGAAATCTCTTCCAATACACATTGCCTGTAGGCATCAGAGGTGAACCAGTTGCATACACAGCTCGAACAAGACATTTATCAGCATTTCTCTGACTACGCTCCTCCACTGAGTCAAAAAAAAACGTCTTATTCCAGGAGGACCATGAGCTGTTGCTATCGATAAGGTGTCTGATTCATCATTTTCACCTCAAATAGAAGTAGAGGGACTTTTGTCAGAGGTTGCTTGTTGTGAGCGCTGAGGGAACTTTATGCACTTGGCCAGATGATTCTGCATCTTTGTTGCATTCTTCACATATGATTTGGCACAGTATTTTCAAATGTACACAGCTATTCCTTCTACATTAGCTGCAGTGAAATGTCTCCACACATTAGATTGTGCTCGTGGCATTTTCCTGTAAAGATTACAAAAAAATAACAAATACAATTCCATGTACAGATAAATAGTTAAGCAGTTAGATTAAACAACTCCTTTGTAAGATACATGTTTTAAAATGAAGCATGTATGGAAACAGGTGAATTAACACTCAGTTAGCAGGCTCAAGCAAGCTACAACCCACATGGTAGCAAAGAATAACTAGCAGAAATGATTAAACACACTTTGCTGTAGGCTACTATTTACTGGTTAACAAAAAAATAATGTATGTCATATAAAATATGTTCACCCCACCCAGTACTGTAATCAAAACTTACCAGCAAACATGTGGTCCTTGGCTTAGACAGTGTAGTAGTGTGGGCTAAATAGCATCTCATTAGGGTGCAAGATCTTGAGAATCAGCTGTACATGTGATGGAAGAATGCACTATGCATGCAGAGGGTTGCAATTCCATTGAATTGGGGATAGTTTAACCAAAATATGCCACAAGTCTTATGTGTATCCCACAAAAAAGTTCACTGTTATAAGCTAACTTTTTGATGAATTTAAGCAAAATTCACAACATTCCCGGCCTAACTTCCCATGAAACATTTTTTTTAGGAAAAAAAAAAGTTTCAGACCCTTTGCAACCCTAATCAGGATTGATTTAGAAGTGTTCAGAAACATCTTTGATACTCACTTAGAAAGAAAATGAATCCAGTCATCATTCACCATTCAATTCCTATTGGGCAAAACATACCCCAAAACAAATACATCCAACAAGTTTGTAGAGTCACAAGCTTGATGTAGTCATTGTGTACTTGGAAAATAGTTGTTTGGCTATCCAAACTCATTGCTCCGCGGCCAAACGCCATGCCACAATTTCTAGAACGCAAGCACATTCTAACAGTTCTGATTGGTACCAGAAACCGATGGGTTGGGCAAGAACACACGTGGGTAAGATGGCATTTAGAAAATTTGAGACGATCCAATCGCTGATGTACACCTCTCATTTTGATGTCACCACAAACGACTTCAACGATGACAGACTGAAGTATGCAGCGAACATAGAGGAGAGGAAGTATTCAGTTTGAGTCCTCAGGCAAGGAAAATGTGACCAAATACTAAACTTCTGACTATATCGTCAAATGGAGGGACTAGATCTATAAAGTGCTTTAATTTCAAAATGGTAAAACAGATACGTTTGAAAATACCCTCAAATAAAAGGTAACATGCAGGGCTCTACAGTTTTACTTGCATATGTGCCTAAATATTTAGCTGTGCAACTTGGAATTTAAAATGTAGAAAAATGAAGGATTCTAGCTTTATTACCTCAAATATTTTTCATTGTGCTCCTGAATATGTGTGCGCCTACATTTTTCAACTTAAGTGCACACATACTCCTTGTAGAAAAAGGCCAGCGTGATCTGAAATCCAAAATGCTAGAGCCACAACATTTTATCATCACTGCCTAAATACACACGTAGGGGAGAGTAACTTCATTCTACATGACGTGTGGCAGGGTAAAGAAGCCCTAGGTTAACATGCAGCTGAGGAGACCCATGCCGAGCATTGGCTCAAAGTTCACGTTAATCCTATTGGAATTTAAACATTTGCTTTTAATTATCATCATCTCTCTGGCCTGGTTTTAGCCAAGGAATGTGACTGACATCCATGCATGGCCTGGAGCTAGTGGTATAGCAGGGGAGCAGTCAGAAAGAAGTGTTCATGCTTAAAACATAACATGTGGCTCCTCACCAAGAAAGCCATGTAGCCTTCAGAGGGAGGAAGGGAGGGAGCAGAGCAGCACGTGTGTCATTCAGTCAGTCAGTCTAGTCAGCCAGGCCATGGAGGATGATTCCAGGCAGAGCAAACAGGATGGGACAGAGCCGAGGATTATACTGCAGCCCTGGTGCTCCCACTGTGGCCTCCCCTGCTGTGCTCCATGTTCCTAGCTCCCTTTGCCTGGCGTTAACCCATTATATCCCACGGAAGAGCTCATTAAGTCTGGTGTCACACACCGCAGGGGCCATTTGGCACGGAACAATGATCTTAAAGGGGTTACATAGCATTGCCACGGATTCCTCTATCTCCCCTCCAACCCTCTTTTTTTCTGTTTCCTGGGAGATTTGTATATTCACTTGTTTTTCTTATGTGCTGTTTAAATCGTCGTAAATACCTCATACAACAAACACACCCCTAAAGAATTAACTGTCCTCCTGTTTAATAATAAGTATTCAATCAACACCCACAATGTCATTGATAAGAACACAGTGGGATTTTTTCTTTAATGAGTCTGACGCAAAGGACATACTGTTTCTCCCGGACCAGGCCCAAATCCCTGTCATTCGCAATGAAGAAAAGACGAAGATACAGGGGTCGCAGATCCGAGTGCCTTGTGAGAATTTGTCGGCGAGTGGGTAACCTGCCTCTACTATCCGTCCTATTGGCCAACGTGCAATCACTGGAGAATAAACTGGATGAGCTCCGTTCGAGACTATCCTACCAACGGGACATTCAAAACTGTAATATCTTATGTTTCACCGAGTCGTGGCTCAACGAGACTGGGTTTCCCGTGCATCGGCAGGACAGAACAGCTATGTCCAGTAAGAGGAGGGGTGGTGGTGTGTGTCTATTGGTCAATAACAGCTGGTGCGCAATGTCTAATATTAAGGAAGTCTCGAGGTATTGCTCATCTGAGATAGAGTGCTGCTGTAGACCACAATATCTTCCCAAGAGTTTTCATCAATTTTATCCATAGCCTTCTATTTACCACCCCAAACCGATGCTGGCACTAAGACAGCACTCAACAAGCTATATTAGGCCATAAGCAAACAAGAAAATGCTCATCCAGAAGCAGCGCTCCTAGTGGCCGGGGACTTGAATGCAAGCAAACTAAAATCCATTTTACCTCATTTCTACCAGCATGTCACATGTGCAACCAGAGGAAAAAAAATTATAATAATTAAACTCTAGACCACCTATACTCTACACACAGAGACGCATCCAAAGCTCTCCCTAGCCCTTCATTTGGCAACTCTGACCATAATTCTATTTTTCTGATTCCTGCTTAGAAGCAAAAACTAAAGCAGGAAGTACCAGTGACTCAATCAATACGGAAGTGGTCAGATGACACGGATGCTACGCTACAGGACTGTTTTGCTAGCACAGACTAGCACATGCTAGCACATCCAATGGCATTGAAGAGTATATCTCCTCAGTCATCGGCTTCATCAACATATCCCAACCAGAAGCCATGAATTACAGGAAACGTCCACACCGAGGTAAAGGCTAGAGTTGCCGCTGTCAAGAAGCGGGACACTAATCCGGACGCTTATAAGAAATCCCGTATTGCCCTCAGACGAACCATCAAACAGGCAAAGCGTCAATAAAGGACTATGATGAAATCCATCTACACCGGTTCTGACGTTCGTTGGATGTGGCAGGGCTTGCAAACTATTACCGACTACAAAGGGAAACCCAACCGCGAGCTGCCCAGTGATGCAAGCCTACCAGATTCTTGCTTCGAGGTAAGCAACACTAAAACATGCATTACTTGAGGGTAGTGCATATGGCCCAGTACATCACTGGAGCCAAGCTTCCTGACATCCAGGAACTATACACAAGGCGGTGTCAGAGGAAGGCCCAAAAAAATTGTCAAATACTCCAGTCACCCAAGTCATAGACTGTTCTCTCTGCTACGTTACCAGAGCACCAAGTATAGGTCCCAACGGCTCCTTAACAGCTCTACCCCCAAGCCATAAAACTGCTGAATAATTAATGAAATGGCCACCCGGACTATTTACATTGAAAGCCCCCCTCCCTTTGTTTTTACACTGCTGCTACTCGCTGTTTATTATCCATGTATAGTCACTTTACCCCTACCTACATGTACAAATGACCTCGACTAACCTGTATCCCCACACATTGACTTGGTACCGGTACCCCCTGTATGTAGCCTCATTATTGTTATTTTGTGTTACTTTTTATTGAATGTTATTTAGTAAATATTTTTATGTCTATTTTCTTAAAACTGCATTGTTACTTAAGGGCTTGTAAGTAAGAATTTCACAGTAAGGTCTACACCTGTTGTATTCGGTGCATGTGACAAATAACATTTGATATGATTTGATTCAGTGATCTCACAGTTTTTGATGATTACGATGTTTGTTTTAGTATGTGAGTTGGAGCATTGCAAACTGTGCTCTGGGTACACATGGATAAAACAGATTTACGGCAAGTAGTGCCCTATGGAATTGTGTGTGTGAGTGAATGAGTGTATAGTCTGTATGTGTATACTCTGCAAGAATGTGTGAACACTGCAGAAGTACTCTCCAAGACATGGTGTGTGTGTGTGTGTATATATATGCAAAACGTTGGGCACTACAGGAAATATCGAATTACTGTACTATCAAAGTGTGTGTGTGTCGAAGCCAGAGAGATGTTCCTGGTGTTGTGAGTATACAGTGACTGGTAGAAAGTGCAATTACTGCAGTAATGCCCTCCATGATTAATGATGTGGGCCTCTGAAACCAGTACATTGGGCCAATGGCAAATTACCATGTTAAAAATAGCAGCTGAAGTGAATAGGTCAGCTAAGCCAGAGCACAAAATGTCTCCCAGTGTGTATTTATATACAGTGTAGAGCACAAAATGTCTCCCAGTGTGTATTTATATACAGTGTACAGAGCACAAAATGTCTCCCAGTGTGTATTTATATACAGTGTACAGAGCACAAACTGTTAAAATGGCCACTAACCCTATTAGTGCCCCCTCCTCAACTATGTATGTGCTGTAATGTATGGAAATGTTAGGTGCTATGTGAGTGTGTATATGTTGTTTTATGTCTGACATATGAAAGCAAGTTAAATTATTGTTATGATATTATAGTATAATATATATACACATTCATTTCAAATGTGTTTGGTGTGAGGTTCTTCTATGGGTCAGTCTGGACAAATTTGAGAGTAAAGAAAAATTATTTAGGCTAATTGTAGGAAGAACATTAGAAAAATGTTTAATAATTATATTGTTCAACGATTTATTAAATGAAGTGTGAAATTATCTCAAGTGAAATATGATACTCTATTCCAGGGTTTCCCAAACTCGGTCCTGCCCCCCCCTATTTTGGCATTTCGGGTAACCCATGCAATAGTGTAAAATGGATGAAGTACCCTTATAAAGAACAGTATGAGATAAGTTATTTCACTGCGGACGTCATAACAAAACTTTACAGTGGTCCTGTAATTATGTTGACATTATGCTATCTTTTACTTTTTTTATGCTTAAGCTATTAAAAATGCTGTAATTGCAGAATGTACACAGAGAAACTAACCCAAATTGACCTGCTTTTCTCAGTTCTCTCATCTGTGCAGAGGAGAAAAGCAGCTTTGACAGTAGAGTCCAGAGTTGGGCTACACAATATCCCTGTGAGTGCTGCACTGCACTGCTCCAGCAGAATTCTTCAAAGGTCTTTTGAAACATTCCTGAAATAAGTCAAGTTCAAATTGCAAGTCAAACACTATTTTCATTATTGCACTACAGTATGCATGATCACGTGGCCTCCATCATTCTTAAATGGAATATATTTGGAACCACCAAGACTCTTCCTAGAGCTACAGCCGCCCAGCCAAACAGAGCAATCGGGGGAGAAGGGCCTTGGTCAGGGAGGTGACCAAGAACCCGATTGTCACTCAGAGCTCCAGAATTCCTTTCTTGAGATGTGAGAACCTTCCAGAAGGACAACCATGTCTGCAGCACTCCACCAATCATGCCTTTATGGTAGAGTGGCCAGACGGAAGCCCCTCCTCAGTAAAAGACACATGACAGCCTGCTTGGAGTTTGCCAAAAGGCACCTAAAGGACTCTCAGACCATGAGAAACAAGATTCTCTGGTCTGATGAAACCAAGATTGTCCTGAATGCCAAGCATCACGTCTGGGGGAAACCTGGCACCATCCCTACGGTGAAGCATGGTGGCGGCAGCATCATGCTGTGGGTAATGTTTTTCAGCAGCAGGGACTGGGAGACTAGTCAGGATCGAGGGAAAGATGAACAGAGCAAAGTGCAGAAAGATCCTTGATGAAAACCTGCTCCAGAGCACTCAGGAGCTCAGACTATTGCGAAGGTTCACCTTCCAACAGGACAATGGCCCTAAGCACACAGCCAAGACAATGCAGGAGTGGCTTAGGGACAAGTCTCTGAATGTCCTTGAGTGGCCCAGCCAGAGCCCGGACTTGAACCCGGTCGAACATCTCTGAAGAGACCTGAAAATAGCTGTGCAGCGATGCTCCCCAACAAACCTGACAGAGCTTGAGAGGATCTGCAGAGAAGATTTGGAGAAACTCCCCAAATACAGATGTGCCAAGCTTGTAGGGTTATACCCAAGAAGATTCAAGGCTGTAATCACTGCCAAAGGTGCTTTAACTAAGTACTGAGTAAAGGGTCTGAATACTTATATAAATGTGATAGTTTTTTTTATTTTATACATTGCAAAAAATTCTAAAACCCTGTTCTGCTTTGTCATTATGGGGTATTGTGTGTAGATTGATGAGGGGGGGAAAAAAACAATTTAATCCATTTTAGAATAAGGCTGTAACATAAGAAAATGTGAAAAAAGTCAAGTGGTCTGAATACTTTCAGTATGCACTGTATAGGGCTACATGACCTTTTTATAAGCTCTAATGAAGCTTATCATATAGCACATCAAAGTCAAACGTATAATGTCATTTGGCACTATATACCTCCAACCTTTTACTCTTTATATTGATATATACTCCTTACATCAACAAAATAAATAACATTTACTTTGCACATCTATTTACACAGACCTATGTATGCCTTCACAAACTGAAAATGTAATTTCTAATATCTGATAAAGACAAGTTGGTGTTCTTTTTAACTAAATAATTTGTGGTGCATTAACTGCATTGCTTGTCGTTTCTTTGAAGCACAAAGCTATGAATTGTTTGTGTATCTTAACATGAATCAGTTTAAAGCCTGACAAGTGGCTCTCTTCTCTCTTAATAAAAATACATCTAAGAACACATGTAGTGGGAGGGGTTGAGGGTAGCTAAAGGATGGGACTAAAAACAAGCAAAAGATAACCCATGTAAAATATACTGTGTCCGTAAAATTGATACAGTTTGTATAAGCTGGAAGTAGAAACTAAGTGTTGATGTCCATTAGTTTAATCCAATTAGGGGAGGGGTGGTAGGGTTAGAGGGAAATAAAATACATTTTAAAAAGTATTATACATACATACATACATACATACATACACCTTAGCCAAATACATTTAAAAACTCAGTTCTTCACAATTCCTGACATTTAATCCTAGTAAAAATGTCCTGTCTTAGGTCAGTTAGGATCACCACTTTATTTTAAGAATGTGAAATGTCAGAATAATAATAGCAGAGAGAATTATTTATTTCAGCTTTTATTTCTTTCATCACATTCCCAGTGGGCCAGAAGTTTACATAGACAAAATTAGTATTTGGTAGCATTGCCTTTAAATTGTTTAACTTGGGTCAAACATTTCAGGTAGCCTTCCACAAGCTTCCCACAATAAGTTGGGTGAATTTTGGCCCATTCCTCCTGACAGAGCTGGAGTAACTGAGTCAGGTTTGTAGGCCTCCTTGCTCACACACGCTTTTTCAGTTATGCCCACAAATGTTCTATAGGATTGAGGTCAGGGCTTTGTGATGGCCACTCCAATACCTTGATTTTGTTGTCCTTAAGCCATTTTGCCACAACTTTGGAAATACGCTTGGGGTCATTGTCCATTTGGAAGACCCATTTGCGACCAAGCTTTTACTTCCTGACTGATGTCTTGAGATGTTGCTTCAATATATCCACATAATTTTCCTGCCTCATGATGCCAGCTATTTTGTGAAGTGCACCAGTCCCTCCTGCAGCAAAGAACCCCCACAACATGACGCTGCCACCCCCGTGCTTCATGGTTGGGAAGGTGTTCTTTGGCTTGCAAGCCTCCACCTTTATTATTGCCAAACAGTTCTATTTTTGTTTCATCAGATCAGAGGACATTTCTCCAAAAAGTATGATCTTTGTCCCCATGTGCAGTTGCAAACCGTTTATGGCGGTTGTGGAGCAGTGGCTTCTTCCTTGCTGAGTGGCCTTTCAGGTTATGTCGATATAGGACTCGTTTTACTGTGGATATAGATACGTTTGTACCTGTTTCCTCCAGCATCTTCACAAGGTCCTTTGCTGTTGTTCTGGGATTGATTTGCACTTTTCGCACCAAAGTACATTCATCTCTAGGAGACAGAACGCGTCTCCTTCCTCAGCAGTATGACGGCTGCGTGGTCCCATGGTGTTTATACTTGTGTACTATTGTTTGTACAGATGAACGTGGTACCTTCAGGCATTTGGAAATTCCTCCCAATGATGAACCAGACTTGGAGGTCTACAATTTGAGGTCTTGGCTGATTTCTTTTGATTTTCCCATGATGTCAAGCAAAGAGGCACTGAATTTGAAGGTAGGCCTTGAAATACATCCACAGGTACACCTCCAATTGACTCAAATGTTGTCTATTTGCCTATCAGAAGCTTCTAAAGCCATGACATCATTTTCTGCAATTTTCAACTTAGTGTATGTAAACTTCTGACCCAATGGAATTGTTGATACAGTGAATAAGTGAAATAATCTGTCTGTAAACAATTGTTGGAGAAATGACTTGTGTCATGCACAAAGTAGATGTCCTAACCGACTTGTCAAAACTATAGTTTGTTAACAAGAAATTTATGGAGTGGTTGAAAAACTTGTTTTAATGACTCCAACCTAAGTGTATGTAAACTTACGACTTCAACGGTGTGTGTATATATATTTAAAATAACATCTATATTTATAAAAAAATATGTATATGGAGGGATTGAAAATTATGCAGAGAATTACATTGATAGAAGCCACAATCTATATGCAATAATCAAGCTTATCCACCCCTATAAAGAACACACGTGGCCATCCTTTTGAGACAGAGATAATCAAAAGCACAGAACTAAGTTGGCCAAACGCCGCATCTGTCTGCTTTCCCCACATCAAACACTTCCAATTACAGATCACAAAGACAATGTGCCAAAAGAGATAGGTATATTGAACATGGTGTACCTACGAAGAGAAAAAGGCCATGCAACTCCACACAGTTACCAAGCAAATCTAACAAGTTAAAAAAAAAAAAATCCAACATACTTTTTTATATATTTAAAATGTATTACCAACATGTATTACCAACATCACCTTTAGCAGCATCACCTTTAGGAGTGCTCACAAAGAACCTAGCGGTAAGTCCATTTCTATGCGTGCTGCTACGTTAGTGTAAATTTCTCTCATTGGTATTTAATCCTGTCGCAGCTCCCTGAGCAGGTGAAGTCAGCCAAAGACTTTCCCACGGTCCGGGAGCAAATCCTTCGCCCCGAGCCCTTCCTCAGGGGCGGCCATCTGTCCATTCTGTTTGGTGTGTTAGGGGAAAAGCGTCAGCTGCATGACCAAATTCAACGTTCCAACACTCCCCCTGCCTGTCTGCCTCCAACTCAAACCCTATTCCCCCCCCGCAAAAAAACTCTAAACAAAAAGAAAAAAAATCAAGTCACAGCCCGGGGCCCCAGAAACAAACAAACAAAGAAAACAAACAAACCTGATTGCTATTTTTGAGGCATGTGGCTTCTCACTCAAAAATACAACACACACACACACACACCACATGACCAAAAGGATGTGGACACCTGCTCGTCGAACATCTTATTCCAAAATTAATATGAGTTGGTCTCCCTTTGCATCCACTCTTCTGGGAAGGCTTTTCACTAGATGTTGGAAAGTTGATGCGGGGACTCACAAGAGCATTAGTGAGGTTGGGCACTGACGTTGGGCGATTACGTCTGGCTCGCGGTCTCTGTGCAGGCCAGTCAAGTTCTTCCATACCGATCTCGACAAACCATTTCTGAATGGACCTTGCTTTGTGCACGGGGGCATTGTCATGCTGAAACTGGAAAGTCCTTCCCCTAACTGTTGCCACAAAGTTGGAAACACAGAATCGTCTAGAATGTCATTGTATGCTGTAGCGTTAAGACTTCCCTTCACTGGAACTAAGGGACCTAGCCCGAACCATGAAAAACAGCCCCAGACCACTATTCCAAACTTTACAGTTGGCACTATGCATTGGGGCAGGTAGCGTTCTCCTAGCATCCACCAAACAGAGATTTGTCCGTCGGACTGCCAGATGGTGAAGCGTAATTCATCACTCCAGAGAACGCAATTCCACTGCTCCAGAGTCCAATGGCGGCAAGCTTTACACCACTCCAGCTGACGCTTGGCATTGCGAATGTTGATTTAAGCTCGTGTGCGGCTGCTCGGCCATGAACACCCATTTCATGAAGCTCCCGACGAACAGTGCTTGTGCTGACGTTGCTTTCAGAAGCAGTTTGGAACTTGGTAGTGAGTGTTGCTACCGAGGACTGATGATTTTTACGCGATACGCGCTTCAGCACTCGCCGGTTCCGTTCTGTGAGCTTGTGTGGCCTACCACTTCACGGCTGAGCCGTTGTTGCTCCTAGACGTTTCCACTTCACAATAACAGCACTTACTGTTGACCGGGACAGCTCTAGCAGGGTGGAAATTTGACAAACTGACTTGTTGGAAAGGTGGCATCCTATGACAGTGCCACCTTGAAAGTCACTGAGCTCTTCAGTAAGGCCATTCTACTGCCAATGTTAGTCTGTGGAGAACGCATGGCTGTGCGCTAGATTTTATTCACCTGTCAGCAAAGGGTGTGGCTGAAATAGCCGAATCCACAAATTTGAAGGGGTGTCCACATACTTTTGTATATACAGTGTATTATTACAGCACCAGTCAAAAGTTTGGACACACCTACTCATTCAAGGATTTCTTTATTTGCACTATTTTTACATTGTAAAAAAATAGTGAAGACATCAAAACTATTAAATAACATATATGGAATCATGTAATAACCAAAAAGGTGTTAAACAAATCAAAATGCATTAGATTCTTCAAAGTAGCCACACTTTGCCATGATGACAGATTTGCACACTCTTGGCATTCTCTCAACCAGCTTCACCAAGAATGTTTTTTCAACAGTCTTAAAGGAGTTCCCCCATATGGGTGCCATTTGGGTGCCATTTTCAAGGCATTGTTAAATAAATATTAACTATTTGGTTGTAATATCATCACTTCTGAAGAGCATAGTCAGAACTCCTTGTTTTCCGATTGTTCCATGCAAAACAATTGCGCACATTTAGCTCGATCATCAGAGATATACAGCAGGTAACTGCATGCATTATGACCAGTAAATGATGCAGCACTCCATCACTCTCCTTCTTGGTCAAATAGCCCTTACACAGCCTGGAGGTGTGTTGGGTCATTGTTCTGTTGAAAAACAATTGATAGTCCCACAAAGCGCAAACCAGATGGCATGGTGTATCGCTGCAGAATGCTGTTGTAGCCATGCTGGTTAAGTGTGCCTTGAATTCTAAATAAATCACTGACAGTGTCACCAGCAAAGCACCCAAACACTATCACCCCTCCTCCTCCATGCTTCACGGTGGGAACCACACATGCGGAGATCATCCGTTCACCTACTCTGCGTCTAACAAAGACACAGCGGTTGTAAACAAAAATCTCAAATTTGGACTCATCAGACCAAAGGACAGATTTCCACCGGTCTAATGTCCATTGCTCGTGTTTCTTGGCCCAAGCAAGTCTACTCTTAAAGTTGTCTTTTAGTAGTGGTTTCTTTGCAGAAATTCGACCATGAAGGCCTGATTCAGGCAGTTGGTGCATTTTTTGGGGGCTGCAATGAACTTATCCTCTTCAGCAGAGGTAACTCTGGGTCTTCCTTTGCTGTGGCGGTCCTCATGAGAGCCAGTTTCATCATAGCGCTTGATGGTTTTTGCAACTGCACTTGAAGAAACTTACAACGTTCTTGAAATTTTCCAGATTGACTGACCTTCATGTCTTAAAGTAATGATGGACTGTCATTTCTCTTAGCTTACTTGAGCTGTTCTTGCCATAATATGGACTATTTTACCAAATAGGGTTATCTTCTATATACCACCCCTACCTTGTCACAACACAACTGATTGGCTCAAACGCATTAAGGCAAGACATTCCACTATTTAACAACGCACACCTGTTAATTGAAATGGATTCCAGGTGACTACCTCATGAAGCTGGTTGAGATAATGCCATGTGTGCAAAGCTGTCATCAAGGCAAAGGGTGCCTACCTTGAAGAATCTCAAACATAAAATATATATTTATTTGTTTAACACTTTTTTGGTTACTACATGATTCCATATGTGTTATTTTATTGTTGTGATGTCTTTGACTGGTATTGTATATCTATATATAACTGCTCATCCATTTTAGATTAATTAAAAAAGAGCAAACTACTAACAAATACAGACATTTCAGCACACAGTAATGTGGCGGAACTGTATATATATTTTAACTGCTCATCCATTTTAGAAGAATTCAAAAAGAGCAAAATAACTAATGAATACAGACAGTTCAGCACACAGTAATTTGCTCACGTTACGCACCGATTTCCTCTTTTTGTAAAACTTTAAAGTTTAATGCTGTGGTGGATCCTCATTAAGAAGATATCTGGCCTTTCAACAAAAGAGTTCACCACACAAACCTTGACCTTGCTTTCGGAAAGATAAATAATATATAGTGCTGACTTCCACAGAACAATACCATTCCCGCAAAGAAACGCAAAGCCGCTTAAAAGTAAGAAGAAAAAATTACATTAAATCGTTTAAAAAATGTATCTTACTTTGCATTTGGTTTTGCAGCGATCATGTGAGATACTTTGCTTTCCTCTACTACGCACCCCACTGCTGCCCCCATTCCCAAACGCATCCCCCCACTCCAATTGTTTCCTATAACATGTGCTATCATTTTATTTTCCACTCTGCTGCTGCTGTGGATATGGTCCAAGCCTCAGCCCCGGCCCGGTCCGTACTTTAAAATGCGTGACATTGCTTCAGAGGGAGCATGAGAACGGAGCTTCCTCAATAGCGTGGTCCCCATACCCGGCCCGTAACCATGGAAGCAGATGCCTGCCCTCCCGGCCCTCCTTACCTCCTGGCAGCCGCGAGCTGTGAGCTGCTCCGGCACTGAAAAGAGGGGCACGCCTGTCTTTCTCCTCGTACTGACCGAACTTGCCCCACTCCTCAAAAGGAGCCATTGAACAGGTCACTGGTCTAGACTTGTTTGCACGGTCCAGGGAGCAGCCTTGAAGTAACCCTTGCTCTCTTCTCTCTCTAGCTCTTTCTCCCCCTCCACTCCGCTAGTCACACCAGCCGCCGAGCGACTGCAGACTGTGGAAGGGTGGCGGGGGGGACATCGGAGACGTGGATTTGAAAAGGAGTCCGTCTGATTTTGCCATTGTGCCTTTTCATTCATCGATCGAATGAATATCGAACCTTCTGTCCGTGCATGTGTGAAACGGATAGCTTAGCAAGCGTTTTTTTTTCCTGTTTAGGTCTGATCCGTGTTGTGGGCGAGATCATAGTATATTTTTCTGTTCTTTCTTATAAGACTAATTTCCCTTTCAATCTGAATTTATTGATGCTCCAACTTAATCATTATTCAACCATTGACAGACATTATTTTAGTTTGTTACAACTGATAATAGTGGGAATCTTACGATTTCATTACAAGTCCCTTTTATGATTTGCCCTCCACAGTATCCATTGATCTTGTCAATTTTTGATATTGCGATTTTAATGCATTTTTCTCCCATTCATTTAGATGAATAATTATGAACTCATGGTAAATAAAAATACTCATATTAGCGTACATTATTATTTTCAATATCACTATGAGGAAGTACAGAGAAATAGTTGGAATTGTATGTAGTTAAATACTTTTGTTATTTAAAAAAATCTCCTGTAATGTCACTGGTTTTACTTAAAACTATAATTTCTGAAAAAATGTTTTACTTCACATTTAAACTTTTTAGCTTGATTTCACAACAATTTAAAGTGATATACTATATCTCCTATGCCATGTCTTTCATTATATTTGAAAATATGAGTTAATAATTACATATCCATATCCTTACAAAATTATCAAACATTGTTTCAATAATAACAATAATAATAACTATTTTCCTAAATGTTTTCAGCTCTCAAGAGGAAATCAAATGGCAGTCTATCCCAACACAAAAGCCCAGCGCAAAACAGCTCACGATAATGACGGTTTCAACACATACAAAATCTGACATTTATATAGTTTGTGTTTTCAGTTAGACTTACCTCCAGCTGTGCGAATGTGAATGTGTGTATATTAGGGGGATCAGCTCTCCCAAACTCACCAATAGCCTTAGCAAAAGAGAGAGAAGATCAATGTCAACATTTCACTGTTGCTCAATTGAGGATGTGTACATTCATAGCAGCTACCAACTGTCTGCATCACCATCAGCAGGGGCTCTTCTTGCACATGTATCACATCTTCAACCATGCCTTATTTATTGTTCTTTTTTTTACTTAATGAGTTTGCAGTATAATGCAAAAAGTAGGAATAGCCCTTCTAGACAAGACAAATAAGTGTAAAACCAGGGCCAACTTTTAGCTCAACAAATAAAAAAAAGAATTTTTGGTTTTCCTTAATTTATCAGTGAAGTACTTTACACAGATAGGTTTTGAAGAAAATGTACAGGATTTCTTTTAATTTTCATATGTGAATAAAATTGAGGACATTTATTCAGAAGTTCATATTCATTGTTTGAGAGAGCCATTTACTATATTGTTTTGAATACCTCTGTATGCCACAAACGTCGTCAGGGGGTACAACTAAATACGTACATAAATTGTAACATATTTTTCAGTGCTGGGTTAAACATACGACTCATGTCTATTGATACTGGTAATAATGGTTTACTTTACGCAATAAAATGCAATTACAATTGAAAAACTACAAATTTAATTTGGGCGGAGGGATCACAAAAATGTAGTAGTTCTAGCCTTGCAATTAAGAGCAGCTAGCTACCATTGTCTATGTCCCATGTTACTATGGATATGCCAAGAAGAGGAGGAGGGGTATAAAGGGGACAAAAAGGGGCAGAAAATGAGCAAATTCTAAAGGCAGAGGATGGGAAGGAAATGAACCAGTGAAGTGAGAAGACAAAAGGTATTGTGTCCTCAGGATCCCCAAAACAAGAATGGATAGCTACCTCCACAATGAGCGCCAGCCTGCCTTGGAACATACTGCTGCTGATGATGCTACTTATGGTCCACGCTATCCAGGATCCTTAGGACGTCCCTACCCCTTTGAAGTTAAAAGCAAAATGGTTAAGGGTTAGGTAAGGGTATGAGTTAGGGTTTAGAGTAGGGACGTCCCAAAACTCCCAGATAGCACTGACAATGCTCATACGGTTGCAGCTGCTGCTGCTACCAGCACTACTACATCTGCCACAGCCCGGATCCACCACAGAGCCACACACTTAAGCAAACGCTGCATAGACACACAACCACATCACTTTGACAGACAGACTGGGGGGGCTGTTGTTGTGGGTGAACAACATAGATAGAGAAGAGAATAGATGAACTTCCTGAGCACTTTGTTCAGAGCTACAGAAAAACACACATCCAGGCAATTATATGAAACCTAGGTTAAAATAAGCATCTAAATGCATATGATAAATACATGTAAATGGCTAAGACTGCATGTTGTGGCAAGGAATACATGAGATGATAGATTGTCAGTAAAATGGACTAATGAGTTAGTATAATTGATAACTTGAATCAAACCAGAGTTCATACAACTACAACAATGGATTACAAATATTCACATATTAAACCCTATACTGACATGCACACATAAACAGCAGTTTAAGTCTTAAAGCTGAGTTTAAGAAATAATTTTATTTTAAGCTAAACTTTTGTATTTCTCTGTAATATTAATATTTTGCTAATAGGCTCCATACGTTAGTAGATCATCTAAACAAAACTAACATTTTAGAAACTGATATTAAATCAGTTTCAAATAATACTAATCAAACCAAAAAAATGAAATCATTTTTCTGTTACATTTATGAATTGAATTCATATAGAAATAGGTCGTTATCAATTAAACAGCACACTAAGGTGCAGAGCGTTCGATTTGTCTGCTGGGGGCAAGGAGACCCCAGCTTCTCTAAAACCATTGACAACTGGGTGCCATTTTCAAGGCATTGTTAAATAAACATAAACTATTTGGTTGTAATATCATCACTTCTGAAGTACATAGTCAGAACTACACGTTTTCCGATTGTTTCATGCAAAACAATTGCGCACATTTAGCTCTATCAGAGTTATACAGCAGGTAACTGCATGCATTATGATCAGTAAACATCAATTGATCATGTCATTTCAGATATGTGAGGGTAGCCTCATGATATCTCTCAATATTGGCCACTATTAATTGGATATTTGAGTGATATAAAATAAAAGTCAACTATACCGGACAAGTATGAGTGGTTTACGTTAATTTCCCATCCTTTGTGGACTCTGCCTGTCAAGCAGCAGAAAGGCATATTGCACTTGTACTGTTAGCTGATCATGTTTACTTTGCAAGCTACCGGTAGAAATGTTGTACAGTTGGCTAAACATAGTGGTAGGTAATGTACTTTTTCTCCAACCAATGTAGGCCTACTAGCAAATATTATCCCCTTTTCAACATTGTTTTTATGTGTTTAATCACGATTGCTGCTGACCGACATGATAGGCTACATTGATTGAAGGACCACGTCAAATTGGCTACCTAGCTAATAACAGATCACTTCCATATGGCCAGTTAACAAGCTAACTTTCAGGGGATAAACTAAATGGCAATATTTGCTTGCCATCTATAGCTGTGATGAAAGTAGTCCGAATGACAACCTTACCAGGACGAGGAGCTCTTTCCAAAAGCCTAACCTCTGATGAAGCAAACTATATGACATGTTGTAGCTAGCTAACTACATGCCAAATGGACAGGCTACCCTCACGTATCTGATGATGAATAGATGTTTAATGAGCATGAAAAGCATGCAGTCAGTTACTGCTGTAGAACTCTGGTGATCGAGCTAAATGTGGAATCATCGGAAATGTGTACTTCTGACTATGCTCTTCAAGAGGTGATGAAAACCAAAAAGTTATAACATTTATTTAACAATCCCTTGTAAATGGCATGTAGTTGTCAATGGTTTTGGTGATCCTTGCCCCCCAGCAGCCAAATTGAATGCTCTGCACCTTAGTGACATTTTATTGATAACAACCTATGTGAAAACTGAGTATCAGAATATCAATTCAAAAACGTTAAATAAAACCACCAATATATTTGTACTGAGCTTCAGTCTGTATGATACAAGCAGTGCGGTTTGTGAGAATTTCATGAATAACAGGTCTTTAACAAAGAAGTTGTGTATTCCTAATTACATTTTACGTCTTGAAATAAAGCAAATGCCATGTTCGATGTGATGAATTTTACACATTTCAATACTAATGTAAAACTCAAATAACTCAGAGGTTTGGAGCATGTCAACGTATGACCAATTTTAGTCTGACCGGTGAAAGAGTTGTGAGAAATCTGAGGAGAGAGATGTGTAGTGAAGTCTAGAGAAAAGTAAAGTGGGAACAAGTGGTGGAGACCGGGGATGAGAAAAGTCCAGTGGCCGGGAGAAGACATGTGGGCTGCCACACAGACAGTGCCGCTTGGGTAGGAACAATAGCCCAAACGTGGTCACAGAGCGCGGAGGGTCCCAGTTTAAACCTCTCGTGTAGATATGTGCCGCAACGACCGGGAAAGACTGACCGAATCAGCCACTATGTAAGGCAACAAGAAGACGGGCACATGCAGGCACACACACAGTAATAAAACCCATAATAATGATAAAATACAGGAAATAGCATTCAATATAGTATTATGAGTAATATTTAATTTAGTTATTCTAGAAGCAATTAATGTCTTACATTTACTCTCTGCAGTCTAATTATATAAACTAATCTGCATTGAATAAAAATTCCTACGATAATATAAAATATCAAATGAAGTTGAGTGAATAGCTATGAGCATCTTCTCCTAAAATAGCCAAGCCATCACAGCAAGTGCAAGAACAAATCAGACACGTCATCATGATGATAAGACAAATTCACTTCAACACCATTTTCAACTTAACCTTGACCACCACTTGAAATGAAAAAGCAGAGCAGAAGTAAATTAAGCTTTCAGCACGGGGCCAAGCGGGTCCAGCCTGATATTGCACTCTGTAGACCATCCATCACATTTGGGTCTTAATTGAATGACAGCAGAACAGAAATCGATTAAAAGGTAACAAGAGACAGCTTTGGATTTCCTCGGTGCAAGTCACTGTCTGCCCCTCTCATCCCTCTTCCCCCTACCCCTCCTCATCACAAGCCCATCTCCGCTGGTCGGTCCGGCCTGTGACCTGAAAGCAAACAACTGGCCCCGTCACCATGGCCCTGCCTGGAGACAGCAGCAGCATCAGCAAACTACACTTAATACAATCTAGCGTCCCCAATGTCAGAGCAAGGATCCTAACACAGAGCCATCACACAGCGTTAGGACGAGAGAATGCCAAAGATCCAGAAGGGAAACTTTGGAATGATTCAAAACTTGGTTGAGAGATGCAGACAGTTCATTCAGCTGTCAGATAGATAACTATGTCTGTACCCTGTGTTTTGGTCGTGTCTAGACCCTTCCTATCTTTCTGAATGCCGATTGGATGGGCAGCATACCATGTGACTCCTAAGCTAATGTGTGACACGTCTGCATTGAAGTTTTGATCTGTGTACTGTGTTTTTGGGGAGGGGACACTTGCTTTCCAACCCCCTCCCACATACTCGCACTCACACTCAAAACAAGTACTCACTAACGCACGCCTGCACACACACACATCACACTAGCTTAACACTGACACTGTCGCTCTCAACCCCTTTTTCCCTCTCTCAAAACAACCACAAAGGCTTGTCACACCCTCCCTCACGTCAAGCCCACAGGCGCCCACACAAAGCACTGAGTGCATCATAATCTCCCATCCCATGTAATCAGGGCCCTCAAACACTAGTGCCAGGCATGCAGGCAGGCAGCAGGAAACATCTTTAGTAATCCGGCTCTTCATGGTTGCCCACAACAAAAACGTTCATTTGAAAGCTGATAAATTACATTTAAGCAAACTACATGAGCTGGCAATGTAATTTGGGGAATTTCCCTAAAATCCACAACTCTGCCAGAGTACTGTATTACACACAAAGTATTTGGCAGGTGTTCACACATTCTTTTCATAATTTTATTATTAACAAATTAAAGAACAGATTTCCAAAGGAAATCCACAACACAGAAAATAGGATTATAATTGTGGTCAGTGTTTCCCCTAAATGCATTTAGCAGAGGCGCACCAGCGCTGCTAAATCATGGCCGCCACTGTCAAAAAAACATTTGTAATGTATCACTTGTACGAGGATAGGCTATGCAGTAGACTAGTTTAGAATACAGAAACTATGCACATAGTGTGAGAGATAAATCAGAAAAGCAGTGTGAAAGCCAGCTACTGTGAGTGTAACTGTAAGGTGAGGTTCCAGCCACCCTGCTCCTTGTCACCACAGACAAACATTAGCTTTAGAAGGTGCTGGGTGTTGTGCTTCAGAACAAAGAAGCCAGACCCATTACCACAACTCAGTGGGTCCTTTAATTAAGTGGAAAGCAACAAATCCTCCCTATTCACCAGGAGGCTGGGAGGAGGACACTTGTGGTGGTGGAGTGGAGTGTATCATCACTGAAAGACACTTGTCGTCACAGAAGGACTCCTCCGCCTCACAAAAAGTCTGTGTGTTAACAAGCCCACCGTCTGCTAGTCCTACTCATTGTTGTTTGAATGAGGACTAAGGGAGAAACAAAAACAGCAGCACACAAGGAGTCCTTTAGGAGACCGGTTGCTCTTTTAGTGATCATCACACTACGGTGTCTATAACCTGATGGGCTACACATCACTGCTGATCAGCTTATCACACATTCTTTAAAATGTCATTAACTGTGCAAATATCAAGAACAAAATAATTATAAAATAGTATACAATCAGTCAAATGTATACTCCCATATTACTAAATACATATGAAATAAACAAATTAACTAATGGTAAATATATATTTCACCTTTACTCTTTAACTGAAGAAATTGTATTTAATTTTTTTTTAATTACAAATGGTTTTCATCAGCCTCAAGAATACATTTTTAAAAGCAGTATTGCAAGGCAGACAATTCTCTCTCATTTTCTGAACAGACATAATTACTACAATCGACAGATCTTCATTTGATCAGCTAGTCGCAGGAGAACTTGTAGTGTATTTGAGGTTTGACTTTCTCATATTAAGAGCCTACATCTGTATATCATTTATAGAAAATGTGGTTTCCCTGATGAAAAACGGATAAAATCTGCATAAAAAAAATAAGTGATTATTTTTTATTATCTAGAATGTGAACATGATTTTGTTTAATACATGGGGGAATAGACTGCAAATGAATGTTTGAATAAATAACCGTTTTTTCAGCATGTGATTACACATTGTTTGAATAGTGAACTATCAATTATTATAAAGAAACAAATCCATACATCACATTTTAAAATGTAAAAAAACAAATAAGTGCTCAAACATAGTACACACTGTCTGAATCTAACAGTTGTGTGTAACAGAGTAACATTAGTAGCCGATCGGGCATTTGATCCAGGAGGACAAAAACGGCATATCCACCGAGACCAATCTCATTTGATGGAACCCCTGCCGCTAGATCCTACTGAAATCGTTCAGTCTGGAGACTTGTACTTTGTATGCAAGAAAAACATAAGAAGGAAATGCACTACAAATTCATTAGAGATGGAGGTCCTGAAATAGGATAGCAATTTATAGATAATACAATGAGATTATCTAAAATAAACTATTTATTTATTTTCTATGTATAATTTACCACGGAACTGAATGAAATAACATTTCTGAGTTTATACAGTACATAGGATTGAAACATTCTCATGGTTTTAACGGTAACCTCAAGATTGCCATATTCTTCATTTTTTTTAAACCATAGTATGTATTGGCAAGAAGCCTAGGAAATTGTATAACTTTATACACTTCAATAATTTGTGTTTCAATTTTCAAGAAATATCACTTAGTCAAACTGAGTGCAATACACAATTTAAAACAATTCCAATTACTAAATCAAATACCCAACATCTAAACAACAAATAGTAAAATTATCCATTCATCTGACAAAAATAAAACCACTTAAAATTGGTCAGTATTTCAGTCCTGATTCATATTGTTGGGTGTTAAGGTGGTAATACCTTCCTGGGTGGCTTACAGTGAAAACTATCAACCAATCAAAATGCAAATTGATAAGAAGACCGCTTAAGAAAGGGAAATGCCTCCGCTTAGTCAAGGAGAATCATGGTCATAGGGCTATACTGACAGTTTGGGTGGGCAACCCACGAAAGAGAGAGAGGAGGAGGGGGGGAAAGGACACGAAATGACAGAAGAGGACAAGTGTGTGTGTGTGTGTGGGTTTGGATTGGTGGGAGTGTATGAGTTTGAGAGTGTGTGTGTGTGTGTGTGTGTGTGTGTGTGTAGCGCTGTTGGAATGTGCTTTCCTTTCAGCTGTCCCCCGATCCAGGGCCGAAGGCAGCCAGTGTCTTTAAGCCAGCTCTGGGTCAGCCAAAACACTGGCTGCCATTCATGACCACATCAAGTTGATGTGAGAATCTGCCGCTCCTCTGCACTCCATTTCCATATGAAAGCTAAAGAAACCGCAGGATCCCTGCAACAGGGAGGAGACGCGGGGAGAGAAAACACTCATTCTCTCTCCTGGGTACTATGTAGCTCACAGAGCACAGACACCATGCACCACCCAGGCTCCCACATCATGTGGATGGCCCTGACATATGCACATGCCAAAAAGCAAGCACAGGCACATACACACACGGACATGCGTGCACGAACACACACACAAAAGGTCAACCCCATTGTCAGCACAGCAGCGTGTGAATCAAAACACTAATGCATACACACGGTTAGACTCACAGACTCTCATAGGAATACACAAACACACAATGAAAATTCCACCCAAACTGCACCCCCAGCACCAGCGTTCCGCTAGACAAAGAATGGAGCTAGAATGACTCTACAGCGAGGAGCAGTAGCAGCACAGCGACTCTAGCGACACACACTGATATTCCAAACAGTCACACATGCAGAATAAACACAAACAAATGGAGAACAAGGCAGCGGTGAATTGTAAGAGACAGAGGAGAGAAAATAGGAAGTAAAGAACAGTGTATGTACTGCATACCCTGAGTATCCTCCTGAGTCCTCTCGCGCTCTGCCACCAGGCATGCAGGCCATAGACTAGCCCTACACACACCAGAAGGCCATCACGTGTGCATGTGTCTCTGCTGGATACAGGTCCCCTAACACACACACACACACCCACCCCTTCTCCTATTGTCCTCACCCAGCCGGGTGGGTCTGAGATAGACCTCCAGTGGCTCTGCGTACTGTTTGTCCCTTAAAGGCGGACCTGGACTAGAGGTATGAGGCAATCTATTACCAGGGAGGGGAAGGGGAGACCTGACCTACAGACCATATGGATATTTGGGGACAGTTGGGGTTTGGGAGTCAGGACAGGGGTGAAAGGGGAGGAGCAGTGTAACTGTCCCTTCCAGGACGCCTCTGCTCTCACATGATGTGGGGCAGCAGGGTAGCCTAGTGGTTAGAGCGTTGGACTAGTAACCGAAAGGTTCAAATCACTGAGCTGACAAGGTACAAATCTGTCGTTCTGCTCCTGAACAGGAAGTTAACCCACTGTTCCTAGGCCGTCATTGAAAATAAGAATTTGTTCTAAACTGACTTTCCTAGTAAAATAAAGGTAAAATAAAATAAAAAATAAATAAGTAAATAAATAAACACAAACACACACAAATAAACAATTATGGATACACACTTGCTTGTATAAATTAAGAGATTCACACACTTGGAATGGCCATAAGAAACGTGTCGAAGTAGAAAGCTCCTCCATGCAGAGACAAGAGAGATCAGCCTGCATGGTTTACGACCACAACAGAGCACAGTGCAGAGCCCCCTCCAGCTTACCTCCATTTCTGGATCAGAGCACACAGCAAGAGCAACACACACACACCCACTCTGATGTATTGGATGATGCATTCTGGCTGGGAGACTTATTCTAAGTTCAACTTCACATATAAAAGCATAGAGTAAAGGGAAAAAAGCAGGGATAAAAACAATGCCCTGTCTCTTATTGTCCAGAACATTAGGAAGGAAAATGTTATAATGTACTAATGGTGTTTTTCTGATTGTCCTCTCAATCATTTATTCAGGTCTTCAACCATGTCAAAGATTGCGTGGAAAAAGAGACAATGTGCTCTGCTTGTCTCATGGAGGGGCTACAGCGCTGGGCTCTAGCTGGCCTGTACGGCAATAAACAAACCCAATGGAGCAAAGCAAAAAGCACTCCACTATGATAACGTCGCAGAGTGATTTGGTTATAAACAAGCTGGGCACTAGATAATTGCGTTCATATAAAACGGTAAATGAGTTGCTGCGCTGAACACCTGGCGGGAGTTACGCTCTTTTTTCCTCTCTCTCTCTTTCAAAGCAGACCAGGCCTCATCCACACGTGCCTTAGTCCCATGCGCACAGAAAGAAAAGCGAGAGAGAGAGAGAAAGGAGGAGAGCGCGAGAGAGAGAGAGAGAGAGAGCGCGAGGGAGAGCTGTTGCTTCTCAGAAATATTTGTTGCTGCGCATCATTGGCACACTGTGAGCCTTGTGTGTGTTTTATATTTAGAATCCAATCAGGATGCCAGGTTATTGCTCTTAGTATCCCCTCCTGGTAAGGAGCACAGGGAGGACAGACTCATTAGGACTCATCATCAAGAAGGCTCCTTTCTTCTGTTTAGATAAATCATTGAGTGTAGCTAATGGCTTTACTAGCTGCCACAATGCATGCCCCCAATACATACTGTAGCGTCATTCTAGTAAATAGCAGATTGCCAGTGTAGATATTAGAACACAGCAATAATGTCTGGACTGTCTCATTGTACTTTCTTTGACAGTTTTACTGTGAAGAATGTCATTGTACTTTTTCTTCTATGATATTGATATGCTGTGACAAACTGGGATTTATGCCTTCCATTATTCTAATTCTTCTTCTGTGATACTGATACACAGTGATAAAGTGATATTGTATATTGTCTCTTCAGTGTCTCCCACCTGACCACCTGTAGGCCAGTCTGTCTGCTGTATTTACACTGGGGTAATCACACAGGGATCTCAAACAGATTGGGTGTTGTATCTACAAAAGGTTCTAGCTCTTTCTTGCCAGGATCAAAAAGCTGCTTTCCAAAGAAATGAGCCAAGTCTGATAAAATCCTCCCGTTTATACAAATCTAATCAAAGGAAAAACACAAAAAAAAGGCATTAAAAAAAGGCATTTGGAGCCGTGGAGTTTTGTGGTGAGAGAGTTACAAAACAGAAATGGAATCAGGCCTGTGGTTTTTATCTGTTGTTTGGATAGTGTCCTGATGGTCCAAACTATGGTGGTCCTACCCAGGGTTTGGAACCAAAATACATTTCCAATCGTTTCATTCTGAACAGAACCATCATTTGTTTCGTTACGTTCCACTGTTCCGAGCAGCAAAACAAAAGTTCTGAACCGGTTTGAACCCCCCCAAAATACTGGTTTATATCATTCCTTTCTGTTCCATTTAAACCTCTGAAAATGTATATATTTTTTTACATTTATCTCAACATTAAATTACTCCACCAATCAGTTTGGATAGAGCAGCTTGATATGGAACGGGGCAAGCTATAGGCCTAGTTGTTTACATGCATTGGACAAACTAGCGTAGGGCGTGAGACGCAACTGAAATGTTGTTGGTGGGGAGAGCGCAAGAGAGGGTGGAGGAGGAGGCTTGAAGAGCTGGGCATCTAGTTATGACATCTGAATTAGGCCCACAGAATTATACCTACGGAGGAGCAGTTTCTACGGAGGAACTTTGAATGTCTGAACTTCTGTTGGACCATAGCTAACAAGCAGAGCAGAGCGGCACCAGAATAAAATAAAAAAACACGTCTTACCTTTTTGTAGTTAATAGATCCAATGTGAAACATAACTATAGTATCCTTAACTAGCATTGAAAAAGTGAATGAATTCTTCAAATTAATAATCTCTCTCCCTAATTTCTGAATCATTCTTGTAACGTCAGTAGGCTACAGTTGCCTATGTTTCAGAGGGGGAGGGGCAAGTAGCCTACACATGAACACACACACACAGGCAAATATTTTCAGCTGGCAGGCAGACACTGGAAAATGTTTCTGAATGGCAGAGTGAGGCGCTTTGCTGCGTTTTTTGTGGGACTGGAAAAAAATGCCGGAATGTAAAACGCTAATAACCAGTTCCCATGCTTTTAAAATAACGGTTCTGTTCCAGAACAGTATAAATCACTTTAGTTCCCGGTTCTGATTCTGTTCCTCTAAAAATTCCATTATTTTCCGGGTTTTCAGTACTGTTCCCTGAACTGGTTCCAACCCCAGGTCCTAACTAAGTCATACAGTAACTCCTGCTGCCGCCCTCTGTAGGCAGTGCTTCTTCCTGCCTCTCCTCCGCTCTGCCAGCTAGACAAACACTGAGAGAGAACATGAAATCGTCCCTCTGTCATCCCAAAGATATGCTCAAGGCTTACAGTTCGGCAGGTTCAAACTTGCTACGAGCATGAAAGCTAATGTTAAGTCACAACAGATCCCTCATACTGTACATGCCACTTTTTTCCCAGTCGTACCGCCACCGTCCCGCTCAAACAGACCTTGGCAGTCATCACAAGGAGATCATGTTATTGATTGGTCTGAGGCTTTTGAGCCCCCTTCCCCCTTCCCCTATACCGCCCTTCTGACCCTCCACCCTGCCAGCCCCTCATATGTCAGGTGACAGGGAGCGTTAGACGGCTCACCCCTGCTGCAGTCTGACCAGGCTGGACTGTAAGTGAGCAGTGAGCTCCATCAGTCTGTCCATCTCCCTCTTTCTGTCAGTCTGTCTGTGGACCCAGTGAGTAGGGCAGATGTTCTCTCTTTCTGCCTACCTGTCTGCCTGCCTGTGTCTAAATGACTGGGGCAGATGTTCTCTCAAGGCTGGCTTGCCAGGCTGGGCCCTCCACTGTAAGTGAGACCAATCACAGCCGGGGTAAACAGGGACAAAAATAGGGAGGAGACGAAAATTTCCCCAGCAGCCACCACCCCTCTACACCAGCTATTCTTAAAGTATGGGTCAAGACCTACGTCGCGGACATGTTAATGGTGGGTCGCCACGTGTCAGAGTAAATGTATAATTATTTCTTTAATTACTGGAATTGATTTGGCCAAGTGCAACTTCACTCTCTGTTCAGTGCGCTCTCTGCTAAGCAGCGGTGTCTCTGCTCTGCTCAGTTTGGCAGATGCACGAGTGTGGGGGGGGGGTGCTTTGCGGTTTACAGGATCTTTTTTCTGCAATTTTCTTGAAGATCACTCCGCGACCCACACGCTGCAGCACGGTCTGTCTTTCAGCAGCAGATGATGCGCTGTCAGCCACTGACTTGTCATTCACACTCCCCATCACTCACTGCTGTCATCAAATAGACTCAAGCTAGCTACAAGTTCTGACTGAGCTCAATTGTCATGAAACGCAAATACAGTGATTACTTTCTCTCTTGGTTTTATACAAACTTTGAGAAATAACGAGGAGCGGCCACAATGTGTTTTGTGCGGGGGAGTGCTTAGTAATGAGTCTCTCAAAACGAACAAACTAAAACGACACGTTCTAACCAAACATCCACAGCATGACAGTAAACCCTGGGAGTTCTTTCAGAACATGGCAGAATGCTTCAGGTAACAGTGCTTCGACAGTGGACGAGTAAGTCAACTTGCAAGGCATTGTTGTCATTTTATAAAAAGGTGATGATAAACATAAATAAGGGAGTACTAGCTCTCATAGTAGTACGTGTGAGTTTCTCTTTCAAACAATCCCCTTGTACACTAATAGCTAGCTAGCCAACATTAGCCAAAGCAAGCTAGCTAGCTACTGATGTGCAACCCTAAGTAACAGTACATATGAAGATAAAAAATGAATTCATGCCTTACTGTAGAAGTTATTGTTGAAAACAAGTGTAGGTTGGAACTATTGCTGTTAAAATACAAGGAATAATTTTTATTCTCAACTGCAATAAACTGATTGAAGCAATATGCTTTTTGAGGCAAACACTCTCACACGGTTCTGGGTTGCTCATCTACAGCAGGAAGCGGTCTCCTGCCTGACTGAGAAAGCAGTATATGTTCTGATCCAGTTTGACACCACATACCTATGCAAGCCAGGGTTCTCAACTCTGGCATACTTAAAAAAAAAACAAGTACCTCAAGGTTGCACTGTCAAAAACTGAGCCCAGAATAGACATGCTTGTTGAAAACTTCAACCAGCCACAGACATTAGGAGTGTGTGTGTGTGTTTTCTGGTCTGTGATCAATCAGTTTATTCCAGTTCAGAATAAAAAATATTTATTGTATTTTAACAGCAAAATGTTTTAACAATCCTTTCTACAGTAAGACGTACAGTAGGCCTGATCATTTTTCATCTGTACTGTTACTTACTGTAGGGTTGCACTATCAAAAACTGAGCCTGTGTGTGTGTTCTGTTACACATCTGTGTGATGTGATCAATCAGTTAATTCCAGTTCAGAATGAAAATTATTTATTGTATTTTAACAGCAACAGTTCCAACCTAGCCAGATATGTTAGAGTGTTTTTAAATGGGAAAATGTTCATTGCTTTTAAAATGGGTATTTCATTTCATTTGTTTTAGGAATACGGGCAATGAAATGAACCAATATTTTTGTATAGTTCAATGTTTTCTTAAGCTTTGGTCCCAGAAAAACACAGAATTTCTCATTTGGGTCCCAGGCTGAAAAAGTTTAAGAACCCCTGTCCTACGCAAATGGATTTCATTACACATGCTCACGTTTACACACGCATGGACAAAAACACACACACAGTCAATGTCACACCATTCAATGGCGAACACCGATTTGGACAAACATGCTTTGCCCAGTGAGTAACAGACTATATTAAGATATTGTTTCAGCTCTCCTTTTAAAATACTGGTCATAACCACTACATGAACAAACCTATTATATGTGTTTTATTCAGTCATCATGTAAAAATAAATATAGTCGAACACTCTACATATACAAACTCCCAGTCATTTATTGGGTAAAACACCACCGTTTCGCCATCACTGTGCCTTCTTTGGGAGTTTGTATACATGTATATAGAGTGTGCGACTATTTATTTATTTGTATAGATTACAAATAACTCGCCGATAGTCAGCACCTCCACACTAAATAACTATCTCATGTGTGCCCCAGCTCAAGCGTTTTACCATTCACTCATCATAAAATAATGAGTTTTCACCAGGTTTCTGGTTTTGACAGGAAAATACAGCAGGAGAGCTAGATAGAAAAAAGAGAGTGGGGAAAAACAGGAGTCTTCCATTTGGCCCTCCATCTAGCCTATTCATTGGCTCTGTTTAATTTCTTTTGGGACGCATAATCCTTTCACGTTCAATGGCAAATTTAACAGTCCCCAAGGCCCACGCACCAGACTGATCAATAGAAAACCAGACAACTAATTACTGCGCACACCACGCCCTTACTCGCCCTCGCCCTCTTCCACTCGCTCCCTCTCTCTGGCAGCTGTAGGGTTCATGTACAGAGGGCAGCAGCCAAGCAGTATTAGGTTTCCATTACCCAGATCTCCCTTAAAAGCCTCTAAATCTGTCCCATAACATCCCTTCAGTCACAAACATACGTAGAACACACACACACACACACACACACACACCATCACAAACATTTAAAAAACAGAAAATACATATTTTTTGTTCTGTGTTCTGATTGAGTGGGATGTTCACGTTTCTCTGGAATTAAAATCTACCCAAACCGTATAAAATGCTTAAAATTAACCCCAATTACCCATTGATAGAATACATTTAGTTGTAACTACTAGCTAGCTAGACAATAGTTGAGGGGATAATCTAGAAACAATAGCAATAATGTTTTTATCCTCTAGCTTTACTACCATAAAATAATCACGTAATTTATAGCTCATTGTAATAAATGGTGGTATACGAGTCATTACTGAATAAATTGTTATACCGTTGTTGTAAATGCTCAACTAAACTAGCATCCTTATGGGTGAAACTCTGGTAATTATGTCCGAAGACAACAAATGGAAAGTGAAAAATCAAAAAAGGGTTAAACCAAACATACGACACTAATTTCTACATTAGGGTAATTTATTTATGGTATGATTCAGGAGTTATTTTTTTTGTCACCGAGTTAACCCTATAACGATTCAAAATGTCACCGTTGCGTTAGTGAGTAGAGCTATTTTATGACCGCCCATGAAAGCAAGAATTATTTTTTCTGGGTACAGTGAAAACTACATATTCTTTTAGAACTATAGCCTTTAAAAACATTATATTCTAAATGCAACTGCGTGATATTTTGGCTTACCAAAAACAAATGAAACCATCACTTTACTCAACAACTGACATCCATACTTTATCATAGATGGGAAGGGTGGGAGTGCTTTCCCCCTGGCCTGAGTAAATAGCCTGGCTGTGAAAAAAGGCAATGTGCAACCCAACCCCATGTTGTGCTGTGTCTGACAGAATGCTAGTGAAGGGGGAAAAAAAATCTATATAGTTACATATCGCAATTATTTTGGACGACATTATATTGATACTTTGACTCCAAGTATCGATTTGTAATGTAATAATCGGCCGTATTTTTTATGGAATAATCTCCGGTATTTTTTATGGAATAACCTCACATATTTTTTATGGAATAATCGCCCGTATTTTTTATGGAATAATCAGCCATATTTTTTTATGGAATAATCGGACGTATTTTTTATGTAATAAATCGGTCGTATTTGTTATGGAATAATCTCCGGTATTTTTTATGGAATAATCACTGGTTCTTTTAATGGAATAATCTCCGGTATTTTTATTCTATAAATCTTCTTTTTAGCCAGCAGGTTTGCAGCACTTATTTCCATGTGATCAAAACTCATTTTCTCATGCTCTCTCTTGTTGTTCTGCAGCAGACATACAGTGAGAAATATGTTAAGAAAATCTCAATATCGAATCGCAATGCATATCGTATTGGCGCCTAAGTATCATGATAACATCGTATCGTGATGTCTCTGGCAATTCCAAGCCCTACCCTACATCCCAGTGTCTCAGCACTCAGTAGCAGACTCCCTAATATGCCAGTGGGGTTTAAAACCTCCATCAATTAAGATCACTTTTATTAGACAAAGGGACGAGCCTCCTGCTGACCTGCAAGGGGCAGTCCTTTGTCTCACAGCTAAATGTTGGCCTTAGCATATTGTGCCTGCATTATACTCCACCCCCCACCCCCACACACACCCAAGATGGAGACAAAATATATATATATATATATATATATATATATATATATATATATATATATATATATATATATATGGAAGCCATTATCTAATGTACCCTGACCACAACACATCCACCCCTACTCCCACAGTCTTCTCCAACCCACCCCTACTTCTGTCTGTTTGTATGGCTGGCCCATCAAAAGGGTGGCCTGGCGCTGAGGTGGTTAAAGAACCCCAGCTGGTTAAAAGTAGTCCAGAGGCTAGCATCATGTGGCTCACACCATTCAGCCAAATGAGACAAGCTCCCCTTAGATTGCAAACAAGGAGGACGAGCTCCTGTCAGCTCCAAAGACGAGAAGACAAATTGCTCCATGATCTCTTGACCCTCAAAAACAAGGCACCAGTCCAAAACAAACTGCTCTTAAACTGATGAAAATGTAGTCTATCAGCCAATTGGAGAATATGTAAATCAGCAAGCATACAGCCAGAGAAAAAAGATCAGCACTTTTCATAAATAAGGTGTCGGAATCGTCAGTCTCTTAGTCTGGCCCCAATCTCTTTTACTAGTGGTGAATGGCTGAATAAAAAAAAGGTATACATTTGCTTGAGAATTGGGGGCATTGGGGTAAAAAATACCCCCCCGCCTCTCTCTCCCTTTCTTTCTCTGTTTCGTGTCAGTCAGGAGAGCTGGATAAGAGACAGTTCAGTGGTGAAGGGACACGCAGTCTCCATCGCAGACATGACATCATTCTCTTTAGGACCAACCCGATGGGGGCTGTTAGTGGGAGAGCTCTATCCTGTGCAAGTCCAATAATACAAAATGCATGCACACGTTCGTGTGGGTCTGCACATGTGACAAGTGTATTTCATATATTTGATGGATTTGGATGAACTATTTTCCAATACAATTGATAGACATACAGCACCAATTTCTTTCAGTAAATAGGTAATATGGGCTTATAACATACAGTGGCAAGAAAAAGTATGTGAACCCTTTGGAATTATCTGGATTTCTGCATAAATTGGTCATAAAATTTGATCTGATCTTCATCTAAGTCATAACAACAGACAAAGACAGTCGGCTTAAACTAACACAAAAATTATTGTATTCTTCTTGTCTATATTGAATTTATCATTTAAACATTCACAGTGTAAGTTGGAAAAAGTATGTGAACCCCTAGGCTAATGACTTCTCCAAAAGCTAATTGGAGTCAGGAGTCAGCTAACCTGGAGTACAATCACTGAGACAAGATTGGAGATGTTGGTTAGAGCTGCCCTGCCCTATAAAAAACACTCACAAAATTTGAGTTTGCTATTCACAAGAAGCGTTGCCTGATGTGAACCACGCCTCAGAAGACCCAAGATTAAGAATGGCTGACTTGCATAAAGCTGGAAAGGGTTACAAAAGTATCTCTAAAAGCCTTGATGTTCATCAGTACACGGTAAGACAAATTGTCTATAAATGGAGAAAGCACTGTTGCTACTCTCCCTATGAGTGGTTGTTCGGCAAAGATGACTGCAAGAGTACAGCGCAGAATGCTCAATGAGGTTAAGACGAATCCTAGAGTGTCAGCTAAAGACTTACAGATATCTCTGGAACATGCTAACATCTCTTGACGAGTCTACAATACGTAAAACACTAAATAAGAATGGGGTTCATGAGAGGACACCACGGACGAAGCCACAGCTGTCCAAAAAAAACGTCTGAAGTTCGTAAAAGAGCATCTGGATGTTCCAAAATATTCTGTGGACAGATTAAACTAAAGTTGAGTTGTTTGGAAGGAACACACAACACTATGTGTGGAGAAAAAAAAGACACAGCACACCAACATCAAAACCTCATCCCAACTGTAAAGTATGGTGAAGGGAGCATAATTTGGAGCTGCTTTGCTGCATCAGGGCCTGGACAGCTTGCTATCGTCGACGGGATATTGAATTCCCAAGTTTATCAAGACATTTTGCAGGAGAATGTAAGGCTATTTGTCCGCCAATTGAAGCTCAACAGAAGTTGGGTGATGCATCAGGACAACGACCCAAAACACAGAAGTAAATCAACAACAGAATGGCTTCAACAGAAGAAAATACACCTTCTGGCGTGGACCAGTCAAAGTCCTGACCTCAACCCGATTGAGATGCTGTGGCGTGACCTCAAAAGAGCAGTTCACACCAGACATCCCAATAATATTGCTGAACTGAAACAGTTTTGTAAAGAGAAATGGTCTAAAATTCCTGACCATTGTGCACGTCTGATTCGCAACTACAGAAAATGTTTGGTTGAGGTTATTGCTGCCAAAGGAGGGTCAACCAGTTATTAAATCCAAGGGTTCACATACTTTTCCCACCCTGCACTGTGAATGTTTACGCGGTGTGTTCAATAAAGACATGAAAACGTATAATTGTTTGTGTGTTATTAGTTTAAGCAGACTGTGTATGTCTATTGTTGTGACTTAAAATTTGATCTGATCTTCATCTATGACCAATTTATACAGAAGTCCAGCTAAAACCAAAGGGTTCACATACTTTTTCTTACCACTGTATATATGATATGTACAAGGTCAAATCAATAAGGGTAATGATGATCTCAACATTCACATTTGGTCATGTGGTTGAACCCGCCTAACTTTGGCTCATTGGACCTGCTTCAAAGATTACATTAATACAAATCAGTCCATGCACGAAATAACTCCTAACACATTCAAACCATGGCAACATACAGTACACTACTCAACGCTCTCTCTTTTTCCTGCTGTTCTGAGAAAAGCCTCTTTGAGCCTTAGTCCCTGTTAGGGTCTCGGGCTGGTGTTTTCATGCTGAATGGAACCTCTGTCAGTCATGTAGCAGCTAGCTGTTAGCGGCAGGCTAGCAGCTAATAAAACACTAGGACTAATTGAGATTTTAAGGGCTAATTTACTGCCTGATGGGAGGCTAAGACTGAGTAACCGGTCACAGACAGACGGACAGCGGCCAGACAACGTTAAAGACAGACAGATGGCTAGCTATGGCCAAAAAATGAAAAATGACCTGACACAGAACTCTTTTTTCCACAGACAGAAACATAGACACACCTGGCACAAGCTCAAGGTACAACGCTTACGTGTCTTTTTGAAGTGCAAAACTTTATGTGCTATTACACAGCGCACAGACCCCTTCGCGCACTCAACGTTGTCGAGATGTCAAGTTTTTTATTAAAGAATGTAAAATATTGTGTGTTTGTTGTTTTTCATTAAATCATGCATAGCTGTTCTTTATATGGCCTAAAATAAATGTGTTAATATGGGCAGAATAGTATCTAAAAGTATACCAAATTTTGATCAGTTATTAAAATAGAACGTATGCAAAACAAATATATCTGTTAAAAACGTCAACATTCAGACGTTTCAATTAAAAACAATAGAAATTGTAACATTGTGATTTTAGAGACACAAAGTAACAGCCTATGATTAAATGGTTAGGCTATACTGGGCTCTCACCATCATCATTATTCACATTGTTCCAATTAAATCAAGTCACAATAATTAGCTTTGGTATTGACATCAGTGAGCAGGCTTTCCGAGTGAGGAGAGACAAATGGGTAGGCATACAAAAGGAAAATGTCTCAAAAATAAAAAAAATTATGAAATTCGAGCCACAGAAATCCAATGTTTATATAAAATGTCTGCCTTTCCCCCTACATTTTAACGGTATAATAAGTCAATTTAATATAAGAAAACATCACCAAATCAATTTGGCCTATGTCGCTTAATTTAGTCTCATTACGATATGGAAGATTTAGGCTATTTCAAAAGAACAGAATAGCCTATTTTGAGTTGACACTATAGGCTATTATACTAAATATCTATCTGAGGTTCAAATATAAGGCAAGGGGATCATTTAAAACTATTTTGATGAGAATGTAGTACATTTTGTTTTGAAATCAGTATTTGTACATCTCTCCCATTGTTCCAATGTTCAATAAAAAAAATAGGTCTGAGAAGACTATAACATTGGAACACAGGTGAATACTAATTAGGCACACAAACTAAAGAAGACGATTTTTGTATTTTATTAACTTAAGATTCTCACCAAGACAGACAGTCCAGACATTCAAACAGTACAGTAGGCTATACATTGTACAAGAAGAGTATAGGCCATTTTAAAGCGATTTAAGAGAATTCATGCAAATGTATGCGGCTAACGAACAATAATTAGGCCCAATCCATTACCTTTGAAACTATCCTCTTTGAACAGCTACATCTGAATCAATGGGTTGGATGGATGGCTTCGACTGTTCAGCAATCGAATTGCAAGTCCTTCATATACTTATAATCCAAATAATCTGCTTAAAAAGACCTTGCACTGCTACCTTCAGGATTCATTATTCTTAGATGAGGTCAGAACAAGCAACAGGGACGTCACCAGAGTTTCATAACCAAGGGCTCAGCCCTGAAGGCCAGGGGCTGACGGGGGACCCCCAAATCATTGTATTTGCCGGTCTGAGAAAAACATAGCCTTTTCTAAAAACAATTTCCTGCAATTCTACATAATTTTACATGACTGGAGACATTACAATAATATTTAATACCACACAAATGACCAAAATTACAAGATACTCTGACATTGACATACTGAGATCAATAAAACGGACGATCCCATGTCTTAAATGCAACCAACAGCATAAGCCAATGAAAAGAGTGGATACACAGATTGCAGGCCTACAATATGTGGAGGAAATCATAGTCCACCAACTTTCCATTGGCACTCACTTATCCAAGGTCCTGGTGACGTCCCTGACAAGCAATGGAAACTGAATTTATCCTCTCTGTGCATCAAAAAAATATCTTGGCACTTGAAGGCTACACCTACAGACAGGTACGACACTTCCTTTTTACAGTATATAGGCCTAGGCTACAATATCTGTAAACATACATGATTTAATGAAAAGCAGTAAACATACACATCTAATAACAGACTAACACAATCAGGCAATAGTTAACATACACAACATTGCTTCACATTCTTTAATAACCGACTCATAAACACAATTATGCAATAGGCTACAGCTGGCTTCACAGCTTCTCCAGCACTTCACAGCTTCCCGGGAAAACTCAACTTATTGTAGCCTCACACAGAGGAAAGAGTAGCGGAAGAAGGAGTTCGCTTCTGCTGCAGTGTTCGTGGTAAAATATCACACGTTGTGGTAGTGCTTCGGGTACAACAAAGGTTAATAAGACAACACTACTGGACGCAGGTAAAATAATTCTCTCCCCACCAAAACAGCCAGAACTAAATCAATCTGCCTTCACAAGCTTTGCGGTTATTGCCACTGTGTTTCCAGAACTTAGATGAAGCCATTCTTATAACAGAAACTCACATCTCATGGTTTGTAATATAAGTGTTACTTTACCACCCAAAATAGCTGATAGTGGGACGAGGACAGATTAAAAGCAGAAAGCCATGCGATGAGAGAGAGAGAAAGAAAGAAGTATAAGTAGGTGTATGACTGAAGGGCCTGTAATGACTTCATAATCAGGCCTCGTTAGGGAAGGTGTGTGATTCTGCTACTTCAGGAGATAGTGACCTACATGCCCAAAATAGAGAACTATATTCTGTAAAGGTCATACTTTGTGTGTATTTTTTTTAAGTGCAGGGATAACAGATAGTGAAGGCTCCTGATGTATCTCCTCGCTTCACACGAACACTTCAAGTTTGTCCCTGAAAAAAATACATCTATAACTTCGACAGTGACAACGTAAAATGCAGAGCCCAAAATCAAATCATGCTAGCACTACTCTATGCTACTCTCCAGTTTAAAAAATAATAATTATACAAGCGGCCATGTTCTGAAATACCAACTTCCACTGGAGAAAGCAGTCCATTAACGGCTGTCAAAACACTTAACTCCTGTGTCACGGAGACGTCAGATGGACAGACACTCAGAAGAGAGAAAGGGGAGAGAGCGAGAGAAAGGGGAGAGAGCGAGAGAGAGAGAGAGAGAGAGAAAGGGGTGGGGGGTGAGATGCAGAGAGAGCGACAGAGAGAAAGAGGCAGAGAGAGGAAGGCAGAGAGAGAGAGGCAGACAGACAGACAGACAGACAGAAGTGAGTGAGCTAAAACACCCAAACACCCCAGAGAGAGACCTTCAAAGTGAGACCCAAACATCAAAGCAGTGAACTCAAACCCGTACCTGAGTAGCTTGGGGCAGTTCAGTCATTTACATCACATGCTGTTTCACCACATAGCATTGAAGAGAACTCCCTCAATGAGGCTAGCTATTCCATGTACATGTTAAAGAACGTCGCTGTGTCATTCAGAGTAAATCTACTATAACACCTATAGTATTGCTAGTACTTCACATTCAAAAGCATGTCTACAACTAATACAAATCAAAAGTTCAAAGTGTTTCCATCGTATTTTCAACTCTACCGATAGTTTGTCACAAAAACTGTTGCATTAAATAGCAAATGTGCCTACTCTGGTCTTGGCACCTGCGCTCTAGCCAACAGCTCGCAGATACAGTAAGAGTAGGCTGTTGGGTTGCCTAGTCTACATGATGAAATTATTATGGATAAGAGCGAGAATATTTGTATTTGTCAAACGGCAGTCAAGCACCGATCATCATGTCACCAGAATAAGACCCTTGATATTTATTGGAAAGCAGCATCAAGCTCATCACCGTGCACTTCACCACCCTGTGAACTTATTTAATCTGTAGCCTAATAAACAGCATGGTTTCCCGAGTCGCAGTGGGAGGATCGCACACCATATCACCGTGGGACTCCAAATTGACTTCGATATGAAGGTTATTTTATCAATATTTGCACATAAAGGAGTTTCCGCTGCCATTTCCCGCATAATACATTTTACAGAAACAAAAAGATCCCACTGTGTCGAACGCACAAATTATCTGTCTGCATTTATAAAATTACACTGAAACTTCCTGTCTCCATCACAGCTGTCAGGATTTTTTATTTTACGATATGACTTTACTCGTGGTTATCTTATGAGTTACAATATGTAAAACATATCTTGCCGGTGTAGAGGCATTTTTAAAAGTTTAAGCCAATTTTCTGCAATTCTACAATTTTCTCCATGGAGTTGAGTGAAATCTTAGCAATTCGAAAGATAATTTCCTGCAATTCTACACATTTTGCCATTGAGCTGAGAGAAAATGTTGCAGTTTTAAAAGCTAATTTCCTGCAATTCTATGCATTTTCACATGGCTTATACTGTGTTCTTATGCTCAAACATAACACAATCAATAATAATTAATTAAATTATCCCTGTCTAGCTTTTATTTTGGTGATTGTTAGTTCTCCAAGATCATATGATTAAAAGATATCTAGGTATTTTCTACATACTTTATACCTGATTTTAGTCATTTAAGTTTACAATGGAAGTGTCCCCCCCCAAAGAAAATATATAGAATGTTTCTAAACACTTCTACATTAATGTGGATGCTACCATGATTACGGATAATACTGAATGAATGGTAAATAATGAGTGAAAAAGTTAGCATGTCTTGGGGGTATGATAATTGTGTGTCTATCTAACCTACCTCTCACCATTACAATAGGTTAGCATTTTCTTTGGGGGTTGATATTTATGCCTCTAACTTTCTCACTCATCATTATTCACGATTCATTCAGGATTATCTGTAATCATGGTAGCATCCACATGAATGTAGAAGTGTTTAGAAACATTCTATTCTTATTTACAATAAAAGTGACTCCAAAATGACACAATACATTATTTAGCATTAATTTCTAATGGGCACAAAATGATCTGAAACACAACCAAAACAAACAGCAAATGTGTAGAGTCACAAGCTTGATATAGTCATTGCGTGCTATGAATATGGGACCACTTTGTTTTTACTTCTTTAATACACATAAGTGAAATTGTCCCCAATACTTTTGGTCCCATAAAATGGGGGGGACTATGTACAAAAGTGCTGTAATTTCTAAACAGTTCACCCGAAATGGATGAAAATACCCTCAAATTAAAGCTGACAGTGTGCACTTTAACCTCAATCATTGTATCAAATCCAAATAGCTGGATTACAGAGCTAAAACAACATAAAATGTGTCACTCTCCCAATACTTTTGGAGCTCACTGTAGATTACACTGTTTGGACTTAGGTGGCCCGAAAAAACACATAGGCGGCCCGATCAAGGGGCCCGACAATGGCAGAAAAATCCCTGGAGATGAACCAAACAAACAAACAACCAAAAAGTAGCCTTTCAGCAACTTTTTCATTGAATCGGGATTTATGGGGCATACTAGCGGTGCAGAGCCTGACAAAGTCTGAATTGTGCCTCTGTCTGTGGACAAACAGTGAAACCACACACTGAAAACTGCATACTATCAATTAGCTCAACGAGCTACCACCACAATGAGCTACAGTTGAGGCTCACAGTCATTTCCAAGTTTAAGTCAGGCACATGCTTCACTAGAACAAGCAAAGTCCCAAACGAAGAAGACAAGCAGCACTTTTCCTGAGTTTATGCCATTGTTCCTGCCAATTATGAATTTGGTTTGTTTAAACACACAATCCCCCCACAAACATTCCCTTCCCCCCTCCTACCCCATCCTTGCACCCCCCATCTTCTACCTTGACCCTCCAGCACCATTCAAAAGCACAAAGCCCTCTTTTTATACTGTAACACTGCAATTCAAATGCATTGATGCCCACTAGAGACAGGTAAATGCTCATCAAAAGTAGTCAACATAGAAATGGAAAAGATTGAAAAAAGTATGATAAAAAAATAGAGATAATAAACAAGTACAACATAAAGAACAAAAGAATAATGAACAACAAGTATAGGAAGCATCAGTTCGTAGCCTGCGCATTCCTAAGAGCACAATTAGGTGTGTAGGTAACTTTTCCACAGAGTAATAGAAAGAAGGAGAGAGACAAACACTCACCACTACGCAGAGCAGAGCACCACATCCAGCACCAGGAGGAAAAAGATTCCCCTCTCTCCCTCCTCGGATCCACTCCATGTTTCTGAGCTCCCATATGGCGGCCCCCACCCCCACTCCTCGGAAAGAGAGAGAGAGAGAGAGAAAGAGAGGGAGTGAGGCGCTAGTCTCGTTGTGGGGATGGGGAGGTGCAGAGGGGGAAATCGGCTTTTTCTCCCTCCGTGCAGCTGTGAAACCCCATCAGTATCTTCACAAATCCAATCCTCTCCACCGTGTGTCTGCGGCACCGTGGAAAAAGCCATCGGAAAAAAAGTGATCCCCTTACACACACACACACACACACACAGCAGCCCAGAGAGAGTGGGAGAGAGAGAGGAGGAAAGAAAACAAGTGTCAGTGAGAAGGCCGTGTCAGCTGGAGAATAATATCAGGTTTAAGTTTTCGCTGTTTCCTTAAGTTTGTGGAAGAACGAGGCAAGAGCCTCCAGGCAAAGAAACGGCACATAATCCCTGATGGCAGAGACTTCCTTCTCTCTCTCTCTCTCTGTGTTAATAAGCCTGGCTGCGAGCCCCTCCTCAGGGCACTGGAATGTAAAGGCCAGAGTTTCAAGAGGCCCAGTTAGACAAGCCGCAGAGTCACTGCACCGTGACCCAGGGATCAGACACAGCCAGCAAGTGTGTGTGAGTGAGGTGGGAGAGGAGGGGGTTGAAGTGTGTGTGTGTGTGTGTGTGGGGGGGGGCAGTTTCGCCCCATAAGATCACATAACCTGACCTAGAGCCACTTAACAAAGATAAAGCTTTTGAGTTACTCTCACAGCTGCAGCGGTAAATACTAGTAGCATCACTCACATGGTATAGCATGGTTACTGCAAGACAGTCATTGTAACATCACTATGATTCTCAATTCAACTTCACTTCCTATTACTAAGATTTGAACAAACTCCTTATGACCATTGCTTTCCATTAAGCAGTTAGTGAGGGAGCATAGATACAACAGAACAGAGTGGTCTGGAGTTTGTAGCCATCTCCACAAAACTAGTTGTTTACTTTAGGAACTCCCTGAACTGGGGGAGGGAGGCTCCTTAGTCCTGCCTTTCTTCAGTCTGATCTATCAAAGTCATAAACAAGGAAGAAACACATGCTTCAAGCCAAGGAAAAATGTGTTGCTGATAGACTAATAACACAGATCACTGGGTATGAAGGAATGACACAGAGATGCAGGGCTCAGGCTGCATCCAAACCTTCTGATGAAAATAAGGGACATTACAAACGTCTGCTTGACTGAGCGCAGCTAACCCCATAGTCTCTGTGCGGTTTGGATGACATGTGAACTGCAAATTAGGGAGAGGAATGATGGCAAACTTTTTTCTCCGTTTGGCCACAACCGCAGTTCAGCAGTTGGCTGTACTACAGTATGTAGAGTTATTTAAAAAAATAAATCATACATCTGATTGGCAAATACTTTAATTATATGCTGCTTAAAAGACAAATAGACCACCAATATATAACACTGACAAATTGTAAACAAATAAGTCATGATTTAAAGCAGCGATTCTCAACTGGTGGATCGCGGATGTCTGTGTAAATGTTATTTTTATTTATATTAAAAAAATACTCCAGTCTGAACTTAAAACGACTAAAAACAGGTAGAAAGTGAAAGAATAATTTAAATTGCTGATTTTTTTTTCTTAAAACAGTATTTTCAATATTGAGCTAATAGCAGCGCTATTTAGAGGATTTGGTTGATTTAGTGGTCTCAAACCAGTGAGATTATTAACATTACTCATCAAGAATATGGGATGAATTGAAATATTGACAATGAAAAAAGGTGGGATTCATTTTACTTTGTCATACAGTACCAGTGAAAAGTTAGGACACACCTACTCATTCAAGGGTTTTTCTTTATTTTTACTATTTTCTACATTGTAGAATAATAGTGAAGACATCAACACTATGAAAGAACACATATGGAATTACGTAGTAACCAAAAAAAGTAGTAACCAATCAAAATAAAATGTTTGAATCTTCAAATTAGCCATCCTTTGCCTTGACAGATTTGCACACTCGGCAGTTGGAACCAAAAATCTCAAATTTGGACTCATCAGACCAAAAGGGCAGATTTCCACAGGTCTAATGTCCATTGCTTGTGTTTCTTAGCCCAAGCAAGTCTCTTCTTCTTATTGGTGTCTTTTAGTAGTGGTTCTTTGCAGCAATTTGACCATGAAGGCCTGATTCAAGCAGTCTCATCTGAACAGTTGATGTTGAGATGTGTCTGTTACTTGAACTCTGTGAAGAATTTATTTGGGGCTGCAATCTGATGTGCAGTTAATTCTAATGAACTTATCCTCTGCAGCAGAGATATCTCTGGGTCTTCCTTTCCTGTGGCGGTCCTCATGAGAGCCAGTTTCATCATAGCGCTTCATGGTTTTTGTGACTGCACTTGAAGAAACTTAAAAAAAGTTCTTGACATTTTCTGGATTGATTGACCTTCATGTCTTAAAGCAATGATGGACTGTTGTTTCTCTTTACTTATTTGAGCTGTTCTTGCCATAATATGGTATTTTACCAGATAGGGATATCTTCTGTATACCACCCCTTCCTTGTCACAAGACAACTGATTGGCTCAAACACATTAAGAAGGAAAGAAATTCCACAAATTAACTTTTAACAAGGCACACCTGTTAATTGAAATGGATTCCAGGTGACTACCTCATGAAGCTGGTTGAGAGAATGCCAAGAGAGTGCAAAGCTGTCATCAAGGCAAATGGTGGCTACTTTAAAGAATCTGAAATATAAATTATATATTGATTTGTTTAACACTTTTTTGGTTACTACATGATTCCATGTGTTATTTCATAGTTGTGATGTCTTCACTATTATTCTACAATGTAGAACACTTTAAAAAATAAAGAAAAACCCTGGAATGAGTAGGTGTCCAAACTTTAAACTGGTACTGTATATAATTGCTACATTTGCTATCAAAAAGTATTTAAAAAAGTTTTCCAGATTGCAGTGGGGCATCAGCAACAAAAATTGCGATGCGAATATTGGGTCGCAACTGAGACAACCTGGTTCAATTTGGGTACCGAAGCAAAACCGGTTGAGAAGCTCTGATTTAAAGTATATCATGTGCATCATTCATTTTACAACTTTTCCTCTCACTGACAAAAAGCTTAACAAGTCACTCAACCACAATATAGTTCTTTTCAATATTCTCTGCTATGAATTCTATCACATTTCACGGTGACTATATTCCAGTGCAAATCATCGCTCAAGGCAAGGGAGAGACATAATCAAATAGAACACATATTTTGATTAAATAAAAACTTTGTTGGGAATTGTAGTACATAAGAGTGTGGGCAGAAGCACTAAGGTTCTGTTTTGTTTGTTGTATTATTATGTGTTAGATGGAGTGAGTCACCATGGCTGCATTTGCACAGGCGGCCTGGTTCTGATCTTTTGCCAGTGATTGGCCATGGGATTGGAGTCGGGCTGCCTGTGTAGAGGTAGCCTATTATCACCAGGTTAGATACATACGTTTGATTTTATAAAATAATTTGATATATATTACATGTATTATATTTAGTATTGCATTGTTGTGGTATGATTATTGAACATGTGTATTGATATCTCATGTGTTTTAGTCATTAATTAAGGCAGCCCCCCGCACCCCCGAATCAGAGGGGTTGGGTTAAATGCGGAAGACACATTTCAGTTGAATACATTAAATTGGACAACTGACTAGGTATGCCCCCTTTCCCTATTTCCCTAAATTGTTATGATATTGTTATGCCTGTCCAACTACTGCTGTAATCCTGATAATTTTTTTTGTGTGGGAAAATGTAATCAAATACATATCATTTAAAGCAAAAAGTGTGGGCAGAGAAGACGCCAATCATTGATTTATTTCATGGAGAGGGCATATGTTTGAAAATGTTTCTTAATTAAGACATTTTGGTTTGGCACAGACACAATTGACATCACTCACGTGGGACAAGTTCTTCAAAACAGTCTCCAAAATATGGTTCACTGTCACATAGATCAGTCATTTTGTTGATATAAAGAAAGGTTTCTTGAGGACAACTTCATAAATACCTTTAACGCAAGTTAGGCTATTCGCTCTTCCTGCCAAATGGCTCAGGGGTTATACATAAAACTAGATAGGCCTATGCCAAGGGATTTGGCAGGGGAAACAATGCTCTTAGTGAGTCCCTCTATGATCTAGGGCGGGAGCTAGGGGAGGGAGAATTAAAGGAGTTAAAAACATTTAAAAAAACACGCTGAAGGGGCTTGAGATTTATATTGTATACGATTTATAACCCTGTCGTTTGAAATGAATGTTTCTTCATATGTTAAATACATCTTGTTTGCTGGATCGACTTGAAGCAGCAGATCGAGGAACTTTCTGCTGAATATGACAAGCTTTGGATGCATAGTTAATGGCATGCCTGAGGTCTGGAGCAGCCCTCTGCTCTCTGCCTGCAGCCTACCATGACAGGGCCTCTCCATTACACCTTTCAAACCAGAAAGAAAACGTCTTATCTTAAAAGGTATTCCCTGCAACAAAACCTGTACTTTTATTTCTGCCAACAGACCTGGTCATGATTGCAGTACTATGTTTAAAAGTCCTGGCAAGCCCTTAGTATAAATGTCCCCTATCCTTTTACTGGCTTTGGTACGGATTAAATCATGAACATTCTATATCTAACCCACTGTTCTGTGATTTTACTGTTGTTCTCCGACATCAAACGTGTCCTTGTCATTATGAAAAAGTTTAAACAAAACAGCAACATTACCCGCTTTATTTTCTGCACCAAAAATAAACATCAGTTTAAAAATCTATGTGGGATATGTATATCTAGCAGGCCAGGCAACTAACTAAAAGCAACTTTCTAGACAATGCTCGGGTTTGTTACTAGCTAGCTTGTTTGTTAGCTAGCTCGAATCATACTCATGATTGCACGTTGCGTCACAATATTGTTTTGGACGTTCATTTTAAGACTGACATGCTGACCACCGCTCGCGACAATGTTTTGGTCATGGTGTGATGCCCAAATGAGCATTCAACTCAACGCTTCCTCATTGGGCGCTGATGAAGATTTGGGCCAAGTGCATTAAACTGTGGCTTGAAAACACGCTAACATTTCTAAAGGCAAATAATTAGTAGGAAATATTTTTGTCATCATTTGGATGTTGCCAGATTGACTTTGTTATAGCGTTAGCTAGCTAAAGATTGAGGGGAGACTTCCAGATTTAACTAGCTAACGTTACTGTAATGTTAGCATTGCTAGCTATTTTTGGAGAACTTTGATACTGTAGCTAATGACAACATTGCCATCTGTCTAAAGTAAATGTATACCCTGTTGAAGACAGCTTGCCTGTCGAAACGTTGGACATAAAATATTTTTGGCATCAGCTCTTAGAGTGTGCGGCTTTTCTTTATTTTAAAGTAAATTTGACAACATAATAATGATGGCAAAGTTGTTTCCTACTAAATATGCGCAGACTTTAGCAATGCCATCGTATTCCCAAGCCCATATAGTGTAATTTAGACCAAACAGTCATTAGCCACGGTTTAGTTATTAGCCAGCCCCGTTCTACTTTTGAGGATCAATATGGCTGCGGCGTCTGTAGAACGTCGATAACAATGGCAACGACGTGACGGAGGTGCAATCATGAATAGCTAATTACCAAAACATATCTGACAATGTTTTGAGTTTAACTGTAGCCAACATTTTATTCACCATGACAGGAAAATTAAGACATTACAAATTATTTGAAAGTATTGGGAGCTGCTAACTTACTGTTTGTGAATGTGAAGAAATGAAAGCAGTGCATTGCATGCTGTCCTAATTTAGAACTTGATCAACTCTGCTTGCTGCTTCAGGCTACCTGACAACGGTTGCAACAACAGGGTCAAAGTTGAATGCTTCTTGCTCAGTCACCGCCTAAATAATGGCCATATAAAAGGTGAAAGAAAGAGGTAAAGAAGGGGCAAATAAACATTGCCCAATTGTTTTTACAGGCAGCATACTTTGAATCCTGTGTGAAAGAAGTATAAGTCACTCCTTTTCGTTCTTTATCTGAAAGCGGAGGACACTAGAAGCAGCACATAAAGACACCAGTGCCCTTGTCTTCACAAGGTTGGGATTTAAACATGCACATCTAGATAAAAGAACACAATACCAAACCAAAAATATGATGAAGATGGTGCCTAAACCACACATAATTACAGCCAGTAGAATGGTCCTAGTCAGTTAAAATATCAGTTTTCAAAGGCAAGTTCAAATACTGCACTGAACAAAAATATAAACATAAGTGTTGGTCCCATGTTTCATGAGCTGAAATAAATACTCATAAATAGCTAATTTCTCTTACATTTTGTGCACATCCTTTTTAGTGAGCATTTCTCCTTTGCCAAGATAATCCATCCACTTGACAGGTGTTGCATATCAAGAAGATGATTAAACAGCATGATCATTACACAGGTGCACCTTGTTCTGGAGACTATAAAAGGCCACTAAAATGTGCAGATGTCTCAAGTTGGGGGAGCATGCAGGATGTCCAACAGAGCTGTTGCCAGAACTTAATGTTAATTTCTCTACCATAAGCCACCTCCAACATAATTTTAAAGAATTTGGCAGTAGGTCCAACTGGCCTCACAACCACAGACCACGTGTAACCACGCCAGCCCAGGACCTACACATCCGGCTTCTTCACCTGTGGTATTGTCTGAGACCAGCCACCTGAACAGCTGATGAAATTGTGGGTTTGCACAAATCTTGGCACAAACTGTACTGGGCAGATGGTAGACAGCATGTATGGCATTGTGTGGGTGAGTGGTTTGCTAATGTCAACATTGTGAACAGTGCCCCATGGTGGAGGTGGGGTTATGGTATGGGCAGGCATAAGCTACGGACAACCAACTAGGGCTGTCCCCAACTAAAAAAAAATATTGATCGCCCAAGTCAGTCGTCTGTTCTTTCGACAAAATTATTTTTTGAAATGTTAAAATGTGTATTCTTTCAGACTTGCTGCGCTGTGCCATCCGCTGTGCCAGGCGCAAATCAGACAGGTGTCTTTTCTTTTTGCTACTGCTCAACTAAAGAAATCTTTGTTGACCAACAGCCTATCGACCAAACAATCAACCAGTCGACTAAATGGGTTCAGCCCTACAATGAACACAATTGCATTTTATCGATGGCAATTTGAATGCATAGCGATACCATGATGAGATCCTGAGGCCCATTGTCAAGTCATTCCTCCGCCACCATTACTGCATGTCCTGGAAGATAAAATTGGGCCAGTTCTTCCATGGCCTGAACTCATTGAGCATGTTTGGGATGCTCTGGATCAACGTGTATGACAGCGTTGATCAACGTGTATGACAGTCCAGTTTCCGTCAATATCCGCCAACTCCGCACAGCCATTGAAGAGGTGTGGGACAATATTCCACAGGCCACAATCAACAGCCTGATCAACTCTATGCGAAGGAGATGTGTCATGCTGCATGAGGCAAATAGTGGATACACCAGATAAGGACTGGTTTTCTGATCCACGCCACTTTTTTTTTTTTTAAGGTATCTGTGACCAACAGATGCATATCTGTATTCCCAGGCATGTGAAATCCATAGATTAGGGTCTATCAATTGACTGATTCCCTTATATGAACTGTAACTCTTCGAAATTGTTGCATTTCTTTTTGTTCAGTGTATTTTGTTTAACATTGGCTCAAACTCTTCACATAGATCGATGCCTAACATGTTTCTATGAGATAAAATACATGGAAAGGTATACACAACAGTTTGACAATACTGAGAGGTGGCTGACTATCATAAACATAGGAGGCCCTGACAATGAGCATCCTCTGGTGATGCATCCTGAAGCTTATCTGGGGGGACCACCTGCTGCCTCTCTACATAGAATGATTGCATGCAGGGCATGAACAGTGTGTAGGCAAGCATTCCTGGTAGTACTTTTATACTTTTTATTTTTTCAAGCAAGTTCCCATAGTTCAGACAGAGAGAGAGAGAGGGTAAGAGATGGTGGAGAGAGAGAGTGAAAGAGGGCATGACATCAGAGTGCCACTCATTTCCCTCCTTCCTGAAACTGAGAAAAAAGGTTGTCACTAAAAGTTCACCAACTATGCTGATACAAGATACTGAGCCATTAAGAGGAGAAAATTAATTCTAAAATGTCAATGAGGCAAGAAACAACTCAAAACCATGGGGCCAGGGAGCGATGAAAAAGTACAAGACAGTTATCAGTTTCGAGACAGATGCAAACAGTTGTGATAGAGCAAGAGACAGAATAGACACAGTACAGAAGACAGTGCAGAACAGACACAGTGCAGACCACTGCTTTGAAGAACGGCACTGCTGATTTCCCCGATCAACAGGATAACTAATAGACACAGAGTGTAATCTACGTGAGCAAGGCAATATGCTGAACATAATTAGTTACCGCAAGATGTAAATGGGCTTCCTCCTCAGTAGTCAGTGATTGGCTGGGATGGACGCGGCGCAGCGTGTATGGTTGGAGCAGGGTGCCGGCCCGTGTAGCTAGATTGGTTGCCACCAGACTCCCAGTAACGGGGGAAGATATAGACAGTGCCGCCTCACCTCGTTTGTCCACTGATGGGAGTCTTATTTAGCCCAGCTGTATCTCCATGGAAGTGGCACCTTGAGAGGCTCCACCACTCTCCCCCACCCCACCTGCCCAGCATCTCCCCCACCCCACCTGCCCCCCCTTCCCAATCCCCGATGCAGCTTCCCAGCACACCCTGGTGTGAGGCAGTGTTTGTCAAGATACACCAGCCCCTGGCACAAAGCCCAGACGGCATTTTCCCCCCCTGTGCAACTTTTATTCAACGTAAAACAGAAGCCAACCAGGACAGGGCTCTTAGAAAGCATCATTAGGCGCTAAGTGAACAGACAGCAATTTGAGCCCCCACTCTAGTCTTTTTTTTTGGGGGTCCTTGCTCAAACTTTATACCGACCAAAGAGGTCTCTGTTGATTGAGATTCAGCTCACGGAAGAAAAAGACATCCATGAACAAAAAAGGGAAACTATCGGTGCTGAATGGTTTTAAAAAGAATGTCCTCTGCTGCTTTCTATTTATACAATCTCTGCAGATGGCCAGCGGCGTGAACCCAGAGTTGTCAATATTTTATTAGCCTTTTGCGCCAACAAAAGAGACCACCACTACTGGTGCTGGTAAGGGCTGAATTAATAAATCTCTTTATTTGTTAACTTTTCAGCTAAGATGGAGGGTGACTCATGCACAAATATATGCAATAATAAAAAACTATTTTGAAACCTTGTTGAGCAGTTCAGTTTTTGGGGAACTTCAGTGTATGAATAGGAGGAAGTGGTATAAAATGTTCTGACAGACAATAGAAAAGAACACCTAAACAGTTTTTTCCTGTAATCTATCAACAACATGAAACATCTGCCTATGTATCCTCCATTCTCAGGCCAATCAGTGCTTGGCTCACTGCGGCAGAGAGCAGCACAATAGGTAGGTTAGGTGGCAGCCATTACGCAGCCTGTCTGGTGGCCAATGTTTTGGAGCAGGTGGGCGACAGACCAGGGCTTATTACTGCTCATTTACTCAAACAGGAAGTTGTCATTAAAAGGCCCAATCCAGCCATGTTTACATTCTTGGTAAAAATGAAAGTACCTTGCTGTAATACATGTCCATTAAAATGGGCAAAAATAGAGTTGTAGCAAAAAACTTTCTCAAGCAAGATTTTTGCTAGGACTGTCTGGGAGTGGTCTGAGTGGGGAAGGGAAAATTGAAAACTAGCTGTTATTGGCAGAGAGGTTTGGAACTCTTATTGGTCTATTTACCGCATGGTGACGTCGCCATTGGAAAGCCAAAACTCCCCTCCATGCAAACCTGCTGATAAGAAGGTCCTGTGTAGATTGTATTTTCAACCAGCAACTATCAGGAAATAACACTATCACACTTTTACAGTGTTAGTTTCATCAGCTGTTGTACAATATGATATAAAACAAAGGAAAAACAGCATTTTGACACTGGGCCTTTAAATCATAGCTGCCAAGTAGGGCCGGGACGATGCCAGTATCGCAATACTCTCGTGGCAAGGAAACAAAACACAAAGCAGATTTAACTTCATTAGGAAAAAAGCCATAATGTTGGAGAAAAGCATCATCATGTTGTCATCCAGTCACATTTATGTATTTATTTTCCAAGCTACAGTACACAATACTTTACATACAGCAGGTTTGCTAAAGGACCAAAGAGTTTGGTCTGCTTCGTGTTTTCTTTTTTGCCATGGAAAAAAATATTGCGATACTGCCAAGTCACTGTCTGTCTAACGGAGGGTCCTGTTTCATTGCATGAGATGAATTACAACGTGAACGTATTCACTCTGGAAAATAAACATAAAAACAAGTGGCAGCCAGGAAGCATGCACCACCCTCCTCCTCCCACACAGTAGGTATTATTATGCAAAAACTCAGCCAGTAATACAAACCAAACATGTAAATGATAACAAAACCCTCAACAAAAGGAAGTGTTCCAGGAAGTGTGGTTAATCCCAGGGCCCCATAAATGCGATACACATTCACTAGCAACAGTGGCAACGGTGCAATAATTATCTCTATATAAAATAGAGTAATAATAACGTCAATGTTTAACCACACACATAAAAGCACAACTGAATTGAGATCAAAATAATGAAACAAAAAATGAATGTTTAACTGAAATTAATCACTAAATTCACAAAAGGAAAAATGTTTAACCAGCCATTTAGGCTGTTCAGAGAGCAGATAAAATCCCTTTCTTAGGTGGTTACTCACATACGCTCCTAGTGTAGACAATCACAAGATAATTCTGTGGGTAACGTGAGTGCTTGGATGGGAGTAGCCTATAGATCCAATAAATATTCTGAGGATCAAGACAAGAATGTGTGTGATGCACGCTGAAATAAGATGAATGATGATTACGTCATTATGTCCCTCAACAAATATTAATGGCCTTGTGAATGCACGTGCACACACACACACAATAACCCCTGGTAGGTTATTGTTAGAGAGCAGAGGGTGAAAGAACAGACCGACCGCTTGCATCTCCACCTCATATCATATCAGTATTGGGTCTTATGACAACGGTTGCTGCAAATCAGAGCAGTAGCTCATTGATTCTGAGACAGATGCCATCCACCTCGGCTAGGGGATGGAACAGCGTGTCAGGTGTCACAGGACGTCTAGACGATCAGAACAACAGAAGCATTGCCATGGAAACAGCTCTCTTATCAGCGGAGTGTGGTGGTCAACAATGGCGAGAAGTCATTTAACAGATAGATTCTGTCTGGCCCTTTGAAAGCCAGACCAATTTTAAAGAAAGCGCACAGAAGGGATTAAAAGGCAATAATTCACTGAATGGAGTGATGGATGCTTCCGTTAACCTAATAGAGTTTAAGCAAAGGTTACCCTTTCAGGATTATTTATGTTTTAAGTTTAATTTGAGAAAAACAAAAACGTGACTTTGTAAGCTAGGCCCTCATGGAGTTGTTATTACAGTAGCCTAGACCTAATTGTTGCCAAAAGGTGCTTTTTGGTGTTCATTTAAGGTTAAGCATAAGGTTAGCAGTGTGGTTAATGTTACGTTTAAAATCACATTTAAGAAGCGACATTGTAGAAATAGGTGGACTTTCTGACTTTGTAGCTGTAGCAACTAGTGACGACAATAATTGTAAAACCTTAACATGGTTCAATATATTTTAATATAGATCAGCTTGATAGGTAAGAATCACATATTTTGTCCTTCCAAACTTCAAATATCAAAGCACATGACTTGAGATATGGCAGTGCAGCTTGCCCAGTGACCACAATTACTAGGCCTAACTAGCCAGGATATTGGTTACCTTGGTTAGCCTGGGCTTGGTTTCCTAAAAGCATCATAGCATTATGATCATCTTTCCTCCATTTAGTTTTAATGGAATTAAGATGATCTTAGTGCTACAATGCCTTTGAGGAATCCAGCCCTGGTATGTATCAGAGGTCTGTTTAGAAACACTTTTGTAGCCTATTTCTTCCCTAAATGTTGTTATGAGTCTAAACATTTCACCACCAATTCAAACCAAGTCTAAAGTAAACTGCCCTTAAAAAAAGTATGTTGTGTGCAGCCAGTGCTGTTTACCTTTCTCATTACTGTGCTCATGGTTTCAGCTCGTGCCATCTCATCTTCTCCACGTGTTCCCACACCTGCACGCCAACAACTGTTTTTCATACACGAGCCTTTTTTTCCATTAGAAAATATTTTGAGTAGTCTCATAATTATTTAAACTATTGTTAAAGCTGTAGACTTAATGCGAACTTACAGTGACCAATGGTCAGGAGAACATCACTCATAGTTTTAAACTCGGCTGGTCAGTACATCGTAGCAATGAGGTGATCTGAAACGCCCCGCCAAAGAAATCAGAATCATATACAGTACCAGAGCTTTGGGACACATTTGGGAGATACAGACTCCCAATGTTGTGTCCCAACGCGAACTGTACCACCGATGCTAGCTTGACATTTGTGATTTCTAAAGTTTGAGTCACATTACCTTCCGAATTCTTTGTCTGAGGCAGCGCTTGACCTGGACTGAAATAGGTGCCGGTAGACTACTAATTTTGGTGCCTGTGCGGTTTACATTGAGGTGCAGAAGCTCCACAATACTTATGAGCTAATATTCTATAAGACGAACAGGAGCTTAAGCAGTATAACATTTTTGGTGCTGGTACTCAGCTCCGGCCCAAGTCAAGCACTGCAGATAGGTAGCTTAAGCAGATAATGTTCTTCATGGTTAGCTCATGAACGAAGGACTTATCTTCCCGCCCGTTTAATTATAGCTCAGTGTTCCCGCCGGGAGAAATAATCACCCGGAAACTTCACTCCCTTGCATCCTGACTCGCATGGATATGAATGTCCAACGTCACGAAAATAATTCTAGCGTAACAATCAATGGAGGCGGAGTCGAAGCCGATCTTTGTTATGATTCTCAACTGTCAGATAGCTAGCAAATAGGCAGGTTTAATCGACAAAAGCAATGTCTCAAAAAAAAAGAATCATTGGAAACGGGCAGGTATAGGAAACAAATTCTAAAGATCAACAAAGGGTGCGTTTGTAGAAAGAGCGCAGAATAACTCTCGGAGCGTTCAGAGCGCACACTGGACCCTCTGGCCGATGAGTAGGGTTGACCCGAACGTTCTGACCTCACAACGTTAGCTAGCTTGCTAGCTACTTCCAGACATACACGAGAGAACACCTCACTCTGACCATTTTTCTTGCCGTACTTTTTTTTGCGAGGTTTATTGACACAGGCCATATTCAACCGGTGTTGAGCGTTCGGAAATGAATCAGTTATTATGCGAATTTACGAACGCACCCTTAATTACGCCAAATTATGAAAACAAATGTTGTAAACATTTTGAGGCACGCAGGGCACGTGATGTCAACGCAAAACTATAAAGCTCCACTTCACATGTAATTCTAAATGTCTGCTGCTTACAAAATATGTTTTAATCTATAATAGTAATAATACTTTTTATTTGTTGGACAAGTATTGTCCTGACTTTCAAGAATGCATGAATTGCTTCACCATGCTTTCTTTGCTGGCAAGTTCCACCATCCAATTATTTCAGATCTACAGGAGTGCAAGTTTCAACATGGCACGGACCATGGCGATATATTGGCACATGAGAACGATTCGAATATGGCAAATATGAGTCATTTTATACCATGACATTGTTGAATACTCGTTTCTGATTGGCTTGAAGGGCATTTTAGAGTGTGCATTATTTAAGCAATAAGGCCAAGGAGGTATTGTATATGGTCAATATACTACGGCTAAGGGCTGTTCTTAGGCCTGTTCTTAGCACGATGGAACACCCTTAGCAATGGTATATTGGCCTTATACCACAACCCCCAGAGGTGCCTTATTGCTATTATAAACTGGTTATAAACGTAATTAGAGCAGTAAAAAAAATGTTTGTCATACAATGGTATATGTCTCATCTACCAGCCAATCAGCATTCAGTTTGAACCACCCCGTTTATAATCCACAAATTACCACCTTCTAAACCTGATGTTGAAATGCCTATTTACTGTTCCATTTCACTGCGCAATCCACGGTCTCACCAGCCCTGACAGAAAATGTATAAACTCGATCTCCACTATAAAAATCATCTATACATTATCTCCCATTTCTTTGACAAGCATTTGGTTTTCAACAGGGAGATTTGTATAAACCTTGCGGGCTGTCTCTCCAACATTTGCAACATTGAAATTCGATCTCCAGCTGCCCCATAGTAATAAAGCATCAGCAGTCTGGACCAGACACAGGCAGGCAGCTGTTCTCAGCCAGTCGAAATATACAATGAAACGTCAATAGAAAACAGGTAAAAAAAGAAAGAAAACAAAATGCAGCTAATTTGCGGTCTTTCCAGCTTCAGTTTGAAGTGATTGTGTTAGGTGTGTTGTTGGCTAGCTCATCTGAAGAATAGTCAGGACCAGAGAGCACTTATCATTAGTTTATGGATGTATCCAAATAAATGTCACTAGAAAACAGCTTAAACAAACGCAAATGCATTTACTTTGCTGTTATTCTGTCTGCACTGTTTCACGTGACTAAATTAGCCGTAGTTGGCTACCTAGCAAGCAAGGGATAAGAATGTTGCCAGCCAGTATGGCAATGGAACATCATTATATCAATCATTATTAGAATTCAATGGCTATAGTTCATTCTTACATCTAACTAGCAAGTCTATTTGTTTGGTTACCAAGGCAACTACTGTAGCTATCTAGTAAACTTATTTGCTGGCTACTTCAGTGAATGTTGAACACATTCTAGTGGCAAATGTGTTCAAATATAGCCATGGTATAATTAAGCAATAAGGCCCGAGGGGGTGTGGTGCATGGCGAATATACCAAGGCTATTCTTATGCGCAGCGCCTGGACACAGCCCTTAGCCGTGGCATATTTGACATATGTCAAGTGTTTTGTCATACCCATGGTATAAGGTCTGATATACCATGGCTTTCAGCCAATCAGCATTCAGGGTTCGAAGCACCCAGTTTATAATTCCTAGCGCGTGGTGGTACACACCTTCCATGTCTTCATTATTTTCCATAGAACGCCCCTCGTTGATTATCCCTTACCTATTCATGCTGACTTTCACAGGCTACCTGAGATATAAAACAGCTGGTGGGAGGGCATACAGGCTGTCGCCAATTTAATAATGCCCAACTTGCCTAAATTGGTAACGTAAACACTTCAACCAATGGAAACACACCCTAGCAGGCAATTGTCGCACTTTCTAAATGTTGAGAAGAAGATAAAAAAAAAAGCACCTGACAAGTTAATGGAAACATAACTACTGACAAGAAGCTACAATGTGGGGAATCGTAGGTGGCTCGTTTCAGCTTGTTCTTGATACCAGCTAGCTACCCAACAACTGTACCGATGTATTTGAAAAACATGTGCTAATTTTGCAAATGTATTTATGTTTTCAATAAACATTGAGATAAAATATTGTTTACATGTCAACAATCTAAGCCAACCCTGTCTGTTTTGCCCCATTGTTCCCCACGCTTCGGTTTTGCTGCTAAATTAATGACCCCCATCTAAAGGCTACCCTTGGTGCTCTGCACTGCATAGTTTCTGATGTGTGCAAGTCATGATCCGAGGAACCAAAACACAATGGCTGACAAAACATGAAGTGCATCCAAAAACAAACTCATAGAGATGCACATGATTGCATAATGTCACTTCAGGAATAATGGAGGACATTGTGGTGTTTAGTGTTAGTGCAGAAATAAAGACATAGGACATCAGACAAAGGAAATATGTATTTGGCCTAAAAGGGCCATAAATAAAATTGTATTCTCTCGATTTATTAACAAGCCATAGTGTCCATCCATGGATGTCTACCACAGCACTCAAAACTTGTCATTTTGGTGCAGTCCCGAGACCCACTTGAGATACTTGAAGCCGCAGATAAATATCAAGGTTCTCATTTCGTCGCTTCCTTTAGAAAAAAACAAAAAACAATATGATAATACTGTACCAAACTGATGGCAGAGCAGCTGGGAGAAGGGGAAAAGAGATGTTTAAGAAAGGGGTTCACAATTCCTGACATTTAAACCTCGTGAAACCGAATGACAAAAAAAGACGACCTCAACCTCATTTAACAAAGCTTGGAGCAGCATGCGCTGGCTTTCAATCACTGCAAGATCGCCATTTTCACTACTTTTCCCGCTTCACTTTTTCCAACTGTCCGTTTATTCTTAAATTTTTCTGTTGCGTTTTGCTTAAAAAATATAATTGAAATGATTATTATAATGTTAAAACCTTTAGCAGCAAAAGAGAAAGAGTAATAACAGCGAGCGACCCGTGGTTTATAAGGAAGGCATGGGTTAAAAAGAGGTCCATGGGTGAGTGCCCGGGGGGCCGTATAGGGCAGTGAGGCTGCTGCTCCCTCAGCTCATCTCCCGTCTGCAGGCACCCGGCTCAGGGAGGCTATGACACGGCCGTAGCGCTCAACCAGCTCTAGGGTGGAGTAGGTGGGAAGCTTGGGAGGGTCTTGGAAGCTTTTGATCTCTGTCGAGCAGTCGAGTAACTTGGGGAGGAAGTCCGTCAGCTTCTCCTGAAGGTTGGCTGCAGCAGGAGGGGGAGAACAATGACGGAGAAATGTCAGAGAAAAAGAAAGAATTATTATTTCAATGTCCTTGCTTGCATCACTCTCCAGAGTCACATCCAGTTACCAAACAGAAACCATAAGCTAAATATTTTCACTGTGATAGCACAAGCTCTTCGTAAGCATGCTCCTCTAGGAAAACACAGACTGAGAAAATAAGATGAAAGAGGCCCTAGTTGGTTGTTGTTCTAAGAAGATGCTGCTGGGTCAGTTTTAGGAATCCAATCTAACTTTTTCCTGGAGTAGAGGCTAGGACTCCGCTGAACCACTTTCTCTGAACTAACAATTTGGGTAAAATTCTGCCAACACAAAGTGGGTATATCCCTGGTTGTTATGGCTTGGCTGGTCTGGCTGCTAATATCAACTCATTTGACCATGTCCCTGACCACGCTTCATGTGCCTTCCAAATTAAACTAGAGCAGAATAACAACCAAACATTCAGTAGATCTCCAGTACCACAAATCTATCCCCCCCCTGGCCTCTATGCTCTTGTACCCCTTTCACACTATTGTGCCAACCCAAACCATACGGTGCTGCCTCGGATATGTAATTTTCGCATTGCAGCATGATTCAAGCAACTACAAAGGCTGCCTAACCAGGACAGCACAGTACAGCTTGGCTCAGTAGTGTGAAAATGCTCTTAGTTCCTTCTGTCATGGGACTTTTATGGACTCGGAAGATTAGTCCCTTAAGCGTGTAATATGGGATAAAAGAGATCGAAACAAACTAGGGCTGTCCCCAACAGACAAAAAAAATCTTGGTCGACCTAGAGTTGTCAGTTCTTTTGACCAATCCATGAAAAGTTAAAACGTCTGTTTTTCCATATAAACTCAGCAAAAAATGAAACTGCGTTAATTTTCAGCAAACTTAACGTGTAAATATTTGTATGAACATAAGAAGATTCAACAACTGAGACATAACCTGAACAAGTTCCACAGACATGTGACTAACAGAAATGCAATGTGTCCCTGAACAAAGGGGGGGCAAAATCAAAAGTAACAGCCAATGCAGCTGGTGGCCACACTAGATACTAAGTACTGCAGTGCATTTCCTCCTCATGGACTGCACCAGATTTGCCAGTTCTTGCTGTGAGATGTTACCTCACTCTTCCACTAAGGCACCTGCAAGTTCCCAGACATTTCTGGGGAGAATGGCCCTAGCCCTCACCCTCCGATCCAACAGGTCCCAGACGTGCTCAATAGGATTGAGATCCGGGCTCTTCGCTGGCCACGGCAGAACACTGACATTCCTGTCTTGCAAGAAATCCCACATAGAACAAGCAGTATGGCTGGTGGCATTGTTATGCTGGAGGGTCATGTCAGGATGAGCCTGCAGGAAGGGTACCACATGAGGGAGGAGGATGTCTTCCTGTACCTGTCCCACAGGTGTGATGTTCGGATGTACCGATCCTGTGCAGATGTTATTACATGTGGTCTGCCACTGCGAGGACGATCAGCTGTCTGTCCTGTCTCCCTGTAGTGGCCCCCTAATGCGTCTCACAGTACGAACATTGCAATTTATTGCCCTGGCCACATCTGCAGTCCTCATGCCTCCTTGCAGCATGCCTAAGGCACATTCACACAGATGAGCAGGGACCCTGGGCATCTTTCTTCTGGTGTTTTTCAGAGTCAGTAGAAAGGCCTCTTTAGTGTCCTAAGTTCATAACTGTGACCTTAATTGTCTATCATCTGTAAGCTGTTAGTGTCTTAACGACCATTCCACGGGTGCATGTTCATGGTTCATTGAATAAGCATGAGAAACAGTGTTTAAACACTTTACAACGAAGATCTGTGAATTTATATATATATATACACACACACACACATACATACACACACAGTTGAAGTCGGAAATTTACATACACCTTAGCCAAATACATTTAAACTCAGTTTTTCACAATTCCTGACATTTAAACCTCGTGAAAATTCCCTGTCTTAGGTCTGTAAGGATCACCACTTTATTTTAAGAATGTGAAATGTCAGAGTATAAGTAGAAAGAATGATTTATTTCACATTTTATTTCTTTCATCACATTCCCAGTGGGTCAGAAGTTTACATACACTCAATTAGTATTTGGTAGCATTGCCTTTAAATTGTTTAACTTGGGTCAAACGTTTTGAGTAGCCTTCCACAAGCTTCCCACAATAAGTTGGGTGAATTTTGGCCCATTCCTCCTGACAGAGCTGGTGTAGCCGAGTCAGGTTTGTCGGCCTCCTTGCTCGCACACGCCTTTTCAGTTCTGCCAGCACATTTTCTATAGGGTTGAGGTCAGGGCTTTGTGATGGCTACTCCAATATCTTGACTTTGTTGTCCTTAAGCCATTTTGCCACAACTTTGGAAGTATGCTTGGGGTCATTGTCTATTTGGAAGACCCATTTGCGACCAAGCTTTAACTTCCTGACTGATGTCTTGAGATGTTGCTTCAATATATCCACAATTTCCCTTCCTCATGATGCCATCTATTTTGTGAAATGCACCAGTCCCTCCTGCAGCAAAGCAACCCCAAAATATGATGCTGCCATCCCCCTGCTTCACGGTTGGGATGGTGTTCTTCGGCTTGCAAGCCTCCCCCTTTTTCCTCCAAACATAACGATGGTGATTATGGCCAAACAGTTCTATTTTTGCTTCATCAGACCAGAGGACATTTCTACAAAAAGTACAATCTTTGTCCCTGATCTTTGTCCCAGACAGTAGTCTGTCTTTTGTATGGCGGTTTTGGAGCAGTGGCTTCTTCCTTGCTGAGCGGCCTTTCAGGTTATGTCGATATAGGACTTGTTTTACTGTGGATATAGATACTTTTGTACCTGTTTCCTCCACAAGATCCTTTGCTGTTGTTCTGGGATTGATTTGCACTTTTCGCACAAAAGTACTTTCATCTCTAGGAGACAGAACGAGTCTTCTTCCTGAGCGGTATGATGGCTGAGTGGTCCCATGGTGTTTATACTTGCGTACAATTGTTTGTACAGATGAACGTGGTACCTTCAGGCGTTTGGAAATTGCTCCCAAGGAAGAACCAGACTTGTGGAGGTCTACAATTTTCTTTGAGGTCTTGGCTGATTTCTTTTGATTTTCCCATGATGTCAAGCAAAGAGGCACTGGGTTTGAAGGTAGGCCTTGAAATACATCCAGAGGTACACCTCCAATTGACTCAAATAATGTCAATTAGCCTATCAGAAGCTTCTAAAGTTAGTGTATGTAAACTTCTGACACACTGGAATTGTGATACAGTTAATTATAAGTTAAATAATCTGTCTGTAAATAATTGTTGGAGAAATTACTTGTCATGCACAAAGTAGATGTCCTAACCGACTTGCCAAAACTATAGTTTGTTGAGTGGTTGAAAAACGAGTTTTAATGACTCCAACATATATATAGACACATCCTATGTGTCTGAATAAAATCAACTATATGTAGGCTACTGAGCTTGTCTGATGCTTTAAAACACACTGTGATTAAATAATTAAGACACACAAATTACTTTAGGGAGCCAGAGATCCAGAAAGCCTAACCAGAAGGAAAAAAAAATCCTCTTCCTGACCCTCTTCCTCCCGCTACTGCTGGCCTTTGCAGATTCTGCTGTTACGCGTCTAATACTGTGGCTGCACCAGGGATCGGCAACCTTTTCCATTTGGAGTGCCAATTTATCTCACCATTTCTACCAATCTGCATGCCAGTTAGGATTTTTATATGCACATTTTCATGAAACAGTTTAATTTAATTTATAATAAAGGCTTCGTATCTTCGTATGGATGTATAACAGACTTTGTTAATTTGCTGTTTGAGGTGAAGAAAAAATTACTTTGAGAAGTTCCACAGTGGTGGTGAGTTAAGACAATTAAAAATATTATCAGATCCCCAAATGGGCACATTTATAGGCCTACATTTGTATAGGCCTACTTCTATGTATAATCAGGAGCGTATCATTACTCAACATTGACAGGAGCGCTACAAACAAACGACAATGAATAAATTGACTTTTACATTTGAGATTCTTCAAAGTAGCCACCCTTTGCCTTGATGACAGTTTTGGGCCATTGTCCTGTTGAAAAACAAATGATTGAACTTAGTGGGACTATCATTTGTTTTTCAACAGGACAATGACCCAACACACCTCCCGGCTGTGTAAGGGCTACTTGACCAAGAAGGAGAGTGATTGTGTGCTGCATCAGATAACCTGGCCTCAACCCAATTGAGATGGTTTGGGATGAGTTGGACCGCAGAGTGAAGGAAAAGCAGCCAACAAGTTCTCAGCATATGTGGGAACTCCTTCAAGACTGTTGGGAAAGCATTCCAGGTGAAGCTGGTTGAGAGAATGCCAAGAGTGTGCAAAACTGTCATCAAGGCAAAGGGTGGCTACTTTGAAGAATCTTAAATATAAAATACATTTTGATTTGTTTAACACTTTTTTGGTTACTACATGATTCCATATGTGTTATTTAATATTTTGTCTTCACTATTATTCTACAATGTAGAAAATAGTACAAATAAAGAAAAACCCTTGAATGAGTAGGTGTGGCCAAACTTTTGACTGGTACAGCATATATTTTAGACTGCTCGACTGAAAAAAATCTTGGTTGACTAATAGTCTATCAACCAAACAATCGACTAAATTAGGGGTTAGCCCTAAAATAAACAAACTCACGCTCCATCTCTTGTCCCAGGTAGGAGCACCAGCGGTTCCTCATGTCCTCCACAGACAGCAGGTCCTTTTCTATGTCGTGGACCAGCAGTAGGGGGATGCACGGCACCACCAGCTCATTCATGATGCTCAAGCCGTTGCTCACCTCCGGCTCTTCACCAGACTCAAACATCACCGCCGCATTCTCATTCAGTTTCTAACGGGCAAAGCACATACAGTGGCATAAGAATCATTTAAACATTCACAGTGTAGGTTGGAAAAAGTATGTGAATCCCTAGGCTAATGACTTCTCCAAAAGCTAATTGGAGTCAGGAATCAGCTAACCTGGTGTCCAATCAATGAGATGAGATATTGGTTAGATCTGTCCTAGAAAAAAAAGTTGCAAAATTAAATTTGAGTTTGCTATTCACAAGAAGCATTGCCTGATGTGAACCACGCCTCGAACAAAATATCTCAGAAGACCCAAGATTAAGAATAGTTGGCTTGCATAAAGCTGGAAAGGGTTACAAAAGTATCTCTAAAAGCCTTGATGTTCATCAGTCCACGGTAAGAAACAGTCTATAAATGGAGAAAGTTCAGCACTGTTGCTACTCTCCCTAGAAGTGATCATCCTGCAAAGATGACTGCAAGAGCATAGCTCAGAATGCTCAATGAGGTTAAGAAGAATCCTAGTGTCAGCTGAAGACTTACAGAATTCTCTGGAACATGCTAACATCTCTGTTGACGAGTCTACGATACGTAAAACACTAAACAAGAATGGGGTTCATGGGAGGACACCACGGAAGAAGCCACTGCTGTCCAACAAAAAAAAAACATTGCTGCACGTCTGAAGTTTACAAAAGAGCACCTGGATGTTCCACAGCGCTACTGGCAAAATATTATGTGGACAGATTAAACTAAAGGCACAGCACACCAACATCAAAACCTCATCCCAACTATAAAGTATGTTGGAGGGAGCATCATGGTTTGGGGCTGCTTTGCTGCCTCAGGGCCTGGACAGCTTGCTATCATCGACGGATAAATTAATTCCCATGTTCATCAAGACATTATGCAGGAAAATGTAAGGCTATCTTTCCGCCAATTGAAGCTCAACAGAAGTTGGGTGATGCATCAGTACAACGACCCAAAACACAGAAGTAAATCAACAACAGAATGGCTTCAACAGAATAAATACACCTTCTGGCATGGACCAGTCAAAGTCCTGACCTCAACCCGATTGAGATGCTGTGGCGTGACCTCAAAAGAGCAGTTCACACCAGACATCCCAATAATATTGCTGAACTGAAACAGTTTTGTAAAGAGAAATGGTCTAAGATTCCTGACCATTGTGCACGTCTGATTCGCAACTACAGAAAACGTTTGGTTGAGGTTATTGCTGTCAAAAGGAGGGTTAACCAGTTATTACATCCAAGGGTTCACATACCTTTTCCAACCTGCAATGTGAATGTTTACACAGTGTGTTCAATAAAGACATGAAAACGTATAATTGTTTGTGTGTTATTAGTTTAAGCAGACTGTGTCTATTGTTGTGACTTAGATTAAGCTCAGACTGACTAATTTCTGCAGAAATCCAGGTAATTACAAAGGGTTCACATACTTTTTCTTGCCACTGTACATATAGATTGATGACTTCGGGATTAGCTTCAAGTGGTATGCTTACAAATTTACCAGTATTAGCTACTCTGTCAAAACAGACTAAGAGGACAGCCAGGTATTACCTTTTCATATATTCCTAATGTATATGTATTTACATTCGAGACCACCTCCGTATGAAAGGCTGCAGCCCAGGTAAGTCAAAGACCATTTGCATTACCACTATCTGGTAGTCATCTATCCACACTGTCAATATCAGAGGGTGTTCTCAAGGCCTGTGGTACTGACGTGGGCAGTGACGTACTAGATGATGCAGACACTTCGCTCTGTTCTCCTCAGCCAAGTCCTGCTCTGCTGCAGACACAAACTCCCTGACCTTAGCTGTGGAAAAAACCTTACACAGACGCAGGCTGTCACTCCGGAATTAGAGGGACTAGGTGGGAATTCACAAAACATCCCAGTACATTAACTGTGTCAATGTTAGCAGTGTTTTCAATTAAAACAGGGCAGAAGGTAAACAGCAGGGCTGGATAGAGCGGGCCCGAGCAGGGAGCCAGGGGTTCGTTCTGGCCAGAGATCTGAGATGGCGGCTATAACTCCAACTGTAACAGAGCCCTGACGGAGCAGAGCAGAGGTTCGCTCAGGACACAGCCGTGTCTCACGGTAATGTGTTTACACTCGCTGGGCCTCCTGCTTCCTATTCCCACTTGGATGATTACATTAAGAGCACAATGCCGGTGTAAGGTTACTGAGTGCAGGAGCAGCAACAGGGCCGACGAGGAGGAACAGGGTCTCTCCCTCTCTCGGTTCAGACAAGACCAGTCACAGCCTGATCTGACCGACCGGGGAATCATTCCATCTAAGCCTTAACAGATAGAACCAGAACACAGCTTGGAGATGGGATAGTAAACAAAATGAAACTGTAGTCTGATCAGAATATTGAATGGATTTTTCCTCCAAACAAATACAGAGCCCTCAGAAAAGTATTCATACCACTTGACTTATTCCACATTTTGTTACAGCCTGAACTCAAAATGGATTAAATAGATATATTTTCTCACACATCTACACACAATACCCCATAATGACAAAGTGAAAAGATGTTTAGACATTTTTGCAAATTTATTGAAAATGAAATCTCATTTACTTAAGTATTCACACCCCTGAGTGAATACATGTTAGAATCACCTTTGGCAGCGATTACATCTGTGAGTCTTTCTGGGTAAGTCTCGAAGAGCTTTGCACTCCTGGAACGTACAATATTTGTACATTATCATTTTAAGAACGTGTTAAAACTCTTTATCATCGCTAGACAGACATTTTGAAATCTTGCAGAAACTGTAACTAAGCCACTAAGGAGCATTCAATGTTGTGTGTGTATTTGGCCCTGTGTTTTAGGTTATTATTCTGAAAGGTGAATTTGTCTCCCAGTGTCTGTTGGAAAGCAGACAGAACCAGGTTTTCCTCTAGGATTTTGCCTGTTTTTAGCTCTATTCTGTTTCTTTATACCCTAAAAAAACTCCCTAGTCCTTGCTGATGACAAGCATACCCATAACATGATGCAACCACCACCATGCTTTAAAATATTAAGAGTGGTACTCATGTGTTGTGTGGGATTTTCCCCAAACATAACACTTTGTATTCAGGACATATTTTTTGCAGTTTTACTTAAGTGAATTATTGCAAACAGGATGCATGTTTTGGAATATTTTAATTCTGTACAGGCTTCCTTCTTTTCACTCTGTAGAACTAGTAAGTTTACTGCACAATACTAACCTAAATCACAACGTTGATCCATCCTCCGTTTTCTCTTATCACAGCCATGTAACTATTTTAAAGTAACCAATGGCCTCATGGTGAAATCCCTGAGCAGTTTCCTTCCTCTCCGGCACCTGAGTTAGGAAGGACGCCTGTATCTTTATAGTGACTGGATGTATTGATACACCAGCCAAAGTGTAATTAATAACTTCACTATGCCCCAAGGGATATTCAATGTCTGTTTTTTTCCCCTCAATACTGTAGGTGCCCTTTGTGAGACATTAGAAAACCTCCCTGGTCTTTGTGGTTGAATCTGTGTTTGAAATTCTCTGCTCGATATTACAGATAATTGTATGTGTGGGGTACAGACAGCAAGTAGTCATTCAAACATCATTTTAAACACTATTATTGCACAGAGTCTATGCAACTTATGTGACTTGTTAAGCACATTTTTACTCCTGAACGTATTTAGGCTTGCCATAACAAAGGGACTGAATACTTATTGACTCAAGACATTTCAGCTTTTCATTTTGTATTAATTTGTAAACATTTCTAAAAACATTCCACGTTGACATTATGGGGTATTGTGTGTAGACCAGTGACAAAATCTCAATTTAATCCATTTTAAATTCAGGCTGTAAGACAACAACATTTTGAAAAAGTCAAGGGGTGTGAATACTTTCTGAAGGCACTGCAGCATCTGCTGAGAAACGTTCTGTGGGAATCTTTATGGGAAATAAAAAAAAAGCCAATGTAATATCTCAGCTAGAACAGGAACAAGCCTGCATCAATTCTAGAGATTATGGGGTGGAGGGATAGTCACTGTGACCAGTGGGACGGCACAAATGAGTTAGGTGCTCAGAGACAGAGAGACTTGCTGATGATGAGACAGAGGATAGGTGTGTTCATTTTTCAAAGGGAATGACTTGCACTACTTCCACTGTGACCTATTGATTTGATTGGAAACGTGATGATCTTTAAAACACAATGGACTAACTTTGACCACTTTCCTCACATTTAGGGTGAAACTTTGACTCTTTAAAACTGTATGTACCAAATGCGAAATCTGCTGAAGCATAAGAAAATAATACCGCATCTTACGTGAACTAACTAAATAAGGTCAACTGACAGAGACTTCCAATAGAACAGTGGTTCAGTTGTTGTATGATTGTGAGTGATGTCAGGGTGAGGGTTGTCTCACCAGCAGGCACTCTCTGCGGTAGAGCCCTATGAGCTCATCGTCGTGACCTCGGTACAGCCCTTTGACCAACAGCTCTCTGTTGTACTGGTATGAGTAGATCAGGTACATCAAGGCCTCCACAAAACTACAGAGAAACAGACACAGTCAGATACATTATAATAGAATCAGAGTGGAACAAACTTAACCACAAGGGCTGCATTTACACAGGCAGCCCAATTCTGTTTTTCCACTAATTGGTCTTTTGACCAATCACATCAGATCTTTTCACATCTTTTTCTGATTGGTCAAAAAAGTTCAGAAAGGTCAGAATTGGGCTGGCTACCTGTGTAAATGCTGCCATAGAGAGGCAGAGGAGATATAAAATCCGGTTTAGCTGTGTCTATAAGGGATAGTAGAGCTGGAACCGTCAGGCCTTTTTCATTAAGAAGATTTAAAACAGATGTATTGGAGGGAGAATTAATAGAAGAAACAGAGGAAATAACCAAGTACATGAACAACCATCTTGATCTATGCCAGACTGACTGAGCTACAGATGTAAGGATGGGGGGGTGTTAAGGGACCTGCTGCCCTCTACAGGTGACTTTAGGAAGTTCCCATGCTTAACAAAGGTGCACTGGAAATAAATGCTCTGGGTCTGAAGAGAAGAACGTGACAACAGTCCAGCCAATTGGCAGTCTCACCTTTTCTTCTGGAACAGCTCCAAGCCAATCATCAGGAAGATTGTGGTCTCACGGAAATTCCTGTAGTCCTGATGCCACATCTGTGAACATTGTAGGGAACAGAGTTCATGAGAAAGAGCTTGAAAGGATTTTAAGGACGGATCTATAACATGTGGATCTAACTGTTAGTACATAAAAGCTTAACAATCATTTTTTTCATTGGATTATCCATAACAATTTAGAGATTAAATCATTACAAACTTTATACTCAAATGTAAATGACTCTGATACTAGTTTATTCTGTTTCATTTCAACTGTCAAAACATCCTAATAAGATGTTCCAGACAAAACATTGTAAATCAGTCAAAACCAGAGTGTTTCAGAATGCTGACCTCGTACTCCTCCATGTTGATCTCCTCTGGCTTAATGAGGTCTAGTTTGGCACGGGCCACCTTCATAATGCTCTTACACCTGAGAGGGTGTATGGGGAGAAAGGGAAAGTGAAAGAGAGAAAGCAAAAGGAAAGAGAAGAGAAAGGGAGAGAGAGTGCTGTTGGTATGATGAATCATACTGGTGAGGAACTAGCTACTCCAGGTGATTAAACGGTACACAGTGGTCCTGGGGCCACGACACACAGGCCGCATGAATGACTGCTTACTGCAGAGAAACACTACTACTGAACCACATGCTCTTCCTCTCCAGAGCTTCTTATTGAGGCCACATGCAACACAGAAATCTTATTATAAACCGGGTAGTTTAACTCCTGGCTGAAAGCAATGGTATATCAGACTGTATATCACGGGTATGACAAAACATTTATTTTTACTGTTCCGATTACATTGGTAACCAGTTTATAATATCAATAAGGCACCTCGGGTTTGTGGTATATGGCCAACCACGGCTAAGTGATGTATCGTACATAAGCATTGGTATATTGGACATATGCCACACCCCCTCTGGCTTTATTGCTTAATTATACCTGCTCAGAATAGAGGAAAATCTATTCACTGATGAAAGTGGATCATGGCTACCCTCTGCTGGTGAATTTGTGAAGTTCAGAGGTAATAAACTGGTGTTTTGTTTTTTGTTTTACCAAAAGATAGGACAGACTCATCATTCAAAAATTAACCAAATAGGAGTTAAAGGAAACAAGTTTTGGTGGTTTAACCCATAAACACCGTTCGTTAAAGCCCAGGTTTCGGTCGGCAAACTGCATGAGGAGGGTTCTCTCCAGGATCTTCTTGGGGGCCTGGTTCTGGATGAAGTAGACGATGACGTGCTGCAGTCGGTAGTCGCTCCCCGGGGCTGTGTCCTCCTGGGCAAACCTCAGCAGACGGGTGTACTCCACCTTAATGGCCTGACACACATAGATAGAGCATGGGGTGAATGGACTTTGATAGGCCAAACTAACCTTAGAACATTGATAAACATCTGCAGCAACAGAAGACAAAACCATCGTCTCCACGTAAGAGTTGTCAAGATCATCCTCCTCATCCTTGTAAACAAAACAAAGAGTTGATTCAACCTCATTGTCCATGTGACACCAAGTCCAATTTCTGTAGGATGCTTTTGATGAGAACTGACTCAAAAAGACAGAACTAGTGAAATGCTAGGTAAGACGGGATGGGAGGATGGTTGTTGAGAGGCAGTAGAAGTACAGCATCACAGGAGTGAATAAAGGTGTGAGAGAGAAAGAGAAAAGAGATCGGAATGTACCTTGAAGAAGGCCGCTTCAGGCCCAAGCTTTTCAAACACAGTCCTTGCTTTGCCAATGGACATTATAATACCCTGCATGTTTGGAGTCATCATGGCCTGCAGTACCCAAGGAGTGGAAGCATGTTACAATAGTAGAAAATAGATCCCCTTAGAATTGAACGAGCCCAGCAAGCACCCAAAATAATACATTTTTTTCCTGCTACAGCACTATGTGAGCACTACCGTACATCAGTCAGCAGACCATGCATACAGTACCAGTCAAAGGTTTGGACACACCTACTCATTCAAGGGTTTTTCTTAAAATTGTACTATTCTACATTTTTGGTAAAATACCTATTTGGTAAAAGACCAAGTCCATATTATGGCAAGAACAGCTCAAATATCAAATCAAATTTTACTTGTCACATGCGCCGAACACAACAGGTGTAGACCGTACGGGGGGCAATGCAAATAGTCTGGGAGACATTTGATTATATGTTCAGAAGTCTTATGGCTTGGGGGTAGAAGCTGTTTAGAAGCCTCTTGGATCTAGACTTGGCACTCCAGTGCTGCGCGGTAGCAGAGAGAACAGTATATGACTAGGGTGGCTGGAGTCTGACAATTTTTAGGGTCTTCCTCTGACACCACCTGGTATAGAGGTCCTGGATGGCAGGAAGCTTGGCCCCGGTGATGTACTGGGCCGTACGCAATACCCTCTGTATTGCCTTGCAGTCAGAGGCCGAGCAGTTGCCATACCAGACAGGGACGCAACAGGGATGCTCTCGATGGTGCAGCCTTTTGAGGCTCTGAGAACCCATGCCAAATCTTTTCAGTCTCCTGAGGGGGAATAGGTTTTGTCGTGCCCTCTTCACAACTGTCTTGGTGTGCTTGGACCATGTCAGTTTGTTGATGATGTAGACACCAAGGAACTTGAAACTCTCAACCTGCTCCACTACAGCCCCGTTGATGAGAATGGGGGCGTGCTCGGTCCTCCTTTTCCTGTAGTCCACAATCAACTCAGTTGTCTTGATCACATTGAGGGAGAGGTTGCTGTCCTTGCGGCACACGGTCAGGTCTCTGACCTCCTCCTTATAGGCTGTCTCATCGTTGTCGGTGATCAAGCATACCACTTGTGTCATCGGCAAACTTAATGATGGTGTTAGAATCATGCAAACAACATTTCTCTTTGCCAAATAAGCAAAGAGAAACAATAGTCCATCATTACTTTAAAACATGAAGTTCTGTCAATACTGAACATTTCAAGAACTTTAAAAGTTTCTTCAAGTGCAGTCACAAAGACGATTAAGCGTTATGATGAAACTGGATCTCATAAGGATCACCATAGGAAAGGAAGACCCAGAGTTACCTCTGCTGCAGGGGATAAGTTCAATACAGTTAACTGCACCTCAGATTGCAGCCCAAATAAACGCTTCAGAGTTCAAGTAACAGACACATCTCAACATCAACTGTTCAGAGGAGACTGTGTGAATCAGGCCTTCATGGTCGAATTGCTGCAAAGAAAGAGTGATGGAGTGCTGCATCAGATGACCTGGACTCCACAATCACTCAACCTCAACCCAATTGAGATGGTTTGGGATGAGTTGGACAGCAGAGTAAAGGAAAAGCAGCCAACAAGTACTCAGCATGTGGGAACTCCTTCAAGACGGTTGGAAAAGTATTCCTTATGAAGCTGGTTGAGAGAATGCCAAGAGTGTGCAAAGCTGTCAAGGCAAACGGTGGCTACTTAGAAAAATCTAAATATTTTGATTTGTTTAACACTTTTTTGTTTACTACATGAATCCATGTCTGTTATTTCATAGTTTTGATGTCTCCACTATTATTCTACAATGTATAAAATAGTAAAAATAAAGAAAAACCCTTGAATGAGTAGGTGTGTCCAAACTTTTGACTGGTACTGTATGTTAGAGTCACTCTACTACTGTGAGTACACACACAGCTCATCATGTGAAGGACACAATGGATGCTTTAAAATAAATTGGCATGTGAAGGAGAGTCTCTGAAAGGCAGCCCTGTGAAGGTCGAGGTCCTTATGGTAAAGACAATCTCTACAGACAGCCCTATACAGTCCTAGTGTGGTACAGCAAGCAAACAGTCTTTGGTCTATTTAAGGGCATAGAAATTAAACATTGATTCTACTATAGCACTTAGACAACATTTTGCGCCAGACACTGTTGTAAATGCCAAACCAAGCAAAACCAACTAATTTATTGATAGGAGCAGTGAGACGATGCAGTTACATTAAAGTATTTTTCCCTCCCAAAGGGTTTTTATATGATACATATTTGTATGAATCAAAAAGGATGTTAGAAACAGTAAGACATAACCGCGCAAATCACATTCAACATTTGCTGCTGAGATGCAGTTTATTTCTCAGCAGCAAAAATAAAACACTCTAGGCAATTGAGTCGCTATTTAGGTGAAGTTTCTGTCCAAATGTCTCTGATGAGAACCGGAGGCTTCTGTGTAGAGTAGAGTGCTTCTGTTGCAAGATGCAAGTAAACTTAACAGGGATAGGCTTTTCACACAATATGTTTTTATAGCTAGCCCAAGGCTAGTTTCATCTTCTAGGATAGTACACTGGCTGTAGTCTAATATAGCAGCCTATCTTGGTCTACCAAGAGGTTTGGTTGAAAATGGCAATTGTGACTTAGCCCTGAGCTAACCATGACTCTGGTTTGAAAACTGCTCTGAATTAAGATTTGCTCAGGTGTGAAAAGCCTGTAGGAGAGCCAAGAGGAGAACATCTCCTCCTAATCACCAACAGGCAAGAGACTTTTTAGCACACCAAATAAGTCAGCTGGGTGAGCTGAGTGTCGTGCGCTCTCTCATCACTTGTTACCCCCCCTCCCGACGACAAAGCTTCCCACCTGGGGGATGGCCACTTCTACCATACGGTGGGCAGGGGGCTTATCCTTCACAGCGAGGTCAGAGGGAGGGGCGAGAGGGGTTTCAGGGTTCACCTTGATCTCAGGCTGGGGGTGGGGGGGTGGGGAGAGACTCTCCCCACTGGACTGTGGAGAGAGCTGGAGAGTAAGCGAGCGAAAGAAAGAACAAACGAAAGAAAGAGCAAGAAGCATGGAGGGCAAAGTTAAACAGAAAGGGAAAAAAGGAAAATAACTTGACTCGGATTGAGTGGTTCTTTGAATTGAGCGTAGAAGGAGCAGTTGTATAGCGTGTGTGTGTAAGAGGTGGAGTATGTGTGTGTGTTATGTGCTGTGCTATATGGTCTTACTGCAGTAAGCAGTCCCTCGGGGCTCCTCTCCTCCAGCTGCTCGGCTGCAGCCTTGGAGATGGCCCTCTCTGTGTCCTCCTGCAGGTGCTTGGAGTAGTCTGTGGGGGACGGCTGCTCCATGTACTCTGGGTCCTGCTGTGGAGCTAGAGGAACCACACACATACCAACAAAGCATTGAAAGCAAAAGTCTCATTGACATGAGTCTTGTCTAATATAATTTTCACACTATTGTGCCGATCTGCACCATGCCCAAACTGTGCTGGCCTGGAAATTGTATTTTTACACTTCCAGAAACTATGGTGGATGTGTAACCAGGCCAGCACTAGTGATGTGCAGTTCGCAAATTATTTGTTCTTATTGAACGACTCTTTTTTACTGACTGGACAGTCATGATTCGTATTTCTTTTGAGGGGGGGATGTTAACAATAAAAAGGCAAACAATTTATATTAATTGAACAATTATCATATGTAGTTTCTTGCAATAGCCCTCTGTTACTTTAAATAATACTACTCTCAAAAGTTTGATTCCTAAAAGATGTCCCGAGATTTGGTTTTAGCTGTCAAATTTGTCTAAAATCCTAAATTAAATCAGGAATCATAAAGCAACCGCGGTAAAACTAAATTGCTACCGTGTGTAACAACTGAATGAAGATTTTTTTTCTTTTATTTTTTTTTATTGGTAAACTCTGTAAAATATCAACTCCATAAAATGTAGACTGTCAGAGTATTGAAAGATCTAATAGACGTTTTTATTGGGGATTCTAAAATGAATCATTTTCCATATTTTATAATGTTTGTATTGAACTTTTATTTTTAGAGACAAAATTATGTCTGTTTTGAGTGTCGTCAACTCCATCAGTGGCTTGTCAACTTCATCACTGATGGCTAACCCCCTTAAGATAAATATTATAATCACTGTTCTGCAACATATGCTTAAACAATTGAAGTATTTGCTGTGCTAGACCTAAGGGATAATGTTTGCATTATAAATGTTTTATGTTCTTAATGTAGAAAAACATGCCAAAATCCTAACAAAATTAACCCTGGGCTTTTAATAATAATATACATTTAAAAAAAAAGAGATTTGTATTATATATTTGAATAATCTAAACAATCAATAATTATAAAAATGAATGTGTTATGGTGTCTTACGGAGTTGACAAATCCAGTCATTTACACTTTCTGAAAAAATTATTAGGTTGTTCCTTTATATGGTGTGATAGGTGATAGTTTGGTCTATTACATTTTTTTGTTAAAACGCCCACACCAGTAATCATTAATTTTTTTTTAGCTAAAAGACAATAGCCAGAGCTTACCCATGATGTTGCACAATAATTTACAGTGCCTTCAGAAAGTATTCATACCCCTTGACATATTCCACATGTTGTTGTTACAACCTGAACTCAAAAATGGATAAAAAAAATGTATTATTATTATACAATGTAGAAAATAGTAAAAATACAGAAAAAAACCTGGAATGAGTAGGTGTCCAAACTTTTGACTGATACTGTAAAACTACGCAATTTAGATAATTGAAAAATCGGTAGCTAGCTTGCTGAAATGATAACAGAGAGAACAAAGAATATAGCCATTTAATAATGTCCATGTCCAAATATTAATGATGTCTGGAGTCCGACACAGTTCCCTGGAATTATCATAACAGCAAAAGTCAGACAAAAGTCAACCCTCAACATGTCAATAGCTTTTTCAGGCACGGTTTATTTATTCTTTTTTATTTATTTAACTAGGCAAGTCAGTTAAGAACCAATTCTTATCTACAATGACGCCCTGCCAAGAGGCAAAAGGCTTCCTGTGGCGAGGGGGGTTGGGATTAAAAAATATATACATAGGACAAAACACACATCACGACAAGAGAGACACCACAACACTACATAAAGAGAGACCTAAGACAACACAGCATGGTAGCAACAAAACATGACAACAACATGGTAACAACAACATGGCAGCAGCACAAAACATGGTACAAACATTATTGGACACACACAACAGCACAAAGAAGGTAGAGACAACAATACATCACGCAAAGCAGCCACAACTGTCAGTAAGAGTGTCCATGATTGAGTATTTGAATGAAGAGATTGAGATAAAACCGTCCAGTTTGAGTTTTTTGCAATTTGTTCCAGAAGCTAGCTGCAGTGAACTGAAAAGAGGAGCGACCCAGGGATGTGTGCGCTTTGGGGACCTTTAACAGAATGTGATTGGCAGAGCGGGTGTTGTATGTGGAGGATGAGGGCTGCAGTAGGTATATCAGATGGGGGGAGTGAGGCCTAAGAGGGTTTTATAAATAAGCATAAACCAGTGGGTCTTGCAACGGGTATACAGAGATGACCAATTTACAGAGGAGTATAGAGTGCAGTGATGTGTCCTATAAGGGGCATTAGTGGCAAATCTGATGGCCGAATGGTAAACATCATCTAGCCACTCGAGAGCACCCTTACCAGCCAAACTATAAATTACATCTCCGTAATCTAGCATGGGTAGGATGGTCATCTGAATCAGGGTTAGTTTGGCAGCTGGGGTGAAAGAGGAGCGATTACGATAGAGGAAACCAAGTCTAGATTTAACCTTAGCCTGCAGCTTTAATATGTGCTGAGAGAAAGAGTGTACCGTCTAGCCATACTCCCAAGTACTTGTATGAGGTGACTACCTCAAGCTCTAAACCCTCAGAGGGAGTAAAAACACCTGTGGGGAGAGGGGCATTCTTACCAAACCACATGATCTTTGTTTTGGAGGTGTTCAGAACAAGGTTAAGGGCAGAGAAAGCTTGTTGGACACTAAGAAAGCTTTGTTGTAGAGCGTTTAACACAACATCCGGGGAGGGGCCAGCTGAGTATAAGACTATCATCTGCATATAAATGGATGAGAGAGAGCTTCCTACTGCCTGAGCTATGCTGTTGATGTAAATTGAGAAGAGCGTGGGGCCTAAGATCGAGCCTTGAGGTACTCCCTTGGTGACAGGCAGTGGCTGAGACAGCAGATTTTCTGACTTTATACACTGCACTCTGAGGTAGTTAGCAAACCAGGCCAAAGACCCCTCAGAGACACCAACACGCCATAGCTTGCCCACAAGAATGGAATGGTCTACCGTATCAAAAGATTTGGCCAAGTCAATAAAAATAGCAGCACAACATTGCTTAGAATCAAGGGCAATTGTGACATAATGCAGGACCTTTAGGGTGGGTTGCACCAACATGGTTTAAATTAATCTAGGATTAGAGCTAATCTAGGTTTTGTAAATCTAGCTTTATAATTAAGCAGAGAGGTGCTGCACCACTTAATTTAAAATCTGGATCAGTAAATCTATGATTAACGGTTTTAAACTATGATTAGTGACATGTTTCACCAATATATGAGGTATTTTGTCAGTTGAAACAAAGTAGCTAGCTTACTTGACAAATGAGGCCAAAGTTGCTGTCCCTTGATAAAATAATAACTATGTAGAACTACTGCAAATAGGAATGTGTGTAGTCTATTGCCTCTAGTACACCTGGGAATCTAGCTCTTCAGTAAAATCCAGCTGGTGTTTCCTCCGTAGGGTTGAACCTCATGTACTGATTCTTCAGACCGGCAATATTGTTATTTTTTTATTTTACCTTTATTTAACCAGATAGGCTAGTTGAGAACAAGTTCTCATTTACAACTGCAACCTGGCCAAGATAATAATAGCTCTGGTAACTGACAAAAATCCTGCCGACGGTTGACTTGTGGAGTCCAAAAAGATCCCCATCCACCATCTCGAAACATCTAGTTGCATAGAACAGTAGGGCCACCAGAAGCTAAAGTAGTGGGGGTACAGCCTCGTTCCTATCTCTCCCATGCTTAATGGTTGGTCCAACCTTTCTTTCCAGTTGCATTACAGAGTCGTTGTAGAAGCGGTATCTCCTTGAAAACTCATTGTTATCATAAAACCCATCAGGATTCAACCTGTCTCAAATTATTCTCTGAGGAACTCTGTTGTTCTGGTCTCTCCACAGTAGAGAGCTGCCATTTTATCAGTTAAACCACCTCAAGTGGCAGTTTAGAATTTAAAAACAAAGAGGGAGGAGCACTGGGGCTAGTTGCATTAGAAGGGGTTGGAGATGAGGAAATGTTGGACGGGCAAGGAGGAATGGCTGAGTCAAATAGGAATCCTGACTTAATGAAGTGGTGATTAAAGAGCTCAGCCATGTGCTCCTTGACAGTAACAACCACATCATCAACATTAGGGGACATGGGCAGCTGTGGGGAGGAGGGTTTATTCTCCAGGTCTTTAACCTTTTTCCAGAACTTGACAGGGTTAGACCCACAGAGAGAGAACTGCTCCTTAACTACTTAGGGAGCAGTGGGGTGCTCCCGACACTACCCGGTGAAATGCAAGGCGCCAAATTCAAAATCCAAAAGTTGAATTATTAAACATTCATCAATATACAAGTGTTGCATAGTCATCAAAAGCTCTGCTTCTTGGCAATATCACAGCGTTGTCAGATTTCAAAAAGGCTTTACGGCGAAAGCACAACATTTGATTGTTTGAGGGTAGCACCTCCAATATTTCTGCATTAGCATAAATTCATAAACCATCGCGGTTCACACAAAACACATTTCACAGCGAAAACAAATCCCTTACCTTTTGAAGAACTTCTGCTGAGGGCTTCCCAAGTGTCCAACGAAGACATCCAATGGTTCTTTTGTTAGAAAAAGTCATTTATTATATCCATAAATCTCTGTTTGGTTATGTTCGTTATGTTCAGAAAATCCTACGTCGAATCGCCCATTAAAACGTGGAGAGCGCGTTCAAATATACCTATAAACTTTTCCTAAACAAATCAAATACCAGTTAAAATGCATCCTTAGCTATCCTTTTATGAATATTAGCGATAATATTTCACTCGGATGGTCACCTATACCTTATATAAGTAAAATAAAGTGGAGTGCTCCAGCCAGACTCGCGCCCGAGAAAACTTGTTGACATTTCAGGTCCCCATGCCATTTCCTGTACCTATTCGTTGTGTTTACTCCAATCTCTCTGAGTCTTTGTATATAGACTGCTGACATCTAGTGGAAGCCATAGGTACTGCAGTCTCAGTCCTGGTAACAAATGGATTCAATAGGGAGTGTGTCTAACAGAGCCAAAGGTCACCAGAAACTGATTTCCAGATGTTTATTTCTCTGGTTTTTACCTGCTAAATGAGTTCTGTTTTATTCACAGACATTATGTTAACACTTTTAGAAACTTCAGAGTGTTTCCAATTAACAATATAGAAAAAGAAGGTCCAAGCGTATTCGAAAGAGGGGATCATGCGGATTCTATACCAACTTACAAAGGCCAGGTCATTAAAGTGCAGTTAGTTTTCCGAAATATGCAATCTACAAAAAAACAAGACAGTTTGCGCAGATCTATCATTCAGGCCATGTGCTTGCATATATGATGAGATAAGATTGTTAGCTAGATAGTTAGAACGTTTGCGACTAAAACCAGTGAGGCAGGGTATTTTCCTTAATGAACATTTTCAGTCCCCAGCACATGCCATTTGCAGTTGAAATATATAGCCAATACATTTTGTACTGCATAACAGTGTAATTTAGATAATGATTTCAGTAAGAAAACATTTTCATAATAAACAGCTAGCAAGTGCTTGCATAAGCATGCTTGCCATAAAGTGTTTCTTTACATGCCCTTTGACTGTTGTAAAGCACTGTATTGAATCTACTCAATACAAGTGCTGATATCTAGTGGTGTCATTGTGAACTGCATGCTACTGCATTTCCCTGCAGAGTTTGTGAACTTGTGAAACGTACAGTTTCATATTTACTGTGAGATAAAGTTTAATTAATTCAGCCCTTCTTGTTCATTAGTGTGCTTGTGGTGTTTCAGCACAAACACTACTGCATTTTTATCCACTGCCATAGATAGACACATTTTTAAAGCTGCAATATGTCACTTTTTGGGCGACCGACCAGAAATGTGAGTTATAGATCTGTCACTAATTGAAAGCAACTCTAAGAAGCGGTAGATTTGCACTATTTCTATGCTTCCAGTGCTGAAGTTTTTTTGCGTCTTTTACATTCGGTTTTGTACACCAAGTGAACAGCTGAAAACTCAAAATTTTTGGTTACCGAAAATATATTTCACAGCGGTTTAGATAGTACAATGATTCTCTACACTATACTTGCTTGGTCAAACTGAAATTATGCGAACTACTAGAATTTTTGCAACCAGGAAATGGCGTAGTGATTTCTGTATAGTGCATCTTTAAGTTGTACCTAAGAAGGTAAACTGAACAAGAGTTTTGTATATACTTTCTTATTTATAGAGGATAAAGTTGCTTTTTGGTGGCTATAATGTAAACCACAAATAAAATGTTAATTAATGTTTTATAAAATAATAATTATTTTTACATTTACAATGTGGAAAGAAAAAGTGTATTTCATTCCACCTCTGAAAAAACATATCGGTAATCGGTGACTGTTGCCTCCCTAAAATCGGTATCGGACCCAAAAATCCTATATCAGTCAGTTCCTACGTAGAATCATGATTCTTCCGAGTTTTTAGTTAATTGTTTGCTGGTAGGGGGGTCCTGCGTGCTCAGAGCATTACTGAATGAAATTAACAAAAGAAGTCGAACGATTCGTTCTTTTGAATGAAAGAGTTGAAAAGATCTGAGTCAGTAAAAAGAGACGACCTTCCCATCACTAGTCAGCACTGCTCAGCTCAGCAGTGTTAAAATGGAATAGGTGACCATGCCTTGGCCCTCACCTGAGTTGTCTGGTGTACTGGGCTCTGTACTCATAGGCTGAGGGGACGTTGTTGTTGCTGTTTCTGCTACTGCAGCTGTTGCGGCAGCGGCCACAGCCAGGGCCAGCTTCTCTTGTTGGGCCTTGCGTGCCTGCAGTGTGTTCCACTCCTCCATCTCCTTGTCAAACAGGCCGTTGTCCTCCTTCACGTAGGCCTTCAGGTCTGGGGGGAGCTTATCCAGACCACTCAGCATCTGGCCCGTCTCCTTATCAAACTCCTCTGCACACACAACCAGGCAATCAGATAGTCAATATGGGAATTTATAAACTGGGTGGTTCGAGCACTGAATGCTGATTGGCTTATTTATTTTTACTGCTCTATTTTTTACGTTGGTAACCAGTTTATAATAGTAATAAGGCACCTCAGTGGTTTGTGGTATATGGCCAATATACCACGGCTAAGGGTTGTATCCTTGGCGGTGGTATATTGGCCATATACCACACCTCCTCATGCCTTATTGCTTAAATATACACATGCTTAGTAGTGGAACATCCTGTCCAAGGTGCAGCACAAACAGATCCTAACAATAACTAACTACCTTGCACATGGCATGTCCTCATCCATATACTTTGAGGACAGTGGTCATGGTTAATGATGATCACAAGAAAGAAGAAAACAAAGCTGAAGTATACCACAAGAAAGGAAGGTCAAAATAAAGATATGGGATAATAATGCTGACTGAGGAGCAGAAGAAGCAGTATCTACCTTCTATGAGGAAGGGCTTCTTGTCGTTGATGTACATGAGGCAGTAGGCGCTGGCGTTGCGATAGCCTCCGAACGAGTCCCTGACCAGCTCCTCCCAGGAGGACTTGGTGACTGAGATGTCATTGTACTTCATCCAGGACCGCTGGTGGGGGTCGTAGATGTAGGCCCAGTAGTGTCCTGCATTGGCCTGGCCCTCGTGCACCAACACCGCATGCAGCCGGTACGGAACCTGGGAGACAGCAGGAGACAATGAGTGACCATCCGGAGTGAACACTGGTCATGGAAAAATGTGAGCGTTCTCAAATCAAGATGATAGTGCATCATTCATTTGGTATTTTTGTATTACAGCCAATGACAATGTATGGTATTTGCGTGACGGTGTCTTGTCAGGTTTAGGAAGGGCATCTCTTACCTGCATCATGGACTTGTCAGAGTACATCAGCTCAATGGTTCTGTGGATTCTGGATATACTGCCCTGAAGATCTGGAGAAGCAAAATCAACCATCAATAGAATTCATACATTTTTGTGCGTGAGATCATAAGAGACAGAGGTATAATACAGCATATTGGGTTTACAAGGCTGCATGAGGTCAGAGGTGACATTCAGTACCAGTCACATGTTTGGACACACCCCATTCAAGGGTTTTTCTTTAATTTTTCAACATTGTAGAATAATATTGAAGACATCAAAACCATGAAATAACACATATGGAATCATGTAATATCCCCAAAAAAGTGTTAAACAAATCAAAATATATTTTATAATCTTCATAATCTTCCTCACAGTCTTGGCATTCTCTCAACCAGCTTCATGAGGTAGTCCCCTGAAATGGTGTGGGTTGTTAAAAGTTAATTTGTGGAATTTCTTTCCTTCTTAAATGTGTTTGAGCCGATCAGTTGTGTTGTGACAAGGTAGGGTTGGTATACAGAAGCCCTATTTAGACCAAGTCCATAGTATGGCAAGAACAGCTCAAATTAGCAAAGAAAAAAAAACAGTCCATCATTACTTCACGACATGAGGCAATTAACTGCACCTCAGATTGCAGCCCAAATAAAAGAAGAGCCAAGAAACACGAGCAATGGACATTAGACCAGTGGAAATCTGTCCACTGTCCAAATTGGAGATTTTTGGTTCCAACCGCCGTGTCTTTGTGAGACGTAGAGTAGGTGAATGGATGATCTCCGCATGTGTGGTTCCCACAGTAAAACATGGAGGAGAAGGTGTGATGGTGCTTTGCTGGTGACACTGTCAGTGATTTATTTAGAATTCAAGGCACACTTAACCAGCATGGCTACCACAGCATTCTGCAGCGATACACCATCTTATCTGGTTTGGAATTAGTGGGACTATCATTTGTTTTTCAGCAGGACAACGACCAAAAACACCTCCATGCTGTGTAAGGGCTATTTGACCAAGAAGGAGAATGATGGAGTGCTGCAGATGACCTGGTCTCCACAATCACCCGACCTCAACCCAACTGAGATGGTTTTGGATGAGTTGGACTGTAGAGTGCAAGAAAAGCAGCTAACAAGTGCTCAGCATGTGGGAACTCCTTCAAGACTTTTCAGAAAAGCATTCCAGGTGAAGCTGATTGAGAGAATGCCAAGTGTGCAAAGTTGTCATCAAGGCAAAGGGTGGCTACTTTGAAGAATTTCAAATATAAATTATTTTTTGATTTGTTAACAGTATTTTGGTTACGACCCTATTCCATGTGTTATTTCATAGTTTTGATGTTTTCACTATTATTCTACAATGTAGAAAATAGTACAAATAAAGAAAAACCCTTGAATGAGTAGGTGCCCAAACGTTTGACTGGTACTGTACGTACCGCGGGTGTCGTTCTCCACCTCACTCCTCCAGCGGTGCAGGCAGCCCTCCAGCACCCTGAGCTCTTCCTCAGTGATGTGGCGTGGGGCCGGGTGCATGGGCAAGTCAGGGGGCAGTCGGGACTGGGTGAAGGGCTTGTGGATAGGCACTCTCTGCTGGGTGGAGGGGGCCGGGGTGGGGGCCAAACCCTCTGGAGGGGTAGAGGAGGGACCCTGTTCGGCTGTGCTGTAATGTCGGGCGAGTATGAATAAGTCAGAACCACAACTCAATACTTCTGAACCACAGTAATTCAACAACTTAATCAGAGATTTGCTGACAAAAGCAAAGTCAGAAACATGCAACACTTAAATCCTGACACAGGGAGACAGAGTGTGGCATGCTCTGTGTTTCACGACTTGCCTTGGAACGGGCAGCAGCTGCCCTGTTGTGCCACCAGGGGGTGCTGATGTGTCAATGTCCCCCACAGGAGAGGTGCAGACTGGCTTACTGGAAGTAAACTCCATGGCGTACTGCAGGACATCTGCCAGAGGAAACCTCTTGGGGCCGGAGCCATAGCTCAGATACCTTGGGGACACAAAGCGAGAGAGCAGAACAGAGAGAGGATGACAAACCATACTGAGAATGAGAACGCATCTTTCAGTGAAAGAGTAAAAGCAAAGCGAGATACTTGGTTAGAAGACGAACAGATATGGTATCTATGAACACCATCCCTTTGATAGTTGATCAACCTACGATAGTAAACAGAGGTGTGTGTGTGTAGCAGCCCAGCCCACCTCTCCAAACGCTGTTGGAGTAGAGTCAGGTGCTCTTTCAGTCTCCTGATCTCCTCCCGTTTAATCCTGGTGATCTCTCGGTTCCTGTCCATATACCTGACAAAACAACAGAAATCATATAAGTTCCTTGGAAAACTATGGGCCGGTATCCCAGATTAAAGGACCACAACCCATGCTCAATGTAAAATCTCAATATAATGTTTTTATTTTATTTTATTTAGGCTGTGATGTGAATAACAGTTAATCTTAGCTGCTTACACCAGTTAAATTGATACATTTTCCATTAGGTACAGTTGGACTGGTAGGTGGGTTGGAGGTTTCCTTACCTGTCCATGTACAGCATGGAGGGGAACTCCAGCTTGCTGTGGATCTTCTCAGGTCGACCCAAAGCTTGGTTGAACTCAAATCTTGACAGTTCAAAGGTCAAGACAGGAGGGAGTTCGGTAAACCAGTGCTGAAAGGAATTCCAAAATTGGCTTTCAATTTAGTTTGTTTCTAATGGGTCATACGGTATCCATAAACATTTTTAATTGGGCCCTAAGGAATCAGTAGTCTTGAGCAGCATGTTTTGAAAGCATTCCTACATGACTCATGCCTGTTCCACTAATATTGTTGTGCCTTTAGTAGTGCTGAGTGACAAACCGAAATGTTCTTTTTATGTATTTTAAACAACTAATTGACCAATGTCGGTTCAATTATTTGAATTTCGTTACGTTTCTTTCCGTGAGCTCAATGCACACATTGCATTGATAAATCAGATCAAGATCAGGGTTGGGTTGCAAAACAAAATCAGAAACTGAACATCCCACGGAGCACCATTAAATCCATTATAAATTTTTTTAAAGAATATTGCACCACAACAAACCTGCCAAGAGAGGGCCGCCCACCAAAACTCACAGACCAGGCAAGGAGGGCATTAATCAGAGAGGCAACAAAGAGACCAAAGATAACCCTGAAGGAGCTGCAAAGCTCCACAGCGGAGATGGGAGTATCTGTCCATAGCACCACCTTAGGCCGTACACTGCACAGAGCTGGGCTTTATGGAAGAGTGGCCAGAAAAAGCCATTGCTTAAAGAAACAAATTAGTGTTCACCAAAAGGCATGTGTGAGACTCCCCCAAACATATGGAAGAAGGTACTCTAGTCAGATGAGACTAAAATTGAGCTTTTTGGCCATCAAGAAAAACTCTGTCTGGCGCAAACCTAACACCTCTCATCACCCCGAGAACCACATCCCCACAGTGAAGCATGGTGGTGGCAGCATCATGCTGTGGGGATATTTTTAAATCGGCAGGGACTGGGAAACTGGTCAGAATTGAAGGAATGATGGATGACGCTAAATATAGGGAAATTCTTGAGGGAAACCTGTTTCAGTCTTCCAGAGATTTGAGACTGGGACGGAGGTTCACCTTCCAGCAGGACAATGACCCTAAGCATACTGCTCAAGTAACACTCGAGTGGTTTAAGGGAAACATTTACATGTCTTGGAATGGCCTAGTCAAAGCCCAGATCTCAATCAAATTGAGAATCTGTGGTATGACTTAAAGATTGCTGTACACCAGCGGAACCCATCCAACTTGAAGGAGCTGGAGCAGTTTTGCCATGAAGAATGAGCAAAAATCCCAGTGCCTAGATGTGCCAAGCTTATAGAGACATACCCCAAGAGACTTGCAGCTGTATGTGGACACGCCTTCAAATTAGTGGATTTGGCTATTTCAGCCACACCCGTTGCTGACAGGTGTATAAAAACAAGCACACAGCCATGCAATCTCCATAGACAAACATTGGCAGTAGAATGGCCTTAACTCCTTAGGGCTAGGGTCCCATTTTCCAAATTTTTGCCTGTCTGACGTGCCCAAAGTAAAATGCTTGCCACTCAGGCCCAGATATGCACATAATTAGTACTATTGGATAGGAAACACACTGAAGTTTCTAAAACCGTTAAGATAATGTCTGTGGGTATAACAGAACTGATATAGCAGGCAAAAACCCGAGATGTTTCTGTCCGGGAAAATCATTTTTCTTTTCACTTTTCTTGACTTAGAAAAGCTGTTTATTGAAAACTCAAGTAGATAGGACTGAGGTTGCAGTACCTATGGCTTCCACTAGATGTCGACAGTTTCTGGACAGTGTAATGGAGCGTTTATAGTGGAAGAGAGTCAAAAGGTTTTGTATGACATACCAGGATATCCTTTCTGTGTAGTGCATGAGATGCCCGGGAGCGAGCAGCACGGTGTTTACCTTCTGTATCGTGTAGGTTATTATCCGAGTGAAATATAATAGCCAATATAGATAAATGGATGCCTAAGGATAAATGATTAATGATATTTGTTTTGGAAAAGTTGAGAGGTATAATTTGAACGCGTTCTCTTCACTGTACAACGGGCGAGTAGAATGGAAATGCTTGGTGGACTAACTGAACAAAACGCGCCAACCAAACAGAGATTTATGGATATAATAAATGACTTTTTCCAACAAAAGAACCATGGATTCTCTTGTTTGGACACTTGGGAAGCCCTCAGCAGAGGTTCTTCGAAAGGTAAGTAATATTTCTTAGCTCTTATATGCTCTTTGTGAGACCCATGCTGGATATGAATTTATGCTAATGTGGAAAATATGTGAGGTGCTATCCTCAAACAATCAAATGTTGTGCTTTCGCCGTAAAGCCAACGCTGTGATATTGCCAAGAAGCAGAGCTTTTGATGACTATGCAACACTTGTATATTGATGAATGTTAATATTCATCAATATTAATAATTTTTATTTTGAATTTGCCGTGCTATGTTTGCTCTGAAAACGAGCCTGCTAACGGGATCCGATCCCTAAGAAGTTAACTGAAGAGCTTAGTGACTTTCAATGTGGCAGTCATAGGATGCCGCCAAAGTCGGCAGGTAGGGTGGCAGGTAGCCTAGTGGTTAGAGCGTTGGACTAGTAACTGAAAGGTTGCAAGACCGAATCCCTGAGCCGACAAGGTACAAATCTGTCGTTCTGCCCCTGAACAAGGTAGTTAACTTCTTTGGGAGCAGCGCACGAGGTGACCGTTTTGGAGAGCCTGGCGTGCCCAAAGTAAAATGCCTCCCATTCAGGCCCAGAAAATAGGATATGCACATATTTAGTACCATTGGATAGGAAACACTCTGAAGTTTCTAAAAGTGTTAACATTTTGTCTGTGAGTATAACAGAATGGATATGGCAGGCGAAAACCCGAGGAATTTCTGTCCTGGAAAAAGTGGTTGACACATTGCCTCATTTGGAACCCCTCCCTTATGAAAATGCCCATATAAGGGCATATGAATGCAGTACCTATTGCTTCCTCTGGATGTCAACAGTCTCGAGACAGTGCTTTGATTCTTTTTAGATGCTTTTAGAGCATAGAAGAAGACGAATAAGGTAGTGGCCACACAGATGTCAATACAAGAAAATGCGCGTTCCCGGCTGGCGCGCTCTGTGTTTTTTTCCTTTCTTATCGCCCAGTTTATATTCCGGTTGAAATATTATACAACATAAACATTAAAGTGTTCCTAAGGATACATTTACAATTATGTTTGATTGTTCTTGGACAAGTTTATAGGTATAAGTTTAACGAGTTCTCTTCACGTTTCAATGGAGGAGTCGACGCTGTATTTTCTCATTATAACGTGCCAACCAAACGGAGATTTATGGATATAATACATTACTTTTTCTAACAAAAGAACCATGGATTGTCTTCGTTGGACACTTGGGAAGCCCTCAGCAGAAGTTCTTCAAAAGGTAATCGATTTGTTTTCGCTGTGAAATGTGTTTTCTGTGAACCGTGAAGGCTTATGAATTTATGGTAATGGTAAAAATATTGAAGGTGCTATCCTCAAACAATCAAATGTGGTGCTTTCGCCATAAAGCCTTTTTGAAATCTGACAACGCTGTGATATTGCCAAGAAGCAGAGCTTTTGATTACTATGAAACACTTGTATATTGATGAATGTTTAATAATTCAACTTTTGGATTTTGAATTTGGTGCCTTGCATTTTTACCGGGTAGTGTCGGGAGTGCGCCCCACCACTCCGAAAGAAGTTAACCCACTGTTCCTAGGCCATCATTGAAAATAAGAATTTGTTCTTAACTGACTTTCCTAGTTAAATTAAAGGTCAAATAAAAAAAGTCAGTTGGAAAGGCTCAGCCGCAAAGTGGTAGGCCACACATGCTCACAGACGAGACCATTGAGTACTTAAGCATGTAAAAAAGTGTCTGTCCTCAGTTGCAACGCTCACTACTGAGTTCCAAACTGCCTCTGGAAGAAACGTCAGCACAAAAACTGTTGGTCGGGAACTTCATGAAATGGGTTTCCATGGCGCTTCACCATCTGCCAGTCCGACAGAAAAATCTGGGTTTGGCAGATTCCAGGAGAACACTACCTGCTCCATTGCATAGTGCCAACTGCAAAGTTTGGTGGAGGGGGAATAATGGTCTCGGGCTGGTTTTCATGGACACTGTTTTGACTTAGGCGACCAGAAAAAAATACTTAAGGATTTCAATGGCAGAAAAATCCCTGACTACATATTGTTTTACTGATTCTTGAACCAATTATTAAGGATTAAGTTAAGGATTATTTAGTAGCTAATGGCAGCCTGCAGTACCCTGGTCGGCCTTCATTTTGAGATACTCAGTGAAAGGGGGCAATGAAATGCCATCTTAACCCAACTTCCTTGGCTTCAAATGAGCTTTTGTGTCTTCACATAGGAATGAATGGTGTCACGTTATCGATGCATTAATGAGGTCGGGCACTGATGAAGGGCGATCAGGCCTGGCTCACAGTCTGCGTTCCAATTCATCCCAAAGGTGTTAGATGGGGTTGAGGTCAGGGTTCTGTGCAGGCCAGTCAAGTTCTTCCACACTGATCTCGACAAACCATTTCTGTATGGACCTCGCTTTGTGCACGGGGGCATTGTTATACCGACACAGGCAAGGGCCTTCCCCAAACTATTGGCATAAAGTTGGAAGCACAGAATCGTCTAGAATGTCATTGTAAGCTGTAGCGTTAAGATTTCCCTTCACTGGAACGAAGGGGCCTAGCCCGAAACATGAAAACCAGCCCAAGAACATTATTTCACCAAACTTTACAGTTGACACTATGTGTTGGGGCAGGTAGTCAGTCAGTTCCCCAAATCTCCTGAATTATTCAAGCACCCGTCTATTTTTAAGTAGGCCTAGATGGGCTGTTTTAGTGGGCTACTGGTAACATTTGGTTGTCGAACAGAAATGTAATGGTACTTCCTGTAAAATTTAGTTGCCTATACATTTTGTGTGTCTAACTATAGGTTTGGAACATGATATGGAGTTTCATTATCCCTATTACACATCTATTACAGTTAAAACTCCAAACTCCAGTGTTAGTTGTGTTTTTTTAATGAGCAGCAGCACTGACCTCCTGTCCAGACTTGGCAGAGTTCTCTGCTGATGAGTGCAGGGACTCGATCTCCCCCTCGATCATGGCCGCCTCCAGACACTCATGCAGGTCCTTAAAGCCGTTCACCTGCAGCGGATACTGCCCAAACATCTCGGTGTTCTCAAACTTCTTTCCTGTGGGGAAAGGGAGCAGCAGCACAGAAATGTAAACAACATTTATGCACCAACACAAGCATTCCTCACACACCCACACAACCACAGTTGGGGCCTCATTACCAACAACAACTAATTGAAGAAGCACTGGGATTTGGTAGAGGCAGTTGTGCCCTATTACGCAGTATTATTCCTCAGAGATGCGTCCCTAGCCTGTGTGTACCATATGGCGAGGAAGTGGGTCAAGTGTGTGTGAGAGAAGACCCATTTCACACTAATTTACAACCAGGTTGAGTTCAGCATCAGTCATCATAGCCAGGCCTGAGTTCAAATAGGATTTGTTTGATTGAGCCTATTCGGTATGCCAGATGGGCAGGGTTTATACTTTCTGGGACTTTACCATTGGTTCCATTGCACCAGACAAGCTCAATAAAAGTCAGAAAACAAATACTTGAACCCAAGGGAAGATCACATCCACTAACTGACTGTAAATACAGCACAGCTTGCTGCCCTGCAGAGCCTTAAGACTGCTGCATGCTTCAGTTCGGCTGGCGCCTAGCCAAACTCAGCTAAGCGAACCGAACAAGTGTGCTCGCATACCTTCGACCATACCTGCGGAAATAGTACCGTTTGTCCATTTTGAGACGCCTTAGCCAGTATACACTTCCTCAAAATAGTCAGAATTAATCTAATAATAGATAACTTTGGCCGAGGAGATCTTAGTTTTACATCTAAGAGCATTTCTCAAGTAAAAAAATATGCATAAAAACGAGTCGTTTCATAGCTGAATGACAAATACTACATTGAAGATTCCCTACTGCTGACTAATCACCAATGAAGGGGCTTGGACTTCAGCTTGCCTGGATAACTTTTTTTGCGTGCAAGAACAGCCTAAATGAACAAAAACTTCTCACAATGTCGTCATAATATACACAAAAACTGTTCCGGATAGGAAGCATCCGGACGCCTTTAGCCAAACCACTGCACTGACTACAGCAGCTGAGTACTGAATGACAACAACAAAAAACAGAACCCAGAGAGGGGACGTTAGCGGACATGCAAATGTGGCATTAAGGTCATTTAAGGATGAGAGGAGCAGAAGCTGCCTTGCTGGCCTAGATTTGTGTCTAGCGGCTCTGGGCCAGTATTGTCATGCATAATAAGCAAAATTCCAATCAGATGTCAAGGTCCTCAAGGATCAATGCTCTGCAGCCCTGTGCTTTTACATGCGCCACATCTCATTAAAACAAGGTCACCTTTCATTATCGGGGGCAAGGCCTCTCCCTCTCCTTGCTGCTACTTCGAAGCAGGAAACTGACGGCTGAACCTTAACTCTCTCACGTCACCTCTCCTCCTACCCAGGGGCGTTTAACATTTGCTTGCTTCCCTATCTTACCTTCGAGAACACCAACAGCCAGGAACCGGCCGTAGAACAGCTCCACCATCGGGTTCTTTGGCTTCTCACCCTCTCTGGGAACGGAGAGAGATCAGAGCCAAAACACACACTCATTGGGGTGAGTCACAGTGTGCGCACATACACAATGGGTGGAAGAGGACTCTTTATCCTCTAAGCCATGTGAATAATGCTCCTAGCCTCTTTTTTACATGGACTTTCATAAAATGCTAAATTAACTACGATGCATATACTGCATGAAAACACAGAAGGCAGGATGTGTCCAGCCTCCTAAGGGGATGAATCACACAGTGTGTGTGTGTGTTGACGTTAGCAAGGTGTGTTGTCATACCGGTCCTCCTCTGCCTTCATCTGGAAGGCATCCTCCAGCCAGTCCAGCAGCTTGTGTGTGAACTCACTCACATCCTGCTGTTCAGGCAACACACAGCGAAACAGACCAATTACAACAATACTTACAGGCAGCACACAGAGACAGAGCAATTAGAACATTGCTTTCACTGTAGAACAGAAGGCCTAGATCTCAACGATGTACAGAACATAACCAATTTTTTAAACATGGAAAGGAGGTTAAGTGGGCTTATACGGAGGGACTTGGTAATTGTTGAGGTAGATTTGTATACACCAGAGTCAAGTCAAATGTAATTGTTAGGCTTCAAAAGCAACCATCAGGCCCAGAGGGTGCATTACAGACGTCAGTTGTGCCCTCTAATTGGGGTCAACGCTTCTCTAACCTTAGACAAAGTGACTAGAGTGGACTACGGACATGACTGATGAGTACAGTGGTCAGACAGCCAAACTCGCAGGACCTTAACAGAAATATAAGCTCAGCATTAACAGGTTTTCGGGGGGCGGACGCCGAACAGTTATGGGACTATTCGTCATATTAACATTACATTACAGTATATTAGCATACAGGAGCTGATCCCCATCCGATATCTACAGTGGCGTGCAAAAGTATTCACCCCGCATGGTATTTTTCCTATTTGGTTGCCTCACAACCTGGAATTAAAACAGATTTTTTTAGAGTTTGTATCATTTGATTTACACAACATGCAACAAAGTTTGGGGTGAAACAACCAAGAAATAAGACAAAAAAAAATTGAAAACGTGAGTGTGCATAACTATTCACCCCCCAAAAGTCAATACTTCGTGGAGAAACCTTTTGCAGCAATTACAGCTGCAAGTCTCTTGAGGTATGTCTCTATAAGCTTGGCACATCTAGGCACTGGGATTTTTCCACAGTCTTCAAGGCAAAACTGCTCCAGCTCCTTTAAGTTGGATGGGTTCCGCTCGTGTACAGAAATCTTTAAGTCATACCACAGATTCTCAATTGGATTGAGGTCTGGGATTTGACTAGGCCATTCCAAGACATTTAAAATGTTTCCACTTAAAACCACTTGAGTGTTGCTTGAGCAGTATGCTTAGGGTCATTGTCCTGCTGGAAGGTGAACCTCCGTCCCAGTCTCAAATCTCTGGAAGACTGAAACAGGTTTCCCTCAAGAATATCCCTATATTTAGCGTCATCCATCATTCCTTCAATTCTGACCAGTTTCCCAGTCCCTGCCGATTAAAAATATCCCCACAGCATGATGCTGCCACCACCATGCTTCACTGTGGGGATGGTGTTCTCGGGGTGATGAGAGGTGTTGGGTTTGGGCGAACACCAAACGTGTTTGCTTATTTTTCTGGCCACTCTTCCATAAAGCCCAGCTCTGTGGAGTGTACGGCTTAAAATGGTCCTATGGACAGATACTCCAATCTCCACTGTGGAGCTTTGCAGCTCTTTCAGGGTTATCTTTGGTCTCTTTGTTGCCTCTGATTAATGCCCTCCTTGCCTGGTCTGAGTTTTGGTGGGCAGCCATTTCTTGGCAGGTTTGTTGTAGTGCCATATTCTTTCCATTTTTTTATAATGGATTTAAAATGGTGCTCCGTGGAATGTTCAAAGTTTCATTTTTTTTTATTTTTTATAACCCAACATTGATCTGTACTTCTCCACAACTTTGTCCCTGACCTGTTTGGAGAGCTCCTTGGTCTTCATGGTGCCGCTTGCTTGGTGGTGCCCCTTTTTTCATTTCACTTCACCAATTTGGACAATTGTGTGCATGTCTATTACATGAAATCCAAATAAAAATCTATTTAATTTACAGGTTGTAATGCAACAAAATAGGAAAACCGTCAAGGGGGATTGATACTTTTGCAAGGCATTGTATATTTGTAGCAGAGTTCAGCGCAGTAGCGCAAGAGGCGAAAGGGGGGGCCCCCCAATGGCTGTTGCACAAGAGGGAGGTGCAGTGGACTAGCCACCTGGCTCAGGTCAGGACTTATCAACCCTTCAGAAGGTGTCATGAGAAGCACCAACACACCAAATGAAGAAGGGACTAAAATCCATCAGATGTAGGTAAATAAAACACTGAAGGACCCCTAATTACCCTTCACATTTAGCAGACGCTCTTATTCAGAACAACATCTTCAGATATCTAGGTGAAACAACCACATATCACAGATGTAGTCCAATTTCTCCTCAATAAAGAAGTTATGAGCAAATCCAATGCTAATAGGAAAAGTCATTGCTAAGTTTTGGGGGATAAGAAACTCTGAAGAGGTAGGGTGTCATATTTTCAGTAGATGGGAAGGAACTCTGCTGTCGTAGAATCAGGGGGAAGCTGGTTCCAAAATTGGGGTGCCAGGACAGAGAACAGCTTTGACTGACTTCCCGTATGGGTGGGACAGCCAAGAGACCAGAGGTGGCAGAACGGAGTGCTCTGGTTCAGTTCCCCTTGCTGCTCCGTAGGCAAGCACCATGGTCTTGTAGTGCAGGGTTTCCCAAACTTTAGAAATAATTATAATTTTTATTTCCACTGTACTGTTGCTTGATATTTTGGGGGGGGGTCTAGGCCGGACTAGTGTAAAGCCCTTTGTGACAACTGTTGATGTAAAAAGGGCTTTACAAATACATTTGATGGATAGGTTGATTGGATGTTTACCTGCTGAGACTCGCTGGACTTGAAGGCGTCCTTGAGGATCTCCACGGCACACGACGGGTCCACGTACTTCCTCTTAGAACCCACCATGAGGGAGAACAAGTTCCTAAGCTCCTGCATGAAGGGCAGATTTCTGTGCTCCTACGGAATGACAACCCACCCACCCACAAGTTAGTTAACATGACAACCCGCCTTCTAGAGGAAGGGAATACGGGTTTTCAAATCGCAGTTATATTCCAGGGTTTTAATGTCAACCATCTTTCAGACCATGGAGACTATGAACACTATTATACCCATTATAATCTTTTCAAATTCAGTGCTTTATGATGGTGATTGTGTGCCCATCAAAATATGAAAGATTAGTATTTCCCCAGTTTATGCAAGGGAATGTGCTTTTCTATTGGAGCCTAGTGATGCTGAGCTGACAAAGTAAATATGTGAGCTGGAGCTGGTGTGAGATGTGACAACCAGAGGTGTGACAACCAAAGGGAGTCCTCCACTGCTCTACATACAGCAGGGCACTGACTGGCTGCACCACAATTACTACCAATGAATTAATGAGTTCTAAATTACACTATGGTGCAGGTTGAGAGCACAGAGGACTCATTGCTCAAGCCCATATGTGTGACAAAAAAGGGACACTTATTTGACACTGGCAAAGAAAAAGCCTTGCTTTTAAGACGAGCCTCGTTGGCAAACAGAGCAATTAAAAGAAACCCTTGCATTAGTGCTCTCGCTTTGAGCGCAAGGGTCACGGTTATTGACGACAGATTAGAGCCTAAGCCCTAGAATAGTCCCTTCTCCGTTGGTTCAGGATATTAGGCAGAGGGACTAAAGACTAAAACCCCAAGATGACTGGCGCTATATGGCAACAGCAGCAGAGGCCCAGATTAGCGGATGTGCACTAACCATTGACCCTTAGGAGGGCTCCATGGGAAGCGGTTGGGAGAAACGTGCTGTGCAGACAGCAAGATTGCAGTTGCAGCAACAGACAAGGAAGAGACTGCAGCTGCTGCAGAAAGACAGGGAGGAGAGGCTAAGCTGAGCTGGTGTGAGTCACGGGTCATGGTCACTGTCGGGTGTGTCAGAGGGAACCGCTAGGGCTACAGCATCCTTCATCAAATCCTCTTCATCCACCCTCCCTGTGGCTGGGTCTAGAGGTAGTGAATCAACTGGGCAGTCAGGGGGCAGTGTGAACCAATGGAACCTGAGGCAAGAGCAGATCACACTGCAACCAAAGAGCTGTTGCTTGGTGAGGGGATTGATTTACAACCCAGAATGTCACGTCTCAGAGGGCCAGCGCCCAGCACCTCCGGGCCACAGCCCAGCACCTCCGGGCCACAGCCCAGCACCTCCGGGCCACAGCCAAGCTCAGAGGCTAACAGGAAGGATAGCTGTCCAGCTGAGGAGCGATGGGTCTCAAAGGACACAAGTCAAGTACTCCGGGGAGAGAGCTAACCGGACCTTTCCCTGGCTGTCGCCTATAAGGTTTAACCTGTGTTCCAGTGCCACTATCTCTGGAACGTATTGGTCAGGGGGATTTGTGGCAAAGCCTCACTGCTGAGTGTTGATATGGATTGTTTGGATGGGTGGTGGTGGTGGTGGTTCACCTTCTGGTTGCGAGGCAGGTCCTGGACTCTGGCAGGAGGGGAGTAGTGTAGCACCAGCCTCTGGAACTCCAGCAGGTTGAACAGGGACTGGAAACAAACAGACAGAAAGAGAAACAAGTCAGTTTTACTGAGTAACATTCATTTAGCTTTCAACCAGCATTAAACATTTTTGCAATATCAAAAGAGATCATGGAAGTTCCTATATAGTGAGGTAGTCAATATCGGTTCTACTATGGCTGTTATCACCCTGTTACTGCTAGCTGTTGAAACGCTGTATTGATATGATGGATTACAAAATAATTTTAGCGGAGTGATGTGACTAATTTCGAAGTTACAAACTAAACTTCCATTCATTTTGACAAAATGATTAAATAATTAGAAAAGAAGCAAGATTAGTGGAGTTGTCACTTAATTTCATCACCTGCTTTCAGTAAATCTCTAATTCTGGGATCAGAAGGAGCTGAAACATGGGACTGTGCTGTCTCCTTAAAGAGTCCCAATACACACAGGGGAAGGGACCATGTGACAATGTATACAGTGCTCATCCAGCTCACTTTACCCTCTACCAGGGAGTCTTTAGAGTAACAACAACATAATCCCTACCTTATGACAGGCAGGGCTGGAGTCTCCAAGAGCTGTAGCACACTAATGTCATTATAAATACAGGGCCTATATCTAATGAAATACATTTACATAGGATGCTTTGCATTGTATGAAGGGTGTGTTTGTGTTGTGTCTCCACCTGGATGACAGCGCTGAACCAGCAGGTGTTGCCCACGTTCTTTAGACCCACAGGGCAGTTCTCCATTCTCTTCCTGTCGTGGGGATTAGGCGAGTCACTCCACACTTCTGTGTGTGTCCGCTTTAGGCTTGCCTTGTTCTCTGCTATGCTGGCCTCCAGAACTCTGCAAAGAGTACAAGACATCTAAAAATACCCACACTTTAATCAAAAGGACATTTATTATGTGCAAAACCACAACAAACCATAATGTTGACATTTAGCAAATCAACAAAACAAAGAATAGCAAGTCTGCACAGCGCCTTGTTCAATCTGATTCGAAAGTGCATAATGTTGACATTTCAAAACTCAAACTCCCAGTATGCTCCTCCTCTCCCCTTAGCCTAGCCAATAACATGATGGTGGTGAGCCCAGTCTACCTGCTGATTGCCTGCTCCTCATCAGTGATGCCCGTCTCCCTGAAGGCCCGGCTGGACTCCTCCAGGCTGAGAGCGATGGCCCTCTGGAGGTCATCCTTGTCATCACCTGTCAGGTCAATCACATCTGAAACAACACACGCGTAGTCTTAATTCATTCATACCCGTTCAAAGGTTTGGGGTCACTTAGAAATGTACTGGTTTGTGAAAAGCACATTTTTTGTCCATTAAAATAACATCAAATTGATCAGAAATACAGTGTAGACATTGTTCATGTTGTAAATGACTATTGTAGCTGGAGCCAGTTTACGCTGTTCTGTGAAGGGAGTAGTACACAGCGTTGTACGAGATCTTCAGTTTCTTGGCAATTTCTCGCATGGAATAGCCTTAATTTCTCATAACAAGAATAGACTGACGAGTTTCAAAAGAAAGTTATTTGTTTCTGGCCATTTTGAGCCTGTAATCAAACCCACAAATGCTGATGCTCCAGACAATCAACTAGTCTAAAGAAGGATAGTTTTATTGCTTCTTTAAAATCAGCACAACAGTTTTCAGCTGTGCTAACAAAATTGCAAAAGGGTTTTCTTATGATCAATTAGGCTTTAAAAATTACAAACTTGGAATAGCTAACAACGTGCCATTGGAACACAGGAGTGATGGTTGCTGATAAATCCCCCAAAAAAAAAACCTGCCATTTCCATCTACAATAGTAATTTACAACATTAACAATGCCTACACTGTATTTCTTATCAATGTGATGCTATTTTAATGGACAAACAAAGTGGACATTTCTAAGTGACCCCAACTTTTGAACGCTATTGTACATACAAACATACATTTGAAGTCGGAGGTTTACATACACTTAAGTTGGAGTCATTAAAACTAGTTTTTCAACCACTCCACACAAGTCGGGTAGGACATCTACTTTGTGCATGACACAAGTAATTTTTCCAACAATTGTTTACAGACAGATTATTTCACTTAATCACAATTCCAGTGGGTCAGAAGTTTACATACATCCATAATTCCAGAAAATTATGTCATGGCTTTAGAAGCTTCTGATAGGCTAATTTACATAATTTGGAGGTGTACCTCTGTTTGACATCATGGGAAAACCAAAAGAAATCTGCCAAGACCTCAGAAAAGTTATTGTAGACATCCACAAGTCTGGTTCATCCTTGGGAGCAATTTTCAAACGCCTGAAGGTACCACATTCATCAGTACAAACAATAGTACGTAAGTATAAACACCATGGGACCACGCAGCCATCATTGCACTTAAGAAGGAGACGCGTTCTGTCTCCTAGAGATGAATGTACTTTGGTGCGAAAAGTGCAAATCAATCCCAGAACAACAGCAAAGGACCTTGTGAAGATGCTGGAGGATACAGGTACAAGTCCTATATCGACATAACCTGAAAGGCCACTCAGCAAAGAAGCAGCCACTGCTCCAAAACCGCCCTTTAAAAAAAAGCCAGTTTGCAACTGCACATGGGGACAAAGATCGTACTTTTTGGAGAAATGTCCTCTGGTCTGATGAAACAAAAATAGAACTGTTTGACCGTAATGACCATCATTATGTTTAGAGGAAAAGGAGGGATGCTTGCAAGCCGAAGAAAACCATCCCAACCGTGAAGCACGAGGGTGGCAGCATCATGTTGTGGGGGTGCTTTGCTGCAGGATGGACTGGTGCACTTCACAAAATAGATGGCATCATGAGGGAGGAAAATTATGTGAATATATTGAAGAAACATCAAGACATCAGTCAGGAAGTTAAAGCAAATGGGTCTTCCCAATGGACAATGACCCCAAGCATACTTCCAAAGTTGTGGCAAAATGGCTTAAGGACAACAAAGTCAAGGTATTGGAGTGGCCGTCACAAAGCCCTGACTTCAATCCTATAGAAAACGTGTGGGCAGAACTGAAAAAGCATGTGCAAGCAAGGAGGCCTACAAACCTGACTCAGTTACACCAGCTCTGTCAGGAGGAATGGGCCAAAATTCACCTAACATATTGTGGGAAGCTTGTGTAAGGCTACCCAAAACATTTGACCCAAGTTAAACAATTTAAAGGCAATGCTACCAAATACTAATTGACATTCTTAAAATAAAGTGGTGATCTTTAACTGACCTAAGACAGGGAATTTTACTAGGATTAAAAGTCAGGAATTGTGAAAATCTGAGTTAAAATGTATTTGGCTAAGGTGTATGTAAACTTCCAACTTCAACTGTACATATCCTCATGACGCCATCTATTTTGTGAAGTGCACCAGTCCCTCCTGCAGCAAAGCACCCCCACAACATGATGCTGCCACCACCGTGCTTCACGGTTGGAATGGCGTTCTTAGGCTTGCAAACCTCCCCCTTTTTCCTCCAAACATAACGATGATCATTACGGCCAAACAGTTCTATTTTCGTTTCATCAGACCGAGGACATTTCTCCAAAAAGTACGATCTTTGTCCCCATGTGCAGTTGCAAACCGTAGTCTGGCTTTTTTATGGCGTTTTTGGAGCAGTGGCTTCTTCCTTGCTGAGCGGCCTTTTAGGTTATGTTGATATAGGACTTGTTTTACTGTGGATATAGATACTTTTGTACCTGTATCCTCCAGCATCTTCACAAGGTCCTTTGCTGTTGTTCTGGGATTGATTTGCACTTTTCACACCAAAGTACGTTCATCTCTAGGAGACAGAACGCGTCTCCTTCCTAAGTGGTGTGACGGCTGCGTGGTCCCATGGTGTTTATACTTGTGTACAATTGTTTGTACAGACGAAAGTGGTACCTTAAGGCGTTTGGAAATTCCTCCCAAGGATGAACCAGACTTGTTGAGGTCTACAATAATTCTTCTGAAGTCTTGGCTGATTTCTTTTGATTTTACCATGATGTCAAGCATAGAGGTACACCTTCAACTGACTCAAATGATATCAATTAGCCTATCAGAAGCTTCTAAAGCCATGACATAAACAGCTTGGAAAATTCCAGAAAATTAAAAGGCACAGTCAACTTAGTGTATGTAAACTTCTGACCCACTGGAATTGTGATACAGTGAATTATAAGTGAAATAATCTGTTTGTAAACAATTGTTGGAAAAATTACTTGTGTCACGCACAAAGTAGATGTCCTAAGCGACTTGTCAAAACTATAGTTTGTTAACAAGAGATTTGTGGAGTGGTTGAAAAACAAGTTTTAATGACTCCAACCTAAGTGTATGTAAACTTCCGACTTCAACTGTACATACATACATACATACATACATACATACAAGTCCTAGTTCTATGATGAAATTGAGTTAAGTGCACACATTACAGGTTAAGATTCAGGCCTTACTGACTTAATAATCCCTCTCACATAAGAGTCAGGGGAAAGGGCAAACCGACAATATCCTTTTCATCACTGCTTAAAAAAGACACAAAGAGAAGAGGAGAGCCTAAGTGTACAGTAGCTTTTAATGTTAGAAAAGCCTATAAAAAGATGAAGGTTAGTCATCTGTGTAGTAAATGGAGCACCGTGGTTTTCCGCTCCTCCCAGACTACTCTATACCCCTTAGACTGGGTTAGCTAGGTTGTTTTCCTTATTTGACATGTATCCGAGGAAGCGTGTAAGTTCATTAATCAGGCCACTCCTGCATTAAAAGGGAGTGTCAGGATATATGACCTTCTCTGGTGGTCCTGAACGGAGAAGGATATGCCTCTGCAGAAATTCTCGTGCCCATCTCAGAAAATTCCCCAGAGATGACACCATGTAATTTCAACAAAATAACCCCTTGTCTTGCATGAGAGCCAGGAGGCATCCTGCTAACTGACATCCCACTCAGACCTTAATGCAATGTTAACTGCTCACTTAGAACTTCAATACCAAACTGAATGGGAACAATTGGAAAAATATGATAGAAATGGAATCAGTGGAGACAGTAGTGTTAATCCTTCACATTCAATATATTCAGGATTGAGGCCTACAGATTTTGTCTTATGCATACACATGATATGAGGTAGGTAGTGGTACTCACTAGTATCTCCCTGGCTAGGGCCTGCCCCGGGCAGCGCTGGGTGAGGCAGGTACTCACTGGTGTCTGCCTGGCTGCCAACGCTGATGTATCTGTCGTTGCCCACCTGGGTGGTCTGGTAGTAGGTGGCCTCATCCTGCTGGGGCACCTTGGCCTTCTTCTCTGTCAGAAAGGCCACCGCCTCCGCCAGGTCTCCATGACTGACCTGCAGGGACAGCAGGGTTACAGCTAGACAGTCAGAGATGTGTTGACATGTAGACTGCCAACACATACAGTTGAAGTCGGAAGTTTACATACACCTCAAACGTTTTGAGTAGCCTTCCAATAGCTTCCCACAATAAGTTGGGTGAATTTTGGCCCATTCCTCCTGACAGAGATGGTGTAACTGAGCCTGGTTTGTAGGCCTCCTTGCTCACACACGCTTTTTCAGTTCTGCCCACAAATTTTCTATAGGATTGAGGTCAGGGCGTTGTGATGGCTACTCCAATACCTTGACTTTGTTGTCCTTAAGCCATTTTGCCACAATTTTGGAAGTATGCTTGGGGTCATTGTCCATTTTGAAGACCCATTTGCAACCAAGCTTTAGCTTCCTGACTCATGTCTTGAGATGTTGCTTCACATAATAATTTTACTTCCTCGTGATGCCATCGATTTTGTGAACTGCACCAGTCCCTCCTGCAGCAAAGCACCCCCACAACATGATGCTGCCACACGCGTGCTTTATGGTTGGGATGGTGTTCTTCGGCTTGCAAGCCTCCCCCCTTTTTCCTCCAAACATAACAATGGTCATTATGGACAAACAGTTTTATTTTTGTTTCATCAGACCAGAGGACATTTCTCCAAAAAGTACGATCTTTGTCCCCATGTGCAGTTGCAAACCGTAGTCTGTTTTTTTTAATGGCGGTTTTGGAGCAGTGGCTTCTTCCTTACTGAGTTGCATTTCAGGTTATGTCGATATAGGACTTGTTTTACTGTGGATATAGATACTTTTGTACCTGTTTCCTCCAGCATCTTCACAGGGTCCTTTGCTGTTGTTCTGGGATTGATTTGCACTTTTCACACCAAAGTACGTTTATCTCTAGGAGACAGAACGCGTCTCTTTCCTAAGTGGTGTGACGGCTGCGTGGTCCCATGGTGTTTATACTTGCGTACAATTTTTTGTACAGATGAAAGTGGTACCTTCGGGCCTTGGAAATTGCTCCCAAGGATGAACCAGACTTGGAGGTCTACAATTTTTGGGGCTTATTTCTTTTGATTTTCCCATGATGTCAAGCAAAGAGGCACTGAGTTTGAAGGTAGGCCTTGAAATACATCCACAGGTACAATTGACTCAGATAATGTCAATTAGCCTATCAGAAGCTTCTAAAGCCATGACATAGCTTGGATAATTCCAGAAAAAAGTGTTTACAGGCACAGTCAACTTCTGACCCACTTGAATTGTGATACAGTGAATTATAAAATAAATAATCTGTCTGTAAACAATAGTTGGAAAAATTACTTGTGTCATGCACAAAGTAGATGTCCTAACTGACTTGCCAAAACTATAGTTTGTTAACAAGAAATGTGTGGAGTGGTTGAAAAACTAGTTTTAATGACTCCAACCTAAGTGTATGTAAACTTCCGATTTCAACTGTACTTATTCTGGGAGATCAATAAAGCTTACGGGCTGATGAATTGGTTGAATATATAAATAAAAATGTGCAGAACTCCCACTGGAGATTTTAGAACATAAACACTAAACAGTAACATTTTAAACTGTGTTAAACCATTTAGAAATGCATCCCGGAAAATCTGTATCAGCTAGGGGAAAGATTAACTATTTTAAACAACCTGTCAGACTAAATATCAACATGATCAGACATTGCAAATTGAGAGATTTAAAAAGAGGCGAATTAGATAGGGGAGATGTGAGTCAATAACATCACTGCATCCGCACCGCAGGGCCTCTGTTTGTGTTACCTGCAGGGCCTGCTGGAGCAGCTGTACATCTGTGGTGCCTGTGACCTCCCTCAGCTGGTTCAGTAGAGTCTGCTGATGCTGTCAGGAGACACACGGGTCATCAGGGGAGAGAGAGAGCGAGAGAGAGAGAGAGAGAGAGAGCGAGAGGGGCACACAGAGAGAAAAAGGGGCACAGAGCGAGAGGCGCAGAGTAAAAGAGGGGCGCACAGAGAGAATAAGGGGGCACAGAGAGATAGAGAGAAAATGAGGTGGAAGCTGAGCTGCACTTCCTAACCTCCTGCCCAATGTATGACCATATTATAGACACATACTTCCCCTCAGATTACACAGATCCACAAAGAATTTGAAAACAAACCCGATTTTGATAAACTGCCATATCTACTGGGTGAAATACCCCAGTGTGCCATCACAGCAGCAAGATTTGTGACATGTTGCCACAAGAAAAAGGCAACCAGTGAAGAACAAACATCATTGTAAATATAACCCTTTTGTACATCGTTACAACACTGTATATATACATAATATCACATTTGTAATGTCTTTATCATTTTGGAAGTTCTGTGAGTGTAATGTTCACTGTTCACTCTTATTGTTTATTTCACTTTGTATATTATCTACCTCACTTGCTTTGGCAATGTTAACATATGTTCACTCTTCATCAATTCACTAGCGGAACAACACAATCAACAAGAGCACAAAATGTCTGACAGTCTTAACTGAACCAAGCTAGCTAAGCTGCAGAGGGTGATGTATTGCAAGTAGGCTACAATGTTTTACCGGATCCATGCAGGCCTTATCTTGACCACTGACCACTGCTCTAATCACCAGACAGGCATTAGCTGGTGGAGAGGACGAGACCGCACAGTGCACTCATGTCTGCCCTGCTGGCGCATGTCAACCCCAGCTGGGGTGCAAGGGCTTACCAACACACAATGCCGTGTCCATTAAACAATGAGCCAGTGCATTACACACCCTGGTCGAGTGCGCTCCAACACTCCAAACAATGACGGAGAGCACTTACTGCCAGGACCTGAGGCTCAGGCCACTATTCTAGGCCCTAGGATAGCAGCCATAGAGGCTAGTACATTAAGTACACTGTTACAAGTGGCTGTGTGCTGCAAAGATACCATCAAGGAAAGCCCATGTTTGCCACAAAATAAATATGGGTGCATTTGCTAACTACTGCTCCACAGCTCCTTGGCGACTACCTCCAGATATTTCACAGGGGGTTAAAAGTGAAAGTGTTTTCTCCCTGGCCCTGACTGGGGCACCTGTGTTTCACAGGGCCATTAGAGAGGGAAATCACAGTTCACTTCACACCCGTTATAGTAAGTGAACATAAATAATACACCAACCAAACAAGCTCGCTCTGTCGGTCTCTCCCTCTCTGTCACAGCTCCCATTCAGGCTAGGCATAATACTAGGCAGTGCTCTTAGGACAGTGGTCAAACCCAGAGACAGCTGCTATGGCAAGTTCTCCCTGACTGAGCCAAACCAACACACTCCTCCCCAGACTGGAATTCAAAAGAACCTCACTATTATTGGGCGTCTCTCTTAATTCCAAACATGATCTAAAAAATGTTGCTGTGCTCTATTAGCTAAGGTCAATTCCATCCAAAAGGCTCCATATGAGCACCAACATGTGAAGGAGCATGTCAAATTGGGTATAAAAATCAAAGCTAAGAGTCAATTTTTTATTTTATTAAGGCATTTAACAATTTTCCATCCTAAAATGGAGGAATAAGCAAAAGCTTTGATTTCTGGTCAAACAGATAGAAAAGGGGTCTTGGAAAACATCTACCAGAAAAAGTATTAAAAAGGTATTAGAAATGCATCAAAACACAATGTTGAAGTAAAGACCCCTGGCAACTTATATCAACGCTAAGGATGTTAACGGTTAAAACCTATTAGGGAGCGGCGGCAGTGTTCGGAGTTTTGGAGAGTCTGGCGTGCCCAAAGTAAAATGCCTGGTACTCATTATATCCTAGTTTCTGGGCCTAACACAATTAGTATTATTGGACAGAAAACACTCTGAAGTTTAAAACTGTTAAAATAATGTCTGTGAGATTAACAGAACTGATTTGGCAGGCGAAAACCTGAGAAAAATCCATAAGGGAAAATGTTGATTCTGTGAGGTGCCTCTTTTCCCATTGACTTGGTATAGAAAATACTGGAATCCAGCTCCCAGGTTGAAGTACCTATGGCTTCCACTAGATGTCAACAGTCTTCAGACAAGGTTTCATGCTTTTATCTTGAAAAATTGAGGAGTAAGACAAGATTTGGCAAGTGGAGTGAGGAACTGACTTCTCTCTTTTTACGCGCGGGACCGTGAGCGCGCGCCTCGGTTTTTTCCTTTTCTATCGCCCTGGATATTATCCGTGTGTAAAATATTATCGTTTATATACATATTAGTGTACCTAAGGACAAAGTTCATAGGTATATTTTTAACGGTCTCTATGTCTTCTATATTGAACGAGTAACGGAGCTTTATGGATATAAAGAGGGACTTTTTCGAACAAAAGGAACATTTATTGTGTTGCTGGGACCCTTCCGATTGCCATCAGAGGAAGATCTTCAAAGGTAAGCAACTTATTTTATTGCTATTTTTGAGTTGTGACACCACTGCTGGTTATGAAATTATGATAATGCAGGAATTATACAGGGCGCTGTGCTCAGACAATCAAATGCTATGCTTTCGCCGTAAAGCTGTTTTGAAATCTGACAATGCTGTGAGAATACCAAGATTCTAAGCTTTTGAAGAGTGTGCAACACCGGATGTTGACCCAGGTGGACCGGAATTATTATTTTGACGAAAATAACAATGTACAGTGAGTTGATAGCTACTTTCTAACTCTTTCTTACGTCAACTATACGGCTGTCTAGTCAGAGAACCTTGAGCAAGCCATAGCAAGGACTTGCTAGGCAACTCAAGACAGGCTGCAGGGGGAAGAGAGAGAGAGAGAGAGAGAGAGAGAGAGAGAGAGAGAGAGAGAGAGAGAGAGAGAGAGAGAGAGAGAGAGAGAGAGAGAGAGAGAGGAGCAGCACGAAGCAGCGAACAAAACAACAGCTAAACTAGCAACGAAAAAGCTTTCAGCTTTTCTCTCCTGTTCTATTGGTTTTCATATCAACGGTCTTTCTTTGTCTAGAAGCCAAAGGCATTTTCCCCTCTTTCTAAGTTTCTAACGGAGATGTTGATCTGTCACATGAAAAGGCTCGCATCAGGTGCATTTTTTAGAGCAGCATTTTCCTGCAAATTGCTTTTTGGCAATTGTTTGGAAATGATGTTTTGCACAGTGTTCTCTGCTTCATTACAGTAGTAGCATGTTCAATACGATGACAGGATATACTTGCTATTGTGGAACTGACAGTGTTTTTACTACTTTGCAGATATGAAACAGACAATCATAAAATAATATAAATTCACCAATACATTTCTTGGTAGTCCAAGAAATATTGCTATCAGGTTGTAAATCACAGCTGGTCTGGTACATTGTTTGCAGCCTCCATTTCGGTTTCAATGCCTCTCCATTTTTGTCAAAAATATTTAATGTAACTAAGGCTGGGAATGTCAATATAATCAAACTACACTGAACAAAAATAAAAAAGGCAACAATTTCAAAGATTTTACTGAGTTACAGTTCATATAAGGAAATCAGCAAATTTAAATAAAATTAATTAGGCCCTAATCTATGGAGTTCACATGACTAGGAATACAGATATGCATCTGTTGGTCACAGATACCTTAAAAAAGTAGGGGTGTGGATCAGAAAACCAGTCAGTATCTGGTGTGATCACCATTTGCCTCATGCAGCACAACATCGCCTTCACATAGAGTTGATCAGGCTGTTGATTGTGGCCTGTGGAATGGTGTCCCACTCTTCAATGGCTGCGCAAAGTTGGATATTGGTGGGAACTGGAACACGTTGATCCAGAGCATCCCAAACAGGCTCGAAGGGTGACATGTTTGGTGATTTTGCAGGCCATGGAATTACTTGGACATTTTCAGCTTCCAGGAATTGTGTATAGACCCTTGTGACATGGGGCCATGCATTATCATGTTGAAACATGAGGTGATGGTGGCAGATGAATGGCACAACATTGGCCCTCGGGATCTTGTCACGGTATCTCTGTGCATTCAAATTGACATTGATAAAATGCAATTGTGTTCATTGTTCGTAGCTAATGCATGCCCATACCATAACCCCACCATGAGGCACTCTGTTCACAACATTGACATCAGCAAACCGCTCGCCCACACGACGCCATATCGTGGCAAAGGAGAAATGCTCACTAACTGGGATGTAAACAAATGTGTCGACAAAATTTGAGAGAAATAAGCTTTTTGTGCATATGGAAAAATTCTGGGAGCTTTTTTCAGCTCATGAAACATGGGACCAACAATCTACATATTGCGTTTATATTTGCTCAGCATAGCGAGGGCAATGACCACAAGTCAGTCATAACGTGGTTAATAGGTTAGCGTATCTATTTATGTAGCAAGCTAAAAACACAGAGCCTAACGTTACAAAGTATGTGGACACCTGCTCGTCGAAAATCGTATTCCAAAATCATGGGCATTAATATGGAGTTGGTCCCCCTTTTGCTGCTATAACAGCCTCCACTCTTCTGGGAAGGCTTTCCATTAGATGTTGAAATATTGCCACGGGGACTTGCTTCCATTCAGCCACAAGAGCATTAGTGAGGTCGGCAATGATGTTGGGCGATTAGGCCTGGCTCACAGTCGGAGTTCCAATTCATCCCAAAGGTGTTCCATGGGGTTGAGGTCAGGGCTCTGTGCAGGCCAGTCAAGTTCTTCACACCAATCTCAACAATCCAATTTTTTTGTATGGACTTTGCTTTGTGCACGGGGGCATTGTCATGCTGAAACAGGAAAGGGCCTTCCCCAAAAAGTGGCCAAAGTTGGAAGCACAGAATTGTCTACAATGTCATTGTATGCTGTAGCATTAAGATTTCCCTTCACTGGAACTAAAGGGGCCTAGCCCGAACCATGAAAAACAGCCCCAGACCATTATTCCTCCTCCACCATACTTAACAGTTGGCGCTATGCATTCGGGCAGGTAACGTAGTCCTAGCATCCGTCAAACCCAGATTCGTCCGTTGGACTGCCAGATGGTGAAGCGTAATTCATCACTCCAGAGAACGCGTTTCCACTGCTCCAGAGTCCAATGGCAGCGAGCTTTACACCACTCCAGCCGACACTTGGCATTGCGCATGGTGATCTTAGGCTTGTGCATGGATGCATGACCATGGAAACCCATTTCATGATGCTCCCGATGAACAGTTCTTGTGCTGACGTTGCTTCCAGAGGCAGTTTGGAACTCGGTAGTGAGTGTTGCAGCCAAGGACAGACGATTTTTACACGCTTGAAATTCCATTACCAAAAACACAAATATGTTTAAGATATTTTTTTATTTCTCTCCATCATGAGGAAGATAATGAAAGTTCACATTAGTAACAAGGTAGACCTATCAATTAGTTTGTGTTTTAACTGGCTTTACCAAAATTGTAACGGAATTTCTGCAATTGAATTGGCTACAATGGGAAGTCATAGTAGTCACAAACCACAGCTGGGTTCAGACAGTAGAGTTCAGTAAAGTACAGTATAGTTCAGTACACAGTAGCGCACACTAGAGTTGAGTACACTATAATGTACTGTTTTGTACTCTACTAAACGCTACTTTACTGTACTGAACTCTACTGTTCTATGATTGGTTGAGATTTGGTCCGGACCAACCAAATGTCTTGTTTGGGGGCAGAGCTGATTAAAATAATAGCCAGTGTGTAGAATAATACTCAAATGCAAAAGAGGATATTCCGCATTTATACCTTTGTGTACCTATTTAGGATACATTACCATGAAGAGAATACCATTCATAACCATAATTATGTATTTCTGTGCAGCACAGATCAGGGACCCATGATGAAATTCCTTTACCGGGTGTAAATCCACTTCACTTACTGTAGTTCAACAACCAAAATATATATTTTTAAAGTCATTGTCTCATGTCATATGACACCCCATTATTTCTGCAGACATCATTGAATCTTAATTCGGAGCGGATATTTAAGAATCACAAAAAACTGATTTTACGGAAATTCTATTACCATACTTTGCATACTTTCTTCCAGTATATGTGTTTTTGTAACATTTTCTGTGTAAGTTGTTAAAAGTAGTCCTTGTGCATAGAGTTCTATGATTTGTTAAACTTAGAAAACAATGTTTTTTGTTTGGCATATATTTTATGTGAAAAATCTGCATCTAAGCACAATTCCTATACCATGGAATTTCCCCAAATTAAGCTCAACTGATTGTTGCGTTGTGGTTTTCGCGATTCAAAGCATTAGCCAACTACTTGAGCAGACTGAAGCACTTCACATAGATTGTTGAGAAAGAACAACTGTCCTGTAGAAAGTGCATTTTAGTTTAGTCATGTTTATGAACGTACTAGCTATATAGGCTAGCTACAAGCAGGCAGAACCCAAACGAGGGTGAGAGGGGAGAGAGGGGCCAGGCCCCCTCTGCCCTGACAGTTGTTTTGAAGCTGACCCATACACACCTCAACTCATCCTCATGTGGCAAGTCTAGAGTGTCTGTCTGTCGCACAAAGTTTCCCCTTACCAGGAGGTCAGTGCCAGTGAATGACACCAGCACAGCGGGCCTGGCTGCCTGCGAGAGAGTCCACTCTGAGGCTTTACGACATATTAAAGGAATGAGCCTTCTGCATTCCAAAGTGTTACAACACCAAGGAGTTTACATATCCTGTATCCCATGTGAGTGAACTTAGGCCTACATGCAACCAGGCATGACATGGCATCAAAACATTGGCATATTGCATCCTGTGTGTTACTACCTAGGTTAATTGCAATTTCACATGGCAGCCTTATTCTAAAATGGATATAAAAAAATCTGCATTCTACACACAATAACTCATAATGACAAAGCAAAAACAGGTTTTTAGACATTTTTGCATTAAAAATCGAAAACGGAAATGTCACATTTACATAAGTATTCAGACCCTTAGTCTCCCAGTCCTTGCCGCTGAAAAACATCCCCACAACATGATGCTGCCACCACCATGCTTCACCGTTGGGATGGTGCCAGGCTTCCTCCATACGTGACACTTGACATTCAGGCCAGAGTTTCTCATGGCCTGAGAGTCCTTTAGGTGCCTTTTGGCAAACTCCAAGCAGGCTGTCATGTACATTTTACTGAAGAGTAGTTTCTGTCTGGCCACTCTACCATAAAGGCCTGATTGGTGGAGTGCTGCAGATGGTTGTCCTACTGGAAGGTTCTCCCATCTCCACAGAGGAACTCTGGAGCTCTGTCAGAGTGACCAAAAGGTTCTTGGTCACCTACCTAACCAAAGACCCTTCTCAACCGATTGCTCAGTTTGGCCAGGTGGCCAGCTCTAGGAAGGATCTTGGTGGTTACAAACTTCCATTTAAGAATGATGGAGGCCACTGTGTTCTTGGGGACATTCAATACTGCAGAAATGTTTTGGTACCCTTCCCCATATCTGTGCATACACAATCCTGTCTCGGACAATTCCTTCAACTTCATGGCTTGGATTTTGCTCTTACATGCACTGTCAACTGTGGGACCTTATATAGACAGGTGTGTGCCTTTCCAAATAATGTCCAATCAATTGAATTTACCACAGTTGGACTCCAATCAAGTTGTAGAAACATCTCAAGGATGATCAATGGAAACAGGATGCACCAGAGCTCAATTTCGAGTCTCATAGCAAAGGGTCTGAAAACGTATGTAAATAAGGTATTTTATTAATACATTTGCAGAGATTTCTAAAAACCTGTTCTTGTGTTGTCATTATGGGGTATTGTGCATAGATTGATGAGGGAAAAAAATATTTTATAAATGTTAGAATAAGGCTGTAACGTAACTAAATGTGGATAAAGGAAAGGGTCTCTCTACTTTCAAACTGCACTGTATATGGCCTTATATAACCCAATAACATGACTAGGGATGCACAATATCAGTGACCATATCGGAATCGGACGATATTAGCTAAAAATGCCAACATCGGTATTGGCCCGATGTCTAGTTTAACGCCGATGTGCAAAACCGATGTCAAAGCTGACGTGCATACCTATGTGTTGTGAAGCTAGCCACAATAAGGATTAGGCACAATAGTGGAATTTGCGGATTACCTCTAAAATAAAAGTATCTCTTTGAAAGTGATGCAGAAGGTTACAATTGGTGGAACCAGGACATATTTAGACTAGATAATGTGAAACAAGGTTGGAATGTGAAGCAATGAAATGGGGTATCAGTCTACTCGGTGGCACCCACAGAACACAACTGTGAAGAGTTTACGCAAATATTAGCGTTGTAGCTCTTATCACGGGACAATCAGCCTATTGTGTGTATTGACATTCATATTGCACTGTACAGCTTTACCTAAGGATTGGGGATCAATGAAATGGGGTTTCAGCTTACTCAATACCAAATATATTTTTTCAGAACGTCCTCCTCAGTGTTATCAGACTCAAACATCCATGCAGTATTGTTTTTCCTCTGGAATAGTGTTCAATACACATAGGTTGACAATAAATGTTGTTCAATTCACAGTTGTTTCAGAGTTCCGCAATAAGAGCTACGACACTAATATTCTCTGGGTGTCACTGAGTAGACTGATACCCCATGTCATTGATCCACAATCCATAGGTAAGTCTGTACAGTGAAATAAGTATGCCCCCAATTCAATTCTAAAGTATAATACATCCAGTGTGATTTCAACAGATTTGTCAAATGAACAAATGATTGTCTTTTGTTGATTTATATTACAACATTCCAATCTATTCAATTATGGCATAATTCTACCATTTGTATTCATTTGCATCACTGTCAACTACATATTTTGAAGGCTAACCTCAAAGTCCACCATTGTGACTAATCCTTATTGTGGCTAGCTTCACATAGATGGATCCGACCACCATTAATCAAATAAGAACTGTCTTATAAATTAAGGTTATAAATTAGGGATATTTTAGACAATGACACCTAGCTATATAGCTAGCTAGCTAAGGATTAGGCACAACAGTGGAATTTGCGGATTACCTCTAAAATAAAAGTATCTCTTTGAAAGTGATGCAGAAGGTTACAATTGGTGGAATCAGGACATATTTAGACTAAACAGATTGTCGTTTTGCTATGTTTTTGGGGAAGAACATTCCTTGCATCCATGAGGAAGCTTGCTTTTTTTATGACCAGCACTGTAGGTGCGCGAGACAACTATACCAGCATCATAGAATACGTATCGATGAATCGTAACAAATGAAATACGAGTGATAGTGTAATCAATGTGTAATAACTACGTTTAAAAAAATTATGAACGCGTTCAATTATTATGTGACGTGCAGTCATATTCAGGTCCTGATTGGTCAACAAGCTTATTTGACCGAAAGTATATTTCTTTTGACACTCAAAGACCCAAACAGCTTTGCATAGAAATCCTGGTTGAGAATGAAACGACTGAACAAATGAACAACGAAACAGCAAGTAAGTGAAAGAAATAGGTTTTGATTATGTTTTACTGGTAATGGGGACATACAGTTGGAGTCGGACGTTTACATACACTTAGGTTGGAGTCATTAAAACTCGTTTTTTAACCTCAGAAAAAACATTGTAGACCTCCACAAGTCTGGTCCATCTTGGGGAGCAATTTCCAAACCAATTTCCAAAGGTACCACGTTCACCTGTACAAAGAATAGTACGTAAGTATAAACACCATGGGACCACGCAGTCGTCATACCGCTCAGGAAGGAGACGCGTTCTGTCTCCAAGAGATTAACGTACTTTGGTGTGAAAAGCGTAAATCAATCCCAGAACAACAGCAAAGGACCTTGTGAAGATGCTGGAGGAAACGGGTACAAAAGTATCTATGTCCACAGTAAAATTAGTCCTATATCGACATAACCTGAAAGGCTGCTCAGCAAGGAAGAAGCCACTGCTCCAAAACCAGCATAGAAAAGCCAGACTACGGTTTGCAACTGCACATGGGGACAAAGATCATACTTTTTGGAGAAATGTCCTCTGGTCTGATGAAACAAAAATAAAACTGTTTGGCCATCATGACCATCGTTATGTTTGGAGGAAAAAGGGGGAGGCTTGCAAGCCGAAGAACACCATCCCAACCGTGAAGCACGGGGGTGGCAGCATCATGTTGTGGGGGTGCTTTTCTGCAGGAGGGACTGGTGCACTTCACAAAATAGATGGCATCATGAGGAGGGAAACTTATGTGGATATATTAAAGCAACATCTCAAGACATCCGTCGGGAAGTTAAAGCTTGGTCGCAAATTGGTCTTCCAAATGGACAATGAACCCAAGCATACTTCCAAAGTTGTGGCCAAATGGCTTAAGGACAACAGAGTCAAGGTATTGGAGTGGCTGGCCATCACAAAGCCCTGACCTCAATCCTATTGAAAATGTGTGGGCAGAACTGAAAAAGCGTGTTCGAGCACGGAGGCCTACAAACCTGACTCAGTTACACCAGCTCTGTCAAGAGGAATGGGCCAAAATTCACCAAACTTATTGTGGGAGGCTACCTGAAAACGTTTGATCCAAGTTAAACAATTTAAAAGGCAATGCTACCAAATACTATTTGAGTGTATGTAAACTTCTGACCCACTGGGATTGTGATGAAAGAAATAAAAGCTGAAATAAATCATTCTCTCTTCTATTATTCATTGACATTTCACATTCTTAAAATAAAGTGGTGATCTAACTGACCTAAGACAGGGGATTTTTACTCTGATTAAATGTCAGGAATTGTGAAAAAATGAGTTTAAATGTATTTGGCTAAGGTGTATGTAAACTTCCGACTTCAACTGTACGTAAGTGCCAACAATTTTTTTTTATGGTCAGTGTGGTGTGTATGTGTAACCTTTATTTAACTAGGCAAGTCAGTTAAGAACAAATTAATATATTTACAATGACGGCCTACACTGGCCAAACCCGGACGACGCTGGGCCAATTGTGCGCCGCCCTATGAGACTCCCAATTACGTCCAGATGTGATACAGCCTGGATTCGAAATAGGGACTGTAGTGACGCCTCTTGCACTGAGATTCAATGCCTTAGACCGCTGCGTCCGTGTGTTTGTTTTAACTATTTAACTGTACTAGAATGCTTAAAAGGCCACTAAAATGTTAAATATCGGTATCGTTTTTTTGGGCAAGGAAAATATTGGATATCGGTATCGGCCAAAAATGTCATTGCGGTGCATCACTAAACATGACCATAACATACCTCCTGCTGTTCTGAACTAAGCCAATAGAGAGTACGGTCTCTAACGTTGCCAAATCATATTATCATCATCAACACTAATCAAAGGATGTGGTGCTGGATGGTAATCTGAGGGATAGTAACACCCTCAGACAAATCCCATGACTGTGTAATACAGCAGCTAGGTAGCCATTTTACCTAAAGAATTTAGTTAAGTAAACAGCTGCTATAGTATGAGGACTATACTGTCAGCAGCCAGCTCACTAAATCATTGTATCGTTTGCTTCATATAGCTAATGTTTGTGAACAACCGAGCCTATGGCTCAATCTGACCTGTAATAACCTAATTAAAACGAGGAAGTCATGTTGGACTTCTTCCCCAAAATCCGATTGTAGTGTGACTATGATGCGTTTCCCATTTTAAAATCACAAGAATGATTCATAGAGATCTGCATAGTTGTACTAGATACGTGTTTGTCAAATATATATTCGTCAACGTAACCGGTGAAAATTAGCCAAACCACTGCCTCTCTCAGCAAGTTTACAGTAATGCAGTTGCATTCAGACTCATCGTTGTCACTCCTGCCTGGCAGTCACAGCACGTAAACAAACATATCACAACAGTAATTTTAGTAACATTAGCAAACCAGCTCAGGCACACAGACAGATCATGTGCTGGGTCAAGTGTGGCTGACGAAACCAACAGTGACTTGCTATCTTATAACCCATCAACAGTCAACTAACCCAATGATTTCTAACAAGCGGTTTCTAACGTTTTAGCTGGTTAACGTTAGCTAGCTAGCTCACAAGACGAGAAGATCACACTGGCCTAAAACTGTCTGAACTTGACCTAGCTAACATGTAGGCACCCAGTAACGACCTTGGTTATGTTAAATTGACGACATTAGCTAGCTACCCAGCAAGCTAACTGTTCCCCTCAAATAGGCGTGTCACTGTTTGTAAACGTACGTTAGTGGGGCTACCTGTAACTTTAGCGCGCTAGCTAACTTGTTGGCAATTTACCAAGCTAGCCAACGTCAGCTAGTTAGATACATTAGCAATCTGCCCTCGTGATTTGTTTGACATGGGGATTATTTAACGATGCATGTTTGTAAATACTAAGAGATCGTGCACTCGATTGAGAAAAGATCCAACGATCTGACGCCACACTTGGAAAACAACAATTCACTTTAATAATGTTTACATACTATTTTACCCACTTCATAAGTTATATACTATTCTAGTCGATACCTATCCTAGCAATATAACTATTGCTGTACACACCTTTCCTATTAATATACCTACTGCCCATAACGTGTCCACACACCAGCATATACATAGTATATATTGTTATATCCTCGACTTTGACATTGCTCGTTATAATACTTCTATATTTCTTAATTCCTTCAGTTTTACTTTTGGGATTTGTTGGTATTGTTAGGTTGGCGCTAGGAACATAACATAAGCATTTCGCTACACCCGCGATAACATCTGCAAAATGTGTACGCGGCCAATTACATTTGATTTGATAAGCTAGCTAGCTATCTTTCCCTGCCAGATTTGCTAGCAAGCAGGCGGAGAACGAAAACAGTGGCCACTATGTTGACATACCTTCTGAGAATGCTGTTGGAGGACATTCTGCTCCACGGTCATGGTCGGTTGAGAATGCAACGAAAATAAATTCAAACCTAAGCTAAAAAAACGAGTTATAGCCAAGTAAAATAACAGTTAAGATGTCCCCCAGTTATTCAGCGCGATAGCGGGCGCCATGGGAAATGCAGGCATGGAGGACAACATAGGCAAAGACCGTGAAAAACCCTATGGAGCTGCTACCACGCGATCGCTTTTCTGTTTTCGATTTGTACTGCCTTGTTGGACTGCATTTACGTCATGGATCTAGTTTTAGAATGACGCAATGAACAACTTTCAGTTCTGTAATGTGGAATGCTTTCCTTTCCATTTCTTCCAATTCGAAAACAATCATTTCAAACCAACAATTTTTTCATTTAGGCAACATGTCAGCTTCCCTATAAAAGGTTTTAACATATTTGTGCTTGTGTGATTACCAATTACTATAAATATGGGTAATATGATGTGTGTTATACACGAATAGAGCAGAATATAATACTTGTATTTTTCCCAGAGAGAGAAAGACAGCCTTGATAAGATTTGTGTATTTGTTAGAATACATGTTAATGCCCTAAATGTGTGGCATAAGGTTAGGGAACCAAACTCATAATCCGTTTCTAATATCAATTTATTAACAACTAAACAGAGCCCACATGTGATATATTTGCAGATCACAACAAATACAAAGACAAAATGTTGGTAACAAATTCACTGGTATGTAAATAAAATTCATTTTTATGAAAAAAACAGTATCACTGTTCAATTGGTTGTGTCTTACTTTTCTGGCTTTGGAGTAGGAAGGGGTTTTAAGGTGACAGCTCCGAAAAGCACAGAGAGAGACCCACAGTGGAATATATTAGTTTTGTTTTGTTTCAATACCCTGTACAGTAGGTGGCGGCAATACACCAATAGGTGTCGTCTGCCATAAAACGTTAAAGAAGAAGAAGAGGTTTTCATTGGGCTGGAAATGGTGGCGAGTAGTGCGGACGAAATTGAGGAAATTTAGATAAAGTTGGTGAAGCAACAGCTGTGCTGGAATTCGAACAATATGAGTGTCAGTTCTGATGGTATGGAGCTGGAGGATGAGGGTCAAGGACCGGAATGGTCGGTAGTGGAAAGACATAGGTTCTCACCCAATTATCTTTCAGAATAATGTTTGAGAGATGATAACAGAGAACAGAATGGTGACACCTTGCTAGACATTGAAGTCTAGTTTCATTTCATTAACCTAATTATGAGATAATTGAGAGGTGGATATTCATTTGTCATCTTACTTCTGTAGCTCACTATTGTGGACTGCGATGTGGCTTGCAGTGACCAGGTATGGAGTACTGAAGCACACCTCGGGTACTAGAAAGATCAGGTCTCGCCAGTAGAGGGCATCACTTAAACCTTATCCTGTTACAACACACAGAAAACATGACATTACATAAAAAAATCCAACCAACTCCAACCCCCCTCCACTGCTATGTTGATAATTTAATGTATCTAGGACAGTGTGTTATTGGGTCTCACATTGGCTCAACATCATAGTATGTGACATTGGTGGAATAAAGGCTTTTTAACAAGTGCTATAGTCCCACTTCTGTCCTAATTGTTCCTGTCAGATAGCATACATACTTTCAGCTCTGTCAATTGTTACTCATAAATCAAGGCTTCTTACCCCAGAGAACTGGGTCATGTTTCAAATGTTCCAGAACAGACTTGCTGGAATATTCACTGAGTGTGCAAAATATTATGAACACCTGCTCTTTCCGTGTCAGACTGACCAGGTGAATCCAGGTGAAAGCTATGATCCCTTATTGATGTCACTTGTTAAATCCAACTCAATATATCAGGAAGGTGTTCTTAATGTTTTGTACACTCAGTGTATGTCGCTGAAGTAAAGTTTCCCACCCTCCTGTAAATACATAGGATTTGACATGAATTATCAGAGTCCTAACAAGATGGCTCAAGAGACTAAATACTATATTATCGTAGGAAGATCACATGATCAGGGAATATACAGTATTATGAAGGATTATATTATTTTTGTGATCTGCTTGGAAAACTCTTTTACAATTGAATTGGAAATCATACAAATATTGTTATATTTGGGTAATTTATTTTGGTCCTAATCTTCACAAAAGTAAATGTTTTACAATGTAAGTGAAGGCAAATCAAACCATACCCCCACAAGCAATAGTTTAAAAAGGTTGTCCAGCAGATGGCAATAGAGTATCTGATTTCACACTGTGGGTTGCATAACGATATTTTCACCACCAAAGATAATTGAGGAAAAGCAAATGGTTCATGAAAATGCTGTCACTTTGTAAATCAAGTAGCATTATAAAACACATAGTCTTGTTTCCAATTTTGAGCACCACTACTTAATCAATATTTGATATTTTTAGGTGCGGCATGCCGGGTGCTACTGAAATATTGGCTGACCACCAGAGAGTGTGAAGGTTACTTAGAGCACTCTGAAGGTCTGCCTGAGAACAGCCTTTTTGTCAGGATACAGACACATGGCACAGTTTGACCTACAGACAGGCATGCAGGAAGGAGACAGAGACATCAATCAGACAGGGTAACGGGGAACCGATCAGGTCACCAATCAGTGATTAATTAATCTGTGAGTCAATCAGTGAATAAATGGTAAATAGATAAGGCCTTTCCCTTAACAAACTATTAGCTGAAAGGAGATGGAGAGGAGGGAGTGTCACTGGATATGTGTTGTGTGTGATCTGCTTCAGTAAGACACTCAAATAGATCCCCAGCAGAAAGCAAGCCTGAGGGTGCAGAACGAAGGAACAGCTTTACACCAGGACATCCAGGGAACCATTCTGTATGCCCGTCTCATCCAGTTTCGGCATCTAGCCCTGCAAAATGTACATGACTGTCAGAGTTGCTTTTGTAATAACATATTAGATAGGAAATTGTGGGTGAATATTGTAAATGTCTTGTGTGACTGTAGGCCTACCAGTTCTGCTATCCTGTCAATACCGAGGGCATGGCCAGTCTGGCTCACTAGCTTAATGAGGATGAAGCGGTCTCTGCCAGAGCCACTGTCCAGATCCAGCGCATTACAGCATTGTAGCTTCTCAGGAACCACCAGCACACCACCAGAGTACCTACAGAACAGCATAGTAGCACCCATGATGGTAGACACTGATGCATTGACGGAAATAACCAATCAACCAATAGATCAATCCTGACTTCTACTGACACTGAGTGCAGTTCGGAATTGAATAGTAATGCATTTACAAAAAGTGTATTAGGGGCTCAGGTATTTTGATTGTTATTGTTATCATTACTGTTCAATTACTCAGTTACAACATCAGTTATGAAAATGAATTGCCAAATAGGATCAGGCATTAGGAACTGACAATATTGAGTTGCAGTGTATAGACAATAGAGAGATACATTTTGGTGGTGGACTTGTCGAAGGGCATCAAAAGTGCTCTGGGGTATTGGGGTGGATGGTGACATGCATAACGCACTGGTCTTTAGACCACCACAGATCTCCGGTGGACAGCATAGTATCGCTACAGTGAGGAGGATATTACAGTAGTATTACAAATTAATCTTAATAATGTCTGATTCAGTCACTGATTTAACAGCAGATACAGTGCCTTGCAAAAGTATTCATCCCCCTTGGTGTTTTTCCCATTTTGTTGCATTACAACCTGTAATTTAAATAGATTTTTATTTGGATTTCATGTAATGGACACCAATAGTCCAAATTTGTGAAGTGAAATGAAAAAAATAGCTTGTTTAAATTATTATTTTTAAACGGAAAGGTGGTGCTTGTATATGTATTTACCCCCTTTGCTATGAATCCCCTAAATAAGATCTGGTGCAACCAATTACCTTCAGAAGTCACATAATTAGTTAAATAAAGTCCACCTGTGTGCAATATGTGTCACATGATCTGTTACATGATCTCAGTATATATACATCCGTTCTGAAAGGCCCCAGAGTCTGCAACACCACTAAGCAAGGGACACCACCAAGCAAGCGACACCATGAAGACCAAAGAGCTCTCCAAACAGGACAGGGACAAAGTTGTGGAGAAATACAGATCAGAGTTGAGTTCTAAAAAAATATCAGAAACTTTGAACATCCCACGGGGCACCATTAAATCCATTATAAAAAAATGGAAAGAATATGGCACCAAGAAAAAATAAGCAAACAAGATACTCTGGTCAGATGAGACTAACATTGAGATTTTTGGCCATCAAGGAAAACGCTGTCTGGTGGTGGTGGCAGCATCATGCTGTGGGGATGTTTTTCATCGGCAGGGACTGGGAAACTGTCAGAATTGAAGGAATGATGGATGGCGCTAAATACAGGGAAATTCTTGAGGGAAACCTGTTTCAGTCTTCCAGAGATTTGAGACTGGTATGAAGGTTCACCTTCCAGCAGGACAATGACCCTAAGCATACTGCTAAAGCAACACTCGAGTGGTTTAAGGGGAAACATTTACATGTCTTGGAATGGCCTAGTCAAATCCCAGACCTCAATCCAATTGAGAATCTGTGGTATGACTTAAAGATTTCTGTAGACCAGCGGAACCCATCCAACTTGAAGGAGCTGGAACAGTTTTTCCTTGAAGAATGGGCAAAAATCCCAGTGGCTAGATGTGCCAAGCTTATAGAGACATACCCCAAGAGACTTGCATCTGTAATTGCTGCAAAAGGTGTCTCTACAAAGTATTGACTTTAGGGGGGTGAATAGTTATGCACGCTCAGGTTTTCTGTTTTTTTGTCTTATTTCACAATAAAAAATATTTTGCATCGTAAAAGTGGTAGGAATGTTGTGTAAATCAAATGATAAAACACCCCAAAAAATCTATTTTCATTCCAGGTTGTAAGGCAACAAAATAGGAAAAATGCCAAGGGGGGTGAATACTTTCGCAAGCCACTGTACAGTGGCAAATATCAATAAAATGACTGTATTATAAAACAAATGGCATACCTGACCAAGTTCATGGTATTCCAAAGATTCCATGTTGTAGGCTATGGCTAGCTGGTTTACTTCAACTGTTGCAAAAAACATACTGGAAGTCAGCCTCAGTCTGACAGTCTGCTACTACTGTGTAACAGAGATACTAAACTGCATACCTCCTTTCATTTATGTTATTCCCTGCACACTTTAATTGACATAAAAGTGTAATTTTCATCAAAATATAGGCTCCTGAGTGGCGCTGCGGTCTAAGGCAGTGCTAGAGGTGTCACTACAGACCCTGGTTCAATCCCAGGCTGTATCACAACCGGCCATGATTGGGAGTCCCAAACGGTGGCGCACAATTGGCCCAGCGTCGTCTGTGTTAGGGGAGGGTTTGGCCGGGGTAGGCCGTCATTGTACAATAAGAATTTGTTCTTAACTGACTTGCCTAGTTAAATAAAAGTTAAATAAAAATATAACAGGGAGTAGGACTGACCAAAATGACAGAGCTTAGCTGGCAAGAAAGATGTTTTCAGAGTTGACATTCCCCTTACCCTCTCCACATTTATTGAGATCTGAGAGCAAGGTGAGTATTGATTTTATGACAACAGAATGAATTAACTAGTTAAAGCTATCTGGGTTTGGATAAAGAACACAGCTGAGGTCTATGTCCTGTAAAATCCTACAAAACTTGCTACTACCAGATTTAGATTGTTTGTTGAAACCTTCACTTACTCCCACTCAATGCAACAAACTACAGTTTATGTTTTTCATGAATGATATCCTATGTTGGCATTTTTCAGTGTTATTTATATTTTTACTTTCAGGAACTTTTCTATGAACTGAACGGAACGTTGTTTTCTGAATATTATGTTAGTCTCGAGGTATTGCTCACCTGAGGTAGAGTACCTCCTGATAAGCTGTCGACCATACTATCTACCAACTCTAGACCACCTTTACTCCACACACAGAGAAGCATTCAAAGCTCTCCCTTGCCCTCCATTTAGAAAATCTGACCATAATTCTATCCTCCTGATTCCTGCTTAAATACGGAAGTGGTCAGATGACGTGGATGTTACGCTACAGGACTGTTTTGCTCATCAGACTGGAATATGTTCCAGGATTCATCCAATGGCATTGAGGAGTACACCACCTCAGTCACAGGCTTCATCAATAAGTGCATTGACGACGTTGTCCCCAAAGTGACCGTACGTACATATCCAAACCAGAAGCCATGGTTTACAGGCAACCGAGCTAAAGGCTAGAGCTGCCGCCGTCAAAGAGTGGGACACTCATCCGGACGCTTATTAGAAATCCCGCTATGCCCTCAGACGAACCATCAAACAGGCAAAGCGTCAATACAGGCCTAAGATTGAATCCTACTACTGCTCTGATGCTCGTCGGATATGGCAGGGCTTGAAAACTATTAGGGACTACAAAGGGGAAACCCAGCCGTGAGCTGCCCAGTGATGCAAGTCTACCAGACGAACTAAATGTATTTTACCTTCGCTTCGAGGCAAGCAACACAGAAGCATGCATGAGAGCGCCAGCTGTTCCGAATGACTGTGTGATCACGCTCTCTTCACTGACATTTTCAAACTCTCCCAAACTCTCCCCAGTCTGTAATACCTACATGTTTCAAGCAGACCACCATAGTCCCTGTGCCCAAGAAAGCGAAGGTAACCTGCCTAAATGCCCTGTAGCTCTCACGTCGGTAGCCATGAAGTGCTTTGAAAGGCTGGTCATGGATCATATCAACACCATCATCCCGGAAATCCTAGACCCACTCCAATTCATATACCGCCCCAACAGATCCACAGATGACACAATCTAAATCGCACTCCACACTGCCCTTTCCCACCTGGACAAAAGGAACACCAATGTGAGAATGCTGTTCATTGACTACAGCTCAGCGTTCAACACCATAGTGCCCACAAAGCTCATCACTAAGCTAAGGACCCTGGGACTAAATGCCTCCCTGTGCAACTGGATCCTGGACTTCCTGACGGGCCGCCCTCAGGTGGTAAGGGTAGGCAACAACACATCTGCCATGCTGATTCTCAATACGAGGGCCCCTCAGGGGTGCGTGCTTAGTCCTCTCATGTACTCCCTGTTCACCCACGACTGCATGGCCAAGCATGACTACAACACCATAATTAAGTTTGCTAACTACACAACAGTGGTAGGCCTGATCACCGACAACGATGAGACAGCCTATAGGGAGGAGGTCAGAGATCTGGCATTGTGGTGCCGGACAACAACTTCTCCCTCAACATAAGCAAGACAAATGAGATGATCATGGACTACAGGAAGGTCCAAACACGCCCACATTCACATCGATGGGGCTGGAGTGGGTCGAGAGTTTAAAGTTCCTTGGTGTCCACATTACCAACAAACTATCATGGTCTAAGCACACCAAGAAAGTTGTGAAGTGGGCACGACAACACCTTTTCCCCATCAGGAGACTGACATTATTTGGCATGGGTCCCCAGATCCTCAAAAGGTTCTACAGCTGCACCATCAAGAGCATCCTGACCAGTTGCATCACCGCCTGGTATGGCAACTGCTCGGCATCCGACTGTAAGGCGCTACAGAGTGTAGTGCGTACAGCCCAGTACATCACTGGTGCCAAGCTTCCTGCCATCCAGGACCTACAGTGGCAAGAAAAAGAATGTGAACCCTTTGGAATACCTGTATTTAGTCACAACAGTAGGCAAACACAGTGTGCTGAAACTAATAACACATCAAATTATTGTATTTTTGAATACATAATTTAAACATTCACAGTGTAGGTTGTAAAAAAAATATGTAAACCCCTAGGCTCATGACTTTTCCAAAATCTAATTGGAGTCAGGAGTCAGCTAACCTGGAGTCCAATCAATGATACGAGAGCTGCCCTGCCCTATAAAAAACACTCACAAAATTTTAGCTTGCAATTCACAAGAAGCATTGCCTGATGTGAACTACACCTCGAACAAAAGAGATCTCAGAAGATCAACAGTTAAGAACTGGTCATCAGTACACGGTAAGACAAATTGTCTATAAATGGAGAAAGTTAAGTTGTTGCTACTCTCCCTAGGAGTGGCCGTCCTGCAAAAATGACTGCAAGAGCACAGTGCAGAATGTTCAGTGAGGTTTATAAGAATCCTAGAGTGTCAGCTAAAGACTTACAGAAATCTCTGGAATATGCTAACATCTCTGTTGACGAGTCTACGATACGTAAAACACAAACAATAATGGGGTTCATGGGAGAACACCACGGAAGAAACCACTGCTGTCCAAAAAAAACATTGCTGCACGTCTGAAGGTCACAAAAGAGCACCTGGATGTTCCACAGCGCTTCTGGCAAAATATTATGTGGACAGATTAAACTAAGGTTGAGTTGTTTGGAAGAAACACACAACACAATGTGTGGAGAAAAAAAGGCACAGCACACCAACATCAAAACCTCATCCCAACTGTAAAGTATGGTGAAGGGAGCATCATGGTATGGGGCTGCTTTGCTACCTCAGGGCCTGGACAGCTTGCTATCATCAACGAAAAAATGAATTCCCAAGTTTATCAAGACATTTTGCAGTAGAATGTAAGGCTATCTTTCCGCCAATTGAAGCTCAACAGAAGTTGGGTGATGCAACAGGACAACGACCCAAAACACAGAAGTAAATCAACAACAGAATGGCTTCAACAGAAGAAAATACCCCTTCTGGAGTGGCCCAGTCAGTTCTGACCTCAACCCGATTTAAAATGCTGGGGCATGACCTCGAGAGCAGTTCACACCAGACACCCCAAGAATATTGCTGAACTGAAACAGTTTTGTAAAGATGAATGGTCCAAAATATCATCCTGACAGTTGTGCAGGTCTGATCTGCAACTACAGAAAACTTTTGGCTGAGTTTATTGCTGCCAAAGGAGGGTCAACCAGTTATTAAATCCAAAGGCTCATATACTTTTTCCACCCTACACTGTGAATGTTTACACGAAGTGTTCAATAAAGACATGAAAACGTATAATTGTTTGTGTGTTATTAGTTTAAGCAGACTATGTTTGTCTATTGTTGTGACAGATGAAGATCAGATAAAATGTTATGACCAGTTTATGCAGAAATCCAGGTAATTCCAAAGGGTTCACATACTTTTTCTTGCCACTGTATATACTAGGCGTTGTCAGAGGAAGCCCCCCAAAAATTGTTAAAAACACCAGTCACCCAAGTCATTGAATTTTCTCTCTGCTACCGCGTGGCAAACGATACTGGAGTGCCAAGGCTGGGTCCAAAAGGCTCCTTAACAGCTTTTACCCCTAAGCCATAAGACAGCTGAAAAATTAATCAAATGGCCACCTGGACCATTTGCATTGACCCCCCACCCCCTTGTTTTTACACTGCTGCTACTCGCTGTTTATTATCTATGCATAGTCACTTTACACCTCGTACATGTACAAATGTCTTGACTAACCTGTACCCCCGCACATTAATTCGGTACTGATACCCACTGTATACAGCCTTATTATTGTATTTTTATTGCGTTACTTTTTTTAAATGTGTTTTTATTTTACTTTAGTTTATTTTGTACATTTTTTATTTTTCTTAAAACTGTATTGTTGGTTAAGGGCTTGTAAGTAAGCATTTCACGGTAAGGTCTACACCTGCACATGTGACAAATAAAATTTGATTTGATTTGAATCACGTGTAGCAGTGTGTTCTCCTAACCTCAAATGTCCCACACAGTTGTTTCTGACTGCACACCAGTTCAACAATAACCTATAAATATGCGAGCTATGTGTGTTGGAGATTTATCAAAATCCCCTCTGAATACCAGATGTAGTAAATAAAGTTGAGGCTCTGTCCCTCCCCTCAACCCTAACAACAGAGTTACATTTTGCATGTTTCCCCTAAATGGCCCTTAGACTCCACCTGCACAAAATTCACATCTCAATCTGGTTTCAGCAAGACCGGCTGACACTGAACCGCCCCTTCTCATTCAACTTCATTTGACTTTCTCATTCGACTGGAGAAATGTTTATTTGTGAAGTTCATGAGCCCATAGACTGGCACAGTGTTGTCGTATGTGGTTGAACTACACAGCCAATCACAAGAAAACAGTTTCCTTGAAAATGCTTAGAGAATGCTTTGAGAATTGAAAGGGGTTAAATAGGTCAAATCAATGTAATCTTACTTTTTTATAAGTGTTTCATTAGAGTAATGGGGACACATAGCCACGATCAAGCACTGTGCAGTTTCCATTCAGGACAATTTTGAACTTTACAATTTGGTTAGGATAATTGTGGATTATCTAGCATAAACAATCTTTAGGCGTTGAGCGCTTTTTCTAGGAATATACTCACCCCGGAGAGCATAAATAGCAGTAAAGGGTTTGGTTGGGGAAATAATTAGATTTGAGTACTTTTCTATGAGGAAGACATTAACAGACAGGAGAGTGACAGCACTAGCTCTCCCCATCCAGTTTGTAAAACATTTTCCCTTGCGCTTGTCTGACACTGCAGATGTCAGACATACTATTTCAATGTCAGCCAAGATCCCTCAAACGGACAGGCAGGCAGGCTGCTGCACTGAGGCTCTGACTGCTCTTAGGGATCATTCATATTTCACTCACTCTGTTTACATGTATTCACTTGACCATCAATATGCAATCTATACAAAATGTGTTATTTTTAACCTTATCAATAATGAACAAATGTTAACTCAGTGTGTCTTTGAGACTGGTTTCATTGACACAGTAAACAGACTGTCTTAGTAAACAGAGCATTTATCCAGTAGTACTAATAGACCACTATATGTTCAGTCCACTCCACTCTAACAATAATCATGAAACTCATCTTAAAGCTCCACTCCACACATCAAGATAATTACTCATTTATGACATTTAGTAATTACCCAAACGTTTATGCGCCCCCACAGAGAGGCCTTAGGGATCAAAGAAGGTCAAAGGGTCAAAAGGCTATCAGGTGTGATTAAAAGAAGGAACTGAAATCATGCTGCCAGTTGTCATATTTACAGAGGCCCTTTGAAAAACGGGGTCATAAAGCGGAGGGGGAGGGGCAGCTCACAGCTGCAGGGCAACACATGATCCTCGGCTGCCGAGAAACAGAGGGCTGTCAGGCCGAGGGGAGGTTCAGAGGTCATGACCTTTGGGGTTTAAGGCTCCAGACTTCACAAGAGGTACATTTTCAAAAGCCAAGGCCCCATTGGGGAAACTGGTTAGTGCAGCAAAATGAACAGGATTTTCCTCGCCCAGTTGTTTGATTCTACTTTTTGTATTACTTTTTATTTCATCCATTCATTGAAGTATTAAAACCATATAATTTAAAAGAGATTATCTATTATATCAAATTAAATACTTTTTATTTATTATACATGAGACAAAATTCACAAATGGCAGAATAATGTCTTAAGTGTAAAACAAAGAATTACTCAATAATACATGCTTTCTGGGAATGCTATTAAGTCCGTAAGTTTTCTGTCAGAAGTGTTACATTGTAAATGTACTTTTAATCCGCTTGTCTGCATATTTCAAGACATGACATATGGGATACCCGAGATACCCGATGAGTTGGACAATTCTCTTATCACTCATCTTGAAATAAAAGTGTACTAAAAACATGGAAACCAATCAATCTGCCATCATTAACACAATGAAAAAATCAAAAGATGTATTATTTAAATATTTAAAGTGCGTGGGCTACGGAGAGAAACAAAATGGTGCAGTTTCAGGCCGTGTGGCAGAAAGTGATGCGGCGCTGTGTGGGGGGTTGTGTGCTAGTGGGTCTGGGCAGGTGTGATGTAGTTGATGTTTGTATGATGTTGTCGTTTGTATGTGTTTGTTTTGTATTGTTTATAAAATAGAAAACGTAAAAAAAAATATATACATATTTTAAGGTTTCTTGTTATGTTTACTCTTTTTTTACTTATTTACTTCTAATTGTAAACTTCTCATCAGGAGGAGGAGCACCTGACACCCTTGGTCTAAATGATGTCACATGAACCATAACATGTTAATTGCTGTGTGTTTACATAACATGAGAGGTCAAACCATGTGCTCAAAGTTCAAACACTAGTAGAGTTGTAAAGCTAACAGTAATTTACCAAAGTTACAGGAATCTTCTGTAATTTTGGTAATAAAACAGGTAACCTATGGCCGGGTTCCCAAACCTTTTGGCTTCGTGACCCACCAATTGAGGTGTTTTTCATGTCGCAACCCACCATAAGGGTTGAGCGATGAAAAAACAGCTCTGTTACCCGACCTGAGCCCAACGGGCCAGACACTATACATCGGGTTAGGGCCGGGTAGGGCCTGTTAAAAATTTAAAATAACTAGTGTACGGGCAGGGCTCGGGTATCACTAAATTGATCAATAACATTTTGAAGCAGAGCCAGTTGCTTGTGCTCTGCTGCACAGTACAGTCATATCTGACTAAGATCATAACATGGTGTCAGAAGTGCTTCATCCTCATCAAATATAAAACAGGAGAGATTATCTCACAGAAAATAATGTTCCTTGAGTTTTATTGGAGTGAAGAAAAGTAGCTGACAGCTAACTGCTCTCTCCATGTCTCTTCATTGAGCAGAGCAGCCAAGCAGAGCTGTTTCTATGGATACTCACAGACTCAGAGCTGCAATGAGCAGAGCACATGCACAGCGAGCTGCACCCAGAGAGCGAGTGACAGACAGAGAGTAGCTAATGGATTTACTAACGGAGGAAATTGTTTCGGGCAAGGCTGGGCCTTAAATCTGGCAGACGCAATCGGGCCTGGGTAGGGTAGGGCCTGAACGTTGCCGGCATGGGTGGGGCTCAAGTTTAAAATAAATTTAAAAATATATATTTTTATTTCACCTTTATTTAACCAGGTAGGCAAGTTGAGAACAAGTTCTCATTTACAACTGCGACCTGGCCAAGATAAAGCAAAGCAGTTCGACACATACAACAACAAAGAGTTACACATGGAGTAAAACAAACATACAGTCAATAATACAGTAGAAAAAAACTAATCTATATACAAAGAGTGCAAATGAGGTAGGATAAGGAAGGTTAAGGCAATAAATAGGCCATGGTGGCAAAGTAATTACAAAATAGCATTTAAACACTGGAATGGTAGATGTGCAGTAGATGAATGTGCAATGTAGAAAAACTGGGGTGCAAAGGAACAAGATAAATAAATAAATACGGTAGGGGATGAGGTAGTTGGTTGGGCTATTTACAGATGGGCTATATACAGTTGCAGGGGTCTGTGAGCTGCTCTGACAGCTGGTGCTTAAAGCTGGTGAGGGAGATAAGTGTCTCCAGTTTCAGAGATTTTTGTAGTTCGTTCCAGTCATTGGCAGCAGAGAACTGGAAGGAGAGTCGGCCAAAGGAGGAATAGGCTTTGACCAGTGAGATATACCTGCTGGAGCGCGTGCTACGGGTTGGTGCTGCTATGGTGACCAGCGAGCTGAGATAAGGCGGGACTTTACCTAGCAGGTACTTGTAGATGACCTGGAGCCAGTGGGTATGGTGACGAGTGTAAAGCGAGGGCCAGCCAACGAGAGCGTACACGTCGCAGTGGTGGGAGGTATTTGGGGCTTTGGTAACAAAACAGATGGCACTGTGATAGACTGCATCCAATTTGTTGAGTAGAGTATTGGAGGCTATTTTGTAAATGACATCACCGAAGTCGAGGATCAGTAGGATGGTCAGTTTTACGAGGGTATGTTTGGCAGCATGAGTGAAGGATGCTTTGTTGCGAAATAGGAAGCCAATTCTAGATTTAATTTTAGATTGGAGATGTTTGATGTGAGTCTGGAAGGATAGTTTACAGTCTAGCCAGACACCTAGGTATTTGTAGTTGTCCACATAATCTAATACAGTACCGTCCAGAGTAGTGATGCTGGACGGGCGGACAGGTGAGGGCAGCGATCGGTTGAAGAGCATGCATTTAGTTATACTTGCATTTAAGAGCAGTTGGAGGCCACAGAAGGAGAGTTGTATGGCATTGAATCTCGTCTGGAGGGTAGTTAACACAGTGTCCAAAGAGGGGCCATAAGTATACAGAATGGTGTCGTCTGCGTAGAGGTGGATCAGAGACTCACCTGCAGCAAGAGCGACATCATTGATGTATACAGAGAAGAGAGTCGGCCCAAGAATTTAACCCTGTGGCACCCCCATAGAGACTGCCAGAGGCCCGGACAACAGGCCCTCTGATTTGACACACTGAACTCTATCGGAGAAGTAGTTGGTGAACCATGCGAGGCAGTCATTTGAGAATCCAAGGTTGTCGAGTCTGCCGATAAGGATGTGGTGATTGACAGAGTCGAAAGCCTTGGCCAGATCAATGAATACGGCTGCACAGTAATGTCTCTTATCGTTGGCGGTTATAATGTTGTTTAGGACCTTGAGCGTGGATGAGGTGCACCCATGACCAGCTCTGAAACCAGATTGCATAGCGGAGAAGATACGGTGGGATTCGAAATGGTCGATAATCTGTTTGTTAACTTGGCTTTCAAAGACCTTAGAAAGGCAGGGTAGGATAGATATAGGTCTATAGCAGTTTGGGTCAAGAGTGTCTCCCCCTTTGAAGAGGGGGATGACCGCAGCTGCTTTCCAGTCTTTGGGAATCTCAGATGACACGAAAGAGAGGTTGAACAGGCTAGTAATAGGGGTTGCAACAATTTGATAATTTTAGAAAGAAAGGGTCCAGATTGTCTAGCCCGGCTGATTTGTAGGGGTCCAGATTTTGCAGCTCTTTCAGAACATCAGCTAATTGGATTTGGGAGAAGGAGAAATGGGGGAGGCTTTGGCGAGTTACTGAGGGGGGTGCAGGGCTGTTGACCGGGGTAGGAGTAGCCAGGTGGAAAGCATGGCCAGCTGTAGAAAAATGTTTATTGAAATTCTCAATTATTGTGGGTTTATCGGTGGTGACAGCGTTTCCTATCCTCAGTGCAGTGGGCAGCTGGGAGGAGTTGCTCTTATTCTCCATAGACTTTACAGTGTCACAGAACTTTTTTGAGTTTGTGTTACAGGAAGCAAATTTCTGCTTGAAAAAGCTAGCCTTGGCTTTCCTAACTGCCAGTGTATATTGGTTCCTGACTTCCCTGAAAAGTTGCATATCACGGGGGCTGTTTGATGCTAATGCAGAACGCCACAGGATGTTTTTGTGTTGGTCAAGGGCAGTCAGGTCTGGAGAGAACCAAGGGCTATATCTGTTTCTAAATTTCTTGAATGGGGCATGCTTATTTAAGATGGTGAGGAAGGCACTTTTAAAGAATAACCAGGCATCCTCTACTGACGGTATGAGGTCAATATCCTTCGAGGATACCCGGGCCAGGTCGATTAGAAAGGCCTGCTCGCTGAAGTGTTTTAGAGAATGTTTAACAGTAATGAGGGGAGATCATTTGACCGCAAACCCATTACGGATGCAGGCAATGAGGCAGTGATCGCTGAGATCTTGGTTGAAAACAGCAGGGGTGTATTTGGAGGGCAAGTTAGTTAGGGTGCCCGTGTTTACGGCTTTGGAGTTGCACCTAGTAGGTTCAATGATGATTTGTGTGAGGTTAAGGGCATCAGGCTTAGATTGTAGGATGGCCGGGGTGTTAAGCATGTCCCAGTTTAGGTCACCTAGCAGCACGAACTCTGAAGATAGATGGGGGGCAATCAGTTCACATATGGTGTCCAGAGCACAGCTGGGGGCAGAGGATGGTCTATAGCAAGCGGCAACAGTGAGAGACTTGTTTCTAGAAAGGTGGATTTTTAAAAGTAAAAGTTCAAATTGTTTGGGTACAGACCTGGATAGTAAGACAGAACTCTGCAGGCTATCTCTGCAGTAGATTGCAACACTGCCCCCTTTGGCCGTTCTATCTTGTCTGAAAATGTTGTAGTTAGGGATGGAAATTTCAGCGTTATTGGTGGTCTTCCTGAGCCAGGATTCAGACACGGCTAGGACATCCGGGTTGGCAGAGTGTGCTAGGGCAGTGAATAAAACAAACTTAGGGGAGGAGGCTTCTAATGTTAACATGCATGAAACCAAGGCTTTTACGGTTGCAGAAGTCAACAAATGAGAGCGCCTGGGGAATAGGAGTGGAGCTAGGCACTGCAGGGCCTGGATTAACCTCTATATCACCAGAGGAACAGAGGAGGAGTAGGATAAGGGTACGGCTAAAGGCTATAATGACGTTCTGAACAGAGAGTAAAAAAGAACAGGTTTCAGGGGGTGATAAAATAGATTAAAGGCATAATGTACAGACAAAGGTATGGTAGGACATAAATACAGTGGAGGTAAACCTAGACATTGAGTGGTGATGAAAGAGATATTGTCTCTAGAAACATTTAAACCAGGTGATGTCATCGCATGTGTGGGTGGTGGAACTGAAGGGTTGGATAAGGTATATTGAGCAGGGCTAGAGGCTCTACAGTGAAATAAGACAATAAACACTGACCAGAACAGCAATGGACAAGACATATTGACATTGAGGAGAGGCATGCTTAGCCGAGTGATCATAAGGGTTCAGTTAGTAGTGAGGCTGGTTGGGGACAGACAGCTAGCCGGGGGTAGCAAGCTTGCAAAGGCTAGCAGGCCGGCTAACAAAGACGGAGGAAGTCTGTTTATAGCCTCCTCGTACGTTTCCGTCGGTAGACCAGTCGTGATGGGTTAGTGGTGTTCCGTGTGGTGAAGGGGACCAGGCCAATTGGCAAAATAGGTAATAGTGGCCCAAGAAATTGTCCGATGGACCTGATTAGCTAGCAACCGATATGCTCTAGACAGCTAACAGCAGGCCGCAGTTAGCTGATGGGCGTTCAGGTGACGTCGCGACGGAGGGCCGGTTGAATAACCCCCTCGGACAGACAACGTCGGTGGTCCAGTCGTGAAGGCCAGGTGAGGCTCCGCACCGGCAGAAGAAACGGGTCCGGATAGGTGTTGTAGCCCAGGAGTGGCTGATGGGATTCTTCAGCCAGCAGGAAGATGGGCCAAGCACAGGCTAGCTTCAGGCTAATTTGTGCATTGCTCCGGGACCAACGTTACCCAATAGTCACTCAGATAGCAGCTAGCTTGCTGCAAGATCCAGGTGAAAATGTCCAGAGCTTGCGGTAGGAATCTGGGGAAATGGAGAGAAGATCCGGGAATGCTCTGGTTTGAGTCGCGTTATACGAACGGCGAGAGCTTTTCCGAGCTAAAGGTTACAGTGAGGGAAAAAAGTATTTGATCCCCTGCTAATTTTGTACGTTTGCCCACTGACAAAGAAATGATCAGTCTATAATTTTAATGGTAGGTTTATTTGAACAGTGAGAGACAGAATAACAACAACAAAAATCCAGAAAAACGCACGTGAAAAATGTTCTAAATTGAATTGCATTTTAATGAGGGAAATAAGTATTTGACCCCCCTCTCAATCAGAACGATTTCTGGCTCACAGGTGTCTTTTATTCAGGTAACGAGCTGAGATTAGGAGCACACTCTTAAAGGGAGTGCTCCTAATCTCAGTTTGTTACCTGTATAAAAGACACCTGTCCACAGAAGCAATCAATCAGATTCCAAACTCTCCACCATGGCCAAGACCAAAGAGCTCTCCAAGGATGTCAGGGACAAGATTGTAGACCTACACAAGGCTGGAATGGGCTACAAGACCCTCGCCAAGCAGCTTGGTGAGAAGGTGACAACAGTTGGTGCGATTATTCGCAAATGGAAGAAACACAAAAGAACTGTCAATCTCCCTCGGCCTGGGGCACCATGCAAGATCTCACCTCATGGAGTTGCAATGACCATGAGAACGGTGAGGAATCAGCCCAGAACTACACGGGAGGATCTTGTCAATGATCTCAAGGCAGCTGGGACCATAGTCACCAAGAAAACAATTGGTAACACACTACGCCGTGAAGGACTGAAATCCTGCAGCGCCCGCAAGGTCCCCCTGCTCAAGAAAGCACATATACATGCCCGTCTGAAGTTTGCCAATGAACATCTGAATGATTCAGAGCACAACTGGGTGAAAGTGTTGTGGTCAGATGAGACCAAAATGGAGCTCTTTGGCATCAACTCAACTTGCCGTGTTTGGAGGAGGAGGAATGCTACCTATGACCCCAAGAACACCATCCCCACCGTCAAACATGGAGGTGGAATCATTATGCTTTGGGGGTGTTTTTCTGCTAAGGGGACAGGACAACTTCACCGCATCAAAGGGACGATGGACAGCCATGTGAGAACCTCCTTCCCCCAGCCAGGGCATTGAAAATGGGTCGTGGATGGGTATTCCAGCATGACAATGACCCAAAACACACGGCCAAGGCAACAAAGGAGTGGCTCAAGAAGAAGCACATTAAGGTTCTGGCTTGGCCTAGCCAGTCTCCAGACCTTAATCCCATAGAACATCTGTGGAGGGAGCTGAAGGTTCGAGTTGCCAAACGTCAGCCTCAAAACCTTAATGACTTGGAGAAGATCTGCAAAGAGGAGTGGTACAAATACCCTCCTGAGATGTGTGCAAACCTGGTGGCCAACTACAAGAAACGTCTGACCTCTGTGATTGCCAACAAGGGTTTTGCCACAAGTACTAAGTCATGTTTTGCAGAGGGGTCAAATACTTATTTCCCTCATTAAAATGCAAATCAATTTAACATTTTTCACATGCGTTTTATCAATTTTAGCAAGTTCATAAAAAAAAATGTAAAAATGGAAATATAACATTTACATAAGTATTCAGACCCTTTACTCAGTACTTTGTTGAAGCACCTTTGGCAGCGATTACAGCCTTGAGTCTTCTTGGGTATGACGCTTAATGCTTGGCACACATGTATTTGGGGAGTTTCTCACATTCTTCTCTGCAGATCCTCTCAAGCTCTGTCAAGTTGGATGGGGAGCGTTGCTGCACAGCTATTTTCAGGTCTCTCCAGAGATGTTTGATTGGGTTCAAGTCTGGGCTCTGGCTGGGCCACTCAAGGACATTCAGAGACTCGTCCCGAAGCAACTCCTGCGTTGTCTGTGTGCTTAGGGTCATTGTCCTGTTGGAAGGTGAACCTTCGCCCCAGTGTGAGGTCCTGAGCGCTCTGGAGCAGGTTTTCATCAAGGATCTCTCTGTACTTTGCTCCATTCATCTTTGCCTCGATCCTGACTAGTCTCCCAGTCCCTGCCGCTGAAAAACATCCCCACAGTATGATGCTGGCACCACCATGCTTCACCGTAGGGATGGTGCCAGGTTTCTTCCAGGTGTGACGCTTGGCATTCAGGCCAAAGAATTCAATCTTGGTTTCATCTTGTTCAATCTTGGTTTCATCTTGTTTCTCATGGTCTGAGAGTCTTCAGGTGCCTTTGTGCCTTTTACTGAAGAGTGGCTTCCGTCTGGCCACTCTACCATAAAGGCCTGATTGGAAGAGTGCTGCAGAGATGGTTGTCCTTCTGGAAGGTTATCCCATCTCCACAGAGGAATTCTAGAGCTCTGTCAGAGAGACCATCGGGTCCTTGGTCAACTCCCTGACCAAAGCCATTTCCCCTGATTGCTCGGTTTGGCCGGGCGGCCAACTCTAGGAAGAGTCTTGGTGGTTCCAAACTTCCATTTAAGAATGATGGAGGCAATCGTGTTCTTGGGGACCTTCAATGCTGCAGAAATGTTTTGGTACCCTTCCCCAGATCTGTGCCTCGACACAATCCTGTCTCAGAGCTCTACGGCCAATGCTTCAACCTCATGGCTTGGGTTTTGCTCTGACATGTACTGTCAACTGTTCGACCTTATATAAACAGGTGTGTGCTTTTCCAAATCATGCCTAATCAATTGAATTCACCACAGGTGGATTCCAATCAAGTTGTAGAAACATCTCAAGGATGATCAATGGAAACAGGATGCACCTGAGCTCAATTTCGAGTCTCATAGCCAAGGGTCTGAATACTTATGTAAATAAGGTATTTCTGAATTCCTAAAAAACAGTTTTTGCTTTGTCATTATGAGGTATTATGTGTAGATTACTGACGATTTAAAAAAGAAATCCATTTTAGAATAAGACTGTAATGTAACAAAATGTGGAAAAAGTGAAGGGGTCTGAATACTTTCCAAAGGCAAGTATAGGTTCATTAGTTTTCTACTTACTTACTATTTTACTTAAGAAGTTTACGTTTACACTGAAAGTGTTTTTCTATCCCAAAAATGTATATAAAAAAATAAATATCAATGTCATCCTGAGAGCAAATCCTGCGACCAACACAAGTGGGTCCCGAACCACAGTTTGGGAACCACTGATCTATGGTAACTTTGGTAATTTATACTTGAATACTTAAAAAAAAAATATTCATATAGTACACATTTTTTATATCCATGTCCATATTGTCCACGAGTTTCTAGTGGATTGTCACGATCTCCGGAAGGGACAGACCAAGGCGCAGCGAGGTATCCAGTATACATTCTTTACTGAATAACGTAACTGGGACAAAAACAACAAAACGAAAATCATAACGTTGAAACATAACTAATGCCACAAACAAAGCTATGCTCAAACAATAACCCACAAACCCCTAGTGCAAACTACAAACATATATATGGTTCCCAATTAGAGGTAACGACACTCAGCTGCCTCTAATTGGGAACCATTACCCCAACATAGAAATAGAGAACCTAGAACAGAAAAAACCCTACACCAAAACAAAACACGCCAGCCTGTCTTCTCAGGCCTGGACGTGACATGGATAGATCATATGGTTCAAGAGAAAATCGCCTAATTAATGAAAAAAGCATCTAATCAACAATTGCATTATTTTCACAATTGCATAACTCTGCAACTTCAACTATTGACACTACCACCAGTTTGTCCCCAAAACATTTACAGCAAAGACATATGGACATAGTAAAATAAATAAAAGTGTGTAAAAAAAAGAAGAGGATATTTCATGCTGAAACCCTCATATTAAAGACAAGTGGTATTCACTAAGTTGATGGTTTATGTTTAGGATAATGTTTTACAGCTTTGTCATTCAAATGTTTGTTTTAATCATCTTATTTGATTATTTGCTATATTTCACGTGATAAGGCCACACAGAGGGCCAGAGATATTAACCGATACCTGTGATAATCTGAAGTACCCAAAGGGGACACTAGACGTCTTGTGATAGATTAACATAAAATTCTTGAAAAGTTAAAAAAATTCTGGTAGTTTACTGGTAAACTTCAAAAGTTTCCAGTAATATACCCTCCCTTGCAACCCTAAACACTAGTATGAGCGGGGTGACTGAACATCTGTGGGGAGATTCAGCAGAACAATCACCATGACAACTAAAGACACATGTTGGCCCTGCATGGTCCCCACGTGAGTAAACAAAACCATTTGATAAATCAAAATAAGACAGAAAATAAAAACAACCGTTTTAATGAGCATCATCCCAATAAAAAAGTGTTTGTTTGAAACCATTTCTGAACTTTGGTACAGATGAAGTACCCTCTTGTTAGTGGGAAGCTGTACAGATCCTTGACAAAGTTTAGAATTTCATGTGAACAATGCTCTGGACCGAGTTTTGACCAAATATACACTACTGAAACAACTAATGACTGGAACTTGTTTTTGAGGCCTCTGACTAGCCTATGAGAAATGCAAAGTTGTTTGACTCAATTTGAATCATTGGTGCCCTGCGGTGCTGCATGCATCCTTCTGGCCCCATATCGAGGTCAGGGAATCAAAGGGTGAAGCACAGACAAACAGCTGATTGTCAAGTTGTACACCTTGACCTCGGTTTAAACTTGTGCCTCCTTTATGCTCACTGCTGTTTTGGCAGTGGGATGAAATTGAGGGGTTATTGGCCATTCAGGGCTTGATAAGGATCTTGGGAAGTACAAGTTCACCCAGGGGAAAGGCTACTGAAAGTTTAAAGAGAGTGCAGCCAGTCATGGGAGGATTAAATAAAGGAAAAGCTAGTCAGGCTAGGGCTGCTGCGGAACCGAGCAGGATTTCAAAAGTGCTCTGTCTGCAGATGGACAAAAACCTGACTGTTCACCCACTGGACTTCAACATTCAGAAAGTTTTGGTTGAACTTCCCTTCACCTTTAAAAAGTCCCTCTCCTCTTTCTCTTCCTCTCTGAGTACAGGCTGTTTTCTGTCCCTGAGCAGAGCTGTTGCTTAATGAAAGGGATCATCAGGATGTCTGAAAACAGGACTTCAGGTGTTTTATGGCGATAATATAATGTAATCTATTTTAGTCTGAGGGAGAGATGTGATGTGGATTCAGCTTCAAAGGGTATACCATGGTGCATGCATCCAGGGCACATCTACTGACCTCCACTCCTGTCCTCCTTCCTTTTAATGCCTTTCCTGCCTTTGTTAAGATCTGGCAGAGAAGTGACCAACAGAGAACTCAGATTCAAAGTTATCTGAACTAGATGACGTACTCAGGGCTTAGAATGCACCATGAATGAGGAAGCTGAACAGCAACTGACACACTGACAATATGTGTACGGGAATATAGACCAATTTAAGGAATAAACAATGAAATCAATCATATCAAATATCGTAGTAAAATAATACGTTATTATAGTTAGGTAAGGTGAATTTCGTAAATGAAACAGGAGCATAACTCAGTCAAGCATTTTAGTACTTTATTTGGAGATATCAGTGCAAATGAACACCCAAAAAATGCAAACATAAAAAATGAAATAATGTTTCAGGTTGTCACATGGAAAAATGAAACACTTTCTTTTTGCTACAAATGTATGTTTCAGATGCACAATGCCAGTAGGTCTATGATTGTACTTCATACCTCCGCTCTGTCATCAACCAGTAACAGAAAATAAAATCACAAAAATATTCAATGCACGTTTATTTTCACACGTTTTCTCCACTTCCTCAACAGTCTGTGGTTATTTAGGGACTGTTCATGTTCTAAATGACCCTCTCTCTCTCTGTGATAAAAAATACCTATTTTAAGACTTGACATTTTACCCCATCACCAGTAGGGATACACAGGTAGTTCCCATGCGTCTGCATGCAACAGGCAGCAGTGAGGAGAGTCAGACAGTATTACACAACACAGCGCAGGATAGATTATCATTTTACCACATAGAGACACATGCAAAGAACAAACCAACCAAAAAATGGGCATAGCATCCTCTGTCATTTCTATGTATGTACACTATTACGCATAGAATTCATATTTACATTTTTCCGGGCATTAAAAACTAGGGTAATATATTTTTCTTCAACAATACAAAATAGTTATCTTTCATAATGAAAGTACTATTTACACAAATATATTTAACCATTGTGAAAGTCTATTAATAATAGAAGAAACGTACTGAATATGTACTTCATATGTATATGTATTAAAAAAGATCACATGTAAGACTAAATGGATGACAGCAGTGTGGAAAACTGAAACCAGAAACTGATCAAATACAGTACAATCCAAATAACGAGCTAGAGATCAGATAAGCCCTCAAGACACCAAAAATGTCTCAATAATTATTGGGTGACAGGTTCACGTCATATCCAGCTGCTTTAAAATGTACCTGTGGTTTCCTCTTTATTTCCATGCAATTATTTTGACATTTTAATATGAGCTAAGAAACCGCCAAGAAAGTAAAAGGTGTCTATAAAGCACGAGAATCAAGAAACACAAGATAAGCTTTACAAACTGTCAAATTCTCAATGGATAACAACACTGACATTTTTTCATTACATGCCATAAACATATTATTTTTAAGGACACCAACAGCTCAACTTTGACAGTGCAAACTCAGGGGTACAATATCAAATTAGACTGCATTTTAGACATTTCAGAATATGGATTTATATTTCAAAACCATTCATTTTGATTTCATTTGGAACTAACAGTTATGCAGATGCTGCAGTATTTTAATCGTTGCCCAAAACCTGTATACAACACAGGAGGTTGGTGGCACCTTAATTGGGGAGGACGGGCACGTGGTAATGGCTGGAGAGGAATACGTGGAAAGGCATCGACAACATCAAACACATGGTTTCCATGTGTTTGATCCCATTCCATTTGCGTCGTTCCAGCAATTATTATGAGCCGTCTTCCCCTCAGCAGCCTCCAGTGGTATACAACTACTACTGCCACCCACAACTCACTGTCCCACAGGTAGGTTTTTTAAATAACCTCTACTACTACTATTCAGTAATAGCTGTATTACCAGTTGTATTACCATCTATTAAGACGTCACCCCGCATCTGCACTGTCAAAACGTAGCCCCAACAAGTTCATTACACATCAAAGCAAAATGCAATGCGTTATGAGCACATGAGCCCTGTCTGTCAGTCGACATAGCCGACTCACTGATGATCATAGAATTAAATCAGTCTTGAGGAGAAGATGCAGGAGCAACCAATACAGAGCCCTCTAACAGAATTTACCTGTAGGTACAGTTGAAGTCGGAAGTTTACATATACTTAAGTTGGAGTCATTAAAACTCGTTTTTCAACCACTCCACACATTTCTTGTTAACAAACTATAGTTTTGGCAAGTCGGGTAGGACATCTACTTTGTGCATGACACAAGTAATTTTTCCAACAATTGTTTACAGACAGATTATTTCACTTATAATTTACTGTATCACAATTCCAGTGGGTCAGAAGTTTACATACACTAAGTTTACTGTGCCTTTAAACAGCTTGGAAAATTCCAGAAAATTAAGTAATGGCTTTAGAAGCTTCTGATGGGCTAATTGACATAATCTGAGTCAATGAGGTGTACCTGTGGATGTATTTCAATGCCTACCTTCAAACTCAGTGCCTCTTTGCTTGACATCATGGGAAAATCAAAAGAAATCAGCCAAGACCTCAGAAAAAAAATTGTAGACCTCCACAAGTCTGGTTCATCCTTGGGAGTAATGTCCAAATTCCTGAAGGTACCACGTTCATCTGTACAAACAATAGTACGCAAGTATAAACACCATGGGACCACGCAGCTGTCATACTGCTCAGGAAGGAGACGCGTTCTGTCTCCTGGAGATGAACGTACTTTGGTGCAAATCAATCCCAGAACAACAGCAAAGGACCTTGTGAAGATGCTGGAGGAAACAGGTACAAAAGTATCTATATCCAGAGTAAAACAAGTCCTATATCGACATAACCTGAAAGGCCGCACAGCAAGGAAGAAGCCACTGCTCCAAAACCGCCATAAAAATGCCAGACTACGGTTTGCAACTGCACATGGGGACAAAGATTGTACTTTTTGGAGAAATGTTATCTGGTCTGATGAAACAAAAGTAAAACTGTTTGGCCATAATGACCATTGTTATGTTTGGAGAAAAAAGGGGGAGGCTTGCAAGCCGAAGAACACCATCCCAACCATGAAGCACAGGGGTGGCAGCATCATGTTGTGGGGGTGCTTTGCTGCAGGAGGGACTGGTGCACTTCACAAAATAGATGGCATCATGAGGGAGGAAAATTATGTGGATATATTGAAGCAACATCTCAAGACATCAGTCAAGAAGTTATAGCTTGGTCGCAAATGGGTCTTTCAAATGGACAATGACCCCAAGCATACTTCCAAAGTTGTGGCAAAATGGCTTAAGGACAACAAAGTCAAGGTATTGGAGTGGCCATCACAAAGCCCTGACCTCAATCCTATAGACAATTTGTGGGCAGAACTGAAAAAGTGTGTGCGAGCAAGGAGGCCTACAAACCTGACTCGGTTACACCAGCTCTGTCAGGAGGAATGGGCCAACTTATTGTGATAAGCTTGTGGAAGGCTACCCGAAAAGTTTGACCCAAGTTAAACAATTTATAGGCAATGCTACCAAATACTAATTGACTGTATGTAAACTTCTGACCCACTGGGAATGTGATGAAAGAAATAAAAGCTGAAATAAATCATTCTCTCTACTATTATTCTGACATTTCACATTCTTAAAATAAAGTGGTGATCCTAACTGACCTAAGACAGGGAATTCTTACTAGGATTAAATGTCAGGAATTGTGAAAAACTGAGTTGAAATGTATTTGGCTAAGCTGTATGTAAACTTCCGACTTCAACTGTACCTTTAGTAGATTTGATTATGAACATTGTTCACAGGGTCTTCCTTTAAACATGTCTCTATCGTGTATGTTTTAATGTACTGCTATGCTTGCCCTGGTATGACTATATTTAGGGTTTGATCAAAAATGTATGCTCTCTGTCTATCTGAAAACTTTCTGTTGGGAGAATAAATAAATATGCAGTGATTTTTGGAGTCATCAATAATAAATGTAGCTGGAAATGTTCTTCATAAATGTTTTACAGGTGCCAACAAATAGGACACAGAATAGTGATATGTGTGCAATACAGACACAAATCATTGGAGTAAAACCAGACAACTTCTTTGAAAGGTGCTTTCTTTCATTAATTTAAGAATGTGAAATACATACTGTATGGAAATCACCAGTGGGCATGTTAAAATTTGACAATTACCTCATTTTGGTGCAAGTGATTTGACATTCTGTTGAAGTAGAGCTATATCGTACCACCCATTCCGTAAACCGAGCCATCGATAATTATGATACAGTAATGAAAAGAATGCCTTGAATTAATTTGCTTGGTTCTTTTCATTCAAAATCCTCACTCTTGCATTCCTTGTTGTTATTTCTTCTCATCAAACTACAAATGAATTTGGCAATTTTTTATGTTTTAGTTAATGAAATACATTAAAACTACCATTTGTCAGATGAGTCGCTCAGCCTGTCGTTTTTGTGGCTGTGCTTGTTGTTATTGTAGGTAGGGGAGAGGGAGGAGTGCTGGGTGGAGGTGGCAGAGCTCAGTTTGTGTTCATAGGCATAATGGCCATCATTACCCGGCTCCTCCTTCACTTTCACTCCACCTGGCCCTGACCCCTGGGTCCCCCTCCGCCTGATCCCTCCCCTCCCTCCTCAGCTGAGCGCTGCCCTTTTGCAGCATGTAGTACAGGATGGGGTTGGAGCGGGTGAGCCGGGGGGAGTCTGGGCTCGAGTCACAGCCCTCCTCCTCCTCCTCCTGGTCTCGACCTGCCCACTGCACCGGGCTCTCCGGCTCCCGTTTCACCGGGGTGGGGTACTGTTTGGGCGAGTCCTGACGGTGTGGGGGGGCTGTGTGTCGCCCCCAGGGGGAGCGTTGACTGATGTCCCCTGTCGGGGGGGTGGGCAGGGGTCTGAGGTCGCTGGGGGGCCCTGAGTTGAGGGAGCTATGGGGGTGGTGCCAGGGCAGGGTAGGCAGGTTGAGGAGGTCGTGTTGATTGTAGCCTGACTGATTGAGGTTGAGGACGCTCCCGTTGACTTTACCATTGGTCTGCAGCACAGAGGGGACAGAGGGGCTGGGGACTCCCCGGGGGCTGCTGGGACAGCTCCTTCAGACAATTGTCAGACAGGAGCAGCTGTTTGAGCACGTTGAAGCCCCGGCTCTCCCTGGGGAGGAGAGCTTCACTGCTGGGGCTCCTGGCTCGGGCCTCCTCCTCATTAGGGCTCTTGAGGCCCTTGTGGTAATCAGGCCCGTTCTGTATCTGGCTATGGACCAGGCTTTGGACCAGGCTGCTGTGGCTGTGGCTGCTTCCAATGTCCACCACGGCCCTCTGAGGGCTGCCATTGTTCAGGCTCATAGCCAGCTCTGAGCAGAGCCGTCTCTTTTTAGGGCTGGGCCCCTGGTGGTGGTAGTCTCTCTGCTCCTCCTTCACAGGGACAGGGCTGGGCCGGCGATCTGTGTGTGGCTGTGTAGCGCTGGTGTAGTAGGTAGCGCTCTGCTGTTTTAGAAGCTGGCTGAGGAGGCCATATTTAGCAATGACCTCTGTGGGCCGGGGCTCTTTTTTTAGGTCCTGCTGGGGTTCAGAGAGCGGGCTGTGCCTGTCGTCATACCCTCCTCCTCCTCCCCGTCTCTTTCTGCTCGTCACATCCTGACACACTGCAGAGGACAACAGGCCTAGGACCTCTTCCCCCGGTTCAGTTTTAACCTTGAAATTTGCTGTCGAGGGCCCCTTGGATCTGTCACAGATGACAGAGGTGCCAGGGGGCTTCTCATAGCAGCTCCCCGCTGCCGTCTCCACACTGCACCTCCCACCGGACCTGTCTCTGTCTCTGTGGGTGGCTGAGGCCACAGAGGAGGCAGAGGAGGAGCTCGCTCCCAGCAGGAGCTGCAGTACTGTGCGACGCTCCAAAAGGTTCTCGATCTGGAACGAGGTGGGCGACACCTCCCCCCGGCGACCGAACGACGGTGTGCCACTGCCCGAGGGCCTGTCTGAGAGGGGGGTAGTTGTTGTGTTCCTCTGGATGGGGGCATTGAGCCTCTCCAGCAGAGCCAGAGGCCTGCCACCACCCACTTCCAGCTCCCGTCTGGGTACTTTGCTAGGAACCATGGGTGGGGAGGGCGAGGCGGTGCCGCACTGGGCCAGATTCTGTAACAGTTTACTGGCGCTGAATGCCGGCTCATCTGCAGCTTTCTCAGCAGGGAAGGATTTAGACTTACACAGATCCAGAGGGCTGGACTGGACATGGGGAGAGGGGTAGGGGGATGAGGTGCTGCTGGGGTCTCGGCTGAGAGAGTACATGGGAAGGCCTGGGCCTGGTCTGTCCAGAGGGCTCTGTGTCCTTACTTCCTCCCAGGGGGCCAGTGATTTAAGTGGGCCCCGTGACAGACTGGACAGGGTTGCATCATGCTGCAAATCTGGATTAACCACAATTTTGTTTACCTTGTCATTATTCTTGCGCTCCAGAAGGAGCTGCATGAGAGTGACCCTGGGGTGGGACTTAAGGTCTGGGCTCATTTCAATCTCCTTCTTAACCTGGGGGACCTTCGGACTGGAGGGATCTGGCTTCCACTTGTTTAGCAGGGACTCAGTGAGTTTGTCTAAAGAGGAGGAAGAGGAGGAAGAGAAAGCAGTGGAGGAAGAGGAGAGAACGGTAGAGGTAGAGAAAGCAGTGGAGGAAGAGGAGAGAACGGTAGAGGAGGAAGAGAAAGCAGTGGAGGAAGAGAAGACAGTAGAGGCAGAGGAGAAGACAGCAGAAGAAGAGCTGGAGGAGAAAGCAGTAGAAGAGGAAGAGTAGGAAGCAGAGGTGGAGGGGGAGGTGGCTTTAGGCCTGGTCTCTGGGGCTCTGGTGCTGGCCCTGCTCCTCATAGAAAGGTCAATGGGAGAACAGCTGGAGTAGGAGCTCTCTGCGTCACTGCAGCTCTCCTCTCTCTTGGCCAGGCTCTTCTCCTGGACGGAGCACTCGCTGTCGGAGGTGACTGAGGAGCCGCGACTAGGGGGCAGGACCCCACAGTCGTCCTCCAGGTGCCCGTTCTTAGTCAGCTGCTTCTGGTTGTTGTGGTTGTTGAGGAGCAGCAGGAGCAGGCTGCTACAGGTCTGGGGGGGGGCCTGGCGGGGCGCGAGTCAAAGCCACGTTTGTCAGTAGTGGGGGTTTGGGGTTGGGTCTGGGTGTCGGTGTGGGGGGTGAGGGGCAGAGGAAGAGGGGTGGGGCAGGGCGAGCTGTGGGCTGCCAGCAGGGAGGAGGGGCTCCGCTGTTTTGAGCTGGAGTTTAGTGCCAGTTGGGGGAGTGTTGTTGTCGCTGTCCTGTTTTGGGCAGTTAAGGAGCTTAGCGCGTCTGGGGCAACGGTGGTGGTGCTGGTGGCCCGGAGCCTCTCCCACACTGGGCGGCCTCTTGTCCTGGGTCTGCTGCGTTGCCATGGCGGCCAGCCTCTCGCTGGCCGAGTGGCCTGAGTGCTGGACCTTGAGTGCATGCTCCCTACTGTACTGCTGCAGGTGGGCCTCACTGGAAAGCAGCAGGGCCAACTGACTGCAGGCCACACTGGGCTTGGGCAAGGAGGCGGGGCTGGAACGGATCTTTACCAGGTTGGCAACAGCCTTGAGCCGTTCTGCACAGGACTGAGCGTCAGTGGAAGCAACAGCAGCGTTAGGGGCAGAAGGAGGGGTGCTGCTCTGTACCGAGCAGGGGGACTCAGAGGGCCTGTCCTGGCTGTGGCCCTGACCTCGCCGGCTGTAAGGTGTGCTACTGTGGTTCTGCATCTTGCTCTTCCTCATCAGGCCCTTAAGGCGGCTGGAGGCCATGCCATAGCAGGGGAGCCGCTCCTTGTCTGCAGCAGGAGGGGTCTCGGTGGGCGGGGAGCGCTCGCTGGGGGGTTTGGTAGACTGCTGCGACATGGCTACATTCTGCAGTCTGGAGCTGAAGGACTGGAGCAGGGAGGCCAGCAGGGTGCTCTCCCCAGCGTGAGGAGAGCCCTCCAAGGCCCCATTTTGCAGGCCTCCTCCACCCCCCTGGCTGGGAAGCTCCACAGGGGGGGAGCTCAGCCTCTGGGCTCCAGGCTCATTCCAGGCCCCTGAGCGGAGCAGCCGGGCCTTCTTCAGGTTCTGGGAGACCCCATGGTGCAGGGCAGGGCCGTTCCCGGCCTTCTGAACAGTGACGATGGCGGGGCCGTGGCTGGGCAGCTGGAAGGGCCGGGCCATCTTGTTGACCTGCTCCACCTGGTTGCCGTGCCCTCGGGCAGCCTCTGATCTCCGAGTTGCCGTGGCCCCAGGCCCAGACGCCACGGGATGCATCAGTAAACCTTCCAGATAAGTTAGAACAGCTGAATCCGTGTGTGTCTCAGGGCCAGGCTCCTCCCCATGAGTCATGTTCAATACTAGGATCCCCCTCGTATGGTTCAGCACTGCTACTGGGAATAACAAGGTCCACTAGGTTATCAGGTACTGCACTTTCAGATATTGATAAGAGGTAAGTATGCACATGGGCAAGTTCTAGTCTTTATAGATACTGGAATCCATGGGATCAATGTAAAGTCATCCCTTATCCACAGTGGAAAAAGCCACTAATACACAGAAACTATGGCCATGACGGGAGCCATTTGAGGGCTCTCACCCGGCCCTCGCTGCCATTCCTGTGTGCCTGTGAACACCGGATGCTCCCAGAATGCCCGGTATAGGCTTATTCAGTGAGCGGCGAGGAGTGAGGAGTCAGCGAGATTTCACCACCACAGTGATGTTGACGCATTCCGTGGCTGTGGATGTTTGGGATGTGTGTCTGTTGGCAGGCCTGGGGGCGGTTCTCTCTGTGGCGCCTTTCTGCTCTCTTGATCTCAGACGGGAACCTATGGTAGCAGAGAGAGAGAGAGAGAGAGAGAGAGAGAGAGAGAGAGAGAGAGAGAGAGAGAGCGAGAGCGAGAGAGAGAGAGAGGAGAAACAGCGTGATAAGCAGGGATTTGCAGCACGGCAGCACTACATCACATTCATTTCAATACCTTGTCCACCATCCCTGTTACTTAGCAACATTTCAGTTTGACTGCACACATTTTTTTTTCCCAACCGAACCGACGACGACTTATGTAGATAAGGGTCTGATTTTATTCAAATGGGAAATTCAAGCCCACCACCTCGAAAACATTCAGGATTTCAAGCCGTAAACCCCTCGTGGCAATGTGTCTGCGCTGTCGTTCAAGAGTGAAGGGCCTGTGAGAGTTGTGCATCATTTCTTACGCAGCTTGTCATTTCAGTGGATTATCCCCGTCCCTCCCTACTACCACTCCTCCTGCACTTGAGCATCTCACACTATCATGTCTCCGTTCTCACACAGCACCTGGGTACTCAGTGCCCACACACACACACACACACACACACACACACACACACACACACACACACACACACACACACACACACACACACACACACCAGTGCCACAGAGGGTATAATGACTGAATGCTCTCACACCTGGGTACAGTCCTGGCTGCCCTGGTGCCTATCGAGAGCTCTGGCATTATCACCACCTGCCCAGCTAGATCCCTCTCCTGCCCCAGTTGATCCCTGTCTGGACAAGATATAGACACGCACTTCCATTCTAAGTGTCAGTGACATTTAAAAAAAGCCCTGAAGGTATTCTAAAAACCAGAACTGCATTGACTTGACATGAGCCCGGTTATTATGTACAACGGCAACACAGGTTCCCTCAGTACTGACATTGGCCTCCACAGAGAAGAGAGAGGATATGGCTCGGTTGAGCTGCCAAATGTGTGTGTGTCTGTGTGTCTGTGTGTCTATGTGTGTGTGTGTGTGTGTGTGTGTGTGTGTGGATCCGGTGCACCTGTCACACTGTGGCTGTGCCATGGTCAGGAGGGCAAGACACTGACACTCAGGCGACTGACCGCTGCTGCCGGTTGCCAGTGGCCCTGAGAGACCAGCGGTATGAACCCTGTCATGCTGGTCTCTGTGGTTACGGGACACGTCCCATAGTCAGGGCTCAGCCCATAAAGGTTAATTAATACAGAGACTTTCCAACGCCACCTCACCTCAGCTGATTGACCCCCAAAGTCTCTCCCTGAAGCGGCCTGCCTGTTCCACCTTTGGCGTGAGTGGACCTACAGGGCCAACGCGACAGGACAGCCCTCATTATGATGACTGGAGGTCAGTGATGATGCAGTCTAACCTAAAATATGTGGGACAGGACAGTGTAGGGTCGCAACGAATAGACAGATAGGATTTAGCCTTATCCCTTAATTATGGAGGTCAGTGATGATGCAGTCTAACCTAAAATATGTGGGACAGGACAGTGTAGGGTCGCAAAGAATGGACAGATAGGATTTAGCCTCATCCCTTAATTATGGAGGTCAGTGATGATGCAGACTAACATTGGTACAGGACAGTATAGCCCATTATAATGATTGGAGGTCAGTGATGATGCAGTCAGTCTAACCCATATAATAATATGTGGAATGAAGCATCTAGGGCTGACAACCACAATACAGTAGGCTGTCTATAATCTGAGTGAAATCCATCTCCTGGGATGGCCCCACAGGTTGGCACGACCGTAAAGGCCACCAAAGTGGTACCTTTAACGGTACCTTAAAAATGAGCAAGGATTAGTTGTGGGATTACAGTTGATCAGATAGCCGAACTGAAAGCCTGCAATGAAATACTGGGATGGAACAGGAAAAGGAATAAGAAGTGTGCCATTTCAAGTTGTCTGAGTCAAAGCCTTCTTGATGAGCCATCCCACCAGCCCATAACTCAAGGTTTAGAAGGACCACGTCTGGCCAAGATAAGAAATGACTTAATTGAGGTTGGCCCATCAGCGTCGAATACAGTTCAAGGCCAGATTTAAGCTGACCCAAATCTGACAACAACAACAAAAGCCAACCTGGTCACCTCAGCCTGGACTGGAGCGACGGACCATCTGACATCTGCTGTCCTGCTAATCTTAGATGGCAGGATTAGGGCTATTTTCCCGCCGTGCTGGCCGACCCAAGGGCTTAACTCAATTAAAAAAGGAACGTAGTGCTTGGAAGGGGCAGTAAACACATAAACAAATGTTTACCATCAAGATTGTTTAGTCACTTAGCTAGAGACCTGTGTGTGTCATAACATTGGGTTCAAGAATGAGACCATGGAAAAAATGTCCACAAATGTGGAAGTACCTGAAAATGAACTGGAATTTACTCAAAACAGAACCTAGTCTCGGCTGGTGACACTGTATTTTAGGCTTGACTCTGACCTTGGCTTCAAACCATCATAATATTTTAATCAGCTGGAAAGATGTAATACAGTGATAAGGCCCATAAAGTGGAAAGTTAAAAAATGTAAATCTAAGTGTAGGTAGTGGCCCTGTCCTGTCTGTGGATAGGCAGGGTTAGCTGGGACTTTATGAAGGGCAGGGCCCTTGACAGCAGCCATGACAGAGCTGAGGTCAAAAAGCCCTGGGGTTTCAGTGGCAGCAGAAAGAGAAAGCGTATGCTGTAGGGCTGGGCAGTAAACTGTAAAAAACTACATACCGGTATTCATTCACAGACTGGTTTGGATTTTTACTTTACTTTCTATAACAGTGTTTTAATGTTTGATTTGTTACATTAAATAATTCAGTAATGACTAGAAAAAATTATGACAATCATCCGTTTTTAACAGCTGAGAACTGCTAGCTAACTTCCCTGAGGTAAAGTAAGAACTAGACTGTCCAAGATGTTCGACCATTGTTTTCAACGTAATTTACTCATGTTCGACGGTTCTACAGCTGCACCATCGAGAGCATCCTGACTGATTGTATCCCTGCCTGGTATGGCAACTGCTCGGCCTCCGACCGCAAGGCAATACAGAGGGTAGTGCGAACGGCCCAGTACATCACTGGGGCCAAGCTTCCTGCCATCCAGGACCTCTATACCAGGTGGTGTCAGAGGAAGGCCCTAAAAATTGTCAAAGACTCCAGCCACCCTAGTACAAGACTGTTCCCTCTGCTACCTCACGGCAAGCAGTACCTGAGCGCCAAGTCTAGGTCCAAAAGGCTTCTAAACAGCTTCTACCCCCAAGCCATAAGACTCCTGAACACCTCATCAAATGGCTACCCAGGCTATTTGCATTGCCCCCTTTTACACCGCTGCTACTCTCTGTTTTTATCATCTATTCATAGTCACTTTAATAACTCTACCTACATGTACATATGACCTCAACTAACCTGTGCCCTCGCACATTGACTCTGTATCGGTACCCCCCTATATATAGTCTCGCTATTGTTATTTTACTGCTGCTCTTTAATTACTTGTTACTTTTATTTCTTATTCTTAAACATATTTTTTTAAACTGCATTGTTGGTTAGGGGCTCGTAAGTAAGCATTTCACTGTAAGTTCTACACCTGTTGTATTCGGTGCATGTGACTAATACAATTTGATTTGATTGACAGTATGTAAATGATAAATTAGTGCAGGAAATTAAGAAATTAATGAAAATGCTGGAATAACTATGCAAATGGCAATCATTGGTCAAGCACAAGAGTAGAGTACAAAAGAGGATTGAGATTCCTATGCAATGTTCTACAAATATACCTACTTCACTGTCAGTTTTGTACAGGTTTGTCCTCCTATTATGTCAGATTTACATTTTTTATACTTTTCACTTCATGGGCCTTATAACCCTGTATTACTTCCTAATTTCCAGTTGATTATAATATTTTGATGGGTTAAAGTCAAGGTCAGAGTCAAGCCTAAAATCCTCTGTCCCTATCACGCAGCCCTAGTGTGCTGTAAATGAGCGTGCATGTTGCACTGTGAACAAATAAATGACCTTAATAAATGGAGCCTGTCCTCTAAGCCTAATCCTTCAAGCCCAGACCCCCCTCTCTGCTTTCAGGAGCAGCACAGGCAATACAGGCATGTGTATTACTATTACATTATCTCGCCTGTTGTACATATTGAAAATTATCTAACACATCTGTTAACATGTCATCTCATTCCTGGCCCCAAAAGCCTGACCCTTCCCCCATCTCCATGGTGAGACACCAAAGGGCCAATGAGCCGCACTTCATTGACTCCAGTTACCACGGTGATTGATTATCCATTATCTTTGACAATGTCACGCAATGACATCCAAACGTATTTTAAACAGATTTTTTCTACAGTGGCCACGGGCAAAAGGGAGGCCAGCTGTGGAGACGAGAGCTTTATCATTCCCTGACCGACCGGTTGCTCTCCTCCTCTCCTTTCCTCTTTCCTCTCCTCCTTCCTCTCTTTCTGCTCTCCTTTTCTCCTCTCCTCTCCTCCCTCTCCTCTCTCCTCCCTCCCCTCACCTCCCTCTCTTACTCTCCTCCTCTCCAGAGGCACTAGGAACAGGAAGGTTAGTGACCTTTCAGCCATTTCCTCTGTGGAATTATCAGAAAACGGTTGTGAATACAACCCAATGCAGATGTCAGGGATTAGATATCCAAGTCTGACCTTCAATCCCCCTCATTCACGTAGGGCGTCAGATTAATCGCAACATCCCCTAACCCTCCCCCCTTCCTAAATTAACTTCATTGTCAGGAATGGTCATCCATTTAACCCATTTATAATGTAAGAGTCCAAACAAAATAATAAAAAATGGGAAGAGCCATAGGAGCAGGCAGTTAAAGTCAAGGTCATTCATATCGCCAAGGCTTTCCACTTGACGCAACAGATGGTGTCCATGCAAAGCTCTGGGCGTTAATAAAAAGTGACAATGCAGCCCGAGCGGTGTGTATCACTAATGTCTGACACCAGCCTGGCAGATGTGTTCTCCCTGCATTAAAGTGGAGTCAAGGTTAAAGGAATTGAAAAGGAGAGGCAGTGCCTAAACACCATTATATCATGTAATCTGCAGGCCAGCCTGCTGCACATACTCAACTGGGTACCTCACTTACACATACAGTGTGACCGCCATTAGTAAATTCAATATGGCCAGGCCTGACATGATTAAATAAGACAAAAAAACAAGCTACCAACCTGACCAAATGCAATCGTTCAAACCAAGAATACAAGTGAACTTACACGCGGTAGGAAAGTCAAATTAAAAGCTCTGTCTCACCTTGGCAGAGGTAAACAAGAGCATAAAAGGCTACTGAACAGTGTGAGATCACAACCAAAGAAGAAGGTTAGATATAAGTCATTCAGGACCAAGTTACATTGAAAACGCACAAGCACACGCGAACTAGGGCACTCTGACCCAATTCTAAGGATGCATTGACCTAACAACTCATGCATAGTGCACAGACTCCCCCATGCCCGCTCACTCTCTCTCACACACACACACGCACGCACACACACACACACACACACACACACACACACACACACACACACACACACACACACACACACACACACACACACACACACACACACACAAGAAAAAGGGATATTAAAATACCACAAAGCTGTACCTCATCCACACTCTACACGCACCATCCTGCTGAAACAGTCATACTCCCCAGTCAGTCTGACACGTGAACATGAACATTGCGTGGTGACCTAACACTAACATCACTGGGTCTGACAAACCAACGTGAACAGAACAGAGTTCCCCAGTTACAGTTCGTGGCCTGTGTCAGCCTTCACGGGAGGAGAGGAAAGGGGGGTTTAACTTCTGTACTCATCAGTACACAGAGTTCTCGGGGGGAGAACAGAAAATAATTCATGCACATTGATGAGTCATCTAAGCGATTCAGAGCCTAGCATAGGGATGAAGAGAGGCGGGATGAAGAGAGGAGGGGAGAGGAAAGGGAGGACACAGCCGAACCCAGATGACCCTGGATGATATCACTTTTCCCCCTATGCCCTGGCCTGCATGGGAGCCAGACCTGAAATGGAGTGGCCGCCCCAGGCCCTGGGTCTACAACAGAACAGCAAAGCTTTCAAAATGTTTGTGTCAATAGTAAATATTTGTGCGGCGGTAGAAGACCCACCCAAGGGCTATTTCCTGAGAGAGAAAGAGAGATGGAGAATTAGTGTGTTGATTAAAACACACACACAAGACATTCCTTTATCTTAATGAGCTGTGGCCACTATCAACCTAGACCAATTCATTCCTATTGGGCCTCCATGCTAATCTTATGCTAACATTGTCTATTCGACATACATATTCTTTTTTTATCGCCCCCCCAAGGAACAAGCACTTTTTCATGTGAAGCAGCCTCAGCATGAGGTTGGAGGAACTGGAAGCCATAACAGCTGATTAGTCCAGGGCCATGAAGCCAAAGGACATATCTAGTCATCTAGAAGCCCTTTGAAGGTATTTGAACCAGACCACTCTGGGCTGGCGATCATGATGATGGCTGAGGGAAATAGGCCACTTTCCTATTGAAATCATCTGTCCCTCCCTCTGACAGGCTGCTGCTGCCCAGAACATTGGCTACTAAACCATGTTAAAAACCCTGTCCTTTAATGAACTATTTCCATAATATCCTTGGCTTCTATCCTAAACAGCTTCACTCTCTCTCTCTCTGTGTGTGTGAGTCAGCAGGATGGATCTTTATTGGGTTAAAGGAGTAGTCTGCTGATTATAGGATGAGTAATTCTGGGATGCTTTGTGAATAAGATGGCCAACTTGGGACAGAGGACTAAGTGACAGAAAAAGAGGGGACATCTCTGCCTACTCGCCAATCATTTTACCATTCATAATGCCTCCATTGACCTACTTCATCAGGAGTTTTTAAATCATTCTAATGCTTCTGCCCACAGTGAGCTCTGAGAAAGGCATGGGCGAGGAACGATTTGGGTACAATGCGCTATACCAGGACATTTTCTTTAGACTCACTCATCAGAATAGGCTCAGTTTTTCCTCTCTCTTTCTGCTCTTCTCCCTGTTCTGTTTCTTGACATAACTAAGAATACCATCTCGTTCAAAGTCACACAATTAAATGAATCTCTTTAATCAATTAAGTGCAGTTAACCCACTAAAGGATAAAACGATTAAGTGTAACCTTTTGGGAGAAAATCTCAGGCAGGCAGCCCAATAACAGCATCAATCCTGTTGGCAGGCCAGAAGCCAGTATATGCCAATAAACATCCCAGGACACCTCAACACGATTAGGACTACACCCTCCCCTAGAGCGCCAAGCTTGACCCAGTACTCCTTGTGCTCCAACTCGAGCTGAACCACAGACTCTTTACTGCTATTATACTACAGTGCTTCTGCTAGCTAGTAGCTTCACATCCCTTCATACTGTCCTGACCAGGGTTAGGGATCAATTCCATTTCAATTCGGGAAGTAAATGGGAAATTACAGCTCAAAAATGTGAAAAATGCTAATTGAAAATAAATAGCACATTTCAGCTGTTGAATTCGGAATTTCACAGAATCTCCTGAATTGAAATGGGATTGATCCCAACTCTGGTCCTGAATCAGTCCTAATAATGACAGTAACTGTCAGTCCTCCATGTTAACCAGGATCACCTTGAAATGTCCTCGTCCTCCTGCTGAGTCCTTCATCTAACTAGATCTGGATTACATGGGCCAGGGGGCAGGGCTGTAGGCCATAACACCATGAGAACATGTGCCCCCCACACACACACAATGGCCGCAGTGTCTTAATTGGCTCACACACCGACACACACATACACACGCACGCACGCACCCACACACACAGTCCAGTAACTAGCAACGAGTAAGCAACCATTGAAGCACTGCAGTTGCAGAACAGCACAATTAAAAATGTGAATGTTTGTTTGTTTGTTTGTCCTGAGCCTTTGAGATCAGGAAGTCACTAGGGATGTGCAAGTAGCAGGACTGTTGTCGTTTCCCGGCCATTAGGATAGACAGAAGGAAAGGAACTGAACACCAAACACTGCAACCCACCCACCATGAGGCCTATTACTTTGCATTAATACAAGGGGATGAGGGAGGAGAAACAGCAGACTAGGCTATGAGGTATTAAATAGGCCTACAGTAGAAATACCAACAGGATGATTAATTCAGTAGCAGTCTGTAGTGAATACTACACTAAGCAGTGCTCTACACTAGCTAACACAAGTCTTCTCTGATTGTGAGGTGAACAGACACGCATCATGCTCCCCTACCTTGTCATCCTTAGCTGTGGAGGCTGATACAGGTAAAGTGCAGTAATCCATTTGCTCTACTGGCAGAAGCACTCCTGCAGAATAATAATCAGGCTCTCTACTTCCTCCCCCTCCCTCCGTTTGCCCTCTCTCCTTCCCTTTCCTCACTCACCTTTCTCATAACATGACACCCCCCTGCGCCCCAGATCTGACCAAATGCTAAAGAAGGGTGTCTTCTGCACTGATAGCTGCTGCCACTGATCAAGCCTACGCGCCGGGCCGTGGGATTAAAGAGCTCACACAGCTTGACTCAGGGACTAAATAGCCGAGCCACACACACATACATACAACGCACACACACACAGAAACACCCACTCACCCACTCACACAATGAGGTGAAAATAAAACCTGTAGCAACCCGGAAGTGTCTCACGCTTCAAACACACACACAACCACAGACACGCAAACACACAAGGAGGTCATTGAGAGACTAGTCAAGGATCATATCACCTCCATCCTACCAGACACCCTAGACCCACTCCAATTTGCTTACCGTCCCAATAGGTCCACAGACGACGCAATCGCAATCACACTGCACTAACTCATCTGGACAAGGAAGATGTAAGGAATTCCTATGTAAGAATTCTGTTCATCGACTACAGCTCAGCATTTAAAACCATAGTACCCTCGAAACTCGTCATTAAGCTCGAGAACCTAGGTCTCGACCCAGCCCTGTGCAACTGGTCCTGGACTTCCTGACGGGACGGCCCCAGGTGGTGAGGGTAGGAAACAACATCTCCACCCCGCTGATCCTCAACACTGGGGCCCCACAAGGGTGCGTTCTCAGCCCTCTCCTGTACTCCCTGTTCACCCATGACTGCGTGGCCAAGCACGCCTCCAACTCAATCATCAAGTTTGCTGACGACACTACAGTGGTAGGCTTGATGATTACCAACAACGACGAGACGGCCTACAGGGAGGAGGTGAGGGCCCTCGGAGTGTGGTGTCAGGAAAATAACCTCTCACTCAACGTCAACAAAACGAAGGAAATGATCGTGGACTTCAGGAAACAGCAGAGGGAGCACCCCCCTATCCACATCAACGGGACAGTAGTGGAGAAGGTGGAAAGTTTTAAGTTCCTCGGCGTACACATCACGGACAAACTGAAATGGTCCACCCACACAGACAGCGTGGTGAAGAAGGCGCAACAGCGCCTCTTCAACCTCAGGAGGCTGAAGAAATTCGGCTTGTCACCAAAAACACTCACAAACTTCTACAGATGCAGAATCGAAAGCATCCTGTCGGGCTGTATCACCGCCTGGTACGGCAACTGCTCCGTCCACAACCGTAAGGCTCTCCAGAGGGTAGTCCAGGACACCTACACCACCCGATGTCACAGGAAGGCCAAAAAGATCATCAAGGACAACAATCACCCGAGCCACTGCCTGTTCACCCCGCTATCATCCAGAAGACAAGGTCAGTACAGGTGCATGAAAGCTGGGACCGAGAGACTGAAAAACAACTTCTATCTCAAGGCCATCAGACTGTTAAACAGCCATCACTAACATTGAGTGGCTGCTGTCAACATACTGACATAAATCTCTAGCCACTTTAAATAATAGAAAATTGGATTTAACGGATGTATCACTAGCCACTTTAAACAATTTTGTATATAATGTTTACATATCCGACATTACTCATATCAAATGTATACACTGTACTCTATACCATGAGTGGCTGCTGCCAACATACTGACTTAAATCTCTAGCCACTTTAAAAATAGGAATTGGATGTAACAAATGTATCACTAGCCACTTTAACTTCTTTGGGAGCAGCGCACGAGGTGACCATTTTGGAGAGCCTGGCGTGCCCAAAGTAAAATGCCTCCCATTCAGGCTCAGAAAATAGGATATGCACATATTTAGTACCATTGGATAGGAAACACTCTGAAGTTTCTAAAAGTGTTAACATTCTGTCTGTGAGTATAACAGAACGGATATGGCAGGCGAAAACCCGAGGAATTTCTATCCTGGAAAAAGTGGTTTTGACACATTGCCTCATTTAGAACCCCTCCCTTATGAAAATGCCCATATAAGGGCATATGAATGCAGTACCTATTGCTTCCTCTGGATGTCAACAGTCTCGAGAAAGTGTTCTGATTCTTTTTAGATGCTTTTAGAGCATAGAAGAAGACGAATAAGGAAGTGGCCACACAGATGTCAATACAATAAAACGCGCGATACTTTGACAGTATCAAAGTTCCTCTAGTGTGTCTGTCTGTCTCTCTGACTGACTCTGCAGTATCAAAGTTCCTCTAGTGTGTCTGTCTCTCTGTCTGACTCCACAGTATCCGTTCCTCTAGTGCGTCTGTCTGTCTCTCTGTCTGATTCCACAGTATCAAAGTTCCTCTAGTGTGTCTGTCTCTCTGTCTGACTCCACAGTATCAAAGTTCCTCTAGTGTGTCTCTGTCTGTCTGACTCCACAGTATCAAAGTTCCTCTAGTGTGTCTGTCTGTCTGTCTGTCTGTCTGTCTGACTCCACAGTATCAAAGTTCCTCTAGTGTGTCTGTATCTCTGTCTGACTCCACAGTATCAAAGTTCCTCTAGTGTGTCTGTCTGTCTGCCTGGAGGCAGAGCAGTGCGTCCTCAGTCCCAGTGCTGTGTGCACACAGAGACAGGCCATCTGTAGAGCACAGATAGGAGAGAGAGAACGCCACCCTATGCATCAGCAGGGATATTTCATTATGTACATACATTACTCTTGTGTGTATAAGGTAGTTGTGAAATTGTTAGATTACTTGTTAGATACTACTGCATGGTCAGAACTAGAAGCACAAGCATTTCGCTACACTCGCATTAACATCTGCTAACCATGTGTATGTGACAAATAAAATTTGATTTGATGTAAAAAGCTGCAGCAAGAGAACACTCTCTCGTTATAAAAGAACTCACTCACCGCCCAACAACATTAGATCTACATTTACACCTTTAAACCACACCTCTCTATTTCTCTCTCTTTCTCTCTCTGAACACATTTCACAAACACTGCTGCATGGTGTTGTATGTATTTCAAATGAAGGGGCACAAACTCAACAACCATGAATTGATATGAACAATCATTCTAACTCGTTTTCCTTTACAGAGATAGTTTATGAAGGGGGCTCACTCTTTGTCTCTGTCTGACTCCACAGTATCAAAGTTCCTAGTATAGTATGTCTGTCTCTCTGTCTGACTCTATAGTATCAAAGTTCCTCCACTGTGTCTGTCTCTCTATCTGACTCCACAGAATCAAAGTTCCTAGTCTAGTGTGTCTGTCTCTCTGTCTGACTCAAGAGTATCATAGTTTCTCTAGTGTGTCTGTCTGATTCCACAGTATCAAAGTTCCTAGTCTAGTGTGTTTCTCTGTCTGACTCCACAGTATCAAAGTTCCTCTAGTAAGTCTGTCTGTCTGTCTGTCTGACTCCACAGTTACGAAGTTCCTCTAGTGTGTCTGTCTGTCTGTCTGTCTGTCTGACTCCACAGAATCAAAGTTCCTCTAGTGTGTCTGTCTGTCTGACTCCACAGTATCAAAGTTCCTCTTGTGTGTCTGTCTCTCTGTCTGACTCCACAGTATCAAAGTTCCTCTAGTGTGTCTGTCTGTCTGACTCCACAGTATCAAAGTTCCTCTAGTGTGTCTGTCTCTCTGTCTGACTGCACAGTATCTGTTCCTCTAGTGCGTCTGTCTGTCTGTCTCTCTGTCTGATTCCACAGTATCAAAGTTCCTCTAGTGTGTCTGTCTGTCTGTCTGACTCCACAGTATCAAAGTTCCTCTAGTGTGTCTGTCTGTCTCTCTGTCTGACTACACAGTATCGGAGTTCCTCTAGTGTGTCTGTCTGTCTGTCTGTCTGTCTGACTCCACAGTATCAAAGTTCCTCTTGTGTGTCTGTCTCTCTGTCTGACTCCACAGTATCAAAGTTCCTCTAGTGTGTCTGTCTGTCTGTCTGACTCCACAGTATCAAAGTTCCTCTAGTGTGTCTGTCTGTCTGTCTGACTGCATAGTATCAAAGTTCCTCTAGTGTGTCTGTCTGTCTGACTCCACAGTATCAAAGTTCCTCTAGTGTGTCTGTCTCTCTGTCTGACTGCACAGTATCCGTTCCTCTAGTGCGTCTGTCTGTCTGTCTCTCTGTCTGATTCCACAGTATCAAAGTTCCTCTAGTGTGTCTGTCTGTCTGTCTGTCTGTCTCTCTGTCTGATTCCACAGTATCAAAGTTCCTCTAGTGTGTCTGTCTCTCTGTCTGACTCCACAGTATCAAAGTTCCTCTAGTGTTTATGTCTGTCTCTCTGTCTGACTCCACAGTATCAAAGTTCCTCTAGTGTGTCTCTGTCTGTCTGACTCCACAGTATCAAAGTTCCTCTAGTGTGTCTGTCTGTCTGTCTGTCTGTCTGACTCCATAGTATCAAAGTTCCTCTAGTGTGTCTGTCTCTCTGTCTGACTCCACAGTATCAAAGTTCCTCTAGTGTGTCTGTCTGTCTGCCTGGAGGCAGGAGCAGTGCGTCCTCAGTCCCAGTGCTGTGTGCACACAGAGACAGGCCATCTGTAGAGCACAGATAGGAGAGAGAGAACGCCACCCTATGCATCAGCAGGGATATTTCATTATGTACATAACGAGTGCCATTAATCGCTCTTAACAAGAGGACGCAACCTCACCTTGACAGTCTCACACACACAGCAGCAGGGGAGGGGGCAGGAGGGAGGGGACGGGGGAGGGGGCAGGAGGGAGGGACAGGAGTAGAAATTAAAATTCAACACACTCAGGGATCTGGCATCTCCTGTGCTGCAGCCGCCTAACCGACTAATACCCCAGCCGGAGGGTAAACTGAACAGAGCCGGAAGCCAGACGCACCCGTAGTGAAAGAGAGGGGAATAGATAAATATATAAAGGAAATGAACGAGAGAGAGAGAGAGGGGAGTAGGTAAATAAATAAATAAAAGAAGGGGAAATGCTGCAGTGGTCGTGCAAGCGGGGCTCGTGCCCTTGACATAGTGACATGGACCCACTGTCATGTGACACTCTGTCATCTGCCGCGCGGCCACCTGGCAGAGTCCCCACCTTCCCCCGACCTCATCCTCCGGTGACCCGACGCCGTTCGCTCGGCCCTCCCCCGTTTGCTTGGCCCTCCCCCGCAGCAAGGTCGGGCGGGTCACCGTGTCCTCATCTGTAATCCACTTCCATTCGTCAGCAGCCCCAGCCCAGGCTGGAGGAGAGAAGAGAGGCAGCCGCTCTCCGACGAGGGGAGAATTCCCAATTAGGCAGCTGTCACACATGCACACACAGACAGACACAGCCAAGCACAGCAGAGCGGGGGAGAGGAGGGGAGAGAGATAGGGCTAGAGGGAGGTTGCAGGATCAGCCCACAGTCCACAAACATGGGGATTTGAGTTTGGTAGGGTAGGGGGCAACTACAGGACAGCCATGTATGAACTATGTCAGCCATGTCTGTTTGTCTACATGTCATGTGAGAAGGGGGAGGCATGGGGCAGGGAGGGTTCTGAACAACTATTTGTGTTTAATGGTGTTTACTATCAAATCACCACCAATCCCATTCCCTCTTACAAACACTGGGCATTCTCAGAGCTCACTGACAGCCTTTCCACTGGGATTGAGTTTGACATTTCAACCAGTTCCTCCTCTCTGTTTCTTTCTCCCCCTGGGAGATGTGTCAATGACAATGTCTCCTCTCTATCAATAGCCTTCAGATGTGATGACATGATAAGGTAGAAGGAGACTAGTCTAGAAAAAAGAGCAAGTTTCCCCAGGCTTTCTACCTTGGTTGTAAGTTGATTGTAGGTTGTACTTTATATCCCCAAGAACACCATTTAATGTCTCCCCACTAAACCATCTTCCTAACCAGCCATGCACGCCCATGGAGTGAGGAGTAAGTCTGAGGAAGACCCAACAGACAGACTGACTGACATAGGACTTTCCTGTGTGTTTTGAAGTACGCCAGATATCAAATGGCTGACAAACAGCCCTAATGGATAATTTATCATCCTCCCAACACATCTGTTTTGAGTAATGGGAAAAGTAATCAGCAGAAATTATACAGAGGACTGCCTGCCAGACAGGAAGCAGCAAGATTTATTCCCCGGCCAATCACCTCTCACCACTGCTCCTTATTGATTGTTTAGTCAAAATGTTTTTCTGCTTAATTAGAAGAAAGAGTTAAAGTGGTTCTATGCCAGTTGGATGGGGAACAGGTGAGTCTGACTGAGAGAGGTGGGTGGGGTTCGGTTGCAGCATGAACGTTTTGCTAGTATGAAAAGTAGCTACGTTTGTTGACCTTTAGTTGAACATCTATAAACCATCTATTGGCGACTATTCCAATGAAGTATTACCAAATACTTTTTTTCAGCTTATTGTCTAAGTAAGTAGCCTTGTTCGAGTCAGAACAGCCCATAGGACAGGAGCTTTTCTCTTGTTTCTGTATAGCTATATGCAGCTTGATGTACAAGTACATCCCCTGGACAGGACGCTAGTCTATTGCTGGGCCTTAACCCCAATCCATCTCCTTAATGCTGAGTGCCAAGTAGAGAGGCATCGAGTCCCATTTTTTGTATTTGGTATGACTCGACCGGGGATCAAACCTTCCAATCTCAGGGCGGACATTAACCATAAAGCCACTGAGATGGTTATTTTTGTCTAAAGCTGTGCCCAATGTGTCAAAGGTCGCTAAGGCTCAGTTGAACTTTAAATCCAGCTTTGAGGGGTTAGTGTTCAAACGGGTGCGTCGCAAGATCTAGGGACACTTATCCACTAAATCCTGTCTGAGACGAAAGTTAAGGTGAGAAAAATCTGGGTTCACAACCTCTGATGGGGAACCTTTTAATTTCCCTCTTGGGCTCCACAGGTGGTATAGCATACACTCCCAACAAGGTATATTGTTGTACATATAAGAGTTTATTCTGTCTCGGTAGGCAAGGTTAATTTACTCTGTTTTGGTATAATGCTTCTTAATAATGGAGCTGCTTAAAAGAGAAAGAGCCTAGCTTACTTCAGAAAAACATCAAGGTTTTTTGAAGCAAGAATAGGCACCCTGTTGAAGCAAGAATAGGCACCCTGTTGAAGCAAGAATAGGTACCCTGTCTTGTTAGCAGCTTCAGTCTGTACAGAGCGCAATGGGTGGGTTATCTCTTCAACAATCTGACACAAAACAGTTAACAGATGAGGATTTGAGGCCACCGCTGTTGGACCCCTGTCTCATTAAATAACTTACTTTCTTATCCCTCCCTCACCTGATGTATCACACTAACATGGCTCTGTCTCTGTGTGTGGCTGGCTGGCAACAACAATAGTTGGATAAGTAGTCATCCAAGAATCTCTGGTCTCTTGAGGGTCAGAGAGAAAAAGACACTCATTACAGCCCTTAAAATGCCCTGTGACCAACAAGGTTCACACCTGGGTCACCTGTAGTGTATTCCAGAAGAGTGTATTAGGCCGCCAAGTCAACACCTTGGTTAATGACTCAGGGTGCCAACGCAACTGTTCAGGTCTCAGGCAAGGCTACTCATGGTCACCAAACCACCTCAGTCACACCCCAACCAAACCCTCTCTAGACCCAAATGATGGGATGTTAACTCAATGGATTTAATTTGATTTTATTGAATATTTAAAACATACAATATACTAGCAGTGAAGCCGCTCAACAACTACATCACATTAGTCATCTAACAGACGCCCATCCAGAGCGACACACAGAAATAACCAGGGTCAATGCCCTGCTCAAGGGCAGGTCCACAGATCTCCCACAAGGTCAAAAACGGGGACCCGAACCAGCGATCCATCAGCCACCGGCCCAAGCTTCCAAACACCAGGCCACCAGCCCCCCAAGATCCCCCCCACAGTTCCCCAAGAGCTGCCCCTCAACCATCTGAGACCCCACGAACCCTCGTCCCCAATGCACCAACAACCAACAAAATTAACAAAAGAGAAAAAAGAGAAAGACGATAACAAAAAACAATAGTGCAAAAAACAAAAGAGATCAAGGACAACAAAAATCATAACAGCAAGGCCAACTGAATATGTTTGAGTGCATGTATGCCACTATTTACATGCGTGTGTCTGTGTATGTGTACATGTGTGCATTTGAATGAGAGTGTGTGTATATGCATGTGTACAAAAAAATAAAATAAATAAAATAACACTGCCCCTCAGTGTCATTCAAACATACTTCTTGTTATGTTTATTTTTACATAATCTTTTTGGCTTTAATCTTTCACCGTCATTTTATCCCCTGCCCACCAACTCAACTCCCACTTGTCTCCAATTCCACATCCCAACCCTCACCTTCCCTCAGCCCATCCCACCTATCTCTGCTGGCCAACCTCTTCAGATTTCTACTCACCATATATCTTTAAACTATGCTGTGATGTTTAACATACAATTTCAATCTATCTAATCGAATAGAAACCACAGATTGCGAGTTGAAGACAAATACATTTACTAAGAGTATAGGTATATTAGTAATTGACTGACCCGGTCTCTCCAGATCTCCCAACAGTACTATTTCTAGGGTCCATTTTAGATCAATGTTATGACATTTTCACCATTCCTGAACCTGAGACCAGAAACAGGCTACCTGAGGGCAATACCAAAATAAACGGTCTATTGATTCTGTATTCTCACAGCAAAATCTGTAGAGCTGCGATGATTGTATGCCCCAAATATTCAACATTTTGTTGGTGGCAAGAATTCTATATAATAATTTTAGCTGAAAAGTCTTAAATCTTGCGTCGTTTTATATATCAACTCATACACCCTGCACCATGGAATCGGTACATCAAAAATCTCTTCCCAACTATTTTGCAATCTGTATGGCGCAGTTGTCAACATCCTGGTCCTCAAATGAAACTGGTATACTTTTTATGCTATATTTATTCCTCTGCCAGTTTTGATCCTTTATATTGGGCAGATAGACCAGTTCCCTACCTCCTCTCGCTGCCACCTGCCTCCTCCATTTTTGGCGTAATGCTGTAATCAGTTGGTTGTCATTTTGGATTGAGCAGACCTTCCCATACAATTCTGATAACTCCATGAAAGACATAGCTCTACCATTCCAATTTACAATATAATTAAAAAACAAAACACCCTTTTCAAACATCTTTCCCATAAATACAGGTATTTTATCAACCAGCACATCTGAGTTCAGCCATAATATTTGTTGTATTATTTGTATTATCTTTTCAGGGGGGTGAAATGTAAATTGTAGTCAGCTAGTTTGAAAAAGAGTTTCATTTTTCAATTAATCAACAAAGGCAAAAAAAAGAAAAATTTAGGGTACATGTAAAACTTTTGAATAAGTGAAGCTTTTAGAGAGAGGTTTAGTGTTTTTATATTTAATAATCTCAATCCACCCAATTCATTAATATTCATTATATAGATAGGCACACTTTATCTTGTCTGGTTTAGTGTCCCAGATAAAGGGAAATATGTTTTGCTCATATGATTTGAAAACGAATAATCAGGAGTAAGCAGCGCCATAAGTAAGTGAGTAAACTGAGATATGGCTAGGGAGTTAATCAGGGCAATTTTTCCATAAATAGACAGGTATTTACCTCTCCATGGTTGGAGAGGTAAAACTCTCCAAGTTTTCTAGTGAAATTCGTTGTGGAGAGCTCATTTATATATTTTGTGATATGAATACCAAGTATGTCTACTTCAACGTCAGACCATTTGATAGGTAAACTGCAGGGTAATGTAAAAGTTATATTTTTTAAAGAGCCAATACGTAATATTGTACACAGGTTTTATTACAGAGTCCAGAAAAGTTATCTAGATCTTCAATGAACCATCGCAGGGATCTAGCTTGCGGACTTAATATGAAACTTGAGTCATCAGCATACATGGACACCTTTCTTTTTAAACCTTGTATTTCTAATCCTCTAATGTTGTTATTTGATCTGATTTTAATTGCTAGCATTTTGATGGCCATAACGAATAGACATGGTGACAGCGGACAGCCTTGTTATACTCCTCTTGACAATTCAAAACTCTGAGAAGTAGCCGCTATTTACTATTTTACACCTGGTGTTGCTATACATTACTTTTACCCATTTTATAAGAAAATCACTGAAATTAAAAGAATCCAGGCATTTACAGTTGAAGTCGGAAGTTTACATACACTTAGGTTGGAGTCATTAAAACTCGTTTTTCAACCACTCCACACATTTCTTGTTAACAAACTATAGTTTTGGCAAGTTGGTTAGGACATCTACTTTGTGCATGACACACGTAATTTTTCCAACAATTGTTTACAGACAGATTATTTCACTTATAATTTACTGTATCACAATTCCAGTAGGTCAGAAGTGTACATACACTAAGTTGACTGTGCTTTTAAACAGCTTGGAAAATTTCAGAAAATGGTGTCATGGCTTTAGAAGCTTCTGAAAGGCTAATTGACATCATTTGAGTCAATTGGAGGTGTACCTATGGATGTATTTCAAGGCCTACCTTCAAACTCCGTGCCTCTTTGCTTGACATCATGGGAAAATCAAAAGAAATCAGCCAAAGACCTCAGAAAAAGAATTGTAGACCTCCACAAGTCTGGTTCATCCTGGGGAGCAATTTCCAAATGCCTGAAGGTACCACGTTCATCTGTACAAAGAATAGTACGCAAGTATAAACACCATGGGACCACGCAGCCATCATACCGCTCAGGAAGGAGAAGTGTTCTGTCTCCTAGAGATGAACGTACTTTGGTGCGAACAGTGTAAATCAATCCCAGAACAACAGCAACAGACCTTGTGAAGATGCTGGAGGAAACAGGTAAAAAAGTATCTATATCCACAGTAAAATGAGTCCTATATCGACATAACCTGAAAGGCCGCTCAGCAAGGAAGAAGCCACTGCTCCAAAACCGCCATAAAAAAGCCAGACTATGGTTTGCAACTGCACATGGGGACAAAGATCGTACTTTTTGGAGAAATGTCCTCTGGTCTGATGAAACAAAAATAGAACTGTTTGGCCATAATGACCATCGTTATGTTTGGAGGAAAAAGAGGGAGGCTTGCAAGCCAAAGAACACCATCCCAACCATGAAGCACGGGGGTGGCAGTCTCATGTTGTGGGGGTGCTTTGCTGCAGGAGGGACTGGTGCACTTCACAAAATAGATGGCATCATGAGGAAGGACAATTATGTGGATATATTGAAGCAACATCTCAAGACATCAGTCAGGAAGTTAAAGCTTGGTTGCAAATGGGTCTTCCTAGCTTCTGGGCCTGAGTAACAGGCAGTTTACTTTGGGCACGTCAGACAGGCGGAAATTCTGAAAAAAGGAGAGGTTAGAGCTTGATTGAAAATGGGTCTTCCAAATGGACAATGACCCCAAGCATACTTCCAAAGTTGTGGCGAAATGGCTTAAGGACAACAAAGTCAAGGTATTGGAGTGGCCATCACAAAGCCCTGACCTCAATCCCATAGAAAATGTGTGGGCAGAACTGAAAAAGCATGTGCGAGCAAGGAGGCCTACAAACCTGACTCAGTTACACCAGCTCTGTCAGGAGGAATGGGCCAAAATTCACCCAACTTATTGTGGGAAGCTTGTGGAAGGTTACCCAAAACGTTTGACCCAAGTTAAACAATTTAAAGGCAATGCTACCAAATACTAATTGAGTGTATAAAATTTCTGACCCACTGGGAATGTGATGAAAAAAATTAAAGCTGAAATAAACCATTCTCTCTACTATTATTCTGACATTTCACATTCTTAAAATAAAGTGGTGATCCTAACTGACCTTTTACTAGGATAAAATGTCAGGAATTGTGAAAAGCTGTTTAAATGTATTTGGCTAAGGTGTATGTAAACTTCCGATTTCAACTGTATAAATAAAATCCAGTCTTTTTAGATGTTTCATGATGTTCTATTATGTCTAGTAGTTGTTGTATATTATCTCCAATATATCGTCCATGTAAAAAACCTGTCTGATCAGGATGAACAATACCTGGTAAAACCTTTTTAATTCTGAGTGCTATGCATTTCGCTAGTATTTTTGCATCACAACATTGAAGTGTAAGAGGCCTCCAGTTTTTTAAGATAGACTGGATCTTTATATTTGCCATCTGGGTCTTGTTTTAATAATAGTGAAATCAGACCTTCCTGCTGAGACTACCATTTCTATAGGAGGACTTAAAACAAGTTAACAATGGAGCTTTGAGTATAGCAAAAAAAGGCTTGATATACCTCTACCGGTATGCCATCAAGACCTGGTGTTGTTCCAGACTGAAAGGATTTTAATAGCCTCAAAAAGTTTTTCCTCTGTAATTTGGCCTTAGCACTAATCTTTCTGTACATTTGTTAATTTTCCCAAATTTTTTTTTTTTGGAAAGAAATTCTCTAATATCATTCGGAGAATCATAGATGACTCTGTCTTCAGTAACGACTTTCTGCAAATAATTTTTGTTAGCGTTCCTGTGTGAGATTCAGGAAGAATTTTTTTGCATTTTTCTCCATCCAGTTTGCTTTATTTTTGTAATAGATTACATTAGATCGTTCTTGAATAAGTTCCTCAAGTTCTTTTTGTTTTACCACTAACCTATTTTGTATCTCTGTAGTATCATTTTCATTGCTATCTACCTGTACTATTAGTTATTTCCCTTGTTAGGAGTTTAAGGTGGTTTTTCATTGTGTGGGTGGCTGATGCTTTTCTATTTTTCTATGCCCCCATTTGCTGCCACCCTCCCCTTCCTGTTCCTGTTTAATGTCACAGGGCTGGCTCATATGACCTTGAGAGGCATTGTTGGCACGGCGAAAGATCTGCCGCGGCCTCGCCTGAGGGCGTCCTTGAACTGGATCTGCAAGACCAAAAAAACTTCACGCTGCAGCCTGATAGACATCTCAGATCTCCTCCGTCCCTCTCTCTTCCCTCCCTCTCTCCCCAGCTCTTTTTTATTCAATCTGTGCTGCTCTTATCTGTCCCTCCGGGGGGAAGATAGTTATCAGGATGCTGTATCTTTAACCTCCCTATCGGACCAAGATAGAGACAGAATTTCAAAATGTCTGACTGGCCTGGTCATGTGGATGTATTTTTAATCCTCCCTCCACCTCCTACTCATTCTTCTGGCTGGAGCACCCATGTCATTTCAGGAGAGGAGTGTTTTTAGAACACACCTGTGTGTGTGTGTGTGTGTGTGTGTGTGTGTGTGTGTGTGTGTGTGTGTGTGTGTGTGTGTGTGTGTGTGTGTGTGTGTGTGTGTGTGTGTGTGTGTGTGTAGTGAGATAGCTGGCTGGCTGGCTAGCTGACCCACAACAAAGCAGCAGTCCACTTGAGGTGTTATTTACATACCAGGAAATCCCAGACTGTTTTCCCCCCTTCCCTTCCAGGCTGTTGGCACAAAGGGCTCTGTACTGGAGCTCCAAACATGCCATTTTACTCTATTTAAGAGATCTGACAGCCTTGTGTTGAATCATCACCTGAAGAGGCGGCCTCTCTAACTAACTTAGAAAGGGGAGGAGCCTCTTAATATTTAGCATTTTAACCAATAAAAGTAGGTTTGAACAGGCTGCTCATGGTGACTGGCAGGAATGCTAGGTCATGGTGAAAATATGTGACATTTACATCGTTAAACAACACCATGGTTCACTGTACAAAGTCCTTCTCTCATTCTGTACTGTCATACTAGCCAATCATTAGTTATACTTTTACCTGGGCATGGAACTCAACATAAGCCACAGTAAAGCACACAGATGCTTTTATCAACATGCAAATAAATAGTGCAGAGCATCGCTCCCTTTCAACATGATGCAAGAGCAAGTCAGCCAGCTAATATTTACACTGCACCAATAGACTGCTGGTTCAATATATGAACTGAAAGGAAATGCAGTGTTCTTTTTGCCTTCAAAGCAAATACGACTTCCAGGAATCATGGTAGTGACAGTGTGTGTGTGTATCAGTGTGTGTCAGTGTTTGTGTTGAGGAGCAGCAGAAAGAGGCCTAGCCCTTCTCCTCACTACTGGCCAAGCCCCCTCCCCTGCAGCTCCCTTCATGCCTGACCTTTTATGACTGTAATGTTATCACATGTCCTATGCAGGCAGGGCTGCTGGAAACCATCTGCTAGCAGCGCCATGGTGGCCGGGCCCCCTCACTAAAACACTGCTCTGGTACTGGCTCAAGAGACCGGGTCTGGCCCTGTTCTGGATCTAACTGGTTTACTGCTCAGCATGTCTCACCTTCACACACATATACACACACACAAATATAGAAACACACACAGACTAGGGCTGGATGAAATGGTCAAAATATCATATCACAATATTTTCCACATTTTTGACAGTATTTTATGTTTTTAAATAATAAAAGTTCTACATTTGCTTTATGAGTGACAAAAATAGACGTTCATCCATAATACGGCGAATTTGAAGGCAAACTATAGTTGTGTTCGAATACTTATACTAACCGCACTAACTGTACTATTTGTGACATAAATTGAGTATGTAGTATGCTTATTGGTCATAGTATGGATATTGTTAGTATGCCAAAAGTTCCCGGATGTCGTCCTACGTTCGCTAAAATACGAAGTATACAAGCAGTAGACACTATTTCCGTTCTTTTGGGGCCCATAATGCAATTATTCAGAAAAGCGCTAGTACACTCCACTGAAAGGATACCGTTTGTTTACCGTATACTAAAATGAACTAATAGTACATAGTATGTAGTATATCCAAGTTAAATAAAAGTTAAATTAAAAAATATATATATATACTCATTAAGTACACTACCAGTCAAAAGTTTTAGAACACCTACTCATTCAAGGGTTTTTCTTTATTTTTACTATTTTTGGAAAATAATAGCGAAGACATCAAACCTATGAAATAACACATATGGAATCATATAGTAACCAAAAAAGTGTTAAACAAAGTATATTTTATATTTGGAATTCTTCAAATAGCCACCCTTTGCCTTGATGACAGCTTTGCACACTCTTGGCATTCTCTCAACCAGCTTCACCTGGAATACTTTTCCAACAGTCTTGAAGGAGTTCCCACATATGTTGAGCACTTGTTGTCTGCTTTTCCTTCACTCTGCAATCCAACTCATCCCAAACCATCTCAATTTGGTTGAGGTCGGGGGATTGTGGAGGACAGGTCACCTGATGCAGCACTCCATCACTCTCCTTCTTGGTAAAATAGACCTACACAGCCTGGAGGTGTGTTGGGTCATTGTCCTGTTGAAAAACAAATTAGTCCCACTAAGCCCAAACCAGATGGGATGGTGTATCACTGCAGAATGCTGTGGTAGCCATGCTGTTAAAGTGTGCCTTGAATTCTAAACAAATCACAGACAGTGTCACCAGCAAAGCACCCCCACACCATAACACCTCCTCCTCCATGATTTATGGTGGGAAATACAAATGCAGTATTGGTGTCCTTTAGTAGTGGTTTCTTTGCAGCAATTCGACCATGAAGGCCTGATTCACACAGTCTCCTCTGAACAGTTGATGTTGAGATGTGTCTGTTACTTGAACTCTGTGAAGCATTTATTTGGGCTGCAATCTGAGGTGCAGTTAACTTTAATTAATTTATCCTCTGCAGCAGAGGTAACTCTGGGTCTTCCATTTCTGTGGCGGTCCTCATGAGAGCCAGTTTCATCATAGTGGTTGATTTTGCGTTTTTGCGAACAAACAAAGTTCTTGAAACTTTCCGTATTGACTGACCTTCATGTCTTAAAGTAATGATGGACTGCCATTTCTCTTTGATTATTTGAGCTGTTCTTGCCATAATACGGACTTGGTCTTTTACCAAATAGGGCTATCTTCTGTATACCCCCCTACCTTGTCACAACACAACTGATTGGCTCAAACGCATTAAAAAGGAAAGAAATTCCACAAATTAACTTTTAACAAGGCACACCTGTTAATTGAAATGCATTCCAGGTGACTACCTCATGAAGCTGGTTGAGAGAATGCTAAGCGTGTGCAAAGATTTTGATTTGTTTAACACTTTTTTGGTTTCTACATGATTCCATATGTGTTATTTCATAGTTTTGATGTCTTCACTATTATTCTACAATGTAGTAAATAGTAAAAATAAAGAAAAACCCTTGAATGAGTTGGTGTTATAAAACTTTTGACTGGTAGTGTTTGTAGTATACAGTATGTTAGTATGGGTATTCGAACACAGCTTATGAGATCTTGTTGCTAGAGCTAGACCATCCTATCAGACAATCAGGGTTGTGTATGTAAATATATTTACATTTGTTTTCAAATGCACACATGATCAGACTGAGCATTTCTAGGGCCAAAGGAGGCTCCGGGAAATAAATGATAAAAACATATTTTGGTGTTATTTTCATTAAATAAACACACACTGCGATTTATTAGACATACAGTGATGCTTTAAAAAATACAATTACAAAGACTACATGGGGGCTTTAACCAAATATTGCAAAAGTGATTTGACTATAGTTAGAATGTAATAGTGGGCACTTTAAATGCAGTGTTGTTTGACATGACAACTAAATGTAAAAGCCAGGGAGGCGTTCATAGAATTAAGAATTAAACTACTAATAGGATCTCTATGGAGGCATTATTGTGACATGGTGGTTAGTGTTTCCCAGGAGAGTGGGACCCTATAATCTTTGGCTACATTAAATGTTTTTTCTTACTTCATTTAGCTAACATATTCATGCTTCGCCAATTCCTCTCTGATTTAGAAGATACTGTTGCACAAACAACATTGATTTCAACCTCATTTTCAATATCTCCAGCACAATACCACATATGTGAAAACGGCACATTTCTATGTTTTGTAAAAAACAAATATGAATTAATAAAGTTCTACCCGATGACATCATCAAAAGTTTAACATTTCAAAAACACTATCAGATTTGTGGTAACGTGGGGAGCATGAAAATACCCTCCCTAAAAGTTGTTTCACTTTCACTGAAAATCACTGTGTTTTTTATTTTTAACCCTACCCTGTGATGTCTTACGAGAAGCAGATACATCACAAATCTCAGATAATGTTTTGGGACCATTTTACGTATTTTACGTTTTTTAACCAAAGATAAAAGAAACACGCTGTTTTCACATCATGTAGACAGACACTGGTTTGGTGCTGGAGATAATGAATGGGAGGTTGAAAAGTGGTGGAATTGACCTTTAAACATGGTTAAACAGTTATAATAAACAGTGGAAAGCAAGCACTACTACTATGTTCAACACTTTAATACAATATTCTCCTCAGACCTGAAGGTAGCCAGCCTACTGTAGATCCCCCTGTGGAGGAACCAGACTAAAAGCATCCACAATGCCTAAAAGATTAATTACAAGCAGACCTGTTCCACATAGCGAAATATGAGTGAGAGCTGCTGGACTGTCTGAATATTGAATTGGTCCATAAACCCAATACATGGATAAGCCCTGATTTCAAGTTCCAGGATTCCAGCTCAGCTCCCTACAAATGTAGACAATTATTTTGCCTGGGCTTTTTGGAGACATAAAATATGCCAAGTAAATTAATAACAGTGTGTTGAAATCAATACCAATAAGACCTATAGTGAATGTAGCACATATTTTACATGGTTTAAATGGGGATATGACAGGAATCAGTTTGGGCCATTCCATGTCATTTCAGCAAGTCATGACACCCACCATCTCAGATTGTTCTGAAATCGTTTCTGTAGTTAGAAACAGATCATATTATTTTCTCTAAATTCAATGTGATCTCTGAGAATTTAATTGATTGCACAAAAATTTGCCATTTTAATTTGTAGAATTCATATAATATTTAAAAAATATAGTACCTAACATCCTATTTGGATCAAACTTTTATTTCTAACAATGAGTAAGAAATGAAGTGGTCAAAAGCCATCCACGCACCCTCCACACTCCACGCCAATCCCACCCCAACAACGAGTATATAGTATCAGTTTTCTATGTTTGACATGTAAACTCAGCAAAAAAAGAAACGTCCCTTTTTCAGGACCCTGTCTTTCAAATATAATTAGTAAAAATCCAAATAACTTCACAGATCTTCATTGTAAAGGGTTTAAACACTGTTTCCCATGCTTGTTCAATGAACCATAAACAATTAATGAACATGCACCTGTGGAACTGTCGTTAAGACACTAACAGCTTACAGACGGTAGGCAATTAAAGTCACAGTTATGAAAACTTAAGAGGACACTAAAGAGGCCTTTCTACTGACTCAAAAACACCAAAAGAAAGATGCCCTGGGTCCCTGCTCATCTGCGTGCACGTACCTTAGGCATGCTGCAAGGAGGCATGAGGACTGCAGACGTGGCCAGGGCCATAAATTGCAATGTCCGTGAGACGCCTAAGACAGCGCTACAGGGAGACAGGATGGACAGCTGATCGTCCTCGCAGTGGCAGACCACGTGTAACAACACCTGCACAGGATCGGTACATCCGAACATCACACCTGCAGGACATGTACAGGATGGCAACAACAACTGCCTGAGTTACACCAGGAACGCACAATCCCTGCATCAGTGCTCAGACTGTCCGCAATAGGCTGAGAGAGGCTGGACTGAGGGCTTGTAGGCCTGTTGTAAGGCAGGTCCTCACCAGACATCACCGGCAACAACGTTGCCTATGGGCACAAACCCACCGTCGCTGGACCAGACAGGACTGACAAAAAGTGCTCTTCACTGACAAGTCACGGTTTTGTCTCACCAGGGATGATGGTCGGATTTGCGTTTATCGGTGAAGGAATGAGCATTACACCAAGGCCTGTACTCTGGAGCGAGAACGATTTGGAGGTGGAGGGTCCGTCATGGTCTGGGGCGGTGTGTCACAGAATCATCGGACTGAGCTTGTTGTCATTGCAGGCAATCTCAACGCTGTGCGTTACAGGGAAGACATCCTCCTCCCTCATGTGGTACCCTTCCTGCAGGCTCATCCTGACATGACCCTCCAGCATGACAATGCCACCAGCCATACTGCTCGTTCTGTGCATGATTTCCTGCAAGACAGGAATGTCAGTGTTCTGCCATGGCCAGCGAAGAGCCCGGATCTCAATCCCATTGAGCACGTCTGGGACCTGTTGGATCGGAGGGTGAGGGCTAGGGCCATTCACCCCAGAAATGTCTGGGAACTTGCAGGTGCCTTGGTGGAAGAGTGGGGTAACATCTCACAGAAAAAAAAAACTGGCAAATCTGGTGCAGTCCATGAGGAGGAGATGCACTGCAGTACTTAATGCAGCTGGTGGCCACATCAGATACTGACTGTTACTTTAGATTTTGACCCCCCTTTGTTCAGGGACACATTATTCCTTTTCTGTTAGTCACATGTCTGTGGAACTTGTTCAGTTTATGTCTCAGTTGTTGAATCTTGTTATGTTCATACAAATATTTACACATGTTAAGTTTCCTGAAAATAAATGCAGTTGACAGTGAGAGGACGTTTCTTTTTTTTGCTGAGTTTAGTTTGGAGCTGCGGCTCAGAGTATTGTTTCTTTATCCTATGTAATGTATTCTCATTGAATTTGGTTATGTTTTTTCCCCCCCTGTTCAGAGAAATTTATCTTTGAAGTTGTTGGGTTTAGGTTCAATCTTGCATCCTGATATTCTGCTATCCCAGGGGGAGTGAGCATCTATCTGCCTTGGACCATCACCCATCCATCAGGACCTTGCTAAGGCTACCAGTGAACATGGACAACTGCACTGTAAATACCCTGACCTGAATGTGATGAGGGAGAGAGGAGATCTGGAAGAAATCTGTGTTATATTTAGAAAAATAACAACCTGAGGTCAGAAGAAGAAAATGTAGAGAGCTTAATTTCTTCTGAGTGTGTGTGGCTTGGCTGGCTTGTCTGTGAGCTTGTCAGCTGTGATTGCAGTAATCAAACGCTATTACTGGAGACGGAGGGGGGAACAGAGGCGCTTATAGGTGGTAGTACTTCACAGACTCCCACTACTGTAGGCCCTACCTCTGTGTGTGTGCGTATTTTTCTCTTTGTGTGATGTAGGGCTAAGGAGTGGTGAGGAGAGTTCCTCAGCGCTCAGCTTTGGGCGTATAATCTATGGTTCATTTGCAGCTTTTCTCCCCAGTTTGACAAGCCATTTACAAAACGCAGCCTCTGCCGCTGACCCAGTTCTGAGTGGCTGCCTCTGCCTGCATCTCGCAACAGCCAGGGCCCTGCCTCTCCATCATGCCTTGCTCTGCTCTGCTCCCTCTTCTACAGCCTAACTGACGATCATTCCGCCACCCTCTGCCTTCATGAACTGTGGGAAAAAATAGGTCGCCCTGACCCACTTTGCTTCCTTTTTTTCTTCTCTTCCTGAGACCGTGCTAGGAGTTCTGCAGCATATGATCAAGGGAGACAGAGAGAAAGAGGGGGGGTTAGGGCTGTGCCGGTCATGGAATTTTGTCAGCCGGTGATTGTCAAGCAAATAACTGCCGGTCTCACGGTAATTGACCGTTAATTAACATAAACACATTTAACATCTCCTGGCCTCCACGCATAGCCTACAAGCCACTGATGCAGACCTTTGGAACATCTAAAGTCTAATAAATCCATGTAACCATCACAATAAATCCATTATTTATTTATTTTAGGCAGGTTGATAGAAACATGATATGAAGAAAATGTAGTCTATTTCAGAAGAACAGAATAGCATACTCTTGTCCTTATGTTAGGCCCTGATCTGGCTATACCACATGGCTGTGGGCTACACTAGTTAATTCAGCAGACAAGATTTGCTTAGAATTGCGTGGCATTATTTTATATTATGTTATAGTATGAAGAATACAATTGAACATAGCTGAATAAAATAGAAAGGATACTTTCTCCAAACGATTTGAGGGAGTGCGCATGCAGCTACTCTGTGTTGAACGGTTAAGAAAGAAACAGGTACTCCTATATGCTTAATTTAGAGTTATTTAGGTAACTTTAATTGTGATACAAACGTTGGGCTATATGTTTTGATTTTTATACATTCTAAGGCTGCATGATGCCACTAACGGTGATTTGAAAAAAGTTGCATGAAAGGCATTAGCTCTGCTTTGTTTTTTGAACAGGCTGTACACACTTCATCAGTCTCTCATTCACAATTTGACAAGCACTGAATAATGCTTAGAATTTCCGGCTGCATCCCCTTTGTGTGGCCGTAATGCCCCTTAAAAAAATCCATGCATTTTGCAGCCAGTGGCCGTTGTGCCCTTGGGCTGAATATAATAATTATAATTCCCTTCTCCCGGCTGCGTTCCGAAGCATCTCTCACTCACATGGCTCTCAGTCATGTGATCGGGTCTTTCAACTGCACGCGTCCTTATCCAATTCCGAGGCGCATATTGAAGATATTGGAAGAACTGTCCACATTTACTTTTCGTCAGCCAACAAGAGGAGTAGGCCTAACGAACAGCAAAAGCACTAGCCTATGTCAAGCTACTATCCCCCATAGTACAAAAGTTTACCTATTCTATTCTGTGCAATAAATAAATATTCCAAACATAGTCTGGGACACCATCAAAAAACCTGTTTTAAGCAATGAGCCTGACACAATTGATGAGAAAGTTCAGCTTAAAATGTTGTTAAACTATTAGCCTATTTCTTCACTTTATAAGCACAGCAGTGCTCACACTGCAGTAGGCTATAAGCGCAAATGTTCCATTAGCAGGAAAACACTATTCTCAAAAGTGAACACAAAAGCATGTAATGCTTTTATTATAAAGGTGCATTTTTGTATTTTTATGGTGAAAAGTATCTTCCCCAAACTTGAAATTCACATGCAGTTTATGTATACGAGTCTAGCTCTTCACCTGTTGTAAAGTGGATTAATGTGCTTCATTCTAAGACGTTATTTGGCCACTTTAGATACAAACCTTATCAAAACATATAGGCCTATGGGCTAGGCTACATGAGGTGTGCGACTATGATTTGAAAAGTTGCAAAGAAAAGCATGCACTGTTTCTTGCCTTAAGCTGGGAATCATTCACAAGTGATAATATATCATTCACAAGTGATAGGCTAATATTGTCACCCATCACACTATTCTTGATTTAATCTTGTCTTTACAGTGGGGCAAAAAAGTATTTAGTCAGCCACCAATTGTGCAAGTTCTCCAACTTAAAAAGATGAGAGAGGCCTGTACTTTTCATCATAGGTACACTTCAACTATGACAGACGAAATGAGAAAAGGAAATCCAGAAAATCACATTGTAGGATTTTTTATTTATTTATTTGCAAATTATGGTGGAAAATAAGTATTTGGTCAATAACAAAAGTTTATCTCAATACTTTGTTATATACCCTTTGTTGGCAATGACAGAGGTCAAACGTTTTCTGTAAGTCTTCACAAGGTTTTCACACACTGTTGCTGGTATTTTGGCCCATTCCTCCATGCAGATCTCCTCTAGAGCAGTGATGTTTTGGGGCTGTCGCTGGGCAACACGGACTTTCAACTCCCTCCAAAGATTTTCTATGGGGTTGAGATCTGGAGACTGGCTAGGCCACTCCAGGACCTTGAAATGCTTCTTCTGAAGCCACTCCTTCGTTGCCCGGGCGGTGTGTTTGGGATCATTGTCATGCTGAAAGACCCAGCCACGTTTCATCTTCAATGCCCTTGCTGATGGAAGGAGGTTTTCACTCAAAATCTCACGATACATGGCCCCATTCATTCTTTCCTTTACACGGATCAGTCGTCCTGGTCCTTTGCAGAAAAACAGCCCCAAAGCATGATGTTTCCACCCCATGCTTCACAGTAGGTATGGTGTTCTTTGGATGCAACTCAGCATTCTTTGTCCTCCAAACACGACGAGTTGAGTTTTTACCAAAAAGTTATATTTTGGTTTCATCTGACCATATGACATTCTCCCAATCCTCATCTGGATCATCCAAATGCTCTCTAGCAAACTTCAGACGGGCCTGAACATGTACTGGCTTAAGCAGGGGGACACGTCTGGCACTGTAGGATTTGAGTCCCTGGCGGCGTAGTGTGTTACTGATGGTAGGCTTTGTTACTTTGGTCCCAGCTCTCTGCAGGTCATTCACTAGGTCCCCCCGTGTGGTTCTGGGATTTTTGCTCACCGTTCTTGTGATCATTTTGACCCCACGGGTGAGATCTTGCGTGGAGCCCCAGATCGAGGAAGATTATCAGTGGTCTTGTATGTCTTCCATTTCCTAATAATTGCTCCCACAGTTGATTTCTTCAAACCAAGCTGCTTACCTATTGCAGATTCAGTCTTCCCAACCTGGTGCAGGTCTACAATTTTGTTTCTGGTGTCCTTTGACAGCTCTTTGGTCTTGGCCATAGTGGAGTTTGGAGTGTGACTGTTTGAGGTTGTGGACAGGTGTCTTTTATACTGATAACAAGTTCAAACAGGTGCCATTAATACAGGTAACGAGTGGAGGACAGAGGAGCCTCTTAAAGAAGAAGTTACAGGTCTGTGAGAGCCAGAAATCTTGCTTGTTTGTATGTGACCAAATACTTATTTTCCACCATAATTTGCAAATAAATTCATTAAAAATCCTACAATGTGATTTTCTGGATTTTTTTTCCTCATTTTGTCTGTCATAGCTGAAGTGTACCTATGATGAAAATTACAGGCCTCTCTCATCTTTTTAAGTGAGAGAACTTGCACAATTGGTGGCTGACTAAATACTTTTTTGCCCCACTGTATATATACTAAATAATATGTGTGAATTTTATTTTATTTAGAATGGACCATTATCATGCACCTGTTTCGAAACAGGGGCAGAGAGAAAAAATGCATGCCATCTACACAATTAAATAGAGAATGGAGGATGCTTTTCCCGTGTTTCATTTTCATGACAGCCAGGTATGCTATACTCCTGTTGTAAAAAGAAGCAATGTGCTTAATATTAGGAAAGTTGAGAAATGAATATAGTAGCCTATGGAAAGCTGATGGGATCCTCCTCTTTTAATAGAGGCCATCACTCTGTTTTATCATGCAACTGTATAGCCTATAAAAATGTTGTGCAACATGAGCTCAAGGGCTCTCATGAAGTTTGATTAGATTTTCAAAATACATTTGCATTGATGTTAGAGTGATTAGAGGGACAATAGACTGCTGAGTACCAGCAGTTAGCAAGTTTGGTAGGCTACTAATGACCATCAGCAGCATCAGCGCTTGGAGAAGCCTAATTACCGTGACTAAACGGTCACGTGGAATTTGACTGCTGTCATGACTTGTGACCGCTGGTGTGACGGTAATACGGTCACCGTAACAGCCCTAGGAGGGACAGAGTGGAGAGAGAGAAATAAAGGGGGTCAAGAAAGAGAGACAAAAAAAGAGACTACCATCATGAGCCCCAGTGTTTGTGAGATCACACTCCTGTGGCCTTTGAAACAGAGTTGACCCTTATCAGCTTGGCCTGGCCTGTATGTACAGTAGGCAGAGCAATCCTCCCACACCTTCATTAAACAACTAGCTACTGCTCCCAGGGCACAAACATTAGTCAATCTACCGTGTTTACCAACACACACAATCACAAACACACAAGCAGGCACGGGCACACAGACACACACACACACACAGGAACAAACGCAGACACCCACACCCGCTCACACACTCACATACTCACCCATCCCACCCCTCCTCAGCTCAGAGGTGAACATTAGCTCATCTATTACTCAGAATGTTAAATGGGATCCTTTGCCTTATTTAAACACACACAGTTGTTTTACTCATTTATCAACAACCATTAAGGTAGCTTTGAAAATGTGTTGTAGGTGCAATATAAGACAAATAATTACAAGGGTTTGAGTGAGAGGACTAACTTGTGGCCACACACCTCTACAAACTGCACATTTCCTAAGTCAATTCAATGCACTTTAATGACTAAAAGAAGAGTCTTCAACTAACTAGGGCTAGGCGATATGTCCCAAACATCATATCACGGTATGGCAACAGATGCACTACCGTTCAAAGGTTTGGTGTCACTTAGAAATGTTCTTGTTTTGAAAGAGAAGCAATTTTTTTGTCCATTAAAATAACATCAAATTGATCAGAAATACAGTGTAGACATTGTTAATGTTGTAAATGACTATGGAAATGGCAGATTTTTTTATGGAATATCTACATAGGCGTACAGAGGCCCATTATCAGCAACCATCACTCCTGTGTTCCAATGGCACGTTGTGTTAGCTAATCCAAGTTTATCATTTTAAAAGGATAATATATCATTAGAAAACTCTTTGGCAATTATGTTAGCACAGCTAAAAACTATTGTTCTGATTAAAGAAGTAATAAACCTGGCCTTCTTTAGGCTAGTTGAGTACCTGGAGCACCAGCATTTTTGGGTTCGATTACAGGCTCAAAATGGCCAGAAACAAAGAACTTTCTTCTGAAACTCATCAGTCTATTCTTGTTCTGAGAAATGAAGGCTATTCCATGTGAGAAATTGCCAAGCGACTGAAGATCTCGTACAATGCTGTGTACTACTCCCTTCACAGAACAGCACAAACTGGCTCTAACCAGAACAGAAAGAGTGGGAGGCCCCGGTGCACAACTGAGCAAGAGGACAAGTACATTAGAGTGTCTTGTTTGAGAAACAGACGCCTCACAAGTCCTCAACTGGCAGCTTCATTAAATAGTACCAGTCTCAACGTCAACAGTGAAGAGGCGACTCCGGATGCTGGCCTTTAGGTCACTCTGACATCAATGCAAATGTAATTTGAAAATCTAATCAACGATTTAGGTCCAACTTACTAAAAAAAGGCAAACTAGCAGTTTGCAGATGTAAGAAATACAAACTAATAGTGTCATTATAGAACGCTAGTGGATTTAAATTAAGAAGTAAAGTGAAAACAGTATTGTTGTCCTCAACATTGTTGAATGTGCTGCATTGACCATGGAGACTGAACGAAAGTGTCTCGTGGTCAAGGAACAACAAATGCGCTCCTTGAGTGAAAGGGGGCGGGGCTAGGTCTGTGTGGAAAGCAGCATCGAGAGAGCAGATGAGTAAACTATAAAAACGGACTTTACACACGGCGTATCACATTTAACAAACCAAACATTCAAATACCATTATAGAAGGTAAAGTTTAAAGCCCAAACCGGTCTGTGCACCAATACCGGCACATTGTAAAGTACGGTATACCGCCCAGCCCTTACTATAAGATGATTTTTTGAGCTCTCCTAGCTGTGCCGTTGAGGAACTAGAGCAAGCACACTTGTAGTTATTTTGTTTGGAACACAACACTGCATCCCTGCCATCACACGATTAAAGTTGTTGTTTACACAATCCAAACATGGTCCATTATAAATCAGATTCTGGGTCAGGTGGGCATCATTTGAAAGCTTGTTCTATTGCCAACATGACGAGCTAAGTTATAAAATACGATATTGCAGTGTTAGGCTTCCACAATGCAATTCAGGGAACAATATCATAATTTTGGTGCGCATGAGTTCCAGGGTCGGATTAAGAAATCGTAAGCCAGGGTATGGCTCCTGAGTGGCGCAGTGGTCTAAGGCACCACATCTCAGTGCTAGAGACATCACTACAGACCCTGGTTCGATCCCAGGCTGTATCACAACCGGCTGTGATGGGGAGTCCCATAGGGCGGCGCACAATTGGCCCAGCGTCGACCGGGTTAGGGGAGGGTTTGGCCGGGTAAAGCTGTCATTGTAAAATAAGAATTTGTTCTCAACTGACTTGCCTAGTTAAATAAAGGTTCAATAATACATAAATAACTACATTAAACATAGTGATCATAAATGCTGACACTGTATATGATATAAGTTTTATGATATGGAAATGTGCACATTGACTCACAGGTGTTTGGCTTGCTTGTATGACATCAAAGCAGTATTTATTATAATCCTCAATGTCAAATCTTTCAAAATACAAAGAGTCATCTTAATTTACAGAATTCCCCACTCAAGACAACAAAACACTTGCAAAAGTTGCCCAATTAGCAGAAGGGATCGGGGCAACTTCTTGTCGCGTGCAGTGCTCAAGTTCAGAACGGCTGTCAGTCAAAACCCATACAGAGCTGTGAGGTCTGACGTCATGTATAGTATGTTACTGTACAGTCACTGCATTCCAATTTAGGCATTTTCAACCCGTATACGGTTACGAGTGTAAAGGGTGAACGTTAAAACGTTGAAACTAAATTGATTCATTAAAGTTATATATAGCGGATATAAAGAGCTCCACACGTCATTGTTGTTAACAGTTGAAAAAAAAGCGCTGATTACAGAAATTATTGCAGTTGATATTCAGCCATTATCAATGGCATTCTTGAGTTGCAAGGTAATTTGCTAAATGAAGGACTGCAACCGCCATGCAAATGTGTAGAATTGTGGAAAATTAGCTTTAAAACTGCAACATTTTCTCTTCGCCAACAAGAGGGGTGTGAACAGTTTGTGTTGCGAGGTGGGGGTGTGTTACTATGCCGATAAATTACATTATCCATCCAGACTTTTGCCACCTAGGAATTGTGTGATGAGACCTTCTCAAATAGTACTTACAGTGAGGGAAAAAAGTATTTGATCCCCTGCTGATTTTGTACGTTTGCCCACTGACAAAGAAATGATCAGTCTATACTTTTAATGGTAGGTTTATTTGAACAGTGAGAGACAGAATAACAACAAATAAATCCAGAAAAACGCATGTGAAAAATTTTATAAATTGATTTGCATTCTAATGAGGGAAATAAGTATTTGACCCCTCTGCAGAACATGACTTAGTACTTGGTGGCAAAACCCTTGTTGGCAATCACAGAGGTCAGATGTTTCTTGTAGTTGGCCACCAGGTTTGCACACATCTCAGGATGGATTTTGTCCCACTCCTCTTTGTAGATCTTCTCCAAGTCATTAAGGTTTCGAGGCTGACGTTTGGCAACTCGAACCTTCAGCTCCCTCCACAGATTTTCTATGGGATTAAGGTCTGGAGACTGGCAAGGCCACTCCAGGACCTTAATGTGCTTCTTCTTGAGCCACTCCTTTGTTGCCTTGGCCGTGTGTTTTGGGTCATTGTCATGCTGGAATACCCATCCACGACCCATTTTCAATGCCCTGGCTGAGAGAAGGAGGTTCTCACCCAAGATTTGACGGTACATGGCCTCATCCATCGTCCCTTTGATGCGGTGAAGTTGTCCTGTACCCTTAGCAGAAAAACACCCCCAAAGCATAATGTTTCCACCTCCATGTTTGACGGTGGGGATGGTGTTCTTGGGGTCATAGGCAGCATTCCTCCTCCTCCAAACACGGCGAGTTGAGTTGATGCCAAAGAGCTCCATTTTGGTCTCATCTGACCACAACACTTTCACCCAGTTGTCCTCTGAATCATTCAGATGTTCATTGGCAAACTTCAGACGGGCATGTATATGTGGTTTCTTGAGCAGGGGGATCTTGCGGGCGCTGCTGGATTTCAGTCCTTCACGGCGTAGTGTGTTACCAATTGTTTTCTTGGTGACTATGGACCCAGCTGCCTTGAGATCATTGACAAGATCCTCCCGTGTAGTTCTGGGCTGATTCCTCACCGTTCTCATGATCATTGCAACTCCACGAGGTGAGATCTTGCATGGAGCCCCAGGCCGAGGGAGATTGACAGTTCTTTTGTGTTTCTTCCATTTGCGAATAATCGCACCAACGGTTGTCACCTTCTCACCAAGCTGCTTGGAGATGGTCTTGTAGCCCATTCCAGCCTTGTGTAGGTCTACAATCTTGTCCCTGACATCCTTGGAGAGCTCTTTGGTCTTGGCCATGGTGGAGAGTTTGGAATCTGATAGACTGATTGCTTCTATGGACAGGTGTCTTTTATACAGGTAACAAACTGAGATTAGGAGCACTCCCTTTAAGAGTGTGCTCCTAATCACAGCTCGTTACCTGTATAAAAGACACCTGGGAGCCAGAAATGTTTCTGATTGAGAGGGGGTCAAATACTTATTTCCCTCATTAAAATGCTAATCAATTTATAACATTTTTCACATGCGTTTTTCTTTTTTTTTTTTTGTTGTTATTCTGTATCTCACTGTTCAAATAAACCTACCATTAAAATTATAGACTGATCATTTCTTTGTCAGTGGGCAAAAGTACAAAATCAGCTGGGGATCAAATACTTTTTTCCCTCACTGTAAGTACCCCTGTATAGCAGTTTGCAAAAAAAAACTAAAATAGATGAGAAGCATCTATTCCAAAACTGCAGCTTGTGGTTAGAACAAACATTTCCATTTAATCAACCAGTCCATTTTGAATTTGTGATAAAGCGTTCATGATTTGGCAAGGAATGTAGCTTGTCTACAGTTTTGTTTGTCTATCCCATCAGTTAGATCCGTTTTTATATGCAGTCATTTTTGTAGGCCTAATGGAAGCTTGGGTCTGTAGAGGGAACTGTAATCACTTGACTAGATTTATTTTTTGTTGTGAGTCGATAATACACATAACAAATGGAAGGAATACTAGAGTCAACAGGAATTAACAGTTGTTTTAGACTGTTAAAGCCTACTCTATGACTGTGGTATAACTTCATAGTCCCCTAGCGGTCATAGGATTTCACGTGGAATTTTATGCCATTTTCTTATGGTTTTAAGGGAAAACTGTTATAGAACATCTTTCTATTTGTCAAATTCCTACCTGACACTATCACACCAATGTCCCTGTGTGTCGCGACAGCCACGCACACACGCAAACACACATACAGTGCCTTCAGAAAGTATTCATACCCCTCAACTTATTCCACATTTTGTTGTGTTACAGCCTGAATTCAAAATGGATTAAATGTATTATTTTTCTCACCCATCTACACTCAATATCCCATAATGACGAAGTGAAAACATGTTTTATAAAAAAAAAATACAGAAATATCTCATAACCATAAGTATTTACACCCCTGATTCAATACATGTTAGTATCACCTTTGGCAGCGATTAGAGCTGTGAGTCTTTCTGGGTAAGTCTCTAAGAGCTTTGCACACCTCGATTGTACAATATTTGCATATTTATGTTTTTAAATTTTATTAATGCTCTGTCAAGTTGGTTGTTGATCAGTTTAAAGTATTGCCATAGATTATCAAGCGGATTTAAGTAAAAACTGTAACTAGGCCACTCAGGAGCATTCAATGTCGCCTGACAATTCCAGTGTACAGTCGTGGCCAAAAGTTTTGATAATGACACAAATATAAATTTTCACAAAGTCTGCTGCCTCAGTTTGTATGATGGCTATTTGCATATACTCCAGAATGTCATGAAGAGTGATCAGATGAATTGCAATTAATTGCAAAGTCCCTCTTTGCCATGCAAATGAACTGAATCCCCAAAAAACATTTCCACTGCATTTCAGCCCTGCCACAAAAGGACCAGCTGACATCATGTCAGTGATTCTCTCGTTAACACAGGTGTGAATGTTGACGAGGACAAGGCTGGAGATCACTCTGTCATGCTGATTGAGTTCGAATAACAGACTGGAAGCTTCAAAAGGAGGGTGGTGCTTGGAATCACTGTTCTTCCTCTTTCAACCATGGTTACCTGCAAGGAAACACATGCCGACATAATTGCTTTGCACAAAAAGGGCTTCACAGGCAAGGATATTGCTGCCAGTAAGAACTTCAAGGAGAGTGGTTCAATTGTTGTGAAGAAGGCTTCAGGGCGCCCAAGAAAGTCCAGCAAGCACCAGGACCGTCTCCTAAAGTTGATTCAGCTGCGGGATCGGGGCACCACCAGTACAGAGCTTGCTCAGGAATGGCAGCAGGCAGGTGTGAGTGCATCTGCATGCACAGTGAGGCGAAGACTTTTGGAGTATGGCCTGGTGTCAAGAAGGGCAGCAAAGAAGCCACTTCTCTCCAAGAAAAACATTAGGGACAGACTGATATTCTGCAAAAGGTACAAGGATTGGACTGCTGAGGACTGGGGTAAAGTCATTTTCTCTGATTAATCCCCTTTCCGATTGTTTGGGGCATCCGGAAAAAAGCTTGTCCGGAAAAGACAAGGTGAGTGCTACCATCAGTCCTGTGTCATGCCAACAGTAAAGCAACCTGAGACCATTCATGTCTGCTTCTCAGCCAAGGGAGTGGGCTCACTCACAATTTTGCCTAAGAACACAGCCATGAATAAAGAATGGTACCAATACATCCTCCGAGAGCTTCTCCCAACCATCCAGGAACAGTTTGGTGCCTTTTCAATGCCTTTTCCAGCATGATGGAGCACCTTGCCATAAGGCAAAAGTGATAACTAAGTGGCTTGGGGAACAAAACATCGATATTTTGGGTCCATGACCAGTAAACTCCCCAGACCTTAATCCCATTGAGAACTTGTGGTCAATCCTCAAGAGGTGGGTGGACAAACAAAAACCCACAAATTCGGACAAACTCCAAACATTAATTATGCAAGAATGGCTGCCATCAGTCAGGATGTGGCCTAGAAATTAATTGACAGCATGTCAGGGCGGATTGCAGAGGTCTTGAAAAATAAGTGTCAACACTGCAAATATTGACTCTTTGCATCAACTTCATGTAACTGTCAATAAAAGCCTTTGACACTTATGAAATGCTTGTAATTATACTTCAGTATTCCATAGCAACATCTGACAAAAATATCTAGACACTGAAGCAGCAAACTTTGTGGAAATTAATATTTGTGTCATTCTCAAAACTTTTGGCCACAACTGTATATATGGCCTTGTGCTTTAGGTTAAAAAAAAACCTAGTCCTTGCATTTGACAAGCATACCCATAACATGATGCAGCCATCCCAATGCTTGAAAATATGAAGAGTGGTACTCAGTGATGTGTTGTGTTGGATTTACCTCAAACATAATACTTTGTTTTCAGGACATAAAGTTCCTTTCTTTGCCAAATTTTACTTTAGTGCCTTTTGCAAACAGGATGCATGTTTTGGAATATATGTATTCTGTACAGGCTTTCTTCTTTCACGCTGTCAGTTAGGTTAGTATTGTGGAGTAACTACTATGTTGTTGATCCATTGGGCGGCAGGTAGCCTAGTGGTAAGAGCATTGGAACAGTAACCGAAAGGTTGCTGGATTGAATCCCTGAGCTGACAAGATAAAATTCTGTTGTTCTGAACAAGGCAGTTAACCCACTGTTCCCCTGTAGGCTGTCATTATAAATAAGATGTTGTTCTTAACTGACTTGCCTAGTTAAATAAAAAAAATCCATCCTCAGTTTTCTCCTATCACAGCCATTAATGAACTCTCTCTATTGGCCTCATAGTGACATCTCTGAGCATTTTCCTTCCTCTCTGGCAACTGAGTTAGGAAGGACGTCTGTATCGTTGTAGTGACTAGGTGTCACTACACCATCCAAAGTGTAATTCATAACTCCACCATGCTCATAGGGATATTCAATGTCTGTTTTTTATTATTACCCATCTACAAATAGGTGACCTTTGCGAGCCATTGGAAAACCTCCCTGGTCTTTGTGGTTGAATCTGTGTTTGAAATTCATTGCTCGACTGAGGGACCTTACAGATAATTGTATGTGTGGGGTACAGAAATTAGGTTGTCATTAAAAAATCATGTTAAACACTATTATTGCACACAGAGTGAGTCCATGCAACGTATGTGACTTGTTAACTTCTTAGGGAGCGGCTGCATAGGTGATGGTTTTGGTGTGCCCAAAGTAAAATGCCTGCCACTCAGGCCCAGAAAATAGGATATGCACATAATTAGTACTATTGGATAGGAAACACCCTGAAGTTTCTAAGAGTGTTAAAATCATGTATGTGAGTATAACAGAACTGATATAGCAGGCGAAAACCCGATTGTACAATATTTGCATATTTATGTTTTTAAATTTTATTAATGCTCTGTCAAGTTGGTTGTTGATCAGTTTAAAGTATTGCCATAGATTATCAAGCGGATTTAAGTAAAAACTGTAACTAAAAACTGTCCCTTATTGTGACCCTCAGGTTTATCTCTGCTAACGTGAAAATTGTTTTCACAAAGCACTAACCGATACATTGTCAAACCTATTGATTCCACTCAGAGATGGGATAGCTAGCTATATGTTAGCATCTCTTTGCCTATGTCTCACCCCATGTTTCATGCAGTGAGTAGGCAAGCATACTGTATATAGAGACAAGAGTGATACTGGTGGATGCAGCAGCGCGTTTGCTACGCCATGTGGTTGCATACATACTGAATAGCATTATCCGTTACCTGACATCCTACTTTAATAGCAGAGAGAGGAGGTTGACCTGGTGCTTAACTTTCAGCAGAAGTGCTAAGCCTCTGCATGCTAATGGTTACCTACTGTGCTGCTGCACAGATCTGTTGGGTAGCCTCAGAGACACAGTCATCAGCATGAATCCTGCTGCTGTTCTACTTTTCCCTATGCTTGGCCTAGCCAAAAACACACCATAAGACACTTCCTCTCCAGAAAAAAAACATTAAGTTTATCACTAATGTGAATGAGCAACATCAGCGGGTGAGAACTGAGGAACATGGCCTTATTCTCTTGTGGGTTGAATGTGTGTCAGATGTGTTCATGGGGCCTGTGAGGGTTGAGGGGAGGTGAGGTTCCCTAGGAAAGGCCAGTAAGTGGAACAGTCTAAACCTTTTTGGGGTGTATGTAGGTCAGGACTGGTCTCCTTATAACCACCAAGGTCAACGCTGCTAAATGGAATGGCAGGTGTCTTACACAGAGCGAGACAAGAGAGCAAGAGGGAGAGAGAGGGAGATGGAAAGAGAGAGAGAGAGAGAGAGAGAGAGAGAGAGAGAGAGAGAGAGAGAGAGAGAGAGAGAGAGAGAGAGAGAGAGAGAGAGAGAGAGAGAGAGAGAGAGTGAAAGACCTGGCTGGGTTAAACCACATACTACAGACCGTCCGTCGTCTGGCTCTCTCTCTCTCTTTGCCGAGTCGTTCCACCTAAAACTGCACAAGAAAGAGGATCTCGACACCCACCATCTCAGATTGTTCTGAAATGGTTTCTGTAGTTAGAAACAGATAAGATAAGCATCCCTGCAACATTATTTATATAATTTAAAACTGTGAGAAATTAAACCAATTGATTGCACCCAAATTGGACATATCAATTTATTAGATTTGTATAATATTAAATAAATATAATACCCAACATCCAAATTTCATCCAAATCTCTTCTTAACAATGATTAAGATGTGAGGAATCCAAATAAAATGGTCAAAGGTTTTTCTGAGAAATTAATCTTTGGAGTCGCTTGCATTTTCCCCCATAAATGAATGTGAAAGTACCAGGTTTTGCCCACTAGATGCACTGTTCCTTCTATTGCCACACACGTATACATTTTGCTGGTCTCTTGTGTTTATTAAATGGATCACAACATTTTCCACTGGACGGGGGAAAAAAACATCACCAAATTCACAAAAAAGACATTACAGAGTATGAATAAAGAGATGCATGTGCACGCAAACATAGAGAACTGATACTGTATACTGGCCATTGGGGTGGAATTGATTTGGGGTTTGGGGGGGTCTGTGCGTGGCATTTGACCATTTATTTGGATTCCTCACGTCTTAATCATTGTCAAGAAGAGGTTTGGTCCAAATCGGATGTTGGGTACTTTATTTATTGAATATTATATGAATCCTAGAAATGGTTTAATTCCTCAGACTTCAAATTGTCTTTCAACAAGATAATGTTGATGGAATGCTTATCTTATCTGTTTTTAATTACAAAAACCATCTCAGTGGGTGTCATGGCTTGCTGAAATTAAATGGAATGACTCAGCCCGGTCTGTTCCATCTCTATACATGTAAACACAGTGCAAAGGACTGTTGGGCTGCTACAGCTCTCTTGTGCTAGCTAACAACCACAGGTGTGTGTTTGTGTGTGTGTGTGTGTATGTGTGTGTGCGTGCACATGCCTGTGTGTGTACGTGTATACAAAGCATGTTACACAAGCTGTACATTGGCATCAGTTTGTTAGCTACTCTAGCGCTAGCCCCATTCCCTGACATGTAAATACAGTTACACAAGCTCCTGTGTGTTTGTGCAACGCTAATGCTAAACCTTGACGGGAAACAAGGTTATACAAGCTAAGGGTTACTCATGGGCTGTGAACCCTACATGTAAACACTTCTATTAAAATGTCTTTCGGTCTGTCTGAAACATACTTAGGTTACATTTTGAAAATACCCCTGTATGTTACACACATCTGTTATAACTCAAGTATTACCTTAGGAAATACAGACGTTCCGCCAACTCTGTTTTTGTTTTGAACTCTTCATAAAGCTTCCTTTATTCCATAACATTGACTTATAAATAAAAATCCAACCCTTGATCCAAAGTTCAATAACCTCAAACCATCGCCTGCATATGTGGAGGTAAAGAAAAGGGAAGAGGTAAAGAAAAGGGAAGAGGAGAAAGAAAGGGAGGCAGAGAGAGAGAGAAAGAGAGACAAAATACTGAGAGTGAGAGATTGCTGCCTAATGTATCATTACACACTTCATGGAAATCATGGAGTTTCATTGGGATGTGTTAATTTGGTGTTAACACAGCGATAAGGTTGATCCATTCACTAGGCAGAACATATATTAAATACATCAGAGGGGGGAAAAAAACTATAATGACGATTAAAAATACTCTGAAAAGCAGTCAGCCCTATTAAAGAAAGACGGAGTATGGCAGGAGCAGGTACATTTTTATGAGTGGGACAGCTGCTGCTGCTGTACCCGAGAAGAGGACTGACTCAAGGCAACTGCAATAACATGAATCCCCCCAGCCAGCTCATTGAGGACATGAATCACTTTAGTCACGGACTGACCTTCAAACTGACACATCCTGGGATCGGTGATCGAGAGTCGAGACGATGACTAATCCTGTCTGACCTGCCATTGGCTGCCATTACAATGAAGCATGCAGGCCCCTGGGCTCAGGGGAGACTAGTGGGGCTGCTGTTTGTTTGCTCCTGCTCAGATCATGACAGGAGTCATACAAGGGGTAGAAACTAGGGGAAGCCATGTATCTGCCTGGCTCTGACACATTGACCTCCAACCTGTTTGACCTTGGACTGGCGTGATTAGCTAATAGGACAACAACCCCTGCAGCTGCATGCTCTGCTTGCATGCTACAGTCAGTCAGTCACCCCTGCCCCCTCTTAGTCACATAAGGACTGTTAATGTTGGGAGGGGAGGTTGGGGTGAGGTTCGGTGAAGGATGTCACATGATTGGATCTCCTTCTGGAGAGTTACTTAAAAAGCCTCCTCAGCAATCAGGTCAAGGTCTTAATGCCAGAGGGAGAAAGAGAGGGGGAGAGGGGGAGAGAAAGAGAGGGAGAAAGAGAGTAGAGAGAGAAGAGGAGGAGCGCTACAGTACACTACTCCTCTGCATTCACAGAGCCTGAAGAGGGAAGGAAGGAAGATCACTAATACACAGGCAGCAGTGGTTCTATTAACAATAATAATCTCTCTGCTTACTGGACACTTTTATTCAAAGTCACTTCCATGGTTATCAGTCTCACACATCTTTTTTAAATTTCTATGGCTGCTGGATATTTACTGGCTAAATCCAGGTTAATTGCCTTTACTCAAGGGCAGAGGAGAACAGCAGAGTATGAGCCAGCAATCTTCTAGTCACCAGTCCATTCTCCCTAAGTAATAGGTCATAGCGCTCCCTACAGACATCTTTTCTCCTCTCTCAAATGGCCTCTCTTTCTCTCACGCTGCACAGGGCAGGCAGACAGGCTTAGGCCTGGGTGTGTACCACAGCTCTCTCCCTGTCTGTTTACCAAGGCAGCCCCCTCACCAGGATGCCCACAATGACATTAGTATTTTAACATTAGTATCACAACTTTACTAATGAATGTAAAAGCCCAGATCAGATGTAAAGCTAAGGATGAAGGGAAGGGAACACGCCAGTGAAATTAAAGAATACTATTCATCAGTGTGTGAGAGCCTATACAGCCCAAATATTGTAATGCATATGAATTATTGTCTGAAAAGCAAAGGGCAACATGTTATATATGTCATTTATCAATTATTAAAAAAATAATTAAAAAAACACCAAGAAACTGAAATTCTCCCTGGTTTTATATCATAGTACATGTATCTCTCAGTAGCATATCAGTGCGGTGGGCTATACTGTAGCTCTCCTCTTAAAACCCTCTCCAGTCACCACACTCAAAATATTGCGTTGTTTGAATGGCCCAAGTGCTGGGTTGCAGTCATTGGGCCACTTAGTTGGGTTTTTTTTCGTAAAAGATATCTAGGTTGGGTTCTTGATGCTGGGTTATTGCAATATGATGCAGCTGGTCAGATAAGAAAACTGTAGGAGTGGCTTAGTAGGGGTGTGGCGTTCAGATAGTTATTTTTGGCCACCCATGAGAGTAAATGTCATTCTGGATAATCTGTTCTGTTGTATTGTTATCATATATTAAGGTTAAACACTGACACCTTAGTAGCTTTAGCCCCACCTAGAGTCGACTGAAGTAACATAATAAAAAAATCCCCAGGTTTGCATTGGATGCGTCTCAATCCACCGCATCCGACGACGTCGCACTTACGCATTTGTGGTGAAAGGTGGCAGAGCTAGAGCGGTGTTTGTCAGACCATGAGACATTCCGAAAATCAGTCTACTTATGAAAACGTCTGTAGCATCAAAAGGGGAGACTCTCACCAACACCATGGTGTTCTCCTTTTTCCTCTACGACCCCCACAAGTGTCCCGGGACTCGTCTGAAGAGTACCAGTTTAAAATAATGACTGGAAGTATGAAGGTAGTTTTGTGCCTACCCCAAAAAGGGTTCAATATGTGTAAAAAAAATATGCAGTATATATTTCCTGATCTTTCTTATATCTCCTAGATATAGGACAAACACTTCAAAACCTTGTTTCTTCTCATTTCTTTTTTGACTGTCTTTTTTGCCATTTATGAATGTGTTATTCAATGCGTTTCTCTGGTCTATTAGTAAAGATGAAATTCTATATTTTCTCAAATAACCTAAAGGAGTCATAAAATTAAAAATCAAATAGTTAAATTATTCATAGTATGACCATCTTCAAACAATTCCATACTGTGTGTCAGCTTAGAACCCCACCCGCGCCACAAACGGCTTAGACTTTTAAGAATTAATGAGTCTTGATGATCTAAAAGAGCCTATGCATATCCCAATGTTGTGAGAGTTACCATTTGTTACAATATGTACATAATAATGTCATTCATTGTATATTAAATATGTAATGTGAAAGCCACACCCCTAATAGGCCATGCCTCCTGAAAATAACCTATGGATTACATTACATAAAACCAAGCATGAAAGGTCAATCCTGCATAAAAGTGAATAAAAAACAACTGATGGTTAAATTAACCCGTGTTTAGGTAATCCAAATAACCCAACATGTTGGGTTATTCATGCAACCCAACTGGCTGGCTCAAAATAACCAAGCGTGTGTTCTGTCTAATATTTACCCAGCGCTAGGTGACCAAATAACCCAAATTGGGTTGTTTTTAACCCAGCATTTTTTTGTGCACTCTCCACTGCACAGCCACCCGCGCACAAGGTTCCCTGTTGCCTGGCAACAGCTCGCCTCATCACTAAAATCCCCAAATCTTCCAAGTTATACAATTACAGTTGGTGGTGTGGAGGTGTTGGGGAGTACAGTACATAATAGGGATCGGGTTATTGTTTCCACAGCACTAAAAGGATAAAGGATGTGTGTCTAAAACAAGCTGAGTGAGTGAGTGACTGACTGACTGGGGAAATCCCAGCTAGCAGCTCCTACTACCACAAACAGACACACAGTCACTGTGATGTCATCAGGATCCTACTCCATTTGAATTTGACCCTAGCTCTGTTTTTCCTCTCCCTTGGAAAGCCATATGACTCAGATTTCAGTCTTCCCATAGATTAAGACAACAGGGTGTGAGTCTGTGTACGTGTGAGTGTGTGTTTACATGAACGATAATCAAACTATTGACAGCCACACTGTGCACTATGAACCCTCTGGTTGGTGCTCCTGGTCTTGGAGCATTACAGCTACCTACTCTAAGGACAATGTTTTACACCATAACATTTTTCCAGAACGCGCCCCTTCTTGAGGTAAATAAATCTCTCAGTCACAATCCCACAGCACCTACTGTATAGCATATGCACCCCTTCACCTGCCCTCCTTCCCTCTACTGTCTTCCTGTGGAATATATCCATCATTTATTAATACATTCTGAAAATTCCTCTTTAGCTAATTGACCTGGAAATTTCTTTCAAACAAAATCTTTTAAAAGAGAAAGATATAATTAAGTTGCCGGGATCTCTCTGCCCCCTCCTTGTCCAGGGGGCCGGGCTGGGGGCCTGGGGGACGTGTGCTGCTCTGCGCTACTCTATGTAGTGTCAGGGAGTCACATATACCCATGTTTAAAGCAGAGGTGAGCTGGGTAGGCAGGCAGCGTTACGTAAAGCCTTCCTCTGGACAGGCTTTTTGCAGCAGATCTGTGTCCTTGCTTGGGCTGCTTCAAGGTTCCCATAAGGACAGGCTGTTAAGAAGTTGGTAAGGACAGGGCCCCTGTAATATGCTGGCTGGGAGGGAGCGCTGTGCTGAGACTGCGCCTGCCTTGGAATTTGAATTCTCCGATAGACAGGCTCATGCATCAATCCCTCAGCTTACAAAGACAAACCACTAACCTTCACCAGGCCGGGGACTCGTCAGGAAGGAGGGGCATTTTCACTTAGCCTGAACGGCTTCTCTCTCCCCCAGATCTAAGCTCTGCTCTCAGTCCCTCCACATAACCTGGTTCAAATAACAGTTAAGTAAAGTAAAGTAAGTAACACTCCCCTTAGTCCGCAAACATCCTCTGGTGTTTTTGACATCCTAATCAGACTTTAACCTTTAACCTTTAACCCCCTAGCTGTGCTCTTCAGGACTGACCCTGATGACCAGTACACAGACAAAAACAGGTAGCCTAATGCATTATCAGCTAACTAACTAGTAACTACACAAGACTAAGTAGCTAACTAGAAGACTTTGGGATAGTCATTATCAAATTATGTAATTATCAAATGGTGTCATATTGTAAGTCATACTGTAATTTGTTGAACAGTGTGGCTTTGCTTACAATAACATTATCCTTCCTTTCTGAAGGCCATTTATTGGTCTCCTATTTTCATCCTGATTGTAAACACACCAGTAGCCTATTTGTTGTATCTGCTTTGTAAAGCAACGTGAGTCATGTTTTGATGTATCGTAGCCTATAACTACTTCAGTTAGAAACACTGTATTCTACTGTATTCATGAGTGTATTTTCCTGCTTCGTTTACAGTGCACCCACACACTACCATGCAAGTGGCATTAGCCTGCTTGTGATAAAGAAAGGAAGAGAAGAGACCTTCTCCCTGCCCAACTGGCAGTGCTGCAGAAGCCACACACACAGTAGGAGAAGCCTTCTGCTGCACCTCCACAGCCTGAGGCCACCATCTCAACTTCAGGAGCAGGGAGGGAAAGTCAACTCTGCTCCTCTGTTGTGACCACCCCAACCAACCCAAGGAGACAGTCAGGTCTACTCACATCACCCTGTAGGTTTGGGCTGCTTCAGACTACAACAAAACATGGCCTTTATATCTAAATATCATCAGTAGTAAGGAAAGACAGAACAATGGCCACGCACATTATGTTTGGCCTGTGTATGTAACAGTACAAGGTAACTGTGTTCTTCTCTCTTGTTGCCCCTGCTTCATTGATGGGAACAGTTAGGTTCCACAGCTCTTTTTTCTGAAATGGGGTGCCATGTTTTCGTGTGGGTAACATGCTTAATTTATCTGACCTGCATCTCTCCCCTCTCTCCGTGGATCACTTTGGGAGTAATTTCAGCAAAGTATAAATCATTTACAGCAATCGCTAACGGTAAGAATCAATGTGTGTGGATAATTGAGCGGCCCTGTCAGTGCTCCAAGGCTGGAGTGCAGGAGGGTGAGGTGGGGAGGGGAGTAGGGTGCAAGGGGGAATGGGGAGGTGAGGAGGGTGAAGTGGGAGAGGAAGAGTTATCCAACAGATGAGCCAGACAGCCAGGGCCAGCCAGTATTTTAGAGGGCTGCCTGCCTGCTCCAGCCTCCCTCCAACTTTCATCCCTCCATTTCGTCATTCCACTCTGCCTGCCTCCAGGAGCCACAGCAATAAAGACTGCTCCTGCCGTGTCATCAAAATGAGTCCCATTGACTCTGATTCCATCCCCGCTCCCGGATTGGAGTAGATAGCCTAGGAGAGTTGGTGTGATGGGTTGAAAGCATGACCGACATTGTATTTCTACATCACTAATTCAACATCTAGGCCTATTGTTAGCAGGGGTTGGAACCAGTTCAGGGAACAGAACCAAAAACTGGAAAATAACAACATTTTTAGAGGAACAGAATCAGAACCGGAAGTCAAATTGATCTATACTGTTCTGGAACAGAACCGTCATTTTAAAAGCATGGGGACCGGTTAATAATGTTATTTTACATTCCAGACTTTTCAGTCCCTTAAAAAACGCAACAAAGCACCTATGCAAAGCCCTCACTTTGTCACTCAGAAACGTATTCCAGTGTCTGCCTGACAGCTGAAATTATTTGCCTGTGTGTGTGTAGGCTACCTGCCCCTACCCCTCCGAAGCATAGGCTACTGTAGCCTACTGACGTTACAAGCGTGATCCAGAAATTAGGAAGAGAGATTTTACATTTTTATTTTTAAAACTTTTATTTAACTAGGCAAGTCAGTTAAGAACAAATTCTTATTTGCAATGACGACACTTCAAGCCAAGCCTCCTCATATAGAGATGAAATGTACTACATTTTGAGTTTGCATCCCAATCACAGAAGACTGAAATATAACAAAACCATTTGACATAGAAACACCGGATTTTCTGCGTAATTCTTAAAAAAAATGTTTTATTCATTATAAAAAATATTAATAACAGTCCACCCATGTGCCCATTAAGTCATTTGACTGCGGAAAGGGCTACAAATGAACAGAAAGGAATGACATAAACTGGTATTTTTGGGGGTTCAAACTGGTTCAGTGGAACTGAACGAAAAACAATAACGGTTCGGTTCAGAACGAAAATAATTTCAGTTCCAACACCTGATTGTTAGAGGTATATTTTAACCCAAGCACATTTCTAAAGAGTAGCCAACTGTTGTAAGTTAAGAGGTTGGTCATTGCAACACAATCCGCATTCTGATTCCATCTACAACAACCTTAAAGCATGATAGTAAATGCTTGACTCCGACCACACGTTCGCAATGTCTGAACAGAGCTATCGTGGACACGTCATGACACCTGTCATATCCAGTAGTTTACAGTATGCAGATTGTTGACAAACAACCTTACACTGTCCTGACACATGAGATTGGGTGTAATCCAAACACAGCTAGCTCATTTCAGTAGCTCAGCATTCCTGAAAACACAAGCGCACACACTCATAGGCATGCATGTATGCACACACACGCATATGCACACACTCTCACAGTATAGGCTACACACACCTTCCTCTACAATTGCATATTTTCTTGACCCTTAATATACCAACAGGGGTATTTTATACTGTGTCATTTTAATTAGGGCTGTCCTGAAAAAATAAAATCTTGGTTGACAGAGTCATCCTCCATATATAGACAGACACACCATATGTGTTTGAATAAAATCAACTACATATGCAGTGAGCTTGTCTGATGCTTTAAGCACACTGTTTTATTAAATAATTAAGACACATAAATGACTCAAGATAGAGCCCGATGGTCACACTGCTCTGTTCGTGCTGAAGCTGCAACACCATTTCAGCCATTTAGTTTCTTACTTGTATCTGACTGAAATGTTTTGTCACCGAAATCCATAATTTGTTTACAAAAACATTCCCTATTCCCTCAACCCTTGCTCTCTTTACGTGAAACATGTAAGCATCGCATGCATGTGAACAATAGGGCCTGACCTAAAGCCTATCATAATCACATCAATAAACTAGTTATAACAAACTCCGAACACAGTAACACGTGACAGCAAAATGTATGTGGAGGACATGAAAAAGAAACTCGAAACGGGCAAATGTTTACTGGCTGCTCAGGAGGGAAAGGGTAAGTCAAATCTGTGGAAGACATTTGACTTAACTTCTTAGGGATCGGCACACGAGGTGACCGTTTTGGAGAGCCTGGCGTGCCCAAAGTAAAATGCCTCCCATTCAGGCCCAGAAAATAGGATATGCACATATTTAGTACCATTGGATAGGAAACACTCTGAATTTTCCAAAAGTGTTAACCATTTGTTTGTGAGTAAAACAGAACGCATATGGCAGGCGAATTTCTGTCCTGGAAAAAGTGATTTTGACACATTGCTCATTTGGAACCCCTCCCTTATGAAAATGCCCTTATATGGGCATATGAATGCAGTACCGATCGCTTCCTTTGGATGTCAACAGTCTCGAGACAGTATTCATTTTCGTTTTGGATGCTTTAGCCCAGAGAATAAGAGGAAACCAGGAAGTGTCCCATTTATGTCAATACAAGGGAATGCGCGCTCCCGACAAGGCGCGCTGTGTGTTTTTTACCGTCTTTATCGATCAGTTTATATTCCGGTTGATTTATAATAGTAAATATACGTAAAAGTGTTCCTAAGGATACATTTAAAACTATGTTTGATTGTTCTTGGACAAGTTTATAGGTATAAGATGAACGAAGTTCTCGCCACGCTTTCAATGGAGGAGTGGAAGCTGTCGTTTCTGATTATAACGCAGAACCAAATGGAGATTTATGGATAAAATACATTACTTTTTCTAACAAAAGAACCATGAATTGTCTTCGTTGGACACTTAGGATGACCTCAGCAGAAGTTCTTCAACAGGTAATTGATTTGTTTTCGCTGTGAAATGTGTTATGTGTGTGCCGTGATGGCTATTGAATTCATGGCTATGGGAAAAATATGTGAGGTGCTACCCTCAAACAATCAAATGTGCTGCTTTCGCCGTAAAGCCTTTTTGAAATCTGACAACGCTGTGATATTGCCAAGAAACAGAGCTTTTGATGAGTATGGAACACTTTTATATTGGTGGATGTTTAATAATTCAACTTTTGGATTTTGAATTTGGCGCCTTGCATTTCACCTGGTAGTGTCGGGATTGGGGCGCTAGCGCCCCACTGATACCCAAGAAGTTTAATTGTAGAAACTACTGGAGATCCAGAAAAAGGAGAGTATAGGAGCAAGCCTTGTGTGAGTATTATGTGTGCTAAACAGTTGCTGTTAGATTACAATATTATATATTTTTCTGATCATTTGGAACAGCGTAAACAACACTAAACAAATAATTGCAGGAGAGAGTCTGCTCTAACGAAAAACAAAAGATATACAGAGAACCAGTCAAAGGTTTGGACACCCCCTCTCCTTCAAGGGTATTTCTTAATTTTTTACTATTTTCTACATTGTAGAATAATAGTGAAGACATCAAAACTATGAAATAACACATATGGAATCATGTAGTAACCAAAAAAGTGTTATATATTTTATATTTGAGATTCTTCAAAGTAGCCTCCCTTTGCCTTGATGACAGCTTTGCACACTCTTGGCATTCTCTCAACCAGCTTAAATAGGCTTGAAAATCTATGGAAAAACGTGAAAATGGCTGTCTAGCAATGATTAGCAAACAACTTGACAGAGCTTGAATATTTTTTCAAGAATAATGTGAAAATATTGTACAATCCAGGTGTGCAAAGCTCTTAGAGACTTACTGTATCCAGAAGGACTCACAGCTATAATCGCTGCCAAAAGTGATTCTAACATGTATTGACTCAGGGGTGTTAATACCAATGTAGATGAGATATTTCTGTATTTCATTTTCAATACGTTTGCAAAAATGTATAAAAACATGTTTTCACTTTGTCATTATTGGGTATTGTGTGGAGATTGGTGAGAAAGAAAAACATATTTAATCTATTTCTAATTCAGGCTGTAACACAACAATATCTGGAATAAGTCAAAGGGTATGAATACTTTCTGAAGGCACTGTAATTTAGCGCCCCACCACTCCTTAAGCAGTTAACTTCTTAGGGAGCGGCAGCAGAGGTGACGGTTTTGGAGAGTCTGGCGTGCCCAAAGTAAAATGCCTGCCACTCAGGCCCAGAAAATAGGATATGCACATAATTAGTACTATTGGATAGGAAATACTTTGCAGTTTCTACAAGTGTTAAAATAATGTATGTGAGTATAACAGAACTGATATAGCAGACAAAAACCAGAGGAAAATCCATCCGGATTTGCAGTTTATTTTGTACATGACCTTCTTCTCCAGGCTGCCTATTCATTTCTATTTTAACTAGGACTGAGACTGCAGTACCTATGGCTTCCACTAGATGTCAACAGTCTTTATACAGTGTCTGGAAGCTCTAGCACTAAGCAGAACGGATAGGAAGAGGAAGTAGTAAAGGGACACTTTTGTCAACAACGTTTGACGGGCGCGAGATTGTGAGCGCGCCCCACTTTATTTTCCTTTCCTATTGTTCACGTTATCGTCCGGTTGAAATATTACAGTAAATATACATAAAAGGATACCTAAGGATACATTAAAAATGATGTTTGATTTGTTTGTAGAAAGTGTATAGGTATAATTTGAACGTGTTCTCTTCAAGGTTCAATGGGCGACTCAACGGTGGATTTTCTGATCATAAAGCGCCAACCAAACGGAGATTTATGGATATAATAAAGGACTTTTTCTAACAAAAAAACCATTGGGTGTCGTCGTTGGACACTTGGGAAGCCCTCAGCAGTTGTTCTTCGAAAGGTAAGTGATATTTTTTAGCTCTTATATGGGTTTTGTGTGACCCGCGCTGGATATGAATTTATGCTAATGTGGAAAATATATCAATCAAATCAAATAAAATAAAATTTTTATTTGTCACATACACATGGTTAGCAGATGTTAATGCGAGTGTAGCGAAATGCTTGTGCTTCTAGTTCCGACCATGCAGTAGTATCTAACAAGTAATCTAACAAATTCACAACAACTACCTTATACACACAAGAGTAAAGGAATGAATACGAGTATGTACATATAAATATATGGATGAGCGATGGCTGACCGGCATAGGCAAGATGCAGTAGATGGTATGGAGTACAGTATATACACATATATATATATGAGATGAGTAATGTAGGATATGTAAACATTATATAAATGGCATTGTTTAAAGTGGCTAGTGATACATTATTTCATCCAGTTATAATTATTAAAGTGGCTAGAGATTTGGTTCGATGGTAGAACGGCATAGGCAAGATACAGTAGATGGTTTAGAATACAGTGTATACATTTGATATGAGTATGTTGGATACGTAAATCTTATATACAAAATTGTTTAAAGTGGCTAGTGATACATTTGTTACATCCAATTCCTATGTTTAAAGTGGCTAGAGATTTAAGTCAGTATGTTGGCAGCAGCCACTCAATGTTAGTGATGGCTGTTTAACAGTCTGATGGCCTTGAGGTAGAAGCTGTTTTTCAGTCTCTCGGTCCCAGCTTTGATGCACCTGTACTGACCTCGCCTTCTGGATGATAGCGGGGTGAACAGGCAGTGGCTCGGGTGGTTGTTGTCCTTGATGATCTTTTGGCCTTTCTGTGACATCGGGTGGTGTAGGTGTCCTGGAGGGCAGGTAGGTTTCCCCCGGTGATGCGCTGTGCAGTCCTCACTACCCTCTGGAGAGCCTTACGGTTGTGGGTGGAGCAGTTGCCGTACCAGGCGGTGATACAGCCCGACAGGAGGCTCTCAATTGTGCATCTGTAAAAGTTTGAGAGTGATTTTGGTGACAAGCCGAATTTCTTCAGCCTCCTGAGGTTGAAGAGGCGCTGTTGCGCCTTCTTCACCACGCTGTCTGTGTGGGTGGACCAATTCAGTTTGTCCGTGATGTGTACGCCGAGGAACTTAAAACTTTCCACCCTCTCCACTACTGTCCCCTCGATGTGGATAGGGGGGTGCTCCCTCTCCTGTTTCCTGAAGTCCACGATCATCTCCTTTGTTTTGCTGACATTGAGTGAGAGGTTATTTTCCTGACACCACACTCCGAGGGCCCTCACCTCTTCTCTGTAGGCCGTCTCGTCGTTGTTGGTAATCAAGCCTACCACTGTAGTGTCGTCATCAAACTTGATGATTGAGTTGGATGCGTGCTTGGCCACGCAGTCATGGGTAAACAGGGAGTACAGGAGAGGGCTGAGAACGCACCCTTGTGGGGCCCCAGTGTTGAGGATCAGCGGAGTGGAGATGTTGTTTCCTACCCTCACCACCTGGGACCGGCCCGTCAGGAAGTCCAGGACCCAGTTGCACAGGGCTGGAGTCGAGACCCAGGGTCTCGAGCTTAATGACGATCTTGGAGGGAACTATGGTGTTAAATGCTGAGCTGTAGTCGATGAACAGCATTCTTACATAAGTATTCCTCTTGTCCAGATGGGTTAGGGCAGTATGCAGTGTGATTGCGATTGCGCTGTCTGTGGACCTATTGGGACGGTAAGCAAATTGGAGTGGGTCCAGGGTGTCTGGCAGGATGGAGGTGATATGATCCTTGACTAATCTCTCAAAGCACTTCATGATGACGGAAGTGAGTGCTACAGGGCGATAGTCATTTAGCTCAGTCACCTTAGCTTTCTTGGGAACAGGAACAATGGTGGCCCTCTTGAAGCATGTGGGAACAGCAGACTGGGATAGGGACTGATTTAATATGTCCGTGGAACACACCAGCCAGCTGGTCTGCGCATGCTCTGAGGACACGGCCAGGGATGCCATCTGGGCCGGCAGCCTTGCGAGGGTTAACACATTTAAATGTTTTTCTCACATTGGCTGCGGTGAAGGTGAGCCCGCAGGTTTTGGTAGCGGGCGTGTCGGTGGCACTGCATTGTCCTCAAAGCGAGCAAAGAAGTTGTTTAGTTGGTCTGGGAGCAGGACGTCATGGTCCGCGACGGGCTGGTTTTCTTTTGTAGTCCGTGATTGACTGTAGACCCTGCCACATTCCTCTTGTGTCTGAGCCGTTGAATTGTGACTCTACTTTGTCTCTATATTGACGCTTAGCTTGTTTGATTGCCTTGCGGAGGGAATAGCTACACTGTTTGTATTCAGTCATGTTTCCGGTAGCCTTACCTGGTTAAAAGCAGTGGTTCGCTTTCAGTTTTGTGAATGCTGCCATCAATCCACGGTTTCTGGTTGGGGAAGGTTTTAATATTTGCTATGGGTACAACATCACCAATGCACTTGCTAATAAACTCGCTCACCGAATCAGCGTATACATCAATGTTGTTGTCAGATGCTATCCGGAACATATCCCAGTCCACGTGCTCAAGCAATCTTGCAGCATGGAATCAGATTGGTCGGACCAGCGTTGAACAGACCTGAGAATGGGCGTTTCCTGTTTTAGTTTCTGTTTGTAGGCTGGGAGCAACAAAATGGAGTCATGGTCAGACTTGCCGAAAGGAGGGCGGAGAATAGCCTTGTATGCATCACGGAAGTTGGAATAACAGTGATCCAGGATTTTACCAGCCCGGGTGGCACATTCGATATGCTGGTAAAATTTCGGGAGCCTTGTTCTTAAATTAGCCTTATTAAAATCCCCAGCCACAATAAATGCAGCCTCAGGATATGTGGTTTCCAGTTTACATAGAGTCCGATGAATTTCTTTCAGTGCCGTCGATGTATCAGCTTGAGGGGGGATGTACACGGCTGTGATTATAATCGAGGAGAATTCTCTTGGTAGATAATGCGGTCTGCATTTGATTGTAATGAATTCTATGTCAGGTGAACAAAAGGACTTGAGTTCCTGTATGATGTTATGATCACACCACGCCTCGTTAATCATAAGACACACACCCCACCCTTCTTCTTACCAGATAGAAGTTTGTTTCTGTCGGCGCGATGCGTGGAGAAACCAGGTGGCTGTACCGACTCTGATAACGTGTCCTGAGTGAGCCATGTTTCCGTGAAGCAAAGAACGTTGCAGTCTCGGATGTCTCTCTGAAAGGCAACCCTCGATCGGATTTCGTCTACTTTGTTGTCAAGAGACTGTACATTGGCGATTAAAATACTCGGGAGAGGTGCACGATGCGCCCGTCCGACGTAGCTTGACCAAAAGACCGGCGCAATTCCCTCTTCTCCGGCGCCGCCGTTGTTTTGAGTAGCCACGTGCTATCCAGTCTGTTGTTGTGTTTGGGTTAGCAAACCGAGAATCCTCTTTGGGAAAGTCGTATTCCTGGTCGTAATGTTGGTAAGTTGACGTTGGTCTTATATCCAATAGTTCCTCCCGGTTGTATGTAATAAAACTTAATATTTCCCGGGGTAACAATGTAAGAAGTAATACATAAAAAAACAAAATACTGCATGGTTTCCTGAGAACGTGAAGAGAGGCTGCCATCTCTGTCGGCGCCGGAAGTACCCATCTATATGAGGTGCTATCCTCAAAATCTGAATCTGAAATCTGACAACGCTGTGATATTGCCAAGACGCAGAGCTTTTGATGACTATGCAACACTTGTATATTGATGAATGTTTAATAATTAAACTTTTGGATTTTGAATTTGGCGCCTTACATTTCACCGGGTAGTGTCGGGAGTAGCGCACCGCTACTCCCTAAGTAGTTAATGAGGTAGTCACCTGGAATGCATTTTAATTAACAGGTGTGCCTTGTTAAAAGTGAATTTGTGGAATTTCTTTTCTTTCTTTTGAGCCAATCAGTTGTGTTGTGACAAGGTAGTGGTGTTATACAGCCCTATTTGGTAAAAGACCAAGTCCATATTATGGCAAGAACAGCTCAAATAAGCAAAGAAAAAATACAGTTCATCATTACTTAAGACATGAAGGTCAGTCAATCCGGAAAATGTCAGAAATTGCAGCCCAAATAAATGCTTCACAGAGTTCAAGTAACAGACACATGTCAACATCAACTGCGTGAATCAGGCCTTCATAGTCTAATTGCTGCAAAGAAACCCCTACTAGAGGACACCAATAGGAAGAAGAGACTTGCTTGGGCAAAGAAACACGAGAAATGGACATTAGACTGGTGGAAATCTGAGATTTTTGGTTCCAACCGCTGTGTCTTTGTGAGACACAGAGTAGGTGAACGGATGATCTCTGCATGTGTGGTTCCCACCGTGAAGCATGAAGGAAGAGGTGTGATGGTGTGGGGGTGCTTTGCTACTGTCTGTGATTTATTTAGCATTCAAGGCACACTTTTCAAGGCACACTTTAACAGCATGGCTACCACAGCATTCTACAGCGATACGCCATCCCATCTGGTTGGCGCTTAGTGGGAATGTCATTTGTTTTTCAACAGGACCATGACCCAACACACCTCAAGGCTGTATAAGGGCTATTTGACCATAAGGAGAGTGATGGAGTGCTGCATCAGATGAACTGGCCTCCACAATCACCCGACCTCAACCCAATTGAGATGGTTTGGGATAAGTTGGACCGGAGAGTGAAGAAAATGCAGCCAACAAGGGCTCAGCATATGTGGGAACTCTTTCAAAACTGTTGGGAAAGCATTCCAGGTGAAGCTGGTTGAGAGAATGACAAGTGTGTGCAAAGCTGTCATCAAGGCAAAGGGTGGCTACTTTGAAGAATCAAAATCTAAAATATATTTTGAATTGTTTAACGAGTCAAGGAGCAGTGGGTCGCTAGCGGGCTCATCCCGACACTACCAGCGACAATGTAAAGCGCCAAATTCAAAATCCGAAAGTTGAATTATTAAACATCCACCAATATACAAGTGTTCCATACTCATCAAAAGCTATGTTTCTTGGCAATATCACAGCGTTGTCAGATTTCAAAAGGCTTTACGTAAAGCAGCACATTCATTTGTTTGAGGCTAGCACCTCACATATTTTCCAATAGCCATGTATCGATTAGCCATCATGGCACACACATAACACATTTCACAGCGAAAACAAATCAATTACCTGTTGAAGAACTTCTGCTGAGGTCATCCTAAGTGTCCAACGAAGACAATCCATGGTTCTTTTGTTAGAAAAAGTAACGTCTTTTATCCATAAATCCTCCATTTGGTTCGCGTTATAATCAGAAACGACAGCTTCCACTACTCCATTGAAACGCCGGGCGAACTCGCTCAAATTATACCTATAAACTTGTCCAAAAACAATCAAACATAGTTTTAAATGTATCCTTAGGAACACTTTTACGTATATTTACTATTATAAATCAGCCGGAATATAAACTGAACGCTAAAGACGATAAATAAGACACGGCGTGACTTCTCGTAAGGCGCCAAGAATGTGAACAGTTTTCATAAAGAGGGGACCTGATGGTTTAAATCGTTTTCTCTGGGATAACTCACCCAAAATGGAAGAAAACACCATCTCGAGGCTGGTGACATCACAAGGAAGCGACCTGTACTGCATTCATATGCCTATATATGGTCATTTTCAATAGGGAGGGGTTCCCAAATGAGCAATGTGTCAAAATCACTTTTCCCAGGACAGAAATTCCTCTGGGTTTTGCCTGCTATATGCGTTCTGATTCACTCACAGACAAATGGTTAACAGTTTTGGAAAATTCAGAGTGTTTCCTATCCAATGGTACTAAATATATGCATATCCTATTTTCTGGGCCTAAATGGGAGGCATTTTACTTTGGGCACGCCAGGCTCTCCAAAACGGTCACCTCATGCACTGCTCCCAGAGAAGTTAACAATTTTTTGGTACTACATGATTCTATATGTGTTATTTCATGTTGATGTCTTCACTATTTTTCCACAATGTAGAAAATAGGAAAAATAAAGAAAACCCTTGAATGTGTCGGTGTATCCAAACTTTTTACTGCTACAGAATAAAGCCTTTATTACAGAAGACTAAAAACAGTTGCATGCATTCGTGAATTGCGATTGATTTATTGTTTAGGCTGATTATCCAAAGCTCCCTTTGCTATTTCATTTTAAAACTAAAATGCTTGATTGCATTTCAAATCATGAACGACTCATAATGCTGTGTGATGACATGAATGAATTATTGATACAGTAGCTTATAGAAGTATTGAAATAAAGGGTTAAGCAATGAAAATTACACTTATTGATGATGATCATAATAATCATTTTTATAATGACAATAAGAAGCAGATCAAGAAAAAGGAGGGTATGGGAGCGAGAGCTACGTGCAAACAGGTGCTGTTAGATAACAATATAATTTTTTTGCCTGATTGGAACAGTGAAAACAACACTAAATAAATTATAAGCAATACCAGTCTGTTCTAATGAAATAAAATTGTAAAGCCTTTATTACAGCATAGCAAAGATTAAAAACAGGCAAATCTGTGAAATTGCTTTTTCTGACATTTTGCCATTGCATGAGGCTTGGTGCTCACGGAATCAGTAGGCTATTAAACAAACACTCAAGCAGGCAACATAAGCAAGATATGTCTTATTTCTGTAGATTTTTATGGATGATTTATAAAGCCAGGCACATTTAAGAGTTAGGCTATTGATTATAGACCTAATTAAGTTGGGGTTTTCTCTCTCCTCAATTTTCTTAGACAATAATGCAAGGGCTTTTTCCTCTTCTCGGCTGCTGCTGCCTCCGCCGCATTGTTCTCAATCCCAATATGCTGGTTAACTTTCCTATTATGCACATAGCAACATAGGGAAAGGCGCCAATTTTCCACGCATTGAAGATTATGTTTCAGAACCGCGGACAGCGACCGTATCCAACGCGGGAGAAACCGCATTTGTTATAAAATAATATGATATTTATTTGTGTTGCACCATTATTTTTACACAATATAACCATATACAATTTCAGTATCACGTCTTAGAGTGATGGACTGTGCCATCCCCGTGGCCTCCGCAATGGATTAGTCCACTGAGACAGGGGTGAATCAGACAGGTGTACTAGGCCTACACGTGCACCATGAAAAAACTAAATTGCGACTGCTCGACTTAAGAAATCTCGGTCAACCAACAGCCTATCGACCAAACAATCAACCAGTCGACAAAATTGGGTTAGCCCTAATTTTAATACATACACTACAGCAAACATAGTGCATTAATTGTAAAACTGTAACAACACTGTTACAACACTGTAACACCCATTTTCGGGGAAAACAGATGGTTTGTTGTCCTGGAAAGACAGAACCTTGATCTGTTAGACCAGGGTCCAGAGTCCAGTCTTGTAAGCATTCAGCAGACGTAACATAATTTGCATATTTCTAATTTAAATATCCTCTGATTCTGTGGCGGGATACTGCACAACAATCCTCATCAGTAGCTCCCTAGACAACAACCCACGGCTACAGCAAAACAAGTTGTGTAGAGTACAGTACACTAGCTCAGTGTAGGAGGAATATGGCTGGCATGTGCACCAGACTAGCCTATTCAAGAGCAAGAACATGTTAAATGTGAAGGTTTTCGTTTTCTATGGCTCCAGTACAGAGAACTGTATGCAGCTACCGTTGAACATCCTGTACAAGATCAGTTCAAATAATTAAGTAGCTGAAACACTCCACAAAAGGAGGGCTAAAAGCCAGACCCCCAGACAGGCTGAGTATTTAAACTTTTCAAAAGTCAGCCAAGTTCACTTCAACAAAACTCAGGGCTATATTTGACTAATCCACCCAAGTTTGCTGTAAAAGTAGGCCTAGTACACAATTGACAGTGTTGATGTGTTCCAAATTATGAAAAGTAAACAGGTTTGTTGTTGAGAGGGGTTTTTCCAGGGTGGCTAAGGCTAAGCACACCTGAAATAACAATGAGGTCATGCCCTCTCTCTCCCCTGTGACTCCGCTGGCAAACCTTCAACCCCTGACCTTTTTGCCTCTCCACCGATCCCATGGTCAAATAGTCTCTGCAGAGTCCCCAACAATCGGATGGTCCGGTTTTCAGGGGAAATGGAAAGAGAGCCTGTGACAGGACTTCTGCATTTGGAAGTTAACAAGGCGGCACTCCATCTTAACTCCTCCTCCACATTTGCTGGATTGGTTGAACAGTGCAGAAGAGAACGTTCCCTGACATTTATTTTCTTCTAATCAAGACAAGTATGTGGGGGGATCTAGTTTACAGCATTTCTTTTATGCCTGCTAGATTAGGTTAATGGTCAAATGAAGCTAGAGGACATCTGGTGACGACTACTCCAAACAGTGAAATAGTTCAAATCCATTCTACCTGTTAATTGTCAGTAGCCTACTGCTAAGGTACTGAATTAAACCATAGCAAACTAAAGAATATTTAAGATGTAGATAACTCAATAATAATAATAATAACAATAACAATACTAATGTAGTAGTAATACAATGTCACCAGTACTTTCTGTGTAGAAATCCACAAGGCTAATTTACAATCTGGTTTATGAACTGAATATTGAAAACTCAAAAAATGAAGTGACTAAACTTAGCTACTGTAGGCCTACATTATTCCAGACACTGTGCCAATGATGAATGAACATTTGAGGCATGCAATGCCAAACATTTTGTCACCTTTGACAACGAACAAGGAAGCACAACAGATTAATTGAAAATCATCAGCATCCAGTTTTAACTATGAAGCATTATAATTCATTTATAATGCTAAACTACACCAAATTATGACTAATTTTGCTGCAATGGAGCAGCCTACGAAAGAGTCAACTTGATGTTGACAGTCATAATATCAATACCGGGTCTATGTACTAATGTTCATAGAAATAATATTCATTATCTGTATTGGTAGGCAGTGGCTATGCGCCTTTTACGTAGTACTAGTCCTATGCAGCATTTTAAAGCAGGTTAAACTGAACATATATGTATCTGTGGCCTATCATTTTGTAGGCTATAATTTTTACACGTAGGCTAGACTACAGCGAGGACAGTGCAACAATTGTAACAACAAACACTATAACAACAAATTAACAGTGTTACAACATTGTAAGGACAATGTAACAATGTGAGAAAAATACGGAATAACAAAGTAGCCAGCACGAACAAGCTACATGATTCGTATTTGAAGCATTAGATTTAGGCGACATAACATTGGCGCTTTCTATGGCAAATAGCTATTACATGTCTACGTGCGGTAATGCGTTTTTTTAAGGTCGAGAAGGAAATAATCTCAAACTGGCTATAATGTATCCTGGATGCCATTTAACAAAATGGAAACGACATTACCACAGCACTGGCTGGTTTGTTACGACTTCTTTACGCAGCGTTTTAACACCGCTATGAGCCCAGAGACTAAGACTCTAGACACAAACATCATTCAATTCTCAAAAACATGCTGTAAACATGTTAAATCCATGACACACACACCGTTTGTGCCCTCGCGGATTTTACAGACTCGTTAATTTCACAGCCTATTCTGTACATTTAGCTCGGCACGTACCTGCTTGGGTTTGTCTACCCCGCTGGCTGACAGTGGACCCCACTCAAGCGAAAAGGTGCATTATCATTCGAAAGGAGGAAATCCTTCGGATAGTCTCGATGAAAAGGTCGGATTTCTCGAACGCGGGTTAATTCTGAAAAATTGATGATTTATTCCAAAATGCCTCGGGTTTGGATCGAAGTGATCAGGCTCTGCGACCTGTAGTCGAATCTGACGGAATTGTTTATTCTCGGAATCCCCTTGCTCTCGAGAACTCAGCAGAGGCGACACTCCTCCTCTCTGCCACTGACACCACCCTTAAAGGAGCAGTTTAAAGGAGCAGTGGCTTTATCAACCTGTCCCTGCCCTTCTCCAAATGTATCGTTAGACTTCGTGAAAACGTTTTCGGTTTATTGTGTTTAAAAGTAGTATACAATCAGGTTTATAGCCTATGGTTTATATACACTTAAATATGTGTTTATTAATGTTGTACACATAATTATCAAATAATTTACTGTCTATAAATTGGGCCTATTTACAAACTCTTTGCAATCTCTGAAAGACAATCAACAACAAAAATCTTGTTGCTTTTTAAAAATGAGCACAATCAGGGTTTCCATTAACGTAAATGGTTGTATTACATTATACTGATAGTCTGTGCAGTTTAGTATAGTACGTTGTGATTTTCTACTATTACTTAGCCGTAGCTCTTTTTTTCTGTGACATAATCTCTGTGGTATCTACTATGATCGCCCACAGACAGTCTTCTATCTCATCTGGCCTTGAACAAAATGTCTCAGTGGACCTGGGGAACATCTCTGTTTTCTGTCATGAATAAAAAGACAACATAACCTACTTCTCTTCTGCACAGCCCTTCTTCCAGAGAAACTCTTTTTATTTTTAGACTGGGGGCCTGCAGGGTGAGAGTGTGGCTGTGTAGGGGGGCAATCCAGTTCTCCCACCACACTGCGTTTCACTATTGTTTTAATTCCATGTTATTGGTTAGACAGATTTTTTACAGGACACACACACACACACACACACACACACACACACACACACACACACACACACACACACACACACACACACACACACACACACACACACACACACACACACACACACACACACAGCTTCAGCATTTAGGTTAACCAATGGATAATGTGCCTCATAACTGAATGTAACCTCGCCATAATGGTTAAACAGTAATTTAATTCAATGTCAGTTTAATAAACAGAACTGACACTCAACTTGTCACTGAGATAAATTGTATAGCACTTTACAAGGTCATTGTTCACGGCATGTCGTACCTTAAATTAGCATTTTACAGTGTAACTGAGGTTAATGTTAATGTAGGACTCAGAGACTAAAGTTCAGTCCAAATTGGCACTCATATCAACCTTGTATTGTCTAAGTTGATGTCTTTTTATTGTCACTGTCTGACTAGATACTACAATCGAAAACAGGCTTAACTTTGAGATCCTTTTGTGCTATTTATTTTGTCTAACTAAATGTGCACCATACATCTAGAATGTTCTTCCTGACCCCTGAGTTGTCAGCCTTTAGGTTCGGAGGAGCAAACGGCCTCAGCAATTTACGGTATCTACCCTCGTAACCTCTGAACTTAAGTGACCTTTCATCTTTGAACTTTGACCTCAAATGCCACATGAATGGAGATACAATATCCTCCCTTTCATTCCTTCCCCCACAAGAACTCCCCTGACCTCTGCCCCCAAGCTTTTCACAGAAATGTGGTTCACAGAACTTCCACCTTTGACCCTAAGGGAAGGACAGCCTGTGGCTGTTTTTGTGGCTGTATTAAGAAGTCTGCATGTAACACAGTAATCCTGAAAAGGATCACACACACACAAAACAAAGTCTCTGGTAACAGACACAATGCTTTGTGTGTTACATTCTACGGTGGAAGTGGTCAGGGTAAAGCCTGTCAGGGCAGCCTTGAGGATAACTGTGAAGTTACTAGAAGTGTGGCGATTCTGACAAACAACAAAAGACAGAAAAGAGGAGAGCGCATGGCGCATTTAAGAGGGCTGGTTAACAAGGTGTTTAAGGGCCTTTTGTAAATGCACTCAGATTTTTTGGGGACACACTAGTTAAAATGTTGTTAACACCCAAGATTACTTACTCTGTCATGCAGAATAACCAAAAGTAGTAGGTTTGGATGTTGTATCATGAGACATTACCAAAATAACCGTGGTACCAAAGAAAGAAATACAAGAATGCTGAATAGCCGGTGTGATGCTGAACAATAATAGATTAATACAAAATTAAATAAATGCAAAAAAAAGGTGGAAATCACATAAAGATAATTGGTATCCTCATGTAGAATTGTATCAGTCTTTCTCTAATTAACAAACTGCCTGCTCATCAAATAATTAAAACTTGAAGAAAGTAGCCAACCTACCAATGTCAAAAAGACAAATTGCTTCAGAAAATTAACTAGCCCGGTTGTTTTACAAGTCTAAACTGTGGAATTTCTCATCCATAAAATACTTGAAAATAGCCATTCAACTGTGATTCACCTTACACATGAGCAAGGGTTCAGTGAGCAGTTACTGGGGCAGATTATTATCAGAATATTTTTTTCTTTAATCCAGGAATTAAATAATACAATCAACCCCCCAGTCCCCCAAATGGTTTTTATGCTATTTAATTCCAGCTGAACATTTCAATAAAAAGACAAAAAGAGACATAGAATGATATGAATCCCAGTGCAAAGTTCTATGGTGCTCCACGGCTGTTCTCCTGAACCCAGTAGTGCAAATAGAGGAGAGTTTAGATTCAGACGCCTGATTGTCTCTGAGGGAGAGAGCCAGAGTGTCAGCAGGCATTAACCCATGACCTTTAACCTCTACTCCCCAATTTCATCTGGAACGTCTCCTAAGGTTTGGAGTGGAGGGAGGGGCTTTGGAAGGGCAGGCAGGTGTGAACTGGGATAGGAGCAGGACTGTTGGAAGTCACACTATACTGTAACCTTCGGACTCAAATGAGTAAATAATGGTTGTTAGGGTCACATGTATAGAAATAGAATGGATAGAGCTGTACTTTGACCTTTGTTCTTAAGTTAGCAAAAGCCTGGGTATGGAAATATAATATATTGAGGTACTGTTTTTATTTTAAAAACAGAACCTATTTAAATTTGGAATTCAATCTTACTGACTGACTGACTGTATCAATTTCAAATTATTAGAATTTTTTTGTCATCCTATTTCTACGGTTCTAGATCCCACCAGGAGAGGATTACTCATTAACGAGTTAAACTGACTTTATTGGTGCAACAAACAAAGGACAGGAAAGAGAAAGGCTAGCCTCTGCTCAGAGTAAACACACAAAGATGATATAACACTGACTAGCAGAGATGCTTCATTTGGGACACTAATCAGACGCTTATAAGAAATCCTGCTACAACTTCCAAAGAGCCATCAAACAGGCAAAGCGTCAATACAGGACTAAGATCAAATCCTACTAGGCCGGCTCTGACACTCGTTGGATGTGGCAGGGCGTGCAAACTATCACAGATTACAAAGGGAAACCCACCTGCGAGCTGCCCTCCGACGTGAGCCTACCAGACGAGCTAAATGTATTCTAGGCTCGCTACGAGGCAAGCAACACTGAACCATGCATGAGAGCACCAGCTGTTCTGGACAACGGTGTGATTTTTCTCTCCATAGCCGATGTGAGTAGGACCTTTAAACAGGTTAACATTCACAAGGCCCTGGGGTCGAACGGATTACCAGGACGCATACTCACAGCACGCGCGGACCAGCTGGCAAGTGCCTTCACTGACATTTTCAACCTCTCCCTGACCCTGTCTGTAATACCTACATGTTTCAAGCAGACAACCATAGTTCCTGTGCCCAAGAACACTAAAGTAACGATATATCGAATTAATTATATTAATTCTAATTATTTTTAGTTTTTATGACTGTTTATCTCTTCTTGTTCTCAATTTGTCTTTTTGGTCTCGTCTCCTTCACTCCTTCTTTGCTGTGTGCACCTTGCCATTTACTCACACACACCAAGCCCCTCTCCCTGCCACTCACAACTACAAAGATAAGAGATCTAACAAGCGGTTTCAACCCGCTATTTGCATTTGAGGAATGGTCCAACAGAATTGGTTATATGGACACCAAAATACATTTAGACATTATTTTACGGTAATAGAGGAGCAGTCAACCTTTCTAACAATACCCTTTTTATGTCTCAACTCCTAAAATTGTGAGCAGGCACTACTAAAACAGGAGTATCAATGAACATTGATTCTGAAAAATGTATTCTCAGTTTGTCGCGTGTGGTACCACGTACCGCTCTCAGCATTTAAGCCAAAGACTGATATACCAGCTGTCTAGTCTGTGTTTTATAAATGTACAATTTGCATAAAACACAATAATATAAGGAATTGGCAACTTGTTCTCATTTTGAGACATAAGGTAGGCCACTTGATTTCAACATCTGAACAAAGTGGACAGGCTAGCATAGTGTTCCAACAGGTAGCGACAGACAGAAGGGTGTGTTCATAACAATTAAACTGTTCTAACTTGTTAGCTAACAAAAATATCCAAGTTGGCTAAACTTGAAATGTAAGCATAAGCTGGCTACTCACTAGCACATGGGCTTGTGCTTGAGAAATTGTTTATGTGACCGGTGTTAATTTTCTATAATGCTGCTAAAAGAAGTTAGTCATTATTAGTGAATGTGCATTATGCATGGTTCTGGTTGAACAACAAAAAGGGCATTTTCATAGACAGACTTGAAAGCCAGATCATTGATTATTGCAAAAAAGCAGGTTAAATTATTTTGATAAAATAACTACATTATTAGTGGGTCTTATGGTTGTGGAAGGCATATATTTAGCCTATGTATAATTTCACAAACCCTGAATTTATTAGATCATTGCTGCTGTTTGAAATGCAGTGTATTTGACCTTTGTACAAGAAAGCTTATTTAGAGAAAACATATGTCACACTGGTATAAAGAATTTGGAGACAGGCGCAGGAATACACAATATGGGTTTTTAATACACCCAAAACAAACACGTATACAAGAACACTGGGCTGTACCCAAACAAAAAAGCAAGGGTAAACCTCACTGAACGACACGGGACGATACCCGTAATACACAATATATAAAGCACGCAGCATAACAGCAGCACCAACGCATAGGTACTCACACGTCCAATGGACATGGGAACAATAACCAACAGACAGAGGGAACAGAGGGCACATACAGTGGGCTCCAAAATTACTGGCACCCCTGACTGGCAATGCACAAATAATGCTTAAACAAATATAAACAATATAATTATAGAGATAAACTCAAAATACCAACATGTGAGAAATACTGTACTTTATTAATGTTTCAATGGAACCAACCAAAATAATTTATTGATTTAATTAAAATGTCCTCCAAATCAAGGTTTCACAATTAATGGCACCCTTAAAGATTATTGTAAATAACATCTACCAAAATTAAACCACTAATTAAATTCCACTTATTTAAGTTTATCTAAGTCTTAAGGAACTATATTGAGCCATTACATCACTTCCTGTTTCACTAGGGTATAAAAATGAGGCAACACACATGCAATATCCCTTTGTCATCCAACACCATGAAGAAAACAAAAGAACTGGCAGTTCAAAAGAGACAGATGGTTGTAGACCTTCATAAATCTGGTAATGGCTACAAGAAGATCCACAAACGATTGAATATACCACTGAGCAATGTCAGGGCATTTATAAAAAAATTCAAAAGATATGGTACAGTTGAAAACCTCAGGGGTAGAGGACGCAAATGCATTTTGCCCCCCAGGATAGGGCGGAGGATGGTAAGAGAAGCAACAAAATCCCCAAGAATCACTGTGAAAGAATTGCAGGCCTTGGTGGCGTCTTGGGGTCACCAGGTTTCAAAGCATCATCAGACGCCACCTCCACAACCACAGGCTCTTTGGAAGGGTTGCAAGAAAAAGCCCTTTCTGACCCCAAGACACAGACGCATAGCGCTTGAGTTTGCCAAAAGTCATTTAAATTATGACTGGAAGAAGGTGCTCTGGTCAGATGAGACCAAAATTGAACGTTTTGGTCAGATACAGCATCGGCATGTTTTGCGTCGAAACAGAGATGCATACAAGGAGAGGCACCTCATGCCCACGGTGAAATATGGAGGGGGGTCAGTGATGTTTTGGGGCTGTTTTAATTCCAGAGGTCCAGGGGCACTGGTTAAGATTGATGGCATAATGAATTCCACCAAATATCAGGCAATTTTGGCTGACAATCTGGTTGCCTCTGCCAGAAGGCTGGGACTTGGCCGTAGGTGGACTTTCCAACAAGACAATGACCTGAAACATACCTCAAGATCCACACAGAAATGGTTCTGTGACAACAAAGTCAATGTTCTGCCATGGCCATCTCAGTCGCCGGACCTCAATCCAATCGAATACCTGTGGGCTGAGTGGAAGAGGGCAGTTGATAAGCGCAAACCCAAGAATGTGAAGGATCTTGAAAGGATCTGCATAGAGGAATTGGTCCAAAATCCCTCCAAATGTGTTCCTTAACCTTGTCAAATATTACAGGAAAAGACTCCATGTTGTTATCCTTGCCAGAGGTGGTTGCACTAAGTACTAAATGAGGAGTGCCAATAATTATGAAACCTTGATTTTGGTAAAATGTATTTTGTATTAAATCATTGTATGATTTTGGTTGGTTCCATTAAAACATTGATAAAGTACACTATTTCTCACATGTTGGTATTTTGTTGTTTATCTCTATAATTAGATTGTTTATATTTTTTTAAGTATTGTTTAGCATTGCCAGTCAAGGGTGCCAGTAATTTTGGAGCCCACTGTATATAACATACTAATCAGGGGAAATGGGAACCAGGTGTGTGTAATCAGACAAGACAGTCCGGGGTTGATGATAATTGTATTTTACCAGGTAAGTTGACTGAGAACACGTTCTCATTTACAGCAACAACCTGGGGAATAGTTACAGGGGATAGGAGGGGATGAATGAGCCAATTGTAAGCTGGGGATGATTAGGTGACCGTGATGGTATGAGGCTTGGGAATTTAGCCAGGACACTGGGGTTAACACCCCTACTCTTACGATAAGTGCCATGGGATCTTTAATGACCTCAGTGAGTCAGGACACACGTTTAATGTCCCATCCGAAAGATGCCACCCTACACAGGGCAATGTCCCCAATCACTGCGCTGGGGCAGAGGGATATTTTTTAGACCTGAGGAAAGAGTGCCTCCTACTGGCTCTCCAACACCACTTCCAGCAGCATCTGGTCTCCCATCCAGGGACTGACCAGGACCAACCCTACTTAGCTTCAGAAGCAAGCCAGCAGTGGGATGCAGGGTGGTATAAGGAATCCCGTTCAGTGAAGCCTAGAAAGCCGGTGACGTAGACCTCCGGAACTGGTGAACAGAATAAGCAGCAGTACCGGGGGGATCCGTCACAACATGAAAATATAAAGATACAGTATATATCGTGAATCGCCCATCATTTTGAAAAAATCGAGAAATGATTTTTAGGCCATATTGCCCAGCCTTATCGCCCAGTACTCACATCTGTAGCCATGAAATGCTTTGAAATGCTGGTCATGGCTCACATCAACACCATCATCCCAAACCTCCTGGACCCACTCCAATTTGTATACCGCCACAACAGATCCACATACAGCGCAATCTCTATTGCACTCCACACTGCCCTCTCCTACCTGGACAAGAGGAACAACTATGTTAGAATGCTGTTCATTGACTACAGCTCAGCGTTCAACACCATAGTGCCAACCAAGCTCATCACTAAGCTCAGGACCCTGGGACTGAACTGCTCCCTCTGAAACTGGATCCTGGACTTCCTGATGGGCCACCCCCAGGTGGTCAGGGTAGGCAACAATACATCTGCCATTCTGACCCTCAACACGGGGCCCCTCAGGGGTGCGTTCTTAGTCCCCAGTACTCCCTGTTCAACTACAACTGCATGGCCGCGCACGACTCCAACACCATCATAAAGTTTGCTGACGACACAACGGTGTAAGGCGTGATCACTGATGACGATGAGAAAGTTTATAGGAAGGTGGTCAGTGACCTGGCAGTGTGGTGCCAGGACAACAACCTCTCTCTCACTCCCCCATCCACATCGACAGGGCTGTAGTGGTGTCATGACTTGCGCATAAGTCGGTCCCTCTCCTTGCTCGGGCGGCGTTCGGCGGTCGACGTCACCGGTTTTCTAGCCATAGCCGATCCATTTTTTATTTTCCATTGTTTTTGTCTTGTTTTACACACCTGGTTTCAATCCCACAATTACCTCTGTTTCCCATGTTTGTTTGTGAGTGATTGTTTGTATGTAATAGGTCCGTTAGTTGTGGGCTCTGTATTTTGAGATGTATTTTGTGAACATTTGAGTAAATACGTGTATTACTCAATTCTGCTGTCCTGCGCCTGACTCCTCTACACCAGCTACACACAGGATCTTTTTACAGAATCACTCACCCGAACGAATGGAGTCAGCAGGAGCAGACGCCCTCCCTTTGGCGGTAGAGGAGCGCGTCCAGCAGCACGCGACCATGTTGCAACGTCTGGGCACCGCCATGGATCGCGTGCTGCAAACGATGGATAGATGGGAGAGAGAAGGTCTTCCAGCGCCTCCACCAGCCGTTCTACAACAGGCCCCACTGTCCACCCCTCGTTCACCCGGTCCCAGCGGGATTCAGCTCGCGCTCCCGAGGGAGTATGATGGGACGGCTGCCGGTTCCTACTCCAGCTGGAACTATACCTGGTGACCGTCCACCCGGCTCCTTCGGAACGTGAAAGCATGTCCGTCCTCGTCTCCTGCCTCATTCCCTGCACCATCTGTGGCCGCATAGGGCACACTGCTGGTCGGTGCTGGGGGGGTTCCTCAGGGAGTCGAGGCAGCAGGCAGGGCACTATCGTGCCACCCCAGGTGAGTCGGCACCAGGCTCACCCAGAGCCCCCTGTTGCTCACATGTATGTGTTTCCCCACATTCCCAGCATAAGGCGCTCGTAGATTCAGGCGCAGTTGGGAACTTTATTGACCGTTTGCCCATAGATTAGGGATCCCCATTGTTCCTGTGGATATGCCCTTCCCTGTGCACGCCCTAGATAGTCGACAATTAGGGTCAGGGCTGATTAGGGAGGCCACCGCTCCACTAGACATGGTTACGCAGGAGGGTCACAAGGAGAGAATCAGTCTCTTCCTTATTGATTCTCCTGTGTTTCCCATGGTGCTGGGCCTACCCTGGTTGGCCTGTCATGACCCAACCATTTCGTGGCAACAGAGGGCTCTCAAGGGGTGGTCACGAAAGTGCTCAGGGAGGTGTGTAGGGGTTTCCATCGGGTGCGACTACGGTGGAAAGTCCAGACCAGGTCTCCACCGTGCGCATCCCCTTCTGAATATGCCGATTTGGCTCTCACCTTCTGTAAGAAGAAGGCGACTCAATTACCACCCCAACGACGGGGGGGATTGTGCGATAAATCTCATGGTAGCCGCAGCACTTCCCAGGAGTCACGTGTATCCTCTGTCACAGGAGGAGACGGCGGCTATGGAAACATATGTCTCCAAATCCCTGGGGCAGGGATACATTCGGCCCTCCACTTCACCTGCCTCCTCAAGTTTCTTTTTTGTGAAGAAGAAGGATGGAGGTCTGCGCCCGTGTATTGACTATCGGGGTATCAATCAGATCACTGTGAGGTACAGCTACCCGCTGCCTCTTATAGCCAGTGTGATAGAGTCAATGCACGGGGCGCGCTTCTTCACAAAATTGGATCTCAGGAGCGCTTATAACCTGGTGCGTATCCGGGAGGGGGACGAGTGGAAGACGGCATTTAGTACCACCTCCGGGCACTATGAGTACCTCGTCATGCCGTACGGGTTGATGAATGCTCCATCAGTCTTCCAGGCCTTTGTTGACAAGATTTTCCGAGACCTGCGCGTGCAGGATGTAGTGGTGTATATCGACGACATTAATATATATACTACGCTACACGCACCGAGCATGTGTCCCCGGGGCGCAGGGTGCTCGGTCGACTGTTGGAACATGACCTGTACGTCAAGGCTGAGAAATGTCTGTTCTTCCAACAGTCCGTCTCCTTCCTAGGGTACCGCATTTCCACGTCAGGGGTGGAGATGGAGAGTGACCACATTTCAGCAGTGCGTAATTGGCCGACTCCCACCACGGTAAAGGAAGTGCAGCGGTTCCTAGGGTTTGCCAACTACTACCAGAGGTTTTGTCTGGGCTTTGCTCAGGTAGCGGCTCCAATTACCTCACTGCTGGAGGGGGGACCGTTGCGACTGCAGTGGGCTTTTGGTCACCTGAAGGCTCTGTTTACCTCGGCTCCCGTGCTGGCTCATCCGGATCCCTCTTTGGCGTTCATAGTGGAGGTGGACGCGTCCGAGGCTGGGATAGGAGCCGTGCTATCTCAGTGCTCGGGTACGCCACCGAAGCTCCGCCCCTGTGCCTTCTTTTCGAAGAAGCTCAGCCTGGCAGAGCGAAAATATGATGTGGGGGACCGGGAGCTGTTGGCTGTCGTCAAGGCTTTGAAGGCGTGGAGACATTGGCTTGAGGGGGCGAAACACCATTTTCTCATCTGGACTGACCACCGCAATCTGGAGTACATCCGGGCGGTGAGGAGACTGAACCCTCGCCAGGCAAGGTGGGCCATGTTTTTTACCTGTTTTGTTTTCACCCTGTCCTACCGACCAGGTTCCCAGAACGCCAAGGCAGACGCACTGTCCCGGATGTATGACACAGAGGAGCGGTCCATGGATCACACTCCCATACTCCCGGCCTCTTGCCTGGTGGCACCGGTAGTGTGGGAGCTGGAAGCGGACATCGAGCGGGCGTTACGTACAGAGCCCACTCCCTCTCAGTGTCCAGCTGGGCGTCTGTACATTCCGTCTGCGATCGGTTGATCTATTCGGCCCACACGTCACCCTCCTCTGGTCATCCTGGCATCGGTCGGACAGTGCGCTGTCTTAGTGGGAAGTACTGGTGGTCCACCTTGGCCAAGGACGTGAGGGTTTATGTTTCCTCCTGCTTGGTGTGCGCCCAGTGCAAGGCTCCTAGGCACCTGCCCAGAGGGAAGTTACAACCCCTACCCGTTCCACAACGGCCGTGGTTGCACCTGTCAGTGGACTTCCTGACCGATCTTCCTCCCTCACAGGGCAACACCACGATCCTGGTCGTTGTGGATCGGTTTTCAAGTCCTGCCGTCTCGAGCGCCGACCGCCACTGCAGTGAGGCCCAGGTGTTCGCACCGAGGGACCGGGTCTGGCTCTCAACCCGAAACCTGCCCCTCCGGGAGGGAGGTTTTTGTCTTGTTTTACACACCTGGTTTCAATCCCACAATTGCTTGTTCATTATTTAACCCTCTGTTCCCCATGTTTGTTTGTGAGTGATTGTTTGTATGTAATAGGTCCGTTAGTTGTGGGCTCTGTATTTTGAGATGTATTTTGTGAACATTTGAGTAAATATGTGTATTACTCAATTCTGCTGTCCTGTGCCTGACTCCTCTACACCAGCTACACATAGGATCTTTTTACAAGTGGAGCAGGTCAAAAGCTTCATGTTCCTCAGTGTCCACATCATTAAGGAATTAACATGGTCCACACACACCAACACAGTCGTGAAGAAGGCCCTAATATACCTCTTCCCCTTCATGAGGCTGAAAAGATTTGGCATGGGCCCTTAGATCCTCAGAAAGTTCTACAGCTGCACCATTGAGAGCATCTTGACTGGCTGCATCACCGCTTGATATGGCAACTGCTTGGCATCCGACCACAAGGAGCTAGAAATGGTGCTGAGTATGGCACAGTACATCACTGGGGCTGCACTCCCTGTCATCCATATCATCTATTCCAGGTGATGTCACAGGAAGCCCCTAAAATGGTCAAAGACTCCAGCTACCAAAGTCATAGACTGTTCTCTCTGCTACCGCACGGCAAGCGGTACAGATACTACAAGTCTGGAACCAACAAGACCATGAGCAGCTTCTAGCCCCAAGCCATAAGACAGTAAAATAGTTAACCAAATAGCTACCCAGACTATTTGCAATAACCCTTTTTTTGCGCTCTTTTGACTCATCACATTCCCTGTCTTTGTCAGATGGCTTGGTGTAGTTGGTGCAAAAAGTCAGGCGCAGGACAGCAGAGATGAGCAACACAACGTAGTTTACTAAAAATATTCAACGTAGTAACAAAATACCAAGCCCACCAAATGGACTGACATAATATAGAACAATAATGCACAAAAACATGGGGGAAACAGAGGGTTAAATAATGAACATGTAATTGGGGAATTGAAACCAGGTGTGTAGAAACCAAAGACAAAACAAATGGAAAATGAAAAATGGATTGGCGATGGCTAGAAGGCCGGTGATGTCGACCGCCGCCGAACGCCGCCCGAACAAGGAGAGGGACCAACTTCAGCGGAAGTCGTGACAGTCTTAGGTCAGTTAGGATCACCACTTTATTTTAAGAATGTGAAATGTCAGAATAATAGTAGAGAGAATGGCTTATTTAAGCTTACATACACTCAATTAGTATTTGGTAGCATTGCCTTTAAATTGTTTAACTTGGGTAAAATATTTCGGGTAGCCTTCCACAAGCTTCCCACAATAAGTTGGGTGAATTTTGGACCATTCCTCCTGACATAGCTGTTGTAACTGAGTTTGTAGGCCTCCTTGCTCGCACACACTTTTTCAGTTCTGCTCACAAATTTTCTATAGGATTGAGGTCAGGGCTTTGGATGGCCACTCCAATACCCTGACTTTGTTGTCCTTAAGCCATTTTGCCACAACTTTAGAAGTATGCTTGGGTTCATTGTCCATTTGGAAGACCCATTTGCGACCAAGCTTTAACTTCCTGACTGATGTCTTGAAATGTTGCTTCAATATATCCACATAATTGCCCTTCCTCAGGATGCCATCTATTTTGTGAAGTGCACCAATCCCTCCTGCAGCAAAGCACCCCCACAACATGATGCTGCCACCACCGTGCTTCACGGTTGGGATGGTGTTCTTTGGCTTGCAAGCCTTCCCCTTTTTCCTCCAAACATAACGATGGTCATTATGGCCAACAGTTCTATTTTTGTTTCATCAGATCAGAGGACATTTCTCCAAAAAGTACGATCTTTGTCCCCATGTGCAGTTGCAAACCGTAGTCTGGCTTTTTGATGGCGTTTTTGGAGCAGTGGCTTCTTCCTTGCTGAGCGGCCTTTCAGGTTATGTCGATATAGGCCTCGTTCTACTGTGGATTTAAATACTTTTGTACCTGTTTCCTCAAGCATCTTCACGAGGTCCTTTGCTGTTGTTCTGGGATTGATTTACACTTTTCGCACCAGAGTACGTTCATCTCTAGGAGACAGAACACATAATTTTCTGGAATTTTCCAAGCTGTTTAAAGGCACCGTCAACTTAGTGTATGTAAACTTTGACCCACTGGAATTGTGATACAATGAATTATAAGTGAAATAATCTGTCTGTAAACAATTGTTGGAAGAATTACTTGTGTCATGCACAAAGTAGATGTCCTAACCGACTTGCCAAAACTGTAGTTTGTTAACAAGAAATGTGTGGAGTGGTTGAAAAAATAGTGTATGTAAACTTCCGTCTTCAACTGTACAAGTACATACTACCTCAATTAGCCTGACTATCCGGTGCCTGTATATAGCCTCGCTACTGTTATAGCCTCGCTACTGTATAGAGCCTCGCTACTGTTATTATTCACTGTCTTTTTACTGTTGTTTTTCATTTCCTTACTTATCTATTGTTTAGGGCCTGTAAGTAAGCATTTCACTGTAAGGAAATACACCTGTTGTATTCGGAGAACGTGACAAATAAACTTGATTTGATTTGATTATCTACGATGGTAGGAAGCAAAACAAAGGTCAGCCTTGACTTTGCATCAAGGCTCAATCTTTTCCCACAAGAATCCCTATCAGTTGTTTCTGGAATGTATATTAACACGTCTTGGAATCCAAGTTTGTTTGCTACGACGACATGTCAAGTACATCAAAATACCTTTGGAACATACGAGTCAGTGTGATTTTTTGAAATGATATATGTTTTCAAGTATCTTTTCAACACATTGACATGGAGTTAATCACCATAGCTTTATATTTCAAAATATGAAATGTCTTGCTATTTTCCACTGAGCAGACACTGGTTAAATCAACGTTGTTTTCACATCACTTCAATTAAATTACGTTGAACCAACGTAGAATAGAAGCTGAATGGACGTCTGTACCCAGTGGGATGGCATGTGAAGGCTCAAGACTCCATTCTCCGTGTGATGGGTGTTTTTGCGTGTTGTATTTCTCCTGAGGGTTACTGATCTCTTTGAAAGGATCTGCACTCCACTCGCTGCTCTGTGAGGGATATTATGATGTTCGGGTCACAATGGGGTTGGTGTGTCATTTATTTTTGTACACTTCTACTTCCCCTGTGGTATTGGCATGGAAAGGCAACACAAAGCGCTCTGGTTTGAGTAAAACAAGGCCATCTGGCATGAAACCATTTTATGGTTGTCCCTGAAATAAAGACTTGCCTGTCAAGAAATGTTATTTGAAATTCTTGAAAAACAGGTCACTATTTGTCTAAATGCTTATGCATGCATGTGTGTGTGTGCATGAATGCGTGTGCATACTTGTGTGTGAGGAGTGTGAAGTGAGGAGTGACTCAAGCAGGCCTAGACCAGTTTTGTTTGTGCGTGAGTTGCCCTGCTGTCTGTCCCACTGTATGTGCAGTGGCCTTGCATCTTGTTGACCTACTTGGTGCTCTTTGACTAATCCCTGGCGGTTCTGCAGGTGGCATGGGGAGGAGCTCTGCTCCGGTTTCCCCTGCATTTGAATATCAGATGGAAAAGGTGGGGCCTCACAGAAAAAATCTCTGAACTGCCAAGGGATTTGACTGTCTCTCCTGCCAACACAACACGTAATGTTTCTTCAGTGCCCCTTCACTGTCTCTTTCTCTACCAATTTTTCTTTCCCTCTCACTACCCCCCTCTCTCTCTCTCTCTCTCTCTCTCTCTCTCTCTCTCTCTCTTTTGTGGCAGCCAGCCCTTGTCTCGTGATCTCAACACCTATACTTATTTTCCACCTATTTGTTAGGGTTGAATTGCAGCAATCTTATTAGCTGAGTTAGGTCTGATACTGACACCACAGCTCACTACGGGAACAATATAACTAACACCATGGCATGTTTCCTATTGTGTTTTTCCCTCCCTTTTTACCTGGCCTTGTTAACCAAAGGTCACATGGCCCGCTCTCTCTCCTCTTGGGTGCTGTGTGTGTGTGTGTTAATGTGTTGCGTGTGTGTGTAGGTTGGCCACTGTGAGAACGGTATGTACTGTACATATTATATCCCACATGGACCTGGTCATGTAGCACCAGCGTCTACCTAACCCTCCAACACAGATAACCCAGCTACAAATGCTATCCTATCACATTACATGTATAATGGGAGTTTTCTCAGTGACACACAGTGACCTGCTGTCTTGTGTGTGAGGTTTAATTACTTATGTTTGGGTGATTCAATTACTCTTTCACCTTGTGCTTTATGGCCCTTCAACCTACTCACTCACCAGAGACCATTTGCAAGTATAATGAGCTATAGATATACTATTAACGGATACATTGCCAAATCTGTCTTCAAGTCAATTGGATGACGCCTACTGTAGGTTAGCAACAATGAGTGAAAGAAAACTTTTAAAACATCCTTGTAGCTGTTTTCAAATAATGTTTTATTGAACTACTAGATTTGCCAACATAATTTTTTTTACTTCAACATATTTTTCAACAACACTATGTTATTTAACTTTTCTAAATGTTAGGTGGAGGGATGTCAGCGTGGAGGGGTGTTAGCGTGGAGGGATGTCAGCGTGGAGGGATGTCTGCGTGAAGGGATGTCAGCGTGGAGGGGTGTCTGCGTGAAGGGATGTCAGCGTGGAGGGATGTCAGCGTGGAGGGGTGTCTGCGTGAAGGGATGTCTGCGTGAAGGGATGTCAACGTGGAGGGATGTCAGAGTGGAGGGGTGTCAGCGTGGAGGGGTGTCAGCGTGGAGGGGTGTCAGCATGGAGGGGTGTCAGCGTGGAGGGATGTCAGCGTGGAGGGATGTCTGCGTGGAGGGATGTCAGAGTGGAGGGATCCCTCCCTCCAACAGACACAGTAGAGTGAGCACCTAGTGACTAAACTTCCCCAGCCCTGACTGACTAGCTGGGGCCTCATCTCTCCTCCACCCAACCAACCACCAATCCATCCACTTCTCCAGCCATCCCTCCTCCACCCCTCCATCCACCAGCAGCAGTTCCCACGGGGCCGTTAACTATTGACCCTGCTCAGTCATTATCAGATCAGCATTGGACACACACACTGGGGTACTTTAACAACATGCTGTGCAGTGTACACACACACACACACACACCCCATGGAACTTAAACAACACACCACAGTGCAGTGTATACACCCACTGGGTCCAGATAACTAACTGTGCTCCGGGAATGATTTGGCCTCATTGTAAAATAATAATACGTGCTCGTACTGTAATGACTGTAGGACAGACATGCTAATCTCTCTCTGTAGGGTTTTCATTTGAGGCTGAGAGATTCAGAGAGAGAAACAGAAACAGAGACAGGGAGAGACAGAGACTTAGCGAGAGAGAGAGAGAGAGAGAGAGAGAGAGAGAGAGAGAGAGAGAGAGAGAGAGAGAAAGCCTAAAGGCCATACCACTACCTCGTGTCTCCTCCACAGACAGTCTCCTTCAGCAGCACCATCTTCAGGCCCTGAGGGAATGCCAGTGCTTAGCAGCACCCCCCTGATCATCATTACTAAATGTGTTGACAGAAATGTAGTGTGTCTCCTAATGAGCTGCTAGCCAGGATCCACTGTCATCCATCTAATAAGGGACTGACTTTCAATATTATATTATATTATATTATACTGGATGTGGCACACTTTTTTTTCTCATTCTATTATGATACTTAGATTTTAACAAATTATTTAACAATTCAAGTCAAATGTGTAACAATAATGTAATAATGTGAAAAGAAACACTGAAAATGCTATCAAACCCATTATAATTCAGACAGAGGAATGTATTATGTGTGGTACTCAATTGAAATTCATGGCAGGTGCCATGTACTGCACTGTAATTCTCATGTAGGTGTACAGACTCTGTGTGCAATTCTAATGTTTATAGATACAATACATATTACCAAGGCTGTTACTATTTTAAAACAGTAGGAGACAGGCTTAGTTTCAGTGATTGTGTGTGTGTTTGTATACAGTGTGTGTGTGTGTGTTTGTGTGTGTGCATGGCCTGCTGCATGTGTGTTTGTTTGTGTCAGACAAAAAGCAGATTAGTGAAAACACTGAGGTAAAATAAGCAGCCTGACCTTGCTGTGAAACTGAAAGGCAATCCTCTGAATGATCCGCGGGTCACTAGCTTCGTCCTTCAGACAGTTAAAGTACTTCTCACCCCCCTCTCCTTGCCTATCTCTCACTGCTTCTTTATCCAAGCCTTGTGCTGCCTCTCCCTCCTTCTCTTCCCCCTTCTCTACAGCATTTGTCTCCCTTAGTATCTCTCCATCTGCATTCCTCTTCTCTCTATTTCTCCACCTACAATAAACATTTTTCTGCCATCCCCCCCATGTTATCTCCATACACAACAGCCTGTGTCTACATGTGCCACTACAGAAAACAACATTGGAGTAACATTTATTCAACAACTCTTTTGATACCTCTGTCTTCCTTTCATGTCAGGCTCCTTGCACACGCTAGTCTGCTAGTGTAATTTAAAGCTGCATTGCTGCCTGCGTGCATTCCTCATGACAACACCGTGATGGCACTGATGTGTCTGATACCCCAACGTGTTCAAAGCCAAGAGAACACTAGAGATACAGAGCAGACATTACAGTCACATTAAACACTTCCCTGACTCTTTGAGTTGTGAAATGTCTGACGCTAAAGAAGGAAGCAGCTAAAGGAGTGGTGCCTTGCCAGGTGAGCAGCACAAGCCCCTTGATGTATAGGATGCCTCAAAAGTTGCTGCATTTGCTGAAAATTACAAGAGTGTCAGCAAGTTCCAGGTGTCAGTTACGCAATGTCTAATTGCAGAGGTGCATTGCCAGTCCAATACTCGCTGTGTGCGTGTGTGTGTGTGTGTGTGTGTGTGTGTGTGTGTGTGTGTGTGTGTGTGTGTGTGCGCGTGCGCGCGTGAATGTCAATTCCATTTAGATGAGATTTCAAACTGACATATTTCTGTTTATGAGAAAACAAGTGCTGCTAAATCACCACTGACAAGGTGTTTGGAATTTGCTTAACATACTGTAAGTCATCTCTCAGGACAGTGTGTTGTGTTGGTCTTACCCTGTGCTGCTAACCAACCGCTGGGATCTCCTTGCTCAAGGGTAGAACAACACCAGCCAGGCAGCTACCATTGTCCTGTGATTCACCTCTACTACCATCTGGACAGCATTGTCCGCCCCTACTAATCTAACCTACCATACTGCTGTAGCTCCTACTGTTCAATCAATAATACTAGTGATTGAATGAGAGCTGAGGAAAACACAACAAGACTGACAAACATAATGTTCTATACAGTTTGAGAGGATTTGTTAAAGCGTCAGGGGTTAACCGGAGTAAACAAGTCACATGGTTAAGCGCTCTAGAATATTACAACACCTACTGTAGAGAGAGGATTACTATAGAATGTTATATACGGAAGATAAAAAACTTATATATACAGTATGAAATCCCATAAATATAGAATACATACAATATGTGGGCGATTTTGCAACTACAGGCTTTTCTTGTGTACCATGGGAGGATTTTTAAGAAAATGTTTTATTTAGATTTGTTCTTTTACATATTTTACATATATATTAAGTAGACACCAAAATAACCTTCAACTTTTTTTCAGCTTTAAATGTCGTTTTTTTTGTTTATTTTCGAAAGCATTTAATGTCTGGATTTCACTGTTTCGCACAGTTTTTGCCTTGTCTCACACCCAGACTTTTTATATTCTGCTATGTATAACACAAATAATTTTTTGTGATGATAATTTTAAAATCTTAAATGCACATGTTTAGAAAAAGAGTGAATTTCTTAAAACTATATAACTATTTGATGTGCATTAGCCATTTGTTACTTTTCTTTACACAAAATACAGTTGTCTCACACTATTGTGTCATTGTCACGACTTCCACCGAAGTCGGTCCCTCTCCTTGCTCGGGCGGCGTTCGGCGGTCAACGTCACCGGTTTTCTAGCCATCGCCGATCCACTTTTCATTTTTCCATTGTTTTTGTCTTACACACCTGGTTTCAATCCCACAATTACTTGTTCATTATTTAACCCTCTGTTCCCCCATGTTTGTTTGTGAGTGATTGTTTGTTTGTTTGGTAACACGGACCGTTATTGTGGGCTCGGAAGTATTGAGTTGTAATTGTTATATTGTTGAGTAAATACGTTGATTACTCATATCTGCTGTCCTGCGCCTGACTCCGCTACACCAGCTACACACAGGATCCATTACAGTCATTACCATTACTCTGGAAGAAAATGATAAATTATAGTTTTTTTTCTCAACATTTTACACATCAAGTTACACAAGAACTGGGAAGTCACACTGAAAAACAAGGATATGACATTGTATGATATTATATCTCCACCTTCAAGAAAAGTCACTTTTAATATGTCAAGATAAGAGAATATTCTGTATCATTACCGCAACGGCTATAACTAATCTAGATTGTCCTCTATTTGAAATAATACATCTCATTATGTTGTGGAATTGATCAAATGTTAGCTGATCATATTAACCAAGTAAACCTTATAGCCTGGCAGTTAAATCCCCAAATGTTGCAAATTGTCATTACCAGCACTGTCATAACCATGACAAAATGTGTTTGTAATGACAATTTCCAGGTTATTTCCATCAGAAAGTAGCACATTTTTGAATAAGTTTTGTATAAAATGGGTATATGCCTGCTCAGTACTGTTAATCAAATCATATTTACTGTCTTTATAGCAATCAATGATATTGTAGATATCCATTTCCACCCACTCCATTTCCACCCATATCCATTTCCACCACAATGTACACATATTTATTAAGAAAAAATATATTTACACATTAATTATCACACTTCTGTCTGCTTCAAGTGTAAAGCACTTACTTGTTCCCAACATAACTACTGTAAAAAGTATAAATGTATAACAATTTAAACAAGAAATTGCATTGTTGATGGTACTGTAGTATCCATGCAGGTATACAAGCACAGCCAGGGCAGGCCCATATTTAGGGATTAAGAAATTATTATTATTATTTCTTAATGTGGTAGTATCACATCCTATAGACAGATAAACCAAATCATTCAGTGTTAAACAAAAATGTTATGTTTTATGACGCGATGGTAATGACATTTGCAGAAGGTGTTTTGGGAGAACTGAGTAAAATCTATGTATTGTTGAATAAATAGTCACAGCAAATACCAGTGTATGGTTCCTGACAAAATTAGAAAAGTATTTATGTTGATAAAGTTTTTTTCAATAAATCTTTTTGGGGGAAATTAAGAAATGCCAAAAGTGCCCCTCGTTGCAAAATTACCCATACAATACATAAAATGCCCTAAAGAGACATTTAAATTAATAAAAACGATCCAGACACACAAGACATGTTTGAGGACATTACAGGACAGAACATGCTGAATAGATGGACAGAACTCATAAAAGTGAAATGTACAGAGATGTTACTTCTCCACCCACCCATCCCTACCAAAACCTTTACTTTTGATACTTAGTATTTGCACAGGCCCGGCAATCGGTCAAATTTCCAGACAGATTTCCAGTAATTGGGGATTGACACCACAAGACTTTATCTCAGAATAAATGACTGGCATGGCGCCCCACCCCCCCTACCTTCCCCCGGCCAGGCCCCATTGACACAGTGGACGTTTCTTTTTCTAACCCTGACCTTTATCCATGACGGCTATAGCTCCTGGAAACAGGAATAGCCAGGATAACAGGATACAAATACAGCTTTGAAATGGCAAAGGAGATATAAGACGTACATAGACGTACATAGAATGCCTCGGATAGGTGACTACCATCATAAATTGAAGTGGGAAAGAAGATTCAGAACAGTTTTCAAAAGCACAATGTCTGCTCTGGTCCTGTTGTGAAAGGCTAATCATGTGATATCTTGATTGCATTACTGCAGGTAGCGTCTATAGAGCTATACATACACTACCAGTCAAAAGTTCGAACACACCTACTCATTTAAGGGTTTTTCTTTATTTGTACTATTTTCTACATTGTAGAATACTAGTGAAGACATCAAAACTATGAAATAACACATATGGAATCATGTAGTAACCCGAAAAGTTTTATATTTGAGATTCTTCAAAGTAGCCGCCCTTTGCCTTGATGACAGCTTTGCACACTCTTGGCATTCTCTCAACCAGCTTCATGAGGTAGTCACCTGGAATGCAATTAACAATTGTGCCTTGTTAAAAGTTAAGAAGGAAATAAATTCCACAAATGAATGCTTTTGAGCCAATCAGTTGTGTTGTAACAAGATAGGGGTGGTATACAGAAGATAGTCCTATTTGGTAAAAGACCATGTGCATATTATGGCAAGAAGAGCTCAAATAAGCAAAGAGAAATAACAGTCCATCATTACTTTAAGACATGAAGGTCAGTCATTCCGGAACATTTCAAGAACTTTGAATGTTTCTTCAAGTGAAGAGGCAAAACCATCAAGCGATATGATAAAACTGGCTCTCATGAGTTACCCAGAGTTACCTCTGCTGCAGAGGATAAGTTCATTAGAGTTAAATGCACCTCAGATTGCAGCCCAAATAAATGCTTCACAGAGTTCAAGTAACAGACACATCAACTGTTCAGAGGAGACTGCGTGAATCAGGCCTTCATGATCGAATTGCTGCAAAGAAAGCACTACTAAACGACATCAATAATAAGAAGAGACTTGCTTGGGCAAAGAAACACAAGCAATGGACATTAGACGGGTGGAAATCTGTCCTATGTCTGGTGAGTCCAAATATGAGAATTTTGGTTCAAACCACTGTGTCTTTGTGAGACGCAGAGTAGGTGAACAGATGATATCCACATGTGTGGTTCCCACCGTGAAGCATGGCGGAGGAGGTGTGATGGTGCGGGGGTGCTTTGCTGGTGACACCGTCAGTGATTTATTTAGAATCAAAGGTACACTTAACCAGCATGGCTACCACAGCATTCTGCAGCGATACGCTATCTCATCTGGTTTGCGCTTAGTCGGGCTATCAATTGTTTTTCAATTGGACAATGACCCAACACACCTTCAGGCTGTGTAAGGGATATTTTACAAAGAAGGAGAGTGATGGAGTTCTGCATCAGATGACCTGGCCTCCACAATCATCCGACCTCAACCCAATTAAAATGGTTTGGGATAAGTTGGACTGCAGAATGAAGGAAAAGCAGCCAACAAGTGCTCAGAATATGTGGGAACTCCTTCAAGACTGTTGGAAAAGCATTTCAGGTGAAGCTGGTTGAGAGAATGCCAAGAGTGTGCAAAGCTGTCATCAAGGCGGCAACTTATTTTGATTTGTTTAACACCTTTTTGGTTACTACATTATTCCATATCTGTTATTTCATAGTTTTGATGTCTTCATTATTATTCTACAATGTAGAAAATAGTACAAATATAGAAAAACCCTTGAATGAGTCAGTGTCCAAACTTTTGACTGGTACTGTAGGTGGAGCTGTGTCCTTTTATGTTAAAAAAGGCTATATTGGATAACACCCCTCTCTCTCTCACACACACGTGTGTGGGGGGTTTATCAGAGGACACAGACACAGGGTGATGGATCGATTACAGAGTGACAGAGGTGAGGAAATAGAGAGAGATTCAGAATTTACATCTTCCTCTGATAAACCCCCCAATGATAAAGAGACTCCACACTGACAAGGACACACACCCGGGCCTCGTTTGGCTGATGAGGAGTTAAAAGATTTGCCATCTTCTTTTCTAGCTCCTTTCTCTCCTTTTTTAAAAAGCAGACTTCAACGCAAAGCGAATAACCTTTGTGAATGATTTAGTTTATTGACCTCTGCAGAGATTTAATACGAAGGTCATTTCCTGCTAGCAGACCGAGCGCCGGTGGGGTCCCCAGGTGACATGGGCAAGGTCGCCCGTCCCCCTCCAGTTAACAATATATTTGTCACATGCAGTGTGTTAAACCCCGACACAGTGCTACTCCCTTCCACTTGATTAGCGGGACCAATAAGGGCTGCCAAAGATAATAAAGTAGACATTGGCTTCAGGAGATGTGTCAAATGTCTCCAGCATCTCTCCCTATCTCACACACACCAGATACGCACACACAGACACATGTGCACATTCACACTCCCCTCCCACCCAACCTCCCCTCCTCCTCTCTGTTCTTGTTTTATTGTTTCCCAGATGAAGGTTAAAGGGAGATGCTGAAAAGACAGAACAGCCTGGGGGCCTCGGAGGGCGACTGAGCCATGGTGCTGGGGTGCGGCTGTGGGCATTATTACTGTCACCAGCTCAGCCCCCTCTCCTCTCCCGTGTGGTGGTGTGTGTGTCAGAGGGGTGAGGCTGCTCTGCCACAGGGCCAAGGGGCCACAGTGTCCCACGCACATATGGGGCCAGCAGAGGGGTGCTGGTTCTTGACCGAGCCGTCACTGATAATAATCAAGGAGAGCTATCGAGCCTTATTAGCCCTGCCATTTTGCCACGATGAAGCACCGCCTCGCAGCAGCAAACACAGGTGAATTATGGGGGAATGGTGAAATGCATTATGGTTCAGGGTAGCAAATAGTTTATGGCACAGTGTCGTAATTAAGTTGGGGCAGATTGTGAGGATAGAGGTGCCGGTAATGGAGGGTTTAAATCTTTGGGGCCGCTCGTGTCTTAAGTGCTACATTATTGATTTGAATGTATGAAAGCCCAGTGATAATGGAGGGTGTGTGTGTGTTTGGGTAGGGGATGACAGATGGATGAGGGTAGCAGGCTGTGCTGCTGCATGTGTGTGTCCTTTTTGTCCTCTGACTGACTGGACTACTTTGCATGACGAGGTCAGAGAAAGGTGGTGTTTACAGCTATATATGGGAAGTCTACATGAGACGGTAGCCTACATGATAACATCAACATAATCACTCTGCAACATTTTACTAAACGCATTAGTATGCTTTAATATGTAAACATAAATAAGTATTACTTCAGTAAAAATGCTTCACAAATGTGTATCAGATTAAAGGCATTAATGCATATTGTTAATGTGTTGTCATGCTTGTGTAGGTATTATCATGGGACTGGTGGTAGAGGATCAGAGCTCAATAACCAACACCTGGCTTGATCTAGTGCCATGACATGTGAATGAGATGAAACAACAGTAAAAAGGGACACTGCAAAATGCTCTTTATTACAGTATGTCAGTGAAAGCATTTGAACACATGGAGACGGTATGGCTAGACGGGAGGTGAAATTTGCATTAGCAAGAAGAACATTAGCATGATCTATGATCACACTGAAGAAAGACACAGTACATTCTCATTAAACCAATACATTTGGCGAGTCTATAACGACCTTCTATTCCTGACCTTCTCCCTCAACTGCCCACCATCCATAATGCTGCTGATTTCTATCTATAAATCATTGTTCCTCTGCGATCATTTCTCTATCACTACAATTAGGCTCTCAATACTGGACATCATGTTTGCTAAATCCAGATGAACTCAGGCCACCAACACTTCCATAGAAAATGTGAAGAGGATTAATGAAGACAATAGTGGCTATTATATTTCAGACTGTCTTGGTGTCTGTGAGAATGAACACCGCTACAGTAGATCTTAAGTACTACATTACAGTAAGTACTCATGGCACTCATAAGCTCATGGCTATACAATGAATGAATGAATTACATTTTATTTTTGTGTCAAATCGCCAATTGGCAACCCATCCCTTATGGGATTAATTGACACATAAACAAACATTTCAATAATTCACCTTGGTAATTAAATGATAATTCTTCTTCCGGTGTTCTCTGTAGTGTGCATGGCATAAAGACTAAAAAAGTAAGGTAAAAATCAATACATAATAGTAAATAAGGTTATCCAAACAATAATTAAATCCCTAGAGCAGTAAAACAATATACATACATACATACTGTATATATACACATACATCCATACATACATAACATATACAGATAAATAAATACAAAAAAAAAACAGAAGTCATTTGAACCCTGTCTGGCACAAAGAGAAAATTCATATGGGAGACAAGCCTATAACCAATCTATATACACACATGCCATTTACCACATAGAAGCTAAATATTTTTACAATTTAATTATAGGTAGCCCTTTTTCTTTTATTCCAGGCTTCATCTAAATATTCCGCAAACGGAAATACACAATGGACAAAAAAAGATTTCATCACTCAGCCACATAATGCCAGAGTATATCTGGTGGTCTGTCTCCTCATCACTCAGCCACATAATGCCAGGGTATATCTGGTGGTCTGTCTCCTCATCACTCAGCCACATAATGCCAGGGTATATCTGGTGGTCTGTCTCCTCATCACTCAGCCACATAATGCCAGGGTATATCTGGTGGTCTGTCTCTCATCACTCAGCCACATAATGCCAGGGTATATCTGGTGGTCTGTCTCCCTTATCACTCAGCCACATAATGCCAGGGTATATCTGGTGGTCTGTCTCCTCATCACTCAGCCACATAATGCCAGGGTATATCTGGTGGTCTGTCCCCTCATCACTCAGCCACATAATGCCAGGGTATATCTGGTGGTCTGTCTCCTTATCACTCAGCCACATAATGCCAGGGTATATCTGGTGGTCTGTCTCCTTATCACTCAGCCACATAATGCCAGGGTATATCTGGTGGTCTGTCTCCTCATCACTCAGCCACATAATGCCAGGGTATATCTGGTGGTCTGTCTCCTCATCACTCAGCCACATAATGCCAGGGTATATCTGGTGGTCTGTCTCCTTATCACTCAGCCACATAATGCCAAGGTATATCTGGTGTGCTTTCTGGAATAAGAGCAAGCGTATATCGTGGTAGAAAGGGCAATAGAGGATAACATTTGTTTCATTCTCTATTTCTTCGAGGTCACAATAGTTACATAGTCTTTCCTCTTACAAATGCTAATCAAAATTGTGGTAACACTTTATTTGACCCTGGCTGGCATTAGAACAAAGTTGCCTGGTATTATATGTAAAACAAGTATTATTACTATGGGTATGCATGCATAGCCCTACTATTGTGCCATTCATATTATTATGATTATTATGAAAGGGCAATATGACTGACCACATACAATAATTACCATAATGTTTTACTTGAATGTTGTCTGACCAACACAGAGGAAGGCTCGGGGCATGTCTGTAGTCTGTAGTCAAGCCATAGGTCCTCTCTCCTCTGGGTAACCCCAGCATCATAGCAAGGATAAAGGCTACCAGTGAAGCAGTATAGTGGGGCTAGTGAGGCTAGAGATGCTATAGAGGCCACCAGTGCAGACAATCATTGACCTCTTCATTAAATTGGACTGGGGCAGACCTCTAGGGTAAGGGCTACACTTCCAAAGTAACTCTGCTGCTCTGACCTCATTTGCAACCAGACAAGCCTATTGTAACAGCAAATATAACAATATTGATTTTTCGAGAGGCAACAGTGTGGTGTGTCTTATTGATCAGGATCAAGCACTTATCACTCTAGAAACCCAGAGTGTGCCAGTGTTAAGCGCAGGTCTCAGGTCTTAATTACGACAGTAGCCTTCGCAGGGTTCCTGCCCTAATGATGGACCAATAATACTACTGCGTTTGACCTTAGCTATTGGCTGCATGACCATGACCAATGCATGGGATCAGATTAATATCAAGCTGCATGCCTGACAGCTTATAGTTCAATATTTTAGCAAACAGAGTTGATATGTGTTTCTCTGTAACATTGAACAACATCTACCATTTATGTACTCTGTCCATATAGTGTGATTTAGATTGTGGGTGCTAGTGGTCAATGGTGAGAAGTTCCCTTGACCTTGGTGTATTATCCACATACCATATGCAGTAACACTATCTTACTATGGAAGCTCTATGGCACAGTCATGATTTTCTCTTCTATAATCAGGTCTTTAGACTAACTCTTTCCACTACTTTTTCAGTTGATGGCACCAGCATATGATTTGGTCGCACCAATTTTTCACCGCTGTGCGACAATAATGACCTGACCTATGTCCCATAATGTACCTGCATTCCATACAGAACCAGGGTAATAACCATATTTTAAAATAGCATGCCACACCGATCCCATATAGGTTAAAGACCAATATGGGATTTATAATTTTAGTTCAGTCAGGGTGTATGCCATTGTTTCTAATATAATTTTTCACACAGGGCACCTTTCCTTCGCCAGGCGGGCCATTTGGGACGTTTTTGACAAGATTTGACTTTACCCACTTCTCCTGGCACCACTACACCCCTGCCTTCATAATGACAATAGCGGTAAGTGGATCGTTTGTCCAGATCTGCAATAAACTAACTAGCAATCATTCCACACATAAAAGCATTCACAACTGAATCAATTTCCAATATGAATCCACAAGAACAAATAGGAATAGCTGATAGGCAGCGTAGAGGCCTGGTGCAACATTGCGCATGAAAGAACAGTGAAGACATGAGATATGCAGATCAAAAAGCTCCCCTATTGATCTTGTTTGGGGACAATAAAACTATCCTACCTAGACTAGCCTACAACACCACAATGCTGTGAATAATTGCATTATTGTTTTAAAGTGAGTACAAAATCCTACTATAGGCTGCAGTGAAAATGTAATTTGAATAATGGCGCAAAAGCTCTGTTATTTGAATGTTTCATCACATTTGGATCAGTTGTGGGTCTAGACTAGAGTGTTGGGCCAGGAACCGAAAGGTCGCTGGTTTGAATCCCTGAGCCGGCAAGATGGAAAAATTAGCTGTTCTGTCACTGAATAAGTCAGACAACCTCTAACAACAACTGCTCCCCAGGGGCTGATGGTGTGGATTAAGGCAGTCCCTTGCATCTCTCTGATTTAGAGGGGTTGGGTTAAATGTAAAAGACACATTGCATTCAGTTGTGCAACTGACTAGGTATCCCTTTTCCCTCAACAGTTTATAAGGTCTAGAAAGGCAGAGTAGCAGGCCAGTCTGGCTGTATTTTTACTTCTGATACTGAAGTGGCAAAGTCGATTTCCATGTTTTATAAAGAGACGGTCACTACAGTTATTGTTATTTGTGGTCATAAACATTATTTTGAGTTAATTCTATGAGGGGAGGGTGTGCAAAAACATTTTAAGTACAAGGGGAATGTCATGTAAAAATATTTTTTATGTTGGGGAGGCTGGTGGATAATTTTTTATGGCACCTTTGTATTTCACCTTTATTTAACCAGGTAGGCCAGTTGAGAACAAGTTCTCATTTACAACTGCGACATGGCCAAGGTAAAGAAAAGCAGTGCGACACAAACAACACAGAGTTACACATGAAATAAACAAACGTACAGTCAATAACACAATAGAAAAGAGTATATACAGTGTGTGCAAATGAAATAAGATTATGGAGGTAAGGCAATAAATAAGCCATAGTGGCGAAATAATTACAATTTAGCAACTAAACACTGGAGTGATAGATGTGCAGAAGATGAATGTGCAAGTAAAGATACTGGGGTGCAAAGGAGCAAAAAATACAAATAACAATATGGGGATGAGGTAGTTGGGTGGGCTATTTACAGATGGGCTATGTACAGGTGCAATGATCTGTAAGCTGCTCTGACAGCTGATGCTTAAATTTAGTGAGGGAGATATGAGTCTCCAGCTTCAGTGATTTTTGCAATTCGTTCCAGTCAATGGCAGCAGAGAACTGGAAGGAAAGGCGGGCCAAAGTAGGAGTTGGCTTTGGGGGTGACCAGTGAAATCTACCTGCTGGAGCTCGTGCTACGGGTGGGTGCTGCTATGGTGACCAGTGAGCTGAGATAAGGCGGGGGCTTTACCTAGCAAAGACTTAGAGATGACCTGGAGCCAGTGGGTTTGGCGACGAATATGAAGCGAGGGCCAACCAACGAGAGCATACCGGTCGCAGTGGTGGTGGGAAGTATATGGGCTTTGGTGACAAAACGGATGGCACTGTGATAGACTGCATCCAGTTGTTTAACCTTGAGTTGGACCAGCCCAAATAATAGTGAATCAGCAATTCAAAACGTTTGAGTCGATTTTCTGACCGAAGCATGTTACATTTGGATTGGTTTGGGGTCTGTGGACCAATGCAGTCACATCTTAAACATTTAAATTAGGGGCCGATGCGTATATTGTGTATTGCTGTCTAATATAGTACTGTGTTAGTGGGGAACTCAAATTATTTTTCTGTTTGCTAACTTAGCTAGCTATGTAACTAGCTAGGTGGCTAGCTAAACAACTACCGGTAGCCATATCTATGACTAAAAATAGAAGAGGTTTTACCATCAGAGATCTTTTGTATCTTGATGGTAAAACCTATACTTTTTTTTGTCCTAGATAGGGCTAGCTACTAAACAGCAACCCTTACAAAAACGTACTGTACCATGGTACTACTATGATACTTTCACTTATACCATGGTATAGTCTGAATCATGGAAACGTACCATGGCTTTAGCTTTGAAGTATGATGGTACTACCATGTTACTACCATTGCACCTAAATATTACCATGGTATGTCATCATTTATACCATAGTATAGATCTGAATCATGGAAATGTACAATGGTTTTAGCTTTGAAGTATGATGATACTGCCATGTACCTAAATAACACCATGGTATAGCTTAATTTACACTATGGTAAGTGTGGATCATGGAAATACAATGGTTTTAACTTGAATTATATATTCTACCATGGTAACGCACAATTATGATAAATGGTAAAATGATCATGTGGTAGCATCTTTATTAATTGTGCGTTACCATAGTACAATGGTGGTATAATGCATTAAATAAATAAACCCCCAAGGTCAAAAGAGGTTGGTTGGTATTATATTGATTAATTTACATACTAGTACGGGCAAGTTTCTGATAAAGTCAGAGGCAGGCTACTATTGTTGGTCCTAATTTGTCTGTAACATCAAAGATAAAGGGAAATAGTTGCTGTGATGAAGGGATAATGTTTTCTGTATTAATAGTACCGTTTTTGGCTCATGTTTGGGTTCCCTGTGTTGCCAACCTGAAATGTGGGAGAATGTTTGATATATGGTAGCATAATCTTTGGCATTTTATAATAATTTACAGTATTTATAGTCAATTGGTGTTGCGCTTGTTTCGGCCGGCAGAGGGAGACGCTCGCTCTAGTGGTTCCTTCACACGCTCTCACTCTACAATGGCTGTCGGTTCCTTTACGCGCTCTCACTCTACAATGGCTGTCGGTTCCTTTACGCGCTCTCACTCTACAATGGCTTTCGCGGTAGCCTGCCGAATCAGTGAGTCAGTTGAATGAAAGAGCCTAACTAACTGAAAACTGAAGAGATAAGCGCCAGATAAATAAAATATTTGAAAGGTCATCACGGTGAGTGAGTTAGGATATGCATAAAGCATAGGATATGAAACACCAAGTTAAGCGGAGTGTAATGATATAATTGTTGTTAATTCAGGATGATGTTTTGATAGTTTAATGAATTTATAAAAGTCTGTTAGCATTGAAGATAACGTTGGCTAAAGATAGCTCCAGTCAAGCTAGCCTGTCGTTGTCATGGTGACAGGACCAACAAACAAAGGTAAACACTGTAACTTGCTTCTTTTAGGGATATGTTGAGAATTACATGATGAAAATGTATCTGAGATAAGATGATAATTAATACCTTTTCACCAATAGTTTTATTTTGTATGTTGGCTTGTATTAGAGTAGGCAAGTCCGTTGAATGAGAGAGAGACAACTGAAAACTGTATTGAAGAGAGAAGCACCAGATAAACTAACTATTTTTCTTCTCACCATACCCTATCTAAGTCCCAAGGTTTAAGAGGGTACACTACTAGACCATGTGTGTTGTGGTTTTGCACTCTGAGCTAAAAGGGTGAAAGAGGGTACTAGCCCTATGCTTTGCCATTGCAGAGCGAGTAGTCAATGTTGCATTATGTGAGTACCATAAACTACTATGTTTTGGGTCACTTTACTCGAAAAACAGTGGGACACAGACCATCATAATACATTGTAAACAACTACCATGCATTCATGTTTCACTACATGCTGCTAGTATAAAACCATAGTATTTTTTCATTGTACTACCATGGTTAATATTTGTACCATGGTAGCTAGTACAATGAAAGAAATATAATGTTTTTTTTGGTCACTACCTTTGCAGGAAAATACCATGGTACTGGTGCAAATACCATGGTATTTTCCTGCCATGGTAGTAAATAAAAAAACTACCGTGGTACTATCATGTTTTTTGGTCACTACCATGGCCGGAAAATATTTGCGCTAGTACCATGGTATTTTCCTGCCGTGGAGGTGACCAAAAAAACATGACTACATTTTTGTAAGGGAAGCTACGACCTTACAAACAGCCACCTAAAGCTAGGTTTACCAGAAAACATTAGCACATGACTGGAGTTGGCTAGCTATAAGCCACGCTTCGCATTTGTAACATGTGTAACATCAGGAACTGTAAATCATTTTACTAGCTTGCTATGTAATGTAATTTACGAGAGTTGACATTGGTTATGATTATGACCTTGGATGTATTTGAATCTCACAAAATTATAGGCATATAAGATATAAATAACTAGTATTGCATATTCAGCAACCTAGCTAGATAAGTTTACGAGCAAACAGTGAGGAGAAACGATAATACAACAATTTACTGTTGTAAATCTCTAAAACTGAAGCTGATTTTACTATAAAGATATTTGCCTAAGCATGCTTGATAGACATGGCTGTAGGTAGATACTGTCTGCCTACCTACTTAGGCTCATTTGTACGGTCTGGTCACTGTGCAAAGGTTGAGGGAGGGTTATGCCATATTTCATTCTATTAGGCTAGATATTGGAAATGTAATCTATGTGCCTGTGCACATGTATGAATGTTCAACTAGTCTACCCTACTGTTTATGTTATTCTGGCACAGTTCAACTGTTGTTCAAACTGTACAATAGAGTATATATTTCTTTGTCTTGCAGACAATACCGTGTGGTGCCTGGGCTTCTTCCTGGAGTGGATTCTAGATACAGAAACAGAATTCCTTTGCCTATGTATGCCATTGTAGCAGAACTGTATTCCGTGAACTGTATCCCTCTTGATACATCATGCTGGATTTCTAGCAAATGATTCATGAGGGGCTGAATGGCAGTTTGAGCATTACAACACTCCTCCCAGAGCTTTACAAGCATTCCCTTAAATTACTGTATGTTTCTTTGGAATGGCAATTTCATCATGACCACCTCTCCCATCATCTGCCGATCACCAGTTCTCTTAGCTACAGATTGTTATACCAGATAATTCGATTCAACCAAAGATTTTTGGTATCCATTACTGGCAGTTATAGGATAGGTATACTGTTTGGTGTAGCACATAATTATCAAACAACATTAGTGATCTTTTTCAGAACTAATCTGATTGGTCAAAATCCTAATTTATGGCTTCGGTACACTGGCAATGGTGGGCTGGGGAAGCTGAGACTCTTTTTGCTTATTGCGATGGGCTTGTTTTGTCTGTGGTGAACGGCCAGCTGGATAAGACTCTGCCTGAAAGTGGTGTTGGGCTTCTTAACCACCAACTGTTTGGTCCTCTTGCAGAAGATTTGCTGGTACTGCACGTCTCCTGGAAAGATATGGTTGTGGTCTTAATATTTTACACTTTTTGTGGAAGGGACGTGGGGCAATGCCTTTGTTAGTAAAGTTCTCAACCGAATGGGACCAGCTAGTGTATTGTTTAGGGACAATGACGGGACATTGGGAACTGCTTTTGAGAGGAAAGATCAGTCAATGAAGTGAATGGGTTGGGGAACTAAAGAAGGTGTGAAAAGTCTTAGGAAGACAGTTCTTACACAGTATGAATTGTTGTGTATGGGATATTGAGGAGAAATGGCACCTCAATCACTCTCTAACACAACAATACATTTAAGCACAACCCTGCACAACCAAAAACACTTCCTCATCTCAAAGTACTGTCTGTAAACATCCCCAAGCCCATTGACTTTGACAGATCATTCCTTTGTAGGGAAATTTTGTAGACATGTCTTTGTATTGAGTTTTGAGAATCTGCAGAGAGAGGAATGAAGTGGTTGTGTCATTACTGTTGTAGTCTTTATGTTGTACCTTTCAATGTCCCTAGCTGGTTTCTGTCCCATAATCTTGTTGTGCTCCATAACAGCAAGGTGTGTCCGCTCCCTTATGCTTGTGTACCCAAAATGCCCCGCTTTGGGGTATTTTTCAGCAGGGCACTGTGGAATGACTCCAGATAACATGAGTTTTACAAAAAGAAAAGGTAAAAAGAGAAAAGGGGTAGACTAAATAAATTACATGGTCTGGAAGGTACTCTGTGGTCCTCGGGTTACCTCTAACCACCTGTAACACATGCCATACATACAATGTTTATATTATATTTTACCAGATCTAATGTGTTATATTCTCCTACATTAATTTCACAAACTTCAAAGTGTTTCCTTTCAAATGGTATCAAGAATATGCATATCCTTGCTTCAGGTCCTGAGCTATAGGCTGTTAGATTTGGGTATGTCATTTTAGGCAAAAGTTGAAAAAAAAGGTAAGATCCAACAATTGTTCAGAGATTTTTACATGCTTACTGTAAAATTAGCTATCTTAGCCGTCAGTTTGTAAGTATTTTGGCCAACTTACCTTCACCGAGGGGTTGGAAGCGCATGTTAGTGGAATCAAATTCTGTACCACCTACAACAAAACACAATTTAACCACCCCACTAATTGTATTGATCTCTATTAGACTGGCTAGCTAAGCATACCTAACATGGACATTTCAATATTGTCAGCTTGCTGTTAGCTAACTAGCGTCACTAAATTGGCAGCAATATTGTTAGCCAGCTGAGACTAACCAATCATAAACGATTTATACACATTCCTCATTGCTACCAACACACAAACAGAGATTGAGTTAGCTATATTGACAATTTTTTAGTAATGGAGGGTTTTCCAGACAAGGGTGGAATAGATGGCTATTTTGTAACATTAGCTAGCTTAAGTTAGCTAACGTCAGTCAAAGATAGAAGAATAAACATGTTTACTCTGCTAAAGGAAGCTACCAGTCTAGCAGTGACTACCATGGCATAGGCGGAATTGATTGACAGTTTCTATACCAAAAGATAGCTACAGTATATGATTTAGTTGATGGCTTTCAGAGTTTAATACAGGACTGTAACGTTAGCTAACGAGCTAACTTACCCAGCTAGTCTAGCAAGCTTTACCTCTAATTGAGAATCTTCTGTTTTGTTGTGCAAAAAAAGCATTGTGCCACTTTTCAGCTGTAGTCAAAACTTTTTCAAAAAAATCTTGCCTAGAGAAGTTCTGAGATGAATGTGTGTTGGTCGTTCAAAGTAAACAATGCCATTATTCAACTTTGTGAGCATGCCCCCTCTACCTGCTGGACTTTGTGGTTCACTACGAGGAGATGAACACACAAGGAGTCAAAACTTACCGATTCTATCAGTTCTAGTAATGACTATATGCAGTGGCAGAACTAGGGTGAAACGCCCCTTTAAACCATATTAGGAGACCACTTTTGATGTCTGGGAAAAATAAAAAAACATAGGGGAGTCTAGTTGCCCTTTAATTCAATTGTGCACCTAGCAAGTGACCGTTATGTTTGGCTAGCTGTGTTTTTATATTGTACAATGTCAACATTTTATTGGGACAGTTTTTTAGGGAAAGCGTTTATTCAGACAGCTCATTATGACTGAATTGTACATTGCAAAGATAACTTTTGGGCAAAAGTACAAGAGTGGTTATTTCCTGTTTTACACAAATTTGTTATCTCTCCACAAACTGTTATATTGGGTGACGGGACAGATACAACACGATATACAATTTCTTGATTCTGCTGGAGAAGGTTTTCATTTTTTAAACGCAGCAAACAAATATGTTAGTATTGGACTCTTTCAAAAACAAGGACATTTCTAAGTGACCCCAACCTTTGAACGGTAGTGTACGTTTTTTCAACAACAGGTCAATAATATCAAAGGCTGCAATGAAATCTAAAAGTACAGCTCCACAATCTTCTTCTTATCAATTTCATTCAACCAATCATCAGTAATTTGTGTCAGTGTAGTACATGTGGAGTGCCCTTCTCTATAAGCATAATGACAGCATTGCGCACTCCTGCCATCATCATTTCGCGCACCTGCCTTCCCACCGCCACGCGCATCAGTGATTATTGGACTCCCCTGGACACAATCACCTCTGTCATTACCTTCCCTATATCTGTCTGGTTCCCCGCTCTGTTCCCTGCTTCTGCATTAATGTTCATATGTCCTTGTATACCCGTGTGCTGACGCTGTTTCTGTCCTGTTACCTGTCTGTTCCTATTAATTATTTGACTTCCCGTACCTGCTTCTCATCCCCGGCATCGGTCCTTACAAAATGCAGAAGCCAGCATATGAAGCATCAGGGAATGCTGACGTTCCGGTTGGTGGTGACGTCGGGTCCGACACCGATGGAACCAGTGGTGCCTAAGCCAGCTCGTCGGGCTGTCACGCCCTAGCTGGCTCAAGAGGTTTCTTGCCCCGGTTGGCTTGGAAGGCGCCCGTCCCACATTAGGCCTCAGCCGGATCGTCAGGTTTTTACGCTCAGACGGCTCGTCAGGCTGCTACGCCTCCCCGGGATCATCGGGCTCCCACGCCTCAGCGGGATTGACAGGCCTTCATGCCTCAGATGGATCGTCAGGCTCCTATGCCTCAGCCGGCTCGCCAGATTCTCACGCCTCTGCCGGCTCGTCGGGGGTTCACACCCAGCCGGCTTGTCCAGCGCCCGTGCCTCGGTCGGCCCGTCAGGCTCGCCCAGGTGGGACGCCGAGTGGTGCCCCTAGAGGGAGGGGGTACTGTCATGTCTGCTCCTGCTCTTCCCCCCTGGCGCTCGAGGGCGCCATGCTCCCCAGCATTGCACACTCCTGCCATCATCATTACGCACACCTGCCTTCCCGCTGTCACGCGCATCAGCGATTATCGGACTCACCTGGACTCAATCACCTCTGTAATTACCATCCCTATATCTGTCTGGTTCCCCACTCTGTTCCCTGCTTCTACATTAATGTTCATATGTCCTTCTATACCCGTGTGATGATGCTGAACATTTTCCAGTTTTAAAGCTAATTTCCTGCAATTCTACACATTTTGCCATGTCTCGTGTTTTCATGTGATATTTGAGTGACTCGAACAAAATCAATGGGCTAAAAAAACGAGCTAAAAAACTTTAGCTGACATGGGCTAGTTGATCTGGAAATGTATGACACGTTATAAATAATTCAAATCAAATTGTATTTGTCACATGCACCGAATACAACAGGTGTAGACCTTACAGTGAAATGCTTACTTACAAGCCCTTAAACAACAATGCAGTTTTAAGAAAAATACCTAAAAAAGGAAAAAAATGTAAGTAACAAATAATTAAAGAGCTGCAGTAAAAAAACAATAGCGAGACTATATACATGGGGTATCGGTACAGAGTCAATGTGCGGAGCACCGGTTAGTCTAGGTAATTGAGGTAATATGTCCATGTAGGTAGAGTTATTAAAGTGACTATGCATAGATAATAACAGAGAGTAGCAGCAGCGTAAAGGAGGGGGCAGTGCAAATAGTCTGGGTAGCCATTTGATTAGATGTTCAGTCTTATGGCTTGGGGGTAGAAGCTGTTTAGAAGCCTCTTGGACCTAGATTTGGCACTTTGGCACCGGTTGCGGTGCGGTAGCAGAGATAGCTCTCTAAGGTCTGCAATGACTGATATGACAAGAGGAAAATTGCTGATGCACTATCCCATTTCTAAACTGCACCTAGTGCATTCTACTATTACAATTTTCAGCAGTAAGTTTAAAGACAGACTGAGTTTGGGAACCACTGGTCTGGAGTCCACTTCCCTATTGTGAGATGGTTATTTGCAAAGGCTGTCAATGGTTTTGCAAGTGGTGATTTTAGTATGTAAATCTTGGTGGGGCAAAAAAAACGAAACAATACTTTAATTATACTATAATGGTGACAAACGGTGCACACAAACTGTTAGGGCAGACATGAAGGTGTCCCAAAAGCAGAGCTTTCATTTTAGCACCATGGAGTGAATCCGTACCACAACTACACCTAGCTATCAGCGAAGCCTTGTCTGGCAGCGAAACAGTTCATTCAGCCTCATTTACTGCCTTTTTAAAAAACATAGCTGATATGGCTGACTTACTTAAACACGTGGTTACTACTGACAATTGAGATGTACAAACCATGGCATAAGGGAACGACGAGCAGATAAGAGGCACTCCGTAATTTCGATTAAGACATTAATGAGCGAGCTAGGACGGACGTAGTCAATATAACTATTTGTTCAGCACTTTTGAAATGTACAGCGACAGAATTCAGAACATGGGTCTTTTTTTTTACAGTATTCTACCTGTACACCAAGTCAGAACCATAGGATAAGTTATGAGGGGGAAACGGACCAAATTATTAGGGTGAGGCACATGGGCTACTAACAGCTTACTACACAACATACACTTAGTATTACTTTCTTAGCTACAGTATACATATCTCCATGGCATATTACATAATTTGTGCAGCAGCATACAATACATTTTTGGACTCACCTTGATGTGCAGTGCTCACTTGAACATGAAGGTGGTGCGGCGATCCTTCTAGTGGGCAAATTTTGTCATCAAACTTCGTCATCAAAGTCTGGCATTCTCTGGATGTATGGTGCTTTCAAGACAACTGGGAACTCAACAAGGTTGAATCATGATGTCAGTGATCTTCAGGTCAGAGCTCTTGAAAGAGGCCTGTGTTCCCGACTTGGAATTCTGAGTTGGATGTATTTTCAAAATGTATTTTCCCAGTCGGAGCTAGTTTTTTTCCGAGTTCCCAGTTGTCTTGAACTCACTGAAGTCTGAGATTTCCCAGTTCTGAGTTTCCACTTGTTTTGAATGCATCAGAAGTCATGCTGTATTGACAGCAGGGCCAATGTATTCAAACATTTCTGGCCCATGGTGTTGCATGTGAATGTTTATCCTTTTAAGCTTGGAAAAGAGACACTTAAACCCAGACTTGGACCACACACCCACTCGACTGAATAGCAGGCTAGTTATTGCAACGCTTGCAGTTAGCTACTGATTCCTTCCAAACCACTCATTGTTGAATTTGCGATTTCCAACTTGTTTTGTAATGTTTATGTCCAATGGCTGATGAGCACCGAGACGTTTTATATATAATTTCTCTTCATTTGACAAGGATTGAAAAGGATTTGCCAGTAGATTGTCAACTTGATTCATGATGATGACTGCTTGTCTAGCTTGCTACCTAAGATTTTGAAAGTAGGATGTTGACATAATCAGTCCAATCAAAGCTAAACATGATTTGACGTCATTTTATTTGTAGCCAATGACCTTGAGCCTTCTTGGATGGGCACTTTTAATGTAAATATATTAGCCGCACCCAATGGACTTTAATTTTTGAGCTCTCCCCGTAGATTTTGCTGTGACGTAGTGTCCCTATGAGTGACAGAAAACTGAGCCAATCACGGCGCAACAAGAGAACATTACCAACCCCTATGCTCCATATTTTCTGCTGGCTGCCACACCACCACAGAAAGCACTGAGCTAGGCTGAAACACCTGCATTTTGGAGCTGCCTTACTCTAAAAAAGCTAATTGTGAACCAAAAACAAACGTGACCAGCTAAACATTTTTCACTGGGACCCTAGTGATCAATTAAAAATTGGTGTTGCACTGCCAAGTCCCTGACACTTAGCTGACAGTTGTCAATCGCTATAGGTTGTGGTAATGACATGCATTTTATGCATACGGAATATTGTGCATATGTATATTATTTGCCTTGAAGAAAAAAATCTGTTTTGGATGACAATGAATGTAAAGAGATGTCTCAGTGCCAGACGAACCATATTATGAGAAGAGACCATCCAAATCTCATGAATATATTTATCTAGCTCAGTTAGGTCACTAGACCTTGATAAGAGCATGGGAAATAAAGCAAAACACACACCATGCATACAAGAATTATGTGAAATAGCATATTATTGTAAAAATAAGGGAACGTATTAGATATTTATTCTTAATGGGCTATTCAAAATAATACTTATGGGTAATCTCCTATTTTACTAGCATCTCAATTTGTTTGTCTAGGAACACATCATTTGAAGGCATTTGTGAAACAAAGCTATTGGTAGAAGCAGGATGTTGGTCATAAAGTCTAGCTGTCACACTAAGAGGGAGCATATGTAGCTCAAGGTTCTGCAATCGTTAAACCTCAGGACCATGCAGGTCAATCAATGGCTTCTATCTCTCTCTCTCTCTCTCTCTCTCTCTCTCTCTCTCTCTCTCTCTCTCTCTCTCTGATCACTGGAGGAGAGGAGAAAAGAAATCTATGGAGTAAAGTAATCAGTGGATGGAAGAAAAAGGGAATGCCTCAGGCCCGCTTGGCTACCTGAGTTCCATTTCACGCATCAGCAGTTGCAACACAAACACACAAAACTCTACTTGCCAGTCCTTCCATCCTAAACAACACAAGCAGCCCTGCGCAACACACCCCTGTGACCTACTCCTCCCCAGAGGAAACTCCCAGAGCACACTGCAGTACACAAGTCTACTTGCTCCACTGCCTGGTGACTGTTATTGATCTCCAGTCGAACACATCAAACACCCCGATACGACAGGCTTCTCTATAGTATACTAGTACAACGATCTCCTATAATGTCAGAGAGGCTGTGGTGCTAGACAACTGCCCCTCTCCTCTCCTTTCCCACTCCACTGCTGACATCATCAGCTAATGTACATGAGACAATCTATGTTGCATCTGGTCCGTACGTACGGCCAATAGTGAAATGTTTTTTTCTGGCCGTCTACAAAATGGTTCAGCGAGCCATTTGACGAATTAAACAAAATGTCTCCACACAAAATGTCTCATCACACTCAGTTTAATGGTCCCTGGTACATCCATGATACTATGGAGGAGTCATCTGCGTTCATTCAGTACTTTTGCGGTATATTTCTCCTCTTAGACCAGGAGTCTAAGAGGAGAAATATGTAGTAATGTGTGCAGGGTCACAGTGGGTGGTAGAAGGGTGACCCATGGGTGGGTATTTGTTTAACAGCTGTAAAATGCAAATGACTGTATACCCTGAACCACTGCTGTACTAACAAAGGACTCGAGGGAGACGTCAGCAGTGTTTACAAGGGGCCAGGGGAGGAGGAAGGATATGGCTTTGGCATTAAATCTCAATTAGGTGGATTTAAACACTAGATGGGATGGGACTATCCATGGATCCTATGGAACAACAACAACACACATGATCTCACAGTTAATCTTGTTTTCATATACAGTATCTAAACAGACAGTGCAAATAAAATGCCAGCGAATACAATGCAAGGGCTGATATGACGTCGAATTTGGAATGAACTTCAAAGCGACCAATGGAAACCAGGGTTATGGTCTATTCCCTTCTAATTCAGTCAATCCAGGAAGTAAGCAAAAATGTCAATGTTCCTCACTAAAGTGGAATTGACCCCAACTCTGGTGTAAACATCACATGGTAGCTCAGGTGTGACAGACAGACAGTGGGTCTTTGATCGTGGTTGTCAGAATGTTCCTTCCTGCCTCTCTTCACATGGTCCTAATAGGCCTTTATGAGAGGGCAGGTGGACATCACAGGAAGCCCTGTCTCTTTAATCCCACTGACTGCTGTCAGGTCAGGATGGAGCTGCTGCTGCTGCTGCTTTAATGAGCGTTTTGACCACATGGTTCCTCAGAGTCAGAGTCATCCTATTCTTCTGTGTTGTGGGACTGGGAGAGCAACGTGTTCCGTGGCGAGAGGTCGGTCGGCATCAAGGCCGACTCACAGGGTTTGTGACGGTGGTAGTGAGATTACTCATTGGTGTAGTTTTGTTAAGTCTTTTCTCCAGCTTCAGCAGAACATGTTCCCGAGTGGCTTGCACAGGGTCACCCTGATCCTTGCTTGCCCATTCTCTCCTCCTCCTTCTCCTCCCTCGTTCTCCTCCTCCTCCTTCGTTCTCCTCTCCTCGTCTCTGTGTTTTTTTGTGATGTTATCTTTTCACTCTCCTCCCACTCACTGCTGTTCCCTGAAGCTGTCTCGGGATGAACAGCTCATTGTTTTTGTCCTTGTGCTGGTTTCCAACAAAGCATGCCTAGTCAGGGTGTTTAGCTGTTTCCTACACAGCCTTCTTTGAAAGGAGGACAGGTCAGCAGCAGGCCAATGCCAACTTAAAGTCAATTTATCCTCTCCCAGCAACACGCAGGCTGGAGCCTAAATGTCAGTGCTCATTGTCATACCAGGACTGAACAATACTGAGCCCTGTTAGCATGTGATTTATAGATCTATGCACTATGCATGATTCATCTTCTTACTGTAAATAAAATCAACAAAACACGCTCTTGTTTATAGGCGAGACGTAACATAATGAAACATCTGAACGTCTGAACACAGAAGGGTGTACAGCAGTTCAATTGCTTTTCTTTTCTTGTATTACTAACGCAGGCAGGCAGTGAGCACAGCGTAGGCAGGGCCAGACAAGATAAAACGTCCTCTTTTCAGCTTCATCTGTTCACATAAGTTGTGTCACATAAATTGTGTCTCTTTTGTCTTTATTTTCATTTTCATTCTTTACACAAATCAAGAAGGAATGCTTTGCAGATAGGTTGATGAAAGCAGCTCTCTCTGCTCGGTGGGGGGTGGAGGGGGCTGAGTGATTGAGGGGAAGACATGTTGCTCCTCATGAGGGCCCTAAAATTCATGTGCCCTTTTGGCGCTGCCAGGGGTGACCTTAAAAATCAGAAACAGTCGACGAAAGGCACGGCCACTGTCTCAGCACTGATCAATCTCCATCCTCAGCTCCCCCTCTGTGCCATTCACACACAGACACCTCTACTCAAATAATAGTCTGTTTGTAAAGCTGGTGGCATGTCATCAATAACAGGTTATAGCAACAGTCATGGAATCTGTTGATTCAGGTTAACAAACCTGCGGTTAGCTTGTTGGGAGCTATCTATCTAGGCTGAATTCCTTAATAGCATTATGTCACCTTTGTGTGAAGGTACAGTACCCGTCAAAAGTTTGGACACACCTACTCATTCAAGAAAATGTCTTTAATTGTACTAATTTCTACATTGTAGAATAATAGTGAAGATATGAAAACTATGAAATATCACATATGGAATCATGTAGTAACCCAAAAAGTGTTAAACAAATCCAAATATATTTTTGCTACTACTCCTGAGATTTACTGGCAATGGGCATCTGACATTGCAATTTGCAAGGAGTAGGCTGGAATGTATTTGGGGAAATCGAATCATACTATTTAGCAAGAGTTTTCATCTATATTTTTCGTAGCTGTCTGTTAACCACCACAAACCGATGCTGGAACTGACAGCACTCAACAAGCTGTATAGGGCCATAAGCAAACAGGAAAATGCTAACGTAGAGGTGGCCCTCCATGTGACCGGTGACTTTAATGCAGGAACATTGAAATCTGTTTTTCCTAATTTCTACCAACATGTCACCTGTGCAACTAGAAGTGCAAAAAACTCTGGATCACCTTACTCCACACACAGAGATGCAGACAAAGCATTCCCTCGTCCTCAATTTGGCAAATCTGACCCTAACTCTATCCTTCTGATTCCTGCTTACAAGCAAAATCTCAAACAGGAAGTACCAGTGACACACTCAATAGGGAAGTGGTCCGATGAAGCGGATGCTTAGCTACACAGACTGGAATATTTTCTGTGACTCAGTTGATGGCATTAATAAGGGAATCGATGACATCATCCCCACAGTGACCGTACGTACATATCCAAACCAGAAGCCATAGATTACAGGCAACATCCGCACTGAGTTAACTTCTTGCCGCAAAGATCCCGTGAGCGGGACCATTTTCGATAAAAACAAAGAACGGCAAATTCAAAATAAGAATTCGTAATATTTAACATTCATGGAAATACAAGTGTTGCACATGGTTACAAAGCTTAGCGTCTTGGTAATCTAAATCTGTTGTCAGATTTCAAAAAGGCTTTACGGCGAAAGCAAAACATTTGATTATCTGAGGTCAGCACCTCACAAAAATAGCTTTTTCAACCAGCACTGGCGACACAAAATCACAAATTAAAGATATAAAAACTCACTTTTTAAGATCTTCTGATGTTTCCAACCAAGAGGGTCCCAGCTACAAAACCGCTGTTCGTTTTGTTCGATAAAGTACATATTTATATCTGAAAAACGCCATTTAGACGGCGCCATTGAATTCAGAAATCCACAGGAAACACCTCCGTCAAAACAACGACAGAAAAGTCAAAATTGCTCCCGGTAAACTTCGTCTATTTTTGTCAAACAAAGACTCTATATAATCCTTAGGTTGTCTAAAATTTTAAATGTTTTTTAAATGTTCAATAGACAAGGCAAATTCCCTCGCGAGTGCTCTCCCCAGAACTCGCCCAAACATAGTTTTTCTTCCGGCTCACTCTTTCCTTCATGTGAAAAAACATATTCATTTTTCAAAATACAAGCCCAAAGCCATCAATAGTAGACTGTTACCATATAGGGGAACGACTCAATGCTTTTCAATAGCTTTTCAAAATAAGAGCATGGGAGCAGAATTTTCTTTTTTTTCTGGTCGGATTTTCTTCGGGTTTTCGCCTGCCAAATCAGTTCTGTTATAGCCACAGACATAGGGCCTGAGTGACAGCCCGTTTACTTTGGGCACGTCAGACAGGCGGAAACTAGGAATTCTGCCCCCTAGCTGTAAGAGGTTAAAGGCTAAAGCTTCCGCTTTCAAGGAGCAGGACACTAACCCGAAAGCTTATAAGAGATCCCGCTATGCCCTTCGACTAGCCATCAAACAGGCAAAGCTTTAATACAGGACCAAGATCAAATCCTACTACACCGGCTCTGACACTCGTCGGATGTGGCAGGGCTTGCAAACTATCACAGATTACAAAGGGAAAACCAGCTGCGAGCTATCCAGTGACGCAAGCGTACCAGACGAGCTAAATACCTTCTATGCACGCTTCGAGGCTAGCAACACTGAACCATGCATGAAAGTTGTTCCGGACGACTGTGTGATCACGCTTTCCGTAGACGATGTGAGTAAGATCTTTAAACAGATGAAAGGTTGGTCATGGCTCACATCAACACCATCATCCCAGTCACCTTGGACCCACTCCAATTCGCATACTGCCACAACAGATCTACAGCTGACACAATTTCTATTGCACTCCACACTGCCCTTTCCCACCTGGACAAAAGGAACACCTACGTGAAAATGCTGTTCATGCACTACTACTCAGCGTTCAACACCATAGTGCCCTCCATCTCATCACTAAGCTAAGGACCCTGGGACTAAACACCTCCCTCTGCAACTGGATCCTGGACTTCCTGACGGCTCACCCCCAGTTGGGGAGGGTAGGCAACAACACATCTGCCACGCTGACCCTAAACACGGGTGCCCATCAGGGGTGCTTGCTTAATCCCCTCCTGTACTCCCTGTTCACCCAAAACTGCTGGGCTGCGCACAAATCCAACACCATCATTAAGTTTGCAGACGACACGACGGTGGAAGGCCTGATCACCGACGACGATGAGACAACCTACAGGGTGGAGGTCAGATACCTGGAAGTCTGGTGCCAGGACCACAACTTCTCCTTTATCGTCACCAATACAATTGAGCTGATCATGGACTACAGAAAACGGAGGGCCGAGCACGCCCCCATCAACATTGATGGGGCGTAGTGGAGCAGGTCGAGAGCTTCAAGTTTCTCTGTGTTTACATCACTAAGGAATTATCATGGTCCACACACACCAACACATTTGTGAAGAGGGCATGGCAATGCCTCTTCCACTTCAGGAGGTTGAACATATTCAGCATTGGCCCTCAGATCCTCAAAGTTATACAGCTGCACCATTGAGAGTATCTTGACTGGCTGCATCACCGCTGCATCACGGCAACTGCTTGGCATTCGAAAACAAAATGCTAAAGAGGGGCCAAGCTCCATGCCATCCAGGACCTCTATACCAAGCAGTGTCAGAGGAAGTCTGTTGGTTCCAGAAATCTGGAACCAACAGGACCCAGAACAGCTTATACCCCCAAGCCATAAGATTGCTAAATAGTTAGCTACCCAAACAATCAGCATTGAACCTCTTTTGAATCATCACATGCGTTGCTGTTACTGTTTATTGTCTATCTTGTTGCCTAGTCACTTTATCCCTACCTATATGTACATATCTACATCAATTACCTCATACCCCTGCACATTGACTCCCTGTGTAGACACTCAGTGTACAAAACATTAAGAACAAAACAAATCAAATGTTATTTGTCACATGCGCTGAATACAACAAGTGTAGACCTTACAGTGAAATGCTTACTTACATGCCTTTAACCAACAATTCAGTTTTAAGAAAATACCAACACAAAAAAAGTACGAGATAAGAATAACAAATAGTTAAAGAGCAGCAGTAAATAACAATAGCGGGGCTATATACAGGGGGTACCGGTACAGAGTCAATGTGCGGGGGCACCGGTGTCAAGGTAATTGAGGTAATATGTACATGTAGGTAGAGTTATTAAAGTGACTATGCATAGATAATAACAGAGAGATGCAGTAGCGCAGAAGAGGGGGAGGGTTGCAATGCAAATTATCTGGGTAGAAGCTGTTAAGGGGTAGAAGCTGTTAAGGGGGGTAGAAGCTGTTAAGAAGCCTCTTGGACCTAGACTTGGTGCTCCGGTACCGCTTGCCGTGCGGTAGCTGAGAGAACAGTCTATGACTAGGGTGGCTGGAGTCTTTGACAATTTTTAGGGCCTTCCTTTGACACCGCCTGGTATATAGGTCCTGGATGGCAGGAGGCTTGGCACCTGTGATGTACTGGGCCGTACGCACTACCCTCTGTAGTGCCTTGCGGTCGGAGGCCGAGCAGTTGCCATACCAGGCAGTGATGCAAGCCGTGAGGATGCTCTCGATGGTGCAGCTGTAAAACCTTTAGAAGATCTGAGGACCCATGCCAAATCTTTTCAGTCTCCTGAGGGGGAATAGGTTTTGTCGTGCCCTCTTTACGACTGCCTTGGTGTGCTTGGACCATGTACGTTTTTTAGTGATGTGGACAAAAAAGTTGAACTTGAAGCTCTCAACCTGCTCCACAACAGCTCTGTCGATGAGAATAGGAGTGTGCTCGGTCCGCCTTTTCCTGTAGTCCACAATCATCTCTTTTGTCTTGGTCACGTTGAGGGAGAGGTTGTTGTCCTTGCACCACACGGTCAGGTCTCGGACCTCCTCCCTATAGGCTGTTTCATCGTTGTCGGTGATCAGGCCTACCACTGTTGTGTCATCGGCAAACTTAATGATGGTGTTGGAGTCATGCCTGGCCGTGCAGTCATGAGTGAACAGGGAGTACAGTAGGGGACTGAGCACGCACCCCTGAACACCTGCTCTTTCCATGACATGGGCCGATTTTTTTCTTGAGAGATGGTCGGGGGCCTAGAACATAATTACAAATAATTTGTAGACTGCATTTGACGGCAAGAATTCCAAACAGATATACAGTGGGGAAAAAAAGTATTTAGTCAGCCACCAATTGTGCAAGTTCTCTCACTTAAAAAGATGAGAGAGGCCTGTAATTTTCATCATAGGTACACTTCAACTATGACAGACAAAATGAGGAAAAAAAATCCAGAAAATCACATTGTAGGATGTTTTATGAATTTATTTGCAAATTATGGTGGAAAATAAGTATTTGGTCAATAACAAAAGTTTATCTCAATACTTTGTTATATACCCTTTGTTGGCAATGACAGAGGTCAAACGTTTACTGTAAGTCTTCACAAGGTTTTCACACACTGTTGCTGGTATTTTGGCCCATTCCTCCATGCAGATCTCCTCTAGAGCAGTGATGTTTTGGGGCTGTCGCTGGGCAACACAGACTTTCAAAGATTTTCTATGGGGTTGAGATCTGGAGACTGGCTAGGCCACTCCAGGACCTTGAAATGCTTCTTCTGAAGCCACTCCTTCGTTGCCAGGCGGTGTGTTTGGGATCATTGTCATGCTGAAAGACCCAGCTACGCTTTCATCTTCAATGCCCTTGCTGATGGAAGGAGGTTTTCACTCAAAATCTCACGATACATGGCCCCATTCATTCTTTCCTTTACACGGATCAGTCAGTCCTGGTCCCTTTGCAGAAAAACAGCCCCAAAGCATGATGTTTCCACCCCCATGCTTCACAGTAGGTATGGTGTTCTTTGGATGCAACTCAGCATTCTTTGTCCTCCAAACACGACGAGTTGAGTTTTTACCAAAAAGTTATATTTTGGTTTCATCTGACATTCTCCCAATCCTCATCTGGATCATCCAAATGCTCTCTAGCAAACTTTAGACGGGCCTGAACATGTACTGGCTTAAGCAGGGGGACACGTCTGGCACTGCAGGATTTGAGTCCCTGGCGGCGTAGTGTGTTACTGATGGTAGGCTTTGTTACTTTGGTCCCAGCTCTCTGCAGGTCATTCACTAGGTCCCCCGTGTGGTTCTGGGATTTTTGCTCACCGTTCTTGTGATCATTTTGACCCCACGGGGTGAGATCTTGCGTGGAGCCCCAGATCGAGGAAGATTATCAGTGGTCTTGTATGTCTTCCATTTCCTAATAATTGCTCCCACAGTTGATTTCTTCAAACCAAGCTGCTTACCTATTGCAGATTCAGTCTTCCCAACCTGGTGCAGGTCAACAATTTTGTTTCTGGTGTCCTTTGACAGCTCTTTGGTCTTGGCCATAGTGGAGTTTGGAGTGTGACTGTTTGAGGTTGTGGACAGGTGTCTTTTATACTGATAACAAGTTCAAACAGGTGCCATTAATACAGGTAATGAGTGGAGGACAGAGGAGCCTCTTAAAGAAGAAGTTACAGGTCTGTGAGAGCCAGAAATCTGGCTTGTTTGTATGTGACCAAATACTTATTTTCCACCATAATTTGCTAATCAATTCATTAAAAATCCTACAATGTGATTTTCTGGATTTTTTTTCCTCATTTTGTCTGTCATAGTTGAAGTGTACCTATGATGAAAATTACAGGCCTCTCTCATCTTTTTAAGTGAGAGAACTTGCACAATTGGTGGCTGACTAAATACTTTTTTTCCCCACTGTAATATTTGACTAAAGACTAAAGACCCTCTCTCCCTTCGGTCTCAACATAGACTTTGATCTGAAACCATTCTTGTGATTATGACTTTGCCATTGTGATTGTTTGTAGGCTTATGTAGCCTTAATCTATGATCATATGCTATCCATTTGGTTTTTGTATGTCATTTTAATATCTCAGAATTAACCAATGATATTAGGCCACATTTGGCCATGATTACAGACACCTGTGTGTCCTTTGACACTATATAAACGAGTCATCCCGCAGTGTTTGTGATTATACCCTGATGAAGACAGCTTGCCTGTCGAAACGTTGGACATAAAATATTTTTTGCATCTGAGCTCCTAGAGTGTGCGGCGGCTCTTCTTTATTTTTAAGTTTTCCACTCCGCTAGCCAGCACCTCGCCTATATAGGTGTGCATTTCTTTTTCTTCTAGATAATATTTGACTAAAACATAATCATTTCAAGCCTTGTTATATTTGAATACGATCACGTGTCTCTCTATTATGTGTGGGAATACTTGGGAACAGATTTCCAAAATAAAAATCACTTGGAGCTGATTTCCTGGTGTTTTTACAGTCTTTTATGTCCAACAATAAAACGGCCCGTGGACCGCCAGTTGGGGAACCCTAACATAGATTGACCAGGTGTATCCAGGTGAAAGCTATGATACCTTTTTTATGTCACTTGTTAACCTCTTCCAGCTAGGGTCCCATTTTCCGAATTTTCGCCTGTCTGACGTGCCCAAAGTTAAATGCCTACCACTCATGGCCAGAAACTAGGATATTTACATATTTAGTACTATTGGATAGGAAACACTCTGAAGTTTATAAAACCATTAAGATATAGTCTGTGGCTATTCCAGAACAGATTTAGCAGGCAAAAACCAGAGAAATTTCTGTCCGGAATTTATTTTTCTGTTGCTCTCCTCTCATTTTGAAGCCCATGTAATATTTTTCTATGGGGAATAGGACCGAGGTTGCAGTACTTATGGCTTCCACTAGATGTCAACAGTCTCTGGAAAGGGTATGGAATTAAAAGCTCTGACCAGATCCTTAGAGAGAGAGAATTACTACGGGTAGGGAAAATAGGTAAACAGACGTGCACGCTTCACGAACGTGAACGCGCCCAGCGACCAACTTTCTTTTCGTCCTTTTAACGTTTCACTTACCGTTCTTGTAAAATATGATCGCTATTATTCATAAAAGAATACATAAGGATGCATTATTAATGATATTTGATTTGTTTGTGAAAAGATGAGAGGTATAATTTGAACGCGATCCCTTCACTGTAAAACGGGCGAGTAGACTGACAATGCTTGGTGGAGTAGCTGAACGTAACGTGCCAAAAACAACGGATATTTATGGATATAATTATTTACTTTTTCTAACAAAAGAACCATGGATTATCTTGTTTGGACACTTGGGAAGACCTCAGAAGAAGTTATTTGAAAGGTAAGCGATTTATATTAGCTGTGATATGGATATTTTGAGAACCGAGCTGGATATGAATTTATGCTAATGTGGAAAATATGTGAGGTACTAGCCTCAAACAATCAAATGTAGTGCTTTCGCCGTAAAGCCTTTTTAAAATCTGACAACGCAGTGATATTGCCAAGAAGCAGAGCTTTTGATGGCTATGCAACACTATGCAACACTTGTATATCGAAGTTAAATATTACGAATATGTATTACGAATATGTATTTTGAATTTGGCGCGTTATGTTTGCTCTGAAAACGATCCCGCTAAAGGGATCGGCGCGCTAAGAGGTTAAATCCACTTCAATCAGTGTAGACGAAGGGGAGGAGACAGGTTGAAGAATGATTTTCATGCCTTGAGACAATTGAAACATGGATTGTATATGTGTGCCATTAAGAGGGTGAATGGGCAAGACAAAATATTTAAGTGCCTTTGAATGGGGTATGGTAGTAGGTGCCAGGCGCACCGGTTTGGTTCAAGAACTGCAACGCTGCTGCGTTTATCATGCTCAACAGTCTCCCCTGTGTATCAAGAATGGTCCACCACTCAAGGGGCATCCAGCCAACTTGACACAACTGTGGGAATCATTGGCAGGGGGGGTGTCCTCAATGTTTTGTACACTCAGTGTATAAAAAACATTTATATTATTTCTCTTTTTTTCTGTTGGTCTACACCTGTAGTATACAATGCATGTGACAGATACAATTTTGATTTGGTACGAATAATCGTATTTTTTCTCCCTGGCCTTGCGTTGCATTGTTACTCGATAATTACTGTGGTCCCTGGAGGATTCTCATTAGGGTGTTGACCTTGAGGAGGTTCATGCACAATTGACATCTTAACTAAAGACCGGAACACTCTTCATTCCATTCCCCAATGCACAGCTCAGGCAGGCAGGCAGGCAGGCAGGGACACTCCGATCACATTGTCTGCTGTGAGCCAACTGAAGCGGAAAAGCCAGGGGAAGTCCAGGAAGCATGGATAAAAAAACTCTGAATGTGATGAGGTGCTGCAAGGGCAAGATGTCTTAAATTACCTCCCTTCCCCTCTCCTTCCCCTCGCCCCCTCTCCTTTTACCCTTACAGTCCACAAGCACCCATCTCCTACTCATTACTCTCTCACCCACCATATCTAGAGATTTCTTCAACCTCTCCACCTGTTCAAACCCCCACCTCTATTTCTCCTCCCTTTCCACAAGTTTGTTTTTCTGTTGTTGGCTTGGTGAGGAGGAACACAGCAGGGTGAGTAATTCTCCCGGTGATAATGCCTCCTGACCTTTCAATAAACCTCAAGCAAAATAAGGACTTTTCCGCTCCTTATCCGCCATGACGGCTCCTGGTGCATTGTGGGTCTGTGGCTGAGCGAGCCCCTGGAGTCAGGAGGGTCTGGAAGGGGGTGGCTCTGTGCTGTCAAAGTGTGAAGCGTCAGGCGGTGGGGTCAGAGGCTGGGGCCATGGCCCCCGGGTGGCATACAGGCTGACAGCAGACAGACCTGCTATTTGTTGGCTGTAACACCTCAGAGCTAAGGAAGATGTCAGCCAGCATCACAACCGACGGGGCCATCACCTTTCCCCTCACTCCCACCCCCCTGCGGCCTTCAGATGTGCTCCGCCTATAATGCAATAAAGATCCTCACCCCTCTATAACAATAAAAACAAGTGTGACGCTTTGCACCTTATAATACAATGACTATGGCCCTTTGGATAGCAAACACTGATAAATAAACATAGGAGATGATACAATTAACATACCACATCCATCGTGAATTCAAAGTCCAGAGAGTAATGAACTAACCAGTGATATTATTTCATAATCCCATTGTACAGTATGAATAGTTTGGTCAGTCAGTGCAGTGACAACTAAGATCATTAAAAGTTTCCTGTGTTTATGTGGTTCTCGAAGAAGTGGATAGGAAGGGCTTGTCAAGTCATGACAACCAAAAATATAGCCTCCACATAGAAAACAGTCAGGCAGCTAATGTTTTAGACCCAACAGAACATATACAAAATATAATCTTTCACTAACTCAGATAACTGAAAGGAGATGGTGCTGGTTGTAGAGACTGTTCAGAGATACCCACAGGGAAGTGATTGGTAGTAGGACTGACTGGCAAGATAGAAAGTGGCTAGCTAAAAGCATTGCTGCCTGCTCTGGAAGAGTGAGTGGCCCGTGGGGGTTGGGGTAATCGACAGAGCCTGAGCAGAGGCAAGGCTGTGTATACTTTACGTCACAGTAATACAAGGGAAGCAACCCCTTAATTTGAGACCCTGTTTACAAAGCCTCTTTTATGCAGCTTTTCCTAATTTACACCAGGCCAGAAGAATGAGTAATTGCTAACCAGAAAACAGGTTTATTTTACTATCCTATTAAAACATACATGGTGACAATGACAATGCTCCTCTTCTGGAGAGAGATAAGCAGGGAGGCAGCACTACGATGACCTGACACACATGGGTGGGACTCTCAAAATTAGAACTGGGATCACATCCGTGGCACAACAAACAGCACTTTTGGAGGGAATTGGGTGAAGTACGCCCTTGTGCTCCTAATTTCCTCCCTGTCCCATAATAACAAACCCCTTTGTCAGTGATTGAGGCTTTGTAGATATTTACGCGCCGGGGGAAATATGTTTTATTTTATTATTCCAAACAATGGGGCTTACACTGCATCTGAAATGGGTCACAAACCGATTATATATAGCTTTTTGTTATTTTTTTTTTACTACTATCATTCTCTATTTTTAGACATAGTAAGGAGGAGGTGTTTATTTATTTATCTATGACAGAAGATACAGTGGTGAGCATCAATAAACACCGTTTTTTAATTATTCCCTAGGAACATCTCATGATATGTCATTAAAACAAAAATGTCTGCTGATCCCAAACCATTCATGGACATACTGTTTGTGAAAGTGAGGACATTGACAAAGCATTATATTTAGCCTGGCTTACAGAGATAATTAGAAAAACATCCATACCCAGCCATTCCCCCTCCTACATGGTGATCCCAAAACAAATCCAACTTGACAGCTTGTGATCATTTTCTAGTGAGTTATAATGATGGATATGAATGTGTCATTTTTATAAATATTAGTTATGCACACACACACACATATGGAGGTATTCATTAATAAATAATGAAGGCAACAAGAACACCACTAACAGAACACTAGACACTAAGGTGCTTTGTCATCCTGAGACATTAGTAGTTTTACAGCCCTCCCAGGCCCACTGTGTGTAATTAGCCTGGCTGTCGCCACATCTCTGGGAATGAAAGGGCACCTCACGACCCCAGGGTCATGCGAGATCAAAGGTCACAGTGGAGCCATCATGAAAACTGGTGAGCACACATCAACATGCACACTTACTCAGGCATGCACACACACTGAAGCAGGCAGGCACACATTTGCACACACAAATGCATGCATGCATTGTATCAATGTCTTTAGGTGTCCTTAGGTGTCACAGTAAAATATGCAAAGCAAATAAACTTGCTTAATAAGGCGGGACACCACACCCTAATAGAGTATTTTTTCCCCCTTAATCATATCACAATGAATTTTACTAGTTGAATATACACACCAATATGATACTTCATTGTACTACAACTTTTCTGAAATATTGAGGCAATATCTCCTTAAATATTCACATAATTGCACATACCACAAATACATTTTTCTGGACACTGGATAAAATCTACCTATATATTTTGGTTTCATTTTGTTAAGAGACTCCAGGAACGGACTTGTATTGAGCAGATTGTGGATATATACTTTTTTCATCTTTCTATCTGTAAAATACTAAAGCTGCATCTTTGGCGCATATTTCCAAAGAAAATGTTATCTATAATCAAAATTTGACAACATATCAACAATTCCCTCTATACATGTCTGAGAATATATCTAAGGATAACTCACACAATTTGGTGAATGCAGATGCTTATGAAGCTGAGATAAATGAGTTGGCGTGTGGGAAGCGTCTAACTTCTGGGAAATGGCAGTTAAAGAGAAGTACAATGAATTTGGGCTACAAATCGCCAAATGCCTATTTAGACCTACATATAGTCCAGTTTGTAACATTCTCTATGAAATGGGCTTTAAAATTCTGTATGATTATACTGAACAAAAATATAAACGCAACACACAACTATTTCAAAGATTTAACTGAGTTACAGTTCATATAAGGAAATCAGTCAATTTAAATGAATTCATTAGGCCTATGGATTTCACATGACTGGGCAGGGGTGCAGCCACCCACTGGGGAGCTAGGCCCAGCCAATCAGAATACGTTTTTTCCCCACAAAAGGGCTTTATTACAGACAGAAATACTCCTCAGCATCGCCCCACCCCCCCTCAGATGATCTCACAGGTGAAGAAACCTGATGTGGAGGTCCTGGGCTGGCGTGGTTACACGTGGTCTGCAGTTGTGAGGCCGGTTGGACGTACTGCCCAATTCTCTAAAACAACGTTGGAGGCAGCTTATGGTAGAGAAATGAACATTAAATTCTCTGGCAATAGCTCTGGTGGTACATTCCTGCAGTCAGCATGCCAATTGCACGTTCCCTCAAAACTTGAGACATCTGTGCCATTGTGTTGTGTGACAAAACTACACCATTTGAAGTGGTCTTTTATTGTCCCCAGCACAAGGTACAACTATGTAAAGATCATACTGTTTAATCAGCTTCTTGATATGCCACACCTGTCAGGTGGATGGATTATCTTGGCAAAGGAGAAATGGTCACTAACAGGTATGTAAACAAATAAAAATATTTTCATGCGTATGGAAAATGTCTGAGTTATTTTTATTTTAGCTCATGAAACATTGGACCAACAGTTTACATGTTGTGTTTATATTTTTGTTCAGCGTACATGTAGTGAGCATAGATATTATGGATTTATGTCCATTTGAATGCGTTAAAATTTATAAAAATTGTATGATGGTAGTATGATACACAAAAGAAAATCAAAATTTACATCAAGTTTTTGACATTTACATTTTTAAGTACTAATAATAATGGACCAAAATACATGCAAAAATGTCATTTCAGCCTGTGGTGCCTCAGTAAGGCTGTCCTCTCTTTCACTTCATTACTGTAAGGTTGAAGGGTGAATGTGGCCCTTAGGACAGGGTCAAGGAAATGGTAACGGGTCGACTGTGAGTGACATTTCAGAGGGAAATGACATAGATTGTGCCACCCACGTGCCCTGGGGCATGGCATTGAATGGAGGCAATGTCAGCCTGATCTTACTTAGCTACAAAAGCTGCTGATAAACACCCCACCCCCAATGACACACAAACATACACACGCATGCATGCTTGTGTATATGCTTTAACACACACACACGCATGTACACGTGTGCACATACACACACACACACATACACACACACATACATCTCTGGCACACGTGATTGTCAACCTTGTCTCACGTCAAGTGACAATTAACAAGACACGCCACCTTCCAGATGTGAATGCGCCATCCTAACCACAAGTCAGGTTTAGCTACGAGAGGTTTTAGTGAAATACATTGTTGTCTCATCGCACTGGATGTCGCGGTACTGTCTGACATGGGAATGGCTGAAGGTCAAGCTGTCCTTGTTTGTATAAAAAATAGAGAACAGAAATGTGTTAGTAGATCTAGAAAGTCAGAATACTGTGATCACAATGTGCAGAACAAGTGAAGGTGCTTCTTATACCGCTGTATTTCTAACAAAATGGGAACAAAACAAGCAAAGCACTGCCTACCCCAAACAACTTTTGGGGTAGGCATTCACATCCACCTATAACCTCATAATATCAACAGACTACAAAATCCAATTACCTTATTCATACATGGAGCAACGACCTTTAGCTGTAACATTCAAATGGTCAACTCCAATATCACTCATACTGTAAAAAGTCACCATAAATAGTTTCCCCCCTCTAACAAAAGCTTATCTTTAACTGGGGCTATGTTTGACATGGGATCTGTTTTTTTTGTCCTACGTAAGTCATCTGAACTACAACTCCCAAGGAGAACGGAGATCAGATATGGAGGTCCAGCATCAAGGACAGTGAAGCTATTTAAAGGTGACGTTCTCAGTCAACGCAAAACAGAATGACAATCTCCCTGCTTCTTTTTTCATCCCTCTCTCTCCTTACCCTGCTATTTTGGTCTTTCCCCTGCTCTCTCTCCCTCTACCCCCCCTCTCTGACATGCTGAAGAGGCAGCTGTGAGGAAGCAGGGTAATAAAAAGAAGAGCTAATGAAAGGTTGCAAGGGGTCAGCGTGCTCACATACTTTCACCGGACAAGGGGATGAGAGGTCAGCCATTCCAGGGAGACAAACTGTTTAACTTTTTGACTAGAGGGCGTCAAATGTTCAAAAGGTCGCAAGTAAGGGCGCAGGGTCATAACCCCTGGGTTAAGATTCCGAGTGCAGTGTGGGTCAGAGATCAAATAAGGAATGCTGGGTAATGGGGGGTTGGAAGTTTGGTCTCCATCCTCCTTTTCGACGAATGAACGAAGGCTGCAGTGTAAATGAACAGTTGTCTCTCCTTGTTTTACCTCAGTCTCACCAACATCACCATTTGGGACGTCAACATACGATATGATGAATTTGTAATTCTAATGAAATATTTCAATAATGTAGACAGTTCATGGGTATAAGTATCAATATATTGAAATATTTCCAAATCATGAGGAATATTTCATTGAATTTTAAATGGGAATAGTAGGAAAACTATTTCGTTTTACATTTCAAGTGATTTAGTTATCCCGTGAGACGTTAGTAGAAAGCTTAGTTGAGCCTGACAAAATAAAACAATATTCAAAATTCATCCACTTAACGTCGCAACAAAAATTCACACCTGACAGCTTAAAATGATTTTTCTTGTGAAATTATTTACATAAACAGTTGATTTTGATTCCAAACAGAAATACGTCTCTCAACACCACATGCATCAAAGTGTTTTGCAAGCGACAAGATGTGTATTACATCAGTCATAGTGAAGGTGGATTATTGCCAACAATAAGACAGTAAACCCATTTCCCCCTGTGTTTTCTTGTGTTTAAACTGTATCTGAGACATGTGACAGTTCAGATCTGCTGAAAAGCAGTAGGGGTAACACTGCCATCTTGAGGAGAACATTAAAAACAGACAACAGCATGCAGTGTGGTGCAGGGGTAGAACTCCCAGTAGAGGGCACTGCAATGGCACCTACCCAGTTGAATTCAACATGATTTCAACCCACTGCTAACAACAGCATTTAAAAATCGATTTGAAATGTAGTCCTTTTAGGAAATCATGCTGTATAAGAGGTGACGTGAACAGCACACACACAAGTTAAGTGTGTAAGTAAAGTCACTTGGGGTAATTGATATACTTGATACACGGTTGAATTTATATCATCATTTGCTAATTCACATCTCCTGGCCTGCTTATTAGATCTCAACTGTAGTGAATAACTGGATAAAGCTGAAGAGACATGATACATCTATGTGTTTCCAGTGGACTAGCCACCTCCTCCTCCTTCTCATCCCAACTGTCCCATTAGATTCATGAATCAAATTAGCTGCAGCAGATGAGTAACACCGATATGATCACTGGAAAAACATCAGATCAGGATTTGACCATGTATTCTAGCAACTCTATCCATGTCAAACATACTGTACCAGGGATTAGTCTGTTTGAACCAATGGCAGCTAACTGCCGAACAGCAGCACACTGTCAGTCTGCAATGCTCAGAGTGTGGTGTTATAGAAATGAATGGGTTTTAATTACTAACCTACCACATGAACTGCACTCCTCAGCTGTATACTAGCCTAATCAGTAGTCACAACAGAAAACATAGCCAATATTGGGTTTATAAATTGGATTTTCATTGCAGTACTGTTAGCTGAACAATGGATGGGTGTATTTTCTTTGTATCTGATATACTACAGTGCATTTGGAAAGTATTCAGACCCTTTAATGACAAAGCAAAAACAAGTTTTTATAAAACAAAACAAAAAACTGAAAAATCACATTTACATAAGTATTCAGACCCTTTACTCTGTACTTTGTTGAAGCCCCTTTGGCAGCGATTACAGCCTTGAGACTTCTTGGGTATGACACTACAAGCTTGGTACACCTGTATTTGGGGAGTTTCTACCATTCTCCTGCAGATCCTCTCAAGCTCTGTCAGGTTGTATGCGTAGCGTCGCTGCACAGCTATTTTCAGGTCTCTCCAGAGATGTTAGTTCGGGTTCAAGTCCGGGCTCTGGCTGGGCCACTCAAGGACATTCAGAGACTTGTACCGAAACCACTCCTGCGTTGTCTTGGTTGTGTGCTTAGGGTCGTTGTCCTGTTGGAAGGTGAACCTTCGCCCCAGTCTGAGGTCCTGAGCGCTCTGAAGCAGGATCTCTCTGTACTTTGCTCTGTTCATCTTTCCCTCAATCCTGACTAGTCTCCCAGTCCCTGCACCTGAAAAACATCCCCACAGCATGATGCTGCCACTACCATGCTTCACCGTAGGGATGGTTCCAGGTTTCCTCCAGACGTGACGCTTGGCATTCAGGCCAAAGAGTTCAATCTTGGTTTTATCAGACCAGAGAATCTTGTTCCTCATGGTCTGAGAGTCCTTTAGGTGCCTTTTGGCAAACTCCAAGCGGGCTGTCATGTGCCTATTACTGAGGAGTGTCTTCTGTCTAGCCACTCTACCAAAAATGCCTGAATGGTGGAGTGCTGCAAAGATGGTTGTCCTTCTGGAAAGTTCTCCCATCTCCACAGAGGAACTCTGGAGTTCTGTCAGAGTGACCACCAGGTTTTTGGTCACCTCCCTGACCAAGGCCCTTCTCCACCGATTGCTTAGTTTGGCTGGGTGGCCAGCTCTAGAAAAACTTCTTCCATTTAAGAATGATGGATGCCACTGTGTTATTGGGGACCTTCAATGCTGCATACATTTTTTTGTACCCTTCCCCAGATCTGTGCCTCGACACAATCCTGTCTCGGAGCTCTACGGACAATTCTTTCGATCTCATGGCTTGGTTTTTGCTCTGACATGCACTGTCAACTGTGTGACCTTATATAGACAGGAGTGTGCCTTTCCAAATCATGTCCAATCAATTGAATTTACCACAGGTGGACTCCAATAAAGCTCAATTTTGAGTCTCAAAACAAAGGGTCTGAATACTTATGTAAATAAGGTATTTCTGTTTTTTATTTTTAATACATTTGCTAATAAAAAACAGAAATACCATATTTACATACGTATTCAGACCCTTTGCTATGAGACTCGAAATTGAGCTCAGCTGTATCCTGTTTCCACTGATCATCCTTGAGATGTTTCTACAACTTGATTGGAGTCCACCTGTGAACCTGATTTGGAAAGGCACACTCCTGTCTAAAAAACTGTTTTTGCTTTGTCATTATGGGGTAGTGTGTGTAGTTTTAGAATCAGGCTATATCGTAACAAAATGTGGAAAAAGTCAAGGGGTCTGAATACTTTCCGAATGCACTGTATATACACTGAGTAAACAAAACATTAAAAACACCTGCTCTTTCCATGACATAGACTGACCAGTTGAATCCAGGTGAAAGATATGAGCCCTTATTTATGTAAATTGTTAAATCCACTTAAACCAGTGTAGATGAAGGGGAAGAGACAGGTTAAATAAGTATTTTTAAGCCTTGACACAATTGAGAAATGGATTGTGTATGTGTGCCATTCAGAGGGTGAATGGGTAAGATAAAAGATTTAAGTGCGTTTGAACGGGGTGTGGTAGTATTTGCCTGGCGCACCAGTTTGTGTTAAGAACTGCATCGCTGCTAGGTTTTTTATGCTCAACAGTTTCTCGTGTGTATCAAGAATGGTCCACCACCAAAATCACATCCATACAACTTAACACAACTGTGGGAAACATTGGAGTCAACATGAGCCAGCTATACTGTGGAACGCTTTCGATACCTTGTAGAAATGTTACCTATTCTGTTAAAAACAACTTTTAATCCAATAACATTATCATATACCACGCAATAGACAGCATATCTTACAGTATCTTGCCGTGCAGTGAGCAAAGCTGCTGCTATGTGTGTCAGAGTGAGAGTGATGACAAAGGAGTTTGAGTCTTGCTCCAGCACACTAATCTAAATCCTGCCCCCCCAGGCAGAAGGAGCCTAGCGTGAAGGCCACGACACACAGACAGACATGCAACGCTCAGCTGAAGGAGTCATGGATTTACAAGCGATATGGCTATCTCTCTGAACCTTGACAAATGCATGCATTATGCATGAGTGGAAAAAGGTGACATAAGGTATATAACTGCTATATCACACATTACATTAGTCCGCTGAGCTTAAGCCTAGGCACCAGTTCGGGGAGCTACTGCAAGTCTCCAGGTCTCAAGCGACTTCCCAGCAAACCAAAATTGGTTCTGTGAAAGTACTCATTCTTTAGGTTGTCCAGTCGTGCTGATGATTATAGAATGTTTATATAAAACATTCACTTGATGTTGCAAGACTGTTTCCCAGAACACATTTTGTCTGTTCTTTAAAGGTTCCAGAATGTTTTGTTAAGTTCTGGGAACCGTCTGGTGAGAACATTGTGGGGACATCACAAACGATATGTTCCCAGAACACAAAAACTGTCAAGTTGTGTAGATGATTCTACAATGTTTCTTTTAGGGTGCAAAAAAACGTTCACCTGATGTTTCAAGAACGTTCCCAGAACACATTTTGTCTGTTCTTTAAAGGTTCCCAGAAAATGTAATTAGGTTGTGGGAACAGTGTGGCTACATTACAAGCGATAGTGTCATGGATCGCACCTCTGTGGCTCTCTCCGACCACCGAAGGACACCATCACCGGAGTATTGACTACACTTCCCATCTGCCCCGTACCTAGGCCTAATTAGCTGCACAGCTGTATCCACTTCTCTCCCCTATATATTCCCTCTCCAGGCTCCTATGCTTTGCGAAGTCTTGCACTGCCCCGGCTAGTCATTTCTGAGCACTCTTTTTGATCCTTTGACTGATTCCCTGTTTTTGACCTCGGACTGTGTTTTGATTCCTGATTACCCGTCTGCCGCCTGCCCCGACCTACGCCTGATACCGACTCTGTCTCTGGATTCCCTTTGACACCCTTACGCTGTTCTCTGAGTTTTGCCTGTCTGACCTTCCTTTATTAAAGTAAACTGCATATGGATCCAAACGTCTCTGGCTCATTGTCACAGATAGGTTCCCAAAACACAAAATATGCTCAGTTGTGATGACATTCATGCAATGTTTAAGTTAGTTTGCAAAGGACTTTCATATAATATCATCCCCCCTCTTTAAAGTAGGAGACACTCTAGACCCAAACTGTTATAGACCTATATCCATCTTGCCCTGCCTTTCTAAAATCTTTGAAAGCCAAGTTAATAAACAGATCATCGACCATTTCGAATCCCACCGTACCTTCGCCACTATGCAATCTGGTTTCCGAGCGGGTCATGGGTGCACCTCAGCCACGCTCAAGGTCCTAAACGATATCATAACCGCCATTGATAAAAGACAGTACTGTGCAGCCGTCTTCATCGACCTGGCCAAGGCTTTCGACGATGTCAATCACTGCATTCTTATCGGCAGACCTAATTGCCTTGGTTTCTCAAATGGCTGCATCGCCTGGTTCACCAACTACTTCTGAGATAGAGTTCAGTGTGTCAAATCGGAGGGCCTGTTGTTCGCACCTCTGGCAGTCTCTATGGGGGTGACACAGGGTTCAATTCTCGGCCGACTCTTTTCTCTGTATTTTTCAATGATGTCGCTCTTGCTGCTGGTGATTCTCTGATCCACCTCTACGCAGACCACATCATTCTGTATACATCTGGCCCTTCTTTGGACACTGTGCTAACAAACCTCCAAACGAGCTTCAACGCCAAACAACACTCCTTCCGTGGCCTCCAACTGCTTTTAAATGCTAGTAAAACGAAATGCATGCTCTTCAACCGATTGCTGCCCGCACCCTTCCACCCAACTAGCATCACTACTCTGGACGGTTCTGACCTAGAATATGTGGACAACTACAAATACCTAGGTGTCTGGTTAGACTGTAATCTCTCCTTCCAGACTCACATTAAGCATCTCCAATCCAAAATTAAATCTAGAATCGGATTCCTATTTCGCAACATAGCCTCCTTCACTCATGCCGCCAAACATACCCTCGTAAAACGGACTATCCTACCGATCCTTGACTTCGGCGATGTAATTTACAAAATAGCCCCCAACACTCTACTCAGCAAACTGGATGTAGTCTATCACAGTGCCATCCGTTTTATCACCAAAGCCCCATATACTACCCACCACTGCGACCTGTATGCTCTCGATGCCTGGCCCTCACTACATATCCGTCGCCAAACCCACTGGCTCCAGGTCATCTATACGTTTTTGCTAGGTAAAGCCCCGCCTTATCTCAGCTCACTGGTCACCATAGCAACACCCACCCGTAGCAGGCGCTCCAGCAGGTATATTTCACTGGTCATCCCCAAAGTCAACACTTACTTTGGCCGCCTTTCCTTCCAGTTCTCTGCTGCCAATGACTGGAACAAATTGCAAAAATCTCTGAAGCTGGAGTCTTATATCTCCCTCTCTAACTTTCAGCATCAGCTGTCAGAGCAGCTTACCGATCACTGTACCTATACACAGCCAATCTGTAAATAGCACACCCGACTACCTCATCCCCATATTATTACTTACCCTCTAGCTCTTTTGCACCCCAGTATCTCTACTTGCACATCATCATCTGCACATCTATCACTCCAGCATTAATGCTAAATAGTAATTATATTCGCCTCTATGGCCTATTTATTGCCTACCTCTTTACTATTCTACATTAGCACACACTGTACATAGATTTTTATATTTTTATTTTCTTTTGTGTTATTGAATGTACGTTTGTTTATGTGTAACTCTGTGTTGTTGTTTTTGTTGCACTGCTTTGCTTTATCTTGGCCAGGTCGCAGTTGTAAATGAGAACTTGTTCTCAACTGGCCTACCTGGTTAAATAAAGGTGAAATTAAATAAATAAAAAATGTTGTAAGAATGTTGACAGAACACCTGGTCTAAGTTCTTTAAAGGTTCCAATAACATTTAATTATGTTATGGGAGTTTAGGATGTTACAAAAATATTCTTGCGATATTTACATAGGTTGCACAGAACATTCACACAATGTTGCAAAATGTTCCACAATTTACAAATATGTCTGTTTTTATGATGTTGATAGCATCCATTGACGTTCACGCAATATACAATTTACCTTGTCTTGGAGGTCCTCAGAACATCTCAAAACATTTAGATAATGTTATATTTAAGTTTGACCTACTATTACCACAACATTCTCAGCATGGAAATGTGTAGCTCCTTAAAGCATACTCTACCAAAAGAGAGGATGTCTTTATTTCATCCAGATTTATACATTCAGTCAGAAATGCACATTTTGACTAACTGTAAAAGAAATGAACATTGTGTAAAAGTTGACTGTTAAAAAACGCACCTGATATAATTCCTACTTTGAGACACTTGATATGGTCGCCCGTCTTATTTTTCATTATCTGAAAAGTACCTTTTAAATATGGGCCCAGAGGTATGCAGCATATAAAGACGATGGGTGAGTGATGGTGAATAACCCAGTTACCAGTATTTCCCTGGGTTAGTTATGTAGAAGGCTAAAAAATAAGCATGTAATTCCTGATGTTACAGCCTGAATTTAAAATGGATTAAATAGCGATTTTGTGTCACTGGCATACACACAATGCCCCATAATGTCAAAGTGGAATTATGTTATTAGAAATGTTTACAAATTAATACAAAATTAAGAGCTGAAATGTCTTGAGTCAATAAGTATTCAACCTCTTTGTTATGGCAAGCCTAAAGTTCAGGAGTAAACATTTTTGAATGTCTACCTAATCTCTGTACCCCACACATACAATTAGCTGTAAGGTTACTCAGTCAAACAGTGAATTTCAAACACAGATTCAACCACAAAGACCAGGGAGGTTTCCAATGCCTTGCACAGAAGGTCCCCTATTGGTAGATGGGTAAAAAAAGCACACATTGAATATCCATTTGATGAAGTTACACCCAGTCTCTACAAAGATACAGGAGTCCTTCCTAACTCAGGTGCCGGAGAGGAAGGAAACTGTTCAAAGATTTCACCATGAGGCCAATGGTGACTTTAAAACAGTTGCAGAGTTTAATGTTTGTGATAGGAGAAAACTGAGGATGGATCAACAACATTGTAGTTACTAGCCTAAATGACAGAGTGAAAAGAAGGAAGTCTGTACAGAATAAAAATATTCCAAAACATGCATCCTGTTTGCAATAAGGCACCGAAGTAAAAACTGCAAAAAATGTGGCAAGGAAATTTTATTTTTGTCCTGAATACAAAGCTTTATGCTTCAGGCAAATCCAACACAACACATCACTGAGTGCCACTCTTCATATATTCAAGCATGGTGGTGGCTACATCATGTTATGAGTACGCTTGTCATCGGCAAGGGAGTTTATTTAGGATAAAAAATAAACAGAATAGAGCTAAGCACAGGCAAAATCAGAGAGGAAAAACCTGGTTCAGTTTGCTTTCCAACAGACACTGGGAGAAAATGTACCTTTCAGCAGGACAATAACATAAAACACAAGGCCAAATATACACTGAAGTTGCTTACCAAGACTAAATTGAATGTTCCTGAGTGGCCTAGTTACAGTTTTGACTTAAATAGGCTTGAAAATCTATGGAAAACCTTGAAAATGGCTGTCTAGCAATGATTAGCAAACAACTTGACAGAGCTTGAATATTTTTTCAAGAATAATGTGAAAATATTGTACAATCCAGTTGTGCAAAGCTCTTAGAGACTTACTGTACCCAGAAAGACTCACAGCTGTAATCGCTGCCAAAAGTGATTCTAACATGTATTGACACAGGGGTGTTAATGCCAATGTAGATGAGATATTTCTGTATTTCATTTTCAATACGTTTGCAAAAATTTATAAAAACATGTTTTCACTTTGTCATTATTGGGTATTGTGTGGAGATTGGTGAGAAAGAAAAACATATTTAATCCATTTCTAATTCAGGCTGTAACACAACAATATCTGGAATAAGTCAAAGGGTATGAATACTTTCTGAAGGCACTGTAATTTAATGTTCTGTGAACCTTTAAAGAACTCAGAAAGGCTGTTCTATCAAAATTCTTGCAACATCAAAGGAATGTTTTGTGCATCCTGATTGTGAATGTTAGGAGAACATATTTCATTTAAGAGATAAAACATATAAAATAAAAATGTTCATTATCAAAAACATTAGTGGGATGTTTTTGGGATGTTATCATCCAAATGTTAGAAAATACCCTATCTAGACCTTAATGGGAATCTTAGCTAATGTTCTGGGAATGTTCCAGTTTTGCTGGGTTATCATACATATATAGTGAGTGTACAAAATATTAAGGACACCATCCTAATATTGAGTTGCACCCCCACTTTTTCCATCAGGACAGTCTCAATTCGTTGGGGCATGAACTCTACTAGGTGTCGAAAGCATTCCACAGGGATGCATTGTCTCAAGGCTTAAAAATCCTTCTTTAACCGATCTCTTCCCCTTCATCTATAGTACACTGATTGAAGCGGATTTAACACGTGACATCAATAAGGGATCATAGCTTTCACCTGGATTCACCTGGTCAGCCCATGTCAAAGAAATAGCAGGTGTTCTTATTGTTTTGTCCACTCAGTGTATGTGTCATCAGTGCTGACAGCAAGACATGTTGTTTTAAATATTTCAGACCCAACTCTGTTGCAGTGACACTATCATAGCCAGATGAAAAACTGTGTTCATGTCTGGATTAAAGACAAAGGACTCAGTGATGGCCATAGTAGATGCCCTGTAAACAAATACAGCATACGGATCTGGGTTCAAATAGGTCTGACAGCATATACTGTACACCCATTCCCTTGCCTGAGAAGACAGTGACTTGAGGCAGATGTGGACAAGAGAATAGGAGGGTTGCAGACCAGAAATTGAACACTCATGTGCCCTAGAATAGAGAAATGTGCTGAAGTTGTTAGTGATGGAGCAGAACTACAATAGAGGACAGGCAGTGGAAGGATTCACAGAGGATTAACCCTGAGCCTCACATCAATAATAATAAGAATAATGTTATTTTTCTGAGGGCAATCCTCTATGGAACCTCTGCTTAAGAGTAAATTAGCCATATAGCCTAGTGATTGAAAACAGATATGTCTCATATCTGTCCTTGGAATGGAGAAATAATATTACTTTAATACTGACAATTGTATTTATAGATTGATGGGATTTGTTTAAGAAAGATGTGGACAGTTTATCTGTTTATCTGAGTGTATAGAAAATGGTGGTATCATATCTTATGCTTTTAGTCTTTTATGTTGTTGTTTCGTTTTACCTGAACAGAATTCTTATATTCAGTGTAGTACATGACATGTCTGCTGCGTGTGTCTGCTAACATTGTCCACTATAACTATTGAACAACTGAAATCTAAACATGAAGAATTAACATCAGGGTTTATAAGAGATTATACAAAAGATGGATTTAATGTCTGGGTTTGCCCAGTCGCATACACATACCAATTAACTTTAAATGTAAAAGAAAATTAACAGGCCTGCATTGTTTTGGTGGGGAAAATATTTGTTGGATTATTTAAATGTTTTGTGCCCTTAAGAAGGGTATAATATTGCAACAAATGTAAATACTGTATTGTTTCCTATAAATTGTAAAATATAATTTATGAATAAAATACCTTTGCTAAGTGTTCATTCAGGAATATTATACTTTTTTGAATTGGCAAAAGTAACCATCTTAACACTTTCACATATCTCACTAAAGCCTGACTAAACCCCATCACGTCAAAATCCCAGTAATGACAAAAACATCCCATAACAAAAGCAGCGTGAGCTGTAGCAGTTTGTTTGTTGTGTGCAGTCAGCCAGCCTGAGCCAGCGCCTGCCTGCTGAGCGTGTGATTATGGGTGGCCTGCCTGGTCCAGGCCGGCCTGCCTGTTTGTGAGGGCTGTCTTGGACAGTAATGGTTCACTGCTTCTATTGGATTATGGGAGGGATTTTAAACTGGTACTAAGCCGCAGGGCTGTAGACAGCCTGCGGAGCGCAGGAGCTGTGTGTTTGGGCATGTGTATATAGGGGTGTGTGTTTGTGGGTGTGTGTGTGTGCATGTGTGTGTTTGTGTGTCCTGGAGTCCCCAGCAGTCAGCTTGTCTCTACTGTTTTCCATTGTCTGTGGCCAGAGGTGGAGGGAGGCACAGCATCTGAAATATGAACCTATTCTGCTTCTCTCTGGTAAGACACACGCTTGCTTTAATGAACCTTCTCTTTCCTGTATTTTTTACAATTTATTTGGTGTCTAAAAAACTCTACATCTCAGACAGGGTTGTGGAAGTTTACTTCTTGAATTGAATTAATTAAAATGGAATTGACCACATTCCCGTCGCCAGGACAGACTGTCTCGTCTCTGCGTTCCCTGTCCAGTCCCTCTCATAATCTGGCAGGTTGCTCAGTCAGGGAAAGGATAGGTAGCACAGAGATGTTATTGCTGTTGACAGGGATCTGACATGGACTCTCTCAGAAGGAGACATAGAGGAGATTGAGCTTTCAGTTGTACTATGCTTTAGAAAGTTATGAAAGACATTTGTGTATTGTTGTTGTTTGTCACGTCTAGTTTTAGAGCTGATAGATCATTTTAATAGGAGGATTCAATGTTCTGAATTGATGAAGCTGTACATGTTTTATTAATTGGTCCTAAAAGACAATGTTTCTTTGACAAAGTAGGTTTCTATTCAAATACATACTTGTTAGATGTTGACAAAGAGTCAAGCAAGACAGTATGATGCATTTGAACTTAACATTTCCTTTGTAATGTAACTTGAACTTTGAAGAAAAGTTTTAAATAGTATTCTTTGAATACTGTTGGCATAGGGGGGTTATGAAAGTGATTAGGACACAGTTAGAGAGTCCATTTGCCCTATACACATCCTGGATGAGTCTCCCAAAACAGGTTAGCAACCTGTAACAATAGACAACATTTAAGAAAGAAAAAAAGTATTTTATTTTTATAGAATGGACATTAGATGTAAAATTTAAAATACCTTTAAAAATAAGAAAAAGTTCATGTTTTTTGCATAAATGTTTTTAGCCTGTTTGGGATTACTGTGTGAATGTGGTCGACATGGAGCTCCTTAAAACAGATCACGGATCACCAGGTTATGTAGAGAGGAACATGTCCTATTCATGGATTAGGCCAAAGTAATCACCCCAGAGTCAACATTTAATCCCCTATGCTCACTGTGTAAAGTGTCAATGCAGCTACTTCATTTGTTGTTGGCATGTTATGTACACTACACACTTCAGGACATGACTTTTACAGCAGGTCTGACTGTAACTCAAGGTAGGATTTAAGACACATGTAACTGGGTTGGTTTAGCACAACATAGGGATTCATAACAGACTTTAGGGGTTTCCGAGACTAACCAACCCCGAATACGAATACAAAAATTGTAGTACTAGAGCAGTACTCAAACCCACTCAAGGGTCAAAGGTCAGAAGGACCGTGTCTTACTCTGTGTCACACTGTAATCAGATGTATTTTATCAAGTCTCCTAACCTGACCTGGCTAGCCGCATTCCGCCTGATTGGGAGACTCCAGCATGTCATTCCTATCCAAATAACACTTATAGAACTTGCTACTAGACAGTGAACTTGGTGAAATGGCTTGTGTGTTAAGATCAGAAAGAAAAAGTGTGGCACTGCAACTTAAAGATTTGACTGTTTTCTATCATCACCTCATGCTTATGACAACCAATAAAACACAGTAACAAGTCATGAAACTTGGCAAAGCGTGAATTCTGACCACATAAACAATACCCTATGGAATAGTCTATTGAGAACAAAAACCAGGGGTTCTCAAACTGGGGTCCGCCGAGGTACTGCAGGGGGTCTGCGGCCAGATCTCAAAACATACAAAATCTAAAAATAAATAAAATAATTAACATTATCATTGTTTTACATTAATATCACTAACAACAGATATAACAAATTCTGGCCAAGGGATCTGTGGAATAAATTTAGAGGGTGTAATACAATACACTACAATACAATGAAATATAATTAATCTATAATGTATCTTCATAACCCTGGGCAACATGGGCCTGGGAGGCTCACAGGGATATTGGTATCCATAGTACTCCATTATACATTTTTCAACTTAATACTTCTTGTATTTTTTACATAAATACACTGTAATTTAAGCTTTAAAATGGCAAAATGATCTCCCTGTCTCATTGCAAAATGTGTAGAATCGCAGGATATAATCTCTCTGCAAAACTCTCTCTGATGCAAAGAGGTGGGCCTTTAAAATGTTACTTCCCAAGGCCCGAAACTTGGTTTGTCCAGCCATGCACTGCCGAAGTCATAGTAAAACTCCTTGTATGCTATTTTTCTTTCACTCGAGTTATGAGGGGGTCACAAAAGACATCACCGACTCCAAAAGGTTTGAGAATCACTGCTGTAAACCACAGCATTCAGTGTGTTTATACTGTTTTATGTCCTTCCTGTCCCTGATCATGTTGCTCTCTTTCCTCTGGTCAAGGAGGGCTCGACGGACAGCCTGTATGAGCCTGCTCTCAACAAACACCCAGTCATCCAGGAACACAGTAGTAGAGTTCCCAGTCGACACAACAGCCGACACAGCAGCCCTTCTCTGAGGGACAGGGCCAAGTGGAGAGGCTCAGATCCATGTATACCCACAGTGAGTTCTACCAAATATTTAACAAACTATCAATACACTAACTAATGTCCTCCCTAACCCTAGCAAATTGTTGCACATCAACACAGTTGCAGTTTCTAGATTGAGAATTTATAGATAATCTATAGGTGACTATCCAGATAAAGCGGAACCTAAAGTAGACCTCATACCTCATATCAGGCCAACAGCTTCCAACACACTGACATTAGTCTCCAACAATAACAAACCAGTCAGACACTACTGGTGACCTGTGAACGCAATCTGCTGCTGAAACTTCAGGTCATTGGATGGGTGCCTGAAGACCAACTTTTCTGTGTAAGCCTATATCAATCTCTAAGTTTCATCAGGGTATTTGGAGATGGCCTACTTGTGCAATAAATTATGTGTGCCAGTTCAATGCAGTGTTACATTACATTTATTTTCTTCCCAGGAGCTGTCCGAGGCTCACAAATCCCATTTGAAAAAGAAGAAGAGAAGGTATGGAAGTTTGTATTGTTTACGGCTGTCAGTTAATAAATGCTTTGGTTAAAGAAAGAGTGAGGGGCTTAGTTAACCCCTGAAATGAATACTAAGGCGTGCTGCTTACTGTATACCTCCAGGAGATAACGAGTTCATTAGGAGTTCTCAGCAGGTCCACTGTTAATGTTCCTGTCCTTTCATGGTGGGCTTCACTCTCTAAGCCTCCAGGAAGCTGTCTGTTTGGACCTTGGTCCATTGCTCAAGTCCATTAGAGGACACCTATTCCATAATTTTCATATCGGAACAAGGTCATAGTTCACAGCCTGCTTTGAACGAGGATTGGATTTTTTTAAATGACCCAATGGATGTTGAAGTTGAAGGGGGTTCCTAGGGATGTTTATTTGTAATGTTAATTCAAGCAATTACACACTGAAAGCCGAAGTCTTTTTCTATATATTTGACAAATTACAAGCAGTATACCTGATCTCCTTCACTTAATTCTACTGTAGTAAACAATTAAAGATGGAATTCTTTTCTTAAAGATGTACTTCTCTCCAAAGATCCACAAACAAATTGGCAAGCCCAGTCCATTTACTAATGTAGGTGGAACATAAAACATGTTTACAGTTGTAAACATGGAGCCTATAGCTAGCCTGTGGTTGTGTTACTAGTTAATAGGATTAATTGGGACAAGAGTTGGGATTTATAATATTCTTGCCCGTTTACACTTATTGCATGTATTCACCTACTGTAAGTCTAAAATGTAAGACAAAATATGTGACTTATAGCCACATTTCACAGAATGTTGTTGGAAATACAGTACCTTGGATTTGGATTCCCCAAGGGTCAAAATGTAGAATTGTACTGTGGAAATGACTTGTGTAATTTTTGGTTGTAAGTGAAGCAAACAGTTGTTATGACAAATCTTATCAAGCACTTCATTGTTGTTGAAAGATTTAATCCAGTTAGTATTCTGTGTTTCATGTGTTCTCATTGCAACCCTAGCACCAGACTTCTCCTGAGGTGTTGTTAGAGCCATAACTAATATGTCATCATCATAGACCGTTAGTGACATTTAACTAATATGGTTAAACATCTGACATAATGTCTGCGTATTGAGTGATGCTCTGCTAGAAACAACTTGTAGAGACAACCTCAACATTGACGTGAATTTATTTCAGATCACACGTACCAACAACGTCAACATCGGACAATGAAACCATAGGTTAGTACATTTGACATACTCAGACGTGTTTGAGTGAGCGTAAAATCACAGGCCTCTTACTAACTTTGCTTATATCCTGCTCTCCAATTTAATTTGAGCTGTATAGTGTGCACACAATGCTGCACTCAGTTTTAGTAACCTACTTGGCCGTGCTAGACCTACTGGCTTCTGTACTCTATTTGATTTCACTTGGCTCCCTCTTAGCCTTGCTGCCACTAATATAGAGACCTCAATGGCCTCTGATTTGTTCCCCCTGACCCCTCTATTGCAGATAGCACAGACACTAATGTCTACTGGCAGTCACCCAGAGAGAAGCAAGATTTTCTTCACATCAAGAATAATCACAACGAAGGTAAACGGCCAGAAACACATGTCAGCCAAAGAACATAAACCCCATGTTTCATTTAGGGTATGCTTTCTAAGGCCCGAGAGAGACACTATGTGTGTGAGACAGACTTGTAGGATTTAGTTAATGATGACAGATACAGATAGACCTACTGATGCTCCCCGTGCTTTTCCAAAGTCAGTGAGGAAGGAAAAAACCTATTGCAGTGTTTTATGGTGAGGAATTATGTTGAATGAGACAGCTGAATAAGAGCAAACAGGATGTCTGTTGTTGGCTGTAAAAGAAAAGAAATCAGACTGAGACAGATGGCCCAGACAGTTTCCTTTGGATTCTGGTTCACGAGGCATAGTTACAGTAGGTAACCCTACACCTGCAAATCTACAACCAAACAAGTCAAGATTGTGGTGTGTGTGTCACTGACAACAACCTACTGAGTAGGTCTATACTTGGCGCTGACAGAGATGGCCGCCTCGCTTCACGTTCTCAGGAAACTATGCAGTATTTAGTTTTTTTATGTATTACTTCTTACATTGTTACCCCGGGAAATATTAAGTTTTATTACATACAACCGGGAGGAACTATTGGATATAAGAGCAACGTCAACTTACCAACATTACGACCAGGAATACGACTTTCCCGGAGCGGATCCTCTGTTTGGTCCACCAACCAGGACAATAGACTGGATCCCAGCCGGCGACTCAAAACAACGGCGGCGCCAGAGAAGGGTGAAACGCGGCGGTCTTCTGATCAGGCTACGTAGACGGGCACATCGTGCACCTCTCCCGAGTATTTTACTTGCCAATGTCCATTCTCTGGACAACAAGGTGGATGAAATACGAGCAAGAGTTGCCTTCCAGAGAGACATCGGCGACTGCAACGTTCTTTGCTTCACGGAAACATGGCTCACTCAGGACACGTTATCTGAGTCGGTACAGCCACATGGTTTCTCCACGCATCACGCCGACAGAAACAAACATCTATCTGGTAAGAAGAAGGGCGGGGGTGTGTGACTTATGATTAACGAGACGTGGTGTGATCATAACAACATACAGGAACTCAAGTCCTTTTGTTCACCTAGAATTCCTTACAATCAAATGCCGACCGCATTATCTACCAAGAGAATTCTCCTCGATTATAATCACAGCCGTGTACATCCCCCCTCAAGCTGACACATCGACGGCACTGAAAGAAATCCATTGGACTCTATGTAAACTGGAAACCACATATCCTGAGGCTGCATTTATTGTGGCTGGGGATTTTAATAAGGCTAATGTCACGTCCAGGCCTGAGAAGACAGGCTGGAGTGTTTAGTTTTGTTTTTGGTGTAGGGTTTTTTCTGTTCTAGGTTATATATTTCTATGTTGGGGTAATGGTTCCCAATTAGAGGCAGCTGAGTGTCGTTACCTCTAATTGGGAACCATATATATGTTTGTAGTTTTCACTAAGGGTTTGTGGGTTATTGTTTGTGCATAGCTTGTTGTATGTTTAGTTGTGGTCAGCGTCACGATCTTCGTTTCGTTTATTTTGTTGTTTTTGCCCAGTTACGTGAATAATAAAGCATGTATACTGGATACCTCGCTGCGCCTTGGTCTGTCCCTCACGGAGATCGTGACAGAATAACCCAACCCAAAAGGACCAAGCAGCGAGAGACCCGGGAGTTCTGGACTTGGGAGGAGATTTTGGCTGGTAAGGGACCTTGGAAGAAGACGGCGGAGCATCGTCACCCCAGGGACAAAAGAGTAGCGGGGCCTGAGCGGAGCAGTTACGATGATTTATATGGAGCGTGGAACCCGGAGAGGGAGAGATATGTTGGGACTCGCATGGCACGGAAACCCAAGAGGCACCCCCAAATGTTTTGGGGGGGGCACACGGGGAGTTTGGCCGGTTCAGGAAGGACTCCTGAGCTAACTCCTCGTGCTCTTTGGAGGGAGCGTTGGGGAGAGCGTCGCACTGAGCAGACACCGTGCTATGCAGTTTTGCGCATGCATAGGCCGGTGCGCGAAATTCCAGCGCCACTCATCTGTCGGGCTAGGGTGAGTGTGCAGCCTGGAAGAGTGGTGCAGGCTCTGAGCCCATCACGACCAGTTCCTGTTCCGGCTCCGCGCACCAGGCCCCCTGTGCGCGTAGAGAGTCCAGCACGTCCTGTTCCCGCTCCGCACACCAGGCCCCCTGTGCGCTTAGAGAGTCCAGCACGTCCTGTTCCGGCTCCGCGCACCAGGCCCCCTGTGCGATTAGAGAGGACCCAGCACGTCCTGTCCCTGCTCCACGCTCCAGGATCCCTATGCCCGTCATGGACTCAGCACGTCCTGTCCCTGTTCCACGCTCCAGGATCCCTGTGCCCGTCGTGGACCCAGCACGTTCTGTCCCTGCTCCACGCTCCAGGATCCCTGTGCCCGTCGTGGACCCAGCACGTCCTGTCCCTGTTCCACGCTCCAGGATCCCTGTGCCCGTCGTGGACCCAGCACGTCCTGTCACTGTTCCACGCTCCAGGATCCCTGTGCCCGTCGTGGACTCAGCACGTCCTGTTCCTGCTCCCCGCACCAGGGTCCCAGTGCGCATCATGAGTCCAGTACGGCCCGTTCCTGCTCCCCGCACCAGAGTCCCAGTGCGCGTCATGAGTCCAGTACGGCCCGTTCCTGCTCCCCACACCAGAGTCCCAGTGCGCGTCGACAGTCGGGAACCTCCAGAGAAGGTTCCCAGTCCGGAACCTCCAGAGAAGGTTCCCAGTCCGGAGCCTCCAGAGAAGGTTCCCAGTCCGGAACCTCCAGAGAAGGTGCCCAGTCCGGAGCCTCCAGAGAAGGTTCCCAGTCCGGAGCCTCCAGAGAAGGTTCCCAGCCCGGAGCCTCCAGAGAAGGTTCCCAGTCCGGAGCCTCCAGAGAAGGTCCCCAGTCCGGAACCTCCAGAGAGGGTCCCCAGTCTGGAACCAGAGAAGGTCCCCAGTCTAAATCTAACTGTTCCGGCAAATAGCCCAGGGCCTCTGGTGTTGATCCCGAGCCAGCACGGCCGGCACCGGAGCCGCCACCTGGGACAGGAAGGCCCACCCGAAGACCCCCCCAATGGACTTTTGGCGCGGTCGGAGCCCGCTCCTTTGGTGGGGGGTACTGTCACGTCCAGGCCTGAGAAAACAGGCTGGAGTGTTTAGTTTTGTTTTTGGTGTAGTTTTTTTTTCTGTTCTAGGTTATATATTTCTATGTTGGGGTAATGGTTCCCAATTAGAGGAAGCTGAGTGTCGTTACCTCTAATTGGGAACCATATATATGTTTGTAGTTTTCATTAGGGGTTTGTGGGTTATTGTTTGTGCATAGCTTGGTGTATGTTTAGTTGTGGTCAGCGTCACGATCTTCGTTTCGTTTATTTTGTTGTTTTTGCCCAGTTACGTGAATAATAAAGCATGTATACTGGATACCTCGCTGCGCCTTGGTCTGTCCCTCACGGAGATCGTGACAGAATAACCCAACCCAAAAGGACCAAGCAGCGAGAGACCCGGGAGTTCTGGACTTGGGAGGAGATTTTGGCTGGTAAGGGACCTTGGAAGAAGACGGCGGAGCATTGTCACCCCAGGGAGAAAAGAGTAGCGGGGGCTGAGCGGAGCAGTTACGATGATTTATATGGAGCGTGGAACCCGGAGAGGGAGAGATATGTTGGGACTCGCATGGCGCGGAAACCCAAGAGGCACCCCAAAAAATATTTTGGGGGGGGCACACGGGGAGTTTGGCCGGTTCAGGAAGGACTCCTGAGCTAACTCCTCGTGCTCTTTGGAGGGAGCGTTGGAGCTGCTGCCAACATACTGACTAAAATCTCTAGCCACCTTAATAATTATAATTGAATGAAATAAATGTATCACTAGCCACTTTAAACAATGCCATTTATATAATGTTTACATATCCGACATTACTCATCACAAATGTATATACTGTACTCCATACCATCTTCTGCCTCTTGCCTACGCCGGTCAGCCATTGCCTATCCATATATTTATATGTACATACTCGTATTCATTCCTTTACTCTTGTGTGTATAAGGTAGTTGTTGTGAATTTGTTAGATTACTTGTTAGATACTACTGCATGGTCGGAACTAGAAGCACAAGCATTTCGCTACACTCGCATTAACATCTGCTAACCATGTGTATGTGACAAATAAAATTTGATTTGATTTGAGCACCAAAGAAAAGTGGTCTAACCTTGCATTCTTGCCCGTGGTTCCTCAGAGATGGGTCAAGGTCCTTGTCAGAGAAGCGTGCTGGCGGTAGAGGACAGAGTGGAGCAGCTGAACTCTGAAAGAAGAGAAAAAGAGCCCACAACTCAGGTACTACTATACATATCATCACCATCATCATCATCAACATCCTCATCATCATCCTCATCAACTGTTGGACAAAATATAATTTGTAAGCTAGCACTATACCACAAATTTGATTAGAGATATTGGACTTCGAGATAAGGCAACTAGATAAACACTCTTACCACAAATGTGTTCTTAGTCTCCTGCCAATTCGGGCGCATTAATTGTTTTATTAAATGTGAATTATCTGTTTATCAGGAATTGATAATTCCTGTGATTGCCGCTAAAATTACCGTTAATCCCCGCCATTTCTCAATAATCTAGAACGATAGTGTTTGGATAATTTATTTTAATTCACGAAATGTATTATCAGTAGGCCTGTCACATTAATTTATCGTTCTCATTCTTGGAGCGGACCCGTTTCCAGAGCTCACAAACCATGATACACTTGTGAGAAATATGTTTTGGAATATTTAATTTAATTTAAGACTTTTCTGTCAATTTCCAAGCTCCATGTTTGTTTGCATGTGTCTGGTTCCTCAATCCCATCAAAATGTTCAGTGATCGCACATAGAAATACACATGCATGTCACGTTTGGGAGTCAATAGGTATATTGTGAGTTGAGATACATTTGGGAATAGCAATCAATTTGTGAACAGTGATGAAATATTATGATTAAGTGTGTTTTAGACTAATTTACTAACGTAATGAATGATATATAAATTGCCATTTATGTAGTGCAATGTTAAACATTAGGCCTAACCCTGGTTTTCACTAAAAGCATTGAGGATATGTGTAACTCATTAAAGTTGTATTGTTATTTTGATTATGCAGGGGGTGAACTTCGAGGCCTGGAACCCAAACTATGAGCCCCCTGACAGCCATCAGCAGAACATAGTGAGTGTTATTGTCAGCAGGGGCAGCCAGATACCTCATGCCCATTGAAACTGATGGTGTACCCACCTTCAATTACATTTTTTATTTTATTTCACCTATATTTAACCAGGTAGACTAGTTGAGAACAAGATCTCATTTACAACTGCGACCTGGCCAAGATAAAGCAAAGCAGTGCGACACAAACAACAATACAGAGTTACACACGGACTAAACAAACATACAGTCAATAATACAATAGAAAGAAAGTCTATATACAGTGTGTGCAAATAAGGTAAGATAAGGGAGGTAAGGCAATAAATAGGCCATAGAGGCGAGGTAATTACGATATAGCAATTAAACACTGGAGTGATAGATGTGCAGAAGATGAGTGTGCGAGTAGAGATACTGGGGTGCAAAGGAGCAACAACAAAAAATATATAATAACAGTATGGGGATGAGGTAGTTGGATGGGCTATTTACAGATGGGCTATGTACAGATGTACAGGTGCAATGATCTGTGAGCTGCTCTGACAGCTGGTGCTTAAAGCTAGTGAGGGAGATATGAGTCTCCAGCTTCAGTGGTTTTTGCAGTTCGTTCCAGTCATTGGCAGCAGAGAACTGGAATGAAAAGCGGCCAAAGGAGGAATTGGCTTTGGGGGTGACCTGTGAAATATACCTACTTGAGCGTGTGCTACGAGTGGGTGCTGCTATGGTGACCAGTGAGCTGAGATAAGGTGGGGCTTTACCTAGCAAAGACTTATAGATGATCTGGAGCCAGTGGGTTTGGCAACGAATATGAAGCGAGGGCCAGCCAACGAGAGCATATAGGTCGCTGTGGTGGGTAGTATATGGGGCTTTGGTGACAAAACGGATGGCACTGTGATAGACTGCATCCAATTTGCTGAGTAGAGTGTTGGAGGCTATTTTGTAAATGACATCGCCAAAGTCAAGGATCGGTAGGATAGTCAGTTTTACAAGGGTATGTTTGGCAGCATAAGTGAAGGATGCTTTGTTGCGAAATAGGAAGCCAATTCTAGATTTAATTTTGGATTGGAGATGCTTAATGTGAGTCTGGAAGGAGAGATTACAGTCTAACCAGACACCTAGGTAATTGTAGTTGTCCACATATTCTAAGTCAGAACCATCCAGAGTAGTGATGCTGGAAGGGGCGGGGAAGTATTTATCTGCAAGATATACACAATAAATACAAGAAATACTCTCTTGTTTCATGCAGTGCTAAATAATGACCGTATGCTACAACAGACGACACAGTAATTGTAGATTGGAGAGAAGAACAATGCACTATGGCATTAGCACAATCTCCTGTGGGACAAGCAGGCAGCAATCACTTTAGCAGCACAGTGATAATTATTAGTAATGCAGTGCAGATGGCAGAGCATGGAAATGGTAATCCCTCACCCACATGGCCCCTGAGAGGCACGCGGATCGGTCTCTCTGTGTTAGTGTGTTTGTCTGGATGTGGCACGTGGATCGGTCTGTGTGCGTTGCGGATCGGTCTGTGTGTGTTAGTGTGTTTGCCTGGATGTGGCACGGAGATCGGTCTGTGTGTGTTAGTGTGTTTGTCTGGATGTGGCACGCGGATCGGTCTGTGTGTGTTAGTGTGTTTGTCTGGATGTGGCACGGAGATCGGTCTGTGTGTGTTAGTGTGTTTGTCTGGATGTGGCACGCGGATCGGTCTGTGCGTGTTAGTGTGTTTGTCTGGATGTGGCACGCAGATCGGTCTGTGCGTGTTAGTGTGTTTGTCTGGATGTGGCACGCAGATCGGTCTCTATGTGTTAGTGTGTTTGTCTGGATGTGGCATGCGGATCGGTCTGTGTGTGTTAGTGTGTTTGTCTGGATGTGGCACGCGGATCGGTCTGTGTGTGTTAGTGTGTTTGTCTGGAAGTGGCATGCGGATTGGTCTCTCTGTGTTAGTGTGTTTGTCTGGATGTGGCACGCAGATCGGTCTGTGTGTGTTAGTGTGTTTGTCTGGATGTGGCACGCAGATCGGTCTCTCTGTGTTAGTGTGTTTGTCTGGATGTGACATGCGGATCGGTCTGTGTGTGTTAGTGTGTTTGTCTGGATGTGGCACGCGGATCGGTCTGTGTGTGTTAGTGTGTTTGTCTGGATGTGGCACGCGGATCGGTCTGTGTGTGTTAGTGTGTTTGCCTGGATGTGGCATGCAGATCGGTCTGTGTGTGTTAGTGTGTTTGTCTGGATGTGGCACGCAGATCGGTCTGTGTGTGTTAGTGTGTTTGTCTGGATGTGGCATGCGGATCGGTCTCTCTGTGTTAGTGTCTTTGTCTGGATGTGGCACGCGGATCGGTCTGTGTGTGTTAGTGTGTTTGTCTGGATGTGGCACGCGGATCGGTCTCTCTGTGTTAGTGTCTTTGTCTGGATGTGGCACGCGGATCGGTCTGTGTGTGTTAGTGTGTTTGTCTGGATGTGGCACGCGGATCGGTCTGTGTGTGTTATTGTGTTTGTCTGGATGTGGCATGCAGATCGGTCTGTGTGTTAGTGTGTTTGTCTGGATGTGGCACGCGGATCGGTCCCTCTGTGTTAGTGTGTTTGTCTGGATGTGGCACGCAGATCGGTCTGTGTGCGTTAGTGTGTTTGTCTGGATGTGGCACGCAGATTGGACTATGTGTGTTAGTGTGTTTGTCTGGATGTGGCACGCGGATCGGTCTGTGTGTGTTTGTCTGGAAGTGGCACGCGGATCGGTCTCTCTGTGTTAGTGTGTTTGTCTGGAAGTGGCACGCGGATCGGTCTCTCTATGTTAGCGTGTTTGTCTGGATGTGGCACGCAGATTGGTCTGTGTGTGTTAGCGTGTTTGTCTGGATGTGGCATGCAGATCGGTCTGTGTGTGTTAGTGTGTTTGTCTTGAAGTGGCACGCGGATCTGTCTCTCTGTGTTAGTGTGTTTGTCTGGATTCGGCACGCAGATCGGTCTGTGTGTTAGTGTGTTTGTCTGGATGTGGCACACAGATGGGTCTCTCTGTGTTAGTGTGTTAGCCTGGATGTGGCACGTGGATCGGTCTGTGTGTGTTAGTGTGTTTGTCTGGATGTGGCAGAAAAGATGTAGCAAGCCCTCTCTGTGCTTCTTTCTCTACATATAGTATACCCAGCAAACCGGCAAGGGGAATGTGAGCACATGTTGTGTCCGTTTATATGGTTCTTCTGTATTTGGTTGTATCTATTTGAGATTTTGGCACAAACAATGTTGCTGGTGCTGGCATATATGTATTTATTTGGCGTGACGCAGCGGTCTAAGGCACTGCATCTCAGTGCTAGAGGCATCACTACAGACACCCTGGTTCGAATCCAGGCTGTATCACAACCGGCTGTGATTGGGAGTCCCATTGGGTTGCGCACAATTGGCCCAGCGTCGTCAGGGTTTGGCCGGTGTAGGCCGCCATTGTAAATAAGAATTTGTTCTTAACTGACTTGCCTAGTTAAATAAAGGTTACACTTAAAATAATTGAGTGAACTGTACCTTTGCATTTTATTGTGGTGAGGCTTAAAAATGTCCTGGTCCACCCATTCCCTCATCCTTCATCCCGCCAGTTGAATTACAACTAATAGATCAACCAACGTACTCAGGTGACTGGGAAGGCACCATGTGGTACAGTTAGACCTACTGCTCTGCTGGCCAGGTTTGTCAGGGTAGTTGTGGTGAGGAAGAGGTAGGCTGTGAACTGAGAGTAGGAGAGGTCAGGTGTGTGGCTGTGGCGGCAGTCATATCACAGACACTCCTCCACTTTAATGTTCTTGCTGACTCTATAACCAGTGCAAAAGACAAATAAAAATAAGACAAAAACATGGCATGTGAAGTTTTCACTTGACAACTTGAGAGTAGTAGGCATTACATAATGCACACTGATATTATGGACACATTGATAGCCTACCCTACCCATATTATTCTGCTGCAGACTGGGGATGCGGACACTGACATGGCTGAATCTAAGGGAAAGCTGAAGAGGTTCCAGAGGCTAGTGAAAGTGAAGAAGGGAAGCCAGATGGGACTAGATGATGGAAAGACTGACAGCAATTGTGAGTTCTAATGGATGCACCTCAGCTCAAAATGCAAAGACAGAGCTGCCTGCCTGCTTGATATAGAACAAATCCTATGAATGCAAAACCCTAGAAAAATAAGGGGCAACTTTCGTTAACAATTGAAAGCTGATAATTTTATTGTTCTTTAAAGAATAAATGACGTATTGCCCTCCAGGCCTTAATCAGAATCTATGAATGAATAGGACTAAAAAGCACTTTATTTCTCTTCTTGTCCAGGTCATTTGGCAGACTCTGTGTTCAGTAACGACAGTCCCGTCATCACCTGCATCGGACTGGGGAAGAAGACAGAGAAGAAGTCCTCGAAGGCTGCCCCACCATCGCCACAAAAGCAGCAGACTAAGGAGACCAATGGGAAAGCTGTGGAAGGGCCATGGAGCACTGGGGTTCACGACCACCACTGGGGCCTCACAGAATTCCCTCCACCCTGGGACGTCCCCTACCACACCTGCCACCGGCCCCCAGGTGAGCCCCGGAACTATGGCTTTGACTTCACCCTGCCCCGAGCAACAGCTTGGGACCGCTTTGAGAGTCTGGTCCAGGAACTGGACAGCAAACAGACGCCGCCAGTGTTCTCACACCAACGGGTCATCCGCTCGATCACAGATCTGGACATCTCAGAATGCACGGTAAGATACGGTTCACTTAAAGGAGCTTACATACAGGTCTGACAGAGGTTCTGTGGGAAGCTGTGGGACTGGTGTTTCCTGAGAAATTATTGCTTTGTAGGGCACACTTACCCCTACACAGGCACATTTCTATTTGGTATTCATTTAACAATGATTTAGCTTATTGAGGTAATAGAACGGAAACTGCTATATACAGGCTTTGTGGTAATTCACCCCTTCCTGTGCTCACCAGTCGCTTGGCCACTTCCTCATCAGTAGTTTTACTGGTTACAGTGAACTATCAAAAAAATATTAGTTTGTAACATAGTCTGAAAAGTCTTTCAACCTTAAAAAATTGCAGTTATGGCAAAAAATGAATTACTCACATTATTACAACGCCAATCCTGCAGTCATCAATGAGGCTTTCTGGGTGCACTGAGGATTATTCAGTGTCTGTAGCTTGTTGACCAGACTTTCCACCACCCACCTAAAAGTACAACACATGCATGTCTTTCATCACAGATAAACAGACTGTGTAGATATAGTCACATCCTGGCTGCCGTAGAGGAAATTTAGCTGCTCTGCACAACTGTTGCAGTACAGTAGGTTGTTGATATTATGATTATCAACAACAACAAAACTGACCAGCAGTTATTCAGATTCAGCACTATGCTTCAGAGGAAACCGTCAAATGTCTCAAACAAAGACACGAAGAGCAAGACAAAACCAAAGGTGAGATGATTTAAAAGTCTGTTTTTACTTTTTGTGTAAAATATGCTTTTCGATTTCCTGCTGTAATAACAAAAAACAATTTTTTTTATGGCTGGGCATTTTGTTAAAAAAATGTACTTAAAGTACTTATTGTAATTTAAAATAAAAGGAAAAGTTCTAAAGCATATTTGCCATTAGGCTGTATTACTCAGGATATTGAAAATGAAGGTTCACTCAAAAGTTTGAGTTCATTATAAAAGCCATACTAGCATTTGTTGCTCTTGCTATTTGACCATTATTTCTGTTAGAAATCATTAGCTTTCCCCAGTAGGTGACAGTGACTGCAGCCGGCCAAGGTTCACGGTTCACTAACGGTCAGATGATCATTGCGGGGCCACGAGCCAGGGTTTAATGTAACAGATGTTGGATGAGAGCCTCAGAATGACCACTAAAATTGATCTAATGGGCCGCCAGTGAACAACGGACCATTGCTTTTCACACAGTCACATTTTTTATGACGTTTATGCAGATTATTATCTTTCAATTAGCATAGTGCAGATGAGCAGATGACAGGTTTAAGGGCGAACAGCAGGATGTACTAGAATAATAAAATCCATAACAATAACGCTATTATATAACAGGAATACAACACACACACAAAATTGTAGCACAAGAATGACATGAAATACTATAATATTTAATGTATTACATTGGATTTAGTATAAGAGATTTACATTATATCACTTTATGGCAAACGGCCAACCATAACTGATACAAACCTCATTAGCTGTAGTGAAGCTGAACACCACTCATCCATTACCATACAGTAGTACTCATAATACTCATGATATCAATAGTAGTAGTAGTAGTAGTAGTAGTACTACAAAACAACAACACTACAAAGACAAGGTTTGGTTTGGAAGCTTTAGAAAATACATCTGTAGAGTTCAAACTGAACCTGCAGTTATATAATTAAATACAATCTTAGTTCAATGCAATATAAGACACAATAAGTACAAAAAAGATTAAGAGAAATCTCAGAAAATGCCATAATGGAGCCTGGTGGTAATACAGACAGTACAATGTAAATACATGACTAGAGGAACAGCCAGGTTAGATGTATGGTTTACAAGGTATAGGCCTACTACAGACATGACTTGTTTGTATTGTGCTGCTTTAAATTCAACATAAACACCACAGCCAGACAACATGTGTCCTGCTGGTACCATCCCAAACACGTTTTAATCTGTCAAATTAATCTCTCATCTCACCCAGCGCTCCACCAGTTTTGGCCGATTTGACTCACTCAGACACCAACCAGCCCCAGTGAAGCCAGAGGAAAATGGAGGTGCTTTGGTACGTGAAGCATCTGTCTGATTTTGTCGGCTACTTCAACAAGTAATTCCTTATAAGTGACACTGTAGACTTTCTTAATTGTTTCTAGGGATGTGACGGTCATGGAATTTTGGATTACGGTTATTTGTCTGCCAAATGACAGTGGTCACCGTTATAGGCGTTTGAATAGCAAAGAATATACAAAATAAATGTTCTCCTCTCCTCCGCTCATGACTGCATGTGCTGCCATAGAAATAGAATGACTAGAACGGACGTCCCCATCCAAGTCAATGATGGCATAATGGGTGGACTGGTGGCCATTGCGAGTGTACCCATACCAGAGATAATTTTGAGAAGAAGGGAACCCCACTCGAATCGTATTAACACCCATTGTTTTACGTTTTCCGTGTGTCGTCAATGGGCCACGCGGTGCATTATGGGCGATTCTGGGACAAGGAGATCGCTCCTTCAAGAATGGGAGTCAATTGGACGCTAAGTTAAAAAAACAGCATTAGCATGAATTACTTGAACAAGAAGTACAACATTACCAATATTTTCCGAGATGTGAGATAATTAACTTGTTCTTTGTAATGTCGTATAGCTTTGAAATCGTGACATTACGCACTTTCGAGGGAAATAGGCAGGTTTCTCGACTCATATCCACAACGTGAACGCGATTGGTCGACAGTCTGCTGGGTGGGGCGTTATGCGTGTCTCCATTCATTGGCTACTGGGATTCCAATCTCCTCCTTTCTAAGTATCTCTGCCCATAGGAGCAAAGCAGGATAGGAAACCATCAATATGTGCTGTAATTTGTTGATTAAACTCAACTGACATTAGGTGATAATGCCCTCGAAGTCGGTGTTTGGAGGATATATTGGCACGGGAGTTGGCAAACCGTGCCAATATATCCATCAAACACCGGCTTCGAGGGCATTATCACTTTTGTACAACGGGTTATCAACATATTCAAATAATGATTCACATATGTTCATAAAAAAACATTTTTATGAATTTATTCATACTATTTCATCTTCCCATAAAATATAGTCCTGATATAAATCTAAGGTTGCTACCCAAGTCGGCTGGTCGTTCGTTCTATTGGTTCGGTTGACAGAGTAGTTAAGTATTTCTGTTCTGTATCTATGGACGCGACCCAGTCGTTCTCTCTAAATGTTCCATTGCCATACTGGCTGGCAACGTTCTTATGCCTTTCTTGCTAGCTAGCCAACTACGGCTAACTTACAGTCACGTCAAACGGTGCAGCCAGAATAACAGCAAAGTAGCTGCATTTGTGTTTGTTTAAGCTGTTTTCTAGTGACATTTATTTGGATACACCCATTACAATAATGTGCGATTTCGCCTGCATTGAAAATGTGCTCTCTCGTCAAGACACTGTAGTTCAGAGGAGCTAGTCAACAACACAGCTAACACAATCACTTCAAACTGAAGCTGGAAAGACTGCAAAATAGCTGCCTTTCATTTAGTTTCACCTGTTTTCTATTGACATTTATTTTTATATATCCATAAAAATGATGCCAGCTGATTCATGAGTTCGACTAGCTTAGAAAAGCTGTCTGTCTCGTCCCGACTCCCGACACCTTCATTGCTATGGGACTGCTAAAGATCGAATTTCAAAATGTAAACAATGTTGCAAATGTCGGAGACATGCAGTAAGGTTTAAACAAATATCTGCAGTTGAAAACGAAATGCTAGTCTAAAAGAAATGGGAGATAATGTCTAGATGCTTTTTATAGTGGAGAATTGCCTGGTTGTACTGATGAGACAGTGGATTGTGCAGTGAGATGGAACAGAGTAAATAGGCATTTCAATTTCATCGTTTTAGCCGGTGGTAATTTGTGGAATAAACACCGTCTGGAATGCAATTTTTTAACCAATCATCATCCAGGATTGTATAATAAAAATACATTCCATTGCATGAGCCACATAAATTAAATGAACATTCTAAACTCAACAAAAAAAGAAACTTCCTCTCACTGTCAACTGCGTTTATTTTCAGCAAATTTAACATGTGTAAATATTTGTATGAACATAACAAGATTCAACAACTGAGACATTAACTGAACAAGTTCCACAGACATGTGACTAACAAAAAAAATTGAATAATGTGTCCCTGAACAAAGGGGGGGTCAAAATCAAAAGTAACAGTCAGTATCTTGTGTGGCTACCAGCTGCATTAAATACTGCAGTGCATCTTCTCCTCATGGACTGCACCAGATTTGCCAGTTCTTGCTGTGAGATGTTACCCCACTCTTCCACCAAGGCACCTGCAAGTTCCCGGACATTTCTGGGTGGGGAATGGCCCTAGCCCTCACCCTCCGATCCAACAGGTCCCAGACGTGCTCAATGGGATTGAGATCCGGGCTCTTTGCTGGCCATGGCAGAACACTGACATCTGTCCTGCAGGAAATCACGCACAGAACGAGCAGTATGTCATGCTGGAGGGTCATGTCAGGATGAGCCTGCAGGAAGGGTACCACATGAGGGAGGAGGATGTCTTCCCTGTAACGCACAGCCTTGAGATTGCCTGAAATGACAACAAGCTCAGTCCGATGATGCTGTGACACACCGCCCCAGACCATGATGGAACCACCACCTCCAAATCGATCCCGCTCCAGAGTACAGGCCTCGGTGTAACGCTCATTCCTTCGCCGATAAACGCGAATCCGACCATCACCCTTGGTGAGATAAAACCGCGACTCGTCAGTGAAGAGCACTTTTTGCCAGTCCTGTCTGGTCCAGCGATGGTGGGTTTGTGCCCATAGGCGTGACGTTGTTGCCGGTGATGTCTGGTGAGGACCTGCCTTACAACAGGCCTACAAGCCCTCAGTCCAGCCTCTCTCAGCCTATTGCGGACAGTCTGAGTACTGATGGAGGGATTGTGCGTTCCTGGTGTAACTCGGGCAGTTGTTGTATTCATCCTGTTCCTGTCCCGCAGGTGTGATGTTCGGATGTACCGATCCTGTGCAGGTGTTGTTACACGTGGTCTGCCACTGCGAGGAAGATCAGCTATCCGTCCTGTCTCCTTGTAGCGCTGTTTAAGGCGTCTCAAGAATTATCTTTGAAAGACAGGGCCCTGAAAAAGGGACGTTTCTTTTTTTGCTGAGTTTACATTACCATGGAAATTATAGCATCACAATACCAGGCAGCCATTGCGAGTGTAACCATGAGTTTACCAGTCAAATTCCAATCCCGTTCTATTCATTCTATTTCCATGTGTGCTGCTGCTGAAGTGAAGGGGGCTTTGCCTAGGCAACCAAAGACTTGTTTGCTACAACACCTTGCTTTTGTCAACAAGGAGCAACAAAGTGTCATCACATTGTAAAGAGTTCAAGTTACCGCAGAAACAGATTCATGAATGCCCGGCCGTCCTGTCTTCAGATTGTTCCACAAAAAAACTATGGTTTCAAACGGATATGTCTTTTTGCGGGGGTTGATTGGTTTTCATCCATAATCGGTAGTTACACAGAACGGTTATTGTCCCAACCCTAATTGTTTCAACTTTAGTAGATTTGTATTTATTTTTCCAAAATAAACTGATTCATGTTTCAAGCCAGCAGGGCTGACTCATCTTTTTAAATTATGTTGCTGTATCATAGTTTAAGCATTTCAACTATGTAACAACAAGTGTATGTTGATATGTGTGCAGTCTGCAGAGGAAGAGCAGGTTAATAGTGGTGACCAGACCAGATCAGGAGGTATAGGCAAGAAGATGAAGGCCATCTCACTGACGATGAGGAAGAGGATGGGCAGGCAGTACGCTAAAGCCCTGTCAGAGGATATGGTGAGTGAGACGAAGCACGTTGTGGCAAACAGATCAACTGTGTTTTCTTTTCCTTATTTTTTTTGTTTTAATAATTTTAAGGGAACACCATCTATTAAAACAAAATCAATATTGCACTTCAATTTTTACATTGCAATTACCATTGTACAGTTTTTCTTTACATTGCAAACAAAAACGACAACCCCCCCCCAACCTGAACTATATTTTTTGACATTCAGTGTACCACAGACCTCTGATAAAAGCCAAACGAGTGGAATGAAAGTTTAAAAAAGATGATGTCTGAATGTAGAGGTATAGGCTGGTATGTAGGAAATGTACAGTAAAACCACACAAATTATGGGAATGGATCAAGTCCACTCTTCTATGTAGCTAAAGAAAAGAGCAACACATAAATGAACAATATAAAACCAACAGAACAGGAACCTTGGAAATGAATAGTACAGAATGATAATACAGTGATCATACAGTGGTAATAGAATACAGTGATGATACATTACAGTGATAATACAGTGCATGGCTCCTCAGGAAGTAAAGAAAGGAGGATTATAAGTTATAGCTTTTAGTCCAGAGACCTACATGTCCAAACACTGGTCAGTACAGGACAAAGACTCATTACCATGTCACCTGGTAACCAAGTTATTTGTGAAGTCAAAAAATACACAACTCTTCTCTCAGAGGACGAGGGAGGTACAGTCAGAGCCTACGGCGGAGGAGCAGGTATAGGGGGATTACAGACAGCTCCTGCCTATGTCAAGTCTCAGTTATAAATGGCAAGGCAGCTCTGTGTGGATTAAGGACTCAGAGAGAGAGGAGAGAAGCTCCTCTGTATTCTTGCACAAACTGCCTGGGATACTGAGCCGTTTTGGCACACGGAACATCTGCCCCGACCCGGCCCTCGAATTAGTTTAGCTTTCTCCTTTCCTTCCTCCTCAACTGCCATGCTGTGAGAGGAGATGAGATGGGGAGTGACGGCATAAGGAGAAAAGGAGGTCAAAGAAAAGAAAAAACGTGACCTGTTCTGTTGTTTTTTACTGGTAGTGCGACGAGACGGAGAGAGATGAAGAAGGAGAAGGGGATGTTGTTTACGGCGTCCATTCATTTCCAAAAGGACACAGAAAGTCCAGTCACTCTCTGGAAAGCCTCTACAGTCTCAACAGTGGACAAAGCTCCTCCAGTAAGCACACAGCCAACACCTTACTGGATTAAACAAGTTCACTCTCTCCCTTTACCAATGCAATTTTAGTTAACTCTGCAGTTGATAAAAATCAAGTGTGTAGTCTCATCTGCTAAGGCATGTTGTTGGACCTTGATTTACCCAATAAAGGATGCCTGACAAACATAATCACAGTCAAAAGTCTAAACTGTCAATATTTAATTCACCGCCATAACCATCATACTGTAACTTAATATTATAATTGTTAAGTAGGCTACTGTTAGACCAGCATCAATCATAGGAGGCTGCTGAGGGGAGGATGGCTCATAATAATGGCCGGAGCGGTGCGAATGGAATGGAATGGCAACACCTGACAACTATGTGTTTGATGGATTTGATACCATTCCACTGATTCCGCTCCAGCTTTTACCATGGGCCTGTCCTCCACAATTAAGGTGCCACCAACCTCCTGTGGCATCAACCCTCATGAATAGACATTGCATTAAGGAGTAAAAAAACAACCTCACTATGTAGCATGATGTATGACAGCACCCACAATGCTCACCGTAACACATTCGGCCCTGTGTTTGTAAAGGTTGTTGTGAAGCTAACATGATGTCTGTCTCCTACAAATCCAACTGTGCTGCGCTCTAGGTGGGGTGACCAGTGGGTCAGACGGCTCCAGTAACAGAGACAGTCTGAGGCTGGATGAGGAGCTGCCCCTTTCCTACACAGGCCAGTTCTGTGGCAGAGCCCGGGTCCACACTGACTTTGTCCCCAGTCCCTACGATACTGAATCACTCAAACTTAAGGTAACCTACCTGACTGAACCACCTGACGGAATTGTCAAATCTGTCCTTCAGCACATCCTCCTGGATTTTTAAGCAGTTGAGATAGAGCCAATGTCTTGCAAAGTAGCTTGTGTAGACCTAATACATGCATTGCTCAAGTAAAAATTTATTCTTTCAGGTAGGGGATGTGATTGAGATCATCAGCAAGCCTCCTATGGGGATATGGACAGGCATGCTGAACAACAAGGTGGGAAACTTTAAGTTCATCTACGTAGACCTCATAGTAGAGAAGGCTCCTGAACCGCCTCAGAAGATGACACACAGGAGGAGCGGGATACCCCGGCCCAAAACGCTACAGGAACTCCTAGAGCGCCTCAATTTGGAGGTAAACGGACTTTCTCTCTCTCTCTCTCACTCTCTCTCTCTCTCTCTCTCTCTCTCTCTCTCTCTCTCTCTCTCTCTCTCTCTCTTCTTAAACCTGCTGTCACAAACAATCACTTGCAAACAAACTTGTTTCCTGCATTCTTTAAAAAAAATATAAATTGATTCTTTAGAGAACAATACATTTCTGATGTCAATACAGTGATGACAGACAGGATTGAGATGTTTTTATTGTAACATGATGACTTGCTAACTGATTGGTATTGTTTCTATGTGTTGTAGGAGTATGCCTCCTCCCTGCTTCTTAATGGGTACCAGACAGTAGATGACCTGAGGGAGCTGAAGGAGCAGCATCTGGTGGAACTCAATGTGACTGATTCTGAACACAGACATCGTCTGATGGCTGCTGTCGAGTGCCTCCAAGAACCCCAAAGTGAGTCAGGGCAGTCTTTTCCCTACTTTGATTTTCAGGTGGGATGCAAAGGCACTCAAGACAACATCTGGGCCTTCTGGCATCCATTTAAACCAATAAAAATAAAAATCCAAACTCTTTTAGGTGAGGTGCTCCAGAGCTGCTAGTTGACAAAAACAGTAGGTGTGGAGGAGATCATAATTCCCTCTAAGCATATGTACTGTATTTAGATTGCCAAAGGTCTGGTTTTAGATGTCAAGCGGATAAGGAAGGGTATACCGTCAGCGGAGGAAGTGCTGTATCAGGGCCATGGTATCAGGGACACAGATAAAGAGGCTAATGATAACTGGATAACCACCACTTACAGAACAGAGAACACAATAGGACAGTTACCACACATAGTTCAATACAGTCACAACAAATCATTCAGGAAAGTTACCACACACGGTTTAAAAGAGTTACAATAAACAATTCAGGACAGTTACAGAAAACAACTCACAACAGTTACCAATCAGTTTAAAACCATTATAACAATATTGGTAAATTGGCAAACTGTCTATTATAACAAGTAATATCACTGCAAGAAGTGAACTTGCAAGAAGTGAACTCCAGAATAAAACATTGAGTGCATCTCACAGTGTATGTAAACAACAGGATATCAGCCATCTTGTCCTGGCCATATCTAGCTAAAGAAGATGTCTTACACTGCTAAAACCTTAAGAGTCAGTTGCTAGAAGGACATGAAAGGAAAGGCTGAGTGGTAGTCAAGAAACATAACATTGAGTGATGCAAGACAAGACAAGCTACTAACAGGAAATGTCATTTTCAGAAGCCACTGTGGTTTGGGTGTTGCACTAGCCCATATATCTTGTTTTTCAATCTTATGCGAACACTTTGGATCTTTTGAACTTCACTTTTAGCTGCAGTAACCAAAAGTAACAGGGTCTCAGACTCAGAGATTCAGCAGCCTACATAAAGATTGAAACATACCAGCTGCAATAGGCATAATATTTCGGTGCTTGAGAGAAAAAGGAAACAATGAAAAAAGTTATTTCTGGAACTCTGATATTGTGGGAGCATATCAGATTTATGGACATTACTTTTAAATAGACCACTATAAGCTCTCTAAGCCTCCATGTCTGTTCCATTCCAGGTGATGGTCAGAAGGAGGGAGAGGTAAACGAGGAAGCCAAGTCCCCAACTGAGAGTATTAAAGCCAACCTGAACTGCCCCAGAGACTCTGGCTGCTACATGCCTTCTGACTGCTCAGACAACAGCAAGGAGGAGACAGACATCCACGTACCAGCACTGAACCATCATCCTCCCATGGCTCAGACCTAACCGCCACCAGCAGATAGACACTCCTAAGGGCCTTTCAGAAAAATGATCGATGTGGATCCATGCAACAGTTGTCTCATGCGAAAGACCCTTTACGTAGGACAAGAGCACTCCTCTTTGCTTTCATACTGCATTCAGTATCAGTAGCCTATGTGGCTGGCATTGCAGTTGTTATGCATGTACCCACTGTTTCCGTGTAATTTCAACCCCAAAAATCTGTGATGACGGTGAATCAACTTTTAACCTAAATCCAATGACAATGTTGATTTCACATTAAATTCACATTAGTTGACAACTCAACCAAATGTAAGTCAAAACTACTAGATGTTGAACTGATGTCTGTGCCCAGTGGCTATCTACTGCACACCAAAGGAGGACCAGGCATTTCCTTAGTTGGCTTGAGTGCTGGTTTGTAATAGTTGATGATAAATGTATCCCAAGCATTTACAGTTGTTCCTCAAGTCTCGTGAGTCATCCTGTCATTGGAATTGTGAAATCATTGCAGTAGGCTAGGCTTTGTTTTTAGCACAGTGTGCAATGTCAACATTACTGTGTGTGGGTGTACAGTACATTTGCAGAGGTGCATGTGGAAGAGGGAGATATTAAATGAGTGTTTAAAGCATTTTTCTACTGTATCTCAGATTTATGGTATTATTGAACATTTTGTTAAAGTGATCTGAGAGTTAGCAGCTTACTGTCAGTTTTTTTGAAAGCTCTCCTTCATTCTAGCAATTGTTATACCAATGTACCAATGTATTAATGAAACGACTATGAAATGCAATATTTTTCCAAAAATAAAGTATTATAATTTTCTGCAGCTGTTAAATCATTTCTGGTGAGAATGGCACAAGGGGATACATTGTTTTTCTTCAGAAGTTTCAGCAGGAAGAACAACCAGCAGAGGTATGGCAATATAGACCTACAATTGGTTGGTAAAAATTCTTCATAATACAGTAATTTATTAACATTTGCATAGGCATGAAATAAGCACACGTTGGATACATTTACATTCTTTATTTAAGCAAGTCACTGATTTGAGATGGAAATCTGAGAGGTACATCACTCCACCCTTACTTCAGAGCAGGAGTCCACATGGTGGAAGTGTTGTCCAAATCCCTCAGTAAACACTAAATATCCTGGATTGGGCCTAATCCAACACAGGCCTATTTATTCCTAAATGTATAATCCTAAACTGAACAGATTTGACCATTCTGTTGTTAGTAGTGTGCCATTTATAATGAATGGAGAAACGTTTATAATAGCACAATCAGGACTCTTAAGGAACAGATCTGGGAAACACTGCAATTTAAAAATATACTTGTTTTGCCAACTCACACAATTATGGGGTTTAATATCAACTAGAAACACTTTAAACATTACAGTAAGTACATTTGCACAGAGGTAAAAATAAAATAAAAAATATCCACAGTATATGATGTACAACTACACGGTCATGTTTCCCCAAGATAAAGGTTTATTTATCTATTGGTTTATTTCCACATATGATCCACATATAGATCAAGTCAAAAGTTCTGACACACCTACTCATTCAAGGGGTTTTCTTTATTTTTACTATTTTCTACATTGTAGAATAATAGTGAAGACATCAAAACTATGAAATAACACATATGGAAACATGTCGTTACCAAAAATGTGTTAAACAAATAAAAATATATTTTATATGATAGATTCTTCAAAGTAGCCACCCTTTGCTATGATGACAGCTTTGCACACGCTTGGCATTCTCTCAACCAGCTTCACCTGGAATGCTTTTCCAACAGTCTTGAAGGAGTTCCCACATATTCTGAGCACTCTTCCTTCACTCTGCGGTCTAACTCTTCCCAAACCATCTCAATTTGGTTGAGGTCGGGGGATTGTGGAGGCCAGATCATCTGATGCAGCACTCCATCACTTTCCTTCTTGGTCAAATAGCCCTTACACAGCCTGGAGGTGTGTTGGGTCATTGTCCAGTTGAAAAACAAATGATAGTCCCACTAATCGCAAACCAGATGGGATGGCGTATCGCTGCAGAATGCTGTGGTAGCCATGCTGGTTAAGTGTGCCTTGGATTCTAAATAAATCATTGACAGTGTCACCAGCAAAGCACCCCCACACCATCACACCTCCTCCTCCATGCTTCACGGTGGGAACCATACATGCAGAGATTATCCGTTCACCTACTTTGTGGCTCACAATGACAGAGCAAGTCTCTTCTTCTTATTGGTGTCCTTTAGTAGTGGCTTCTTTGCAGCAATTCGACCATGAATGCCTATTTCACGCAGTCTCCTCTGAACAGCTGATGTTAAGATGTGTCTGTTACTTGAACTCTGTGAAGCATTTATTTGGTCTGCAATTTCTGAGGCTGGTAACTCTGATGAATTTATCCTCTGCATCAGAGGTCCTGATGGGAGCCAGTTTCATCATAGCACTTCATGGTTTTTGAGACTGCAGTTGAAGAAACTTTCAAAGTTCTTGAAATTTTCCGGATTGACTAACCTTCATGTCTTAAAGTAATAATGGACTGTTGTTTCTCTTTGCTTATTTGAGCTGTTCTTGGCATAATAGGGCTATCTTCCGTATACCACCTCTACCTTGTCACAACACCACTGATTGGCTCAAACGCATTAAGAAGGAAAGAAATTCCACAAATTAACTTTTAACAAGGCACACCTGTTAATTGAAATGCATTCTAGGCGACTACCTCATGAAGCTGGTTGAGAGAATGCCAAGAGTGTGCAAAGCTGTCATCAAGGCTACTTTGGAGAATCTCAAATGTAAAATATATTTGATTTGTTTAACACCTTTTTGGTTACTACATGATTCCATATGTGTTATTTAATAGTTTTGATTATTCTACAATGTAGAAAATAGTAAAAATAAAGAAAAACCCTGGAATGAGTACCGTAGGTGTCCAAACCTTTGACTGGTACTGTACCTGAAATACTATTTATAAGAGTTGTGTCATGTAACAATATAAGTACTGAAACACACTGCCCCTGCAACAGACTCTTACTGTAACATACCAGAAACTACTTAACAAAAAGGCAGCCACGTGAAGAGATAAGGATATAATAACTTCAACCTAAAGCAAACCAATCATGGCATGACAGAATAGGCAGAGAAAATATGATTTCAACATGGACTATGTTGACTATTGAATGCCCTTCATGTGCATACCTGATTAACCACAATGCAAGAACAGTGTACATTCCCAATGATGCAAAATGTCCTTCACACATCAATAGGAGAGGACACACACACTACTCATCATGAGAGTGAATTCAGTCTTATAAAAGCATACTATTTAGAACACCAAACCATGACAATCCTCTCAGAGGGAAAATAAAATAACTGAAAAACAAAAAGTTATATTTACAAAAATGCAGAGTTGAGAAGAAAAAACATCCCATGATCCTTCAGAGCTTGAAATACAACTTTTAAAAAGGTCACTCCAGCAAGTAGATCAACAGTCTTCAAAACATTGAACATTAAGAACTTTTAAAAGTTCAAAGTTCTAACATATTGGCGGAAACATCTAAGTTTAAAGTAGCAGCCATTGTGATTCTGTCTGTTGCAGTCACCGTGTGATGCTGTCATAAGTGTAGTTGGCACAACCAGCTCAGGCACATCCAACAATGCATTGCATTGCCATTCTCAGGATATAGACAACTCGTCTGAACCTCCCATTGTCCTGGCTATTCTCCAGGTATTAAGACACAGCTCACTTGTACTGCCCAATGTCATAGCCATTCTCTGGATATAAATGTTCATCTGTATTGGTTACTCCATTGCTTACTTCTAAAAAAGGAGAGAAAAAAAAAGAGTTCAACTTTGACACTCACTCTTTTCCATTCTTGATTTGGTTCAGTGGGTTAGTTGGAGAATAGTGCTGGCAACATCAGGGCTGTGGGTTTGATACATGCATGGGCTACATACTGATTATACTGTATGTTCCCGTGTCAACTTCCAACAGTTGTGTCAGTTGCTTTCGCTAAAAGTGTCTTCTAAATGCCTATATAATATTTAATTTATTACGTACCTGAGAATATGAGTTTCTCCTTCATGATGTTGACGTCTCGGCTGGGCCGGCGCGTCACAGCACTCAGCATGATCTGCTCTGGGTTGTAGTTTTGCATGCCACTCATCCTCCATCTGACAGGGCGACACCGCACCGACAGAGACACATTTAGAGTCAACATAAACATAGTCAAATTATGAATACATATTGATTAATACATACTGATGAATACATATGGATGAATACATATCTAAATGAAACATAGTGTACACTGAGTACAAGCGTTAGAGCTTCAGACACAAGTAAAGCACAAGGACAGAAAACAGAAAACAACAAAGCACCATGGGCCATGGGAGTCACCCCAGTTACCTGATCAAGTGATAGCTGACAGACGCCAGAGTGCGGCAGAGAGACGTAGCATGCAGATCAGGCATAACAAAATCAGTCAGAACAGATCAGGCAGAACAAAATCAGTCAGAACAGATCAGACAGAACAGAGGACAAATAAGGAAGAACGAGAGAGAGGAGGGAATGAAAGAGGACATAAGAAAAAAATATGATATGGACAAACAGAAGGAGAGAAATTGCCAGACAAGGAGGAGAAGAAAGAGAGAGACAGGGCAGTGAAAAGGAAAGAACAGAAGCGTCAGTTTAGAAGCAGACGGCTACGCAACACAAAGCTCAGAACACACAGACCTTTACATTTACACAACGGTCTGGAGAAACACTTAGTACATCAGACTAGACAACGGAGCAGAGCAGACATATCATTGAAGTGTGTGCATCCAGCTTTCATCGGGGATCAGTGTAGTAGAGAACTTTGCATTGTTATTGCAATACTCTGGAAATACTCAAAAGTGTGAGGGTGAGGGGTATGCTGCAAATACACAACCATTCACAGCTAAATGAAAGGAGATTCAGTTTGATTGTAATGGAAAATGGGTACTTACTTTTGAAAGATGAATATTCCTGTAACTATGGCGATGGAGACAAGATCTGAGGTGATCCAGACTAAGCAGTATTCGTATGGGCTCTGTAAACAAGAACAGCTGTTCAGAACCAACATCCACCACTAGATCGCAGCATCACCACAAATATACTGTACCTCTCATCACGATGAACATGCGATGATGATCAGAACATGAATGAAACTACTTGAGTTTTATGTCCTAGTCTCGAGTTGTGTCCTTGGGTCTGGCTGTGCCCTGGTAGTCTTGTCGTACTCTAGATCCTCACTGTGACCAAGTCTGCTGCTGTGTCCCCATGCCTCACTTTGCTCTTACCCAGCTATTCTGCTGTTCCCTAGTCACTATCTGTACTCGCCCCTGCGCTCCCCAGCCTCTCTGTGTTGCCTTGCCTCTGTACTGTAGCAGTTAAAAGGGGTACCCAGTCATAGAAAATTGACTGTTACACTCATGGGTATTTTCCATACGTCTATACTGTACTAAAAGTGTAGTTATTGCAATGAAGTGGTGTAGAAGGAGATTCTTACCATGAGCCAGATGGGGTAGGGCACCTTGCGGAGGACCTGGGGGGCGTCGGAGGAGACAGAAGGCACTCCGCTGCACCACAGCACTGAGTAGAGCCACGGCTCGTTCACCGGGTACACCATCACACTCATGTTGTTCACCAGGAAGTCCCTACAAAGATAAATAGTTATTGGACATGCTGGTCTGTGAGTAACCGTAACGCAGGGTGAGGTTAGGGTTAGGGATTAAGATTAAGATAATATTCTAGGACTTTTTAGATTACATGTTTGGACCTCCCAGATAACATTTTGGGCAATCCCAGCAGGTGAATGGTTAGGGTTAGAGTTTGAGAGTAACAGTAGTATGTCTTACTGAATGTCCTTGTTACTGGCCTGTGAGTAGCGCAGGGTGAGGCTGCTGATGCCCCTGTGTCTGAGCTCCTCCACTGACAGTTTCTCCAAGGAGGTCTGCTGTAGCCCCCTGACACGCCCCCTGTCTGTGTCCGGGGTCCACGTCACCTAAAAAAACACAGGGCACAAGACACAGGGAAAGAGTCTGGACCTGCTTTTTGATTTACACATCTCTACCAATATTGCTAAGGATTCAGTGACAGATAGATACACAGAGAGTCCTCCTCACCCTCTTCTGTGATATCCCAGACCTCTGGACGGCCCACAGGGTGTCCATGATCCAGGTCTTGTAGTGTGGGTGTTCTGGGGGAGGTCTATGGAGGTTTAACAGGGCTGAGCGGTTGGCCCTGGCTGTCAGTCGGAGCATCTCTACCAGGCTACACACTGTCAGGTTCCCCATTCGGTTCCGGTCCCTCCCTGTCAGAGACCCAACCGTCCAGTAAGGGTCGCTCTGGAGAGAGAGGGAAGAAAAGTATTTTATTTGATGAAGTGATGCAAAGTGGAGTAAAAAAATATACTTGGTGTTGGGAGAGGGAGGAGTAGACTAGAGAAGGGGAGAGACTAAGAGAAAGAGCAATACAAGGAGGGAGAGAGTCATATACTCAGTGAGAGGGAGAGAGAGAGAGAGAGAGAGAGAGAGAGAGACAGGGGGAAGAGAAACAGAGAGGGTGAGAGAGAGAGAAAGAGAGAGAGAGGGAGAGAGGTACCTCCAAAAACCACTGCCCCGCATTTAGAGAGCGAATCTCTGTCCAATTGAAGAGAGAGGCGTCCTCGTGCTGTTTGTCTGGAAAGACCTTGGCGATGTCAGTGGTCCTTCTCAGGGTGCGGTCTCGCATCAGGAAGGGCACCCCGTCCAGACTGTAGAGGAGAGTTGGGACCACAGACTGACATCACTGAACCAGTAACACTTATGTCATTCACTGCTTTCATAAATAAAATAAAGAGGTTCTGTGGCAATGGGAGTACTAAAATGGGCCTGTAATAACAGGCAATAATGCACTAGTGAAAAGGAATGGATGTGAGACTAAAATGGTCTTAAAACAAGTTGACTACGTCAAAAGCAGGGTCAGAATGGGGGTGTTTAGATTTTCTCCATGACCTTTTACACGCTGTGAATGTTGCTATGGCTCCACTACAGAAAGGCCCACCCGTTGTCACCGGTCTACTGTAGAAAACTCATTACTCCTAACATTAAGGTGGTGGGGTGGGATTAGGTTATTGGCTGGTAGAGTATGGTTGGGTACCTGACAGAGACGTCGGCCTCCAGGGAGCTGACCCCCTGCTGCAGGGCCTTGTTGAAGGACATCAGGGTGTTCTCTGGAGCCAGCTACAGCACAGGACACCCACAGACAGAGGGACAGACAGAGAGACAGGTACAATGGGTTATCATGGGGTGTTTGAATTTGATGGCAGTCATTTGAGCTAGTGATGGAAAGGCAAATTATTTCAGCTTTAAAGAAATAGGAAATAGGTTAGCAGCCGACTACATGTGGAGATTCCTTAGGATCTACATGAAGCGGCTAGAGAGTAGGGGGCAAGAAGATGTTTCTGTAGGGGGACACGGACTCACCATTGGAGCCCCCCGTCTTCCAATGACGCCAGGTCGAGGTTTGAGGCTGTTCCTGTCCATGATGCAGGGTGAGGTGATGGCAAGGGGAGCCATGTAGAGGACCAGCAGGACACTTAGGTAGACAAGCAGCACAATCATGTGGAACTCTGGGAAGGAGGAAGACCATAGAGTGAGGACATTAGGTCCCAGATTTCTGACTGCTGCTGCAATTATTGTTCATTAAATCAAATCAAATTTTATTTGTCACATACACATGGTTAGCAGATGTTAATGCGAGTGTAGCGAAATGCTTGTGCTTCTAGTTCCGACCATGCAGTAGTATCTAACAAGTAATCTAACAAATTCACAACAACTACCTTATACACACAAGAGTAAAGGAATGAATACGAGTATGTACATATAAATATATGGATGAGCGATGGCTGACCGGCATAGGCAAGATGCAGTAGATGTTATGGAGTACAGTATATACACACACATATATATATATATATATATATACATATACACACACACATATATATATATATATATATATATATATATATATATATATATATATATATATACACACATACATATATACACACACATACATATATACACACACATACATATATATGTGTGGGTTTATAATTGGATGAAATAATGTATCACTAGCCACTTTAAACAATGCCATTTATATAATGTTTGCATATCCTACATTACTCATCTCATATATATATATCTCTAGCCACTTTAATAATTATAATTGGATGAAATAATGTATCACTAGCCACTTTAAACAATGCCATTTATATAATGTTTGCATATCCTACATTACTCATCTCATATATATGAGATGAGTAATGTAGGATATGCAAACATTATATAAATGGCATTGTTTAAAGTGGCTAGTGATACATTATTTCATCCAATTATAATTATTAAAGTGGCTAGAGATTTGGGTCGATGGTCAACGGCATAGGCAAGATTCAGTAGATGGTTTAGAGTACAGTGTATACATTTGATATGAGTATGTCGGATACGTAAACATTATATACAAAATTGTTTATAGTGGCTAGTAATACATTGTTACATCAAATTCCTATGTTTAAAGTGGCTAGAGATTTAAGTCAGTATGTTGGCAGCAGCCACTCAATGTTAGTGATGGCTGTTTAACAGTCTGATGGCCTTGAGGTAGAAGCTGTTTTTCAGTCTCTCGGTCCCAGCTTTGATGCACCTTTACTGACCTCGCCTTCTGGATGATAGCGGGGTGAACAGGCAGTGGCTCGGGTGGTTGTTGTCCTTGATGATTTTTTTGGCCTTCCTGTGACATCGGGTGGTGTAGGTGTCCTGAAGGTCAGGTAGTTTACCCCCAGTGATGCGTTGTGCAGTCCTCACTACCCTCTGGAGAGCCTTACGGTTGTGGGCGGAGCAGTTGCCGTACCAGGCGGTGATACAGCCCGACAGGCGCTGTTGCGCCTTCTTCACCACGCTGTCTGTGTGGGTGGACCATTTCAGTTTGTCCGTGATGTGTACGCCGAGCAACTTAAAACTTTCCACCTTCTCCACTACTGTCCCCTCGATGTGGATAGGGGGGTGCTCCCTCTCCTGAAGTCCACGATCATCTCCTTTGTTTTGTTGACATTGAGTGAGAGGTTATTTTCCTGACACCACACTCCGAGGGCCCTCACCTCCTCCCTGTAGGCCGTCTCGTCGTTGTTGGTAATCAAGCCTACCACTGTAGTGTCGTCAGCAAACTTGATGATTGAGTTGGATGCGTGCTTGGCCACGCAGTCATGGGTAAACAGGGAGTAAAGGAGAGGGTTGAGAACGCACCCTTGTGGGGCCCCAGTGTTGAGGATCAGCGGGGTGGAGATGTTGTTTCCTACCCTCACCACCTGGGGCCGGCCTGTCAGGAAATCCAGGACCCAGTTGCACAGGGCTGGGTCGAGACCCAGGGTCTCGAGCTTAATGACGAGCTTGGAGGGAACTATGGTGTTAAATGCTGAGCTGTAGTCGATGAACAGCATTCTTACATAAGTATTCCTCTTGTCCAGATGGGTTTTTGATTGCGATTGCATCGTCTGTGGACCTATTGGGACGGTAAGCAAATTAGAGTGGGTCCAGGGTGTCTGGCAGGATGGAGGTGGTATGATCCTTGACTAATCTCTCAAAGCACTTCATGATGACGGAAGTGAGTGCTACGGGGCGATAGTCATTTAGCTCAGTTACCTTTGCTTTCTTGGGAACAGGAACAATGGTGGCCCTCTTGAAGCATGTGGGAACAGCAGACTGGGATAGGGACTGATTGAATATGTCCGTAAACACACCAGCCAGCTGGTCTGCGCATGCTCTGAGGACACAGCCAGGGATGCCATCTGGGCCGGCAGCCTTGCGAGGGTTAACACATTTAAATGTTTTTCTCACATTGGCTGCGGTGAAGGAGAGCCCGCAGGTTTTGGTAGCAGGCCGTGTCGGTGGCACTGTATTGTCCTCAAAGCGAGCAAAGAAGTTGTTTAGTTTGTCTGGAAGTAGGACGTCATGGTCCGCAACGGGGCTGGTTTTCTTTTTGTAGTCCGTGATTGACTGTAGACCCTGCCACATTCCTCGTGTCTGAGCCGCTGAATTGTGACTCTACTTTGTCTCTATATTAACGCTTAACTTGTTTGATTGCCTTGCGGAGGGAATAGCTACACTGTTTGTATTCAGTCATGTTTCCGGTAGCCTTACCCTGGTTAAAAGCAGTGGTTCGCGCTTTCAGTTTTGCGCGAATGCTGCCATCAATCCACGGTTTCTGGTTGGGGAAGGTTTTAATATTTGCTATGGGTACAACATCACCAATGCACTTGCTAATAAACTCGCTCACCGAATCAGCATATACATCAATGTTGTTGTCAGATGCTATCCGGAACATATCCCAGTCCACGTACTCGAAGCAATCTTGCAGCATGGAATCAGATTGGTCGGACCAGCGTTGAACAGACCTGAGAACGGGCGTTTCCTGTTTTAGTTTCTGTTTGTAGGCTGGGAGCAACAAAATGGAGTCATGGTCAGACTTGCCGAAAGGAGGGCGGAGAATAGCCTTGTATGCATCACGGAAGTTGGAATAACAATGATCCAGGATTTTACCAGCCCGGGTGGCACATTCGATATTCTGGTAAAATTTCGGGAGCCTTGTTTTCAAATTAGCCTTATTAAAATCCCCAGCCACAATAAATGCAGCCTCAGGATATGTGGTTTCCAATTTACCTAGAGTGAAATTAATTTCTTTCAGTGTCGTCGATGTGTCAGCTTGAGGGGGGATGTACACGGCTGTGATTATGATCGAGGAGAATTCTCTTGGTAGATAATGCGGTCTGCATTTGAATGTAAGGAATTCTATGTCAGGTGAACAAAAGGACTTGAGTTCCTGTATGTTGTTATGATCACACCACGTCTCGTTAATCATAAGACACACACCCCCGCCCTTCTTCTTACCAGAGAGATTTGTTTCTGTCGGCGCGATGCGTGGAGATACCAGGTGGCTGTACCGACTCTGATAACGTGTCCTGAGTGAGCCATGTTTCCGTGAAGCAAAGAACGTTGCAGTCTCGGATGTCTCTCTGAAAGGCAACCCTTGATCTGATTTCGTCTACTTTGTTGTCCAGAGACTGTACATTGGCGATTAAAATACTCGGGAGAGGTGCACGATGCGCCCGTCGACGTAGCTTGACCAAAAGACCGGCGCCGCCGTTGTTTTGAGTCGCCGGGTGCTATCCAGTCTATTGTCCTAGTTGGGGTAGCAAACAGAGAATCCTCTTCGGGAAAGTCGTATTCCTGGTCGTAATGTTGGTAAGTTGACGTTGCTCTTATATCCAATAGTTCCTCCCGGTTGTATGTAATAAAACTTAATATTTCCCGGGGTAACAATGTAAGAAATAATACATAAAAAAACAAAATACTGCATGGTTTCCTGAGAACGTGAAGCGAGGCTGCCATCTCTGTCGGCCTCGCTTCACATCTTTATGGTTATAATGATAATAATCATGAAGTAATGTAATAATGTATAATATTGGTATCCTGATTAGAGTTACAGTGAAAGCCAATCAAAATCCAACCCAATACTTACTGGTTCTCCCTGCACGGATCACATGTCCAGCAACCAGCCAGCCCAGCGCTGTGACAGCAGCCAGAGCTCCTATGTGCAGGAAAGGACCTGTGGACTGAATTACAACACAGGAAGACAGGAGTTTTATAACCTTGTTTGCACGCACGCACGCACACACACACACACACACACACACACACACACACACACACACACACACACACACACACACACACACACACACACACACACACACACACACACACACACACACACACACACACACACACACACACACACACACACACACACACACACACACACACACACACACACACACACACAAATAGAGATGTAGACCTGTAGCGATATAAGAATGATGTCCCATTCGTCCCCCCACACGTCACTGATGGAGACCACACCACTAACAGTGGTGATCAAGGCAGCCAACACACCAATCTGTGGGGACCAACATATCAACAGTTTACACATTCCTATGCAGGGCTAACAGTAACATGGTATTCATTTCCTCATCAGTAGGTCAGAGTTCATTTGAAGGCCTACCTTGTGGATCCAGTAGAGGTTCAGCTGCTGTCCCAGTGAAATATGACAGAGTGCTAAAATCTGGATACGAACAGAGCCACAATCAAGTTAGATCTTACTGAACCTGCAGCCGCAACATGTGCTTTACTGTGTGTACAGGCATTTAACCAAACATGAAACTTACTCACCATTAAAAATGTAATGTAACTAAAGCCAACTGCAGTGGTTGTGAGAATGGGGACAGTGCCGTCCTTCCATTCCCCAGAACGGTTGTATAGTAACCTGAGAAAGAGAGACAGAGGGTGGGGAAGGTGAGCTAGTGTCTTGATAAGAAGAGGACCAGCCCTGATATGAGATATTGAAATATGCACACATTAAATTACTAATGGAAAGCTGCTCAAAAGAGAGACTGCTTCTGGGGGACAGAAATAATGGTGCAAACTCAGCTCACAGCCACTCTGGTAAGGACTAACTTCCACTCACCAGTTGAATTGGTTGTAGTCATTGTGGGCCTCCAACCAGAAGTAAGCCCAGAAGAGGAGCAGGGAGAAGGTGCTGCACAAGATGATGAACCATGCACACTCCCACTGGTGAACACACAACAGAATGAAGAAGACATGTACTTTCTATAACACTTTTAACATAACGTTCCACAACAATCACACAACGAGTAAAACAAGTCTAAAACAAATTACCTCTTAAAACTAAACTAAACTGTAAATTCCATCTTTATGAATTTCCCCTTTGATTGGTAACATAATTTTCACCTTTTATCTGTCCTCTGGCATGACTGGCTTGAAAGTTTGGTCAGATTACCAGGCACTTCCCCCATAGTAATTGACTGGATTGAGGGGGGTAAAACAGGTCAGGGGCGCATGCCCGCATGCAGAAAGCGAACAAGGTTGCGAAATAGCAAATTTCCTAATTATAATTATTTTATTGGAGGGGAAATGTACTTACTGTGACATGTGGTTGTCTCACCTAGCTATCTTAAGATGAATGCACTAACTGTAAGTCACTCTGGATAAAAGCATCTGGTAAATTACTAAAATGTAAATGTAAATAAGTAATTACATGTATAAAGAATATGAAATAATGTCAGCTGTATTCATGACATCTCTATCTGCCACGTTTTACAACGTTTGCGTACTGAATGTGGCCCAGGTCAGACCACAGTCAGGTGGAGTTGACCAGTGATCAGCTTTACATCTCATGCTGGCCAGACTAGTGCTGCATCTCCTCCACATCTCCTACAGTCTATTATTAGAGGCCTGGCGATAATGTGTAGATGCGTGGTAGTTAAGAAGGGAATACCACATTAACACTTACACTGCACTCAGAGGAAAGGCTAGGAATCTCATCAGTGAGGTCTCACCTTCTGTTGGTTAGAGTTAATGCACAGGGGAGAATGGGAGAGTAGAGGGCTGGTGTTTTAATGAAGTCTGGTTTCTGAGGTAACCACCACACTACTTCTGTTGAGGCAGTCAATTACCTGGTCTTATACAATACTTCACAGACTTGACAAGACTGTGTGTGTGTGTGTGTGTGTGTGTGTGTGTGTGTGTGTGTGTGTACAGTACTGTGAAAAAGTATTTGCCCCCTTTATAAGTTTCTCTACTGTTGCATATTTTTGATATTGAACATTATCAGATCTCCAACTAAAACCTAATAGTAGATAAAGGGAACAGGAGTGAACAAATTACTCAACGATTACATACTTATTTCATAAACAAAGTTATGCAACACCCAATACCGGTGTGAAAAAGTAATTGCCACCTGACACTCAACTGGTTGTTGTGCCACCTTTAACTGCAATGACTCCAACCAAACGCTTCCTGTAGTTGTTGATCAGTCTCTCACATCCCTGTGGAGGAATTTTGTCCCACTCTTGCATGCAGAACTGCTTTAACTCAGCGACATTTGTGGGTTTTCAAGCACGAACTGCTCGATTCAAGTCCTGCCACAACATCTCAATTGGGATTAGGTCTGGACTTTGACTAGGCTATTCCAAAATTACACATTATTGCTTTTTAACCATGGTCATGTTGACTTGATTGTGTGTTTTGGATCATTGTCTTGCTGCATGACCCAGCTGCGCTTCAGCTCACAGACAGATAGCCTGACATTCTCCTGTAGAATTCTCTGATACAGAGCAAAATTCATGATACCCTCTATTAAGGCAAGTCGTCCAGGTCCTGAGGTAGCAAAGCATCCCCAAAACATCACACTTCCACCATAATGGGTGACTGTTGGTATAAGGTTCTTACTGTGGAATGAAGTGTTTGGTTTTTGCCAAGCATTATGGGGCCCATGTCATCCAAAAAGTGATACTTTTGACTCATCTGTCCATAGTACATTCTTCCAAGAGTCTTGATGATCATCCAGGTCCTTACAGGTGCTTTTTTAGCAAACTTCAGTCAACATTTTGGACGAGATGGGTCCCATTATGTCTAGCGAAAACCAAACATTGCATTCCAAGGTAAGAAACTCATACCAACGGTGAAGCATGATGGTGGTAGTGTGATGCTTTGGGGATACTTTGCTACCTCAGGACCTGGGTGACTTGCCTTAATAGAAGGAACCGTCTGTGAGCTGAAGCGCAGCTGGGTCATGCAGCAAGACAATGATCCAAAGCACACAATCAAGTCTACATGAAAATGGCTAAAAAGCATCACATTTGAAGTTTTGGAAAGGCCTAGTCAAAGTCCAGACCTAATCCCAATTGAGATGTTGCAGTTCATGCTTGAAAACCCACAAATGTTGCTGAGTTAAAGCAGTTCTGCATGCAAGAGCGGGACAAAATTCCTCCACAGTGATGTGAGACTGATCAACAACTACAGGAAGCATTTAGTTGCAGTCATTGCAGCTTAAGGTGGCAGAACCAGTTATTGAGTGTAAGGGGGCAATTCATTTTTCACACAGGGGAATTGGGTGTTGCATAACTTTGTTAATTAAATAAATAAGTAAAATGTGTATTATTTGTAAACTCAGGTTCCCTTTATCTAATATTTTGGTTGTAGATCTGATAACATTAGGTATAAGTAAAAATATGCAAAAATTGAGAAAATCAGGAAGGAGGCAAATACTTTTTCATGGCACTAAAAGGAGTAAAGTCAGACTTTGGACCTAATGCGACAAATAGAGGTAATAGAAAGTGACAGTGGGGAAGGGGCTCTGACAATGTCAGGTTTATTTAATTGGTTTAAGGTTGACTTACCCTGAGGTGAAAGTGCATAGGTGTAGGACTACAGCCACATTATGATTCTAACCCTCACTCAAGAACAGTTGGAGGAAGCAGGGTTGGGCTGAATTTTATTTTAGATTCCGTTAATTCAGGAAGTTAGCTAGTGGTGCTGGGAGAGAACCAAGGATAATCATATTTTCTGCACCTTTTGCAAACAACACATTACAGTGGGTAGTCATACCTGTCACACACCTTTAAAACCCAAGGCGGTAGAAATATTCACACAGTAGTTCCTGAAAACTATGAAGTCCAGCCAGTGAGCCCAGCCTGGTTCTTCTCCCTGAGCTCCATAGACCATCTGTGGTTACTGGTTTATCAATAGAGGGATGATGGGGCTCAGAGTTAACTCTCTTAAGTTTTACTGAAAACCCTCTCACACTGGACAAACACTAAGCACACATTAGCACATTTCACTGTTTCTCAACTCTGGTCCTTAGGTACCCCCAGTCATACTGGGCAAACAGGAAGCATCCCTATGCCAAGTCGAAATGAATAATTTTGCAGGCATCTATTCACCTTTCCAGGTGTAGTCTTTTTTTGCCTATTTGTGAGATACATCAACCAGCCCAGTGCACAGCCAGTCAGAGGGGAAGTCATTTTACAGTATAGTAGGGCCAATTCAGACACAACCATAACCAACCACACTACAAGACTGTCATTGAGAATACAGGAAGTCAGTCTTTAGCACAGTGTCATTGTCACCAAGCTGATGACGTCTAATCCTGACGTCTTTCTAATCCCATCACTTCCTCCTCCAGACTGTGCCTTGGCTTCATTCTCCTTCCCTCTCTAACGTCTTCACAGCCTGCTAATTAGAACCCTGATAGACAGTGCTGCCCGACCACACTGTTTCATCTATTGAGAAGAACATTGATTAATCACAATGAAGTAGCTAAGTCAGAGAAACAGTATGACTGCCTACCATTTCCGGCAAACCTCCTCAGACAGATGTGTACATCTCACTTATGTATGATACAGTACTATGCACACTTCTTATCCTATGGATTTTGCCATATCAGGTGCATGGTACTACATGAAAATACGTACATAAAAATAGGACAAATATAATTTGTGTCTCAATGATAACTGAGCTATGAATCCAACTCCAGCTGGAAATGTAACTTGTTCAGCATGAGCTGCTTTATGGTCTAGTCTTGAGCGAAAGCATTTCTAGGTCATTAATTACAAAGTTCTGTATTGACTTGAAGAGCAGGACAGAGGTAACCTGTTTCTGAGAAATACCAACCTACCACTCAAAGTAATACCACTAAGTACCAGAAGAGAAAGCAATGATATACAAACACAGGAGGGTCAACTCAGGACTGGGAATCACCGTTGTACTATCTCAATGGTCAAGTCAATATCAGAATGAACTCTAATAATAGGAGTCAGAGAGATAGGTATTGTAAGAGAGTTGCATTTAGTATGTGTAGGGATGTACATGTGATTCTCATTGATGTGTATTGAGATGATATGAATGTCTGTGTGCACGTGTGTGCGTGTGTGTGTGTGTGAGTGGGTGCTTTGTAAATGTAGAGAGGGAAAGCAGGTGTGCAGCTGTGTGTTTTGTATTTTTCCTCTTGGTCAGCACCTAATTTCTGCCCCGCTCACACATTCCCTACTAACTGGCCTAATTTATGGACAACATACTGGGTTTTTGTAGTCCAATGACATGTTAAGAACAGCAGGAGTAGCTCTGATACTCCAGTCTGCATCACACACAGCTGAGAGTCTGGGTAGAAGCATTATATTAAAACACCCCCATTGACCTCTACAACAAGCTTATGGCTACCAATGCCTGCCATAAACCTAATACCTTACAATGAGCAAAGTTTGGTTACAGACCACTATTTACATAAAATGTCATTTGAGTTACATTTAATAATATTACATTTTTTAAGTATACTATTGGATAAATTGAACAATTGAACAAGGACGGTATCTATAATAAAGCTTTCCTGAAAGGTTGAATGCAGTGGATAACTCAGACTTTTGCTTTGTTTGTGTATGAAGAGGTTTTACCTATTTTCCTATTTTCTGATTTTACCTATCTCCAGAACAGAATCAGACAAATGGAAAACATTTCAATTATTCCTGAGGTGTGATAAGGTTTCAATGCAGGATGGGCAGAACTATGTCCTGCTAGCCCTTTAAAATGAGTTGAGTGTTATAGTACACACTGACCTCTATAGCAATGCACACTACTCACTCTATACTCTGCCCCCTTCTAGACAAGAAAATACAGTACATGGTAACATTTTACAGAAAGCTGACAGGCATAACACTTTATTACTTGTTATAAGCACTTATGAACTATAATGTCTTATTATAGGGCTTATAATATGTTTTTCTCTCTCCAGGAAGCATATATCTAAGGTAGGGGTCATTCAGGCAGGCTCTTGCCTGGCAGGCTAACTGATATTGTTGTGCTCCATCTCACATGTGTCAGGTTACTGTATCTCAGTCCCCCCCAAAAATGCACTGTTTTTTCCATGCAGGTGATACATCTCCTGGCTTTGTTTTGCTTACAAACAAGCCTCACTATCAGTGTTGGAAATTAATCTGTCACTCGTGGTCTGAACAAGGAAGTTCTTCAATTAACATACTTCTGTTGTGTAGTGACGTTTTTACTACTGTTGCCAAAGCCACTCACTGCTCCTAGCCCTACACTGCCCAAATACCTACTTTCATGCCAGTGGCCTAAAATAAAAGCAAAGCAAAGTTTTGTAAAACTGTCCACTGAGAGCCATGCTGGTTTTGTAATTTAGCTCAACACAGCTGCTGACGTTTGCCATGCTTTTCAATGCATACACTAAAACCGCAAAGTAGCCGGACCATAAAAACCTAACATCAGACGGTAACCAGTTCATGAAAGATCATTCTGGTTTAAACATTGTGATTCCACTTTGGTACTTGGAGCTAAATCAGGTATGGTGCAGTAATGCTAATGACAGCCTAATAAACAGGCTAGCCCACTTTTAGTTCTAAATCCTGAAAAACGTTCACACACACACGCACAGACACAAACGCACACACCCACACACAAACTGTGCTTGTGAAGGTGTATCAATCCCTATATCGGTAACTCATCATTATCATTGATGTTTTGCGGTCTCATGCTGCTCAGTAAATGTCCGATGAGGAGATCCAAAGCGTTTTCTATTGAGCTCAAAGCCTAGTTATTAACACAAGCTATATTAACGCAGGCTTTCCAGCCATGCATCATTAGCACAGATCCCGTTTGGGCCTCAATCCATGTGGGTAATTAGATATGTCTTACAGTCATTCAGTAGGGGTTATAGATGTTTTACTTCTTAAAGGGGCATCAGTTTGTCTCAGTTTAATTAGGTGAGTGAAAGGGCATCATTTCCTTTGGAATTTGATACTGAGGCCTAGCTTTCCCCCAGTCTGTACCATACGGCGATGAGAGGAGACAAGACGACAGGTTTCTCTGTACATCACTCCCTTTAATAAGTCATTTGACTGATTGAGGACAAGAGTGGTCCTCCGTAACAAGTCCAGGCATATTGCCATCTGGTGCAATTAAAGGTCAGGACAATCTAGCTCTCAGATATTCCATTGATTGGTATGAGAAGAGAACGTACTAATATACCCATAATTTGTCCACAACAGAACATCTTGTGACATTTGCAGAAGTCTTTACTCTCACCTTGGAGCTGTTGTCATGGGAACGCTGGTAGCGTTTCCAGCGGCAGCCATAGATCCCAGTGAGGAAGGACAAGCACAGCTGCTTCTCATAGACCTGCTGCAAGGGTTGGTGCTTCACCATGCTCCTTCAGCCTCGGCTCGCCACCGGTCCGCTAGCATCCCACACTGAACAGGGAACACTGCAGGGAAAAAATACATATTGAAGATAGTTCAAGACTGGAGAAATAATTTTGAGAGGAGAAAGTAGAAGTAAAATTAGAAATATTATAACTTCAAGGAAGATTGGCCAAAAGGAATTTGTTGTCAGAGTGTTTGTGTAGAAGACCATGTATTACATTTTCCAGTTACTCAACATGGTGTCATACCAGGTATACAGTATTACCGTCAGTGCACACAAGGGGCGCTATATAGGGGCGCCTTTCTAGGGAGTTTTTCCTAGCCACCGTGCTTTTCCACCTGCATTGCTTGCTGTTTGGGGTTTTAGGCTGGGTTTCTGTACAGGACTCTATGACATCAGCTGATGTAAGGGGGGCTTACATCAGCTGATATATATATATATATATATATATTTTTGCAAATGTATTAAAAATAAAAAAAGGGAAATGTCACATTTACATAAGTATTCAGACACTCTACTCAGTACTTTGTTGAAGCACCACCTTTGGCAGCGATTACAGCCTCGAGTCTTCTTGGGTATGACGCTACAAGCTTTGAACACCTGTACTTGGGGAGTTTCTCCCATTCTCTGCAGATCCTCTCAAGCTCTGTCAGGTTGGATGGGGAGTGTCGCTGCACAGCTATTTTCAGGTCTCTCCAGAGATGTTTGATCGGGATGAAGTCCAGGCTCTGGCTGGGCCACTCAAGGACATTCAGAGACTTGTCCCAAAGCCACTCCTGTGTTGTCTAGGCTGTTTGTTTAGGGTCGTTGTCCTGTAGTCTCCCAGTCCCTGCCGCTGAAAAACATCCCAACAGCATGATGCTGCCACCCCCATGCTTCACTGTAGGGATGGTGCCAGGTTTTCTTCCAGGTGTGATGTTTGGCATTCAGGCCAAAGAGTTCAATCACTGTGCTCTTGGGGACCTTTAATGCTGCATAAATGCTTTGGTACTCTTCCCCAGATCTGTGCCTCGACACAATCCTGTCTCGGAGCTCTACGGACAATTCCTTCAATCTCATGGCTTGGTTTTTGCTCTGACATGCACTGTCAACTGTGGGACCTTATATAGACAGGTGTGTGCCTTTCCAAATCACATCCAATCAATTGAATTTACCACAGGTGGACTCCAATCAAGTTGTAAAAACATCTCAAGGATAATCAATACAAACAGGAGCACCTGAGCTCAATTTTGAGTCTGATAGCAAAGAGTCTGAATACTTATGTAAATAAGGTATTTCTATTTGCAAAATTTCTAAAAACATTTTCACTTCGTCATTATGGGGTATTGTGTGTAGATTAATTAGGAAAATGTTTTATTTAATACATTTTAGAATAAGGCTGTAACGTAACAAAATTTGGAAAAGTGAAGGGGTCTGAATACTTTCCAAATGCACTGTAAATATGTTTTTATTATTATAATTTTGGGGGTTGGGGTCCCAACAAATGCTAACAAATTACTAGAAAATTCCCATAGCGGACACTAGCTAAATGCTAAGAAGTGCAAGCAAACAAACAAATTGCAAGGACAGGCAATCCAGCTCATAAAGTTATACAAATATCTTGAAATGCTACTCACAGTTTGCTGCACGCACAAAACAAATATTAGATAGCAGGGATGTTGATCCAGGAGGGGATTGACTGTCTCTGCTATAACCAAGAAGCTTAATATTGCCATCTAGTCACTTAGCTAGCAAGTTAGAAAACCAAATACGTAGCTGGACCCCTGAGCTGCAGATAAATTATTTGTCACATCTAGTTATAAGCAGTGGCATAGCACACGGGGGGCTTATAGCTTTAGCGGGCCCCTTTAGTGGGACGGTATTGAAAATCATACCGTCTGTATTTCAAATACCCTGGTATACGATATATACGGTATATCGCCCAAGACTTCTCTCTGCCATGATTTACTACTCATGGTTACTCTCTCACCCAAATCCTCAAACCATCCTATGATTAATTTGTTCTTGGCAACCAAGCACACATCAGAACATTTCACAACGGCCTGTTAAAATAACAGTATACCCCAGAAAGAGGCCCAGCACGTCCAGCTCCCATTCACTTCATCCTTCCCAACATATTGGTTGTCTTGGTTGTGTTTAAAAATGTCCTCTTGGCAAAGAGAGTTCTTTCACACCCCTCTGGAGAAGATGGTAACATTTCCTCAAATTTCAAACACTTCTGTTCTGGAGTCAATGACTGTCCTTCGTTTGTTGTATTACTCTTTGGTTCAACACTTTCATCTTGACAATCATTTAAACAGCAGTATACAACATTACTGTAAACAATACCTTTGAAAGTGGCTCAATGCAACTACTGTAGTATGAACCTTTCTCATGGCTTCATATTACATAGACAACAAAAACGGGTCAATTGTCTACAGAGTCGATTTTGTGAACCAGTGACCTTTAGTTATCTTTCTAGCTGCAGTTGGACGCACAGCCAAATTAGCCTAGAAGCCTCCAGGAGTTAGTAGTTACAGTACACAAACACCACTCAAATATTTATGAGCAACAAACAAACAAGAAACCGGAGAGGTCCCCTGACATAGCAGAGATGGCAGGTAAAACATACTCACGTGATGAATATAAAGCTGGGTAAAACAGCCTAGTCCCATAGTAAATGAGTGAACAATCTCAAGTTTCAGCCTTCCCATCAATTATTATTAACTCGGCACCCAGAACGAAATCAGCTGAGGCTGTCACAAGAGACTACGCCAATCCACATGGGATACACTTTCCAACACTCAATAAAAGTATTGATTATTTCTAAAACAGAACATGACTGCACTTTTGGTCCATTATATCGTCTAGGCGGTGAAATAAAACAGGTCTCACAGCTGGAGATTGCATGTGGCTGGCTAACACAGATACAATTTATGTGTGACCATCTGGTTGTCTGGGAACCCTAACAACAAACTACAGTATGAACACTTCAATATCAGTGATATCGTCCACGGGGATATCGTCCACGCAGCAGAGAAGCTACATTATTGAGTTGTCACATCATTCAATAAGAAAAAAACTATAGCGAAACTAAAATGTTAAAGGAGTAGTACACTATTTTACATATTTCCTCACCCTGAAAGTAGTCTATGGGCCAGGAGAAACTGCAATCCATGGTTCAGTTTTCTTTAAACAGCCATTAGAAAACATTAGCTAACTTTAGCCACTGCTAGCTAAAAATGTATGGAGGTGATGTTACAAAAAAAGAAGTACAAATTGCCTGAAATCAGTTCAAATCAACTCCATATTTGGTTTGATAGTACTTAAAAGTGACTCAGCAATAAATAAATAAAATGTGCTCACATGCCCCCATCACTTCTATAGATTTTTAGCAAAGGGTGGCTAAAGTTAGTTTACCCTAGGTTTTGTGTTGAAGTCAATATACCCAGAAAAGGTTTTATCTAAAACCTTTTTAATGTTTCACAATAATATTTTTTTTTTTAAATCACTGAGTAAGATGGTCCTTCCCTTCCTCCTCTGAGGAGCCTGGTATGGTCGGTGTCGATACTTTTCCGGTTATCGTCGCAGCTCTAAACATAAGCAACATCCTCTTCGTTTTTCCCGACCTCAAGCTGAAAATCAATCCTACATGAGAACTAACGTTATCAATCATTGCCAACAGCTACATTTCCACTATCTCCTCCACTCTGTTGATTTACCATGCCAGACTAAATGAGATAAGCACGGAAATATTGATTGGTCTTTTTAATCACACCAGCGGACCGGGTGAGCGTCAGTGTTCCCTCAGTGAATGGCTGTCACATGAGGACATAGAACAGTGACAAGAGCCCATTTACTGGGTAAATTTCCCCTGATCCTTATCTCCTAACAGACAGATTCTCAGAACGAAGAAACAGAGAGAGAGAGAGAGTGAGATTGAAAAAGGTGATATCTAGAACCTAAAAGACTTCTTCAGCTGTTCCCATTGGTCCCGTGTGGCTCAATTGGTAGAGCATGGCACTTGCAATGCCAGGGTTGTGGATTTGATTCCCATGGGGAACCATCACAAACAAATACTGGTCTCAGCTCAGCTAAGTTTGAGTAGAGCTACTGTACCAGCTCCACTGTTTCCATTTGATTTATTTTCTGTCTGTTTTGCATGTTATTTTGGCATTAATACATGTCACATACCAGTTTGCCAAAAATTTAGTTAATAAAGCCGCATACAAACATGGTCTCTTTTTTGCTTTCTTGAGTAAGACAGTTCTAAAATGCAGGTGTTTCAGCCTAGCTCAGTGCTTTCTGTGGTGGTGGGGCAGCCAGTGGAAAATACGGAGCGCAGGGGTTAGTAATGTTCTGTAGTTGCACTGTGATTGGCTCAGTGTTCTGTCACTCATAGGGACACTACGTCACTGCAAAATCTACGGGGAGAGCTTGAAAATTCAAGCCTCTTTGGTCATGCCATTGGAAGTGCCTATCCAGACCTCCCGAGTGGCACAGTGGTCTAAGGCACTGCATCGCAGTGCTTGAGGTGTCACTACAGACCTGGGTTCGACTTGGTGGTGCACATGTAGCCTATAGCCTGTTTAAGATAAATGTAATAATCGAATAATGTAAAAGCTTTCTATGTCTGCTTATATGCCCCTTTTATTTATCCTACGGTTCTGACTTTGTGTACATGGGAGTGTCACGATCTTCAGTATTGACAGACCAAGGTGCAGCGAGGCATCCAGTATACATGTTTTATTTTACGAAACGAAACACACGTAACTGGGCAAAATAAACAAACGTAAACGAAGACCATGAAGTTGAACAAACTAAACACAAAGCAAGCTATGTTCAAACAATAACCCACAAAACCTATACGAAAACCCCAAACATATATATGGTTCCCAATTAGAGACAACGACACACAGCTGCCTCTAATTGGGAACCATTACCCCAACATAGATATCTAACACCTAGAACATAAAAAACCCTACACCAAAACCAAAACAAAACACGCCAGCCTGTCTTTTCAGGCCTGGACGTGACAGTACCCCCCCCAAAGGCGCGGACTCCGACCGCGCCAAAAAGTCCATGGGGGGTCTTCGGGTGGGTTTCTTAGTCCCAGGTGGCGGCTCCGGTGCCGGCCGTGCTGGTCCGAGGTCACACCGGAGGCCCTGGGCCATTTGCAGGACTGGGGACCCTCTCTGGCGGCGCCGGGCTGGGGACCCTCACTGGCGGCGCCAGACTGGGGACCCTCACTGGCGGCGCCGGACTGGGGACCCTGACTGGCGGCGCCGGACTGGGGACCCTGACTGGCGGCTCAGGACTGGGGACCCTCACTGGCGGCTCAGGACTGGGGACCCTGACTGGCGGCTCAGGACTGGGGACCCTGACTGGCGGCTCAGGACTGGGGACCCTCACTGGCGGCTCAGAACTGGGGACCCTCACTGGCGAACCGGGACAGGGGAAGCACACTGGCGGACCTGGACAGGGGAAGCACACTGGCCCTCTGGTGCGGGGAGCAGGAACCGGCCGAACTGGGCTTGTAACGCGCACTCTGGTGCGGGGAGCAGGAACCGGCCGTACCGGGCTCGTAACGCGCGCACTCTGCGCGGGAGCAGGAACCGGCCGCATGCGGGCTCGTAACGCGCACTCTGGTGCGGGAGCAGGAACCCGGCCGTGCCGGGCTCGTAGCGCGCACTCTGGTGCGGGAGCAGGAACCGCCGCATCGGCTCGTGAACGCCGCACTCTGGTGCGGGGAGCAGGAACCGCCGTGCCGGGCTCGTAACGCGCACTCTGGTGCGGGAGCAGGAACCGGCCGTGCGGGCTCATAACGCCGCACTCTGGTGCGGGAGCAGGAACCGGCCGTACAGGGCTCATAACGCGCACTCTGGTGCGGGGAGCAGGAACAGGACGTACTGGGTTCCCGACGGGTACAGGAATCCTGGAGCAGGGACAGGACGTGCTGAGTCCACGCCGGACACAGGTATCCTGGAGCATGGAGAAGGGACAGGACGTACTGGGCTGTGGATGCGAACCGGAGATTCTGCCCGTAGGACCGGTGCAGGATATCTTGGTCCTAGGAGGCGCACTGGAGACCTATCGCGCAGAGCTGGCACCACTCTACCAGGCTGCACACTGACCTTGGCCTGACAGACGAGTGGCGCTGGGATCTCTCGCACTGGGCTGTGGACACGCATCGAGACACTGCACGCAGAACCGGTGCAGGATATCTTGGTCCTAGGAGGCGCGACCGGAGACCAGGAGCGCTGAGCGGCACCACTCTACCAGGCTGCACACTCATCGTAGCCTGACAGATGAGTGGCGCTGGAATCTCTCGCACCCGGGCTGTGAACGCGCACAGGAGAAACCGTGCGCAAACTGCATAGCACGGTGTCCTTTCCGCGCGACGCTCTCCCCAACGCTCTCTCCACAAAGCACGAGGAGTTGGCTCAGGAGTCCCTCCAGAACCGGCCAACCTCCTCGTGTGCCCCCCCCAAAAGTTTTTTGGGACTGTGCCAGGCGAGTTCCAATGAACTTTTCTCTCTCCGGGTTCCATACTCCATAACGATCCTCATAATATCGCCGCTCCGCTATTGCTGCTTCCAGCTCCTCTCTTGGACGGCGATATTCTCCAGGCTGATCCCATGGTCTATCATACTCCAGTTCTTCCTCGCACGTCCTGAACTCCCGGGTCTCTCGCCGCTTGGTCTTTTTATGGTGGGTTATTCTGTCACGATCTTCAGTATTGACAGACCAAGGTGCAGCGAGGCATCCAGTATACATGTTTTATTTTACGAAACGAAACACACGTAACTGAACAAAATAAACAAACGTAAACGAAGACCATGAAGTTGAACAAACTAAACACAAAGCAAGCTATGTTCAAACAATAACCCACAAAACCTATACGAAAACCCCAAACATATATATGGTTCCCAATTAGAGACAACGACACACAGCTGCCTCTAATTGGGAACCATTACCCCAACATAGATATATAACACCTAGAACATAAAAAACCCTACACCAAAACCAAAACAAAACACACCAGCCTGTCTTTTCAGGCCTGGACGTGACAGGGAGAATACTGTAAGAACAGTCCATGTTCCGAATTCTGTCGCTGTACATTTCAAAAGTGCTGAACAAATAGTTTTATTGACTACGTCCGTCCTAGCTCGTTCATTAATGTCTTAATAGAAATTATGGATTGCCTCTTATGCGCTCGTCATCACCTTATGCCATAGTTTGTACATCTCAATTGTCAGTAGAAACCACATTTGTTTAAGCAAGTCAACCATATCAGCTAAGTTTTTTTTAAAGGCAGTAAATTAGGCTTAATTAACTGTTTCGCTGTGTGCTTAAGGTCATTGTCCTATTGGAAGGTGAACCTTCACCCCAGTCTGATGTCCTGAGTGCTCTGAAGCAGGTTTTCATCAAGGATCGCTCTGTACTTTACTCCGTTCATCTTTTCCTCGATCCTGACTAGTCTTCCGTCCCAGTCACTGAAAAACATCCCCACAGCTTGATGCTGCCACCACCATGCTTAACTGTAGGGATGGTGGCAGGTTTCCTCCAGATGTGACTCTTGGCATTCAGGCCAAAGAGTTCAATCTTGGTTTAATCAGACCAGAGAATCTTGTTTCTCAAGGTCCTCAAGGCCAGCATCCCGGAGTCGCCTCTTCACTGTTGACGTTGAGACTGCTGTTTTGTGGGTACTATTTAATTAAGCTGCCAGTTGAGGACTTGTGAGCCATCTGTTTCTCAAACTAGACACTCTAATGTACTTGTCCTCTTGCTCAGTTGTGCACCGGGGCCTCGCACTCCTCTTTCTATTCTGGTTAGAGCCAGTTTGCGCTGTTCTGTGAAGGGAGTGGTACACAGCATTGTGCGAGATCTTCAGTTTCTTGGCAATTTTTTGCATGGAATAGCCTTAATTTCTCAGAACAAGAATAGACTGACAAGTTTCAATAAAAAAGGTTTTTGTTTCTGTTCATTTTGAGCCTGTAATTGAACCCACAAATGCTGATGCTCCAGATACTCAACTAGTCTAAAGGCCTGTTTTATTGCTTCTTTAAACAGGACAACCGTTTTCAGCTGTGCTAACATAATTGCAAAAGGGTTTTCTAATTATCAATTATCCTTTTTAATTGCTAAACTTGGATTAGCTAACACAACGTGCCATTGGAAAACAGGAGTGACGGTTGCTGATAATGGGCCTCTGTACGCCTATGTAGATATTCCATAAAAAAACTGCAGTTTCCAGCTACAATAGTCATTTACAACATTAACAATGTCTACACTGTATTTCTGATCAATTGGATGTTATTTTAACGGACAAAAAATGCGCTTTTCTTTCAAAAACAAGGACAAAAATCAAAAACAAGTGACCCCAAACTTTTGAACCGTAGTGTAGTAATTGTCACGACTTCGACTGAAGTCGGTTCCCCTCCTCGTTCGGGCGGCATTCAGCGGTCGACGTCACCGGTCTTCTAATCATCACCGATCTACTTTTCATTTTCCATTTGTCTTGTCTTGTTTTTCACACGCCTGGTTTGCATTCCCCATTATTATCTGTTGTGAATTTAACCCTCTGTTTCCCCCCATGTCCTTGTGTGTGATTGTTTATTGTGAAGACGTTTCTTTCCGGCTGGTGCATTTATTATATGCCTCGCCTGTTTTGCGTTTGGCATGTTTGTTTGTATTTACGCGTTGTGTTTTTGCATGTTCATTTGTTTGAGTAAAGTTTTTTGCCCTCATCTCATGCCTCTCGGGGAGAGCTCTGGAGTGGGCCAACGCCATGTGGGGAGAGGAAGACGCGGTGTTGGACCACTTTGAGGAGTTCACCCGTCGCTTCCGGGCCATCTTTGACCATCCGCCCGAAGGTAGAGCAGCGGGGGAAATACTTTTTCATTTGAGGCAGGGGACGAGGAGCGCACAGGAGTTCGCGCTGGAGTTCCGGACTTTGGGTGCCGGAGCCGGATGGAACAACAGGGCCCTCATTGAACAGTATCGATGCAGCCTGCCCCAGGACGTCCGACGGGAGTTGGCCTGCAGGGATGCCACCATTAACTTTGTCCAACTAGTATATCTGTCCATCCGGTTGGATAACCTGCTGGTTACCCGTGGACGTCCTGAGGGGGCTCTGTCGGTTCCATCTCCCAGTACTCCCACTCCGGTGCCCATGGAGTTGGGAGCGGCTGCACGTAGGGAGGCTGGAGGAGGGCCCTTCACGTGCACCATCTGTGGCCGCAGAGGACACACTGCCGGTCGGTGCCGGGCTGGTCCTTCTGGGAATCGAGGCAGCAGGCAGGGCACTCTGGCGTCACCCCAGGTGAGTATGCACCACTCTCATCCAGAGTCCTCTGTTGTTCACCTGTTTGTACCTGTCTATTTCCCTGAGTCTTCCCCGCATTCTCAGAATAAGGCGCTAGTCGATTTAGGCGCAGCTGGGAATTTTACTGACAAAGCGTTAGCCCTTAGTTTAGGGATCTCCATTATACCTGTGGTTAGACCTTTCCCGGTTCACGCTCTGGATAGTCAACCATTAGGTTCAGGGCTAATCAAGGAGGCCACCATCTCCCTGTTCATGGAGACGCAGGGGGGGTCACGAGAAGAGAATCAGTCTCTTTCTCATTGATTCTCCTGCGTTTCCCGTGGTACTAGGCCTTCCTTGGTTGGCTCGTCATAACCCCACCATTTCCTGGCAACAGAGGGCTCTCACGGGGTGGTAGCAAGAGTTCTCGGGGAGGTGTGTAGGTGTTTCTGTTGGTGCTACCACGGTGGAAAGTCCAGACCAGGTCTCCACCATGCACATCCCCCCAGAATATGCCAATTTGGCTCTCGCCTTCTGTAAAAGGAAAGCGACTCAATTACCACCCCATCGACGGGGGGATTGTGCGATAAATCTCCTGGTAGACGCTGAACTTCCCAGGAGTCACGTATCCCCTGTCGCAAGAGGAGACGGCAGCTATGGAAACATATGTCTCTGAATCCCTGGGACAGGGGTACATTCGTCCCTCCACTTCACCTGCCTCCTCGAGTTTCTATTTTGTGAAGAAGAAGGATGGAGGTCTGCGCCCGTGCATTGACTATAGAGGTCTCAATCAAATCACGATGAGGTACAGCTACCCGCTACCTCTTATCACCACGGCGATTGAGTCAATGCACGGGGCGCGCTTCTTCACTAAACTGGATCTCAGGAGTGCATACAACCTGGTGCGTATCCGGGAGGGAGACGAGTGGAAAACAGCGTTTAGTACCACCTCAGGACATTATGAATACCTCGTCATGCCGTACGGGTTGATGAATGCTCCATCAGTCTTCCAATCCTTTGAAGACGAGATTTTCAGGGATGTGCACGGGCAGGGTGTAGTGCTGTATATCGATGACATTCTGATATACTCCGCTACACGCGCCGAGCATGTGTCCTTGGTGCGCAAGGTACTTGGACGACTGTTGGAGCATGACCTGTACGTCAAGGCTGAGAAATGCCTGTTCTTTCAGCAGGCCTTCTCCTTCCTAGGGTATCGCATATCCACATTAGGGGTGGAGATGGAGAGTGATCGCATTGCAGCCGTGTGTAATTGGCCGACTCCCACCACGGTAAAGGAGGTGCAGCGATTTTTAGGGTTTGCCAATTACTACCGGAGATTTATCCGGGGTTTTGGCCAGGTGGCTGCTCCCATTACCTCACTGCTGAAGGGGGGTCCTGTACATCTGCAGTGGTCAGTTGAGGTGGACAGGGCTTTTGGGCAACTAAGAGCTCTGTTTACCTCAGCTCCCGTGCTGGCCCATCCGGATCCCTCTTTGGCATTCATAGTGGAGGTGGATGCGTCCGAGGCTGGGATCGAAGCCGTTCTCTCTCAGCGCTCGGGCACGCCACTGAAGCTCCGCCCCTGTGCTTTCTTCTCGAAGAAGTTCAGCCCGGCGGAGCGGAACTATGATGTGGAGGACCGGGAGTTGTTGGCTGTGGTTAAGGCTTTGAAGGCGTGGAGACATTGGCTTGAGGGGGCTAAACACCCTTTCCTCATCTGGACTGACCACCGCAACCTGGAGTACATCCAGGCAGCTAGGAGACTGAATCCTCCTCAGGCAAGGTGGGCCATGTTCTTTACTCGTTTTGTGTTTACCCTGTCTTACAGACCAGGTTCCCGGAATGTAAAGGCAGACACACTGTCCCGATTGTATGACACAGAGGAGCGGCCCATGGATCAGACTCCCATTATCCCGGCTTCCTGCCTGGTAGCGCCGGTCGTGTGGGAGTTGGACACGGACATAGAATAGGCGTTGCGTACAGAGCCCGCTCCACCTCAGTGTCCCGTCGGGCGTCAGTACGTTCCGTCTGTTGTCCGTGACCGGTTGATCTATTGGGCCCACACATCACCCTCTTCTGGTCATCCAGGGATCGGGCAGACAGTGCGCTGTCTGACAGGGAAGTACTGGTGGCCCACCCTGGCTCGGGATGTGAGGGTTTATGTTTCCTCCTGCTCAGTGTGCGCTCAGTGTAAGGCTCCTAGACACCTGCCCAGAGGTAAGCTACATCCCTTACCCGTTCAACAACGGCCTTGGTCACACCTGTCGGTAGAATTTCCTCCCTCACAGGGTAACACCACGATCATTGTCGTTGTGGATCGTTTCTCTAAGTCCTGTCGTCTCATCCCTATGCCCGGTCTTCCTACGGCCCTACAAACTGCGGAGGCCCTGTTTACTCACGTCTTCCGGAACTACGGGGTGCCTGAGGATATAGTGTCTGATCGGGGTTCCCAGTTCACTTCGAGAGTCTGGAGGGCATTTATGGAACGTCTGGGGGTCTCGATCAGCCTTACCTCGGGTTTTCACCCCGAGAGTAACGGGGCAGGTAGAGAGAGTGAACCAGGATGTGGGAAGGTTTCTGCGGTCCTATTGCCAGGACCGGCCGGGGGAGTGGGCGTCGTTCGTGCCCTGGGCAGAGATGGCCCAGAACTAGCTCCACCACTCCTCCACTAACTTCTCTCCCTTCCAGTGTGACCTGGGGTACCAGCCGGTTCTGGCGCCTTGGCATCAGAGTCAGATCGAGGCTCCTGCGGTGGACGACTGGTTCAAGCGCGCGGAGGAGACATGGGACGCTGCTCATGTTCACCTTAAGCGGGCCATGCTGCGCCAGAAAGCCAGCGCAGACCGTCACCGCAGTGAGGTGGGTCTGGCTCTCGACCCGAAACCTGCTCCTCCGCCTGCCCTGCCAGAAGCTGGGGCCGCGGTTTGTGGGGCCATTTAAAGTCCTGAGGAGACAGAACGAGGTTAGTTACAGGTTACAGCTTCCCCCCAGATTACCGTATTAACCCCTCGTTCTCTCCTCAGGCCGGTAGTGGCTGGTCCGCTCCACGAGTCTGAGGTGCAGGAGGTTCCTCCGCCCCCCCTCTGGACATCGAGGGGGCCCCGGCGTATTCCATTCGCTTCATACTGAACTCGAGACGTCGGGCGAGGGGCCTTCAGTACCTCGTGGACTGGGAGGGGTACGGTCCGGAGGAGAGATGCTGGGTTCCGGCGAAGGACGTGTTGGACCCTTCAATGCTGCGGGAGTTCCACCGTCTCCGTCCGGATCGCCCTGCACCTCGCCTCCGGGTCGTCCGCGCGTCGGGGGGGGGTACTGTCACGACTGTCCTGGTTTTCATTTTTATTCATTACTGTTGTCCATTTAACCCTTTGTTCCCCCCATGTCTGTGTGGGGAATTGTTTGTTTTGGAATGTTGGTGTGCCGGGTTGTATGTTTTCACCCGTGCTTTGTGCAGCCTGTATTGTGCGGTTATTTTGTACTTTGTGTTGCCTTACTTGGGTTTTTGGGCATTTGTTTTATGACGCGATTGCGTTCTGTATTTTGACATTTTGACTTAGTCCACTCATCTCTGCTCTCCTGCGCCTGACTCTTTACACCAGCTACACCCACCTTATGACACTTCCGGACACTAAATGTATTATACGTAAAAAAAATGTTTTAAACCTTTATCATTACAAATGTAGACATACAGGACAGAGAAAAGCCGAGTCCTGATATAATTTGGGACGCCTTTAACTTCTTAGGGCTAGGGGGCAGTATTTTGAAGTTCGGATGAAAAACGTGCCCAAAGTAAACTGCCTGTTACTCGGGCCCAGAAGCTAGGATATGCAAAGAATTAGTAGCTTTGGATAGAAAACACTGAAGTTTCTAAAACTGTTAAAATAATGTCTGTGAGTATAACAGAACTGATATGGCAGGCCAAAACCCGAGCAAAACCCATCCGGGATGTCTGAATCAGTCATGTCACACTGTTTTCAATAGGCCAGCTATTCAAAGCCAAATAGATTAACCCCCAGACTGCAGTTCCTATGGCTTCCACTAGATGTCAACAGTCTTTAGAAAAAGGTTGGAACGTTCAATCATGAAAATCAAGGGATTAAGACCACTAGTTCCTGGGTTCACGTCAAGTGTACTGTTTTGGATTATGCACGTAACAGGGAATGCGCGCTCAGTTCTTTTTCTCTTCTATTCAGCAGGTTATATTCCGACTGAAATATTATAGTGTATATTCTTTTTAGGGTATCTGAGTATTGATTACAAATGCTGTTTTCGACGATCTTTACGGGTACTTTTGGGATATCGTTTGTCTGCATGGATGAAAGCCTTTGGGCATTACTGGGTGGATACTGAACAAAACGCGTCAACCAAACGGAGCTATATGGATATAAAGAGGAACTTTATTGAACAAAAGGACCTTTTATTGTGTAACCTGGACACTTTGACATGCCATCAGAGGAAGATCAAAGGTAAGTGATTTATTTTATGCTATTTTTGAGTTTTGTGACACCTCTGCTGGTTATGTTATTATGCTAATTGAGTTTTTGAGTGGGGCGCTGTCCTCAAGAAAATCGAATGTTCTGCTTTCGCCGTAAAGCCTTTTTGAAATCTGACAATGCTGTTAGATTAACAAGAGTCTAAGCTTTTGAAGGGTGTGCAGCATTTGTATTTTCATGAATGTTTGAAATGAGTATTTTTGTAATTTGAATTTGTCGCTCTGCATTTCACCGGATGTTGTCAAAATCGATCCCGTTCACGGGTTTGGATCCCTAAGAGGTTAAGGCGTACATTAGAGGGATAATAATATCATACTCTGCACAAATTTAATATGATTTAGAAATTTAAATGAAAGAAAAAGAAATCACTTTCTTAGAAAAAGCACATAAAAAAATCTTTACAAGGTAAAAATAACATTCAGAACTTAAACAGTACGATCTTACGATCTTTTACTTTTGAATAAAGCCAACAACTACAGGTTAATTGAAATAAAGCATACTACTTAATGACAAATTGCCCTGGTAAACATCTCGCAGCTCTCACAAAACGAATACATGATAAACCATTTATAATTTTTTAAGTTAAAGATACAAGTGGTAATTAGAAACAATAATGTGATTAATGACCATTTTAAAAGCTTCTATGAAAATGTATATAAATCTGAATTAAACAGTTGAATGGATCCTATAGCCTTTTTAGACTCAACAACTCTGAAGCACTTATCAACAGACAAAAATAATCACTAAAAACAGAGATCACCCAAGAAAAAATATTAGATACTGTTAAAACATTTGCACGGAGAAAAGCACCGCTTTCCCATAGACTTTTATTCAACATTCTGGGCCAAAGTAACCCCACCCCCCTATTTACATAAATGACAACACACATGTCACTCAATTCAGTACTTCCTAGTTCCATGTATCAAACAGTTATTTCAGTTATATTAAAACCAGGAAAGTCTGGAGAGGCCCTGCTGATTATAGACCCATAAGTTGAATACATTCTGACAATAAAATTATAACAAAGCTTATAAGCAATAGAATGGCAAAAGTTTGACTAGACTTGATACGTATCAATCAAACAGGGTTAATTAAAAATAGACACTTACAAACAAATACAAGAACATGTTTCAGTTTAATACAATACACACCAAAAACAAGATGTAGATTTATCAATAATGACTGTTGATGACGAAAAGGCTTTCAACCGTCTTGAATGGCCTTTTCTATTCAAAACTTTGGAAGCTTTCAACTTTCCAGCTGAAATAATAAAAGTGTTAAAAATGTTGTATAAATGTCCTTAAGAAAAAATATACACAAATAATACTTTATCTGATTGAATTGCTTTAGAAAGGGGCAGAAGACAGGGATGGCCTCTCTCCCCCCTCCTGTTTGTACTAGCAATTGAACCGCTTGTAGAAAAAACCCAAACGTAACAGGTATCAGTATTGGTAAACATGAATAACCTAAATGTATTTGCAGATTAACTCCTGATATACCTGACCAATATTGAAAACTCAATGACCCCTTAGCTAAAAAATATTTTCAGAAAACAAAAAAATCTCAGGATATAAAAGTAATGTGAAAAAAGAGAAAGTAATAACTCACTATCTACAGCAATCCTTTAAGTGGACCACAAAAAATATTAAATACTTAAGATGCTTAATAAGTAACAAACAACAAATATATAAAGAAAACTGAATTCCATTACTCAACAATTTCATAGCAGATCTAATTAAATTAAATAATATTCCCATAAATCTTACAAGTAGAATAAACCTCTTTATAATGGCATGGCTGCCAAAGTTTTTATTTTTATTTTCAGAAATACCAATTACCCCTCCGAAGACTTTCTTTTAAAAAGTAAACTCGGTCATAACAGACTTTATATGGGGAAATAAAATTACTAGAATAAAAAAGAAAGTTTTACATCTTCCTAAGTCTGAGGGTGGTTTTAAACTTCCAGAATTGGAATTGTATCAACTTGCTACCCAAGGCTTTTACTTGCGACATATACTGAGTATAAAAAACATTAAGGACACCTCTTTCCATGACATAGCCTGACCAGGTGAATCCAGCTGTTAAAAATACTTCAATCAGTGTAGATGAATGGGAGGAGACAGGTTAAAGAAGGATTTTTAAGGCTTGAAACAATTGAGACATGGATTATTTGTGTGTGAAATTCAGACTGTGAGTGGGAAAGACAAAAGATTTAAGTGCCTTTGAACGGGGTATTGTTGTAGGTGCCAGGCGCAACGTTTTGTGTCAAGTACTGCAACACTGCTGGGTTTTTCACGTTCAACAGTTTCCCATGTGCATCAAGAATGGTCCACCAGCCAACTTCACACAACTGTGGGAAGCATTAGTCAACATGGGCCAGCATCCCTGTGGAACACTTGACACCTTGTAGCGTTCATGCCTGAACTAATTGAGGCTGTTCTGAAGGCAAAAGAGGAGGGGGTGCAACTCAATATTAGGAAAATCCTAATGTTTGGTATACTTAGTGTATAGTTAAATGCACTAAAGAGGAACAATGGGTACATATTGAAGATGCGTATGCTCATCCCCAGAATATTTTCACGTGTCTATTTTCAAAGGATAAATCGAAGAACATGAACAACTTCATAGTTAAGAACACTATAACAATATAGAAGAAAATGAAACGAATTCTACAAGAACCAATATCACTTCCTAAAAACACAACCTTATGGAACAATCCTAGGACAGCTTTTCAGAATTCACTGATAAATTGGTCCACATGGAAAACTAAAGGCATGACTTGGTAACCGGAAATACATTTCTTTCCATGACAGAATAAAAAAATAATTTTGGACTGACATGTAAAAAATTACATTTAATGAAATTTCGATGTTAAATATTTTGTACATCAGAGCAACCTTGAGGGAGTCTTCTGATTCAGAAACATATGTTCATATGATAGGGAAGATATAAACAACCTTGCAGAGAGCATATCCAACTGACGATCTTTTAATATAAACTATTGGAACCAAGACTTAAAAAGAACTGATGGAGGGAAAGTTGAAGCATAACTAACAAAATTACAGTTAAAGGGGAAGTTCACCCCAAAACACTTCTGGGCCCTTTATAACACTTGCCTGGTCATTTGTCAGTACCCCAGACAGTTTTTAGGTCCATTGCTTGAGTATTTAGATGTAGGTAATAAGCTGATTCTAAACCCGTCTTCCCCATAGAGACCCAATGCAACATCAAAGTCCATCATAAATACCTCCCAAACACACCCTGCTCTGGCCTCCCATGTCCACAATAGTCCTTGTAATTACTTTCTCAGCACAATTTTTCAGCTAACTTATTTTAGTAGGCACATTTTTACCAACGTATTTTGTTATTTTCATATTAAAATCCAGGAAGTTGATTAATGTGCGCCGCGAGTCAGGTCTGGACTTTCGAGGTGGGCGTGGTTGAAGAATGTAAACAATAATTTTCTGTTCTAACTCCATCACAGTATTTGCTGCCCTCAGGAAATTGGAGACCTGTCTTATTTTCAGAATGGTACTCTTGTGCCATATCGGTTTGTGACGGATTATACGGAGGCTGAGTTATTCCATTTGCGGCTGACCGAGAGAAATTAGCTAGAGAGAGACAGGAGAGAGAAATGAGCCAGAGAGACAGGAGCGAGCAGATGTCGAGGAAACAGGCTTTTCCCAGAACGCACAGTGACTACGCACAGTGACTGGTGGTGCAGTTGCGGGAGATGCCTACCCCTACCAACAGACAGAGAATGTCTCAGCTGTCGAGAAAAAGGGATCAGCTTATTCCGATAATGGAGGAGGTAGAAAATCAGACTGACAATGCAGCAGAAGATGGCATGTGTGTAATTAATCACTCCGATTTCTTGTCTCACATCAATCCTGGTGTGCTGGAAACTTTCTTTAGAATGCCCAGGATCAACTGGAAACATTGTGTCACACCTGACCGTCTAAATGGAAAGCTCTCTGAAGCGTAAGTGTTTTGGCTAATATTACTCACAGACAATGCTCCCTCTAAGATGGGCGCGTGTGTGGGCGCCACCCAGAAGAACTATCAGCCCGCGCAGAGAAGCACGAGACTGAACTTCACTCAACTTTCTAGTTTTCCCCTTTAGTTAACACTATACATTTTTCCATCTACTGTGCGAATTGTGATCGAATCAATGCACTATCAGCCACTTTCAATGCAACATATCTGTCACGATCTTCTAGGATGGTGTCACGTCCAGGCCTGAGAAGACAGGCTGGTGTGTTTAGTTTTGGTTTTGGTGTAGGGTTTTTTATGTTCTAGGTGTTATATTTCTATGTTGGGGTAATGGTTCCCAATTAGAGGCAGCTGTGTGTCGTCTCTAATTGGGAACCATATATATGTTTGGGGTTTTCATGTAGGTTTTGTGGGTTATTGTTTGGGCATAGCTTGTTTTATGTTTAGTTGTGGTCAGCGTCACGATCGTCGTTACGTTAATTTTGTTGTTTTGCCCAGTTACGTTACTAAATAAAGATGTATACTGGAAGCATCGCTGCGTCTTGGTCTGTCACTTCAGGAGATCGTGACAGACGGACCAAGGCGCAGCGTGCCGGGTTGAGTTAAACATGTTTATTTGTAAACTCACTCAAAACAACAAACGAAGATCATATGGTGTAGCACCAACAGCACATACACATTAACAGAGTCAACTTCCTACAACGAAAGGAGAATAAATGGGCTACTAAAGTATGACTCCCAATCAGAGACAATGATGGACAGCTGTCCCTGATTGAGAGCCCTACCTGGCCAACAGCAAAGAAATAGAAAAACTAGAACAGAATGCCTACCCCAAATCACACCCTGACCAAACCAAAATGAGACATAAAAAGGCTCCTACAAGTCAGGGCGTGACAATATTGAAACAAAACGAACTATGCAAGAAATGTTATTGTAGGCAGGGCACAATAGAGTAGGATTCTATTGCATTGACAGGCATGACTCAGGCCCATACTCTACACAGACCGGTGTGCCATAACCAATCAAAGCTGCAGTATCCCTATCGGCAAATAGACCATTGTCATATTTGGATCTGTGCCATTCACTTTGAACTGGACTGTGTTTACAGCATAAGTGGTCGCGAGTAGATGCGCTTGTTTTGAGATCAAAGCAAGATGGACAAGTGGATAAACAGGTTAATGTCAATCCCTACAAGTCTTTTTCAAAAGCCTCATGGAATGTAGGCCTACATTGAACCCCACACATTTGCAGCTACTGTAGGCAGAATGATAGAACAGCTATTTCGATGTTAAAATGTTATGGCATGCATTTTCTCCATAGTTTTTTATGGTAGACCACTTACACTATGATCAAATAACTGAAACTTAAAGTGGGTACAGCCTCAGTGTTCACAAGTAAACGCGCCAGAAGTTGCACAGAATTTCACAACATTCAAGTTTGCGCTCAGCAGACCTGAAATTTGCTCAGTGCAGAAACATTTTTGAGGGAACATTGCTCAGAGGATAGTTATATTACTCTCTAAGATAAAAAAAGAAATAGCCTACCTAATGACACCCTTCCAACTGTATTTTCGATTATCCTGCCTACACCCCATCATTTAACTGGCTACTGTAGTCCCCTTCAAGTTTGTCTAAATAAAATGTATAGGACACACACTTCACAAACTGGGTGTACACAAACAATCATTTATATTGCCAAACAGTGTAAGAAGTATAAAGTCAATAGTGCTTGTAGAAAAGAACATGTTACTTGCAATTGCCAGTCTTTTATACCAATACTATCCTAATTAGCCTGTAAACCCACACACAAGAGGAAGAAAAACAGCTGACCACTAAAACCCTTTGAACAATGAGTTGGCTATACTGTACATTCTGTACAGACAAAGAGAGCCATCAATAGTATTGTGGCATGTAGCCTATCAGTTAGAATTTTGGGCCAGTACCTGAATGAATTGCTGGTTCAAATCCCTAGCCGACAAAGTGAAAAATCTGCTGATGTGCCCATGAGCAAGGCATTTAATCCTAACTGTTCCTGTTAGTTGCTCTGGATAAGAGCATCTGCTAAATTACCTAAATGTAAATGTATGTGCCATCATCAATACGGCTGTAACGTCCAGGCCTGAGTGTTCAGGCTGGAGTGTTTAGTTTTGTTTGGGTGTAGGGTTTATTTTGTTCTATGGTGTGTATTGGGGTAATGGTTCCCAATGTTGGGGTAATGGTTCCCAATTAGAGGCAGCTGAGTCTCGTTACCTCTAATTGGGAACCATATATATGTTTGGGGTTTTGCACTTAGGTTTGTGGGTAATTGATGATCGTTATGATTGTAGATGGGTCATGCCATCGTGTTTAAGGTCATGCCATCGGGTTTAGGGTCATGCCATCGGGTTTAGGGTCATGCCATCGGGTTTAGGGTCATGCCATCGGGTTTAGGGTCTTGTCCCAGTGTCTAGTTTAGGATTTAGTGTTTATTTTTCACGTCATGTTCTTCGTTTATTGTTTTGTTCACTCAAGTCACGTTCGCTAAATAAAGTATGTATTCTGGATACTTCGCTGCGCATTGGTCTGTCCCAAGAGATAATCATGACAGAATAACCCACCCTGAAAAGACCAACAGCGAGAAGACAAGGAGTCCTGGACATGGAGGGAGACGGCGGAGCATCGTCGTCCCAGGAGGTGGATGAAATCAGCGAAAGCTGAGCGGAGGAGTTACGAGGAGCTATATGGGGCATGGAGCCCGGAGAGGGAGAAATATGTTGGGCCTCGCCTGGCTAGAAGGGCCGAAAGGCTTCCCCCAAAAACTTTTGGGGGTGGTACACGAGGAGGTTGGCCGGTTCAGGGTGGACTCCTGAGCCAACTCCTCGTGCTCCTTGGAGGGAGCATTGGAGGGAGCGTCGCACTGAAAGGACGCCGTGCTATGCAGTTTTGCGCACGGTGTCTCCTGTGCGGATTCAGAGGTCGGTGCGCAAAATTCCAGCTCCACTCATCTGTCGGGCTAGATTGAGTGTGCAGCCTGGAGGAGTGGTACCAGCTCTGCGCGCCAGGTCTCCAGTGCGCCTCCTAGGACCAAGATATCCTGCACCGGTTCTGCATGCAGTGTCTCCAGTGTGTGTCCACAGCCCGGTGTGAGAGATCCCAGCGCCACGCATCTGTCAGGCCAAGGTCAGTGTGCTACCTGGAAGAGTGGTGCCGGCTCTGCGCGCCAGGTCTCCAGTGCGCCTTTTGGGACCAAGATATCCTGCGGTCCTGCGGGCAGAATCTCTGGTGCGAATCCATAGCCCAGTGTCGTGAAATTCCAGCTCCACTCACCCGTGAGGCCAGGGTTAGTGAGTTATCTAGAAAAATGGTGTCAGCTCTCCGCATCAAGTCCCCTGTCCGTGTTGTGGATTCAACACGTCCTGTCCCTGTTCCACGCTCCAAGATCCCTGTCGGTGTTGTGGATTCAACACGTCCTGTACCTGTTCCAAGATCCCTGTCCGTGTTGTAGATTCAACACGTCCTGTGCCTGTTCCACGTTCCAAGATCCCAGTACGTGTTGTGGATTCAACACGTCCTGTGCCTGTTCCACGCTCCAAGATCCCTGTTGGTGTTGTGGATTCAACACGTCCTGTACCTGTTCCACGCTCCAAGATCCCTGTCGGTGTTGTGGATTCAACACGTCCTGTGCCTGTTCCATGTTCCAAGATCCCAGTACGTGTTGTGGATTCAACACGTCCTGTACCTGTTCCACGCATCAAGCCGCCTGTGCGCCTTCAGAGCCCGGCACGACCTGTCCCTGCTCCACACATCAGGCACCCTGTGCGCCTTCAGAGTCCAGTACGGCCAATTCCTGCTCCACGCACCAGAGTTCCAGTGAGCATCATGAGTCCAGTACGGCCAATTCCTGCTCCACGCACCAGAGTTCCAGTGAGCATCATGAGTCCAGTACGGCCAATTCCTGCTCCACGCACCAGAGTTCCAGTGAGCATCATGAGTCCAGTGCGGCCCGTTCCTGCTCCCCGCACCAGAGTCCCAGTGTGCGTCGACAGTCCGGAGCCCCCAGAGAAGGTTCCCAGTCCGGAGCCCCCAGAGAAGGTTCCCAGTCCGGAGCCCCCAGAGAAGGTTCCCAGTCCGGAGCCTCCAGAGAAGGTCCCCAGTCCAAGGCCTCCGGTGCGTGAACTCGAGCCAGCACGGCCGGCACCGGAGCCCCCACCTGGGACAAAAGGACCCACTCGAAGACCCCCCCACGGACTTTTGGCGCGGTCGGAGTCCGCGCCTTTGGGGGGGGGGGGAGGGTACTGTAACGTCCAGGCCTGAGTGTTCAGGCTGGAGTGTTTAGTTTTGTTTTGGTGTAGGGTTTCTTTTGTTCTATGGTGTGTATTTCTATGTTGGGGTAATGGTTCCCAATTAGAGGCAGCTGAGTCTCGTTACCTCTAATTGGGAACCATATATATGTTTGGGATTTTGCACTTAGGTTTGTGGGTTATTGATGATCGTTATGATTGTAGATTGTTCATGCCATCGGGTTTAGGTTCATGCCATCGGGTTTAGGTTCATGCCATCGGGTTTAGGTTCATGCCATCGGGTTTAGGTTCATGCCATCGGGTTTAGGTTTATGTCCCAGTGTCTAGTTTAGGATTTAGCATTTATTTTTCACGTCATGTTCTTCGTTTATTGTTTTGTTCACTCAAGTCACGTTCGCTAAATAAAGTATGTATTCTGGATACTTCGCTGCGCATTGGTCTGTCCCAAGAGATAATCGTGACAACGGCTTATGAATTAATATATATATATATATTTTTATGTTGTATAGGCCTAGGCCTATTTATTTTCTTGATTGTTGTACATACCATTATCATGCATTTATTTTTTGTCTTTCTAGAGACAATACAGACTGGTCTCTTCTCAGATCACCCTGGAGTGGATGCTGAGGGGAGAACATATAGGTCAAGGTCAACGACAGGTACTCCCAGCCTCTGTGGTGGCAGCAATAACATCCAACTACCCTGACCCCAACAGCCTCTTCATTGGATTCCCGGAAGTTGAGGACATTTTCAAGAAATAACATTGTAGTTCAATAATTCTTTATAAAATGTTTTTGTTATTAAAAAACAATTACAAAGTTACTATGCCATTAACACTGTCACTCAGTTAGACGAGGGATTTACAAACATGTTCCTGGGGAGCAGCCGTCTTGTAGGCTTTCACTACAACAGGTGATGTTGATTAGGGTTTGGTTGGATTGAAAAACTATAGAACGGTTGCACTCTAGCTAGAAGGTTTGAGAACCGTGGGGTTATGTAAAACAAATGGAAGATCCCAATTTGCATCCTCTCTCCTTCTCAAAACACAATGTGTTTTGAGAAAGAGACGAGGAGAGGACGTGAGGATTATGCAGTTGAGAACTTCAAACAAACTCCTACTCATGACTCCATGTGCTGGCTCATGCCTGAGAGGCAGCCCGGTTCCAAAATTTAACATGTTGCAAAACACACCTACCTGGGCGCCCAGGCCAGATTAATCGAATCCCTTCATTGAATAGAACAGGTGTTCCCATTCAAGACAATGATGGCATAATGGGTGGACTGCCGGCCATTGCGACTGTACCCATAGGAGCAAAGCAGGAAGTAAAAGCAGGACATGTATAGGGCTTTTGCAGTGACCGTATTACCGCCACACCAGCAGTGACGAGTCATGAAGGCAGTCAAATTCCATGTGACCGTTTAGTCACGGTAATTAGGCTTCTCCAAGCTCTGATGCTGCTCATGGTCATTAGTAGCCTACCAAACTTGCTAACTGCCTGGTACACAGCACTCTATTGTCCCTCTAATCACTCTGACATCAATGCAAATGTAATTTAAAATCAATTCAAACTTCATGAGAGCCAAAGAGCTCATGTTGCGCAACATTTCTATAGGCTTGGCAATTGCGAGAGAAAAGAGTGATGTCCTTTTCTAAATAGAGGAACATCCCATTAGCTTTCTATAGGCTAGGCCTACTATATGTATGTCTCAACTTTCCTAATATTAATCACATTACATATCTTTACAACAGGATTATATCTTTACAACAGGAGTATAGCCTACCTGGCTGGCATGAAAATGAATCAGGGGAAAAGGGTCCTCCATTCGCTATTTAAGTGCATAGATGACATGTATTTTTTCCCACTGCCCCTGTTTCGAGACAGGTGCATGATAACGGGCCATTCTAAATCAAAACAAATTTCACACATATATTATTTAGTATATATAAAGACAAGATTAAATCAAGAATAGTCTGATAGGTGACAATCACTTGTGAATGATATATTATCACTTTTTGTGTGACTTTTTTGAATCATAGTCGCACACCTCATGTAGCCTATAGCCCATAGGCCTATATGTTTTGATAAGGTTTGTATCACAACTAAAAATGCCAAAAGAAATCTTGATAATAACCACATAAATCCGCTTTACGTCACACCCTGATCTGTTTCATCTGTCTTGTGCTTGTCTCCACCCCCTACAAAGAGTCTCCTATTCTTCCCCATTATCCCTTGTGTATTTATACCTGCGCTTTCTGTTTTTCTTTTGCCAGTTCATCTTGTTTTGTCAGGTCTTACCACCGTATTTCCCATTTCTCCAGTTCTCTAGTTCTTGTTTTCTAGTCTTCCCGGTTCTGACTTTTCTGCCTGTTCTGACCCTGAGCCCGCCTGCCGTTCTGTCCCTGATTGACTCTGCCTTGGATTACAAACCACTGCCTGTCCTCGACCTGCCCTTTGCCTGCCCCTTTGTATAATAAATATTACAAGAACCGAACTTTCCGCCTCCTGTGTCTGCATCTGGGTCATTACCTGAGTCGTGATAGTACGAACTAGCCATGACTGACCCAGCAGACTCGGACCAGCTCTGCAACACTGTCTCCCTCGAAGGAGCTACCATTGGAAGACACGAGGAGTTACTGCATAACCTTGTGGAGGGACTCCATATCTTGGCGGAACGCCATGACCATGCCGTCCATGCATTGTTGGAACAATTCTGCGGACTATCTACTAGGCAGCAAGCCACAACGGTAACCTTCCAGACTCCCAGTAACCCCGCTACCAGCGGTGCTTCTTCCCAGCCTACCCCGGTTTCCCGAGAATCCCGCTTACCTCCTCCAGTAGCACTACGCTGGGGATCCTGGAACCTGCCGGTCGTTTCTCTCCCAGTGCTCCCTCATCTTCGAGCTACAGCCATCTTTGTTTGTTTTGGATCATTCGAAGATAGCGTATCTTATAACGCTGATGCCCGGGAGGGCGCTCGCCTGGGCTAGGGCAGTGTGGGAGCAACAATCCACCGTTTGCCTTAGTCTGGAGGATTTCATGACGGAGGTAAGGAAGGTGTTCGATTCTCCATTGTCCGGGAGAGAGGCGGCTCAGAAGGTACTTCAGCTGCGTCAATACTCCCGTAGTGTGGCAGACTACGCGGTAGATTTTCGCACGTTGGCCACCGAGAGTGCCTGGAACCCGGGGTCCCTGTTCGACGCCTTCTTTCACGGATTATCGGAGGAAATTAAAGATGAGCTCGCTGCCCGGGAGCTACCCATGGACATCGACTCTATCATAGCCCTGACCATAAGGATCGATGGGCGGTTACGGGAACACAGCAGGGAGAGGAGGTCTGTTCCTGGCCACACGCGATCCTTATGGTCAGGGCTATGAGAGAGTCTCCGAAGAATCGCGGAAGTCCCCCGATGCCTGCATTCCCGAGAGAATCCGATGTCACCCAAGTTCCCCCGGGAATCATAGAGGACTGTCGACTCGACTCCTCTGGAGCCCATGCAACTGGGCAGGGCTAGATTGTCTCCTGAGGAACATTTACGCAGACTGAGATCCAAAAGTTGTCTGTATTGTGGTACTTCAGGACATTACATATCCACCTGTTCAGTAAAAGACCAGGCTCATCAGTAGGTACGAGTACGCTGGTGGACCATTCAGGGGAGTCTCCCATCTCCCATTACTCACACTCCTCTCTAAATCTCTCCAGGTGCTCATGGACTCTGGGGCCGACGGGAGCATCATGGACGCTACCCTGGTGTCGGAGCTGGGCATCTCCACACAACCCCTCTTCATTCCCATGGACGCCAGAGCATTGGACGGACGCTCTATTGGTAGGGTCACTCACAGTACGGTTCCCATCAACCTGTGAGTGTCAGGTAACCATAGTGAGTCCATGCAGTTTCTGCTCATTGAGTCTCCTTATGTACTTGTGGTGTTGGGATTGTCATGGCTCCAGAGGCACAACCCCCTGATCAACTGGGCTACAGGTTCTATCCTGGGTTGGAGCCCAATCTGTCACACACATTGCCTCAAGGCGGCGCAGCCTGCCCATGGGCATTTTCCTGCGGGCTTGGGAAAAGCCCCAGAGTACCAGGACCTCCAGGAGGTTTTCAACAAGGCCCGCGCCACATTTCTTTCTAATGCTCCCGCAGTGTTCCAGGACCTGGTCAATGACGTGCTCCATGACATGTTGAAACGGTTTGTGTATGTCTACCTCGACGACATCCTTATCTTTTCCAGATCGGCTCAAGAGCATGTTCTCCACGTCCGACAAGTCCTCCAGCGCCTCCTGGAGAACCAGCTGTTTGTTAAAGCTGAAATATGTGACTTCCATTACTCCACTATCTATTTTCTGGGATACGTCATCGCTGCAGGGGACATTCAGATGGATCCTAACAAGGTGAGAGCAGTGGTGGAGTGACCCAAAGCCACCTCCAGAGTGTAGCTTCAACGCTTCTTGGGGTTTGCTCATTTCTACCGCCACTACATTCAGGGCTAAAGCACCCTGGCTTCCCCCTCTCTGCACTCACCTCACTCAAGGTTTTGTTCACGTGGTCCCCAGCTGCTGACCAGGCGTTTTCGGATCTCAAACATCGATTCACCACAGCCCTCATCTTAATCCATCCGGACCCGTCCCGTCAGTTTGTGCTGGAGGTCAACACCTCGGACGTTGGAGTGGGGGCCGTCCTGTCCCAGGATCAAAAGCTGCATCCCTGATCCTTCCTCTCCCATCGTCTTAATCCCGCTGAGAGGAACTACAACGGAGACACTGGCTAGAAGGGGCAGAACATCCATTCTTAGTGTTAACCGACCATAAGAATCTGGAATATCTCCGCACCACCAAGCGCCTCCACTCAAGGCAGGCTCGTTGGGCTCTGTTATTCACTCGTTTTAATTTGACCATCTCCTACCGCCGTCCTACCGCCCTGGGCTCATTCCTCTAACCTCACCTGCCGTCCCGGCTACCGCCGGAACCTGTCTTTCCTCCGACAATGGTTTTGGTGCCCCACCATGGTTCCTGACATCTCCACGTTCATCGCCGCCTGCATTTTGTCTGCACAGAGTAAGACTCCATGGCACGCTGAGGCAGGCCTCTTTCAACCACTCCCTGTTCCTCACCACCCCTGGTCCCATATATCCCTGGACTTTGTCACTGGTCTCCCTCCGTCCAATGGCAACACCACCACTCTTACGGTAGTGGATAGGTTTTCCAAAGCCACCCATTTCATTCCCCTTCCCAAGTTACCCTCAGCCAAGGAGGCGGCCCAGCTCATGGTCCAGCACATTTTCCAGATCCATGGACTTCCAGTTGACATGGTCCTCAGTTCTCATCCCGATTCTGGAAGGCGCTCTGCGCCCTCATTCGGTCATCGGCCAGCCTGTCCTCCGGGTTTCATCCCCAATCTAACGGCCAGTCGGAGCGAGCCAATCAGGACCTGGAGACGACTTTTCGTTGCCTCGTCTCTGTCAACCGCACCACCAATAATGAAAGTGCGTGGGCTACGGAAATAAACAAAATGGTGCAGTTTCAGGCCGTGTGGCAGAAAGTGATGCGGCGCTGTGTGGGGTGTTGTGTGCTAGTGGGTCTGGGCAGGTGTGATGTAGTTGATGTTTGTATGATGTTGTTGTTTGTATGTGTATGTTTTGTATTGTTTCTAAAAGGTCAAATAAAATATTACAAAAAAATATATGAAAAGGGGCTGAGATATGGGACTGTCCCAGGATGACAAGTAAAGCCGCGTGGATCATTTTTTTTCAACCATGACACAGATGTGGGGGTGTTCATTTAATTTGGAATAAACTTTTACTTTCATATTTACCACTGTAGCTGTACAAATTGTATTATAAATAAATAGGAGAATGGTTAAATTAGCATTAGTTTGACTTTGTTGCATTTAGGTGGTCTCATTCAGGGGGTCTGAGACCCCCCCCTGGGCTCCCCGTAATTCGAACTCTGGTGACCATGGTCATTTGGCTGACCAATAACTGTCATCCAAAATTCCATCATTGGTTATGTGTGTCATCATCATAACCAGTGTCACGATTTCCGCTGAAGTCGGTCCCTCTCCTAGTTCGGGCGGCTACCGGCGGTCGACGTCACCGGAGTTCTAGCCGCCACCGATCCATTTCTCATTTTCTGTTTGTCTTGTCTCATTCACACCTGGTTCCCATTTCCTTAATTGCATGTGTCCTTATTTAATCCCTCTGTTCCCCCCCTGGGTTTTGTCCGTGATTATTTCCTGTACGTGTGTATCGTGAGCAGTGGCTATACTACTGGTTTAGTAGTTTGTTTCCTTCTATTAAAGAAGTGTTGTATCATCTCTGTTTCCTGCGCTTGATTCCGAAAAACCTGCATTACAAGAGCCTTCACAGAATCACGGACCTAAAAAATGGAATCAGCAGGAGAACACAGCCTTCCTCTTCATGTAGAGGAGCGCGTCCAGAAGCACGGGACCATGCTTCAACATCTCGGCACAGCAATGGATTGTGTGCTGCTGACCATGGAGCGATGGGAGAAAGGAGGGCTGCCAGCACCTCTACCATCACCACCACCTACCCCACTGGTCCCCCCTCCTTCATCTAGTCCCAGTGGGATTAGGCTCTCGCTCCCGAGGGAGTATGATGGGACGGCTGCCGGGTGCCAGGGGTTCTTACTACAGCTGGAGCTCTACCTGGCGACCGTCCACCCGGCTCCTTCGGGACGCGAGGCGTGTCCGCCTCGTCTCCTGTCTATCTGGGAAAGCCCTGGAGTGGGCCAACGCCGTATGGGGAGAAGGTGACGCGGCGTTAGACCACTATGAGGAGTTCACTCGCCGTTTCCGGGCGGTTTTCGACCAACCGCCTGAGGGGAGAGCGGCGGGTGAACGCCTTTTCCACTTACGACAGGGGACGAGGAGCGCGCAGGATTGTACTTCCGTACCCTGGCCGCGGGAGCGGGATGGAATGACAGGGCCCTGATCGACCATTACCGGTGCAGTCTGCGTGAGGACGTCTGTCGGGAGCTGGCCTGCAGGGACACCACACTCACGCTGGACCAGCTGGTGGACATGTCAATCCGACTGGACAACCTGCTGGCCACCCGCGGACATCTGGATCAGGGCCCGTCAATTCCATCCTACAGCATCTCCGCTCCGACCCCTATGGAGCTGGGAGGTGCTGCGCTCAGGGGGGCCGGAAGAGGGGCCATTCCCTGCACAAGCTGTGGCCGCAGAGGACACACTGCTGGTCGTTGTTGGGGGGATTCTTCAGGGAGTCGAGGCGGCAGGCAGAGCACTGTTGTGTCACCCCAGGTGAGTAAGCACCAGACTCACCCAGAGCTCCCTGTTGCTCACATGTTTTTTTGTTAGTAGAGATTACTGAGTGTTCCCCGCATTCCCAGCATAAGGCGCTAGTAGATTCAGGCGCAGCTGGGAATTTTATTGACAGTTCTTTTGCCCGTAGGTTAGGGATCCCCATTGTGTCTCTTGATGTGCTTTTCCCTGTGCATGCCCTAGATAGTCAACCCTTAGCGTCAGGGCTGATTAGGGAGGCCACAGCTCCTCTACGTATGGTGAAGCAGGGGGGTCATGAGGAGCGTATCAGTCCTTTCCTCATTGATTCTCCTGCTTTTCCCGTGGTGCTGGGCATACCCTGGTTGGCCTATCATGACCCCAATATTTTGTGGCAACAGAGGGCTCTCAAGGGGTGGTCACGAGGGTGCTCGGGGAGGTGTATAGGTGTTTCCATCGGTGCGACTACGGTGGAGAGTCCAGACCAGGTCTCCACCGTGCATATCCCCTCAGAATATGCCGATTTGGATCTCGCCTTCTGTAAAAAGAGGGCGACGGAATTACCACCCCATCGACGAGGGGATTGTGCGATAAATCTCCCTGGTAGACGCAGCACTTCCCAGGAGTCACGTGTATCCTCTGTCACAGGAGGAGATGGCGGCTATGGAAACATATGTCTCCGAATCTCTGAGGCAGGGATACATTTGGACCTCCACTTCACATGCCTCCTCGAGTTTCCTTTTTGTGAAGAAGAAGGATGGAGGTCTGCGCCCGTGTATTGACTACCGAGAGATCAATCAGATCACTGTGAGGTACAGCTACCCGCTGCCTCTCATAGCCAGTGCGATCGAGTCAATACATGGGGCGCGCTTCTTCACAAAATTTGATCTCAGGAGCGCTTACAATCTGGTGCGTATCCGAGAGGGAGACGAGTGGAAGACAGTATTTAGTACCACCTCATGTGCTTGGTCGACTGTTGGAGCATGACCTGTACGTCAAGGCTGAGAAGTGTCTGTTCTTCCAAAAGTCTGTCTCTTTCCTAGGATATCGCATTTCCACGTCCGGGGTGGAGATGGAGAGTGACCGCTTTTCCGCCGTGTGTGATTGGCCGACTCCAACCACGGTAAAGGAGGTGCAGCGGTTCTTAGGGTTTGCCAACTACTACCGGAGGTTTATCCGGGGCTTTGTTCAGGTAGCGGCTCCCATTACCTCACTGCTGAAGGGGGGACCGGTGCGACTGCAGTGGTCAGCTGAGGCGGACAGGGCTTCGGCCCCCGTGCTGGCTCATCCGGATCCCTCTCTGGCATTCATAGTTGAGGTGGACGCGTCCGAGGCTGGGATAGGAGCTGTGCTGTCTCAGCGCTCGGGTACGCCACCAAAACTCCGCCCCTGTGCCTTTTTTTCAAAGAAGCTCAGCTCGGCAGAGCGAAACTATGATGTGGGGGACCGGGGGCTCTGTCGTGAGGGCTCTGAAGGCGTGGAGGCATTGGCTTGAGGGGGCTAAATACCCTTTTCTCATCTGGACTGACCACTGTAAATCTGGAGTACATCCGGGCGGCGAGGAGACAACCCTCGCCAGGCAAGGTGGGCCATGTTTTTCACCCGTTTTGATTTCACTCTATCCTTCCGACCAGGTTCCCAGAACGCTAAGGCAGACGCACTGTCCCGGTTGTATGACACAGAGGAGCGGACCATCGATCCCACTCCCATACTTACTGCCTCTTGCCTGATGGCACCGGTGGTATGGGAGCTGGACGCGGACATCGAGCGGGCGGTACGTACAGAACCCAGTGTCCAGGTGGGCGTCTGTACGTTCCGTCCGCTGTCTGCAACCGTCTGATCGTTTGGGCTCACACATCACCCTCCTCTGGTCATCCAGGGATCGGCCGGACAGTGCGCTGTCTTAGTGAGAAATACTGGTGGCCCACCTTAGCTAAGGACGTGAGGGTTTATGTTTCCTCCTGCTCGGTGTGCGCTCAGTACAAGGCGCCTAGACACCTGCCCAGAGGGAAATTACAACCCCTACCCGTTCCACAGCGGTCACACCTGTCGGTGGATTTTGTGACGGATCTTCCACCGTCACAAGGAAAAACAACAATCCTGGTTGTTGTGGATCGGTTTTCTAAGTTCTGTCGCCTCCTTCCTTGCCCGGTCTCCTTACGGCTCTACAGACTGCGGAAGCTCTGTTCACAGAAGTATTCCGGCACTAGGGTGGACATAGTGTCTGATCGGGGTCCCCAGTTCACGTCTAGGGTGTGGAAGGCGTTCATGGAGCATCTGGGGTCTCGGTCAGCCTTACCTCAGGTTTTCACCCCGAGAGCAACGTGCAGGTGGAAAGAGTCAACCAAGATGTGGGTAGGTTTCTGAGGTCGTATTGCCAGGACCTGCCAGGGGAGTGGGCGGTTTTCATTCCCTGGGCAGAGATGGCACAGAAGTCACTCTTCCACTCCTCCACTAACCTGTCTCCTTTTCAATGTGTGCTAGGTTATCTGCGGTGGACGAACGGTTTAGGCGCTCGGAGGAGACCAGGGAGGCCACCCACGTGCACCTGCAACGAGCCGTGAGGCGGCAGAAGGCGAGCGCCGACCGCCACCGCAGTGAGGCCCCTGTGTTCGCACCGGGGGACCGGGTCTGGCTCTCGACCCAAAACCTGCCCCTCCGCCTGCCCTGCCGGAAGCTGGGGCCGCGGTTTGTGGGGCCTTTCAATGTCCTGAGGAGACTGAACAAGGTTTGTTATAGGTTACAGCTTCCCCCAGACTACCGTATTAACCCCTCGTTCCATGTGTCTCTCCTCAGGTCGGTGGTGGCTGGCCCGCTCCAGGGACCTGAGGTTCTGGAGGTTCCTCCGCCCCCTCTGGACATCGAGGGGGCCCCGGCGTATGCGGTTCGAGCCATCATGGACTCAAGGCGTCGGGCAAGGGGCCTTCAGTACCTCGTGGAGAGGGAGGGGTACGGTCCAGAGGAGAGAAGCTGGGTGCGGGTGGAGAACATCCTGGATCCTTTGTTGCTGCGGGAATTTCACCGCCTCCACCTGGATCGCCTCGTCCTCCGGGTCGTCCCCGAGACCGGTGTCGGTGCGCTGCTGGAGCCACGCGTAAAGGGGGTTACTGTCACGATTTCCGCTGAAGTCGGTCCCTCTCCTAGTTCGGGCAGCTACCGGCAGTCGACGTCACCGGAGTTCTAGCCGCCACCGATCCATTTCTCATTTTCTGTTTGTCTTGTCTCATTCACACCTGGTTCCCATTTCCCTAATTGCATGTGTCCTTATTTAATCCCTCTGTTCCCCCCTGGGTTTTGTCCGTGATTATTTCCTGTACGTTGTGGCTCCGTGTGTATCGTAAGCAATGGCTATACTACTGGTTTAGTAGTTTGTTTCCTTCTATTAAAGAAGTGTTGTATCATCTCTGTTTCCTGCACTTGATTCCGAAAAACCTGCATTACAAGAGCCTTCACAACCAGATGTTACTGACCTAGTGGACTATGCTAATAAGACTAACCTAAACCAGATAACTCACTGCCTTGTCTCCATCATGACACATGACCTTTACATCCCTACTATCATGTCCTCTTTAGAGGTTACATCTCTATCCCAGGCCATGTACCATATTCCACCTCTCTCTGTGGACTAATTGGGGACATATTGTTTGTAAATCACTGGCGACCTAAATTCATATAACAAGGCTCAGACAGAGAAAGGAAATGCTTGAGCATCAGATCATGCAGATCCGCGTCGGGTCCAATCGCTGTTTATTCATTGTTTGACTTGTATGGGAACACCCCAGCCCAGGGGAGATACTTCCTGGAGACCTAGCCCAGAATGGCCCACCATGCTGTGGGGAGATGAGCCGTGGGCACCCTGCCAGAGTCCACATCCCGGACGGGCCCCCAGGAGAGGGTCGCGCAGGGCTGCTCAGCCTTCCATCACAAGGGAAAGATTTTACCCATGTCAGGTCACCCCCTATTGACACACTGTGGCTTTTCAGAACAAGAAATCTGATGACAGGCTAAATGTTTGTCTATGTTAGGCTGTTCCATTCAAATGAATAGTTGAACACAAAAGTAAAGGCCTTAATTTTTCTTTTGAATAGGTGTCAAATAGACAGAAGGACAGGTGCTAGAGGGATGAAGTGTTATCTGAAAAAACACTCATACCTTACAATCAATCAAACTGCCTTAACTTCTTAGGGAGCGGCAGGTGAGGTGACGATTTTGGAGAGTCTGGCGTGCCCAAAGCAAAATGCCTGCCACTCAGGCTCAGAAAATAGGATATGCACATAATTAGTACTATTGGATAGGAAACACTGAGGTTTCTAAAACTGTTAACATAATGTCTGTGAGTATAACAGAACTCATTTAGCAGGCGAAAACCTGAGAAAAATCCATCCGGAAATCAGTTCCTGGTGACCTTTTGCTCTGTTTGTCACACTCCCCATTGAATCCAATTGTAACCAGGACTGAGACTGCAGTACCTATGGCTTCCACTAGATGTCAACAGTCTATATACAAAGACTCAGAGAGATTGTAGTTAACAGAACGAATAGGTACAGGAAATGGCCAAGGTAGCTCAGATGTCAACAAATTTTCTCGGGGCGCGAGTCTGGCTGTGCGCCCCACTTATATAACGTTTAGGTGACCATCCGAGTGAAATATTATCGCTAAAATATTCATAAAAGGATAGCTAAGGATGCATTTTAACTGGTATTTGATTTGTTTAGGAAAAGTTTATAGGTATATTTGAACGCGTTCTCTTCACGTTTCAATGGGCGATTCGATGTTGGATTTTCTGAACATAACGCGCCAACCAAACTGAGATTTATGGATATAATAAATGACTTTTTCTAACAAAAGAACCATTGGATGTCTTCGTTGGACACTTGGGAAGCCCTCAGCAGAAGTTCTTCAAAAGGTAAGGGATTTGTTTTCGCTGTGAAATGTGTTTTGTGTGAACCGCGATGGTTTATGAATTTAGGCTAATGCAGAAATATTGGAGGTGCTACCCTCAAACAATCAAATGTTGTGCTTTCGCCGTAAAGCCTTTTTGAAATCTGACAATGCTGTGATATTGCCAAGAAGCAGAGCTTTTGATGACTATGAAACACTTGTTTAATGAATGTTTAATAATTCAACTTTTGGATTTTGAATCTGGCGCCTTACATTTCACCGGGTAATGTCGGGAGTGGCGCCCCACTGCTCCCTAAGTAGTTAAACAGAGACTAAGTCAGACCGATAATAATTTTTTTGCAATAAGTTCAAGCACTCCTTGGGGTTTAACATATCAAACTGCCAATGGTTGATGCAGTTAACTGGAAAAAAAACTATAACAAAGCCTTTTAAGCTATTTGGAATGCAACATTGACCCTGGGCAGGAAAAAATATCTGGTAGTAAGACTTCAGAGGCATTTAAAGGATTTCTGCAGGGAGTTTCATAACTGGCACCTTTCTGTAGCTACCCACTGGGCACACACTCGTTGAATCAACGTTATTTACACGACATTTCAGCAAAATGACGTTGAATCAACATGAAATAGACGTCGAATTGATGTCTGTGCCCAGTGGGTACTGAGGAACAAGTGGCCGAGGGGCAAACAGAGAAAAGCAAAACAACCTGAAGCAAGACAGGAGACAGGGTGGTGTGTATCACAAAACAACTGGCAAATAACAGAGAGGGCGGTGTAGAATTAGTTGTAAGTTTAATCAATTGTTCAAAACTAGAGCAACAGTTGCGGGCTGCCGTGCAATGGTGGTTTTCCTATTTCTCCTGGAATAAATAAACCAAACTTCCATAATCCGTGGCAAGTGGGACATAGAGTGTGTATGGTGATTGATTGACAGACAACCTATCAGAAGGCAATGTCTACCTCCACCTGTGAGGGATGGAGATGTCGGTCCGGTTCTCTGTCTGCTGACCTGAGTGTCTCTATCAACAGTTGTTTTAACGGCATCCTAGCAACTTATAATAACCATGCAGAAGAGCCACCCAACTGACTGGCCCCTAAACGTTCTGTGACATATTTTCTTCGACAGCCTCCTCAGCTGTTTGTGGTTTTATATGTCCACAGCCAGAGGGAATGAAGTGAAGAGACAGGGCTTCCTTCCTGTTGGGGTGTCATTATGTCTTTCCTCTGAGTCTGCCTTCCCTGGTGAAAAAAATATAATGGCGGCATCTTACTCATCTAAAGTGGCTTCTTCTTCTCATCTCCTTTCTGAGTCTGCCTTCCTTGAAGCTACCTACCACCACAGCTGCATCTCAATCATTTAAAGTGGTTGTCTCCTTTTCTCCACCTGCACTAGTATGAGAAGACAAGCCAGGTGAAAGCCTTACAGTAGAGGAACTTATTTTCTTCTGTCAAGAGTGCAGATGGAGGGGAGACACAGAGAGGAAATCTGTTATGATTATTTGAGAGGCTGCCCGCAACTACCTAAGAAGACTGGTTGTCTCTCTGGGTGTTTCTCTTCCTTTACAATCTGTTCTAGAATTAGCCTCTCAGACAATGTTTTAGAACCATCCTCTCAAACGATATCAGTATTTTAGAAATGGCCTCTAAGACGATAGCAGTTTGCTAGAATTGGCCTCAGACAATAGTCCCAGTCGGTATTCACGCAATAATTCCCCCATTGACCTCCATTGTAAAAGAGGCAACTTTGTCATTGATTTTATGTTATACAGAAATAACAAAAAATGTAAAAAAGCTGCTGTGTTGTACAATGTACATGTAGCCAGGTCAATAATCCGGACCTACGGTTCGCAATACTCTCACGTAGGGAAATAGAGCTTGCAAGAAGAGCCCTGTGGCTTCAGGCTATTCGGTGTGGGAGAGTGGGAAATGTGGGGACTCGGTGTCCAAGTAGGCTACACGAAGCTATGTGTGTGGAAAACATTTCATCATAGGTAAGACAATTAACTTGTTTAGTACAGTCCGTTTGTAACTCCACTCACTACTTGTAGCTGTATAGTCTGTTTGTTGGTGTTGTTGGTCTTGGCTCGTTTAAAGTGGAACTGACAGCATTTTAGCAACATGAAATCTTATTAAAATCTGTTCATATACTCCACCAGGAAGAATATTACACTTTTCAACCTTTTCATACGTGAGTTGTGATATTGCCAAGAAGCAGAGCTTTTGATGGTTTATGAATTTATGCTAATAGTTAAAATATTGGAGGTGCTACCCTCAAACAATCAAATGTTGTGCTTTCGCCGTAAAGCCCTTTTGAAATCTGACAATGCTGTGATATTGTCAAGAATCAGAGCTTTTGATGACTATGAAACACTTGTATATTGATGAATGTTTAATAATTCAACTTTTGGATTTTGAATCTGGCGCCTTACATTTCACCGGGTAATGTCGGGAGTGGCGCCCCACTGCTCCCTAAGTAGTTAAACAGAGACTAAGTCAGACCGATAATAATGAACCGCTTATAAAGTTGGTTTTGTAGCATAAACTGGGAATTTGATCTTTTTGACTGATATTATGATTGTCTGTTTCATATTGGCAAAGTAGTTAAAACGCTGGAAGTTCCACTTTCATGTTCTGGTCTAGCATTTTATTGAAAAGGGGCACGAGAGAAGCCCTACAATATTATGCTTTTCTAAGTAGTGAGAATGCTAGGGAGCAGCCAATGTTGAAAATAATCTTTAGACATGTTGTACTTTTCTTCAATGTAGTTTTGTAATTGACTAAAACTAGCAGAAAACAAGAAAATTGCGCTTGAAAAAGGTCAAGCTTTTTCAGTGAGCCACTGGGGTAACCTAGGTAACCACATGTTGCTTTCCCCACAGCTGGGCAGTGTCACTATGTTCTAATACTGACTGGGTCTATAGAAGTTTTCTAGAATTGGCCTCTCAGGCGATAGCAGTGTTCTAGAATGGGCCTCTGACGACAGCAGTGTTCTAGAATTGGCCTCTCAGACGACAGCACATTACAAAGTTGCCTGTGTCATTAGAATCATCAGCCCATAGTTATTCATAGAATAATCCACTGAGTTTCAGCCATGGATATGTCTAAAATTAGCCCTTTATATCGGTCAGTGTCACTTATTTCCAAGCTCCTCCATCATTCATTCATTCCCTCATTAAAAATATATCACACATGAATTATTCATCCCTGGATCTCTCATTCAGTGTATTCACTGCCCCACAATAGGGGTTGAGCAACATTCTCATTAGCTACTCATCAAAGGGGTAGGAGGACATAACACATTTACTACTACCCTCATCGTGAAAACATGGCTTCAGACATGACCCATACATGTCAAATCAATCATCACTGAGGTGGCTGGTGCCAGAAATAGCCTTTGCTGACACTGTGTTATGTACCTGACTTTATCAGATGGTGGGAGGATGTGACTTTTAATGGCTGAATGAGATGTTCCTCAGTAGCAAAGCTGTTTAACCTCTTCGCCAGCGTTTGATCATGTATGCAGTCTCCCAAGTAGCAGCCTAATCATTCATTCATTAATGATGATTCAGACCTGGCAGATAATAACCTCATGATGACGTATGTTGTGAAAAGCAGGATACAACAGAGTCTGGAAAGTGTTGTTACAAATGCAGTGACTATATAATATCTATACCAGAATATCAAATGCAAAAAGACTAACAATAAATTTTTATAGAGAGCCTAGAGTTACTATGACTGAGATGTTATAACTGCCCTGGTGCATTTGGCTGCTGTGATAACTTAAGAGCTCATCCCAACCTTCTCTCTAAACCTGAATATATTACTGACCAACACACAAGACAAAGATAGGTAAAGATCCACATCACAATCTGGTTGGCCAACACCTGCTCAAAAGATTTCAGACAGTATATAACCTATTAGAATGTAAAACTGTCAAAAACAGGCCTATATCTTTATTGTATTCAAATACCAAGCTAGATGGTTGCATTCATGTATTCACTGGCTATTTCTTAATTTGGCCTTTAATTTATATATTTGGTTATAGATCAGGAGACAGGAGTTGGGAAACATTTTGCATGAAGTTGCCCTTCTGCAATCTGTAACTATATTGTAACCATTGTGTAATTACTCAGCTGTAGGCCTAAACTGTAATTTCAGACAAAATGCATAAAACTATTATTAAACTATATTTGAAGGAACTGGGACAGTTCTTTTTGCATTAGTTACTAGTGCAGTTACTGTGTGGTTATTTGGTAATTATGCAAGTGAATTCAATTTTTTTACTAGGTATTAGTGCAACTTCATGTACAGTGAGAAATTATACAATGAGGTACAGTATGATGATGGTGATGATGTGATATTGTGAATTCTTATTATTTATTTTGTAATCATTTTTAAACAGTCCAGGTCTGGTCAGCCATTGTGCGCTACCTGACCTATGCCAATTAACATGTTTTAAAGAATTTAGGGGACACCGGGATGGTTGTAACACAGGATAGTTGTAACACTCTCGATATCTTTAATCAGGGACAGGCTAGAATCATGTGACTCACTGTGCACATGGTCAGTTTAGTCCTCAACCCTCATCTGAAGAAGCAAGACCATGTGATAGACTGAAGATTTTAATGACATAAATCTGATTTTGAGTTAAGAAAGTAATTTTTTTGACCAAATTTGTTTTTGCGCTGGCATCACCTGCTTTGTCGTTAGATTCAACAAACTTATATAACGTTTAGAACCAGTGTGTGTAGATATATTTGATGCAAGTTAACAATGCTAAAGTTTGAGATAAAATTGAAGATAGCTAATGGCTGCAAGGGTCAGGATTAGTTGTGACGCGCCTAAGGAGGTCTGGGTGCTGAGAATGCAAATTATGGACCCACCAAGCCTGTACCCCAGGACTACCATACCACTGTCACAACAGTGACTCTGACTGAGTGAACATGTCCAACATTCACTCTCACACACACAAAAAACATGTGTTTTTGGAACACTTCACATATGACATTTCACATGTAAAGTCATGTTTCTAAAACACTTCACATATGACACACAGTGCTTTTAACATCGTTTTTTCATCTGACATATTTGACTACATTGTGTATGTATATTTATACAGTAATTATTATTCAATGTGTCATCATTTGGGATTTGAACTCACAACTTCTTGGTTGCCGGCATTATGATATTTCTGCTATGCCACCACACCTTTATTCCTGCACTTTGGACTTAAATCTCAGCTTTGTTAAATATACACTCAAGAAAAACTATGATATTGTATTTCTCATAGTGATTCAGGAGTATTATTGAAACAACATTAGACAACTATACAGAAAACCCTCAAATTGCTGAAATAAGTAAATTAAATCAATGATGAGAGAATAGTCAGATTAACTGATAACTAAAAGAGCAGTGCAGATGGCACTATGTGCATAGATTTATTATAGGAAATGAATGTGTAGGGGAATGCTACAGACATTATTGCTCAGCAGAAACATCAACACACCTAAAATCCAAAAACTGGGAGTCCAAATCCCAGGTGGGTTATATTTTAGATGAACAGCGTACCACTCACTTTAAAACCACCATACCATTACTTTACTTATAATGGATGGTTTGGGACTATCTGGGACCATCACGTGACGTCTTGAAGACCGGTAAAATAAATGTCTTGAGAATATCCATGTGCTTAATCTACGTCACTTTTGTCTTGAGCCGACATCGCAATGGGCTTTGAACAGGGCACCTGGCTCACGATCAGGAGGCAGCCCGGTTCCAAAATGAATGCAATCACTTTTTACCTGGTATAACAGTGTCTCTTTTGTCCCTCTCCTCGCCCCAACCTGGGCTCGAACCAGGGACCCTCTGAACACATCAACAACTGCCTCCCACGAAGCATCGTTACCTATCACTCCACAAAAGCCTCAGTGAAACAACTACTTCAAGGTCTCAGAGTGAGTGACATCACCAATTGAAACACTATGTTGTGCAAAAATGTGTCTACATCCCTGTTAAATGTGGAAGACACATTTCATTTGAAATCATTCAGCTGACTAGGTATCCCACAAAGCATTGTTACCTATTGCTCCCCAAAAGCCACAGCCCTTGCAGAGCAAGGGAAACAACTACTTCAAGGTCTCAGAGCGAGCACGCACCCCGCTAACCATTTCACACCAGTTACACTGGGACAAACTCCTCCTGCCGGGGCAACCTGTGTCAGATAATCAAATCCCTTCAATATCTCATGTGAAGTGTTCCAAAAACACATTTGCACATGATTTCACATGTGAAATTTCATTAATGTCAAGAGTTCCAAAAACACGTTTTCATATGTGAAATGTTACATGTAGTTTCAAGTGATCACATTAACTTCACATAAAATCACACAAGATCACGTGTTCACATGTGGAATTCACTTTGTTTTTTCTATAAGGGACACCACAAACATTCAATTGTTTAGTCCAGATGTTGTTTAATTGTCAGATGTTGTAGTTAGTTGAGAAGAGCCAGTTAATGGAACGTAAAAATAATTTAAAAAATGATTAATTGTATTATTATTTTATTAATTCTGCTGTTCTCATGTTATCAATAAAAGCTTTCAATATTTCGTTGCAAGTCATGATTTATGCACATTTCCCCAAGACCTGTTTCAACTGACCCAAAGGTGAGGTAATGTTTAACACAAAGTCACAACTTATCTGTTTGATTTAGAGAGATAATACCTATACCCATTTGTAGCAGACAGATGGAAGCTGTTCCTATCACGGTTTGAATGTAGTAGCTCAAACAATCTATGAGAAATTGACAAAAATGACAGAAGTGTTACAGCCATCACCGGTCTCCCCTAAAGTACAACTGTCTGGTCATCAATGTCTCAATAGGTCTTTTGAAATGATCGCAGGTAAACAAGGCAAGTCACACAGTCGGCTATGTGATATTGGTCGGTTTATATTCAATTTAATCCTTTAACCTGCACACAATGTCAACACTCCCCTTCCCTCCACGACTGCGTATCTTCTCCAAAGCAAAAGTTATAAAAATTCCCGTAATAGTACACCGATACTTGTCCCCTAGTTGAAGTTATTGCAGGTTCGTCCGACTTCAAATAATTCGCTAAAGTTTATGTTCGCGAGAATTAGGTTTCGGGTTATGTCGGCAAACCATCAAATGACAAAATATAACATTTAGGTACATAAACTACAGACACGGGCGCACCTAGAATGATAATTTCCAATGACAACGTCCGAAGTGAATTTTCATTGGAATTCTAAGAAAATAACTCACAGGATTGTGACTCACCGAAGGTTTACACACTTCTCAGAAAAGGAATAGAACCTTAATCCGTCCGACACCGTGTGAGTGGAGCTGCGGTGAGCCCACTTCGCTCGGAGAGACCTGTTACGAAAAGGCTATGTATCCTCTGCCCGGCACTGGTTCAGGGTATGGGCTTTAGAAACTAGCAGCCTGGTCTCACAGGCTAGACGTAACATAGTAAACATAAATCCTGGACTCTCAAATTATACTGGACAAAAATATAAATGCAACATGTAAAGTGTGGTCCCATGTTTCATGGGCTTAAAGAAAAGATCTAAGACATTTCCATACACACAAAAAGCTTATTTATCTCAAATGTTGGGCAAAAATGTGTCTACATCCCTGTTAGTGGGAATTTCTTCCTTGCCAAGATAATCCATCAACCTGACAGGTGTGGCATATCAAGAAGCTGATTAAACAGCATGATCATTACACAGGTGCACCTTGTGCTGGGGACAATAAAAGGCCACTCTAAAATGTGCAGTTTTGTCACACAACACAATGCCACAGATGTCTCAAGTTTTGAGGGAGCGTGCAATTGTCATGATGACTGCAGGAATGTCCACCATTGAATATTCATTTCTCTACCATAAGCTGCCTCCAATGTCGTTTTAGAGAATTTGGCTGTACGTCTAATCAGTCTCACAACCGCAGACCACATGTAACCACGCCAGTCTAGGTCCTCCACATCCGGCTTCTTTACCTGCAGGAACGTCTGAGACCAGCCACCCGGACAGCTGATTAAACTGAGGAGTATTTCTCTGTAATAAAGCCCTTTTGTGGAGAAAAACATATTCTAATTGGCTGTGCCAGGCTTCCAAGTGGTGGGCCTATGCCCTCCCAGGCCCACCCATGGCTGCGCCCCTGCCCAGTCATGTGAAATCCATATATTAGGGCCTAATGAATTTATTTCAATTTACTGATTTCCTTATATGAACTGTACCTCAGCCAAATATTAGAACTTGTTGCATGTTGCGTTCATATGTTTGTTCAGTATAGTATGATATATTATGTTTGGTATGGTTACATAAGACAGTAGGTTACTTACTTCAGGCAAAAACGAAAGTAGGGCCAAAAGGTTGCGTGTTTGAATCTCATCATGGACTTTAGCATTTTAGCTAATTAGCAATGAATTAATTACAATGAATTACTACTTTTTAGCTACTTTGCAACTATTTGTTAGCTAACCCTTCCCCTAACCATAACCTTAACCTTTTAATCTAATGCCTAACCCTAACCTTAACCTTAACCCAAACCCCTTAGCCTTGATAGCCACCTAGCCACCTGGCTAACGTTAGCCACAACAAATTGGAATTCATAAAATATGATACGTTTAGTTAAATCATAACATATGATTTAGCAATTTGTAACATCTTTTTAAGAATTGCAATTCGCAACATACCATACGAATTGTAATTCATACAATATCATACACAATGGATGATGGACATCCAGAAATTAATACATACCATATGAAATGTAACATACTGATTGGAGTGTAACGTATTTACATTCACTGTGTTACGTCTACCCCTGATCCAGGTTGCAGCTAGTGACTGACAATGGCATATGATCAGATGAATCAGCATAAGGCCCACACATTGGATAGGTACATAAAAGTCCACAATGTATAGGACATTTATTTTTATTTAACTAGGCAAGTTAGTTAAGAACAAATTCTTATTTACAATGACGGCCTTCCCCGGCCAAACTCAGACAATGCTGGACCAATTGTGAGCCACCCTATGGGACTCCCAATCATGGCCGGACGTGATACAGCTTGGATTCAAACAAGGGACTGTAGTGATGTCTCTTGCACTAAGATGCAGTGCTTTAGACTGCTGCGCCATGTCCTGCACTATTTCATAATTTCCATCACTTAGCATTTCAACTGGTCTCCTTGAGGATGTCTCTGGTACCTCCAAGAATCAGGATGTCTGTCCTTCGCAGGTGCCATCTAGCACCAACCCCTGTTACAGCTCTGAGGCAGTGAGCCAACACCAGGCACAGGGAGGGAGTGACATCCAGCAGGATATCTATTCCAGGCCTAACAGCCACAGATTAACCCCTGGCTTGGGAGATGATTGCGTCAGGTACCTCTAATCTTGTGTAACTGACAAGTGGAGTAAATTTACTTCAGCATCTTGTAAGAGAAGTAGGTGAGAAAAGAAGGTTAGGTGGGTCTACACCCTCTCTGTTTGTCTCTGTCTGTCTCTGAGGACACTATGCTGTGGATTAACTGCACTGATTTATAAGGGGGTTTAGAAGGAGTGTATACTGTTAATTGTACATTTATTGATTGTTTTCTAACTGTTTATTACAGATTTATAAACTATGGTTGAAATTGTGTGACTGTCACTGGAGAAAAACCCCAGATATCTAAATCCTAGTCAAGAGAGATACAGAGCTTGTGGCTGCTTGAATATTCCCCAGCACTTGGCAGCCCCTGGTGGTGAATCATCATCATCTCCTGTATTCGTTTGACGATTTTCATCCACCAGAGGATGCTATTGTCTTCTGTAGCTCACACAGCTAACTTGTGGGCATCTCTCTATATTTGTCCAGTTCCAAATGTAAACTAGTCCCTAAAGGACTGGCTACGTGAGTAAGCAATATGATGAAAATTACACCTATAATTTATGCATGACACTAATTGTCTACACAAACTCCATTCAGTAGTGTAGCGGTCTTCAATCATGATTCAAAATACCCACAGTGTGTGCAGGTTTTTGCTGTAGCCTAGCAATGACACACCTGATTCCTTGATTAGAATCAGATATGTTAGTAATGGGATGGAACAAAAGCCTGCTCAGTTGGTCTTCAGGGACAGGATTGAAGAACACTGCATAAATGGGGCACTAAACTACTGTACCATAGTTTGTACAGTAAATCACATATTTGAGTAGGTTTGGCCATAGTCGGTAATACTAAAACAGCTGGTTGCATCAGCATGCAGGGCAATGTTACTGAGGTCTTACATCATAAGAAGATCAGGCAACATTCCATTACTAACAGAAGAATACCCCCACACTGTGACCCGCTTCTTCACAGCAGAGAGCTCAGATTTGAGAGAAAAGTTAAGGTTTGCTGAAAAATAGTTTACAGCTGAAGAATGAGGTGTCTCTTGGGGACACCTTATCAAAATAGAGGATTTACGAGAAAATAAATAACTTGTGCTCTAAACCAGAATATCCAAAACTCGGTCTCCTGGGCAAAAGGCAAAATGTGCACCCAGGTGGGGCCCCAGGACCGAGTTTTGGATACTCTGGTTCAGAGCATGAGTAAAAATTTTTTGTCAATCCTCTGATTCAAATAACCAACTCATCATCAAGCTTTGATTCTTTTAATCAGCTGTGTAGCGTTAGGGCAAAAACCAAAACATGCACCCCTGGGAGGCCCCAGGACTGAGTTTGGGAAATATTGCTCTAAACTGATTGTCATTTTACGGATAAAATAACTAATGGTTCTCTCAAACAAAAAATTACTTCATTTGATACACAAAACATTAAAAAAAAACTCCCTTATTAATGAGTTAATTTAATTTAGTAAGTGAATCTAAGGTGCCGAAACCTGTTTTTCTCATGAATACTTATTTTCCCCCCTCCATGATCTGTGTCTCCACCCCTATGCTATGTGTTATTTCTGGATGTGGAAACAAGGCAGGCCATCACAGGAAGCTGGACAACATGGAGACGGAGGCACATCCTGTTCCACTGCCCCTTTTCCCTACTGTATGTTGATGGGATTCCCATGCTGCTATTGTTGCTATTTTTACATGCATCTTGACATGCAATAATTTGCAGGCAGTAACCAAAGTGAGCTATGAAGTTCTATGTGAAGGCTTATACAATCCAGTCATCCAATAATGATAAAGAACATTGTGTTTCCCTTTGCCTATAAGATCTTAGTTGGAGACTGCACTATATAGCCCTTTATATACTGTACACAGCCTTACCATAATGAAACCAATCACGGACTGGTCTGTAAGAATATGCAGAAATGTGAGCAAAAGCCACAAGATGTTATCAACCATTACAGTATGTAAAGAGGGTCTGTTCCATCAAGTTCACCATTATGTATCTCCCATCTGCCGTTAATAAATAAGTTTAATAGAATATATCTAAACTGTGCAGATGTTCAAAGTCCCAACTCTTGGATAGCTTTAGAAACAGCCTTAGCAGCAGAGTTAATAATAGCTGCCTAGCCCTGTCTGCATGCAAAACCAATCCTATGCTGGCCTCAGGCAGTATATCAGGCCAACCCATTCTCATGAAACAAAGAGCCAGTGAGGAATTTAGTTATATAGTACAAAAGCACTAAAAATGTAGCTGAAAGCTATGCTTTTTCATGTTGAGGTTGGAGATGTGGTGTGGGGTTAGTCCTCAGACCAATGTTGGCTCTATGCAAGTAGTTCATTAATCTAAACATCAACAGAACATGCTTCTTATACATAGCCTTTTCACTCTAGCAGTGCTGAGGCGCAGACAATGTAACGTGACCTAATTTCTAACATGATGTCACAAATTCCTTGGCACCAAACACTGGGCTACAGTGGCATGTTGAGTGATTTCCTAAACTTTATTGCTGCTCAGTAGAAACACTACTATGTTTTAGAGTTGTTAAATGAGTGCTTTTGAGACAGGGAATAATTGGATATACTGCATGTCCACAGAGAAAAAATGGTGCCCATTTTGGGGAAAAGCGAGTCAAACTATGTGCCGTTAGACACCAGGGCATAACGTAACAATTTGGTATGGCCAGGCATTGAATGGACACATCCCCCTCCTGCATCCCACGCTACCTGCCTCGCAAATCAGACAGACACAGCCGCAGACGTGGCACTGGGAGGAAGAGGTGGACAGTAAAACCTTCACAACTGGAAAGAAAACTTTACTAATCATAACAATTATAATACCGAAGTACTTTATACACCCTAAAAATTATTATTCTTCAGTCTCATGGAACTTGAGATTTTCAATTACCTACTTAGAAAAGTTTCAACCTGAACTTTTGAACTTCCTTGCAGCTCTGTTTTGCAGTAGGCCTATGGTAAATAATGTTACATGGTCTAAAACGGTGTACAGTATATTAAATTAGCATCATTTTAGAATACAGAACTATGAACTTTACAGAAACTCTGCAGTCTACAGTGTGAATGAGCGCTCAGTGTGTCTCAGGCTTTAGGACCTGGAAGGGGAAAGTCCCTCTCGCATAGCTGCTCCACAGTAATGGGATACAGTGGGAGGGCCCAGCTCAGCTCACTGTGCATGGAAAATCACTGCACTTCATTTAAATACTTCCTTTCCCAACTTCCAGAAATTCTTTTCCCACGGTTTATAGACCAGCTGAAGATCTGTCCGTGTGGAAGCTGAGAGAGAAACTAGAATAAAACTGCTGAAAGAGCCTGGTAAGTTAAAGGGGGATGAGATGGGAGTGAGAGTGGGGGAAGGATATTCACTGAACTGTGTTAACGGCAGGAAAATGTCTGATCAGGAATGCGAAAAGTCCCTCCATTTTGGGCTTAGGGTTATAAAATGCCTTTAGAGAATGTAGTGCTTCATTAGAATACAGCTTCATGTCGTTGAGCATTTTGTAGGCCAGCTGAATGGAAAAGATGCATCTGAAAAGTTGCCAGGCTAAAACATACTTCTTCCTCCATCTTCAGTGTTCACGCCTAGTTAATAGTTCACATAACAGTGAAAATGCTGTGATGATCAATTAAAAGGGATTATCATTTGAGTGGCAATGCTGCTTTGAACTGTGCCTTGTCTGTAGAGTAGGCCTATCTTATTAGTAACGGCCCCACCCAGCAACAGACTATTTGTGCTCTGATCTAACGCACAGTTTGCTCTGACATGGGGCATCTCTCTTCACATGGGGCATCTCTCTTCACATGGTGGTAGAGAGTGTCGAGACTCGAGAAAGCATCCGATCGATTACCCAGAGGGAAACGAGCTGTGTAATTTATAAACATATGTTCAGACAGATATTAATGATGATGATGATGTAAACGTGAATATCCCTCCTCCTCTAGACTTTCTCTCACACTGTGGCAGTGCTGATTGGTCAGTTTTTTTAAATAATGAATCAAAATGATATATATAATGCAAACTGAGAGTGTATTGAAATCATCTGTACTTCCAACAAAACTTTGAAAAGAATCATCCCTATAGTACAGAAATGACAGCCTGAGTAAGCTGAAAGATCAAACTTTCTGTTAAGACAGAAACATGTAAAACATTTGAAACCTCGCACCTGCTTAAAGAGAAGTCCGACAAAAGGTTTCTGTTCTCAAAATCCACTGACACTAAGGATTTGAGACTGAGTTGCTCTGTAATTGCTCTATCATGTCCCCACTCAGGTCTTTAATGATCGTTCTGACACTATGTGGGTCACTAACCTGGTAGCCATGGCCCTACTGGCCACCGCAGCCTCTGCTGCTACTGACGCCTTGGCAGACAAGGTCCTAAGTAACCATGCCACCCTGCTGGCCAAGAACAGCGCCAGCCTGGCCTTCAGCCTCTACCAGAACATGGTCAAGGAGAAGGACCTGGAGAACATCCTCATCTCCCCCCGTGGTGGTGGCCTCTTCCCTGGGCCTGGTGGCCCTCGGGGGCAAGGCCTCCACCGCCTCCCAGGTAAAGACCGTGCTGAGTGCCGACAAGGTGAAGGACGAGCAGCTTCACGCCGGCCTGGCCGAGCTCCTAGAGGAGGTCAGTGACTCCAAGACCCGCAACGTCACCTGGAAGATCAGCAACCGCATCTACAGCCCCAGCTCGGTCAACTTTGCAGATGCCTTTGTCAAGAGCAGCAAGAAGCACTACAACTATGACCACACTAAGATCAACTTTAAGGACAAGAAGAGCGCTGTGAAGTCCATCAACGATTGGGCGGCCAAGTCCACCGACGGCAAGCTGCCTGAGGTCACCAAGGACGTGGAGAGGACCGATGGGGCCATGATCATCAATGCCATGTTCTTCAAACGTGAGTTCTCTCTTACAAAGCACCAGCACTTGGTAGATACTCTTCTCTCTTCATCCATTCACATACTTACTAATTTACAGTAAATTGTCTTTAACTTTTAATCTGAACAGCCCATTGGGATGAACAGTTCCACCAAAAGATGGTGGACAACCGTGGCTTCCTGGTGTCCCGCTCTCACACTGTTGGTGTACCCATGATGCACCGCACAGGTCAATCAATTACAACATGTCCCTCAACATAATATCATACAGTATATTTAAACTGAACTGGGGTGTTTTCATTTCAGTGTGAAGGAAGACGTACAGAAATGCTCTAGAAATGTCTCTGAGTCTGTACTCATACTGGCTGTACCTGCAGGTCTCTATGGTTTCCACGAGGATACAGTGAATAAGCTGTTAATACTGAGCATGCCCCTGGCCCATAAAAAATCCAGCCTGGTGTTCTTCATGCCCTACCACGTGGAGTCCCTGGAGAGGCTGGAGAAGCTGCTGACCTGCAAGCAGCTGGACGACTGGATGGGCAAGCTGAAGGAGACGGCTGTGGCTGTGTCTCTGCCCAAAGTCAGCATGGAAGTCAGCCACAACATTCAGGTACTGGAAAAACCTAGACATGGCACAGGTCATTGGTGAAAACCACATTTATTAAATGTTTATGAGATGCAAGTTTGAATAACATGTTAGTATACACTAACTTTACAGTACACATCCCCGATGCTCTTAGGTGGATGAACTCCTTTACAACTCTCTCTCTCTCTCTCTCTCTCTCTCTCTCTCTCTCTCTCTCACTCTCACACACACACACACACACACACACACACACACACACACACACACACACACACACACACACACACACACACACACACACACACACACACACACACACACACACACACACACACACACACACACACACACACACACACACACACACACACACTTACAGAAACACCTTGGGGAGCTGGGTCTGACTGAGGCTGTGGATAAGACCAAGGCGGACCTGTCCAACATCTCTGGGAAGAAGGACCTGTACCTGTCCAACGTCTTCCATGCCTCTGCCATGGAGTGGGACACTGATGGGAACCCCATCCATACCAGCATCTTTGGCACCGATAAACTGAAAAACCCCAAGTTGTTCTATGCTGACCATCCTTTCATCTTCCTAGTGAAGGACACCAAGACCAACTCCATCCTCTTCCTCGGCAGACTGGTCCGACCTAAGGGCGAGAAGATGAGAGATGAATTATAACAACTTTGAGTCTTAGGTGAAGTATTTTTGTATGCACGGGCGTTACGGTATGTTTATGTGTGTGTGTATGTGTTTGTATTTTCCTATGCAAAAGAGAAAATGAATTGTACGTCTTTTACCTCAAGAGTACATTCCCATTTCATCATCTATGTGTATTTTGTCCTGTGTTGTAAGAAACAAAGCACTTTGTAATCCAAAAAAACATTAACTTCACCTTAACATGGTATCATCATCAAGCCTGCAATCCAAACTGAATATCGGCCGTTTCACAAAAGAGAGCAATATTTGGATTCCAGGATAGTTAGTAATCACCATCACCACGTGGCATGTTTGAGTATTTTAATTAAGGGCAGATCACTGGACGGATACTTACATTAAGTATGATCTCCCAGACTATTGCCTTAAATATAAAATCAGCGTTACTCTCCTGTCTCTCTATTTCACTTCACTTTGAATTCCAAACTGTTTGTTTCTACCAGTTTACTTGAGATTAAGTCAACATCAAATTAATACTGTCGGGGTATTCATACTGTGTATTCCAAAAATAACTAATTGTGTGATAATGTCATTCAAATGTGCTGAGCAAGTACACTGTTTCTGTTTTCTTTACAGGTTTTGCTATGACACCCGTGTACCCGTCACCAAATATCAAATTTTTAATTTGTGAAATTTGTGTGGGTTCCAATATCTTTAATGTTTAAAGTAAAATGTTTTTTTTCACAATCTTACTACATGGTGCTAGCCTATTGTTCACTCCCCCCAAAGCACATGAATCTATAACCCAGGGAACGCGCCTCTGTTTGTTACTGTTTGGCCTTTTACTAATCCGCACTGAAAGCACTGCTCTGTACTCTTCAGCTAACTAGCCTCTGAGTGAAAGAAAGAAAGGCGATATCTGTGGAAGACTTTTGATTAATCAGCCTAGCCCTGTCTCAACACTGTCACGTTTTGCCACAAAAAAATATGTTTTTCTGGAACAATGGAATGGTATGAGATAGTTACAAGTTTTCTCTTTTTCCAATAAAATGGTCAAACAAAAGAATGTTGTAATGTGACTTGGTTTGAGGGCAAACTTATGGTGACAACTAGGATGGAATGGCAGGGTTTGTGAGGTCAAGTGCAGGAGCCAATAGGAGTTTCTAACTGATTGGCCTAAAGGAATTCCAGCTATAGGACTTTAGAAAGTTAACAAGGAAGGACAGATGTGCTACCAAAGGAAATTCATACATTCGAAATGTTATGATAAAACACCATGTACTGTATGTACTGTGAGTGGCTTTGCATGTCATACTCTCCAGTGCCACATCTCCAAATCGTGACAACCTATGCAGATGTCTATAGCAGCTACTGTGTCCGGATCATAGCCTTATATAATTATTTGTCAGATGGAGTGGGATGCCATAGGCAAATAAGCCCACAGGATTCCCACCATGGGTCAATTGAGTGGTATAAACAGGTATAAGAGCAAGTGTTTAGTAGTTCTAATTCTAATAGTCTGCATGCATGCCTATCTGTAATCATGTTGCACTGGGGATCATTTAGGTATCTCTCCATCTAGTGGCTTACATTGTAGGCAGACAAAATGTAACATCCCATGGGCTCAATGGGCTCATTGGGCCTACTATGATTTCTCCCTTAGATCAAGAATAAGTATTGTTTTGCTTACATTTATATTTTTTTAATTGCGGATAAAATGTAAAATGTATAAAAAAAATTCATACAAATTCAAATGATGACATCTTTACTTATTAAATAGTTGGTTCTCATACAAACTACAGTGGGGCAAAAAAGTATTTAGTCAGCCACCAATTGTGCAAGTTCTCTCACTTAAAAAGATGAGAGAGGCCTGTAATTTTCATCATAGGTACACTTCAACTATGACAGACAAAATGAGGAAAAAAAATCCATAAAATCACATTGTAGGATTTTTAATGAATTTATTTGCAAATTATGGTGGAAAATAAGTATTTGGTCACATACAAACAAGCCAGATTTCTGGCTCTCACAGACCTGTAACTTCTTCTTTAAGAGGCTCCTCTGTCCTCCACTCATTACCTGTATTAATGGCACCTGTTTGAACTTGTTATCAGTATAAAAGACACCTGTCCACAACCTCAAACAGTCACACTCCAAACTCCACTATGGCCAAGACCAAAGAGCTGTCAAAGGACACCAGAAACAAAATTGTAGACCTGCACCAGGTTGGGAAGACTGAATCTGCAATAGGTAAGCAGCTTGGTTTGAAGAAATCAACTGTGGGAGCAATTATTAGGAAATGGAAGACATACTTTTGTTATTGACCAAATACTTATTTTCCACCATAATTTGCAAATAAATAAATTAAAAATCCTACAATGTGATTTTCTGGATTTCTTTTTCTCATTTCGTCTGTCATAGTTTAAGTGTACCTATGATGAAAATTACAGGCCTCTCTCATCTTTTTAAGTGAGAGAACTTGCACAATTGGTGGCTGACTAAATACTTTTTTGCCCCACTGTATATGAAAACATATAAAATATAAATAGCTATAATGCAATTAAGATCCCACATCAATCTCATGAAACGTGTTTTTTCAGGGCCTGGACTTATTTTTAGTTAATTTCTGTGTGTTGTTGAGCGTCAGTCCCGCAGGCTGGCTTTTGCATTAATGTACCATGGCATGAGGCCACGAAACTCTGCTCCAAAGTAATCTGACAAAAAAATATCTGAAAAGACAAAGGGTTGAAGATAGGCAGTACAAGAACACTGCTTGAGTCACAGTGGTTACACGGAAGGGACTGGCGAAATGTTAGGGAAGGGGGATACCTAGTTAATTGCACAACTAAATGCATTCAACTGAAATGTGTCTTCCGCATTTAACTCAACCCCTCTGAATCAGAGAGATGCGGAGAGGGGGCTGCCTTAATTGGCATTCAAGCTATTGGCGCCCAGGGAGAAGTTGTTGCCGTTTTATCAATCACATTTATTTATTTATTTATGTTTACATCAGCAGATGTCACAAAGTGCTATACAGAAAACCAGCCTAAAACCCAAAACAGCAAGCAATGCAGATGTAGAAGCACGGTGGCTAGGAAAACTCCCAAGAAAGGCAGGAATCTAAGAAGAAACCTAGAGAGGAACCAGGCTCTGAGGGGTGGCCAGTCCTCTTCTGGGTGGAGACTATAAGAGTACATGGCCATTAAGGCCAGATTGTTTTCAAGATGTTCAAACGTTCATAGATGACCAGCAGGGTCAAATAATAATTGCAGTGGTTGTAGAGGGTGAAACAGGTCAGTGCCTCAGGAGTAAATGTCAGTTGGCTTTTCATAGCCGAGCATTCAGAGAGTCGAAACAGCAGGTCCGGCACAAGGTAGCACTTCCGGTGAACAGGTGTGGGTTCCATAGCCGCAGGCAAAACAGTTGAAACTGGAGCAGCAGCACGATCAGATGGACTGGGGACAGCCAGGAGTCATCAGGCCAGGTAGTTCTTAGGCATGGTCCTAGGGCCCACAAAGATCTCCTCTACCAAACGAGCCAGAGGGGGCGCAAAACCGGACAGGAAGATCACGTCAGTGACTCAACCCACTCAAGGGATGCATCCCTCCTAGGAACGGCATGGAAGAGCACTAGTAAGCCAGTGACTCAGTCCCTGTAATAGGGTCAGAGGTAGAGAATTCCAATGGAGAGAGGGGAGCCGACCAGGCAGAGACAGCAAGGGCGGTTCGTAGCTCCGGTGCCTTGCCGTTGACCTTCGCACCCCTGGGCCAGACTACACTCAATCATAGATGAGTCTTCAGTAAAGACTTAAAAGGTCTCTCACATGGATAGGCAGACCATTTAGCTCTATAGGAGAAAGCCCTGCCTCCAGTTGTTTGCTTAGAAATTCTAGGGACAATAAGGAGGCCTGCGTCTTGTGACCGTACGTGTTGGTATGTATGGTAGGACCAAATCGGAAAGAAAGGTAAGAGTAAGCCCATGTAATGCTTTGTAGGTTAGCAGTAAAACCTTGAAATCAGCCCTAGCCTTAACAGGAAGCCAGTGTAGTGAGGCTAGCACTGGAGTAATATGATAAAAATGTTTGGTTCTAGTCAAGATTCTAGCATTCGTGTTTAGCACTAAATGAAGTTTATTTTGTGCTTTACCCGGGTAGCCGGAGAGTAGAGCATTGCAGTAATCTAGAAGTGACAAAAGCATGGATTAGCTTTTCTGCAACATTTTGGGACAAAAAGTTTTTTGCAATGTTACGAATATGGAAAAAAGCTGTCCTTGAAATATTCTTGATATGTTCGCCAAAAAGAGAGATCAGGGTCCAGAGTAACACCAAGGTCCTTCACAGTTTTATTTTAGATGACTGTGTACTACCATCAAGACTAATTTTCAGATGCAACAGCAGATATCTTTGTTTCTTGGGACCTAGAACAAGCATCTCTATTTTGTCTGAGTTTAAAAGTAAAACATTTGCCGCCATCCACTTCCATATCTGGAAAACAGGCTTCCAGGGTAGGCAATTTTGGGGCTTCACCATGTTTCATCGAAATGTCCAAGTGTGTGTCGTCCGCATAGCAGTGAAAGTTGACATTGTGTCTCTGGATGACATCACCAAGAGGTAAAATAATAATTGTGGTACTAAAACTGAACTTTGAGGAAAACAATAGTGGTACTAAAACAGAACCTTGAGGAACACCGAAACTTACTATTGATTTGTCAGAGGACAAACCATCCACAGATCTAAACCAGGCAAGAACGTGTCCATGTAGACCAATTAGGGTTTCCAAACTCTCCAAAAGAATGTGAGGATCGATGGTGTCAAAAGCAGCACTAAGGTCTAGGAGCACGAAAACAGATGCAGAGCCTTGGTCTGACGACATTAAAAGGCCATTAACCACCTTCACGAGTGCAGTGCTGTGATGGGGTCTAAAACCAGACTGAAGCGTTTTGTATACATTATTTGTCTTCAGGAAGGCAGTGAGTTGCTGCACAAAAGCTTTTTAAATACATTTGTAGAGGATATAGGCTCAAGGTTTGGCTTTTTCAAGAGAAGCCTTATTACTGCCACTTTTAGTGAGTTTGGTACACATCCGGAGGATTGGGAGCCATTTATTATTTTCAACATAGGAGGGCCAAGCACAGGAAGTAGGCCATGACTATTTTCATAAATGAATGTGTCAAGAGATTCAGCATTAAAAAACATTTGTGTCTCCATTAATCCTAGGTTCTGGCAGTTCTGTTCAGACTGAGTTTGGAAAAATATGCAGATTCAAAGAGGAGTCTGTAATTTGCTTTCAAATGATCAGGATCTTTTCGGTGAAGAAGTTCATGAAAGTGAAAGCCATCCTTTCTTGGGGAATGCTTATTTATAGTTAGCTTTGCGACAGTATCAAAAATAAAATGTGGATTGTTCTTGTACCCAACAACTAGGTTGGAAAAATAGGATGATCGAGCAGCAGTGAGGGCTCTTCAATATTGCACAGTACTGTCTTTCCAAGCTATTCGGAAGATTTCCAGTTTGGTGGAGCGCCCTTTGCGTTACAATTTTCTGGAAGCTTGCTTCAGGGCTTGGGTATTTTCTGTATACCAGGGAGCTAATTTCTTGTGAAATGTTTTTTGTTTTTAGGGGTGCGACTGCATCTAGGGTATTACACGAGGTAAAATGTAGATCCTCAGTTAGGTGGCTAACTGATTATTGTACTCTGACGTCCTTGAGTAGGTGGAGGAAGTCTGGAAGGGCATCTAGGAATCTTTGGGTTGTCAAACATTAATAGCACGGCTTTTGATGATCCTTGTTTGGGGTCTGAGAAGATTATTTGTTGCGATTGCAAACATAATTAGATGGTGGTCCAATAGTCCAGGATTATGAGGAAAAACATTTAGATCGACAATATGTATTCCATGGGACAAAACTAGATCCAGGGTATGACTGTGGCAATGAGTTGGTCCGTAGTACAATTTGGCAAATATCCCAGAAAATGTGTCCAGAACTTGTCAAAAGTCAGTTAACATGTAGCCCTTCTCACGCTATGTTAGGTCTATGGAGTTACATTTTTTTATGTCTTTTTGTTGGCTTTTGAAACATTGTAATGCCCGTGTGCTTCTTAAAGTATGGTCGCGGATCTGTTAATGGTGGGTCGCGACGTAAATGTATAATTATTACTGGAATTGATTTGGCCAAGTGCTATTTACAGATGGGCTATTTACAGATGGGCTATGTACAGCTGCAGCGATCGGTAAGCTGCTCTGACAGCTGACGCTTAAAGTTAGTGAGGGAGATATGTCTCCAACTTCAGTGATTTTTTTTTGCAATTCGTTCCAGTCATTGGCAGCAGAGAACTGGAAGGAAAGGCGGCCAAAGGGGTGTTGGCTTTGGGGATGACCAGTGAAATATACCTGCTGGAGCGAGTGCTATGGGTGGGTGTTGCTATGGTGACCAGTGAGATAGATATCATTTCAAAAACATTGTAACGGATCGGTGATCACAAGCATACAAATCTGTCTGTGATTCCCTGTTGTAGGCTAACAATCTGAACATAAGAGATTCCATAGCCTACATGGCTTACATTACTACTGTGTTGCAATAAAGGATTTAGTTTTTTGTCAAGTGAATAATTTAATGCAGAATCCTCAATGCAGTTCCCTTTCATTTGATGGCCAAAAAGCAACATCCATCTGTGAAGATGATAATACAATGGCCCATACACAACTTTTGATCCTCAAAGAAAGGATACAGGATGTAGTTTAAATGAGTGATGCTGTGCACACATGTGCAATCAAATGGTGGTGGTGGGAGAATGGTAGAGCAGAGAAAGGAAAGGGATGAGGTAATTGTAGATGAGGTGATAACAACGAGTCTCCTCTATTGTGGTAAATTACTGGCTTACTCCACATCTATCTATAGAGGCTGTGAAAGGAGAAATGTTGTCAGGACAGTCAAGATAATGCACTCTGTATATGCACTCAGTTTCAAATAAGTCTGTTAATTAATTAAATGAATTTAAAGTCAAATATAAGGTTGCTCTTAAAATTAGTGAACAAAGATACTGTGTCCATTTCTTAAATAAAACTAAAATGCTGACAACGAATCTGTCCCCCCAACATTTAGAACACCCTCCTGTTTTATTTTACTAGGCAAGTCAGTTAAGAACAAATTCTTATTTTCAAAGACAGCCTAGGAACAGTGGGTTAACTGCCTGTTCAGGGGCAGAACGACAGATTTGTACCATGTCAGCTCAGGGAATTGAACTTCAGTTACTAGTCCAACGCTCTAACCACTAGGCTACCCTGTTCTCTCTAGCAATATCACTGCCAAGTGTGGTTTAAGGTTTCCAAGCAGGTATATAAAACCTTTAGACCTATGTGTGTACGACTACAACAGTTTGAGTGTACCAACTGTTTGATCTAATATGTAACCAAATAATACACAAAGTAGTTTAAGTGCTAATGCAAAAGTACTAGGTGAATTTAGGAAGAGCTCATTCAAGTTCCAGAGTTCAGATAGGGTTGGTTGGCTTATAGTATATGGAAGATTTCAGTGAATACGCTGTGCACACACACACACACACACACACACACACACACACACACACACACACACACACACACACACACACACACACACACACACACACACACACACACACACACACACACACACACACACACACACACACACACACACACACACACACAGAGAGACAGACAGCACAGCTGATCCCTTCCAGGAACAGAGACTGGGACAGGTGTGACCAGTCCGGTTGACATGATGAGACATCTGAGCAGTGTGACGTTCTCTAGAGCACAGGGCCACAAGAATGACACATGTCCAATGTGCTTTGTATTCACACTGCCCTTGCCTTTGAATGAGGATTCAACTCTTTTGCCAGTTAACTGGGTTTTTACAAAGTGCAGGACAAGCCATTCAATTAGAATGCGCTATCGAACAGAATAAATAATGCTGTAATTGAAAATTGTAGGCTACTACCCCTTTAAGAGCTAGAATAGATTTTGTACGCTGTGTTGTTAATCTTTCCAAATATGTTGTCTTCTCACACTATTCATACCCCACAATCAATAAACAGTTTATGAAGCTCTCTTAGCCTATAGATCACATAATGCAAACAAATAATCTGAACTAAAAACTCCACACATTTTGGAATTTCTGTGTATCCTTGACAATCGCTAATCAATATCTAGAAACAGCACACATTTTTTTCAGTGAACCTGCACATCATCAACTTCTCTCTTTTGTGGCATCAATGTGAGGGTTTATGGCAGGGGAAACGGTGTTGCAGTAGTCTAGTGGGGTAATGACAAGAAAATCTGGGGTGCTTTTCATTCCCATTGTCCTAAAAAAGGGAACCGACTGTGGAATTCAAGCGAACCGAACTCAGACCACCTCTCGAGAGATTGTCTCAGTTTGTTTTTTTTCCTCTTTTGAGGGGTCTGAGTTCCATTTGGAGTGTTCACACTGCACAAAAAAGTAAGTTCAAAAAATGTACTGAAAGGGACCACGCTTGAAAACAACATAAGATACATTGACAGCCAGCATATTAGTAAAAATATTTGCTAGTGTTAATTGATGATATTAGACTGATATGTATTCTTTTAACAAAAAATATTTACTGGCTATAACTGTAATCCCTCCATGTGAGATTATGAGAGATGCATACATGGTGGATGAATGAACACAGACACTTGTATGATATACAACCATCAGGTTAGGCTCCTGCTTCACTCACAGAGAAAGTTATTTACTCTGACCAAATACCCAATCACAATTTCTACTGAAAACCTATTTTCCTTAGCATTTCATATCTCTTTTGACAACAGAAATATAAAAACTTTTAACGTTAATTATCTCTGTGCATGTGATTTGATTGAACTTGACATTCAATTAAGTCTAAGAGAAAAAGTGCTGATTTAAAGAGCGTAATAATGTAGGTCTTCATAGACCCCTAAATAACCAAACTCTTGTGAAATACTTGAAGAGGAATGTAATGAACTAATTAAATTAAAACATAATTCATTAAAACATTTTGCGTCTTTGAAATGTCCAGTCTCCTGGGTGTGAGGGTTTGGTTCTTGCTCATCCTTCACTACGTGGCTGCGGTGACAGACAGCCACCCGGGCTGTCTCTGTAAAGTGGAGAGCTTCGGTCTGTTCGACAGCTTCGGCCTAACCAGGGTGGACCGTAGTGGGTGGGCCGAGGTCATGGCCTGGTGGTCCCCATTTCCATCCCTCTGGATTCCTTCCCTGGACCTGTCCTCCAGCGCCATCCACACCATCGCTGACTCCATACTCTCTGGGCCAGGGCACACCACCCTGGTCAGCCTGGACCTCAGCAACAACCTCCTCTCCAGACTCAACAGCAGCACATTCTGTAGGCTGTGCTACCTGTAGACCATGGACCTGAGCCAAAACACCCTGGAGGAGCTGGCCCCGGGCTGCTTCTCTGGCCTGCCCCTGGCTGATGTGGACCTGAGCAGCAACAGGCTCCAAGATCTCAGCTTGTCCAACAACCTGCTGACCACGGTCATGACTAGGGATCCACAGGTGCTGAGCCCTCCTAACATCCAGATCCTCAATCTGGCAGAGAACCGTTTGAGGGACATGCCCAAGCTGCAGGGCTTTCCACTGAGGATTATGAGCCTATGATTATGGCCCAGATTCACAAAACACTTCTTATGCAAAAACTTAAGCAACTTCTTAAAAAAAGAAAGTAAAAAGTTCATAAGTGGAATTCCTCAACAATATCTTAAGATTTCATGATTTTCTTATGAACTTCTCAAATATCTTTGTTGCTAGGCAACCGTTTTAGCTAGTTTGTTGCTACCCAACTGTTTTAGCTAATTATCTAGCTAGCAATGGCAATCATGCTAGCATATTTCTTACTGAGACTACAGTAAATAATCAATACTGAAACTTTCAGATGAAGTTTGTTAAATTAACATGTTCAATTACTTTCATGAGCTTACTAAATAAACAAAAGTAAAAATGTTTTTTAAAGTAGCACAATAAAATAACAATAACGAGGTTATATACAGGGGGTGCCAATACCGAGTCAATGTACAGGGAAACAGGTTTGTTGAGGTCATTTGTACATGTAGGTATGGGTAAAGTGACTATGCATAGATAATAAACAGCGAGTAGCAGCAGTGTAAAAATAAAGGGGTTGGGGGGTCAATGTAAATAAGCCTGATGGCCATTTGATTAATTGTTCAGCAGTCTTATGGCTTGGGGGTAAAAGCTGTTGAGGAGACTTTTGGGCCTAGACTTGGCGCTCCGGTACTGCTTGCCGTGAGGTAGCAGAGAGAACAGTCTATGACTTGGGTGACTGGAGTCTTTGACAATTTTTTGGGCCTTCCTCTGACACCACCTAGTATATAGGTCCTGGATGGCACGAAGCTTGGCCCCAGTGATGTACTGGGCCGTACGCACTACCCTCCGTAACACCTTACGGTCGGAGGCAGAGCAGTTGCCATACTAGGCGGTGATGCAACTGGTCAGGATGCTCTCGATGGTGCAGCTGTATAACTTTGAGGATCTGGGGACCCATGCCAAATCTTTTCAGTCTCCTGAGGGGGAAAATGTGTTATCGTGCCCTCTTCACGGCTGTTTTGGTGTATTTGGACCATGATAGTTTGTTGGTGATGTGGACACCAAGGAACTTGAAACTCTCAACCCGCTCCACTACAGCCCCGTTGATGTTAATGGGGGCGTTCGGCCCTCCTTTTCCTGTAGTCCACGATCACATCCTTTGCCTTGCTCACATTGAGGGAGAGGTTGTTGTCCTGGCACCACACTGCCAGGTCTCTGACCACCTCCCTATAGGCTGTCCCATCGTTGTTGGTGATCAGGCCTACCACTGTTGTGTCGTCAAACTTAATGATGGTTTTGTAGTCGTGCTTGGCCACGCAGTCGTGGGTGAACAGGGAGTACAGGGGGGGACTAAGCATGCACCCTTGAGTGTCCCCAGTGTTGAGAACTGAACTAAACCTGCAGAGAGTTATGTCAACTGAACTAAACTTGCGGAGAGTTATGTCAAGAATGTTGTAGAAGGCTAACCATTCATCAGATGTTGGCTGACTTACTTTTCTCAAGTTCAAGCTGGTCCATCTTAATGCCATCTTGTTAACATCATGATGAAGGTCTAGGACAAAGACAGAAATTCTTACCTGCACTTTATGCAGATGTGTTGTGCCAAGTTTTCAATCCCTCTACTATTTTTTAGTGTACCAATAAACTGGTATTTCTGGCTAGTATGTCACAGCTTCCTGCGTCCTCTATTTGTACCAGTCATCTAAACCTTTGTAAGGAACAAAGCAGTATAGGCTATATTTCCCAATAAATAATATAATACACTTAAAGGGGCAATCTGCAGTTCAAACAATAACAAATCATCGCCCAGCCACTGTTTTGGTAAAGGGATGCGTGATGGGGCTGGAGAAATGTAACCGTTTTCAAATTCATAGACAGAGCTATGGATGCAAGGACTGACCATCGATGATATCAAAATTATAGTTTGAACCATGTTTTAAGACTATACCGTGTTTGTTTACAATTAGGGCTGTATTGTTTACAAACAATAGAGTAAAACATGCCTATATTTGGGGTTCTGATGGGGAATGACAGTTGAACTAAGCTCATGGGGCATTTTAAAGTGCCAAAAATGATTATGGTATATAAATCACCCTTTTTTAAAATGTGTTTAATTACATGGTTTAAAGTTAATTACACAGTAATAACATGTGAATGAATTAAAAAGCACGATCAATTTGTCCCATTTGCCAGGATGAGTACCAGAAAGTGGCCTATACCACTGATACATTTAAGACAACACTGTTGTGAATGTTGGTATGTTTCTGCAGTAACCTGCCCAAGCAAACCTCACCTGTACCAGGTTGGTTGTAAACCAATGATGTGTATAAACCCTGGATTGCTTATGCTATGTTATGGCCAATGAGAGACTTCGTAGCCACCGGCCACCATATTGCTACTCCTCAGTAGGAGCAGTCCTCCATAGGAATAAATGGAATTCTACAGTATTTCAATCAAATGTATTTAGGTATTTTTTGTTGTTATAGTGGGGACAGTAAGGTATTCTTACTATTCCCCAAAAGATATACAGTACCAGTCAAAAGTTTGGACACACCTACTCATTCAAGGGTTTTTCTTTATTTTTACTATTTTCTACATTGTAGAATAATAGTGAAGATATCAAAACTATGTTGGAACCAAAAGTCTCAAATTTGGACTTATCAGACAAAAGGAAAGATTTCCACCAGTCTAATGTCCATTGCTTGTGTTTCTTGGCCCAAGCAAGTCTCTTATTATTATTGGTAACCTTTAGTATTGGTTTCTTTGCAGCAATTCGACCATGAAGGCCTGATTCACGCAGTCTCCTCTGAACACAATGTTGAGATTTGTCTGTTACTTGAACTCAGTGAAGAATTTATTTGGGCTGCAATTTCTGAGGCTGGTAACTCTAATGAACTTGTCCTCTGCAGCAGAGGTAACTTTGGGTCTTCCTTTCCTGTGGCGCTCCTCATGAGAGCCAGTTTCAATATAGCGTTTGAAGGTTTTTGCGACTGCGCTTGAAGAAACGTTCAAAATTCTTGAAATTATCCATATTGAGTGACCTCCGTGTCTTTAAGTAATTGACTGCGTTGGAGTGGGCTGATTTCCTGCTGCTTCCATTTGTCAAGGCATATATTATATTTGATATTTGATTTGTTTAACACTTTTTTGGTTACTAAATCAAATCAAATGTTATTTGCTGAATACAACAGGTGTAGACCTTACAGTGAAATACTTACTTACAAGCCCTTAACCAACAATGCTGTTTTAAGAAAAATACCTGCTAAGTAAAAATAAAATAGATAAGTAAAAAAGAATAAATAAAAATAACAAATAATTAAAGAGCAGCAGTAAAATACAATAGCGAGGCTATATACAGGGGGTACCAGTACATGATTCCATATGTGTTATTTCATAGTTTTGATATCTTCACTATTATTCTACAATGTAGAAAATAGTAAAAATAAAAAAATAAACCTTTAATGAGTAGGTGTGACCAAACTTTTGACTGGTACTTTAAATATTTTACTATGGAGAATCAAAATGGCGTCTCAGTGGCTTCAAAACAGCGCCCCCTGTCTGTCATCTAGGGTTAATACATACAATGGGTTGTAACTGAGGGGATGGAGGGAGCCTTTGGTCATACATCGTTAGTACTACAGAATCTGCCCTCCTCCCTCCCTCCCTCACACACACACACAAATAATTCCTCCCTCGCCCTGCAAGTGTATACTCGTCAGACGTCATGATACGTCATCAGAAGTGTCCACTTCATTTGAGGGCTGAGGGGATAGGGTGTAAGTGTTTGGACTGCAAACACACAGAACTCCCCGATCATTTTTTCCATCATGGCTCCATCCGCAGACAGGCTGGGATACTGGGGGCGGCCAACCTCAACGCTAGATTGGTGTGAGGATAATTATGTCGTCTCTTTCTACATCGCAGAATTCTGTAAGTACAACTGACACCATGCGTATTGCAAAACTAGTAATAGAAAACAAAAATGAATGCAATAAATACGGATGTGGATCCGTGCGGAAAGCAGCGGAAACATTATGCCTAGTGGTGGCATTCCCGTACGCTCGCCACAGTAGGCTAGATCATGCCTCTTATCTCTACATTTGAATACAGCTTTGATGTTTTATACTGGTAAGGTAGAATTTACTATTAGTGTCGTCACCTCGACCGTGCTTCTTGCCTAGGGCTATGCCAGACCCGCTAATGAGTCACAACTTCACTTGCACCTGCAGCAGCACCGCGCTCTCTCAAGTAGGCCTAACTGTTTATAAGAATGCTACTGTCATAGGCTATCTGTACGGCACATGAACACATTAAGTCGCTAGTTTGGCGCTGGGACAGTATAGAGACTCTTTCGGCAGGTAGCCTAGTGGTTAGTGTTGGGTTAGTAACCTGAAAGGTTGCTGGGTCGAATCCCAGAACTGACAAGGTAAAAATCTGTCGTTCTGAGCAAGGCAGTTAACCCACTGTTCCGGGGTGCCGAACATGTGAATGTCGATTATGGCAGTCCCCCGCACCTCTCTGATTCAGGGTTGGGTTAAATGCGAAAACCCATTTCATTTGAATGCATTCAGTTGTACAACTGAGTAGGTATCCCCCTTTCTCACAGCCTCTTGCAAACCTCACTGGCCACGCTGGAGCGTTGCAAAATAAATGTACAGATAGCCTACATGTTATTCAATAATTTCACCCCAATGATGTATATAAACCCTGGATTGCTGATGTTATCCATAGGCCAATTTGAAGTCACCGGTCGGCCATATTGGCACTCCCCAGAAGGAGCAGTCCTCCATACAGTCCCTTCAGAAAGTATTTACACTAGTTAGTGGTGCCCGCCTGAGGGTCAGCTTTTTGTTCACTTGCACCCACCAGTAATTGCTAACAACCCATCCACAACCGCCCGACTATATGTGATAAAGTGAAAATCGGAGCAACCCTCTAATATAGAAAATGCGCTGTAGATGGTGGAACTATTTTTTTTACTTGGGGATGCAGTATTTTTTGTTGTTGCCTGATTTAGATATGTTTCTGCTTTCATTTCTGATATTTTTGTTAGGCTAATTGTTAGTCAACTTGTCTATAATGAGATTCATGCAGCTTCTCTTCTGTGATTATATGTTGACCTAGAAGACTAAATAAATCCTTGCTCACCAGATTAATGTAATAAATTAATAGAATGAATGAATGCTTCAATCTAGTTGACAGTTCTCCATGTCATCTTTCACAGAGCAAAGGTGTTTAGGGGCCGTGGAGAAAATGCAATAGTCTAACAACAAAGGGAAATATTTCCTGTTCATGCAAAGTTTCCAAATTACGTCAGTTTGACTGGTTGTAAGCAAATAGAAAGCTGTGAAAACGACCCAACAGCTTTCTGATAAGATTTCAGATTGGCTTGGATGCATATGTAGTTGAAATACTATCAGCTTTGATGCTGATAAAGATAGATACCATCTGTAGAGGTGCTAACTGAGAATTCACATTCTCTCAAGATGCTGAAAGAAAGAAATCATATTTCTCCACTCATGTTCCCAAGTAGAAATGTTGCCTACATTTGGTGTATAATTCTACTGCAAGAAATACTTAATACTGCAGGAGTTAATATTAAGGCTAGTGAGAGGTTAAAGACCAGATTTCAGTTTCCATTTAACCCATATAAACAGTCGGCTACAGTTCCCTATCATGTGACTGTCGAGTTTGTATAGCCATCACAATCATCACACATCCTCTTTTACCACTTCACCAAATATTTCCCAAACATTTCTTTTCTGTCCCTCTTTTATTTTCAACTCTTCAGTTTTTCTCTTATTGAATTAAACTCTGACCTTTTGCCTCTGGATTGACGTAAACCTTTTCTGCCCGTTCCCAAAAACATTTGGCGATAGGCGTGTAGGCTATTTGGCGTGCATACAGTTAGACCCTAAACCTTAGGCTTACGCACTAATGGCAGATAGCCTAAAATAATGAAAGAAAAACCTTACTGAGGTTTTTTACAACACATTACTGAGTACCACTCTCCATATTTTCAAGCAGAGTGGTAGCTGCATCATGTTATTGGTATGCTAGTAATCGTTAAGGACTGGGGAGGTTTCCAGGATAAAAAAGGAATGGAGCTAAGCACAGGCAAAATCCTAGAGGAAAACCTGGTTCAGTCTGCTTTCCACCAGACACTGGGAGATTAATTCACCTTTCAGCATGACAATAACCTAAAACAAGGCCAAAATCTACACTGGAGTTGCTTACCAAGAAGACAGTGAAATTTCCTGAGTGGCCGTGTTACAGTTTTGACTTAAATCTACTTGAAAGTATATGGCAAGACCTGAAAAATGTTTGTCTAGTAATGATCAAAAACCAATTTGACAGAGCTTGAAGAATTTTGAAAAGAACAATGGGTAAATGTTGCACAATCCAGGTATGGAGAGCAAGACTTAGAGACTTAACCAGAAAGACTTACAGCTGTAATCACTGCCAATTGTGATTCAACATGTATTGACTCAGAGGGTTGAATACTTATTTAATGAAGAAATATTTGTTTTTTTATAATAATTATAATCAAACTTTAGAATTTTTCTTCCACTTTGACATTAGAATATTTTGTGTAGATCGTTGACAAAAAAAATACAAATCAATTTTAATCCTACTTTGTAACACAACAAAATGTGAAAAAAGTCAAGTGGTGTGAATACTTTCTGAAGGCACTGTAGGAATGATTGAAATTCTACAGTATTGCAATAAAATGTTTCAAGGACAAAAGTACATGTATTTAAGCAATTTATCATTAGTACTTAAAAATATATATACTTTAAGGAAAATGTTTTTGTATATTTAAAAAATGCATTTATATAGCTTCTAAAATGTTATTTTTTTTACATTGGTGGGGGAGTACCAAGATGGAGGCACTGTAGCTTCAAAACAGCGTCCCTTGCTAGTCATCTAGTGTTAATATGAATCATTGTTTCAACGCTTGCATGTGTGAGCCAAGCCCAAAATAAACTCTGGGTGAAAATTCTACAAAGAACTAGCTAATAAGACGACCATATGCATGTCAGGTAAAATACCAACTCAATGTTCATCTCCCAGGACAAACTAGCTAGAAACAGCTAGCTAACTAATGTCCATAAATGTTTCATGTGCATTTCGACCTGCCCCCAAATTAATATAGTTGGTTCACAATTGGTTTTGATATTTTAATCTGCGTGTCCGCGCACACGGACGCACGTGCGGGGCTGGTTTAGTCAGCATGTTACACAGGCACCGCAACATTTTTCTATTCATGATAATTTTCTTTAACACTAAGAGCTCCATTCCATTGCAAGATAAAAAACGGCAACTCAGCATTCGTAATTTGCTTTTGGATACCCTTTTGAATGATAGGAGTGATAAAGGATTGTGAGTGCAGCAGTAAAACTCCTTCTGTGCTAGTTCTATCTCACTCGAGTTATGAGGGGGGTCCTTGGTGAATTTGCTATCACAAAAGAGATCCCCGGCCCCAAAACGTTTGAGAAACTGCCCTACAGACTTTCTGAGAAACCCACGCCCACTGTCCTGTTATGACAAAACTCCATGATAATACAGTTGGTTTTATTATTTTAATAATGATGCCAATTTTCAAAACTGGTGTGTCTCTTAAACGCTGTCGAATTCACACTATTTCTGGGTCAAGGTGTGTCATTACATATTTGAATCACTTGCTACTTTAGGTCCTTTCGTCATGGTTATAAAGCAGGAATTTGTCAAAATGCATATATGGCAACAGAAGGCACTTTATGATGCAACAATGAGTGACCCAACACTCGTTTTCTCTCCTTGACCTTGGAAAGGTGAAAACACTAGATTGAATGACTATTCACATGCATGATGCATCATATGAAGGAAAAAAATGCATTATTAAAAAGCATCTAATCTAGAACTGATACTCTGATAACAGAACACTTGCTCTTACGTTGCTCTTATAAATGTGTAGTATTATTAAAGTGACCATGTTACTGATACTCCATACGACCAGTAGAGTTTGAAGCGATGGTTGGTTTTTAAATTGGGTCCCAAGTTGTAGAATAAAAGGCCTGGAATGTGCAACATTCAGTAAATCTAATGTGGAAGACAGACAGAGGCAACCACGATTTCTTTTACCCTCATTGTGTGGCATACATGTGCTATATTTCAATACCTCAGCAGAGCTGAACAATAGTAGCGCTGCTTGCAGCAGTGAGGGAGGTCAGAATACATTAAACAGGAGATTCTCCTCACGTTTGCTTAAAGTTAAACATTTAAAAACGTTTTTTACTGACTACAGCACCTTGGGGCATGCCTGATGCTATTTGACCTGAAGTCAGTCAGCCTAATGTACAACACAACTTACTAATGTAGGGCACCAGCCTAATGTTAAACATAAATATTGTGCAACAGACATCCAAGATTCCTGAGTCTTGTACATATATTTGTAAGAATATGATTTCAAGAATCATTTACTTTTGTATCCAGCAACTAAGCAAGCAACAAATACAATACAGCAGTGTAGCAATGTTAACTGAACAAAGAACTGAGTTAGCCCTCAGAGCTCTTGCCTCTTGCATATAAACATTTGTAATCATTAGCATCGTTGATCATTGATCATCAACCATCACTTGGTGTGGTGAAATCTTAAAATTAAATATGTTACCCTTATTTAACCAGGCATGTCAATTAAGAACCAATTGTTATTTACAATGATGGCAAGAGGCAAAAGGCCTCCTGTGGAGACAGAGGCTGGGATAAAAAAAAAAAAAAAACTATGGAAGACAAAACGGACAACACAGACAGAAGACACTGGCAACAGCACAAATACAACAGCAAACAAACAGTGGATGTGTGTGTGTGCGTCCAGGCATGTGTGTTTGTGGTGTGTGTGAAGTAAAACAACATGCTTCCTTACATAATTAACTAGTGACATCTAGAAACAACTACATGTCTTAACAACCTGTTCATCTATTTGTCCTTTGACCTCGTCCAGGGACACCAGGTCCTGTAGTTTTAGGTTGGCTTGGAGGTAATTCCAAGACCAGGGGGGCTGAGAAATTAAAGGACCTTTTTCTATGCTCGGTTTACATTTTCAGGACTGTTAGCATAAAACAAGATTGATATCTGAGCTTTTATGCATTTTCCTTTCGAGCTAGAAGAGAGCATAGATAAAATGGCAGTTTTCCTAAAATGGCCTTATAACTAAAAACTAATTTCACCAGTCTAAATCTTACTGATTTATCAATTGGATCTGCTTACAGAATGTAAACACTATTCTTTCTCTAGTTTTCCGTCTGCTAAGAGACACTCTATTAGAAATTCTATCAGACATCAAATGATTGTGGTGGTGGTTTGCTATCATACACTACATGTTGTCTTGTCTTCCTCTGACAGTTGCTCTGCTTGTTATCTTGTTGTACAGGGAACACTGTCAGCAACCTGATTATGATCCTGCCACCTATCTACGGTGCCATCCAGACATATAAAGACGGCCTAGAGTTCCGCTACGTCTACTCTTTTCTGGGACTGGCAGGTAGGCGCTTCATACACATCAGGAATTATTAGTATCATTTAATATTTTATAATACAAATTAAACGTTTATTTCCAAAATGCTATATCCACCAATTTTTCCCATTTTGTGTTTTTTTCATCAGAAATTGTTGCTTATGGGTACGTTCGTGTGTGTGTAAAATATTACTGATCTCCGATTTTTATTTAATACATTTTAGATATGTATTATACATTATATCCATTGTTTAGCTGGAATGGAATGCTCGATCCTGTACACTGAGTGTACAAAACATTAAGATCACCTGCTCTTTCCATGACATAGACTGACCAAGTGAATCCAGGTGAAAGCTATGATCCCTTATTAATGTCACTTATTAAATCCACGTCAGTCAGTGATAGATGAAGGGGAGGAGACAGTTTAAAGAAGGATTTTTAAACCTTGAGACAACTGAGTCATGGATTGTGTATGTGTGCCATTCAGAGTGTGAATGGGCAAGACAAAAAAATGCAAGTGCCTTTGAATGGGATATGGTAGTAGGTGCCAGATGCATCGGTTTGTATCAAGAACTGCAACACTGCTGGGTTTGAAATGCTCAAAAGTTTCCTGTGTCTATCAAGAATGGTCCACCACCCAAAGAACATCCAGCCAACTTGACACAACTGTGGGAAGCATTGGAGTCAACATGGGCCAGCATCTCTGTGGAACGCTTTCGACACCTTGTGGAGTCAAAGCCCTGACAAATTTAGGCTGTTCTGAGGGCAAAAATATACAGTACTAGTCAAAAGTTTGGAAACATACTCATTCCAGCGTTTCTTTATTTTTACTAGTTTCTATATTGCAGAATACTAGTCAACTATGAAATAACACATATGGAATCATGTAGTAGCCAAAAAAGAGTTGAACACAAATATATTTGAGATTCTTCAAAGTAGCCACCCTTTGCCTTGACAGCTTTGCACACTCTTGACATTTTCTCAACCAGCTTCATGAGGTAGTCACCTGGAATGCATTTCAATTAACAGGTGTACCTTGTTAAAAGTTAATTTGTGGAATTTCTTTCCTTCTTAATGTGTTTGAGCCAATCAGTTGTGTTGTGACAAGGTAGGGGTGGTATACAGAAGATAGCCCTATCTGGTAAAAGACCAAGTCTATATTATGGTAAGAACAGCTCAAATAAGCAAAGAGAAACGACAGCCCATCGTTACTTTAAGACATGAAGGTCAGTCAACCTGTAAAATTTCTGGAACTTTGAAAGTTTCTTCAAGTGCAGTCGCAAAAACCATCAAGCGCTATTATGAAACTGGCTCTCATGAGGACCGCCACAGGAAAGGAAGACACAGAGATACCTCTGCTGCAGAGGATAAGTTCATTAGAATTAACTGGTAGAAATCTGTCTAACTAGTGCTTAGCATATGTGGGAACTCCTTCAAGACTGTTGAAAATGTATTATTCATGAAGCTGGTTGAGAGAATGCCATGAGTGTGCAAAGCTGTCATCAAGGCAAACAGTGGCTACTTTGAAGAATCTCAAATATAAAGTATATTTTTGTTTAACACTTTTTTGGTTACTACATGATTCAATGTGTTATTTCATAGTTATGTCTTCTACAGTGTAGAAAATAGTACAAATAAAGAAAAACCCTGGATTGAGAAGGTGTGCCTAAACTTTTGACTTGTACTCTATGTAAAACTGGTGGCAGACATGGTATCAAGATCATGAGTCATTCATGAGTGTTTCTTTAGTGATCCATACTTGTCACTGTTTTCACCACTACACAAGCAAAGCATGCTACTCTTGAAGCCTGTAAATCTGATATTTTATCTGTTAAGACTGCCACCCTGAGCCTAGGTTAGGAATAACATAACACATGACCCATCCCATCTTCTGAGCATTGCTAAAGGTTTTTACATTAACCAACTAAACATGTTCACAAAATAAAATAGACGATTGTGATTCCAACTACAATCATCTATTTGAGCCTCTTTACATGTATGTACGGCTATTGATAACCGATGACCTAAAACAAAAGACAGATTATAACGTATAATGTTAGGGGGGGTGGGAGTAGCAGCAGTGTACAGGGGGGTACACGATCTTTGTGAATTGTTCAGCAGTCTAATGGCTTTTTGGTCCACCAATAATCTGTATTGGCGTTGAAAAATCATAATCTATCGACCTCTAGTACTTCCTGCTTTAGATTTTTCTTGTAAGCAAGAATCAGGAGGATAGAATTATGGTCAGATTTTCCAAATGGCGGGCGAGCTAGAGCTTTGTACGTGTCTCTGTGTGTGGAGTAAAGGTGGTCTAGAGTTTTTTTTTTTTTTTTTTTTTTTTTTCCCTCTGGTTGCACATGTGACGTGCTGGTAGAAATGAGGTCAAACGGATTTAAGTTTGCCTGCATTGAAGTCCCCGGCCACTAGGAGTGCCACTTCTGGATGAGCATTTTCTTGTTTGCTTATGGCCTTATACAGCTCGTTGAGTGCGGTCTTATTGCCGGTGGTGGTAAATAGACAGCTACAAAAAATATAGATACTGTGGTCTACAGCTTATCACAAGGTACTCTACCTCAGGTGAGCAATACCTCGAGACTACCTTAATATTAGACATTGCACACCAGCTGTTATTGACAAATAGACACACACCCCCACCCCTCGTCTTACTGGACGTAGCTGCTCTGTCCTGCCGATGCACAAAAACCCAGCCAACTGTATATTATCCGTGTCGTCCTTCAGCCACGATTTGGTGAATCTTAAGATATTACAGTTTTGAATGTCCTGTTGGTAGGATAGTCATCCAGTTTATTCTCAGGTGATTGCACGGCGGTAGAGGCGGGTGACCCACTCGCCAACAAATTCTCACAAGATTTGTGTAGGGGGGCAATTTTTTATTTATTTTTACTCAGGCTCCCTTGATCTAATATTAGGTTTTGTTTGAAGGTCCGATAACATTCAGTATAAAAATATGCAAAAATAGAGAAAATCAGAAAGGGGACATACTTTTTCATGGCACTCTATTGGCTATTAAGAGGCTTTGAAGCCATATTGTCAGTCTTCCATAGGAATGAATGGAATTCTACAGTATTTCAAGTAAATGTATAATTAAAAAGTGTGCACTAAGGTGTCTGTAATTGAATAAATGTGGCAAAAATGAATGTACACATCAATAAATACCTTTCTATACCTTCCAAAATATTTTTTACAACAGTGAGGAGGCACAGTAGCTTCAGCACTCCTGCTTTCAGTCATCTAGTGTAAATCATTGTTGGCTACACACATCTGAAACTCAATCATCAAGTTTTCTGACTACAACAGTGGTAGGCCTGATTACCAACAACAACGAGACATCCTACAGGTAGTCAAAGTCACCATTATTAGTCAGTTGTACAACCGAATGCCTTCAACTGAAATGTGTCTTCCGCATTTAACCCAACCCCTCTGAATCAGAGAGGTGCGGGGGCTGCCTTAATCGACATCCACGTCTTGGCGCCGGGAACAGTGGGTTAACTGCCTTGTTCAGGGCAGAACGACAGATTTTTACCTTGTCAGCTCGGGGATTCGAACTTGCAACCCTCCGGTTACAAGTCCAACGCTCTAACCACCAGGCTACCTGCCGAGGGGAGAGCCCTGGCGTAGTGGTGCCAGGAAAATAACATCTCCCTCGACGTCAACAAAACGAAAGAGCGTGGACTACTGGAGACAGCAGAGAGAACACGCTTCCATACACATCGATGGAGCTGCAGTGGAGTGGGTCAAAAGCTTCAAGTTCTTCCGCATGCACATCACTGAGGACCTAAAATAGTCCCTCCACACTGACAGTGGTGAAGAAAAAACAACAGCAGGGCTCTACGCTGACCTTTTTTACAAGGAGCATGCGTGTGCCTAAGTTGGAAAATGTAGGCGCACTCAAAGAAATTTAGGAGTACAATGAAAATATTTGAGGAAATAAAGCTAGAATCCTTAATTCTTCCAGGCGCACTGGTTCGCCTAAATAAAAATTCCAGTTCGCACAGCAAAATATTTAGGCCATATACGAGTAAAATGGTCGTGCTGTAGAGCCCTGAACAGCGCCTTTTCGACCTCAGGACACTGAAGAAATTAATCTTGGGAGCCACCCGTGCCACGGTACATGTGCATCACAGTTGGGACCGAGAGACTGATAGAAGCTGTTTATCTCCAGACCATCACACTGTTAAACAGTTATCACTAGTCTCCCTCTGCCTGGTTCCCTGCCCTGAACCTTACACTGTCACTAGTTGGTTACCACCTGGTACTCTACCCTGCACCATAGACTTGCTGGCCCTATGTACCTAGAGTCATTGAACACTGGTCTACTTTAATGTTTTCATACTATTTTGCCCACTGAGTATACCAAACATAAGGAACACCTTCCTAATATTGAGTTGGACCCCCAACCCCTCATTTTGCCCTCAGAACAACCTAAATTTGTCGGGCATGGACTCTACCAGGTGTCCACAGGGATGCTGGCCAATGTTGACTCCACTGCTTCGCACAGTTGGCTGGATGTCCTTTGGGTTGAACGTGAAAAACCCAGCAGCTTGCAGTTCTTGACACAAACCTGTGCACCCTGCACCTAATACCATACCCTATTCAAAGGCACTTAAATGTTTTGTCTTGCCCTCTGAATGGCACACATACACAATCCATGTCTCAATTGTCTCAAGGCTTAAATATCCTTTAACCTGTCTCCTCCCCTTCATCAATACTGATTGAAGTGGATTTAACAAGTGACATAAATAAGGGATGATAGCTTTCACCTGGATTCACCTTGTCAGCCTATGTCATGGAAAGAGCAGGTGTTCTTAATTTTCTGTATACTCAGTGTACAGGATGTATATACTGTATTCTAGTCATGGCTCATCTTATATAACTACTGTTGTACACACATTTTCTATTAATATACTGTCTATACATTCCATTTATTTTATATATTGCTCGCTCTGATATTTCTTTATTTTTCTTAATTTTTTGACTGTGTGTATTGTTATTGTATTGCTAGATATTAATGTACTGTTGGTGCTAGAAACATAAGCATTTCGCTGCACCTGCGATAACATCTGTGTAAGCGACCAATAAACTTTTATTTTATTTACTTGTACATTAAGCTACCTCATGCTACAGAAACAGGAGATAGGCTCCTGCTCCTATGAGCCGTTCCGGCTCGTACAAGCCAAGGCTTGTGTAAGGCTACTTACAGTACTTACTCCTACTTCATAGTATTTTAAAAGGCCATCATCAAGATGCCTTCCTGTTTATCTGAGTGAATGGTTTGAATGTCTGTGCTTCCTGCTGTTTGTTCGATGTGATCTCTTCTTCTGTTCCAGCTGTTGGCATTGGTTCCTGGTGCTTCCATATGACGCTGCAATATGAGATGCAGGTGAGCTGACTTTTAGTATCTAAAAATTAATTGTGATTCATAAGCACACTGTATGCATCCACCATTTGAAGAGTTGTGTTCTCATAATCACATGGACTTTTTCAGCTGTTAAGGACATATAAATGATACCTCATCATTTCCTGAAGAATGCACATGCAGTTAGGTCAGAGACACTGGAGTAAACAGAAAACAATAGTCCTGTCTTGGCTCGTGCCAACCATCCCATTATATATCACTCTCTGTCTCTGCTGTCTGTCCCCCACAGTTGCTGGATGAGCTGCCAATGATCTACAGCACCTGTGTCTTTGTCTACTGTCTGTAAGTACCCAACATAATGGATTCACGCTCTTCAGCTTTCACAGTGCCAATGCCATTGAGCAGCCCAGGTCAAAAGCTCACTGAAAGTAATTTGAGGGCAATATAAAATGTAATGTGATCAATGAAAACTGAATCCAACCCTCCAATTGATCCATCCTAAGAAAGCACTTATTGTGTCTCTCTCGTGGTTGTAGATGCCGTGTAACTGAGCTGATGTCTATGGGATTCAGCGGCACTTAGACTTCCTCCATTTTAACTGGGGCATCTTTCATCATCTTGCTCTCCATCCTTCTCAAAAGCCTTACTGTATACAGTATGTCTATAATTACAAATATGTGTTTCATGAGAGGAATGATGATCAAATTCATTTTTTGTTACAGATATGAATGCTTCAAGCAAGAAAACACTCTGAGTTTATTTCCTATCACATTGTTATTGTTCTTCAGTGTCTCAGTCAGTGTGGTGAGTGTCACATATATCCCACAGACAGGTAAAAGAATATTGGTGCCCTTGATTAAAAATTATATTCTAATACATTTGCTCAGACAAATATAAATATATATAATCATAAAAAAATATATACACCGCTACAGATGTAGGATCTTAATTTGATCACTATTTTGTTGCTGAGAGTTTGCAAATGTGTGGTGGATTCAAGGTTTAAAAAGGCTTCTAAAGTTTGCCATTTTAAAGTGGAAATTACAGACTTGATTTGCCCTAATGAAAAATGTATCAACCCCTACAACATTTTTCCATCAGTTATAATCCACATAATAATTCACATTTCCTGTTGCTGCAGGATTGTTTTCCTGCTGTAGCAAACTTGCTCATATTTAAGATCCTACATCTGTACCACTAGTAGGGCAACAATTAAGTTTAAAGCCACTGGAACAGTGGTAAACTTTCCTGGTTTGGACGCAAGTGTATCTTGTCCCCACGTATAGTAAGAAAGATGGCTCAGGAGGCAAAGGGCCAAAGTTGGAGAATTACCTCATTTTTTTCTTGTATCTTCCGGTGACCAAGTTTACGCCACCTCCATGCTCTTTGTAAGGGTTGCCAGAAAAAATACTTTATTGAGATCAACCAACAAATGTAAACGCCTGTAGTTTGCTAAAATTGATTGGGAATTGGATTGGAACTGGTGTTATGGTCAAATAACATGAAAATAGAGTTCTTTGGCCACGCACACCAGTGGTGGGTTTGGCATCGAAAGAAAGATGCAGATTAGTTTAGATTAAAAATGTTTGCTTGTTGAACAAAATCTTTTTCAGAGCAATTGTATTAGTATAAAATAATATTTTTTAAAAAGTGCATACAATATATCTCAGTATTTGTATGATTTATTTTATACAGTCATTTTTTCCTTGTCTTTATCAAGGGTGTGAATAATTTTGGACCTGACTGTAACTGTTTTCATTCCATTACTGTATGTCAATAATTAATGTCGCTATCTGCATTTTCTTTTTTTTCCCAGGTGTATTTACAATGGAAAGAGCCAGTATTTCACCAGGTAAGAGAGAGAGTACATTTGCACTCTTCAGTGAGCATGCTCTTTGTTTGGTATTAGGTTTCACTGTTTCATTAGTAAATATTGCCCCTGGCTAAAAGTGGAAACAGCCAGACATGAGGTCCTGTTAGATTGCTATTGTGGCATGTCACTTCAGATGTCTCTGTGCAGTTGTCTTCAGCAATATAATATATTTCAGCATTGTCACTTGTCGTACAACATGTCATACACCACCTTTTTGACTATCGCTTATCTAATCTTACATGCCCAGGTTACACTTATATAAACTCCTCTCTAGCACACCACCACAATAGCCAGTGTTGCTGTGGATATTGAGAGTCAAGAGAAGCATCTGTGTTGCTCGACAACAACAGAAACAAAGTGACAAAGCAGCCTTTGTTTACACTTCAGGGCCCTCTCTGCTTAGCCTACTAAACCCCACTGCTCCATGGTGGCGCACGTTTAGTCATAAACATGCCCTCAACAGTCTGTTTTGGATGACGCTATATTGTCAGCATATTGTTTCAACTAATTAGTGTTTCACACCAAGCTGATGCGAGTAGTTTGATTTGATACTCATTTAGATACAATACACCAACTGTGACCATTCATTTATACATCTCATCAACCATCACAAAAGAGCAGTCTTTATTTGAGTATGGATTTAGCACAACCTTGTGTTTGAACCTTGTACATGCTGTACTGTAGTGTTATTCTTTTTACGGGTTGAGCAGTCTGGTTGAAAACATGTGCATTATACACCTCATACTTAATTTCACCTTTGTTCTGGTGAAAACACCAGAATTAGTCTACTGTAAAATATGACACAGATCTGAATTTGGTTGCTTTTCAACACTAAAGATTCTTCTTTTTGTGTCCTTAGGTCATGTATGGTGCACTTGTAGCCTGCTTGGTGATGCGTTCTATCTTCATAGTTACATGGTATGTGGTAGCATCATGGCTCAGTGGTTTGGGAAACTAACTGATAACTAAGAGGTCAACAGTACATTTATTATCCTTACAAAGTTTGGATTGTATAATAGACACTCACTCATTGGATACTGCTAATATGCTGATATTTGTGGTTCTGGATGACAACGTTTTTAGAAACCACAGTACGAAGTAGGGCAGAGGAGCTGTAGGAGGACAAGCTCATTGTAATGGCTGGAATAGAATAAATGAAACGTGGTTTCCATATGTTTGATGCGTTTGATAACGTTCCATTTATTCCATTCCACCCATTACAATGAACATGTCCTCCCATAGCTCATCCCACCAGCCTCCTCTGAAGTAGAGCTATGTTATAACATTGTTTATACATCTCATCTGACTTTGTCTTTTAACTGCAGGGTGTACCCCTGGCTCAAACCTATGTGTTACATCTCCCTGAGTGTCTTCCTGCTGGGGTTCCTGTTGTGGAACATTGATAATCTGGCATGTGACTCACTCAGGTAAATATACAAACAATTTGCACACGCTGACATCAGAATAGGGACATCCATTTCCCTAGATGTAGGATCTTAATTTGATCATCCTGTTGTAGGAGAACTTCCCTGAAATGAAAAAATATTTTTAACTTGGCCTGTATTTGAGGTTTAAACAGACTTATGAAGTTTGTAATTTCCACTTAAAAATTTCAGACTTGAATTTCCCTTATCATTTTTTTTTATCAATCTCTACAAAAATGTCCAATATTTATAATCCACATAATAATTGCTATCTCCTGTTGCTGCAGGATTATTTTCCTGCCGTAGCAAACTGTCTCAAATTAAGATCCTACATTTGTAGACGGAATCAAATGTAAAACTCTCTACTCCACACTCTCCTTCAGATCCACCAGACAGAGATTGCCCCCTGTTGTTGGGGCGGTGACACAGTTCCATGCCTGGTGGCACATCCTCACAGGCCTGGGCTCCTACCTACACATACTCTTCAGGTGAACCATCCACTGAACCGTCTATATTCTATAGGTCTTATAAAGCTTTTACTTCATGGTATTTGTTCCCACTGAAATTGATTTATGCTGCTTGAGGAACATAATTAGACTAAGAACAGGCTGGTATCTTCAGTAGGGATATGGTCAGATGATACAAGAATGTATCACTGAAAAAGTTAATGTTCTTTTGTCATGTAGCCTCCAGATACGGTCAATCTATCTCAAACACAGACCAAAAGTAAAGGTAAGCGTGCTCTCATCCTCCCAGTTCTTCAACACATCCCAGTTCTATGCTTGTGTATACAGATGTAGGCTCTACAAGTTTTACTTGCAACAGGGTGATCAAATTAAGACCCCACACCTGGAGAGCGTGAGGCTTTGAGCAGAAGATGACTGCTATCTCCCCTCTTCAGTGTGTTGTTAAGTTGTCCTGTACAGTCCAACAATATTTATACTGAACATTCCCTTGGAAAAAGTAGATTATTTATGTTGGGAATAAAAAAGATAGTTGAGTATGTGGAGTGTCAGAACTGCCTTCAGGTTATGATACACAAGAGGTTTATAAAATTAAGATCCTACATCTGTATGGCACCACAATATCAACAATAACCTAACACTTGTCTACAATGTGTTCAATCAGTTTATATGTGGAGTGTGGCCCTTGTTGCACATGGAGGCTCAGAAGACAAGCTGAGTGGCAGGGGACCATGAAGGAGGGTGACTACCATACAACAGGCATCAGCAAAGGGACCTGACCTGCCAGTCTGCCAACTCCCCCTCTGCTGTCTATGGGACACATACTGTACACCCCACTACCAGAGGTCTGGCAAGTCACCCCCCCAACCTACCACTCCAGGGACCCTTTTGTTTCACACTGTGTGGATTTGCCAAGTACAGCATAGAGTTGATATGGAATGGAATGATTTTTCTCTTTCATCGATCACAATCGGACTTTCATGGTGTTGTAGTGTTTTTGTTTTTAAGTTTGCAAACATTTTGAATGCATTAATGTACATACAGTATAGTATGTCGATGCAGATATGATATGTAGGTGCCCTGCCTGAACATGTATATTTTCTGGAATATGGTTAGGAAAAAAGACAATAGTCATAAAAACACATGTCAATTATATTAGTGTTATAACATTCAATATAATATTTTAGCATATTCACAAACCATAACGTCAGCTTGAGCTGGCTGTATTTTTCATTGGTTATGTTTAGACCCGGGAACTGTTTATACTACCCTATTTAAAAAATATATATAATTTAGCAGACGCTGTTATCCAGAGAAACTTAAGCCTTCCGCGTGCTTCGGTTCGGCTGATGCTTAGCCGAACAAGTACTCCCTTAAAAGACTTTCGCTCTGGCTTCCCGAGTGGTGCAGAGGTCTAAGGCACTGCATCGCAGTGCTAGCTGTGCCACTAGAGATCCTGGTTCGAGTACAGGCTCTGTCGCAGCCGGCCGCGACCGGGAGACCCATGGGGCGGTGCACAATTGGCCCAGCGTCGTCCGGGTTAGGGGAGGGTTTGGCCGGCCGGGATGTCCTTGTCCCATCACGCTCTAGCGACTCCTGTGGTGGGCTGGGCACATGCACGATGACACGGTTGCCAGGTGTACAGTGTTTCCCCCGACACATTGGTGCGGCTGGCTTCCGGGTTAAGCGGGCATTGTGTCAAGAAGCAGAGCGGCTTGGTTGGGTCGTGTTTCGGGGGACGCACGGCTCTCGACCTTTGCCTCTCCCGAGTCCGTATGGGAGTTAACTATCAATTGGGGAGAAAAAGGGGTAAAAAATCTTCAAAAAAATAAATGCCCTTTGCTTGGAAAAACTTGAAAAATGCAGCAATAGTACAGTTTGTCCATATTGAAACGCTGTAGCCAGTATACACTTTCTCAAAATAGTCCAAAATGAATGATAACTCAAGAAATGTTTCATTAATTTTTACGTTTTTTCTGAGGAGATCTTAGTTGCTCAACTTTACATCTTAATAAGAGATTTGGTGCAGTATTTCTCAAGTGAAATAATTAGCATGAAAACGATTCGTCTCTAGTTGAATAACAGCAAATAAGAAGCATTAACAATGACAGCATTGAAGAATCCCTACTGTTGACCAATCACCGACAAAGGAGTGTAGAGTTTGGTTACCGACTTTGGCTACCGACTTTGGCTTGCATCGAAAAATTTTGTGTGCACGAACAGCCCCAAAAAAACTTGCCAAAGACCAAAACAAAGAAAAATGTCATAAAACTGTTTCGGGTAGGAAGCATGCAGACACCTTTACTGTTAGTGCATTCATCTTGGGAAAGCTAGGTCAGACAACCACATATCACAGTCATAGTAAGTACATTTTTCCTCAATAAAGAAGTTATCAGCAAACTTCAGTGCTAGTAGGAAAACACAAGTGCATAAGCATGAATTATATGTCTTATTTAAGATACTTTTTGAAGAGGTAGGGTTTCAGACATTTTTGGGAAATGGGCAGGGACTCTGCTGTCCTGAAGTTAGGGGGGAAGCTTGTTCCATTATTGGGGTGCCAGGACAGAGAAGAGTTTTGACTGGGCTGAGTGGGAGCTGACGCCCCGTAGGGGGGTGGGAGGCCCAAGACACCAGAGGTGGCAGAGGTTCCCTTCTCTGAGGGAATCTGGTCTAGATGATATAGTGTGCTGGTTACAGACAGGACTGAAACAGAGACAGCAGGGAATATATTATATTGACTACAGTATATATATGTCCTCTGCAAGGTCTTGGTAACACTGACTTCAATTACATTTATTTTATGAATGCCAAGACTGCAACTGCATTATACTTGCAAAATATGAAGTTGTTTTGATATTTTTACATGTCGATGTGTGTTTTTTATGATTTACTTGATTTAATATTAACAAATCGAAGGGAGATTATACAATTTATCTAAGGATTGTTCCATTTCAAAAAATACAGTCACGTTGTTATCATAGTGGGAATTTCAAAGATACGGGGTAATTATTTTCATGTGTATGTCTTTTTATTTGCCAACGCAAAAGATCATGAAGAAAGCTTATCTGAAATAAAGACATCTGCCAAAAGGAGGAATGAGAAAATAGTGTTTTGACTGACCACTGAACTATTCTGACCACTATTCTACAGACTGGATCATCTGGACATGTATGTTTTCAGATGGATTCGCCAATTAATATCCATTATTTAACTATCTAGCAATGAATACAGGTATCTGCATGTCTGCAATTAAATTATCATTGTCCTGTATTACCACACACACACATATTTGCTTCAAGGATGAGACCTCTGAACCGGTTTGTATCTACTGTACCAGTCTGTTCATGCACTGCAGTTCTAATGATGGATTCCAACACACTCTTATTCCTTATGGCCACTAGATTGCATGGATTGCCATATTTCAGTTTTAGGTTATATGTACATTTACCAAAGGATCCTGTTCTGTGAAACCCTCCCCTCACGTAACAAAGTTAAACAATTGGATAAATGCTGTAGTTTACAATGCAGTATTTTGGGAATTTGTCTATGTGAAACTTCATGTGAATTTGATCTTAAATTAAATGTACTTACAGTACCAGTCAAACGTTTGGACACCTACTCATTCAAGGGTTTTTCTTTATTTTAAAAATGTTCTACATTGTACAATCATAGTGAAGACTGCAAAACTATGAAATAACATAGAATCATGTACTGTAGTAACCAAGAAATTGTTAAACAGAAATATATTTGAGATTCTTCAAAGTAGCCACCGTTTGCCTTGATGACAGCTTTGCACACTCTCCAGCTTCATGTGGAATGCTTTTCCAACCGTCTTAAAGGAGTTCCCACAAATGCTGAGCACTTGTTGGCTGCTTTTTCTTCACTCTGCGGTCCAACTCATCCCAAACCATCTCAATTGGGTTGAGGTTGGGTGATTGTGGAGGCCAGGTCATCTGATGCAGTACCATCACTCTCCTTGGTCTGATAGCCCTTACACAGCCTGGAGGTGTGTTTTGGGTCATTGTCCTGTTGAAAAACAAATGATAGTCCCTCTAAGCGCAAACCAGTTGGGATGGTGTATCACTGAAGAATGCTGTGGTAGCCATGCTGGTTAAGTGTGCCTTGAATTCTAAATAAATCACTGACAGTGTCACCAGCAAAGCAACCCCATACCATGCTCGTGTTTCTTAGCCCAAGCAAATCGCTTCTTCTTATTGGTGTCCTTTAATAATGGTTTCTTTGCAGTAATTCGACCATGAAAGCCTGATTCACGCAGTCTCCTCTGAACAGTTGATGTTGAGATGTCTGTTACTCTGTGAGGTGCAATCTGAGGTGCAGTTAATTGCCAATTTCTGAGGCTGGTAACTCTAATGAATTTATCCTCTGCAGCAGAGGTAACTCTGTGTCTTCCTTTCCTGTGGCGGTCCTCACGAGAGCCAGTTTCATCATAGCGCTTGATGGTTTTTGCGACTGCACTTGAAGAAACTTTCAAAGTTCTTGACATTTTTTGTATTGACTGACCTTCATGTCTTAAATTAATGATGGACTGTCATTTCTCTTTGCTTATTTGAGCTGTTCTTGCCATAATATGGACTTGGTCTTTTACCAAATAAGGCTATCTTCTGTATACCACCCCTACCTTGTCACAATACAACTGATTGGCTCAAACGCATTAACTTCTTAGGGAGTAGCGCACGAGGTGACCGTTTTGGAGAGCCTGGCATGCCCAAAGTAAAATGCCTCCCATTCAGGCCCAGAAAATGGGATATGCACATATTTATTACCATTGGATAAGAAACACCCTGAATGTTCTAAAAGTGTTAACATTTTGTCTGTGAGTATAACAGAACGGATATGGCAGGCGAAAACCCGAGGAATTTCTGTCCTGGAAAAAGTGGTTTTGACACATTGCTCATTTGGAACCCCTCCCTTATGAAAATGCCCATATAAGGGCATATGAATGCAGTACCTATCGCTTCCTCTGGATTTCAACAGTCTCGAAAGTGTTCTGATTCTTCTTAGCTGCTTTTAGAGCAGAGAAGACTAATAAGGAAGTGTCCCCACAGATGTCCTTACAAGAAAATGCGCGCTCCTGGCTGGCTCGCTCTGTGGTTTTTTCCTTTCTTATCGCCCAGTTTATATTCCGGTTGAAATATTATACAACATATACATGTATACAAGTCATGTATTATATCCATAAATCGCCGTTTGGTTGGCGCGTTAGAATGAGAAAATAGAGTCCATTGAAACGTGAAGAGAACTCGTTCAACTTATACCTATAAACTTGTCCAAGAACAATCAAACATAATTCCTAATGTATCCTTAGGAGGATACATTAGGAATTATGTTTGATTGTTCTTGGACAAGTTTATAGGTATAAGTTGAACGAGTTCTCTTCACGTTTCAATGGACTCTATTTTCTCATTCTAACGCGCCAACCAAACGGCGATTTATGGATATAATACATGACTTTTTCTAACAAAAGAACCATGGATTGTCCTCGTTGGACACTTGGGAAGCCCTCAGCAGAAGTTCTTCAACAGGTAATTGATTTGTTTTCGCTGTGAAATGTGTTTTGTGTGAACCGTGATGGCTTATGAATTCATGGTAATGGAAAAATATTGAAGGTGCTACCCTCAAACAATCAAATGTGGTGCTTTCGCCGTAAAGCCTTTTTGAAATCTGTGATATTGCCAAGAAACCGAGCTTTTGATGACTATGAAACACTTGTATATTGATGCATGTTTAATAATTCAACTTTTGGATTTTGAATTTGGCGCCTTGCATTTCACCTGGTAGTGTCGGGAGTGGGGCGCTAGCGCCCCAGCGCACCTTGCTGCTCCTTAAGAAGGAAATACATTCCACAAATTAACTTTTAACAAGGAATACTTAATTGAAATGTATTCCAGGTGACTACCTCATGAAGCTGGTTGAGAGAATGCCAAGCTGTCATCAAGGCAAAGGGTGGCTACTTTGAAGATTCTCAAATATAAAACACTTTTTTGGTTACTACATGATTCCATGTGTTATTTCATAGTCCTCAATGTCCACTTCTTGAACATCAGAATGAGGCCTCATCTTCACTGTCACTTTCCAACCTTGTTGAGGATGGCTCGTTGTCAGGCTCAAAAAGCCTCAAATTTGCCTGGATAGCCACCAATTTCTCAACCCTTGTATTGGCCAGCCTGTTCCGTGCTTTAGTGTGCGTGTTCCCAAACAAGGACCAGTTGCGCTCTGAGACAGCTGATGTTGGTGGGATTTTGAGGATGATTGAGGCAACGGGGGAAAGAGCCTCAGATCCACAAAGTCCCTTCCACCAGGTGGCTGATGAGATATGTTGGCACGACTGCCATATTGCATCTCCCTCCAAGGCCCTTGCTTGAAAGTGTACTTCGCCAGACTGCCAAGAACCTCATCCAGGCCAAGGAGGCGAGACACGGTAGTGATGACACCATAGATCTTGTTGATCTCTGCACCAGACAGGTTGCTCTTGCCAGCATACTTGGGGTCCAACATGTACGCTGCAGCGTGTATGGGCTTCATGCAGAAGTCTTCACGCTTTTTGATGTATTTCAGAACTGCAGTTTCCTCTACTTGGAGCAACAGTGAAGTGGGCAGGGCAGTATGGATTTCTTCTCTTACATCTGCAAGCAGAGTCTGAACATCAGACAGGATAGCATTGTCTCCCTCAATCCGTGCAATGGCTACTGCTATAGGTGTCAGGAGTTTCAGGCTGCTTACCACTCTCTCCCAAAATACATCATCCAGGAGGATCTTCTTGATGGGGCTGTCCACAACGGCAGACTGTGATATGGCCATTTCTTGGAGACTCCAAACATAATGACAACACCACCCCGATGGGTGTTGCTGGGCAGCTTCAATGTGGTGCTCTTATTCTTCTCACTTTGCTTGGTGAGGTAGATTGCTGCTATAACTTGATGACACTTCACATACCTAACCATTTCCTTAGCTCTCTTGTAGAGTGTATCCATTGTTTTCAATGCCATGATGTCCCTGAGGAGCAGATTCAATTCAGCAGCACAGCCAATGGGTGTACGTTTTGACCAAACGTTTAGACCAAGCAGCCTTCCTGTTCGCAACATTGTCTGTCACCAGTGCAAATACCTTCTATGGTCCAAGGTCATTGATGACTGCCTTCAGATAATCTGCAATGTAGAGACCAGTGTGTCTGTTGTCCCTTGTGTCTATGCTCTTGTAGAAAACTGGTTGAGATTATGTAGTTAATTATTCCTTACCCACGAACATTCGACCACCCTTCAGAGATGATTGCAATACAGTCTGCTTTCTCTATGATTTGCTTGGCCTTCACTTGAACTCTGCATCCAGCAAATGAGTAGATAAAGCATGTCTGGTTGGAGGGGTGTATGCTGGGCAAAGAACATTCAGAAATCTCTTCCAATACACATTGCCTGTGAGCAGAGGTGAACCAGTTGCATACACAGCTCGAGCAAGACATTCATCAGAATTTCTCTGACTACGTTCCTCCATTGAGTAAAAAAAACGTATGATTCCAGGAGGACCATGAGCTGTTGCTATCGATAAGGTGTCTGATTCATCATTTTCACCTCAAATAGAAGTAGAGGGACTTTTGTCAGAGGTTGCTTGTTGTGAGCGCTGAGGGAACTTTATGCATTTGGCCAGATGATTCTGCATCTTTGTTGCATTCTTCACATATGATTTGGCACAGTATTTGCAAATGTACACAGCTTTTCCTTCTACATTAGCTGCAGTGAAATGTCCCCACACATCAGATGCTGAACCGTGGCATTTTCCTGTAAAGATTAGAAAAAAATTGTATAAGAAACTATTCCATGTACAGATAAATAGTTCAGCAGTTAGATTAAACAACTCCTTTGTAAGATAAATGTTTTAAAATGAAACATGTATGGAAACTGTCACGCTGGTGTAAAGGATTTGGAGGCAGGTGCAGGAATACATCATCTGAGTTTTTAATACACCCAAAACAAACACGTATACAAAACACTGGGATGTACCCAAACAAAGGAGCGAGGGGTAAACCTTGTAGAACGACACGGGACAAGACCCGTAATGCACAAAACACGCAGCACAGGTTGAGACAACGCATAGGTACTCACACGACCAACGGACATGGGAACAATAATTGACAGCCCAATTGGGAAACAAAGGGCACATTTATGCAAACACAATCAGTGAGGAATTGGAACCAGGTGTGCGTAATGACACAGTTCAGTGCAGCCTAGAAGGCCGGTGATGTCGACCTCCGGAACTGGTGAACAGATTGAGCAGCAGTACCGGGGGGATCCGTGACAGAAACAGGTGAATTAACACTCCTCAGTTAGCAGGCTCAAGCAAGCGAAAACCCACATGGTATTTGTATTTATTATGGATCCCCATTAGCTGCTGCCAAAGCAGCAGCTACTCTTCCTGGGGTCCAGCAAAATTAAGGCAGTTTATACCATTTTTAAACATTACAATACATTCACAGATTTCACAACACACTGTGTGCCCTCGGTGCATTCAACATGTTAATAAATAAAAGTAGTGATGAAGTCAATCTCTCCACTTTTCAGCCAGGAGAGATTGACATGCATATTATTAATATTAGCTCTCTGTGTACATCCAAGGGCCAGCCGTGCTGCAGTGTTCGGAGCCAATTGCAATTTTCCTAAGTTATTTTTTGTGGCACCTGATCACACGACTGAACAGTAGTCAAGGTGCGACAAACTAGGGCCTGTAGGACCTGCCTTGTTGATAGTGTTGTTAAGGCAGAGCATCGCTTTAGTATAGACAGACTTCTCCCCATCTTAGCTACTACGGCATCAATATGTTTTGAACATGACAGTTTACAATCTAGTGTTACTCCAAGCAGTTTAAATCATCTCAACTTGCTCAATTTCCACGTTAATTATTACAAGATTTAGTTGAGATTTAGGGTTTAGTGAGTGTTTTGTTCCAAATACAATGCTTTTAGTTGTAGAAATACTTAGGGCTAACTTATTCCTTGCCTCCCACTCTGAAACTAACTGCAGATCTTTGTTGAGTGTTGTAGTAATTTCATTTATAACATTTATAACTTTCATTTATAACTTGTTAAATTTTTAAAAAGCAAGGGGCCTAAACAGCTACCCTGGGGAATTATATTTGATAGGCTTCCATGAAAGAACACCCTCTGTGTTCTGTTAGACAAGTAACTCTTTTTCCACATTATAGCAAGGGTTGTAAAGCCATAACACATATGTTTTTCCAGCAGTAGACTGCAGTATGATCAATAATGTCAAAAGCTGCACTGAAGTCTAACAAGACAGCCCCCACAATCATTTTATCATCAATTTCTCTCAGCCAATCATCACTAATTTGTGTAAGTGCTGTGCTTGTTGAGTGTCCTTCCCTATAAGCATGATGAAATTCTTTTGTCAATTTGCTTACTGTAAAATAGCATTGTATCTGGTCAAACACAATTTTTCCCAGAAGTTTACTAAGGGTTGGTAACAGGCTGATTGGTCGGCTATTTAAGGGGGCTTTACTATTCTTGGGTAGCGGAATGACTTTAGCTTCCCTCCAGGCTCTCTAGTAGGCTTAAATGAAGATGTGGCAAATAGGAGTGGCAATATCATCTGCTATTATCCTCAGTAATTTTCCATCTAGATTTTCAGACCCTGGTGGCTTGTCATTGTTTATAGACAATAATATTTTTTCACCTCTTCCACACTGACTTTACGGAATTCAAAAGTACAATTCTTGTCTTTCATAATTTGGTCCGATATACTTGGATGTGTAGTGTCAGCGTTTGTTGCTGGCTTATCTTGCCAGTGAAAAAGTCATTCAAGTAGTTTGCAATATCAGTGGGCTTTGTGATGAATGAGCCATCTCATTCAATAAATGAAGGAGACGAGTTGGCTTTTTTCCCAAAAATTTCATTTAAGGTGCCCGCAAAGCTTTTTACTATCTTTCTTTATATAATTTATCTTTGTTTCATAGTGTAGTTTATTTAGTTTAGTCACACGATTTCTTAATTTGCAGTATGTTTGCCAATCAATTGGGCTGCCAGACTTAATTGCCATACCTTTTGCCTCATCTCTCAACCATACAATTTTTCAATTCCTCATCAATCCAAGGGGATTTAACAGTTTTTACAGTCATTTTCTTAATGGGTGTGTGCTTATTAGTAACTGGAATAAGTTGTTTCATAAATGTGTCAAGTGCAGCGTCTGGTTGCTCCTCATTGCACACCACAGACCAGCAAATGTTATTTTCTTTATCATCAACATATGAATCACTACAAAAATTAACTAGCAGAAATTGTTAACAAGTTATAAATTATTTAAACACAATTTGCTGTAGGCTACTATTTACTAGTTGGCAAAAAATCATGTACAGTGGGCTCCAAAATTACTGGCACCCCTGACTGGCAATGCACAAATAATACATAAACAAATATAAACAATATAATAATAGAGAAACTCAAAATACCAACATGTGAGAAATAATGTACTTTATTAATGTTTCAATGGAACCCACCAAAATAATTTATTGATTAAATTAAAAATCAAATGTCCTCCAAATCAAGGTTTCACAATTAATGGCACCCTTAAAGATTATTGTAAATAACATCTACCAAAATTAATCCACAAATTAAATTCCACTTATTTAAGTTTATCTAAGTCTTAAGGAACTATATTGAGCCATTACATCACTTCCTGTTTCACTAGGGTATAAAAATGAGGTAACACGCATGCAATATCCCTTTGTCATCCAACACTATGAAGAAAACAAAAGAACTGGCAGTTCAAACGAGACAGATGGTCGTAGATCTTCATAAATCTGGTAATGGCTACAAGAAGATCCACAAACGATTGAATATACCACTGAGCACTATCAGGGCAATTATTAAAAAATTCAAAAGATATGGAACAGTTGAAAACCTCACGGGTAGAGGACGCAAATGCATTTTGCTCCCCAGGATAGGGAGGAGGATGGTGAGAGAAGCAACAAAATCCCCAAGAATCACTGTGAAGGAATTGCAGGCCTTGGTGGCATCTTGGGGTCACCAGGTTTCAAAAAGCACCATCAGACGCCACCTCCACAACCACAGGCTCTTTGGAAGGGTTGCCAGAAGAAAGCCCTTTCTGACCCCAAGACACAGACGCAAGCGCTTGGAGTTTGCCAAACGTCATTTAAATTATGACTGGAAGAAGGTGCTCTGGTCAGATGAGACCAAAATTGAACGTTTTGGTCAGATACAGCATCGGCATGTTTGGCGTCGAAACAGAGATGCATACAAGGAGAGGCACCTCATACCCACGGTGAAATATGGAGGGGGGTCAGTGATGTTTTGGGGCTGTTTTAATTCCAGAGGTCCAGGGGCACTGGTTAAGATTGATGGCATAATGAATTCCACCAAGTATTAGGCAATTTTGGCTGACAATCTGGTTGCCTCTGCCAGAAGGCTGGGACTTGGCCGTAGGTGGACTTTCCAACAAGACAATGACCCGAAACATACCTCAAGATCCACACAGAAATGGTTCTGTGACAACAAAATCAATGTTCTGCCATGGCCATCTCAGTCGCCGGACCTCAATCCAATCGAAAACCTGTGGGCTGAGTGGAAGAGGGCAGTTGATAAGCGCAAACCCAAGAATGTGAAGGATCTTGAAAGGATCTGCATAGAGGAATGGTCCAAAATCCCTCCAAATGTGTTCCTTAACCTTGTCAAAGATTACAGGAAAAGACTCCATGCTGTTATCCTTGCCAGAGGTGGTTGCACTAAGTACTAAATGAGGAGCGCCAATAATTATGAAACCTTGATTTTGGTTAAATTTATTTTGTATTAAATAATTGTATGATTTTGGTTGGTTCCATTGAAACATTAATAAAGTACAGTATTTCTCACATGTTGGTATTTTGAGTTTCTCTATAATTATATTGTTTATATTTTTTTAAGTATTGTTTGTGCATTGCTAGTCAGGGGTGCCAGTATTTTTGGAGCCCACTGTATGTCATAAAATATATTCACCCCACCTAGTATTGTAATCAAAACTTAACAGAAACATGTAGTCCTTGGCTCAGACAGTGTAGTAGTGTGGGCTCAATAGCATGTCATTAGTGTGCAAGATCTTGAGAATCATCTGTACATGTGATGGAAGAGTGCATTGCACATGTGATGGAAGAATGCACAGTGCATGCAATTCCATTGAATTGGGGATAGTTTGACCAAAATATGCCACAAGACTTAGAATTGCCTTATGTGTATCCCACAAAAAGATTCACTGTTATAAGCTAACTTTTTTTATTGAATTTAACCTAAATTCTGCAAATATGAGATGGAACAGAGTTCCATGCAATAATGGCTCTCTATAATACTGTACATTTTCTTGAATTTGTTCTGGATTTGGGGACTGAGAAAAGACCGCTGGTGCCATGTCTGGTGGGGGAAGTGTGTGTGTCAGAGCTGTGTAAGTTGACTATGCAAACATTTTGGGATTTTCAACACATTAATGTTTCTTATAAAAATAAGAAGTGATGCAGTCAGCCTCTAGTGGTGTCAAAAAAGCAGAGCATCTCTTTATTAGGGACAGACCTCTCCCCATCTTTACAACCATTGAATCTATATATTTGGACTATAACAGTTTACAATCTAAGGTAATGACAAGTAATTTAGTCTCCTCAACTTGTTCAACAGCCACACCATTCATTACCAGATTCAGCTGAGGTCTAGAACTTAGGGAGTGCAGGGCTCATTGACATTCTTAACCACTAACTGTTTGGACATCCTGCAGAAGATTTGCTGGTACTACACGCCTCCTGGAAAGACATGGTTGTGGTGTTAGGATTTTACACTCAGTTGGGGAAGGGACATAGGGCAACACGCCTTTGTTGGTAAAGGTGTCAACCAAATGGGAACTAAGTATTTAGAGAGAGGCTAGTGTATTGTTTAGGGACAGTGAGGGATATTGAGAGCTGCTTTTGAGGAAAGATCAGTCAACAAAGTGAATGGACTTGGAGGCTGCAGAAGGTGTGAAAAGTCTTAGGAGGGCAGTTCTTACACAGTATGTATTGTTGTGTATGGAGAATTGAGGAGAAATGGCACCTCTCAATCGCTCTCATACACAACAATACATTTACTGTCTCTAAGCACAACCCTGCATAACACCAAAAAACGTAATCTCAAAGACCTGTCTTTAAACCAGCCCCATGACTTTGACAGATTATTCTTGTTATTTGTAGCCATTGGTAGGGGAAGGCTGACAAACGCATTGTTATTGAAAAATATTGTTGGCTGCAGCTGTGATGAATCCGGTTAAGACAGTGTACAGTAAGTGTATATTTTGCATTTCTGAAAATATTTTGATGTGACATGAAAGTCAAGGGCTTTATGTTTCTAGAGCCGTATCACAGTTGAGAATCAATTCACGTTTAGTCAGTCTACCCCTAGACTAGCCAATATTGGACTAAAGGAGCCTAACATTACTCCTTAGTCCAAGGACCTTACATGTTCTGTTAAAAATGTTAAATTGGCTCTGGAAGCCAAAACAGCCCAATACTCCATCAAACGTGAATCAATTCTCAGTTGTGGTACTGTTCTAGAAACAAATACCTCTACTTTCATATCACATGAAAATGATTTCACAAATGCAAAATACCTACTTACTGTACAGGGTTTAACCAGTTTTAACACAATTGCAGCCAATCAGTATTTTTTTCAGTGACAACACGTTTGTGGCATCTGCCTTCCATTTACACACAGGTGTTTGGAGACTCCGATAGCTAACTATTACAGGTAGTCCACTCTGTCTTCCATCTGTTTTTCGTAAACAAGCCCTGTAAAATGGAAATATGGCCATGTGGGAACCCTAACCCTATAAAGATGTCTATCAATTTAACCTTTTAAATGTTTTTATTTATTCTTGGCAATTTTAAAGATAAGGTCCTTATGCTTCCAAAACCGTACGGCAAGCGATGCATGTTATTGTTCAGACAGAGCGTTGCGGCTCTTAACAAAACGCCACGCCCCTACAGAAGACACCTTCGTGGGTGTAGATGCAGCTCTGTGGTCACATCAAAAACTATCACAACTTTCCATTCCGACGCATCATTACTCTGTTCCTTCACCTTCTTCATGCTCTCTAAACTAGATGCACCACTACTTTCAGCTTCATGGTCTCTCTTTTTCCTATTACTTTCCACTACAGACCATTCATGTCCTTGACCCCCATCCTCCCGACCCATATCATCAGAACTATCAACCATAGATTGCATTCCAGCACAGCTGTTGCTTCTCCAACCTTCTCTCCATATCCTCCATTGCCGCATCCTCACTAGCCTACTCGCCGCCATCAGTGTGTTGCCGGATCTTGATCCACCATGTGTGTTGTTTGTTTGAAGTAAACAACGCAATCTAAATCCAAGTTTGTTGGCACGCCCCATCTACCTAGCGGGGCAATATCTGCATTCACTATGAATGCTAGACTTTGTGGTTCACTATGAGCGGATGAATACACCGAAACTTCCTGATTCTACCTTGTAGTGTGGATAATTTAGATGTTTATGACAAAAATGTAATGTTAATATAGTAATTACTATATGCAGTGGCAGAGCCAGGGTGAAATTTCCCTTTAAGTAAATCGGGTGATGAATGAGGTGAAGAGGAGAGACTGGAGTGCAACTTTAAATAAAATCAACTGTGTATTTTAAGAACTCTTGTCTGCTGTGATGAAGACAATAGCAAATAGGCCTGCCAAGGTTTTGTATGGTGGGATTGGCCATGCATTAATCGTTCAGGTTCTCTTGTCTGATTTAAACAATATATTCCAATCTCACATTATAATCTGTCTTTTGTTTTATGTCATCTGTTATCAACCAGAATCTGTTTAGTTTTACATACATATAGAGGCTCAAACTGATGATTGTAGTTGGAATCACAATCGTCTGTATATTTTGTGAACATGTTTAGTTGGTTAATGTAAAAACCTTTAGCAATGTTCAGAAGATGGGATGGGTCATGTGTTATGTTATTCCTAACCTAGGCTCAGGGTGGCAGTCTTAACAAATAAAACATCAGATTTACAACCCACCCAGTGCTTCTAGAGTAGCATGCTATGCTTGTGTAGTGGTGAATACAGTAACAAGTACTGATCACTAAAGAAACACTCATGAATGACTCATGACCTTGATACCATGTCTGCCACCAGTTTTACATACAGTACAAGTCAAAAGTTTGAACACACCTAATTCAAGGGTTTTTCTTTATTTTGACTTTTCTACATTGTAGAATACTAGTGAAGAGGTTAAAACTATGACATAACACATATGGAATCATGTAGTAACCAATGAAGTGATATTTTATATTTGTCAAAGTAGCCACCCTCAACCAGCTTAATGAGGTAGTCACCTGGAATGCATTAATTAACAGGTGTGCCTTGTTAAAAGTACATTTGTTGAATTTCTTTCCTTCTTAATGCGTTTAACTGACAAGGTAGGGGTTATCTACAGAAGATAGTCCTATTTGGTAAAAGACCATGTCCATAATATGGTAAGAACAGCTCAAACAAGCAAAGAGAAACGACAGTCCATCATTACTTTAAGACATGAAGGTCAGTCAATATGGAACATATCAAGAACTTTGAAAGTTTTTTCAAGTGCAGTTGCAAAAACCATCAAGAGCCATGATGAAACTGGCTCTCATGAGGACCGCCACAGGAAACGAAGACCCAGAGTTATCACTGCTGCAGAGGATAAGTTCATTAGACTTAACTACACCTCAGATTACAGCCCAAATAAATTATTCACATAGTTCAAGTAACAGACACATCTCAACATCAACTGTTCAGAGGAGACTGCGTGAATTAGGCATTCATGGTTGAATTGCTGCAAAGAAACCACTACTAAAGGACACCAATAAGAAGAAGAGACTTGCTTGGGCCAAGAAACACGAGCAATGAACATTAGACCGGTGGAAATCTGTCCTTTGGTCTGATGAGTCCAAATGTGCAATTTTTGGTTCCAACCGCCGTGTCTTTGTGAGATGCAAAGTAGGTGAACGGATGATCTCCGCATGTGTGGTTCCCACCGTGATTCATGGAATAGGAGGTGTGATGGTGTGGGGGGTGCTTTGCTGGTGACACCAGATCCTGGACTTCCTGACATCTGCCACGCTGATCCTCAACACTGGAGCTCCCCAGGGGGTGCGTGCTCAGTCCCCTCCTGTACTCCCTGTTCACCCACGACTGCATGGCCAGGCACGACTCCAACACCATCAAGTTTGCAGACGACACAACAGTGGTAGGCCTGATCACCAACAACGACGAGCCTATAGGGAGGAGGTCAGAGACCTGGCCGGGTGGTTCCAGAATAACAACCTCTCCCTCAATGTAACCAAGACTAAGGAGATGATTGTGGACTACAGGAAAAGGAGGACCGAGCACACCCCCATTCTCATCGATGGGACTGTAGTGGAGCAGGTTGAGAGCTTCAAGTTCCATGGTGTCCACATCAACAACAAACTAGAATGGTCCAAACACACCAAGACAGTTGTGAAGAGGGCACGACAAAGCCTATTCCCCCTCACGAAACTAAAAAGATTTGGCATGGGTCCTGAGATCCTCAAAAGGTTCTACAGCTGCAACATCGAGAGCATCCTGACTGGTTGCATCACTGCCTGGTACGGCAATTGCTCCGCCTCTGACCGCAAGGCACTACAGAGGGTAGTGCGTACGGCCCAGTACATCACTAGGGCTAAGCTGCCTGCTATCTAGGACCTCTACACCAGGCGGTGTCAGAGGAATGCCCTAACAATTGTCAAATGCCCCCAGCCACCCCAGTCATAGACTGTTCTCTCTACTACCGCATGGCAAGCGGTACCGGAATGCCAAGTCTAGGACAAAAAGGCTTCTCAACAGTTTTTACCCCTAAGCCATAAGACTCCTGAACAGGTAATCAAATGGCTACTCGGACTATTTGCGTTGTGTGCCCCCCCAAACCCCTCTTTTTACGCTGCTGCTACTCTCTGTTTATCATATATGCGTAGTCACTTTAACTATACATTCATGTACATACTCAATCAGCCTGACTACTGTATATAGCCTCGCTACTGTATATAGCCTGACTTTTTACTGTTGTTTTATTGCTTTACTTACCTATTGTTCACCTAATACCTTTTTTGCACTATTGGATAGAGCCTGTAAGTAAGCATTTCACTGTAAGGTCTACACCTGTTGTATTCGACGCACGTGACAAATAAACTTTGATTTGTGATTTACTTAGAATTCAAGACACATTTAACCAGCATGGCTACCACAGCATTCTGCAGCGATACGCCATCCCATCTGGTTTGCGCTTAGTGGGACTATCATTTGTTTTTCAGCAGGACAATGACCTAAACCACACCTCCAGGCTGTGTAAGGGCTATTTGACCAAGAAGGAGAATGATGGTGCTACATCAGATGAGCTGGCCTCCACAATCACCCAACCTCAGCTCAATTGAGATGGTTTGGGATGAGTTGGAAAAGAAGCAAACAAGTGCTCAGCATATGTGGGAACTCGTTCAAGAATGTTGGAAAAGCCTTCCTTATGAAGCTGGTTGAGAGAATGCCAAGAGTGTGCAAAGCTGTCAAGGCAAAGGGTGGCTACTTTGAAGAATCTAACATATAACATATATTTTGATTTGTTTAACACTTTCTTGGTTACAACATTATTCAATATTTTATTTCATAGTTTTTATGTCTTTTATTATTCTACAATGTAGAAATAATCATAAGAGCCAGTTTCATCACAGCGCTTGATGGTTTTTGCGACTGCACTTAAAAGTTCTTGAAATGTTCCATATTGACTGACTTTCATGTCTTAAAGTAATGATGAACTGTCGTTTCTCTTTGCTTATTTGAGCTGTTCTTGCCATAATATGGACATGATCTTTTATCAAATTGGGCTATCTTCTGTAGACAAACCCTACCTTGTCACAACACAACTCAATGTCTTAAACACATTAAGAAGGAAAGAAATTCAATACATTTACTTTTAACAAGGCACACCTGTTAATTGAAATGCATTCCAGGTGACTACCTCATTAAGCTGGGTGAGAGAATCCCAAGAGTGTGCAAAGCTGTCATCAAGGCAAAGGGTGGCTACTTTAGAATCTCAAATATAAAATATATTTGGATTTGTTAATCACTTTATTGGTTACTACATGATTCCATATGTGTTATTTCATAGTTTTAATCTCTTCACTAGTATTCTACAATGTAGAATGAGTAGGTGTGTCCAAACTTTTGACTACTGTATGTTATCATTATGGGGCATAATTGTAACTAGTCAAACAAACAGGTATTGGGTCATCTAGTTTTAAGGTGTGTCAGATAGTAGTAGTGAGCTACGTCACTGGTTGGTTTACTGCCAATAAAGAGATGGCATTGTATATTTTTCTCAATGTCCCTTTGAATCTGAGAGACTTAGTGACATGCTGACGTCCAATGTACTACTTACTGGAATTGAACCTTTTTCAAAATGTACTAAAAGATACATTTGTGAGGGGAAGATTTGATCTTTCTTGAATAAAGCCTATTTTTCAGAGCTTTATTGAGAGAAGTGTTTAATAATTTGCAGTACATAGGCTAGGTGTAAATACGTCACGCTGCTTGGTTAGAGAGTGTCACTTCCTCTTAATTCGGCTCCCATCAAGGACTTCCTCCTTCCTAACACACATGACTGCCCTCCTGATGCATCTTACCAGTTGGCGCCATGTGAAAAGCTAGTAATTCACTGGCGCAAATGGAGACACTTCCGGCTGAGTAGTAGCCTAAGTGCTACATTGGAAAGGTTGAGTCACTGAATCCCATTTGAGTATGTAGGAGTATAATTATCTGGCTCTTGTGTTCACATGAAAACATGAAACCACAAAGTGCTTTGTAGTTCCCACAGAGCAAGCCACTATTGCCCAAGGTAAACAAAGAGTGTGTGTTGGTTATGAGTATGCCTTATTCAAGAGTCATCCAAAACACTTGATGCAATCCAAAACTTTACAATTACTATTTTCTTTGAGTCACCATGCCCTTACAGTCTAATCAGACAAGTCTGAAACTTGCCTGGGTGACAAAAATAAATGAAAGAAGTTTATTTTCTTTTATCTACTACTAACCTCTATCTCATAAAAAATGTTTTGTTGTGGAATATTTTCCTGCACAGCAGGAAATGCAAACTTGTAATGTGTATAGGTTTAAACAGGCTTCTAAAGTTTGTAATTTCCACTTTAAAGTGGAACGTAGCAACATCTACAAAGAAATGTCCATTAATTATATAATCCATATAACAATTCACATTTCCTGTTGGTGCAGGATTATTTTCCGGCTGTAGCCAACTGTCTCAATTTAAGATCTCTCATCTGTACCTTATATATGTTTGGTAGATGTATAGGGTTATGTGGAAGTGTTTACAGTACAGACTAGACAAGAGACAAGTCAGGACAAAGCTGTTCCACCAAAGAATGACAACACAGCTGATCTGCCCCAGCTCCTTCTCGTCTAATCAACAAGTTGTTCAACACTAAACACACACAAGCACTGTCCAATTTTCCCTGGAGGTTCTCTAGTATGTGTAGTGTAAATGTGTGTATTACCTGTCTCAGTATTTGGAGTAGATTTGTTTGTTTTTCATAGGTAGGGATTTTATAAGATGAACACTCAAGTACACTGCTCAAAAAAATAAAGGGAACACTTAAACAACACAATGTAACTCCAAGTCAATCACACTTCTGTGAAATCAAACTGTCCACTTAGGAAGCAACACTGATTGACAATAAATTTCACATGCTGTTGTGCAAATGGAATAGACAACAGGTGGAAATTATAGTCAATTAGCAAGACACCCCTAATAAAGGAGTGGTTCTGAAGGTGGTGACCACAGACCACTTCTCAGTTCCTATGCTTCCTGGCTGATATTTTGGTCACTTTTGAATGCTGGCGGTGCTTTCACTCTAGTGGTAGCATGAGACGGAGTCTACAACCCACACAAGTGGCTCAGGTAGTGCAGCTCATCCAGGATGGCACATCAATGCGAGCTGTGGCAAGAAGGTTTGCTGTGTCTGTCAGCGTAGTGTCCAGAGCATGGAGGCGCTACCAGGAGACAGGCCAGTACATCAGGAGACGTGGAGGAGGCCGTGGGAGGGCAACAACCCAGCAGCAGGACCACTACCTCCGCCTTTGTGCAAGGAGGAGCACTGCCAGAGCCCTGCAAAATGACCTCCAGCAGGCCACAAATGTGCATGTGTCTGCTCAAACGGTCAGAAACAGACTCCATGAGGGTGGTATGAGGGCCCGACGTCCACAGGTGGGGTTGTGCTTACAGCCCAACACCGTGCAGGACGTTTGGCATTTGCCAGAGAACACCAAGATTGGCAAATTCGCCACTGGCGCCCTGTGCTCTTCACAGATGAAAGCAGGTTCACACTGAGCACGTGACAGACGTGACAGAGTCTGGAGACGCCGTGGAGAACGTTCTGTTGCCTGCAACATCCTCCAGCATGACCGGTTTGGCGGTGGGTCAGTCATGGTGTGGGGTGGCATTTCTTTGGGGGGCCGCACAGCCCTCCATGTGCTCGCCAGAGGTAGCCTGACTGCCATTAGGTACCGAGATGAGATCCTCAGACCCCTTGTGAGACCATATGCTGGTGCGGTTGGCCCTGGGTTCCTCCTAATGCAAGACAATGCTAGACCTCATGTGGCTGGAGTGTGTCAGCAGTTCCTGCAAGAGGAAGGCATTAATACTAAGAACTGGCCCGCCCGTTCCCCAGACCTGAATCCAATTGAGCACATCTGGGACATCATGTCTCGCTCCATCCACCAACGCCACGTTGCACCACAGACTGTCCAGGAGTTGGCGGATGCTTTAGTCCAGGTCTGGGAGGAGATCCCTCAGGAGACCATCCGCCACCTCATCAGGAGCATGCCCAGGCGTAGGGAGGTCATTCAGGCACGTGGAGGCCACACACACTACTGAGCCTCATTTTGACTTGTTTTAAGGACATTACATCAAAGTTGGATCAGCCTGTAGTGTGGTTTTCCACTTTAATTTTGAGTGTGACTCCAAATCCAGACCTCCATGGGTTGATAAATTTGATTTCCATTGATCATTTTTGTGTGATTTTGTTGTCAGCACATTCAACTATGTAAAGAAAAAAGTATTTAATAAGATTATTTCATTCATTCAGATCTATGATGTGTTATTTTAGTGTTCCCTTTATTTTTTTGAGCAGTGTAGTTTGTGGTTTCTATGGGCCTTTTGCAATCAAAAAGGTTTCTGGTTCAACGACTGAGAACATAATTTTTGGGCTGCGAGAATAGAAGATTAGAATTATCTAACAAATTAGATACTGAAAACTGCAAATAAACACAAAAGCAAATAAACAAGGCAAAATGACAAAAGACAACCAGTATTGATTTCAATGAGATTTTCCCATGTGCGGCTTGTGCATCTCAGTTTTGTCCCTGTTTTCAGTTGAGCGAGTACCAATGCACATCTGTAGAAGGTGTATAACTGTGTGTAAAAAATGGAAAACACCTCAGTGAGGTTTTCATTAGTGGTGACTAATCTGAAAAAGTCCCTGAGACATTTTTCCTGTTTTATATTAACACTCCCTGCTCTGAGACGGTAGTATCACTGGGCAGAGCTCTACCTGTGCAAATGGTGTTTCAGTTAATATTTAATCTAAGGATCAGCTAGAAACAACATTGTGGAGCTAGAATAGCTTCACTCACATATAAACCTGGGACATACTGTACATTAAATTACATATTGTTTTATTGCTGTCTCTGCTGCTTGTTCTAAGGTTCACATTAATTCCTGTCCTCACTTGCAACAGAGATTGTATCTTAATGATACAGAGACCTGGATCATTAAAGGTTAAATAAACATTTGTGTCAATTTAAAAGGGTGACGGGTCAGAAAACAAAATTATGCCGTTGTAGGGCCATTTGCAGTAAAATGTATTCCTTCACTGGGAGAGAAGTACAGAGTTGAAGAACATTTGCCAGCTGCAACAGACATCCCATAGTAGCCTAAACATGCCAGCTGCTTCGCTCAGTTTTGTCTGTTTCTAATGAAGTCATATGTTTTGTTACAAGTATTTATTAATTATATGTTGCACGAAATGTGCAGTATCTTGTGCTTGAAATTACATTTGCGCAATGCAGGCGCATATCTATAGGGAAGGCATGTTCGGTGGGAAGCAATCTGTTCCATCAGGCGATGCCTCCCCATAAAACCATGCCTTTCCTCTTTCTAGCGTCACAGGCATGGTGTAGGTACATAGTGCTACTGTAGGCACAGTCTGCAGAACAGCCACAGATCCACTTGTTGTGTCTTTAGGGGTTACTATCGCAGGCTTATTGCATGCCAAGAGCTCAGCCAACATTTTAATGGGTGTAATGAATGCATAATGAAGGCCATTAGCAAAGAATAAGACCCAGCGTTTCCTGTTTCACATTGATTCAGCTTTACAACAAGACAGACAACTCGCTATCAGTTTGTTTTACTGGCCACAGGCTCTTTGCTTGGGAGGCATCCGTTTAAGCTGATTTTCTAGGAAAGCGTGAGTAAGACAGGTGTGAACCAGTCGCTTATTGAGAGCTTGCCAATTAGAGTCATGTCTGGAATACCTTGATTGTTCAAATAGTTAATTGCTTTGATAAATATATTAATAATTGTAAGGTTGATAGGTTTATTTTGAATTGTACACAATTGCAGAATATAGTAGGCCTACGTAAGTAAGTAAATAAAATATTTTATTTTGTGTGAAGTTACTGGTATTTGAGATACAATATTACAGCTAAGCAGCATTAAGCAGTCTCACAAAGGCATAAGACTGTTGTAATATCTGTCAGTCTAAGTAGGGGGAAGCGTTTGTTTGTGACTGAATCGTGTGGATCTGCTAATGTTATGGCCTCTCGTCTGAGGCAGCCATTTTGCAAGTTTACGGGCAAAGGATCTGCAGAGGTGGGTGCGCTGGGACTCCTAGGTTTGCAAGCAGATTGGTAGGAGGTGTACCTGAAGGTGGGGCCCATGATGATTTTGATTGCACGCCTTTGGATCTTCTCAAGTAGGTTGTGTTGGTCGGCTGTGAGACATGGGTGCCATACTCGAGCTTGGACGGACAAAGCAGTTGTAGCACTTTACCCCTAAGTGCTCCAGGGGTGCTGTTCAGCAGCAGGCTCCCAGCCTGTGATGTGTGTGTTATATGTCAGGTTGGGTACTGTCTGTGACAGTATAGTCGTCCTCACTATACTGGTAAGAGTCTGATGATTGTAAGACTGTAAAATTGGTATCTGACAGCAACCTTACACTCTAAAAATAAAAGGTTCCTGGAAGATCTTTTAGGGGTTCTTCAAATTGAAACTGTGGGGGAACCTCTAAGTTCTTCGAATAATCATTTTTTAGCCCCCATTATTAATATTTTTTTGCAAAGCAGAAATCAAAAATCTAAATATGAGGTAAGCTCCAAGTTCAATCAATTTATCCCCTGGCTTGTTAATGTGTTGATATCCTTCGTATCCATAGCCAGAATGATTTTGCAGTACATGGTGATCAAACAGGTTTCCAGTTATATTCATCAGCGGTGTAGGGAGGGTGAAGTCTGAATACAAAAATAATAATTAATAATTTTACAAATTATTAACAAAACGTGCTGTGGTGGTTAATTTCTTTACTATCAAATGAGGAGAGACAAACTTATTACACAAGTCAGTTCTACTTAAAATACATATTTAATAGTAAGAGCTTTGCAATAGCAACAGCTTCTCAACGAATTCACCACTTTCTCTGATGGTCCATTGAGAGCGCCAACACAGGTCTTTTATAGCCAAGATACACCCCTTTCAACCTACATGACGAACAACAGATATATAGAATGGGTCATAAGGTTAAGATCTGTATGAAAGATACTGTCTGCTATGTATTATAGGTATCTGCTGTGTCAGTTTTCATTGTATCACCAGTGTCTGACCCTTCGACTCCAAACTGGAACCATCTCTCTATGGTACCATGTAGAACAGAAACATTAACTCATGCTCTGGAATGCTCTTTAGGTTTTATCACCCCAAAATACATCGTAAATCTCCTGTCAGTGTTATCTCCAAGATGCCCCATCCTCAGTAGAACACACACCCAATAGTTAACAGAATACTCTATTCATTTGAAATAAAACAACCATTTGATGTAATAAAATATTATAACATAATCTTGCAATTTTTCCCTGACAATGCACACAACAGTATTCATACCATGGTTTTTGTGGTAAATGTGAATTACATTTTTTTTTCTCACTTTTGATAACGGTTTTCATACACATACCTTTCCCATAATGTAGAGACCTCTGGGATCTTCATTGAAGAGGTCAGGGAGAAGGAAGATGGCTGCTGTGACTGAGTCCTATAAGTTTTTAAACAAACCATGAATAAATGATAGCCTACATGTGATCTGCATAACATCATGCGACAAACCAATACCAATTGTACATACCTTTGTGTGCCCCCTCGTCAGTATACCTGCAGACACAGACACACACAAATAAGTGGGCAGTTCAGTCATCTGCGCCCAATGCAGCTATAGCCTTCAACATATTCTTACCTCTTTGTTGATTTGTGTCCATTTTCTGTTTTAGAAAGAATTTTAAAAGCCAAACACAGCTATTTGCACAAATATGAAAAGATAGATGGTATCATCATAAAACAATATCAATTTAGATCAGACAAGGGAGAAACCTTACCTTTAATTGAGGAGATCTTAAAAATGTTCAGTTAAGTGCCTGCACCTGCTGTTTTCTCAAATTCAAATCCACATTTTTCAGTTGGGCAGTTAGGTTCCTGCAAAAACCCCTAAGAACTAAGGAGGTTCCTCGATGAAGCCCACCTTCTATGGTGTTCTTGGAAGTACCTTTTAGAGTGTGTCATCTAAGAGGCCATCTAATCCAGCTCTTTCAGATCAGTGAGAGAAAGTGAGATGTAGAGGTAGCAGCAACTCCTAAAGACCTATAATGTGTGCAATGTCAAAACTACATGTTCAATAAAGATCAGCACTACACGGTACAGACTTACTGTCTCTCTTGGGGCTATCTTTGTTGACCTGAAAAACAAAGATACAAAAAAAGGGGATTGAAATTTTAAAAAAATTGCCAATGACTTGCCTGCCTTTACAAGTCTCAGAAATGTCTTGACATTGTCTTGCCTTGAAATTGTCTGAAACATAGACAAAAAAAATACCTCTATTTTGTTTTTCTGTTTTCTATATCATGTAAAACTGTCTAGAAAGGCTGATCAGACTTTTAAAGTTGTTCATGTGGTTTTCCACCATTTAGCTATTTCAAACTACTACCATGGTCCATTAGCCAACATGTCCTGCTACATCATAATGCAGGATATGACTTCATTCCTAAGACGTAGGAACACTGATCCTGTCATTCCATAATGTCCCTCGTCATAATTGGGAATTTTCTGAGTCATCCTCAGGGTACAAGGTCAGATTGTATCAACACCTGAAAAAGCAGTCACACTTGGAGGGATATGTAGAGACATGTCCAAAGTGATTATGTGATTTTGACATGTGCATACGTTTGTAAAAGGGTTTGCTTAGTCATTGCAAACAATGTCATGCTCTGTCCCATTAACTGGAAACTATAGAGCAGACCTTAAGCTAATATTAAAACTGTATAAAAAACGTTAAATGAAGAACATGAAGCATTCAGAAACACCCTTGTTAAGCCTACACAGATTGTTAATGAATAATCTATGACAAAATGACATATTATATACTACCATAACCACCACTACCCATCATGGCCTTATTTACATCAACATTTATTGTTTCACAAGTCTACTCATACATCAACCAATGGATTCTGTCAAATACAGCAGCAGCCAATTGGATTCTGATATGTAAATGTACAGTTGAAGTCGGAAGTTTACATACACCTTAGCCAAATACATTTAAACTCAGTTTTTCACAATTCCTGACATTTAATCCTAGTAAAAATTCCCTGTCTTAGGTCAGTTAGGATCACCACTTTATTTTAAGAATGTGAAATGTCAGAATCATAGTAGATTGATTTCTTTCAGCTTTTATTTCTGTCATCACATTCCCAGTGGGTCAGAAGTTTACATACACTCAATTAGTATTTGGTAGCATTGCCTTTAAATTGTTTAACTTGGGTCAAACGTTTTGGGTAGCCTTCCACAAGCTTCCCACAACAAGCTGGGGGAATTTTGGCCCATTCCTCCTGACAGAGCTGGTGTAACTGAGTCAGGTTTGTAGGCCTCCTTGCTCGTACACGCTTTTTCAGTTCTGCCTACAAATTTTCTATAGGATTGAGGTCAGGGCTTTGTGATGGCCACTCCAATACCTTGACTTTGTTGTCCTTAAGCCATTTTGCCACAACTTTGGAAGTATGCTTTCGGTCATTGTCTATTTGGAAGACCCATTTGCAACCAAGCTTTAACTTCCTGACTAATGTCTTGAGATGTTGCTTCAATATATCCACATAATTTTCCTTTGTCATGATATTTTGTCTATTTTGTGAAGTGCACCAGTCCCTTCTGCAGCAAAGCACCCCCACAACATGATGCTGCCACCCCCGTTCTTCATGGTTGGGATGGTGTTCTTTGGCTTGCAAGCCTCCCTCTTTTTCCTCCAAACATAAAAATGGTCATCATGGCCAAACAGTTCTATTTTTGTTTCATCAGACCAGAGGACATTTCTCCAAAAAGTATGATCTTTGTCCCCATGTGCAGTTGCAAACCGTAGTCTGGCTTTTTTATGGCGGTTTTAGAGCAGTGGCTTCTTCCTAGCTGAGTGGCCTTTCAGGTTATGTCAATATTGTCCCGATCTAAGGAAGGAGTGGACCAAGGCGCAGCAAGTGTTGGGTTCCACATATTTTAATGAATTGGACCCAAATACAAAAACAACAAAATAATGTACAGATCGTAACAAGAATGTTGCGCACAAGCACTTCCTCCATCCACTTACATATTCTTCTTCTATACGGTTGTTTTCCATGGTAAACGCATGAAACCTTGTCAGAATACTGTTGACATCTAGTGGAAGCCATAGGTACTGCAACCAGGGTCCTAGTTTACAGCAAATCCCATAGACAGCCATTGGAAGTGAGGGCATGTCACAACAAAAACAAAATTCGGACAGAAATTCCTCTCGTTTTCGCCTGCCATATCAGTTCTGTTATACACAGACATTATTTAATTTTCTTTTACTTCAGAGTGTTTTCTATCCAATAGTACTAATTATGTGCATATCCTAGTTTCTGGGCCTGAGTGGCAGGCATTATACTTTGGGCACGCCATACTCTCCAAAATGGACACCACTGCTGCCGCTCCCTAAGAAGTTGAATATCAAGCACAGATTTACTACTCGATTGATAGACCTTACAGATAATTGTATGTGTGGGGTACAGAGATTGGGTAGTCATTTAAAATCATATGAACACTGAATGAGTCCATGCAACTTATTATGCAATTTGTTAAGCACATTTATACTCCTGAAGTTATTCAGGCATGCCATAACAAAGGGGTTGAATACTTATTGACCCAAGACATTTCAGCTTTACATTTTTTATTAATTTCAAAAATGTTCTACAAACACAATTCCACTTTGACATTATTGGGTATTGTGTGTAGATCAGTGACACCAAATCTAAATTTAATAATTGTTTAATTCAGGCTGTAACACAACAAAATGTGGAAAAAGTAAAGGGATGTGAATACTTTCTGAAGGCACAATACTGTATATAAGGGTGGGGTGTGTGAGGAATTTTGTAAAGAAGTTTGAGTTCTAGACCATAAGCATGGCTATCCATTTGATGGAGAGGGTGCTTTCCTCTATGGGTTTGGCCTTGGTGTGGCACATCGACTTTGACTCAGAGGAGGACTGGAGCTTCAATGCCACTGGTACAGTTCATTTTAGTCCAGGACTAGGCTCAATCTTTGTCCTGGAAACTGAGCCACAGTGTGTGTTTGGACACGTTATTGATCTCCCTTATACCTCTGACCCAGGGGCTGTCATGTACCCTGCCAACAACTTTGTCCCTCAAGCTGAACTTCATCTCTCTTTCCGAGATGTCGACGATGTCCAAGATATGTATGGTAAGTCTTGTTTTAAGTGTCTTTGTACGTCTTAATGATACTGAAAGTCTTAAAGTTCACAGGTGTTGTTTTGAAAGTCCATACAGTAACCTGCCTAGAGCCATCATGAATGTAAAGCCAGTCACAACACGTAATTCAATAAAAGACTTACAGAATCTATAGTTTATCCCTGCCAGGCATCAATCCCAACTTCAGCTCTATGTCACTGAAGAGGCCCTGTCCAAAATCACCCAGCAAGTTTGATCCTGATCTGTCATTTGATGTTTTGACGGGCAGGCAGTCGGAGATCTTCTATTTCCAGGACAGGTATCGCACCCGGTATTTCTATATACAGTGCATTCGGAAAGTATTCAGACTTAAATTTTGTTACGGTACAGCCTTTTTCTAAAATGGATTAAACAGTTTTTCCCCTCATCAATCTACACCCAATACCCCATAATGACAAAGCAAAAACTGATTTTTTAGAAATGTTAGCAAATAAAATGAAATATCACATTTACATAAGTATTCGGACCCTTTACTCAGTACTTTGTTGAAGCACCTTTGGCAGCAAAGTCTCGAGTCTTCATAGGTTGGACGCTAGAAGCTTGGCACACCTGTATTTGGGGAGTTTCTCCCATTCTTCTCTGCAGATCCTCAAGCTCTGTCAGGTTGGATGGGGAGCGTAGCTGCACAGCTATTTTCAGGTCTCTCCAGAGATGTTCGATCGGATTCAAGTCCGGGCTCTGGATGTGCCATTCAGGGACATTCAGAGACTTATCCTGAAGACATTCCTGCATTGTTTTGGCTGTGTGCTTAGGAACGTTGTCCTGTTGGAAGGGAAACCTTCCAGTCTGAGGTGCTCTGGGTCAGGTTTTCATCAAGGATCTCTTTGTACTATGCTCTGTTCATCTTTCCCTCCATCCTGACTAGTTTCCCAGTCCCTGCTGCTGAATAACATCCCCAAAGCATGATGCTGCCACCAACATGCTTCACCGTAGGGATGGTGCCAGGTTTCCTCCAGACGTGATGCTTGGCATTGAGACCAAAGAGTTCAGTCTTGGTTTCATCAGACCAGAAAGGCTTCTTATAAACTTCTACCCCAAAGCCATAAAACTGCTGAACAGCTAATTAAATGGCTACCCTGACTATTTTTATTGACCCCCTGTTTATTATCTATGCATAGTCACTTTACCCCTACCTACATGTACATATTACCTCAATTACCTCAACTATCCTGTACCCCCGCACATTGACTCGGTACCGGTACCCCCTGTATACAGCCTCGTTATTGTTATTTTATTGTTGCTCTTTTATTTTTTACTTTAGTTTACTTAAGAAAATATTTACTAACTCTTATTTTGCTTAAAACTGCATTGTTGGTTAATTCAGCACACTTCGAGCAGAGCTTCATGAAGAACAAACTTAAACACATTAGCTCAAATTATTTTTGAAGTCCACTCAATTCACAGAATAATGCTGATTAAACAATTTGGCTTTTTTACAGCTTACTGTGTATCATAACCTGAGGGCAGTTCTGATTCTGAATGATCTTCAGGTATGATGAGGAGCAGAGAAGGATGGAGGAGAGCTCTCCCAAACCTACTGCCTAACAGTGGCTAGGCATACATACACCCCTGGATGCAGCAGTTGTGTATATAAAGGTAGCTATTGTATAGAAAATGCATTCATAAAAATCTGATTCATTTCTAAGTCATTATCGTAACCCTCAGTCTATAAATGCATACCATAGAACTTGAGTTATACCTGATTCTGAATGTAATCACACTCCACATACTCAATTATCTTTTCTATTCCCAACATAATTCATCTACTTCTTCAAGTGGAATGTTCAGTATAAATATGACCCCAAACATGTCACTGCCACAGGGCCTGCCAATGAGTTGTTGGACTGTACAGGACAACTTAACAACACACTGAAGAGGGGAGATAGCAGAGTCATCTTCTGCTCAAAACCTCACGCTCTCCCCTAACCCCTGAGACGTTTGTCCAAATTAGGGAAGACTCATTAGAGGAACTGAGACAGATGCATGAAAAATATGTGTCATTTTGATCTGGAAACAACCACAACAAGTTGGTTTACATCCTTAAAAGACTCTGCAATGTCTTATTGCAGAATCCCACAGCTTTTAGCGATGAAACATTCTGTAAGCAGGGTAGCTATTGAAATCCTTGGTTGAATTGACGGGATGCTGTCCGCTCAGGGAAGTGATGAAAGGTGTTGCATGGTTATTTGATGTGACACAACCTGATAATTATGAAATGATACAATAAATAAAGTGTAATGCTATAAAAAGTCTAATCTTGATTAAACCAGATTACAAGAAGTCTAATAAAAAGTCTAAAAGCCCAATAACTACTGTCTAGCATTGTTACACCTACTGCCTAATGATTACTGAATCAAAACCAAGATGGCGTAGCAGTCAGACGTCTTTGTCCTCGTGTATATATCATTTCATATTGTTTTTCTTCCCATATCTTTTTATATTTTTCTAAACCTCAACTTCAAAATACTCTCCTGCAACCTGCCTCATCCAATGTGGTATGGATCTGCTATTTTCTAAAGTATTTTTATTTACTTTCGAACCGGAACTCCCAACAGAAGCTAGCCAGCTAACTAGCTGCTAGCTAGTAGTCAGCTAACCACTGCTAGCGGTCATCAGCTAACCTTCAGCTCGGAAAACTCTCGCCAGTTTGCACAAAGCGATTCAAACCAGAGCATACCATACTTATTTTCTCTCCATATCCCTGGATTCCTACCACAAGCGCTGAACCTTTTCACCTGGATCATCGCAGCTAGCTAGCTGCAATCCGAGTGGCTACTCCTGGCTAACGTCTCTGTCCCGAAGCAAGCACCAATTAGCCTGGAGATAGCCCATGCTAGGCTAGCCGAAGAGGTCCATCAGCCACTCCTTGGGCTATAATACCTATTTTGCCAATTGGCCTGGACCCCTTTTACTACACGGAGCCCTGCTAATCCATCACGACTGGACTACCAACGTAATCTGCCCGGGTTTTTTTTTTTTTTACAACAGGTCCCTCCGTCGCGACGTCCCCTGAATGCCCATCTGCTAGCCTGCTAGCCGCGGCCCGCTAGCTGTCTACAGCATATCGGACTGTTAGCTGAATAGGTTAATCAGCCAATTTCTTGGGCCACTATACCTATTTTGCCAATTGGACTGGACCCCTTTTGCTACACAGAACCCTACTAATCCATCACGGCTGGTCTGCCGACCTAACCGCATGAGGAGGCTCTGCACGAGGAGGCTACAACAGACTTTCTTCCGCCGCTACGTCCATCTAAGGCCCTTCTGCTAGCTTGCTAGCCAGGGTCCGCTAGCTGTCTGAATCGCTGTGTCTCCAGCCAGCTTAACTACTCACTGGACCCCTATGATCACTCAGCAACGCATGCCTCTCCCTAAAGTCAATATGCCTTGTCCATTGCTGTTCTGGTTAGTGATTAATGTCTTATTTCACTGTAGAGCCTCTAGCCCTGCTCAATATGCCTTAGCTAACCCTCCAGTTCCACCTCCCACACATGCGGTGACATCACCTGGTTTAAATGATGTTTCTAGAGACAATATCTCTCTCATCGTCACTCTATGCCTAGGTCTACCTCCACTGTATTCACATCCTACCATACCTTTGTCTGTACATTATGCCTTGAATATATTCTATTACACCCAGAAACCTGCTCCTTTTACTCTCTGTTCCGAACATACTAGACGACCAGTTCTTATAGAGGTTAATCCAGGCCCTGCCGTGCCTAGCTCCACTCCCATTCTGCAGGTGCTCTCATTTGTTGACTTCTGTAACCGTAAAAGCCTTGGTTTCATGCATGTTACCATTAGCCTCCTCCCTAAGTTTGTTTTATTCACTGCTTTAGCACACTCTGCCAACCTGGATGTCCTAGCCGTGTCTGAATCCTGGCTTAGGAAGACTACTGATCCTCGACTTCGGGGATGTCATTTACAAAATAGCCTCCAACACTCTTCTCAACAAATTGGATGCAGCCTATCACAGTGCCATCCGTTTTGTCACCAAAGCCCCATATACTACCCACCACTGTGACCTGTAAGCTCTCGTTGGCTGGCCCTTGCGTCATACTCGTCGCCAAACTCACTGGCTCCATGTCATCTACAAGTCTTTGCTAGGTAAAGCCCCGCCTTATCTCAGCTCACTGGTCACCATAGCAGCACCCACCTGCAGCACGCGCTCCAGCAGGTATATTTCACTAGTCACCCCCAAAGCCAATTCCTCCTTTGGCCACTTTTCATTCCAGTTCTCTGCTGCCAATGATTGGAACGAAATGCAAAAATCACTGAAGCTGGAGACTCATATCTCCCTCACTAACTTTAAGCACCAACTGTCAGAGCAGCTCACAGATCACTGCACATCTGTAAATAGCCCATCCAACTACCTCATCCCCATACTGTATTTATTTATTTATTTTCCTCTTTTGCACCCCAGTATCTCTACTTGCACATTCATCTTCTGCACATCTATCACTCCAGTGTTTAATTGCTTTATTGTAATTACCTCGCCTCTATGGCCTATTTATTGCCTTACCTCCCTTATCTTACCTCCTTTGCACACACTGTATATAGACTTTTTCTACTGTATTATTGACTGTATGTTTGTTTATTCCATGTGTAACTCTGTTGTTGTTTGTGTCGAACTGCTTTGCTTTATCTTTGCCAGGTCACAGTTGTAAATGAGAACTTGTTCTCAACTAGCCTACCTGGTTAAATATAGGTGCCATAAATAAATAAAATAAACTAAACTGTTTATTGCCTCTGATATAAAACATTTCTAAACTATACAATTATTATATATTGAGTGTGAAATGCTCTGTCAATATATGAAACAATAATTCCAATCTTACGGGAAGCCTTCATCGAATGGAAGTGGCCTACGGAAGTGTTTTGCTCTCATGAAGTTCACACATAGCTTTCCCACCGGCAGGCAGTGTCATATCGTAATTATGGGATTGCTTGCTTGTGTCTGTGGTGTCATAGCACTAGAACCCCCCCAGGAAAAAAAATATATACTTTGGGGAACCATTTACCCATCGATATTGATTTAAAAAATACATTAATGTATATCTGTCCTATAAACAGTGCCACTTGCCTCACCAGGCACATTTGTTATTGTTTGGTTTTTTAGGAAATGAGCATCCAGTATCATGATTAAAAAAAAATCTTAGTACATACTGCTGTTCTATCGCACATGCAATGATGTCTGATTTATAAAAACATTGTTTGAAGTAACATCTTTGTTGTTGTAATATTGCAAACGGATGTGGCAGTTTCATCGCTATGGATTACAGTTCAAGGTTGACTAATGCTATTGACTATCGCAATTACCTGAGACCATTGAGTCATACAGTACAGTATGTGGGAAGGATAGTTCCTCTCGTTGCCCCATGTTGGAAGATTGCAGATTCTGACTGAAAAATAAGAGTATTTTGTCACAGCTGGATTGTGTACCAGGTAACAATGAATGCAAACCAACAGTGTAAAAATGACCTGGGGTGTTGACAGCCTAAGTGTCAATGTAACATCATTATTTCATAGTTATGGTCCTGTAAATTAGCTGAACTACTCTAGACTATTTTAATACTTATTTAAATGATTCACTGCATGTTTATTTGTTGTAGGTGGTTGGCAGCATAGCCCATAGTGACAAGACTGATGAATAAAGGTTGGCATGCTACTGATTGAGAGTAGGCTACTATGAATCCGTGGGGTTGCCCCGGCGATGCCAACTTAGCGTGACTGTCTGTCTGACTGTCCTCAGCACTGCTCATTTAAAACCATTACCTTCACTTTACATACTCCATGGTCATAATCAGTTGTTCAGTTCATGATCAATGTGTCTATGTAAATTACAATAATGTATCTATTACACACATATTACACTAGAGGCCCAGAGGCTAGAGAAAAGGACCAGTAGCTGGAAGGTTTGAATCCCAGACCGGGCATTAAAAATGAACTGACAACCAGAATGCACCTGGTACTAGATCTCCTCCTTAACCTCTTTAACCCAACCATAGTGCCAGAGGTGCTGCACTGCGGCTGACCCTGTGCTACTCCCAAAGTATGGTGTTTTTCCACTTCTGATGGACTATAGTGCTACAGGCGCACGTGTCTTGATTGATGGACATCATGGGCCGTTGCACTAAAGTAGTTTGGGGCCGGTGTCTGTGAAATGGGACAGCAGCCAACTAGCCAGGTCCATGGGCTGCATTGGTTTCCTCTCTCTTTCTTTTTTATAACCAAATATTATATTTACTTTTGTTTTGATAAATCAATGTCATATCACTGTTTTACACTTGACTTAATATGATGGAAATAATCCTTCCCTCTTATACATGCAATAACAAGTTTTTCTGAGAGAGTGGTAAATTCTACAATAATAAGTAAACGAAGTGTTTTTCGCAATAACTTAGTAATTTAGAATGTGAAATACACAATAGATTGATGTCAGCAAGAAAGACAAATATAAATCAATATACCAATTATTTAGAGGATATGACTATTGATAAAACATTTATTTGAAACTTGTTGAGCTTTATTTAAATACATTTTTTATGTCTGAATACAGTTTTGTGGGTATTTTTTCTTCCAATTAATAGTACATTACAGTACATTGTGAAAAGTAACTACGATTAAGGCAGTGTTTTTGTCTGTCATCATTTCTTTGTTGTGGAAAATGTATTTGGTGTCTTGTCATCACCTTGATTTCCTTCCGCTTGTTTGATGATGAGGGTTTTACTAGCGATGACTCACTGACATTGCTCAACTCTCTGGGCTTTGAGTATATATAAGACATCCCCTGGCCACACACCACACAAACAAGACACTCTCGAGGAAGAAGCATCATGAAGACTTTCAATCTGTGCTTACTACTAGTCAACCTGGCAATAGTGGTTTACTCTTTGCCAATATCGACACCTAGTGAAGAAGATGAAGCCCTTGCAGAGGTATGCTTTTTGTCACATCTTTTCCTAGAAGGGTCTATATGGGTTTTACAACTGAAATTATTATGATGGAACAGATGTGTACTTCATATGGCTTGGTCAGTTTGTTATTGTAAAAGAGAATGTTGATAATAAAAATACATTGGACTTAGTTGTGTTGAACTATTGATGTGCAAGAACTATTGAAATACTTGCTTAGTTAGATGCTATACTCATAACACAGTAAAGTCATTGTTCTTGTGTGAGCCTTGTACACCTACCATTGGATATTATATTTATAACTGTAGTAAAGTACATTACCATAATGTACTATCATATTAACATCATGCTTGCTGTGTTTTCTGTAGACGTACCTGAAGAGGTTTTTTTAACCTGACAGAGGAGACGGGTCCTGCGTTCAAACGGTGGCCCAGCCAGCGGAGCAGGAAGGTCAGCGAGATGCAAAGTTTCTTTGGCCTCCAGGTGACAGGAACCTTGGATGCTGAGACCGTGATGATGATGAAGAAGCCACGCTGTGGGGTGCCTGATGTCCAACTCAGCCGCTTCACCACCTTCGACAATCACAAGTGGCAGACCAACCAGGTTACCTACAGGTGAGAGGAGTGAGAAAGACTACATTTGACCATGGTGAATTTATGCTAAGAAAAAATAAGGCTTGTCATGTTAACATTTAGTTATTTGCATTTATTAAATCAGGTGGTCTTTAAACTTTGAGAAAAACATAAAGGCAAGTATCCATTTAGTGTGGATAATAATGTTTTTGCATTTGCAAACATCAAGTTATGCAGAGACAGTGATAGCCCTTTGAGAAATGTTTTTCTAATGTTGACTGTTGGTGTATTGTGTTCTTCAGGATTGAGAACTACACCCCTGACATGTCTGTGGCTGAGGTGGACAACTCCATAGAGAGAGCACTACAGGTGTGGGCCAAGGTCTCCCCCCTGAGGTTCACCCGCATCTACAGCGGCATCGCTGACATCATGATCTCCTTCGGCACCCGAAGTAAGCAACTTTTATCCTACCTAACACAATGAAACAGAAAAGTACTGTGAAACGTTTACTGTACATTATGATGCATTGTGGGGACATTCTGTGGGTAGGGAAGGAAATGCTATATTTCGAATGGTACTGTAATTCCATCGCACAGAATACAGTACCAGACCGTATTTGTGGAGTGCCGAAAGTCTTTTGTCCACTAGTGAGTGAATGGCATTGTTGTCTGGCTCATTAACATATTTTGAGGTGTGCCTTGTAAGAGGCTATATTTGTTGCACCCATTAGTGAGAGTGCTGTACCAATTTAACTGGTATTTGGTAGTAGTGCCCCATCAATTTACAATGTATAGGGGACAGATTGGAGTGGCAGCAAGTCTTAAACCTTCTTAAATTGCCAACCTCAAATGACCTAGCAGCCAACCTGCTGGCACCAATCCCATGTAATTACAGCAAAATGCAAACCTTACCTCCCCTAATTGAATATCATTCATTCATCCATTCCAGTCTACTACAGTCAATTCTGCAGTATTGTACTGTGTGTAATTGGACAGTACTTGCTTTGATACTGTATTTAGATTACAGGTGGTATATTGCAATATGAAATACAGTAACTTACTAACCACTAGATGCCTGTAAGTTACTGTCATATTCACAGCAACCCCTTTACAGTGTACTATAATTAGCTAATAAGCTGATGTACCACAATGTCATACTGTAGATGTTCACAAAGAATGCATCCATTTATAAAGGGAACATAAAGTACTGTATGTACTGTACAGTGCTTTGTTTTGAAAGACAGACGGTCACTTCAAAGGCTCTCAGGATGTTTTTGTACAGCAGAGTTAGAAAGGGAGGGATGCAGGGAGATACCTGTAGAGGATCCACTGTTTACATTCTTCCTGTCAGAGCATAGTGCAGGTATAGACCTATTCAGGGGCACCCTCCGCTCCATGCCACTTACATAACCAACATCACCACCACTCACAAGCACAGACATCCACAATGGTCTCAGTGGCATGCTACTGCACTTTAATCTCTTTTACATGGTTTGATGTGCTGACAGAATGGAGAGACACCCAAATACCACTTACATAACTAACATCACCACTCGTAATCTTAAACACGCATCCACAGTAGCATCAATATCATGTCACTGCTTGCCCCTCACTGTAATCCGTATTTACAGTTTGATGAGTTGAAGGGGTGTTATTAGAGCCACTCTGCCTTATTTCACCCTCTGAGGTGTTACGAAACTAACATTCTATATAAATAATTTGAATATAAATGTTAATACAGTATGCATTTGTCCTCATCTCTGATGGCTCAAGTTATGATTTCTCCGGTCTGTGTAGATCATGGTGATTCTTACCCCTTCGATGGCCCTGATGGCACCCTGGCCCATGCCTTCGCGCCTGGTGCTGGCATTGGAGGAGATGCTCATTTTGACGATGACGAGTCCTTCAGCTTTAGCTCAACCAGAGGTGAGACCCTCTATCACAACAATATGTGGAACATGACTTAATTTCCGCTGTTTCAATTGTAGGACAGTCCTGGGTGACATGTCATGATAATTGCAACCAAAGAGTAGAAGATCTGTAATTATGTATTGTCATCATAAAGGGTACAACCTATTCTTGGTGGCTGCCCATGAGTTTGGCCATTCCCTCGGTCTCAGCCACTCCAACGACCCTGGAGCGCTGATGTACCCAGTGTACAGCTACACAGACCCCAAAACCTTCTCTCTGCCCCGCGATGACGTCAACGGTATCCAGTACATCTATGGTCAGAATTCAATTATCTTTTCTCTTTCTGCCCAGTTTGCTTTAGCTTTATACTGCTATATTCCACTTTGCTTTTGACTGATCAAAAAAAAAATATTTATATAATTGATCTCCAAGTAACTCAATTATGAGACTTGAGAATTGAGCATTTTATACTGGAACTTGAATTAATGAGTATCTGTGTCCTCCAGGTCCAAACACAGACGTGAACCCCAACCCAGACAAGCCAGATCCTACACCCCCTTCCACCCCTGATGCCTGTGACCCCACTTTGGTTATTGATGCTGTCACCACTCTGCGTGGGGATAAGATGTTCTTCAAGGGAAGGTACAACAAATCATGTAGCCTAGATCAAATGTTCAGTGCCTTATGGTAACCTACAGCTCAAAAAAAGTCAATGAATGACACGGTTTCCCAGGAAAACCTGTTAATCTGTAATCAAGAGCTTTAACGTCCTGATGTCTTCCCTCCATCCTCAGGTTCTTATGGCGTAGCGACCCTCAAAGCAGCAAACCAGTGCAGAGCCTCATCAAGAACTACTGGCCCGAACTCCCCGACAACATCAATGCTGCTTACGAGAGCCAGCTATCTGACAGAGTGTTCCTCTTCAAAGGTATGACAGAGTCACCAAATGCCTCAAATTAACCCTGGAATGGCTGTAGTCTCCATAACTTGGAGGCTACAGCCATAGAGCTAGCCTCATACACTACAGTGGCTTGCGAAAGTATTCACCCCCTTGGCATTTTTCCTATTTTGGGAGTTTGTATCATTTGATTTACACAACATGCCTACCACTTTGAATATGCAAAATATTTTTCATTGTGAAACAGACAAGAAATAAGACCAACAATCTGAAAACTTGAGCATGCATTACTATTCACCCCCCAAAGTCAATACTTTGTAGAGCCACCTTTTGCAGCAATCTTCCATATTTTGGGGGAGTCTCCCACATGCCTTTTGGCGAACACCAAACATGTTTGCTTATTCTTTTCTTTAAGCAATGGCTTCTGGACACTCTTCTGTAAAGCCCAGCTCTGTGGAGTGTACGGCTTAAAGTGGTGCTATGGACAGATACTCCAATCTCTGTTGTGGAGTTGGCAGCTCTTTCAGGGTTATCTTTGGTCTCTTTGTTGCCTCTCTGATTAATTCCAACCTTGCCTGGTCCGTGAGATTTGGTGGGTGGCCCTCTCTTTGCAGGTTTGTTGTGGTGCAATATTCTTACATTTTTTTAATAATGGATTTAATGGTGCTCCGTGGGATGTTCAAAGTTTCCTATATTTTTTTTATAACCCAACCCTGATCTGTATTTCTCTACAACTTTGTCTCTAACCTGTTTGGAGCGCTCCTTCATGGTGCCGCTTGCTTGGTTGTACCCCTTGCTTAGTGGTGTTGCAGACTCTGGGGCCTTTCAGAACAGGCGTATATATACTGAGATCATGTGACAGATCATGTGACACTTAGATTGCACAGGTGGACTTTATTTAACTAATTATGTGACTTCTGAAGGTAATTGGTTGCACCAGATATTATTTAGGGGCTTCATAGCAAAGGGGGTGAATACATATGCACTCACCACTTTTCTGCTTTTTTTTTTAAATGTTTTGAAACAAGTAAAAAAAAATCTTTCACTTCACCAATTTGGACTATTTTGTATGTCCATTACATGAAATCCAAATAAAAATCTATTTTAATTACAGATGGTAATGCAACAAAATAGTAAAAACGCCAAGGGGGTGAATACTTTTGCAAGGCACTGTACTACTACACTATAGGCTAGTACACTATACGCTATGGCTGTAATGAATACTGTGTGAATATGCGAACCTGTTTAATTGGAGCCAGGGTCATATCTCAGTAATACTTTCTCTGTCCCTGCAGATAGTCAGGTCTGGGCTCTCTATGGCTATGACATCGTCCCCGGTTATCCCAAAAACCTGAACAGCTGGGGTCTGCCCAGGACTGTGAAAAAAGTTGACGCCGCCATGTACGATGAAGATTCTCGCAAGACCTTGTTCTTCGTTGATGACAACTACTACAGGTTAGTGGAGTCTGTTTTATCATTACAAGTTAATGCATTTGTATTCATTTATGTACTGTGAATTGCCATTAGATATTGATGTCAAGAGTATCACAATCTCACTAATATTTCTGTTACTGTAGTTACGACGAGGCAAGGAAAAGGATGGACAAAGGTTTCCCCAAGCGTGTGGATGAAGGGTTCCCAGGCATGACAAGCAAAGTGACTGCAGCCTTCCAAGTCCGAGGTGAGTGTGATACAGCATCTAAATACACAACTGTGCATTACAATCCAAGCATATGGAAATATACAATGACGTGGAATTTTTTTGATTCAACCAGTATGTGCCCAGTAGGATGTCTCTAACCTCTCTACCCTATATGGTTTTACAGGCTTTACCTACCTCTATAGTGGCTCCTACATGTTTGAGTACAGCATGAGGACCAGGAGACAGTTACGTGTGCTAGGAAACAGCTATTTCCTGCCCTGTTAGAACATCGACCCTCATGAGCCATTTAAAGTAGCAGCCATGAACAACAATGAATGCAGCCAAATATTTTTTTATAATATATAATGTTGTTAAAACCTTTAAAGATTTGTATTCTAATAAATATTATTGTCACAAATCTATTTAAATATCTATTCATGTATCTAAATGATTTTATATGTTTCTTGATTAAAGTGTAACCTAAATAATCTGAAAACATGAATGTATCGTATGAAGTTATTGTGATTTTTTTTTGCCTTTTACTATGGTGGACTTTTGGTGGAAACATTATGGAGCATAGATGCGTATTTGATCCACTGCTTCAGATGACATTACTAAACAATTCCCTTAAACAAATATACAACCCACAGAGGGTCCTACTAATCACCCCAAACAACCCCAAAAAGTTACCCCAAACAACCACAAATAACCACAAACAACTGCAAAACAGGTGCCCCAAACAACCCCAAACAACCCGCAACAACCACAAATAGGTAACGCAAACAAACCCAAACAACCACAAACAAGTACCACAAACAACCACAAACAACCTCAAATAACCACAAAAACAGGTAACCAAAAGAACCCCCCAAAAACCCAAACAGGTACCCAAAAGAGCCCAAAAGTATCCTGTCCCCAAACAATGAGAAGCATCCAGCTGCAGATTATGCACGCTGAGGCCACCTGATATGCAAAACCTCAAAGTGAATTTTCTGGCTATATTTTTGCTTCTCAGTTGGTATGTGTGCATGCAGTTCTCTAACGCCCTGGACCACAGCTATAATATGTCACTAGCTCTGGTCCAAGGCATAGCTAGTAGCTAGCTAGCTGTGGTCCCCACTCACTCTGGTCCAGGGCATAGCTAGTAGCGCTGGTCCGTACTTGCTCTGGTCCAGGGCGTAGCTACTAGCTAGTGTGGACCAGAGCTAGACCAGAGTTAATGTGGATCAGCGCTAGCTAGCTAACTATTAGCTACGCTCTGGACCAGAGCTAGTGTGGACCAGAGCTAGCTACTAGCTATACACTGGACCAGAGCAAGTTGATGCGGACCAGAGCTAGACTATAGTTAATGTGGACCAGAGTTAATGTGGACCAGAGCTAGTTAGTTACTAGCTACGCCCTGGACCAGAGCTAGTGCAGACCAGGGCTACTAGCTATGCCCTAGACCAGAGCTACTAGCTATGCCCTAGACCAGAGCTAGTGTGGACCAGTATTAGCAATCTACCAGTTACAGTAGGTCAACATCAGTTTAACAAGTTTCTCCCGTAAGAAAATATTCCACAGTGATTTATAAAAATGTTGTATATGTCTGAATGCTTGCTTGGATTGAATTAATCAGCAACTTTAAATTATAAGCGAATAATAGAGTTATTCTTAATCCTTTTCCTATGTTTTTAAGTTGTGTAAGCTTCAGTGTACATTCAGTAGCCTATGTTAGAGGCTGTCTGCAACATAGCTAGCAATAATTATGGTAGTTCGTCCTCAGTCCCAGTTGGTAGAGCATGGTGCTTGCTACGCCAGGGTTGTGGGTTCGATTCCCACGGGAACCAGTATGACAATGTATACACTCACTACTTTGAATCGCTCTAGATAAGAGTGTCTGCTAAATTACTAAAATGTAAATTGTAGTTGTGCGAGAAACCTCTCTAGCCTCTGACTGTTCAAGTACGTTTACATGTCGTTTAAGTATTTAAGAGTGACACTTGCAATATCAGGGCTCTTGAAATGGGTGTCAAAATAGCTAGACTTGTTTTGGGGGGATTCCAGGTTTTCTCCAGTTTTCCAATCAAGATTTTACTCATATATTCCCTGGCCGATGTTGTTGTCCAATACTCGCTCACTCACAGCACTACTTGCCTAATGGCAATAACTAGTTAAAACACATAAACCTAACTTGTTGGAATTTGTTTGATCACAGAGTGAAATAAATGTATTTATACTTCACTTTAGGTTTTAAACTCTAACCAACTTTGGTATCCATTAGTGATGTGTGAGTGAAATTGTTTTTTATTCACAATCTACACACAATACCCCATAATGACAAAGAAAAAACATATTTTATTTTTTGGGGCAAATTTATAAAATAAAAATAACATTTACATAAGTATTCAGACCCTTTACTCAGGACTTTGTGGAAGCACCTTGGCAGCGATTACAGCCTCAAGTCTTCTTGGGTATGATGCTACAAGATTGGCACACCTGTATTTGGGGAGCTTCTCCCATTCTTCTCTGCAGATCCTCTCAAGTTATGTCAGGTTGGATGGGAGTGTTGTTGCACAGCTATTTTCAGGTCTCTCCACAGATGTTCAATTGGGTTGAAGTCCAAGCTCTGGCTGGGCCACTCAAGGACATTCAGAGACTTATCCCGAAGCCACACCTGCGTTGTCTTGGCTCGGTGCTTAGGGTTGTTGTCCTGTTGGAAGGTGAACCTTCGACCCAGTCTGAGGTCCTGAGCGCTCTAGAGCAGGTTTTCATCAAGGATCTCTCTGTACTTTGCTCTATTCATCTTTCCCTCGCTCCTGACTAGTCTTCCAGTCCCAGCCACTGAAAAACATCCCCAGAGCATGATGCTAACACCACCATGCTTCACCGTAGGGATGGTTCCAGGCGTGACGCTTGGTATTTAGGCGAAATAGTTCAATCCTGGTTTCAGACTTTGGCAAAGTCCAAGCGGGCTGCCATGCACCTTTTACTAAGGAGTGGCTTCCTGTCTGGCCACTCTACCATAAAAGCCTGATTGGTGGAGTGCTGCAGAGATGATTGTCCTTCTGGAAGGTTCTTCCATCTCCACAGAAGAACTCTGGAGCTCTGTCAGAGTGACCATCGGGTTCTTGGTCACCTCCCTGACCAAGTCTATTTTCCCCCAATTGCTCAGTTTGGCCAGACAGCCAGCTCTAGGAAGTGGAAATGTCTAGGAGCAACAATGGCTGAGCGGGGAAGTGTAAGACCACACAAGCTTACAGAACAGGACCGCCGAGTGCTGAAGCACGTAGTGCGTAAAAATCATCTGTCCTCGGTTATAACACTACCGAGTTACAAACTGCCTCTGGAGGCAACGTCAGCACATTAACTGTTCTTTGGGAGCATCATGAAATGGGTTTCCATGGCCGAGCAGCTGCACACAAGCCTAAGATCACCATGCGCAATTCCAAGCGTCAGCTGGAGAGGTGTAAAGCTCGCTGCCATTGGACTCTGGAGCAGTGGAGTGATGAATCACGCTTCACCATCTGGCAGTCCAATGGACAAATCTCTGCTTGGCAGATGCCAGGAGAACACTACCTGCCCCAATCCATAGTGCCAACTGTAAAGTTTGGTGAAGGAGGAATAATGGTCTGGGGCTGTTTTTCATGGTCCGGGCTATTCCCCTTGAAGGGAAAACGCTACGGCATACAATGTCATTGTAGACGATTCTGTGCTTCCAATTTTGTGGCAACAGTTTGGGGAAGGCCCTTTCCTATTTCAGCATGACAATGCCCCCGGCCAGATCGGTGTGGAAGAAGTTGACTGGCCTGTAGAGAGCCCTGTCCTCAACCCCATAGAACACATTTGGGATGAATTGGAACGCCGACTACGAGCCAGGGCTAATCGTCCAGTGCTCGACCTCACTAATGCTCATGTGGCTGAAAGGAAGCAAGTCCCCGCAGCAATGTTCCAACATCTAGTGGAAAGCCTTCCAAAAGATTGGATGCAGTTATAGCAGCAAAGGGGGGACCAACTCCATATTAGTAAAGCCCATGATTTTAGAATGAGATTTTTGACGAGCAGGTGTCCACATACTTTTGTTGATGTAGTGTATTTCATCTGTGTCATTTACAGTGGGAGCAAATTAAGAATAGAGGGCAGAACAAGCAAGGAGGTAGGCAAAAGCAAGCACGAGCTAGCGAGATCCTATTGGTTAGGGAAAATCAATTCGACCTTTGGAATCCTTTTATAGCGTCAAGTCTATAAAACCTAGTGCACTGTGCTCATAAAAGGTTCCAGTTTAGGGAACAGAAAAATGTATTGAGATCAGATGTTTCATCAATGAGAAAATTAGCAGAACATCGGCCCAGTTTCACCTAGTTCCATCTTCAACCAACTAACCGTGACTGGACTTCCTCTCACTACCATATTTCATGATGAGAAAACATTATTCTTCTTCGATAGGCTTTAACGGCGGTTGGCATCCAATGTTAATGGTGCAATACTGCCACCAGCGTGACGGGGTATTGAATAAGTAACTAAAAAACCCTTGCAGTAAAGGGGGAAAACGTCATCATACAAAATAAAAAATTAAAACACGTCAACTAAAAACAAACATCGCACTTCTTCAATCACAGTCCAATCCAAAGTACAGTCGTGGCCAAAAGTTTTGAGAATGACACAAATATTAATTTCCACAAAGTTTGCTGCTTCAGTGTCTTTAGATATTTTTGTCAGATGTTACTATGGAATACTGAAGTATAATTACAAGCATTTCACAAGTTTCAAAGGCTTTTATTGACAATTACATGAAGTTGATGCAAAGAGTCAATATTTGCAGTGTTGACCCTTCTTTATCAAGACCTCTGCAATCCGCCCTGGTATGCTGTCAATTAACTTCTGGGCCACATCCTGACTGATGGCAGCCCATTCTTGCATAATCAATGCTTGGACTTTGTCAGAATTTGTGGGTTTTTGTTTGTCCACCCGCCTCTTGAGGATTGACCACAAGTTCTCAATGGGATTAAGGTCTGGGGAGTTTCCTGGCCATGGACCCAAAATATCAATGTTTTGTTCCCCGAGCCACTTAGTTATCACTTTTTCCTTATGGCAAGGTGCTCCATCATGCTGGAAAAGGCATTGTTCGTCACCAAACTGTTCCTGGATGGTTGGGAGAAGTTGCTCTCGGAGGATGTGTTGGTACCATTCTTTATTCATGGCTGTGTTCTTAGGCAAAATTGTGAGTGAGCCCACTCTGAGAAGCAACCCCACACATGAATGGTCTCAGGATGCTTTACTGTTGGCATGACACAGGACTGATGGTAGCGCTCACCTTGTCTTCTCCGGATGCCCCAAACAATCGGAAGGGGGATTCATCAGAGAAAAGGACTTTACCCCAGTCCTCAGCAGTCCAATCCTTGTACCTTTTGCAGAATATCAGTCTGTCCCTGATGTTTTTCCTGGAGAGAAGTGACTTCTTTGCTGCACTTCTTGACACCAGGCCATCCTCCAAAAGTCTTCGACTCACTGTGCGTGCAGATGCGTTCACACCTGCCTGCTGCCAGTACTGAGCAAGTTCTGTACTGGTGGTGCCCCGATCTCGCAGCTGAACTTTCTTGGGCGCCCTGAAGCCTTCACAACTGAACCGCTCTCCTAGAAGTTCTTGATCATCCGATAAATGGTTGATTTAGGTGCAATCTTAATGGCAGCAATATCCTTGCCTTTGAAGCCCTTTTTGTGCAAAGCAATGATGACGGCACGTGTTTCCTTAAAGGTAACCATTGTTGACAGAGGAAGAACAATGATTCCAAGCACCACCCTCCTTTTGAACCTTCCAGTCTGTTATTCGAACTCAATCAGCATGACAGAGTGATCTCCAGCCTTGTTCTTGTCAACACTCACACCTGTGTTAACGAGAGAATCACTGACTGTCAGGGATCAGCCAGGCTCCACCACCACACAATCACAGAGATCACTGTCACCTGAGTTCTAATCACCCACACCTGCACGTCATTTGATCATCAGCACAGTCAGCATATAGGCACTCTCTCCACACAGTCACTTTGTCTGGTCTCGTTTGAGTAAGGACTCAGTCCCGGTTCCTCTGACCTATTCCTTTGATATCAGCATTGTTTCATCTGCCTTCCATTGTCTCCTTCGTCTTCCTGGTTCCAGTTGTCATCATCCGGCTAACTCCTTTATCCTCTCAGGGATTGCTGGGGCGCTAGCGTCCCAATCCCGACACTACCAGGTGAAATGTAAGGCGCCAAATTCAAAATCCAAAAGTTGAATTATTAAACATCCACCAATATACAAGTGTTCCATACTCATCAAAAGCTCTGTTTCTTGGCAATATCACAGCGTTGAAAGCAGCACATTTGATTGTTTGAGGGTAGCACCTCACATATTTTTCCCATAGCCATGAATCAATTAGCCATCACGGCACACACATAACACATTTCACAGCGAAAACAAATCAATTACCTGTTGAAGAACTTCTGCTGAGGTCATCCTAAGTGTCCAACGAAGACAATCCATGGTTCTTTTGTTAGAAAAAGTAATGTATTTTATCCATAAATCTCCATTTGGTTCGCGCGTTATAATCAGAAACGACAGCCTCCACTCCTCCATTGAAACGTGACGCAAACTCGTTCATCTTATACCTATAAACTTGTCCAAGAACAATCAAACATAGTTTTAAATGTATCCTTAGGAACACTTTTACGTATTTTTACTATTATAAATCAACCGGAATATAAACTGATCGATAAAGACGGTAAAAAAGACACAGCGTGCCTTGTCGGGAGCGCGCGCTGGGTACTGTTTACATAAAAAGTACACTTCCTGGTTTGCTCTTATTCTCTGATCTAAAGCATCCAAATTGAAAATTTACACTGTCTCGAGACTGTTGACATCTAAAGGAAGCGATGGGTACTGCATTCATATGCCTTTATATGGTCATTTTCATGAGGGAGGGGTTCCAAATGAGCAATGTGTCAAAATCACTTTTTCCAGGACAGAAATTCCTCGGGGTTTCGCCTGCCATATGCGTTCTGTTTCACTCACAGACAAATGGTTAACGCTTTTGGAAAATTCAGAGTGTTTCCTATCCAATGGTACTAAATATGTGCATATCCTATGTTCTGGGCCTGAAAGGGAGGCATTTAACTTTGGGCACGCCAGGCTCTCCAAAACGGTCACCTCATGAGCCGATCCCTAACAAGTTTTAACTTCTACAAGAAAACTATAACCTGTCTGGATTTCCCATCGTCATCTAACAGAGACTTTCTCTACTACATTTTACCTCACCATCATTGTTTCATTAAACCTGTTTCTCTTTTGGACCTTTTTGTCTTGAGTCTCTGTTCCATAACACTGACATGATGTCATATGGTCCTTTTGTGGCAGGGTTGAAATGCAGTGGAAATGTTTTGGGGGGATTCAGTTCATTTGCATGGCAAAGAGGGACTTTGCAATTCATCTGATCACTCTTCATGACATTCTGGAGTATATGCAAATTGCCATCATACAAACCCACTGCTTCCGAGTATATTATTTGCTAATGTTCAGTCTCTGGATAATAAAGTTGATGAGCTCAGGGCGAGGATTTCCTTCCAGAGACATCAGGGATTGTAACATACTCTGTTTCACGGAAACATACTCTGTTTCACGGAAACATACTCTGTTTCACGGAAACATGGCTCTCTCGGGTTATACTGTCTGAGTTCGTTCAGCCAGTTGGATTCTTAGCTCATCGCGCAGACAGGAATAAATATCTCTCCTGGAAGAAGAAGGTGTATGTTTCATGATTAACTACTCATGGTGTGATTGTGATAACATACAGGAACTCAAGTCCTTTTGTTCACCAAACCTAGAACACCTCACAATCAAATGACGACCATATTACCTCCCAAGAGAATTCTCTTCGCTTATAGTCACAGCTGTGTATATTCCCCCTCAAGCCGATACCACGACGGCCTTCAAAGAACTTCACTGGACTTCACTGGAAACCACATTTCCTGAGGCTGCATTTATTGTAGCTGGGGATTTTAACAAAGCAAATTTGAGGAAAACGCTACCGTAGTACTATCAACACATTGACTGTAGGACTCGCGTTGCTAAAACACTCGACCACTGCTACTCCAAATCTCGGGATGCCTACAAGGCCTTCCCCCGGCAAATCTTATCACAACTCCATTTTGCTCCTCCCATCCTATAGGCAGAAACTCAAACAGGAAGTACCCATGCTAAGGACTATTCAACGCTGGTCTGACCAATTGGAATCCAAGCTTCAAGATTGTTTTGATCACACAGACTGGGATATGTTCTGGGTAGCCTCCGAGAATAACATTGATGACAAACAGTGTAGTTATTCCCTCCGTAAGGTAATCAAACAGGCAAAACGTCAAAATACACTCATACACAAGACTCATACACTCATACACAAGACATAAGTGGCAGGGTCTACAGACAATCACAGACTACAAAGTGAAAACCAGTCACGTCGTGGACACTGACGCCTTCGCCCACTTTGAGGATAACACAGTGCCACCGACGTGGCCCAGTACCAAGGACTGTGGGCTCTCCTTCTCCGTGGCCGACATGAGTAAATCATTTAAGCGTGTTAACCCTCGCAAGGCTGCCGGCCCAGACGGCATCCCTAGCCGCATCCTCAGAGCATGCGCAGACCAGCTGGCTGGAGTGTTTACGGACATATTTAATCTCTCCCTATCCCAGTCTGCTGTCCCCACACGCTTCAAGATGGCCACCATTATTCCTGTACCTAAGAAAGCAAAGGTAACTGAACTAAATGACTATCGCCCCATAGCACTCACTTCTGTCTCAACCCCTGGTCTTGGGTCTCAACCCCGCCCTGTGCAAGTGGGTCCTGGACTTCCTGATGGTCAGCACCCAGGTGGTGAAGGTAGGAAACAACATCTCCACTTCATTGATCCTCAACACTGGGGCCCCACAAGGGTACGTGCTCAGTCCCCTCCTGTACTCCCTGTTCACCCATGACTGCATGGCCATGCACGCCTCCAACTCAATCATCAAGTTTGCAGATGACACAACAGTAGTAGGCTTGATTACCAACAATGACGAGACAGCCTACAAGGAGGAGGTGAGGGCTCTCGGAGTGTAGTGTCAGGAAAATAACATCTCACTCAATGTCAACAAAACAAAAGAGCTGATCGTGGACTTCAGGAAACAGCAGAGGTAGCACCCCGCTATCCACATCGATGGGACCGCAGTGGAAAAGTTGGAAAGCTTCAAGTTCCTCAGCGTACACATCACTGACAAACTGAAGTGGTCCACCCACACAGACAGTGTGGTGAAGAAGGCGCAACAGCGCCTCCTCAACCTCAGGAGGCTGCAGAAATTTGTCTTGGCCCCTTAGACCCTCACAAATTTTTACAGATGCACAATTGAGAGCATCCTGTCGGGCTGCATCACCGCCTGGTACGGCAGTGATACGCCCACAACCGCAGGGCTCTCCAGAGGGTGGTGCAGTCTGCCCAACGCATCACCAGGGGCAAACTACCTGCCCTCCAGGACACATACAGCACCCGATGTCACAGAAAGGCCAAAAAGATCATCAAGGACAACAACTAACCGTGCCACTGCCTGTTCACCCCGCTATCATCCAGAAGGCGAGGTCAGAACAGGTACATCAAAGCTGGGACCGAGAGACTAAAAAACAGCTTCTATCTCAAGGCCATCAGACTGTTAATCAGCCATCACTAGCACATTAGAGGCTGCTGCCCTATATACATAGACTTGAAATCACTGGCCACTTTAACATTGGAACACTAGTCACTTTAATAATGTTCACATATTTTGCATTACTCAACTCATATGTATATACTGTATTATATTCTGTTCTACTGTATCTTAGTCTATGCCGCTCTGACATTGCTCGTCCAAATATTTATATATTATTAATTCCATTCCTTTACTTTAGATTTGTGTGTGTTGTGTGTATTGTCGTGAAATTGTTAGATATTACTTGTAAATCGTTTTTACTACAATGACCACAATGCGCACTGACGTTTTGCAAACACACCTCTCGCTCTGATTGGTGCATTGGGTTGGCGCTGTACTAGTCCGCTGAAGGTGAAATAGGGCCAACTTTGCGAACAGACCTCCGTTGCAGTTCAACATTATGTCATCAAGTGGACTTTTAACCATGCGTTCTCAACTTTGCAAGCGTTTGGTGAGTGGGGGTGACCAAAATCAATGTGGGCACTTAAAACGGGAAGCACTCCTTCTCATTTTATCGGACGCATGCACATGCTAGCAGGCTATTGTTGTTTTGACAGCCGGTTACGATAGAAAAGGCCTGCCTTGTAAACTTCGCTATCTATCTGATATAGTTAGCTAGCCACTGCAATCCCTGTAATGTGTTAGTTTGTTATCTATTGTTAGTTGGCTCCCAGAAATACATTGCTGTGGCTAGACCTCAATAATAGCAGTAGTAGCTAATCAGATTGCTAGCTGGCTGAAAGTGGCATAACGTTGTCGTCCCTCCTCGCACACTGACCGTTGCAAAACAGTACCTAGCTGCTAATAGGTATATCCCTCCTCTGCCCTTGTAGGCTCACAAGTACCTGTCAAGGACCTATTCAACTCGTCCTTCTTTAAATGTGAGTAAGTGACTGAAATGTTTTGGAACATAATTTTCCCTTTTCAGGATCTTTGCAGCTAACTTGACACATTGAACTGACTGAGTGAAAGTGAGAATGTAGTAAGCTACAAAAGGGTTTTGGCAAACTTTGATGGGTCATTTCAGGAAGTGGTCATCGTCAGTGCCGTCCGCACCCCGATGGGGTCCTTCAGAGGGAGCCTGGCTGCCGTACCGGCCACCAAACTGGGCTCCATTGCCATCAAAGGAGCCATTGAGAAAGCAGGTATGGGAGTGATATGTAGACTTTACATCATTACATTCCTTCACAGTAAAATGATTGACAATTAAATGCATGTTTTGACAGCCGTAGTGCTGAGCGATTAGTGCTTTTTGAGGTCGTTTCGGTTTGATTGTTAAAATATAAAAATGGTATTCGGTTTTGATACAACCTACATAATGCATTTGTTTAAGAAAAATGTATGCTGTGACATACAACGGTTAATAAAAGTCCAATGATGGTAGTGACTGTACATTATTGCTTGTCACTTATTAGCCCTCATTTATTAACGTTACTTGAATAAAGTATTTAGGTTGTGCATATTATATTTGTTTTATTTGACTTTTATTTAATTCCAAGTCATCTTCTCATCTCTATAGAGCTGCTGTCTGACAAAATCACAATTTTAGTAGTTGAATAAGGCATACTTTTAGCACTGCTGAATACCAATTATCAATCATGTATTTTCAGGTAGAGATACCTTGCGAAGCAACTGCTCTCTATCCCCTAATCGCACATTCTTTTGTCTCTTTTACATAGCAGCATAAAAAGTAACACAGACCGGACAAGTAGTTGTGCAATAGATTATGGTCATTGTTGTTAATTGCCAAGTTTTCTGCGCTAAAGTATGTAGAATATTGGCCTGTTGGAAACTACAACTCCCTACTACATTGCATATTTCGGGCTTGATCTGATTTATTTATCTTTTACTATTGTAAAATACATTGTGTCCATAAAATGTATATAGTTTGTATAAGCTGGAGGTAGAAGCCTAAGTGTTGTCCATTTGTTTACTCCAAATATGGGAGGGGTGGTAGGGTTAGGTGAAAATGATCAATTTAAAATATCTATCCCCTTGACTTTTTCCTCATTTTGTTACTTTACAGCCTTATTCTAAAATTAATTCAATAGTTTTTCCCTCTACACACAATGCCCTATAATGACAAAGCAAAAGCAGGTTTTTAGAAACTTTTGCACCGTTCATCTTTCCCTCAATCCTGACTAGTCTCCCAGTCTCTGCCGCTGAAAAACATCCCCACAGCCTGATGCTGCCACCAATGCTTCATTGGAGGGATGGTGCCAGGTTTCCTCCAGACGTGACGCTTGGCATTCAGGCCATAGTTCAATCTTGGTTTCATCAGATAGAGAATCTTGTTTCTCATGGTCTGAGAGTCCTTTAGGTGCCTTTTGGTGAACTCCAAGCGGGATGTCATGTGCCTTTTACTGAGAATTGGCTTCCATCTGGCCACTCTACCATAAAGGCCTGATTGGTGGAGTGCTGCAGAGATGGTTGTCCTTCTGGAAGGTTCTCCCATCGCCACAGAGAAACTCCGGAGCTCTGTTAGTGGCCATCGGGTTCTTGGTCACCTCCCTGACCAAGGCCCCTCACCTGATTGCTCAATTATCCAGGTGGCCAGCTCTAGAAAGAGTCTTGGTGGTTCCAAACTTCTTCCATTTAAGAATGATTGAGGCCACTGTGTTCTTGGGGACCTTCAATGCTGCAAAAATGTTTTGGTACCCTTCCCTAGATCTGTTCCTCGACACAAGCCTGTCTCGGAGCTCTATGGACAATTCCTTCAACCTCATGGCTTGGTTTTTGCTCTGACATGCACTGTGGACTGTATATAGACAGGTGTGTGCAATCAATTGAATTTACCACAGGTTGACTCCAATCAAGTTGTAGGAACTTCTCAAGGATGATCAATGGAAACTGAATGCAAAGGGTCTGAATACTTATGCATGTAAATAAGATATTCCTGTTTTTATTTATTTTTCTAAAAAACTGTTTTTGCTTTGTCATGTGGTATTGTGTGTATATTGATGAGGAAAAACATGTATTTAATACATTTTATAAAGGCTGTATCAAAATGTGGAAAGAGTCAAGGTCTGAGTACTTCCCGAATGCACTGTATAGTGTGTGAGCCTCTGGGATAGTCTATCATGCTGGCTGCCCAGAGTTGTGTGTGTGTGTGTGTGTGTATATATACACTACCGTTCAAAAGTTTGGGGTCACTTAGAAATGTCCTTGTTTTTGAAAGAAAAGCCCTTTTATTTTTTCATTAAAATAACAGCAAATTGGTCAAATACAGGGTAGACATTGTTAATGTTGTAAATGACTATTGTAGCTGGAAATAGCTGAACTTTAATAATATCTACAGAGGCCCATTATCAGCAACCATCACTCCTGTGTTCCAATGGCACATTGTGTTAGCTAATGCAAGTTTATAATTTTAAAAGGCTAATTCATCATTAGAAAACCCTTTTGCAACGATGTTAGCACAGCTGAAAAATGTTGTTCTGATTTAAAGAAGCAATAAAACTGGCCTTTTAGACTAGTTGAGTATCTGGAGCATCAAATCAATCAAATTTTATGTCACATGTGCCGAATACAACCGGTGTAGACCTTACAGTGAAATGCTTACTTACGAGCCCCTAACCAACAATGCAGTATAAAAATAAACAGATTAGAATAAGAAAGAAAAGTAACAAGCAATTTTAAAGAGCAGCAGTAAAATAACAATAGCGATACTATATACACCAGTACCAGGTCAATGTGCAGGGGCACTGGTTAGTTGTGATAATATGTACATGTGGGTAGAGTTATTAAAGTGACTATGCATAGACAACAACAACAGTGGCAGTGGTGCAATTTTTATTTTACCTTTTATTTAACTAGGCAAGTCAGTTAAGAACAAATTCTTATTTTCAATGACAGTGAGTTAACTGCCTTGTTCAGGGGCAGAACGACAGTTTGGGGATTCGATCTTGCAACCTTTTGGTTACTAGTCCAACGTTCTAACCACTAGGCTACCTGCCGCCCCGGGGGGCAATGCAAAAAGTCTGGGTAGCCATTTGATTAGGTGTTCAGCAGTCTTATGGCTTGTGGGTAGAAACTGTTTAGAAACCTCTTGGACATAGATTTGGTGCTCCGGTACCGCTTGCTGTGCGGTGGCAGAGAGAACAGCATGACTAGGGTGGCTGGAGTCTGACAATATTTACGGCCTTCCTCTGACACCACCTGGTATAGAGGTCCTGGATGGCAGGGAGCTTGGCCCCAGTGATGTACTGTGTTCACTCTACCCTCTGTAGTGCCTTGCGGTCAGAGGCTGATCAGTTGCCATACCAGGCAGTGATGCAACCAGTCAGGATGCTCTCGATGGTGCAGCTGTAGAACCTTTTGAGGATCTGAGGACCCATGCCAAATCTTTTCATTCTCCTGATGGGGAATAGGTTTTGTTGTGCCCTCTTCATGACTGTCTTGGTGTGGTTGGACCATGTTTAGTTTGTTGGTGATGTGAACACCAAGGAACTTGAAGCTCTCAACCTGGGCAACTAAAGCCCCATCGATGAGAATGGGGGTGTGCTCAGTCCTATTTTTCCTGTAGTCCACAATCATCTACTTTGTCTTGATCACATTGAGGAAGAGGTTGTTTTCCTGGCACAACACGGCCAGGTCTCTGACCTACCTATAGACTGTCTTGTCGGTGATCAGGCCTACCACAGTTGTCATCTGCAAATGTAATGATGGTGTTGGAGTCGTGCCTGGCCGTGCAGTCATGAGTGAACAGGGCGTACAGGAGCGGACTGAGCACGCACCCCTGAGGGGCCCCTGTGTTGAGGATCAGCGTGGCGGATGTGTTGTTACCACCTGGGGGTGGCCTAAGGGTAGGTATCAGGATGTCCAGGATCCAGTTGCAGAGGTAGGTGTTTAGTCCCAGGGTCCTTAGCTTATTGATGAGTTTTGAGGGCACTATGGTATTGAACGCTGAGCTGTATATGAATAGCATTCTCACATAGGTGTTCCTTTTGTCCAGGTGTGAAAGGGCAGTGTGGAGTGCAATAGAGATTGCATCATCTGTGGATCTGGTATGCAATTTGGAGTGGGACTTGGGTTTCTGGGATAATGGCCATTCAAAACACTTCATTGCTACGGGTCGGTAGTAATTTAGGCTGGTTACCTTAGTGTTCTTAGGCACAGGCACTATGGTATTCTGCTTAAAACATGTTGGTATTAGACTCCGACAGGGAGAGGTTGAAAATGTCTGAAGACACTTGCCAGTTGGTCAGCGCATGCTCGCAGTACACGTCCTGGTAATCCGTCTGAATGTTTACCTGTTCAAAGGTCTTACTCACATCGGCTATGGAGAGTGTGATCAGTCTCCCGGAACTGCTGGTGCTCTCATGCATGTTTAAGTGCCATTTGCCTCGACGTGAGCAAGATGTAGTTTTGCTCGTCTGGTAGGCTCGTGTCACTGGGCAGCTCTCAGCTGTACTTCCCTTTGTAGCTTTTAATGGTTTGCAAGCTCTGCCACATCCGACGAGCGTCAGAGCCGGTGTAGTACGATTCGATCTTAGTCCTGTATTGACGCTTTGCTTGTTTGATGGTTCGTCAGAGGGCATAGCGATATTCCTTGTCTTCCGGGTTCGAGTCCCGCTCCTTGAAAGCTGCAGCTCAGTGTGGATGCTGCCTCTAATCTATAGCTTCTGGTTGGGGTATGTACGTACGGTCACAGTGGGAATGACGTCATCGATGTACTTATTGATGAAGCCAATGACTGATGTGGTGTACTCCTCAATGCCATCGCAGGAATCCCGGAACATATTCCAGTCTGTGCTAGCAAAACAGTCCTGTATCTGACCACTCTTTTTATTGATCTAGCCAATGGTGCTTCCTGCTTTTAATTTTTGCTTGTAAGCAGAATCAGGAGGATAGAATTATGGTCAGATTTGCCAAGTGGAGGGTGAGGGAGAGCTTTGTGTGTGGAGTAAAGGAGGGCCAGATTTTATTTTATTTTTATATATATATTTCTCTGGTTGCACATTTTAACATGCTGATAGAAATTTGGTAAAACGGATGTAAGTTTCCGTACATCACAACTGAATGTCCCATTTGGTAGTTTAATCTTGCGCGTAGGTAATCTATTTTATTCTCCAAAGGTTGCACATTTGGTAGCAGAATGGAAGTAGGTGGGAGTTTATTCGATTGCCTTCAAATCAGCATTAGTGGGTTCGATTACAGGCTCAAAATGGCCAGAAACCAAGACATTTCTTCTGAAACTCGTCAGTCTGTTCTTGTTCTGAGAAATTAACGCTATTCCAAGCGAGAAATTGAAGATCTCATACAACGCTGTGTTCTACTCCCTTCACAGAACAGCGCAACCTGGCTCTAACCAGAATAGAAAGAGTGGGAGGCCCCGATGCACAACTGAGCAAGAGGACAAGTACATTAGTGTCTAGTTTGAGAAAGACGCCTTTACAAGTCCTCAACTGGCAGCTTCGCTAAATAGTACCCGCAAAACACCTGTCTCAACGTCAGCAGTGAAGAGGCGACTCTGGGATGCTGGCCTTCTAGGCAGAGTTGCAAATAAAAAAGCCATATCTCACTGGCCAATAAAAGTAAAAGATTAAGATGGGCAAAAGAACACACACTGGACAGAGGAACTCTGCCTATAAGGTCAGCATCCCGGAGTCGCCTCTTCACTGTTGACGTTGAGACTGGTGTTTTGTGGGTACTTTTTAATGAAGCTGTCTGTTTCTTAAACTAGACACTAATGTACTTTTCCTCTTTCTCAGTTGTGCACCGGGGCCTCCCACTCATCTATCTTTTCTGGTTAGAGCCAGTTTGAGCTATTCTGTGAAGGGGAGTAGTACAGTGTTGTACGAGATCTTCAATTTCTCACTTGGAATAGACTTCATTTCTCAAAACAAGAATAGACTGATGAGTTTCAGAAGAAAGTTCTTGGTTTCTGGCCATTTTGAGCCTGTAATCAAACCCACAAATGCTGATGCTCCAGATACTCAACTAGTCTAAAGAAGGCTAGTTTTATTGCTTCTTTAATCAGAACAACAGTTTTCAGCTGTGCTGACATAATTGCCAAAGGGTTTTCTAATGATCAATTAGCCTTTTCAAAATGCTTAACTTGGATTAGCTAACACAACGTGCCATTGGAAAACAGGAGTTATGGTTGCTGATAATGGGCCTCTGTACGCCTATGTAGATATTCTATAAAAATACATATACATACCCTGTACGGGTATATATATTGTGATTGTGGCCAGGTATCCCAGTTGAGGAGGTGAAGGAGGTCTACATGGGAAATGTTCTGCAGGCTGGGGAAGGACAGGCCCCTACAAGACAGGCCCTGCTTGGTGCAGGTATGTTTAGAAACAAACACACACACACTCACTGCATTATCAGGTGTGCTAATCGACTGCTACTTTCCCCCCCAGGGCTGTCCCTCTCCACTCCAGCAACAACAATAAACAAGGTCTGTGCCTCTGGAATGAAGTCTATCATGCTGGCTGCCCAGAGTCTGATGTGTGGACACCAGGTACAGTAACTTAACAGCTCACTGTGTTACCATAACATGACTTGACACCAGACTTAGCTGCTATTACCCCTGCTCTGATCAGCTGCATTATCACTGTTACTCTTTGCCAAAACATTATGGTAGGTATGCCTATATGAGGTCTAACACTCCATGTAAGAACACTGGCCTTTACTACATTAAGAAGATTAAAACCCTGGTGGCATTGCACTCAGATTACAGATGTCAAATGAAGGTCATTGTAACCAAAATATAACCATGTAGGTAGTCTTTATCTAATAAGCCCATTATTTTTCTATGGAAAGTGTTGCATCATGTAACATAGGAATAATCTCCTAAATAGTGTTCAGGTTTTTGCTGAGAAAGAAATCTGGTTGCTTTCATTTTTGATTCTCCCACTAACTCTGACTGTGTCAGGATGTGATGGTGGCAGGCGGTATGGAGAGCATGTCCAATGTCCCCTACGTGATGACTAGGGACACTCCGTCTTACGGAGGCGTGAGGATGGAGGACCTCATCGTAAAGGACGGCCTCACTGACGTCTACAACAAATTCCACATGGTATTTTATCATTGTAATAAATATTTAAATCGAGCAAATGTTCTCAATAGGAGTGTATGTATTTGGTGTTCTTGCTGGCCTCTGTCCGGACATTATTTCCATTCATTTGGAGACAGAGTAAGCAATGGTTAATAGTTGAGTTCTTGACTTTTGAAGAGGATATGTGTTTTAATGGAATTTAATGTGTAGGGAAACTGTGCAGAAAACACAGCCAAGAATAGCCAGATCACCAGGGAGGAGCAGGATGCCTACGCCATCAGCTCATACAGCCGCAGCAAAGCAGCATATGAATCAGGAGTGCTTTCGAAAGAGATTGTCCCCGTTAGCATCCCCCAGAGAGGTAAAGGATGGTATCCTATAACATATCACCTCAATAACTAATGGGTATCTAAAAAAAACTAAACCAAACCATGTTACCATGTTTCTCCATAGGCTTATTATCAGTGGTCAGATGCATGTAGCTGACATAATGTTCCTCTGCAGGCAAGCCTGATATGGTAGTGTCAGAGGATGAGGAGTGGAGGCGTGTGGACTTCAGCAAAGTCCCCAAACTGAGAGCAGTGTTCCAGAAGGAGAATGGTAAGTACCCTAGTCCTAGTTGATAGGCCTCTGAACTGGTGTTTGCTTATATATTCCTGAGTAGGAGGGCATCTGAGCTTACAGAAAGCCAAAAATAGATGTTTTTTCAACTCTTGGGTCGATATCCTTTTTTTCATGGTAGTCCAAGGTAATCCATGGTAATGGGCATTAAGAACTTCTTCAGAAATAAAACTACTGTGAACGGTATTTGCATAAGGACTGAGACCGACTCAAACACTCGCTGATGTGCTTGAGACAAACCTCTTAAGTTGATTCTGATTGGTGATTTGGATTCCAGGCACTGTTACTGCAGCCAATGCCAGCACGCTGAACGACGGGGCCGCCGCTCTGGTTCTCATGACGGCCGACGCGGCAAAGAGACTCGGCGTCACCCCATTGGCCAGGATCGTCTGTAAGGCAACCCCCCCCACGTAGACCACTACCAGACTAGTTACATAATGCTTTGGCACATAGTGTCTTTGTAGGGAGAACAATCCAGGGGGGATTCCCAGGAACATCATGAACTTTCACCTCAAAGGTGCAATATGCAGAAATCTCTCTGGTTGATACAATTCTAATAGTTCACCTAATCTCATTTTGTGACAAAACAAGTGTAGAGAGTCATTGTGCCATCAACCGCTGTGAAGAATATTTTCATTAACCAAAAATGTTGTACAGTGCATTCGGAAAGTATTCAGACACACTGACTTTTTCCACATTTTGTTACATTACAGCCTTATTCCCCCCAAAAAATCCTCATCAATCTACACACAATACCCAATAATGACAAAGCAAAAACAGTTAAAAGATTTTTAAATGTATTAAAAATAAAAAAAACATGTATCTTACTTACATAAGTATTCAGACCCTTTGCTATGACACTGGAAGTTGAGGTTAGGTGCATCCTGTTTCCATTGATTATCCTTGATGTTTCTACAACTTGATTGGAGTCCCATCTGTGGTAAATTCAATTGATTGGACATGCTTGGGAAAGGCACACACCTGTCTATATAAGGTCCCACAGTTGACAGTGCATGTCAGAGTAAAAACCTAGCTATGAGGTGGAATGAATTGTCCGTAGATCTCCGAGACAGGATTGTGTCGAGGCACCGATCTGAGAAAGGCTACCAAAACATTTGCATCATTGAAGGTCCCCAAGAACAGTGGCCTCATCATTCTTAAATGGAAGAACTTTAAACAACCAAGACTTCCTAGAGCTGGCCGCCGGCCAAACTGAGCAATCGGGGGAGAAGGGCCTTGACCAAGAACCCGATGGCAGGGAGGTGACCAAGAACCCGATGGTCACTCTGACAGAGCTACCGAGTTCCTCTGTGGAGATGGGAGAACCTTCCAGAAGGCTAACCATCTGCAGCGCTCCACCAATCATGCCTTTATGGTAGAGTGGCCACACGTAAGCAACTCTCAGTAAAAGGCACATGACCGCCTGCTTGGAGTTGGCTAAAAGGCACCTAAAGGACTCTGACCATGAGAAACAAGATTCTCTGGTCTAATGAAACTAAGATTGATCTCTTTGGCCTGAATGCCAAGTGTCACGTCCAGAGGAAACCTGGCACAATCCCTACGGTGAAGCATGGTGGTGGCAGCATCATGTGGTGATGTTTTTCAGCGGCAGGGACTGGGAGACTAGTCAGGATCGAGGCAACGATGAATGGAGCGAAGTACAGCGATCCTTGATGACAACCTGCTCAGGACCTCAGACTGAGGCGAAGGTTCACCTTCCAACAGGACAACGACCCTAAGCACCCAGCCAAGACAACGCAGGAGTGGCTTCGGGACAAGTCCTTGAGTGGCCCAAATAGAGCCTGGACTTGAACCTGAACGAACATCTCTGGGGAGACCTGAAAATAGCTGTGCAGCGACGCTCCCCATCCAACTTGACAGAGGTGGAGAGGATCTGCAGATAAGAATGGGAGAAACTCCATAAATACAGGTGTGTCAAGCTTGTAGCGTCATACCCGAGAAAAATCGAGGCTGTAATTGCTGCCGAAGGTGCTTCAAAGTACTGAGTAAAGGGTCTGAATAATTGTGATATTTTCATGTTTTTTTATGTTTTAAAAATAAAATGTTTTTGCTTTGTCGTTATGGGGTATTGTGTGTGTGTGTGTGTGTGTGTGTGTGTGTGTGTAGATTGAGGGGAAACAACAATTTCATCAGTTTTAGATTAAGGATGTAAAGTAACAATGTTGTTAAAGTGAAGGGGTCTGAATACTTTCCGAATGCAAAAGGTCAAAGATAAAAGTAAAAAAAAAACAACACTAGGAAGAAACACACGTCCAATGCCTGTTTGCCTGAGACTGATGCCACCTAAGCGCTTCTACACGCATACACTGTTTCGGGGGGGACTGTGGAGGGGTCTTGGATGGTTGAGGGGCAGCTCTCAGGGGAGCTGTGGTGGGCTCTTCAATGGTTGGTTGGGAGCTTGGGCCGGTGGCTGAGTGGTCGCTAGCTCGGGTCCCTGATTTGACTTGGTGGGAGATCTGTCGATGTGCCCTTGGCCAGGGCGCTTGACCCTGGTTGCTCCTGTGGGTTTTTCTGGATGGGAGTGTCTGCTAGATGACCTAATGTAAATGTTGAGCGACTTTGATGTTTAACATATTTTAAATGAACAGATCTACAGCTTCTTAGACTTGCTTTCAATGAGAATGACAGATCTATAACTCACATTTCTATGAATTTGGTCAGGTCGCCCAAAAAGTTACATATTGCAGCTTTTAATAACGCTCATTACACATCTACCATTCATTTTATAATTCAGGTTAAAGTGATAAGTTTTATAAAGAGCAGTATTTCCCCCCACCGCGCACCGCCGCTGCTAGATCATGGCCGCCACTGTGGGATGGTAAAACGTTTTCAGTGTAAACTTACACAATTAAAGCAAGATATAAATTATGTAGGAAAGATAATAGAGTAATATATTTTCTTGTGAGTTCTTATAATCACCAAAATAAAAACTAGACCGTCAGGGGAGAATCTAAAATTCAAAGCATGGCATGGGGCCTCCCAATAAGATTTTATGTTTTGAGTCACTCCGGTAGCCTAAGAACAAGGCATAAGCCATGGCGAAACGTGTATAATTCCAGGAAATTTGCTTTGAAACAGCTAAATGTTTTCTTTGCTACCAAGAGGGCCTCTAAAACCGTGCCATTGGCCATACCCACTACCATGCCCCCTTTGATAAACTTTTAATGGTTATACATGTCAAATGTCCACCTGCAACTAAAACCAAATGTCAATCACATACCAGTAGTAGTAATTTTTTGAATGCTGCGAGATGCTGCTAATCAGTTGTTACCGCAGCTAGCTGGTCCAGCTGTTTGTCTCTACAACTTCCTGTATTACGATTGGGTCTCATTAGCGATGTTGACCACAATAGTAAAAACATTAGTAATACAAAACTTCTTCACTTACCTGAAACGTGTTTTTATTCGATTATGATCAAGATGCAAAATTATGGCTGAAATATTACGTTGCTCCTTTTAAATAAAATGTCTTCATTTTCCAGCTTTTGCAGATGCAGCTACTGCTCCCATTGATTTCCCCATTGCTCCTGCCTTTGCTGTACCAAAGGTGAGTCTGCGTGTTAATGGGACATTTCTAAATGTTTAAACTCCCTATTCATCTCCAGCACTACCTCAACATATGGGAAAATACAGCATTTCTATGTTTTGTAGTACACATACATTTTTACCAAGTCGTAGGCAATGCCTATTCATCATTGGTTGAAGTTACATGCTGCACACCTGATGATTCCATTGGAAAAATGTATCTTCCTGTCTTTTTGACTACAAAACATAGAAACCTGCCATTTTCTCATACAGTATGTTAATGTTGGGAGTAGTGCTGGAGAACTATGAAGTTTTTAAAGTTTATTTTTATGTCCCTTTAACAAAATGACTAGTGGTTGTTTCAAGTAACTTGTGTGTCTCATCACTGTACCTTTTAGATAATATGGGTTATCAGAGATGAGGACAGTAACATGAATATGGGGCGGCAGGTAGCCTAGTGGTTAGAGCGTTGGACTAGTAACCGTAAGGTTGCATGATCAAATCCCCCAGCTGACAAGGTAAAAATCTGCCCTTCTGCCCCTGAACAAGGCAGTTAACCCACTATCATTGAAAATAAGAATTTGTTCTTAACTGACTTGCCTAGTAAAATAAAAAATAGTTTCTTGCGGTGAAATAAAGCATCTGTCTTTGTTCAATTTAATTGAATGACAGCACATATTTGCTGTAAATGACCATGTATTCTCAGTCAACCTGGTAAAATAAGTGTAAAATGTAAATGAATAAATATAAATTTTTATGGTCCTCAGGTCCTGGCAGCTGCAGGGCTAAAGAAGGAGGACATTGCCATGTGGGAGATCAACGAAGCCTTCAGTGTTGTTGTTCTGGCCAACGTGAAGATGCTGGACATCGACCCCAGCAAAGTCAATGTCAATGGAGGAGCTGTCTCCCTGGGACACCCTATTGGGTAAGCAGCATGGACAGAGAGTGCTATGCCAAAAAAAGTCTGATAAAGAAATAAAAGCCTGATAATAAGGGAGGGAAAAGCCAGATGTTTACTTTCTGTCCATCTCTCAGGATGTCGGGGGCGAGAATCGTGGGACACATGGTACATGCTCTGAAGTCTGGCCAGTACGGCCTGGCTGGGATCTGCAATGGTGGTGGTGGAGCCTCCTCTATAATCATCCAGAAGTTATAGGAATCTTTTCTCTTCCCCTTAGAGGTTATTAACAGACAAGAATATAAACTGCCTGAACTGAGCTGTTAAAACACTTTTGGATGTACTAGTCATGTTTTAGACTATGCCTTATCACTCTAGATCATGTCTGAAATGAACGACCTCCAGTCTGGCAGCCTTACTGGTCAACTAACCTACTGTACTGAACTAATATTATAACTCCCATGTTTAAGTCACTCCTGTTTTCGATGAACGTTTGGTGCAAGAGGCAATTTATATTTAACTTTTTGACTGTAAAGATGAATAAATAATTTATGAAAAAAGAGCCTTCTATCATTGGTATCTTGACTTCATTGTTTTACAGTAAGGATATATCTTATGTATATGTGTAGCCACTAAACAATGACCGTTTTGTCTGAAAGAGCTTTTCATGATAAGATGAATCGTATCAAAACACAGCGGTTAAGGTAAAATCATTTACAATTAGATGCACACATTTTCCGAGGCCAACCCAAGAACACTTGGAGAGATGTCTAGGCAGAAATGACTGAGAGCTGCCTCAACTTGAAAAACATCCCCTGAACCGATTGAGAACATTCTTCAATGGCCTATGCTCCTTATAGGAAGCGTCACCTAAGTGGAAACATGTTTATTTTTTTAACTTTTGAATAAGACAAAAAAATGGGGTCTGTCTGCTTCCAATAGTCACAGAGGGCTTAACCACAGACTTAAGTACAGTGCTTTCGGGAAGTATTCAGACCACTTCACTTTTCCCTCAATCTACACACAATACCCCATAATTGCAAACAAAAACAGGCATACAATTTTTTTCAAATGTATTAAATATAATTAAACTCACATTTACATAAGTATTCAGACCCTTTAATCAGTACTTTGTTGATGCACCTTTGGCAACGATTTACAGCCTCGATTTGTCTTGGGTATGACGCTACAAGTTTAGCACACCTGTATTTTGGGGTTTCTCACATTCTTCTCTGCAGATCCTCTCAAGCTCTGTCAGGTTGGATGTAGAGCATCACTGCACAGCTATTTTCACGTCTCTCCAGATATGTTCTAGGCTGGGCCTCTCAAGGACATTGAGACTTGTCCCGAAGCCACACCTGTGTTGTCTTGGCTGTGTGCTTAGGATTGTTGGCCTGTTGGAAGGTGAACCGTTGCCCCAGTCCTGAGTGCTCTGCAGCTTATTGGTGGAGTGCTGCAGAGATGGTTGTCCTTCTGGAAGGTTTTCCCATCTCCACAGAGGTACTCTGGAGCTCTGTCAGTCACCATCGGGTTCTTGGTCACCTCCCTGACCAAGGCCCTTCTCTCCCGATTGCTCAGTTTAACTTGGTGGCCAGTTCTAGGAAGAGTCTTGGTTCCAAACGTCTTCAATTTAAGAATGATAGGGGCCACTGTGTTCTTGGAGACCTTCAATGCTGCAGAAGGTTTTTGGTACCCTTCCCCAGATCTGTGCCTTTACACAATATTCTCTCGGTGCTCTATGGATAATTCCTTCGACCTCATGGCTTGGTTTTTGCTCTGACATGCACAGTCAACTGTGGGACATTATATAGACAGGTGTGTGCCTTTCCAAATCATGTTCAATCAATTGAATTTATCACAGGTGGACTCCAAGTTGTAGAAACATCTCAAGAATGATCAATGGTATCCAAGATGGCGTAGCAGTCAGATGTGTGTTTGTCTTGTCCTGTGTTGATTAGTCTGTAAATAGTCTTTTTTGGGGGGGGGTTTCATATATATTTTAATCTCACTTTCCATCTACGAACTAAACATTACTTTCCTGCAACCCGCCTCACCCAATGCTTTTTTTTATACCTTATAACTGGAACCTCCATCAGAAGCTAGCCAGCAAACTAGCTACTAGCCATGGTTTGCCACTGCTAGTGGTCTTCAGCTTGGACACTAGCCAGCTTTAGCTCGGACAATTACCTGCCAGTCTGCACAGTGCGATATCAACCCAGAGCATATCGGACTGCTTTTCTCCACCACATCACCGGATTCCTGCCGCAAGCTCTGGACCATTACACCGGATCATCGTAGCTTGCTAGCTGAAACCGAGTGGCTACTGTTGGCTAACGCCTCTGTCCCGAAGCAAGCACCAGTTAGCCTCGAGCTAGGCCCATCTCCCGGCTTAGCCGACAGATTATACCAGATAATTCTTGGGCTACAATACCTCTTTTGCCAACTGGCCTGGACCGTTTATTGTTGACACAGAGCCCCACCGATCCATCATGACTGGTCTGCCGACGTAATCGTCTGATGTGGTTTCAACAGGCTTTTCTGTTGCGATGTCGCCTAAGACCTAAGTCTCCAGCTCGCCCAGCGTAGTAGCAACTACCGAAGGTCTCCCCTGACTCACCTATTGCTGCTCATTGGACCATATGATCACTCGGCTACACAGCTGATGCCTGCTGGTTTGTTCATTAACACTGTACCTCATTTTGTTTATCTGTCGGCCCCAGCCTCAAACTCAGGTCCTGTATGTACCTAACTGACCCTCTCTGCCCATTCATCGCCGTTTACCCGTTGTTGTCTTAGCTCTCCCGACATACACCCGTGATTGCTTTATGCCTATCTCAAATGTCAATATGCCTTGTCTACTGCTGTTTCGGTTAGTTGTTGTTTTATTTCACTGTAGAACCCCCAGTCCTGCTCAACATGCCTTAAATAGCTCTTTTGTCCCACCCCCCACGCATGCGGAGACCTCACCTGGCTTAACTGGTGCCTCCAGAGACGCAACCTCTCTGACATCGTCACTCAATGCCTAGGTTTACCTCCACTGTACTCGCATCCTACCATGCCCTTGTCTGTACATTATGCACTGAGTCTATCATGCCCAGAAATCTGCTCCTTTTATTCGCTTTTGAAAACGCACTAGACGACCAGTTCTTATAGCCTTTAGCAGTACCCTCATCCTACTCCTCCTGTGTTCCTCTGGTGATGTAGAGGTTAACCCAGGCCCTGTAGCCCCCAGTTCTACACCTATTCCACAGGCGCTCTCATTTGTTGACTTCTGTAACCGTAAAAGCCTTAGTTTCATAAATGTTAACATCAGAAGCTTCCTCCCTAAGTTTGTTTTATTCACTCATTTAGCACACTCTGCCAACCCTGATGTCCTAGCCTTGTCTGAATCCTGGCTTAGGAAGGGCACCAAAAATTCTGAAATCTCCATCCCCAACAACATTTTCTGTAAAGATAAAACTGCTAAAGGGTGCGGAGTTGCAATCTACTGCAGAGAGAGCCTGCAGAGTTCTGTCTTACTATCCAGGTCTGTGCCCAAACAGTTCGAGCTTCTACTTTAAAAAATCCACCTTTCCAGAAATAAGTCTCTCACTGTTGCAGCTTCTTATAGAACCCCCTCAGCCCCAGCTGTGACCTGGACACCATATGTGAATTGATTGCCCCCCATCTATCTTCAGAGTTCGAACTGTTAGGTGATCTAAACTGGGATATGTTTAACACCCTGGCAGTCCTACAATCTAAGCTAAATGCCCTCAATCTCACACAAATTATCAAGGAACCTACAAGTACAACCCATAATCCGTAAACATGGGCTCCCTCATAGATGTCATCCTGACCAACTTGCCCTCCAAATACACCTCTGCTGTCTTCAACCAGGATCTCAGCGATTACTGCCTCATTGCCAGCGACCGTTATAGGTCCGTGGTCAAACGACCACCCCTCATCACTGTCAAAATGCTCCTTAAAATACTTCAGCGAGCAGGCCTTTCTAATCAACCTGGCCTGGGTATCCTCGAACGATATTGACCTCATCCTGTCAGTAGAGGTTGCCTGGTTGTTATTTAAAAGTGCTTTCCTCACCATGTTAAATAAGCATACCCCGTTAAAGAATTTTGAACTAAGAACAGATATAGCCCCTGGTTCACTCCAGACTTGACTGCCTTTGACCAGCACAAAAACATCCTGTGGTGTACTGCATTTGCATCGAATAGCCCCTGCGATATGCAGGAACCAATATACACAGTCAATTAGGAAAGCAACGGCTAGCTTTTTCAAACAGAGCTAATTCCAAGTCCATGGAAAATACCTCCTCCCAGCTGCCCACTGCACTGAGGCTAGGAAACACTGTTGCCACCGATAAATCTACGATAATAGAGAATTTCAGTAAGCATTTTTCTACGGCCGGCCATGCGTTCCACCTGGCTACACCTACCCCGGCCAACCGCTCTGCACCCCCTGCAGCAACCTGCCCAAGCTTCTCCTTCACCCAATTCCAGATAGCTGATGTTCTGAAAGAACTGCCAAATCTGGACCCCTACAAATAAGCTGGGCTAGACAATCTGGACCCTCTCTTTCTAAAACTATCGGCCGCAATTGTTGAAACCCTTATTCCTAGCCTGTTCAACCTCTCTTTCGTATCGTCTGAGATCCCCAAAGATTGGAAAGCTTCCTCGGTCATCCCCCTCTTCAAAGGGGGTGACACTCTAGACACAAACTGTTATAGACCTATATCCATCCTGCCCTGCCGTTCTAAAGTCTTCGAAAGCCAAGTTAACAAACAGATCACTGACCATTTCGAATCCCACCGTACCTTCTCTGCTATGCAATCTGGTTTCCGAGCTGGTCATGGGTGCACCTCAGCCATGCTCAAGGTCCTAAACAATATCATAACCGCCATTGATAAAAGACAGTACTGTGCAGCTGTCTTCATCGACCTGGCCAAGGCTTTCGACTCTGTCAATCATCGCATTCTTATTGGCAGACTCAATAGCCTTGGTTTCTCAAATGACTGCCTCGCCTGGTTCACCAACTACTTCTCAGACAGAGTTCAGTGTGTCAAATCGGAGGAACTGTTGTCCGGACCTCTGGCAGTCTCTATGGGGGTGCCACAGGGTTCAATTCTCGGGCCGACTCTTTTCTCTGTATACATCAAAGATGTCGCTCTTGCTGCTGGTGATTCTCTGATGACATCATTCTGTATACATCTGTCCCTTCTTTGGACACTGTGTTAACAAACCTCCAAACGAGCTTCAATGCCATACAACTCTCCTTCCGTGGCCTCAAACTGCTCTTAAATGCAAGTAAAACTAAATGCCTGCTCTTTAACCGATCGCTGTCCGCACCCATCTAACTAGCATCATCACTCGGCGGGACGGTTCTGACTTAGAATATGTGGACAACTACAAATACCTAGGTGTCTGGTTAGACTGTAAACTCTCCTTCCAGACTCACATTAAGCATCTCCAATCCAAGATTAAATCTAGAATTGGCTTGCTATTTCGCAACAAATCCTCCTTCACTCATGCTGCCAAACACCCTCGTAAAACTGACTATCCAGCTGATCCTCGACTTCGGCGATGTCATTTACAAAATAGCCTCGAACACTCTACTCAGCAAATTGGATGTAGTCTATCACAGTGCCATCCGTTTAGTCACCAAAGCCACATATACCACCCACCACAGCGACCTGTATGCTCTCGTTGGCTGGCTCTCGCTACATATCCGTGCGAAACCCACTGGCTCCAAGTCATTTATAATTCTTTGCTAGGTAAAGCCCAGGTAAAGCCCCTATGGTGACCAGTGACCAGGTCACTGGTCACCATAGCAACACCCACCCGTAGCACACGCTCCTGCATGTATTTTTCATTAGTCATCCCAAAGCAAACACCTCCTTTGGCTGCCTTTCTTTCCAGTTCTCTGCTGCCAATGACTGGAACGAATTGCAAAAGTCACTGAAGCTGGAGACTTATATATCCCTCACTAACTATAAGCATCAGCTGTCAGAGCAGCTTACCGATCACTGCACCTGTACACAGCCCATCTGTAAATAGTCCACCTAACTACCTCATCCCCATATTGTTAGAACATTTTTTTTGCTCTATTGCACCCCAGTATCTCTACTTGCACATCATCATCTGCACATCTATCACTCCAGTGTTAATGCTAAATTGTAATTATTTCACCACTATGGCCTGTTTATTGCCTTACCGCCCTAATCCTACTACATTTGCACACACTGTATATAGATTTTTCTATTGTGTTGTTGACTGTGCGTTTGTCTATCCCATGTGTAACTTTGTTGTTTTTGTCGCACTGCTTTGCTTTATCTTGGCCAAGTCGCAGTTGTAAATGAGAACTTGTTCTCAACTGGCCTACCTGGTTAAATAAAGTTGGAATAAAGTAAATAAAATGGAAACAGGATTCACCGGAGCTCAATTTCGAGTCTCATAGCAAAGGGTCTGAGTACTTATGTAATTAAGCTATTTCAGTTTTTCTATTGTAATTTGCAAAAAATTCAAAACCTGTTTTTGCTTTGTCATTATGGGATATTGTGTGTAGATTGAGGAGAAATATTAATCCACTTTAGAATAAGGCTAACGTAACAAAATGTTGAAAAAGTGAAGGGGTCTGAATACTTTCCGAATGCACTGTAAGTATTGTAGTTCTCTTTGGCTTAGCCTTCTGAACACAGGCAGTGATTAGCGAGGGTGTAGGCCTATGGCTTTTTAGATGTGCAATTTTAAAGAACATTTATGTTGTCAGTATTAAACTGTTTGTTGTGACAAAGATGATTTTATCGTAGACAACTTTCAACACCATTATGTATGGATGATGACAACTACTATAACATATGGCCACCTTTCCCTCAAATTAATCGTAGGAAAATCTGTCCGTTGGTATCAAGATTGCCTTGAAAGCCCATCTTCTCGCATTCCAACAGTTCGAGACAAGATTTGGTAAGATGGAAGTGAGATGTAGCCCAGTGTTTCTGTTGATTTACCTGAGAAGAAAGAAAAATTTCAGCCCATCAATGGCAAAGAACAGTCAAGTGGTTCTGTCCCATTAGGCCCATAGTAAATCATCTTCTTTCCAGGCAGAGAACAGTCATATGGCATATTAAATATTGACTGGGTACTTAGTGTGTAACACCCTAGTGATCATCTCTGCCAGGTCATGTGGGAAGAATAACTAGACAACCATCCAAAACACCTGCACACTTGAAGACACAATGACCAACCTTTAAAAATAAACAGCATTGTGGAGGATAATGTACGGTATGCAAAAATATTTAACTGGGCAGTAGCCTACTGTATATTGTGTGCTTTTGTAGGTTGAATAGTCAGAATCATCTACCCACACATCTGCTCCAATATTGTATATCATTGTAAATGGCAAGGGAAGAAGAAAGTTTAATCACAGACATACATGTTTAGTATATATATTTTTTTTAATCTACAAGTAGTTGATTATATTACATTGTTCCAATTCATCCCAAAGGTGTTCGATGGAGTTAAGGTCAGGGCTCTGTGCAGGCCAGTAAAGTTCTTCCACACCTATCTCAACCAACCATTGCTGTATGGACCTCGCTTTGAGCATGGGGGCATTGTCATGTTGAAACAGGAAAGGGCCTTCCCAAAACTGTTGCCACAAAGTTTTAAGCACAGAATCGTCCACAATTTCATTGTAGGCTGTAATGTTAATATTTCCCTTCACTGGAACTAGGGGGCCTAGCCTGAATCATGAAAAACAACCCCAGACCATTATTCCTCATCCACCAAACTTTACGGTTGGTGCTATGAATTTGGGTAGGTAGCGTTCTCCTGGCATCCGCAAAAAACAGATTTGTCCGTCGGACTGCCAGATGCTGAAGCTTTTCCAGAGAACGCATTTCCAATGGCAGCGAGCTTTACACCACTCTAGCTGACGCTTGGCATTGTGCATGGTGATCTTAGGCTTGTGTGTGGCTGCTTGGCCATGGAAACCCATTTCATGAAGCTCCCGACGAACAGTTATTGTGCTGACAGTGCTTCCAGAGCCAGTTTGGAACTCTGTAGTGAGTGTTGCAACCGAGGACAGATGATTTTTACACGCTTCAGCACTCGGCGGTTCCGTTCTGTGATCTTGTGTGGCCTATCACTTTGTGGCTGAGCATTTGTTACTCCTTGATGTTTCCACTTCACAATAACAGCAGTTACAGTTGGCTGGGTCAGCTCTAGCAAGGCAGAACTTTGACGAACTGACTTGGAAAGGTGGCATCCTATGACGGTGCACATTGAAAGTCACTGAGCTTTTCAGTAAGGCCATTCTACTGCTAATGTTTGTCTATGGAGATTGCATGGCTGTGTGCTTGATTTTATACACCTGCCAGCAACAAGTGTGGCTGAAATAGCCGAAACCACTAATTTGAAGGGGTGTCCACATACTTTTGTGTATATAATATAATGTACTCCTTAGATTACTTAAATGCAATCAATAGAATTAAGTGAAAAGATGGCAAATTGTTCTTACTGTTTAAACAAGAGCCCCTTGTTCTCTGCCCATGTCGTCTTTCTTCTTGGCTGTTAATCTACAGGCAAGGCGTTGTCTTTGAGAGGATATTGACACACAACAGGCCCTTGGAAATGTCTCCACACAAACTTTATGTCCTCAGGACTTTGACACACGGGGAGATTGCCATGCAATAAGAGTCCAAACAGAATTATTTTAAATTAAAACATGGTTATAAAATGTATCCGTTTTCATAGACATTTTATACTTTCTTCCCAGAGTAAAAAACAGTATACGGTATTGTGGCTAAATCTCACAGAAGTGATCATAATGCAAATTCTACCCCTAAAAGCAGATGTGACAACACTAAAATGTAATGTTTATGCACAACAAAATTCCTTGTAAAGATGTTTTACAGAAGTAAGCTGTTTTTTTCCCCCTTCTTTTTTTTAGGAAAGTAAAGTGCCATGTAGGCTAATCATTGCATGTAAGGTAATGATTACACTTTTTGCAATTCAGTATTTGAGCTCCTAGTCACAGGAAAATTGTTGTCAACATGTATTTATTTCCTGAGTTTTCATATAGATCTCCTCAAATAGCAAGTACATTTACACATACCCAGAATTTGCCTTAGTGGGAAGATGCTGCCAGCAATGGACAATATATAAACAGGATACATAGACATCATACAGAATATACAATATCAGAACAGTAACCATAGAACTCTGGAGTATAGACTGATTGCAGTGGGAATATACAGAGGGGATATATTCATAAGCAGAGGGAGGGATGCTGCCATGGCAAATATATACAGTGCATATACAGTGTTGTACATAGTGCAAATGCAGTATAGTGTAGATTAGTATTTGAAGTCATTGATGACAAGGTGCAGTATTCAGTCTACAGCTTAAATAATTGAACCGCCCTACAAGTCATGCTGTGCGCACAAGCTAAGGTGTGGTCATGGCTGTTCATTACCAGGAGTAAAGGGAGAAATAGACTGAGGTAGAGGGAGAGAGAGAAAAAAGAAAGGACGCCGAATCAGTGTTTGAAAGCAACAGTTGAACTACTCCAAGGTAAGTCTGGAAAACAGTACCTGAAATGAATCTGCTGTCAAAAAAAAAAAAACGTTTTTGTTAATAAATGTTATACTGTGGCTAAAATGTTTTTAGAAGTTACTTTAAACTTTTTCAGATTTGATCTTATCAGTACACTGAAAGTGGTGTCGACATGAACAATAACCAGGTAACTTCAGTTGTATATCTCTAATTTGATTTTTGTTTTCCCTATGGGAACTGGGCAGCAACGTACATTGTTCATACCAGTCATTGATGTTTTGTGGTAATTACACTACTGGTGTAATGTGTATGTTCATCATACCATGGAAAAACCGCTCCAATTTATCAAATACTTTATGGATTTCCATCATTGTAGTTAAATGGAAAACCATTATCCTTCTCTCCGCTTTCTCCAGACACCAGGTCCCCTGTATGTGAACCATGGGTTTCAACAAGGGGAGGGAAGACCCTCTCCATACGCATCTGCCCCAAAGATGCACAATGTCCCCCCCTCTATTTGCCCTCAGTACGCTCCCCAGTACGCTCCCAGGACCATCAATACCCACCACACGGTCACCCCTGGACTACCACACCCAGTCCCAGAACAAAAAGGTACAGTATTTACCTTTCTACTGATATTCCTCTGTTGATAAACATCAGATGTCACACTTAAATGCAAAACAAGCCCTGCCATGATTTACATGCTTCCAGGGTGACACATAGATGTTAAGAGTGGCCAATGGTCAAATTATATGTGAATATCTAGGTCTAGGGTTGAGAGTCCTTTCATAGTAAAAAGTAGAGCAAAAAGTGTTATTGTTCGTATTTTGAGTGTTATTTTGTTTCTGCTCTCTTTCAGGAGTGAAGAAAACTCACTGTAAATGTATTGTGGCCTCTATCCTCAGTGTCTTAGTTCTCCTTGGGGCAACAGGAGCATTGGTTTGGTATTTCTGTACGTACAGTACACAGTATCCTCATACACTAACTGTTTCTTAGTTTGGTTGACATAAGCTGACATTAATATTAATAATGTTGAAATTATGTATATAATTTCTATGCCACTGCTTGCTACACAGTGGAAAAAGACTAGTTGACATTGTATTGAGGCTAAGGAAAATTACCATGTAGTTCTCATTCAGTAATTTAAAAGGACGGCAAGTGTAACCTTATAGTCATGGTCTCGTGTGTGTGTGTGTCCAGTGTCCAACCAGTGTGTGTTGGGGAGGTCCTGTAGGCAGGGAGGTGTGTATCTGAGTGCATCCAAGTGGTGTGATGGCATCAGAGACTGTCCAGGAGGAGAGGATGAGACACAGTGCCGTAAGTCTCCACTCAATCATTTTTGGTTTATTATTACAGTAGACTGTTGATCCCTCAGGTCTTAAGGAATTGTTCTTTTAGTTGTTCCAAATGTCAGAACCAAAACCTTTGGTTCTCAATTTGAGAGGAACTATATATAGCATCTCTATGTTTCCATAGCCAACCTCAAAGTCAAGATGTAGATCACAGTAGTAAACCAGTCTAAACACGGTCCTGTGTGGCTGTTGGTAGAGCATGGTGCTTGCAATGCCAGGGTTGTGGGTTTAATTTCTCTCTAAATTCCACATTTTTATTCATGTTTGTCTTGATTTTATATTTGCAAAGAAGTGAGTTGTTTTTAATCTTTCTCACCTTTTATTATTTTATTTGTTAACCCTCATACTACCAACGTATTTTACATACATGGATTACTACCTGGTGTCATTTTGACCCCAAGAACAAACTATTGGAAAAAGAAACAATCAAAGCAAAATATCAACTTAATTATTATTAAAACATAATTAGACATTAAATTAAATAATGATATCTGAAATAATAAATAAATAAAATACTGTTATTTTAGCAAAATTAAAATGTATTTGCATATTCTACGAAACAAAAGTATAAATGTTCCCATTAAATAAGTACAATTCTTATTAGTACCAAAGAGCTGATCTGCCATCGTTTGATTGTAGTATCATTTTGTTTTTAGAATTTGGAAGTAAATATATTAATGCCATATTTATGTGGTAAAAAACAAACAAAATTAGATATGTACTTAATTTTATTGACAAAAAGTGAGTTATCCATTGATCTTGAGAGACAATGACAAAAAATATGGCATCGTTTTCTTTATTTACTAACCTCACAGACAGAATTAGCATCACCGCTAGTGAAACAATGGGAGTGGTAGGGCCTATGGCAGGATCCAAAAAGCATGTCACTTCAAACCAAATACCATAACAAGTTGCACTTATAGAATATTGGAGGAAGTTATAGGAATTCTGGTATTCATATAACATTTTCCATATATATATATATACACATACATACATACATACATATATACAGTTGATGTCGGAAGTTTACATACATTTAAACTGTTTTTCACAATTCCTGACATTTAATCCTAGTAAAAATTCCTTGTCTTAGGTCAGTTAAAGATCACCACTTTATTTTAAGAATGTGAAATGTCAGAATAATAGTAGAGAGAGTGATTTATTTCAGCTTTTATTTCTTTCATCACATTCCCAGTGGGTCAGAAGTTTACATACACTCAATAGTATTTGGTAGCGTTTCCTTTAAATTGTTTAACTTGAGTCACATTTTTTGGGTAGCCTTCCACAAACTTACCACAATAAGTTGGGTGAATTTTGTCCCATTCCTCCTGACAGAGCTGGTGTAACTGAGTCAGGTTTGTAGGCCTCCTTGCTCGCACACGCTTTTTCAGTTCTGCCCACAAATTTTCTATGGGATTGAGGTCAGGGCTTTGTGATGGCCACTCCAATACATTGACTTTGTTGTCCTTAAGCCATTTTGCCACAACTTGGGAAGTATGCTTGGTGTCATTGTCCATTTGGAAGACCCATTTGCGACCAAGCTTAACTTCCTGACTAATGTCTTGAGATATTGCTTCAATATATCCACATAATTTTCCTACCACATGATGCCATCTATTTTGTGAAGTGCACCAGTCCCTCCTGCAGCAAAGCACCCCCACAACATGATGCTGCCACCCTCGTGCTTCACGGTTGGGATGGTGTTCTTCGGCTTGCAAGCCTCCCCCTTTTTCCTCCAAACATAACGATGGTCATTATGGCCAAATTGTTATATTTTTGTTTCATCAGACCAGAGGACATTTCTTCAAAACGTACGATCTTTGTCCCCATGTGCAGTTGAAAAACGTAGGCTTTTTTATGGTGGTTTTGGAGCAGTGGCTTCTTCCTTGCTGAGCGGCCTTTCAGGTTATGTCGATATAGGACTCGTTTTACTGTGGATATAGATACTTTTGTACCTGTTTCCTCCAGCATCTTCACACGGTCCTTTGCTGTTGTTCTGGGATTGATTTGCACTTTTCGCACCAAAGTACGTTCATCTCTAGGAGACAGAACGCGTTTCCTTCCTGAGCGGTATGACAGCTGCGTGGTCCCGTGGTGTTTACACTTGCGCTCTATTGTTTGTACAGAAGAACATGGTACTTTCAGGCATTTTGGAAATTGCAACGAGGCACTGAGTTTGAAGGTTGGCCTTGAAATACATCCACAGGTACACCTCCAATTGACTCATATGTCAATTAGCCTATAAGAAGCTTCTAAAGCCATGACATCATTTTCTTTAATTTTCCAAGCTGTTTAAAGGCACAGTCAACTTAGTGTATGTAAACTTCTGACACACTTGAATTGTGATACAGTGAATTAAAAGTAAAATAATCTGTCTGTAAACAATTGTTGGAAAAATTACTTGTCATGCACAAAGTAGATGTCCTAACCGACTTGCCAAAACTATAGTTTGTTAACAAGACATTTGTGGAGTGGTTGAATAATTTGTTTTAATGACTCCAACCTACGTGTATGTAAACTTTGGCTTCAACTGTGTGTGTGTGTGTATATATATATATATATATACACACCCATATCTACACTACCGTTCAAAAGTTTGGAGTCACTTAGAAATGTCCTTGTTTTTGAAAGCAAAGCAATTTTTTTGTCTATTAAAATAACATAAAATTGATCAGAAATACAGTGTAGACATTGTTAATGTTGTAAATGACTATTGTAGTTAGAAACAGCTGATTTTTAATAGAATATCTTCATAGGCGTACAGAGGCCCATTATCAGCAACCATCACTCCTGTGTTCCAATGGCACGCTGTGTTAGCTAATCCAAGATTAGCATTTTAAAAGGCATTAGAATATCCTTTTGCAATTATGTTAGCACAGCTGAAAACTGTTGTTCTGATTAAAGAAGCAATTAAACTAGCCTTCTTTAGACTAGTTGCGTATCTGGAGCATCAGCATTTGTGGGTTCGATTACAGGCTCAAAATGGCCAGAAACAAAGACCTTTCTTCTGAAACTCGTCAGTCTATTCTTGTTCTGAGAAATGAAGGCTATTCTATGCAAGAAATTGCCAAGAATCTGAGATCTCCTACAACGCTGTGTACTACTCCCTTCACAGTGCAAACTGGCTCAAACCAGAATAGAAAGAGGAGTGGGAGGCCCCGGTGCACAACTGAGCAAGAGGAAAAGTACATTAGAGTGTCTAGTTTGAGAAAAAGATGCCTCAAAAGTCCTCAACTGGCAGCTTCATAAAATAGTACCCGCAAAACACCAGTCTCAACGTCAACAGTGAAGAGGCGACTCCGGGATGCTGGTCTTATAGGCAGAGTTGCAAAGAAAAAGGCATTTTTTACATTTGCCCTAGAATCAATACTTTTCGTAGAATACACACCAACACAGCTCTATGTAGATTCAGAGCCTATCGGAGTTCTGTATTGCAGTTCTGTCAAGTATTTATACTATTGGCAGATTTTTGTACGCACAAACATAATTAATTTTGGTATTGTAAACTGTCATATGATACATGGTACAGAAAAGTACAATCTTAGGAGAGTCCATGGGGAGCTATATCTCGGCAGAGGATCTGTCTATCTGGACATAATCACTGATACAGGCCCCCTCCACCCTCTGGTGGTATGGATAACTTGTTATTATGTCTCCAGAGAAACCTAGATTCAAATAAAGGTCCTATCTATCAAATTACTGTAGGTGGAATTGGGTGTTTTTGTCCGGAGTCAAAAACTACCCCAGTTGGTAGAATGAGGGTTAAGCACCTTGAAATGCATTGTTTTGAAAGAAATGTGCTTAAGTTTGATTTGATGCTGTGTCTAGGAACACTGTTAGAATTAATGTAGATATGGGGGTTGTTCATTCTTTTCTTCATCTACAAGTCAGATTTTTTTGTGATTTGTGCCCACATCCCACCCAATTTGAACACTATTCGTCAATAAATTGCAATATCTACTTTCTTCTTCCAGTGCGCCTCTATGGGTCTGGTTCTGTGCTGCAGAGTTACTCATCAGAAAGTCAGATGTGGAAGCCAGTGTGTGCTGATGACTGGAATGACAACTTTGGCAGGGCCACCTGTAAAAAGATGGGATACAGCAGGTGGGTCACCATGAGAAATAGGATCACATATGTGTCATAGAGTACCAACTGTAATCACAGTTGCCACTGTGACTATTAAAACCTACCCAAAACAGAAACTGTGGATAGATGACAGCATTCGCCCAAAACTGAAAGTGCAAACCACCGCATTTAACCATGGTAAGGTGACTGTAAATATGGTTGAATACAATCAGTGTAGTTATTCCCTCCATAAGGCAATCAAATAGGCAAAACGTCAGTACAGAGACAAAGTGGAGTCGTAATTCAACAGCTCAGACACGAGACGTATGTGGCAGGGTCTACAGACAATCACAGATTACAAAGGGAAAACTAGCTACGTCGCCCCGTAGCACACACTTCTGTGATTATGAAGTGCTTTGAGAGGCTAGTTAAGGATCATATTACTTCTATCTTACCTGACACCCTAGACCCACTTCAATTTGCATACCGCCCCAATAGAGCCACAGACGATGCCATCGCAATGCACACTGCCCTATCCCATCTGGACAAGAGGAAGACCTATTTAAGAATGCTGTTCATTGACTATAGCTCAGCCTTCAACCCCATAGTACCCTCCAAGCTCATCGTTAAGCTCGGGGCCTGGGTCTGAATCCCGCAACAGCGCTCTTCAAACTCAAGAGGCTGAAGAAATTTGGCTTGGCTCGGAAGACCCTAACAAACTTTTACAGATGCACAATTGAGAGCATCCTGTCCGGCTGTATCACCACCTGGTTATGGCAACTGCACCGCCCGCAACCGCAGGGATCTCCAGAGGGTGGTGCGGTCAGCTCTCTAGGACACCTACAGCACCCTATGTCACAGGAGGACCAAAAAGATCATCAAGGAAATCCACCACCCGAGCCACGGCCTGTTCACTCCGCTATCATCCAGAAGGCGAGGTCAGTACAGGTGCATCAAAGCTGGGACCGAGAGACTGGACAACTTCTATCTCAAGGCCATCAGACTGTTAACTAATCATCACTTGCCAGCTACAACCTTGTTAATCAATCCTGCACCTTAGAGGCTACTGCCCTATATACATAAACAAGGAATCACTGGTCACTTTAATAATGGAACACTCGCCACTTTAATAATGTTTACATACTGCTTTATTTGTCTCATATGCATATACTGTATTCTATTCTACTGTATTTTAGTCAATGCCACTCTGACATTGCTCGTCCTAATATTGATGTATTTCTTAACTGCATTCCTTTACTTTTAGATTTGTGTGTATTCTTGTGTATTGTTAGATACTACTGCACTGTTGGAGCTAGAAACACAAGCATTTCGCTACACCCTCAATAACATCTGCTAAATATGTGTAGGTGACCAATACGATTTGATATACTCTGTACCGTACATATAATGTGCATAACATAATGGCTATTTAAGGGGCATGTACTGACCAGGTCTATCTCTGCTTCCAAGTGGGTCCTATGTTCGGTCCTCACAAAGAAACCCAGGCTCCTTGGCTTCTGAGGGCTATTTGAAGCTGTCTAGTTTTGACCCCCAATCCCTTCTACAGAGGCAGCTAACTAGAAGGTGAGGTTAACATGAATGCACTCTCTTATTCTATCAAAACAAACAAAATGTTGTCTGTACAGATTTTTTTTGAGTGGTGAACAATACATACAAAATGGAGTTCAAGTACAGAATTGCTTCCATAAACTTTTGTGATGTCACTTCTGCCTGCAGTCCCTTCTGCTCAGCACAAGCAGTCTCCCTGCAGTGTATTGGTAAGCCATTACTTTACCCTTCCACTAATTCTCAGTACAGGCTCAGATTACTTTCAGGTTAGAGATTATAGAGACATGTTCAGGGGAACAAGTCACATAATCACTGACATGATCACTGTTACATTTACATTTGTCATTGTTAGGTTCTAAATGAACCTAGTAAAACTCAAGGACGATTAGTAAAGCTTTAACCAAGTGTATTCACCCATTGGGTCATACAGCTGCATAAGACAAAGACGTGGTTCCACCAGTGGTAGTATATATACCCCAATTTGAGTGGCGTCCTCCTTCTCTCTAAACATTACATCTTTATTGCTAGGCAGGAAATTAAGTGATGTGGGCCATAAACTGTTCCTTCTTCCTAAATGTGACCTGACCTCAACCCCCCTTCCTCACTAAACCACATCTCTCCACCCTTAGCAGTGCCTGCCTCATGATTGCCTTTCCTTTACTCAATACATTCCCGCTATAGATAACCATTAACTTCTGGTGTACAAACTAGACTATGGCACTCAATATTTCAATAGGATACCTGATAATTAACAATATTTCAAGTTTAGAACTCATCATCATTTAGCAGACTCTCCAGAGCAACTTACAGTAGTGAATGCAAACATTTTCCCCCCGTGGGAATCAAACCCACAACCCTGGCGTTGCAAGCACCGTGCTCTACCAACTGAGCCACACGGGACCGTGTTTAGACTGGTTTACTACTGTGATCTACATCTTGACTAGGGGACGTTGGCAATGGCGGTCAGTGCCGTTTAAGATGAGGGAGGACAAGACATCTATCTGATATAGGGTGTAATCTTTAGTCCAACAGTTGCAAAGGAGAGTTTCTATTGGTCTAATTCAGGTATGTTTATCCCCATTTTGTTCCGTTTAAGAAACGTTTTTCAACAGAATTGGCAGAATGAACACACCCCTGATCACGTGTAAACACAGTTCACTTTCATGGTAGCCACGTCCTGTGCGCTCTCCTTCTTTCACCACTTTCTTTCCCTTGTGGAATTCAATGCGAAACACATCAGCTGTATGTGACCAGGCTGAAAAAAAAAATCTAAGCCAAACTGCTACACATAGGATACCTGATAAGGGTGGAGAGATGTGGTTTACATCGTTGTCACCATATTAGCTAAAGTAATGTCATAGTCAGCATAGCTAATAGAACTAACGTGTTAGTAAACCCGCTACAATCATGCAGTAACGTTTTTAATTTTTTTATTTCACCTATTTTTATTTCACCTTTATTTAACCAGGTAGACTAGTTGAGAACAAGTTCTCATTTACAACTGCGACCTGGCCAAGATAAAGCAAAGCAGTGCGACACAAACAACAACACAGAGTTACACATGGAATAAACAAACATGCAGTCAATAACACAATAGAAAAAGTCTATATACAGTGTGTGCAAATGAGGTAAGATAAGGGAGGTAAGGCAATAACTAGGCCATACTGGCGAAATAATAATTACAATATAGCAATTAAACACAAGTGATAGATGTGCAGAAGATGAATGTACAAGTAGAGATACTGGGGTGCAATAGAGCAAAAATAAATAAATACAGTATGGGGATGAGGTTGTTGGATGGGCTATTTATAGATGGGCTATTTATAGATGGGCTATGTACAGGTGCAGTGATCTGTGAGCTGCTCTGACGGCTGGTGCTTAAAGTTAGTGAGGGAGTTATGAGTCTCCAGCTTCAGGGATTTTTGCAATTCGTTCCAGTCATTGGCAGCAGAAAACTGGAAGGAAAGGCGGCCAAATAGGAATTGGCTTTGGAGGTGACCAGTGAAATATACCTGCTGGAGCGTGTGCTACGGGTGGGTGCTGCTATGGTGACCAGTGAGCTGAGCTGAGATAAGACTTATAGATGACCTGGAGCCAGTGGGTTTGGCAACGAATATGAAGCGAGGGCCAGCCAACGAGAGCATACTGGTCGCAGTGGTGGGTAGTATATGGGGCTTTGGTGACAAAACGGATGGCACTGTGATAGGCTGCATCCAATTTGCTGTGTGTTGCAGGCTATTTTGTAAATGACATCGCCGAAGTCGAGGATCGGTAGGATAATCAGTTTTACGAGTGTATGTTTGGCAGCATGAGTGAAGGATGCTTTGTTGCGAAATAAGAAGCCGATTCTAGATGTAATCTTGGATTGGAGATGCTTAATGTGAGTCTGGAAGGAGAGTTTACAGTCTAACCAGACACCTATGTATTTGTAGTTGTCCACATATTCTAAGTCGGAACCGTCCAGAGTAGTGATGCTGGACGGGCGGGCAAGTGCGGGCAGCGATCGGTTGAAGAGCATGCATTTAGTTTTACTTGCATTTAAGAGCAATTGGAGGCCACGGAATGAGAGTTGTATGGCATTGAAGCTCGTCTGGAGGGTAGTTAACACAGTGTCCAAAGAAGGACCAGAAGTATACAGAATGGTGTCGTCTGCGTAGAGGTGGATCAGAGAAACACCAGCAGCAAGAGCGACATCATTGATGTATACAGAGAAGAGAGTCGGCCCGAGAATTGAACCCTGTGGCACCCGCATAGAGACTGCCAGAGGTCCAGACAACAGGCACTCCGATTTGACACTCTGAACTCTGTCTGAGAAGTAGTTGGTGAGTCGAAAGCCTTGGCCAGGTTGATGAATACAGCTCCACAGTATTGTCTCTTATCGATGGTGGTTATGATATCGTTTAGGACCTTGAGCGTGGCTGAGGTGCACCCATGACCAGCTCGGAAACCAGATTGCATAGCGGAGAAGGTGCGGTTGGATTCGAAATGGTCGGTGATCTGTTTGTTAACTTGGCTTTCAAAAAACCTTAGAAAGGCAGGGTAGGATAGATATAGGTCTGTAGCAGTTTGGGTCTACATTGTCTCCCCCTTTGAAGAGGGGGATGACTGCGGCAGCTTTTCAATCTTTGGGGATCTCAGACGATACGAAAGAGAGGTTGAACAGGCTAGTAATAGGGGTTGCAACAATTTCAGCAGATCATTTTAGAAATAGAGGGTCCAGATTGTCTAGCCCGGCTGATTATTAGGGGTCCAGATTTGGCAGCTCTTTCAGAACATCAGCCATCTGGATTTGGGTGAAGGAGAAATGGGGGAGGCATGGGCGAGTTTCTGTCGGGGGTGCAGGGCTGTTGACCGGGGTAGGGGTAGCCAAGGCTCCCCAGAGGATGGTCCTCCTCTGGGGAGCCTCCACCAGATTTTGGGGTTGGCTATGGAAACATAGGGATGCTATATAGTTTCTATAAAGTACTTAGCCACTTTATCCACCACAGAAGTAAACCCTGTTGTGTTCATCTTGAGCCAGACTGGCCATGCAGCTCTCCTTTCCCTACAAAGTTAGTCTTTGAAATGAGTGTGTTGGATTGCATTCTGTAAATGTTTCTCTGTTGGTTGTTGTCTTGCTTCCAGACTGTGGTGTCAGTATAGCAGCTCCTTGGAGCCGAATCGTAGGGGGAGACATAGCAGTGAGCGGGGCCTGGCCATGGCAGGTCAGTCTGCACGCCAGGGGTCAGCACCTGTGTGGAGGCTCCATCATCAGCCCTGAGTGGATCCTCACTGCCGCCCACTGCGTAGAAACGTGAGTTTAACTGCCACTTATGTTTTATTAGCCATTTCAATTTTAAAAGCATACGTTTCACATCAAACATCATCTGTTCCTCTCAGAGGAGTCTTCTGCAGAGGAGGATGGCACTCCTCAAAATGTTAAAATATAATAAAAACAAACAAAAGAAAAACCATAAAACTATTCAAAGCATCCTTGTGAATAAAACAACACTATACTATAGCATGATTGTGATGTGGCAGCATGACAACCATGAAAAAAGAAGAAATCACCTGAGGACATACTGTTGTCTGTTTTCTCTCTCATTGTGTATGGTAGGCTATCAGGGCCCAGTCAGTGGACAGTGTATGCTGGCTATCTGGCCTTGACCCAGATGGATTTTGCCACTGGGAATTCAGTGGGACACATCATCTCTCATGAAAAGTACGACAAGCAGACTAGTGATAATGACATCGCTCTTATGAAACTCAGCACACCGCTCACTATGTCAAGTAAGTCCGTGTTCCATTTCAGACATTTGAAAAAGCATGATCCATTAGAAAATCCCTTTTAGGGTTTGGAAAAAGAAGAGTATCATGTGCATTGTCACAAATGGATAGTAAAGTTGCATTCTACCTTTACATTTTTGTGAACGAATCCTAACACAGTTGCTTCTTTAATATGTTCATGTTTTGGAAGTCATATTAGAATCGTACAACACTCCAAGCCAGTCTTAAGTCAGATTCACAGTTGATATTCAAATCAAATTGTATTTGTTAACAACAGGTGTAGACTAAAAGTGAAATGCTACTTACAGGCCCTTCCCAACAATGCAGAGAAAAAAAAGGGAAATAATTGAAAAATAAAAAGGAATAAATACACAGTGAGTAACGATAACTTGGCTATGTACACAGGGTACCAGTACCGAGTCGATGTGTAGGGGTTTGAGGTAAATATGTACATATACTGTAGGTAGTGATAAAGTGACTAGGCAACGGGATAGATTATAAATAGTAACAGCAGTGTATGTGATGAGTCAAAAGAGATAGTCTGGGTAGCTATTGGTTAACTCTTTAACTAAATATGTAGCAGTCTTATGGTTTGGGGGTAGAAGCTGTTCAGGTTCCCTGTTGGTTCCAGACTTGGTGGATGGGTACCACCTGCCATGCGATAGAAGAGAGAACAGACTATGACTTGGGTGGCTGGAATCTTTGACAAATTTTAGGGCCTTCCTCTGACACCGCCTGGTATAGCCACCTTCTGAGTGCCAACTATGGTGTTATGTTGCAGATACGGTGAGACCAGTCTGTCTGCCCAATGTCGGTGTGAATCTGACTCCCCAGCGAGAAGCCTGGATCTCTGGATGGGGGTCCATTAGGAGTGGTGGTAAGACAACTCTTATTACAGGACCAATGACTGTCATTATTAAACACAAGTCATCAATCCAAAGGTTTTATGACTAAAAGTGATTGATCTTTTTAAGATTTAAAGAATAAAATACATTTGTTGTAATGAAGCCTTATGATTGATAATCATTTTGATGGCTCCAGGGTCATCATCAGAAAACCTGCGTCAGGCCCAGATCACCATGTACAGCAGAGAGACATGTAATGCATCGTTGGTGTATAATGGACTTGTAACCGCCTCTATGATCTGTGCTGGGACACTCGCAGGAGGAGTGGACTCATGTCAGGTCAGGACATAGAACCACACACATGTGCAGCACATACTGTAGGCTATATAATCTTTATTCAGGGGAAGACTTTGTGGTTTTAGGGTTTTTTACTTTTTACTTGCTGCATGTATTCTTCATCATTTGATCGAAAATGATGATGTTTTGATGGATTCGTTTTTTTCTGATTGTGTTATTGTAACCGGTGTGAAATGGCTAGATAGTTAGTTGGGTGAGCGCTAATAGCGTTTCAATCGGTGACGTCACTTGCTCTGAGACCTTGAAGTAGTTGTTTCCCTTGCTCTGCAAGGGCCGCGGCTTTTGTGGAGCGATAGGTAACGATGCTTCTAGGGTGTCAGTTGTTGATGTGTGCAGAGGGTCCCTGATTCAAGCCCAGGTAGGGGCGAGGAGAGGGACAGAAGCAAAACTGTTACATTGATGCTGTTAACCCGGATCACTGGTTTGTTGCGGAAAAGGAGGTCAAAAAGGGGTTGAGTGTAACTGGTGTGAAATGGCTAGCTAGTTAGTGGGGTGCGCGCTAATAGCGTTTCAATCGGTGACGTCACTTGCTCTGAGACCTTGAAGTAGTTGTTTCCCTTGCTCTGCAAGGACCATAGATTTGTGGACCTCATCAATCTAGATATTTTAGCAAATTTATATAAAAAACTATAATTAATCAAATTTACATACGTTTTCAGACAGTTTACTCAGTACTTTGCTGAAGCACCTTTGGCAGCGATTACAGCCTTGAGTCTTCTTGGGTATGATGCTACAAGCTTGGCATACCTCTATTTGAGCAGATCCTCTCAATCTCTGTCAGGTTGGATGGGGAGGGTCGCTGCACAGCTATTTTCAGGTCTCTCCAGAGTCCGGGCTCTGGCTGGGCCACTCAAGGACATCCAGATACTTATACCGAAGCCACTCCTGCATTGTCTTGGCTGTGTGCTTAGGGTCTTTGTCCTGTTGGAAGGTGAGCCAGTCTGTGGTCCTGAGCACTTCGGAGCAGGTTTCATCAAGGATCTCTCTGTACTTTGCTCTGTTCATCTTTTGCTCGATCCTGACTAGTCTCCCAGTCCCTACCGCTGAATAACATCCCCACAGCATGATGCTGCCACCACCATGCTTCACTGTACAGTTGGTGTCAGGTTTCCTCCAGGCGTGACACTTGGCATTCAGGCCAAAGAGTTCAATCTTGGTTTCATCAGACCAGAGAATATTGTTTCTCATGGTCTGAGAGTCCTTTAGGTGTATTTTTGGCAAACCAAGTGAGCTGTCGTGCCTTTCCCTGAGGAGTGGCTTCCATCTGGCAACTCTACCATAAAGGCCTGATTGGTGGAGTGCTGCAGAGATGGTTGTCCTTCTGAAAGGTTCTCCCATCTCCACAGAGGTGCTCTGTCAGAATGACCATCGGGTTCTTGGTCACCGCCCTGGCCAAGGCCCTTCTCCCCCAATTGCTCAGTTTGGCAGGGCGGCAAGCTCTAGGAAGAGTCTTCTTCCATTTAAGAATGATGGAGGCCATTGTGTTATTGGGGACCTTCAATGCTGCTGAAATGTTTTGGTACCCTTCCCCAGATCTGTGCCTCGACACAATCGTGTCTCGGAGATCTACGGACAATTCCTTCGACCTCATGGCTTGGTTTTTGCTCTGACATGCACTGTCAACTGTGGGACCTTATATAGACAGGTGTTTGCCTTTCGAAATCATGTCCAATCAATTGAATTTACCACAGGTGGACTCCAATCAAGTTGTAGAAACATCTCAAGGATGATCAATAGAAACAGGAAACAGGAGTCTCATATTAAAGGGTCTTATGTAAATAATACTTATGTAAATAAGGTTTCTGTTTTTTATTTTTAATACATTTGCTGAAATTTCAAAAAACCTGTTGCTTTGTCATTATGGGGTATTGTGTGCAGCTTGATGAGGATATATATTTTTTGTAGCAATGTAACAAAATGATGAAAAAGTGAAGTGGTATGAATACTTTTATTTTATTTTTTATTTATTTAACCTTTTATTCAACAAGGGAAGTCAGTTAAGAACACATTTTTATATACATTGCTGGCCTACCAGAAGGCCTCCTGCGGGGACGGGGGCTAGGATAAAAAATTGAAATATAGGACAAAACACACATCACGACAAGAGAGACACCACAACACTACATAAAGAGAGACCTGAGAACGGCAGCAACACATGACAACATAGCATGGTAGCAACACCACATGAAAACAACATGGGAGCAACACAATATGGTAGCAGCACAAAACATGGTACAAACACTATTGGGCACAGACAACAGCACAAAGGCAAGAAGGTAGAGACAACAATACATAATGTGAAGCAGCCACAACTGTCAGCAAGAGTGTCCATGATTGAGTCTTTGAATGAAGAGATGGAGATAAAACTGTCCAGTTTGAGTGTTTTTTGCAGCTCGTTCCAGTCGCTAGCTGCAGTGAACTGAAAGAGGAGCGACCCAGGGATGTGTGTGCTTTGGGGACCTTTAACAGAATGTGACTGGCAGAACGGGTGTTTTTTTGTGGAGGATAGGGGCTGCAGTAGGTACAGTGGGGCAAAAAAGTATTTAGTCAGCCACCAATTGTGCAAGTTCTCTCACTTAAAAAGATGAGAGAGGCCTGTAATTTTCATCATAGGTACACTTCAACTATGACAGACAAAATGAGGAAATAAAATCCAGAAAATCACATTGTAGGATTTTTAATGAATTTATTTGCAAATTATGGTGGAAAATAAGTATTTGGTCACATACAAACAAGCAAGATTTCTGGCTCTCACAGACCTGTAACTTCTTCTTTAAGAGGCTCCTCTGTCCTCCACTCGTTACCTGTATTAATGGCACCTGTTTGAACTTGTTATCAGTATAAAAGACACCTGTCCACAACCTCAAACAGTCACACTCCAAACTCCACTATGGCCAAGACCAAAGAGCTGTCAAAGGACACCAGAAACAAAATTGTAGACCTGCACCAGGTTGGGAAGACTGAATCTGCAATAGGTAAGCAGCTTGGTTTGAAGAAATCAACTGTGGGAGCAATTATTAGGAAATGGAAGACATACTTTTGTTATTGACCAAATACTTATTTTCCACCATAATTTGCAAATAAATAAATTAAAAATCCTACAATGTGATTTTCTGGATTTCTTTTTCTCATTTCGTCTGTCATAGTTGAAGTGTACCTATGATGAAAATTACAGGCCTCTCTCATCTTTTTAAGTTGGAGAACTTGCACAATTGGTGGCTGACTAAATACTTTTTTGCCCCACTGTATATCAGGGGGAGTGAGCTCGGGTTTTATGTGGGTTTTATAAATAAGCATCAACCAGTGGGTCTTGCGACAGGTATACAGAGAACCAGTTTACAGAGTAGTATAGAGTGCAGTGTCCTATAAGGAGTATTGTTGGCAAATCTGATTAAGTTGACTATACTTTCCGAATGCACAGTACTAAAGTTTTGGTCCCATTAGGTAACGCTAACATAGAAGGGAAAGCGGGTAACTTTTTGTGTCTTGCAGGGGGACAGTGGAGGACCAATGGTGGCCAAGGAGGGTTCAGTATGGTGGCTGGTAGGGGACACTAGCTGGGGTATAGGTTGTGCCCTGAGGAACAAACCAGGAATCTACGGCAATGTCACCCACTTCCTCCCCTGGATATATGAACAAATGCAGGTAGGTACTAACAGTAGGACACTGATAACAGAAAGTGATTTATTGTAAGAAAAGACAGGCAAGGGGAATATATACATTTCTTGTTTTTTTTACGTAAAAGAATATACAAATCATTGAGTCACCAATCAGTGCAGCATATATAGGACCAATAGAATTAAGATTATTACTTTAAAACATGTTTTATACATTTTGAATTTCCTTGCAGAAAAGTTGATGGAGATGCCAATGAAGAAGCACCCTGTTGCTTATCAAATTCACCTGTCTGAAATAAAGCTTTTGAATACATTACATGTACACTGCTTTTGGTGCCTGTTGACTTATAATATTTAAGTTCTCAGAGAATATCCATTATTTTTATCATGTTGAGGGAAGGTATGCAGGAATTGTCATTCTGAAAAGGAGTCCTGTATGCTGCATACTTGCACACACATAAATTCATGTTTTGGTCATACCTTTTTTTGATTTACGTTATCACAGCCTTTTAAATTATTTATGAACATTTGTATGATAATATCAAGTATTAACTGGTTAGTATTCATTGATAATTGTGCAGTGTTTATTAATTATTAATTGAGTCGACACTGATACATGTACACTTGCACATTCAATACAGCCAGCCCAGGTGAAAACAATGAATACATACAGTACCAGTCAAGTTTGGACACACCTACTCATTCAAGGCTTTTCTTTATTTTTACTGTTTTCTACATTGTAGAATAATAGTGAAGACATCAAAACTATGAAATAGCACATGGAATCCCGTGGTAACCCCAACAAATTGCCACCCTTTGCCTTGACACTCTTGGCATTCTCTCAACCAGCTTCATGTCACCTGGAATGCATTTAAATGAACAGGTGTGCCTTGTTAGAGGTTAATATGTGGCATTTCTTTCCTTCTCAATGCTTTTGAGCCAATCACTTGTGTTGTGACAAGGTAGGGATGGTATACAGAAGATAGCCCTATTTGGTAAAATATCATATTATGGCTAGAACAACTCAAATAAGCAAAGAGAAATGACAGTCCATCATTACTTTAAGACATGAAGGTCAGTCAATCTGTAAAATTTCAAGAACTTTGAAAGTTTCTTTAACTGCAGTCGCAAAAACCATCAAGCGCTATGATGAAACTGTCTCTCATGAGGCCCGCCACAGGAAAGGAAGACCCAGAATTACCTCTGCTGCAGAGGATAAGTTCATTAGAGTTAACTGCACCTCAGATTGCAGCCCAAATATATACTTCACAGTTCAAGTAACAGACACATCTCAACATCAGCTGTTCAGAGGAGACTGTGTGAATCAGGCCTTCATGATCGAATTGCTGCAAAGAAACCACTACTAAAGGACACCAATAATAAGAAGAGACTTGCTTGGGCCAGGAAACACGAGCAATGGACATTAGACCAGTGGAAATTTGTCCTTTGGTCTGATGAGTCAAAATTTGACATTTTTGGTTCCAACCGCCCGTGTCTTTGTGAGACGCAGAGTAGGTGAACGGATGATCTCTGCATGTGTGGTTCCCACCATGAAGCATGGAGGAGGAGGTGTGATGGTGTGGGGGTGCTTTGCTGGTTGGTGACACTGTTGGTGATTTATGTAGAATTCAAGTTACACTTAACCAGCATGGCTACCACAGCATTCTGCAGCGATACGCCATCCCATCTGGTTTGCGCTTAGAGGGACTATAATTAGTCTATAATTAGTTTTTCAACACGACAATGACCCAAAACACACCTGCAGGCTGTGTAATTGCAATTTGACCAATAAGGAGATTGATTGAGTGCTGCATCAGATGTCCTGGCCTCCACAATCACCTGACCTCAACCCAAATTGAGATGGTTTGGGATGAGTTGGACTGCGGAGTGAAGGAAAAGCAGCCAACAAGTGCTCAGCATATGTGGGAACTCCTTCAAGACTGTTGGAAAAGCATTCCTCATGAAGCTGGTTGAGAGAATGCCAAGAGTGTGCAAAGCTGTCATCAAGGCAAAGGGTGGCAACTTTGAATAATCTAAAATAAACAATATCTTTCGATTTGTTTAACACTTTTTTAACACTTACTACATGATTCCATGTGTGTTATTTTATAGTTTTGATGTCTTCACTACTATTCTACAATGTAGAAAAAAATAAAAAAATAAAAACTCTGGAATCAGAAAGTATGAAATCTTCTCGGGTCATCCTGGATAATCTGGAACAACCAAACAGCAAAACATTATCTTAATCTGATCACCCTGTTGTTGCAGGACATTTCCTATTGGAGGTTTAAAAAGGCTTCTTAAGTTTGTAATTTCCACTTAAAAGTTTCAGACTTGATTTGCCCTAACTTCTATTAAGCCCTACAAAAATGTCCATTAATTATAATCTACACAATCATCACATTTCCTGTTGCTGCAGGATTATTTTCCTGCCTTGAGAAACTGGTCAAATTAATATTCAACGTCTATCACGTACTTACAGCACAACAATGGCCATTTGACTTTTAAAGTCGAAGTGTGCGAGTCTACACTATTTATCAGCAGTGGAAAATGGACCAACCAACAATGAGTTAAATCATGGCTTTACCTTCTCCCTATTGATGTTGTCAGGAAAAGTGACGCATTTGTCACCCAAGAAGGGGTATATACTGTGTAGTAGGTGCTACCTCTATTTCCTAATTTGCCTTTGGACTAAACCGGTTTCAATTAGGAAAAATAAAAACCTTGTGAAAGTCTTGTAGTTAGATAATGTAAGTATATAAGTAAATGATCTGCTGTAAACATGGTGTATACGTGGTGTCACTATAGAGCATCAGACATAGCATAAGCACCAAGTGATTTTCAAGTACCTTAGATGACATACAATACCTACCTGGAGGTTGATATTCTTAGTTCCATGCAATTTCAGTTCATACAGTTGTGGTCTTCATGTTCACAAAATGTTCTGTCAACATATTGTAATGCTCATGTACTACTCATTTGTAAAACACGTCAAAGAATGTTGCCATCAGCACAAAAGAGCCTTTTGGAATATTGTGGATGAAGTTGACCAATGCCGCTGAGTTATCCAGGCCTATATGTTCCAGGCAGAGGCAGGACAAGCAGTGAATACCCATGTTGACAGGTATGTTGGTTATTAATGATCAACACCCAAACACTGGAGAAGCATCACAAACACTGACCATGCCCCCCTCATGTGTGCTGCATAAGGTGTCCTCATCATAATGTGTTCTACATCCCACAATGAGTTAAACACTTCTGACACAGCACACATGGCACATGATACAGTACACATGGTTGCACAGCAGTACTGTATGTTATTATGATGGTATGTATCATGAATTTGGAATGGTAGTTACTTTGAGGGGTGTGTTGTAAGTCAACAAGGCTCCGTAGTTAATGTGTGGTGAACCATAATGGAGGACGGTTCATGCTTGGTAAAGTACATGCTTCAGATCAGGAAGTCTGGCCTGCCCCTTTCCATTCTAAGATCTGTTGTTTTTTACATCCCTTATCCTCTCTTAAGTAACAACGCAGTAGGGGCTGTGTGTTTATTGTCACGTGACTCATGATGGTTAGATGAGATCTTTCATAACATGATAATCATCATAGTAATACAACCACAGAGAATATAAATGATCCATTTCACAGATGATACTTGTGATTTCTGAAGAATGTTGCACATTTCTGATTAGTCAGATTGGCCTACAGTATCTTTTCTCCCAACATCAAACGCAGCTGTATCTATCTTTTTTCCTGATGACGCTGTGAGAGAAAGGGTCTCTGTGTTAGTATGAAATATGTTCACATCTAAAGTTACAATAAAGATGTCATAAACTGACAATCAGGACAATCCTTACCATTGACAGCCACAATATTCATCCCCAATAATACTGCTAGAAAATAAAATATAATATAGTTAATGAGTTAATTTACATGTAAATCAACAAAAATCCAAACTTCTGGTTAGTATTAACGGTCTAGCACTATGTAAACTATTCATAAACGTATTATACACAAATAAATAAAAATGATAGTCAGAGGCATGCAAATGTTTATATCTGGGATTAATGAGGGAGATGTGGGAATTACATTTCCTGGAGCTGTTTCTGTTTCCTTGAAACTATTTAATGACATGCTGTACCATTTATTTTATGCTTATTAATAATGGTATGCTTATTAATATGACAAGGTAAACACACCAGGGATTGGACCATTACAGTTTTACTTTCTACTATAGAGGTCATAAGTGAATACTGACATATCATCTTCAAAACAGACTCATGAGTGGCCACAATCTTGAACGCTAAGCTTCCTGGGAGGCATGGAGACAGGCTGTAACACCTCAGTCTTTTTGGGACAGGAGCTGTGACTTTAAGTAAGTAACATAACTTTATTAGGTAACTATAACTTCATACAGTACATTCATCTGATGTCTTCCAGTGCCGGCACTTGCTTTGACCTGGCTTGTTCTGTTCTCTTTCTATTCTATGGGAAAGGTGGCCAGCGCCAAAGTACCAGGCAAGACCACAGAAGATTTGCGGACTGTGCACTGACACAAACCAGATAACTGCCATAATTGACAATCATGGTTATGGTAGAGTAGAGTAGGAAAGTTAATATAAAAACTAAACTAAATAAATTTGATGTTCAGATGGTCTTAAAACATGTGGTCTCGTTACACTTCAATTATACAAAAAATGCATATAAACATTAGATAAACAGATGAACATACAGAAAATACAATGTCTCAGAATAATGTTGTGTGCTGATCTATGATCAGGTCCCCCCGTCCATATAATCCTTTTCATTATGATCAGCACCTACTCTGAATCGCTTTATGAGTACGGGCCCTGGAGGATAGGTTAAATGGCAATAGATACTGTATAGGCCTATTAGCTCATCTTACCTCTGGGTGGTGCTCCAACATATATACTAAGAAACATTTGATTTTGTTGTGCATACCACCTAGTCAACCCTTAAGCCCTATATTGTGTTCTGTTGACCTAAACATTTCTCGCTCTCCATTCTCTCTTTTCTCTATCCTTTTCCTCTCTCTCCTCTTGTCTCCCTCTCCTCTCCATCAGCATGGCTGCTGATTCACAGCTCATTGAGCCTGGCTTGCTAATTGGCAGATGCTCAGTCACAGAGGCTGCATCTGCTACCTGTTTGTACCAATTAACAGACCCATGACACAGCACTGACACCTCTTCAATGGCTTAACAGATGCTGCAATTAGGCACTAATTTGAATGGCCGCCTGTTTAGCATGAGGGCCCTCGTTGGCGCTGCATCATACAAGCCAGGGGACCACCCGCTTGCCTTTCATCTATGTGCTATTTTTGATGCCTCTCTCTCTTAAACAAGGCATGGGGAGTCAGGAAAGGGAAACCCTGGTGCGCTGACAAACAAACTCTCAGCGATGGGCTAAATGAGCCCTCTACATATTTTGTAATCGTGAGTGGTTACTGGTTAAGTTAGAGGGGTATACAGTACATTCGGATGGGTAGAGAGATGGAAAAGGTTAAAGTAGTTATGTGCCATCTGTTTTCTTTGGTCCCCATTAGCCCCTAAACATTGCATTTCTGTAACATGGCCATCTATGGGAAGGTCACAGGGCCAGTCTTCCATAGCCTGCATTCTCATCAGACATGTCACCCATTAAGCATGTTAGGGATGCTCTGGATCGATGTGTGCGACTGCGTGTTCCACTTCCCGCCAATATCCAGCAACTTTGCACAGCCATTGAAGAGGAATAGGACAACATTCCACAAGCCACAATCAACAGCCTCATAAACTACAGTTGAAGTCGGAGTTTACATATACCTTAGCCAAATACATTTAAACTCTGTTTTTCACAATTCCTGACATTTAATCCTAGAAAAAATTCCCTGTCTTAGGTCAGTTAGGATCACCACTTTATTTTAAGAATGTGAAATGTCAGAATAATAGTAGAGAGAATGATTTCTTTCAGCTTTTATTTCTTTCATCACATTCCCAGTGGGTCAGAAGTTTACATACACTCAATTGGTATTTGGTAGCATTACCTTTAAATTGTTGGGTCAAACGTTTTGGGTAGCCTTGAGTGAGTTGAGTGAATTTTGGCCCATTCCTCCTGACAGAGCTGGTGTAACGGAGTCAGGTTTGTAGGCCTCCTTGCTCGCACACGCGTTTTCAGTTCTGCCCACAAATTTTCTATGGGATTGAGGTCAGGGCTTTGTGATGGCCACTCCAATATCTTGACTTTGTTGTCCTTAAGCCATTTTGCCACAACTTTGGAAATATGCTTGGGGTCATTGTCCATTTGGAAGAACTATTTGCAACTAAGCTTTAACATTCTGACTGATGTCTTGAGATGTTGCTTCAATATATCCACATAATTGTCCTCATCATGATGCCATCTATTTTGTGAAGTGCACCATTCCACAACATGATGCTGCCACCCCCATGCTTCGCGGTTGGGATGGTATTCTTCAGCTTGCAAGCCTCCCCCTTTTTCCTCCAAACATAACGATGGTCATTATGACCAAATGGTTCTATTTTTGTTTCATCAGACCAAAGGACATTTCTCCAAAAAGTACGATCTTTGTCCCCATGTGCAGTTGCAAACCGTAGTCTGGCTTTTTTATGGCGGTTTTGGAGCAGTGGCTTCTTCCTTGCTGAGCGGCTTTTCAGTTTATGTCGATATAGGACTCGTTTTACTGTGGATATAGATACTTTTGTACCTGTTTCCTCCAGCATCTTCACACGGTCCTTTGCTGTTGTTCTGGGATTGATTTGCACTTTTCGCACCAAAGTACGTTCATCTCTAGGAGACAGAACGCGACTCTTTCCTGAGCGGTATGACGGCTGCATGGTCCCATGGTGTTTATACTTGCGTACTATTGTTTGTACAGATGAACGTGGTACCTTCAGACGTTTGGAAATTGCTCCCAAGGATGAACCAGACTTGTGAAGTTCTACAATTTATTTTCTGAGGTCTTGGCTGATTTCTTTTGATTTTCCCATGATGTCAAGCAAAGAGGCATGGAGTTTGAAGGTAGGCCTTGAAATACATCCACAGGTACACCTCCAATTGACTCAAATGTTGTCAATTAGCCTATCAGAAGCTTTTAAAGCCATGACATAATTTACTGGAATTTTCCAAGCTGTTTAAAGGCACAGTCAACTTAGTGTATGTAAACTTCTGACCCACTGGAATTGTGATACAGTGAATTATAAGTGAAATAATCTGTCTGTAAACAATTGTTGGAAAAATGACTTGTGTCATGCACAAAGTAGATGTCCTAACCAACTTTAACAACTGGAGTTTGTTAACAAGAAATTTGTGGACTGGTTGAAAAACTAGTTTTAATGACTCCAACCTAAGTGTATGTAAACTTCCGACTTCAACTGTTCAGTCGTGGCCAAAAGTTTTGAGAATGACACAAATATTAATTTCCACTAAGTTTGTTGCTTCAGTGTCTTAGATATTTTTGTCAGATGTTGCTATGGAATACTGAAGTCTAATTACAAGCATTTTATAAGTGTCAAAGGCTTTTATTGACAATTATATGAAGTTGATGCAAAGAGTCAATATTTGCAGTGTTGAACCTTCTTTTTCAAGACCTCTGCAATCCGCCCTGGCATGCTATCAATTAACTTCTGGGCCACATCCTGACTGATGGCAGCCCATTTTTGCATAATCAATGCTTGGAGTTTGTCAGAATTTGTGGGGTTTTGTTTTTCCACCCGCCTCTTGAGGATTGACCACAAGTTCTCAATGGGATTAAGGTCTGGGGAGTTTCCTGGCCATGGACCTTATGGCAAGGTGCTCCATCATGCTGGAAAAGGCATTGTTCGTCACCAAACTGTTCCTGGATGGTTGGGAGAAGTTGCTCTCTGAGGATGTGTTGGTACCATTCTTTATTCATGGCTGTGTTCTTAGGAAAAATTGTGAGTGAGCCCACTCCCTTGGCTGAGAAGCAACCCCACACATGAATGGTCTCAGGATGCTTTACTGTTGGCATGACACAGGACAATCGGAAAGGGGATTCATCAGAGAAAAGGACTTTACCCCAGTCCTCAGAAGTCCAATCCCTGTACCTTTTGCAGAATATCAGTATGTCCCTGATGTTTTTCCTTGAGAGAAGTGGCTTCTTTGCTGCCCTTCTTGATACCAGGCCATCCTCCAAAAGTCTTCGCCTCACTGTGCATGCAGATGCACTCACACCTGCCTGCTGCCATTCCTGAGCAAGCTCTGTACTGGTGGTGCCCCGATCCCGCAGCTGAATCAACTTTAGGAGACGGTCCTGGCGCTTGCTGGACTTTCTTGGACGCCCTGAAGCCTTCTTCACAACAATTGAACCGTTCTCCTTTAAGTTCTTGATGATCCGATAAATGGTTGATTTAGGTGCAATCTTACTGGCAGCAATATCCTTGCCTGTGAAGTCCTTTTGTGACGGCATGTGTTTCCTTGCAGGTAACCATGTTTGACAGAAGAAGATCAATGATTCCAAGCACCACCCTCCTTTTGAAGCTTCCAGTCAGTTAATCGAACTCAATCAGCATGACACAGTGATCTCCAGCCTTGTCATCGTCAACACCCACACCTGTGTTAACGAGAGAATCACTGACATGATGTCAGCTGGTCCTTTTGTGGCAGGGCTGAAATGCAGTGGAAATGTTTTTGGGGGATTCAGTTCATTTGCATGGTAAAGAGGGACTTTGCAATTAATTGCAATTCATCTGATCACTCTTCATGACATTCTGGAGTATATGCAAATTGCCATCATACAAACTGAGGCAGCAGACTTTATGAAAATGTATATTTGTGTCATTCTCAAACCCTTTGGCCACGACTGTATATCCAAAGGAGATGTCGCTCTGCATGAGGCAAATGGTGATCACACCAGATACTGACTGGTTTTCTGATCCACGCCCCTACTTTTTTTAAGGTATCTGTGACCAACAGATGCATATCTGTATTCCCAGTCATGTGAAATCCATAGATTAGGGACTAATGAATTTATTTCAGTTGACTGATTTCCTTATATAAACTCAGTAACATCTTTGAAATTGTTGCATGTTGCGTTTATATTTTTGTTCATTATAGATGTATGCAAACTTGTAGTTCAATGAAGGTGCATGAATTTTAAAAAAACTAAATGCAAGGGAAATTTTGTCAATAAAAGTTCAAGAAATGGTCTTATCAGTAAAACATTATTTAAACATTATTATTAATTATAATAACCATGTTTATTTATCCATTAAATTCAATTTCTCAAACAATCATCTAAAAACAGATTATAATTTGTGACGACAGCACATTTTTACTTACTATCATTTATAACAAAAAGTTATATAGGATAATGGTTGCCTGTTTTGAAACCACCTCAATAGAAAGAGAATAATGTTGACATTAAGTATGAAACACCCTGGCTGAGATGAGTACTAACAAAATTACAACACTGTACACAGGGCTATATGCTAATCTTGAGTGAATAATTCAGAGGAGATTTAAGTAAAAAGTGGCTCATGGGTGTGATTCTGCCCCAGTTCTTAACAGCACTTTGTGTGTGTGTCATTTAGTCTAGAGGGTATGGTCAAAACCAACGTACATTCCTCCGCAGCCAATGAGGAGACAGCACTTGTTACTGGGCAATTCTGGGTTTATTTTTTTCTCCTGTTCTTTTGTGAGGACGATGTCACGCGTCAAGCCTCATAGAGTCCCAGAGCAGCGTGAGTCTTTACGACACACCAGAGTCCTGCAGTTGTGATGAGCATCAGCACTCACTGGTTTTGCAGGTCAAATAGTATTGAGCTATGGGTGCAGCTCAGCTACCGCCACACAGCATTGTATGCAGTAGTATTAGACAACGTACACATCTCTAAGGTCACACTATACCTGTGCATTGGTAAAGGTGGTCATCACTGAAGTTTTTATTAAAAAGGAATTCTTGTTTTATTTTACACAATTGTATGGTCAATTGATATATGCTATAGTGACTTTGTCCAATGAAAAGTGCCTGAAATGGAAAAAGACAAAAAAGCAAAAATACAATGTCTGTCTTTGCTGTCTTCACTGTAGTATATTTGGAGAAAAGGAAAAAACAGGGATTCCCTCATTTGATTTAGTCTCTTCTTTTCTCCTTTCTTTTACAGTCCCACTCCTGACCAGGGGAGGGCACTTTTCTGCATTGACATACAATAGAAGGGCTCTACTTTACATTTGAGAGCACACACACTGTCATGAATAGGACTTTGCTTACGGAATATTCTGTGGTTCCAAATCCTCTTTACTGGGCCAGTGAGTCTTAATCTTCAGGAGCTCTATACAGTGTTAGATGACGTGGTTACTTCGTTTAAGAACAATATCAACAATAATAACAATAAAAACAACTCATCGCATAAGAAAATGTAAACAACAATGGAATTAGAAGTTAATTCCCCCCCACTTCCCAAGCAAATCAACACATGAAGATCTTTCCTCTTTATAAAGAAACTTCAGATTTTCTATTGAGATGAAGGAATAGTGAATTATAAAAATGTGGAGACCTTGGTTAGTATTTGACTACTGGTATTTATTTCCCCAGTGCCCTCTTTTAGCTGGTCAATGTGTTGCTGTCCACAGTTTTAATATTTAGGTCAGTGTGGCCCCCCCAGACCCTGACAAACCACTTTCTCCCAGAGTCACGGTGATTGACACATTCTCTGATGGCAAGTGAAGTCCTCGGCTTCTCAAGCTTTGAATTCTTGATGAGTAACATGGTATAAAATACTACACAGGAGACCGTTGTTGCTACTTTGCAATCAAATTGTGTTTTACGTAAAGGGCAATTCCACCACTTTTCAACCTCATATTCATAATCTCCATCATCAAACCAGCCTCTACATATGTGAAAACAGCGCATTTCTATGATATCTGTGTTAAAAAGATGAGGTAAAAAAAATAGAATTCTCTGACATCACAGGGTAGGATTAAAAGAAAAAAAACGGTGACCTTCAAAACCTGGAACAAGTTTCTAGCCCAAGGGAGGGTATTTTCTTGCTCCCCATGTCATGTCACTGTGAATCTAATAGCATTTGAAAATCACTATTTAAAAAAATTATGTTTTAACTTTTGATGAAGTCAGTGGGTAGAAATGTATATTTGTTTCTACAAAATATAGAAATGCACCGTTTTCACAAATGTTGCCACTGGTATTGTGCTGGAAATAATGACAATGAGATTGAAAAGAGTTGCCCTATAAGATTTTTTAAAGATTCTGTCAGTTGAAGTGTTTCAGCCCTCAACCACAAAATGGATACGCGGAACTTGAAATACTTTTTCCTCTGTCTTTTGAATCTTTCCTCCACAAGCGTTAATCCATCTGTTCCTCCAATCCCACAAACACACAGATGACCCAGTCAGATGTCCCAGTCAGGCTGTTTTGACCGTCGGCAGCATTGAGCCGTGATGTTATCCACCTGTTGTCCCCTGCCTACCTCGCGCCACCGCACAGCGTTTCACCACCACCACACCATGCAATGTAGTCATAATCAACAGCCTGGCAAAAAACAGCATTACCAGGACATCCACTAAGCATATAATACCTGTCTTAGACGCAGGGCATCTGTTGGCATTTCCACACGATATTGGATAGAGTAATTACAGGCTAGGGGAATAGGAGGAGGAGAGGGACAGGCTGGGATTAAGGAGAGGAGAGGGGGGGAGGAGAGGTATGGACTGACCACAAGCTCCTCCTGTCGTAAAGCTTGTTTCCTCTGGCCCTTTGCTCTGTTGGACTCTGGATGGCCATTCCAGGTCAGACCTCCCTCGGTGGTGATCCTCCGACCTCTTTGACCTCTTTGTTGCGGTCTACATGCAGTCATCATCACCATGGTCTCACGCTCTCACTGCGTTTGAGTGGTAAGGCTAAAGCAACCAACTGCAGACGAAAGTCAAGGAGTGAAGTCGGGGGAGGTGCATCTGTGACAGCCGAAAGTCGGCCGTTAATGTAGTTTTCCAACAGCAAGTATCAGATCAACATAGCAGTGTTGCCATTGCTTGTAAAAGTTTCTTATAACCTCATCACACACTCACAAACTGAAATCAAATGTGTGTGCATTGTATAGTGAGAGGGACTTAAATATCACATTAGTTTGTATCCACTGTATGAATTGCGGCAAAGTTGGTTCCTGTTTCAGTCATCTTTGGTCAAGTTTGTGTTGGTCAAACGAAAACACCCTAATGATTGATTGACAATAGAGCCTCCCACAATGCAGGCAATGGCTGTAGGATGAAGAGCAACTACAGAAAAAACTTGTGGTCGATTGCAGTCAAGTTCATGACCTTTGATCACCAGATTTTTGTCAAGTTCATGCAGTCGACATGTAGGCGCAAGTTGGGACATTTTTATCCCCATAATGCAACACACCTTGAAAGGTGGTGACCAACGATGGTCACGACTTCAAAAAAGTTATCTGCTTGAACGCTCTCTCTCTCGCTCTCTCTGCAGGGCTTAAAGTTAATTATGAGAGATTTTCAGGACTCTTGTTGAAGATGTAAAACATTTATTTTGTTCTGATGTGTATACGGAGGAGAATCCAGATGCAGTACTTGGGAGTATTTGTAAAATTATTCAAGACAATTGTTGACAAACACGCACCTGTTAAGAAACTAACTATGAGAACTGTTAGAGACCCCTGGATCAATGATGAATTGAAAAATTGTATGGTTCAAAGAAATTATGCAAAAAAGGTGGCAAATAAGTCAGGCTTCTCAGCTGATTGGTGAAATACTGTCAATTGAGACATTTGGTGATTAAACTTAACAAAACAAAAAGTACAATTTATATTACAATACAAAATTACATTAAAAAAATAAAAAAATTGAAAAAGACTTGAGCACCTTAAATTATATTATGGGCAGAATACCCAATTAATTTCCATCGTTCATTGAAGTTGATGAGTCATTTATAACAACACTTTGATATAGCCAAACATTTCAATGACTATTTCACTGGTAAAGTGGACAAACTGAGAAGTGAAATGACAACATTGAACCATCATATGTGTGTATTGAAGATCTAATAATGAAAGAGAAGAATTGCAGTTTTGAATTTGGTCAAGGTTGTGTTGAAGAGGTGAAAGATTATTGTTATCCATCAATAATGATAAGCCACCAGGTATAAACCTAGATGGTAAACTACTGAGAATGGTAGCAGACTGTATTGCCACCCCTATTTGCCATGTCTTTAACCAAACCCTAAGGGAGTGTGTGTGTGTCCACAAGCGTGGAAGAAAGTAATTCCACTACCTAAAAATAGCAAAGCATGCTTTGTTGGTTTTTACAGCCGACCAATCAATTTGCTTCCAATTGTATTGGTCGCATACCCACATTTTGCAGATGTTATCGCAGGTGCAGCGAAATGCTTATTTATTACAGTACCGTAATACCGAACAATACACACAAATTCCCCAAAATAAAATGAAAGAAATCAAGACATTTCAGAATGAGCAATGTCAGAGTCTGGAATATACATATACACCGAGTGTACAAAACATTAGGAACACCTTCCTAATATTGAGTTGCACCCCCTTTTTCCCACTGAACAGCCTCAATTCATCTGGACATGGTCTCTACAATGTGTCAAAAGCATTCCACAGGTATGCTGGACCATGTTGACTCCAGTGCTTCCCACAGTTGTGTCAAGTTGTCTGGATGTTCTTTGGGTGGTGGACCATTCTTGATACACACAGGAAACTGTTGGGCATACAAAGAATCCAGCAGCATCACAGTTCTTAACACATTCAAACACCTACTACCATACCCCGTTCAAAGGCACTTAAACATTGTGTCTTGCCCATTCACCCTCTGAATGGCATACATACATAAATCCACGTCTCAATTGTCTCAAGGCTTAAAAATCATTCTTTAACCTGTCTCCTCCCCTTCATTTACACCAGTGGTACTCATTACGAGGCCCGCAGGCCAAATTTGTGGCTCGCTGTGATTTTCCTATTTTCCATTCATAATACATAACAATGATACAATTTCAATTCATTGTTTAATGCAGGCCTGAATCACTTCATTGAATATATATATTGTGCCCTGGACGGCAGATAGATGGCAGTATAGCGCAGCTGTTGAACAGAAAGGCCGAAATAGAACGCAACTGCTCAGCAACAGCGACCGACACATCAGCTTGCTACTAGAAAAATTTGCAGTCTGGTCGACCTGGATCGATTTATTGTAAAAAAGAAACGTAAATCTACCGACAATGATAATGAGGGGGAAGAGCTGGAGAACAACTTGGCAGCTATGAGCAAACAACCACCGGAGAACCAGGAAAATCAGGAAGATGGCGGCGGGGAAATGCAGCTAGCTAACATAGCTAACGTGGCTCCGATGGCTAAGTGAAGGATACGGTCGATTCAAGAAGAACCCAGAAAGTTCAAAAATAAATTGACAGAGAAGTATTTTTTGTACCGCATGATGGGACTAGCTCACTCTGTTTTATTTGTCAGAAGGCAGTGAATTGTTTTAAACAAGCAAATTTAGAGCGACATTTCCAGTCACACCATGCCCAGTTTGACAAAACATATCCCCCACAAAGCAACCTCAGAAACAACAAAATAGCGCAACTCAAAGGACAACAACAAATGATGGTCAGATGTCTTTAACTTTGCACTGTTGCAGAGAGAACTACAGAGGCAACGTATGAGATTGCTTGCATACTCGCGAGAAACAAGGAAGCTATTTTAAAGCAAATTAAGGGACTGCAACTCTCCGACTCGACCATAACAAGACGCATAGAACACATCAGTGAGGACATCGGTAAGCAACTGATCACTGACATTTCTGTAGCACTGTGTTTTAGTATCGTAACTTGATGAAAGCACTGATGTAAGTGACATTGCCCAATTATGTGTTTGGGTCCACTTCCCTCAAAACGAGTTGTTCAGAGAGGAACTTCTATGTTTACTGCCACTTCAGGGACAAACACGAGGAGAGGATATTCTGAAACCCCTTGTTACATTTTTTGCTGATAATAATATGGACTAGTTAAATCTGGCATCTGCGTGCATTGACGCGACCCCAAACATGCGAGGGGGGGTAGGACTCAGGCCTGATGAGAAAGAGAGTATATTCACAAATTTGTTACGTTTAATTGTATAATTCATCAGGAAGCACTTGTGGCTAAACTTAAAGACTGTGACTTACAGAATGTGATGCAGCAAGTCGTGGGCATGTTGAACATTATTAATGGGAGGGCACTGAATCACCGGCAATACGCAAGTTGCTGGAGGAATACCAGACAGAATACGGCGACTTGATATTTCACAATGAGGTGAGATGGCTGTCTCGTGGCAGAGTTTTGGAAAGATTTCTCTCTCTCCTCCCTCAATTTTTTTTAACTGACATCACCTGCCACCTGAACAAGGTGAATCTCCAGCTCCAAGGGAAAGCTTCAACTCCAGGCAAAATGCAGCGTGTGGTCACGGCATTTCAAAATAAATCACCACACTGTTCATTCCTGACAGACAGTTTGTTCATTTCCCAAAACTCAGAGCAGTCACCACATCCAGCCCAGACATACTGTAACATTTTAGCTATGATGCATTTGTGCGTGTGATGGAAGAGTTGGAGTAAGGTGACCATATTTCAGAAATTAAAACCCAGGGACATTTCCAGTTTAGCGGTCAATATATCATTAAAATATCCAATGTTATTATCTATGAAATAAAAAAAGGGAGACAATTGTGGTTTCATGTATTTAGTCTAACAGGCACACTGTGATAGAGAAAACAACTATATCACAGAAACACTACAGACAAGACAGAACTGTCCAATCTGAACAGCCATTCAGTGGTCCTGGTAGTCTGGGTAGAATAAGAGCACAAGAGATGAGCAAAATTGAAAAAACAGGCAATAGTATATGTGAAATACTTAACACAATGAAGAAATAAGACTATGATGTGATTGGTAACTACATAATATACTTATACCAACCTAATCTGTATATTTCTCAGAATAATGTATCTTCTTCAGGATTGCTCTGTCTTTGGCCAGCTTCTCCATGAACTCCTGGCAGGGGAGGTTGAAGTTTGTCTTCACAATAAGCATAGGAACAGTGAACCTATTTCTTGCTGCTGTCCATATATCATTTATTCCATTACTTGGAAAGAGCCATTGTACCTCCTCTGTCAGCTCTTATTACTCTCAACTTTTTCTTCTCCTCTAATCTTTCTCCTCCAATTTTCTTCACTCGTCTTCCTTCTCTTTCTTCCTTTCCTTCTCTTTACCTTTCCAACTCACTCTTCTACACTCTCCTCTTTTTACTCCCTTAATTTGTCCTTCTCCTTTCTCTCCAATCTTTAATAATAAAAAGTACACTATTAGATAAAATACTTTTGTTAACAGATTCCCATTGCTTATCTCATTTTTGTATTTTATCTTGAAAACATTGTTTGGAATAATAAATTGGCAGGCTCTGTAATCATATCTTTACCTTTCCTCCTCTATCTCCTTCACTCTTCTTCCTATCCAGTCTTCCTCCTCTCCTTCCTCTCCACTCTAACAGAAAACATTATGCTAATGTTATCCATGAAAATGTCTAAATATATTTTCACACTACTTATTATAATGCAAACCATTAAATTTGTAATCTACAAATAAATATTCTCATAATTAATTGTGCATTCATTTAATATAATCATATTTTCAAAATAGCCCGTCCACTGCATGTTTACATGTGAATGTTTTTAAACCTAGCTACAGTAGCTAACTATCCTAGCTAGATAACTTAGTCGACATAGCTAGCATAACTTATTTAAAACCTTATAGAGCAGATCATCTATCTATATAGTACATTGTGACATTATAACATCACTAGCTAGTATCTCAAACGATTGTAACTTACCTGGCTTGAAAAGACGTTTGTAGTGATGTTGTGGATTCACTTGCTAGCTTCTAGCCGAGTTTTCCACAGCGGTTTTCTCTAACACTAGCGCGAACAATAGTTAGTAGACGAAGAAGAGTGAATGAAGCTGCTATAGCGAGCATGCTGGACAAAACAAGCACAACGCGATTGAGACGTGAACTGGTAGGCTCTGCTGCCCCGGTCTTTCTTGCCAAGTAAAATATTATTTCACGTTGCAGTCTGTTTTAAATGCACTGTTAAAAACTGGGACATTTCCGGCGACAGCTCCAGCCGTGGACAGGCCACCAAAAACGGGGACTGTCCCTGGAAAACGTGGACGTCTGGTCACCCTAGGTTTGAGTCAAGATTCAAGGATATCATGGGAGTACCAGGAGTTTTTCAACTTCATTGAGAACCTCTTTCATGTGCCAGTGTTATCTCTGACCCCAGTCATCACAGGCCTCTGTCCTGACCATGCTGGAACAGAGAGTGAGATAGTGGAGCTGCAGGAAAATTACACATTGCATGGTGAACTAAGATCAGGTGTTACCCATTTCTGGAGAAGTATCCACTTCTGAAGCAGTGTGTGCAAAATGTGACATCATTTTTTGTCAGCACTTACTCATGTGAAGCAACATTTTTAACAATGAACATTATGAAACAAAAACAGAGAAACAGACTGACCAATGCACACCTGGATTGCCTCACAAGGATAGCAACAACAAACAATATATTTAGAATGAATTAAGTCAAGGAGCTAAAGGGACATTTTTGCTCATCCAACTACTGAGGTAACCCTTAATATGGGTCTTATACATGTGATGTAGCCTATTTGATGTGTGTATGTATATACAGTCATGGCCAAAAGTTTTAAGAATGAAACAAATATTAATTTACACTAAGTTTGCTGCTTCAGTGTCTTTAGATATTTTTGTCAGATGTTACTATGGAATACTGAAGTATAATTACAAGCATTTCATAAGTGTCAAAGGCTTTTATTGACAATTATATGAAGTTGATGCAAAGAGTCAATATTTGCAGTGTTGACCCTTCTTTTTCAAGACATCTGCAATCCGCCCTGGCATGCTGTCAATTAACATCTGGGCCACATCCTGACTGATGGCAGCCCATTCTTCCATAATCAATGCTTGGAGTTTGTCAGAATTTGTGGGGTTTTGTTTGTCCACCCACCTCTTGAGGATTGACCACAAGTTCTCAATGGGATTAAGGTCTGGGGAGTTTCCTGGCCATGGACCCAAAATATCAATGTTTTGTTCCCCGAGCCACTTAGTTATCACTTTTGCCTTATGGCAAGGTGCTCCATCATGCTGGAAAAGGCATTGTTCGTCACCAAACTGTTCCTGGATGGTTGAGAGAAGTTGCTCTCTGAGGATGTGTTGGTACCATTCTTTATTCATGGCTGTGTTCTTAGGTAAAATTGTGAGTGAGCCCACTCCCTTGGCTGAGAAGCAACCCCACACATGAATGGTCTCAGGATGCTTTACTGTTGGCATGACACAGGACTGATGGTAGTGCTCACCTTGTCTTCTCCGGGCAAGCTTTTTTCCGGATGCCCCAAACAATCGGAAAGGGGATTCGTCAGAGAAAAGGACTTTACCCCAGTCCTCAGCAGTCCAATCCCTGTACCTTTTGCAGAATATCACTCTGTCCCTGATGTTTTTCATGGAGAGAAGTGGCTTCTTTGCTGCCCTTCTTGACACCAGGCCATCCTCCAAAAGTCTTCGACTCACTGTGCGTGCAGATGCACTCACACCTGCCTGCTGCCATTCCTGAGCAAGCTCTGTACTGGTGGTGCCCCGATCCCGCAGCTGAATCAACTTTAGGAGACGGTCCTGGCGCTTGCTGGACTTTCTTGGGCGCCCTGAAGCCTTCTTCACAACAATTGAACCGTTCTCCTTGAAGTTCTTGATGATCCGATAAATGGTTGATTTAGGTGCAATCTTACTGGCAGCAATATCCTTGTCTTTGAAGCCCTTTTTGTGCAAAACAATGATGACGGCACGTGTTTCCTTGCAGGTAACCATGTTTGACAGAGGAAGAACAATGATTCCAAGCACCACTCTCCTTTTGAAGCTTCCAGTCTGTTATTCGAACTCAATCAGCATGACAGAGTGATCTCCAGCCTTGTCCTTGTCAACACTCACCTGTGTTAACGAGAGAATCACTGAAATGATGTCAGCTGGTCCTTTTGTGGCAGGGCTGAAATGCAGTGGAAATGTTTTGGTGGGATTCAGTTAATTTGAATGGCAAAGAGGGACTTTGCAATTAATTGCAATTCATCTGATCACTCTTCATGACATTCTGGACATTCTGGAGTATATGCAAATTGCCATCATACAAACTGAGTTAGCAGACTGAAAATTAATATTTGTGTCATTCTCAAAACCTTTGGCCACGACTGTATTTGAGATGTACATCAAATCAATTGCATGTTCTCTTGCTCTGAATTTGTTCTCAATTGATAATTCATAATATTGGAAGAAAAAGTACAACAAATTAAAGATATGTGCAGCCCTCTGAATGATTGTCTCAACCCAAAGTGGCCCCCTTACAAAAAATCTGATCTACACTGATTGAAGTGGATTATAGCCTCGTTATAGTGTTACTTTTATAATTTTTTACTTTAGTTTATTTGGTAAATATTTTCTTAACTCTTGAACTGCACTGTTGGTTAAGGGCTTGTAATTAAGCATTTCACAGTAAGGTCTACACTTGTTGTATTTGGTGCATGTGACAAATAAAGTTTGATTTGATTTGAAGAAGTGACATCAATAAGGTATCATAGCTTCTACCTGGATTCACTGGGTCAGTCTATGTCATGGAAAGAGCTGTTCCTAATGGTTTGTACACTCAGTGTAGATGTATATGATCGTGTGTAAAGACAGTGTGGACAGTAAGAGTGTGTACAGCAGTAGTTATATAGGATGAGCCTGGACTGGAATACAGTATATACATATGAAGTGGGTGAAACAGTATGTAAACATTATTAAAGTGTTCAATGACTATGTACATATGGCAGCAGTCTCTAAGGTGCAGGGTAGAGTACCGGGTGGTAGCCGGCTAGTAACAGTGACTAAGTTCATAGCAGGGTACCGGGCGGAGGTTGGCTAGTTGTGACTATTTAACAGTCTGATGACCTGGAGAGAGAAGCTGTTTATCAGTCTCTCAGTCCCAGCTTTGATGCACCTGTACTGTCTCCACCTTCTAGATGGTAATGGCTAACAGGCCGTTGCTCGGGTGGCTGAGGTCTTTGATGATCTTCTTGGCCTTCCTGTGACACCGGGTTGTGTAGATGTCCTGGAGGACAGGCAGTGTGCCCCCAGTGGTGTGTTGGGCTGACCACACCACCCTCTGGAGAGACCTGCGGTTGTGGACGGTGCAATTGCCGTATGAGGAGGTGATACAGCCTGACAGGATGCTCTCAGTTATGCATCTGTAGAAGTTTGTGAGTCTTAGGGGCCAAGCCCAATTTCTTCAGCCTCTTGAGGTTGAAGAGGCACTGTTGTGCCTTCTTCACCACACTGTCTGTGTGGATGGACCATTTCAGGTTGTCAGTGATGTACAAGCAGTGGTGGAAAAAGTACTCAATTGTCATACTTGAATAAAAGTATAGATACCTTAATAAAAAATTACTCAAGTAAAAGTGAAAGTCACTCAGTAAAATACTACTTGAGTAAAAGTCTAAAAGTATTTGATTTTAAATATACTTAAGTATCAAAAGTAAAAGTATAAATCATTGTAAATTCCTTATATTTAGCAAACCAGACGGCACAATTATTTTTTATTTTTTTATTTACTGATAGCCAGGGTCACACTCCAACACTCAGATATAATTTACAAACTAAGCATTTGTGTTTAGTGAGTCCGTCATCAGAGACCGTAGGGATGACCAGGGATGTTCTCTTGATAAGTGCGTGAATTGGACCATTTTCCTGTCCTGCTAAGCATTCAAAATGTTACAAGTACTTTTGGGTGTCAGGGAAAATGTATGGAGTAAAAAGTACATTATTTTCTATAGGAATGTAGTGAAGTAAAAGTTGTCAAATATATAAATAGTAAAGTACAGATACTGAAAAAACTACTTAAGTAGTACTTTAAAGTATTTTTACTCAAGTACTTTACATCACTGTGTGCAAGCCGAGGAACTTGAAGCGTTTCACCCTCTCTAGTGCGGCCCGTCGATGTAGATGGGGGCGTGCTATCTCTGCTGTCTCCTGAAGTCCACGATCAGCTCCTTTGTTTTGTTGGCATTGAGGGAGAGGTTATTTTCCTGGCACCACTTCCCGTTGTTGGTAATCAGGCCTACCATTGTTGTGTCGTCTGCAAACTTAATGATTGAGTTGGAGACGTGTGTGGACACGCAGTCATGGTGAACAGGGAGTACAGGTGGGGGCTGAGCACACACCCTTGTGGGGCCCTTGTTTTGAGGATCAGCATAACGGAGGTGTTGTTGATACCCTCACCACCTGGCACTGACAGTAACTCCTTGCTGAGAGTCTCAGTGAGCTCACAGTGTCTGATGGATAAATGTTTTAAACAAATATACAATACTATTTGTAAAAGAACTTAACGAACAACTTAACTACTGATTTTCAGCATGCATATAGGGAAGGACACTCAACTTGTAGTGCACTGACTGATGATTGGCTAAAATCAATTGATAAATAGTTGATAGTTTGAGCTGTATTGTTAGATTACAGTGCAGCCATTGATGTTATTGATCATAATTTTACATAACTTTACATCACCTGCCTTCAGATAGTTGGAGAGTAACTTATCCAATAGAATCCAGAGAGTGTTTTTCAATAAGCCTCTCTAACATCAGATATGTACAGTGCGGTATCCCTCAGGGCAGTTGCCTTGGACCGTTACTCTTCTCTATTTTTGCAAATGATTTGCCACTTGTCTTACAAGAAGCTAAAATGACTATGTAGGCTGATGATTGCACACTATACACATCAGCACCTACAGCCAGTGTGCTCACTGAGACTCAAGGAGTTACAGCCAGTGTCAGAATGGGTAACTAACAACAAACCGGTTTGAAATACATCTAAAAAAAAGGCATTTAATTTGGTTCAAAGTATTCTCTTAGACCTAAACCTCAACTGGAGTTGTGCATACATGGCGTGACTATTGCACAAGTTGAAGAAGCTGAACTCCTAGGAGTAGTATTGGATGGTCAGTTACAGTGCCTTCAGAAAGTATTCACACCCCTTGACATTTTCCTAATTTTGTTGTGTTACAGCCTGAATTAAAAATTGATTAAATTAAGATTGTGACACTGCCCTACACACAATATTAAATAAAATCAAATTTTATTGGTCACATACACATGGTTAGCAGATGTTAATGCGAGTGTAGCAAAATGCTTGTGCTTCTAGTTCCGACCGTGCAGTAATATCTAACAAGTAATCTAACAATTTCACAACAACTACCTTATACACACAAGTGTAAAGGAATGATTAAGACTATGTACATATAAATACATGGATGAGCGATGGCGATCCCATCCCACGTCATGCCTCAGTCGGCTCGTCAGGCTTCCACTCTTCAGCCGGCTCGTCGGGCTAAGTTGGATGTAGGAAACCGCTCAGGGATTTCACCATGAGGCCAATGGTGACTTTAAAAAACTGTTACAGAGTTTAATGGCTGTGATAGGAGAAAACAGAGAATAGTTACTCCACAATACTAACCCAAATAACAGAGTGAAAAGGAAATATTCCAAAACACGTATCCTGTTTTCAATAAGGCACCAAAATAAAATAAAAAAATGCTAAGAAATTAACTTTATGTCTTGAATACAAACCATTATGTTTGGGGCAAATCCAAGACAACACATCACTGAGAACCACTCTTCATATTTTCAAGCATGGTGGTGGCTGCATCATGTGATGGGTATGCTTGTCTTTGGCAAGGACTAGGGAGTTTTTTTTTGTTGATAAAAATAAACAGAAAAGAGCTAAGCAAAGGCATAATCCAAGATGAAAACTTGGTTCGCTCTGCTTTCCAACAGACACTGGGAGACAAATTCACCTTGCAGCAGGGCAATAACCTAAAACACAAGTTGCTTATCAAGATGACATTGAATGTTCCTGAGTGGCCTAGTTAGAGTTCTGACCTAAATCGTCTTAAAAATATATGGCAAGACTTGAAAATGGCTGTCTAGCAATGATCAACAACCATCTTGACAGAGCTTGGAGAATGTTTAAAAGAATAATGTGCAAATTTTGTATAGTACAGGTGTGCACAGCTCTTAGAAACGTACTCAGAAAGACTCACAGCTGTAAATGCTGCCAAAGATTCTAACATGTTTCCACTTTGCCATTATGGGGTATTGTGTGTAGATGGGTGTTATTTTTTTTAAATCCATTTTGAATTCAGGCTGTAACACAAAAACATGTGCAATAAGTCAAGGGGTATGAATACTTTCTGAAGGCACTGTATCATGGTCAAGTCATATTGACAAAGATTTTGTGAAGATGGGGAGAGGTACAGAATATCTGCGTTTTTGACAGAAAGATCAACTGTACTAGTTGTACAGGTTCTGATTTTCTCCCATCTGGATTACTGTCCAGTAATATTGTCAGGTGCAGCAAAGAAAGACCTAGCAAAGCTGCAGCTGGCTCAGAACAAAGCAGCACCTTGCTTGCCTTGCCCTTAAAGATCCCCTCAGGGCTTTTTCCTCCAGACACTTTCCAGAGACTGTTGACATCCAGTGGAAGCCATAGGTACTGCAACCTGTGTCCTATTCCCCATTGATTTATATTACCAGGGCTTCAAAGTGTGAGGAGGGCAATTTCTCGGGTTTTTGCCTGCTATATCTGTTCTGGTATACCCACAGACTATATCTTAATGGTTTTAGAAACTTCAGAGTGTTTCCTATCCAATAGTACTAATTATGTGAATATCCTAGTTTCTGGCCATGAGTGGCAGGCATTTAACTTTGAGCACGTCAGACAGGCGAAAATTCGGGAAAATGGGACCCTAGCTGGAAGAGGTTAACTGCACACAAGGAACTAACATCAACATCATGCATGATAGTCTTTCATGGTTGAGGATTGTGGAGAAATGGACTACTTCTCTTCTATTCTTTTTAAGAATTTTTTTTGTGTAATCTATTTGCATACACTTCAAACAGACATACACACCCCACCAGTCATGTCACTATAGGTTTCTTCACTTTACCCAAACCAAAAACAGATTTAATGCGTTGCTCAGTTATGTATTGAGCCATGTCATCATGGAAGGAGTTGCCACCAAAGGCTACTTGTATCACAGCACCTCTCCTCTCTCTAAAGATCTAATTGAACTGTACTTTATAAGATTATTAATATGTACTGTATACAGTATATGAATAATGTATAAATAGTATTTTTGTTGTCTCTTGGTGTCTTTCCAACTTATAACTCTTATTGAATTTTCTCATGAATTTAATGTAATATCTTATGTTGTTCTTGTCTATAACTGTTCTCTACTTTGTCATGCATTTAAAAGTTTTATGTGGACCCCAGGAAGACTAGCTGCGGCATGTGCAGTGGCTAATGGGGATCCTAATCAACTAAATTCTCTCGCTCCCTCTCCCTCTGCTCTGACTGTCCTAAATAACCTTACCAATCTTTGTGTTTATGGACTCGTCTTGGGGGGCCTCCACCTCCTGCAGAGAGGTAAGGGTATCTCAGCTGATTGGGTCAAAAACACACACACACACATTTCACTTTATGGGTATTCTACTCCTTTGCTTGCAGGAAGTGGCGTTTGGATAACATTTAGCCTTTATTACTGTCCTTTGACATGACAAATCAAAATGTTTTCTATCTATGTCTGTTTCAGGTTGTGTCCAGTTTGGACAGAGAGGAGTAAAGAGGGCCACAGAATAGTGAAGAGAGGGCAACATTTCTCTGCTTACAGTGTAATATTGTTCCAAATCAGTTATTCACGGGCTTTTAGTTAAGGAATTTGGTTATGGTTGATTTAAAATGAAGTTTGGCAGCCAATCTGGGAAAAGTTCATCTAGTCTGTTTTGGTAACAGTTAATGCAGCGATAAATTACTATTGGTGCTTTTGGGGGAAAACAATCTACTGGAAAGCCTATCTGGGAGTCATTCTCATGGAGAATCTGTCACCTTGACATTGTTTCTGCCAGAATTATGAGTAGATGCTTAGTTCTTAAACTAGGGGACTAGATAGATAGATAGATGTAAGGGTAGAAAGCTTCAATAGGATTTCCTACACTGCTTTCCCCTACTGTACCTGCCTGCCTGCCTTCACCGCCTGCCCCCTGACGCACCTCGCACACGTCCTGAGCAATCTGCGCCCACCAACCTGGCTGACTGTCAGCCCTGAGGAGATGGAGTGCCCGGCTTCATGTGGCGGGGGATGAGGAGGCACAGCCATCCCAACATCTGTGTGCCCTGTGGGAACTATGAAGCAGCACTTTGCAGAAAAGCCAATCTAGTGGTGTGATACCCTGAGCCCCCGTAAGGATACACTGTATAAGACACTGACAGAAAGGGTGGAATAGCACTTAGCACAACAAATCGTTCAGGACGCTGCTCTCTTGTAGGTTAAAATAGTATTTGTTTTCTTTCAAATGTTTAGCTGTGCTTGATTGAGCTTGTCTGGCACTGTCATGCCCTGATCTGTTTCAACTGTCCTTGTGATTGTCTCCACCCCCTCCAGGTGTCGCTGATTTTCCCCAGTGTATTTATCCCTGTGTTTCCTGTCTCTCTGTGCCAGTTCGTCTTGTATGTTTCCAAGTCAACCAGCGTTTTTCCCGTTCCCCTGCTTTTTGCATTTCTCCTTTTTCTAGTCCTCCCGGTTTTGACCCTTGCCTGTTTCTGGGCTTTGTACACGCCTGACTGACCATTCTGCCTGCCTTGACCACGAGCCTGTCTGCCACTCTGTACCTCCTGGACTCTGATCTGGTTTTGTCCTTTTGCCTGTCCATGACCATTCTCTTGCCTACTCCTTTTGGATTAATAAACATCTGCCTCCTGTGTCTGCATCTGGGTCTCACCTTGTGTCATGATAGGCACAATGGAGCCAATGGAATAGTCCGAAACGCAAAACCCTGCCTACAGTATCTGGCACGCTAGGCAAGCTCAATTGAATGCTCTAGTTATTTGAAAGAGAACAAATAGTATTTGAACTCATGTCTGATTCTCTGAGGCTACAGTAAGACACCAGGGTAGGTTTCAGGCATAATACTCAGATCCACAGTTAAGATATACCAGCAACAAATATGACATAATTAGATTTAGGCAGTGGTGGAAGGAGAACAAAAATATCCTAATCTAGTCGAAGTGCTGTTACTATCATGACATTTTACTCAAATAGAAATACAACTACAGGTGTAAAAAGTAGCTCACTTAAAAAGTACTCGGAGTAAAAGTAATGTTGGTACTTTCAAAATAAAAACATTGACCTTGATAATTAACTAATTTCCCTAAGGTTACCTAAACTTTGTGAATAGAAAAGGAAAGGAAGAGAGGAAATATTCCCTCACTCTCACTCACTCAATGCCAAATGAGGAGTGCCAGGGCACACTGGACATGCCTAAAGGATTTGATGTCAAATTAGCTCTAGAGGCAACAGAATCTCATGTACTGTACATTAAAAATGAATGAGCAAAGCTTTGAGACCCCCTGAAATAGAAAATGGGATATAGATGTTACAATAGATTGATCAACTATAGGCCACGTGTACAGAGTACATTAGGTTGTGTTCCTTCAGCAAAAACAAAGGAATTCTGTTTTAACGCCTTCTCTCTAAACTTGCCCTTCAGTTTCAGCAGGAGCTGATTTCCAATGTGATACAAGTCTATCCTGGCTCGCTTTGCAGTAAAGACCAATCCAGCACAGCTAAAAAGATGCTTACAGGCAGCAGAGGCAGGCAGGCCTGTGTTCAGTTTGAGACAGCTTCTTTATGTATGGAAAAGATTGAAGCAAGTCAATCTTGTCTGATACACAGGCAAGGTACCCATCCAGCTCCCCTGTACCTTGTGACCTTTTGGGCATCAGTGATGACAAGAAATTATCTTTAACAAAAGCTGAAGAGCATATGCACATCCAGGTATTTTTTGCAGGTGCTGGAGTTATAGGTGAATTCCATATCCCAGATGGGGGTGGAAGGTCCTATATATATATATAAGGGCAGTTCTCAGTGACATCACTTCCTGAAACAGGCTAAGCATGAGAATAAGGCACCTCAATATTTGTAGCCTTAGGTGATAGTGTCTCTCTAGGAGCTGATCTGCCATCAGTATTGTGGAATAATTTTAAATGTTAAGGTAATATTTGAATGGGAGAACGCTGATCCGAGAGCAGCTCTCCCTTTCTGTTAATCCTGTCAGTTTCAACACATGCCTCAATGACGTACGTAGCGAACATTCTCTCTGCATGGTGTTTTAGGAAACGCAAGTTAAATCTTCGGCAATTGTAGGTAAGATGCATCGCTGACCCCTGTAGGTCTTAGCTTAATAGATATTGCGACCTAAGGGCTAACAATTGTTTTGGAAGATGGTTATAAAATGTGTTATTTAGCCATTTGATTTTGAATTTTAGGACTCCTGTAGGTATAAAAACAATACTTAAAACAATTATATGATAAAACATTGAATTTGGCCTTTACCTCTATAGTAAAAGTGGAAATCAACAACTCTGACTCTGTCTTCATCTGATTCTTTCTTGTAAGCATTTTCCCATTCTGGACTCTGAGATCAAATCAAATTTGATTGGTCCCATACACATATTTAGATGTTTAGATGTTATTGCGGGTGTAGCCAAATGCTTGTGTTCCTAGCTCCAACAGTGCATTAGTATCTAACAATTCACAACAATACACACACATCTAAAAGTAAAATAATGGAATTAAGAAATATAAATATTAGGACGAGCAATGTTGGAGTGGCATTGACTAAAATTAAGTAGAATACTGTATATACATATGAAATGAGTAAAACAGTATGTAAACATTATTAAAGTGACCAGTGATTCCATGTCTATGTACATAGGGCAGCAGCCTCTAAGGTACAGGGTTGAGTAATCTGGTGGTAGCCGGCTAGTGACAGTGACTAAGTTCAGGGCAGGGTAGTGGGTGGAGGCCGGCTAGTGAATGCTATATAACAGTCTGATGGCCTTGAGATAGAAGCTGTTTTTCAGTCTCTCTGTCCCAGTTTTGACCGCATCACCCCCTGGAGAGCCCTGCATTTGCGGTTGGTGCAGTTGCCGTACCAGGTGGTGATACACCCTGAGAGGATGCTCTCAATGGTGCATCTGTAAAAGTTTGTGAGGGTCTTAGGGGCCAAGCTGAATTTCTCCAGGCTCCTGAGGTTGAAGAAGTGCTGTTGTGCCTTTTTCACCACACTGTGTGGGTGGACCATTTCAGATTGTCAGTGATGTGTACACAGAGGAACTTGAAGCTTTTCACCTTCTCCAACGTGGGCCAGTCGATGTGGATGGGAGCATGCTCCCTTCGCTTTCTCCTGAAGTCCACGATCAGCTCCTTCATTTTGTTGACATTGAGGGAGAGGTTGTTTTCCTGCCACCACTCTGACAGTGCCCTCACCTCCTCCCTGTAGGCTGTCTCGTCATTGTTGGAAATTAGGCCTACTACTGTTGTGTCATCTGCAAACTTCATGATTGAGTTGGAGGTGTGCGTGGCCATGCAGTCATGGGTGAACAGGGAGTACAGGAGCGGGCTGAGCATGCACCGTTGTGGGGCCCTTGTGTTGAGGATCACCGTAGTGGAGGTGTTACTTCATACCTTCACCACCTGGGGGGCGGCCCGTCAGGATGTCCAGGACCCAGTTGCACAGGGCGTGGTTCAGACCCAGGGCCCCGAGCTTAATGATGAGCGTGGAGGGCACTATTGTGTTGAAGGCTGAGGACCTGGCAAGGGATGTAATCTGTGCTGGGTTAACATGCTTAAATGTCTTACTCACGTCGGCCACAGAGAACGAGAGCCCACAATCCACGGGAGCCACGTTATTTAGTTAACTGTAGCTAGCTTGCCAGCAAACATTAGCTGCCATTTTTGTTGGGCCTACCAACTAAGCTAGCTAGCTAGCTAGTTACCATCTACAGAAAATACTTTCCATGCAATACGTTTTTTTATGTGGGGGGGATTAGCTAACACTCTAGCTAGCTAGTTTTATACCCTTGACTAGCTAGCTTACTAAAGCTGGTAAATATGCTATGGTCGCTACTCGCTATGTAACTAGCTAGCTATCATTTACTGGGCTCTGTTACGTACGCCTCTTGGTGGAGGGAACGCAACACCGTGCTACAACTCAACTCCCCTGGGAGTGAAAAAAGGTATGTGATTGTAGGTGCGGGTAAGGATAACAGAGGCAATATTACCGTTTACAGGGAATTTATTTCCTTAACACGGTAATGTGGGGAAAAGGGTCTGGAAGGAACCAAAGCAAAGAAAGTAAAGGTTGCTCTCTGTGATTGGTGACTGAGGTGTGGTGGTAGGTTGTGAGTTTGGATGACTTGTTTAGTTTGTGTGTGTTCAGTAGGCTGCTGTGTACAAAATGTTCTCCAAGTTTATTGAAGCGCCCTTTGTTGATCGGTTGGTGGGGTTGCGTAAAGTAGACCTTTGCGCTTTAGCTGACCCTTATGGACTCTTCGTCCCTGAGAAAGCCCCAAAGACTGAGCTTTTGATGCTAGTCAGGGAGGGTTTAGTGAGAACAAATTTTCTTGTTGAAAGATGAGGAGAGGGAGGCTTCAGGAGAGGAGACGGGTAGACCTTCCGATGCCAAGTCGGAGGACGGTGTGGAGGAAGGGGTTGCTCGTACCCCCTTTACATTGCCCCGATTCGACCCTTTATCTTCTGCTTCGGGTCGTTCAGACTCCCCTTCCCCCGTGGGAACAAAAACATAATATTTACTAATGTAAAGTGAACAATTTCAATAATCACAAACACAGTCCTTTTGGCATACACATATCTCAGAAGTAGCTGCTACAAAATACATTCAACAAAACTGTTACTGGGCAACAGCCAACATAGGACATCAAAGAAGCTCTCTCTTCTCCTGACAAAGGAACACTGGAGTTGGTAATTGAAAACAGCTGTTTCCCCCTGACGAGCGGGAGGGTTCAGAGCTCCAATTATTGATGGGGCCGACCAATCAGCTGCTTAGAATCCAGGAAGCCATTTCCTGAAATACACACATACAAACCCACAACACAGAAACTGGGGAACGTAACACACCCACCCCAAAACCTGCAAACTTCCAGTTTGCAATAACAAAAACCAACACGCCTCCCCAGTTACTAAACCCGGGATAGATGGTCAGCAACCACATTCGCCGAACCCTTCACATAGTTAATCTGTATATTGTATCCCTGTACAATCAGAGCTCACCGCATAAGGCAGCGGTTCTGATTGTACATTTGCCTAAGAAACACTAAAGGATTATGTTCCGTGAAGACCAGTACAGGCAAGGCACTGGAGCCCACATATACCTCAAAAAAACTGTAAGGCTAGCAATAAAGACAGCGTCTCTTGTTCAATGGTGGAGTAGCTAGACTGACACGAGTTGAACTTACGGGAGAAGAAACTGACGGGCCGATCTACTCCCTCTTCATCTTCATCTTCCTGCAAGAGAACCGCACCCACCCCCACTATACTAGTGTCTACCTCCAACTTAAAAGGTTTGTCAAAGTTGGGGGCGGCAAGCACTGGGGCACTACAAAGTAGCGCTTTGGCAGACTTAAAAGCATAGTTACATTCCTGGGACCACTTAAATGGTACTTTGGGACTAAGCAGAGATGTAAGGGGAGCTACTATCGCCGAAAAATTCTTACAGAACGTACGATAGTACCCTACCATCCCCAGGAATCTGCGCAACTGGCGGCAAGTCGTGGGAGCAGGAAAATAAACAATTGCTTCCACTTTGCCAGTTACTGGGCGCACTTGACCTCGTCCCACCTGCTCCCCTAAGTAAGTCACAGTAGCCTTTGAAAACTCAAACTTGGCCAAATTGAGGGTTAACCTCTTTGCGCTAGGGGGGACGGTCACGTCCCACATTGACAACATCTGGTGAAATTGCAGAGCACCAAATTCAAATTACAAAAATACCCATTTCAAACATTCATGAAAATACAAGTGTTGCACACCATTCAAAAGCTTAGAATCATGTTAATCTAACAGCGTTGTCAGATTTCAAAAATAACATTTGATTGTCTGAGGACAGCACCCCGCACACATATTCAATTAGCATAATAACATAACCAGCAGAGGTGTCACAAAACTCAAAAGTATCATAAAATAAATCGCTTACCTTTGAAGATCTTCATCTGATGGCATACCCAAATGTCCCAGTTACACAATAAAAGGTAATTTTGTTCGATAAAGTCCCTCTTTATATCCATAAAGCTCCATTTGGTTGGCGCGTTTTGTTCAGTAATCCACCTGCCCAAAGGGGTTGATCCATGCAGACAAACAATATCCCAAAAGTACCGGTAAAGTTTGTCGAAACAAGTCAAACAGCGTTTCTAATCAATACTCAGATACCCTAAAATGAATATAAACGATAATATTTCAGACGGAATATAGCCTGTTGAATAGAAAAGAAAAATAGCTAAGATAGCGTAATAGGACACTTGATGTGACCTCAGGAAGAACTTCTCTAACTCCATGGTTATTGAAGATAAAAGCTTGAAACCTTTTTCTAAAGACTGTTGACATCTAGTGGAAGCCATATGAACTGCAATCTGGGAAATATTCCCCTATATAACCAATAGGCCTTCAATTGAAAACTGGTCACCTCAAAAAATGTCAGTTCTGTTATACTCACATTATTTTAACAGTTTTAGAAAATTCAGAGTGTTTTCTATCCAAAGCTACTAATTATATGCATATCCTAGCTTCTGGGCCTGAGTAACAGGCAGTTTACTTTGGGCACGTTTTTCATCCGAACTTCAAAATACTGCCCCCTAGCCCGGAGAGGTTAAAGAAGCATTCTTCAACCAATGAAACACACTTCAAGGTGCAGAGATCAGACCAAGTAGACGAATGAATCACCACATCGTCAAGGTAAGCAGTACAATTTCACACATCCACAAACACAATGTTAACTAGGCGCTGAAAAGTAGCAGGTGCATTACACATTCCAAAGGGCATCACGGTGTATTGTACGAAGTTATCAGGCATCATGAAAGCCGAGATGTCAGAAGCTTGAGAGGTCAGAGCCACCTGCCAATAACCTTTTAGCAAATCTAACTTACTAACGTAAGCAGCAGAGCCAATTCTATCAATGCAGTCATCTAAGCGAGGTAGAGGAAAATAATCAGACTTTGTAACTGCATTTATGCTACGATAGTCCGTACATAAGCGGGACGTAACGTCAGGCTTAGGAACGAGAATGCACGGGGAACTCCAGGGTCGCTACTGGGTGTAGGAGAAAGGATATGCGCCTTCGAAACGTTTAGCGGACCCCGTGGGGTGTGTCCAAACACAAGGTCAGCAGGGCTGAACCCTAAGGACTCTTGTATTGTTTCCCTGATAGTAAATAGGACAAAGGATACCCCCTCATCCCAATCGGTACTGGTATCCATGCAATACTTGCGTAGCATTGCCTTTAGCGTCTGATGCCAGCGTTTGAGGGCCCCTTGACTCTCCGGATGATACGGACTGGAGACCTGATGGGAAATACACAGCGTCTTTAACACACATTTGAGAACAGTTTTTGGTTCCCTGATCAGTTTGGATTACTTTAGGGAGTCCAAACGTAAAAAAGAACTTCACTAGTGCCTTCACCACAGTCTTAACCGTTATAGTTCGGAGAGGGAAGCCTCTGGGTATCGAGTAGCACTGCACATTATTGTTAGTAAGAACTGGTTTTCGGCAACGGACCTACACAATTGATCACTCTTCAAACGGTTCCCCCACCACAGGAATCGGGCAGAGCGGCACACGAGGAACTGTTTGATTCGCTTTACCAGTGAGTTGACATACATGACATGTTTTACAAAATTGGACCACATCAGACTTCAAACCTGGACAGACAAAATGTTGAAGGACTCAGTTATAAGTCTTTGTGATCCCCAAATGTCTGGATCACGCCTGGTCATGGGCGAGTGACAGCACCTGCTGTTGGAACGGTGTAGAAAAAACCACTTGAAACACTTCACTCCAGTCACTAATTGTGTTATGAGCTGCCCATTCACGCATCATTATTTATTACAATGAACTACAATTCTATCAGGCAGGTTGCTTTTAAAATCCTCCAACAGCATCAACTCCTGAATATCAGCAAAGGTGTTTGCTTTGCTGGCTGAACACCAGCGATTAAACAGAGACTCTGTCCCTTGCAAACTCAACAAAAGTACAGTGAGAGGGTTTTTTGTGGTTCCTGAAGTGCTGCCTATACGCTTCAGGCACCAACTCATAAGCCCGCAACACAGTTGTTTTAACTATATCGTAATGTAAACTGTCTTCCAGGGAGAGAGCTGATACTACTTTCTGGGCTTTCCCAGACAATTTACATTGCAACAAGAGCGGCCAAACCTCGAGTGGCCAATGCAGCGCAGCGGCCACATGTTTAAACGCAGAGAAATAGGAATCAACTTCCGACTCCCGAAACGGAGGGACTAAAGCAATATTTTGTTTACTTGCATCGAAGTGGGCTTGATGATGAGCAGGTTGTGGAGTCGTACTGGAGCCAGCGTCTAGCTCCAGTTGACGGATCCTCACCTCCTTGTCGGCTTCTATTTCCATTTTCCTAATTTCTAAATCAAACTACATCTGTCTAACGTGCTCTTTATCTTTTTGCTCCATTTCCAAAAGGGCCAGCCTCACCTTTAGCCTAGCGGGCTGAACTATGGTGTGTTGGGATGCTATTGGAAACTTTTACATTTGTTACAAGCATTCGTAGTTACACCCCTGTAATAAAGAAATGCAATTACCACCAGTTACATGTTGTTATTAAAGTGTAACTATGAATTATTACAATTAATTACAAAACTTGTTACAGTGTAATTACAGTACATTTGGAAAGTATTCAGACCTCTTCCCTTTTCCACATTTTGTTACATTCCAGCCTTATTCTAAAATGGGTTAAATAAAAAATCTTTACACATTACTCCATAATGACGAAGCGAAAACAGGTTTTTAGACATTTTTGCAAATGTATATAAAAAAAAAATAGAAATACCATATTTACATAAGTATTCAGACCCTTTGCTATGAGACTTGAAATTGAGCTCAGGTGCATCCTGTTTCCATTGATCATCCTTGAGATGTTTTTACAACTTGATTGGAGTCCATCTGTGGTCAATTTGTTGGACATGATTTGGAAAGGCACACACCTGTCTACAGTATATACAGTGCCTTCGAAAAGTACTCAGACCCCTTTACTTTTTACACATGTTGTTACATTACAGCCTTTTCTAAAATTGATAAAATAGTTTTATTCCTCATCAATCTACACACAATACCCCATAATAACAAAGCAAAAACAGGTTTTTAGAATTTTTTATAAATTTATTAAAAATAAACAACTGAAATATCACATTTACATAAATATTTAGACCCTTTACTCAGTACTTTTTTGAAGCACCTTTGTCAGCGATTACAGCATAGAGTCTTCTTGGGTATGACTGTATTTGGGGAGTTTCTCCAATTCTTCTCTGCAGATCCTTTCAAGCTCTGTCAGGTTGGATGGGGAGCCTTGCTGCACAGCTATTTTCAGGTCTCTCCAGAGATGTTCGATCGGGTTCAGGTCCAGGCTCTGGCTGGGCCACTCAAGGACATTCAGAGACTTGTCTCGAAGCCACTCCTGCGTAGTCTTGGCTGTGCGCTTATGGTCATTGTTCTATTGGATGGTGAACCTTCGCCCCAGTCTGAGGTCCCGAGCGCTCTGGAGCAGGTCAAGGATCTCTCTGTACTTTGCTCCGTTCATCTTTCCCTCAATCCTGACTAGTTTCTCAGCCCCTGCCGCTGAAAAACATCCCCACAGCATGATGCTGTCACCACCATGCTTCACGGATTGTGCCATGTTTCCTCCAGGCGTGACGCTTGGCATTCAGGCCAAAGAGTTCAATCTTGGTTTTATCAGACCAGAGATCTTGTTTCTCATGTTCTGAGAGTCCTTTAGGTGCCTTTTGGCAAACTCCAAGCGGGCTTTCATTTGCCTTTTGCTGAGAAGTGGCTTCCGTTTGGCTGCTCTACTATAAAGACCTGATTTGTAGAGTGCTGCAGAGATGGTTGTCCTTCTGGAAGGTTCTCCCATCTCCACAGAGGAACTCTGTAGCTCTCTCAGAATGACCATCGGGTTCTTGGTCACCTCCCTGACCAAGGCCCTTCTCCCCCGATTGTTCAGTTTGGCAGGCGGCGGGCTCTAGTAAGAGTCTTGGTGGTTCCAAACTTCTTCCATTTAAGAATGATGGAGGCCGCTGTGCTTTTGTGGATCTTCAATGCTGCAGACATTTTTTGGTACCCTTCCCCAGATCTGTGCCTCAACACAATCCGGTCTCAGCGCTCTATGGACAATTCCTTCAAACTCCTTTAGGTGCCTTTTGGCAAACTCCAAGCAGGCTGTCATGTGCCTTTTACTGAGTAGCTTCTGTCTGGCCACTACCATAAAGACCTGATTGGTGGAGTGCTGCAGAGATGGTTGTCCTTCTGGAAGGTTCTCCCATCTCCACAGAGGAATTCTGGAGCTCTGTCATAGTGACCATTGGGTTCTTGGTCACCTCCCTGACCAAGGCCTTTCTCCCCGATTTTTTAGTTTGGCCGTGCGGCCATCTCTAGGAAGAGTCTTGGTGGTTGATGAGGGGAAAAAACTATTTAATCCATTTTAGAATTAGGCTGTAACGTAACAAAATGTGGAAAAAGTCAACAGGTCTGAATACTTTCAGAATGCACTGTACATATGTAATTACATTGTAAAAAAAAAAATTCACCTTTATTTAACCAGGTAGGCAAGTTGAGAACAAGTTCTCATTTACAACTGCGACCTGGCCAAGATAAAGCAAAGCAGTTCGACACATACAACAACACAGAGTTACACATAAAGTAAAACAAACATACAGTCAATAATACAGTAGAGAAAAAAAACTAATCTATATACAAAGAGTGCAAATGAGGTAGGATAAGGAAGGTAAGACAATAAATAGGCCATGGTGGCAGAGTAATTACAATATAGCAATTTAACACTGGAATGGTAAAAATGTGCAGTAGATGAATGTGCAATGTAGAAAAACTGGGGTGCAAAGGAACAAGATAAATTAAATAAATACGGTAGGGGATGAGGTAGTTGGTTGGGCTATTTACAGATGGGCTATAAACAGGTACAGTGGTCTGTGAGCTGCTCTGACAGCTGGTGCTTAAAGCTGTTGAGGGAGATAAGTGTCTCCAGTTTCAGAGATTTTTGAAGTTCGTTCCAGTCATTGGCAGCAGAGAACTGGAAGGAGAGTCGGCCAAAGGAGGAATTGGCTTTGGGGGTGACCAGTGAGATATACCTGCTGGAGCGCGTGCTACGGGTTGGTGCTGCTAAGGTGACCAGCGAGCTGAGATAAGGCGGGACTTTACCTAGCAGGGACTTGTAGATGACCAGGAGCCAGTGGATATGGCGACGAGTGTAAAGCGAAGGCCAGCCTACGGACCCTTATAATTGAAATGTTACCAAACCTTTTCTCTATTTCATGACACGTTTCTCTAACTAAGTTATTTTTGCCTTTTTGAAAATCAGCTTGATTTGATAAGCCTGTTTTGCTCTTGATGCGAGAAATTGTATTTGATTGGTCACTGACTAAACAACAATTTAAAAAAATCTGGGTCCAAGGGGCTCCCGCCCTCAAACTTTATGTGCCATCATGATCTACTGTCATGGATAGCCTACAAAGTTATACTCTGTAACAGATGGTTTTAGAAAGGTAGCAAAGCAAAGCACTTAATTCAAAACATACTTAAGTAAAAGTAAAATTTCTGACTTAGAAAAACACTAAGTACTCGGAAAAGCTACTCAATTACAGTAATGAGAGTATTAGTATCGTTAGTTCCACCCCTGCATTTAGGGCCACGGATAGTGTGGATTTGCAATACAATGAATCAAACCGTGTCACCCCATATGAAGGGCCTTTAAAAAAATGATTTGATAGATTAATACAGTATGTCATTTAATATGACAAGCACATGACATCACACTCCACATCAGGGAATAAGTGACCAATCTAAATGTCATCCTCTCTCTCAATCCCACAGCAAGGTTTTTTTTAAACGCATAATTATTTTCAGCATATCAGATCCTTCCAAAGCTTGATGTCCAAACAGGCTGAAAATCCTCCAGTGTATTCAAAGTGAGTATGGTCCTACCTCCCTGTTCTCTCTCTCTCTCTGTTTATGTGTGTGTGTGTGTGTGTGTGTGTGTGTGTGTGTGTGTGTGTGTGTGTGTGTGTGTGTGTGTGTGTGTGTGTGTGTGTGTGTGTGTGTGTGTGTGTGTGTGTGTGTGTGTGTGTGTGTGTGTGTGTGTGTGTGTGTGTGTGTGTGTGGGTGGGGCCTGTCATGGCTGATGTGTCCGTCCCTGAATGTTGTTTCCCAACAACCACCCTGCCGGCTGCTTGTTACAATCTGTGACTTGTGTCAGATAGCCCTTCATCACCACCACTGCCCCTCACATACACTCGTGCACAGACACACACACACACAAACAAAATCATGTGCACACCATAGAAATAGAATGAATATAACGGACGTCCCCATTAAGGTCAATGATGGCTGAATGGGTGTACTGGCATTTTGAGAGTACCCAATGGAGCAAAACAGCAAGTAAAGCAGGACGTGTACACATCAATCTGTACTGTGTCAACTGACATTGCAAAAAAATACATTCCATTGCATGAGCCACATCAGTTATCATAATTTGAATGATCTTTGTACATTACCATGGAAATTATGGCATCACAGTACCAGGTAGCTGTTGTGAGCGTACCCATTAGTTTACCAGTCAAATTGCCAAGGTTAGAGCTTCCAATCCAGTTCTATTCATTATATTTCTATGGTGCACACACACATGGTTGAATGTAACCTCGGTTTGCTCTATCTGGCCAGGATTCGTATGTGTATGTGTGTGTGAGCGTGAGTATAAGTGAGAGTGAGAGGGTGAGGGAGAATTTTGGCCCACAAATTTCTATAGGATTGAGGTCAGGGCTTTGTGATGGCCACTCCAACACCTTGACTAGGTTGTCCTTAAGCCATTTTGCCACAACTTTGGAAGTATGCTTGGGGTCATTATCCATTTGGAAGACCCATTTGTGACCAAGCTTTAACTTCCTGACTGATGTCTTGAGATGTTGCTTCAATATATCCACATAATTTTCCCTCCTCATGATGCCATCTATTTTGTGAAGTGCATCAGTTCCTCCTGCAGCAAAGCAGCCCCACAACATGATGCTGCCACCCCCGTTGTCACGATCTAAGGAAAGAGTGGACCAAGGCGCAGCGAGTGTAGGGTTCCACATATTTTAATGAACTGGACCCAAATACAAAAACAACAAAAGAATATACAGATCGTAAAAAGAATGTTGCGCACAAGCACTAACAAAAACCAATAACCCACAAACCATGTGGGGGAATGAACAAACTAAGTACGACAATCAGCTGCCTCTAATTGGGAACCATCCACAACCAAACATAGAAAAAAAAAAAAAAAAACCTGGTCACGTCCTGACCAAAACACCATAGAGAAGCCAGAGGGCTATCTATGGCCAGGACGTGACACCCGTGCTTCATGGTTGGGATGGTGTTCTTCAGCTTGCAAGCCTCCCCCGTTTTCCTCCAAATATAACGATGGTCATTATGGCCAAACAGTTCCATTTTTGTTTCATCAGACCATAGGATATTTCTCCAAAAAGTACGATCTTTGTCCCCATGTGCAGTTGCAAACCATAGTCTGGCTGTTTTATGGCGGTTTTGGAGCAGTGGCTTCTTCCTTGCTGAGTGGCCTTTCAGGTTATGTTGACATAGGACTCGTTTAACTGTGGATATAGATACTTTTGTACCTGTATCCTCCAGCATCTTCACAAGGTCCTTTGCTGTTGTTCTGGGATTGATTTTCACTTTTCGCACCAAAGTAAGTTCATCTCTAGGAGACAGAACGCGTCTCCTTCTTTAGCGGTAGGACGTCTGCGTGGTCCCATGGTGTTTATACTTGCGTACTGTTGTTTGTACAGATGAATGTGGTACCTTCAGGCGTTTGGAAATTGCTCCCAAGGATGAACCAGACTTGTGGAGGTCTACAATTTTTTTATGATGTCTTGGCTGATTTCTTTTGATTTTCCAATGATGTCAAGCGAAGATGCACTGTGTTTGAAGGTAGGCCTTGAAATACATCCACAGGTACACCTCCAATTGACTCAAATGATGTCAATTAGCCTATCAGAAGCTTCTAAAGCCATGACATCATTTTTTGGAATTTTCCAAGCTGTTTAAAGGAACAGTCAATTTAGTGTAGGATTCTTGGGCACAGGGACCACGGTGGTCTGCCTGAAACTTGTTGGTATTACAGACTCAGACAGGGAGAGTGTCACGCCCTGATCTGTTTCACCTGTCCTTGTGATTTTCTCCACCCCCCTCCAGGTGTTACCCATTTCCCCCATTATCCCCTGTGTATTTATACCCGTGTTTTCTGTCTGTCTGTTGCCAGTTTGTCTTGTTTGTTCAAGCCTCCCGGCGTTTTGTCTCAGTTCTTGTATTTCCCTATTTGCTCTTTTTCTCATCCTCCTGGTTTTTGACCGTTGCCTGTCCTGACCCTGTACCTGCCCGCCTGACCACTGGCTGTCTCTGACCCTGAGCCTGCCTGCCGTCCTGTACCATTGCTCCACTTCTGGATTACCGACCTCTGCCTGCCCTGACCCGGAGCCTGCCTGGGTCTTACCTTTATTCCTTAAAGAGAGGTTGAAAATGTCAGTGAAGACACTTGCCAGTTGGTCAGCGCATGCTCGGAGTACACTTCCTTGTAATCCGTCTGGCCCTGCAGGCCTTGTGAATGTTGACCTGTTTAAAGGTCTTACTCAAAAAAAAGGGTCCGATCCTTAAGAGGTTTTTAAAGGTCTTACTCACATTGGCTGCGGAGAGCATGATCACATAGTCGACGAGCGTTGGAGCCGGTGTAGTACGATTCGATCTTAGTCCTGTATTGACACTTTGCCTGTTTTATGGTTTGTCGGAGGGCATAGCGGAATTCTCAAGTAATGGAGAATTCATTTGAAGGAGCTCAATTTGAAACTTGTGTAATACCCTATTAGAAACACTATGTTTTACTACTACATTTGCTGTTGAGACTATTTTGTTTTGCATTGCTTCAAACAATTTACACTATGTTTTACTACTACATTTGCTGTTGAGACTATTTTGTTTTGCATTGCTTCAAACAATTTTCTTGCATTCATATGCAAACTTAGAAAATAATGACAAGTCAATCATTTAAAGGTACAATATGCAGAAATAGCTTTGCAAAAATTCTAACAGTTCACCTAATTTCAGTTTGTGACAAAACAAGCAGTCATTGTGTAAAGAATCATTGTACCGCTGTGAAATATATTTTCCATAACACATAATATTGTATTATCTGAGGTTTGAAACTAAAATTAAGAACTGGAAGCATAGAAAGAAAAAAGAGAAAAAGCTTTAAACTGTAACCAATGCCTGCAACCTGGTTCAGGTTATCAGTCAACCTACCAAGGTATTTACAAACAGTACAGGAATTAAATCATTAACATGTATTGATCACATCTTTACTAATGCTGCAGAAATCTGCTTTATAGCTTCATCCAAATCCATTTAATGTAGTGATCACAATATAGTAGCCATATCTAGGAAAACCTATGTTCCAAAGGTTGGGCCTAATCTAGTGTATAAGAGGTCATACAATATGTTTTGTGGTGAGTCCTATGTTGATGATGTATATAATATTTGCTGGTCTGTGGTGTGTAATGAGGAGCAACCAGACGCTGCACTTGACACATTTATGAAATTGCTTATTCCAGTAACTAATAAGTAAAATGACTGTAAAAACTATAAAATTCCTGTGGATTGATGAGGAATTGATAAATTGTATGGTTGAGAGAGTCAAAAGGAATGGCAAATAACTCTGGCTGCACGACCGATTGGCAAACGTACACTAAACTGAATAAAAATAAGAAGAAACTGTACTATGAAACAAAGATAAATTATGTAAAGAATGATAGTAAAAAGCTTTGGAGCACCTTAAATGAAATTCTGGGCAAATGGAAAACTAAAGCTTCATCATTCATTGAATCAGAAGGCTCACTCATCACAAAACCCACTGATATTGCCAACTACTAATTATTGTTTTCATTGGCAAGATTAGCAAACTTAGGCATGACATGACAGCAACAAATGCAGACACTACACATCTAAGTATAACTGACCAAATTATGAAAGACAAGCATTGCAATTTTGATTTTGAAAATGACTTAAAATTATTGTTGTCTATCAACAATTACAAGACACCAGGGTCTGACAACTTGGATGGAAAATTACTGAGGATAATAGCGGACGATATTGCCACTCCTATTTGCTATATCTTCAATCTAAGCCTACAAGAAAGTGTGTACCCTCAGACCTGGAGGGAAGCAAAAGTAATTCTGCTACCCAAGAATAGTAAACTTTTGGAAAAAATTGTGTTTGACCAGATACAATGCTATTTTACAGTAAACAAATTGACAACAGATTTTCAGCACGCGCATAGGGAAGGACATTCAACATGCACAGCACTTACACAAATGACTGATGATTGCCTGAGAAATTTATGATAAAATGATTGTGGGAGCTGTTTTGTTAGACTTCAGTGCAGCTTTTGTCATTATCGATCATAGTCTGCTGTTGGAAAAACATACACTACCGTTCAAAAGTTTGGGGTCACTTAGAATAGTCCTTGTTTTCGAAAGAAATTCACATTTTTTTCCATTAAAATAACATCAAATTGATCAGAAATACAGTGTAGACATTGTTAATGTTGTAAATGACTATTGTAGCTGGAAACGGCAGATTTTTTATGGAATATCTACATAGGCGTACAGAGGCCCATTATCAGCAACCATCACTCCTGTGTTCCAATGGCACGTTGCAAGTTTATTATTGGCAGCTTCATTAAATAGTACCCGTAAAACACCAGTCTCAACGTCAACAGTGAAGAGGCAACTCCGGGATGCTGGCCTTCGAGGTGGAGATCCTCTGTCCAGTGTGTGTTCTTTTTCCCATCTTAATCTTTTCTTTTTATTGGCCAGTCTGAGATATGGCTTTTTCTTTGGAACTTTGCCTAGAAGGCCAGCATCCCGGAGTTGCCTCTTCATTGAGACTGGTGTTTTGCGGGTACTATTTAATGAAGCCATCAGTTGAGGACTTGTGAGGTGTCTGTTTCTAAAACTAGACACTCTAATGTACTTGTCCTCTTGCTCAGTTGTGACCGGGGCCTCCCACTCCTCTTTCTATTATGGTTAGAGCCAGTTTGCGCTGTTCTGTGAAGGGAGTAGTACACAGCATTGTACGAGATCTTCAGTTTCTTGGTAATTTCTCGCACGGAATAGCATTCATTTCTCAGAACAAAGATAGGCTGAATATACTTTTTTCTGGCCATTTTGAGCCTGTAATCAAACCCACAAATGCTGATGCTCAAGATACTCAACTAGTCTAAAGAAATCTGTGCTAACATAACTGCAAAAGGGTTTTCTAAAGACAAATTAGCCTTTTAAAATGATAACATGCCATTGAAACACAGGAGTGATGGTTGCTGATAATGGGCCTCTGTACGCCTATGTAGATATTCCATAAAAAATCATCAGTTTCCAGCTACAATAGTCATTTACAACATTAAATGTGCAACCAGAGGGAAACAAATTCTAGACCATCTTTACTTCACACATGAGACGCGAACAAAGCTCTCCCTTGCCCTCCATTTGGCAAATCTGACCATAACTCTATCCTCCTGATTCCTGCTTACAAGCAAAAACCAGAAGCCATGGATTACAGGTAACATTCGCACTGAGGTAAAGGGTAGAGCTGCCACTTTCAAGGAGCGGGACTCTAACCCGGAAGCTTATAAGAAATCCCGCTATGCCCTCCGACGAACCATCAAACAGGCAAAGCGTCAATACAAGATTGAATATCGAATCGTACTACACCGGCTCAGACGCTCGTTGGATGTGGCAGGGCTTGCAAACTATTACAGACTACAAAGGGAAGCACAGCCGAGAGCTTCCCAGTGACACAAGCCTACCAGACGAGCTAAATAACTTCTATGCTCGCTTCGAGGCAAATAACACTGAAACATGCATGAGAGCACCAGCTGTTCCGAACGACTGTGTGATCACGCTCTCCACAGCCGATGTGAGTAAGACCTTTAAACAGGTCAACATTCACAAGGCCGCAGGGCCAGACGGATTACCAGGACGTGTACTCCGAGCATGCGCTGACCAACTGGCAAGTGTCTTCACTGACATTTTCAACCTCTCCCTGTCTGAGTCTGTAATACCAACATGTTTCAAGCAGACCACCATAGTCCCTGTGCCCAAGAACACTAAGGTAACCTGTCTAAATGACTACCGACCCGTAGAACTCACGTATGTAGCCATGAAATGCTTTGAAAGGCTGGTCATGGCTCACATCAACACCATTATCCCAGAAACCCTAGACCCACTCCAATTTGCATACCGCACCAACAGATCCACAGATGATGCAATCTCTATTGCACTCCACACTGCCCTTTCACACCTGGACAAAAGGAACACCTATATGTGAATAGTATTCATTGACTACAGCGCAGCGTTCAACACCATAGTGCCCTCAAAGCTCATCAATAAGCTAAGGACCCTGGGACTAAACACCTACCTCTGAAAATGGATCCTGGACTTCCTGACGGGCCGCCCCCAGTTGGTAAGGGTAGGTGACAACATATCCACCACGCTAATCCTCAACACGGGGGACCCTCAGGGGTGCGTGCTCAGTCCCCTCCTGTACTCCCTGTTCACTCATGACTGCACGGCCTGGCACGACTCCAACACCATCATTAAGTTTGCCGATGACACAACAGTGGTGGGCCTGATCATCGACAATGACGAGACAGCCTATAGGGAGGAGGTCAGAGACCTGACCGTGTGGTGCAAGAACAACAACCTCTCCCTCAAAGTGATCAAGACAAAGAAGATGATTGTGGACTACAGGAAAAGGAGAACCGAGCACGCCCCCATTCTCATCGACGGGGCTGTAGTGGAGCAGTTGAGAGCTTCAAGTTCCAACCGCAAGGCACTACAGAGGGTAGTACGTACTGCCCAGTATATTACTGGGGCCAAGCTTCCTGCCATCCAGGACCGGTGTCAGAGGAAGGCCCTAAAAACTGTCAAAGACTCCAGCCACCCTACCCCTTTACGCTGCTGCTACTCTCTGTTGTTACCATCTATGCATAGTCACTTTAATAACTCTACCTACATGTACATATTACCTCAATTACCTCGACTAACCAGTGCCCCCGCACATTGACTCTGTACCGGTACCCCCTGTATATAGCCTCGCTATTGTTATTTTACTGCTGCTCTTCAATTATTTGTTACTTTTATTTCATACTTTTTGGGGTATTTTTCTTTAAACTGCATTGTTGGTTAATAGCTTGTAAGTAAGCATTTCACTGTAAGGTCTACACCTGTTGTATTCTGCGCATGTGACAAATAACATTTTATTTGATTTGGTCTTCTGTCAAATCCTGTACGATGGGTTGGGGTTTAATTGTGGTTTTAATATTATCAAAATACTCTGTGACCTTTGAGTTTTCACGCCAGGGGGCAAGCTCTCCATTACTATGAGGGAGGAGTATGAACACCAAATCATTATTTTCTCAAATGGTCACTTGCTACTGTATGTTTTGATGGTGAGTTCACTGAGGCCTACATTGACTGTTCCATCGACATCACGCTTCTCACATGCTTTTCGTCTATCCTAATCGCCCAGACTTGAGCGAACATCTACTGCAGTGTTTTGGTAAAGCCTGGGTTCTTGCGTCTTGACAAGTGCATCTCACAATGTAGGCTCTTTCGGATATCGTGTCTCCGTATTGAGTGCCTTGAACAGGCTCGCTGTTGCACTCACATTTTATTTACCATAATAGATGGTTAGTGCAACTAGCCTCAAATCAGCTTTCTCCCTCCCTAGCTGTCTCTCTCGCTCACTCTCTATCTATCTCTCTCTCGCTTTCTCTCTTCCTTTCACCATCACCGTTGTATCTGTCTGTATCTCTCATAGACATTGTTTTGGACAACAAAGGGATGGTGAAACAGAGATTCTGCCATTTTCTTTCTGAATGTGGCGCTGTGGAAGCTCAGGGAGAACAAGCTGCTCCTGCAGGGCAGTATGGGATACAGTCACCTGACACACAGTAACACCAACAACAACAAGACAGCTTTTTTTATTGAAATGTTATGAGAGAACATCATGGAATATTGGGAACACAATACAATTGCACATACCATAACAGTTGTGATTTGGGAGAAGCTTGGAGATTTGGTATCACAGGAAATAAAACAAACTCTGTCAAAAGCCATGTGCAATTGAATGACATGATACGGTCTGTAGTGAAAACCGCGTCCTTGTTTCAAACAATTTGTAAAAAACTACTTTAATCTGTTCATGTATTTTCAAACATTTATATTTTCATCTTCTGTACTGAAATTAGCTGGATGCTGATTGTCTGTATGGATTTTGTGTTGACTAGATCTTTGCCATGATATAAGATCTAGAGCCATAATACCTTTGATTTCATCTTAACCTCCTCATAGCAAATCATGTGGCAAAACTAAGGATTAGAGACCATAGGATTATGACCATGCAGACATTGATTTTAAAGCTGATCTCCTTATACCCAAACAAACCACAGGATTAAAGCCACTGACTAAAATAACCTTATCTGTTTCATATGACTTCAGATTAATATATGATTCATGAAACATATGCACAGAATTGATGAGAAAGGTGGGTAATCAGGTCAAATCTTTAACTAATTCACATTATCACTACAACAGAACAAGAAAGAAATTGTTATATCATTCACAACTATTTGAGAAATAATACATATCTTAAGGATGATAGGCCTATTAATGAATAAGATGTAATGTAACAATAGACTGATAAACAAAGATAAATGCTAATAATAAGTGGTCAAGCATTAATCAAATTATCTGAGAATGCTTAATATTGCTAACAGCCTCTGCTAAATGACTCAAATGTAAATGTAAATGTAAGAAAGCTGCCATATTTGGAGAGCTAAGCTGTTGAGCGATTGGTGAGAGCTTCAGAGCTACAATATTCAATAAACTGTTTTAATAATCCAGTTGAAAAGGCTAGTGGGCGTTGAAAATGGCAGGCATGCAGACTGCAGAGAGACCAGTGTCTGTAGAGAGACAGGCAGCCCAGCCTGGTGTCATAGACTAGGCGTAACATAAAAAACGTAAATTTGGGACACTCAAATTAGTATGATATGTTACGTTTGGTATGGTTACTTAACTACTTACTATTTTTTTGTTACTTTGCAACTACATAGCATGTTAGCTAACCTTTCCCCAAACCCTAACGTTAATGCTTTTAGCTAACCCTTCCCCTAACCCTTTAACCTAACCGTAACCTTAAGCCTAACCCTTAACACTAACTGCTAACCTTAACCCCTAGCCTAGCTAACGTTAGCCACAACAAATTAGAATTCATAACATTTCATATGTTTTGCAAATTCGTAACATTATAATTCGGAACATATCGTACGAAATGAATGATGGACATTCACAAATGAATACATACCATACCAACATAACATATTTACGTACAGAATAATAGGAAATGCTCTGAGACCAGGTTGCAGCGGCATCCAGGAGCAGGCAGAAAGGACTGGAGCTGTGCAGATTACCAAGAACAGCGCCATAACTGGATGAACAACACACACACCCCTCACTGGAGAGATTGAGTGCGAGTGAGAGAGCGAGTGAGCGAGAGAGCGAGAGAGGAAACGACAATAACCAAAACAAACACTGCTCAATGACAAATAGTAAAGAAATTACAGTCTAGTAGGCTACACAGCGTATATGGCTGTCCATTTGAAGACCTCCTTGCATTCCATCTTGGTTGGGAGGATTGAAGTCAGGCTTAATGTTAATCACATGTTTTATTTTGGTTTGGGTGGCCACAGGCACAGCACACACTGCATGGCTAGTTACAGACAGGCCTTGTATTCCTAGTGCAGTGCATGTACAGGTCTGATGTGGATGCTAAGTATATGAGACAGAGGCTGCATTAGGCGGAGAGTGCTGCAGTTTGACTGGCCCACTAAACAGAACAAAGACACTGGCAGGCCAGGATGAAGCTGAACAGACAATACATATATAGTCTCCCTGCTCTTAGACTATTGATACTGATTACATAATTAAATAGAGCAGTGTATTATATATCTCTATTATGTTACTGAAATCATCATACTATATATTTTTTTATTTAACTAGGCAAGTCAGAACAAATTCTTATTTACAATGACAGCCTACTCCAGCCAAACCCGGACAAAGCTGGGCCGATTGTGTGCCGCCCTATCATGGCCTGGATTCTAACCAGGTACTGTAGTGACGCCTCTTGCACTGAGATGCAGTGTCTTAGACCGCTGCGCCACTCGGGAGCCCAAATATATCATAACACTTGATTATAGAAAAGAGTAGACCTAATAGAATAGAAAAAATATCCATGTGATAATCATTGCACAACTGCCATAACTACATTGTTGAATTTTGTAGAGCATAAAATAACTATAATAACTATTCACATAAAAGGAATATTAATGTAATGGAAAGGAGTATAATCCTGAGTGTGAGAATGATGTCTACTCTCTTAGTACTGGCCTTTCATATAATAACCTTTTGAAGCAATCCCAGAGGTTCAATTAAAAAGCGTTGCTCATGGTGCTGATCTGTTGTGAGGTTTGAGTGGTTGTCTGTGCGTCAGAAATACACAGAAAACCTGTTCTAACTTAAAACCCTTGTAAGCCATGAATTTCAAGTATTTTAAAAATTACAAACAATGCAGGCCTATTTTTCCAGATCACAGTTCGTGATTGCTGTATAGGCCTACCCATGTTGTTGCACATTATAGGCTAGGCCTAAATGCATGTCTACATTAGGCTAAATATATTTTCATTTCTATTTGATTATCTTGAAAATCTAAATATGCCATTTAGTTTTTAGTAAATTACATTCACATGGCTATTTTTAGTTTAACATTACTGCATTTGCATTGTGTTCAATACGTTGGCTTGCAGCTTTGAAAAGCATTTTTCAAGACCCTCAAAACTTGTCAGGAGGGAAACCGCGGGAAGATGTGCAGCACGTGACAAAAGGAAACAGTATTTTTTGTTGTTGGTGAGAGTGAGGCTATGGCACTTCGACAACATTAACATGCTGCAGTAGAGGCTATTCTTATCCAACCATTCACCGACCATTTTGAGCGTGTAGTTGGCTAGGCTATCGGCTGATGGATTGGATACATCTCCTGTGTGGTCTCCCTAGCAGGGGTTCCTGACATGGCTGCTGTTGACGCCCCTGGTGCGAGGAAGGCCGCTGCTCATATTTGTCAAGGTCAATTAATAAATGCAGTCAAAGGCTGGCTGAATCCCAACACGCCCGCGGGGCTCATAAATTATACAGAAAACACATTAAAGGACATGACTTGATGTCTTCCCATTGAGATCATTTAGATTTTTTTCGGGGCAGGAGTGGATTAGAATAATCATTGGGCTAATAATCACTTGATTGTTTTAATGTAGGCAATATTAATTTCCTTTACCCTGAATGGACACCTTGGTATCCTGTCTCTCATAAGGAGAGAAGCCCATGCATGAAATCTAGCGCTCAGCTGAAGGGATGGAGTGGCGAGCTGCTGCACCTTTAAGGCAATGAAGAAGACAAGCGGCTGCGGAGGAGGCGAGGGTTATTTCATAATGCTCTGAGCCAGGAAGGTTAGCGCAGGGACCAGTGTGATTTGTACGGCTGCGGGAAGATGCGTGTGCTTGTTGCTTGCTGGATGGAGAGAGGCGGTGAAAAGGAAATTAGTTTTCACTAGGCTTCAGCCAACAACGATTGCCTCCTGCTTAAAAATTCATACGTAATTTTTTGCAAATCCAACTTCATGATTTTTGTCACTGTAAACTTTTTTTGTTTCATTATTTATTTATAGTGTTTTCATTATTTTGTAATTCGAATTTTTAACTTCCACCTGTGCACATTGCGCTTAACCCTCCTCGTGTCGCGTCTTCAGCCTCCAGTCTCCGCTCTGACTCAGCAGCACTCACCTGGACCGGAGCTCAAGAAGGCGAATCCCGCAGAGTATCGCGCCCAGACGCCGGGAAGGCTGCACTAAGGCACGGCGTAGCCACTTCAAGGGAGACGTAGGCCTACGGTTCGATCTCAGCTCTTACCATAACACAATCACCAGAAGCTCATACCTCCTCTTCCCAACCTAGAGAGATAGAGAGAGAGAGAGACTGGTTTGTACAGACCATCGTCCATTGCTATTGACATATTGAAGAAATATAAAGAAAATCTAAGGAAGAAAGTGTGTGGAGTGAAAAGAAGAAAAGGCATAGCTTGGATATTGAACGGAGCGGGGCATGTGGATATTGGCTATCATCTTTTTCCAGTGCATCTTGAATGGTGAGTTGTGCTATCTAAAATGAACTTAATTCATTTATGTTAATTTACCTCTGAACAAAACTTACCAGATATAGCCTACAAGCTCTGTGTTGATTATTTACGGAATAATATAATTTATTTTGTGAGAAAATGAAATAGTTAAGAGCTGATGCTATGTCCTGAGAGGCCAAGGGGAGAGCGAGGTTGGATTGGGCAGCAGTAGAAGTACCCTACCGGCTGTGCTATGCCTGCCAGTCACATCCAGGTTAATTACCTAATTACTACAGTTGGATACAACTATGTGAAAACACTGATTTAAAAAAACGGAATAAAACATTCTAGACTCTACTTTTTTCTTTGGGGAAATCAACATAATATTTTATAGTAAGACATTTCTAGAATAGTGTAACAGTGCATAGGCAGTGTATGTGGGGTGTTGCTTATATTTGATTTCCCCTGATGGCTTTATATGAAAATATTAGCTAAATGCTTGTATCATTTTGATACTTTTCTCAGGTTAGACTTCAATAATAAGTAACCTTATTTCAGTTTGGTCTAATTGTACTTTTTATTATTTTGAATCTAATGACATTTAGTGATATTGTGTATTTTGACTTGTATTTTAAATTGTTTAGAAGTTTCACTTCATGTTTAAATTGATATCAAATAAAAAAAAATCTTCATAATTACCAATTAGGGATTATTGTAGCTAATTTGCATACTTACATCAATACAATTAGTAATTCCATATATTCATTAATTACAGCATAATCACATGTGAATTACACTTAAATAGTGTACCACTTAATAAAATGCATTGATTTCTCCTAGCCACATACTGTAGATTTATTCATTGAAAAAAAGGATGCTTATTTGCTATATGGGAGATGCAATAGGCCAATTAATGTTTCATATAAAAAATAAAATGCAGTAACATCTAGGGATGAAGTAAATTCATTTTTGCATGAGATAATCTGTTTATTTATATACAATCAGTCCGGTATCCTTTGTGATAATACTTAAAAAGGAAACAACTAGGTTGGTGCTGTCTTTTTTTATGGCGTTACACCCGCCATATTACAAGTACAAACATGGAGGCATCAGGAAAAAAATAAAACAGTTGAGGCAATCCCCTTATCGCCCATTTCCCTGTGTTCCCACTGAAACAGTTTAACCCACTCCTTTTGTTTTACACAATGCAAAGGTGATTGGCCTGTAATTCCTACAAAATATGGATGGATATATAAGAGACACATGTTATTTTGGGTTGGGGCTGCCTGAACACTTAGCGAATAAAAGAAGGGTGTGTGTGTGGGACGGGGACGGGGGACGGGACGGGGGTAGAATGAAGGCAGAGAGAAAATTGGGGCATTTAGAGGGTCTTTTTAAAGATGGACGGATGGATGGCTGGAGGGAGGGGCCGGGAGGGAATGAAAAGTGGACACATGCATGTAAACTGAGGGAAGAGAGGGCAATGCATCAACCAAAGATGACAGGAAAACCATTTTGTGGCAGTGCTGAAGGGCTGAATGAGGCAATCGTTGTTTGCCACAGAGAATACATTAAGGCAGTCAGGGACGTGTACAAATGCATTTTAACACAACTGAGGCGTGACTGGTTCTAGAGAGAGCACCTGTTCCATAGTATGATGCCCATTACAAATATCAATCCATGATGTTCTACAATACACCTGAGAGCACTATCTCTATCTGAGCTGAGAGCACTATCTCTATCTTAGCTTTTGAACGGCTTCACATAGTGTGTTTTGACCATGCAGGCTACAGCATTGTAAAATGGCTGCTCCTTAAGTGTTCAGCACAGAAACTTAGACTGAAAATACCACTGTGGATTATGATGCATGCAGCGTCTACGGTTGATGTTGATGCGCTGTGTTTTATTGACAGGCAGGGGTCACTTTGGCAATCTTTGAAGTTATTTTTGGTTTTGTGGTCAGGAATTGCATACAATAATATTATGCAATATTCTTTCCTTTTTCTATGCTTTTCTTTCAAAAACATAGGAAAAAATAGGTCTTTACAGCAGTTTTGCATATGATATCCGTCTACTTCGCATATTGCTCTATTTGTTCCTGATTTGTATTTTTTGAATGTCCAAGCAGCGTCCACATCACCAGCACTATCCTCTGTTTGAATAGTACAATGTGTAGCCTAGCTCTTCTGGGCAGCAAGAGAGAGAGAGGGGGGAGGGAGAGAGATTCCATAAATAAACTATTTTAGGGTTCTGGTCTAGCAGCACATGCTCCTGAGGTGGTCTTTTGGTATTTGGTATTTTATTAGGATCCCCAGTAGCTGTTGCGAAAGCAGCAGCTACTCTTCTACTGTCTCTATGGAAACATGGCTAATGAGTGTTGGCACAGTGTGGACTGGGTCTGAGCAAGGCCGCACTCTGTGCAGGTGACCCCGGAAGTTCTTCCCCACGGATTAGACCTATCACTCCTGCAGCCCAGTGATATTGTTGTAGATAGAGAGAGGAGATGTGAAGGTTATTATTGCATGTTTTAAAGATGTTATTCTGGTGGTGAGTTGTCCATCATTCTGAAGACAGTGATACATTTTTCCCAGGTTTGTGTTATTTTTTCAGGACTGACTACCCCAATCAGTGATAGTTAGGTCATGTCTATTTGTTTGCTTTAGATCTTGTTTTAGATTGTGTATTTATAGTATGTGATTTATGTAAAGGTATGGAGCAATTTATTTAAAAGTTGTTAGATCATGTTTTTTTAGCAACAGGCTGACATTAAAACATTTAAATCTACAGGGCTCTTTGTGTTGTGTATACTATATGCTGCTTTCCATTTTCACGACTGAGGTGCAAACTCAACTTGTCTGTGGATACAATTTTCAATCATAAACAATTTGCAGTTGCAACAAATAAAAAGCATTGTAGAGTGGATTTCAATGACACTTTTCTAGTGCTCTTGCATCAGTATCTCTATTAAAACCCAAATGTAATGGGAACATCAATATAGAGACAGATTGGGGAAATGGCATAATGTTGTTTTTGCTCAGCAATGCCAGGGGGCAAATCGGACACACGCTCAATTGGACACTAATAATCAGTGCAAATATACAACAATGCTCCTCAATTGTCTCTCTCTCTCTCTCTCTCTCTCTCTCTCTCTCTCTCTCTCTCTCTCTCTCTCTCTCTCTCTCTCTCTCTCTCTCTCTCTCTCTCTCTCTCTCTCTCTCTCTCTCTCTCTCTGTGTGTGTGTGTTTCCTCTTATTTAAACACATACAGGAGTAAGAGTTCCAATGTGGATAATACCTTGATCTGTGCTTGCCAGTAGGAGGACTCCTTCTTTTGAAGATTAAAGCCATCATAGGCCTGGCATCTGAATAGCTGTCAGTATCAGTTAGACTGCTCGTTTAGAACAGGAGTAGCCCAGGGAACCAGTCTACAGGATTAACCTTGATAAAGCTGTCATGACCACAGAGATTTTAATCAACCCATCTGGGAGATCTACAGAAAGAGAGACCCAGGTTTGGGATGATCATAGCAGACATGTTGACTGAGTAATAGGGTACTGTGTTTTTGTCATTGCAATCAGGGATGAGAGAGTGGAAGAAAAGGACAACTGTACTTTGAGTGTAAATGTATATGCGAATGATGGATGTCGTTTATCACAAACAGCAGGAATATCTACACACCGAAGATCAGTGTATACATTATATATACAAAAGTAGGTGGACACCCCTTCAAATGAGTGGATTCGCTATTTCAGCCACACCCGTTGCTGACAGGTGTATAAAATTGAGCACAAGGCCATGCAATCTCCATACACAAACATTGGCAGTAGAATGGCCTTACTGAAGAGCTCAGTGACTTTCAATGTGACACAGTCATAGGATGCCACCTTTCCAACAAGTCAGTTTGTCAAATTTCTGCTCTGCTAGAGCTGCCCTGGTCAACTGTAAGTGCTGTTATTGTGAAGTGGAAACGTCTAGGAGCAACAACGGCACATCCGCGAAGTGCTAGGCCACAGAAGCTCATAGCACGGGACCAGCGAGTGCTGAAGCGCGTAGAGCGTAAAAAACGTCTGTCCTCGGTTGCAACACTGCCTCTGGAAGCAACATCAGAACAGTAACTGTTCGTCAAGAGCATCATGAAATGGGTTTCCATGGCCGAGCAGCCGCACACAAGCCTAAGATCACCATGCGCAATGCCAAGTGTCGGCTGGAGTGTAAAGCTTGCCACCATTGGACTCTGGAGTAGTGGAAACTCGTTCTCTGGCGTGATGAATCAATCTTCACCATCTGGCAGTCCAACGGACGAATCTGGGTTTGGCGGATGCCAGGAAAACGCTACCTGCCCCAAAGCACAGTGCCAACTGTAAAGTTTGGTGGAGGAGGAATAATGGTCTGGGGCTGTTTTTCATGGTTCGGGCTAGGCTCCTTACTTCCAGTGAAGAGAAATCTTAACGATACAATGACATTCTAGAGGATGTGCTTCCAACTTTGTGGCAACACCTTGGGGAAGGACCTTTCCTGTTTCAGCATGACAATGCCCCCATGCACAAAGCGAGGTCCATACAGAAATGGTTTGTGAAATTGGTGTGGAAGATCTTGACAGAGCTCTGACCTCAACCCCATCGATTAGGCCAGCCTAATCGCCCAACATCAGTGCCCGACCCCACAAATGCTCTTGTGGCTGAATGGAAGCAAGTCCCTGCAGCAATGTTCCAACATCTAGAGAAAAGCCTTCCCAGAAGAGTGGAGGCTGTTATTTTTTGGTAAAAAAATTAAGAAATGTGACCTTTATTTAACTAGGCAAGTCAGTTAATAACAAATTCTTATTTACAATGACGGCCTACCCCGGCCAAACCCAGACGACGCTGGACCAATTGTGCGCCACCCTATGGAACTCCCAGTCACGAACCAGGGACTGCAGTGACGCCTCTTGCACTGAGATGCAGTGCCTTAGACAGCTGCGACATTCGGGAGCAAAGGGGGGACCAACTTCATATGAGATGTTCGCCGAGCAGGTGTCCACATACCTTTGGTCATGTAGTGTAGTAACTGTGTCATTGTGAAGGAAAAGTCTATCTTCGCTTTATATCTGAAAGTGTGAGGAGAAGAAAACCGACTATGAGTATTCAGAGATTCACAATCCCCATTGTGTTGAATCCCTCTGTACTAGATACAGAATCCTTAAAAAAAGTCAGGATACTGTATTTCTTTCCATTCATTGTTTAAAATATCAAAGATCAACAAACCTGCACTCCAAACCTGATATCTGCAACTCATAGATTTGGTTTGGGATCTTTTCTCTTTACCTAATGTGAATAATTTCAACTTATGAAAGACAGTGAACACTGTAAATAAACCGCCCTTATCCCATTATCGTTGTTATTACCAGTAAAAAGGTCGTGTTTAGGCTAGTGGGAAACTGGATCTGTTTTGGCTGGTGGTATCCTTTGGTAGATAGATAAATATAAAGCCTTCCAAAATACATCCTTCCCATAAAAATCTGCATGTGGCAGATATTTGCAATATCTAAAACATTGTGCAAGATGGATGTAATGTCTCCTATCATATCCCTGAGCTTGGAGTTAGTTGGCTGTTACATGCAGAACAGACTGAACCATATGGTAATGGGTGCACATTGAAATGTTAACTGTTTCATTTAACTCAGGCCAGAATGCTTAAAGAGATGATGGTGTGCAACTAAGCAGAGAGAGAGAGAGAGAGAGAGAGAGAGTCAGCATGTGTTACACACTGTAAAGAACTAAACTACCAGTCAAGGGAAAGTTCCCACATGCACACAGGTTCGTGCTGGTAGGTGGAGTTTTATATCAGTGAATTAATAAAACAAGAACAATCAATCAATCAAATGTATTTATAAAGCCCTTCTTACATCAGCTGATGTCACAGAGTGCTGTACAGAAACCCAGCCTAAAACCCCAAACAGTAAGCAATGCAGGTGTAAAAGCGCGGTGGTTAGGAAAAACTCCCTAGAAAGGCCAGAACCTAGGAAGAAACCTGGTGGCCAGTCCTCTTCTGGCTGTGCCGGGTACAGATTAAAGCAGAACATGGCCAAGATTTTAAAATGTTCATAGATGACCAGCAGGGTCAAATAATAATAATCACAGTGGTTGTCGAGGGTGCAACAGGTAGTTAGTAGATAGCCTATATCATTTGTTTTCAACTTAGCTGGCATGCTAATGTTTCCACGTTAAAGTGGGACAGCGGATCTAAATGTGGCACAACTATCCTACAATTGGGGATGCTGTGGACCAAAGGCCCTATTGTGTGCACACGACAAGTGTCCTGCTTGAACTTTTTTTCTGATATTTGACTGTTGTACTGTGCAGTGTCTTAGAACTTCCAGTTTGTCAATTTTGTATGAGATTTTACGTAGCGAAAGGAAATGCTATCCTAGTTCAGCATAATAGGCCCTATTATACCTTTGAGATACAGATACCCCTTCAGCTACATAATCACCATAGATTTAGGCCTGAAAGGTACATATTTTAGGATGAATTGAGTATACAGGATGAGTAGTTTAAGATATGTCATGTACTATGTCAGGTCAAAGAGGGAAAGGTGCTTAATCCAACACACACACATAGCCTACAGTATACTGTAGACTTGGCATTGGACATTTAATACATACATCTAACCTGTGCAGCTCCAGGATCTGCTGAAATATAAGGTTTCCTGCTAAAGTCATGGTTTGTGTTCACATGCTCACTCTTGCCCTCTTTGAAATCACCATGGTACTGTACTATAGACTTCAAATCAAATCAAATCACATTTTATTTGTCACATGTGCCGAATACGACAGGTGTAGACCTTTCCGTGAAATGCTTACTTACAAGCCCTTAACCAACAATGCAGTTAAAGAAAGAGTTAAGAAAATGTAATAAAATCAAAAGTAACACAAGAAAATTACATAAAAATAACAAGGCTATATATAGGGGGTACCAGTACCGAGTCAATGTGCGAGGGTACAGGTTAGTCGAGGCAATTTGTAAAGTGACTATGCTTAGATAATAAACAGCGAGTAGCAGCAGTGTAAAAACAAAGGGGGTGGAGGGAGGGTTGTCAATGTAAACAGTCCGGGTGGCCATTTGATTAATTGTTCAGCAGTCTTATGGCTTGGGGGTAGAAGCTGTTAAGGTGCCATTTGGTCCTGGACTTGGCGCTCCCGTACCGTTTGCCGTGCAGTAGCAGAGAGAACAGTCTATGACTTGGATGACTGGAGACTTGGACAATTTTTAGGGCCTTCCTCTGACACCGCCTAGTATATAGGTCCTGGATGTCAGGAAACTTGCCCCCAGTGATGTACGTACTGCCCAGATGCCGAGCAGTTGCCATACCAGGCGGTCAGGATGCTCTCGATGGTGCAGCTGTAAAACTTTTGGAGGATCTGGGGACCCATGCCAAATCTTTTCGGGCTCCTGACGGGGAAAAGGTGTTGTCGTGCCCTCTTCATAACTGTCTTGGTGTGTTTGGACCATGATCGTACGTTGGTGATGTGGACACCAAGGAACTTGAAACTCTTGACCTGCTCTACTTTAGCCTCGTCGATGTTAACGGGGTCCTGTTCGGCCCTCTTTTTCCTATAGTCAACGATCAGCTCCTTTGTCGTGCTCACATTGAGGGAGAGGTTGTTGTCCTGGCACCACACTGCCAGGTCTCTGACCTCCTCCCTATAGGCTGTATCATCGTTGTTGGTGATCAGGCCTACCACTGTTGTGTCAACAGCAAACTTAATGATGGTGTTGGAGTTGTGCTTGGCCACGCAGTCGTGGTTGAACAGGGAGTACATGAGGGGACTAAGCACGCACCCCTGAGGGGCCCCCGTGTTGAGGATCAGCATAGCAGATGTGTTGTTGCCTACCCTTACCACCTGGGGGCAGCCCATCAGGAATTCCAGGATCCAGTTGCAGAGGGAGGTGTTTAGTCACAGGGTCCTTAGCTTAGTGATGAGCTTTGTGGGCACTATGGTGTTGAACGCTGAGCTGTAGTCAGTGAACAGCATTCTCACATAAGTGTTATTTTTGTCCAGGTGGTAAAGGGCAGTGTGGAGTGCGATTGAGATTGCGTGATCTGTGGATCTGTTTGGCCTGTATGCGAATTGGAGTGGGTCTAGGGTTTCCGGCATGATAGTGTTGATGTGAGCCATGACCAACCTTTCAAAGCACTTCATGGCTACCGACATGAGTGCTACGGGGGCGGTAATCATTTAGGTAGGTTACCTTTGCTTTCTTGAGCACAAGGACTATGGTGGTCTGTTTGAAACATTTCAAAGGCAACCAGCTCCGAGATTTCAGTACCTATGGCTTCCACTAGATGTCAACAGTCTCTATACAAAGCCAGGAAACGGTAGCCCTGACCAGAACGAATAGGAAAAGGATATGGTCAAGGGAGCTCAGATGTCAACAAGATTTTGCGGGCGCGCAACCGAGTGCGCGCTCCACTTTAGTTACCTTTCTTATCGTTCAGGCTACAATCCGGTTGAAATATTATAGTAAATATACATAAAAGAATACCTAAGGAAACATTAAAAATTATGTTTGATTTGTTTGGAGAAATCTGATAGGTATAATTTGAACGTGTTCTCTTCACGGATCTATAGGCGACTCGACGGTGGATTTTATGAACATAACGCGCCAACCAAACTGAGATTTATGGATATAATAAATGACTTTTTCTAACAAAAGAAGCATGGATTGTCTTCGTTGAACACTTGGGAAGCCCTCAGCAGAAGTTCATCAAAGGTAAGCAATTTTATATTAGCGATTTTATGCGTTTTGTGAGACCTGCGTTGGGTTATGAATTTATGCCTATGCATAAATATTGGAGGGGCTATCCTCAAACAATCAAATGTTGTGCTTTCGCCGTAAAGCCTTTTTGAAATCTGACAACGCTGTGATATTGCCAAGAGTCAGAGCTAGCTTTTGATGGCTATGAAACACTTGTATATTGATTAATTTTTAATAATTCAACTTTTGGATTTTGAATTTGGCGCTTTACATTTCACCGGGTAGTGTCTGGAATGGCCCGCTAGCGCCCCACTGTTCCTTAAGAGGTTTTAATGGTCTTGCTCACATTGGCTATGGAGTGCGTGATCACACAGTTGTCCAGAACAGCAGGTGCTGTCATGCATGCTTCAGTGTTGCTTGCCTCGATGCGAGCATAAAAGTAATTTAGCTCGTCTGGTAGGCTCGCGTCACTGAGTTTCCCTTTGTAGTCTGTAATAGTTTTCAAGCCCTGCCACATCCGACGAGCGTCAGAGCCAGTGTAGTATCTTAGTCCTGTATTGACGCTTTCCTCTGGTTGCACATGTGGCATGTGACACTAGGAGCACCGCTTCTGGATGAGCATTTTCTTGTTTGCTTATGGCGTTATACAGCTCGTTGAGTGCGGTCTTAGTGTCAGCATCAGTTTGGGGTGGTAAATAGACGGCTACGAATAATAATATTGGCCAATAATACAGAGGGTAGTGATGGTTTACCTGGCGGGGAAGCAGAATATCCTTTGCGCCAGACTCATTAAAGAAAAAAATATTTGTCCAGTTTGAGGTTGAGTAATTGCTGTTCTGATGTCCAGAAGCTCTTTTCGGTCATAAGATACGGTAGCAGAAACATTATGTATAAAATTAGTTACAAACAATGCAAAAAAACTAACAAAATAGCACAATTGGTTAGGAGCCCGTAAAACCCCTCCGGCGCCATTATCTGCTATTTTGAACAAGCATTAGAACACCAGTGCCAACAGTTCTTCCTGAGATAAGGGCTGTGTCCAGGTTCCAGATCTGGAGACAGGAAATGCCAGTGGCAGAGATTGCTGGGGTCACCAGCTCAGGAAACAGTATTTGCCAGGCGAATAGGTTCCTGCCTGGTGGGTTTCTGTATGTAATGTTGTGCACATACACAGACACACTACAGAGCTATTTTTAGGAGGCCATTTCTAAAGGCTGTCACATGGGTAATGGAAGAAGTGGCAATGACCTCTACAGAAAGATTCTGCCTTCGGGATTAACTCACACACACACCCATACACACACACACACACACGCTCATTTATAACACATGGGACAGATACCCTGCCATGAAAAAAAGTCTAAATTGATTTATCTCCTGAGTTGACATAGGAGGCAGGTGAGGTGGCTATGCATCAACACAGAACACACTCTCTTCTTTTCTCTAGGGAATGACATTATACTTGATCAAATGAATACTGTACATAGCCCGTCTGTAAATAAGCCCACCCAATCTACCTACCTCATCCCCATATTGTTTTTATTTACTTTTCTGCTCTTTTGCACACCAGTATTTCTACTTGCACATCATCATCTGCTCATCTATCACTCCAGTGTTAATTTGCTAAATTGTAATAACTTCGCTACTATGGCCTATTTATTGCCTTACCTCCTCACGCCATTTGCACACACTGTATATAGACTTTTTTTTTTTTTCTTCTATTGTGTTATTGACTGTACGCTTGTTTATTCCATGTGTAACTGTGTTGTTGTTTGTGTCGCACTGTTTTGCTTTATCTTGGCCAGGTCGCAGTTGTAAATGAGAACTTGTTCTCAACTAGCCTACCTGGTTAAATAAAGGTTAAATACAATTAAAAAATTTAAATTACAATGCAATGCAGCCCATTAAAGAGAAACTGGACCCTAAAAACCAACTTCTCCTTTAGAAAACAGCCTATGTGGCATCGAGTCCCCCAAAAATATTATTGACTACAAAGTGCAAATAGGATCATTTTGGCCATAAAGTCAGGCTCATTCAAAACATAGTTTTGTCAGACTTGTGGTTGTGAAATGAAGGATGGGTTTGTTTCAATTCTGCCCACATGCCCACAGCTGGCAACACACAAGTAATCATCAATTCGGGAGTGCAGCTGCACCCGACCCGATCGTAATGCCTGTGGTAAATTTGGGTTGACTTTGAATATCCCTATGGGGCTAGTTAGGGACTATTGACAAATTACACAATGTACAGTGCCTTCAGAAAGTATTCACACTCCTTGTTACTGCCTGAATATGAAATTTATTAAATTTAGTTTTTTTGTCACTGGCCACTGGTTTTTCTAAATTTCTACTAATTAATAAAAAATGAAAAGCTGATATGTCTTGAGTCAGTAAGTATTCAACCCCTTTGTTATGGCAAACCTAAGTAAATTCAGGAGTAAACATTTGCTTAACAGTCATGGACTATGTGCAATAATAGTGTTTAACATAATTTTTTTATGACTACCTCATCTCTGTACCCCACACATACAATTATCTGTAAGGTCCCTCAGTCGAGCATTGTATTTCAAACACAGATTCAATCACAAAAACCAGGGAGGTTTCCCATTTCCCAATAATTCTGAAAAAAGGGCTCTCTAAAACGTTTATAAATGAGGGACAATTACATGACTCCTATTGCTTTTAAAATGTTTCCCTTATGAGTTTAACATATTAAATTAGGAAATAAAAAAAGACCCCAATTATAACAAAGCTACATACAAGGTCAGTGTGTTTTATTGCTTGTCAGTGTGTGTATTGATGTGTGTTTGTGTTATTAAGCCAGTGTCTTTGATAGTTAGCTGCTCGGCTGACTATTGGATGAATTTGAGGCATATCCGACAAGCCCTGATTAGTATTCAAATATCGGCACAATTTCTATAGCCAGAAATGTGTAACATTTTCAAAGATTCTCTACAAATGTCTCATTAAAGTTTTGCTAGCCCCAGGTCCATTTTGTTTCGGTCTCTGCTTTATCAGGCCTTCCCCAGAAGTGATTATGCTAATTACTGTTTGATTAGATGATTAAATTATAATTTGATTAATCCTGAGCACTGAACGTTGCGAATACATTTACGTCCGCTTGGCTGCCTGGCTTTGCAGAGCTAACGTTCCCTGTCACTAGGCAAGCAGACGTGACGGAGGAAGGGAGGTATGACCAGAGAATGACTGAGACACACCATCCAGATAAAAAGGAAAGATAAACAAATGTTATTTTTTGGAAATAAATTATGATGTGTCACTTTAGATTGTTTCTTTATAAAAGTTAACCCACATTTTTTTTGTCTTATTGTGTATCATAATTGTAGTGTTAAATAAATGTTAGTGTAGCCTATTTGTGCAGTGAGTAGAGTATAGCCTGAATGCAGGTTGGTATGGTCATTGTCCTAGGGATTTTCCTGCCTGTCTTGTGTATCCTCAGTTGGCCATGTGTCCGTCACAATGATTTATAGCAAGGATGGGCCATTTTGTAGGCTCTCCGACCAATTATATATATTTTTTTTGGGGCGGGGAACTCAGTCGGGGTCTCAACTTACTGTTGAGAGTTTGAATAATAGAATACACACAAGGTGCAAGGTGTTTGCGCATCAGCAGTTACTAAATTAGCCCATGTCAGCTAATTGTTTTTAGATTGGTAAATTAGTCTAGCGGCCAGCTATCTAAACTTATAGTAAGCATAGTCTAATTACCAATCGTGGTGGGGCCCATTGATCATCAGTTATCATATTAAAAACTTCAAACATTAGTTATAAAATTGCAAAATCTTCTCTCCACCCCATGGCAAAACGTGTAGAATTGCAGGAAGTTAACTTTAAAACTGACTGATGAGGACAGTGTCCTGCGTGTCCCCTTCAACCCTCCTGTTGGGCAACATTTTGGGTGTTCTCTGGGTTACACACACACACACACACACACACACACACACACACACACACACACACACACACACACACACACACACACACACACACACACACACACACACGCAGGGAGAAAGCAGGTTACCTGGCTCTGTCTCCCACTGTCCCACTGTGGTATTAGAGAGGACTCCACTGCAGTAGGCTTACCCAAGATGGAAAGCCCTGCCTGTGAGGCAAGTGGAGAGGGTGGTGGAGGAGGGGTTGAAAGAGAGAAAGAGGGAGGTATAGATAGAGAGAGGGGGAGAGTGAAGGGCATGTTTTATGAAACATCAAGGAATAGCTGTGAGCGGGATGGAAAGCAGTGATGTCTAGTCATCTGACCCACAATCCCTTTTAACCCCAGGAAACATTTACATAAGTATTCAGACCCTTTACTCAGTACTTTGTTGAAGCACCTTTGGGAGCGATTACAGCCTTGAGTCTTCTTTGGTATGATGCTAGCTTGGCACACCTGTATTTGGGGAGTTTCTCCGATTCTTCTCTGCAGATCATCTCAAGCTCTGTCAGGATGGATGGGGAGAGTTGCTGCACAGCTATTTTCAGGTCTCTTTAGAGATGTTGTCCTTTTGGAAGGTGAACCTTCGCCCCAGTCTGAGGTCCTGAGTGCTCTGGAGCAGGTTTTCATCAAGGATCTCTCTGTACTTTGCTCCGTTCATATTTCGCTCGATCCTGACTAGTCTTCCTGCAGACGTGACGCTTGCCATTCAGGCCAAAGAGTTCAATCTTGATTTCATCAGACCAGAGAATCTTGTTTCTCATGGTCTGAGAGTCTTTAGTTGCTTTTACAAACTCCAAGCGGGCTGTCATGTGCCTTTTACTGAGCAGTGGCTTCCGTCTGGCCACTCTACCATAAAAGCCTGATTGATGGAGTGCTGCAGAGATTGTTGTCCTTCTGGAAGGTTCTCCCTTCTCCACAGAGGAACTCTAGAGCTCAGTCAGAGTGACCATCACCTCCCTGACAAAGGCCCTTCTCCCCCCCGATTGCTCAGTGTGGCCGGGCGGCCAACTCTAGGAAGAGTCTTGGTGGTTCCAAACTTCTTCCATTTAAGAATGAAGGTGGCCACTGTGTTCTTGGGGACCTTCAATGCTGCAGACATTTTTTGGTACCCTTCCCCAGATCTGTGCCTCGACACAATCTTGTCTCTGAGCTCTACGGACAATTCCTTCAACCTCATGGCTTGGTTTTTGCTCTGACATGCACTGTCAACTGTGGGACCTTATATAGACAGGTGTGTGCCTTTCCAAATCATGTCCAGTCAATTTAATTTACCACAGGTGGACTCCAATCAAGTTTTTTTTTTCTATTGTGTTATTGACTGTACGCTTTTTTATTCCATGTGTAACTCTGTGTTGTTGTTTGTGTCGCACTGCTTTGCTTTATCTTGGCCAGGTCACAGTTGTAAATGAGAACTTGTTCTCAACTAGCTTACCTGGTTAAATAAAGGTGAAATAAAAATAAATAAAAATACATTAAACAAATCCCAAGGATGATCAATGGAAACAGGATGCACCTGAGCTAATAGCAAAGGGTCTGAATAAGTATTTCTGTTTTTCATTGTTAATACATTTGCAAAAATGTCTAAAAACCTGTTTTTGCTTTCTCATTATGGGGTATTGTGTGTAGATTGCTGAGGATTTTTCTTTTTTTAATCCATTTTGGAATAAGGCTGTAACGTAACAACATGTGGAAAAGGTCAAGGGGTCTGAATACTTTCCGAAGGCAATGTATACAGTAACACCAACCATTTTATTCATGCAACCCTACAGACATGGAAAGGGCATGTGTCATCCCGATACTAATCAACCATAAATAGTCAATGTTCAGATGTTTACTGTTATTCTCTGTCAACTGCTTGCCCTTTTCCAAGGACGTGTCACACAGCAGCTGAAATCTTGGTGCTGCATGCCATGTGGAGGTTCTTAAAGCAGTACGGAGACGCAATATTCGGAGCGTAGGGCAGTGTTGCAATATAATTTTCTGTCACAAATGGGGTGGCTCCTTGTACTATGCACCAACATTCAAAGTTCTTGGAGCTGTATCATTGCTTGTGCATCCGTGGGGGCAGTGTTGTGTACAGATGTCGGATCTTAATTTGACCCCTTTTGTCGCAGGAGGAAATATCTGAAGAAATATTTAGAATCGCCGCCAGGGGGCTGCTGGAAGCGGTGTTTGTATACAATGCAGTATGAAAAACATGAGCTGGCGCACACCCAGAAAAATGTGTTTGTGTGGAGGTGCTGACTCACGGCAAATAAACTATAAACTTCAATGCAAGACCATATACCTACCTTGTAGGCTACCTTATGTACAGTAGGCTACATGCAGGCTACAGTCCGTGTCGTGTAAATTCTTATGTGGGTTATAATAAATTGACATATTTGTAGGGGGTAGATGTATTTTTCTCAGCAAAAAAAGAAACATCCTCTCACTGTCAACTGCGTTTATTTTCAGCAAACTCAACAAGTTCCACAGACATGTGACTAACAGAAATTGAATAATGTGTCCCTGAACAAAGGGGGGGATCAAAATCAAAAGTAACAGTCAGTATCTGGTGTGGCCACCAGCTGCATTAGGTACCGCAGTGCATCTCCTCCTCATGGACTGCACCAGATTTGCCAGTTCTTGCTGTTAGATGTTACCCCACTCTTCCACCAAGGCACCTGCAAGTTCCCGGATATTTCTGGGGGGAATGGCCCTAGCCCTCACCCTCCGATCCAACAGGTCCCAGATGTGATCAATGGGATTGAGATCCGGGCTCTTCGCTGGCCATGGCAGAACACTGACATTCCTGTCTTGCAGGAAATCACGCACAAAACGAGCAGTATGGCTGCTGGCATTGTCATGCTGGAGGGTCATGTCAGGATGAGCAGGAAGGGTACCACATGAGGGAGGAGGATGTCTTCCCTGTAACGCACAGCGTTGAGATTGCCTGCAATGACAACAAGCTCAGTCCGATGATGCTGTGACACACCGCCCCAGACCATGACGGACCCTCCACCTCCAAATCAATCCCGATCCAGAGTACAGGCCTCGGTGTAACGCTCATTCCTTCGACGATAAACGCGAATCCGACCATCACCCCTGGTGAGACAACACTGTGACTCGTCAGTGAAGAGTACTTTTTGCCAGTCCTGTCTGGTCCAGCGACGGTGGGTTTGTGCCCATAGGCGACGTTGTTGCCGGTGATGTCTGGTGAGGACATCAACAACAGGCCTACAAGCTCTCAGTCCAGCAGGCCTACAAGCCCTCAGTCCAGCCTCTCTTAGCCTATTGCCGACAGTCTGAGCACTGATGGAGGGATTGTGCGTTCCTGGTGTAACTCGGGCAGTTGTTGTTGCCATCCTGTACCTGTCCCGCAGGTGTGATGTTCGGATGTACCGATCCTGTGCAGGTGTTGTCACACGTGGTCTGCCACTGCGAGGACGATCAGCTGTCATCTGCAGTCCTCATGCCTCCTTTCAGCATGCCTAAGGCATGTTCCACATCTTTCTTTTGGTGTTCAGTAGAAAGGCCTCTTTAGTGTCCTAAGTTTTCATAACTGTGACCTTAATTGCCCACCGTCTGTAAGCTGTTAGTGTCTTAACGACCGTTCCACAGGTGCATCTTCATTAATTGTTCATGGTTCATTGAACAAGCATGGGAAACAGTGTTTAAACCTTTTACAATAAAGGTCTGTGAAGTTATGTTGATTTTTATGAATTATCTTTGAGAAGACAGGGTCCTGAAAAAGGGACTTTTTTTTTGTTGCTGAGTTTATATTGAAGGCAAGTAGTAGGCAAAATAAATATATTGTTTTGGCTCCATGCCTGTGTGGTTTTGCAGTTACAGCCACTGACCCTAACACACATATGCCAGAGTCGGCATGGGTTAGAATCCGGCCCACTGCCTTTGATTTACAGATGAACGTTTATTTTTTACACATTAATTCTGCGTGTTTACAGGGTTAAAACAGAAACAAGCTATAAAACTTTGGCGCGAGCATCCACACCGGAGGAAAGTTCATTGTTCTACAGTAGGCCTACATCTGTCAATCAACTTATAGCCAAAATCAGCTCATCAACTCAGCCAGGGATACACAAACAGTAGGCTAGCCTATTATTGGTTTTCATATCTTCCATTATGTGACAATGGATAGGCTGACGGGTAGCCTACAGAATGTAGCCTATTGGAATATAATAAAATAACAACGGGGCTATTGCAACCATCAATGGCACTAGATTATCGCCAGCTGATGTCTCGTTAAACAATCAATAGCGCTAAATTGACCCGCACAGCTGATCTCAATTGCAACCATTATTGGTCACCTTATTACCGCACCCTAAAATACTGACTGTATTTCTGTATTTTGAAAGTTATATACACTATGTATACAAAAGTAAGTGAACACCGTTTCAAATTAGTGGTTTCGGCTATGTCAGCCACACCCGTTGCTGACAGGTGTATAACATCGAGCACACAGCCATGCAATCTCCATAGACAAACATCTCCAAGAGTTCAGTGACTTTCAAAGTTTCACCGTCAAAGGATGCCACCTTTCCAACAAGTCAGTTCGTAAAATGTTTGCCCTGCTAGAGCTGCCCCTATCAAATGTAAGTGTTGTTATTTTGAAGTGGAAACGTCTAGGAGCAACAACGGCTCAGCCGCAAAGTGCTAGGATACACAAGCTCATAGAACGGGACCGCCGAGTGCTGAAGCGCCCAGCGCGTAAAAATAGTCTGTCCTCGGTTGCAACACTCACTATCGAGTTCTGCTCTGGAAGCAACGTCAGCACAAGAACTGTTCATTGGGAGCTTGATGAAATGGGTTTCCATGGCCAAGCAGCCGCACACAAGCCTAAGATCCCCATGCACAATGCCAAGTGTCGGCTAGAGTGATGTAAAGCTCGCTGCCACTGGAATTTGGAGCAGTGGAAACGCGTTCTCTTGAGTGATTAATTACTTTTCACCATCTGGCAGTCTGACGGACAAATCTGGCGAGGTCCATACAGAAATGGTTTGTCGAGATCAGTGTGGAAAAACTTGAATGGCCTGCCCAGAGCCCTATCCTTAACCCCATCAAACACCTTTGGGATGAATTGGAATACCATCTGCGAGCCAGGCCTAATTGCCCAAAATCAGTGCCCTACCTCACTAATGCTCTTGTGGCTGAATGGAAGCAAGTCCCCATAGCAATGTTCCAACATCTAGTGGAAAACTTCCCCAGAAGAGTGGAGGCTCTTATAGCAGCAAAGGGGGGACCAACTCCATAAGAATGCCCATGATTTTGGAATGAGATGTTCGACGAGCAGGTGTCTATATACTTTTGGCCATGTAGTGTATACTTAAGTATCAAAGGTTAATGTAATCGCTAAATTATACTTAAGTGTCGAAAGTAAAAGTATGAATCATTTCACATTCTTTATATTAAACTAACCAGACGGCACAATTTACTTTTTTAATTTTATTTACGGATAACCAGGGGCACACTCCAACAGTCAAACATCATTTACAAACGAAACATTTGTGTTTAGTGAGTCCAGATCAGAGACAGTAGGGATGACCATGGATGTTCTCTCGATAAGTGCCTGAATTGGACCATTCCTGTCCTGCTTAGCATTTGAAATGTAAAGAGTACCTTTGGGTTTCAGGAAAATGTACGGAGTAAAAAGTACATTATTTTCTTTAGGAATGTAGTGAAGTAAAAGTTGTCAAAAATATAAATATTAAGGTAAAGTACAAATACCCCAAAGAATGACATAAGTAGTACTATAAAATATTTTTACTTCAGAACTTTACACCAGTCAAAGCATTATAAAGGTTTCGTCATATGACTTTGTGTGTGTTTATGTGCACGTTCAGCTTTATAGCGACAGTAGAGGGAGCTCGTTTAGCCATTAGTAAACAGAGTTTCTCTGTTTCCTCATCATGCCAGCTCTTCCCCACTCTCTCTCTACTCTCTCTCCTCCCGCTTCCTCTCTTTCCCCTCGCTCTCTCTGTCTCACTGTCTCTCTCTCTCTCGCTCTCTCTCTCTTTCTCTCTCTCTCAATCTCGACCCCCTTTCTCTCCTCTCTCTCTGTCCCTCTCTCTCCTCTCTGTGATTCAGACATCAGTGTCTCAGTGCTGTAAATGATTAAGATCTCCCAGGCATACTCTCAGGATCTTCTCCCTCCTCACTCCTTTTCCCTGCTCATGTAAATGAGCATTCAGATGCATCAACTAACCCAGAGAAAGTGTGAGAACGACCCTCATCTCATTGCGCGTCCTCAGGAGGATCCACATCAGAGGAGGATATCATTGGTTTTACATAGCGCTGGAGCACAGTGCCACTAAGCATGCTTCTCAGTATTATTCATGAGAGAAAATTGGGAGCCGGGGGAGTCAGTCTGCAGCAGCGGCGGGCAGGCGTGGGCCTTTTCGTTCCTGGGCTGTAGCAATGCGCCTCTTGCCGTGTAAGCCCTGGGGCCAGGAGAGGGAAGGGGGTGTGGGAGTGTGCTTTCTTACTGTCACATGCCCCGTCCTATCCTACCCCTCCCACACACCCCTATTCCACCCCCTCCACCCCTTCCGTACCAACCCCACCCCCTCCTACCTCTCTTCTCCCGAGGTGCTCTGCCTTAATTACCTGCAGCTAGAATCCTGAGCCCTGACATGGCCTGTCAGTGTACCACAGTCACTGTCTGCCACTGTGAAAGGCAGCCCAGCACCCGGACCGGACCACACCACAGACACACAGACAGAGCTTTGCCCTGCTCTGTCCTCACCAAGCATGGCCATGCTGTAATGGCTAACAGCAAACCAACAATGCTACAGGCACTATCACTCCGACAGCCTAGTCTTAGGAATGGACTGGAGAACATAATATGGCCAGTTGCTAGATAACTGTATGAAGGTCAAGAGATGGTGAAATACTGTACCATTGTTGCACACACTTGTGAATATGGAGGACACTATTAAGAATTCGGGAGGCTGAAATTAGGAACATTTAGGAGCTTGGCTGTCATCTGTTGGGTGGGTGTTTGGTGGAGGTAACACGTGCACAGAGCTGTAAGCTCGTCAGTTATGATCCTACATTTACTTAAATAAATCGCCTGGGTGGTTTTGAAAGGAGCAGTCGATGATGGGCAGTTACACACTGTCCCTGGACACATTTCACTGGGGCTGATTGAGCAGCCGTTGATCTTCACATGAGAGACAGAGAGAGTTGTAAGTGTTCCGTACAAAGAAAAGCTCCTCTCCTAGTCAGCATGAGGAGCTAGTAGATTCCACATGAATGTTTCACATTATTATCTCTATTGTTGATTAGAGCAAGAAAATGTTGATTGTAGATGGACACCACCAAATATGTTCATTCACCGCTACTAGCTGGATAGCCCTACAGCACACACACACATTCACCTTGACCGGAGGAGTGTGTGATGGTGCGTGCCCTTGAACTGTCAGGCAGGTGGGCCTCTAGCAGTGTAACAGACAGGAAGCACCCAGAGCCAGACTTGAGCGGACAGGTCAGGGAGGGAGCATTAGAGTCACCAGCAATCCAGAATCAGAGCCTTCGCTATGGGCCTTCTAAAACACACCAAGAGAAATCCCTCTTCCAAACCCAACAGCCAAACCAGCCACACCCTTAGACCCCCTCAACTTTGCTGATAGAGGGAAATAAAAAAAACAGTCATTATAAATGTGTTGGATTCATTATTGAATCAACTCAAATGAAATCAAAGCTTATTTGTCACGTGCGCCGAATACAGAAGGTGTAGACCTTACAGTGAAATGCTTACTTACAGACTCTAACCAATAGTGCAAAAAAAAAGGTATGTTTGTGTGTGTGTAGGTAAGTAAAGAAGGTAAGTAAAGAAATAAAACAACAGTAAAAAGACATTTGAAAATAACAGTAGCGAGGCTATATACAGACACCGGTTAGTCAGACTTATTGAGGTAGTATGTACATGTAGGTATGGTTAAAGTGACTATGCGTATATGATGAACAGAGAGTAGCAGTAGCGTAAAAAGAGGGGTTGGCGGGTGGTGGGACACAATGCAGATAGCCCGGTTAGCCAATGTGCGGCAGCACTGGTTGGTCGGGCCAATTGAGGTAGTATGTACATGTAGATATGGTTAAAGTGACTATGCATATATGATAAACAGAGAGTAGCAGCAGCGTAAAAGAGGGGTTTTGGGGGCACACAATGCAAATAGTCCGGGTAGCCATTTGGTTACCTTTTCAGTAGTCTTATGGCTTGGGGGTAAAAACTGTTGAGAAGCCTTTTTGTCCTAGACTTGGCACTCCGGTACCGCTTGCCATGCGGTAGTAGAGAGAACAGTCTATGACTGGGGTGGCTGGGGTCTTTGACAATTTTTAGGGCCTTCCTCTGACACCGCCTGGTGTAGAAGTCCTGGATGGCAGGCAGCTTAGCCCCAGTGATGTACTGGGCCGTACACACTACCCTCTGAAGTGCCTTGCGGTCAGAGGCCGAGCAATTGCCGTACCAGGCAGTGATGCAACCGGTCAGGATGCTCTCGATGTTGCAGCTGTAGAACCTTTTGAGGATCTCAGGATCCATGCCAAATCTTTTTAGTTTCCTGAGGGGGAATAGGCTTTGTCGTGCCCTCTTCATGACTGTCTTGGTGTGTTTGGACCATTCTAGTTTGTTGTTGATGTGAACACCAAGGAACTTGAAGCTCTCAACCTGCTCCACTACAGCCCCGTCGATGAGAATGGGGGCATGCTCTGTGCTCCTTTACCTGTAGTCCTATAGGTTGTTATTCTGGCACCACCCAGCCAGTTCTCTGACCTCCTCCCTATAGGCTGTCTCATCGTTGTCGGTGATCAGGTCTACCACCGTTGTGTCGTCTGCAAACTTAATGATGGTGTTGGAGTCGTGCCTGGCCATGCAGTCGTTCGTGAACAGGGAGTACAGGAGGGGACTGAGCACGCACCCCTGTGGAGCTCCAGTGTTGATAATCAGCGTGGCAGATGTGTTGCTACCTACCCTCACCACCTGGGGGCGGCCCATCAGGAAGTCCAGGATCCAGTTGCAGAGGGAGGTGTTTAGTCCCAGGTTCCTTCGCTTAGTGATGAGCTTTGAAGGTACTATGGTGTTCAACACTGAGCTGTAGTCAATGAATAGCATTCTCACATAAGTGTTTATTTTGTCCAGGTGGGAAAGGGCAGTGTGGAGTGCAATAGAGATTGCATCATCTGTGGATCTGTTGGGGCGGTATGCAAATTGGAGTGGGTCTAGGGTTTCTGGGATAGTGTTGTTGATGTCAGCCATTACCAGCCTTTCAAAGCACTTCATGGCTACGGACGTGAGTGCTACGGGTCTGTAGTCATTTAGGCAGGTTTCCTTTGTGTTCTTGGGCACAGGGACTATGGTGGTCTGCTTGAAACAAGTTGGTATTACAGACTCAATCAGGGACATGTTGAAAATGCCAGTGAAGACATCTGCCAGTTGGTCAGCACATGCCCGGAGCACACGTCCTGGTAATCCGTCTGGCCCCGCAGCCTTGTGTATGTTGACCTGTTTAAAGGTCTTACTCACGTCGGCTACGGAGAGCGTGATTACACAGTCGTCCGGAACAGCTGATGCTCTCATGCATGCCTCAGTGTTGCTTGCCTCAAAGCGAGCATAGAAGTGATTTAGCTCGTCTGGTAGGCTTGTGTCACTGGGCAGCTCGCGGCTGTGCTTCCCTTTGTAGTCTGTAATAGTTTGCAAGCCCTGCCACATCCGACGAGCGTCGGAGCCGGTGTAGTATGATTCAATCTTAGCCCTGTATTGACGCATTGCCTGTTTGATGGTTCGTCGCAGGGCATAGTGGGATTTCTTGTAAGCTTCCGGGTTAGAGTCCCGCACCTTGAAAACGGCAGCTCTACCCTTTAGCTCAGTGCGAATGTTGCCTGTAATCCATGGCTTCTGGTTGGGGGATGTACATACAGTCACTGTGGGGACGACGACCTCGATGCACTTATTGATAAAGCCAGTGACTGATGTGGTGTATTCCTCAAAGTCATCGGCAGAATCCTGGAACATGTTCCAGTCTGTGATAGCAGAACAGTCCTGTAGTTTAGCGTCTGACCACTTTTTTATAGACCGAGTCACTGGTGCTTCCTGCTTTAATTTTTGCTTGTAAGCAAGAATCAGGAGGATATAGTTGTGGTCGGATTTACCAAATAGAGGGCGAGGGAGAGCTTTGTACGCGTCTCTGTGTGGAGTACAGGTGATCTAGAACTTTTTTCCCTCTGGTTTCACATTTAACATGTTGATAGAGATTTGGTAGAACTGATTTAAGTTTCCCTGCATTAAAGTCTCCGGCCACTAGGAGCGCCGCCTCTGGGTGAGTGGTTTCCTGTTTTCTTATTTCCTTATACAGCTGACTGAGTGCGGTCTTAGTGCCAGCATCTGTTTGTGGTGGTAAATAAACAGCCACGAAAAGTATAGCTGAAAACTCTCTAGGCAAGTAGTGTGGCCTGCAATTTATGACAATATAGGCGAGCAAAATCTAGAGACTTCCTTAGATTTTGTGCACCAGCTGTTGTTTACAAATATGCACAGACCCCCTCGTCTTACCGGAGTGTGCTGTTCTATCTTGCCGGTGCAGCATTTAGCCCGCTAGCTGAATATCCATGTCCTCATTCAGCCACGATTCCGTGAAACATAGGATATTACAGTTTTTGATGTCCCGTTGGTAGGATATTCGTGATTGTACCTCGTCTCATTTATTGTCCAATGATTGCACGTTGGCGAATAATATTGACGGTAACGGCAGCTTTCCTTCTCGCCTTCTGCGGGTCCTGACGAGGCATCCGGCTCTTCGTCCTCTGTACCTGTGTCGCTTCCTCTTGCGAATAACTGGGATGTCGGCCCTGCCAGGTGTTTGGAGAATATCATGTGCATCTTGCTTGTTGTTAAAAAATGTTTTGTCTAATCTGAGGTGAGTGATCGCTGTCCTGATATCCAGAAGCTCTTTTCTGCCGTAAGATACTGTTGCAGAAACAGTATGTACAAAATAAGTTACAAATAACGCAAAAGAAAACCATACAGTATCACTTTTTTGTTCTTTGTGGTTTGGCTCATGGAAAAGAATTATGTTGATTAAAGGTACATTTCGATGAGTGTGTTGTGGCTTTTAGAGAGTTGTCTGTGGGGATGACTGACAGATCAGTGGATGGTGTACAGTATGTGTGACTTTTGGTTGAGTGTGTGTGTGTGTGTGTGTGTGTGTGTGTGTGTGTGTGTGTGTGTGTGTGTGTGTGTGAGACAAGAACATTTGATTTGATTTGATATGTTGCAGTTCTGTATGTTACCACTAGGTGGCTTACAAAAATACCTCCTTCTTAGGACCCTGACAGTTTTATGTGATTTTCAAACCAGGCATATTAGCATGCTATTTGCAGGCTATTCCAGTGGTTTTCCTAGTGAGGACCATGGTTTTGGACCTAAATTGTCCAAAGGTCCTAATATGGAAGGTGTTTTTATAAGTTGAGGTCCTAATACAATCTCAAGAACGAGAACACACACACACACACACACACACACACACACACACACAGTCTTGTATTTGTAACCAATTTAGGACTCCTCACAAATACATACCTTTTGAGGACCAGGCTTTCTAAACATCATAGAAGCACAGAAATTACACTCATGAGTTGAAAAAAAAATCTATTATGGGGAAATCACCTAAAGTTGCTGACTCCTTGAAAAAAGTTCACTTGTAATTTTACCAACTACTTGAGACCGTACATTGCAAATCAAATCAAATCAAATCGGTCACATACACATGGTTAGCAGATGTTAATGCGAGTGTAGCGAAATGCTTGTGCTTCTAGTTCCGACCGTGCAGTAATATCTAACAAGTAATCTAACAATTTCACGACAACTACCTTATACACACAAATGTAAAGGAATAATTAAGAATATGTACATTTAAATATATGGATGAGCGATGGCCGAACGGCATAGGCAAGATGCAGTAGATGGTATAGAGTACAGTATATACATATGATATAATGAGTAATGTAGGGTATATAAACATTATATAAAGTGCCATCGTTTAAGTGACTAGTGGTACATTTATTACATCCAATTATGAATTAATAAAGTGGCTAGAGATTGAGTCGGTATGTTGGCAGCAGCCACTCAATGCATTGCAATGCCATCAGGCATCGAGAGAATGCCTTCTATGAAATCTATAAAAGCTATCCAACTGCCTACGTTGTGTACCTAATGTAAGCGTAAAATAAATAAGTTTAAATTCTCGATATTTAGCGCATTCATTCTATTTTATGACTGAAAATATTGCATGTAGAATGCCACAATGACGCTTAACACGGATGGCAACTCAGCGGCTGTAGTGTAGTTCTCCTGTAAAGTATTTCAACTGGAACAACCATTTCAGTAATGGATTCAATATATCCAAGTAACAGATGAATAGTTTAGAAAAATGTTTTTATTTTCTGTAACATTCAAAGTCAGCAGAGCTTTGTATTTTGAAAACCTCAGTCACTCCAAAAGTGAACCACCCACCTGGAAAAACTTCCCCCGAACAGAGTGAGATGGAGAACATTCGTCAACTGCCTATGAGCTTAAATCAAGTAAGTCACATTAAATCCTCAGAGGTACACCAAGTTAGCCAAAAACATCTCACACTTATTTTCTCTGATCTTCAACTATTCTGTTGTGTATATAGAACTGTACTGCTCTCCGGTCCCTGTTTACTGGCGCTTGGTGAGAAGCAGCAGTGCATTTCTCACAGTCTTGTTTTCCCCATCTGGATCAAATTAATCTTGGAATCTGCATCCACCTCTATTATCGACCAATACCTGGTTGTTCCTTTGGCACCTATGGAAATAGATGACATTATGAATGACTACATTAAATAAAGGTTGACTACAATACAGTACTTGAACATCCCACTTGTATTAACTCTACAAGGTTGCAGCTGTATCTGCAGAGCATGTTCTTGAGTTAAGCTAACAATCCCAAATAAAAAACAATGCAATGTAAACCTTCTAATAAAAGCAATACCTATTAAATCATGTTCCCTCCCCCAAGAAAAACAATGTAAAGCGTAGTAATCCTTCTGTATTATCATCTATCCTGACACACTAGTTCCAGATCTAATGTCTTGACTTGTGTACAATCCAAACTGAACCGTTCTGTACTGGCATGGTTGGAAATACACTAACTGATAAAGACAGGATTGATCTGGACCAGCACAGTACGGCCATAAGTTGACACTACAGAGTGAAAATGCACTGACTGAAGGCAGCAGGAAATGCTTACCGTGTGAGCCTCTCTTTTGTCCCAGCTTTCCCTTGGTCATTGGCTGTTTTCCCGAATCGCTGACATCTCTCCTGGAAAACATCAGTGGAAAATATGTCGAAAAGGATATTGTAATTAAGAATAGGTCCATGTATGTAAGGTATAGGCATACCGGTCAGATTTTCTTCATAGGATTTTTCAGGCGACTCTCTCTCTGAGTCATTCTCTGATGCACAATCAGTGGCCGTAGCATCCATTTCTTGAAAATAACAGTTTGTAAAAGACAATAAAAACAAAATTAAATTGCAGCAAGTTAAATCAATGCACAACAAATTAGAGTCAGCATTTTTGCCAGAGTGAAAATGCACTGACTGAAGACAGAAGAAACATGTTTACTGTGTGAACCTCTCATTTGTCCCAGCTTTCCCTTGGTCATTGGCTTTTGGCCCAAATCGCTGACATCTCTCCTGGAAAACATCAGTGGAAATCATGTCAGTTTCACCCAATCCAACCTGTGAACCAATCCATAGCGATAACTGTTGGAGCAACTCAAAATGAAGGTTTATACCAGCTGTGCCATTCAAGCCTACTGCATATGGTATGAGGGACAGCTACAGCCACTCAAACCCTACAGATACAGCCATGTATCTGTAGGGTTTGAGTGGCAATCCCATTCTGAAATGAAGGCAGACTCCATCAGGGTGGATCCTAACCTTTTCACACCACTGTACAATCCAAACTAGACCGTTCTGTGCTGGCATGGTTGGAAATACACTAACTGATGAAGACAGAATTGATCTGGACCAGCACAATGCGGCCAGAATACTTATGGCGCCGACAGAGATGGTCTCATCGCTTCGCGTTCTTATGAAACTATGCAGTATTTTTTTTTGTATTGTATTATTTCTTACACTGTTACCCAGGAAATCTTAAGTCTTATTACATACAGCCGGGAAGAACTATTGGATATAAGAGCAACGCGTCAACTTACCAACATTACGACCAGAATCACGACTTTCGAAGCGGATCCTCTGTTTGGACCACCACCCAGAACAATGGATTGGATCCCAGTAGGTGACCAAAACAACGGCGCAGCATAAGGGGGCAGATGGAGCGGTCTTCTGGTCAGGCTCCATAGACAGGCACATCGCTCACTGCTTCAGTATACTACTGCCCAATGTCCAGTCTCTTGGCGACAAGGTAAGCGAAATTGAGCAAGGATTGCCTTCCAGAGAGACATCAGAGATTGTAACATTCTCTGTTCCATGGAAACATGGCTCACTCTGGATACGTTATCAGTGGCGATACAGCCACCCGGTTTCTTCACGCATCGCGCCGACAGAAACAAACATCTCTCTGGTAAGAAGAAGGGCGGGGGTGTGTGCCTTATGATTAACGAGACGTGGTGTGATCGTAACAACATATAGGAACTCAAGTCCTTTTGTTCACCTGACCTAGAATTCCTTACAATCAAATGCCGACCGCATTATCTACCAAGAGAATTCTCTTCGATTATAATCACAGCCGTGTATATCCCCCCCTTCATTGGACTCTATGTAATCTGGAAATCACATATCCTGAGGCTGCATTTATTGTAGCTGTGGATTTTAACATGGCTAATCTGAAAACAAGCTCCTAAATTCTATCAGCATATCGAATGCGCGACCCGCCTGACAAAATTCTGGATCATTGCTACTCTAACCTCCATGACGCATACAAAGCCCTCCCTCGCCCTCCTTCGGCAAATCTGACCACGACTCAATTTTGTTGCTCCTAGCCTATAGACAGAAACTAAAACAGGAAACGCCCGTGCTCAGGTCTGTTCAACGCTGGTCCGACTAATCTGATTCCACGCTTCAAGATTGCTTTGATCACGTGGACTAGGATATGTTTAGGATAGCATCAGACAACAACATTGACGTACTGCGCTGATTCGGTGAGCGGTTTATTAGCAAGTGCATCAGTGATGTTGTACCCATGGTGACAATTAAAACCTTCCCCAACCAGAAACCGTGGATTGATGGCAGCATTAGCGCAAAAACTGAAAGTGCACGAACCTCTGCTTTTAACCAGGGTAAGGCGACCGGAAACATGACTGAATACAAACAGTGTTGCTATTCCCTCCGCAAGGCAATCAAACAAGCTAGCGTTAGTATAGAGAGACAAAGTAAGAGTCGAGTTGAACGGCTCAGACACGAGAGGTATGTGGCAGGGTCTACAGTCAATCACGGATTATAAAAAAGAAAACCAGCCCCGTCGTGGACACTGGCGTCTTGCTCCCCAGACAAACTAAACAACTTCTTTGCTCGCTTTGAGGACAATACAGTGCCACTGAGATGGCCCGCTACCAAAACCTGCGGGCTCACCTTGACATATTCAATCAATCCCTATCCCAGTCTGCTGTTCCCACATGCTTCAAGAGGGCCACCACTGTTCCTGTTCCCAAAAAAGCTAAGGTAACTGAGCTAAACGACTATTGCCCCGTAGCACTCACTTCCGTCATCATGAAGTGCTTTGAGAGACTAATCAAGGATCATATCACCTCCACCCTAGACCCACTCCAATTTGCTTACCGCCCCAATAGGTCCACAGACAACGCAATCGCAATCACACTGCACACAGCTCCTAACCCATCTGGACAAGAGGAATAGCTATGTAAGAATGCTGTTCTTACATAGCTATTCCTCTTGTCCAAATAACCCTCGGAGTGTGGTGTCAGGAAAAATAACCTCACACTCAATGTCAACAAAACAAAAGAGATGATCGTGGACTTCAGGAAACAGCAGAGGAGCACCCCTATTCACTTGACGGGACAGTAGTGGAGAAGGTGGAAAGTTTTAAGTTCCACGCGTACACATCACGGACAAACTGAAATGGTCCACCCACACAGACAGCGTGGTGAAGAAGGCGCAACAGCGCCTCTTCAACCTCAGGAGGCTGAAGAAATTTGGCTTGTCACCAAAAACACCCCACAAACTTTTACAGATGCACAATCGAGAGCATCCTGTCGGGCTGTATCACCGCCTGCTGAGTACGGCAACTGCTCTGCCCACAACCGTAAGGCTCTCCAGAGGTAGTGAGGTCTGCACAACGCATCACCAGGGGCAAACTACCTGCCCTCCAGGACACCTACACCACCCGATGTCACAGGAAGGCCAAAAAGATCATCAAGGACAACAACCACCCGAGCCACTGCCTGTTCACCGCTATCATCCAGAAAGCGAGGTCAGTACAGGTGCATCAAAGCTGGGACCGAGAGACTGAAAAACAGCTTGTATCTCAAGGCCATCAGACTGTTAAACAGCCATCACTAACATAGAGGCTGCTGCCAACATACGGACTCAAATCTCTAGCCATTTTAAAATTGGATGTAATAAATGTATCACTAGCCACTTTAAACAATGCCACTTATATAATGTTTACATATCCTACATTTCTCATCTCGAGTGAAAATTCACTGACTGAAGGCAGCAGGAACTATTCTTACCATGTGAGACTCTCTTTTGTCCCAGCTTTCCCTTGGTCATTGGCTGTTTTGCCCGAATCGCTGACATCTCCTGGAAAACATCAGTGGAAAACATGAAAAGGACATTGTAATTAAGAATAGGTCAAGTGTATGTAAGGTTTAGGCATACCGGTCAGATTTTCTTCATAGAAATTGCCTTCTTCTGATGATCCTGATGGCCCTGGGACATGATCATCTGCCTTGTTGTCAATGCTGGTTATTGAGTCCTCAGTCTTGTATCCAAGCATAGCTTTGGTCAACTGTATTGAAGAAAACAAGTATCTTGGATAACTAGACAGATGACACAGAAAGTATTTGGACACCGGCACATTTTAATTAGTTATGGCTCTGTGCTCCTCTACTTTAGATGTTGTTATAATACAATGAATATGGGAAGAAAGTGCAGACTTGCCCATCTTTGATTTACAAAGCTGATTCACGAGAACTTACAGTTTGTGCTGGTGTTGAATGACACTTTAACTTACATTATCGCTGTCTGTTCTGATCAGCGGTGCATCATCAACACATGGACTATCGACCCAGAGGTACTGGCAGCCTCAGAGGTACTGGCAGCCTCAGGGTACCGGCAGCCTCAGGGTACGCGGCAGCCTCAGGGTACCGGAAGCCTCAGGGGTACCGGAAGCCTCAGGGGTACCGGCAGCCTCAGGGGTACCGGAAGCCTCAGGGGTACCGGAAGCCTCAGGGGTACCGGCAGCCTCAGGGGTACTGTCTGTTCTTATCAACGGCGGTGCATCATCCAACACATGGACTATCGACCCAGAGGTACTGGCAGCCTCAGGGGTACTGGCAGCCTCAGGGGTACTGGCAGCCTCAGGGGTACTGGCAGCCTCAGGGGTACCGGCAGCCTCAGGGGTACCGGCAGCCTCAGGGGTACCGGCAGCCTCAGGGGTACTGTCTGTTCTTATCAACGGCGGTGCATCATCCAACACATGGACTATCGACCCAGAGGTACTGGCAGCCTCAGGGGTACCGGCAGCCTCGGTGTCTGACATCTAAGGATACAATAACATTATATTAGTCATGTGCAAATTAGGCAATAGGGATATGATAACGATTCAACCATCCCCAGTGTCCTCATTCTAAACAACTGACAAACCTGAGCTTGAGATTTATAATTTCTTTTTCAAATCTGGCCTCACAAGTTGAATGATGTTTCTTTAGAGTTTCCATGTGTCTTCTTAGCCTCTGCAGTGCCTTTTGTAAGGAAGACAAAAGAATAGTTGAGACTTAATAGAATGACAAGATTGCTCGGCACACAACAGGGGGATGGGCTGGGGACACCAATGACTGTTATCATTGACTTATAGGAGCTCCAACAAACATCTATTACAATTTCTTTTTTTAAGACTACTTTCAAGGTAAAATAGCAGTATAAGCATAACATAGCGCATTATGCAAGTTCCTGGATGCAATTAAAGCTGAATCTGTTATTATGGATGGACTTAAAGAGAATCAGTATGAGTGGTTTGGCTGAAGCAAGGCAAGCCTACTCTAAATACTAGGTGAAGCAGAAAATACTAGGCTACACCTTAAAACATACGCATTGGTTACTTTGTAGGTTTCTGGACTCTTATCTTCCATTTTGTTTAAAAAAATGTGTGTAAGAAATAGGGTTTTGGTTAAAGAATCTGGCAATATATGTATATATTTTTTCAAGACATGTGAATTGTCACAGTCCTATCAAATTTGACACTTTCCACAACACTTATTCCTATTGTGGTGTTTCACTCTTTTATGTGCAAAAATAAAATTAAATAGGACCCGCACCACACCCTCCACCACCCCAAAAGAAATGTCCATGGTTTTCAATTTTTAAAAATCAGGTCACTTATTTCCTAATTAGTTTAACATATTTCTTATTTTCATCTGAATTATTTCAATGTAAAACGTTATTTAGTTAAGAATGGGCTATAAAACTGGCTAAGCAACTTAAATACATTCATTTAATGAGGGGATTTAAATATTTTAACACACATGCAGGCTTATGACTTGACAAAACAGATGAAAATGGACTGGCTTTTCTAGCTAGCTTGTTACACCACAGCAATATTATTTTCCAATACATGTAACATTGTGTTAACCACAATCATGTATTCTGAATCAGACACGTTTACCAATTATGCTAAACTTATTAGCTAGCTTGCAACCATAGCTAGGATAAAAATATATTTAAAAAATAGCATAGGTAACTACGCTAACCATTAGCAAGCAACAAATAACTATAAGGTAGAAACTTGCAAAGTAACAATTGCATTAATTAATTGTTAGGATAAACCTACCAATTTAAATCTGTCATGACGCAGTATATCTGACACAATGCGCTTTCCAGACATTGTCAAAGCATGTTGGATTCCAGAAAGACATTCAGACTAACATTAATTAATTAAAAATAAAGACAAGCGGGAACATGCATCGCTTGTCAATACACCAAATACAAATACAATTTTAGCAAAAATATTGGTTAACAGTTGAGTTAATAAACACCTTCTTGCATGAATGCAAACATCTGCAACCATCCTCCTCTTCATTAAAAAGCGTGTTGCACGGGTACTTTTTAGTTGCGATCACGCTCGAGCAGGAACAGGCTTGCCAGGTCAATTTCAAATTCCTAGGAAGTCTGATAAAAACCTGCATTTAAACCAGCCTTCCCTAGCACACTTTTAGCAGAATACAGGAAATTAATGCGTTTTTTCAAATGCCATGTTAGTAACGTTGCAATATAGAAGAATCTCTAACTTTAACCTAGCGATCAAAACCTTTCACATGCTGCAAAGTTTTAAAGTACATCAATAAACCAGAAAATAGCGTACACTTAGCAACCTTAGGGCAGAGCTTTATGCTGCAAAATGGGGAGGGGGAATTGTGTTGACCTGTGAAACTTTTGGTAGTTTGGTACATTTGTGTACTCTGCAGTGGGAGGGCAGGACATCAAGCAGAAATTATGGACAGTAGATATGCATAACAATGATTCCATCAGCCCAGATTTCTGAAAATGTGTGCAATGTTATTACTGTTAGCTACATTTACTTAGACAATTTGTGTTTGTAGCTTACACAATTAGTATCAGTGAGGTGTTAAGTGCAGCTACTTGAAAGGTCTGTACTTGAGAGATGGAGTGGTGGATATGGACATTTTTCACTGGGGAGACTTGCTGACACAAAAGTAGCTTATGGCAGGTTAAGATTCTAGCTAGCAATCAGGTTCATTACCTGCCCACAGACCAAACAGCCTAGTGATATTAACAGCCATCTCTCACTATAGGCACTCAGCTACTCTAACATGCTCTCTTTCTCTCTCATAACAGGCGTTTTTTAGTCCTATTTGTATTTACCCTCCACTAGACCCTGGTTTTACTAGGTGGAATAAAATGTAATGATAATAAGTGATTTCAGGTTTATACTGCTGTGAAGACTTTACACCAGCATTGATCTCTTTGCAAAAAGCCTCAAGAAAACTCCCTATAAGCTTTTGTCAGGAATCAGGACTGGGTTAATAAAGCCAACGCGAACTGCATGTTTTACAAATGGTAGGCCTCGTTATAAAAATGACCTTATAGGCCGACACTGTACACTATAGGCCTATTTCTTTGCGGATTGGAAGGTCTGCAATTTACTTGGCTAGTGCGACAAAATGTCTAAAGTATGGCCTGGTCATGGATGAAAGCACCTTTTCAAAATGGTGGAGAACTGAGGAACATAAGGTGGACCCCAGGATTTCAGCTTCCTGTGTTAGCTGTTGTAGTCCTCTTGCTGCGTTTGTTGCAGATAGACTCAGCCCAACAGGAGTTATGGGTTGGGAGATATAATCACAATGTCTGCTTAATGCTTTTGAGGGAGCAGCTGAAAAGTGTATCCAAGCTGGTGTACCCATTGCTAGAATTGGTAGTTGTAGCAGTAGCAGTAGCCATGTAATGGCAGCAGTGTTGTAATCCAGTCACTAAAGCATAAGTCAATTCACAAGACCCTATGGCTAACTCTGAGTTGAGTCAAAGTCACCAATGTTTTGAGTCAAGAGTCGAGTCACAAGTGCCTATGGCTGAAATCAGAGTCCAAGAGTTCAAGTCTAATACAATGGGTCCATATTAACTTAATATTAATAAGTAATTAAGTGCAGTCCAGATAGTGGCAGGAGGAATTTGATCAATCTTTTTAATATGCCCTTTCTTTCTGTGCCAACAAATATTTATATGCTACAAGTAACCAGATTGATAGCTAGTTAATTAGGTAACATGATTGACCATGGTGTGGCTGCACTGCTTCTCTACTATCTTTGATGTAGTCTAAACAGAAACTGAAAGACACAGACAGACAGATACACTTTTATAAACTATACTGATGTCAGATATTAGTGGCACATGTTCACATTCTGTGGAGGTCAACTGCTCCTAGATCTGTTAAAGGTCTACAGAAACAACAACACGTTTCATGTTTGTGTTAGAGCGCACATAACAGGCCTATCTGAATTTAACTTAATTGAACTCACATATTTTAATGTTAAGCTTTGATTTGTAACATTAAATGTGTTTCAGTGCATAGCAGTCTACAAGAGTCTGTGGAACATCTTCATATTAGTGGTACAGTTGAGTGAGAAATTCAGCTAGCAGTTGGAATTTTGATACATTGTATGACACACCTACACTACAGCCAATCATTGAGCAGCCTCCCATCCCCTTCTCTGCTCCCATCCCCTCTCTGCTCCCCCAACCAAGTCATGTTTTTAAGGCCAAATAAGCGTCTTAATGAAGAAACTGCTATAGACAATACTGAAGTAAGATATTAGTGGCCGATGTTAACTTTATTATGTGGAAGTCAACTGATCCTAGATCTGTGACTTTATAAGTGCCTAAGGCCAACTCTAATATACAGTACCAGTCAAAGTTTGGACACACCTACTCATTCAAGGGTTTTCATTATTTTCATTATTTTCTACATTGTAGAATAAAAGTGAAAACATAAACTGAGAATAACACATATGGAATCATGGGAATCATGTTGTAACCAAAAAAGTGTTAAACAAATCAAAATATGTTTTATATTTGAGATTCTTCAAAGTAGCCACCCTTTGCCTTGATGACAGCTTTGCACACTCTTGGCATTCTCTCACTCCAGCTTCACCTGGAATGCTTTTCCAACAGTCTTGAAGGAGTTCCCACATATGCTGAGCATTTGTTGGTTGCTTTTCCTTCACTCTGCGGTCCAACTCATCCCAAACCATCTCACTTGGTTTGAGGTTGGGTGATTGTGGAAGCCAGGTCATCTGATGCAGCACTCCATCATTCTCCTTCTTGGTCAAATAGCTCTTACACAGCCTGGAGGTGTGTTATGGGTCATTGTCCTGTTGAAAAACAAATGATAGTCCCACTAAGCGCAAACAAGATGGGATGGTGTATTGCTGCAGAATGCTGTGGTAGCCATGCTGGTTAAGTGTGCCTTGAATTATAAATAAATCATTGACAGTGTCACCAGCAAAGCACCACCACACCTCCTCCTCCATGCTTCACGGTGGGAACCACACATATGGAGATCATCCGTTCACCTACTCTGCGTCTCACAAAGACACAGTTGGAACCAAAAATTTCTAATTTGGACTCATCAGACCATTCCACGGTCTAATGTCCATTGCTCGTGTTTCTTGTCCCAAGCAAGTCTCTTATTATTATTGGTGTCCTTTAGTAGTGGTTTCTTTGCAGCAATTCGACCATGAAGGCCTGATTCACGCAGTCTCCTCTGAACAGTTGATGTTGAGATGTGTCTGTTACTTGAACTCTGTGAAGCATTTATTTGGGCTGCAATCTGAGGAGCAGTTAACTCTAATGAGCGTATGCTCTGCGGCAGAGGTAACTCTGGGTCTTCATTTCCTGTAAGCGGTCCTCATGAGAGCCAGTTTCATCATAGCGATTTATGGTTTTGCGACTGCACTTGAAGAAACTTTAAAAGTTATTGAAATTTTCCGCATTGACTGACATTCACGTCTTAAAGTAATGATGGACTGTTGTCTCTGTTTGCTTACTTTAGCTGTTCTTGCCATAATATGGACTTGGTCTTTTACCAAATAGGGATTTCTTCTGTATAGTCCCTCTACCTTGTCACAACACAACTGATTGGCTCAAGCGCATTAACAAGGCACACCTGTTAATTGAAATGCATTCAGGTGACTACCTTATGAAGCTGGCGGAGAGAGTGCCAAAAGTGTGCAAATCTGTCATCAAGGCAGGTGTTTACTTAGAAGAATCTCAAATATGTGTTTAACACTTTTTTTGGTTAATCATTGATTCCATATGTATTTATTTCATAGTTTTGATGTCTTCAAAAATTATTCTACAATGTAGAAAATAGTAAAAATAAATAATTGGCTCAATACTCCAAGTATGATGTCGGGAGTGCCCGCGTCGTTGCCACCCAGTTAAGTTAAAAGTGTCCACAGGGCAGCTTTCTTATATCCATGGCCCGATTAGCTCGAGACTCACATCTCCTCATCGCCATAGACATGTTTAAGCTGTGAATAGATTGAAAGACTAGAAATGTACGAATACCCTTATTTAGAATTTGTAGCGATCCAAAGGGCAAAAATAACTGAGAAAACCTGGTTTTCTAATATGTACAGTTCATGAGGGTTGCCTAATCACACATATGAGGTTTTGGAAAGATGTGACCTTTTTAACCCTTGAAACAGCCCCTATGACCCCAGTATAAGGCACTTCCGGTTGTCACAGGAAGTTGAAAGTAAACACATATCCTCATTGGGGTAGGCTTTTTACAGAATCCCGAGTTTCAAGTCTTTACATTAAGAACTGACTGATTTACAGAGGGTTGAATTCAGTGTTTTCCCTAACTGCAGGCTGGGTATAACAAAACCACTTTTAGGGTAGTTTAACCACTTCCGCTTGCTCCAGGAAGCTTAAACTCAACACAGGTAATCCTCATGATGGCCTGATGGAATGTCATTTAAGACAGCTTGATATGGCAATCATAACCCACATAGGCATCAGGGTTGAATTTAGGGCAGCAGGCAATGTATTCCTATGGGGAGAGAAGTCATTGCAAACTGTTTGATGTAAACACCCTGTTTTCACTGTTAAGGGGTTAATGCCACACGGTCACAGTTAAGCACAGATCGGGAGAACCTTAGGAGCGTTCCTGAAGTTGAATTGTTCTTCTAACCCTACTTGGTTCTGCCGAGGTCACCCAAAAGCACCTGAAATTTAGGCCAGGCTTCATTTTGGGCCTACTTTTTGCACGGTCAGCGGTCAGACCGAGCGAGCTACGGTCAAGTGGGGCGTCTCATTGAACTCGGCACAGCCTAGAGATTATGGTGATGCCATTGCAGGCTCTTTGTGTCTTTAAGCCCCGCACTGTGTCACTCCGTCCTAGCTGTGTCTGTGTGTGTGTGAGTTTTTCTTTGACATCTGTTGGGAGAAATGACAAATTTACAGTTCATGAAGGTTGCCTAATCACACATATGAGGTTTTGGAAAGATGTGACCTTTTTAACCCTTTCGAAACAGCCCCTATGACCCCAGTATAAGGCACTTCCGGTTGTCACAGGAAGTTGAAAGTAAACACATATCCTCATTGGGGTAGGCTTTTACAGAATCCCGAGTTTCAAGTCTTTACGTTAAGAACGGCTGACTGATTTACAGAGGGTTGAATTCAGTGTTTTCCCTAACTGCAGGCTGGGTATAACAAAACCACTTTTTAGGGTAGTTTAACCACTTCGCTTGCTCCAGGAAGCTTAAACTCAACACAGGTAATCCTCATGATGGCCTGATGGAATGTCATTTAAGACAGCTTGATATGGCAATCATAACCCACATAGGCATCAGGTTGAATTTAGGGCAGCAGGCAATGTATTCCTATGGGAGAGAAGTCATTGCAAACTGTTTGATGTAAACACCCTGTTTTCACTGTTAAGGAGTTAATGCCACACGCGGTCACGCAGTTAGGCTTGCACAGATCAGGAGAACCTTAGGAACGTTCCTGAAGTTGAATTGTTCTTCCTAACCCTAACGGTTCTGCCGAGGTCACCCAAAAGCACCTGAAATTTAGGCCAGGCTTCATTTTGGGCCTACTTTTTGCACGGTCGGCGGTCAGACCGAGCGAGCTTCACGGTCAAGTGGGGCGTCTCATTGAACTCGGCACAGCCTAGAGATTATGGTGATGCCATTGCAGGCTCTTTGTGTCTTTAAGCCCCGCACTGTGTCACTCCGTCCTAGCTGTGTCTGTGTGTGTGTGAGTTTTTTCTTTGACATCTGTTGGGAGAAATGACAAATTTACAGTTCATGAAGGTTGCCTAATCACACATATGAGGTTTTGGAAAGATGTGACCTTTTTAACCCTTTCGAAACAGCCCCTATGACCCCAGTATAAGGCACTTCCGGTTGTCACAGGAAGTTGAAAGTAAACACATATCCTCATTGGGGTAGGCTTTTACAGAATCCCGAGTTTCAAGTCTTTACATTAAGAACTGACTGATTTACAGAGGTTGAATTCAGTGTTTTTCCTAACTGCAGGCTGGGTATAACAAAACCACTTTTAGGGTAGTTTAACCACTTCCGCTTGCTCCAGGAAGCTTAAACTCAACACAGGTAATCCTCATGATGGCCTGATGGAATGTCATTTAAGACAGCTTGATATGGCAATCATAACCCACATAGGCATCAGGTTGAATTTAGGGCAGCAGGCAATGTATTCCTATGGGGAGAGAAGTCATTGCAAACTGTTTGATGTAAACACCCTGTTTTCACTGTTAGGAGTTAATGCCACACGGTCCGCAGTTAGGCTTGCACAGATCGGGAGAACCTTAGGAACGTTCCTGAAGTTGGTGTTCTTCTAACCCTAACGGTTCTGCCGAGAGTCACCCAAAAGCACCTGAAATTTAGGCCAGGCTTCATTTTGGGCCTACTTTTGCCGCGGTCGGCGGTCAGACCGGCGAGCTACGGTCAAGTGGGGCGTCTCATTGAACTCGGCACAGCCTAGAGATTATGGTGATGCCATTGCAGGCTCTTTGTGTCTTTAAGCCCCGCACTGTGTCACTCCGTCCTAGCTGTGTCTGTGTGTGTGTGAGTTTTTCTTTGACATCTGTTGGGAGAAATGACAAATTTACAGTTCATGAAGGTTGCCTAATCACACATATGAGGTTTTGGAAAGATGTGACCTTTTTAACCCTTGAGAAACAGCCCCTATGACCCCAGTATAAAGGCACTTCGGGTTAATGCCACCACGGTCACGGTTAGGCTTGCACAGACCGGGAGAACAGAAACGTTCCTGAAGTCCTATATTATCAATTCTACACTATCTGATACTTCTCATCCATATATTTATATGTATATGTTCTTATCCCATTCCTTTACTACATTGTGTGTATTAGCTATTGTTGTGGAATTGTTAGTTTTACCTGTTAGATACTGCTGCACTGTCGGATCTAGATGCACAAGCGTTCGCCACAATAACATCTGCTAACCATGTGTATTTATATACGGTATGTTAGATATTGCTGCACTGTGTCCTAAATTGGTTACAAATACAAGACTGTGTGTGTGTGTGTGTGTGTGTGTGTGTGTGTGTGTGTGCGTGAGAGAGAGAGAGGTAGAGGCCTTGAACTTTGATGCAGGAGGCTAATGAAGAGAAGGTTAGTAGAGATTGGAGTTGTTCTGAATGTGTCAGGACATAAAATGGAACCATTGGTTGTGCGTGCATGCGTACATACGTGCGTGTGTGCATGTGTGTGTCCTGATGCATCCCTAGTAGAGATAGTAAGGTTAGGGGGATTGTGTGTGTGTTCAGTGGTTGTGTTGACCTAGAAGCTTTACAGTATTAACTACTTACGGAGTGGTGGGGCGCTAGAAAGTTGATTTTTTAAACATTCATCAATATACAAGTGTTGCATAGTCATCAAAAGCTCTGCTTCTTGCCAATATCACAGGCTTTACGGCGAAAGCACAACATTTGATTGTTTGAGGGTAGCACCTCCAATATTTTTTCCATTAGCATAAATTCATAAACCATCGCGGTTCACACAAAACACATTTCACAGCGAAAACAAATCAATTACCTTTCGAAGAACTTCTGCTGAGGGCTTCCCAAGTGTCCAACGAAGACATACAATGGTTCTTTTGTTAGAAAAAGTCATTTATTATATCCATAAATCTCTGTTTGGTTGGCGCGTTATGTTCATAAAATACAGCGTCCACTCGCCCATTGAACCGCGAAGAGAACGCGTTCAACCTATACCTATACACTTGTCCAAGAACAATCAAACATCATTGATAATGTATCCTTAGGAACACTTTTATGTATATTTACTATAATATTTTAACCGGATTATAAACTGGACGATAGGAAAGGAAAAAACCATAGCGCGCGAGCACGTGAACGCGCTTCCTCTTCTGTTTACATCCAATGACTAGTTCAAAATTCTTCTTCTATTACCATCCAGAGTAACTAAACATCACCAAACACTGTCTAGAGACTGCTGACATCCAGTGGAAGCAATAGGTACTGCAATCTTACTCCCAGAAATGGCTGTTTTCAATAGGGAGGGGTTCAAAATGAGGCAATGTGTAAAAAACACTTTTTCCAGGACAGAAATTCCTCGGGTTTTCACCTGCTATATCCATTCTGTTATACTCACAGACATTATGTTAACACTTTTAGAAACTTCAGAGTGTTTCCTATCCAATAGTACTAATTGTGTGCATATCCTATTTTCTGGGCCTGAGTGGGAGGCATTTTACTTTGGGCACGCCAGACTCTCCAAAACCATCACCTCGGGAGCCGCCCCCTAAGAAGTTAAAGTGTTTTTCCTCCTCATGTCAAACCTGGCTCTTCCCTGGCTATTGCATTGACTCATTTACATATAGAACCGGAACCAATGAAAATGTATATAAAGATGAGATTTTTCACATGGGGATGTTTTTCAGCGGCAGGGACTGGGAGACTAGTCAGGATTGAGGCAAAGATGATTGGAGCAAAGTACAGAGAGATCCTTGATGAAAACCTGCCCCAGTGCGCTCAGGACCTCAAACTGGGGCAAAGGTTCACCTTCCAAAAGGACAACAACCCTAAGCACACAGCCAAGACAATGCAGGAGTGGCTTCGGGACAAGTCTCTGAATATCCTTGAGTGGCCCAGCCAGAGGTCGGACCTGAACCCGACCGTCTCTCTGGAGAGACCTGAAAATAGCTGTGCAGCCATGCTCCCCATACAACCTGACAGAGCTTGAGATGATCTGCTGAGAAGAATGGGAGAAACTCCCCAAATACAGGTGTGCCAAGCTTGTAGCATCACACGCATGAAGACTCAATGCTGTAATTGCTGCCAAAAGTGCTTCAACAAAGTACTAGGTAAAGGGTGGTTGATTCCACATGAGTGTTTGAAGGCCTTGTTTGTTTAATTAAACATTAGATTATTCAAATATGTATTACAAATCTCCAAACTTATTTTTGTTTTATTTTATAGCGCTATATAATGCTCCAGGGCAAATGCTTGTTAGCATTTGGCATGTTTTTCTACATTCAGAACATAAAACAACATTTATAAAGCCAACATTATCGCTTAGGCACAGCAAATACATAACTAGTTTAAGCAAATGTTGCAGAACAGTGACTACAATCTTTTTTCAAAATATTGACAAATAAATTTTACAAAAATTTTTCTTTACAAAAATTACATTTTTCTTCTTCATTCAAGTGGTATACAAAGTGGATTTTTTTTCCCCCTCAGTTGCTTTATGACTCTCAAACCTAATGAAATCCTTATGGTGTAGCTGACTGCTCATTCATGATTAACTTAGGATTTTAGACAAATCTGACTGTCAGAATGCGTGGTGTAGTTGGTGGAAAGGCGCAGGACAGCAGAGATGAGCAATACAACGTAGTTTACTAAAGAAATAACAAAAATGTAACAATACCAAGTCCACCAAATGAACTGACATATATATGAACAATAACTCACACAAACATGGGGAAAACAGAGGGTTAAACAATGAACATGTAATTTGGGAATTGAAACCAGGTGTGTATAAAACAAAGACAAAACCAATGGAAAATGAATCGGCGATGGCTAGAAAGCCGGTGACGTCGACCACCGAACGCCACCCGAACAAGGAGAGGGACCAACTTCGGCGGAAGTCGTGATACTGACAGAGTTGACAGAATCTTAGGAATCACAGTTTTGAGAGAAATGTTCTTTAAAGTCAGAGAGGGATAATGCAAGAAACTACATAATATCCTTTTTCAGTTCATATTCATTACTGCCAGTGTTTAGAATTTTAAGCACTTTTTTGGAGAGTTTGAAATTAATTTGGGATCCTTTGCTCCAGACATTTCAGGGCATAGCGCCGATAATATTTAGAAAATTCCAAAAGCAAATCTTAAAATTCTCAATGTAATTTTTAAGCACAAATATTGCAACAAAAACAACAAAAACATTTCAACTATAAAAATAAAGTTTCCCTGCTGGACAACAATTGATCCTACTTTCAAGAATCCCTGATTTATCAGTGCAGGTGATGAGAATACTGAATCAAGAGATTATTTAACATTATTAAAACATACAAATGCCATGAAAAAATATAAAATGCTTGACAAAAATACTTGGTAGAAAAACAGTAAACTTATGGCCAATAGCAAAACACCGGGCAAAACACCTATAAACTCACACATCTGAGTAGGCCTATTATCAGGAATCAAGGTAAGACCCAAGTGCAGATTGTGTGAAGTAACAATGTTTATTGTAACAACAGGGGCAGGCAAGCGACAGGTCAAGGCAGGCAGGAGTCAATAATCCAGAGTAGAGGCCAAGGTACAGGACGGCAGGCAGGCTCAGAGTCAGGTCAGGCAGAGGTCGGTAATCCAGAGGTGGAGAAAAGGTACAGGACGGCAGGCACGATCAGTGTCAGGGACAGGCAGAGTGGTCAGGCCGGCGGGAATAGGGTCAGGTTGGCGGGAATAGGGTCAGGACATGTAAGGGTCGAAGACAGGAGCTGAGACAAACAAGACGAACTGGCCCAGACAGACAGAAAATACAGGTACCCAAGGGATATGTGGGGAAGATGGGCAACACATGGAGGGGGTGGAGGCAAGTACAAGGACAGGTGAAACAGATCTGGTCGTGACACCTGGCAGCGCTATAGTGGGCTAACAACATGCTACCTACAGTGTCTTCGGAAAGTATTCAAACCACTTGACCTTTTCCACATTTTGTTACATTACAGCCTTATTGTGAAATGTATTACATTACATTTTTTCCTCATCAATCTACACACAATACCCCATAATGACAAAGAAAAATAGTTTTTTAGAACTGTTTGCAAATGTATTACAAATAAAAAACTGAAATATTACATTTACATAAGTACTCAGAACCTTTACAAAGTACTTTGTTGAAGCACCTTTGGCAGCGATTACAGCATTGAGTCTTAATGGGTATGATGCTACACCTGCGTTTGGGGAGTGGCTCCCAATCTTCTCTGCAGATCCTCTCAAGCTCTGTCAGGTTGGATGGGGAGTGTTGCTGCACAGCTATTTTCAGGTCTCTCCAGAGAGACGGTCAGGTTCATGTCCGGGCTCTGGCTGGGCAACTCAAGGATATTTAGAGACTTGTTCCGAAGCCACTCCTGCGTTATCTTGGCTGTGTGCTTAGGGTTGATGTCCCGTTGGAAGGTGAACCTTCGCCCCAGTTTGAGGTCCTGAGCGCTCTGGAGCAGGTTTTCATTTAGGATCTCTCTGTGCTTTGCTGTGGTCATCTTTGCCTCGATCCTGACTAGTCTCTCAGTCCCTGCCGTTGAAAAACATCCCCACAGCATGATGCTGCCACCACCATGCTTCACCGTAGGGATGGTGCCAGGTTTCTTCCAGACGTGACACTTGGCAATTAAGCCAAAGAGTTCAATCTTAGTTTCATCAGACCAGAGAATCTTGTTGTGCCTTTTGGCAAACTCCAAGCGAACTGTCATGTACTGTTTACTGAGGAGTCGCTTCCGTCTGGCCACTCTACCATAAAGGCCTGATTGGTGAAGTGCTGCAGAGATGGTTTTCCTTCTGGAATATTTTCCAATCTCCACAGAGGAACTCTAGAGCTCTGTCAGAGTGACCAATGGGTTCTTGGTCAACTACCTGACAAAGGCCCTTCTCCCCCGATTGCTCAGTTTGGTCGGGCGGCCAGCTCTAGGAAGAGCCTCGGTGGTTCCAAACTTCTTCCATTTAAGATTGATGGAGGCCACTGGGTTCTTGGGGACCTTCAATGCTGCATACATTTTTTGGTACCCTTTCCCAGATCTGTGGCTCGACACAATCCTGTCTCGGAGCTCTATGGACAATTCATTCGACCTCATGGCTTGGTTTTTTGCTCTGACATGCACTGTCAACTATGTGACCTTATATAGACAGGTATGTGCCTTTCCAATCAATTGATTTTACCACAGGTAGACTATCAAGTTGTAGAAACATCTCAAAATGATCAATGGAATGATGCACCTGAGCTCAATTTCGAGTCCATTTTAGAATAAGGCTGTAAGGTAACAAAATGTGGAAATAGTCAAGGGGTCTGAATACTTTTTGAAGGCACTGTATACAAGCAGCTCTTCTTGAATGAGGAAGTCGGGATCCTTAAATGACCTGGCATGAACCACTGACAACTTTAAGTAAACCGTGTAAATTTACTTTTAAGGCAATACTATTGCACACTCGACATAACTATGGCCAATAGCCTACATAACACGTGAGAACAATGAGAACAAAGACATAATTTGCATAAGTGGGTTGGCAATACCAAACAAAGAGAAAACAATGCTAGATATTTATATAATGGTAAACAGACTCTGGTGTTTGTGCCAGTTGTATAGGCAGAAATGTGTTGGTGGATGGACCTGCAGAAATTTGGATGGTGAAAACTTCCTGCAATTTGGAACATTTTGCCATGGGGAAAAGAAAAAAGTTAGCAGTTTGATAGCTAATCTCATGCTATTCTAAATTTTGACATGAAACTGAGAGAAAATTTAGCTTTTTTAAAGCAAATTTCCTGCAATTGTATACATTGTGCCATGAGGCTGAGAGAACATTTAGCATTTTTAAAGCTAATTAAATGACGATATAGGTGTGTTGACTGTGATAAAGGGACTGGATTATGCGTTGTCTTGAATGCTAAATTAACTAATAAAATAGGCAGTGGCAAGTTATATATAGCCATAGAAGCTCAGTGACATAATAATTATGCCTCAATGCGGTCATATTCGTGCTTTATTTGGGGTGTGACTTTCAGTTAGTTATTTTTGGCAACCGATCCAATGAGAGCGAATGTCATTCTCGTTTATCTGTTCTGTTATATTTAATCAAATCTGACTAACCCAGTGCACTGCTTGGTATGAATTCTATCTGACGGTGTTAGCATGTTTAGGTAAAATGACAAATAATGTCCCATATGGAACACTGACAAGTTAAGAGCATAACATCTGTTCAATCTGATTGGTGGGGCTTACCCAAGCCCACCCGTGCCTGCGCCCCTGGTTTGTGCTCTTATATAGGCCTAATACAGTAAGGCATAATGTCTGGGATTAGCGATAGCACAGGATTAGCAAGAAGTGTTTGTACCAAACAATCAGTCCATTTGTGTGGGGAGAAATGGAGGAAAATGTCCCGACGTGGCAATAGGCCTAGCTCACAGGCACATCATCACACACATCTTCATTCCCATATTATCCCATAGCCTAATTGTGGTGGATGTATAAGATCCAAAATGCCTGCAAATAACAGATATCAGCAGAGATAGAGTAAGTCTAAAGTATCATTTCAGACCAAACAGACACACAGACAGACAGACAGACAGACAGACAGACATCTGTAGTCTGGCCCAGGCTGATGGATGTGTATTGATAGGATACACATTCATCTTTTCATCTGTCTTTTTAAGATTCCCTCTGCCTGGTTTTGAGCTTTCCCTTGCTTTTCTCCTCTCAGTATTATCAATAGATTCTCAGAAGTATAGCTGATACTCTGTAAAGCAACTGTATATACTTCAGTCAGGCAGCAATGTTTATTTCATGTGATCTGACTGTTTTATCACTGCTGTTAATGAGATGATTATTCACACAAACACCCTCTAGAAGTTCACTGCCAGCACCACCCACACACACATGGTCGTTTTTGGTCCTAACAGTCTGTTGATTTATCTCAGTTTGACTAGGTCATTCAGTTAATAAGACAGCTGAAGATAGCTTGGTCATAAGAGACAGCTAAGTATTTTATGCTGTGTGTGGTTGTGGCAATATTTTACATTACAGCAGAGAATAAGGTGGTGATAACGGGGTGCAACAGGCACAGTGACATTCAGAAAGCAAGAGGTGAGGAGAGCTAACAGTATCCTAGACTGTCCTGATCAACCAGTTTGCGCTTCTCCCCTCAGGTCATCGTTTTAGACTTCCCAAACTCAATAGCAACAGATACAAGAACCCTTTTATCCCACAGACCAAAAACTTTCTGAATCTGCATATGAAGTGAAATGTATTTAAATTGCTGCGCTTTTGCACAATGATTGCTCCTTTTCTCCATCTCATTGCTCCGTTATGTATACAGTGGGGCAAAAAAGTATTTAGTCAGCCACCAATTGTGCAAGTTCTCCAACTTAAAAAGATGAGAGAGGCCTGTAATTTTCATCATAGGTACACTTCAACTATGACAGACGAAATTAGAAAAAGAAATCCAGAAAATCACATTGTAGGATTTTTTATTTATTTATTTGAAAATTATGGTGGAAAATAAGTATTTGGTCAATGACAAAAGTTTATCTCAATACTTTGTTATATACCCTTTGTTGACAATGACAGCGGTCAAACGTTTTCTGTAAGTCTTCACAAGGTTTTCACACACTGTTGCTGGTATTTTGGCCCATTCCTCCATGCAGATCTCCTCTAGAGCAGTGATGTTGTCGCTCTCGCTGTGCAACACGGACTTTCAACTCCCTCCAAAGATTTTCTATGGGGTTGAGATCTGGAGACTGGCTAGGCCACTCCAGGACCTTGAAATGCTTCTTACGAAGCCACTCCTTTGTTGCCCGGGCGGTGTGTTTGGGATCATTGTCATGCTGAAAGACCCAGCCACGTTTCATCTTCAATGCCCTTGCTGATGGAAGGAGGTTTTCACTCAAAATCTCACGATACATGGCCCCATTCATTCTTTCCTTTACACGGATCAGTCGTCCTGGTCCCTTTGCAGAAAAACAGCCCCAAAGCATGATGTTTCCACCCCCATGCTTCACAGTAGGTATGGTGTTCTTTGGATGCAACTCAGCATTCTTTGTCCTCCAAACACGACGAGTTGAGTTTTTACCAAAAGTTCTATTTTGGTTTCATCTGACCATATGACATTCTCCCAATCCTCATCTGGATCATCCAAATGCTCTCTAGCAAACTTCAGACGGGCCTGAACATGTACTGGCTTAAGCAGGGGGACACGTCTGGCACTGCAGGATTTGAGTCCCTGGCGGCGTAGTGTGTTACTGATGGTAGGCTTTGTTACTTTGGTCCCAGCTCTCTGCAGGTCATTCACTAGGTCCCCCGTGTGGTTCTGGGATTTTTGCTCACCGTTCTTGTGATCATTTTGACCCCACGGGTGAGATCTTGCGTGGAGCCCCAGATCGAGGAAGATTATCAGTGGTCTTGTATGTCTTCCATTTCCTAATAATTGCTCCCACAGTTGATTTCTTCAAACCAAGCTGCTTACCTATTGCAGATTCAGTCTTCCCAACCTGGTGCAGGTCTCCAATTTTGTTTCTGGTGTCCTTTGACAGCTCTTTGGTCTTGGCCATAGTGGAGTTTGGAGTGTGACTGTTTGAGGTTGTGGACAGGTGTCTTTTATACTGATAACAAGTTCAAACAGGTGCCATTAATACAGGTAACGAGTGGAGGACAGAGGAGCCTCTTAAAGAAGAAGTTACAGGTCTGTGAGAGCCAGAAATCTTGCTTGTTTGTATGTGACCAAATACTTATTTTCCACCATAATTTGCAAATAAATTCATTAAAACTCCTACAATGTGATTTTCTGGATTTTTTTTCCTCATTTTGTCTGTCATAGTTGAAGTGTACCTATGATGAAAATTACAGGCCTCTCTCATCTTTTTAAGTGAGAGAACTTGCACAATTGGTGGCTGACTAAATACTTTTTTGCCCCACTGTATATAGGTTGTATGGTTGTCACCGTTTTTATTGTTGAACCCGGACTGCACAACACATTTCCCAATTGGGACAATAAAGATAACTTGAACTTGAACATGAGTGCATACACGTCCCCAGACTGTATCTAACGCATAGAATATATTCAAATCAAATCAAATTGTATTGGTCACATACACATGGTTAGCAGATGTTAATGCGAGTGTAGCGAAATGCTTGTGCTTCTACTTCCGACAGTGCAGTAGTATCTAACATGTAATCTAACAATTCTACAACAACTACCTTATACACACAAATCTAAAAGGGGTGAATGAGAATATGTACGTGTACATATAAATATATGGATGAGCGATGGCCGAGCGGCATAGGCAAGGTGCAATAGATGGTATAAGATACAGTATATACAGTACAAATGATATGAGTAATGTAAGATATGTAAACATTATTAAAGTGGCATTGTTTAAAGTGACTAGTGATCCATTTGTTAAAGTGGCCAGTTATTGGGTCTCCATGTAGGCAGCAGCCTCTCTGAGTTAGTGATTGCTGTTTAGCAGTCTGATGGCCTTGAAATAGAAGCTGTTCTTCAGTCTCTCAGTCCCAGCTTTGATGCACCTGTACTGACCTGTGAACAGGCAGTGGCTTGGGTGGTTGTTGCTCTGATGATCTTTTTTGCCTTCCTGTGACATAAGGTGCTATACGTGTCATGGAGGTCAGGTAGTTTGCCCCCGGTGATGCGTTGTGCAGACAACACCACCCTCTTGAGAGCCTTTCGGTTGACGGCGGAGCAGTTGCCGTACCAGGCTGTGATACAGCCCGACAGGATGCTCTCGATTGTTGATCTGTAAAAGTTAGTCAGGGTTTTGGATGACAAGCCACATTTCTTCAGCCTCCTGAGGTTGAAGAGGCGCTGTTGCGCCTTCTTCACCACACTGTCTGTGTGGGTGGACCATTTCAGTTTGTTGTTGATGTGTACGCCGAGGAAAACGTTCCACTTTCTCAACTGCTGTCCCTTCGATGGGGATAGGGGGGTGCTCCCTCTGCTGTTTCCTGAAGTCCACATTCATCTCCTTTGTTTTGTTGACGTTGAATAAGAGGTTGTTTTCTTGACACCACACTCCGAGTGCCCTCACCACCTCCATAATCAAGCCCACTACTGTTGTGTCGTCTGCAAACTTGATGATTGAGTTGGAGGCGTGCATGGCCACGCAGTCGTGGGTGCAGGAGGGGGCTGAGCACGCACCCTTGTGGGGCCCCAGTGTTGAGGGTCAGTGAGGTGATGTTGTTTCCTACCTTCACCACCTGGGGGCGGCCTGTCAGAAAGTCCAGGACCCAATTGCACAGGGCGGGATTGAGGCCCAGGGCCTCCAGCTTGATGATGAGCTTGGAGGGTACTATGGTGTTGAATGCTGAGCTGTAGTCAATGAACAGCATTCTTACATAGTTATTCCTCTTCTCCAGATAGGATAGGGCAGTGTGATGGCGATTGCAGTGTGCTAATCTTCTGTGTATCTCCATGTTATCCACTGTCTAACTCCCGGCATTTGGGCTGTGAGTCAGTGTGGGATTCATGGAGGTCCAGGAGGAGATAATAAATGGCCATTTCGGCCAGGCCGTAATGTGTACTCTACTTTCTGTGTGAGAGAAATGCGCTGTCTTGTTATTTGTTGTTTGTTTTCCTGCGCCTGCGTCCCCCTGCTCTGTACGGGCTGAGCAAGCCTGGATTTGAGAGACAGGGTCAGGTGACCATGAAGGAGCTGAATGTTACCGAGAAACTGAGAGGTGAGGAAAGGGAGAGAGAAAAGAGGGGAGAAGAGGAGAGGAGAGAGAGTGGGATGGAGAGGAAAGGGAGAGAGAAAAGAGGGGAGAAGAGGAGAGGAGAGAGAGTGGGATGGAGAGGAAAGGGAGAGAGAAAGGAGGGGAGAAGAGGAGAGGAGAGAGAGTGGGATGGAGAGGGAAGGGAGAGAGAAAGCAAGAACGAGAGAGAGAGAGTGAAGAAGAAAAAAGGAGGAGTGGTCATTCTCTGGAGAGAGCACTGGAGAGCTGCAGAGACAGAGAGAGTGGGAGAATGCCTCTGACATTCCTAGTGGCCTTTCTCACTTTCTCTCTGTCTCTCTCTTTCTCTCTTTGCTAATAACTGCCTGTGTCTTATTGGCTGAGTGCTTTCAATCTCTCTCTCCTTGACAATGCTCTCTAAAGTATCTCTCTGCTCTCCTACATTGGGCTCTGGGCTCTGGCAGCGCCTCATTCGTCCGTCACGGCTTCACTGTTTTAAGGAATCAGCTGTCCAGAAACGGGGGCTACATTTTTAATGAGTATGTAGAAAGGTAGATTGAAACAAAAGCAGTCATGAGGCAGCCTTTCTTCATTTGTCACCTTTCAAACACACTCAGAGCTCAGCTTTGATGGCTCTTTGTTCGCATTTCGAACCTGCAAAGTACAACAGAGGAGGCTGGCCCTATTCTCCAAACAAGAGCTTCACACCTTATGAGACCTGTATGTATTCTGACTGTCTCTCAACCCTGTCTTTGTCTTGCTAAGAGGGATCCACTCATTGTTCATCCATTCCCTCTGTAATGGCTGACTATGGAGCTGGTTGTATTTATATTTATGAGAGCTTCAGGCTAACTCTTAGCATGTATTAATACTATGATGAGCCACCTGCAGCTGCCTAGCTGGTCTGAGAGCTATTGATCTGTGTGTTAACATAGGGGTAAGTACAGTAGGACACACACTCACACTCACACATGCACGCAACCACACACACCACACACGCACGCACGCACACACACACACACACACACACACACACACACACACACACACACACACACACACACACACACACACACACACACACACACACACACACACACACACACACACACACACACACACACACACAGTTGCTGTTACTACACCATGCTATTCAGGCCACTCATCAATCAAATATGTGAATCTTGGTTGTGCGTGTGTGCTCCCAAACAGACAATCTATTGAACTGTTAATGTTTGGGTCTGACGATTTCCTGTTAGCCAATCCATAAGAATGGAGCGCTCATGCACTTCCTTTCACCATTCCATGCTTATGGAAGTCTCAATTTAGAAACTAAAACAACACTGACTGATGACAACACATACCATTCAATTTAGATTTCCCCAATGTCTGTAAGTTTGAGGTACAAATAGTTATGTGACTCCATGTATATAAAGGACATATTGTGCATTTGGGTATGTGTGAAGTGTGTGTTTAAATGCAATATACATGTATATTATGCAAGTATTTGTATATGTTATAACAGACTAGGTGGGTGGGAGGGAGTAGCAGCATCCACCTGCACACACGTCACGTTTTTTAGCGGGTCGGGGCTCAGCCCTCCACAAGCAACCCTCCAGACCCAGTTTCCCATTATGCACTGTGTTTGTAATCAGGTCTGGTGCTATGCTGGCCCTCCAAGTTCCTCTCCCTCGGCTCCTCTGAAATGCCTCTTAATACTGAACAACTCTCCATTCTCCATTCCTCCTCACTGCAGTTGAAAATAGCACTTTGGCCATGCAGTCAGAGCACAAAACCGTTACAGCACCACAGACTCAAAGTGAAATACAACATAAGAAGTCTTGGAGATAAATGCATAGTGGAGCTCTGCTGACGAGGCATTCAGATGTTTTAGTTTAGAAATATTGCAAAATGGCCTCCATTGTTAAGATGGAGGCTGGTTCTTCTGGCCATTCATCGGTTGTTTATTTCACTCAAAATGTTACATTGTTAAACAACTCCCATAAAAATACCCCTCCAAATCAGGGGATAGAGAATACATTTCAGAAAATGGGGGTAGAGAATACATTTCAGAATAGAGAATACATTTCAGAAAAACGTAAAAAGGCTTATTATTTTTTCTTCACGTTGATCAGGATCAGGGATATTCAGTATATATTGGTAAAAATCAAAGGTGGCTAAAGGCTGAATGTTAGTTGAGAAGATGGGCAGCAAAAAACCTAAACGCTACCAATGACTAACATTCTCTCCTCTGCTCTGTTTTCCTTGCAGTTTTCAGTGAAGATCTACGTTCCAGCTTATATTTTGTCAATGCATCTGTGCAAGAGGTAGTGTTTGCCAGCACCACAGGGACCTCGGTGCCCTGTCCAGCCGTGGGCGTGCCCCCCGCCTCGCTGCACTGGTACCTGGCCACCGGAGAGGAAATCTACGATGTCCCCGGGATCCGCCACGTGCACCCCAATGGCACCCTCCAGATCTTCCACTTCAACCCCTCCAGCTTCAGCAACCTCATCCATGACAACACCTACTATTGCACAGCGGAGAACCCCTCAGGGAAAATCAGGAGCCAAGATGTCCATATTAAGGCTGGTGAGTTGTCTATCTGCTTGGTTTATGCATACAGTATATTGTACAGTAGGGTTGTATATCTACAGTAGCAGTGATGTGAGAATTATTATTATTTAAAAAATCATTGCTAGGTAGTTAACATTATCTAGCGCTAGTCTGCTGTACCTGTGCCAAAACTCCAGTATTTCTCCTTCTATAGCTTGTTCTCCATCTTCTTTTTACATGGTGAGCCAACATGTTTTCAACAGTTTTATTTCCATTACTGATCAAAATTTGTTTTGTCATGGCTCTTTCTTGTCTCTGTTAGGAACATCCAGTCATAATAAAATCACAGTATCGAATCACAGTACATATAGAATCGTGATACATATTGTAAGGGCACCTAAGTATCGTGATAATATTGTATCGTGAGGTCCCTGGCAATTCCCTGCTCTACAGTATAGTGATTAGTTGATTACAGAGATGGGAATTAGGGCTGCAGAGAGTGTGGAGATGTTGAACAGAAGCTTGTTGGTCACTAAATTGGGTATAGTATACCACTTGGGTGACAAGTGACCACCTGCTAAACATTTCAGTTGGTAATGTTCAGAGTCTAACTAGGGATGTCACATTTGTTATGCTTGTGATTAAAGCAGTGAAGAAAGCAAAGAAACTAAATATATAGACAGCATATAATTTTCCAGAACAGAAGAATGAAAGTCAATTCATTGAGGACTCATTTCTTGTTTCCCCCATCTCTTCTAGTTCTACGAGAGCCCTACACGGTCCGTGTGGAAGACCAGAAAGCCATGAGAGGCAATGTGGCGGTGTTCAAGTGCATTATCCCAGCCTCAGTGGAGGCCTACATCACTGTTGTGTCCTGGGAGAAAGACACAGTGTCTATCAACGTCCAGAGTAAGTCTCTGCTCTCTAATCACTATAGAATGTATATAGAGAACATGTTATGTAAAAAACTTCACAAAACCAGTCTGGTAAGTGAGTATCTCACTGCAAGAAAAGAAGGCCATAGTTCTGAGATAGCTAAGTGTTTTGACCCAAGGGATGTGTGGATGTGCTTTGCTCTGTCTGTCTGCAAGGACTTTTGAGGTCAGACTAGACTAGTAGATTAGCGCCCATGCCCCTTGTCCCTGTTCCAGCCATGCAACCAGCCCGTTACATTCTGTTGTGTGTCCACGTCTGTCGGACCCCATGACAGAGTGTCCCTATTTCCCTGCTGACCCAGGCTGGATGAGAGTCTTCCACGAGAGCGGGGAGGAGGGCATGGCAACCCTGTGGTGTCACTTAGCCTCAGTGGTATTGACCCAGTTCTCTGGTGATGGGAGCCATTGCCTTGCTTGTCTACTAGGTCTGCGTTGCTCATCTACTCGATTGTTTCCTAGCCCCCGGGGGCAAATTCACTTTATGCCGGGCATTTAACAAACTCAATAGACAAAGCTAATGTTGTTTTGCCTTTTGAACGGAGGGCAAATGCAGTGATTTCTTTTTTGTTGACGTTTTGCAATTTGTCCACTGAGGTGAAAGCAACCATGTTGAAATCTATATCAATCTCTTAATCGTCCATAAATGGATTTGCCACAAGGATCTTTTGGAGCTGAGGGGATACAGGGTTATGGTTTATGGAATACATATTTTTCATAATGTTGAGTAAAAAAAAAAATCATAGAATTAATACTTGACTGTTTGAATGATTGATTGTTCATTTGAATGAATTACATGTATGTACTGTATGGATGCAATGCCATCATTTTCTAATGCAAGACTAAATGGGCCTTTTTCCTAGCTGTCTTTCAAAAGTGAACTTCACTGACAAAACAAAGTGTTTACTTTGCACTGTTAAAATCCATATGTAAACACTGTCAGAAAAATGTTGCCGCCACCAATCCAGTGCTCTTCTCCATGCTTAATAATAAATGACGGAAGTCTATGAATCCATGAGCAAATAGTCTTTATTCACATCTCAACGCACAAACCCACCATCCATTCTCCCCATTCTTCATGGCTCATGCATATGAAGTGCAATTTAAAGAGTCTGCGTGTGTGAAAGAATATGTGTGTGTGTGCATGCGTGATTATTTGTGTGTGTGTTTGTGTGTATGTGTTATCCATGTTGACTGGTGGCTCTAGACAGATCACCAAGCCATACTCTTGTTTTCGATGGGCCTCCAAAGCCCACCTTTTAAATGTTTAATGAGTAAAAAATGAGAATATCAACACTTAGACATGAAAAACTTCACAAACTTAGCTTTTCTGTATCTGGTAGTATGAATTATAGATGGTAGTATTTCTGTTTGGAGAGGTGTACCATGAAGCGCAGGCAGCAGGCCCCCTTTAACCATCCCGCTGTAAGTCTCACTGGGGTTAGGGCCACTTTAGGCTAGGTTGCTGTGCAGAACCTAACGATACACCACTCAAAGAGCTCCAGTGTCTGCTTGTGTGGAAAGACATGCTAATGACCGTGGAAAATACACATTTAAGAAGACAGTGCGTAGGAGTTGCATTGCAGTAAAGTGCATTGTCTATGTCAGTAGTCGTAGGTCAACCCTGGCTGCTCTGTTCTTTATTTGACTCGTATTATTATCTATCCTGATGCCTAGTCACTTTACCCTGCCTTTATGTACATATCTACCTCAAATACCTCTGCACATTGATCTGGTACTGATACTCCCTGTATATAGCTCCATTCTTGTGTATTTTATTTTATTCCTCTTGTGTTACTATTTTTATTTTGAAACTCTGCATTGTTGGGAATGGCTCGTGAGCAAGCATTTCACAATAAAGTTCTATTCGGCGCATGTGACAAATACAATTTGATTTGATTCGATTTTTGGTACTGGTGAGCTACCGGGCGTGCAGGCTTTTGTTGCAGCCAAGCACTGTCTTACAGTACACAACTGATTGAAACAATTTACTGCTTATCAGGACCTTGACTAGTTAAACCAGATAGTTAATGCAGGGCTGGAACAAAAAGCTGCACACCATATACTGTAGCTCTCCAGGCTCAGAGTAGAGGACCACTGGTGAATCTAATAGATTCAGCATTATTGAACCCACTGAACCTTTTTTCATGACATGGTTCAAAACACAAACAGTATGGAACATTATTTTAGATTGAAAGACAAAATGGTTAAGTGATAATCTTGTGGCAGGAATTATAGCAATGATTTGCAGAGGGAAAAGTAAGAAAAAAGTATCCAATTAAATTGTGTCTATAGCTACATGCTCCCCTCTGATAAGCAGCTGATTCTCACTAAGATGGGTGAAGAGATAGGTGCGGATAAAGCAATGACACCCACACATTTAGATTTTCTCTGCTCTGCAGTGTGGCTGGCTGGCTGCAATAGCAGAATGCAGGATCAATCCTGTTATGTATTGTTCTTGGTTCTAAGCTCTGGAATGTTTTCATTCCAATAGTGAACCATTTTATGAATCTCATCATGGATTCAGTCTTCTTACCTTTACTGTTTGTGAGTCAGACTTAGACAAGGGATATTATGAGATATGTCTAATAGTACCAAATCGAATTAGAGTTAATTTGTCACAGGCACTGCAGGTATAATCAGTACAATGAAATGCTCAACAATACAGTCATACAGTCACAGTCATATACACCCTCTGTAGAGTACACATGAGAATAAAATAAATACACCCTCTGTAGAGTACACATGAGAATAAAATAAATACACCCTCTGTAGAGTACACATGAGAATAAAATAAATACACCCTCTGTAGAGTACACATGAGAATAAAATAGATACACCCTCTGTAGAGTACACATGAGAATAAAATAAATACACTCTCTGTAGAGTACACATGAGAATAAAATAAATGCACCCTCTGTAGAGTACACATGAGAATAAAATAAATGCACCCTCTGTAGAGTACACATGAGAATAAAATAAATGCACCCTCTGTAGAGTACACATGAGAATAAAATAAATGCACCCTCTGTAGAGTACACATGAGAATAAAATAGATACACCCTCTGTAGACTATACATGAGAATAAAATAAATACACTCGATAATGTACACTATATACAAGGTCAGTATCAGTACCAATTAATGAAATGGATACTGGCAAGCTCTTCCTGTATCTACTATGCTGATGATACTGAGGGTCGATTTCAACTGAAACCTCAAAAGAGCTTCTCATATTGCAAGAATGCATATTTGTTGCATCGATAGGCTCAGACAAAACCGTTTTTGTTTCATGCAGAAGTAAACTATACATTTTATTGATAGACATTCTATATGTAAAACCAACCCCAACACTTATTCCCCATCAATACGAAAATGAGTGTTCTTATTGGATGTGTTTGTGGCGTGTTGGGGTTGGGGTTGGGTTGCTGATTCTGCTGCTGTTGCCTCACAGAGAGAGAGACACAGCCCTAGCAGTGTTGCCCCATTCCCCAGGTGCAGGGTGAGGGCTGGGCTGTGCTGTGCTGCAGTCACTGAGGAAGGCCTTGTAGGGATTTGCCAGGGCCTGATCTGGCCTCCTCTGCATTCAGCACGAGTGGGGCCGGACCCCAGCACTGCAGAGGCACACGCACACACACGCTCTACACACTCTTTCTCATTCCACACACGAGCCACACACCAGGGCCATCATTGTACATAGCCCTTTTCTGCTCCACCCTCCCATATCTCTCTCTCTCTTTACCTCTCACTCCACAGTCATTCTCTGCACAGTGATAAGATACACAATGAAATGGGAAGTCATCCAATCAATATTGATAATCTACCATCAGTTGTCTTAGTAGTATCCTGATACTGTCAGTATATATAGGGTGTCTGACTGTATGTATTACATCTGAACGTGTTGTATTTCTTGTTGAGTCAGCTACCCAAAAGATATGTGATATAATGGTGTTCAGAAACAACACACTATTCATGTTGTTCTTATTCCTGTCTTATTGGTATTCATACAAGCTTCCCTGATTTATTATTCTGGTTGGGAGTTCCCCATCTATCTGTTGTATTTCAGTTTATCGCTCATGCTTCGCTGACATTTTCTAGACATTTTCAAGTCGTTTAGTGGCCAGCTTGTCAGTCGTGTGTCACCTGGCTGGTGTTTGCTGAGGGAGACAAGCCAACCACACCATGGTGCTTAATTGGCTGTGTGTAAAAGCCAGGCCGTTATCATCATGTGTTCATGGGTTGGTCTCTCTCTCTCTCTAATGTTGTAGCATTTGTTTGTGTGATTGAGTCCCAGCCAGAGCCAGTTTCCCCCTGGTGTATTGTTACTGGTCTAAACAGTCCGCTCTGTCACTGGGGCCATGAAGTCACCACACAATATATACAATATAAATATATTTAATATCAGTATTACATTTTGTAATGCGTTGGCGCAACACGATTGAATATTCTAAATCTTTTCAGCCTCCTGAGGGGGAGTAGGTTTTGTCGTGCCCTCTTCACGACTGTCTTGGTGTGCTTGGACCATGTTAGTTTGTTGGTGATGTGGACATTAAGGAATTTGAAGCTCTCAATCTGCTCCACTACAGCCCCGTCGATGAGAATGGGGGCGTGCTTGATCACATTAAGGGAGAGGTTGTTGTCCTGGCACCACACGGCCAGGTCTCTGACCTCCTGTCTCGTCGTTGTCAGTAATCAGGCCTACCACTGTTGTGTCATCGGCAAACTTAATGATGGAGTTGTGCCTGGCCGTGCAGTCATGAGTGAACAGGCAGTACAGAAGGGGACTGAGCACGCACCCCTGAGGGTGAGCAAAGATAAATGGCAGTCCATCGTTACTTTAAGACATGGATGTCAGTCAATCTGGAAAATTTGAACGTTTCTTCAAGTGCAGTCGCAAACACCATCAAGCGCCTTGATGAAACTGTCTCTCATGAGGACCGCCACAGGAAAGGAAGACCCAGAGTTACCTCACCTGCAGAAGATAAGTTCATTAGAGTTAACTACACTTCAGATTGCAGCCCACATAAATGCTTCACAGAGTTCAAGTAACAGACACATCTCAATATCAACTGTTCAGAGGAGACTGCGTGAAATCAGGCCTTCATGGTTGAATTACTGCAACAACAAAAAACACTACTAAAGGACACCAATAAGAAGAGACTTGCTTGGGCCAAGGAACACAAGGAATGGACATTAGACCAGTGAAAATCTGTCCTTTGGCCTGATGAGTCCAAATTTGATATGTATATATATATTTTTTCTCCAACCACTGTGACTTCGTGAGACGCAGAGTAGGTGAACGGATGATCTCCGCATGTGTGGTTCCCACCGTGAAGCATGGAGGACGAGGTGTGATAGTGTGGGGGTGCTTTGCTTGTGACACTGTCTGTCAAGGCATACTTAACCAGCATGGCTACCACAGCATTCTGTAGCGATACGCCATCTCATCTGGTTTGCACATTTGTTTTTCAACAGGACAATGACCCAACACACCTCCAGGCTGTGTAAGGGCTATTTGACCAAGAAGGAGAGTGATTGAGTGCTGCATCCAATGACCTGGCCACCTCAACCCAAATGAGATGGTTTGGGATGAGTTGGACTGCAGAGTGAAGGAAAAGCAGCCAACAAGTGCTCAGCACCTGTGGGAACTCCTTCAAGACTGATGGAAAAGCATTCCTCATGAAGCTGGTTGAGAGAATGCCAAAGCTGTCATCAAGGCAAAGGGTGGCTACTTTGAAGAATCTAAAATCTAAAATATATTTTGATTTGTTTAACACTTTTTTTGGTTACTACGTTATTCTATATGTGTTATTTCATAGTTTTGATGTCTTCACTATTATTCTACCATGTAGAAAATAGTAAAAATAAACAAAAACCCTTGAATGAGTAGGTGTGTCCAAACTCTTGACTGGTACTGTATGTAAATGAGTTTAAAACTCAGGTTTGTAGCTTGTCTAGCTATTCATCAGTTAAGTATAAGATCAGCATTTTTAGAAGGGAAAAAGTCCATAGTAATTCAGTTCTTTTGATGTTGCCTTATTGTAGACCCTAGGTGAGTAGAATATAAAATGGAGCGAGTAATTTCTCATAATATTTTAACTATAGCCCACAGGTATCAGGTGTCATGGTGTGTTGAATGTATAGGGTAGCGTTCATACAGTATAGCACGCTTGCTGTCAGTTTTGCCCTTTAGTAAGACAGTATGGAAGCAGCGTAGGCATTCGTGAATGCAGCACAGCCTTGAGAAGGGGGCTGGGGCGGAGGAGGGATAATGGTTTTACTGGTCCCTGTGTGCTGAAGCCAGAGAGAGAGAAAAGAGGGAGGGAAGGAAGGAAGGGGAAAGAAGCATGGCTGTGTTTCTGTGAGCCGTAGCCATGTTGGAGGAGGAAGGTGGGGTGAGGTTTCTCTCTCTCTTCTTCTCTCTCCCTCTGCCTCCCTCTTTTTCTCTCTGTTGACAGGCAGGGTTTGGACTCTGACGTGTGACAGGCTGGATGAAGAGTATTTTTCGAGTGCTTGTCATTCCTTCTCTCCATGATTGGCTGGAGTATTGTTATACACACAGAAAATGGGTCAGGCGGCCTGTGGAGGATCGAGTGATTGTACAGATATACAGACCACAGACACAGACACACACAGCTCAAACTAAGGTTGAATGTACTCTGCAGCCGAGCATTCCTTGCAAGAATAAAGGAGATAAATCTAAATAAATGGTGTGCTGTATAGCGAGCGAGGGAGCAAGTGTTTCTAGTGTAGCCAGTGTTCTCGTCCTCCTCTCACAGGCTCCCGGCTGGTTCTCCCCCCACGCCCAGTGGCAGGGGGCTTAAGCACTAGAAATAAATGGAGAAAAAGGGATACACAGAAGAAAAGAGAGGGAGGAAAATCAATACCTGTGCACATGAATCGGACTGCGGCTGCCACAAAGCATTATGAGAACATGACGGGAGAGATGCATTTGTGTGCAAGGCAGTGTGCACACAGCATGATAAGCATGGGGGTAGGGAGGAGAGAGGAGGGGAAGCCAAAATATCCCTTGTATTTTATCATCCCATGCACTTCTATTAGATTGTGAATTGTTTTAAAGATCCTTTGAAGATCCTGATACTGCCGTAGACACTCAGTGAGCATTTGTGAGTGTTGATAAATAATGTAATTCAGATCCATATGTGGTTAGCTAGATTCTAACAGTCTAGATTATATCATCCTTCCCCTGCTCCACTCCCAGAAAGTCAGAGATATTAATTCCCTTCTCTCCCCCACCAACACCACCACCACCTTCCCTGCACTGATCAAACTCCCACCTCCGCACTGTGGCTGTTTTCTCACGAATATCCACAATTTGTTCCTTATTAAACTATAGGGGCTGGGAACGATTAGAGCTGCGAGCCGGTGTGTGGGAGGGGGACTAAGGACAGCTTAATATTTACACTGAGCAAGGGCTCCTAGGTTCTGCTGCAGTTTGGCACATGTATCTTGGTGTTGGTAGTGGTGGTAGTGTTGATGCCAGAGCTGTATGCATGGGTTGGCCTGGGTGGATCCAGGCCCACCCACTGGGGAGCCAGACCCTGCCTGAACCACCAAAACAGATTGAGCAAAAACAAAAATACTGTGGAGTATTACAAAAATACTTCTCAGCAACCCCCCCTTGCCATGTCCCACGTGGCCCCGGTCCAAGATAAAGATTAGCGATACACGCAACATGAGCTAATCATGGAAGGAACCACACATGAATTAGCATTTCTTTCTGTGGACTGGATGTTTTGGAGGCACTGATTTATCAGTGGGTCAAAGGGAAGAGAGTGGAGACTGTGTGTTTTTGTGACATTAGGATGGTGGCGTTTCCGATGGCTTGAACTACACTAGTGTCTCTCTGGGTCCCTCTTATTTTGCGGCGAGCCACACACGTGACAAGACAAGGTACATATGAACCCTGTTCATCCCACAAGGCCTTTTATTTGCCTATACATCACAGTCAAGGCTGCAGAGACAGAGACAGACAGTAATGTTGCTCAGTGTATCTGTCATGATAGGGCTCATTAGCTCAGGAACGAGATGGAGACTTATGACTCTCTCCGTCTGAACAGGTGTTGCTAACCAGCATCAGGGTGCCATAGAACAACTGCCAAGACAAACAACATTTTCTAAAAACATACGCTCTTCGAAAAAAAAAGGTGCTGTCTAGAACCAAATAGGGTTCCTCGGCTGTGCCCATAGGAGAACCCTTTGAAGAACCCCTTTTGATTCTAGGTAGAACCTGTCTGTTTCCAGGTAGAACCCTTTAAGGGTCCATGTAAAACCCTTTCCACAGAGGGTTCTACATGGAACATAAAAGAGTTCTACCTGGAACCAAAAAAGGTTATCCTATGGGGACAGCCGGAGAACCCTTTTGGAACCCTTTTTTTTTTGTAAGAGTGTAGATGTATGTTGGCCTTTCTATAAATAGCAATTTTCTAGTCATGATTTCTGTCTGGTTGGTCTTTTGAGGCTTTACTGTTTCTTTGTGTTGTTCTTACAGCATATAAGCAGTCTTGAACCATAATGAAAGAGCAGCAGCAGGAAGACTAAGCAAGGAGAAGTAAGGCAGAAAAAATGGCATTGTACTGGAGCTAGAGATGATGGTGACAAACACACAACGAGGTGAGCGTCAGTCTCAGCCAGAGAGAAACAAATGGCTGTGCTTCAGTCTCCGCAATATTACTCTCTGTCAGCTAGAAAAGGGGAGAAGGCTATTCCTCCCTCCTTCTCATCTCTACCTCCATCCCTCCATTTTGCCCCTGTTTAACCTTACTGTTGATGATGGTGACATCACCATTAGTTGATCCATAAGACCGACCTTTGACTGGCGATAATGGCGTGCTGCAATCTCAACATCTGCATGGAAACTGCAGTAGGCTGATGGCAGAGAGGTGTGTTTGTGTTTGCGGGAAGGTGGAGGGGGGTGTAGGCTGTGAATGGCTGCTCTTATCGCATGTGTGCAGCTGCTGCAGCGTCTTTGAGAGACAGAGGGGCTGTCCGTGCATGCCACTCACTTTGCCTATTCACAGCGAAGACCCATACACTCTCTCTTCCTCTCTCTGTTCCTGTCTCTCTCTCTTTTCCTCGCTCTCTCTCTCCCTCTCTCTCTCTCTGCCTGCGCTGCATTTACTGTCAAGTGAGTGAGAAGGAAATAAGAAAAATATGACTTGAGCTTTGATGCAGACACGACAAATGGGTCCATGTTTTCACATTTTCAGGGACAGGCGAGAAGTGAAACGTCATTTGACATCAAAGCATTGCTCTTCTGATGTTTGTGTGTGTGTGTGTGTGTGTGTGTGTGTGTGTGTGTGTGTGTGTGTGTGTGTGTGTGTGTGTGTGTGTGTGTGTGTGTGTGTGTGTGTGTGTGTGTGTGTGCGCATGGTAGGATGTGTGTGTTTGTTTACACAAGGATTTTGCTTTTCAATAGACCTTTTTTAAACTAAATATGAAGAGTTTCATTCCAAAACGCTACATATCCATTTTCAGAAATGTTGGTAAATTATCTTTTTCTCTTAGATGATAAGTCCACATTATGAGGGACTTTGAGTGGTTCTGGACAGGTTCCGACTGACATTTTGGTGTACAAAGCACTCTGTGAACGTCGCAGGGTCCCGTGCCTTATAGTGCCAGAAAGACCCATTTGTCAGCTCTCTGCTTCCACTCCCTCAACGGAGCTGACTTGAAGTGTCAGGTATCAGACCCCACATTTACATTAGGGTGACGTGTCACGTTTTCTGGCCTATCCAGACAAATAATAGATTTTCTCTTCCTCTGAACGACTAGCCTGGCATTTGAAAGGTGACAGTCTAGCGAATCCAACCGTTGTGGTTTCATGATATTCTCAGCAGGATTTAGAGTTCTCAACATGAAAAAAAATAGTAAATAATTTCATAGAATTTAAACAAAACTAATTTGTCTTAGTCACAAATGGACAAAATTACTTTGTGCTTAAAGCTGTCTGCACACATTTGAATGGTGTCTCTGTGCCACTCAGTGGGCGTTTAGGAGAAGATTCTCTGTTGTCAGTTATATGAAATAGTGCCAATATTGTTCTTAAGCCCTTTCCCTCATTACCCATGGAACATCATTACTATAGACAACTGACAAACAAACACAACCCACACGCACACACCTTCAGTCCAATCAAACAACTGATGAATTAACTAAGCATGATCATATTTATTTTACAGTTATAAGAAATGTGAATTATTATACTAAGTAATTTATAATTCTATTGTTACTATATTTAGAAGGCATTTCAGTCATTTCAAGCCCTATTACCCCACTTTTCATAATTTTGTACTATGTACTTGAGCTTGTGTCCTTAAAGGTAAGTACATCTCAGCAATGTATAACTATTCTTAGCAGAAAGGTGAGTTCCAGACCTTTCTAAGACTATACAACATTACCAGTCATCTCATGAAAATATTTATATGTTTTATATATTATATTTATATGTTAAATATACAGGATACGGAAATTCCATTTCAGCTAAACATATATATATAGTGTTTTGCGACAAGAAACTTTTTATAGACATTTAAAATCTAAGAATAAAAAATCTGAGAACAGTAATATTTTACACACACATAAAGGTAACCATAAGCAATCATTTCTGATGAAACAACACAATTGTGAAAAATTGGTGGATATAGCGTTTTGGAAATAAACTCTTCATATATATTACATACATTTATTGAGATATAAAAATGTATATAATAAATTACAACAACCCATTATTTTTCACCACTTCTGCAGATATATCATTTGTACCATTCTGATACAGAAATAAACTCGTCTGTATGAATTGTTGGAATCATGTGTAATGCACAGCCGAGGGAACCAATGTTTATAGTGCTCCTAGAAAACAAAATCACCTTGGTTACACGTCCCATGGCCCTGAGATCCCCCTCAGCCACAAAACAAATCCTCTTTCGAAAACATGCCTAATTTGCTCATCCAAACTGTCTGTAGACTAAATATTATTTATTGACAACATACTTTCAATTATTGAATATAAAAATCTAAGAATCTTGATCAACTTAATCAGAGGAAGAGCTCAGTCATCCCCCTTCCGTCTCTCCCTTCCAAGTTTGTCAAAGCAGATAGTGATGATGAAACCCCCCGAAGGTCATGATGCTAATCAGAACAGAGAATAATACAGTTAATTCATTCATCAGGGAGGGAGGTGCTTTGCCAGGATAAGGGTGACCTGCCATAAGAAGACCTGCCCAAAGGTGTTTCCAAGGCTACAGTACCTCCCCACCAGGGGAAATCACCTTGATAGATAGGTAGACATGTTGGGCAGCTGGGATAGTGACATCCCTGGGCACATCACTGTGCCAAATACCAGAGTGGGTTCTGGGAATTCTACCTCCCACCCCAGCCCCTATCTCACCCAACCCCTCATCTCGCCCCACTCAGTCCCAGTCTCCCCTATCCAGATGCACTGTCATGTCATGTCTTACTCTTAGAAGTGTATTTATTAAATGCTGTAATAAAGGACCTTGAGTTTGATGTGGTATTGAAGAACAGATGGGGAAAGGATGACTGGAAGATGTATGCTAAGTAGTGTGTCTACACTGTAAGGCCCTTAGAAATTGTTTGTTTGTGGGTGTTTGTATTAGGCGATTTTCTTATCATGAGTAGTAATTAATCTATTTTCGAATAACAGAAATAAGTGGAATTTAGTAGATAGATTAATGAAAAATAGATTTATGATCACAATGTTTGCAAATTATAAATTTGAATATGGAAATTATATTTGTTTTATTGATAGTGAATTTCACTGTTGTTATGTTGTGTAATACAAACAAATGATGGAGGTTGTGAGTGTTTTTAATGATTATATTCTACATATCTGAAGTAATAAAATGAAACTAAATATGACACATTTCTATTTTGATGTTGCATTTTCTAAGCTAAATTTGTAATGAGATTTTGTATAGATAATATAATTAGTCTTTAATGTTATTTTCATTAAAAGACTGCATTTATATTTTTTCATGCTCATATATTTTTTATTGATATGTTAAAAATATTTATCAAATCTTTTTGTTTTTGTTTTTCAATTTAGTCAACAAATTATGTTTTCACTGTAAATATTTATTACAAAATAGATTTAGAATAATGTATGTAAATGTATGTAAATAGAAAGCAATACTATTGTAATCTAGGTAAATATAGGAGTGTCATTCTTAAAAAACAAAACTGTGGCCCATCACAGGTGAGCTCTTATTTGATAAAGATATACAGTGTTCCCATGTCAAGGTCAGTTTCACCCTGGACCCCATCCCCCTAATATGCACACTGAAAGCCTACTCATACAACTCAAGTGCACATTGTGTATGTATGGTGGACAGTGGTACAGTGCACATCCAGCATTTTCTCTCTCTGAGGTGTAGAAGTCTATTTGCTTTCGGAAGCTGCATGCATAATCCTTTAGTTACACTTGCAGCTGCAGAGAGAGATACAATACTGCGAGAGTCAGTTGTAAAAATTATTCTGGGCACAAAGGAATTAAACTGATAAATGTGTGTGTAGGGTCCTTTGCATAATCCTGGCTAATCTATAACACAGAATACAGAAGGAAGTGTGTTAACTAAAAATACCAGTGACAGCATTCAAATGCAGAGGAAACATTTTAAATGGCATGATGCAACATGATATGGTGTGTGTCATTGCTCTTGTCCATGCCTTTGATTAGAATTTTTCGATCACGCAATAAAATATGCAAAATAATTTCAGGTTTTACAGCCTACCAGTGTGTACATTTAGCCTATATGTATGCAATATGTGCAAATTATAGAACAAATATATAACATAATTTCTGTCAATTAATATTGAATAATGAAATGTATTTTTAATGTGATGTCTTTTATGTTTGATGTATTAATATTTGTCTGTCAGGATTTCCATAACATCCCTGAACCTACAGTAAATAGCCATGTTGTTGCTGAGGTTCTCAGTTGATGTTACCTGAGGCACCGGATTGGTGCATTGGGTGGATGACTTGTCGAATGCTTAGCCAATAGCGTTTGGAGTGCGTACACTGTTTTTTTCTCTCCAAATAAATTGCCTGGAGAAATTGAACCTAAAACGTAAGAAAGGGAGCGAGGCTTTCATCTCATTGAGAAGCTCATATTAGCTGTGGTGGGAAGATAAGCTCTTCTCTCTCAACAGCTATTAAGTTCACTGTATGTTAGACAGTTTCTTCTTCTTTAATTCTGGTTTTTAAAAGCTTTCGCCTGTGCGCACTCACGGCACTGTGGCGTAGGTTTTACCATGTGTGTGTGTGTGTGTGTGTGTGTGTGGTGTTTTTCACATGACAGGCAGCAGTTGAATCTGCAGAAACATTATTCAAACACCAAAATGGAGGCCAGACCATGTGACCTTGTGCAGCCATTTTCTCTCTGTCTCACTGTGAGACACACACACACACACACACACACACACATACACACACAGACCAATCACTGTGGGGGACAATCTCTCACGCACATCCCTAGGATTGTAGTGGGAGAACCCCCCTCTGTGGAAGGCACCATGCACTCCTCTTCACCACAGAATTTCCTAAATATATGTTTTTCTGCAATTTATGAACTGATATTGAATATTATATTATTTTGAATATTTTATTTCAATAGATGCGTATTTTAAATATTTTGAAATGCCAAAATGAGTGTTCCTGCAGGTGTTTAATAGATTATGGACAGGCTACAGATTCTATTTCTATTATTTATATATCTTATGAGTTCTCAGAAATATCTGAATGGAACTGTAGAATTTGGTAGCACTGTACATTTATTTTGTTTGTTTTGCAACGACGTGGTCTGACACAGGCTCCTCGAATTCTTGAGTGGCACATTTAATACTCTCCAATTAATACGCTATAACATATGTTGTAATTGACATTGTAGATAAACATCTGTGTGGATTTATCCTAGTGTCTGATTCATTGGGTGTGATGCATCACTGATTACATTGGGTGTTTCTGGTTCCTTGATCCTAGTTTAGCCCCAAACCAGGATTACTTTTCCACAAAGCCTTGGTCAGTGAGCTCAACGCAACCCAAGATTTCTTGGCATCCATGGCAATACTCTTGAAGAAAAAGCAATCAACTATCTTATACTTCTTATACAACAGATAGTTCTGAATCTGCTCCCAATCAGGGTGAATAGACAGACAGAGAAGGAAGGCCGCTGGTAATGAGTTTATTCTTTCCAGGGAGCACTGCTGGGAGCCATGGGGCTATGTTGTGAACCAACGGCAGCCATTTTGTGAGCAGGCCTCTGATACTGCATCAAAGACCGTGCTGCCTGGGACTCACTGAGTATTGAAAAGATGAATTGATCAATATAGAAAAAATATAATAGCTATCTCCACTAGGCTGTTAATGAAATACTTTAAGAGTTGAAATAAGTTTTTCTGTCGGTGAAACTAAACAATTGCGTTGGAAATGCATTTATGTGCAAATACTGATATAATAGCCATCATGTCGAAGTAAACTTGGAGTCACGCGATGATAGGCTATGTTGTAGGATACCACCACGATGTTGATTGGCATTAAGAGTTTGTAGGCAAATGAAATAAGTTATTATGAACTTCATAACTTTATCAGTGAACTGCTGTCTAAAGAGCATGCGCCAAAACCAGATTGGGCAAGTTTGCTATTTATCGCAACAGTTTTTGTGACAAAACCATCGGTAGAGTTGAAGATGCGATGGAAACACATTGAACTTCTGTTTTTAATTTGGTACATGGAACCTTAAGAGCAAAATAGTTGTTTATGTCCCCTACGTTATCACACACAGCTTTTTATTCGCAACAAGTCAGTTTGATGGAAACAATTTTTTTGTATGCGTATTTTAGAATATTCACATGAAAATCTGTTGCCAATTAGATGGAAACCTAGCTATAGTCTTATGGATGAAGAGATATGAAGTGATAATATCATTGTTGGTTGATTATCTATTCTCATTGTCTGTGTGACGAAACGTAGAGTTCAGTAACATAAGGAAAAATATTACATTTAACCCTTTAGAACCCATAGGTGGGGAATGTTCTACCAAACATTCTGACTTCATAAAAAGTTCTTGACCTTTGGGGTTTTTTTTTTTTCATTTATCTCTTAGAAAAGTTCAAACAACTCCAGCATGGTTGCATTGGTGTCACAGACACTGCATCAGATATATGATGCTGTATTCTACTGATGGAAACAGAGACAGAAGAACAGGAGACTCATACCAAAGTCACCATTATTAGTCAGTTGTACAACCAAATGCCTTCAACCATTCAACCAAATGCCTTCAACCACTCTTCCACATTTAACCCAACCTTTCTGAATCAGAGATGTGCGGGGGGCTGCCTTAATCGACATCCACGTCTTCAGCACCTAGGAAACAGTGGGTTAACTGCCTTGTTAACGACAGACAGATTTTTAACCTTGTCAGCTTGGGGATTTGAACTTGCAACCCTCTGGTTACAAGTCCAACGCTCTAACCTCTAGGCTACCTGCCACCCCTGTTTCTTCCGCATTTAACCCAACCCCTCTGAATCAGAGAGTTACGGGGGGCTGCCTTAATCGACATCCACGTCTTCAGCACCCAGGGAACTGCCTTGTTCAGGGGGCAGAACGACAGATTTTTTCCTTGTCAGCTCGGGGATTCAAACTTGCAACCATCCGGTTACAAGTCCAACACTCTAACCACTAAGCTACCTGCCGCCCCCATAACAGAGAAACAAAAACCCAGCAACAGGTGTGCTTGTTCATCAGCCACAATCAAACAGTTCCTTATCTTGTGTGAATGAGAGACGCTATAATGGCGCTATTGTCTGCATCTGTACAGGCAGAGCAGACAGTCAGGTGAGGCAAGTGATCAGCTAGCCAATTCAAATAGCTCATAATGGCAGTTCTAATTGTCATTTCTCTAAGGCTTGTTTGCTTGCTGCTCTGTGGCCGTGTGTCTGGCAGATGGGTCTACAGGGATTATTCCTGCTAATGAGTGGAGGAGGAGGTGGAGGAGGGGTGAGGGGGTGGTGGGAACGCGTGGGACAGGAGGGGGGCAGCAGGGCGGGTAGGTTGTTACAGTTATGAAGTCACCTTGCTAAAGAACTGGCCCTGTGTCCCCTGTGAGCTTATCTGTGGCAAGCTGACCCCTGTCCTCTCCTCTCTACTCCTGACAACACAACAACAGCCTGTTGAGCCAGGTACTAAGCCCTTTATGGAGGGAGCTACACACATTTTTTTTTTTTTTTTTACCTACACACTCCATAATGTGTTTATTTAGGAGGAAATGCATTATTGCATTATATACAACAAAGTGGAACACAGAAAAATAGCTGCATTCTGAAGTTAGACTGTATAATGCTCACAATAGTTTTCCAGGCTAATGTCCCCTCCCACCCTCATGTCACAAGAATGCTCTGAGGACTTGCCCAAGGTTGGCGTTTTATATAAGTAGATAACTACTTATTATCTCCTTGTTAAGTGCCCACAGAGACTGATACCTCTCCTTCTACATAGATATCTCTATGGAAGAGACCTCTACCTGGGATTCCAACATCCTTCCTTCCCTCAGTCTTTGAGATATAGCGGTCAAGTTGTTTTTCCAACCCCCAACCCCAGCAGCAACAGCTGTGGTGGCCAATGGCAGGCCTGAGGTCAGAGAGTAGGCCTGAGGTCAGAGAGTTGGGTCAGTATACCAGCGCAGACTAGCTCTAGCTTGGCCTTTACCCAGGAGGGCCTCACTCTGCCTGCATCCACCCGGTCGGTCAGTCGGGCGTTCTTCTCACAGAATTAAAGCCAGCCTCCCCAGCCTCCCTCTGCCTCTCCCTGTCCCAGTGATTACGGAGGGAGGGAGGGCCTGGTCTGGTCCAGACAGTATGGCTCTATTATGTCTCTAATCCCCCGAACATATGGAGATGGCTGGAATTAACGCAGCGGAAGAAAATAAATGAGTTAAAGCGGCCAGCAGCTCAGGGCCCCAATATTCTGTCTTGGCTAACCCGTCTGCCTTGCCGCAGAGTTTCTTGGAACAGATTGGGACACTTCTGGAAATCCTTGATTGATGGCATGGCTTGGCTCTTTGGGTGTTCTCAGATGCATTTCAGTAACATACTGTATGACTAAAGGACACCTTCTCTTAAATGTTATCTAATGCATGCTCCAAATGGTGCCTGTTTAGATGATTTGGAGGTAGAGAGTGCAGGTAGGAGGTCGGTGGGTGGTGTAAAGGTTTGAATGAGATGCTTAGAGCTATGCCTGGTTTGGGCTAACACATCATAGGCTAACACATCACCATCCCTGACCCCACTTGCACTCCTGGTATCGCCCCAGCCCAGCCACCCTCATGCATCACAGCCAGATCCTGTTAAATAGGATTAGACTGGCTACCTGCCTAGCTGTCACTAGGTGCTTAGAATAGTACTCTTTTGTATCTCCTGGTTTGTAAATGGCTGCCAACAACAACATTGGACTATTTATATCGAATAATAATACCAATATTATGATACCTGTCCTGCCCCTCTCCAGTGGTTAGCTTTTATACTCCTACTGGTATCCCCTCAGTACTGATTTCCATAGCTAAGCATTGTTAGCTAAGCACCGTTAGCGGGGCATTTCATGCCTAATTGGGATCTAATGGGTGGCCACACACTGAAGGGCACTCAGACTCAAGGCAATTAGCTGCTTTGATGCCTACTGACTGCTCTAGGTGTTTTTCTACCTCGTAACATTTCTACATCCATGTTGCGCTTCACTGTAAATAACAGTGATATAGGCCTTTTGATTCGGAAGTATAGTACACACACTAGACAGAATCCCCTAATTTGGACATGGAGACAAAAAGGGGGTGTTTGTAGGACAGACAGAGCAGTCTGATTAGTGACGTCTGTTTTCTTAAAGCACATGATGTGACGAGTCCAAAGCAACCATCCTTTCTCTTTAGGACCAGTGGACACCAACTCCACAGGGTAAGAGGCTTTGTGGCCAAATCTCCTGTTGATCTTTATAAAGTTTGTGTCTTACAATTAAGTACAGATGGGTTGCAGCTGTAAGGCTAGTAAATAACTAGGGCCTCTATTTTTGCCAGGGATTTCTACTGGTAATCCCACTATGTAAAAGTTTGCCAAGATGTAAATGTACCAATGCTTTACCTCACCCACTTCTCCCTGTCCCACACTCAAAAAGCTCCTTATCCTCATTTGAATATGCTATTGTTTAACGGGAGCACAAACTGAGCACATGGACAGGGATGACACCAGTATTCTCTCTTATTCATCCTCTCAGTTTAGAGATCCACATCTATAGACACAGAGCCATTGTCTAGCCGCAAATCTCACTGTTTTATCGTAGAACTTGGGGTATAGATGTGTGACTAACAGTGCAGCCTGGCACACACACACACACACACACACACACACACACACACACACACACACACACACCCTCTAAAAAACAGCAAGCAGATTAATAGATGAACAGATAGATACATGAATAAAAGACAACTTGATATGTATGAGGTAGTAAATGGTTTTGTAAATGGTTTTGTGGATTTTAAATCATAAGGAAGAAATGGCTATATAATTCCTTAAACTGGTTAGTTGGAATGGTTTAAGCAAGTCATTACTGGATCAGTATGTTAGATAAAAGAAAACAGGATTATGTACTGTAACATATCATTCACAGGTCAGGTTACACGTCTTCAGCCACTATCAGTAGGCCTGTCAATAGGCCTGTAGAGTAGCAGCAGAGTAACAGCAGTAGTTATCACAGAGACATCCACAGTACCATAAACATGATGCTATTTGCTTAATGTTGTTCTGAGGCTCTGTAGATAATGTATGATTTGAGCTACAGTCCATAGAAGAGCCCCGTTAAGCCCATCTCTCCTGGGACGGTGCTAGGGCACAGCAAAGCTGGCCTTAATGAGGAGAGCACCATTGGCAGGAGCTACCGCCAACATCCTGAAATTGTGATAATCAGAAAAATAACCAACGCTTCTAGGCAACAGTTGACCCCATACGCTCCTGCTTTTCACATTTGACTTCTCTCATTATTCAAATATATTTATACATGGTCTGTAAGTGAAGAGCTCCGCTCCAGATTCATCTACATAAGACTGCAGGTACTCTAGAGCTGGAGTGCCCCGGGATAGGAACAGATGGGAGCGTTTAGCAACCTTACTGCTACCCCACCCTCTACTTCTCTCCTCCTCTTCTCTACCCTTCTCCCTCTGCACCCCACCACGCGCTACCCCGCCAACTGTTCAGTTAACCTGTCACTTGTCATTGCCCAAAAATGTAAGGTACCAAATGCCTCACTGTGACCCCCTCTCGGTCTCCTTCACAATGACTTGAAAGTCCCCGTCATCTATGAAACATAAGGATGTCTTTTCCTCTCTGGCATCGTGTAGTGCGTGGCGCTGGCTGTTACCTTTTGATACAGAGTGTGTTGCTGAGATCACAGACCCCATGTGTAGCTCCTCTTGCATAATGAGGGGAGTCTGTTAACTTTACACTGCAGTCACAGGTAGTGCAGCAGGCATGACACACTGGAGCAAAGAGACTTCTGATAACCATTAGCTAACTCTGGAATGTTTGAAGTAGATAGTGAATCATGAAATATATATACAAAAGCATGTGGACACCCCTTCAAATTAGTGGATACGGCTGTTTCAGCCAAACGAGTTGCTGACAAGTGTATAAAATCGAGCACACAGCCATGCAATCTTCATAGACAAACATTGGCAGTAGAATGGCCTTACTGAAGAGCTTAGTGACTTTCAACATGGCACCGTCATAGGATGCCACATTTCCAACAAGTTAGTTCGTAAAATTTCTGCCCTGCTAGAGTGCTAGAGTGCGAGTGCTGAAGCACGTAGCGCATCAAAATTGTCTGTCCAACACTCACTACTGAGTTCCACACTGCCTCTGGAAGCAACGTCAGCACAAGAACTGTTAGTCGGGAACTTCATGAAATGGGTTTCCATGGACGAGCAGCCGCACACAAGCCTAAGATCACCATGCGTAATGCCAAGGGTCGGCTGTAGTGGTGTAAAGCTCGCCACCATTGGACTCTGGAGCAGTGGAAATGTGCTCTCTGGAGTGATGAATCACGCTTCACCATTTGGAAGTCTGACAGACAAATCTGGGTTTGGCGGATGCCAGGAGAACGTTACCTGCCCGAATGTATAGTGCCAACTGTAAAGTTTGGTTCTGGGGCTGTTTTTCATGGTTCGCACTAGGCCCCTTAGTTCCAGTGAAGGGAAATCTTAACGCTGCAGCATACAATAGCATTCTAGACGATTCTGTGCTTCCAACTTTGTGGCAACAGTTTGGGGAAGGACCTTTCCTGTTTCAGCATGACAATGCCCCTTGCACAAAGCGAGGTCCATACCGAAATGGTTTGTCGAGATCAGTGTGGAAGAACTTGACTGGCCTGCACAAAGCCCAGACCTCAACCCCATCGAACACCTTTGGGATGAATTGGAACGCCGACTGGGAGCCAGTCCTAATTGCCCAACATCAGTGCCAGACCTCACTAATGCTCTTGTGGCTGAATGGAAGCAAGTCCCAGCAGCAACGTTTCAACATCTAGTAGAAAGCCTTCCCAGAAGAGTGTAGGCTGTTATAGCAGCAAAGGGGGGACAAACTCCATATTGATTCCCATGATTTTAGAATGAGATGTTTGACGAGCGTACTTTTGGTCATGTAGTGTACCTCTCTATTACTGTGACATCATCAGATCTGATCGTGCCCAGTCTGATAGGGACATCCACTTCTTGGTAATGGGACTGAATGTGTGGCTTCACTGATTGGCTGTTGGATAAACAGGACTGCAGTATTCCTGGCTATGATTGGTTGTTTTGTCCAAAGTATGATATTAGAACAGTGCATGTACATAATTTTTTAAATAATTTCTAATGGATCATTTATAATGGCTTATTTATGAGTTATTGTTAAGTTATTGTAACTTAATAGTGTGGAACCAGATAATCATAGTAGATGAGACATGGTTCCTATTGGTATTTCAAACCATTGTCCTTCCACATAGGCAGCTCCCAGCAGGCATTGCAACGTCCACGGTTTCTTGTTGTTGTTGTTTATGTTGCTTTCATAAGGTCATCCCCACCATATGGGGCAGCATATTTACAACAGCCACCCCATAGCTCAGTTTGTCCCTGACAGTCTGTTTCTCTGTGGGCTCACCTCGTTCTAAAGGTCAAAGAGCTACAGTATCACACTCATCCTCACAGCACTCCAAGACTGTCACAGTAGTTCCGTCTCTAGCCGTTAGCTACTGGTCTACTGGTCTGCCTTATTCAATCCTGACAAGGCTAAAGGACGCTTTTGTGTGAGTCAGAGTATGGTCAATGGCAACAGAAATGGCTTGACCTGGTTTGGAGGAAATTCAAAATAAATGTTGGTCAATTCCACTCTATTTGTCTGATAAATGTTGTAATCCAATGCATTTAGTGTATGTAATTGAGAGTAAATAGCTACAGATGATACATCTATCTATATGGACTGAGATTATATTGCTTTCACAGAGGGAAATGCAGACCCAATCCTCTGCAGTTCCAGTTTGCACTGTGTCTCTAGGAACAGGAACAGCTAGGTCAGGTTGTTAGCAGCAGAGCTCTGACTGCCCAATCCAGCACTCATTCACCAGACAGCCTCTTTTGTTTTTACCTTCCTTTTTTCTGCCAGAAAAAAAAGAGGGTGCATTGCTTCTCGGAGTAACCCACTGACACCTCCCTCTGATCTGCCTCCTGCTTTCTTCCAAACTCCCCTCTCCTATTCCTCCATCGCTCTCTCCCTAACTCCCCACCCTCTCTTTCTCTCCCCATGCTCATGTCATCGCCTGAGAGTCACTCTCCTGGTTGCCACAGTAACCAGTTCACCTCTCTCTCCAGTCACAGCGCACCTAAAGAGAAGAATAGGTCTGCTGGCGAGGAGAGAGAGAAAGAGGGAGGGAGCGAGGAGGGGGTCTTGAAGTGAGTGAGAGCGTAGACACCCCCCATCCCCCCCAAAAAGGGCGAGAGGCATGTTTCAGAAATGGCAAATTGTTGTTTCACATTTCTGTTTTTCTTCTGTTTTTATCCAGCGCCATGCAGAACTCCCCAGAAAAGATACAGCTGTCAGTGGGAGAATAAATAATAGGAGGAAGATGGAGGGGAGAGGGAGAGAGGGAGAGAGGGAGAAGGAGGTGCATGTGTGGAGGGGGAGGTAGAGAGGGAGAAGGAGGTGTATGTGTGGAGGGGGGAGGGAGAGAGAGATGGAGAAGGGGAGATACGAAAAAGAGAGAGAGGGAGAAGGAGGTGTATGTGTGGAGGGGGAGGGCGTGGGGCATTTCTGACATGACAACCTTGCTTTTGCACATTTGCAGGCTTCACAGGACAGTCATATTTTTTCTAAATTCCCCATCACAAACCACCACCTACCTCCCTCCTTCCTTTCACTTTCCCCATCCCTCTCTCCTGGTGGAGGGGGAGCTGTCTCTGTCTGCCCAGCCCCAGTGTGTAGAGTAGCCCTGCAGGCAGTCTCGTTCCAGAGACAAGGCTAGTCCTTCGTTGGTTTGCCACCTGAGCACTAGCACGCTTTGCTCTGCACCCTACTGCACACGCTCAGACATCGCCAATTACACCCTCATTACCACCTAATTATCCTGGACACAACAGGCACTGTTACCGCAGCAATCACAGCTAAAACGCAATATAAATCAATTACATTCATTTTGACATTATTTGCAAGAGGGATTTTTCAATGGATGGGGGGCTGTCACATGTTAAAGGCTCCCCTGGTGATTGTGGTAATTTAGAGCGATATGGAAATGAGGGTGTTGATGGCTATTTCCCTAAGCAGTTTATTTATTTTATTAATCTTGTGGAATTACCTTTCAGATCATTTTAGATGATGGATACTGGGTAGTAGACTAATTATTTAAATTTTTCTGATACTGTTATTATACTATCATGCTCATCAACATCATCCTCCTCCTCATCATCCTCCTCCTCATCCTCATCCTCCTCCTCCTCCTCCTCCTCCGTCTGTTGTCTTAATATGTCTTATATATGTCTTAAAGTGTCACACATACCCACATCAATTTCCCCTCTCACAGAAGACAAGTTACTCATTAATCGAAATAGTTGGTCGTTGATTACATTGATGGTGCATTGATTTGTAATGGTACCTAGCCTGTCTATTTGTACAGTATGGTGTATGTATCCTCCCTGCAGGCTCCAGCCCAGTCAACCCATCCAAAGTGTCTCCAGACTAGAGGCGTGTCTCCAGCCATCGTGGAGCATGATGTAAATGGGGTTCCCTCCTGCTGGTTAACAAGGGCAAGGGGACATGCTGCACTAATTGCTCTTTGTGATTTATACTGGCGAGCCAGCCAGCCTGGGTCTGGGACAGAGAGAGCAGGAACACAATAAGACTGAGACAGCAGCTGCTTGCCTTCCTCTTAGCCCAATATTTGCTTAACCCTGGGCTGGCTCTGGCATTGGCCTAGACTGGTGGGTCTATGGGGAGACTGGTGTTGTATATCAACAGCAGAGGGGCTGTGTTGTGCTGTGTTGTGGCATGTATGGTGCCTGGGGTGCTGGTTTTTGACTCATTTAGATGTTTTAATCCAACACTATTTTTAGTCTTATAATCTAAATAAGAGGACTCAGGGTGCAGTGTCTGATTGATGTGTCAGTGACTGTGTCAGTGGTGGCAGACATCTCCATCTCTTTGCCTGTCTATCTGTCTGGTTGTGTTGTTTAGAGTGATAGCTGGAGACATCTAGGAGTTTGCATCCTAAACCTAATTAGTCACACCTCAAAGTAATTAGCTACACCTACTCACATTTATCTGTCTCTGAATGCTCATGTGAGTCAGCAGCATATCCATCCGCCTTGCCTCTCTGACCCCAATAAGGGATGCAATCCTAACCAAGGTCTTGAGAAAAACAATTTAGTGATAGATATATAGAAATGACTGGCCAACTACCCTGCACAGCAGACTAGAGACTTGTGAGACAGTGTTGTAATAGTTTGAGAATACAGTACATGACATGGACAGAGCCTACTGCAATGGCACCCCATTGAATATATATGGACAATTATTTTCTCAGTGAATGACTCTGGTTAGCACTGAACTGTACAGTATGTTTACACTGTACACAGAGAGGAACACAAGAGGGAAGAGAACCCAGAGAGGAGAGAAGCTCTGTTCTGTTCTTTGCTGTCTCCACAGTAACATTGATTGATATTCTTCAGGTGGAGTGGCAGGACTGACCACTGGAGGCTAACACTCTTCTCCTCTCCTCCACCAGAGGGATGGAGGTCAGGGAGAGGAATAGGAGTGGTGGGGGCTGGGAGACAGGAAGTGAAGTAGAGAGAGAGGAGAGCTGTAGAGGTAAGGGTAGAGAAAGGTTCAGGGAGCTAGAGAGAGGGGAAGGGGAGGTTGATGATAGAGAGAGGGGGAGAGGAGGTTGATGATAGAGAGAGGGGAGGGAGGTTGATGATAGAGAGAGGGGAGGGAGGTTGATGATAGAGAGAGGGGGAGGGAGGTTGATGATAGAGAGAGGGAGGGAGGTTGATGATAGAGAGAGGGGAGGGAGGTTGATGATAGAGAGAGGGGAGGGAGGTTGATGATAGAGAGAGGGGAGGGAGGTTGATGATAGAGAGGGGGAGGGAGGTTGATGATAGAGAGAGGGGGGGAGGAGGTTGATGATAGAGAGAGGGGAGGGAGGTTGATGATAGAGAGAGGGGAGGGGAGGTTGATGATAGAGAGAGGGGAGGGAGGTTGATGATAGAGAGAGGGGAGGGAGGTTGATGATAGAGAGAGGGGAGGAGGTTGATGATAGAGAGAGGGGAGGGAGGTTCATTTAACAGTGCAGCATGTGGTGAAAATGGTGGTGTTGTAGAAAGGAATCGTGAGAATATGTGTTGGTCAACCCCCAATTCCTGTATCGACACTGTTGAAATTAGGCACAATATATACAGTACTTTGCATACGCATGTGTGTGTGAGTGTGTGTGTGACTGCATACATGTGTGTGTGTAAACCTGTGGTGTTTGGCCATAAAGCTGAGGCTGGACTAATGAAGGAGTTTAGGCCTCAGTGAACAAGCAGCCTGACCTTGTGTCCCAACTGTTACCATGGCAACACAGGGCCACCTTTGCATGAGAGTGGCCTGCCTTCCCCTCCTTGAGAGAGAGAGAGAGAGAGAGAGAGAGAGAGAGAGAGAGAGAGAGAGAGAGAGAGAGAGAGAGAGAGAGAGAGAGAGACTATCAAAGACTACCAAAACCCACTGGATTCTCCAATTACATTGAATGAACTACAGGACAAAATACAAACCCTCTAAACCAAAAAGGCCTGTGGTGTTGATGGTGTCCTCAATGAAATGATAAAATATACAGAAACAAATTCCAATTGGCTGTACTTAAACTCTTTAACATCATCCTTGACTCTGGCATCTTCCCCAATATTTGGAACCAAGGACTGATCACCCCAATCCACAAAAGTGGAGACAAATTTGACCCTGATAACTACCGGGGGATATGCGTCAACAGCAACCTTGGGAAAATACTCTGCATTATCATTAACAGTAGACTCGTACATTTCCTCAGTGAAAACAATGTGCTGAGCAAATGTCAAATTGGCTTTTTTACCAAATTACCGTGCGACAGCCAATGTATACACCCTGCACACCATAATTGACAAACAAACAAACCAAAACAAAGGCAAAGTCTTCTCGTGCTCTGTTGATTTAAAAAAAGCCTTTGACTCAGTTTGGCTTGATGGTCTGCTACACAAATTAAAGGAAGGTGGTGTTTGGAGAAAAACATACATTATAAAAAAGTGTGCAGTTAAAATGGGCAAAAAACACATTTCTTTCCACAGGGCCATGGGGTGAGACAGGGATGCAGCTTTATTTATTTTACCTTTATTTAACTAGGCAAGTCAGTTAAGAACAAATTCTTATTTTCAATGACAGGCTAGGAACAGTGGGTTAACTGCCTTGTTCAGGGGCAGAATGACAGATTTTTACCTTGTCAGCTCAGGGATTCAATCTTGCAACTTTTCGGTTACAAGTCTAATGCTCTAACCACTAGGCTACCTGCCGCAGTTAAGCCCCACCCTCTTCAACATATATATCAACAACTTGGTGAGGGCACTAGAACAGTCCGCAGCACCCGGCCTCACCCAACTAGAATCAAATGTCTGTTTGCTGATGATCTGGTGCTTCTGTCCCCCTATCAATGAGGGCCTACAGCAGCACCTAGATCTTCTGCCCAGATTCAGACAGACCTGGGCCCTGACAGTAAATCGCAGTAAGACAAAAATAATGGTGTTCCAAAAAAGGTCCAGTCGCCAGGACCACAAATTCTATCTAGACACTGTTGCCCTAGAGCACACAAAAAACTACACATACCTCGGCCTAAACATCAGCGCTACAGGTAACTTCCACAAAGCTGTGAATGAGCTGAGAGACAAGGCAAGAAGACTGACCCAAAATTAAGGAAAGCTTTGACTATGTACAGACAGTGAGGCAGACCTGGCTCTCAAGAGAAGACAGGCTATGTGCACAAAATGAGGTGGAAACTGCGCTGCACTTCCTAACCTCATGCCAAATGTATGACCATAGAGACACATATCTTCTTCAGATTACACAGACCCACAAAGAATTTGAAAACAAATCCAAGTTTGATAAATCCAAGTTTGTGATATACCATAGCAGAAATATTTGTGACCTGTTGCCACAAGAAAAGAGCAACCAGTGAAGAACAAACACCATTGTAAATACAACCCATATTTATTTTCCCTTTTGTACTTTAACTATTTGCACATCGTTACAACACTGTATATAGACTTAGTTTTTTTTCAATTGTTTAAGCACAATTTTGAAAACCGGGCCCGGTTTGTCAAAACACTACACACAATTAGCACAACCCTACACCAAAGTAGCACAACGCTTCAGATCATTTGCAAAATGATTTCAAAACTATACACGACTTCATAAAAACAATATTTTGTTACCATACAAAACACACACATTTCATATGACTTCAATCTTTTTGAACCAGTTACACACTGCTGTTGCTAACCTAAAACACTTTCAGCAAGTCTAATTTTCAGTGATTAGAGTACTATAAATGAAGTACACAGAGAAAGTGCAACTACACAAACACTACACAAGACCAATGCTGCAGACTGAGGAAAATATCATTTATTTCTCTCCATATACCCAAATCAGTCAACATGGAGAATCACAACAAAACATGTCCCAGTTTACATGCTACTACAGTAGTGTGCAGAACACTGTTAGCTCAGCAAACAGACAAACGTAAAATACTGTATCCAGTACAGGTTACAATTACAGTAAATAACAGAAAAAAATAATCTGAAAAAACTGACAATATTGTACAGAAAATACTACAGTAAACATACTATACATTATCTCTTCGCCTAGCTGGATCTGGCCAGAGAATTATCAACATCACAAGCAATATCCTCATTAGCAAGACAACGCGGGAAGAACCGTCTTGAATGTCGAATCCATCCTTGCACAGCTGCGGCGTCGACTTGGTCACAGGCGTCCTCCATGGCCTGAATGAGGGGTACCTGAGCCTGGGGCTGGAGATCATAAACCTTCCACCGCCATGCAGAGAAAAACTCTTCGATAGGGTTCAGAAACGGAGAGTATGGTGGAAGGTATAGTACTGTCAACTGTGGATGGTGTTGAAACCAGTTCTGGACCAAAGCAGAGCGGTGGAATGACACATTGTCCCAGATGACAGTGTATTGCATCTGGTGCATTTCATTACCTGCTGTGACGATGTGGTGCAATCGGTCCAGAATTGCGAGAATGTGAGGTGTGTTGTAAGGGCCCATTTTGGCATGACGGAGGAGAACCCCATGCTGTGAAATGGCAGCGCAAAGGGTGATGTTACCCCCACGTTGCCCTGGGACATTGATTATAGCCCTGTGGCCAATGATATTTCTGCCTCTCCTTCTTGCTTTTGTGAGGTTGAACCCTGCCTCATCAATATATATGAATTCATGCAGGATTTCCTCAGCATCCATCTGCCAAACTCTGAAATACAGTGAAAGACAAGATTGTGTAGTTCAGGATAGGTCTAGTATACAGTCAATGTAAAAAAGTCATGTGTGCAGTATGCAACATCACAGTGCTAAAGTGAACAATACAAACCTCCACATACTCATGCCGCAGCCGTTTGACTCTCTCTGAATTCCGCTCAAAAGGCACTCGATAAAGTTGTTTCATTTGAACCTGATGTCTTTTCAGGATGCATGCCAGTGTTGACTGAGAGACCTGATGGACATTATTGAAAATGGCATAGTCACCGATAATGTTTGCTTGTAGTTCTCTGAGCCTGATAGCATTATTGGCCAAAACCATGTTTATTATCTCTCTCGTTCTTGCGTGAATATGGGACCCCTTCCTCCTTGTCGTTTCCGACCCTCAATCCTATGTAGAGAATAATACATGTAACTTACTGTACAATGTCACAGGAAGGGGTATCACACGTGCTGATATGGTGCATACAATAAGCGGCTGATTACTGTAACTGTTGACAGATCTACCCGTTTTCCTGTCGAAATGTCCTTATGACAGATGCCACTGTATATCTGCTAAGATTTGGCTGAACTCTCAGTCCAGCCTCCCTCAGCGTCAATCCGTGGTTCACAACATGGTCCACTAGTGTTGCACGAATGTCATTTGATAAGTTTGGTCCTCTTCTTTGTGCACGTTCTCCTCCTGCTTCAGGTCTTCCTCGGCCTCCGCCTCCGCCTCCTTCTCCTTCTCCTTCTCCTTCTCGTACTCCTCGTACTCCTCATCTCACCTTCACTCTTCTTCTGACTCCTTCCATTTTGGTTGAAGGCAGGTGAACCTACCTGCTGCATTTTTATAGTGCTTAAATCTGATTGGTGTGTCTACAATTTAGCAATCATGTGTTTGTGCACCTGATGGCTGTGTTTAACAGATTGGCTCATAGGTGTGGTAATTTGACAGTCAGTGCTTTGGAATTGCAAGGAAGTGACATCATGATATACTTCTGTGTCTGATGTATACAAGTGTGTTAAGTGTTTTGCAAATCACTGTGTGTAATGTTTTCAAATAGTGTGAAGCTGACAATGTGCTTACAGTTGTGCAAATCTAGCCTTGTGTTTTGCTCCTTGAGTGTAAGGTTTTGCTAATTGTGGGAACATTTTAGTGTGTAAGCAATCGTAAAAAAAAAATTATATGACATTTGAAATGTCTCTATTCCTTTGGAACCTTTGTGAGTGTAATGTTTACTGTTCATTTATATAATTTATTTCACTTTTGTTTATTATCTATTTCACTTACTTTGGCATGCCAATAAAGCCCCTTAAATTGGAGAGAGAGAGAAATAAAATGGCCAAGAACAGATGATGCTCTACTGTGTGTTCACTTCACACGTCCTGCTTTATTGAGAGGTGGTCAGGCAGAACACTATAATTGCACACACACGCACACATTTACTGAAATACTGAGCACATTTACTCTCCCACATTTACTATTTGTTGGTTTGTTTCACTCCTTTTTATTTGAAACAGTACAGTTTCAGGTCATCAACTAAAGCAACTCCCCTGCAGCATCATACAGTATCTTTACTCCAGCGTAAAAGGTTTCTTAAAAAGTCAAAAGCCAGTTTACATGAAGTATGATACAAGTGGTTGTGATTGTTTTATCTCAGTAAAACATATGCATGTTGAACTGCATCATTCAGGCAGCAGCTGTTCATATAAAAGATCAGCAGCTGTTCATATAAAAGATCAGCAGCTGTTCATATAAAAGATCAGCAGCTGTTCATATAAAAGATCAGCAGCTGTTCATATAAAAGATCAGCAGCTGTTCATATAAAGATCAGCAGGTGTTCATATAAAGATCAGCAGCTGTTCATATAAAGATCAGCAGGTGTTCATATAAAGATCAGCAGGTGTTCATATAAAGATCAGCAGGTGTTCATATAAAGATCAGCAGTTGTTCATATAAAGATCAGCAGCTGTTCATATAAAAGATCAGCAGCTGTTCATACAGTGGGGCAAAAAAGTATTTAGTCAGCCACCAATTGTGCAAGTTCTCACACTTAAAAAGATGAGAGAGGCCTGTAATTTTCATCATAGGTACACTTCAACTATGACAGACAAAATGAGGAAATAAAATCCAGAAAATCACATTGTAGGATTTTTAATGAATTTATTTGCAAATTATGGTGGAAAATAAGTATTTGGTCACATACAAACAAGCAAGATTTCTGGCTCTCACAGACCTGTAACTTCTTCTTTAAGAGGCTCCTCTGTCCTCCACTCGTTACCTGTATTAATGGCACCTGTTTGAACTTGTTATCAGTATAAAAGACACCTGTCCACAACCTCAAACAGTCACACAACCTCAAACAGTCACACCTCAAACAGTCACACCACTATGGCCAAGACCAAAGAGCTGTCAAAGGACACCAGAAACAAAATTGTAGACCTGCACCAGGTTGGGAAGACTGAATCTGCAATAGGTAAGCAGCTTGGTTTGAAGAAATCAACTGTGGGAGCAATTATTAGGAAATGGAAGACATACAAGACCCCTGATAATCCTCGATCTGGGGCTCCACACAAGATCTCACCCCGTGGGGTCAAAATGATCACAAGAACGGTGAGCAAAAATCCCAGAACCACACGGGGGGACCTAGTGAATGACCTGCAGAGAGCTGGGACCAAAGTAACAAAGCCTACCATCAGTAACACACTACGCCGCCAGGGACTCAAATCCTGCAGTGCCAGACGTGTCCCCCTGCTTAAGCCAGTACATGTTCAGGCCCGTCTGAAGTTTGCTAGAGAGCATTTGGATGATCCAGATGAGGATTGGGAGAATGTCATATGTTTAGATGAAACCAAAATAGAACTTTTTGGTAAAAACTCAACTCGTCGTGTTTGGAGGACAAAGAATGCTGAGTTGCATCCAAAGAACACCATACCTACTGTGAAGCATGGGGGTGGAAACATCATGCTTTGGGGCTGTTTTTCTGCAAAGGGACCAGGACGACTGATCCGTGTAAAGGAAAGAATGAATGGGGCCATGTATCGTGAGATTTTGAGTGAAAACCTCCTTCCATCAGCAAGGGCATTGAAGATGAAACGTGGCTGGGTCTTTCAGCATGACAATGATCCCAAACACACCGCCTGGCAACGAAGGAGTGGCTTCGTAAGAAGCATTTCAAGGTCCTGGAGTGGCCTATCCAGTCTCCAGATCTCAACCCCATAGAAAATCTTTGGAGGAGTTGAAAGTCCGTGTTGCCCAGCGACAGCCCCAAAACATCACTGCTCTAGAGGAGATCTGCATGGAGGAATGGGCCAAAATACCAGCAACAGTGTGTGAAAACCTTGTGAAGACTTACAGAAAAAGTTTGACCTCTGTCATTGCCAACAAAGGGTATATAACAAAGTATTGAGATAAACTTTTGTTATTGACCAAATACTTATTTTCCACCATAATTTGCAAATAAATAAATTAAAAATCCTACAATGTGATTTTCTGGATTTCTTTTTCTCATTTCGTCTGTCATAGTTGAAGTGTACCTATGATGAAAATTACAAGCCTCTCATCTTTTTAAGTTGGAGAACTTGCACAATTGGTGGCTGACTAAATACTTTTTTGCCCCACTGTATAAAGATCAGCAGCTGTTCATATAAAGATCAGCAGCTGTTCATATAAAAGATCAGCAGCTGTTCATATAAAGATCAGCAGCTGTTTATATAAAAGATCAGCAGCTGTTCATATAAAAGATCAGCAGCTGTTCATATAAAGATCAGCAGCTGTTCATATAAAGATCAGCAGCTGTTCATATAAAAGATCAGCAGCTGTTCATATAAAGATCAGTGGCTGTTCATATAAAGATCAGTGGCTGTTCATATAAAAGATCAGAAGCTGTTCATATAAAAGATCAGCGGCTGTTCATATAAAAGATCTGCGGCTGTTCATATAAAAGATCAGCGGCTGTTCATATAAAAGATCAGAAGCTGTTCATATAAAAGATCAGCGGCTGTTCATATAAAAGATCAGCGGCTGTTCATATAAAAGATCAGCGGCTGTTCATATAAAAGATCAGAAGCTGTTCATATAAAAGATTCCCAGCTTTAATATGCCTGCTGTTATGAGCTAGAGCGAGTGAGGTAGAGCACGGAGGGATGTCTTCACACAGTGTGTCTTCTCTCTGCCTCTCTCCTTCACTCTCACTTTCCCTCTCTCCTCTTGCTCGCCCCCTCACCTCCCCATCCCCCTCACTTTCCCTCTCTCCTCTCGCTCGCCCCCTCACCTCTCTCTCTCTCCCCTCCCCCTTCTGTCTGGCTCCTGAATATTTAATGGTAGCTGAATTACGGAGGCCCTTAACCATAATGAAGGGAGAATCAGACAATTAAAGCAGAATGGCCTGGGCTTTGAGTCTCACCTCTCCCAGAGGAGCCAGAGATTATTTAAAGTGGCACACTGTTTGATTATCTAATCCTTCCCTTGCCCTTCTGTTTTACTTACCGTGCTTACCGTGCTGCTCCCTCCCCTTGCCTCCACAAATTACCATGAAATGCCAATGAACACTAGATTTATCTAAGACCAGTCTATACTGGGGGGAGGCCAACGGAATGTCAAAGGCGAGTACAGACATCTTTTTAAAGGTTTTATGTAACCTTTATTGAGACCTAGATCTCTTTTACAACATAAATATGCACATTATATCCAAACTACACTGAACAAAAATATAAACACTGGCACGCATACTCCCTCTCCGGCCTCTAGGTTATCAGGCTGCTCATTTATCCCGCACACCTGTCACCATCGTCAAGCGCATCAGCGCCTCATGACACTCACCTGGACTCCATCACCTCCTTAATTATCTTCCCTATATCTGTCACTCTCCTTGGTTCTTTCCTCAGGTGTTGTTGACTCTGTTTTCATGTTGGTGTGTTGTTTGTGTTTATTGTTTTATTTATTAAAACACTCACTCCCTGTACTTGCTTCCTGACTCTCAGCGCACTATTTACAAACACAACATGTAAAGTGTTTCATGAACTGAAATAACAGAGCACAGAAATTTTCCATATGCACAAAAAGCTTATTTCTCTCATTTTATGCACACATTTGTTTACATCCCTGTTAGTGAGCATGTTATCCTTTGCCAAGATAATCCATCCACCTGATAGGTGTGGCATATCAAGAAGCTGATTAAGCATGATCATACCACAGGTGCAATTTACCAATAAAATGCCACTCTAAAATGTGGAGTTTTGTCACACAACACATGTTTGGCTCATGTTTTGAGAAATTTTAAAGAATTTGGCAGTACGTCCAACCGGCCTCACAACTGTAGAACACGCTAGCTCAGGACCTCCACATCCGGCTTATTCACCTGAGGGATCGTATGAGACCAGCCACCCGGACAGCTGATGAAACTGTAGGTTTGTACAACCAAATAATTTATCCTCAAACTGTCAGAAAACGTCTCAGGGAAGCTCATCTGTGTCGTCCTCACCAGGGTCTTGACCTGACTGCAGTTTGGCATTGTAACCAACTTCAGTGGGCAAATGCTCACCTTTGATGGCCACTGGAGGAGTGTGCTCTTCATGGATGAATCCCGCTTTCAACTGTACCGGGCAGATGGCAGACAGTGTGTATGGCGTAGTGTGGGCGAGTGGTTTGCTGATGTAAACGTTGTGTTTATGAGTAACCCATGGGGGCGGTGGGGTTATGATTTGGACAGGCGTAAGGTATGGACAATGAACACCGTTGCATTTTATCAATAGCAATTTGAATCCACAGAGATACCGTGACGAGATCCTGAGACCCATTGTCGTGCCATTCATCCGCCATCATCACCTCAGGTTTCAGCATGATAATGCACGGCTCCATGTCGCAAGGATCCGTACACAATTCCTGGAAGCTGAAAATGTCTCAGTTCTTCCATGGTCTCCATGGTCTTAATGCAAAGTAGATGTGTCGTGCTGCATGAGGCAATGGTGGTCACGCCAGATACTGACTAGTTTTCTGATCCACGCCCCTACCCTTTTTTTTCCAATGTGGCACCGTTATAGGATGCCACCTTTCCAACAAGTCAGTTTGTCAAATTTCTACCCTGCTGCAGCTGCCCCAGTCAACTGTAAGTGCTGTTATTGTAAAGTGGAAACGTCTAGGAGAAACAACATCTCAACTTCAAAGTGGTAAGACACACAAGGTCACAGAACGGGTAGCGCGCGTAAAATTTGTCTGTTCTCGGTTGCAACACTCACTACCAAGTTCCAAACTGCCTCTGGAAGCAATGTCAGCACAAGAACTGTTTGTCGGGAGCTTTATGAAATGAGTTTCCATGGCCGAGCAGCTGCACCCAAGCCTAAGTTTACCATGCGCAATGCCAAGGATCGGCTGGAGAAGTGTAAAGCTTGCCGCCATTGGACTCTGAAGCAGTGGAAACATGTTCTCTGGAGTGATGAATCACACTTCACCATCTGGCAGTCCGATGGACAAATCTGGGTTTGGCGGATGCCAGGAGAACACTACCTGCCCGAATGCATAGTGCCAACTATACCATTTGGTGGAGGAGGAATAATGTTCTGGAGCTGTTTGTCATGGTTCGGGCTAGGCCCCTAGTTCCAGTGAAGGGAAATCTTAACGCTACAGCATACCATGACATTCTAGATGATTCTGTGCTTCCAACTTTGTGGCAACAGTTCGGGGAAGGCCCTTTCTTGTTTCAGCATGACAATGCCCCTGTGCAGAAAGCGAGGTCCATACAGAAATGGTTTGTCGAGATCGGTGTGGAAGAACTTGACTGGCCTGCACAGAGCCCTGACCTCAACTCCATTGAACACCTTTGGGATGAATTGGAACGCCGACTGGGAGCCAGTCTTAATCGCCCAACATCAGTGCCAGACCTCACTAATGCTCTTGTGGCTGAATGGAAGCAGGTCCCCACAGCAATGCTCCAACATCTAGTGGAAAGCCTTCCCAGAAGAGTGTAGGTTGTTATAGCAGCAAAGGGGGGACCAACTCCATATTAAGCCCATGATTTTGGAATGAGATGTTTGACGAGCAGTTGTCCACACGTAGTGTGTACACATTAAAATACAAGAACCCAGTCATGGGAAGCACAAATAAAAGCCCAGTCATGGGAAGCACAGATCTCTCACTCCTCTCTCTCTCTCTCTGGAGAGAGGCCTGCTTGTTTGTCATGTGCATAGAAAGCTCATTTGTTTCCAAATGTGGCATCATTTTGGGTGTTCAGATCATAGATAGTAATTGAATAGATAATGATAGCTTCCTTAATGCTTGCCAGTGTGGTGCGATAGCCCTATGCACAAAGGTTTCACATCAGTGCAGCTGAGAGGGTAATACTATACATATTCATGAGGTATACAGCTGAGGCCCAACACTGGGGCCATTTAGCATTGGCCAGGGAGAAGCCAATGATAGCATTGTAAATGCACAGCCATCAGTGGCTTAATGACTTGAGTCTAACACTGGCCAATTAGGACACAGAGTCACTCACCATGGCCCAATGGCCTCCGTTCATTTCAGAAGAAAAGAGGCTGAAACGAGCCTGTGTTCACATCCAAACATCAGACACGTGGCGCTTTTGTATGTGTTTGCATGCATGTGAGTTGGCCATGAAAGAGCAAAAGAACCAAAGAACCTGAGCTCCAAAACATAGAAACCTTAGCTCCAATACAAACTGCTTCAGTACAGTAGGAGTGTGTGTAGTAGACAGTGCTGAACTGCTGTAAGTTAGTCCTAATGAGCAGTATGAGCATTGAGACAGTTCTGCCCAACACATCATCATGCCTTTAAGCCACTAATGTGTGTGTGTGGCCCTATTTTAGAAATTCTTGTATCTAGGGAACATCGTCTTGGCCTGATATTGTCATGGGGTGGTACTGCAGATGATAATTGATTTGTTTTTTGTAATTTTTAATGCCTTGATCCTCGTTAGATATATCAATATATGAATGTTATATATGAATTTAAAACATGCCGTGCAATGACCAACAACAGACAGTAGTGAGTGATTGATACAGTCTCTTGCTCCAGGGCATCGTTAGTTTGACTATTATTGTCTTGTCTCTGGGACAATGTTAAACGTCCATCCACAGTTAATAGCAGTAGTGTGTGTTCAGTCAGGCAGAATATGACATCTTTATCCTCCACGCAGGCGTACATACATACGGAGTGAAGGAGGGAGTCGTTAGCCCCAGGCTACTGTGACTAGCTAATGAAGAGAGGGATGTTGCTCCTGATTATCACCACGCAGAGAAACTGTTACTCACTCAACACTGCATACACATACTGTACATTTACACTACATGACCTGCCTGGGTTCAATGTTAGATAGAGAGTCTAACTTGCCTTCCACTGTTCCCAAAATGTAAGCTCAACCAGGTAAGAGAGAGGAACATATAGCTAGAGAAAACGTGATGTATCTGTGTGTGTGTACTAACTTATTGTCAATGCATGTGTATGTGTTTCTATTGTGTGCTTAGTACAGTATGCAGTCAATTGTTTGGTGTGAAGGTTCTGGGAGAGGGATAGCGTTGCCCTGACAACCCCAGCAGCTGTCAACAGCTTCCTGTAATGGTGACAAATGGTGGTTATTACAGGAGGGGTAATGTGGTGGGATCCCCCTCTACTGTTCTGTGCAGTACATACTGCGAAATAGATACACAGCTACTTCTGAGGCCTGCTAATTACAGTACAAGTCAGGGCCTCTTCTACTCTTCTACTCAGTGCATTCGGGAAAAGCGTTCAGACCCCTTCATTTTTTCCAAATTTTGTTACATTACAGCCTTATTCTAAAATGATTTTTTCCTTCATCAATCTACACATAATACCCCATAATGACAAAGCAAAAACAATTTAATTTTTATTTTAGCTAATTCAATAAAAATAAACAACTGAAGTATCACATTTACATAAGTATTCAGACCCTTACTCAGCACTTTGTTGAAGCACCTTTGGCAGCAATTGCAGCCTCGAGTCTTCTTGAGTATGACGCTACAAGCTTGTATTGTGCCAAGCTTCCAGGTAGCCTAGCGGTTAAGAGTGTTGGGCCAGTAACCCGAAAGCCGTGAAAGGTGAAATATCTGTCGACGTGCCCTTGAGCAAGGCACTTAACCCAAATTGATCCTGTAAGTCACTCTTGATGAGAGTGTCTGCTAAATGAGTAAAATGTAAATGTATTTGGGGAGTTTCTCCCATTTGCCTCTGCAGATCCTCTCTGTCAGGTTGGATGGGGAGTGTCATGCACAGCTAGGGTCGTTGTCCTGTTGGAAGGTGAACCTTCGCCCCAGTCTGAAGTCCTGGGTGCTCTGGAGCAAGTTTTTATCAAGGATCTCTCTGTACTTTGCTCCGTTCATCTTTCCCTCAATCCTGACTAGTCTCCAAGTCCCTGCTGCTAAAAAACATCCCCACAGTATGATGCTTCCACCACCATGCTTCACCGTAGGGATGGTATTGGCCAGGTGATGAGCAGTACCTGGTTTCTTTCAGATGTGACGCTTGGCATTCAGGCCAAAGAGATCAATCTTGGTTTCATCAGACCAGAAAATCCTGTTTCTCATGATCTCATGATCCTTTGGGTGCCTTTTGGCAAACTCCAAGTGGGCCCTCATGTGCCTTTTACTGAGGAGTGGCTTCCGTCTGGCCACTCTACCATAAAGGCTTGATTGGTGGAGTGCTGCAGAGATGGCTGTCTTTCTGGAAGGTTCTCCCATCTCCACAGAGGAACTCTGGAGCTCTGTCAAAGTGACCATCTGGTTCTTGGTCACCTCCCTGACCAAGGCCTTTCTCCCCTGATTGCTCAGTTTGGCCGGGCGGCCAGCTCTAGGAAGAGTCTTGGTGGTTCCAAACTTCTTCCATTTAAGAACGATGGAGGCTGCTTTGTTCTTGGGGACCTCCAATGCTGCAGAAATGTTTTGCTATACTTCCCCAGATATGTGCCTCGACACAATCCTGTCTCGGAGCACTACAATTCCTTCGACCTCATGGCTTGTTTTTTTTTAAAGACAGGTGTGTGCCTTTCCAAATCATGTCCAATCAATTGAATTTCCCACAGGTGGACTCCAATCAAGTTGTAGAAACATCTCAAGGATGATCAATGGAAACAGGATACACCTGAACTCAATTTCGAGTGTCATAGTAAAGGGTCTGAATACTTATGTAAATAAGCTACTTCTGTTTTCGCTTTGTCATTATGGGGTATTGTGTGTAGATTGATGAGGGGAAAAAATTATGTAATCCATTTTAGAATAAGGCTGTAACGTAACAAAATGTGGGATAAGTGAAGGGGTCCGAATACTATCCTAATGCACTGTATACATGACAGGACTTACTGTACACAGCAGACCTGGGTTGAAAATAATTCTAGTATGTGGAATCTTGTGAATACTTAAAAGAGTCTTTCAGAAGTGGAGAGAACACGATAATTATGCAGTTCATGTCTTTTCAACAGCAGGTTCAAGTCTCAGCGCAGCAGGGAACACGCACGCATGCACGCACGCATACACACAGAGGGAGTGGAGACAGAGAGATCGTGTAGAGGATATATTATAGATGCAGATAGCTGCAGGAGGGCCAGCATACTGCTGTTAATGTTAGGTAGTGTGACTGACTGGCCAAGGTTACAGTGACAGTAATAACCCCTGTCTCAGGGCGTGAACCATCCTCCACTCCCCAACACGGCACAGACAGCCTGGCAGAGACAGCCTGGCAGAGAGCACCAGCTACAGTTAGCAGGCTGGCTCTAGAGGGACTGGGCTTCTGCCCTCCTTGGAGGAGAATCAGAATGATGATGAAGCAAATTTCTATTTTTGTTGTTGATAGCTGGGGTGAGGTTTTTATTTATGCAGGCGTGCTGATTAGCTGCCACGGTTCAGTTCAAAAGTGATATTAAAAGTCTTTATGCTCCTAAAAGACAGCTTGCATTGTGACATTATACCATAAACTCAGCAAAGGGATGAGACAAACTATGTCTCTCCTCCCATCTAGACAGAGACAGAGAGCGAGTCTGTGAGGTCAGATTCTTCAGGCGCCTGATGAGATTTGTCAAACAGATACGGCTGAATTCTTTTTGAGAATTGCTCTGCCTGGCCACGATCTGTATTAGCATATGAAAGTTGTCTTCTTCTCTTTTTTCCTCTCTTTCTTGCACAGGGAGTACATTGGTGCGTGCTAATTTGTAAGTCATTTCAGATGACAGAGTGGTTGTATCCCAGAGTTTCTCTCCTCTCTCTCTCTCTATATTGGCAGATGGCATTTGTCACCCAGCAAGTATAGGTCAGCCTGGAGAAAGAGCTCAACAATGTCATCACATGATTTGTTATTCATTTTTGTGTATAATATTGTTGAATTACTATCCATGGATGTGATTTTGTGAAGTTTCAGCAAAATCCTCCACTGTAGAGAATACAGAGTCTATGTGAAAGCTCTGCAGCTTGTATGAGGAACAATTTAATATATTGTGGAAACTCACAGAAGGGGGACTTGTGTCCCTGACTATGGCCATGCCAAGCACCTGGCTAGAGGAAGGAGAGGGGAAGGGGATGGAAAGGGGCTTGGTGCCACCTGGGGTTGGTGATGCCATTGCCATACTCTCAGACACACACAGATACTTTCACTGACACACACATACCCACACACACACACAGCTTTGCATTATCACAGAGGGCTCTCTCTCTTTCTCAGACCTTATTTGTGTTAGTATGCAGCAGGCAGACTGGGGGAGCAGGGGAGGGCCTAGTAGAGCGCTGTGGATTGTTATTATTGACCAAGCATCTGTGTAGCCCTGTGCTGCAGAGACACGTTCTCACACACACACACACACTAACAGGGCAATTTTTTTCTCAGACACACAGAGCTGGTGGTAGAGAGGGGGAGTGGGGAGAGAGAGAAGGAGAGAGAGTAGAAATAGAGAGGGAGAGAGCAGGATGAGGTGAGGGAGGGTCTTCTCCTTTTAAGGCTTGGTCCCAGCTAGGATCCATCTCTCAGCAGAGCAGAGGCAGTGCATTGGGATACTTATTGGAGGTCAGAGATGCCAAGGCCTGACCTGACTGTGTTATTCATGAGGGAGGGAGGGTGCGAGAAAGGGAGGGACACAGACAGAGAGGAGTGGGGTATGAGGTTTTGGGCAGATTCACGTCAGATCTTTGGCCAAATGTTTAGTGTCCTATGGTTACTGTAGTATGGGACAGTAGAACATTCAAAATGCTAAATTGTCACCAAAGAATTGTTTAAAAAATGTTAATTAATTGGGCTTGAGAAAATAAATATGATCACGGATGGTTGAAGAGAGAAACCCCTAAGCATGCACCAGGAATCTGATTTCAGCCCTGCACTGAGTGGAGGAGAGGGATTCAATATACAACAATCTAGAGGCTCTGTGTGTGTGTAATTGTGTGTGTGTCACTGTCTCTCAGTGCTGGTGCTGTTTTAACAGGCTTTTGAAGCTCGGGCACACACCCCTCGCATGAATCAGAAATCTGATTACAGCCCTGCACTGAGAGGAGGAGAGGGATACAACAATATAGCTGCTCTCTGTGTGTGTTTGTGTGTGAGTGAGCAAGACAGTGTGTGTGTGTGTTTGTGTTTGTCACTAACCCAGCACTCGTGCTGTTTTAGCATGCTTTTGAAGCGCGCATGCACACACACCCCTTGCCGCGCGCACACACACACACACACACACTATTGTTTAACGGGAGCACAAACTGAGCACATGGACAGGGATGACACCAGTATTCTCTCTTATTCATCCTCAGTTTAGAGATCCACATCTATAGACACAGAGCCATTGTCTAGCCGCAAATCTCACTGTTTTATCGTAGAACTTGGGGTATAGATGTGTGACTAACAGTGCAGCCTGGCACACACACACACACACACACACACACACACACACACACACACACACACACACACCTTGCTTCACACTCACATTACCCATTGATGAAGGGCAGTCTGTTTTAATGAAAGCGCCTATCATTCAGAAACCCATAGAACAAAATCTTGTCAACTTTCGACACCTAGCAGCTTGTCAGGCAAGGTTCAGGGGAAAGTGAGAAGAGAAGAAGGATGAGAAAGAAAGACAGGAGAGACTGACTGCTTCCCCCTCTGATAACACACACACACAGATGTATGCCCCTTATTTTACCAGTGGTTGCTTGTCACACACTGCAGCTAGACCACAAGCTGAAAAGCCCTTCAGGATATCAAATCTATGCTCTAACTAGGTCAACGCTCACTCCTCTCAATACACTACTGCTGCATCCTCCTCGCCTCCCTCTCTCTCTCCTTCTCTAGCTATCTCTCTCGCTTTCTCTCAGTTTTTCTGTGTATGTTTTTTCTCCTTCTTCCTTTCAACTCTCTTCTTTCTATTAAATGTAGAACATCACAAGGTTGAATCAATATTCTTTAATTAAGCATCAATTACATGAACAGAGGTTAATTTTACTGCTTTCTTTGGATTATTGTAGCATTCTATACAAAGGCCCATCCCACTAGGCACGAACTGGTAGAATAAACGCTGTTTCAACATAATTTGTCAATGTATTGTGACGTGGAATCTACGGTAAAAACATTAGATTTGAAAAAACAAATAAACTGTTTTGAGAGTGAAATTTTAACCATTGGATTATGTCATCAAGGTAACCAAATTTCAACATAGACCAACCTTGAATTTGTACCTGGTATTTTGTTACGCTGTCAACCAAACACAATTCAATATTACTTTTGTAATGCAGTAAATAGTCTAAAGTGAAGGATATTTGACAAACTAATGTAACATACATAGGTCATCACAGGTCTGTGGAGATCTTTACAATTGCTATAATTATCTGTGCAGAATCTCGAACGGCATTGAGCACTTGCACCATGTACTTTTAATGTAATCTCAACTGCAATCCACACCATAAAAAGGAATTCCCCTCGACCACGGCCACAAATTGGGGAAAACAAAATTATTTTCAATTGACCCGCATTGTAAAAGAGACAACTTCATAGACAGCAGACCTGGGTTGAAAAAAAGTTTGTCATACAGAAATAGCAAAACATGCTGAAAAGCTGCTGTGTTGTTCTATGTACATGTAAACAGGTAAAAAATCCCAATCTATGCCCTGTGGCTTCAGGCTATTCGGTGTGGGAGATTTGTGACTAAAATGACTATTTGTAGCCAATGTTTTTTATAACTAACCCAAGATAGACAATATCCTGTCATTTCCAATGAATCATAGTGGGCGGAACAAGCAAAAAGGTGGGCAGAGCCAAGCACGAGCTAGTGAGATCCTATTGGCATGTTCTAGGATGTATTTGCATATTTCCATTAGGGAACGCGTACTCTGTGAAGTGCGCGTGTGCAACAACTCAATTCGACCTTACACTCCTTCTAAACAACAAGATTTTTAGGAAACTTTAGCAAAGGGTAAAGTCTACAAAACGCAGTACATTCTGTTTGTTACAGATTCTAGTTTTGGAAACAGAAAACTGTATAAGAGAGCAAATATTTAATTGATTATAAAAATTAGCATAATGTCGGCCCAAAATCCAGTGGCGCAGATGGAACTATCCAAACAGATTTAAATCTCCCTGAAATGTATTTATATTTGGTTGCTTTGACAACCAAACACAATTCAATATCACTTTTCAAATACAATAAAAAGCCTATTAACTTGTCGACAAGTTAACAAATGATTATTATAGATTCATGTCTCCAACTCAACCAACATTTTAAGTTAAAGAATGTGAGTAAGCCAGTGGCTCAGATGTAACTATCCAAGCAGTAGATACATCTCCTTTAAATGTTGATATTTGGTTGAGTTGTCTTACTTATATAATAATACTTGTAATACAGTAAATAGCCTAAAATTAAGGCTATCTTACAACATTCAACCTTAAAATTAGTAACTTTTAATGTAATCTCAATGGCAAACCACGTGATTTGGTTCTGCTATTAGATGAAGCACAGTGATAACACATTCATTTGGTGTATAAATAAACAAAATTTGACATTTTATTCCTGAACTTTGCTGTGCTTTTAAATAGTTGAAAGCACAGTTATAGACATTTGGGTGACAACTAAAACAATAATCAGAAATTGTTTTTCCATTGGAATTTTGGTGTGCTTTTAGATGGTTGAAAGAATTTTGGCAGATTTTTGAGTGGGTGAATAATAAGGAATGTGCATTTTTGCCCATTCAAGACGATTCGATGCATATTTATAGTAGATACATGCGTTCCAATACGATACGGGAACGAAACGTTTTAGTTTTAAACGACTCTGTGGGATTCTGTTTGATTAGAGGAACGAATCGATGCGATTCGGTTCGATGTGGTGTGTGTGTGTGTGTGTGTAAACATTAAGAACAGCTGCTTTTTTAATGACATAGACTGACTAGGTGAAAGCTATGACCCCTTATTGGTGTCACCTGTTAAACCTACTTCAATCTGTGTAGATTAAGGGGAGGAGACAGGTTAAAGAAAGATTTTTAAGCCTTGAGGCATGGATTGTGCACGTGTGCCATTCAGAGGATGAATGGGCAAGACAAAACATTTAAGTGCCTTTGAATGGGGTACGGTAGTAGGTGCCAGGTTTGAGTGTGTCAAGAACTGCAGTGCTGCTGGGTTTTTCACGCTCAACCGTTTCCCTTGTGTATCAAGAATGGTCCACCACCCAATGGACATCCAGCCAATTTGACACCACTGTGGGAAGCATTTAAGTCAACATGGGCCAGCATCCCGTGGAATGCTTTTGACACCTTGTAGAGTCGATGCCCCAACGAATTGAGGCTGTTCTGAGGGCCAAAGGGGGTGCAACTCAATATTTGGAAGATATATATTTTTTTTATTTATTTGGAAATTATCATCACCCACTAATTAATTTCACATTTTTGCAGATTAAAAGTGTTAGCTTCTCTTCTCCCTCTTGGACCATGCAGTGTGGGTAGCAAAAGCACTTGCTGTCCTCGTTATGAAATGATCAACTTTACCCTGTATTTCTAAAAATGACCATAAATACTGATTGTTTAAAACCAAATTTCCAAAACTTTTGCTGATGGTGAACCTGAATAATCCAAATAAAACATAATGTAAGCCCTGATCAGCATGTAGCCTACTTATAGCCAGATGAGAGTTGTCTCCAGCAGTAGTTTAGGCTATTTAATGCCTGTAAAACACATTTTTTTATTTGATAAAAATAAATGATATTGGTTGTCACTCAACTAATAAAGCCTAATACTACGCAAGCCATTTAATAAATATTTGAATGTTGAAGGTGACACGAACATATGCCACATCAGGAATAGGTCTACCTCTCATTGGTCATCGTCTGAAGCTGCACACAGTGCGCAGTTAGGCTGCTGATATTGCCTGGGGTTGTTCAGCATGCAAAATGACTTGTAGATTAACGACTGTCAACATCATGATATGCTTAGTTCGACACTGAAGGAGAGGATGCATTTGTCACAAAAGATTAAAGGTATTTTCGGAAGCTAGAAAGAAAGTAAAATGAGCAAGATATTTTAGTGAACCAGTGATTCGTAATGTTTGAATCGATTTTCTGATCGATGCATGCTACATTTGGATCGTTTTGGAGTTTGTTAGACTGCCACAACATGCACTCCTATCTTAAACATTTGAACCCGGGACCGATGCTTTTACACCTGCATTGCTTGCTGTTTGGGGTTTTAGGCTGGGTATCTGTACAGCACTCTGTGACATCAGCTGATGTAAGAAGGGCTTTATAAATACATTTGATTGATTGATGCTTATCGATGAATCAATTCCTAGTTGTAATCTCATTGGTCAACGTCTCAACAAAATATTACCCAATTATCCACATTGAAATGTCGTGGCGTGCCCAGTGGAAAAACAATACAGTATGTCGCAATACACATTTTTCCCTTTCTATATCAAAAAGAAAATTTGGGCAAAATATGTTGAAAATAGTGTAGATTGAAGCAGTGCTGTAATGGGTTTTGTGTTTTTGAGACAATATTCTATAAGAGGTGTCGGTCACTGAACCAATTCTCATAGCTTCAATACTGACTGGCATAGGCTACATGGGAAGGAAATGGGAGGTACTGTACACATGCCATCCCCAACACCATACCAAACAGTATCCTCTATCATCTGTGACTGAGGAATATCCTCCCAGCATGCTATGACAGCTCCGGCAGGCATCAGCCCTCCTACACGTTGATGACCTCCCCCCATTCCCAGCTTTCCCATGAATTAGCATGATATTAGCAAAACCGACCTGAGCTGCGCCGTGCCACGGTGCCATACCAAACCTCTGTGTGATCTCTATCCCTGGGTCCCTCTGCTTTAGTCTGAGAAAGAGAGAGAGAGAGCGCTACATGATAAAGAGCTGTGATAGACTGCCACAACACACAACCCTGTCATATTTCCTCTCAGATGTGTTCATCTAAATGGGCTGGAACTGGTGCTCAGTGTTTGTAGTCTCATGGCCAAGCAAATCATTTACAAAGCCACTTTGATATTCTATATCAACTGTTAGGAATGCTTTGAGTGCTTTTATAATGTCTACACAGGGTGGTGTTGTCAAAGACTCCAGCCACCCTAGTCAAAGACTGTTGTCTCTGCTACTGCACGGCAAGCGTTACCGGAGCGCCAAGTCTAGGTCCAAGAGGCTTCTAAACAGCTTCTACCCCCAAGCCATAAGACTACTAAACATCTATTCAAATGACTACCCAGACTACTTGCATTGCCCCCCTCTTTTACCCTGCTGCTGCTACTCTCTGTTATTATCTATGCACAAGTCACTTTAAAAACTCTACCCACATGTATATATTACCTCAATTACCTCGACTAACCGGTGCCGCCGCACTTTGACTCTGTACCGGTACCCCCTGTATATAGCCTCGCTATTGTTATTTTACTGCTGCTCTTTAATTATTTGTTACTTTATTAATATATATTTTTTTGTATTTTCTGAAAACTGCATTGGTGGTTAAGGGCTTGTAAGTAAGCATTTCACTGTAAGGTCTACACCTGTTGTATTCTGCGCATGTGACAAATACGATTTGATTCCATTCTGGTGTGAATTCAAAAGCAAAGCTACAGATGGTTGTACAGCATGTTGCTTTATGTACAGTATGTCTATGTCAAGCTTTGGGTGTAGCTGGTGTGAGGAAGTCAGGCGCAGGAGAGCAGAGATGAGTGAACTAAGCACTTTACTAGGCAAATACTGAAACGCAACCGCGTTCATAAAACAAATGCCCAAAACAAGCAAGGCAGCAAACAGTACAATAAACCGCAAAAAAACGGCTATACAAAAAGGCACGGGTGGAAACATACAACCCGGCGTAACCGACATACAGCAAACACTTCCCCACACAGACATGGGGGAAACAGAGGGTTAAATACCCAACAGTAATGAGTAAAATTAAAACCAGGTGTGTGTGAAAACAGGACAAAACAAATGGAACATGAAAAGTGGATCGGCGATGGCTAGTAGACCAGTGACGTCGACCGCCGAACGCCGCCCAAACAGGGAGAGGAACCGACTTCGGCGGAAGTCGTGACAGTCTAACGATGTGATGTATGTTTTTGTCTTGCAGCGCCTCGGTTCCTCATCACCTCCACAGGAGCCCTGTACATCCTGGACGTGCAGAATGAGGATGGATTGTATAACTACAGGTGTATGACACGCCACCGCTACACAGGAGAGACCAGGCAGAGCAACAGTGCACGTCTCTTTTTGTCAGGTAAGCAGAGGGACATTACAGCTTGGATGCCTTTCTGTTGTGCAAGTATGGGTGCCAATGTTTGCATGGCATACACTCTGAATATTGCTAGGTTTGACTATTGTTTCCCTTCACTCCTTCAATCTGGACCTGCTCCAAGCTAGTTAACAGAGTATGGCTAACAATGCATACCTTTGACCATGCTACAGTATGCATTAAATATTGAATCCATCTCACCTTTGGCCATTTCTCCTCCCTCAGACCCCACTAACTCTGCGCCGGCCATCCTGGATGGCTTTGAGCGTTGCGAGGTGATGACATCACACCGGGTGGAGCTGCCATGCAAGGCATCTGGTCACCCGGCCCCCAAATACCGCTGGCTGAAGGACAACCGACCGCTGGAGCCGGACAGCCGCTTCAGGCAGAGTGTGACGGGTCTGCTGATCGAGAGGGCCCAGCCCAGTGACACGGGAAGCTACGTGTGTGAGGTGTGGAACAGCTATGGCAATGCAGAGGTGGTGGGGAGGCTGCAGGTCAAAGGTCAGTAATAGACTGTGTGCAGCATGTTGTGCTAAATGTACAGTATGTTTGTTGTTAATGTGTATCTAAGATGATGTTTGTCTTTGGAGTTTAAAATCCATTTCAGAGTTTATATGTATTTAGTTAACATAGAGTATGTCACATTGACATATGTGTCCCTCTTCCAGAGCTGCTGAAGGCGGTGGTCAGCCCGAGGAAGGTGAAAGGCAGCGTGGGTAGCCAGGTGTCTCTGTCGTGCAGCGTGAGTGGCTCGGAGGAGTATGAGCTGTCCTGGTACCGGAATGGAGAGATCATCTACCCTGGAAACAGTGTCCGCATGACTGGAAACAACCGGGAGAACCTGGTCATGGCTGGGATGGCTAAGAGTGATGGAGGAGCCTACCAGTGCTTCGCCAGGAACGGCAAGATGTCCGCCCAGGACTTTGTCCAGGTCATCCTGGAAGGTCAGTACAATCAGTGGATGTCTGTGTGTTCAGGGAGTTATTTGATTACATATGAGTTGAGTGATGTTACTGTGAATAACAGTAGGGAATGTCTCTGAATGTGGGTTTTTGTGTTTGGGCATTTGGGTGTTTTAAGTGTATATGTGCGTGTGAGCGTTGTGTGACCATGCATAGTGTGTCCATACGTGAGTGTGTGCTTGCCTGCATGTTTTTGTTTATGTATGTGTGACTATGCAGAATGGGGGAACACCAACCATTGATCAGGTGTGTGTGTGTGCTAATAAGGGCTGCATTAAAGCCCTGCCACAGCCCCTGATATTAGATTATCAGAACGAGCCTCACATTGCTCACATCGCATGAGCTCCGTTGCTGGGGCAACTGTCTGCCATTGCCATGGACCAGTATAAAGACGGTATTGATAATCTATAATGGTGATGAGGAGGGGGAGGAACAATTTCAAAACCTCTCTCCACTCAGTTCTCTCACAGGCTCATGTGTGAAATCCATACAGTATATGGAAATATACACTATGTGCTCATCATGATCCCCATACAGACATTTCAATATATTTAACTTCATGTAAAATGTATTTCAAATACATGTACATACATGTACATTTGCATTTTTGCTCAAGTGCATGTAATGCCTGACAATTCCAGAAATGCATGGCTATGACATCTAGGGCTCTATTTTAACAAACCTAACGCAATGGTAAATCTAAGCACAGGCGGTAGCACAATAGGTTCATGGGAGTGTAAAAAATATTTTTGCTATTTTCACTTTCACAATTATCGCACCACACTTACTGGCGTGGTGCGGAAGGGCTGGGTTTTGATGAATAAACAAGTTGTGGGTGTGTTGAGGCTTGGCTCCTCACTGGCCAATCAGAACGTGCTCGATGGCGAAATGTGGTTGCTTTAAGTTGTGTATTTACGGTATTTTATGTATTGCCTTGGAATCAACTCAAATTCCAATGTTAGTCTGTTATAGTTTTAAAATATATATTTTTTTATTATTTAACTAGGTAAGCCAGTTAATGTGAATGGAAATATCTTACAGAAACTAAATAAAAAAATGTAGACCTATCTTTGCTAAATACGTTCACTTGAACCCATCGGCAGTCCACATTGTTCAATGTAATTACATGGCTTCAATAGCATTCACACTGATATAGGGGCTAGTCCTACTGTAAATGACATTATGTCTCAGCATGGACATGCCAAACATTTTCAATAAGCAAGATTAAATTCATAATTGATAAGGCCTAAAGAGGGTACTGTAAGAACCGACGCTGGAGTAGAGAAGCAGGTACGGAGAGTGAACATTTAATTTTGCACAGACATGGAACAGGACAGGAACAGTGTCAGAACCCATAACACAACAACATTTGACAATTAATCTTGAAGCGGGGAACAGAGCTGGGGAACAGACAGATATAGGGGACGTAATAACACAGGTGATTGAGTCCAAGTGAGTCCAATGAATCGCTGATGCGTGTGATGAGTAAGGCAGGAGTGCGTAATGATGGTGGCAGGAGTGCATAATGCTCGGCAGCCTGACGCTCGAGGGAGAGCGGGAGCGGGCGTGACAGGAACAAATAATTCTAATAAAATTATTAACAAAACAGCAACTTGTTTTAAATAGGCTATGTCACACGTACAGGCACCATCATTTCTCCCTGTGGCCATATAATATTAAAACAACGAAGACTATGGAGTGTTTTACGGCTCATCCAAACTTTTCATAGTAGCTGGACAAAGATCAATACAGTGCATTCGGAAAGTATTCAGACCCCTTGACTTTTTACAGATTTTTTTTTTTTTTTTTTTTACGTTACAGCCTTATTCTAAAATGTAGTAAATTAAAAAGAAAAAACAGAAATACCTTATTTACATAAGTATTCAGACCCTTTGCTACGAGACTCGAAATTGAACTCAGGTGCATCCCGTTCCCATTAATCATCCTTGAGCTGTTTCTACAACTTGATTGGAATCCACTTGTGGTAAAATTCAATTGGTTGGACATGATTTGGAAAGGCACACACCTGTCTATATAAGGTCCCACATTTGACAGTGCATGTCAGCGCAAAAACCAAGCCATGACAGGATTGTGTCGAGGCACAGATCTGGGGAAGGGTACCAAAACATTTCTGCAGCATTGAAGCCCCCCAAGAACACAGTTGCCTCCATCATTCTTAAATGGAAGAGGTTTGGAACCACCAAGACTATTCCTAGAGCTTGCTGCCCAGCCAAACTGAGCAATCAGGGGAGAAGGGCCTTGGTCAGGGAGGTGACCAAGAATCCGATGGTCACTCTGACCAAGCTCCAGAGAACCTTCCAGAAGGACAACCATCTCTGCAGCACTCCACCAATCAGGCTTTTATGGTAGAGTGGCCAGACGGAAGCCACTCCTCAGTAAAAAGTACTTGACAGCCCGCTTGGAGTTTGTCAAAAGGCACCTAAAGGACTCTCAGACCATGAGAAACAAGATTCTCTGGTCTGATGAAACCAAGATTGAACTCTTTGGCCTGAATAACAAGTGTCACGTCTGAAGGAAACCTGGCACCATCCCTACGGTGAAGTATGGTGGTGGCAGCATCAGGCTGTTGTGATGTTTTTCAGAGGCAGAGACTGGGAGACTAGTCAGGATTGAGGGAAAGATGAACAGAGCAAAGTACAGAGAGATACTTGATGAAAACCTGCTCCAGAACGCTCAGGACTTTGGACTGGTTCACCTTCCAACAGGATAACAACCCTAAGCACACAGCCAAGACAACCCAGGAGTGGCTTCGGGACAAGTATCTGAATGTCCTTCAGTGGCCCAGTCAGATCCTGGACTTGAACCCGATCTAACATCTCTGGAGAGACCTGCAAATAGCTGTGCAGCGACGCTCCCCTTCCAACCTGACAGAGCTTGAGAGGATCTGCAGAGAAGAATGGGAGAAACTCCCCAAATACAGGTGTGCCAAGCTTCATACCCAAGACTTGAGGCTATAATCGCTGCCAAAGGTGCTTCAACAAAGTACGGAGTAAAGGGTCTGAATACTTATGTAAATGTGACCCAAAAAAATGTAAAACCTGTTTTTGCTTTGTCATTATGGAATATAGTGGGAAAATGTGGGAAAAGTGAAGGGGTCTGAATACTTTCTGAATGCACTGTAAATGCATTTAAATGCATTTGAGTTATTTTGCTATGGTTTTGGCATGTGTTAAGTACAATAAAATCAATTTGCGGCCACCTGTTAGAGGATCTGGAGATGTGGCTTGTTGGAGGCGTGGCCTTAAGTGAGTTTTTGTTAGGCCACCCATCTGAGAAAGTGTCATGCCAGTTCATGTGTTATCTTGTGCTTTGTTATAAAGCTTTAGCCTGTACACTACCAGTTCTGTAGTCTTTATGAGACTGACATACACAGAGTGTACAAAATATTAGGAACACCTTCCTAATATTGAGTTGTACCCCCTTTTGCCCTCAGAACAGTCAAAATGTATTGGGCCAAGGTGTCGAAAGCATTCCAAAGGGATGCTGGCCCATGTTGACTCCAATTCTTCCCACAGTACTGTCAAGTTGGCTGGATGTCCTTTATGTGGTGGACCATTCTTGATACACACAGGAAACTGTTGAGTGTGAAAAACCCATCAGCGTTGCAGTTCTTGACACACTCAAACTGGTGCACCAGGCACCTACTACCATACTGTACCATACTTAAATGTTTTGTCTTGCGCATTCAGCCTCTGAATGGCATACATACACAATCCATGTCTCAATTGTCTCAAGGCTTAGAAATCCAAATTTAACCTGTCTCCTCCCCTTCATCTACACTGATTGAAGTGGATTTAAGAAGTGACATCTATATGGTATTATATGTAGCTTTCACCTGGATTCACCAGGTCAGTCTATGTCATAGAAAGACCAGGTGTTCCTAAAGGTTTGTACACTTAGTGTAAGCTCCATTGTTAAAACAGTCGCCATTCATTATGATTTGGCCATTTTTTATATATATTTGCCATACATTTTAATGTGACATACATTTCTTACAACTACAATCAAATGTAATATATTTCATAAGACAATTCCAAATACATTTACCAAAAAAATCAATAAATACATGGGAAAATACATTCTATAATATATTGCTTAGTGTATTTCAGAATGGATTTTGAAATACATTAAATACATTTTGCGATGCATTTAACATATATTGGGATATACATTTTGTATACATTTATATATATACATTCTAAATACTTTCCAGAATATATGTTGGAATGTATTTAAAATGTATTAAATACATTATTTGAACATTTTAATTAAAATATATTTTAAATATTTTTTTTTCATATGGGTCCCTCAATGCATGTGAATTAAAGACGGCTATTTTATTTCTCCCTGATTTACTGTACCTGCTAAACAGTGATGTTTACTTATTGTCAGCTAAAGCACTGCTTCTTTGTATACACTCCAGGTAGAAATTGTCTGTAGACTTATATCTACAATCAGCTGACCCAAACCTAATCCTCACCTTCAAATCCAATGTAACCTTTAGGGGGAGAAAATTCATCTGACCTTAGATCTGTAAATAGAAGAAACACCTTTAGCTCTAACCCACCTCCCATCTACTAGAAGAAACACCTTTAGCTCTAACCCACCTCCCATCTACTAGAAGAAACACCTTTAGCTCTAACCCACCTCCCATCTACTAGAAGAAACACCTTTAGCTCTAACCCACCTCCCATCTACTAGAAGACCTTTAGCACTAACCCACCTCCCATCTACTAGAAGAAACACCTTTAGCTCTAACCCACCTCCCATCTACTAGAAGAAACACCTTTAGCTCTAACCCACCTCCCATCTACTAGAAGACCTTTAGCACTAACCCACCTCCCATCTACTAGAAGAAACACCTTTAGCTCTAACCCACCTCCCATCTACTAGAAGAAACACCTTTAGCTCTAACCCACCTCCCATCTACTAGAAGAAACACCTTTAGCTCTAACCCACCTCCCATCTACTAGAAGAAACACCTTTAGCGCTAACCCACCTCCCATCTACTAGAAGAAACACCTTTAGCTCTAACCCACCTCCCATCTACTAGAAGAAACACCTTTAGCTCTAACCCACCTCCCATCTACTAGAATCAACACCTTTAGCTCTAACCCACCTCCCATCTTGTCTCCCTCTCCCTCTCTCTCCAGATGGCACGCCCAAGATCATCTCCTCCTTCAGTGAGAAAGTGTTTGGAACCAACGAGTTTGTGTCACTGTTCTGCACGGTGAAAGGCACACCGGAGCCCAGGGTGATATGGACTCTGGATGACGAGCCGGTGATCAGGGACTCCCGCCACCGCATTGGCCACTACACCAACCAGGAGGGCCACGTGGTCAGCCACCTGAACATCAGCCAGACCACGGGGCCGGACGGGGGGGTCTACCGGTGCATCTGCAACAATTCGGCCGGGGCGGTCTCCTACCAGGCGCGAATAAACGTAAGAGGTGCTTGTCAGATCAGCTCCTCCAAAACAATTACATTTTACACATGTTTATGAATTAATTTGTTGTTGTTTTTGTTGTTTTTCCTGATGCATGTTTTTTTTGCTAAGCTCCTTTGAGAGTGCTTGAATAACCTCTTTTGAGCACTGTCCAGGGTCTCTATGTTGGTTGTGTGTGTTTTCTGTGTGTGCTAGTTGTGCACCATTTTGTTTGTTTCTTTCCTTCTTGTTTTGTTTACGTATGTCATCATAAAAAGGTGTATGTGTGTCTGTGTTTGTGAACATGTGTGTCTTTGTCTGGGTGTGTGTTGATGTGTGTGTCTGTGTGTTCTATCTGGTCTGTTTTCCCCAACTGTCGTCCTGTCTGTGTCGATGTGGGTCTCTTTGTGTCAACTAGTTCCTCTGTCTGTCCCCATTTTTTTTTCCTTTTTGCTTTAATTTCCTATTCAGAACATGGCAAATTATCCTAGGGCCTCGTATAGTGCTGCGACCATCATTCACAGCTGACAGCGGAAAACTTCTCTAATGCCCTGTCTAACACCCGCTGATGGCTTGATATTGGAACACCATTAAGTTGATTTCCACTAGCACTAGCATATGACTGAGGAGCAATCTACACTCAGCAGGAAGGTGCCAGGTACCTTTAAAGCCAGCTACTGTAGGACTGACTGTCACCATGGTTTCTGGGGGTCTATCTAGAGACTCCAGGCCCTCCATCCTCTACTTAATGCTAATTCAAAACAGAGAAGGATAAGCCTATGACCTGTGTTACGGATTGAATAACTTCTTTTGATGGTTTGCCCCATGGAAAGTAGGATTGTCACGATACCAGTATCGCGATACTCAGAGGTATCGTGGCAAGGAAACAAAACATGAAGGAAAACAGTCCTTGTTGGAAACAAGAATCCTGCACACACTATTTTACATAGAGTAGGTTTTTTAAAGGACCAAAGAGTTTAGTCTGCTTTGTGTTTTCCTTTTTGCCATGGAAAATCAGGTATCGAAGTAACGCGATACTGGTATCATGACAACCCTACTGGAAATGATCATGTTGTAGCTTTAGCTTGGGCGTAGTGAAGGGATGTTAAAGTCTCCAGGTCAGTAGGCTAGCTAGCCTAGCGCAGAGCACAGCACTGAATGCAGCCAAGCATAGAAGATAAATCTCCATAGGTGCCATTGTGGAGATAGTGTAATGACTGTTTCTCGCATCGTTGGCTCCTTAATCGTGCTAAATAGAGTAGCAGCGTGGATGCCTGTGCAGTGCACTAGAGGTGCACACCACCACATAGTTAAACTGTCTTCTATTCGACAGTGCCTTCAAAGTATTCACACGACTTGACTTTTTCCACATTTTGTTGTGTTATAGCCTGAATTTAAAATGGATTACATTGGGGTTTTTTGCCTACACACAATACCCCATAATGTCAAGGTGGAATTATGTTTTCAACATTTTTACAAATTAATAAAAAATGAAGAGCTGAAATGTCTTGAGTCAATAAGTATTCAACCCATTTGTTATGGCAAGCCTAAACAAGTTCAGGAGTAATAATTTGCTAAACAAGTCACATAACAAGTTGCATGGACTCACTCTGTGTGCAATAATAGTGTTTAACATGATTTTTGAATGACGACCTCATCTCTGTACCCCACACATACAATTATCTGTAAGGTCCCTCAGTCGAGCTGTCACGCCCTGACCTGTAGGAGCCTTTTTATGTCTCATTTTGGTTTGGTCAGGGTGTGATTTGGGGTGGGCATTCTGTTCTAGTTTTTCTATTTCTTTGCTGTTGGCCAGGTAGGGCTCTCAATCAGGGACAGCTGTCCATCGTTGTCTCTGATTGGGAGTCATACTTTAGTAGCCCTTTTTCCTCCTTTCGTTGTGGGAAGTTGACTCTGTTGATGTGTATGTGCTGTTGGTGCTACACCAGATGAGCGGCGGTTGTTGTTTTGAGTGAGTTTACAAATAAACATGTTTAACTCAACCCGGCACGCTGCGCCTTGGTCCGTCCCTGAAGATCGTGACAGAACTTCCCACCACCAAGAGACCAAGCAGCGTGCCTATCTGGAGTCCTGGACATGGGAGGAGATCCTGGACGGTAAGGGACCCGGGAGGCAGGCTGGGGAATACCGCCGTTCCAAGGAGGAGCTGGAGGCAGCAAAGGAGCGGCGCTTCTACGAGCAGAAGTATGCGGGAACACGGCTGGCTTTTAAGCCCAAGAGGCAGCCCCAAAAATGTATTGGGGGCACACGGGGAGTTTGGCTGGGCCAGGTTGGAGATCTGGGCCAGCTCCCCGTGCTTACCAGATGGAGCATCGCACTGGTAAGGCACCGTGTGAGGCGGTGAAACGCACGGGGTTACCAGTGCGTGTTCACAGCCCGGTGCGCGACATGCCAGCTTCCCGCATCTGTCTTGCTAAGAGGAGTGTTCAGCCTGGGAGGAGTGTGCCGGCTCAGCGCTCTTGGCCTCCAGTACGCCTCCTCGGACCAGGATATTATGCGCCGGCTCTGCGTACTGTGTCTCCGGTGCGTCTCCACAGCCCGGTGCGTCTCCACAGCCCAGTACGTCCTGTGCGTCAGCCAGGACGGGTTGTGCAGGCTGTACGCTCGAGACCTCCAGTGCGTCTTCACGGCCCAGCATGCACCCTGCCCCTGTCCCACGCTCCAGGATCCCTGTGCGCGTTGTGGGCCCAGCATGCACTGTCCCTGTTCCACGCTCCAGGATCCCTGTGCGGGTCGTGGGTCCAGCACGTCCCGTACCTGCTCCTCTCACCAGAGTCCCAGTGCGCAGCGTGAGCCCAGTACGTCCGGTTCCTGCTCCACGCACCAGAGTCCCAGTGTGCGGCGTGAGCCCAGTACGGCCAGTTCCTGCTCCTCGCACCAGAGTTCCAGTGCGCATCGAGGGCCCGGCTCGTCCTGCCACGATGTCCAGTCCGGGGCCCGCAACGAGGGTGACCAGTCCGGGGCCCGCAACGAGGGTGACCAGTCCAGGGTCGGCGGCGAGGGCCCCCACCTCAGAGGCGCTACAAAAACAGAGGGAACCAGAGGTGGAGCGGGGTCTACGTCCCGCACCAGAGCCGCCACCATGGATAGATGCCCACCCAGACCCTCCCCAATAGGTTCAGGTTTTGCGGCCGGAGTCCGCACCTTTGGGGGGGGGGGGGTACTGTCACGCCCTGACCTGTAGGAGCCTTTTTGTGTCTCATTTTGGTTTGGTCAGGGTGTGATTTGGGGTGGGCCTTCTGTTCTATTTCTTTGCTGTTGGCCAGGTAGGGCTCTCAATCAGGGACAGCTGTCCATCGTTGTCTCTGATTGGGAGTCATACTTTCGTAGCCCTTTTTTCCTCCTTTCGTTGTGGGAAGTTGACTCTGTTCATGTGTATGTGCTGTTGGTGCTACACCAGATCTTCGTTTGTTGTTTTGAGTGCGTTTACAAATAAACATGTTTAACTCAACCCGGCACGCTGCGCCTTGGTCCGTCCCTGAAGATCGTGACATGAGCAGAGAATTTCAAACACAGATTTAACCACAAAGACCAGGGAGGATTTCCAATTCTTCACAAATAATTGGTAGATGGGTAAAAAACAAAACAGACATTGAATATCCATTTGAGCATGGTGAAATTATGAATTACACTTTGGATGGTGTATCAAGTAGCGGTGCGTGGGTAAAATAACTGGGAAAGCCAATAGCCATATTACAACCAGTCTTGTGATAATTGCGTTGTTTGCTCTATGAACTTGTTAGGCCTATATATCACAGTGGCATTTGAACTAAGGCCAAGACAATAAGACAGTGGCAGAATAAATTCAATCACACCTTTTGTTTCATCACAAAACTGGAGCGCAACGTCTGTCCGGTGGCGTCAGCAAAGGATATTGCATGTAACAAACAGTTACATGACCAACAGCATGGTCAATCAAGTTAATGTTTCCCACCCTTTCGTACTACTAACACTGGAAAGTTGCCTCAATCGCAAAGAAAACAGGAGCTTCCTCCACTATTCCAGCACCATTTCAACTTCAACATTTGAAACATCTTTAAATGACACGCTTAGTCTAGTACAGTGGCAACTAAAAGATTCCCAAAACAATTTAGTCCAATCAATGTAAGGTAATATCATGTGGCTGTCTATAGTACTGATTTGTGTGTGTGTGTGTGTGTGTGTCTGCGTGTAGAAGAAACCTGTTGACTCACCCTACTTGTAAAGAAACGCCAATGCCATCCTCTTCTCTTTCATGTTGCAGTAACGGTCGACTCTGTCGTACAGTACACGCTTTTAGTTTTTGTTGTCTTAGGCTACTTGGCCAAAATGCTTGCTCGGTATCCTAACTTCCTTTCCTGGGCAACAATGCGCCAAACCAACTAGTTAACATTAGCCTACTACATCTAGCTACATATTGAACTTCCATCCTCTCAGGCCAGAGGCACCATGTATGAATTTACGGTTGGATCAGAATCGCCGTTATAATACTTGGCCAGTACAGAGAATTAAGTAAAACCACAAGTCCAAATCCCTATCTCCGTCCATGGCTAATTTAGTAAAGGGACAATTTTAGCTAGCTGGCTAGTCACCGGAGGACAACAACACAACGAGATGCAACAATTCAAGTTTATTTCTGTCAAATGACTTTTGGCTTGATGTGATGTGATTTGTTGTGAAGCCAAATCCAAACTAGTTCCCATTGACACTTTGTGCGCCAGGACCGTTCACAATTGAGCTCAATCAGTTTAGTGCTACGCTGGGTGGCTGTTATTGTATTTTCTTTATGAAGGGAGGCCAAATGGATGATGGCTTCCCTTGCATTCAATACTACAGGTGGCAAAATATCATATTATTTTTGACCATAGAGCATCAGAAAAATGGGCTATGCCTCCCGAGTAGCACAGTGGTCTAAGGCACTGCATCACAGTGTTGCGGTGTCACTACAGCCTGGTGTTCGATCCCAGGCTGTGTCACATCCGGTCATGACCGGGACTCCCATAGGGCGGTTCACAATTGGCCCAGCCTCGTTCAGGTTAGGGGAGGGTTTGGCTGGGGGGGGCTTTAATTGGCTCATCGCGCTCTGGCTCATCGCGCTCTCCTTGTGGCTACGGGTGTAACTTGAACGCTGTTTCCTCCAACACACATTGGTGCAGCTGGCTTCCGGGTTAAGCGAGCGGGTGTTAAGAAGCGTGGCTTGGAGGGTCATGTTTCGGGAAGACAAATGACTCGACCTTCGCCTCTCGTGAGTGCATTGGGGAGTTGCAGGGATGAGACAAGATTGTAATTGGATATCATGAAATTGGGGAGAAAAAGGTGGTAAAAAAATTGACCTTTCAGCAGGACAATAAACTAAAACACAAGCCAAATCTACACTGGAGTTGCTTACCAAGAAGACAGTGAATGTTCCTGTGTGGCCAAGTTACAGTTTTGACTTAAATCTGCTTGAAAATGTAGGGCAAGACCTGAAAATAGTTGTCTAGCAGTGGTCAACAACCAACTTGACAAAGCTTAAAGACTTTAGAAAAGAATAATGGGCAAATGTTGCACAATCCAGGTGTTGAAAGCTCTTTGAGACTTGCCAAAGGTGACTCTAACATGTATTGACTCTTGAAACTTATCTAATCAAGATATATAAGTGTTTGATTTTAATAAATGTTTTACAAATGTTAGAATTTTCTAGATTGTTAAGAAAGAATTCCAATTAAATCCATTTTAATCCCACTTTGTAACAACAAAATGTGGAAAAAGTCAAGGGGTGTAAATAATTTCTGAAGGCACTGTATCGAGCTACGGTATCCAACTGTAGATTAGTACAGTGTTTCCCAACCCTGGTCCTTGAGTACCCCCAACAGTACACATTTTATTGAAACGCTGGACAAGCACACCTGATTCAACTTGTCATCAAGCCCTCATTGAGCTGAATGAAGTGTGTTTGTCCAGGGCTACAACAAAAATGTGTTCTGTTGGGGATACTGGAGGATCAGGGTTGGGAAACAGTGATCTACAGTATGTAAAATATACTAATAGTCAGTCAGTATCCCTGATAGGGGCTGTATTATGGAGTCATATTTGTTATATATGCTGTGGGTTTTCCAGCAGTGTTAAAAAGAGAGCAGGGGGAACATGAGTAATGGTTTTGATAATAGGTTCATGAGTGGAGAGTGGGAACATTGCACTCTAATGCTTGTCAAACGCAATCATGGCTGGCGTCTAGCAGGTGCTAGAACAGTATAATAATATTCACTTCACCTCAGAGAGATTAAAATTGGAAGGTAGGTAAACTCCCTCTGGAACACTCAGCTATGGATAGGTCCCAGGACGAGGTGATTTTATATTGCTATTTTTCCATAAGACTATTATAGGAAATAAATGGCAAGAATTTACATAAATGAGCACTGCTTTATAATAGAGAAGTATACATTTTTGTAAGTTGTTCATTTATGTAAATTCTTGCCCTTTATTTACTAATTACATGGAAAAGAGGTGTTGATATTATACTAATCAATTATTCACAGTAAGATATTGTTTTAATATGTTACAATCCCCAATAAATGTTTATTTTGTCTTTCAGAATGAATGACTGTCTGTATCCATGGTTTTTGACACACTTCAACATCTCACACTTCTAAAGTTTCACATTTCTTAGCCTCAAAATCATTTTAAGAGAGGTATTTCTCTTCTGTCTCCTTTAAGGGCCTGCCAGCATACGACCAATGAAAAACCTCACAGCCATTGCTGGGCGGGACATGTATATCCACTGCCGCGTCATTGGCTACCCGTACTACTCCATCAAGTGGCACAAGGATGCCAACTTGCTCCCCTATAACCACCGGCAGCGGGCGTTTGAGAACAATGGCACGCTAAAGCTGTATGATGTACAGAAGGATGTGGATGAGGGAGAGTACACGTGTAGCGTGCTGGTCTCACCTTCTCTCTCCACCAGCCAAAGTGTGCACGTCAGTGTGAAAGGTACAGTACGCACTCAAACCTGGTCTCACTCTGCTAGACTCAGTTAATAAACATATAACGCAGGGCTCCCCAACCCAAAGCTACAGTACCAGTCAAAAGTTTGGACACACCTACTCATTCCAGGGTTTTAATAAAGGTGTACTATTTACTACATTGTAGAATAATAGTGAAGACATCAAACTATGAAATAACACATGGAATCATGTAGTAACCAAAAAACTGTATATTTTATATTTGAGATTCTTCAAAGTAGCCACCCTTTGCCTTGATGTCAGCTTTGCACAGTCTTGGCATTCTCTCAACCAACTTCATGAGGTAGTCACCTGGAATGCATTTCAATTAACAGGTGTGCCTTGTTAAAAGTTAATAACATTAGAGTTAACTGCGCCTCAGATTGCAGCCCAAATAAATGCTTCACAGAGTTCAAGTAACAGATCCATCTCAACATCAACTGTTTGGAGGAGGCTGCGTGAATCAGGCCTTCATGGTCGAAAAGAAACCACTATTAAAGGACACCAATAAGAAGAAGAGACTTGCATGGGCCAAGCTCCCGAGTGGCGCAGCGGTCTAAGGCACTGCGTTTTAGTGCTAGAGGCGTCACTACAGATCCTGGTTTGATCCCGGACTCTGTCACATCCGGCTGTGATTGGGAGTCCCATAGGGCGGCGCACAATTGGCCCAGCGTTGTCCGGTTTAGGGGAGGGTTTGGCCGGGGTAGGCTGTCATTGTAAAATAATAAAAAACATGAGCAATGGACATTAGACCGGTGGAAATCTGTCCTTTGGTCTGATGAGTACAAATTTGAGATTTGTCGTGTCTTTGTGAGACGCAGAGTAGGTGAACGGATGATCTCCATATGTGTGGTTCCCACCGTGAAGCATGGAGGAGGAAGTATGATGGTGTGGGGGTGCTTTGCTGGTGACACTGTTGGTGATTTACACGGTAACGAGTGTGCAAGGCGGGGGAAATCACGCTGGCTACGGCCCTAGACAAAGCTGTGAAAACTGTCATTCCCACTCTGCCTAATTTGCCTCTCGGCTGCTTAGCATTCTGAGGCTAAGGAGAGGAGAGGGAATCCCCAGGAGCCCATTATGCCTACTTTGTTGTGAATTAAATAAGCGCTGAAGTGCTGCTTATTCCAATGTTATTTTAAATCATTAATTCTCCAAAGCATCTGTTTCTCACGATGTCTACAGTGTCCCCAGAGAGAGAGAGCAGGGGAGGGAGAGCACATCCATGCTCATGCAGTCAGGCATATTTGTGTTATTTAAGTGATAATTCTGCCTCCCCACAATGGGAAATATAATCAGTTTCTCTCTCTCACTTACATCTCCACTGTGTTAAGCCATGCTATTAATAAGGTGATGGACTGGATGTGATGATGGTTGATTAGGGAAATCTTTTCACAGGGGTTTCACAGGATGGTACCTGCTAAACTTACAATGATGCACAAATAGAACTAACTGAGTTGAATCCTTGCTTTTAGAGACATAAATAAATATGCTTGCCTTAACTCAACCCTTCTCTTTCTCCCGTAGTTCCTCCCACCATCCATCCCTTCGAGTTCCCTCGTTTCTCCATCGGACAGCGTGTGTTCATTCCATGTGTGGTGATGTCAGGTGACCAGCCTGTCTTCATCACATGGCAGAAGGACGGTCAGCCAATCCCGGCCAGCCTGAGTGTAACCATCGACAACATAGACTTCACCAGCTCCCTGCGTATCTCCAACCTGTCTCTCCTGCACAATGGAAACTATACCTGCATCGCACGCAACCAGGCCGCCATCGTGGAACACCAGAGTCAGCTCATTGTCAGGGGTGAGGGAGGAGGGGAGGGAGAAAGGGGGGGAAGTGAGCTGGGAGCGGGGGGGTGGATAGCGGTGAGAAGGGGAGAGAGTGAGCTGATGGAGGGAGGGAGGGAGGGAGGGTGGGGAGGGGGAAAAAGGGCGAGAAGGATTGACCTTACTCAAAGATATGAGTCTAGATAGTATTTGGCAGTTTTGCATGTATTTGCTCTCTTCATATGTTCCCCTACAGTTGGAGTGGATCCAAATCAACCTACCACTAGGCCTATGCTGGGTATAGCACAGGAAAACATGGCAAAACTATATGCTTAAACAAAATATAACCCTAACATGCTGACCAGACCGCACGAACACGTGCGTCCGCGTGCGCTATCTCACGCAAGTTGATTTTGTCCACGCACACCAGTAGCGAACAAGGCACGCAGGTTGAAATATCAAAACAAACTCTGAACCAATTATATTAATTTGCTGTTGCTAGCTAATTTGTCCTGGGATATAAACTACTCCTCTACTCCGACAATTAATCCACAAGTAAATCGGTAAAATCGAATTCGTTTCTAGTCAGCTCTCCTCCTTCCTTCAGGCTTCTTCTTCTTCTTTGGACTTCATATGGCGGTTGGCAACCTACTTTAAGGTGCGTTACCACAACCGACTGGAGTGTGGACCTCAGTTAATCTTGTAATCACCCATGTAGGTATATGCTCCTAAAAACCAATGAGGAGATGGCACATAGAGGACATTAATACATAAAAACATAGAGGACATGAATACATTCACTCACAAATGACCACTGTCCCAACTGCACTAGATAGATAAGTACATACAGTTGAAGTTGGAAGTTTACATACACTTAGGTTGGAGTCATTAAAACTAGTTTTTCAACTACTCCACACATTTCTTGTTAACAAACTATAGTTTTGGCAAGTCGGTTAGGACATCTACATTTACAGAAAGATTATTTCACTAATAATTCACTATCACAATTCCAGTGGGTCAGAAGTTTACATACACTAAGTTGATTGTGCCTTTAAACAGTTTGGAAAATTCCAGAAAATGTCATTGCTTTAGAAACTTCTGATAGGCTAATTGACATAATTTGAGTCAATTTGAGGGTGTACCTGTGGATGTATTTCAAGGCCTACTTTCAAACTCACTGCCTCTTTGCTTGACATCATGGGAAAATCAAAAGAAATCAGCCAAGACTTCAGAAAAAACATTGTAGACCTCCACAAGTCTGGTTAATCATTGGGAGCAATTTCCAAACTCCTGAAGGTACCACATTCATCTGTACAAACAACAGTACACAAGTATAAACACCATGGGACCACGCAGCCGTCATACCGCTCAGGAAGAAGACGCGTTCTGTCTCCTAGAGATGAACGTACTTTGGTGTAAAGTATCTATATCCACAGTAAAACGAGTCCTATATCGACAGGCCGCTCAGCAAGGAAGAAGCCACTGCTCCAAAACCATCATAAAAAAGCCAGACTACGGTTTGCAACTGCACATTGGGACAAAGATCATACTTTTTGGAGAAATGTCCTCTGGTCTGATGAAACAAAAGTAGAACTGTTTGGCCGTAATGACCATCGTTATGTTTGGTGGAAAAAGGGGGAGGCTTGCAAGCTGAACAACACCATCCCAACCGTGAAGCACGGGGGTGGCAGCATCATGTTGTGGGGGTGCTTTGCTGCAGGAGGGACTGGTGCACTTAACAAAATAGATGGCATCATGACGAAGGAAAAGGATGTGGATATATTGAAGCAACATCTCAAGACATTAAAGTTAAAGCTTGGTCGCAAATGGGTCTACCAAATGGACAATGACCCCAAGCATACTTCCCAAGTTGTGGCAAAATGGCTTAAGGACAACAAAGTAATTGGAGTGGCCATCACAAAGCCCTGACCTCAAACCCATGGGCAGAACTGAAAAAACGTGTGCGAGCAAGGAGGCCTACAAACCTGACTCAGTTACACCAGCTCTGTCAGGAGGAATGGGCCAAAATTCACCCAACTTATTGTGGGAAGCTTGCGGGAGGCTACCCAAAATGTTTGACCCAAATTAAACAATTTAAAGGCAATGCTACCAAATACTAATTGATTGTATGTAAACTTCTGACACCACTGGGAATGAAATAAATAAAAGCTGAAATAAATTATTTCTCTACTATTATTCTGACATTTCACATTCTTAAAATAAAGTGGTGATCCTAACTGACCTAAGACAGGGAATGTTTACTAGGATTAAATGTCAGGAATTGTGAACAACTGTATTTGTTTAAATGTATTTGGCTAAGGTGTATGTAAACTTCTTCTGACTATACCAATACAATTTACTTTGCATTTAGTAGTCCAACAGCACAAGGAATGAATGAATGTTTGAACACCTTCTTCTTGGTCATGGGCATTCTGAAGCGCTGGCCTTAGGGAAGCCTCTCGAATTGAGGGTGTAGAGGGTAGGATGGGTCGCCAATGACAGCCAGTGCCTTCTTTTTGGTTGCCTTGTGGAACAGAATGCTCAAATATGCCTGTGGTCGACCAATTACTTTGCTGGCTGTGTTTACTATTCTGGTCAGTTTGCTTTTGCTCCTCACGCTCAGATTACCATACCAGACTGTCATATTGAACATGAAGATGCTCTCCACCAAGCTGCTGTACACCCTCTCCAGAACATCCTGGCTGACCCCAAACCCCTTTAAGGCAGGACTTGCAGCGCGTTGGGCGTCAGAAATAGAACCAAGTTCTATTTTAGCACCTGGCTATGCAGAAGCTCGCTGACGCGCATGAGCAGTGTGGGTGCAATGATTGAAAACATGTATGTGTACATTTATTTTGCAATGCTGGAGCAAGTGACGCGGCCGCTCTGGTCAGCATGTAATCCCAATAGCAGCGATTACCGTAATTGTATTTTAATGTTGTGATGTGAGATGCAACTTATTCCACTACTTAAGGCTATGTAGGCATGATTGGAGTCAATTCCATTTAAATTCCAGTCAATTCACAAAGGATGCTGAAATTCCAATTCTCTTCGATGCTTTTCAATTAGGAAAAAAGTTGAATTGGAAATTTGTTTACTTCATGAATTGACTGGAATTGAAATGGAAGTGACCCCAACCCTGCTAATATGCTAACCTATGTTAGCATTGACGCCTCTTGTTTTTCTTACACTTGGTGTGAAAATATCTAATTTCCATTATTTAAGCCACAAGCTACTATAAACTCAAACTAAAACACCATAACAGTATAACCAGTGTTAATCCAGGCTGCATCCCATCCAGCCGTGATTGGGAGTCCCATAGGGAGGTACACAATTGGCCCAGTGTCGTCCGGGTTTGGCCGGGGTAGGCCGTCATTGTAAATAAGAATTTGTTCTTAACTGACTTGCCTAGTTAAATAAAGGTATACAATAATCAATTACCTTTTTTCTGTTCCTCTCCTAACCAGTCCCTCCCAAGTTTGTGGTGCAGCCCAAGGACCAGGACGGCATCTATGGGAAAGCTGTGATCCTCAACTGCTCTGCAGAGGGATACCCCGTCCCTACCATAGTGTGGAAGTATTCCAAAGGTAAATAGCACCACAATATACACTGAGTGTACAAAACATTAGGAACACCTTCCTAATATTTAGTTGCCACCCCTTTTGCCTACAAAACAGCCTCAATTCTTCAGGGCATGGACTCTATAAGGTGTCAATGTGTACCATAGAGGCACATCTTCAACATTATTGACTGAAACTTGTTACAAATGATGGAGTCACCCATGATTTTTCAAAGTGCTTAAAGCATATGTTTTAGTTTGTCTCCTCCATCTCCACCAACCAAAGTTAATTTTATGGATTTTATTCTATTAATAATGTACAATTAACAGCTGTGCAGAAAGACTCATGTGAAGGCCAAATTACAGAGGATGAACTTCTTGATGCAATTAAAGCCTTTAAGTCCTGTAAATGCCAGGGTTGGATGGCATACCAGTGGAGGTATACCAAACCTTTTTTGATATACTCAGAGGACCGTTATTAGCATGTTTTAACCACTCCTATATTAAAGTTAGATTATCAGATACTCAACAAGAAGGTCTGATTTCAATATTACTGAAACAGTATACAAGTGGTAAATATAAAGACCTAGTCCATTGGAAAAAAATGGAGTCCCCTTACACTTCAGTGTTGTGATGCAAAAATTCAAGCAAAATGCATAAAATTAAAAAGGTATTGTCGGATATTATTCATCCTAATCAGACAGGTTTTTTACATGCACAATATATTGGAAATAATATAGGACAAGTACTGGAAACAATAGAACACTATGAAATATCTGGGAAATCAGGCCTGGTAAAAGGCTTTTGATAAAGTACGACTGGAATTGATATATACAGTGGGGCAAAAAAGTATTTAGTCAGCCACCAATTGTGCAAGTTCTCCAACTTAAAAAGATGAGAGAGGCCTGTAATTTTCATCATAGGTACACTTCAACTATGACAGACGAAATGAGAAAAAGAAATCCAGAAAATCACATTGTAGGATTTTTTATTTATTTATTTGCAAATTATGGTGGAAAATAAGTATTTGGTCAATAACAAAGTTTATCTCAATACTTTGTTATATACCCTTTGTTGGCAATGACAGAGGTCAAACGCTTTCTGTAAGTCTTCACAAGGTTTTCACACACTGTTGCTGGTATTTTGGCCCATTCCTCCATGCAGATCTCCTCTAGAGCAGTGATGTTTTGGGGCTGTCGCTGGGCAACACGGACTTTCAAAGATTTTCTATGGGGTTGAGATCTGGAGACTGGCTAGGCCACTCCAGGACCTTGAAATGCTTCTTCTGAAGCCACTCCTTCGTTGCCGGGCGGTGTGTTTGGGATCATTGTCATGCTGAAAGACCCAGCCACGTTTCATCTTCAATGCCCTTGCTGATGGAAGGAGGTTTTCACTCAAAATCTCACGATACATGGCCCCATTCATTCTTTCCTTTACACGGATCAGTCGTCCTGGTCCCTTTGCAGAAAAACAGCCCCAAAGCATGATGTTTCCACCCCCATGCTTCACAGTAGGTATTGTGTTCTTTGGATGCAACTCAGAATTCTTTGTCCTCCAAACACGACGAGTTGAGTTTTTACCAAAAAGTTCTATTTTGGTTTCATCTGACCATATGACATTCTCCCAATCCTCATCTGGATCATCCAAATGCTCTCTAGCAAACTTCAGACGGGCCTGAACATGTACTGGCTTAAGCAGGGGGACACGTCTGGCACTGCAGGATTTGAGTCCCTGGCGGCGAGTGTGTTACTGATGGTAGGCTTTGTTACTTTGGTCCCAGCTCTCTGCAGGTCATTCACTAGGTCCCCGTGTGGTTCTGGGATTTTTGCTCACCGTTCTTGTGATCATTTTGACCCCACGGGTGAGATCTTGCGTGGAGCCCCAGATCGAGGAAGATTATCAGTGGTCTTGTATGTCTTCCATTTCCTAATAATTGCTCCCACAGTTGATTTCTTCAAACCAAGCTGCTTACCTATTGCAGATTCAGTCTTCCCAACCTGGTGCAGGTCTACAATTTTGTTTCTGGTGTCCTTTGACAGCTCTTTGGTCTTGGCCATAGTGGAGTTTGGAGTGTGACTGTTTGAGGTTGTGGACAGGTGTCTTTATATACTGATGACAAGTTCAAACAGGTGCCATTAATACAGGTAACGAGTGGAGGACAGAGGAGCCTCTTAAAGAAGAAGTTACAGGTCTGTGAGAGCCAGAAATCTTGCTTGTTTGTATGTGACCAAATACTTATTTTCCACCATAATTTGCAAATAAATTCATTAAAAATCCTACAATGTGATTTTCTGGATTTTTTTCCCTCATTTTGTCTGTCATAGTTGAAGTGTACCTATGATGAAAATTACAGGCCTCTCTCATCTTTTTAAGTGAGAGAACTTGCACAATTGGTGGCTGACTAAATACTTTTTTGCCCCACTGTATAAATGCCTGGAATATTTCAGTTTTGGAGAATCTCTTATAAAATGGGTTAAAGTTATGTATAGTAACCCTGTGTGTAAATAAATAGTAAATAATGGCTACTTCTCTGAAAGTTTTAAACTGTTAAGAGGAGTAAAACAAGGTCATCCACTATCTGTGTATCTATTTATTATGTCCATTGAAATGTTAGCTGTTCAAATCAGATCCAACAATAGTATCAAGGGGTTAGAAATCCAGGGCTTAAAAACAAAGGTGTCATTGTACACTGATAATTCATGTTTTCTTTTAAATCCACAATTTGGATGTTATTGGTCACATACACATGGTTAGCAGATGTTAATGTGAGTGTAGCGAAATGCTTGTGCTTCTAGTTTCAACCGTGCAGTAATATCTAACAAGTAATCTAACAATTTCACAACAACTACCTTATATACACAAGTGTAAAGGAATGAATAAGAATATGTACATATAAATATATGGATGACCGAACGGCATAGGCAAGATGCAGTAGATGGTATAGAGTACAGTATATACATATGAGATGAGTAATGTAGGGTATGTAAACATTATATAAAGTGGCATTGTTTAAAATGACTAGTGATACATTTATTACATCCAATTTTTAATTATTAAAGTGGCTAGAGATTGAGTCAGTATGTTGGCAGCAAGCACTCAATGTTAGTGATGGCTGTTTAACAGTCTGATGGCCTTGAGATAGAAGCTGTTTTTCAGTCAGCAGTTTTTTTTTTTTTGTCACCCCAGGAAATCTGGGGTGACAATGAATATAAGGGCAACGTCAACTTGCTACTATGTAGTTTACCGTGTAGTTTACGAATGAAATGGTCTGATGGTGATGTGGACATAGTCGGTATACATATCCCGAAAGAAAGAAATGATCTCAATACAATACATTTTAATAGAAAGTTAGCAAAAGAAGATAAGATCTTGCTACCATGGAAATGAAAATACCTGTCTATTTGTGGAAAAATTACCCTGATTAAAAATTACCCTGTCACATCCCAGTTTACATATTTGCTTATGGTCTTGCCTACACCTATCGACCTGTTTTTTTTTAAATTATATGAGCAAAAAATATTCCATTTTATTTGGAACGGCAAGCCAGACATAATTAACCGGGCCTATTTATATAATGAATATGTATTTGGAGGGCAGAATTTTTTTAATATTAAAGCATTAAACCTCTCACTAAAGGCGTCAGTCATACAAAAGTTATACTTAAATCCGAACTGGTTCTATAGCAGATTAGTAAAAATGTCTCACCCCATGTTCAAGAATTGCCTATTTTCCTTCATTCAGATTACAACCTCTCACCTTTGGTTATTTGAAAATGAAATCATCTCCAAAATATTTATATTTTTAAACAAGCCATAAAGGTTGCAATTTCAGTTTAATCCACCATAAGAGACAGAACAAATAATACAACATATATTATAGTTAAACTCAAATATTGTAATTGATTAAAAAACATTATTTTTTTTAGAAATGTTATACCATTTTATAGAATCTTTGATATCTTAAATAAACCCAGCAAAGAAAGAAACATCCTCTCACTGTCAACTGCGTTTATTTTCAGCAAACATGTGTAAATATTTGTATGAACATAACAAGATTCAACAACTGAGACATAACCTGAACAAGTTCCACAGACATGTGACTAACAGAAATAATGTGTCCCTGAACAAAGGGGGGTTCAAAATCAAAAGTAACAGTCAGTATCTAGTGTGGCTACCAGCTGCATTAAGTACTGCAGTGCATCTCCTCCTCATGGACTGCACCAGATTTGCCAGTTCTTGCTGTGAGATGTTACCCAACTCTTCCACCAAGGCACCTGCAAGTTCCCGGACATTTCTGGGGGGAATGGCCCTAGCCCTCACCCTCCGATCCAACATGTCCCAGACGTGCTCAATGAGATTGTGATCTGGGCTCTTCGCTGGCCATGGCAGAACACTGACATTCCTGTCTTGCAGGAAATCAGGCACAGAACGAGCTGGTGGCATTTCATGCTGGAGGGTCATGTCAGGATGAGCCTGCAGGATAGGTACCACATTAGGGAGGAGGATGTCTTCCCTGTAACACACAGCGTTGAGATGACAACAAGCTCAGTCCGATGATGCTGTGACACACCGCCCCAGACCATGACGGACCCTCCACCTCCAAATCGATCCCGCTCCAGAGTACAGGCCTCAGTGTAACGCTCATTCCTTCGACGATAAATGCGAATCCGACCATCACCCCTGGTGAGACAAAACCGCGACTTGTCAGTGAAGAGCACTTTTTGCCAGTCCTGTCTGCTCCTGCGACGGTGGGTTTGTGCCCATAGGCATCATTGTTGCCGGTGATGTCTGGTGAGGACCTGCCTTACAACAGGCCTACAAGCCCTCAGTCCAGCCTCTCTCAGCCTATTGCGGACAGTGGTGTAACTCGGGCAGTTGTTGTTTCCATCCTGTACCTGACCCGCAGGTGTGATGTTCGAAAGTAACGATCCAGTGCAAGTGTTGTTACACGTTGTCTGCCACTGCGAGATCAGCTGTCCGCCCTGTCTCCCTGTAGCGCTGTCTTAGGCGTCTCACAGTACGGACATTGCAATTTGAAGTGGTTTGAACAAGTGACAACAATAAGGGGTCATAGCTTTCACCTGGCCAGTCTATGTCATGGACTTCTACACTGATTGTTTTGTACACTCAGTGTAGAAGGGTTGTGTTTAGTAGAGAGTAAATGTCTTGACATGGAGTGAATTGGACCACACCTGAACCTGTCCAATTAGAACACACATGTTCATTTTCCGTTGCAAAACGTTTTGCTACAGTACAGTGTACCCTGCTGAACAGATCCCAGCATTAATTAGAAGCTACTCTTCTCCCTTCTGACCACTATGATGATCTGTTTACACACTGGATCCATGATTGAGGAGAACATAGTTATTTTGTAACTGCATCTTCCATTTCTACTCCTCGGACTATCTTGCTGAATTGTGTATACACAACATTGTGTGTTCTGCGGCAAGCTTTTTTATTATAGATCATCCGTTTATGAGAGCCAACACATCAAACACAGTGTTCACAGCCTTGAGCTTGAATGGTGAAAGCGCAGCACTGTACTGTAAGTCTCAACCAACAGTAAGAGAAAGGAAAGCAACAGCTTCTCACATTACGATAACAGAGTAAAAGGAAATATACTGTAATGTTTGTTGACGCAAAACATCCATCCATTATGTAATAATTTCTCATAATTTGATCATAAACAATGCAAAGGGTGTTTTTAAAACATCTTACACCTCCCCTTCCTCATCTCCCTCCCTCCACCACTCCCCTTCCTCCTCTCTCTCTCTCCCTCCATCCACCCCTCCCTTTCTCCCTATCTCCTTCCCTTCCCAGGTGCGGGGGTCCCCCAGTTCCAGCCTATAGCCCTGAACTCAGGCTTCCGTATCCAGGTGCTGGTCAACGGCTCTCTGCTAATCAAACACGTGCTGGAGGAGGACAGCGGCTACTACTTGTGTAAGGTCAGCAATGACGTGGGAGCTGACGTCAGCAAGTCCATGTACCTCAACGTCAAAAGTAAGTCACTGAAGACCCCCATCTTTCATGGCTTTATACATGGATCTCAGTGTCAAATGGAAGACCCCCTCTTTATCCTGGAATTCTGTGTTCTCCAATTTCCATTTTTTTCAAGCTCAGTGTTAAAAGTAAGACCTCTCTTCTTGAAAGGATCATGTACCGTAACTTCCAAAGAGAGACCAATGGGGAAGCATGTTGGCCCTCATTAGAGACATTCATAGCAGTCATTTTGTGGAGTCTGTTTGTTGTTGAGTCATGTTACTGTTCTGTGCTGGAGTGAGTGTCTCTGTGTTGGAATAAAGTGTTATAGGGGTGTCAAAGATTGACATTGTTTCAGCCCTGTATGGATGGACAGCGGTTTTTAGCTGGTCATCTTTCCCTGTATTTACAGTGGGGTGATCCAGTAAGGTGCTGCGTAGTGGTGGTGGGGTTAATTGGCTGAAGGTTAAGTTGACTGAAGTCACTGTGCTCTGTGACCGAGAGGCCACCAGTGTGGTGCCACCACCACCATGGCCCTGTGTCATTCTGCCTGAACACATCCCACAAAAGCAACCATGCAGTGTTGCCGGTCTCCATCGCTCTCTTTCACAGAGAGAGCGATGGAAACACAGACGTTTATCCGCTGAGTGGCCATGGACTTAGCTCCCCTCCATTAGGCTCTGAACTCTATATGCAGGCAGAGGCTGCCATGTGGAAAAAAGGGCTGGGGGAGGGATGGGCTTCCAGTCTATCTCCCTCCCTTTTCTTCCCGCCTCTCTCTTCTCCCCCTCCCTAGGCTGCCTTTCTGTATGTCTGGCTTCCTCTCCTCCTTTTCCTACTCCTCCTCTTCTGCTTCCAATTTTGCTGTCTTCCTTTTCTGTCTTTCTCTCTCTGTCTTTATGTGTGTGTAATATTTAACTGTATTTCATTTCTGATGCAATAAGATTTCCCTTCCCCTGTCTGTCTGTATCCATCTCTCCTCCTTCCTTCCCTCCTCCCTCCATCTCCCATCATTGTATGTCTCCCAGTCTAACCACTGGGATTTGATTGGTAGTGACATGATTGGGAGTTGTGCCCATCAGCCCCCTCTAGAGCCAGTTCCATCCCTCTCATCACACACACACATACACAAACACACACACACACACATCGATTGATTTGATGTTTTCAGCCTCTTCAGACATGGTTCCCAATCTTACGTTATCTCTACAATTAAATGTGGCATTATTTCTTACGATGCAATGTAGTTATACAACCTAGATGACATGCACTGTACCATATTCTTGTGCTTCAAGTGAAATGAAAGCAGTTTTTTTTTGACAACTAATCAAACGCTCTCCAAGCGTTCCTCACTTCCTTTAATCTGCTGCTCCCACATGCATACCGCATTATACTATACTATACGTTCTCGCTGTAGATTTTTCCAGTAGAAACACTGCCCTCTTCAGGTGAAAAAAGAAAACTGTAGAAAATTGAGGCCAGACTATTGTTTTCATTTAGTCTGTTGAAAGATTTCCACTTTGATGTTGATGGTGAATAGACTGTGTAAACTGCATAGATTTTCAGTATGAAAGAGGAACTGTTGATTCTCCTTAATCAACGTAAACATTATAAGCCAAAGTTGTTGGGTAAATCGGGTAAAGTGTGGGTAAAGTGTGTCTTAGAGGTATGTGTTGTTTGTGTGCGTACCAGTCAAAAGTTTGGACACCTACTCATTCAAGGTTTTTCTTAATTTTTATTATTTCCTACATTGTAGAATAATAATGAAGACATCAAAACTATGAAATAACACATATGGAATCACGTAGTAATCAAAAAAAAGTGTTAAACAAATCAAAATATATTTTATATTTGAGATTCTTCAAAGTAGCCACCCCTTGCCTTGATGACAGCTTTGCACACTTTTGGCATTCTCTCCACCAGCTTCATAAGGATTGCTTTTCCAACAGTCTTGTAGGAGTTCATAAATATGCTGAGCACTTGTTGGCTGCTTTTCCTTCACTCTGCGGTCCGACTAATCCCAAACCATCTCAGTTGGGTTGAGGTCGTGTGATTGTGAAAACCAGGCCATCTGATGCAGCACTCAATCACTCTCCTTCTTGGTCAAATAGCACTTATAAAATATAATTCGATTTTTGTAACACTGTTTTGGTTACTAAATTATTTCATATGTGTTATTTCATAGTTTTGAAGTGTTCACTATTATTCTACAGCGTATAAAAAAAAAAAAAACCTGCAATGAGTAGGTGTGCCCAAACTTTTGCCTGGTACTGTATGTGTGCACGGTTTGTGTACATGTGTGTCCTTGTGCGTGTGTGTATCTGTAGTGGCTCTACAGCAGGTCTTGTCAGAAACAAACGCAGGAGACCAGTTATACACTCCTTACTTTAATAAGGCACAATTAATCTACGAACGTAGAATATAGCTGCTCACACACCGAGCCACAAACATGAAACAATCATGGACAACACTGATGGGGGGAACAGAGGATTAAATAACACATGTAATTAGGGTAATGATGACCGGGTGTGAATAATGACAAGACAAACAGAAACTGAGAAATGGATGGGTGGTGGCTAGAACTCAGGTGACGTCGACCGCCGGTAGACGCCGAAAAAGGAGAGGGACCAACTTCAGCTGAAGTCGTGACAGTACCCCCGAGCCGTGCGCCGACACCGGTCTCGGGACGACCCGGAGGACGAGGCGCAGGGCGCCCGGTGGAGGCGGTGAAATTCCGCGCAGCAGTGACTGATCCAGGATGTCCTCCACCCGCTCCCAGCTTCTCTCCTCCGGACCGCACTCTCCCACTCCACGAGGTACTGAAGGCCCCCTGCCCGACGCCTTGAGTCCATTATCGCTCGGACTGCATACGCCGGGGCCCCCTCGATGTGGGGTTAATACGGTAGTCTGGGGGAAGCTGTAACCTATAACAAACCTCGTTCAGTCTCCTCAGGACTTTGAACGGCCCCACAAACCGCGGCCCCAGCTTCCGACAGGGCAGGCGGAGGGGCAGGTTTCGGGTCGAGAGCCAGACCCGGTCCCCTGGTGCGAACACCGGAGCCTCACTGCGGTGGCGGTCGGCGCTCTCCTTCTGTCGCCTCACGGCTCGTTGCAGGTGCACGTGGGCGTCTTCCTAGATCTCCTCAGAGTGCCTAAACCATTCGTCCACCGCAGGAGCCTCGGTCTGGCTCTGATGCCATGGTGCCAGAACCGACTGGTAACCTAACACACATTGGAAAGGGGACAGGTTAGTAGAGGAGTGACGGAGTGAGTTCTGGGCCATCTCTGCCCAGGGAATGAACGTAGCCCACTCCCCCGGCCGGTCCTGGCAATACGACCTCAGAAACCTACCCACATCTTGGTTCACTCGTTCCACCTGCCCGTTGCTCTCGGGGTGAAAACCTGAGGTTAGGCTGACCGAGACCCCCAGATGCTCCATAAAAGCTTTCCACACCCTAGACGTGAACTGGGGACCCCGATCAGACACTATGTCCTCAGACACCCTGTAGTGCCGAAACACGTGGGTGAACAGAGCCTCCACGGTCTGTAGAGTCGTAGGGAGACCGGGCAAAGGAAGGAGGCGACAGGACTTTGAAAACCGATCCACAACAACCAGGATCGTCGTCTTCCCTTGTGACGGTGGAAGATCCGTCACAAAATCCACCGACAGGTGGGACCACGGCCGCTGTGGAATGGGTAGAGGTAGTAATTTACCTCTGGGCAGGTGCCTCGGCGCCTTGTACTGTGCGCACACCGAGCAGGAGGAAACGTAAACCCTCACGTCCTTAGCTAACGTAGGCCACCAGTATTTTTCACTAAGACAGCGCACTGTCCGGCCGATGCCCGGATGACCAGAGGGGAGTGATGTGTGTGCCCAAACGATCAATCGGTCACGGACATCGAACGGAACGTACACACGCCCAGCGGGACACTGAGGGGGAGTGGGTTCTGTACGTTCCGCCCGCTCAATATCTGCGTCCAGCTCCCATACCACCGGTGCCACCAGGCAAGAGGCAGGAAGTATGGGAGTAGGATCGATGGACCGCTCCTCCGTGTCATACAACCGGGACAGTGCGTCTGCCTTTATGTTCTGGGAATCTGGTCTGAAAGAGAGCGTAAAATCAAAACGCGTGAAAAACATGGCCCACCTTGCCTGACGAGGGTTCTGTCTCCTCGCCGCCCGGATGTACTCCAGATTGCGGTGGTCTGTCCAGATGAAAAAAGGGTGTTTAGCCCCCTCAAGCCAATGCCTCCACGCCTTCAGAGCCCTCACGACCGCCAACAACTCCCTGTCTCCCACGTCATAGTTTCGCTCCGCCGGGCTGAGCTTCTTAGAAAGAAAAGCACAGGGACGGAGTTTTGGTGGAATACCCGAGCGCTGTGACAGCACAGCTCCCATCCCAGTCTCGGACGCGTCCACCTCAGCTATGAATGCCAGAGAGGGATCCGGATGAGCCAGCACGGGGGCCGAGGTAAACAGATCCTTCAGGCGACCAAAAGCCCTGTCCGCCTCAGCTGACCAACGCAGTCTCACCGGGCCCCCCTTCAGCAGTGAGGTAATGGGAGCCGCTACCTGCCCGAAGCCCCGGATAAACCTCCGGTAGTAGTTGGAAAACCCTAAAAACCGCTACACCTCCTTTACCGTGGTTGGAGTCGGCCAATTACGCACAGCTGAAATGCGGTCACTCTCCATCTCCACCCCGGACGTGGAAATGCGATATCCTAGGAACGAGACGGATGATTGGAAGAACAGACACTTCTCAGCCTTGACGTACAGGTCATGCTCCAACAGTTGCCCAAGCACCCTGTGCACCACAGACACATGCTCGGCGCGTGTAGCGGAGTATATCAATATGTCATCGATATACGCCACTACACCCTGCCCAAGCAGGTCCCTGAGAATCTCGTCTACAAAGGATTGGAAGACTGATGGAGCATTCTTCAACCCGTACGGCATGACGAGATACTCATAGTGTCCTGAGGTAGTACTAAATGCTGTCTTCCACTCGTCCCCATCCCGGATACGCACCAGATTGTAAGCGCTCCTGAGATCCAGTTTCGTGAAAAAGCGCGCCCCCGTGTATTGACTCGATAGCACTGGCTATGAGAGGCAGCGGGTAGCTGTACCTCACAGTGATCTGATTGATACCTCTATAGTCAATACACGGGCGCAAACCTCCATCCTTCTTCTTCACGAAAAAGAAACTCGAGGAGGCAGGTGAAATGGAGGGCCGAATGTATCCCTGTCGCAGAGATTCGGCCACATATGTCTCCATAGCTGCCGTCTCCTCCTGTGACAGAGGATACACATGACTCTTGGGAATTGCAGCGTCTACCAGGAGATTTATCGCACAATCCCCTCGTCGATGAGGGGGTAATAGCGTCGCCCTCTTCTTACTGAAGGCGAGAGCCAAATCGGCATATTCTGAGGGGATGTGCACGGTGGAGACCTGGTCTGGACTTTCCACCGTAGTCGCACCGATGGAAACACCTACACCCTGCCCAAGCACCCTCGTGACCACCCCTTGAGAGCCCTCTGTTGCCATGAAATATTGGGGTCATGATAGACCAACCAGGGTATGCCCAGCACCACAGGGAAACCAGGAAAATCAATAAGGAAAAAACTGATACGCTCCTTATGATTCCCCTGCGTCACCATACTTATTGGAGCTGTGGCCTCCCTAATCAGCCCTGACCCCAATGGTCAACTGTCTAAGGCATCCACAGGGAAATGAACATCAAGAGACACAATGGGAATCCCTAAACTAAGTGCAAAGGTACGGTCTATAAAATTCCCAGCTGCGCCTGAATCTACTAGGTGCCTTATGCTGGGAATGCGGGGAACACTCATTAAACTCTATCAACACAAACATGTGAGCAACAGGGAGCTCTGGGTGAGTTTGGTGCTTACTCACCTGGGGTGACACAACAGTGCTCTGCCTGCCTCCTCGACTCCCTGAAAAAAAAAAACAACACCGACCAGCAGTGTGTCCTCTGCGGCCACAGCTGGTGCAGGGAGTGGCTCCTCCTCCGGTCCCCCTTAGCGCAGCACCTCCCAGCTCCATTGGGATCGGAGCGGAGACGCTGGTGGATGGAATCGGCAGGCCCTGATCTGGACGTACGCGGGTAGCCAGCAGGTTATCCAAACGAATGGTCATGTCCACCAGTTGGTCCAAAGTGAGTGTATTATCCCTGCAGGCCAGCTCCCGACGGACATCCTCCCGCAGACTGCACCGGAAATGGTCGATCAGGGCCCGCTCATTCCATCCTGCGCCTGCGGCCAAGGTACGGAATTCCAGGGCAAAATCCTGCGCGCTCCCCGTCCCCTGTCTTAGGTGGAAGAGGCGTTCACCGGCCGCTCTCCCCTCCGGTGGATGGTGAGTGAACTCCTTTTAGTGATCCAACGCCGCGTCCTCCTCTCCCCATACGGCGTTGGCCCACTCCAGAGCTCTCCCGGACAAACAGGAGACGAGGGCGGAAACACTCTCTCGTCCCGAAGGAGCTGGATGAACGGTTGCCAGGTAGATCTCCAGCTGGAGCAAGAACCCCTGGCACCTGGCAGCCGTACCATCATACTCCCTCGGGAGAGAGAGACGAATCCCACTGGGACCAGATGGAAGAGGGGCCAGTAGTTGGGTAGGTGGTGGTGAAGGTATGGGTGCTTGCAGTCCTCCTCTCTCCAAACGCTCCAGGGTATGCAGCACGCGATCCATTGCTGAGCCGAGACTTTGGATCATCATTGCGTGCTCACTGACACGCTCCTCCATCTGACTCGGAGGGCTGTTTTCTCCTGCTGCTTCCATTTCTTTAGGTCCGCGATTCTGTAGTGGCTCTACAGCAGGTCTTGTCGGAAAACAAACGCAGGAGACCAGTTACACACTCCTTACTTTAATAAGGCACAATTAATCTACGAACGTAGAATATAGCTGCTCACACACCGAGCCACAAACATGAAACAATCACGGACAACACTGATGGGGGGGAACAGAGGATTAAATAACACATGTAGTTAAGGTAATGATGACCGGGTGTGAATAATGACAAGACAAACAGAAACTGAGAAATGGATGGGTGGTGGCTAGAACTCCGGTGACGTCGACCGCCAGTAGACGCCCGAAAAAGGAGAGGGACCAACTTCAGCTGAAGTCGTGACAGTATCTGTCCGTGCGTGCATGTGTGATGTCCCGCTGCTTCCCTATGGCTGGGCTGGGTGCTCATTTGATCCCAGTCACACAGTGTGGGGGCTTATATCCTTGTAGCTGTTATCTAGCCAGAGCAGAGGCCGACCTGCAGAGTGTCTGTCTGTCTGCCACAGCTAAATACTGCTCCCTCATGACTAAGTTACTGTCTGTCGGTCTGTTTTTGTGTTTATTAGGGATCCCCATCAGCTGGGCTACTCTTACTGGGGTCCAAACACATTAAGGCACTTACGTTACATATAAAACAAAAGTAAAAACAGTATATCATATAACATTATTACACCACTACATATCTATAATACAAATTATAAACTGGGTGTTTCCGAGCCCTGAATGCTGATTGGCTGAAAGCCATGGTATATCAGACCATATACCATGGGTATTACAAAACATTTATTTTTACTGCTCTAATTATGTTGGTAGCCAGTTTATAATAGCAATAAGGCACCTCTGGGGTTTGTGATATATGGCCAATATACCACGGCTAAGGGCTGTGTCCTAGCACTCCCGCGTTGCTTCATGCATAAGAACAGCCCTTAGCCGTGGTATATTGGCCATATACCACACCCCCCCTCAGGCCTTATTGCTTAAATGTATAATGCCACCATACAACAATATTACAATGTACATGTGTGTAGAGTGCATGTGCTAGCTCTTGTTTGTGAATGCGTGTGTCTGTACCTTTATGATTGTCTGTTCACAGTTCCCGCTGTTCCATAAGGTGTATTTTGACCAGTTTTTTCATCTGATTCTACTGCTTGCGTCAGTTACCTGATGGGGAATACAGTTCCCTCTAGTCATGGCTCTATGTAGTACTGTGCGCCTCCCATGGTCTGTTCTGGACTTGGGGACTGTGAAGAGACCTCTGTTGGCATGTCTTGTGGGGTATGCATGGGTGTTCGAGCTGTGTGCTAGTAGTTTAAACAGACAGTTTGATACATTCAACTTGTCAACACTTAGTAGTGTGATGAAGTCAATCTCTCTTCCACTTTGAGCCATTAGAGATTGACATGCACATCATGGTCATCTCTGTATACCTGTCGCAAGACCCACTGGTTGATGCTTATTTATAAAACCCTCTTTGGCCTCACTCCCCCCTATCTGAGATATCTACTGCAGCCCTCATCCTCCACATACAACACCCGTTCTGCCAGTCACATTCTGTTAAAGTTCCCCAAAGCACACACATCCCTGGGTCGCTCGTCTTTTCAGTTCGCTGCAGCTAGCGACTGGAACGAGCTGCAACAAACACTCAAACTGGACAGTTTAATCTCCATCTCTTCCTTCAAAGACTCAGTCATGGACACTCTTACTGACAGTTGTGGCTGCTTCACGTGATGTATTGTTGTCTCTACCTTCTTGCCCTTTGTGCTGTTGTCTGTGCCCAATAATCTTTGTACCCTGTGCTGCTGCCATGTTGTGTTGCCATGTGTTGCTGCCATGCTATGTTGTTGTCTTAGGTTTCTCTTTATGTAGTGTTGTCTCTCTTGTCGTGATGTGTGCTTTGTCCTATATTTTTATTTAATTTATTTAAAATGTTTAATCCCAGCCCCCGTCCAAGCAGGAGGCCTTTTGCCTTTTGGTAGGCCGTCATTGTTCTTAACTGACTTGCCTAGTTAAATAAAGGTTCAATAAAAATATCATTAATGTTAGCTCCCCCGTGGACTTTTATGGGCCAGCCATGCTGCCCTGTTCTGAGCCAATTGTAATTTTCCTAAGTCCCTCTTTGTGGTACATGACCACACCACTAGGGCAGAAGGCGCCAGAACCTCTGGATCCAGGGCAGCAAAGCCGTTTCTGGTCTGTGTCCGGTCCGGGCTTAACATCTCCAAGGAGGCCCTCGTTGCCAGAGGACGTTTTCTTCGACTTCCACGGCGAGTGACATATCTTCATGATACATGATGAGTGACATATCTCCATGGCTGGTTGGTTGGGTCGAGAACAGGAACATCCCCCATCATCCAGGAGCATCCTGCTAGCTCCGTTCTCCAGGGAAGGGGAGACCCCTCCGGGGAGGGATCCCTGCACAGTACCGGCTAGTCGGCTGTGGAGAGCCGAGACGGGGGCGACACCTCCACCAGACCAGAACGGCGTCCTGCTACTGGGGTAGAAGAAGAAAAAAAGTAGACAGGCATGGATTCCCAAGTAGCTTGTGTAGGTTTGCTACTTGTCTTCTAAGAGTAGCCACTTCGACCCTGTAGTCCTCTGCAAGCAAACAGTTGCTGCATTGAAAGTCCGGGCGGTCCACATTGTTCCGGAATAAAGCAAAGTAAACACAGCTCCTGCAGCGTTGAAAATGTTCCATAGCGACCTCCATTTGAGACTGCCGAGCCAGTCTGTCTGACTCAGTCGCTCATATAATACTCTCACACACTTACTCAAACACACACATACACACACACACACACACACACACACAATACATGTACCAGGACACGTACACTTACAAACATACACACAATACATGTACCAGGACACGTACACGTACAAACACACACACAATACATGTACCAGGACACGTACACTTACAAACACACACACAATACATGCACCAGGACACGTACACTTACAAACACACAAACACACACAATACATGTACCAGGACACGTACAAACACACACACACACACACAATACATGTACCAGGACACGTACACTTACAAACACACAAGCACACACACGTTCATATGGATGCACACCCCGATAAACGCAATTATATGTACTTACAGTAGCTAAGACCTTATGTCTAGACACACACAGCAGAGTACCCACCGCAGTGGTCGATTTTCATCCCAGTGTAAATTGTTTGGACATAGACTGCTTCGAGTGTTTTCTGTGCATGAACACATACACACACGCACGCACACACACACCCTGTTATTGATGTCCCTCTGTAGTTAGTGTGTGTGTGTGTCTGTTTGTGAGCCAGTGTGTCAGTGTTCTACTTCAGCTGAGCTCAGCTCCTGGAGTGTCAGGTTCAGGTTGTTGTTTTGATCGTTGTGCGGGTGATCGTGTGGTCAGGGTGTTGGTTGTGTCTGGCCCTCCTGCTCTCTGGAACCTGAGCCTCCCTTGGAGCCCTGTTCCCTGGTCTCCTGTGGATCAGTGCATTTGTGCCAGACGAGACCCTCATTAACCCACTGAACCTGTCCTCTTCTGAGCAGGTGTAATGTTACATACTGTACACACACCAGACTGTGTCCTCCTCTTCATAGACAGTAAACATGCAGCAGACTACTGTAGCATGCAGTACACTCTGTGCTGTGCTGGTGTGTGTTGTTTATCCAGGCCATACGACACCACTGCTGCTGGAGAAGCTGCTGCCACTTAAGAGGCTTAGGAGACAATTACAGCAACACTGGAACTGACTGCCTGTAATGTGGCCAGGTGATATACAGTACTGGATGAGCTCTTGGCTAGGTTACCCCGCACACAAGTTTACCTGGTTGTGTTTCTGGAAAAGACATTAATAGGCACACACATGCATGTGTGCGCACACACACACACACACACACACACAGGCCATTACTGAAGAATCATGGCCTTCGCAGGCTGCTACTGTAATATAGTGTTTTAGACAGATTCCATTCGGCCAGGCTATTGTGGCGGACCCACAGGGAAATGAATTGCAGCTATTGTGATGTCGTAGTGAGACACTTTTATTGTTATTTGTGTCTGTGCATAGGCTAATGCCTAACCATAATAAACAACGCATCCTCGTATATGAACGATGTCACAGACACCCACAGTTAGCAGAAATTGCTTATGTTGCAATAGCAGTATTTTCACAGCTTTGTGTGCGTGTGTGTGTGTGCGAGAGTGCGTGCTCACAGTCATAATATTTGGCATATTGCCTAGACACCTTAATACTTAAGCCTACTTTACTTAAAACTATCCATGTCTTTATTTATATTTTGTGCAGCTGAGGGCAACAACAGGATTTTAACCCATTCCCATGTCTGAATGACTCCTCCTCTACCGTATACCTACCTCCACTGATGCAATTGACTGGATGCATCACTAATCCAGAGTAGGTTTATTCTATCAGAGTGGGTCAACAGCCACTCAAAGTTTATCAGTGCCAATTAGGATCAATTAAGAGCATTACACTCATAACGCACCGAGACACATTGATGAGAGCATGCACATAATGAGACTTAACTGGAGAAAAACAGCGTCAATGCCTGGTCGCCAAGCTCCCAATCACCCAATCAGACCGCTTCCCTCAGACTGAAGTAAGAATCATTCTCTCTCTCACTCTCGCTCTCTTTCTCTTATTCCTTTCCTTGTTTCAGCCCTCCAACTACCCACACAAGCAGCCTGTCTGCAGCCATATACTCAGCATCATGCTCAATGTCCAACCCAATTGTGCAGCTAAGGGAATCATTTTGGTGCAGTGAGTTGAGCTAGCACCCAGTGAACCAGTCAAATCTGTGCCATCACTGCCCTTCCCCCTACCTACCCACTCCACACACACACACACACAGAGAGAGACACACACACACAATGCCCTAGGGGCAGTGGGCTCCTGTAGGGAGTGATCTTGTCTTGTTCTCGTCTCACACCCATGGCCCAGTCATCCAACCAGGGCACCCTGTGGCCTACATTCCACAGCCAGACACTCACTCTGGTGGGGTAAACGGAGCCTGATGCCTGCGGCTATCTATTCGACCTGAAATCTACAGTCATAGGTTAATGTTACTGTTAGATGTCCATGCTGGGTAGATATGGATATGATTAAATGTACTACATGTGGATGGAACAGTGGTGTCATAAAAAAGCAAAAAGGGACGTTTTGTCTGTTTCAACTGACTGAATAAGATGGTGGACATGTAGGCCTACTGACAGTTGTGGCTGCTTCGCGTGATGTATTGTTCTCTCTACCTTCTTGCCCTTTGTACTGTTGTCTGTGCCTAATAATGTTTGTACCATGTTTTGTGCTGTTACTATGTTGTGTTGCTGCCATGTTGTGTTGCTGCCATGTTGTTGACATGTTGTGCCGCTGCCATGCTGTGTTCTCATGTGTTGCTGCCATGCTATGTTGTCGTCTTAGGTCTCTCTTTATGTAGTGTTGTGGTGTCTCTCTTGTCATGATGTGTGTTTTGTCCTATATTTGCCGCAGGAGGCCTTTTGGCTTTTGGTAGGCCGTCATTGTGAATAAGAATTTGTTCTTAACTGACTTGCCTAGTTAAATAAAGGTTTAAAAAATAATAATAATTTAAATAAAAAGATTGGTAGGAGACGGGAAGTTTTGGATGTTTCAACTGACTGAGTAAGATGGTGGTATATTTCACATCTGGCATAAGTATGGTAGATCTAGAGTCAGGTCCATAATTATTGGCACTCTTGATAATGATAAGATAAGAAAAAAAGACAATCAAATAAATAATAATACAAATACTGTGCTTATATTATTTCATCCTAATTCAATTTCTCAGAGAAAGAGATTTTGTTTAACCTCTACAGGCAAGTTTGGACAGTCTGGCGTGCCCAAAGTAAAATGCCTGCCACTCAGGCCCAGAAACCACATAATTGGTACTATTGGATAGAAAACACTCAGAAGTTTCTAAAACTGTTAAAATAATGTCTGTGAGTATAACAAGAACTGATATGGCAGGGGAAAACCCCATTAATTTCTGTCCGGAATTTTTGTTGTTGTTGTGACATGCCCTCATTTCCAGTGGTTTTCTATGGGATCTGCTGTAAAATAGGACCCAGGTTGCAGTACCTATGGCTTCCACTAGATGTCAACAGTCTTTAGACAAGGTTTCATGAGTTTACCATGAAAAACAACATGATTTCCTTTTCTATCGTCCAGGTTATTATCCGTGTGAATTATTATAGTTAATATACATAAAAGTGTACCTAAGGATACTATATAAATTATGTTTGATTTGTTTGGGCAAAGTTGATAGGTATAATTTGAACGCTTTCTCTTCCCTGTACAATGGGCGAGTAAACGGTGGATTTTCTGAACATAACACGCCAACCAAACAGAGATTTATGGATATAAACAATTACTTTTTCTAACAAAAGGAACATTGGATGTCTTGCTTGGACACTTCGGATTGCCCTCAGCAGAAGTTCTTCAAAGGTAAGCGATTTATTTTAGCTCTTTGTATGTGTTTTGTGACACCCGTGCTGGTTATGAAATTATGCTAATGAAGAAAATATGCGGGGTGCTGTCCTCAGACAATCAAATGTTGTGCTTTCGCCGTAAAGCCTTTTTTGAAATCTGACAACGCTGTGAGATTGCCAAGAGTCTAAGCTTTTGAAGAGTATGCAACACTTGTATATTGATGAATGTTTTATAATTCTACTTTGGGATTTTGAATTTGGCCGGGTAGTGTCGGGATTGCGCCCCAATGATCCCTAAGTTAACAAGTAATACAAAAAAATACAAAAAAGACACAGGTCAAAATTACTAGCCAAAGCAGGGTTGCCTCTACCAGGAGGTTGACACTTGGCCGCAAGTAGATATTCCAGCTAGACAATAACCCCAAGCACTAATCAAATTCCACAAAGAAATTGTTAATTAACCACAAAATCAACATTTTGAATGGCCATCTCAGTCTCCAGACTTGAACGCCGTTGAAAACATGTGGTTTGAATTGAAGAGGGCAGTCCATAAGAGCAGACAAAGGATATCAAGGATCTGTAAAGATTCTGTATGGAGGAATGGTCTAAGATACTGTAGCTCCCAATGTTTTTTCCAATCTCATAAAACATTTTAGAAAAAGGCTTAGTGTCGTTATCCTAGCAAAGGGAGGGTGCTGGAGTATTGAAAACAAGTGTGCTAGTACTTTTGACTACCTATCTTTTTTTAGATGTTTTTTATTAATTGATAATAACAAATAAAATAAAAATCTTTCTTTATCTGAGCAATTGTATTAGTATGAAATAATATAATTTCCCTTTTTTTAGCATACAATATAGCTCAATATTTGTATTATTTCGTTTATACAGTTTTTTTTGCTCGTCTTTATCAAGGGTGCCAATAATTATGGACCTGAATGTATATAAGCCTGGCTGGTAAGACAACCTGAAGGAATATTATTCATGTCTTTGTCTGTCAGTTCCTGCTACTGCCACCCAAATGTATATATTTATTAATGTATTGGGGCAGACATGGTCTAATTTTTGCTGGGTTTGTCTGTTAATGAGCCTGTATGGACCATAACAATACAGGTGTACAGTTTCAGAGCAGGGTTTTAATTAGAATTTCTCCTGACAATTTGCTCAATGACGTTAATGTTTGTCACATGACCAACTTTATTATAAGAGACAGTTTTTTACAATTCCTGACATTTAATCCTAGTAAAAACTCCCTGTCTTAGGTCCGTTAGGACCACCACTTTATTTTAAGAATGTGAAATGTCAGAATAATAGTAGAAAGAATGATTTATTTCAGCTTTTATTTCTTTCATCATATTCCCAGTGGGTCAGAAGTTTACATACACTCAATTAGTATTTGGTAGCATTGCCTTTAAATTGTTTAACTTGGGTCAAACATTTCGGGTAGCCTTCCACAAGCTTCCCATAATAAGTTGGGTGAATTTTGGCCCATTCCTCCTGACAAAGCTGGTGTAACTGAGTCCGGTTTGTAGGCCTCATTGCTTGCACACACGTTTTCAGTTCTGCCCACATATTTTCTATGGGATTGAGATCAGGGCTTTGTGATGGCCACTCCAATACCTTGACTTTGTTATCCTTAAGCCATTTTGCCACAACTTGGGAAGTATGCTTGGGGTCATTGTCCATTTGGAAGACCCATTTGCGACCAAGCTTTAACTTCCTGACTGATGTCTTGAGATGTTGCTTCAATATATCCACATAATTGTCCTTCCTCATGATGCCATCTATTTTGTTAAGTGCACCAGTCCCTCCTGCAGCAAAGCAGCCCCACAACATGATGCTGCCACCCATGTGCTTCACGGTTGGGATGGTGTTCTTCGGCTTGCAAGCCTCCCCCTTTTTCCTTCAAACATAACGATGGTCATTATGGCCAAACAGTTCTTTTTTTGTTTCATCAGACCAGAGGACATTTCTCCAAAACGTATGATCTTTGTCCCCATGTGCAGTTGCAAACCGTAGTCTGGCTGTTTTATGGCGGTTTTGGAGCAGTGGCTTCTTCCTTGCTGTCGATATAGGACTCGTTTTATTTTGTGGATATAAATACTGTTGTACCTGTATCATCCAGCATCTTCACAAGGTCCTTTGCTGTTGTTCTGGGATTGATTTGCACTTTTCGCACCAAAGTACGTTCATCTCTAGGAGACAGAACGAGTCTCCTTCCTGAGCGGTATGACAGCTGCGTGGTCCCATGGTGTTTATTCTTGCGTACTATTGTTTGTACAGATGAACATGGTACCTTCAGGCGTTTGGAAATTGCTCCCAAGAATGAACCAGACTTGTGGAGGTCTACAATTTGTTTCTGAGGTCTTGGCTGATTTCCTTTGATTTTCCCATGATGTCAAGCAAAGAGGCACTGAGTTTGAAGGTAGGCCTTAAAATACATCCACAGGTACACCTCCAATTGACTTAAATGATGTCCATTAGCCTATCAGAAGCTTCTAAAGCCATGACATATTTTTCTGGAATTTTCCAAGCTGTTTAAAGGCACAGTGAACTTAGTGTATGTAAACTTCTGGCCCACTGGAATTGTGATTTATAAGTGAATTATAAGTGAAATAATCTGTCTGTATACAATTGCTGTAAAAATTACTTGTCATGCACAAAGTAGTAACCGACTTGCCAAAACTATAGTTTGCTAACAAGAAATTTGTGGAGTGTTTGAAAAGCAAGTTTTAATGACTCCAACCTAAGTGTATGTAAACTTCCGACTTCAACTGTATATATACAGTACCAGTCAAAAGTTTGGACAAACCTACTCATTCAAGGGTTACATCAAAACTATGAAATAGCACACATGGAATCATGTAGTAACCAAAAAAGTGTTAAACAAATCAAAATATATTTTATATTTTAGACTCTTCAAAGTAGCCAACCTTTGCCTTAGTAATGAACACGATGGGAGGGCGCAGCAGGTGTTTATTTGTAAAGGACCACAGGAGGAGGCAGGTAGCTGGGTCCATCGGCAGGCAGAAGGTCATACACAGGGGGTCCAAAAAGGCAACAGTACAGGCAGGGAAAAGGCTAGTAACATAATCCGGGTGATCAGGCAATAGGTTGATAACAGGAAATCCGATAGGCTAAGGTACATTCAGGAAATAGGCAAAAGGTATCATTAGTGAGGCAGGCAAAAACAATCATACACGGGAGGATTAAATTACAGTAAAAACAGAGCTCCGAATAGAAGTGTGTCACAAACAAACAATACCTCACAATGATGGGGTACAAATAACTTAACTAAATAGTGTGTGATAATGACATACAGGTGGGTGAACAGGTGATCAGAATTCAGGTGATTGTGATCTGGAGAGTGAGCTGCGTTCAGGGGATCTACGTGTTTGAGAGTGTGAGTTGGAAGCAGACGTTACAGTGCCCCCTCCACGGGCGGCTCTTGACAGCCTAGGAAGCTGAGCAGGGTCCTCCCCGGGGATGTGGAGCTGGGCGGTCAGGATGGTTACCGTGGAAAGCCAGGATCATGGCTGGGTTGAGGATGTCCTGGGCAGGGACCCAGGACCGTTCTTCAGGTCCGTACCCCTCCCAATCCACCAGGTAGTGGATGCAACCACCCAGGCGCTTGGTGTCAAGGAGGGCTTGGACGGAATAAGCCGGTGCACCGCCGACGTCAAACGGAGGGGGTGTGCCGGGGTGCGCCACTGGAGGATGGAGAGGGCTGTACCTCACAGGCCTGGCGGCAACTGGAGACAGTAGGTGACAGGATTGATGCGGTGTGTTATTTTGATGGGACCAATGAACCGGGGACTGAACTTTTTGCAGGGGTCACACACGTTGCCCAGAGTGGAAGAGTGGAGAAGGTTGGCGACGCTGGTCAGCGAACCGTTTCTGGGAGAGGGAAGCTTGATGTAGGTGCCGATGTGCGGTCTCCCAAACCTGCTCACTCCGTCGAAACCACTCATCAACGACAGGCACAGTTCCGGGCTCTGTCTCCCATGGGAACACGGGGGGTTGGTATCCGAGGACACACTGAAAAGGAGTGAGATGGAGTGAGGAATGCACCAGGGAGTTGTGTGCGTATTCGGCCCAGGCTAGATAGTGACTCCACTCGTGTAGTTGGTTGGTGCAGTGTTGCCTTAGGTAGAAGCGGAAGGGGGATGAGTTGGCACATCTTGGAAAACCGGTCCACTACAACTAAAATAGTAGTGAAGCCCGAAGAGTCTGGCAGATCAGTAAGGAAATCCATTGCGATATGGGACCATGGTCTGTGGGGTGTAGGTAAAGGCTCGAGCTTACCGGTAGGTAGTTGGCGAGGGCTCTTTGCCCATGCACAGACGGGACAGGAAAGAACGTAATCTCAGACGTCTGCTGTTAGGGATGACCACCAGAACCTGCATGTCAGTAGCTCCGTGGTCCGGGTGATCCCGGGATGGCCAGAACTCAGCGAAGTATGGCACCACTGCATTAGTTGGGGTCTGACATATGCCGGAACGTAGGTCTTGCCTGCAGGGGTGTCGGGAGGTGCTGGGTCGTGGCGTAGGGCCTCTTGGACGGCTGATGGGATTTCCCACTGTATGGGTCCCACAACACAAGACTGGGGCAGGACGGGCTCGGGAGCTGGGTTAGAGGAAGGGGAGTCAAATAGACGGGATAAGGAATCAGCCTTCACATTTCTCTTGCCATGCAGATAGGTGACGGTGAAGTTGAAGTTGAATCGGGTGAAGAAGAGTGCCCAGCGAGCCTGTCTGGGGTTGAGCCTCTTAGCACTCCTTCAGTACTCCAAATTGCGGTGGTAAGGACAAGGAATGGGTGATGAGCTACCTCTAACCAGTGGCGCCACTCTTCGATAGCCAGCTTAATGGTGAGGAGCTCTCGGTTCCCAACATCATAGTTCCTCTCAGAGAGAGAACCGCTCCAACGCCGACCTCGGATGCATCAACCTCCAGAACAAAAGGAAGGGGAGGATCTAGCTGCCTAAGAATGGGTGCAGAGGTGAAGAGGCATTTCAAGGTCTCAAATGCAGTAAGGGTGGTGTCGGTCCATTGGAGGGTACAGGTTTTTTGACTGGTGAGAGCTGAGAGAGGAACGGTTGTGCTGCTACAGTTTCGGATGAACCGGAGGTAGTAGTTGGAAAATAAAAAAAAACGTAGTAGTTCCTCTCCGGTGGTAGGTTTGGGCCAGTTAAGCAGGGCCGTGACTTTGCCTTTGTCCATGTTGACCACTCCTCCTGGTGTCAACACGAAACCTAGTAAGGTTACCATAGTAATGTGAAAAGGGGCTCTTCTCAGTCTTGACATAAAGATGGTGGTCCTGTAGCCGTTGGAGGACCTGTTGCACATGCTGTATGTGTTTTGCAATGGAGTGAGAGTAGATCAAGATATCGTCAATGTACACAATGAGGAACTGGTTGATCATGTCCTGTAAAACTTAATTCATGAAGTACTGGAAGACTGCAGGAGCATTGGTGAGACCGTAGGGCATAACCAGGTATTCGTAGTGACCCCTAGCGGTGATGAACTCACTCATTCCCACTTCGGATACGGATCAGGTTGTAAGCACTACGTAGGTCCAGTTTGGAGTAGATGGTAGCTTGTCCAACTTGTTCTAGTGCGGCCGGAATCAGAGGAAGAGGGAAGCGATTCTTGATGGTAAGGTGAGAGTTGCCGAGTTGCATGAGTTTGGGGCTATTAGACCGTGGTGGACGAGAGAAGGGCGTGGAAGACTCGCAGACCATGGGCGACACCAGTAGGTGGTGTGGTTCCCACCGTGTGTGTAGATCCCACGTGAAGCATGGAGGAGGAGGTGTGAGGGTGTGGGGGTGCTTTGCTGGTGACACTGTCTGTGATTTATTTAGAATTCAAGGCACACTTACCCAGCATGGCTACCACAGGAGTTTGCGCTTAGTGGGACTATAATTTTTTTTAACAGGACAATGACCCAAAACACACCTCCAGACTGTGTAAGGGCTATTTGGCCAAGAAGGGGAGTGATGGAGTGCTGCATCAGATGACCTGGCCTCCACAATCACCCTACTTCAACCCAATTGAGATGGTTTGGGATGAGTTGGACCGCAGAGTGAAATAAACGCAGCCAACAAGTGCTCAGCATATGTGGGAACTCCTTCAAGACTGTTGGAAAAAGCATTCCAGGTGAATCTGGTTGAGAGAATGCCAAGAGTGTTTAAAGCTGTCATCGAGGCAAAGGGGGGTTGCTATGAAGAATCTAAAATCTAAAATATTTTGCTTTGTTTAACACTTTTTACATGATTCCATATGTGTTATTTAATAGTTTTGATGTCTTCACTATTATTCTACAATGTAGAAAATAATAAAAATAAAGAAAAACCCTTGAATGAGTAGGTGTTGTCATGATTCTCTCTTCTTGGGACAGACCAATGCGCAGCGACGTAACCAGAATACATACTTTATTAACAAACGGGACGAGACGGAACAAAACAATAAACGAAGAACATGACGTGAACACAAACGCTAAACCCTAAACTGGACACAGTGAACTAAACCTAAACACGAATGGCAAAAACCTAACTAAACACGAATGGCAAGAACCTAACTAAACACGAATGGCAAGAACCTAACTAAACACGAATGGCAAGAACCTAACTAAACACGAAAACCATAACATTAGCAATAACCCACAAAACTAAAGTGCAAACCCCAACCATATATATGGTTCCCAATTAGAGGCAACGAGACTCAGCTGCCTCTAATTGGGAACCATTATCCCAACATAGAAATACACACCATAGAACAAAAGAAACCCTACACCAAAACGAAACTAAACACTCCAGCCTGAACACTCAGGCCTGGACGTTACAGGTGTCCAAACATTTGACTGGTACTGTATAACTCTGTTTTTATTCTGGGTCTGCATTGCGACATTCAGGCCTGGGATAATGTAATCATGGTCCTGTAGAAAATCAATGGCTGCTCCATGTTCTATTCCTGGATACTATAAATGGCCTCCTTTGAGGACAGGGATGGAGGGAAAGAGGGAGAGGGCGATATAGATTGTCCGATGCTAGTTGGCATGGTAACGTGGCCAGGTGAAAGGGAGCCTGGGAGGGGGGAGCTGCAGCTTTTGTCTCGCGGGAGCAGAATATCCCAGAATTCCATGCAGGCAGTTTGTGAGGCAGGCTGACATGGTTCATATTTGTTGCCCTCTGGGCTGGAGGTTTAGAAACGGGGCTTTCCTAACCTCTGCTCTGTCAGTTAGAGATACACAATTAAACCGTGTGCGTGCGTGTGTTTATGTAGTCCACTGTGTAAAATAAAAAATGAGTGGCTGTCCAATGTTTGAGTCTCCCAGTGGAGGAGTCACCTCGCCTCCCTGCCCCCAGAGCCGTGTTCCTCTGCCCATAATTCTGCCGGATATTAAAGAAATACATCAACACAGCAATTACAGGCCCATGAAACAGCCTGGCACCGTGACATGTGCCTCGGGGCAGACAGACACAGCTGTGCTACTCTCTCACTCATACACTGATTACATTAGTCTATGTGATCTCCCCCTGTGTGATGGCCACCTCACCTCATGTAGTCCTTCTGTACAATAGGTGTTTCATTGACTACACATCAACACTGTAGTGTCCCATTGGAGGGCTCTCACCTGATCTCATCATGATGTTGGTCTTAGCTAGGCTAGTTTGAACTTACCTATGTCATAATCATGGTAATACTACACTCTTAGAAGAATCCTTTTGGGGCTCTACATGGAATCCAAAAGGGTTCTACCTGCAACCAAAAAGTGTTCTTCAAAGGGTTCTCCTTTGGGGACAGCCGAAGAACACGTTAAGGTTCTAGATAGCACTTTTTTTTCTAAGAGTAGTGGTCGAGGTCATAACGGTTCATTATAGTTTATGATTAACCCATTAGCTTAGTGTCAGTCTCTGTCTGGGGTAAACTTTGCACCTCGGAGCCACTTTAAATGGCACAATGAGACTACCGTTGCTCAAAACGCTAACATTTACCGAAGGGGTGAGGAGTTATTTTTTCCCTCACTACTTCAAGTGCATCTCACTAAAAATTCATAGTTTTCATGCAAAATAAATCATCCTTATTTTTCTGTAGCGTGGCTCAAAATGGCTGGGGAATGAATAAGAGATGAAGCTTAAACATCTGCGACCCCTCGCCTGACACTTTCCATCACATCACAGGAGCCGTGTGTGTATGTGTCATTACACACTCGGTTGTGGGGGTAATGAGCTGTGTGTGTGAGTCGTTAGTGTGTGTAGTGTGCTGTCCTAGTGTGCTGTCAGGGACCGGCCAATAGGGATTTTCTCAGATCCAAGCCTTGGCTGCTTGTTGTCATAAGATGTTTGTTGTCACAGTTCAACATAACAGGGAAGCATGGCGTTCACTGTGTTTCATGTTAGAAATTGGAGCAATGTCTGCAGAATGTAAACCAAAACACTTAGCAACCACTGAAGTCAGATATACTATGACTCAATTAAGTGTCATTTGAGCAGATATTTGATTCATTACACTGTTCCCCTGTCTTTTAACGACCCTCCATGTGACAGGTATCACTATGATGTCCAACTGGAATTGGATTATGGCTAAACGTGTTCATGTTCAGCCTGTCTTACTTCATAACTAATGTAACATGTCCCTTCTACTCTTCTCTCTCTCTCTCTCTCTCTCTCTCTCTCTCTCTCTCTCTCTCTCTCTCTCTCTCTCTCTCTCTCTCTCTCTCTCTCTCTCTCTCTCTCTCTCTCTCTCTCTCTCTCTCTCTCTCTCTCTCTCTCTCTCTCTCTCTCTCTCTCTCTCTCTCTCTCTCTCTCTCTCTCTCTCTCTCTCTCTCTCTCTCTCTCTCTCTCTCTCTCTCTCTCTCTCTCTCTCTCTCTCTCTCTCTCTCTCTCTCTCTCTCTCTCTCTCTCTCTCTCTCCCTCCCTTCCAGTCCCGGCCATGATCACGTCGTACCCCAACACCACGCTGGCCACACAGGGCAGTGAGAAGAGGATGAGCTGCACGGCCCACGGGGAGAAGCCCATCATGGTGCGCTGGGAGAAGGAGGAGCGCATCATCAACCCGGAGAGCAGCCACCGCTACGTGGTGACCGTCAAAGAGGTGGCCGACGAGGTCATCTCCACCCTGCAGGTACACAGACACACCAGTGGAATGGTGCTGCCCTTTTCCCAGTTACCTCTGCTGAGGCCAGGTGGAGAGCTACTGGGTATGCAGGGCATTTGCTTGGAGCAAAGTGTTGTAGCAAAAGCCTGCACTAAGTTCGTCAGTTTGTTTTTTCCATGCACTTCCTCTTCTATCTAGCTGACCCTCTTTTTCCCCTTCCCATAGATCCGGCCTACAGTGAGGGAAGACTCTGGCTTCTTCTCCTGCCATGCCATCAACTCCTATGGTGAAGACAGAGGGATCATTCAGCTAACAGTGCAAGGTACAGCTGCCTACCACTGACAATTGTCATGAAAACATAATGAAATACAAAATATAACCCCACAATTAGGGTAATGATGCAAAATCAACACCCTAGCGTTGTATAACCTTTTGTGTGACTTTTTTGTCACACACTGGGTTATACCTCATCCCCATACTGTATTTATTTATTTATTTTCCTCTTTTGCACCCCAGTATCTCTACTTGCACATTCATCTTCTGCATATCTATCACTCCAGTGTTTAATTGCTATATCGTAATTACCTCGCCTCTATTGCCTATTTATTGCCTTACCTCCCTTATCTTACCTTATTTGCACACACTGTATATAGACTTTTTCTACTGTAATATTGACTGTATGTTTGTTTATTCCATGTGTAACTCTGTGTTGTTGTATGTGTCGAACTGCTTTGCTTTTATCTTGGCCAGGTCGCAATTGTAAATGAGAACTTGTTCTCAACTAGCCTACCTGGTTAAATAAAGGTGAAATAAAAAATTTATAAAATAAAAGTGGTGTCCCTCAGAGCCCCCGGACCCTCCTGAGGTGGAGATCAGAGAGGTGAAGGACAGGACCATCGCCCTCCGCTGGACCATGGGCTTCGATGGAAACAGCCCAATCACAGGCTTCGACATTGAGTGCAAGAACAAATCAGGTACAAGACAAACAAGAGTTATCTTTTCTGTCTGGCACAGAATACAAATATTTTCACTTCTTGTGTATTTTTAAGGTCTATCCTGATGAAATTCTTCTCTGTATCCTCATGTTAAGCTGAATGTGCTCCTCGTGTCTTCCAGATAATGATTTGTCATGATCTTTTAACTTTTTCTCAGTGCTATAATTCAACACAGCAGACTAATGCACTTAGCAGGCGTTGACCTCCAGCCCCACTTAGTGGTCCTCACTAACCCCTATAAACCTTGACCCTTGACCCCGGCCCCACAGGCTCTTGGGAAATGGCCCAAAGGACCAAAGACGTGTCTCCCCAGCTCAACCAGGCCACCATCATAGACCTGCACCCCTCCTCCACATACAGCATCCGCATGTTCGCCAAGAACCACATCGGCAAGAGTGAGGCCAGCAACGAACTCACGATCACCACAGACGAAGCAGGTATTGGACCACCACTGGTCATATGTATACACACACAACATGCAGACACAGACATACAACTGCAAGGCAAGCACACACAGACATGTGTAGCTATACTGTACATACACATTTAGACTGCTGCACTACATAAATACATAAGGCAAAGCAGGCAAACAGGCAGGATGATGAACTGCAAAAGGAAAGACCTACATAAGTGACTAGGATGAAAGAGGTAGAAAAGAGGGTAATGGAGATGAGGAAGTCAATTCATTAACAGCAGAGTGACATCAGCTTCATTGGCTCCGTTGCATTATTGAACACACGCTGACCCTGCACTAAAAGCGGGACTTTTCAATTAGCAGACCATGTTGTAAATGTCACACTGCGGTCAATAGATCACTGGCCGGCCCCTCTGTAAATTGCTCCTGTTCCCTTTGGTGGTTCCTCCCAATCCCCATACTGCACTTCTCTCTCTCACTTATCTTCTGACTCTGTCCCACATGACCACTCATAAACATGACCTCCATCCTTATTACTGTTCAAGTGGGCTGGGCCATCAGACCAAATACTCTGGTCTACCCAAAGGTACAGTAGAACCTTAGCCTTCCATGTCTCAGAATCGTTGCCTTAACCCTGGAATAATCTTCAGAATACACTCAGACTGGATAGTTGAATTCCTTTGCTGACTAATTTCTGCCTTCCTGCACCTCCTCTACTCAACTGACAGTAGCTCAGATCTGAATGACCTTGATGTATGTTCTTCCTTCTAGCTCCTGATGGTCCCCCACAAGATGTGCAGCTTGAAGCTTTCTCCTCTCAGAGCATCAGAGTCTCCTGGAGGGTAAAATATGTTCAATCAATTCCATCAGGACTGAGAAGAACTTACTGTAGCTCAGTGGTCTACTAGCTACATGGTCTGTTACATATCAGGTCATTGAGGGCCACAACCATTATTCTGTCCTCCAGAAAATGTCCCCCAATATCTAAATGTATGTTCCCCTCTCTTCCCTCCCTCTCTCCGTCCTCGACCAGGCCCTTAAAAAGCACCTCCAGAACGGGGCGATCCGTGGCTACCAGGTGGGCTACAGGGAGTTCAGCACCGGGGGGAACTACCAGTTCAACGTCATCAGCATGGAGACGACGGGGGACAACGACCACAGTGAGAGCGTCACCCTGGACAACCTGAAGAAGTTCACCCAGTATGGGGTGGTGGTGCAGGCCAGCAACAGTGCTGGAACAGGACCCTCCTCCCAGGAAGTCATCTCTACCACGTTGGAGGACGGTGAGGACACCCACACAGTCTGCCTTTAGCTATCAGTAACAATATCGTGGACAGTTAAAATCTTACTGATTTAAAACATTAGGGTATTCTACAGTATTGTGGTGCATCAAGGGTCAAATGGCTGATGTTTTGTCTCTGAAGGGAGTGAACTCCCAGGATGGAGCTTTATCGACATCTCGTGGATGATGTTGGTACTGCTGGTGTGGTGACACCGTGTCTATCACATGTTCAGTATTGTCATGCATGGCTGGTCATTTTTGTCATAGCTAAAAACATACCTGATGAAGGCTTGGTCCCAAAACCCTAGTTTTAAGCATTATGAAGTTCACTTCCAAGAGTATCTCAATATTCTCCTCTCTTCAGTAAACTCTTCTGTTTATTCTACTTGTTTGGAGACTGAGGTAACAATGTTGTTTTTCCTCCTCCCTGGTTGTGACAGTTCCCAGCCGACCTCCAGAGAACGTCCAGGCAACAGCAGCGTCTCCAGAGATCATCTCTCTATCCTGGCTAACCCCTCCTAAAGACGCTCTCAACGGCATCCTGCTCGGCTTCAGAGTCATCTACTGGGCCAACCTGCCCGACGGAGGTACAGCACACGCACACACAGATGCATGCAGGCACACACAAACACACACATACAAGCACACACACACACACACAGAGGTGCATGCAGGCACACACAAACACACACACAGATGCATGCAGGCACACACAAACACATACATACAAGCACACACACACACAGAGGTGCATGCAGGCATACACAAACACACACACAGATGCATGCAGGCACACACAGATGCATGCAGGCACACACACACAGATGCATGCAGGCACACACACACACAAAGAGAGAGAAGGATGTAAATGTTATACTGTATCTGCCCTAGTCCGTAACCTCCAAGACACATAGAATGTATACAGTATCAACATGATTACCTATGCATGATAATTCAAGTGGGTGAATGAGACATATTAGCAGTGACCCAGGCTTTCTAGTCCAAGTCAGACAGCCTGGCATGGCATGCAGTCGCCATGTGCTGGAGAGACGTCAGAGTGATGGCTTCTGACAGCCCCGTTGCTTTTGACTCCTCATCTGTCATATCACATCCCCTCTGATGGCCCCTGGATGCACCAATTGAAAAGCAACACTCAATCTAGTTTGCATAGTAACAGTGCATGTCATATTGGGACACACTCCCAACAATACTACAGCCATAACCATGTATTACATCTTTATATACATATTGATATCTTATGTAACATTGACAACAATTCATATGAATACATATCTTATTAATTTAAATGAAAGATGTCACTCATTATGTCAAATCAAATCAAAGTTTATTGGTCGCGTACACAATTTAGCAGATGTTATAGTGGGTGCAGCAAAATGCTTGTGTTACTAGCTCCTAATAGTGCAGTAAAATGTCAAACAAGTATACAAATAATCTAAAATTAAGAAATTAAGAATTATCAGAAGGAATTAAATGAACAACCCAAATAACGCTGTATCAGTAATCCAAATGCAATCCATATATACACTGAAAATATATACTAAGAATGTGTGATAGAAATCATATTGATGTATTTATTGTCTAAGACACTTGTCTAAACCTTCAGCCAGGGCAGGGCCTGTTGTGCTTTTCATATATTTAAAATATGAGCAATATAAATGTTGTTGTTGGGAAAGTATCATGGGTTGTTTACCTCTTGCACCAGCAGAGGGGGCTATAAGCCCTTTTTCTAAGATGGTGGAGCAACTGTGTCTTATCCATCAACACTGCTCTAAACATTTGGCACCAGCCTGTCAATGCAGTAATCAAACTCAGCACTCATCAATGGTGTCTATTTATCAGCCATTTTATGGATTTCATATACAGTGCATTCGGAAACTATTCAGACCCCTTGACTTTTTCCAAATGTTGTTACATTACAACCTTATTCTAAAATGGATTAAATCATTTTTTTCCCCCTTATCAATCTACACACAATACCCCATAATGACAAAGCAAAAACAGGTTTTTATAAATGTTTTCAAATGTATAAAAAAATACATATCGGAAATATCACATTTACATAAGTATTCAGACCCTTTACTCAATACTTTGTTGAAGCGCCTTTGGCAGCAATTACAGCCTTGAGTCTTCTTGGGTATGACGCTATAAGCTTGGCACACCTGTATTTGGGGAGTTTCTCCCATTCTTCTCTGCAGATCCTCTCAAGCTCTGTCAGGTTGGATGGGGAACGTCGCTGCACAGCTATTTTCAGGTCTCTCCAGAGATGTTCGATTGAGTGTCCCGAAGCCACTCCTGCGTTGTCTTGGCTGTGTGTTTAGGGTCATTGTCCTGTTGGAAAGTGAACCTTCACCCCAGTCTGAGGTTCTGAGCGCTCTGGAGCAGGTTTTCATCAGGGATCTCTCTGTACTTTGTTCTGTTCATCTTTCCCTCGATCCTGACTAGTCTCCCGATACCTGCCGCTGAGAAACATCCCCACAGCAGGATACTGCCACCACCATGTTTCACCATATGGTGCCAGGTTTCCTCCAGACGTGACACTTGGCATTTGGGCCAAAGAGTTCAATCTTGGTTTCTTCAGACCAGAGAATTTTATTTCTCATGGTCTGGGAGTCCTTTAATTGCCTTTTGACAAACTCCAAGTGGGTTGTCATGTGCCTTTTACTGAGGAGTGTCTTCTGTCTGGCCACTCTACCATAAAGGCCTGATTGGTGGAGTGCTGCAGATATGGTTGTCCTTCTGGAAGGTTCTCCCATCTCCACAGAGGAACTCTGGAGCTCTGTCAGAGTGAACATCAGGTTCTTGGTCACCTCCCTGACCAAGGCCCTTCTGCCCCGATTGCTCAGTGTTGGTGGTTCCAAATGTCTTCCATTTAAGAATGATGGAGGCGACTGTGTCCTTGGGGACCTTCAATGCTGCAGAAATATTTTGGTACCCTTCCCCAGATTTGTGCCTCGACACAATCCTGTCTTGGAGCTCTACGGACAACCTCATGGCTTGGTTTTTGACCTTATATAGACAAGTGTGTGCCTTTCCAAATCCTGTCCAATCAATTGAATTTACCACAGGTGAACTCCAATCAAGTGGTAGAAACATCCCAAGGATGATCAATGGAAACAGGATGCACCTGAGCTCAATTTCAAATTTCATAGCAAATGAAGCTCAATTTCGAGTCTCATAGCAAATGAATACTTATGTAAATAAGGTATTTCTGTTTTTTATTTGTAATACATCTGTGAAAATGTCTAAAAACCTGTTTTTGCTTTGTCATTATGAGGTATTGTGTGTAGATTGATGAGGAAAGTGTTTTATTTAATCCATTTTAGAATAAGTCTGTAATCTAACAAAATGTGGAAAAAGGGAAAGTGTCAGAATTCTTACCGAATGCACAGTACCTACAGTACAGTGAGTCAGAATTCATTGATCACAGCTATTGTAGTATACAGCATATATTTTACTGCACGTTTCCAAATCACACTGTTATGACTCATAAACCTTTAACTCACTGTTATATTTTAGAGAACTGTTCTGATTAGCCCACAACACAACTATAAATGAAGGAGTTATAGAGCCGTAGATTAGTAGATTCCAGAGCTCTTCATTTGCTATGGCTGCTTTGGGACAGTTTGTGTTTGAATGGCTGCATTAAAAGAGAGGGAGAAGAAGGAAGTTTACTAACAGGGAGAATGGAGCAGTAACAGACTGTGGCTCTAATCCAGGCTGCAGTAGAGGAGTGGAAGAGAGAGAAATAGAGAGAGGGAGAGACATCCATTATTCAACACTTAGAGAAGCATCGTCAGAGTCAAGGGCAGACACACCAGAACAGACCTAGGATGGGCTTTTTAATCCTGTATTTGTGTCCATGTTTTAATTGAATAAGGTGTTATGCATGTTCAAGACTGTGCTATCACTGCTATGACATCCTTGGACATCGTATTTTATGTACAGTACCAGTCAAAAGTTTGGACACACCTACTCATTCCAGGGTTTGTCTTTATTTTACTATTTTCTACATTGTAGAATAAGAGTGAAGTCATCAAAACTATTAAATAACACATATGGAATCATGTAGTAACCAACAAATTCACTACCCTTTGCTTTGATGACAGCTTTGCACACTCTTGGCATTCTCTCAACCCTCTTCATGAGGTAGTCACCTGGAATGCATTTCAATTAACAATTGCCTTGTTAAAAGTTAATTTAGGACATTTATTTCAGTCTTAATGCTTTTGAGACAATCAGTTGTGTTGTGACATGGTAGGGGTGGTATACAGAAGATAGCCCCATTTCTTAAAAGACCAAGTCCATATTATGGCAAGACCAGCTCAAATAAACAAAGAGAAATTATAGTACATCATTACTTTAAGACATGGAAAGTTTCAAAAACCATCAAGTGCTATGATGAAACTGGCTCTTATGAGGACCGCCACAGGAAAGGAAGACACAGAGTTACCTCTGCTGCAGAGGATAAGTTCATTAGAGTTACCAGCCTCAGAAATTGCAGCCCAAATAAATAAAAGTAACAGACACTCTCAATATCAACTGTTCAGAGGAGACTGCGTGAATCAGGCCTTCATGGTCGAATTTCTGCAAAGAAACCACTACTAAAGGACACCAATATGAAGAAGAGAGTTGCTTGGGCCAAGAAACACAAGCATTGGACATTAGATGAGTCCACATTTTTTACTTTTGGTTCCAATCTCTGTGTCTTTGTGAGGCGCAGAGTAAGTGAACGGAGGATCTCCGCATGTGTGGTTCCCACCGTGAAGCATGGAGGAGGAGGTGTGAGGGTGTGGGGGTGATTTGCTGGTGACACTGTCTGTGATTTATTTCTAATTCAAGGCACACTTAACCAACATGGCTACCACAGCATTCTGCAGTGATACGCCATCCCATCTGGTTTGCGCTTAGTGGGACTATCATTTGTTTTTCAACAGGACAATGACCCAATACACCTCCAGGCTGTGTAAGGGTTATTTGACCAAGAAGGAGAGTGATGGAGTGCTGCATCAGATGACCTGGTCTCCACAATCACCCGACCTCAACCCAACTGAGATGGTTTGGGATGAGTTGGACCGCAGAGTGTAGGAAAAGCAGCCAACAAGTGCTCAGCACATGTGGGAACTCCTTCAAGACTGTTGGAAAAGCATTCCAGGTGAAGCTGGTTGAGAGAATGCCAAGTGTGCAAAGCTGTCATCAAGGCAAAGTGTGGCTACTTTGAAGAATCTAAAATATATTTTGATCAGTTTAACACTACATGATTCTACATGATTCCATATGTGCTATTTCATAGCTGTGATGTCTTCACTATTATTCTACAATGTAGAAAATAGTACAAATAAAGACAAACCCTGCAATGAGTAGGTGTGTCCAAACTTATGACTGATACTGTATGTAAAATACTATATAAGCATTCACTGAGGGTACAAAACATTAGGAACATCCTTCCTAATATTTAGTTGCACCCCCTTTTGCCCTCAGAACAGCCTCAATTTGTCAGGGCATGGACTCCACAAGGTGTCGAAAGCATTCCACACAGATGCTGGCACATGTTGAACCCAATGTTTCCCATATTTGTGTCACATTGGCTGGATGTCCTTTAGAAGGTGGACCATTACTGATACACACAGGAAACTGTTGTGTGAAAAGCCCAGCAGCATTGCAGTTCTTGTCACAAACCAGTGCGCCTGGCACCTACTACCAAACCCCGTTCAAAGACACTTGGATATTTTGTCTTGCCCATTCACCCTGAATAGCACACATACCCAATCCATGTCTCAATTGTCTCAAGGCTTAAACATCTTTCTTTAACCTGTCTCCTCTACTTAATCTACACTAATTGAAATGGATTTAACAAGTGACATCAATAAGGGGTCATAGCTTTCACCTGGATTCACCTGGTCAGTCTATGTCATGGAAAGAGCAGATGTTCTTAATGTTTTGTATTTACCTGTAGTGCACAAGCAACTTTTCTTCTAAGTTAGTTGACATTTACAGCAATTCTGCATTTCACATTCTTGTTTTTCTCCCTCCCTTCTTCCCTGTCTATTTTCCTTGCTCCCTCTTTCTGCCTTATTCCTACCCTTATTTCCTCTCATTGCCCTCTATCCCTTCCTCTCCTTCTCCTATCAGAGCTGGGGGAGATCCGAAACGTGACCACCTCTAAGCCATCTCTGGAGCTGGATGGTCTGGAGAAGTACACCAACTACAGCATCCAGGTGCTGACCTTCACCCGGGCCGGGGACGGGGTGCGCAGCGAGCAGATATTCACCCGCACCAAGGAGGACGGTACGCACACCTGTAGACCAGGAGACTTCAGGCACTGATCTAGGATCAGCCTACACTCCCTAAATTCTAACCTTAACTATTAGGGGGAAGTTTCAAAACTGACCATAGATCACTGTGTAGGGGAAACTGCATCATACTAATCATACTAGAGGTCAGGGTGAACTGTGGTAGGTCAACCGTGCCTAGATTTGCATATCCCCTCTTGCATTATGGAAGAGCGTTTTGAAAAGTAGAAATAATTATGACAGGACTTCTGTTTGAATTTGGTGTGAAATTATATAAATATTTGTTGACAGTTGGTGCAGAAGACTCACATAAGTAGCTGAAAAACTGCAACTCCTGCATATTGCAGATCGCCCTGTAGCATCAGACGTTCAGGCACGCTTACTGGAATGACTGATTTTGACACTGGCAAAACTTAAATACAGAGTGGTTTCCTTAGATGACACACAAAAAGAAGGATAAGGGTAATAATGCATATTTCCCTATTTCACTGTTTTCCCTCACCAGTTCCTGGTCCTCCGGCTGGGGTGAAGGCAGCGGCGGCGTCTAACTCGGTGGTGTTTGTGTCATGGCTCCCTCCTCTCAAACTCAACGGCATTATCAGGAAATACACAGTCTTCTGCTCTAACCCACACCCCACGGTAAGGAGGACACAGAGTACTGGGTTTCAGAGTACAGGGATGAAGGCATGTCAGTGGTAGGCATACAGTAGATTTAAGAGACCTGACATAATTGGAGGAGAGGGAGGCACCAGGTTCAAAGACTAGATAAGAAGCCTGCATGGTGCACAAGGCTACAGGGAGACTGGTGAAGTACTGCTGGCTTATAAACCCTCTATCTAAAATTGTCAGAGCTGTGACATCAATGTTCAACTCTAGTAATTGATACCTTGGTACAGACATTTGGAGTAAGTCCTGTATCTCTCTGCTAACTTCAAGCCCGTCTCTCCCCTCCTACAGGTGAGCAGTGAGTTTGAAGCAGCTCCAGACGTCTTCTTCTACCGTATCCCCAACCTGAGCAGGAACCGCCAGTACAGCATCTGGGTGGTGGCCGTCACCGCAGCCGGCCGTGGCAACGCCAGCGACATCATCACCGTCAAGCCCCAGGCCGAGGGTAGGTGAAGCTTATGGTTTCCCTTCTCATTATCCTGAAACAGATGATAAGATGAGGTGTCTCAGTCTCTGAATGTTTTTAGAAGACACAAAAGACATCAGCTCATTTTCACTGTTTGCTGATGTGTGCTGATGTGTGCGGATGTGTCCTGATGTCTTTGAGTTGTTCTGTCAAAGCCTTGATCAGAACATTTAAAGGGGCACAACCCTGAGAAACTCTCCCTATGAGTTGCCTAACTTAGAGCTTATTCAGATTGACAAAAGTTGGAGGAGAGGAATCAGGATGAATTTAGATAATATAAGTAAAAAGAGGAGACCATACTATCCCCAACCCCATCTCAGGATGTGAATGTAGATGAAACGAGCTCATCAAACTGAATGAAATAGGTCTGCTATTTCACCCTGTCAGCACTGTGCTGCTTGGTGAGAACTGATAAGCTGTCAGCACTGTGCTGCTTGGTGAGAACTGATAAGCTAACAGCACTGTTCTGCTTGGTGAGAACTGATAAGCTGTCAGCACTGTGCTGCTTGGTGAGAACTGATAAGCTGTCAGCACTGTTCTGCTTGGTGAGAACTGATAAGCTGTCAGCACTGTGCTGCTTGGTGAGAACTGATAAGCTAACAGCACTGTGCTGCTTGGTGAGAACTGATAAGCTGTCAGCACTGTGCTGCTTGGTGAGAACTGATAAGCTGTCAGCACTGTGCTGCTTGGTGAGAACTGATAAGCTGTCAGCACTGTGCTGCTTGGTGAGAACTGATAAGCTGTCAGCACTGTTCTGCTTGGTGAGAACTGATAAGCTGTCAGCACTGTGCTGCTTGGTGAGAACTGATAAGCTGTCAGCACTGTGCTGCTTGGTGAGAACTGATAAGCTAACAGCACTGTGCTGCTTGGTGAGAACTGATAAGCTGTCAGCACTGTGCTGCTTGGTGAGAACGGATAAGCTAACAGCACTGTGCTGCTTGGTGAGAACTGATAAGCTAACAGCACTGTGCTGCTTGGTGAGAACTGATAAGCTGTCAGCACTGTGCTGCTTGGTGAGAACTGATAAGCTGTCAGCACTGTTCTGCTTGGTGAGAACTGATAAGCTGTCAGCACTGTGCTGCTTGGTGAGAACTGATAAGCTGCCAGCACTGTGCTGCTTGGTGAGAACTGATAAGCTGTCAGCACTGTGCTGCTTGGTGAGAACTGATAAGCTGTCAGCACTGTGCTGCTTGGTGAGAACTGGTAAGCTGTCAGCACTGTGCTGCTTGGTGAGAACTGATAAGCTGTCAGCACTGTTCTGCTTGGTGAGAACTGATAAGCTGTCAGCGCGGTGCTGCTTGGTGAGAACTGATAAGCTGTCAGCACTGTGCTGCTTGGTGAGAACTGATAAGCTGTCAGCGCTGTGCTGCTTGGTGAGAACTGATAAGCTAACAGCACTGTGCTGCTTGGTGAGAACTGATAATCTAACAGCGCTTTGCAGCTTGGTGAGAACTGATAAGCTGTCAGCAGTGTGCTGCTTGGTGAGAACTGATAAGCTAACAGCACTGTGTTTCTTGGTGAGAACTGATAAGCTAACAGCACTGTGTTGCTTGGTGAGAACTGATAAACTATCAGCACTGTGCTGCTTGGTGAGAAATGATAAGCTAACAGCACTGTGCTGCTTGGTGAGAACTGATAAGCTAACAGCACTGTGCTGCTTGGTGAGAACTGATAAGCTAACAGCACTGTGCTGCTTGGTGAGAACTGATAAGCTAACAGCACTGTGCTTCTTGGTGAGAACTGATAAGCTGATGGTGAGCAGTGATAGCAGTGTAGTGGTTAGAGTCGGGACCTCGTGACATTATCTGGACGTTCTCATCCTGTTAGAGGCAAGGGTGATACATGTGGTTTCCAGTCTGGAGTTCCAGACCTGATGCGTTTTAGAAATCAATCTGCTGCCTCACCATCCTCGTCCCAAACAGACAGTGGTGTAAAGTACTTAAGTAAAAATATTTTAAAATACTACTTAAGTCGTTTTTTGGGGTATCTGTACTTTACTTTACTATTTATATTTTCGACTACTTTTACTTTTACTTCACTATATTCCTAAAGAAAAGTATGTACTTTTTACTCCATACATTTTCCCTGACACCCAAAAGTACTAGTTACAATTTGAATGCTTAGCAGGACAGGAAAAAGGTCAAATTCACACACGTCTCTGGCCATCCCTACTGCCCTGCTGCCTCTGATCTGGTGGACTCACTAAACATAAATTCTTCCTTTAAATTATGTCTGAGTGTTGGAGTGAACCCCTGGCTGTCAAAAAAAGTTATAAAAAAGGAAATTGTGCCGTCTGGTTTGCTAAATATAAGGAATTTGAGGTATAGCATTTACTTTTACTTTATACTTTTATTCAAGTATGACAATTGAGTCCTTTTTCCACCTTTGGGTCTATTCCATTACTTCTGTTGTACCTGGAAAACTAAATTAAGTCAGCCAAAGTATTTGACCCAGTTGTGGTGTGTTTGTGTGCAGCTCCTGCTCAGATCCTGACATTCAACGGCACAGTGACCACCCCCTGGATGAGGGACATTGTGTTGCCCTGTAAGGCGGTGGGCGACCCAGCCCCCACGGTCAAGTGGCTCAAGGAGACGTGAGTACAGAGTACAACACATCATTCTGCATGTAGGACAGACAGTAGAACTTAGTACAGACCGTGTTTTGAGTCACTTTTAACGCACACTAAATACCAGTGAGAAAACAATGGCTCTTTGGAATGGCAATTTTCACTGAAGACCTTGTGTGTTTGCAGTGTCCTTTCACACTTATCAGCAGAATGTAAAAAAATCATGGTTGTTTACATGTGCCGCATATTCCTATACACATAAAAGTATTGTAACATTATCCAAGACTTTTCAAAGATTTTCTCTCTTGTGTATCTCACTGTAGTTCATTGTCTGACTGTATTTTGTACATTTGGGATTCAGCAATGGAAGCCCCGCCCCTGCTGTGATTGACAGTAGACGCATCGTTCAGGGCAACGGCAGCCTGGTCATCCGCACAGTGAAAGCTGAGGATTCTGGGAACTACACCTGTGTGGCTAGCAACAGTTTTGGGCCAGATAAAATCATCCTCAACCTGCAGGTTCAAGGTAAGTCAGTTAGTGTGTGGTGGAACAATCCAGTTTACCAGTCTTCAGGTCAGTTCATAAAAATACTAAATAGACATGTATTCATCATAGGTAGTCATAGGTAGTGAAGTGAAAGGATATCATCATGAGTTAGAAGGACTTAAATAAAATCCATATTTTTACTTCTAGTTCCCCCGGACCAGCCTCGTCTCACTGTGACCAAGACGACCACCACTTCCATCACTCTGTCCTGGATACCAGGAGACAACGGAGGCAGCTCCATACGAGGTCAGACACCAACGCGGCTAGCAGCAACACAAACTATTATAGGAGATTTTTGTTTTCCCTTGGACAACAGATTACTGACTTGATTAAATAGCAGGCAAAACTGTAACATCCTAACCTCTCCCTCACACGTCAGGCTACATCCTGCAATACTCAGAGGACAACAGTGAGAAGTGGGGCAACTTTGCCATCAGCCCTAGTGAGCGTTCCTATCGACTGGAGAACCTGAAGTGTGGCACCTGGTACAAGTTCACCCTGACTGCCCAGAATGCCGTGGGGCCAGGGCGCATTAGTGAGATCATCGAGGCTAAGACTCATGGGAAAGGTAGGGAGATGGTGACATCCTTTTACGTATGGTTTTTATTAAATAGTGACCCCATTGCTTTTACTCAATTATTGGAAAAACTCATTCTTATGGAAAGACCTCTCATTGAAGTGTTTGTGTGGTCTGACTCCTCTCTCCTCACTCCCCAACAGAACCCCAGTACTCTAAAGAACAGGAGCTCTTCACCAGTATCAATGCCACGCGTGTCAGGCTCAACCTGATTGGCTGGAACAACGGCGGCTGTCCAATCACGTCCTTCACGTTAGAGTACCGTTCGGTGGAGTCTCCCACGTGGACCACAGCCCAGCGCACCTCTCTGACCAAGAGCTACATCCTGTATGACCTGGCCGAGGCCACCTGGTATGAACTGCAGATGAAGGTGTTCAACAGCGCCGGTTCAGCAGAGAAGAGGGTCAAGTTTTCCACTCTGAGCTACGATGGCAGTGAGTTCACTTGTCTATACACGCTTATAGTGACTTATTCAGGATATCTGAATAAAGAATGAAGAACTGTAGTTTAAAAGTCATTTACCTAACCATTCCTTGAAAATTGTGTCACAACTGCCTGAGTTTCCATCAAAAACTTTAATTTACGGTATGTACTATACCTGCCTTAAAGGAGAAGGAAATTACTTCATATTTAGCTATTTACTGGTCCTTGGAGCTCTTCTCTCCTCCCTGCCATTAAAATGGCTGTCTCATGCTAGTCTTTCCCTGGTCCAGGCTTTAAAAGGCACTGGGCCTAACTGATGAATGGGGCAGTAAAGTACCTCAAGTAGATTTTCTGCTGACTCCAGTGGACAATGGCGATTTCACACACACACACACACACACACACACACACACACACACACACACACACACACACACACACACACACACACACACACACACACACACACACACACACACACACACCTTCACTAGACCCTAGTCTATTTGCCCCCACATCCATTTAACCCCCAGCCGTCCAGGAAGTGTAAAAAGGGAAAAAAGAGTTGAGTTGATCTTCTGTCAACTGGGCATTACAGCCAGTTTGGCAGAAGGTCAGGTGCTGATTGTAGCTAGCGCAGGGCTGCAGCAGCTTGTTGGAGCAGATTGGGTGGGTTTGATGGAAAATACATTAAGATTGGGATGCAAGATGTTACCTTGTGCCAGGTGCTTGATCCATGTTTTAAACGTTAACACAAAGCTCATTTAGTATTTACTATTCATCGACAGACACTGCATAGCAGAGGAGGCTGGTGGGAGGAGCTATAGGAGGCCATGCTCATTGTAATGGCTGGAATGGAATTATAGGAACGGTATTAAACACATCAAACATATGGAAACCACTACCAGCCATTACAATGAGCCTGTCTTCCTATAGTTCCTCACACCAGCCTCCACTGCTGTATAGGCTTAATATGTGTTCGTATTTGGATGATTTTTTGCAGTCTTTCTCTCGTCAACCAGGTCTGGTTGCAACATTTGACAACCTTCTAGTTATTGTACAAGTCAACTAACGTAGCAGGCGTAAAAGAAACGCCTGAGCGGGATGCCCCACATTCTGGTCCTGACGAGAAAGAAAACTGCCAGGGAGTTTCTCTTCTGCACTATTCAACCAATCCACTAAATATAGAGGAGGAGTTAAGATGAAGTGTCGCCAAAAGCGGATGTCGCATTACAGGCTCTCTTCCAATTCCCCTGAAAACCTAATTTACCCAGCCCCGCTGAGGGTGTTGTACTTCAACCTACATAATGTTGTCATAACAGTTTATGTCAGCTAATGACATCTCTATGACCTGTCTCAAGGTACCATCGCTCCACTGGTGAAGGCTCCAACGGTGAGTGTGGACAGTACGTCCAGTAACGAGGGTCTGAAGATGGTGACCATCATCTCCTGTGTGCTGGTGGGCATCGTGCTGGTCTTCGTCCTGCTGCTAGTTCTCAGGAGGAGAAGGAGGGAACAGAGACTGAAGCGGCTCAGAGGTGAGAGGTCACAGCAGCAACAGGGCAACACCTGATTGGTTAGATTTCTGTAAAATTTCTGTAACTATTGTCAAGTATAGTGTGAGTATCATCTGTATATTATGTGATTTTTGTTCTTGTTTGCTCTGTAGATGCGAAAAGTTTGGCAGAGATGCTGATGAGGTAAGCATGAGCAGTTTGACATATAACTTTATAGACAGTTACTATTGTCTAATGCGTTAATGGAAGAAAAAAACATTCAATACTGTATCTATAGAATCATATTAGAATCACCAGTATCTGAATATCTGATGCAGTGTAATGATCTTTATTGACCAGTGTATGTTGTTTCCTGTGTTCCCCAGTAAAAACACACGACCTGCAGACACCATCAACAAGCAGCAGCAGACTCTTAGAATGCACATCGACATCCCTCGAGCCCAGCTGCTCATAGAGGAGAGAGACACCATGGAGACAGTCGGTGAGTGGACATTGATACATTATGCTGCTTTCACGTGTTCTCTGAATTATCGGAAACTTGGGACTGAAACTCCCGGAAAGCTCCCGGACATGTCAAAACTCATAATGAGCTTCCAAGCAGGAAATATGAGTGGGAAACTTGTGTAACATTGGATAACAATATGTGAATATCACATATCTGTGGCCTTCCATGTGGTAGTAGTACCTACTGTGGCGATTCTCATCGTACTGTAGTGACCATGCTTGTGAAATTATTCTATCTATTTCAGACGACAGGTCCACAGTGCTGCTGACTGACAATGACTTTGGGGAGACTCAGAAACAGAAGTCATCTACGGTTACCCACACCGTCCACTACCAGTCCTTGTCCCAGGCCACCGGACCTCTAGTGGATGTATCTGATGCTAGGCCAGGAACCAGTAAGTCCAGTACGGACATCCTCTTTACTTTACTAGCGGTGGAGCTAGAATTAATAGGTGTGATCAGGATTGCATTCATACAGCTGGAATTTATTCAGCTAGAGTTGATTCCAGACAACAGACTGTTCATTCAGCTCCAGTCCTCAGAGTCATCAGAAGCATTAGGAACACTGCCCCTACCATCTCCACTGTGGTTGTTCACATTGATAAGCAATTACTTTCAACACAGTGATTATTGCTGTAATATTATTTTCAATTCTAAACATGAATGATTATGTATGTCTATTGCATCCAACCAAAAATGTACACATTTGTGGAGGACTGCTGTCAACCCAATCAAACCGTTTTCTCACTGTTATTGTAAGCTATATGTATTTGTGTGAACGCAAGAGGTCCTGAGATGAACTCTAGGTGAGATATTGTGATGGTGGGTGTTTTCTTTTGGTTGGTTTATGTGAGGATTGGGTGTCCAGCCGTCATTGCTATTGCCAGATACACACTTACTGCCACCCTTAAAAACACTCACAGTCAGCTTAAAAAAACAGAGCATTGCAGTACTCAAGATGAACCCTTGCTATGTGACATAACACCCTGGTGTGTGACTGTGATGTCATTTTCTGTATCCTTCCTTGTCAGATCCCACAGCCCGCCGCACAGCCAAAGCAGGCCCTGCCGCACGCAACCGCTACGCTAGCCAGTGGACCCTGAACCGACCACACCCACCAGTCTCGGCCCACACCCTGAGCACTGACTGGAGACTGCCCACGCCACGGGTGGCCGGCTCTGTGGACAAAGAGAGTGACAGCTACAGTGTCAGCCCATCTCAGGACACAGGTAACAACGCACCTGAAGATGAGACAAGTCTGTAACAACTGCTGTAACAGTCCCCATATAAGAATGTCTGTAACATCACCCTTAACCATAACAACACCTGTCACCTCTTTAATAAAAACAGATCAGCCTACTATAGAACTTTCAACAATGCCAGCAGTTTATAACAATGCTAATGCTAGCGTTAGCCCCTAACTGCTCTACTACCATGGCCTCTAACCCTAACCCCTGGTATAGACCGGGCACGGAGCAGCATGGTGTCCACAGAGAGCGCCTCGTCCACCTACGAGGAGCTGGCGCGGGCCTACGAGCACGCCAAGATGGAGGAGCAGCTGCGGCACGCCAAGTTTACCATCACAGAGTGCTTCATCTCGGATACGTCGTCGGAGCAGATGACAGCAGGCACCAATGACTACACAGACAGCCTGACGTCCAGCACACCCTCCGAGTCAGGCATCTGCAGGTTCACTGCCTCCCCGCCCAAGCCTCAGGACGTCAGCCGAGTCATGAACATGGCCGCACCCAAAGCTCACAGACCGGGTGAGGCCACGTAGACACGTAGCTAACTCTGAGCTCTGTTGCTAACATTTGCTAGCCTTCACCATGCCTGTAATGCTATGGTTTGAGCCCCCAAGCCCTAACGCTAATCCTAACCCTAACATTCATTTTAAGATCTGATACTTTCTTCATATATAGACTGTGGGGTTAGTCTATGGTCTGTTACCTGTATGCGGAACTGTAGCTGAATTGAATAACTCTGTGTCGTAACATTTCAAGGTATTATGTTCTTCATATGCCAATAAAAACTAACAAACTCTGTAATATCCATTTAAAACACAAAGCTGGTCAGTCAGACCAAACAAATCAATTCAGGGCCATTTCCCTCTCCCTTGTAAATGTCAGGCCAACCAGATCATATCCCAGGGTTTGGGGTTCGTAAATATTTACTGCTGATATATCAATTTAACTGTTCTGAAGTTAATGGTCTAGTAATGCTTAGGGTTGCACAATTCTGGGAACTTTCAATAAATTCTCTGGTTTTCCCGAAATCCCGGATGGACGATTCCTGGAATCATGAGGAAATAAACATGAATCCTGGAATCTTCCAACAAGGATTTCTGTAAAACCAGGGGATTTATTGAAAGTTCACAGAATTTTGCAAACCTAGTAATGCTACTTGCAGCAACAAATGTGGAGTTTTGCAGACAGTGATTTGAATAAATTAATGCATTAATTAAGGTAATGTATTAACAAATTAATTAAGCTTATTCTATTGACAAAACTCCATTGCAGGATGACCAAGCTTGAACATTGAATCACCTAAACCTGTTTGAGGCCACTTGAGGTCTGTGAGGTTACTGTTTGAGATAACTTGCTATGAGGTCACTTCACCTCATAAATTCTGTCTTTTTGTTAAAGTCTTCATCTTATTCATTCTATATAGTTTTGGTTCATTATAGTTATATTTTATTAAACCCTGTAGACTTTAATCAGATGCGATGGAGTCTTAAATCTATAACATTACTTATTTATGTTATAGAAAAGCAACAGTCTCCTTCTCCATCCATTAACCTAATAAGTATAATGGAATCTGGGGGGGGTTTAATGACATTGTAAAATATTGCCATTTCATTTAATGTTGGTCAAGGCCAAATTCAGATGAAGAACATTATTTGGCATATTACCTCAATAACCAGACAAAGCAGTATACTTTAATAGTCTGTCAGAATCTATGGATGACTTTGGCATATAAACTACCCTAGTTTTGTGGGTTGGTATGGAAGACGTGATGAGCTTGTATCTCACCTAACCGTCATTTCTCTTTACTGAAGTGTTTTGAACTGAGATTTTTCCATAATTCCATAATGTGTATTCTATGGGGTTGTTGTCCATAAAACACAATGCATCATAACTAACTCCCCTCTCTTTCCTTCCTTTGTCCTTTAGGGGGGCGAGCTAGTGCACCTGCCTCCTTACCTGCGCATGGACTTCCTGCTGAACCGCGGCATGTCGTGCTCGGGCACTGGAGGGAGGGGTGGCGCCGGGGGGGAGGGGGCCATGGGCCAGGCCTGCTTGGAGCCCCAGAAGAGTCGCTCCCTGAAACGGCCGTCACGCATGGCGCCCCCAACTCCCACGGAGGCCCCCCCAGGCCAGCAGCAGGGCCAGCAGCAGGGACCCAGTGGCCCAGTGGCAACCCGGCTCAGCAGCCACCCTGCCCCACAGAGAGGGCTCAGAGCTGGCCCAGGCCGCCAAGCTTAGCACCTCCCAAGAGTCCCTGCTGGACTCACGAGGACACCTCAAACAGACCAACAACCCCTACGCAAAGTCCTACACGCTGGTATAACATCAGTGGCATGGGGACAGACTAAAACTCACACTAACACTGGACTTATTACACTTACAAGTGCAGTAAACTGACTCTCACCAAACAGTCCTGTATATATTGTCCCCTTTCTTCTTTAAGGAGGGGTAACTTTTACTAATCTTCTTTTATTTATTTTGGAGTATTCTTTCTTTGTTTTTTAAACTTGTGAGAAAACTCATTCATCTGAAATGACTCCACGCAGAGCTTGCCAAAATAATTATGTTATGAGGGAACATTATTTATTCTTGATTATTATTGTTAATCATTCATTATTAATCAATGATTATTTGTTGTTAGTTCTCAACTATTATTGATTATTAATTATTGATTACAAATGATCAATTATTACCATTACTACACTATTTTAATTAGAACCTGGACAACTTTTTTCCCGGAGTATGAGATGATAATTTGGAGCCTGTCATTTTTTTCTATGGAAACTTCCTCTAAAACACTGAATGAAACTTTTGAGAAATCTGGGATGGAAGCAATCGACACCAGTCCAAACTTGTCAGCTGCTCTCAAATTGTTACTTTTTTGAAGAAAAAAATCTATTTCCTATGGATGCATGGGGACTGACCAATTAAAGACAGTTAAGAGGATTATGATCACGACTGGACAGCCCAGTTGACCATTTTTGTCACACTATGAAATGATCAAATGTGAAGATTTATTATTCTTATTACTATAAATATATATATATAAAAAGAGAAATCACTTTTATTTGTGGATATTACAGGGAAGAATTGATTTGGTTAATAAAGTCCTTAGTCATGTTTGCACATATCTCGTTTTGATTAGGAAATGGAGTCTCTGTTGATCTTTCTATGTGTCGCATACTCTGATGGTGCAATATGAAAAAAGATTATGAAAATTATATTGATACTAGTTGCTCTATACTGTACTGTAATGAAAAAATAACTATGTTAGTATACTTACAGGGCGGGACAAACCCCAGCTATGTATTCAGGTGTAGTTTACCACTGCTAATTTGCCAGGGTGGTAAATTAAGTTAGTTAGAACAGGGAGGGACAGAGATATAATGGTTTGCACTTCGCGACACCCCCAAAAAATGTCCATACAGAGCCCCTATTCTCAGTGCACTAGGTAGAGTCTTCAAGACTCTCACTCTCTAGATTTATTGTCGCTGCATTGCTGTGATGCTGCGCTACAGGGAAAAAACTTGAGACAATCCCCCCTTCAAACCAAACCAAAATCTATGGGAAGTGTCTATCTAAAGTGTGGATATAACTACACAGTTTTAGTTGTTGTTTACCCTGGCCCATTTTTCTTAGTTTTTTAGTCCTGGAGGGAGAGTTTGATAAGAATGCTGTGAGGTCATTAATGTTTATATTATTTGTTTTAATTGTCTTCGTTATGATATTCCTTTTAACAAGATGTCTCTTTTTATTTTTAACATGGTGTTCACCATGGTGGCACTGAAATAAAGAGAAACTAACTCACAGTTCAAATTGTATTAATAAAAAGGCTGTTCCCCAAATGATCCTTTACAGTTTGACATGAATGACTGGCGATGGGTTGTTTAGAGGCATGGATAGAGGAGGGCGCCCGCAAAGGTTGTGGGTGGGGTGTGTCACTGGGTGAGTGAGTGAGTGAGTGAGTGAGTAAGTGAGTGAGGAACTGAGTCAGTGAGTTAGTGGTGATAGGGGTGGATTGTTGGGTAATTCATCTGAAATGAAATTGAACAACAGTCATTCAATATCACTAATTCCTTTTCATGTAAAAGCACTCATGAGTCTCATAAAACTCAAACTCTCCAAATAAAAATATTGTTGTACCAATGACATTTCATGTTTTTTCAGTACTAAACCCCCTAAGGGCCCGGGGGTGGGTTTCTACTAAGCTAACATATGTCATTGTTTTAAGATCGTCATACCAAGGTAATTTATACCCCTTTAAGTATCCCCCGAAAATATGTAAAAAATTATTTGATGAAACACTGAATTTGGCCTTACTGCTATTGGCCCATAGAAACGCATTGAATAACATATTCAAACATGGCAAAATAGTCCCCCAAAATAAAAAGGAAGTATGTTTCGAAGTGTTTGCCCTATATCTGAGAAATGTTATAAAAATCAGAAGTGATGTACTGGGCCGTTCGCACTACCCTCTGTAGTGCCTTGAGGTCGGAGGCCGAGCAGTTGCCATACCAGGCAGTGACGCAACCAGTAAGAAATTTACTTCACTCTAGAGCTACGAAGAATACAGATGAAAACTCTCTCTGTAGGTATTGTGGTCTACACATTATTATTAGATACTCTACCTCAGGCGAGCAATAGCTTGAGACTTCCTTATATATCGTGCACCAGCTGTTATTTACAAAAATACATAGTCCGCCTCCCCTTGTCTTACCAGACGCCGCTGTTCTATCCTGCCGGTACATCGTATAACCAGCCAGCTGTATGTTGATATTGTCGTCGTTCAGCCACGACTGTGTGAAGTGTAAGATGTTACGGTTTTGAATGTACCGTTGGTAGTTTAATCTTCCGCATAACTCGTAAAAACAATTCTCCAAGGATTGCAAGTTTGCTAGCAGAATAGAGTGAAGTAAATTCTTAGAAGGCAGCCCGCCCTCTTTCTCCGCCTCCTTCTTCACGCAGATCACGGGGATCGGGGCCTGTTCCCGAGAAAGCAGTATATCCTTCTTGTCGGGCTTATCAGAGTCGTGAAAGGAACAAAAGGATTCTGCTAGTCCGTGGTGAGTAATCGCAGTCCTGATGTCTAGAAGTTATTTTCGGTCATAAGAGCCGATAGCAGCAATATTATGCACAAAATAAGTAAATCAAAGGGGATTCATCAGAGAAAATGACTTTACCCCAGTCCTCAGCAGTCCAATCCCTGTACCTTTTGCAGAATATCAGTCTGTCCCTGATGTTTTTCCTTGAGAGAAGTGGCTTCTTGACACCAGGCCATCCTCCAAAACTATTTGCCTCATTGTGCGTGCAGATGCACTCACACCTGCCTGCTGACATTCCTGAGCAAGCTCTGTACTGGTGGTGCCCCGATCCCGCAGCTGAATCAACTTTAGGAGACGGTCCTGGCGCTTGCTGGACTTTCTTGGGCGCCCTGAAGCCTTCTTCACAACAATTGAACCGCTCTCCTTGAAGTTCTTGATGATCCGATAAATGGTTGATTTAGGTGCAATCTTACTGGCAGCAATATCCTTGCCTGTGAAGCCCTTTTTGTGCAAAGCAATGATGACGGCACATGTTTCCTTGCAGGTAACCATGTTTGACAGAGGAAGAACAATGATTCCAAGCACCACCCTCCTTTTGAAGCTTCCAGTCTGTTATTCAGCATGACAGAGTGATCTCCAGCCTTGTCCTCGTCAACACTCACACCTGTGTTAACGAGAGAATCACTGACATGATGTCAGCTGGTCCTTATGTGGCAGGGCTGAAATGCAGAGGAAATGTTTTTGGGGGATTCAGTTCATTTGCATGGCAAAGAGGGTCTTTGAAATTAATTGCAATTCATCTGATCACTCTTCATGACATTCTGGAGTATATGCAAATTGCCATCAAACAAACTGAGGCAGCAGACTTTGTGAAAATGTATATTTGTGTCATTCTCAAAACTTTTGGCCACGACTGAATATACACATCAATTACACCATACATATCTATATACAAATCAATTACACTATACATATCTATATACAAATTAATTACACAATACATGAAAATCAAAACACAGTTAGATGAACCAAACACATTCTTCAGGAAAAAAAAACTTGAATTGCCTTAGAGTCACCAACTCCACCCACTTTAAGGAGTTTTGGAGATCATTCCACATTAGAGGTGAAAAAAAAAGCAGATTTACCTAACTTGCTGGAGATTGAAGGGATCTCTAGGGTTAGTCATCCCTGAGTCCGGGTCTGGTAATATATACGTCTGAAGGTTAGCAATGAATGAGGTAAGGTATGGCGGAAGTTTATGCAAGAGGGCTTTATAGACGAAAAGGAAGGGGGGAATTCCGAGCCGATTTAAGCATATGTAAATGAAATGTAATTGCCCTTTTATGCACTTTTCTCTCTATGCGTATTCTGACGTGAATTTAAGCATGAGAATAGCATGATATTCACCAACTATTCGTTTGCGGCGGAGGTGTTTTTTACAGATATGGCGTATTCGGACCTTGACTTAATTCCTTCATAATTCCATCACGTTTACGAGCGAGGAATCCATTAATAAGGTTGAGTGAACCTGCCAGTTATAAATGGGAAAAGTATCGACTTTCTTTTTTCCAATAGAAATAACAGCATTCTCCATTCACTCATTTGTAAATTGATAAGAGCTATTGATAAGAGCTATTGATAAGAGCTATTGATAAGAGCTATTAATCAGAGCTATTGATAAGAGCTATGTAAATGAGTAATCTGTTTGGAAAAGGGGGGATTGTAAATACACATAGCAATTGTTTTAGATAATTGTTCCTTATGATCCATGGAGATTAATGTTAAACCAGTCATATGGAAGCAAACTGAAAACCCTATCACTGTCAGTAATACCCACATATATTTATAACTGTCACTTTAGTTTCCTTCAATTTGTTGCTTACAATTTCTGTTTACCTTTCTTTCCTCTGTCATGTCTGTGTAGTTGTTCCATGAGGGTTGCTACCATTAGTGGATCATATTACGTTGTGCAGTAATTTGGGACATGTAGTCTATTTGAATCATTATGGAACTCAGACCACATGTAGCAGTTTAAACCTGGAGTTTGGCACACGGTTCACAACGACTGGACTGTTGTCATACAGTTCCATGAACAATGAGGATTAAGGGTACATTTATAGGACTATTGTTCAACCCATATTGTACACTTCTTTACACCTTGCAATATTTAATGAATTGAACTTGAATATGGCAACTTTCAAGATGAGTCAAACTAATGTATTAATGATTCATTAATATATATATAGTGTGTAAAGGCTCTCCAAAACATTTTTTTTATGATTCAAACATACTTTCCTAACCCTAAAATTTGCCTAAATAATCTACAAAATCTGAGTATTTTTAAATCTACCAATTGTTGAAATGGAGACGAATATGCATATATTTAGATGTCTTTCTGTCACACCCTGATCTGTTTCACTTGTCTTGTGATTGTCTCCACCCCCTCCAGGTGTCGCTTATTATCCTCTGGTGTATATATCCCTGTGCCAATTCGTCTTGTATGTTTTTCAAGTCAACCAGCATTTTTCCTGTACTCCTAATTCTATTCTCTTTTGCTAGTCCTCCCGGTTTTGACCCTTGCCTATTTTTCTGGACTCCGTACCCGCCTGCCTGACCATTCTGCCTGCCCTGACCTCAAGCCTGCCTGCCACTCTGTACCTCCTGGACTCTGAACTGGTTTTGACCTTTTGCCTGTTCACGACCACTCTCTTGCCTTCCCCTTTAGAATTGTTTAATAAATATCAAGACTCAAACCATCTGCTTCTGGGTCTCGCCTTGTGCCCTTATACTTTCTTTCATTGATCCCTATATTCTGAACCCATTCTCTCAATGTATTCTAGTCTGTCGATTAATTACAATTTTAAGGTACACCGTATTTAAAGAGGTGGCTTAAGATAAATGTACTGAAAACCCCAGTGAATTATTTCTTCAATAGGGTTTTCAGTACATTTATCATAAGCCATCCCTTTAAATACATTGCAAATTGTTGCAAATTACTATGAATTGACAGACATATTTCCTAAAAATTATACTAAGGTATGGAACATTCATTGTGTGACAAGAAATAACTAGCAGGTCTATTACGCTCCAGCAGCTAGAATTCGTCCGTCCACAATTCAACTGTGGGAACATGGCAACCCTCAACACCAGGCAACAGAATGGGCTGGCCTCTGTTATACCAGAGATTGTTTGTGAGGAGATTATCTCTCCCCTTGACTTACAATTAAAACCGGTAAATTAATTATTGGCAGTGTTCACTGCTAAAGTGGATACCTATTCTACTAAAGTGGAAAGTCTGGTGAGGATAGCCATTGCGATAGAGGTGCGACTCCATGACCTGGAGTGCGAGCTAAGTTGGAAGGGATAATCAAACTCGTAAAAGAGAAAATAGAATTACTCAAATCATTCCCGTAAATTCAATGTGCGAATCACAGGACTTGAAACTGGTGCACAGGAGGTTGGTGGAGATCAGCCTTGTGGCAATGGCTGGAACGGAATGAGTGGAATGGTATCAAATACCTCAAACACATGGTTTCTTCGAGAAGCACAACAAATCCAACACACAAGGGGACAAGACGACAGATGGAACCCCATGATTGGCTCATTATTCAGGTGGCTCTCCATGCACAATCAGACAATGATGAGGACACCCCTCATCATTGTCTACACCCTGTTTCGGTACAAGGAACAATATTACTATTATTTCTGAGCATTTAACTTGTTATAGTTATATTGCCTATGGTCCAGGTGTCACGAACAGCTAGAAGTGGTGGGTGTGGAGTCAGGCGCAGAGAGCACGGTGTAGGGAAAACGCTCCTCTTTAATCCGGCGTGTTAATACAACGCCCAACACACAGCAGGCGCACAAACAAACAAGGCGCTCAAAACAGGACACGGGCATAAATGACAACATGAACTAACGTCCACCAAAAACAGAGAAACAAGCCCGCACAAAACGAGGCGGGCTTGACCGGCTTAAATAGCCCTAGAATAAAACACAAAACAGGTGCAAACAATATAACAATCAACAGAAAGGAAAAAAGGATCGGTGGCAGCTAATAGGCCGGTGACGACGACCGCCGAACGCCGCCCGAACAGGCAGAGGAGCCACCGTCGGTGGAAGTCGTGACACCAGGACATTTACACAGTAATAATGACATAAATAATAAACCTTTTCACTCCCGAACATCTGGTGTTTCTATGTGAAAGGGTTTTGTTATACTTCAGTCTTCTGTGATGTATATAAAGTATGATATTGGGTTACAAACTCAAATTTGAATACATTTCAACTCTATATCTGACACGGTACAGGTGTCATCTTTTTTTAAGCCCCTAACCATGTGTGTGAGGTGTATACTTTTGTTTCAAAGTAGATTACTTTAAGACTAACAGGAAACACTGTGTGTGACCCTGATTTAGACCACTGCAGTAAAAAGGTTTCCTTGTGTGGCTAGAGCGCATTGAATCCGTTTGGGCTAAATATGGCAATACAGTGCCTTGCAAAAGTATTCATCCCCTTTGGCGTTTTTCCTATTTTCCTTTCCTATTACAACCTGTAATTTAAATGTATTTTTATTTGGATTTCATGTAATGGACATACACAAAATAGTACAAATTGGTGAAGTGAAATGAAAAGAATAACTTGTTTAAAAAAATGTAAAAGTGGTGCGTGCATACAGTGGGGCAAAAAAGTATTTAGTCAGCCACCAATTGTGCAAGTTCTCCAACTTAAAAAGATGAGAGAGGCCTGTAATTTTCATCATAGGTACACTTCAACTATGACAGACGAAATGAGAAAAAGAAATCCAGAAAATCACATTGTAGGATTTTTTTATTTATTTATTTGCAAATTATGGTGGAAAATAAGTATTTGGTCAATAACAAAAGTTTATCTCAGTACTTTGTTATATACCCTTTGTTGGCAATGACAGAGGTCAAACTTTTTCTGTAAGTCTTCACAAGGTTTTCACACACTGTTGCTGGTATTTTGGCCCATTCCTCCATGCAGATCTCCTCTAGAGCAGTGATGTTTTGGGGCTGTCGCTGGGCAACACGGACTTTCAACTCCCTCCAAAGATTTTCTATGGGGTTGAGATCTGGAGACTGGCTAGGCCACTCCAGGACCTTGAAATGCTTCTTCTGAAGCCACTCCTTCGTTGCCCGGGCGGTGTGTTTGGGATCATTGTCATGCTGAAAGACCCAGCCACGTTTCATCTTCAATGCCCTTGCTGATGGAAGGAGGTTTTCACTCAAAATCTCACGATACATGGCCCCATTCATTCTTTCCTTTACACGGATCAGTCGTCCTGGTCCCTTTGCAGAAAAACAGCCCCAAAGCATGATGTTTCCACCCCCATGCTTCACAGTAGGTATGGTGTTCTTTGGATGCAACTCAGCATTCTTTGTCCTCCAAACACGACGAGTTGAGTTTTTACCAAAAAGTTCTATTTTGGTTTCATCTGACCATATGACATTCTCCCAATCCTCATCTGGATCATCCAAATGCTCTCTAGCAAACTTCAGACGGGCCTGAACATGTACTGGCTTAAGCAGGGGGACACGTCTGGCACTGCAGGATTTGAGTCCCTGGCGGCGTAGTGTGTTACTGATGGTAGGCTTTGTTACTTTGGTCCCAGCTCTCTGCAGGTCATTCACTAGGTCCCCGTGTGGTTCTGGGATTTTTGCTCACCGTTCTTGTGATCATTTTGACCCCACAGGGTGAGATCTTGCGTGGAGCCCCAGATCGAGGAAGATTATCAGTGGTCTTGTATGTCTTCCATTTCCTAATAATTGCTCCCACAGTTGATTTCTTCAAACCAAGCTGCTTACCTATTGCAGATTCAGTCTTCCCAACCTGGTGCAGGTCTACAATTTTGTTTCTGGTGTCCTTTGACAGCTCCTTGGTCTTGGCCATAGTGGAGTTTGGAGTGTGACTGTTTGAGGTTGTGGACAGGTGTCTTTTATACTGATAACAAGTTCAAACAGGTGCCATTAATACAGGTAACGAGTGGAGGACAGAGGAGCCTCTTAAAGAAGAAGTTACAGGTCTGTGAGAGCCAGAAATCTTGCTTGTTTGTATGTGACCAAATACTTATTTTCCACCATAATTTGCAAATAAATTCATTAAAAATCCTACAATGTGATTTTCTGGATTTTCTTTCCTCATTTTGTCTGTCATAGTTGAAGTGTACCTATGATGAAAATTACAGGCCTCTCTCATCTTTTTAAGTGAGAGAACTTGCACAATTGGTGGCTGACTAAATACTTTTTTGCCCCACTGTATGTATTCACCCCCTTTGCAATGAAGTCCCTAAATAATATCGGGTGAAACCAATTACCTTCAGAAGTCACATTATTAGTTAAATAAAGTCCACCTGCGTGCTATCTAATTGTCACATAATCTGTCACATGATCTCAGTATATATGCACACCTGTTCTGAAAGGCCCCAGAGTCTGCAACACCACTAAACAAGGGACACCACCAAGCAAGCGACACCATGAAGACCAAAGAGCTCTCCAAACAGGTCAGGGACAAAGATGTGGAGAAGTACAGATCAGGGTTGGGTTATAAAAATATCGGAAACTTTGAACATCCCACAGAGCACCATTAAATCCATTATTCAAAAAATTTAAGAATATGGCACCACAACAAATCTTCCAAGAGAGGGACGCCCACCAAAACCCATGGACCAGGCAAGGTTGGCATTAATCAGAGGCAACAAAGAGACCAAAGATAAGCCTGAAGGAGCTGCAAAGCTCAACAGACGAGATTTGACTGTCTGTCCATAGGACCACTTTAAGCCATACACTCCACAGAGCTGGGCTTTACAGAAGAGTGGCCAGAAAAAAGCAATTGCTTAAAGAAAAAAATTAGCAAACAAGTTTGGTGTCCGCCAAAGGGCATGTGGGAGACTCCCCAAACATATGGAAGAAGGTACTCTGGTCAGATGAGACTAAAATTGAGCTTTCTGGCCATTATGGAAAACGCTGTGTCTGGCGCAAACCCAACACCTCATCACCTCAAGAACACCTTCCCCACAGTGAAGCATGGTGGTGGCAGCATCATGCTGTGGGGATGTTTTTCATTGACTGGGAAACTGGTCAGAATTGAAGGAATGATGGATGGCGCTAAATACAGGGAAATTCTTGATGGAAACCTGTTTCAGTCTTCCAGAGATTTTAAACTGGGACGGAGGTTCCCCATCCAGCAGGACATTGACCCTAAGCATACTGCTAAAGCAACACTTGAGTGGTTTAAGGGGAAACATTTAAATGTCTTGGACTGGCCTAGTCAAAGCCCAGACCTCAATCCAATTGAGAATCTGTGGTATGACTTAAAGATTGCTGTACACCAGTGGAACCTATCCAACTTGAAGGAGCTGGAGCAGTTTTGCCTTGAAGAATGGGCAAAAATCTCAGTGGCTAGATGTCCCAAGCTTATAGAGACATACCCCAAGAGACTTGCAGCTGTAATTTCTGCAAAAGGTGGATCTACAAAGTATTGACTTTGGGGGGGTGAATAGTTATGCACCCTCAAGTTTCTGTTTTTTTGTATTATTTCTTGTTTGTTTCACAATAAAAAACATTTTGCATCTTCAAAGTGGTAGGCATGTTGTGTAAATCAAATGATACAAACCCACAAAAAAATATATTTTAATTCCTGATTGTAAAGGCTACAAAATAGGAAAAATGCCAAGGTGGGTGAATACTTTAGCAAGCTACTGTATAAGTTGGTGGTTATCCCTCTGCATTTTTTTTTATAAATGATTTTGCTACTGGAAAGGAGAGATGGCCAGTCCAAAATAGGCTACTACTAAACAATAGCTTTTTTGAATTAGCTTTTTTTCTTCCTGTTGATTCCTGACCCCCTCTGTTTAGGCTACTGAATTTATCTCCCAGGGAGTACTTGCCCTGATGGCAATGATTCATTATTATAAAAGATCTAGAGTATAGACTTCACTTTTTGCAGGGAACGGTTTATAGAGAGTGTCTTCTGGGGGGTGACCGACCAATGGGTGTGTTTCCCTGTGGGTACTGCTTTTTATTTTACATCCATGGGCTTATCAACACTAAAGATAACAATTATGTTTTAGAAAAAAATAATGGCAACACTAGCTATTCTCTCGTGGAATTTGAAAGGGATTCATATTAACAGTAGGGATTAATAGCAGGAAACCATATTGATATAGCAATGCTCCAAGAAACACACCTGCTCCAAAAGAACGCACATAGAATAGAGAACCATTTTTACAACAGGCTGCTTTTTCATCAGCCCCAAACAAAACCAAAGGTGTAACCATAATGATACATAAGAAAATCAAAATCACCATCTGGGCAAAGGCAAAGATCAAAAATCACTTTCCTTAAATGTATCTATAAGGCAAAAAAAAATGCCTTTATTAATGTGTATGCTCCAAATTCATATAATCCTACGTTTTTTGATTCTCTGAACAGCATATATTTAGAATGAACTGAATTCCAACTGGTTATGGAGACACACATGAACGCCATTCTGGACATGCGGGACAAATAGAATAAGACCAACTACAATCCACAGACAACCAAGGCTCTGCAACATATTTGATTACCACCTTATTGATTCTTGTAGGATGGAAACGTTGTTTGTTTATTAATAAAGGTATGTGTCTATATAAGGTCCCACAGTTGACAGTGCATGTCAGAGCAAAAACCAAGCCATGAGGTCGAAGGAATTGTACGTAGAGCTCCCAGACAGGATTGTGTCGAGGCACAGATCTGTGGAAGGGTACAAAAGAATTATGCAGCATTGAAGGTCCCCAAGAACACAGTGGCTTCCATCATTCTTAAATGGAAGAAGTTTGAAACCACCAAGACTCATCCTAGAGCTGGCCGCCTGGCCAAACTGAGCAATCGGGGGAGAAGGGCCTTTGTCAGGGAGGTGTCTACAGTTCCTCTGTGGAGATGGGAGAAAATTACAGAATGACAACCATATCTGCAGCACTCCACCAATCAGGCCTTTATGGTAGAGTGGCCAGATGGAAGAGGTAGAGTGGCCAGTTTGCCAAAAGGCACCTAAAGACTCTCAGACCATGAGAAACAAGATTCTCTGGTCTGATGAAACCAAGATTGAACTATTTGGCCTGAATGCCAAGCGTCACGTCTGGAGGAAACCTGGCGCCATCCTTACGGTGATTTGAAATCATAGGGGGTATTCATATTTATGGTATTGGAAATCATAGGGGTATTCATATTTATGGTATTGGAAATCATAGGGGGTATTCATATTTATGGTATTGGAAAACATAGGGGGTATTCACATTTATGGTATTGGAAATCATAGGGGGTATTCATATTTATGGTATTGGAAATCAAATCAAATCAAATTGTATTTGTCACATACACATGGTTAGCAGATGTTAATGCGAGTGTAGCGAAATGCTTGTGCTTCTAGTTCCGACCGTGCAGTAGTATCTAACAAGTAATCTAACAAATTCACAACTACCTTATACACACAAGAGTAAAGGAATGAATACGAGTATGTACATATAAATATATGGATGAGCGATGGCTGATTGGCGTAGGCAAGATGCAGTAGATGGTACGGAGTACAGCATATACATATGAGATGAGTAATGTAGGATATGTAAACGTTATATAAATGCATCGTTTAAAGTGGCTAGAGATTTGAGTCGATGGCCGAACGGCATAGGCAAGATTCAGTAGATGGTTTAGAGTACAGTGTATACATTTGATATGAGTAACGTCGGATATGTAAACATTATATACATTACATACAAAATTGTTTAAAGTGGCTAGTGATACATTTGTTACATCCAATTCCTATTTTTAAAGTGGCTAGAGATTTAAGTCAGTATGTTGGCAGCAGCCACTCAATGTTAGTGATGGCTGTTTAACAGTCTGATGGCCTTGAGGTAGAAGCTGTTTTTCAGTCTCTCGGTCCCAGCTTTGATGCACCTGTACTGACCACGCCTTCTGGATGATAGCGGGGTGAACAGGCAGTGGCTCGGGTGGTTGTTGTCCTTGATGATCTTTTTGGCATTCCTGTGACATCGGGTGGTGTAGGTGTCCTGAAGGACAGGTAGTTTACCCCCGGTGATGCGTTGTGCAGTCCTCACTACCCTCTGGAGAGCCTTACGGTTGTGGGCGGAGCCGTTGCCATAACAGGCGGTGATACAGCCCGACAGGATGCTCTCGATTGTGCATCTGTAGAAGTTTGTGAGTGATTTTGGTGACAAGCCGAATTTCTTCAGCCTCCTGAGGTTGAAGAGGTGCTGTTGCGCCTTCTTCACCACGCTGTCTGTGTGGGTGGTCCAATTCAGTTTGTCCGTGATGTGTACGCCGAGGAACTTAAAACTTTACACCTTCTCCACTACTGTCCCGTCGATGTGGATATGGGGGTGCTCCCTCTCCTGTTTCCTGAAGTCCACGATCATCTCCTTTGTTTTGTTGACATTGAGTGAGAGGTTATTTTCCTGACACCACACTCCGAGGGCCCTCACCTCCTCCCTGTAGGCCGTCTCATCGTTGTTGGTAATCAAGCCTACCACTGTAGTGTCGTCAGCAAACTTGATGTTTGAGTTGGATGCGTGCTTGGCCACGCAGTCATGGGTTAACAGGGAGTACAGGAGAGGGCTGAGAACGCACCCTTGTGGGGCCCCAGTGTTGAGGATCAGCGGGGTGGAGGTGTTGTTTCCTACCCTCACCACCTGGGTCCGGCCCGTCAGGAAGTCCAGGACCCAGTTGCACAGGGCTGGGTCGAGACCTAGGGTCTCGAGCTTGATGACGAGCTTGGAGGGAACTATGGTGTTAAATGCTGAGCTGTAGTCGATGAACAGCATTCTTACATAAGTATTCCTCTTGTCCAGATGGGTTAGGGCAGTATGCAGTGTGATTGCGATTGCGTCGTCTGTGGACCTATTTGGACGGTAAGCAAATTGGAGTGGGTCCAGGGTGTCTGGCAGGATGGAGGTGATATGATCCTTGACTAGTCTCTCAAAGCACTTCATGATGATGGAAGTGAGTGCTACGGGGCGATAGTCATTTAGCTCAGTCACCTTAGCTTTCTTGGGAACAGGAACAATGGTGGCCCTCTTGAAGCATGTGGGAACAGCAGACTGGGATAGGGACTGGTTGAATATGTCCGTAAACACACCAGCCAGCTGGTCTGCGCATGCTCTGAGGACACGGCCAGGGATGCCATCTGGGCCAGCAGCCTTGCGAGGGTTAACACATTTAAATGTTTTCCTCACGTTGGCTGCGGTGAAGGTGAGCCAGCAGGTTTTGGTAGCGGGCCGTGTCGGTGGCACTGTATTATCCTCAAAGCGAGCAAAGAAGTTGTTCAGTTTGTCTGGGAGCAGGACGTCGTGGTCCGCGACGGGGCTGATTTTCTTTTTGTAGTCCGTGATAGACTGTAGACCCTGCCACATTCCTCTCGTGTCTGAGCCGTTGAATTGTGACTCTACTTTGTCTCTATATGGACGCTTAGCTTGTTTGATTGCCTTGCGGAGGGAATAGCTACACTGTTTGTATTCAGTCATGTTTACGGTAGCCTTACCCTGGTTAAAAGCAGTGGTTTGCGCTTTCAGTTTTGCGTAAATGCTGCCATCAATCCACGGTTTCTGGTTGGGGAAGGTTTTAATAGTTGCTATGGGTACCACATCACCAATGCACTTGCTAATAAATTCGCTCACCGAATCAGCGTACACATCAATGTTGTTGTCCGACGCTATGCGGAACATATCCCAGTCCACGTGCTCGAAGCAATCTTGCAGCATGGAATCAGATTGGTCGGACCAGCGTTGAACAGACCTGAGAACGGGCGTTTCCTGTTTTAGTTTCTGTTTGTAGGCTGGGAGCAACATAATGGAGTCATGGTCAGACTTGCCAAAAGGAGGGGGAATAATAGCCTTGTATGCATCACGGAAGTTGGAATAACAATGATTCAGGATTTCACCAGCCCGGGTGGCACATTCGATATGCTGGTAAAATTTAGGGAGCCTTGTTCTCAAATTAGCCTTATTAAAATCCCCAGCCACAATAAATGCAGCCTCAGGATATGTGGTTTCCAATTTACTACATAGAGTCCAATTAATTTCTTTCAGTGCCGTCGATGTGTCAGCTTGAGGGGGGATGTACACGGCTGTGATTATAATCGAGGAGAATTCTCTTGGTAGATAATGCGGTCGGCATTTGATTGTAAGGAATTCTATGTCAGGTGAACAAAAGGACTTGAGTTCCTGTATGTTGTTATGATCACACCATGTCTCGTTAATCATAAGACACACACCCCCGCCCTTCTTCTTACAAGATAGATGTTTGTTTCTGTCGGCGCGATGCGTGGAGAAACCAGGTAGCTGTACCGACTCAGATAACGTGTCCTGAGTGAGCCATGTTTCCGTGAAGCAAAGAACGTTGCAGTCTTGGATGTCTCTCTGGAAGGCAACCTCGCTCTGATTTCGTCCACTTTGTTGTCCAGAGACTGGACATTGGCGATTAAAATACTCGGGAGAGGTGCACGATGCGACCGTCGACGTAGCTTGACCAGAATACCGCAGCGTTTCCCTCTTCTCCTGCGCCGCCGTTGTTTTGGGTCGCCAGCTGGGATCCAGTCTATTGTCCTAGTTGGTGTACCAAACAGAGAAGCCGCTTCGGGAAAGTCGTATTCCTGGTCGTAATGTTGGTAAGTTGACGTTGCTCTTATATCCAAAAGTTCCTCCCGGTTGTATGTAATAAAACATAATATTTCCCGGGGTAACAATGTAAGAAGTAATACATAAAAAAACAAAATACTGCATAGTTTCCTGAGAACGTGAAGCAAGGCTGCCATCTCTGTCGGCGCCGGAAGTAAAGAGGGTATTCATATTTATGGTATTGGAAATCATAGGGGGTATTCATATTTATGATATTGGAAATCATAGGGGGTATTCATATTTATGGTATTGGAAATCATATGGGGGTATTCATATTTATGGTATTGGACGAGTTTACCACAGTGGGCTTCCCAAATGGGCTAACAGTAACAGAGTTAACAGCTGAATTCAACTTTATGATCACAAGATTATTACTGACAATACCCCTGTGAATATGATTATCTGTAGAACTATGATGATAACTCTGTGAAATAGTGGGAATGGGATGAGTTACCTGGGCAAGGGTTGGGCTGTTTTTGAGTTAATGTTTTATAAGAGCTTCTTTGATGTTGGTCGAGATAACTTTTGCCCCTTTCACTTTTGGATGCAAGCTATCCCAAAAAGGGCCTCTCCCAAAAGTAGTCATATTTGTCAACATACTCCAAATCCATCGAGGAACAATAGGATTTAAGCCAGTAGTGTACACTCTTAGAAAAAAGGGTTCCAAAAGGGTTCCCTTTTTGGTTCCAGGCAGAACCCTTTGGGGTTCCATGTAGAACCCTCTGTTGAAAGGTTAAAATGACAACTTGTCATTTTAACCCATTAGGTGCTAAAACTGCTCAGTTTCAATCCCCCAGTGAGCTGTGACTTGAGTAGAGGAGCTCCTTTCTTCTAAATTGGTCTATTGATTCAGAGCCTTCCAGACTGTCACTCTGGAGATTCAGCCTGAGCTCCCCAAACAACACCTCGGTCCAAAAATTGCTTCCACAGTCCTATATCACAGACTAATGGGAATTGTATATAATGTTTACATATCCGACATTACTCATATCAAATGTATACACTGTACTCTAAACCATCTACTGAATCTTGCCTATGCCGTTCGGCCATCGACTCAAATCTCTAGCCACTTTAATAATTAAAATTGGATGAAATAAATGTATCACTAGCCACTTTAAACGATGCCATTTTATAATGTTTACATATCCTACATTACTCATCTCATATGTACATACCGTACTCCATACCATCTACTGCATCTTGCCTACGCTGGTCAGCCATCGCTCATCCATATATTTATATGTACATACTCGTATTCATTCCTTTACTCTTGTGTGTATAAGGTAGCTGTTGTGAATTTGTTAGATTACTTGTTAGATACTACTGCACGGTCGGAACTAGAAGCACAAGCATTTCGCTACACTCGCATTAACATCTGCTGACCATGTGTATGTGACAAATAAAATTTGATTTGATTTTGATTTGAGGCATATTACTCAGCATGACCACTATATTCGCCATCCACTTCTGAAGTACACAACAAATTAAGCGCGGTGACAGAGATTTACTCGGCCCGCCACACTTGGCCGTTATAAACTGCTGTCATAAATAAAAGGCAGGGCCAGATTGAATTCTTCGCTTTGATCTGAAGGAGAAATATGGAGCTTTTTGTCACCGGGTCAGGTGGGATGTTGATTGCATCTGGGGAAGGACGTGGAGTGCAGCTTGATTTGCTTAAATTAGGACGTGTTAAATGCAATCACACAGTCGGCCAAGGGATTAAGGGAGTGTGTGAGTGTGTGTGTGTGTGTGTGTGTGTGTTTGGGGAGGGGGGGTATGGAGTCGGTTTGGCATCTGGTGTGGCATACGGAACATACCCTTTTCTTTATGAGATAGTGGGACATGGGTATATAATGACAGGGAAGTGGGAAGATTGATTGTTTTGAACATATGACTCAATGGAGATGATATAAGCATTATTGAACTGGGTGTGTTACAGTAACCTACAGTTGTCGTACCATACATCCCTCTGGGGATCAATAATCTACTGCACTGGTTTTGAACTTCCATTTTACCACCATCCTACTCTTAAGTCAGTGTATTTATCTAATCTACCACCATTCGACTCAGTATATTGGTCTATCTCAACTCCCACTCCGAATCCCTGGCTTCCTGAGTGCTTTGACATCAAACAGTATTTTTGTCTCAGAACTTACTTTGATCGTAGAACTTTATCTAGGTGATTGAGTGATATGAATTCAAAAATAGCTTCTGCATCATACATGTAGTGAGTATCCAGAGCTCAATACAGTACCAGAGGGAGAATATAAGAACACTGCAGCAAATTCGGGGGTGACCTGAGTGGGACTTGAACCAAAAATCTTGCAGCTTTTTTCAGGAAGAGAAACCACCTCACATATCTGCATGATGGTCCCTCATGCCTCAGTCCTAGACATACCTCAAATCGCTGGGCAGAACATCCCACTGACACCAACGTTGCTAATATGAAGTTCCATCTGCATGGGCTCAAGGGTGCATTAACCTCTTGGCAAATCGCTACTGAATGTCATTGGTCGCATGCAGTGTATTTAGAGTAGAGCGTTGATTGTCTCTGTCACCTCTGATGCAGACCCTCCTCCATTGACCACCAGCACTGAGTCATAAGGCTGTATCTCTTAGTATGTGAAAGCACAAATGTGCAGCAGCTGTCAGTGGGTCAGCCCTAGAAACATTCTGCACAGACTGAAGAGGATTGGCTATCTCCACCACAGTACACCTTATGGTGCTGTAAATCAATAGTCTCTCCATACAACATATTCATGATCCTATCCTGTACATTGAGTAGGTACTGATTGTATGGGATTAGAGTAGCTTAAAGGGACCAAAAAAACATGGGTCCTTTTTTTCACCAGACTGCTCTTTTTCATAGATCTTCAACCCGGATAGGTACAATTGTCCTGGACTATGACCAATAATGACGGGATGCAGATCATGCCGCAAGCCATGCCCCAGACAAGGCACACATGCTGGCAAAAAATGAGGAATGGGAAGTTCAGCAGACCTCCTGATTCGGGTTGTTGTCCCCCTACAGGAAGGAACGAGCCAGACGGCAGTTGGAGGCCTACCAAAACTATTTTAGAAAGAACTACGCAGGCTTAGAAGACCTGCAGTGCCAGTCCTGAGTCCTGTTCCTGCCCAGCTGCCGGAACCAACCCAGCCTCCACGGATCCCAGCCCTTGAGCCAGCCAAGCAATTGTCAGAGTTGCATCAAGCTACTTCCAACACACTCTGGGTAGTCACCCTGACAACAGCGGTGCAGCCAGACCAACAACTGCCGGTGCTCGAGCCTCCAACACGACAGCCACTAGAGCCCAATCCGTTTCAGCAGCCGGCCAAGCACCATCTTGCAACACAGCCGGTTCTACCACCGGGGTGGCAGGTAGCCTAGTGGTTAGAGCGTTGGACTTGTAACCGGAGGGTTGCAAGTTCGAATTCCCAAGCTGACAAGGAAAAAAATCTGTCGTTCTGCCCCTGAACAAGGCAGTTAACCCACTGTTCCCCGGGCGCCGAAGACGTGGCTGTCGATTAAGGCAGCCCCCCGCACCTCTCTGATTCAGAGGGGTTGGGTTAAATGCGGAAGACACATTTCGGTTGAAGGCATTTGGTTGTACAACTGACTAATAATGGTGACTTTGACTTGACTTTGACACTAGCAGCACCTGTGCCAGACAAGCTGTTGCCAGTGCTGCAGCCTGCCCTGCGACCAACAGAGCTCCAGCCTGCTCCACCTCCGCCTGCAGACTGCCACCCCAGTCTGCAGCCACCGGTACCTGAGCTGGCACCCCAACTGACACAACCCATGTCTCTCCTGGTCGACCTGCTGTCACCAGACCTGACCACCGTCCTGGACCCAGTGTCCACTGCCGTCCTCAAGGACCAGTTCAGCACTGACCTGGGCCCATCTCCTGACCCAGCACCAACTCTGAGCCTGATGCCCGGCCCTGGTCCCACCGGCCGACTCAGTTCCAGTCTTGGGCCCTCCACGCCATCAGCTACAGCCCTAGTCCATAACCTTCACCATCCCTTGAGTACACAGCACAGCCAGACCCACAACCAGCACTGGTTCTGAGGCACAATCCTGCCCCTCGGGACACCTCAAGATCCAACACCAGCACTGGGTCCACTGCCCAGACCCGATCTGGGCCATACTCCGGTACCAGAACTGGATGCACATCCAGCACCCGTAGGAGAGCCTCCAACCTAATCAGCAGTCTTGCCCTGTTCTGGTCTTGCCAGACCCTGTGGGATGGCCTATTCCACCAGCCTGGGCACCTCCAGCAGCACAGGCATTGACTGCCCCAGACACTTGCTGGACAAGTCTGTCTCACAGACACTGTGAGCACCTTGTCTGTTACTGCCCACTCATTCCATGCCACCAATGGCCAGGAGGACCCACATCCTCACATGAGGGTTTCCTTCCGCTTTGTCACCAAAGCCCCTTATACCACCCACCACTGCGACCTGTAATGCTTTAGTCGGCTGGCCCTCGCTTTACACTCGTCACCATACCCACTGGCTCCAGGTCATCTACAAGTCCCTGCTAGGTAAAGCCCCGCCTTATCTCAGCTCGCTGGTAACCATAGCAGCACTCACCCGTAGCACGCAGCTGAGTGCTGCTATGGGCAGGTATATCTCACTGGTCACCCCCAAAGCCAATTCCTCCTTTGGCCGCCTTTCCTTCCAGTTCTCTGCTGCCAATGACTGGAACGAACTACAAAAATCACTGAAACTGGAGACACTTATCTCCCTCACTAGCTTTAAGCACCAGCTGTCAGAGCAACTCACAGATCACTGCACCTGTACATAGCCCATCTGTTAATAGCCCAACCAACTACCTCATCCCCTACCGTATTCATTTATTTATCTTGCTCCTTTGCACCCCAGTATTTTTACTTTGCACATTCATCTACTGCACATCTACTATTCCAGTGTTAAATTGCTATTGTGTAATTACTTCTCCACCATGGCCTATTTATTGCCTACACTGGCCTATTTATTTTTTCTACTGTATTATTGACTGTATGTTTGTTTTCTCCAATGTGTAACTCTGTGTTGTTGTATGTGTCGAACTGCTTTGCTTTATTCTTGGCCAGGTCGCAGTTGTAAATGAGAACTTGTTCTCAACTTGCCTATCTGGTTAAATAAAGGTGAAATAAAAATTAAAAAATAAAAAATAAATAAATAAATAGAGACATAAGCTTTGTGAATTTTGCTGCTGAGGTAGACTACCATCCCACTCCTCAGCCTGACTCCTTTGTCCAGGGTCAGAAGCAATTCACACCTCTGCTCATGGAACACTCTGTTGCTATGGGCAAACAGAATCACATGACCTAGTCAGCCAATCAAAATCAAATTAAATTGTATTTGTCACATGCGTCGAATACTACACTGAAATGCTTACTTACAAGCCCTTAACCAACAATGCAGTTTTAAGAAAAATACCTTAAAACAAATAAGAAATAAAAGTAACAAATAATTAAAGAGCAGCAGTAAAATAATAATAGCTCTACCTGGGATCAGCAGATTCCCACTCTGCCTCTGAACTCTGTAAGCTCCTGTTAAACTTAACCTCAACTCATATCTGGACCCTTTCCATAAAGACAATCCTGCATCTGGACATTCCTGTGTGGCTAAGGTTGGTGGAACATGGTGCTTGCAATGCCAGGGTTGTGGGTTTGGTACCACAGGGGACCAGTATGGGAAAAAGTCAGAAATTGTATGTACTCACCACTATAAATTGCTCTGGAAAAGAGTGTCTGCTAAGTGACAAAAAATGTAAAATTTTACAAAGAAAATCCCAACCGGTGTTAGTGTATATTTGACAATGTAAATTGACTTGTAGCTGGTTAGGGTTAATCTGCTGTATACATTCTTCCTTTGTATGGGATTAGCCCCTGTTACAGTGTAATACTACCTATTTACAGCTGTGTGCTTATTCATGCAAGGTTTACATGTGGGTAACTATACATGAGTATTAGCCATGTTATATACTTTACATATATTGTCTAGGTATCCTTGGCATGGTTCTGGGTACAGTATAGAGGCCATGAGGAGTAGTCCTTCCATTGTCTGCTATGTAACCTAAGATGGCTATCTAGTCATTGTTGTACAACCGGTATGGCCGACCGGTGATGTCATCACACCTGGTCACTTCCTGCAGCCATGGCCTTGCTATTGTTAACATGCTAGCTCAGCATCAGTAGCGTAGCATGCTACTGCTACCTGTTATTGTCTATACAGGAATACTGTGTGCTATAGCAACCCCACTAGCCAACACTGTTAGCCTAGCCCAGCTAAAAGTCTCTGTGCGTATACCGTTCATATGTTTTGCTATGCCAGTCAATAGACTAAGGCCTATTAGTCAATATATGCCATAGCCAATATATGCTAGCCTATAGCCCTGCTATTTCTTTACTGCCATTACTGCTAGCCTATATTACTATACTTCTATTAGTTTGGGATTGCACTATGTACTACTGCTGTGAAATACTGCTAGCATAGCACTGTTAGCATTGCTATTATATTCTCATTAGTGCCATTATGTAATACATGCTCTGTATTCTCTTCTGTCCTACAGAAAATCACTAATCACCATCATTATCCCTTTCATTGTTATCCTCTTCCTGTTTTCTGTCTGTGTGGGAATGTCTGTCTGGTAATAAATGTGTGGACTGTGTATCTGTCTCCTACTGGTCATTTCTGTCCTCTAACCTGGACTCCGGGACAGTTGTACCTATTATCTAAACCGGGCACCTCTTTCAGCCCTTTTTCAATGAGGATACCTGGACCACTTATTGCGACGTGCCTTTTCAAATCAAATCAAACTTTATGTGTAGACCTTACCGTGAAATGCTTACTTACAAGCCCTTAAAACCAACAGCACAGTTCAAAAAAGAGTTAGGAAGAATATTGACCAAATAAACTAAAGTAAAAAATAATAAAAAGTAACACAATAAAATAACAATAACGGGGCTATGTACAGGGGGTACCGGTACCGAGTCAATGTGCAGGGGTACAGGTTAGTCAAGGTAATTTGTACATGTACAGGGGTTCCTCCTTTAAAAGTTGCATCTTACTGCAGCACACCTTGCGGGCTGCTGCAGAATTCTATGGCACGTTATTTAATTGTCAGCCATTTTTACCATTAATGCAAGTTAGTGCTAGTTTGACCACCAGAGGGCATCTTTGAGAAGCATTTGATAGTCTTCCATATTGGCATTACTAGAGAATTTAAAACCTTTTTTTGTAAGAACATAGTATATGGGATTGATTTTAAGAAATTTAGCTTAATTAATTGTATTAATATTATGGTGTTTCTATTCAAAGAAAAATGAAAAACGAAACCCTCAGGTTTTCTGTTAGAATGGAACGGAAAATATGGTGCTGTACAACATGACAGTCGGGAGTAGGCTACAGCATAAGAGGATTGGAGGATTCTAAATTCATATCTAAGGGGCATAACATTTCCACACCCTAATTGTAGTGTAACTAATACCCAAACGGAGATTCAGTGAAAATAAAAATCTCATTGATTTATCAAGACCAGTCCCCATGCTTGTCTCAAAGCAGAAATAGTTATTGCTTCAAATCCTATTACTTCTAACTTCAATATGCTTTTTAAATGAACAAGACCTACACCACTTTTAACAGCACATTACTCAACACTAGTGAGACTCATTTCGCCTACGGTAGGCCTACAGTATATGTAAAAATATTTTTTTCAATGATTACATTTAGAGGATTGGAGGATTCTAAATTAATATCTAAGGGTGTCACGTCCAGGCCTGAGAAGACAGGCTGGTGTGGTTAGTTTTTTTTTTTTTTTGGTGTAGGGGTTTTTATGTTCTAGGTGTTATATTTCTATGTTGGGGTAATGGTTCCCAATTAGAGGCAGCTGTGTGTCGTTGTCTCTAATTGGGAACCATATATATGTTTGGGGTTTTCGTATAGGTTTGTGGGTTATTGTTTATGCAGAGCTTCGTTGTTTATGTAAGTCTATGTTTATGCACGATCTTCGTTCGTTCTGTTTATTGTTTTGCCCAGTTACGTTGTTAAATAAAAAGCATGTATACTGGATGCCTCGCTGCGCCTTGGTCTGTCCTTTCCGAGGATCGTGACAGAATAACCCACCATGAAAAGACCAAGCAGCGAGAGAACCGGGAGTACTGGACCTGGGAGGAGGAATTATTTAGAGACGGACCCTGGACTGGAGAGTATCGCCGGCCAAGAGAGGAACTGGAAGCAGCGGCGGCGGAGCGGCGCAGGTGTGAGGAATTATACGGAGCATGGAACCCGGATAAAGAAAAGTATATTGGAACTCGCCTGGCTAGGAAGCCCGAAAGGCAGCCCCAAAAAACTTTTTTGGGGGGGCACACGAGGAGGTTGGCCGGTTCAGGAGGGACTCCTGAGCTAACTCCTCTTGCTCTTTGGAAGGAGCGTTGGAGGGTGCGTCGCACTGAGCAGACACCGTGCTATGCAGTTGTGCGCACGGTATCTCCAGTGCGCATGCATAGGCCGGTGCGCGAAATTCCAGCGCCACTCATCTGTCGGGCTAGGGTGAGTGTGCAGCCTGGAGGAGTGGTGCAGGCTCTGCGCGCCAGGTCGCCAGTACACCTTTTGGGACCGAGATATCCTGCACCGGTTCTGCGGTTCTGGTTCGCATCCACAGCCCAGTACGTGCTGTTCCAGTTCAGCGCTCCAGGATCCCTGTGCCCGTGGTGGACCCAGCACGTCCTGTCCCTGTTCCACGCTCCAGGATCCCTGTGCCCGTTGTGGACCCAGCACGTCCTGTCCCTGTTCCATGGTCCAGGATCCCTGTTCTACGCTCCAGGATCCCTGTGCCCGTCGTGGACCCAGCACGTCCTGTCCCTGTTCCACGGTCCAGGATCCCTGTTCTACGCTCCAGGATCCCTGTGCCCGTCGTGGACCCAGCACGTCCTGTCCTGCCTGTGCGTTTATTGAGCCCAGTACGGCCGGTTCCTGCTCCCCGCACAAGAGTGCCAGTGCGCTTAGTGAGCCCAGTACGTCCGGTTCCTGCTCCCCGCACCAGAGTGCCAGTGCGCGTAATGAGCCCAGTACGGCCGGTTCCTGCTCCCGCACCAGAGTGCCAGTGCGCTTAGTGAGCCCAGTACGGCCGGTTCCTGCTCCCCGCACTAGAGTGCCAGTGCGCTTAGTGAGCCCAGTACGGCCGGTTCCTGCTCCCCGCACCAGAGTGCCTGTGCGTTTATTGAGCCCAGTACGGCCGGTTCCTGCTCCCCGCACCAGAGTGCCAGTGTGCGTCTCGAGCACAGAACGGCCCGTTCCTTCTCCTTCCACCAGAGGGCCAGTGCGCATCCCCTGTCCGGGACCTCCAGAGAAGGTCCCCAGTCCGGGGCCGCCAGAGAGGGTCCCCAGTCTGGGGCCGCCAGAGAGGGTCCCCAGTCCTGCAAATGGCCCAGGGCCTCCGTGACCTCGGACCAGCACGCGTGACCTCGGACCAGCACGGCCGCCACCGGAGCCGCCACCTGGGACTAAAAAACCCACCCGAAAACCCGCCCCATAGACTTGTGGCGCGTTCGGAGTCCGCGCCTTTGGGGGGGGGGGTACTGTCCTTTATTTTACGTTGTTAAATAAAAAGCATGTATACTGGATGCCTCGCTGCGCCTTGGTCTGTCCTTTCCGAGGATCGTGACAAAGGGGCATTATTTCGTTAGGATCTGTGAGAATATCTGAGAATATGTAAGGGGCTTTTATATCATTCTAAATGAATAATAATAATAATAATAATCGCTTTGTTAAAAAAGTAACAATATTTTGGAGATTATATAGTTTTCATTTAACCTAGAGTGAGCAAGAAAAAGGCCATTCTTGAACATGGGGTGAGACATTCTCACTAATTTGTAAATAAAGTCAGTTTGTTATTTAGAATTATTTATTTCTGGAGAAACCAAAAGCCGCCTCATGGATCTCCCGGTGGCAGCCGGCACTGGAATCAAATCAGTATCTGTAGCAACGCAGTTTGCACTGAGACACAGTGTCTTAGAACGCTGCGCCACTCGGGAGGCCCCATCCACAAGTTTTTAATGCTGTTTAATTGCCTTGCACAAAAATACTGGTAAACTTGGGGATTTTGGTCACAGACAGTGCTATTCGCAAACACTATCCTCAAATGCCTGTGCTAGGCCGAACGCGAAATTCCAGGAAAATGAACAGGCACAGTAGGCGACAATACTGTAAAGTAGGCCTAATAATGCTAAAAAGAATGCTTAAATAAATCACTGTTGCCTCCTTTTTCAGGTATCATGGCTTGAGATTTCATTGAGGAAGAAATCATCAAGAGATATGCTGGACCCTATGTCAGAGAGGTGTTTCTGGGACAATTTTGTTTCTTTCAAGGTAGGATTTTATAGTGGCTTGCGAAAGTATTCACCCCCCGTGGCATTTTTCCCATTTTGTTGCCTTACACCCTGGAATTAAAATAGATTTTTGGGGGTTTATATCATTTGATTTACACAACATGCCTACCACTTTGAAGATGCAAAATATGTTTTATTGTGAAACAAACAAGAAATAAGACAAAAACACAGAAAACTTGAGCATGCATAACTATTCACCCCCTTCCCAAAAGTCAATACTTTGTAGAGCCATCTTTTTCAGAAATTACAGCTGCGAGTCTCTTGGGGTATGTCTCTATAAGCTTGGCACATCTAGCCACTGGGATTTTTGACCATTGTTCAAGGCAAAACGGCTCCAGGTGTACAGCAATCTTTAAGTCATACCACAGATTCTCAATTGGATTGAGGTCTGGGCTTTGACTAGGCCATTCCAAGACATTTAAATGTTTCCCCTTAAACCACTCAAGTGTTGCTTTAGCAGTATGCTTAGGGTCATTGTCCTCCTGGAAGGTGAACCTCCGTCCCAGTCTCAAATCTCTGGAAGACTGAAACAGGTTTCCCTCAAGAATTTCCCTGTATTTAGCGCCATCCATCATTCCTTCAATTCTGACCAGTTTCTTATTTAGGCGCTTCATAGCCCAGGGGGTGAATACATATGCACGCACCACTTTTCAATTTTTTATTATTATTTCTTTTTTGAAACAACCAATTTTGACAATTTTGTGTATGTCCATTACATTAAATCCAAATAAAAATCCATTTAAATTGCAGGTTGTAACGCAACTAAATTGGAAATACGCCAATGAGGGTGAATACTTTTGCAAGGCACTGTAGCAATATCTTGTTATGTTTAGGCCTATTTACATATATTTATAGTATTTTACCTAATGTTGCCCCCCGGGTTTGAATTGCAAATAAGGGCATAAACTGGGACAGGATGCCAGCAGAGTAAGTAGACCTTTATATAGTAAAATAAAGGTTAAATAAAAATAAATAAATAAAAGACCTACAACACCTATGGTAGGCCTACAGTATATCTAAAAAATAATTTAAAATCTCTACATGTAGGTCTCCTGATTTAAACCCGATCTAAATTGTTTGGCATCAACTGAAAATATTCATCCATAACTCTGCCGAGCCTACAAGAAAAGATGAACTGTAAGGCCATCAAGACGTTTTGGCTAGAGAAATTGAGGCTACAACAATGCAACAAATACAGCAAGGTTTTATACCTGTGGTCGTGGAGCTGGGTTGAAGTGCAACTAAAATGTTCTTTAAATAAACATCTGCGTATTGAATGTCTTTTTCCTTGTTATTTTATTAACGAATGCATAAAGATGTTGATGAAGAAATACTGTACTACTGTTTTGAGTTAGAAATGTAACACTTTAGAGTACTTAAGCATCGAATACATTGCAAGTAGGGGGATGTCGGGCTATAAAGAGTATATTGTCCTGCTAATACTGCTACACCTGCTACAGTACACTTGTGGAAAAAAAAGTGTTTTCAAAATACCTCCAGTTGTCCATCACTACTGTAAATAAAAACACAGCATCTTGTTTACATCATGTTTACATTCTTTATTGTAACCACAATGTCACAAATAATTTGTATCTACCTTTCCAATTACTAGAGTTTGTGACTTACAAATGTGCGCTTTTCATGTCATTTTTCGATAAATCCAGTTCAGATTTAAGTATAACTTTTGACTGACGCTTTTAGTGAGAGGTCTAATGCTTTAATATTTAATAATATCTGCCCTCCGAATTCATGTCTAAGGGGCATTTTACACGCCATTATTAGTTACATTGTTTTAGTTTGAACGTGCAGACAGGCACTAAGAACAGCGAGAACGTTTCCCTAGTAAGCACCATTATTAATGCAATGCCCCTTAAAGTGTTGCTCTGTGCTACCCAGTGACGCGGGGTGGGGGTCCACCCCCCCCCTTCCCTTCCTCCTCCTCCCATCCCCAGCTTCTCTGCAATCCCATTGAGCGCCACTCGGGGGAGCCAAGACCAATATGACCAATATATACTGTCCTACTAGAAACATTGTTTGCAGAATTCACAGCCTGCTACGCTTGTGAAAAACAGGGTTAATAATATATGTGTGAGAATATCTAAGGGGCTTGTATATAATTCCAAATTAATTAATAATAATAATAATAATAACAATAATAGATTTGTATTAAAAATAATGATATTTTGGAGATGATTTCATTTTCAAATAATGTAAAGTGAGCGAGAAAAAGGCCATTCTTGAACAAGCGAGCATAAAAAGCACTTCGCTCATCTGTTAGGGTCGCGTCACTGGACAGCTCGCGTCTTGGTTTCCCTTTGTAGTCTGTAATAGTTTTCAAGCCCTGCCACATCCGACGAGCGTCAGAGCCGGTGTAGTAGGATTCAATCTTAATCCTGTATTGACGCTTTGCTTGTTTGATGGTTCATCTGAGGGCATAGCGGGATTTCTTATAAGAGTCTGGATTAGTGTCCCGCTCCTTGAAAGCGGCAGCTCTAGCCTTTTGCCTGATGCAGACATTGCCTGTAAACCAATGGCTTCTGGTTGGGATATGTACGTTTGATCATTGTAGGGACAACGTAATCGGTGCACTTATTGATGAAGCCGATGACTGAGGTGGTATACTCCTCAGAGCCATTGGAAGAATCCCGAAACATATTACAGTCTGTGCTAGCAAAACAGTCCTGTAGCGTAGCATCCACGTCATCTGACCACTTCCGTATTGAGCGAGTCACTGGTACTTCTTGCTTTAGTTTTTGCTTGTAAGCAAGAATCAGAGGATAGAATTATGGTCAGATTGCCAAATGGAGGGCGGGGGAGAGCTTTGTATGCATCTCTGTGTGGAGTACAGGTGGTCTAGAGTTTTTTCCCTCTGGTTGCACATGTGACATGCTGGTAGAAATGAGGTAAAACGGATTTAAGTTTGCCTGCATAAAAGTTCCCGGCCACTCGGAGCGCTGCTTCTGAATGAGCATTTCCTTGTTTGCTTATGGCCTTATACAGTTGGTTGAGTGCGGTCTTTGTGCCAGCATGGTGGTGGTAAATAGACGGCTACAAATAATATAGTTGAGAACTCTCTTGGTAGATAGTGTGGTCTACAGCTTATCATAAGGTACTCTACCTCAGGCGAGCAATACCTCGAGACTTCTTTAATATTAGACATTGCGCACCAGCTGTTATTGACAAATAGACAGACACCCCCACCCCTCGTCTTACCAGACGTAGCTTCTCTGTCCTGCCGGTGCATGGAAAGTCCCGCCAGTTCTATGTTATCTGTGTCGTCGTTCAGCCACGACTCAGTGAATTTTACAGTTTTTAATGTCCCGTTGGTAGGATAATCTTTTATTTTCCTATGATTGCATGTTGGCCAATAGAACGGACGGCAGTGAGGGTTTACTCGCTTGCCTACGAATTCTCAGAAAGAAGCCCAACCTCCGCCCCCTTTTTGTCTGTCTTTTCTTCACGCAAATGTTGGGGATTTGTGCCTGTTCCCGAGAAAGCAGTATATCCTTCGCATCGGACTCGTTAAAGGACAAAGCTTCTTCCAGTTCGAGGTGAGTAATCGCTGTTCTGATGTCCAAAAGTAGCAGCAACATTATGCACAAAATAAGTTACAAACAACGTAAAAAAAACTAACAAAATAGCACAGCTGGTTAGGAGCATGTAAAATGTCAGCTATTCTCTCCGGCGCCATTCTAAAATAACAGTGGATTTTGTTGCTTTTGTTAAGTAAATCAGATGATAAATGAGGTGATAACTGAGGCCCAAGCATCTCATAGATAAGACATGATTTGGTTTTCGTGGAAAGTTCTTTCTTTTCCTTTTTTGCAGCCAGAATGGCAACTTCCTCCCCTTAGCGTCAGCTCTCACAATAGTTTTTCTTGTCCTAGGATGGAAGTATTATGTGGATTGCTGCTGATGGCCTCGATGTTACTGACGAAACCACATTTTTTACAGTTATATAAACTATTTTCTCTATTAGGGAATAGGGTCAATGTGTACACTCTCGTTCCTATTCTATCCATCCATGGATAGAATAGGAACATATCACACAGATCTCAAAACTAAATCCACTGTTATTGATAACAGGTTATTGGTGTGAGTTTGGCATGGAGACCATACTGTGTAAGGGATCTTGAGGTGTATGGGAAAAGTTTGAGAATCCCATTACGTAGGCCTATCTATTGTACGTTTAAAGGCACTTGATCAGCAAGTTTTCAGTGCAAGGAGAGATTAAATGGCCTCAATTGACTACTGCATCATTATTGGCTTTATAGCCATCTAGTAAATCCCCTAGATCAATCAATGCAGTCAAGTTCAGACTCTGAGTTTATTGCAAGCTCAGAAAGAAATATCAATCTAAGTAATCCTAGATGTCAAAGTTCTCTGTGATGCCGGTAAGGCAGTCAGGCGCAGGACAACGAATATGAGTTTTCAAATGCTTTACTCAATATTTCCAAAATACAAGTGGGGGAAAAACCAACCACTCGAAAACACAGAACAAAGAAACACAAACAATCACGCACAAAAACATGAGGGGAACAGAGGGTTAAATAAGGAACATGTAATTATGGGATAGAAACCAGGTGTGTATAATGAAGACAAAAAAACATAGAAAATGAAAAGTAGATCGGCGGTAGCTAGAAGACCGGTGACTTCGACCGCCGAAAGCCACCCGAGCAATGAGAGGGACCAACTTCGGCTGAAGTCGTGACACTAGAAGCCTTCAGTGTAATGATATTTAGCATCAAAAAGTTAACGGTCCATTCACACACCTTACCTATCCAGCTGACTTCATCTCTCAACACTTTCTGTCCACCCCAAGTCCTTTATGATATAGTTTTGTTTTAAGATACACTACATGACCAAAGGTATGCTGACACCTGCTCATTTAACATCTTATTACAAAATCATGGGCATTTGCTACTATAACAACCTTCGCTGTTCTGGGAAGGATTTCCACAAGATGTTGGAACATTGCTGCGGGGTCTTGCTTTCATTCAGCCACAAGAGCATTAGTGAGGTCGGGCACTGATGTTGGGCGAGTTCCAATTCATCACAAAGGTGTTCGATGGGTTTGAGGTCAGGGCTCTGTGCCGGCCAGTCAAGTTATTTTACACCAATCTCGACAAACAATTTCTGTATAGACCTCGCTTTGAGCACGGGTGCATTGTCATGCTGAAACAGGAGGGCCTTCCCCAAAATGTTGCCACAAAGTTGGAAGCACAGAATTGCCTAGAATGTCATTGTATGCTGTAGCGTTAAGAAGTCCTTTTACTGGAACAAGGAAAAACAGCCTAAGACCATTATTCCTCCTCCACCAAACTTTACAGGGGCAACTATGCATTCAGCAGTTTGCGTTCTCCTGCCATCCGCCAAACCCAGATTGTCCGTTGGACTGCCTAATGGTGAAGCGTGATTCTTCACTCCAGAGAACGAGTTCCCACTGCTCCAGAGTCCAATGGTGGTGAGCTTTACACCACTTCAACAGACGCATGGCATTGCGCATGGTGATCTTATACTTGTGTGTGGCTGCTTGGCCATGGAAACCCATTTCATGAAGCTCCTGGCAAACAGTTATTGTGCTGATGTTGCTTCCAGAGGTAGTTTGGAAATTGGTAGTGAGTTTTGCAACCGAGGACAGGCAAATTTTACACAATACGCGCCTCAGCACTCGGCGGTCCCATTCTGTGAGCTTCATGGCTGAGCCGTTGTTGTTCCTAGACGTTTCAACTTCACAATAACAGCACTTACAGTTGACCGGGGCAGCTGTAGCAGGGCAGAAATTTCACTGAGCTCTTCAGTGAGGCCATTCTACTGCCAATGTCTGTCTATGAAGATGTCATGGCTGCCAGCAACAGGTGTGGCAGAAATAGCTGAACCCGCTAATTTGAAGGGGTGTCCACATACTTCAGAAAGTATTCAGATACCTTCACTTTTTCCACATTTTGTTGATTAACTATTTATTTTTTATGTTTGCAAAATTATTACAAATAATAAAAAAAAAAACTATTCAGACCCTTTGCTATGAGACTCAGAATTGAGCTCAGGTGCATCCTATTCCAATTGTTCATCCTTGAGATGTTTATACAACTTGATTGGAGTTCACCTGTGGTAAATTCAATTGATTGGACATGATTTGGAAAGGCACACACCTGTTTATATTAGGTCCAACAGTTGGCAGTGCATGTCAGAACAAAAATCAAGCCATGAGGTTGAAAGAATTGTCCATAGAGCTCTCAGACAGTCGAGGCACAGATCTGGGGAAGGGTACCAAAACATTTCTGCAGCATTGAAGGTCCCCAAGAACACAGCGGCCTCCATCATTCCTAAATAGAAGAAGTTTGGAACTACCAAGACACTTCTTAGAGCTGGCTGCCCGGCCAAACTGAGCAATCAGGGGAGAAGGGCCTTGGTCAGGGAGGTGCCAAGTACCCGATGGTCACTCTAACAGAGCTCCAGAGTTCCTCTGTGGGAGATGGGAGAACCTTCCAGAAGGACAACCAGCTCTGCAGCACTCCACCAATCATGCCAATATGGTAGAGCCACTCCTCAGTAAAAGGCACATGACAGCCCAATTGGAGTTTGCCAAAATGACTCTCAGACCATGAGAAACAAGATTCTCTGGTCTGATGAAACCAAGATTTAACTCTTTGGCCTGAATGCCAAGCGTCACGTCTGAAGGAAACCAGGCACAGCTCTTCGTCTGGCCATTACCATCCCTACGGTGAAGCACGGTGGTGGCAGCATCATGCTGTGGGGATGTTTTTCAGCGACAGGGACTGGGAGACTAGTCAGGATCGAGGGAAAGATGAACAGAGCAAAGCACAGCGAGATCTTTGATGAAAACCTACTCCAGAGCGCTCAGAACCTCAGACTGGGGTAAAGGTCCACCTTCCAACAGGACAATGACCCTAAGCACACAGCCAAGACAACACAGGAGTGGCTTCGGGACAAGTCTCTGAATGTCCTTGAGTGACCCAACCAGAGCCCAGACTTGAAGCCGATCGAACATCTCTGGAGAGACCTGAAAATGGCTGTGCAGCGACGCTCCCCATCCAACCTGACAGAGCTTGAGAGGATCTGCAGAGAAGAATAGGAGAAACTCCACAAATACAGGTGTGCCAAGCTTGTAATGTCATACCCAAGAACACTCAAGGCAGTAATTGCTGCCAAATGTGCTTCAACAAAGTACTGAGTAAAGGGTCTGAATACTTACATAAATGTGATATTTCAGGTATTCTTTTGCAATAATTTCTAAAAACCTGTTTTTGCTTTGTCATTATGGGGTATTGTGTGTAGATTGATGAGGGGAAAAAACTATTTAATAAATTTTAGAATAAGGCTGTAATGTAACAAAATGTGAATGCTTTCCGAATGCACTATATATAGTGTACTTATAAAAGTAATTAGAATTTATGTAAGGTCCTAAATAATGTAAAACATGCATCTCATCTTATCTGGTCTCATCTTATCTTACCTTTTTTCTTCTACACCACATAATCAAACATGATAATAATTAATAACATGTCAATATGGGACCATAAACAAACACAATATTAAGAAATAACTTGACACAATGTTTACCTCTTTGGGATATTTATTAAGTATATATTCTTTGAAGGTGTCTACTGAAGGATGATGGTATTGTACAGTATATTCTACTCATTTGGTTTTGAGAAATGACTTCAAAGGAAACAATGGGGATTCAAATCACAAGATCAATAGAAACACACAATCAAAAACAACGAATGTAAAAAAAAGTAATAAAAACAGAAAGAAAAACATTTTCTATTGACGTTGATGTTAAAGGGAAGCAAGGAAGGAAGAAAAGATGCACAATTTTCATGTGAATAATGGAATAAGCCCTAGATTTAGTTGCCAAGAGATATCGGCGACATTGGAAAGCAAATTTGACCCATTGATTCAATTCTAAATGCTTCAGTCATAAGGTATGAGAGACACTGGGCACTGCGCTAGCTGGGAGGGATCAAACAAAACAAGCTGTATTGTCTGGAAACACTCCACAGCGAGAGGGTATTACCATTAACAGACCTCCTAGGAAAATAAAATCTTTAGATTTATGATGCCATAGCTGAGAAGAATGCCAATGCAATCATGACTGGAATCTGACAATCAATCATCACAAATACATGTTCCTCCTGAGGGTGATAAAACCCTAGTTCCAGTTTCTTAATTGCTTTACGAGCTAACCTACTTATTAAGCAGCTTTTTACTGATAAATGTGTATATTATAGCACACATGACATGAGACATGAGAGTACTACTAAGGGTTTGGAATGCTACAGCAACACAAAAATAGCAAAATCATAGGAAAGATCAAGATATATCCAGAACTTAATCATAGTTCCAGCCGATAGGAGACAGAGCTGCCCGGCCCTGTCCTCCCCACTCTAGGACTTCACTTCCTGCTTCTTCTTGCTCTGGAACTTCCTGAACTGTGATTGGATCGCCACAGCAGCCTTCTCCGTCTCAGGGGCCTTCATGTCGATGTCCGCAAAGTCCTCCTCAGGAGCATCCTTCTTGGAGTCATCTGTAGGAAGGGAGGAGAGATGGTGAGAGACTACGACAGCAAATCAATTCAAATACAATTTTATTTTATTTGTCACATGCGCCAAATACAACAGGTGTAGACCTTCCCGTGAAATGCTTACTTACAAGCCCATAACCAACAATGCAGTTCAAGAAATAGAGTTAAGAAAATATTATCTAGATAAACTAAAGTTTTAAAAAAGTAACACAAGAAAATTACATAACAATAATGAGGCTATATACAGGGGGTACTGGTACCGAGTCAATGTGTGGGGGTAGAGGTTAGTCGAGGTAATTTGTTAAGTGACTATGTATAGATAATAAACAGCGAGTAGCAGCAGTGTAAAAACAAGGATGTAAATAGTCTGGGTTGCCATTTGACTAATTGTTCAGCAGTCTTATGGCTTGGGGGTAGAAGCTGTTAAGGAGCCTTTTGGTCCACTTGCCGTGCGGTAGCAGAGAGAACAGTCTTTGACTTGGGAGACTGGAGTCTTTGACAATTTTTTGGGCCTTCCTCTGACACCGCCGAGTATATAGGTCCTGGATGTCAGGAAGCTTGGCAGCAGTGATGTACTGGGCCATACGCACTACCCTCTGTAGCGCCTTACAGTCAGATGCCGAGCAGTTGACATACCAGGCGGTGATGGTGCAGCTGTAGAACTTTGAGGATATGGGGACCCATGCCAAATCTTGCAGGGGAAAAGGTGTTGTCGTGCCCTCTTCACAACTGTCCTGCTTTATTTAGACCATCACAGTTTGTTGGTGATGTGGACACCAAGAATCTTGAAACTCTCGACCCGCTCCACTTCAGCCCTGTCGATGTTAATGGGGGCCTGTTCGGCCCTCCTTTTCCTATAGTACACGATCAGCTCCTTTGTCTTGCTCACATTGAGGGAGAGGTTGTTGTCCTGGCACCACATTGCCAGGACTCTGACCTCCTCCCTAGTCTGTCTCATCGTTGATCAGGCCTACCACTGTTGTTTCGTCAGCAAACTTAATGATGGTGTTGGGAGTCGTGCTTGGCCACGCAGTTGTGGGTTAACAAGGAGTACAGGAGGGTATTAAGCATCCCTGTGGGGCCCCAGTGTTGAAGATCAGCATGGCAGATATGTTGTTGCTTACCCTTACCACCTGGGAGCGGCCCGTCAGGAAGTCCAGGATCCAGATGCAGAGGGAGATGTTTAGTCCCAGGGTCCTTAGCTTAGTGATGAGCTTGAGGGCACTATGGTGTTGAACGCTTAGCTGAAGAGCATTCTCACTTAGGTGTTCCTTTTGTCCTGGTGGGAAAGGGCAATGCGTAGTGCGATTGCGTCATCTGTGGATCTGTTGGGGCGGAATGCGAATTGGAGTGGGTCTAGGGTTTCCGTCATTATAGTGTTGGTGTGAGCCATGACCAGCCTTCCAAAGCACTTCATGTCTACTGACGTGAGTGCTACAGGGCGGTAATCATTTAGGCAGGTTACCTTCGCTTTCTTGGGCACAGGGACTATGGTGGTCTGCTTGAAACATGTAAGTATTACAGACTCGGTCAGGGAGAGATTGAAAAGGTCAGTGAAGACACTTGCCAGTTGGTCCGCACATGCTTTGAGTACACGTCTTGGTAATCAGTCTGGCCCCGCGCTTCGTGAATGCTCACATCGGCTACGGAGAGCGTAATCACACAGTCGTCCGGAACAGCTGGTGCTCTCATGCATACTTCAGTGTTGCTTGCCTCAAAGCGAGCATAAAAGGCATTTAGCTCATCTGGTAGGCTTGTGTCATTGGGCAGCTCGCGTCTGGGTTTCCCTTTGTAGTCTGGAATATTTTTCAAACCCTGCCCTATCCGACGAGCATCAGAGCCGGTGTAGTAGGATTCAATCTTAGTCCTGTATTGACGATTTGCCTGTTTGATGGTTTGTCTGAAGGCATAGCGGGATTTCTTATACGCTCCTTGAAATCGGCAGCTCTAGCCTTTAGCTCGGTGCGGATGTTGCCTGTAATCCATAGCTTCTGGTTGGGAAATGTACGTATGGTTACTGTGGGGATGACGTCGTCGATGCACTTGATGAAGCCGAGGACTGAGGTGGTATACTCCTCAATGCCATTGGATGAATCCCAGAACATATTCCAGTCTGTGCTAGCAAAACAGTCCTGTAGTGTAGCATTCGCGTCATCTGACCACTTCCGTATTGAGCTAGTCACTGGTACTTCCTGCTTTAGTTTTAGCTTGTAAGCAAGAATCAGGAGAATAGAATTATGGTCAGATTTTTCTAATTTGGGCATGGGAGAGCTTTGTATGTGTCTCTGTGTGTGGAGTAAAAGTGGTCTAGAGTTTTATTTCCTTTGACATGCCTGTAGAAATTAGGTAAAACGGATTTAAGTTTGCCTGCATTAAAGTCCCCGGCCACTAGGAGCGCCGCTTCTGGTCTTAGTGCCAGCATTGGTTTGTGGTGGTAAATAGATGGCTACGAATAATATACAGTAGATGAGAACTCTTGGTAGATAGTGTGGTCTACAGCCTATCATGAGGTATTCTACCTCAGGCGAGCAATACCTCAAGACCTCTTTAATATTATACATTGCGCACCAGCAGTTATTGACAAATAGACACACACCCTCGTCCCTCATCTTACCAGACGTAGCTGATCTGTCCTGCCAATGCACGGAGAAGCCAGCCAGCTCTATATTATCCATGTTGTCGTTCAGCCACGTCTCAGTGAAACATAAGATACTATAGTTTTTAATGTCCCATTGGTAGGAAAGTCTTAATTGTAGATAGTCCCGTTTTTTTCCCAATGATTGCACGTGGCCAATAGTACAGAGGGTAGTGGTGGTTTACCTGAATTCTTACAAGGCACCTCGACGTCTTTCCCCTTTTCTTCACGCTGATGGCGGGGATTTGGGCCTTGTCTCGACAAAGCAGTATATCCTTCATGTTTGACTCATTAAAGAAAAAAACTTTGTCCATTTCGAGGTGAGTAATCGCTGTTGTGATGTCCAGAAGCGTTTTTCGGTCAAAAGAGACGGTAGCAGCAACATTACAGTGGGGCAAAAAAGTATTTAGTCAGCCACCAATTGTGCAAGTTCTCTCACTTAAAAAGATGAGAGAGGCCTGTAATTTTCATCATAGGTACACTTCAACTATGACAGACAAAATGAGGAAAAAAAATCCAGAAAATCACATTGTAGGATTTTTAATGAATTTATTTGCAAATTATGGTGGAAAATAAGTATTTGGTCACATACAAACAAGCAAGATTTCTGGCTCTCACAGACCTGTAACTTCTTCTTTAAGAGGCTCCTCTGTCCTCCACTCGTTACCTGTATTAATGGCACCTGTTTGAACTTGTTATCAGTATAAAAGACACCTGTCCACAACCTCAAACAGTCACACTCCAAACTCCACTATGGCCAAGACCAAAGAGCTGTCAAAGGACACCAGAAACAAAATTGTAGACCTGCACCAGGTTGGGAAGACTGAATCTGCAATAGGTAAGCAGCTTGGTTTGAAGAAATCAACTGTGGGAGCAATTATTAGGAAATGGAAGACATACAAGACCACTGATAATCTTCCTCGATCTGGGGCTCCACGCAAGATCTCACCCGTGGGGTCAAAATGATCACAAGAACGGTGAGCAAAAATCCCAGAACCACACGGGGGACCTAGTGAATGACCTGCAGAGAGCTGGGACCAAAGTAACAAAGCCTACCATCAGTAACACACTACGCCGCCAGGGACTCAAATCCTACAGTGCCAGACGTGTCCCCTGCTTAAGCCAGTACATGTTCAGGCCCGTCTGAAGTTTGCTAGAGAGCATTTGGATGATCCAGATGAGGATTGGGAGAATGTCATATGGTCAGATGAAACCAAAATAGAACTTTTTGGTAAAAACTCAACTCGTCGTGTTTGGAGGACAAAGAATGCTGAGTTGCATCCAAAGAACACCATACCTACTGTGAAGCATGGGGGTGGAAACATTATGCTTTGGGGCTGTTTTTCTGCAAAGGGACCAGGACGACTGATCCGTGTAAAGGAAAGAATGAATGGGGCCATGTATCGTGAGATTTTGAGTGAAAACCTCCTTCCATCAGCAAGGGCATTGAAGATGAAACGTGGCTGGGTCTTTCAGCATGACGATGATCCCAAACACACCGCCCGGGCAACGAAGGAGTGGCTTCGTAAGAAGCATTTCAAGGTCCTGGAGTGGCCCAGCCAGTCTCCAGATCTCAACCCCATAGAAAATCTTTGGAGGGAGTTGAAAGTCTGTGTTGCCCAGCGACAGCCCCAAAACATCCCTGCTCTAGAGGAGATCTGCATGGAGGAATGGGCCAAAATACCAGCAACAGTGTGTGAAATCCTTGTGAAGACTTACAGAAAACGTTTGACCTCTGTCATTGCCAACAAAGGGTATATAACAAAGTATTGAGATAAACTTTTGTTATTGACCAAATACTTATTTTCCACCATAATTTGCAAATAAATAAATTCAAAATCCTACAATGTGATTTTCTGGATTTCTTTTTCTCATTTCGTCTGTCATAGTTGAAGTGTACCTATGATGAAAATTACAGGCCTCTCTCATCTTTTTAAGTTGGAGAACTTGCACAATTGGTGGCTGACTAAATACTTTTTTGCCCCACTGTATGTACAAAATTAGTTTTCAAACAATGCGAAAAAACAAACACGATAGGATAGTTTGTAAGGAGCCCGTAAAACGGCCGCCTTCCGCTCCGGCGCCAATATAGCATAGAGCACCTGGGGAGTCAAACTGAATGGGTGTTTACCACAATTGAGGTCACTCAATTTCATCCTTGCATCATTTTTGTTTTTACAGTTTTCAATTCATGAATTGATTGAAATGTTTTTATAAATGGACGTAACCTCACCTCTGGCGTGCACTATTAGTCTTTCTAGGAAAGTAACTTAAGACCTGTATCACCAACACTAAGAATCAGTATCACCAACAGTTTTCTGCTGCCTCCCTTAGAACAATGTGGATTATCCCAAGATGTCTGCCTGCTTTTTCTTCCTCAGATTGTCTCCCTTTTCTTTCAGCAGGGTTTAACCTTGGTCTTTTGTTACGTGCCTAACTCTATAGAAATGAGTTTGTATACACAGGGCAGGGGGCTTTACAACAAAGACTTTAAATCAGGGGATAAACTGTCAAATATGAGGCAAGGCAAGCCATTCTGATCTTTCATACATATACTGTACATGCTGTCACGTCCTTTATTTATCCAGGAGGATTTAATTGTCTAACTCCCTTTTCATTATTCATACATTGCCACTTAATTCAGAAGAAAAAATACACGTACGGTAATGAGTATACATCAGAATATAAAATTGTTAATTTACTTAAAGGTAATGATGAACGTTTATTTAATAAATAGATCATCGCAGCCAAAATGCCAGCATAGACGAAGTGGGTTCAGGTCAGTCCAAAATGGACAACATACGTTTAGGTTTAGATGGAATTTCTTGATGACCTTTGAAGACAAGAACATTTCAATGGAAAGAAATGTATCCCTGTCTGGCTCCTGACCTATTTAGTGTGTTTATATGCTGTTTAATATGACATGTAGCACTTCTTACATTCACCTTTTCATGCTTTCAGAAAAAGCAGGCAGACATCTTGGGATATTCAAATACTTTCACTCGAATCCATATGATTTGGTTTCAATACTTCAAAAGCAAATGGTAGGTCCAGGTAGTCACAAAAATATATGGGTGTTGTTTAAATTGTGATTTTAATGAATGGAGCGAATTTGGAGAGGCAGTTTTTTTTCTTCCAGTGAGAGCCTACCAAATGGCAGATTGTTGAGTTGCAGCGGTCATTGAAAAGCAGTTAAATATGCCTATCCAATATTTCATAATACAATTGTAGGAAAAGCATAGTTTAGAAAGCAAATGGCTATTGTTGAAAAGAGAAGACAAACGACTCTAATCTGTCTCTAGTTATCAAAACTCTCAACTGGCCAATTGAGCGAACAGTAGCCTATCTTATAGAGTGGTGAGGAGGAGGAGTCTTCCGTGTCTGAAATAGACTTCACCATTCATTTTATGGATTCAGGTTCACTCAAACATCGTTTTAAGCGTTGTTTTACTATTGATAGTTACAGCTGATTTCGGGATTGTATATCGATTCGCTCTCCTTAAATATTTGTCTTTGTTTCATGTAGTTATACAATCATGTAACTAAGAAATTCACTGGAAAGAAACCAGAAAATTATTGATTGATTTGTTGAATAGTCATGACTGGTTTGAGCTATCTTTCATGTTGTAGCACAACAGTGGTGAAGATATCATTGCTACTTAACACTGATCCAAGTTCAGTTTTGAGATTCATTGGCTTAGGGTTAGCTGGAAGCTTCTGACTGGTCTTGGAAATGTGACCTCTCCCCGCTTGGCTCGATGGGATATGTAGTGATTTTGCCAACACAGCCAGATATGTACAGTCTTGTACCCTTAACCTTTTTTAAATTGACTATCATATTTGTTTATTAAATCTGACTTTATTAGTAAAATGAGTAATCCGAGAATTTCACAAGTTAATTGACACGAGAATATACGTCATATTGTACAATTTGTGTCTCCCTTTTCATAAGTCATTTTTACTGATTTGTTTCCCACTAGACACAGACGTCAATTCAACGACTATTCCATGTTGGTTCAACGTAATTTCATTGAAATGACGTTGATTCAACCAGTGTGTGCCCAGTGGGTTGTCAGTGTCAGCAGAGTAGGCTTCTAATTTGTATTATATAAAAAAATATGTTGCTTATGTCTCCAGTCATATAGCCTAAAATGGATGTCGGCATTTGAATTCGTCCTTGTTGTGACTTGATAGCATGTATTATCCATTTATTTCACGTTACACTGTATGCACCATTCCACAAGTAAATGAGTCAATTTATGATGACGTTAAGTAGTGGTTGACATTGTATATGTTGTTCCACAGACTTTTAAACCTAATATTGCTGTGATAATTGATGGCTGGAGTCATTATTTGTATTTTTTTGCTTGTTTGTTTTGGTTGTTTGTTTGAGTGTAAAATGCAGTAAATGAGCTTCAATCCTTGGAATTCACACCCCACTTTGCCATACACTAGGTTTAGCTGAACTAATGCCACTGGTTGGAGATGGTGACGGTGAGATGTATGCTGCTCAGGGACACTGGGACAATGATTTATGAAGGTCTAGTCTCAGAACACCTACAGTTGAAGTCGGAAGTTTAGATACACCTTAGCCAAATATATTTAAACTCAGTTTTTCATAATTCCTGGCATTTAGTCCTAGTAAAAATTCCCTGTCTTAGGCCAGTTAGGATCACCACTTATTTTAAGAATGTGAAATGTCAGAATAATAGTAGAGAGAAGGATTTATTTCAGCTTTTATTTCTTTCATCACATTCCCAGTGGGACAGAAGTTTACATACACTCAATTACTATTTGGTAGCATTGCCTTTAAACGTTTCGGGTACCCTTCCACAATCTTCCCACGGCAGGGTAGCCTAGTGGTTAGAGTGTTGGACTAATAACAAGAAAGGTTGCAACTTCAAATCTGTCGTTCTGCCCCTGAACAGGAAGTTAACCCACTGTTCTTAGGCTGTCATTGAAAATAAGAATTTGTTCTTGACTGACTTGCCTAGTAAAATAAAGGTATAAAAAAAATAGGTTGGGTGAATTTTGGCCCATTCCTTCTGACAAAGCTGGCGTAAGGTTTGCAGGCCTCCTTGCTCGCACACGCTTATTCAGTTCTGCCCACATATTGTCTGTAGGATTGAGGTCAGGGCTTTGTGATGGCCACTCCAATACCTTGACTTTGTTGTCCTTTTTGCCACAACTTTGGAAGTATGCTTGGGGTCATTGTCCATTTGGAAGACCCATTTGCGACCAAGATTTAACTTCCTGACTGATGTCTTGAGATGTTGCTTCAATATATTCACATAATTGACTTTCCTCATGATGCCATCTATTTTGTGAAGTGCACCAGTCCCACCTGCAGCAAAGCACCCCCACAACATGATGCTGCCACCCCCATGCTTCACGGTTGGGATGGTGTTCTTCGGCTTGCAAGCCTCCCCCTTTTCCTCCAAACATAACGATGGTCATTATGGCCGAACAGTTCTATTTTTGTTTCATCAGACATGAGGATATTTCTCCAAAAAGTACAATCTTTGTCCCCATGTGCAGTTGCAAACCGTAGTCTGTCTTTTTTATGGCGGTTTTGGAGCAGTGGCTTCTTCCTTGCTGAGCGGCGTTTCAGGTTATGTCGATATAGGACTTGTTTAACTGTGGATATAGATACTTTTGTATCTGTTTCCTGCAGCATCTTCACAAGGGCCTTTGCTGTTGTTCTGGGATTGATTTGCACTTTTCGCACTAAAGTACGTTAATCTCTAAGAGACAGAACAAGTCTCCTTCCTGAGCGGTATGATGGCTGAGTGGTCCCATGGTGTTTAAACTTGCGTACTATTGTTTGTACAGATGAACGTGGTACCTTCAAGAGTTTGGAAATTGCTCCCAGGGATGTACCAGACTTGTGGAGGGCTACAATTTTTTTATGAGGTCTTGGCTAATTTCTTTTGATTTTCCCATGATGTCAAGCAAAGAGGCACTGAGTTTGAAGGTAGGCCTTGAAATACATCCACAGGTACACCTCCAATTGAGTCAAATTATGTAAATTTGCCTATCAGAAGCTTCTAAAGCCATGACATCATTTTCTGGAATTTTCCAGTTGTTTAAAGGCACAGTCATCTTAGTGTATGTAAACTTCTGACCCACTGGAATTGTGATACAGTGAGTTATAAGTGAAATAATCTTGTCTGTAAACAACTGATGGAAAGATTACCTGCATCATGCACAAAGTAGATGTCCTAACCGACTTGCCAAAACTATAGTTTGTTAACAAGACATTTGTGGAGTGGTTGAAAAACGAGTTTTAATGACTACAACCTAAGTGTATGTAATCTTCTGACTTCAACTGTAGGTGAGAGCACTCCGTATAGAGGGGTAAAGCTTCAATCCAGACATGAAATCCTCACTACCAATATATAATCCACCAAATTTTATCTAACTTGCAATGGACTACAATAAAACATAGTCAATATAATTCCCTATGGTAAATGTATTGTACATGTATTCTATCAACTCAAACTTAGGCATTGAAATATGACCATTGTGGGACAATTCGAGTTGCTTAGTTTACTAAAACATTTAAATGTTTAAAACAAAGAAAGTAGAACTTGACAAATACTTGAGGTACTTCACACCTCAATCAAAGTCACATATTCAATTGACTAAAACTATGGTAACTGGATAGATTATTCAATCATTAAAGACACTTAGTACGTATGGGACTTCACATACAGTTTATACATTTCTTTGGAATTTTTCAACCCTATAATCCTATCATAAAGTTATATATGACTAAATGAATCACATTTATCTAATCTACATTATTGTAAAGTTAAACTTCAGAGGTAATGAGAAAAATTGAAATTATTTGGACAATAATCTATTTGAAGTGTGACTTTTAATTCAATTTCTCATCTAGTCACATTCGCTTTATCCGGATAGCTTAATTTTACACTTGTCATTTCTGGATATCAGAGTATCCTGCCAAGTATTGCAAGCCTAATTTTGCTGTCTCTAACTGCAGGGATTTGAATTACATTTTCATGACAACAATATCATGACCTAGTTTTGAAAGTAGGTATTTCTGTGAATCCCAGGCTTGAATGTGCCCAAGGTAGATCGAGAAACTTTATTTATTATTTAACCATGGCGTCTTTTCTTTCATTAAAAAACACAAAAGAGGGCTAGTCAAGACAAATTATCTGTCAAGTTCTGAGACATCTCTGCTTCTCAGTTTTTGGACATTCAGTTCTCCATGAGTAGAAGTGGAGACTGTGGACTCTCACTCAATGTGTTGTATGACTCTCACTCTATGTGGGCATATGTACCAACATGGATGGAGTTCAGTCAGGAATTTCACAAGACGATTTTTGAAAGCAGAATAGTAGGTCTACATGATGTATGGTTGTACAGTATGTTGTGTATTTTGTAATAATTGTCCTATATAAATCCTTTACCCACCTTGTCCAGAAGGTTTGCTGTTTCCACTCATGGCTCCAGATCCTTGTCTCTGCAAAGAAAGATAAAGAAAGTGATCAATATTCCTCCTTCAATACTTTACAGACAGGGCAAAATTCTGAGGTAGACCAGTAGCCAGAAGGTAGCTGGTTCAAAAGTGGGAATTGAACACATACATGCATATATGGGTGAGCTACCGTACATGAGAAAGAGTGTGTTCTACTGTAGCAGCTGAGCAGCAGATACTTCTGCTCTGTGGAGGAACACCCTCCCCATCCTGCACATCACTACCTGAATTATTAATCCATGGCTTTCAATGAATTTCAAACACAGCAGCTCAGCTTTGATGTTAGGCAGGCTGCTGAGGAGGGAAAACATAACAAAAATGTCCTCAGTTCTCGTATAGAAGCCAGAGGAAGGAAAACTCATTTCGAGGCTTTGCCATCTGTCTCACTGTTAGTGTGGGGGGGGAAAAATCCCAAAAATTCACTGGGGTGTTGAGATGGCTTCCTTGTTGGGTCTCATCTGTCTGTGTTATATTCTGTCACATGGTCTGAGATTGATACTGTGGCTCACCACAGGCTACTTCCACCCTATGGTGATGCTACTAACACCCCACTTACTCTCTCAATCTCTTGTACTTTCCCCCTCACTCAATTTCTACCTGTTTTCCTCTCCCCCTCTTTTCTCTTTCTCTCTCCACTTTCCTATCTTCCAGTCTCTTCCTGTCTATAACATGAGCTGCTCAGTATATGTAGGTAATCCTTTCTAATGCCGCTTTTTTGAAAGATATCGCGAATAACTGCAAAAATGTTGCTATGGCTCTCCACTTTCTGGAGGACCGAGTTTTGAAATCAGTGGAATGCCCAGTGGAAGCAGAGTTTGATTGCAAATGCTAAGGGAGTCGAAAAGAGAACACAGAAGGCTGTTGTATAAAACACCTGTCTCAGGATTGCATCTTCAAACTATGGGACACCATTGCATCCGTGACAGAGAGGGAGAAGGGTTCATCCATGTATATAGATAAGAGAGTCTAGCTAGGTACATTTTAAGATGTTATACGTTTCTAATTTTGTCAGAAAGTCGTTATCATTGCAAGGTAAAGCGTACTGTTAGCTAGATAGCTAACGTTACGTGTATGATATGTAGTAATATTATTCATATCTCAGAGCCATTTGCAATACTATGCATAGCCTTGAACCTAGTTGGTTAGTTTTAACTACATGTAGATTCATACAGGGTAGTAAGGTTATGAGTTGGGATTACGGTTCATTGTTTACCTAGCTACATGTCTAAACAAAAGACTCCAATAAGCAAGTAACCATTTCACTGTACCGTTTACACCTTTTGTATCCTGTGCATGTGACAAATAAACATAGATTTTATTTCATATAGTGTGTGTTTACCAGAGACGTTAATGTGAAGAACAACATGACCTGCACCAAAGTCAAATTAGGATATAACGTTAGCCCAACGAGACACTGTCCAAGTTCTCCAGTAGAATGCCCTGCTTTTATTTTGTCACATGCAGAACCATAAGCTATTTTCTGTAATTAGCTTGCCAATCACTTGTAAATAATGTTCTTGTTGTGAGTTTATTTTCCTGTAATAATGAATACAAATGAGCTAAAGTTAAGACGTTGTCAGATATATGATATGGTCATTATTTTAATTGGCTAGCCAGCTAACTTAACGTTAGCTAACAAGCTAACAAGCTAGAATTGACCCAAAACATTGTTTAGAAAGTTGCTTTTAATTTCCTGGTTTGCTAGATTGAAAAATGTGTACATTTGTTTTTAAACGGATAGGTTTATTGGTGTTAAAATAGACCAGTTATGCAACTTTGGACCACCAAGCTGATGATTTTTGTGTTTATACTTTTTCATAACGACAATGACAAGTTTGCTGTCGGATAGAATGTTCATGATGTCACTGCGACAACTGTGTACAGACATGTCGATAGACGTAGTATAAACCAGCCTTTAGTCTTGAAATCTTTGGTTGTTTAGTACACATGTGAATCCTTAAAGAGATGGGTGGGGCTAAGGCTTAAGAGGATGTGAACCATGCTGAATGGGTGTAGCCAAAGAAGAGCTCTCCAGTAGGTGTACCAAATCTTCAAGGGCAATTTTCTCAAAAGTGGGGTAGCAAGATTATCCACTTTCTAAGCCGAATTACTTTCCCAATGTCTCCTCAACTGTAGTGTATGATACAGTTGAAGTCGTAAGTTTACATACACTTAGGTTGGAGTCATTAAAACTAGTTTTTCAACCACTCCACAGATTTCTTGTTAACAAACTATAGTTTTGGCAAGTCGGTTAGGACATCTACTTTGTGCACGACACAAGTCATTTTTCCAACAATTGTTTACAGACAGATTATTTCACTTATAATTCACTGTATCACAAATTCAGTGGGTCAGAAGGTTACATACACTAAGTTGACTGTGCCTTTAAACAGCTTGGAAAATTCCAGAAAATTATGTCATGGCTTTAGAAGCTTCTGATAGGCTAATTGACATAATTTGAGTCAATTGGAGGTGTACCTGTGGATGTATTTCAAGGCCTACCTTCAAACTCAGTGCCTCTTTGCTTGACATCATGGAAAAATCGAAAGAAATCAGCCAAGACCTCCGAAAAAATTGTAGACCTCCACAAGTCTGGATCATCCCTGGGAGCAATTTCTAAACGCCTGAAGGTAACACGTTCATCTGTACAAACAATAGTACGCAAGTTTAAAGTTTAAGTATAAACACCATAGGACCACGCAGCTGGCATACCGCTCAGGACAGAGACGCGTTCTGTCTCCTAGATATGAACATACTTTGGTGTGAAAAGTGCAAATCAATCCCAGAACAACAGCAAAGGACCTTGTGAAGATGCTGGAGGAAATAGATACAAAAGTATCTGTATCCACAGTAAAAATAAGTCCTATATCGACATAACCTGAAACGCCGCTCAGCAAGGAAGAAGCCACTGCTCCAAAACCGTCATAAAAAAAGACAGACTACGGTTTGCAATTGCACATGAGGACAAAGATCGTACTTTTTGGAGAAATGTCCTCATGTCTGATGAAACAAAAATAGAACTGTTCGGCCATAATGACCATCGTCATGTTTGGAGGAAAAAGGGGGAGGCTTGCAAGCCGAAGAACACCATCCCAACCGTGAATCACGGGGGTGGCAGCATCATGTTGTGGGGTTGCTTTGCTTCAGGAGGGACTGGTGCAAGTCACAAAATAGATGGCATCATGAGGAAGGACAATTATGTGGATATATTGAAGCAACATCTCAAGACATCAGTCAGGAAGTTAAAGCTTGGTCGCAAATGGGTCTATGACCCCAAGCATGCTTCCAAAGTTGTGGCAAAAAGGACAAAGTCAAGGTATTGGAGTGGCCATCACAAAGCCCTGACCTCAATCCTACAGAAAGTTTGTGGGCAGAACTGAAAAAGTGTGCGAACAAGGAGGCCTGCAAACCTGACTCAGTTACGCCAGCTTTGTCAGAAGGAATGGGCCAAAATTCACCCAACCTATTTTTTTTATACCTTTATTTTACTAGGCAAGTCAGTCAAGAACAAATTCTTATTTTCAATGACAGCCTAAGAACAGTGGGTTAACTTCCTGTTCAGGGGCAGAACGACAGATTTGAAGTTGCAACCTTTCTTGTTATTAGTCCAACACTCTAACCACTAGGCTACCCTGCCGTGGGAAGATTGTGGAAGGGTACCCGAAACGTTTAAAGGCAATGCTACCAAATAGTAATTGAGTGTATGTAAACTTCTGTCCCACTGGGAATGTGATGAAAGAAATAAAAGCTGAAATAAATCCTTTACACCAGCTCTGTCAGGAGGAATGGGCCAACATTCACCCAACTTATTGTGGGAAGCTTGTGGAAGGCTACCCGAAACGTTTGACCCATGTAAAACAATTTAAAGGCAATGCTACCAAATAGTAATTGAGTGTATGTAAACTTCTGACCCACTGGGAATGTAATGAAAGAAATAAAAGCTGTAATAAATCATTCTCTCTACTATTATTCTGACATTTCACATTCTTAAAATAAAGTGGTGATCCTAACTGACCTAAGACAGGGAATTTTTACTAGGATTAAATGTCAGGAATTGTGAAAAACTGAGTTTAAATGTATTTGGCTAAGGTGTATGTAAACTTCTGACTTCGACTGTATATCATTTTCTAGCTCCGAGTCTCATGTAAGAAACACAATTTCTAATTTTGCCACATTAGACCGAATCGAGCCGGTCGGTCACATTTCACTGGAGAGGAGAGTATACTTTTATTGCTTTTTACACTGGTGCTGCTGTGATTTACAGTAGAGCTGCTCAACACATATAGAGTGGTTACAGAAGTTAATCAAAAAAGTCATCGCTATCTAATCTGCTCTAATCCGGTTGTTGCTCATTGTCATTGGTGACCCTGTAATGGTTTGTTTGTTTTCTCTTTAATCACACGCAACCAGCGGCTAACAGATGTCGTAGGGAGCGGCTGGGATGAAAACCATCACCATAAAGGATGGTTTCTCTTACTCTACATCAGTTTGAGGTGAATCCCTGATTCAGGATTGCATCAGCTCTTTGAGCATGCACCAATCTCTACACCCTCCCTCCCTTCCTCTCTCTCTCCCCCTCTTCCTCCTCCTCCCTCTATCTGCCTGGATACGGTTAGAGCTTACATAACCAGGCTGGTCATAATGTTCAGGAGGATTACTCTGAACAGACTGGCACATTTTCCCCACATTATGCCTCTTTCTTCTATATTTATTTCTCTCCAGTGAGGCTCTTATCTCTCCCTCTTTCAGCTCTATTTATGTTAAACAGCACATAATAAATGTGTAAAAAAAAATAGCATTTAGAAGCCATGACTGAATTTCAAATGAAACATTTGTCACTGCCGCTTGATTCTCACATTCTCTCTCTTCTCTCACTTCTGCTTGGCTCCTTGATGATTATTGTTCCCTCGCTCATGCCAGCTTTTGTCAAAGTCCTGCCAGCAACATCAACAAACCATTCAAATCCTCATTATGTATTCTATATAGTACATAATTATGGATCACATACTCATTGTGTTGTGGCGGCTTTCCACACATTACCATTTCATTATACCAAACACAGGCGCAACGAAGTGTGGGCCACGGTCAGATGAAGTGATGAGTCTGTATCAGTCTGTTGTCCAGAATAAATAGGGTTACATGTGGGGTGCAGTCCCTATCTGAGCCACCCTACTACTGTAGGAGTAAATACTGGATTCTGTACCAGGAACCACTACAATCCCTTTAAGTGGGCACACAACAAAATACATCCTCATACATCCTCTGACTTCTTTTCCCTATGTTTTTTTCCCCTCGCAGGTCTTGTCCTGGAGGCAGAACTGAGTGTTTTCCCCTTCAATCTCACAAAATGTTAGGCATGATGCAAGATAGGATTCCAAACAGATGTAAATAACAAGTATTGCATATCCAGCAAGCTAGCTAGCTAAATTGACTAGCAGACAGTAAGGATAAACAATAATCCAACAATTTACCGTTGTAAATCTCTGAAACTGAAGTTTTACTATAAAAAACATTTGCCTAAGCATGCCTGATAGACATGGCTGTTGGTCGATATTGTCTGCCTACCTACCTAGGCTCATTTGTACATTTGTCTGGTCACTGTGCAAAGTTTTAATGTTATGGCATTTTTCATTCTATAAAACTAGATATTGTAAATGTAATCTCTGTGCCTGTGCACATGTTCAACTAGTCTACCCTACTGTTTATGTTATGCTGGCACAGTTCAACTGTTGTTCAAACTGTACAATAGAGTATCATTGTTTATTGTCTTACAGGAAATACAGTGCTGCCTGGGCTTCCTCCTGGTGTGGATTCTAGATACAGAAACAGAATTCCTTTGCCTGCGTGTGTCATTGTAGCAGAACTGTATCCCTCTCGAAGGATTAGAAATGATGCTCGATTTCAAGAAGATGACTCATGAGGAGCTGAGTGGCATTTTGATCATGACAACACTCCCCCCACAGATTTACAAATATTCCCTGAATTTACTGTATGTTTCTTTGGAATTGCCATTTCATAATGACCACCTCTATCATCTGCTGATCACCAGTTCTTTTAGCAACAGATTGTTACACCAGATAATGTTATTTAACCACATTTAACGTATCCATTACTGGGAGTTACGGGATAGGTACTGTTTGGTGTAACACAAATAATTTGACCAACCTTAGTGATACCGTCTTCGTCCTCGATTCGGGGAAACAGGAGTCTCATAAAATGTCTGTGTCCAGTTGCAGGGGGTCATTTTGAATTTAGAAAAGGCTCCGTTATTAAAATAACAACTTTTTTTTGGTCCATAAAGTTATCCAACAATATGTGCGCCGCCATCGTGTCTATTTCAAATCTTCTGACTCATTGAAGCTAACTAAAAGCTAACTAAAAAGCAGCATTCCCCAAGAGAGAATGGCTTTCACTTCAGCAGTGATAAATTCATGAACTTCTTTGAGGAAAAGATCATGATCATTAGAAAGCAAATTACGGACTCTTCTTTAAATCTGCGTATTCCTCCAAAGCTCAGTTGTCCTGAGTCTGCACAACTTTGCCAGGACCTAGGATCAAGGGAGACACTCAAGTTTTTTAGTACTATATCTCTTGACACATTTATGAAAATAATCATGGCCTCTAAACCTTCAAGCTGCATACTGGACCATTCCAACTAAACTACTGAAAGAGCTGCTTCCTGTGCTTGGCCCTCCTATGTTGAACATAATAAACGGCTCTCTATCCACCGGATGTGTACAAAACTCACTAAAAGTGGCAGTAATAAAGCCTCTCTTGAAAAAGCCAAACCTTGACCCAGAAAATATCAAAAACTATCGGCCTATATCGAATCTTCCATTCCTCTCTCAAAACAAAAAGCTGTTGCGCAGCAACTCACTACCTTCCTGAAGACAAACAATGTATACGAAACGCTTCAGTCTGGTTTTAGACCACATCATAGCACTGAGACTGCACTTGTGAAGGTGGTAAATTACCTTTTAATGGCGTCAGACCGAGGCTGCATCTGTCCTCGTGCTCCTAGACCTTAGTGCTGCTTTTGATACCATCGATCACCACATTCTTTTGGAGAGATTGGAAACCCAAATTGGTCTACACGGACAAGTTCTGGCCTGGTTTAGATCTTATCTGTTGGAAAGATATCAGTTTGTCTCTGTGGATGGTTTGTCCTCTGACAAATCAACTATAAATGTTGGTGTTCCTCAAGGCCCCGTTTTAGGACCACTATTGTTTTCACTAAGCGTCGCTTGAGTGGGTTGAGTCACTGACGTGATCTTCCTGTCCAGGTTGCCCCCGGGTTGTACCATGGCGGAGATCTTTGTAGGCTATACTCGGCCTTGTCTCAGGATGGTAAGATGGTGGTTGGAGATATCCCTCTAGTGGTGTGGGGGACTGTTCTTCGGCAGAGTGGGTGGGGTTATATCCTGCCTGTTTGGCCCTGTCCGGGGGTATCGTCGGACGGGGCCACAGTGTCTCCAGACCCCTCCTGTCTCAGCCTCCAGTATTTATGCTGCAGTAGTTAATGTGTTGGGGGGCTAGGGTCTGTCTGTTATATCTGGAGTATTTCTCCTATCTTATCCGATGTCCTGTGTGAATGTAAGCATGCTCTCTCTAATTCTCTCTTTCTTTCTCTCTCTTGGAGGACCTGAGCCTTAGGACCATTCCTCAGGACTACCTGGCCTGATGACTCCTTGCTGTCCCCAGTCCACCTGGACGTGCTGCTGCTCCATTTTCAACTGTTCTGCCTGCGGCTATGGTACCCTGACCTGTTTACCAGACATGCTACCTGTCCCAGACCTGCTGTTTTCAACTCTCTAGAGACAGCAGGAGTGGTAGAGATACTCTGAACTGACATTTACTCCTGAGGTGCTGACCTGTTGCACCCTCGACAACCACTGTGATTATTATTATTTGACCCTGCTGGTCATCTATGAACATTTTAAAATCTTGGCCATGTTCTGTTATAATCTGTACCCGGCACAGCCAGAAGAGGACTGGCCACCCCTCATAGCCTGGTTCCTCTCTAGGTTTCTTCCTAGGTTCTGGCCTTTCTAGGGAGTTTTTCCTAACCACTGTGCTTTTACACCTGCATTGCTTGCTGTTTGGGGTTTTAGGCTGGGTTTCTGTACAGCACAATGTGACATCAGCTGATGTATGAAGGGCTTTATAAATAAATTGGATTTGATTGATCGAGACAGGTATCTGTCATCATGACATGCAGCACTTTGGGGTGGACACCCACATGTCTCGATCAATGAGAGAAGACTTGAAATAGACAAGATGTCGGTGAAAATCTTTGGGTAAATCACATTATCTGATGTAACAATCTGTAGCTACAGTTCTTGTAGAGACACTTGTGTGTAGAGACACTTGTGTGTCTCTACACCTGAGACATACTCGGACACTGAACTACACTGTTCATCCATTTTTTTTGTATGCTACTTTTACCATATAACATTTTTGTTGAATACCCAGTTCTCTTGAGTTAGCATTAAATAGTGTACACTCCCCTGTATTTTAGAATTTGACAAATATACAAACATTCTTTGGCTATCTGAATGTCTAGCATCTTTGATGCTACAGAGCCCTGTACAGCTTATATAAATATATTCTGTGTATCCATAAAGGCAGACAATTTTCAAAGATTGATAGAAAATATCCAACCCTAATCTAGCACACCTGATTCTAATTATTAGCTGGATAATAAGCTGAACCAGGTTAGTTACAACTGCGATTGGAGCAAAAACCTACAGGAGCATAGCTCTCCAGAAACCGGGTTAGAGACCCCTGTTCTACCACAGGAGGTTGGTGGCACCTTAATTGAGGAGGACGGGCTTGTGGTAATGGCTGGAGTGGAATTGTATCAAATACATCAAACACGTGGTTTCCATGTGCTAACGTGCAAGCTAGCTAACGTTAGGTTACCTCGAATCTTCCGTTTTGTTGTGAAGGAAACAAATCGATGGTATCGCATCACTTTTCAGCTGTAGTCAAAATGGATTCCCCATCAGTTCAGCCTGAAAATCCCTCTGATAATCTTTGGTCATGGCATCATTCTTGATAGCCGCAAGCCACTGGGTGAATCTCTGGTAGGTAGAATGGTGAAAGATAACCCATTTTCGCGTATGTTTGTAATTAGCCCAAGCCAGGCACAGAACATCACATGGACATGATGACAAGAATGTGACAAAAATGTGAGAAGAAACTAACGTTTTCAAAAAAATCTTGTCTAGAGAAGTTCAGAGACTACTATGTGTTGGTCGTTCTAAGTAAACAACTCCATTATTCACGCCCCCCTCTTCCTAGCAGGAGGTATCAGTGTTCACTATGAGCAGACGAATACACAGGGAGTTGAAACTTCCCAATTCTAGCAGTCAAATTAAAATGTGCGAGTTCTAACTTGTGGTTTGGATAATTGTGATGTTTATGATAAAAATGTAATGTTGTTAATATAGTATTGACTATACGCCGTGACAGAGCCAGGGTGAAATTCCCCTTTAACATAACAACCTGGTTAGTTGGGTTATTTTGTGGTTGTTTCTTTGTTGTACCTCTGTGGATTGGAATCATTAGTCCACCAATAAAGAGGCATGAAAAAAGAGACTGGCAGCCTGAACTTGTAAGCAGGAAAAATGTTTGCTGACATCTTCCATAAAAGTGGAGAGAAAGCAGTGGATCCTGAATATTTGGTGCTTCAGGGTTTGGGGAGATACAAACTGCCTTACTCTTCTTTTTGTGTGAAACTCGTGCAAAATAGCAGCTTTTTCATTTTCTAGCCAAGACTCAAATACCCACACAAATTAATTTGTGACTGGCAAGTCTCACCACACACAAGAGGAGACATTGACATGATCCGTACAAACATTTGAGTGCTATTAGCATTTTCTCTCATGGGGGAGGGCTTCAATTAAAATGTATGTCACAATGTGCACTGGCAGTTTGGTACTGAGGAGAGACCAGCAGATTTGTCACTCCCCTGAAACCCTGTCCCTGGTAGACACACACACACACACAATGAAGGTTAAAAGAAGGAGTGGAAAAATATAAATAGTTAGAGCATGTTTTACTGTATCTACTCTACACTTTCCCTGTCGCATAAGCTTGGTACAGTTGAAGTCGGAAGTTTACATACACCTTAGCCAAAAACATTTAAACTCAGTTTCACAATTCCTGACATTCAATCCTAGTAAAAATTCCCTGTCTTAGGTCAGTTAGGATAACCACTTTATTTTAAGAATGTGAAATGTCAGAATAATAGTAGAGAGAATGATTTATTTCATCACATTCCCAGTGGGTCAGAAGTTTACATACACTCAATTAGTATTTGGTAACATTGCCTTTAAATTGTTTAACTTGGATCAAACGTTTCGGGTAGCCTTCCACAAGCTTCCCACAATAAGTTGGGTGAATTTTGGCCCATTCCTCCTGACAGAGCTAGTGTAAGGGAGTCAGGTTTGTAGGCCTCCTTGCTTGCACAAGCTTTTTCAGTTCTGCCCACAAACTTTCTATGGGATTGAGGTCAGGGCTTTGTGATGGCCACTCCAATACCTTGACTTTGTTGTCCATAACTTCTTAGGGAGCAGCGCACGAGGTGACGGTTTTGGAGAGCCTGGCGTGCCAAAAGTAAAATGCCTCCCATTCAGGCCCAGAAAATAGGATATGCACATATGTAGTACCATTGGATAGGAAACACTGAAGTTTCCAAAAGTGTTAACATTTTTTCTGTGATAACAGAACGGATATGGCAGGCGAAAACCCGAGGAATTTCTGTCCTGGAAAAAGTGGTTTTGACACATTGCCTCCTTTGGAACCCCTCCCTTATGAAAATGCCCATATAAGGGCATATACATGCAGTACCTATTGCTTCCTTTGGATGTCAACAGTCTCGAGACAGTGTTTTGATTCTTTTTAGCTGCTTTAGAGGAGTTCCTTTAGAGGAGTGTTCCTAAGTGTTCCTAAGGATACATTTACAATTATGTTTGATTGTTCTTGGACAAGTTTATAGGTATAAGTTGAACGAGTTCTCTTCACGTTTCAATGGACGAGTGGAGGCTGTATTTTCTCATTATAACGCGCCAACCAAACGGAGATTTATGGATATAATACATTACTTTTTCTAACAAAAGAACCATGGATTGTCTTCGTTGGACACTTGGGAAGCACTCAGCAGAATATCTTCAAAAGGTAATTAATTTGTTTTCGCTGTGAAATGTGTTTTCTGTGAACCGTGAAGGCTTATGAATTTATGGTAATGGAAAAAATATGTGAGGTGCTATCCTCAAACAATCAAATGTGGTGCTTTCGCCGTGAAGCCTTTTGACAACGCTGTGATGTTGCCAAGAAGCAGAGCTTTTGATGACTATGAAAAACTTGTATATTGATGAATGTTTAATAATTCAACCTTTGGATTTTGAATTTGGCGCCTTGCATTTCACCGGGTAGTATCGGGAGTGGGGCGCTAGCGCGATAAGAAAGGAAAAAACCACAGAGCGCGCCAGCCGGGAACGCGCATTTTCTTCTATTGACATCTGTGTGGCCACTTCCTAAATCTTCTTCTTCTATCCTCTAAAATGAAACATGCTCCTTAAGAAGTTAAGCCATTTTGCCACGACTTTGGAAGCATGCTTGGGGTCATTGTCCATTTGGAAGACCCATTTGCGACCAAGCTTTAACTTCCTGACTGATGTCTTGAGATGTTGCTTCAATATATCCACATAATTGTCCTTCCTCATGATGCCATATATTTTGTGAAGTACACCAGTCCCTCCTGCAGCAAAGCACCCACACAACATGATGCTGCCACCCCTGTGATTCACGGTCGGGATGGTGTTCTTCGGCTTGCAAGCCTCCCCCTTTTTCCTCCAAACATAATGATGGTCATTATGGCCAAACAGTTCTATTTTTGTTTCATCAGTCCAGAGGACATTTCTCCAAAAAGTACAATCTTTGTCCTCATGTGCAGTTGCAAACGGTAGTCTGGCTTTTTTATGGCGGTTTTGGAGCAGTGGCTTCTTCCTTGCTGAGCGGCCTTGCAGGCGATATAGGACTTGTTTAACTATGGATATAGATACTTTTGTATCGGTTTCCTCCAGCATCTTCACAAGGTCCTATGCTGTTGTTCTGGGATTGATTTGCACTTTTCACACCAAAGTGCGTTCATCTCTAAGAGACAGAACGTGTCTCCTTCCTGAGCGGTATGACGGCTGCGTGGTCCCATGGTGTTTATACTTGTGTACTATTGTTTTTACAGATGAACGTGATACCTTCAGGCGTTTGGAAATTGCTCCCAACGATGAACCAAACTTGTGGAGGTCTACAATTTATTTTCTGAGGTCTTGGCTGATTTCTATTGATTTTCCCATGATGTCAAGTAAAGAGGCACTGAGTTTGAAGGTAGGCCTTGAAATACATCCACAGGTACACCTCCAATTGACTAAAATCAGAAGCTTCTAAAGCTATGACATCATTTTCTGGAATTTTCCAAGCTGTTTAAAGGCACAGTCAATTTAGTGTACAGTGAGGGAAAAAAGTATTTGATCCCCTGATGATTTTGTATGTTTGCCCACTGACAAAGAAATTATCAGTCTATAATTTTAATGGTAGGTGTATTTGAACAGTGAGAGACAGAATAAGAACAAAAAAATCCAGAAAAACGCACGTGAAAAATGTTATAAATTGATTTGCATTTTAATGAGGGAAATAAGTATTTGAACCCCTCTCAATCAGAAAGATTTCTGGCTCCCAGGTGTCTTTTATACATGTAACTAGCTGAGGTTAGGAGCACACTCTTAAAGGGAGTGCTCCTAATCTCAGTTTGTTACCTGTATAAAAGACACCTGTCCACAGAAGCAATCAATCAATCAGATTTCAAACTCTCCACCATGGTCAAGACCAAAGAGCTCTCCAAGGATGTCAGGGACAAAATTGTAGACCTACACACGGCTGGAATGGGCTACAAGACCATCGCCAAGCAGCTTGGTGAGAAGGTGACAACAGTTGGTGCGATTATTCGCAAATGGAAGAAATACAAAAGAACTGTCAATCTCCCTCGGCCTGGGGCTCCATGCAAGATCTCACCTCGTGGAGTTGCAATGATCATGAGAACGGTGAGGAATCAGCCCAGAACTACACAGGAGGATCTTGTCAATGATCTCAAGGCAGCTGGGACCATAGTCACCAAGAAAACAATTGGTAACACACTACGCTGTGAAGGACTGACATCTTGCAGCGCCCGCAAGGTCCCCCTGCTCAAGAAAGCACATATACATGCCCGTCTGAAGTTTGCCAATGAACATCTGAATGATTCAGAGGACAACTGCGTGAAAGTGTTGTGGTCAGATGAGACCAAAATGGAGCTCAACTCAACTCGCCGTGTTTGGAGGAGGAGGAATGCTGCCTATGACTCCAAGAACACCATCCCCACCGTCAAACATGGAGGTGGAAACATTATGCTTTGGGGGTGTTTTTCTGCTAAGGGGACAGGACAACTTCACCGCATCAAAGGGACGATGGACGGGGCCATGTACCGTCAAATCTTGGGTGAGAACCTCCTTCCCTCAGCCAGGGCATTGAAAATGGGTCGTGGATGGGTATTCCTGCATGACAATGACCCAAAACACACGGCCAAGGCAACAAAGGAGTGGCTCAAGAAGAAACACATTAAGGTCCTGGAGTGGCCTAGCCAGTCTCCAGACCTTAATCCCATAGAACATCTGTGGAGGGAGCTGAAGGGTCGAGTTGCCAAACGTCAGCCTCGAAACCTTAATGATTTGGAGAAGATCTGCAAAGAGGAGTGGGACAAAATCCCTCCTGAGATGTATGCAAACCTGGTGGCCAACTACAAGAAACGTCTGACCTCTGTGATTGCCAACAAGGGTTTTGCCACCAAGTACTAAGTCATGTTTTGCAGATGGGTCAAATACTTATTTCCCTCATTAAAATGCAAATCAATTTATAACTTTTTCACATGCGTTTTCTGGATTTTTTGTTGTTATTCTGTCTCTCACTGTTCAAATAAACCTACCATTAAAATTATAGACTGATCATTTCTTTGTCAGTGGGCAAACGTTACAAAATCAGCAGGGGATCAAATACTTTTTTCCCCTCACTGTATGTAAACTTTTAACCCACTGGAATTGTGATAGTTTATTATAGGTGAAATAATCTGTCTGTAAACAACTGTTGTAAAAATTACTTGTGTCATGCACAAAGTAGATGTCCTAACCGACTTGCCAAAACTATCGTTTGTTAACAAGAAATTTGTGGAGTGGTTGAAAAAAAGACTTTTAATGACTCCAACCTAAGTGTATGTAAACTTCAGACTTCAACTGTATATGAACACATTCAGTTGGACAACTGACTAGGTATCCCAAATATCAGCACTCAGCATCCATGAAAGGTAGCGGAGCAGAGCAGGGGTTAGGGGGGCAGATTTAAAAAATGCTTAGTGATGCTGAGGCATCAATGTGAACAGTCTTCGCCCGTTCTGGGTTACAGAGGAAGAGATTGCGGCCGGCTCCTGAACTCAGTGCCCGGGCTTTCCATGGTGAACACCTGTGGTTGTGGGTCCCACTCCCTGACCATGTTGTGCAGATGGTCATTCAGGAGTGCCGTGCAGATGGTCATTCAGGAGTGCTGTGCAAATGGTCATTCAGGAGTGCCGTGCAGACACATTGAGACATCTGTCACAACATTATGTCAGACTCACACTGAACACGCCAGTTCGCCATTTATAATTTTACACTGCATGCAGGCAAAGGCATAATATATATATATATAAAAACACAAGCCAAAACAACAACAACCAAAACAACAGATTTTCCTTCTGGGCCACCAAGCAGCACTGCACAGCCATTTCCAGAAATGACACTCATTAGGAGTAGGAGATAGGAGAATAAGGAACAACAGCAGCAGCTATGGTCCACTGAGTCCATAGCATAGAGTCTTTCACTGAGACTCAGGCTGTAACATGGCCAGTTAAACTGTGAGTGGGCACAGTAACTGCAGGAAGTGAAAAGATAATGAGTACATGGCGTTCGTTCAGTTCAGTCAATTCCCAGCTGACAGGCATCATGGGCACAGCTTGGACTGAGGCGCTGCTTGTCACGTCACACTCAGAGAAGACAAGATGTTTGCCTGCTCCCAGTCCCATATGTTGGAGCTGGAGAGGGAGATCAACTAATGGGACGACGGTGATAGTAGTAATGATGATGTTTTCAGCACATAAGGCTTGTTTTTTCAGTCTGGCCCTATATCCCCATGTAGAGCTTGGCACACACCTCAGCGCAGTGCGTTTAACCTAGTGCCACCCAGAGGTCTGCACTCATGACTCTTCTGCCTGTATGCCTGCCTGGCATTGCCACCCATAGTCACGCCAACCTGTGTCCTCTACTCATTGCATTTTAGTTTTTATTAAAAAATTGCTATGCTGATTTTTAAACCACTACATGGCCTGGTACTCGAATACATGTCTGATATGCTTTTAAAGTACGTGCCCGGTCGGTCCCTCAGATCTTCTGCACTGATCTTTAAGTCGTTCTAAATGTCAGAACTAGTCAGAACCAAAACTTTTGGTGAGGCTGCCTTAAGATCCCGGACTGCATCTTTAGTTAATGTATTCATCTCATCTCATGATTCAACTGAGTCAGATCTCTGCTATAGTCTAAACATAGATCATCACTTACTCGTCGATGTTCAACCATTAATATAATTTATATAAAGCACTCTCTCACATCCCACATTGATGTGATCAAAGGATGCCGTGGTAGTATCGGGGGGGTTGAATTAGCCAAATAAATAAATAAATAATATATCCTTGTGGCCGTTTCTAGGGCTATTTTGGGTGTTTCTGTGAGCTTGGTCTCTCCAGAGGGGCTCCACACTGCACTGAGTGCCTATTAACTATTCAACAAGGAGGAGAGTAGAAGCTAGGCGAACAAGGTCACAGACGATAATGTCAATAACTCAGCCCTAACCAACACTTTACAACGCCTCAGCAACCCCAGCGTGGTGGGAAGTGCACGGGAAGGGACTCAGGAGCTCAAAGGGATAAGAGAGAGATGGGAGCAGAAGGGAAGCATGGTGCTGGTAGGATGGAGTCGGCTGCTGAGACAGGGTCACTGGGTTAATCAGACACTGGACCATGACAGCTATAGTTCGGTTGTGTAGCCAAACATGCTTGTGTAGCCAAACACATCACTCAAGCTTAGTGGGTTTTCTGCTGTCTAGCCCCCATTGTGTTTTGGTATTATACATGAACACTGAAATTGTATCCACCTAAGTGTTGTGTGCTCACTTAAGCTTATCTACAGTGCATTCGGAAAGAATTCAGACCCCTTGACTTTTTCCGCATTTTGCTACGTTACAGCCTTATTCTAAAATAGATTAAATGTTTTTTTCCCCTCATCAATCTACGCACAATACCCAATAATGACAAAGCAAAAACAGATTAAAAAAAATAATTGTACATTTATTACAAAGAAAAAAAACTATCACATTTAAGTATTCAGATTCTTTACTCAGTACTTTGCTGAAGCACCTTTAGCAGCGATTACAGCCTCAAGTCTTCTTGGGTATGACGCTCCAAGCTTGGCACACCAGTATTTGGGGAGTTTCTCCTATTCTTCTCTGCAGATCCCCTCAAGCACTGTCAGGTTGAATGGGGAGCGTCGCTGCACAGCTATTTTCAGGTCTCTCCAGTGATGTTCTATTGGTTCAAGTCTGGGCTCTGGCTGGGCCACTCAAGGACATTCAGAGACTTGTCCTGAAGCCACTGCTGCGTTGTCTTGGCTGTGAGCTTAGGGTTGTTGTCCTGTTGGAATGTGAACCTCCACCCCAGTCTGAGGTCCTGAGCACTCTGGTGAAGGTTTTCATCAAGGATCTCTCTGTACTTTGCTCCGTTCATCTTTCCTTCAATCCTGACCAGTTTCCCAGTCCCTGTCATTGAAAAACATCCCCACAGCATGATGCTGCCACCACCATGCTTCACCGTAGGGATGGTGCCAGGTTTCCTCCAGACGTGACACTTGGCATTCAGGCCAAAGAGTTCAATCTTGGTTTCATCAGACCAGAGAATCTTGTTTCTCATGGTGAGAATCCTTTAGGTGCCTTTTGGCAAACTCCAAGAGGGCTGTCATGTGCCTTTTACTGGCCACTCTACCATAAAGGCCTGATTGGTGGAGTGCTGCAGAGATGGTTGACCTTCTGGAAAGTTCTCTCATCTCCACAGAGGAATTCTGGAGCTCTGTCAGAGTGACCATCGGGTTCTTGGTCACCTCCCTGACCAAGGCCCTTCTCCCCAGATTTCTCAGTTTGGCCGAGTCTTGGTGGTTCCAAACTTCTTCCATTTAAGAATGATGGAGGCCACTGTGTTCTTGGGGACCTTCAATGCTGCAGAAATGTTTTGGTACCCTTCCCCAGATCTGTGCCTCGACAAAATACTGTCTGAGAGCTCTAAAGACAATTCCTTCGACCTCATGGCTTGAGAATGACACAAATATTAATTATTAAAGTCTGCTTTAATAGTCTGCTGCCTTAATTTGTATGACAGCAATTTGCATATACTCCAGAATGTTATGAATAGTGATCAGATGAATTGCAATTAATTGCAAAGTTCCTCTTTGCCATGCAAATGAACTGAATCCCCAAAAAACATTTCCACTGCATTTCAGCCCTGCCACAAAAGGACCAGCTGACATCATGTCAGTGATTCTCTCGTTAACACAGGTGTGAGTGTTGACGAGGACAAGGCTGGAGATCACCCTGTCTTGCTGATTGAGTTCGAATAACAGACTGGAAGCTTCAAAAGGAGGGTGGTGCTTGGAATCATTGTTCTTCCTCTGCAAGGAAACACGTGTCGTCATTGCTTTTCACAAAAAGGGCTTCACAGGCAAGGATATTGCTGCCAGTAAGATTGCACCTAAATCAACCATTTATCGGATCATCAAGAACTTCAATGAGAGCGGTTCAATTGTTGTGAAGAAGACTTCAACACTGCAAATATTGACTCTTTGTGTCAACTTGTAATTGTCAATAAAAGCATTTGACACTTATGAAATGCTTGTAATTATACCTCAGTATTCCATAGTAACATCTGACAAAAATATATAAAGACACTAAAGCAGCAAAATGTCTGGAAATGAATATTTGTGTCATTCTCAAAACTTTTGGCCATGACTGTAGACACGTGTGTGCCTTTCCAAATCATGTCCAATCAATCTAATTTACCATAGGTGGACTCCAATAAAGTTGTAGAAACATCTCAAGGATGATCAATGGAAAGAGGATGCACCTGTGCTTAACTACTTAGGGGGAGCAGTGGGGCACTACCCGGTGAAATGTGAGGCGCCAAATTCAAAATCCAAAAGTTGAATTATTAAACATTCATCAATATACGTGTTGCATAGTCATCAAAAGCTCTGATTCTTGTCAATATCACAGCGTTGTCAGATTTCAAAAAGGCTTCATGGCGAAAGCACAACATTTGATTGAGGATAGCCCCGCTCATATTTTATGCATTAGCATAAATCCATAACCAACGCGGGTCTCAAAACGCAGAAAATCGCTAATATAAAATCCCTTACCTTTCGAAGAACTTCTGCTGAGGGCTTCCCAAGTGTCCAACGAAGACATCCAATGGTTCTTTTGTTAGAAAAAGTCATTTATTATATCCATAAATCTCTGTTTGGTTGGCGCGCTATGATCATAAAATCCACCGTTGAGTCGCCCATTGAACCGTGAAGAGAACACATTCAAATTATACCTATACACTTTCTACAAACAAATCAAACATCATTTTTAATGTATTGTGTATTTTTGCTGTAATATTTCAACCGGACGATAACGTGAACGATAGGAAAGAAAAATAAAGTGGTGCGCGTTCACAATCTCGCGCGTCAAAACCTTGTTTACAAAAGTGGTCCTCTGACTTCTTCCTGTCCCTATCCGTTCTGGTCACTCCTAGAATTCCCAGTCTTTGACTGTTGACATCTAGTGGAAGCCATAGGTACTGCAGTCTCAGTCCTACATAACATTGTATGCAATAGCACAATGGAGAAGATGGACATTTACAAAAGAAACTGCAAATCCGCATGGATTTTGCTCGGGTTTTCGCCTGCTATATCAGTTCTGTTATACTCACATACATTATTTTAACACTCTTAGAAACTTCAGAGTGTTTCCTATCCAATAGTACTATTATGTGCATATCCTATTTTCTGGGCCTGAGTGGCAGGCATTTTACTTTGGGCACGCCAGACTCTCCAAAACCGTCACCTATGCAGCCGCTCCCTAAGAAGTTAATTTCAAGTCTCGTAGCAAAGGGTCTGAATACTTATGTAAATAAGGTATTTTAATACATTTCCAAAAATGACCAAAAACTTGATTTTGCTTTGTCACTGTGGGGTATTGTGTGTAGATTGATGAGGGAAAAAAATTATTTACACCATTTTAGAATGAGGCTGTAACGTAAAATGTGGAAAAGGGGAAGGGGTCTGAATACTTTCCGAATGCACTGTACATTTTTTATGTTGGCCCCATTGTGATTTTAATTGTTGCTTGGTAAATGAAAACAAGCTATAAACCGACTGATTAGGGGAAACAGATTATTCAAATGAACCATTTTAAGCAGTGACCAATGGAACCCCCAAATTACCCTATGAAGAACTCCTCCCTCACTACCAGGTGTCAAAAGAAATTAGCATACATCAACGTTCTAGACGAGACACAAGAAGTAAGTGTCCTTTGAATTACTGCTTTCAAGTAAGAGCTTTGAGCTGAGATGGGCTTTATTGTCACTATCCCAAGCTCTAAGGGAGGAAAGGGAGCCAAGGTTGTACTCAGCTCAGCTGCCAACACATTAGATAACTCTGACTTGCAGCACAATATCCACCTGTTTACAGCACGATATCTATCCATCTTAAAATGTTCAGGCTTGGCAAAGTTGGATGGAGCAGTGCTAACATTCCTTACATGCGCATCCAGAAAGTATTACTTAGCCTACTAGTCTCTGGAATCCTGTCAAGTGTTCATCTAACTTGACGAGAAGCACTACAGTAGCTGCTCACTCAGCAGACGCACAGCAGCCAAGTTTAGAGGATAGAGGAAGTCCATGTTGGAATGGGATGGGGTGAAGTGAAATGTCATGCTCTCTTTTTTCAATGCTCTGGTGTTGGACGGCACAGTTAGGGCGTTTAACTTAGTTTGACTTGTCCATCCAGAAGCTGAACCTGACATCGTCATTTTTAAAAACAGCCTAGGTCAGGGATTCCCCTGGGAGAAGGAAAGTTTGGGGATGACCTTGGTGGTAGGAGTGACAGTGAAGAAAGACAGTCCTGAGATGGCCTCATCTTCGTGACAGTGTTTTATCGAGTTGTTTTTGCTAGCTAACTTTAGATCTCCGGCATTGCATTTAACGGTTTGTTAACAGTGTAGAGGTCAACTGAGGAGATTCTTCCTCTGATCTTCACTTTAGACATGGCGGCGACAGATATGGCAGCTCTGCTTCTAGCTCCTAAGCAACTTTGCAGTATTTTGTTTTTTTTTGTGTATTATTTCTTACATTATTAGCCCAGACATTTTTTTGTGTTACTACATACAGTCAGAAATAACTTTTGGATATCAGAGTGACGGTAATTCACCAGCATTACGACCAGGAATACAACTTTCCCGAATTGGATCCTTTGTTCGTACCCCGCAAGGCAATTATATTCCATAGGCTGCCCCAAAACACTGCCGGCAGAGAAGAGATATTTGGAGTGGACTTCTAGTCCGACTCAGGAGGCGTGCACACCATCCACCGCTTCCGAGTATATTACTCGCTAATGTACAGTACCTGGATAATAAAGTAGACGAGCTCAGGGTGAGGATCTCTTTCCAGAGAGACATCTGGGATTGTAACATATTCTGTTTCACAGAAACATGGCTCTCTCGGGATATACTGTCCCCATCCATACAGCCATCTGGGTTCTCAGTACATTGCACAGACAGGAATAAAGAACTCTCCGGGAAGAAAGGTGGGGGTGTATGCTTCATGATTAACTACTCACGGTGTGATTGTGAAAACATACATAAACTGAAGTCCTTTTGTTCACCGGACCTAAAATACCTCACAATCAAACGCCGACCTTATTACCTCCCAAGAGAATTCTCTTCGGTTATAGTCACAGCAGTGTATATTCCCCCTCAAGCCAATACCATGACGACCCTCAAAGAACTACACCGGACTATTTTTTTATTGTTAGATACTACTGCACTGTTGGAGCTAGGAACACAAGAATTTCACTACATCCGCAATAACATCTGCTAAATATTTGTATGTGACCAATAAAATTTGATTTGATTATGTAAGCAGAGTTTTGCCTCTGTTCATTCAGTCTGCACACTAACAAGGCTTCAGACTGATGTAATTGAGCATCATACTTCAAGATACTGTCAAACTATAATGTCAGTTCTTTATTATTATTTTTTTATTTCGCCTTTATTTAACCAGGTAGGCAAGTTGAGAACAAGTTCTCATTTACAACTGCGACCTGGCCAAGATAAAACAAAGCAGTTCGACACATACAACAACACAAAGTTACACATGGAGTAAACAAACATACAGTCAATAATACAGTAGAAAAACAAATCTATATACAATGTGTGCAAATGAGGTAAGATAAGGAACGTAAGGCAATAAATAGGCCATGGTGACGAAGTAATTACAATATAGCAATTTAACACTGGAATGGTAGATGTGCAGTAGATTCATGTGCAAAGTAGAAATACTGGGCTGCAAAGGAGCAAGATAAATAAATGAATACAGCAGGGGATGAGGTAGTTGGTTGGGCTATTTACAGATGGGCTATGTACTGGTGCAGTGATCTGTGAGCTGCTCTGACAGCTGGTGCTTAAAGCTAGTGAGGGAGATAAGTGTCTCCAGTTTCAGTGATTTTTGTAGTTCGTTCCAGTCATTGGCAGCAGAGAACTGTAAGGAAAGGCGGCCAAAGGAGGAATTGGCTTTGGGGGTGACCTGTCCATACTTGCTGAAAAGTCAATCTCCTGTATTACTGTCTTTGTATAAAGATCATTATTATTCCATGCATTTAGTCAGGTACTTCCATTGACATCCAATCTGCCCTGGATGCCCCTCCATGACATGGTAACAGAACCATCATTCCCTCACTGACGTCTATGTGGTGTTCTAACTACAGTATTTATTATCAGACAGGCAGGCAATAAGTAACGTTTTTTTCTCCCTGCGGGAATAATCTGAGCAAAACTAATGATACCACACCATGGTTTCCTCATAAAACATTAACACGCATTAGCCAGACTCCAGGGCTCTCTCTCTCAGCACACATCCAACTAACTTCACTGCATCCTTCAGCAGCACATTTCTGCTCGGCATCAGGGTCTGTATTCACAAAGCATCTCAGAGTAGGAGTGCTGTTTTAGGATCAGTTTTGTCTTTTATATTATAATGAATGGACAGGGGGGGGACCTGATCCTGGATCCACACTCCTACTCCGAGACGCTTAATGAATACAGGCCCAGCTGTTGTCTACACTGTCATTCTATGAGGATGAGTAATCAACATGAGCGGTAAGTCCAAACAGTAAATCCTGTCACTCAGTCCTAGCTCGAGGACAATATGTAGCTAAATGGTTACTGTACAGTAAGTGAAATCTTTCGTCATCACACGGACTGTGTTGAAAGCATCATAAAAACTATGGGGTATTAGATGTTTAGGCTTTGTTATACCTAAACATCTAGCCTTATGTTTTGGACCAGGTTATAGGGAGTGCACAGCATACAGGCATCAGACCCTACATCAGACAATTTAGCTGGATTACATATTATTTTTGCGTAATCTCTGCTCGTTGTGAGGGACGATTAGGGTAATTCTGAACCAGGGCCATGTATCACCAGTGTAATGTTGCTAAAAATGCAAGCAGACATCATGTTTCATAGACCGTGGAGTATTCCATAAGGACAAAATATTGGACTGAAGCTGAAGACTGACCACATCACATCACTGAGGACCTGAAATAGTCCCACCACACCGACACTATGGTGAAGAAGGCGCAACAGCGCTTCTTCAACCTCAGGCGGCTGAAGAAATTGAGGCATAACCCTCTGCAAACTTCTACAGATGCACAATTGAGAGCATTCTGTCAGGCAACTCCATGGCTCTCCAGAGGGTGGTGCAGTCAGCCCAACACATCACCGGGGGCACGCTGCTTGCCCTCCAGGACATTTACAGCACCCATTGTCAAAGGAAGGCCAAGAAGATCATTAAGGACCTCAGCCACCCGAGCCACGGTTGCTACCATCTAACAGACAGGGACGGTACAGGTGCATCAGAACCGGGACCGAGAGAGTGAGAAACAGCTTCTATCACCAGGACCCAGTTTTTTTTTTAAGTTATCTGGATTTCGCCTATCGGTTAGGAATAAATGCATAGAAATAGAATGAATAGTACGGCCAAATCACGCCCGTTCTACTCATTTTATTTCTATGCATTTAATCCTATCCAATAGGCGAAATCCAGATAGATAACTTTTGAAAAACGGGTTCCAGGCCATCAGACTGTTGAACAGCCATCACTAGCCAGCTACCTGCCCGGTACTCTGCCCTGCACCTTGAGAATAAAGCCCCATGTATATAAAGACATTGAACACTGGTCACTTCATATACTGTTTATATACTGTTGTTTACTCACTGGGTCTAAATTATTGACGCCCTTGATAAAGATGAGCAAAAATGACTGTATGAAATAAATAATTCAAATACTCAGCTACATTGTATACAAATTTGTTTTGGAAATTATATTATTTTATACTAATACAATTGCTCAGGGAAAGAGATTTTGTTTAACAAGTAATATTTGTTTCTCTCAAAAAGGTAGGAGTCAAAATTATTGACACCCCAAAGATTCTTATGAATAAAGTAGTCCAAAGTTTAGAATTTGGTCCCATATTCCTAGTGCGCCATGACAACATCAAGCTTGTGACTTTATAAACTTGTTGGATGCATTTGCAGTTCATTTTGGTTTTGGCTGATGAGCATGAAAAACCCAGCAGCTTTGCAGTTCTTGACACAAACCTGGCATCTACTACAGTACCATACCCTGTTCAAAGCCACTTAAATCTTGCCCAGTCACCCTCTGAATGGCACAACACAATCCATGTCTCAAGGCTTAAAAATCATTCTTTAACCCGTCTCCTCCCCTTCATCTACACTGATTGAAGTGGATTTAACAAGTGACATCAATAAGGGATCATAGCTTTCACCTGGCCAGTCATGGAAAGAGCAGGTATTCCTAATGTTTTGTAGACTCAGTGTAGCTCAGTATTTGAATAATGTATTTTATACAGTCATTATTGCTCATCTTTATCAAGGGTGTCAATAATTCTGGACCCAACTGTATACTTTATTCTCAACATAACCCATCCTAACTCAGAGGGCTCCTGAATGGCACAGTGGTCTAAGGCACTGCATCACAGTGCTAGAGGAGTCACTACAGACCCTGGTTCAATCCCGGGCTGTATCACAACTGGCCGTGATCTTGAGTCCCATAGGGCGGCACAGAATTGGCCCAGCGTCGTCCAGGTTTGGCAGGGATAGGGTGTCATTGTAAATAAGGATTTGTTCTTAACTGATTTGCCTAGTTTAATAAAGGTTATATAAATAAAATATACCTTCTACTGTACATACCATTTTCTTTGCAAATAATACAGTATACTGTCTACACACACCACATATTTATGTTCAGGAATATTTAACTACTCACTCTAATACATCTACTTCATATCTACCTTGGATTGTGGACTCGTTCTGTCATTTCTTTTATTTTGTTATTATTATTTGTATATTTGTATTGTATTTGTTAGACATTCTACTGCACTATTGGAGATACTAACATAATAATTTTGCTGCACCTGCTATAACACCTGCAAATATGTCTACACAACCAATAAACGTTTATTTGATTGAGAGGATTTTAAGCCAATTCAAAGATTTGCCAGTTGGTCACTCAGAAGAGATCACACCAATTAATATGACATTTCCACTAACAGATTAACTGTGAAAGATTATTTGTTCAGGTCAGAGACGAGGCAACACAACTCAAAATAGAAACACTAAAACAACAACAAAAAAGTTACTTTAGCTCATTTCCTCAGACTTCCCATTGACTGAGTTAATCTACAAATCTGTCCAACAGGCACTTCTGAGCTGAATATAATTTACTCTCACTGACTTTAATCAGTAGATACAGATACAGGTAAAAAGGACACAGAGACACTGCTCATTCTACTACTCTGACCTTTTTACACTAATTGGTAGCAACCCTCTCTAGTTCTCCTTGTCCATTTGATGTATACTAGAGAGAAACGCTGGAGTGAAACAGAGGGCTCTGCTAAGTAGACACCAAAGCAACCGTGCAGTCCCATGATAAGTTAGTGGTGGCAAAACCATATTGGACTCTTCGTCTGATGCATTGCTTTTACTTTAACAGAGCATCAATATGTTAAGCGTTTTAAAATACTAATTTAAAAAAAAGGTTGTAATGGAAAGGATTAAGTTTCTATATCATAGAAATGTAATACAATGTGAAAATATCAAGTCACAGCAATACACCACTGTTAGTTGATCAAAGCATGGATGATTGGTGGTTTTTGAAACATTGAACCATTTCCTTATTCTTCTGCATTTACTGTAAACACATCCATATGAATGGCCCACTACAGTACTTGTCATCTTAACCTACAGTGACAGCCATTCCAGCTCATCACCACAAAGTTCACACAATGTGGACATGGTTGTGATTGTTTATTTGTTTGTTCACACTTAGATTATGTTCTTCTATGTCATATATGTTCCCTGTTTTGAAACTCAGGCGTTTCTGTTTCCATCTCTATCCACATGGAAAACAACAAACCACTGGACCATGCTCTCAATGCTAATCAGACAAGGCTGACTGCACCCTGTTTTAAAGCCTGGAGGCTACACTGACTGTACTGCTGTCTGTCTATATATCTATCTATCTGCCTGCTTCCTATCCATTCCCATCTCTCTACATCTACTTTGTCTATATGCCTGCCTGATCACAATTGACAACTAACTCAGAGACATTGGTTAGGTTAATCTACAGCACGTTAGGGTTAAGCGTCTGTTGGTTTGGTCCCTCAAGGCTCTACAGAACAGGGATAGAACATTCTGCATCATCTACCCATCATCTTAACTACACTGCACCATCACTGTGGAGGCAGCGTCTAATACATCATGTTTCATACTAACATAACATCACGCTTCAGGTACTAAAATGCTTATTTTCCACCCAAGATAAACTTGAAGGCAACACAGTGTTGTGTTGCAGCCATTGTGAAGAGAACAAATCCAATTGAACCCAAGTGTCTCATCAAAAAGACATATGTCATGGCTGTTGAATGTGTCTGACCTATCTCAATCTGTAAGTGATAGCAGGGGATAGATACATCGCACTACAGACAGATCCAAATATACACCCGAGCAGTTACATAATCCTGCCTAGCAACAAAAGTATTGAACAAATCTGCTTAATATCTGCTTGTTTGACGAGAGCATTCTAATCTAGCCTGCCGACAGAGGGACGTTGATTTTGTGCCCTGGTTCTAATGCTGTCACTGCGGCCTGACACAGATGCGTTTACCAATAATGCACTGGCATATACTTAAGATATTACTGAGCTTCTTTTCAAGACCATGGACTCTGTAACGGTTTTAAATTTGCCATTAGCCTCATAGTGAAATCCCTGAGTGGTTTCCTTCATCTCCAGCAACTGAGTTAGGAAGGGCGCCTGTATCGTTGTAGTGACTGGGTGCATTGATACACAATCCAAAGTGTAATTAATTAACTTCACCATGCTCAAAGGGATATTCAATGTATGACTTTTTTATGTTTATCCATCTACCAATAGGTGCCCTTCTTTGCGAGGCATTGGAAAACTTCCTTGGTCTTTGTGGTTGAATCGGTGTTTGAAATCCACTGCTCGACTGAGGGACCTTACAGATAATTGTATGTGTGGGGTACAGAGATAAGGTAGTCATTCAAAAAGTATGTTTAAAACTATTATTGAGCAAAACTTGTGCAAATTATTTTGTGAGTTGTTAAGCACATTTTCTGTCTTGAATTTATTTAGGCTTGCCATAAAAAAGGGGTTGAAAAACGTTTTTCCACTTTAACATTATAGGGTATTGTATGTAGGCCAGTGACCAAAACATATGTTTTTTTATTAATTTTAAGTTCAGGCTGTAACACAACAAAATGTGGAAAAGGTCAAGGGGTGTGAATACTTTCTGAAGGCACTGTAACTGCATCATGGAGATAGGAAGCTAATTAATGTCATGTGTGCTGTAAGATACCACTTTGTATCCTAGAGCACACAGGACATTTGTCTTATTTATAAATCCTGTTTATGCAGTACCGTAGAAACCTATATAAACCATGAACAGAGAAAATCATTGTCAGATGTGTGCGCTGTGACATACAGTATAATCTCAAACCTCTGTCACCACAAGTACATTTTGGTTGATGTTGCACTAACTAAATACAGGTAACACTCAACTACACAGCCAATCCAAAATAGTGTGTAATGTGTTTTCTATTCAATGTGTTTTAGTGGGTAGGGTTGGCTGGGCAGGTTTCCCTCAGCCATACACCGAGGCAGCCACTGACCAAGCCTCTCCATTGGACCACCTATCCAGGCAGAGTGACGTGCTAGGAGAGAGAGGGGGCAGCTGTGAAGAGGGAAGGGGGCACTGCTGTAGAGCTAAGAGGACTGGCCCCATCTGTCACTACCACAGCCAGCCCAGTCTGTCTATCTCTCTGTTTCTCTGTCCGTCTCAATATCTCTCTCTGTCTGTCTCTGTCTCTCTCTCCCTCATTCTCCGTCTCTCTCTCTGCCTGTACCGGCCTAACATACAGCAACTGCTGCTGGAATCCATTGACTTTGATGGAAAGGCCAACTGTACTAGCCTATACATCAGGCAAGCGACCAGAAAAGAATGCAGCTCAATTGTTTCCAATATTGGCCCATTGTTTTGAGGGAAAGAGACAGTGATAAGGTCTCCGATTGGGGGCCTCATTTATTTCCATTCCCACCTGCGCTATGCATGCAGTGACAAAACAGAATGTGTTATTTCAGTGGGTCAGCCTTGAATTATTCAGTGACTACCAACACTCAGTGCAGTGTTTGCATATAGCGGATTCTGGGATGGCTGGTGCTGTTTTTCTCTAGCAGTGTAATAAGCACATAAACCCATTGCCTTCAGCTAAGACATGATGATTATAAACATGGCTATTATGGCTTAACTGAAATGACTGGTGCATTCAGTTGATTGGCAGACTTTGTGTCTCTAGGTCAATATCACCCCCGCTTCATCTAACACAAACTGTTCATGCTGGAATAAACATTAACTTACAAATGTCATGGCTCAACAATCAGGTTTATCAAAGGATTCACACACGTAGACTATTCCTGTATGTAGACCTATACTCTCTCTCTCACACACACACACCTTTCTCTTTATCACTTGTTTTTTCTCTCTCTTTCGCCATTTCTCCCTCTATACTACCCATATCATTGCTCAAGGCTAAAATTGAATGTATTTACTGTAGTAACTTTTAATTGATAAAGTAGTTCTGCCTACATCATGTGCAAAATGCATTTGCTTCTTATAGCGAAATTTTAAGACTACATGCACAGGCGACTTAATTGAAACATGAAAACAAGTAGACCATTGCAGTATGACAACAACCATTAAATAAAGACTGCATAAAACGGATGTACCGCCATTAGTCCACTTGTTTTCAATTTACCTGAATATTTGTATTTTGTGCACGGAATGCCCAGAGTGGTACACTGGTTTGTTCTCCTGTGCAGTAGCGGAATTAGGTATAGATGACATGGGCAGCCGCCCAGGGCGGCATCTTGCCAGGGGCGGCACAGGGTGGCCACACAACATTTTTTGGAATGTGGACATTTGCGCGATCTATCGCTCATTTGCACGTCACGTCAATGATATCATGTCACCGTGTGGGACTGTGGGTCAATTAACCTCGGAGTGGACGCCCTGATTCTAGTTTCTGAGCTAGGCAGGCTACTGCCTGGGAAGGTCTCCCACTCAGAAGTACGAGATGGGGAGGGGGGCGGGGGTAGGTTGACCTCAGGTCTCCCCACTGGAAGCCCGAGGTAGGGAGAGCGTGGAATCACACAAATAGCGTACCTCTAACTTTGTACAGTACTAATGCAATTAGTCAAATCAGTCACACTACGAAATGATACCAAATAAACCACAATTCATTCATAATACTGTGAATATATAGTTTCACAGACATATTGTTGCATTTTGTTCTGGTTTGTGCGAAATCGTTAAGAATAATATAAAACCAGTCTGCACACCACCAAGGTGAATTGGTTTAGTCTTGACTCTTGGTTGACAGTGTTGGAGGATGGGTCATGTATTGATGCTTGAGTGCCAAATCAACACAAATTTGTATATTTTTGTCTTTGTTACTTCTTTTTAAAATGTATGAGTCTTATTTATATATATATATATATATATATATATATATATATATATATATATATATATATATATATATATATATATATTTTTTTTCAATGGTATGATTATTTATTTGTGTTGTTTCAAATGTCTGAATAAAAATTACAGTTAGTGCAGAATTGTGCTATTTTTTTGTTGTTGGCAGGGGGAGGCGCAGAAGGGAGGGTTTACCCAGGGAGCCATACAAGCTAGAACCGCCACAGCTCCTGTGATTGCTGCCCGATTTAACCGAAGATTAAAGGCCATACGAAACTGTATCCATTCAACAAAAGTCTACAGTTATTATGTAACCACGTAAATGAATGTCATCACTTTTAATTGTAAAGTTAAACAGATTATTTATGGTTTTTCTAGCGTATTCCTTGTTGCAATACATTAAAATTATAACGCACCAGAAAACAATGTGGAATTGTGTTTATTTTAACATAACTTTACCCACTGGGTAAAACCTGGTTGAATCAACGTTGTTTCCACGTCATTTCAACCAAATAAGTCAATGTGATCACGTTGAATCAACTTGGAAAACTATTTGGATTTCAAAAAATAAATCAACTTATTGGAATTTCTTCTTTTTTTCACCCATCTTTTAACATAAATCCAATAACACGGTGACTTTGTTGTTGATTTCACGTTAGTTGGCAACTCAACCAAATGTTAGTCAAAACTAGATCTTGAAATGAAGTCTGTGCTCAGCGGGTAAGGGTCTAGGCTACACAAATAAGCATGCAGGCTACATTTCCAAAGCTATGCTCTCTATAGGCTACTTCCCGTCCATACCAGCAGCATACATCATTGTACAAACCAGCTCTACAAAAAAACATCTAAGGAAGGACAACAATCACGAATTGAGGGTCAGAGAGGACCGCTTGGGGTTGGTTGCCCGGTAGTTGGACAGCCTAATAAATAATGTTGACCTGCTGGACATCAGTGACACTTTCTTATATTGTAGCAAATCGTTTCATATCGATGCCATCGGCGAAACTACAAACAATTACATTTATTTCACGCTTTAATGGGCTCATTTGAAACAATTTGTTTGCGCTCCGTTTGAATGCTGGAATTAACACTGTTGCAGCAGCAGACTGTCCATGGATGCACTTATTAGCCTACCGTATGATGTGAGCGACAAACAATTATACTTCAAATGAAAGGCTTTTAAAAATAAAGTACACCTACCTCACTCATGATGTATAAGTGTTGTAGTTACGATGATTCCAGTACTTGATGTACACTTGTCACTCGTAAGCAGTCCTCCCGTCCACAATGCCTGGGTCCGTTATAGAGGGGAGGTTTTATAGTATGTGGAGTAACCCTTTAATTTCCTCACGTTTCCATTAAACTAATAGGAACGTCTTCGGCACCAATAGGAATCTTCGGCATATCCCTATCTCAAGTCACCACTCAAGAGCTCAAATATTCATTATAGTCGCACACATAGGCAGCCTTATCAAGTTATTGCCGCAGCTCATTGTTATATTAAACCAACCAATAGCACTTCTGTTGCCACAGCACAGTGTAGACTACACATCAACGTGTGCTTTATGTAATGCAAAGCAGCTCCCCACTGGGCACAAACTGGTTGAATCAACGTTGTTTCAACGCCATTTGGAATCTACGTGGAAAATAGCCTACAATGGATTTGAAAAAAGTTAGCAATGTAAACTGTTGTTTTTGAGTGTGAAATTTCAACCACATGATTGCCACCGTGGTAACAACATTTCAACATAAACAAACCTAGTATAGAATGTGTTTAATTTGTACCTTTACAACAAGGTCAGATCTTCCATGTTATATCCACTATAAGCATTTTATTTTAGGCTGGGCAGGACCTTCTACAGGAGAATTGGTGTTTCAACAGGTACACTTCGGACTCCCATCCAAGGTTTCAATTAACGAAGCCCAGCTTAGCTATGATATTTGTCACTGACCATAACCAATGTAATATTGTCAGAATGATTGTTGAGTGATCACCACTTCAAAATTAAATAGACTCACTGTTGCTATTGAAGTCATTCCAAAGGGTAGGTTTACCAGAGCAAATTAAATGTGACCATGCTTTATCACTCATATATCATTAATGATGATGATATAGCATTTGCAAGGTCATGAACCAGAATTAAACAAAAAAGAGACAATACCGAGGGTTTCAAACTCTGGTTGATTCAAATTTAATTATGTGATATTGAATTGTGTTTGATTGTCAACGCAACCAATTATCAACATTTGAAGGAGATATCTACTGCTTGAATAGTTCCATCAGTACCACTGACTTAGTCTGGCTTTAATTCCAGTTTGTCTACAATTTAATAATTGATATTTGGGATTTACGTCTCCATCTCAACCAAAACATTTTGTTTAAAGAATAGGACTAAATCAAATCAAACTTTATTTAAAGTGCATTTAAAGTTTCATTTAATTTGATTCAGTCCTACTTTTTAACATATAGGTTCACAATTGCTATAATAATCTGTGCAGAATCTCGAACTACATTGATCACTTGCACCATGTACTTTTAATGTAAGCTGAACTGTAATACAGGTAATTTGGTTTTGCTATTAGATGAAGCGCAGTGATAAATCATTAATTTATTGTAGTACAGCCCCCTGCTGTTCATACCTGGGAGAACACTTCTGACAACAATGCAAAAGAAAACTGCTGCAAAGTAATTCATTCTATCGAGACCTTCCCTTCATCTACTAGCCCACACCAAATGCATGGCTGAACTGGGATGAGTGGATACTTGTCTATTCTTAATTTAGTACTAAGCCACAACACCGGTGTGGCTCAGTTGGTAGTGCATGGTGTGTGCAACACCAGGGTTGTGGGTTTGATTCCCATGGGGGACCAGTATGAACATTCATGCACTAATTACTTTACTGTAAGTCACTCTGGATAAGTGCATCTGCTAAATGACTAACATGCAGTGGTGTAAAAAGTACTCAATTGTCATACTAGAGTAAAAGTAAAGATAGCTTTAGAGAAAAGTGAAAGTCACCCAGTAAAATAATACTTGAGTAAAAGTGTTTGGTTTAAAATATACTTAAGTATTAAAAGTCAATGGAATTCCTAAAATGTTTTTAAGTATCAAAAGTAAAAGTACAAGTATAAACCAGTCCAAATTCCTTATATTAAGCAAACTAGAGAGCACAATTTTATTGTTGATTTTTTATTGACGGAAAGCCAGGGGCACACGCCAACACTCAGACATAATTTACTAACAAAGCATTTGTGTTTAGTGAGTCCACCAGATCAGAGGCAGTAGGGATGACCAGGGATGTTCTCTTGATGAGTAAATTGTAAATTTGACAATTTTCCTGTCAAAATACTTTTGGGTGTCAGGGAAAATGTATGGAGTAAAAAGTATCATATTTTCTTTAGTAATGTAGTGAAGTAAAAGTAAAAAAAACTACTTAAGTAGTACTTTAAATAATTGTTACTTAAGTACTTTACACCATTGCTAAAATGTAAAATGTGTATTCCCATTTTAACTTTGCTGTACTTTTAAATGGTTTAAAGCGCAGTCATTGACATTTGGGTGACAACTAAACAAAAATCAGACATTGTTTTTCCATTGGAATATGGTTGTGCTTTTAAAAGGTTGAAAGCAAAGTGATAACACTTCGGAAATTCAATGAACTTTTGGCTGTCCTTTTGAGTAGGTGAACATACTGTAGGTTGTAATCTCATTTATCAACATCCCAACCAAATATTACACAATTATCCACGTTGAAATGATGTGGGGTGCCCATTGGGATAATGTCATCCAATGCTAATTGGCACTGCAAGATGAATAGGAAATGTACAGTATACAGTGAATTCGGAAAGAATTCAGACCCCTTGACTTTTTCAACATTTTGTTACGCTACAGCCTTATTCTGAAATTGATTAAATAGTTTTATTCCTTCATCAATCTACACACAATACCCCATAATGACGAAGCAAAAACAGGTCTTAAGACATTTTTACAACAAACAAAAAAAGCAATACCAGAAATATAACATTTACATAAGTGTTCAGACCCTTTACTCAGTAGTTTGTTGAAGCACATTTGGCAGAGATTACTGCCTTGAGTCTTCTTGGGAATGACATTACAAGCTTGGCACACCTGTATTTGGGGAGTTTCTCTCATTCTTCTCTGCAGATCCTCTCAAGCTCTGTCAGGTTGGATATGGAGCGTCGCTGCACAGCTATTTTCAGGTCTCTCCAGAGATGTTAGATCTGGTTCAAGTCCGGGCTCTGGCTGGGCCACTCAAGGACATTCAGAGATTTGTCCCGAAGTCACTCCTGCTTTGTCTTGGCTGTGTGCTTAGCGTCATTGTCCTGTTGGAAGGTGAACCGTCGCCCCAGTCAGAGGTCCTGAGCACTCTGGAGTAGGTTGTCATCAAGGATCTCTCTGTACTTTGCTCCGTTTTTCTTTCCCTCGATCCTGACTAGTCTCCCGGACACTGCCGCTGAAAAACTCCACACAGCATGATGCTGCCATCACCATGCTTCACTGTAGGGATTGTGCCAGGTTTCCTCCAGACGTGACGCTTGGCATTCTTGCCAAAGAGTTCAATCTTGGTTTCATCAGACCAGAGAATCTTGTTTCTCATGGTCTGAGAGTCCTTTAGGTGCCTTTTGGCAAACTCCAAGTGGGCTGTCATGTACCTTTTACTGAGGAGTGGCTTCCGTCTGGCGACTCTACCATTAAGGGCTGATTGGTGGACTATTGTAGAGATGGTTGTCTTTCTGGAAGGTTCTCTCATCTCCACAGAGGAACTCTGGAGCTCTGTCAGAGTGACCATTGGGTTGTTGGTCACCTCCCTGACCAAGGCCCTTCTCCCCCGATTGCTCAGTTTGGCCAGGCGGCCAGCTCTTGGTGGTTCCAAACTTCTTCCATTTAAAAATGATGGAGGCCAGTGTGTTCTTGGGGACCTTCAAGTTTGCAGAAATGTTTGGTACCCTTGCCCAGATCTGTGCCTCGACACAATCCTGTCTCAGGGCTCTACGGACAATTCCTTCTACCTCATGTCTTGGTTTTTGATCTGACATGCACTCAACTGTGGGAGCCTACATAGACAGGTGTGTATCTTTCCAAATCATGTCCAATCATTTGAATTTACCACACATGGACTCCAATCAAGTTGTAGAAACATCTCAAGGATGATCAATGGAAACAGGATGCACCTGTGCTCAATTTCGAGTCTCATAGCAAAGGGTCTGAATACTTATGTAAATAAGATATTTCTGTTTTTCTTTTTTAATAAATTTGCTAACATTCCTAAAAACCTGTTTTCGCTTTTTCATTATGGGATATTGTGTGTAGATTGATGAGTACATTTTTTTATTTAATACATTTTAGAATAAGGCTGTAACATAACAACATTTGGAAAAAGTCAAGGGTCTGAATACTTTCCAAATGCACTGTAGCATCACAGATGAACACATGTAACCCTAATACGTGTGAAGACAGTTTAACTCTGACCAACAAGTCAGCCTCACCAGTGAAGAGAAGGACGCAGGTTGTAGAGGTAATGTATTGATCAAAACTATTTGCACAGTGAGGATACTATTTAATCAACGCTGGGCTAAAACCAAATAAAATAATTCCTGCTCTGCAAGACTGGATGGTTAGTTAAATCATCATACTGACCCGTCTTTATGTTTCACACTGTCAATATTGCATCATTGATTGTATGGATCCAAAATGTGCATTTTCACCAGTTGGCTGTATTTATGTCTTTCCCCAGCGTTAATCCGGAAACAAGTTTTGATTCAGTGAGTAGGGCTCTCTCTCTCTCTCTCTCTCTCTCTCTCTCTCTCTCTCTCTCTCTCTCTCTCTCTCTCTCTCTCTCTCTCTCTCTCTCTCTCTCTCTCTCTCTCTCTCTCTCTCTCTCTCTCTCTCAAGAGAGTCCACTCACTGCAGCTGCTCTTGGAGCACATTTAAGTGCAGTTTGAAATCAATCTCATCTTTAATACAAGAGCAGAGGGAAGCTGGTCCACTGTTAGAGTATTAGCCAGACGTCCATATTTTTTCCTGTTTCAAGAAACACAGTGAACTGATTCACTGCAGTAGTACCGAATCACCCACTAACACAAATTAATGGGTTTTCCTGTCTGTGCAGCATGGAATAGTATTGTGGATGATTCCTGTCTCTGAGGGGGTTGAAGTCCCCTGACCTGCTTTGTTGTTTGTTGAAGTCTAGAGGTTTATAGCTTCCATAGTGCAGCCATTTTGTTGACTTTGGTTGTCCTTATCTGTAAAATGGGACACAGAAATTATTTTTCCTTGAGAGCTACCAGGATTAATGTTTTTCTTTTCTTATTCCCCATCACAGCCAGTTGGAGCACCCAGCTGCATCAGAACCAGCAGACCCACCTTCTCCTTCTGGGCCAGGCAGGGGGAATTGGGGAATAGCACTATATGCTTTGCCTTCCATTGATCATCAGTCACTGCTCATGGATTTAACTGGATTGCTTATGGACACCGCATACCCAATCCTCCTAGCTCCAGAAATTAAATTAGTAAGCCCTACTACTCTACTATTACACACACACACACACACACACACACACACACACACACACACACACACACACACACACACACACACACACACACACACACACACACACACACACACACACACACACACACACACACACACACACACACACACACACACACACACAGTTAAAACTTGGAGAGCAAGATGACGAGTAATCGATGTGAGATTAATTAATGTTACAATTTACGATGTGAGTTCCTGGTGATTAAGTAGCTCCAATGGTGTTTGGTGGGAAGAAGTGGTGCAGGCCTGCATTCTTAGCACACATCCAGTTCCCATAGCAGGATACAGCACTCTTTCTACAGCTCCGGCTCAGAGATGAGCAATGCTCGAGTTCTCACAACCAGGTTGAATTGACGTTTTACCTCATAATATACAGGAAGTTTACTTTGAATTGTTTGTAATATTATTCAAGATCATTGGCAAGCTGCTCACTCCAGTCTCTTGGATGTATCTCTATGAGATCTATGTGGCAGATGCTTGAAATATAGATCATGACATGAAGCAACAAGATCATTAACTTTAGTTTATAACTGTCATACTGGAGAAGTTAATTCAAGAACAACATCTACCAGGCCTCGCGAGTGGAGCAGCAGTCTAAGGCACTGCATCGCAGTGTTTGAGTTGTAACTACAGACCCGGGTTTGATCCCAGGCTGTTTGACAGCCGGCCGGGAGACCCATGAGGCGGTGCACAATTGGCCCAGCGTCGGCCGGGTTTGGGGAGTGTTTGGCCGGTCGGGATTTCCTTGTCCCTTAGCACTCTAGCGACTCCTTATGGCGGGCCGGGCGCCTGCAAGCTGACTTCGGTCGCCAGCTGGACGGTGTTTCCTCCGACACATTGGTGTGGCTGGCTTCCGGGTTAAGCGAGCAGCGTGGTGCAGTTTGGCAGGGTCGTGTTTCGGACGACGCATGCCTCTTGTCCTTCACCTCTCCCGAGTCCGTAGGGGAGTTGCAGTGATGGGACAAGACTGTAACTACCAATTTGGGTGAAAAAGGGCAACAACATAAAGAAGAACAACATTTACTCTGCAAAACTACGTATGCAGGCAGGATATCATCATTGTGCTCTTGAAACAGCCCGAATTGATAACCTCTAAATATCTTAGTGTTGGGTAAGAGGCAACACATGAATAGCCCTGTCATTGAGTCACATTCACTCCCCTACCAACAAGATGCTGCAAAATAAAGCTCTTTGATGTGGGGAATATTTGAATAGGCTCTCTGATGAAACAAGGCACTAAAATAGCCCCCTAAAAACAGTGGTGAAAACACAGGGAGGATTTCCACCTGATTGGCTGTTTCATTGTACTGTCCTGTCTGTCTGTCTGTCTGTCTATCTGTCTGTCTCATGGTGGCTCTGGCCTTTGGAATAGCACAGACAGCTAAAGTCAGGCTGTGAGTCACTGCTCTGGTCTCCTTTTTCATGTCACATTATTACTTTTAATAGAGGTGTCTTAATTGGAGAGGGCAATTAAATAGCACTCTGTGACGCCCCCTACTCCTAGCCACCTCCCAGCCCAGGCTAGTGACTCTGGGTCTGGCAGTGCAGGGGAGGGTAGGCCATGGTGCTGTCTAGAATGTCTGTCATCAGGACACTGTTAATGAAGGCTAGGCTTTAGTATGCAGCATGTACATGCATGGCTTTGTATGTGTAGCCAAAGGCCAGCTAACCTCACCTCAGCCTTGTTAATACAGGATCGGTGTCCCCCCCACAGGACGGTTAAGCTAACGTAGGCTAATGTGATTAGCATGAGGTTGTAAGTAACATTAACATTTCCCAGGACATAGACATATCTGATGTGGGCAGAAAGCTTAAATTATTGTTAATCTAACTGCGCTGTCCAATTTACAGTAGCTATTACAGTGAAATAATACCATGCTATTGTTTGACGAGAGTGCACAATAATGAATTTGAAAATAAACCAATTAGGCACATTTGGGCAGTGTTGATACAATATTTTGAACAGATATGCAATGGTTCATTGGACCAGTCCAAAACATTGCACATACACTGCTGCCATCTAGTGGCCAAAGTCTAAATTGCACCGGGGCTAGAATAATACTCGTGCATTTCAAAGATGATGGTACAAAAAAAAAAAAAATGTTCTTTGTATTATCTTTAACCATATCTAATGTGTTTTATTCTCCTACATTAATTTCACATTTCCACAACCTTCAAAGTGTTTCCTTTCAAATGTTATCAAGAATATGCATATCCTTGCTTCAGGTCCTGAGCTACAGGCAGTTAGATTTGGGTATGTAATTTTAGGCGAAAATTGAAAAAAAGGGGCGGATCCTTAATTAAAGGCTATTATACTCAGCACTGGCCCTCTCCTATGACTCCGCTCACCTCACCTGAGAGAGACACTGCTGGGTTAGTGTGTCTGAGTCCCTGCCCATATTACCAACACTTGGCCTTCCACTCAGCTCCAGGTCATCTCTCTCTCTCTCTCGCTCTCTCTCTCTCGCTCTCTCTCTCGCTCTCTCTCTCTCTCTCTCTACTGTGTTCATTCTCCACACCTACTAACACACTGAAACTCCTATCGCACTCATACAAACACACCGTGATACTCATGCACACACACAAACACACTCTTACTCTACCTATAACAGAAACACCTATTTCTGTCTGTCCCTGTCTCATTCCCTAACATGTCAGACTAATAATATTCTCCCTCCCCCTCTCTCTCTTCCTTCCCTTCCCCTCTGTAATGCATTCTGTAAACAGCAGTAAGGGAAAGGGTCTGAAAGATCCTCTGTGTGTCAGGCTGGCAACTGGCAATCTAATCCTGGTAGTCTCTCCTCTGCATGTGGGCAGTGTGCAGAGACAGAGACAGAGACAGCTGCCTGTTGACAGCCTGCCTGCCTGCATGGCTGCCTGCCTAAACGGGAAAAGTCCTCCAGCCAGCCCTGCATTTTATTGAGTGTTAGGCTGTTGACAGAATGTAAGAGGTTCCTATTTCAGACACTGCTGGTTGTTTGAGGTCATGCACGACTCCAGGACAAGGAAGCGTGCAGGAAAGATCATCACCGACCCCTTTCACCCTGGAAACCCCCTCTTCAAAAAACTGTCAAACGGTTCAGGTCAATCACAACCAAAACCTCCCGCCACCTGAACAGCTTTGGCCCTTACCAACCGGCCACCTGGTGCACGTTGATCTTCCCACTTATAGACGTTGCACTCTGCATTACTAATCCAAGGGCTATGCACCCTGCACTTTCATCCCAGACTGCACATTGCTCTGTACTGCCTTTGCACTCACTCTGCCACGGACCGACTCCCACATACAGTCGAAGTCGGAAGTTTTACATACACCTTAGCCAAATACATTTAAACTCAGTTTTTCACAATTCCTGACATTTAATCCTAGTAAAAATTGCCTGTCTTAGGTCAGTTAGGAACACCACTTTATTTTAATAATGTGAAATGTCAGAATAATAGTAGAGAGAATGATTTATTACAGCTTTTATTTCTTTCATTACATTCCCAGTGGGTCAGAAGTTTACATCCACTCAATTAGTATTTGGTAGCATTGCCTTTACATTGTTTAACTTGGGTCAAACATTTCGGGTAGCCTTCCACAAGCTTCCCACAATAAGTTGGGATAATTTTAGCCCATTCCTCCTGACAGAGCTGGTGTAACTGAGTCAGGTTTGTAGGCCTCCTTGCTCGCACACGCTTTTTCACTTTTGCCCACATATTTTCTATAGGATTGAGGTCAGGGCTTTGTGATGGCCACTCCAATACCTTGACTTTGTTGTCCTTAAGCCATTTTGCCACAACTTTGGAAGTATGCTTGGGGTCATTGTCCATTTGGAAGACCCATTTGCGACCAAGCTTTAACTTCCTGACTGATGGCTTGAGATGTGGCTTCAATATATCCACGTAATTGTCCTTCCTCATGATGCCATCTATTTTGTGAAGTGCACCAGTCCCTCCTGCAGCAAAGCACCCACACAACATGATGCTGCCACCTCCATGCTTCATGGTTGGGATGGTGTTCTGCAGCCTGTAAGCCTCCCCCTTTTTCTTCCAAACATAAGGATGGTCATTATGGCCAAACAGTTCTATTTTTGTTTCATCAGACCAGAGGGCATTCCTCCAAAAAGTACAATCTTTGTCCCCATGTGCAGTTGCAAACCATAGTCTGGCTTTTTTTATGGCGGTTTTGGAGCAGTGGCTTCTTTCTTGCTGAGCGGCCTTTCAGGTTATGTCGATATAGGACTTGTTTAACTGTGGATATAGATACTTTTGTACCTGTTTCCTCCAGCATCTTCACAATGTCCTTTGCTTTTCGCACCAAAGTACGTTCATCTCTAGGAGACAGAACGCGTCTCCTTCCTGAGCGGTATGACGGCTGTGTGGTCCCATGGTGTTTATACTTGCGTATATACTTATACTATTGTTTGTACAGATGAACGTGGTACCTGCAGGTGTTTGGAAATTGCTCCCAAGGATGAACCAGACTTGTGGAGGTCTACAATTTTTCTTATGAGGTCTTGGCTGATTTCTTTTGATTTTCCCATGATGTCAAGCAAAGAGGCACTGAGTTTGAAGGTAGGCCTTGAAATACATCCACAGGTACACCTCAAATTGACAAAAATTATGTCAATTAGCCTATCAGAAGCTTCTAAAGCCATGACATCATTTTCTGGAATATTCCAAGCTGTTTAAAGGCACAGTCAACTTAGTGTATGTAAACTTCTGACCCACTGGAATTGGGTCAGTGAATTATAAGTAAAATAATCTGACTGTAAACAACTGGTGGAAAAATGTCTTGTGTCATGCACAAAGTAGATGTCCTAACCGATTTGCCAAAACTATAGTTTGTTAACAAGAAATGTGTGGAGTGTTTGAAAAAACGAGTTTTAATGACTCCAACCTAAGTGTATGTAAACTTCTGACTTCAACTGTATATATTTACCCCATTGCATATCATCCTGTTAAATTGGTTCTCTTAATTTGTTTTTATTCATCCATCTCTACACATACAGTTGTAATGTAGCTTATAGTGTTGATAGTATAGTCTTTAGTTTCAGTTCTCATAGTGTATAAATTCTGTGTCTATATATTTTGTCTGTATTTTCTGTCTATCGCCTGTCTGTTTAAATAAATACATGCATTTGTCTGTCTGTTACTGTCTGTCTGTAACTCTAGCAGCACTGTTTCAGAGTCAAATTCCTGTACATGCAACTCTACTTTTAGTGGCCTTTATCCACGGGTTGAAGCAACTAGTCCATGGGTTCATTTATGTAGAGTTGTTCTTACAAATAAATTATTTGTTATACTATCTACAGTATTTCATATTTGATCATCTGTAATTCTTGGTAGATTTACTACAATGACTTAAAAAATATAGTGGCTAATTGGTATTGTGGTAGCCCAGGTGAGTCAGAGGTGAAACTCACAATAAAATAAGACAGCGGGAGACCGTTTCGCGGTGCTCAAACAAAAGTTGTTCTTTAATAAAGGTTGGGGAGAACAGAGAGGGGAGAAATACAACTGAAAGGCCTCTCAGGTAATGGGCGTGGCGGCTCCTCGAGCCACCTGTGTTAATGAACAGGAGAGAGAGAGAGAGAGAGAGAGAGAGAGAGAGAGAGAGAGAGAGAGAGAGAGAGAGAGAGAGAGAGAGAGAGAGAGAGAGAGAGAGAGAGAGAGAGAGATGAGTCTGGGGTTTCAATACACGTGCTCAACTTGCACCGGGTGGCGTGCTGTCGGGAATGGGTCCTCTTTTCCGTCTGCCTGTCTCCCCCCAAGCGCCTGAGTGACTGCACCTCTGCTTATACCCATTTAGGGTAACGAGGGACAGGTGGAACCAATTCCAGTTGCCAATTGGTTGCAGCACCTGGACTGGGTAGTATTGGTTTTGAATCACCATCCCCAGTTGGTGCCTGTAGAGCTGTCCATGGTGCTGACTCTCCTTGGCCTCTCTAGCCCTCTGGAGCTGACCAAGGTCCTGCACCTTCCTTGGTAACTCCCTGCTGGCCCACGGGTTGCCACAGTATTTACACACACAAATATAGGCTGAACAGAAATACAATAGCCTAGTGAATATGAGACTGGGACAGCACACCACAGTTTTTGCAATTAATTTACCAGACTGTGCTTCCTTTTGATAAATACTAATTGTGTGACACGTCAAACTAAGGCAACCAGTTCTACCATGTTAGATGTTATGCTTGGAGATGACCTTCGAGCCTATACGTCTGCCCAAGCTATGTCTTCTGCTGCACTGTGCAATCCAGACTCCCCAAGCAATCCACCCTAGCCAACAGTCTGACAAATTAGAAACCAAGCCCAAAAGCAATGTTGGTCTCCCATTGCTAGGTCAGGTTTGTATATGCAAGGCCCATCTCCTGCTGAACGTTTGTGGTGTTCTCAGTTGTGGTAGCCTTTTGCAACATATATCAGGACACGGCTCATAATAATGTACGGAGCAAATGGAATGGCATCAAACACCTGTAAACCATGTGTTTGATGTATTTGATACCATTTCACTGATTCCGCTCCAGTCACTACCACGAGCCCATCCAACCTCCTGTGCAGGACATGCACCGACTGATAAGCAGTTATATTTCATTGTCAGTATAATAATAGCATGCACATACAAAATGGCTTCATGTAGAGTATTATCACATTGAAGATTCCAACTAACATGGGTTCTATTATCTCTCCCAGCACAAGGCACACCGTCTCAACTCCCTCCTCTGGGCAGCCAATTTCATGATTAAGTCTGATTTGTGGGATTAATTTCAGGGCCATTCCTTATGTGGTGGAACTGAACTGCTTAGGGAAGCAGACCCACTCACAAGGCAGTCCAGTCCAGGCTTTGAGAGCCTGGAGGAGTTGAGAGGCCACATTACTGATGGCCTATCAATACCCATTACCAGAGCACTTTCATTATTTCTCATCGCTCCCACTCTCCCTGGGATTGCCTATGCTGGAGAAAGCAGGGCTGGTATATACAGTGCATTCGGGAAGTATTCAGAACCCTCGACTTCTCCCACATTTTGTTACATTACAGCCTTATTCTAAAATGGATTAAATGAATAAATAAGACATTTTTGCAAACATATTACAAATACAAAACAGAAATACCTTATTTACATAATTATTCAGACCCTTTGCTATGAGATTCAAAATTGAGCTCAGGTGCATTCTATTTACATTGATCATCCTTGAGATGTTTCTACAACTTGATTGGAGTCCACGTGTGGTAAATTCAATTCATTAGACATGATTTGGAAAGGCACACACCTGTCTATACAAGGTCACACAGTTGACAGTGCACGCAAGAGCAAAAACCAAGCCACGAGGTTGAAATAATTGTCTGTAGAGCTCCGAGACAGGATTATGTTGAGGCACAGATCTGGGGAAGGGTGCCAAAACATTTCTGAAGCATTGAAGGTCCCCAAGAAAACAGTGGCCTCCATCATTCTTATATGGAAGAAGTTTGGAACCACCAAGAGTCTTTCTAGAGTTGGCTGCCTGGCCAAACTGAGCAATCGGGGGAGAAGTTCACTCTTACAGAGCTCCAGAGTTCCTCTGTGGAGATGGGAGAACCTTCCAGAAGGACAACCATCTCTGCAGAACTCCACCAATCAGGCCTTTATGGTAGAAAGACACATGACAGCCCGCTTGGAGTTTGCCAAAAGGAACCTAAAGGACTCTCAGACCATGAAAACAAGATTCGCTGGTCTGATGAAACCAAGATTGAACTCTTTGGCCTGAATGTCAAGCGCCACGTCTGGGGGAAACCTGGCACCATCTCTATGGTGAAGCACGATGGTGACAGCATGCTGTGGGGATGTTTTTCAGAGGCAGGGATTGGGAGACTAGTCAGGGTTGAGGGAAAGATGAACGAAGCAAAGTACAGAGAGATCCTTGATGAAAATCTGCTCCAGAGCGCTCAGGAACTCAGACTGGGGCAAAGGTTCACCTTCCAACAGGACAACAACCCTAAGCCCAGATCCTAGACAACACAGGAGTGGCTTCGGGACAAGTCTCTGAATGTCCTTGAGTGGCCCAGCCCGGACTTGAACCCGATCGAATATCTCTGGAGAGACCTGAAAATAGCTGTGCCGTGACACTCCCCATCCAATCTGACAAAGCTTGAGAGGATCAGCAGAGAAGAATGGGAGAATCTCCCCAAATATAGGTGTGCCAAGCTTGTAGCGTCATACCCAAGAAGACTCGCGGCTGTAATCGCTGCCAAAGGTGCTTCAACAAACTACTGTGTAAAGGGTCTGAATTTTTATGTAAATGTTTTCAAAAAAACGGTTTTTGCTTTGTCATTATGGGGTATTGTGTGTAGATTGATGAGGGGAAAAAAACAATTTAATCAATTTCAGAATAAGGCTGTAACGTAACAAAATGTGGAAAAAGTCAATGGGTATGAATAATTTCCGAATGCACTGTACCTATATGTTTCTCATCATCAATGTTTGTCCCTAACATTTTTTGTAGACCAATCAATGTCTGAAGTAATAAGTTGTAAAACTGTGTAGTCTGGAGAAAATGAAAGATGATACAACATTCTGTAATCTCTAGAGGGCAAACAGTATGTGGGACATAGGCTTAAAATTTGTTACAACAGAGAACAAATATTACACCGAGCTCACACGCAGGTCAGAAACAGGGGAAAGGGTCACAACAGAGGAGATTACAGAAGTGTAGATCTTTGCAGACTTATACCTAACAAAAGATCATCCAGGATTATTACGATACACTTGTATTTTTGACGACGACACTAGACTGAGTGTCTATTTGTAGCCTTGCACAAGCCTTGGCTTGGCTTGTTGAAGCCAGAACAGCTCATAAGGCAGGAGCCTGTCTCAGGTTTCTCTAGTGTGAGGCAGCTTGATGTACAAGTACACCCCTGTACAGGACGCTAGTCTATCGCAGGGCCTTACCCCCAATTTATCTCCATGTGTCTATTGGCTAGTCACTATTTATGGTTATAAACGGCTTGACCCCTAGAATCTAAATCCTTAACTAGTGCTTATAGATCTCCTAAGAGAGCAGTTAAGTCATAGGCTACAACATATGTGCAAAGCTTTTAAGTCAAATAGGTCTTCTCATTTTATAAGACTGCATGAAAGCTTATAAAAACAATCCTTATTAGAGGCTATTAGGCTCCTCGACATACTAATTCAGTGCTACACGTCTATCTTACAATGTTGTAAAGGGTTGTATGTATTCACCAGTAAAACATTACTAGATTAAGCTGACTAGACTCTTCCTGGCTGTGACCTATGGTGGGATGTGTTCTCTATTCTGTCCTGTCAGATGTTCCTTGTGTCAAGACAACACTGCACCAAAGTGAACTGCAGTCCATCACATGATACGTCTCCTGATGTAGCCTTTCAGAGTAATGACAGAGTGAACAATCAAGACGCTGAACTATAGATGCTCCTGTTGCTCTTGTTCCCACCAATCATACCACTGAGGGATGGGGAGGTGTTCTGAGTGCACACATCATAAGGAAATGTTCCAGGGAAAAATATTACTTGCTAAAGTGTAGTCAGAATACTCTGGAGATATTACACAGTGTGATCCAGTGATGGATATTGTACAGTATCTTGCACAGACATCAGCTTTCTATTAGAAGCATAGTTGGTACTTGGCCCACAGTAATAGGTCATAACTAGGATCATTTTGCAGGTTCAGAGTGTCCTGGAGGCATGATAAAATAACAACAAAAGTCCAACTATGAATTAAAATCAAACCGTTTCAATCAAAAACAATACTTGTAAAATCTTCTAAAAAGTTGACCCAGTTGTCCCAGTGTTCCTGGTGGCTGATGATGAATGGTACTCTATAGACCCTCTATTTCCCTCGCTGAGCATGAACATTAGAGAAAACAACAGCTGTATTTATGGATTAAACAGCATTGCAGAAAATGTAGACTTGATGGTACTCAGTCAAGCACAGTCTGAATGTTTAATCATATCCCTGACGGCTTTGTAAGTAGTACGTAAAATATGTAATGAATTACGTTTCAGAGATGGATTAATTTGCATTCATGAGTGGTTATTAATATGAATTTAATCTTTAGACACAGAGGGGGAATAGACATTAAACTACAGGACGTCAATGACATGGTGTGTCTCTTATATTGTTTTCTCATAGCTCTCTCTTCTATCATATGACTTCCTTGCTTCAGTTACTTATAACCTAAAACTTTTCTTACTCTGTGCTTAGCCTGTTCATCATCATATTTCCCTGCAGCAGGGTTTGTTTGAATTGCCATTGCTAGTGGTGTGTCTGTCTGGTGGTCACCCCTCTCATCTTGTCTAGCCTGTCCTAGAAAAGACACAGTCCCTGTCCACCAACAAACAGCCAGCCCAAGGCTGCAGGACATACAGCATGGTAATGTGGATAAATAAAATAAACTGTCTGACCTTCCAAAATCTCACTTCTGCAGTTATCTGCCCAAGGCAGTGGCAGCCATTTGAAAGATATTTTAAAAAATTTAACTAATTAAATTACTACCTAAACTTGCCAACATTGTCTAGTTTACTCTCCAGCCATGTACTCTCCTGCCACGTTGCTGTGAACACGCAGTCCAACTTGACGCAAGAACAGAGAGATCTTATCATCACACAAGTGTGTATGTGTGCATCTGTGTATGTGCGTGAGTGTGTGTATGTGTGTGTGCATGTTTGTGTGGAACATCGAGGCTCCTAAGAGCATTGGTGTTCGATCTGGGTACAGACACAAGGTGATTTACTCCCTGCTGACACGTTGTGGAGCACAAGCACAGCGTTTATTGTTTGGCTGGCAGTCCCTGGGCTGCCAAGTGCAGGTCATCTGGGTTCTGACACTGTTATACAGAAGGGAAACCAACCGCATGCTGACTAGTCAGGCTGAATTTGCTCCAATGAATACTTGTGGAGGCTTTGCATCGCTTGTGGGTATCGGAATACATTTCCATATTAAGATATTAGAATTAATTGAATTGTAATTGCAAATAAAGCATATGCTGTCAGTACCCCGCCACTACCACAAACCAGGCTGACACCCTGCCTTAGTGTTTTTAGGAGAGACACTGGCCATGTCCAAATACCCATAGTAACGTATTACATCAAATCAAGCTTTATCTATGCAGCGCATTTCAGACATGGAATGCAACACAATGTGCTTTACAGGAAAAAAAAGAATAAAAAACTATGAATATAAAAGCTGAAATATTTACTATACAAACACAAGATAAATAAACAATACATACTTAAACTGCATACTATGTACTCAATGTCACATACTACTATATTTTACAACTACATAGCATGTTAGCTAACCCTTCCCCTAACCCGTTAACCTAACTCTTAACCTTAACCCTAACCTTAACTACTAACCCATAGCCTAGCTAACATTAGCCGCCTAGCTAACGATAGTGTTAGCCACCTAGCCAACATTAGCCACAACAAATTGGAATTTGTAACATCATACGTTTTGCAAATTCCTAACATATTGTACGAAATGGAATTTGTAACATATACATACCATACGAAACGTAACATATCATACTAATTGGAGTGTCCCGGAATTACGTTTACTACATTACGTCTACCCAAGGCCAGGTAGACTATTTAGCACACATACTGTTTAGTAAAACTAGTGCAGTAGGCCTATGCCACAGCGCAGTTGTGGCTCTTGACTGGCTAAGTAGGTGGGGCAGGGCCGAGTGCAGATGGATTTTTCCAAATTCAACAGACATGCATCGTATTAACCAGCCTGATAATAGCTAATTTCCAATTCAATACATTTAATAGAATAGGAATGGCATAGCTCATATAGCCCATCTATCCTATTTTAAAAGGACTGAAGACAGAAACAGATAATTTGGTTACATTTCAACAAATTTATTAGTGAAACCAAACCACTTTGGGTAAAAAAAGAAAAAATTCTTCTGTTTCAAAGATGTAGCCTACGATGCAATAGTCGTGATCATTATAAGGAGAACAAAAAATACTTCACCTACATTTGAACACCACCGCAGGAACTTCACTATTCTGTATCTTCCCTATTAAGTAGCCTAGTTGTATTGTTTGGCTACTTGAAGAGAACTACAGCCTATCACTAGCAGCCCACCTCTTCCAATGCATTGCAAGTGTGCATCGAATTCTACTAGATGAAGAACCGAAAGGAGTACAACATCCTGGCATTTAAACCATACTCAATTTTAGAAATTTCACATACTATAGAACATAAGTGTTTTGTATACTGAGACTGCTTCATTCACGATTGCTTTGTTTCCCACTACTTGTTGATTTCGGTAGCCCCTCCCCATATCTAATTGATCAATTGGGCATTTAAAGTATCCTTGATTTTCGAAATGTTGCATACTATTAAACTGTATTTTTTTCTGCATGCTTAAACGGCCTACTATTTAGGACGCAAGTATGGGTATTAGGACACATCCCCTGACTAAGCTCAAACTTGCAAATTTATATGTGGGGAAATATGACTTGTTTAGTTTCTGTCCCCTTGATGTTCAGTCAGAAGTCGGTCCCTTTGATGTTCAGTCAGAAGATAGCTGTGAGATGGGCTCTGTCCTGAGGTGAGGATGAGGAGAAGGACAAGAGGCAGTGGCACAACACATGACAAGCCAAACTGGAACATCCACAAAGTCTGGCCATTCACTGTTATAGATAAGAATACAAATATGCAGAGCTACACTACATGACCAAAATTAAGTGGACACTTGCCCGTCGAACATCTCATTCCAAAATCAAGGGCATTAATATGGAGTTGGTCCCCCATTTGCTGTTGTAACAGCCTCCACTCTTCTGGGAAGGCTTTCCACTAGATGTTGGAACATTGCTGCGGCGACTTGCTTCCATTCAGCCACAAGGTTGGGCACTGATGTTGTGGGATTAGGCCTGGCTCGCAGTCGGCGTTCCAATTCATCCCAAATGTGTTCGATTGGGTTGAGGTCAGGGCTCTGTGCAGGTCAGTAAAGTTCTTTTACACCAATCTCGACAAACCATTTCTTTATGGACCTCGCTGTCTGCATGGGGGCATTGTCATGCTGAAACAGTAAAGGGCCTTCCCCAAATTGTTGCCACAAAGTTGGAAGCACAGTTTTGTCTAGAATGTCACTGTATACTGCAGCGTTAAGATTTCCCTTCACTGGAACTAAGGGGCCTAGCCCAAACCATGAAAAACAGCTCCAGACCAATATTCCTCCTCCATCAAACTTTAAAGTTGGCACTATGCATTTGAGTAGGTAGCATTCTCCTGGCATCCGCCAAACCCAGATTTGTCCATCGGACAGCCAGAGTGTTTTCACTGCTCCAGAGTCCAATGGCGTCGAGCTTTACACCACTCCAGCTGACGCTTGGCAATGCACATGGTGATCTTAGGCTTTTGTGCGGCTTCTCGGCCATGGAAACCCATTTCATGAAGCTCCCAACAAACAGTTATTGTGCTGACGTTGCTTCCAGGGGCAGTTTGGAACTCGGTAGTGAGTGTTGGAACCGAGGACAGACGATTTTTACACGCTACGCGCTTCAGCACTTGGGGGTCCCGTTCTGTGAGCTTGTGTGGCCTCTCACTTCGTGGCTGAGCTTTTGTTGCTCCACAATAATAGCACTTATAGCTGACCCGGGGCAGCTCTAGCATTTTATACACCTGTCATCAACGGGTGTGGCTGAAATAGCCAAATTCACTAATTTGAAGGGATGTCCACATTCTTTTGTATATATAGTGTATATTGATTAGTTTGCAATTAAATATTAGTGAATTAGAAAAAGGATTCAAAGAAGAAAAAGAGACGGCACAACATTATGCAAGATTGTCATTGTGCAAGATTCCGGGAGGGAATCTGGGCTCAATTAGTGCTGCCTCGTCCTCAACCCTAAGGCCAGCCTTCCACAGCCCCTCCTTCCCACCAGGACCAACGACCCTGGGCTCAACATGTCTCCTCATTACCAATCTGGAGTCATCAGGAGCTGGAAAGGTTTGAACTTTCCACTGAAATGTCAGTCAGTCTCTACAGACCTCAAGTGCCTACAGAGGATTCTTGCTTCCGTCAACTCATCTGTAAAGCTTTTCAGATTTATGTTGCTCTAGTGATTCCGTATATTTGTCTGTCATAATTTCTCCTGATTAAGTTATGTTTACCACCAATGTAGGGTTGAGTTGTAGCCATGAAATCTCTCACATATGTCTTATCATAACTTGATCACTCTTTTGTCGCTGAGAATTTTTCTGCTGTATCAGGAAATTCAAAGGACCCTGAAAATGAGCAGTTCTCTTTCACTCCATGCGGGGGCAGTTGAGTCATTGGGATCAGGGCTCGCTTGCTCAAACGCTAAGGTCTAGGTCCATTCAAATGACTTTTTATGTCTCTGTGTGAAGGAAGTTGCTAACTAGCGCTAGCAAAATTGCTAACTAACATTAGTATAATGACTGGAAGTCTATGGTGTCTGCTAACATGCTAGCAGATACCCATAGACTTCCAGTCATTGTGCTAACGCTAGTTAGCATTGGCTTGTGAAACTACCTCCAATTTACTTCATACTTGACACAGAGACATAAAAATGGTTAATGGTTAATCCACAAGTTAATCTGACTCTGGAGAATGGCCTCATTGCCAAAATCCTGAAGTATCCCTCAAAGCCTTCCCCAAACCATAGCCCTAACCTTAAAGGGGCAATCAGCAGTTGCAACATCCATTCTTGAAGAATGTAATTTATAAATCCTTCATGAGATTCTTTCAACTGTTGCATCCCATCAGAACCCAAAATATAAACTTGTTTTACTCCAGCATGTTTAAACAAAGAAAATGTAGACAAACACTATAGAGCCTCAAAACATGGTTAAAAATATAATTTGGATATCATGGATGGTTAGTCCTTGCATTCATAGCTCTGTCTATGAATTTGAGACTGGTTACATTTCTCCAGCCCCATCCCTCAGTTTTTCACCGTACCAGGGAGACTGTTTTGTTATTGTTTCTACTGTTGATTGCTGCTTTAAGCACTCGGAACTAATGCCGTAACTGTGAACCTTTTAGTTGTTTCTGTTTTAACCCTGTAACCACAAGGAATTAATGCATCAAAGGGCAGTGGGACGGATTTTAACCCATGCCGACGCTGGCAAGCAATAGGCAGAATAAATTATTTTTGTGGCCTCAATGCGCCTGGTCTTGCGGTTACAGCCACTGATCCCAACATATTGCTTGCCTTCAACATATAATAAAACAACTTGTAAAAAATAAAAATACATTTTTCCCTACAGATATGTAAATGTATTATAATCCACATAAGAATTCACACGTGGTGCACTGTAGCCTGCATGTACCCTACATAAGGTAGGTACAGTACTACATTGTAAACAAACACCGCTTCCAGCTGCCCCCTGGCAGCGATTCCAATTTTTTCTTCAGCTATTCAAATCCTCCTGCTGTAAGATTATTTTCCTCCTGCAGAAAAAGGGGTCAATTTAAGATTCGACATCTGTAGGAGCCTTCTATCCATGCCACCGAGTCCCCTGAGAAAGAGAACACATGTTCCATAGGCCCTTAGTTAGTTTGTCCACTGTTCTAGTCAGTCTCCGGGGAGACCATTAGCCTGCACATCTCTGCACACTGATCCACTGCAATCTGTCCTCACATCAAAATCAAGGTCTCATATGGAATGTTATGGAATGTTTTAACATAATGCAGTGAATGTAAGGATAGTTCTGTTATTATGTTGAGGAAATACACTATGGGACCTAGGTTTGAGGTAGAACATCCTTGTATGTGTTGTTTAGTGCATTTATTTTAAGAAAGAAAACATGCCAGCCATCCTGTTGAGTTGCTTCACTAGTCCAAGCAGCATTGTCATGCTGCACCATTGCTTAGTAGATGCAGATGAAATGTCAGATCAGATTAGAAAGCACTGAGATATACTGACGCAGGCTGACTATACTGAATATGTTTTTCATCCCAAGGCTTTTGGAAACTACAACTCTGAAATGGTCATTTATATTTCCCATGCTTATATTGTGCTCTGAAACTTCATATTAGTCAAGGTATTGTCTTTGGTATGGAAATTAGAAAGCGCTTATTTGATTACATCATACATCACTGAATTAGACCCTGTCAAAACAACCTGACATACTTCCTCTGGTGAATCCATACCTTCACAATGACACAATGCAGCGTATTACAATAAACAATTGTTGAATGGAATGGAGGCTGGAATTGTTGTATTTTTTATATAAATACAGCAATTATTTAATAGGATTAAGTTCTGTTTGAACACAAAGGTCCACGATAATGTGGATATTACACTCACAATAATGGAAGACAGGAAATTGCTGTACCCTCATGTTTTCAAAATATGACAAACCTTTGTCTCGGGTAATGGCCCTTCTCAATATTGTACACAGAATCAGATTGCATAATGCACATTCCAAAACATAAATGGACCTACTGTATGGGGTAACACCACAGAAGAGAATACATTTTAACATTGATATAGCCCTAAGCCCACCCCATCAGCCTGGTAGATAACTGAATGGCTGAAGCAGTGAGAATAGCCCTAAACCCACCCCATCAGCCTGGTAGATAACTGAATGGCTGAAGCAGTGAGAATAGCCCTAAGCCCACCCCATCAGCCTGGTAGATATAACTGAATGGCTGAAGCAGTGAGAATAGCCCTAAGCCCACCCCATCAGCCTGGTAGATAACTGAATGGCTGAAGCAGTGAGAATAGCCCTAGGCCCACCCCATCAGCCTGGTAGATAACTAAATGTCTGAAGCAGTGAGAATAGCCCTAAGCCCACCCCATCAGCCTAGTAGATAACTGAATGGCTGAAGCAGTGAGAATAGCCTTAAGCCCACCCCATGAGTCTGGTAGATAACTGAATGGCGGAAGCAGTGAGAATAGCCCTAAGCCCACCCCATCAGCCTGGTAGATAACTGAATGGCTGAAGCAGTGAGAATAGTCCTAAGCCCACCCCATCAGCCTGGTAGATAACTGACTGGCTGAAGCAGTGAGAATATGCCTAAGCCCACCCCATCAGCCTGGTAGATAACTGACTGGCTGAAGCAGTGAGAATAGCCCTAAGCCCACCCCATCAGCCTGGTAGATAACTGAAAGGCTGAAGCAATGAGAGCTCCAAAGGACTGAGCTGCTGTTTTTTGACCTGAAGGGAAGGAGGAGGATTCTCTGTGAGCACTTCAGCTTACTTTCATAAACCTCTGACTCAATCATGCTGATTTTATGAGGCCCACAACAGCACTAGCTGGTACAGTAGATATAAATGTGGCAGTACTGTGGCTGTGGGTGGACAAGCTCTTAACCTAACAAAGTTATGGAGCCCTGTGGTCATGGTGGAGTGTTGAAAGGCAGGCCTTAGTGCATCAATCAGTTAGTCAGAGTTTGTCACATTTACCGTGCATGGTTGAACCTTAGTGCCAAAGACAGTTTGGAGGCGTGCTTGTGGGCTAATTCACACTCAGTTTGCCATAATACAAAGCCATATATATTTTTTTGTGCCAATTGTGCCAATACTTTCTCTTTCATGTACCTCAATGGGTCAACCTGGTTAAATACAACTTATTCAAGTTTACACAACTCCCCAGACAGACATAGCCACGGGAAGTAAGGGTGCTAGGGGTGCTGCAGCAATAATTTTGCCAAAATTTAACTATACATTTTTTTTTTACCCCAACATTATATTACTCTTGTCTGAACAGACATAAAAGTATTCAAAATATTACACCAGAGAGCATACTTTTGAAAATAAAAGACTGTCTGTTTTTCCTCAACAACTTTTGAGTGATTCTGAGCAAACAGCACTCTTTTTCAAAGTAGCTTATCTTGAGATATTGGCATGGGCGCGTTGGCCATCACCGGTGAGTAGCCTATGCTTCATCTTCATCAATGGGCGAGTCAGTGTCACTGGAAAGTTTATTTTGTAGCCTACACTTTATACACAGTGCCTTCAGAGAGTATTCACACCCCTTGACTTTTTCCATATTGTGTGTGACAGCCTGAATTAAAGATAGATTCAGTTGAGATTGTGTCACTGATTAAAAATTGCATCCTACCTGAATAGTGAGTAGCCTGCATTGGGCCATTTGTGTGGTATAAAAAAAAAATAACAATTACTCAGCTAATGTTTATAATGTAAATGCAGAATTTAGTTAATAAAGGCAATTTTTTTCCAGACCGTGCTAAAACATTTGCCCCATGTGTGGAATCCTATGGAGGCATGCAAATATAGAGGCATGCAATGCTTTATAAAAGCAAAATATGATAAAATCATGCCAAAGAAAATAAATATGACTTTGTAATGTTATCTACCCACTTAATAAACTCCACAGATAATATAGACAATAATTCTGATCATAAAGAACTCCTAAGACCTTAATAGGGGTCATTTTGACCAAAGTCCAGTGGCAACATGAAAAAAGTTGTAGACTGATAGAGCCACCAAATTTCACACCCAGCTAGAGCATGTCTAAATAAGTAATTTTGGCTATAGTGCCATAGCAGATTTTGTCCATTACCCCCAGCTGTCATTTTCAATATGGCTGCTGAAAAATAGGCTAAGATAGATGTCTCCAGGGGTACTCGGCTCCAGCGAAAGCAAGCAGACGACAAAGACAGTGCCAAAGTTCACATATTTATTAAGGACTTGTGGTTGAAGATAATAAAGTTGGATTTGTGTGTCGTTCTGCAAAGGAGAGACATAAACAGGTTGCATAAAAGAAAAGGTAAAGCTGATAAGGATGAATCTATTAAACCAATACAGCTCAAATAAGGAAATTACGGGACATCTTAACGTTATAACAACTAAAATGTACATTGAAAACAGCACACAAACTTACTCTTAACTTGGACGCACACAACTGGAATGGCTTGACAGAATCTAAATACAAACTAAAGGTGTGAATGAGCCTATAAGGACAGTCCTGATAATTAGTGACAAGTGTGTGGCATTGAGAGAGTCAACAGGTGAAATCAACTTGGTTGATCAAGTTCATCTCAGTAGTATGCTGCTCCATTCTGAGGGCTTTTGTACAGCCGCCAACCAGCTACATGGGGCCGTATTGGATACGATTCATATGTCCATATCTCCATAAATAATTTTAACATACACCCAAAGGATGGCTTCAAATGTTTGAGAGGGGTCTTGAATACACCATCAAATGGCAGAAAGATGCCATACATACGTATCCTTAAAGATGTTAGTTGAAAAGTGGTGAAATGTAAATGTTTTCATGACTACTTCCAATAGTTTACATGTAAACACTCTAAAAAAGTATATGGGTGTTCCCTGAAGTCTACCGATTGCAATGATATATAATATGATATTCTGCTTTGTGTCAATTTTAAGAAATGTGACAGGAAACCTGCCCTAAACTTGTCACTTTAGGTAAAATCCCATAGGAATGCAAAAGGTCAGCAGAAAGACAGGTAATTAATTACGACGATATCTTTCAGTCTTTACACAACGTGACAAAACTGCTACATGAAGATGTCTAGCTATAGTGCCATTGCAGATTTAAAATCTCTTAAGGATCGGACCCTTTTTTTCAATTTTCACCTAAAATGACATACCCAAATCTAACTGCCTGTAACTCAGGACCTGAAGCAAGGATATGTATATTCTTGATACCATTTGAAAGGAAACACCTTGAAGTTTGTGGAAATGTGAAATTAATGTTGGAGAATATAATACATTATGCGTTTTCTATTTTTGTTTTATGATCTTTGAAATGCAAGAGAAAGACCATAATATATTGTAGTTTAGGTGCAATTTAGATTTTGGCCACTTGATGAAAGCAGTGTGTGTGCAAAGTTTCAGATTGATCCAGTGAAGCATTGCAATACTGCACAGTATTTTGTATCAAGTCTGCCCAAATGTGCCTGAATTGGTCAATTGATACATTTTCAAGTACATAACTATAGAGAACATACAACAATGATATGGTAAAACAAAATGTAAGATTTACACACTCCCAGGAATGTCCTACATGATGGATCATTGGCTTATACACTAACTTTCACACATCTAGATGGCCGGGCGGGGTGGGTGTGGAGCCAGAGACAGCAGGGGTTCAAACTGTAGAACATTTGAATATAAAAATTTATTTTATCAAACAAAACTATGCTACATTTTATCTCTGGGACCCTCAGGATGACAAATCAGAGCAAGATTACTGAATGTAAGTACATTATTTACCTTCAGAGGTGAATGTATCAAACCAGTTGCCGTGATACATTTTTTGTTGTGCACTCTCCTCAAACAATAGCATGGTATTTTTTCACTGTAATAGCTACTGTAAATTGGACAGTGCAGTTAGATTAATCTATTAGGGAGCGGCAGCAGAGGTGTCGGTTTTGGAGAGTCTGGCGTGCCCAAAGTAAAATTCCTGCCACTCAGGCACAGAAACTAGGATATGCACATAGTACTATTGGATAGGAAACACTCTGAAGTTTCTAAAACTGTTAAAATAATGTCTGTGAGTATAACAGAACTGATATAGCAGGCGAAAACCCAAGGAATTTCTGTCCGGAATTTTATTTTTGTGACATGTCCTCACTTTCAATGTCTGCCTATGGGATTCTCAGTGAAATATCTCCCAGATTGCAGTACCTATGGCTTCCACTAGATGTCAACAGTCTTTAGACAAGGTTTCATGCGTTTATCATGGAAGATCATAGAATAGAAGAAGAATTTGTAAGTGGATAGAGGAAGTGATTTTTTTTGGTGCGCGAGACTGTGTGCGCGCTCCTCGGTATTTTCCTTTTATATCGTTTAGGATACTATCTGTGTGAAATATAGTCCTTAATATACATAAAAGTATACCTAAGGATACATTATAAATTATGTTTGATTTGTTTGGGCAAAGTTGATAGGTATAATTTGAACGCTTTCTCTTCACTGTTCAATGGGCGAGTCGACGGGGGATTTTCTGAACATAACGCGCCAACCAAACAGAGATTTATGGATATAAACAATGACTTTTTCTAACAAAAGAAACATGGATTGTCTTGCTTGGACACTTTGGATTGCCCTCAGCAGAAGATCATCAAAAGGTAAGCGATTTATTTTAGCTCTTATATGTGTTTTGTGAGACCCGCGCTGGTTATGGATTTATGCTAATGCATTAAAAAATATGTGAGGTGCTATCATCAAACAATCAAATTTTGTACTTTCGCCGTAAAGTCTTTTTGAAATCTGACAATGCTGTGATATTGCCAAGACTCTAAGCTTTTGATGACTATGCAACACTTGTATATTGATGAATGTTTTATAATTCAACTTTTGGATTTTGAATTTGGCGCCTTACATTTCCCCCGGGTAGTGTCGGGAATGGGGCGGTTTCATGCGTTTATCATGGAAGATCATAGAATAGAAGAAGAATTTTGGATTTTGAATTTGGCGCATTACATTTCCCCGGGTAGTGTCGGGAATGGGGCGCTAGCGCCCCAAGGATCCTTAACAAGAATTTAAGCTTTCTGCCCATATAAGAATATGTGGACAACTACAAATACCTAGGTGTCTGGTTAGATTGTAAACTCTCTTTCCAGACTCACATTAAGCATCTCCAATCCAAAATTAAATCTAGAATCGGCTTCCTATTTCACAACAAAGCATCCTTCACTCATGCTGCCAAACATACCCTCGTAAAACTGACTATCCTACCGATCCTTGACTTCGGAGATGTCATTTACAAAATAGCCTCCAACACTCTACTCAGCAACTTGGATGTAGTCTATCACAGTGCCATCCGTTTTGTCACCAAAGCCCCATATACTACCCTCCACTCTGACCTGTATGCTCTCGTTGGCTGGCCCTTGCTTCATATTCGTCGCCAAACCCACTGGCTCCAGGTCATCTATAAGTCTTTGCTAGGTAAAGCCCCCTCCTTATCTCAGCTCGCTGGTCACCATAGCAGCACCCACTTGTAGCACGCGCTCCAGCAAGTATATTTCACTGGTCACCCTCAAAGCCAACTCCCCCTTTGGCCGCCTTTCCTTCTAGTTCTCTGCTGCCAATGACTGGAATGAATTGCAAAAATCACTGAAGCTGGAGACTTATATCTCCCTCACTAACTTTAAGCATCAGCTGTTAGAGCAGCTTACCGATCATTACACCTGTACGTAGCCCATCTGTAAAAAGCCCACCCAAAAACCTCATCCCCATATTCTTTTTTAATTTTTGCTCCTTTGCATACCAGTATCTCTACTTGCACATTCATCTTCTGCACATCTATCATTTCAGTGTTTAATTGCTAAATTGTAATTATTTCACCACTATGGCCTATTTATTGCCTTACCTCCCTAATCGTACTACATTTGCACACACTGTATACAGACTTTTATATTGTGTTATTGACATGTGTAACTCTGTGTTGTTTGTGTCACACTGCTTTGCTCTTTCTTAGCCAGGTAGCAGTTGTAAATGAGAACTTGTTCTCAACTTGCCTACCTGGTTAAATAAAGGTGAAATAAAAAATAAATAAATAAAATAAGATTACTTACAACGTTATTCTAGTCACATTAGCGCACGTTAGTGCACGTTATCTTCAACCGTCCCGGTACAGGGACACCAATCCCGTAGAGGGTAATAACCTATTATACTCTAAAATAGTTAAGAGTATAACAGGTTCTAACTGGACAGGATTCATATAGCCATATCTCCATAAATAATTAATACAGACCAATGATGGCTTAAAATGTTTGAGGTGGTGTGGAGAACACAATAAAATGAAGTATGTCTTATGTATGTGTCCTTTAAACTTCATGCAGAAATTTGGTGGAAATGTTCCATAGAATTACTGTTCTGTAATTTGAACTGGCCATAACTTTATTAGTAAGTAGTATGTTAAGCCTAATGATGGCTTAAAATGTTAAAGGTAATGTGAGAAATACAATCAAATGGATCCTGTATGTGCCCAAAATGCTGTCCAATTTCAGCATGCTCCTAATGATGAAATATCTGTGGATTAGAATTATATATTATTATTATTATTATTATTATTATTATTATATATATAACAGTGCTTGCATAATAAGTAATGGTAGCCTTAGTATCGTGTCCCATACATCCCATTCAAAAAGGTAGAGTTCTACTGGAATGGATTCATGTTCATGGTTTCATTTTCAACATTCTATAGTGCCTTCAGAAAGCATTCACACGGTCACATCCCTTGACTATTTCCACATTTTTTTGTGTTACAGCCTGAATTTAAAATGTATTAAATTGAGATGTTGTGTCACTGGCCTACACACGATACCCCATAATGTCAAAGTGTAATTATGTTTATAGATATGTTTTCAAATTAATAAACAATGTAAAGCTGAAATGTCTTCAGTCAATAAGTATTCAACCCCTTTGTTATGGCAAGCCTAAATACGTTCAGGAGTAAAAATGTGCTTAACAAATCACATAATAAGTTGCATGATTTTTGAATGACTACCTCATACGTGTACCCCAAACATACAATTGTCTGTAAGGTCCCTCATTTGAGCAGTGAATTTCAAACACATATTCAACCACAAAGACCAGAGAGGTTTTACAATGCCTCGCAAAGTAGGGCACCTATTGGTAGATGGGTAAAAGAAAAATACAAAATCACATATTGAATCTCCCTTTCAGCATGGTGAAGTTATTATTTACACTTTGGATGGTATATCAATACACTCAGTCACTACAAAGATACAGGTGTCCTTCCTAACCCAGTTGACAGAGAGGAAGGACATTTCACCATGAGGCCAATGGTGACTTTAAAACAGTTACAGAGTTTAATGGCTGTGATTTAAGGGTGGCAGGTAGCCTAGCGGTTAAGAGTATTGGACCAGTAACCAAAAGGTCACTGGTTTGAATCCCTGAGCTGGCTATGTGAAATATCTGTTGATGTGCCCTTGAGCAAGACACTTAACCCTAATTGCGTCTGTTAAATGAGAAAACTGAGGATGGATCAACAACATTGTAGTTACTCCACAATACTAACCTAAATGACAGAGTAAAAAGAAGGAAGCCTGTACAGAATAAATGAACCAGTACAGAATAAAAAATATTCCAAAACATGCATTATTTTTGCAAAAAGGCACTAAAGTAAAACTGCAAAGAAATGTACTTTATGTCCTGGATACAAAGCGTTATGTTTGGGGCAAATCCAACACAACACGTCACTGAGTACCGCTCTTCATATTTTCATGCATGGGGGTGGCTCCATCATGTTATGTGTATGCTTGTCATCAGCAATGATTAGGGAGTTTTTTGTTGTTGATCAAAAAGAACCGGAATAGACCTAAGCACAGGCAAAATCCTAGAGGAAAACCTAGTTCAGTCTGCTTTCCAACAGACACTGGGAGACAAATTCATCTTTCAGCAAGACAATAACCTAAAACACAAGGCCAAATATACACTGGAGTTGCTTACCATGACAGCATTGAATGTTTCTGAGTGGCCTAGTGGTTTGACTTAAATAGGCTTGAAAATCTATGGCAAGACTTGAAAATGGCTGTCTAGGAACGATCAGCAACCAATTTGACAGAGCTTGAAGAATTTTAAAAAGAATAATGTACAATCCAGGTGTGCAAAGCTTTCAGACTTACTCAGAAAGACTCACAGCTGTAATCACTGCCAAAGGTGATTGTAATGTATTGACTAAGGGGTGTGAATACTTATGTAAATTATATATTTTTGTATAACATTTTCCGTACATTTGTAAACATTTCTAAAAACATGTTTTGACTTTGTCATTATGGGGCATTGGGTGTAGATGGGTGAATTTTTTCTTTTTTTTAATCTATTTTCAATTCAGGCTGTAACACAACAAAATGTGGAATAAGTCAAAGGGTACGAATACTTTCTGAAGGCACTGTAAGTACAGGGAAGTAAGTACAGGGAAGGTTTCTTGTCACATTTCTTGAAATTGACCAAATACAGTATCATATTTTATATCATTGTAATTAGTAGAAATTAAGGAACACCCATTTGACAGTTTTAAGTGTTTAAATGTAAAATACTGAAAATTAGGATGAAAGTAAGTAAAATAATATGTTATTTTGGAAGATTTTTGGGCACTTTTCCACAAAATATTTAAAGGATACATATACTAACGTTCAAAAGTTTGTAGTCACTTAGAAATGTCATTGTTTTTGAAAGAAAAGCACATGTGTTGTACATTAAAATAACATCAAATTGATCAGAAATTCAGTGTAGACATTGTTAATGTTGTAAATGACTATTGTAGCTGGAAACGGAATATCTACATAGGAATATGGAATATCTACATAGGCGTACAGAGGCCCATTATCAGCAAACATCACTCCTGTGTTCCAACGGCATGTTGTGCTAGCTAATCCAAGATTATAATTTCAAAAGGCTAATTGATCATTAGAAAACCCTTTTGCAATTATGTTAGCACAGCTGAAAACTCTGGTGCTGATTAAAGAAGCAATAAAACGGGCCTTCTTTAGACTAGTTGAGTATCTGGAACATCAGCATTTGTGGGTTTGATTACAGGAAATCTAGAGGCCAAGGTGTCGATGTATTAATTACCACAAAGATGGTTGAATAGTTTGTCTGGCTGTAACCGCTGTTGTTGAATTCGCTGGGGGGTGACACTTGCAGTAACCAGGAGTAGAGGAATATGTACACTTAATGTATTTTTTTTTAATGTACACTTTTAATGAGGCTGTGAACCTGTGACAGCCTGAGGCTTATATAAACATAATATGACATAACGTATACATTTTATTAACATTAAACATTTGCTCCATTATTCAAAAATGTTGTTAGAGTCTCTTTGTAGCCTATGCGTCTGCGTCATGGGTGTATGTAGACATGGATGAGCTCCTACTTGTTTGGCCGTCAATCACGTATGCCAGGTTATCCTGGTCCATCTCTGTCCCTCTGCACCACCACCTCTCATCTGGCTGTGGGATCTCGCTCTCATGTAAAACCACAAACACTTTACTGCCACAATGATACAATAGAAACCTCATAATGATCAGGGTAACTGATCTGGATACACACTGGTTGGGGACAAAATGGTAGCAGAACTCTCTTACCTTATTTTCTCCTGGTAACTGGATTCTGAAATGATCCACAGAGAACATAATAATTAATCATGTATTGAAATGTATTTATGTTGTCGATATGGCATAAATAAAGTACCAAAATACATTTTCTAACATTTGTCCCCAGACACATAGGGCTTCCGGTAGGTGTTGTAGGCCTATAGTAGGAGTTCTGATCTTAGACATAATGTGTACCTTTTCCAACCGTGTCAGTGAATCTTCTGCATCCCAAAATTATCATACATAAACCATCACTCTCATTAGGAAATTTACTGCAAGTCAATCTCTTTGTTAAAAATGAAATCTGTTGCTTGTTGAGACATATGCATTGGACAGATGAGGAAGATAGCTGGAGCCAAACAGACCTAAGGTCACAGTTTTATCTGGCTGGCGTATCCTGTATGTAAAAAAGGGCCTCTGCATTATATCCCATCCCATAATTGTCCTTAGAGATGACCTCAGTGAGACCTGTCCTGACTCATTCATTCAGCTTTTTAATAGTCTACTTGTTTTCTACTTTCTTTAGTGAGACAGAGCAAGAGGGTCCTTGCCCTGTCCAATACTTTTGATTTTAGCCTTGACTGTTGCTCTCAGGGCTATAGTTAAGAGGGTTTGTACTTGATCCAAGCTAAAGAAAGGCTGCTTACTTGCTTCTTTTCTGCGTTTGCAGCAGAAGAGGATTCCAAGGATGAGAAGCCCCAGCAGAGCGAAGCCACCGATGGAACAAACGACAGCCATGAGCACAGTCCATCCAGGGGGCTCTTATAGAACAGGGGTCTTTAAGTAAGTAAGTGTTAGTAAGTGAGTTAGTGTGTTTGGTGAGTGAGTATCACAGTGAAAACTTGGGCCTCAAACTCACTTGCCTATTGAGTCGGCAAGTTTTACTGTAACTCCAACCTGTCACTAGTTGTTACAGTACTAAAAAAATCTAATGTGTGATGGAACTACAGGAAATTATGAATGGCAATGTATGGGAGTGTTTCATAAGCATTTAATATGAAGCCTCTGTGACCTTGTGCGGAATACACAATTTGTATCACGTAAGCAACTACCTGCATGAACAGAGACTTAACTTATTTATTAATGCAATAAGTGATTATGCTAAAATAATCACGCTCCCACAGGACAAGACAAAAGCATATGTTGAGGGAGGTAGCCCTTATCCTTTCTCAGGGGAAATAGTCTTTCTTATTGCTCTCACGAATTAAAGGCAAGCAGGTTTTACTGGGATTTTTGACTTGGCCAGGAACCCATATAATTACCCTGATCTGTGAGAACTCCACAAGGGTTCCCATTTCTGACAATGTAAGGAGACCTCACTAAATCCTATCCATGTTCAAGGTACTGTCCAGGCTACTGGAAGTGACCAGAGAGACAGAAGAGTCAAAAGAGTTCTTACCGACCACCAGGTAGATGGAGCTGGACAGCGGGGTGGTCAGGGCAGACACAGAGGCCAGGCTGACAGTCCCACTGACAGTGAGGAGGCTGGTGGAGTTATACAGACTGTCCAGGGCCTCACTGCTGGTATTGTAGCTGTTCTGGTCCACCCTGGCCCCATCCAGCACCCAGCTCCCTGTGGACTTAGGGAACCCAGCGGAGGCCTCACACCGGAAAATGGTCTGGCGGCCCTGGGCCACTGTCACGTTACCTCCCACTATGCTCACCGCTCTCTATCAAATCAAATCCAATTTTATTGGTCACATACACATGGTTAGCAGACGTTATTGTGAGTGTAGCGAAATGCTACATGCAGCAATAACTAACATGTAATCTAACAATTCCACAACAACTACCTAATACACACAAATCTAAGTAAAGAAATTGAAAAATAATATATAAATATATGAATGAGCAATGACAGAGCGGCATAGGCAAGATGCAATAGATGGTATAAAATACAGTATATACAGTTGAAGTCGGAAGTTTACATACACCTTAGCCAAATACATTTCAACTCAGTTTTAAACAATTCCTGACATTGGAAAACTATAGTTTGTGCTAAAGTTTTGGCAAGTCGGTAAGGATATCTACTTTGTGCATGACACAAGTAATTTTTCCAACAATTGTATACAGCCAAATTATTTCACTTATAATTCACTGTATCACAATTCCAGTGGGTCAGAAGTTTACATAGACTAAGTTGACTGTGCCTTTAAACAGCTTGGAAAATTCCAGAAAATTATGTCATGGCTTTAGAAGCTTCTGAGTCAATTGGAGGTGTACCTGTGGATGTATTTCAAGGCCTACCTTCAAACTCAGTGCCTCTTTGCTTGACATCATGGGAAAATCAAAAGAAATCAGCCAAGACCTCAGAAACAAATTGTAGACCTCCACAAGTCTGGTTCATCCTTGGTAGCAACTTCCAAACACCTGAAGGTACCACGTTCATCTGTACAAACAATAGTACGCAAGTATAAACACCATGGGACCACACAGCCGTCATACCGCTCAGGAAGGAGACGCGTTCTGTCTCCTAGAGATGAACGCACGTTGGTGCGAAAAGTGCAAATCAATCCCAGAACAACAGCATAGGACCTTGTGAAGATGCTGGAGGAAACAGGTACAAAAGTATCTATATCCACAGTAAAAACGAGTCCTATATCGACATAACCTGAAAGGCCGCTCAGCAAGGAAGAAGCCACTGCTCCAAAACGGCCATAAAAAAGCCAGACTACGGTTTGCAACTGCACATGGGGACAAAGATCGTACTTTTTGGAGAAATGTCTCTGGTCTGATGAAACAAAAATAGAACTGTTTGGCCATATTGACCATTGTTATGTTTGGAGGAAAAAGGGGGAGGCTTGCAAGCCGAAGAACACCATCCCAACCGTGAAGCACAGGGGTGGCAGCATCATGTTGTGGGGGTGCTTTGCTGCAGGAGGGACTGGTGCACTTCACAAAATAGATGGCATCATGAGGAAGTACAATTACGTGGATATTGTGGCAAAGAAGGGGGTTGAGTGATAAATGGCAGATATGTGAGAGCAGAACTAATAAACGGGCTCTGCCCAATCACTAAAATGGCAACCCTGATCAGAACTACAGATCACAAAATGGCCGACCGCCAGAACTACAATTCCCAGAAGCAAGGGGAACCCTCAGAAGGTGGGGCCAACCCACATATAAGAGGTCAAGACAAACCAGGAAGAGAGAGAGAGTGCTGGAAGGATCTATGAAGCTTAGAGGAAGAAACAAGATATTGGCTGGATTTACCGTGTATGAACTGGACTGTTTTGGACTTACCTGTCGGCGTTTGGACCTGGACCGAAAGAGAACCTGATTTGTGTACCGAACCCTGCTATCCTTGACCTTGCCAGCGGCCTGGGTGCACCAGAACGGAGAAACAAGCACACAGGTACTGTCCTGTTCTAAATAACTCTCAGTTTGGTGTGATTTTGGTGACTGTTTCCCACTTAAATTGTTACAAACGCTCCTAACCTTGAAGAGGTTTGTCACACGTGGTGGAGGATGCGGGCAGAATAGAAACGGCATCATACCTGTGGTTAGATAGAAAAAAAAGTTTAGTTAGCACTCCAAAGGGGAGTTAGGTTTTTTTTTGTGGCTTGTTTGGTTAGGGTAGTTTTTCGGAAAATGAGTATGGAGGGAGCCATACAGGCCCTGTTACAGCGGCCGTCGCCAACAAGAAGCAACTAGAGCTCAACAAATAGCTCATCAGGATGCAATGCGAATGTATCAGGACACGTTACAGGTCCAGCTCAAGACTAATCAGTTGCTCAGAGAAGAGCAAGAGAGAAACACCGGGAGTTAAGAGAAGACCTAAAGGGGCTAGCGGACCAAATTGGGGCTCAGTTACCAGCTGCAAATACCCAGAGGCGGGCCAATCATTTTCTTCAAAAATGACAAAGCAGGATGATTTGGAAGCATATCTCACCACCTTTGAAAGGACGGCAGAGCGAGAGAAGTGGCGAAAGAAGAATGGGCAGGGCTTCTGGCACCATACCTGGCAGGGGACGCTCAAGAAGCGATTTCGACCTGGAGTTGAAAGATGCACAGGATTACGATAAACTAAAGGGGGAGATTCTGACTAGACTGGGAGTGACCGATACTGTGAGGGCACATCGCTTCCACCTGTGGTCGTACCAACCTGGAAAACCGCCCCGAACACAGATGTTTGACTTGATTCACCTGGCACGGAAATGGTTGCAACCGGAAACCCGTTCATCCGCCGAGATCGTCGAGACCATTGTACTTGACCAGTTTCAACGAGGTCTACCCCAAGAAGTTCGACGATGGGTTGGCCAGAACGAGGTACTTTCTGCTGACCATCTTGTGGGTCTGGTTGAACGGTATTGTACGGCAGGAACAGCTGGGAGGAAAGATTCCCATTCCCCAGGCCTGGGCGAATCAGCGGACTGGGTAAGACTGTCCCAACATTTGGAGGGCCGTGAGGAAAGAATCAGAATCAGGCCAAGCCACTACGGAAAAAGCCAGAAACTGGGACCAGGGGTTGAGGGGGTCTCCCCCCCGAAACCCTGTTATCTGTTACAATTGTAATCGACCAGGACATATTGCAGCCTACTGTCCTATTAAAGAAGAGCCAATGCAATGTAACCTCGGTGAAAAAGAAGAAGCTGATATGTGGTATGCATGTCCTGTGGTAACCACAGTACATGAAAAATCAAGAAATAAACATATGTGCAGGGTGAATGTTGAAGGAAAAGAGGTTGAAGCCCTTCTGGATTCCGGCAGTATGCTAACCCTGGTCGTTGCAAACCTAGTGCCAACTCATAAACTGGATACAAGTCAGGATATCAGTGTTACGTGCATTCATGGGGATACCCGTCCATACCCCACAGCCGTAGTGAGCATCCAAACCGAGGAAGGGCTGCTGGATTATGAGGTTGGCGTGGTCCCAAAGATGCCATATGATGTAATACTGGGTAGAAACTTTCCTAACTTTATGGGTTAGGCCAAAAGAATGGCATATTTGAGAAGCCAACAACCCTGACCAAGCCAGTAGTAACATGTAGCCTTCAACCAAAGACAAGAAAGGAGGTCTCCCAGGGGCCAATCTCACAGGTGCTAGTAGGGGAGGATGAAGAAGAAGTGGCAGACCTTGTTGATAACGAGCAGCCCAGTACTAGTGGAGCTGGGGTCGATCTGAATCCAGAGGATGACGATCTAGAACCAACAGACCTGGCAGGGTCCCTGACTAATTTCGGGATGGCCCAAAACCAGGATCCTACTCTGCAGCAAGCCAGAGCAGATGTGCAGGTCGTGGATGGTACTCCCATAAATGATGGGATGATGCCTACTAGTTTTCCCCACTTCATCATGAAAAAGGGTTTGTTGTACAGAGTCTCAAAAATAGGGGTTGATGTGGTGGAACAATTGTTGGTCCCCACCCGGTACCGGAAGACAGTACTGGATCTCGCTCATGGGCACATTCTGGGTGGACACCTGGGTATTGATAAAACCCGAGACCGGATCGTAAGGAGGTTTTACTGGCCAGGAATTCAGGCTGAAGTGGCTCGGCATTGTGGAGGGTGCCCGGGAGTGCCAGTTAACAGCTCCCCGACCAGCTGTTAGAAGCCCATTAGTGCCACTCCCCATAATCGAAACACCTTTTGAGAGGATAGCAATGGATATAGTGGGCCCGCTACCCAAATCCGCCAGAGGGCACCAATACATTCTGGTCATTCTAGATTATGCCACTCGCTACCCAGAAGCCATTCCCCTTAGGACGATGGCTTCCAAAAATATTGCCAAGGAATTAGTGCTCTTGTTCACCAGAGTAGGGGTTCCAAAGGAGATCCTTACTGACCAGGGGACCCCCCCTTTATGTCCCGCCTTATGGCCGGCCTTTGTAAATTGTGGCAGGTGAAACAGTTGAGGACATCGGTTTACCATCCTCAGACAGACGGGTTGGTTGAGAGATTCAACCGCACCCTGAAATCGATGCTCAGGAAGGTAATCGATAAGGATGGGAAAAACTGGGATTGCATGTTGCCGTATCTGATATTTGCCATTAGAGAGGTTCCCCAAGCCTCCCTGGGGTTTTCCCCCTTTGAGTTGGTATATGGGAGGCACCCCCGGGGAATCTTAGACATCGCCCGGGAAACCTGGGAGCACCAATCCACCCCGTATACTAGTGTCATAGAGCACGTCACGGCAATGCAAGACAGGATAGCCACAGTCATGCCCATCGTCCAGAGAGCACATGAGACAAGCACAAGAGCACCAGCGGCACACTTATAATCGGCAGGCTACCCTGAGGGAATTTCAACCGGGAGATAAGGTGTTAGTGCTGATCCCCACGGTAGAGTGCAAACTACTAGCCACATGGAAAGGACCATATGAAGTACTGGAGAAGATAGGAGAAGTGAATTATCGGATCCGACAGCCAGGTCGACGGCCCCAGGAACAGATCTACCACATAAACCTGTTAAAAGCATGGAGAGAGAGAGAGAAACACACACACTCAGGAAACAGCCGAAGTAAATATCTCACCTACTTTGTCCCCAGCACAAGTACAGGAAGTAAAGACCCTGATCCAGAAAAACCGAGATGTGTTTTCAGAGGTACCCGGCCGAACTGAAGTTACGGCTCATGATATCGTCTCCCTACCAGGGAGAAAAGTGAACATGAGGCCATATCGGGTACCTGAGGCTCGAAAGGCTGCGATTAGAGCAGAGACAGAGAAAATGTTAGCAGTGGGAGTGATCGAAGAGTCACATAGTGAGTGGTCTAGCCCAATTGTGATGGTCTCCAAACCTGATGGGTCTTTGCGGTTCTGTAACGACTTTCGGAAGGTAAATGAGATCTCCAAGTTTGATGCCTACCCCATGCCCCGAGTAGATGATCTACTTGAGAAAATTGGTAAAGCTCGGTACATTACGACCCTGGACCTAACCAAAGGGTACTGGCAAATTCCTCTGACCCCCAGAGCCAAAGAAAAGACAGCCTTTGCAAACCCTGACGGTTTGTTTCAATACACTGTTATGCCATTCGGCTTACACGGGGCCCCAGCCACCTTTCAACGGCTAATGGACAAGGTCCTGAAACCGCACCAAGCGTACGCCGCAGCCTATCTAGATAATGTGGGGATCTACAGCCCAGATTGGGAATCCCACTTACCCCGGGTACAGGCAGTATTAGATGCCCTTAGAAAGGCAGGGCTCACAGTGAACCCTGCCAAGTGTTACGTGGGGTTAGAGGAAACAGAGTATCTGGGATACACCGTGGGAAGAGGGTTAATCAAACCCCAATGTAAGAAGGTGGAGGCAATCAGAGAATGGCCAAAACCAGTGAATAAGAAGCAGGTTCGAGCCTTCCTAGGGTTGACCGGTTACTAACGGAAGTTCATCCCAAATTATGCCACAGTGGCCGCCCCACTCACCGATATGACTAGAGCCAGAGGGCCAAACATGGTCCATTGGAATGAAGTGGCCACCAAAGCATTTAGAACATTACAGGAGGCTCTCTGCTGTAATCCAGTGTTGGTGGTACCAGACTTTGATAGAGAGTTCGTGGTTCAGACGGATGCCTCAGAGGTCGGCTTAGGAGCAGTGCTATCCCAAGAGGTAGAAGGGGTGGAACACCCCATCTTGTTTTTAAGCAGGAAGATGGAACCACGGGAGACCAACTACTCAGTCGTTGAGAAAGAGGCTCTGGCAGTAAAGTGGGCTTTAGAAAGCCTGAAATACTACCTGCTAGGCGCCACTTCACCCTCATCAGTGACCATGCCCCACTCACCTGGATGCATAGGGCTAAAGAGAAGAATGCTCGGGTGATGCGGTGGTTTTTGAGTCTCCAACTATTCCACTTTGACTTAAAACACAGAGCAGGGAAGGAAATGGGAAATGTGGATGGGTTATCCCGCATGCACGCATATTTTGTTATGTAGCCCGACCTAGGGGTCGGATCTAGGGGGGGAGATGTGTGGCAAAGAAGGGGGTCGAGTGATAAATGGCAGATATGTGAGAGCAGAACTAATAAACGGGCTCTGCCCTATCACTAAAATGGCAACCCTGATCAGAACTACAGATCACAAAATGGCCACAATTCCCAGAAGCAAGGGGAACCCTCAGAAGGTGGGGCCAACCCACATATAAGAGGTCAAGACAAACCAGGAAGAGAGAGAGAGTGCTGGAAGGATCTATGAAGCTTAGAGGAAGAAACAAGATATTGGCTGGATTTACCGTGTATGAACTGGACTGTTTTGGACTTACCTGTCGGCGTTTGGACCTGGACCGACCGAGAACCTGATTTGTGTACCGAACCCTGCTATCCTTGACCTTGCCAGCGGCCTGGGTGCACCAGAACGGAGAAACAAGCACACAGGTACTGTCCTGTTCTAAATAACTCTCAGTTTGGTGTGATTTTGGTGACTGTTTCCCACTTAAATTGTTACAAACGCTCCTAACCTTGAAGAGGTTTGTCACAATATATTGAAGCAACATCTCATGACATCAGTCAGGAAGTTAAAGCTTGGTCGCAAATGGGTCTTCCAAATGGACAATGACCCCAAACATACTTCCAAAGTTGTGGCAAAATGGCTTAAGGACAACAAAGTCAAGGTATTGGAGTGGCCATCACAAAGCCCTGAACTCATTCCCATAGAAAAATTGTTGGCAGAACTGAAAAAGTTCTGCCAACATAAAATAAAGTGGTGATCCTAACTGACCTAAGACGGGGAATTTCTAATAGGATTAAATGTCAGGAATTGTGAAAAACTGAGTTTAAATGTATTTTGCTAAGGTGTATGTAAACTTCCGACTTCAACTGTATGAGATGAGTAATCCAAGATATGTAAACATTATTAAAGTGGCATTATTAAAGTGACTAGGAATCCATTTATTAAAGTGGCCAATGATTTCAGGTCTGTATGTAGGCAGCAGCCTCTCTGTGTTAGTGGTGGCTGTTAAACAGTCTGATGGCCTTGAGGCCTCGGTCCCAGCTTTGATGCACCTGTACTGACCTAGCCTTCTAGATGGTGGTGAGGTGAACAGGCAGTGGCTCGGGTGGTTGTTGTCCTTGATGATCTTTTTGGCCTTCCTGTGACATCGGGTGCTGTAGGTGTCCTGGAGGGCAGGTAGTTTGCCCCCGGTGATGCGTTGTGCAGACCGCACCACCCTCTGGAGAGCCTTGTGGTTGTGGGCGGTGCAGGCGGTGATGCAGCCCAACAGGATGCTCTCAATTGTGCATCTGTAAAAGTTTGTCAGGGTTTTAGGTGACAAGCCAAATTTCATCAGCCTCCTGAGGTTGAAGAGGTGCTGTTGCGCCTTCTTCACCACACTGTCTGTGTGGGTGGACCATTTCAGTTTGTCCGTGATGTGGACGCCGAGGGAACTTAAAACTTTCCACCTTCTCCATTACTGACCCGTCGATGTGGATAGGGGGGTGCTCCCTCTGCTGTTTCCTGAAGTCCACGATCATCTCCTTTGTTTTGTTGACGTTGAGTGAGAGGTTGTTTTGCTGACACGACACTCCGAGTGCCCTCACCTCCTCCCTGTAGTCTCGTCATTGTTGGTAATCAAGCCTACTACTGTTGTGTTGTCTGCAAACTTCATGATTGAGTTGGAGGCATGCATGGCCTCGCAGTCATGGATGAACAGGGAGTACAGGAGGGGGCTGAGCATGCACCCTTGTGGGGCCCCAGTGTTGAGGATCAGCGAAGTGGAGATGTTGTTTCCTACCTTCACCACCTGGGGCGGCCCGTCAGGAAGTCCAGGACCCAATTGCAGAGGGCAGGGTTGAGACCCAGGATCTCTAGCTTAATGATGAGCTTGGAGGGTACTATGGTGTTGAATGCTGAGCTCTAGTCAATGAACAGCATCACCTTTCCAAGGTTAAATGCGGTGGTTCGCGCTTTCAGTTTTGTGCGAATGCCGCCATCTATCCACGGTTTCTGGTTAGGGTAGGTTGTAATAGTCACAGTGGGTACAACATATCCTTTGCACTTCCTTATAAACTCACTCACCGAATCAGAGTATACGTCAATATTATTCTCTGAGGCTATCCGGAACATGTCCCAGTCCGTGTGATCAAAACAATCCTGGAGTGTGGATTCTGATTGGTCAGACCAGCGTTGAATAATTCTTAACACGGGTACATCCTGTTTGAGTTCTGCCTATAGGAAGGAAGAAGCAAAATGGAGGCGTGGTCAGATTTGCCGAAAGGAGGGCGGGGGAGTGCCTTGTATGCATCGCGGAAAATAGAGTAGCAGTGATCCAGAGTTTTGCCAGCACGAGTGCTGCAGTAAAATGGGGACAGACAGAAGAGAACAGTCAGCAACCGTGAGGGACAACATCATGAATAACAATGAATATGGCGGTTCAAGTTTTCCTTTGATCCAATGACTTACCATTCATCTCAGAGTTAAAATGTTAGACCAACTACAGACTGGTTACTACCATGTTCTGGTAGGGTGGATGCACTATGTTTTCTGAATGTCCTGACCTAACACTGGCCCCAGCTGAGGTTGGCTGTAATGTAAATAAACAATCAGTGTAACCTCTACATCCATTTAGTTGCATATTACTACTGCTGCCTGGGAATATTGATGCCTGGAGGAGAATGTAAGTAATCAAGTAGGTCCAAATCAGGGGAATGAGAAGTCCATCCATGCACAATAGGAACAAGAACAAATCAATATCCAATTGAGGCAATTCAATAGAGCCAGCAGGAGCCACCAAGAGATAAGGCCTTCAACCAGGTTTAGACCCTCTGCACATTAAAACCCCTGGGTAGGTGGCTGGTGGAGGATATATCTGTCACGACTTCCACCGAAGTCGGTGCCTCTCCCTGTTCGGGTGGTGTTCGGCGGTCGACGTCACCGGTCTTCTAGCCATCACCGATACACTTTTCATTTTCCATTTATTTTGTCTGTGTTTTCCACACCTGGTTTCAATTCCCTCAATTACAGTGAGGGAAAAAAGTATTTGATCCTCTGCTGATTTTGTACGTTTGCCCACTGACAAATAAATGATCAGTCTATAATTTTAATGGTAGGTTTATTTGAACAGTGAGAGACAGAATAACAACAAAAAAATCCAGAAAAACACGTGACATTTTATATAAATTGATTAGCATTTTAATGAGGGAAATAAGTATTTGACCCCTCTGCAAAACATGACTTAGTACTTGGTAGCAAAACCCTTGTTGGCAATCACAGAGGTCAGACGTTTCTTGTAGTTGGCCACCAGGTTTGCACACATCTCGGGGGATTTTGTCCCACTCCTCTTTGCAGATCTCCAAGTCATTAAGGTTTCGAGGCTGACGTTTGGAAACTCGAATCTTCAGCTCCCTCCACAGATTTTCTATGGGATTAAGGTCTGGAGACTGGCTAGGCCACTCCAGGACCTTAATGTGCTTCTTCTTGAGCCACTCCTTTGTTGCCTTGGCCGTGTGTTTTTGGTCATTGTCATGCTGGAATAGCCATCTACGACCCATTTTCAATGCCCTGGCTGAGGGAAGGAGGTTCTCAACCAAGATTTGACGGTACATGGCCCCGTCCATCGTCCCTTTGATGCGGTGAAGTTGTCCTGTCCCCTTAGCAGAAAAACACCCCCAAAGCATAATGTTTCCACCTCCATGTTTGACGGTGAGATTGGTGTTCTTGGGGTCATAGGCAGCATTCCTCCTCCTCCAAACACGGCGAGTTGAGTTGATGCCAAAGAGCTCCATTTTGGTCTCATCTGACCACAACACTTTCACCCAGTTGTCCTCTGAATCATTCAGATGTTCATTGGCAAACTTCAGACGGGCATGTATATGTGCTTTCTTGAGCAGGGGGACCTTGCGGGCGCTGCAGGATTTCAGTCCTTCACGGCATAGTGTGTTACCAATTGTTTTCTTGGTGACTATGGCCCCAGCTGCCTTGAGATCATTGACAAGATCCTCCCGTGTAGTTCTGCCTGATTACTCACCGTTCTCATGATCATTGCAACTCCACGAGGTGAGATCTTGCATGGAGCCCCAGGCCGAGGGAGATTGACAGTTCTTTTGTGTTTCTTCCATTTGCGAATAATCGCGCCAACTGTTGTCCCCTTCTCACCAAGCTGCATAGGGATGGTCTTGTAGCCCATTCCAGCCTTGTGTAGGTCTACAATCTTGTCCCTGACATCCTTGGAGAGCTCTTTGGTCTTGGCCATGGTGGAGAGTTTGGAATCTGATTGCTTCTGTGGACAGACTCCCTTCAAGAGTGTGCTCCTAATCTCAGCTCGTTACCTGTATAAAAGACACCTGGTAGCCAGAAATCTTTCTGATTGAGAGGGGGTCAAATACTTATTTCCTTCATTAAAATGCAAATCAATTTATAACATTTTTCACATGCGTTTTTCTGGATTCTTTTGTTGTTATTCTGTCTCTCACTGTTCAAATAAACCTACCATTAAAATTATAGACTAATCATTTCTTTGTCAGTGGGCAAATGTACAAAATCAGCAGGGGATCAAATACTTTTTTCCTTCACTGTACATGTTTTGTATATAACCCTCTGTTCCCCCCCATGTCTTTGTGTGGGATTGGTTCTTAGTAGTGCTTGTGCACATTTGTATACTGGTGCGTTACGGGCTATTTTTGTGCCCATGTACTCGTGTTTGTTTGAACCGTTTGGGGTTGTTTATTAAACGACTAAGTTTACCCAGTTTTGCACTCCTGCGCCTGACTTCTATACAAACCAGTAACGCATCCACTACAATATCTTGTACATGTTTGTTTTAGTTTATAGATGAATTAATGAGGGATCATCATTTTCTGTATCGGTTCTGGGGTTATCATTGTTAACAAGTTTCCCTTGGGTATGGAATGGTGAACACTAAGATGGATAGTCAATTGGTACCGTAAATGTGTAAATAGCATACCATCACCCAAGTTACTAGAGCACGTGTCAAACTTATGGATCTGGCCCTTGAGCCCATTCAATCCAGCCCGTAGGTGGATAGATTTTTTTATTAATGTTTTCAGGAAAGAACGATCTCAATCGACATTAAAATTACTAAAACCAAATAAAAAATGTGTAGAAATGATCATTTCTAGTCTCTACACTCTGTCCATCTACCTATCAGCTAAATAGAACATTCCAAAATAGGAAATATAATCCATTTTATAATACAATCCTGGGAAAATGAGTTTGACACCCCTGCACTAGAGCAAAGAGGATAGAACAGAGTCAACCAGGGACAACCACACTCATGTGATGAGTACCCTTGCTTAAGACATGAAGACTTTTGTTATCTACTAAAGCTAATGCCTAGGCTTTAGCTCAGCAGGCTAACAGTCTTATAGCATACAGGAGACCTGACCTTCCGGTCAGTCAGATATTTTGGTGAAGTGGAAATAAAAACAGATGCCAGTTATGCAAAACTAAAATTGACAAAGAGTGTTAAGTGAAGATTAACTGAATTGAAAATTGGCTCAAAATTGACCCCAATAATGTTTTTGGACATCTTGTCTCTAGGCTGGAATCTTTTAACTAAGTGTCTCAGAACATTTAATGTCAAACTTTATTCCTCTTTTTTTTGTGAACTCTGCCATGTGGAAATAGGCAAAGTTGGATTTTGCAAATCAATGAGCCTCCCCTTATGCATATGAATGGTGCAACTCTTTAAGATAGTCCATAACTAATGAGCCCTACAAGGCATTTGCATATCTACACTGTTTCCCATATGCTTTCTTACAGTTCACTTTATCTATCCCAACAGTGTGTTTTCAGACCTCAATGTTGTTTCTGTGCATTTTTGTGCTGAAATAAAAGCTATTTTGAATTTCAAGACTCAACCTTGCAGGACTTCGATAAAACATGAAAGGAACTAGCAGACTTGTTCCATGTGGTTCGTGGTGCACAAGGTGTTGAAATGGATTTATGCTGTGGCAATATGTGCAACCGGAGTAATTTTTCCATTAGTTCTGGTAGGGAAGCAAGCAGCGAAGAGAAAACAAGCATAGAATTAAAGGGTGACACACATGTGTAGTGTGTGTGTGCACTTGCGTGTGTGACCTGAGGAGATTGCACAACAATGAAATGCTTACCACCAAAGTAAGCAGTAGAGTACACTTAACCATAATGCAATTCATATGCCTCCCATCCACTAGTGTGTTTGACCTTACCCTTGTCTAGGAGCCAACACATACTTGCTGATTGGAGACAACGGATGCTAGAGTGTGTGATTAATTTAAAAACTTGTGGTGCAAAAGGTTATCTCTGGGATCCATAGACCAGCACTGTATCTGCCCTGCAAAACTGCTAATGAGTAGGCCTAGATCAGACCAGTGGGATTTGTGGCCACAGCAATAAGAGTTCAGTTACATGGACTGTTCATTGGTTATTTATGACACTTTTGTCAACTGTGGCAAACTAGTTGGACAGGGAAAATAATCACTGGAGATATAATTGACTGGGTTAGTTTGAGCAGTTTAATTTTAAGTATTTACACTTTGGGCTCCCGAGTGGCGCAGCGGTCTAAGCCACTGCATCTCAGTCCTAGAGGCTTCACTACAGCCCCTGGTTCGATTCCAGGCTCTATCACAACTGGCTGTGATTGGGAGTCCCATAAGGTGGCATTGTAAATAAGAATTTGTTCTCAACTGACTTGCCTAGTTAAATAAAATAAACACTGTTTTGATGAAGGCATAAAGAAAAAGTTCTACATAGAACCATACTTTTTTTTTGGCTTGTCCATGTAGATTATACTATAGTATTTGGGTCGTTCTACCAATTTTGTGCCTTTTGAGTAGTGTAACTTGGTCAAAAATCATTCTGTCATAACAAGCGTATGTTAAACAAAAACAAAAAAAATCCCATCTCAAGAGGTTAAATAAAAAAATATATAGTAAATGCCTATCAAGAGCCAAATAAAGTAACAGGGTTGACGATTTCATCTTAAATCAGCCTAAAATCCCCTTGACAGGGGAACTTCTTGTGCGCAACAGGGAGTGGCAATTGAATGCAAGCTTCACAAAAAAAAACATTTAATTGCTGCTTTGTCAAGACAAGGCCCAAATCCCTTGACATGTGTAAAAGAGTTGACGTGTTATTCTCGACCCGCTCAGTTTCCCACCACTAAACACCAGAAAATGGCCAAAAATTGTAATTGTAATTTTTTTAAGGAATAGTTTCAACATAGTAAAACGAGAGTTCAGTTCACATAATAGGGTTGACCTTAAAATGAGCGACAGAATCCCTAGTCACATGAAATATATAATCTTAAGAAATGACTTTGTCAAATCAACAAAATACCTAGGGTTTTACAATGATGGTGAAACTTAGAGAAATTTTTGGACTAAGTGGGATGAAATCTTCCTAGAATTGACATGTCAAAACGCTGAATTCTGGCACATTAGCTAGCCTTTATTCATATGAAAAACTGCTTTATTGAATTCTCCACTGGTCTGTATTAAAGGGCACTTCACTTAATACTACAGGCTTTGAAATTCAATATTGGTGCACAATTTCTACTTAAAATATCAAAGTGACGTAAAAGGCACTCTTTTCATGGAACGACCCATCTGCGTTTCTGCAATAGTAACTGCCCCATAGGCAGCAACATCAATAATACTCACCCTTCTGCTATAGTAACTGCCCTAGTTACTCTGCAGTTGATCCATTCATCTACTTTCATCTCCTCCACAATGTCACTAGCATTCAAGTAAAGGTGATTATTTAAATAAACTCCATATTCTAACCATGGATTATATAGAAACTCATCAAAAGTCTTATAAAGAATTATTTCAATCTGAATCGGATTGTGCCATCTGCCTCAGAGTTAATTATTGGATCCTTGTTCCTGTGTTGGTGATAAGGCCTTCGCCAGAAGCTGCTGGGCACAAACTGGTTGAACCAACGTTGATTCAACTTCATTTATTAACATATTGTGACGTGGAATGCGGAAAATACATTAGATTTGGAAAAAGTTATCAACTTTTGTTTTGAGGGTGGAATTTCAACCACAGGATTATGTCATCATGGTAATCAATCTTCAACATAGACATACCTTGTATAAAATATGTTGAATTTGTACCTTTGAAAGAACACCATATCTTCAAAGGTAACCATACTTTATAAGTATGATAACGGCGCCGGAGGAGAAGGCTGCCGTTTTACGGGCTCCTATCCAACTGTGCTATTTTATTACATTTTTTCGCATCGTTTGTAACAAATTTTGAACATAATGTTGCTGCTACCGTCTCTTATGACCGAAAGAGCTTCTGGACATCACAACAGCGATTACTCACCTCGAACTGGACAAAGATTTTTTCTTAATGAGTCCGACGCGAAGGATATACTGCTTTGTCAAGACAAGGCCCAAATCCCTGTCATCCGCGTGAAGAAAAGATGGACAGAAATGGGGAGGAGTGCCTTGTAAGAATTCGCCGACGAGTAGGTAAACCACCAATACCCTCCGTACTATCGGCCAACGTGCAATCATTGGAAAACAAAGTGGACGATCTACGATTAAGACTATCCTACCAACGGGACATTAAAAACTAAGATATCTTATGTTTCACAGAAATGTTGCTAAATGACGACACGGATAATATAGAGCTGGCTGGCTTCTCTGTGCATTGGCAGGACAAAGCAGCTACGTCTTGTAAGATGAGGGTCGGGGGTGTGTGTCTATTTGTCAATAACTTCTGGTGCGCGACATCTAATATTAAAGAAGTCTCAAGGTATTGCTCGCCTGAGGTAGAGTACCTTATGATAAGCTGTAGACCACACTATCTACCAAGAGAGTTCTCATCTATATTATTCGTAGCCGTCTATTTACCACCACGAACTGATGCTGCCACTAAGACTGCACTCAACGAGTCTTAAACTATTACGGACTGCAAAGAGAAACCCAGCTGCGATCTCCCCAGTGACGCGAGCCTACCAGACGAGCTAAATGCCTTTTATGCTTGCTTCGAGGCAAGCAACACTGAAGCATGCATGAGAGCACCAGCTGTTCTGAACAACTGTGTGATCACGCTCTCCATAGACAATGTGAGCAAGACCTTTAAACAGATCAACATTCACAAAACCACGGGGTCAGACGGATTATCAGGACGTGTACTCAAAGCATGCGCGGACCAACTGCCAAGTTGCTTTACAGACATTTTCAACCTCTCCCTGACTGAGGCTGTAATACCTACATGTTTCAAACAGACAACCATATTCCCTGTACCCAAGAAAGCGAAGGTAACCTGCCTAAATTATTACTGCCCCATAGCATTCATGTCGGTAGCCATGAAGTGCTTTCAAAGGCTGGTCATGGCTCACATCAACACCATCATGTCGGAAACCCTAGACCCACTCCAATTCACATACCATCCCGATCCACAGATGATACAATCTCAATCGCACTCCACACTGCCCTTTCCCACCTGGACAAAAATAACACCTACTGTATGTGAGAATGCTGTTCAATGACTACAGCTCAGCGTTGAATACCATAGTACCCACAAAGCTCATCAATAATCTAAGGATCCTGGGACTAAACGCCTCCCTCTGCAACTGGATCCTGGACATCCTGACGGGCCGACCCTAGGTGGTAAGGGTAGGCAGCAACACATCTATCACGCTGATCCACAACACTGGGGACCCTCAAGGGTGCGTGCTTAGTCCCCTCCTGTACTCCCTGTACACCCACGACTGCATGGCCATGCACGACTCCAACACCAACACGACACAAAAGTGGTAGGCCTGATCATCAACAACAATAACAGTGTGGTGCCAGGACAACAACCTCTCCCTCAATGTGAGCAAGACAAAGGAGCTGATCGTGGACTATAGGAAAAGAAGGGCCCAACAGGCCCCCATTAACATAGACGGGGCTGAAGTAGAGCGGGTCAAGAGTTTAAAGTTCCTTGGTTTCCACATCACCAACGTATTATCATGGTCCAAATACAGCAAGACAGTTGTGAAGAGGGCACAACAACACCTTTTCCCCCTCAAGAAACTGAAAAGATTTGGCATGGGTCCCCAGATCCCCAAAAGGTTCTACAGCTGCACCATCGACAGCATCCTGACCGGTTCCATCACAACTTTGAACATTTGTTCAAGTGCAGTCGCAAAAACCATCAAGCGTTGAAACTGTCTCTCATGAGTACCGCCACAGAAAAGGAAGACCCAGAGTTACCTCTGCTGCAGATGATAAGTTCATTAGAGTAACCTGCCTTAGAAATTGCAGCCCAAATAAATGCTTCACAGAGTTCAAGTAACAGACACATCTCAACATAAACTGTTCAGAGGACACTGCGTGAATCAGGCCTTCATGGTCAAATTGCTGCAAAGAAACCACTACTAAAGGACGATAATAATAAGAAGAGACTTGCTTGGGCCAAGAAACATGAACAATGGACATTAGACCGGTGGAAATCTGTCCTTTGGTCTGATGAGTCCAAATTTGCGATTTTTGGTTCCAACCGGCATGTCTTTGTGAGACGCAGAGTAGGTGAACGGAGGATCTCCGCATGTGTGGTTCCCACCATGAAGCATGCAGGTGGAGGTGTGATGGTGCTTTGCTTGTAACACTGTCTGTGATTTACTTAGAATTCAAGGCACACTTAACCAGCATAGCTACCACAGCATTCTGCAGCGATACGCCATCCCATCTGGTTTGCGCTTAGTGGGACTATAATCTGTTTTTAAACGGGACAATTTGATTTGATCCAACAGACCTCCAGGCTGGGTAAGGGCTATTTGACCAAGAATGCATCAGATGACCTGGCCTCCACAATCACTCGACCTCAACCCAATTGAGATGGTTTGGGATGAGTTGGTGAGTTGATGAGTTGATGAGTGAAGGAATAGCAGCAAGGCAAAGGGTGGCTACTTTGAAGAATCTAAAATCTAAAATATATTTTGATACATCCACATCAATATGGACCTAACCCTACCCCACACAGTCGTGAAGAGAGCAGCAGCACCTCTTCCCCTTCAGGAGGCTGAAAAGATTTAGCATGGGCCTTCAGATCCTCAAAAAGTTCTACAGCTGCACAGTCGAGAGCATCTTGAATGGCTGCATTACCGATTGGTATGGAAATTGCACCACCCTTGGCCGCAAAGCGCTACAAAGGGTGGTGCGGACAGCCCTGTACATAATTGGGTCCGTGCTCCCTGCCATCCAGGGCCTCTATATCAGGCAGTGTCAGAGGAAGGCCCAGAGAATTGCCAGACTCCAGACCCAAGCCATAGTCTGCTACCGTCCGGCAAATGGTACCGAAGCATCGGTTCTCGGACCAACAGACAAGCCATAAGACTGCTAAATGGCCAGACTGCTAAATAGTCAATTAATGGTCGCCAAACTATCTGCACTGACTCTATCTTGCACTGACACTACGCACAACCACTAGACTTTATTTACACACCATATACACCACTCACTTACACACACACACACACACACACACACTACACTGTCACTCCTCATTTACTGCTGCTACTCTGTTCTTTATTTTACTCATATTATTATCTGGATGCCTAGTCACTTTACCCTGCCTTCTTGTACATATACCTCAAGTACCTTGTCCTCTGCACATTGATCTGGTATTAGTACTCCCTGTATATAGCTCCATTCTTGTGTATTTTATTTTATTTCACTTCTTTGGTGTTATTTACTTGTTTTTTATTTTTTATTTTTTAATTTCACCTTTATTTAACCAGGTAGTCAAGTTGAGAACAAGTTCTCATTTACAACTGCAACCTGGCCAAGATAAAGCAAAGCAGTTCGACACATACAACAACACAGAGTTAGACATGGAGTAAAACAAACATACAGTCAATAATACAGTAGAAAAAAAACAGATCTATATACAAAGAGTGCAAATGAGGTAGGATAAGGAAGGTAAGGCAATAAATAGGCCATGGTGGCAAAGTAATTACAATATAGCATTTACACACTGGAATGGTAGATGTGCAGTAGATGAATGTGCAATGTAGAAAAACTGGGGTGCAAAGGAACAAGATAAATAAATAAATACGGTAGGGGATGAGGTAGTTGGTTGGGCTATTTACAGATGGGCTATAAACAGGTGCAGGGGTCTGTGAACTGCTCTGACAGCTGGTGCTTAAAGCTGGTGAGGGAGACAAGTGTCTCCAGTTTCAGAGATTTTTGTAATTCGTTCCAGTCATTGGCAGCAGAGAACTGGAAGGAGAGTCGGCCAAAGGAGGAATTGGCTTTGGGGGTGACCAGTGAGATATACCTGCTGGAGCGCGTGCTACAGGTTGGTGCTGCTATGGTGACCAGCGAGCTGAGATAAGGCGGGACTTTACCTAGCAGGGACTTGTAGATGGCCTGGAGCCAGTGGGTATGGCGACGAGTGTAAAGCGAGGGCCAGCCAACGAGAGCGTACAGGTCGCAGTGGTGGGTGGTATATGGGGCTTTGGTAAGAAAACGGATGGCACTGTGATAGACTGCATCCAATTTGTTGAGTAGAGTATTGGAGGCTATATTGCAAATGACATCACCGAAGTCGAGGATCGGTAGGATGGTCAGTTTTACGAGGGTATGTTTGGCAGCATGAGTGAAGGATGCTTTGTTGCGAAATAGGAAGCCAATTCTAGATTTAATTTTGGATTGGAGATGCTTGATGTGAGTCTGGAAGAAGAGTTTACAGTCTAACCAGACACCTAGATATTTGTAGTTGTCCACATAATCTAAGACAGAACCGTCCAGAGTAGTGATGCTGGACGGGGGGGGACAAGTGCGGGCAGCGATCGGTTGAAGAGCATGCATTTAGTTTTATTTGCGTTTAAGAGCAGTTGGAGGCCACGGAAGGAGAGTTGTATGGCATTGAAGCTCGTCTGGAGGGTAGTTAACACAGTGTCCAAAGAGGGGCCAGAAGTATACAGAATGGTGTCATCTTCGTAGAGGTGGATCAGAGACTCACCTGCAGCAAGAGCGACATAATTGATGTATACACAGAAGAGAGTTAGCCCAAGAATTGAACCCTGTGGCACCCCCATAGAGACTGCCAGAGGCCCGGACAACAGGCCCTCCAATTTGACACACAGAACTCTATCGGAGAAGTAGTTGGTGAACCATGCGAGGCAATCATTTGAGAAACCAAGGCTGTCGAGTCTGCCAATAAGAATGTGGTGATTGACAGTCGAAAGCCTTGGCCAGATCAATGAATACGGCTGCACAGTAATGTCTCTTATCGATGGCGGTTATGATGTCATTTAGGACCTTGAGTGTGGCTGAGGTGCACCCATGACCATGTAAAAATTTAAAACAATGTACTCTGCATCATTGGGAAAGGTTTATAAGCAAGCATTTCACTGTAAAGTCTACACCAGTTGTATTCGTCACATGTGATAAAATTAGATTTGAACACAACTCAATATCACTTTTACAATACAGTAGACTATTAACTCGACAAAATACATGTTGGATTCACGCCTCCAACTAAACCAATTTTATTTTTAAACAATAGGATAAATTCAGTGGCTCAGATGAAACTATCCAGGCATAAGATACAACTCTTTTAAATGTTAATATTTGGCTGCGCTGTCAACCAAACACAATTCATTATTACTTTTGTAATAGAGGAAATAGTCTAAGGTTAAGGCTACAGTATCTTCAGAAAGTATTCACACCCCTTGACTTTTTCCAAAATTGTCAAGTTCTGTCAAATTGGTTGTTGATCATTGCTAGACAACCATTTTCCAGTCTTGACATATATTTTCAAGCAGATTTAGGTCAAAACTGTAACATGGCCACTCAGGAATATTCACTGTCTTCATAGTAAGCAACTCCAGTGTAGATTTGGACTTCTGTTTTAGGTAAAGTTCCTGCTGAAAGGTGAATTAATCTCCCAGTGTCTGGTGGAAAGCAGACTGAATTAGATTTTCCTCTAGGATTTTGCCTGTGCTTTGCTCCATTTTTATCCTGGAATTCTCCCCAATCCTTAACGATTACAAGCATACCCATAACATGATGCAGCCACCACTATGCTTGAAAATATGGAGAGTGGTACTCAGTAACGTGTTGTATTGAATTTGCCTCAAACATAACACTTTGTATTCAGGACAAAAAGTGAATTGCTTTGCCAATTTTTGTTGCAGTATTACTTTAGTGCCTTGTTGCAAACATGTTTATTCTGTACAGGCTCTGTCAATTAGGTTATTATTGTGGAGTAACTACAATGTTGTTCACCCATTCTCAGTTTTCTATCACAGCTATTAAACTCTGTACCGGTTTTAAAGTCACCATTGGCATCATAGTGAAATTCCTGAGCGGTTTCCTTCCTCTCCAGCAACTGACTTAGGAATGGTACCTGTATCGTTGTAGTGACTGGGTGCATCGGTACACAATCCAAAGTGTCATTAATAACTTCAACATGCTCAAATGGATATTCAATGTCTGCTTTTTTTATGTTGACCCTTCTACCAATAGGTGCCCTTCTTTGCGAGGCATTGGAAAACCTTACATATAATTGTATGTGTGGGGTACAGAGATGAGGTAGTCAATCATGTAAACACAATCATGTAAACACTATATTATTGAGTCCATGCAACTCATTAAGCAAATATGTACTCCTTAATTTATTTAGGCTTACCATTACAAAGGTGTTGAATACTCAAGACATTTCAACTTTTCATTTTTTATTAATTAGTAAAAGAAATCACACTTTGACATTATAGGAAAAATTGTTGTGTCTAGGCCATTGACCAACAAATCTCAATTGAATCCATTTTAAATTTAAGCTGTAACATAACAAAATGTGTAAATACTTTCTGAAGGTACTGTACCTTACAAACTAATGTAACAGTATTTGTTCAACCTTAAAATGAGTTTCACATTCATGGACGCATTTTGCAATCCAGGTACAGTAATTGGGTTGTGCTATTAGATGAAGCACAGTAATAACTGACATTGTATTGCCATTTGAACTTTTTTTGTGTTTAAATGGTTGAAAGTGCTGTGATAACATATTTAGATGACAACTAAACCAAAAATCAGACATTGTGCTTTTGGTTGAAAGCATAATAATAACACATTGGGAATTAAACTTCTGTCTGTCCTTTTTGAGTGGGTGAATAAATGATCAACTTCTCAACCAAATTCTACCCACATTTTCACGTTGAAATGACGTTGTGTGCCCAGTGGGCAGATTGTTATCTCTCTCTATGCTCTGAGTTTACAGTGTGTTTTCACGTATCTACTCTCTGAGCTTACAGATAAATAAGTGGTTTACAGTGTGAACTACTGCTCTTCAGAGCACAAGCCAGTCATTACACTACTGTCATCCATAGTGATATACAGTGCCTTCGGAAAGTATTCAGACCCCTTGACTTTTTCCAGTTTGTTACATTACAGCCTTAAAAATCCTCAGCAATCTACACACAATACCCCGTAATGACAAAGTGAAAACAGGTTTTTAGAATGTTTTGTAAATATATAAAAATTAAAAAACAGAAATACCTTATTTACATAAGTATTCAGACCCTTTGCTATGAGACTAAATTTAGCTCAGGTGCATCCTGTTTCCATTGATCATCCTTGAGATGTTTATACAACTTGATTGGAGTCCACCTGTGGTCAATTTAATTGATTGGACATGATTTGGAAAGGCACACATCTGTCTAGATAAGGTCCCACAGTGCATGTCAGAGCAAAATCCCAAGCCATGTGTCGAGGCAGAGATCTGGGGAAGGGTAACAAAAAAAATGTCTCCAGCATTGAAGGTCCCCAAAAACACAGGGGCCTCCATCATTCTTAAATGGAATAAGTTTGGAACCACCAAGACTCTTCCTAGAGCTGGCCGCCCGGCCAAACTGAGCCATCGGGGGCGAAGGGTCTTGGTCAGGGAGATGACCAAGAACCCGATGGTCACTCTAACAGAGCTCAAGAGATCCTCTGTGGAGATGGAAGAACCTTCCAGAAGGACAACCAGCTCTGCAGCACTCCACCAATCAGGCCTTTATGGTAGAAAGGCACATGACAGCCTGCTTGGAGTTTGCCAAAGGACTCTCATCTGGTCTGATGAAACCAAGATTTTTATTATAAATAACATTCACTCCCTAAGGTATTTTTTAAGTCAGAGTTTTTCCAACATGTGGCCTGACCCAGAAAGACATTTTCTTTTTTCCTACTATATGCTCACCTGTTACAAGCCTACATCACCAAAACCCTCTTACAGAAAAGCATTCATGCACAAACATACCATTGTTCGTCCAAGCATGGATTTGTGTGTGTGCGGGCCTGCGTGTGTGTAGGTTCTCCTGGCCTTTTGACTACACTCTTAGAAAAAAAGTGCTATCTAGAACCTAAAAGGGTTCTTCAGCTGTCCCATAGGAGAACCCTTTGAAGAACCCTTTTTGGTTCCGGGTAGAACCCTTTTTGGTTCCGGGTAGCACTACCTGGTGATCTTCTCCTATGGGTACAGCCGAATAACCTTTTTTGGAACCCTTTTTTCTAAGAGTGTAGGTTGTGAAACAAAGGCCCTCACCTGGTGCTTTGACAATAACCTAGGCAGATGAGAGCCTCCACCATCAGACGTAGGGAATCACACTGAACAATAGGAAAGAAACAATTACAGAAACAACATATCTTATAAAATACAGTGTTCAAATCAAGAGTATTAAGGCACAGAGAAAAATGTTAAACATAAACAATTATATATATCAGTAAATGCAGTTGGTACAGTCAATTATATCTTCAACCAGCAGTCAGCAACATGTATGGTAAAACAACAAGTTTAAAGACCACGTAGGTCAATATCACACTGGACAGGTGTGTCCCCAGTGCAGGTGTCATAACCAGAGGCCATCTGAAGAGTTCACACTCCTACTGGGGTGGCATGTGGAGCACTGACGGACATTTGATGTGTTGATGGGAGGGATCTGGTCAAGTTTAAAGACAAGGTCAACTAGATACTGTTCTATGTCTCAAGAGCTGTCTGTTACTATAGGGTCATTACACAGCAAAGTAGCACACAATTTTTTCCCTAACAAGTTACCCAAGCATTTATAGTCCATGTCCTGGCTGGTACAAATGGAAAGTCACAAACACAGATAATTCGTTTTTTGAATCCCTGCATGCTGTTCACAATGTATAGGAAAGCTAACAACATCCTAATAATTATCATATAAACTACAGTATTTCTGGAAATTTTTCCTAAAGTAAAATCACTGAGATGATCACCCACAGGCCAACGTCTGGTGGATCATGCCTCCCCTGTGGGCAGGAGAAACAAGAACCCCATCTGTCTGTTATTGTAAATCTGTGGCGCCACGCTTTGGCAGGAAAGTGTACTACAGATTTTACATACTGTAGAAGTGGGGGGGTTCTCCTTGAGGGAACCTACTGGAGAAATATAAAAAATACTTTCCATAACATGTAGGTAGGTATGCACGTAGGTAGGAAGGGGTTCAGAACAGAGTTCAGAGCTGGTACTATTTCATATAACCATAGGGAACATAATATATGGTCTAAACTTGGCATGTAGGTTTCTCACTTACGGGTGGCACAAATTGGGATATGGGGAAGGGGAATGGGCAGGGTATATGCAGGTAGCGGCAGGTAGCCTAGTGGTTAGAACGTTGGGCCAGTAACCAAAAAGATCGAATCCCAGAGCTGACAAGGTAAAAAAAAAAAAAAAAAAAAAAAAAGAAGGAAGTTAACCCACTGTTCCTAGGCCGTCATTGTAAATAAGAATTTGTTCTTAACTGTCTTGCCTAGTTAAATACCGTTTTTTTTTTTAAATGCAAATTAGTAGTAATTGCTAGTTTCAAAAAAGATTTTGCGGTGTGTAGTGTTGTTGCAGACATTTCTGTAGTATTTACCAGTGTTCTTTTGTGTGTGGATAATACTTTAGTACTTACAACTTGCTACGTATACTACAACATTCTATACTTAGTATGACACGAGAGGGATACAGTGTATAGTATTCTACAGTTTATTACAGAATTCTATAGTAAGTGGGGGGTAGATCAGCTTTAATATTGCAGATTGACAATTACATCTATGTAATTTTCTGCATGATTTCCACACACACACACACATTCAAAAGTTTGGGGTCACTTAGAAATGTCCTTGTTTTGGAAGGCCAGCATTCCGGAGTCGCCTCTTCACTGTTGACGTCAAGACTGGTGTTTGGCAGGTACTATTTAATGAATCTGCCAGTTAAGGACTTGTGAGGCGTCTAGACACTAATATACTTGTCCTCTTGCTCAGTTGTGCACCGGGGCCTCCCACTCCTTTTTCTATTCTGGCTAGAGCCAGTTTGCGCTGTTCTGTGAAGGGAGTAGTACACAGTGTTGTAAGAGAGCTTCAGTTTCTTGGCAATTTCTTGTATGGAATAGCCTTCATTTCTCAGAACAAGAATAGACTGACGAGTTTCAGAAAAAAGTTCTTTGCAGAAGGGTTTTCTAATGATCAATTAGCCTTTTAAAACGATAAACTTTACGATTAGCTACCACAACGTAACATAGGATAATAGGAGTGATGGTTGCTGATAATGGGCCTCAGTACGCCTATATACAGTTGAAGTCGGAAGTTTACATACACCTTAGCCAAATAGATTTAAACTCAGTTTTTCACAATTCCTGACATTTAATCCTAGTAAAAATTCCCTGTCTTAGGTCAGTTAAGATCACCACTTTATTTTAAGAATGTGAAATGTAGAGAGAATGATTTATTTCAGCTTTTATTTCTTTCATCACATTCCCAGTGGGTCAGAAGTTTACAGCCATTCAATTAGTATTTGGTAGCATTGCCTTCAAATTGTTTAACTTGAGTCTTACACAAGCTTCCCACAATAAGTTGGGTGAATGTTGGCCCATTCCTCCTGACAGAGCTGGTGTAACTGAGTCAGGTTTGTAGGCTTCCTTGCTCACACAATTTTTACATTCTGCCCACATATTTTCTATGGGATTAAGATCAGGGCTTTGTGATGGCCACTCCAATACCTTGACTTTGTTGTCCTTAAGCCATTTTGCCACATATTGGGAAGTATGCTTGGGCTCATTGTCCATTTGGAAGACCCATTTGCGACCAGGTTTTAACTTCCTGACTGATGTCTTGAGATGTTGCTTCAATATATCTACATAATTGCCCTTCCTCATGATGCCATCTATTTTGTGAAGTGCACCAGTCCCTCCTGCAGCAAAGCACCCCCACAACATGATACTGCCACCCCTGTGCTTCACGGTTGGGATGGTGTTCTTCGGCTTGCAAGCCTCCCCCTTTTTCTTCCAAACATAACGATGGTCATTATGGCCAAACAGTTCTATTTTTGTTTCATCAGACCAGAGACATTTCTCCAAAAAGTACGATCTTTGTCCCCATGTGCAGTTGCAAACCGTAGTCTGGCTTTTTTATGGCGGTTTTGGAGCAGTGGCTTTTTCCTTGCTGAGCGGCCTTTCAGGTTATGTCGATATAGGACTCGTTTTACTGTGGATATCGATACTTTTGTACCTGTTTGGGATTGATTTGCACTTTTTGCACCAAGGTACGTTAATCTCTAGGAGACAGAACACGTCTCCTTCCTGAGCGCTATGACGGCTGCGTGGTCCCATGGTGTTTATACTTGTGTACTATTGTTTGTACAGATGAACGTGGTACCTTCAGGCGTTTGGAAATTGCTCCCAAGGATGAACCAGACTTGTGGAGGTCTACAATTTTTCTTCTGAGGTCTTGGCTGATTTCTTTTGATTTCCCCATGATGTCAAGCAAAGAGGCACTGAGTTTGAAGGTAGGCCTTGAAATACATCCACAGGTACACCTCTAATTGACTCAAATTATGTAAATTAGCCTATCAGAAGCTTCTAAAGCCATGACATCATTTTCTGGGATTTTCCAAGCTGTTTAAAGGCACAGTCAACTTAGTGTATGTAAACTTCTGACCCACTGGAATTGTGATACAGTGAATAATAAGTGAAATAATCTGTCTGTAAACAATTGTTGGTAAAATTACTTGTGTCATGCACAAAGTAGATGTCCTAACCGACTTCCCAAACTATAGTTTGTCAACAAGAAATTTGTGGAGTGGTTTAAAAATGAGTTTTAATGACTCCAACCTAAATGTATGTAAACTTCCAACTTCAACTGTAGATATTCCATTAGAAATTCAACATTTCTAGCTACAATAGTCATTTACAACATTAACAATGTCTACACTGTATTTCTGATCAATGTTATGTTTTTTAAATGGACAAAAATGTGCTTTTCCTTCAAAAACAAGGACATTTCTAAGTGACCCCAAACTTTAGAACGGTAGTGTATATATAGTGCATTCGGATTGTATTTAGACCACTTGACCTTTTCCACATTTTGTTACGTTACAGCCTTAATCTATTTATAAAAATAATTCTTCATGATATCCAAATTGGTAGTTACAGTCTTGTCCCATCACTGCAACTGCCGTACGGACTCGGGAGAGACAAAGGTCGAAAGCCATGCGTCCTTGAAACCCGACCCTGACAAACCGCCCTGCTTCTTGACACGATGCTCGCTTAACCCGGAAGTCAGCCGCCCCAATGTGTCACAGGAAACACTGTAAAACTGGCGACCGAAGTCAACATGCATGAGCCCGGCCCACCACAAGGAGTCACTAGAGCACGATGGGACAAGGGAATCCCGGCCGGCCAAACTCTCCCCTAACCCAAGCGACGCTGGGCCAATTGTGCGCCACCTCATAGGTCTCCTGGTCAGCTGTGACGCACCCTGGGAAAAACAGAAATACCTTATTTACATAAGTATTAAGACGGTTTGCTATGAGACTCAAAATTGAGCTCAAGTGCATCCTGTTTCCATTGATCGTCCATCAGATGTTTCTGCAACTTGACTGGAGTCCACCTGTGGTAAATTCAATTGAGTGGACATAATTTGGAAAGGCACACATCGGTCTATATAAGTTCCCACAGTTGACAGTGCATGTCAGAGCAAAATCGAAGCCATGATGTCAAAGAAATTGTCCGTAGAGCTCCGGGACAGGATTGTGTCGAGGGCAGAGATCTGGGGAAGGGTACCAAAAATGTCTGCAGCATTGAAGGTCCCCATGAACACAGTGGCCATCCATCATTGTTAAATGTAAAAAGTTTGGAACCAGCAAGACTCTTCCTAGAGCTGGCCACCCGGGAAAAATAAGCAATTGGGGGGGTCTTGGTCAGGGAGGTGACCAAGAACCCGATAGTCACTGACAGAGCTCCAGAGTTCCTCTGTGGAGATAGGTGTCCTTCTGCAAGGTTCTCCCATTTCTGCAGCACTCCACCAATCAGGCCTTTTGGTAAAGTGGCCAGACGGAACCACTCCTCAGTAAAAGGAGTTTGCCAAAAGGAACCTAAAGGACTCTCAGACCATGAAAAACAAGATTCTCTGGTCTGATGAAACCAAGATTAAACTCTTTAGCCAAGTGTCACATCTGGAGGAAACCTGGCACCATCCCTATGGTGAAGCATGGGGGTGGCAGCATCATGTTGTGGGGATGTTTTTCAGTGGCAGGGACTGTAAGACTAGTCAGGATCGAGGGAAAGATGAACAGAGAAAAGTACAGAGAGTTCTTTGATGAAAACCTGCTCCAGATCACTCAGGACCTCAGACTGGGGCTAAGGTTCACCTTCCAACAGGACAACAACCCTAAGCACAAAGCCAAGACAACGCAGTAGTGGCTTTGAGACAAGTCTCTGAATGTCCTTGAGTGGCCCAGCCAGAGCCCGGACTTGAACCCGATCGAACATCTCTAGAGAGACCTGAAAATAGATGTGCAGCGACGCTCCCCATCCAACCTGACAGAGCTTGAGAGGATCTGCAGAGAAGAATTGGAGAAACTCCCCAAATACAGGTGTGGCAAGCTTGTAGCGTCATACCCAAGAAGACTGGCTATAATTGCTGCCAAATGTAAAGGGTCTGAATGAATATGAATGTGGTATATATATTTGCCATTATGGGGTATTGTATGTAGATTGTTGAGGCATACTTTTTTTTTTTTTACCAATTTTAGAATAAGGCTGTAACCTAACAAAAGTCAAGGGTTTGAATTAGTGATGCACCAATATCACATTTTTGGCCGATACCCGATATTTAACATTTTAGCGGCCTTTTAAGTATTCTAGTTAAATAGTTAACACACACACACGCGGACGCAGCGGTGTAAGGCACTACATCTCAGGGCAAGAGGTGTCACTACAGTCTATGGTTCGAATCCAGGCTGTATCACATCCAGCCGTGATTGGGAGTCCCATAGGGCGGCACACAATTGGCCCAGCGTCGTCCGGGCCGTCATTGTAAATAAGAGTTTGTTCTTAACTGACTTGCCTAGTTAAATAAAAGGTTACACACACACAAAAATGTTATTTTATTGGCATTTACGCATGTCCCCAGTATCAGTAAAACAATCAAAACGTATTTATTTCACTTACTTCCAGTGCTGGTTCATTGTTCATTGTTCATTTGTTCAGTCATTTCATTCTCAACCAGGATTTCTATGGAACGCCGTTTGGGTCTTTGCATGTCAAAAAATCTTACATGTCAAATAACACTATTTGACATGTTAAATAAGCTTGTTGACCAATCAGGACCTGAATATGACTGCACATCACATAATAATTTAACACCTTCATATTTTTTTTTACGTAGTTATTACACAATCACTCGTATTTCATATGTCACAACGATTCATCAATACGTGTACTATGATGCCGGTAAAGTTGTTTCGCACATTTACAGTGCTGGTCATTTAAAAAAAAAGATAGCTAGCTCATGAATGCAAACAATGTTCTTCCCCAAAAACATAATTTTAGAAGAAGAGGGTCCAGATTGTCTAGCCCGGCTGATTTGTACGGGTCCAGGTTTTGCAGCTCTTTCAGAACATCTGCTATCTGGATTTGAGCGAAGGAGAAGCTGGGGAGGCTTGGGAAAGAATTTGCAGGGCAAGCAGCTGCAAGGGGTGCGGAGCTGATGGCCGGGGTTGGGGTAGACAGGAGGAAAGCATGGGCAGCCAAAGAGAAATGCTTATTGCAATTCTCGATTATCGTGGATTTATCAGTGGTGACAGTGTTTCCTAGCCTCAGTGCAGTGGGCAGCTGGGAGGAGGTGCTCTTATTCTCCATGGACTTTACAGTGTCCCAAAACTTTTTGAAGTTAGAGCTACAGGATGCTAATTTCTGTTTGAAAAAGCTAGCCTTTGCTTTCCTAACTGACTGCGTGTATTGGTTCCTGACTTCCCTGGAAAGTTGCATATCGCGGGGACTATTCGATGCTAGTGCAGTCCGCCACAGGATTTTTGTTGTGCTGGTCGAGGGCAGTCAGGTATGGAGTGAACCAAGGGCTATATCTGTTCTTAGTTCAACATTTTTTGAAAGGGGCATGCTTATTTAAAATGGTGAGGAAATTACTTTTAAAGAAGGTTGACCCTTCTTTTTCAAGACCTCTGCAATCCACCCTGGCATGCTGTCAATTATCTTCTGGGCCACATCCTGACTGATGGCAGCCCAATCTTGCATAATCAAAGCTTGGAGTTTGTCAGAATGTGTGGGGTTTTGTTTGTCCACCCACCTCTTGAGGATTAACCACAAATTCTAAGTGGGATTAAGGTCTGGGGAGTTTCCTGGCCATGGACCCAAAATATCGATGTTTTGTTCCCCGAGCCACTTAGTTATCACTTTTGCCTTATGGCAAGGTGCTCCATCATGCTGGAAAAGGCATTGTTCGTCACCAAACTGTTCCTGGATGGTTGGGAGAAGTTGCTCTTGGAGGATGTGTTGGTACCATTCTTTATTCGTGGCTGTGTTCTTAGGCAAAATTGTGAGTGAGCCCACTCCCTTGGCTGAGAAGCAACCCCACACATGGTCTCAATACGCTTTACTGTTGGCATGACACAGGACTGATGGTAGCGCTCACCTTGTCTTCCCCGGACAAGCTTTTCTCCGGATGCCCCAAACAATCGGAAAGGGGATTCTTCAGAGAAAATGACTTTACCCCAGTCCTCAGCAGTCCAATCCCTGTACCTTTTGCAGAATATCAGTCTGTCCCTGATGTTTTTCCTGGAGAGAAGTGGCTTCTTTGCTGCCCTTCTTGACACCAGGCCATCCTCCAAAAGTCTTTGCCTCACTGTGCGTGCAGATGCACTCACACCTGCCTGCTACCATTCCTGATCAAGCTCTGTACTGGTGGTGCCCAGATCCCGCAGCTGAATCAACTTTAGGAGACGGTCCTGGCGCTTGCTGGACTTTCTTGGGCGCCCTGAAGTCTTCTTCACAATAATTGAACCGCTCTCCTTGAAGTTCTTGATGATCAGATAAATGGTTGATTTAGGTGCAATCTCACTGGCAGCAATATTCTTGCCTGTGAAGCCCTTTTTGTGCAAAGCAATGATGACGACACGTGTTTCCTTGCAGAGGAAGAACAATGATTCCAAGCACCACCCTCCTTTTGAAGATTCCAGTCTGTTATTCGATCTCAATCAGCATGACAGAGTGATCTCCAGCCTTGTCAACACTCACACCTGTGTTAACGAGAGAATCACTGACATGATGTCAGCTGGTCCAATTTGTGGCAGGGCTGAAATGCAGTGGAAATGTTTTTGGGGGATTCAGTTCATTTGCAAGGCAAAGAGGGACTTTGCAATTAATTGCAATTCATCTGATTACTCTTAATGACATTCTGGAGTATATGCAAATTTCAGCAGACTTTGTGAAAATTAATATTTGTGTCATTCTCAAAACTTTTGTCCACGACGGTACATTCGTCCGTTTTTGTCCAGAATTTTGAGACATTAAAACTGACATTAAAGTGCATCCCGAATGGAGGCAGTAAACAATTTACCAGGCCAGCTGTGATTTACAACCTGATAGCAATATTTTTTGGACTACCAAGAAATGTATTGGTGAATTATATTAATCATGCATTAAACTGCATCCATCTATTCTGACAACAATGCCTTATTGTACGTCATGGAACATTGAGTCTGTTTTGAACCTATTTTTAAAACCTCTTATGAAGTTGGTTTTGTTGCATAAACTGGGAATTTGATATTTTTGACCGATATGATTGTCTGTTTGTTTCACATCTGCAAAGTAGTTAAAAGCTGTCAGTTCCACTTTAAACTTTAGGTTACCGGTTACTGTGTGTGCTAAAAGTGAAATGTTTTTTGCAATGGGAAGTAATAGTTCTACATTTTGACTGGGAAATGCTTAAATGGTTGCGTTTTTTTATTCTTATGATTGGGACCTACTGGCTTATTATGTCAGAGTTTGTGGACTGCTTATCCTTTAACATCATGCTGTGTGTTAAACCCTATGCAGTGGTGCCTGGAGAAGTGGGTATACGCTAATTTTGCCCAAAAGTCCAGCCCACCCACTTTCTATATATAAAAAAAAAATGTTAAAATCCACAATGTTGTGAAAAATCATGAGTCAAATATTTACACAGATACTGGAACTTGTGAATTCAATTAGACTTTAATACCACGTAATAAAGCCGAGCCCTTCCATGGAAAAAGACTGAAATCACAGAGCCCTGCCTTTATAGTATTCTGTCCCTGCTTAACGAATAGAATCCCCTCCCTCTATACAAAAATAACTAATCTTGACCTTTCTTCACCATTATCTTTCAGTCTCAGTCCTTGCTTGTTAACGCCCACATCTGACAGCTGTCTAGGTTATAATGGTAGCTATAATGGTGGCTGAGCCCTGGTCCTATATGTTCCATTCCTTATATAGCCATTCTGTCTCAGCACTTAAAAGTGGACACTAAATTCTGCCTGCTTATATTGGAAATGTAATCTTAGTCATGAGTTTTTCTACCACAAAGACAATGCTTATACCACATCAATCTGATTGAGTGGGCCTGTCAGGGCCTAGCTCCACAGTGGGTGGGCCTCTGTCCACCCAGGCACATTCATGTCTACGCCCCTGATGCAAACAGTTTAGGATGACAATTGCGCATCACAAATAGCCTACTAACCAACACTTCAGATTAACTTTTTCAATACCTGGTTTGCATATCGATTGTTGCCCTTGTCAGCATTTACTGGTAGATATCCTAAATTGAAACGTCTTTCCTACCCTACCGGTTACCAATGTCATTCTTCTGTGAGCTGCTCCATGCCAAAACCAGTTGAGAGCTTCACACTTGCTGCCTGCAGATAATATTCTGTTGACACTAGGGTGTGTGCGCGCGCGCGCATGTGAATTTATTTCACGTGCTTTGCGGTTGTGTAGGCTACTTTGTGTAGGATTTCTCCACTACACTACTTTGATACGCATCAGTTGGGGTTAAGACGTGATTATAAGCAATGCCCACTGAAAAAAAGTAAGCAATACCTGCGTATACCCTCCACTACGTCACTGGCCCTTTGTGTTTTACAAAAAAAATGCACTCTACTACATGAGTGCCCTGGTATTACGGTTGTTGTCCTTTCAGAATCACGAACCTGTCACACACACACACACTGAAGGTTTATAGGTTTTCCACTGTGCAAACATGTCTATATTAGATATAAAGGCTGTTAAGATATTCATTTTTCAAGAAAGAAGTGTATATGTTTGGCCTGGCGAAGCAGTTTTATGTGATGACTGAATGGAAGCTGATAATTCGTTTTTTTAATCCACTGGTCTCGGGAAGAAATTACGAGTCCTCACTGTCGAAAAAAAGAGCGAGTACAAATGTATCCAACACCGCGACAAATTGTGTACTACAACACTGATCTCTACCATCTCAATTTACATGTGTTGTTTGTTTAGCTTTTTAGGCGCTTTGATATATTTTTCTGTAATGAAAAGCGCTACACAAGTTATTCTTATTGCCACAAAGTCAGATTCCACAGTCTTGATTTAAATTTAAACCGCCCTTGTTTGTTGTTAACGAATGGCAAAGAAACACCCAAGAAACATCCACATCAAACCACACCCCCAACACAACTCTAGTTTGGCTTCTGTCATGGCCGCTAGCATTTCTAATGAGCAAAGCTCCAAAATGAGGCCAAATTAGGAAGTTCAGCCCCCCTTCAACTTACAATGCCAGGCACAAATAATGTTTTGCAGGTTTTTATTGATATGTCAAAATAATAATAATTCTGGAAGAGGGTTATAAAAGTAGGCAACCAACAAACAAAGATGCACAGCAGATGCACAGCAGAACACTGTTGCATGTAGGTAAAAGAGTGATATGGCTTGAATCATTTAGAAAAGGAACGAATTGTAACCAAATTATTAAGCCAGACATAGTTCATAAGACATCTTTGAGAAGTCTGATGTAGTTTCATGAAGAGGAATGGATTGGTAAAGAAAGAAAAGGCTACAAAACAATCCTGATGGTTTATCAAAACGTAACAGTGCAGTTTCTCAAAAACATTCAACACAAACAATTAACAAAATATTAAGACCCAGAGTATACAATTGCATAATTTGGTCTCACAGTGTAGACAGTAAAGTTCATGCTGTCAAGCCACTGCTTGGAGCATTATAGCCACTACCTTGTTACAAACAACGAGCCGCCATGGGATTCCAACACCATCTGAAACACAGGCACAAGAGCTGGTTAATGAAGAATCATTATACTACCAGTTAGTTACAGTCCCAGAGACCAGTCCCAGAGACCAGATCCATACAGTCCCAGAGACCAGCGTTCAAGATTCTGAAAGTCACAGATCAAGCTAAAAAATGCAAACCATGAAAATGTGACAAATCCACAAGCAGGGTCTTATGAAGATCCATAGGTATTGCTGTTCTCAGAGAAACAGAGACTTTAGGGTTTAAACAGAGCTGAGAAAACATTTTCTCCAAAATACACGGGAGTGTACAAAACAAGGGGGTGCCACTCAAAATTAGGAAGGTGTTCTTAAAATGTTTTGTATACTCAGTGTATATGACTTTAAAGCTTGGGGAACTGGTATTAATTCAATTCTCATTGAGCCCATGTAAACCTCCACCTATGAAGCTAAAATCCTCGCTCTGTTTTAGTCAGACTTTTACAACAAAACAGACATCGAGTTGAATGGATTGAATTCAGGGCTCCAGACTACCGTTTTCCCCACTAACTTTTTCAGTTGATGGCACCAGGCCATGATTTGGTATTCACCTAATCCAGTGATTGTCATGATTGTTAGGTTAACAAATAGACTATAAGTCTTTAGATTTGAAAGTTGAAATTAGGTCACCAGAATCTTCAGATTCTTTTTATTTTTAATTTGCCTTCATCCTTATGTGCACTATTTGGGCTGCAAAAGCCACATTTGACAAGGTGCAGTTGTGCCTTCCTCACCAAACTTTGGGCGTGGACCACTTCAGTTTGTCGGTGATATGTACACCTAGGAACTTAAAAACCTCCACTGCTGTCCCGTCGATGTGGATGGGAGGGTGCTCCCTTTTCATGACACCACACTCTGGGTGCCCTCACCTCCTCCCTGTAGGCTGTCTCATTGTTGTTGGTAATCAAGCCTACCACTGTTGTGTCGTCTGCAAACTTGATGATTGAGTTGGAGGCGTGCATGGCCACGCAGTCGTGGGTGAACAGGGAGTACAGGAGGGGGCTGAGAACGCACCCTTGTGGGGCCCCAGTGTTGAGGATCAGCAGAGTGGAGATATTGTTTCCTACCTTCACCACCTGGGGGTGGCCAGTCAGGAAGTACAGGACACAGTTGCACAGGGCGGGGTCAAGACTCAAGCAGGACTCAAGCTTAATGAGGAGTTTGGAGGGTACTATGGTGTTGAATGCTGAGCTGTAGTCAATGAACAGCATTCTTACATAGGTATTGCTCTTGTCCAGATGGGATAGGGCAGTGTGCAGTGTGATGGCGATTGCATCGTCTGTGGACCTATTGGGCGGTAAGCAAATTGAAGTGGGTCTAGGGTGACAGGTAGGGTGGAGGTGATATGATCCTTGACAAGTCTCTCAAAGCACTTCATTATGACAGAAATGAGTTATACGGGGCGATAGTCATTTAGTTTAGTTACCTTGGCTTTCTTGGGAACAGGAACAATGGTGGCCATCTTAAAGCATGTGGGGACAGCAGACTGGGATAGGGATTGATTGAATATGTCTGTAAACACACCAGCCAGCTGGTCTGGGCATGCTCCGAGGATGCATCTAGGGATTCCGTCTGGGCCGGCAGCCTTGCAAGGGTTAACACATCTAAATGTTTTACTCATGTCGGCCACAGAGAAGGAGAGCCCAGTCTTTGGTAGCGGGCCGCGTCAGTGTCACTGTATTGTCCTCAAATATGTTGTTTAATTTGTTTAGAAGAAAGACGACGTCCGCGACGAGGCTGGTTTTCTATTTGTAATTCGTGATTGTCTGTAGACCCTGCCACATAGGTCTCGTGTTTGAGCCGTTGAATTGCGACTCCACTTTGTCTCTATACTGACGCTTTGCTTGTTTGATTGCCTTACGGAGGGAATAACTACACTGTTTGTATTCGGCCATATTGCCAGTTGTCTTGCTCACCGAGTCAGCGTAGACGTCAATGTTGTTCTCGGAGGCTACCCGGAACATATCCCAGTCCATGTGATCGAAGCAATCTTGAAGTGCGGAATCCGATTGGTCAGACCAGCGTTGGATAGACCTAAGCTCGGGCGCTTCCTGTTCTAGTTTCTGCCTATAGGAGGGGAGCAACAAGATGGAGTCATGGTCAGATATGTCCCAAGCTAGCCATGTTTCCATGAAACAGAGTATGTTACAATCCCGGATATCTCTTTGGAAAGCAACTCTTGCCCTGGTTTCGTCGGCTTTGTTAACTAGGGACTGGACATTAGCTGGTAACGGGCCCCATAAAAACTGTTACATTTTTGGCCAAATTCTGTTTTGTTTTATTTCCAAACTGAACTTACTCGGTTATGTCCCAGAATTTTTATCTCACTTTTTTGTAGAAAAACAACACAACTTGATGTTTTAAGTTCACAACAATGCTTAAAGACCACATCAGGAGACAATTTTGTAGGTCTGGGAAAAATGTTGATTTTGGAGTGTCATTACCCTTTAATTCAAGTGGCAACTAGCAATAGGCTGTTGTTTAGCAGTGTTTTGTAATGCACATGTGATGGTAGAGTTTGCTAAACAAATATCCAATGGAATGATGCAAATAAATCAGGCATAAACTACTTTCTAGTAAATTTGGGAAAGCCTTTCTCCATCTACCAGAAGACGGTTATCAAAGGCTACAGTGGTAGATATATGCACAGTACACACAGACGAGACAGGGGCATTCCTGTGTCGTTGCCTATTCAGAAAGTTGCAGGAAATACGAATCACTGATGCATTCTGTACATTTTTTATTTATTTTTATTTCACCTTTATTTAACCAGGTAGGCTAGTCGAGTTCTCATTTACAACTGCGCCCTGGCCAAAATAAAGCACAGCAGTTCGACACATACAACTACAAAGAGTTACACATGGAATAAACAAACATACAGTCAATAATACAGTAGAAAAAATACAAAAATAAGTCTATATCCAGTGAGTGCAAATGAGGTAAGATAAGGGAGGTAAGGCAAAAAAAAAATAGGCCATGGTGGTGAAGTAATTACAATATAGCAATTAAACACTGGAATGGTAGATGTGCAGAAGTTGAATGTGCAAGTAGAGATACTGGGGTGCAAAGGAGCAAGATAAAGAAATAAATACAGTATGGGGATGAGGTAGTAGGATGGGCTGTTTACAGATGGGCTATGTGCAGGTGCAGAGATGTGTGAACTGCACTGACAGCTGGTGCTTAAAGCTAGTAAGGGAAATATGAGTCTCCAGCTTCAATGATTTTTGTAGTTCGTTCCAGTCATTGGCAGCAGAGAACTGGAAGGAAAGCTGGCCAAAGGAGGAATTGGCTTTTGGGGGTGACCAGTGAGATAGCACGCGCTCCAGCAGGTGTATGGGTGGGTGCTGCTATGGTGACCAGTGAGCTGAGATAAGGCGGGGCTTTACCTAGCAAAGACTAGTAGATGACCTGGAGCCAGTGGGTTTGGCGACGAGTATGAAGCGAGGGCCAGCCAACGAGAGCGTACAGGCGCAGTGGTGGGTGGTATATGGGGCTTTGGTGACAAAACGGATGGCACTGTGATAGACTGCATCCAATTTATTAAGTAGAGTGTTGGGGGCTATTATATAAATGACATCGCCGAAGTCGAGGATCGGTAGGATGGTCAGTTTTACGAGGGTATGTTTGGCAGCATGCTTGAAGGATGCTTTGTTGCGAAATAGGAAGCAGACTCTAGATTGAATGTTGGATTGGAGATGCTTGATGTGAGTCTGGAAGGAGAGTCTAAGCAGACATCTAGGTATTTGTAGTTGTCCACAAATTCTAAGTCAGAACCGTCCAGAGTAGTGATGCTGGACGGGCGGTCAGGTGCGGGCAGTGATCGGTTGAAGAGCATGCATTTAGTTTTACTTGCATTTAAGAGCAGTTGGAGGCCACGGAAGGAGAGTTGTATGGCATTGAAGCTCGTCTGGAGGTTAGTTAACACAGTGTCCAACAAAGGGCCAGAAGTATACAGAATGTCTTGTCTCCCGCTTGTCTAGCGTAGTAGTGACTACCGAACGGCTCCCTGACTCACCTATTGCTGCTCATTGGACCCTATGATCACTCAGCTACACAGGTGATGCCCACCTGGTCTGTTTCAGTAACTGTCATGAGGATTTTGCTATCTCAATTGTTGACACAAACTATCACTCACTCTTTGAATAATTCCCAGAGGTTGTAAATCTCTGGTCAATAATGAATTATACGAAGCCCCAGTCTGCTTTAGGATAATTTCCTTCATTTAGAGAGCTCTGAATATCCCACAATGTACAGAGCTTTTTATATCCCGGACCCACCCTGGAGTACACCAATAAAATGTTGACAAGTACAAAACATCTCTATTTGGCTACGTGTGTTCTTCCCTTGAGGCCCTGCTACACAACACACATGTTTATCACACATATCAACATGCTGACTATCTTCTAGCCAGCCCAAACAGTTCCCCTGTCTGGGGCCCCTTTCCTGTTTATTGGTTTCACAGATGCAGTTGTCTTAATAATCTAGACTACTCCCTACTAGTGGTATTGCTGTCAGTTGCAAGCCCTACTTAAACTTATATACACACAATTAGAGGATTATAGTTTCTCTGATTATAGTTTCTCTATTGTGAATTGATTGCCCCCCATTTATCTTCAGAGTTCGAACTGTTAGGTGACCTAAACTGGGATATGCTTAACACCCTGGCTGTCCTACAATCTAAGCTGGATGCTCTCAATCGCACACAAATTATCAAGGAACCTACCAGGCACAACCCTACATCCATAAACACGGGCACCCTCATACATGTCATCCTGACCACCCTGCCCTCTAAATACACCTCTGCTGTCTTCAACCAGGATCTCAGCGATCACTGCCTCATTGCCTGCATCCGTAATGGGTCCGCGGTCAAACGACCACCCCTCATCACTGTCAAACGCTCCCTAAAACACTTCAGTGAGCAGGCCTTTCTAATTAACCTGGCCCGGGTATCCTGAAAGGATATTGACCTCATGCCGTCTGTAGAGGATGCCTGGTTATTCTTTAAAAAGTGCTTTCCTCACCATCTTAAATAAGCATGCCCCATTCAAAAAATGTAGAACTAAGAACAGATATAGCTCTTGGTTCACTCCAGACCTGACTGCCCTTGACCAGCACAAAAACATCCTGTGGCGTACTGCATTAGCATTGAATAGCCCCCTCGATGTGCAACTTTTCAGGGAAGTTAAGAACCGATATACACAGTCAGTTAGGAAAGCAAAGGCATCCTGTAGCACAAATTCCCAAAAGTTTTGGGACACTGTAAAGTCCATGGAGAAGAAGAGCACTTCCTCCCAGCTTCCCACTGCACTGAGGCTAGGAAACACTGTCACCACTGATAAATCTACGATAATCGAGAATTTCAATAAGCATTTTTCTACGGCTGGCCATGATTTCCACCTGGCTACCCCTACCCCAGCCAACAGCTCTGCACCCCCCACAGCAACTTGTCCAAGCCCCCCCACACTTCTCCTTCACCCAAATCCAGATAGCTGATGTTCTGAAAAAGCTACAAAATCTGGACCACTACAAATGAGCTAGGCTAGACAATTGGAAATCTCTTTCTAATATTATCCGCCGCAATTGTTGCAACCCCTATTACTAGCCTGTTCAACCTCTCTTTTGTATCGTCTGAGATCCATAAAGATTGGAAAGCTGCCGCGGTCATCCCCTCTTCAAAGGGGGAGACACTCTAGACCCAAACTGTTATCTATCCTGCCCTGCCTTTCTAAAGTCTTTGAAAGCCAAGTTAACAAACAGATCACCGAACATTTCTAATCCCACCATACCTTCTCCGCTATGCAATCTGGTCTCCGAGCTGGTCATGGGTGCACCTCAGCCACAAGGTCCTAAAAGATATCATAACCGCCATTGACTAAAGACAGTACTGTGCAGCCATCTTCATCGACCTGACCAAGGCTTTCGACTCTGTCAATCACCGTATTCTTATCGGCAAACTCAACACCCTTGGTTTCTCAAATGACTGCGTCGCCTGGTTCACCAACTACTTCTCAGCTAGAGTTAAGTGTGTCAAATTGGAGGGCAGTTGTCCGGGCCTCTGGCAGTCTCTATGGGGGTGCCACAGGGTTCAATTCTCGGGCCAACTCTTTTCTCTGTATATATCAATGATGTCGCTCTTGCTGCTGGTGATTCTCTGATCCACCTCTACTCAGACAACACCATTCTGTATACTTCTGGCCCTTCTTTGGACACTGTTAACAAACCTCCAGACAACTCTCCTTCCCTGGCCTCCATCTGCTCTTAAATGCTAGTAAAACTAAAAGCATGCTCTTCAACCGATCGCTGCCCGCACCCACCCGCCCGAGTAGCATCACTACTCTGGACGGTTCTGACTTAGAATGTGGACAACTACAAATACCTAGGTGTCTGGTCAGACTGTAAACTCTTCTTCCAGACTCACATTAAGCATCTCCAATCCAAAATTAAATCTAGAATCGGCTTCCTATTTCGCAACAAAGCCTCCTTCACTCATGCTGCTAAACATACCCTCGTAAAAAACTGACTATCCAACCGATCCTTGACTTTGGCGATGTCATTTACAAAATAGCCTCCAACACTCTACTCAGCAGATTGTATGTAGTCTATCGCAGTGCCATCCGTTTTGTCACCACAGCAACCTGTATGCTCTCATTGGCTGGCCCTCTTTTCATATTCGTCGCCAAATCCACTGGCTCCAGGTCATCTATAAAAGTCTTTGCTAGGTAAAGCCCCGCCTTATCTCAGCTCACTGGTCACCATAGCAACGCCCACCCATAGCACGTATTCCAGCAGGTATATTTCACTGGTCATCCCCGAAGCCAACTCCTCCGTTGGCAACCTTTCCTTCCAGTTCTCTGCTGTCAATGACTGGAACGAAATTTTGCAAAAATCACTGAAGCTGGAGACATATCTCCCTCACTAACTTTAAGCATCAGCAGTCAGAGCAGCTTAACAATCACTGCACCTGTACACAGCCCATCTGTAAATAGCCCACCCAACTACCTCATTCCCATAATGTTATTTATTTTTGTTCTTTTGCACCCCAGTATCTCTTCTTGCACATCATCATCTGCACAGCTATCACTCTAGTGTTAATGCTAAATTGTAATGATTTTGCCACTAATGCCTATTTATTGCCTTACCTCCCTAATCTTACTACTGTATATAGATTTTTCTATTGTGTTATTGACTGTACGTTTGTTTATATGTAACTCTGTGTTGTTATTTTTTGTCGCACTGCTTTGCTTTATCTTGGACAAGTCACAGTTGTAAATGAGAACTTGTTCTCAACTGGCCTACCCAGTTAAATAAAGGTGAAATAAAAAAATTAAAAAACATCTCATTATACACTTGGGAAAATGTATAAATGTTCTAATGAGTTCTATGCATTGAACACAATTGATTTCCTACCAAGTTCAAACCTACTACCCAATGAGGCCTAGCGCACTCGTATTGGCCGACGCACAGCTCCGTATTTCAAAGCCATATCAGATATCTCGATTGTAAAAGTGTGAACCAGGCACAGCAGCAGGGCAGACACTTTCATTACAGGAATCATGCACTTTACTGTTAGACCAAATCATGGTTTTATGCGCCAACAAAATAAGACGTTTTGAGTGAGGTGACCAGGTAGAATGTACAGCAAATGTAACTTGTAAAGCCAAGTCAAAGGGTAACAAAATACAACTATATGGTCGCAGTCTGGAGCCCTGGAAGAGCATTAATACAATTGTGCATTAATACAATAGTGCACTACATAGGGAACCATTTGAGACGCAACCCCGCCTGGTGTTAAGAGCCCCTCCCAGGGCAGGCACTGTAATCTGGCTTACCTGCTACTCCAGATGGGAGGGCCACCATTCTCTCTAGAGGAGAAAAGCCACTTACTGGGCAGAACCGTCACTGGGTCAGCATAGTACTTCCAGATCAGAGAGATCATCAGCACAGCCTGGGAGAGACAGAGGGAGGACGTCACCCTCTGCCACTTGCTCCCATTGGACTGTGCATCTGTCCGTCATCATCCATCTATTAAATATTTGCCTAGTTTCCTATTGCAAGATTGTGAAATAAGCCTAGCTACTATGAAAATATACCAATGAATTTTAATTATATATATTTTTAGGAGTTTATACTCCATATAGCTCAGGTTTACATCACTTACCTTATTTGACTGTGGCCTGCTGACCATTTCTGGAATTAACTGGGGGAAGAGAGAAAAATACAAACTTCAGGCAACAAACTGATAACAGAGTGTGGTTTCTGACACAGAGACAATGTATCACAGTGGGACTGTAAGGCCAACAGGTGAGACTGTACGACAGCTGGTTAAAAGGGGTGGAGACGTCAGCAGAAATGTTGCCCCTCCTCAAAGAAGCTTTGGTCAAGCCACGGGAAGTGTATCACGTCAAGGTCACCTTTACCTTCCTTCATCCACCTCAAGCTCTATCCTGAGGATTATGGGAGATTTCTAATTTAAAACCCTCTATGTATTCATACTGATCGCTGCATCACAATTCATTTAAGGGCGCTAATACCCTAAAGATATGAAAACTTCTCCTTTAAATTATTTCACTGTGCCATTGTGCTTGGGTTTCACATTTGAAATGATAGAGGAGTGTTAGAATTTTCTTTGACTGGAGTGAAAACAGAAATATTCAACACATTCTTCCCTTAAAATAAATCTGTATGGGGTATAGTACCTACAAGCATATATTAGATCCATTCGGACAAAATAATGGTCCTGTATTTGGTCACCACTGCTCCGTGGAAGGGGTGTGCTGCTAAATGGCACATTCTTGAAAGGGAGCCCCTTTCCTTCCTCTGTTACTGTCAGGGACTCAAGAGATTGAGCAGAGAGGGCAAGAGAAGGCCGATGGCAACAGGCTGCAGCTGTGACAGAGGCCCCCCAAGTGAACACTCAGAGCAGTTATCTGAAACCCTCCTGCCCACCACTCCATCCCAACCCCCTGTTTTTTTCTTCCCCACATCCTTTTTAACATACATGTGCAGAGTCCCCTATAGAAAAATTTAGCAAATTATGCAGTAGTTTTCCCGCCTACTAAACCAGCTAAAAGAAAGGAAGGCAAAATGTGTGATATTAACAAGGCCATACCTCCACCATGTCTCATTATACTAATAGTGTTTTTAAATGGTAAATATTCTATAGGCTACATTTAATTTGACAACAATCTCTAGAAGTTAAGGGAACAATGCTTACTTGTATATTGGTTATGAGGCCTTTTGTTGTGACATCTTTAGAACAGAGATGAGCAACTGGTGGCCCGCTTCTAGGCCCGCAAATCAATTAACCAAAATGAAAAAATAACGACACAATTAGGAGAGGGAAGCAAGCAAGACTTTTACACATCAGCAGTTTTTCCTCGTCATTCACTGAGTCACTCAATTAGCCCATGTCAGCAAAACATTTTGTTGATTGGTAAGTTAGTCTAGCGGCCAGCTATCTAAAATAAAAAACCTGATCTTGCTTTGTCATTATTGGGTATTGTGTGTAGATTGATGAGGGGAAAAAACAATTTAATCAATTTTAGAATGAGGCTGTAATCAAAGGGGTCAAAATCAAAGGGGTCTAAATACTTTTGAATGCACTACTGAGCGCTCTGGAGAAGGTTTTCATCAAGGATCTCTCTGTACTTGCTCAAGGCATCTTTCCCTCGATCCTGACTAGTCTCCCAGTCCCTCCCCACAGCACGATGCTGCCACCGCCATGCTTCACCGTAGGGATGGTGCCAGGTTTCCTCCGGACGTGACACTTCACGTCCGCATTCAGGCTAAAGAGTTCAATCTTGGTTTCATCAGACCAGAGAATCTTGTTTCTCATGGTCTGAGTCCTTTAGGTTCCTTTTGGCAAACTCCAAGCAGGCTGTCATGTGCCATTTACTGAGGAGTGGCTTCCGTCTGGCCTGATTGGTGGAATAATGCAGAGATGGTTGTCCTTCTGGAAGGTTCTCCCATCTCCACAGAGGAACTCTGGAGCTCTGTCAGAGTGACCATCGGGTTTTGGTCACCCCCCTGATCAAGGCCCTTCTCCTCTGATTGCTCAGTTTGGCCGGGCAGCCAGCTCTAGGAAGAGTCTTGGTGGTTCCAAACTTCTTCCATTTAAGAATGATGGAGGCCACTGTGTTCTTGGGGATCTTCAAGGCTGCAGAAATGTTTTGGTACCCTTCCCCAGATCTGTGCCTCAACACAATTCTGTCTGGGAGCTCTACGGACAATTCCTTCGACCTCATGGCTTGGTTTTTGGTCTGACATGCATTGTCAACTGTGGGACCTTATATGGACAGGTGTGTGCCTTTCCAAATCATGTCCAATCAATTGAATTTACCACAGGTGGACTCCAATCAAGTTGTAGAAACATCTCAAGGATGATCAATGGAAACATGATGTGGCTGAGCTCAATTGAGTCTCATAGCAAAGGGTCTGAATACTTACTTTTTTTATCTAAATGTTTTCACTTTCTCATTATGGGCTATTGAGTGTAGATCGATGAGTAAAAAAATATATATTTCATACATTTTAGAATAAGGCTGTAACGTAACAAAATGTGGAAAAAGGGAAGGGATCTGAATACTTTCCGAACGTACTGTAGGTAGGAGGTAGGACCAACCAAATATCATTTTTGGTGAGTTTGGACATTTAGAAGCAAATGTGAATGAAGAGTACTGGCTCTGGAGCAGCATGTGTACACGCTGTGTCTGTGTGGAGTCTGGAGTCGCTAGGGCCTGCCTGCTGGAGTCGCTAGGGCCTGTCTGCTCTGCTCAGAGAAGATGGGGGGAGGAGTAGACGGCCGAGATCGGAGAGGATAAAAAACTGAAGAAAATCAAAAAGATAGCAGTGGCAGCTGTATAGATAACTCATCCAAAGGGCTTTGACTTCTGAAACATGGCATAAAGTCAACAAAATATGATGTCCAGTCACCTTATTAATTCAGCCACTTAGATAAGTCGCAAGTTAAACGTAGGGGTCGCGTTAACGCAGAATTCTTAGTTTTCACGCAGGAAAAAAAAAAATGCATAATAAATATCTTGCTGTGTTTTGTAAACACAGATCTGAAATGGTTCTTATTTAAATTTCTACTCAGCATCAGACTCATTTGGTGTTTCAGTTGCACCTCTCCAGAATTCACAATCAGCATTCTATCAGCAGAGAGCACTCTGACTTATGTGTAGCTAATTTAAAATACAAGATTAACTTTGAGAAAAAAGTTAGGAAATGTAGCTGGCTACATTCTTTCTATTATAAAACAGAAATACGGCCATGTATAGTTTTGGCAAAAAAGACCTTGCTTTTTCATTGTAAGCTAATTTAGCCTACTTGTGTGGATGCCAGCCAAATAGAGTTGCACTTCTGTTGTCATCTGTTGAAAATGAATGTATTTTCTGTGACGGAAAACTATAGTTGCAGGTCCCTGATCACTCCATTGAAGCAAAAATAACAGAGTTGACTTTCAGTATAAAACAAGACCCCTGTCAATACACAGTTGGACCTGCTCCCGCTTTGTGCTATTTACAAACAAACATGACTGGCTCAACTGTTCTGGGGAACTATGGTAAACTCAAAACGAAAAATGCAATCTGCTTTATCTTCTAACCTATTGCTCAAGTTGACTGCAGGTATTTACTTAATAAGTATCTGAACTTAAAATAAATAGTTAACGGTATTGAAAAACCATCCAGTGGCTATTTCCAAATACCCGGGTATATGGTATACTGTCCTAGCAGTATAAAATGCTCTCTTTTCTAAACGGATGGTTGCGTATCCAATGGCCCTTCAAAAGTTCAACACATCTGAACTTTCTGTCCGTGGAAATTGTATGGATATGAACGTGTTATCTCTGCTGACTGTGAAATGTATGACTCCCATTGAGAAACCATTGGAAATCAGGGATATTGATAAATTCAACAGGCCATTCTGGCCTTGCCCTAACAGTGAACTGTGCAGTAAGATATCATCACAGGGCATTATGTTATCAAGCTGCAGGTTGCTAGCACCAATCCATGGCAGATTGGGCTCCCGAGTGGCGCAGCGGTCTAAGGCACTGCATCTCAGTCCTAGAGGCGCTACTACAGACTCCGGTTCAAATCCAGGCTGTATCATAACCGGCTGTGATTGGTTGTCCCATAGGGCGGCGCACAATTGGCCCAGCGTTGTCTACTGTTAATGATTTGATGGCAACATACATGGACAGTATTCTATTGGCTACTGTGGTCAACACAGGATTTGGTGTTTGTGGATCTGAGAAGATTTACAGGGAAAACTCCCTTGGATCAGCATCACTTTGTCATAGCACTTAACCCATGAGATATGCACATGTGATGTCGTTTACCTGATTTGTGTACAACACTGAACAAAAATATAAAACGCAACATGTTGGTCCCATGTTCATGAGCTGAAATAAAAGATTCCAGACATACGCACAAAAAGCTTTTCTTTAAAATGTTGTGCACAAATTAGTTTACATCCCTGTTAGTGAGCAGTTCTCCTTTGCCAAGACAATTCATCCACCTGACAGGTGTGGCATATCAAGAAGTTGATTAAAAAGCATGATCATTACACAGGTGCACCTTGGGCTGGGGACAATAAAAGGCCATTCTAAAATGTGCAGTTTTGTCATACAACACCACAGATGTCTCAAGTTTTGATGGAGCGTGCAATTGGCATGCTGACTGCAGGAATGTCCACCAGTGCTGTTGCCAGAGAATTAAATGTTAATTTCTCTACCATAAGCCGCCTCCAATGTCATTTTAGAGAATTTGGCAGTACGTCCAACTGGCCTCACAACCGCAGACCATATGTATGGCGCCGTGTGGGTGAGCAGTTTGCTGATTGAATAGAGTGCCCCATGGTGGCGGTGGGGTTATGGTATGGGCAAGCATAAATTATGGACAATGAACAGAATTGCAGATTATCGATGGCAATTTGAATGCACAAAAATACTCCTAACAGATCCTGAGGCCCATTATGTTGGGTGGGTATCTGTGACCAACAGATGCATTTACCTGTATTCCCAGTCATGTGAAATCCATAGATTAGGGCCTAATGAATGTATTTCAATTGACTGATTTTCTCATGAACTGTAACTCTGTAAAATCAATGACATTTGAGCTTTTATATATTTTTGTTCAGTATATATTCCCAAATCTGGAATGTACCCTTATATCACGGAGATATCTTATTTTTTAGCCTGAAACGGTGCTAAAAAAGAGCCAGGAAGGATAGAGTCAAATAAGGTTGAAGAGCAGATGACAGTTTTGAAGAGGGAGATAAACTCTGAGTCACTATCACCAGCCATTAAATGTTGGCGGGTCCTCGTCTAACTCTCCTAGTAGGAGAACGAACATCATGTCCCTGTGCTAGAATATTACAGAGAAACATGTCGACACAACTTCAGAGTTTGAACACAGCTTTACCGGTAAAACTGGGCTACAATTTGTAAACGTTACCGCTTGAATTATATACTCACATAGGAGGAAATTGACGGTAACAACCTTTTGATAAGGTTGCAGTAGCAGCCAGACGTACCCGGTGGCCATTTTCCTTTGATTATTTACAATAGCCGTCGCTAGGGAAGCACACACCCCTCTCTTTCTACCCGGTGCAGGGTATTTCTGCTGAATATTTGGTATTTTTGCCTAGTGAAGTTGGCCTGTTGTCTTTATTTTTCTAAAATACATGTATCAAGATAATGCATTGTTGGTAGCCTAATGTTCTGATAATAAGTGGTATTGTGTGTACGTTGAGGGTATATCCATATGTGGATCTTGCTGTTTTAACCTTTTGCCAAAAAAGGTATATGGGCAAAACGATATGGAGTGGATAAAAACAAAAGTGTAATGGTTACCCCCTGATGACTGCTCATCTAAAGACAAATACATATAGATCTGATTGCCATGTAAAGTTATCCACACAGGTATCTCGCTATGATTTGAAAATGTGTTGACGGCTCCTAAAGCCAATCAATGGCTACCAGGGGCGGAGAGTAGCTTGTCCGTCAGATTGATGCTATAATGAATTCAATAGGGAGGGAGGGGGAGAATCCAATCCGGTTTGAGCTAGTTTTTGTTCCAATGGAACATTAAGGTTTGCTACGCTGTAATATAACGTAGTGTTTGAATCTTATACCAACATACAGTATTTTTCTTGCTCCGTTTTGGAACAGTTCCCTCTTTATTTGAACAAATACGCAAAACAGCCATGCCTAAAAGGAGCAAAGTAAGTGGAATATGTTTTATTGGTTGTATATATCCTTTGATAACACAAATGCATTTATTTTTGCACGTAAAATGTACCCGCATATCCATGTTTTGTTCCGCTCCAACATTGTTGCACTTCTGTTTTCAGTCTGGAGTTTAAAATGTATCGGTCTGTTTTGATTTGGGAAGTGGCGGGTTTTCTACTTTTTCACGCTGTGATTTTAGTCTTCGAAATTTAGGACTGGTTACATGTTTGGTGCTTAATATTTACTCTATCAGATCAATTTTAGATTTGGGTTTTGTCACGTCTTCATGGTAGTTGTTTACAAATACATTCACCTATAACAGGACAAAGAGGTGTAGGTCGCTAGTTACGTCGTAAGATGGCGGTTCTGCAGAAATAAAGTTGGTGACACCGATTTTTTTTACTAGGCAAAGTCTATTGCACATAACATTTAGACTGCATTTCCACTTACTGAAATACTGCATCATTAAAATAACTTAATTGTTGGTAGCATATAATGCTCAACGCACAGTGGGCGGTATGCATATGCAGAAGACTGTTTGTAGGTCGCTTTGAAAAGGGCACGAAGACTTGTGTCATGGCTGCCCTTGTGAGCAAGGCGAACACTGACGACGTTTTTCTTACTTTACAATATAAAACTCCATAGACACACAACGTAAAATGCGTTAAAGTGCGCAAATGTAACCTGCTGCATCGTTAAAATATTTGGTTGAATTACACTTCCGTGTGCCCTTTTGTTGGCTCGAGCCAATTCGGGTTATGCAATGGCGATTCGTCGACATCACAGAGGCGCTCTTGTTGCTGGGGATTCTAGTAGATTCTGTAACCATTTGGAGAATCGCTGAGGATCTCGGAGTTTGAAATTCGAATGAATGGCGGGAACGCATAGTAGACTGTCTGGTCGGAGTAGCGAGCACAGTCATGTTGCCTGGCAAATCCCATTCATCACGAGTAAATGAATGCGTCGGGAGTAGGCGGAGTCGGTATTCCCCTCCTCTCTGTAGAGATCACAGGCAGGCAGCATGGTATAATCATAGGCAACTAAGGCAATGGGAACATGATCAGAGCAAGTTGACACTATTATCCGTTTATTAGGTAGTTCGTGTGTGATGTAAGTGGAAAATATATATCGACAGTGTCGACCATAACACGCTGCAATGCTTTTCCTTACCTCCCTACGCCAATTTTGGATTACATAATTCCCCTAATACTCTTGGCATTTAAACTGCCCCTCCCCCAGTAAAACCCACCCAACGCGGTTGCCCAGCTGAGCTGTCACTAATGTTTTATCATTGTTGTAGGCAAACGCTGATGCTGAGGCAGCAGAGGTGAGTGATGAACATCTTACTCAACTATAATGTTTGTTGTATTTAATCAAGGTGATCGCTGGTTGTAAGAATTTTAAATGTTCAAAATACAATTCCATTGTTCTGCCACCAGGGGTCAGTAGCAACCAATGTCAAACGTTGCTCCCATTTTATGAGTAAATAATTGGTATTTTCTTTTGAAATATTTTGCAGCCTAAGAGGAGATCTGAGAGATTGGTAAATGTGAGTATTACACACCTTCGCTATTTTAATTAAAGATGCACCCAAAAACAGAATTTCAGCTAAGAATCACATCTTTCATTGCAGAAACCCTCAATTGCAAAGGCAGAGCCCAAGCCAAAGGTGAGGAAGTGCAGGCATTTCAAATGTACATTTAATAGTAAATTAATTGCAATTAAGGACTTACGGTGTCTTATCGCATTAAACTTATTTATAGAAGGAGAAGGCAGCACCTAAGCCCAAGAAGGCTAAAGAGGTGAAGAAGACCGAGCCTGAGGAGAAGGAGGTGCCCGCAGAGAATGGAGAAGCCAAAGCTGAGGAAGAGGTAAGGGGCTGATGGGATATGTAGGCATTTTGTCTTATAAGGACAAGAAAAACATCACATTGATAGTTTGACCTTATACTGTTTAAACATTAAAATATTGAATGTAAATTATAAGTTCTCTCAACTATTGCAACTGTTTTATTCCGTTATGTTTTCATTTTAGGCACCAGAAGAACCTGAACAGAAAGAGGAGGAAGAGGCGGCCGAATAACATCTCTCAAACCACATCTTTTATCAGTGCTCCCTGTACCTCGTTTTCTTGTACAATTCAGGGGTATATTTTTATCAACTATTTTCTAAATGCAGGTTTTTTAGTAGTTTGACTGTAGAAACATTTTTTATGAAACAAAAAATACAATTGGAGATGGGGATTTCATTGCATCCCATGTTTTTACATCTCTGGAACAATTACGGTCATTGTAAATGTCAACGGTTTTTATTTTCGATATGGGGGTGGGATTGGGACAGGTTGCTGCACCAAGAACATGCAAGCACGTCGTTTACAGGATCCGGTCAAAACAACAGAGAGCTTGTCTGAGAGACGAACATTCCATAGGCTATATGAGGGACGGTATATGTAACCTGCATTGTGTGGTGGGGATGAATTACTCAAGGGGGAACACATTGTTTTATTGTTTATAATGAGGAAAACATTTTAGAATGTTTGTAAGCTGTGTTCCATATGTTAACTCTTGTACTCATTATGTTTTTCTTTACCATTCTGCTTAATAAACCTATTCCCTAGTACTGGAGTTCCTCCCTATCAGGCCTGTGCATTGGGTGTAATTGGTTTTGTCTCTGTTCTGTGATAGCATTGCAATAAATTTGTATAGCTGCTATTAAAAGGGGTTTTCAACTTTCTGTATGCAGTGTGTAATGGTACATTGTGAGTATGGTAAAAATGGAATTGTGTTCTTGGCCAAGCTAAAGACGTACATAAGTGTGAAATATACTGACGATTATGGTTCCTTGGATGCTGAGAAACTGTACATCCATTTGAGCTGTCAAATACACAAACCAGCAGTAGCAATATTCATGTGGGGTTTAGGTATCAAGTACAAGTGTACAGTTATTTTATCCTTTGTTTATAGATGTATCTGTGTAATGATTGGTATAAACAAACCAATAAAAATTTGGTTCTAATTGTTTTTTCTCTGTGTGATGGAAATAGACGATGTGTGAATCCAAAAATCATGTAAAAACAAAATTATTTTAGATGTTAGTTCTGGTTGACCACAAATACATAATGCAGTAGCTAAATAATACCAGTTCTGAGTTTTTGCATTTGTAATGTCAGAAAATGTAATATCTTCAGAAATAGTGGAACGTTAGTGTTTCACAACTTTTCTTCCCCCACAATGTTATTGGGCCCAACCAAAAATGCATTCTAATGGTGCAGCCTTCTTTTAGGTAAAAAAGATAGTCAAATTAACTTTGGCTAGCAAATTTCTTGTCAAATAGATTGGGGGTGAAAGATGTTAGAAGTTTGCCCTTTGCTTGCCCCAGTCAATTTAAGTGCTATAGGGCTGCAAGAAAGAAACTCACCATATATTCAGTACATAAAGACGTGTATCACACCTAGAACAAAAGGTTAAAGGAAAAATTTATTTATCTCAAATTTTGTGCACAAATTTGTTTACATCCCTGATAGTGAGCATTTCTCCTTTTTCAAGATAATTAATCCACCTGACAGGTGTGGCATATCAATAAGCTGACTAAACAGCATGATCATTACACAGGTGCACCTTGGGCTGGGGACAATAAAAGGCCACTCTAAAGTGTGCAATTTTGTCACACAACACCACAGATGTCTCAAGTTTTGATGGAGCGTGCAATTAACTGAATGTTAATTTCTCTACCATAAGCCACCTCCAACGTAGTTTTAGAGAATTTGGCAGTACGTCCAACCAGCCTCACAACTACAGACCATGTGTAACCACGCTAGCCCAGGACCTCCACATCTGGCTTCTTCACCTGTGGGGATTGTCTGAGACCAGTCACACGGACAGCTGATGAAACTGAGGAGTATTTCTCTCTGTAATAAAGCCCTTTTTTGGTGAAAAACGAATTCTGATTGGCTGGGCCTGGCTCCCCAGTGGGTGGGTCTACACATGGCTGTGCCCCTGCCCAGTCATGTGAAATCCATAGATTATGGACTAATTTATTTATTTAAATTGACTGATTTCCTTATATGAACTGTAACTCAGTAAAATCGTTGAAATTGTTTCTTGTTGCGTTTATATTTTTGTATGAAATCATGTTGATCCAGCTCAGGGTTTTCCAAACTTGGTCCTAGGGACTTCCCTAGGTGCACGTTTTGGTGATTCAAATAATAAAAGTTTGATGATGAGTTATTTGAATCAGCTTTGTAGTGCAAAAACCAAAACGTGCACCCAGGGGTCCACAGGACCATGTTTGGGAAACCCTGATCTAGCTAGATACTCCCAGCAGTTGCAAATAGGAGTTTATATGGATTTGACTTTTCACCTTTCCTGACCTACAGTGAGGGAAAAAAGTATTTGATCCCCTGCTGATTTTGTACGTTTGCCAACTGACAAAGAAATGATCAGTCTATATTTTAATGGTAGGTTTATTTGAACAGTGAGAGACAGAATAACAACAAAAAAATGTAGAAAAATGCATGTGAAAAATGTTATAAATTGATTTGCATTTTAATGAAGGAAATAAGTATTTGATCCCTCTGCAAAACATGACTTAGTACTTGTTGGCAAAACCCTTGTTGGCAATCACAGAGGTCAGACGTTTCTTGTAGTTGGCCACCAGGTTTACACACATCTCAGGAAGGATTTTGTCCCACTCCTCTTTGCAGATCTTCTCCAAGTCATTAAGGTTTCGAGGCTGACGTTTGGCAACTCAAACCTTCAGCTCCCTCCACAGATTTTCTATGGGATTAAGGTCTGGAGACTGGCTAGGCCACTCCAGGACCTTAATGTGCTTCTTCTTGAGCCACTCCTTTGTTGCCTTGGCCGTGTGTTTTGGGTCATTGTCATGCTGGAATACCCATTTTCAATGCCCTGGCTGAGGGAAGGAGGTTCTCACCCAAGATTTGACGGTATATGGCCCCGTCCATCGTTCCTTTGATGCGGTGAAGTTGTCCTGTCCCCTTAGCAGAAAAACACCCCCAAAGCATAATGTTTGACGGTGGGGATGGTGTTCTTGGGGTCATAGGCAGCATTCCTCCTCCTCCAAACACGGCGAGTTGAGTTGATGCCAAAGAGCTCCATTTTGGTCTCATCTGACCACAACACTTTCACGCAGTTGTCCTCTGAATCATTCAGATGTTCATTTGCAAACTTCAGACGGGCATGTATATGTGCTTTCTTGAGCAGGGGGACATTGCGGGTGCTGCAGGATTTCAGTCCTTCACGGCGTAGTGTGTTACCAATTGTTTTCTTGGTGACTATGGTCCCAGCTGCCTTGAGATCATTGACAAGATCCTCCCGTGTAGTTCTGGGCTGATTCCTCACTGTTCTCATGATCATTGCAACTCCACGAGGTGAGATCTTGCATGGAGCCCCAGGCCGAGGGAGATTGACAGTTCTTTTGTGTTTCTTCCATTTGCGAATAATGGCACCAACGGTTGTCACCTTCTTACCAAGCTGCTTGGTGATGGTCTTGTAGCCCATTCCAGCCTTGTGTAGGTCTACAATCTTGTCCCTGACATCCTTGGAGAGCTCTTTGGTCTTGGCCATGGTAGAGAGTTTGGAATCTGATTGATTGATTGCTTCTGTGGACAGGTGTCTTTTATACAGGTAACAAACTGAGATTAGGAGCACTCCCTTTAAGAGTGTGCTCTAATCTCAGCTTGTTACCTGTATAAAAGACACCTGGGAGCCAGAAATCTTTCTGATTGAGGGGGTCAAATACTTATTTCCTTCATTAAAATGCAAATCAATTTATAACATTTTTCACGTGTTTTTCTGGATTTTTTTGTTGTTATTCTGTCTCTCACTGTTCAAATAAACCTACCGTTAAAATTATAGACTGATCATTTCTTTGTCAGTGGTCAAACGTACAAAATCAGCAGGGGATCAAATACATTTTTCCCTCACTGTAAATAGCAAGATAAAAAAAAATGAAACTGATCTTTGATTAACATTTAGGGAAGATTTCACTCTATACCTTGCCGTTATGTGAGTAGGACCCCAGTAAACATAGGGGCATAGTTTTACAGAGGGACCCACTGCATTCAGCACCTATGCTGAAGAGGAGCCCATCCTTTTCTGATCACTGTGCATTGCTTAATAAATCAGACGGTGATACCAATTCTTGGTAAACAGTCTGAAACAATGCACTGCAAAAAATGTGAATGTTACCTCATGCCAGAATGTTGAATAAAATTACACGTGAACTCATTCTACTGGTTGTCTGTGCTGTTGGTCCTTATTTTGACAAAATATCCACAGAAATGTATTACTAAACCGACTTCAAAACGCGAGTCTCTGTGTGTGGCTCATAATTTTTTTGTTAATAACCAATAGCACGTGCACAAGACGTATGCACATGCACATGACTCACACTTTCAAACCTTAAGTCTTGTAGGAGTTTACATGGTTTTGCACATGTGCCAGGTGATAGAAGTCTCAATCTGGCAGTACCAGAGTTCTGAAAAGTCGGTTTAATTAAACTTTACTGTTGATATTTTAATCAGCATAAGGACCAACAGACCAACGACCAACCAAACCAACAACTCCAGCTTTCTCCTCATATGTATATCATTCCTGTAAGACGAAAAACGAAGGCATGGCACATTGCATTTCAAATGGCTGTGTTCCTATGGGAATTTGCAAATGTTTAGAGCGCCACCACTGTGCGAAATCTGGTTTGGGTAGTACTACACTGTGCGATTTTCAAGCCTTACATCTTAAAATTACCCTAATTACATCTTAAAATTAACCTTGCTGTGGCGGGGGCATTCTTATGACATAGCCAGCAGTAGGATAAGAGCTCAATTACCAAAAATACAAGTGCTGTAGCTCTCTAATGATATGTCACATTCTATTTCCGGACAAAAATTGAAGCGTGTCACATGCTTCCCAGTCAAAACAGTTTGCACATATATTATGACGACATTTTGTGATGTTGTTTGTTTTGGTCTTCAGCTGTACAAAGTCGAAGTTCGGTAGCTAAAGTTACCCCTTCGTAACCCTTTCGTCAGTGATTGGTCAACAGTGCTACTAGTAGGAGTGGGAACTATGGATGGGATTCTTCAATTAAGTGTTTGTTGTCGTTCAATGAGAGATGACTAAGTATTTGGACACCTTAAAGCAACCACTCAAAGTTTCACAGGTTAAGGTTAGAGTAAGTTTTAAAATCAGATTTTAAGAAGAGAAATTGTTAAGATGGGGTTTAGCCATAATTATGACTTTGTGGCTGTGTTAATTTAGCCTGTCGACACTAAATTATTTTGCTTCTCTTTTGTTCGCTACATACTTTAGTCTGAGACGAGGGTCATTGAGGGTCATTGTAGAAAACAAAGTAGTCAGCGATTGGATTGTCTCTCACCAATCAGAGTATCAAAGCCATTGAGGGACATTCAAACCCGCCCATGTTTATTTTAACTTTATTTTACTAGGCAAGTCAGTTAAGAACAAATTCTTATTTTCAATGACGGCCTAACTGCCTGGGTTAACTGCCTGTTCAGGGGTAGAACGGCAGATTTGTACCTTGTCAGCTCGGGGATTTGAACTTGCACACTCTAACCACTAGGCTACCCTGCCGGCTACCCTGTGTCTTCTGGCTCTGGCCCAACCCATCGGTTTCTGAACCAATCAGACGTCCCGAATGTGTTCGATCCAGACTCATTTCATAGAAGAAACTAATGTCCGTGGGCATGGCGTAGCTTTAGCAAGGAGTCTGGGTAGCCAGGCAAGTGGTAACTAGTGACGACCCAGTTCTTCCACTGACGGGAGAAATTGTTCTACATATTAATATATGTTAATTGCATGCCACACCTACAAACAGAAGCATAATCATGGCCTTGGATTCGCATTTGGTCACATTAGAAACTAGAACATCTACGTTACCTAAATCGCTATTGCTAACAGATCTCATGGTTTATTTTAGGGATGATGAGACTTATATTCACTGTTTCAAACATTATTTTCCGCCGTGCACAGGTGTGTGAATTGTCTTTATTAGTCTTTTTAGTGCAATAAACGTTTTCTTTTTTTTAAAACAAGAGGTCGCTGTTATGCCTGAAATCAACCCAAAACCAAGGAGGAAGTCAGCAGTGTTGAGAGCAATTATACGAAACTAATCTGTAACTCAAGAAATTTGTAACTCAAGCATGAGCCGGATTACCGAATGGGCACACAAGGCACTTGCCCCGAAGCCCCCGACCTCCAGGGCATGTGCCTTGGGTGGGCCCCCAGATAGCATTTGATAGCAAAATGTGTAGAATTTCAGGAAATTGCCTTTAAAACGGCAAAAGCGTCTCACAGCCTTATACCAAAATGTTCAGAATAGCAGGAAATGTGCTTTAAAACTGCAAAAGGTTCTCTTAGCATCATGGCAAAATTTAACAAAAGCATGAGATGAGCTTTAAAATAACAAATATTTTCCCTGACCCTTTGAAAAAAGTGTAGTATTGCATAAAATTACCTTCAAAACTTCATGTGTAATAGCATAATAAAACTGCACATTTTTCAAATTCTCACTGATCTACACACAGTACCCCATAATGAAAAATGTAAAACATGTTTTTAGAAATGTTTGTAAATGTATTGAAAATTGAAAAGGCAGTGAGTGACATTAATCTCCTGGAGGTGCTCAAGTACCTCAATGCCTGATAGTCTTTATTAACTTTATTTATTGCGACAAATTATGAAACTGTGTTTTTTGAATAAATGATGATCGGCAAATAATTTTGAAGGTATGCTGGGCAGGTGATGTCATCCGTACCTATAAAACTCCACTCTACATTTAATAATAAATGCCTACTGCTTGCAAAATAAAAACATTTAAATGTTTATTTTTAGCATTATTTGTATAATGTTTCTTTGCAGAACAAGGATTGTCCTTACTTTAAAGAATGCCTGAAATGCTTTTTCTGGTTGGCTGGATGCAAGTCTTACCATCCAATTATATCAGATATACAGGTGAAGTGGAGGACCTGTTGGACTGTATATTCTTAGGGGTTTCTTAGCACTTAATGTGTTCTCTCCCAGGTGCTTGTAATGGCACAGATGACAGACAGGTGGGATTCCAGTTGAGGTGGTTTAATGATGCTGATTCACATAGAGCAGGAACAGCACAGCACAGTGTATGGACTAAGGAATTTTAAGGTATGTCTTGACAATTGTTTTAACCAAGAGTGTGTGTGGTTCAGAAAGTAAAAGGAGAAAATAAATACAATAGTAAATGACAGGTATAATCTTAATGCAACCTTAATACATAGGCTATTAACAGTGCTTAAAACCCTTTTCTGGAATACTATTAATATTTTTCATAATTAAAACATTATTTTTGATTATTTTAAACAGCCAAAAAGCCAGTGTTTCTACGTCAAACGGTTTTGTTATATTTCAGTCCTCTGTGATTTATATAAGTGTAATATTGGGATGCAAACTCAAAATGGAATAAGTTTCAGCTCTATATCTGACATGGTACAGGTGTCTTATTTTTTTAAGACCATAACCATGTGTGTGAGGTGTATGCTTTTGTTACTAAGAAACACTGTGTGACCCTGATTTAGCAGATTCAGCCTACTGCTGAAAAAAGGTTCCTTTGTAAATTGTAAGGGGCCAGAACAAAAAGTGAGGTGAGGGGGGTGGGGTGACCTTGGGAGCCTTGAGGTACCAGGCATATATATATATATATATATATATATATATATATATATATATATATATATATATATATATATACGCATATATATATTTTTTATAATAATACAATCTAAAAAAAAACTTTGAATAAATTATTGCATGCATATCATCCAATTTGTGTAGTGGCATAGAGCAGTAGAGTAGAGGCACTTAGAGAAGTTGCACACATAGGGAATATTTTTAGTAGCCTGGGGTCTGGGGAAAAAATGACCTTTTTATAAATGCATTTCATGCAATTCTACTTCATTTTACATAAGTGGAGACTTTGGCAGAATATTTTTTATACCACACAAATTATCGAAATGACTTTGAGACTGACAAACTGAGAAGCTCAGATCAATAAAACAACCTTGTCTTGAACCCATCAATAGCCTAGCCCTATTGTAAAACAATATTTGGAAGTTGATTTTGGTAGTCTACAGCAGACAGATTAGTCTTCTCTTTTCAGCAGGAGCCATTTGCTTTCCAACCTGTGTTTTCTCATGATTGTATTTGAAATATTGCCAAAGGCCTGTTTTGTCTGCATGCTGTTTGTTCACTGACAGATTTGACAGAGTTCTCGACTTTAGGCTATGCCTTGTTATTGGGCTACAACCATAGCTAGGCATTTTTTTAAAAGAAGCTATTGATCCTTTGTGGCTAAATTATAGGCATTCTCATGGTGTACTAGGCTATTCTGAATTATTTAATTTCTTTCTGAACAGACAGCAGTAATTCTATAACTTTGGTAAATGTATTTTTAGTTTAACAACTACTCCAGAACCCTTTACTCGGCTATGATTATATAGGGAAATAAATGATGAAGCGCAACCCCGGAAAGATGAGAGTTGCAGGCTCATGTATATCAGAGCGGAGAGATTATAGAAAGTGAATCTCACTCTAGTTCTTTTTGAGATACAGGAGTGCTTCTCACACAGCCACGTGTTAGTCTCAAACATTGTAACCTATGTTGCGCCAACCATAAACCCAGGCCAGCACAACCCAAATCAACATATATATTTTTTTTTACATTGCAAAAAGTGAAAATAATTTTGTCATGAGAGGTACCAGATCCAGCCAAATAGGTTCTGGAACTAAACAGTCCAAAATGGAGAGGTGCCAGATCCTTTTCCAGCAGAATCCGTGTCGTAAACATTAATATGGCTAGCATAGGTTATGTGCTGCACAGGACAATACAGCCTAACAAGGCTGTGACTTCAATAATGAAAGATCAGAGAGATGCAGCCACACAGCACTACAGTGCGGCACCATCATCCTCACACAACTGCATGAACTTAAATGCATCTACACAATCAAATACCCAAATAAACTGTACTGCACACATATCTATAGTTACAGGGCATATAACAAAGGCACTGGGGGACATTATACTAAAGATTTTTTAAACTAGTAGAGTGTATCCATTGTTTTCAGTGCCATGATGTCCTTGAGGAGCAGATTCAATGCACAAGCAGCACAGCCAATGGGTGTACGTTTAGACCAAACATTTAGACCAAGTAGCCTTCATGTTCGCAGCATTGTCTTTCACTAGTGCAAATACCTTCTGTCATCCAAGGTCATTGATGACTGCCTTCAGATCATCTGCAATGAAGAGACCGGTGTGTCTGTTGTCCCTTGTGTCTGTGCTCTTGTAGAATACTGGTTGAGGGGTGGAGATTCCTTGACCACGAACATTCGACCACCCATCAGAGATGATTGCAATACAGTCTGCTTTCTCTATGATTTGCTTGACCTTCACTTGAACTCTGCATCCAGCAAATGAGTAGATAAAGCATGTCTGGTTGGAGGGGTGTATGCTGGGCGAAGAACATTCAGAAATCTCTTCCAATACACATTGCCTGTGAGCATCAGAGGTGAACCAGTTGCATACACAGCTCGAGCAAGACATTCATCAGAATTTCTCTGACTACGTTCCTCCATTGTGTCAAAAAAACTTTTGATTCCAGGAGGACCATGAGCTGTTGCTATCGATAAGGTGTCTGATTCATCATTTTCATCTCAAATAGAAGTAGAGGGACTTTTGTCAGAGGTTGCTTGTTGTGAGCGCTGAGGGAACTTTATGTACTTGGCCAGATGATTCTGCATCTGTGTTGCATTCTTCACATATGATTTGGCATAGTATTTGCAAATGTACTCAGCTTTTCCTTTGACATTAGCTGCAGTGAAATGTCTCCACACATAATATAGTGTCTGGGGCATTTTCCTGTAAAGATTAGAAAAACATTAGTAAAAAAAACAAATACAATTCCATGTACAGATAAATAGTTATGCAGTTAGATTAAACAACTCCTTTGTAAGATAAATGTTTTAAAAGGAAACAGGTGAATTAACACTCCTCAGTTAGCAGGCTCAAGCAAGCTAAAACCCACATGGTAGCAAAAACGAACAAGTTAGAAATGATTTAAACACACTTTGCTGTAACCTACTATTTACTAGTTAAGAAAAAATCATGTATGTCATATAAAATATATTCATCCCACCCAGTATTGTAATCAAAACTTACCAGCAAGCATTGCATCCTTGGCTCAGACAGTGTAGTAGTGTGGGCTCAATAGCATCTCATTAGTGTGCAAAATCTTGAGAATCAGCTGTACATGTGATGGAAGAGTGCACTGCACATGTGATGGACAAATGCCCTGTGCATGCAATTCCATTGAATTGGGGATAGTTTAACAAAAATATGCCACAATAACTAGAATTGCCTTATGTGTGGGGCGTTCTAGTTAAAGCATTGGGCCAGTAACCGAAAGGTTGCTGGAACAAATCCCCGAGCTGACAAGGTCAAAATATGTAATTCAAGGCTGTTAACCCACTGTTCCCTGTTAGGACCTCATTGTAAATAAGAATTTGTTCTTAACTGACTTGCCTAGTTAAATAAAAAAAATGTTATGTGTATCCCACAAAAAACGTTATAAGCTAACTGTTTTGATGAATTTAAGCTAAATTCCCTAACTTCCAGGAATTAACATCCCATGGAAAATTTCCGGATAAATTCCAGAAATCTACCGTAAAGTTTCAGACCCTTTGCAACCCTAGTAGCGAAGCACTCCGTCTGCCTCCACGCGTGCAGTCATGGTTTCGAGCAGGTGTTATGGAACAGAGACTCAAGACAAAAAGGTTTCCAAAAAGGAGTAACAGGTTTAATGGAATATAGCTGGTGATGACAAAATGAAGTAGAGAAAGTCTCTGTAAGATGGTGATGGGAAATTCAGATAGGTATTCTTGTATGAAGAGGAGGCGGTGGCCGGAGGATGAACACTGGAACCAGGAAGACGAGGGAGACACTGGAAGGTAGATGAAACAAGGTATAATACGAAGGTCGAGGTTAGAGGAACAGGGAGTGAGTCCTTACTCAAACGAGACCAGACAAAGTGACTGTGTTGGGGGAGTGCCTATATGCTGACTGTGCTGATGATCCAATGATGTGCAGGTGTGGGTGATTAGAACTCAGGTGACAGTGATCTCTGTGATTGTGTGGTGGTGGAGCCTGGCTGATCCCTGACAGCAGGTTGACGGCTTCCTGGTCCTGCCTCGACCAGATAACCTCTTTCTCATTCCGGAACTGTAGGGTGTCAACCTGAAAAGCTTGGAAGTCAGGGGAATGATGGACAGTAGACACTGCTGAGGCTGGAGGTGTTGTGCCACAAACCGCGCCGGACCCTGACACGTCCATCCAAGTCTGGTCCGGACTGCTGCAGTCCCGCCCTGAAGATCCAACCTCACTGGTTCAATGGGGGTGATCAAATGGGGAGGATCTGCACCAATGAGGACTAGAGGCATGGCGTTGACGAACGGCTGTAGGGGGAGACCAACCAAGTGCTTGTACCTCTTTTGAAGTCTGGTCACTGGATAGGAATGGTCTGCTAGTCCAAGGCGAGTCGCGGTGAAGGCCCCTTTGATCTGGAAACTGGTCTTGAGTTGCAAGACTGGAGAGATGCGGAAGGTCACTGTTGCAACACAGAGGGTCTGAATGTTGGTTGCAAGTTCAGATCCCAGAGCTGACAAGGTAAAAATCTGTGCCTGAACAAGGCTGTTAACCCACTGTTCCCCAGGTGCTGAAGACGTGGATGTTGATTAAGGCAGCCCCCTGCACCTCTCTGGGTTAAATGCAGAAGACACATTTCAGTTGAAGACATTCAGTTGTACAACTGACTAGGTACCCCCCCTTTCCTTGGTGGATGGCTGAGCACTGGTTGAGATAGTGCTCAGAGTTGTTGCAATAAGGACACTATGTCTATGCCTTTCTTCTTGCAGGCAGCCAAACTGTTGGATGCTGAGGCAGCGGTTCCAATCTCCAGGCTGTCTTCAGGTCCATGAAGGACGGTAGCTGCACGTTTTCCATGGCACCCTTCTGACTTCTGCCAGAGCTTTTTCTTATGCCTTTTGCTTGATACCATTGTAGTCTTGACACCAGGACTCTTATTGTACCCACTAAAAACTTAAGTAAGGTGTATATGGTACCTGGCTGGTGAAACATGCAATGACAGAAGTCTGACATTTCAGGTCGTAGCTTGTTGAGTAGGCGTGCCACATGAGACCCACACATCAGATCTATATCGCCATCTGGACCCAGTGTCCACTAAGGACTAGACCTATAGTACAAACTATAGTACAAAGCAGCTGTATCTCCACGGCGTACATCAGGAGAGTCCATGACACTGGCTATCTTCTTCAGGGTAACATGTTGTGGCTGTCCAAACCTCTGGTCAGGGCTGCCATGGTGTCTGAGTAAGGTGTTGAGGAGTTGAGGTATGAATCTGCCACTAGGCAGTCTTCTTCTAGCTTTAAGTGATCCACCAGGATCGGATACTTAAAGAGCTCATTCCCATCAGCTGGCAGGAGGTTCTCTAGTATGATCTTCAGGCGAGCAAACTCACTTGGGTCTCAGCTGCTGAAGTCGGGGATGGTTGGCCTAGGCCCTCTGTAGGTCTGCAATGCTGCGGTGGCGAAGCCTCTAGGCGGCTGCAGACGGGGTTGAGGGTCTGGCCTAGGTACCCATGGAACCTCCTCACTGTACTCCTCGCTCTTCCTCTAGCTCTGGTGGGTGAATGAGGTGGACTGGAAGGACCAAGTGAGGTGGAATATGTGGTGAGTCTTGCATCGATGGACATGGTTATGATAAAGATGAGTTTGGTACAGTGCAGAGTATGTGAGCAAAGAGGTTGGAGGTTGGAAATCTCGCTCATCCTCATGCAATGGTGCTTGTGCAACATACAGGTGCTTCATGTCCTTTCCTACCGTTCCACTAAAAACCTACCGCTCCATGCTCACAGGAAAAAGACTCATGCTCCAAATTCGCTCCATTCATTTAAAACTGAATTTAACCAACACCCATCTATTTTTGTGCCTATCTGGACCTATCAATTGGTTTTTAAGTATTGAACCCAAACCATATGGATTTGAATGATTTTTTGGGGGAATAAACATGAAAAGGTGAATGTACTGTAAGAAGTGAACATTTCAAATAGGCTACATGTCATATTAAACAGCATATAAACACTCTAAATAGTCCAGGAGCCAGACAGGGAGCCCAAGAAGGAACAGAAATGATTTATTTTGGCTATATTGTTTCAATTATTTCAAGGCTATAGCCTACAAAGGAATATGTTTGCGAGTGCGACACAATAGGCTGGTAGTGACATAAAGCACGCAGCATTTATACAATATTTTGTTGTATTAAATCATTATAGTCTATAAATTGCCATATAGGCTGTGACTTACTTAGAATGAAATACAAATTAAATGAAAATACTTATAAGTATACTTATTAGTGCCTTTGAATTTTTTGAAATACGAGTTTGGCCAGTCTGTGGCTTCAAGCTCGTGCGATGGTGCTTGGAGAGTGCGCCAGCAGCAGAGAATATCCTCTCCACACTTGCAGAGCCACTGAGGATGTTAAAACCCCTTTGGCCACAGATACTTAAAAAAAATATATTAGGCCTAAAGGTTTTTAGGCAAAATAAATCAAACAAAACTCAAAGCTCCTTGAACGTGTGAATATGCCAGGCTTGTTGGGCCAAAATCAATTATGGCCTATTGTATAGATAAATAGAACAAAAATGAACTAAAGGTTTAAGAGATCAGATGTTTTGTCTATAAATACTTTACTACAATGACACACTTAGTTATCTACCCACCTTATTCCTTTCTTTTAGCATGTGCATGTAGTAATAAGTACACCATCATACTATTGGGATAAGTATCTTTTCATCTTTGTAAGTCACCTTGAGTTAGCACCTTATGTGTTTTATTAGTTTCTTTATGAAAATATGAAGCGAATAATAATTTGTTCTTAACTGACTTGACTAGTTAAATAAAGGTTGAAAAAATGCCCTGAGCTTGCAAAGTGAACGCTACTGAAGCGAAATGTGAGTGTGTGGCGGTGGAGCAATTGTTGAGTTGAAGATTCCTGGTGTTTGTGACGCCGGTCATTTGGTGAGATGCAGACACATTGGGTAGTGTTAATTTATTGTCACCATTTTTCATTTATTTAGCTAATTTTCTTACTTACTTTTTAAAAAAACGCTGCGTTGTTGGTTAATGGCTAGTAAGTAAGCATTTTACGTGTTGGATTGGTTGCATTTGACAAATACAATTGGATTTGTACAAGATTTGACTTCAGAAGAGTTACAGCAAAGATTTTCTATAACTAACCCAAGATAGACCACAGCCTGTTGTTTCCAATGGGAGCAATTTAATCATAGGTAGGCAGATCCAAGCACGAGTTAGCGAGAGCTAACTCGTGTTCTACAATTAATTTGCATATTTCTGTTGGGGGACGCCTACTCTGAAGTGTGTGTGTGCAATAACTCAATTCAACCTTGCACTCCAAAACAATGCAATTTGTTTTTACATTTGGCAAAGTGTAAAGTCTAGAAAAAGTCCACTCTGTTAGTAACAGATTATAGTTTTGGAAACAGAAAACTGTATTGAGATCAAATGTTTCATCTATGGGAAAATTTGCAGAATATCGGCCAAAATCCATCTTGATCTATCTTCTCCCACTGCCGGCCACTGGGCTTCCTCTCACCACCATATTTAGTAGTGAGTGGAAACGCCAAACGGATGCTTCACATTTATACATCTGGTGAAATATCTGTCAAATTTTTCTATGTGTAGTTACAGGGTGTGTTGAGTGGCATGGAGCAAGAGCAGATAGGGTCAAAGTATATATTCTTTTGTATCTCAAAGTGTAACTGGTGCTGTACGGGACCGCTGTAACTCTGCATTGTGTGTGATTGATTGAGACTATAGACATGGACTTTGGATATCAGCTTGTTTTAATGGATCAGAATTATCTCTCTGCATCCAAAAGAAAAGACAAAACATTTGTGGAGCACAAATATGTTCTGCCAATTGTCGCCTCTTTCTACAAGATAGACGTACAATACAAAAGACTGGGATCAGTCGAGGAGCTAGCCATCGTTCGCACCTACAATACCTTGGCTAGCTAGTAACCACATGTTGAATTCAGAATGTTAATATAATCCTAAAAAGTACAATTGCAATTGCATCTTGACAATACCATCCACTTAAAAAGTACAATTACATCTTGACAATACCATCCACTTATGAGTAACCTCTAAATATACAACATTATTAATGAACAAAACACTGTGTCATGACTTTGTGCTTAAAGGAATATGACTTTTCTGAAGACTAACAGAAAAAGCATGCCGAACCAGTCAGGATGCTCTCAATGTTGCAGCTGTAGAACCTTTTGAGGATCTGAGGACCCATGCCAAATCTCTTTGTCGTGCCCTCTTCACGACTGTCTTGGTGTGTTTGGACCATTCGAGGTTGTAGGTGATGTGGACACCAAGGAACTTGAAGCTCTCAACCTGCTCAACTACAGCCCCGTCGATGAGAATGGGCGGCGTGCTCGGTCCTCCTTTTCCTGTAGTCCACAATCATCTCCTTAGTCTTGGTTACGTTGAGGGATAGGTTGTTATTCTGGCACCACCCGGCCAGGTCTCTGACCTCCTCCCTATAGGCTGTCTCGTCATTGTCGGTAATCAATTTAATTTACAATAGTTTAATAGTATTTGTATGATGAAAGTGTTAGCTTGGAGGTACTGATGCATGCAGAGCAAAGCTAAAAACGTGCATGCTTATGATAACTTTAATAATTTAGCCCGAATCAAGTTAAGCCCCACGGAATTCCCTCTTCTTTTGACCAACCTTGTCTTTCCATCCATAACACTCAGTTTAATACGTTTCTAGCTATGATGTTGGCGTGTCAATGATTTGTGAGTGTTGTAAGGTACTCAAAAATACTATCTCGACATGTGACTACCTGGTCTACGGTTGGAGCAGCCTTCAATGCCCAACAGCGGAGAGTTGATTTGTTTGAGAAGAAAGTGGTAAATTAGCAGCATAAAACATTCAAGCTGTCTATATGAAATGTCCCCATTGTCTGCTATGGCTCAGTTGGGGTTGTTGTTGCAAAGAAGAACCTTGAAACCCAAGATTGGCCACAGACTATTGGCATGACATTGTGTTATATTGGCGCAGGGATTATTTGGTGTTGCAGAATTGAATACTCGAGGTTGCTCAGGGAAACGGAACAGTTGGTAGGCACAGCCTGCAGTAACCCACCAGGCGCCCTCACTTTGGAGACCTTCGATCAACTGTCTGACAGCCTGTGCAAAGTGGCAGATTTGGTAATGTCTCACAGGTACACTTTGCCTAATAAATCAGACAGTGATATCAACAATTGGTATCACAGTCTGATTTATTATGCAGTCACACTCAGAGATCATTGGCATCAATGTCATTGTCAAGCCAAGCTACTCCCTCTGTAAACAGAATATGATACACCCATGATGTTGTAGGCTATTCATTTTCTTGCAGCAGATTTTGTCAATGTAGGCCATCCATCCCCTGCGTTTCGGGAATGCTGCTGAGAAGGCATGCGTAAACATTGGCAAAGTAGTCAAAGTATGAGCCCTCTTCTGTAATTTGTCAAGTAAAGTATTACATGATGTCAAGCAAAACAAATGTTTAATATATGCTTTCTCAGACGTTTTGTATATTTTGCCCTGATAGGCTGAACACTAATGTCAAACTGTGTAGGAGTCTCAAGAACCTATTAGCTAACAGAGGTTCTGGGCTCTTTGGAACCAGATACAAGGCATGTACTATTCTTCATCAAGTAAAGAGATTCTCCGGTACTTTTGTATACTTTTTAACCAGTAGTTATGAAAGTAGCCAGAATTGGTCCCCGAAAATTGTGTACTATATCACGTGCAGATATGTGCACCACATCATTGCTCTCTCACTCGCTCAGCTTTACTTGACCATCACTCAAATGGTGAGGGGCTGAAGCTCATTGGCTAGAACTCGAATTGCAAGGGGGCTGGCCCACGTGGGGGAAAATGTAGGGAAAATGGCAAAGCACAGCTTCCAGAAAAGCAGTCGCTTTCAAACAAGGGATTTCGTGGCTAATTGAGGTGATACAGTAATTCTGCTCATATATTATGCATGTATGAACTACACATTGACAAATCCATCCCAAAGCGGGAGGTTTAAAAATTACTTAGTAGTCGTCAAAGTTCCGGAGCATGTCTTTAAATCCGTTTTATTATCTTCTTGTTTGTATGATGAGTAGCATTGCATCTTGTCTTATGGATATTTCACAATATATTTGGCAGGAGAGTAGCAGAACGGTTCATGTTTGATTTTGAAATCAGTGGCATTCGTCTGGATGATTCAAAGGTTAGTGGTGTAATAGGCTAGCCTGGGTACCAGTCTCTTTAAAGTTAACATTCCTCTCCTTGTCATTGCCAAAGAGACTGGCCTTTCGGCAATCTTCAAATATGAACATTCTATCATTAATGAGGAGATCAGAGGATTTGATCCTGATTCGATAACTATTACAGCTATCATCCAATCACAATGTTTATGGAAATGAGACTGATATGAACAGGTTCTAACTTAATTCATACATTTAATTGGAAACGTTATAACATTGGGCATTCTGGTGTAATACATTTCATTGTATTAAATATACAAAAATATAAACGCAACCCAATTTCAAAGAGTTACAGTTCATATTAGTTAATCAGTCAATTGACATCTGTGGCATTGTGTTGTGACAAAATTGCACATTTTAGTGGCCTTTTATTGTCCCAAGCACAAGGTGCACCTGTGTAATAACGCTGTTTCATCAGCTTCTTGATATGCCACACTTGTCAGGTGGAAGGTTTATCTTGGCAAAGGAGAAATGCTCACTAACAGAGATATAAACAAATTTGTGCACAGAATTTGAGATAAATAAGCTATTTGTGCATATGGAACATTTCAGGAATCATTTATTTCAACTCATGAAACATGGGACCAACATTTGACATGTTGCGTTTGATGTTTTTGTTCAGTGAATGTATATATTTTCATTGCTCAAAATAAGTGACCAAACAATTTTGCTACTTTTGGGACACGCATTGGGCTAAGCTACTGGTTCGAGAGCTATAAACGAAATACAGAGAGGATGGAAGAGCCAGAGGCCAGTGGAGATGCATGAATCGCGCAAGAGATTGCCAAAAGGGTAGTCTCTTTGGCAATGACAAGAAGTGGAATGTTAGTTAAAGAGACTTGTACTCAGGCTAGTAATAAGCTAGAAATTGCGTTACTATCACTGACACTACATGGAATATATTTTGTGATCAATTATTGTCATGTACACATTCACTATGACTTTGCTATCCAACTATACCATGTTCTTATCGAAGTATAACCACAATGTGAGCTTAACCTTAACAGCACCACTTTCACCTTCATGTTTCACTGTGTGACTCTTTATTTCTCAGAGGGGGATGGCATTGAGCCTCAATATCAACCTGCTGGATCTGAACAATGAGTTTCTAAATGGCTCCCATCTGCCCAATAGGTGGGAGGGCCCTGCCAGAACACATCCGACACTGCTTCTCCATAGACCGCAGCTCCATCCAGATAGGTCTCCATGCAGACTCTCCTGATGAACTGGTGTGTGTTTGCATGTGTGCGGGCAAACCACATGTTTATCTCTGTACATAATTAGTTGTCTTCCATCTACCATCCAAAAGTAGGAAATGGTATTGGGCATGATGGTTGCTGTGCAGGAGCCTATAGTTATTATATGCTTGTCCTTTTCTCTTAGGTGCGGGAGGCTGCTTATAAAATCTTCCTCTTCCCGAATTCAAGTCTGCTGCTTTGTCTGGATGACCTGCTGGCTTGTAGGAATAAGCTAGCCAACTTAGTGGGCTATGAATCTTTTTGCACACAGGGCTTTAAAGGGAACCATGGCCAAGACCCCTGGTAAAAGCACTCTGGTCATTAGCCTAATTTCTTAGTGCTCCGCTGCTTGTATAAACTATTTCACTGACTTTGATTCTTCAAACAGAGAAGTGTGTACTGTGTTGACCAGTGTGATGTGTATGTTTTATTTGGGCAATTGTTTTTTATCTCAGGAACTCATGCCATGGGACCACCCCTACCTCAGCGGTGCTGTGCTCGCAGAGAGGTAAGATACCTATACAAAGGTGTATATAGTACTGTAGTAAACCTATGTGTATATTCTCAGTAGACAGAACACAACTTGTCAACAAGGAATTGTAGGGAATATCCTAAATAAACAATTGAAGGATTGGCAGGAGTACCTGAGCTTTATTTTCTACTAAAATGCCTCTAGAGGGGGGCTTGTGTATTGGTTAATGTGATTCAGAAAACAGTCTGTGATAAGGCTATGTTATGAGTGTATGTGTGTGTGCAGGTATAAGATAGATCCCAGCCTGTACAGTCCTTACTTCTCCCTGGGGGCCTGCATGGAGAACCTCAACATGCTGTTCAGTCAGCTGCTGGGGGTCTCCTTCCAGAATGAACAGGCCGTGGCAGGAGAGGTGTGGAGCGAAGACCTCCGCAAGCTGGTGAGAGAACAGTCTCTGTCTGTCTGTATGACACTCAACACCAATGTCTGGGGGCCCCTTTGAGTGAATCAGCAGAAAATGTAATAGTCTCGTTACTGTGCTGTTTACCTAGCTGGGGATGGTTGTTGTCCCTGCTGTCCCTGAGGCAGAAGGTCTTCAGGGATACATCTACTGTGACTTCTTCCGAAGTGACAAACCACACCAAGTAAGACAAGCTGCTGTAGAAATACTGTCTAAAGCCTTTGCTACAGTAAGACACCAGTGCTGATCATACCAAGGCCTTTTCTGTGCCCCCAGGAGGGCGTCTGAAGGAGGATGGGGAGTACCAACACCCTGTGGTTGTCCTGATGCTGAGGGGATTTCCTTCTGTCATTTTTGCCTGGTATATTTCGAGTTCTATTTTCGGCTGGCGCTAAGGTGGCGCAAATGTCAAACGCACATTAGTTAGCAATTTTGTCATGTACAGTGAGGGAAAAAAGTATTTGATCCCCTGCTGATTTTGTACGTTTGACCACTGACAAAGAAATGATCAGTCTATAATTTTAACGGTAGGTTTATTTGAACAGTGAGAGACAGAATAACAACAAAAAAATCCAGAAAAACGCATGTGAAAATTTTTATAAATTGATTTGCATTTTAATGAGGGAAATAAGTATTTGACCCCCTCTCAATCAGAAAGATTTCTGGCTCCCAGGTGTCTTTTATACAGGTAACGGCCTGAGATTAGGAGCACACTCTTAAAGGGAGTGCTCCTAATCTCAGTTTGTACCTGTATAAAAGACACCTGTCCACAGAAGCAATCAATCAATCAGATTCCAAACTCTCCACCATGGCCAAGACCAAAGAGCTCTCTAAGGATGTCAGGGACAAGATTGTAGACCTACACAAGGCTGGAATGGGCTACAAGACCATCGCCAAGCAGCTTGGTGAGAAGGTGACAACAGTTGGTGCGATTATTTGCAAATGGAAGAAACACAAAAGAACTGTCAATCTCCCTCGGCCTGGGGCTCCATGCAAGATCTCAACTCGTGGAGTTGCAATGATCATGATAACGGTGAGGAATCAGCCCAGAACTACACGGGAGGATCTTGTCAATGATCTCAAGGCAGCTGGGACCATAGTTACCAAGAAAACAATTGGTAACACACTACGCTGTGAAGGACTGAAATCCTGCAGCACCCGCAAGGTCCCCCTGCTCAAGAAAGCACATATACATGCCCATCTGAAGTTTGCCAATGAACATCTGAATGATTCAGAGGACATCTGGGTGAAAGTGTTGTGGTCAGATGAGACCAAAATGGAGCTCTTTGGCATCAACTTAACTCGCCGTGTTTGGAGGAGGAGGAATGCTGCCTATGACCCCAAGAACACCATGCCCACCGTCAAACATGGAGGTGGAAACGTTATGTTTGGGGGTGTTTTTCTGCTAAGGGGACAGGACAACTTCACCGCATCAAAGGGACGATGGACGGGGCCATATACCGTCAAATCTTGGGTGAGAACCTCCTTCCCTCAGCCAGGGCATTGAAAATGGGTCGTAGATGGGTATGCCAGCATGACAATGACCCAAAACACACGGCCAAGGCAACAAAGGAGTGGCTCAAGAAGAAGCACATTAAGGTCCTGGAGTGGCCTAGCCAGTCTCCAGACCTTAATCCCATAGAAAATCTGTGGAGAGAGCTGAAGGTTCGAGTTGCCAAACGTCAGCCTCGAAACCTTAATGACTTGGAGAAGATCTGCAAAGAAGAGTGGGACAAAATCCCTCCTGAGATGTGCGCTAACCTGGTGGCCAACTGCAAGAAACGTCTGACCTCTGTGATTGCCAACAAGGGTTTTGCTACCAAGTACTAAGTCATGTTTTGCAGAGGGGTCAAATACTTATTTCCCTCATTAAAATGCAATTCCATTTATAACATTTTTCACATGCGTTTTTTCTGGATTTTTGTTATTCTGTCTCTCACTGTTCAAATAAACCTACCATTAAAATTATAGACTGATCATTTATTTGTCAGTGGTCAAACGTACAAAATCAGCAGGGGATCAAATACATTTTTCCCTCACTGTAAAAACTAGAGCAGTGGCATTTTCCATCCCTAATGGCAAGTTTAGCAATTTACCTGTCTAACATCCACTGGTGGGAGGGGTGGCAATATAATGAGGTTTGTCCTGAAAGACAAGCTAAAAGTTACAATTTCATGCAGCAATAAAGGGAGGTTTTAAGACCCACCAAAAGCAGGTCTTAAAGGTAATGCAGTTGATAATGGCATGGATTTTGAGAGTGGAAGCGCAGCCTATACTGCCGTGACGCACAGCGCCCATGGTAGGAGAGATGTGCCTTTTGTGCCGGTGAATCTTGTATTTAAAAATAATAAAAAATATATGGTTTCCCCCCATTTTGTTTAATTTGATTTAAAAAAAAAACAAGCATAGCCTACCCTCACCTTAATCAAGACTGGTTTAGCAGCATCGCATAAGTGCATATTTTGTATCCTGGCCATTAGCCAAAAGTAACCTGTGAATAAAAGGGTTTTAAATGGTCTACTAAGAGTGCTTTGAAATATTTGAGGTTTTTGCCCTCATACTTTTTCATTATTCACAATTCGCATTCCTGCATTCCACTTGTTTAAATAGGCTATCCATCTCCATTTTTAAAGAGCTCCCCTCGTCCGACAAAGACACGCTCCTTCAAACTATTCAGTCCTCTTATAATGACATATTAAGTGTCGTTTTTTTTGAGAATCTGCCTCGCACATAGGTAACGATATAATTGACAGGAGCCCAGTATTTTGTATAGAAATGCAAATGTTATGCAAAAATACATTTAACCCTACGTTAGCACACAGTGCCATGGAACGAGAGAAGTGGTTTATGATATCATGCTTCTGATCTGATCCTATTTAGAAAGATTGTTGTTGGTTTAAAAAACAGATTGATTGGTTTTCATTTAATTTAATTATAAACCAAACTTATTAGAATGATTCACTGTCCATGGGTTTATGGCAAGAACGTACATGGCTCGTATGCAATGTCTGCTAATTCTGAAGCAGGGCGAATATGATCTATTAGATGGTTCCATGATGTTTATAAAACATTACATTTACAAGCAGTATAACGGTGACTGGACATTCCCCCTTTCTCTTTATATTGGCTCTTTATCCAGCTCCTGTGAAAAGTTTGAATGTATGTAAAACCCTCCATAGTCTTAAATTGCCTTGTCTGTGTTATATTCACACGGAGAGCAATTATGGTGCCTGTAACTGTATTTAGACAAAGCCTATTTAAAACAAGTTTTTGTTTTCATTAAATATTTGATAAGAATTATACACAGTCTTTTTAGATCTTATCAATAGCCTGGTGAATACAATTTTGCTTTTTGACGTTTGGCATGTCGATGTCCAGACTGCAATTTACAGTAGGCCTAGCCCCTATATCAATGTGAATGCTAACACCTATGTTTAACAATGTATTTCCATATCAAAGCAATCAGAACAATATGGACTGCAAACTTTCAACATATTTAGCAGATATGGGGCAGGCTATTTAATGAACTAGGCTGTCATTAACTCTATGACGGACCAATATTCTAATTGGAGTTGATGACAACGCAATACATAAAAGACTGTAAATAAACAACTTGAACCAACCACATATTTAGGCATGGAGCACATTTTGATTGGCCAATGAGGGGCCAAGCCTCAACACCCTATGCTCAACACACCCACAATTTGATTATTCATAAAAATGTCTGCGCCCGTAAAAAATTACTGCGCCCGTAATTCCAGTTGTGAAAATAGCAAAAATATTTGTGACACCCACGAACCTAATAACACTACCACCAGAGCAAAATTTACCGTTGCGTTACCATTGTTAAAATAGAGCTCTTCGTGTATATTTGCTTAATAGACACATTTATCCAGTGAACTACTGTAAATGACTAATAGACTTAGTCTTCTTGTATTTGTATGACCTCCTGCGATACAGGGCTAGCATTGCATGCTATCGTGAAAAATGTACTACATAGTAAAGTTGGTAAACAAGCTCTTTTGTAAGAGTTTTAGTAAACAAGATCTTTTGTGAGAGACTCATCTTCTCCTGACAATGGTCTTTTCCAGGAACCAGACGCTCGACTGACTTTGCTAATGGAGTTCTTTGCCACAGACTATCGGGTGGTGAATCAGTTTGCATGACACTATCAGACCAGACAGGTGGAGAACACAAGTTCATACCCGTCCTCTGTAACTTTCCCTCTCACACAGTCCTTCTTAACATTATGGAATCTATGTATATGTAGTAGCATTAGTTATTTAGCTGTTTGTCTACTGCTGTGGTTCACAGATAAGGTATCTGTCCTGAGCTGTCCTGTCACGACTTCCGCCGAAGTCGGTCCCTCTCCTTACTCGGGCGGCGTTCGGCGGTTGACGTCACCGGTTTTCTAGCCATTGCTGATCCACTTTTCATGTTCTATTGTTTTTGTCTTGTTTTACACACCTGGTTTCAATCCCACAATTACTTGTTCATTATTTAATCCTCTGTTCCCCCATGTTTGTTTGTGAGTGATTGTTTGTATGTAATACGGTCCTTTGTTTGTGGTTGTTTGTGGAGTAAATACGTTTATTGCTCAATTCTGCTGTCCTGTGCCTGACTCCTCTTCACCAGCTTCACACAGGACTTATTACAGAATCACTCACCAGACGAATGGAGTCAGCAGGATCAGACGCCCTCCCTGTGGCAGTAGAGGAGCGCGTCCAGCAGCACGCGACCATGTTGCAACGTCTGGGCACCGCCATGGATCGCGTGCTGCAGATGATGGATCGGTGGGAGAGAGAAGGAGGTCTGCCAGCATCTCCACCAGCCCCAATGTCCATTCCTCCTTCACCTGGTCCCAGCGGCATTCGGCTCGCACTCCTGAGGGAGTATGATGGGACGGCTGCCGGATGCCAGGGGTTCCTACTTCAGCTGGAACTCTACCTGGCGACCATCCACCCGGCTCCATCGGGACGTGAGAGCGTGTCCGCCCTCGTCTCCTGCCTCTCAGGCAAAGCCCTGGAGTGGGCCAACGCCATATGGAGTAAAGGAGACGCGGTCTTGGACCATTATGCAGAGTTCACCCACCGCTTTCGGGCAGTTTTCGACCACCCGCCTGAGGGTGAACATCTGTTCCTTCTGAGGCAGGGGACGAGGAACGAGCCGGATTTCGCTTTGGACTTCCGGACTCAGGCCGCCAGTGCGGGATGGAACGACAGGGCCCTGATTGATTACTACCGGTGCAGTCTGTGCGAGGACGTCCGTCGGGAGTTGGCCTGCCAAGACACCACCCTCACATTGGACCAGCTGGTGGACCTGTCCATCCGGCTGGACAACCTGCTGGCTACCCGCGGACGTCCGGATCGGGGCCTGTTAGTTCCATCCCCCAACACCTCCGCTCTGATGCCCATGGAGCTGGGAGGTGCTGCGCTTAGGGCGACCGGAGGAGGGGCCATTTCCTGCACCATCTGTGGCCGAAGAGGGCACACTGCTGGTCGGTGCTGGGGGGGTTCCTCAGGGAGTGGAAGTAGCAGGCAGGGCACTATCGTGTCACCCCAGGTGCATTGGCACCAGGCTCACCCAGAGCCCCCTGTTGCTCACATGTATGTGTTTATTTATTTATTTTCCCCACATTCCCAGCATAAGGCGCTCGTAGATTCAGGCGCAGCTGGGAATTTTATTAACCGTTTATTTGCCCATAGTTTAGGGATCCCCATTGTTCCTGTGGATATGCCCTTCCCTGTGCACGCCATAGATAGTCGACCATTAGGGTCAGGGCTGATTAGGGAGGCCACCGCTCCACTAGACATGGTTACGCAGAGGGTCACAAGGAGAGAATCAGTCTCTACCTTATTGATTCTCCTGCGCTTCCCGTGGTGCTGGGCCTACCCTGGTTGGCCTGTCATGACCCCACCATTTCGTGGCAACAGAGGGCTCTCAAGGGGTGGTCACGAAAGTGCTCAGGGAGGTGTGTAGGGGTTTCCATCGGTGCAACTACGGTGGAAAGTCCAGACCAGGTCTCCACTGTGCGCATCCCCTCAGAATATGCCAATTTGGCTCTCGCCTTCTGTAAGAAGAAGGCGACTCAATTACCACCCCATCGACGGGGGGGGATTGTGCGATAAATCTCATGGTAGATGCAGCACTTCCCAGGAGTTACATGCATCCTCTGTCATAGGAGGAGACGGCGGCTATGGAAACATATGTCTCCGAATCCCTGGGGCAGGGATACATTCGGCCCTCCACTTCACCTGCCTCCTCGAGTTTCTTTTTGTGAAGAAGAAGGATGGAGGTCTGCGCCCGTGTATTGACTATCGGGGTATCAATCAGATCACTGTGAGGTACAGCTACCCGCTGCCTCTTATAGCCAGTGCGATAGAGTCAATGCACGGGGCACACTGTCCAGGATGTATGACACGGAAGAGCGGTCCATAGATCACACTCCCATACTCCCGGTCTCTTGCCTTTTGGCACCGGTGTGGGAGCTGGACGCAGACATCGAGCGGGCGTTACGTACAGAGCCCACTCCCTCTCAGTGTCCAGCTGGGCATCTGTACGTTCCCGGCTGCTGTCCGCGACCGGTTGATCTACTGGGCCCACACGTCACCTTCCTCTGGTCATCCTGGCATAGGTCGGACAGTGTGCTGTCTTAGTGGGAAGTACTGGTGGTCCACCTTGGCCAAGGACGTGAGGGTTTATGTTTCCTCTTGCTTGGTGTGCGCCCAGTGCAAGGCTCCTAGGCACCTGCCCAGAGGGAAGTTACAACCCCTACCTGTTCCACAACGGCCGTGGTCGCACCTGTCAGTGGACTTCCTGACTGATCTTCCTCCCTTATCAAATCAAATCAAATCAAATTTTATTTGTCACATACACATGGTTAGCCCCTCCGCCTGCCCTGTCGGAAGCTGGTTCCGCGGTTTGTGGGGCCATTCAAAGTCCTGAGGAGACTGAACGAGGTATGCTACAGGTTACAGCTTCCCTCAGATTACCGTATTACAGTTTTTTACGATTGTTTACACACTAAAATAAAAATTTCCACACAATTTGCAAAATTCTACTCCAATGAGCAAAACACCTCCACAGATTTGCACAACATTACACACAATGTCTGCTTCACCCTTTTTGGAAAACATTACACACAGTGATTTGTAAAACTCTACACACATTTTCACACCTTAGACACCGATAAGAATTTTGAGGTTACTTCCTTGTCATTACAAAGCCCCGGATTGCCAATGACCACACTAATGAACGAATTGGATAATCACATCCACCAGGTGTGGAAGCACACATGTGCTAATTTGAAAACGCAGCACTCAGGTGTGCTATAAAAGGCAGCAGGTGAGTTCACCTGTCTTCAACAAAAATGGAAGGAGCTAGAAGAAGAAGAAGAAGAAGAGTGAGAATGAGAGGGGGAGCTCAAAGAGGAGATGAAGGAGGTAGAGGAAGAGGAGAAGGAGATGGAAGAGGCCTAGGTAGAGGAAGAGGAGAAGGAGGTAGAGGAAGAGGAGAAGGAGGTAGAGGAAGAGGAGAAGGAGATAGAGGAAGAGGCCTAAGTAGAGGAAGAGGAGAAGGAGGTAGAGGAGAAGGAGGTAGAGGAGGAGGCCCAGGTAGAGGAAGAGGAGAAGAAGGAGATAGAGGAAGAGGCCTAGGTAGAGGAAGAGGTAGAGAAGGACTTGAAGAGTTGATAGAACCTGAACAAAGAAGACGAGGACCAAATTTGACTCAAGAAATCCGTGCAAAACACTTATTGACCATGTTATCAACCATGGACTGACACTGATGGAAGCTGGACAAAGAGTTCAACCAAATCTCAGCAGAAATACTGTTGCGTCAGTAATTCGGACATTTCATCGAGAAAACAGGTAAGCTAACCACACAGTACATTGAAACTGAAGCTTGCTGTACTTATCATCAATATTGTTTACTGTGACATTTGACAGTAGGCTGCATGTGTATTTTTATATATTTGTTTTACATAGGATTGAGGGTCGAGGACACCAAGGTGGAAGGGGCCCTATGTTCACTCGTGCACAAGAGGCCGCCATTGTGAACATGGTTTTGACCAATAATTGTATCAGGCTGCGAGAAATCCAAGCCAATATCATCAATGATGACCATATTTTCAATAACATCCAACGAGTCTCTCTGTCAACATTAGGTCGAATCCTCAAGAAAAATCAAATATACATAAAGCAACTGTATCGGGTACCATTTGACAGAAATTCAGAGAGAGCGAAACATCTGCACAATGAGTATGTGGAGGTATGTATTGTTCATCTTACTATGGTGTGGTATTGTGCACTGCTCATAATGTTCTGGCACAAAAAAATACTGTGCAATAGATATTGAATAGCATCCTATTGTCTTTTACTGTGTTTCAGAGAGTCTTGCAAATGGATGCTGCAGAAATTCAACATGAATTTATATATGTGGATGAGGCTGGATTTAACCTTGCGAAAACAAGAAGAAGAGGGAGAAATGTAATTGGACACAGGGCAATCACCAATGTGCCAGGGCAGCGAGGAGGTAACATCACCCTTTGCGCTGCTATTACACAAAATGGGGTCCTCCACCACCATGCAAATCTGGGACCCTATAATGCAAATCTAATACTTGCATTTCTTGACAGATTGCACGAGATTGTCACAGCATTAAACCAAGTGGACCAGATGCGGTACATTGTCGTTTGGGACAATGTCTCATTCCATCGGGCTGCTCTGGTCCAGAATTGGTTCCATGAGCACCCTGAATTTGAAGTCTTATACCTTCCCCATACTCCCCTTCCTGAATCCAATAGAAGAGTTTTTTCAGCATGGCGGTGGAAGGTATACGACCTGCGGCCCTATGACCGTTTGCCCCTCATTCAGGCCATGGAGCAGGCCTGTGATCATATCGAAGCAGCTTCTGTGCAGGGGTGGATTCGTCACACGAGGCGATTCTTCCAACGGTGCCTTGCCAATGAAGACATAGCCTGTGATGTGGATGAAATCTTATGATGAATAGTTACAGTATTCTTGTTGCTTTTACAGTAGTTTTTCTTCAGAGTCAAAGTGTATGTACTTCATGCAGTAATTTTTATTTGTCTACAGATTTTATTTGTTTCATTGATTTCATTGTTGGTTGATTACTGTAACTGATTATGGTAAGAAATACTGTAAGTATTGAAATAAATACTTGAAATATTCAGTCTGCAGCATCAGTGTTGTGCAGTGCTTGGTAAGTTTATAGTAGGCCTATTTGTGTACATTCTCCCTATATCTCAAACTAATCATGAAGAATGTTGTGGGTTTGTCACTATTTTTTTTTTCATCTAAATTATCCCTTACATAACAATGTCTGGCCAAAAATCTAGCACATGCTATTTCCTAAAATTAGTTTTTTTACAATTGTGTTTTTTATTTATCACAGCAGTGTGAAACTGGCTGCAATAGTGTCTGATCATTGAGGACTGTGTTGGTTAAATGAAAACTAATAGCATTTTCACAAATATGTGTATATGTTTTGACTGAAGTGTGTATGTTTTGACTGAAGTGTGTCATTTTGCAAACAATCTAGGAATTATGCAAATTGAGTGTGGTGTTTGGATAATTGTGATTATATTTTGAAAAAAAGAACCCGGTTTTCAAAATTGCATGTAAACAATTGAAAAAAACTGTAATCCCTCGTTCCATGTGTCTCTCCTCAGGCCGGTGGTGGCTGGTCCACTCCAGGAGTCTGAGGTGCGGGAGGTTCCTCCGCCCCCTCTGGACATCGAGGGGGCCCCGGCGTATACGTTCGAGCCATCCTGGACTCGAAGCGTCGGAGGAGGGGCCTTCAGTACCTCGTGGAGTGGGAAGGGTACGGTCCGGAGGAGAGATGCTGGGTGCCGGTGGAGGACGCTCTGGACCCTTCGTTGCTGAGTTCCACCGTCTCCATCCGGATCGCCCTGCGCCTCGTCCTCCGGGTCGTCCCCCGGCTGGAGCTGCGCGTCAAGGGGGGGGGTACTGTCACGACTTCACACCTGGTTTCAATCCCACAATTACTTGTTCATTATTTAACCCTCTGTTCCCCCATGTTTGTTTGTGAGTGACTTTTTGTATGTAATACGGTCCTTTGTTTGTGGTCTCGCTATTTAAGAGTTGTAGTGTTTGTGAATAATTTGAGTAAATACGTTTATTGCTCAATTCTGCTGTCCTGCGCCTGACTCCTCTTCACCAGCTTCACACAGGACTTATTACATGTCCTATCAGACCATCTATTATAATACTGTAGACTTTGGCAGCCCTTTCTTTAATAGTTACGAGACGCATCACTAGCTCTCCATAAGCTATGAACCAAATGCACTCGGCTGCACTTCAACACGTTGGGTTTTGTCATGGTTCTGAATCAGACTGAAAGTCTGTTGATTAGACAGACCACAAACATGAGCACTTACTTTTTTTTGTAAGATTTTATTTGATATTTTATAAACAATACCAAACATACACATACAAACTGTCACGTCCTGGCCATAGATAGCCCTTTTGGCTGCTCTATGGTGGTTTTGGTCAGGACGTGATCAGGGGTGTGTTTTTGTTCTATGTTATATTTCTATGTTGGTTGGTTTGGGTTCCCAATTAGAGGCAGCTGTTAGTCGTTGTCTCTAATTGGGAATCCTATTTAGGTTGTTCAGTCCCACCGTGCGTGCGTGTGTGACACACCTGCGTTGTGTATGTTCTTTTGTTTTGGTGAGTTCTAGAAATAAATATGTTTCACTCAACACTGCACGCTGCGCCTTGGTCCAGTTCTGTACAAGATCGTGACACAAACGACACCATCATACAAACGTACTGTTATCCTGATACCAAAGTCAAGCTAATAGCAAATGTTTTACTTAGCCAAATCCTGAAGGCACGCAGAGATTCACCACACAGAAGAAGTCGATAGATGGGTGTTTTTTGTTTGTCTCAGAATGATTTCTTTCTATTTGCAAGAGAAATTCTATGGACTACCTTACATTCCAGATATCTGAGAGTGAGTCTCATTACAGAAACTGTGGATGATATAGTGATCTGTGAATGTCAGATCGACTATTCTCTCCCTGATATAAACCATCCGCTCTGTACCCCTGCCCTTCTAGTGTGTGTGAGAGAGTTATTATCCAGAGAGGAACATAAAACATAGAATAGAATAACCCAGATACCTCTAGGGGTATTTCTTCACAACTGTAATTACAGTTGTGGGGGAAAATGCCAATAAGAATGATTGTGCTCCCTGAAATGGCTTAAAACCACAGCTAACCAACCTTTACTCCAAGAGACCATTTTCTAGTCCATTCCATCTGTTTTGTTACTAAATAGCAGAGCTCAAGTCTTCCTTGGGGTATATTTAAGATAAAAGTAGTTTCCCAAACGCGAAAAGACCAATAATAGCGAAACTCTAAAATAATTTAGGTTGGACCACAAAATGATGCTGCTCTTCTGACAATGTACAGTGCCAGTCAAAAGTTTGGACACACCTACTCATTCAAGGGGTTTTATTTATTTGTACTATTTTCTACATTGTAGAATAATAGTGAAGACATCAAAACTATGAAATAACACTATGATGAAACTGGCTCTCATGCGGACCGCCACAGTAAAGGAAGACCCAGAGTTACCTCTGCTGCAGAGGGTAAGTTCATCAGAGTTACCAGCCTCAGAAATTGCAGCCCAAATAAATGCTTCACAGAGTTCAAGTAACAGACACATCTTAACATCAGCTGTTCAGAGGAGTCTGCGTGAATCAGGCCTACACGGTCAAATTGCTGCAAAGAAACCACTACTAAAGGACACCAATGAGAAGAGACTTGCTTGGGCCAAGAAACACGAGCAATGGACATTAGACCGGTGGAAATCTGTCCTTTGGTCTGATTTTTGGTTCCAACCGCTTTTTGTGAGACGCAGAGTAGGTGAACGGATGATCTCTGCATGTGTGGTTCCCACCGTGACGCATGGAGGAGGAGGTGTGATGGTGTTTGGGTGCGTTGCTTGCGACACTGTCAGTGATTCATTTAGAATTCAAGGCACACTTAACCAACATGGCTACCACGGCTTTCTGCAGCGATACGCCATCCCATCTGGTTTGCGCTTAGTGGGACTATCATTTGTTTTTCAACAGGACAATGACCCAAAACACACCTCCAGGCTGTGTAAGGACAATGAAAAAACACACCACTAGGCTATGTAAGGGCTATTTGACCAATAAGGAGAGTGATGGAGTGTTGCATCATATGACCTGTGAAGGAAAAGCAGCCAACAAGTGCTCAGCATATGTGGGAACTCCTTCAAGACTGTTGGAATATTATTCCATGAAGCTGGTTGAGAGAATGCCAAGAGTGTGCAAAGCTGTCATCAAGGCAAAGAGTGGCTACTTTGAAGAATCTCAAATATAAAATATGTTTTGATTTGTTTAAGACTTTTTTGGTTACTACATAATTGTGTTATTTTAACAGTTTTAATAGTTTTGATGTCTTCACTATTATTCTACAATGTAGAAAATGGGGAAAATAAAGAAAAGCCCTTTTGACTGGTACTGTATAAAGTTTTTAATTTACAGTTGGAAGATGTAGTGTTTCATTTCAGTTTTATTTATGTTGATAGAGTTTTAAAATCTTTGCCTGGTCCACACAGGCAAAACTACAAGTCATTGCAGTGACCATATGGAATCACTTTCACCCCAGTCTTTGTTTGGAACCGTGACATTCAGCTAGCCTTTTGATAGGTCCTTATCTGTCATTGACTGTGAGAAGCAAAAGGGAGGGTTCCCACTGGGTTTGGCTTATAACAAGCCCCCACACAGACAGCCGAGCTCTTAACATCAAAACAAGATTGTGTAGGAGTTAGAAATAACTGTCCAGAGAGAGAATACACAAAATCATTCCCCAAGAGAAAATAAGCACTGCATGTCTCACTTACAGTCCATCCGGAAAGTATTCAGGCCCCTTGACTTTTCGTTACGTTACAGCCTTATCCTAAAATTTATGAAATAGTTTTTTCCACCTCATCAATATACACACAATACCCCATAATGACAACGCAATTTTTTTTGCACATTTATAAACAAACAACAACTGAAATATCACATTTACATAAGTTTTGTTGGGTTCTGAGAATATGAAAATATACTTATTCATGTCACTGATGGAGTGCCAAGGTTGTGGGTCTACACCAGAAGTTAAGGGTTATAGGAGGACGGTATATAGTGGGTGCAACTAAGCTTGGAATGTGTTGACTGCAGGGAAGCAAGTACATGTGGCAGGCATTGATAAGTAACATTGTCACTGAGGGAGAGAGGGTAATGTATAACGTTTACATCATGTCAGGATATGTTATTGTTAGCCATCAGGGATACTCTGGGAGGAGAAGAGACACAGTCTCGTATCAATAAACATGACAGCCTTGAGTTGGGGAGGAGTGAGCACTTTGGGGTAGAGGCCAAGTTAGATGAAGTGAGGAAGAACAGATAAGGTTCTGTCTAGCAACAGAGACGCATTGGCCGTTCAGTTGTGGAGGAGGAGACTCAGCCTAGGAGAAATGTTTAAATATTAGTGCTTGTGTGAAATGTTTTTTGTCTGAATTACAGCTGTATCGATCCTTTGGGAAGAATTTTACTTGGTTAAGCTTCTCTAGTGTCCGTGAGTTATTTACTCAAAATTAGAACCTAACAGTATTCAGACCCTTTTTTTACCTTTATTTAACTAGGCAAGTCAGTTCTTATTTACAATGACGGCCTACCCCAGCCAAACCCTCCCCTACGACGCTGAACCAATTGTGTGCCGCCCTATGGGACTCCCGATCACGGCCGGTTGTGATACAGCCCAGGATCAAACCAGGGACTAGTGATGCCTCTAGCACTAAGATGCAGTGCCTTAGACAGCTGCTCCACTCAGTACTTTGTTGAAGCACCTTTGGCAGCGATTACAGCCTTGAGTCTTCTTGGGTATGACTTTTCAAGCTTGGCACACCTGTATTTGGGGAATTTCTCTCAATCTTCTCTACAGATCCTCTCAAGCTTTGTCAGGTTGGATGGGGAGCGTCGCTGCACAGCTATTTTCAGGTCTCTCCAGAAATGTTAGATCGGGATCAAGTCCGGGCTCTGGCTGGGCCACTCAATGACATTCAGAGACTTGTCCTAAGCCACTCCTGCGTTGTCTTGGCTGTGTGCTTAGAGTCGTTGTCCTGTTGGAAGGTGAACCTTCGCCCCAGTCTGAGGTCTTCAGCGCTCTGGACTAGGTTTTCATCAAGGATCTCTCTGTACTTTGTACTTTGCCTCGATCCTGATTAGTCTTCCAGTCTCTGCCCCAGAAAAACATCCCCACAACATGATGCTACCACTACCAGGTTACATCCAGACATGACACTTGACATTCAGACCAAAGAGTTCAATCTTGGTTTCATTAGACCAGAGAATCTTCTTTCTCATGGTCTGAGTCCTTTAGGTGCCTTTTGGCTAACTCCAAGCGGATATCATGTGCTTTTTACTGAGGAGTGGCTTCCGTCTGGCCACTTTACCATAAAGGCCTGATTGGTGGAGTGTTGCAGAGATGGTTGCCCTTCTGGAAGGTTCTCCCATCTCCACAGAGGAACTCTAGAGCTCTGTCAGAGTGACCGTTAGGTTCTTGGTCACCTCCTTGACTAAGGCCCTTCTCCCCCGATTGCTCAGTTTGGCCAGCTGGCCAGCTCTAGGAAGAGTCTTGTTGGTTCCAAACTTCTTCCATTCAAGAATGATGGAGACCACTGTGTTCATGGGGACCTTCAATGGTGCAGACATTTTTGGGACCCTCCCCCAGATCTGTGCCTCGACACAATCCTGTCTCTGAGCTCTATGGACATTTCCTTCGACCTCATGGCTTGGTTTTTGCTCTGGCATGCACTGTCAACCGTGGGACCTTACATAAACAGGTGTGTGCCTGTTCAATCAATTAAATTTACCACAGGTGGACTCCAATCAAGTTGTAGAAACATCTCAAGGATGATCAATGGAAACAGGATGCACCTGAGGTCCATTTAGAGTCTCAATGCAAAGGGTCTGAATACTTATATACAGTATATCACAAAAGTGAGTACACCCCTCACATTTTTGTAAATATTTGAGTATACCTTTTCATGTGACAACACTGAAGAAATGACACTTTGCTACAATGTAAAGTAGTGAGTGTACAGCTTGTATAACAGTGTAAATTTGCTGTCCCCTCAAAATAACTCAACACACAGCCATTAATGTCTAAACCGCTGGCAACAAAAGTGAGTACACCCCTAAGTGAAAATGTCCAAATTGGGCCCAATTAGCCATTTTCCCTTCCCGGTGTCATGTGACTCGTTAGTGTTACAAGGTCTCAGGTGTGAATGGGGAGCAGGTGTGTTAAATAATTTTTCTCTCTGCTCTTTTCATCTCTGTCATGGGGGCTTGTAGAGTGGTAGACTACAATTACCTGTCAGTGGCAGTGAAAGCACAGCTCAAGCCCCATGCACACAAAGCCAGTACAGTATTCACAGAGGCAGCCATATCCTCATCTGTCTGGCATAAACCCCAATCCTCTCGCTTTCCATTTTTATTTTCTTTCACGCCCTCTCTCCCTCTCTACCTGTCTCTCAATCTCTGCCTACTCACCCCCTCCACTTAATCTCCCCCACAGGGAGATGGGAGAGTGCTATCGCAGGGAGATGCTAGCTCATGGCAGTAAGGACACCATGCTTATTGTGCAAGGTAAGCAGCTCACTCAAACTCACCCTTTTCTTTGCCTGCTACCTTCCTCCTCCTTACTATTTAGGGTTCTTGCACACTCTTTGCCATCCTATGATGAGATGCGGTGTTTTGCACTTACAATCGTTAGTTCCTTCCCCAGGTCACCCCTCCTGTATGTATAGTATGATCAACTGATTGGCATTTCCATCAGTGCATAGTGCTTGAGGTTTATTTTGCTAGTGCATATGGAGGAGGCGCAGGCCTCGGATACTTCAAACTTTTAATTATAGGGGAATGTGTGATGATGGCAGTTGCTTTGCCCTGGGATTGGATACAGGTAAGGGCTGCTACTGTGCTACTCTCTGATGCCTCCCAGGTTATCATGAAACCACTGTAAATCTCAAGACAGGAAGCTTTAATGTGTGTTTTTCATGTCAGATATAGAACTTTCAAAATACAGAAATACAGCCAGTATGATTTCTGTATTTTGAAAGTTATACACAGTTGAAGTCGGAAGTTTACATACACTTAGGTTGGACTCATTAAACATTTCTTGTTAACAAACTATAGTTTTGGCAAGTCGGTTAGGACATCTACTGTGTGAATGACAAGTATTTTTTCCAACAATTGTTTACGGACATATTATTTCACTTATAATTCACTGTATCACAATTCCAGTGTGTCAGAAGTTTACATACACTAAGTTGACTGTGTCTTTAAATTCCAGAAATTTCAAGAAAATTATTTCATGGCTTTAGAAGCTTCCAATAGGCTAATTGACATTTGAGTCAATTGGGGGTGTACCTGTGGATGTATTTCAAGGCCTACCTTCAAACTCAGTGCCTCTTTGCTTGACATCATGGGAAAATCAAAAGAAATCAGACAAGACCTCAGAAAAACAATTGTAGACCTCCACAAGTCTGGTTCATCCTTGGGAGCAATTTCCAAACGCCTGAAAGTACCACGTTCATCTGTAAAAACAATAGTGCGCAAGTATAAACACCATGGGACCACGCAGACGTCATACCGCTCAGGAAGGAGACGAGTTCTGGCTCCTAGAGATGAATGTACTTTGGTGCGAAAAGTGCAAAACAATCCCAGAACAACAGCAAAGGACCTTGTGAAAATGCTGGAGGAAACAGGTACAAAAGTATTTATATCCACAGTACAACGAGTCCTATATCGACATAACCTGAAAGGCCGCTTAGCAAGGAAGAAGCCACTGCTCCAAATCCGCCATAAAAATGCCAGACTACGGTTTGCAACTGCACATGTGGACAAAGATCTTACTTTTTGGAGAAATGTCCTCTGGTCTGATGAAAAAAAAAATAGAACTGTTTGGCCATAATGACCATCGTTATGTTTGGAGGAAAAAGGGGGAAGCTTGCAAGCCGAAGAACACCATCCCAACCGTTAAGCATGGGGGTGGCAGCATCATGTTGTGGGGGTGCTTGGCTGCAGGAGGGACTGGTGCACTTCACAGAATAGATGGCATCATGAGGAAGTGCAATTATGTGGATATATTGAAGCAACATTTCAAGACATCAGTCAGGAAGTTAAAGCTTGGTCGCAAATGGGTCTTCCAAATGGACAATGACCCCAAGCATACTTCAAAAGTATGAAGTATGCTTGGTGTCATTGTTCATTTGGAAGACCCTGTGGTATAACCTGACCTCAATCCTATAGAAGATTTGTAGGCAGAACTGAAAAAGCGTGTGAAGCAAGGAGACCTACAAACCTGACTCAGTTACACCAGCTATGTTAGGAGGAATGGGCCAAAATTCACCCAACGTATTGTGGGAAGCTTGTGGAAGGCTGCCAGAAATGTTTGACCCAAGTTAAACAATTGAAAGGCAATGCTACCAAATAGTAATTGAGTGTATGTAAACTTCTGACCCACTGGGAATGTGAAAGAAATAAAAGATGAAATAAATTATTCTCTTTCTATTATTCTGACATTTCACATTCTTAAAATAAAGTGGTGATCCTAACTGACCTAAGACAGGGAATTTTTACTAGGATTAAATGTATTTGGCTAAGGTGTATGTAAACACACTTAATGTGTATGAAAGGTGTATGAAAACACACTTAATTCCATTATTTTACTTTTAGATGTGTGTATTGTTGTGATTTGTTAGATACTACTGAACTGTCAGAGCTAGGAACACAAGCATTTCGCTACACCCGCAATAACATCTGATAAATATGTGTATGTGACCAATACAATTTGATTTGATTTAGTGTAATGTTTGGCTGACATTCATGATTTGTCTGTATTTGAAGAAGGTGAAATAGATTAACCACTGGCATCACTCTCCCACAAGTGAGGTACAGTGGCAAGAAAACATATGTGAACCCTTTGGAAATACCTGGATTTCTGCATAAAATCTGATCTGATCTTCATCTAGGTTACAACAATAGACAAGCAGCATGCTTAAACTAATAACACACAAACAATATGTTTTCATGTCTTTATTTAACACACCGTGTAAACATTCACAGTGCATGGTGGAAAAAGTATGTGAACCCTTGGATTTAACAACTGCTTGACCCTCCTTTGGCAGCAATAATCTCAACCAAACGTTTTCTGTAGTTGCAGATCAGACCTGCACAACGGTCAGGAGAAATCTTTGACCATTCCTCTTTACAAAACTGTTTCAGTTCAGCAATATTCTTGGGATGTCTGGTGTGAACTGCTCTCTTGAGGTCATGCCACAACATCTCAACTGGGTTGAGGTCAGGACTCTGACTGGGTCACTCCAGAAGGAGTATTTTCTTCTGTTGAAGCCATTCTGTTGTTGATTTACTTCTGTGTTTTGGGTCGTTGTCCTGTTGCATCACCCAACTTCTGTTGAGCTTCAATTGGCAGACAGATAGCTTAACATTCTCCTGCAAAATGTCTTGATAAACTTGGGAATTCATTTTTCAGTCAATGATAGCAAGCTGTCCAGGACCTGAGGCAGCAAAGCAGCCCCAAACCATGATTCTCCCTACACCATACTTTACAGTTGGGATGAGGTTGATCTTGGTGTGCTGTGTTTTTTCTTTTTCTCCTACACATAGTTTTGTGTGTTCCTTCCAAACAGTTCAACTGTAGTTTCATCTGTCCACAGAATATTTTGCCAGTAGCGCTGTGAAACATCCAGATACACTTTTGCAGACTTCAGACATGCAGCAATGTTTTTTTTTGGACAGCAGTGGCTTCTTCCGTGGTGTCCTCCCATGAACACCATTCTTGTTTAGTGTTTTTCGTATCGTAGACTCTCTGTAAGTCTTTAGTTGACACTCTAGGATTCTTCTTAACCTGACAGCATTCTGTGCTGTGCTCTTGCAGTCATCTTTGCAGGACGGCCACTCCTAGGGAGAGTAGCAACAGTGCTGAACTTTCTCCATTTATAGACTATTTGTCTTACCGTGGACTGATGAACATCAAGGCTTTTAGAGATACTTTTGTAACCCTTTCCAGCTTTATGCAAGTCAACAATTCTTAATGTTAGGTCTTCTGCGCTCTCTTTTGTTCGAGGCATGGTTCACATCAGGCAATGCTTCTTGGGAATAGCGCAAAACAAACATTTTGTGAGGGTTTTTTATAGGGCAACCAACATCTCCAATCTCGTCTCATTGATTGGACTCCAGGTTAGCTGATTCCTGACTCCAATTAGCTTTTGGAGAAGTCATTAGCCTAGGGGTTCACATACTTTTTCCAACCTACTCTATGAATGTGTCAATTATGTATTCAATATAGACAAAAAAAAATACAATAATTTGTGTGTTATTAGTTTAAGCACACTATGTTTGTCTATTGTTGTGACTTAGATGAAGATCAGATCAAATTTGATGACCAATTTATGCAGAAATCCAGGTAATTCCAAAGGGTTCACATACCTTTTCTTGCCACTGTATATGGCAGCGCTTCATTTTCAATTGCCGTGGTTACTCGATCAGGCTCTGAGTGTTGACATGCTTCACTGGGAATTAACCTCTTTGTAGCTGTCAGCATGACATGAGTATAGCCCAAGCTGAGATGTGTTACAATACAAAACAAGCACAGCTAATCAATGGTGCATTACAGGCCAATTTAACATGGTTGCATCTAGTTTAATTTCTGCAAAATGAATGAACTCAAACACAACGAATCAGAGTTAAAACAATATAAATTAAGATTTTCTATCCTCCAAACAAGTTAAAAAGGTTCTTCATAGAAGTCCTTTGTATCTAAATCTCTCCCTCTCTCCTGGCCTGTTCCATGGTTTGTAGGCATGCTTCAGAGGTCCCCATACCATTGAAGAATTAGTGGACGCTCTAGTAGTTGACCTGGACACAGACTCTGTAACCTGCTGTAAAGATTCCTCATGAGCGAATCCTACTTTTGTATTTTACCTACGCTGAATTACCACCGGAAATTAGGGGCAGTGCCCCTCTCCACTTACCTCATCCTACACACAAAGCGAATGTCAAAAGTCCTTCCTCGAATGATTGTGTCCTCTGTCTCCACTTCCCTCTGACTTGTTTAAGCAGGCAAGAAGAGGACACAAGGAATCAAGGAAGGACTTTTGAGATTCACCCGTCCCACATACATATACCTATCCCTCAGTGTCCTTATTTAATCTTGACATCTGGAGACTTGCATCTCAATACTTTGAAGAAGCCTCTTTTGACACACTATCCCTTTCTGGATAGGCGATAGTAATATGATGGAAGCCATAATGGCTGCATTATTACCTGAATAGTAAAGGATGTATTGAGAAACAGCCTCAGATGCAGAGAATGGAAATTCGTAATGATTGAATGGTGGCCTGAAATAAATTGATATTTAATATACAAATTTAAATGCAATTCCACTGCAGTGTCCTAGTGAGTATGGTGGAATGAAGTGTGTATAATATTGTGTTTTATGACTTGTGATGCATCCTTATCCCAATATGAATAATGAACCCTTATAAAATCTGCATGTTGCCAGTGCCAACCACATATTGTGTTGTCTATCATTTGCCATCTGAAAAACTAGTGTCCTCGTGTGGTAGGCAATCACTTCAATACTCTAGCTCAGGGTTTCAACTATTGAATAAATCATTCTTGAATACTCCTTTTACGAGTCAGACCGACAGCAGCCGGATTAGTGAAACCAGTGCCAGTGCTTTGACATGGAGGATAAGGGGATGGAAGGTGTGTGGGTTGTCTGTCTGTCAGGGGGTTGTCTGTCTGGAGGGGGGTCTGGAGGGGCTGCAGATGAATGAGACTCACTGGAGCAGTAAGAGGCATCTGGCACTGGCCTCTCCAAGAGCTCTACTCTATTCTCTGGTTTTCCCTCATACTAAAAACCACCATTAAAACAATGGGTAACACTTGACACCCTGCTCGTTATGCCTTCATGACAATGTCGTAACATGTCATATTCATTCTTTTAAATTACAAGATTTAGAATGTATTTACATTCACGTTACAGATGATTCCGAAAAGACACATTCCAAGATAATTGGTCAAATTTAAAGCTGGAATCCGTAGTGGTGAAACATGCAATATTACAACATCAAAAACGTTACTTCAAACAAACACGCGTCATTGCATGTCATTACATGAGTGATAGAACAGCAGAGTATGTACTATAATTATTTCTACCACGAGGCAGGATGCGCCTGTGCCCCGTTTAAAAAAACAATAACAAATGCACCTTGGGCGACCAGTGGCGCTGTTTCAACTTATGCAGATGTTAGCTTTAAATGTATACTATATCAGACCCCGGCCCGCACATTTTGGTAATGTCAGTGAAAGATACTGTATGAGGAAAATAACAGAAGCAGAAAATTACAGGTTTTAATAGCTTTTGAAACCAGCAAGTCAGGTTGAGCAGTTGTCATGTCACATAACCACAAGTCTATTAAGACACAGTCAACATAGCAAATGTTATACTCATGAAGAAATGGTCCTTGCTTTTAGGCCTACTCAGTACAGTTTGTTTAGTGAATGCCAGATCTTTAGGTTTTCGCTCCAGCCCTATTCTATCGCACCTGATTCTAATAATTAGCTAGTTGATAAGCTGAATCAGGTTAGTTACAACTGCGGTTGGAGTGAACAGGAACAGGGTTGGAGAGCCCTGCTCTAGGGTAAATTCCTCATCAGACACCTCTACCACTTCCAGGTCAGTTTGGGAAGGGTCATGGTTCATCTCACCGGCTCTTGTGGTCTTCTCGGTGACTCTCAGGCAGGATATGTGGCCATTCCATTGCTGTTCTGAGAACAGTGGAGAAAGAAACCACTGCTGCGCTCAATGCTGCAAGGTTCCTCAGAAAATAGGGGAACAGCTTCATTTGACCTTACGACAGGAAAATGCAGTTTTATTGATGTCGAGGGGACATGTGAAGTGCAGAAATTCAAGTTATGCACTGATCTCAAGTTAGGATTTGGCTCCATGTCCATATTAGTCAAGAATCACAATAAAATGTCCCCTGCAAGCCCAGGCTAAAAACAGAACAAAATACCAAAAGTTACGGCCGTGCCATGGTACGGCTGTGCTTGATGTAATACCTGATGGGCCTGAATATGCTCAAAGCTGGGGAACTCTGCGTCTTAGCAGCTACAACCCTAGTGCAAAACTATAAGTGTACCACAATAAGTGTTTATAGCAATACATATTTGGCATGGTATAAAAACAGCATAATATCTACATTATACTTTGTTTCACATGATGACAATCTTAGTCAGCACAAGGGGGATGAGGGAGAATCTTTGATTGAGGCAAGGTTACCATGAGGTTTCTTATCCAACTGTCTCTTTCAGTAGATGGCACAGAGAAGCACTAGGGCCAGTAGGACAGAGGCCAGGGCGCTACAGATGACCGCAGCCAGGACTGTGTCCCTGAACTGGACGAAACCATGGCTGAAAGGGGCACCAGGTTCACCCTGCTCCTGCCTAAACAGTAAACACACATATACACACGCACTGTTTATCCTTAGGTGCAATACTGCCTACCCACACCTTTAATAATAGAACAGATGACACCCATTTTCTCAAAGTATGCCATGCAGATATCTTTTTAAGTGTGGGATGAGTCAGATTTGTAATTGAGTGTGGGTTCAGTGTGTGTGTCTACATGTGTTTGTAGGTTACTGTCATGTGTACAATTTGTCTTTCAGTGAGGCAGTGAATGCTCTCTCATAAGTCCTCTTTAATAGTGGCTTCTCAGAGCCAAAGATGCAGCACGAGTCTGGTTGTCTCTGTTTCCCCAAAGCCTTCCTGCTCATCAGTTCAGATAGAGGACAACCTATTGAAACAAGGTCACATGCTGATCTAATCTTAACACTGTTCTGTACCTTGAATTAATCTAGAAGTGGTACAGTAACATTAAGTGTGCATGTGATAGGGATGCACCCTACATGGACTGAAGCACAGTCTTGCCTATGGGAGATAATTTGCATTGATGAAAAGGCCAACTCACAGAAAGGCTCATAGGCAGGAGGAGGGTCTCCACAGGGTACACAGTCCATGTCCTGAAACCCTTAAGAACATGTAATATAAACAACAGCATTAGTGGCAGAATGGTTGCACACTTCAGAGATAATGGGAGGATCAGACAGTAGCTATCCTCACCCGGGCACTGAGTCTCCACACATGGTGTTGCCTGTGGCGGTACAGTTAGCCTTTTGGAGGTGGCTGGCGTGGGCACATGATAGACACAACTTGCATTTCTTCCCTCCTGCCTCCTCTTTGTAGCTGCCAGGTCTACAGGGCACACAGCAGGCACCCTCCCTGTAGCCAAAGCCAAATTCCTGTGGGGATTAACCCACACACATACAGGAGACCCGGCTGATTGGGAGGTGGTGATGTGGGGGTTGGGAGTTCCCTGACAGTGGCTGTGAGAAAAAGAGAGACAACTTGCATAGAGGCATGTAACAAACCTTCTCATATTCTGGGGGTTCTCAGGTGCAGTCAATGGAACTGGATGGCCATCAACACTTGAGAAGCTGCTTGAGAAGCTACAGTAACTTACTTTGTGCTGGTCTGACTGCCAGGAGTTTAAACCACTTGTGTCTGATTGGAAAGTGCATAGTGTGAAGCTGTGTAAGAAAGTTTGAATACTTGGCACAAATATAGTAGCCTATGCATTAATGTTGAATTCAAAACATAAATAGGATACTATGTATGGGATAGGAGTAATGAGAGATCCTTGATGAAAACCTGCTCCAGTGCTCAGGACCTCAGACTAGGGCGAAGGTTCACCTTCCAACGGGACAATGACCCTAAGCACACAGCCAAGACAACGCAGGAGTGGCTTCGGGACAAGTCGCTGAATGTCCTTGAGTGGCCCAGCCAGAGCCCGGACTTGAACCCTGTCGAACATCTCTGGAGAGAACTAAAAATAGCTGTGCAGCAACGCTCCCCATCCAAGTTCACAGAGCTTGAGAGGATCTACAGAGAAGAATGGGAGAAACTCCTGTTTTTGCTTTGTCATTATTTGGTATTGTGTGTTGATTGATGAGGATTTTTTTATAAAATACATTTTAGAATAAGGCTGTAATGTAACAAAATGTGGAAAAAGTCAAGGGGTCTGAATACTTATGCACTTTATACAATAGCATAACTGGTTGTATCAATAATATTGACAGAAGATATGATATCAAGTTTTACTACTCATTATAGATATTTCCTGTCCAGGACCCCATTGACTGCATTCTCTATCCTCTTCAAACTTCAGATGCAGTACAACAAATGAAAAACGCCATTCGTAAATGTGTAAATGAAAAACATGCCATTCCAAATAGCACAAAATAATCAGCTCCAGTAAAAGGGACAGAATCTTTAGCTTCCACTCCATGTTAACCATTTTGTCTCAGAGTTCGGTAATAATTTCCTTTTTCTGCCAATACCTGGATCAGAATCAATAGGTTAATACTTTCATACCACCCACGCTCATAATAATGCGATTAAATGGTCCATCTTCTGATACATCCAATGTTCATTGATATATTAAGTAGGCCTACATGGGCTCCCGAGTGGCTTAGCGGTCTAAGGAACTGCATCTCAGTGCTTGAGGCGTCACTATAGACACCCTGGTTCGATTCCAGGCTGTATCACAACCGGCCATGATTGGGAGTCCCATAGGGCAGAGCACAATTGGCCCAGCGTTGTCAAGGGTTTGGCCTGTGTAGGCCATCATTGTAAATAATAATTTGTTCTTAACTGACTTAGTTAAGTAAAGGTTAAATAAATGAATATAGAAGTAGATATCTGGCAGACCTGACATATGCAGGCAACAGCCTTTATTCCATAATGGGTTCCTAGAGTATATCGTGTCCCAGTCCTAAATACCCAGTCAGAAGTGTAGCACGCACACTTTGTGCAGACATTATTATGTTGCTGCCTGCCTTGACGTCACCAGATACTAGCACATCAAGTTCCCCCTGAACATTGTGAACAATGTTCACATCTGTATACTCTGCATGATCGGATTCCATCCCACTGAACGTTGTGAACAATCTTCACATCTGTACACTCTGCTTGATCAAATTCATTCAACTTTTCCCAGGCAAAACAAGCAACAGTTGGGTGCCATATTAAGTGGCCACTAGAGTCGATCACCATGCATGTACATTGTTTTAGATACGACGCTGGGGGGAAAACTCTTGAAATGGACAAATGTTTCTTTATTAAAAAGTACTTCTGAACTTTCACATTTTTCTAAAAAGGCATTTTGCATACATTTCAGGCGAGACTGTATATCTATGATGATATTCTGTATAAAGACGATCCCAGGTAGATAATGGAGTGTGTTCTGTTAACACTTGTGACTGTTGTCATGGCAGGTGGAAGTGTGACCAGCCTTGGACCGGTACAGTCTCCCATCAGCACACACACACACTTCATACAGCTGCTCCCCCAGGACTTCCTCTCTTTCCCTTTCCACTCAGAGATAACCTGGGCAGCCGCACCATCTCAGCATCCAGAATCAACTGCAGAATCAAATCAAATCAAATAATATATGTCACATGCGTCGAATACAACAGGTGTAGACCTTACAGTGGAATTCTTACTTACAAGCCCTTAACCACCAATGCAGTTTTAAGAAAATACCAAAAAGAGTAAAAAAAAAAGGAAACAAATAATTACAGAGCAGCAGTAAGATAACAATAGCGAGGCTATATACAGGGGTTCCGGTACAGAGTCAGGGGGCACTGGTTAGTCGAGGTAATTGAGGTAATATGTACATGTAGGTAGAGTTATTAAAGTGACTATGCATAGATAATAACAGAGAGTAGCAGCAGCGTAGAAGGGGGGCAATGCAAATAGTCTGGGTAGCCATTTGATTAGATGTTCAGGAGTCTTATGGCTTGGGGGTAGAAGCTGTTTAGAAGCCTCTTGGACCTAGACATGGTGCTCCGGTATCGCTTGCCGTGCGGTAGCAGAGAGAACAGTCTATGACTCGGGTGGCTGGAGTCTGACAATTTTTAAGGCCTTCCTCTGACACCGCCTGGTATAGAAGTCCTGGATGGCAGGAAGCTTGGCCCCGGTGATGTACTGGGCCGTACGCACTACCCTCTGTAGTGCCTTGCAGTCGGAGGCCAAGCAATTGCCATACCAGGCAGTGATGCAACCCATCAGGATGCTCTCGATGGTGCAGCTGTAGAACCCTTTGAGGATCTGAGGACCCATACCAAATCTTTTCAGTCTCCTGAGGGGAAATAGGTTTTGTTGTTTCTCTTCACGACTTTCTTGCTCCACTACAGCCCCGCCGATGAGAATGCGGGCGTGCTCGATCCTCCTTTTCCTGTAGTCCACAATCATCTCCTTTGTCTTGATCATGTTGAGGGAGAGGTTGTTGTCCTTGCACCACACGGTCAGGTCTCTGACCTCCTCCCTATAGGCTGTCTCGTCGTTGTCGGTAAACAGGCCTACTACTGTTGTGTCATCGGCAAACTTAATGGTGGTGTTGGAGTCGTGCCTGGCCGGGGACTGAGCACGCACCCCTGAGGGGCCCCCCGTGTTGAGGATCAGCGTGGGGGATGTGTTGTTACTTACCCTTACCACCTGGGGGCAGCCCGTCAGGAAGTCCAGGATCCAGTTGCAGAGGGAGGTGTTTAGTCTCAGGGTCCTTAGCTTATTGATGAGCTTTGAGGGCACTATGGTGTTAAATGCTGAGTCAATGAATAGCATTCTCACATAGGTGTTCCTTTTGTCCACGTGTGAAAGGGCAGTGTGGAGTGCAATAGAGATTGCATCATCTGTGGATCTGTTGGGGCGGTATGCAAATTGAAGCGGGTCTAGGGTTTCTGGGATAATGGTGTTGCTGTGAGCCATGACCAGCCTTTCAAAGACCTTCATGGCTACAGACGTGAGTGAAAAGGGTCGGTAGTCATTTAGACAAGTTACCTTAGTGTTCTTGGGCACAGGGACTATAGTGGTCTGCTCAAAGCATGTTGGTATTACAGACTCAGACAGGGACAGATTGAAAATGTCAGTGAAGACAATTACCAGTTGGTCAGCGCATGCTCGGAGGGGGGAAATAATTTAAACTGATAGCCTACACACTATGATGCACCATTCATCATTTGTTTGGGCACATTGAATTAAAAGAAAAAAAATACATCAACTGTCTTCTAACAATAAGATATATTTGGAAACACTGCTTTACAGTGTCCTTATTCCAATGCAAATACATTCATAAATACAGTGTAATAAGTATTGTAATCAGTACACTGAAGTAAAGTGTTGCCGTGTATGCTATCCTAGATTTAGAGGTGTTACCCCCAGCCTCTTTCTTACCACTCCATCCATAGAGAGTAGAGAAATGTCCATTCTGGACACGGCCTGGGCACTGTCGGACACTGCTTTGATACGGACTCTCTTTGGAGCATCCAGGTGGAGGGTACGGGTGGGGGCCTCTAGCCTGACCACACAGAAAGATGGGGTATATAGTAAAATATATGATAATAAGATAATGGACAAGTGGTGCATATTTCACACTTACAAGGTGGAATAGGACTTGGGAATTACAGTATTTGCATGTGCAACAATAAGACTTTAGGTAGCAGCAAATCCAAACATTGCCAGTTTAGAACATTCATTAATTATACATGAAAATTAATTCAATTATGATATCAATTAGAATTCAGAACATATTTGAATTGCATTAGTTGGCAGAGGCTGGAAGAACTGTGGGCAATTTCACTGGGGTTTTCGCCAAACAATATGTGCCAATAACAGGGCTATTTATACCCAGCATCTCCAAGCTGTTGCTATGAGACCCCTGGATCCTTCCAAATAAGAAACCAGCTTAATACCTCTTATCTTAATTAAATATGTAAATTTGATTTCCTTTATTTCTAAAAAAGCATTACGTGTTCTCTTTACATCAATAGTAAAGCCTCTGAATACATAAGTTCCAACTTATTGGTCTGCCCACTCATGTACACAAGAGAACAGAGGTCTTTACTCCCACCCACTGGCACTACATGGAGTGTGTGACATTAGGATTTAGATTCGTTATAAGGTAGGACACTTTGTATGCTGAGGGAGAGAACGAGCAGAGCGCTGTGCATTCTGAGGGCCACATACTGGGGTGAACCAAGCTGGAGGGAGAAATAACAATGGCACAGGAGACACATGCTGCTCAGAACCCCCAGCGCAGGGGACTGTTGTTCCTGTTACACCTGTGTTGAAGCCTGGGACATTTATAACTTAAGGGGACACTTAACACTTAAGTAAATATATGCACACAGTGGTTTGAGTTTAAATGTTCCTTACACATCTACTCAAATAGCATTTGATGCAGCAGAACAGAAATGTTCTCTCCCACATACATTAAGTAGTGGCAGATGTGAGAACCCCAATATGTAAAAGATTCTTAAACAAAAGGTGCTTCATAAATGGGATCCATTGAGTTGGCTAAAGGCGTCCGCATACATAGGTTCGGATTGCTCCCATCAGATCTCGGCTAGGCGAAGCCAACATCTGTTGTTCACATACTACCTTAAAAGACTTTGCTTGAAAAACTAGAAAGAAGCGACAATATTATTGTTTGTCCCTCTTATAGCCAGTATACACTTCCTCACAATAGTCCAAATAAATCTGAGATAAAACAAGATATCTGTCATGAACTGACGCTTTTGCAAAAGAGGTCTTAGTCACGCAATTCTGCATCCAACTAATATTGTTGGTGCGGTATTTCTCAAGTGGAAGAATGTGCATGAAAACTAGTCGTCTCTCGTTGAATGACAGCAAACACTTCCCATCAATAGTTCCCACTCCTACTAGGAGTAATTACTGTTGACCAATCACAGACAAAGGGGCGTAGACTTCGGCTACCGAATTTCGACTTGCCGTAAGAAAAAAATGTGTGTGCACAAACAGCCGAAAAAACCATGCAGAAGGCCAAAATGAACAAAAACGTGACAATTTCGTCATAATATATGCGCAAACAGTTTCGATTGTGAAGTATACGGTAAGCTTAATGGGGGTCATTACCGAAACACAATGAATAAGGATACATTTTAAGGCTTTTGGCAAACACACACAGGGTCTTTACACTAGCCGTCAAATGTAGGGATATAAAGTTATCATACATTTAATATATGAACCCATAAAGTGAGGAAAATATATTTTTTAGGGCTCATGGAGGCATCCCATCCATGGCATTTTGATTTGAATACATTAAAAGCTATCATTTCTGATTCTTAAGAGTTGCCCCACTAATATGTCAATTTCTCATAAATCCATTGATAAGTCCAGTAGGTCTGCATTTTATCAGAGCCACAGAGAAACTCACAGCTCACAGTTCATATCACAGTCATCTATTGAACCCCAAAAGTGTCATTTGGAAAGTAAAAAAAATATACTGAACAAAAATATAAATGCAACATGCAACAATTTCAAAGATTTTACTGAGTTACATACAGTTCATTTAAGGAAATCAGTCAATTTAAATAAATGTATTAGGCCCTAATCTATGGATTTCACATGACTGGGAATACAGATATGCATCTGTTGGTCACAGATAACTTAAAAAAAAAAAGGTAGGGGTGTGGATCAGAAAACCAGTCAGTATCTGGTGTGACCACCAATTGCCTCATTCAGCGATCTCCATGGCATAGAGTAAATATATATGTTTTGTACTTTTTACGCCTTTTTCTCCCCAATTGTCCCATCGCTGCAACTCCCATACGGACTCGGGGGAGGTGAAGGTCGAGAGCCATGCGCCCTCCGAAACACAACCCTGCCAAGCCGCACTGCTTTTTGACACACTGCTCGCTTAACCCGGAAGCCAGCCTCACCAATGTGTCTGAGGAAACACTGTACAGCTGGCGACAAAAGTATGCGCCCAGCCCAACCACAAGGAGTCACTAGAGTGTGATGGGACAAGGACATCCCGGCCGGCCAAACCCTCCCCTAACCCGGACGACGCTGGGCCAATTGTGCGCTGCCTCATGGGTATCCCGGTCGCGGCCGGCTGCGACACAGCCTTAGACCGCAGCGCCACTCGGGAGGCCCTTCCTTCAAATAGAGTTGATCAGGCTGTTGATTGTGGATATTGGAGGGAACTGGAAAATGTTCAGCTTCCAGGAATTGTGTACAGATCCTTGCAACATGGGGCCGTGCATTATCATGCTGAAACATGAGGTGATGGCGTCAGATGAATGGCACGACAATGGGCCTCAGGATCTCGTCATGGTATCTCTCTGCATCCAAATTGCCATTGATAAAATGCAATTGTGTTCATTGTCCGTAGCTTATTCCTGCCCGTACCATAACCCCACAACCACTATGGGGCACTCTGTTCACAAACCGCTCGCCCATACGACATGCACATGGTCGGTGGTTGTGAGGCCGGTTGGACGCACTGCCAAATTCTTTAAAACGATGTTGGAGGCTGCTTATGGTAGAGAAATTAACATTACATTCTCTCGCAACAGCTCTGGTGGACATTCCTGCAGTCAACATGGTAATTGCACACTGCCTCAAAACTTGAGAAATCTGTTGCATTGTGTTGTGTGACAAAACTGCACATTTTAGAGTGGCCTTTTATTGTCCCCAGCACAAGGTGCACCTGTGTAATGATCATGTTGTTTAATCAGCTTATTGATATGCCACTCCTGACAGGTGGATGGATTACAGTATGTTTGCAAAGGAGAAATGCTCACTAACTGGGATCTAAACAAATTTGTGCACAACATCCGAGAGAAGTAAGCTTTTTGTACTTATGGAACATTTTGAAGTATAGGAAGTATAGGACCAATACTTTACATGTTGTGTTTATATTTTTGTTCAGTGTATATACTCGTTTTGGATTTGATTCCTTGGAAGAGCCTTTGTGTCATTGAAAAGCACTATATAAATCCAATTGTTATTAAAGATGTAGAACATTTTCTGGATGTCACGTTGCTTGCTTAGCGAGTACCACTCCCCCATATTTGTCTCATGCCTGGCTTGAACTCAGGATCTCTGCTTTCCCAACACACGTGACCGCCATCCTTGATAACATTCCAATGGTTTGAGACACCCAAAAGGTACCAATTGGATGGCTCCATCAACCTAGTTGTGGAGGGAGCTTACGGTACGTGCTGAACTCAGTTACACAAAGATGGACTCTTACCCAGGGTAAGAATACCTCCTTTCAAACTGCATGCTTGGAGCATGACATTCTGGAACTCAGAATGGATAAGAAGGGAGGTCTCCTGTGAAGCAAGAGAACAGCGTTTTAGTGCAGTGTCACTGATGAAGTAAGCAGATCATTCAAGGAAACAGGAGGACATTTAAATGTTCAATGTAAACCACTTGACTTAGTTTACCTGTATGGAGTGTATCTCTTGGACATAAAGAGAGAAGAGGAACTCGGACACTCCATCAAGCCTCACCCTATCCAATGTTATTCTCAGCTGCCCCATTCCTTCCTAAAATCGTCAGGAGGAAATCAACTTTTGGTCATTCTTTCTCGCTTCTCGCTTGCTGTTGTGCTATACTGATATTCTCCAGAGAAGTTAAAGTTCTGTTACCGTACCTGTTACCGTACCTGTTAAAGTTCTGTTACCGTGTGATGCTGCCAACATGCCTTGACGGTTTTTAATTAAACAAAGGTGTACGTTCCTGTATTTCATTGTAGATAAAACCATTTGTAAAATGAATGGGGCTAACCTCTCATCCAGGGCCTTCAGTAACCTCTGCTCGTGGGGGGGGTATTGCTGCAAAACCATCAGCTGAGGCGGACGGTTATAGCGCCGATGCAGAGTAGGCTAGAACTTTGGGGAACATAGCAGAAAGAGGTGCAACCAAATGTTATGTGTACAAGTAAAATATGTATAATAATGTGCTGCTGTATGTGTGACCACATTGCATTGAAGTCATGTAATCTGCTGTTGCATTATTACTTTATTTAGATGTTTTAAATGATTATACCTTGTTTAGAAACTGGTGGGAGAGAGATTATCCTGGGTGGTCATTTGAAATTTGAATTTCAAATGTTTAGAAGCCTTTAATTTAGGCATCTCTGCAGTATGATACAATTATTTTTAGAGTGGTAATGAGACCCAAAAGCCCACATTTATTTGTGCTGTGCATTTCTCGATCTATATATAACATGCTTTAAATGAGGGATGGGATCGAGGTGAGATGAAAATGATAACTTTCCTTCCAAAAGAACCAGCACTGAAGTCTAATGAGATCTTGTTTGAGAAGAACCCCTGAAAAATAGTGGAGAAGTGGAGAAGCTCCTTTGCTAAATCTCCCCAGTAATTAAGTCAATTCAGTTCCTGATCAACACGTCCTAATGAGCAATTCATTATTCCCCCCACTGACACAGAGGAACAATCATCAATGGGAATAAGTGGTCACATTGGTTAAAAATATATCTTAATTTTCCGTAACATAACTTTAAGTGATTGTTGGTTTTTACATCATGTGACTCATGTTCAGTTGATGTATTGCATATTTTCATACCACAGCAACAAAAATACTTCTGATCTAGAAATAACATAAACTACTTAAAAATACATTTAATTCATATGACATGCACTTAATGCAAACCAAGATGTAGCATGACACTAGGGCAGAATTGTTAGACTACTAGCATGTTCATAAATAAATGACAAATACATTAATGACATTAAGCATCTCTTACCCAAGTTTTAAAAAGAAAGTTTCCCTCCTTTGCAGAGGCAATGGGGCTTTAGTGTGGAGCTCAGACTCTCCTTGGACCTGGCATTTAACAGCAAGATTCCATGAATCATGCTCTGACTGAATCGGCACTGACTGAGTAAGGCTTGGCATCCCTCCTCGTGAGGACTTCGGTTCACTCTCTGCATAATATGGTTGGTCTAGGAGCCCACATTTCTCTGCCTGCCTCATTTCTCTTTGTTCAGCCTGAGTTATGCCAAAAATTGCCAAATGCTAAATGCTTTGATTTCCCACTTTTCCACTTATTTCAAAATTTGATAACAATAGCAGACAAAATATATTTCCAAGTATGAATTCATTTATTTTCCTTTTCATGTCTTCAAATCCGAAATACAAAAAAAACGAGTTGTTTTCTTTTTAAGTTGGAAGATGTCATATTGCATTAAAAAAAGCACTGTTTTTGGAAGAATATAATGACACAAGAATATAACGTAATTTATTATATTTCTCATTAATAGGGATGTGGGTGGGGCTACATCTGTAGGCCTCTCTCATTGGCCATAGGCAAATCCTGTCCAACCTAAGAGTTTAGTGTTAGTTTGTTGAGTTTGTGTTGTGCCAAAAGGCAGTGAAACCAAAGGATAATGGAGATCCTAAAATGTTTATTATATTCTACTACTTTATTATATTAAATTATTTACTTTGTATTCTTCATATATTTTCCTATTTCTTATTATTGTTGCATTGTCGAGAAGGAACCTTCAAGTAAGTATTTTGTTGGACCATATGTATCCTATACAAACGACTAATACAACTTGAAACTTGACTTATTTTGTACAATGGAGGGTGTTCTAAGGATGTATTGACAGATACAGGAAAACCAATAAAAAGGTTCATATTTATTAAAAATGACAAGTGTTGTTTTCCCACGGTTCTGGTTGAGGCTTGGGCATCTGTCTAATCCCCTGCAAGGAGAGAGAAAGGCATTAATACTATTACAATGGTGTATTCATTTAATGTAATATATATTCCTGTTTGAAATGCACGCATATCATTAAATTGGACATGTTCTCCTTTAATATATGCCTGTCTTTGTTTCTAGCATGAAGTTGACTTCTTATGAAATTGTATTGCATCATATACGGTAGCCAATCAGTATTTGTTATCAATACATAAGGTGAATATATAACAAAGCTATGTTGAACATCAGTGTCATTTAATAATATGCACGGGTGTTATAGTTGTATGAATTTTTCACAACACAAACATGTGCAGTCCTAATGCAATCCAATATTAGCTTCATTGTGAAACCCCACTACTCTATTCTGGCTATTTATCATTCTTAAACAGGAAGCAAAATAGCTTATTTCACTATTTAAAATATGTACAAATATACAATGCATGAAAGCTTGTCAAGCTTGTCAACAGTGGCTGTTGACTTTGCATTGCCTCCTTGAGGGCTGGCTGCCGCAGCCATAACTTTAGGCTATTGCCTATCTTACGCTAAGGATCCTAGCATCTCCTCCTAGAATGTTGGGCGGATTTTCTTCATTTTCTTCACATCCGGCAGGCCACTTTATATTTTGCTGTGTTTTGTATTTTTTAGTATTTTCCAGTTTGTGTTTTATTAAAGGCACATCTCATTCCAAAATCATGGGCATTCAAACGGAGTTGGTCCCCCCTTAGCTGCTTTAACAACCTCCACTCTTCTGGGAAGGCTTTCTACTAGATGTTGGAACATTGCTGCGAGGACTTGCTTCCATTCAGCCGCAAGAGCATTAGTGAGGTCGGGCACTGATGTTGGATGATTAGGCCTGGCTCTCAGACAGCATTCAAATTCATCCCAATGGGGTTTGATAGGGTTGAGGTCAGGGCTCTGTGCAGGCCCGTCAAGTTATTCCACACCGATCTCGACAAACCATTTCTTTATGGACCTTGTCTAATAAACCCTTATTCCATATCATGGTGGACTCAGTGTACTATTGTACCACAGTTAAACTTCAAATCAGGTTAATAGAGAGCATAAACGCTTTAAAACAATGCCATACTAATTTACTGGCAGTAAACTACAGTGAGTTGGATGAAGCTAATTCTCCAGTAGTCTTTCCCTCTCTCTCAGCTTTGTCACCACTAAAGGCCATATCAAGATGTATTGTCACAGCATTGATATCACTCATATAGATGTGTGTAGAATGGTGCATTGCCATTATCTGTTATGATTAATAAATATGTCATAAGTGTTTCCAACACAGGTTTAGAGATAAACCTCTCGCATATTTGGCAGTCACTTTTTCTCCAGCTCTATAGTGTTCTTGATTTATATCTAAGGGAAGGTCATCCAATTCTGGTGTTTTTATTTTACAGGTAGCTTTTCAAATGCTCTTGTTCATATTTATTTTTACAAAACGGGGAAGTGTTGCACTTTAGCTTGATAGTATAGTGAGCAGAGCACAGCAGGTAAAACTTTTCAGAAATGTGGATGTGACTTCAACATTGAGTAACGGCACTCAAGCTGCTCGATTTGAATTATAGCAGCGTTTCCCAAACTCGGTCCTTGGGACAAGGGGTGCACATTTCGTTTTTTGCCCTATCACTACGCAGCTGATTTAAAAAAATAATATTTTAACCTTTATTTAACTAGGCAAGTCAGTTAAGAACAAATTATTATTTTTTTCAATGATGGCCTATCTGCCTTGTTCAGGGGCAGAACAACATTTTTACCTTGTCAGCTCGGGGATTTGATCTTGCAACATTTCGGTTACTAGTCCAACGCTCTAACCACTAGGCTACCTGCCGCCCCTTGATCAAAGCTTGATTAGTTGATTTTTGTATTTATTTTTAATCAGTTGGGTAGTGCTATGGCAAAAACCAAAACATGCACCCCTTGGGGTCTTGAGTACAAGAAACCCTGGGTCATAGGCACATTTTGTGTGAATTCGTAGCCTTTGGATATCAAGCCAAAACCTCCTGCACTCTGCCCCTACTCATTTGGACTGCTAAGCTATTGGCGGTGGATTACTGCCATCTGCTGGGTCATAAAAATACTGCTGTAATTCATATCATTACCACACTTAAATTCATACTGCTGATCACAACCATCAAAGCAACATTCGCAATGCAAATGAAGGACATGCCATTAATTTGGACATTTTCTCAGTATTTGAAGGCTGTCATGCAATGCTATCGAGTTGCCAACACCAATTAGAAGGTGGATGTGAAGCCAATGTCTTCTCTGTATCCATCTGCAGATCGAGGCATCAGGTCCTCTGTTATCCTGGTCAAATTAATTGTGGTAGAAAATTCCCATGACATTCTGAATCCTAATCTAGCTTTGTGGCCATGGAACCTTTGGGCTAGCATAGTGCCCACCAAAATCTATTGCTAAACACCATACGAGAGCTTTTATACCTAAGCCCTACATCCTATGGGATAATAGGTCGACAACAATGACTGAGTTGCCAGACCAGGGGCACAAATGAGCGCGATTTACTACAAAAAACACAAGATATACCACATTGGTAGACATTGAAGTTAGGACAGGGATTGGTGGGTTTTATTTTTTTACTGAGCCAATACTGGAAAATGGGCTTTATGCTTCAAGTTACCCTTCGAAATGTCAAACTCCATACAAATATCATCTGTCAACTTTCAGTTCAAAAAATAATTTTAAAAAAAATACTTGAAGCGTAAACAGTTAATTAAACCGATTTTAACCCAAGAGCAGTTGAACAAGAGTTAGGAAAGTTTAGGATGAGGGGGATAAAGTTGTACGGCAGCATGGGATTGGTGCCAACAGCAAAGCAACTTCCCCTAATGTATCCTGCAGAGAAAGAGAGTGATGTGGCAATGGAGGATTCATTAAAATGTGAAAGGGCCGCAGTATTCTAACGCACAGGTAACAAGTAAATAGCCTGATGTGGACACCAATTCAGAGGCAAACTATGTGAAAGTGGCATCTATAGGTAACACCACACACCTTGAGAGCATCATGCCAAACAGGAAGTGTAAAGGGGCTTTCCTTGAAAGAGAGGAGGGTCTCAGCTGAGGTTTAAGAATTCTGATATGTTCTGTCCAGTTGTTCCTCAAACAGGGCTGAGGGTGCCATCAACCAGCCTAGATACCATCAGAGTGAGTGAACTGAGGATGAGAAAGAGAGCGAGCAATGATCACTGTTGAGCATTCAATTTCAAAAGTGTAATACTGTTCTAGAGTTGTCAGATGCTCAGTAAGGTAAGGTACATCAGGGTTAGAAAGATATGCAAACTTAGTCATGGGGCCAGGCTTTTTGCTTCTCATCAGGGTGTTGTAGGAGGAAGTAGTGTAGGACCTTGAGAGCTTCTGGATAGGGCTGAGTGACAGGACTGTGTGAATGGACCTGTAAATGAGAAAGAGTATGCGGGGGATAATCAGTAATATCAGACTTTCTCCGTATCATTGATTATTAGTCCCCTTGAAAAGGTGGTAGGTATGCATTCAGAAAAGTAGGCCGATGGTAGTAGCAATTCATGTAGTATCCTCACAATTATGCTTTTTCTACATCTGCCTTTCAGTAAGCAGGAAAAGTAGTTTGTGAACTATACCCACACCAATAAAAGGCTGATTTTAACTTACTGTATTGGCTCATGTAACTGGATAAAATTCATGATGAGCTGCTCAGATGCCATGCTGTGTACTTCTCTTGCGAGCACATGCTGAACCCACACACTAAATCTTAATTGGATATTGTTGTATTGAATGTGTAAGAAATAGCAATGCAAAGGGCCAGATAGGTAACTATTATTAGCCTACTCAGTCAATAAGCACCAGCAAACAGAAAGTAATGTAGAAATCTCACCTTTCTGCAGCAGCTACCTCTGGCTGGGCCACTTCATCTTGTAGCAGATTGCAGAACTAACATTCCGCTAGCATGACTATAGCCAGGTAGGTGTCACATATACTCCCTCTCCGGCCTCGAAGTCATCAGGCTGCTGATTATCCCGCACACCTGTCACCATCGTCTCGCGCACCTGCGCCTCATGACACTCACCTGGACTCCATCACCTCCTTAATTATCTTCCCTATATCTGTCACTCTCCTTGGTTCTTTCCTCAGGTGTTATTGACTCTGTTTTCATGTTGGTGCATTGTTTGTGTTTTGTGTTCATTGTTTGTGTTTTGTGTTCATTGTTTGTGTTTTGTGTTCATTGTTTGTGTTCATTGTTTCTTTTATTTATTAAAACACTCACTCCCTGAACTTGCTTCCCGACTCTCAGCGCACTCGTTAGAGTAGGGCTAATGCTAGCCAGCCAGGTAGTGCAAACCAACTTTGTTCAGTTCTTTATATTGGCATGCTATTTTTTATTCACCTTTATTTATCTAGGAAAGTCAGTTAATAACAAATACTTATTTACAATGACAGCCTACCAAAAGGCCTCCGGGGGATAAAAATATAGGACAAAACACATATTTTGACAAGAGAGACCACTACAGTCGTGGCCAAAAGTTTTGAGAATGACACAAATATTAATTTTCACAAAGTCTGCTGCCTCAGTTTGTATGATGGCAATTTGCATATACTCAGGAATGTCATGAAGAGTGATCAGATGAATTGCAATTAATTGCAAAGTCCCTCTTTGCCATGCAAATGAACTGAATCCCCAAAAAACATTGGGGCTTCACAGGCAAGGATATTGCTGCCAGTAAGATTGCACCTAAATCAAACATTTATCGGATCATCAAGAACTTCAAGGAGAGCGGTTCAATTGTTGTGAAGAAAGCTTCAGGGCGCCCAAGAAAGTCCAGCAAGACTGTCTCCTAAAATTGATTCAGCTGCGGGATCGGGGCACCACCAGTACAGAGCTTGCTCAGGAATGGCAGCAGGCAGATGTGAGTGCATCTGCACGCACAGTGAGTCAAACACTTTTGGAGGATAGCCTGTTGTCAAGAAGGGCAGCAAAGAAGCCACTTCTCTCCAGGAAAAACATCAGGGACACACTGATATTCTGCAAAAAGCACAGGGATTGGACTGCTGAGGACTGGGGTCATTTTCTCTGATGAATCCCCTTTCCGATTGTTTGGGGCATCCAGAAAAAAGCTTGTACGGAGAAGACAAGGTGAGCGCTACCATCAGTCCTGTGTCGTGCTAACAGTAAAGCATCCTGAGACCATTCATGTGTGGGGTTGCTTCTCAGCCAAGGGAGTGGGCTCACTCACAATTTTGCCTAAGAACACAGCCATGAATAAAGAATGGTACCAACACATCCTCAGAGAGAAACTTCTCCCAAACATCCATGAACAGTTTGGTGATGGAGCACCTTGCCATAAGGCAAAGTGATAACTAAGTGGCTTGGGGAACAAAACATAGATATTTTGGGTCCATGGCCAGGAAACTCCCCAGACCTTAATCCCATTGAGAACTTGTGGTCAATCCTCAAGAGGCGGGTGGAAAAACAAAAACCCACAAACTCCAAGCATTGATTATGCAAGAATGGGCTGCCATCAGTCAGGATGTGACCCAGGGCGGATTGCAGAGGTCTTGAAAAAGAAGGGTCAACACTGCAAATATTGACTCTTTGCATCAACTTCATGTAATTGTCAATAAAAGCCTTTGACACTTATGAAATGCTTGTAATTATACTTCAGTATTCCATAGTAACATCTGACAAAAATATCTAAAGACACTGAAGCAGCAAACCTTGTGAAAATTTATATTTGTTTCATTCTCAAAACTTTTGGACACGACTGTACACTACATAAAGAGACCTAAGAGACAACATAGCATAAAGAGACAACATAGCATGGCAGCAACACAACATGACAACAACATGGTACTGTAGCAGCACAACATGGCAACAACATGGTAGAAACACAACATGGCAGCAACAAAACATGGTACAAACATTATTGGGAACAGACAACAGCACAAAGGGCAAGAAGGTAGAGACAACAATACATCACACGAAGGAGACACAATTGTCAGTAAGAGTGTCCATGATTGAGTCTTTGAATGAAGAGATGGAGAGAAAACTGTCCAGTTTGAGTGTTTTTTTCAGCTTGTTCCATTCGCTAGCTGCAGCGAACTGAAAAGAGGAGCGACCCAGGGATGTATGTGCTTTGGGGACCTTTAACAGAATGTGACTGGCAGAATGGGTGGTGTATGTGGAGGATGAGGGCTGCGGTAGGTATCTCAGATAAGAGGGAGTGAGGCCTAAGAGGGTAAAAATAAGCATCAACCAGTTTGTGATGACCAGTTTACAGAGGAGTATAGAGTGCAGTGATGTGTCCTATAAGGAGCATTGGTGACAAATCTGATGGCCGAATGGTAAAGAACATCTAACATCACCTGAAATAAATAATTTCACATGCTTGCCACTAAGCCAATTTTTTTTTATCAATAATTAATCCTTTAAAATTCCACTAACAGATTGTATTAGTACCTTGGGCTGACTTTGCTTGCACACTAAACTTCTTTCTCCATTTAGAATGACTTGGGCTGAGTAATGATTTAGGATGGAGATCTTTGTCCCGTGATGGCAGCTTTTTGTGTTTGCTTGAAAGTACCATTCGATTGTCTGTATAAGGAGAGAAAATAAAACCACAAATGCTTTGAATGTGAAGAACATTATATAAATAATTAAGCATAAACTAAAATACATAGACATTTCAGAGAATATTGGTTAGTTAGAAGTATTGTTTATCAAGATTTAAAACAAACGTAATTACATTTGCCTTTGTTTTTATTTGTCTAATATATTCTGTCTACGTGCAATTTAATGGGTTATTGTCACATACAGTATATATGCCTTGTTAGGGAGATTAAGTATCATACATAAGGTGTTATGTAGTCAAGAAAGTGTGTTATTGCTGACAATACTGTATTTACATGATGACACATCTTCACTATTGAATAAGGGCCATAAATAAGGGCCATAAATATTCAACAGAATAAGGACCATAAATATTCAAGTGTACGTCATCAGAAACATTCAACTCCAATTCCAGTTAACTACATAATGATATCACATGTCCTTAGACTTGGTTAGGTGCACATTTAATGTACTTCTATGTTCATCCTTCATACTGCATGATTTTTTCCCCCCACGATATGTTTAGAATTGATTGAAAAAAATGCTTATTGTCATGTTATGACTAGTATTTATTACCTCAACCACAAGCCATTTGTGGGGCTGCAGAGTTTTAAACTCTGAATGGCGGAGAAGGAAAGAGGACAGCAACCACATTGTCCACATATTGTTTTGTTTTTTGCTGTTTAGATAAGAAGTGATGCTCTCTGTTAAATGAGAACAACACACTTCCAATCAGTGCCCAGCTAAAATCAGCCTCCACCTGTCTCACCTTGCAGCTTGTCATTTGTGAGACCTTGCGTACTGTCTCCATTAACCAAAAAGTTATTGTTGGGATGGAGTGCTGAACATTAATCATCTCGGATACGGGGAGGGGGTTATCTTTGCCCATTCTGGGCAGAACCAGAGCATTGTACATAACTCTTTTACTTTCATTGCTAATCTTAGACACAACCCCACCAGTGGCATCAAGATGAAGAGTCACTGGACTGCACTTTCTCAGATGTTCAACTAGGATCTTCAAACCCTCTTCTTTGTACAAGTGAATACCAAACGGCTCGATTTGCAGGTGCTGCATGTATCCAGATGTAGAAGCTGAAGTTGTGGCACACTCCTTCAAAACCTTTTGTGCAAGCATGAGCTCTAGCATCATGTCATCGTGCAGCCTTGTGCTCTTTCTAATTTCAGCACCAATCACTTTGAGAATATCTTTTGAAAGGCTTCTTGTAATGTTGCCTGACAAAATCTCTGCTGTACGTGTGTTCTTTAACTGTCTGTAGTGGTAGTTGCTGACACCTTTTTGTGCTGCCTTTGCTACTGCACCTCTGTGATTACATCTTACAGGCCTACATCCTCTCTCACCTCGCCAAATCTGAATACCATGATGTTGACATATTTGCTATATTTGCTAGGCCTTTTTTGTCATCTAAACATGTATTTCGCTTTACACGACTGAAAGGTGCAGGTGGCCGAGGCACAGAAGTAAGGTGAGGCTTTTTTCCAGCTGTGACTAGCTTTGATATGCTGGTATTTGAATGCCAAGGTGCAGCATGGATTGAATAAAGCACATCTGTCCACGGCTGTTGTAGATTTGAGGTACCTGGTAAAGGTTTTATTTTCTTCCACCTGTCCATCTTAACTTTGCCCCTGGTCTGGTCATTCTTTTACCATCACTCACTTGTTCTGTCCTTTTGTCTCTGGAGTACTCTTCGTCACTGTGCTTGTATGTCATCTTTCCTGTCCTCTAGAGCCTATTCCTCACCTTCTGTCTCTCTGTGTCTGGAGTACTCTTTGTCACTTTGTGCTTGTATGTCATCTTTCTTGTCCTCTAGATTCTCTGCCTCACCTTCTGTCCCTCTGTCTCTGAAGTAATGATCTAGTTGGTGTTGACTGAATTTCTGGCCATCAATTTCTTTCCATTGTCATCTTTACTTGCCAGTTTCATGACATGCTCTGTTTCTAATGTGTTGTTAACTCAATAATTTTGTTGTTGTTGTATGTTTTCTGTAATGACATTAAAAGTTAATGAATCACTATGTCGATACCTTTACGTCACTCAGAAATACAAAAAGCTATCAGAATGTAAGTTGATCACTGCACAGGAAAAAAAACTGTAGTTTCAACGTGTAGTTGTGGTGTGAATGTTATACATTTTGGTGTTACACAAAATATGTAGGAATTAATTTTTCCAGTTAGAAATAGTAGGCCATGCATCAAATAACTATTTTCATCAGAAAAAAGGAACCCTCAAATGCACTATTGCATTTTGGTGTATATCCACTGCACGCTTCTTAGGTGTGTAATTGACATGACCAAGGAGCTATTGAAATGTAAAACTATGAAAAATTGTTAAACCGCGTGAGTTTACAGTACACAAACAAGAGTGTGCAATATATAAAGCTAGTCCGTGGACATTCTAAAGTTTGTTTGAGTCCAGTAGGTCACATGACCAAGGAGCTATTGAATTTTGAAATTTTGAAAAGATTAAAATGGACAAACTAAAGGGTGTGCAATGTGTAGGCCCACTGACTGTACCTTCTGAACCTTGTTTGAAGTCAGTAGGTCATATGACCAAAGGGCTATTGAAATTAAAAAATGTAAATACAAATTTAAAATAGTACGAGATGTAAATCGACGAAAAGAATGTGTGTCTATGCCATCGGGTTAGCTACAACCAGTTTTGAACGTTTTAGGAGTAATGGTTAAAGAGCTATTGAAGTTTGAAAAATTAGATTTGTCACTATATTGACGGTCCGTAACTGCTGTTGGTGGACGTAAGGAAAACTACAGGCGAATATCCGCCCTGAAACTGACTTTACCTCAGTGAGAAACCGAACTTGCCATTTCCAAAAAGTTTAGCGGGGATGCAGCTTTGCAATCTATTGCCTTGGACAGGCTCTCCAACCCTGTTCTTGGAGAGCTACCATCCTGTAGGTTTTCACTCCAAACCTAATCTAGCGCATCTGATTCGATAATTAGCTGGTTGATTAACTGAATCGGGTTAGTTACAACTGTGGTTGGAGCGAAGACATACAGGAAGGTTGGTACCTCTCCAGGAACATGGTTGGAGAGCCATGACCCAGGACATCAAAAGCCAGCCTGTGTTTCACTAAATAGCCTAAGCTATAGGCAGTACTTTTTTATTGCACATTTAGGCCTAATTAAACTGATGCATTTGGCGATGTTCAACTCCAAATTCACTGGCACTATGAAGAATAGCTTTGCCATACTAATTGATAGCTTAATATATACTTTTGGTGAATTGAAGAGGCATTGCTAGATACAGAATACCACGACGCAGAATAGCCTACAGTATGCGCACGGTTCTGACGGTCTCTCTGCCTGCCCAGATCCTCACTCCCTCGCCTGCTGCCCTTTCTCTTCGCTATGAAAAACGCTAGTGTGTAGTAAATGTTTGCTGGAGGTCAAAAGATACCCTGTGTATTAAAAATGTGGATTTTGTGGCGTTCATTGCCACAGTTATAAACTGTACGGCACAAGTCTCAAAGAAGTCTAAGAAAGGGGACATTATTGTGGGTACGGCAGAAACGTTTTGGGGATTTAAGGCTTTTACATCTGAAGACTTGCAAGGGGTACTGGCGCCGGAAAACCCGCCCTCCCAGGTTCCCCTTGAGTCTGTGTAGGGATCAGAATAGTACAGGTTTTGTTGGAAATTCAGGGTAGTAGCGTGAATTTGGTTAGTGTTTTTTGTTTTTGGTAATTAGTATGATTTGTTCAAAACATGTTTTGTTTTGGTGATATTTTTTACTACTCCGTGCAGTAGGTGGCAGTAATACACCGTGTGAGTGTAGTCTTCGAATGAAGAGAAAAATAATATTAAGAAAATACCATAGAAGAAGAAGAAGAAAAAAAAAAAAAACTTGGCTGACATCAACATTTTCAAAACCTGACGCGTTTTGGCCTCCTTACCGCAGATTGCCTCGTTGTGCAGCGAGATTAGTTACGGAAACTAACATTGCTAGTTAGCTATCCCATTTTAGAGACTTCGACCTTATTTTCACCCATATTGTGACTGGATAGACCGTAGTCTTATTTACGGTGAGTTTTAACATTGTCCTTCCATCCCCTTTTCAACCACGTTAGCACAACATCACAATTAGCATCATAACTAGCAGTGTTTTGGTTCTGACTCATCAGCGACATTGGCGGATGTTTACAATGAAAGTTAGCAGGCTAAACTTGTCATAGCTGGTTTTATGTTGTGCGACGGGTACAGTGTTAGTGTGATCTATAATTTCATGCAATGTTTGACAATTGGAGTTGGGTAATTTAGCTACAGTAGTTAGCTAACTGGCTAACGTCGACTGTTACTAATAATATCAGGCTGTGTTGCTATTAGTGCGCTAGTTAGGTAACGTTGGCTAGTTAAGCTACCTAACGACGTCTGTCAGGCAGGCCACAGCGTGATGATAACATTCTTCTGTCGCCTAACTGGCTTTCAGTCAGCCGTTAGTTAGCAAACCAGCCGACTGGTAGACGGTATGTTAGAGATATCTAACGTTAGTTACCTAAACTGTTATAAAGCTTTCGAAATGGACTATTGATCTTGCCTCTGGAAAATATAGAAGAGAGACTGGCAGATGGTATGAATTGAACATGTGCGGACGGTGGTTAGTTAACTATGCTGGAAACCTCACACCAGAACGAATGAACTACACCGCTTCTCTCAGTTCCAAATAGCAACTAGCTAAAGTTGATATTTTGTTGTTGTTGGCAAACGTGTCATAAATGCCATAGAAGACAGGTTAAACACCTGTTGCTCAGCCCAATCAGCTGTCTCGTAACTAGCCTGAAGCCTCTTTTGGAATGTGAACGTCATTCACACCCTGAAGTAAACAAGTTACTGCGTTCCGCCAGAGCTATCTACTGCTTGCATGGCTACGAGAATACCCTAAAGATACGTACTGTGACCCATATTTTTTCCCCCCACGCCCACAAATCATACATAGAAAGCTAGCTATATCGAGCTAGGTATTTGTAACTTAGAACATGTGTGTGATTACTGTAATTGCTCTCTAACTGTCAATTCTGTGTGTCTGGGGATGTCAATTTAAGTTGTCCTATCTGTCATGCTGAGCAGACATATGCAGTCCTACTAGCAGGAGAAGATGTTCAACAAGTCGTTTGGTGCTCCCTTTGGGGGAGGGACTGGAGGATTTGGGACTTCATCCACATTTGGGCAACAAAGTAAGTAACAACAGCAGGTTGTACAGTTAGCTTTAATGTATGTCCTGACAAGTTGAGTACCCTTATGGTTTCACGCTTGTCTCATCAATGTCTTCGCTTTGGGATTCACTCTCAAGTCAAGTTAACTTGTTGTGGATTATAAGAGGGGTGGTGTTGACCCTGTGTTTGCAGACACTAGCTTTGGGGCGGCAACAGGTGGCTTCGGAGCCTCAGCGTTTGGGGCGACCAACAACACTGGAGGACTCTTTGGGGCAACGCAGAATAAACCAGGTTTGCCACATCTCCCTGAGCCTGACTTTTAACACGTTAATCCCTCAGTACCCACCTAGTCCTGGCGAATATCATATCTAAATCTGCTTAACATCCTGTAGTACAGGGGCCATAGCTGCTTTCCTTTAGACTTTGTTTTATTACAATCTCAGCTGAGGCCCAATAGCAGTGTGGTTTCTGCCACTCTACATTCTGGGTTTAGGAGCAGGCTAGTGTTCTCCATTGCAGTGGTTTAGCGGTTAACATGGCTGACATCTTAGTGTTTAGGGCGACCATGTTCTTAATTTGAATGAAAAGCCACAGAAGAAAGATGTCTGTGGTATAAGGTATTTTATAAACTGGGTGGTTTGAGCCCTGAATGCTGATTGGCTGAAAGCCATGGTATACCACGGGTATGACAAAACATTTCTAATTATGTTTATAATAGCAATAAGGCACCTTAGGGGGTTTGTGGTATATGGCCAATATACCACTGCTAAGGGCGTTGTGCCTAAGAACAGCCCTGAGCCGTCGTATATTGACCATATACCGCACCCCCTTGTGCCTTATTACTTAATTGTATTACTTGCATAACCACAGCAAAGTTACAGATTCCGTTGTTACATTTCCCACTGGTGTATTAACAAAAGATTCAGGTTTAAAATGTTTCGATATTCTGGCACTGATAAAGTACATGTTTAAAACTAGCTTTTGTACTGTGACGTCTACCTGAACCGTGAACCTGCATGATCACACTGCCACTTGCAGTAGACCGAGAGCTGACTATGTGCTTTATAAATTTTTCCATTATTCATTATACGATGGTGAGTGTTATCTGTGCCCGCCGTGATGCTGCTACTGACATGTGGTGGTTGAATGTGTGTGTGTGTGTGTGTGTGTGTGTGTCTAACCCCACCCTGTAATGCTTTACTCTCTCAAAAGTGGTGACAGCCAATCCTCAGCAAATCCACACTGGTGCAGGTAGAGGAGGTAAGCATTGCCTGCCGCGCGCGCACACACAACCTGCTCTTAAACAGGAGGCTGTGCACACACAAAGGCTGCGCACCCACAGTTGGTGTTATACTCTTGAAAAAGGGCTTCCCTGCATACAAAGTATATGCAATATTTAGTGTTTGGAGCAAAGCCACAGTCTGTATTCTGCTCTTAAAGGGAGTGTGATCATGTAGACAGGTGGCACTGTGTATGGCCCTGTTGTCATATGTGAAAGAGTGAGTGGCCTGTTTGTGCTGAGTGAGAGGAAGAAAAAGGAGGTGTGGAGAGAGGGGTGAAGGGCAGCATGTTTTGTGACAATATCTCCTTGTGATGATTGAAATGATCGGGGCTCCTATAAAATAGTTGAGCTGAACCTAAAGGTCTGTACTGGTTTGGATCACCAATGCACAACTACAGTTCTAGAGGATCCTTGGTGAACATGAAACCAAACCATTGGCCCGGGGTCCTACAAGAATTTGAATTGTGCACTCCTTCAATAAGCCATAGGGACCTGTGTGTGAGCTAGTTTGATGTTGTGTGTGTCCCTCCCCAGGTGGCCTATTTGGTTCCAGTACGTTTAGCCAGCCTGTGACATCATCCACCAGTAGCGGCTTTGGCTTTGGCGCGCCCAGCGGCACATCCACCAGCCTGTTCGGCAGCACCAACACGGGCGGCGGTGGAGGACTCTTCTCCCAGCAGAGCAATGCCTTCGGCGCTGCCAAACCAGCCTCTTTTGGCAGTCAGTCTCTCTCTTTTTTTATTGTCTAGCATTGGTCTTTTAAACCTGTTTACCATAGAATTAGAATCAGTAGTACCAACGGGCATTCCCATTCAAATAAATGATCTGTGGCCAGTGGAACAATGGACATATTGGGTGTTCTATATGGAGTGTAAGTTTAGAGTTCTGTGCCTTTCTCATAGTTCCAAGCGTGCAACAATGGCAAATAGAACCTGTTTTGGATTTTGATTATTTTGTGCTGGCACTCCGATGGCCACTCCAGAGCCTTCTATTTACCTTACCAAATAGTAGTAAATGGAGGGCTCTAGTCCGTTTTAGTAATTGTGATTCTCTGCTGGTGTATAATGAGATCATGATGTGTAATACCTTATGTTTATTTTCTTTTATTTTCTCATGATGATGTATTGCTTGTTTGTTATGCTTTTTAAGCGTTTTGAGTTTATGAAAAGCGCTATAGAAATAAAATTTAATTATTATAACATTTCAGAAGGATTTTAGATCATTTATGAGGGGCATGTGTTTTCTTGGTCAGGTCACGTCTACATCATCATAGATGTCTGGCTAGATCGTAATGATGTGTATTTTTTTTTTAGCGTTCGGTACGAGCACGGCCAGCAGTGGGGGGCTGTTTGGGGCGACCAACTCCAACCCTTTCGGAGGGGCGTCTACCTCCCTGTTCGGCGCATCAGGGTTTACCCAGCAGGCCGCCCAGCCAGGCACCACTGTCAAGTTCAACGTGAGTTTGGCCTGAGTTTGGTGGTGGGGGCTCTGATAAGGTGCGCAGATGCAGAATGTGTCCCCCATTGAGTGATGCTTGCTTTATCCAAATTCACATGTGACAGCTGTGGGCAGCCAGCCGCATCCCCTAACCAGCCATTAGCCTACTTTGCTGCTTCTCTCTGTTCTGTCTGCATCTTCCTCAGTTTTAAAATGTTATTTCGCTGTGATGCTGGGGTGTGCAGACCGTGATGAGGTTTGTGTTAATAGAGGAAAAACAGAACAGTGACAGTCAACCTTGTGCCTTTACATAACTGAAAACCTCAAGTTTATAGCCCAAACCCCATTCTAAAGCGAATGGGCGTTCATGTTATATTATTTATAAACCATGTCACGGGCCGTTTTTAACTACTCGTTGACTGCAAGTTTTTGGTTTGATAACAAACTGCCTTGTTTAGTTATGGCTAGCTAGCTAACACCCTTGACTATGCACACATTTGGATGGCACAGGAAAAAAAGGGATGGATAGATAGCCTTCTCAAAGAAATGCCTTAAATGTTAAATCTGAATCCAAAAAAAATTCTGGTGTTCATAAAATTCTGGTTTCTGCCTAACTTATGGGAGGTGTGAGAGGGAGTAAGTTTGTGTGGGAGGGAGCTTGTGTAGGCTGTGTAAAGTTGTCTGAAGAGTAGGCTAAAGATGGTTCCCCTTACTGCCACAATGACAATGCAGATAATTTATGCATTTACACTGAGTATAGGAAACATTAAACACCTGCTTTTCCATGACAGACTGACCAGTTGAAAGCTATGATTCCTTATTGATGTCACTTGTTAAGTCCACTTCAATCAGTGTAGATGAAGGGAGGAGACTGTTTGAAGAAGGATTTTTAAGCCTTCAGTCATGGATTGTGTATGTGTGCCATTCAGAGGGTGAATGGGCAAGACAAGATTTAACTGCCTTTGAACAGGGTTTGGTAGTAGGTGCCAGGCGCACCGGTTTGTGCCAAAAACTGCAAAGCTGCTGGGTTTTTCCACGCTCAACCTTTTCCCGTGTGTATCAAGAATGGTCCACCACCCAAAGGACATCCAGCCAACTTGACAGAATTGTGGGAAGCATTGGAGTCAACATGGGCCAGAATCCCTGTGGAATGCTTTCGACACCATGTAGAGTCTAACCCAATGAATTGAGGCTGTTCTGAGGGCAAAAGAGGGTGCAACTCAATATTAGGAAGGTGTTTCTAATGTTTTCTACTCTGTGTATATTCATTATAACATTCCTCCTGCACACAGGTAGGCCTTTGGATATGTGCAAATTGGCTTTTTTCTGCAGTAGCCTTTTCTATTATACAGTAAAAGGTGCAGTGTTTCTGCCTCTTCAAAAAATATGATGGTATAAAGTTTTTATATTTTTTTAAATAAAGATCATCTTTGAACTTACAATCACCAAAATGAAAACGGACAGTCTGGGAGAATCAAATTCCCAAACTTTACTTTTGTTTTGAGTCACTCAACTAGCATAAGAACACGGCATAAGCCATGGCAAAATGTGTAGCATTGCAGGAAGTTAGCTTTAAAACAGCAACAGTCTCTGTGGCTAAGAGGAGGGCCTCTAAAATTTGTTGTCGGAGACCGCTCCGTTGGCCACAGCCACTACCACTCGGTATCGTGATACTTAGCTGAAAATATGCTAAATGTTTTGCAGTTTACAGATTTTTCACCTGTTTCTGTGCAGAAATAATTATTCTCACCTTTTTGTGCTCTCACTAGTATGCATCCCTGTGACCTTGGCTAGCCAACTACACCTGGGCCAAACTACTGTACTAGGACTCTTGGCCATGTGTCGTGTACCAAATCTTATTTAATCTGGAATGTACTTAATGTATTATGTCTATGCAACTCTTTACTGTAATTCTAATTCTGAGGTCAGTTTTCTCTCCTATGTGTAATCAGTTCATCCTGCTCTAATACAGTAGAGTTTGTATCCCAATGAATCTCCTCTGCTGTCCTCCAGCCTCCAACAGGAAGTGACACCATGGTGAAAGGGGGTGTGACGACAAGCATCAACACCAAGCACCAGTGCATCACGGCCATGAAGGAGTATGAGAACAAATCACTGGAGGTGGGTCATTGTTAAGCATTTACTTTTGCCTGTCCTCGATCTTTCAGATCAGGGAAAATGGAAGGGAAAGATGAGGAGAGGGATCCACTTCAGAGTATTGAGATACAGCCAGGCCTCTCTCACCCCCTCTCTCCTTTGTGGTGTGTTGCCTCTGTGTAGGAGCTGAGGTTTGAGGACTACCAGGCAGGGAGGAAGGGACCCACTAACCCTATGGCTGCACCAACAGGGGGTCTCTTTGGGGCCGCAGCCGCAGCCACCCCCAGTACGGGGGCTACAGGTCTGTTCGGCTCCTCAGCCACTAACACAGGCTTCTCCTTCGGCCAGGCCAAAACCTCCTTTGGAACTAGTAAGTCACACAGGCCCATAGACAGAGCCCTATAGAAAATATAAATACAACATTCTGATAGAATTTATTGTAACTCCCTCTCACCACCTTCCCTCGGTCCCCAGGTACGGGTGGGTTTGGTGCAGCCACAGGCAGTCTGTTTGGGCAGCAGCAGGCCCAGCAGGCAGCCAGCCTGTTCAAGCCCTTCGGCCAGGCCACAACCACCCCCAACACAGGCTTCTCCTTCGGCAGCACCAGCACCATGGGCCAGCCCCAACAAACCAGCACAATGGTGAGAGCCCACACGCACATGTTAATACACGCATAACATAGTACCATTCCAGTAGAGTAACTCTTTCTCTATCCCAGGGTGGTCTGTTTGGGGCCACGGTAGCGTCCCAGGCAGTGGGGTTGTTTGGAAACACCGCTCAGACAACACCAGCTACGGGCTTTGGGACAGGCACCGGACTCTTTGGACAAACCAACACCGCTTTCGGCAATGTCGGCACACAGGTATCAATGGACTCAACTGTTCATGCCTTTACAAAGTTGTTCGGTACAGTATGATGGATGTATATTAATACGGTCTTGGTCTGTGCTCCTATCCCTAGCAGAGCTTGTTTGGTAATAAAACGGCAGGGTTTGGTGTCACCACCACCAGCGCCTCGTCGTTTGGCACGGGCACCGGACTCTTCGGGAACAAACCTGCCCTCACCCTCGGAACAGCTACCAACACATCCAACTTTGGTGAGTTGATAATCTGCCCTTATTGTATGCACCTGTGTGACGAAGGCTAGTACATGCTAATAAACCATCTGTAGGGCTGGGCGGTATACTGTATTTTACGATGCATTGACCGGTTTGGGTTTTTACGTTCTATAACGGTATTTTAATGTTTGGTTTGTCAAATGTGATCCGCAACTCTGACACATGTAATGTCAATTTTTATAGTTTACACCGTTTGCTACTTGTCGTCTTTCTCCCTCCTGCTACTGCATGCCGTTTCCCGCACCATGTTCTATGGACAGAGTCAAAAGTATCACTTTTTGGATGACATGACTCCCATTATGCCTTGTGGAACCAAACACTACATTAGACAGTAAAAAAAAAAAGCAACACATTTTGAAGTTTTGGAATGGCCTATTCAAAGTCCAGACCTAATCCCAACTGTGACGTTGTCAGGACTTGAAACGACCAGTTCATGCTTGAAAACTCAAATGTTGCTGAATTAAAGCAGTTGCGCATGGAAGTGTTGGCCAAAATTCCTCCACAGCGATGTGAGAGACTGATCAACAACTACAAGAAGGGTTTGGTTGGAGCTATTGCAGTTAAAGGTGAACAACAACCAGTTGAGTGTCAGGTGGCCATTACTTTTTCACACCGGTATTGGGTGTTTCATAACTTTGTTTATGAAATAAGTTTAATTTTTATTTGTTCACTCAGGTTTCTTTTTTTATCTGATATTAGGTTTTGGTTGAAGATCAGATAACATTCAGTATCAAAAATATGCATATGTAGAGAAAATTAGGAAGAGGGCAAATACCTTTACACAGCACTGCAGAACGATGTTGGTGACAAAGTGTTCTATAATTTCACCTTTATAGGGATGGGGATTTGAAATGTTTTAACTGATTACTCGCATATTTATTTTGTGACTACCCTAATGAAAAAATAAGCATATTCTTAGAACCCAAATCCTGCACTGGAAAACTGCACATTTACAGTGCCTTCAGAAAGTTGTCATACTCCTTGACTTATTCCACAATTTTGTTACAGCCTGAATTCAAAATGGATAACAAATATTTTCTCCCCATCTACACACACTACCCCATAATGACAAAGTGAAAACATGTTTTTAGACACTTTTTTTTTCTCCAATCTTTTGAAAATGAAAGACACCTAATTTACATAAGTATTCACACCCCTGAGTCAATACTTTGTAGAAGCACCTTTGGCAGCAATTATAGTTGTCTTTCTGGGTAAGTCTCTAAGAGCTTTCTATACCGGGGTTGTGCAATATTTGCCCATTCTTTTCAAAATGCTTCATGCTCTGTCAAATTAGTGGTTGAAAATTGCTAGACAACTATTTTCAGGTCTTGCCATAGATTTGAAGTCAAAACTAACTCTGCCACTCAGGAACATTCACTGTGTTCTTGGTAAGCAACTACAGTGTAGATTTCGCCTTGTGTTTTAGGTTATTGTCCTGCTGAAAGGTGAATTCATCTCCCAGTGTGGTGGAAAGCCTGGATTTTGCCTGTGCTTAGCTCCATTCTGTTTATTTTTTATGCTGAAAAGTCCTTAACAATTACAAGCATACCGATAACATGATGCAGCCACCCCTTTGCTTGAAAATATGGAGTGGTACTCATTAATGTATTGGATTGTGAATTGCTTTGCCACATTTTTTGCAATATTACTTTAGTTCCTTGTCCTTGTTTGAATATTTTAATCTGTACAGGCTTCCTTCTTTTCCCTCTGTCAATTAGGTTAGTATTGTGGAGTAACTACAATGTTGTTCACCCATCCTCAGTTTTCTCCTATCACAGCCATTAAACTCTAACGGTTTTAAAGTCACCATTGGCCTCTCTGAAATCCCTGCTGGTTTCCTTCCTCTCCGGCAACTGAGTTAGGAAGGACGCATAGATCTTTGTTGTGATTGGGTGTAATTAATGAAATGTAATTAATAACTTCACCATGCTCAAAGGGATATTCAATGTCTGCCTTTTTTATTTGAATCCATCTACCAATAGGTGCCCTTTGCGAGGCATTGGAAAACCTCCCTAGTCTGGTTGAATCTGTGTTTGACATTCACTAATCGACTGAGGGACCTTACAATTATCTGTATGTGTGGGGTACATAGATGAGGTAGTCCTTAAAAAAATGACGTTAAACTCTTATTGCAGAAAATGAGTCCATAGTTTACTCAACTTATTTAGGCTTGCCATAACAAAGGGGTTGAATACTTATTGACTCGAGACATTTCAGCTTTTCATACATTTTTTTATAATAATTTGTATGAACAAATGAAACACAATTCTACTTTGACATTATGAGATTTTGTGTGTAGGCAAGTGACAAATAAAATCTAAATGTAATCAATTTTAAATTCTGGCAGTACCACAACAACATGTGGAAAAAGTCAATGGGTGTGTATACTTTCTGAAGGCACTATCTATATGCCAATAGTGTGCAACAATGCCTAATTTATCATAACCATTACAGATAACAAATCCTAATGGCTAAATTGCCCCAAGTGGCATTTTAAAATTAATTTATTAACCATATTATCAACTGGTTATATCGTGGAACACAATCTTCAAAAAGGCAGTAACTGCTTGTGGAAGCCTATGGCTGTGCAATGGTATAACTTTTATACCCCCCTCAAATGATTTAAAAGTAATAATATATATTTAATAACCCCGCTACGACAGTTTGGCTATAGCGCAAAATCAAATTCAACTGGAGCAATCATGACAATCATGAGGCAATGGCATGAGGCAATATTTTTATATTCCTTTTGGGTGGAAGAGCAGGACAGGTTTGTGTGCGTGTCTGTTTCTATCTGTGTGGCAGGCACATGATGTGGCAGGCACATGATGGAGCAGTGACTATCTGAGGATGGGCTGTCTTTATTCTTTATTTAACTAGGCAAGTCAGTTAAGAACAAATTCTTATTTACAAACCAGGATGATACTGGGCCAATTGTGCGCTGCCCTATGGGATTCCCAATCACGGCCGGATGTGATGCAGCCTGGATTCGAGCCAGGTACTGCAGTGACGCCTCTTGCACTGAGATACAGTGGCTTAGACCACTGCGCCACTCTGGAGTCTTACCGTAGTGAGCTCGATTATAGGCCTACATCATGGGCTGGGTAGACGCCGTCTTAAGTCTTCTTTTTTACATTTTAAAATGTTTACATTTAGCAGACACTCTTATTCAGAGCGACTTACAGAAATGTGTGCATACATTCTTCAGCATTGAATAATTGCTTTATTTGCCTCAAAATAAAAATAAATGCATTGTTTATGCCATCTCTCATAAAGCTGTGATTGAGAATAGCTTATACTTTCATTGTTATTTTTGAAGTTCACAACACCTTTTCGTAGGCTAGAATATTTGAGAAATAAGCTACTGTTCACAACTTTTTAACTAGCCTTAAAGCTTGTATGATAGGCCTAGTAGGAGGATAGGTTATTGGCCATTTGGTTTTCAACCTCGCATGGAGTTTATTTAATTTTTTTTATGGGTCACATGGATAATTTCTTTCGTAATAAGGTTGTCATTATTTTTCTATAGGCCATTGATATTGTTTGTTCTCATTATTAGTCCCCTTGCCACCTTACGTTTTTAGGCTATTCAAGTAATTTGTTGAGATGGAACTCAGTTTTATTCATTGTTTAATCGGGAGAAAGGGGGATACCTAGTCAGTTGTACAACTGTGTCTTTTGCATTTAACCCAACCCCTCTGCCATGCATAAAGCGTTGAATCCTAGCCTATCAAATGGAGAGAGAATGGAATATAGGCTTTAAAAAAATAATTAACAGCTACAAGGTACAGTAGTTAAGGAGTGTACGTTATATAAATACCAGAGGTGTATGCTGTAAGCCATATGGCCATGCATCCAACAGAGTGAAAGATAAACAATATTTTCTGACTGGATATTTTACACTGCTTTGGTGGAATGATCTAGTCTCTCTGGCCTGCATTCCGCTCTTGTGAATTTATCACTTTTTTATTTTACACATTTTCAGTGTGGAACCTATGTTTAGGGGTTATAGCCTAGGCTAACTAATTCTAAATGGCACTAGAAGTTCGCAAAGTAGCCTAAGCGGAAAAAAGACGGGATGCAATTATTCCAAAACTGTAGCTCGTTGTTGGAACACATACAGTTTTTCCCTACTTCAATCAACCAATCCATTTTGATTTTGTAATAAAACTTGCATCATTTGGCAAATAATGTAGCTTGTGTATCTTGTCAGTTATGTTTTTATAGGCATTTATTTCTGTAGCCCTAACGGGAGCTTGTGGGGAGTGGTTGGAATGCAATTGAGTGAGCCTTAGAGGGGAAAGGGAATTTGAGAAGGACTGTGTTACTTAGCTTGTCTTTTTTTTTACCCGTAAATGCACATGTACAAATGGAACACGAGTCAAAGCAAATTAACGTCTTCAAGACATTTTCCTTTTTTTTCAGGGCACAATTTCACTTGCCCATTCGGGCAGCCACAAAGCACATTCCACCAAGTAATTTTACAGTATAATTTTATTTTTATCTATGGTTAAAGATTGAGTTTGTCTAGTACTCTATTCATTCCCATCCCTATTAGTTTGTGTATCTTGTCTGCAAACTACTGCTTGTTTGTCTTTTCTTAGCAAGCTTTGGCCAAAATAAATTGTTAGCCACTAATTGTTAGTTAGCTGGCTAGCTAACTTGCAAAATGTCAGCGCAAATGGAGTTAGCTAATACAGCCTGGTACCAGAACTGGTGTAGGCCTAGATGAGCATGTTTGTGCAACGGTATCTTTTACATCTGAGAGAAATAGGCAAAGCATGAATGCTAGCTATCTAGCTACATGAGGTAAGAATATGTAATATAACATCTGATTAGACTCCCCTGGAAACACTGACCAACACTTTGGTTCCTACCCTGTCAATAATTCCTCCCTGTCTTATTCATTCATTGTCATGTCAAACAACAATGTATTCAAGGTATCATCCGATTAATCATTCTATTTTCCAAGTTCACCAATTTACTAGGCCTAGATGTTTTGTACATCACGCTGCTCTGCGTGGCACAGTGTGGAAATAACACAAATGCAGAAATGTATGAACATGTTTGAAGTTGGATTGAGCTTTATAAAACAACCAGACTGGGGAGAGCCATTGAAATCACTTCTAATTACTACTCAAAGCATATTTAGAACTTTCATTGTTAAAAAATATAAGATACTTTTATATGATAGAAACCATATTGCCCAGCCTTACTTATAGATGATAGTGTTGGCTATGTCAGTGACCATGTTGTTCTTCTCTCTGTGTTGTGTGAAGGTTTTGGACCCACCGCTGCTGGCGGAAGCCTTTTTGGGAACAAGACTGCAGCAGGAGGACTAGGGACTGGGCTGGGAGCCAGCTTTGGAGCAGGTATGAATGGAACAGAGCACAATAGGCCTGGCATACATTTGGTAGTGAAATATAATGTTAACATCTCATGTATTATATGGAAGGTAATAAATAAACCACAAATGCATCAAATATCCATCATGCAAAAACAAGACCTTCCTTTTTTGGGTGTGTTTTATCTGAGTCTTCATTATGTCAGTCATTAGTCTGTGTGTTCCTCTGAGTGTGTGTGTTCTGTGTTTGTCAACAGTAGGCACTGGCCAGATGTCTCTGTTTGGGAATAACAAGACGCTGGGTTCCACTCTGGGAACAATGGGAGGGTTTGGAGTGCAGGGATTCAGCACAGGAAACAGCACTCTGGGCTTCGGAGCACCACAACAGCCCGTTGGTAATTCCACTTCCGCCTATCACCTATCACCACCTCTATCCAGTCTGAAGCTGAATGTGAAAGCACATCCTTCACCCTTTCCTCTAGTACAGTGGTATTCAAACTTTTTCAGCCGGGACCCTATTTTCCCCCCACCACTCCCCAAATCTAATGACACAACCTTAAAATCAGTTCATTTTAGATTTTTACATCAACAAATAAGATTAAATTCATTGCATTTTTATCTCTTATCAAAATGAAAAGAAACCAATTAATACATTTACTCAATAGAATTGTATATTTTCAAATTACTTTTCTCAAGAACGTTTGTATATTGTCCCATACAATAATCTGTACTCTTAATATCCCCACTGCAGTTTCCCCGCCAGCCCGACTTTGAATACCACTGCTCTAGTACCTAGTTGTATTACTCTTTCAGTGTACTGAAGAAACTGTCTGGATAACATTACACAATGTCGTGTGAACTTCCCAATTATTACGCCTGTTTCACTTGTCTCTTTCTACTCAGCGGTGACGGACCCTAACGCGGTGGCGGCACAGCAGGCAGTGCTGCAGCAGCAGATCAATGCTCTGGCCTACTCCCCGTTCGGAGACTCCCCCCTCTTCAGAAACCCCCTTTCTGATCCCAAGAAGAAGGAGGAGCGTCTGAAGCCCACCAATCCGGTGGCCCAGAAGGCGTTGACCACGCCAACTCACTACAAACTGACACCGCGACCTGCGACACGTGTGCGGCCCAAAGCTCTGACATCATCGGGCTCCTCCAAGTCCCAGCTGTTTGATGGGTTGGATGACGATGAGCCTTCTCTCACCAACGGAGCCTTCATGCCCAGGTAGGTGTCAGTCTGTGGAAATTTGCTTCTAACTAGTTCACATGTTTCTGTTTACACTGATTTACTGAATTCAGCTGTTTTCTGTTATGTTTTTGTTAGCGGATACTACAACTTGGTTTTCAATAGCTTGTAACGTCTTGTATGAGCTGCATCTAAATGTTTCTGTGTCTGCTGACCGTGATGTTGGTGTATTGTATCTGAATTATATGTTGTCTGATCTGTGTTTCTCTGTGGTGTTATAAACTAGGAAGAGCATCAAGAAGCTGGTGCTGAAGAACCTGAATGGCAGCAGCCTATACAGCAGCCCAATCAACAGAGACTCCGATGACCTGTCCTCTCCACCAGAGTACCCCCTCAACGGACTTGGGTCAGACAGACACACAGTCACAGTCAAACATTTCAAATATTTATCTGTGGAGTGTTGGTTGCTGACCATGTCTCTCCCGTCTCTCCCCATCAGTGCCAGTGTGGACGAGGATGATGATGTGAGGGAGGTGATGGAGGGAGGAGCCGAGGATGACCTGGAGATCAACAAGTTCTACGCCAAGCCCAGCCTGCAGGACACCATCTCAGAGCTCAATGCCCATAGGGTGGGGGCTGGTTGCAGGAACGGGCTGGAGGTGAGCTGATAGTAAAAAGGAGTAAACAGACAGTGAATATGGTTGTCTTAAGTGACACCTGATTCCCCATAAAGGGCACTTCTTTTTTAGGCCACGCTCCTCAGATAGTGCACTTCTTTAGACATTTTTGACATGACTGTTCTGAACCTGCCTCCTCTGCTTTCAGGTGAGCAGCGAGGAAATATCGCTGGGAGATGACTCCATACAAGAGGAGCGAGTGGAGGACGGCCCCCCCCACCCTGCAGGTATTGTTCTGGCCCGTGTGGGCTACTACACCATCCCTGCAATGGACGAGCTGGCCAAAATGGTGGACGAAAACGGAGTGTGTGTGGTGGAGAACTTCACTGTGGGCAGAAAAGGTAAGACTCTCTGGATTGGTCGGGTGGACACTGCTCTTTAGAAAATATTGGTCGGTAGCTCACTGCTCTGCTCTGTGATTGACTCTCAGGTTACGGCTCCGTGTTCTTCCATGGTGAGGTGAACGTGACAGGGCTGAACCTGGATGAGATTGTCCACTTCAGACGTAAAGAGGTCATTGTCTACCTCGACGACAAGAACAAGCCCGCCGAGGGAGAGGGGCTCAACAGGTCAGTGACAGGATGGGACAGGGGCTCTTTCTCCCCTTCACACTGGGGACATTGTCGTTATCCGTTTCCTTGTCTGTGGTGATGGCATTACGTCATAAACTGATTTGACATATATTCTGATATTGATCACAGCTGAGGCATAACTCAAGTTAATGTTCTCTTTATTTCCTCTCCCTTTCTCTCATCTTTTCCCAAAACTCTTTGCTTCCCCATATTCTTCTCCTTCTCTGTCTCCCCTCTTTCTCCCTCACTCATCCCCTCTCCCAGGCGAGCAGAGGTGACTCTGGATGGGGTTTGGCCTAATGATAAGACCACCTGTACTCAAATAAAGAGCCCTGAGCGTCTGTCTGAGATGAACTACGAGGGCCGCCTGGAGAACGCCTCACGCAAACAGGGCGCCCGCTTCCTCGAGTACCGCTCCGAGACGGGCTCCTGGGTGTTTGAGGTAAGCATGCCTCGACACACTCAGCGTCTGTGTGAATCTATTTCTCCCTTCCATGTCTAACTCTTCTGTGTCTGCAGGTGGCCCATTTCTCTAAGTACGGCCTAAAGGACTCTGACGAGGATGAGGAAGTCCCTCTCAAAGTGGACCCCAAGAAGCTGAAGACTGCAACAAGACTTCCACCAGGGCTGCAGCAGCTGCCTCCCTCCCAACAGCAGGTGGTGCCACAGGCTCAGGTAGATGGAGCAGCACAGCGCGCCCACCAACACTGACAGACTCGCTGCGCTCTACATCACCTGGATGGCCTTAGTCAATATACAACCTAAATATACACAATGATCTGAACAGAAGCAGTGTTTCCTTTCCACTACCATATGCAGTGATATAGGTCCTCTGCCTATATCTCTGTGTCATCACGCCTATTATGGGTTGTATTCAATAGGTTTCTATGAAAAAGGTTTTACGTTTGGTAGCCCTGGATGATGATGGTTGCACCCCAATAAGGCTCTTAAACATCATTCTGACATCACATTATCAGATGGGAAACATCCACATGTTCTATGTATCAGTGGTGTGGGGAGGTCTGAGTTCTCCTCTCCCCCCAGGTTCACCGGTACCTGAGGTGCCACAACTCACCAATCACAGACAGGAGGTGGGCAGGGTGGATTGCACAAGTCTGTCAGTCCTGGTTAGTGGTTAAGTTCTGCCCCTCACAAGCTATTCAGAATGCGCACCTTCATCTGTGCTATCCTGAACTTATCAGCCTGGATCACTAGCAATGGCATGAAGTAATTAGTGGATTGAAAATAAGATGTTTTAAGCGCTAAGTGTTGAATGAGGTTTTTGGATAAAAATAAATCAAACTGACTTAAGGAAATGTTTGAAGTGACTAACTCTGAAATAGTCTTATTTTTTTATTAAATTAAATCTGTATTGTAAAATATTTTTTTTTACCACCTGTTAGTCTCATCTGCTAGGTGTTTAAAGTCAAAATCTACAAAGGTTTAATACTAACTATGGTAACTTTAGAAAACATCACATTACCATGGTTGTACCTCATTAAAATCCAGTATTTATGCAGAGATGTTAAACCTGAAATCCCTTCACAGATTCATAGTTGCTTATGTTTATCTTTTGTCAAACAAGCTTTCAAAAATTTACAAAAGATGACTGATGTGCGATAACCTGCGGTTCTTGGGCAACTCTGCCAGTCCTGCAGAATATATTTAGGATAAGGTATTCTGTCTGGTTGAGGGTTTAAGAAACTACAACTACTACTCTTGGGGTATTATTGACTCAGGCTACGACTTATATGTAAAACCTTCTCCTATATACATCTGTGATATCTGATAATGCTATAAATAAACTGATTTAAAGATGACACATTCTGCTGGTCTGTCGGACTGTATGTAGAGAAGAAAACCATGCTTATTGAGAGTGATGTCCACCATATGTGGTCTTCTAGTCCACACACCTGTACCATCTGCTCTGACCAGTGGAGCTCACTGACCTGGAACCAACTGCTCTGAATACAGATACTAAAATTTTACATTTACTTACGTAATCTGATTACACTAAACTGATTTTGTCTGTATGTCTCTCTTCTTGGTGTTTGGTGCCACTTTCCCTGCTGTGTCGTTTGTCGACCCGCAGTGTGTTCAGTCCACAGCAGTACTGGAGCTGCTGAATCGCGTGTCGGTGGTGGACAGTGATATGGCCGACATTACCCAGGATGCCCCAGGGGAGAGCATGTTGGGGGAGGAGGAAGGGGAGAGCAGCATGGGGGAGGAGAAGAGAAGTCGTCTGGGGAATGTGACCCCTACTGAGCACGACTCTGTCTCAGCGTCCAGTCAGATTGCCTCCTCGCTGGGGATCAACCCTCACACACTACAGGTAACATACTACTGTACACCCTCACGCTCCACTTGTTTAATGTGTTTTCCCTCACTTCATGAAGGTAGCGTGTGCTTCTCTTTTCTCAGATTATGAAGGCATCCCTGTTTGCTGAGGATGATGATGGTGACATGTTCCAGGGGCAGGGAGGGATGACACGTTCTCTAGACGTGGCCTCTCCTCGCATCCACTTGCCTGGCACGCAGGGCAGACCCTCCAGTAAGTGTCACACACACACAGCCCAAACACTGATTTAAACCCTCAGTCACCATCCTTCACTTACAGACCCTAACAGGCCTAAAATGCTAATATAGCAGTCCTTCTAAATGAGGCTTTACTATTGGTTGAGTTAAAGGTGGTTTACTTGGATGGTGTTCATCGAGCTCCCCCCCCCTTCCCTTGCTTTCTGTCTCTCCAGTCGGTGGTCTCCTGCAGACTCGTTTCAGCGGTGCAGGTCTCTTCTTTCAGCTCCCTGACGTGCCCTTTGGTGTGGGCCTTCCCGGTAGGCTGTCGATGTCTCGGGTGTCGCCGGCGGTGCCTGAGCCCATGCGGGTCTCCCCCTGGCCCTCCTTCCTTTTGCCGGCCCCAACGGCCGAGGCCACTGTGCGGACGGTAGGGGCTCGATGCCTGGGGGGACCTGTGGACCTAGAGAACTCAGTCACACTGGGGAAGGTATTGATAGCTATACTTCTAATGTACTACATTTCCTGTTACTTTCCCAGGTTTTTCCAAAACTCCCGGTTGGAAGATTAATGGAATTAAGAGGGACTTAAGAGGGACTAAGTAGGAAATCTGGAATCCTCCAGCCAGGTTTTCTGGAAAACCTGGGAATTTGGGAAAAGTTACTGGAATTTTGTTGACACTTCATCATGATACAATATTAATAGTTAAGATTTGAAATATCAGGTACAGTAGACTGATTTACACAAGGATACATTCAGAGGTACATGTGGCAAAGCAATGAAACTTTACATCAAGAACATGGAGATTTGCTGGATAATTTTTATGAATCCACTGTTTATTATGTGTGAATAGGGCTGTAAAGTATGGGTTGTTGTAATCAATCCATTCCCATCCATCCAGGGCCGTCTTCTGATGGATGCGGCTTTGTTCACGGGCCGGTCATTTCGGGTGGGCTGGGGTCCTGGCTGGACTCTGGTCCACTGTGGAGATGGGCTAAGTGGAGCTGGGGCCAAGGAGCAGGACCACATAGACACAGGAGCTGGAGGCTTTGGATTCCTGCCCCAACGTGCCAAGAGCAGACAGTAAACAACACACACATACACACCAGACCACTGTCATCAGACCACTTGACCAGCAGCATACCACCCTGCATCCCACTGCTGGCTTGCCTCTGAAGCTAAGCAGGCACTCTTTCCTCTGGTTATAAAAAAATACACCATGCCGTCTTTCAGATAGGACGTTAAACGGGTGTCCTGACTCTATGTGGTCACTAAAGATCCCACGGCACTTATCGTAAGAGTAGGGGTGTTAACCCCGGTGTCCTGGCTAAATTCCCAATCTGGCCCTCATACCATCACGGTCACCTAATCATCCCCAGCTTCCAATTTGTCTCTCCTCTCCCCTGTAACCATTCCCCAGGTTGTTGCTGTAAATGAGAATTTGGTCTGTCATCTTACTAGTAAAATAAGTTAAAAATCTACACAGTAGGAGTGTCGGAATGGGATCCAGACTTGTATGAAAGGAGTGTTTGAGGTTTGTTTAGAGAGATTGAAACTAAAGCCTAAACATTCCTCCTTCCTCTATATCCATCTGTCGTTCACTGTACAGACTGTCAGACAGTCCATTCAAGGTGGTGATCGAACAGGTGGTTGGTCTGGAGCCGCGGGACAGTGAGGAGAGCCAGGCGGTGTACCAGCGGCCCTTGGAAATCGGCCTGAAGCACAGCAGCATCAGTACAGAGGGGGCCTGCCCCTTCATCCAGCCCCAGAGCGGTGTGGCCGCCCTGCACGAGTATGCAGAGTGGATTACTGACCTCAACCAGGAGGCTGGCGCTGGAGATGGTAAGAGATGCAACACACACACACACAATGGTAGATGGTGCACATTCATTATTGTCCAATTCCAAAACGTCCCTATTATTCTGACCTCACCCCTGTATATTTCCATTTTAATCCTCTCTCCCATGGTGATCTCAAAGTGTTCAGATATATACAAAATATATGCTTGCTAATGCTATCCTCTCTATGTCCATCTCCCTGTAGCAGTCCTGGGTCACTGGGCTCAGGTGTGGACTCTGTGTGAGGCCCTGTGGGGCCGACTGGGTTCGGCAGGACCTGGTACCAGTGGCTACCTGCAGCAGATGGAGAGGAGAAGGAGCTTTTCAGCCTGGCTGTCCCACAGTGCCACCCAGAGGATCGAGCAGGAAGTGGGCCTGAACCAGGGGGGTGGAAACGTGGAGGCCATCTTTAGCTACCTGACTGGACACCGGATCAGTGACGCCTGCAGGCTGGCTCAGAAGAGTGGTGAGGAGAGGGGGGATTGGAGGGGTGACAGAGGTGATGAGGGGAAATTGAGGGGATGTTGAGGAAGGAAGGTATATCAGGAAGACAAGGGAATGGATGAAGGAGGGGAGTGGTAGGAAGCTGAACCCTGCTGCATACAAGTGGTGTCTTATGAAACCGTTCGGACAGGTTGTAGGATCTCATTAAGTTGTCTCAAACCTGTGTGTAGGGGACCACCGTCTCTCCCTGCTGCTGTCCCAGGCGGTGGGCTCTCAGTACGGCCGGGAGCTGCTGGCACTGCAGCTTGGAGACTGGAACAGGATGCAGACAGACTCTTTCCTGCTGGAGGAGAGGCTACGCATCTTTGCCCTTCTCGCTGGGAAACCTGTAAGTAACTTTGTGTGTGTGTCCAGCTGTTGCTGTTCGTTGTGTTCAGACTGCCATTAACTGGATTGTCGTGTGTGTGTGTGCGTGTGTGTGTGTGTGTGTGTGTGTGTGTGTGTGTGTGTGTGTGTGTGTGTGTGTGTGTAGGTTTTGCAATCCACATAATTTGTTGTAAAATGCATGAATGATAAATGTTTTCTGAGATGTATGTACTGGTCTCTCTAGGTGTGGCAGTCTACAGACTGTGTGGTGAACGTGTGTTCAGAACTGGACTGGAAGCGTTGTGTGGCTGTCCACCTGTGGTACATGCTGCCTCCCACCGCCTCCATCGCTGAAGCCCTGGCCAAGTATGAGGCTGCCTTCCAGGGCTCTGCTGAGGGTCAGAAGTATGCCTGCGCCCCCCTGCCCCCCTACCTCGACCAATCAGTCCAGCTGGACATGGAGGAGGAAGAGTCTAAACGGCCACTTTACGATATCTGCTTCCACCTGCTCAAACTCTACAGCGACAGGTACTACACTACCCACAACACACTGCGCCTACATACACTTCACACAATGCACTGCATATGTTTCTCAAAATTTATTATTTTGCTTTACTAAGGGGTGGAGTGGGGCTGTAGGTTTCTCTGACTATAACTAATCCTACATTATCATTCTCAAGCAGATTTAACAGAATAACAGTAAACTACCTCTAGAGTTGGGTTTAAGTGATGGCTCCCTCTCCCTCCCAGGCACTACAGCCTGCAGCAGTTGTTGGACCCCCTGGCGGTGACGTGGGAGCGTTTGGACTACCGTCTGAGCTGGCACCTGTGGTCGGTCCTGCAGGCGCTGCACTACACACACCTGAGCCCTGCCCGACAGGGCCTCATACACACCAGCTACGCTGCCCAGCTGGAGAGTGCTGGCCTCTGGGACATGGCCATCTACGTACTGCTGCACATACCTGACAACACGTACGTATACTACATGACCAAAAGTATGTGGACACCTGCTCGTCGAACATCTCATTCCAAAATCATGGTCATTTTATATGGAGTTGGTTCCCCCTTATAACAACCTCCACTCGTCTGGTAAGGCTTTCCACTAGATGTTGGAACACTGCTACGGGGACTTGCTTCCATTCAGCCACGAGCGTTAGTGAGGTCGGGCACTGATGTTAGGCGATTAGGTCTGGCTTGCAGTCTGCGTTCCAATTCATCCCAATGGGGTTGGAGTTGAGGTCAGAGCTCTGTGCAGGCCAGTTAAGTTCTTCCACAACGATCTCATTTTTGAATGGACCTCGCTTTGTGCATATGGGCATTGTCATGCTAAAACAGCAAAGGGCCTTCCCCAAACTGTTGCCACAAAGTTGGAAGCACAGAATTGTCTAGAATGTCATTGTATGCTGTAGCGTTAAAATTTCCATTCACTGGAATTAAGGGGCCTAGCTCAAACCATGAAAAACAGCCCCAGACCATTATTCCTCAAACCCCAAACTTTACAGTTGGCACTATGCATTGGGGCAGGTAGCGTTCTCCTGGCATCCGCCAAACCCAGATTCGTCCGTCGGACTTCCAAATGGTGAAGCGTGATTTATCACTCCTGAGAGCACATTTCCACTGCTCCAGAGTCCAATGGTGGCGAGCTTTACACCACTACAGCCGACCCTTGGCATTACGCATGGTAATCTTAGGCTTGTGTGCGGCTGCTCGTCCATGGAAACCCATTTCATGAAGCTCCCGACTAACAGTTCAGGGACAGATGATTTTTATCCGTTCTGAGGTTGTATGGCCTACCACTTCGCAGCTGTGCCGTTGTTTTTCCTAGATGTTTCCACTTCATAAGAACAGCTTAGTTGACCAGTGCAGAAATTTGACAAACTGACTTGTTGGAAAGGTGGCATCCTATGACGGTGCCACGTTGAACGTCAGAGTTCTTCAGTACAGGTCATTCTACTACCAATGTTTTCCTATGGAGATTGCATGGCTGTGTGCTCAATTTTATACACCTGTCAGCAATAGGTGTAGCTGAAATAGCTGAAGCCACTAATTTGAAGGAGTGTCCACTCTGCTTAGGGGCAGAATGACACATTTTTACCTTGTCAGCTCAGGGGTTTGATCAAGCAACCTTTCGGCTATTGGCCCAAGTATCCTGCCCGCCAGGCTACCTGACGCCTAGTCATGAGGAAGGTTAAGTTGATGAGTGAGGAGAATGTGAGGGTCAGTTCTCTCAGCAGATAACCTGGATTGGCTGACAATGATTCATCATAATCTCACAAGTGCTACTGTGACCAGCTGGGTTCAAAGTTCAACCCGACTTGTCTGCGCAATGTGTTAGCCCTAGTGCTCGGTGAGCTAAAGGAAGTAATCATGTCTAAGGCAAGCTTACACATTACGTGAGCAAGCACTGTTGGAAAACTTACAACATGTAAAGTCCTATAAAGTTAACAAGCTAACATACAGTATATCACAAAGGTGAGTACACCCCTCACATTTTTGTAAATATTTGAGTATATCTTTTCATGTGACAACACTGAAGAAAGGACACTTTGCTACAATGTAAAGTAGTGAGTGTACAGCTTGTATAACAGTGTAAATTTGCTGTCCCCTCAAAATAACTCAACACACAGCCATTAATGTCTAAACTGCTGGCAACAAAAGTGAGTACACCCCTAAGTGAAAATGTCCAAATTGGGCCCAAAGTGTTAATATTTTGTGTGGCCACCATCATTTTCCAGGACTGCCTTAACCCTCTTGGGCATGGAGTTCACCAGAGCTACACAGGTTGCCACTGGAGTCCTCTTCCACTCCTCCATGACAACATCACGGAGCTGGTGGATGTTAGAGACCTTGCACTCCTCTAGCTTCCGTTTGAGGATGCCCCACAGATGCTCAATAGGGTTTAGGTCTGGAGACCTGCTTGGCCAGTCCATCACCTTTACCCTCAGCTTCTTTAGCAAGGCAGTGGTCGTCTTGGAGGTGTGTTTGGGGTCGTTTTCATGTTGGAATACTGCCCTGCGGCCCAGTCTCCGAAGGGAGGGGATCATGCTCTGCTTCAGTATGTCACAGTACATGTTGGCATTCATGGTTCCCTCAATGAACTGTAGCTCCCAGTGCCGGCAGCACTCATGCAGCCCCAGACCATGACACTCCCACCACCATGCTTGACTGTAGGCAAGACACACTTGTCTTTGTACTCCTCACCTGGTTGCCGCCACACACGCTTGACACCATCTGAACCAAATAAGTTTATCTTGGTCTCATCAGACCACAGGACATGGTTCCAGTAATCCATGTCCTTAGTCTGCTTGTCTTCAGCAAACTGTTTGCGGACTTTCTTGTGCATCATCTTTAGAAGAGGCTTCCTTCTGGGACGACAGCCATGCAGACCAATTTGATGCAGTGTACGGCGTATGGTCTGAGCACTGACAGGCTGACCCCCCCACCCCTTCAACCTCTGCAGCAATGCTGGCAGCACTCATACGCCTATTTCCCAAAGACAACCTCTGGATATGACGCTGAGCACGCACACTCAACTTCTTTGGTCGACCATGGCGAGGCCTGTTCTGAGTGGAACCTGTCCAGTTAAACCGCTGTATGGTCTTGGCCACCGTGCTGCAGCTCAGTTTCAGGGTCTTGGCAATCTTCTTATAGCCCAGGCCATCTTTATGTAGAGCAACAATTCTTTTTTTCAGATCCTCAGAGAGTTCTTTGCCATGAGGTGCCATGTTGAACTTCCAGTGACCAGTCAGTATGAGGAAGTGTGAGAGCGATGACACCAAATTTAACACACCTGCTCCCCATTCACACCTGAGACCTTGTAACACTAACGCGTCACATGACACCGGGAAGGGAAAATGGCTAATTGGGCCCAATTTGGGGTCAATAAAGAAGCTGAGGGTAAAGGTGATGGACTGGCCAAGCATGTCTCCAGACCTAAACCCTATTGAGCATCTGTGGGGCATCCTCAAACGGAAGCTAGAGGAGTGCAAGGTCTCTAACATCCACCAGCTCCGTGATGTTGTCATGGAGGAGTGGAAGAGGACTCCAGTGGCAACCTGTGTAGCTCTGGTGAACTCCATGCCCAAGAGGGTTAAGGCAGTCCTGGAAAATGATGGTGGCCACACAAAATATTAACACTTTGGGCCCAATTTGGACATTTTCACTTAGGGGTGTACTCACTTTTGTTGCCAGCAGTTTAGACATTAATGGCTGTGTGTTGAGTTATTTTGAGGGGACAGCAAATTTACACTGTTATACAAGCTGTACACTCACTACTTTACATTGTAGCAAAGTGTCCTTTCTTCAGTGTTGTCACATGAAAAGATATACTCAAATATTTACAAAAATGTGAGGGGTGTACTCACTTTTGTGATATACTGTATCTTTCTCCTCTGTCCAGGCTGCGTGAGCGTGCGGTGAGGGAGATGCTGCAGCTGCACTGCCCCCTGCTGGAGACGGAGGAGTCTGCCAAGAAAGAGCACTTCCTCACAGAGAGACTACTGATCCCAGAACAGTGGCTCCACCAGGCCAAAGCTACCAGAGCCAGAAGAGAGACAGACCGGCACGGAGAGGCCCTTCACCTGTACAGAGCAGGACACTGGAACCTCTGCCACAGTCTGGTCATACAGCACCTTGCCTCAGGTGTGCATGTAAACACGTGCACACACACACACACACACACACAGAGAGAGACAACCTCTAACCCTGTTCCCCTGTCTCTGTGCGATTTTCCCCTGTAGATTGTATCATTAATGATAACCATGAGTACCTCTTGGAGTTCCTGGAAGGGCTTGGAGTTCCTGAGCGCAGTGCTGTGATCCAGGACTGGGACACGGCAGGCAGAGTCTACCTGGACTACATCCGAGTCATACAGATCCTACACGCCATACAACAGGTACGCGTGTCTGTCTGGGATAGACTACAACAGACATACATACCATACTGTGAGTTTGGGGAATTTTGTCTGCACACTAAAGATTTCTAACCCCAAAATTGAAATGTGTCAGTTATATATATATATATATATATATATATATTTATTTATTGTCCTAATTGAGCTAGCTGTAGCCATGTGGCGTCATGATTCCCAAAAGACACAGAAAAAGTCGTCACCACAATATCACAGCTCAATTAACCTCAAATTCACCTTGAAATTTGCAAAATAATCATCACATGTCCAGACCATTTGAAAGCTAGTCCCACAGCGCATCAGCTAGCTCCACTTGTCTGTCGTCTTCATTATGTTGACTCCATTACTGTTAATTATGTTAGACAATTATTTATGCTGCTAATCTCCTGATTATTTGTCTCTCTGTCATATACAGATGGACAATAGTGGCTATGAGCTGGAGCACTTGCACATTTAGGTGTCTTTGAGCATGTTAATGGGAGAGTGTTTCTACTGTGTACTCCGATTAACATTGCTGTTTATCAGCTGGAATGGTATATTAATGAGTGTCTCTCTCTGTGTGTGTTCAGATGAACAGTACTAGTTATGACCTGGAGCGTCTACACACTGAGGTGACGTCACTCTGCAGCAGGATAGAGCTCCTCCCTTGCTCCACCGCCAAGGACCGCCTCGCCCAATCAGGTGAGGAGATCGAGCTGTCTGCTCTAGGGTTGTGTGTGTTCCTATATCTATCTAACGCAGTTCTCTCTCTCCTGTCTCCAGAGATGGCCAAACGTGTGGCTAACATCCTGCGTGTGGTGTTGAGTCTGCAGCAGGGGGGTGAGGGCGGCGAGATCCCCTTGTCCCAGCTTGCGGCCAACATCGGCCGTCTGCCCATGCCCGAGGACTATGCTCTCGAGGAGCTCCGCAGCCTCACCCAATCATACTTGAGACAGCTCATTGTCAGCTAATGATCTGCACCCCGCCCAATAGCAACTGAGGTAGTTTGTTGGAAGCCAATGAGAACAGTGGGGGTAGGAGGAGACTATCTGGGACAGTTTAGTAGGACTACTGGGGTTTGGTTGAGAATGCAGCGATGGACTTGCAGTGTGCTCCTTTGGGACTTTGGTTTCTCCTGAAGAAAATGGTACAAGATTATTGGATGAAGTGTGTGTGTGTGTGTGTGTGAAGGAATGACTTGCAAGTTTTTTTGTTTTTGTATAGCTCTGTTGTACTTAGTTTGGGTACAATGTGTTTAAATATTGAACTGCTGAACCCTCCTAATACTCTCCTTTCCCAACTTTTGACCCTGTTTAAAGGGACAATCTCATTGGCTGGTGTGTGTAACGCCAGTATAAATGCTTTCTGCAAACTGTTTGTTTTGACTTGTTTTACATCCCCGTGGAAACGTAAAGGTCATTATAGTAAGATTGGTTAGGGAGCTGTCAGGGATGAACTGTCAATATGTGTATACATAGGGAAGATCTATATAGCTTAAAATGGAGGAGACTCATGTCATCTTGTACAAATAGCAGGCTTGAAATGAACTATTCTTGTTTTTGGATACCAAAAGACAAAGAAAATTTAACATGAGAATGGATAAACTTATTTTTGTAGTTTTTTTTTGTATATTGGCTGAAACCCAGAGTATGTGGAGTCTAACGAAACCATGTGTGATGAAGTGCTAGTTAAATGCTTTTTTGTTGTTGTAATCAGCCATCCAAAAATAGTTTGTTTTTAATGAGCCAATCCATTTTCCAATCCAGAGTTTGAAAGATATTTTAAATATCATTTACAAGTCCTTAGTATTACCTTCACTCACACACCCTCCATTCTCATCCTTTGTTCCCCTTACTCTCTAGTTTTCTGTATTTAGATTTTTCAGGAGAAATGTACTTATTGATTGTTGTGCTGCTGCCGCAGTATATTTTGGGTGGGAGACCGCTCCCCTCGCGCACAGTGCCTTTTCAGAGAAGGGTCTCTGGACTTTTGTTGCTGCTGTTGCTTTGTGCACGATTGTGATGGTGATAACGTTTTTATTAATCTGAATAAAATGCATTCTATTTTGTCCTGAATTGTATTTAACAATTATGCTCAATACTATACCTTTACTCATGCACTCCGGCGTGTCAGATCTTGAACCCCTCACTAGGTTTATTTTTTGGCATTGTAATACCGCCATTCTTCTCTAGGCTGTTTGTCTTCTGTATCGGACAGAATCTGCACTTCTTTCTGTTTTTAAAAGGCCTAATGCATTTTTATAGTGCTTGCCTTTCTGAAGATTTAGTGCCTTGCTTACATTGTGTTACAATGAACAGTGTTGCTGAGTGGGACCATACATGTCGATGGATGGACGGATGTGTTAAGTACCTGCCACCTGATGTGTCCACAGTACAAGCAGATTTAGGTACCGTTACATTGAACTCGGACAAGTGGCCTACCTTCTCTGTTCAATTATTCACATCACCTGCCCTTCCTTGCAGATGCATCTTTAAAAACCTAATGGTATGTTTTCCTCTTATGTTACAGAAGTTATGGAGTCAGTGCCAGTTGGACTCTTCTCTGGTGCCCCCTGTTGTCTTTGATTGGAGTTTGTTTCAAACTGATTTACAGTATTGCATGTCATTCTGCACATTATTACAGTGCCTTCAAAGTATTTGTATCCAATGCCTTATTCCACAATTTATTGTTAAATCCTGAATTCAAAATGGATTAAATAGATTTTGTTTCTCTCCCATTACACACAATACCCCATAATGACAGTGAGAACTACATATGGCCTTGTGTTTTGGGTTATTGTCTTGCTGAAAGGGGAATTGATCTCCCAGTGTCTGGTGAAAAGCAGACTGAACCAGGTTTTCCTCTAGGTTTTTACCTGTGCTTAGCTCCATTACTTTTCATCCTGGAAAAACTCCCCAGTCTGTAACAACTAGAAGCATACACATAACATGATGCAGCCACCACTATTCTTGAAGAAATTGAGTGGTACTTGCCTCAAACATAACACTTTGTATTCAGGACAAAAAAGTAAATTATTGATTACTAATTAGTGACCTTAATTCATCAATCAAGTGGGAAGGGAAGAGCGAAAACCTGCAGACATTCAGCCCTCCATGGAATGACATGCTCTACAGTCTTCCTTTCACTCTGTCTATTATCTTAGTATTGTGTAGTAACTACAATGGTGTTCATCCATCTGCAGTTTTCTATCACACCCATTAAACTCAACTTTTTTAATGTCACCTTTGGATTCATGGTGAAATCCCTGAGTGTTTTCCTTCCTTTTTTTGGCAACTGAGTTAGGAAGGATGCCTGTAATTTTGTAGTGACTGGGTGTATTGATACACCATCCAAAGTGTAATAACTGCACCATGCTCAAAGGAATTTTCAATGTCTGCTTTTATTTTTACCAATAGATGCCTCACATAGAAGGGCACTGGAACTTATGTGAATTAAGCACATTTTTACTCCTGTAATTATTTATGTTCGGCATAACAAAGGAGTAGAATAATCATTAACTCTTATTAATTTGTAAAATGTTCGAAAAATCATTCCACTTTGACATTATAGGGTATTCTGTGTAGGCCGGTGACAATTTTTCTCAATTTAATCCATTTTAAATTCAGGGTTTAACAACAAAATGTGGATAAAGTTCTGGTGTATGAATACTTTACAAAGGCAGTATATATAAAATCGCGCGGCGCGCCATGCCTCCTCTTGCACCATGTGGGGCGCGCACCACAGCGCGGTAAGAAGACTAGGTTACTGGATATAGCGGCAGTCCATCCAAAACCAGCTCTGTGTGCGCAGCTGTCTCTTCGCAGCGCGTTTCAGGCCTACGCTCATCTCCCCAGATACGGTAAATTCTCTCAGATGTAGGGGACTATTTTTCTATTCTGCCCGCTGTGTCAAACAGAAAGCGGCATATTGTGCCAGTTCAGCACCATGCATCTATGGAGCGTCTTTTCTACGTTGCTATTCTTCCTCTGTTTAAGTTTTCTTCCAGGTACGTGCTCTTTTTTTTTGCTTAACAATTTTACATCATGTTTTGCATTAGAGACAAGGTTCTGATTGCTTACCTATGGAAGAATTTGAGGGCAATTTTTCTCACTTTGGCAGTCCGTAGCCTAAAAAAAAGGGCATTTCGTTTTTTTCCTCGGGTGTTATAAAATGCCAACTACAAATAGTGACCTAACTGACCTAGCATTGAAAATGTGGCAAAATATACATTCACATTGGATGATGAATGAATGAACAACCCCTCAACGATGTATTAAGAGGCAAAGGTGGACTGTGGATATTATATGGATGCATCCTTGGACTGTCACTATGCACTCTGGTTTGGTGATTTCAGAATGATAACTTAGGTGTTGATATGATGTGATGTACTTGATGGTCTACCATGTCATAGTGCCTTACCCTATTATTGTTATTGCTGGTGTCACTCTTCACAGCGCTGTGGAGATGATGGAGTGTTTGTGCATTAATACCTGATTGATGTCCCCATGCTTCTACATCTGCTACAAAACTCTTTGTGAGTTTAGGCTTGGTTTCTTTATAAACACTGTGACAACTGCTGATGTAAAAAGGGCTTTATACATTTGATTGATTGTACTCATGGCAAGCTGTTCCTCTCATAATTCCTCTCTTCCTCGCTCTCTATATTCTCCCTTGATAATCCCCACCATCTGGGTCTCAAACCCACAGTTAGTGTGTTCTGACGTGACCACTGGGCTGAAAGAGCAAATACACACACACACACACACACACACACACACACACACACACACACACACACACACACACACACACACACACACACAAAGAGATCAGATGAGAGAATGACAGATTACACCTACAAACTCTCTTGTCTGGACACGTGATATCTGCCAGCAGTCAACGGGTTAATGCTGTCATCCCTGTGACCTCTAACCCCGACTCATGCATGGTCCTGCAGATACTGACAGGAGGCAAAAGATAGCAGATGAATAAAGGGAAACAGGAGCCATGGTTACACCTTGCCTTAACATGTGGTTGTGGTCATCCGATCAAGATGATCCGATAACTATGGTAATAAAATGTCTCTTATCTGCCCATAGTGTCCGTATTGTGACCAGATTCCCTGGTCCTTCCCTGTATGCAAATGAATCCAACCTGCCTTGGACCTTCCTTATGACAAGCTGTATACAGCAAATCAACAGAAAACAGCACACTTTTATAGTCAATAGTTTTACACATTATTACAGCCTATATTTGTTATCCAACGATTTAAGACTGGGCATAATATGTTACTGTCCCAATATCCTCGATCTGTCCACAGCTGTACAAATAAATATTATTTAATATATCCTTTTATTTAAAAACGGCTTTGTATCCCAAGGTACATTAGTTGTTTAGGACGGTCTTAAGAAGAATTTGAATACCAAAAGTTTGTATTTTGAAGAATTACGAAAATTGATAGAAGGAGCATGCATGTAAAGCAAATACTACGGCTTTATAAATGAATAAAGTGTAAATCTAAAGAGTCCTTCATATTGTACATCAAATTGGACAGTGGCCTCGCTCATGCTTCGAGAAATCTATGCACATCATTTTGGACATATTCTGCACTTTATTGCTGGCAATTTGTCTGGAAAATGCTCAAAGATTTACAGAATAGAATATAACATAATACAATCAAAAAGGATTGCATTATATTCCAGGTTTCGATTCTTATTTAGTATAGGCCTCAACAGTTTTACCAAGAAAAAAAATTAAGTACATGCTGGGAGAACGACTGTGGTTTGGTTTCCTACAAATAATTGATTAGTGTTAATTCAGTAATGGAGTCTCTTTCACCCATCAATGGTTGATAGACTGATATACTAGCATTATAGAATTTAAACTGAACTACAAATGTATTGGGGATGCATGGAGTCATCATAGTTCGTCCCATGCATCCCCAACACGTTTGTAGTTTGGACTATGATGGAGTCACAGCAGAAGAGCGCAGTGCATGACAGGTGTATGGCAAGGTATAATGTGTAGGCCAAATATTTTTTGGGGATATGAATTTGGGTCCTAGTTCGGGTGGGTTATATACAAGTAATAATGTTATTTCCGTGCCCTCAATCCTTCCCTTTACTAGTATGTATCTTCCATCTTTGCAAGGGTTCGTTCTGAGTGAAAGGGGATATTATAATTTTTGTTGTTATTATTATTGCTACCCCTTGTCTTGCTGAACAGTAGGAAGAGGGAAACATGTCCTGTTGCCAGTCGTTCAAGTTTTCTATGTTCCTCTTTAGATAAATGTGTTTCTTGGAGAAAGATGATTTCACCTCCAGTTTTCACAATAGGTTTTTCTTTTTATGGGGCTATTAAGGACATTTACATGTTTATTCCGCCAGCCAATTAAATTTATACTGTACGTGTTGAGAACTCTTCCTAACTAGTGTTATTCTCTTTGTTTCTTGTAGTACCCCAGATGCATTGGTCTCCTCCCATTTCCGCATAATATTGTATTTATTGTTGTTGTATTTGATCCGTGGCACGTATTTTTTCCAGCACTGTCTTTATCAATTGTTTCGTTCGAACTGTACATTAAGACATTACCATGCCCAAGCCAAAGTCTATTTAAAATCATGAATAAAAACCCATCCCTTGTGGTTTGACACTTACAGCACAACATCAGGTTAGCAGCAGTAAGCATTTCTAACCCTTTCACCTCAGGTGGAATATATCACTTTTGTACAATTAGAGAAATAAATGACAATGTATGAATTCCTTTCAAATTAGACAGATAATACATGTAATAATTTAGGCACTTCCTACAAAAATATAATTACCTTTAACCAGGAGCAGCAGTCAGTTGAAATTAAGCATTTAAGCAAACATATATTATTTTATATTGTAGCATGAAATTCAATGTAGTCTGTGTTTCTGGTCATACCTCGTACAAATAATAATGATAAGTAGTATCAGAAGTAATGAAATTAATAATAATAGTGTTAGTAACCATAATATCAATAATGAGGATAATATTAATTGTAGTATTGACATCAGTAAAAGTAATAGTAATAATAAGTTATTATAATTATAATAAATAATGGTAACCATAATGGTAGTACAAATTATCATATCACTGATAATAGCTAAGAGGATTTGGTGTAGGACAGAGTGCATTCGGAAAGTATTCAGAGCCCTTGACCTTTTCCACATTTTGTTACGTTACAGCCTTATTCTAAAAATGTATTAAATAAAAGTTTTCCCTCAGCAATCTATACACAATTACCCATAATGACAAAGCAAAAACAGTTTTTATAAATTGTTGCAAACTTGTTAATTTTTTTTGGGAAATATGACATTTACATAAGTATTCAGACCCAGAGTACTTTGTTGAAACACCTTTGGCAGCGATTGCAGCCTCAAGTCTTTTTGGGTATGACGCTACAAGCTTCAGGTCGTTGCTTAGGGTCGTTGTCCTGTTGGAAGGTGAACCTTCACCCCAGTCTAAGGTGCTGAGCGCTCTGGAGCAGGTTTTCATCAAGGATCTCTGTACTTTGCTCCGTTCATCTTTCTCTCGATCCTGACTAGTCTCCCAGTCCCTGCCACTAACAAACATTCCCAAAGCATGATGCTGTCACCACCATTTTTCAACGTAGGGATGGTGCCAGGTTTCCTCCAGACGTGACGCTTGGAATTTAGGCCAAAGAGTTCAATTTTGGTTTCATCAGACCAGAGAATCTTGTCCTTTTATGTGCCTTTTGGCAAACTCCAAGCGGGATGTCATATGCATTTTACTGAGGAGTGGCGGTTCCAAACTTCTTCCACTGTGTTCTTGGGGCCCTTCAATGCTTCAGAAATTGTTTGGTACCATTCCCCAGATCTGTGCCTCAACACAATCCTGTCTTGGAGCTCTACAGACAATTCCTTCGACCTCATGGCTTGGTTTTGCTCTGACATGCACTGTCAACTGTGGGACCTTATATAGACAGGTGTGCCTTTCCAAATCATGTCCAATCAACTGGATTTATCACAGGTGAACTCAAGGATGATACATGGAAAAAGGATGCACCTGAGCTACATTTAGAGTCTTATAGCAAAGGGTCTGAATACTTATGTAAATAAGGTATTTATTTTAATATATATATATATATATATATATATATATATATATATATATATATATAGTTTTGCTTTGTTATTATGGGGTATTGTGTGTAGATTGATTAAATAAATGTTTTCCTCATCAATTTTAGAATAAGGCTGTAATGTAACAAAGTGGAAAAAGTCAAGGGTGACTTTCCGAATCCACTGTATATACAAAAGTATGTGGACACCCCTTCAAATTAGTGGATTCGGCTATTTCAGCCACACTTGTTGCCGCCAGGTGTTTAAGAACAAATTCTTATTTACGATGACATCAGGGAACAGTGGGTTAACTGCCTTGTTCCGGTGCAGAACGACAAATTTTTACCTAGTCAGCTCTGGGATTCGATCCAGCAACCTTTCGTTTACTGGCCCAACGCTCTAACCACTAGGCAACCTGCCGCCCCATAATATCAACTTGGTCTTTTACAAAATAAGGCTATTTCCTGTATATCACCCCTAACTTGTCACAACACAACTGATTGGCTCAAACGCATTAAGAAGGGTAAGAAATCCACAAATGAACTTTTAAGGCACACCTGTTAAGTGAAATGCATTCCAGGTGACTATCTCATGAAGCTGGTTGAGAGAATGCCAAGATGGTGTAAAGCTGTCATCAAGGCAAAGGGTGGCTACGTTGAATAATCTCAAATATTAAATATATTTTGATTTGTTTAAAATGGAGCACACAGCCATGCAATCTCCATATACATTGGCAGTAGAATGGCCTTACTGAAGAGCTCAGTGAATTTCAACTTGGCACTGTAATAGGATGCTACCTTTCCAACAAGTCAGTTCATCAAATTTCTGCCCTGCTAGAGTTGCCCCGGTCAACTGTAAGTGCTGTTATTGTGAAGTGGAAACGTCTAGGAGCAACAACGGCTCAGCTCAGCTGCCATTTCTATTTTTATTTTATTTAACTAGGCATGTCAGTTAAGAACAAATTCTTAGTTACAATGACTGCTAACCCCGACCAAACCCAGACCAATTGTGCACCGCCCTATGGTACTCCCAATCACGGCCGGTTGTGATACAGCCTGGATTCGTACCAGGGTGTCGGTAGTGACGCCCTGGTACTGAGATGCAGTGCCTTAGACCGCTGCATCACTCGAGAGCCCAAATGTTACAAATGTTGCAATGTATTTTTGTTGCAACATTGCTTTTTGTGAAATAAACCTGGGTCAATGGAAACCTGCCTACTGACAGTAACTCAATAAGCCATGTCAGCTAACAATTTTTAGATTGGTAGTTAGTCTAGCCAGCTATCTAAACTTGTAGTAATCATGGCCGAATACGGACCAGGCACGCAGGGCTTGTGCCCAGGGGCCTTGACCTCCAGGGGGCCCTCATTGGTTTCGTTAGTCATTGTTAACATGGCATAAGTTAAGGCGTTTTTTTTTATTGCAGGAATTTAGCTTTTCAACTGCAAAAAAAATTCTGCAAACAACTGAAAAATAGATAGATTTGCAGGAAATTACCTGTAAAAAATGCAAATTATTTGTCTCTGCCCCATGGCAAAAGAAGTAGAATTGTATGAAAAGTTTTGTAAAATTGCTAAATGTTCTCTCCGCCACATAGCACAAGAGGCTCTAACTATTTTTGACTTATAGGTGACACTGTCAAAGTACAGTAAATCTCACATTCTTATGCATAAATACAATCTATGAATATAAATAAAAAGCTGTGAATTAGCATACTGAAGGAGCTACTCACCGAGGTATGATGCCTTATGGCTACAAATACCACAGTATACGGATTAGGGAAATGATGGAGTATTACTCAAGTCCTTAAAGCACTGTGAAGGAGCCATGATGTCCCACCTGTACTTTTAGACTAAACTCTTAGGTTCTAGATAGCACCTTTATTTCTAAGAGGGTTATTCGGCTGTCCACATAGGAGAACACTTTGAACCATTTTTGGTGCAGCTTTTTGAGGATCTGAGGGCCCATGCCAAGTCTTTTCAGCCTCCTGAGGGGGAAGAGGCGTTGTCATGCCCTCTTCATGACTGTTTTGGTGTGTTTGGACCATGATAGGTCCGTAGTAATGTGGATAACCGAGGAACTTGAAGGTCTCGACCCGCTCTACTACAGTCCTGTCGATGTGAATGGGGGAGTGTTTGGCCCTCCGTTTCCTGTAGTACACGATAGGCTTCTTTGTCTTGCCCAAGTTGAGGGAGAGGTGGTTGTCCTGGCACCACACTGCCAGGTGTCTGACCTCCTCCCTATAGGCTGTCTCATCGTCGTCGGTGATCAGGCCTACCACTGTCGTGTCATCGACAAACTTAATGATGGTGTTGGGAGTCGTGAGCGGCCACGCAGTCGTGGGTGAACAGGGAGTACAGGAGGGGACTGAGCATGCACCCCTGAGGGGCCCCAATGTTGAGGGTCAGCGTGGCGGATGTGTTGTTGCCTACCCTCACCACCTGGGGGTGGACCATCAGGAAGTCCAGGATCCATTTGCAGAGGGAGGTGTCCAGTCCCAGGGTCCTTGGCTTAGTGATGAGCTTGGAGGGCACTATGGTGTTGAACTATGAGCGGTTGTCAATGAACAGCATTCTCGCGTAGGTGTTCCTTTTGTCCAGGTGGGAAAGGGCAGTGCGGAGTGGAATAGAGATTGCATCATCTGTGGATCTGTTAGGGCGGTATGCGAATTGGAGTGGGTCCAGTGTTTTTGGGATGATGGTGTTGACCAGCCTTTCAAAGCATTTCATGGCTACAAATGTGAGTGCTACGGGGCGGTAGTCATTTAGACAGGTTACCCTGTTGTTCTTAGGCATGGGGACTATGGTGGTTTGCTTGAAATATGTAGGTATTACAGACTTGGTCAGAGAGAGATTGAAAATGTCAGTGAAGACACTTGCCAGCTGGTCAGTGCATGCTCTGAGTACACGTCCTGGTAATCCATATGGCCCTGCAGCCTTGTGAATGTTAACCTGTTTAAAGGTCTTACTCACATCGGCTACAGAGAGCATGATCACACAGTCGTCTGGAACAGCTGGTGCTCTCACGCATGGTTCAGTGTTGCTTGCCTCGAAGCGAGCATAGAAGGCATTTAGCTCGTCTGGTAGGCTCACGTCACTGGGCAGATCTTGGCTGGGTTCCCCGTTGTGTAGAGACAATGAGTGTGTTGATAAAATGTTGCTATGGGTGGTGTAGTGCCAGATAGAGCGTGGCTGTGCTGCACTGTGCTGTCTGCAGTAGGAAGTGAATGGACAGGCATTTAGAAGCTCTAGATGGACACGCTATCTCATTTACTGTTTATAATTACCTACCTGCTTATCTCCTCCCTTCTCTAACGTCTCTCCATCATTTCTCTCCAGAGCGTTCAGTAATTACCTCCTTCCCTCCATACCTTTCTCTCTGTCTTTCCTCACCTTACCCTAAAGTCTCCCCTAATATTCTTGTCCTATTCACTCCTAATTTACTACTCCATGTTTATCACTCCAACATTTCCCGTCTGTCTGTCTGTCTGTCTGTCTGTCTGTCTGTCTGTCTGTCTGTCTGTCTGTCTCTCTGTCTCTCTCTCTCTCTCTCTCTCTCTCTCTCTCTCTCTCTCTCTCTCTCTCTCTCTCTCTGTCTGTCTGTCTGTCTGTCTGTCAAATTTAATTTCCAATTAAATTCACATGCTCTGGTGGACATTCCTGCAGTCAGCATGCCAATTGCACACTCCCTCTAAATTTTTGACATCTGTGGCATTGTGTTGTGTGACAAACCTGCACATTTTAGAGTGGCCTTTTATTGCCCCCAGCACAAGGTGCACTGTGTAATGATCATGCTGTTTAATCAGCTTGTTGATATGCCACACCTGTCAGCTGGATGGATCATCCTGGCAAATGAGAAATGCTCACTAACAGGGATGTAAACAAATTTGTGTGCAACATTTGAGAGAAGTACGCTTTTTGAGTGTATGGAAAATGTCTTGTTCAGTATAGGAAGGAGGCTAACCAAAGTTACTGTAACATTATCAAATGTAATGGCTGTAGTGAGTAATGCATGGAGGACCAGACATACATGTAGGCTAGCTTTGGGATCATTTAGTGGATTACAAGGTACCTCTTAGGTTAATCAAGCTGGGATGCTGTTGAGTCAATTTGCCCCATTTCTTTGAGGAACTGAGGCTTGAATTTGAATAATAATGAAGGTTGTGAGTGATTTGGATTTAATGTGGTTCCTTAAGTTCTGCTAGGCTTTACTTTACTTACTGTGCTTCCAACTTCTCTCTCTCTCTCTCTCTCTCTCTCTCTCTCTCTCTCTCTCTCTCTCTCTCTCTCTCACACAGTGTGTCTGGGTGCTCATGGGAGGTATGCTCAGAAGTTGTTGACTGATTTGTTCGCTAACTACACCAACGCTCTGAGACCGGTGGAGGACACAGACCACATCATCAACGTCACACTGCAGATCACCCTCTCACAGATCATTGACATGGTAAACAAACATACACACAAATGCATACATACACAAAGTCACCACGATGACCCCACATGCACTACTTATCCTCTGTATAGGCCTCCTCTGATACTGTTTTCCCTGCAGGATGAGCGTAACCAGATCCTGACCACGTACCTGTGGATCCGGATGGTGTGGACGGACGCCTACCTCACCTGGAAGAAGGAGGACTACGATGATCTCGATACCATCCGCATACCTAGTAGTTATGTATGGAGGCCTGATATTGTCCTATATAACAAGTAGGTCTGGCTGGTATTGAGACACATCGGTTCTTCCTGCACGGGTTTGTTGTCCTCTTCCTCATCCTCCTCTGCCATGGACACAAGCTGGACAGCCTAGAAGCTGTTACTCAGGGGGTGTCAAGGCAACAGGTGTGCTTCGGATGCTCATTACAATGTATTGGAGCAGTAGTTTTTTCACTAGTGTCAGGGGTTCTTCCTGGTTAGGTTATTTAGACAGGATGGTTTCCTGGCACTAGTTATAATTTATGGCAATGTCAACCTGAAATGAAAAATAAGGTTGGTCACCTGTCTTCTCTAGTATGTGTTTTTTATGCTTGTTTTTGGATACTAGTTGTTCTTGCCAAAACTAGCACCTGGATCTAGACGTACTGATGTGCACAGGGTTTTGCATTAGGAAGCACAGTATAAGTGGAATAATCCTTCTATTTATTCTTTCACAGTATCTTATTCTCCCTTTATTTTGTTATGTTTTAATTTCCATTTGTTGTAATTACAACACACAACTGAATCAGTAATCCCTTTAGGATGGGCTTGACTTGAACATGTTCTATGTGATTTTTCCAGAGATTATACCTGGACAGGTGTGAGGGTTGTGTGTTACATGAAACTCACAATAATCCCCTTCCTGAGCTAACACTCTACCTGTTTAAATATTGAATCCCTGTTGGAGGATGGTTGGTAGCAAGGGGATGCCGCAGTTTCAGTTCCTAAAATATGGTTTCTGAGAAAATTCCAACTTTGAGGGTGGTGACTATTAAAGTTCTATGTTCAGTCCAGTCCCTGTGATCAAGGTCAGAAATGTAGTGAGAGTGCTGATTGTAGGAGTTGGCTCTGAGAGGAGGGCTCCACTCCTGCCCTCCCCACTCTCTTTGTGCCTCGAACATCACCTTTCAATCATCCTGCCTGACCATCATGACATGCTTTATCTCTCTGTGAGTCATTCAGGTTTCCTGTCGTTAACTGTCATTAACCCTCTCATCTGCCTCTTTAACCACTCCATCTGTCTTTAACTGCGTCTGTCTGTCTGTCTGTCAGTCATTAAGGTATTAGACACTCCATGCCCATCTTCCTTCCCTACATTTCTGCCCTCTGTCTTTTCCCAGTCACACCTTTAAAGAGTCTTTAGTCACTTGACAGTAAGTATATCTTTTCTCTTTTTCTTTCATATCAAGAAATCATTTTCAATGGTTTTAATTGCCTTCTTTGTTCGCCAATGAATTCCTCACACACTCTTTCCCCTGCCTCTTCTCCCTCCCTCCGTCTCTCCTCCTCCCATCCCTTTGCTATTTCTCCCCATACACTTCCCCCTCTTTCCAACCTCCCTACTCCTCCTTCTCCCTCCCTCCCCTCCCTCCCTCTCCCTCTCACCCCTCCCTCTCCCCTCTCACCCATACACTCTCCCTTCCTCTCACCCCCTCTCAGTGCTGATGACCAGTTCTCCAGCTCTATGGAGACCAACGTGGTGATCCGTAACGACGGACAGATCATGTGGGACCAGCCGGCCATCACTAAGAGCTCGTGCTCCGTGGACGTGTCCTTCTTCCCGTTTGATGCCCAGCAGTGTCGCCTAACCTTCGGCTCCTGGACACACAATGGAAACCAGATGGACCTGGTCAACGCCCTGGACAGCGCTGACCTGGCTGACTTTGTGGCCAACGTAGAGTGGGAGGTCAGATTGATTCGTTTATTTTGCTACTTTTCTATCCTTTATTTATAATAATTTTCTGCTATTTATACGTGCAAAGTCTGATCTTTATTCCCTTTTTGCACTTTATTGATTGAAAACACTTTTGCATTTATAAGACTGTCTTAACTTGATGTTTTTTTACACTGAACAAAAATATAATTGCAACATGTAAAGTGTTGGTCCCAGGTTTCATGAGCTGAAATAAAACATTTTCCATATACACAAAAAGCTTATCTCTGCACAAATGATGTTTAATTTTGTGCACAAATTTGTTTACATCCCTGTTAGTGAGCATTTCTTCTTTGCTAAGATAATCCATCCACCTGACAGGTGTGGCATATCAAGAAGCTGATTATATGGCATGATCATTACACATGTGCACCTTATACTGGGGACAATAAAAGGCAGCTCTAAAACATTTTTGTCACACAACACAATGCCACAGATGTCTCAGGTTTTGAGGGATCATGCAATTGCCATGCTGACTGCAGGAATGTCTACCAGAGCTGTTACCAGAGAATGTAATGTTAAATTCTCTACCATAAGCCGCCTCCAATGTCATTTTAGACAATATGACAGTACGTCCAACTGGCCTCACAAACATAGACTACGTGCATGGCGTCGTGTTGGCGAGCGGTTTGCTGATGTCAACGTTATGAACAAGAGTGCCCCATGGTGGCAGGCATAAGCTACGGACAATGAACACAATTGCATTTTATTGATAGCAATTTGAATGCATAGAGATAATGTGACGAGATCCAAGAGTTTGTGCATGCCAGTCAAGTTCTTCCATACCGATCTCAACAAACCATTTCTGTATGGACCTTGCTTTGTGCACGGTGGCATTGTCATGCTGAAACAGGAAAGGGCCTTCCCCAAACTGTTGCCACAAAGCTGGAAGCAAATAATTGTCTAGAATGTCATTTTATGCTGTAGTGTCAAGATTTCCCTTTACTGGAACTAAGGAGCCTAGCCCATGAAAAACAGCACCAGGCCATTATTTCTCCTCCACTGAACTTTACAGTCGGCAATATGCGTTCGAGCATGTAACGTTCTACTGAAATCTGCCAAACCCAGATTCATCCTTCGGACTGCCAGATGATGAAGTGTGATTCATAACTCCAGCATTTCCTCTGCTCCAAAGTCCAATGGTGGTGAACTTTACACCACTCCAGCAGACGCTTGGCATTGCGCATGGTGATCTTAGGTTTGTGTGCAGCTGCTTGGCCATGGAAACTCATTTCAGGAAGCTCCCGACTAACAGTTTCCAGAGGCCGTTTGGAACTCGGTAGTGAGTGTTGCAACCGAGGCCAGGACTGTTTTTATTACAAGCTACACGCTTTTGCACTTGGCAGTCCCGTTCTGTGAGCTTGTGTTGCCTACCACTTTGCGGCTGAGCCGTTGTTGCTCCTAGACCTTTCCACTTAAAAATAACAGCACTTACAGTTAACTGGGGAAGCTCTAGCAAGACAGACATTTGACAAACTGACTTGTTGGAAAGGTCTGCCACGTTGAAAGTAACTGAGCTATCAGTAAGGACATTCTACTGCCAATGTTTGTCTATGGAGATTGCATGGCCGTGTGATCGATTTTATATACCTGTCAGCATTGGGTGTTGCTGAAGTAGCTGAATCAACATACTTTTGTGTATACAGTGTACGTGTGTTCTTAGACCGCTAGACTACCCCAGGCCACGCATTTCTATTCTATTCCTAACAACAGGTTCTGGGTATGCCAGCCAAGAAGAACGTGATCCTGTATGGCTGCTGCTCAGACCCCTACCCAGACATCACCTACACCCTGCACCTGAAACGCAGGGCCTCCTTCTACATCTTCAACCTGCTCATCCCCTGTATGATGATCTCCTTCCTGGCCCCGCTGGGCTTCTACCTGCCGGCTGACTCTGGGGAGAAAGTGTCCCTTGGGGTCACCGTGCTGCTGGCCCTGACCGTGTTCCAGCTGCTGGTGGCAGAGAGCATGCCACCCTCGGAGAACGTACCCCTCATAGGTGAGGGGCTTGGGGGTGTTAGAAGGGGAGAGAGACAGAGAGTGATGGAGAAAAAGAGAACGAGAAAGGGAGAGAGAAACAGCTTGCCATGAGTACAGCAATCAGAGAGAAAGAGACACATTAGAATATATGCTCTTCTCTGGGCTTTTGAGGTCACTTTATCTCCTTCTCCAACACTAACAGAGACTGACCAGCTCACCTCAGAGACTTTTATAGATCTTCTTCTCCCATAAACTCAGGCAGAAATCTTTAGTGAATATTGAATGGGTCTTGCTCAGCACAATGTCCTCATACAGCCTCTCTCTGATGCTCCATTTAACTGCCTGGCTATAGTAGAGATGTGATACACAGCAGGGAGACCTTATGACTACTGAATAAGCATATTTTCTTTGTACATACATACATAGTATTGGGATGAGCAAAAAGCACTTATTACATTTGAATCAACTTTGAAATGCATGCAGAGTTAAACAAGAGTGTAGGCATTTTTGCAGTTGTATTTCAATACAGGAATGATTTGAGTTTTAGTATTTGTGTGTGCTTGGCTTAGAGAGCTGCTGTACTAAATTGTGTTGGTGTATATGGGATAATGTTGATGTAATGGTCAGGCTAGTCGATATTGGCTGTCCAGATAATTTAATGTGCTGCAATCATTGCTTGATAACCTATACCCTGCCTTCTCTCTCTGGAGCAATTATGCTTGTCTGTCTATTTAACACTGTCTAGAATCCTGCAAGGCAGTGATGTTATGTTAGCCAATGTACACCATTACATTGAATGATTATGTTTGAGTTGTTATACATGGAATAGACTGTATTGCTGATCACTATTTCTCCACAGGGAAGTACTACATTGCTACCATGACGATGATCACCGCATCGACCGCCCTGACTATCTTCATCATGAATATCCATCACTGTGGTCCGGAGGCGCGTCCTGTCCCTGAATGGGCCCGCCGCTTCATCCTGCACTACCTGGCACGAATCTGCTTCGTCTTCGAGGTGGGAGAGAACTGCTTCACTGGCACCCCCAAGAAACAGGCCCCGCCTGAGCCCCCACCCGACCACAATAGCAACCCCCAAACTAGAGGTACCAACTGGGATGTGAATGGGCAGGCCTGGGGAGGCATGGAAGGGAGGGGTGAAGAGGAAGTGGGAGGGGTGGGCATAAAGACACAGGAAGAGAAAGAGGAGAGGAATAGACTGGATGTGAAAAAAGGGTCATACCAAATGTTTGAGCCCAGTAGGTGGAAAGACGACCTGTTTGTAAGTATAGATGCTGAAGAGGAGGAGGAGGGAGCAGCAGGAGGAGAGAAAAGAGGAGGAGAGAAACGTTTCAGAGGAGAAATTGGGTGCATGGGAGGGGCAGAGGCAAAAAGAGGCAAAGGTGCAGGAGGAGGAGAGAGAGGAGGTGCAGGAGAAGGAGAGAGAGGAGGAGGAGGAGGAGGAGAGAGAGGAGGTGCAGGAGAAGGAGAGAGAGGAGGTGCAGGAGAAGGAGAGAGAGGAGGTGCAAGAGGCGGAGGAGAGGGAAGCTGTGTGGAAGGAGAAAGAAGGAAAGGATCATTAGGAGGCACAGAGGCTAGGGGTAGGAGGGAGGTGGTGTTGAGCGTCCAGTGTGTGTGTCAGCACCAGGCACTCCGCAGGAACATCGAGTACATCGCCAGCTGCTATCTTGACCAGCGCTCCACTCAGAGACGTACGGGTGAGTGGAGGAAGGTGGCCAAGGTCATGGACCGACTCTTCATGTGGCTCTTCTTCATCATGGTCTTCCTCATGAGCCTCCTCATTATGGGCAAGGCCATCTGAGCACGTGCAGAGAGAAGAGGGAGAAGACTCCAGGTACAAGTGACCCTCAGGCACAGATCTAAGATCAGATCCTACCCTTCCCAAATGCTGACTTTAACCATTAAGGAGGATCCCAAACTGACCTTAGATCAGTGTCTAATGGCAACTTACTCAGGGGCAGTAGGCCAACTAAACCATTCAGAATTTACCACAGGAGATACTGTGTGTGTGTTTTTGTACATATACTCGCTGTTTATGTTCAACACTGTGAGGTAGAGACTTAATTGATCTCATTTCATGCAGAAGTAGTTTTCTGTCAGTCTAAAGTGTTGTAGGGGAGACAGGAACAAACTTAATCTTTGAAATGGAGCCAAAGCAATTATTCTGCCACCTGGCGACTATTATAAACACACAGTTTAACAAGTCCACATTTTTATATCACTATAACTTCTACTGCTCTTTGTCCTTTTACTGATTTACTGTATGTGAATAATCCATTAGACAATTGTATTTCTCAGGCCTGCCAGTTACTACATGAGAACCACAGTACTTTATGAGTGCACACCTGAGAAGTGCACACTTTCTTTGAGTGCACTTGACACTGTTGAAGATTTGATGTGTAGATATGGTATAGAATGACAATGCTTAAATAATAGTTATGGTCCATGCTTAAGAAGACTAACGTATCCAATGCTTATCACTTGTCTTGTACCATAAAGAATATTGCATATGTACAAGTACGCCATTAAATGTATTAAAACATTTCATAATATCCAAATCCCTCTGATTTTTTTCACTTTGTAACCCCAGGCAATCATTTCATAATGAGTCATGAAAGGGAAAGGAATACTGTTATACAATCATACATTCCAGTTGTGAGGAATAGGACAGGATACATGGAAAAGAATGAGGGGGACGGTACATTAGGACATGTTGTAGTGTAATCCAAGAACCCTTTAACATCATTATGGCTTTGTGAATGAATTAGAAAAAACATTTAACCTTAACTTTAAAACCCATTGGAGAGTTCTGTAGTGACGGTACAAGGGTAATCTCCCTCATCCACTGCCAGACACTAATCCTGCTCACAATGACAACCATTCATATACACTCCCGAACTACACACACTGTAGAAAACAGGATTTTCATAGGCTTTGAACCAGGCCGATTAAACTTGCTTAGTGGAGTGGTGCCAGGAAAATAACCTCTCCGTCAACGTAAAAAAAATGAAGGAGCTGATTGTGGACTTCAGGAGACACTGATCATTATTCACGATTCATTCAGGACTATCCGTAATCATGGTAGCATCCACATTAATGTAGCAGTGTTTAGAAAAATATTCTATTCTTATTTACAATAAAAGTGACTCCAATAAGACAATACATTATTTACCATTAATTTCTATTGGGCAAAAAATCATCTGAAACAACACAAACAGCAAATGCATCCAAGTTTGTAGAAGCTTGATGTAATCATTGCATGCTAGGAATATGGGACTAAATACTAAACTTTTTACTATTTTAATGCACAAGTGAATTTGTCTCAAAACAATTGGTGGGAATATGTACAGAAAGTGCTGTAATTTCTGAACGGTTCACCCGATATGGATGAAAATACATTCAAATTAAAGCTGACTGTCTGCACTTCAACCGCATAGTCATTGTATCATTTTAAATCCAAAGTTCTGGAGTACAGTGCCAGAAAAACGAAAGAAAATGTCACTGTCTGTCACGCCTACTCCTGCTCCATCCTACCGGCGCTCAACATCGCCGGTCCACTAACCACCAGTCCTGGCAACCCACATTACGCACACCTGGCAACCATCATTGCGCATACCTGCTCCCCATCGTTACGCACACCTGGACTTCATTATCACCCTGATTACTCTCCCTTTGTTTAGCCCTCAGTAGTGTCAGTCATTAGGTAGTATTGTGTTCGCCCACGTTCAGTACACTGCTCATGTTTGTTTAGTTTATTGGTTCATCATTAAACTCACCTTCTGCACCTGACTCCTTGTGTATATGTTACACTGTCCCAATAATTTTGGAGCTCACAGTAATTGCCAAAATAAAAGAAACACCAACATAAAGTGTTTTAATAGGGCTTTGGGTCACCACGAGCCAGAACAGCTTCAATGCACCTTGGCGTAGATTCTAAGTGTCTGAAACTCTATTGGAGGGATGCAACACCATTGTTTCACAATACATTTCATAATTATGTGTTTTGTTGAGAGTGGTGGAAAATGCTGTTTGAGGCACCGCTCCAGAATCTCCCATAAGTGTTCAATTGGGTTTATATCTGGTGACTGAGACGGCCATGGCATAGGGTTAACATCATTTTCATAGTCATCAAACCATTCAGTGACCGCTCATGCCCTGTGGATGGGGGCATTGTAATTGGATAGGGGCATAGCCATGGTTTCCAAAATAATGGCCTGCCCAGCATTTTTATACATGAGCTTAAACATGATGGGATGTTAATTGCTTAATTAACTCTGGAACCACACCTGTGTAGAAGCACCTGCTTTCAATATACTTTGTATCCGTCAGTCACTCAAGTGTTTCCATTATTTTGGCAGTTACCTGTATGTATCCTGGACTTTTTGAACTCCTGAATAATTCTGCTGGTATTTGAGCTGATGATGTCAAAAACCCATTGGGACAATAATGAGAGTGGATGTTTTGCCAGCTTTCAAATTCCCTTAAAATTGAATCCATGTAAAGGCAGTGACCTTCGTATCCCCCCCCCCCCACACAAAATATGCCAAATAGTGACATGGTGTGTGTATGTTTGTGCCTGTGTGACATCCATCGGATTAGTGAGTTTTATGGCCTTCATAGCCTTTAAAAGCACTTTGAGTTACTTACTACAGTGATATGTTTTTTTAAGAGGGAACAGTTGTTTACAGAGCACAGAGAAACGCCATGGCCAATGGAGATAGTGGCATATCATGAACCAGCCCTACTCAACTATTTTATCACCTTTACCCATCCATTCTCACTGAGATGGAACTACTTTAAAGGGGAACTGCACCTGCTGATTTGGCCAATTTTTTGGGCTTGCTCCTCAAGAAATGCTGGCGGCCATGACAGAAGCCAAACGTGAGTTGGTTTGGAGTTGTGGTTTGATGTGGTTGTTTCTTGAGTGTGTCCTTGCTACCACCAAAAGACACCCATATGTCATAACCTTACCCGCAGCTGTCCCCCCCACTCAATCACAACAAACAAACATCCTGCACGTTGAGTTCAATAAATACCAACAGATGTAAGGTGAGATGCCGGAGGAAGCTTTGAATAGGTCAGTAGCCTACAGAGTAATATGAGAAGAATGAAATTGCTAGATGTAGGTAGATATTCTAAACTAAGTGTTTTAATAACTTGTCATGACTTTCCCTCCTGGGTGAGAGGAGGAGGAGTGGGCCGGTTTTATGACTTTAATGTCCGGTCGTAAACTTTCTCTCTCTGGCCCGGCAGTATTTAACAAAGGAATCTGATGTGTGTAGAGAGAGAATCTGCCGCCAAAACTCCAACATCCAAAAGTGCCTTCCTGTGTGGTGTCCCATATATACTGAGTTTATGAAACATTTAGAAAACCTGCTCTTTCTATGACATAGACTGACCAGCTGAATCCAGGTGAAAGCTGTGATCCCTTATTGGTGTCAGTTGTTTAATCCACTTCAATCAGTGTAGATGAATGGGCGAAGACAGGTTAAAGAAAGAATTGCATGCCTTGAGACAATTGAGACATGGATTGTGTATGTGTGCCATTCAGAGGGTGAATGGTCAAGACAAAATATTTAAGTGCCTTTGAACGGGGTATGGTAGTAGGTGCCAGGCGCACCGGTTTCTGTAAATAAGTGCAACACTGCTGAGTTTTTCACGTTCAACAGTTTCCCGTGTGTATCAACAATGGTCCACCACAGAAAGGACACCAAGCCAACTTGACACAAATGTGGGAAGCATTAGCGTCAACATGGATCCAGCATCACTGTGGAATGCTTACTGCACCTTGTAGAGTCCATGCCCTGTCCATGCCCTCTCCATTCAGAGACATCACTATCAAGCCTGTCTGTCAGTCTGGACTTCATCACATCATCTTGCAAGTCTCCATGTGCTGGCTCCATACGTTTCTGTGAGCACATACACACATAGTCACTGTTTTATACCAATGGCAGTTAGGATAGTTAATATCTGACACACAAACAGGTGCAATGTTGAAGTTTGAACAGGTCAGACCAAACCTACCTAGTTCATAGATCAGCTCCTGGCCCCTCATCAAAGATATGTTTTAATTTTTTTTATTTCACCTTTATTTAACCAGGTAGGCAAGTTGAGAACAAGTTCTCATTTACAACTGAGACCTGGCCAAGATAAAGCAAAGCAGTGAGACAGAAACAACAACACAGAATTACACATGGAATAAACAGGCGTACAGTCAACAACACAATAGAAAAAAAGAAAGTCTATATACAGTGTGTGCAAATGGCGTGAGGAGGTAAGGCAATAAATAGGCAATAGTAGCGAGGTAATTACAATTTAGCAAATGAACACTGGAGTGATAGATGAGCAGATGATGATGTGCAAGTAGAAGTACTGGTGTGCAAAAGAGCAGAAAAGTAAATTAAAAACAATATGGGAATGAGGTAGGTAGATTATATTATCAATGATCGTTATGATTAGCATGGTGGAACCAACCTGATCGCTGTGTTCACCTTTCTATTTCACTTTAGATATCCGAAACACAGCGATCAGGCTGAATACACCAGGCTAGTTTATGCCCTGGACATTATATGCATCTAAGAAATATAAAATAAGCAACAATCAGTTTACATAAATTATGTTTCACAATTGGGTTATCAAATGAATGAAGTGGGTTACCTTCTGTATTTGTGCCCTAGACATGGGTTGCACCTCAGAGTCTATGGAATGTTTAGTTCTGAATTACACTTACTTAAAGTGGCATGGAAATACAATGACATTGCTAAAGTAGGCAAATAATTAGTAGGAAACAACTTTTGCCAGAGATGGCAATGTTGCCATTACTGTTACTGGCAAAAGGGGGCTTGATTTGTTGACATAATTGTAATCCAAACCCAACCTTCATTTATTAATTGTGAAGCACTGAGGTTCCAAACTCCGTTTTAGACGAGACTGACTTTATGACCAAAATGATTCTATTTACACTTTGTAGTCAAATTTCACACTAGAATAACTGTTTCTGACTCATATCGATGCCACAAAGGGATTAGTTGGTTTATAGGGGCAGTCGCTCTTTAATGACACCCCACACACACACACACACACACACACACACACACACACACACACACACACACACACACACACACACACACACACACACACACACACACACACACACACACACTGCCCCCTCCCTCCTCGGGATAGGGTTCTAAATGAGTCCTGTGGGTGTCTCATCACCTCCAAGCTCATATCAACAGTCATTATAACCTTGTTACCAACAACACACTCTTCCGTAACAAGGAATTACAGAATAACATCATGGTTGTGTTTTTTTGCCTATTTCAAAATACTGTTTGTCTTAGTGTAGGTGGATGTACTGTGAATAATAATCATTTATTACATTTGTAAAGCGCTTATCATTATACAGAATAATCTCAAAAGTGCATAAAAGTGCATTTTATTTTACTTGGGGACACAGGGCAACTGGCACAAAAAACACAGCTGACACTACAAAGTACAAGCACACCAAGGAGCACGGCTATCAACAGAAAACCTTCCTAAAGAGAAATGTCTTTAAGCCGTTTTAAAGGAGCCCAGACTTTGTGGTGCCTCCAGGTGGTCCGGGAGGGCATTCCAGAGGCTGGGGGCAGCCGATACCCCAAGGAGCGGTGCTTGTTCCTGGGGGCGTGGAGGAGCAGGCTATCGCTTGATCTGAGGGTGGTGTTATGGAGGGAGAGCAGTTCTTTAAGATAAGGAAAGGCATTGCGATGAATACACTGGAAAGTCAGCAGGAGGGTTTTTGAATTCAATCCAGAATGAGACGGGGAGACAGTGCAGAGATGCCAGGATGAAGGGAGATGTGATGGTGTTTCCACACTCTCATAAAGATCCTGGCAGTGCTGTCCTGGATGTATTGGAGCTTCTGGAGACTCCTGCCAGAGATCCCGAGGAAGAGTGCGTTGCTATTTTTTATTTCACCTTTATTTAACCAGGTAGGCCAGTTGAGAGCAAGTTCTCATTTACAACTGCGACCTGGACAAGATAAAGCAAAGCAGTGCGACAAAAACAACAACACTGAGTTACACATAGGATAAACAAACGTACAGTCAATAACACATTAGAAAAATCTATATAGAGTGTGTGCAAATGTAGTGAGATTAGGTAGGTTAGGCAATAAATAGGCCATAGTGGTGAAATAATTACAATTTAGCAATTAAACACTGGCGTGATAGATGGGCAGAAGATGAATGTACAAGTACAGATACTGGGGTGCAAAGGAGAAAAAAAGAAAAAACTATATGGGGAGGAGGTAGTTGGGTGGGCTATTTACAGATGGGCTATGTACGGCAGCAGCGATCGGTTAGCTGCTCAGATAGCTGATGTTGAAAGTTAGTGAGGGAAATATAAGTCTCCAGCTTCAGCGATTTTTGCAATTCGTTCCAGTCATTGGCAGCAGAGAACTGGAAGGAAAGGCGGCCAAAGGAAGAGTTGGCTTTGGGGATGACCAGTGAAATATACCTGCTGGAGCGCGTGCTACGGGTGGGTGCTGCTATGGTGACCAGTGAGCTGAGATAAGGCGGGGCTTTACCTAGCATAGACTTATAGATGACCTGGAGCCAGTGGGTTTGGCAACGAATATGAAGTGAGGGCCAGCGAACAAGGGCATACAGGTCGCAGTGGTGGGTAGTACAGTGGGGCAAAAAAGTATTTAGTCAGCCACCAATTGTGCAAGTTCTCTCACTTAAAAAGATGACAGAGGCCTGTAATTTTCATCATAGGTACACTTCAACTATGACAGACAAAATGAGGAAAAAAAATCCAGAAAATCACATTGTAGGATTTTTAATGAATTTATTTGCAAATTATGGTGGAAAATAAGTATTTGGTCACATACAAACAAGCAAGATTTCTGGCTCTCACAGACCTGTAACTTCTTCTTTAAGAGGCTCCTCTGTCCTCCACTCGTTACCTGTATTAATGGCACCTGTTTGAACTTGTTATCAGTATAAAAGACACCTGTCCACAACCTCAAACAGTCACACTCCAAACTCCACTATGGCCAAGACCAAAGAGCTGTCAAAGGACACCAGAAACAACATTGTAGACCTGCACCAGGTTGGGAAGACTGAATCTGCAATAGGTAAGCAGCTTGGTTTGAAGAAATCAACTGTGGGAGCAATTATTAGGAAATGGAAGACATACAAGACCACTGATAATCTTCCTCGATCTGGGGCTCCACGCAAGATCTCACCCGTGGGGTCAAAATGATCACAAGAACGGTGAGCAAAAATCCCAGAACCACACGGGGGAACCTAGTGAATGACCTGCAGAGAGCTGGGACCAAAGTAACAAAGCCTACCATCAGTAACACACTACGCCGCCAGGGACTCAAATCCTGCAGTGCCAGACGTGTCCCCCTGCTTAAGCCAGTACATGTTCAGGCCCGTCTGAAGTTTGCTAGAGAGCATTTGGATGATCCAGATGAGGATTGGGAGAATGTCATATGGTAAGATGAAACCAAAATATAACTTTTTGGTAAAAACTCAACTCGTCGTGTTTGGAGGACAAAGAATGCTGAGTTGTATCCAAAGAACACCATACCTACTGTGAAGCATGGGGGTGGAAACATCATGCTTTGGGGCTGTTTTTCTGCAAAGGGACCAGGACGACTGATCCGTGTAAAGGAAAGAATGAATGGGGTCATGTATCGTGAGATTTTGAGTGAAAACCTCCTTCCATCAGCAAGGGCATTGAAGATGAAACGTGGCTGGGTCTTTCAGCATGACAATGATCCCAAACACACCGCCCGGGCAACGAAGGAGTGGCTTCAGAAGAAGCATTTCAAGGTCCTGGAGTGGCCTAGCCAGTCTCCAGATCTCAACCCCATAGAAAATCTTTGGAGGGAGTTGAAAGTCCGTGTTGCCCAGCGACAGCCCCAAAACATCACTGCTCTAGAGGAGATCTGCATGGAGGAATGGGCCAAAATACCAGCAACAGTGTGTGAAAACCTTGTGAAGACTTACAGAAAACGTTTGACCTCTGTCATTGCCAACAAAGGGTATATAACAAAGTATTGAGATAAGCTTTTGTTATTGACCAAATACTTATTTTCCACCATAATTTGCAAATAAATAAATAAAAAATCCTACAATGTGATTTTCTGGATTTCTTTTCCTCATTTCGTCTGTCATAGTTGAAGTGTACCTATGATGAAAATTACAGGCCTCTCTCATTTTTTTAAGTTGGAGAACTTGCACAATTGGTGGCTGACTAAATACTTTTTTGCCCTACTGTATATGGGGCTTTGGTGACAAAACAGATGTCACTGTGATAGACTACGTCCAATTAGAGTGTTGGAGGCTATTTTGTAAATGACATAGCCGAAGTCAAGGATCGGTAGGATAGTCAGTTTTGCGAGGGTATGTTTGGCAGCATGAGTGAAGGATGCTTTGTTGCGAAATAGGAAGCCGATTCTAGATTTAATTTTGGATTGGAGATACTTAATGTGAGTCTGGAAGGAGAGTTTACAGTCTAACCAGACATCTAGGTATTTGTAGTTGTCCACATATTCTAAGTCAGAACCGTCCAGAGTAGTGATGCTAGAAGGGCGGGAGGGTGCGGGCAGTGATCAGTTGAAGAGCATGCATTTAGTTTTTACTTGCATTTAAGAGCAGTTGGAGGCCACAGAAGGAGTGTGTATGGCATTGAAGCTCGTCTGGAAGTTTGTTAACACAGTGTCCAAAAAAGGGCCAGAAGAATGGTGTCTTCTGCGTAGAGGTGGATCAGAGAATCACCAGCAGCAAGAGCGACGTCATTGATATATATAGAAAAAAGAGTCGGCCCGAGAATGGAACCCTGTGACACCCCCATATAGACTGCCAGAGGTCCAGACAACAGGCCCTCCGATTTGACACACTGAACTCTATCTGAGAAGTAGTTGGTGAACCAGGCAAGGCAGTCATTTGAGAAACCAAGGCTGTTGAGTCTGCCGATAAGATTGCGGTGATTGACAGAGTCGAAAGCCTTGGCCAGGTCGATGAAGACGGCTGCACAGTATTGTCTTTTATCGATGGAGGTTATGATATCGTTTAGGACCTTGAGCATGGCTGAGGTGCACCATGACCTGCTCGGAAACCAGATTTCATAGCGGAGAAGGTCGGTGATCTGTTTGTTAACTTGGCTTTCGAAGGGGTAGGATAGATATAGGGGTAGGAAAGATATAGGTCTATAACAGTTTGGGTCTATGGTGTCTCCCCCTTTGAAGAGGGGGATGACCGCGGCAGCTTTCCAATCTTTAGGGAATAGGCAATAGTTCAGCCTAGAGGAGATAAAAGCATGGACAAGCATCTCTGCATCAGACTGAGTGAGGGTGGGATGAAGTTTGGCAATGTTCTTCAGGTATTGAATGGCACTTTACACAGTTGTTTGATGTGGCTGTTAAAGGTCAGGGAGGAATCAAGCTTAAGTGTTACACACACGTTTTTGAGAGTTAACCTGGGGCATCATGTAGCGTGTGCGTCCTTAGGGTTTATGTGTGTGCGTACGTGCGTGAGTCTGTTTGATGTAATAGCTTATTAAGAGAGGTGATGGCCCCAGGTGTCTGCATTGAACGTTCTCTGAAGTGAAGACTAATAGGGCAGTGTCAACATAAACACACTTTACCTACTAATTAAAATCCCATTGACTATCATGGACCCTTATGACCTCACTATCACACACAAAACAAACACACACATGAACGCACACACACACACTGCATGCTGCCACAGGTTAATTGGGGTATGGCAAACTCCCCTCTCTCTGTATCTCTGGCACCCCTTCTCTCGCTCACTAAACCTCTCTGTCTCTGTCTCTTTGGAAACAATGCAAATAAAGCCTTAATCTTATAATTCCAGTATATAACAAACTGACTAAAACTATAATGGCACAGGGCGTGACCCAGATGCAGACACGGGAGGCAGATAGTTAGAGTCTCTGATATGTATTAGTGTCCAAGGGGCAGACAAGAGAATGGTCGTGGACAGGCAAAATGATCATACCCAGGTCAGAGTCCAAGAGGTACAGAGTGGCAGGCAGGTTCGAGGTCAGGGCAGGCAGTATAGGCAGGCAGGTTTAGAGTCAGGGCAGGCAAGGGTCAAAACCGTGAGGGCTAGCAAAAGAGAGATAAGAAAAAACAGGAGCACGGGAAAAACACACTGGTTGACAAGACAAGAAGAACTGGTACCGAGAGACAGGAAACACAGGGATAAATACACGAGACCTGGAGGGGGTGGAGACAGTCACAAGGACAGGTGAAACAGATCAGGGTGTAACTAAAACACGACTTGTGCTTTGTGTGCAGTGAGTGTTCCCTCTACTGTTGATGTGTGTGGCCCTCCCAAAAGCAGACACAATATTCTGCACAGAGCTATACTTACATATGTAGGAGCTTAATTACAGCCAGTTTGCTAGAGCAGGAAAATAATACTGCAGCAACAGGTAATGTAAATTATTATATTGATTATAATTAATGGAATTTATATTTAGGGGTTGATACATTTTTCTTTACGGCAAATTAGGTCCGAAATTTAAGAGTGGAAATGACAAACTTTAGAAGTTTGCATTTCCTGTTTTACAGGAAAATTCTCAGCAACAAAAGAGTGATCATATTAAGATCCTACATCTGTACCTACATCTGTACCTACAAGTGAACTACAATTCAGATTAATTCCCGCACCATATCCAAATGGAAGTCTACAGGTTTTAACATTCACTAAGTGTTTCCAAACTAGACCTACCCTTCTAAATAACTTTATCAGGTTGGAGTCATTAAAACTCGTTTTTCAACCACTCCCCACATTTCTTGTTAACAAACAATAGTTTTGGGAAGTCAGTTAGGACATATACTTTGTGCATGACACAAGTAATTTTTCCAACAATTGTTTACAGATTGTTTACAATTGTTTATTTCACTTATAAATCACTGTATCACAAATCCAGTGGGGAAGTTTACATACACTAAGTTGTACAAACAATAGTATGCAAGTATAAACACCATGGGACCACGCAGTCATACCGTTTAGGAAGGAGACGCGTTCTGTCTCCTAGAGATGAACGTACATGGTGCGAGAAGTGCAAATCAATCCCAGAACTACAGCAAAGGACCTTGTGAAGATGCTGGAGGAAACGGGTACAAAAGTATCCACAGTAAAACGAGTCCTAAATCGACATTACCTGAAAGGCCGCTCAGCAAGGAAGAAGCCACTGCTCCAAAACCTCCATAAAAAAGCCAGACTATGGTTTGCAACTGCACATGGGGACAAAGATCGTACTTTCTGGAGAAATGTCCTCTGGTCTGATGAAACATAATGACCATCGTTATGTTTGGAGGAAAAAGGGGGAGGCTTGCAAGCTGAAGAACACCATCCCAACCATGAAGCACAGGGGTGGCAGTATCATGTTGTGGGGGTGCTTTGCTGCAGGAGGGACTGGTGCCCTTCACAAAATAGATGGCATCATGAGGAAGGACAATTATGTGGATATATTGAAGCAACAGCTCAAGACAACAGTCAGGAAGTTAAAGCTTGGTTGCAAATGGGTCTTCCAAATGGACAATGACCCCAAGCATACTTCCAAAGTTGTGGCAAAATGGCTTACAGAAAACAAATTCAAGGTTTTGGAGTGGCCATCACAAAGCCCTGACCTCAATCCTATAGAACATTTGTTGGCAGAACTGAGAAAGCGTGTGTGAGCAAAGAGGCATACAAACCAGACTCAGTTACACCAGCTCTGTCAGGAGGAATGGGCCAAAATTCACCCAACTTATTGTGGGAAGCATGTGGAAGGCTACCCAAAACGTTTGGGTAGCCTTCCAAAGCAATTTAAAGGCAATGCTACCAAGTACTAATTGAGTGTATGTAAACTTCTAACCCACTGGGAATGTGATGAAAGAAAGAAAAGCTGAAATAAATCATTCTCTCTACTATTATTCTGACATTTCACATTCTTAAAATAAAGTGGTGATCCTAACTGACCTAAGACAGGGCATTTTTACTAGGATTAAATGTCAGGAATTGTGAAAAACTGAGTTTTTAAATGTATTTGGCTAAGGTGTGTGTAAACTTCTGACTTCAACTGTAGCTCCGATACGTGTCACTGCCTCAGTAAGTTCTTTAAATCTATATCTCTCTAATGATTAACCTTGTTAAATCCATCAGTCATTGTGTTGAGAGGGTCAGTGCTCCTGTAAGTTGTCTAACTCTCTGTGGTTCTATTGAATCGTTGTTGAAATCATCCTGCCACTCTGTGAAGGGGGGATTTCGACCTTGAGATGGTTCTCAGCGGTTCTTGCTTACTCCTTAATATCTCTGCTAAGATTCAGTCTTAGCAGAGGGTGCCAGAGGAGGAGAAACAGCCATGCTGCACTTCTGCCCTGATTACCATCAGACCCTGATGCCTGTACGGATCCATAGAAGGCGAGTGGGAAAGCTGCCGTTACCGTCAATACTTCTCGCCAACGTGCAATCATTGGACAATAAATTAGACGAGGTACAATCACGAATGTCCTACCAACGGGACATCAAAAACTGTAATATCCTACGTTTCACGGAATCGTGGCTGAATGAGGACATGGATATTCAGCTAGCGGGATATACGCTGCACCGGCAAGATAGAACAGCACACTCCGGTAACTCGAGGGGGGGGGCGGTCTGTGCATATCTGTAAACAACAGCTGGTGCACGAAATCTAAGGAAGTCTCTAGATTTTGCTCGCCTGAAGTAGAGTATCTTGTTATAAATTGCAGACCACACTACATGCCTAGAGAGTTTTCAGCTATACTTTTCGTGGCTTTTTATTTACCACCACAGACAGTGCCAGAATCCAAGACCGTACTCAGTCAGCTGTATAAGGAAATAAGCAAACAGGAAACCACTCACACAGAGGTGGCGCTCTTAGTGGCCGGAGACTTTAATGCAGGGAAACTTAAATCAGATCTACCTAATTTCCATCAACATGTTAAATGTGCAACCAGAGGCAAAACAATTCTAGATCACCTGTACTCAACACACAGAGACACGTACAAAGCTCTCCCTCGCCCTCCATTTAGTAAATCCGACCACAACTCTATCCTCCTGATTCCTGCTTACAAGCAAAAATGTAAGCAGGAAGCACCAGTGACTCGGTCTATAAAAAAGTGGTCAGATGAAGCAGATGCTAAACTACAGGACTGCTTTGCTATCACAGACTGGAACATGTTCCGGGATTCTTCCGATGGCATTGAGGAGTACACCACATCAGTCACTGGCTTTATCAATAAGTGCATTGAGGACGTTGTCCCCACAGTGACTGTACGTACATACCCCAACCAGAAGCCATGGATTACAGGCAACATTTGCACTGAGCTAAAGGGTAGAGCCGCTGCTTTCAAGGTGCGGGACTCGAAACCCGGAAGCTTGTAAGAAATCCTGCTATACCCTGCGACGAACCATCAAACAGGCAAAGCGTCAATACAGGGCTAAGATTGAATCGTACTACACCGGCTCCGATGCTCGTCTTATGTGGCAGGGCTTGCAAACTATTACAGACTACAAAGGGAAGCACAGCCGCAAGCTGCCCAGTGACACGACCCTACCAGATGAGCTAAAATACTTCTATGCTCGCTTCGAGGCAAGCAACACTGAAGCATGCATGAGAGCATTAGCTGTTCCGGACGACTGTGTGATCACGCTCTCCGTAGCCGACGTGAGTAAGACCTTTAAACAGGTCAACATTCACAAGGCAGCGGGGCCAGATGGATTACCAGGACGTGTGCTCCGGGCATGTGCTGACCAACTGGCAGGTGTCTTCACTGACATTTTCAACATGTCCCTGTGCAGACCACCTGTGCACAAGAACACCAAGGCAACCTGCCTAAATGACTACAGATCCGTAGCATTCACGTCCGTAGCCATGAAGTGCTTTGAAAGGCTGGTAATGGCTCACATCAACACCATTATCCCAGAAACCCTAGACCCACTCCAATTTGCATACCGCCCAAACAGATCTACAGATGATGCAGATCTCTATTGCACTCCACACTGCCCTTTCCCACTTGGACAAAAGGAACACTTATGTGAGAATGCTATTCATTGACTACAGCTATGCGTTCAACACCATAGTACCCTCAAAGCGCATCACTTAGCTAAGGATCCTGGGACTAAACACCTCCCTCTGCAACTGGATCCTGGACTTCCTGACGGCCGCCCCAGGTGGTGAGGGTAGGTAGCAACACATCTGCCACGCTGATCCTCAACACTGGAGCCCCCAAGGGGTGCATGCTCAGTCCCCTCCTGTACTCCCTGTTCACGCACGACTGCATGGCTAGGCACGACTCCAACACCATCATTAAGTTTGCAGACGACACAACAGTGGTAGGCCTGATCACCGACAACGACGAGACAATAGGGAGGAGGTCAGAGACCTGGCCGGGTGGTGCCAGAATAACAACCTATCCCTCAACGTAACCAAGACTAAGGAGATGATTGTGGACTACAGGAAAAGGAGGACCGAGCACGCCCCCATTCTCATCGATGGGGCTGTAGTGGAGCAGGTTGAGACCTTCTAGTTCCTTGGTGTCCACATCACCAACAAACTAGAATGGTCCAAACACACCAAGAAAGTCGTGAAGAGGGCATTCCCCCTCAGGAAACTAAAAAGATTTGGCATGGGTCCTCAGATCCTCAAAAGGTTCTACAGCTGCAACATCGAGAGCATCCTGACTGGTTGCATCACTGCCTGGTACGGCAATTGCTTGGCCTCCGACCGCAAGGCACTACAGAGGGTAGTGCATACGACCCAGTACATCACTGGGGCTAAGCTGCCTGCCATCCAGGACCTCTACACCAGGCGGTGTCAGAGGAAGGCCCTAAAAATGGTCAAAGACCCCAGCCATGCCAGTCATAGACTGTTCTCTCTACTACCGCATGGCAAGCGGTACCAGAGTGCCAATTCTAGGACAAAAACTCTTCTCAACAGTTTTTACCCCCAAGCCATAAGACTCCTGAACAGGTAATCAAATGGCTACCCGGACTATTTGCATTGTGTGCCCCCAACCCCTCTTTTACGCTGCTGCTACTCTCTGTTTATCATATATGCATAGTCACTTTAACCATATCTACATGTACATACTGCCTCGATCAGCCCGACTAACCAGTGCCTGTATGCAGCCTCGCTACTGTTATAGCCTCACTACTGTATATAGCCTCGCTACTGTTTTTTTTTTCACTGTCTTTTTACTGTTGTTTTTATTTCTTTACTTACCTATTGTTCACATAATACATGTTTTGCACTGTTGGTTAGAGCCTGTAAGTAAGCATTTCACTGTAAGGTCCACACCTGTTGTATTCGGCGCACATGACAAATAAACTTTGATTTGACTTGACTCAGAAACCTGCTCCCTCTCTCTCTTTCCTTCCCTCTCTGGTTGTCTGTCTGCTTCTTTCTACCTCTTTATATACTTTGCCTTATGTTCTCTCTTTCTTCCTAAACTGACCCTTTATCCTACAGCTACATTCTTAAGTGTACATGTGTCAAAAATGAAATAAAACAAAATACCTTTGCTTTACATTGTCTTTATTGCCTGTAAGGTAATCAGAGAGTGCTGTAATGACAAAAATATTCAAGAGGACCCTTTATGTCATTACAGCACTAACAGTATTCCAATCACGTAGTGAAAAGCAGGAAGCCAGTGAAGGTGTCCAGTAGGCAAAGCCTGGTTGAAAAGACATCCGTATGATTAATTATAGTGTCATGCAACTTCATGATGCCAAGCTCACATGGGCTTATTAGACACAAAATTTGTTGTATATAAAAATAAAATGATCATACTTATTGTGGCGTACAGCAGGTCAGCCACCAGGGGGAGACTCGTCGAGGCCTGGTGACAGACGGAGTATACATCACGAGGCGATGGCTCCATCTGCTGGACGTGCCAGGTCTCGACGGGCTCTCCGGCCAGGACTAATTGGGGCTGATTGGGGAGTTTGTGAGTAATCAAGGGCTGATTGCTCACCAGCTGTACAAGCCCCATAAAGCTGCCAGAAGGGCTGCACACAGGGAGGACAGGGGGAAGTAAGGTGACTTCTGTGGAGCTGGAGCTGGAGCTGGAGCTGGAGCTGGAGCTGGAGCTGGAGCTGGAGCTGGAGCTGGAGCTGGAGCTGGAGCTGGAGCTGGAGCTGGAGCTGGAGCTGGAGCTGGAGCTGGAGCTGGAGCGCCCGACAGGATACAACAAGACCCGGAGCCCAGAAGACGGTGTCTCAGAGAGGGTCTCATTGGGGAGACCTATCCTTTTCTTTTGATTTATTATTTAATAAACACCCTTGAAACCGAGCTAATCATACTCTGTCTGTGTCTGATCTGTGTAAACGTCTTGACCAAAACCCCTGGTCTGCCACATTATTTATATATATATATATATATATACACACAGGTACATATGTACTTAGATGCATACACTGAGTGTACAAAACATTAGAAACAACTGCCCTTTCCATGACATACACTGACCAGGTGAATCCAGGTGAAAGCTAGGATCCTCTTATACATGTCACGTGTTAAATCCACTTCAATCAGTGTAGATGAGGAGACAGGTTAAAGACTTATTTTTAAACCTTGAGACAATTGAGACATGGATTGTGTATGTGTGCCATTCAAAGGGTGGATGCCTTTGAACAGGGTATGGTAGTAGGTGCCAGGCGCCCCAATTTGAGTGTGTCAAGATCTGCAACGCTGCTGGGTTTTTACGCTCAAATTTTCCTGTGTGTATCAAGAATGGTCCACCACCCAATGGACATCCAGCCAACTTGACACAACTGTGGGACACACTGGAGTCAGCATGGGCCAGTATCCCTGTGGAATGCTTTCAACACCTTGTAGAGTCCATGCTGAAACGAATTGAGGTTGTTCCGAGGGCAAAAGGTTCGATGCAACTCAATATTAGGAAGGTGTTCCTTATGTATGGTAAACAGTGGCTTGCAAAAGTATTCACCCCCCTTGGTATTTTTCCTATTTTGTTGCCTTACAACCTGGAATTAATATAGATTTATTAGAGGTTTGTATCATTAGATTTACACAACATGCCTACCACTTTGAAGATGCAAAATATTTTTTGTGAAACAAACAAGAAATAAGACAAAAAAAAAAAAACTTGAGTGTGCATAACTATTCACTCCCCCAAAGTCAATACTTTGTAGAGACACCTTTACAGCTGCAAGTCTCTTGGGGTATGTCTCTATAAGCTTGGCACATCTAGCCACTGGGATTTTTGCCCCTTCAAGGCAAAACATCTCCAGCTCCGTCAAGTTGGATGGGTTCCGCTGGTGTACAGCAATCTTTAAGTCATACCACAGATTCTCAATAGGATTGAGGTCTGGGCTTTGACTAGGCCTATCCAAGACATTTAAATGTTACTCTTAAACCACTCAAGTGTTGCTTTAGCAGTATGCTTAGGGTCATTGTCCTGCTGGAAGGTGAACCTACGTCCCAGTCTCAAATCTCTGGAAGACTGAAACCGGTTTCCCTCAAGAATTTCCCTGTATTTAGCACCATCCATCATTCCTTCAATTCTGACCAGTTTCCCAGTCCCTGCCGATGAAAAACATGGTGTTCTCGGGGTGATGAGAGGTGTTGGGTTTGCGGCAGACATAGCGTTTTCCTTGATGGACAAAAAGCTCAATTTTTGTCTCATCTGACCAGAGTACCTTCTTCCATATGTTTGGGGAGTCTCCCACATGCCTTTTGGCGAACGTGTTTGCAATGGCTTTTCTCTGGCCACTTTTCCGTAAAGCCCAGCTCTGTGGAGTGTACGGCTTAAAGTGGTCCTATGGACAGATACTACAATTTCCGCTGTGGAGCTTTGCAGCTCCTTCAGGGTTATCTTTGGTCTCTTTGTTGCCTCTCTGATTAATGCCCTCCTTGCCTGGTCCGTGAGTTATGGTGGGCGGCCCTCTCTTGGCAGGTTTGTTGTGGTGCCATATTCTTTCCATTTTTTTTTATAATGGATTTAATGGTGCTCCTTGGGATGTTCAAAGTTTCAGATATTTTTTCATAACTCAACCCTGATCTGTACTTCTCCACAACTTTGTTTGTGGAGCTGTTTGGAGCGCTCCTTGGTCTTCATGGTGCCGTTTAATTGGTGGTGCCCCTTGCGTGGTGGTGTTGCAGACTCTGGGGCCTTTCAGAGCAGGTGTATATATACTGAGATCATGTGACACTTAGATTGCACACAGGTGTACTTTATTTAACTAATTATGTGACTTTTGAAGGTAATTGGTTGCACCATATCTTATTTAGGGGCTTCATAGCAAATGGGGTGAGTACATATGCACGCATCACTTTTCAGTTTTAAATTTTTGAGAATTTTTTGAATCAAGTCTTTTTTTTCATTTCACTTCACCAATTTTGAATATTTTGTGTATGTCCTTTGCATGAAATCCAAATAAAAATCAATTTAAATTACAGGTTGTAATGCAACAAAATAGAAAAAACACCAAGGGGGATGAATACTTTTGCAAGGCACTGTACTTAGTGTACATACATACATACATACGTATTATGAACATACACATTTGTATTTATCAATTTGTGATTTTAAAAGAAAAATAGAAAAGGACATTCCTGAAGAAACTTTGCGGACTCAGCTGGCTAAAAGTATTTCCATGGTACTAGATGAGGAGGTTTGTGGCAGTTATAACTTAGAGGAACTTGCTCATATAAATACTTTGTATCCTCCTCCACCACAGCGGTCAGGGGCATATTTTAGGACTTTCCAGAGGTCCTGCAACACATCAACTTCCTGACTTTTCTGGCTTTTCATGACACTTACTGTAAGCATTAAAAGAGAAGAAAATAAACTATTGGCATTATGTGGGCATGCAGGACACAACAGAACCGTAAGTAAATAAAAGCACCAAAAATGTCAAATGTCTCAACTGCTCACATTTACTTACCAAACAGAAAGGAGCACAAACGAGTGGTAAGAAATGCATGTTTGCTCCTCTGTCCCTTCATAATGAAGTGGGACATTCATTCATTGGTAGTCAATCTGAAACATTTTAAGAAAGAGGATATCAAAAAGGAGACAGTAGTTAGATAGATATATCATTTTAAATCTCTAAATCTTTGCATAATCCTAATACATGTTGTAATATTCAAACAACTTTTTATAAACACACCGCTCCATAATCCTGAGGACATTGTCCTGGACAGAGGTTCCCCCAATTGAAGACAGCTTGGCAGTCTTTAAAAAATGTACGTAAATACAAAAACTAAAGTATGTGTAAAGAGTTTTCAAAGTTATGTGTGTATATCATATGATTTCTGCAACAAACATTGTTAGAAATGGGTGTAATTGGCAAATCTCTTCCTCTTCTTTGCAACTGAGTGAGTTTGAGTAAGCGACAGGGAGAATGAGCAATAGAGAAATTGGGCTCCCGAGTGGCGCAGCGGTCGTAGGCAATGTATCTCAGTGTAAGAGGTGTCACTATAGTACTTGGTTCGAATCCAGGCTGTATCATATCTGGCCGTGATTGGGAGTCCCATAGGCCGGTGCACAATTGGCCCAGTGTCGTCTGGGTTTGGCCACTGTAAATAAGAATTTGTTCTTAACTGACTTACCTAGATAAATAAAGGTTAACTATATATTTTTTTAAATCAACAATTGAATGGGCAGTTGAGAGGTGAAACGTTAGAATGAGTGTTGAGGGGGAGCAGGGATAGGCAAAATGTATCATTGTCAAACACAGAATACACAAAGATACAAGGGTCCCTGATGAATCAAGAAAAAACACATCTATATTGGGACATAAGGGACATTTTTATGTTATAACTAATAATATTCTTAGAACTAATTTCTGTGTTCTATTCATGTGCTGTTTCTATAAACCAATTTCTGTGTTTTTTTAATTTTTTTTATTTAACCTTTATTTAATCAGGTAGGCCAGTTGAGAACAAGTTCTCATTTACAACTGCGACCTGGCCAAGATAAAGCAAAGCAGTGCGACACAAACAACAACACAGAGTTACACATGGAATAAACAAACGTACAGTTAATAACACAATAGGAAAAAAATATATATATACAGTGTGTGCAAATTAAGTAAGATTAGGGAGGTAAGACAATAAATAGGCCGTAGTGGTGTTCATGCAAGTGGTTGTACAAATCACACCTATCAGTAGCTGCAATTTGGCTGTACGCCCAGACGTTGTTTTGAGAACGAATGTTACGGATACAGGTATCCTGTGTGTATTTGTTTTCTCTCCTTCTGCCCTAGTCACAGGTGGCAGTCATCAGTCTCATCAGTCGCCAATCAGTTGCCTATCTGAAGACACACCTCCTCCTGTTTCCCTTACCCAATCACATCCCCTTGCCCTTGTTTTAAAAACCCAGTCAGTTGTCTTTCTCTCTCTCTTGTTTTTGTGCCTACATCTCACATTGACTGTTATCCTGTGAGTATGTACTGCTGTGTTATATTGCTGTTTGTTTGTTGGTGGGAAAAGGGGGTAACCAGCCAAGTCGCCCTTGGGCATACATTACTCATAGGAAAACTTTGTTTAAATACCCTAGTTAGAACTGGGCGGACCACCCACTCTCAATGCGCACAGGGGGCCTGATGCGTGGAGCAGGAACAGGACGTGCCGGGCTCTCGATGCGCACAGGGGGCCTGATGCTTGGAGCAGGGACAGGACGTGCCGGGCTCTCGATGCGCACAGGGGCCTGATGCTTGGAGCAGGGACAGGACGTGCCGGGCTCTCGATGCGCACCATGTGCCCCCCCAAAAAAAAAGCTTGGTGCTGCTGTGGCGCAACCCCCAGGAACTCCCCAAGGCAGGGCCTCCCAATCCGCCTTAATCTCTGCCACGGTCAAGAACTCCTTCTCCTTCTGACCACGCTGCTTGGTCCTTTCGTGGTGGGTTATTCTGTCACGGTTTTCTGATGGAGCGGACCAAGATGCAGCGAGGGTTCCAGTATACATCATTTTATTAAGTGCAACTGGCAAAAAACAACAAACAAAGAAAGCCTGTAACGCAGGTGTGGCACACACAGGTACACACACATAAGTACAAACAGAGTTCCCTACATAACCCTAGTCACGCCCTGACCCAACACACCGTAGAGAAACCTAGAGAGCTCTCTATGGCCAGGGCGTGACACTCAGCTTAGAGAGAAGAAGCCTCGTGAGGTGTTGGTCTGTCACATGTCATGAATCTGTATTGGGGTGTCACATGAATGAAACAAAATGGTAATGATTCATTAATTATGCTACATCATGCAAATATAACTTGTTTGTGTGTAGCCGTATATAAGATAACTGTTGGGACTGCCCTGGCAGAGTTTGACAGACATGTGTACTATGGTGCATTGAGTTGGTTGGAACCTTTCCAGCGCGCTGACAATAAACAATGATTAATTTAGGATTGACTTGTTCCTGTGTAAGAATTTCCATGACAGGGGGTACACCTTTCAAGAATTAGGCTAGCTAGAAATCTCTCTCTCGCTTTCTCACACTCTTTTCTATAAGGTATTGTGATCATCATTACCTCCTCACTTAGCTACTGAATTAAAATGACTGCACACATTATATTAATTGCTTAAAAGCTTTCAGAGAAAATATAATTGTCACATTTTCAGAGTCAAATTCAGGTGCAATATTGTGTGACTAATTATTGATGAAAATAAATGGGATAAAATAGGGATTTGTAAATCCTGGTGGATTGTAGTGGGATATTTCAGTGTGTGGTCATAACTGAAGGGGCCTGTACTTCAGCCAGAGCAGCAGAAAATTGCATCTTTGGTCTGTCTGTGAAGACAGAGTACACTGAGAGACATTTAATTGCTGTAAATAACATCCTCATTTGCTGAAGCTTGATTATTCCTTCAATGTTTTATTAAAACATACAGTATTGTCAGTGCTTGACTTTCTACTGCAATTTGTTCCTTCACCTCTTATGGAATACAAGCTAAAATGTATTGCACAGTTCCTGCACCTGAATATAAACAGTATATCACACCCCTTGACTTATTCCACATTTTGTTGTGTTACAGCCTGAATTTAAAATTGATTACATGCTCCTGCCATCCATCACTCACACCTGTCCTCCCTCGTCAGTCGCGTCAGCGTTATTGGACTCACCTGGACTCACTTATCACCTGTTATTTCCTCCCCTATATTTGTCAGTTCCCCAGCTCTGTTCCCCGCTGCTGCATTGACTGTTTTTGTCTTTAGATTTAGTGACGCTGTTCCTGTCGCGTGACATGTCCGTTAATCATTAAATGTTTACTTCCCGTACCTGCTTCGTCTCTCCAGCGTCATGCTCATGTGACTTACATTGAGATTTTGTAATGGCAAAGTGGAATTATGTGTTTAGAAAATGTTACAAATTACTTGAGTCAATAAGTATTCAACCCCTTTGTTATGGCAAGCCTAAATAAGCTCAGGAGTACAAATTTGAAGTCACATAATAAGTTGCATGGACTTACTCTGAGTGCAATAATAGTGTTTAACATTATTTTTGAATGACTACCTCATCTATGTACCCCAGACATACAATTATCAACCACAGTTTCAACCACAAAGACCATGGAGGTTTTCAAATCCTCGCAAAGAAGGACCCCTATTGGTAGATGGGTAAAAAAGAATACAAAATAAACAGACGTTGAATCTCCCTTTGAGCATGGTGAAGTTATTACACTTTGGATGATGCATAAATACACCCAGTCACTACAGAGATACAGGAGTCCTTTATAACTCAGTTGCCGGGGAATAAGGAAACCGCTCAGGGATTTCACCATGAGGCCAATGGTGACTTTAACCCTCCTATTATGTTGCGGGTCAATTTGACACATTTTCACTTTTGAGTTGTCTAAAATATTAGTTAACCTCTCCTTTTCTCCATGAAACTAAATTACTTTTCCTAATTTATGGTCATGAATCTAACTTCAAAATGTGGACACACTGATGTGTTTGGAATGTCTGTGTAGATTTTGTATACAAACATGATGTTGTAGGTCGTTTTGACCCAGAGGCTTTCCTGTGTATAGATATTTGCAAAGGTCCAAAATAAACAAGTGTCTTTGATGTATTTTGTTTTGACTGGTTCTGGTTGCACTTTTATAATTATGTTTGGGTGAAAAGGAGCTTTCCCAAGCTCCTCCTTCTCAGTGCGAGAGCAGCAGATCTCTGACACAGACACTCAAATGAGCTCCAAACAGAAAATGCTTGTGTGTGAGAAAGGAAACATGTTTAATAAATAGTTCTTAAATATAGAGTTTTTGAAACCAAATGTTCTTGTATTTCTTTTGTCTGAAAGGTCTGACAAGACAAAAATAAGTTTTACCTGTTTTTACTTGATTCTTTGACTGTCTTGAGAGTTACATCTGCTCCTGCCACACCCTTTACTGCTCATCCTGTGTCTCCTTAACCTGCTGCCACTCCTCCAGTGCTCTCTCCCGCTCCCTCTCTCTCTCTCTCTGTGTGTGTGATTGTGTGGGCGGAGACAGGTGTGCTGGAGTCAGAGCAGAACCCCACCAGCTGCAACCTGTTCCATAATCAAGACCTCTACAAATACTCAGTCCTGCCACTTTCACACTGCCAAAATGTAATCTCTGCTCAGTCAGTCTACTTTTCAAGCCGTTTGTTACGATTTAGATCTTGTTATCCTGTTGTGCCTGTTTCCTTGTCTGACACGATTCTCCTCTCCACTACAGTTTTGCTCGCTCTGACTCTGGTCCCTGTCTCCAGTCCCACATCTCCTCATCCTGCTTCTCTGCCCTGGGTTCCCCACTCTACTGCTCCCTTGGATTCCCCTCCGGACCTGCTTCCCCTGGCCTGCACTCAATCTTCCCCCTGTGTTTCAATAAATACCTTGGTTACTTCATCCCAGTCTCCTCGTCTGAGTCTGCTCTTGGGATTCCCTGTTCCACTTCGCATAACATTGAGTGTGTTTAAACTGTGTGGGTCAATCTGACCCATACCACAATGGATGTAAAAGAAAAGGGTTACAACAGCTACAGAGTTTAATGGCTGTGATGGGAGAAAACTAAGGATGGATCAACAACATTGTAGTTACTCCACAATATTAACCCAAATTACAGTGTGAAAAGAAAGAATCCTGTACAGAATAAAAAATGTATACAAAGTTTAGCAATGCTTTACCTGCAGTTTCACTTTTACTCTGCCATTTTGTTCTCCAAGGCTGACAGTTCTCCTTCTTGGGCTGTGTGGTAGCAGAAATCATGACTGAGATTGCATTTCCAATATTAGCAGGCAGAATTTAGACTGTCCACTTTTAAGTGCTGAGACAGAATGGCTATATAAGGAATGGAACATATAGGACCAGTCACCATTATAGATACCATTATAACCTAGACAGCTGTCAGAAGTGGGCATTAACAAGCAAAGAACTGAGAGGAGGATAATTGTAGAGCAGGGCCAATGGGAGTAGTTCATGAATATACAAGGAGTAACTATATGTGCTATGTAAAGATAATGGTAAAGAAAGGTCAAGATAAGTTATTTTTGTATAGAGGGAGGGGATTCTATATGTTATGTAGAGACAGAGTACTATAAAAGCAGGGCTCTGGGATGAGAGAATTTAGCTGTTCCATGAAATTGCTCAGCTCTGTTACAATTGTGATAAAGTCTAATTGAATCTACAAGTTCCGGTATCTGTGCAATTATTTGACTAAATGTTTTTCCACAAAAGCTGGAATAACTATTAGTGTGAAGTGATTTATACAGGCCTAACTCAAGTTTGTCATTTTGCATATATTCTCACTCTTCAGGTCATCTACCTGGTTATCACTGACACCAAATCTGACCGCTAATGGTGCAATGGAGAGAAACACTAACCATCTTTATCAAAATATAATAATAGTAATAATAATTATTATTATTATGATTTTGTAGAGCATCTTTCCCACCCTCAAAATATGTTAGCCTATCATAAATATATTACTTAACACATATTCTTACCCACATTTTCTCTCTCAGTGGTGGTCACTCTGGCCTCCAAGGAAGCTGATTTGAGCTGGAAAACAAAATGAATGACATGGATCAGTATGTGTGTCTTCATCATGACTAAATAGGTTGCAAAATTAAACAGTACTTCAAACCCCAACAGGGTATTGCCTGTAGTCTCTCTCTCTGCAGCTCCCCAACCTGCTCCTCCATGTTCCTCAGCTCCGCTCTCTGTTCCACCACAATGTCTTTCAGCACTCTCAGTTCAGCCCAGATGTCAGAAGAGGTCTGTGTCACGTCCAGGCCTGGGTTAGCAGGCTGGTGTTTAGTTTGTCTTTTGTTTAGGAGGGTTTTGTGTTCTAGGTTTTGTATTTCTATGTTGGGGGGAAATGGTTCCCAATTAGAGGCAGCTGATTGTCGTTACCTCTAATTGGGAACCATATATACGTTTTGTGGTTTTCAATAGGGTTTTGTGGGTCATTGTGTTTGTATAGTATGTTTAGTGGTGTGGGCACTTTTAGCCACACCGGTGTTACGATCTTCGTTTGTTCATTATTTTCCCAGTTACGTGTTAAATAAAGTATGTATACTGGATACCTCGCTGTGTCTTGGTCCGTCACTCAAGGAGATCGTGACAGTCTGACCTTTCGTCTGTTTGTTAGTTGTCTCCTCAGCTTACGTTCCTTGACCCAACTCACTGTTTGCTGTAGCCCTGTGGAGTGATGTCAGACCCCTCCACTCTCTCCCTGTGCCCATGTCCCGAACAGACAGAACAGCAAAACCAGCAGACCTACAGCACCCCTCATTCTGAAACTAATCCTGTTCATAAATGTACTCTATGTGGCTCCATCTGTGTCCTTATATTCATAGGTGACCAATACATGAGAATCTAACACTTGTCTTCAGTGGAAAACAGTGCCTTGCAAAAGTATTCACCCCCCTTGGCGTTTTTCCTATTTTGTTGCATTACAACCTGTAATTTAAATTGATTTTTATTTCGATTTCATGTAATGGACATACACGAAATAGTCCAAATTGGTGAAGTGAAATGAAAAAAATAACTTGTTTTAAAAATAAAATAAAAAATAACATGGAAAAGTGGTGCGTGCATATGTATTCACCCCCTTTGCTATGAAGCCCATTAATAAGATCGGGTAAAACAAATTACCTTCAGAAGTCTCATAATTAGTTAAATAAAGTCCACCTTTGTGCAATTTAAGTGTCACATGATCTGTCACATGATCTCAGTATATATACACCTGTTCTGAAAGGCCCCAGAGTCTGCAACACCACTAATCAAGAGGCACCACCAAGCAAGCGGCTCTCCAAAGAGCTCTCCAAACAGGACAGGGACAAAGTTGTGGAGAAGTACAGATCAGGGTTGGGTTATAAAAAAATATCTGAAACTTTAAACATCCCACCGAGCACCATTAAATCCATTATTAAAAAATTGAAAGAATATGGCACCACAGCAAACCTGCCAACCTGCAAAGCTGCCAACCAGCACAGCGGAGATTGGAGTATTTGTCCATAGGACCACTTTAAGCCGTACACTCCACAGAGCTGGGCTTTACGGAAAGGTGGCCAGAGAAAAGCCATTGCTTAAAGAAATAAATTAGCGAACATGTTTGGTGTTCGCCAAAAGGCATGTGGGAGACTCCCCAAACATATGGAAGAAGGTACTCTGGTCAGATGAGACTAAAATTGAGCTTTTTGGCCATCAAAGAAAATGCTATGTCTGGCACAAACCCAATACCTCTCATCACCCCAAGAACACCATCCCCACAGTGAAGCATGGTGGTGGCAGCATCATGCTGTGGGGATATTTTTAATCGGCAGGGACTGGGAAACTGGTCAGAATTGAAGGAATGATGGATGGCGCTAAATACAGGGAAATTCTTGAGGTAAACCTGTTTCAGTCTTCCAGAGATTTGAGACTGGGACGGAGGTGCACCTTCCAGCAGGACAATGACCCTAAGCATACTGCTAAAGCAACACTCAAGTGGTTTAAGGGGAAGCATTTAAATGTCTTGGAATGGCCTAGTCAAAGCCCAGACCTCAATCCAATTGAGAATCTGTGGTATGACTTAAAGATTGCTGTACACCAGCAGGAACCCACCCAACTTGAAGGAGCTGGAGCAGTTTTGCCTTGAAGAAATGGCAAAAATCCCAGTGGCTAGATGTGCCAAGCTTATAGAGACATATCCCAAGAGACTTGCAGCTGTAATTGCTGCAAAAGGTGGCTCTACAAAGTATTGACTTTGGGGGGGGAGTAAAATCTGTTGTTTTATCTGAAGGTCTGTGTCTCAAATGAGCCCTTATTCCTAACTTTTGACAAGAGAACAAATGAGGCCCAAATCTTGTACACTGAATGTGGAGGACGTTATTTGAAATTTTCCTTGATGCCTCTTTTTCTTCTGTTATGTCCAGTTGTTTAATTATTTGTTTCTGTTCACTGAGTAAAAAATGTATATTCTCAGAATCACAAGTACAATACCATATGTTACAGTTGAAGTCTGGCCTTTTTTCATCCAACGTAGGAATAGAAGACAGTGCACAGTAGAGTTGTTAAACATGATTTTACGGACACTTCCACCAGTAACGAAATCCCAATTTAACATCTGTTTGCAGCTAATGAGGCCATACCTAATTACTCACAAGAGAAGTAAACACATACACACAAACACCACCAATTAGAGTTATATACAGTAGCTAAATTACTTTTTATGATTAATATTCTGTAATGATGCAATTTACCTGGAGTTTAATGTAAACATACGTTGCATTGGAGTTCTCTTGTTTAATTAATCCAGGAAAAGTTCTTAATGAATGTAGTGTAGACGTTCAAACTAGGTAAATAACAAGTCCCTTCGGCCTCTCACATCATCCTGTGGAAAAACAGGGACTATGGGATGCTGGTATAATAATTGTATTTAAGAAGCTGCTCAGCTTCAAGATCACTGAGTGTGACCTGCATTCACTCAGGTAAGAGGTTAACCCTCCACTACTGCAAAATTATCATATATATTTACTTTTTTTAACAGTTGGATTTGTGGATTTGTCTGAAAATATTTCTGTAGGAAACATTATGTGAATTTGTATAGATAACTCAGAGAGATATTATTTATAAATGAGCGTTAAGTGTAAATGTGTGTTTTGTTTACAAACTTTTATGTTATAGTAATCAGATTTCAACAGATTAGTGCAAAATATTTGCATTCACTAACACATTTTGAGTTCAATGTTCAATCTTTTGGCTGGAACTGTTAAAGGCCGAATGCAGGCACTTTTATTTCAATATCAAATCATTTCTGGCTAACAAATAAGTACCTTTCTGTAACATTTTTCCATAAAAATTGTCAAAAAGAAACAAAAATAGAGTGGTCTGAGTGGGGAGGGGGGATGAATATGTCATCTGAAAGGTAATCTGTTATTGGCAAAAAGGTTTGGAACTGTTTGTTATTAGTCTATATTAACAAATGTTACTATATATATATATATATATATATATATATATGGGGGATTCGAAATTATGCAGACAATTACATTGATGGAAGTTACAATCTATCTGCAATATTAAAGCTGATCTTTAATAATGTTACTTTCAGGACAACTGGGAACTCTGAAAAAAACTAGATAAAATCATGATGTCAGTGATCTCCAGGTCGCAAAGTCGGAGGGCTAGAAAGATGCCAGTTTCCAACTTGTAATTCCAAGTTGGATATCTCTTCAAAACAATGATTCCTAGTCAGAGAACTTTTTTTCCCGAGTTTCCAGTTGTCTTGAACAAGTTGGAGATTTCCGAGTTCCAAGTTCCCAGTTGTATGGATCGAGGCAATATACTGCCTGGTGATGTCAAAACTCCACCCATGCAAAACCTCCTGATTAGAAGGTCCTGTGTAGATTGTATTTTCAACTAGCAACTATCAGGAAATAACACTGATCAAATTTCTTCACACTAATACGGTCTTCGTTTTATCAGCTGTTGTACAATATGATACAAAATACAGGAAAAACTGAATTTTGACTGCATTGGGCCTGTAACTAAACATAATTGAGACCCACTTGATATGAATTCTTATACATGTTTGTGTTATATCATATCACATTAAATATATCATAGATTTCCCACTCTGACACCACCAAGGTTGAGAATCTGAAATAATAAGAGTTATATTTTTTGCTTCTATAGGCAACACTTTTCATAGAAATTATATATAAACCATGTATTATTGTAGATACTTTCATAATCAGAATATAACTGTACTAAGCCATGTTTGTTAAGAATGAGCTTCTTCTATGTGTAGGCTACACAGTATCAATGTGTCTCTCTGTCTGCACCAGGTTTGTCTGAGATCCTATCAGGCCCACTGGCCCAGAGGTATGAACAGCACCCAGTCCAGCCCTGTCGCCTTCTTCATCATCCAGGGCCTGGCCAGTCTGGGGGAGAAGAAGATGGTCCTGTTTATCATCTTCCTGCTGGCCTACACCCTCATCCTAGGAGGAAACATCATGATCATCTACCTGGTACAGTACATTGTACAATCACAGCCAGAACCAGATCACAATAACATTAAATAGAGATTATGTTATAAGAGAGACCATGAGTTGTAGTTAGTGTAAGTAATCAAAAGGTTTTTTTCAGATCCTCTCACTGAGAATTTGCACTAATGGCCCGTAGACTACACTATACTCCTCAAGAGTCAGGAGTCTTGAACTCTTGAGTTGTATGGCTTGGGCCCAGAGTTTCCCCTGGTTGAGTCATGTTGTCAGGAAAAACTCTCCACTGGGCCTATCTATGACATCACTGTCTAATCGCTTTCTTTATCTCATCCTAAAGGTCCGGACTGACCCGAAGCTGGGCTCCCCCATGTACTTCTTCCTCCACAACCTGTCCATCGTGGACATGATTTACACAACGGTCACCATCCCCAACATGTTGTCAGGCTTCCTGACTGAGGTCAAGACTGTGTCCGTCCCCGGCTGCTTCCTCCAGATGTACTGCTTCATCCACATGTCTGTTACCGGCCGCGCCCTGCTGACCGTTATGGCCTACGACCGCTATGTGGCCATCTGTAATCCTCTTCGCTATGCCGCTGTGATGACCCGCCCCGTCTGCCTGCTACTCATCATTGGGGCGTGGACCTTTGGCGCCATCTGCACCTTCCCGCCCACTAGCATGGCAATGCAGCGTTCATACTGTGGACCCAACGTGGTGCGTCACTGCTGGTGCGACCCGTCCTCAGTGAGGCTGCTGGTGTGTGGGGACACTCAGATGGACAACATTGTGTCATTGTCTTTTGCCCTCGTAGCGCTGCTCACCACGGGTGTGCTCATCCTCACTTCCTACATCCTCATCGGTGTGACGATAGCTAAAATGGGCGCCGACCAGCAACTGAAGGCGTTTAGCACCTGTGCCGCCCATCTGACGGTTGTGTCCATTTCGTACAGCTCTGCCTCATTTGTCTACATCTCCTACCGTGTGGGAAACTTCTCTCCAGAGGTGAGCCTCCTTTTCATCCTCTTTCTCCCCCTCCTCCTTTCTCTGTTCCAATGACTGTTTAACTCTACCATCAGACAATCTTCAGTCAACACTGTGAATCCTACATTCACCAGTTGAAGAGTTTGACTGATATTTGCGCCATTCCTCCGGTTACCCATGTCCTCTCTGATTTGTCATTTCATTGTTGATGTCTACTGGTAAGCAAAAGGCATTCCCACCAGGATATGTCACTGTTGTATTAATTGTGTGTACCATACTGATGCTCTTCAGTCATTGCAGGTTTGTGTCATGGTGGCAGGCCTGTGAAAATCCTAATAACAGGGTTGGGGTCAATTCCATTTCAATTCCAGTCAATTAAGAAAGTGTACGAAATTCCAATTGTAATGAAATTTTCCTAATTGAAAAGCATTGAGGATAATTGAAATTTCAGAGTACCTACTGAATTGATTGGAATTTAAAAGGAATGCAACCATCCATATGAATGCTATGTATATGCTTATGGTTGAATATGATCAAGGTCATACTGTTAATAATGTTGTGATAAGGTTGGATAACATTGTGTTGATGTTGTAGGTGCATATCATTGTTGTATAATAATGTGGTTGTGGGTATCATTGTTGCGTTCTGGTTGTCTTAATGTTGTATTCATGTTGTGTTATTGTTGTAGGTGCGTATCATCGTGTCGGTGCTGTACTCGGCTCTGACTCCTTTCCTGAACCCGATGATCTACAGCCTGAGGAACAAGGAGCTGAGAGCGGCCATCAAGAGGGCCTTTTGCCGACACAGAGACCTCTCACCGCAGGGCCGCAAAACACTCAACACACTGTCCTGACAGCAAAACACTCAACACACTGTCCTGACAGCAAAACACTCAACACACTGTCCTGACAGCAAAACACTCAACACACTGTCCTGACAGCAAAACACTCAACACACTGTCCTGACAGCAAAACACTCAACACACTGTCCTGACAGCAAAACACTCAACACACTGTCCTGACAGCAAAACACTCAACACACTGTCCTGAGAGCAAAACACTCAACACACTGTCCTGACAGCAAAACACTCAACACACTGTCCTGACAGCAAAACATTCAATACAAAACACTCAACACACTGTCCTGACAGCAAAACATTCAACACACTGTCATGACAGCAAAACATTCAATACAAAACACTCAACACACTGTCCTGACAGCAAAACACTCAACACACTGTCCTGACAGCAAAACATTCAACACACTGTCCTGACAGCAAAACACTCAACACACTGTCCTGACAGCAAAACACTCAATACAATCTCATTTAAAATAGTTTAGTATGGGCTAAAAAGTGTAATGATTTTCAGAGATTCCAAAATAATGCCAAGTCACTGTTTCCAATTATTGTTTGTTGTTTGGAAGGCAGAACAGCTAAATGTTTCACTATCATGCACTTATGAACGAAACCGAACAATATTCTTGTTTACCATTTGGTTCATGGTGTAGGTTGTTGCACAACTGTATACATCTGATTTAATAGTTAAGTTTATTAATAAGAACCACAAAAATTAAATAACAACTATACAGTCCTGTTCAATCGCATTGTACAAACTACTAGATACAGTACTAAACGGTATGTGATTATACTTGTTTTTAATCAATACCAAAGAAACAACAGTAATTGTTAGGTGATTATTGTGTAATTACAATCTCGCAATATAATTTCTAAATATTGGGGAAATAGCACACTGTCAAATAAAGTGCTCAAACAGATTTTGTTTTTGTGCCTCTACCTTCTCTGTAAGCGTCACAAATTAAAATAAAACTTTGCACAATAAAATATTCTATGATAGTTTGCATGTGGAAATTAAATCTATAAATGATTCATGGAACACCCCCCAAAACTTTGCACCAACTAAAATAAATGTCAGTTTGAAAACATACAGTAGTGTTCTTCCTAGTTATGTATTTGACAGTATATTTGCATTATGTCAGGAATTAGGATTTTTTACCATCAGTACTAACCCAAACCGGGGCAGCTGTACGTTTTGTTACAACATGCTTTGAGTATGCACACCATCAATCAAGTAATGGCTCTCAACTAATGTTAGGGTCCAATTCAACAGCACCCTTATAGGTTCCTCAGGTGGTGGTTGAGAAGAAACTCCACCCTTGTTTTATGAACGCCACACACATACACTGCAGTTCTCATTATATTATATATGATTTATTTCCCCATCAGATTTAACACAAAATCCTGTGGCTACCTTGGCTCTGTGAACACTCTAAATATCCTCTGTTTAATCTCTTTAGTCTGTAAACCATATATTATGTGGTTGACACAGGTAGGGACCACACTACCCAGCACACTACTCAGTTTGCGCAGGTCTGCATTGGCTAGGAAGAGATGGAGGATGATAATGGTGAACCCACATCCCAGCACAATATGGTAGACCAGTAAGCGTGTGCTACAGTTCAGGTTCAGGAAGTTCAGGATTTTATAACAAATCCATGATTTGTTTTCTTTAACTTTATCAGCCCCGAGACCCATCTGACTTTCATTTATCTGCATGTTTATATGTTTTTATGATTAAAAAAACTGATAAAAAGGAATTTATATGAATTCTGTAAGTACAGAAATTGTTTGCTCAGTGGGAAATTAATATCCAACTAGTCAGTGACAACTGTGTGGAGTTTTTGACAGCAACTATGTGAGCTTATATAGTAGTATAGACACTACGTCCTGGGATTTCCTATGATCTTCTATGAAGAAGAACCCCACCCTTACCTTCTAACGACTATTGTGTAGCTTGTGAGTGTCATAGAGCACAACATGTCACATGAGAGTCTCAGCTTTTCATAGATAGCTTTTGATTGTTTGTAGCTCAAACCATCGGACTCCACAGACATTTTTGTAAAAACACTTGGCACCGGGTCCCTTCAGGATCCGCCCTTGTCTCACAAACACCTTTCTAGCTCATCCCCCATTAAACACACAGACTAATGGTACCAACGGATGCAGAAGAAATAGACAAAACTAATGGTGCATCCCAGAAGTGTCACAGTTTCTGTGTTATTTGATTGTTGTTTCCTTAGGTTACCGCTGGAGGGCACCCTTACCCTGTTTTCTAGTTTCCAGGTTACCCTGATTATTACTTATTGGATTCTCCTGTGTTTAATTACCTTCTCTGTTCACCTGGTTGACTTGTTATTTAGGTTCCTCAGTTGGTCTGTATCTTTGCTTAGGTCTCATGTTTTATTAGTGTGCTCTTGTCTTGTTTCTGTTAAGATTAAGTAAAAGTTCTGGATTTATCTTTACTCCTGCTTGCTGTGTTTCTCTGCACCTGGGTTCAAGTTCGTACTAGCGTTATTGTTTTAGGATGTCTGTAGCTCAAACACACACACACAATGTTTAAAAGGGGTTATAAGTCTAAAACGTGCCAGCGTCACGGTGGGACTCATTGGGTTAAACATCCACAAACTTCAACTAACTTCAGCCACCACTAGCTAACAAACAACCAATCAAAGTAATAGGGGCATGTGTGCATTATTTTTTATAAAGGTCTACTGTAGTTTGTTGCTTTCTGGGTGATCTGACCAAATTCACATTGAAGTGTGAGTTATAGATCTTTCGTCATTGAAAGCAAGTCTGATAAGCGGTAGAGCTGTGCTATGTATGCTATTTCTATGCTTCCTCTACTTAAGTTTTGCTTTTGTGTCCTTTTTTACTATGGTTTTGTACACCAGTAACAGACAACAAAAAAGCGGTTTAGATTGCACAATGATTCTCTACACCCTTCAAACTCAACTCTGGACCTCGAAGCCAGTTCCACTGCGTTTTTTCATTGTTCTTCATTAATCAGTCACTGATTTAGACCTGGCACACCAGGTGGGTGCAATTGATTTTCAGGTAAAACATAAAACCAGCCGACTCTGGAACTTGTGGGGTAAGAGTTAAATACCCTTGCTCTACACTACACATATCTTGTTTTGTCACATAAACTAAAATAAGTAGAACATTGTATAATGTTTGCAACCAGGTAATAGTGAAGCAATTTGCTTGTGCCTTTAAATGGCCAAATCACCTACAACTAACATCAAACCATGGAGTTGATTTAAGATGATTTCAGTTCTTTTTGGCCAAGACATTTTGACAATTGAATACATGCCCTTATCACTCATTGATTTTTAGCTAAAGGTAGCTGAAGTTTGTGGTGGCTGTTTAGAGAACTGAACCATGAACTGAACCATGGATACGTTTCTCCTGGCCCATAGATTACTTTAAGGGTGATGAACCTAAGGATTAAACAACTAGAGTCTAACATCAAGTTGTTAAATCCTGAACTTCCCCTTTAAGTCCAAAATGCGTCACCATAAGAAATAATGCTGCGTTGAAAACCAAATGGGAAGGTAATTACCATTTGTAAAGTCGCAAATACCAGTTGAATGAGTTGGAGGGGCATTCGAGTTGGAGGGGCATTCAAGTGGATTTGTCCCAGTCATATGTGGTAAATACCACCTTCCCACTTTGTCATAAATGCAGCATAAGGCCGCATTTAGGCTGCGTTTACACAGGCATCCCAATTAAGATATTTCTTTAAACTGTTTTCTTTGATTTATTATGCTATAGGTTATGTTTTCAATAGCATAGGACGCCTAGGCTTCTCACGCACTGCACGAAAGCCTGGGGAAGTTCTCCTCAGAAAGAAAATGAGATGGGGTGGAGTATGCTAGTCTAGATGGAAACTAAAAATATATATAATAAATACATACAATTTAGTGTATCTTTCATCTCTCTGTGTTTCATAAATTTCCTTCAATTTGCAAGAGGCTGAATGTATCTCACCAGAGAAAGCATCCAAGTGAACAAAACAGCGCCTCTCTGTATGTGTGGCCCATCTATGTGATGCTGTCTGATCAAAGAGAGTATGTCATTGTTGCCCCATGTACCATCGAATGTAAGGGAAGCCAGTGAACATTTGATAAAAACATTATAAAATAATAGCCAATCAGCGTTGAGATAAACCGATTGAGTTCAGCTGTGAATGGTCCTTGCGCAGCATAAAAAATGTGTCAAGGGAAGCCAGTTTGGATTTGGCATCACACCATCACATCACATCAGAAGCCAAACATTGTTGAAGGAAATCAACTTGAATTGTTGCGTCTCGTTGTGTCATTGTCCTCCAGTGGCATGCTAGCAATTTCCTAAATTAGCAATGGATGTAGATAGGGATTTGGACTTGGTTTTACTTAATTCTCCGTACTGGCCAATGATTATAACGGCGATTCTGATCCATCCATAAATTCATACACTGTGCCCCTGACCTAGGATGGAAGTTCAATATGTAGCTAGATGTAGTAGGCTAATGTTAACTAGTTGGTTTGGCGCATTGTTGCCCAGGAAAGGAAGTTGGGCTACCGAGCAAGCATTTTGGCCAGGTAGCCTAGGACAACAAAACGAAGTGACTGTATGACAGTCATAGAGCATTTAGGCAACATGAAAGAGGAGGATGGCATTGGTGTTTTTCTGCAAGTAGGGTGAGTCAACATGTCTTTTCTGCAAGCACTCGCACACACACACAAATCAGTACCAAGGACAGCCACGTCCTACACTAAATAGCCAAAAGTATGTGAACACCTGCTCGTCAAACATCTTATTCCAAAATCATGGGCATGAGTTGGGCCCCTCTGCTATAACAGCCTCCACTCTTTTGGGAGGGCTTTCCACTAGATGTTGGAACATTGCTGCAGGGATTTGCTTCCATTCAGCCACAAGATCATTAGTGTGGTTGGGCACTGATGTCGGCGTTCCAATTAATCCCAAAGGTGTTCGATGGAGTTGCGGTCAGGGCGCTGTGCAGGAGAGTCAAGTTCTTCCACACCGATCTCGACAAACCCTTTCTGTAGGTGAAACAGGAAAGGACCTTCCCCAAACTGTTGGAAGCACAGAATTGCCTAGAATGTCATTGTATGCTGTAGCAATAAGATTTCCCTTCATTGGAACTAAGGGGCCTAGCCCATTATTTCTCCTCTACCAATGATTACAGTTGGCACTATGCATTGGGGCAGGTAGCATTCTTCTGACATCCCCAAAACCCAGATTTGTCCATCGGACTGCCAGATGGTGAATCGTGATTCATTACTCCAGAGAACACATTTCCACTGATCCAGAGTCCAATGGCGGTGAGCTTTACACCACTCCTGCAGACGCTTGGCATTGCTCATGGTGATCTTAGGCTTGTGTGTAGCTGCTCGGCCATGGAAACCCATTAAATGAAGATCCCGACGAACAGCTCTTGTGCTGACGTTGCTTCCAGAGGCAGTTTGGAACTCAGTAGTGAGTGTTGCAACCAAGGACAGACAATTTTTACACGCTACAGCACTCATCGGTGAGCTTGTGTGTCTTATCACTTTGCAGGTGAGCCATTGTTGTTCCTAAACGTTTCCACTTTACAATACCAGCACTTACAGTTGACCAGGGCAGCACTAGCAGGGCAGAAATTTGTTGGAAAGATGGTATCCTATGACGGTGCCACATTAAAAGCCACTGTGCTCTTCAGTATGGCCATTCTACTGCCAATGTTTGTCTATGAAGAATGCATGGCTGTGTGCTCAATTTTATACACCTGTCAGCAACGAGTGTGACTGAAATAGCCAAATCCACTAATTTGAAAGGGTGCCCACATACTTTACTGTATTTATCTTACGTTGATTGGACAAAATCGTTTTTGGTATTGTTTTTAGTTGTCACTGTGTTAGACAAAGCTATTAGATGATGTTGAAGTTGAAATGGTGCTGGAATAGTGGAGGCAACGCCTGGAACTCTCCATGGTTATAAATCAATAGTTGTTCAGTAGTCCGAAAATGACGTAAACATTAACTTGCTTTACCATGCTGTAGGTCATGTAACTGTTTTTACATGCAATATACTTTGTGGACTTCACCGGACAGAGGCTGCTCTCTGGTTTTGTGATGAAACAAAGGTGTGATTGAATTTATTATTCTGCCTCTGTGTCTACAGTCGTGGCCAAAAGTTTTGAGAATGACACAAATATTAATTTCCACAAAGTTTGCTGCTTCAGTGTCTCTAGATATTTTTGTCAGATGTTACTATGGAATACTGAAGCATAATTACAAGCATTTCAGAAGTGTCAAAGGCTTTTATTGACAATTACAAGTTGACACAGAGTCAATATTTGCAGTGTTGACCCTTCTTTTTCAAGGCCTCTGCAATCTGCCCTGGCATGCTATCAATTAACTTCTGATGGCAGCCCATTCTTGCATAATCAATGCTTTGAGTTTGTCAGAATTTGTGGGGTTTTGTTTGTCCACTTGCCTCTTGAGGATTGACCACAAGTTCTCAAAGGTCTGGGGATTTTCCTGGCCATGGACCCAAAATATTGATGTTTTGTTCCCAGAGCCACTTAGTTATCACTTTTGCCTCATGGCAAGGTGTTCCATCATGCTGGAAAAGGCATTGTTCGTCACCAAACTGTTCCTGGATGGTTGGGAGAAGTTGCTCTCGAAGGATGTGTTGGTATCATTCTTTATTCATGGCTGTTCTATTAGGCAAAATTGTGAGTGAGCCCACTCCCTTGGCTGTGAAGCAACCCCACACATGAATGGTCTCAGGATACTTTACTGTTGGCATGACACAGGACTGATGGTAGCGCTCACCTTGTCTTCTCCGGACAAGCTTTTTTCCGGATGCCCCAAACAATCGGAAAGGGAAAGAGAAAATCAGAGAAAATGACTTTAACTCAGTCCTCAGCAGTCCAATCCCTGTACCTTTTGCAGAATATCAGTCTGTCCCTGATATCTTTCATGGAGAGAAGTGGCTTCTTTGCTGCCCTTCTTGACACCAGGTCATCCTCCAAAAGTCTTTGCCTCACTGTGCGTGCAGATGCAGTCACCTGCCTGCTGCCATTCCTGAGCCAGCTCTGTACTGGTGGTGCCCCGATCCCGCAGCTGAATCAACTTTAGGAGACGGTCCTGGCGCTTGCTGGACTTTCTTGGGCGCCCTGAAGCTTTCTTCACAACAATTGAACCGTTCTCCTTGAAGTTCTTGATGATGCGATAAATGGTTGATTTAGGTGCAATCTTACTAACAGCAATATCCTTGCCTGTGAAGCCCTTTTTGTGCAAAGCAATGATGATGGCACGTGTTTCCTTGCAGGTAACCATGGTTGACAGAGGAAGAACAATGATTCCAAGCACCACCCTCCTTTTGAAGCTTCCAGTCTGTTATTCGATCTCAATCAGCATGACAGAGTGATTTCCAGCCTTGTCCTCGTCAACACTCACACCTGTCTTAATGAGAGAATCACTGACATGATGTCAGCTGGTCCTTTTGTGGCAGGGCTGAAATGCAGTGGAAATGTTTTTCTGGGGATTCAGTTCATTTGCATGGCATGACTCTTCATGACATTCTGGAGTTTATGCAAATTGCCATCATACAAACTGAGGCAGCAGACTTAGTGAAAAATAATGTGTCATTCTCAACCTTTGGCCACGACTGTACTTATTGTCTCGGCCATTAGGCCTATAATGGTGCCGTAGGAGATGGCTGCCGTTTTACGGGCTTCTAACCAATTGTGCTATTGTGTGTGGTTTTTTTCATGTTATTTGTAACTTATTTTGTACATAGTGTTTCTGCGACCGTCTCTTATAACCGAAAAGAGCTTCTGGATATCCGAACAGCAATTACTCACCTCGTACTGGACGAAGATATTGTCTTTAACGAGTCAGACACAAAGGATTTACTTCAGACACTGGACAAGGTCCAAATCCCCGTAATTTGCATGAAGAAGAGACTGAGATATACAGTTGAAGTCGGAAGTTTAAATACACCTTAGCCAAATACCTTTAAACTCAGTTTTTCACAATTCCTGACATTTAGTCCTAGTAAAAATTCCCTGTCTTAGGTCATTTAGGATCACCACTTTATTTTAAGAATGTGAAATGTCAGAATAATATACTGCCACCCCCGAACTTCATGGTTGGGATGGTGTTCTTCGGCTTGCAAGCCTCCCCCTTTTACCTCCAATCATAATGATGGTCATTATGGCCAAACAGTTCTATTTTTGTTTCATCAGACCAAAGGACCTTTCTCCAAAAAGTACGATATTTGTCCCCATGTGCAGTTGCAAACCGTAGTCTGGCTGTTTTATGGCGGTTTTGGAGCAGTGGCTTCTTCCTTGCTGAGCGGCGTTTCAGGTTATGTCGATATAGGACTTGTTTTACTGTGGATATAGATACTTTTGTACCTGTTTCCTCCAGCATCTTCACAAGGTCCTTTGCTGTTGTCTTGGGATTGATTTGCACTTCTCACACCAAAGTACGTTCATCTTTAGGAGACAGAATGCGTCTCCTTCCTGAGCGGTATGACGGCTGCGTGGTCCCATGGTGTTCATACTTACGTACTCTTGTTTGTACAGATGAACGTGGTACCTTCAGGCGTTTGAAAATTGCTCCTAAGGATGAACCGGACTTGTGGAGGTCTGCAATTAATTTTCTGAGGTCTTGGCTGATTTCTTTTGATTTCCCCATGATGTCAAGCAAAGAGGCACTGAGTTTGAAGGTAGGCCTTGAAATACATCCACAGGTACACCTCCAATTGACTCAAATGATGTCAATTAGCCTATCAGCATTTAAAGCCATGACATAATTTTCTGGAATTTTCCAAGCTGTTTAAAGGCACAGTCAATTTTAATGTTTTTAAACTTCTGACCCACTGAAATTGTGATACAGTGAATTACAAGTGAAATAATTTGTCTGTAAACAATTGTTGGAAAAATTACTTGTGTCATGCACAAAGTAGATGTCCTAACCGACTTGCCAAAACTATAGTTTGTTTACAAGAAATTTGTGGAGTGGTTGAAAAACTAGTTTTAATGACTCCAACCTAAGTGTATGTAAACTTCCGACTTCAACTGTAGGGGTCTTAGGTCGGGTGCAATGTAAGAATCCAACGGCAAGTGGGTAACTCGCCTCTACCATCAGTCCTATTAGCCAACATGCAATCATTGGATAATAAACTGGATGATCTCCGATCAAGACTATCCTACCAACGGGACATTAAAAACTGTAATATCTTTCACCGAGTCGTGGCTGAACGACGACATGGATAAGATACAGATGCCTGGGTTTTCTGTGCATCAGCAAGATAGAACTGCTGCCTCCGGTAAGACAAGGGGTGGCGGTCTGTGTCTATTTGTTAATAACAGCTGGTACACAAAATCTAATATTAAGGAAGTCTCAAGGTTTTGCTCGCCTGGGGTAAAGTATCTCATGATAAGCTTTAGACCACACTATTTATCAAGATAATTTTCATCTATATTTTTCTTAGCTGTCTATTTACCACCACAAACCGATGCTGGCACTAAGACCGCACTCAACGAGCTGTATAAGGCCATAAGCAAACAAGAAATACTCACCCAGAGGCGGCACTACTAGTGGCTGGGGACTTTTATGCAGGGAAACTTAAATCTTTTTTACCTAATTTCTAGCAGCATGTTACATGTGCAACCAGAGGAAAAAAACTCCAGACCACCTTTACTCCATACACAGAGACGAGTACAAAGCTCTCCCTTGCCCACCATTTGGCAAATCTGACCATAACTCTATCCTCCTGATTCCTGCTTACAAGCAAAAACTAAAGCAGGAAGTACCAGTGACTCGCTCAATACGGAAGTGATCAGATGACGCAGATGCTAAGCTACTGGACTGTTTTGCTAGCACAGACTGGAATATGCTCCGGGATTCTTCCAATTGCATTGAGTAGAACACCACATCAGTCACTGGCTTCATCAATAAGTGCATCGATGACGTCGTTCCCACAGTGACCCTACGTACGTACATACCCCAACCAGAAGCTATGGATTGCAGGCAACATCCGCACTGTGCTAAAGGGTAGAGCAGCCGCTTTCAAGGAGCGGGACTATAACCCCGAAGCTTATAAGAAATCCCGCTATGCCCTCTGAAGAACCAGCAAACAGGCAAAGCATCAATACAGGACTAAGATTGAATCCTACTATACCGGCTCCGACACTCGTCGGATGTGGCAGGGGTTGCAAACTATTACGGACTACAAAGGGAAGCACAGCCGTGAGCTGCCCAGTGACACGAGCCTACCAGACGAGCTAAATGACTTCTATGCGCGCTTCGAGGCAAGCAACACTGAAGCATGCATGAGAGCACCAGCTGTTCTGGACGACTGTGTGATCATGCTCTCCGTAGCTGATGTGAGTAAGACCTTTAAACAGGTCAACATTCACAAGGCTGCAGGGCCAGACGGATTACCAGGACCTGTACTCTGATAGAAAATATGCACGCCATTTTGTGTTAATGGTTACGACAAATTACATGGCATCCATGTGAATTTATAGCTACGCTATTAGTTATATTATGGCACCACATATCATTTCACTAACAATTGCTACCTCGACTTATGCCATCATGACATCAACGACAACAAGCTCCTTATTTGACTGCAATTAGCTACTAGCTTAGCCAGATGCAGCCTGTGATTGAGGCCGGGTTAATTTTGGCAGCTAAACTTGTTCAATTAGGGTGATTAGTCTAAGTAGATAGCTAGCTAAATGACAACCCTATTAATTCCATTAGTATCGACTCTATTGTTTAATTCAGAAAGTAGGCTTCTCCTCCGAGCTGCATCAGTTCGCTAGCTAGCTGATCTAGCTAACGTGAGCTAGCTAGCCAACATGCATTGTTTCTGATATGCCATGATCCTGCTTACTTTTAATCTGACAGATATTTAGCTACTGTAGCTAGATAGATAATAATGGTTTATTACTAGTAAGTTAATTATCTAGCTAGCTAAGTAGGTAAGTCTAAAACACAGCCATCTATCTAGCTAGCTAACCAACTAGGCAGTTATCAAAGACATTCACTGGGTAACTTACAATACTTTTCTGACCAACTAGACATTACTTTAGCCAAACTAGGACGATTCCTTCTTGTCTACTCTCATTTTTAGATCTTATTCTAGGTTCAAAATGATTATAGCTGTAGTCCGGTGTTAACCCTCGCAAGGCTGCCGGCCCAGACCAGCTGGCTGGTGAATTTATGGACATAGTCAATCGCTCCCTATCCCAGTCTACTGTCCCCACATGCTTCAAGATGGCCACCATTGTTCCTGTACCCAAGAAGGCAAAGATAACTGAACTAAATGAATATCGCCCAGTAGCACTCACTTCTGTCATCATGAAATGCTTTAACAGACTGGTCAAGGATCATTCACCTGCCACCCTAGACCCACTTAAATTTGTATATCACCCCAATTGGTCCACAGACGACGCAATCACCATCATATTGCACACTGCCCTATCCTATCCGGACAAGAGGAATACCTATGTAAGAATGCTGTTCATTGACTACAGCCCAGCATTCAACACCACAGTACCCTCCAAGCTCATCATTAGCCCGAGGTCTTGGGTCTCAAGCCCGCCCTGTGCAATTGGGTCCTGGACTTTCTGATGGGTCGCGCTCAAGTGGTGAAGGTAGGAAAAAACATCTCCACTTCGCTGATCCTCAACTCCGGGGGCCCCACAAGGCTGCGTGCTCAGCCCCATCCTGTACTCCCTGTTCAACCATGACTGCGTGGCCATGCACGCCTTCAACTCAATCATCAAGTTTGCAGACGACACAACAGTAGTGGGCTTGATTACAAACAACGACAAGACAGCCTACAGGGAGGAGGTGAGGGCACTCGGAGTATGGTGTCAGGAAAACAACCCCTCACTCAATGTCAACAAAACAAAGGAGATGATCATGGACTTCAGGTAGTAGAGGGAGCACCCTCCTATCCAAATCGATGGGACAGCAGTGGAGAAGGTGGAACGGTTTTTTAAGTTCCTCGGCGTACACATCACGGACATACTGAAATGGTCCACCCACACAGACAGTGTGGTGAAGAATGCTCCTCAGAAGGCTGAAGAAATTTGGCAAAGAAAACCCCAAAACCCTCTCAAACTTCTACAGATGTACAACTGAGAGCATCCTGTCGGGCTGTATCACCGCCTGGTACGACAACTGCACCGCCCACAACCGCAAGGCTCTCCAGAGGGTGGTGCGGTCTGCACAATGCATCACCGGGGGCAAATGACCTGCCCTCCAGGACACCTACAGCACCCTAAGTCACAGGAAGGCCAAAAAGATAATCAAGGACAACAACCACCCGAGCCACGGCCTGTTCACCCCGCTACCATCCAGAAGGCGAGGTCAGTACAGGTGCATCAAAGCTGGGACAAAGAGATTGAAAAACAGCTTCTATCTCAAGGACATCGGGCTGCTAAACAGCCATCACTGCCTACATACAGACTCAAAATCATTTTCCATTTAAAATGTATCACTAGTCACTTTATTAATGCCACTTCAATAATGTTTACATATTTTGCTTTACTCATCTCATATGTATATACTGGATTCTATTGGATCTTGCCTATGCCGCTCGGTCATCACTCATCCATATATTTATATGTACACATTCTTATTCCATCCCTTTACTTAGATTTGTGTGTATAAGGTAGTTGTTGTGAAATTGTTAGATGACTTATTAGATACTACTGCATGGTCGTAACTAGAAGCACAAGCATTTCGCTACACTTGCATTAACATCTGCTAACCATGTGTATGTGACAAATAAAATTTGATTTGATTTGAATGAGAGGGTGCAGGCTGTTAGCCAGCCTGCCAGCTTAGTGGAGCCTGCCACTAGCACAGTCAGTGTCGTCAGCTCAGCTATCCCCATTGAGACCATGTCTGTGCCTCGATCTAGGTTGCGCGCAAAACTAAACATGGCGGTGTTCGCCTTAGCAATCTCACTGGAATAAAGACCTCCTCTATTATTACCATTATTTCCAAATAGGGCTACTTAATGTTAGATCCCTCACTTCCAAGGTAGTTATAGTCAATGAACTAATCACTGATCATAATCTTGATGTGATTGGCCTGACTGAAACATGGCTTAAGCCTGATGAATTTACTGTGTTAAATGAGGCCTCACCTCCTGGTTACACTAGTGACCATATCCCCCGCACATCCCGCAAAGGCGGAGGTGTTGCTAATATTTACGATAGCAAATTTCAATTTACAAAAAAAATACAAAGTTTTTGTCTTTTGAGCTTCTATTCATGAAATCTATGAAGCCTACTCAATCACTTTTTATAGCTACTGTTTACAGGCCTCCTGGGCCATATACAGCATTCCTCACTGAGTTCCCTGAGTTCCTATCGGACCTTGTAGTTATGGCAGATAAGATTCAAATTTTTGGTGACTTTAATATTCACATGGAAAAGTCCATAGACCCACTCCAAAAGGCTTTCAGAGCCATCATTGACTCAGTGGGTTTTGTTTAACATGTCTCCGGACCTACTCACTGCCACAGTCATACTCTGGACCTAGTTTTGTCCCATGGAATAAATGTTGTGCATCTTAATGTTTTTCCTCATAATCCTGGACTATCAGACTACCATTTTATTACGTTCACAACAAATAGTATACTCAGACCCCAACCAAGGAACATCAAAAGCCGTGCTATAAATTCTCGGACAACCCTAAGATTTCTAGATGCCCTTCCAGACTCCCTCCACCTACCCAAGGACATCAGAGTACAAATATCAGTTAACCACCTAACTGAGGAATTCAATTTAACCTTGCGCAATACCCTAGATGCAGTCGCACTGCTAAAAACAAAAAACACTTGTCATAAGAAACTAGCTCCCTGGTAAACAGAAAACACCCGAGCTCTGAAGCGAGCTTCCAGAAAATTGGAACGGAAATGGCGCTACACCAAACTGGAAGTCTTCCGACTTGCTTGGAAAGACAGTACCGTGCAGTATCGAAGAGCCCTCACTGCTGCTCGATCATCCTATTTTTCAAACTTAATTGAGGAAAATAAAACAACAATCCAAAATGTATTTTTGATACTGTCACAAAGCTAACTAAAAAGCAGCATTCCCCAAGAGAGGATGGCTTTCACTTCAGCAGTGATAAATTAATTAACATCTTTGAGGAAAAGATCATGATCATTAGAAAGCAAATTACAGACTCCTCTTTAAATCTGTGTATTCCTCCAAAGCTCAGTTGTCCTGAGTCTGCACAACTCTGCCAGGACCTAGGATCAAGGGAGACACTCAAGTTTTCAATATTATATCTCTTGACACATTGATGAAAATAATCATTGCCTCTAAACCTTCAAGCTGCATACTTTGACCCTATTCCAACTAAACAACTGAAAGAGCCGCTTCCTGTGCTTGGCCCTCCTATGTTGAACATAATAAACAGCTCTCTATCTACCGGATGTGTATCAAACTCACTAAAAGTGGCAGTAATAAAGCCTCTCTTGAAAAAGCCCAACCTTGACCCGGAAAACATAAACTATTGGCCTATATCGACTCTCCCATTCCTCTCAACAACAAAAAAATGAAAAAGCTGTTGCGCAGCAACTCACTGCCTTCCTGAAGACAAACAATGTATACGAAACGCTTCAGTCTGGTTTTAGACCCCAACATAGCACTGAGACTGCACTTGTGAAGGTGGTAAGTTACCTTTTAATGGCGTCAGACCGAGGCTCTGCATCTCCTCGTGCTCCTAGACCTTAGTGCTGCTTTTGATACAATCGATCACCACATTCTTTTGGAGAGATTGGAAACCCAAATTGATCTACACGGACAAGTTCTGGCCTGGTTTAGATCTTATCTGTTGGAAAGATATCAGTTTGTCTCTGTGGATGGTTTGTCCTCTGACAAATCAACTGTAAATTTCGGTGTTCCTCAAGGCTCTGTTTTAGGACCACTATTGTTTTCACTATATATTTTACCTCTTGGTGATGTCATTCGGAAACAGAATGTTTCACATAACTTTCACTGCTATGCGGACGACACACAGCTGTACATTTCGATGAAACATGGTGAAGCCCCAAAATTGCCCTCCCTGGAAGCCTGTGTTTCAGACATAAGGAAGTGGATGGTGGCAAATGTTCTACTTTTAAACTCGGACAAGACAGAGATGCTAGTTCTAGGATTCAAAAAACAAAGAGATCTTCTGTTGAATCTGACAATTAATCTTGGTTGTACAGTCGTCTCAAATAACACTGTGAAGAACCTCGGAGTTACTCTGGACCCTGATCTCTCTTTTGACGAACATATCAAGACTGTTTTTATGGACAGCTTTTTTTCCTTCTACGTAACATTGCAAAAATCAGAAACTTTCTATCCAAAAATGACGCAGGAAAATGTATCCATGATTTTGTCAATTCTAGTTTAGATTACTGCAATGCTCTACTTTCTGGCTACCCTGATAAAGCACTAAATAAACTTCAATTAGTGCTCAACACAGCTGCTAGAATCTTGACTAGAACCCAAAAATGTGATATTACTCCAGTGCTACACTGGCTTCCTGTTAAGGCAAGGGATGATTTCAAGGTTTTACTGCTAACCTGCTAAGCATTACACGGGCTTGCTCCTACCTATCTTCCCGATTGGTCCTGCCGAACGACATAGGCAAGATGCAGTAGATGGTATAGAGTACAGTATATACATAACTGCTGTAGTGGAGATTTCAGTACAGAGAGAGACTTGGACAATTATTCAAACAATCATCTTTATTCAACATCGATTAATTATTGCATTAATGAAACCGTCGACCGCACTCTCTAGGTTGCGTTGCCGAGAGCTTAACTGAAAATAAAAAAAACAGCGCACTTATATAGGCCCTAAATGCTCAGTCAGTCATTTCTACCGTTCCCATAAGCCACCTTGGTCCATCTCCTGGTTATCTGCACGGGATGTTGTTTTACTTCTAACTTCTTAGTTTCCCAGATACCAGGAAGATGAGACAATGAGACATTGCTCTTCTAGGCCATCTCTATTTCGGGTCACACACAAACATCTTGTCTAAGGAATGCCAGCTTTTAGAATTTTATCACCAAGTCATTGTCAGCTCAAGCTATTCCTAGCAAAACCCATTTCCTTAACCAGATGCCCAGACTAACTGCAGGAAGCTAGAGTGGATACCATGAAAACTCATTAGCAGACCAGTCTGACTCTAATATAAATCTATAACCGTTTACTATTAATATCAAACAAATCAGGTAAGTATGTAATTTTTCCCTGACACTACACGTTCACTACGGTCACAAGACGCAGGACTCCTTACTGTCAAATAACATTTTGTTGGTCACATACACATGGTTAGCAGATGTTAATGCGAGTGTAGCGAAATGCTTGTGCTTCTAGTTCCGACCATGCAGTAATATCTAACAAGTAATCTAACAATTTCACAACAACTACCTTATACACACAAGTGTAAAGGAATGAATAAGAATATGTACATATAAATATATGGATGAGCGATGGCCGAACGGCATAGGCAAGATGCAGTAGATGGTATAGAGTACAGTATATACATATGAGAGTAATGTAGGGTATGTAAACGTTATATAAAGTGGCATTGTTTAAAGTGACTAGTGATACATTTATTACATCCAATGTTTTATTAATAAAGTGGCTAGAGATTTGAGTCCGTATGTTGGCAGCAGCCACTCAATGTTAGTGATGGCTGTTTAACAGTCTGATGGCCTTGAGATTGAAAAAAAGCATCTGTCTCTCGGTCCCAGCTTTGATGCACCTGTACTGACCTCGCCTTCTGGATGGTAGCGGGGCTAACAGGCAGTGGCTCGGGTTGTTGTTGTCCTTGATGATCTTTTTGGCCTTCCTGTGACATCGGGTGGTGTAAGTGTCCTGGAGGGCAGGTACTTTGCCCCCGGTGATGCGTTGTGTAGACCTCACTACCCTCTGGAGAGCCTTACAGTTGTGGGCGGAGCAGTTGCCGTACCAGGCGGTGATAGAGCCCGACAGGATGCTCTCGATTGTGCAACTGTAAAAGTTTTAGTGTTTTTGGTGACAAGACCAATTTCTTCAGCCTCCTGAGGTTGAAGAGGCGCTGTTGCACCTTCTTCACCACGCTGTCTGTGTGGGTGGACCATTTCAGTTTTTCCGTGATGTGTACACCGAGGAACTTAAAACTTTCCACCTCCTCCACTACTGTCCCATCGATGTGGATAGGAGGGTGCTCCCTCTGCTGTTTCCTGAAGTCCATGATCATCTCCTTTGTTTTGTTGACATTGAGTGGGGGGGTTGTTTTCCTGACACCACACTCCGAGTTCCCTCACCTCCTCCCTGTAGGCTGTCTTGTCGTTGTTTGTAATCAAGCCCACTACTGTTGTGTCGTCTGCAAACTTGATGATTGAGTTGGAGGCGTGCATGGCCACACAGTCATGGTTGAACAGGGAGTACAGGAGAGGGCTGAGAATGCACCCTTGTGGGGCCCCAGTGTTGAGGATCAGCGGGGTGGAGATGTTGTATCCTACCCTCACCACCTGGGGGGCGGCCCTTCAGAAAGTCCAGGACCCAGTTGCACAGGGCGGGTTTGAGACCCAGGGTCTTGAGCTTAATGACGAGTTTGGAGTGTACTATGGTGTTAAATGCTGAGCTGTAGTCGATGAACAGCATTCTTACATAGGTATTCCTCTTGTCCAAATGGGTTAGGGCAGTGGGCAGTGTGCAGTGTGTTTGCGATTGCGTCGTCCATGGACCTATTGGGGCGGTAAGCAAATTGGAGAGGGTCTAGGGTGTCAGGTAGGGTGGAGGTGATATGATCCTTGACTAGTCTCTCAAAGCACTTCATGATGACGGAAGTGAGTGCTACGGGGCGATAGTCGTTTAGCTCAGCTACCTAGGCTAGCTTGTTGGGGATTAGCAGCTGAGGGGTCGGTTTTGGAGAGTCTGGCGTGCCTAAAGTAAAATGCTTTCCACTCAGGCTCAGAAAATAGGATATGCACATAATTAGTACTATTGGATAGGAAACACTCTGAGGTTTCCAAAAGTGTTAACATTTTGTCTGTGAGTGTAACAGAACTCATTTGGCATGCAAAAACCAGAGAAAATTCCATCCGGAAATTTCATTCTGGTGGCTTATGGCTCAGAGACTGCCTATTGAAAAGTATTTATACCAGGACACTGAATGTAGTACCTATTGCTTCCACTGGATGTCAGCAGTGTATAGGTAAAGTTTAATGGAAATCGGAACCATTGTGTTCAATCGGTAGTGGTTTTAGTCAGGGGAGCTATTTTTCAGTTGCACGTTTTTGGGCGCACGTTTGGCTGAGCGGTCCACTTTATTTGACTTATATAACATTTAGGTGACCATCCAAGTGAAAGATTATCACTTTTATTCATAAAAGATAAGCTAAGGTTGCATTTTAATTGGTTTTTGTTTTGTTGAGGGAAGGTTTATAGGTTTAAATGAACGCGTTCACTTCACGTTGGATTTTCTGGTGCCAACCAAACTGAGATTTAAGGATATAATAAATTACTTTTTCTAACCAAATACCCATGGATTGTCTTCGTTGGACACTTAGGAAGCCCTCTGCAGAAGTTCTACAAAAGGTAAGGCACAGGTTTTCCCTGTGAAATGCATTTTCTATCGACCGCGCGCGCTGGCTAAAGATTTCATGGTTATGGAAAATATTGAAGGTGCTACCCTCAAACAATCAAATGTAGTGCTTTCGCCGTAAAGCCTTTTTGAAATCCGACAACGCTGTGATATTGCCAAGAAGCAGAGCTTTTGATGAGTATGAAACACTTGTATATTGGTGCATTTTTAATAATTCAACTTTTGGATTTTGTCTTGCATTTCACCTGGTAGTGTCGGGATTGGGGGCGCTAGCGCACCACTCATCCCTAAGAAGCTAGCTTCACTGTTTGTGTTTCCGGTCGCCTTGCCCTGATTAAAAGCAGTGGTTCGTGCTTTCAGTTTTGCGTGAATGCTGCCATCAATCCAGGGTTTCTGGATGGGGAAGGTTTTAATAGTTGCTGTGGGTACAACATCACCGATGCACTTGCTAATAAACTCGCTCACCAAATCAGTATTCGCGTATTCATCAATGTTATTGTCTGACGCTATCCGGAACATATCCCAGTCCACATGATCGAAGCAATCTTGAAGCGTGGAATCAGATTGGTTGGACCAGCGTTGAACAGACCTGAGCACGGGTGTTTCCTGTTTTAGTTTCTGTCTATAGGCTGTGAGAAACAAAATGGAGTCGTGGTCAGATTTGCCGAAAGGAGGTCGGAGGAGTGCTTTGTATGCGTTACGGAAATTAGAGTAGCAATGATCCAGAGTTTTACCAGCCCGGGTCGCGCATTCAATATGCTGATAAAATTTATAGAGCCTTGTTTTCAGATTAGCCTTGTTAAAATCCCCGGCTACAATAAACGCAGCCTCAGGATATGTTGTTTCCAGTTTGCAATGAAGTTCTTTCAGGGCCGTCGAGGTGTCGGATTTGGGGGCGGGATATACGACTGGGATTATAATCGAAGAGAATCTCTTGGTAGATAATGCGTTCGGCATTTGATTGTAAGGAATTCTAGGTCAGGTGAACAAAAGGACTTGAGTTCCTATGATCACACCATTACTCGTTAATCATAAGGCATACACCCCCGCCCTTCTTCTTACCAGCGCAATGCGTGAAGAAACCAGGTGGCTGTACCAACTCTGATAATGTATCCCGAGTGAGCCATGTTTCCGTGAAACAGAGAATGTTACAATCTCTGATGTCTCTCTGGAAGGCAACCCTTGCTCGAACCGCCCTTGCTGTCTCTCCCTGTTTTAATGGAATGGTCTGCCTATCCATGTGAGAGACGCAGACTCGGTCTCAACCTTTAAGTCTTTTTTGAAGACTCATCTCTTCAGTAGGTCCTATGACTGAGTGTAGTCTGGCCCAGGAGTGTGAAGGTGAATGGAAAGGCACTGGAACAACGAACTGCCCTTGCTGTCTCTGCCTGGCCGGTTCACCTCTCTCCACTGGGATTCTCTGTCTCTAATCCTATTACAGGGGCTGAGTCACTGGCTTTACTGGTGCTCTTCCATGCCGTTCCTAGGAGTGGTATGCCACTTGAGTGGGTTGAGTCACTGACTAGATCTTCCTGTCCAGGTTGGCGCCCCACCCTTGGGTTGTGCCGTGGGGGAGATTTTTGTGTGCTAAACTCGGCCTTGTCTCAGGATGGTAAGTTGGTGGTTGAAGATATCCCTCTAGTGGTGTGGGGGCTGTGCTTTGGCAAAGTGGGTGGGGTAATATCCTGCCTGTTTGGCCCTGTCCGGGGGTATCGTCGGACAGCGCCACAGTGTCTCCCGACCCCTCCTGTCTCAGCCTCCAGTATTTACGCTGCAATGGTTTATGTGTCGGGGGGCTAGGGTCAGTCTGTTATATCTGGAGTATTTCTCCTGTCTTATCCGGTGTCCTGTGTGAATTTAAGTATTCTCTCTCTCTTTTTCTCTCTTTCTTCCTTTCTCTCTCTTGGAGGACCTGAGCCCTAGGACCATGTCTCAGGACTACCTGGCCTGATGACTCCTTGCTGTCCCCAGGCCACCTGGCTGTGCTGCTGCTCCAGTTTCAACTGTTATACCTGCGACTATGGAACCCTGACCTGTTCACCGGACGTGCTACCTGTCCCAGACCTGCTGTTTTCAACTCTCTAGAGACAGCAGGAGCGGTAAAGATACTCTGAATGATCGGCTATGAAAAGCCAACTGACATTTACTCCTGAGGTGCTGACCTGTTGCACCCTCTACAACCACTGTGATCATTATTATTTGACCATGCTGGTCATCTATGAACATTTGAACATCTTGGCCATGTTCTGTTATAATCTCCACCCGGCACAGCCAGAAGAGGACTGGCCATCCCTTATAGCCTGGTTCCTCTAGGTTTCTTCCTAGGTTCTGGCCTTTCTATGGAGTTTTTCCTAGCCACCGTGCTTCTACACCTGCATTGCTTGCTGTTTGTGGTTTTAGGCTGGGTTTCTGTACAGCACTTTGTGACATCAACTGATGAAGGGCTTTATAAATACATTTGATTGATTCATAACGTGGCTAATAGGCTAGTGTATCTACTTATGTAGCAAGCTAAAAACACAGAGCCCAACGTTAGCTAGCTAGAGGCTGGGAGGATGTCGTGTCATGTCATTGGAGGAGTGGGTGAGTGACTGACTTTTTCCCCTCATATCGTTTTTCGGTGGCTATACACAGCTAGAGATAAAGGTGTTTGGTTACCTAGCAAGAACTTGAACGATTGTTATCCAGTTAGCATATCTCTTGCATTTGCAAATACACTCTGGCTATCTACTCAGATTTCAGAGCACTCTCATCTGAGTGTGCCAGAGCGCTGAATAACTGATGCATTTACGAACGCGCAACACCGGTATCATTAAACGTAGGAAATATAAGTAATAGTTAGTCACAAACTCTCTAGATAATATGTAAACAGCCTAGCTAACCAGCTCTGCCAGGGCGAGGAAAATGATCAGAGTGAGGTGTTCTTTAGCCAGTATGCTTGTGTGCTTGGTTCCAGGCAAGCTGCAGAAGCACAAGTAGGCTATAAATCTCCATTGTTTATCAGTGCAATCTTGACAGCCAACTAACTGAAACAGTTTCAGAGGGTTAATCTAATGTTCCTTTGTTTGATTTTAGCTAATTTTGCTCTGGCTAACATTAGTTGTTGATCTTGTTGTTGATGTGCATAACTGAGGGAGAGAGAGTACCTTTTATGGTTGTTTGATCAATAGGACTGTAAAGTTCCCAAATGTAAGAGGACTTGTGGTATTGACATATTTGCAGAAATCTATTCAGGTGTATTTAGTGGCTTTTTGCAAATGTGTTTGAATGATCTAAAGTTGTGCTGTTGCAACTTCCTGTAAACACACAGTCCAGTTCTAAGTGAATGATGGCAGGCCTGTGTGGCAAATTTCTTGTTTGCATGAAGGCCTACTGTAGCTTTGATTGGCTATGGTGCACCGGTCTGCGTAGACTCCGTTCCTGGACAAGACAGGTTTTATTTGCTGCAGTGTCTATTAATTGTCCAAATGCACGGCTGCTTTCCCATTCTATATTGCTGTTCACCTTATTTAAGAACCCCGGAAACAAAACAATGTCTGAACGTTCTGTTTTGTGGAGGAATTCCTTTGTGGCGTTCTTGCCATTTTGCGAAAGTTAGCAAGCTATGTCAAAATGTTGTGGGATCATACCAAGAAAAACCTTTCAAAGTCAAATGGCAAGTCTATGCCACATCAGCAGATTATTCAAGAGTGGAAGGACGATATGAAAAAATGGCCACATATCACCAACGAAGACAGGTCAAAGTCATGCAGCTGCAATACTATGGAAGGTAGCTAGCTCGCTGGCTTTTTATTTATCATAACTTGCCTTTTCTATGACTGATACGTTTGTTAGTAACTTACTTAGCTAGCTAGCTGATTGTGATGATACCATATCACTGACCAGACCTGATAACGTTAACTATTACAACATGCACACATGGTTCTTGGTTTCAATGGCTCATTGTGTAAGTATATCAGTCTAATCTCGAATGGCAATGAGGTAGGTACAGAATCAAGGTGAGTTTTACAATTAAATAGGAAATTACCAACATAACCTAAACTTACTAGTTTAAAGGGAACTGTGCAAACTAGTCAACTGTGAACACCATGTAAACGAGTGTTCCGTACTGTAATTGACTATTCTAACAGTAGTTTTTTGTTGAAGGTGCAGAATGTTGTGTATGGATGATTGACAGGGTGTCCTGTACAGATGTGCAATGCCGGTGGAACTCGGGGACGCAGTGGAATTTCGCTCCAAAAAGGTTGAGCGAAATCTGTTTTAAAGGTCACAAACCAAGTGACGAGTTCTCTGACAGCACCCCGGCCGCTTCTCCATCTCTATTTCCAACTCCTGTGTACCACTCCCACAACGCACTTAATAGTTTGGACTGGGCAAATGTTCCAGTGGAGAGCCTTCTGCACGAGTGCATCAAAGCTAAAGCAGTCAGTCATCAAGTTCTAGCAGCAGCCACACAGCTACAGCATCCTAATGGTGAACACGGCATCAACATAGTGTCAGAAATGCTTGTCATTTTATTACATTTTTGCTAAGCTGGAGGAGTGTAAATGTTCCAGCTTGGAGGAGGTCACTAAAGGACAGAGTTCCTCACATGCGTGGTATGACAAACGTAAACTTCAAATCAATGCTAGCTCAGCAAAGAAGGTTCCTGTGTGCACCTCAACAAATCCCGACAACTTTGTGCGGGAGCGTCTCTTCCCCAGGTTCCATGAGAACTCAGCAACCGTATATGGCAAGGAGAACGAGCAGGTGGCCTACACATGGATAGAGAGCTGTGGGTTTAGTCTGGAGAGTAGAGGCACAGTACTGTGTCAAGGAGCCATGGCTTTCTGCAAGCCCAGATGGAGTGTTAACCTATCAAGAACTTCTAGAAATCAAATATCCTGTTCTGAGTAAATCTCTGACTTAACTGTTTTCTGGCAAACTCACCGATGTGAAACTGGTGGATGGGGTTCCTCAGCTGCAACCTAATGGAGCCTGTGGGTACTACATGCAGCTCTACCTTATCTAAGCATAACTCTCTTTTTTTTGTCTTGCACAGCTCTCTTCATATGCACATTTACATTATTTATATTTGCATAATTGTTTCATGTCTTGCCTTGTACAACTCTCTTCATACATGTTTATCTAATGCCTAAGGATAACTCCTTATGATTTATGAACATTTTAATTGTATAGCTCTTTTCATATGACACTTCATGAACTAAGCATACCGTAACTCATCTTGTAACTCATCTAGCTATCTTAAGGTATGTTAGTGTCACACTCCCTATGGAGGACCCCAGGAGTAGGACGGTAAAAGTGAGTCCATAGATATTGTTAATAATAACGCTTTCACAGGAGAGCTTGAATAATGAGGCATTGTCACAGAAGGGGTTGAATATTTCAGATCTGCATCGTGACAGGCTGAGTGTGAGGCCCAGGAGGACCCCCACAAGCAGAAAGGCAGACCCCCAGGCAAAAACAGTCAGTTTTATGATAATCCTGTTGGTCATGATGGTGGCATATCGCAGGGGGTTGCAGATGGCCACATATCTATCAAAGGACATGATAATCAGTATTGTATGTGATGTTGTGCCAAACATGTGGGCGCAAAATGCTTGGATGATACATGCAACGTTATTAATGTAGCGGTCTGTGCTTGCCACGAATATGTCACTCAGCAAATGAGGGACGATAACCGTGGCTCCAAGAGCGTCGTTGAGAGGTAGGTTGCAGAAGAGGATGTACATGGGCTGGTGCAGGCTCCTCTCCATGGAGATCAGTACAATGAGGCCGATGTTGGACACCATTGTGAAGATGTAGATGATGAGGAGAAGGATGAAGGCAGGGTAGGTGGACTGTTGAGTGACCTTTTACCCCTCCAGGAGGAACATGTTCTTAGGGTAGGTGTGGTTCTCCATTTGCCACCCAGAGTGAATGTCACAACCTGGAGGAGAATGCAATAAAGTTATTTAAGAATAAATACCAATTAAATACCAGTGGTATTATGACTTTAAAAAAGGTCTACCAAACAACAAATACAATTTGATAATCCTTGTTCATTACCTTGCCTCTCATTAATATTGCTCATTAAATACTTACTGTTTTAGAACAAATACTGTCAATATATTTAACCAAATTAGTTCATGAAAAAGTGACAAAAATAACCAAAAACAAACCAACATAATATATTTTACAAAAGAGAACAACAACAATAATTCAATGTTGTACAATTCGATAGATGCAATAACACTTTCAACTCTAACAGATATAAACATCAGCATCACAACAAGCACATTAGATAACATAAGAAGGATTGTCCCTGACATAAATTGATGAAGTATAACACTAACAAAAAGGGTGAGATGATTTTACACAGGGTCCTCCCTTTGGTTTCTGAGTTCTCTTCCACCCCTCAAGACTGAAACAGCATCACAGCCTTTTATCCAAAACCCTGAACATGGTAACACCCCCAACCCAAACTCCCAAACATGGTTACAAGGTTGGTGGCCTCTGGTGAAATCAAACTCCAGGAATTATTGGCAACAGCTCCAGATTGCAACTTGAGTGATGTAGGCTAGTCCATTTTGGCATTGTGTGTGCAGTAAATTTTTCATGTTAGTTTTTAAAATCAAAATGCAGTCCCATCACCCTTTTGTAATTTCTAAGAAGCATAGTGGGTGATTGGCATAGGTGGATGAAATAGAACCAGGATTTGAACCCCAGTCTCCAATAAGGGATATGTGTTCTCTAGAGTTGACGGTTTTACCACTCAACCACCTCTGTCACCTCATGTTTGTTTTTGACAGTTATGTATATAAATGATGACTGACAGGGTGCACTTTTTTGAAGCCACTGAACCACAATGTTTGTTATCCTCCACTATTGTTTGAAAGGTTTTGGAAGATATATAAATGCATTTATTAATGTCTACATTCATTTTTGCCAACTATTTTATATTACAGACTCCTTATTAATGAACAAAAATGTTTTGTGAAAACATTTTCCTTAATCCTTTACTGAAAATACTTTGGATACTGTACATTCAGTAACATAAGAACAATATTTATGGAAAATGTGAGGTAGGTGCAACATAAGACAAAAAAATGACAAGGGTTTGAGTAAGAGGTCTAACTGGCGTCTCCAAGTGGTCACACACCTCTCCAAAGTTTGCGCTATTACTAAATTCACGAGGTTCAGCTTCCCACCATTTGACAAACATGTTGGCAGGGGTGGTAGTTGATAGAGTTTTAGCGTGGATGGTGGTCGGGGAGGCCAGCCCTCAGTCATGAACTGTTGTTGTCCTGAGCCTGGTCATGGCAAGAGGCTGAGTTGCCCCCCCACAAAAGGAACATCAAACCAACTGGAAGGGTACGTAGGGGTTTTATCCTTCTGCTTTTTGAATGGGCACGAATGTAGGTGTGAGGCCCTATTGGGGTGATTGTAGAGGTTGGTCTCATCATGGGGAATGTGGTGGAATCCAGGTGTGATAACGCCTGGGGCCTGACGGGTTTGTTGGGCGAATCGGACATGCATTGGGTTTAAGCGGATGTAATTGTTGTAAGCTTCAGATGACCCACGGTTGAGGTGCTTGATGATGGCAGTGGGGCAGTCCGTTATGTGTTGCGATGGCAGCTCTGAGTAGAGGTGTGCAGGGAAACCGGCGTGGGAGATGGTGGTCTATTGGTGTAATTGGAACCAGTGTCTAGTGACGGGGTGGCCACAAATGCTTGTGAGGGGAGGAGTGATGGGCACGGTAGTGGATAGAGGAGAAGAGGGAGTCAAAGTTGCTGAGGAGAGAGGGGCTCATCACTAAGCTAAGGACTCTGGGACTAAACACCTCCCTCTGCAACTGGATCCTGGACTTCCTGACGGGCCGACCCTAGGTAGTGAGGGTAGGCAATAGCACCTCTGCCAAGCAGACCCTCAATACGGGGCTCCACAGGGGTGTGTGCTAATTCCCTTCCTGTACTCCCTATTCACCTACGACTGCATGGCTGCGCTCGACTCCAACACCATCATTAAGATTGCTGACGACATGACGGTGGTAGGACTGATCAACGGCGACAAAGAGAGAACCTACAGGAAGGAGGTCAGTGACCTGGCAGTGTGGTGCCAGCACAACAACCTCTCTCTCAACATCAGTAAGACCAAGGAGCTGATCTTGGACTACAGGATAAAAGGGAGAGAGCACGCCTCCATCCACATCGACAAGGCTGTTATGGAGCGGGTCGAGAGTTTTAAGTTCCTTGGCGTCAACATCACTAAGGACTTACCATGTTCCACACACACCCGCACAGTCATGGCAATTGCACCGCCATTGACAGCAAAGCTACAAAGGGTGGTGCAGCCAGCCCAGTACATCACTGGGGCCGAGCTTCTTGCCATCCAGGACCTCAATATCAGGCAGTGCCAGAGGAAGGCCATAGACTCCAGAACCCAAGCCATAGAATGTTCACTCTGCTACCGTCCGGCAAACGGTACCAGAGCATCGCTGAGACAGCTTCTACCACCAAGACTGCTAAATAGGCAGACTGCTAAATAGTACCCAAACTGTCTGCACTGACTAACTTGCACTGACCCTACACACACTCACTAGACTTTATTTGCTGCTGCTGCTACTCTGTTCTTTGTTTTACTCTTATTATTATCTATTCGTTTATCCTGCCTTCTTGTACATATAACTCAAGTACCACGTACCTCTGCACATTGATCTGGTACTGGTACTCCCTGTATATTTCTCCATTCTTGTGTATTTTATTGTATTCCTCTTGTGTTAGTTACTATTTTATTTTATATTATCATTTTTATACTCTGCATCGTTGGGAAAGGTTCGCAAGCAAGCATTTCACTGCAATGTCAACACCAGTTGTATTCAGCGCATGTGGTAAATACATGTAACCAGGAAGTGAACGTGTAGCAAACCAAACCTCATTAATCACACATTTTCAGTACTAATTATACAGTGCCTTCGGAAAGTATTCAGACCCCTTGACTTTTTCCACATGTTATGTTAAATCCTAATTCTAAAAATGACTGAATAAAACAATTTCCTTACCAATCTACACACAATACCCCATAATGACAAAGCGAAAACAGGTTCTCCGAATTTTTTAAAAATATCTTAAAAACAGAAAACAGAAATACCTTATTTACATAAGTATTCAGACCCTTTGCTGTGAGACTCGAAATTGAGCTCAGGGGCATCCTGTTTCCATTGATCATCCTTGATTGGAGTCCACCTGTGGTAAATTCAATTGATTGGACATGATTTGGAAAGGCACACACCTGTCTATATAAAGTCCCACAGTTGACAGTGCATGTCAGAGCAAAAACCAAGCCATGAGGTCGAAGAAATTGTCTGTAGAGCTCAGAGACAGGATTATGTTGAGGCACAGATCTGGGGAAGGGTACTAAAAATGTTCTGCAACATTGAAGGTCCCCAAGAACACAGTGGCCAATCGGGGGAGAAAGGCCCTGACAGAGCTCCAGACTTCCTCTGTGGAGATGGGATAACCTTCCAGAAGGACAACATCTCTGCAGCACTACACCAATTAGGCCTTTATGGTAGAGCGGCCAGACAGAAGCCACTCCTCAGTAAAAAGGCACATGACAGTCCGCTTGGAGTTTGCCAAAAGTCACCTAAAGGACTTTCAGAACATGAGAAACAAGATTCTTTGGTCAGATGAAACTCTTTGGCCTGAATGCCAAGCCTCAGTTCTGGAGGGAACCTGGCACCATCCCTATGGTGAAGCATGGTGGTGGCAGCCTCATGCTGTGAGGATGTTTTTCAGCGGCAGGGACTGGGAAACTAGTCAAGATGAATGGAGCAAAGTATAGAGAGATATTTGATGAAAATCTGCTCCAGAGCACTCAGGACCTCAGACTGGGGGCGAAGGTTCACCTTCCAACAGGACAACGACACTAAGCACACAGCCAAGACAATGCTGGAGTGGCTTCGGGACAGGTCTCTGAATGTCTTTGAGTGGCTCAGCCTGAGCCTGGACTTGAACCTGTTCGAACATCTCTGGAGAGACCTGAAAATAGCTGTGCAGCAACGCTCCCCATCCAACCTGACAGAGCTTGAGAGGATCTGCAGAGAAGAATGGGAGAAACTCCCCAAATACAGGTGTGCCAAGCTTGTAGCGTCATACCCAAGAAGACTTGAGGCTGTATTCGCTGCCAAAGGTGTTTCAACAAAGTACTGAGTAAAGGGTCTGAATACTTATGTAAATGTGATATTTCAGTTTTAGAAGAAGATTGTCTACCAGGTGGTTGAGTTGCCCATTAAATTAACATTATTTAGTCAATGCTATTTGGACAATAGAGAAATAATGTTATGGATTTTTTTTTGTCTGTATAAATACAATAATATTTTAATATTCATATCAGTATTTACTGTCTGCCTGTTATCTTCAATATGTTTCACAATATTATTCAGTACATAGAATTTTACAGGTATTATGGGCACCATTCTAAACAGTTAATGCATTAAGTTACATACATACCAGTCAAAAGTTTGGACAAAAGTTTGACCTGATTCACGCAGTCTCCTCTGAAAAGTTAATTTTGAGATGTGTCTGTTACTTTGACTGCAATCTGAGGTGCAGTTAATTGCAGATTTCTGAGGCTGGTAACTCTAATGAACGTATCCTCTGCAGCAGAGGTAACTCTGGGTCTTCCTTTCCTGTGGTGGTCCTCATGAGAGCCAGTTTCATCATAGTGCTTGATTGTTTTTGCGACTGCACTTGAAACTTTAAAAGTTCTTGACTGACCTTCATGTCTTAAAGTAATGATGGACTGTCGTTTGTCTTTGCTTATTCTTGCCATAATATGGACTTTTACCAAATAGTGCTATCTTCTGTATACCACCCCTAACTTGTCACAACACAACTGATTGGCTCAAATGCATTAGGAAAGGAAAGAAATTCCACAAATTAACTTTTAACAAGGCACACCTGTTAATTGAAATGCATTTCAGTTGACTACCTCATGATGCTGGTTGAGAGAATGCTAAGAGTGTGCAAAGCTGTCATCAAGGCAAAGGCTGGCTACTTTGAAGAATCTAAAATCTTAAATATATTTTGATTTCTTTAATACTTTTTTGTTACTACATGATTCCATGTGTGTTATTTCATAGTTTATGTCTTCACTATTATTCTATGTAGAAAATAGTAAAACATTTAGAAAAACCCTGAATAGGTGTCCAAACTTTTGACTGGTTCTGTCACAATCTTCTATAGGGACGGACCAAGGCGCAGCGTGCCGGGTTGAGTAAAACATATTTATTTGGTTTAACTCACCGAAACAAAAACAATAACCAAAGCTCAGACATGAACTGTGTATCACATAGACACACACAAACAATATCCCACACACAGGTGTGGGACTAAACAACCTAAATAGGATTCCCAATTAGAGACAACGACTAACAGCTGCCTCTAATTGGGAACTCAAACCAACCAACATAGAAATTATAACACAGAACAAACACACACCCCTGCTCACGTCCTGACCAAAACCACCATGGAGCAGCCAAAAGGGCTATCCATGGCCAGGACGTGACAGGTACTGTATATTTAAATTGTCATGTGTTGGCACACAAATGTATCTTCCATTATAAGTAACTGAAGCAGACATAATGTCAAGTCATTTTTTGATGATTTTAAAAGTCTATGCATATTCTAATACTAATTGTGCAACTCAACCGACTGATTGAGATGTTTGCAATGCTTTATATATCACATTTTAAGTAATGTGCCCCAAAAAATATGCATTTAAGGCTAAAACCAAATTGTTATAAAAAATATATACATGTTTTATATGTGTTTCTTGGTGAGCCAATTAAAGCGCAAATTCTGAGACATGTTTAAACCCAAGTTTTAGGGGATTGCAATTGCAAATTGAACCTTGTTGTTCTGAAATGTCAATCTGGGTTTAGTAAAAAGGTTCTATCTGGTACAGAATGTTACAATTATTTCAATAGAAAATTAGACGTATGGAAAGAGACGTCAATTAAATCACCCAAAAATGTAATGACATTTGTTGACTTGCATTAGGCACACTTGTAGCCTGAATTGATTGATGCGCATCTATATCTCAACCAGTCATCTTTGCATTGGCAAGAATGTTGTGTTCATGTAGAACCACACCGCTTATACCACCTGTTTTCAAGTGTATTTGTAAATGTTTTATGCGTCTGACAGGCGTAAATGATAAATGATGGTGTAATAGCCTACAGTTTTCTATTCATCTTTGTTTTAATTACTGTGATAAGCACATGCTTTACCAGTACGCTGTACTGGCACTATTTATTTTGCTTGTACTCCATACCAGACAGTACTGGCTTACTTTCACCCTTGATCTTCTGGACAAGCAACAATGCTGAAGCTTAGCTCTGGATGAGTAAACTGATATATTTTTTTGGTCTCTGATACCTAAAGTCAGTAAACTACTTCCTAGTTATGAATAACATCAAATAAAATAAAATGTTATTTGTCACATGTGCGAATTACAACAGGTGTAGACCTTACAGTGAAATGCTTACTTACAAGCCCTTAACCAACAATGCATTTTTAAGAAAAAATAACTGTTAAGAAAGTATTTACTAGATAAAATGAAGTAAACAATAAATAAATAAAAATGAAAAGAGAAGAAAATATAAAAATAACTAATAATTAAAGAGCAGCAATAAAATAACAGTAACAAGGCTATATACAGGAGGTATCAGTACAGTGTCAGTGTGCGGGTGCACAGGTTAGTCAAGGTAATTTAAGTAATATGTACATGTAGGTAGAGGTAAAGTGACTGTGCATTGATAATAAACAGAGGGTAGCAGCAGCGTAAAAATGGGGGGGGAAGTCAATGCAAATAGTCCGGGTAGCCATTTGGTTAGCTGTTCCGGAATCTTATGGCTTGGGGGTAGAAGCTGTAAAGAAGCCTTTTGGACCTAGATTTGCCGCTCCGGTACCACCTACCGTACAGTAGCAGAAAGAACAGTCTATGACTAGGGTGGCTGGAGTCTTTGGCAATTTTTAGGGCTTTCCTGTGACACCGCCTGTTATAGATGTCGTGGATGGCAGGAAGCTTGGCCCCAGTGATGTACTGTGTTGTTCGCACTACCCTCTGTAGTGCCTTGCAGTTGGAAGCCGAGCAGTTGCCATACCAGGCAGTGATGCAACCAGTCAGGATGCTCTCGATGGTGCAGCTGTAGAACTTTTTGAGGATCTGAGGACCCATGCAAAATCTTTTCAGTCTCCTGAGGGGGAATAGGTTTTGTCGTGCCCTCTTAACAACTGCCTTGGTGTGCTTGAACCATGATAGTTTGTTGGTGATGTGGACACCAAGGAACTTGAAGCTCTCAACCTGCTCCACTACAGCCCCGTCGATGAGAATGGGGGCATGCTCAGCCCTCCTTTTCCTGTAGTCCGCGATCATCTCCTTTTGTCTTGATCACATTGAGGGAGAGGTTGTTATCCTGGCACCACAGGGCCAGGTCTCTGACCACCTCCCTATAGGCTGTCTCATCATTGTCGGTGATCAGGCCTATCACTGTCTTGTCGTCTGTAAACTTAATGATGGTGTTGGAGTCATTCTTGGCCATGCAGTCATGAGTGAACAGGACGTACAGGAGGGGACTGAGCACGCACCCCTGAGGTGCGCATGCTCGGAGTGCACGTCCTGGTAATCTGTCTGGCCCTGAGGCCTTGTGAATGTTGACCTGTTTAAAAACTCACACCGGCTACAAAGAGCATGATCACACAGTCGTCCGGAACAGCTGGTGCTCTCATGCATGCTTCAGTGTTGCTTGCCTTGAAGCGTGCAGATAAGTAATTTAGTTTGTTTGGTAAGCTCGTGCCACCGTGCAGCTCACAGCTGTGCTTCCCTTTGTAGTCCGTAATAGTTTGCAAGCCCTGCCACATCCGACGAGCATTGGAACTGGTATAGTAGGATTCAATCTTAGTCCTGTATTGATGCTTTGCCTGTTTGATGGTTTGTCGGAAGGCATAGATTTCTTATAAGCGTCCGGATTAGAATCCCACTCCTTGAATGTGACAACTCTACTCTTTAGCTTAGTGCGGAAGTTGCCTGTAATCCATGGCTTCTGGTTGGGGTATCTACGTACGGTCACTGTGGGGACGACGTCATCGATGCACTGATTGATGAAGCCAGTGACTGATGTGGTGTACTCCTCAATGCCATCGGAAGAATCCCGGAACATATTCCAGTCTGTGCTAGCAAAACAGTCCTGTAGCTTAGCATCTGCGTCGTCTAACCACTTCAGTATTGAGTGGTTCACTGGTAAATTTTCTTGTTTGCTTATGGCCTTATACAGCTTGTTCTGTGCGGTCTTAGTGTCAGCATCAGTTTGTGGTAGTAAATAAAGAACTACGAAAAATATAGATGAAAACTCTCTTGGTAGATAGTGTGGTTTACAGCTTATCATGAGATACTCTACCTCAGGCGAGCAAAACCTTGAGACTTCATTAATATTAGATTCCGTGCACCAGCTGTTATTGAGAAATAGACACAGACCGCCAATTTACCGGAGGCAGCTGTTCTATCTTGCCGATCTACGGAAAACCAAGGCAGCTGTATGTTATCCATGTCGTTGTTCAGCTACGACTCGGTGAAACACAAGATATTACACTTTTTAATGTCCCGTTGGTACGATGGTCTTGATCGGAGCTCCGACAGTTTATTATCCAATGATTGCACGTTGGCTAATTGGACTGATGGTAGAGGCGGGTTACCCACCCATCGGATTCTTACATGGCACCCTGACCTACGACCCCTATTTCTCTGTCTCCTCTTCATGCGAATGACAGGGATTTGGGCCTTGTCCGGTGTCTGAAGTAAATCCTTTGCGTCCGACTCTTTATATAAAAAAATATTTGTCCAGTACGAGGTGAGAAATAGCTGTTCTGATATCCAGAAGCTCTTTTCGGTCATAGGAGACTGTGGCAGAAACATTATGTACAAAATAAGCTACAAACAACGCGAAAAAACTCCCACAATAGCACAATTTGTTATGAGCCTGTTAAACAACAGCCATCTCCTCCAGTGCCATTATACGATGTTAAAAGATGTAACATGTTGTACGTTTGTAAATTTAGGTAAATACCCCTTCCATGGAGGTTTTCATATTGATATAAAACAGACAAAATAGCAATGCCTCTCTAATGGGCCTTTAATTTAATATGTTCTAAGGCACCTGTACTTATTCGCTTTTAACAGAAAAAGCTTAAGTTATGGCCATTCTTCTGAAGTGGTGAAAAAAATAGAAGTAATTGCAAATGAGGACCAGCACTAGGAAGGGCTGACCACTGTGGCACTAAGGAGGGCTGACCACTGTCCACTCCTCTCTTCAGCATAATCATCGAGCCACTTGCCATAGCTTTACACAATGATCATGTGTGTCAACATTCATCGAGTAGCCAGCTAGCTATCCCATGCAAGATTTGGTCCTGAAATGACTATCAATGTGGCTTTCACATGTACTCCCATATTTAACATGTGTATATTTGAAAATATTATATGATGGGGGACTAAATGATTCACAGAATAGCCCTGCATCGAATACTTCTGCATTGTTCAGTAGTCAACAGCAGAGGGCATCTCAACCTAAATGCTGACAATGTTGGGAGAGAATAAATAACTCATTCAGATTTTGGAAAAACCCTTTATTTTAATATAAAAAGATAAATGATATGCTATAATTCATATATTACATTCAATTATTGCTATACTGACATCAAATATACATACACTGTATATATATTTATGTATAGATGTGGGGTTGAGGAGAGGGAGCTTAGGAGAGGATAGATACTTTGTTGTGGACAATTAAAAAGTGCTGCTGCTTCTACATAGAATACATCATCATACTACATAGAATACATCATACACCCCCTCCCCACCCACACAAAACAAATGTATGCCATGGAAAGGCTGTTACTTGTTGGCAGTTCTACATTACTAAAGCCTGCTGGCCAGATATATGTCATGCCTATGAGCTTCCCTGCTGTCTAGGTTAGTCTCAGGATTTGGGCTTTGAGCTGCACTTTCAGGTTGCCAAACCAAGTAAAAATGCTGGAGCATAGCATCGACTCCAATGGTTGTTCTATAGAAGAGAAGCATTATGTTCTTGTTTACTCCATAGACCATGAGTCGATACAGGAAGTACAGGTGCTGTTGGATGCGTGAGCACATGTTCTCCAAATGGTGCGCCAACACAGCCTGCTGTCAATGTGAAACCCAAGATACCTGTACGAGCTCACCTACTTGATGTCAAGGACGCAAAGGGAACTGTTCCTCCTATTCACACTTAGGCCTCAGTAAACCATACTGGTGCTTGACTACCACCAAGGTTGAGGATTGAGGAGGAAAGGGACAAATTATGAGTAATAATGTAAATGTTTCTTTCCTCTTGGCATACGATTTAATTTATACATACAGTACATACCTACATATACGTATGTATGTGAACAATAGAATGTGTGTTAAACTCATGGAGACACATTCTTGGACTGGGAGATATTTACAACTAGTTTGAAAATGTATTTGGACTGCAGCCCATAGATAATGGGGTTCAGTGCAGGAGGAACCACATAAAACATAATTGATGCACGTTTCCTGTGGTCTGACCTCTGTGGGTACCGATGAAGAAAGACAATGATGAAACCTGTCATCAGCATAATGAGGTATACAGCCAGGTGTGTGAAACAAGTGTTCAGGGCTTTGCTGTTTAGCGACTTGCTCTTACTCCTCACACACACCATGGTGATCCTAATGTATGTCAGAGCCGCACTCCCCATGGAGGTGATGAAGAAGATAGTGGTGAAAAATAGTCCATAAATGTTATTTATAAGCACACTCTCACAGGAGAGCTTGAATAATGAGGTATTGTCACACCAAGGGTTGATGATTTCCGACCTGCAGCGTGACAAGCGGAGGGTGAGGCCCAGGAGGACAGCCACAAAGACAAGGGACTCCACCCAGGCAAACACACACAGCTTCACCAGCATTTTGTTGTTCATGATGGTGGCATATTGCAGAGGGTCGCAGATGGCCATATACCTGTCAAAAGCCATGATCATTAGTATTGTATGAAAGTTTGAACCAAACCAGTGACCCAAGAATGCGTGAAACACTCATTGTAGGTAATATATCTGTCTGATCTAGGTGTTAAAATGTCAAAAAGCACTCGAGGTATGATGTTGGTGATACTGAGAGCATCGTTGAAAGACATGTTGCAAAGGAGGATGTACATGGGCTGGTGCAGGCTCCTCTCCATACAGATGAGCACTGTTAGGCCGATGTTGGCCACCAGTGTGAGGATGTAGATGATAAGGAGGAGGATGAAGGCAGGGTAGGTGGACTGATAGATGACTTTAACCCCCTCTAGCTTGAGAAGGTCCATGCTGAATGTATGGTTCTCCATCTGTGGGGTGGAGAGCCGAGACTGAAATAGCAACTGAAATGTGCTCTGTTACACTATTGTTTCACCTCAATGATTCCGCCCATGCATACCTTCACTGAAACAGTTAGTTCAGCATTTGTTTGTTTTTTGCTAGTTTCTTAAGTAATTCTAATTGGACATGCAATTATTTTGCTGATTCCAAGTCCTTCTCAATTGGAGCAGGAACAGTAGTGAACAGTAAATCAAATCAAATCAAATGTTATTTGTCACATACACATGGTTAGCACATGTTAATGCGAGTGTAGCGAAATGCTTGTGCTTCTAGTTCCGACCATGCAGTAGTATCTAACAAGTAATCTAACAAATTCACAACAACTACCTTATACACACAAGAGTAAAGGAATGAATACGAGTATGTACATATAAATATATGGATGAGCGATGGCTGACCGGCGTAGGCAAGATGCAGTAGATGGTATGGAGGACAGAATATACACATGAGATGAGTAATGTAGGATATGTAAACATTATATAAATGGCATCGTTTAAAGTGTCTAGAGATTTGAGTCGATGGCCGAACGGCATAGGCAAGATTCAGTAGATGGTTTAGAGTACAGTGTATACATTTGATATGAGTAATGTCGGATATGTAAAGTGGCTAGTGATACATTTGCTACATCCAATTCCTATTATTTAAAGTGGCTAGAGATTTAAGTCAGTATGTTGGCAGCAGCCAATCAATGTTGGTGATGGCTGTTTAACAGTCTTATGGCCTTGAGGTAGAAGCTGTTTTTCAGTCTCTCGGTCCCAGCTTTGATGCACGTGTACTGAAGTTGCCTTCTGGATGATAGCGGGGTGAACAGGCAGTGACTCGGGTGGTTGTTGTCCTTGATGATCTTTTTGGCCTTCCTGTGACATCGGGTGGTGTAGGTGTCCTGAAGGGCAGGTAGCTTACCCCCAATGATGCGTTGTGCAGTCCTCACTACCCTCTGGAGAGCCTTACGGTTGTGGGCGGAGCATTTGCGGTACCAGGCGGTGATACAGCCCGACAGGATGCTCTCGATTGTGCATCTGTAGAAGTTTGTGAGTGATTTTGGTGACAAGCAGTATTTCTTCAGCTTCCTGAGGTTGAAGAGGCGCTGTTGCGCCTTCTTCACCACGCTGTCTGTGTGGGTGGACCATTTCTGTCTGTGTGGGTTGGACTTTCCACCTTCTCCACTACTGTCCCGTCGATGTGGATAGGGGGTTGCTCCCTCTGCTGTTTCCTGAAGTCCACGATCATCTCCTTTGTTTTGTTGACGTTGAGTGAGAGGTTATTTTCCTGACACCACACTCCGAGGGCCCTCACCTCCTCCCTGTAGGCCGTCTCGTCGTTGTTGGTAATCAAGCCTACCACTGTAGTGTCGTCAGCAAACTTGATGATTGAGTTGGATGCGTGCTTGGCCACGCAGTCATGGGTAAACAGGGTGTACAGGAGAGGGCTGAGAACGCACCCTTGTGGGGCCCCAGTGTTGAGGATCAGCGGGGTGGGGATGTTGTTTCCTACCCTCACCACCTGGGACCGGCCCGTCAGGAAGTCCAGGACCCAGCTGCTTAATGACGAGCTTGGAGGGAACTATGGTGTTAAATGCTGAGCTGTAGTCGATGAACAGCATTCTTACATAGGTATTCCTCTTGTCCAGATGGGTTAGGGCAGTATGCAGTGTGATTGCGATTGCGTTGTCTGTGGACCTAAGCAAATTGGAGTGGGTCCAGGGTGTCTGGCAGGATGGAGGTGATATGATCCTTGACTAGTCTCTCATGATGACAGAAGTGAGTGCTACGGGACCATAGTCATTTAGCTCAGTTACCTTAGCTTTCTTGGGAACAGGAACAATGGTGGCCCTCTTGAAGCATGTGGGAACAGCAGACTGGGATAGGGACTGATTGAATATGTCCGTAAACACACCAGCCAGCTGGTCTGCGGACACGGCCAGGGATACCATCTGGGCCAGCAGCCTTGCGAGGGTTAACACATTTAAATGTTTTACTCACGTTGGCTGCAGTGAAGGAGAGCCCGCAGGTTTTGGTAGCAGGCCGTGTCGGTGGCACTGTATTGTCCTCAAAGCGAGCAAAGAAGTTGTTTAGTTTGTCTGGGAGCAGGACGTCGTGGTCCGCGACGGGGCTGGTATTCTTTTTGTTGTCAGTGATTGACTGTAGACCCTGCCACATTCCTCTCATGTTTGAGCTGTTGAATTGTGACTCTACTTTGTCTCTATATTGACGCTTAGCTTGTTTGATTGCCTTGCGTAGGAAATAGCTATTTTGTATTCAGTCATGTTTCCGGTCGCCTTACCCTGGTTAAAAGCAGTGGTTCGCGCTTTCAGTCTTGCGCGAATGCTGCCATCAATCCACGGTTTCAGTAGCAATATTTAGCGTGTATTCCAGGCTATGGAGAGCCTAGAGAAAATATGACAATATGAATCAGTCAACCACACAGTCAGCAACTCACCAGATACAGCACCAATAAATCAAATATCCTTATTTGATCATACTGTCATACTATTTTAACATATCTTACCATGGACAAAGAAAGAGACAGTTGGACTTATCTGTGTGTCCTGTTCACCCGGTCTGACACACAACCCCCACAACTGAGGCCAGTCAAATAGGTTAGGGGTTGTATCTCTAACATTGGGGCACATCCTGTGCACTCTGTGAGGCAAACTGTTTCCAAGCAACAAGCTCTCAGTTTGTCTCAGCTCTCAGGTACTGTAACTCATCTGTTGTCTGTTTACAGTACCTCCCATTAAAGTCAGTCCAATGTGGGTTTTATGGTGTTGACTGACTCTATAACCAACAGAAAGGCTATGACATTATTTAGGGCAGGTTAAAAGACAATCAATTTGTTGTTATCTTGCTAAGAAAAGGCCAGTCAAGGATGAAGCTATTGTAATGTATGGGTGGTGGTACCATACGTAAAAATGTATGCACGCTTGACTGTAAGTCGCTTTGTTTAAAAGTTGTATAAGTAACATTAAAGTAATGAAATGTAATGAAATGTACTGTCGGTTTTAAGGTAAGTGGGACTTTATTCAGCTAAAATTGTGTAAAACATAATGGGGATGTATTCCAATCAGTTTTCGTATGCTTTAAGGAGCTACAAATTTGCATGCTGAGAATGTTGTGGTAATATGTATTATGTATTTCTTACATTGTTAGCCCAGAAAATTGTATGTGTTATTACATACAGCCGGGAAGAACTATTGGGTATCAGAACAACTGTAACTCACCAGTATTATCAGCATTACAAACAGGAATACGACTTCCCCGAAGCGAATCCTTTGTTCGCACCACCCAGGGCAATTGAACTTATTCCAGAGGCCGCCCCAAAACAACGCCGGTGGAGATGAGGTAGTCGGAGCGGTCTTCTAGTCAGACTTAGGAGGCGCGCACACCACCCACCACTTCCGAGTATATTACTCGCTAATGTTCAGTCCCTGGTTAACAAGGTTGACGAGATCAGGGCAAGGGTTTCTTTCGAGAGAGACATCAGGGATTGTAACATACTCTGTTTCACGGAAACATGGCTCTCCCGGGATATACTGTCGGAGTCGGTCCAGCCATCTGGATTCTCAGTCCATCGCGCCGACAGGATTCTCCTTGAAGAAGAAGGGCGGGGGTGTATGTTTCATGATGGTGTAATTGTAATAGCACACAGGAACTCAAGTCCTTTTTTTCACCCGAACTTGAATCCCTCACAATCAAATGCCCACCGTATTATCTCCCAAGAGAACTCTCTTCGGTTATTGTCACAATGTATATCCCCCCTCAAGATGATACCACGACGGCCCTCAAGGAACTTCACTGGACTTTATGCAAACTGGAAACCATATATCCTGAGGCTGCATTTATTGTAGCAGGGGATTTTAACAAAGCAAATTTGAGGAAAAGGCTTCCTAAATTCTATCAGCATATCGATTGTAGCACTCGCGCTGGAAAAACACTCGACCATTGCTACTCCAACTTCCAACATGCATACAAGACCCTTCCCCACCCTTCTTTCGGCAAATCTGACCACGACTCCATTTTTCTTCTCCCTTCCTACAGGCAGAAACTTTAACTGGAAGTAAGGACTATTCAGCACTGGTCTGACCAATCGGAATCCACGCTTCAAGATCACGCGGACTGGGATATGTTCCGGGTAGTTTCGGAGAATAATATTGACATATACACCGAGACGGTTACTGAGTTGATCAAGAAGTGCATAGGATATGTTCTACCTACTCTGACTATTAAAACCTATCTTAACCAGAAACCGTGGATAGATGGCAGCATTCGCGTTAAACTGAAATTGTGAACCACCGCATTTAACCATGGCAAGGGGACTGGGAATATGGCAGAAAACAAGAGTGGTCATTCCCTCCGTAAGGAAATCAAACAGGCGAAACGTCAGTACAGAGACAAAGTGGAGTCGCAATTCAACGGCTCAGACATGTGGCAGGGTCTACAGACAATCCCGGACTACTTTCTGATGGGCCGTCCCCAGGTGGTGAAGGTCCACAACACCTCCACTTCTGATCCTCAGCACTGAGGCCCCACAAGGGTGCATGCTCAGCCCCCTCCTGTACTCCCTGTTCACCCATGACTGCGTGGCCATGCACGCCTCCAACTCAATCATCGAGTTTGCAGACGACACAACAGTAGTGGGCTTGATTACAAACAACGATGAGACAGCCTACGGGGAGGAGGTGAGGGCTCTGGGAGTGTGGTGTCAGAAAATTAACCTCTCACTCAACTTCATCAAAACAAAAGAGATCATTGTGGACTTCAGGAAACAGCAGAGGGAGCAAACCTCCGATCCACATCGACGGGACACCAGTGGAATAGGTGTAAACTTTTAAGTTCCTCAGCGTACACATCACGACAAACTGAAATGGTCCACCCACTCAGAGGTTGAAGAAATGTGGCTTGTCACATAAAACCTTCACAAACTTTTACAGAGGCATGATTGAGAGCCATCTGTCGACTGTATCACCACCTGGTATGGCAACTGCACCGCCCACAACCGCAGTGCTCTCCAGAGGGTGGTGCGGTCTGCACAACGCATCACCAGGGGCAAACTTTCTGCCCTCCAGGACACCAGGACACCTACACGCAAGGTCAGTACAGGTGCATCAAAGCTGGGACCGAGAGACTGAAAAACAGCTTCTATCTCAAGGACATCAGGGAGGCAGCAGCCTACATACACACACTTGAAATCATTGGCCACTTTAATAAATGGAACACTAGTCACTTTAAATAATGTCACTTTAATCATGTTTACATATCTTGCATTACTCATCTCATACAGTATGTATATGCTGTATTCCATACTATCTACTGTATCTCAGTCTATGCCGCTCTGACATTGCCCGTCCATATATTTACATATACTTAATTTCATTCCTTTACTTAAATGTGTGTGCATTAGGTATTTGTTGTGAAATTGTTAGATATTACTTGTCAGATATTACTGCACTGTTGGAGCTAGTAACACAAGCATTTCACTACACCTGAATTAACATCTGCTAAACACATGTATAACAAATAAAATTTGAATTAATATTATGTAAAACTTTTACATTTTCTAAATGTTCTTGCAATGTTCTGAGGACCTCCAGGTAGAATGTATATTGTGTGAACATCTATGGAATATTATGTTAAACCGAAAACAAATATGCCCATGAACAAAAAATAGACTTATTTGGAAATCATAGAACATTGTGCAACATTGTGGGAATGTTCTGTGCATTTATGTGAATATCACAAAAATATTCTTGCAACATCCCCAGACAACTCCCATAACTTAATTAAATGTTCTGGGACCTGTAGCCCTTTCCTGCAGTCAAATGAGTGATCTCAATGGTGGAATGTTATTCATATTTTTCATTATTAATACTTTTAATTAATACATTTCATAATTAATACACCTCACATTGTTCCCACCAGACTGTTCCCTCAACCTAATGAAACAATCTGATAACCTTTAAAGAACAGATTACATGTGTTCTAGGAAAGTTTCTATAATCATCAGCACGACAGGACAGTTTTTATGTTATGAGAACATTTGCCGCGACCTAACGAATTATGTGGGAACTTTCAAAGAACCAATTTTGGTTTGCTGGAAATGCTCCGTTAAATGAGTTAACAATTTGAAAAAAAAAATGTTTTTTTGATGTGAACTCCCAGATTACTGCACCTGTACATAGCACATCTGTAAATAGCCCACCCAACTACTTCATCCCCATATTATTTATTTTTTGCTCTTTTGCACCCCAGTATCTCTACTTGCACATCATCATCTGCAAATCTATCACTCCAGTGTTAATGCTAAATTGTAATTATTTCACCACTATGGCCTATTTATTACACCATTTGCACACACTGTATATAGACTTTCTTTTTTTTCTATTGTGTTATTGACTGTACGTTTGTTTATCCCATGTGTAACTCTGTGTTGTTGTTTTTTGTCGCACTGCTTTTTTATCTTGGCCAGGTCGCAGTTGTAAATGAGAACTTGTTCTCAACTGGACTACCTGATTAAATAAAGCAAAAAATAAAAATAAATAAAAAATGGTTACATGTTCTTAAGTGTAAATATGAATTATTACAATCAATTACAATACTTGTTACAGTGTAATTTGATATGTAATTACACACTGTAATAACGACCCCTTAAAATGAAGAGGTACAGCTGTTTTATTAACCCCATCAACTACTTTGATTATGCTAACTTCCCACTGTTGAATTAACTGCCATGGACATTTCCGAAATGTTAGATCCTAATACTGGGGGAGCACATTCTAATAATGAGACAATTAGTAAACAATGTTACTTAAGTTCCCTTGATAAACCATTAACAAACAGTTTGTAAAGAGTTTACTTACCATCATTATTCCTACATTTGTAAATGTCAATAAGAAATCTGTAAATAGCCTCAATTCGTCGGGGCTACAACCAGAAGAGGACTTGCCACCCCTCAGAGCCTGGTTCCTCTCTAGGTTTCTTCCTAGGTTCCTGCATTCTAGGGAGTGTTTCCTTGCCACCGTGCTTCTACATCTGCATTGCTTGCTGTTTGTGGTTTTAGGCTGGGTTTCTGTATAGCACTTTGTGACATCAGCTGATGTAAAAAGGGCTTTATAAATTAATTTGATTGATTGATTGATATTTATTAATTGTTAATGAGTGCATTTGTAAATGTGGGTACATGCACTTACTAATATTTTGGGGGGCTATTAGCCCATACAAATGCATTGAATGACAGATTCATTACAGATTCATCCCCCCCAAAAAAATCTAAAGGAAGTTTGTTCTGAGGTGTCTGTTCTATATCTGAGAGATACATTAAATTATATATTTTTTTACATGTATGTAACCCCTCATTTGCACTAAGCAGTCTCCATATACAGTATACTTCCATAAATGTTTTCAACTGGTACAGGGGAACCTTTAGACAAGTCTTGTGAGACCTGTGGGCATCCTAGAGCAAAACCGACATGTACGTGTTTGTGAGAGTCTCACCTTTCCACAAAGGGGTCATTAGTGTGTAGCCCAAACTGTTCAGACACTACAGACAGAAGATGGCAGATCAGCTGTACTGACTTCAGACGAGTCCCAAGATGTGTGTGGGGGTGGTAGAGCAAATCTAAAGTGTGCACTATATACACTTTATAAACATTTATAAATAACTAGTTACCTGAGATGTGGACTCGAGTCACATGACTTGGACTCGAGTCAGACTCAAGTCACAAATATGATGACTTGCAACTCGACTTTGACTTTAACACCAATGACTCGTGACTTAACTTGGACTTGAGCCTTTTGACTCGAACTGACTTGATACCCTCCCCAAACCCAAATATAAAAAATTATGCTATTAAAAAAAGTGTGCAGTGCATCAACTCTTAATTTAACAGATTACAGTTTGAATCCGACAACAGCCAATCAAATTGTGCCAGCTGAGAAAATGTTGCACGTGGCAGTGAAGAGGAACGTCGGCGAGTGAATTCAGACGGAGCCTTTGGAAAGATGATACCCAAAAATATTATTTTCAGATATAAAGACTACGCTGTATCAACAAAAAATGGATTGCAACTTTCAAAACATGCGGGAAGAAAATGACAGACGGAGGCACAACAATTTCCAACTTTGTTCGACATTTGAAGCTGCACAAAGAACGGTAAGTCGTGGCTAATATAGCTGACAGCTATATCATTCATGACTTTGCCAGTGTAGCATGTTGGCTAACGTAACGTTAAATCAATGTGCCTCCACACAGTCAGTCAGTGCGGGAACGTGATCATTGCACCAAAGATTGAGCTACAACTGGCTAGGCAGTTGGTAGCCTAAATACTGCCTGATGTTACTTCTGTTCCTAAAGCCATTGACATATATTAGCCTACTGTAACCACACACACAGTGTGTGTGTGTGTGTGTGTGTGTGTGTGTGTGTTAAGGTTGGGCGATTGTGTACAAGCCTACACCGCCCGATTGCGCCCCATAGTGATCCTCGATAGTCGATAGTCTTTCTCATGGCTACCCATGTATTCCCATGGAAATATAAAGTTTATTTGGAATGTAAAAATATATTTTTAAAAGCATTCATGATTTGCGTAAATGTAATATACTAACTATTACTCTTGTTAAAAATATGAAATGGTATTACATTTGGTGAAGAGCACATTATGACTTGTTTAGGACTCAAAACTCAAAGTTTAGGACTTGAGACTTGACTTGATACTTGTCGGTCTTGACTTGAAAATTGACTCGCACTTGCCTGGCTTGACTTGGGACTTGACTTGGGACTTGTGTGCTAAGACTTGAACCTTACTTGTGACTTGTAAAACAATGACTTGGTCCCACCTCTGCTTGTTACTCCCCCAAAGCTGGCCACATAGTAGACAGTACCTGATTCTCCACCAATTGCAAAACATCAACTAAAATATGCAATTTTCAAGGACATTCAGAGACTTGGCTGTGTGTTTAGGGTCGTTGTCTTGCTGGTAGGTGAACCTTCGCCCCAGTCTGAGGTTCTGAGTGCTCTGTAGCAGTTTTTCATCAAGGATCTCTCTGTACTTTGCTCCGTTCATCTTTCCTTCGATCCTGACTAGTCTCCCAGTCCCTGCCGCTGAAAAACATCCCCACAGCATGATGCTGCCACCACCATGGTTCACTGTAGGGATGGTGCCAGGTTTCCTCCAGAGATGACGCTTGGCATTCAGGCCAAAGAGTTCAATCTTGGTTTCATCAGACCAGATAATCTTGTTTCTCATGGTCTGAGAGTCCTTTAGGTGCCTTTTGGCAAACTCCAAGCGGGCTGTCATGTGCCTTTAACGGAGGAGTGGCTCCCTTCTGCCCACTCTACCATGAAGGCCTAATTAGTGCTACAGAGATGGTTGTCCTTCTGGAAGGTTCTCCCATCTCCACAGAGGAACTCTGGAGCTCTGTCAGAGTGACCATTGGGTTCTTGGTCACCTCCCTGACCAAGGCCCTTCTCCACTGATTGCTCAGTTTGGCCAGGTGGCCAGCTCTAGGAAGAGTCTTGGAGGTTCCAAACTTCTTCCATTGAAGAATGATGGAGGCTACTGTGTTCTTGGGGACCTTCAATGCTGCGGAACCTTTTTTTGTACCCTTCCCCATATCTATGCCTGAACACAATCGTGTGGACGAGTGGCCGAGTTACCATTTTGACTAAAATCTACTTGAAAATCTATGGCAAAATTTGAAAAGTTTGTCTTGCAATAATCAACAACCAATTTGACAGAGCTTGAATAATTTTGAAAAGAAAAATTTGCAAATATTGCACAATCCAGGTGTGGAAAGCTTTTAGACACTTACCCGGAAAGACTCACAGCTGTAATCAAATTTCATTTGTCACATGCTCCGAATACAACAGGTGTAGACCTTACAGTGAAATGCTTACTTACAAGCCCTTAACCAGCAATGCAGTTTTAAGAAATTACCTAAAAAAATAAGAAAGAGATAAGAATTACAAATAATTAAAGAGCAGCAGTCAATAGCAATAGCAGGGCTATATACAGTGGGTACCGGTACAGAGTTGATTTTTTTTTTATTCACCTTTATTTAACTAGGTAGGCTAGTTGAGAACAAGTTCTCATTTACAACTGCGACCTGGCCAAGATAAAGCAAAGCAGTGCGACACAAACAACAACACAGAGTTAGACATGGAGTAAACAAGCGTACAGTCAATAACACAATAGAAAAAAAGAAAGTCTATATACAGTGTGTGCAAATGGTGTGAGGAGGTAAGGCAATAAATAGGCCATAGTAGCGAGGTAATTACAATTTAGCAAATTAACACTGGAGTGATAGATGTGCAGATGATGATGTGCGAGTAGAAGTAATGGTGTGCAAAAGAGCAGAAAGGTAAATAAAAACAATATGGGGATGAGGTAGGTAGATTGGATGGGCTATTTACAGATGGGCTATGTACGGCAGCAGCGATCGGTTAGCTGCTCAGATAGCTGATGTTTAAAGTTAGTGAGGGAAATATAAGTCTCCAGGTACAGCGATTTTTGCAACTCGTTCCAGTCATTGGCAGCAGAGAACTGGAAGGAAAGGCTGCCAAAGCAGGTGTTGGCTTTGAGGTTGACCAGTGAGATATACCTGCTGGACCGTGTGCTACGGGTGGGTGTTGTTATTGTGACCAGTGAGCTGAGATAAGGTGGAGCTTTACCTAGCATAGACTTATAGATGACCTGGAGCCAGTGGGTCTGGTGACGAATATGTAGCGAGGGCCAGCCGACTAGAGCATACAGGTCGCAGTGGTGGGTGATTTATGTGGCTTTGGTGACAAAATGGATGGCACTGTGATAGACTGCATCCATTTTGCTGTGTAGAGTGTTTGAGGCTATTTTGTAAATGACATCGCCGAAGTCGAGGATCGGTAGGATAGTCAGTTTTACGAGGGTATGTTTGGCAGCGTGAGTGAAGGAGGCTTTGTTGCAAAATAGGAAGCCGATTCTAGATTTAATTTTGGATTGGAGATGTTTAATATGAGTCTGGAAGGAGAGTTTACAGTCTAGCCAGACACCTAGGTATTTGTAGTTGTCCACAAATTCTAAGTCAGAACCGTCCAGAGTAGTGATGCTAGTCGGGCGGACGGGTGCAGGCAGTGAACGGTTGAAAAGCATGCATTTAGTTTTACTAGCGTTTTAGAGCAGTTGGAGGCCACAGAAGGAGTGTTGTATGGCATTGAAGCTCATTTGGAGGTTTGTTAACACAGTGTCCAAAGAAGGGCCAGATGTATACAGAATGGTGTCGTCTGCGTAGAGGTGGATCAGTGAATCACCCACAGCAAGAGCAACATCATTGATATATACAGAGAAAAGAGTCGCCCCGAGAATTGAACCCTGTGGTACCCCCATAGAGAATGACAGAGGTCCGGACAACAGGCCCTCTGATATGACACATTGAACTCTGTCTGAGAAGTAGTTGGTGAACCAGACGAGGCAGTCATTTGAGAAACCAAGGCTGTTGAGTCTGCCGATAAGAATACGGTGATTGACAGAGTCGAAAGCCTTGGCCAGGTCGATGAAGACGGCTGCACAGTACAGTCTTTTATCAATGGCGGTTATGATATCATTTAGTACCTTGAGCGAGGCTGAGGTGCACCCGTGACCAGCTCGGAAACCGGATTGCACAGCGAAGAAGGTACGGTGGGATTCTAAATGGTCAGTGATCTGTTTATTAACTTGGCTTTCAAAGTCTTTACAAAGGCAGGGCAGGATGGACATAGGTCTATAACAGTTTGGGTCTAGGGTTTCACCCCCTTGGAAGAGGGGGATGTTCGCAGCAGCTTTCCAATGTTTAGGGATCTCAGATGATACGAAAGAGAGGTTGAACAGACTGGTAATAGGGGTTGCAACAATGGCGGCGGATAATTTTAGAAAGAGAGGGTTCAGATTGTCTAGCCCAGCTGATTTGTACGGCTCCAGGTTTTCCAGCTCTTTCAGGACATCTGCTATCTGGATTTGGGTGAAGGAGAAGCTTGGGAGGCTTGGGCAAGTAGCTGCAGGGGGTGCAGAGCTATTGGCCAGGGTTGGGATAGCCAGGAGGAAAGCATGGCCAGACGTAGAGAAATGCTTATTGAAATTCTCGATTATCGTGGATTTATCAGGGCAGCTGGGAGGAGGTGCTCTTATTCTCCATGGACTTTACAGTGTCCCAGAACTTTTTGGGGTTAGAGCTGCAGGATGCAAATTTCTGTTTGAAAAAGCTAGCCTTTGCTTTCCTGACTGACTGCATGTATTGGTTCCTGACTTCCCTGAAAAGTTGCATATCGCAGAGACTATTCGATGCTAGTGCAGTCCGCCACAGGATGTTTTTGTGCTGGTTGAGGGCAGTCAGGTCTGGAGTGAACCAAGGGTTATATCTGTTCTTAGTTCTACATTTTTTGAAAGGGGCATGGTTATTTAAGATGGTAAGGAAATTACTTTTAAAGAACGACCAGGCATCCTCGACTGACGGGATGAGGTCAATAAGGATACCCGGCCCAGGTCGATTAGAAAGAGTCAATGTGCGGGGGCACTGGTGTCGAGGTAATTGAGGTAATCACTGCCAATGGTACTTCTACAATGTATTGGGTTCGAATACTTATCTAAATTAGATATTTCTGTATTTCATTTTCAATACATTTCCCGAAATATCTAAAAACATGTTTTCACTTTGTCATTATGGGGTATTGTGTACATTCAGGCTGTAACACAACAAAGTGTGGAATATTTCAAGGGGTATGAATACTTTCTGAAGGCACTGTATAGGCGTCTATGTTTGGGTCAAATGTAAGCCGGATCGGACCTGAAGTCTGTGGATGTTGAAATCAAGGCCGGTCCAGACTTGACAAAATCTGAACCAAACATAGACTTATGCAGTATTTATACCCATTTACTTTTTCCACATTTTGTTGTGTTACAAATTGGGTATAAAATTGATTGAATTTTTTATTTTTTATTAATGAAAATTCATCTGTAATATATGTTTATATTCAACCCCAATACATCACCTTTGGTAGCGATTACAGCTGTGAGTCTTTTGGGGTAAATCTCTAAGAGCTTTGCACACTTCAATTGTATAATTTAAGTAAAAACTCTAACTAATTAGTAACTTCACCATGCTCAAAGGGATATTCAGTGTCTGCTTTTTTTACCAATCTGACAATAGGTGCCGGTCTTTGCAGGGCATTGGAAAACCTCCCTGGTCTTTGTGGTTGAATCTGTGTTTGAAATTCACTGCTCGACTGAGGGACCTTACAGATGATTATATGTGTGGGGTACAAAGACTAGGTTGTCATTAAAAAATCATGTTAAACAGTATTATTGCACACAGAGTGAGTCAAAGATTTTACTCCTGAACTTATTTAGGCTTGCAATAACAAAGGGGTTGAATACTTATTGAGTTAAGACATTTCACTTTTTCATTTGTAAAACATATTGAAAAACATAACTCCGCTTTGAAATTATGGGGTATTGTGTGTAGGCTGGTGACCCAAAAATCTTAATTTAATACATTTTAAATTCAGGCTGTAACACAACAAAATTTGGGAAAAATGGTGTGAATACTTTCAGAAGGCCCTGTACTTACGTAACCGCAGTTCTATGAACTAAGTAGCTCATTTAGTGGATTTAAAATCTGTCTAGAATATCACTTATATGCCGATGCGCCTATGCTTTTCAGCTGTCTTCCAATGATGATTCTCTTCTGACTACTGACTGGATTTGTCAAAGTGTATATATCAATATACAGGAGTTGTGGGCAGGCTGAATTGATAGATTAGTGTTAATGGCAAGGAGGAGAAAATTCCTCATAGACGCCCCTAGGCCTCAGCAAATCCCACTTCTGCTTTGACAGATTTAATTTGCTGACCCTTGTTAAAACCTCTATGGGATCGGTGTCCCTCCACAGGGACGGTTGAGCTAACGTGCGCTAATGTGATTAGCATGACGTTGTAAGTAACAAGAACATTTCCCAGGACATAGACATGTCTTATATGGGCATAAAGCTTAAATTATTGTTAATCTAACTGCACTGTCCAATTTACAGTAGCTATTACTGTCACTGGTGTAGAGAGGAGTAGGCAGGAGGCAGTCACAGGTTTAGAACTACTGAATTTATTTAAGCACCAGAGATCAAAGAGGGACAAAACCCAAATTCTGTTGTGCTCAAAATATATCTTCATAAACAAAAAGGCACAGGGCGAACACAAAGTGCAAAATATGAAGTACACAGGAAATAGTTGGAGATTCCTCTCAGGAAAACAAGTAACATTTACAATGACCGACAAAATGGCATTATATATATACAGTGATAGAGTGGGGTTTAGAACCAGGTGTGTAATGATGACGAGAGTCCGGGGTTGATGAGTGAAGGGCGTTTGCCAGCAGCAGCTAGAAGGCCAGAGACCCAGAACGCCTGAGCTGGACAGGAGGGGGAGCCAAAGTGAAGGCTGGTGTGACAATTACAGTGAAAAAAATACCATGCTATTGTTTGAGGAGTGCACAACAACAAAAAACTTTTATCACGGCAACTGGTTTGATACATTTACCTCTGAAGGTAAATAATGTACTCACATTCAGTAATCTTGCTATGATTGGTCATCCTGAGTGTCCCAGAGATAAAATGTAGCATAGTTTTGTTTGATAATGTCACAACTTCCGCCGAAGTCGGTGCCTCTCCTTGTTCGGGCGGTGTTCGGTGGTCGACGTCACCGGTCTTCTAGCCATCACCGATCCACTTTTCATTTTCCATTTGTTTTGTCTTGTTTCCCCACACACCTGGTTGACATTCCCTCATTACTTGTCATGTATTTAACCCTCTGGTTTCCCCCATGTCTGTGTGTGTGATTGTTTATTGCACGTTCCGGATGGTTTACACTGGATTTATTTGTTCATTGTGTAGGCTATTTTGTTGTTGTGACTCTATTGGCGTTCTGTGACTGTATTTCTGTGCCTCAGTAAAGTGCTCTCGCTCACTCATTTCTGCTCTCCTGCGCATGACTCACGCACCAGCTACACACACGCTTATGACAGATAAAATAAATGTTTATATTCAAATGTAGGAAATGGGTTCTAAAGTTTGAACCCCTTGTTACACGGTGCGGAGCAGGTGAACCCAAATGCAGACTCAGACGAGGAGACAAGGATAGGTAACCAATGTATTTATTGAAAAGCGGGAGAGGAGATGGGGTGCAGTCGAGGAGAATCTCGGGCGGGTAGTAGGGAATCTGGACTGAGGCTGATGGCAAGGAGATTAGGAACCAGGTAAGCAGGTCTGGAGCGGAATCTAATGAAGCAGTAAAGCGGGATCCAGGGCAGGGAAGCAGGACTGAGGAGACGAGGGACTGGAGACAGGTACCAGAGTCAGAGTAGACGGGACTGTAGCGGAGAGAAAAAGCAACATGAGGCTAGGGAAAACAGGCACAACAGGATAAGAAAATCTATACAGAAACAAACAGCTAGAAATGCAGACTGACTGACTAGACGCTACGATCTGGAAGAGTGGAAGTGGCAGGGCTGAGTATTTGTAGGGTTCTTGATTATGGAACAGGTTGCAGCTGGTGGGAATCCGCTCTGCTTCCAGCACACCTGTCTCCACTCACACAATCACATACACACAGAGGGAGAGAGGGAGAGAGAGAGAGAGAGCACTGGGGGAGTGGTGGCAGGTTATGGAGGTACAGGATGAGAAGTAGAGGGCGTGGTAGGAGCAGATGTAACAAACCTGCTGTTTCTGGCCCCACACCCACCCCTTGTGAAGATTAGTGTCTTTCCTGTAGGGAAGCTAATTTTCCATCATGTAGAACCTTCATGGGAGTGTGTAAACTTAAAATGTTTTATTACCATAGCATTTTTGTATGTTCTCTATAGTTATGTAAATGAAAATGTATCAATTGACCAATTCGGCACATTTGACAGACTTTTTTGATGTATTGCAACGCTTCGCTGGATTAATCTGAATTGCACCTACACTGACTTTTTTTATTATGGCCTTTCTCTTGCATTTCAAAGACGATGGAACAAAAAATACATTTAAAAAACGCATGTTTTTTTGTTTCTATTTTCTTTTACCAGATCTAATGCGTTATATTCTCCTACGTTCATTTCACATTTCCACAAACTTGTGTTTCCTTTCAAATGGTTTCAAGAATATGCATATCCCTGCTTTAGGTCCTGACCTACAGACAGTTAGATATGGGTAATTTTAGGCGAAAATTGAAAAAAACTGTGATCCTTATTAACATTGTCCCTGGTTTACAAAGACTGTATTACAATTGGGGCATTTCAATAGCAACACATACTTTTTACTCACCTTTACACATTAAAAGGCATATTACAATCGAAGAGACATCATCTTGGACTGGAACATATTCTTTACCACTTTGTAAATCTCTTTGGACTGCAGTCCATAGATAATTGGGTTAAGACAAGGAGCAACCAGAGGAAATATAATGGACACCACTTTTCTGTGGTTTGACCACTGTGGGTACCGATGAAGAAAGACAATGATGAAACCTGTCATCAGCATAATGAGGTATACAGCCAGGTGTGTGAAACAAGTGTTCAGGGCTTTGCTGTTTAGCGACTTGCTCTTACTCCTCACACACACCATGGTGATCCTAATGTATGTCAGAGCCACACTCACAATGGAGGCAATAAAAAGGAGCGCAGTGAAAAAGAGTCCGTATATGTCATTTATAAACACACTCTCACAGGAGAGCTTGAATAACGAAGCATTGTCGCAGAAAGTGTTGAAAACGTTTGACCGGCAGCGTGATAAGCGGACAGAGAGACCTATAAGGACCGCCACAAAGAGAAAGGCCACCCCCCAGGCAAACACACACAGTTTTACCAGCATTTTGTTGTTCATGATGGTGGCGTATCGCAGAGGGTTGCAGATGGCCATATACCTGTCAAAAGCCATGATCATCAGTATCGTATGTTCGGTCGTAGCAAACATGTGACCGCAGAACGCTTGTATGGCACACTCAACATAGGTAATATATCTTTCTGCACTTGCTTTGAAAATATCACTCAGCACTCGAGGTATGAAGGTGGTGATACTGAGAGCATCGTTGAAAGACATGTTGCAAAGGAGGATGTACATGGGCTGGTGCAGGCTCCTCTCCATGCAGATCACCACTGCGAGGCCGATGTTGGCCACCATTGTGAAGATGTAGATAACGAGGAGGATGATGAAGGCAAGGTAGGAGGACTGGTGGGTGACGTTTAACCCCTCTAGGAGGAGAACATGCTCATTGTATGTATGGTTCTCCATCTGAGGGACGGAGAGACTGAAAGAGAGAAAATAATTAATAGAAAAACACATTAAGATACAGTTCCAATCAATCAAAAAATGTATTATATTATAATCAAATCCCGACACTGCCGCCAATTTAATGTGAAACTGGAATTACTTAGTCAAACTGAAGAAAAATAAATGTCTAATGAAAAATGTGTATACATAAACACCACTCCCTTAACTTAGTATACGGCCCCTGCTACATAAACATACAGGCTTTATTCTAACATCTCATACCATTAACAGAGAGAGAGTGAGAAGTTATTCAGTGGATTCCTCTGTGTCCAGTTCACCCTCTCTGAAACACCAGACAGAAAAAGAACACCACCACCTTTTATTAGGTAAGGGGTGTTATCTCTAACACTGGGGTATGTACCGTAGGTTTTGTCACAGTACTCTGTGGGAAAACCGTTGCCAAGCAACAGGCTCTAAGTGTATCTCATCTCTCAGGTTCAGTAACTCACCTACAGTCTATAACCCTAACCTGCCAGGGTTCAACATTAACGCGCTGGCCCAGTGCCAGTATACAGTGCCTTTGGGAAGTATTCAGACCCTTTAGCTTTTTCCACATTTTATTAGGTTACAGCCTTATTCTAAAATGTATTACATTGTTTTTTCCCTCATCAATCTGCACGCATTACCCCATAATGACAAAGCAAAACTGGTTTTTACAAATGTTAGCTAATTTATACAAAAACACAACTGAAATATTACATTTACTGTACTTTGTTGAAACACCTTTGGCAGTGATTACAACCTTGAGTCTTCTTAGGTATTACGCTACAAGCTCGGCTGACTTGTATTTGGGGAGGTTCTCTGCAGATCCGCTCAAGCTCTCTCAGGTTGGATGGGGAGAATTGCTGCACAGCTATTTTCAGGTCTCTCCAGATCGGGTTCAAGTCCGGGCTCTGGCTGGGCCACTCAATGACATTCAGAGACCTGTCCCGAAGCCACTTCTGCGTTGTCTTGGCTGTCTGCTTAGTGTCGTGGTCCTGTTGGAAGGTGAACCTTCACCACAGTCTGAGGTCCTGAGCACTCTGGAGCAGGTTTTCATCAAGGATCTATCTGTACTTTGCTCTGTTTATCTTTGCCTCGATCCTGACTAGTCTCCCAGTCCCTGCTGCTGAAAAACATCCCAACAGCATGATGCTGCCACCACCATGCTTCACCATAGGGATGGTGCCAGGTTTCCTCCAGACGGCCAAATAGTTCAATCTTGGTTTCATCAGACCAGAGAATCTTGTTTCTCATGGTCTGAGAGTCTTTAGGTGCCTTTTGGCAAACTCCAAGTGGGCTGTCATGTGCCTTTTACTGAGGAGTGGCTTCCGTCTGGCCACTCTACCATGAAGGCCTAATTGTGTCACGGTTCATGAATTCACCGGCTCACTCTGCGTGTATGTGTGTGTGTGAGTGTGGGTGTGGCCGCTGATTACTACTCTGCTCGTTATCAGCGCCAGCTGACACTCATTGTCTGTGCCTATTTATACTCGTTGTCTTGGTCTTGTGTTTGTCAGTTCGTTGTCTTGTTTTCCTGTGCATGTGTTTCTCTCCAGACTGAGGGCTGTGTCTCCTATGGTTCCGTTCTCTGTTGGACTCTACGTTCGCTCTCTCTCCGGTGGGAGATTCTACGCGAGGCACGTTCTGGATTGACAGTCAGGGAATTCCTCTTCGCTACACTGACCTATACGGAGGATTGGGTTTTCCCTTCAGTCCCTGCGCTGCTAAAGACCCGGACACTTCCTTGCACTATCTCTTCACCTGAACCTGTTACTCTACCTCTTGGATTACTACAATAAATGTTGAACTTTACTCGCTACTGAATCCTCCGTTATTTCTCGTGACAAATTGGTGGAGTGCTGCAGAGATGGTTGTCCTTCTGGAAGGTTCTCCCATCTCCACAGAGGAACTCTAGAGATCTGTCAGAGTGACCATCGGGTTCTTGGTCACCTCCCTGATCAAGGGCCTTCTCCCCCGATTGGTCAATTTGGCTGGGTGGCCAGCTCTAGGAAGAGTCTTGGTGGTTCTAAACCTCTTTCATTAAAGAATAATGGAAGCCACTGTGTTCTTGTGGACATTCAATGCTGCAGAAATGTTTTGTACCCTTCCTCAGATCTGTGCCTCAACACAATCCTGTCTCGGAGCTCTACAGACAATTCCTTCGACCTCATGGCTTGGTTTTGAACCAAGATACGAGGATATCAAGGATCTATAAAGATTCTGTATAGAGGAATGGAAAGGGGAGGGTGCCAGAGTATTGAAAAAAGGGGTGTCATAAATGTTGACCCCTATCTTTTTTTTTATTTGTTTTTATTACTTGTTACACAAAATATCTTTCTCTGACAAATGTTATAATGTAAAATAATATAATTTCACCATTTGTATTTGCATTATTTATTTTGTACAGTCTTTTTCTGCTAATCTTTATCAAGGGTGCCAATAATTATGGACCTGACTGTATATGTAAAGTATCAGGTGCATACGAGTATGCGCAGAGAGTGCAAAGAGCAATATGCAGTTCTGAGATGATAGTTCAGGGCAGTGGTGGAAAAAGTACTCAATTGTCATACTTGAGTAAAAGCACAGATACGTTAATAATTAACAAATGAAGCATTTGTGTTTAGTGAGTCCAACAGATCAGAGGCAGTAGAGATGACCAGGGATGTTCTCTTGATAAGTGTGTGATTTGGATATGTGATTAACGTTTTTACATTTGTGCTTTTCTAATAACCAATTTCTGTGTACATTCAAGTGACTGACTAAATGCCTGGGAGAAATCCACACTGTAGTATCTGCAATTTGGCAGTACACCCAGATATCTCAGTTTCAAGGTCTCAGTGTGGAAAGAAGAAGCCTCGTGAGGTATTGGTCTGCCAAATGCATGAACCTGTCACGAACAGCTAGAAGTGGTGGGTGTGGAGTCAGACGCAGAGAGCACGGTGTAGGGAAAACGCTCCTTTTTAATCCGGCGTGTTAATACAACGCCCAACACACAGCAGGCGCACAAACAAACAAGGCGCTCGAAACAGGACACGGGCATACACGACGACATGAACTAACGTCCACCAAAAACAGATAAACAAGCCCGCACAAAAGGAGGCGGGCTTGACCGGCTTAAATAGCCCTAGAATAAAACACAAAACAGGTGCAAACAATATAACAATCAACAGAAAGGAAAAGAGGATCGGTGGCAGCTAATAGGCGGTGGCGGCGACCGCGACGCCGCCCGAACAGGCAGAGGAGCCACCGTCGGTGGAAGTCGTGACAGTACCCCCTCCTGACGCGCGCGGCTCCCGCAGCGCCGACAGCGGCCTCGAGGACGACCCGGAGGCGAGGCGCAGGGCGATCCGGGTGAAGGCGGTGAAACTTCGGCCAGTAGTGACGGATCCAAGATATCAGTCACGGTACCCAGCACCTCTCCTCCGGGCGTACCCCTCCCAGTCCACGAGGTACTGCAGGCCCCTCACCCGGCGCCTAGAGTCCAGAATGGAGCGGACTGTATGCGCCGGGGACCCTCGATGTCCAAGGGGGAGGGCCTCCGGCACCTCACCTTCCTGCAGGGGACCAGCTACCACCGGCCTGAGGAGAGACACATGAAACGAGGGGTTAATGCGGTAGTACGATGGAAGCTGTAGCCTATAACACACCTCGTTTATCCTCCTCAGGACTTTAAATGGCCCCACATACTGCGGCCCCAGCTTCCGGCAGGGCAAGCGGAGGGGCAGGTTCCGGGTCGAGAGCCAGACCCGGTCCCCCGGTGCGAACACGGGGGCCTCACTGCGGTGACGGTCAGCGCTCCTCTTCTGTAGCCCACCAGCCTGTTTCAATGATTCCTGGACGGCTCTCCAGGTCTCCTTTGCGCTGCACCCACTCCTCCACCGCAGGAGCTTCAGTCTGGCTCTGATGGAATGGTGCCAGCAACGGCTGGTAGCCCAACACGCACTGGAACGGTGACATGTTGGTAGAGGAGTGACGGAGTGAGTTCTGCGCCACCTCCGCCCATGGGACGTACCTCGCCCACTCCCCGGGCCGGTCCTGGCAATACGACCGCAGAAACCTACCCACCTCCTGGTTCACTCTCTCCACCTGCCCATTACTCTCAGGGTGGAAACCTGAGGTCAGGCTGATCGAGACCCCCAGACGCTCCATAAACGCCCTCCACACTCGGGACGTGAACTGGGGACCCGATCAGAAATGATGTCCTCAGGCACCCCGTAGTGCCGGAAGACGTGGGTAAACAGGGCCTCCGCAGTCTGTAGGGCCGTGGGAGACCGGGCAACGGGATGAGGCGACAGGACTTAGAGAACCGATCCACAACGGCCAGGATCGTGGTGTTCCTGGGATGGATGAAGATCCGTGAGGAAATCCACCGACAGGTGAGACCACGGCCGTTGTGGAACGGGAGGGGCTGTAACTTCCCTCTAGGCAGGTGTCTAGGAGCCTTACTCTGAGCGCACACCGAACAGGAGGAGACATAAAACCTCACGTCCTTAGCCAACGTGGGCCACCAGTATTTCCCCTAAGACCCGCACTGTCCTCTCAATGCCAGGATGACCCGAAGAGGGTAGCGTATGAGCCCATCGAATCAACTTGTCACGAACACCCGAGCGGCGCGTACTGGCGACCTGTAGGACACTGAGGAGGCGCAGGTTCCAACCGCCCTGCCTGCTCGATGTCGCGTCCACCTCCCATACCACCGTGCCACCAGACATGAAGCAGGAAGTATGGGAGTAGGCTCGATGGACCGCTCCTCGGTGTCATAGAGACGGGACAGCGCGTCGGCCTTAGTATTCTGGGAGCCTGGCCTATAGGAGATCTTGAACTGAAAGCGGGTAAAAAACATGGCCCACCTAGCCTGCCGCGGATTTAGTCTCCTCGCTGCCCGGATATACTCCAGATTACGGTGGTCAGTCCAGATGAGGAAAGGGTGCTTAGCCCCCTCAAGCCAATGTCTCCACACCTTCAGGGCTCTGACCACAGCTAACAACTCCCGGTCCCCACGTCATAGTTCACGCTCCGCCGGGCCGAGCTTCCTTGAAAAGAAAGCGCAGGGACGGAGTTTCGGTGGCGTGCCCGAGCGCTGTGATAGCACGGCTCCAACACCAGCCTCAGACGCGTCCACCTCCACTATGAACGCCAAAGAGGGGTCCGGATGAGCCAGCAAAGCGCGTTAGTAAACAGCTCCTTCAACCTACTGAAAGCTCTGTCCGCCTCCGCCGACCACCGCCTTGAGCGGCCCCCTTCAGCAGTGAGGTAATGGGAGCAGCCACCTGACCAAAACCCGGATAAACCTCCGGTAGTAATTGGCAAACCCTAAAACCGCTGCACCTCCTTTACCGTGGTCGGAGTCGGCCACCACGCACGGCTGTAATGCGGTCACACTCCATCACCACCCCAGAAGTGGAAATGCGATATCCCAGGAAGGAAACGGCTTGTTTGGAAAACACACATTTCTCCGCCTTGACGTACAGGTCATGCTCCAGCAGTCGCCCAAGTACTTTGCGCACCAGAGACACATGCGCGGCGGCGTGTGGCGGAATAGATCAATATATCATCTATATACACCACCACACCCTGCCCATGCAGGTCCCTGAGAATCTCGTCCACGAAAGATTGAAAGACGGCTGGAGCATTCTTCAACCCATACGGCATGACGAGGTACTCATAATGACCAGATGTGGTACTAAACGCTGTCATCCACTCATCTCCCTCCCGGATACGCACCAGATTATAAGCACTCCTGAGGTCCAGTTTTGTGAAAAACGCGCCCGTGAAATGATTCAACCGCCGTAGCGATGAGAGGTAGCGGGTAACTAAATCCCACTGTGATGGCATTTAGACCTCTGTAATCAATGCACGACGCAGACCTCCCTCCTTTTTCTTCACAAAAAGAAGCTCGAGAGGCGGGTGATATGGAGGGCCGAATGTACCCCTGTCGCAGAGATTCAGTGATATAGGTCTCCATAGCCACTGTCTCCTCCTGTGACAACGGGTACACGTGACTCCTGGGAAGTGTTGCGTTTACCTGGAGGTTTATCGCGCAATCCCCTCGTCGATGAGGTGGTAATTTGGTCGCCCTCTTTTTACAGAAGGCGATAGCCAAATCGGCATATTCAGAGGGAATGCGCACAGTGGAAACCTGGTCTGGACTCTCCACCGTTGTGGCACCGATGGAAACTCTGTCACACCTACCTGAACACTCTTCTGACCACCCCTGGAGAGCCCCCTGTTTCCACGAAATCAAAGGGTTGTGCTTAGCCAGCCAGGAATCCCCAGCACCACTGGAAACGCAGGCGCATCAATGAGGTATAGACTAATCCGCTCCCCATGACCCCCTGCGTTACCATGTCCAGCGGAACCGTGGCCTCCCTGACCAGCCCTGACCCTAACGGTCTGCTATCTAGGGAGTGAACGGGATGGGTTGATCTATCGTAACTAGCGGAATACCTAGTCTCAGGCGAGTCGCTGCGATCAATAAAGTTCCCAGCTGCGCCTGAATCGACTAGCGCCTTATGCTGGAGAGAGGGAAAAAATCAGGGAAAGAGATTAACACAAACATGTGACCAACAGGGAGCTCTGGGTGAGTCTGGTGCCGACTCACCTGGGGTGACCGAGCAGTGCTCCGCCTGCCCTCTCGATTCCCAGAGGGACTCCCCAGCACCCGATCGGCAGTGTGTCCTCTCCGACCACAACTGGTGCAGGAGGAGCCTCCTCCTCCGGTTCCTCGATGCTGCCCCCTAACTCCATGGGGATAGGAGCGGAAGGTGGAACAGACAGGGCCCTTCCCGACCGTCCGCGAGCCGCCAGCAGGTTGTCCAGTCGTATGGACATGTCGATCAGCTCATCGAGGAGAGGGTAGCGTCTCGACACGCCAACTCCCTGCGGACATCCTCCCGGAGACTACAACGGTAGTGGTCGATCAGGGCCCGGTCGTTCCACCCGCTCCAGCAGCCAGGGTCCGAAACTCTAGAGCAAAGTCCTGCGCACTCCTCGTCTCCTGTCTAAGGTGAAACAGCCGTTCACCCGCCGCTCGGCCCTCTGGTGGGTGGTCGAACACGGCCCGGAAACGGCGGGCGAACTCCGGGTAGTTGTCCCTGGCGGAGTCTGGGCCATCCCATACTGCGTTGGCCCATTCCAGGGCTCTACCCGTCAGACAGGAGACGAGGGCGCTCACGCTCTCCTCTCCAGAGGGAGTCGGGCGGACGGTGGCCAGGTACAACTCCAACTGGAGCAGGAACCCCTTACATCCAGCCGCCGTCCCATCGTACTCCTAAGGGGGGGGCGAGACGGAGCGTGCTGGATCCGGACGCGCCGAAGGAGTCTGTTGAGGCGGGGAAGGTTGGGTGGGCGAGGGAAGGAAACCACCCCTCTCCCATCGGTCCATTCTCTCCATCATCTGGTCCATTGCCGACCCGATCCGGTGGAGGACGGTGGTGTGGTGGAGGACACGCTCCTCCATAGATGGGAGAGGGGGAGTCGCTGCTCCTGCTGACTCCATGATGATGGTGCGGGCTTCTGTCACGAACAGCTAGAAGTGGTGGGTGTGGAGTCAGGCGCAGAGAGCGGTGTAGAAAACGCTCCTTTTTAATCCGGCGTGTTAATACAAGCGCCCAACACACAGCAGGCGCACAAACAAACAAGGCGCTCGAAACAGGACACGGGCATACGGCGACATGAACTAACGTCCACCAAAAACAGATAAACAAGCCCGCACAAAAGGAGGCGGGCTTGACCGCTTAAATAGCCCTAGAATAAAACACAAAACAGGTGCAAACAATATAACAATCAACAGAAAGGAAAAGAGGATCGGTGGCAGCTAATAGGCGGTGGCGGCGACCGCGACGCCGCCGAACAGGCAGAGGAGCCACCGTCGGTGGAAGTCGTGACAGAACCAGTATTGGTTGGTCACATGAATGATAGCAAACGTTGATTGATAATTAATTATGAATAATGAATAATCTAAATCATGCAAATATTACTTTCTGTGAAAGTATATAAGAGAACTAACGGGACTGCCCCGTTGGAGCTCCTGATCGACATGTGTTCTTGGTGCATTGAGTTGGTTGGAACCTCTCGCTGTCAATAAACAATGATTCATTCAACCTTTTCATACGTGAGTTCCAAATATCTCAAACGGTCGCCCCAGCGTGAGTTTTTTTATGCACGTGATGTTAGAATGTTCTCTCCATTCCAGAATGTGATTGTTACGCAACAGGACATTTAATATACGCTGCCCTCAAACCAAGGCACGCAGACTGTTTTTATTTATAGGCTGTTTCAACTTGTCAATATCAAAGGATTTTCTAACAAGTTTTTATTTTCTAAGAACAGTTTGAATTGAGGTGTGTTCCGTCTCCTCATTCATTCACATAAAATTTTTCCTTTTTTACTTTGCAGACAATAAAAAATATATACATTTCTGACCCGGACAAAATTCCCCAAGCACTTCCCAATTGTTTGTGCAGTTCAATCAATCAATCAATCAAATGTATTTATAAAGCCCCCCTTACATCAGCTGATGTCACAGAGTGCTGTACAGAAACCCAGCCTAAAACCCCAAACAGCAAGCAATGCAGGTGTAAAAGCACGGTGGCTAGGAAAAACTCCCTAGAAAGGCCAAAACCTAGGAAGAAACCTAGAGAGGAACCAGGCTGTGAGGGGTGGCCAGTCCTCTTCTGGCTGTGCCGGGTGCAGATTATAACAGAACATGGACAGGATTTTAAAATGTTCATAAAACAGGCAGAACAGTTGAAACTGGAAAAGCAGCACGGCCAGGTGGACTCGTGACATCAAGGAGTCATCAGGCCAGGTAGGCCTTGAGGAATGGTCCTAATGCTCAGGTCCTCCGAGCGAGAGAGCGAGAGAGCGAGAGAGCGAGAAGAAAAAAAGAGAGATAATTAGAGAGAGCATACTTAAATTCGCACAGGACACCAGATAAGAGAAGAAATACTCCAGATATAGCAGACGGACCCTAGCCCCCCGACACATAAACTACTGCAGCATAAATACTGGGGCTGAGACAGGAGGGGTCGGGAGACACTGTGGCCCGTCAGAAACCCCGGACAGGGCCAAACAGGCAGGATATAACCCCACTCACTCTGCCGAAGCACAGCCCCACACCACTAGAGGGATATCTTCAACCACCAACTTACCATCCTGAGACAAGGCCGAGTATAGCCCACAAGATCTCCGCCACGGCACCAGAAGCCAGTGACTCAGCCCCTGTAATAGGGTTAGAGGCAGAGAATCCCAGTGGAGGGGAACCGGCCAGGCAAAGACAGCAAGGGTGGTTCGTTGCTCCAGTGCCTTTCCGTTCACCTTCACACTCCTGGGCCAGACTACACTCAGTCATAGGACCTACTGAAGAGATGAGTCTTCAATAAAGACTTAAAGGTTGAGACCGAGTCTGCGTCTCTCACATGGATAGGCAGACTATTCCATAAAAATGGAGCTCTATAGGAAAAAGCCCTGCCTCCAGCTGTTTGCTTAGAAATTCTAGGGACAGTAAGGAGGCCTGCGTCTTGTGACCGTAGCGTGCGTGTAGGTATGTACGGCAGGACCAAATCAGAAAGATAGGTAGGAGCAAGCCCATGTAATGCTTTGTAGGTTAGCAGTAAAACCTTGAAATCAGCCCTTGCCTTAACAGGAAGCCAGTGTAGAGAGGCTAGTACTGGAGTAATATGATCAAATGTTGGGGTTCTAGTCAAGATTCTAGCAGCCGTGTTTAGCACTAACTGAAGTTTATTTAGTGCTTTATCCGGATAGCCGGAAAATAAAGCATTGCAGTAGTCCAACCTAGAAGTTACAAACGCATGGATGAACTTTTCTGCATCATTTTTGGACAGAAAGTTTCTGATTTTTACAATGTTACGTAAATGGAAAAAAGCGGTCCTTGAAACAGTCTTGATATGTTTGTCAAAAGAGAGATCAGGGTCCAGAGTAACGCCGAGGTCCTTCACAGTTTTATTTGAGACGACTGTACAACCATCAAGATTAACTGTCAGATTCAACAGAAAATCTCTTTGTTTCTTGGGACCTAGAACTAGCATCTCTGTTTTGTCAGAGTTTAAAAGTAGAACATTTTCCGCCATCCACTTCCTTATGTCTGAAACACAGGCTTCCAGGGAGGGCAATTTTGGGGCTTCACCATGTTTCATCGAAATGTACAGCTGTGTGTCATCCGCATAGCAGTGAAAGTTAACATTATGTTTCAGAATGACATCACCAAGTGGTAAAATATATAGTGAAAACAATAGTGGTCCCAAAACAGAGCCTTGAGGAACACCGAAATGTACAGTTGATTTGTCAGAGGACAAACCATCCACAGAGACAAACTGATATCTTTCCGACAGATAAGATCTAAACCAGGCCAGAACTTGTCCATGTAGACCAATTTGGGTTTCCAATCTCTCCAAAAGAATGTGGTGATCGATGGTATCAAAAGCAGCACTAAGGTCTAGGAGCACGAGTACAGTTGCAGAGCCTCGGTCTGACGCCATTAAAAGGTCATTTACCACCTTCACAAGTGCAGTCTCAGTGCTATGATGGGGTCTAAAACCAGACTGAAGCGTTTCGTATACATTGTTTGTCTTCAGGAAGGCAGTGAGTTGCTGCGCAAGAGCTTTTTCTAAAATTTTTGAGAGGAATGGAAGATTCGATATAGGCCGATAGTTTTTTATATTTTCTGGGTCAAGGTTTGGCTATTTTAAGAGAGGCTTTATTACTGCCATTTTTAGTGAGTTTGGTACACATCCGGTAGATAGAGAGCTGTTTATTATGTTCAACATAGGAGGGCCAAGCACAGGAAGCAGCTCTTTCAGTAGTTTAGTTGGAATAGGGTCCAGTATGCAGCTTGAAGGTTTAGAGGCAATGATTATTTTCATCAATGTGTCAAGAGATATGGTACTAAAAAACTTGAGTGTCTCTCTTGATTTTATGTCCTGGCAAAGTTGTGTGGACTCAGGACAACTGAGCTTTGGAGGAATACGCAGATTTAAAGAGGAGTCCGTAATTTGCTTTCTAATGATCATGATCATGATCTTTTCCTCAAAGAAGTTCATGAATGAATCACTGCTAAAGTGAAAGCCATCCTCTCTTGGGGAATGCTGCTTTTTAGTTAGCTTTGTGACAGTATCAAAAAGAAACTTTGGATTATTCTTATTTTCCTCAATTAACTTGGAAAAATAGGATGATCGAGCAGCAGTGAGGGCTCTTCGATACTGCACGGTACTGTCTTTCCAAGCTAGTCGGAAGACTTCCAGTTTGGTGTGGCGCCATTTCCGTTCCAATTTTCTGGAAGCTTGCTTCAGAGCTCGGGTATTTTCTGTATACCAGGGAGCTAGTTTTTTATGGCAAATGTTTTTGTTTTTAGGGTGCAACTGCATCTAGGGTATTGCGCAAGGTTACATTGAGTTCCTCAGTTAGGTGGTTAACTGATTTTTGTACTCTGACGTCCTTGGGTAGGTGGAAGGATTCTGGAAGGGCATCTAGGAATCTTTGGGATGTCTGAGAATTTATAGCATGACTTTTGATGATCCTTGGTTGGGGTCTGAGCAGATTATCTGTTGCGATTTCAAACGATTATGAGGAAAAACATTAAGATCCACAACATTTATTCCACGGGACAAAACTAGGTCCAGAGTATGACTGTGGAGACATGTTGGACAAAACCGACAGAGTCGATGATGGCTCCAAAAGCCTTTTGGAGTGGGTCTGTGGACTTTTCCATGTGAATATTAAAGTCACCAAAAATTTGAATATTGTCTGCCATGACTGCAAGGTCCGATAGGAATTCAGGGAACTCAGTGAGGAACGTTGTATATGGCCCAGGAGGCCTGTAAACAGTAGCTATAAAAAGTGATTGAGTAGGCTGCATAGATTTCATGACTAGAAGCTCAAAAGACGAAAACGTTGTTTTTTTTTTTGTAAATAGAAATTTGCTATTGTAAATGTTAGCAACACCTCCGCCTTTGCGGGATGCTTGAGGGATATGGTCACTAGTGTAACCAGGAGGTGAGGCCTCATTTAACACAATAAATTCATCAGGCTTAAGCCATGTTTCAGTCAGGCCAATCACATCAAGATTATGATCAGTGATTAGTTCATTGACTAGAACTGCCTTGGAAGTGAGGGATCTAACATTGAGTAGCCCCATTTTGAGATGTGAGGTATCACAATCTCTTTCAATAATGGCAGCAATGGAGGAGGTCTTTATTCTAGTGAGATTGCTAAGGCGAACACCGCCATGTTTAGTTTTGCCCAACCTAGGTCGAGGCACAGACACAGTCTCAATAGAGATAGCTGAGCTGACTACACTAACTGTGCTAGTGGCAGACTCCACTAAGCTGGCAGGCTGGCTAACAGCCTGCTGCCTGGCCTGCACCCTATCTCATTGTGAAGCTAGAGGAGTTAGAGCCCTGTCTATGTTCGTAGATAAGATGAGAGCACCCCTCCAGCTAGGATGGAGTCCGTCACTCCTCAACAGGCCAGGCTTGGTCCTGTTTGTGGAGTGAGTCCCAGAAAGAGGGCCAATTATCTACAAATTCTATCTTTTGTGTGGGGCAGAAAACAGTTTTCAACCAGCGATTGAGTTGTGAGACTCTGCTGTAGAGCTCATCACTCCCCCTAACTGGGAGGGGGCCACAGACAATTACTCGATGCCGACACATCTTTCTAGCTGATTTACACGCTGAAGCTATGTTGCGCTTGGTGACCTCTGACTGTTTCATCCTAACATCATTGGTGCCGACGTGGATAACAATATCTCTATACTCTCTACACTCGCCAGATTTAGCCTTAGCCAGCACCATCTTCAGGTTAGCCTTAACGCCGGTAGCCCTGCCCCTGGTAAACAGTGTATGATCGCTGGGTGATTCGCTTCAAGTCTAATACTGCGAGTAATGGAGTCGCCAATGACTAGAGTTTTCAATTTGTCAGTGCTAATGGTGGGAGGCCTCGGCATCTCAGACCCCGTAACGGGAGGTGTAGAGACCAGAGAAGGCTCGTCCTCTGACTCCAACCCGCTGCTTAATGGGGAAAACCGGTTGAAAGTTTCTGTCGGCTGAATGAGCGACACCGGTTGAGCATTGCTACAGCATTTCCTTCCAGAAGCCGTGAGAAAATTGTCCGGCTGCGGGGACTGTGCGAGGGGATTTCTACGACTATCTGTACTTACTAGTGGCACAGACGCTGTTTCATCCTTTCCTACACTTACATTTCCCTTGCCTAACGATTGCGTCTGAAGCTGGGCTTGCAGCACAGCTATCCTCGCCTTAAGCCGACCGTTCTCCTGTATATTATGAGTACAGCGACTGCAATTAGAAGGCATCATGTTAATGTTACTACTTAGCTTTGGTTGGTGGAGGTCCTGACGAAACATGTCCAGATAAAGCGTCCGGAGTGAAAAAGTTGAATGAAAAAATAAATAAAAAAATATAAACGGTAATTACAAAGTAAAAACCGTAAAGCTGGCAGGTAGCAAAGTTAGGTTAGCAGCAAAACGCACAGCAGCACGTAAACAAATCTACTCAAATCTACTTCAAGTCTGCAGACATTTGCACATCTCCGTCAGAACAGGATATGCACACACTCGTTCACATTTCCCGTCTGTTGCCCGCATCACAGTCATTGTTGTTTTCATTACTAATAATATCTTTGGAAATGTGGCCTTTTCTATCAAAGTAAGTGCCTTATTACATTATATGTCGTTTCTACTGTAGCTTACTGTATGTTTGGAGCATAATATATTTGTGTATATTCCTTATAACCGCGGACACACAAGGTAACATTACTAATTTCAAGAAGTATTAGCTTGTGTTGTATTTTGAAGATACGGTCTAAGGCACTGCATCTCAGTGCTAGAGGCGTCACTACAGACACCCTGGTTCAAATCCAGGCTGCGTTTCTATCAAAGTAAGTGCCTTATTATGTTATAATAGTTTTTGTATGTCGTGTTATGCCGTTTCTACTGTAGCTCATTGTATGTATGGAGCATAATATATTTGTGTATATTCCTTATAACCGTGGACACACGAGGTAACGTTACTCATTTCATAAGCTTTATGGTGTTATAGTCAATCGTGCTTATGTAGCTAACTACATTCTTCTATTAGCTCTGTGTTGTATTTTGAAGCTACCCTGGCCTTATGACTCCCAAGTGTTGCAGCGGTCTACGGCACTACATCTCAGTGCTAGAGGTGTCACTACAGACACCCTGGTTCATATCCAGGCTGTATCACAACCGGCCATGATTGGGAGTCCCATAGAGCGGCGCACAATTGGGTTAGCGTCATCCGCGTTTGTCCAGTGTAGGCCGTCATTGTAAGTAATAATTTGTTGATAAAAAACTTGCCTAGTTAAATAATAGTTAAATAAATAAAAAATATGACCATGGTTTTCATTTGGTCTATTCAGCATAGCTCTGTTCTGCCCTGCCTTGCCCCCTTGTGGAGCTCAAAAGTTACTGTTTCTTACTGTTATAAATCAAATTTGTGATTTTGTGCAATATACAATTTTTATAGCAGTGTTTATTATGTTACTTCTTTATAATATTGTTTTATTGATATATCCTTATATTGTATTATAATTACTAATAATTCCTCTTTATTCTGTACTTTCAGAAACCACAAACAGTATTTCTATTAGCATAACTGAAACTGGAGCTGGACGTCTTTCGAGCTGAAGATTGAGGCCAGCTTTTGTATGCTAGTGTACACTCCTTAACAGTTTTACTGGATGAAAACACAGCAAGAAAACACATAGGCCAATATGTAATAGTCGTCTATTTTATTGCAGTATTGGTGGTGGTTGGTTGAACAACAAAAACAAAAACATGTTTTACTAGAGGGAAAAAAACGTAATATGCATAACCCATATTTCATATTCATGCAGTGACTGAACAACAACTGCATTTCCACCCCCACCTCTAAAGGCATAGTATCATGGCAGGTCACCAGTCAAGTCACCTGTCAGGTCAGTCAGTCACTAATTGCGGCAGATGTGCTTAATAGTGCTTGAGCATATGATACTCCCCAAAGCATGGTGAAATACATAGAGGTGTATCACAAGCTAAACACATGCATTTTGTCAACTTCCTCTGCTTACGTCTCCTGGTGCCAGACAGGCAGACTTTTCAGTGCCTGCGTGTGCGACTACCTTGAGCATCAGTTTGAGGGACTTTGCAGGGAAAATGCCGTGCAGTGAGGCGTAGGGGATTGTCCGCAGCAGGACGACCCCCAGTGGATGGGCACAGAGGGGTGTGGTGCTCCTCCAGCAGCTCTTTGATGAGGTTCTCTCTGTACTTTTGGTAGGTAATTACTTTACCTATGAGGGAGTGGAGAGGATGAGGGAAGGGAGAGGATGATGAGGCAGTGGGTAGGTAGAGATATTGTCACTATAATTGCATAATGGAACTGTATGTGATTTGTATGTGAACTGTACGTCTAATTACAAAAAACACCTTGTTCAGTAATGATCTCACCTGTTACTTGGCGGTGAACTCTGTGGCCATTGAGGGCAGCAGTGTCGATCAGATGGAAAAATATCTTCTTATGCCTCTTGGCCGTTTTCCGAGTGAATTCCACAAAGCTGTTTATCATCCACCTTATCCACTGCCCCCATTTTGAGGTTATAGTCAAGCACGCAGTCTGGTTTGTTCTTTCTCTCTCCCGTCAGGTGGTCCACTTTCCCTGTGGCTGACATGGTAGCTGTATGGACAGTGGAGAGGACATTGATGTCTCGTTTGTCATGCCACTTTACTGCCAGCTGTTGACCGTTCTCCTTGAACTCCACCTCCCCTCTTTGCATCTTCCTGCATCCAAATGCCGGCATCCCCTTCCTGTTCGACCTGACTGTGCCAAAGGCCCCTGTGCTGTTGGAGAGCAAATGCTGGAAGAGTGTGGGACTGCTGTACCAAGTGTCCATATACAAAGTGTGTCCCTTGCCGAGATGAGGAGCCAGCATGGTCATCACCACGGACCCGGACACCCCTAGCCCCTCATAATGTTGGATATCAGTGGTGGACCCTGTGTAAACTATGATGTCCTGGACAAATCCTGTCTTCACGTCGCACATGACAAAGAACTTGACCCCAAACCTGTGCCTTTTGGAGGGAATATATTGACGGAACGCCAGCCTACCTTTCCATAACATCAGGGACTCATCAATGCATAGGTCCTGGTATGGCACAAATACCCAACCAAATGCTGATGTCATGCTGTTAAGAACATTTCTTATTTTGTATAATGGGTCATTTAGGATGGCAGTAGCATTGTTGTTGCAAAATGGAAACTGCATCTGTTTCCCTGTCTAAGCTCTCAGGTGCCAGACTTATTATGGACAGAGCACGCCATCTACAGGGGACTGATAGACAGTGCCAACCCAGTCAATACATATTGATCCCTCCAAAGCGTTATATGTTAATCTTAAAATAATAGACATTTAATAAGTGTGAAGCAGAAAATGTATTAATCATAAATTGGTCATCAAAAATATAAATAAAATAAATAACAATATAAGGATGAGGTAGTTGGATGGGCTATTTACAGATGGGCTATGTACAGGTGCAATAATCTGTATGCTGCTCTGATAGTTGATGCTTAAAGTTAGTGAGGGAGATATGAGTCTCCAGCTTCAGTGACTTTTGCAATTCGTTCCAGTCATTGGCAGCAGAGAACTGGAAGGAAAGGCGGCCAAACGAGGAATTGACTTTTGGGGTGACCAGTGAAATATACTGTACCTGCTGGACAGTGTGCTACGGGTGGGTGCTGCTATGGTGACCAGTGAGCTGAGATAAGGTGGATCTTTACCTAGCAAGGACTTATAGATGACCTGGAGCCAGTGGGTTTGGCGACAAATATGAAGCGAGGGCCAGATTGTTGGGGTCCAGATTTTGCAGCTCTTTCAGAACATCATCTATCTGGATTTGGATGAAGGAGAAATGGGGGGGAAAGCAAGGCCAGCCGTAGAATAATGCTTATTGAAATTCTCGATAATCGTAGATTTATCGGTGGTGACAGTGTTTCCTAGCCTCAGTGCAGTGAGCAGCTGGGAGGAGGTGCTCTTATTCTCAATGGACTTTACAATGTCCAATAACTTTTGGGAGTTTATGCTACAGGATGCAAATTTCTGTTTGAAAAAGCTAGCCTTTGCTTTCCTAACTGACTGTATGTATTGGTTCCTAACTTCCCTGAAAAGTTGCGTATCGCGGGGGCTATTCGATGCTAATGCAATATGCCACAGGATATGCTGGTCAAGGGCAGTCAGGTCTGGAGAGAACCAAGGGCTATATCTGTTCCTGGCTCAAATTTTTTTGAATGGGACTATTAAAGAATAACCAGGCATCCTCTACTGACGGAATGAGGTCAATATCTTTCCAGGATACCCGGGCCAGGTCGATTAGAAAGGCCTGCTTGCTAAAGTGTTTTAGGGATCGTTTGACTGTGATGAGGGGTGGTCATTTGACCGCGGACCCATAGCGGACGCAGCCAATGAGGCAGTGATCGCTGAGATCCTGGTTGAAGACAGCAGAGGTGTATTTAGAGGGCAGGTTGGTCAGGATGATATCTATGAGGGTGCCCGAGTTTACGAATTTGGGGTTGTACCTGGTAGGTTCCATGATAATTGGGGTGAGATTGAGGGCATCTAGCTTAGATTGTAGGACTGCCGGGGTGTTAAGCATATCCCAGTTTAGGTCACCTAACAGTACAAACTCTGAAGATAAATGGGGGCTATTAATTCACATATGGTGTCCAGGGCGCAGCTTGAGGCTGAGGGGGGTCTGTAATAAGCGACAACAGTGAGAGACTTATTTCTGGAAAGGTGGATTTTTAAAAGTAGAAGCTCAAACTGTTTGGGCACAGACCTGGATAGCATGACAGAACTCTGCAGGCTGTCTCTGCAGTAGATTGCAACTCAACCCCCTTTGGCAGTTCTATCTTGGCGAAAAATGTTATAGTTAGGGATGGAAATTTCAGGATTTCTGGTGGCCTTCCTAAGCCAGGATTCAGACACTGCTAGGACATCAGGGTTGGCGGGGTGTGCTAAAGCAGTGAAAAAAACGAACTTAGGGAGGAGGCTTCTGATGTTAACATGCATGAAACCAAGGCTTTTACGGTTACAGAAGTCAACAAATGATAGCACCTGTAGACTAGGAGTGGAACTGGGGGCTACAGGGCCTGGGTTAACCTCTACATCACCAGAGGAGCAGAGGAGGAGTAGTATAAGGATATAGCTAAGGGCTATAAGAACTGGTTGTTTAGTGCGTTGGGGACAGAGAATAAAAGGAGCAGATTTCTGGGTGTGGTAGAATAGATTCAACGCATAATGTACAGACAAGGGTATGGTAGGATGTGAGTACAGTGGAGGTAAACCTATGCGTTGCGTGATGATGAGAGGTTTGTCTCTGGAGGCATCAATTAATATAGGTGAGGTCTCCGCATGTGTGTGGGGTGGGACAAAAGAGCTATTTAAGGCAATTTGAGCAGGACTGAGGGCTCTACAGTGAAATAAAGCAAAATAAACTTGCCAAGACAGCAGTAGACAAGGCATTATGACATTAGAGAGAGGCATAAAGCAATCAAAGGTGTTGATCAGGAGAGCTAAGACAACAACTGGTAAATGGCTAAGAAAGGACAGAGCGGGTCAGTTAGATACATACAGGACCTGAGTTCGAGGCCAGGGCCGACATGTAAACAAAATGAGGTACCGTGTTTTTGAAACAGTCCAGGGGGCATCAGCTGTGTAGCCGAGTGATCATAGGGTCAAAAGAGGACTTTTACATACATTATAATACATAATAAGCAGAAGCTATTCCACTGCTTTGCACCACTTTGCCAGAAGGGGTTTCCTGACACCATAAAAACAGACTTTGGCCTACAGTTGGCCATATAATTCACTGTGTACCTATGGACAGAGATCCATCAAGGAAATCAGTAATATGTGTACTACTCCTAAGCAAATTGAGAGGGTAAGTGCTTGCAGGAAGTTTGCTCTACATCACTCTCAGAGTGACCTTTGATATATGAAAGGATATAAGGATGGATCAACTCCTACTAAAGGGGACAATATTTGTATAAAGTACAGTCACGTCTTCCCCAACAAAGACTTCATCACCATCTGCTAAGACAGGAAGAGAGCGGCACAAATACACAGCTCGACGGATCTGCAAGACATTGGGCAAACTCAACTGAGATCACAATAAAAGTGAAATAAAGTCAAAGGTGATAGATGATATCATGATGGACATTAAAGAGACATTGACTCCAAGCATATAGCCAAAGCAACGCTGGAATGGCTTCAGTACAATAATGTATGTAAAAGTCCTTAAAAGTCCTTAACATAAAAGAGCTTGAGAAAATCTGCAAGAAAGAATGGGAGAAAATCCCCAAATCCATATGTGCAAAGCTGATACAGATATACCAAGACGACTCAGAGCTGCAATCTCCGCAAAAGGTGCTTCTGCAAAGTATTGACTCAGGGGTGTGAATACATATGTAAAGTCAATATTTCTGTACTTAATTTTCAATAAATTTGCCAAAATTTCAAAATAAATGTTTTCACGTTGTGGTTGGATGGGGAGCTACTTTCAGGTGTCTCCAGAGATGTTAGTTCGGGCTATGCCACTCAAGGCCATTCAAAGATTTGTCCAGAAACCACTCCTGCGTTGTCTTGGCTGTGTGATTAGGGTTGTTGTCCTGTTGGAAGGTAAACCTTTGCCCCAGTCTGAGAACTCTGGAGCAGACGTGATGCTTGGCATTCAGGCCAAAGACTTTCATAAGACCAGATAATCTTGTTACTTACAGTCTGATAGTCCTTTAGGTGCCTTTTGGCAAACTCCAAGCAGGCTGTCATGTGCCTTTTACTGAAGAGTGGCTCCCGTCTGGGCACTCTACCATAAAGGCCTGATTGGTGGAGTGCTTCTGGTGATGTGCTGTAGAGACGGTTGTCCTTCTGGAAGGTTCTCCCATCTCCACAGAGGAACTCTGGAGCTCTGTCAGAGTGACCATTGCGTCCTTGGTCACCTCCCTGACCAAGGCCCTTCTCCCCCAATTGCTCAGTTTGGCCGGGCGGCCAGCTCTAGGAAGAGTCTTGGTGGATCCAAACTTCTTCCATTTAAGAATGATGGAGGCCACTGTATTCTTGGGGACCTTCAATGCTGAACCAGAAAAATGAGTACACTTCCTACAGATAATTCCTTTCGACCTCTGTCGTGGAAAAATGATCTTCAAAATATGACACTCGTACAAGAAACTTGTGAATTCAATAAGACTTTTAATTCAGAGTAATTAAAAGTCGAGCTGACCCGGGAAACAGCTAATCCCATTAATCACACAACTCAAATGTATACCCTTACAGTATATGAGTACAGCCCATATGTAAATGCAGTCACTCCTTCTTTCTCTCATGCCACCTATCATCTTTTGATCTGAGGTCTTGCTTGTTTACGCCCAGTAACGCCCCTATCTGTTCCAAGTTTAAATTATATGGTGGCAGCCCCTTCAATGTTATAACAATAATACATTTATTGTGTACATATATTACTTGTGTTGGCCATTCTGCTGTTATCTTTTAGACCTTAATGGATTAAATTAGTATTATATCTCTACTTGATGTATCTTAAGGTTTCAATGCCTTGTTCTCTGTATATGAAAATAGCTTGTCTTGAACTCTCCTCACCACATTCTCTCTGTCTTAGCATTTGCTTGCTGTCACTCACACCTGACATCTGTTTGGGCTCTGTCTAATTTTACAGACCCTGTAATCTTAAATCTATGTCTGACTCTTAACATATGTATTTATGGGTCTCAGCTTTGCAGCCTTGTCACTAGCCGAGACAACCTTTGACCTATGTTCTGCTCACAAGTGGCAAAATAGACTAGGTGGCATTCTGAGAGATGTGCTTGGTGTCCTCTGTCTCTGCTCAGCATAAGATCACTCTTTGTATGTTCATAAACTACTTCCCATTGGCTCTATGGTTATTTCAGTTCTTGATTGGTGTCACCTATATCTTGACAACTTCTAAAGTTATCTTGCATACTTGTTTTAGCACTTAAGCCTCAACCAATATTAGAAATGCAATCTAAGTTATGTCAATCATGTTGTCTGCTATCACATAGTGCATTAATTACATTAATTAATGTGTCTTAGCCATGTACCACATAACCCCCCTGAGACTAATAGTCTCAAAAAATACAAAATATGATCACCAGGAGACAAAAGGATGACTACAGAATGAGCTCAAACACACCAACTCAAACAACAGGAATGAAAAAACTCCACTAAATATAAAAGGACAGGACCAAAAAAAAACACTCGAACGAGAAAAGAGGAAAAGATCCAGTCCAAAGAAAAATAAGAAACACACAGAATAAGCACATATTTAAAACCAAATTCAAACAAGATTCTCCCTCGCAGACACCACTGTAACAGGCAACATACAAAACAAACCTGTTAAAGGATTAAGGACATGGTCCGTAAACACTTGTAACAAGAATACCCTATGATACCCAAAATGATTAAAGTGGTCCGTATTCCAGAAGGCAAAACTAACTTGAAATAAAACAAAAATATAAAAACAAAACAAACAATAAAGAAACTAAGAGAAACAAGAGAGAACTGGCCTAGACATATACCATATCCTTGCACAAAGGACAATCCCCCTTTGACACATAGCACAATACAAAGGATCTTCATAATGAAAATGTCCATCCTCAGGTAAAACATTCAAAAGGTTGTTGTTCCCACACATCCAAAAACTGTCAGCAATACCCCTATCCTGATTTTTTATAAGGTTAGAGACGGTGAAACTTGAGTTATGTGGCCACATGATCCTTTCCTATACATAATCATACCACTATCCCCAAATTTTCGAATACCTGCCACTTCCAACATCCAAATAGTATCACATACAACAGTAGTGTTACCCACATCAATTCCTTCAGTACCTTCAGTGACTTTGCTATAGAAACACTCATATTTCCCTTTAACCACATTCCTTTGGTCATGTTGAAGTCCAGTTAATTCAGTTCTAATGTCATAAACAGCACATTCATGTTCTCCCCACCTAGTGTTGTTTAATAGGTTCCTACCTTTGGTGCTATCTAGGGAAATCCTACATTCTATGTTACACAAAGGAATATAATATTTTAAATGACCACAGTGAACATTTTTCCAATTAGCACATTCTTGAAATAATGCAGGTTCAGGTACTATTAACAAGTCAGATAAAGGTGATTTGCTACACAGAATGCAATTGTCAGCCCCATGTTTAGCTGCTGTGTATCCAGCCCATTTATACCAGTCATTTCTCACTATTTCTAACAATGTAATGTCCTTGGGTGATGTTGATTCTGGAACATCAGCTACAGACCCAATGTTCTTATCTTGAGGCAGAAAGTTAGTGTGAGTGTTGGTCAGAAAGTTCCAAATGCCAGTGAAAAACCCTCCTGACTCAGACCCCTCAGGTTTCATTATGCTTGTAGTGGTCTGTTTGGTAAGCGCAGTTGATGGCAATCTAGTGGTGGTAACAGCAGTTTTCACAGCTGCCTCTGCCGTTATTGTAGTTGTCCTATTTATCAAAGGCTTCTCTTGCTCAGGTGCTGGCGCAGAATCAATTCGAATGATTGTTACTCTGTTTCCTTCAGTCGGTCTTATATTTGCTATATCAACTAATAAATTCTTCACCTTTAACGTGTTTAATCTTATTCATAGTGAGCATCCACATGTCCTTGTCTTTGGCTATTGTCAAGTCGCAGCCTTGGTTTGATGATGTGTCCACCCACAGAGAGCAGTCTCAGATAGTGGTTTGATCCTTATGATTGAGATTGACTTCTGTTCTCCAGGTTCCATTATGATTTGAGGTAAGACTGGGATGCTAACCTTGTCGTTCTTCTCAGGTTTTACAGCAGGCTATTCTCTTCTCTTTCTGCTTGCTTCCTGTTTCTTAATTGTTCGTGAACTTGCTGCCCTTTTTTCCATGTTGACTGATGCAATTGTTATGTCAGTGTCACTGTTCTTTTGTTCTTCTGGTCTCAATTGACTGTTAAGGAGATCAGCTGAGGGAGGAAAAGTCAACTTGAACCTGTAGAAGTTCACCTCGTCCTGTCCCTTGTGAAGATTCACTCTCTCCTGCAACCTGTGGATATAGTCCTTCCTCTTCACCTGGTGGAAGCCCTCCTTCCAGTCTGAACGGGCTCCCCTCAGGGAATGCATTGATTTCAGGGAAATGTGGTTCCCACTCTTCAGTTGGTATTTCGGGGTCCCATTGTAACGGGCTTCTGTCAGGGAGATCTGCCAGAATAGATATGTCATTACGAGCATCAGGCATGCCACTTTCCCCCACCCCTGGACTCTCAGATCCTCCAGGAGAGTTGTGCCTCGCAGGTTTTGGCTCCTGCATCTTCTTTCTTTCACCTTCCTCTCTGTGGATTAGTCGCATCCTGGCTTCCACTTGGTCTACTGACATCCTGCCTCCTCCCTGGCGCCTCAATCTCTTCTGCTGCTCCCGTTCCCTCCGAGCTCCTGCCTGGTTGATTAGCATTCTCTGCGTTCTCTCTTCCTCTCTGACGGACTCTGGAGCAATGGTTTAGATGTTTCCACGTCTTGCTTCCTTTCACCTGGACGGCAGTTGGCGTCGCTGCAGCCACCTCGTAGGGTCCTTCCTTCTTTGGCTCATTCCATTCTTCCAGAACACTCAGACCTGGTCACCTCAGATCACCGGACGTGGAACCTCTGGTCCTGGTGCAGATTATCTCCCTTCTTTCTGTGAAGCATTCACACTTAGAGACTTACGGCCTCTGTTCTATGATTACACCATACACCCTCTTATGTCCATCACACAGCACACAACACACTGACATTCCAGCTGAAGCTGGCGAACCTCTCTCCTTCTGGTTCCTAAGAGAGTGATAGCAGAAGACTTGGAAAGCAAAATAAAACATAACAGTTTTGACAATGTGATATGTTATACATAAATATATATGCCCAAAAACCTAAATCTAAGACCATGACAATTCCCACTCTCTCTTCACCTGTCTCTACGCCTTAAGGATGCTCTCCTGCTAGACTCTGCAAAAATAAAAGCCCTAAAAAGCTTCCTCATGCTTTCATCCAGTCTTCCCCTTTTGGCCCCAGGTTCTGAGAGGTGTTCCCAAGTCATGTCATTTTTACTTAGTTCTCCATCTCCTCCATTTCAACTAATAGGCATGTCACCTGCTATGCATATCCCTAATCAACATTACATCCACTTTAAGTAAATCAAAACTGTATATGCTTTCATATCAATGCCTTCAACATGTTATTTAGAGTACAATTACCCTAACATCTTTTTTCATATGATGCATTAACCTATAAAGCAATTAACTCCTAAACTTAACCCATCTGCATGTATGTCTTCAGTGAAATCTAATCTCTCTCTTTAGCTTCTCTTCTTCTGTTATGGTGTTTTCAAGCTCACCCATTACATGGTGGACCTTACTTCTTGTGAGAATGATGCATCCACCAAAGAGAGACATGTCAATCTTTACCACTGCAGGTGTTGTAAGGAGTACCGTATGTGTGGACCAGACCAAATCTATCCCAACATCCCCTCCTGGTGTATCTGGATCTTCACTCAATCTCCGGAATTCAGTCCTTGCCCTTGGTTATCTCTGGCTCCTTATGTGCTGCTTACACCTGAGGATATACACACTCCAACATGGGTCATTTCCTGACAACAGACTCTCTTCTTATGTCAAGATCACTAATTCGTAATATTTAATCAACATCCCTATGTAAACATTCTATCTCAACTACCCCTTCTCTTGCTACATTTACACATAATGATTGCCCAACTGCAGTCCCTACCGCAACAGTCATAAGAAGTATTACTGCATGTAATCAGTTGTGTCTTCCACCAGTAAAAATATTAAAGAAACATACCACTAAGTTGGAAGAATATCCAACCTAACCAAACTGTTAAGTCATAAGTTTCTTAAACGTGCACCATAGTGTTCAAATTCCCACCACCATTACTTTTCCTCTCACCATAATTTAGATCTGTGTAATGTTCAATTTCCTTACAATTGTCCCTATATTTTACACAGGCAGATTTTCTTCCTTTCCTGTAAGCTATCTAGAAACAACACCCCTCTATTATCATAACCTTCATTTATGAGTCCTACCATAGTTGAATACATACTAAAACATTCTCGAATCAATTTAGTCAATATACCATCCCTCCTCTGTAACAATGATCGCTCATGTTCCATAAAACCTTGAAACACATGGACTTAAGGGAAAAAACTAATACTGGTTTAAAATCTTCCCATTATTAAAGTAACTAAAGCTGGGAAAAACGTCCAAGTGTTACGTTCTATGCCCATATTATCCTGGTCTTCATGCCATCTCAATCATTACCATTATTGGGTGTTATTTCAAAACACAGACTATAAACCTTATATGCAATTACTTGTATTCTATAACCCAGACATCCCTATTAAAATGTACACTTATAAAACTTTTACTTTCAGTACAAGTAACAGCTATTCTCATTACAGCCCCTTTGCCCCTGTTTGTCTGTCATGAGAGGCCTAGAAAGATCAGAAATCAGGAAGTTTCCCCTTTAAAGTCAACAGAAGAGAACGCCCGCTTCCGAGAAGGCACGTTTTTTCCTTTCAGTTTATATTCCAGTTGAATTATTATAGTAAATATACGTAAAAGTGTTCCTAAGGATACATTTAAAATGATTTTTGATTGTTCTTGGACAAGTTTATAGGTTTAAGTTGAACGAGTTCTCGTCACGTTTCAATGGAGGAGTGGAGGCTGTAGTTTCTGATTATAACGCGCGAACCAAACGGAGATTTATGGATAAAATACATTACTTTTTCTAACAAAAGAACCATGGATTGTCTTCGTTGGACACTTTGGAAGCCATCAGCAGAAGTTCTTCAACAGGTAATTGAAGGTAATTGATTTGTTTTCGCTGTGAAATGTGTTTCGTGTGAACCGTGAAGGCTAATGAATTCAGGGTCATGAGAAAATAGTGAAGGTGCTACCCTCAAACAATCAAATGTGCTGCTTTCCCCGTAAAGCCTTTTTGAAATCTGACAACGCTGTGATATTGCCAAGAAACAGAGCTTTTGATGAGTATGGAACACTTGTATATGGGTGCATGTTTAATAATTCAACTTTTGGATTTTGAATTTGGCGCCTTGCATTTCACCTGGTAGTGTCGGGATTGGGGCGCTAGCGCCCCACCGCTCCCCAAGAAGATAAATTTACTTACACCAACAGTATTCAAACCATTCTCATCCATTCTCAGAATAATCCTATGAGCGTAATAACGCTAATAGACGCACTAAAATTCAATACACTTACTGAGCTTCTTATTCTGGTTCTATGTGTTTGTTCCAATTCATAATTACCTCCCTGAATTCTTTATTTAATTTGAATTCTCCTGTTGATAGGGTAACTTTGCCTTACCATATCTAGTTTACTCGTTCATATTCGAGACGAATTGGTAGAATCTACATGCACTTCTTTTAGCAACTCCATGGTTTTACAAAACCTCCACCCCAACACTTGTCAATATTCCTATGTCTGTAAGGATAATTATCTAACATACTATTGTGACAACCTTCTATCCCCACCATGTTCTTATCTTATTCTGGTTACATTTTCTCGCACCCCGCCTGCCTGACTACACTTAGTCAGCATCTCATAAAAAGTTACAAAGCCTCTTTACTTGTAATAGACAATACAATATGCTTTCCTGAACCTCTATACTTCCTTTACACAGGATAACATACACCTATTCAGGCTTTTGACATTTATACATGCGTTTCATTCACACACATTTACGTTTTTACCTAAAAACGACCTATTTCATCGACACAAAAATAGGATTTATTTTTATTTATTTTTATAAAAGGAATTTGCCAAAACGGGTCAAAAGTCCTGATATAACACATTTCTCACGTTTCCCTAAACGACCTAAACCGATACACCCCTGTGAACACGGCATAGGATTTATTCTATAAAAGGAGTTCGCCTAAACGGGTCAAACGTCCTATTCAACATACAAGGAGTTTGCCTAAACGGGTCAAATTCCTATTCATTTTACAAAAGGAGCTTTGCCAAAACGGGTCAAATTCCTATTCAACATACAAGGAGTTTGCCTAAACAGGTCAAATTCCTATTCAACATACAAGGAGTTTGCCTAAACGGGTCAAATTCCTATTCAACATACCAGGAGTTCGCCTAAACGGGTCAAATTCCTATTCATTCTATTTGTATTGACAATATGTCCAGGTAGCCACAGCACCTCTCCAAGCCAGGCAGCCCAACGAAACAGAGCAAATGCAAGCCCCCCCTTCACTGGTCACCCGACGTCAGCAAGATACGCAGCCCCCCACACACCCCATCTCACATATTAAATAACCCCCCAAAGCGTTACGCATGCATGCAGTTTATTGAATTCAAAAGCTTCCAGAATTGTTAGGTTCTTTTAGGAATTTAAAGAGACCTACGTGGCACCCCTATCACTGAGACAGATCCCCCCTCAGCAAATCACACATACTCCAATTATCTGCAAGAACTAGTCTTACCTTAGATAGTTGGGGTGGCCGCCCGTCTGTGAGACTGCTTAGAAGACCCATCGTCAGCCCCAAGGCGCCACCGTTCCATGGTTCCTACTACTCCTGGCAAGCTCGCCAATTATGTTGTGAAAAAAATGATCTTCAAAATATGACACTCATACAAGAAACTTGTGAATTCAATAAGACTTTTAATTCAGAGTAATTAACCTCTTAGCGCGCGCCGATCCCTTTAGCGGGATCGTTTTCAGAGCAAACATAACGCGCCAAATTCAAAATACATATTCGTAATACATATTCGTAATATTTAACTTCGATATACAAGTGTTGCATAGTGTTGCATAGCCATCAAAAGCTCTGCTTCTTGGCAATATCACTGCGTTGTCAGATTTTAAAAAGGCTTTACGGCGAAAGCACTACATTTGATTGTTTGAGGCTAGTACCTCACATATTTTCCACATTAGCATAAATTCATATCCAGCTCGGTTCTCAAAATATCCATATCACAGCTAATATAAATCGCTTACCTTTCAAATAACTTCTTCTGAGGTCTTCCCAAGTGTCCAAACAAGATAATCCATGGTTCTTTTGTTAGAAAAAGTAAATAATTATATCCATAAATATCCGTTGTTTTTGGCACGTTACGTTCAGCTACTCCACCAAGCATTGTCAGTCTACTCGCCCGCTTTACAGTGAAGGGATCGCGTTCAAATTATACCTCTCATCTTTTCACAAACAAATCAAATATCATTAATAATGCATCCTTATGTATTCTTTTATGAATAATAGCGATCATATTTTACAAGAACGGTAAGTGAAACGTTAAAAGACTAAAAGAAAGTTGGTCGCGCTGGGCGTTCACGTTCGTGAACGTGCACGCCTGTTTACCTTTTTCCCTACCCGTAGTAATTCTCTCTCTCTAAGGATCTGGTCAGAGCTTTTTCCTCCATACCCTTTCCAGAGACTGTTGACATCTAGTGGAAGCCATAAGTACTGCAACCTCGGTCCTATTCCCCATAGAAAAATATTACATGGGCTTCAAAATGAGAGGAGAGCAACAAAAATAAATTCCGGACAGAAATCTCTCTGGTTTTTGCCTGCTAAATCTGTTCTGGAATAGCCACAGACTATATCTTAATGGTTTTATAAACTTCAGAGTGTTTCCTATCCAATAGTACTAAATATGTAAATATCCTAGTTTCTGGCCATGAGTGGTAGGCATTTAACTTTGGGCACGTCAGACAGGCGAAAATTTGGAAAATGGGACCCTAGCTGGAAGAGGTTAAAAGTAGAGCTGACCCGGGAAACAGCTAATCCCATTAATCACACAACTCTAATGTATACCCTTACAGTATATGAGTACAGCCCATATGTAAATGCAGTCACTCCTTCTTTCTCTCATTTCTCTCACCTATCCACTTTGATCTGAGGTCTTGCTTGTTTACGCCCAGTAACGCCCCTATCTGTTCCAAGTTTAAATTATATGGTGGCAGCCCCTTCAATGTTATAACAATAATACATTTATTGTGTACATATATTACTTGTGTTGGCCATTCTGCTGTCATCTTTTAGACCTTAATGGATTAAATTTGTATTATATCTCTACTTGATGTATCTTAAGGTTTCAATGCATTGTTCTCTGTATATGAAAATAGCGTGTCTTGAACTCTCCTCACCACATTCTCTCTGTCTTAGCATTTGCATGCTGTCACTCACACCTGACATCTGTTTGGGCTCTGTCTAATTTTACAGACCCTGTAATCTTTAATCTATGTCTGACTCTTAACATATGTATTTATGGGTCTCAGCTTTGCAGCCTTGTCACTAGCCGAGACAACCTTTGACCTATGTTCTGCTCACAAGTGGCAAAATAGACTAAGTGGCATTCTGAGAGATGCGCTTGGTGTCCTCTGTCTCTGCTCAGCATAAGATCACTCCTTGTATGTTCATAAACTACTTCCCATTGGCCCTATGGTTATTTCAGTTCTTGATTGGTGTAACCTATATCTTGACAACTGTCCAAGTTATCTTGCATACTTGTTTTAGCACTTAAGCCTCAGCCAATATTAGAAATGCAATCTAAGTTATGTCAATCATGTTGTCTGCTATCACATAGTGCATTAATTAAATTAATTAATGTCTTAGCCATGTTTTTACTACCACACCTCATGGCTTGGTTTTTGCTCTGACATGCTCTGTGAACTGTGGGACCTTGTATAGACAGGTGTGTGCCTTTCCAAATCTTGTCCAATTAATTGAAATTACCACAGGTGGAATCCAATCAAGTTGTAGAAAACATCTCAAGGATGATCAATGGAAACAGGATGCACCAGAGCTCAATTTCGAGTCTTATAGCAAAGGGTCTGAATACTTACGTAAATAAGATATTTTTGTTTTTTATTTTTAATACATTTGAAAACGGAGTCTGGTGCTCTCTAATGTGTGGACAGGCAACTGGACTGCACTCTGGTCAAAGAGTGATGACAGACACAGAAGCCCAGAGTATACATTTGCTATTTGGGCAAAAACGCACAAATGGTCAGATCTCCACGAAAAGCCAACCAACTGAGAAATAAGATTTGTTTTTTTATACTAACAAGTGGTTGCCATGGTGAATAATCCAATAATAATTGCTAGGACATATGAAAGGAAACATTAAATAGCTTACCGGAATCTCTAAATGAAAATACTGGCAGATCAATAAATGTTTTTAAAGTGGCTTTTATAAAAATGTGATCATTTCTAAAAACCTGTTTTTGCTTTGTCATTATGGGGTATTGTGTGTAGACTAATGAGGAATGTTTTTAACTTAATCCATTTTAGAATTAGGCTGCAACGTAACAAATGTGGAAAAAGTCAAGGGGTCTGAATACTTTCCGAATGCACTGTACTTCTGTAAATAAGGTATTTAAATTTTTTTTTTAAATTATACATTTGCCAAAATGTCTAGAAACCTGTTTTTGCTTTGTCATTATGGGGTATTGTGTGTAAATCGATAAGGATTTTATTTTTATTTTATCCATTTTAGAATACGTCTGTAACATAAAGAAATGTGGAAAAAAGGAAGGTGTCTGAATACTTTCCAAATGCACTGTATGTTCAATGTCCACGGACGTCTGAGTCAGATGGGGCTCACTGGGACAGTGTTTGTTTACATTTACAGTGTTTACAGTGTTTAAACATTGGAGTAAACAAGATTATATTTTGGCTTCTGATGAAGCTCATGGACCTTGTATGTCATTAAGTCCAAAAAATGTATGTAGAGACTGCGGATTCCAGCTTTAATAACTGAAACCCCATTATTGTGTCTCAATTTGCAAATACATATCAGAAATGTCTGTGTGTGTACAGTATGTCAAATACATATCAGAAATGTCTGTGTGTGTACAGTATGTCAAATACATATCAGAAATGTCTGTGTGTGTACAGTATGTCAAATACATATCAGAAATGTCTGAAGCAGGGTAAGGGTCAAATAAAATTAAGTTCACTCAATTCAGAAAGAGATTTTAATTTAAAAAAGGAAAAACTTGAAATAATAGATTCCCCTTTTCAGTCTATTGAGAAGTAGATTATGGAGTGATATTAGTGCCAAAAGAATTTTGAATTTCAGTTTACTTTGGTTATATCGGAATTGTAACCTTGTGTAGGCATATTGGTTTGTTTGTCAGTGTTGCAGCTTTTTGCTGCAGTAGAGAGGCCATGTCTGGCTAATGAGTACCCCAGTCACAGTCACAAAGCCACTAATCACGCCATGTAACACCAGGGGGTTAATGAGGCCTCTATAGGGACACAGCCTCAAAAAAATATTCTGAGTATGTAACAACTAGCACTCTGAATCAGGTGATTCAATCTTTGGTTCTAAGAGACCTAGAGTACTGTCCAGTCATATGGTCATCTTCAGCAAAACAATATACAAAAAGCTTCAACTCACTCAAAACAGGGCTGCCAGATTGGCTCTTCATTCTTCTATGAATGTCAACCAAATGCATCGTAATCTCTCATGGCTTCCTGTTGAAAACATTTTACAATCCAGTCTTTGGGTTTTCTTTAGAAATGTTATATTTTTCAAGACCAATGAGTGTATACTATGAGTGTATACTAGCAAAAAACATAACCATTAAACCAAACAGGCAAATTCACGGCATCTGATAGCCCCCAGGCCAAGGACAAATCTCTTAAAATCTACAGTTTTATACAGAGAATGGAATTCTTTACCAACTCAAAAGTAAATCCACCTTAAATGTTTTTATTTTACCTTTATTTAACTAGGCAAGTCAGTTAAGAACAAATTCTTATTTTAAGAAAACAATAAGAGAACATCTAATGTGATCGATTGTATGACTGGACAGATTCTGTTCCCAGAGAGCATTTAATGAATGTTAAATTACCTGTCAGGTTTTTTAATTGTTTGTAATGTTTTTTTAGTTCTGTGTTGGACCCCAGGAAAAAATCAAATTCATCCCCTCCATACAGTCAGTAGTGACAGCACTGTGCAGACTCACTCAATGTCCAGTCAATTAGACTAACAAACTAAAGTTTTACTTCACAAATTGACTGCACTGTACTAATTTAGGGACTATGGTTGATGTGGTCAGTGTGAGTGTGTGTGCTTCTCTATGTATGTGTGTGAAGGAAGTGGTGTGTGTGGTCTTGCAGGCAGTGAGCAGTCCCTTTGGCCTCAGAGGTGTTGCAGATGACCCAGAGATAATTGAATTAGAGGAGGTTTAGTGATGCACCCTGGGATGACCCTCCAGGGCTTCGGACAGGGAATAGATTGGCCCCTCTGGACGGACTGTTGAGTTTGGCCTGTTCCTCTCCCCATCTTTCATTGTTCCCCTGCACACACCACTTTCTCGCTGATGAGGACACAGACAATAGTGTCACACTGAAACCTACAGACAAAAAAAGAAAATGGAAATGCAGGTCAGTTTACATAATGCAACTTTATGTAGGCCTATTATTGTCGGAAATAGGAGTGGGATTCATTATGAAAACATATAATACTGACTGAACAAAAATCTAAGTTTGAACTATTGTCTAAACTATGTCACCTTAGTAGATTATACAGAAAAGCGTAATGCCCAAAAGCCAAACACCAAGCAGTCTTGTGACTGTGAGGTAGAGGTGGAGATGTTTGGCCTCAAATACCAGGAGACATCATTATGGCCTCATCTCATTAGTGTGAACATGGCCATTGGATAAACACAAATTACCTGGTGAATCTCTGGCTCCCAAAGGACTAATTACAATCAGACACTGTTAATAGGTGTTTGCTGAAGCCATCCCACAGTGGAGCTCATTAATGACAGTGCAACAGTCTCCCCTCATTATGGATCCTCCAGTCGCTCCTAGGGCTATTAAAATGGGTGGCGTTGCGACTGGGTCAGGGGGGATGAAACGGCATTAGGCATTTGGGGAGCCCGCTGTTTCCATGAGCCCATTGTGAATAGCAAAGTGTTTGTGATGCTTAGTTATCATAGAAACTCAAACACATGAGAATAAGAATTTACCCTAACTCAAGAATTTGACCATCTGAAAATAAATCCGTAATGTAACCAATTTTGCCACATCTGCTGGGAATCTGTAGGGGGAGAGTGGGGTATGGTTGAGCCAAAGGGTTAGTTGAGCCAGAACTTGTTTCTAGGAAACCATACACAAAATGAATCATGTGACCAAATATTTAGCAAGAGGTCGTCATTTCATGGAGTCTGTAAAGGAAGAAACCACATGGAAAAGTGGCAAATTAGGTCCAAAAACAGAATTTCACAAAGTGAAATTAATTTGCATGATGATTGTATCTAAACCAAAGTTTCCAAGATGGCGTAGCAGTCGGACGTGTATTTTGTCTTGTCCCGTCCCGTGTAAATATCGTTTTTATAATCTTTTCAGAAATTTTCTTCACATATCTTTTTATATATGCTTTCTAAAATTAAACTTCAAAACACTCTCCTGCAACCTGCCTCACCCAATATGGTGCGGATCTGTGTTTTTTGTTGTTGTTTTTTTTTCAAGTATTATCCACCTCGAATCTGGAGTCGCCCAACAAATGCTAGCTAACCTCACTAGCTAACGTTAGTATTTAGCTTACCATTGCTAGCGGGCATCAGCTAAATAGCTCTCGCCGTTCGTATAACGCGACTCAAACCAGAGCTTACCCAACCTATTTTTTCTCTCTCCATATCCCCGGATTCCTACCGCAGATTGGACATTTTTCACCTGGATCTTGCAGCTAGCTGCTACCCGAGTGCCTATTGGCTAATGTCGGTCCCGGAGCAATGCTCCAATTAGCCCGGAGCTAGCCTATGCTAAGCCCACCTTCCGGCGAGCTGAAGAGTCCCATCAGCCGCTCCTGGGCTACAACACCCATCCGGACCCGTTTCTACTGCCGCTGTGGATCCCCACCGGGCCTTCACGACTGGACTACCGACGTTATCCGCCCGAGGGGGGTATTCAACCGGCCCTCCGTCGCGACGTCACCTGAACGCCCATCAGCGAACTGCTGCCTGCTAACGTTTGCTGTCTAGAGCATATCGGCTGCTAGCTAAACAGCTCCATCAGACAATTACTTATTTTGCCAATTGGACTGGTCCCCTTCACCACACAGAACCCCACTAACCCATCACGACTAGTCTACCGACGGAAACGCACGAGGAGGCTATAAACAGACTTCCTCCACCTTTGTTAGCCGGCCTGCTCGCCTTTGCTAGCTTGCTGTCCCCGGCTAGTTGTCTGAATCGCCGTGTCCCCTACCAGCCTCACTACTCACTGGACCTTAATGATCACTCGGCTAAGCATGCCTCTCCTCAATGTCAATATGCCTTGTCCATTGCTGTTCTGGTTAGTGTTTATTGTCTTATTTCACTGTAGAGCCTCTAACCCTGCTCAATATACCTTATCCAACCCTTCAGATCCACAACCCACACATGCGATGACATCACCTGGTTTAAATATTTCTAGAGACAATATCTCTTTCATCATCACTCAATGCCTAGGTTTACCTCTACTGTATTCACGTCCTACCATACCTTTGTCCGTACATTATGCCTTTAATCTATTTTACCGCCCCCTGAAACCTGTTATTTTTACTCTCTGTTCAGGACGTCCTAGACGACCAGTCATTATAGCCTTTAGCCGTACCCTTATCCTACTCCTCCTCTGTTCCTCTGGTGATATAGAGGTTAATCCAGGCCCTGCAGTGCCTAGCTCCACTCCTATTCCCCAGGCGCTCTCATTTGTTGACTTCTGCAACCGTAAAAGCCTTTGTTTCATGCATGTTAACATTAGAAGCCTCCTCCCTAAGTTTGTTTTATTCACTGCTTTAACACACTCTGCCAACCCGGATGTCCTAGCCGTGTCTGAATCCTGGCTTAGGAAGACCACCAAAAACGCTGAAATCTCCATCCCTAACTACAACCTTTTCAGACAAGATAGAACGGCCAAAGGGGAAGGTGTTGCAATTTAGAGATAGCCTGCAGAGTTCTGTGCTACTATCCAGGTCTGTACCCAAACAATTTGAACTTTTACTTTTAAAAATCCACCTTTCTAGAAACAAGTCTCTCACTGTTGCCGCTTGCTATAGACCACCCTCTGCCCCCTGCTGTGCTCTGGACACCATATGTGAACTAATTGCCCCCCATCTATCTTCAGAGTTTGTGTTGCTAGGTGACCTAAACTGGGACATGCTTAACACCCCGGCCATCCTACAATCTAAGCTTGATGCCCTCAACCTCACACAAATCATCAATGAACCTACTAGGTATAACCCCAAAGCCGTAAACACGGGCACCCTCATAGATGTCATCCTAACCAACTTGCCCTCCAAATACACCTATGCTGTTTTCAACCAAGATCTCAGCGATCACTGCCTCATTGCCTGCATCCGTAATAGGTTTGCGGTCAAACGACCTCCCCTCATTACTGTCAAACGTTCCCTAAAACCCTTCAGCGAGCAGGCCTTTCTAATCGACCTGGCCCGGGTATCCTGGAAGGATATTGACCTCATACCATTAGTAGAGAATGCCTGGTTATTCTTTAAAAGTGCCTTCCTCACCATCTTAAATAAGCATGCCCCATTCAAGAAATTTAGAACCAGGAACAGATATTGCCCTTGGTTCTCTCCAGACCTGACTGCCCTTGACCAGCACAAAAACATCCTGTGGAGTTCTGCATTAGAATCGAACAGCCCCCGTGATATGCAACTTTTCTGGGAAGTCAGGAACCAATATACACTGGCATTTAGGAAAGCAAAGACTATCTTTTTCAAGCAGAAATTTGCTTTCTGTAATACAAACTCAAAAAAGTTCTGGGACACTGTAAAGTCCATGGAGAATAAGAGCACCTCCTCCCAGCTGCCCACTGCACTGAGGATAATAAACACTGTCACCACCGATAAATCCACAATTATTGAGAATTTCAATAAGCATTTTTCTTCGGCTGGCCATGCTTTCCACCTGGCTACCCCTATCCCAGTCAACAGCCCTGCACCCCCCTCAGCAACTCGCCCAAGCCTCCCCATTTCTCCTTTTCTCAAATACAGTTAGCTGATGTTCTGAAAGATATACAAAATCTGGACCCCTACAAATCAGCCGGGCAAGACAATCTGGACCCTTTCTTTCTAAAATGATCTGCCGAAATTGTTGCAACACCTATTACTAGCCTGTTCAACCTCTCTTTCATGTCGTCTGAGATTCCCAAAGACTGGAAAGCAGCTGCGGTCATCCCCCACTTCAAAGGGGGAGACACTCTTCACCCAAACTGCTACAGACCAATATCTATCCTACCCTGCCTTTCTAAGGTCTTTGAAAGCCAAGTCAACAAGCAGATTACCGACCATTTCGAATCCCACCGTACCTTCTCCGCTAAGCAATCTGGTTTCATAGCTGGGCATGGGTGCACCTCAGCCACGCTCAAGGTCCTAAACGACATCATAACCGCCATCGATAAGAGACATTACTGTGCAGCCGTTTTCATGGATCTGGCCAAGGCTTTCGACTCTGTCAATCACCACATCCTTATCGGCAGACTCGAAAGCCTTGGTTTCTCAAATAATTGCCTTGCATGGTTCACCAACTACTTCTCCAATAGAGTTCAGTGTGTCAAATCGGAGGGCCTGTTGTCCGGGCCTCTGGCAGTCTCTATGGGGGTGCCACAGGGTTAAATTCTTGGGCCGACTCTCTTCTCTGTATACATCAATGATGTCGCTCTTGCTGCTGGTGAGTCTCTGATCCACCTTTACGCAGATGACACCATTCTGTATACATCTGCCCCTTCTTTGGACACTGTGTTAACTACCCTCCAGACGAGCTTCAATGCCATACAACTCTCCTTCCGTGGCCTCCAACTGCTCTTAAACGCAAGTAAAACTAAATGCATGCTCTTCAACCGATCGCTGCCCGCACCCGCCCGCCCGTCCAGCATCACTACTCTGGACGGTTCTGTCTTAGATTATGTGGACAACTACAAATACCTAGGTGTCTGGTTAGACTGTAAACTCTCCTTCCAGACTCACATCAAACATCTCCAATACAAAATTAAATCTAGAAATGGCTTCCTATTTCGCAACAAAGCATCCTTCACTCATGCTGCCATACATACCCTCGTAAAACTGACCATCCTACCGATCCTTGACTTCGGTGATGTCATTTACAAAATAGCCTCCCAATACTCTACTCAACAAATTGGATGCAGTCTATCACAGTGCCATCCGTTTTGTCACCAAGGCCCCATATACCACCCACCACTGCGACCTGTATGCTCTCGTTGGCTGGCCCTCGCTTTACACTCGTCGCCATACCCACTGGCTCCAGGTCATCTACAAGTCCCTGCTAGGTAAAGCCCCCGCCTTATCTCAGCTCGCTGGTCACCATGGCAGCACGCACCCGTAGCACGCGCTCCAGCAGGTATATCTCACTGGTCACCCCCAAAGCCAATTCCTCCTTTTGCCGACTTTCCTTCCAGTTCTCTGCTGCCAATGACTGGAATGAACTACAAAAATCTCTGAAACTGGAGACACGTATCTCCCTCACCAGCTTTAAGCACCAGCTGTCAGAGCAGCTCACAGACCCCTGCACCTGTATTTAGCCCATCTGTAAATAGTCCAACCAACTACCTCATCCCCTACCATATTTATTTATTTATCTTGTTCCCTTGCACCCCAGTTTTTCTACATTGCACATTCATCTACTGCACATCTACCATTCCAGTGTTTATATGCTATATTGTAATAACTTTGCCACCATGGCCTATTAATTGCCTTACCTTCCTTATCTTATCTCATTTGCGCTCTTTGTATATAGATTTGTTTTTCTACTGTATTATTGACTGTATGTTTGTTTTACTCCATGTGTAACTCTGAGTTGTTGTATGTGTCGAACTGCTTTGCTTTATCTTGGCCAGGTCGCAGTTGTAAATGAGAACTTGTTCTCAACTTGCCTACCTGGTTAAATAAAGGTGAAATAAATAAAGAAAAGTTGATAGTTTTAAGATAGTTTTCCACATCAGTTGGGGTCTCTATAAGCTACAATTTGAGGTCCTAAAACTAGCATGAAAGTGCATCCCTGTAGCTGTGTGGGCTAATATAGTCAAAATGTCTGCCTTGAGGTAAGTTTAGCCCATGGCCACCATACCCCATACAAATGATGATTGCATTTTGTCAGTTTTATGCATAGTATGCATAGTATTTGTGTACTATGTCATGTCATACCTTCCAGGTCTGTGCCCAAACAGTTTGAGCTTCTAATTAAAAAATGTATCTCTCCAGAATTAAGTCTCTCACTGTTGCCGCCTGTTATAGACCCCCCTCAGCTCCCAGCTGTGCCCTGGACACCATATGTGAACTGATTGCCCCCCAACTATCTTCAGAGTTCGTTCTGTTAGGTGATCTAACCTGGGATATGCTTAACACCGCGGCAGTCCTACAATCTAAGCTAGATGCCCTCAATCTCACAAAAATGATCAAGGAACCCACCAGGTACAACCCCAAATCCGTAAACATGGGCACCCTCTTAGATATTATCCTGACCAACTTGCCCTCCAAATACACCTCTGCTGTTTTCAATCAAGATTTCAGTGATCACTGCCTCATTGCCTGCATCCGCTATGGGTCCGTGGTCACCCCTCATCACTGTCAAACGCTCCCTAAAACACTTTTGCGAGCAGGCCTTTCTAATCGACCTGGCCCGGGTATCCTGGAAGGATATGGATGCCTGGTCGTTCTTTAAAAGTAATTTCCTCACCATCTTAAATAAGCATGCCCCTTTCAAAAAATGTTGAACTATGAACAGATATAGCCCTTGGTTCACTCCAGACCTGACTGCCCTCGACCAGCACAAAAACATCCTGTGGTGGACTGCACTACCATCGAATAGTCCCCGCGATATGAAACTTTTCAGGGAAGTCAGGAACCAATACACGCAGTCAGTCAGGAAAGCAAAGACTAGCTTTTTCAAACAGAAATGTGCATCCTGTAGCTCTAACTCCAAATGATTTTGGGACACTGAAAAGTCCATGGAGAATATGAGCACCTCCTTCCAGCTGCCCACTGCACTGAGGCTAGGTAACACCACTGATAAATCCACGATAATCGAGAATTTCAATAAGCATTTCTCTACGCATGGCCATACTTTCCTCCTGGCTACCCCAACCCCGGCCAACAGCTCCGCACCCCCCGCAGCTTCTTGCCAAGCCTCCCCAGCTTCTCCTTCACCCAAATCCAGATAGCAGATGTCCTGAAAGAGCTGCAAAAAACCTGGAGTCGTACAAATCAGCTGGGCTAGACAATCTGGAACCTCTCTTTCTAAAATTATCCGCCGCCATTGTTGCAACCCCTATTACCAGTCTGTTCAACCTCTTTCGTATCGTCCGAGATCTCTAAAGATTGGAAAGCTGCCGTGGTCATCCCCCTCTTCAAAGGGGGTGACACTCTAAAACCAAACTGTTATAGACCTATATCCATCCTGCCCTGCCTTTCTAAAGTCTTCGAATGCCAAGTAAATAAACAGATCACTGATCATTTCAAATCCCACCATACCTTCTCTGCTGTGCAATCCGGTTTCCGAGCTGGTCACGGGTGTACCTCAGCCATGCTCAAGGTACTAAACGACATCATAACCGCCATCGATAAAAGACAGTACTGTGCAGCCATCTTCATCGACCTGGCCAAGGCTTTCGACTCTGTCAATCACCGTATTCTTATTGGCAAACTCAACTGCCTTGGTTTGTCAAATGACTGCCTCGCCTGGTTCACCAAGTACTTCTCAGACAGAGTTCAGTGTGTCAAATCGGAGGGCCTGTTGTCCGAACCTCTTCCAGTCTCTATGGGGGTACCACAGGGTTCAATTCTCGGGGGCGACACTTTTCTCTGTATATATCAACAATGTCGCTCTTGCTGCAGGTGATTCCCCTGATCCATCTCTACGCAGACAACACCATTTGGTATACATCTGGCCCTCTTTCGACGCTGTGTTAACTAACCTACAAACGAGCTTCAATGCTATACAACACTCCTTCCGTGGCATCCAACTGCTCTAAAACGCTAGTAAAACCATCTGCATGCTTTTCAACCGTTCGCTGCCCACACCCACCCGCCCAACTAACATCACTACTCTGGACGGTTCTGACTTAGAATATGTGGACAACTACAAATACCTAGGTGTCTGGCTAGACTGTAAACTCTCCTTCCAGACTCATATTAAACATCTCCAATCCAAATTTAAATCTAGATTCGGCTTCCTATTTTGCAACAAAGCCTCCTTCAATCGGCGATGTCATTTACAAAATAGCTTCCAATACTCTACTCAGCAAACTGGATGCAGTCTATCACAGTGCCATCCGTTTTGTCACCAAAGCCCCTTATACCACCCACCACTGCGACCTGTATGCTCTAGTCGGCTGGCCCTCGCTACATATTCGTCACCAGACCCACTGGCTCCAGGTCATCTATAAGTCTATGCTAGGTAAAGCGCCGCCTTATCTCAGCTCACTGGTCACGATAACAACACCTACCCGTTGCACGCACTCCAGCAGGTATATCTCACTGGTCTTCCCAAAAGCCAACACCTCCTTTGGCCGCCTTTCCTTCCAGTTCTCTGCTGCCAATGACTGGAACGAATTGCAAAAATTGCTGAAGCTGGAGACTTATATTTCCCTCACTAACTTTAAACATCAGCAATCTGGGCAGCTAACCAATCGCTGCACCTGTACATAGTCCGTCTGTAAATAGCCCACCCAATCTACCTACCCCATCCCCATTTTGTTTTTCTATTACTTTTCTGCTCTTTTGCACACCAGTATTTCTACTTGCACTCATCATCTGCTCATCTATCGCTCCAGTGTTAATCTGCTAAATTGTAATTACTTTGCTACCATGGCCTATTTATTGCCTTACCTCCTCACGCCATTTACACACACTGTATATAGACTTTCTTTTTATCTATTGTGCTATTGACTGTACGCTGGTTTATTCCATGTGTAACCCTGTGTGTTGTTGTTTGTGTCGCACTGCTTTGCTTTATCTTGGCCAGGTCGCAGTTGTAAATGAGAACTAATTCTCAACTAGTTTATCTGGTTAAATAAAGATGAAATAAAACATTTTAAGAAATAGGATCTCTAGATGTGCATTTTTATTGTTACAGAGTTACTTTGACAAAAACAAAATTAACATATACCTGTGTGAAAGAGAGGCTGTGATAGAGTAGCCGAGGCACGTACGATCTGATGACATGGAGTCTGAGCTTGCTAAACATATCAAGAATCTCGTGGAGCGGTTTTATGGGCTTAGTAGCCTCAAATGCAGAGAACTTGCCAACGAATTGGCACATCAAAACAACATCCCTGTCCCAGACAACTGGTCAAGGAATGGAAGGGTAAGTGATATTGGACAGAGATCTATATCTTAATGTAGGCATACTGTAAATTTAAGATATACAATATACCACACCCTCATTCCATGAATCAAACTTACTGTCACAGGACACCAACACCCACTTACCCCAAGGGGGCTCAACTTTCCCTGTCCCTATGCTCAACTGACCCCATACCCGGGGTAAGTTGTGTTAAGAGATCACTTTTTTTAGACAAGCTATGTTTTCAAAACTGTTTACATGAATTCTGATTATTTTCAGAGATACACAACATCCTAAAACATATATAGATATTTTGTCAGAAGGAATACTATATTTCCCTTGACCTAGTGGTGCTGAATGTAAAAATGGTATACCCCACTATCCCCTACACAGGTAAATGTACTGTATGGTTACCTTATAACATTCTTCCTATTTTCCGTCTTTTTCCACTGCTTCACTCTCTCAATTGTATATGCTGCTGTGGGCTGGAAACATCAACAAATGTGATGCTAATAGAATAAACAAGCTGACGAGTAGAGCTGGTTCCACTATGGGTTAGAGTGGAGGTCATAGTGGTGAATAGGAAATGCAGTCAGGATCACATGCAATGTCTTTGTTCTGGTAGCAAATATGAAACTAGAAATGTTTGTCAGCAGTGTGTGGCAGCCTCTTCTCTTTGCTAGGGAATCTGCAGCCCATATTGGAATTAGAATATCACGTTTTACCCAACACAATATGCTGCTGGATTTTGCAGTAAGGAATTTATACTAAAGGGGATCCAGTGGTGTATTTTTTGGGGTATCTGTACTTTATTATTTATATTTTTGACAACTTTTACTCCACAACATTCCTAAAGAAAATATTTACTATTTAGTCCCAGTATTAACTTTTTTACATTTTCCCTGACACCCAAATGTAGTGGCTAAATGTTGAATGCTTAGCGGGACAGGAACATTTTCCAATTCAGGAGAACACGTGGTTGGAGTGTTGGAGGTGTGCCCCTGGCTATCTGTAAATTTGAAAAACTAGAAAATTGTACCATGGTTTTCTTAATATAACAAATTTGAAAGTATTTATATCATTTACTTTTGATACTTACGTATATTTAAAACCAAATATTTTATACTTTTACAAATGTATTATTTTACTGGGTAACTTTCCCCTTTACTTGAGTTATACTGTATTAAAGGTAGACTCAACGAAATGATGTTGCCACGAGCAGCACCGGAGATATTGAGATAAGCGAAATGAAACACTTCGCTCTCACACAATAAACTGTGCATGTGAACGGGTTCACTTCACACTCTGTACATCATGGTAGCTAGGGCACCAAAACAGCGGAGAAGTTGAGCCTTGCACTTCAGCACTCTAAATTGCAGAAATGTACTTTCTGCATTAACGTCATATTTATGTGTCTACCTTTAATGTATCTTAACTTTTACTCAAGTATGACAATATTGGGTACTTTTTCTACAACTGGGGGGGATGTAAAGTAACTCAAGTATTAAATAGATGACCATACAGTGTGGTTAGGATATAATTAGAGCAGTAGGCATGTGATTCAGACCAAGAGTATCCTTTTTGTTTCTCAAAACCTGAAATTACATGTTTGAAGACTGCTGACAAATTAGTTTTGTCTTGCTGTTGGTTGTTTAGTACAGGTTCTCTCTGTGATTTTATGTAATGTGCTCCCCCTCAAGAGATGGAAAAGATTTGTCATGGGTCCTCAGATCCTCAAAAAGTTCTACAGATGCACAATCGAGAGCATCCTGACCGGTTGCATCACCGCCTGGTATGGAAACAGAGGGTAGTGCGTACGGCCCAAGCTTCCTGCCATCCAGGACCTCTATACCAGGCGGTGTCAGAGGAAGCCCCTAAAAATTGTCAAAGACCCCAGCCACCCCAGTCATAGACTGTTCTCTCTGCTACAGCAAAGCACTGTATCCCCACCTGCTGGAGATATGATGCCATTGTAGCCTAGAGTCCTGGGGATATTCAATGAAACCGCATGAGACCAATATCAGAACAGTGCTATTAATTACAAGTCTATTATCTCTTATTAAGGGAACACATATCACACCAAATTAACCATCTAATTCAGATGTGCTCAGTAAGCTGTAAGCCAGATAAACAATGTGCATAGCTGTCTAACAACCAGTACAGTATGTTATGTTTAGACACTCTACCCACATCCCACACAAACAAAATACTACAGTATTAACTGTATTGCTTTTGTAGACTTTACTGTAGTATTCACTGTAGTGTTTTTTCGGACTACATTATGTACTGTGGTATTGACTGTAGAATACTGTAGTATTTACACTTAACTATAGAATAAATACTGTAGTAAAATACAACTGTAGTATGTACTATTAGATGGTACCCTCCAAGCTCATCATTAAGCTTGAGGCCCTGGGTCTCAACCCCGGCCCTGTGCAACTGGGTCCTGGACTTTCTGACGGGCCCCCCCAGGTGGTGAAGGTAGGAAACAACATCTCTACTTCGCTGATCCTCAACACTGGGGCCCCACAAGGGTGCGTGCTCAGCCCCCTCCTGTACTCCATGTTCACCCATGACTGCGTGGCCATGCACGCCTCCAACTCAATCATCAAGTTTGCAGACGACACAACAGTAGTAGGCTTGATTACCAACAAAGACAAGACAGCCTACAGGGAGGAGGAGAGGGCACTCGGAGTGTTGTATCAGGAAAACAAGCTCTTACTTAATGTCAACAAAACAAAGGAGATGATCGTGGATTCAGGAGCAGCCCCCTATCCACGGACAAACTGTGGTCCACCCACACAGACAGTGTGGTAAAGAAGACGCAACAGCGCCTCTTCAACCTCAGAAGGCTGAAGAAATTTGGCTTGTCACCTAAAACACTCACAAACTTTTACAGATGCACAATAGAGAGCATCATGTCAGGCTGTATCATAGCCTGGTACGGCAACTGCATCGCCCTCCACCTCAAGGTTCTCCAGAGGGTGGTGCGGTCTGCACAGCGCATCACCAGGGGCAAGCTACCTGCCCTACAGGACACCTACAGCACCCAATGTCACAGGAAGGCCAAAAAGATCATCAAGGACAACAACCACCCGAGCCACGGCCTGTTCACCCCGCTACCATCCAGAAGGCGAGGTCAGTACAGATGCATCAAAGCTGGGACCGAGAGACTGAAAAACAGCTTCTATCTCAAGGCCATCAGACTGTTAAACAGCCATCACTAACATAGAGAGGCTGCTGCCTACACACAGACTCGAATCATTGGCCACTTTAATAAATTGATCACTAATCACTTTAAATAATGCCACTTTAATAATGTTTACATATCTTACATTAATCACATCATATGTTTATACTGTATTTTATGCCATCTATTGCATCTTGCCTGTGCCGCCTGGTCATCGCTCCTCCACATATTTGTATGTACATACTCTTATTCCATCCCTTTAGATTTGTGTGTATTAAGTAGTTGTTGGAGAATTGTTAGATTACTTGTTATATATTACTGCACTGTCAGAACTAGAAGCACAAGCATTTCGCTACACTCGCATTAACATCTGCTAACCATGTGTATGTGACCAATATGTGTATGTGACTAACCGGGTTGGACTTGTAACCAGAAGGTTGCAAGGTCAAATCCCCGAGCTGACAAGGTAAAAATCTGTCGTTCTGCCCCTGAACAAGGCAGTTAACCCACTGTTCCTAGGCTGTCATTGAAAATAAGAACTTGTTCTTAACTGACTTGCCTAGTTAAATAAAGGTAAAAAAACGTGATTTGATATAGTAATTAATGTCGTGTTTTTGCAGATTTTTGAATCCTGTAGTATTTACTGTAGTGTTTGTGCAAACTGTAGTATTTACAGTAGGGTTTTTGCGGACATTACTGTAGTATTTACTATAGTGTTTTTGTTTTATTATCTTGTTTTATTGACATAGAAGTGGAGGCTTTTTCCTTCAGGAAACCTACTGGGGTATACTAAATGGGCAAATTTGCTTTAACCTGTAGGTAGGACTGGGGTCTGAAAGGATAGTTCAGAGCTTCTGCTCTTTTCTATAACCTGTAGGGAGCACAATATACGACATGTACTTGGCATGTAGGTTTCTCACTTATGGATGGCATATATTGGGAAATGGAGAGGGGAATGGGCAGGGTACATGCAAATTAAATACTGCAGTTTTTACTATAGTTAGTGTTTTTGCAAACATTACCGAAGTATTTACAACAGTGTTTTTTTGTGGATAATACTGTAGTATTTACTATAGTATTCTATAGTATATTACAACATTCTAAAGTAAGCAATACACATGATCGAGGGATACTACAGTTTACTATAGAATTCCCCCTCCCAGCCCCACTCTACTCAGGTCATGGAATTCCTCAACAATGTGCACGCCTATTTCATAAAGTGAGCGCTACCTCCTGGGATTCCAAGCTTAGTAGTGTTCTGTGTGAATGAGGAGTGGATACTGAATGCAACACTACACCATAGCTCTATGACAGGACTGGACACAGAGAACACCACTACACCACAGCTCCATCTACAGAGTAAGTGAACAACTGTCCTGTTCTGTACTACTGCATTTTAACTGTGATCCACTAACTCTAGTAGTGAGGACTCAGACACTATTATCTCATTTAGTGCATGCACCTAACAAGTAACACCAAGGGGTTAGTAATACCTAATCTAAAAGGTATTGCTTTTTTGTGTATGAACTTGAGGAGTCTGAAATGCAGGTTGTTATTTCCATGACCCGTAATTCCAATCCCGCTGTTGTGGTATATGATGGTTCAGTATTTGTTTTTGATGACATTCCACATCTGATTGGTAGTTATCTCCCGCTCATATTATCTCTTCTGACAGCAGATGCAACAACTCCTGTGTTGCACAAACATACACAACTCCTTACAAAACACTGTATTTGGCAGCATTTTTTTTTTCTGAGCAAAAAACAATATACAGTACCAGTCAAAAGTTTGGACACACCTATTCATTCAAGGGGTTTTCTTTATTTTTTACTATTTTCTACATTGTAGAATAATAGTGAAGACATCAAAACTATGAAATAACACACATGGAATAATGTAGTAACCAAAAAAGTGTTAAACAAACAAAAAACCCACCCATTGCCTTGATGACAGCTTTGCCCACTCTTGGCATTCTCTCAACCAGCTTCATAAGGAATTTCTTTCCTTCTTAATGCGTTTCAGCCAATCAGTTGTGTTGTGACAAGGTACAGTAGGGTTGGTATATGGAAGATAGCCCTATTTGGTAGAAGACCAAGTCCATATTATGGCAAGAACAGCTCAAACCATCAAGCGCTATGATGAAACTGGCTCTCATGAGGACTGCCACAGGAAAGGAAGACCCAGAGTTACCTCTGCTGCAAAGGATAAGTTCATTAGAGTTACCAGCCTCAGAAATAGGCAATTAACTGCACCTCGATTGCAGCCCAAATAAATGCTTCATTTGGATCAGTTGGAAAAGCAGCCAACAAGTGCTCAGCATATGTGGGAACTACTTTTGGAAAATAATTCCAGGTGACTACCTCATGAAGCTGGTTGAGAGAATGTGAAGTGTGTGCAAAGCTGTCATCAAGGCAAAGGGTTGCTACTTTGAAGAATCTCAAATATAAAATATACTTTGATTTGTTTAACACTTTTTTGGTTACTACACGATTCCATATGTGTTATTTCATAGTTTTGATAGTCTTCACTATTATTATACAATGTAGAAAATAGTCAAATGAATGAGTACGTGTGTCCAAACTTTTGACTGGTACTGTATATGTTTGTTTTTTTGTGTGTGTTAAATGTTCATTGTTGGACATAAAAAAACACCAGGAAATCAGCTCCAATTGATTTTAATTTACGAAATCTGTTCCCAAGTATTCCCACGCATAACAGAGAGGCACAACGTGATCGTATACAAATGTAAGCAAGGTTTGAAATGATTATGTTTTGGTCAGACATTATAACTGTTTGGGCTTCTTGCAGTCAATTTCCAGTCTACAAATGATATGTAATTATATTCCGGGCACCCCGACCATCCACTCAAGAAAAAATTGGCCCGTGGCTGAATCTAGTTAATGATCCCTGCAGTATGTCATGCATCTGACTTGCCTAGTTAAATAAAGGTTACTGTCACGATCTTCATGCGGGACAGACCAAGGTGCAGCGAGGCATCCAGTATACATGTTATATTTATTAACATAAACGATACTCACGCAACTGGGCAAAACAATAAACAGAACAAAACAAAGATCGTAACATATAACATAGACTTACAACACACACAGACGCTATGCCTAAACAATAACCCACAAAACCTATATGAAAACCCCAAACATATATATGGTTCCCAATTAGAGACAACGACACACAGCTGCCTCTAATTGGGAACCATTACCCCAACATAGAAATATAACACCTAGAACATAAAAAACCCTACACCAAAACCAAAACTAAACACACCAGCCTGTCTTATCAGGCCTGGACGTGACAGTTACACATCTGGAAATGCTTCTCGATAGTGTGTTCCAGTGGCCAGTGCTATGCAACCTCAACTCTTTGTGGTCTGCAGGTTTTTTTGATGCATTGTTTGGTCTGATCTTGTGTGTAATATGCACAGTAATTTACCAAACTGTTACAATTCAGAGGGAAGCATGTCATTACAGCTTGGGAGTCTTGAGGGGAGGAGTGATTACTTTTATTAACTTTCAAATTAACTATCTATCTACTGTATCTATTTATCTATCTATCTGTCTGTCTGTCTGTCTGTTTCCCCTACTCTCTCCTTTTCTTTCTCTCTCACTCCCCCTCTCTTTCTCAGCATTGTGCAATTTGTGGGGGAGAATAGGCAACCACACTACATCCCATATTCCAGGAATCTGCCCTAGACAGGAAAACTAAAATAGCAGAGTCAGTCCAAGGGGGATTTGCCACTTAATAGTAATCTGTACCATACACACACAGATTCAATATGTTGGAGTGGGGATTTGCTGTCAAAATGAGTCAAGGCTGTCAAAATGGTGTGTTAATATTATCTCACACATGTACAACCACACACACACAAACATACACACACACATTGCAATATGAGTGAGTGAGAGTTACTTGGGAGTCAAGGTTATCTTAATATCTGTAATCCAGAGATACTTCTCCCCAACACAGACAACCACATGCAACTCATGCGCACACATGATGTAGCAAACTGGTGCAAATTAAAATCCTATATCTGTAGTCCTGGAGGATCTCCAGCTGTTTCTGTTAAACACCATGGAGCTGCAGACATGTGCACTTTGACAGGGCATAAAACTCCCCATCTCAAGTAATATAATACACCTGCCTGGGTATACAGTGAGGGAAAAAAGTATTTGATCCCCTGCTGATTTTGTACGTTTGCCCACTCAGGAGGGATGTTGTCCCACTCCTCTTTGCAGACCTTCTCCAAGTCATTAAGGTTTCGAGGCTGACATTTGTCAACTCAAACCTTCAGCTCCCTCCACAGATTTTCTATGAGATTAAGGTCTGGAGACTGGCTAGGCCACTCCAGGACCTTCATGTGCTTCTTCTTGAGCCTCTCCTTTGTTGCCTTGGCTGTGTGTTTTGGGTCATTGTCATGCTGGAATACCCATCCACGACCCATTTTCAATGCCCTGGCTGAGGGAAGGAGGTTCTCACCCAAGATTTGACGGCACATGGCCCCGTCCATCGTCCCTTTGATGCGGTGAAGTTGTCCTGTCCCCTTAGCAGAAAAACACCCCCAAAGCATAATGCTTCCACCTCCATGTTTGACAGTGGGGATGGTGTTCTTGGGGTCATAGGCAGCATTCCTCCTCCTCCAAACAGATCCTCCCGTGTAGTTCTGGGCTGATTCCTCACCGTTCTCATGATCATTGCAACTCCACGAGGTGAGATCTTGCATGGAGCCCCAGGCAGAGGGAGATTTTTTTGTGTTTCTTCCATTTGCGAATAATCGCACCGTTGTCACCTTCTCACCAAGCTGCTTGGCGATGGTCTTGTAGCCCATTCCAGCCTTGTGTAGGTCTACAATCTTGTCCCTGACATCCTTGGAGAGCTCTTTGGTCTTGGCCATGGTGGAGAGTTCGGAATCTGATTGATTGATTGCTTCTGTGGACTCCCTTTAAGAGTGTGCTCCTAATCTCAGCTCGTTACCTGTATAAAAGACACCTGGACGCCAGAAATCTTTCTGATTGAGAGGGGGTCAAATACTTATTTCCCTCATTAAAATGCAATTCCATTTATAACATTTTTCACATGTGTTTTTCTGGATTTTTTTGTTGTTATTCTGTCTCTCACTGTTCAAATAAACCTACCATTAAAATTATAGACTGATCATTTCTTTGTCAGTGGGCAAACGTACAAAATCAGCAGGGGATCAAATACTTTTTTCCCTACCTATACAGGAAACCTGACCACGCACTGGGAAACACAGCTCTTTTTTCCCATTCTAACGTAAATGCAGATTTCTTTTATTTTTTTAAATTTATTTTACCTTTATTTTACCAGGTAGGCAAGTTGAGAACAAGTTCTCATTTACAATTGCGACCTGGCCAAGATAAAGCAAAGCAGTTCAACACGTACAACAACACATAGTTACACATTGGAGTAAACAAACACACAGTCAATAATACAGTAGAAAAAAAAATATCTATATACAATGTGTGCAAATGAGGTAAGATAAGGAACGTAAGGCAATAAATAGGTCATGGTGGCGATGTAATTACAGTATAGCAATTTAACACTGGAATGGTAAATGTGCAGTAGATGAATGTGCAAAGTAAAAATACTGGGATGCAAAGGAGCAAGATAGATGAATACGGTAGGGGATGAGGTAGTTGGTTGGGCTATGTACAGGTGCAGTGATCTGTGAGCTGCTCTGACAGCTGGTGCTTAAAGCTAGTGAGGGAGATAAGTGTCTCCAGTTTCAGTGATTTTTGTAGTTCGTTCCAGTCATTGACAGCAGAGAACTGGAAGGAAAGGCGGCCAAAAGAGGAATTGGCTTTGGGGGTGACTAGTGAGATATACCTGCTGGAGCGCATGCTACGGGTGGGTGCTGCTATGGTTACCAGTGAGCTGAGATAAGGCGGGGCTTTACCAAGCAGGGACTTGTAGATGACCTGGAGCCAGTGGGTCTGGCGACGAGTATGTAGCGAGGACCAGCCGACTAGAGCATACAGGTCGCAGTGGTGGGTGGTATAAGGGGCTTTGGTGACAAAGCGGATAGCACTGTGATATACTGCATCCAGTTTGCTGAGTAGAGTATTGGAAGCTGTTTTGTAAATGACATCGCCGAAGTCGAGGATCGGTAGGATAGTCAGTTTTACTAGGGCAAGTTTGGCAGCATGAGTGAAGGAGGCTTTGTTGCGAAATAGGGAGCCGATTCTAGATTTAATTTTGGATTGGAGATGTTTAATGTGAGTCTGGAAGGAGAGTTTACAGTCTAGCCAGACACCTAGGTATTTGTAGTTGTCCACATATTCTAGGTCAGAGCCGTCCAGGGTAGTGATGCTAGTCGGGCGGGCGGGTGCAGGCAGCGAACGGTTGAAAAGCATGCATTTGGTTTTACTTGCGTTTAAGAACAGTTGGAGGCCATGGGAAGGAGTGTTGTATGGCATTGAAGCTCGTTTGGAGGTTAGTTAACACAGTGTCCAAAGAAGGGGCAGAAGTATACAGAATGGTGTCGTCTGCATAGAGGACAACAGGCCCTCCAATTTAACACACTGAACTCTGTCTGCAAAGTAGTTGGTGAACCAGGTGAGGCAATCATTAGAGAAACCAAGGCTGTTGAGTCTGCCGATAAGGATGTGGTGATTGACAGAGTCGAAAGCCTTGGCCAGGTAAATGAATACGGCTGCACAGTAATGTCTCTTCAATCTGAATACTAACACAGAGCACTGTGTCTCAATGTGTTTTAATGAATTGCACATCTGCTTTGAACAATGGCAGTGTATACATAACACCAGCAGAGATTCAAGTAAGCAGAAGTCCAAAGTATAGAGATACAAAGTGAGTATAAAGATTGAGGACAAGGAATATAGTCTGACTGGAATTCTTGTGTAATTTCTATAGTATTGTAACGAAGGCCACCGAAATTCGCACATTGTTTGTTGACTAGGGTAAACAGTACACTGATTTACCATGAAATAATCAAGTTGTATTTGGATGAACAGATTGTGCTGCTGGTCAGTGCTGGGGTGCACTAAATGCCTTCCCAAAAACTCTCTCTCAGCATGCCTCCCACATCCTCACATACAGCAACTCATTTGCATAACATTGTGTGATGGGCTGAGAGACTTTCGAAAGTGTAAACATTACAATAATATTTTCTATTCCCTGGGTCGAATCAGTGAGATGGACAGGTGTGACAGACAGGTATCAACAACGGTGGAAAAATTAAGATATCCTACTCAGGCCATTTACCATTAGAACAAATTGTCAGTTCCGGTCTGCATAAGGGGTTGACTCTTCCATAGGCACCAATGCGTTAGCAGCTGGGTTTGGTCTGCTTAGTTCATTGGCTGTATATGAACCAGAAAAAACTAGCGAGTGTGATATCTCGCTTCCTCCTCCGTCTCTGCAGATATGACAGCCAGCGACCTCCAGCTGAACTCTGATTCACAGAGGTCGATGCCTCCCGCAAGATGCAGGGGCCCCTTCAACAGCATCAAGGTAGGCTCAAGAGTTACATGTAACATTTTCAGCAGCAACTAGCTCCAAATGTCAATTCAATACCAGCAGTAGCAAAGGAATAGAAATCCATAAGAGTAACATACTTTTTAGAACGCCACGTGATGCTGCTAATTAGCATTTTACCATCTGGCTGTTGCGTGTACAACTTCCTAAATCATTGGTTCTCGTTTGCGAGGTTGACAATAGCAAAAACATTAACAAGACAAAACATCTTCACATCCTTGCTGCAACTGATGTAATATGAAATGGTAAAAAGCAGTACTAGGCAATTTTAGGTGTTTCTAGGCAGGGTCTTTAAAAAAAAAACACAAAGAAATCTAATATATGTCTTAAATATTACATGCTGCTCCTGTCTATCACCTCATCTACCTCTCACCTCACATCATTACTCCCAACTCTCAGTGAGTGGCCATGTTAGAGAGCATCAAATCTGCAATACTTTGTGGGTAAATTGTGACTGACTGACTGATTGATCTACAAATAATAATGAGTAGTTATTTAGGTTGCAATCTGATTTGAGGATAATCTTTAATGTCGAAAAAGCCCAAGTGATGTATCGGTCTGATTTATGGGTTGTTTTGTCACAGAACTGAGACAATACTAGGAAGTGAGGTCAAAGGTCAAATCTGTGTCTACAGATTGCTGTTCAGGAGTCCGGATATGATGACCTCATGGGGTTAGAGGAGCATGCTAGCATGCTAACATTAAGGAAATTAACCTACCTTCGTTGACAGGATATGTTTTGGGACTGGAGGAAAAAAAGTCTTCAGAGAGGTAAGGGAGGGAATGTTCCTTTTTTTACCATCTTTAATTTTGTTTATTTCTTACTGTAGTGAAAACATTGATGTTTTGGCATCCTGTACTGTGATTTTCCTCTATAGTCCCAGGAGGGGTTGTGTTTCCGGGTGTTTTCTGCATATCCTTGTATTGTTTCCAGATTTAGAAACACATAAACCTGTCCTCTGAATGGGGTATGCATGGGAAAGCTTCTAGACACTCTTATGAAACCGGTTAACTAGCCTGCTAATATTGTTGCACTCGCTAAGTCTAGGGGTCTTAGGCCTAGATAACTGGTCTGTAACCTGATTTAAGATGTGCATCTAAACTCAGCAAAAAAATAAACGGCCCTTTTTCAGGACCTTGTCTTTAATTGGATTTTTACGAATTATCTTTTAACTTCACAGATCTTCATTTTAAATGGTTTAAACATAGTTTCCCATGCTTGTTAAATGAACCATAAACAATTAATGAACATACTCATGTGGAACGGTCGTTAAGACACTAACAGCTTACAGAGGGTAGGCAATTAAGGTCACAGTTATGAAAACTTAGGACACTAAAGAGGCCTTTCTACTGACTCTGAAAAACACCAAAAGAAAGATGCTCAGGGTCAATGCTCATCTGCGTGAACGTTTCTTAGGCATGCTGCAAGGAGGCAAGACGACTGCAGATGTGGCCAGGGCAATACATTTCAATTTCCGTACTGTGAGACGCATAAGACAGCGCTACAGGGAGACAGGACGGACAACTGATCGTCCTCGCAGTGGCAGACCACGTGTAACAACACCTGCACAGGATCGGTACATCCGAACATCACACCTGCGGGAAAGGTACAGGATGGCAACAATAACTGCCCGAGTTACACCAGGAACGCACAATCCCTCCATCAGTGCTCAGACTGTCCGCAATAGGCTGAGAGGGGCTGGACTGAGGGCTTGTAGGCCTGTTGTAGTAGGTCCTCATCAGACATCACCGGCAACAACGTCGCCTATGGGCACAAACCCACCGTCGCTGGACCAGACAGGACTGGCAAAAAGTGCTCTTCACTGACGAGTTCGGTTTTGTCTCACCAGGGGTGATGGTCGAAATCACGTTTATCGCCAAAGGAATGAGCGTTAGACCGAGGCCTGTACTCTGGAGCAGGATTGATTTGGAGGTGGAGGGTCCGTCATGGGCTGGGGCGGTGTGTTACAGCATCATCGGACTGAGCTTGTTGTCATTGCAGGCAATCTCAACGCTGTACGTTACAGGGAAGACATCCTCCTGCCTCATGTGGAACCCTTCCTGCAGGCTCATCCTGACTTGACCCTCAAGCATGACAATGCCACCAGCCATACTGCTCGTTCTGTGAGTGATTTCCTGCAAGACAGGAATGTCAGTGTTCTGCCATGGCCAGCGACGAGCCCGGATCTCAATCCCATTGAGCACGTCTGGGACCTGTTGGATTGGAGGGTGAGGGCTAGGGCCATTCCCCCCAGAAATGTCCGGGAACTTGCAGGTGCCTTGGTGGAAGAGTGGGGTAACATCTCACAACAAGAACTGGCAAATCTCGAGGAGATGCACTGCAGTACTTAATGCAGCTGGTGGCCACACCAGATACTGAATGTTAGTTTTGATTTTGATCCCCCCTTTGCTCAGGGACACATTATTCAATTTCTGTTAGTCACATGTCTGTGGAACTTGTTCAGTTTATGTCTCAGTTGTTGAATCTTATGTTCATACTAATATTTACACATGTTAAGTTTGCTGAAAATAAACGCAGTTGACAGTGAGAGGACGTTTATTTTTTTGCTGAGTTTGTGAGAAATCAGTTTGTGCGTAGTTGTTGAACGTACATGTGCCCAGGGAGACAGCAACCTTACCTTGGTCCAGAGCCAGCTCTGTCTCTCTTGACCTCTTGGTTGGGCAGTCCAAACAGGTTATTGATTTGCTCAGATGTTGACAATAAATATATACAAAAAGGAAAACAAACGGCATGCCCAAAGTAAAGAATCAAAACCAAACTAAAAGCCCCATGGCCACCAAACCAACCAGCAGCCTTACGACTCCAAGCTGGTACTCTGACTGACAATAACCTTTATTGGCAGCACGTGTGCTTATAAATAGCCTTGTGGTTAGAGCATTGGGCCAGTATCCAAAAGTTTGCTGGATCGAATCCCAGAGCTGACATGGTAAACATCTGTTGTTCTGAGCAAGACAGTTAACCCACTGTTCCCTGGGTGCTGAAGATGTAGATTTTGATTAAGGCAGCCCCCCGCACCTCTCAGAGGGGTTGGGTTAAATGCAGAAGACACATTTCAGTTGAAGGTATTCAGTTGTACAACTGACTAGGTATCCCCCTTTCCCTAAACCAGGCATAGCACTTGGACAAGGTTGCTGCTGACCCTTGGGGGAATGGAAGTGTAACCTGGATAGCATGTTTGTCTATGTCCTAACACTAACCTTACCCCATATCATAACACCACATAAATCCTTATGTGTGTCTCTTTTAACTACACTGTTTTATGAGTCTACTGCCTCATGAATGCACTTGTACTACAATAAAACTGTACCTCAGAAAATTAAGAATTACTTTAAAAAAGATTAGGGATGGGCAGTTTGTACTACAGGTACAGTACCAGTCAAAAGTTGACGCACCTACTGTCAAGGCTCAGGAGAAGACCCAGACAGTTTTGAAGTAACAAAAGTTTATTACTCAAACAAGGGGGCAGGCAAGGAACAGGTCAAGGGCAGGCAGAGTTCAGTAATCCAGAGTGGTATGGCAAGGTACAGAACAACAGGCAGAATCAGGGTCAGGGCAGGCAGAATAATCAAAACCATGAAAACAAGAACTAGAGACAGCCAGGAGCATGGAAGAAGACGCTGGTAAGCTTGACGAACTGGCAAAAGACAAACAGAGAACACAGGTATAAGTACACTGGGGATAATGGGGAAGATGGGCGACACCTGGAGGGGGGTGGAGACAAACACAAAGACAGGTGAATCAGATCAGGGTGTGACACCTACTCATTCAAGGGTTTAAATTTTTTTGTACTTTTTTCTACATTGTAGAATAATAGTGAAGACATCAAAACTATAAAATAACACATGATATCATGTAGTAACCAAAAAAGTGTTAAACAAATCAAATTATACTTTAGATTTGAGTTTCTTCAAAGTAACCACCCTTTGCATTGATGACAGCTTTGCACACTCTTGGCATTCTCTCAACTATCTTCATGAGGTAGTCACCTGGAATGCATTTCAATTGACTGGTGTGCCTTGTTAAAAGTTAATTTGTGGAATTTCTTTCCTTAATGCGTTTGAGACAATCAGTTGGGGTGTGACAAGGTAGGGGTGGTGTACAGAAGATAGCCCTATTTGGTAAAATACCAAGTCCATATTATGGAAAGAACAGCTCAAATAAGCAAAGAGAACTGACCGTCCATCATTACTTTAAGACATGAAGGTCAGTCAATGCGGAAAATGTCAAGAACTTTGAAAGTTTCTTCAAGTGCAGTCGCAAAAACCATCAAGTGCTATGATGAAACTGGATCTCGTGAGGACAGCCACAGGAAAGGAAGACCCAGAGTTACCTCTGCTGCAGAGGATAAGTTCATTAGAGTTACCAGCCTCAGAAATTGCATTCCAAATAAATGCTACACAGAGTTCAAGTAACAGACACATCTCAACATCAACTGTTTAGAGGAGACTGCGTGAATCAGGTATTCATGGTTGAATTGCTGCAAAGAAACCACTACTAAAGGACACTAATCAGAAGAAGAGACTTGCTTGGGCCAAGAAACACGAGCAATGGACATTGGACCGGTGGAAATCTGTCCTTTGGTCTGATGAGTCCAAATCTGAGATTTTTGGTTTCAACCGCCAAGGCTTTATGAGTGGGTGAACGGATGATTTCCGCATGTGTGGTTCCCACCGTGAAGCATGGAGGAGGAGGTGTGATGGTGTGGGGGTGCTTTGCTGGTGACACTGTCAGTGATATATTTAGAATTCAAGGCATACTTAACCATCATGGCTACCACAGCATTCTGCAGCAATATGCCAACCCATCTGGTTTGCGCTTACTGGAACTATAATTTTTTTCTAACAGGACAATGAACCAACACACCTCCAGGCTGTGTAAGGGCTATTTGACAAAGAAGGAGAGTAATGGAGTGCTGCATCAGATGACCTGATCTCCACAATCACCCGACCTCAACCCAATTGAGATGGATTTAGATGGGTTGGAGTGAAGGAAAAGCAGCCAGCAAGTGCTCAGCAAATGTGGGAACTCCTTAAAGACTGTTGGAAAAGCATTCCAGGTGAAGCTGGTTGAGAGAATGCCAAGAGTGTGCAAAGCTGTCATCAAGGCAAAGGGTGGCTACTATAAAAAATCAAAAATATATTTTGATTTGTTTAACACTTTTTTGGTTACTACATGATTCCATATGTGTTATTTCATAGTTGTGATGTCTTCACTATTATTCTACAATGTAGAAAATAATAAAAATAAAGAAAAACCTTTTAATGAATAGCTGTGTCCAAACTTTTGACTGGTACTGTATGTAACAGATTTTGCTCTGGGAGTGAAAATCCTCATAAAGTTACTCATAGGCCTCCAGAACCTCTTGACTACTGTAGCAGTATGTTTTGTTACATTACATACTTTCTTTACATAAAGTTGTCAAATGTGCAACTAGACGTGGTGCCCCATGTGGAACAAGAAGTTCTCCTGAATATTTAAATCAGACTTTTGAGCTCTCTGTAGTTCATTGATCAGATCATACAATATTTTTTTATACAATTCATGTATCAACAGTCTGTCTGAATACTGATGAAACATAAACAAATGAAATACCATGGTTTTCAAACTCTCTCTCTCTTCCCTCTATGTCCTCTCTCTCCTGTCTCTCCTGTCTCTCCTCTAGTTATTTGTGCTGTGCCATGGCATGCTCCAGCTGGCCCAGCTGTTGGTCTCTGGATATCTGAAGAGCTCCATCTCCACCATAGAGAGACGCTATGGCTTCTCTAGCCAGAAGTCTGGCATCTTGGCATCCTTCAATGAGGTAAGCCTAAACCTAACCCTGACCCTAACCCACCACTCTATTGGGCTGATCAAGATAACAAGAAGATAGACTGATAAATTCCAGATCCGTGTAGGTTCAGATTGTTCTTTTTATTTATAAAGGTTCTGCCAAATGACAATGTATGAAAAAATTGTATACTTTAAACGTTTACATGTGAGAGTGTGTTGTGCTCATGATTCTGTATGTGTGTGTGTGTGTGTGTGTGTAGGTGGGGAACATAGTCCTGATAGTGTTTGTTAGTTTCTTTGGTAGCCGTGTCCACAGACCACGGTTCATTGGTGGAGGGGCACTGGTGTCCAGTCTGGCTGCTCTGATGATGGCCCTGCCTCATTTCATCAGTGGCCCCTACCAGTACACAGACCACATCAGCGGTAAGTCACATACACACACACACACACATACAGTACATACATATATTTCTTTGAATCTCAAAACAAAAATAGTAATTATCACCTAACTCTTAACTCCTTCCTACCTCTACCTGTGTTCCATAGAATCCAAGGATGACGACTCTGGCCTCTGCCAATTAGATAGCTCTTTCCAAACACCCTTGTCCAATCATAGCTGCACTCTGCAGGAGAGTCACTCCCAGCAGGGAGTTTTCCCACTCCTGCTCCTAGGACAGCTACTCCTGGGAATCGGCGGCGTTCCCATCCAACCCTTCGGAATCTCCTACATTGATGACTATGCCAGCAAGAGGAACTCTCCTCTCTACCTCGGTATGAGCACTGGGAGTGACTGGGAAACACAGGGAATTCTGATACAGGTCTTTTGGGTTTTTAACTAGGAATCAATAGTATTACTGTTGGTTTTTTAAATGGAGAGTTGCACCATTCTTCTCTAACCTTCCCGCATTTTTTGGCTCCACTCTATCCCCTCCAATTCTGAGAATAATTGCAGGGACATTAGAAGGAGTTAGATTAGGAATTTCACACATAACCCTGGTGCAGGAGGTGGAAAAATAGTTATGAAACTAAAGTGAATGTTTTGTATCCACTCATTGTTTTGCTGCTCTCAAGGCTGTGTCATGTGTGTAATCTTTATGATAAAATTATACTTGAGATCAGCAAACAATGAGCAGTCTTTCAATTTCTTTTCATCAACTTCTAAGTATGATCTGGGGAGAAACCAAACGATAAGCATTATTTTCCGTGTCACTGTATTGATCCCACAACAGGGGTCAGATGTCTGACTGTGGTTCTCCCCTGCAGGTATCCTCCTGGCTGTCACGTCTATTGGTCCTGCTTTTGGCTTTATGATGGGCTCCTTCATGTTGCGCTTTTATGTCGACATCGACAAGATGTCCAAAGGTAAAATGCATCATACTGTGACACTTTCTGTAAGTTCTACAGTGCCTTCAGAAAGTATTCACACCCCTTGACTATTTCCCACGTGTTGTTGTGTTATAGCCTGAATTTAAAATTGATAAAATGTAGATTTTGTGTCACTGGCCTATACACAATACCCCATAATGTCATAATGTCAAAGTGGAAATCTGCTCTAAATTAATTCAAATTGAAAAGCTGAAATGTCTTGAGTCAATAAGTATTCAACCACTTTGATACAATATGACTGAAACGAGCTGCAAAATACACTCAAACTGGACAGTTTTATCTCCGTCTCTTCATTCAAAGACTCAATCATGGACACTCTTACTGACAGTTGTGGCTGATTCACGTGATGCATTATTGTCTCTACCTTCTTGCCCTTTGTGCTGTTATCTGTGCCCAGTAATGTTTGTACCATGTTGTGTGCTGGTATCATGTTGTGTTGCTACCATGCTGTGTTGTCATGTGTTGTTGCCATCCTATGTTGTTGTTAGGTCTCTCTTTATGTAGTGTTGTGGTGTCTCTCTTGTCGTGATGTGTGTTTTGTCCTATATATATATATTTTTTTATCCCAGCCCCGTTCCAGCAGGAGGCCTTTTGCCTTTTGGTACCATCATTGTAAATAATAATGTGTTCTTAACTGACTTGCCTCGTTAAATAAAATTTTTAAATAAAAGATAAAGCAAGCCTAAATAAGTTCAGGAGTAAACATATGCTTAACAAGTCACATAATAAGTTGCATGGACTCACTCTATACATGTATGTATGCAATAATATGCAATAATAGTGTTTTTTAGAATTCTTTTTGAATGACTACCTCACCTCTGTACCCCACACATACAATTATTTGTAAGGTCCCTCAGTTGAGCAGAGAATTTCAAACACAGATTCAACCACAATGACCAGTGAGGTTTACCAGTGCCTCGCAAAGAAGGGCACCTTTTGGTAGATGGGTAAAAAGAAAACAGGCATTGAGTATCCCTTAGAGCATGGTGAGGTTATTAATTACACTTTGGATGGTGTATCAATACACCCAGTCACTACAAAGATACAGACGTCTTTCCTAACTCGGAGAGGAAGGAAACCGCTCATGGATTTCACCATGAGGCCAATGGTGACTTTAAAACAGTTTAATGGCTCTGATAGGAAAAAACTGAGGATGGATCAACAACATTGTAGTTACTCCACAATACTAACCTAAATGACAGAGTGAAAAGAAGGAAGCCTGTACAGAATAAAAAATATTCCAAAACATGCATCCTGTTTGCAATAAGGCACTAAAAATGTGGCAAAAAAAAATTGCTTCATGTCCTGAATACAAAGTGTTATCTTTAGGAATAACAACACATCACTGAGTACCACTCTTCATATTTTCAACCAATTTGTTTCCTAGTTTCTGTTGGAAAGCAGACTGAAACAAGTTTTCCTCTAGGATTTTGCATGTGCTTAGCTCTATTCTGTTTCTTTTATCCAAAAAAAAACCTCCCTAGTCTTGGTGATGACAAGCATAGCCATAACATGCTTGTTATGGACAACAACCACCCAAGCCACTACCTGTTCACCCCGCCACCATCCAGAAGGCGAGGTCAGTACAGGTGCATCAAAGCTGGGACCGAGAGACTAAAAAACAGCTTCTATCTCAAGGCCATCAGACTGTTAAACAGCCATCACTAACACCGAGAGGCTGCTGCCTACATACAGACTTGAATCATTGGCCACTTTAATAAATAGATCACTAGTCACTTTAATAATGTCACTTTAATAATGTTTACATATCTTGCATTACTCATCTCATATGTATATACTGTATTTTATACCATCCATTGCATCTTGCCTATGCCGCTCTGTCATTGCTCATGAATATATTTATATGCATATATTCTTATTCCATTCCTTACTTAGATTTGTGTGTATTAGGTAGTTGATGTGGAATTGTTAGATTACATGTTAGATATTGCTGCACTGTCGGAACTAGAAGCCCAAGCTTTTCACTACACTCGCAATAACATCTGCTAACCATGTGTGTGTGACCAATAACATTTGATTTGATTTTGATTTGAACCTCCACCTTGCTTGAAATATGAAGAGTGGTACTCAGTGATGTGTTGGATTTGCCCCAAACATAATACTTTGTATTCAGGACATAAAGTGAATTTCTTTGCCGAATTCTTTTCAGTTTACTTTAGTGCCTTTTTGCAAACAGGATGCATGTTTTGGAATATTTTGTACAGGTTTCCTTCTTTTCACTCTGTCGTTTAGGTTAGTATTGCAGAGTAACTACAATGTATGAGGTATACAGAGATGAGGTAGTCATTCAAAAATAATGTTAAACACTATAATTGCACACAGAGTGAGTCCATGCTACTTATTTACTTGTAAAGTAAATGTTTAACCCTCAACTTGTTTAGGCTTGCCAAAACAAAGGGGCTGAATACTTATTGACTCAAGACATGTAAGCTTTTCATTTTTAATTAATTTGTAAACATTTCTAAAAACATAATTCCACTTTGACATTATGGGGTATTGTGTGTAGGCTGTAACACAACAAAATTAGGAAAAAGCAGAGGTTTGTGAATATTTTCTGAAGGCACTGTATTTACCTTTAAATACTATAGTTTCTGTTCTCAGAGCTTTAATAAAAACCTCCCAGGAAAACCTCCAACTTAAAAACAGCTTTTGTTCTCAGAATGTTTAAAAAAACGTACAGTTTCCCGTTCAGGAAACTTAGGGCTTCGTTCCCGGAACAAATCTGAAACCAAAAAACACATGTTCCAAGTAACCAAATGTGTTAGGTCTCTTACTCTTACACACACACACACACACACTCCCAAGAGGGCCTCAGATGTTCACAGGATGTCAGGAGTGTCTCATCTGGAGCTTATATGGATTAGGGTTGTGGTTGAGGCTAGGGTTAGGATTGAACCGGGATGTGGACATGAAGCTAGGGTTAGAATACAATATTGGGTGGGTTACGGACCAAAGGTTGGTGTTAAGGTGTGCATGCAACTTCAAGGTGCATGCAAACATATATTTTTTAATTATTTAACTAGGCAAGTCAGTTAAGAACAAATTCTTATTTACAATGACGGCCTACACCGGCCAAACCTGGATGACACTGGGCCAGTTGTGCGCCACCCTATGGGACTCCCAATCACAGCCGGTTGTGATACAGCCTGGAGGTCCTCCTCTTATAGTTTCCTTTACAAGCCGAAATAAAACTCTGAATGATTGTGTTTTAATAAACAGGGTTTAATGGAGACTAGCTGGAATAATGTTGATGAAAACAACCATCTTATCTTTACTCCACTCCTGTGAATTATAACAGGCAAACATTTACAGTGCATTCGGAAAGTAATCAGACCCCTTGACTTTTTCAACATTAGGTTACGTTGCAGCTTCATTCCAAAATGTACACAATACCCCATAATGACAAAGCAAAAACAGGTTTTTAGACATTTTTGCAAATGTATTGAAAATAACAAGCTGAAATGCCACATTTTACATACATATTCAGACCCTTTACTCAGTACTTTGTTGAACACCTTTGGCAGTTATTATAGCCTTGAGTTTTCTTGGGTATGACGCTACAAGATTGGCACACCTGTATTTGGGGTATTTCTCCCATTCTTCTCTGCAGATCCTCTCAAGCTCTGTCATGTTGGATAGGGAGCGTTGCTGCAGCTATTTTCAGCTATTTTCAGGTCTCCAGAGATGTTCGATCGGGTTCAAGTCCGGGCCCAGGCTGGGACACTCAAGGACATTGATTGTCCCGAAGTCACTCCTGTGTTGTCTTGGCTGTGTGCTTTGGGTCGTTGTCCTGTTCAAAGGTGAACCTTCGCCCAGTCATAAGAACCTGAGCGCTCTGGAGCAGGTTTTCATCAAGGACTTGTCCAATCCACCTCATTCTATGTGAACCACAGCTTTCCCTGCAATGATTCAGACCTCAGAAACTGGATTTACCCCAGTCATGGTCATGGACCAGTGTCTTGTCTTTCCAGTTTCATGTAATTGGTCTCGTCCTTCCAGTTTGACGCATCTCATTTATCAAGGTGTGAGAGCGTTGTTAGTGATTGGGGACATGTTCAAACTGTTCAAACGCCTTCTGAAGTATGTATGTGTGCGTGCGTGTGTGTATGGCGTGTGTGGGGGTATGTTGGTGCATATCTATAGTTATTTACTTCTGTAGAAAAGTGCATGATATCAGATGAATTTCTGTGACAGAAATGAGCTTATTCCCTTTTTGGAGTAAAATACGTTCTTAACTGGAATCTCGGTCTCTCTGAACAGCTGGAATGACCTCATTCACTCAGTCCTTCACTTTAGTCATTCAGAATGAATGTGGAGTTTCTCACAGTGAAAGAGAGAATGACTTCTTCCTGGAAGCTGCTCTCAGTTAGAAAGAGATTCAATGTTCTGTTGAAAAATGACAAGGACAAAAATGTACTTTCTTTCCAAATATAATTTTTTTTCTAAAGGTTATAACGTTTTAAACCAGGAACTGTTCTCAGGGTGCACTTCAATACATACAGTATCTTTGATTTCATTGGTTATTTAATTGAATAGTTGATTGAATATTGTTATTCTATTATTTATGAATGCTTTACTTTGCCACTAATACAGTAACGTCTTTCTCCTGTCTGTAGATCAGATAGGTCTGGAGCGACGAGACCCTCGCTGGGTGGGAGCCTGGTGGCTAGGCTTCTTGGTGGCAGCCTCCTTCCTCTTCCTCACCTCCCTGCCCTACCTCTTCTTCCCCCGGCAGATGCCCAAAGAGGTGTAGTATGGGATACCAGCTGACACGTTGTCACAGTCATGATATATATTTATGATTGATTGACTTTACGCCTTATTAAGCATTAACTAAGAAAATGTCATGAAAATTGAATCTTCTCTTAAAGAAAAATGTTGGTTCAGAGAAAGAGTGATGAGGTTTGACCTTGTTGAATAAGGTCCTGGCTGATATCTATCCTTCTGAAAGGGAATGTTTCAAAAGAGGTTGAGTCTTTGGTTCATGTTTCTCTCATCAGTCATCTGGCACAAAGAAGAATCATTGTGCCAGGTCTTGCTCAATAGCATTGCACAGCCGTACACAAACACACACACACAGTATTTTGAACGCTGGCCAAGGCTTTAAAAGCTCTAAAGCTTGGCGTGTAACTTGAGTGCACTGCAGTGTTTCAAACACTTTAAATGTTACCATTTCGCAATCAGAGATCTTGTAGACAAAACTCTTTCTTTCCCACATCATGTTCCCTAGACCTGACAAAGGCTATGAGAGAGTAAATGCAATAATGACAGGATTACATGTTTGCTGTGCCGTAATCAAACTCTAATCTGTTGTAATACAGGTACAGCGCATAATTGCGGTGTGGTTCTTTCTCTCCCCTGGTTAGGAAACTGGAAGCGATGCCACAGAGCCCAGAGCAGAAGAGGAAAAGAAACCACTGCCAGACCCTGTCCAGGAACTCACCCTCACACAGTTTCTCAAAAGTGAGAATCTTTTATAAAACCACATCCGTCTGTTTTCTTTCCATTTCTCTTCACTGTGTCTATGGGTGACTACAGGGCATTAAGGGTGACAATCACTGATATACATACTAATAATATATAAAAAATAGAAGTGGTCACATTGTGTCCTCTCTCTTCCTCTATTGTTGCACCCCCCTTGGTAAATATTGTCTTAAGCAGTGAGGTCATTAGCCATTAGCCCCCCTCTCCCTCCCCTCCATCCCCTTCTCTCTCCCAGGTTTCCCCCGGATCGCCTTGCGGACCCTGCGGAACCCCATCTACCTTTTGGTGGTGCTGGCACAGGTCCACCTGGCAGCGATGATAGCCGGCCTTGCCACCTTTATGGCCAAGTTCATAGAGCGCCAGTTCACCCAGACTGCCTCCTTCTCCAACATGATGATCGGTAAGAGACATTATTCGTTATCTCTATGAAACGTCTTGATTCAGATCAAGGTCAGGGTTTGTCAAATAAATAAAAAATAGAACCAATGGACCAAATTAAAATTCCAGTCACTGGAGAGTTATTACTTTACTTTAAAATCAAATCTGCAAAACTCAAGTATTTGGCATGTGTATTTGACTCAGGTCTGATGGGAATAAGAAATATGGGTAATATCACATCATATACACACTTAATACTAGCTGAGATTAATAATAGAGTATGCTCTAACTCTCCAGGGGTCTATGAATAGCACAGAGAGCATGGAATTCTACCACAGAAACACTGCTATTGAGCAACTGGAGGTAATCATTCCAGAAGACAAAAACTCCATTGTATGTGCAGAGCACAGGCAATCAAACCCCTGCCGCCCACTACTGTTTATAGCAGGGTCAAATCTGGATGGGATTTACTTTCCCTTTACCCCAGTGTTTTAGTTTGTTCTTTGGCAGGGTGCAGAATCTCCAGCGTTAGCACCTGAAGCTGCCAATATCAACATTTTACATGACTACGAAATAAGGCCAACTATTACTGGAAGGGGGGTTAACAGAGCTAGGTAGAGGGAGAACCACCCTGCCTAAGTAAGGGGAAACACTGGTTGCGTTCCAGGTTCTTTTTCAAAGTCAGGCTGCACAGATCTCATGTCTCTGGAACCATGTTGACTTCTGAGATCTATCTTCTGAGATGTGCAGAGCGACTGCAAAAAAACACGACCTGGAACGTGTCCACTACTTAAATCGGAGTGACTTTTTTGCTTTATTAATAAACAAATTAGGCACATTTGGGCAGTCTTGATACAACATTTTGAACAGAAATGCAATGGTTCATTGGATCAGTCTAAAACTTTGCACATACACTGCTGCCATCTAGTGTCCAAAATCTAAATTGCACCTGGGCTGGAATAATACATTATGGCCTTTCTCTTAGATTTCAAAGATGATGGTTAAATTTTTTTACAAAAGAACGGTTGTTTTTTTCTTTGTATTATCTTTTACCAGATCTATTGTGCTATATTATCCTACATTCCTTTCACATTTCCACAAACTTCAAAGTGTTTCCTTTCAAATGGTACCAAGAACTGGCATATTCTTGCCTTAGGGCCTGAGCTACAGACAGTTAGATTTCGGTATGTCATTTTAGGCGAAAATTGAAAAAAGGGGGAGGATCCTTAACCTCTGTGTGCCTGTAGGTGGGGTGAGTATCCCTCTAGCGGTGCTGGGCATCGTGCTGGGTGGGGCTCTGATGAGGAGGCTCAGTATGTCTACTAGAGGCTCCGCCCTCATGTGCACAGCAGCCATCTTGATGTGTATGCTCACCGCTCTGCCTCTCCTCCTCCTCGGCTGCTCCACACAGAGTGTCACTGGCGTCTACCCCACCACGTAGGTTACCATCACCTCTCCTTAAAACAGCACTGAAGCCTTAAGTTGCCATTGTGTACTCCACCAGGTACCATTCCTCTTTCTTCTTCCTCTGTTCTCAGACATAATGGTTCATTGGGGTGTAGCGCTGGGTGCTCCTGTCCGACCGAGACTTTTAACCCAGTGTGTGGCTCAGACGGGGTGGAGTTCATATCACCCTGTCATGCAGGCTGCATGACCAAAGTACAGGACAACAACACCATCAAAGTCCTGGTAAACCACTACACCTGCCTGTTCATGAACAGGCCGAACTCAAACTTGCAGAGGCCAATCATTTTGAGGTTAAAAAGAACACAGAGAGAAAACTAAAACACATAACATGCAGTGGGTGAAGAAACCCAAGAGTATGAATTTCCAGGAAGTAGTCATGTCAGACATACACAGCTCTAAAGGGGCCTCACTTCTGCTTTACTGTCAGTCTACTCAATGGAAAACAGGGTTTACAGCCAAACTCAGTACCATTTAGATTGAATACTCACACACACTCCACCACCATACAAGCCCGGGAGAAGAATATTTCCTTGCCTTGAAGCCAGAGAGAATATCAAGCCAGTTTCTTGATAATGTACTTTAATTTTGTGAGATGAGTGATTCTCATTCACACCTACTATGCCAACAGTTACTGCCAGATGCAATGGTGATTGGGTGGTGGTTAATGTCATGTGACTCTTTCTCTGACAGAACTACACAAACTGTGGCTGCATCAACGGGTCCCATGCGTTGCCGGGGACATGCGGTAGCGATTGTGAACACCTCCTCTTTCCCTTTATGGTTTTCTCTGCCCTCACCTGTTTCATCGCATCCTTTTCACAGACGCCATCATACATGATGATACTGAGGTACAGCGCACACACACACACATACAGCCATGCACACACGCACACATATGAACACACACACTAATCACCTTCCTACCTACAGAGATAGAGAGAGAGTCATGTGCAGTTGTGTCCCCATGCTAAAGCCTGAGGTATCTGAGTTATCTCACACTCTCCCTTAGTTATTATTACAGGGACACAGACACAAGTTATATTGCTTAGCCCTGAGGCAGTAGTTGCCACTGTATCATAACATCATCATCCGTCATGATGGCTCATTTGGTTCTAACGCATTCCTCCTTCGTTTCAGCATGTTTGAGCCTACCCAAACCAGACACACACACACGCACACAAACCATACACACGTCAGGACTGTGTGTGTCTGTTGGTTGGTCTATGATCAGCATGACTGAGCCTGTGGGGATGATAGCAAACATAACAAGGGAATAAAGAACAGAGCTTTCCTCTTCCTCACTGGGTAACACTTAGTCAGCTAAACATGACCTATAGATGTTTAACCAACTCTTCACACACTGTCACTCTCATTTATCAGACAGCAACTGCAAATACAACAACAAAGATTTCAAGATGAAGTGGATGGGGGTAGTTTTTGCATATTGATATTTAAGCAACACAAAGTGCGTGTGTACAATTGTGCTTGCGTGTGTGTGTGTGTAGGATGTGTGTATGATACGTCTGACATAATTTACTGCATCCGTTCAGCTGTTCTGTTTCACTAAACGCAGACTCCATCCAGCTGGTCAGTAACTTCTTCACGCCAGAACTGGCACTGTTACTGTGACTGATGTTGACCGGCTCCCATCCTTTCCCTCTTCATCCCCTTTACCCTCTCCTTCCCTTTTTCCTTCTCTCTCGCTCTCTCCCTCTCTCTCCCCTGCAGGACAGTGAGAACAGAGGATAAGTCTTTTGCTGTGGGAGTTCAGTACATGCTCTTCAGAATGCTGGGTGAGTTATATCAACATTTCACAGACAGCCACACTATCACATTTTTGGCCAGGATTCCAAGAAATGTAGATAAACGACCTATGCACAGTGATTCACTTTCACAGTGATCAACCTGTCTGCTCGACATCCACGGTTTGAACAGCAAACGTCTTGGAAAAAATCCATCCCCGAAATTCATCTCTGGCTGTCCTGTTAGGTGACATGAAGTAGGACCAAGTAAACTCAGAAAACACATCTCTACAGAGATAATGACACATATAAACACTGCCACTCAAGAAGAATCATCTCACAGCCTCTCAGCCAATTGTGTATGTGTGTGCACATGCGTGTGTGCATGCATGTCTGTGTGTGCGTGTTCACATGGATGTGTATTTATAATTGGTGTATGTGTGTGTCTCCAGCATTCCTGCCAGCCCCAGTCCTGTACGGCACTGCCATAGACACCACCTGTATTCTCTGGGGGAAGAAGTGTGGGAAGAACACATCATGTCACTACTACAACATGGACCTCTTCAGACAGAGGCAAGCACCAGCAGATATACCCTCCACCTGCACAATGACTCATGCCTCCATGTCAGCCATATCAGAGTTTGCACTTTTGGGACCATTCCATTGCACTTTTTGGGACCATTTTACCAGGCAAACTAAATCAAGCGCAGCTCAATTTTTTTAAAGTATTTGCCATACAGTATGTATTATACCCAGGTCTGTTATAGAGTATACAGGAATATCTTGGATGTATGATATTTACAGTTTCCATCTCTTTTATGGCCAGGTTCCTGGGACTGCAGGTGTTGTTTGTTTGCGGAGCGTTCGTCTGCTTCCTGCTCTCTCTCCTCATCCTGAGACATAGGGCAGGACAACAAGGCCAGCAGGCGGGACAGAGATACACTGTGGTGAACGGAGTAAAGAGTCCAGACAACAACACAGCCTCCAAAGAACTGCAGAGGTTGGCACCATAAGAGAGGCCTGAGAGTGAAAGATAATTGAACTGAATTGCAAGCTGGGTAGACAGAGAAGAAAAATGTATCAATCTAATTCTCTAGAGAGTCATGATGAAGACTACAGAGATGAGAAGCGCTCCGTGGGCATCTTTCTCAGGGAGAGTCCATCTCTTACTTTGTGACCACATTTTGTCCATGGGAGGACCTGTTTCTCTCTCTCCTCCTGTTGGCCAATGAGGAGTGTTTAAATATCTCTACACTATTACTGCTCCCAAACTGCCAGTGCTGTATCTGAGCCATGGTAACATAGCGTGTCATTCTCTGGAACCAGTCTGAGTGGTCCCCTTCCCACTGATACAGGGTCAGATCTTTGTCCATCTCTCTTATGGTCAAGGTTAGTACATGGGGAGGGTAAACTGCTATAATCTGATCCTAGATCTCTAGATGTTTTTTTGTATTATAATTTTATTGTCACATCCACCGATTAGGTGCAGTGAAATGTGTTGTTTTACAGGGTCAGCCATAGTAGTACGGCGTCCCTGGAGCAAATTAGGGTACCTTTCTCAAGGGCACATTGACAGAATTTTCACCTTGTCGACTCGAGCCGCCAGACCAAAGCGATCAGACCAAAGACAGCATTAGAAAACCAAACTCCCACTTTTCAGGTGTTTTTTGTTTTTAGAAAACATGTATATACCATATATTTTTCTTTGTTTTTTTAAAATGCTTTTTTGGCCTTTGTAAACAATATAAAATTGTGAATTTATACTTTCAAAGAAAAGGATCATTATAGATTCAGTAAGCAAGCGCCTTACATTTATACAACTCCAATAAGATATAATGCTTTGAATCTTATCATGTGAAACATAATCTAAATATTTTTACGCACAGTATACAGTATTCTTACAATTCTTGTAAGTGGGATTTTTATTTGATGGACATTTATGTACAAGGCCATTGCTCTTATCCTTTGTCCATTGCTCTTATCATGTAATGAGTTATGGTAGGCAAGCATAGATGCGGTAATGCAGACGTTCCATTGACCAGATTGGCGCACATTCAACAAATCTGATCTAAAAGTGGATATTCGTCAAATCTGTCATGATTTGTGTATTGTAACAGGCCCACAATGTGGTTACTTAAGTCCGATGTTGATATATTTGTCTGTTTTTGTTGCAAACCTTTTCAGGTTTAGAAGAAGTGACTGCTAAATGCTAACTGCTATTTGTATAAGCTGGTTAGCATACAGAAATCGTTGATGGTAGTCAGTCGTTTTTAACTGTAATGCATTTGATTGGCACCGATGAAGCAATGAACATGTGTTGGGGTTGACATCCATACAAGCATTATACTCTGATTTTGACCTCAACATAGTGTGAAATACACATATGAACAATAGCCTAAATGTAGGATAATTTTGTTGTGGGGCAATGAGGAGACTCCGGATCTTTCCCCCACGCGTTTCCATGGTAATTACATTGTTTTGGTCGAGTTCGATTGACCCCTTTATCGTGTCTATTGGGAGTTTAAAGTTCCTTTCCAAACTGTGAAGAAATCATGCATGTAAGAAACTAATGTGAACCCTTGTGACATGGAAGAGAGCATTGTTCTCTCAGAGAGGAGTTAGAGGGAGTAAAGGTGGAGGGGGGGTGTTGTGATAACTGAGCCAAGAATTTCTAACTGCCATCACGAGTAATGACACACCAGGTTAATAAACTCTATCAGCAGACAAACATGTTCAGGCCTCATACTTTGTGTAAATGAGTCATGACAGGAGAGCAACCGTCTCTTGCTGATGTACTGTGTGGAGTTGCTAAACTGGGACCTGCCCAGACCTACCTAAGATTTTGTGATATCCACCTTAATCTCACAATATCTGACTTAACACCAGATAATTCTGCCATGTCCTGCAGAGGCAAGGAGCAAAGAGGCCCAATTCATGTCATACCAGAGACAGACATCCTGCTTGAATTATCTGTGTGTGTTTGAGTGTGTGTGTATGCTGGCTGCTAAGTAAAAAATAGATAAGTAAAAAATAGAAAAGAAAAGTAACAAATAATTACAGGGGGTACCTGTACAGAGTCAATGTGCAGGGGCACCAGTTAGTCAAGGTAATTGAGGTAATATGTACATGTAGATAGAGTTAAAGTGACTATGCATAGATAATAAATAGAGTAGAGTAGCAGCAGCGTAAAAGAGGGGTCTGGGTAGCCCTTTGATTAGCTGTTCATGAGTCTTATGGATTGGGGGTAGAAGCTGTTAAGAAGCCTTTTGGACCTAGACTTGGCACTCCGGTACCGCTTGCCGTGCGGTAGCAGAGAGAACAGTCTATGACTAGGGTGGCTGGAGTCTTTGACAATTTCTAGGGCCTCCCTCTGACACCACCTGGTATAGAGGTCCTGTATGGCAGGAAGCTTGGCCCCAGTGATGTACTGGGCCGTACACACTACCCTCTGTAGAGCCTTGCAGTTGGAGGCCGAGCAGTTGCCATACCTTTCAGTGATGCAACCAGTCAGGATGCTCTCGATGGTGCAGCTGTAGAACCTTTTGAGGATCTGAGGACGCATTCCAAATCTTTTCAGTCTCCTGAGGGGGAATAGGTTTTGTCGTGCCCTCTTCACGACAGTCGTTGGTGATGTGGACACCAAGGGACTTGAAGCTCTCAACCTGCTCCACTACAGCCCCGTCGATGAGAATGTAGTCCACAATCATCTCCTTCGTCTTGATCACGTTGAGGGAGAGGTTGTTGTCCTGGCACCACAAGGCCAGGTCTCTGACCTCCTCCCTATAGGCTGTCTCGTCGTTGTCGGTAAACAGGCCTACTACTGTTGTGTCATTGGCAAACTTAATGATGGTGTTGGAGTCGTGCCTGGCCGTTCAGTCATGAGTGAACAGAGAGTACAGGAGGGGACTGAGCACGCACCCCTGAGGGGCCCCCATGTTGAGGATCAGCGTGGCGGATGTGTTGTTACCTACCCTTACCACCTGGGGGTGGCCCGTCAGGAAGTCCAGGATCCAGTTGCAGAGGGAGGTGTTTAGTCCCAGGGTCATTAGCTTACTGATGAGCTTTGAGTGCACTATGGTGTTCTAATTGGGCCGCAGTGATACTGTGTGTTGTCATAGTTGTAAAAGTTGAGTGCTGCAGATGAAGGATCTGAGGGTAGAGTTTAACTTGAAGTGTCAGGTTGACAATGTGGGAACCATATTAGATGTATTTTATTAAATTCAGTCTGGTATGAGAATGGTAACCCCTATCTGCAAAAGCAGGGTGTCTGCAGAAATCTGAGTATATTGGCTATTGATTGGTGCCTTCAAATCTTTAGTGTGACTTACTACCATATATGGGCATACACATTTATAAGGGCAGGCCGAGCTGATTACCTAATTTCAAGATGGCTGCTACCTACATTCCGGTTAGCGTTGCGAAGCATAAACAAAATAAACACGGAATACGTTGATACACACCGAAAGCCGGGACTTGGTCTGTGTTTGAGCTATAGCTACATGGGGGTATCAAATTAATCATTAGGTTGGTTTGAACAAATCTAGCCTGTTGCCATGTTATCTGATGATGTATGACTTAATGGCAAATTCGAATGTCCACCGAGTGACTATATCTTTGTGCATCAACAATATGATGTTGCCTGCTTACGCGCTGTGGGCATCCATTACACAGGGGATTGGCTACTATGGCACCTTGACAGTCTTGTAGCCAATGAGATAAGCTTTCCAGTGACTGACAGAGTCGAAAAGTCTTGGCCAGGTTGATGAAGACGGCTGCACAGTACTGTCTTTTATTGATGGCGGTTATGATATCGTTTAGGACCTTGAGCGTGGCTGAGGTGCACCCATGACCAGCTCGGAAACCAAATTTCATAGTGGAGAAGGTACGGTGGGATTCGAAATGGTCGGTGATCTGTTTATTAACTTGGCTTTTGAAGATTTTAGAAAGGCAGGGCAGGATGGATATAGGTCTATAACAGTTTGGGTCAAGAATGTCGCCCCCTTTGAAGAGGGGGATGACCGTGGCAGCATTCCAATCTTTGGGGATCTCAGACGATACGAAAGAGAGGTTTAACAGGCTAGTAATAAGGGTTGCAACAATTTCGGCTGATCATTTTAGAAAGAGAGGGTCCAGATTGTCTAGCCCAGCTGATTTGTAGGGATCCAGATTTTGCAGCTCTTTCAGAACATCAGCTGTCTGGATTTGTGTTAAGGAGAAGCGGGGTGCTGTTGGCCGGGGTAGGGGTAGCCAGGAGGAAAGCATGGCCAAACATAGAAAAATGCTTATTGAAATTATTGATTATCGTAGATTTATCGGTGGTGACAGTGTTTCCTAGCCTCAGTTCAGTCGGCAGCTGGGAGGAGGTGCTCTTATTCTCCATGGACTTTAGTGTCCCAAAACTTGGAATTAGTGCTACAGGATGCACATTTCTGTTTTAAAAAGCTAGCCTTAGCTTTCCTAACTGACTGAGTATATTGGTTCCTGACTTCACTGAAAAGTTGCAAATCGCGGGGGCTTTTCGATGCTAATGCAGAACGCCACAGGATGTTTTTGTGCTGGTCAAGTCTGGGGTGAACCAAGGGCTATATCTGTTCTTAGTTCTACATTTTTTGAATGGGGCATGCTTATTTAAGATGGCGAGGAAAGCACTTTTAAAGAGCAACCAGGCATCCTCTACTGACAGGATGAGGTCAATATCCTTCCAGGATACCCGGGCCAGGTCAATTAGAAAGGCCTGCTCGCTGAAGTGTTTTATGGAGCATTTGACAGTGATGAGGGGTGGTCATTTGACCGCGGACCCATCACGCACGCAGGCAATGAGGCAGTGATCGCTGAGATCTTGGTTGAAGACAGCAGAGGTGTATTTAGAGGGCAAGTTGGTCAGGATGATATCTAAGAGGGTGCACATTGTTACGGTTTTGGGGTTGTACCTGGTAAGTTCCTTAATAATTTGTGTGAGATTGAGGGCATCTAGCTTAGATTGTAGGATGGCCGGGGTGTTAAGCATATCCCAGTTTAGGTCACCTAACAGTATGAACTCTGAAGATAGATGGGGGGAAATCAATTCACATATGGTGTCCAGGGCACAGCTGGGGGCTGAAGTGGGTCTATAACAAGCGGAAATGGTGATAGACTTATTTCTGGAAAGGTGGATTTTTAAAAGTAGAAGCTCAAATTGTTTGGGCACAGACCTGAATAGCATGACTGAACTCTGCAGGCTATTTCTGCAGTAGACTGCAACTCCGCCCCCTTTGGCAGTTCTATCTTGTCGGAAGATGTTATAGTTAGGGATGGAAATTTCAGGATTTTTAGTGGCCTTCCTAAGCCATGATTCAGACACGGCTAGGACATCAGGGTTGGCGGAATGTGCTAAAGCAGTGAATAAAACAAACTTAGGGAGGAGGCTTCTAATGTTAACATGCATGAAACCAAGGCTTTTACGGTTACAGAAGTAAAAAAATGAGAGCTCCTGGGGAATGGGAGTGGTGCTGGGGGCTGCAGGGCCTGGGTTAACCTCTAATTCACCAGAGGAACAGAGGAAGAATAGGATAAGGGTACGGCTAAAGGCTACAAGAACTGGTCGTCTAGTGCGTTAGGAACAGAGAGTAAAAGGAGCAGATTTCTGGGCGCGGAAGAATAGATTCAGAGGAAATTTGTACAGACAAGGGTATGGTTGGATGTGAGTACAGTGGAGGTAAACCTAGGCATTGAGTGACGATGAGAGAGGTTTTGTCTCTGGAGGCACCAGTTAAGCCAGGTGAGGTCTCCGCATGTGTGGGAGGTGGAACAAAAGGGCTATCTAAGGCATATTGGACAGGGCTAAGGGCTCTACAGTGAAATAAGACAATCACTAACCAAAACAGCAACAGACAAAGCATATTGACATTAGGGAGAGGCATGTGTAGCCAAGTGATCATAGGGTCCAAAGAGTAGCACTAGATGAGTCAGGGAGCCAATTCAGTAGTCGCTACTACGCTAGGCGAGCTGGAGACACAGCGTTTCAGACAGCTAGCGGGCCGGGGCTAGCAGATGGGCATCCGGCGACAATTACACACGTCCGACTGCTACGCCATCTTGGATTTACATAGATGAGCGCATGGTTGCCTCAAAGGCTTGAATTGGCTTGAAGCAATACAGTTGAAGTCTGAAGTTTACATATACTTAGGTTGGAGTCATTAAAACTCATTTTTCAACCACACCACACATTTCTTGTTAACAAACTATAGTTTTGGCAAGTCGGTTAGGACATCTACTTTGTGCATGACACAAGTCATTTTTCCAACAATTGTTTACAGACAGATTATTTCACTTATAATTCACTGTATCACAATTCCAGAAGTTTACATAAACTAAGTGGATTGTGCCTTTAAACAACTTGGAAAATTCAAGAAAATTATGTCATGGCTTTATAAGCTTCTGATAGGCTAATTGACATCATTTGAGTAAATTGGAAGAGTACCTGTGGATGTATTCCAAGGCCTAGCTTCAAACTCAGTGCCTCTTTGCTTGACATCATGGGAAAATCAAAAGAAATCAGCCAAGACCTCAGAATTTTTTTTTAGAACTCCACAAGTCTGGTTCATCCTTGGGAACAATTTCCAAATGCCTGAAGGTACCACGTTCATCTGTACAAACAATAGTGCGTAAGTATAAATACCATGGGACTACGCAGCCGTCATACCGCTCAGGAAGGAGATGTGTTCTGTCTCCTAGAGATGAACGTACTTTGGTGCGTAAAGTGCAACAGAACAACAGCAAAGGACCTTGTGAAGATGCTGGAGGAAACAGATACAAAAGTATCTATATCCACAGTAAAACAAGTCCTATATCGACATAACCTGAAAGGCCGATCAGCAAGGAAGAAGCCACTGCTCCAAAACCGCAATAAAAAAGCCAGACTATGGTTTTCAACTGCACATGGGGACAAAGATCGTACTTTTTGGAGAAGTGCCCTCTGGTCTGATGAAACAAAAATAGAACTGTTCGGCCATAATGACCATCGTTATGTTTGGAAGAAAAAGGGGGAGGCTTGCAAGCCAAAGAACACCATCCCAACCGTGAAGCACGGGGGTGGCAGCATCATGTTGTGGGGGTGCTTTGCTGCAGGAGGGACTGGTGCACTTCACAAAATAGATGGCATCATGAGGAATGGAAATTATGTGGATATATTGAAGCAACATCTCAAGACATCAGTCAGGAAGTAAAATCTTGGTAGCAAATGGGTCTTGTCCTTCCAAATGGACAATGACCCCAAGCATACTTCCAAAGTTGTGGCAAAATGGCTTAAGGACAACAAAGTCAAGGTATTGGAGTGGCCATCACAAAGCCCTGACCTCAATCATATAGAAAATGTGTGGGCAGAACTGAAAAAGCGTGTGCGAGTAAGTAGGCCTACAAACCTGACTTGGTAACACCAGCACTGTCAGGAGGAATGGGCCAAAATTCACCCAACTTATTGTGCGAAGCTTGTGGAAGGCTGCCCGATACGTTTGACCCAAGTTAAACAATTTAAAGGCAATGCTACCAAATACTAATTTACTGTATGTACACTTTTGACCCACTGGGAATGTGATGAAAGAAATGAAAGCTGAAATAAATCATTCTCTCTACTATTCTCTACTATTATTCTGACATTTCACAGTCTTAAAATAAAGTGGTGATCAGAACTGACCTAAGACAGGGAATTTTTACTATGATTAAATGTCAGTAATTGTGAAAAACTGAGTTTGAATGTAAAGTCACCATTATTAGTCAGTTGTACAACCAAATGCCTTCAACCAAAATGTGTCTTCCGCATTTAACCCAACCTCTGAATCAGAGAGGTGCAGGGGGCTGCCTTAATCGACATCCACGGCGTTCAGGGGCAGAACGACAGATTTTGTCCTTGTCAGCTCGGGGATTTGAACTTGCAACCCTCCGGTTACAAGTCCAACGCTCTAACCACTAGGCTACCTGCCACCCCTGTATTTGGCTAAGGAACTTTTTCCATCTATGAAGGCAAGGCGATCACACCCACAGGGAAGGGCCTTAGTATTGACTCTGTCATGCAGCTGATGGAGTTCCCCTTACTTGGCAGTGGGTACAAGCTCTTTGTGGACAATTTTTATACTAGTCCCATGCATTTCATAGACATCTTGAATAAGAAAATAGGGGCTTGTGGCACCATTCGTCCTAACAGAATCGGTTTCCCCAAGACCAAGGTAAACAACATGACAAAGACAGCGGAGAGGGGGACTATATGTTGGATAAGGACTAACAAGCTGCTTTTTTTTGGAAATAGACTAGGGAAGTAACCATGCTCACCCCACAGCATAAGGCATTCAATAACGACCATGTCTCAAGGAGGGTGAAAAATGCCCAGGTGGGGCATGGGTGAGGAAGAATGTCCCCGTTTCTGTGATGAACTACAATGTCAGCATGGGGGTTGCGACCTATCTGATGCTCTGATAGGCTACAAAACAGACGCCTCACAATTCCTCAACTGGCAGCTTCATTAAATAGTACCCGCAAAACACCAGTCTCAACGTCAACAGTGAAGAGGCGACTCCAGGATGCCTTCCAAAGTTGCAAAGAAAAAGCCACATCTCAGACTGGCCAATAAAAAGAAAAGATTAAGATGGGAAAAAGAACACAGACACTGGACAGAGGAACTCGGCCTAGAAGGCCAGCATCCCGGAGTCGCCTCTTCACTGTTGACGTTGAGACTGGTGTTTTGCGGGTACTATTTAATGAAGCTGCCAGTTCAGGACTTGTGAGGTGTCTGTTTCTCAAACTAGACACTCTAATGTACTTGTCCTCTTGCTCAGTTGTGCACCGGGGCCTCCCACTCCTCTTTCTTTTCTGGTTAGAGACAGTTTGCGCTGTTCTGTGAAGGGAGTAGTACACCGCGTTGTACGAGATCTTCAGTTTCTTGGCTATTTCTCGCATGGAATAGCCTTCCTTTCTCAGAAAAAGAATAGACTGACGAGTTTCAGAAGAAAGTTCTTTGTTTCTAGCCATTTTGAGCCTGTAATCAAACCCACAAATGCTGATGCTCCAGATACTCAACTAGTCTAAAGAAGGCCAGTTTTATCGCTTCTTTAATCAGGACAACAGTTTTCAGCTGTGCTAACATAACTGCAAAACGGTTTTCTAATTATCAAGTAACGTTTTAAAGTGATAAACTTGGATTAGCTAACACAATGTGCCATTGGAACATGGTTGCTGATAATGGGATCTGTATGCCTTTGTAGATATTCCTAAAAACATCAGCCGTTTCCAGCTACAATAGTCATTTACAACTTTAACAATGTCTACACTGTATTTCTGATCAGTTTGATGTTAATTTAATGGAACAAATTTTTTTTTGCTTTTCTTTCAAAAACAAGGACATTTCTAAGTGACCCCAAACTTTTGAATGGTAGTGTATATCTGTTGCTTTTATATTGTTTTTGTAAACAGTTTATTTGTATGTGGGACCAATACATTGGATATGCCTAGGCTAAACGTTCAGGCACTTTGGAGAGGTTGAAAAAACACTTGGATATCCCCCATATGTCCCCTGACACCACCACAATGTTTGAATGAGATTGATATGGTAGAAATTGTTTATATACTGAAAAAATACTTGGAAACATCCCGTGACCACACTTACTAAAACATCTGCCAATTTATAGTTGTTAGGTCTATCAATCCCATGTTTTTTCTGATATTGTTCACATGTTGTGGAAGCCAATGAAAGATGACTTTCCAAATAAAAAAAACAAAAAACGGTTATTTTGTGTGTGCTTGATTTCGTGTATTCTGAACTATGCAACTCCTATCTTCTGATCATTTCCTCATCTTCCAGATGTCTTCTTTCCAAACATACCACGTTTTTGCATGTCAGAATCATGTAACTGCACATGAATAGCAGTTACTTTTGGGTATGTCTACTTAGGCGGAAATCTACATTTTGCTATTACATTTAAGAGGTTAAAGTACTACTTAAGTAGTTGTTATTTTTACTTTTACTTTTGATACTTAAGTATATTTTAGCAATTACATTGACTTTTGATACTTAAGTATATTTAAAACCAGAGCCGCCGGCAGTGATAACTGGAATAGAAAGGCACTCGGTTGACTCAACTGGGACAGGGTCACAGCTGAGAGGCCCGGGGGCCGAACGGCTGCGGGGGCAGCGGTACCTTAGAGGGGGAGAGCTGCGAGAGGCTGTGAAGATAGTGCAGGCTAGTTAGCCAGGTGGCCAGAGCGGCCAGCAGTGAAAACTGGAACAAAAAGACAGTCGGTTCACTCAACTGGGACAGGGTCGCAGCTGGGAGGGCCAGGGGCCAAACCGCTGTGGGGGCGGCAGGCACGTAACTGGCTGAGTAGGTGGATCAACAACATTGTAGTATCTCCACAATACTAACAAAATTGACAGAGTGAAAAGAAGGAAGCTTGTACATAATACAAATATTCCAAAACATGCAGCCTTTTTGCAACAAGGCACTAAAGCAATTAACCTTTTGTCCTGAATACAAAGTGTTATGTTTGGGGCAAATCCAATAAAACACATTACTGAGTACTACTCTTCATGTTTTCAAGCATAGTGGTGGCTGCATCAAGTTATGGGTATGCTTGTTAAGAACTTGGGAGTTTTTCATGATACAAAAATAAATGGAATGGATCTAAGCACAGGCAAATTTCTAGAGGAAAACCTGGTTCAGTCTGCTTTCCACCAGACACTGGGAGATGAATGCACCTTTCAGCAGGACAATAACCTAAAACATAAGGCCAAATCTACACTGGAATTGTTTACTAAGAAGACAGTCCTGAGTGGCCCGAGTTACAACTTTGACTTAAATCTACTTGCAAATGTATGGCAAGACCTGAGAATGTCTAGGAATGATCAACAATAAATTTGAGAGCTTGAAGAATTTTTAAAAAGAATAATGGGCAAATGTTGCAGAATCCAGGTGTGGAAAGCTCTTACAGACTTACCCTACAAAGTATCGACACAAGGGTGTGAGTACTTATGTAAATGTGATATTTCTGTATTTAATTTTTAATACATTTGCAAAAAAATTAAATAAACACATTTTCACTTTGTCATTATGGGGTATTGAGTGTAGATGGGTGATAGGAAAATAGATTTAATCGATTTTGAATTCAGGCTGTAACACAAAATGTGGAATAAATCAAGGGGTATGAAAACCTTCTGAATGGGCTTTAGCTAGTAATGTAGTAGTATAAAGTTGTAATTTACAATCAACAATATAGTTATGAATACAAGTGGGTCAGATTTTCTAGATTCTTACCTCACAAATGTATCGATTTGACATACATTTACTTTGGTAAATAGATCAAATCTAATCATGAATGTGGCTGTAAATACTACATCTGTCAGGCTGGTGTGTGTAGCTGGTGAAAAGTCAGGCGCAGGAAAGCAGAGATGAGTGAACGTATTTAATAAAATACGGGAGAACAGGATAACAAATCCAATGCGCCCAAAAAACAAACGGGCGAAATAATGCCAGCCATAAACATAACCAAAACCCTACAACAAACAATCACGCACACCAAACATGGGGAAAATAGAGGGTTACATAATGAACATGTAATTATGGAATTGGAACCAGGTGTGTAAAACAAAGACAAAACAAATGGAACATGAAAAATGGATCAACGATGGCTAGAAGACCGGTGACGTCGTTTGCCGAAAACCACCCGAACAAGGAGAGGGACCGACTTCGGTGGGAGTCGTGACAACATTGTCATTCTCCATCAGCCAGTGTGCTTCAACAGGACTAAGTGGAAAGAGTCACTATGTGCTACCATTTGGAATTATAGTGCAGTGTACAATGCGCTGTTGAAATACCTGGATTATATAACATTATATTCCACTCATCTGAATTTCATTGATACACTAAGCAGAGATACAGGCGATACTGTATCAGTTGACAAGACACACAAAAAAAAGTGACCTTGCACAAGGTTGCATGGGGCAGAAATGGCATACAACACTGTGCTACATTTTTACAGTAGCTAACTGCTTTACAATACCTCTATTTCTGCTGATTTGTCCAATGTACAGTATGTACTGTATAAGGATAATGAAACTGTAAGACTGACATGCTTCTCAACATGCTCCCAACTTGCCATTGGATACACTTTTTTTTATGTGAATGTCAAGTTATAGTCAAATAATATATGGAAAATTGTATTTACCACCTACTATTCTTTCTATTTAGCACATAAAAAATAACCGTTTTGAAATGTGTATCTTGTATTTTTTGCTTTTGGATTAAGTGGTAGTTCAAATGACTAAATGGTGAGCCTATCATTATCTGATGTATTCGTGTCCAAAAAACCCACAGCCAAACAAGTTGAAATTTCAGGCAGTCTTTTCAAACAGTGCATTATCATAATTTTCACAATTTCACAGTATCATTCCAACCTCAGTGTGTAAATATATATATATATATATATAACACAGAAAATCATGTTTTTGACTGCACTGCCCCTTTAAATGAATGGCTTTCTCCAGTCCTCGTGTCCTCTCCTCCCAAACTTGCTCTGCTTAAAATCAATGTTTATTTGTTGCTTGCCCAGGATAGAACAGGAGTAAACAGTTGAGTGAAATGCTTACTTACAATCTCTCTCAACAATGCAGTGTTCAATATCAAAGGTAATAAAAATAAAAATTCTCCAGAATAAGATCTTAAAGAGCATAGAATCAATACTCGGTCAGATATATACAAATAAAACAAATGAGAAGTAAAACACACAAGGATGTACGCTATATAGATCAGTACCAATATCATCTCTCCTAACAGTATCTCTCCTCAGAGCCGCCTCAGTGTTATCCCGGATAAAGGACGCCCTCTAGTGGCCACAATGGAAGAGGAAGAGAGATGTAATTGAAGAATCGATAGGCTCTAATCACTTCTGGGAAAATTGGAAAACACTGAACAAACAACAACACGAAGAGTTATCTATCCAAAACGGAGACGTATGGGTAAACCACTTCTCCAATCTATTTGGCCCTGTAACAAAGAAAAAACAGCAAAAACATATACATGATCAAATACAAATCTTAGAATCAACTTTTCAAGATTACCAGAACCCACTAGATTCTCCAATTACATTGAATGAACTACAGGACAAAATACAAACCCTCCAAACCAAAAAGGCCTGTGGGGTTGATAGTATCCTAAATGAAATGATAAAATATACAGACCACAAATTCCAATTGGCTATACTTAAACTCTTTACCATCAGCTCAGCTCTGCTCTGGCATATTCCCAATATTTGGAACCAAGGACTAATCATCCCAATTTGACCCCAATAACTACCGTAGGATATGCGTCAACAGCAAACTTGGGAAAATCCTCTGCATTATCATTAACAGCAGACTTGTAAATTTCCTCAGCGAAAACCATGTACTGAGCAAATGTCAAATTGGCTTTTTACCAAATTACTGTATGACCGACCACATATTCACCCTGCACACCCTAAAAAAAACATTTTAAAAAAGGCTGTCTTCTCATGCTTTGTTGATTTCAACAAAGCTTTTGACTCCATTTGGCATGAAGGTCTGCTATACAAATTGATGGAAAGTGGTGTTGGGGGAAAAACATAAGACATTATAAAAATCCATGTACACAAACAACATTGGCAAAAAACAGTTCGAATTGGCAAAAAATACACATCTTTCCACAGGGCCGTGGGGTGAGACCGGAATGCAGCTTAAGCCCCACCCTCTTCAACGTATATCAACGAATTGGCGAGGGCACTAGAACAGTCTGCAGCACCCGGCCTCACCCTACTAGAATCTGAATTCAAATGTCTACTGCTTGCTGATAATCTGGTGCTTCTGTCCCCAACCAAGGAGGGCCTACAGCAGTATCTGATCTTCTGCATAGATTGTCAGACCTGAGCCCTGACAGTAAATCTCAGTAAGACAAAAATATTGGTGTTCCAAAGAAGGTCCAGTTGCCAAGACCACACAAACAAATTCCATCTAGACACCGTTGCCCTAGACCGTAAAAAAAACTATACATACCTCTGCCTAAACATCAGCGCTACAGGTAACTTCCACAAAGCTGTGAACGAGCTGACAAGGCAAGAAGGGCCTTTAATGCCATCAAAAGGAACATAAGATTTGACATACCAGTTACAATCTGGCAAAAAAAACTTGAATCAGTTATAGAACCCATTGCACTTTATGGTTGTGAGGTCTGGGGTCTGCTCACTAACCAATAATTCATATAATGGGACAAACACCAAATTGAGACTGCATGCAGAATTCTGCAAAAATATCCTCAGTGTAGAAGGTAAAACACCAAATAATGCATGCAGAGCAGAATTAGGCCGATACCCGCTAATTATCAAAATCCAGAAAAGAGACGTTCAATTCTACGACCACCTAAAAGAAAGCGATTCCCAAACCTTCCATAACAAAGCCATCCCCTAGAGAGAGATTAACCTGGAGAGGAGTCCCCTAAGCAAGATGGTTCTAGAGCTTTGTTCACAAACAGACCCCACAGAGCCCCAGGACAGTATCACAATTAGACCCAACCATGTCATGAAAAACTAAAATATAATTACTTGACACATTGAAAAGAATTAACAAAAAAGAGCAAACTAGATTGCTATTTGGCCCTAAACAGAGAGTACTGTCACGATCTTCAAAAACGGACCAAAGCGCAGCGTGCCAGGTTGAGTAAAACATATTTATTTAATTGAACTCACCAAAACAAAAGGAAGAACACAACAATCGTAACTCAACATGTCACGCACAACAGCAACTAACACACTGAAAGGGTGGCTACTTTAAAGAATCTCAAATATTAAATATATTTTGTTTTGTTTAACACTTTTTTGGTTACTACATGATTCCATATGTGTTATTTCATAGTTTTGATGTCTTCCCTATTATTTTACAATGTAGAAAATAGTAAAAATAAATAAAAACTCTGGAAGGAGGTACGTGTGTCCAAACTTTTGACTGGTACTCTATATATTTATATACAGTTGAAGTCGGAAGTTTACATACACCTTAGCCAAATACATTTAAACTCAGTTTTTCACAATTCCTGACATTTAATCCTAGTAAAAATCCCCTGTTTTAGGTCAGTTAGCATTACTTTTAAGAATGTGAAATGTCAGAATAATAGCAGAGAGAATGATTTATTTCAGCTTTTATTTCTTTCATCACCAGGACCCGGTAACGAACTCGGGTCTCCAGTGTGAGAACCAGTCACTTAGCACCCTGAGCCACAAGTAGTCGGCAGAACCCAGAAGATGAGGCAGACACAGCCGTAGTCGAGATGGTGTATTTAATAATGACAAAAACTGAGACAAAAGGTAAATCCACATAGAAAGGAGGAACAGCCAGAAAAAGTCTCAAAAGAGAAATCCAAAAAAATAACAATACCCAAAACAAAGTTCACAAAAGATAGTCTCAAAAGAATAATCCAAGAAAAAACGATACCCAAAACAAAGTCTAACTGGAGCTGACAACGTACATAGCTTCACTGAGGCAGGGTGCTAACATATAAACACAGAGCAAAGAACTAAGGGAAACTAAGGGTTTAAATACATACAGGGGAAATGAGGCACGGGTGCAATTAATAACTGGAAACAAGGGGAAAGGAAAAGAAAGGATCAGACAAAAAGAACACAATGGGAGCCTCTAGTGGTCAAAACCCAGAAACCACCCGGCCAAAAGTTGACACACTCAATTAGTATTTGGTAGCATTGCCTTTAAATAGTTTAACTTGGGTCAAACGTTTCGGGTAGCCTTCCACAAGCTTCGCACAAGACGTTGGGTGAATTCTGGCCCATTCCTCCTGACAGAGCTGGTGAAACTGAGTCAGGTTTGTAGGCCTCCTTGCTCGCACATGCTTTATGAGTTCTGCCCACAAATTTTCTATATGATTGAGGTCAGGGCTTTGTGATGGCCACTCCAATACCTTGGCTTTGTTGTCCTTAAGCCATTTTGACACAACTTTGGAAGTATGCTTGGGGTCATTGTCCATTTGGAAGACCCATTTGCGACCAAGCTTTAACTTCCTGACTGATGTCTTGAGACGTTGCTTCAATATATCCACATAATTTTCCTTCCTCATAATGCCATCTATTGTGTGAAGTGCACCAGTCCCTCCTGCAGCAAAGCACCACCACAAATGATGCTGCCACCCCCATGCTTCACGGTTGGGATGGTGTTCTTCGGCTTGCAAGCCTCCGCCTTTTTCCTCCAAACATAACAATGGTCATTATGGCCAAACAGTTCTATTTTTGTTTCATCAGACCAGAGGGCATTTCTCCAAAAAGTACAATCTTTGTCCCCTATGTGCAGTTGCAAACCGTAGTCGCTTTTCATGGCGGTTTTGGAGCAGTGGCTTCTTCCTTACTGAGCGGCCTTTCAGGTTATGTTGATATAGGACTCGTTTTACTGTGGACATAGATACTTTGTACCTGTTTCCTCCAGCATCTTCACAAGGTCCTTTGCTGTTGTTCTGGGATTGATTTGCACTTTTCACACCAAAGTACGTTCATCTCTAGGAGACAGAACGCGTCTCCTTCCTGAGCGGTATGATGGCTGTGTGGTCCCTTGGTGTTTATACTTGCATACTATTGTTTGTACAGATGAACGTGGTACCTTCAGGCGTTTGGAAATTGCTCCCAAGGATGAACCAGACTTGTGGAGGACTACAATTGTTTTCTGAGGTCTTGGCTGATTTAAAAGAGGCACTGGGTTTGAAGGTGGTCCTTGAAATACATCCACAGGTAAACCTCTTATTGACTCAAATGATGTCAATTAGCCTACCAGAAGCTTCTAAAGCCATGACATAATTTTCTGGAATTTTCCAAGCTGTTTAAAGGCACAGTCAACTTAGTGTATGTAACTTCTGACCCACTGGAATTGTGATACAGTGAATTATAAGTGAAATAATCTGTCTGTAAACAATTGTTGGAAAAATGACTTGTGTCATGCACAAAGTAGATGTCCTAACCGACTTGCCAAAACTGTAGTTTGTTAACAAGAAATTTGTGGAGTGGTTGAAAAACTAGTTTTAATGACTCCAACCTAAAACGGGACTCATTAAATGTATTTTTATATGTATATACACTGCTCAAAAAAATAAAGGGAACACTAAAATAACACATCCTAGATCTGAATGAATGAAATAATCTTATTCAATACTTTTTTCTTTACATAGTTGAATGTGCTGACAACAAAATTACACAAAAATTATCAATGGAAATCAAATGTATCAACCCATGGAGGTCTGGATTTGGAGTCACACTCAAAATTAAAGTGGAAAACCACACTACAGGCTGATCCAACTTTGATGTAATGTCCTTAAAACAAGTCAAAATGAGGCTCAGTAGTGTGTGTGGCCTCCACGTGCCTGTATGACCTCCCTACAACGCCTGGGCATGCTCCTGATGAGGTGGCGGATGGTCTCCTGAGGGATCTCCTCCCAGACCTGGACTAAAGCATCCGCCAACTCCTGGACAGTCTGTGGTGCAACGTGGCGTTGGTGGATGGAGCGAGACATGATGTCCCAGATGTGCTCAATTGGATTCAGGTCTGGGGAACGGGTGGGCCAGTCCATAGCATCAATGCCTTCCTCTTGCAGGAACTGCTGACACACTCCAGCCACATGAGGTCTAGCATTGTCTTGCATTAGGAGGAACCCAGGGCCAACCGCACCAGCATATGGTCTCACAAGGGGTCTGAGGATCTCATCTCGGTACCTAATGGCAGTCAGGCTACCTCTGGCGAGCACATGGAGGGCTGTGCGGCCCCCCAAAGAAATGCCACCCCACACCATGACTGACCCACTGCCAAACCGGTCATGCTGGAGGATGTTGCAGGCAGCAGAACGTTCTCCACGGCGTCTCCAGACTCTGTCACGTCTGTCACATGTGCTCAGTGTGAACCTGCTTTCATCTGTGAAGAGCACAGGGCGCCAATGGCGAATTTGCCAATCTTGGTGTTCTCTGGCAAATGCCAAACGTCCTGCACGGTGTTGGGCTGTAAGCACAACCCCCACCTGTGGACGTCGGGCCCTCATACCACCCTCATGGAGTCTGTTTCTGACCGTTTGAGCAGACACATGCACATTTGTGGCCTGCTGGAGGTCATTTTGCAGGGCTCTGGCAGTGCTCCTCCTGCTCCTCCTTGCACAAAGGCGGAGGTAGCGGTCCTGCTGCTGGGTTGTTGCCATCCCACGGCCTCCTCCACGTCTCCTGATGTACTGGCCTGTCTCCTGGTAGCGCCTCCATGCTCTGGACACTACGCTGACAGACACAGCAAACCTTCTTGCCACAGCTCGCATTGATGTGCCATCCTGGATGAGCTGCACTACCTGAGCCACTTGTGTGGGTTGTAGACTCCGTCTCATGCTACCACTAGAGTGAAAGCACCGCCAGCATTCAAAAGTGACCAAAACATCAGCCAGGAAGCATAGGAACTGAGAAGTGGTCTGTGGTCACCACCTGCAGAACCACTCCTTTATTGGGGGTGTCTTGCTAATTGCCTATAATTTACACCTGTTGTCTATTCCATTTGCACAACAGCATGTGAAATTTATTGTCAATCAGTGTTGCTTCCTAAGTGGACAGTTTGATTTCACAGAAGTGTGATTGACTTGGAGTTACATTGTGTTGTTTAAGTGTTCCCTTTATTTTTTTGAGCAGTGTATATACATACATACACATACCCATATATATATATATAGATATATAGATATATATATACAAATACATATCTTATTTTCCTTCTGTCACAACTTCCGCTGAAGTCGGTGCCTCTCCCTGTTCGGGTGGTGTTCAGCGGTCGACGTCACCGGTCTTCTAGCCATCACCGATCCACTTTTCATTTTCCATTGGTTTTGTCTGTTTTCCACACCTGGTTTCAATTCCCTCAATTACATGTTTTGTATATAACCCCCTCCCCTGTGTAGTGCTTGTGCACATTTGTATACTGGTGCGTTACGGGCTATTTTTGTGCCCATGTACTCTCGTGTTTGTCTGAACCGTTTGGGGTTGTTTATTAAACGACTAAGTTTACCAAGTTTTGTTCTCCTGCGCCTGACTTCTCTGCAAACCAGTTACACATCCACTACACCATCATTTCCCTCAAACCTTACCACCCTTCCACTAATTGAAGTAAACTAATGGACAACACTTAGGCTTCCACTTCCAGCTTATACATACTATATACATTTTACGGACACAATCTATTTTACAGTAGTTATATTTTGATGGTTTTTAGTCCTAGCCTTCCTCTATTTCTGATGTCCATTCAGTTTGATTTCTATTTGCCATATATTTTTAACTGTGCTATTTCACTAAAGTTCTGAACCTATATACATTTTACAGACACAGTTTATATTACATGTGTTATCTTGTTGTTATTAGTCACACCCTTCAGCTCCATTCAACCCCTCCCATCTATCTCTTAACATCATCCATATTGGATTTCTATTTGCCATGTATTTTTCAGCTGTGCTGTGATGCTTTACATCTATTCTCATAGTTTCTACAGATTGTAAATTAAAGATAAAATGTTTTGCTAAGAGTGTTATTATATTATTGATTGATTGACTATGACTTTTCAAATCATCCAGTATTGCTGTCTGAAGCGTTAGCTCTAGGTAAATGTTGTAATTCTTCGGCCATTCCTGGACCTGTGACCAAAAATGAGCTACGCATGGACAGTACCAAAATAAATGATTTAATGACTCTGCAGAGCTGGGAAGGTTGTATCCCCCATATATATATATATATATATATATATATACAGTGGGGCAAAAAAGTATTTAGTCAGCCACCAATTGTGCAAGTTCTCCAACTTAAAAAGATGAGAGAGGCCTGTAATTTTCATCATAGGTACACTTCAACTATGACAGACGAAATGAGAAAAAGAAATCCAGAAAATCACATTGTAGGATTTTTTATTTATTTATTTGCAAATTATGGTGGAAAATAAGTATTTGGTCAATAACAAAAGTTTATCTCAATACTTTGTTATATACCCTTTGTTGGCAATGACAGAGGTCAAACGTTTTCTGTAAGTCTTCACAAGGTTTTCAAACACTGTTGCTGGTATTTTGGCCCATTCCTCCATGCAGATCTCCTCTAGAGCAGTGATGTTTTGGGGCTGTCGCTGGGCAACACGGACTTTCAACTCCCTCCAAAGATTTTCTATGGGGTTGAGATCTGGAGACTGGCTAGGCCCCTCCAGGACCTTGAAATGCTTCTTACAAAGCCACTCCTTCGTTGCCCGGGCAGTGTGTTTGGGATCATTGTCATGCTGAAAGACCCAGCCACGTTTCATCTTCAATGCCCTTGCTGATGGAAGGAGGTTTTCACTCAAAATCTCACGATACATGGCCCCATTCATTCTTTCCTTTACACGGATCAGTCGTCCTGGTCCCTTTGCAGAAAAACAGCCCCAAAGCATGATGTTTCCACTCCCATGCTTCACAGTAGGTATGGTGTTCTTTGGATGCAACTCAGCATTCTTTGTCCTCCAAACATGACGAGTTGAGTTTTTACCAAAAAGTTATATTTTGGTTTCATCTGACCATATGACATTCTCTCAATCCTCATCTGGATCATCCAAATGCTCTCTAGCAAACTTCAGACGGGCCTGAACATGTACTGGCTTAAGCAGGGGGACACGTCTGGCACTGCAGGATTTGAGTCCCTGGCGGCGTAGTGTGTTACTGATGGTAGGCTTTGTTACTTTGGTCCCAGCTCTCTGCAGGTCATTCACTAGGTCCCCGTGTGGTTCTGGGATTTTTGCTCACCGTTCTTGTGATCATTTTGACCCCACGGGGTGAGATCTTGCGTGGAGCCCCAGATCGAGGAAGATTATCAGTGGTCTTGTATGTCTTCCATTTCCTAATAATTGCTCCCACAGTTGATTTCTTCAAACCAAGCTGCTTACCTATTGCAGATTCAGTCTTCCCAACCTGGTGCAGGTCTACAATTTTGTTTCTGGTGTCCTTTGACAGCTCTTTGGTCTTGGCCATAGTGGAGTTTGGAGTGTGACTGTTTGAGGTTGTGGACAGGTGTCTTTTATACTGATAACAAGTTCAAACAGGTGCCATTAATACAGGTAACGAGTGGAGGACAGAGGAGCCTCTTAAAGAAGAAGTTACAGGTCTGTGAGAGCCAGAAATCTTGCTTGTTTGTATGTGACCAAATACTTATTTTCCACCATAATTTGCAAATAAATTCATTAAAAATCCTACAATGTGATTTTCTGGATTTTTTTTCCTCATTTCGTCTGTCATAGTTGAAGTGTACCTATGATGAAAATTACAGGCCTCTCTCATCTTTTTAAGTGAGAGAACTTGCACAATTGGTGGCTGACTAAATACTTTTTTGCCCCACTGTATAACATTCTATTGGTTGCAAAAATGTTGTATAATAATTTAAATAGAAAAAGTTTTGAATCCGTCGTCATTTTGTGTGTGTATTCATAAACCATGTGCCATGGAATCGGTACATAGAAAATCTATTCCGAACTATTTTGCAATCTATATGGCACAGCTGTCAATTTTTTGGACCTTAAATTAAACTGATTTATATTTTTACTTATCAATATTTTTTTTACCAATTTTGATCTTTAATGCAGAGCCAACAGACAAGTTCCTTACTTTTTCCCCCTTCCACTTGCCTCTTCCATTTTTGCGGTAATGCTGCAAATAGTTGTTTGTAATTTTGGGTAGAGCATACATTTCCATGTGTTAGCTGCATGTGTGACTCCACCAGTCCTATTTAAGATGTCATTTTCAAAGATTCTACTTTTTTTTATTCGATTACTATATTTCAGTTTAACCACAACATTTGTTGTATTATTTATTCTGTCTTTTCTGGTGGATTAAATTAAAATTGCAACCAACTTTCTATGGCTTGTTTAAAAAATAATTATATTTTGGAGATGATTTCATTTTCAAATAACCAATAGTGAGCGGTTGTATCTGAACAAAGGGGAAAAGGCCATTCTTGAACATGGGGTGAGACATTCTTACTAATTTGCTAGAGAACCAGTTCGGATTTAAGTACAACTTTTGTATGTCTGACGCCTTTAGTGAGAGGTCTACTAATTTAACATTTAATAATTTCTTCCCTCCAAATTCATATTCATTATATAAATAGGCCCTTATAATTTTGCTTGATTTGCCATTCTAAATAAAATATAATATTTTTTGCTCATATAATTTGAAAAACTGGTCGCTAGGTGTAGGCAAAACCATAACCAAATAGGTAACTGTGATTTGACTAAAGAGTTAATCGGGGTGTTTTTTCCGCTTTCTTGCTACCAATAAACTTTCCATGGTAGCAAGATATTGTACATTTTTGCTAACTTTCTATAAAAATGTATTCGAGTGAGGTAATTTCTTTCTTCCGGGATATGGATATCGAGTATGTCCAGACCATTTTATTGGTAAACTACACGGTAATGTAAAAGTTTAACTTTTTTGTGATGAAATAATATATTAGGATGTTAGGATGAATAATATCCAAACCACACCTTTTTCATTCTAAGGCGCTATGCATTTTGCTAGAATTTTTGCATCAAAACACTAAAGTGTAAGAGGCCTCCATTTTTTTTTAAATAGACTGGATCTTTATATTTACCACTTGGATCCTGTTTCAGTACTAATGAAATCAGACCTTGTTGAGTGTCAAATAATCTACCATTTATATAGGAGTTGTCAAAACATGCTAATAACGGTCCTCTGAGTATATCAAAAAAGGTTTGGTATACCTCCACTGGTAAGCCATCCAGCCCCGGAGTTTTTCCGGACTTAAAGGCTATAATTGCATTAAGAAGTTCCTCCTCTGTAATTTGGCCTTCACATAAGTCTTTCTGTACAGCTGTTAATTTTACATTATGAATAGGAAAAAAATCCACACAATTAGCTTCGGTTAGTGGAGATGGAGGAGTCTGAACCGAAAACATATGCTTTACTTCCTTTTTCGAAATACTGTGTGGTGAATCATGGGTGACTCCATCATTTGTAACAAGTTTCAGTAAATCATTTTTGGTAGCATTTCTATGTTGAAGATAAAAAAATATTTTTGTGCATTTTTTCCTATATTCCATCCAGTTTGCTTTATTTTTATAATATATTACACTGGATATTTCTTGAATAAGTTCCTCCATCTTATTCTGAGCATCTATGGTACAGTATTGCTATCTATCTGTATTGTTAGTCCTTCCATTTCCTTTGTCAATATGAACTCTTTTGACCTCAATTGCTTTTGTTTTAGAGATGAGTACTGAATTGCATGACCTCTAAAGGCACATATAAGTGTCCCATTTGTATTATATAAATAGCTATTTAAAAAATAATAATAATAATACATTTAAAAAATATATTTTAAAAATCCTGCTTATCTTTCCATAATTAACAATTCATATTTGTACACACACACACACACACTCAACCCCTTTCCCCCACAAACAACCATAAACTCAGATGCTCAACAGTTGTTCCAACCCAGAGCCCAACTCAAGAAGGGACTTGATTTACAAATGCGTATACAGTTGCAGCTGTATAAGAAAGCATGCAAAATTTTGCAAAAACTGGCAAAACTTTGAAGTTTTAATTAACCATTGTCAAGTCTTAGGTGAGTCATTTTGTTCTTTAACTGTTTGCACATAATATGACATTTGAAATGTATTTATTATTTTGGAACTTTTGTGAGTGTAATGTTTACTGCTAATTTTTGTTTATTTCACTTTTATTTATTATATACTTCACTTTCTTTGGCGATGTTAACATATGTTTCCCATGCCAATAAAGCCCTTAAATTGAAATTGAAATGAGAGAGATACATCTGCATAGTAAAACAGTAAGTTACTTATTATTGTTATTATTATTAGTGATATTATTGTTATTACTATTATTGTTATTGTTGTGATTATTATTCCAAATAGTAGTGGCATGGGTAGTAGGGGTGATGGTAATGATAGCAGTTTAGTGATGGTGGTGGTAGAAGTAGTAGTAGTAGTAGTAGTAGTAGTAATAATGATGGTAGCTGTAGTACTGATGTAAAGGTGATGACATTAAGTTAGTTATAGTTTCATTTTCTATGTTTAACCTTTATTTATTATATTTCTACTATTGACTGTTGTTATTTATTATTATTTGCAATTATGTATTATTTTATTACAATGTATATTGTATACAGTGTTGCTTTGGCAATATTGACGCAATGTTTTTCATGCCAATAAAGCAGCTTGAATTTGAGAAAGAGAGAGAGATTTTCCAGGCATTACTCTGGTTGTGTTGTTCTGGGAAGGGTTTCCATGGCCACAGGAATCACTTCCCAAATGTGGAAAATTCTTCAAAACAATTTCAAACTACAGTCTTGACTCGACACAAACATACTAAACACACACACTGCTCAGCTATGTTTAATTTAAAAGAGACTGAAGTGCATAGAAGAATGAGAAAAGTATGTGTGTCAGTACTGTAATTTCGTTTCCCAGCACAATAGCTAAGGAAAGAATAGCCTAGAGTCCAATTTCTTGCCAAATCAACCCAACCCTTTACTGAAAACAGCTACAGTATGTCAACTGGATAAAGTTATCCAACTCCCTTACCAGAGTCAGACAGACACAGATGGTCAGACAGACTTAAAACTTAAATGTTTATTTCTTGCATCGTAATACACAATAATGTGAAGAGTATTTTCTTTGGTTGAAGCATAAAGTATTGTCTGTGCCTCTTAAACGCATGTCAGTCAGATAAACATGATTTGGCTATTTGGTTTCAACATCGTAAGAAATTCATTATCTTTGGTAGCATTTCTATGTTATAGATTAAAAAAGAATTTGGTGCATTTTTCCCCATATTTCATCCAGTTCGCATTATTTTTCAAATTCCTTTTCCTGAAAACAACTTGAGAATTGAAGGAATATCAGTGAGTGTTTAGACTATTGGCCTAAATGGTATACATGGTATTCCTACATGATTAGTCAACTGTATTATCTGATCCACAGCTGAATCTAGTCGCTTGTCCACCCTATCATACTGTGCATTTATGAGACAAGAAGCTTTAGCTTAACGATAGCTGATCCTCTCCTAGGACCTGGTGTGTGTGTGTGTGTTTTAACTATCCTTGTGGGGACAAAAAAGGATATCTATTTTAGGCTTTGGGGTTAAGGTTACAATTAGGGTTAGGGGTTAGGCTTAGGGTAAGGGGTTAGGGAAAATAGGATTTTTTTTTTACTAGTAATAGTAAAACAAACGTGTGTGTGTGTGCGCGCGCTTATATCCTCAGTTTGCGTGGGTTCACCACCTTGCCGATGAAGAGTAGTGCCCCCGAGGCCTCATCCCTCACGAGGAACAGGAAGGGGCGGTCCACGCGGTACGACAGGGTTGTGTGGACGTGGCTGGAGCTGGCATACTGGGTGCCCTCTGGGGCCATCTCCATAACAACCTTATGATTGAGGCTGCCAAGCTTCACCGTCTGAGCCGTGATCTTAGTCAGGTCCGTGTCTGCCAGAAATTCGGCAAGACCTGGAAAGATGGAGAGAGAGGATGTGAGAGATGTGAAGACAGAGGAGAGCAAGATGAAGAGAGAGGGAGAGAGGTACAGGCACTCACCCAGGTCAGAGAGCAGTGGCAAGAGGTCAGTGGAGTAGCTGAACTTTAGGACAGGTAGTGTAAGGGCCGCATGCACGGGGTGAAGGGTCATGGAGAGGTCCTGAACAAACTCAGCCGTCAGGCTCTCCTCCACCAGGGTCATGTTCTGAGTGACATCATCAGGAAGGAACACAAACATGCTGACGTCATCCTGCATCTGGATCTGAGCAATCTGGAGAGGGAAGGAGGGGCTCAATAGATGTTTTCCCTGAGGCAAACTTTCATAACTGGCTGTTTAAGAAAGTAATAACCATTGAAAAAAAGTTCAATTTCTGCATAGACTGCATCTGTACTAACTGTGCAGCCCAGGTCTGGGTCAACTCCCATCTTCACTGGGTAATTGTCCTGTTGCATCATGGGAATGCGGGCAGGCACCTCTCCATCAAGCTGGAAGTCCTCCATCACTCCACTCTGACTGAACCGAGTTATCCACTTCCCTACACACAAACACAGCATTTTACAAACTGCGCCCCATAAACGAGTGCACACTTTGGGGATAAGGGTAGAGAATTGAACCGCAGACAGACTGTCCTTACCTTTGAAGTAGGCAGCACCGAGAGGGACCACACCAGAGTTCCTTCCCAAGGGCTTGGACATGAAGCGGTCGACCTTGCCACCCGTCTGCTGTTTGACCCAATCATTGATCTCATTCACATCTTTAGCCCCGCCCATGAGAGCCTTGGGCCGCACTCCATACTGCTTTTCCACCACGCCAGAATATTCCGGATTCAGACGTAGTCCTAGAGAGTTACACACACACACAAATACACACACATACACACACATGTCAACAAACATACACACAATCAAAATACACACAGACTGTTCAAAGTATCACAGAGACACATGTATGCTTATACACACACTCACTGCGGGCCAGGTAGATGCGTGCAGCGATGCTGATGCCTTTGCCAGGTACTGTGAGTGAGGCCAGTAGGTCTCTGAGAGTGTCGTGGAGCTGAGGGTCCTGCAGGGTGTGATACCTTAGAGCTCTGTACAACCACCTCTCTGAACGATCCGGAGACGCTCCTGAGCGAGAGAAGGAGGGGTCAATATTTAATTACCATTTTGACAAGTAAATACCAGATAAATAGCAGACAGTGATATAGAGTATATCAGTGCTGAGGCTAACTAACCCATGGAGAGCTGAGTGAGCACTGCAGAGATGCTGATGGGGGCCAGGAATACGTTGGTCTTGGGGTCGCGACCTGCCAGGGCCCGGAAAAGGTTGTAGCCGAAGTCAGAGGTGGCGGCAGCCATCTTGGCTCTGGGCGTGGTAAAGAGCTCCACAGCTTCCTCTTCCCCTCCCGCCCCCTCTGTCTCCGACTGCACGGGATTGGTTGATCCAAAGACACAGGAAGAAAGAGAGGAGGGTTAATGGCATGGCTAGTTCATGGAGAATGAGAAAAATAAAGAGATAAACTACTAGAGGACGATGAGGAGAGATATGCAGAGAGATGACATATAGAATAAGAAAGCCAAAGGGATGGAGTGCATGTAAAGAGACATGAAAGTATGAGAAAAAGAAAGGAGTATGAAGAGATGTGGAGTGGTCTCACCAACTGAGCATAAGAGAGGGAGAGGAGGGCCCCCAGGCACAGCAATAGGGTCGTCCACATCATCCTGCAACACAAGCGCACAATCAATTACACACACGTGTCTGGGAAACTGGCCCATAGAGTGTGAGTCAGACTAGTGCTAGCGCCCCACCACTCCCTAAGTAGTTTTTAACTTGCAGTAAGTCCCTCCATCTCACCTGCTCAGCAGGGTGTGATGGATCAATGAGTTCTCAATATGGTCTCTCTGTCTGTCTTTCTATCGCTCTCTCTCTGTCATCATCTCTCTTCTTCTCCCTCTTCTCTTCTTGCTCTCACTAGTTGGAGATGTGTAGACCTTTGTGTGTTCAGACTGAGCTCCATTACATTCTCTTACTGATTAGAGAATTAACCATATAATATATCCTAAACTTCTGGCTCTCCACTCACACACAGAGTGTAGCTAACGCACAACACAAGCAGAGGCAGGCTGTTGTGAAGTTCACACCTGTTTACTAGCTAGCCACACTAGCACAGCTAGTATTGGTAATAAGCTTAGAATAGAGTCATACAGAGAGGTGTTCAGCTAGAGCAGAGAGAAGCAGAAGGGTCACAGGAGGTGGAGATCAGAGGTTTCTTTCCCTCTTTCTTCCTCCCTCTCTCTCACATTCTTTCTATTTTACCCACACACACATGCTCTCTTGTTCCCTGCACATCTGGTTGTCATTAAGGTTCTCCTGGTTTCCCGGATGAAAAAAACATCCATAACTGACCTCAGACCACACACTTCTCCTCTCAATTCCTTTCGTCTTCTCCTCCCCCTCTCCTTTCTCTCTCTGCAGGCCTGATGGTTAAACCAGACACTTGATCTCGGAGTTCCAACCCAAAGCAGCGAGCCAAACCCACAGAGAGATCTTCCTTCTCTCTGCACTGATGCCGTTCTCTACCATTCACAATCACAAGCATGATGAATTTAAGCCAAACTAAAATGGAAAATGGTATTGTAGATCTTGGCTGTAGGTCACACAGTCCTCTTGATCTACACAACTTTTTCAACGCACAAATGAAGGGTTTATTTCCAAAACGCTATATCGACCACTTTTTCACATTTGGGTTTTTTCATCAGAAATGATTGCTTATGGGTACCTTCATGTGTGTGTAAAATATTGCTGCTATCAGATTTTTATTTTGTTGATAGATTTTAGATATTTTTTGCAAAACACTGTATTAGCTGGAATCTAATGTACGTATCCTGTATATTTGACTGTGACATGTGGTTGTCTCACCGAGCTATCTTAAGATGAATGTACTTACTGTAGGTCGCTCTGGATAAGAGCATCTGCTAAATGATTCAAATGTCAAATGTAAACGTTTTATGTACAGTATTACTGTATTGAATTATTTTTGTATCTTTTTTAATCAATACTGATGTAAAGAATGTATAATCTGTACATTTCTTTATAAACAAATGTAGTTATTTGTTACATTTTACAGTGTAAAACCTAGCAGTAGCCTACTACTTATTTCTCTGAGTGCGGCGGATATATAGCACTTTGCAAAAAAACATGATTATTTGTCTCTTTGAAATGAAACCATTAAGTGATATTTTAAACAAATACTGTTTGTCATTGAACAAACCCATGTGATGATCAGATAGTGAAAAAATACATACATCTCTTTCACAATTTCTTTTAACAATAAAAGCTCATATACCAACATTTATGAAAATATATAGTGTTTTAGAATTCCTTGCACATCCTGAGATAGCCCAAAGGCTGGCAGATGAAAGAAAGGGGAAAAAAATGTATAGTCACATTATGTGACTCTGCTTTACAGACAAAGTATTAAAATGTCAACCCTGATCAAGAGTTCAAGTTATCCCATTTAAAGGGTTGGGGAGTAAAGGATTACATGTAGACTAATCCGTAACGGATGACAATAAACTGTAACGTAATCAGATACTTTACCAGCAAGACTATTGTTATCAGATTTCAGATACTTAAAAAAAAAGATGATTACATCTAGGATTACTAGGGAACTGTGCCAATTACATTTAAATCAGCATTAAAAAAAGCCACAATCAGGGAGTCTGACCACAATCTGGGAGTCTGACCACAATCAGAGACCACAATGATCATACACCAAATCCGTTTGATGGATCGCAGGAAAAGAGCAGGAATAAGCTTTTGTAGGTTACAGTCCAAGCTATGTCTTCCAATGAAGCGACTGCCATCGGCATCCAAAGATTATCCAACTTGAATAAACACTTGGAGGTAAGGATGACAGCAGTGATGTAGTCTACGGCGATACAGATATAACTGATTATTGATATGTAGGCTACATAACGCATTCATGTGAATCGCACTGCTGCTCTCTCATTTAACTATTTTTGGATTGTGGATGATGTGAATGTGGATGGCTGTTCTCAAATGTATATGTGTATTTTAACCAAATAATGGTTGAATTGAAGAAGTTTAAGCTGACTGTCAATCATTGTTATTGCGACCAGGGGTGTATTCATTAAGGAAACCGTTTACCGTTTAAGAACCAAACAGAAGCATACAGAGCAAAACGAGTTTCTATTAGACAAATTCAGGTAGGTCCCTCCACGGTTCATTCCATTTTCTTCTGTTTAAGAAAAGTTTTGCAACAGAATAGACATAATGAATATGCCCCAGTGGACAGCCAGTATAAAAACACTCTTACAATACATAGTGCGGATCCCAGCCTATGGAATAAAAGTTTAAGGGAGTTCCTTCTAAACTCACCCTTGGTATTGAGCTACATACCGTCAAAAACAAGTTTAATTTAAGAAGACCACAAAGGCCTTACGGACACAACTCGCACACTTTTGATAGACTTAAACAGCTGTAAATGATCGAGATGTCACCAACAAAAACATAAACAATAGCCCTCTATCAAATGCAGCACATTGGATACAACTGCTTTTCAGTAGTGCTCAAAGCATGCCATTCTGAGAGCAGCATTTATTTTTTAACTCAAAGCAATGAGCCCAATCTGTCCTCCATGACAACAAAATCAGAAACAACAGAGTAGACTAATTAGTCCTTCATTTTTTGGGGTTATGCTCAGGTAAAACAATTTGGCTAATCTATATTTCCATGTCCTATTCTTGAAGATCAAGGGGTATTACATTAATTGGAATGACTGGAAATCTGACAGACTGTAAAGATATAGCCTAATATTATTATTATCTGTTGTAGAAAGCAGTGGGCTAGAAGAAACCTACATAACTAACCCATAGTAAAATGCAACATCTATTTATGGTGAGCTACGTAAACTCTAATATTGATTTATCCTGCAATGGATGTTCAATTGGTAATATTAATTATTGTCTTCTTCTAATGGCTCTTAAGCAAGTTGATGTTTATTGGGATGAGTCTTGTCCTTGAGGCAGAACTGAGCGATTTACGCTAGATGGGCCAGCTGTCAAAATTGTCTGTATTGTAAAAATGTATAAAAAAAAAAACTTTTTGGTCTTAATTTAATGTTAGGGTTAGGCATTAGGGGTTATCAGTGTGGTTAATGTTAGGGTTAAGATTAGGATTAATGACTTTGTGGCTGTGCCAGCTAGTGATCACTCTGTAGAGCTGCCTCCAGAACAAGATTCATGACGAAAAAATGCTAGCTGGGGAAAGTCATCTGAAAGTAATCAGATTCTGTTACAGATCCAAAAATTACGTTACTGATTACAATTTTGGACAGGTAACTATTAACTGTAACGGATTACATTTAGAAAGTAACCTACGGTGGTGAATATAATACAGGACTAGTAAATATATATATATTTTTAATTATGATTTTTCAGGGGGTGCTGCAGCATCCACTGCACCAGTACTTCCCGCGGCTATGCACCTAACCTCATATTTAAAGCCTTTTGGAATGCAGATTTTACACTAAATAAGAAGTTATATTTCCTGGGAACAGAAAAGGCACCGCATAGTAGGAATGACCCTGGTGTATCATCATAGTGGTCTCTGATCTGTGGTCAGACTTGCTCAGCAGAACAAATTTAAACGTGTGCCTTTTTTCAATGCTGATTTGCATGTCATTAAGAAAAGAGAAAGGTGTCCGCAAATTTTTTTTCTCAAACATCCTTTATACATTTAAAAGTAATCCTATAGATGTATAGATCATATAGATTTTCAAAAGTATCTGTAAATCTGATTACAATATTATTGCTGGTAACGTAACAGATTACAGTTAGTTTTTTTGTAATACATCACTCCCCAACTCTGCATATGATGCATAAAAGTACTGACCTTTCCAAGCGGTTATGGTCCACGTCGCCCGTACGTATGTCTCTAGCAGTCTCTCCGTTGAAGTGCTGAATGTAACAGTGAAGCCAACTTTTACCCGCCCTTCTCTGACGTAGCCTGTTGGGTTTGGCAAGAATCTGGATGGCTGTTTTGAGCGCAAGGCGCATCCATGGTCCTCCCTCACTGCCCCAAATTCACGGTGGTATGTTAAATTTGACACGCAAGCAATTTATCTGAAATGTTATAACAAATCTTAAATAAGTCCGTTTTTAATTGCATGAATGTGGTGGAGAAAATAGTTAAATTATAGGTTGTGAGGTATAAGCCTAAATCTAAATCCATTGAAAATGAATATAACAACTCCCCTGTTGTTATATAAAAAATCCAGTCCTGCTCATTCACGTGCTCACATCCACCATTCACTAAAACGTTGAGACTTCATTTCTTTAATCAATACCAGAGGTGGGAATCATCAAAAAGATAAAGTAAGACATCACAACAAAACACAACAGAATACTGTAAGACAGACAGTGCACAACCAAGTGTAAAAATAGCATAAAATTTAAGTGTTAATCTGCACACACAGTGTAGTATGGGACAGGTCCATGGTCGCTCCTAAATCATTGGGTTGTAATCAGGGGCATTTACTGGGGAGGGGAGGGAATGTGAGAAGTTGTCAGGTGTCTAGGGGTAGGGGCTGGGGTTGATTCTGGACTGGGAACTGTGCTAATAGATTGGGATAGGGTTTTGCTATGTGAGGGCTGTGCTCCATATGGGACCGGCTGGTCGGGCAGTGTTGTTCAGGACAGAACAGTGAGAGATGGGTTGGGGCAAGCTGGGCATCAGCGTTGGTTTAGGAAGGAACTGTATGAGAGGGATTGGCACAGGTACTGGATCCTTGCCCCTCCACTTGGGCGTTGGGGTTTCCCTCTACTTCATTCAGGGGCTGTTGTTGCTCCTCCCCTCCGACAGGGGCGCCACACTGCATTCTCTCACTTTGTGGCTGGTCACTCTGTACGTTGTTACTGCTATGGGGACTGTCGCTTTGTACGTTGTTGTTACTATGGGGACCATCGTTCTGTACATTGCTGTTGCTATGAGAGCTGTCACTTTGGGTCCTGTTGCCATTGGGATCATCGCCGAGGGGACTGTCGATCTGCATGGGGCTGGCATCAGGGGCTGGGTTAGTGACGGTGCCCAGGAAGATTGGAGCGAGGGAGGCGTGGTCTACCAGGGCGAACAGGAAGGGGGAGTTTACAGAAAAGATGGGAACAGAGCGCATGATGGTGATGGAGGTGGCTGCAGATGCTTCAGCCCCTTCCTCACTCAGCTCCACCCCGCAGGCGTGACGCATGCTTGACACCTGCAGAGGAACCTCTGAGACACCGGACAGATTAGGACTAGAGAACAAAGAGCCCAGACCTGAGAAGGAGAAAGAGAGAGAGATTTTGATTGAGAGATTTTGATTGATAGAATAGTAGAATAGTAGAAAAAATCCAGAAAAACACATGAACAATGTTATAAATGGAATTGCATTTTAATGAGGGAAATAAGTATTTGACCCCCTCTCAATCAGAAAGATTTCTGGCTCCCATGTGTCTTTTATACAGGTAACGAGCTGAAATTAGGAGCACACTCTTAAAGGGAGTGCACCTAGTCTCGGTTTGTTACCTGTATAAAAGACACCTGTCCACAGAAGCAATCAATCAATCAGATTCCAAACTCTCCACCATGGCCAAGACCAAAGAGCTCTCCAAGGATGTAAGGGACAAGATTGGCTACAAGACCATCACCAAGCAGCTGGTGAGAAGGTGACAACAGTTGGTGCGATTATTTGCAATTCGAAGAAACACAAAGAACTGTCAATCTCCCTCGGCCTGGGTCTCCATGCAAGATCTCACCTCGTGGAGTTGCAATGATCATGAGAACGGTGAGGAATCAGCCCAGAACTACACGGGAGGATCTTGTCAATGATCTCAAGGCAGCTGGGACCATAGTCACCAAGAAAACAATTGGTAACACACTACGCCGTGAAGGACTGAAATCCTGCAGCGCCCGCAAGTTCCCCCTGCTCAAGAAAGCACATATACATGCCCGTCTGAAGTTTGCCAATGAACATCTGAATGATTCAGAGGACATCTGAGTGAAAGTGTTGTGGTCAGATGAGACCAAAATGGAGCTCTTTAGCATCAACTCAACTCGCCGTGTTTGGAGGAGGAGGAATGCTGCCTATGACCCTAAGAACACCATCCCCACCGTCAAACATGGAGGTGAAAACATTATGCTTTGGGAGTGTTTTTCTGCTAAGGGGACAGGACAACATCACCACATCAAAGGGACGATGGATGGGGCCATGTACCGTCAAATCTTGGGTGAGAACCTCCTTCCCTCAGCCAGGGCATTGAAAATGGGTCGTGGATGGGTATCCCAGCATGACAATGACCCAAAACACACGGGCAAGGCAACAAAGGAGTGGCTCAAGAAGAAGCACATGAAGGTCCTGGAGTGGCCTAGCCAGTCTCCAGACCTTAATCCCATAGAAAATCTGTGGAGGGAGCTGAAGGTTCGAGTTGCCAAACGTCAGCCTCGAAACCTTAATGACTTGGAGAAGATCTTTAAAGAGGAGTGGGACAAAATCCTGAGATGTGTGCTAACCTGGTGGCCAACTGCAAGAAACGTCTGATCTCTGTGATTGCCAACAAGGGTTTTGCCACCAAGTACTAAGTCATGTTTTGCAGAGGGGTCAAATACTTATTTCCCTCATTAAAATGCAATTCCATTTGGAACATGTTTCACATGCGTTTTTCTGATTTTTTTTGTTGTTATTCTGTCTCTCACTGTTCAAATAAACCTACCATTAAAAATATAGACTGATAATTTCTTTGTCAGTGGGCAAACGTACAAAATCAGCAGGGGATCAAATACTTTTTTCCCTCACTGTATACTTGTAGTAATCATGGCTGTATATTCCGACAGGGCATGCAGGGCACATGCCCAGGGGCCCTGACCTCCAGGGGTCCCCCATTGATTTTGTTAGTCACTCTCAATCAGATATCATATTAACATGGAATAAATCAAAATTAGTAAAATGTCATGAAATTTGTTAGAAAATTGCAACGTTTTCTCTCCATCCCAGGGCAAAATGTGTGGAATTGCTGAAAATTCTTTTGTTTGACTGGCCGTACGGTAGCATCCCTGCCTTTCGTTTAATCTGGATTGATTTGAGACTGGTTCAGCCAGCAAGCAGACACTAGATAGCTAACGCTTAGGGCCCCCAAAAGGCTAGGCCCTGCCTGTCCGTTTATAGCTCACTTCAACTTTGACTAGGGCTTAAACTATGACTCAAGTTTTTCCAGACCACGTGACCTGACAGAGGAAAAACTCCTGGCCAAAACTATTTAACTTTCTGTGCTAGTTTCTAGACAGACGGTTTGCCTCCCAGAACGTACCAACACGTCTGTACTAGGACCAACGTCAGCTTGGGAGAGAGGAAAGAGCGGAGCTGTAGCTAGCTAGATGGAGCTGGAGGAGGATATTTTCAATGAGTGTATTTCACAAGTGAGTAGTTTGCATGCGCCATGACGTTAGCATTAAAAGCTTAAAACCACTGACTGGCTGTGGCTAAAATTACCCTAGCTATCTGCATCCACACTGTGTGTCCGCCTGTCATATTTCTGAGGGGATTCTTTTTAAACCCCACCTACCAAAACAAGTGATTTGTTGGGAGAGTTGTCTGTTTGAAAAGCACCTTCTCAGAATTGGCCAAGAGAATCAGACATGATTCCCAGACCTAGTGCTGTTGTCTTAGGTCTTGAATTTCTGAGACTACTTCTGTTCTCACCCATGCGGGTCAGCGCCTCTTGTAGCTCTTGGCGGTACTGCAGGGTGAACTTGGGCAGTTGGACCTGCATGGTCCTCTCCTGAGGTAGACGTCTGTACAGGTCAGAGATATTCAGCTTGGCCACCAGCGATGACACGTTTCCTCTTCCTGGCAATGGCATCACTACCAGGAAGCTGGTGTTTCCTTTAAATGGAAAACGTGCGACCTGAAAACACAGAAGGGGGGTGGAGATAAACACTTTAGAGAGGGAGACTGCACCAACTGCACTGTAGAGAGATTGAGAGAAAGAGATTGGAGGTGGAGAGAGTGGTGGAGAGAACAATATGTTTTACTGTCTACGTTTCAACAGCAAGGTCTTTTCAAAACAAGTCTCCAGTAGAAAGTGTTGTGTGTGAAAAGATAGAAATGGAGGATGGAGACAGAAGCAGACGACAGAACACACACAGCTAGCCCAGCTCACCTGAGCCCCAAGCTCCCCGTCTTCTAACAGACTCAGTGGATACTTGGCTGAGCGCATCATGTCTACATGGACAAAGTTCTTATTGTCCAGGTAGAAGACATCCTTCTGTGTGAGCTGAGGGTCGAAGCGAGCCTCCCACTCCCCTACCAGTGACAACAGGAGAACAAGCCACACGATAGTAACAAGTAGACACTTGTATATAGTTTCAAATACGTTATTTTAAACAAGAGGTGAAAGGGCTTACCTTTGAAATGCACAGCGTTGATAAGCATGAGCACGACATCATGCGGAATACTAGGCAGGAAATTGGTCATGTGACCTTTGGTGGTGTCTTCCACCCATTGGTTGACATCCTCCACTGAGATCAAGGGGGCAGGCTCTGATTTGTAGCAACGTACAGATTCTGCAACAAAGGACTGGTACACCTTAAACTCTGAAAGAGAAAGAGAGAAACAAATATATATTACATAAATATACACCAAAAGTGTCCAAAACATTGTCATACCTTTACTGCATTAACAAAGGCAGTTACAATGGGTGTGCTTTATAATTATGTCAGTAGACTGCCATTTTCTGGCACAGAGCTGCAACACTGAAATGTACACATAAATATAAAACACAGACACACACACACTCACCTGGGCGCAGGTACATGCGTGTGGCCACCTGTAGGGAGGTGTTGGTGAGGTGTTGGAGCAGGCTGCCCAGGGATTCATGGTAGCAGGGTACGGTGTGGGCGTGTAGAGAACTTAGCAGCAACTTCTGTGTCTCATTACGAGCTCCTGATAGGGGCAACACAAGGAGGCAATGACCATGTTTTGATTACATTAATTATTTGAGACAAAAGTTAATAACAGTCATAAGCAGACACAGACATACACTTACAATCTCACAGATACATACTCACTCTTGACATTATACATGTCTCTCTCTCTCTCTCTCACACACACACACACACACACACACACACACACACACACACACACACACACACACACACACACACACACACACACACACACACACACACACACACACACACACACACACACACACACACACACGCCTCACCCAGTGTGAGTTGTGCTAGTGCGAGGGCCACGCTGAGGGGTGATATGATGACGTTGGGCTGCTCTGGCCCTGTCTGCAGGCTGTCCAGTAGCTGCCTGCCCAGTCTCTCTACAGCACCTCCTACTGACGACCGGGCCTCCTGGCTGAACACCTGCTCCCCACAAGAGGGGTCCTCAGTAGCTACCGTACCAGTCTCATCCTGAGAGAGAGAGAGGGAGGGAGAGAGAGGGTCTAGGGGTTGGACTGTAAAAACTAGGGTAGGGTTAGGGTGCTCTAAAAGTATTGTAGTCAATACTTTTCTAATTAAAGGTTAGATATTTAAGGAAGGTTGATGTGTTTTGGGGTAAGGTTATGGTTGGCCCTCTTACAGTCAGTCCCAGCCAACAGAGGCAGAGCAGCAAGAGTACAGGCAGATGCAGATTCATATCCCAACAGCTGGCCTGCAATACAGAACAAACAAACCTGTACAATAATATAACATATATTCAAAGATACAGGTTCTATCTAGGACCATTTAAGGGAAATAGTCTGAGACAGATGTAAAAGGTTTATTAAATGATTGTTTGCCTGTATAGAAATAGATACACATACAAAATACTTTGACATGAACACAAAAGGCTTCTTAGATCTCAGTTCCTTCTAAAGTGCAACAGTGATTTCACCCAACTAGATTTCATAGGACTAGATTGACCTAGTTAGGCTACAGACAGTGACCAGAAAACAGTGACAACCAATACTTTCCTTATGGGAGGGAGCTAGCAACAGTGCTTGGACCCAGAAGCGAGCAAAGCCTCTCCCAACACAAATCAACTGGAAACTGCTTTTCAGAACAATGGACCACACCCCAAACATTTCTTCACAGACATTATGAGCATGTTCACAAAATGGTTTCTCATAGAAATAAAGCTAGACAGCAATGACGCTGCACAGCTTGTACACACACTCTGGGAGATTGTCAATTGGGCAAAAGTCTGTCCTCTTTTAATTCTTTAGTAGGGCAAAACAAAGTGTCTGCTCCCCTCTTCGATCACCTACTTCGACAGAGGATGTACAAGAGTATCCTCACAGCAGGTAGCACGGAAGTGTTTTAAAATACATCACACCCCTTTGAATCAGCTGTTTTCTTCTCAAAGGAGTAAAGCCTGCACAAAACAATATGCAACTTATCCTTTTATCTTTAAAAGCTAAATGAGTTTTTATCACTTCACACATTTGTTTTGGGACTCCACCCCTGTAAATGTAATTTGCCTGATGACGCGAAAGAGAAGAAATGGAGAGTCTCATTTAATACAAACGCATTTGTTTTCTCTCTCCAGCTGGAGGAGAGGCGAGCAAACCAATTGGGATTCTCCCAATGGATTCTGATGCGAAACGTTTAGTCTGTTGCAAAACATTTAGCAACAGAAACTATTTACTCTAAAGGGAAACTGTTTTGCAACAAAAACAAGAGTTTCTATTGGACAAATATAGGTATGTCCCTCCCCGTTGTGTTCCGTTTGCTCTGTTTGCTTCCGTTTGTTTTTGAAACGGTAAAGGGTTTCCGTAATGAGTACACCCCTGAAAAGGACTATGGGGTGCTTTTATCAGAGAGTGGAAACAACTTTTTATCTCTGCTTTTATACATTTCACATGTTTAACACCAATTAGAGTCCCCTGTGAAACATGGACCAAAACTATGGTTCCTACCCTGTCACTATGGGCTTGTTCGACATTGCAGTCGACAGTACAGGCGACTGACGACTAAAAACCTTGCATCATAAATAACTACTCATTATTATTTGTAGATCAGTCAGTCAGTCACAATTTGCCCATGATACGTTACGGTTTTGATCCTCTAGAACACGGCCAATAACTTAAATATTTAAGATTCAATAACAGTGATTATCAATGCATAAGAATTACTGAACCACTCACTTTTACAGAGGAATAACAGAGTACATATTGCTGCTGGACATGGCAACACCAGCGAACACTGATAGGTTGAGAGGAAATGAGAGCCAATCAAAAGCATGATTGCTTGGCTAGTGGTCAGTGTGGCATTGCTTTAGGCCTGGTTCTACACTGCAGAGATGTGTGGTGTTTTGCTCTGGGATCAACTGTTTGTCATAGGGCCAAAGGTTTCTGTTTCACTGCTAAAGTCCACAAACAGCAAACACTGGCCTCACTACTGCAATGGGTTCTCTATGGATGCAATGGTAGTATTCTAGTTTATATATATATATATATATGTATATGACTCTGCTTAGAATCATTAGCATTCATAGACGTAGTAGAAATAGTGGTGGTAGTGATGTCTTGATTGGTGATTTGAATGCCCTTTACATTTACAAAGGGCTCTTTAGTCTTTTTTTAAAGATTCAATTGGATTTGCGCTATTATTATATCACAAGTAAACTAATAGCTACAGCCATACATCTAAATCATGTTCCAAATAGCTTTAAATAAATAGCACTTACTATACTAGAATTATATGGTTTCATGCACTGTGTCAAAAAACCTACTGACTCCCCAACATCAGATACTATCCCTTCCAAATGAATTGAGATGGAGTAAACTTACCCAGCCGATGTTTGGTCAGGGGATAGGTGATATAGGCAAATAGGATTAGGATATAGACAGACAGAGAGACAGAAAGGCACGGTGAGTGTTCACCTTTGCTGGATCCTGTAGTGCCCAGTACTCTACACTGTCAGCCCCCTCATTGCCCGGTTAATGTTCAACCCTGAATTGATTCAGCAGAGCCACTACATAACCAGAAAATGTAAATATGTAGATATGTGACCCACAGGTCAAACCTGCCTTTATAAGAGCCTTTCTCCCCTCATTCCACAGAAATGTCACTCATCTGAAACATTTAACAGGTGTAATTAATGTAAAAGTTGACAGTAGCACAATATGTTCACCTTTCTGCTCTCATCAGATCAGTGGAATGCCATAGGAAGGATGAAATATGCATCAGAATCTTAATATCTACCATCTAGTTTTTATGTTTTGCTCAGAGGAGGATGAGGGTTGCCGTTTGGATTGGGATATTATTATTTTTGCTGACCTACAAACACATTTTCCTAGAAAGAGTTTGGAAACCCTCACAGATAGCTCTACGATAGTGTCAACTTTCAAATGTCTGCTGATAGCTGATATGTTACAACATTAACACGTATGACCTTTAGCATTACAGCACTGTGGCTCCCTCTATTGGCCCTAATGGAGGAAACCCAGAATAAGCACAGTAGAATGTTTCTATATGAATCAGAGTTGATATAACATGATTTTGGGCATAATTCTAATCCTCTGTCTCTAGCCCTTTAGGTAAAATAGAGAAGGCGGTGGGGCATATTGTTTTTCTTGCATGGACTGCCCCATTCCAGTCCTACGCCAATGCAAGACGTTGGCACTACCATTGCAAACCCATAATGCACCTGTGAATCAGGGCATCACCTGCTCAGCCCCTTTGGGGTGTTTTGCAGTGACTGTTTGTTTACTGCCTCCCATTAGGGAAGCATAAAAGGACCCCATCTCACAGCCCCCACGTTACCTCAGGAGCAGATGGATTGTGTTATGTATACAGGTAGGAGAAGCATAGACTGTCTGCATAACAGATTTTTGACCTTTACCTGCAATCAATAGCAGGCTGCACAGAACAAGTAGCCTGGATGTAGCCTTTTCCACATGTAAACCCTGGTCCTGAAATGCGGTAAAGGAAGATGATTGGCCCCCACATATTTTGTATGTAGAATGACCTGCAAAATAATCAGATTTCATATTTGTGCATTTCTGTGTTTTAACTAGTTTCTCAGAACATCTGGGCTATTTGAAGGGAGGTGTTAAGGACTGAGTGTAAGTAAAAAAATTGCCATGCGGTGGCAGTGTAGGATCTGAAGTCAAATTGTGTGTGTGTGTGTGTGTGTGTGTGTGTGTGTGTGTGTGTGTGTGTGTGTGTGTGTGTGTGTGTGTGTGTGTGTGTGTGTGTGTGTGTGTGTGAGTGAGTGTGTATCAGACCTGAGTCCAAACTATATTTCAAATATCTCAATTACTTTCATATACATATACGAAGTAAGTATTCAGATATTTTAGTAGTTAAATATTGGAATGTATTTTGAAATATACTTAGAAAGTATTGGCATGTATTTAAAAATACTAAAGTATACTGACTCATGCATTTAACCCAGGTATTTGAAAATAGTATTTGAAATAACTATTTCAAAATACTTTCAAATAGTACGCTATTTGTAGGATATTATTTGATACGGGACATACTATTTTAAAATAACCAAATACACATTTGAACCATGGTTTGATGTGTGTCAGTCAATCAATCAAATTGTATTTGTCACATGCTTCGTAAGCAACAGGTGTAGACTAACAGTGTAATGCTTACTTACAGGCCCTTCCAAACAATACAGAGAGAAAATAGAAAAATAACTTGGCTATATACACGGGTTACCAGTACCGACTCAATGTGCAGGGGTAGGTAGATATGTACATATACAGTTGAAGTCGGAAGTTTACATACACCTTAGCCAAATATATTTTTTAAATTCCTGACACTTAATCCTAGTACAAATTCCCTGTGTTAGGTCAGTTAGGATCACCACTTTACTTTAAGAATGTGAAATGTCAGAATAATAGTAGAGAGAATTATTTATTTCAGCTTTTATTTCTTTCATCACATTCCCAGTGGGTCAGAAGTTTATATACACTCAATTAGTATTTGATAGCAATGCCTTTAAACTGTGTAACTTGGGTCAAATGTTTTGGGTAGCCTTCCACAAGCTTCCCACAATAAGTTGGGTGAATTTTGGCCCATTCCTCCTGACAGAGCTGGTGTAACTGAGTCAAGTTTGTAGGCCTCCTTGCTCGTACACGCTTTATCAGTTCTGCCCACAAATTTTCTATAGGATTGAGGTCAGGGCTTTGTGATGGCCACTCCAATACCTTGACTTTGTTGTCCTTAAGCCATTTTGACACAACTTTGGAAGTATGCTTGGGGTCATTGTTCTTTTGGAAGACCCATTTGCGACCAAGCTTTAACTTCCTGACTGATGTCTTGAGATGTTGCTTCAATATATTCACATAATTTCCCTTCCTCGTGATGCCATCAATTTGGTGAAGTGCACCAGTCCCTCCTGCAGCAAAGCACCCCCTCAGACATTTCTCCAAAAAGTACAATCTTTATCCCCATGTGCTGTTGCAAACCGTAGTCTGGCTTTTTTATGGCTGTTTTGGAGCAGTGGCTTCTTCCTTGCTGAGCGGCTTTTTTATGGCAGTTTTGGAGCAGTGGCTTCTTCCTTGCTGAGCGGCTTTTTTTGTTGATATAGGACTAATTTTACTGTGGATATAGATACTTTTGAACCTGTTTCCTCCAGCATCTTCACAAGGTCCTTTGCTGTTGTTCTGGGATTGATTTTATTTCACTTTTATTTAACCAGGTAGGCAAGTTGAGAACAAGTTCTCATTTACAACTGCGACCTGGCCAAGATAAAGCAAAGCAGTTCGACACATACAACAACACAAAGTTACACATGGAGTAAACAAACATACAGTCAATAATACAGTAGAAAAACAAATCTATATACAATGTGTGCAAATGAGGAAAGATAAGGAAGGTAAGGCAATAAATAGGCCATGGTGGCGAAGTAATTCCAATATAGCAATTAAACACTGGAATGGTCGATGTGCAGTAGATGAATGTGCAAAGTAGAAATACTGGGGTGCAAAGGAGCAAGATAAATAAATAAATACGGTAGGGGATGAGGTAGTTGGTTGGGCTATTTACAGATGTGCTATGTACAGGTACAGTGATCTGTGAGCTGCTCTGACAGCTGGTGCTTAAAGCTAGTGAGAGAGACAAGTGTCTCCAGTTTCAGTGATTTTTGTAGTTCATTCCAGTCATTGGCAGCAGAGAACTGGAAGGAAAGGCGGCCAAAGGAGGAATTGGCTTTGGGGGTGACCAGTGAGATATACCTGCTGGAGCGCGTGCTACGGGTGGGTGCTGCTATGGTGACCAGCGAGCTGAGATAAGGCGGGGCTTTACCTAGCAGGGACTTGTAGATGACCTGGAGCCAGTGGGTTTGGCAACGAGTATGAAGCGAGGGCGAGCCCACGAGAGCGTACAGGTCGCAGTGGTGGGTAGTATATGGGGCTTTGGTGACAAAACGGATGGCACTGTGATAGACTGCATCCAATTTGTTGAGTAGAGTATTGGAGGCTATTTTGTAAATGGCATCGCCGAAGTCGACGATCGGTAGGATGGTCAGTTTTACGAGGGTATGTTTGGCAGCATGAGTGAAGGATGCTTTGTTATGAATAGGAAGCCAATTCTAGATTTAATTTTGGATTGGAGATGTTTGATGTGAGTCTGGAAGGAGAGTTTACAGTCTAACCAGACACATAGGTATTTGTAGTTGTCCACATAATCTAAGTCAGAACCGTCCAGAGTAGTTATGCTGGACAGGCGGGCAGGTGCGGGCAGCGATCGGTTGAAGAGCATGCATTTGGTTTTACTTGCATTTAAGAGCAGTTGGAGGCCACGGAAGGGGAGTTGTACGGCATTGAAGCTCGTCTGGAGGGTAGTTAACACAGTGTCCAAAGAAGGGCCAGAAGTATACAGAATGGTGTTGTCTGCGTAGAGGTGGATCAGAGACTCACCAGCAGCAAGAGCGACATCATTGATGTATACAGAGAAGAGAGTCAGCCCAAGAATTGAACCCTGTGTCACCGCCATAGAGACTGCCAGAGGCACGGACAACAGAAGTAGTTGGTGAACCATGCGAGGCAATCATTTGAGAATCCAAGGCTGTTGAGTCTGCCGATAAGGATGTGGTGATTGACAGTGTCGAAAGCCTTGGCCAGGTCAATGAATACGGCTGCACAGTAATGTCTCTTATCGATGGTGGTTATGATATCGTTTAGGACCTTGAGCGTGGCTGAGGTGCACCCATGCCCAGCTATGAAACCAGATTGCATAGCGGAGAAGGTACGGTGGGATTCGAAATGGTCGGTAATCTGTTTGTTATCTTGGGTTTCAAAGACCTTAGAAATGCAGGGTAGGATAGATATAGGTCTGTAGCAGTTTGGGTCAAGAGTGTCTCCCCCTTTGAAGAAGGGGATGACCGCAGCTGCTTTCCAGTCTTTGGGAATCTCAGACGACACGAAAGAGAGGTTGAACAGGCTAGTAATAGGGGTTGCTACAGATCATATTAGAAAGAAAGGGTCCAGATAATCTAGCCCGGCTGATTTGTAGGGGTCCAGATTTTGCAGCTCTTTCAGAACATCAGCTAACTGGATTTGGGAGAAGGAGAAGCGGGGGATGCTTGGGCGAGTTGCTGTCGGGGGTGCAGGGTTGTTGACCGGGGTAGGGGTAGCCAGGTGGAAAGCATGGCCAGCCGTAGAAAAATGCTTATTGAAATTCTCAATTATAGTGGATTTATCGGTGGTGACAGAGTTTCCTTTCCTCAGTGCAGTGGGCAGCTGGGAGGAGGGGCTCTTATTCTCCATGGACTTTACAGTGTCCCAGAACTTTTTTGAGTTTGTGTGACAGGAAGCAAATTTCTGCTTGAAAAATCTAGACTTCAACTGTAGGTAGGGGTAAAGTAACTAGGCAACTGTCACGTTTCACTTCTGAGGGGACAGACCAAGACGCAGCGATGTAGCCAGAATACATGATTTAATAAATCCACGGGAACAAGACGGAACAAAACAAAGAACGGAGAACGTAACGATGAACATAACTGAATAAACAAACACAGCTATGAACATACAATAACCCACGAAACTAAGGTGCAATTCCCAAACATATAAATGGTTCCCAATTAGAGACAACGAGACTCAGCTGCCTCTAATTGGGAGCCATTAACCCAACATAGAACTAGACACCATAGAACTGTGAAAACCCCTAAACCAAAATGAACTCCAAAGCGCCCAGCCTGAAAACCCAGGCTCAAGGTTACAGTACCCCCAAAGGCGCGGACTCGACGCCGCCCCAAAAGTCTGTGGGGATCTAGGTGGGTTCCTTTTGTCCCAGGTGGGGCTCCGGTGCTGGCCGTGCTGGTCTGATGTCACGCACCGGAGGCCCTGGACCCTTTCTTTGGAACTCTGCGCGTGGAGCAGAAGCTGGCCCTACCGACTCGTGATGCTCACTGGAACTCTGCGCGTGGAGCAGGAACTGGCAGTACTGGACTTGTGATGCTCACTGGAACTCTGCGCGTGGAGCAGGAACTGGCAGTACTGGACTTGTGATGCTCACTGGAACTCTGGTGCGTGGAGCAGGAACTGGTCGTACTGGACTCGTGATGCTCACTGGAACTCTGGTGCGTGGAGCAGGAACTGGCAGTACTGGACTCGTGATGCTCACTGGGACTCTGGTGCGTGGAGCAGGAACTGGTCGCACTGGACCTCGTGATGCTCACTGGGACTCTGGTGCGTGGAGCGGAACTGGCAGTGCCGGACCCGTGATGCTCACTGGAACTCTGGTGCGTGGAGCGGCACTGGCAGTGCCGGACTCGTGATGCTCACTGGAACTCTGCGCGTGAGCGGAACAGGCCGAACTGGGCTGGACGCCGCACTCTGCAGCGAGGGAGCGGGAATAGGCCGAACTGGGCTCGGACGCACTCTGGTGCGGGAGCGGGAATAGGCCGAACTGGGCTCGGACGCGCACTCTGGTGCGGAGGCGGAACAGGCCGAACTGGGCTCGGGACGCACTCTGGGTGCGAGCGGGAACAGGCCGAACTGGGCTCGGGACGCACTCTGGTGCGAGCGGAACAGGTCGAACTGGGCTCGGACGCGCGCACTCTGGTGCGAGCGGAACAGGCCGAACTGGGCTCTCTGAGCGCACGGGAGCTTGGTGCGCCGGAGCCGGAACAGGACGTGCTGGACTCTCTGAGCGCACAGGGAACTTGGTGCGCCGGAGCCGGGACAGGACGTGCTGGACTCTCGGAGCGCACGGGAGCTGGGTGCGGGAGCAGGACGTGCTGACTCTCGAGCGCACGGGGAGCTGGGCGCCGGAGCAGGGACTGGACGCGTAGAAACCACTACACGGACTGGGATCTTGGAACGTGGAACCGAATCTTGGAACGTGGAACCGGATCTTGGAACGTGGAACCGGGATCTTGGAACGTGGAACCGGGATCTTGGAACGTGGAACCGGGATCTTGGAACGTGGAACCGGATCTTGGAACGTGGAACCGGGATCTTGGAACGTGGAGAAACCTCCACCCGGACCTGGGACCTGATACGGAGAGCCGACACCATACCTCCAGCTAGCTCACTAACCCCTGGCCTCATGGGTGAGTGGAGCTGGAATCTCTCGGACTGGGCTGTGGATTCGCACCGGAGATTCTGCCCGAGGACCACAGGATAACATGGACCCAAAAGGCGCACTGGAGGCCTGGCTCGCAGAGCTGGCACCACTCTCCCAGGTAGCACACAGACCTCGGCCCGACCAATGAGTGGCGCTGGGATCTTCGCACTGGGCTGCGGACACGTACCGGAGACACCGCACACGGAGCTGGAGCAGGATATCCGGGTCCCAGGAGACGATCGGGGACTTAGTGCGCAGCGATGGCACCACTCTTTCTGGCTGAACACTTATTTTCCCCGACTGATGAGTGGAGCAGGAATCACTGCACCGGCCTCTGAATCCCTATAGGGGAAACCGTGCGCAACACTGCATAGCACGGCCTCCCTTCGCTGCGACGCTCTCCCCAACGCTCTTCCATAAAGCACGAGGGGTTGGCTCAGGAGTCCTCCTGAACCGGCCAACCTCCTCGTGTGCCCCCTCAAAAGTTTCTTGGGGCAGCCTTACGGACCTCCGTGCCAGGCGAGATCCGATGAGGTCCTCCCTGGTCCAGCACTCCTGAGTCTCTCGCCGCTTGGTCTTCGTTTGGTGGGTTATTCTGTCACGTTTCACTTCTGAGGGGACAGACCAAGACGCAGCGATGTAGCCAGAATACATGATTTAATAAATCCACGGGAACAAGACGGAACAAAACAAAGAACGGAGAACGTAACGATGAACATAACTGAATAAACAAACACAGCTATGAACATACAATAACCCACGAAACTAAGGTGCAATTCCCAAACATATAAATGGTTCCCAATTAGAGACAACGAGACTCAGCTGCCTCTAATTGGGAGCCATTAACCCAACATAGAACTAGACACCATAGAACTGTGAAAACCCCTAAACCAAAATGAACCCAAAGCGCTCCAGCCTGAAAACCCAGGCCTGGGCGTTACAGCAACAGGATAGATAATAAGCAGTAACAGCAGCTTATGTGACGCTGGTAAATGCAGATAGGTAGCTGTTTGGTTAACTATTAAGCAGTCTTATAGTTTGGGGGTAGAAGCTGTTCAGGGTCCTGTTGGTGCACTGGTACCGCTTGCCATGCAGTAGCAGAGAGAACTGTCTTGGCTGGCTGCAGTCTAACAATTTTTAGGGCCTTCCTCTTACACCACCTTGCAGTTGCTCTCAATGGTGCAGCTGTAGAACACTGTGTGTGTGTGTGTGTGTGTGTGTGTGTGTGTGTGTGTGTGTGTGTGTGTGTGTGTGTGTGTGTGTGTGTGTGTGTGTGTGTGTGTGTGTGTGTGTGTGTGTGTGTGTGTGTGTGTGTGTGTGTGTGTGTGTTATGGGGAGTGTAACTTTACTCCCAAAGAAAGGTTGGTTTGCCAGCACCCACTGCTGTTCCAAGGAAATCCCATCTATCTGTCCCCTTATGTCTCTCTCAATTTATACTTTCTCTCGCTCTCTCTCTCTCGCCCTGCCCTCCAAACTCCAATGTGATATGACAGGATTTTAATTACATGGGTGTCCAAAACAAATCACTGCCTGCTAATAAAATGAACATGAAATAAGGTTATAGGCTTGTAATAGTCTTAATATGTCACTTTCTTGTGAGAAATTCACCAATTGTGATAAATCCTAACAAAGCTGCATCAATGAACAGATTCAAATTCAATCTTTAAAAATGTAAATGAAGTTAAAAAAAGTTAAGTGCACAATATGACTTTTCAATCGTTTATTTTTCTAAGAGTTTAAGATAAACTTGCGCCAGGACTACAGTGTGTGAGTAAACGCATAAAAAAGTTAATATTTAAGTATGAATGCCACACAAAAGTGTTGACTCTCTGTCTCACACACACACACACACACACAAAAACACAGAGAGAAAGAAAGAGAGAGAGAGAGGGAGCGAGAGAGAGAGAGAAAGATGTCATGTGCAGTCCTGTACCCAGTGTAAAGCTGGAGGTATCTGAGTTCGCTCACCCTTTTCCTCATCATTTTTGCTTTCTTCCCGGAGTGAGTCCAGACGTGCGCAACTGTAATTTATGTCAGTATTCTCTGACCGGGAGAGGATGGTGTCCTCACTCCAGACGATGTGGATGTTCAAGGATGGGGTGATTCTATTCTGCACACCGTTCCTCCTCTTGCCGCTACCTCTGCTGATCGGAACCACGGTATGCGCCAAAGTTGTCGAATAGAATTATACCAGGGGTCCCTACCTCCTCTTGACCCCATCTAGGCCTACTCTTTCTGCTTTCTACACAAAGAGTAGGCTTTCTGAACGATGATTTAAGATATTTCACTAGTAGCCTACTAGTAGTCTATCGTCTTGTTAGATATTTCATAAATGAATCTAAATTATTTTGTGCACCTGATGCATACTGATTTTGGCGTAAACATGCATTGCCATAGTTCTAATTTCTCCACGCACACACTGGCGTAGCACCCAAGGGGTGGGGGCATTGGGGTCCCCCTCGGAGGTCGGGCCCCAGATAGCATATGAACAGGTCATAAAACAAGATGTTTTTTTATTACAGGAAATTTGCTTTAAATCTGCAAACATTTTCTCTCAGCCTCATAATAATAACAATGATCATTTATTCAGCTTCTATAGCACTTTTCATTACAGAAGGAATCTCAAAGTCTTGAAAATAAAAATAAACAATCAATCATCAAATAAAAGATACAGAACAGAGAGTAGGTCTGGACTAAGACGATTGTCACGTAGACTTGAACGTTTTGAGTGTTTCAAGCCTCCAAAAGATGCGGAGACCGTCAAGAGGGATCCAAATAGCTTGAGCAGAGGGAGGGGATTTGTCAGCAAGGGGAGGTGAGCACTCTCCATTCAAGGTGTCTCACCGGCGCCTCGCCGTCACCGCCGTCTGATTGCGACTTCTCCATAGCCATTGACTCAGTCTTGTGTGAGTTGACCTTGGTTGTATTCTGGAAATTCAGAAAATGGAAATTCCGCTCTATAACATGCTGACCAAACCGGCTCCTCGCGTGCGTCTGTGTGCCTCCTCATGCGCCTTCGTGCGCATGTTGATTTTTGTCTATCCCTACCAGACATGACACACAGGTTAAAATACTAAAACCAACTGTGAACCAACTATATTAATTTGGGGACAGGTCGAAACACATATGAAACACTCATGGACATTTACAGTTGAAGTCGGAAGTTTACATACACTTAGGTCATTAAAACTTGTTTTTCAACATCTCCACACATTTCTTGTTAACAAACTATAGTTTTGGCAAGTCGGTTAGAACATCTATTTTGTGCATGACACAAGTCATTTTTCCAACAATTGTTTACAGACAGATTATTTCACTTATAATTCACTGTATCACAATTCCAGTGGGTCAGAAGTTTACATACACTAAGTTGACTGTGCCTTTAAACAGCTTGGAAAATTCCAGAAAATGATGTCATGGCTTTAGAAGCTTCTTGATAGGCTAATTGACATCATTTGGGTCAATTGGAGGTGTACCTGTGGATGTATTTCAAGGCCTACCTTCAAACGCAGTGCCTCTTTGGTTGCCATCATGGGAAAACAAAAAAGAAATCAGGCAAGACCTCAGAAAAACAATTGTAGACCTCCACAAGTCTGGTTCATCCTTGGGAGCAATTTCCAAACGGCTGAAGGTACCACGTTCATCTGTACAAACAATAGTACGCAAGTATAAACACCATGGGGCCACGCAGCCGTCAAACCGCACAGGAAGGAGACGCGTTCGGTCTCCTAGTGATGAATGTACTTTGGTGCGAAAAGTGCAAATCAATCCCAGAACAACAGCAAAGGACCTTGTGAAGATGCTGAAACAAAAATAGAATTGTTTGGCCATAATGACCATCGTTACATTTGGAGGAAAAAGGGGGGAGGCTTGCAACCCGAAGAACACCATCCCAACCGTGAAGCACAGGGGTGGCAGCATCATGTTGTGGGGGTGCTTTGCTGCAGGAAGGACTGGTGCACTTCAGAAACTAGATGGTATCATGAGGAAGGGAAATTGTGGATATATTGAAGCAACATCTCAAGACATCAGTCAGGAAGTTAAAGCTTGGTCACAAATGGGTCTTCCAAATGGACAATGACCCCAAGCATACTTCCAAAGTTGTGGCAAAATGGCTTAAGGACAACAAAGTCAAGGTATTGGAGTGGCCATCACAAAGCCCTGACCTCAATCCTATAGAAAATGTGTGGGCAGAACTGATAAAGCATTGGCAAGCAAGGAGGCCTACAAACCTGACTCAGTTACACCAGCTCTGTCAGGAGGAATGGGCCAAAATTCACCCAACTTATTGTGGAAGCTTGTTGAAGGCTACCCGAAACGTTTGACCCAAGTTAAACAATTTAAAGGCAATGCTACCAAATACTAATTCAGTGTATGTAAACTTCTGACCCACTGGGAATGTGATGAAATAAATACAATTTGAAATAAATCAATCATTCTCTCTGCTATTATTTCACATTCTTAAAATTAAGTGGTGATCCTAACTGACCTAATACAGGGAATTTGCACTAGGATTAAATGTCAGGAATTGTGAAAAACTGAGTTTAAATGTATTTGGCTAAGGTGTATGTAAACTTCCGACTTCAACTGTAGCTATCTTGCTGTTTCTATTAGTCCATTGGTTTGTTATTTTACCTGAAGTGCATACAGTCCTTTTTTTAGCTCGATCTTTGTAGAATTCTGACTCATTTTGAGTCAGACAAAATCTTGTGTTCTCTACTGCAACAACCAGTTAGATTTGAGTTCATGTTCTTTGATTCATCTCTCCTCTTCATCGTTCTTCTTGATCTGTGGATTTTATATGGCAATTGGCAACCAAATTTAAGGTACATTTCCGCCACCAACTGGACTGGAGTGTGGACCTCATTCATCTTTCAATCACCCATGTGGGTTTATGCTCATCACATCCAATGAGTAAATGGGAGAAGTGGGACTTGCAGCGCGTCAACCATCTAAAACAGAACCAAGTTCTATTTTAGCGACTGGCTACGCAGAAGCTGTTGACGCGCGCAAGCAGTTTGGATGACATTATTGTGTATGTGTACATTTATTTTGCAACGCTCGTGCACGCAATGCAGCCAGTTTGGTCAGCATGTAACTTTCAGAGGGGCACAGGGTCAGGACCTGGCATGACACATTCCTTCAGCGTGCGCCAAGGGTTAACGTGGTGCTGAGCTCTCTTGTCTAACCCTTTGTTGTTGTCTTATTGACAGAGCTGTCCAACTAACCTATCAGCATTCACCCGATCTAGGCACACTGGCCTTTCAATCGGGATAACACGAGGACTATAGAATTCAAAAGTTTGTAGAGCAGAGGAGCTTCACACAGATATAGATAGAAAAACAATCTGATATTAGATACATAGGCCTATTACACCAAAGTGCTAGTTCCAATTAGGCTACAAAAGTTGCAAACGTGTAGCTACCAATTTGGTTTAGTGCTAGCATCAGTGCTGATAAACCATGATAACTATCCGTCAGTGTTGATATAGTCGGTGATTCCCAGAAGTATCCGTAGAGATATGTAGAATCTGAAAAAACATCCCAGATCCCACACTGATTGAACGGGTAACCCTGGCAACTGGATCTCAGGGGTCTCCACAGCATGTGCCATCCCTATGTAACTATAGTAGAAGGCCCAGCTGGAACCTTTAGCTAAATAAATATATCAGAAAAATACACATATCAAAGACTTGGTTTCGGAGAGAGTGTGTTATTGTTACCTGACCATGCTTTCTCCTGCTGTGCTGACAGACAGTAGACCAATTTTAGGTATTAGGCCTACTTAGTAACCTACTCTTGTGAGAGTGACATAAAGCCTAACCTGCCCCAGGAGGTCTTATATTCTTGTAAGCTCAGTGTTTCAGTGCCAGCGCATTGAAGACGAAGGAAACATTTCCTCATCACACCATAGGGTATTGAAGTTCAAGTTTACATTACTTGAGATTCACAAATTCACATCACAGATCAATATTGATACAATGGCACTACCAGACACACAGAACACTGTGTTTTCATGTGCTTCAGTTCTTTTTTTGTGTGTTTGTCCTTTTGACCTCTATAATATTTGGGTTCTCTGTACATCTATATGGATCTAAATCAAGTATTGTAAATGTGTGTGCTGCAGGAGGCAGGCTGTGCCTATGTGATAGCCCTGATGGCAGTGTACTGGTGTACTGAGGTACTGCCGCTGGCTGTGACTGCTCTCCTGCCCGCTGTCCTCTTCCCTCTGTTTGGCATCATGGAGTCCAAGCAGGTACACTTCCCTCACACACGCACACACGCACGCACTCACACAAACACACATACTCACACTCAAAGACAATCTCTCACGTGTGTGTATCAGGTGTGTATGCAGTACCTGAAGGACACCAACATGCTGTTTGTTGGTGGGCTAATGGTGGCTGTTGCCGTGGAGACGTGGAATCTTCACAAGCGCATCGCCCTCAGAGTTCTACTCGTGGTGGGGGTGCGGCCTGCCCTGTGAGTAGCAAATCACAGGTGTCTGTCTATCAGTTGCTCAAGTATCAAATCAAGATTGTCAGCCCACTGAGCTAAAGCCTAGCATGCTTTCCTCCTTCTCCACTTCCTCTTTTCTTTTCTGACTCTGATGCACCCTCCCCTCATCCGCTGTTCCCACCAGTCTGATGCTAGGGTTCATGGGTGTGACAGCCTTCCTGTCCATGTGGATAAGTAACACAGCCACCACAGCTATGATGGTCCCCATTGTCCAGGCTGTCCTGGAGCAGCTCAACAGCCCACGAAAGAGGGAGAACCCCCTGCCCACCCCTCAGAGCCAGGAGAATGGTACGACTCCTGAGGAAAAACTGAAGAACAGTTCGACCCCACAGGACACACTTATGATCCAGGACAATCACATCCCACTGGAGAAACTAGCATCAAAAGATAAACTGGACTCCCCAGACAAACCAGTTCCTCAGGACAACTCTCTGACTGATGGGAAGCCAGGTGAGGTGCAGGGCACTAGGCTGGGGGCAGAGGCCAGGGCAGGGGTCTGGGGTCTGGGTGAGGCTAGAGCACAGATTTTTCACTAACGCACTATAACACAGTTAAATGGCGATTTCAGACAATTATAGACATAGGCTAAATGTTTATAGGCAACAGGAAAACTATAGCCTGCCTAGTTAACAAATTTGGCCGTGACCTCTTGGTAGTCCTGATTCCCAAACTTCTCTAATATATAGTGCTATTTTCTCCCCCTTCCTCTCTGTATACAGTGATGGTGTCCATGGTCTTGAAAGAAGGGACTGAAGCAGAGGAGCAGGTTGGGGAGGAAGAGGAGGAGAAGGAGAGGATGAAGATGTGTAAAGGCCTGACGTTGTGTGTGTGTTACGCTGCCAGCATCGGCGGCACTGCCACTCTAACTGGCACCGGACCCAACCTCGTCCTCACAGGGCAGATGAGCCAGTATATACCACACACACACACACACACATATGTACCTCTCACAGACACACACCTCACATATGTTAGTGTATGAACAGTATATCCCGTAGCTATAAACATAGATATGGGGGGTCTGAACATATCATGTTGATCAACTGACATTTGACGTTTTACATTTTTGAGAAGTTATGTTCTTAATAGAAACCCACTGTCAGACTCTTCCCTCAGAACGGTGACGTGATTAACTTTGCCTCATGGTTCGCCTTTGCCTTCCCCACCATGCTGCTGATGCTGACACTGGCCTGGCTCTGGCTCCAGCTCGTCTTCATCGGCTTCAAGTGAGTGACCTGGCCAGAGCACCACAGTGCATTATTTTAACTCTATTCTCTCCTCCCTCTCAGTTCAACCATGACATGATATCTGTAAAGGTTTGCATAGGCAAAATAGGGGTAACGTCTCTCTCACTCACTCTGCTTCTTATCTGACCTGTTATTGTAAATAATCTCTCTCACTCAGACTCTCTTTCTCTCACCCCTTTCTCTTTTGCTCCCCCACTCATTTCTCTCACCCCTGTCTCCCTGTCTCCCACTCCTCCTCTCCAGTCTGAAGCGTACGTGGGGCTGTGGTGCTGTGCAGTCAGAGAAGGAGATTGCAGCATATGATTTGATCCGTGAGGAGCATCGTCGTCTGGGGCCCATGTCTTATGGAGAGCTGAGTGTCCTGGGGCTCTTCATCCTGCTGGTGGTGCTTTGGTTCACACGAAGCCCAGGCTTCATCGATGGATGGGCAACCCACGTCTTCAATGCCAACGCACCGTATGTAACACACACCACAGTGAAATACTGTACACACCATACATACTCAACCACACAGACACACACTAGCAGGTGGAAATATGCATAAACATGCACAGTAAAACAAGCCCGATCTGATCTGAAGGATAGGTGACCTGAGTTGTCTTTAGACCCAGAACCTTCCATTAGACTGAGTGTCAGGACACGGGGAACAGGATAAAACAAACACAGAAGGACAAAATATGTCGTTCAGAGAGTAAACCATCTGTGTTGCATCAATACACGTGTTCTGAACTTTGACACACAGGAACACACACGTGTACACGTACACACACGCTCACTTGCACACACATACGCTGTAACCAGCACACACAGAGTCCGGGAAACATGATCTCACTAGAGTGAATGAGAGACAAAAGCACACTTCTTTATGACAAACAGATCGATGGGCAGGAGAGGCACACACTACATTCTGGGCAATTCCACGGTAACGGAATTACGCTTTCACTCAGATTAACTTTCAAATGTATGCCAAACAAAAATCATTGATTTCAAAGACTACTTTGTACAATTTACACAGAAAATTTCACAAAAACCCATTTACTGGAAGACCTGTGCAGATGCAAAGTTTGGTAACTACGGTAAGTTTGGTAACTACGCCCGCCCGACTAGCATCACTACCCTGGACGGCTCTGACCTAGAATACGTGGACAACTACAAATACCTAGGTGTCTGGCTAGACTGTGAACTCTCCTTCCAGACTCACATTAAACATCTCCAATCCAAAATTAGATCTAGAATCCACTTTCTATTTCGCAACAAAGCCTCCTTCACTCATGCAGCCAAACTTGCACTAGTAAAACTGACTATCCTGCCGATACTCGACTTCGGCGATGTCATCTACAAAATAGCCTCCAACACTCTACTCAGCAAACTGGATGCAGTCTATCACAGTGCCATCCGCTTTGTCACCAAAGCCTCTTATACCACCCACCACTGCGACCTGTATGCTCTAGTCGGCTGGCCCTCGCTACACACTCGTCGCCAGACCCACTGGCTCCAGGTCATCTACAAGTCCCTGCTAGGTAAAGCCCCGCCTTATCTCAGCTCGCTGGTAACCATAGCAGCACCCACCCGTAACACTCGCTCCAGCAGGTATATCTCACTGGCCACCCCCAAAGCCAATTCCTCTTTTGGCCGCCTTTCCTTCCAGTTCTCTGCTGCCAATGACTGGAACGAACTACAAAAATCGTTGAAACTGGAGACACTTATCTCCCTCACTAGTTTTAAGCACCAGCTGTCAGAGCAGCTCACAGTTCACTGCACCTGTACATAGCCCAACCAACTACCTCATCCCCTACCATAGTTATTCATCTTATTCCTTTGCACCCCAGTATTTTTACTTTGCACATTCATCTACTGCACATTTACCATTCCAGTGTTAAATTGCTATACTGTAGTTACTTTGCCACCATGGCCTATTTATTGCCTTATGTTCCTTATCCTACCTCATTTGCACACATTGTATATAGATTTGTTTTTTTCCTACTGTATTATTGACTGTATGTTTGTTTCACTCCATGTGTAACTCTGTGTTGTTGTATGTGTCGAACTGCTTTGCTTTATCTTGGCCAGGTCGCAGTTGTAAATGAGAACTTGTTCTCAACTTGCCTACCTGGTTAAATAAAGGTGAAATAAAAATATAAATAAGAAAATATGCGACCACCATTTCCAAAAACGTTTTGGGCCCACCAAATTCACATAGAAATGTGAGTTATAGATTTGTCATTCTTATTGAAAGCAAGTCTAAGAAGCGGTAGATCTGTTCTATGTGCGCTATTTCTATGCTTCCCGTTCTTAAGTAAAAATTTTGCGTCTTTTACACTCGCTTTTGTACACCAACTTCAAAAAGCTGAAAATACAGTATTTTTGATTATTGAAAATATATTTCACAGCGGTTTAGATGGTACAATGATTCTCTATTCAATACATTGCTTGTTTTGTCAAATAAACTGAGAAATGTATATTGCCCCTTTAAATGTCTACTCCGAATTAAGATTGAAAGACTCCTGCAGAAAAAATGGGGTGTCAGCTATGACATGACACCTTGAGTAAAAACATTTTTTTAAATGGTTATTGAACTACAGTAGGTGAAGGGGATCTGGTAACAGAATTTCAGTAACGGAATTACATCATGGGTCCATGATCTGTACTATACAGGAATTCATAATTATGAATTTAATTATATATATATTTTTGCATATTTGGGTATTACTGACTTGCCTAGTTAAATAAAGGTAAAATGTTTCAATAAAAATTAGGTAGCCTAGTGGTTAGAGCGTTGAGCTGGTAACCGAAAGGCTGCTGGATCGAATCCCCAAGCTGACAAGGTAAAAATCTGTCGTTCTGCCCCTGAGCAAGGCAGTTAACCCATGATTCCCCGGGCGCCGAAGATGTGGATGTTAATTATGGAGGCCCTCTGCACCTCTCTGTTTCAGAGGGGTTGGGTTAAATGAGGAAGACACATTTCAGTTGAATGCATTCAGTTGTACAACTGACTTAGAATCCCCCTTTCCCTATTATTCTACACACTGACTTTGATTGTAATGAGCTCCGCCCCCAAACAAGGCCACATTTGGTTGGTCCGGACCAGACCAAATCCTGAAACAATCTAAACAACTGTTTCACAAGTTTGGATATCACAGTACAACACAGTAGAGTTCAGTACAGCACAGTACATTATATTGTACTCTACGCTTGTGTGCTCTACTGTAGTGTACAGTACTTTTCTCGAGAATTCTATAATTGGTTAAGATCTCGTCCGGACAGGGAGGACTGACCAAATTTCAGCTACTTTTCAACATCCATGAACATCGGGTGTCGGTCGGTGCTCAGTGGGTGAGGATGCTTGATAAAGTATTTGGAAATAGGGTAGGTGGTAGGGTGTCATGGTAGGTGTCAGTAAGAGCCAGGAGAGGTGGCATTACCTGGAGAGAGAGAGAAGAGAAAGAGAGGGAGAGAGAGAACGGCAGAGAAAGAGAGAGTGAGAAGGGGGAGGGGTTGTTGAGACTGTTTTCATAGTCTTGCGTTGACCACCAGACGACAGAAAGATAAAACAAATCTGTTATGAGCTGAACAGGACAGGTAGTAGAAAATGTATATATGCCTTAATTTCTAAAAAATATAGACTCTTAGCTCCTATGAACTTTACATGTTGGTGCTCTTGGGTCCTTTTACATGGAAATGCCCTTCTCTCTTATCTGGTCATGTGACCTGCCTAACACATAGGGCATATGTGACGTCTGTCAATTTATGAATGGGCACATCACCATGGAAACAGGTGTTGATTCTAACAGAATCCTGGATCAAACTGGGGCTAAGGTCATCAAGCATGCTCTGTCCTTTACGTCAATCACCTCTGTCATCACATTGCCATTGGGTAAGAATTAGTTAGTGTTCAAAAAAGGATTGGAGGGCCCTTCCCCGGCCACCCTCTGCACCTTTTCCCAACTCCTAACACCTGTATTCCCCTACCCTGCTCCCCCTTAACCCCACATAGTCTAACACCTAACCGCTAACCATCCTCTCCTAAACCCTCCACCTCTCCCCCTCCAGGTTTGTAACTGACGCCACAGTGTCAGTGTTTGTTGCCATGCTGCTGTTCGTCTTGCCCTCTGAGCCTCCCCGCTACCTCTGCTTCTGGAGAACACAGAGATTTGACACAGGTGATACACACATGCATTCATAAACACACAACACACATACACTGTAGTCCAGTGGTTCCCAAACTAGGGCTCCTGATATGAAAATGGGGTCGCGGGAAATTTTCAAAAATCCTGAAGAAAAAATATCAAATTCAATGAGAGCAAGCCGTTAGATCATGGGAAAAGGCCTGCACTTGACCATTGCACTTGAATCATTCCCACGGTGAATGGCTAGGCCCGCTACGCTATGACACCACACACTACTGCAGACTTTGATATTACTGGCTGGTAATTGATATGGTGAAAACAATGTGTGGGGAGGCAGAAGCACAGAAACTGACATCAATACATTTGTCAGATAACACTGTTAAACCAAAAATGTATGCTCTGACTGAACGACTCCCCAGCTTATGCTCTTCAAATGGACGTTAGCTGTGAGGGCCAAGATCCATTGACTTTTGTTTGCCACATGTCGGGGGATGTTATTCACGAGGACATATTGTTCTGTCTCACGATTCCTGAGTATGAAATGGCACAGGGGATGTTCAGTGTGCTGGGTGGCATATTGATGAAAAACAGATTCCATGGGATCGAATGGTAAGCTTTTGCACAGATGAGGCTCCATCTACGGTGGGACGGTAGGCAGGCCTCTGCACTCTAGTTATAAATGTGTCTCCCTCTGCCATATAGATGCATTGTATGATACACCGAGAGCAACTGGGGGCAAAAGGGTATACAGTGCCTTCAGAAAGTATTCAGACCCTTTGACCTTTTAAAATTGTTGTTATGTTACAGCCAAATTCTAAAATGGATAAAATCAATAAAAATCATCAGCAATCTACACACAATACCGAATAATGACCGAGCAAAGACAGGTTTTTCAAAAAAATGTCAAGTGTATTACAAACCAGAAATACCTTATTTACATTAGTATTCAGACCCTTTGCTATGAGACTCGAAACTGAGCTCAGGTACATCCTGTTTCCATTGATCATCCTTGGGATGTTTCTACAACTTGGGAGTCCACCGGTGGTAGATTTGAATGATTGGACATGATTTGGAAAGGCACACACCTGTCTATAAAATGTCCCACAGTTGACAGTGCATGTCACAGCAAAAACCAAGCCATGAGGTCGAAGGAATTGTCCGTAGAGCTCCGAGACAGGATTGTGTCGAGGCACATATATGGGGAAGGGTACCAAAACATTTCTGCAGCATTGAAGGTCCCTAAGAACACAGTGCCCTCAATCATTCTTAAATGGGAGAAGTTTGGAACCACCAAGACTCTTCCTAGAGCCGGCCAAACTGAGCAATTGGGGGAGAAGGGCCTTGATCAAGGAGGTGACCAAGAACCCAATGGTCACTCTGACAGAGCTCTAGAGTTCCTCTGTGGAGATGGGAGACCTTCCAGAAGGACAACCATCTCTGCAGCACTCCACCAATCAGGCCTTTATGGTAGAGTTTGGTTGACTTTCTGTGTAATGAAAAGAAAATAACAGAAAACAGCATCAGTAAGTGTCCCACAAGAATGATGACTGCTCACCTCCAACGCTTGGAAGAGCACTTTGGGACCTACTTCCCAATCCGTTCGACTGTGATCCTGGCTCAGATGACATGTCGGTAAGTGAAATCATACAAGTGATCGAGTTGTCATGTGACCGAATGCATTCACGGGTCACAACACAAAGTTTTGGTTCCTGACTCAAAGATAATGCCTTGCCTTTTCCCTATGAGTGTTAATGCTGTGTTCAAAACAACTGGGAACTCGGGAAATCTCCACCTTCCAACTTCATTGTGTTCAAGACAACTGGGAACTTGGAAAGAAATGAGCTCAGACTGTGAAAAACGTTTTTGAATGGTCATCCAACTCGGAATTCCAACTCGGGAATTCTGGCCTCTTTCTAGAGCTCTGACTTTCCGACCTAAAGATCACTGACATCCTGATTTGACCTCGTATTTTTCTGAGTTCCCAGTTGTCTTGAATGCACCAAAAACTCATGGTAGGCTAAATCTGTGAAGTCAGATTCAGTAGTCTCGTCTGCATTAAAACCAAATATCGATCCAGGTTGGATATGACAGCAGAGATGAAGTGTTCACAGTCGACCCAGATTTTGAGAAGCTCCCGACGCAACACGCATCAAGCACACCCATCTCATTAGTGGTGGGATAAGATACATTATGTCAGACAAATTTTCAGTTGACTGCCAGAGCTGCAAATAAAAAAGTAAACATTGGCTGTTAAGTACATAGTTTTGGTTGCGAGAATTTTCAGATGTCATAATGGGGTCTGGGGCCAAAAGGTTTGTGAACCCCTGCTGTAGACACCGCTTGACATGTGTGTGCCCCCTCCCCTCAGAGCCCCAGCCCCACCGCGGCCCCGCCCCTGCCCTGCTGACCTGGCAGGTGACCCAGAGGAAGATGCCCTGGAGCATTGTACTGCTTCTAGGCGGAGGCTTCGCACTGGCTAAGGGCAGCGAGGTGTGTGTGTGTGTGTCCATGTGTGTGTGTGTGTCCATGTGTGTGTGTGTGTGTGTCCATGCATATGTGTGTGTGTGTCCATGCATGTGTATAAGCTTCAATATGTGTGTGTGTATCCATCTAGGTGTCTGGACTGTCACGGTGGCTGGGTGATCAGATGATGCCTCTCTGCTCCGTCCCTCCCTGGGCCATCGCTGTTATACTCTGTCTCCTCATCGCCACCTTCACTGAGTGTGCCAGCAACGTGGCTACCGCTACACTCTTCCTGCCCATCCTCGCCTCCATGGTACACACACACACAGTCTCTCTTTCTCCCCCTCTCTCTCACACAGACACTCCCTCACGCCCTCATGGTCAATAGGGGGATCTGAGCCAGGCCTATCACTTGAGAGAGAGAGAGAGAGAGAGAGAGAGAGAGAGAGAGAGAGAGAGAGAGAGAGAGAGAGAGAGAGAGAGAGAGAGAGAGAGAGAGAGAGATAGTTCACATTAGAGACCAGACAGTGAGACTGTAGCAGCACTATGTAGAGCGTGTGATGGTTAATATGTGTGTGTTCTATTGCAGTCCCAGTCCATAGGGGTGAACCCGCTGTATGTGATGGTACCCTGCACCCTCAGTGCATCCTTTGCTTTCATGCTGCCTGTGGCCACGCCTCCTAACGCCATTGTGTTCTCTTATGGATACCTGAAGGTGTCAGACATGGTGAGAGATAGGCTACCATGCATATATATTTCCCCCTGCCACCCACCCTCACCTCCATCCCCTCAACCTACCACCACCTCAACTCTAACCCCCTCTCTCTCCTACAGGCTAAGACGGGTATAGTGATGAACATCATCGGGATCCTGTGCATCACTCTGGCCATTAACAGCTGGGGTAGAGCCATGTTCAACCTGGACACCTTCCCCACCTGGGCCAACACCACCGCGAACATCACTACAGGAGGATGGGGGGGGAAATGACTGCCAAAAATACCACCATACTCCTCTGTACTGCCATTGCACTGACACTAGAGAGCCTTAAAGAACAGGGAGGATAAATAACTTGCAAAGCCAAGACATGCTGTAATACTGTAACTTATATTTGTATTATTGACAATATTGTTATATCAATTTACATTCTATAATTGTATTATATTACAGGGATCATCAACCAGGCTTAGCCGCTGGCCATTTTTTCTTGAGTGGATGGTCAGGGGTCCGGAACATAATTACAAATAATTTGGAGACTACAAATTGACTGTCAGAAGCCCAAACAAATATAATATTTGACTAAAACATAATCATTTCAAACCTTGCTTACATTTGTATACGATCACATATATCTCTCTATTATCCGTGGGAATACTTTGGAACAGATTTTCCTAATTAAAATCACTTGGAGCTGATTTGCTGGCATTTTCAGTCTTTTATGTCCAACAATCAAAAAAAGAAAATAATATAATACGTTTTGCACAGAAAACTTGGGGGGACAAATAAAATCATCTGCGGGACGCCAGTTGGGGAATCCTGTTATATTACATAAATTATGATAAAAGCTTTTCAGTAAGTGTAATTAATTAGATATTTTGTAGTTATCAATGTAAATGATTGACTTTTGTAAGAGTTTAAGAGTTGTTTTTTCCATTCCGATAACAACCTATTATGATTCTGTCTATTGTACAGTATTTGTTTTGTTTTTTTGCTGAATAAAGCCTGGACTTTTGAGGTTGTGCAGGTTACTGTTTGAGCAGATATGGTCCCTGGGACATACTCTCTTTCTGTTGACCACGAAACATCTTCTCTCACACTAGCCCATCAAACTATATACCATGCATTACTACGACAGACACAAATATCATTAGGATAAGAATTCTTAGACAAATGTTTTGAAACATAGTAAGTCCTTGTTAAGTTAGTGAGGAACAGCATAACAGTAACTTACAGTTACTGTCTCAAAGACAAAGCTTGAGCACAGTAATACAGAAGCCTGCTGTTGCCCTTTTCTCTCTCTCTCTCTCTCTCTCTCTCGCTCTCTCGCTCTTTCTCTCAAACACACACAAAAATGTTCAGTGTTACCTCATCAAGCAAACAGAATGAGATATGGTGTGGTCAGTCAGCCTAAATGCTTAGAAGCGTATTCCTCCACACACACGACACGCCGCAGGACAGGATAAAGTCCACTGACGCCAAAAGAGAAATGACTTATCTATTCACTCATGTCTGAGAACATGACTGACTATAACAAACCCTCTATCTATATCATACTGATAGCCTCAGGGGATTCAAGTCATTCAGTCAAAGAATCTCAAAAGTGTATAATTAATCTTTAACCTCCCAGTTAAGTTATTGGATGCTTTGGTTGAAGGAGTTTTTAAATAGGTTTTAAAATTCAGAGGATTGTAAGAACAGGAGGGTGTATTGAACTATGGCCCTGTCTGTCTGGGGCAGGTAGAACTGTGGGAAAACAACTCAGCAGGGGGCAAGAGGCAAGTGCTACAGTGTCATCAGAAAGTATTCATACCCCCTTATTCCACATGTTGTTAAAGCCTGAATTCAAAATTAATTAAATTGATTTTTGTCTCACCCATCTACACATAATACCACATAATGACAAAGTGTTTTTTGAAACCTAGTTTTATTTTAGCAAATGTTTTTAAAATGAAATACATAAATATCTCATTTACATAAGTATTCACACCCCAATACATGTTAGAATCACCTTTGGCAGTGATTACAGCTGTCTCTAAGAGCTTTGCACACCTGGATTGTACAATGTTTTAACTTCATTCTTTTTTTTTTTATTATTCAAGCTCTGTCAAGTTGGTTGTTGATAATTGCTAGACAGCCATTTTCAAGTCTTGCCATAGATTTTCAAGCCGATTTAAGTCAAAACTGTAACTAGGCCACATTCAATGTAGCCACCACCATTCTTGACAAAATGAAGAGTGGTACTCAGTCATGTGTTATGTTGGATTTACCCTAAACATAACGCTTTGTATTCAGGACATAAAGTACATTTCTTTGTCACATTATTTGAAGTTTTACCTTAGTGCTTCATTTCAAACAGGATGCATGTTTTGAAACGTGTTTTGAAACGTTCTGTACAAGTTTCTTTCTTATCCCTCTGTCATTTAGGTTAGTATTGTGGAGTAATTACAATTTTGTTGATTCATCCTCAGTTTTCTCCTATCACAGCCATTAAACTCTGTAACTGTTTTAAAGTCACCATTGACCTCATAGTGAAATCCCTGAGCGGTTTCCTTCCTCTCTAGCAACGGAGTTAGGAAGGACGCCTGTATCTTTGTAGTGACTGGGTGTATTGATACGTCATCCAACGTGTAATTAATAACTTCACCATGCTCAAATGGATATTCAATGTTTGCTTTTTTTATTTTTAGCCAGCTACCAATAGGTGCCCTTCTTTGCGAGTAATTGAAAAAACCTCCCTGTTCTTCGTGAATTAATCTGTGTTTGAAATTCACTGCTCGACTGAGGGACCTTACAGATAATTGTATGTGAGGGGTACAGAGATGAAGTAGTCATTCAAAAATGATGTTAAACACTATTATTGCACACGGACTGAGTCCATGCAACTTATTATGTGCCTAATTATTACTCCTGAACTTATTTAGGCTTACCATAACAAATGGGTTGAATACTTATTGACTCAAGTCATTTCAGCTTTTAATTTGTAATTCATTTGTAAACATTTATAAAAAACATACTTCCACCTTCACATCATGGGGTATGAAGGCCAGTGACACAAAATCTCTACTTTTAATCATTTTAATTGCAGGCAAAATGTGGGAAAAGTCAGGGTATGAATAGCCCTTATAGTATCAATCACAAATCAAGATAAATCTACATATAACCTAGACTCCAGGGTTGTAAATCCTGCCTTATTCCGATGGCACATGTGTCCAACGTAAGCTTTGGTGAAAATTATTGTACTGGATGTAAAATAAAACATTCCACAAGTCTGTGAAGTCTCTCCTATCAGACAGACATGTGGTATTTGAACACTGGGAGAATACTTCCCTCTAGTGGTTAACTTGAGAATGGCAGTCTACTAATTGTCATAAAAAGTGATACTGCAGCAGTTTACGGCAAATATGGCGACATGATCGGACTGATTTTGTTGTTGACCAGACCACAACAATTAATTCAGCAAACTAACAATATATTCGTTCAAACAGCTTACATATTTCCGTTTTAAGGCACCTGTTGTTTTCGTGCAGTCCCAGTGACCTTTAATGGCAGGCGTCATGGAATCAGGTAATATAGCTAAACAATTCGCTATCTAACGTTAGCTAACTAGCTCGTTAGACAAAGTAGGCTACAAACAACTTTAAAGTGGCTAGCGGACTGGATGTATCGTCGCTGCTTGTTTTAAAAAGACGAATGTCCACATAATACAAGCTCAATTTGATATACTGGTGTAGCTCGAGCTAACGTTGTAGCTCGGGGCTCCCGATTGTTGCAGCGGTCTAAGGCACTGCATCTCAGCCTTAGAGGCGTCACCTGGTTCGATTCCAGGTTTTATCACAGCCGGCCGTGATTGGGAGTCTCATAGGGTGGCGCGCATTTGGCCCAGCGTCGTTTGGGTTTGGCCGGGCTAGGCCGTCATTGTAAATAGGAATGTGTTATAAAAAAGTTATCCTTGGGACGCGTTCAGTACGACAGAACGGTGTGCAACGTTTAAGTAAACGGAAACGGTACCTTACTGCTCGACCAGTTGAAGAACGTTGTGATTATGGTGATGGTGGCTCAAAGGGCGATTGTGTATGGAGTGTTGCACGAGTTATGCAATTTCATATAGTCACACCTATATTTAGAGAGAACTTATCTCAAAGGCTGTTGAAGAAAGGTGTGCACAGTTTTGGGGAAAAGTGTTGTAAGTTCTAAACTGTAACGCAACATATGAAACGTTGAACTGAACACACACATGGTTTCCTGGCCAGCTGTTTTGGCTAGCAAACTGCCTTTCCCAAAGTCAATTGTTATGTTACTCTAACTTGTTCTGTGTGTCTAATTTCACAGAGGAGCAGGCAAGGAACCGCTTTCAATCAGAGCTGGAATTCATTCAATGCTTGGCCAATCCAAATTATCTGAACTGTGAGTGGGTTATCTAGCTAGCTAATTTATCCTCAATTTTCTGTCACTCAGTACAACTAAAGACACTCATTACTATAACCTGCAGATATCACTGGCCATTTTAAAAATGGAACACTAGTCACTTTAATAATGTTTACATACTGCTTTACTCATCTCATGTGTATACACTGTATTTTAGTCAGTGCCACTCTGACATTGCTCGTCTTAATATTTATATATTTCTTAATTCCATTATTTTACATTTGTGTGTATTGTTGTGAATAGTTAGATACTACTACACAGTTGGCGCATTTTGCTACACCTGCAATAACATCTGCAAAAAAAAAATTGTATGTGACCAATACAATTTGATTTGAGATATAGCTAGCATTGTTTGACTTGTCTCTGTTCCTCTGTGTCCCTCCAGTTCTGGCTCAGAGGGGCTACCTGCGAGAAAAACCCTTTGTGAACTACCTGAAGTACCTATTGTACTGGAAGGAGCCTGAATATGCCAAATTCCTGAAGTAAGATTCACTGTCTTTTCCTCTGCATCATATATATATATATATATATATATATATATATATATATATATATTATCAGTCACCGTAGTATAACACTATGTATAATGTATGTACAACAGTGCCTTCAATAAGTATTTACACCCCTTTACTTTTTCCACATGTTACAAAGTGGGATTAAAATGTATTGTCATTTTTTGGTAAATGAGCTACACAAAATACTCTGTCAAAGTGGAAGAACAATTTTAACATTTGTAAACTACAGTACCAGTAAAACGTTTGAACACACCTACTCATTCAAGGGTTTTTCTTTATTTTTACTATTTTCTACATTGTAGAATAATAGTGACGATATCAAAACTATGAAATAACACACATGGAATCATGGAGTAACCAAAAAAGTGTTAAACACATGAAAATATATTTTATATTTGTCAAAGTAGCCACCCTTTGCCTTGATGATAGCTTTGCACACTCTTGGCATTCTCTCAACCAGCTTCATGAGGAATGCTTTTCCAACAGTCTTGAAGGAGTTCCCGCACATGCTGAGCACTTGTTGGCTGCTTTTCCTTCACTCTGCTGTCCAACTAATCCCAAACCATCTCAATTGAGTTGAGGTCAGGTGATTGTGGAGGCTAGGTCATCTGATGCAGCATTCAATCACTCTCCTTCTTGGTCAAATAGCTCTTACACAGCCTGGAGGTGTTGGGTCATTGTCCTGTTGAAAAACAAACGATAGTCCCACTAAGAGCAAGCCTGATGGGATGGCGTATCGCTGCTGAACGCTGTGGTAGCCATGATGGTTAAGTGCCTTGAATTCTAAATGAATCAGTGTCACCAACAAAGCACCCCCATACCATCGCACGTCCTCCTCCATGCTTCATGGTGGGAACCACACATTTGGAGATCATCTGTTCACCTACTCTGCGTCTTACAAAGACACTGCGGTTGGAACCAAAAATCTCAAATTTGGACTCGTCAGAGCAATCGACAGATTTCCACCAGTCCGTTCACTGCTCAGGTTTCTTGGCCCAAGCAAGTCTCTTCTTCTTATTGGTGTCCTTTAGTAGTGGTTTCTTTGCAGAAATTTGACCATGAAGGCCTGATTCACGCAGTCTCCTCTGAACAGTGGATGTTGAGATGTCTGTTACTTGAACTTTGAAGCATTTATTTGGGCTGCAATCTGAGGCGCAGTTAACTCTAATGAACTTATCATCTGTGGCAGAGGTCACTCTGGGTCTTCCTTTCTTGTGGCTGTCCTCATGAGAGCCAGTTTCATCATAGCGCTTGATGGTTTTTGCAACTGCACTTGAAGAAACTTTCAAAGATCTTGAAATTTTCCACATTGACTGACCTTAATGTCTTAAAGTAATGGACTGTTTCTCTTTGCTTATTTGAGCTCTTCTTGCCATAATATGGACTTTTACCAAATAGGGATATCTTCTTTATACCAACCCTACCTTGTCACAACACCGGTGATTGGCTCAAACGCATTAAGAAGGAAAGAAATTCCACAAATTAACTTTTAACAAGGCACACCTGTTAATTTAAATGCATTCCATGTGACTACCTCATTAAGCTGGTTGAGAAAATGCCAAGAGTGTGCAAAGCTGTCATCAAGGTAAAGGGTGGCTACTTTGAAGAATCTCAAATAAGAAATATATTTAGATTTTGTTTAACACTTTTTTTTGGTTACTACATGATTCCATACGTGTTCATAGTTTTGATGTCTTCACTATTATTCTATAATGTAGAAAATAGTAAAAATAAAGAAAAGCCCTTGAATGAGTAGGTGTGTCCAAACTTTAGACTGGTACTCTATATGAAAAAAATTAAAAAATACATCTCTTGATTAGCTAAGTAGTCAAACGCCTGAGTCAATACATGTTAGAATAACCTTTGGCAGCGATTACAGCAGTGAGTCTTTCTGGGTAAATCTTTAAGCGCTTTGCACACTTGGATTGTATAATATTTGCACATTACTCTTAAAATTCTTCAAGCTCTGTCAAGTTGCTTGTTGGTCATTGCTAGACAGCCATTGTCAAGTCTTGGAATAGATATTCAAGCCAATTTAAGTCAAAACTGTAACTAGGCCACTCAGGAACGTTAAATGTCATTTCGGTAAGCAACTCCAGTGTATATTTGGCCTTGTGTTTTATGTTATTGTCCTGCTGATAGGTGAATTTGTCTCCCAGTGTCTGGACTGAACCATGTTTTTGCCTGTGCTGAACTCGATATTCCTTTTATTTTTATCATTCGCATTGCCGATGACAATCATGCCCATAACAGCCACCACCATGCTTGAAAATATGAAGATGTGTGGTGTTGGATTTGTCCTAAACATAACGCTTTGTATTCAGGACATGAAGTTAATTTGCCACATTTTTTTTGCGTTTTTACTTCTTTTTTTTTTTAAACAGGATGCATATTTTAGCAAATGTATATTCTGTACAGGCTACTTTTCACTCTGTCAATTAGGTTAGTATTGTAGAGTAACTATGCTGAACGACAATATAAACGCAACAATTTCAACTATTTTACTGAGTTACAGTTCATATAAGGAAGTCAGTCAATTGAAATAAATTAATGTATGGGTTGTACATGACTAGGCAGGGGTGCAGCCATTGGTGGGCCTGGTAGGGCATAGGCCCACCTACTGGGGAGCCTGGCCCAGCCAATCAGACATGTGTTTTTCCCCACAAAAGGGCATTATTACAGACAGAAATACTCCTCAATTTCATCAGCTGTCCTGGTGGCTGGTCTCAGATGATCCTGTGGGTTAAGAAGCTTGATGTGGAGGTCCAGTGCTAGCGTGGTTACAAGTGGTCTGTGGTTGTGAGGCCAGCTGGACGTACTGCCAAATTCTCTAAAATTATGGAGGCTGCTTATGGTAGAGAAATGTACTTTACATTCTCTGGCAGCAGCTCTGGTGGACATTTCTGCAGTCAACATGCCAATTGCAAACTCTCTCAACTTGAGACATTTGTGACATTCTTGTTTGACAAAACTGCACATTTCAGTGGCCTTTTATTGTCCCCAGCACAAGATGCACCTGTGGAATAATCATGCTGTTTAATCAGCTTCATGATATGCCACACCTGTCAGGTGGATGGGTTATCTTGGTAAAGGAGAAACGCTCACCAACAGGGATGTAAACAAATTTGTGCACAAAATTTGAGAGAAGCTTTTTGTGCGTATGGACATTTTGTGGGGTCTTTTTATTTCAGATCATGAAACATGGACCAACACTTAACATGTGTTTTTTTTATATTTTTGCTCAGTATACAATGTTGATCCATCCTCAGTTTTCTCCAATCACAGCCATTAAACTCTGTAACTGTTTTAAAGTTACCATTGGCCTCATGGTGAAATCCCTGAGCGGTTTCCTTTCTCCGGCAACTGAGTTAGGAAAGATGCCTGTATCTGCGTACAGTTGAAGTCGGAAGTTTACATACACCTTAGCCAAATACATTTAAACTCAGTTTTCCCTGTCTTAGGTCAGTTAGGATCACCACTTTATGTGAAATGTCAGAATAATAGTAGAGAATTATTTTATTTCCGCTTTTATTTCTTTCATTACATTCCCAGTGGGTCAGAAGTTAACATACACTCAATTAGTATTTGGTAGAATTGCCTTAAACAATTTAAACTTGGGTCAAACATTTTGGGTAGCCTTCCACAAGCTTCCCACAATAAGATGGGTGAATTTTGGCCCATTCCTCCTCACAGAGCTGGTGTAACGGAGTCAGGTTTGTAGGCATCCTTGCTCGCACATGCTTTTTCAGTTCTGCCCACAAATTTTCTATAGGATTGAGGTCAGGGCTTTGTGATGGCCACTCCAATACCTTGACTTTGTCCTTAAGCCATTTTGCCACAACTTTGGAAGTATGCTTGGGGTCATTGTCCATTTGGAAGACCCATTTGTGACCAAGCTTTAACTTCCTGACTGATGTCTTGAGATGTTGCTTCAATATATCCACAATTTCCCTTCCTCATGATACCATCTAGTTTCTGAAGTGCACCAGTCCCTCCTGCAGCAAAGCACCCCCACAACATGATGCTGCCACCCCTGTGCTTCACGGTTGGGATGGTGTTCTTCGGCTTGCAAGCCTCCCCCTTTTTCCTCCAAATGTAACGATGGTCATTATGGCCAAACAATTCAATATTTTTTTTCATCAGACCAGAGGACATTTCTCCAAAAAGTACGATATTTGTCCTCATGTGCAGTTGCAAACCATAGTCTGGCTTTTTTATGGCGGTTTTGGAGCAGTGGCTTCTTCCTTGCTGAGCGGCCTTTCAGGTTATGTTGATATAGGACTATAGATACTTTTGTACTTGTTTCCTTCAGCATCTTCACAAGGTCCTTTGCTGTTGTTCTGGGATTTATTTGCACTTTTCCCACCAAAGTACATTCATCTCTAGGAGACGGAATGAGTCTCCTTCCTGAGCGGTTTGACGGCTGCGTGGCCCCATGGTGTTTATACTTGCGTACTATTGTTTGTACAGATGAATGTGGTACCTTCAGCCGTTTGGAAATTGCTCCCAAGGATGAACCAGACTTGTGGAGGTCTACAATTGTTTTTCTGAAGTCTTGCCTGATTTATTTTGATTTTCCCATGATGTCAAGCAAAGAGGCACTGAGTTTGAAGGTAGGCCTTGAAATACATCCACAGGTACACCTCCAATTGACTCAAATGATGTCAATTAGCCGATCAGAAGCTTCCGATCAGAAGCCATGACATCATTTTCTGGAATTTTCCAAGCTGTTTAAAGGCAGTCAATTTAGTGTTTGTAAACTTCTGACCCACTGGAATTGTGATACAGTGAAATAATCTCTGTAAACAATTGTTGGAAAAATGAGTCATGCGCAAAGTAGATGTCCTGTCTGACTTGCTAAAACTATAGTTTGTTAACAAGACATTTGTGGAGTGAAAAACTAGTTTTAATGACTCCAACCTAAGTAAGTGTATGTGAACTTCTGACTTCAACTGTAGTAACTGGGTGTATTGATAAACCATCTAAATTGTGATTAATAACTTCACCATACTCAAAGGGATATTCAGTTTCTCCTTTTTATTTTTACCCATCTTTTTTTGCGAGGCATCGGAAAACATCCCTGGTCTTTGGTTGAATCTGTTAAGGTTCCTCAGTCGAGTAATTCATTTAAGTGTGGGGTACAGAGAAGAGGTAGTCCATTTAAAAAATGTATGTAAAACAAAACGATTGCACACAGTGAGTCCATGCAGCTTATTATGTGACTTGTTAAGCACATCTATACTTGTGATAACAAAGGAGTTGAATACTTATTGACTAAAGACATTTCAGCTTTCATTTTTTTTTATTAATTTGTAAAAAAAAAAAAAAACATAATTCCACTTTGACGTTATGGGTTATTGTATGTAGGCCAGTGACGCATCTTATCTCGAATTTAATCCATTTTAAATTCAGGCTGTAACACAACAAAATGTGGAAAAAGTTCAGGGGTGTGAATACTTTCTGAAGGCACTGTATATGTCTCCCTTGTCATGCAGATACCCCCACTGCCTGCACATGCTGGAGCTGCTTCAGTACGAGCACTTCAGGAAGGAGCTTGTGAATGCACAATGTGCCAAGTTCATTGACGAGCAGCAATTACTGCACTGGCAGCACTATTCCCGAAAACGCACCCGTCTGCAGCAGGCTCTGGCAGAACAACAACAGCAGCAACAGCTGCCTCACGGCAATGCTACTGCTAAATGAGAGAGCGAGAGAGAATCTGTGGCATAAGAAAACAGGATGATTGAACTTGAATGGACATGGACTCAAATGTCAATTCAGCCTCCTGGAAATATGTGATATGGGGATGTCTCTTTTTGCTCTTATGTTTGACTTTGTATAATAAAAACAACTTGGTTAAAATGCTGTTGCTTTGTGGTGTTTGCCCTCAATAGAACAGTGGTAGAAATTGACAGCATTGTTTCACTCCTAATTTCTCAGGGAGAGTGAGGCAGCAGTTTTGGTTAGTATTAGAAAACTATGATAGCTACTAAAGGTCAGTAATGGATATTATCCAACCAAGAGCTAAAATAACAATATAAGCAGTGAAAACCACTTATGGAGAAATATAACACACACTTTCAAATATGGGACTGTTGTCAAAGTGTATGTAAAACAAATTGTCACCCTGATTCAGGTCTATTCAATTCACATCGTGGAATGAAGCATTAATGTTACAGCGTGATAAAAATGTGATGTCAATGTTTCCACTTTAGCGGAGACTGCATTCACGGTAAATGGTGCTTATGTCGGCTCAATCGGAATTTACCTTAACATTTCTATCGCGGAATCTATAACACTTCAAATTTACAGATGGATTAGAGCTCACAATCTGCAAATGACTAGACACTTCTTGTATTAATCTATTTCCAGGATGGGTAAAGACTGTGAACAACCTCTTGTGCACAATTATTAGTATTACATTAACTTAAACATGCACACAATTAACATGTATTATTTCTGAATGATACATTTTGAATGTATGTAACTGTAATTGGATACTTTTTAATCTATATTTCCTAGTCCCTTACCAAGATGGCGCAAAATATAACCAACCTTTTGAGTTGTCACAACCGGAAGATTACTGAACAAAAACTGAGTTGAAAAAAATCGAGTTTCTCATTGTTCAGACTAATTTGCTCTAAAATACATTTGTGGATGGTTGTTTGTTAACACGCGGTAAATGTTCGTCTGAAATAATTTTGGCTGTGTGTTTTGGGTATGTCACACCTCTGGTTTATGACGTCTCCCTAAAAATTACTACTCTTTGGCACGTGATGTTCTTTAGATAATGGTAGGATTTCAATTGTTGCTCCTCACCTCCTGTCTCCTCGACTCCTTCCCAAACCCATTGGAGGAGAAAGCCAGAGGTCCCGCCCCTCTGACCTTCTCCTCCAATGGGTTTTGAGAAGGCGAGGCTGAACGATTGAGATTCTCCCAATGTCCATTTTTTTGTCTCAAGATCAATGTTCACTTCACTCTGCTGAAATAGACTGTAAGCTCGTGCACCGCTGAAGGATTGTGAGATTTGACTTTTCCTTCTTGTCTTCTGTTGAAATTACTTTTCTTCTATTGTTTTAACCCTACCCAACGCACAGCAGTTTTTGGCTTCACACGTAAGTGAACTTTGAAACACCCTCAGTTCCCTCCCACCAAACCCCCACAGCTCAAACACACCGTGTAATGTTTAGCTTCTGTGCATTCTCTCTCTTGAGCTCAGATCTATCTGTTTGGCATCATATACAATGTTACCCAGTAGGACAGTGTGTGTGACAGACAGTGGGTAGTGTTTGTGTCTGTTGCGTCAGCAGACAGCGACAGAGAGTCATTGTCTATTTGGTGTCAGTGTTGTCTCACAGTACCGGTCTGTTGTTTTCTTTAGAGTTATTAGTCAGTTCTCTAGCTTTTTCTAAACACCATCTTGAATAGGTCCCTGATGTACTTGTATTCCAAGTCTGTCTGTCATGTCCTCGGACAGGACCGTGAGGATGCGGCAGCTGCGAGTTGCGGTGGTGGGTGCGGGAGCTGCAGGTCTGTGTGCCGCACGTCACATCCTGTCCCGCCCAGACACCTTCGCCCCACCTGTCGTCTACGAGCTCACGGAACACGTGGGCGGCACATGGTACTACGAGGAACGCACCGGTAGCTATGACAACGGGCTGCCCATTCACAGCAGCATGTACAGAGACCTCAGGTACAGTAATACTCTAACCTCTCTTTCTCTCTATGTCTCTATCTCTCTCTCTGACATGACCCAGGTCTTATTTTGTGTGTCTCATGTTTTACACTCCCTTAACTCTATGCAGGACCAACCTGCCCAAGGAGGTCATGATGTTCCCTGACTTCCCCTTTGACCCCCAGCTTCCCTCTTTCCTGCCACACCAGGAAGTACAGAAGTATCTGGAGAATTACTGCCAGAGCCATCGCATCACACCACACATTAGGGTAGGTACCATCCACTCACCTACACTCGCATTAACATCTGCTAACCATGTGTATGTGACAAATAAAATTTGATTTGATTTGATTTGATTTGATTTGGTCCTTTGTCAAGGGTAGAGAAGGAAGGTCCACACTCATCAATTTCAGGTGAAAAAAGGAAAATATTTATTCAGTTTCACAGGACAAGTTTAAAGCCTCTCACCCCATCTCTCCCCCACTCTTTGTTAGTTCAGCACTGTGGTGGATGAGGTGAGCCCTGTGGTGACAGAGGGGAAAGGACCAATGGTGACGTGGGAGGTGACGTCACGTGACAAGCCTGGATCACGGAACACTGAAACTTTTGATTCCGTGTTCATCTGCAGCGGGTAAGAGATGTGCATGTGCTTTAGATATTTAAAATGTCTTTTACACCCTAACCCTTAACTCTTGACCCCTGTCTCCTTCTTTCCCTGTAGGCACTACTCTGAACCCCACATCCCATCCATCCCTGGGCTAGAGCGATTTAAAGGTGTACACCACAGTCATCAATCCCTATCCCTCTCTTTCTCTACCTATATCTCATGCCCAGAATTTTCCTGACCATGCAACCTGAACTGGAAAATGTATGGGCCAGGTTAGGTGTTCAGGAAAAATGTATGTATTTTATCTCATGCCATCTCTCTTTATCTCCCTCACTTTCTCTGAAGCTGTATCTCATCCCATCCCCCCGTCTCTCTCTCTCTAGGCAAAGTGATCCACAGTCACTCATACCGCCACCCAGAGCCCTTCTCTGGTCAGTCAGTGGTGGTGCTGGGTGCTGGGGCCTCAGGACTGGACATCTCTCTAGAACTGGGTCGATCCAACGCGCAGGTGACTCTGAGCCACGGTAAGCCCATCCTGCCCTTTCCTCTGCCCTATGGAGTCCACCAGGCCACCCCTGTGGAGGAGATCCAGGAGGATGGGTCTCTGCGGTTCCAGGATGGGTCCATTACCCAGGCCCAGGTCCTGCTGCTCTGCACGGGCTACAACTTCAGCTACCCCTTCCTGGAGCCGGCCCGGTTGGGCCTGGAGGTCCAGGAGCACCTGGTAACCCCGCTCTACAGGTTCCTGATGCCCCCAGCATTCCCCTCACTCTTCATCATAGGCATCTGTAAAATAATCTGCCCCTTCCCCCACTTCCACTGCCAGGTGAGGTTGATGATGGTGTTGATTATCTTATTTTTTGTGTAACAAAATGTCTAGCTACCCCATCCCTCCCTCACTATCTCTTGTTCATTCTCTCTCTTATTGCTTTTTTGTTCTTTCCCCTCTTTCTCTCTCTATCAATCTATCTCTCTCTCGCTCTTCCCCTCTTTCTCTCAGGTCCAGTTTGCCCTGGCAGTGCTGGAGGGCTCCGTGGCCCTGCCATCGCGGGCTGAGATGGAAGAGGAGGCCCAGGGAGAAATGGCGAGGAAGGTAGAGAGGGGGGTGCAGCTCAGACACATGCTGAAGATGGACAAGGAACAGTGGGGTTATGCCCAGACCTTAGCTCAGACTGGGAGGTTCCCCCCTCTACCCCCAGTCACACAGAGCCTGTATGAGGAGGTATGGAGGCAGAGACAGGTCCACCCACAGAACTACCGGCAGCTGAACTATCGGCTCGTCAGTGACACACAGTGGGAGCAACAGGAACTGCATGCTGGTGAATGAGGAGGAGTGGTTAGGAATAGAATAGGAGAGGAAATTACTGAGCATCCTTGGATAAATGGACAGAATGATGTAGGCCTTTTTCTGAAATGTTACTTTGACATCATTTATTGTAATGTATGGACTCATGTAAATAATATATACAATTTCACCCACAATCCTTTAGATAATTGTAGTAGCCTAGCCTATAACAAATGCACCTTACCAGCTTTTCTTTCACTTATTGTAAACAGAAAACATGTCATATCTCTGTCAGATTTCTTAATATTGAATTATTTGTAGGATATTTTATATCAATACACTCCTTAATTAACTTTTGTAAATGTATTTCCAATGCCAAAACTGCCAAGCTCCAAGGAAATAAAAAAATGCGAAGGAAATATTAGAAAACCAATTTGTAATATGACTTTTCGTTTATTTTGGATTTCCCTATTATAATTCGAATGACATCAATGTAATAATGGCCACCTGGCCTGCATGTCAGGCTATTTTATGTGTTTCAGTTTCTCTCCAAATGCAGTAATATTTACTGGGTGACTTTCTCGCCCGGGTTTTCCCATCTGGTTTGAGTAGTCATATCCCAAAATGTTGAAATTGGACACTAATTAAGAGTACATTCTTAACCCTTATAACCCTCCTTTACAATTGTTTCTAGTTCGAAATGTAGAACCAGAGTCAGGCCACACCCGATTTTTTAAAATCTTAAATAGATATCGCATGTAATTTCAACACTTCCAGGAATCCGAAGCATCGCTATTTGAAAGGGATAGGCACTGAGGGATGTAGTGGCACATTGGATGTAGGAAAAGCGGGCGTATCTTTTCCCTACTGCAGAAGGTAGAGGTTAACAAGCTGTGGGAACGGGTCAGAGGAAAGAGGGGCGGGAGGAATGGGAAAGGGTACAGTAGAAAGGCAGACAGGGTGTTTTCTTAACTTAAAGGAAGAGTTCAATCAGAAGTTAATAGGTTATTGTGAGTTATTAAAACGATAGCCTACACCGCTGAGAACTGGGAAACCGAAAGTTATATAATCATATAAGACATAAACAAGAGAAGGAGACCTCGATGTCGGGAATAGGGCACGGTCTGAAATAGGTAAGTCAAAGTATCCGCTTGCCACCAGCCCCCCTCAATATTCAAATTGTAAACAACAAAACTTTAATGGTGTGTGTGACATACATGTGCGTTATATCAAAGGAGAAGAGATCATTTGTATTCAACGTGTCGTGCGCGCGTTCCAGGCAGCACGTTCATGGCAAGACATCTGAGCGCACTCCTACAGTCAGACAGCGAGCCTGAAAAGTATTTAAAATGCAAACTTTGAAAACAGATTGGGAATTTTCCGGTGTAGGCTAGTGCATGCATACTTCAGAGTTTAGATAATGGGAAAGATAAACAATTCACTATTACGAAATAGACTAGTCTCGCCTACAGTTCAGTCAGTGTTTCCGAACTTCTCTAAGGAATGCTTTGTGTTTTTCTCCTGAGTAGGCTATCCTGGTATCCTATTGTTGATAAAGTCTGCTTTATCCTGTTGTAAGATTGTGCACATTGTATAATGATATTGGCAGCTTCTTTTTCATACAAAAATAAATATATCAGAGACCATCCACCCCAAAATGAATAAATTCCTCTTCCTTGACCTCCCTTTCTCTGCCATCTGCCCATAACAACAGGGTGAAGTATGGAGGGAGATACAGAGAAAGAGACAGCAGAGGAGAAGGAGGGTGATGACACAGAGCTGTCTGGTGAGGAAGGGCTGGGGCGACTTCATCAGAACGGAGGGTCCTCGGATGAAGACCAGGACCTACCCATCATGCAGTGGGAGGACCTGAGCCTGCGTATCGCCGAGCTAGAGAAACAGGAGGAGGAGAGGAGGGAGAGGGCAAAGGTCAGAGGGCATAAAGGGAGGGAGTAGATGATTTTGTGCTCTGCCCTTAACGACAGATCTGAGATTAGCTTACCTGCCCCAAATCAAGACCTAACAATTAGCGGGAACAGCACAACATTGACCTTAGATCAGACTGCAGAGATGGGTTTAATGACGCCCTTATATTCTCAAATCCCCCACCACCACACGTCTCCACCCCTTCCCTCCTCCCATGTCATCTCTCCTTCCCTGATACCTCCCTCTATTCCTCTCTTTCAGAGTACGAGTGGGTCGGAACAGGGGAGTGTGTCAGGGGGCTGGGCGGAGGAGAGGCAGGGTGGGCTTCGGAGGAGAGAGGAATGGGAGGAAGAGGACTATGGAAGATGTCGAGTTACTGTTTTCTCATCTAGGTAACAAATGTAAAAAATCTCATTATCAACTTCATTCTGTATTTTCTGAAACCATCTAATTTCTGTTCTTTCTGTTTGTGCAATTGTTGCCTTTTACTTTTCTTATTACAGATTCCACAACCACAGAAATCTACAGTTATGCTACACCAACAACAGTGAGAGCGAGGATGATGATAAGGAGGAGGGGGCTGGCAAAGAGGTGAGCGATTCCCTACTGTATTATAGTCTAGCTCAAGACTGGGACACATTGCGGCACTCTAGGACCAGGTGTGAAGAATTCTGTTCTACAGTGATGTATCATTCATTCATCCATCAGGGTTGGGGTCAATTCTGTTTCAATTCCAGTCAATTCAGGAAGTACACTGAAATTCCAATTCCAACTCTCTTCAATGCTTTTCAGTGATAAAAATGTGGAATTGGAATTTGGTTTACTTTCTAAATTGACTGGAATTTAAATGGAATTTACCCCAACCCCGGCATCAATACTCGTGCCATTTTGTGTTTCTTGTTTACTGTCAGGGTTCTATAGAAGCAGGTAGCCATGGTTACCATCCCTCTGGCCTGAAGCTGGAGGTGAGGGCCGCACTGAGTGTGCTTAAAAACAAGCTGCTCGCTGAACAGAAAGAGAAGGAGGTAAGAAGGATGGAGAAGGGACTGTGGAGATAGAGGGAAACAGCAAGCATTGGGTGAGAGAGAGGTGAAGTATGGTATGTGTGAGTAATTCCTGTGTGTGTGTGTCTCAGCACCTCGCCTGCAGTAGTGTGATCACTAAGAGGAAGCATCTGGAATGCTGTGACCTACAGATCTGCTCAATACAACAGCTCAGCTCCCTCAGGACCTCACTCAACCACGACATACACGGTCAGTAGGCGGTCATTACATGGAAATCTTGGTCATTACATGGAAAAAAGTGGTTATTACATGGTAATAAGTTGTTAGTAAATGCACTGGCATGAGTGCTTGCTGTACAGTTTGTGCATTTTGGGCTCTATGTATTTGTGCTTTGCATGTGACAGTAGTAGTAATACTAGTAATATTTTATTCTGTTCTTGTAGACCTGAGCTCTGAGTTGGTGGGTCACCTGTTGATAAGAGACCAGCTGAGGACCAAACAGGATGCCATGCTCCTGGACGTACAGGATCTGACATAATGTTGACCCACGGGTGCACAGGATGTGACAGGATGTGACATCAGGGTACCAGGACAGGAAGTCATTGTAACCAATTGTGGATAAAGTGATTTTGGCCAAGATATGCCACTATGCGACTGTCAGAAGTATTGCCATAGTAGCCTACTCAACATGATTTTTTGTGAAGGAGAAATGTTGATTATGAGCAACTGATGAGCAACATCTTGGACCGGCATCATAATACAATCCATATTTCACAGACAGTGTATGGATAACTTTCTCTTCATCATCCCCACCTGATCTTGACCAGCATAATCTTCATCATCATTAGTGGAGAGAGTACTGTATTAGGACATGTTTTGACTTATGCATGCACTTAACCAAAAATATTGAATATCAGAAAGAGGGTTTTAAGCCATTTGTGATGTTGTTTGAAACATCTCTAATAATATCTCATATCTGACTCCTAGTCTTTTGCCTGTGGTAAAAAAAAGTCCTATTTATCTTGGGGGTGTTAGATGGAGAACCTTCACCGCCATAGTGTTTATTGAATTATTTTACTAGGCAAGTCAGTTAAGAACAAATTCTTATTTTCAATGACGGCCTAGGAACAGTGGATTAACTGCCTTGTTCAGGGGCAGATTTGTACCTTGTTAGCTCAGGGATTTGAACTTGCAACCTTTCGGTTACTAGTCCAACGCTCTAACCACTAGGCTACCCTGCCGCCCTGACATTCAATGAGTTATATCATTTACATATATGAGGGATACCGCCGTTGCATAAGTTTTATTGTGTAAACATTGCAATATCCTTGACTTACTAATTTAAGGGAATTGTCTTCTTATAGCCTGTATAAAACAAGCTAATGAGTTACATATTCAGGCTAAGGGGAACTGTCCTGTAACAATTTGGTAGAGTTTCTTTGTTGCTAATTATCCTCTATTATGTATAATATAAGCCTCATGTAATTGTTGATGTAAAGGAATTGTCTGCATAGTGCCAATAAGCCTGTGGGTATTGACATTATGTATTTTGACTCTCATGATATACCTGGTTTGCCGCCATAACTATAACTACCACCAGCATAGGAAACTACAAAGCTGCAATTGGTCGATTGACTCCATGCCAGCATAGCCCGAAAATATTTTGTGTTTCTCAGATTGTTCTGGCAATTCTCACATAGAAACTTCATTGGGATGACGGATGTTTTATGTGCTTTTTACATTTGTAACACAAATCATTTTTTTTTTTTATCATGATGGAACTGACAATTTTAGGCCCTTTTTAATCCTATGCATGACAACACCTTGGTGTCATTATACCCCTAATAGCTCTAAAATATGGTCTATCATTACATTCTGAAATACAATTTTACACAATTTATTCAAGATTAAAACTATTAATATTATCTTAAAAGTACCCTTTTTGATTTTGTTAAGTTTTAATGTTTTAAACAATATACTTTACAAGTACATCACATTTCCAGAGTGAGCTCTCTGTTACTTTTAAAGTTATGATTCAAAGAGAACTCCTTCTGCTGGTGATTTGCTGAATGTGCAATCCTACAGGAGGGCTGTGATTGGTTAATTACCTATAATGTTAATTTCTTTGTATACTGAACAATAATATAAACGCAACATGTAAAGGGTTGGTCCCATGTTTCATGAGCTGAAATAAAAGTACCCAGAAATGGTCCATAAGCACAAAAAGCTTAATTATCTCAAATGCTGTGCACAAATGTGTTTACAACTCTGTTAGTGAGTGTTTATCCTTTGCAAATATAATCCATCCACCTGACAGGTGTGGCATATCAAGAAGCTGATTAAACAGCATGAACCTTGTGCTGGGGACAATAAAAGGCCACCCTAAAATGTGCAGTTTTGTCACACAACACAATGCCACAGATGTCTCCATTTTTGAGGGATTGCAGGAATGCCCACTAGAGCGGTTGCCCGGGAATTGAATGTTCATTTCTCTAGGACCTCCACATCTGGCTTATTTACCTGCGGGATCATCTGAGGGTGGGGTTGTTGAGGAGTATTTCTGTCTGTAATAAAGGCCTTTTGTGGGGAAAAACGTATTCTGATTGGCAGGGCCTGGCTCCCAAGTGGGTGGGCCTATGCATAGATTTGGGCCTAATATATTTATTTAAATTGACTGATTTCCTTATATGAACTGTAACTCAGTAAATAATTGAAATTGTTGCATATTGCGTTTATATTTTTGTTCAGTATATAACATTTATAATTTCTTCAAAAGTGGTAGAGAGCCCACTCTGGGAATGGGATGTTTGAAAAGTGTATTCTTCCAAACAATGTCTAAAAATATGCAAAACCAAAAAGGGTACTTTTGAGATATTAATAAGAAATGTTTTCTGGTGGTATGAAAAATTGTCCTTTGTCTGTCACTTTAAAATATACCAGCCTGTTTCTTCCCTCTTGCCTTTGTCCTGCTATCACAGTTCATTGTTTCATCATACTACAAATACACATGATCATTTGAAAGTACCACATATAATAATTAGTTAAGACACAAGAGGTATAAAGGCCATGTGACCTCACCAGGGACAAATACCAGGCTCAAGTTACTGGCCCAGAGTCTTTCCTCTTCAAGTCACATAATCAGGAAAAACTCCTGGCCTTATTTTCTCTTGTGTCTTACCTAGCAATTATTATATGTGGTACTTTCAAATAATCGTGTGTATTTGTAGTATGATGAAACAATGAACTGTTTTAGCAGATTCAAGACCATGGGACAGGGATGAATGCTATGTAGTAACATTTAACTTTATTAATCTATTATTAATTAAAGTATTATTCAGTATTAACTTTTTTTAAATGTATAATTTTGCATTCAATAAACCTTGTAAGGTTACTTACACTGTGTCTGTCTTTGCTGCTGCTAGCACACTATACAATATTTCCAAGTATTTGTTCAAATCTATAGTTTAAGTACTTGCGTGCGAGCGAGTAAAAGTCTGTGTACCAGTGGGTACCTTTAGTTGACTAGCTCAGCACTAATGATTGAGAGGACAACAATAGAGGAATAGGGAGGGGGAGATGAGGATAAAGAAAAACGGAGGTAGGAGGATGGTTGCGCAACAGAGTCAGGGATGAGTGACCTGCACCAGATGAGAGATAGAGAGAGCAGGATGACGAGAGGAATAAAATAATAGTGTGAAAGGTGAGAGAAAGTTACTGTTGCTGTATGCTAACACTGTTTTACTTATGAGTTCATTGGCTACGAGGACAAAGGCAAGAGGGAAGAAACAGGCTGGTATATTTTAAAGTGACAGACAAAGGACAATCTTTCATATCACCAGAAAACCAGGTAAGATATTATATTTGTACACATTAAATACTCAAAAATATCAAGACCACCACAAACATACAGAGAACGATGAATGAGGATTTTCCTTACATCTGTAAGATTTACAATGATATAAATACCCAATTTACACACATTTTTTATTTGACAAAAGGGTTCATGTAAATTGGTAATAAACATAAATCGAAGCGTTGATAATTCAATGTTGCAGTAACATTCCAGTAGTTGCGCCTGCAGCTGCTTGCTTGTATTGGGTTTCCGTTCTGCATATCTGTCTGAATGGATATCAATTATTTACAGCGCCAGCGAAGGTCATAGGAGTAGGACCCTGTGTCGATCGGGACCAAGACACTTTTAGCTGCACCCTCCCCCCTCCCCTGCACCAAGATGCTACATCTTCCTTTAAATGTTCAGATCCACTTGTTGTTATTTGAAATATATAAATAAGAAGGCTTCTGGAATAACTAACCAAGGCCATGAGAGAGTTCTGTGTGATAAACACTCCCAACATAGAAGATAAACATGAGGGAGCCAAACATTGAGCACATAAACAACATTTTCCAACTAATTTAGTTGTCATTGACATGAATCATCTAAGGAAAACACACACAGTGTGCACAACAACACACAAGGAGAACCCACTATCCTTGGTTCCATTTCCAAAACATGCATTCTTGGCACTTAGGATAGACTTTTAAATACTGTATGTCACATTCTTGGACAGTGGATCAATCTAGAACATGGGCTTCAGTGTACTCATGGTCAAAGTGGATCAGATATGTAACATGGGTGAATGGAGAGTTTCCGGAAGAGTGTGTTACTGATTGAAGAGCTAATGGACCGAGAATTATCCATAATCAGCTAAATACATTCCTAGTAAGTATTTCCAAACTAAAGTACTTGTTTTCTCCCTCTTGCACAGAATATTCCTTCCCTCAAACCGTCCGCAAACCTGGAGAGTAAAGATAAGAAGACGACCGCACCTGAGAGAGAGCAAACGACAGGAACACTAGACAAGCAGAAGAATTTGCCCCAAGGAGCGCGTGATGAAAAAGGAACATGAGACTGCAGAAGAGAGGAAAACAACCACAGTCAACCATGATGATAAGCCAAGCCTCCAACACCACAGAGAGCTCATCTGTGACAGGGACCCTCTCTTCCTTCACCCCATCCCCCCCTCTCTCCCTCTCTCCCTGCAGTATTGATGAGTCCTATAAGTACATCTTCCTCCCTCTCTGCTACTCCCTCACCTTCTTCTTCAGCCTGACGCTCAACTCCATTGTCCTGGTGCGCTCCTGCCGTCGCTATGGCGGCTGTTGCCACGGCAATGCCTCCCGCCGCTGGACCACCTCTCTGATCTACATGGTGAACCTGGCGACCACAGACCTGATGTATGGCCTGTCCCTGCCCTTCCTGGTGGCCAGCTATGTGCTGCGAGACCACTGGGTGTTTGGGGACTTCATGTGTCGCCTGGTGCGTTTCCTGTTCTACTTCAATCTCTACTGCTCCATCTTCTTCCTCACCTGTATATCCGTCCACCGCTACCTAGGCATCTGCCACCCCATGAGGACCATCACCCTGGAGAGCAAGAGGGCCGTGAAGGGGACCTGTGCCATGGTGTGGGTGGTGGTGTTTGTGCTTACTTGTCCCATCTTCAGGTTTGCACAGACAGGGCATGTGGTGAGAGGAGGAGGTGGTGGAGGGAGGGAAGGAGAGTGGGGGAATGGGTCTGAAGAGGAGGGGATCAGTGGAGGAGAGGGGATCGGTGGGGATTCAAAGGCATTTGTGAACTGTTGGGACGATGCTACTGATAAAGAGTTTGCAGACTATGTCCCGTATGGCCTCGTCCTGCACCTACTGGGGTTCTTTGTCCCATTCACCATCATCGCATGGTGCTACTCCCAGGTAGTCAGAACCATCTTTAGGACCCTGCATTCCCCATCCAGCTCCCAGGTGGGAGAAGACGAGGAGGGAGGTAATGTGGGGTCAGAGGGGCGCAGGGAGAGGACTTCCATCTCCATCTCCAGCTCACAGCATTCCTATTACATCCGCAGGCGCCGCAAGTCCATCAAAACCATTGTCACCATCACTCTCCTGTTTGCACTCTGCTTCCTCCCTTTCCACGTTACCCGGACACTATTCCTGCTACTCAGGAGGGGTCAGATGGGGGGCTGCAACGCCATGAAGACAATCTCAATCTGCTACAAGGTCACTAGGCCACTGGCTTCCTGCAATGCTTGGCTGAACGCTCTCCTGTACTTCCTCACTGGAGACAAGAGTGGCCCCTGCTGTGACACGGCCAGTCAGCATGACCACCACCTCAACCCCTCTCTCTGGCCACTGAGGATCCTGAGGAGAGACAGAGTGGGAGAGAAGGAGGAGGTGAAGGGAGAAAAGAAGACTGAAAAGGAGAAGAAGAGGGCAATTAGTTCGGACAATGAGTCAAAGTCTACTGGGATTGTCTTTTAGGAGATTTTACACTTGGAACAAATATGGCATTGTTTACGTGTAAATTTGTGCGTGTTTGTGTATTTTTTGTATGGACCTTTCTGTTTGGGGCACTTAGTTGTTTTGCACTTTATTTCATTTGGACTTGTTAAATGCGTTTATTTCTCAGTTAGCATGTTGACATTAAATGCAATTGAAGTATAATCACAGTTATCATCGTGGACAGTGTGGTCTATTTCTTGTTTGTGTTTAACTTTATTTGTGTGATCACCAGCCAACGAAGACTGGACGTTAGGGGGAGTGTCCTGTGATAATTAGCCAATCCATAAGGAGGGTAGAAGGTTAATGAACCTCCCTTTCATCTGGTCTACATACAATACAGTATGTCCTCTGACACTGCACATTGCTTAATCTGACACCCTCACACATCTTTAAACTCTGTATTCATTCACAGAACATCTCCCTCCCTCTCAATCACTCACACGTTATTGGGAAGGCACACAAACATACACATACAGCCTCCATTCATACATTTCCAGGCCATGACAGCTGGTGTAGAAATGACCCAAAAATCCTGGACAAAAATGTTATTGCTGACTGCTGTCCCCTCCCCTCCCTCTGTTAATGGAAAGCATGTGTGAAAAAGCTGGGGGCATAGGAGCAGTAGCAGCATCCAGAACAGTCTAATGTTGAGGACAATTCAGGAGGAAACCATGGATGAAGTTTAAATAGTCTAATTCAACAGAGTGATTGTTATAAATGTACAACTTTGCAAAGTCACCTTTATGTACTATTGTAAACCAGTGCAGGGTTCGAATTACAACGGGGCTAGGCACCCCATAACACATCAGATATTGTATTTTAAGCTAAGCATAGGCCTACCACCAACCCTTATCCCTGACCACAGCCTTATCTCTTTGATTGTCTACTATCAAATCAGTTCGGAAAAAGTGATGCAGCCCAAGCAGGCAGGCAGACAATGTGCTCATGCAGCACTCCAGCCTTCTCATGTTGTAATAAATCTCCTTCATGCAATATTCTATCTAGCCAAGGAGAGGCGCTGTAATCACAGATGACGAACTACCTCTATTTGTTGGAGGACTATGTTGTAAAATCTTTCAATTAGTTATATTTCGATATAGTTCAAATGTTGGGAGATTTGGTCGATTGCGCAGTTAACAACTTAACCGGAGGATGCACCACTTCAACGACCCAAAGCCACAGGTTATATTGTTGTTGAGGACAGTTCCGTTTTATTCTGACTGACTTTTTAGCTGCTAGCCAACAGTTGGAGTAGCTAGCTACCCAGCTAGCTAATCTTAAAAAGTCACGTCTCCAGCTGGTCTGCTCACCTAACTTAATTTACGTAAAAATGTATTGTAAGAGATATATCTCGCTAGTTTAGTGTTTTTCTATGCGGTATTTGTTTAGCCTTTTGTGCAACCATAGGAATTGGGTTTCTGGTATTTTATTATAAGGTTAGCTTGCTAGCTAGCTACGAATAGTCGCTTGCGGTAACTGGAGCCAAAAGTCTGACATAATTGAACAAAAATGAGATAGAAGGAAGACACCAAGTTCATTTCCCGCTGATTTAGCGGCTCTGAATTGGATCGAACGCTTTGTGTGTGAGGCCTGCAGGTCGGGCTTTCACCGAGCTAGAGTAGGGCCGTACGCCGCCTGTGAGCGCTCTTAGGCCAGCAGCTCGCGCTGCTAGGCTGGAGGCCGGGGGTTTCAAGAAATGGAACGAATGGAAGTGGACCAGTGCGCAGGCGCAACTACCGGGAGCGGAGGAGGGGCTCTTCGTAGATCGAACAGCGCCCCCATGATCACAAGTGTCAGGTCAGTGAAATTGATATTCTCTTTGAGTGAATGCAACTGTCTATATGTTTATTTTTTAATTTTTTTTATGTCTGCCTTGGAATGACTGAGTATTTTGTATTGTTTGTTTCCCTCCGTGTAACAGTGATGGTATGACAGTGTTCAGTCCAACTAGTTCAGCCCGGTATCGGCGGAGCAGTGTCTCTGTGAATCCCAGTTGTCCTTATCGGGTGAGTGTGTGTGTGTGTGTGTGTGTGTGTGTGTGTGTGTGTGTATTCTGTCTGACTAAGTTGGTGTTGAAATGCCTTCAGTGTTTTCTGATCTCTCAATCTCCATGTATTTCTGTCTGTCTCTGGCTGCCTGTCTGTTATCATTCAGTATTCTGTCAGTTACTCCGTCAACAGGAGGCCGACAATAATACCTCTAGTCTTGTTTCCTCAGGCCGTCCCCCTGTCCCCTTTCTCATTGGGTGGTGAGAGACCAGACCACAAAAGGCAGGTGAGGACAAGGTTAGGGATATTCTGGGCCTCTTCCCTCTATTTGTGCAAATGGCTGCCTCTGAGTAATGTGCTGGTTTGAGTGTTTGCTTATGCATTAGCCAGTGTGTTAGTACAGTTCTGTGTGAGGTTATCTTATGTGAGTGCTCACATTGGTGTTTCAGAGTGTGTGCAGCAAGCTGTAGTATGTGTTATGTCTGACCACTGACTGGAAGTTTGTATTTTTGTTCCAGGTTGAGAATATGGAGATGACACTCAGGGGGAGTCTTCAGAGACTAAGGTAAGGTAGTAAAACGCTGAAAAATGCACACACATACACACTACTAACTGTTTTCTCTCTCTCTTGCTGTAGTGCTTCCAACCTGGTCCCTCCTCCTGTCAGTCACTGGCATGACCATTCATCAGGGGTGAGTACTCCCTCTGTGTTCTGCACGTGACTGTAGTGCTTTGTCATACCAAAGCAGGGAGAGAGGTGTAATGGATGTATGATGAATGAATAGATAGATAGAGGCATCTGACATTTTATTTATTTATTTTGGTCTGCTGTCTTTCACAGGGATTCCATTCACAGGACAGTGGTGTCACACCCAATTCGTCCCCTAGTCCAACTCGAAGGTTTAGGGGGTGAGTTGAGTTCCATGCTGTATGGCAAACTAAATTGAGTGCAGATTCATTGCCATCCTATGATTGTGGACTGACACTGTGTCCACACCGTCTTAACACAAAATGTGTCCACCACCAGGCCTACAGTCAGTTCTACTGTGAGATGGCCTGCCCTGACTCCACTAAAAGGAAAGGTAAGAACAGTGCTTCAAGAATAGTGCTTACTTTGCTCAGTCTTGGTGTGTTTGTTTGTGTCTTCTCCTCCATCCTGTTGTTCTGCCATGTAGGAGGAGTGGAGTCTGATGGCCCACCCAAGAAGCTGTTTGTTGCCGGGGTAACAGATCCTGCTCACCGGACTAGTTACACAGTCAGGTGAGAACTAGAAACATATGCACACAAACACACTCTTGCAAATATGGTGCTAGCTGCATCTCTGTTAACCTCTTTCTATTTTTCCTTCTTTCCCCTGCCCCAGTGTGTCCCAGGCATCTGCAGACTCTCCTACAGGTGGTGTGTCTGTGTGTGATGCCAGTCCCCATGGTAGTCCACTGTCCCTGTCTCCTCCCTCCTCTTACCAGCCCAACATCTAGACACCCCAACACCAGGAGCCTATCATAGACCAGGACTACAATCAGTCAGCCTGTCAGGGCCCTGGATCCCTCTCAACACAGCCCCACCCACCCAGTCCACCTATTAGAGCCTGGGAATCAACTCAGTAAGCCTATCAGAGCCCTAGTTTCTACACGATCTGCCTATCAGGGAGCACTCCTCTCTCTCAAACCATCAGAGCCTTGGGGAAACATATTCCTTGGCTCCTGAAGTAATCAGATCTGGATTTGTAATCAAGATAATATCTAGATGTTATACAAAGACTGGCACACGTGCTTTGTTAATCAGAAGGTTGCAGGAAATGCCCTGCTAAAGGAAGTTGGTGACCAGCGCATTAAGGTAGTGTCAGGGTGAAGAGATTGTGATGACAATGGGAAAGAACTTAGTAAAATCGTTTGACTAACTTCTGGACTTTTCGCTGTAGTTGACGTGGGTTGTGTTGTGATAACCAATGTCAACTATGGTTGTAATTTTCCTTGTTGGGATTTTGTTTGTCTCATATCTAGAGGTGTTACTGGTACTGTAAAACAGAACGAGTTCTTCCAATAGTCAAGAAAAGGCCTTGTTCCGAAGTTGTGTACAGGGGTAACGGTGAGGGAACGTTATATCCCACTGAAAGGGACCCAATAGTCCAGTATTCTTTGATAGTCCTGAAGTTAGCGCTCAAACATGAGACATTAAGTCACCACAGCGGACTGCCGAGCCAGTGGTGGCTCTGAGTTTGTCTATATGTGAATAGTGTATTGATATGTGAATACGTGGATATAAGCAGGGCTGCCTTTATGGCCCCTCACTTTCTCTGGCTATGGGGGTTTGTACTGTAAATATAGAATCCCCAAGCAAAGCTCTGCCCAGAGGACCCTCCCAATTCTGGACCTTAAGGGCCCAATCCTAATGATTGTTCTGTGTGGATACTGGTAACTCAAATTTTAGCACATATCTGTCATTGACATGGCAGGGAAATTCCACTATATCAGAGTGACACAAACCACATTTCCATGCTAGTAAAGTCATATTGTATAAAAAACTTTTATGACAACTGTGATGGTAACAGGAAGTTTCAGTACAATTTTATAAATGCTGACAGATAATTTGTTCATTCAACATGGTGGGATCTTTTTGTGTCTGTAAAATAAATGATGCGAGAAATGGCTTTATGCGCTAATATTGATATAATAACCGTCATATCGAAGTAAACTTGGAGTCACGCGATGACGTGTGGTCCTCCCACTACAACTCAGGGAAACCATGCAGTTTATTAGGCTACAGATGAAATAAGTTATGAACTTCACAGGGTGGTGAAAGTGCACGGTATGAGCTTGATGCTCCTTTGTAATAAATATCGAGGGTCAATTGAGCGATGCTTGACTGCCATTTCGACAAATAAAAATATTCTCGCTCTTATCCATAATAATCATCATGTAGACTAACCTACCTGCACTGTATTTGCGAGAGCGCACATGCCAAGACCAGAGTAGGCACATTTGCTATTTAACGCAACAGTTTGTGACCAAACTATTGGTAGAGTTAAATGTGATGGAAACACATTCAATTTTTATTCGATAAATGAAAACCTAAGCGAAAAAGGGGTGTGCACTGTCATCACGCACTGATTATTATCCGCAACAAGTCAGTTTGGTGGAAACACCACCACCACCGTATTTTAGAATATTCACATGATAATCTGTTGGCAATTGGATGGAAACCTAGCTACAGACTCAGATTTTTCTATCTAAAATGTATGACAAACAAAAACCAATGGTTGCAAAGTTAAACACCATACAACTCTATGCACAAGGACTACTTTGAACAATTTCACCTGAAAATTTTACAAAAACACATTGACTTGATGAAGGAATCACCTCGGCAGGTGTGTTCTTTAGTTAGATAGAAAGGACCAGGACTGGGCATCTCAATCCTCTGGGTAGAGCGTGATATTACTCTTTCTGTATATGGATACTTTAACAGAGGTAGTCTGTGGGGTCTTAACATACATTTTTCCCATGGATTACATTGCTGACCGGTCTTATTCAAATTCTGTTATGTGGTATGGTTGTACATGCTCAGTACCCTGGTAGATATCATAAGTGACATCAAGGGCACATCATGCTGTTTGGTTTTTAACCCCATGACTATGTGACCTCCAGACCTTTTGACTTGTGAAATATGTAGTCTATATAAGCTGCTTAGAGAAGTGTCTTATACAACAAAAGAATGTTCGACAGTAACTGTGTAATACTCTTAATTCAAAAGCTGAGTTTTACAGCAATGTCTCCTTTTTGTAGACCTTCTACTTCCAATTTTCACAATTTTGCACATTAGTTTCACATTATTAATCAATATTGCTGTTACATGAATGGGATCATATCCGGATTTTAAGACATGCTGTTGCTTTGTATATTTGTTGCTTCATTTGCTCGTTTCTCATCAGGTTACTGTCTCTGTCCTGTCTCAGAGAAGTGCTTGGGTCAGCAAGGGTTGAGTCATCTGCTGATCTTAACCACTGATTTTAGATGAAGGAATTTAGTTTTTCCTTAGTGACAATCAGTGAATTTGGAGGGAAATAAAACCTCCAGTTCGAGTTCTATTCATGTTCACTTGTTCTCAAGACTGTAGTTATATTTTGACTGCATACATTGTTTAGATTGACAACCAGCATCACAGCTCCATTTCTCGCCAAGGAGTATGATTGAGATCCTAGTGTAGATGATCAATCAACTCACATTGCCAAACCCAAATTATTACCTTTTCATACATTGTACAGATAGACTAGCTTTCAGACACATGTACTTGATACTCTTTCCTAATTATGGGGAGATATCCTGTAAATGCATACTGAGTCAAATGACATGAACATCATAGAAGATGTTGATCTCTGTCTGATATAGCTAACTCCATTTTAATCTGTGGTTAATCTACAAGTAAAACTTGGATTAAATGGCACTAACATACAGTGGTAGTTTCACCAATCCCATCCTTGTTGCAGAAGAAACTAGAGGGAAATAAATACATTGACATGATCTGAAGCCAAATATAAAATATTTAAATAATCTGTTGATGTTCATTGCAGTTGACCCACAGGGTTTGCATGCCTTATCAGCAGTGTTTCCCAGTGTCCTGTCATATTAGACCACTGCCTGTAGGAGATAAGGTGACCAAGGTGACATATCTAGTAGACAAACAGAGGCCACGTCTGGCAATACTTCAACCAGGAGACCATCTGGTTGGTGCGAGGTCAGTTAAACACACTTCATTTGTATTATCATTTACTGATTATTTTATTATTATATTTCCTTTTCATTATTGTTGCTGTTGTCATTATACAAAATATCACATTTAAAAATAATGTGAACAGCCACAATCTTAAATGATTGTTTTCCAAATATGACATGTCAGTGTTAGAGGGCTCCTTTTCTCCTTTTAAATTTTTTACTGACAATAGAATAAACGAAGAGAGAGAGGAGGAAATAAAGAGATGTTATTGTGAGAAAGGGAATTAAAGCACATTGCCAGAACATTCAGACAAGTATTTTCAAACTGTAAATAGCTTTGACAAGTCTCTACATAAAGAGAAGATTGTATTTTTATGGAACTGTAAGCACAAGAAAGAGAGAATAATGTGCACCTTTTAAATAAATATTGTATTATATATATATATATATATATATATATAAAAATCATGATAAAGTCACTTATTTTAGAAAACCTGTGGACTTTCCTTTGTCTCCATAGATAATTTGATTTGGTCACCTGTACATTTATGCAATCTTTTTTATAACAGCCACTAGATGTCAGTCTGAACCACTACGAGCCCAGTGAAACAGACACAAAAGAGATTAACATTTTACTAAACATCAACATAAGAGGTATCATGTCATGCACAACCATTGTGAGAACAAAATGAAATACCAGTAATAGTTGGATAGCTGGTGTCTTGCATTTATAAATATCAACCAGTGGTACACAACATGTACACTCACTCTACGTTACACGATGGACATCTGCACTGAAACACCATTTCTCTCTAGAGATCATGAACAGCTGCAATACAGTACTTTGAAAATTAGCAGAGCAAATAAATTATGTTACAATACAAAAAAGCTATACATCACACAAAAATACACAAATCTATCTGCTTAAATGTGTCCAAAAAAGCTCTGTAACACAGATACTAACTGTAGTCTGCTCTCTGGTGATATAGGGACCCAGTGTTTCCAACACAAGGGTGCAGTGGGTTAGAGGTCAGCGAGACAGGAGGGGCAGGTCACTGGAGTTCATAATTAGACTGGAGTCCAGGTTGAGGCTTTCTGGGAAAACAAGATGAGCCACACAGATTTAAGCCAGAACTTATGAAGACTATTCAGCTAAATACCTTGGACTTTGGCATAATGCCACAATGTGAACCATGTTGATTGAGAGCCAGTGATGGAGCGGATATTATCATTCACCTTGATCAAAGTTGAGCTTCTTGGTGTTGGAACTATCTCCCAGTCCCTCAATGTCCACCAAGTCGCTGTTCACATCAGAGTCATTCAGAGCACTGAGCGTCACATCTACACACACACACAGGGAAACATGTTAGTAAACTTGCACATACATTCAAGTCAGCCAATGTTTGGGATAAACGCATCAGAAGTATTGATTTGAAAAGAGAAAACATGTTTCAAAAGAAATGTCTTGTTCTTTTGACTATGGATGAAAATCTAGAAAACTAAATTCAGTATAAAAGCCATATTCATTACACAATCCCTGCCCCATGACGTAAAGGCCTGTATCATTCCACTCACCTGCTGTTTTCTGTTTCTTGATGGCAGGGGGCATAGAGGAGGGGCTCGTCAGCCCTGTAGTCCCAACAACCTGTGAGGTGGGCACTGCGATGACAGTGGGGGCCACGGGTGCTAGTGCGGCTGCCATGATGACTGTGGTCTTCTTGGTGATCTTTTTGGGGGAGTCGGATGAGAGGGGCACCCGGCTGTCCTCATACAGTTTCCTCTTCACTGTCGTCTTTATCTGGGCTCTGCATAAAACAGAGGAGGCAACAGATTGGTTATGTGATTTTCATACAGGTTTACACATAGGATGTATAATGGTAAAAGTAATTTGCCAACAGAGATGTCTGGAGTTGAAGTCAACCCCACCGGATGTCTTCTTTAGAAAAAAACAGTAAAGATAAAAGATCAATGGATGAAAGATTGTAAGAGTGGGTGCAGTATGATGAGATAGAGAGGGAGAAAGAAAGATTGAAAGTGTGGCAGGATCGAATAAACATGGATGGCAAGAAAGAGGGAACAAAAGGGTCCTTACACAGTGCGCTCCTTAATCACAGAGCTGATACTGTTCAGATCATCACCGAAGCGCCGCACAGCTGACCGCAGCATCTCGACCTCCGTCTCTGTCCATTTGGCTCTGGGGAGAGGGGCATAGTAATGGGAAGAAGAAAGGAGAAGAGTCATTAGGAAGGTTTCCATTGACCCAGATTTATTAGACAAAAGCAATGTCACCCCCAAAAAACATTGCGACATGTAATGGAAACGGCAGATATAGGACACATTTTCTAAGGATCTACAACATTTTATCCATTCGACAGGGGTGATTTTTCCTTTGTCAAACTTTCTTAATTGCGACAAATTACGACGGTAACTGTTTGTCAAATAAATTATCATTGTCGAATAATTTTGAGGGATGTCATCACTAACTATAAAGCTCCACATTTAATTCTAAAGCCAACTACTTGCAAAATCCATTTTACAACTATAAAAAAAAAAATCTTTGTAGAGCTTGTAAACTATTACGGATTACAAAAGGGAAACCCAGACGCGAGTTACCCAGTGACGCGAGCCTACCAGACGAGCTAAATGCCTTTTATGTTTGCTTCGAGGCAAGCAACAGTGAAGCATGCACGAGAGCACCAGCTGTTCTGGATGATTGTGTGATAACGCTCTGCCAATGTAAGCAAGACCTTTAAACAGGTCAACATTCACAAAGCCCCGGGGCTAGATGGATTACCAGGACGTGTACTCAAAGCATGCGCGGACCAACTGGAAAGTGTCTTGACTGACTTTTTCAACCTGTCCCAGACTGAGTCTGTAATACCTACATGTTTCAAGCAGACCACCATAGTCCCTGTGCCAAAGGAAGCGAAGGTAACCTCCCTAAATGATTACCGCCCCGTAGCACTCACGTCGGTAGCCATGAAGTGCTTAGAAAGGCTGGTCATGGTTCACATCAACAGCATCCTCCCGGATACCCTAGACCCACTCCAATTCGCATACCGCCCCAACAGATCCACAGATGACACAATCTCAATCGCACTCCACACTGCCCTTTCCCATCTGGACAAAAGGAGCACCTATGTGAGAATGCTGTTCATTGACTACAGCTCAGCGTTCAACACCATAGTGCACACAAAGTTCATCACTAAGCTAAGGACCCTGGGACTAAACACCTCCCTCTGCAACTGGATCCTGGACTTCCTGACGGGCCACCCCCAGGTGGTAAGGGTAGGCAACAACACGTCTACCACGCTGATCCTCAACACTGGGGCCCCTCAGGGGTGTGTACTTAGTCCCCTCCTGTACTCCCTGTTCACCCACGACTGCGTGGCCAAACACGACTCCAACACCATCATTAAGTTTGCTGACGACAACAGTGGTAAACCTGATCACTGACAACGATGAGACAGCCTATAGGGAGGTCAGAGAACTGGCAGTGTGGTGCCAGGACAACAACCTCTCCCTCAAGGTGAGCAAGACAAAGGAGATGATCGTGGACTACAGGAAAAGGCTGGCCGAACAGGCCCCCATTAACATCAACGGGGCTGTAGTAGAGCGGGTAGAGAGTTTCAAGTTTCTTGGTGTCCACATCACCAACGATCTATCATGGTCCAAACACAACAAGACAATCGTGAAGGGGGCATGACAAGAGGAGACTGAAAAGATTTGGCATGGGTCCCCAGATCCTCAAAACATTCTACAGCTGCACCATCGAGAGCATCTTGACTGGTTGCATCACCGCCTGGTATGACAACTGCTCAGCATCTGACCGTAAGGTGCTACAGAGGGTAGTGCGTACGGCCCAGTACATCACTGGGGCCAAGCTGTTTTCTCTGCTACCGCACGGCAAGCGGTACCGGAGCGCCAAGTCTAGGACCAAAAGGCTCCTTAACGGCTTCTACCCCCAAGCCAGAAGACTGCTGAACAAAATGGCCACCAGACTATTACATTAACCTCACCTCCATTTGTTTTCTACACTGCTGCTACTTGCTGTTTATTATCTATGCATAGTCACTTCACCCCTACCTCTAACCTGTACCCCCGCACACTGACTCGGTACCGGTACCCCCTGTATATAGCCTCGTTATTGTTATGTTATTGTGCTACTTTAGCTTATTTGCTAACTATTTTCTTAACTCTTCTTGAACTGCACTGTTGGTTAAGGGCTTGTAAGTAAGGTCTACACTTGTTGTATTCGGCGCGTTTGATTTGATTTCACAAGGATTGTCCTGACTTTCAAGAATGCCCAAATTGCTTCGCCTTCTTTTTCAGGTCGGCTGGATGCAAGTTTCACCATCCAATTATTTCAGATCTACAGGACTGCAAGTTTTACCATGGCAGGGACTGTGGAGATATGTTGGCACATGAGAATTATTAGAATATGGCAAATATTTGTCAAATCTTGCGTTCTATAAATGCTGGCTTTCGTGGGCTCGTGAAACATATACAGTGCATTCGGTATTCAGACCCCTTGACTTTTTCCACATTGTTACGTTACAGCCTTATTCAAAAATTTATTAAATCGTTTTTCCCCCCTCAATCTACACACAATACCCCATAATGACAAAGGAAAAAAAAAAACGTTCCTTTTTTTTCCTGCTAATTTCTATAAAATAAAAAAAAATGCACACAGCCAAGACAATGCAAAGAGTTCAATCTTAGTTTCATCAGACCAGAGAATCTTGTTTCTCATGCTTTACGTGGCCTTTGGCAAACTCCAAGCAGGTCTCGGAGCTCTACGGACAATCCGACCTCATGTGTGTGCCTTTCCTAAATCATGTCCAATCAATTGAATTTATCACAGGTGGACTCCAATCAAGTTGTAGAAACATCAAGGCTGTAACGTAACAAAATGTGGAAAAATTCTGTCAATGCGGAACATATCAAGAACTTTGAAAGTTTCTTCAAGTGCAGTTGCAAAAACCATCAAGCGCTATGATGAAATTGGCTCTCATGAGGACCGCTACAGGAAAGGAAGACCCAGAGTTACCTCTGCTGCAGAGGATAAGTTCATTAGAGTCAACTGCACCTCAGATTGCAGCCCAAATAAATGCTTCACAGAGTTCAAGTAACAGACATCTCAACATCAACTGTTCAGAGGAGACTGCGTCAATTAGGACTTCATGGTCGAATTGCTGCTAAGAAACCACTACTAAAGGACACCAATAAGAAGAAGACACTAGCTTTGCTTTGACAATAGACCGGTGGAAATCTGTTCTTTGATGAGTCCAAATTTGAGATTTTTGGTTCCAACCTCTGTGTGTTTGGGAGACACAGAGTAGGTAAACGGATGATCTCTGCATGTGTGGTTCCCACCGTGAAGCATGGAGGAGGTGATGTGATGGTGTGGGGGTGCTTTGCTAGTGACACTGTGATTTATTTAGAATTCAAAGCACACTTAACCAGCATGGCTGCCAAAGCATTCTGCAGCGATACACCATCCCATCTGGTTTGCACTTACCGGGACAATAATTTGCTTTTCAACAGGACAATGACCCAAAACACACCTCCAGGCTTTATAAGGGCTATTTGACCAAGGAAATTGATGGAGTGCCGCATCAGATGACCTAGCCTCCACAATCACCTGACCTCAACCCAATTGAGATGGTTTGGGATAAGTTGGACTGCAGAATGAAGGAAAAGCAGCCAACAAGTGCTCAACTTATGTGGGAACTCCTTCAAGACTGTTGGAAAAAGCATTCCTTGTGAAGCTGGTTGAGAGAATGCCAAGAGTGTGCAAAGCTGTCATCATGGCAAAGGGGTGGTTACTTTGAAGAATCTCAAATATAAAATATATTATTTGATTTGTTTAACACTTTTTGTTTTTGGTTACTACATGATTTGACAATGTAGGTTATTGCGAAAAAGTTTATTTTTGGTGTGACGTCACTACATCCAGCTGATTTATTGACACGACAGTTAAATGGAAATGAAATTGTTGCATCTATTTTCTATACAATCTTTGTAAACTTGGACAAAAAATAAATAATAATAATCACTGGACAAGTTAATGTAAACTACTGTTATTGCTGGACAATTCCACGGTAACAGAGTGATGCTGAGACTTTCAACTTTAAAATGTATGTCAAACAAAAACAAATGACTGCAAAGTTAAACAAACCTTATAACGATGCACAACTAGCAGTGGAGATTTTAGCATAAGATCTTGGTGGGGCAACAAAAAAATTCAAGTGGAATGCATGCCAGCAAAGACACTACACAACACTAAACAATATATTAATTGCACTATAACGGTGACAAACGGTGCCCACAAACTGTTAGGGCCTACATATTCATCTACTGCACATCTACCATTCCAGTGTTTAATTTCTATATTGTAATTACCTCGCCACCATGGCCTATTTATTGCCTTACCTTCCTTATCTTACCTCATTTGCACACATTGTATATAGATTTGTATTTCTACTGTATTATTGACTGTATGTTTGTTTACTCCATGTGTAACTCTGTGTTGTTGTATGTGTCCAACTGCTTTGCTTTATCTTGGCCAGGTCGCAGTTGTAAATGAGAACTTGTTCTCAACTTGCCTACCTGGTTAAATAAAGGTTAAATAAAATAAATAACATAAAGCTGTCCCAACAACAGTCCCAACATCTTACCACTGCTACACCTGGCCCATCAGCGGAGCCTTGTCTGGCAGTGAAACCGTTAATTCAGCCTCATTTACTGCCTTTTAAAAAAACATGATAGCTGATATGGCTGACTTGCTTAAACAAATGTGGTTTCTCATGACAATTGGGATATACAAACTATGGCATAAGGGGACGACAAGCGGATAAGAGGCAATCCGTAATTTTGATTAAGACAATGAGCGTGCTAGGACGGATGTAACAGTCAATATAACTATTTGTTTGGCACTTTTGAAATGTACAGCGACGGAATTCAGAACATGGGCAGTTCTTACAGTGCTCTCCCTGTACACCAAGTTAGAACCGTAGGATAAATAAAGGCGGCATATAAGCAGACAATGAAAGCTCTTACAATATTCAATGACTACATTTCTCTAAAACAAGTTATAGGCTACAGAAGAACAGTCAGAACAGTAGGCGAAATTAAGAGGGGTAAATAGACCAAATTATTAGGGTGAGGCACATGGGCTACTAATATCTTACTACACAACATACACTTAGTACTACTTTCTTATCTACAGTATACATATATCCCTGCGCTACAGTATACATATATCCCTGGCATATTACATTATTTAAGAAGCAGCATACAAAAAAATGTAGGACTCACATTGTTGTGCTTGGCTCACATGAACATTGACAACATGGCCAATGTTGACTGTTTATCATTTTAAACTTGGAAAAGAGCCCCTTAATCCCAGATTTGGCACCACACAGCCACTGTCACTGATTCCTTCCAAACCACTTGTTGAATTTGCGATTTCCAACTTGTTGTGTAATGTTAATGTCCAATGGCTGAGGACCACGGATATGTTTTATCTATAATTTCTCTTCATTATTTCTCTTCATATGACAAGGATTAAAAAGGATTTGCCAGTAGATTGTTGACTTAACTCATTAAGATGACTGCTAGCTTGCTAAGATTTTGAAAGTATGATGTTGACATGATCAGTCCAATCAAAGCTACTGTACATATAACGTGATATGACATAATTTTATCTGTGGCCAATGACCTTGAGCCTTCTTGGATGGGCACTTCTATGGCAGCAGCCAAAGGGCTTGAATTTTCAATGTCTCCTCTTACACATGGCAGTGACGTAAAGTCCCCATGAGTGACAGAATACTGAGCCAATCACGGCGCCACGCTCCATATTTTCTGCTGGCTTGCCCCACCACCACAGAAAGCACTGAGCTAGGCTGAAACACCTGCCTTACTCAAGAAAATAAAAAAGAGACCATGTTTGAATTCGGCTTTATTAACTCAATTATATATATTTTTACATTGTTCGAAACTGATATGTGACACGTATTAATGCCAAAATAACATGCAAAACAGGCAAGCCCCCCCAAAAAATCATGACGGGTCACCACTGACAACTACTGCTTTTAACAAAAATACATTTACTTTTAGTAAATTTGACGGTTTGTGCTGTCATTCTATTACCAAACTTTGCATCCGCACTATTATTCAAGTAAATCTGTTTTTGTAAAATGTTCTGTTTAAATTGTTAAGTAGTCCTTGTGCATAAGTCCTTGAGTTGTATGGTATGTAATCAATGGTTTTTGTTTTACATACATTTTAAAGTGAAAATCGGAGTCTCAGCAATACTCTGTTATTGTGGAATAACTACACCTTAACCCCCATATTGTATTGAGTGAGTGAAAGAGTACACTCACCCTGCAGGGCTAGAGTCAGCTACTGGATGCAGCTGCATGGTAAGCTCACCCAGCTTGGTGAAGGCTGCTCCTGCTGCGGAGAAGATTTCTCCCACCTGTCACAGAAATAGAGTCATGGAAACGACGCATTCACACCATGGTTACTAGTAAAATAGAGAATCACTGTTTAAGATCTTAGACTGTTCTTACCTTAGTAGAGGCTGAGGTCATTTTGGGCTGTTACTGTAGCTTGCTATCCCAGGCAACAACAATAGCAAATATATTAGGGGAAGCTAACGTTAGCAGGGTAGTTACAATAAAAAGCGGCAAATTAAGCGTTTCAACAATTAAGACGCAAGACAAAGTCGCATAGACTAATGCGTTTACGAAGTGTAACTTTGTCGTTTGAAAACTACATTTTTCAATTTCGCAACAAAACGGTCAAATAAATTAATAAAGATTTGTTAACTAACTAGCTAGCCAGACTGGTGACTGTCGCGCGAGATTCGAGAAAGGGAGAAGGCGGGGCCTGACTGAGGACCAAGTTTGATTGGCTTTCGTACCGCAATAGACGAACATTTACGGAAATTAACGAAGGAATCGATTGTCATCTGATGGAGTCTAGGACAACGCTCGTCCTTTGAGAAAAGAAAAATACTGTTTTAGATTAGTGTATCGAAATTGTTTATTTTGGTAGAAAAGATAAAGTTCAAGAATGCCATCCCTTTTATTCTGTGGTCCGAAAATGGCCGCTTGTGGAATAGTGATCAGCATATGGGGAGTCATCATGCTGGTAAGGATTAGCTGGCTAACGTTAGCTCCCACCCCATCCTTGCCAGTAAAGTATCTGCTAAAGCTAGCTAGCGTTAGTTATAGGTCGTGTCAAGATTTTCCACCTTTCGATATTAGCTACTTAACAGTCATGTTTTTTTGATAAGACACCTGTAGGTGATTGTGGGCTAAAGTAACTTTAGCTTTCCATAATCTGATAATTAGAGCCAAATTGGGCAGCCGCAAGCTAGCTAGTAGCCTGGAGACCAGATGTTGAATTGCATTGGATTCAACATCGGGCATAAATGAGCATTTGGATCAGGAAAGTTTCCTCTCACGACCTCTACAAAGCAGAATGTTAAATAAAATAATATTTTAACTTACTTTACCGGTTGGTCCGTTTGCAGGTAGGAATGTGTTAGCTTTCAGAAATCTGCATTTTCAAAACTCAGACCATTAAAAAAATTGTTGCGTCTTAAACCAGTATGCACATAGCATGTCTTCTCTTGAGAGCCAGGTCTGCCTTCTGCGGCCTTTCTCAATAGCAAGGCTATGCTCACTGAGTCTGTACATTTTTTTCTGCCACTGTGTATTCTCTGTTTAGGGACAAATAGCATTGTAGTTTTTCTGTTTTTTTTTTTTTTTATTCTTTCCAATGTGTCAAGTAATTATCTGTGTGTTTTCTCAAGATTTGATTGGGTCTAATTGTGTTGCTGTCCGGGCCTCTGTGGGTTCTGTTTGTGAACAGGAATAGCTTTCTTTTTAAGTGGTTGTATAATTGAATGGTTCTTTTCTGGATTTTGATAGTTAGCGGGTATCGGCCTAATTCTGCTTTGCATGCATTATTTGGTGTTGTACACTGAGGATATTTTTTGCAGTCTCAATTTGTGTTTGACCTATTTTGTGAATTCTTGGTTGGTGAACTCACAACCATAAAGGGCAATGAGTTCTATAACTGATTCCAGTATTGTTAGCCAGATCCTAATTGGTATGGTGGGTATAATTTGTGGAACGTTCCAACAGGAATCTATTCCAAAAACTTTGTAAAGTACAATGTTGCCAACAAACAACGCATACAAAGTAGCACAATCAATTCACCTAGCTAACTAGCTGCCTAATAGACATCAACTCACCACGTAGCTTATTCTTAAACTTTGTATGCGTTGCTTGTGGCAACCTTGTTATTTACAAAGTTTTTGGATCAGATTCCTGTTGGAACGTTCCACAAATTATACCCACCCTAATTGGTATGTAAAATGTTATGTTCCCTTTGATGGCATAGAAGGCCCTTCTTGCCTTGTCTCTCAGATCGTTGACAGCTTTGTGGAAGTTACCTGATGTTCAAGCTGAGGTGTATATATTGTTTTTTTGTGTGCTCTAGGGCATTCGTGGTCCTGGGAACTGGACCTTTTTTGGAACACCATTATTTTTTATCTTACTGAGATTTACTGTCAGGGCTCAGGTCTGACAGAATCTGTGCAGAAGATCTAGGTGTTGCTGTAGGCCCTCCTTGGTTGGGGACAGAAGCACCAGATCATCAGCAAACAGTAGACATTTGACTTCAGATTCTAGTAGGGTGAGGCCGGGTGCTGCAAACTGTTTGATTGCCCTTGCCAATTTATTGATATATATATATATGTGTGTGTGTGTGTGTTTAAGAGGGTGGGGCTTAAGCTGCATCCCTGTCTCAATCCCCCGGCTCTGTGGAAAGAAATGTTTTTTTGCCAATTTTGACCAAACACTTGTTGTTTGTGTACATGGATTTTATGTTTTTCCCCCAACACCACTTTCCATTAATTTGTATAGCAGGCTCTCATGCCAAATTGAGTCTAAAGGTTTTTTTAAATCAACAAAGCATGAGAAGACTTTGCCTTTGTTTTGTTTGTTTGTCAATTAGGGTGTGCAGGTTGACTACGTGGTCTGTCGTACAGTAATTTGGTAAAAAGCCAATTTGACATTTGCTCAGTACATGGTTTTCGCTGAGGAAATGTACAAGTCTGCTGTTAATGATAATGCAGAGGATTTTCCCAAGGTTGCTGTTGACACATCCCACGGTAGTTATTTGGGTCAACAGTCCTTGGTTCCAAATATTGGGGAATGTGCCAGAGCTGAGGATGACGTTAAAGAGTTTAAGTATAGCCAATTGGAATTTGTGGTCTGTATATTTTATCATTTCATTTAGGATACCATCAACCCCACTTGCCTTTTTGGGTTGGACGGTTTGTATTTTGTCCTGTAGTTCATACAATGTAATTGGAGAGTCCAGTGGGTTCTGGTAGTCTTTTAATAGTTGATTCTAAGATTTGTATTTGATCATGTATGTTTTTGCTGTTCTTTATCCCTCTCGCTTTACCTCTTCCTCTCAGTCATGTCTAGATGGCATCCAGATTTTGTCAAATTTACTGTTTTTTTTTGGGGGGGGTTGCATTTTAGCTAACCCTAACCCCTTTCCTCACCTTAGCCCAATTCTCCTAACCAGCTGTGCAATTTCTGCTAAACCTGCTACGAAAAGTAAATCCTTCTTGCCCTGACCCTTCTTCTGTGGTGAAAACAGATTTTTAGAACTAACCCAATATAGACCAGAGCCTGTTGTTTCCAATAAGAGTAAATTAATCATAGTGGGCAGAACAAACAACGATGTGTGCAGAGCCAAGCACGAGCTAGTGAGATCCTATTGGCGCGTTCTAGCATTTATTTGCATATTTCCGTGCACGTGTGGAATAACTCAATTCGCCCTTGCACTCCTAAACAATGCCATTTTTAGAAACGTTGGCGAAGGGTAAAGTCTACAAAACACAGTACACTCTGTTTGTTACAGATTCTAGTTTTGAAAACAGAAAACTGTATGGAGATAATGTTTCATCCATGAGAATATGAGCAGAATGTCGGCCAAAATCCATCTTCTCCCACTGCCAGCCACTGGGCTTCCTCACATTACCATATTTGGTAGTGAGTGGAAATGCCAATCGGATGCTTCCCTTATCGACACTGAAATATAATTTCAGTAGTCCTCTATTATGATAGAAAAAAATCTCTCGCATAGCTCATTAATACGTGTGTATGTATGTATGTATATTTATTTATTATGGGTCTAAGGATACAACAATGAATAATGTGGAACAAATAAATTCCATCAAAGGGTAACTTACAATATTGAACACCTTATGAAACAGCTGTGAAAACCAACCTGGCAATATTTAATATTTTAATACATAACTGTACCAAAACCTATCAAAGTTGGTAATTAATTTATTTTCAGATTTTTTTGTACACTCACATGGCAATCATAGACTAAAATACGGAATTCTGGTGTGTGGGCAGCCAGCTCAGAAGGGGTACTTGAAGAAGGAGACTGCAAAGTCCAGGCACTGCTGCTCTCTTTCTTCTGACTGTTTGTAGCGCTAGTGTTTTTAGTTAATCTGTGTATCTCACATATTTATATGCCCAGTATGATAGAGCAAGAACTTTCTTAGCAGATAATGGCACAACAGTAGATGTAATGAAAAGTTGGAGAGTGGTTGGTAATGGAGGACATCAGGTGGATCCACGTCTGGGAGTTGGGCAGAACCCCTAGCTACTGGAGAACAGGAGAAGAGTTAAAGGGAACAGGGTAGGAGACCGATTTAAACAAGCAAACACACAGGTTACACTTTACAGTGAGAAAATGTGATGGATTAGTGCAGTGTTATAAATGGGAGCAATGTACTTTACAACACTTTTGGAAGGTATAGCCTACCTCAAGCTGATCCCCCTCCGACTCAGAGCACAGAGAATCAGACTGATTCGAACTCACTGGTTCTGGTGGATGGGATACCTCCTGGTCCATTCACCAAACCTGGAGGAGGGGGTAGGAAAGCGATATCTATTGACAATGTAAGATATTGAAATATGTCTTATGTACCATGGAAAAACAAATTGTAAAAAAATTATAAAAACAAACCATTGGTGACAGAATATAACCTGTCTGGCTAGCTAGCCAGCTCCTGTAGCTGGCTAAGCAGGCTGAGGTATATAAGTACAGTAGCTAGCAACGTCAATCTAAAAACAGCTTAAATGATTTGTTCCTATTTAACAATCTGTACTTATATACAGTGGCTTGCGGAAGTATTCACCCCCCTTGGCATTTTTCCTATTTTGTTGCCTTACAACCTGGAATTAAAATTGATGTTTTGGGGGTTTGTATCATTTGATTGACACAACATACCTACCACTTTGAAGATGCTAAATATGTTTTCTTGTCAATACTTTGTAGAGCCACCTTTTGCAGCAATTACAGCTGCAAGTCTTTTGAGGTATGTCTCTATAAGCTTGGCACATCTAGCTACTGGGATTTTTGCCCATTCTTCAAGGCAAAACTGCTCCAGCTCCTTCAAGTTGGATGGGTTCTTCTGGTGAACCGCAATCTTTAAGTCGTACCACAGATTCTCAATTTGATTGAGGTCTGGGCTTTGACTAGGCCATTCCAAGACATTTAAATGTTTCCCCTTAAACCACTCGAGTGTTGCTTTAGCAGTATGCTTAGGGTCATTGTCCTGCTGGAAGATGAACCTCCGTTCCAGTCTCAAATCTCTCGAAGACTGATACAGGTTTCCCTCAAGAATTTCCCTGTATTTAGCGCCATCCATCATTCCTTCAATTCTGACCAGTTTCCCAGTCCCTGCCGATGAAAAACATCCCCACAGCATAATGCTGCCACCACCATGCTTCATGGGGATGGTGTTCTCGGGGTGATGAGAGGTTTTGGGTTTGCGCCAGACATATTGTTTTACCTGATGGCCAAAAAGCTAAATTTTAGTCTCAGCCGACCAGAGTACCTTCTTCCATATGTTTTGGGAGTCTCCCACATGCCTTTTGGCGAACACCGAACGTGTTTGCTTATTTTTTTCTTGGCTTTTTTTTGGACACTCTTCCGTAAAGCCCAACTCTGTGGAGTGTACGGCTTAAAGTGGTCCTATGGACAGATACTCCATTCTCCGCTGTGGAGCTTTGCACCTCCTTCAGGATTGTCTTTGGTCTCTTTGTTGCCTCTCTGATTTAATGCCCTCCTTGCTTGGTCCGTGAGTTTTGGCGGCCCTGTCTTGGCACGTTTGTTGTGGTTTAATAATGGATTTAATGGTGCTCTGTGGGATGTTAAGTTTCTGATATTGTTTTATAACCCAAACCTGATCTGTTCTTCTCCACAACTTTGTCCCTGACCTGTTTGGAGAGCTCCTTGGTCTTCATGGTGCCACTTGCTTGGTGGTGCCCCTTGCTTAGTGGTGTTGCAGACTCTGGGGACTTTCAGAACAGGTGTGTATATATACTGAGATCATGTGACCCTTAGATTGACTTCTGAAGGTAATTGGTTGCACCAGATATTATTTAGGGGCTTCATAGCAAAGGGGGTGAATACATATGCACGCACCACCTTTTATTTTTTTGATTCAAGTCATTTCTTTCATTTCACTTCACCAATTTGGACTATTTTGTATGTTGAATACATGAAATCTAAATAAAAATACATTTAAATTACAGGTTGTAATGCAACAAAATAGGAAAAATGCCAAGTGGGGTGAAATACTTTTGCAAGGCACTGTAAAAACAAATACATGGTATAGAAAATGTTCTCTTCCCAGTCTTTTCGGTCCTCTGAAGAAGCAGGTAGTCACCAGGTTGTCACTGCCAAAAACACAGTCCTTGGAGAGCAAATCTGAGGTAATAATTTTGCGAGGACTAGGTGAGCGTTTGAGGTGAAATAGAACTAGAACTGCCTGCATCCTCCTTCGACCGCTACGAGGTAATGGAGCCAAGCAACTAGCATAGCAACGGATGCTTTGGTTCATTACGTAATCCGTTCAGAATGTTGCAAGTTTTAGCAACAGAAGCTAGAACTCATCGAATCCCGTAGAGGGGGACACTATTTGGCATGACAGGCCCTAATTGGCCCTGTAATCCAAACACCTTTACTCTCTGACTACACTGAATGTGCATAATATATGTATCCTCTTGTTGTATTGTAGGTGATGTTGGGGATCTTCTTCAGTGCAAAGTCTGCTGTACTGATTGAGGACGTGCCCTTCACAGAGGAGGACATCCGCAATGAGTAAGTGGTGTGAAGAAAAGGAACAATTAGACCCTTACAATGAACTGAGTTTCTCTTCAGGGTTTAGATCCCCTTTGAATTCACCCTTAGAAAACCATCCCATGTTGTCTCTCTTTGGTTGTTTTCCCCCAACTCAACTCTTTCTTTCATCTCTTTCTGCCCCACAGTAAGAATCCCCCGGGGACCATATATGGACTCTACAACCAGGTGGGCATCAACTGCTTCATCGCTGCAGCCATTTATGTTGCAGTGGGGGCGGTGTCACTCTGCCAGGTCCGACTCAACAAGCGCCAGGAGTACATGGTGACATAAATTCCCCTGCAGCATCAGAAGATTACACACACACACACACACACACACTATTTCAAGTTCTCAAGGGAAGCAACCTTAAAGCTATTTATTTGTAACTTCAGAGTAAAACATTCAACTTAAGTCCTCTGTTATATGCTAATGACTGAAATGTATCATTCCTTGTATTTGCATACAACTATTTATTGAATTGACCAAAACTGTAACCCAACAATGCAAACTGTCAATTGATCATGATGAATAAAATTGTAAATCTTGTTCCCCTCAAGGACCATTTCATTGCATACATCATGTGTGCTAGATAACTCACCACAAATTCCTAGATGCAACAGACCACTACAAAGTTACAAAACTATCTCCTGTTTCAATAGAGTAATTAGAATTCAGAATGGTCAATGTTTGTCAAATCAAGAGATATGTCAAAAATAGTTAAATATGTACAATTTGTGTACTGTGCTGTGTCTTTTGTGTATATGTGCTGTTGTGAATTGTATGCTGTTGAGATATAGCTCTTAAATTTGTTAGTCACTTATGTAGTAGTTCCTCAGAAAAATATGGTGCACAAAATGTTTGAATGAAGTATTTATTGAATGTGTTTATTTTCTCCAGCCTTGCTGTTTTCCTGAGTGTAATGATGTGAAAGGATCCATCTAAAATGGTACTTGATGTGAAGGACCTGTCTCTTTGTAGATGTTCCCTGCAATAAACTGGAAGGATAAAAAGGAAATTGCTTCCTTGACTATACATGTTAGACAAAAGGCCATAGCCAAGCCTCCCCGTAAAGCAAAACATGACAGTGGCAAGGATAAACATTGGGGTTTGATGGGCTCTATTCAATCCATATCGCAGAAGTTCAGCATTAAAGCCCAATTGAAATTTAAAGGCAATGTTCCCGCGTTGATGGAGACTGCATTTACGGTAAACGCTGCATACGTCAGCTCAATTGGAAATTGCCATGCCATTTCTATTGCGCATACAGATTGAAATAGAGCCCTATGTACAGTATTTATAATACAGGCATCAGCCAGGTCTCTTTCAGCATCTAATAAAAGCAAAAAATATTTGCTGAATTACAAATGTATAATAGTTTAAAGATAGAAACCCATTACCCCTCTCTTTCCACTGGTGAAATACAATGGTTTTACATGCAGAATTAAACTGAAATCAGACAAATCTTGGATTCAATGATATCTTGTTTGTGGTGTACCACTTTAGCTCAGTTCATTACAAAATTAAAAAGTTAAAGTAAAAATACAAATCAATACATTTAACAATTATATTCTATCTCAAGTCATTGGTTATGTGGCTGAAGTTGCCAGTAATCAAACTTTTCATCCACAAAACCTTTTCATTCAGGATGGACTTCAATCTTTGTGAGAGTTGTAATTCTATTGCCTTGTATTTTTGCCTCTGCATAAAGCGGCATTATCTTAAGAAGCCTCTCTTCAAAGTCTCCCTCAAGTTTAATGCCATAGGTCTGTACCAGGATCTCCGATGCCACAGTGAAGGTTCTCAGCTTTCCATCTGTCTCTGCTTCCAGGGTCACCTCCATCTTAGTGCACTTTGTAATTGCTTCAATAGACAGCCTCACAGTCTCCAAAGTAGCAGACTGGACCTAGTTTACACAGAGTGAGAGAGACCATAACATTTATAGGTTTTAAATAAATATCATCACTAGCCTGCAATAAAGAGCTGATCATCTATTTGAAAAGCAGAGGCAATGGCAGAGCACCCGGCCCTTAGTAACATTACCCACCCTATAAACCCTGGTTCTTCCAGTTGAGTTGAGAGAAATACTGTCAAAGTACTCACTGGAGTACACATTGGTCACCCTTACGGCATCTCCAACCAAAGCACAACAGTTGCGGGCCTGTTCTCTCCAGAGACAGATCTCAATAGAACCAGTCTCATCCTGCAAGATCAGGCTGCGGCGCTCAATCAACTTCCTGGTCCTCTCCTTTCTCACATTCACTTTACTCACAGGTGTCATCTGAGCAAAGAGAGGGCGCAGTTAACTAAAAACAATTAGCAAAGGGTTATTTAAAGGTCATATAAAGAGGTACTGTATGACTCACATCAATAACAGTTCCATCAATGCTCATCTCGCTGCCTGGGTAAGAGGCCTTGGCATCAGCGATGGAGCAGATTGGATGGTGGGCCGGTTCAATGAGCATCCTTGCCTCCAACTCCAGCCTCTGAGGAACTTCTAATGGGCTTGTTTTGGACACTTTGCTTTTTTTTGTGACCTTCACTATATCCCCTTCCACAATGAGGGCTTTCAACTGGTAAAAGCTTCCCTCTTGGAAAAAGTCATATCTCTCCTTCCCATATACAGTGACTTTGATACTGGCTGTGTCATCAGTCAGACCCACATGGAAAAGAATTTGGTTTTTCTTTGCCTTTGTGTCATAATATATCAGATCAGATTTTTTTACAATTTTTCCTTTTATCGCTTTATCGCCAAGTCCTCCCAGGTTTTTCATATCTGTGATGGTTAGCATCTGACAAACACAGGGTAGAAGAGGATCTGTCACACAATGTGTAACCACATATAATATCCAATTGATTCTATGTGACGATCAGGTATTTAACCCTTGACTGTAGGCGTCTGTGTGACTTAAGCTCTGGGACCTAATGAGTCTTCAGGTTTCAGAAAAGGATAGGCTGAGTTTACACAGGCAGCCCAATTCTGATATTTTGCCAAATTATTGGCTAAAGAATTTATCTGATTGGTAAAAAAAAAAAAATATATCAGATATCAGAATTGGGTTGCCTGTGTAAATGCAGCCACACTTACCCAGGAGTTGGATTTGCGCATGGAAGAGGGGGGAGGATTACCCTGAGAAAGTAAAAATATGTGTGGTTCTGTCATATAAATATAATGGGTAGAACATACATAAATATTATTCTAATTATATGGGGGGGTTTAGTCAAACCATCCTCACCTATACAAGTTCAAAGTATCTGTATTGCTAACGTCAGCTTGTAAAGGGAATGCAAAATGTGCCCATACCTTGTTATTTTCCCCTTGCACCTTGTTCTCTGGACCTTAAAAACAAATTAGTCACAATGAATTCTGCTCAAAATTGACATGACAAAATTAAAACAACCCTTATAAATTGATTGACTGAAACTTGAAAACGTATTCTTTAGAACCTGGTTCTGACTCCTCGTCCTCTGATTCGCTCATATATTTCCTCTTCTGTCCTGAAAAATAAATGTATTTTCAATAAAATAATAATTGTATTGTTGTTTTTATGAATATTGTTTTTCCATCATCTCAATGTCCTATGCACAACAGAAATGTACCACTAGACTAGAGCAGTGGAAATCCGCTTTAAATTAATTGCCTATACCAACAGTTCAAGTAATCTCATAATTCACACACCCTGCAAGATGTTATTAATTTGAATGGACACTGGACCAATGGAGAAAATGTATGTAGTCAAAAACACTATCTCGAATAAAATTAATTCAAACCAGTGGCTGCAGGTGTCTCTTCCTCAGACTCTGAATCAATTATGCGGTTCTTATGCAGTCCTACAGGGATGGAAAAAACAAACACAATAATTAACAACCTAGATGGCATTTGTCTTGATAATGACATCTTTCACTTGTTGAAATCTGGTCGGGACGTTTTTATAACCAGATCACAACCAGATTAAGACATAAAAGAAATACAATTGATTGATATTTGGTTTTTGGTTGAAATCTGATTGAACTACTGACCAGTTATCTAAATGCTACTCAATGAATATACACCAATCTATATAAACATGTGCATAGTGTTTGTGGGCCATGCAACCATTGCATATAATACAGTAGAACCATTACAATTATTACAATTAATGTAGTGTTCTTTTTCAGGAGATTAACTTTTTCAGGAGTAGGGACATTTTAGGTTTTTATTCAGCAAAATACCAATTTAAAAACAAAGGAATTTGATATATTTGATAAAAGCTACTATTTGTGACAGTCTCTGCGGTCCGATAGCTATCAGAGATGGTCTGTAATTAAAGAATCTCCGATGCTATAAATGCTTTTCGCTTTTACTACAGGCTATGGCAGTTGTTTCCGTAGTTGCAGTCCACCCAATTGAAAAGTGCACATTCACTTCCATAACATTAGTTCTAGGCTACCAGCATGTAAGATAAACATGCACAATAATACAGGATACCTTTAAAAAAAATCCCTGCCGTTAAAATGCAATACAATTAAATAATGGTGGTTTAATTAACGGTATCTGGTAGTTTGCTGTGTGTTGGCTTCTAATGGTAATATTTTGTCTGTGTTAGCTAATTACACTGTTTATTATTCTTCTGTTCCACTGAATACTGTTTTGATGTTCTATTATGACTAACTAAATTTTTTTCAGAATTGATCAAATAACCCGTAGGCCTATGTCTTTTATTTCAATATCCTACTACAATCCACCGGGATTTACAAAAACCCTATTCTTATCGCATTTATTTCCATCAATAATAGTAAAAGATTACTGCTCCTGAATTTCACCCTGAAGATATGACTATTATTGCTGGCCCTCTGGAAAGTCCTAAAATATGCCCCTGACCGCCGTGGTGGAGGAGGACGCAAAGTATAAACATGATCAAGTTGCTCTTTTTTGAAGACATCTCTAAGTTATAACTTCCACAAACGTCTTCAACTAGTACCATGGAAATATAAAGTTTACTCAGGATTGTCTAGTTTTCTTTTAAAATCTCCAATTGATAAAAGTTGTAATGCGCTGATTCTCTTAAGTGCAGATCTGACACACCTCTCTTCAAGAGGGCTTACTTTTTTCGTAAGTAATGTTTTGTGAATCCGGGCCCAGATCGCCTTCTGTGCTCAGATCTACCCCATCACCCTTATTAATCATTAATACAAATAAAACAATGGGCCTTTATATACTCTGTGTCCCAGTCTTTCTATGCATGTAATGTATTTGGGTGAATTCTGAAACAATTGCTGTATGTATGCAGATGTACAAAAAATTGTAATGTAGATTCGTTTTTGCCATTGCTTGATCACTTTTAAATGTAAGAATTTGTTGCAGATTTCGACTTTATTTGAGTGACTATGGAAACAGTTAGACATTTAATTCACAATGTTTTCAATATCCAACTTTATTCTGTTTTTTAAAGTAGGTAATAAACTGCAGTCAGGTGGTCATTACCACCTGGCGGCAGGTAGCCTAGTGGTTAGAGCGTTTGACAAGGCAGTTAACCCACTGTTAACCCACCCCGGGCGCCGAAGACGTGGATGTCGATTAAAGGCAGCCCCCCGCACCTCTCTGATTCAGAGGGTTTGGGTTAAATGCGGAAGACACATTTCAGTTGAAGGCATTCGGTTGTACAACTGACTAATAATGGTGACTTTGACCCGGTTATGATGAGGTCTTATTAACTATGACCAGTAGGCAACATAATGCAGTGGTCAGAATTATGCCCAGCTGGTCAGATTGAGGTCACAATTATGACCAAATGGTTTTATAGTGGTCAGAAAAACACGTAATATTCTGGTCAGTAAAAAAATAAGTAAAACACTTTTTTGCTACCAGAATATGAAGTAATAAAAAAACGTCATACTGACGTCTTTTCAACCAGGTTTTGCCCACTGCGAAGTGCATTACCACTTTTTTGCACTCAACAATTTTAGCTGACCATGGGAAGTGAGATGGGACCTGGTAATTTACACTACACACTAGTTTCTGTGAAATTGTAATACTGTACATTCCAATTATGTATGTTCATGGTAGGCCTACCTTTTTTCTGCTGTTTCCCATTCAGCATGTTCTGAACAAAGGGACGTAGACGGTCCTGAATAGTCTTTTCTTGGGATCTGCCCCATCACTCTTTCCATCTCAAGGATAGACTTATTCATTCCCAGGTGACTGATAATGGTTTTAGGCATGTCTACTGGCTTAATGTCACTCTTTACACCATTTGGAATTTTATTCAAAAGGTTACACATCTTTCTATATTGTTCCTCATCCAGTTCCTCTATAATCTTAGTGAGCGCTTGGCACCAATTTTCCTCATTGCATGAAGGCATCTTTGGAAAGAGGCAAAAAAAAATATTTAATCATAAGACATTTACAAAACTGAGGCAGATAGATTCGATGAAGGTTACAATAGATTACAACCCAATGAAAGTTAGAACACCAGCCAAATGAACTATTATCCCAAGGTACAGGCCTCCCGTAGTGTAGCCGACTAAACTCAAGGAGCGAAGGCTAAGTAGCCTACCCTATACGTAACCTAAATGCGAAGAAAAATCAACAGAATAATCTCACTCGTTGAATTTAAATGAATACAGTAATCATACTGGGTCAACATCATTATAACATAAGCAACAACATTTACCAATAAATTATTATATCTTAAAGTTGGCTAAATAATCAAACACTCACCACGTAGCAGCCTAGTCAAACAAAACTAAAAATGAACGTCAGTATTTTTAAATAAGCCCGCGACAAAAGGGTACATTTATGCAAATATGCCCGCGAAAAAAATGACTGAAGTTCATTTTGAGTTTCGTTTTCACCATTTCCTTTGAGGCATGGCTAGAAGGGATCCAGCTTTTGTCAGAATAACGTCAAAGGTAGATTTTTTGTGTGCATTTTAGCTAACCCTAAACCTAACTCTTTTCCTAACCTTAACCTATAATGCTCCTAACATGCTATGTTAATTCTCCTAACCTGCAGCGTAAATTCTTCTAAACTGCTACGAAAAATCAATTCTGACGTTATTTTGACAAAAGCTGGTTACTTTCTAGCCATGACCTGTGAAACATGGTTATGTAAATGATTGATAGCTTGTTGTCGTTCCAAACCTTTTGTGTTATGATAAAACAAATATTGATTTAGTCTACAGATGGCTAGGAAGTCAGTCACATAGTTTACTAGTGTACTAAGGAAATATATATACTACTTAAAAAAATAGCTAATAATATATATATATTGTTTTAACATTTTTATTGTTGACATTGACATCCACAATGTTAGACAAAAATAGGTTATTTTGCGAGACAGGCTAAACCACCATTGTTGTTGGCATTTGATATTCCAAAAACAGTCAAGAAACAGAAGCAAATAGATGGAGAGACAGAGAGAGACAGAAACAGAGATAAAGACAGACAGAGAGAGAGCGAAAGAGACAGATAGGGCTGACCCCAATTAATCGACTGGTCGGTGGTTTGGTCGATAGATTAAATAGAAAATTGTCTTCATCAATCTACACACAATACCCCACAATGACAAAGCGAAAACAGGTTTTTAGACAACAAACAGAAATGCCTTATTTAAAGTATTCAGACCCATTGCTATGAAGCTCGAATCTGAGCTCAAGTGCATCCTGTTTCCATTGATCATACTTGAGATGTTCTTACAACTTGATTGGAGTCCACCTGTGGTAAATTCAATTGATTGGACATGATTTGGATTGTGTCGAGGCACAGATCTGGGGAAGGGTAGCAAAAAATGTCCACAGCATTGAGGGTCCCCAAGAACACAGTAGTCTCCATCATTCTTTATTGGAAGAAGTTTTGAACCACCAAGACTCTTCCTGGAGCTGGCTGCCCAGTCAAACTGAGCAATCGGGGGAGAAGAGCTCTTAAAGGGAGTGCTCCTAATCTCAGTTTGTTACCTGTATAAAAGACACTTGTCCACAGAAGCAATCAATCAATCAGATTCCAAACTCTCCACCATGGCCAAGACCAAAGAGCTCTCCAAGGATGTGAGGGACAAGATTGTAGACCTACACAAGGCTGGAATGGGCTACAAGACCATCGCCAAGCAGCTTGGTGAGAAGGTGACAACAGTTGGTGCGATTATTCGCAAATGGAAGAAACACAAAAGAACTGTCAATCTCCCTCGGGCTGGGGCTCCATGCAAGATCTCACCTCGTGGAGTTGCAATGATCATGAGAACGGTGAGGAATCAGCCCAGAACTAAATGGGAGGATCTTGTCAATGATCTCAAGGCAGCTGGGACCATAGTCACCAAGAAAACAATTGGTAACAAACTACTCCATGAAGGACTGAAATCCGGCAGCGCCCGCAAGGTCCCCCTAATCAAGAAAGCACATATACATGCCCGTCTGAAGTTTGCCAATGAACATCTGAATGATTCAGAGGACAACTGGGTGAAAGTGTTGTGGTCAGATGAGACCAAAATGGAGCTCTTTGGCATCAACTCAACTCGCCGTGTTTGGAGGAGGAGGAATACTGCCTATGACCCCAAGAACACCATCCCCACCGTCAAACATGGAGGTGGAAACATTATGCTTTGGGGGTGTTTTTCTGCTAAGGGGACAGGACAACTTCACCGCATCAAAGAAACAATGGACGGGCCATGTACCGTCAAATCTTGGGTGAGAACCTCCTTCCCTCCACCAGGGCATTGAAAATGGGTCGTGGATGGGTATTCCAGCATGACAATGACGCAAAACACACGGCCAAGGCAACAAAGGAGTGTCTCAAGAAGAAGCACATTAAGGTCCTGGAGTGGCCTAGCCAGTCTCCAGACCTTAATCCCATAGTAAATCTGTGGAGGGAGCTGAAGGGTCGAGTTGCCAAACTTCAGCCTCGAAACCTTAATGACTTGGAGAAGATCTGCAAAGAGGAGTGGGACAAAATCCCTGCTGAGATGTGTGCAAACCTGGTGGCCAACTACAAGAAACGTCTGACCTCTGTGATTGCCAACAAGGGTTTTGCCACTAAGTACTAAGTCATGTTTTGCAGAGGGGTCAAATACTTATTTACCTCATTAAAATGCAAATCAATTTATAAAAATGTTCACATGCGTTTTTCTGGATTTTTTTGTTGTTATTCTGTCTCTCACTGTTCAAATAAACCTACCATTAAAATTATAGACTGATCATTTCTTTGTCAGTGGGCAAACGTACAAAATCAGCAGGGGATCAAATACTTTTTTCCCTCACTGTAGATGTCACCATCTTCCTATTAGAGTTTCCCGCTATCGGAAGGAAGCTGCCACAAGCCAGGAGGGCCAACATTCTGCAGGCCAGCCTATCAGAGCGTGAGTTTGATTTGGAGAGCCAATCAAAGGAGTTGGCAGCCCTGCGTTTGGAGCAGCGGGAGTTGAGGGAGGGGCTTGCAGCGGCCTGGAGAGAGAAAGAGGGGCTTCTGGAGAGATGGATTTATGAGAAGGAGGTGGCGGCGGAGAGGGTGAACAGCCACAATGATGCACAGGAAAGGTGACAGAGCAAGGGTTCTATACTTCGTTTGAATACTTAGAACATTTAAACTCCTAGCCTCTTCCCCTAAAGGTAAACTAATATATCTAGGTGTAACCGAAAGGTCGCTGGTTAAATCCCTGAGCCGACTAAGTGCTAAAATCTGTCATTGTGGTCTTAAGCAAGGCACTTAACCCTAATTGCTCCTGTAAGTTGCTCTGAATAAGAGTGTCTGCTAAATAACTAAAATGTACAAATGTAAATATGGTTGGGGCTAAGAAGTGTGTGGTGTGTAGTACTGGATGTGGATAGAGGTACAGTGATTGAATACTCCCCCCACCAGATGGCATCGTTTAACCCGTCGACTCAACAAGCATCTCCGTAGAGAGATGATGCGACCAGGTGAGCAGACCAACTCCTGGATGACTGGTAGGCCTTCAACAGAACCAGCAACTGCCATACAGAGTAAGACTTCCAATAGCCTTAAGTTATCCTCATTGGGGGGGTTGCTATTGTAGATCTGTGTGCATACTCTAATCACAGTGACGTGTAGTGACACATGCATAACTGTCCATTTTCCTGTCTTTTCTCTGTAAGGAGACTCACAAACAACAGACACAGAACACACAGCAGTGGCAGGCACTCGCTTGCGTCCCAACTAATATCAAGGTCTGCTTTGACCAGAGGAGGATGGTGCACACTGCCCAGGGTGGAACACATTTTCCCTAAAGCTTCCTGTACTGAAACAGGAATGTGGCTCAAATGTTTCTTTACATGTTTATCTATTGAAAGATAGTGATTTTAATCAATGTAGCTATAGGTAAAGCTAATTATAAACCAAACTGTAATACTGTTGTGAATTTCAGATACCGTATGTACAGGCTTATTTAAGTGAGTGCCTAAGACCTAACTCAATGTTTTAATATTAACTGTTTTAAAATACCATGAGAAATAAAGTAACAAACTTGTCAGTCATGTTTTTCACTTCACTAAGACACCACTGTCGCACATTAAAACAGGAAGCAGTCACAGGACAATCTTTTTTGTTGGTCACTCACTGGCCCACTGAGGAGCTTACCTAACTACACATTTCTGCAAAGTAGGTCTAAACGTGTCAGTGGCACTTTGAGCCCCAAATGGTGAAGCAGGATACCATTTTGATAACTTCTGACAAGCTACTGTGCAAATCAAATTTAACTCAAACACAGATAAAGAAATTGAACTTCTGACAAGGAAGTTATCTTAGACCATGTGTGGATACTTGACTTTATCACTTCAAACAGCCAGATTAACTTGTCTTCCGCCTTTGGATGTGAGACTTGATAGAACGTACTCGAAAAGGAGTATCTACTAGAGAATTTAATTCATTTAGCCTTTTAATAAAAAAAAAAAAAGAATTCAGAAAAAAAAGGCAAACAAAAGCAAATGATTGAGAATAATCATAGTCAATGATACAGTAGTAATAGTTCTGTCATGTTCCATCAAAATCATATCAGCATATTTTCTGTAGACATTAAGACGCTCTCACAGCTCAGTGGCAGCACTTTCAAATATTCACACTTAGCAGAGCTGCAAACAGGTAACCCATAGATGCATAACAATAATCCCAGATAATAGTTCACAGCACTGCTGAAAAACATGCTCCATTGGTGTCGCTGTTGCTCTACAAAGCTCTGACACCAATGATGAATCTCAAACTGACCCCTAGCTAGCCTGTCACTAGGCACTTACTTCTAGGATTGGATAGGTATGAATATTATAGTCATTGATTCACCCCTGCCTTCTGATTGGCTAGTTGGAATTTCCCCACATTACTTATACCTATCCAATCCTTTCAGATCTACAGGAGTGCCTAGGGAAGAAGAACTAGAGGTCAGTTTGGGATTCAGCACAAGAGTGAATGGAATCTGATGGAGAAATTATTCAAAAATACCCATTCTCTTAGACCATGTGCAAGAATCTGATGAATGTCAAAGCGGTGCGTTGAGACTAACTGACAGACTGACAGTGAGGAGTATCACTAGGCTATACAGTGCAGGTCCAGTGTGTGCAAGTTTACTGTAAGTGGGAGTGTATCGTCGGTCCTCTTTTTATTGTAGAAGAGGGTGAATCATAGAAACCTCCTCTGTATTCTTCCCTTGAAACATGAAGGTTTTTACAGAATGAATGACAGGGTAGAAATTCAGGAATGTCAAGATGGGGCAGATGAAAGGGTTGCCTAAATTACATCACTAACCAAAGTGTGTCAGTCTGTGTGTTTGCCCTTCTCTCTGTGTGTTTACAGGTACTTTCTAAACCTCGTTTTATATCAATGATCAATACATGATCAATATGATCAATATTTGTAGAAATAATTACATTTAAATCACGATTGGTGGAAAAAGAACGATAAAGCCCCCTTCCTTTTAATGGCACTCCCTCGGCATGGACAGCCATGGCACATCATCCCTCTTTGACATTTAAATCTACTTTTTATACATTATAGCACTTATTGCACTCCTCGAAACAAACTGCTGGCCAAATGACACCTATGGATCTGTCAGCATTGCCATGGTACAACATTACATCAACATTTACATGGTGCTGGGTTTTCAGTTGTGTTTGCCACCCCCCATAACAACCACTGCAGACAGCGAGAACGCAAACAGAGAACATGTACAAGAAGACAAGTGGCTTAAGCAAGACAAAATAACAACGCAAGCAACGTCAGGAAGACCACGGGGCCACCACATCTCTCCATCCACATGCCTTCATCCCACCGTGTGTGTGTGTGTGTAAGAGTTTGCGCAAGAGTGTGTGTGTTTGAGCTCTAACAGTCCTCGTCGTCTGCCATTCCTTTGAGCCGCAGGCGGGCAAAGTCCTCAAACACAAAGTCGTCATCTTGGGAGAAACTATTGCAGGACGACAAGAAACAAGGAAACATGGCAGAAGTGTGAGTGTTTCAGATCTGTGGGAATAGTCTTAGGGTGTCTTTGGCTGCGTTTACACCGGCAGCCCAATTCTGATGTTTTTTCAATTACTGGTCTTTTGGGCAAAAGATCAGAATTGGGCTGCCTGTGTAAACACAGTAAAGAAGCAGTGATTACAATGGTCAGACAGACTAGATTAATACTCACTTTGATTCAAATTCTATCAGGTTGGTGTCGATGGGAGGGTCCGACTCCGGCACAGCTGTTAGAACACACAGATAATGAGACATGTCAGTGCGATGTCACCATGGCAACTCCATGGTAACTTACAGGCAGGAAATACCTGCCTGTGAGATTATGTATTTGATGTGCTTGTGAGGGACTGTTGTTCCCTGCCCACAAGGCTGAACTAAACTACTGAAAGATATTTCACAAGACTGTGTCCATTGTCAATTCCTCTTCACTTATAGGATTAGTAGAGTTTCCACTATCACAATTCACTGTTTCCAAATCACACAAAAAAGCAAGCCACTGGAGGGACTCTAAAGTTCTCATCTTCCTTAATTTGAACTGATCGGAACATTTGAATATGTTAATGTAACAAGGTGTAAGATTGCCAGAGGATTTGTTCAACTCTCTCAATTCACTGTAAATGAAGGGAAGGAGAGGAACCCGAAGTACTGAGATAAAGACCTGATAGTGGGTTTATGGAGAGGTGGTGGGAGTCTGTAGGTACCTGACTGTGGGCGGGATATGGGCAGTTCTGTGGGTTTGGGGTGCATTAAGACAAAGGGCAGCTCCACCGACACATCTCTGGAAACACACAGAATATAAACAACATTCATTGGGATCAATAATAAATATATATAAATGCATAATAATAATAGCCATTTAGCAGACGATTTTATCCAAAGCAACATAGTCATGCTTGCATACATTAAGTGTGGGGAGTCCCGGGAATTGAACCCTCTATCCTGGTGAGCTACAAAGGACCACATGCATGTCAATCAAAATGCCATACTATTGCACCACAAATATTCCAAGATCTGACAGGAAACCACCCAGGAAATAGTGATTAGTGATATGTTTGATCAGCGAAGGGGGAATAAAGCCCATCAACCCTCCTTTGCTATCGAACATCGATCAGTTCTGGGTAGCACTTTGTTTCAAAACAGTAATTATACAGTAATAACCAATGAATTGTAATAAATCAAAGCCTGAACACCAAGATGTGCAGACTTAATATATTCAAGCTTCATTCCCCTCAAAGCTGCATTGATAACTCTGCATCAGTGTGACTTTGGTCCACAGCCTAATGAAACCTCACACCATCCTTAGGGTTAGGACTGACTCAGGCAGGGAGAACACAGGAGGCTGCAGTTATAAAGGAGCTTAGCAGCTGCAGGTTAGATTTGCCATACAATGGCTGGTATGTAAAATAACCACACATACACACACTTAAGAGGCACTGAGGGCAGTTCTGGCGCACAGACACAACCAAGCGCACACACACAAATGGCAGTAGGGCATAAGATCACCACACACACATGCAGGGGGTGGCTGGGATGTCATATTACCTTTCTAACACACCACTCAGCAGCCTGAGATGACCCAATGCAAGAGCAGATGCACGGATGGAGGGAGAGAGACACACAGACAAACAGAGGGGCGGACAAACACAGGAGGCGAGAGACACAAACCACAGGAGGGAAGATGAAATGAGGCGGGAACTCAAAACCAAGGCAACCGCAACCAAGAGGGGTGACCGCAAAGCATGGCGCACCAGTGAGTGGAGTGAGAGGAGCAGAGAGACTAGTGAGGGTCTGGGAGACGTGATTTCACGAGTGTATGACACAGGTCGGATTGTAAATGGGTGTGTGGGTGGGATTGTCAGGGAGGCGACAGGATGTTTGTGAGTCACAGAGGTGGTAGGGTTTCAGACTTCAATCAATCACTGTGGGTGGGACTTGGAGGGAAGGCAGTAGACTAGTAATCTAGTCAGAAAAACAAGTCTACTCTTTCAATTACATTTATTGTGGCAAAAACCTAAGAAAAAAAGGTTGTGTTCTGTCAAGTAAACATGGATTCCCTGTTGAGAACAATATAGAATTGCAGAAAAATTCTCAGGGGGAGTCCTCATGAGAGACAGTTTCATCATAGTGCTTGATGGTTTTTGTGACTGCACTTGAAGAAACTTTCAAAGTTCTTAAAATTTTCCGTATTGACGGACCTTCATGTCTTAAAGTAATGGGCTGTCGTTTCTCTTTGCTTATTTCAGCTGTTCTTGCCATAATATGGACTTTTCTGTATACCCCCCTACCTTACAACACAACTGATTGGCTCAAACGTATAAAGGAAAGAAATTCCACAAATTAACTTAAGAAGGCACACCTGTTAATTGAAATGCATGCCAGGTGACTACCTCATGAAGCTGGTTGAGAAAATGCCAAGAGTGTGCAAAGAGGTCATCAAGGGAAAGGGTATTTATTTGAAGAATCTCAAATATAAATTATATTTGGTTTTGTTTAACACTTTTTTGGTTACTACATGATTCCATCTGTGTTCCACACTTGAATGAGTAGGTGTTCTAAAACTTTTGACCGATAGTGTATATATTTTCTGAGCTCTTATTAAACCTTATAGTCTTTTGCCATTTTTTAATATGTTATTCAATGCGTTTCTATGGGCTATAGTAATAAAAGGCCAATACAATATTTGTTTTAGATTTATATGCATAGTTCTTTTTTATACCTATATACACAATTCCAAAACAAATAGCTAAATGATCCATGTTATGACCACCTTAAAACAATTCCACATGTCAGCTTAGAACCCCAAAAGGCTTAGGGTGTTTCTCAATTTTCATACTACCGTGCGCCACACTCTCATGCTCAGAGTGCATTCTCCGATCACGTTCTTGTGAGGACGAAAGTGTGGAGAATGCATAAAACAATACATTTGAGAACACTCACACTCCCCCTACTGTATTACCTCACACTTTACCTCCCCATTCACTGAACCTTCTTCCAGCCAGGACAATGGCAACAATAGACAAAACAAGATATACACAAAGCAAACATTTTACTTCATAATAATCAACTAGATATGTGAATCGCAATAATGTAGCTAGCCAGCTAGTTAAACAGACAAAAATTACCTAAAACTAATGTTATGCAAGGTAGATGTACATTTTTCATGTGTAGCTACCAATTCTTCGTGGCTAGCTAGCCAGTTAGCCCTACTGACTTACCCATTCACTGAACTGTCTTCCATTCAGGACAACAATGGCAATTGAGACGAAACAAGATAAACACAAAGCAACCGTTTTACTTCATAACTATCAGCTAGCTATATGTGAATCATAATAATGTAGCTAACCAGATAGTTTAACAGTTGGGCTCCCGAGTGGTGCAGCGTTCTAAGGCACTGCATCTCAGTGCAAGAGGCGTCACTACAGTCCCTGGTTCGAATTGGGAGTCCCATAGGACGGCCACCATTGGCCCAGCGTCATCCGGGTTTGGCCGCCATTGTAAATAAGAATTTGCTCTTAACTGACTTGACTAGTTAAATAAAAGGTTAAATAAAATCAAGCAAAAATGACCTAAAACTAATATTATACAAGATAGATGTAAATTCTTTGTGGGTAGCTAGCTAACAATTCTTTGTGGCCATCTAACAGTACTAGTAGCTAGCCAGTATATGGTACGTAGGCAGGTAAACCTGCCAAAATTAACACAGCATGTATTTATTAACATATCAAGATAAAATATTGTAGTCAGGAAATATGAGACGTGAACAGGCAACATTTAATTATCTCGCTTCAGCTCAAATAATGCCTGCCATTGATTTCAAGAAATGTTGCATATTTTTTTACGTGGTTGCATCATATTTCTTTGCATACTTTCCGTTGAAGCTTGCGTCGAGGCATGCTTCAATTTATGGACAAATGGAGTACACATTCAAGAAGTGCCCTCCGTGCTGTTTCACATACTTTGATTTGAACTCATACTCCAACCCTCCCGTGCTCCAATTTGCATGCTCGGAGCACGGAAGTATTGATTTTGAGAAACACCCTTAGACTTTTAGAGGTTTTTAAATGAAAAGAAGCCTAGTTAATATATGAAGTATAAAACGTAGCACGTAAGGAAAACACTGCAGTGTGTACCTGCACAGAACCCCCCACAGCAACGTATTGATATTGACCACTGACTCATGTGGAACTCACCCTCCACGAGAGATGACCAGTTTTACTTTGACCCTGTAGGAGACCAGGATTCCAAGGACCTCCTTGTTAGTTACATCCTTAACACTGTAACACACACATGAGAGAAAGAGAGGGTGGTGAAAAAGGTTCTCAGTAAGGGATGGGTTCTTGCATCTTCTAGGGTGCTGCGTTCAAAAATAAATCAGAATAAATGAATTTATGAGCTCAACCACTTCCTTAGCATGTGTAAACTCACATGCTGGCCAAGTTACAGTATTTGTGGTGTGTGAAATAGTGCTGAGGCCAAGCTAGAGAGAGAGTGTAATTATTATCTAACATGGTTCTGGATGCCAGACTACAGTGTTCGTGTGTGAGCGAGTCATCGTACATGGTGCTGGAGGCCAGGTTGGTGTCCTCATGTTTGAGCTTTCCGTCCAGGGCCAGGCCCCTCTTCTCTCGGTTCTTGTCTAGCGTGGGTGTGAGGGTGTACACCTTACAGAACGTAGAGCTAGACGACACCTGGTCACTGAGGAGAGGAACACACACACACACACCTCTCAGCACACCTGGGCCATAACTGGAATATCAATAGATCTGGACAAGAAGGTATGGAAAAACACCTGATCACAAGCTAGAGGTTATTAAGAGAGATGTCTTGGAAGCCTGAAAATTTATAATAATGGCATGAACAGGAAAGGATGGGAGAGGGAGAGCAAGCCCCAGCCGGAACTGTACAGGATATTATTAGAAACAAGGGTCCCTTGTACCAAATCAAACTTCAGCACTAATATAAAATAACAGGGCTACTCCTAGAAAGTATTCATACAGTATATGGATCATACACTATTGAAAAGAGAAATATGTATGATTTATTCATATTGCCTTACACTTCTTAGATAAATATCAAGTCTACAGTGAATTTGTTTGAACAGCAGCCATACTTGCTGGATGAGGCTGTGGGCCTGGAAGAGCATTTTCAGCTACCTTCGCTACAAACATGATACTGTTTTTCTTTCTTGCATGTGTAAAATATTAAAGGTTAACAGAAAGCAAAAGAGGAAATTGATAAAACCAAGAGAAGAAGCGAACAATATTTGACAAGTGGGTTGTTGTTCTGGCTTCAGGAATGGCGGTTCAAATCCATTCTCTTCCCTCCTGTTGCTACACTCCAGTTGGGCTTTGCGGATGGATGCCACCAACGCCACCGAGCGAGGCAGACACAGTCAAACTAGATCCGAGAACAATTTGAGATCTGCTACGTAACCCCTGAGAAAGCTCAGACCCAAAGAAACACACACACACACACACACACACACACACACACACACACACACACACACACACACACACACACACACACACACACACACACACACACACACACACACACACACACACACACACACACACACACACACACAGAAGCATCAGCTTCACCCAGCGTCATTCCAGCTAACAGCAAACTAAAACCCCAGGTGCTGCCAGCCATAATGCATGACTGGCTTTACTGCAGTAGTTCAGAACCACCAGGAGATGTTCTCAGGGTACCTGAGACAGCGCTTCACCACTCTTTTTGACATACACAAAATGACAGGGTGTTTCTCTGCTATCTAAAGTAGCCTCCAATTTTTATGGACAGGTTAGCCTCTGCTTTAGGTACTTGTTGTTTCTCATTTTCCCACAGAGTTTCCATGTTTTCTCCTCTACCTGTAGCATAGAAGGAACTGTGTTTAGAATTACAAACTCAACATTTTGTTGTTCCTTGCCAGACCAGGGTAAATGTTGTTTCAACATTTGTTCATCCTAAAATACTGATATACAATTGCAGAATGGCGCCAGAAATCAAACATGGTATAACTAAACCTTTAACGCTAAACCAACATAGCCTATATACCATGAAGTCAGGTGCTGCAGCGGTCATGACATTTGTCAGCAGGTTATTGTCATGCAAAAGACTGCCGGTCTCACAGTTATTGACTGTTAGTTAACAAGCATATTTAATTAACATCTCCAGGCTCCACTCAGACAAGTAGCATACAAGCCTCTGACGCACGTTTTTGGAACATCTAGATTTGAAAAAAGTCTAATAAAACCAATTGATGAATATACACCATACGGTGGCAAAATTGCAAGATTATGTTATAATACTTTTATTGCATGAAATGTTTGTTTTATTCAACAGAATAGAGTATTCTTAACTATTGTGTGTGTGTTCTACTGAGGATGGGCCTCTGGGCGATAACACTGACAGGAGATTTACGATGTCTTTTGGGTGATAAAACCTAAAGAGCATTCCAGTGCATGAGTTAATGTTTCTGTTCTATACCAAACCAGGGAGAGATGGTTCCAGTTTGGAGTCGGAGGGCCAAACACTGGTCTATACAATGAAAACTGTTGACACAGAAGATACTGTCTGCTATGTATTATAGGTATCTTTCATATAAATCTTAACCTTGTGACCCATTCTTTATTTCTTTTGTTCTTCATGTAGGTAGAAAGGGGTGTATCTTGGCTATAAAAGACCTTTGTACTTTTGTCTCGTTGCTCTCAACGAATCATTTGACCGTGACTCTTCGACCAGCCAACATTATCATAGAGCACTTAATCGATTAACTTTATATGTTGTATTGACCTGCTCCATTATTAATAAGTGATTAAAGATTTAGTTTAAGTATAACTCTGACTTGTGTGATAAGTTTCTCACCTCATTTGAAAGTAAAGAAATGAACTACCACAACAAATTCACTTATTTTAGGCACGTCTAAAAAAACATTTTGATATGATTTTTTTTTTCTTTTTCAGAAGAACAGAATATGAGTTGGCCTGCTGAATGTCATCTGGCTATGCCATAAGCTGTAGGCTTGTTCATTTAGCAGACAAGATATGCGTAAGTCCCGTGACATTATTTTATATGATGCGAGAGAGCACACATATGAAGTGGCTATGTTGAGCGTAAAAGTGAAACTGGTCGAATGCGCTAGGTTTAGAGTTATTTGACAACGTTAGTTGCGAATGACACAAACCTTAATTATTTAGAAATCAAAGATATATGGGCTGTATGATCCGAGTAAAGGCTATTGATGATTTGAGAAAGTCGCAACAACAAAAAAAGCTTGAGCTCTGCTCGTTGCCTCAGGCTGCACGCGCTGTTCTCTCATCAAGTGATCATATTTCCACCAATCAGACTATTCTCAATTTGAACTTGTTTTTATTAATATGTAAAATTTGTTTCGATTTATAACTGCCCATTATCAAACAGGCAAGAAAAAAAGACATGTCATCCGTATGCACTGGAATAGGGAATGGAGGCCACTTTCCTGCCGGGTAGGCTACTCCGGTAACTTCGATGCGCTACAGGTGATATTCATCCCAAACTCTGTGCTCTCCAACCCTGTTCCTGCAGCTACCCAGTTCTTAATTTGTGAAACCAAGTGAAATCTGTTTGGGAACATCGATAGTAACGTTTTCACAACTAAACATATTTAATTAAATTGTTAACAGCCCATCTCTCTCTGCGAGCTGGAGAAACGAATGAAGGAGAGGAGGAGATTGAAACTCACGGTGGCGAGATATTTTGTAGCTAAAGGTAATGTATCATTCCATTATTATAATTTGTTTAAATGCCCATTTACTTGGCTATTCAAAATCTAAAACAAATTCACTATAATTGTAGGCTAAATCTGAATTTGTTTAATTTAAGCTAGACAGATTATGTACCAAAGATATCATAAATCAGTATTTATGTTTTTCTGCCATGCATAATATCTGGTTGGCTATTTAATGGCACAATCTTTATTTTAATTCAGGGGGGTTTGGTGGCTTGGGTTCATATATAGGCCTATGCTTATGCATAAACTCTAATATGCATATGTATGTTTTGAATTAATCATAACCTTGGAAAGCACTGTCCATTTCGTTGTGTTAGGCTTTGAAACAACATCCACAACGACCATGTTTTCCACTCAGTTTCAACCTATTGTTGAACTTCTTTCTTCAAATTGATCAAGCACAGTGAGGTAAGTTGTAAAAGCACCTACTGTTTTGATGATAAGTGTTTGATGTGATTTTCGATTACATTTGCATAGATGTCAGAGTGGTTAGAGCAGTGGTTCCCAACCTTTTTTGGTTACTGTACCACCAATTTAATTTTACTCTGCCCGGAGTACCCCCTCATGTATATTTGACCAATAAGTCTTTCAGTACTCCCTGTGGATAGGCCAAGTACCCCCAGGGGTCCTAGTACCCCTGGTTGGGAACCACTGGGTTAGAGGAACAATAGAGCCCTGAGTACCAGGCCATTAGCCACCTGATGACCGTTAGTGAGTTGGGTAAGCTACTACTAATGCATGTTCAGAGTGCATAAAAAGAGATTACCTTGACTCAACGTTCATGTAGAATTTTACTGTGATCATGACTCATGACTGCCAGTGTGGCAGTAATACGGTCACCGCAACAGCCCTAGGCGTGATGTATAAAAGGAAACAGGCAAAGTGGAAATATAGGAACGGAGGAGAGATCGGTATAATAGTCAGGTAAAATACTCACTCTGCCTCCACCTGAGCCACTGGACACTTGTACTGAGCCGTACTGAACAGACAGATATCAGCATACTGTCGCACTGGAGAGAGGGGAAAAAAAAGAGTTAACCACACACATACAAAAGAAAACAGAGGGGAGAAGAGCGAATAGAGCCTAGAGTCATAAAAAAAGCAATTGATCAAACTTTGATTAAAGACAGGTACCTGAGATTTTGACTCTTTTGACAGTCTTGGTGGAGTTGTTGGTGACGTGAACGTTCACGCTGATGGGTTCTCCATGGTAGTAGAGCTCTTTATCCAGAGAGGCCTCCAGGTGTAGTGAGCGGTCCGACATGAGGAAGCTCCGTGTGGTCTCCACCATGGGCTGAGGGCCAGGCTTCTCTGGGGCATACTGCACCTTACGGATCACCAGCCGCACAGAGTTCCTACACAAACAACACATTACAGATCACCAACTTTGCTGACTAACTAAAAACACACAGAGAAATGCACAGACATGCATATCACATGTTTTCAAGGATTACAGAACCTAAAAAGTCCCTGCAGAAGACACACAGAGTAAAATGGCTTTTGTACCGTTTGTGAATCTTCTCCTCTATCGATTTGGCACAGAACGCTCGGATCTCAAAGTCTACCCCACATGCCTAAAGGGGGAAAGGTGGAGGAAAGGAGAAGAGACATGGACATAAATGATCAAATTGGCATTATTAGTGTCGTGCGTGTGTATTGTTGACTCTACAGGTATGGAATTTGCTGAGTTTAGATATCTGTCATATAATGTGTACGTTTGCATGAAGTAATGCTGAAGCGTCTTTACCTTCCCTGTGTCTTCTGGTCCTGGCTGTAAGGTGACTGAGCACGGCAGGGTCTGGGGAATCTGAGAGAGACACAAATTTGCCATATTTTACAGACAAAGTATATGTATGCTCGTGTGTGTGTGGTTGTGTGTGTCTACTTGACTCACTGTGAAGTAGAAGGGGTGTGCCTGCTGGCCCAGTTTCTTCAGTAGTCTTTCCTGCAAGCGACTGTTGGCTTTGCGTTCCTCTGCGATTGGAGGGAAGGCCTGGAAGGTGGAGATGTACAGATCCTTCCGGAAGGACAGGCCCAGCACGTCCAGGTCCTCACGGCCATAGCGGAATGCACACGTCAGAGTCACAAACACTGGGGAGAAGGAGGGGGGTTTGAACATCAGAAGAGGTTGATATAAAATTGCAAAAAATAGAGGCAAATCAGTGGAGAGAATGAGGAAGATGCCAACTCATACCTTTCCTGTCTTTCAGATACTCAGGGTCTACTAGAATCACACCATCTGTGAGAAAGGAAAATGTAAAGAGGTAAGGTTTTGATTAGACAATATTAATTGTTTAAAACACTGAGTCAGTTTTATGAGAGATTCTCTGATTCCCATGATGCTCTCACCAGTAAACTCATTGATCGTCCAGCACTTACCGACTGGGTCCACCTGGTCAAGGTGATCCACAAAGTCTCTCTTTCCCAGGTAAACTGTGACCTGCAGAAAGGAGGGAGGGAAGTAGAGGAACTTAGACAAATGTGAAAGTGTCACAATTAATAACATAAACCATCAAAGGATACAACTAGTAATGCAATACTCATGTCCTTTACCTTGCAGTTGGGGCTTGATTTCTTGAAGACTCTGACAAAAGGACACGGGATATAGAAAGCGAGAGAGAAAGCAAGAAAGAAAGAGAATGATCAAGTAGGAAGATATAGCCTATAAAGTATGGGGTGTGATTTACACACCTCTGGGGTGTAATCATTAGTCCAAACAGTTGCAAAATGTTTGAGTTTTTATTGGACAACTTAAGGTAGGTCACTCCTCGTTTAGTTTGCTTCTGGTTAAGAAACATTTTGCAACAGAATCGGCGTAATGAATACGCCCCTGGTGTTCGTCCAGTTTGTCCTCTAACATGTCCCAGGGGTGTAGGGTTAGATCCAATATCCTGCATCTGGACAGGAAACTCTCTCCCAGCAAATAGAGGCCATTTCCTGCTGCTGACTGCCACAACAGGAAAAAACCCTCCTTCCTCATTTCACGAGGAATATCTACAAAGGAGCATTGATACATACTGTGTGTACACTTTACACCTATTGCAGCATGCAGGAAAAAAATTGTTATGACAAGCAGCCTTGTCATGCAGATCAACAATAGTTTCCAAACTAAATTCTCAGAGAGCACCTTCATTATCACAGACTAGGCCTACACACACCCTATGCATACCTAACCTAGGTACCCAAACACACATACTTGTAAGAGGTTCGCGGAATGTGGCGAGGTGTAACACAGTGTGTGCGTGCATATAGGAGGAAAGAGGATATTAACTGGCGAGCATTGAACGCCTATAACCCTGTCATAAATGGGATATCTAGGCTATCTTTGCATAGAACCTCATCCCAGTGACTGCCACTAACTGATAAGGACAAGTCAACAACTCCTTAACATTAGGGGAATGAAGAGGGACCACTGACTACTAGTCCATTTGTGACCAGGACTTGTGGAAGAAGGTGAACACTTTACCCTTTTCCAAACAGTGGTGGAGAACATAAGCACACTAACAGCATATGGTAGTAAGTTTGACTTGGGATATAAAGTAATTAGAGTGAGTCTATGTAGTGGACACTGGGCATGTCTCCAGAGCCCAGGCCCAGGGTGAAGGTGTCTGGTCTTCTCGCACATGCTTAGTTTGAATCTCATTGGCCTTGAGCTCTGCTGTCTCTTCATTTACGAGCCAGTGCTACATTTTATACCTCCTCACTAGTTATCATCCAAACCCTTGACCCCTCAAAAATGCCACGCCACTTGCTCACTAGCATCCATCGGGGTCATCATTACTGCTGCTGATGCTTCAGAGACCACGAGAGAAACACTTATTAACCTGACCTTGACCCTAAATCCAAAAACACTGAACCCAAACACCAATCTGACCGTTTATTTCAAACCTTCTACATGAAAGTGACCCTGTCCACTGCACAATAACCATTCTCAAAATATATTCCACATTATTTATAGTCACTTGCAGAGGACATCGATACAGAATAACCTAGTGGAGAAGTACAGCTGCTCAGAGTCAGACTGTACATACTGATGCAGATGCAAGCAGCTGATTACCGAGAGCAAAATACTTTGAAGTTATCAAAGGTGTCAGGCCGGCAAGTCTATGAGTAGCTGCATCTTAAACTGTCCTGGCCTGATATGGACAGCACACAACAGTGGCTATACAACATGCCTATATACAGTAATCCCGTGTATATGGCACATGATATCATTAGCTGGACAGACTGTTTGTTTACATGCAGTGTATTTATATATGCATGAAATAACACTGGGTGATTAAGCGTAAAATGTACATCAAATACATGTCACCGAGGGCCAAATAAACAGACAGCTAATTGGCCAGGAATCAAAACAGCACACGAATCATGCAGATCAGCTCATTCGTTATTTTGAGCTAGCTACAGTAACGTTAGTTGTTGGATGCGAGTTGTACCTAAACCCACACACACCACGGTGGCCATCATAACACAGTTTACCCCACCCTACAACTAGCTAGAACATGCTTACTAAAACTGTTGCAAGTGAAATGGAACTAGCTAGTTATACTATAAATTATGTTATCGTCCTCAAGGTGTAGGTAAAACAGTGATATTCAGGTGGCTTGCGAAGACTTCTGCCCGAACAGTTATAGCTAGCTAACTACCTCTGCTAACGTTAGCTAGCTATGAAACATATGGGTCTGGCTAACAACAACACAAACACTGCTATCGAAACCCTACGACTATGGTCGTTTTGGCGAAATAGTCTCTAACGTTTAAATAGATAGCTAGTTACTATTCTTGCATATTCAAGTATGGACCAATCTGATGTTGCTGCAAGGGGAACAGGCTGGTCTCAAGTGATGCTAAGATGATAGCGTAGCTAACTCCCCGTGCTCTTGCCTTCACACACACACACACACACACACACACACACACACACACACACACACACACACACACACACACACACACACACACACACACACACACACACACACACACACACACACAGAGACACACACACACACTGACAAGGCAGTAGAAAATACGAGATTGCGGGGGGAATGAATCCTTACCTGGTGCCCGCCTTGTCCCCCATCTCCTCGGCAGGCTTTCGGTATATTGGTGGCAAAAGCACAAGCTGCGTGTATTTCTGTGAATTGTTTTCTGTTTATTTGATGGTGTATTTTACTCCACCCTTGCAAGCTCTCTGGCGCTGGCTTCCGTGCCTTTTCGCTTCCGCAAAAACAGGAACTCATCCGATCGGTGCAGCGCTGATAAAGACGCGCTTTTGGGAACAGTGTAGCATTGCGCAATAGCTACGCACTATCAGAAGGCCCTACGCCCTAATGGTAGGAAGGTAGTGCTTTTGGGGACGTATCGTTAGAGCGTTGCAGATTGAATTGCAATGTGTATACAATGCATTTGGAAAGTATTCAGACCCTTTGACTTTTTACATTTTGTTATGTTACAGCCTTATTCTAAAATTGATACAATTATTGTTATTTTACTGCTAATTATTGTTACTTTTATTTCTTATTCTTATTTTATTTTTTAAACTGCATTTTTGGTTAGGACTTGAAGGTAAGCATGTCACTGTAAGGTCTACTACACCTGTTGTATTTGGCGCATTTGACAAATACACTTAGATTTGTAATGTTTTTCCTTATCTATCTACACACAATATCCCATAATGACAACGTGAAAACAGGTTTTTAGACATGTTTGCAAATGTATTACAAATACAAAACTGAAATACCTTATTTACATAAGTATTCAGACCTTTTGCTATGAGAATCGAAATTGAGTTCAGGTGCATCCTGTTTCCATTGATCATCCTTGAGATGTTTCTACAACTTGATTGGAGTCACCTGTGTTAAATTCAATTGACTGGACATGATTTGGAAAGGCACACACCTGTCTTTATAAGGTCCCACAGTTGACAGTGCATGTCAGAGCAAAAACCAAGCCATGAGGTCAAAGGAATTGTCTGTAGAGCTCCGAGACAGGATTGTGTCGAGGCACAGATCTGGGAGGTGTCCGAAAAAAAGTCTGCAGCATTGAAGGTCCCCAAGAACACAGTGGCCTCCATCATTCTTATTTATTTTTATTTTTTTATTTAACCTTTATTTTGCTAGGCAAGTCAGTTAAGAAAAAAATAAGCCAGCAGGAATGTTCATGTAAACACTCCTGTGATAGCGTTTGCTGTGCAAACAACAGTAAAAAAATCAGGTCAAGAACATGTGGGCATACAGTACAGTTGGACATATAATACTGTACAAGTGGAGGTATCAGTAATTAAAATGTATATCAATTATATGAAATATAATCTTGCAATGAAATGTGTCCCAATGTGTCATTTCCATGTATAAACTGTATTTCACTTCGAGTGTTCGTTGCACTGTACACAGACAATTCACCTTGCAAATGTTTATTATTATTCATTTTAATCATACAGACAGTACATAAAATGTTATTTGTCACATGCACCGAATACAACTGGTGTAGACCTTACAGTGAAATGCTAACTTACAAGCCCTTATTAACCAACAAAGTTAAGAAAAATATATAAAAATATGTGTTAAGTAAAAAATAGAAAATAAAAGTAACAAATAATTAAACAGCAGCAGCAAAATGACAAGCAAGGCTATATACAGGGGCTACTGGTTAGTCGAGGTAATTGAGGTAATATGTGCATGTAGGTAGAGTTAAAGTGACTATGCATAGATAATAAATAGAGAGTAGCAGCAGCAGAAAAGAGGGGTCTGGGTAGCCCTTTGATTAGCTGTTCAGGAGTCTTGTGGCTTGGGGGTAGAAGCTATTAAGAAGCCTTTTTCTCCTAGACTTGGCGCTCCGGTACCGCTTGCCGTGTGGTAGCAGAGAGAACAGTCTATGACTAGGGTGGCTGGAGTCTTTGACAATTTGTAGGGCCTTCCTCTGACACCGATATAGAGGTCTGATATAGAGGTCCTGGATGGCAGGAAGCTTGGCCCCAGTGATGTACTGGGCTGTACACACTACCCTCTGTAGTGCCTTGCGGTCAGAGGCCAAGCAGTTGCCATACCAGGCAGTAATGCAACCAGTTAGGATGCTCTTAATGGTGCGGCTGTAGAACCTTTTGAGGATCTGATATAAACACAAGATCAATGTGTGAGATTGCATAGAATGAGGATTGTTCTGGAAAACCTTGTTAAAAGTATATTTTGGCTCATACTGTATCAGTGCATCAATGAAGTCATGAAGACAATCAAGTTTTATTTCTCTGTGTTACAAAAACGCAAGGTAGGGATTTTATTGTGAGTTTTCCATTTTCCCATTGATGTTGCTGGTGCTGCTGTTTCTCAAGTTGTAGTCCCCACACACAGTGGTCTTCACCTTTCATACCCCTTTGTACTCATATGCACAGTAACCTGTAAAAAAACACTCAGCTGGGATACCACACCTAGAAGCGCGTGAGAGAGAAGAGAGAGAAGACATGAAGAGAGAGAAAATACGGGAAGAAAGAGATAAAACCTAACCTGTAAAGTGTTGGTCACGCTTCATGAGCTGAAATAAAAGATCCCAGAAATGTTCCGTACACACAAAAAACCTTTCTGTCAAATTTTGTGCACAAATTTGTTTACATCCCTGTTAGTGAGCACTTCACCTTTGCCAAGATAATCCATCCACCTGACCAGTGTAGCACATAAAGAAGCTGATTAAACAGCATGATCATTACACAGATGCACCTTGTACCGGGACAATAAAAGGCTATTCTAAAATATGCAGTTTTGTCACAACACAATGCCACAGATGTCTCAAGTTTTGAGGGAGCGTGCATTTGGCATGCTGAATGCAGGAATGTCCACCAGAGCTGTTGCCAGAGAATTTAATGTTCATTTCTCTACCATAAGCCACCTCCAACGTCATTTTAGAGAATTTGGCAGTACATCCAACAGGCCACACAACTGCAGACCACGTGGTACCACGCCAGCCCAAGACCTCCACATCCGGCTTCTTTACCTGCGGGATCGTCGGAGACCAGTCACCCGGACAGCTGATGAAACTGTGGATTTGCACAATCAAAAAATGTCTGCACAATCTGTCAGAAACCGTCTCAGGGAAGCTCATCTGCATGCTCGTCGTCCTCACCAGGGTCTTGACCTGACTGCAGTTTGGCATAGTAACCGACTTCAGTGGGCAAATGCTCACATTCGATGGCCACTGGCACGCTGGAGAAGTGTGCTCTTCACGGATGAATCCTGATTTCAACTGTACCGGGCAGATGGCAGACAGCGTGTATGGCGTTGTGTGGGCGAGCGTTTTGCTGATGTCAACATTGTGGACAGAGTTCCCCATGGTGGGAGTGGGGTTATGGTATGGGCAGGCAAAAGCTACGGACAACAAACACAATTGCATTTTATCAATGGCAATTTGAATACACAGAGATACCATGACGAGATCCTAAGGCCCACTGTCGTGTCATTAATCCACCGCCATCACCTTCATTGTAAATAAGAATTTGTTCTTAACTGACTTGCCTAGTTAAATGAAGGTTCAATAATAAATAAAATGTTTCAGCATGATAATGCACGGCCCCATGTTGCAAGGATCTGTACACAATTCCTGGCAGCTGAAAATGTCCCACTTCTTCCATGGCCTGCATACTCACCAGACATGTCACAAATTGAATATGTTTGGGATGCTCTGGATCGATGTATACAACAGAATGTTCCAGTTCCCACCAATATCTAGCAACTTCACATAGCCATTGAAGAAGAGTGGGACACAATTCCACAGGCAACACTCAACAGCCTGATCAAATCTATGCGAAGGAGATGTGTCCCGCTGCATGAGGCATATGGTGGTCAGATACTGACTGGTTTTCAGATTTATATTTTGTGTTTTTTTTTATTTGTCTTTTTTTGGGAAGCCTGGCTTCCCTTGGCATCCATGAATACACACCACTGCTACTAGGAAGACTACATTTGTGTTCTAGAGGACTGACATGAGCATGATGCTGCCCATTTTCTCATACATTTTGCCTATAAAAGGCATATCTCAAATTTATTTGTCACGTGCACTGAATACAACAGGTGTAGACCTTACAGTTAAATGCTTACTTACAAGCCCTAACCAGCAGTGCAACTTTTAAGTAAAAAATTGCTATTAGGTAAACAATAGATAAGTAAAGGAAAAAAAAAGTGAAATGACAGTGAAAATAGGTGGTACCGGTACATAGTCAATGTGCGGGGGCACTGGTTAGTCGGGCTAATTGAGGTAATATGTACATGTAGGTATAGTTAATGTGACTATGCATAGATGATAAACAGAGAGTAGCTGCGTAAAAGAGGGGGTTGGCGGTTGGGGGGTGGCGGGACACAATGCAAATTGTCCGGGTAGCCAATGTTCAGGGGCACCGGTTAGTCGGACTAATTGAGGTAATATGTACATGAATGTATAGTTAAAGTGACTGCATAGAGAGTAGCAGCAGTGTAAAAGAGGGGGGCTTTTGAGAAGCCTTTTGGTCCTAGACTTGGCGCTCCGGTACCGCTTGCCATGCGGTAGCAGAGAGAACTAGGGTGGCTGGGGTTGTTGCCAATTTTTTAGGGCCTTCCTCTGACACCGCCTGGTGTAGAGGTCCTGGATCCCATCTTGTTTGAATGTAGAAGGTAGGAACAAAAATATTTCAGTGATATTTCTGCTGTGTGCCGACTTATTCTTTGCCATGGTATAGCACTATTCGGACTGGTTTTACTAGAGATGTCGGTTTTGTAATTGTTATACAGTATGTGTGCTATTCCACAGCACGATTCACCCAGGATTCCCTGTAATTCCAATTTTTTTCAAATTGAATTGACTCTCATGATGGAAGCATGGAGGGTTTTGTTGTGGCGTAAAGATATTTAATGTCTATAGACGATAATAGGCAACACTGATAACTCTTGCTTGGCTGCCAAATGTATAGGTCTCCCCCATAGTATTTAAATTGATGAAGTGCGATCATAGGCTAATCATTATTTTAACCATCCATGATAGACGTCCTTCCTAATAATGATGCCCCCCATCCAGCTGATATGAGCTTCTGATTTTGAGCTTTTGCGATGTAGCTACCATCCTCTAGGTTTTCACGCCAACCCTAATCTAGCGCGTCTGATTCAATAACTAGCTGGTTGATAAACTGATCAGGTTAGTTACAACTGGGCTTGGAGCGAAGACCTACAGGAATTTAGCTCTCTGGGAACAAGGTTAGAGAGCCCTGACCTAGGACATCAACAGCCAACCAGGGTTTCATTAAATAACCTATAGGCACAATAGTTTTTATTGCACATTTAGGCTTAATTAAACTGATGCATTTGGCGATGTTCAACTTCAATTCACTGGCACTATGAAGAATAGCTTAACCATACTCATTGATAGCCTAATATATACTTTAATATACTTTTGGTGAATTTACGAGGCATTGCTAGACAAGCCATTGCTTGATCATTTAACTGATCCACTCCCCTACATTCTGTGACCACCAACAGATGCATACAGTGAGGGAAAAAAGTATTTGATCCCCTGCTGATTTTGTACGTTTGCCCACTGACAAAGAAATGATCAGTCTATCATTTTAATTGTAGGTTCATTTGAACAGTGAGAGACAGAATAACAACAAAAAAAATGAGAACAACACGTGAAAAATGTAATAAATTGATTTGCATTTTAATGAGGGAAATAAGTATTTGACCCCCCTCTCAATCAGAAAGATTTCTGGCTCCCAGGTGTCTTTTATACAGGTAACGAGCTGAGATTAGGAGCACACTCTTAAAGGGAGTGCTCCTAATCTCAGCTTGTTACCTGTATAAAAGACACCTGTCCACAGAAGCAATCAATCAATCCGATTCCAAACTCTCCACCATGGCTAAGACCAAAGAGCTCTCCAAGGATGTCAGGGACAAGATTGTAGACCTACACAAGGCTGGAAAAGGCTACAAGACCATCGCCAAGCAGCGTGGTGAGAAGGTGACAACAGTTGGTGCGATTATTCGCAAATGGAAGAAACACAAAAGAACTGTCAATCTCCCTCGGGCTGGGGCTCCATGCAAGATCTCACCTCGTGGAGTTGCAATGATCATGAGAACGGTGAGGAATCAGCCCAGAACTACACGGGAGGATCTTGTCAATGATCTCAAGGCAGCTGGGACCATAGTCACCAAGAAAACAATTGGTAACACACTACGCCGTGAAGGACTGAAATCCTGCAGCGCCCGCAAGGTCCCCCTGCTCAAGAAAGCACATATACATGCCCATCGAAGTTTGCCAATGAACATCTGAATGATTCAGAGGACATCTGGGTGAAAGTGTTGTGGTCAGATGAGACCAAAATGGAGCTCTTTGGCATCAACTCAACTCACCGTGTTTGGAGGAGGAGGAATGCTGCCTATGACCCCTAGCCAGTCTCCAGACCTTAATCCCATAGAAAATCTGTGGAGGGAGCTGAAGGTTCTAGTTGCCAAACGTCAGCCTCGAAACCTTAATGTAGAGGAGTGGGACAAAATTCCTCCTGAGATGTGTGCAAACCTGGTGGCCAACTACAAGAAACGTCTAACCTCTGTGATTGCTAACAAGGGTTTTGCCACCAAGTACTAAGTCATGTTTTGCAGAGGGGTCAAATACTTATTTCCCTCATTAAAATGCAAATCAATTTATAACATTTTTCACATGCGTTTTTCTGGATTTTTTTGTTGTTATTCTGTTTCTCACTGTTCAAATAAACCTACCATTAAAATTATAGACTGATCATTTCTTTGTCAGTGGGCAAACGTACAAAATCAGCAGGGGATCAAATACCTTTTTCCCTCCCTGTATCTGTATTCCCAGTCATGTGAAATCCATAGATTAGGTCCTAATGAATTTATTTTAGATTTACAGTTAATAAGAAAATCAGTCACTCTGTCAAATCTTTGAAGTTGTTGTATGCTGTATTTATATTATCTTTCATCTCTCTGTTTCATAATTTTCATTCAATTCACAAGAGGCTGAATGTATCTCACAGGAGAAAGCATCCAAGCGATTGAAACAGCGCCCCTCTGTGTCTCTACGTGTAGGCCATCTATCTGATGCTGTCTGGTCTGAATGAGTATGACATTGTTGCCGGCCGTAGCATTGAAGGCAAGGGAAGCCAGCGAGCATCTGGCCTCCCTTGACAAAAAAGTATGAAAAATTAGCCAATCAGTAGAGCTAAACTGAGCGAGCTTAACTGAATGGTCCTGGTGCTCCAAAAAGAAGTGTCAAGGGAAGCAAGCTTGGATTTGGCTTCACTCCTATCAAATCCCACTGAGAGCACACATCATTGACAGAAAAACTTGAATTGTTGCATCTCGTTGTGTTGTTGTCTAAATTAGCCATGGATGGAAATAGGGATTTGGACTTGTGGTTTTACTTAATTCTCGGTACTGACCAATGATTATAACACTGATTCTGATCTAACCATTAATTCATACATTGTTGTACCCCTGGCCTGAGAGAATGGAAGTTCAATATGTAGAAGGCTAATGTTTACTAGCTAACGTTGCCCATGAATGGAAGTTAGGCTAGCGACCAAGCATTTTAGCCAGGTAGTCTAGGACAACAAAAAATAAAAGCGTATACTGTATGACAGAGTGATAGACCGTTTCGTCAAAATGAAAAAGAGGAGGATGGCATTGGTGTTTCTCTACAAGTAGGATGAGTCAACATGTGTTTCTACTTGTACGAACACACACACACACACATACAGAAATCAGAACCATGGACAGCCACATCCTATTTAGCATATGTTGATTGGACTAAATCGTTTTTTGTATCTTTTTAGTTGTCACTGTATTAGACTAAGCAGAGGTGATTTGATGATGTTGAAATGGTGCTGGAATAGTGGAGGCAGCTCCTTTTTTTCTTTCCGTCTATTGCGGTGGTTGTGTGGTTCTAAATCAATAGTTGTTTAGTGGTCCGAAAATGTTGTAAACATTAAACTACCTTAACCAAGCTGTAGGTCATGTAACTTTTTGATACTGTACATGCAATATGCTTTGTGGACTTCAATGGACAGAGGTTGTTATCCAGTTTTGTGATAAAACAAAGGTGTGGTTGAATTTATTCTACCATTGTGTCTTCTTATGGTCTTGGCCTTTTGGCCTACACATCACGGTCGCAAGGCATTTGAATTAACAGGTTATAGAGAAAACAACGCTTCTCTAGTGATTTTACCCATGCCTAGTAGGACTCTGCAATGAGGTGCTGTGTGCGCATCCGTTTCAGCATGTTTTGGGAGTCTGAGTCGACTCTAAAACTCCTGGAGTCATACAGCACTATACAGTGCATTCGGAAAGTATTTAGACCCTTTCCCTTTTTCCACTTTGTTATGTTACAGCCTTATTCTAAAATTGATTACATTTTCCCCCATCAATCTAAACACAATACCCCATAATGACAAAGCGAAAACTGTTTTTTAGAAATGTTTGCAAATTGGGTATGGCGCTACAAGCTTGGCACACCTGTATTTGGGTTTCTCCCGTTCTTCTCTGCAGATCCTCTCAAGCTTTGTCAGGTTGGAAGGGGAGCGTAGCTGCACAGCTATTTTCAGGTCTCTCCAGAGATGTTCGATTGAGTTCAAGTCTGGGCTCTGGCTGGGCCACTCAAAGACAATCAGAGACTTGTCCCGAAGCCACTCCTGCGTTGACTTGGCTGTGTGCTTAGGGTCGTTGTCCTGTTGGAAGGTGAACCTTCACCCCAGTCAGGTCCTGAGCGCTCTAGAGCAGGTTTTCATCAAGGATCTCTCTGTACTTTGCTCTGTTCATCTTTCTCTCGATCCTGACTAGTCTCCCAGTCCCTGCCACTGAAAAACATGCTGCCACCACCATGCTTCACCGTAGGGATGGTGCCAGTTTTCCTCCAGACGTGATGCTTGGCATTCAGGCCAAAGAGTTCAATTTTGAATTCATCAGTCCAGAGAATCTTGTTTCTCATGGTCTGAGTCTTTTAGGTGCCTTTTGGCAAACTCCAAGCGGGCTATCATGTGCCTTTTTACTGAGGCGTTGCTGCCGTCTGGCCACTCTACCATATAGACCTGATTGGTGGAGTGCTGCAAAGATGGTTGTCCTTCTGGAAGGTTCTCCCATCTCCACAGAGGAACTCTGGAGCTCTGTCAGAGTGACCATCGGGTTCTTGGTCACCTCCCTGACCAAGGCCCTTCTCCCCCAATTGCTCAGTTTGGCCGGGCAACCAGCTCTAGGAAGAGTCTTGGTGGTTCCAAACTTCTTCCATTTTAGAATGATGGAGGCCACTGTGTTCTTGGGGACTTTCAATGCAGGAGACATTTTTTGTCACCCTTCCCCAAATCTGTCTCAACACAATCCTGTTTCGGAGCTCTACAGACAATTCCTTCAACCTCATGGCTTACTTTTTGCTCTGACATGCATTATCAACTATGGGATCTTATATAGACAGGTGTGTGCCTTTCCAAATCATGTCCAATCAATTGAATTTACCACAGGTGGACTCAAGGCAAAGGGTGGCTACTTTGAAGAATCTCAAATATATTTTGATTTAACACTTTTTTTGGTTACATATGTGTTATTACATATGTGTTATAGAAAATAAAAATAGTTAAAATAAAGAAAAACCCTGGAATGAGTAGGTGTTTTGACTGGTACTGTATACATACATACTTTTTATTATTTTTATCTGTACCTCTGCGGACCTCCAGGGGGTTGGTCCTGGTTATTTGTGCATTGATCCTGATTATACCTGCATTACAGAAACTCAAAAGTGCTGACTATGTTTTTATGCACATTCATAGACTTTCCTGCATGATTTCCCATATGACATAATATAATGACAACAGTGAAATGTAGAGGTAACTTTTTGATGTAGTAGATACATTTGTATTGGGTCACGCCACCGTATACAGAATTCACAGAATAAACATTTGATACAAAAGTCCCTTGACTTTTTCAGGCAGTCAAGATCAGGGTTCACATCTGTATTGAGAGTAAGCCAGAGTCTGAGTGATCAATGGTGTGTGTGTACTGTATGTCCGTATCAGATACGGATGGTATACGAGTCTGAATGGGTTACGTAGCGGACCCAGCGTTGCGACGGTCCAGGCTGTATCGGGGACAGGCGGAGGAATCTAATTTGCAGTCCTGTGCAGGTGTACTTTGGCAGCTCAAAGCTCAGACTGACCGGTCCCACTTCCTGTAACGAGGCAGAGCTAAGGCCAGAGACCTCCAGCTGAATGTAGAGAGAGAGGAAGTGGTCAGCATGTTGGTCAATCATATACAAAGTTGTCGTTCTATTACCGATCTACTATTAGGAGCATTTAACGCACTTGCAAAGTTTCCACTAACGTACGGGACCAGTCAAAAGTTTGGACACACCTACTCATTCAAGGGTTTTTCTTTATTTCACTGTTTTCTACTTTGTAGAATAATAGTGAAGACATCAAAACTATGAAATAACACATATGGAATCATGTAGTAACCAAAAAAAGTGTTCAACAAATCAAAATATATTTTATATTTGAGAATCTTCTAAGTAGCCACCCTTTTGCCTTGATGACAGCTTTGCACACACATGGTATTCTCTCAACCAGCTTCATGAGGTAGTCACCTGGAATGCATTTCAATTAACAGGTGTGCCTTCTTAAGTTAATTTGTGGAATTTCTTTCCTTCTTAATGCGTTTGAGCCAATCAGTTGTGTTGTGACAAGGTAGGGTTGGTATACAGAAGATACCTCTAGTTGGTAAAAGACCAAGTCCATATTATGGCAAGAACAGCTGAAATAAGCAAAGAGAAACGACAGTCCATCATTACTTTAAGACATGAAGGTCAGTCAATCCGGAAAATGTAAAGAACTTTCTTCAAGTGCAGTCGTAAAAACCATCAAGCGCTATGATGAAACTGGCTCTCATGAGGACCGCCACAGGAAAGGAAGACCCAGAGTTACCTGTGCTGCAGAGGATAAGTTAATTAGTTACCAGCCTCAGAAATTGCCAATTAACTGCACCTCAGATTGCAGCCCAAATAAATGCTTCAGAGTTCAAGTAACAGACACATCTCAACATCAACTGTTCAGAGGAGACTGCGTGAATCAGGCCTTCATGGTCGAATTGCTGCAAAGAAACCACTACTAAAGGACACCAATAAGAAGAAGAGACTTGCTTTACACAAGCAATGGACATTAGACTGGTGGAAATCTGTCCTTTGGTCAGATGAGTCCAAATTTAGATTTTTGGTTGTAATCGCTCTGTCTTTGTGAGACGCAGAGTAGGTGAGCAGATGATCTCTGCATGTGTGGTTCCCACCGTGAAGCATGGAGGAGGAGTGATGGTGTGGGGGTGCTTTGCTGGTGACACTGTGTGATTTATTTAGAATTCAAGTTACACTTAACCAGCATAGCTACCACAGCATTTTGCAGCGATACACCATCTCATCTGGTTTGCTCTTAGTGGGACTATCATTTGTTTTTCAACAGGACAATGACCCAAAACACACCTCCAGGCTGTGCAAGGGCTATTTGACCAAGGAGAGTGATGGAGTGCTGCATCAGATGAGCTGGCCTCCACAATCACCCGACCTCAACCCAACTGAGATGGTTTGGGATGAGTTGGAACGCAGAGTGAAGGAAAAGCACTCAACAAGTGCTCAGGATATGTGAAAACTCTTTCAAGAATGTTGGAAAAGCCTTCCTCGTGCAGCTGGTTGAGAGAATGCCAAGAGTGTGCAAAGCTGTCAATAAAGCAAAGGGTGGCTACTTTGAAGAATCTCAAATATAAAATAAAATATATTTTGATTTGTTTGACACTTTTTTGGTTACTACATGATTCCATATGTGTTATTTCATACCTTTGATGTCTTTACTATTATTATACAATGTAGAAAATAGTACAAATAAAGAAAAAACATTGAATGAATAGGTATGTCCAAACATTTGACTGGTACTGCATGTTAACCATTCGATGCTGTCTGCATATGCTCATTGCTCTATACGAAATGGCTCATGGATTTTGAGAAACTGATCTACACCCAACAATCTGATCTACAGCAAACAAGTGTGCAGAGGTGATTCTTCCTGATTGATAAGACGTTCCTGATATCATAATCATTGAAACTGACCTATTATTCACTTACACTACCAGTATCTACTATTTCCATGATTCCCATTGTTGTGCTGATTATGTTTAGTCACCTTGAACAGGGCAGAGAGCTGGGCGCCCCAAGGGAAGCGAGGGATCTCCCAATGGACAACCTTGTTTTTTGGCTGCAGCTCAGCACTCTGGTCCGGGCTGCTCAACTCCTGAGAAAGACTGGAGAACAAGGAGGGTGAGAGGAGAGGGAGAGAGAGAGGGGGAGCTTGTTATGTACTGGGGGTTACACATAGTGGGAGACAAAGCAAAAAATGGAGGGAACATGAGATAGAGAAAGGAGTTTCTCCTCACCGAAGCGAGCCCTTGGGTACCGGTACTGTAATAGAAACATTAATAGCAGCGCTGTAAGAGAAAAGAGACAGCTTCAGTGACAGAGGACCTAAGTTGCAGCCCAGTCAGAGAAGGCAAGGACAATCACACTGACAGACTACTTGATCATATGTTATTAAACTAGTATAATGTGCATCATAAAACATGATCAAGTGTTCAATGACTACAACATATGCTACATGCAAACTCTACATTCTCAACATATAGAAAATGCATATCAGAAAATCTGTATTTCCTGTTAATGGAGAACTGACCTCTTTGGGGGCAGGTCACACCGCAGCTTCAGGTACATCAACAACCTACGGGGAAAGAGCAAGTGTGTGTTGAGGCCGGTGGTTGGGTTGTTTAAAGACTTGATTTTCCAACACTCAAGTTAGTAAAATGGGGATGTTAAAATGACTGTCATCAATGAGTAAGTGAAATCTGTGTGTTCTACATATTTTGAGATGGTTCTGGTAAAGGGTTCTCTACCCAAAATGAATGAACAATGTTCTGTACCTGCCACCACTGTCCCTCTCTATAGAAGGGAAAAGACGGAATGGAGGGGCTGTGGGCAGGTCATCACACAACTGGTATTGCATCACTGTTTGCTAGAGAATGAAAAAGTTTGTGAGAAACTGTGAGAGAGAATACATTTGTTTATGTAACAGTGAGATACAAGTATTGTTGTAGTGTTTGTGTGTGTGCATGTCATTCAGTAAATTCCATGAGCACCTCTCCTTGGCTGGGACACACTTTCAGGATTCTGTAGATGTCAAACTCATCAAGCCTGACAGCCTGGTGGAAGCTGCACTCATCCACACGAACAGCTGCCCCATAACCTGAGAGGAGAGAGGGTGGGGGAAGGGAAATTATGTTAGGAATATAGGGCAGAATCCTAATTTGAATAAAAGCAGATAGCAGACTTTTGTGTAATGCCTTGATGTCAATGAGAGAACTGAATGAGAATGTGCTCAAATCTATGGGAATTCAGCCCATACTGACTGTGCTCTTCCACAACAAGGATAAGAGTACAACTAAAGGTCAATTACATCCATTATGACAATCATTATGACAATCAATGCTGTGGCAGGGAATCATATGTTTTAATACAATAGTCTCATATTCATCTTGTGCAGGATTTTACAGGAAGTGTAGTAATCATTCAGGTCACCCATACAGTCAGCACAGTGACTCTGCCGATCTTATAAAATTGACTGATCTAGCCAGTGAAGGATGTAGTATTTGCAAAGAGAGGTTACCAACCGCTCAGCTGGGACTTTCCTATGCTGAACTCTTCATTCAGTCCAATCCGCATCTCTATGGACAGGGTAAGGAACAGAGAAGAGGGGGAAAGGGAGAGAACGTGAGGAGAATTTGGCATGGAGGAATTTGGGTTTGTACTTGCCCTCTATTTACTGTGCCTCCTCTGGCAGCTTATCATTCAAAATGAAGACCTGAAACACGAAAGCTCACCTGAGCAACTTGGCATGTAACACTTCACTCTGATCTCTCCCTCAATGTCCGCCTTCATCAGAACTCCCTGGAGAACAGTGAGGGAATTTATTCCATTCATGATCATTCAGAAATAACATCCTTATATACACTTACAGAAATATAAAACACTAAATTATATTTCTGGTCTGGTACAGTTTTAAACATAAGTATCAAATGTAAATGCTTTGAGAGAGATAAATGGAAGGGACAGAAAGTAAGTATAGATTAAAGTGCAACTCTGCCACTTTTCAAGCTCATATTCATGATCTCTAGCACCAAGCCAAAGATGTGAAAACGGCGCATTTCTATGCCTTGTAGAAAATAATATAACGTTAAGGTTCTACCCAATGACCTCATCAGAAGTTACAACAGTGATTTTCAAACACTATGAGATGCGCGGTGACTTGGGGAGCAAGAAACTCTTACAGGTTTTGAAAATCACAATATTTTAAAACATTTAATCCTACCCTGTGATTTCACTAACTAAGTTTCCCTCCACAGTTTATGTGAGTAAAGTCATGTGTAAAAAAAATTATAATAATGTCAGCTGTGATTGAAACAGGAAGTTTCAGTACAATTCTATAAATGCAGACAGATAATTCGTTCGTTATTTTATTTTTTCAAGAAATGGAGGTGGAAACGCATTTATATGCAAATATTGATATAATAACCATATCGAAGTAAACTTAGTCACGTGATATGTGGTGTGTGTGGTCCTCCTACTATGACTCGGGAAACCATGCAGTTTACTAGGCTATAGATTATGTCATGCCTGCTCCCGCTCTCCCTCTCTGGTGCTCGAGGGTGCCAGGCTGCCCTTCATTACGCACACCTGTCACCATCATGGACTCACCTGGACTCCTTCACTTTGTTGATTGCCCCATCTGTCTGTTCCTCCGTTGGTTCCCCGTGTCAACATTAATGTCATTATGTTTTCATGTCCAGACGGTGTCCTGTCCTGTTTCATGTCCGTTGTTAATGAAATGTTCACTCCCTGTACCTGCTTCGTCTTCAGCGTCTGTCTACAGATTAACTCATTGATGATGAGCTTCACAGGGTGGTGAAAGAGCACAGTGATCTTGATGCTCCTTTCCAATAAATATCGAGGGTCTTATTCTGGTGACATGATAATCAATGCTTGACAAATAAAAATATTCTCAATCTTATCCATAATAATCTCACCATGTAGACTAGCCTACCCACACTGTATCTGCAAGCTGTTGGCTAGAGCCCACGTGCCAAGACCAGAGTAGTAGGCACATTTGCTATTGAAAACGTAGGCGAAAAAGTACATTTTGTGTGCACTACATCATCACGCACTGACTTTTATCCGCAACAAGTCAATTTGGTAGAAACACGGCCTCCCGAGTGGCGCAGTGGTCTAAGGCACTGCATCGCAGTGCTAGCTGTGCCACTAGAGATTCTGGGTTTGAGTCCAGGCTCTGTAGCAGCTGGCTGCGACCGGGAGACCCATGGGGAGGCACACAATTGGCCCAGCGTCGTCCGGGTTAGGGGAGGGTTTGGCTGGCAGGGATGTCCTTGTCCCATCATGCACTAGCGTCTCCTGTGGCGGACCGGGCATAGTGCACGCTGACACTGTCACCAGGTGTACAGTGTTTCCTCCGACACATTGGTGCGGCTGGCTTCCGGGTTAAGTGGGCATTGTGTCAAGAAGCAGTGCTGCTTGGTTGGGTTGTGTTTCGGGGGACGGATGGCTATCGACCTTCACCTCTCCCGGGTCCATACAGGAGTTGCAGCGATGAGACAAGACTAACTACCAATTGGATACCACGAAAATGGGGAGAAAAAGGGGTAAAACATTTGGTAGAAACACACCACTGGTGGGAAAATGCACATCTTTTCTTTATGCAGATTTTAGAATATTCTGTCACCAATTGGATGGACAACTAGCTACAGAGAAGCATTTTTTAGGACCTTTCTTCTTATCCTCGTAACTACTGATCATAGAAATGCGCCATTTTCACATATGTAGACAGAGTTGCCCTTTAAGGAAGAGATACTGATCATATGCATGGCTCCACCATGTAAATCAGTGATACTTACATTGGCACCAATGACTACAGACATCCTTTCAATCACATCCACAAATATCTCATTTTTGCCTCCCTGAAGACAGAAGGGAAAAAACAAGGTGTTGAATACATTCATACATACATACATACACATATATTCAAAGAATTCATACATTTCTGTACCTCTTCATCGATCAACACACTAGCACCTAGGAATAGCCCATAACATCCAGCAGTAGACACATTCTTTACCTGTTCTCCTTGACTTGACACGATGGGCCGTGTGGCAGCTGCACTGGGGGCCACTTTATTCTGCTGGGTGTCTGCTCCAAACTGACCAGGAGGGTAAAGAAAGTTGAATAAAAGAGCTGAGTAAGTAGGGCTCAACATGCTAAAGTTAAAAAGCAGATAACCAGGAAATGTTAGCAAATGGGATCCTGTGCACTTCTTTTCAGGGCAGCCCCAAGAGTCAGTGTGATTGTGACCATGCATTGGTGTCTTACCAGCCCCACGTTACTGAGGTCAAACAAGCTGAAGGGTTTGGAGCTGACCGCCTCAGTCTGGATGAAGTTTTTCAGGATATCAGTAGAGGTCGTCTGGATGTAACCAAAGTCCTGATGAGGATAAAGTGAGAGAAAGGTGGGACGAGAGAGAGGGAGGGAAATAGATGACAGTGGGAATAAGGAGGAACAGAGATAGGCACGGATAACCAGGACCAAAGATAGGGCCTTCAAAATGGCCTAAAGATGGATGCCAGAGGAGAGAGAGAATACTCACCACTACCTCATCCAACAGCTCATAAATGAGAGCAAAATTCATCTGGACAGACTTCTCTGACAGACAACCACAGTAGTCCTTAACCAGGGCTGTTAATCTGTGACACACACAGTAAGCAAAACATCAACACACGCACGCACACACACTGTAGAGGCCAACCTGTAAATCAAGTTGTTGTGGAGAGACTGATGCACACCAAATTAGATATTAAATACACACAGAAATCTACTTGTAGAATTCATTCACTACAGACACAATTACCTATTTAGGAACTCGATGATGGTGAAGGGAGAGGCATCAACTTTTGTCGTGGCAACCCAATAGAGCCCTCCCTGTCTGATGTGAACAAAATGCAGCTCCTTGTGTTTCTGTGGGCAACCATGGAGAGAAATCACATTACTGTTTGAAACTATGATTATACCGTAATAGAGGGCTGATCAAAACCTTCACCGTGCCTATTTGCCAAACCCTTCAACTTACCATTACAACTGGAGGCTGGTCACCAGTCAATGCAGTGACCATCTCATAGAATTTGTTGACAGCATCTTTTCCAGCTTCACCACGGACTGACAACTCAAGGTTAAGGGCATTCATTATTCACAACATTTCCACTATTAACTCACTGGTAGAAATGCCTGAAGATTATGGATATGTGTAAGAGGGAAAGGTAAGATATTATGATGTAGGATACAGTCTTTGTAGATGAGGTGATCTCCTTTGGAGGACAATATGAACACCTGGGATATCATCTTCCTAGAGGGAAATAAAAAAACAATGCATGTTAGTCGGTAACATTATAACGACCATGACATCGACAAACCTACTGTGGGCTCTGACTATCAAACATCAGCATTTCAAATGTTATTCAGTATTTATGGGATTTACGTACCAGCAGCCAAATAGCAATCTACTTAACGTTACTCGTCTAGGAATCGTGACTCCAATCCTGACTGCTTTCCTACAGGATGGTTGATTAGCTACGTTGACAGAAATGTAAACTCTAAGAAGATAGGTATCACATTATTCGTAACTAGCTAGCTGGCCATCGTTTGTTTACGCGTCAATTCTTATTTGAGGATTGTTGACTGGCAGCTAAATCAACCTCGATTTTCACAGCGCCACCTAGGGAGATTATTTCGGTTACTGCACTTTCAATTTCACCACAGCTAGAGTTGTATTTTTGCAACATAGAATAGCTAGCTATATATTTTATTAGATCAATGCATTTACAGTAAATGTGTATTTTTTTAAGCCCACAAGTAATATACAATAAAGCTAAGTGTCATGATCGCGGCGAACCAGAGGGTGGCGGTACTATGCATATTGATTTTATCTTAGTACGGCTGTGCGGAAGTGAATGCGCGGGGTAAGGGTCAAACGTGAAAATGGCTTCTCCGAAAACTGTTCCTAAAGATGCACAGGTAGGAGTAAACCGTCCAAGGTACAATTTCTGAAATGTCAGTCTCATTAATGTAGCTACATTGGTGGTGAGTGTTTAGTTAGATATCTATTATGACAGCTAGTTTTTGCAGGATTGTGTCAAAGTTCGCTAGCTAGCGAGCTCGCTAACGTTAACTACCTACGCTAACTAGCTAGATAATTTAGCTAGCTTGTTATTTATTTGTCAGCTAGCTAATGTTACAACTAGAATAACATTTTAAATGTGCATTTGTAGAGTAGCTGTCCATTAATATAACTCCATATCATTCTAACGTTGTTTTTGTGTAATGGCATCTACTTGCCTATTGGGAATGGCGAGTAATAGCGTGTCCTGCTAACTAACAAGATACAACAGCTGACGTTAGCTAACTTATTGTTGTAACTTAACTAGCTAGTGCAGTTGATGACAACACATGGAAATGTTACTCTATGTTTGTCCATGCAGCCACACAGCATACTGCATTTCTTGCTTCTTATGTGCTCATATTTTTCCTTTGCAAAGGTTATGATCCAAATCCTCAAAGACATGGGGATAACAGAGTATGAGCCCAGAGTTATTAATCAAATGCTGGAATTTACCTACAGTAAGTATACATTCAACTCTCTCAGGTTAGTTATGCTCAGTGTGCAATATTGCATGTTTAGTAGTTACAAGACAAATGTATCAAGACAATGAACAGCTGTCATTAAATATCATTTGATTTTACAGGATATGTGACAACTATTATCGAGGATGCCAAAATCTATGCAACACATGCCAAGAAGAACATTGTGGATGCTGATGACATAAGACTGGCGATCCAGTGTCGAATGGACCAGTCCTTCACCTCCCCACCACCACGAGATGTACGATTGAATAGCAGTGCCAAGACAGACATTTTTAACTATTCAGATGTTCATAAATGATCCAGACTAACTCCTGACTATGTTGTCTTTGTGTAGTTCTTGCTTGATGTAGCTAGGCAGAAGAACCAGACCCCTCTGCCCTTGATTAAGCCATACACTGGGCCACGCCTGCCCCCCGACCGTTACTGTCTTACTGCTCCTAACTACAGGCTTAAGTCCATACAGAAAAAGGTAGCCTCATGTTCTGCTTTGCAGATTTTACTGCACTTGCAATCAATGTTTATTGTATTCTATTCCAGTATGTTCTCTTTTGAGAATCCTTCTGACTGTTCCTCTTCTGTGCAGGTGTCCTCATCTGCGGGAAGAATAACAGTGCCTCGCCTCAGTATAGGAGCTGTGTCCAGCAGGCCCAGCACGCCTACCCTTGGTGAGGGACCCTTTTGTGCAACCTACATTTTCACTCATATCTCGTCATTTTATTACATGTTCTTTTAACACACTGCTCCAAGTCCTTATTTGACAGTGGGGTGTAGGTTTGCTTCCTGGTGTGTAGCCCTGTTGCTACCATATCTGCTGTATTTTCTGTTTCATTACAAAAACATTTACTCCTTCCTTCATGTTTCCAGGCACTCCCTCAGTGCAGTCAGTCACAACCAAAGTGGGGACGCCAGTGTCACTGTCGGGGCAGCGCTTCAGCGTTCAGATCCCATCCTCACAGACTGCAGCCTCCAAGTCCTGTAAGACTAACTTTCAATTCACACTGCTAACTTGCTTCAAATTGTTGGTGAAGGAGTCTACTGTAATCTTATGCATTTTTAAATATGTATTTACATCATTAGAGATTGTCGCGGGAGGAAATGGTGGCCGATTTACAGGCTCCTGATCAATTGTGCTATTTTATCTCTAATATTAAAGAAGTCTCGAGGTTCTGCTCACCTGAGTTAGTATGGTCTACAGATTATTATGAGGTATTCTATCTGTATTTTTCATAGCTGTTTATTTACCGTCACAAACCGATGCTGGCACTAAGACCTTAATTAGCGAGCTGTATAGGGCCATAAAAAAACAAGAAAATGCTAATCCAGAAGCGGTGCTCCTAGTGGCTGGTGATTTTAATGCAGGAAACTGAAATCCGTTTTACCTAATTTCTACCAGCGCCCCGGTGCAGGGTAAGATGGCGCCGGGGCAGAAGGCAGACGTGCCCCCAACTGATAATTTTTTTTTTAGTTCCTTTATCTGCATTTGTAACTATTGTTTTACTCTTTTTTATTATTATTATTTATTTTATTTTTTTGTTCATAATGTTGCCGCTACCGTCTCTTATGACCGAAAATAACTTCTAGACATCAGGACTGCGATTACTCACCACGGACGAGCAGAATCCTTTTTCTAATTTCACAACTCGGCCGAGGCGGAGGATATGTGGCTCCATTGGGAACAGGCCCGACCCCCGTGATTTGCATGAAGAGGAGGCGGAGAAAGAGAGGCTGGAGAGCAGGCTGCCTTCTGAGAATTCGAATGCGATCGAATAAACCCCCCACTTCCCTCAATTCTGCTAGAAAACGTGCAACCTTTGGACAATAAAATCGACGAGTTACGGGGAAATTAAACTACCAACAGGACATTAAAAACGGTAACATCTTATGCTTCATGGAGTCGTGGCTGAACGACGTCAATATCAACATACAGCTGGCTGGTTATACGATGTACCGGCCTGGATAGAACAGCGGCGTCTGGTAAGACAAGGGGAGGTGGTCTATGTATTTTTGTAAACAACAGCTGGCGCACTATATCTAAGAAAGTCTCGAGCTATTGCTCGCCTGAGGTTGAGTATATCATGATAAGCTGTAGACCACACTACCTACCGAGTTTTAATCTGTATTCTTCGTAGCTGTTTACATACCACCTCAGTCAGAAGTTGGCACTAAGATAGTATTGAATGAGCTGTATTCCGCCATAATCAAACAAGAAAACGCTCACCCAGAAGCGGCGCTCCTAGTAGCCGGGGACTTTAATGCAGGGAAACTTAAATCAGTTTGTTAAATGTGCAACCAGAGGGAAAATAACTCTGGACCACCTACAGTTGAAGTCGGAAGTTTACATACACCTTAGCCAAATACATTTAAACTCAGTTTCACAATTCCTGACATTTAATCCTAGTAAAAATTCCCTGTCTTAGGTCATTTAGGATCACCACTTTTATTTTAAGAATGTGAAATGTCAGAATAATAGTGGAGAGAATGATTTATTTCAGCTTTTATTTCATTCATCACATTCTGAGTGGGTCAGAAGTTTACATAGCCTCAATTCGTATCTGGTAGCATTGCCTTTAAATTGTTTAACTTGGGTCAAATGTTTCGGGTAGCCATCCACAAGCTTCCCACAATAAGTTGGATGAATTTTGGCCCATTCCTCACAGAGCTGGTGTAACTTAGTCAGGTTTGTAGACCTCCTTGCTTGCACAGGCTTTTTCAGTTCTGCCCACACATTTTCTATAGGATTGAGGTCAGGGCTTTGTGATGGCTACTCCAATACCTTGACTTTGTTGTCCATCAGCCATTTTTCCACAACTTTGGAAGTATGCTTGGGGTCACCCATTTGCAACCAAGCTTTAACTTCCTGACTGTTGTCTTGAGCTGTTGCTTCAATATATCCACATACTTTCCCTTCCTCATGATGCCATCTATTTTGTGAAGTGCACCAGTCCCTCCTGCAGCAAAGCCCCCCCACAACATGATGCTGCCACCCCCGTGCTTCACGGGTGGGATGGTGTTCTTCGGCCTGCAAGCCTCTCCCTTTTTCCTCCAAATATAACAGTTCTATTTTTGTTTCATCAGACCAGAGGACATTTCTCTCTTGGAGCAGTGGCTTCTTCTTTGCTGAGCGGCCTTTCAGGTTATGTCAATATAGGGCTCATTTTACTGTGGATATAGATACTTTTGTACCTATTTCCTCCAGCATCTTCACAAGGTCCTTTGCTGCTGTTCTGGGATTGATTTGCACTTTTCGCACCAAAGTACGTTCATCTTTAGGAGACAGAACGCGTCTCCTTCCTGAGTGGTATGACGGCTGTGTGGTCCCATGGTGTTTATACTTGTGTACTATTGTTTGTACAGATGAATGTGGTACCTTCAGGCATTTGGAAATTGCTCCCTAGGATGAACCAGACATGTGGAGGTCTACAATAATTTTTTCTGAGGTCTTGGCTGATTTATTTTGGTTTTCCCATGATGTCAAGCAAAGAGGCACTGCATTTGAAGGTAGGCCTTGAAATACATTCACAGGTACACCTCCAATTGACTCAAATTATGTCAATTAGTCAGAAGCTTCTAAAGCCATGACAATTTTCTGTAATTTTCCAAGCTGTTTAAATGCACAGTCAACATAGTGTATGTAAACTTCTGACCCACTGGAATTGTGATTAAGTGAAATAATTTGTCTGTAAACAATTTTTGGAATAGTTACTTAATCCACAAAGTAGATGTCCTAACCGACTTACCAGAACTATAGTTTAACAAGAAATGTGTGGAGTGGTTAAAAAATGAGTTTTAATGACTCCAACCTAAGTGTATATAAACTTCCGACTTCAACTGTATACTCCACACACAGAGACTCATACAGAGCTCGCCCTCCATTTGGCAAATCTGACAATAATTCCATCCTCTTAATTCCTGCTTACAAGGAAAATGTAAGCAGGAAGCACCAGATCCATAAAAAAGTGGTCAGATGAAGCAGATGCTAAGCTACAGGACTGTTTTGCTAGCACAGACTGGAATATGTTCTGGGACTCCACCAATGGCATTGAGGAGTACACCACATCTGTCATTGGCATCAATAAGTGCATTGATGACGTTGGCCCCACAGTGACCGTACGTACATACCCCAACCAGAAGCCATGGATTACAGGCAGCTTCTGCACTGAGCTAAAGTCTAGAGCTGCCACTTTCAAGGAGTGGGACTCTAACCCGGAAGCTTATAAGAAATCCCGCTATGCTTTCCAACGAACCATCAAACAGGCAAAGTGTCAATACAGGACTAAGATCGAGTCGTACTACACCGGCTCTGACGCTCGTCGGATGTGGCAGGGCTTGTAAACCATTACAGACTACAAAGGGATGCACAGCCAAGAGCTGCCCAGTGACACAAGCCTACCAGACGCGCTGAACTACTTCTATGCTCGCTTCGAGGCAAATAACACTTAAACTTGCATGAGAGCACCAGCTGTACCGGAAGACTGTTATCACGCTTTCCGTAGTCGACGTGAGTAAGACCATTAAACAAATCAACATACACAAGGCTGCAGGGCCAGACAAATTACCAGGACGTGTACTGCGAGCATGCGCTGACCAACTGGCAAGTGTCTTCACTGACATTTTCAACATCTCCCTGTCAGAGTCTGTAATACCAACATGTTTTAAGCAGACCACCATAGTACCTGTGCCCAGGAACGCTAAGGTAACCTGCCTAAATGACTACAGACCCGTAGCACTCACGTCTGTAGCCATGAAGTGCTTTGAAAGGCTGGTCATGGCTCACGTCAACACAATCATCCCAGGAATCCTGGATCCACTCCAATTTGCATACCGCCCCAACAGATCCACAAATGACGCAATCTGTGTTGCACTCCACATTGCCCATTCCCACCTGGACAAAAGAAACACCTACATGAGAATGCTGTTCACTGATTACAGCTCAGTGTTCAACACCATAGTGCTTTCTAAGCTCATCACTAAGCTAAGGACCCTGGGACTGAACACGACTCAAACACCACCATTAAGTTTGCCGACGACACAACAGTTGTAGGCCTGATCACTGACGACGATGAGTCAGGCTATAGAGGGAGGTGGTCAGAGACCTGGCAGTGTGGTGCCAGGAAACCAACCTCTCCCTCAATGTGGGAAAGACTAAAGGAGCTTATTGTGGACTACAGGAAACGTCTGCATTTATGTTGGGGCTGTAGTGGAGAAGGTCGAGCTTCAAGTTCCTCTGTGTTCACATCACTAAGGACCTATCATAGTCCAAGAACACCAACACAGTCGTGCAGAGGGCACGACAATGCCTCTTTCACCCTTAGGAGGCTGAAAAGATTTGTCATGGACCCTTGGATCCTCAGTTCTACAGTCGTGGCCAAAAGTTTTGAGAATGACACAAATATTAATTTCCACAAAGTTTGCTGCTTCAGTGTCTAGATATTTTTGTCAGATTTTACTATGGAATACTGAAGTATAATTACAACATTTCATACGTGTCAAAGGCTTTTATTGACAATTACATGAAGTTGATGCAAAGAGTCAATATTTGCAGTGTTGACCCTTCTTTTTCAAGACCTCTGCAATCCACCCTGGCATGCTGTCAATTCACTTCTGGGCCACATCCTGACTAATGGCAGCCCATTCTTGCATAATCAATGCTTGGAGTTTGTCAGAATTTGTGGGTTTTTGTTTGTCCACCCACCTCTTGAGGATTGACCACAAGTTCTCAATTGGGATTAAGGTCTAGGGAGTTTCCTGGCCATGGACCCAAAATATTGATGTTTTGTTCCCCGAGTCACTTAGTTATCACTTTTGCCTTATTTGTTCGTCACAAAACTGTTCCTGGATGGTTGGCAGAAGTTGCTCTCGGAGGATGTGTTGGTACCATTCTTTATTCATGGCTGTGTTCTTAGGCAAAATTGTGAGTGAGCCCACTCCCTTGGCTGAGAAGCAACCTCACACATGAATGGTCTCAGGATGCTTTACTGTTGGCATGACACAGGACTGATGGTACCGTCTTCTCCGGACAAGCTTTTTTCCGGATACCCCAAACAATCGGAAAGGGGATTCATCAGAGAAAATGACCCCAGTCCTCAGCAGTCCAATCCCTGTACCTTTTGCAGAATATCAGTCTGTCCCTGATGTTTTTCCTGGAGAGAAGTGGCTTCTTTGCTGCCCTTCTTGACACCAGGCCATCCTCAAAAAGTATTTTCCTCACTGTGCGTGCAGATGCAGTCACAGCTGCCTGCTGCCATTCCTGAGCAAGCTCTGTACTGGTGGTGCCCAGATCCCGCAGCTGAATCAACTTTAGGAGACGGTCCTGGCGCTTGCTGGACCTTCTTGGGCTCCCTGAAGCCTTCTGCACAATAATTGAACCGCTCTCATTGAAGTTCTTGATGATCCGATAAATGGTTGATTTAGGTGCAATCTTACTGGCAGTAATATCCTTGCCTGTGAAGCTCTTTTTGTGCAAAGCAATGATGACTGCACGTGTTTCCTTGCAGGTAACCATGGTTGACAGAGGAAGAACAATGATTCCAAGCACCACCCTCCTTTTGAAGCTTCCAGTCTGTTATTCGAAGTCAATCAGCATGACAGAGTGATCTCCAGCCTTGTCCTCGTCAACACTCACACCTGTGTTAACGAGAGAATCACTGACATGTCAGCTGGTCCTTTTGTGGCAGGGCTAAAATGCAGTGGAAATGTTTTTGGGGGGTTTCAGTTCATTTTCATGGCAAAGAGGGACTTTGCAATTAATTGCAATTCATCTGATCACTCTTCATGACATTCTGGAGTATGTGCAAATTGACATCATAACTGAGACAGCAGACTTTTAATTTATTTGTCATTCTCAAAACTTTTGGCCACGACTTTACAGCTGCACCATTGAGAGTATCTTGACTTGCTGCATCACCGCTTGGTATGGCAACTGTTCAGCATCCGACCACAAGGCACTACAGAGGGTAGTGCATACGGCCCAGTACATCACTGGGGCCGAACTCCCTACCATCCAGGACTTCTATACCAGGCGGTGTCAGAAGGCACTAAAAATTGTCCGATTCCAGCCACCCAAGACAGACTGTTCTCTCTGCTACCGCACAGCAAGCGGTACCAGTGCACCAAGTCTGGGACCAAAAGGCACCTGAACGGCTCTCCAAGCCATAAGACTGCTGAACAGTTAATCAAGTGGCTACCTGGACTATTTACGTTGACCCCCATTTATTTATTTATCTTAATTGTTTTGCACTGACTCCCTTGACTGGCACACTCATTAGACTATCCACACACACACTACACTGACACTCCAACACGCACACACTACATACACAACACACAAACACACATGCTTATTGACGCCACACACACTTTCACATACACTGCTGCTACTTTGTTTATTCTATATCCTGATTACCTAGTCACTTTTACCCTTACCCACATGATACTGTATTATCTCATCTACCTCGTACCCCTGCACATTGACTCTGTACTGGTACTTCTTGTATATACCCTTGTTATTGTGTTCATATATCATTTTTATTTAGCAAATATTTGTATTTTTCCAACTGCAAAAGTCTACACCTGTTGTATTTGGTGCATGTGACCAATGCGATTTAATTTAAATCAAGTCTTTCAGACGCTTCAATTCAGTATTTTATTCACTGAATAAAATGTGCATTTTAAATGTTCATAATAAATCCATATCTTTTTGTCTTTTGTTTTCTGGCAGCCACCACATCCACCCCAATGGTTCAAAATGTCCTCATCAACCCCTCCCTGATCGGATCCAAAAAGATCCTCATCACCACCAACATGGTGTCACAGAACTCAGCCAGCGAATCGCTGAAAAGGAAGCATGAAGACGACGATGACTATGATGCATTATGACCTCATGTATAATCTGATAAAGGAGTCAGCTAGATGAAATCAAGAGTGTGCTGTAAATATAGTAGAAAGTAGTTTTGAGGTTAGCCAGCCAGCCTACAATTCCCCCATCACTGTTGTGGACATTTAGTAAGTGTAGTGTCATGCCTGTTTGCCACTAATTTTTGTATATAAAATAAAAAAATGTGAAGAAATATAATAAATGTAGTCTATGAAATGTATTTCATGGAACACTGGTTGGACACCTTACCACAGTGCAGGATTTTGCTAGAAACTACGTTTTTACATTTTATACCGCTTAACTCTTCTAATCGTACTTCAAATGCAGAAAGCAAGATATGAGTGAATACAATAAGATTTTTACACTTCAGTCTGGGAATAGTTTAGACGACTTGTTCCACTCAGTTGCTAATAGAGGGAGATGTCAATCTGTTGACTCCATGATCTGAATATCAAAGCAGTAGACTTGTGCACTTTTTGTCCTGAGATGAACAGTAAGAAACTGATTGTTGTAGTAGCTGGGTAAGGTTTGACAGGACAATCAGATATTGCACATTAATAACTTGGAGTAACATAAGTATAGATGGACATTAGAACATATGGGTCCAAATCTTCTTAAGAACTGGATGTGTGATGGATGTATGGTCCAAGAAACGGACCAAATCAAAGTTTATTGGTCGCGCACACAGTTCTTTTCCCAGTCTAATCCCCACATCTCAAGCTGACCACCATCATTCCTGTTCCCAAGAAATCTAAGACTACCTGCCACAATGATTACCACCCTGTAGCACTCAAGCACTCACGTGTAAGCATGAATTGCTTTGAAAGGCTGGTTATTGCACACATAAACTCCAACATCCCAGACACCCTAGACCAGGGATCATCAACTAGATTCAGTCACGGGCCAAAAAAAAATATTGAGCGGATGTTCAATGGCCTGGGAACATAATTGCAAATAATTTGTACTGCAAATTAAACGCAGGAAGCCCAAACAGATATATTTGACTAAAACATAATTTCTTGCTTACTGTATACGATCACGTACACTGAGTGTACAAAACATTAGTAACACCTTCCTAATGTTGAGTTACACCCCCTTTTGCCCTCAGAACTGCCAGAATTCATCCGGGCATGGACTCTACAAGGTGTCGAAAGCGTCCCACAGGGATGTTGGCCCATGTTGACTCCAATGCCTCTCACAGTTGTGTCAAGTTGGCTGGATGTCCTTTGGGTGGTGGACCATTCTTGATACACACAGGAAACTGTTGAGCGTGAAAAACCCAGCAGAGCTGCAGTTCTTGTTACACTCAAACTGGTGCGCCTGGCACCTACTATCATATCCCATTCAAAGGCACTTAAAAAATCTAAATAGACTAATCTTCATGAGTGTGCAAAGCTGTCATCAAGTCAAAGGGTGGCTACTTTGAAGGATCTCCAATAAAAAATACATTTTGATTTGTTTGGTTACTACATGATTCCATATGTGTTATTTCATAGTTTGATGTCTTCACTATTATTCTACAATGTAGAAAATAGTGCAAATAAAGAAAAACCCTTGAATGAGTAGGTGTGTCCAAACCTTTGTACTGTATGTCAAGAATCCAGTGTATAAACAAATATGCAGTTTGTATAAAAAGTGTAAATAAAATACAATGTACAGTAGTAGAAATATTATAATGAGCTATGTCAGGGATACAGTATTTATAGAACATGTATCATTATAGGGGAGAGTGAGAAATGATGAGCCATTTTTTACATTCAGGATCACTATATCAAGGGAAATATAGTATTATTTATAACAAAGATATCTGCATATATTTCAGGATGTTGTGTATCCCTGGAAATAATCAGAATTCATGAAAACATAGATCTCTTGGCACAATTTACCCCGGGTATGGGGTAAGTTGAACATAGGGACAAGGTTGAGCCGCCTTGGGGTAAGTGGTTGATTGTGTTCTGTGACAGTGGGTGATGGTGTTGGTAGGTCAAAGTTTAATTTATGGAATGGGGGTTTGGTATATTGTATACAGTGCCTTCAGAAAGTATTAACACCCCTTGAATTCTTCCACATGTTATGTTACAAAGTGGGATTAAAATTGTCAATGATCGACACAAAATAGTCAACGTGGCCGATAATGTTTAACATTTGCTAAAAAAATAGCTGAAACCCTAATATATCTTGATTACATAAGTATTCAACCCCCTGAGTCAATACCGGTTAGAATCACCTTTGGCAGCAATTGCAGCTGTGTGTCTTTGTGGGTAAGTCTCTAAGATCTTTACACACCTTGATTGTACAATATGTGAACATAATATTTTTTTGAATTCTTCAAGCTCAACAAATTTGTTGCTGATCATTGCTAGAGAGCCATTTTCAAGTCTTGTCATAGATTTTCATGCTGATTTAAGTCAAAACTGTAACTAAGCCACTCAGGAACATTCAATGTCCTCTTGGTAAGCAACTCCAGTGTACTGTATATTTGGCCTTGTGTTTTAGGTTATTGTCCTGCTCAAAGGTGAATTTGTCTCCCAGTGTCTGTTGAAAAGCAGACTGAACCAGGTTTTCCTCTAGGATTTTGCCTGTGCTTAGCTCTATTACGTTTATTTTTGATAACAAGTCCTTGCTGATAACAAGCATTCCTATAACATGATGCAGCCACCACCATGCTTGAAAATACGAAGAGTGGTACTTAGCGACATGTTTTGTTGGATTTGCTGCAAACATAATGGTTGAATCTGTTTCAGATAATTGTATGTGTGGGGTACAGAGATGAGGTAGTCATTCAAAATGTCTTTGCCCCATTTTTTGCAGTTTTACTTTATTGCAAACAGGATGCATGTTTTGGAATATTTTTATTCTGTACAGACTTCCTTATTTTCACATTGTCAATTAGGTTAGTATTGTGGAGTAACTACAATGTTGTGGATCCATCCTCAGTTTTCTCCTATCACAGCCATTAAACTCTGTAACGGTTTTAAAGTCACCATTGTCCTCATGGTGAAATCTCTGAGCGGTTTCCTTTCTCTCCGGCAATTGAGTTAGGAAGGAGGCCTGTATCTTTGTAGTGACTGGGTGTATTGATACACCATTGAAAGTGTATCAATAACTTCCCCATGCTCGAAGGGATATTCTGTGTCTGCTTTTCTTATTTTTACTAATTTACCAATAGGTGCCGTTCTTTGCAAAGCATTGGAAAACATCCCTGGTCTTTGTGGTTGAATCTGTGTTTTAAATTCACTGCTCGACTGAGGGACCTTACAGATATTTGTATGTGTGGGGTACAGAGATGAGGTAGTCATTCAAAAATCATGTTAAACACTATTTTTGCACAGAGTGAGTCCATGAAACTTATTATGTGACTTGTTAAGTACATTTTTATTCCTGAACTTATTTAGGCTTGGCATAACAATGGGTTGAATACTTATTGACTCAAGACATTTCAGCTTTAAATTTTTTATTAATTTGGGAAAAAAATCATAATTCCACTTTGACATTATGGGGTATTATGTTGTGTTTTGGCCAGAGACACAATATCTAAATTTAATACATTTTAAATTCAGGCTGTAACACAATTTTTTTGGGAAAAAGTGAAGAGGTGTGAATATTTCTGAAGGCACTGTATCTTAAACGTATGCCTACATTCAGATAAAAAAATCTCTGTTCAATATCACTTACCTGTACATTTCTTGACCAGTTGTCTGAGAGAGGAATGTTGTTTTGATGTGCCAATGCGTAAGCAAGTTCTCTGCATTTGAGGCTACCAAGCCCATGAAACCGGTCCTCAAAATTCTTAGCAAGCTCAGACTCCGTGTCATCAGATAAGAACTTGTCTGCCTCTGATACTCTATTATAGCCTGTCCTTCGCGCAGGTACGTGTTTGTTATCTTTTTTGTCAATGTACTTCTTCAGTATATATTTGCCATTTAGCAGAAGCTTTTATCCAAAGCAACTTACAGTCATGCTTGCATACAGTCTACGTATGGGTGGCCCCGGGAATCGAACCCACAACCCTGGCGGTGCAAGTGCCATGTTCTACCAACTGAGACATACAATGCCATTATTCAGTTTTATTAAATTTAAAATTTAAAATTATAATAATAATGTATCTTTCGTCTCTCTGTGTTTCATAATTTTCCTTCAATTCACAAGAGGCTGAGTGTATCTCACAGGAGAAAGCATCCGAGCGATTGAAACAGCGCCCCTCTGTCTCTCTACGTGTAGGCCATGTATCTGATGCTGTCTGGTCCGAATGAGTATGACATTGTTGCCGCCCGTAGCATTGAAGGCAAGGGAAGCCAGCAAGCATTTGGACACCATCGACAAAAAAAGTATAAAAAATGTGCCAATCAACGTTGAGCTAAACTGAGCGAGCTCATCTGTAAATGGTCCTGGCGCACCAAAAAAAAGTGTCAAGGGAAGCCAGCTTGGATTTGGCATCCCTCCTATCAAATCCCATTGAGAGCATAAGTCAGAAACTTGAATTGTTGCATCTGGTTGTGTTGTTGTCCTCCGGTAGCTAGCTAGCCAGCTAGCTAAAATTGGCTGTTTCCTAAATTAGCCATGGATGGAGATAGGGATTTGGACTTGTGGTTTTACTTAATTCTCCTTACTGGTCAATGATTATAACACTGATTCTGATCTAACCATTAATTCATACATTGTTGTACCCCTGGCCTGAGAGAATGGAAGTTCAATATGTAGAAGGCTAATGTTTACTAGCTAACGTTGCCCATGAATGGAAGTTAGGCTAGCGACCAAGCATTTTAGCCAGGTAGTCTAGGACAACAAAAAATAAAAGCGTATACTGTATGACAGAGTGATAGAACGTTTCGTCAAAATGAAAAAGAGGAGGATGGCATTGGTGTTTCTCTACAAGTAGGATGAGTCAACATGTGTTTCTACTTGTACGAACACACACACACATACAGAAATCAGAACAATGGACAGCCACATCATATTTAGCATATGTTGATTGCAGTGGCAATTTTGGCATGTAAATCTTGGTGGGGCAAAATGTTTGGTGCATGCCAGCAAAGCCACTACACAACACAACACAACACTAAACAATACATGAATTGCTCTATAACGGTGACAAAGGGTGCCCACAAATAGTTAGGGCCTACACAAAGCTGTCTCAAAAGCATAGCTTTCCTTTCAGCACCATGGAGTGAATCCTTACCAATGCTACACCTGGCTATCAGCAGAGCCTTGTCTGGCATTCAGCCTCATTTACTGCCTTTAAAAAAAACATATCTGATATGGCTGACTTGCTTAAACAAATGTGGTTTCCACTGACAATTGAGATGTACAAACTATGGCATAAGGGGACAACGAGCGGATAAGAGGCAATTAAGATTAAGACATTAATGAGCGAGCTAGGAAGTTACTATAACTATTTGTTCAGCACTTTTGAAATGTACAGAGACAGAATTCAGAACATGGGCCATTCTTACAGTATTCTCCATGTACACCAAGTCAGAACCGTAGGATAAATAAAGAGAGCATATAAGCAGATGAAAGCTCTTACAATATTCGATGAGGACATTTCTCTAAAACAGGCTATTTAGAGAAATGATTAGGATGAGGCACATGGGCTACTAACAGCTTACTACACAACATACACTTAGTATTACTTTCTTAGCTACAGTATACATATCTCCCTGGCATATTACATCATTAATGCAGCATACAAGACATTTTTGGACTCACTGTTGTTGTGCTGTGCTCACTTGAACAGTAAGGTGGTGCGGGGGTCCTACGTGGGCAAATGTTGTCATCAAACTTTGTGATCAAAGTCTGGCATTCTCTGGATTTATGGTGCTTTCAAGACAACTGGGAACTATGAAAAAAAACAAGGTCAAATCATGCCATCAGTGATCTTCAGGTCGGAGCTCTAGAAAGAGGCCCAAGTTCCCGAGTTGGAATTCTGAGTTGGATGATCGTTCAAAACATATTTTCCCAGTCGGAGCTCATTTTTTTCCTGAGTTCCCAGTTGTTTTGAATTCACTGACGTCTGAGATTTCCCAGTTCCGAGTTTCCAGTTGTTTTTAATGCGGCAGAAGTCATGCTGGATTGACAGCATGGCCAATGTTTAATGTTTAGCATTTTAAGCTTGGAAAAGAGACCCTTAAACCCAGACTGGGACCACACACCCACTCCACTGAATAGCAGGCTAGTGATTTCTTTGCAACGCTTGCAGTTAGCCACTGATTCCTTCCAAACCCCTCATTGTTGAATTTGCGATTTCCAACTTGTTGTGTAACGTTTATGTCCAATGGCCGATAAGCACCGATACATTTTATCTATAATTTCTCCTCATCATTTCTCTTCATGTGACAAGGATTGAAAAGGATTTGCCAGTAGATTGTCGACTTGATGGGCACTTCTAACGTAACTCTATGGCTTCACCAAAGGGGTTTGAATTGTCGAGCTCTCCCTGTAGATTTTGTGGTGACGTAATGCCCCCCATGAGTGACAGAACACTGAGCCAATCACGGCGCAACTAGAGAACATTACCAACCCCTACGCTCTGTATTTTTTCCGCTAGCTGCCTCACCACCACAGAAAGCACTGATCTATGCTAAAACACCTGTATTTTGGAGCTGCCTTAGTGATTTTACCCACACACCGCTACTGTGCTGCTGCTCAAATGGACTTCTTCTCTTCTATCACTTTCTTGGCTGCTCTCTCAGGAACCTCAAGGGGGACTAGACCCTTGCATGTTTTACATTTTCATACACAGGGCATGAGGATGTCAGCCCTGTAACTATAGAAATGAACTTGAGTTGAATTTTGAGTTTGTATGAATGACACATTGCAAAAATACTATGCATAGGTAATCAAAATGTAATCATCATTTGTATGGTGTATGATGGCTCAATTTACCCCAAGGCCAACATTTTGACTATATTAGCCACACAGCTACAATGATGCACTTTAATGCTCGGTTTAGGACCCCAACTGATTAGGAAAACTATCTTAAAACAACCTACTTTAGTTTAGATACCAAAGTAGATACATTAATTTGACTTTGTGAAAATCTGTTTTCACAAAGTCAAACTTGCTTACCACTTTTTCCATCACAGACTCAATGGAATGAAGACCTCTTCTTAAATATTTGGTTGTATGATTCATTTTGTGTATGGTTTCCTAGAAACATGGGGTGGGTCAACTAACCCTTTGGCTCAACTTACCCCACTCTCCCCTATTGTGAATTGTATGACTTTGGACAGGGATGGGGTTTAGGTGGTATTTTGGGTGGGTAGATGGTTTGTAGGGCTTTATGCTATTTTATCAGTAAAAGACTAGGTAGGAGAATATACTGTAGGATAGTAATATGAGTTCGGCCTCACTCTCCAGGGCAGTAGGTGGCGGTAAATGCATCTGAAACGTTGGTTGTGATCCGCCAATAAAAATTCAAAGAAGAAGACTACATCAAAGATTTTACACTGAGGTAGGTTCTATCTGTGTGGACTTAATTGACATATGGAGAGTTAAAAACCCTGAAGAGAAACAATACACATGGAGTAATAGAGAGAATTGACTTGTGGGTGATGACCTCTAGTCTTGAACCCAACAGTCTAGAGGTAAAAATACTGCCTGCAGTCCTGACGGAGCATAAAGTCATATGGCTGACTGTAAGAATGTGCAGTAATGATGATAAGAAATACTCTGGTGGTTATTGGAAATTAAAAAACTCATTGCTATTGCATGATGATTAAGAATCACATTTTTGTTTACTGGAATTTAGCTACATCTAATTCAGAATATGGGAAATATTGGGAACTGATTAAATTTTAAATCCGCTCAGCCTGTATTACTTATGGAAAACGGCTTGCTTTAAGAAGGAGATGTGAGGTAGCTGAACACTCCTAGACAATTGCGGATATCACAGAGATTGAGCATCTGGATCTCAATGAGAAAGCTGAATTGAATGATTTACAGAATCAACTAGATACATTTTATGAGGAAAAGGCTAGAGGAGCCTTTATAAGATCCAGAAAACAATGGCTTGAAAAAGGCGAAAAGAACAGTAGATACTTTTTTCATTTGGAAAATAGTTGAGGGGAACTCAACACACTTCAGAAATGTAAGATTAATGGGGTTACCACTGAGGATAGAGAGTTGTTATCAGACTTTACCACTAAGTTTTATGAGAATCTTTACTCCTTAGATAACAATTTGAGTGACTCTAAGGATCTCCTTGATTCTAGACAGAATGTTAACTCGGTTAGTGAAGAATTAAATCGGTCTTGTTGTCAAGATTTATCCATTATGGACATCCAATATTTTACAAGACCTTCTCTGAAGAAATAGCACAATTTTTACTTGAAACCTTTAAGGAGGCTATAAAGAAGGGAGAACTACCTGCCTCTCTGAAACAAGGGGTTATTACTCTTATACCTAAACCACACAAGGATCTCTTAAATATTGATAATTGGTGTCCAATCACACTCATAAATAACGACTACAAACTGATAGCCTCAATCTTTGCGGAAATGTTAAAGTCTTGCTTGAATGATCTGATTGATGAATGTCAATCAGGGTTTATGAAAGGGCGCCATATATCTAATAATCTGAGGCTGGTGTTAAACTTGGTTGAGTATTGTGATCTATTGGATGACTTCCCTGTTATCTTATTTTGGTATTTTCAGAAAGCATTTGATACCGTAAGTCACAATTTTATCTTTGATTATTTTAAGCATTTGAAGTTTGGTAATTTATTTTGTTGATGCTGTTAGAACTCTGTATAATGGTGGCAATAGCTGTATCAAACTCTGTCTTGGAACATCATCAAGGTTTAATATTTACAAAAGAATATGACAAGGTTGTCCAATCTCACCTTTTTTTAACTTTTTGCTAGTATCTCAAATCTTATGCTCGTTAGTTTATCAAAGTCAATTTGAAAGCATTACATTCCAGGCCAGTGAGATCAATATATCCCAACTGGTGTATGACACCTCACTTTTTTTGAAAAATGTGTCACAAGCTAGATTAGCATTGGATATTGTGAAGCAGTTCTCCAAAATCTCAGGTTTGGTATTAAATATTTTCAAATGTGAGATGTTTGTTCTGAAAGGAGCTGTCAATCCAGCAGATTGTAAAATCTCTGAAAAAGATACTGTAACCTACCTCGGTGTAAAGATCACAACAAAAATGTGTAATTTGAACCCTGTAACTGAATCTGTCAAAAAAATGTAAGTCTTCAAGGAAGGGTGCTTTTATCCAAAGCTGAGGGGCTATCTCGTGCATCCTATCTTTTTTCATCTATTGACATTCCCAAATCCACTTGCTGTACCTTAGATAGGCTATTGTACAACTTCATATGGAAAAACAAGCCACATAAGATAAAAAGAGATGTTATCACCAAAAGGGTTTGTGATGGTGGTCTAAATGTCTGACTTCACTCTCTTTAATCAGATAACAAAAGTCAACTGGGTAAAAGGGTACTTAAAAAATATTATACCTCATTTTGTTTTTCAGAAGCTACGAGGGCTTAATTTTTTACTACAATGTCCATATTGTGGGTAAACTTCCTGTGAAATTAGCGGCTTTACACAAGCAGGCTTTAATGTGCTGGGATTTACTATATAAACACAACTTTTCACCTCTTAAATGTTTTATACGGAATAGTGGGTCAATACTACATAGAAACAAGATGTTATTTTACCATAACTGGTTCTTGAAAAACATTGTCCTTGTCAGCCAATTAGTTATTATTAGTGGGAATCTATTTACGCAGAGAGAATTTATGGAAAGATACAACTTTGACGTTTCATGCAAGGAATATGACACTATTATAAAAGCTATATCTAGTAGGATAAAATCTTTACTTCAGAATACTGCATATTTTGGAATATCTCCTATTGTAAGCAATATCCAGGTGAATGGTATAGGTTTACTAGATAAGAAATTCAACATTGTTTATTAAGGGATATTTTCTACAGGATGTCTATTCCCTCTGTGATATTTTGTTGGGCTTCATCGTTTGATGTAAACTGGCGCCCAATTAAGTGACCAATTAAGTAAAGATCTCCTTTAATATTATCCATAGATTCTATCCGTGTAATAGCTTGATTTATAAATATATACCTGATGTTAGCAGTGAATGCAGTTTTTGTGAACTAGAAACTGAATCTATTGTACACCTATTCTGTCATTGTGTCAGAAGTCTCTGTGTAGCAGGTAGGCAGAGTCAGGCGCAGGACAACGGAGATGAGTAAATCACGTATCTTTACTCAAATAACAAACTACCAAAATCGGTAATAAAATCCAAGCTCACAATAAAAATAACATCTAACATAAACAAACGCACAAAACCATGAGGGGAAACAGAGGGTTAAATAAGGAACAAATAATTAAGTGATTGGAAACCAGGTGTGTATAATGAAGACAAAAACATAGAAAATGAAAAGTAGATCGGCTGTAGCTAGAAAAACAGTGACGTCGACCGCCGAAAGCCACCCGAACAAGGAGAGGGACCCTTCGGCTGAAGTCGTGAAACGTTGTTTACATAGTGAAGTGTTCTGAAATGATGTAAAACTATATCTTGGCAACAAAATGCATACAACCATTGAAATATCTAAGTTTGACATATTATTTTACTATAGAGGTACTAAATAATATCATAACCGCCATCGATAAAAGACAGTACTGTGCAGCCGTCTTCATCGACCTGGCCAAGGCTTTCGACTCTGTCAATCACCGTATTCTTATCGGCAGACTCAATAGCCTTGGTTTCTCAGATTGGTTCACCAACTACTTTGCAGACAGAGTTCAATGTGTTAAATCGGAGAGCCTGTTGTCCGAACCTTAAAAAAATACTGATTGTACAATTGAACGTCAGTATATCATAAATCTCTTTATTTTATTAGGAACATTTTTCATACACAAATCAAAATTTATTAAGAAAAAGGCCCTTTTCTTAATTTTGTTTTATCTTACTTGGAAAACTATTTAGAATCATTGAAACATATACAACACAAAAAAATGTATTCGCTCCATGTCTGTATTTGAATTGATATAATGTGGATTTGTATTTTTTTTCTCTTTCTTATTTCTTTGTGGAATCCCTCTGGCTGTTCTGTTTTTTTGTGTTTTGCATGTTACTGTTTAATAAAAAAATGAAATAAAGGTTCTATCTGTGACTATGTGTCAACATGTCTGTTGTACTCTTGCGTGTACACAGTGCGCATTACGTACACGCCCAGGCTCACTTTCTAATTTGTGCAGAAGCTGTCAGTCCAAACCATGCTCTCCAATGGGCTTTCTGCTTTCTGCAAAACACAGACACCATGTTCTGTGCCCGGGGGCTTGGAGATTTCTTGGAGCGTAGTCTGAATGCCACCCAGAGGAGTGCAAAACAGGATTCGGGGCTTCAAACTCAGCGCTGGGTTTATCCTAAAGAACTGAACTAATCGATATGAGCCGTCCGTCCTCTGCGGGCGGTGGGGGCGGGGGACTTGGCTCCGGGAAAGCAGGAGGAGGAAAGCACGGCGGTTCGGGAGGAGCTGCTGCCTCAGCTGCAGCCGCCGGAGTAGGAGCTGTGGCCGGGTCTGGCTCGGCTCTACCTGTCGCTGCTGTTGCCTTGCCCTCAGCAGCGCTAACTGGACAATCTGCTGAACTTACAGCCTTGTTCGAGTGCCCAGTTTGTTTTGACTACGTTCTGCCACCGATTCTACAATGCCAGGCGGGACATCTAGTTTGCAACCAATGTCGTCAAAAGCTGAGTTGTTGTCCGACTTGTCGCGGCCCTCTCACCCCGAGTATCAGGAACTTGGCTATGGAAAAAGTTGCTTCTACTCTACCGTTTCCTTGTAAGGTAAATAAATAAAGACAGACATGCGTTGAAGCCGAAATATGCAGTTACATGACTAGCTAGTGTGTTGTACTGACTGCCATTTAGTAGCTAGCCTAGCTACTTAGCTCGCGCTCACTTTGACAAGTAGGTCTGCGAGTACCTCGTGCGCTCTCTTCCTGAGATCAAAACATGTTGCTGTTGGGATGATTATGCAGGTTTGTAAATCTCCCGGCTGTCGCGTCTGTCCCATCAGATCTCTTCTGGTATATTGTACGTGTGTACTTAGCTATACATTCATCTAAAACAAACAAAGTGTATTCAAACTAAGCAGATAAGGTTTAGGAGTTGTTGCCACACAGGGGTAACTACTACAAGTGCATATTCTTCACTGCAAGCAGCTAGTTATGATCTATATTGTGTTGTCATCATGGTTAGTCACTTTTCATGTAATTGTCAGAGAAGATCAGAATTGAACGGACCACAACATTCAATAATGCCTGGCAAAGTACATGAAGCCTTTGTCTGAACTAACGTAACTGTCAGATAATGTATGTTGTGTTGTCATAAGGGCCAAATGTGTTGTCATTGGCTTTGAGTGAATCATCAAAAGCACATTCTGTAAATCAGCTTAATCATTCACACAGTCTTGACTGATCAAAGGACCTTTAAAAGTTGTGAAATCAATGGTGCTGATATCATCACTCATATTGCTCAATATCCCAGGGTCCTGAGGGTCAGAGGTCACTGAGTGGAGCGATTGAGGTAAACTTATCTGTGTGAAAAACAGCAAAGTAAACACACACACCCTGACGCTTACACACGTTACGTGGTGACTACAGCCACATAATACACACACACAGATCAGATGCCTACATACACATTGATGCATCCTTTGGATTCCCAAATTCTAAACAGAGCAGGTTTCATGTGTACAGTTACCTTGGCTCTCACTGCCCTCATTCATGCTTGCTTGAACCCATTCATTCAAGCTGCCTCTTCTTTATAGTAGTGTGAAATACACAGCAGCACTTGTATCTCCCCTCTCTGTCAGTCAGGCAAGTAGCTGCTCCTGCTCTGTAATGGTGCTCTGATTGCATTACGGAGGCATTAAAGTTGTATCCACGCTCTGTGGTGCTACAATCCTGTGAAAAATGATCCCCGCTTCATCCTCTCTTTCTCTAGGAGAGGCTAAAGGCTGTGTCAGAGAGAAGAAGAGCGAGAAGGGGGTATAAAGAGATTAAGGGCTGAGTCAGTAATGTGGTGGATGGATATACAGGCAGTTATTTGTCCTCAGGTGTTTTCGGTGGGGTGCTAAGGCTTTGGCGCAGAACCCAGGCCTGCAGGGACTAACGTTTGAGGGCTATGTGGATCCCTGCATACCAGTAATCAGTGAAACAATCTTCAGCCCTCATTTCTCAGTAGTACCAACATAGAAACGAAGGCTGTGACAGTCAGTTTTGGATGACGATAATTGGCCAGCCAAATGACCTCGTCACCTTAATACTGTTCCAATAGCAACAAAAAAATTACTGCAAGTGCTGCCATAGAAATAGAATGAATAAAACAAGTGTCCCCATTCATGCCAATGATGGCATAATGGGTGGACTGGCAGCCATTGCGAGTGTACCCATAGGAGCAAAGCAGGAAGTTAATGTGCTAAAATATGTGCTGTGATTTGTTGATTCAACTAAACTGATATTGCAAAGAATACATTCCATTGCATGAGCCACATTAGTTAACATAATTTGAATGAACATTGTACATTACCATGGAAATGATTAAAGCAGGAAGCACCAGTGACTCGGTCTATATAAAAGTGGTCAAATGAAGCAGATGCTAAACTACAGGACTGTTTTGCTAGCACCAACTGGAATATGTTCCGGGATTCTTTCTGATGGCATTGAGTACACCACATCAGTCACTGGCTTCATCAATAAGTGCATCGATGACGACGTCCCCACAGTGACTGTTCATACATACCCCAACCAGAAGCCATGGATTACAGGCAACATTCGCACTGAGCTACAGGGTAGAGCTTCCACTTTCAAGGAGTGGGACTCTAACCCGGAAGCTTATAAGAAATCCCACTATGGCCTCCGACGAACCATCAAACAGGCAAAGCATCAATACAGGACTAAGATAGAATCGGCTCTGACGCTCGTCGGATGTGGCAGGATTTGCAAACTATTACAGACTACAAAGGGAAGCACAGCTGAGAGCGGCCCAGTGACACAAGCCTACCAGAAGAGCTAAACTACTTCTATGCTCGCTTCGAGGCAAATAACACTTAAACTTGCATGAGAGCACCAGCTGTACCAGAAGACAATGTGATCACGCTCTCCGCAGCCAACGTGAGTAAGACCTTTAAACAAGTCAACATACACAAGGCTGCAGGGCCAGACGGATTACCAGGACGTGTACTGCGAGCATGCGCTGACCAACTACACTGACATTTTCAACCTCTCCCTGTCTGAGTCTGTAATACCAACATGTTTCAAGCAGACCACCATAGTCCCCGTGCCCAAGAACACTAAGGCTATGAAATGCTTTGAAAGGCTGGTCATGGCTCACATCAACACCATTATCCCAGAAACCATAGACCCATTCCAATTTGCATACCGCATCAACAGATCCGCAGATGATGCAATCTCTATTGCACTCCACACTGCCTTTTCACACCTGGACAAAAGGAACACCTAAGTGAGAATGCTGTTCATTGTCTACAGCTCAGCGTTCAACACCATAGTGCCCACAAGCTCATCACTAAGCTAAGGACCCTGAGTCTAAACACCTCCCTCTGCATCTGGATCCTGGACTTCCTGACGGGATGATTGTGGACTACAGGAAAAGGAGGACCGAGCACGGCCCCATTCTCATCGACGGGGCTGTATTAGAGCAGGCTGAGAGCTTCAAGTCCCTTGGCGTCCACATCACCAACAAACTAAAATGGTTCAAGCACACCAAGACAGTCGTGAAGAGGTCACGACAAAGCCTATTCCCCCTCAGGAGACTGAAAAGATTTGGCATGGGTCCTCAGATCCTCAAAAGGTTTTACAGCTGCACAATCGAGAGCATCCTGACGAGTTGCATCACTGCCTGGTACGGCAACTGCTCGGTCTACGACTGCAAGGCACTACAGAGGATAGTGCGTACGGCCCAGTGCATCACCGGGGTCAAGCTTCCTGCCATCCAGGACCTCTATACCAGTCGGTGTCAGAGGAAGGCCCTAAAAATTGTCAAAGACTCCAGCCACCCTAGCCACAGACTGTTCTCTCTGCTACCGAACGGCAAGCGGTACCGGAGCGCTAAGTCTAGGTCCAAGAGGCTTCTAACAGCTACTCTCTGTTATTATCTATGCATAGTCACTTTAATAACTCTACCTATATGTACATATTATCTCAGTTACCTCGACACTGATGCACCCGCACGTTGACTCTGTACCGGCACCCCCTGTATATAGCCCCGCTATTGTTATTTACTGCTGCTCTTTTATTATTTGTTATTCTTACTTTTTTTGTTGGTATTTTTTTAACTGCATTGTTGGTTAAGGGCTTGTTAGTAGCATTTCACTGTAAGGTGTACACATGTTGTATTCGTCGCATGTGACAAATAAAATTTGATTTGAGTTGATTGCATTGCAATACCAGACAACCATTGCGAGTGTACCCATGAGTTTACCAGTGAAATTGCCAGGGTCAGAGGTTCAAGCCTATTCTATTTCTATGTGTGCTGCTACTGCATTGTGGTCCTTCAGTCAGCTGTTCATTTGACAAAAAAACCAAGCTGTTATTAAAAACCAAGCTTTTATTTTCATGACAGTCTTCATCCATTACCGTCAGTTATACGCTAATTGTGCCAGCCCTAATATAAACCTTAACCCTCTCTAACCTCCACTGGGGACAGGTATCAATATAACAGACAACAGCACAGGATCCAAGCCTAGACATTACAGCTCGTGTTCTACCGGTAATGGTTCTTCAGAATGGCTGTGTTTACCTTCTAAAGCTGCAGCCCACTGCTCCACTGCTCCACCGCACTTATATGTGTTATATGGTGTTTTTATGCAGGTCCATTTCCTTAGGAGCAGCTCAATGTTTAGGCTACATCTCTGATTGGCTTTTTGGACATCCTCCTCTATCCATTGAGCTCTGTTTTATGTAACTACTTTTAATGTCTTTTGGACTTTTTCCAGCCAAGTCCTCTCCTCTCTCCTGGTGTTAGTGTTGTAACAGTCTGCGTTTGGCCTGCAGCGGCCACACTGTGTAATGGGATTAGACATGGATATGAGGAGCCCCAGGCCTGCCTTCCTGCCTGTATGGACCAACGGTTTATTTTGGGTAGGAGTCTGTCTATTCTTGGCCGGTTCCTCTGCGGTTTGTTGTTGTTTACACACACCGTGTACTGCCTGCACTCAACTGCCTGGCTTCCTGATGGGGGTTATCATTGGCTACAAAAAAACGGACACACACCCAATCCTTTCTGCGCCCCTTTAATCACACCCCTTATCTGAGTGATTTCAGAGTGACGGCTGCAATCAGGGGATCACACACACAAACCTAATTAGCCTATACATACTAGGAGTGGCATATGCACCATAATAATGTTTAATTCTCGCTCTCTCACACATACACAACAGGTAGGCCTACACACAAACCCTCTAACACACGTCCTCCCAGACACACACTCACCTTGTGCAAGCCTCCAATCCCCAATCTCATAATTAATAAATTAATAATCCAGGGTTAAGTAGCTGGCTAGCTATTTATTTTCATGAACTGAAGTTCAATTTCAGTAGGCGAACAACAAGTGGCAACCTAGCTAATACTTACTCTCAAGGATTTCTAAATCATTGCTAAGAATAATGAAAATGACTGCAGTTTCTACTGGTCATTGTTTTCAGGCTGGTTGTATTGGTGCTCGCTAGGTACCAAGCTCAAGCTAGCTACCCCAAATAATGCTTTATTACCAACGCGGTATTGTAAACACATTGTTTGTGGCCGATGCTTGCTTGTTTGCAGACTTTTTTGCTTTGGCAGTGCTACTGTATCTTTTTTGACACGCAAAGACCCAAACCGCGTTCCATAGCATGTCGTGAAGCTAATAGCAGTGACGCTATTACTGTGTAACTCCGGTAGGGCAACATCTGAAAAATACCGCACTTTGTAGTGTTTGACTTGTTGACTGCTTGATCCACACAGCAGACATTGTGGGCTAGGTTAGGGATGCTGTGTTGCACGTGTAGCGCAACATTTTACGTGGTGTCATTACGCCATGTACCTACGTTATGTACCTAAAGCTTTGACATCGTTTTTTAACATCAGCGTTAAACTAGACATCGGGCCGATACCAATGTTGGCATTTTTAGCTATGTTCACCGCTATATCGTGCATCCCTATTACGGACGACATGATTTGACCATATTTTTTTTGAGTTCCCAGTTGTCTTGAAAGCACCACAAGATGCTTCAGCACCAACAGCAGCTCTTGCGCTGTCTGACAGATGTTCCACTCAAAGGCTATGTATCTGTATACTGTAGGCTTACACGTGTGATAAATAAGATGTGTAAAGAATATACTGTACTAAAGCGGCAATTTAATTCCACTAAATTATGCAAATGAACCTATAGACTGATAAATATGACCAGTCAGATGCATTTCCATCGACTGGTATTTCCATGAATGAATAGGCTAAAAAGCATGATTTCGCAATGGGATTCTTTTCTTCTCCCGGACAATTGTCCGGCGCCAATATTATTTATCTGCTTTTCTATTTTTTCAGGTGAGTTAGAGCAGGGTGACCCAGACCTAGACCCGGTTTATGAGGTCTGTGATGAGACCAATACCAGCTGAAATGTGTTAGTTTTTTGTAGTCGGGAGTTGTCTGAGCCAGAGAAGAGCCCATCTCTTGCTCAGAGGTGACGGGCTTGGTCACACGTTTTATACCCTGAACCCTGCCCTGGTCTGGATGACTCTACAGGATGAGATCATGGAAAGTGCAGAGCAGCATTTACCTATCACTTTTGTTTTAACTGACATGGGCTAATTGAGTGACTGTCAGTGATTGGCATATAACAAGAGGAGAACTGCTGATGCACAACCAAGTATAGAAATTGCGCTTTGTGTATTCTACTCTTCTTACTCTCAACAGTAAGTTGAGACCCCGACTGAGTTCGTAAATGAGCTGATTGCAGGGTGACCCACGTGCCCTTGCAGCTTTTGTGGAAATCAGGCATGGGGCCATGTGAACACACACAATGAGACAATTGACTTGGCAGAGAGGATGCATTATTTCCTGTTTATCGAAGAAAACATTTCCTACCAGGGAATTCTGGTTGATGCATTTTTCAGGAAATTAGTTAACGACTGAATAAACGCACTTGAGTGGAGAGGTTAATTCCACTCAGGAGATTTGATATTTCCACTCAGGAAAAGACTGAGTTTATAGTCTGATTTCAGGGTGCAAGTGTTGTCGGAACATTCTCTTTTTGGGAGCAGCAACACTGTTAGCAGGTTGAGATTTGTCCTTCATATATTTCTTGATTGATTATCCCAACACTGTACACATTTTAATTGGATGTGTCAGGTGTGTATTGATTGAGTGGTTATGAAGTGCTATCAAACTAAGTCTGGTCATTCCACCCTGCAGCATCCCCCTTGCGGTTGCATGTCCTGTAGCGCTGTGCTGGCCTGACGAGTCACTCCTGAGCTCCATTGCATGCTAACACTAATGACGGGCTCACTGATCCTACACTTCCCTTCTGCCTCTGACCCCATATTATTTTTAGAAGCTGGCAATGTGACATCTGCTTTGCATACTCCTCTGCCTCTGAACTGAGACCGCTACTGGGAAGGAGCAGGCACTCTGTGTGTGTGTGTGTGTGTGTGTGTGTGTGTGTGTGTGTGTGTGTGTTTCACTAACATTAGTGTATGGGTCAGTGGTCACAGGAGGCAGTGGTGTAGTTAAAGGGATAGTTCTCCCAAAATACAATGACACATTGGTTTCCTTATTCTGTAAGCAGTCAAGGTATAACAGCAATCCAGGCTTTGGTTTAATTTCCCTGACAGTGGCTGGCACTGTTTTCAAATGCTAATGTTTTAGCATTTGTGGCACAAATCCCATTCAAGTCATGGGACCAATATTAGCATTTTCTGCACATCATGTTCAAGTCATCTATGTGACTGAGTTTCTATTGTTATTTATTTTTTATATGTGAACTGTTTGGATTGATGCGCGAAAAATGCTGGTCCCATGTTGGTCCCATGACTTGAATGGGATTTGTGCCACAAATACTAAAACATTAGCATTTGAAAACCGTGCCAGAGAAACTAAATGAAAGCATGGATTGCTGTCAAACATTGTCCATAAATCAATATGTAATTTGGGTGAACTATCCCTTTTAAAGTCGATAGAGCAGGACTCCTGCTGAGGTGTGTGTATGAGCAGGGCTGATGTATGACGGATGGTAGTAAAGCTCAGCTGTGGTGTAGATGGAACGGCTGTTCATTTGGTGTGTTTTACAGTAGTGTGAGAGCTGCTTCCCTACTTTGGATGTTTTTGGATTATTTGAGTAGGCTATTTATTGAGTGAATCATTGCATACATTTTGCATAACCTTATGAAATTGTTTTTTTGTGTTTTCATTTTTAAGTATGTAGGATGTCGAAAGCCAAGTGAGGTGTTAGGAAGTAGGAAGGCAAAATGTTTGTGTGGTTGTTTTTCAGGGAACTAATCAGCTGCTCTCTACAGCAATGTGTCTATAGCGCCACTATCTCCTACTGGAGGGAACCAGAACTGTAATGCAGTGTTTTTTAGACCACCAATTTTAAATGATAGTCATCATTTGGAAATGAAATGGAATTGCCAATAAAAACGAGTTAATAATAACTCATGCAGGGAGGATGTAGTATGGTGAGATGTCTCATCGTGGGGGTTTCTAATGGGGATTTGATTAAACCAGCATTAGCTGTCTGGATCTCACTACTGCTATCTTGTTAAGTGTGATTTAATGAAACTGGATCGTGAGCAGATACTTAAGTACTCTTTTCTTCTCTCTCATCAGTCTTTCCGTGCCTCTCCTCTGCTTTCCTTCTCAAAGCCATCATCTACATTTCACACTCAGTCAACCTGAAAATCTCATCCTATCCACAAACACATTCTCCTCATGTGTCCAGATGTGTGTGTGCGCGCGTGTGTTCTTGCAAAGAAACGCTGAAGTGTTGCTCTCCTGTGTGTGTGTGTGTGTGTGTGTGTGTGTGTGTGTCAGCGTTGTGATTGACAGGTGTGTTTCTGTGTTGATGAGGACTTGGGGGTATAGTTGAGGTAGAGTCTCTAGCCCAGGACTCTACAACCCTGTTCTTGGAGAGCTACCCTCCTGTAGGTTTTCGCTCCGACCCCAGTTGTAAGTAACCTGATTCAGTTTATCAACCAGCTAATTATTAGAATCAGGTGCGCTAGATTAGGGATGGAACAAAAACTTATTGGACGCTAGCTCTCCAGGAACAGGGTTGGAGAGCCCTGCTCCAGCCTGAGTCATATAACATCTCAGCCTCCCTGCATCCCTGTCTGTTTGCGTGTATTGATTGCCCCAGTAGTGTAATATGCTTTTCCTTGGATAAATGTATTGAACTGTCTTGTATGTCTAAAAATCCCATTCCATCCCAATAACATATTGTACTGATGTATATACGGTAGGGCAGGCAACCAGGAAGAATTACGAGGAAGAAGATCTGGAAGACCAGGTGTGTTGAATTTAGGCAATCACTGAACTGAATAATTAGCTCAGTTGATCCGGTGTGGTGCCTAGTTGGAACACAATCCTGTAGTACCTGCAGCACTCCAGGAACAGGGTTGCCTACCCCAGCGGTAGGGAGTGTGGGTGTGTTTTGTGCACGCAGTGTGTATTCGTCAGGCCCCTGAATGGGATTTATTTTACTGGAACCAATTGTCATCATGCTGTTGTTAGCAGCCTGGGCTTAGTGGAGGTGGGATGTACTTGAATGAATGTCCTGAAAACAAAATAACATGATCTCTCTGCTCTATAAGCCCCTAGCCTGGCTACCTCCTCCTCCTCTGTCCCTTTCTATTATACTGCTGAATCACAATGACCATATTATCTCTTCTTCCTCGTAATTCTTCCTCGTCCTCTATCCTCACTCTCCCCGCCTCCTTCTCTTCTCCCTATTTTTCTATCTCCCCTCTCCCCCTCTTTTTTCCTCCTCTTCCTCCCTCTCTCAGCCCTCGACTCGTCTCCCTTTCTTCCACTATCCTTCCTCTCTTCTCCTCCTCGTCCTCCTCTTCCCTCTCTCCTGTGTGTGAGGAGTCATTAATCTCAGCCAGAGCGATGGTCACTCTTGACTGCACCATAAACTCTCATCCGTCAGCACTTAATTGAATTGCCGGGTGTTTAAGAACACTGAGAACCCATCTCTCTCTCTCTTTGTATCATGGCTTTTTTTCATTTTCTCTCTTTATCATGCTTTTTCTCATTATTTTCAATCTCTCTCCTTTCCGGTTGTACTCTTTTTTTTTTCCCCTCTCTCCTTCTCCCTCCTTCCCTTTGGTCTCATGCTTTAATCAGTCATAATTTGGCAGTAATGGAGGCTTGTGGTCCCTTTTGGGTTAAGAGGCATCCAGTTTGTCCTTGTATGTGGCACTTGTCCATGTTGCAGTGTATGTGTGTGCATGCATGTGTTTGTGTGTGAGTCGTTCCATGTCATTTCAGCAAGCCATGACACCCATCATCTTAGATTGTTCTGAAATTGGTTTTCTACCTAAAGTTGCAAAGAAAATGTTGAGAAACAAAACACAGGAGACCAGCAAAATCACTTACAAGATGGCACTGCAGTGGATAACTGCAGTCTTATGGGCTCCTGAACAATTCTTAAATTGTGTTTTTTTGTACGTAATGTTTCCGGCATCATTTCCTATCACCAAAACAGCTTCTGGACATCAGAACAGCAATCACCAACCCTGATTTGGATGAATATTTCTACTTCAACGAGTCGGCAGCTCTGGATGTTATGTTAACCCTGAACCAGGCCCTTATCCCCGGGACTCGAAAGAGAGGCATGATGATTAGACTACGTGGTCGAGCATCTAGACCACCAGTGCCCTCAGTTTTGTTGGCGAACGTACAATCACTAGAGAACAAACTGGATGGGCTCCGTTCGAGACTATCCTATCAATGGGACCTGAACAACTGTCATATCCTATGATTCTCTGAGTCGTGGCTGAACAAGGACATGGATAATATACACCTACTGTAGCTGCTTTTCCATGCCTCGTCAACGTCGGACGGCAGCCTCTGGTAAGCTGAGAGGGGGAGTGGTGTGTCCCTTTTGTTAACGTCAGCTGGTGTGCGATCTCTAATGTTAAGGAAGTCTCAAGTTTTTGCTCACCTGGGTTAGAATACCTCATGATAAGCTGCAGACCGTATTTACCAAGAGAGTTTTAATCTGTATTTTTCGTAGCTGTCTATTTACCACCACAAACCGATGCTGGCACTAAGACCACACTCAACGAGCTGTATAGGGCCATACGCAAACAAGAAAATGCTCATCCAGATGCGGCAGTTCTTGTGGCCGGGGATTTTTAATTCAGGGAAACTGAAATTTGTTTGGCCTAATTTCTACCAGCATGTTACATGTGCATCTAGAGGTAACAAGACTCTAGATCACCTTTACTCCACACACACAAACTCATACAAGGCTCTCCCTCGCCGTCCTCCTCCTGATTCCTGCTTACAATCAAAAACTCAAACAGGAAGTACCAGTGATGCGCTCAATATGGAAGTGGTAAGATGAAGTGCATGCTAAGCTACAGGACTGGAATATGTTCTGGGATTCAGCCGATAACATTGTGGAGTTTACCACATCAGTCACTGGCTTCATTCATAAGTGCATCGACGACGTCGTCCCCATAAGGACCATAAGTACATAGCCCAACCAAAAGCCATGGATTACAGGCAACATTCGCACTGAGCTAAAGGCTAGAGCTACCACTTTCAAGGAGCGGGACGCTAACCTGGACAAGTGTTGTCACGATACCATATTATTTATTTCGATACCTTCACCAGGATTGAGTATCACGATACTCTATATCGAATCAATACTCGATATGGAAACTATACCACGGCAAAAATAAAAGAAGGCATATTAGCTAAAGTCACAGAATAACTATTGGGCTTTTTTTTAAATTTTTTTTAATACATTTAACAATATCTTAACTTGTAATATATTTGTTATTTTATTTGTTTTACATTTATTGCAAAAATAAAACACCATATTAAATAACAGAGAAGGCAATTATTTTACAATTACATCTAAACTGTTTTTAAATGTAATTTGATACATATCAGGATTCATCTATGGCCATAATATTGGGTCAAATGACATTCATTATTCAGTACAGCTAAATAGTTAAGTGTATTAAATGAATAGTTTAGTTCCAAAACGACAAACCCTATGAAGCTCATTTCTGAAGCTTTTGTGAAATGCACTCATAACTTGACAGCAATGTATTTAGACTACTTCGGGTTTCTCTGGGCTTGCTAGCAATAGCAACTGGGAATCGTAGTATGCAGTCTAAAATCCAATGTATTTCTATGATGTGTAGACCATTGCATTACCTTCTGGGTTGTGTAATCCTATTATAATGCTCACATGAATGCTGATGTTCATGTCATTGTCTCTAAAAAATGTAAATAAATTAGTAGAATAACAACGTCATGTGTACATTTTGTTTTTCATGTCATTTTTGGAAATTAACCTCCCTTGACTGCTTTGTAACACATTTTGCTTAGTTGTTTCAGTGGGCTGGCCCTCATCTGCTCTAATCAAAGTATTCCCATAGTTCGCTTCTGCAGACAGTTTTGTCAACAAGCCTGCGAGCATGGGGGTATGATGTATTTGTCAGAAGAAGCCATGCTGTTGGCATTTTCTCTCTCTTCTCGCTTGCTTCTCAAAAGTGGCTCGCACTGTACAGTCTATGGCAAGCGCAAGTACCCTGGCTAGCTACTGCCTCCTTGAGAAGATTCAGATAAATGACTAGACGGACTCGATCCTCTCAATCCATATGACATGAGAAGCATTTGACAGAAGTACCGAAAGTAACAAAAATTCTAGTTCCTGAACCGTGTTTAATGTTCTAGTATCTATACCATGCAACACTAATCTGGAGGCTTACAAGAAATCCCGCTACGACCTCCGAGCCATAAAACAGGCAAAGCGTTAATATAGGACTAAGATTGAATCCTACTTCGCCGGCTCTGACACTCGTCGGATGTGGCAGAGCTTGCAAACTATCACGGATTACAAAGGAAAACCCAGCGCAAGCTGCCCAGTGATGCGAGCAGGACATAACATTTTAATTTTTGATCCACCAGATATAAAAACTAGCAGCCACTCAGATTTTTTACCAGACAAAATATATTTATTTCACTTAAATTACACTTAACGAAACACAAAAAAACAGATGTGCATTCTTTGTAATGTTTTAAAAATTAGTGTATTACTAGTAAGAAGTAATGTGGTATATTGTTTAATTACATTTAAAATGTGTCTTTCTAAGCAAAATATCCCAGAACATTTTCAACTGCCCCTTTAAGGGTGGGAAGTTACCGTGCCTGTGAGATTGAGTCTGACTGGTAAAAGCATTGTCTTCTCTTCTCTAGCAGTTGAAACTCAAACAGAAAACAACCAAGCTTGTGAACAATGTAAATAGCCAAGAAACGCAAGGACAAAGTCTCACTTCAGTATACATTCGTTACAAGGTTATTAAACCAACTTTTATGCCTGTGCGCGCGCGCGCTTCTAAGAATGAATCTTTCACTCAGCTCTTCATGTGCGCACATCCCCCAGCCAGGCAGTGTTGCAGCGCGAGGTGGCATAGGCTATATAGGATTCGTAGTTATTTGACTTTGTGAGATTAATTTACATGCTATGAAACAAATGGCGGAAATACTTTGAAACCAGCTGCTGGAGCATTTATTTTACTATAAATGTGATTACAATTGACTATTTCCATTCACAAATGTGAGTGAAATGCTTTCACTTTGGAACCCTGACCACCCGTCAACGTGGCTGGTGACACAGACATCTTACCCGCCAATGCCACGCATTTGGCAGGTGGCAGGTTTTCATTTTAGGGCCTGGATGCGAGCCTACCAAACAAGCTAAATGCCTTCTATGCTGTCTTTGAGGCAAGGAACACTAAACCAGCAGTTCCGGACAACTGTGATCTCGCTTTCCGTAGCCGATAACAGGATAGCATTCACAAGGCAAACACGGAGCATGCTCTGACTAGCTGGCGGGTGTCTTTATTGTCATTTTCAACCTCTCCTTGACCCAGTCTGTACTACCTACATGTTTCAAGCAGACCACCATAGTCCTTGTGCCCAAGAATGCCAAGGTAACATGTCTAAATGAATTTCACCCCGTAGCATTCGCATCTGTTGCCATGAAATGCTTTGAAAGGCTGTTCATGGTTCATTATTCAGCACATCATCCCAGACACCCTGGACTAGGGTTGAGCGGTATCCAGATTTTCATATCGTCATACTGCCCTTCGCTCATCCCGGGATTTATGGTAATACCAGCTTAGTACACAAGGGGGTGCCAAAAAGCATTAAAAAGCCTGTTGGGCGTCTTACTAGAATGCTAACAAAATTTGCCCAAGTAATAGTGAATTTCCTTGGAGGCTGCTAGATAAATATGCTAACGAGCGCAACTGGCTGCATTTCCGCTTGGTAAGTCAACTGCTTTGTATCCGACTGCAAGGCGCTGCAAAGTGTAGTGCGTATGGCCAGTGGGGCCGAGCTCCCTGCCATCCAGGACCTCTATAGCAGGCGGTGTCAGAGGAAGGCCCTAAATATTGTCAGACTCCAGCCGTCCAAGTCATAGACTGTTCTCTCTGCTACCACACAGCAAGTGGTACCAATGCATAAAGTCTGGAACCAACAGGACCCTGAACAGCTTCTAGCACCAAGCCATAAAACACCTAAATAGTTAACCAAATATCTACCCGGACTATCTGCATTGACCCTCTTTGCACCCTTTTGACACTCATGCTGCTGCTACTGTTTATTATCAATCCTATTGCCTAGTCACTTTACCCCTACCTATATGTACATATCTACCTCAATTACCTCGTACCTCTGCACATCGACTCTGTACTGGTACCCCGTGTATATAGCCAAGTTATCGTTACTCCTGTATTTATTCCTCGTTATTGTTTTTTCTATATTTTGCTCTCTGCAATGTTGGGAAGGGCCCGTAATTAAGCATTTCATGCTTGTTTACGAAGCATGTGACAATGCAATTTGGTTCATTTGAAATTTGATAAAAGGTTGTGGCAGTACATATACATTTTAGTCATTTAGCAGACACTCTTATCCAGAGCGACTTACTTATGAATGCATACATTTTCATCCTTTTTTTCACACTGGTCCCACGTGGGAATCAAACCCACAATTCTGGGGTTTCAAGCGCCATGCTCTAGCAACTGAGCCACACGGGACCTACAGTAGCAGGAACAATGGCGTCTAGTGGGCATAACCTTGTCAAATCAAATTTGTCACATACACATGGTTAGCAGATGTTAATGCGAGTGTAGCGAAAGGCTTGTGCTTCTAGTTCCGACCATGCAGTAGTATCTAACAAGTAATCTAACAAATTCACAACAACTACTTTGTACACACAAGTGTAAAGGAATGAATACGAGTATGTACATATAAATATATGGGTGAGCGATGGCTGAACGGCATAGGCAAGATACAGTAGATGGTATAGAGTACAGTATATACATATGAGATGAGTAATGTAGGATATATAAACATATAAAGTGGCATTGTTTAAAGTGGCTAGTGATACATTTAATACATCACATTTTTTATTATTAAAGTGGCTAGAGATTTCAGTCAGTATGTTGGCAGCAGCCACTCAGTGTTAGTGATGACTGTTTAACAGTCTGATGGCCTTGAGATAGGAGCTGTTTTTCAGTTTCTCGGTCCCAGCTTTGATGCACCTGTACTGACCTCGCCTTCTGGATGATAGCGGGGTGAACAGGCAGTGGCTAGGGTGGTTGTTGTCCTTGATGATCTTTTTGGCCTTGATTATCTTTTTGGCCTTCCTGTGACAACGGGTGGTGTAGGTGTCCTGGAGGGCAGGTAGTTTATCCCCGGTGATGCGTTGTGCATTCCTCACTACCCTCTGGAGAGCCTTACGGTTGTGGGCGGAGCAGTTGCCGTACCAGCCGGTGATACAGCCCGACAGGATGCTCTCGATTGTGCATCTGTAGAAGTTTGAGTGCTTTTGGTGACAAGCCAAATTTCTTCAGCCTCCTGAGGTTTTAGAGGCGCTGTTGTGCCTTCTTCATCACGCTGTCTGTGTGGGTGGACCATTTCAGTTTGTCCGTGATGTGTACGCCGAGGAACTTAAAACAATCCACCTTCTCCACTACTGTCCCGTCGATGTGGATAGGGGGGTGCTCCCTCTGCTGTTTCCTGAAGTCCACGATCATCTCCTTTGTTTTGTTGACGTTGAGTGAGAGGTTATTTTCCTGACACCACACTCCGAGGGCCCTCACCTCCTCCCTGTAGGCCGTCTCGTTGTTGTTGGTAATCAAGCCTAGATGGGTTAGGGCAGTGTGCAGTGTGATTGCGATTGTGTCATCTGTGGACCTATTGAGACGGTAAGCAAATTGGAGTGGGTCTAGGGTGTCAGGTAGGATGGAGGTGATCTGATCCTTGACTAGTCTCTCAAAGCACTTCATGATGACAGAAGTGAGTGCTACGGGGCGATAGTCATTTAGCTCAGTTAGCTTTCTTGGGAACAGGAACAATGGTGGTCCTCTTGAAGCATGTGGGAACAGCAGACTGGGATAAGGATTGATTGAATATGTCCGTAAACACACCAGCCAGCTGGTCTGCGCATGCCTGAGGATGCGGCCAGAGATGCCATCTGGGCCGGCAGCCTTGCGAGGGTTAACACATTTAAATGTTTTACTCGTGTTGGCTGCGGTGAAGGAGAGCCTGCAGATTTTGGTAGCAGGCCATGTCGGTGGCACTGTATTGTCTTCAAAGCGAGCAAAGAAGTTGTTTAGTTTGTCTGGGAGCAAGACATCATGGTCCGTGAAGGGGCTGGTTTTCTTTTTGTAGTCCGTGATTGACTGTAGACCCTGCCACATACCTCTGGTGTCTGAGCCGTTGAATTGCGACTCAACTTTGTCTCTATACTGACATTTAGCTTGTTTGATTGCCTTGCGGAGGGAATAGCTACACTGTTGGTATTTCAGTCATGTTTCCGGTCGCCTTACCCTGATTTAAAAGCAGTGGTTTATGCTTTCAGTTTTACCCGAATGCTGCCATCAATCCACGGTTTCTGGTTGGGGAAGGTTTTAATAGTCGCTGTGGGTACAACATCACCGATGCACTTGCTAATAAACTCACTCACCGAATCAGCGTATTCATCAATGTTATTGTCCCATGCTATGCGGAACATATCCCAGTCCACGTGATTGCTTCAATCTTGAAGCATGGAATCAGATTGGTCGGACCAGCGTTGAACAGACCTGAGCACTGGCGTTTCCTGTTTAAGTTTCTGTCTATAGGCTGGGAGTTGTTGTCAGATTTGCCGAAAGGGGGCCGGGGAATGGCTTTGTATGCGTCGCGGAAGTTAGAATAACAATGATCCAGGATTTTCCCGGCCCGGGTCGCACATTCGATATGCTGATAAAATTTAGGGAGCCTTGATTTCAGATTAGCCTTGTTAAAATCCCCAGCTACAATAAATGCAGCCTCAGGATATGTGGTTTCCAGTTTACATAGAGTCGAATGTTCTTTCAGGGCCGTCGATGTGTCAGCTTGAGGGGGGATATACGCCACTGTGATTATAATCAAAGAGAATTCTCTTGGTAGATAATGCGGTCGGCATTTGATTGTAAGGAATTCTTTCACTTCAATGACTAATTTCTCTAAACTGGGGAAAAAACATCCCCAGATTCACAGGCAATACATTACATAGGATGAAGAAGCCATACTCTAAGCCACAGCGCCGTACTACCTTTCAGACATAGATAACTGATACTGGTTGTGGGGTGTGTTGACGGTTATATAAATCCTATAAATTAAAATGGCCAATTTGGGTGCATTCAATGAGCTTAATTTCTCAAAGATCAAATTATATTTAAACAAAATTATCCTCTTTCTTGTGCTTTTTTAGGTGGAATGATCCGTGTGTGCGGTGTGATTGTCAGTCATCACATCTCTCTCATCACACATGTTTCAGGCTGTCTTTTAATTGTAACCCACTAACCTTTCCTGATAGTAACTGTCTCTCACAGCTAAGGAATCAGACACACCAATAGCGTTTGCCTGCCGAGAGTACTTAGCTCCTCTGAACAGAGTGCCGGCAGTAATTTTCCGGTGCGACGTGTGCTATAAATAGTCTGCCATGTACACTGCAGGGACGCTGACAGCTAGCTATGCAGCTTATCTAGGGATGCCGTGTGGTTGTCTGTGTTTGCACATTTATCAATATGCATTTCTGTGTCTTCACGAGTGTGTGCTTACACACCCTATGCATTTGTTTGTGTGCCTACCCATACTGCTTGATTGTACACTTGGGGGGGAGGTGCATTCTGAAGGTATTGCAGTACCCCCCTGTGTTTCTCTCTTCCCCTCTCTTTCTCCTCCTCCCCGCTCTCTCTCTTTTCCCGTCTCCTCTGCCCTCCGGTGTATAGAGAGTCCTCCGGCAGTAACTGCTGCTGAATCTGTTGTCTTGTTTTTAGCCTCTGTTATAGTCTTCAGACTGGCAGGCACACATATGCATGTATCTCAGGCTTCTCATCCCATTGAGGGAGGTAATAGAGGCTGGCCTTGGACAGGGGGAGACTGCGGATACGATGCGGGGGATGAGGGGGAGGAAATGAAACCTGGAGAATAAAAGAGGAACATTCTAAGTCAATCTGCCAAGGCCAGCTGCTCTCCACTCAGCTACCTGCCAGAGCCAATGAAACCAGCTCTCAGCACCGCTGTTTACACTACCCATCTCATTACACACACACACACACACACACACACACACACACTCTCTCTGGTTGAAAGGGATGAAAAGGGGGGAGGGTCATTCCATGCCATTTCAGCAAGCCATGAAACCCGTCATCTCAGATTGTTCTGAAATCATTTGTGTAGTTAGAAGCAGATAAGATTAGCATTCCTGCAACATTATTTTGTTGAAGTATAATTTGATATCTGAGAACTTAAGCTAATTTAATTGCACCCAAATTTGCCATTTTAATTTATAGGATTCATATAATATTTAATAAAGATAGTACATAACCTCTGATTTGGACTAATGTTTTTTGCAACAATGAGAAGACATAAGCAATTGTCAAAAGCCACCCATGGACCCCCCACAACCCTAACATTGAGTATACAGTATCAGTTCTCTGTCTGAGTAGTATGAAGCTATTGTTTCTTCGTCCTATGTCATGTATTCTCAGTGAATTTGGTGATGATTTTTCCCCTTGAGATTCCCAATGTTAAAGGGATAGTTCACACAAATTACAAAATGACATTGGTTACCTTATCCTATAAGCAGTTTATGGACAAGGTATGACAGCGATGGTACCTATGTTAGCATTTCTGTGGTTCATATCCAAATCTATAAGTAACATCATTGAGTTACGCAATCAATTATTAGATTCTTCAGGATAATTTGGACATGAAGCATGTAAGTGCTAATGTAAGTACTGTTGACTTGGATTTGTGCCACAAATGCAAAAACGTTAGCAGTGGACAACAAAACCAACACATTGATTTCTGTCATAACTTGTCCATAGACTGCTTACAGAGTAAGGAAACCAGTATGTCATTTTGTAATTTGGGTGAACTATTACCCCTTTAACATTGATGTAGGGGGGGTGAGCTTTTAAAGAATCAACTGGAACAGCATCATCTAGTGGTCAGAACCTGGTAACATCAAGATGTAGGATGGGGCATGAACCTAACAACTTCAATGACTAATATCTCTGAACAGGGGAAAGAACATCCCCAAATTCACTGGGAATACATTACATAGGATAAAGAAACAGTACTCCGAGCCGCAGCTCCAAAGTACTTGTCAGACATCGAGAACTGAAACAACACTGAACGAAAATAGAAACGCAACATGCAACAATTTCAAAGACTTTACTGAGTTACAGTTCATATAAGGAAATCAGTCAATTGAAATAAATTCATTCAAACAAATTCATCACTATGGATTTCACATGACTGGGAAGACCGATATACATCTGTTGGTCACAGATACCTTAAAAAAACAGGTAGTGACGTGGATCAGAAAACCAGTCAGAATCTGGTGTGACTACCATTTACCATCATGCAGTATGACACATCTCCTTCGTAGAGTTGATAAGGTTGTGGACTGTGGACTGTTGTCCCACTCCTTTTCAATGCCTGTGCGAAGTTGCTGGGAACAAGAACACGCTGTCGTAGATGTCGATCTAGAGCATCCCAAACATGCTCAATGGGTGAAATGTCTGGTGAGTATGCAGGCCATGGAGGAACTGGGACATTTTCAGTTTCCAGGAATTGTGTACAGATCCTTGCGACATGGGGCCAAGCATTATCATGCTGAAAGATGAGGTGATGGCGGCAGATGAATAGCACAACAATGGGTCTCAGGATCTCGTCACGGTATCTCTGTGCATTCAAATTGCCATTGCTAAAATGCAATTGTGTTCGTTGTCCGTAGCTTATGCCTGCTCATACCATAACCCCACCGCCAACATAACGTTGACATCAGCAAACCGCTTCGCCCACACGACGCCATACATGCTGTCTGCCATCTGCCAGGTACAGTTGAAACCGGTATTCATCCTTGAAGAGCACACTTTTCCAGCGTCAGCGGCCATCGAAGGTGTAATTTGTCCACTGAATTCGGTTATGTGACCGAACTGCAGTCGGGTCAAGACGCTGGTGAGGATGACAAGCACACAGATGAGCTACCCTGAGACGGTTTCTGACAGTTTGTGCAGAAATTATTCGGTATTGCAAACCCACAGTTTCATCAGCTGTCCAGGTGGCTGTTCTCAAGACGATCCCGCAGGTGAAGAAGCCAGATGTGGAGGTTCTGGGCTGGCGTGGTTACACGTGGTCTGCAGTTGTGCGGCCGGTTGGAAGTACTGCCAAATTCACTAAAACGACATTGGAGGAGGCTTATTGTAGAGAAATGAACATCCAATTCTCTGGCAACAGCTCTGGTGGACATTCCTGCAGTCAGCATGCCAATTGCATGCTCCCTCAAAACATGAGACATCTGTGGCATTGTGTGACAGAACTGCACATTTTAGAGTGACCTTTTATTGTCCCCAGCAAAAGGTGCTCCTGTGTAATGATCATGCTGTTTAATAAGCTTCTTGATGTGCCACACCTGTCCGGTGGATGGATTATCTTGGCACAAATGCACAGAAACAGGGTGTAAACAAATTTGTCACAAAGTTTGAGAGAAATAAGCTTTTTGTGCATATGAAACATTTCCGGGATCTTTTATTTCAGCTCATGAAACATGGTACACTACATGTTTTGGTTATATTTTTGTTCAGTGTATATACTCATTGTTGGGGTGTGATAGGCATGAGGAATCCAAAGAAATGCCAAACTCATTGTTTGAAAAAAGTTTGGTCCAAATCGGATGTTAGGTACTATATTTATATGGACAATTTGGGTGCAATCAAGCTTAGTTTCTCAGAGATCAAATTATATTTGAATAAAATAATGTTTCAGGAATGCTAATCTTATCTGTTGGTGGGTGTCGAAATCCTCTTTCTTGTGCTTTTTGAAGTGGAACGACCCAAGAGAGAGACATGAAGAAAGGGCAAGATGATGGTGAGTTTTGCCTGGAGTCTCAACAGTCTGTGCTATAGGGGAAAGACTGATGCGGGAAAAAGAGGGAGAAAGAAAAACATGAGAGAGGAGGGGCTCTGGAGATTGTTGCGCTTGGCTGTGAAACACCTCCCCACACAGACAGGCTCTGTCTCCCCGCCCACTTCATTCTTGTGTGTGTGCTGCAGATGTTCGGCGGAGGAATGTTTTTGCGTGGCGGCTGCTCTGGCTTTTCTGTCACCGCGCAGAGCTGAGAGGAGGAGGAGGAGAAAGCAGCGCAGCAGAGAGAGAGAGAGCGAGAGTCTGCGTCTGTGTGCTTGTGTGTGCTATGCAGGGATTGCTCTGTCTGGCTGCTGGTGATTCGGTAGGAGCTTTTGGTGTGTATGTAGACATCCACTATTCTGCTGTTGGTTGTGTGTTTAGCTCAGTAAGCCATCGAGGAGGAGCTGTCATAAGGTAGATTGCATGCTGTTTGCATTTGACTGCTGCAGGAGACCGCCAGTAAAGGAGGGAGCGGGAAGGGAGGAGAGCGGGAACAAGTGAAAGAGAGACAGCTGTTACCCTCCATGTGCATTGGTCTGTTTATCTTCTCCTCTTCTGCTTGCTAGTGTTTAGCTGTGTGGCTGATACGGCATGTGTCTATGAGTCAGACTGAAGTCATACTGTAAGTGAGGTCACAGCGCTGTAGTGGAGGAGACGATGCTGGTAGTGAATGTTCTCTCTGCTTAGGGGACGGACGGTGAGGTCAGCTGGGCTGCTGTGTTCTGAGCATCAGACTCTGAATTCCTCCACAGTGGAGAAGCTCGGAGCTCCTGGTGGCTTTGTTTCGGTTGCCTGGCGGGACAGAAACAACGGTCTGATTCAGTGTGGTCTGTGTCAGTCAGAGGCACAATGCATGTGTGAGCTGAGCTTGGCAGGTGGCAGGATTTAGTGCTAGATGTAATGTGACTTGACCGGACGCAGACCATTCATTCACACATACTCTCACATACAGGAGAGTTAGGGACTTATCACTTGTTTGATTTCAGTCATTGCAGGCAGCTCTCCTTACACATCAGGCTGCCATTTCATTACAGCAGTGTGCTTTTCGGGACTGAGACTCCGATTAGCTTTATGTAGCCAGCTGTGGAGCCCCTTGTCTCTCATACCTGGTTTATGGTTGAGAGGAAAGGTATTCTATCGTTAGAGTGCAGAAGGATAAAGCCCCTAAGCTATTTGAGAGAGTGAATTCAGCAGGACTTTGGAAGACAGGCATTGAGATTGAGATTGGATCCGCTTGTAAAGCAAGAGCACGGCCATTGATAGGTATTGTGAGGGGTATAGTAAAGACTCAGTGGTGTGTGAAATTGGTTGAGGGATAGAGTGTGTGTTGGACAGTGTGTCAGACGGTGTGTGTGTCCACTCTCTCACGTGCCATGCTGTGCCCAGCGTCCTGCCTGCCTCTCCTAAGGGAGCTGGCTCAGTGGCGCTGCCTGCTAGGGTGGCACCGCCAACACGGGGTCAGTGCAGGGGTCACGGCAGGGGCTGGGCCGGGGTTAGAGGTTGGGGTGGGGGGACTGAATCGACCCGTCTGCCTCACCAAACCGCAACATGGGAGCAAGGTGAGTACCTTCATTTACTCAGCAATCTTTCAGACAGTTTAAACCTAGTCTTTTTACACCACACAAAAATAATAAATCATTGATGAACCTAGTCTTTGTCTGTCCCCTCAGGGTTCTGCATTCTTTTGTGAAGTTTTGTGTAATTCTTGTCGTAAGGGGCCTTGTATGGAGAGATTTGAGTGCCAGCAGAGATTGTATTTGAATTCCATAATTTATTTGTATTAACTTTTTAATATTTGTTTTATTTGTAATGCACAAATGTAATAATTGTATTAGTAAATGTACCTTGTATTTCATGATTTGAAATCTGAATTGAGTGAATATTTCATTCAGTTTTAAAATTGAATATTTAAGTTAGATATTTATATATTCTGTTTCAATATGGTATATATTGCATTCCTTGTCTATCAAAGTTTACAAACTATAATTTCAAGTTTATCAACGTTTCATATATTTAACTTCTCAGATGCATTCAGATTCAGCTCTAAATTCAGATTCAAAACCACAGACAACATCCTGGTACTTTCATAGCCAGGGAAAGTAGAGGATAACCAATATAATTAAATACTTACTGTGGTAAACAGAAGCATCTAGTGAAATGTTGAATTTATTTTCTCACACCCCACAGATATACAAATATATACCCTGAGTGTACAAAACATTAAGAACAACTGCTCTTTCCATGACATAGACTGACCAGGTGAAAGCTATGAACCCTTGTTGATGTCACTTATTGAAGTGGTTTCAACCAGTGTAGATGAAGGGGAGGAGACAGGTTAAAGAAGGAATTTTAAGCCTTGAGACATGTATTATGTATGTGTGCCATTCAGAGTGTGAATGGGCAAGACAAAATATTTAAGTGCCTTTTGAACAGGGTGTGGTAGTAGGTGCCAGGCACAGCGGTTTGTGGCCAGAACTGCAACGGTGCTGGGTTGTTCACGCTCAACAGTTTCCCGTGTGTATCAAGAATGTTCCACCACCCAAAGGACATCCAGCCAACTTGACACAACTGTGTGACACATTGGAGTTAACATGGGCCAGTATCCCTGTGGAACACTTCGACACCTTGAGTCCATGCCCTGATGAATTGAGGCTGTTCTGAGCCATTTACTTTATGTTCATTTTTGTTGTTGCATTGTCGAGAAGGAACCTACAGGTAAGCATTTCGTTGGACGGTGTATACCATGTGTATCCTGTACATACGACTAATACAACTTGAAACATGAATCAGGGGAAGCGGTACTGATTAAGCAAGCAGCGTGTCGTCCTTTACATGAACTTCCTGAACTTATCCCTATAGGATGTAGGTAAGTGTGACATTCTGGTTTGAACCCAGTCAGTCACAAGAGCAAGATTAAATGGGGAGTGAAAAGGCTATTCTTAGACGGGGCTATTCAACTATATTCTTATGGAGGCCAAAGTGTTCTCCACTCATGGCATCAAGAGAGTGTTGCTATATCTCATTTTGAGAAATGCTATTGCAGCCAGGGAAAGAGTGTGCGAGAGGCAAAAACAAGTGCATGAGAACAAGCGGGAATGGATCGTTATTGGTGTTCTAGCCGAGACATTTAATGCCTCTAACTCAATTACTAGACTCACTGCTGGCCAATCTCATCCCAAACTTTTAGCCAGATTGCTATTGATCCTAGTGTGGACAGAGGAATGGAGAGGTGTAGGGTGTAGAGGCTGTGTACTGGGGTTGGGTTGGGGGGTGGGTGATTGAGAGGATGCAGAGGGCCCTCTGTGACCCATTTCCTGGCCGAGAGGGTAACGTAATACCCGTGGCCTGGCAGCTGGATGGTTTTTTGGGACACATGAGCCTCTGGGTACTCTGTTCAGCCTGAGGTCGCAGCCTGTTACTGGAACTAGAGGAGAGGAGAGGACCTGCTCTTTTTCTCACTCACTTTTTATTCCTCACCCGCTTCTCGCTTTTCCTCTGCTGTTCATTACGGTTTTTATTTTTGTCCTTCCTGTTTTACTCCCAGTCTCCCACTGCATCCTCTTACTGTCTCTCACCTCTCTCTCTGTTTTACTCCCAGTCTCCCACTGCATCCTCTTACTGTCTCTCACCTCTCTCTCTGTTTTACTCCCAGTCTCCCACTGCATCCTCTTACTGTCTCTCACCTCTCTCTCTGTTTTACTCCCAGTCTCCCACTGCATCCTCTTACTGTCTCTCACCTCTCTCTCTGTTTTACTCCCAGTCTCCCACTGCATCCTCTTACTGTCTCTCACCTCTCTCTCTGTTTTACTCCCAGTCTCCCACTGCATCCTCTTACTGTCTCTCACCTCTCTCTCTGTTTTACTCCCCACCCTCTCTCTTTTTCCATCCTCCTCACACTTCTCTCTCTGCCACATCCCTCCTTTTTTTGCTTACTCAATCCATCTTTTCTCAACTCCCTTTTGCCCATTATTTTCCCTCCCTCTCCTGGAACATTCGAGAGAGAGAGGGACTAGCAGGGTTTATGTCCTGAGTGTGGAGGCGGTTAAGTCCCCTCAGCACTAACTTTACCATTACTCCTCCTCAGGGCTCTGTCTCAGGGGATCCACACAAACAAATCCCCTTCATTGCAGTATCCATATAACCGTCCCACACCCCTCTCATTTTCTCCATTCTGCTATGGCAACATCAATATAAAAGAAATAGCCTAGTTGTGTTTCTAATTTGTGAAGCACAACGACTAAAATGGCACTAATGCACACTACTCCAAGGCTGTGATCCCAGACTGTCTCTGTCTAATTGACTGACCTGTAAAGTCTTTCATCAGGTTAGATACCCATTAACCCAGGTATCCTGTAGTCTCAGGACCAGGTGGTCTCTCAGCCCAATTTTATAACCAATGTTGGTTATAAAATTATTGCGTTTGAGCTTCTAGAGTGTGAGGCTCTCCTTTTTATTTTTTAAGAGTAGCCATTTAGCAGGGATGATGAGTCTGCAGCCTCATGGGCCTTTTCTGCTGCAACACAACAAAAGGCCTGATGGAACAAGTCCTGGAGGGAGGGCAAGACAGTCTCTCTACCTCCTGAAGGAGAGCTTCCAAAGTGCCTCAGCCAGTCGATACCAACCCAGCCAGGGGGCCCTTTTCGGCTTAGTAGTAGAGTAAAATAGTCAGTTGGCCAGTGTGAGTGTAGCTTCTCTCTCTTCAGGCACAGCAGTGAGGAAGTTGCCCAGGCAAACGGTGTCTGAGAAGCTGTTCAATAATTCACTGTAGCGAACTACTTTTAACTGTGAGAACAGGCCTGAATGTTCCATTCCTGCACTGCCAGTGAGGTAGTTTGTGTACTTTGCATTGGTCCTCTCTCTGGAGGAGGTAGTGGTGGGAAAGAAGCTGTGTCTCTCAGCTGAAAGGAGGTGGTTGGTTGTTTGGCAGGGTTTGACTCCTTCTGCAGGAGGTTGTCAGAAAATAGATTTTCTAGGCGGAGTTCATGCAAGGCCCTCAAAGTTAATGGTCACACATCTGGGTATTTTATTTGATCGTTTACCCAAATGTGAGATGGTTACATGTGTTACTTTCCTTAACTTGTCTAGTTAAATAAAATAAAAACCACTGACCAGCTTGTTTTTGTCAGTAAAATATGTCAAAAGCTGTCAAAACAACACCATCAGTAAAGAAGCCGACAGAATTCCAGGACATTTACATTTTCAGAGCAGAGTGATACGGTTTAGAGCATATGTTTTGATTGGAGGTGAAAACAACACAACTCCTCCCCAGAAGCTCCCCTCACTGGCCAAGCTCATTGCAGATGATTTGCAACTTAAATGTGGAAGTTGTTGAATAATTCAGCAGCCAGCGGCTGGGCTGGTCTGTGTGCCTCTCCACAGGACTGGCCCGTCTCTTTCTGGCAGGAACCCAGCCCCATCTCTCCAGACGTAGCCCCCTGCCTCAGCTCCAGCACTCAACCCATCTCCCCAGTCCTATAACCCAGCTTCAGCCCAATCTCTATCTCAATATCCCAGCCCCATTCCCATCTCCCTAGACCCAGCCTCAGCCGTATCACCCCAGCCCCATCCCAAGCCAGCCAGTACCAGAAAGAGAATGCTTTACTTAAGATTTTAGCAGGCCTCCAGAGCCCAGGCCCAGGCTAGATTAAAAGTTTTAATTAAATAAGAGCGAACGAGCGAGGGGAGGAAGAAAATAGCATTTACCGCCACTGGGCAAATTTGCACGTTTTTGTGAGTGTCAGAGGATTAGCCAACAAACCAGTTGGTTTTTCACTCCCTGGTTTAGAGAGCTAAATAGATTGTTTTATTAAATGTGTGTATACTATGCATGTCTGCGTCATTGACATAGTGTAGAGAAGTGTGGTTGACATGCGTTGTGCTGTCGTTATTACTCCCTTGAGGCTCCTTGCAGTGATTGAAACCCCTGAGGCTCTGTAGCACACCATAGAGAGAGGCTGGGCTATTCATTTGGACACAGACACACACACAGGGAGGAGGGGTAGATAGAGGTGGGACACTGTACAATCACTGGTATTGTGTTGACAGGTGAAGAGGAGAACAATGGGTTGGATCCAAATGGAACGGTGACATGCTGCATTCCGTGAGGTGTGATCTGAGTGGTTTAGTGTATGTTGTTCATTTTTGGTGGCGCTGAGGAGATTTGTGTAAATGTTGATGGACAAGGGATTTTAATTCAATTAGCCTAAATTACATTCATTGGTGACATGGGGCACACTACCAGAGGTCCTCATCTCTCCCACACACACACACACGTAGAGGAGGGGGTGAGCTTTCTCACCAAAGACCTGCCGACTGGATTACGGCACAAAATCCTGTCAATCAGTCATTAATAAAGGTGGATTAGAGGATCAGCTTCCCTGAGGGACTCTGCCAAGGAAACTGACTGACCTCTACAAATCTGACCTCACAGACAAATATTTGGGCTGATAGACGAAGAGACAAGGGATGCATTTGAAAACCCAAATGAAATGACATTAAATCTTCATTTTTTGTTGTTGTTATTAATTGAGACTAGTTACACAGGGGAATCAGTATTTGATTCTAACCCACATTGTTTATCAGTTGTGTGTCTCTCTCCCCTGATGGTTTTCTGACCCAGCTGGTTAAAGTCGGTCATGCCGTTATTCAGCCAATCGGTCCAGTGGGTCCTAACATAGCCATTGATTTGTGGGAAGCCTCCAACCTGCCACACAGATTAATATTTAATATTATAAATATTGAAACTTGCCCCCTGGGGCAGTTTTACTGGGGCAGAAACACAAGCACCTTTCGCACCATGTCACCCCACCTCCCCTCCCTCCCTCGCTTCCCATCTTTGCCCCCTCCCATCCTTTCAACCCCAGGGCTTCAGATGAAAGTGAGCTAGAGGACACAGCACATAAGCCCTGTTGGAATGCTTAGAAAAATGTGTCCTTTGTTCTTACCTTGCTTTGAGTAATGACTGATCTAAAGGAACTGAGTGGGTGATGGATCGATTGCCACATTTGCTTCAATTCCTTCCATGTTGCTTCAATTAGGTCAGATCAGTGATCAACATGAGAATCTAAGGAAAGTAGAACGTAAAGGACGGAAGGAAGGTGTGTTCAAACTGAGATGTCTTATTTAAGATAAGCTTCTAGATGACGACGGTACCCCATCCATCTGTAGACAGCCTCCCAGCCTACCTCAGTCTATGGAGCCTGAAGTTTGGCTGACTTCTACCCCAATTCAAATTGTTCATCATAGACAGTATTGTCCTATCTGTTTCTACAGTCAATATGGTACCTAGCCAGAAGGTTGTGTTATATATCTTACTGACATCAGAATGGTCTCCTGTTCCGTAAGGGGCCTGGATGTCCTTGAGGTTGTGACTCCAGCTCTAGTTCCTCAGAACCCCTCTCCCTGCAGCCTTATCCAGGCCAATCAGCCAAATCCTTGCTGATGACACCACGGTTGTAGGCCTTATAACCAATAACGACAAGTCAGCCTATAGGGAAGAGGTAAGTGAACTGGCATTGTGGTGCCAGGACAACAACCTCTCCCTCAACATCATCAAAACAAAGGAGATGATTGTTAACTTCAGGAAGCAGAGGGAACACGTTCTGATCCACATCAACGGGACTGCAGTAGAGCGAGTCAGCAGTTTTAAGTTCCTCGGCATCCACAAGATGACTTGAGATGGACCAACAAAACCACCACTCTTGTCCAAGGGGGCACAACAGCGCCTCTACTTCATAAGTCGCCTGAAAAAATGTGCCATGCCACACCGGGTCCTCTCCAAATACTACCACTGCACCATCGAGAGCATCCTGACAAGTTGCAGTACATCACTGGGTGTACCTACCCATCCAGGGCATCTACTTGAAACGGTGCCCGATGAAGTCCCGCAGCATCATGAAGAACCCCACACACTCCAGCCACAAGCAGTTTTTTTAAATTGAACCTTTATTTAACTAGGCAAGTCAGTTTAAGAACAAATTCTTATTTACAATGACAGCCTAGGAACAGTGGGTTAACTGCCTTGTTCAGGGGCGGAACAACAGATTTTTACCATGTACACTCCCTTACCGTCAGAGACAGTTTCTATCTACAAGCCAACAGTCTGCTGAACAACTGAACTGGAATCTCTGCACCTTAGTACACATACACTTTTTATATATATATATTTTTTTTTAACCTTTATTTAACTAGGCAAGTCTGTTAACAAACTCTTATTTTGCAATGACAGCCTACCCCTAACCACACTGGGCCAATTGTGCGCCGCCCTATGCGACTCCCGATCACTGATCACGGCCGGTTGTGATACAGCCCGGGATCGAACCAGGAACTGTAGTGATGCCTCTAGAACTGAGATGCAGTGCCTTAGACCACTGCGCCACACTTTCTCTCTCACACACACACACCACAACTGCTGCTACCAGACATTTTATTCCCCCTTCCCTGAAATGTGTAAATATTGGTCTATAAATTGTGCCTTCCTGTATTCTACTTATGCTGAAATGTTTAATCTATTCTACTAAGCCATTTACTTTATGTTCGTATTCTTATCTTTTATTATTTCTTGTTGTTGCATTGTCCAGTAGGAACATGCAAGTAAGCATTTCATTGGACAGTGTAGGCTATAGCATGTGTATCCTGTACATACGACTAATACAACTTGAAATCCACCCCCTTCATGCACTTTTCATTAGATAATCCACTTATTGCTCCAACCCTTCAATACCGCCCCAGCACTCCCAGCATGGACGGGCTACTCGCATTACATAACCTCCCATATTGTAGTCTGTCGTCTCCTGCTACGCTCTATCTTTACTGGTATGTCTCAGTCTTACAGACAAGATTGTCTGTTGATGGTTCAATATGTACATATGTTTTCAAAACAGCCTTGCTAACAATGTCATGTATCTCAATCTCCCCTTCGACAAGCAGTTTAAGGGCCTGGTTTTGCTTTGTTTTCATACAGAATAACCATCCAATCTTATAAGATTCTTCCTCCCTAACATCTCCATGGATGTGTTGGGAAGCGGTTGTAGTGCCAAAGGGTTTATGTCTAGTAAGGTGCTCATCTAGTACTCTTATCTACTTCTTCTCTTCATACCCTTCATGTGCCCTGCCACTCTCACACCCTCCCTCCTCTTTTTCTTTGTTCCCTCTCTCTTCCACTCTTTCCCTGCTTAACTCTATCTCTATCCTCCCACACATTGTTCAATCTCTCAATTGGTCCCTCTTTCTTTACTTCCGCCTTTGCCTTCTGTTTTTCCTACCACCTACGTCTCTGCAATATCTTTCTTTCCTTCATTCCCTCTCTCTTCCTCATCTCTCCTTTTATCACCACCTCCTCTCTCTCTTTACCCGTTCTGTCTCTCCCCCCCATTGTCCCTCCTCTCCCATTCTGTCTCCCATCTCTTGGGTCATTCAAACCCACTCCACTTCGAGTAGGTTCTCAACATACATAGTAAAACTAAATTGTAAGCAATTCTCTCTTTCTTTCTCTCTCGCCCTCCCTCTATCTCCAGTACGCGTCAGCGGGATGCCTGATGTCCCTCCACCACAGTGAGAAGCCTGATCACGAGGAGGTGTGTGAGTTCCGTCCCTACACCTGCCCGTGCCCCGGGGCCTCCTGCAAGTGGCAGGGCTCCCTGGAGGCAGTCATGCCCCATCTGATGCACGCCCACAAGTCCATCACCACCCTGCAGGGAGAGGACATCGTCTTCCTGGCCACAGACATCAACCTGCCGGGGGCCGTGGACTGGGTCATGATGCAGTCCTGCTTCGGCCACCACTTCATGCTGGTCCTGGAGAAGCAAGAGAAGTACGAGGGCCACCAGCAGTTCTTTGCCGTGGTGCTGCTCATCGGAACGAGGAAGCAGGCCGAGAACTTCGCCTACCGCCTGGAGCTCAACGGAAACCGGCGGCGCCTCACCTGGGAGGCCACGCCCCGCTCCATCCACGACGGCGTGGCAGCCGCCATCATGAACAGCGACTGTCTGGTGTTTGACACGTCCATCGCTCACCTGTTCGCCGACAACGGCAACCTGGGGATCAACGTTACCATCTCCATGTGCTGAGCGGCTCAGATGTGGAAACACAGACCCACAGGCTTCTCTCGTTCTCAGACTTACACATGTGATGGGCAGAAACTGGTGCACAGTGACTGACTGTTGTGCTGTACCTGCCTCCTGTGTGATGCAGTAGAGTGTGTGTGTGAGAGGATAGGTGGGATATGGAGAGGATGTGCGTTTTGCTGCTTGAGGCTCGTTGGCTCCCCATAATGCTTTAATGGAGACTGGGCTGTAGAGTAGTTTCAGGGTTAGGATGTTTGCCTGTCCTCTCATTGTGTGTGCTGGAGACAGTGTACAGTAACCTACATGCGGTGGGCTTTTGATGACTGATTCCCTACTCGCCCCCAGGACCCCTCCTCAACCGCTCCCACCCCACTCACCCCTACCTCCTCTTCTGCCAACCAGTGCCAGGCAAGAAGGGCACTGCCAGTGTAAGAAAGGGCGGTCAGTCAATTGGCTGCCACACAGCAGTATTCAGAGAACTGTGAATGGCCCCTGCAGATGCAGCTTCCCAATCCTCACAGCAAATTAAGTTTCAGTAAGTTGGTCAGTGGACCAATCAGGCCTCAGACTCATATGGGCAGAGTCGGGCCTGAGAGTGACCAATGCGCTGCCTCAGTTTGGGTTCGTGTGAGCTAAGCCGGGGTTGTTCATGCCCTCCTAAAGGATTGCACTGACTACTAACCAACTCCTTACTTTTCAGAACAGCAAGCTGCAAAACAACCGTTTCCATAATTAGGCTATGTCAATTATACCCCAACCCGGGTGTGTATAATAAATATTGGTGATAGATCCTGATCTGATTGTAAGCAAAAGACTGCATGTATGTCCGCCATGTAGAATAAAGATACAGATCAGATGTTTTGGTCGTAGGCTGTCGTCATAATGCATCATAAAGGTTGCATAATGCCATCGTAAGCATGGTATCAAACCTGTCATAAGCACTGTTTGGTGAAACCCTAGGGCCTAGTTATTCACATGGATTCTGTATTACAGTACAAACAACAAAAAGTAAAACAATCTTAAGTTGAATCTTTACATTTTCAAACAACAAAGGTACATGACTTCTCCAAAGTCACAAACTCTGTTGCTTAAACTCTGATAGATTGAAGGTTAGCTTGTTTGTTAACAATGAAGTCCCTTTCTTTGGTGTAAGGTCAATTGTCATACACTTTCATGAATGAAAAACAGGTGTCATGTCATATTTAAGATGGCATTATGTTTGTTTTGACACAGAAATCACATGTATAGCGTGCGAGCGTGCAGGAGACGGTACCACTACTGGATTATGTGTGTTTTTCTCTGCAGCCACTCCTCACCAACAGAGATGAACAGTATGGTGGAGGCACGCGTTTTCTTCTTATTTGTTCCTCTGTATGCCTCTTGAAACCGTTTGTTCTGCAGAACCTGGTTTATCTTCAGTTCTTCTACGCTCTAATTGATATACTGTAATATGGGGGTAGTTTTGACTCTTCCCCTCTGGTCAGTCAACCCACCACAGCCTTACTTTTTGTACGTAACATAACTAGCACTCCCAAGTTGGGAAGGCATCTGTGAGGATGACTAAGATAGACTCACTCAGATCCACCCTCAGTGTCTTGAACGGACTCTCGGTTTTTGTGGACTTTGGGGCAAGGTCCCATGGCATTGTGGGTAGAAATGGGCATTCCATAGTACTCCAGCCATGTACCTCACCTTCACCCGGCGTCATAGTAACCAAGCAACCAAAAACCCACCTTTCCATAAAGTACCTCTGATGACGTTGATCACAGACATGTCTGTAACCCAACAGAGTCACTGCAGTATACCCCAATCACCCTCTGCTGATCACCTCTGCTCTGTCTTATAAGTATTTGTAATATGTAAATGTTGGATGACAATATATTTTCTAAAAGCTGGTAGGAGGAGGTTCTGTTGTGTTAATCTGCGATGTGTTTGTGTTCACGGTTACTACAACTGTTGTACAGAGGTTTTGAGGTTGTTTTCTGAGCTGTTGTAACTACCTGCTATCCTAGTTTACTCTAGTGGTCAGTGTCCCTGCCTTGCCCACTGAGTGGACAGACATTTCTGCCAACACACTCTCATTTGGGCAGGACAGCTCTGCAATTGCTATGGCTGATCTGTAATATTGGCAAAAAATGCAAACTGTGACGGTCACCTTTTTGAAGGCTTGAAGCCTTTAATGCTGCATCAGATATCATGATCAGTTATCATGAGCCATAGAGAACTGCAGAAATCTGTGTGGATTTCATTAATGAATTGTTTATGGGGCAATGGGAGATCAAATCAATGAAAACTAATAGTCAGTGTCTACAAAATTAGATTTCATGGTGCATTTGTTTCCACTTAGCAAAATGAAAACATCTTTAGGTCTACATCACCATTACCTGACATCTGTCCATCTACCTATGTAACTTAAACATACAATGGCAGTTGCACATATAAATCCTTTGCAGCTACTGTCATATGAACACCAAGTCCTAGAAATGCTAATGAATAGCTAGGTTAACCCACTGGCGGCCCACAGGTGGTTTTATTTGGTCCCCCAAGTTTTCTGTAGTTATGTTTTGGGGCGGCAGGTAGCCTAGTGGTTAGAGCGTTGGGCCAGTAACCGAAAGGTTGCTGGATCGAATCCCTGAGCTGCTGTCCATCCCAGCCTGGCCTCTGTTAATTTGGGGCCCTGGTCAAGGCAGCGGTCTGACAAGTGAAGCGCAGACCCAGAAGTCATTTAAAATCACATCACCTAGGTAACTAACAGATAGCATAGCATTGACGATCTATCCCTGCAGCCAGACAACGGGGTGACCAAAATCCCAGTTATTTGTGTGTGGCTTGTCTACTGCCTGGCCCCCCACTGGAAGAGCTAAGAGGATAAGGACAAAATGGTGGCTCGTCCTCTAATATCTCTACACCCCAGTTGGGTATTTTCATTGGAGCCCCAGGCTAATGAGAATTGATGACATTTACGGTGTTTCACATGCCAACTATCGAGAGGCTCCTTCACACACTTAACCTCTTGGTGGAATTTCCTTAATGTCAGAATGTGCGTTCTCTTTTTCCCTTTTATGTTTTGACAAAAAAAATATTTATTCATGATATATACAGTATTTCTGTATCTATGCTTTGTTCTGTCTTAGATGATTAACTATGTTGTGTTTTAAACAATTTAGCGTGCCATTCAGCGATACAGATGAATTGCAGTTAAAATCCTGTTGAGCAGGTATGACCTAGTGATCATGTAAATACGATCTTTGTTTAGTCTGAATTATTCATTTTTTTTCTCCAAATATCTTGTTTGTCTTTGTTGGTTCTTCACTGAATTACAAATTGTGTCATGTTTTGGACAGTCAATTATTTCTTTGCAGGGTATTTTTCTTTTCACCCAAAATCACCTCTTTAGGTGGAAGCTCCTATCTTGCGTTACCCATATTACTATGTGTCTCTGTATCACTTGAAATCAATTTAAAAATAAAATGTTATTTATAAGGCATCTGTCAAAGACTTGTTGGAAACCAAATCTCTTTGTAAAAAAACAGATTTTATTTAAAACAGTAAATCATTGTCAGATTAAGCATTGTACAGCGGTTTGAGGGTGAACATTTCTGCTGATCACGCTAACCTGTTGTCGTGGAAACCGGCCATCTTCTCATTACTCAAGTCATCATCCACTGTATAGCTCAATCTCCACATCAGTCTTTCCATAACAGAGAATATGGAATCAACAGGCTTGATATGGCTTATGACAAATACTAACAAAATAAATCAACCAATCATATTAGTTCCATGGTCCCAGATTTTCTATAGTGAAGGAAAGAATAAGATTTCACTCAGTCCAGTTGTCTTGACTACAATCAAGGCACTTCTGTTACTTTCTCCTTTGGTCTCTCTCCCGACTGTGTTCTTTGTGCTTACTTGACCGGTCTCTGTTCCGGTCTTTCTCCCTGTCCCTAATTCTGTCCCTCACTCTGTTCCTCTCATTGTCCCTTTCTCTTTCTCCCTCCCTAGTTCTGTCTCTCTCTCTATCCCCGTCTTGGTTTTCTCTTTCCTCCCTGCCTGTCCTCTTGCTCTCCAACTGCAGTCCTCCATCTCTCCTCTTCTCATCCTCCCTGGGCCTCTCCCTCTCCCCATGGCGATTTTGGAATCCTCTGTCCACCTGCCTGTGTGTGACTCGTGGGTTCTGTGGCTCTGCCCCAGGCCCTGGTCTCTCTTCCCTGGGCCCTGGTCTCTCTTCCCTGGGCCCCAGACACTCCTCTGGTGCCCCCCGCTGGCTGTACTTGTCATAGCCCAGGTCCTCCTCCTCTTGCTTCACCCTCACTGCTAGGGCAGGCCCAGGGGAAGACACAGAGGGAGTCTGGGCTAGCCTCTCCCTCTGCTGCCTATCCTCCTTCTCCTTCTTCTTCTTCTTCTTCTCTTTCTTGTCTGGGTTGGAGATGAAAAGACAGAGGGTCAGGTAAGAGAAGATGATATGAACATGACACACACACTGACAGCCAAGTTATCCTCCACTACTCGGGTGTACTCGTGTCCTTGCCTTGCAATTATACTGAACAAAACTATAAAACGCAACATGTAAAGTGTTGGTCCCATGTTTCATGAGATGACATAAGATACCAGACATTTTCCATACACACTAAAAGCATATTTCTCTCCTGTACAAATGTTTACATCCCTGTTAGTAAGCATTTATCCTTTGCCAAGATAATCCAGCCACCTGACAGGTGTGGCATATCAAGATGCTGATTAAACAGCATGATCATTAAAAAGGTGCACCTTGTGCTGGGGACAATAAAAGGCCATTCTAAAATGTGCAGTTTAGTCTCACAACACAATGCTACAATGCTCTCAAGTTGAGGCAGCGTGCAATTGGCATGCTGACTGCAGGAATGTCCAGCCGAGCTGTTGCCAGAGAACTGAATATTCACTTCTCTACCATAAGCCACCTCCAACGTTGTTTTAGAGAATTTGGCAGTGCTTCCAAACGGCCTCACAACCGCAGACCACGTGTAACCACGCCAGCCCAGGACCTGCACGTCCAGTCAGACCAGCTACCCAGATAGCTGATGAAACTGTGGGTTTGCACAACCAAAGAATTACTCCACAAACTGTCTCAGGGAAGCTCATCTGCGTGCTTGTCATCCTCACCAGGGTGTTGATATGACTGCAGTTCTGTGTCGTAACCCACTTCAGTGGGCAAATGCTCACCTTCGATGGTCACTGGCACGCTGGAGGAGTGTGCTCTTCACAGATTAATCCCGGTTTCAACTGTACCGGGCAGATGGCAGACCGCCTGTTTGGCGTAGTGTGGGTAAGCGGTTTGCTGATGGCAACATTGTGAACAGAGTGCCCCATGGTGGAGGTGGGGTTATGGTATGGGCAGGCAGGCATAAGCTGAGGACAACTAACACAATTGGATTTTATCGATGGCAATTTGAATGCAGAGATACCGTGACGAGATCCTGAAGCTCACTGTCGTGCCATTCATCTGCCACCATCACCAGATACTGACTGGTTTTCTGATCTATGCCCCTACCTTTTTTTAAAAGGCATCTATGACCAATAGATGCATATCTGTATTCCCAGTCCCAAATCCATAGATTAGGACCTAATGAATTTATTTAAATTAACAGATTTCCTGATATGAACTATAACTCAGTAAAATCTTCGAAATTGTTGCATGTTGCGTTCATATTTTTGTTCAGTGTTCATTCTACTTTAGACAAAGTTCTTGCATTTCAAATCCCCAGTCTAATGAGGCTGACACAAGCAGTCTCTTCTCGTCTCACCTTTCTTGGGCTGCTTCGCGGGTACGGCGTACTGCTCCTCTTCTTCGGACGATGAAGGGTCAGGTAGTTTGGGGGCACAGCCCTCCTCCCTCAGGCGCTTAGTGATATCATCCATGTCCTCATTGTCTTTGGGAGGGCGGTAGTTCAGCACGTGGTCCACTCGGATGGTCCGCCCCTTTATCTAGATACCGAGAGAGAGAGACACAATGAGAGTCTTTTGCCAGTCCCAAAGCTTTTGCATTGTCTAACCTTCATTTATGCACGTCTACTGGTTTAGTCTCAATCTCTCTTGTTCTCAGCTATAAGTGATTGCCATTCTTTACCTTGATCCCGTTTAAGTTATCCACAGCCAGGATGGTGCTCCTCTGGTCCTCGTAGCAGATGAAGCAGAAGCCTTTGGATTTACCTGTCTTCTTATCACGCACTAGGTTGATGTTGGCTATCTCTCCATACCTGCAAACAGACATTAAGCAGGAATAAACTTAACCTAAAGAGGAAGGTTAAAAGGGAATAGGGAAAGATAAGAATGTAAAGACAGGTAATTGTATAGAACAAGACAGACAGACAAAGAAGAACAGGTGGGAGAGAAAGGACACAGTGAGTGGAGAGATTGGAAGAAGGGGTGTATGTATGGGACTCACTGAGAGAAGACACAGACGATGTCACCTTCCGTCAGCTCATATGGAAACCCACCTACAAGTTAAAACAAACACTAAAGTTAGAAACAGGCTTATAACTCTGCTGGTGAGATGGACTAGAGAGCAAGCCACTGACGTAATAAAAAAAACACTACTTTGATGCCACCAACTGGTCAGCTGACAGTATACCTTAAACATGGCTGTAATACCAGGGTTCGGATCAATTCTATTCAATCGCAGGGGTGTCTTTGACACAGCCTCTTACCGATGAAGATCCAGGCGCTGTCCTTATACTCAGAGTGCCATGACACATTTTCCTTCACCCCCAATGAGGCCTCTCTCTCATTCAGCTCATTGATCAGCTTCACCTTGGTCAGGGGACTGCAAGACACCGAGCGATGGAGAAGGACAAAAGGATAGAGAGTTTAACATGCAATAGAATGCAGAATATTCTCTCTGCTGATCCTGTATTTGCTCTTTTCTTGACCACCATGCCCAAGCTTTTTTTTACCCCATGGGGTCATCTCATGAGGAACTAAAGACCATAATATATTAAATCAATAAGGCACGAGGGGGTGTGGTATATGGCAAATATACCACGGCTAAGGGCTGTTCTTAAGGAGTATAACACAAACCCCACAGGAGCCTTATTGCTATTATAAACTGGTTACCAACGTAATTAGAGCAGTAAAAATAAATGTTTTGTCATACCCGTGGTATACGGCATGCTTTCAGCCAATCAGCATTCAGGGCTCGAACCACCCAGTTTACTATATATATATATATATATAGTGTGTATTCATATAACGTTAACATTATTGTCAATATAACCTAGCTAGCAGCAAATCATTAGTAAGCTAACGTTAGCCATGTTGACTGATGTTGCAGTACACGTTAGCTGGCTAGCTAGACCTCTTCACATGACCACCCCATTACACCTCAGTGGGTAACTAGATAATAATTACAGTCGATACAAAATGTAAAACACATAATTGGTCACTTATACTCACTTCATTATGAAGTTATCATGAACGCAAACACGACGCTAATTTTAAAATGGAGCTCCCCGACCAACATCGGTTTCCGGCGCGTCATACTACGTGCAGGGGTTTGTGGGAGGTGTAGTTCAAAGGCATGCTCCCTTGTTCTCAGTATTGACACACTTTATTATAAAAATCGTACAAACAAGTCCCACAGAACAACTGCATTTCAGTATTCAATAGAATTTTTCAATTCCAATAGTATTTTGTGATTAAGCAAAAGCTTGCTCCAATGCCACTGCATTGGCATAAACACTGACTTTTATTATCTATTTTCTACATGAAGTCTACTTTTATAGCACCATCATCCCTCATATCACAAAGTGTAATTTTATTGGCTAGTTGTAAAATATGGACGTATTTATCCTAAAAATAAGGGTTTATATGACAAGGAAGTGCCCATGAATGAATAATCAATCATCCAAGCATTCTATAATTTATTTTGAATAGCAACCACTCAAACAATAATATTCTACCTACCTCATATCAAGGTTTTATCAATATATTTCCACTATGGTAATGTATGAGAAAATAATAAAGCAATTCTACATTGACATTATGAGTAAATCATTTGTAGATAATGTAAAGAATTGGGGAAAAAACACAACACACATTTCCAATGTACCTCCCTAGTGGAGGTAATAATACGCACTACTTTCCCAAGAAATCAAATACTTTGTCAAAACATTTTTTTATATAATCACTGACTGATCAGAGAACAACCATTTGTACACAAAACAGCTGTTCCCCTTCAAAACACCTACACACCTCTCAGACACACAGACAGTGAGGTTGATGGGAATGCAGAGAGGGACAAAGTGCATACTTTGCAGAGATAATATCAATTAGGTTAGTGGAGGAAACAGAGCTAAAAAAGCAAATAAGACCATCTGTTCCATGGTTTAGGTTCCATGATGTCTCCACATCCATTATCTCACTCTGTTATTTTTCCCCATTTGATTGTTTTTGTCAGTTGGTCGCTGTCGCTAGACATGTGACGTGAACTGTTTCTGCAGAAATGGAAAAAGCTCTATGCTGCTACAGTAAGCGTTTTCCAAATTGGTTCGATCAACCTCAATGAGTTGTTCTCAAAATGTCTAAGTCATTCACAGGGGGGTTGAGGCAGAAAGCGGTACAGTGTGGCCCTCTTCACTGGTGACCGTGGGAAAGGTGGGGTCCAGGCTCATGGCACCGTCCACAGATATAACAGTATGAATGGGTATACTCAGCTCTGTCTGACATCTCTCACTAGCCTCTAACACGGCTATGTTCCTGACCCTGTCCTTCACGCAGCAGAAGAGGGCCCCGATCTGCAGCCGCACCTCCCTCTGCCAGCAGGCGTACACCAAAGGGTTGATGAGGGAGTTAGACAGCCCCAGCAGCCACAGGTCATTCTCCAGCACCTTGTACAGCTCACAGGCCTCACACAGCACCTGCACTGCACACACCACAAAGAATGGGCACCAGCAAAGGGTGAAACAGCCCACCAGCAGAGCCACAGTCCTCAGGGCCTTGACGTGGCCCCAGTAGCGGGTGCGCTGGGGCAGCCTGGAGCCGGCCTGACGGGCCTGGCGGATCTGCCTCTGATGGCCGCAAGCAATCTTCAGAATGTCCAGGTAGAAGTAGGTGAAGACAGAGAGGACGGGGAAAAAGACGACACAGAACACCACAATGATGCCCTTGGGACGGATGACAGAGAAGAAGGTGCAAAGGCTGCTGCTCTCGAAGTCTCCCTGCTGGAGCTGCCATGCCATGCCTGTGGAGCAGAGTGGAATAATAAACGTTCTATATTTATAGTATTTCGAATATTCATATAAAAATAATGATGTTCATTATCAAGTTGATCAACAATCAGGTTTGGGGTCAATTCAATTCCAATTTAGTCAATTCAGGAAGCACATTCATATTCACAAATTGAGTCTCAGCTTATCCCGCTGAATTTAAATGTAACCCTGTTGTTAGGGACATGTGTCCCCTCTGAAATAAGATAATTGAGGTTAGTTGTTCCACCTGGTAGGAAGCCAACAATGAGGGATACCATCCACAGCGCTCCCAGGGCCCCAGTCACGGTCCACCTCCCAGTGAGCTGGGAGTAGCGCAGTGGCAGCTTGATGGCCACATAGCGGTCCAGAGAGATCAGGAACATGGACAAGATGGACGCCGTTATGGGGGAGATGACGAAGGCCATGCGGAGTAAACACTTGGTCTTCTGTGTGGAGTGCATCAGGAGTAGAGGTCGAGTAATTGGAATAGTTCCATTGTTCACGGTATTGTAATTTTGAAACACGTCTGTGACAATGCCAGTGATAGCCAGGCCCACCAGGATATCTGCCAGGGCCAGGTTGAGCACGAAGCACCAGCTCTGACTGCCCTTCCTGCGCATCAGCTGAAAGAGAGCAGCCACCACCAGCAGGTTGGTGGAGATGATGAGGAGAGAGGCCACACTCAGGACCCATCCCATCATTTCTGGTGTCATGAAAGTGTATACAACAGGGGTTAGTATGGGTCTCACACCTGGCATCATGGCAGTGAGGTTGGCACCCGACTCTCCCATCCAGCCTGTCTTATTGTAAGCTGCCATTGAGTCCTTTACAAGATCTAAGTCCTGTATATCTGAGAGATTCCCCCCCAAAACAAATAAATTATATCCACCAACATCCACTCCTACTGTGGTATATTGGTATCCAAATACCAATTTTTTCCTATTTGTACTGTACTTAATAGCTTTCTCTGTCAAACTGCTTGTATAACAGAAAGAAATGCCACAACGACAAACTGAGCTATTAAGTAAAAAGCTCTCTAAGAAATAATTAAGAGCGTTCAATGGGTACTCATCCACTCCCGATGTGCCTTTGCTCCTCAGAGGGCAAAGTATCTCCCCTCCTCTCTCGTCTGTAGCTGTGGTTCCTCTGCATCCGACCCTTGTCCAGCCTGCTATCTGGTTATCATCCCAGTCCCCTCAGAGAGTCCCTGGTGCAGACATCCGGGATGACTGGGCCATTTTCCACAAGGGTTCACCACGACCACTGAATCTGGGTTAATGACAGAAGTCTGCAGTACAAACATCAACACTACACTACACTAAGATAGATCTGCTTTTGATGCCATTTGTATCTTCATCATAAAGTCATTAGTGATTTTATTTTTGCCCGTCCATTGATGTCAATAAGTAGGACAGTAAGGAAAGAGAGGAAGAGTTTTCTGTGGCATGTCTCTTGGGAAGACCCATTTGCTTTGGGAAGACCCATCTGGCTGTTGTCTGTAGACTAATATGTGGGTCCTTTAGAAAACACACAGAATTTAAAAAAATCCAGATTGAGGCACGAAAGGAAAAATAACCATCTACTCCCACTTACAGTACTATAATCAATAAAGTCTGGCTTGGCTCCTCTAGTGTCTAAGATGAGTTTCAGCAAAAAAGAGGTGTATAAGGAATTTTCATCTTGAGAAGTCTCTTCATCTTGACACACAACCCTAAACATTCACAGTGCTGTACAAAATATGCTGTGACTAGCCACTGTATCTGTGTCTCATCAGTGGCTCATCATGGCTAAGGGTTTTATGTATTTATTTACACAGCAAAATACACGATAGGGAGAGAGAAAGAAAGAGAGAGAAAGTTTATTTTTGCCAGACAGGATGACGTGAATCTCCCTACATGTACAGTATACTGTATGTTATCAGTCAACTACTTCTGTTTTACGTATGGGAAGCATTGCTTTGGGAGACATAAATCTACCCTGCATAAATTACTACCCAACTTCCTCATAAGTGTATGCATTTACACTCTCTTCTCTCTCTCTCTGTAACTATTTCTGAACTCCCTGCTGCTCGTTCTAAGCAACAACAACCCAACCAGGTCAGTCCAAACAGTATCACCACGGTCTCATCGAATACAGCTTTTGACATTATCGATCATAGTCTGCTGCTGGAAAAACGTATGTGTTATGGCTTTACACCCCCTGCTATAATGTGGATTAAGAGTTACTTGTCTAACAGAACACAGAGGTTGTTCTTTAATGGAAGCCTCTCAAACATAATCCAGGTAGAATTCAGGAATTCCCCAGGGTAGCTGTTTTGGCCCCTTGCTTTTTTCAATTTTTACTAACAACATGCCACTGACTTTGAGTAAAGCCTATGTATGCGGATGACTCAACATACACGTCAGCTACTACAGCAACTGAAATGACTGCAACACTTAACAAAGAGCTGCAGTTAGTTTCAGAGTGGGTGGCAAGGAATAAGTTATCCCTAAATATTTCTAAAACTAAAAGCATTGTATTCGGGACAAAACATTCACCAAATCCTAAACCTCAAAGATGACTAAACTGCTTGGAGTAACCCTAGATTGTAAACTGTCATGGTCAAAACATATTGATACAGTAATAGCTAAGATGGGGAGAAGTCTGTCCATAATAAAATAAAATAAAATCATATTTTATTTGTCACATACACATGGTTAGCAGATGTTAATGCGAGTGTAGCGAAATGCTTGTGCTTCTAGTTCCGACCATGCAGTAGTATCTAACAAGTAATCTAACAATTTCACAACAACTACCTTATACACACAAGCATAAAGGAATGAATACGAGTATGTACATATGAATATATGGATGAGCGATGGCTGACCGGCATAGGCAAGATGCAATTGATTCAATAGATGGTATAGAGTACAGTGTATACATTTGATATGAGTAATGTCGGATATGTAAACCTTATATACAAAATTGTTTAAAGTGGCTAGTGATACATTTGTTACATCCAATTTTTTATTATTTAAATATTCAATTATTTAATAAAGCGATGCGCTGCCTTCTTAACAACACTATCAACAAGGCAGGTCCTACAGGCCCTAGTTTTGTCGCACCTTGACTACTGTTCAGTCGTGTGGTGAGGTGCCACAAAAAAAGAAGAATGAAAATTGCAATTGGCTCAGAACAGGGCAGCATGGCTGGCCCTTGTATGTACACAGAGAGCTAATATTAATAATATGCATGTCAATCTCTCCTGGCTGAAAGTGGAGGAGAGATTGACTTCATCACTACTTGTATTTATGAGAGGTATTGACATGTTGAATGCACCGAGCTGTCTGTCTAAACTACTGGCACACAGCTCGGACATCCATGCATACCCCACAAGACATGCCACAAGAGGTCTCTTCACAGTCCCCAAGTCCAGAACAGACTATGGGAGGCACACAGACCTACATAGAGCCATGACTACATGGAAGTCTATTCCACATCAAGTAACTGATGCCAGCAGTAAATTTGGATTAAAAAAAAAACAGATAAAAATGCACCTTATGGAACAGAGGGGACTGTGAAGCAACACAAACATAGGCACAGACACATGCATACGCACACACATGATAACATACGCACTATACACACATACACATGGATTGAGTACTGTAGATATGTGGTAGTGGTGGAGTATGGGCCTGAGGGCACACAGTGAATTGTGAAATCTGTGAATGTATTGTAATGTTTTTTAAACTGTATAAACTGCCTTAATTTTGCTGGACCCCAGGAAGAGTAGCTGGGCAGCAGCTAAGGGGGATCCATAATCAATACAAAAATAAAAATACGCAGTGATCTTTTCATGTAGAGTAAAGATCCCCCTTTTGATCACAGAGGGGGAAAAACACAATAACCTCTGGCTCCCACATACATACAATGTGGGAATGTTATTCATCCCTACTAGACCTTTCAGTGCCATTCAAAACTTCTGTTGGTCAGCAGTAATTGTGCCCACTGCCCCTGTACCAGTAGTCATTCTCACCCTATTTACGCTTAGCACTGCCCACTCCTCACCTGCGGGTTGCCTTGGCCAGAAACTTCTTGAAGGTGTTATTATTCTTTGAATAGACTACCTCCTGTCTTGGGCTTGACCTCTGAAGCTGACCTGAGTTTCCTCTGTACTGAAGATGACTTTAAAGAGACGACTGCTGTCCATTTTGTTGTGTTGTGTCTACTGCGTTGCTTCGCTCTTCTGCTTGAACCCCAACCGCAACAACTGTGGCTCCATCAGCGCTCGGTGAGTCTGTGTCAGTATGTGTGTGTGTATTTCAGTGTATATGTGTGTTTGCCTGTATAATTGTATTTGTTTGAGGGGCAGAAATGTCTTAGTCATGATGGTGTGTGTTATTGTGTTAATGTATTATCTGTTTTTCTGGGGGTAATTCGCAAAAATCTGAGGTAGTGGCATGTCCTCTGTTCTGTGTGTGTTGGCGTACCTCTACTTGCTTGATAGAGAATGAATATATACAGTTTAACAATATGGGATGTAAAAAGAAGATGGAACATGTGGCTACTGAGTTACTGTTTTCCATGTCTTAAAAGACTCACGGTTAGGGTCATATTAGGCGGCAGGTAGCCTAGTGGTTAGAGCGTTGGGCCAGTAACTGAAAGGTTGCTGGTTTGAATACCTAAGGTGAAAAATCTGTGGATGTGCCTTTGAGCAAGGTACTTAACCCAATTTGCTCCAGGGGCATCGTACTGCTATGGCTGACCCTGTAAAACAACACATTTCACTGCACCGATCTGGTGTATGTGACAATAAAACATCTATTTTGTATTGCATTTTCTTATTTGGGTTATTACGGTAATTATTCATAAAATAATTAATACAATTATAATGAAGTAATCTTTGCTCAATATTTAATACAGCATGTTAAACAGAACCTTGGATTGAACAATTTGCTGTGTTTGGCACCACTCACTGCCCATGTCTTTTGTGTTCTTTTGACAAACCATTTTAGGAATCTCATGACAGTTGTTCAGCAGCTGTACCAACGAGTCATGAGGCTAATGCGCACCACTCTCTGATCCTATGGAGCTGGAGTTGAGTCCCTCAACACTAATCATCACCAGGACTGAGACACTCTCCTGCCTTACCCTGTCCATACAATGGAGATGATCTGCAGAGCACCTGCTATCGACAGAGCAAGAGGACGAAAAGCTCTCATTGCAGTTCACTGTAATAAAGCAGGAGACAGTTTAAAAAATGTAAATGTTTTCTAGATACAGATAGATTTTGTTGAGATCCTAGTGGGCCTTAACTGCATGAGCATTGTGTTAGTGCCCCAATTTCCCTGCATTATAATGTAAGTGCTGGAAAAGCCGTTTGCAGGATAATTCAAAGATGTCATACATTTCATGCCCTCTTGTGGAAAACTGATCAGTTATTTCTGCATGATCAAGAAATGAATGCTTTCAATGAGCTTCAATGCTATCGCTGGACATGGAAAATATTCCCTGCTGGAATTGATGTGATTGAGTTTTGTTAAATCTACTACATGAATGCATATAGTGCAGTATAGGTGCTGTCTTCATAAAATAATACGAAAAAATTTCCTTGTGCAAATAATGGGAAGATAGGATATGTTTAATACATTTGTACCACTTGATTAGCTAAATGTTATAACAGTTGAGTCTTTTGTAATTAATGCTGTATCAAAACTGATATAATAAACTTTACATTTGTTTTTCAATTTTTCAATTGTTTATTTTTTATAAGCCTATATGTTAAAAATATGTATTTTCTAGATGTTGACATCACACGCATTTCAGGTGCTGAATGAAAGGTTAGAAGAGGTCTTTTCCTGACGTTGAAAATACGTCTTATACTGATGTCAAAAATATGTCTTATACGAACATCAAAAATAGGTATTTTCCGGACTTTTAAAAGACACATTTTCAGGACATTGAAAATACTTATTTTCCGGACGTTTGAAAGATAAAAATACATAATTTACAGACATTGAAAATAGGTATTTTATGGTCATTGATTCTATGGCCAAATTTAAACTGCTATACATTCTCAATTAAGTAAGCATTATATCCCAATAATAATTTTTCATGCCTCTTAATAAGAAAGAGGAGCCAACTGACGATTGCAACATAACATTTATTATTTCTCTCATCTGTCACATAACCTTATGCTAGCTTTTTCAAAAGCTTTTCAACTAATAGCAATGACATTTAAAGTAATCCATTTTACAGAATAAACCAACAGACCAGTTCAACTACAATAACATTCTGAGTAACGGTTACAGATGTATTTTTTCTTGTTATGACTGTGATACAGTACGTTGTTGTTTATCTACCGTAGTTGAATGTAAAGACTGTAATTGACTCTGGATAAGAGCGTTTGCTGAATGACCAAAATGTAAATGTAAAAACAAACACTTGCAACACATGCTGGGTATTATTTTAATAAACTCCGCCCCAAAACAAGTACAAATTTGGAAGGTGTGGATGAATCACAGACGTCTAGGCTATGTTTTACAAGATTGAACATCCCATTACAGTACAGCACACTTTAGTACAGTAGAGCACAGTAGAACACAGAAGAGTACAGTACAGTACAGTATGGTACGGTACAGGACAGTTTTATTCAGTAAAGTAGAGTACAGTACAGTACAGTTTAATTTAGTACAGTAGAGTACATTAGAGTAAAGTAGGGTACAATACAGTACACTATATTTTACTTTTCCTTACTTGATTGTACTGTAGTGTGCTGTACTGTATTGTACTCTACTGTACTATACTCTGCTTGTCTTTACTGTAATGTACTGTACTCTGCTGTGCTCTACTGTACTGTGCTGTCCAAACTTATATCTATGATTGGTTCAGATTTATAGACCAATTATATAGTCTATGTTCGGGCTAAATCAGGGCCGGTCTGGACCAAATCTGAAAGTCTATGTTTGGGCCAAATATAGACCAGTCTGTGGACACTGAAATCAAGGCCAGTCTGGAAAAGACAAACAAACAAAAGACGGAGGACTAAAGCAAAGAAGTGGCCTGACGTCACATGCTTAGTGGGTTTCTCTCACAATATAATCTGCTGTAATAGATAGTATGATTTATATTTACCTAGTACTACATGATAGATGGGGAGGGGGGAAGGAAATTTGGAGTAAGCAGGTGGGTGTTTGGCAGGGCAAAGTGGGATCCATTTCAGGAGCTGAGTGAGCAGGTGATGTCTTGGGTGGATAGGAGTGGGGATATCGATGTTATGAATAACTGGGTGAGAACAGCTTTAGTGGGGGCAGCTACTGAGACTATACCTAAGAGTTCAGGGAGGAGGAGGAGGAGGAGGAAAGCAGTCCCATGGTGGACGGAGGAGTGTGGGGCAATGGTTAGGAGTAGGAACAGGGCATTTAGAGTGCTGAAAAGGATGCATAACTGATTCAGTATAAGCAGGCCCAGGCCCTGGTGTGGAGAACTATCCGTCAGGCAAAGAGCTCATGTTGCCGTCGGTTCTGTGACACCATTGGAAGGGCGACACCTGTGGGAGAAGTGTGGGGGATAATTAATAGAATGAGTGGGGTCAGAATGGAGTGAGATTATCCAGTGTTGACGAGTGGGGAGGATATGGCTGTAACAGATGAAGAGAAGGCAGAGATGATGGCCAAAACTTTGTCCAAGTGCATAGCTCAGCAAATTTATCAGAGGAGGGGCAGAGGGGGAGAAAGAGAGAGGAGCAACCTGGAGTGCTGGACAGGAGGGAGGGTGTAAATGAATGCCCATATATTTTTTATTTTCTTTACCCCTTTTTTCCCCAATTTCGTGGTATCCAATTGGTAGTTACAGTCTTGTCTCATCGCTGCAACTCCCATACGGACTCGGGAGAGGCGAAAGCTGAGAGTCATGCATCCCCCGAAACACAACCCAACCAAGCTTTTTGACACAATGCCCACTCAACCCGGAAGCCAGCCACACCAATGTGTCAGAGGAAACACCGTACACCTAGTGACTGTGTCAGCGTGCACCCCGCCACAGGAGTAGCTAGTGCGCGATGGGACATGGACTTCCCTGCCAGTAAGTAAAACCCTCCCCTAACCCAGACGATGCTGGGCCAATTGTGCACCGCCCCATGGGTCTCCCGGTCACGGACGGCTGCGACAGAACCTGGACTCGATCCCAGAATCTCTAGTGGCACAGCTAGCACTGCGATGCAATGCCTTAGACCACTGTGCCACTCGGGAGGCCCATGTGGCCCATCTTAGTGATGAGGCCCTGGATAAGGTATTGATGTTGTACACAGAGTGTGGGAGGAGGGGAAACTACCAGGCAGCAGGAAGGAGGCAGTAGTGGTACCAATCCAGAAGCCAGGGAAGGACCCAACGAGGCCAACAAGCTATTGGCCAATAGCTTTAACAACACATGTATGTAAGATTATGGAACGTATGATTACGGAGAGGCTAACTTACTTCCTGGAGAGCATGGGGATAGTATCGCCACATCAGAGTGGGTTCAGGAAGGGGAGTGGAACTATGGACCCAGTGCTCTGCTTAGAAGCAGAGGTCAGGAAGGCTCAGGTGAACAAGGAGACTGTTGTTGCTGTCTTTTTTTACTTGGAGAAGGCGTATGATATGATGTGGAAGGAGGGATTCTTAATCAAGCTTGCTATTATGGGGATAGGAGGAAGAATGTACAACTGGATAAAGGATTTCCTGTTTGGAAGGTCTATCCAGGTGAGGGTAAAGACGTCTCTATCAGGCAGCTACCTGGTGGATAACGGTACACCACAGGGGTGTGTGATTTGTGGTTCTCAATCATGATCAATGATGTTTACTCTCAGCTACGGCTGGATATTGGGAGGTCGTTATGTGAAGATGATGGGGCCTAATGGAAGAGTGGAAGAAATATGCCATACATAGTCAGGAAGGTACAGGAAACAAATTGAGCGGTGGGCGGTGGGCATTAATGTGGGGATTCAGGTTCTCTGTAGAGAAAACTCAGATAGTGTTCTTTACCAAGAGAAAGGTGAGAGATGAGTTAAGCTTGAGGTTATATGGGAGAAACCTGGAGAGGGTTGGGGACTTCAGGTTCCTTTGACACTAGGCTGACCTGGCAAAACACATCGAGAGAGTGGTGAGAAAGTGTAAGAAGGTGCTAAATGTAATGCACTGTCTGACAGGGAAAGAGTGGGGGGCTGGGCGTTCCTCATTGAGGACCATGTATGTTTTAATGATCCAATCTGTAATCAATGGTGTAAAGTACTTAAGTAAAAATACTTTAAACAACTACTTAAGTAGTTTTGGGGGTATCTGTACTTTACTTTACTATTTATATTTTTGACAACTTTTACTTGTACTTCACTACATTCCTAATGTCTGTGTTGTCTGTGTTGGAGTGTGTCCCTGGTTATCTGTAAATAAAAAATACAAAAACAAGAAAATGGTGCCATCTGGTTTGTTTAATATAGGGAGTTTGAAATTATTTATACTTTTACTTTTACTTTCAATACATAAGTATAGTTTAGCAATTATATTTACTTTTGATATTTTTACTCAAATAGTATTTTACTGGGTGACTTTACCTTTTACTTGAGTAATTTTCTATTAAGGTATCTTTACTTTTACTCAAGTATGATAATTGGGTACTTTTTCCACCACTGTCTGTAATAGACTATGGCAGTATAGCGTATGGTTCGGCAGCCCGGACCTCATTGAAAAGGCTAGATGTCATACAGGGGCAAGGACTCTGAATATGTAGTGGGGTGTTTTGGACCTCCCCAGTGGCTGCACTACAGGTTGAGATGGGAGATTTGCCTTTGCAGATTATGAGAAACTACCAGGCAGCTATTCCTGTAAATCCACCATGGCTACTCCCGCCTCCAGTAGTTTATCTAGAAGTGTTGGAGAGACTACAGAAAGATAAGGAGGGTGTTGATCTGTCTGGTTTGTTTAATAGATGTCTGGATACTGTGTATCAGGATTTGGTGGCCATTTACACAGGTAGTTCAAAAGATCCAAGGGCAGGGCGTACTGGGTCAGCATCTGTAATGTAGGAATGTGGTGTGGCAAGTTGATGTACCGACTAAACAAGCACTTAGTAGTGGGGATGTTGATGTTGTAGTTTCAATGAGCAAGGCAGAGGCAACAAGCTTGATTTGGACAGTGCTGGTGCAGAGATGTCAGGAGCAGTGGAATAGAGATACTAAGGGCAGGCATTTATTTCAAGTACAGAGAAACGTCAAGGAGGGGAAGACGGCAAGAAGGGACAGAAGAGAGGAGGCTATTGTTACAAGATTAGGATGGGACACAGCCGGTTGAATATAGGTGATAGGAAAGCATCCAACAGGAAAGTGTGATTATTGCCAGGAAACAGTGGAGACAGTGGAGCATGTATACAGTGTGGGCAATATGAGAGGGAAAGATATTGCCTGAGATCTAGTATGAGGGAGAAGGGGACACAGTAAATTAGTTTAAAGAGTATATTGAGTAGAACGTCATTAGATAAAGTCTCAAATATGTTGTCAATTCAGTGGACGCTGCTGAGGGAAGGACAACTCATAATAATGGCTGAAATGGAGCAAATGGAATTCCACTAATTCTGCTCCAGTCATTACCATGAGCCTGTTCTCCCCAATTAAGGTGCCACCAACCTCCTGTCGTTGTGATCTTTTTTAAGAGAAACGAGGCTGGTAGGTAGGATTTAGTTTCTCCCTGTCTCTGGCCCACACTCCAATACAGTAAGTGGCGGTAATACACCATGACGTTAGATGCCAACTGCCGATAAACCCCACCGAAAAAGAAGAAACTTCCGGTGCCTCAGTTCTTGTTTCGGATTCCACTAGACATGAAAGTTACGTAGCCGAATAACTTTTGTTATGTTTTTATTGAGTTAACCAACTTGACGTCGAAGATATGAGATCCAAAATAAAATAACAGAGCACGACTTTTATTCACATTACAGGTAGGTGTCATTATATGGTTCTGCGCTTTGTTGAGGGTTTTCTAAAGTATTTATAGAACTGTTAGCTAGCTAGCCAGCTGGTTGTTTGTGTTAGTAAAGCTAACACGCGGCGCTGCCGGCAGGCTCAGGCCAACAGGTTCACAAAATGCACGTCTATTCCGTTGAGAAGACTGACATTTCAGATGTCGGGGACTCACATCCATATTTTTTTAAGTGTTAACTGGTGCTAGCGTAATAATCAGATAATAACATGACATTGTGTCATCTCGGGGTGAATATACTGAACAACATTGCTGTCACTCACGTTAACATTACACACCCTGGTGCGGGCGAGGAATGCAGCAACCAAAGCCAATTGAAATGCTTTAAAATTCGATTGACTTAAATTGCAGCCAATAGAAATTCACAACATTTGCGTTGGCTCTTTCATGAATCTTTGACAAGAGGGTATCCTTTCCGGCGCAATATTCTGTGACGCTGATTTTATGAGATCCCGGGGAGTAATTAAATCAGGTAGCACAATGTTATATGATGTACGATTACAACAACTTATTTATTTGTATCTCGGCGGCCTGTTGTTTTTAGCGGGGCTCGATCAGGTAGAAGCGGCAACCACCGAAATGGCCAACCTGAACTGGAAACCGTTCATCTACGGAGGGATGGCTTCGATTGTCGCAGAATTCGGTACGTGATGCACCAAAACCTTTTCAGACTAATTTATTTTAATCATGCATTTTTTTCATTATTCTATTCTCACACAGTTAAGACTCATCTTTAGCTGCATTGAGAAGCACTCTGAGATTTGCAGCAGTCTTTCTTCTTGAGTGATGGCCCTATATTATGGATGCTACATACAATTATTAATGATGGTACTACGTTGGAGTAGATCTACAGATACACAATTGTGTGCAACCCCAAGCAATTCTATATTTACTTGTGTAACCTCTTAGATAAACGAACAAATTATATTTCACAAAAGCTAAACAATGCAACCTATTTGCGGAAAGCAATCACTGCATTGTCAGTCCACCTCACTGCATTGTCAGTCCACCTCGCTGCATTGTCAGTCCACCTCGCTGCATTGTCAGTCCACCTCGCTGCCTTGTCAGTCCACCTCGCTGCATTGTCAGTCCACCTCGCTGCATTGTCAGTCCACCTCGCTGCATTGTCAGTCCACCCCGCTGCATTGTCAGTCCACCTCATTGCATTGTGATACTATTACCTGATCTTAGTTACTGAGGGGTCACTCATTTTAACTTTCTTCATTTATATACTACCAGTGATCTCTGAACTAAACAATGTTGTCATGATGTTGTTGGTTGTTCTCCCGTCAGGTACGTTCCCCATAGACCTGACTAAGACGCGGCTGCAGGTGCAGGGCCAGTCCCAGTACATGGAGGTGCGCTACCGGGGCATGTTCCACGCCCTGTTTAAGATCGGCAAGGAGGAGGGCATCAAGGCACTGTACTCTGGGTGACCAAAAATAATATGGTTTACACATGTTAGCCTATACACTATGGGGGGGAAATACAACATTACAGTATTTGATATGGTGTGCTATGGTAGAACATATTCCCGTTTGGGCAGGGATTGACATTAAGGGTTTCCCTATTGCCCGGGGCAAGTATTTTTTTATTTTGTATATATTCTTTTACTTATAGTAACCAATATGCTAATATTTCCAGTAGTCTGGTTCTTCTGGTTCCTCCCCTGTGTGTAGGTGAAAATAAGCTACTTTACGTTGTTGGGCGAGTGAGTAAGTCTTTGTCAATCATTTTAATATGTGTAGCTACTTTTTAAGTAAATACCTGCAGTCAACTTGTGCAGTACTTTAGGACATGAAGCAAATCGCAATCTTCATTTTACCTGTCACATTATTTTACATTATGAAGCTTACCGTGGTTCCCCAGAACAGTTGAGCCAGTCACGTGTTTGTATGTAAATAGCACAACGTGAGAAAGCAGGAGCTGGTGAGTCCAGCTGTGTTTTGACAGGGGTCGTGTTTTATATTGAAAGTCAATGTTTTTGGTTTTTTTTGCTTCAGTAGCATGATCAGGGACATGCAAATGTAGTTTTTCTTCACAGAAAATATATTAGTGTAAGACATTTGACAGAAAATAGCTTTATTTTCATCAGATGACAACAGAAGGGCAACGCTATTTGGCTGGCAGCCTCGTATGTAGGCCTAAATGAGCTTACAGTAAAAAAGCAAGGTATTTTTGCAGTAAACAATGTAATCCCTGTCTTTGACCAAAGGTACATAGGAGAAGCAACAACTGAAAAATGGTACAAGGAGACTCCTACGCTGTGTATTATTCTTGCAAATTAAACATTTGTTTTTGAAAAGTCATGCTTTGTCGAAGGTCTGGGGCTAAAGGGGTGCACTTTTCAACAAATGTTTAATTTGCAAGTATACACTGTGTCCAAGAGACGCATTTCTACCATTGTAGAACACGCAAATGAACAGACTATTTTTCTTCTTAGTTAGATCATTAACCTCAAGCCTCTCTAATGGAACCTTCTCTCATTCTCAACTATTGACCTCTGAGCTACTGAAATGGAGTCTGGTCTTGTGTGTTGAGAGTGTGACTTTTTACAAGGAAAGTGGGCACGTGCTTTAGCACTTCAACCTGGGGAAACGCTCTTCTTGGCTGTGGTTTTGATCAGGGGACAGCCTTTGAAATACCTGTTTTGTTTCTAGACTATCTGAGAGCGGAGTGACCAATGTGATAATAGCAGTAGTCGATAGCTCAATTTGCAAGAGAGTTGCAGAGAACCAAGCTTCCCAGGCAAAATACAAATGTCTGCCAATGTCTTGACAGTCCTGATGGCAAGGTAATGGGTTGTGAATGTTGGGGAAAACGCTCTTCACTTGTTCATAAAATTGACACTCCCCAAAATGACTCCTGTCTTTCTCTGTGCAGGATCTCTCCAGCTCTCCTGAGGCAAGCCTCCTACGGGACCATCAAGATCGGGACCTACAACACACTGAAGAGGTTATTTGTGACCCATCCGGAAGGTGGGTTTCAATGACTCCCCACTGCTTTCTATCTCACATCAAATTCTCTGTTTGCTCTTTCATTCTTTTAAATGAATTTTTTTTGCTCTAAACATCCATCTATGGTATGTCCCTGAGAGCTGATTTAAGCAACAATGCATTGCATACATAGTGCTGTCTTAGGCAATGGCATGGTTCTGTAATAAGGTACTCTCTTCTGTTTGCCTGGTGCCTTCTACAACTGTATAGACTTTTAGCATGTTGTATAAAAACTGGGCATAAATCTGGAAGCATCATCAGTGGCAAGAAGTCGGTAGTAATGAGAGAATGACTGTGTGGGGTGGTGGTTGTGGATCACACATGAGGTTTGGCCGTATCTTGTGGCATCTACTTTTGCCCTCAGAATTATTTAACATCAGTTGTTTATAATGTCAAGGATCTCCGACATGCACATGAAATCTGGCTGCCCTTATGAATGAGTACTGAACTGCATGTCCCAGCCAAATTCATGTGACGGACTGACCTTATCAACAGTCATACCAGGGCAGGACAATAAAGTCACCCTTTTACAGCCATGTGTGGGTTTGGAGGGAAGAGAGGGAAGAAGTTAGCTGGCCAACCTGAAAGGGTAGAGGGGACAGCAGTCAATACTTGTGACTTCACCATACTGTTAATCTGCACACACAAACAACCAACAGGGGTTTAAATAAAGCCTGTAATTTTGAAATGTACCATTGCGTTGATTCTTCTGAAGATCAGTGTTTTTTGTTTTGTTTCTAGGCTTTCCAGTAGAGCTTACAGGGCGTTTTCTCATACCGTCATCAGCAAAAATAACAGTTTGGGAAAACCTGTTAAATACCTGTCTGGACAACCTGCATTGACGCAGATGCCTGAAAACACAGACCGGGAGTGCCTAACTGCCATCACTAATGCCCAATAGAAACAGGAGGCTGGGAGCCTCCATTGCAACAGGGAACAAATCTCCTCAGTTGTCTATCAATAGGTTTGCATTACATTAACCGGCGCCAACATGTATTCCCATATCACAGGAAGGAATCTCTACTGAGAGACTGAGTATTTACTGCACAAACAATTACAGGATTATTTGAACCTTTGCAGTAGACAGAGAAATGGAACCAAACAGAGTTTCAGAAGAAATGACCTAGTTTGTAGAGGGGTTGACACACTGATTTATCTGAGAGGATTGGGGTTAGTAGGGAGTGGGGCAGTGCTTCATTTGTAAATCAGGATGTGCCGGGAACAAAAAGTGAGCACGAGAGGGAGCTGCCCTGGGGAGGTCTGCGTATAATTGCATTTGCGTATTGGCATAGAGCAGTAGAGTAAAGGCACTTCCATAAGTTTCCCACATGGGTATTTTTTGTTGTTGCCTAGGGTCTGGGAAAAATGTGGCCTTTTTATAAACATTTTATGCAATTCTACGTCATGTTACATGACTGGACACTTTGGCAATGTTTTTTTAATACTGCACAAATGATGGAAATTACAGGCTACTTAGACACTGACAAACTGAGAATCTGAGATTAATGAAAACGACCTTGCCTAGGCTATTGATGGATTCAAGACATGTGGAGATGCACATATTGTAGGCTACAATATGAGGAGGAAATTATAGTCCTAAAAATGCTTTCCATGGTCACCCAATGATGTGCAGTTCACTTGCCGGTGATGGCCAACGTGTTCGTGCCAAAAGCCTAAACCCTATCTCTGTTATACTTCTTTGTAAAACACTATTTGGAAGTTGATCATATATTTTGGTAGTCTACAGCAGACAGATTAGTATTCTCTTTTCAGCAGGAGCCATTTTCTTTCCGACCTGTGTTTTTCCGCGATTGTATTTGAAATATTTTTGGAAAGCCCTTATTTGTCTGCATGCTCTTCACTGTCAGATTTGCCGTGCGTTCCTGATTAGGCTATGCCTTGTTATTAGACTACACACAATCGATAGACGGCTAGGCAATTTTTATTAAAGAAGCTATTGGTCCTATGTGGCAAATGATATGGCTTCTCATGGTCTACTTTTGAATTATTTCATTTCTTTCTGAACAGACAGCACTTTTGAGTTTTTACATTGCAAAAAGTGAATTATTTTTCATGCCACGAGAGGTACCGGATCCGGCCAAATAAGTTCTGGAAAGAAATAGTCTAAAACGGAGAGGTGCCGGATCCTGTTCCAGCAGGATCCGTCTCAAATGAATCACTGGAATGGGGACTGCGTTATCTGTGATTGTGATGTGAAGAGAAGACCTCTCCTCTGTTGCTGTTGTGCGTCTTCACTCTGTATGCCTCACTCTGCCAGGTTGTGCGTCTTCACTCTGTATGCCTCACTCTGCCAGGTTGTGCGTCTTCACTCTGTATGCCTCACTCTGCCAGGTTGTGCTTCTTCACTCTGTATGCCTCACTCTGCCAGGTTGTGCGTCTTCACTCTGTATGCCTCACTCTGCCAGGTTGTGCGTCTTCACTCTGTATGCCTCACTCTGCCAGGTTGTGCGTCTTCACTCTGTATGCCTCACTCTGCCAGGTTGTGCGTCTTCACTCTGTATGCCTCACTCTGCCAGGTTGTGCTTCTTCACTCTGTATGCCTCACTCTGCCAGGTTGTGCGTCTTCACTCTGTATGCCTCACTCTGCCAGGTTGTGCGTCCTCACTCTGTATGCCTCACTCTGCCAGGTTGTGCGTCTTCACTCTGTATGCCTCACTCTGCCAGGTTGTGCTTCTTCACTCTGTATGCCTCACTCTGCCAGGTTGTGCTTCTTCACTCTGTATGCCTCACTCTGCCAGGTTGTGCTTATTCACTCTATGCCTCACTCTGCCAGGTTGTGCTTCTTCACTCTGTATGCCTCACTCTGCCAGGTTGTGCTTCTTCACTCTGTATGCCTCACTCCAGGTTGTGTGAATGTGTTTTGAATGCTTATTTTTGGTACAGGCTGTGGTTTGCCTGGTGTGGTGGTTGGGCGGGGGGATCCAGCGCCCGTTCTCCTGCCGTAATGAACGACACCAGGACCACACTAACTCTTGGTCACATTGATCAAGGTTTAACTGTAACTATTGATCTAAACTTAATCCATAATTTCTTTCCTACTCCTCTGTCTCACCTACTTCCACTTTAGATTTGTTTTGTTTACCTGGTGACTTATAATGATAATTGTTTCTTGTCTTAACCTCAACTGTCATAATCGCTAATAAATAAATCAAGGTCCCCATTCCATTTCAAACCGTGTGCTGTAAGAGGGGCAGGGTGCAATCTCACGGCCCCAATACAGTAGTGTAACAATATTACAGTAGTATATTTTCATTGGTGACAAATCCAAATTGCAGTGGGTTCTAGTTCGAAGTCATTATTTGAGTTATGCTGTAATGAATAGGTTAATTGCTCTCTGTGGGCTTTCTACTTCTCATGACTTTCTGTCTGGAGTTGATTACTGCATGTTTGTCGATCTTTTAGATTTCATGTTCACCTCTAAATGATCATTTGAGAGTCTCTTGTTCAGAATTATAGCCACTGGTTTTATGTTGCACCTACCTCTGTCTTTCTGGCATTTCTCTCTGTCTTTGTGTGTGTTTGATGTGAAGGAGTAACTGGCTGTCTGTTCTTTTCCCTGACAGATGAGACTATGGTGATCAATGTGTTCTGTGGAGTGGTGTCTGGAGTCCTGTCCTCCTCTCTGGCCAACCCCACTGATGTTGTCAAGGTGAAAAATGTCTAGATAGCTGAAATATCTAGATACTGGATATTGCAGATAGTAATGTCATGAATAGAAGTGACGTGACTCCTTTTTGTGTCAGAGAGTCATGTTTGAGGCATCTCATAATCTGAACGTCTCACAACATTTTGCCCTGCTGAACGCAGGCCCTGATGTTCTGTGTTGTGTTCAGATCCGCATGCAGGCCCAGGGCAGTCTGTTACAAGGCAGCATGATGTCCAACTTCATTAACATCTACCAGACAGAGGGAACCCGTGGCCTGTGGAGGGTGAGTGGTGCCCTCTGTCACAAACTATCAAACAGTGGCTCTGATCTGTCATCAAGATTTTTTTATAGTTTTTTGTTTTCATGGAAGAGCTTTGCTGTTTTGTAAGATTGTGACCAGTGAGTTTATTTATTTTTGGCCATCTGAAGACCGTTGAGTGACTGGTACTCTCGGGTTGTTGTATTTCTACTGTTGTCATCCTCAGGGCGTCATCCCTACAGCTCAGCGGGCAGCCATAGTAGTGGGAGTGGAGCTTCCTGTCTATGACATCACTAAGAAGCACCTCATCAAGTCTGGCACCATGGGAGACACGATACTCACACACTTTATGTGAGTTTAGACATCAATATTGTAAAATGCATATAAGATATACTTTTTGTTATTCCTAATGTACTGGAATATTCTCTGAGAAAGATAATAGAAAACCTAACAGTATATTATACACCTGAACCTCTGGCATCTCCCACATTGGTCTGCGTGCAGTTCCAGTTTTACGTGTGGCCTGGCTGGGGCGCTAGCCTCCAACCCGGTGGACGTGGTCCGGACGCGTATGATGAACCAGCGAGTGCTGTCTGGGAACCCCATGTATAAAGGCACGCTGGACGGATTGATGCAGACCTGGAAGAACGAAGGATTCTTTGCCCTCTACAAGGGCTTCTGGCCCAACTGGCTGCGGCTGGGGCCTTGGAACATCATTGTATCCTTTCCATCACTGGAATCAAAGTTCAAACCCACTGTTTTGCCAGCACTATGATCCAAATAACTGAGTCATCCGAACTCTCTATCTCTCAGTCTCTCTGCATTTACACATTCTATTAGGTCAGTTCAGTTTTGCGTCAGGTCATATTGAGTATTTTAGACATCCGAGAACCATTCCTGGTTAAAGTAGGTTGACTTCAGCATTGCAGGACAAGTTGTCAGTTTGTTGTTGTGAGGTAATCTCCCTTTGGGAACTGGAGCATGTTCTAAATCTATCACCCTATTGTCGCTCAAAGGTAAAGAGAGAACAGCAGAGTGGAACGGAGAGCTGTTGTCAGGTGTACAGGTTGTGTAATGGCACTCCTTTCTCCTTGGCTACCAGTAGAGGGTGCCAAATACTTACACTGAAGCAAAATATGCATCTAGGAACCTTGTTATATTTACAGTGATATTGTATAATACCATACAAAACGTAAATTGTATTTAGTTACGTCTTAAAAGTATTATGATTTTTGTATGGGCACAGACAATGTCATGATTATACTTCAGTGCTGCCGCCATTGGTTATCCTTAACTAGAGCTATTTAGTTCTTCATCACGTTTGAGCAGCTGAAGAAACTCCCCTTATAATTGAACAGGGAGTGGACACTCCGTCGACCAGAGTGTATCAGAGCGCGGGAAACACCCCAGTCCTTTGTCTTCGTTTCATTCACAATCCCTCCCTCGTCACACAATCTGTCTGCATGCTCATCTAAGTTTTATTTGAACTTTTAATAATATTTATAATTTTTTTATACAACTTTTAATGTAATTGTTAAAAAAAATACATACCCCTCAACCACCCTTGATGCCACTCCTGGCAGCTAAAGCTTAGGATTGTAGCTGAGGATGGAAGCCGTTTGGACCATAAGGTATTAGCTAGGTACGCTGACTGCCAGCTTGCTACCGTCTTAATGTGAGCTTGTGGGAAAAGGAGGAGGACTATCCTAGGCGGAACGGTAACTGGAGATCTACTTGAGCTTTTTTAGGGATGTCTAATAGGCCTCTGTGTCTGACTAGTTTTTTTAACGCATCTCTATACTGCATGGGATGTGCAAGAAAAAGACAATGGCTGTTAAATGTATAGGATTGGGGTTTTGCCTGTCTGATCTGACGTTTAAATAATGTCTTCAATGTTTTGGGCAGGGCTAGCTAGAAGAGGCTGCGATGCATGGTAGGTTAACCGGGTTGTTATTGTCAGAGAATTTATTCTCAATGACTTACCTGAGTAAGTAAAGGTTACAATAGGTGCTGTTTAGTGTGTTAGAGGAACTCAGGACAACGGTAACCCACATGAAGAAATACTATACTATGGTTAAAATACATTGTAGTGCTGCTTTTACTGTAGTTTTGCTGACATTACTGTAATATTTACTGCAGTGTTTTGGTGGTCTATAGTATACTGTAGTATTTACTATAGTATTTTACAGTATACTAAAATATTCTATAGTAAGTACTACAAATGATTAAGATATACTGCAGTGTAGTATCGTTTACTACAGAATTCTATAGTAAGTACTGCAGTATTCTATAGTAAACTAGTATTTTTTTATGTGGGGAGACTATATGTATGGTTAGTAAGATGAGATTGGGGGCGACTCTGTCACTACTTGAATTTTGTCCTATTTTGAACCAAAGCCACTATTGGGTACCTGGAGAGTGACTTTGCTTTCTGTACATTTCACCACAACCCCTTTGTGTGAAGTAGAGATGTCTACTGTTGTCTGGAACACTAAACATGCACAGGAATGGAAACACTTTCTGGGACCTGCCTGGTTGTCGTGGCGGTTCCCATGAAAGTATACTGAACAAAAATATAAACACAACATGCAATAATTTCAAAGATTTTGCTAAGGGACAGTTCATATACAGTTGAAGTCGGAAGAATACATACGCTTAGGTTGGAGTCATTAACTCGTTTTTTCAACCACTCCACAAATTTGTTGTTAACAAACTATAGTTTAAACTATATCTACTTTGTGCATGACACAAGTAATTTTTCCAACAATTGTTTACAGATTATTTCACTTATAACTCACTGTCACAATTCCAGTGGGTCAGAAGTTTACATACACTAAGTAGACTGTGCCTTTAAAAAGCTTGGAAAATTCCAGAAAATTATGTCATGGCTTTAGAAGCTTCTGATGTCATTTGAGTCAATTGGAGGTGTACCTGGGGATGTATTTCAAGGCGTACCTTCAAACTCAGTGCCTCTTTGCTTGACATCATGGGAAAATCAAAAGAAATCAGCCAAGACCTCCAGAAAAAAAGTGCAAATCAATCCCAGAACAACAGCAAAGGACCTTGTGAAGATGCTGGAGGAAACCGGTACAACGAGTCCTATATCGACACAACCTGAAAGGCCGCTCAGCAAGGAAGAAGCCACTGCTCCAAAACTGCCATAAAAAAGCCAGACTACGGTTTGCAACTGCACATGGGGACAAAGATTGTACTTTTTGGAGAAATGTCCTCTGGTCTGATGAAACAAAAATAGAACTGTTTGGCCATAATGACCATCGTTATGTTTGGAGGAAAAAGGGGGAGGCTTGCAAGCCGAAGAACACCATCCCAACCGTGAAGCGGGTGGCAGCATCATGTTGTGGGGGGTGCTTTGCTGCAGAAGTGACTGGTGCACTTCACAAAATAGATGGCATCATGAGGGAGGGAAATGATGTGGATATATTGAAGCAACATCTCAAGACATCAGTCAAGAAGTTGAAGCTTGGTCGCAAATGGGTCTTCCAAATGGACAATGACCCCAAGCATACTTCCAAAGTTGTGGCAAAATGGCTTAAGGACAACAAAGTCAAGGTATTGGAGTGGCCATCACAAAGCCCTGACCTCAATCCTATAGAAAATTTGTGGGCAGAACTGAAAAAGCGTGTGCGAGCAAGGAGGCCTACAAACCTGACTCGGTTACACCAGCTCTGTTAGGAGGAATGGGCCAAAATTAACCCAACTTATTGTGGGAAGCTTGTGGAAGGCTACCTGAAATGTTTGACCCAAGTTAAACAATTTAAGGCAATGCTACCAAGTACTAATTGAGTGTATGTAAACTTCTGACCCACTGGGAATGTGATGAAAGAAATAAAAGCTGAAATAAATCACGCTCTACTATTATTTTGACATTCCACATTCTTAAAATGAAATGGTGATCCTAACTGACCTAAGACAGGGAATTTTTACTATGATTAACTGTCAGGAATTGTGAAACTGAGTTTAAATGTATTTGGCCACTTTGGAGCCAGGCCGACCAACTGGGGAGCCAGGCCCAGCCAATCAGAATAAGTTTTTCCCCACACTGGCTTTATTACAGACAGAAATACCCCCCCTCCCTCCCCCCCAATGCCTTCTGCCGTTCCCGCAGAAGCCAGATGTGGAGGTCCAGGACAGGCGTGGTTACATGTGGTCTGCGGTTGTGAGGCCGGTTGGACGTACTGCCAAATTCTCTAAAGTGACGGCGGCTTATGGTAGAGAAAATATAAAATTATCTGGCAACAGCTCTCGTGGATATTCCTGCTCTCAGCATGCCAATTGCACGCTCCCTCAACTTGAGATATCTGTAGCATTGTGGTGTGTGACAGAACTGCACATTTTATTGGCCCCAGCACAAGGTGCATCTGTGTAATGATCATGCTGTTTAATCAGCTTCTTGATTTGCCACACCTGTCAGGTGGATGGATTATCTTGACAAAGGATAACATGCTCACTAACAGGAATGTAAACAAAGTTGTGTATAACATTTGAGAGAAATAAGCTTTTTGTGCATATGGAACATTTCTGGGGTCTTTTATTTCAGCTCATGAAACATGGGACCAACACTTTACATGTTGCGTTTATTTTTGTTCAGTGTACATTATGTAAATGTATGTACAGAGAGATACACACATGTAAAGGTGGATACTGTATTGTGATAGACATGTCTAAGTTGTACATAGTTACTTTAGAGAATCTGCTTAGAATGTTTATTTTGAGCTTTGAGTAAAGCCCTGAATGGACTAGGATATGGGGGGGTTGTGCCAAAGTGTGCATGTTCTGTACTTTATTGCACCACTGTTGCAAAGCGCCGTCTGAATAGGTCAGTTGCCAAAGTACCAGGAGAACTGCACTGTTACATTCTTACTCAGGCCTTATACTTTACTTTCATGATCATGTTTCTAATCTATATGATGCCTGATTCTGCACCTCTGCCTCATGTCCCATGGCCATGTTGATTTTTATTAGTTACTAGTTTTGTTGCTTTAATATGTTTCTTTTTAGCTTGTATCTGTGTCTTTACAATGATGTAATACACTTTTTTCCCCACAGAGAATCCCAAAGTACTTTACGAATTTCTTTCCAAAGCTTTATCTATTTATTTATTTTAATTGCATGATCATGTTTTCCCATATGAACTTAACAAAACACATTCTTGAAGTCTTGAACCTGTTGCCCCTTTACTCAGCAATGCAGCGTATGTTATGTACTTTTTCTCTCATTCCTGTTTAAACACTTGGCAGGGCTTACGCATGCTTTTACTTACAGTATGTGAGCATGTCTAGTTTAGGAACAACATTGCTGTCATTTTTTTATGATTTATTGGGCAATTATTGTTTTCATTATCTCCAACTGCATTTAGCTGTCAACCACAAATTGATTATTACTTGGGTATATTTTAATACATGCTTGGGTGATCAGTTCATTTTCAGTTGAGTCAATTCAGGGAGTGATTTGAACTTCTAATTCAAGAATAGAATCCATTTTCAAATTAGGATTTTTTTCTATCATTGTATTGGAGTTTGACCCCAACCCTGTATAGTCTTTATCATCCTGTCTTTCTGTTATGAAAATGACAGTACAATGTTGTTACCATTTGACTCCTTAGCCTTGACTTGCTGTATTGTTATATTTTGATGACTATATCTATTTATTTCTGTTTTCATTGGTTGTATTCTCTACTGCTGTGTGACTCAGCTGGCTGAAACACTGTTTTGGTCTCTAAAATATTTCAGCCTGTCATTACCTGGTCATTTGCACTTTGGTCAATGTCTGATTTTAAAACTATTTGCAATCAAATATCCTTTTACTTGTTTAGTCAATTGAGTGTTTCGTTAGTTAATTGTGTAAACTATTTTCAGTGAAATATTTGATTTGGCTTTGTATAAATAACTTGATTAAATGTACACGCCTAATAAAATCTATTGTATTTATTTTTAGTAGCATCCAAATCAAGGGTGGACAGTTGAGTAACCAAGTGAGAAGGAAATTACATCTTTATTAGATTGTGCACAAAATAATTGTCTAACCCTACCGCAGATCAAAGTATTGATGACATATGCATTATATTCTATAGAGGGACGGATTTCCAAAAATAGGCGGTAGTAGCATACAGGTCAATACCTGGAACCAGCTGGAATAAATACGATTCATATCCATACAGTGACCTATTTGTTGTGTTGGTCCTTACTAGTATGTGTATGAATTAATGTTAGATTACTATCATACAGTTGACGAATTAATTTTATACATTGTATGGCTTGGGTTGTATGGCTTGGGTTGCTTTCAGTACGACAACGGTGCGCATCGTTAATTCAACGAACGACCAGTTGGAAAAACGTGATTCATGGTGGCCCAGAAGGCAGTTAAGTTAGCCTACCATATGGTGTGCTGCACGAGTTTGTAATTGTAGCTGGTGACCGCTCAGCACACCTACTAAACGCGGGAGAATGTAGTCAAAGCTGTTGAATAACGGTGTACAGTTTTGGGAAAATGTATGGTTATGTAGGCCTACAAACAGTCATGAAACGTAGTAAACGTTGAGGCGAACTGAACGCGCCCCCTGTACTGTAGAGACGTTGGTTGCCTCCCACCTTACGTTTGCCTAGACTTCAGGTAGACTACATTCCCTGTGATTTGAGAACAACGAGGTATGTCAGGAGGACATTTGCATAGATCTCCGCCCAATGCTTTCGTTGCGTAGTAGTACAACACAAAACACTTTCACACTTCTCAAAGTTCAGTATTTCAGAGACTGGACCTAGTTAGTTTACTCTGCTACAATATTTTAGTGATATAAGTTCGCACGCGCGCACTTAATCTAACCAAAGTTTATACCTGGGTGGAATTTATTCTTCGCACTCGCAGCAAGATGTCTATTCAGAATACCTCGACGTCATACAGAACCGTCAGCGTCTCGTCGGACCCAGCCACCACAGTTATATCGCCTGGCCAATACATCGACGGTCACAGAACTATGAGTATTTCGTCTGCTCCGGTACAGTATGGCATTGGTAATGGCTACGATACCGTGCGCTACCTGATGCCCATTCAGCAGCAGCAGATGCAGTATGTGCTGGTTAACCAGCCCCCCCAGGTTATGCAGCAGATGGTGTCACCTGTATATTTGCAGAATATCCAGAGGGTCCGTGTAAATAGTTTGGAAGAATCAGATATCTACCGAGAACAAGTTGTAGAGGTGAGTTTATTACGATACACTGCATGATTTATGTTGTGAAGAAATAGGCTTAGTGCCTGTATGAGTATACCAATTTATCGTTCAATAATATTATAAAAGGTATCTTAAGTATGTAGAGAACTGTTCACTTCGGCATCATCTATTAGGCTACTTATGATCACATAGGGACCATCGGAGAATCCACCATCTATAGGCAAAAAAGAGAACAGCATGTCAGTGCAGGTCCACATGAGAGGTCTATCATAATCTTCCCACTGTGTAATTGTCCCTAACCATTCATTATTTATTTGATAATCCTGTACAGGAAAAGCCACATGCTTTTTTGAATGGTGATTTGGTAGTAACGGAGCAACCATTTGCTCCAGTATAACCCTACACCAGAGAAAAGCACAAATATGAATGAAGCATCATTTACTGAATGCTTGTCTTGTATTGGATCCCACAGGGTACTTATGTTATGGAGCGAGCCAATCCTAGTCAAGTTCAAACCAGCTGCCACACCTTATAATAAAGCAAAAACAATTTATGTATTTTTTTATTTTATTTAACCAGGTAGGCCAGTTGAGAACAAGTTCTAATTTACAACTGAGACCTGGCCAAGATAAAGTAAAGCAGTGCGACAAAAACAACACAGAGTTACACAAACAAACGTACAGTCAATAACACAAACACACATTACAGCAACTTCTTACGCCCCTCTGATTCAACAGTCCCTGTCATCTCTCTATCTGCAGCTGTGTTTCTCTTTGAACTTCTTCTGAAGTTCATCTTCTGAAGTGTTACAGAAATTCAAGTGCTTGTTCTTCTTTGAGATTGAATGTGTATCATGTAACTAATAACAGTGGCATGTCCAGAACATTTTGAATGGTGTGGCCAAGGTGGGGCACACACCCAGTTTAGGGGGGCCATGTCCTTTTGAACCTTTATTGATGCAAAGTGGATTTTTTTCAATACAATTAAGATGGTTCAACAAATTATAAGACTCAGCATAGGTTTGGCACATTCCCTTGTTCAAATACATCATGAATCAATTCCAAAAGTATTGTTACTGTTTTTGAATTCAAGGTCAGGAATTGAAATAAGGCTATTAGCATGCAGCAGTAAATTAACTTGGAAGTGCCATCTAAAGTGCGAATCATACCGTGACATTAAACGGGATCTCCTACGTAGTTGGTTCGTGCGCACAAGGGCGAGGAAAAGGAAGGAGGGGTGTGAGGGCGTAGAGTTGCAGAAAAAGGTATTTCGTAATTGTCAAAAGCAAGCGGGTGGTTCCGAACTTCGGTAAATACAATGGCCCAATTACACTTGACAGGGTACTTGTGCCTTACAGCCCATGGGTGTTATCCAACACGGAGTGGGACAGAGCAACTCAAAACAGCGGATAACATAAGGTCAGCTACTGTGAAAGAATAGGGTACTAGGGGGTAACTATCTAAGAACAATTTTAATTGTTTAATTGCTGACATAAAAAAGCAACGTTTGTTAAAAAAAAATGTAAGTGATAGCAAGTTAGCATAAACTAGCACTAACTGGGCTAGTCATTGTCTAAATGACAGGTGGAAACACATTCATAACCATAAAGGGTAACTAGCCCCAAGGGGTTGCCCCCAACACACTCATCCAACATATTACTACTTTATTAAAACATTCTCCCCAAAAAATTCTCTAAACAAGTAGATTATTAATCTTAAGGTTTTTCTACTTGTATATTTAAAAAAAGAAATACATAGATCTAACTTCATTGGAATGTATCTACAACTTTTTCACAATTTCAAGAAATTAGATCAATTTACCACAAAATCGTTTTGTTGAAACATCTCTAAAGGTTGTGATGACACAGAGGGCATTTTTGTTGAGCAAGAGCAGTGTCAGCCAGGAAAAGTGTTTGGTGACATATTGTGGTGTTAATGTGAATTTCAGGGGGGCGGGGCAGTTACCCCAAGGGGCTAGTTACCCCCTAGGACCTTACTTATGAATCTTGTTGATTTCCTCTATAGCTTCAAGAGGCCTACTGTCCTCCTGGTAATTGTGTGGTTCACCTACAGATGGATTTGTGGTTTCAGAGAGAAGCCAGCTGCGAGCCTGCGACCAGGCACGGTGGATGATATCCTTTTCCTGCACAGCAATTTGAAGTAATCCAGTGATGAATGGACTGTTTTTAAAATGATATTTTTAGTACATTTATTTGTTGTCTAATATTAGAAGGCTCTTTAAATCGATTTGAGTTGTCCATGTGTCGCATTGTATTGTAAAAATAAAAATATATCGTTCTTAATTCATGGCATGGTTTATTTTTAGCCAAATGCTGAATAGACATGCAGACAAATTAATGAATGTAGGAAAATATAAATAATATTCTGTCTGTAGTCATAAAACAATTAGGCTAAATAAATGCGTTATTTTGTTGGGTAATAAAAAAATAATAATTAAAGGAAAATTGACAAGCTTGAAACATGCATCTGATTATTCATTATGAATAGGATTTATTTGATTTACATGCTTCATTGTAACCACAATGTCACAAATAATTGAACACACACAACATGAGCAGATTAACTTGGCCAAAACATTTCTTTATTAAAGACGATGAGAAAGAATGTTGGTACTTGTTTATTTTGATTCAAAACCACTAATGATTGAGTCATTCAGCTTTATGCTGACAAATATAGCTTTATGCTGCAAAATAGCCTACTAAATAGGCCTGAACAAATATAATACATTGCCTAATTAAACTAGTACATTTCATTAATAAAATAAATAAAGTAGCTCATGTCTTAAATATGGGCAACCCTTTTCCTTTAACCTATTCTCGCTGGACTCTTTCACTCAGTTTCTTCTTCACATCAGCAAAGAAGGACTGTGTTTCAGAAACTCACTTTATAAAGAGGGGCTATCACGCTTTTACACTGTGGTAAATAAAACCAGTTTGTTATTTAGAATTCTTTCTTTCTGATTTCAGGGGAGAGAAACAAAAAGCATAATCAGCGTTCTAACTCCCCCTTGTGATAGTGTGGCACAATGACAGAATGACGCAATTTACCACAATCTGCCACCATCTACCACAAACTGATGCAGAATGAACTCAAAACTTTTAATTGAGGAACCACTGTATGTGCGTGTGCATGGACATTTTTTATGGGCGTTATAGTAAAGGCATGTAAACTGTATTGCTTTTAATGTGTCAGGAACACAACCAGTCAGGATGTTTTCATCTGATTGTCAAACGAATCACTTTAGAAAGTAGGTTAAGTAGGTTACTTGCGCACATTTGTCTACTCCAAAATAAGTTCAGCATCTGTACAGTGCACTGTGCACCCGCCATTTGAATAGAAAGGGACATCTATTACAAACACCATACGTGTAATGACATTCAGCCTACCAAGTGGCGTGTATTCATGGATGCCAAGGGAAGCCAGTCTTCCCACCCAAAATAAAACAATTAAAATAAACAAACCTATAAAATGATCTCATTCTTTTCTACCCGTGTTTCATAATTTTCCTTCATAGTTTTCCTTCAATTCGCAAGAGGCTGCAACTATTTAACCAGAAAAAGCACCCGAGCGAGGGAAACAGCGGCCCTCTGTCTTAGCATCAGCTACTTGAGCTACAGATACTGTCTGTCCAAAAATAATGTGACATGTCATACTCTTTTTGGCCAGATGGCATCAGAAACATGTGCTACACATACAAATCAAATGAAAGTTTATTGGTCAAAGCTAAGTCAGAGGGCGCTGTTTTGCTCACTCTGATGCTTTCTCCGGTGAGATTGATGAGTCTTCCTGTCAGTGCGCGTCTTGGTCAAATTTATCACTATATTCAGAGGTGACCTGGGCCCCCCCTGGACATGCCACTTATTACATAGTAAGTACTACCTCTAGTGCTATGTACATATATTTACTTTAATGAAATGTTGCCTGTTTTTGTTTTGCCTCCTTCAGAATGTCAATGGGAAAACCCCTTCTGTATTCAGCCAGATGTCTAGCCCCATCAAGAGCCCTGAGCCTAGTGTTGAAGAGGAGGAGGAGGAGGTGAGAGAGACTATAACACCTGCACATGGCATTTACTTGTGTACCGCTATCTCACACAGACACACACACATACACCTGCATACATGCACAGTTGTGTAGTGCACATGCAAGCATCTAATTACACATGAACAAATACAGGTCTTTCAAGCCTTGAAAATTAGCACTTATATACAAAAAAACCCTGTAATTAGCTCCCAATGACTGTAATTTCCTCCACATTAAAGGGATAGTTCGACATTTTGGCAAGTCTGATGAGCACGAATAGCATGCTAACTGTTCCTTTACACTATCAGTCATTGTGCTAGTTAGCGTTGTCTCATGGAACTACCTCTAACTTCCTTCATACTGGATGCAGAGACATAAAAATGGTATCCACAATGTTTTTTTGTTGCAGCTAGTGATATTCATAAAATAAATATTTTTTCACATAAAACCATCCCGCAATATATCACCCCCCCAAAAAGGTTGTGCCGCCCCTGCAACAGATGAGTGCTTCCTGAAGGAATTAACAAGTGTTTGACAGAAGTTGTGTGGACCTGGAGTCCTGGGTTTGAATAGCCCTGTCTTAGAGTATACACTCCTGGGCTTTTTACACCCCCCACTCACTGACCTATTTCTGCTCTTCACTGTGTCATTTTCTGCCTCTTTACACATCTGCCCATCATCTGCACTACAGCAGTAAATCTTTTAATATTTTATTACTACAGTATTGCAATTTGCAACACAGTTGGAATACATCCATGAGGACATTGAGCCATGGAAATGTTAAACAAATTAGTAATTTTTTGCTGAGTTAGATGGAGCATTTCAGTACTTAGTTATCTGGTTAGATAGATCTGTTTCTGTTTTCACTAACAGCAGAGTTGGATCTGAATACCTGGCAGAGAGTTACTAAACATGTCTTGTCAGGTACTAACATGTAGTCTACTCTTTTATAAAAACACAATCTGGAAAGCCTTCATATTTTATCACTATTTGTCTTTAGGCAACCTGCCTGAGGTAAAATAGTAGCAGTATAAGAGATCAGTTAGCTAAGCAGCCTTTGTAGTGACATGCTGATATTGACTGATGAATGTTTCTACGTCAAACTTGGGTTTTTGCATATTGGCAGCAGCCAGTGCAATTGTCATTTGGATCTAGACAGCTTCTCTCAGTCTCTGGCGTCTGTTCCCACGCTAGACTAACTGCCATTAATCTGCAGCGAGCCCAGCCATGAGAATGACTGGGCTTGGCATTTTATTGGCCCTCTGAAGCCCTTAATGATGAAGATGGGACTACAAACTAGAGGGGGGGCTGTACTCTTACCTCTAATTTCAGTTGATCGCTCAAGAACTGTTTAGAGGTCTGTGTGTGTGTGTGTGTGTGTGTGTGTGTGTGTGTGCAGGGCAAAACTCATAATATTGTTTTATATCAATATTTTTTATTTGCATATATCTGTGTCCTGTTCACCTTGTCCCCTCAAATTCTTCATTCCTGTGAGGTCCCTCCAGTGTCACATGGGCAGAAAGTTGACACTCCTTCCTCCCACTATACAGGCAGGGTGACAATACCATGGCTCTACTATTACAGGTGCCCTGGGCCCTGGTTCACACACCTGACTTACATCAGTGTTCACATGGACACACAGGGCCGTTGTAGATAAGGCACTGAAGTCTAAAAGGACCTGACACACTTCCAGGTGTAGCCATGATAATCCATACCCTTTATGTATTAGATTACAGATGGATTGATGGTTATACGGGATTCCTGTCCCAGATTCTATAACAAGATTGATTTGTTCTAAGAGGTTTTTATGAGCATCAAATTGTATGTGATACAAACCAGATACAAGGGAGATCACGAATATCCTACCAACTGGACATCAAAAACTGTAACATCTTATGTTTCACGTAATCGTGGCTGAATGATGACATGGATATTCAGCTAGCAGGATATACGCTGCACCGGCTAGAACAGCACACTCCGGTAAGACGAGGCGGTCTGTGCATACTTGTGGACTACAAGAAAAGGAAGCCCCAGTACACCCCCATTCTCATCAAGTTCCTTCATGTCCACATCACCAACAAACTAGAATGGTCCAAACACACCAAGACAGTGAAAAGGGCACGACAAAGCCTATTCCCCCTCAGGAAACTAAAAACTAAATTTGGCATGGGTCCTCAGATCCTCAAACATCGAGAGCATCCTGACTGGTTGCATCACTGCCTGGTATGGCAACTGTTCGGCCTCCGACCGCAATGCACTACAGAGGGTAGTGCCTACGGCCCAGTACATCACAGGGGCTAAGCTGCCTGCCATCCAGGCCCTAAAATTTGTCAAAGACCCCAGCCATAAGACTCCTGAACAGGTAATCAAATGGCTACCCGGACTATTTGCATTGTGTGCCCCCCCAAACCCCTCTTTTTACGCTGCCACTACTCTCTGTTTATCATATATGCATAGTCACTTTAACTATACATTCATGTACATACTACCTCAATTAGCCCGACTAACCGGTGTCCCCGCACATTGGCTACCCAGACTATCTGCATTGTGTCCCACCACCCGCCAACCCCTCTTTTGCGCTACTACTACTCTCTGCTTATCATGTATGCATAGTCACTTTAACCATACCTACATGTACAAACTACCTCAATCAGCCAGACTAACCGATGCCTGTATATAGCCTTGCTACTGTTATAGCCTTGTTACTGTATATAGCCTCTCTGCTGTTATTGTTTTTATTTCTTTACTTATAGATTGTTCACCTGATAACTTTTTTTACCTGTTGGCCTGTTGGTTAGAGACTGTAAATAAGCATTTCACTCTAAGGTCTACACCTGTTGTATTCGGTGCACGGGACAAATAAACTTTGATTTGATTTGTCTGGGTTTGTAAGGGCTTTCTTAAGAAAATTGAGGAATTGATAAGAGAGTGTTGTTTTTTACTTAGGCCTGATCAATGACTATAGGATCAAAGTAGTCTGTGTTTAGTAATTTTCAACTACAGTCTATATAGTAAATAATATGTATGTGGAGACAGATACAGGTTGAACTATGTGGAGACAGATACAGGTTGAACTATAAGGAGACAGATACAGGTTGAACTATGTGGAGACAGATACAGGTTGAACTATAAGGAGACAGATACAGGTTGAACTATATGGAGACAGATACAGGTTGAACTATGTGGAGACAGATACAGGTTGAACTATGTGGAGACAGATACAGGTTTAACTATATGGAGACAGATACAGGTTGAACTATGTGGAGACAGATACAGGTTTAACTATATGGAGACAGATACAGGTTTAACTATATGGAGACAGATACAGGTTGAACTATATGGAGACAGATACAGGTTGAACTATGTGGAGACAGATACGGGTTGAACTATATGGAGACAGATACAGGTTGAACTATATGGAGACAGATACAGGTTTAACTATATGGAGACAGATACAGGTTGAACTATATGGAGACAGATACAGGTTGAACTATGTGGAGACAGATACAGGTTTAACTATATGGAGACAGATACAGGTTGAACTATATGGAGACAGATACAGGTTGAACTATATGGAGACAGATACAGGTTTAACTATAAGGAGACAGATACAGGTTTAACTATATGGAGACAGATACAGGTTGAACTATATGGAGACAGATACAGGTTGAACTATGTGGAGACAGATACAGGTTGAACTATATGGAGACAGATAGGTTTGACTCAAAGGGTATATGCAGTATCTTTTATAACCATGACCTTATGGTCTGGTAACGTATGTGTATTTTTAAAGAGACAGAAAGGTTTCACTCATGGTATAGCCATCCACTCCACTGCACTTGACCTTACTGCCTAGTTATGTTTCTTCAGTTCAGTTGTGTCCATATAATATAGGTTTAACTAGGTGGGGACAGATAGGTTTGACTGCTAAGCCTGAGCAGCAGCAGTAAGTGTTTACAGAGTCTGTTCCTTCTAGCCTCAGGTGTTGCTCTGCTCTCCAAACCGGTTAAGTTGCAGCCAGGATCAGGGCCAGTTAATCCAAGCCTGTCACCACAGCCTCTATCTACCATCTTCCTTTTACTGGAGAAATCACTGGAATGTTTCTATGTCAGACACACCCAGCTTGGACCCCCCCCGAAAGTTAAAAATATGTTCACATGACCGTCCCCTTGTACTGTAACGTTTTGTGCACAATCTTCCCAATTGCTAGAATTAAGTCAAAATAATGTTTATGACCACAAATAACAATAACTGTAGTGACCTTGTATTTTTTTAAATGTGGATATTGACTTTTCCACTTCAGCATGCTTTGTGGTACAGTCGATGCCATGCAGATTGAGGGTTCACTGATCATCACGGACGAGCTCACTCTCCCTGCCTATTTCGATCAGAGCCAGCTGCAGACAGTGATCAGCTAGGAGAAAATGTTGATGCTATATTTATAATGATACAAAATACATTGAGTATACAAAACATTATATACAGTTGAAGTCGGAGGTTTACATACACCTTAGCCAAATACATTTAAACTCAGTTTTTCACAATTCCTGACATTTAATCATAGTAAAAATTCCGTCTTAGGTCAGTTAGGATCACCACTTTATTTTAAGAATGTGAAATGTCAGAATAATAGTGGAGAGAATGATTTATTTCAGCTTTTATTTCTTTCATCACAATCCCAGTGGGTCAGAAGTTTACATACACTCAATTAGTATTTGGTAGCATTGCCTTTAAATTGTTTAACTTGGGTCAAATGTTTTGGGTAGCCTTCCACAAAGTTCCCACAATAAGTTGGGTGAATTTTGGCCCATTCCTCCTGACAGAGCTGGTGTAACTGAGTCAGGTTTGTAGGCCTCCTTGCTCGCACCCCGCTTTTTCAGTTCTGCCCACAAATTTTCTATAGGTTTGAGGTCAGGGCTTTGTGATGACCACTCCAATACCTTGACTTTGTTGTCCGTAAACCATTTTGCCACAACTTTGGAAGTATGCTTGGGGTCATTGTCCATTTGGAAGACCCATTTGCGACCAAGCTTTAACTTCCTGACTGATGTCTTGAGATGATGCTTCAATATAGCCACATCATTTTCCTTCCTCATGATGCCATCTAATTTGTGAAGTGCACCAGTCCCTCCTGCAGCAAAGCACCCCCACAACATGATGCTGCCACCCACGTGCTTCACGGTTGGGATGGTGTTCTTCGGCTTGCAAGCCTCCCCCTTTTTCCTCCAAACATAACGATGGTCATTATGGCCAAACAAAGGCACAGAGTTTGAAGGTAGTTCTTGAAATACATCCACAGGTACACCTCCAATTGACTAAAATGATGACAATTAGCCTATCAGAAGCTTCTAAATCCATGACATAATTTTCTGGAATTTTCCAAGCTGTTTAAAGGCACAGTCAACTTAGTGTATGTAAACTTCTGACCCACTGGAATTGTGATACAGCGAATAAGTGAAATCATCTGCCTGTAAACAATTGTTGGAAAAATTACTTGTCATGCACAAAGTAGATGTCCTAACCAACTTGCCAAAACTATAGTTTGTTAACAAGAAATTTGTGGAGTGGTTGAAAAACGAGTTTGAATGACTCCAACCTAAGTGTATGTAAACTTCCGACTTCAACTGTACATGCTATTTCCATACATTTTCCACCAACAGGTTTCTGTGCCAATGCACCACACAACCAATAAACAAAGCATACTGACTTTGGGTGCTTCATTATCATGGTTTGCGTTTTCATCACCACAATAAATAGACTGTCGATCTCGCCAAACAGAAGATACATCCCTCCCTACCTTGTAGAATGCTTGGCTTGACAATCTCCGAATGTCATTACACTTTTTGGTGTTTGTATCAGATTCTTTCCATTCATCAAATGGCTGCTGCACAGTTAGGTTTGATTGATTTTATTTATCAGTAAAAAAAAAAAACATATACACTACCGTTCAAAAGTTTGGGGTCACTTAGAAATGTCCTTGTTTTTGAAAGAAAAGCAATTTTTTTTGTCCATTAAAATAACATCAAATTGATCCGAAATACAGTGTAGACATTGTTAATGTTGTAAATGACTATTGTAGCTGGAAACGGCAGATTTTTATGGAATATCTACATAGGCGTACAGAGGTTCATTATCAGCAACCATCACTCCTGTGTTCCAATGGCACGTTGTGTTAGCTAATCCAAGTTTATCATTTTAAAAGGCTAATTGATCATTAGAAAACCCTTTTGCAATTATATTAGCACAGCTGAAAACTGTTGTTCTGATTAAAGAAGCAATAAAACCTTCTTTAGACTAGTTGAGTATCTGAAGCATCAGCATTTGCGTGTTCGATTCCAGGCTCAAAATGGCTAGAAACAAAGAACTTTCTTCTGAAACTCGTCAGTCTGTTCTTGTTCTGAGAAATGAAGGCTATTCCATGCGAGAAACTGCAAAGAAACTGAAGATCTCGTTCAACGCTGTGTACTACTCCCTTCACAGAACAGAGCAAACTGGCTCTAACCAGAATAGAAAGAGGAGTGGGAGGCCCCGCTGCACAACTGAGCAAGAGGACAAGTACATTATAGTATCTAGTTTGAGAAACAGACGCCTCACAAGTGCTGAACTGGCAGCTTCATTAAATAGTACTCGCAAAACACCAGTCTCAACGTCAACAATGAAGAGGCGACTCCGGGATGCTGGCCTTCTAAGGAGAGTTCCTCTGTCCAGTGTCTGTGTTCTTTTACCAATCTTAATCTTATCTTTTATTGTCCAGTCTGAGAAATGGCTTTTTCTTTGCAACTCTGCCTAGAAGGCCAGCATCCCAGAGTCGCCTCTTCTAGCAAAATGTATAACGGATAGAATTAAAAGGGTATTGTCGGACATTATTCATTCTAATCAGACAGGTTTTTTACATGGACGATACATTGGAGATAATTTAAGGCAAGTACTGGAAACAATAGAGCACTATCAAAAATCTTGTAAACCAGTGCTGTTTTTCATAGCTGACTTTGAAAAGGTTTTTCATAAGTACGACTGGAGTTTATATATATATATAAATGCCTGGAACATTTCAATTGGGAGAATCTCTTATAAAATGGGTTAAAATCATGTATAGTAACCCTAGGTGTAAAATAGTACATAATGGTGACTTCTCAGAAAGTTCAATAGGAGTAAAACAAGGTTGTCCACTATCGGCATATATATTTATAATGGCCATCAAAATGTTAGCTAATAAAATCAGATCCAACAATAATATTAAGGGATTAGAAATACAGGGCTTAAAAACAAAGGTGTCATTGTATGCTGATGATTCATGTTTTCTTTTAAATCCACAATTTGGATCCCTCCACAGCCTCATTGAGGATCTAGATAATTTTTCAAACCTCTGGATATCAACCAAAATATGATAAGTGTACTATATTACGTATTGGATCACAACATTCTTTTACTTTTACATTACCGTTTACCAATGAAATGGTCTGATGGTGATGTGGATATACTCTGTAGACATATCCCAAAATAAATAAATGATCTCACTCCAATACATTTTAATAGAAAGTTAGCAAAAATAGATAAGATCTTGCTAACATGGAAAGGTAAATACCTGTCTATTTGTGGAAAAATCACCCTGATCAACTCTTTAGTTATATCCCAGTTTACCTATTTACTTATGGTCTTGCCTACACCTAGCGAACAGTTTTAATAATTATTTGAGAAAAAATATTCAAATTTATTTGGAATGGCAAGCCAGACAGAATTAAATGGGCCTATTTATATATTAAATATGAATTCTGAGGGCAGAGATGATTAAATATTAAAGCATTAGACCTCTCATTAAAGGCTTCAGTCATACAAAAGTTATACTTGAATCCAAACTGGTTCTCTAGCAAATTTGTAAGAATGTCTCACCTTATGTTGAAAAATTGCCTTTTTCCTTTTATTCAGATTACAACCTCTCACTTTCAGTTATTTGAAAAGGAAATAATCTCCCAAATATCACTATTTTTACAACAAGCCATAGAAAAGTTGGTTGCAATTTTAGTTTAATCCACCAGAAAAGACAGAACAAATAATACAACAAATATTGTGGTTAAACTCGAATATTCAAATTCATAAAAAACAATTATTTTTTATATATATTTTTTAAATTGTATATTCTTCATAAATTATATCATAAATAGGACTGGTGGAGTTATGTCATATGCAGCTAACAAAAACATATGGAAATGTCTGCTCTACCCAAAATTACAACCAACTAATTTCAGCATTAATTTAATATTTTTGACGTACCGATTCCATGGCACATGGTTTATGAACTGATACGCAAAACGATGCCAGATTCAAAACGTATAATTTTTCAATCTATTGCAACCAATAGAATGTTATTTATATGGGGGATACAACCTTCCCAGCTCTGCAGATTTTGCTGCGAAGAGACAGAATCATTAGATAATTTGTTTTGGTCCTGTCTATATGTAGCTTGTTTTTGGTCACAGGTCCAGGAATGGTTGAAGAATTGCAATATTTACCAGTAGTGCTAACCCTGCAGATAGCACTACTGGGTGATCTGAAACATCATAGTCAATCGATCAATAATATAATAATACTTTTAGCAAATATATATATATATATATATATATATATATATATCAATTTACAATCTGTACAAACAATGAGAATAGAAAGGTTCAGAACTTTTGTGAAACATCACAGCACAGTTGAAAAATATATGGCAAATAGAAATCCAATATGGATGGTGTTAAGAGATAGATGGGAGGGGTTGAATGGAGCTGAAGGTTGGGACTAAAAACAACAAATAATAACAATGTAACTAATGTAAAACATACTGTGTCCGTGAAACGTAAATGGGTTAAGACATTTTGTGAAAGAGCACAGTTTGAAAGATATGGCAAATAGAAATCCAACCGGATGGACATCAGAAATAGATAGCCAAAGGACATCCAGCCAACTTGACACAACTGTGGGACGCATTGGAGTGAACATTGGCCAGAATCCCTGTGTAACGCTTTCGACACCTTGTAGAGTTCATGCCCCGACGAATTGAGGCTGGGGAAGGGGGGAGGTGCAACTCAATATTAGGAGGGTGTTCCTAATGTTCTGTACACTCGGTGTACAGAACATTACAGAACAATCAAATGCAGACCGCATTATCTACCAAGAGAATTCTCCTCGATTATAATCACAGCCGTGTACATCCCCCCTCAAGCTGATACATCGACGGCACTGAAAGAAATTCATTTCACTCTAGGTAAATTGGAAACCACATATCCTGAGGCTACATTTATTGTGGCTGGGGATTTTAATAAGGCTAATTTGAAAACAAGGATCCGAAATTTTACCAGCATATCGAATGTGCCACCCGGGCTGGTAAAATCCTGGATCATTGTTATTCCAACTTCCGTGATGCATACAAGGCTATTCTCCGCCCTCCTTTCGGCAAGTCTGACCATGACTCCATTTTGTTGCTCCCAGCCTACAAACAGAAACTAAAACAGGAAACGCCCGTTCTCAGGTCTGTTCAACGCTGATCCGACCAATCCGATTCCATGCTGCAAGATTGCTTCGAGCACGTGGACTGGGATATGTTCCGGACAGCATCTGACAACAACATTGATGTATATGCTGATTCGGTGAGCGAGTTTATTAGCAAGTGCATTGGTGATGTTGTACCCATAGCAAATATTAAAACCTTCCCCAACCAGAAACCGTGGATTGATGGCAGCATTCGCGCAAAACTGAAAGCGCGAACCACTGCTTTTAACCAGGGTAAGGCTACCGGAAACATGACTGAATACAAACAGTGTAGCTATTCCCTCCGCAAGGCAATCAAACAAGCTAAGCGTCAATATAGAGACAAAGTAGTCACAATTCAACAGCTCAGACACAAGAGGAATGTGGCAGGGTCTACAGTCAATCACGGACTACAAAAAGAAAACCAGCCCCGTTGCGGACCATGATGTCCTGCTCCCAGACAAACTAAACAACTTCTTTGCTCGCTTTGAGGACAATACAGTGCCACCGACACGGCCTGCTACCAAAACCTGCGGGCTCTCCTTCACCGCAGTCAATGTGAGAAAAACATTTAAATGTGTTAACCCTGAAGGCTGCCGGCCCAGATGGCATCCCTGGCCGTGTCCTCAGAGCATGCGCAGACCAGCTGGCTGGTGTGTTTACGGACATATTCAATCAGTCCCTATCCCAGTCTGCTGTTCCCACATGCTTCAAGAGGGCCACCATTGTTCCTGTTCCCAAGAAAGCTAAGGTAACTGAGCTAAATGACTATCGCCCGGCCCCGTAGCACTCACTTCCGTCATCATGAAGTGCTTTGAGAGATTAGTCAAGGATCATATCACCTCCATCCTACCAGACACCCTGGACCCACTCCAATTTGCTTACCGTCCCAATAGGTCCACAGACGACGCAATCGCAATCACACTGCATACTGCCCTAACCCACCTGGACAAGAGGAATACTTATGTAAGAATGCTGTTCATCGACTACAGCTCAGCATTTAACACCATAGTTCCCTCCAAGCTCGTCATTAAGCTCGAGACCCTGGGTCTCGACCCAGCCCTGTGCAACTGGGTCCTGGACTTCCTGACGGGCGGCCCCAGGTGGTGAGGGTAGAAACAACATCTCCACCCCGCTGATCCTCAACACTGGGGCCCCACAAGGATGCGTTCTCAGCCCTCTCCTGTACTCCCTGTTTACCCATGACTGCGTGGCCAAGCACGCATCCAACTCAATCATCAAGTTTGCTGACGACACTACAGTGGTAGGCTTGATTACCAACAACGACGAGACGGCCTACAGGGAGGAGGTGAGGGCCCTCGGAGTGTGGTGTCAGGAAAATAACCTCTCACTCAATGTCAACAAAACAAACGAGATGATCGTGGACTTCAGGAAACAGGAGAGGGAGCACCCCCCTATCCACATCGAGGGGACAGTAGTGGAGAAGGTGGAAAGTTTTAAGTTCCTCGGCGTACACATCACGGACAAACTGAATTGGTCCACCCACACATACAGTGTGGTGAAGAAGGCGCAACTGCGCCTCTTCAACCTCAGGAGGCTGAAGAAAATCGGCTTGTCACCAAAATCACTCACAAACTTCTACAGATGCACAATCGAGAGCATCCTGTCGGGCTGTATCACCGCCTGGTACGGCAACTGCTCCGCCCACAACCGTAAGGCTCTCCAGAGGGTAGTGAGGACTGCACAACGCATCACCGGGGGTAAACTACCTGACCTTCAGGACACCTACACCCCCCGATGTCACAGGAAGGCCAAAAAGATCATCAAGGACAACAACCACCCGAGCCACTGCCTGTTCACCCCGCTATCATCCAGAAGGCGAGTTCAGTACAGGTGCATCAAAGCTGGGACCGAGAGACTGAAAAACAGCTTCTACCTCAAGGCCATCAGTCTGTTAAACAGCCATCACTAACATTGAGTGGCTGCTGCCAACATACTGACTTAAATCTCTAGCCACTTTAAACATAGGAATTGGATGTAACAATGTATCACTAGCCACTTTAAACAATTTTGTATATAATGTTTACTTATACGACATACTTATATCAAATGTATACACTGTACTCTAAACCATCTACTGAATCTTGCCTATGCCGCTCGGCCATCGACCCAAATCTCTAGCCACTTTAATAATTATAATTGGATGAAATAATGTATCACTAGCCACTTTAAACAATGCCATTTATATAATGTTTACATATCCTACATTACTCATCTCATATATATATATATATATATATATATATGTGTATATACTGTACTCCATACCAGCTACTGCATCCTGCCTCACTCATCCATATATTTATATGTACATACTCGTATTCATTCCGTTACTCTTGTGTGTATAAGGTATTTGTTGTGAATTTGTTAGATTACTTGTTAGATACTACTGCATGGTCGGAACTAGAAGCACAAGCATTTTGCTACACTCGCATTAACATCTGCTAACCATGTGTATGTGACAAATAAAATTTGATTTGTACAATTATATAGATACAGACACATTAAGGCCACTACACTGTTTATGTGTGTAGATCTATCTACGTGCTTGTTCGTAGGTGGAGTCGTTTTTGGGGGGGCAGTGGATACTTTTCTTTGCATTCCACCCAGAGTGGAAGTCCACCTTGTGTAGTGTATAACTACTAGTGGGCTTGTGGTGCTTACCAAGGAAGAGGGGCCGAGGTACTATTTTTGTACTCTAGCTAGCGACGATATTAGAAATTCCCGGATCTGGTGTTAATGCCTGTTTACAAATGCTAGCTAGCTACATGTCTGGTGTTCTATGCTTTCAACACTACTTTTATAAGAGCACAAGGCTAGACACAGATGCAGACACAGGAGGCAGATGGTTAGAGTCCAAGATGTTTATTAACAAACCAAAAGGGGTAATCAAGAGAATGGTCGTGGACAGGCAAAAGGTCAAAACCAGTTTAGAGGTACAGAATGGCAGGCAGGCAGAATGGTCAGGCAGGCGGGAATGGAGTCCAGAAAACAGGCAAAGGTCAAAACCGGGAGGACTAATAGAAGAGAAAAGAAAAGTAGGAGCATGGGAAAAACACGCTGGTTGACTTGAACATACAAGACGAACTGGCACAGAGACAGGAAACAGGGATAAATACACCAGGGAAAATAAGCGACACCTGGAGGGAGTGGAGACAATCACAAGGAACGTTGAAACAGGTCAGGGTGTGACAACTTTAAGTAATAAACTAGCTACAGAAGCAGAAACAAACATGTCTGCCTCCAAATTGGAAGAGCTTGAACTGCTCTTACTACTCGTGACAAATAAAAACAAACAAGGAAGAAAATGGCATGTTCGTCCCCTGAACACTACAAGACAGGCTGATGGAGAATACATGTCTCTTGTCCGACCTATGCGAAGCATTGATGAGGAAAGACATTTTCAATACTTTCGGATGTAGGCTGGCATATTTGATGGCCTTGGTTGACGTGGGCACTTTTGGTAAGGAAGGGAGATGCGGGAATCTTCTCGCGAAGCAAGTTCTGCTGCCGCTACCAAGGCCAGAGTGCACACCGGGGACCCAAACACTGATCCCATATGTCTTTGTGGGAGACAAGGCATTCCCTCTGAACGTCAACATGATGCGTCCATATCCAGGTAAGATACTGTAAATACATGTGACTGGTAATATTATGATGTGAAAATTATACAAATGTGAATAGAAGTTGTAATGATATGCCTCACATAAAAGTGCTCTGACATCTCAGTAGGAGGAAGTATAGACTATACAGTTTTTACAGTACACATTTGATAGCCTTCCGACTTCCTGGACATGTTGGCAGACAGGGCAACTAGAGTTGCTATATATAGCATTAAGGTCTACTTCCTCACACCAGCTGGTCCGGTGTCTTTTCCAAAATAATTTCTGTGTTTCATAATTTTCCTTCAATTCGCAAGAGGCTGAATGTATCTCACAGGACAAAGCATCCGAGCGAGCGAAACAGCACCCCTCTGTCTCTCTACCTGTATGCCATCTATCTGATACTGTCTAGACCAAACAAGTATGACATTGTTGCTGCCCGTAGCATTGAAGGCAAGGGAAGCCAGTGAGCGAGCTCATCTGTAAATGGTCCTGGCGCACCAAAAACAAGTGTCAAGGGAAGCCAGCTTGGATTTGGCATCACTCCTATCAAATCCCATTGAGAGCATATAGTGCCTTGCAAAAGCATTCACCCCCTTGGCGTTTTTACTATTTTGTTGCATTATAACCCTGTAATTTAAATGGATTTTTATTTGGATTTCATGTGATGGACATACACAAAATAGTCCAAATTGGTGAAATGAAAAATTCTAAACCTGCCAAGAGAGGGCCGCTCACCAAAACTCATGGACCGGGCAAGGAGGGCATTAATCAGAGATGCAACAAAGAGACCAAAGATAACCCAGAAGGAGCTGCAAAGCTCCACAGCGGAGATTGGAGTATATGTCCATAGGATCACTTTAGGCCATACACTCCACAGAGCTGGGCTTTACGGAAGAGTGGCCAGAAAAAAAGCCATTGCTTAAAGAAAAAAATAAGCAAACATGTTTGGTGGAAGAAGGTACTCTGGTCAGATGAGACTGAAATTGAGCATTTTGGGCCAAAATGCTATCTCTCATCACCCTGAAAACATCATCCCCACAGTGAAGCATGGTGGTGGCAGCAGCATGCTGTGGGGATGTTTTTCATTGGCAGGGACTGGGAAACTGGTAAGAATTGATGGAATGATGGATGGCTCTAAATACAGGGAAGTTGAGGGAACCTGTTTGTCTTCCAGACATTTGAGACTGGGACGGAGGTTCACCTTCCAGCAGGACAATGACCATAAACATACTGCTAAAGCAACACTAAAGTGGTTTAAGGGGAAACATTTAAATGTCTTGGAATGGCCTAGTCAAATCCCAGACCTCAATCCAATTGAGAATCTGTGGTATGACTTAAAGATTGCTGTACACCAGCAGAACCCATCCGATTTGAAGGAGCTGGAGCAGTTTTGCCTTGAAGAATGGGCAAAAAGCCCAGTGGCTAGATGTGCCAAGCGAATAGAGGCATTACCCCAAGAGACTTGCAGCAGAATGCTCAGTTTTGCCGGGTGGCCGGCTCTAGGAAAAGAGCTCGGTGGTTCCAAACTTCTTCCTTTTAAGAATGATGGATGCCACTGTGTTCCTGGGGACCTTCAATGCCCTTCCCCAGATCTGTGCCTCGGAGCTCTACAGACAATTCCTTCGACCTAATGGTTTGGTTTTTGCTCTGACATGCACTATCAACTGTGGGACCTTATATAGACAGGTGTGTTCCTTTCCTTTCTAAAAACCTGTTTTTGCTTTTTGATTATGGGGTGTTGTGTGTAGTATGAGGAAAGTTTTTTATTTAATCAATTTTAGAACAAGGCTATAACTTTACAAAAGGTCGAAAAGTCAACGGGTCTGAATACTTTCTAAAAGCACTGTATGTTTTCTTCCTCTGGGTGATGACTGTCATAGTAGGATCCCCTTTAAAAAATAACTTGTGTTGTGAGCTACACCATTTTTGTAAACATGGTATTTTTCACTGGTTTTGTTGTTTGGATTTAGCTGTTTTTCTTATTCGCACTATCACAATAAAGACTACCATAAAGACAGACATTTCATTCTCATGTTGGTTTTGTTTGTCATATATTTTTCAAAGGCTAGTACAGACTACAGGTCTTAGCATGGTTCTGTAACATGTAACAGAATGACTGTCCGACATTAAGACTTGACCCCCCCAAGACATTACCCTTATCTAAATGACCATGTACGATCTTGTGTGATGTGTAAGTGGCCTTTAAATCATTTCAATGAGGACCTTCCTGCTATGGCACATGGGTGAGAATGGCTGTCTAGCTGTAGATCTTGTTAACGTTCCTTTTTCAGGATAATTCGTAAAAATCCAAATAACTTCACAGATCTTCATTGTAAAGGTTTTATACACTGTTTCCCATGCTTGTTCAATGAACGATAAACAATTAATGAACATGCACCTGTGGAACTGTCGTTAAGACACTAACAGCTTACAGACGGTAGGCAATTAAGGTCACAGTTATGAAAACTAAGGACACTAAAGAGGCCTTTCTACGGACTCTGAAAAACACAAAAAAAAAATGCCCAGGGTCCCTGCTCATCTGCGTGAACGTGCCTTTGGCATGCTGCAAGGAAGCATGAGGACTGCAGATGTGGCCAGGGCAATAAATTGCAATGTCCGTATTGTGAGACACATAAGACAGCGCTACAGGGAGACAGGACGGACAGCTGATCGTCCTCGCAGTGGCAGACCACGTGTAACAACACCTGCACAGGATCGGTACATCCAAACATCACACCTGCGGGACCGGTACAGGATGGCAACAACAACTAACCAAGTTACACCAGGAACGCACAATGCCTCCATCAGTGCTCAGACTCATGTCCGCAATAGCATGACAATGCCACTAGCCATACTGCTCGTTCTGTGCGTAATTTCCTGCAAGACAGGAATGTCAGTGTTCTGCCATGGCCAGCGAAGAGCCCGGATCTCAATCCCATTGAGCACATCTGGGACCTGTTGGATCGGAGGGTGAGTGCTAGGGCCATTCCCCCCCAAAATGTTCGGGAACTTGCAGGTGCCTTGGTGGAAGAGTGGGGTAACATCTCACAGCAAGAACTGGCAAATCTGGTGCAGTCCATGAGGAGGAGATGCGCTGCAGTACTTAATGCAGCTGGTGGCCACACATTATACTGACTGTTACTTTTGATCCCCCCCTTTGTTCAGGGACACATTATTCAATTTCTGTTAGTCACATGTCTGTGGAACTTGTTCAGTGTATGTCCCAGTTGTTGAATCTTGTTATGTTCATACAAATATTTACACATGTTAAGTTTGCTGAAAGTAAACGCAGTTGACAGTTTACAAAGCACTACAAGCTTACTGAGTTTCAGAGTACGTAAACATTTTCTGCCACAATTATAAATAACCGGACAAAGACATTTGCAGATCTTTTGCTAGAAATGTATTTATTTAAATGGAAAAATATAACAAGAGGAAAATTGTGCAATGTAAAACAAAGGGTGCAAATAAGACCATTGTGCCAAACAAAAGGTGCATTAGGAATGTTGTGCTAAGGGGAAATAAGAGATGGGGAAATAAGACAAACTCCACAAAGGGAAACCAGTAAATTACCCACCACCTCAACATGTGAATGATAAAATAACATTCTAAATACCCAGCAACATAACTTGTGAATAAGAGAAAAACATGTTAAACACCAACATCTGTACAAATGTCTTTAGTACACGCGTTCAGTTTTTGGGTTGACACGGGGGGCAGACTCAAGGTATTGATCGTTGATCCACAAAAAAAGCTGTGCACTTTTAGCAAGTAGATAATAAAAACATAAGTTATTGGTGAGTGTGGTGTGTGGTGCCAGGATAACAACCTCTCCCTCAACGTGATCAAGACAAAGGAGATGATTGTGGACTACAGAAAAAGGAGGACTGAGCATGCCCCCATTGTCATCGACTGGGCTGTAGTGGAGCAGGTTGAGAACTTCAGGTTCCTTGGTGTCCATATCACCAACAAACTCTCATGGTCCAAACAGACCAAGACAGTGGTGAAGAGGGCACGACAATGCCTATTCCCCCTCAGGAGACTGAAAAGATTTGGCATGGGTCCTCAGATCCTCAAAAAGTTCTACAGCTGCACCATCGAGAGCATCCTGACTGGTTGCATCACTGCCTAGTATGGCAACTGCTCGGCCTCCGACCGCAAGGCACTACACAGGGTAGTGCGTACGGCCCAGTACATCACTGGGGCCAAGCTTCCTTCCATCCAGGACCTCTACCAGGCGGTGTCAGAGGAAGGCCCAAAGAATTGCCAAGGACTCCAGCCACCCTAGTCATAGACTGTTCTCTCTACTACCGTGACCACCAAGTCTAGGTCAAAAAGGCTTTATAACAGCTTCTACCCCCAAGCCAAAAGACTCTTGAACAGTTGATCAAATGGCTACCTGGACTATTTGCATTGTCCCCACCCATCCCCCCATTTTAATGCTGCTGCTACTCTCTGTTTATTATCCATGCGTAGTCACTTTACCACTACCTACATGTACATATTATCTCAATTACCGGTGCCCCCGCACATTGACTCTGTACCGGAACCCCCGTATATAGCCTCGCTACTGTTATTTTATTGTTGGTCCTTAATTATATATTTTATTTAAAAAAATATATATATATTCTTAAAACTGCATTTCACTGTTAAGGGCTTGTAAGTAAGCATTTCACTGTTGTATTCGGCGCATGTGACAAATACAATTTGATTTGATTTGAGTTGAGACAACTTCCCAACAGATTCATTGTCCCCCTCCGCCAGCAAAACATCTGGAACCTGTATCAATTCTGAGAACTGCCAACCTGTCACAATTTTGAAATACTGCTGGAAAAAAAACAGAACGTGTTAATTGTAATGAATAATCAATCATGGTCCTGGAGGCCATGGATCTGCCAAGATTTATTGGTCTCCGTCTGATTGTTCAAGAGCAATATAGAGCCAGAGTCATTGTCAGTCATTTGACCCATTCCTACATCCTGGCAACCTGACAGCCATATATGATAGACATGACCTAGAACAGTTGCATGTCTTGTATTAATAGTAAACCCACTGTAGGGTGATTCATTCAATAAGTATAGATGCCATGATGATGGTGGTTAAGTCTCTCTATTTTGCTTGTGACAGATTGAGGTCTAAGATTCAAGTCGTTCCCTCTCTTTTTCCCCAGGAGGTGGAGGAGGTTAAAGAGGAGATGGTGAACATCGTTAAGGAGAAGGTAGTGAAGAGGGTGATAGAGAGCGTGTCTCAGGTGGGGATAAAGAGTGAGGTGAGGGAGGTAGAGCCCGTGGTGAAGATGGACACACGTTTCTTCGGAGAGCTGCTGGCAGAGGTTTACAGGAAGAACTGTGACATCCACACCTGCATCTCAGAACACGTGGCCAAGATACGTGGAAGGTGGGTTTTGATTTTCCCAACATATAGCATTATTTATATATAGATTTTCACCCCAGCACAACACAACAGAATCAATAAAGAATCAAGACAGAAACGAAAGGGAGAGGGTAAATCTAGATCCTACTGAACTGGCCAGGCTAGGCTACAGTATGAAATACAGTGGTGTAGCACCCTCCCCCGCAGCCCTCGCAAGGCCCGCGGGCCCACAAGCTTTGGGCCCCCCCAGAGGTTGGCTCCCCAGATAGTATATGAAGAAGTCTTAAGCAATAAAAAAATATATATATATATTACAGGAAATGTGCTTTAAAATTGCAACATTTTCTCTCAGCCTCATGGATTGGAAATCATGAAACAAATTTTTTTTTTTGAATTGTGTTGCATTATTTGAGTTTCAAATGTACATTTAGGGGAATTTTATATTGAAAAAATAGTTTTGAGAATTTTCTAAATACTTTAAATATGATACATGTCAATGTCGGCTCAATGCATGGAAATGCCCCTGTCCGGAACAAAGGATCCCAATTTCAAACTCTTAAAACATATATGAACAGATATGCAATGGTTCATTGGATCAATCTTAAACGTTGCACATACACTGCTGCCATCTAGTGTCCAAAATCAGAATTGCGCCTGGGCTGGAATAATACATTATGGCCTTTCTCTTGCATTTCAAAGATGATGGTACAAATAAAACGTTTTTTTTTCTTTGTATTATCTTTTACCAGATCTAATGTGTTTTATTCTCCTACATTAATTTCACATTTCCACAAACTTCAAAGTGTTTCCTTTCAAATGGTATCAAGAATATGCATATCCTTGCTTCAGGTCCTGAGCTACAGGCAGTTAGATTTGGGTATGTCATTTTAGGTGAAAATTGAAAAAAGTGTCCGATCCTTAAGAGGTCAGAAATGGCCTTTAAACACTTGTTGGACAAAAAATGATTTATGAAAAATAAGAGGTTTTTCCTTAACATGGTGTGATAGCTGATACTTTGGTCTATCAAAATATATATTTCTTATTTTGTTAATATTAAGACAAACATTTCTGGAAAAAAAGTTGAGATTGTCCGGTCTTTCAAGAATCCCTGACCTCTAAAACATCAATATTTTCTTTCAACCTCATGGCAAAATGTGTGTAATAGCATGAGATTAGCAATAAAACTCCCCCTTTTGCACTCTTCCCCTTGGCAAAAAAACCCCACAGAAAAAACACCTGCAACTGGAAACTGACATTTCTGAAATACATTTTTCACTGAATTGATAACAAGGTATAGCCAGGAACAGGTTAGTTGAATAATCTATGGCGGCAGTTTGTATGGAGCCTTCCTGTAACGCCCAGTAATGGACACCAAAAATCTTTGGTTATATCACATTATTTACGGTACAATCTGTAGCTAGGCTGCATCATGTTAGCTCCCCACTCATGCTGCACACAAGCTAACACACTTGAATAACGCAACACGGCATGTAGAAATGTTGCAACTGTTAATTGCTGTTCGCAAGACAATGTCTAGGCAAGAAGATACCGGTAGATTCCAGTTTTGAAGGCTAACTTTCCTTACTAGCTTACAGCTGAAGCTAACTTCAATTCACTACCCTAGTACCATAACACAAAATATGAGGATTTTAAAGCTGTCACCAAAAATCATACAGTCATTGCCAAGAACTATTAATTAAATTAGTCTCCTTCGCCTCAGTCGCATCTCTCCTCTCTCTCACTGTGTGTGTGAATGACGTCGTTAGGTCTTGGCTGACGTCAATCAGCCAAAACAAGCTCAATAACTCAATAATGTACATGCACACACTCCTATTGAATATGCATTCACCTGTTTTGTGAATAGGCCTAGCTTACATCTTGATTTACCCAGTTTATCAATAGAGATTTACCATTAAAATAAATGATTACCATTATATTGTTATGTAGTTAGATTGGTAAAAACACAATCAAATTGATTGTTTGATTGTATAATTGATTCATTAATGCATACATGGCTGTCTCTGCCTGGATCAAGTGCCATTCTGTGGCTAATACACTTTTTTTTGTTGCTGTGGTATTGTTTTGTTATCGAGTATCGTAATGGTATCGAGTATCATGATACTAAACCTAGTATCGGTATTGATGTAAAAATTCTGGTATCGTGACAACACTATTGTGGGGGTGGTTTCAGGGGCTGGTTCAGTATTTAAATTATCAGTGTTAACTCTGTCTCTCCTGTTTCCTCAGTTCCACACTTGGTTCAGAAAGTCCCTCTACCGCTCTTAACTTGCCAGGCTAGGCCATGAAATACTGTCAAGGGGTGAGGCAGGCTGTGGGCTAATATTCTAACTGAGAGGCCCTGTAACTGAATAGAATATATGCAGTGCCTTCAGAAAGTATTCACACCCCTTGACTTTTTCCACATGTTGTGTTACAGCATGAATTTAAAATGGATTACATTGAGATGTTTTGTCACACAATACCCCATAATGTCAAAGTGCAATTATGTTTTTAGAATTTTTTACAAATTAAATAAAAAAGAAAAGCTGAAATGTCGTGCGTCAGTAAGTTTTCAACCCTTTTTTATGGCAAGCCTAAATAAGTTCAGGAGTAAGCATTTGCTTTATAAGTCATGTAATATGTTGCATGGACTAATAATAGTGTTTAACATGATTTTTTTATGACTACCTCATCTCTGTACCCCACACGTACAGTTATCTGTAAGGTACCTCAGTCGAGCAGTGAATTTCAAACACAGATTGAACCAGACTGACCAGGGAGGTTTTCCAATGCCTCGCAAAGAAGGGCACCTATTGGTAAATGTCAACAACAACAAAAAAGCAGACATTGCATATCTCTTTGAGCATGGGGAAGTTATTAATTACACTTTGTATGGTGTATCAATACACCCAGTCACTACAAAGATACAGACGTCCTTCCTAACTCAGTTGCCGGAGAGGAAGGACATTTTGCAGGGATTTCACCATGAGGCCAATGGTGACTTTAAAACAGTTTAATGGCTGTGATAGGAGAAAACTGAGGATGGATCCACAACATTGTAGTTCCTCCACAACACTAATCCAATTGACAGAGTGAAAAGAAGGAAGCCTGTACAGAACATGCATCCTGTTTGCAACAAGGCACTAAAGTAATACCGCAAAAAATGTCGCAAAGGAATTCACTTTTTGTCCTGAATACAAAATGTTGTGTTTGGGACAAATTCAATACACCACATTACTAAGTACCACTCTCCATGTTTTCAAGCATAGTGGTGGCTGCGTCATGTTATGGTGGGTATGCTTGTAATCAATATGGACTGGGGAGTTTTTCAGGATAAAAAAGAAACGGAATGGGGCTAAGCACATGCAAAATCCTAGTGGATTTCAGTCTGCCTCCACCAGACACTGAGATATGAATAATAACCTAAACAATAACCTAAAACACATGGCCAAATCTACACTGGAGTTGCTTACCATGAAGACAGTGAATGTTCCTGACTAGCCGAGTTACAGTTTTGACTGTAATGTTGAACAATCCAGGCGTGGAAAGCCCTTAGACACTTACCCAGAAAGACTCACAGCTGTAATCGCTGCCAAAGGTGCTCCTACAAAGTATTGACTCAGGGCTGGGAATACTTTAATACATGAGATATTTCTGAATTTCATTTCAATAAAGGTGCACAATGTAAAACTCACAGGAATGTCATGTAAAACTCAGTAATAATATAAATATAAACAGGTTATATAAACGTCCTAAATACACCCGTAGTGTTTCATCCATCAATGTAAATCCCGTAATTAGTCACTAGACATTACAACCGTCAGTCAGACCTGACCTCTCTCATTTCTCTAGACTCGCTGTTTACTCATAGTACCTGTGATTCACTAAGCAAACACATCATTCTGTTCCCTTCTGCTGCTGACTCCATCATAACCTCTGTAGACTGGAGACAGAGATGGTTTATTTAATCTAATTGTGTGTTTGTCATGCCCTGTAATGTGTTTACCTTTCCATCTCTTTCCCAGGAAACACCTCTTAGATCCCAGTAATGACTACAAGGTACAGCAGGGAGGGGCGACCAATGGTTTTACATAACATCATATTAGTCTTGTACTGTTTAAATTGCTGTACAGTAGCTATTTATATATATTGGAAGTGAAAGTATGAAATGAAAGTAACCATTTGTGTGTATGCAGGTAAAGAGAGAGGACATTGAGGCCCTGATCCCCAAAGGAGCATCTGAGCTGACCAAACAGCAGCTCCGCTACCTGCTGCAGGTAACACCAAGGGCGGACTGGGCCAAAAATTCTGCCCTGGCATTTCAGCCACACCAGCCCACATCACCGCATCTGCTACTTACACACACAGCCAGTAATGCTACTGACACATAACATAGCTAACTATAGTACAACATCTCAACTTTTACTGTACCAGTGACCCATGAAACATGGTCCTCCTCCTTTTTTAACCAGCTCATGTTTAAGACAAATACAACTTGTAAAAGCACTACTGGAGATACAACTCACCACTTTAACTGTGCCTCTGTTGCCTCCCTGTTGTGCTGTCTCTCTGCAGAAAGAAGAAAGATTACTGAATAAATTCCTAATAGATTACCATTGGCTCATAATACCTAATGAAAGCCTAACTACTTATATTGCAATACATGTCCCCCCAATCCTAAAGGTTAATTACTCTTACATATATAATATAGAGCCAAAATATCAATAAACTTGCAGTACATGTGTCAGTGTGTGTGTCTCTCTCTTTCTGTTTTTTTCCCTACATCCACTGTTTTCTCCCTATTTTTTTTTATTTATTTCACCTTTATTTAACCAGGTAGGCTAGTTGAGAACAAGTTCTCATTTACACCTGCTACCTGGCCAAGATAAAGCAAAGCAGTTCGACACATACAACACAGAGTTACACATTGGAGTAAACAAACATACAGTCAATAATACAGTAGAAAAAAACAAATCTATATACAATGTGTGCAAATGATGTAAGATAAGGAAGGTAAGGCAATAAATAGGCCATGGTGGCGAAGTAATTACAGTATAGCAATTTAACACTGGAATGGTAGATGTGCAGTAGATGAATGTGCAAAGTAAAAATACTGGGGTGCAAAGGAGCAAGATAAATAAATGAATACAGTAGGGGATGAGGTAGTTGGTTGGGCTATTAACAGATGGGCTATGTACAGGTGCAGTGATCTGTGAGCTGCTCTGACAGCTGGTGCTTAAAGCTGGTGAGGGAGATAAGTGTCTCCAGTTTCAGTGATTTTTGTAGTTCGTTCCAGTCATTGGCAGCATAGAACTGGAAGGAAAGGCGGCTAAAGGAGGAATTGGCTTTGGGGGTGACCAGTGAGATATACCTGCTGGAGCGCGTGCTACGGGTGGGTGCTGCTATGGTTACCAGCGAGCTGAGATAAGGTTGGGGCTTTACCTAGCAGGGACTTGTAGATGACCTGGAGCCAGTGGGTCTGGCAACGAGTATGTAGTGAGGGCCAGCCGACTAAAGCATACAGGTCGCAGTGGTGGGTGGTATAAGGGGCTTTGGTGACAAAGCGGATGGCACTGTGATAGACTGCATCCACTACACTTGACTGCTGCAGCAGCAGCTGAGATGTCTGTGCTTATAAGACTAGTATCACTGGGACCCGAAGACCAGGGGACCACACTGCCTGTGCTGGGCCCAGCAATATCCTAGGGTAACACTTTATTTTAAGGTTCCATAATAAACCATTTATAAGGCATTATAAGGCATTTCCAAACCATTTGCTCACCATTTATTAATCATTACGCCTACATTTGTAAATGTTAGTAAGCTAGTTATTCACACATGTATATACACTGAGTATATTAAACATTAGGAACAACTTCCTAATATTCTCTTTTGCCCTCACAACAGCCTCAATTTGTCGGGCATGGATTCTACAAGGTGTCGAAAGCGTTTCACAGGGATGCTGGCCCATGTTGACTCCAATGCTTCCCACAGTTGTGCCAAGTTGGCTGGATGTCCTTTGGGTGGTGGACCATTCTTGATACACACAGGAACCTGTTGAGCGTGAAAAACCCAGCATCGTCGCAGTTCTTGACACAAACCGGTGCGTCTGGCACCTACTACAATACCTCGTATTACACTGCTCACTCATAACATTTATAAAGTATAAATAGCCCTCACTTTAGATTAGGAGCTGCAAAAATACTTGAATAATGATTAGTAAATAGATTATTAATGTGGGAGTGATGGTAAAAGAATGGTGAACACAGCATTTATAAATGCCTTAATGATTTATTATGGACCCTTAAAATAAAGTGTTACCCATTCTAGTTGTGAATGAATAAACACATATATTAGAGAAAGAAGAAAATCACTGAATAAATGCCTTATAGATGACCATTGGCTTATATTATACATTATAAAAGCCTAACTATACTGAACAAGGAGTATGCTGAGGAGTATTTCTGTTTGTAATAAAGCCCTTTTGTGGGGAAAAACTCATTCTGATTGGCTGGGCCTGGCTCCCCACTGGGTCATCCTGGCTGCCAAGTTGGCGGGTCTATGCAACCCCAGGCCCACCCAGGCTGCACCCCTGTCTTGTCATGGGAAATCCATAGATTAGGGCCTAATGATTTTTTTTTTCAATTGACTGATTTCCTTATATGAACTGTAACTGAAATTGTTGAATGTTGCGTTTATATTTTTGTTCAGTATATTTATTTCAAAGTAGTGCATGTCAAGTGTCCCCCCTTCCCACTTAGCTAAGTGTTTAGATATTAGGCTACATATAATTCAATAAAAGAAAACAGAGAGAGAGGAGAGATAAAGACTGCCAGTTCCTTCATGTTTTGGCTGTATAAAACAGCCTATGACTATATTAAGGAACTGGCAGTCTCTCCCCCCCTCTCTGTTTTCTTCTATTGAATTCAATATATGACATTCTATGTTTGGCAAGAATGATGCTGGGAATAGTTTATATGGATGCAGATTGATTTCCAGCATTGCGCTTCGTTTGACAGTGCTGCGCGTATACGCGTATTTTTTCTGCCAAGAAGTGACCGGCCTTTCAGCAAATTAAATATGCGGGATATTGGCGGAACTTTCCAGCCTTAAGTGCGGTGGCTATGTAATGTTATCTGACACTTGTTAGTCACTTGTTACTACAGCTCATAAACTTACTCGCTGGGCTGAAGAGACTGAGATTCAGAAGTGAAAAGTCTGATATTCCTTTGGTTGTTCCACTATGCCTGAAACTGGCTCATAAAACCTCACCTAACCTCCTATCTTTCTCTTTCATCAATATCTCTCCTTTATTTTTCATCTCTCTCGCTCTCACTCCCTTGCTCCCACCCTCTCAGACCCGTATGACAGCAGACAAGACCATGCGTCTCCTTCTGACTACCTTCAGCAGTCTGAGGGAGGAGCTGATCCACATGTCAGAGGACCTGAGGGTAAGATCTGGGGCCTGGGCCACTATAGGAACCTCTTATGCTTATCTTAACTGTCTCATTAAGATATACAGTGAGGGAAAAAAGTATTTGATCCCCTGCTGATTTTGTACGTTTGCCCACTGACAAAAATGATCAGTCTATAATTTTAATGGTAGGTTTATTTGAACAGTGAGAGACAGAATAACAACAAAAACATCCAGAAAAACTCATGTGAAAAATGTTATAAATGGAATTGCATTTTAATGAGGGAAATAAGTATTTGACCCCATCTCAATCAGAAAGATTTCTGGCTCCCATGTGTCTTTTATACAGGTACCGAGCTGAGATTAGGAGCACACTCTTAAAGGGAGTGCTCCTAATCTCAGTTTGTTACCTGTATAAAAGACACCTGTCCACAGAAGCAATCAATCAATCAGATTCCAAACTCTCCACCATGGCCAAGACCAACGACCTCTCCAAGGATGTCAGGGACAAGATTGTAGACCTACACAAGGCTGGAATGGGCTACAAGACCATCGCCAAGCAGCTTGGTGAGAAGGTGACAACAGTTGGTGCGATTATTCGCAAATGGAAGAAACACAAAAGAACTGTCAATCTCCCTCGGCCTGGGTCTCCATGCTAGATCTCACCTCGTGGAGTTGCAATGATCATGAGAACGGTGAGGAATCAGCCCAGAACTACATGGGAGGATCTTGTCAATGATCTCAAGGCAGCTGGGACCATAGTCACCAAGAAAACAATTGGTAACACACTACGCCGTGAAGGACTGAAATCCTGCAGCGCCCGCAAGGTCCCCCTGCTCAAGAAAGCACATATACATGCCCGTCTGCAGTTTGCCAATGAACATCTGAATGATTCAGAGGACATCTGGGTGAAAGTGTTGTGGTCAGATGAGACCAAAATGGAGCTCTTTGGCATCAACTCAACTCGATGTGTTTGGAGGAGGAGGAATGCTGCCTATGACCCCAAGAACACCATGCCCACCGTCAAACATGGAGGTGGAAACATGATGCTTTGGGGGTGTTTTTCTGATAAGGGGACAGAACAACTTCACCGCATCAAAGGGACGATGGACGGGGCCATGTACTGTCAAATCTTGGGTGAGAACCTCCTTCACTCAGCCAGGGCATTGAAAATGGGTCGTGGATGGGTATTCCAGCATGACAATGACCCAAAACACACGGCCAAGGCAACAAAGTAGTGGCTCAAGAAGAAGCACATTAAGGTCCTGGAGTGGCCTAGCCAGTCTCCAGACCTTAATCCCATAGAAAATCTGTGGAGGGAGCTGCCAAACGTCAGCCTCGAAACCTTAATGACTTGGAGAAGATCTGCAAAGAGGAGTGGGACAAAATCCCTCCTGAGATGTGTGCAAACCTGGTGGCCAACTACAAGAAACGTCTGAGCTCTGTGATTGCCAACAAGGGTTTTGCTACCAAGTACTAAGTCATGTTTTGCAGAGGGGGTCAAATACTTATTTCCCTCATTAAAATGCAATTCCATTTATAATATTTTCACTTGCTATTTTTCTGGATTTTTTTGTTGTCATTCTGTCTCTCACTGTTCAAATAAACTTTCCATTAAAATTATAGATTGATAATTTCTTTGTCAGTGGGCAAACGTACAAAATCAGCAGGGGATCAAATACTTTTTTCCCTCACTGTACATGCAGACAGGCCGTCTTACAGAGTCTTACTGTCTCTGTCTCTGTTCTGCCAGCGTCTGGAGAGTGAGAAGGAGTCCCTGGAGAGAGACCTGAGCTTCAAGGCTGATCAGGCTGAGCAGTATGACCGCCTCCTAGAGGCCGTACGAGAGAACAACAGACAGCTACAGGTAGGCGTGTGTGTGTGAGAATTTGTGAGAGTGAGTGTTTCTTCCACTGTGTATTGCTTGTGTGTGTTTGCTTGCGTGTACACCTCTTCTGTAGGTGTTTTTGAAAGAGAGTATCTCTTCCCTGTATGTTAGTGCAATGGGTGTATGACTGTGTGTGGGTCACTCTATCCATCCATCCATATAGATATCTCTGAAGGAGACCAGCTACAGCCAGCAGACCCTGGAGACTCAGCTCCTGAGCAGCCGCACTACAGACTCAAACAGGGACTTCCGCATCAAAGAACTGGAGGGCAGCTACCGAGCCCTGGAGAAGGAAAATGAGATGCTCAAACAGAAGGTACTCTAACACTACCCTCTTCCATCTCTGGCTCTAACCCATCTCACTTCAGAGAATAAACTCTACCCTCCTCCATCTCTGGCTCTAACCCATCTCACTTCAGAGAATATACTCTACCCTCCTCCATCTCTGGCTCTAACCCATCTCACTTCAGAGAATAAACTCTACCCTCCTCCATCTCTGGCTCTAACCCATCTCACTTCAGAGAATAAACTCTTAGCAATTCCTTTTACTCATGATGACTGTAGTATTCAACCATAGAATTATTCTCATAGATCGAACTTCCTTAACTAACTTGTGTCTCCCTCTGTGTCCATCTTCATCCAGTTGGCTGGCCAGTGCAGTAGTAGCACCATTCAGATGAATACAGAGGAGCTGTCACGTCAGTACTCAGAGCAGCTAGCTGCCCTGCGCCAGGAGAAGGACAAGGAACTGCAGAGCCTCAGGGTAAGAAGCCTACAGGGATGCATGGATACAGGGATGGGGCCTTCCTGCTCTGTCGTGAGAAGAAATATGGGTAGCTAGTGGTTATACTGACTGAGTGTCTCTGACTATCTGTCGGTCTGTCCAGACCCAGCTGACGCGGATCACCACAGAGTACACCACCGAGAGGTCAGGTGACAAGAGCATGCATCTCCGCATCACACAGCTGCTGACAACACTGGAGCAGCGGGAGGTCGTCATCAAACGTCAGGAAGAGGTCAGGGGTCATAGCTACTGGTCACTGGTCAGCCCGGCCCCTTAGACACAGATCTAGGAAATGTCTACTCCTGTAATTGGAAAAATCTACAACCAAACTAACCCAACAGTTTTGGATTAGAAAAACAGCCTGCTTCTAGTGTCTGTCCTCACCCTGCTTCTAGGGTCTGTTCTCACCCTGCTTGTAGGGTCTGTTCTTACCCTGTTTCCATAATTAAGTAATTGGTTTTGTTTAGGCCAGTCTGACTATATTATCACAGTTGTTGTGTTAGGGTCAAAATGGCGGCAGAAGAAATGGCAGTAGTTTTACGGGCTCCCAACCAATTGTGCTATTATGTGTTTTTTTGTTGTTGTTATTTGTAACTTATTTTGTACATAATGTTCCTGCAACCATATCTTACGGCAAAAAAGAGCTGCTGGATATTAGGACAGCGATCACTCACCTCGGATTAGACTAAGATTTTTTCTTCAACAAGCAGGACGTACAAGACATTCTCCAAACACCCGACAGGGCCAACATCCCTGTTATTTGCAAGAGAAAGAGACGTAGATACAGAGGACACAGAGCCGGATGCCTCGTGAGGACCCGCAGAAGGCGAGTGGGAAAGCTGCCGTTACCGTCAATATTACACAATATTATATTGTGATAAATTGCAGGCCACACAACTTGTCTAGAGAGTTTTCAGCTATACTTTTCGTGGCTGTTTATTTACCACCACAGACAGATGCTGGCACTAAGACCACACTCAGTCAGCTGTATGAGGAAATAAGCAAACAGGAAACCACTCCCCAAGAGGCAGAGCTCCTAGTGGCTGGAGACTTTAATGCAGGGAAACTTAAATCAGTTCTACCAAATTTCTATCAACATGTTAAATGTGCAACCAGAGGGAAAACAATTCTAGATCACCTGTACTCCACACACAGAGACACGCACAAAGCTCTCCCTCGCCCTCCATTTGGTAAATCTGACCACAACTCTATACTCCTGATTCCTGCTTACAAGCAAAAATTAAAACAGGAAGCACCAGTGACTCGGTCTATAAAAAAGTGGTCAGATGAAGCAGATGCTAAACTACAGGACTGTTTTGCTATCACAGACTGGAACATGTTCCGGGATTCTTCCGATGGCATTGAGGAGTACAGCACATCAGTCACTGGCTTTATCAATAAGTACATTGAGGACGTCGTTCCCACAGTGACTGTACATACATACCCCAACCAGAAGCCATGGATTACAGGCAACATTCGCACTGAGCTAAAGGGTAGAGCTGCCACTTTCAAGGTGCGGGACTCTAACCCGGAAGCTTACAAGAAATTCTGCTATACCCTCCGACGAACCATCAAACAGGCAACGCGTCAATACAGGGCTAAGATTGAATCATACTACACCGGCTCCGATGCTCGTCTTATGTGGCAGGGCTTGCAAACTATTACAGACTACAATGAGAAGCACAGCCGCAAGCTGCCCAGTGACACGAGCCTACCAGATGAGCTAAATCACTTCTATGCTCGCTTCGAGGCAAGCAACACGGAGACATGCATGAGACAATCAGCTGTTCCGGACGACTGTGTGATCACTCACTTCGTAGCTGACGTGAGTAAGACCTTTAAACAGGTCAACATACACAAGGCTACGGGGCCAGACGGATTACCAGGACATGTGCTCCGGGTATGTGCTGACCAACTGGCAGGTGTCTTCACTGACATTTTCAACATGTCCCTGATTGAGTCTGTAATACCAACATGTTTCAAGCAGACCACCATAGTCCCTGTGCCCAAGAACACAAAGGCAACCTGCCTAAATGACTACAGACCCGTAGCACTCACATCCGTAGCCATGAAGTGCTTTGAAAGGCTGGTAATGGCTCACATCAACACCATTATCCCAGAAATGCTAGACCCACTCCAATTTGCATACCGCCCAAACAGATCCACAGATGATGCAATCTCTATTGCACTCCACACTGCCCTTTCCGACCTGGACAAAAGGAACACTTATGTGAGATGCTATTCATTGACTACAGCTCAGTGTTCAACACCATAGTACCCTCAAAGCTCATCACTAAGCTAAGAATCCTGGCACTAAACACCTCCCTCTGCAACTGTATCCTGGACTTCCTGACGGGCCACCCCCAGGTGGTGAGGGTAGGTAGCAGCACATATGCCACGCTGATCCTCAACACTGGAGCCCCCAAGGGGTACGTGCTCAGTCCCCTCCTGTACTCCCTGTTCACCCACGACTGCATGGCCAGGCACGACTCCAACACCATCATTAAGTTTGCAGACGACACAACAGTGGTAGGCCTGATCACCGACAATGACGAGACAGCCTATAGGGAGGAGGTCAGAGACCTGGCCGGGTGGTGCCAGAATAACAACCTATCCCTCGACATAACCAAGACTAAGGAGATGATTGTGGACTACAGGAAAGGGAGGACAGAGCACGCCCCCATTCTCATCGACGGGGCTGTAGTGGAGCAGGTTGAGAGCTTCAAGTTCCTTGGTGTCCACATCACCAACAAATACAATGGTCCAAACACACCAAGAGAGTCGTGAAGAGGGCACGAAGCCTATTCCCCCTCAGGAAACTGAAAAGATTTGGCATGGGTCCTGAGATCCTCAAAAGGTTCTACAGCTTCAACATCGAGAGCATCCTGACTGGTTGCATCACTGCCTGGTACGGAAATTGCTCGGCCTCCGACCGCAAGGTACTACAGAGGGTAGTGTGTACGGCCCAGTACATCACTGGGGCTAAGCTGCCTGCCATCCAGGACCTCTACACCAGGCGGTGTCAGAGGAAGGCCCTAAAAATTGTCAAAGACCCCAGCCACCCCAGTCATAGACTGTTCTCTCTACTACCGCATGGCAAGCGTTACCGGAGTGCCAAGTCTAGGACAAAAAGGCTTCTCAACAGTTTTACCCCCAAGCCATAAGACTCCTGAACAGGTAATCAAATGGCTACCCCCACCCTCTTTTACACTGCTGCTACTCTCTGTTTATCATATATGCATAGTCACTTTAACTATACATACATGTACATACTACCTCAATTAGCCCGACCAACCAGTGCTCCCGAACATTGGCTAACCAGGCTATCTGCATTGTGTCCCGCCACCCACCACCCGCCAACCCCTCTTTTACGCTAATGCTACTCTCTGTTCATCATATATGCATAGTCACTTTAACCATACCTACATGTACATACTACCTCAATCAGCCTGACTAACCGGTGCTCCTGAACATTGGCTAACCAGGCTATCTGCATTGTGTCCCGCCACCCGCCAACCCCTCTTTTACGTTACTGCTACTCTCTGTTCATCATATATGCATAGTCACTTTAACCATACCTACCTGTACATACTACCTCAATCAGCCTGACTAACCGGTGTCTGTATGTAGCCTTGCTACTATTATAGCCTCGCTACTGTATATAGCCTCGCTACTGTATATAGCCTCGCTACTGTTATTTTTCACTGTCTTTTTACTGGTGTTTTTATTTCTTTACTTACCGATTGTTCACAAAATACCTTTTTTGCACTATTGGTTAGAGCTTGTAAGTAAGCATTTCACTGTAAGGTCTACACCGGTTGTATTCGGTGCACTTGACAAATAAACTTTGATTTGATTTGATTTGGCTCCAAAGGATCCTTTAATTTGACCTCAGGATGTATTTACCTGACACGTCGTACAGCTTTAGCTCCATCATTAACACCTATATTACGGCACAGGCCTCATTCCTCCTCCTCTCTCCCTATTCACCTTTGACCTCCCATCTCTGACCTTTAACCTCCAGGAGATCTGGCGGTTGCAGCAGGAGAAGAGAGACAGCTCCAAGAACGTCACCACGACCACTATCACCAAAAGGTCAGCCCCCAACAATACCATGAGCCTATTTTATTGGGAATATTTGGGGCAGTAGCTCCTCTAAAATGGGTTAATGTAATTTGGGATGCCTAGTGTGGTATTTCCCAAAACAGGATTTTGTACTGGTGTACAGTAGGTACCTTACTGTGTATAACTGATGTGTAGGTACAGGAACCAGTACCCCCTCCTGGGTCTGCTAACTGATGACTACAATTCCACATCGCCTGTCAAGGATACCAAGACCATAGTAATCCAGAGCCGGACGGGGGAGATGATCAAACAGGTAGAGTAGAGCAGGGAGGAAGTAGAAACAAGATGGCCATGTTAGAAAGGACAAACTGCAGTATAGATATACTGTCTGAAGTGATGAGTAAGTACATCAGCTATTGTTCTCAGTTTAGAGTTTGAAGTGAGGGGTAACATTAGGGTCTGCCATGTGAGGAGAGCCTGTGATGAGAGGATGATGGATGGAAGTTGACTCCTCTGTGGTCCTGGAAAGCCAGGACCTGATGGCATGGAGAGATATGTTAAATTCTGCCTCATTCTATTAGTAGTAAAATAAATTCATATTCTCCCAACTCTACTAAATTCCATATTGGGTTGCTTAATTGGACAGGCGTCCTTGTTTGTGAGAGTCATGCATGGGGTTGTGAGTAAGTTTGGAATGGATTTAGGGTGACAGCACAGATGTTTTCCAGGGTTTGGAGTAGAGCTGCACAATTAAGCAAATTCATATTGAAATCACAATATTGGCATGTGCAATATCCATATCGCAAGAAATCCATATCGCATGCAATATTTTGAAACACTTCTTAACTGGGTGTAACGTCTGTTTTTATTGTTTAGTCTGTTGTCTCTCTCCTTTTGTGGCTGATGGATTAACCCTTCACGCCATAACAACCGTATCTGTGTTCTGTTCATCTCAAAACAGGAAATCATTACAACCCCTTAAAGACACTGCTTCTCTGGGACAAATTACAACCCCTTAAAGACACTGCTTCTCTCTGCTCTGCACAGGAATGAACGACAAGAAGACCTTGAACCCCCTCACAGCATGCTTCCCTCTTCCCTCCCTTGTCCTCTGGGCTCCCAGGGTGGTGGTGGTAGGGGTTCAGCACCCCTATATATGGGACGGGTGGTTTGGACCAAATGGTGTTTGCTTGGACAGGAGGCTTCACTTTGGATGGGGGGCATCAAATATTCAATAACCAAATATGTTATAGTAGAAGCTTAGAGGTTAAGAGTGTTAGGCCAGTAACCGAAAAGGTTACTGGTTTGAAATCCCTGAGCCAACTAGGTGAAAAATCTGTCTGTGCCCTTGAGTAAGGCACTTAACCCTAATTTCTCCAGTAAGTCGCTCTGGATAAGAACGTCTGCTAAATGACTAAAATGTAAAATGCGAAGAGGAGGCTGGTGCTTGTTAGTATGCAGCTCACTAGTGTGTCTGTCCTCCATGGAGCCACCACTACCCTGTTAGTCTTTAGGACATCTCATATAAAGGTGCTATGGTGATAGTATGGTTACTGTGCATATAAATAAGGAAGCTAAATATGCTTTAATTATGAACTAATTAAAGAGACTGTATGGTAAAATTTGCTTTGGCAGAAATGGTTCTGGTGTTTTGCTTTTCTTTTGTGGCAAGGTAATGGTACATAGTTGTGTTATGTTTCAGCTGCATTTTGTTTCATATTTATACCTTAAGAGGTGCATGGGTATGTTTTGTTGTTGTTATTGAATGGAATGCTGCGCTTGGGGTTGGGGAGGGGGGTTGGAGTGGGGTGTATTAGAATATGAATGGCTGGGTTGGACATGGCCTGGGGCATGGTTCTATGGATTATATAAAATGGTGGATGAACTGAACATTTTAAAAGTACAATAAACAATGTATGGAGTACCATGTTGTTCCAGTTGTCTAGCCCCCAGTAGTTTCTACAATGCATACTAATAGATTTGTTGCAGTATAAAGGACTTACATAAACTGAGCAAAAAAAGAAACGTCCTCTCACTGTCAACTGTGTTTATTTTCAGCAAACTTAACATGTGTAAATATTTGTATGAACATAAGATTCAACAACTGAGACATAAACTGAACAAGTTCCACAGACATGTGACTAACAGAACAAAGGGGGGGTCAAAATCAAAAGTAACAGTCTGGTGTGGTCACCAGCTGCATTAAGTACTGCAGCGCATCTCCTCGGTGTAACGCTCATTCCTCTGACGATAAACGTGAATCCGACCATCACCACTGGTGAGTGAAGAGCACTTTTTGCCAGTCCTGTCTGGTCCAGCAACTTGTCCCGAAGGTGTGATGTTCAGATGTACCGATCCTGTGCAGGTGTTGTTACACATGGTCTGCCACTGCGAGGACGATCAGCTGTCTGTCATGTCTCCCTGTAGCACTGTCTTAGGCGTCTCACAATACGGACATTGCAATTTTTTACTTTTTAACTATTAGTCCCTCAGTTTCATGTCATTTGTGTTACCGCCTTGAAAATCACTGATATACAAGAACCTTGAGCATTCTCTCCGGTGGCAAACTGTTATCGGGGGAGTGGCTTATATTATATACAATTATTGGCTAATCACACCCTTTTAGTATGTCATAAGTTTGAGGATTCCATTGATTATTTGGTGTGTCTAAATCCAGTGTCACTTGGTGTTGGTCGGTTTAAATGAAGGGATGTAACATTGTGAGCAAAATGATTCTTCTTATCAATTTAGTAAATGATTTATAAAGGATTGATGACCTTAGATATGAGCATTTGTGGCCTCCATTTCAGAAATTTTAATTAACCTAGAATGTCTCATTGGTGTTACCATCATTGGTGTTACTACTCCTACTGGTGGCACAGTGTTATCATAAACAAATATTTAAAGTCATTAAGCTACCATTCTTTTTTATTTAGAATGGGAAGATGTACCAAAATACATTTTAATAGAACATTTTTTAGAAAAATAATGTACTTTTTTTCCTAAATGCCTTGCCCAAATGCCACCATAATTCAAAAATGACCCTGAAGTTCTTATGCCTGAAGTTATCGCTTGCCTGTGCTCGCCCATGTAAAATTCACCTGGTCTTTTCCATTTAGTCATTAACCCTCTGCTTTTTGGAAGTCTAATTAAAATGTAACTGGTCCACTTGTCTTTAGTTTTTGTTTGTCTTTTCTTCCGACCTGTGAAACCACAAAAATAAGGCCTAGGGGCAACTATATCCTAATCCAGTAGGGCACCATCTGCAGGGAGCAGTTACCTTCTCTCGCCAGCAGAGAGGGCCAGCAGCCTACAGTTGTGCCTCAGAGTGACAGGGAGTGAGCAATAGGAAAGAGCCTTGGTCGAACATCTAATTTCAAAATTTTGGGCATTAAAATGGAGTTGGTCCCCCCTTTGCTGCTATAACAGCCTCTACTCCTCTGGGAAGGCTTTCCACTAGATGTTGGAACATTGCTGCAGGGACTCACTTCCATTCAGCCACAAAAGCATTAATGAGATTGGGAAATTATGTTGGGCGATTAGGCCTGGCTCGGCGTTCCAATTCATCCCAAATGTGTTCAATGGAGTTGAGGTCAAGGCTCTGTGCAGGCCGGTCAAGTTCTTCCACACCGATCTCGACAAACCATTTCTGTATGGACCTCGCTTTGTGCACGGGGGGCATTGTCATACTGAAACAGGAAAGGGCCTTCCTCAAACTGTTGCCACAAAGTTGGAAGCACAGAATTGTCTAGAATGTCACTGTATGCTGTAGCATTAAGATTTCCCTTCATTGGAACTAAGGGGCCTAGCCCGAACCATGAAAAACAGCCCCAGACCATTATTCCTCCTCCACCAAACTTTACGGTTGGCACTATGCATTCGGGCAAGTAGCGTTCTCCAGGCATCCGTCAAACCCAGATTAGTCCGTTTAACTGCAAGATGGGGAAGTGTGATTCATCACTCCAGAGAACGCGCATTTCCACTTCTCAAGAGTCCAATAGCAGCAAGCTTTACACCACTCCAGCTGACGCTTGACATTGCGCATGGTGATCTTATACTTGTGTGCGGCTGCTCGGCCATGGAAACCCATTTCATGAAGCTCCTGACAAAATCGTTTTGCACTTCAGCACTCTGTGGGCCTGTTCTGTGAGCTTATGTGGCCTACCTCTTCGCAGCTGAGCCGTTGTTGCTCCTAGACGTTTCCACTTCACAATAACAGCACTTACAGTTGACCGGGGCAGCTCTAGCAGAAATTTGACGAACTGACTTGTTGGCATCCTATGACAGTGCCACGATGAAAGTCACTGATCTCTTTAGGTAGGCCATTCTACTGCCAATGTTTGTCTATGGAAATTGCAAGGATGTGTGCTTAGTTTTATACACCTGTCGGCAACGGGTGTGGCTGGAATAGCAGAATCCACTAATTTGAAGGGGTGTCCACATACATTATATATACAAAAGTATCTCTGTAGGTCTTGGCTCAGGCAGAATATCAACCATTTCACTGTCCCATTCACTGGTATGTCTGACTGACGATGGATGATCAATAACTCTATCTATTCTTGGTGATGGTAGTACACTAGTAGTGGACCTAGTAGTTTAGTGGTTAGTCATTGCAGCTATCAGTAGTATTACAGTTTTTTTTTATCGTTTGGTACTATTTTCACAAGTGTGTGTTACAATTTCACAACTCTTAGTACAAAACTCAAAACAGATCATCAATAAAGCTGTTTTTTTTTCAAAACTTCAAGCACATTTTCAATTGACTAAGTACAACACACAAAATCATACAGTAACGTTTTACCAAACCTGATCAGTGTTTCATCTAGAAATACCTTTCATATAAAGTATTTGCCTTTCACAATGCAATGCTCATAATACTTTTCATATGATTCTCTTCTCATTTGTTTAAATACACTTGACCATCACTTAATCCAACTGCGCTTAATGGTTAATCACTTAACCGTTTGGAAAACATATCAATTTTACACTGGTTTGTCTACTCTGTGGATTTTGAGAACTACAGAAATAAAATGTGCGCTTGTAAAGTATAAACATCTAAATTACCTGTTTGATATATGATAACCATACATAATGCCTACTGATTATTACTAATTGATTTCACATAGTGATAACCACAATTGGTCACCAAATAAAAGGGTGTGTGAGAACACTTGCAATTTCTTTCAACATGGAGCAGGATAGACAGCAAGGGAGAGGAGGAAATCAAAGAGCTTGTGGACAAGGGGCCCGTCAAAGAGGTAGACATGGTGGGCTGTCAAAATAATGTCTGAAACTGAGTAAATGGAATTGTATCAAACACGTGGTTTCCGTGTGGTTGATACATTCAACCACATGAATTGATTCCAGCCATTATTATGAGCCGTCCTTCCCTCAGCAGCCTCCACTGATATAAACTCAGCAAAAAAAAAATTCTCCCTTTTTCAGGACCCTGTCTTTCAAAGATAATTCGTAAAAATCAAAATAACTTCAGATCTTCATTGTAAAGGGTTTAAACACTGTTTCCCATGCCCGTTCAATGAATCATAAACAATTAATGAACATGCACCTGTGGAACGGTCGTTAAGACACTAACAGCTTACAGACGGTAGGCAATTAAGGTCACAGTTATGAAAACTTAGGACACTAAAGAGGCCTTTCTACTGACTCTGAAAAACACTAAAAGAAAGATGCCCAGGGTCCCTGCTCGTCTACGTGAATATGCCTTTGGCATGCTGCAAGGAGGCATGAGGACTGCAGATGTGGCCAGGGCAATAAATTGCAATGTCCGTACTGTGAGACGCCGGGACCGGTACAGGATGGCAACAACAACTGCCCGAGTTACACCAGGAACGCACAATCCCTCCATCAGTGCTCAGACTGTCCGCAATAGGCAGAGAGAGGCTGGACTGAGGGCTTGTAGGCCCTCAGACATCATTGGCAACAACGCTTATGGAAACAAACCCACTGTCGTTGGACCAGACAGGACTGGCAAAAAGTGCTCTTCACTGACGATTCGCGGTTTTGTCTCACCAGTGGTGATGGTCGGATTCGCATTTATCGTCGGAGGAATGAGCGTTACACCGAGGCCTGTACTCTGGAGCGGGATCTATTTGGAGGTGGAGGGTCCGTCATGGTCTGGGGCGGTTTGTCACAGCATCATCGGACTGAGCTTGTTGTCATTGCAGGCAATCTCAACGCTGTGCGTTACAGGGAAGACATCCTCCTCCCTCATGTGGTACCCTTCCTTCAGGCTCATCCTGACATGACCCTCCAGCATGACAATACCACCAGCTATACTGCTTGTTCTGTGCATGATTTCCTGCAAGACAGGAATGTCAGTGTTTTGCCATGGCCAGCGAAGAGCCCGGATCTTAATCGTCTGGCACCTGTTGGATTGGAGGGTGAGGGCTAGGGCCACCCACCCCAGAAATTTCTGGGAACTTGCAGGTGCCTTGGTGGAAGAGTAGGGTAACATCTCACAGCAAGAACTTGCAAATCTGGTGCAGTCCATGAGGAGGAGATGCACTGCAGTACTTAATGCAGCTGGTGGCCACACCAGATGCTGACTGTTACTTTTGATTTTGACCCCCGTTGTTCAGGGACACATTATTCAATTTCCGTTAGTCACATGTCTGTGGAACTTGTTCAGTTTATGTCTCAGTTGTTGAATATTGTTATGTTCATACAAATATTTACTCATGTTAAGTTTCCTGAAAATAAATGCAGTTGACAGTGAGAGGACATTTCTTTTTTTGCTGAGTTTAGTTATATGTCTGTCATATTGAGGTGTCTAGCTATAAGTTAAACCTGATCAATCAAATGGATAGGTGTCATTAATTATGGTAATTCCAAATGCCCTCAACTAGGGGGAAGGATGGCCAGCCACACAGTAGGGCCACACAGTAGGGCTTCACTCTTTTTTACTAAGGAGAATGAGGCCGTGCTGACCGAGATGCATGCTGGTCATTTCGGAGTGAAGCACATAGTCACCAAAATCAACCTACACTTCTTCTGACAGGGAATTGTCAAGGAGGTGGACAGCTGGGCAAGTGAAATTAACCTTTTGTTTTTCAGTCACATTCTATTATCTGAAATTATTATTATTTCAATGAATGTCATATCAGAGAGCACACAATGTTTCAATTTGTCACTGTTTGCTTAAAGGTCAGTACCTGTCTAGCCTGCCAGAAGTTTGAGAGGGTGAAGACTGTGGCGCCTGAGTTAAAGCCCATCAGTTGTTTCACCATGGCACATGATCGGTAAGTGTCCCAATAAAATGTAATGGTTTCTTTATTTGACCACAGCAGAGTCAATATTATAGAATGTGTGTGTGTGTGTCAATGTCCTTACAAATAATAAAATCTGCATACTTTATGACACAGATACAGGTAAGAATAAAGTAATCTTCTCTCTAATGCTGGAACAAGGTAGGGATGTTATAGGTTATATTCTGTCACCAATGGTTTGTTATTTTTTACAATTTGTTTTTCCATGGTACATAATCAGACTTCTCTTACATTGTCAATAGACCTCCTCCAAGTTTGGTGAATGGACTAACCAGACCCTCAAGACTGCCATGAGCAAGTCCCTTGGTTGGTACCAGGAAGGGTGGGAGAACAACCTGAAGTTAATTCTCTTTGCACACAACAGCAGCGACCAGGCTGAGTACGGACTGTTGACTGAGGCAATGCAATTGTACATACAATTATTGCATATACTGTAGTCTTATACATTTGTGATTGACTTAGTGTTTGTCTATTGCTGTTTTTGTTTAACGTACTTTCAGATCACTGAAACTCCACCTGATGTGGTGGAAGTTGTCGAACCAGATCAGAACACCTTGAAGGACTAACTTCAGGCACGGACTGAGAAGGACGTGGAGGTTTTTGACCAGATAAAAATGATTGTCTGCTGTTAATTTATTTTCTGGCCCTCCAAGAGATATGTAAGAAATGTATTTGTAATATGAAATATAATTGCACGTCTTCCTGTCATCAATCATGGTGAGACTGAACGTGGACAAGGCGCAGGAGAAACAGAAGGAGAGCTACCGGAGCAGAATCAAGAAGGGGACCAAGTGCTGCGCCATCCGGACAAATTACTTGGTTTGGAAGAAGGACGAAACGAAGGCGAGACCTGGGAAACCTCGCTGCTCTTTCACTCCTAGCTGGGGTCACCATCTGTTAATGTGAATAAAAAAAATCTCGATAACAACTATTTGCATTTGCACACAAAATAACCTGAAGTTAGTTTTAGTTTCCCTAACACTGAGATTTTTATTTGTCTTCCTAGGGTTATCTCGGTGGAAGCCAACAATCTTCTCCAGTTGGTCGACCACTGGAAGCCCTGACGCCCTACACTTCAGTGAAGCCCAATAGGCAAAGTATGACATTTGAGAAAGCAAGAAATGGTAGTTATGCTGACCTTATAAAAATGTACCTCTCCAAATGACTTTAGGACCATCGACTGTCCGAGCCCCCCAGGAGGTATCCCATCCACCAGAACCAGTGAGTTCGAATCAGTATGATTCTCTGAGTCGGGAGGGGGACCAGCTTGAGGTAGGCTATACCTTCCAAAAGTGTTGTAAAGTACATAGCTCCCATTTATAACACTGCACTAATCCATCACATTTTCTCACTGTAAAGTGTAACCTGTGTGTTTCCTTGTTTACATCTCCGTCTCCTACCCTGTTCCCTTTTAACTCTTCTCCTGTTCTCCAGGAGCTAGGGGTTCTGCCCAACTCCCAGACGTGGATCCACCTGATGTCCTCCATTACCAACCACCCTCCAACTTTTCATTACATCTACAGCTACTGTTGTGCCATTATCTGCTAAGAAGGTTCTTGCTCTATCATACTGGGCATATAAATATGTGAGATACACAGATGAACTAAAAACACTAGCGCTACAAATAGTCAGAAGAAAGAGAGCAGCAGTGCCTGGACTTTGCGGTCTCCTTCTTCAAGTACCCCTTCTGAGACTGGCTAACTGTTGAGAACAAGTGACAGGCAGAACCTCCCACCAACACAGAAACCACCTCCTTTATATCCCACACAGCAGAATTCTGTATTTTAGTCTATGATTGCAATGCGAGTGCACAACAAATCTGTGAAAAAATATGAATGACACAACTGTACCAAAAACAAAGTTTATCTATTTATTCTTAAATATTGCCAGATTGGTTTTCACAGCTGTTTCATAAGGTGTTCATTATTGTAAGTTCTTTGGTATCCTTTGATGCTATTTACTTGTTCCACATTATTCATTGTTGTATCCTAGGACCTACACTAGATACAGTTGAAGTCTGAAGTTTACATACACCTTAGCCAAATAAATTTAAACTGTTTTTCACAATTCCTGACATTTAATCCTAGTAAAAATGCCCTGTCTTAGGTCAGTTAGGATCACCACTTTATTTTAATAATGTGAAATGATTTATTTCAGCTTTTATTTCTTTCATCACATTCCCAGTGGGTCAGACATTTACATACACTTAATTAGTATTTGGGAGCATTACCTTTAAATTGTTTAACTTGGGTCAAATGTTTCGGGTAGCCTTCCACAAGCTTCCCAAAATAAGCTGGGTGAATTTTGGCCCATTCCTCCTGACAGAGCTGGTGTAACTGAGTCAGGTTTGTAGGCCTCCTTGCTCATACACTCTTTTTCAGTTCCTCCCACAAATCTTCTATAGGATTGAGGTCAGGGCTTTGTGATGGCCACTCCAATACCTTGACTTTGTTGTCCTTAAGCCATTTTGCCACAACTTTGGAAGTATGCTTGGGGTTATTGTCCATTTGGAAGACCCATTTGCGACCAAGCTTTAACTTCCTGACTGATGTCTTGAGATGTTGCTTCAATATATCCACATAATTTTCCCTCCTCATGATGCCATCTATTTTGTGAAGTGCACCAGTCCCTCCTGCAGCAAAGCACCCCCACAACATGATGCTGCCACCCCTGTGCTTCACGGTTGGGATGGTGTTCTTCGGCTTGCAAGCCTCCCCCTTTTTCCTCCAAACATAACGATGGTCATTATGGCCAAACAGTTCTATTTTTGTTTCATCAGACCAGAGGACATTTCTCCAAAAAGTACGATCTTTGTACCCATGTGCAGTTGCAAACCGTAGTCTGGCTTTTTTATGGCGGTTTTGGAGCAGTGGCTTCTTCCTTGGTGAGCGGACTTTCAGGTTATGTCGATATAGGACTCGTTTTACTGTGGATATAGATACTTTTGTACCTGTTCCCTCCAGCATCTTAACAAGGTCCTTTGCTGTTGTTCTGGGATTGATTTGCACTTTTCGCACCAAAGTACGTTCATCTCTAGGAGACAGAACACGTCTCCTTCCTGAGCGGTATGACGGCTGCATGGTCCCATGGTGTTTATACTTGCGTACTATTGTTTGTACAGATGAACGTGGTACCTTAAGGCATTTGGAAATTGCTCCCAAGGATGAACCAGACTTGTGGTCTACAATTTTGTTTATGAGATCTTGGTTGATTTCTTTAGATTTTTCCATGATGTCAAGCAAAGAGGCACTGAGTTTGAAGGTAGGCCTTGAAATACATCCACAGGTACACCTACAATTGACTCAAATGATGTCAATTAGCCTATCAGAAGCTTCTAAAGCCATGACATAATTTTCTGGAATTTTCCAAGCTGTTTAAAGGCACAGTAAATTTAGTGTGAAAAACTGAGTTTAAATGTATTTGGCTAAGGTGTATGTAAACTTCCGACTTCAACTGTATATATTCAACCACAAGGGCGTATTACTAAGCTATGCGAGATAAATCATAATATTATATTATTTCAGTGTAGATAAGGGAAGGGCAGGTTAAAATAAAAACATGAAAGTCAGACAAGCCAGTGTATGAATCAAAAGGATTTGCATATGAATGGAGTGGAAATTAGCTGACCTGATCTGTGAGGTGAGTAACTAATGTGTCAATAATATTACACAATTTCTTTTCCATTTCCGAAACGTAGCAATGTTTAAGACATGGATTTCATGGTGTAATGTTAACAAGGTACCCAAAAGTAGTTTGAATTAATGTGTTCATTTTATTAGCTAAACAAAACTTGTTTAAACATCGAAATTGTCACGGAAATCAGGCTTATTTGTATAGCGATGATGAAAAGAACGGAATTTAGGCTGTAATCTCCAAAATTCGAATCTTTAGGTCATCCCACTGTTGATATGGCAACGAACACTAATAGTTTATCGAATCCCATTGTGATTTAGAGGGGGACATTATTTGGCATGACAGGCCCCATTAAAGAAGTAGGAACTAGCCTGTCAAAGAGGTGGGCATGGGCCCATTAAACAGGTATGAACTAGCCTGTCAAAGAGGTGGACATCAGAGAGCTAGAGGGAGGCAAACGTCCGGGCCTTACCATGGCAGAGGCTGAAAGATTAGTTCACCCCAATCTGAAAACATCAGTCAATTCGATAATTTAAAAAAAAAAAAATGTATGAGAACATTTCGCCAAGAAAACCAGTAAGTCTGCAGGATAGTGACTATGCTTTACCATTACATTGACATTAAATGACATATTGTAATGCATGTAAATTCACAAAACATGTTGCAGTATTCTTGATCTATTGACAGCATACTCTGTTCTACCCTCAGAATTGACAGAAGACCCCATGATGGTGGCCATATGCTAACCGACCAGCAGTGGTGGAAATGGTGAGGGCCAGGGATGACACACGACTGTCTGAAATAAAGCAGGCCATTGAGGAGAACAATGACACCTTTGCCAATGTCAGCCTACCAGCAATCGCCCGCCTTTTGAAGAGGCACCAGGTATCTACTGTATGAAACACTTTTAACTGGTGCCTTTGAGAGACACAATGGCACAACGACAAAAACAGGTTTTGATGAATTTCTGCTAATTTATAATAAACTGAATTATTACGTTTACATAAGCATTCAGACCCTTTACTCAGTACTTTGTTGAAGCACCTTTGGCAGCGACTACAGCCGTGAGTCTTCTTGGGTATGACGCTACAAGCTTGGCTCACCTGTATTTGGGGAGTTTTCCCAGTCTTCTCTGCAGATCCCCTCATGCTCTGTCAGGTTGGATGAGGAGCGTGGCTGCACAGCTAAAACCTGCTCTGGAGCAGGTTTTCATTAAGGAGCTTTCTGTACTTTGCTCCCGTTAGTCTTTGCACTCTTGTCCAGCACAACAGCAAAGAAAACCATCACTCAGAACCACGCCAATACACTGACTAGTCTCCCAGTCCCTGCTGCTGAAAACCATCCCCACAGCATGCTGCTGCCACCACCATGCTTCACCGTAGGGATGGTGCCAGGTTTGCTCCAGACGTGATGCTTGGCATTCAGGCCAAAGAGTTCAATCTTGGTTTCATCAGACCAGAGAATCTTGTTTCTCATGGTCTGAGAGTCTTTAGGTGCCTTTTGGCAAACTCCAAGCGGGCAGCTCTAGGAAGAGTCTTGGTGGTTCCAAACTCTTTTGGTACCCTTCCCCAGATCTGTGCCTCAACATAATCCTGTCTCGGAGATCTACAGACAATTCCTTCGACCTCATGGATTATTATTTTCTGTGACATGCACTGTCAACTGTGGAACCTTTTATAGACAGTTGTGTGCCTTTCCAAGTAATGTCCAATCAATTGAATTTACCACAGGTAGACTCCAATCAAGTTGTAGAAACATCTCAAGGATGATCAACGGAAACAGGATGCACCTGAGCTCAGTTTAGAGTCTCATAGCAAAGGTTCTGAATATTTATGTAAATAAGGTATCTGTTTTTTATTTTTAATACATTTGTAAACATTTGTAAAAACTTGTTTTCACTTTGCCATTATGGGGTATTGTGTGTAGATTGCTGAGGATTTTTTAAATACATTTTAGAATAAGGCTGTAACGTAACAAAATGTGGAAAAAGTCAAGGGGTCTGAATACTTTCTGAAGGCACTATACATTTACTGTGCATAATGTGAACTGTAATTTACAGTACTGTAGCAACTGACGGTTAATAAAATTAACTTCTGATGTTTCCCAAATTATTTTGACACACTACTTGAATTGATTCCATAGCCTGTTTTATAATTGATTCCATAGCCTGCCCCTCCACTCTGTTTCCCTCTGTCAGGCAGAGCCCTCGCCCCTCCAGTCTGTTTCCCTCTGGCAGGCAGAGCCCTCGCCCCTCCACTCTGTTTCCCTCTGGCAGGCAGAGCCCTCGCCCCTCCACTCTGTTTCCCTCTGGCAGGCAGAGCCCTCGCCCCTCCACACACTCTGTTCTCCCATGGAAGAGATGACTAGGCTCATCTTTCCTCCATATGATGTAATTACGGACTGTCTCCATCTCTAGCCCCCTCTCTTTATTCATATTTCTCTCTTTCTGATTCTCTCAATCTCTTTTAAATAGTCACTTATAATCTCATCTTTTCCATCTCTCTTCACTTTCCCTCACTCTTTCTCTCTCTCAATCTCAGTCCACCTTTCTGCTGTTCAATTTCACTGAATTCTGTATTTCTGTCTTCATCCATCAGTACCTCTCTGCAGGGGCCAGCAGCCTCCAGTTGTGCCTCAGTGACAGGGAGTGATAGGAAGCAGCCTTCCTCTGCTCTCAGTGAATGATGTCATGATATCTCTGTAGGTCTTGGCTCAGGCAGAATGTCAACCATTTCACTGTCCCATTCCCTGGTCTGACTGACAATACACACATACATTGTGATGATCAGTAACTCTTATCTGTGCTTGGTAATGGTAGTACACTAGTAGTGGTCCTAGTAGTTTAGTGGTTAGTCATTGCAGCTATCAGTAGTATTAACAGTCAAATAAGTATTAGTTGTTGTGCTAGCTGCACTATTATTGTGTTAGGCTATTGTCAGATAAAACTGTGAGAGACGCTTCATCAAATTCACTTCTGATGTTCCCTAATTATTTTGACCCACATTTCTTGACTAAATTGATCCACAGCCCGTTCTATGCAGAACGAGCTTCATGAATTACTGATGAGGCCCTCCTTTCTCTCTCTTTCTCTCCATCGCTCCCAACTTCCCTTCCCCTCTGTCCCTCCTTTCTCTCTCTATCTCTCCATCGCTCCCAGCTTCCCTTCCCCTCTGTCCCTCCTTTCTCTCTCTATCTCTCCATCGCTCCCAGCTTCCCTTCCCCTCTGTCCCTCCTTTCTCTCTCTATCTCTCCATCGCTCCCAGCTTCCCTTCCCCTCTGTCCCTCCTTTCTCTCTCTATCTCTCCATCGCTCCCAGCTTCCCTTCCCCTCTGTCCCTCCTTTCTCTCTCTATCTCTCCATTGCTCCCAGCTTCCCTTCCCCTCTGTCCCTCCTTTCTCTCTCTATCTCTCCATCGCTCCCAACTTCCCTTCCCCTCTGTCCCTCCTTTCTCTCTCTCTCTCCATCGCTCCCAGCTTCCCTTCCCCCCTCTCCATCCTTTCCCACTGGCCTACTGTAGCTCTGCAAATGACGGATGCGTGGACAACTGTGTGTGAGATTGGTTGGGGAAGGCAGTGGGGGATGTGAGAGTGGGGGCTGTGGATAATGGGGAAGAATTGATTATGGCTGATAATTCAGGGCTTTGATGTGGATAATGCAGTCTATCTCTTCCTGCACTGCCTGTGCACTCTAAGCCCCTGGGGCTAAAGAGGCTATTGGGTTTACAGACTCTCTCTCTCTCTCTCTCTCTCTCTCTCTCTCTCTCTCTCTCTCTCTCTCTCTCTGTGTCTGTCTGTATTTGAGAGGCCATACAGTGTGAAGTGAGTGATTGTGTGTGTATTTGTATAGTACTAGCACATAACACATAATTGTGTGTGTCTCTGAACTCACAAGGGGTTTTCCAGTTTGAATTATTTTTGGTAAGTTTACCATATCTGTCTTTGTCAGTCGGAGTTCTTTGAGTTCCTAAATTCGGTTGTAACTAAACATGTGAAGGTGCCCATTCAGATCCAGAAGTTATCATTGTCATTGTTTTGCACTCACTCTCCTTTTCCATCCATAACCCAAACAATACTCTCTCTTTCCATCCATAACCCAAACAATACTCTCTACTTCCATCCATAACCCAAACCATACTCTCTCCTTCCACCCATAACCCAAACAATACTCTCTCTTTCCACCCATAACCCACACAATACTCTCTCTTTCCACCCATAACCCAAACAATACTCTCTCCTTCCATCCATAACCCAAACCATACTCTCTCCTTCCACCCATAACCCAAGCAATACTCTCTCTTTCCACCCATAACCCAAACAATACTCTCTCTTTCCACCCATAACCCAAACAATACTCTCTCTCTCCATCCATAACCCAAACAAAACTCTCTCTCTCCATCCATAACCCAAACCATACTCTCTCTTTCCATCCATAACCCAAACCATACTCTCTTCTTCCATCCATAACCCAAACCATACTCTCTTCTTCCATCATAACCCAAACCATACTCTCTCTCTCCATCCATAACCCAAACCATACTCTCTCTTTCCATCCATAACCCAAACCATACTCTCTTCTTCCATCCATAACCCAAACCATACTCTCTCTCTCCATCCATAACCCACACCGTACTCTCTCTCCATCCATAACCCAAACCATACTCTCTCTCTCTCCATCCATAACCCAACCATACTCTCTCTCTCTCTCCATCCATAACCCAAACCGTACTCTCTCTCTCTCCATCCATAACCCAAACCATACTCTCTCTCTCCTTCCATCCTAACACAAACCATACTGTCTCTGTCTCTTCACTGTGACTAAGGAATGTGTGAGTGGCAGCTCTTACTCTGACCTCTGTTGACCCCTCTAACCAGGACCCCTATAGTGGGTCAGTGGCACCCCCTCGACTCCAAGACCCTGTCAGGTCAAGAGGGGCGTATACATGCTTCAAATGCCATACCACACACAACCCTCAACCTTCTCTAACTCAACTCTTTCTCTCTAGTCTGTACCCCGCCCCTACCGTACCACACACCCTCATTGGCCTTCAACCCTCACCACCTTCTGTGATCTGTACACCTACCCCCTAACCCCAGCCTCCCCTAGCCCCTACCATTATGTCCTCTGTATCAGTGATGTGCCCCCATCACCCTCATGTCTGTCTATTTGACCTTTGACCTGGGAGAATGGCCTTGTTTAACAGCTGCCATGTCATGCCACTCTTTTTCCCTCTCTGTTTACCTCTGTCAGGAAGAGCCCTCGCCCCCCCACTGTCTCTGTTTCCCTCTGTCAGGAAGAGCCCTCGTCCCTCCACTCTCTCTGTTTACCTCTGTCAGGAAGAGCCCTCGCCCCCCCACTGTCTCTGTTTCCCTCTGTCAGGAAGAGCCCTCGTCCCTCCACTCTCTCTGTTTCCCTCTGACAGGAAGAGCCCCTGTCCCCCCACTCTCTCTGTTTCCCTCTGTCAGGAAGAGCCCTCGTCCCTCCACTCTCTCTGTTTCCCTCCGTCAGGAAGAGCCCTCGTCCCTCCACTCTCTCTGTTTCCCTCTGTCAGGAAGAGCCCTCGTCCCTCAACTCTCTCTGTTTCCCTCTGTCAGGAAGAGCCCTCGTCCCTCCACTCTCTCTGTTTCCCTCTGTCAGGAAGAGCCCTCGTCCCTCCACTCTCTCTGTTTCTCTCTGTCAGGAAGAGCCCTCGTCCCTCCACTCTCTCTGTTTCTCTCTGTCAGGAAGAGCCCTCGTCCCCCCACCCTCTCTTCAATCTCTCCTTCCATCCCTACACCCTCTATTCAATCTCTCCTTCCATCCCTACTCCCTCTCATCAATCTCTCCTTCCATCCCTACTCCCTCTCTTTAATCTCTCCTTCCATAACTACTCCTTCTCTTGATTCTCTCCCACCATCCCTACACCCTCTCTTCAATCTCTCCTTCCATCCCTACACCCTCTCTTCAATCTCTCCTTCCATTCCTACTCCCTCTCTCGTGAGCGGTGTGCATCGGTCGGGGCTCGCAGGCTGTAGCTGCTGATGCACTCCTGGTCATTAATAAAAGTCAGGAAATGCATCTGAGCCCCAGTGGCTGCATGCGGCCTCTCAGACCAACAGGAAATGGGTGTTTGGCCGGCGGCCAGCCCTGCTATTTCAGGGGGTGACCGGAGCCAATCAACATGCCCTGGTCAGTTAATGGAACACAGATATTTTGGTGAAATATCACAAACAATTATGGGGGCCTGAAAGGGGGGCTGGGGGGAGGTGGGGAGAGGGATTGCCTCATAGACATAGGACTAGTTAAAAATGGGTGAGGAAGGGGAGAGGGGATGGGGCTAGGGAGGGTAACGGTGTAGTGTTTCTTTTGCGTAGGGCCAAACAGAGACTATAGCCAGGGATTGGAGGGACAGGGGGAGAGCTGGAAGTAGTGATGGGGGTGGGGTGTGGGGGGTGAGTAGGAGATAGGGAGGAGGGATTAGATACATATGTCTCTGTTTATGAAGCTCAGTGTGATATAGAATGAGGGGATGAGGGGAGCTTGACTATGGCTGCATTTCAGTCCATAGAGTTGTTTCCTTCCCTATGCCTGCATTTACTTCCCTTGAATGAAGAGTACATGGAGGGAGGGAATGAGGACAGAGGGAAGGGAGCAAATGTCTGGAATGAAACAAAGTCAGAGTACATATAACTCACAAAATAATGGAAACACCAACATGAAGTGTCTTAATAGGGCTTTGGGTCACCAGGAGCCAGAACAGCTTCAATGCACCTTGGCGTAGATTCTACAAGTGTCTGGAACTCTATTGGAGGGATGTGACACCATTCTTCCATAATAAGTTCCATAATTTGGTGTTTTGTTGATGGTGGTGGAAAAAACTCTCAGGCGCCGCTCCAGAATCTCCCAGAAGTGTTCAATTGGGTTGAGATCTGCTGACTGAGACGTCCATGGCATTTAGTTTACACTGTTTTCATGCTCATCAAACCACTCAGTGACCACTGGTGCCCTGTGGATGGGGGCATTGTCATCCTATGGGGGCATAGCCATGGTAGCCAAAATAATGGCCTGCCCAGCATTTTATACAGTACACGACCCTAAGCATGATTGGATGTTAGTGTCACGCCCTAACCTGTATGAGCCTTTTTATGTCTCATTTTGGTTTGGTCAGGGTGTGAGTTGGGGTGGGCATTCTATGTTCTATGTTGTATTTCTTTGTTTTTGGCCGGGTATGGCTCTCAATCAGGGACAGCTGTCTATCGTTGTCTCTGATTGGGAACCATACTTAAGTAGCCCTTTTTCCCTCATGTCTTTGTGGGAAGTTAACTTTGTTTGTACGTGTCTATGCGCCACACAATTCATGTACGATCTTTGTTTATTGTGTTTTGTTTCGGTGAGTTTAACGAATAAACATGTTTTTCTCAACCCGGCACGCTGCGCCTTGGTCCGTCCTTGAAGATCGTGACAGTTAGTTGCTTAATTAACTCAGGAACCACACCTATGTGGAAGCACCTGCTACCAATATACTTTGTATTCCTCATTTACTCAAGTATTTCCATTATTTTGGCAGTTACCTGTAGGTTGTGTAGTACTGACTGTAACATAGCCTGAGTGTTGTCTGTAGTTAGGTTTAGACAGTATAACTGACTGTAACGTAGCCGGAGTGGTTGTCTGTAGGTCTGTAGTTAGGTTTAGACAGTATAACTGAGTTGGACTGAAGTGCGTGTGTCAGCACTGGACTGCAGTGTGTTGTGTAACCTGATCCTGAGCGCCTAGCGGGGAGCTGACCCCCAGCTCTGGGGTTCTGCATCAGAGTGTTCACAGTGCATGCCTGTGGAACTGTGACAGTGGGACACACACACACAGCACAGAGTCCTGGCAGAAATTAATGACTTTGTCAGGAGTGTGCCGGTCGTTAACCAGGCCATTTAACATTGATCCTGCCCTGGCACAGAACTCTCTCCATCCCTCCATCTCTCCATCCCTACATCCACTCCTCTATACTCCCTCTATCCATTCAGTCTTGCCCTGGCCCAGAACTCAATCCATTCCTTTATGCTCTATACTCTCTATCCCTCTATCCACTCCTCTATACTCTCTATCCCTCTATCCACTCCTCTATACTCTCTATCCCTCTATCCACTCCTCTATACTCTCTATCCCTCTATCCACTCCTCTATACTCTCTATCCCTCCATCCACTCCTCTATACTCCCCCTATCCCTCCATCCACTCCTCTATACTCCCCCTATCCCTCCATCCACTCCTCTATACTCCCCCTATCCCTCCATCCACTCCTCTATACTCTCTATCCCTCCATCCACTCCTCTATACTCTCTATCCCTCCATCCACTCCTCTATACTCCCCCTATCCCTCCATCCACTCCTCTATACTCTCTATCCCTCCATCCACTCCTCTATACTCTCTATCCCTCCATCCACTCCTCTATACTCCCCCTATCCCTCCATCCACTCCTCTATACTCCCCCTATCCCTCCATCCACTCCTCTATACTCCCCCTATCCCTCCATCCACTCCTCTATACTCCCCCCCTATCCCTCCATCCGCTCCTCTATACTCTCTATCCCTCCATCCGCTCCTCTATACTCTATATCCCTCCATCCACTCCTCTATACTCCCCCTATCCCTCCATCCACTCCTCTATACTCCCCCTATCCCTCCATCCACTCCTCTATACTCCCCCTATCCCTCCATCCACTCCTCTATACTCCCCCTATCCCGACAATCCTGCCCTGGCACAGAACAGAATGAATCACCCCACACTCCTCTCTACTCTCCATCATTCAAACCTTATATCCATTTGTCTTTCCACCCTCCATCCCTCTATGACTTTTCCATCTCCCTCTCTTTCTCTTTGGGCATTCCTGCAAGATGACCAGCCTGCCTCCTTTTCTCTCCTTTCTTTCCTCCCTTCTTTCCCTCACACGCCACACACACACACACACACACACACACACACACACACACACACACACACACACACACACACACACACACACACACACACACACACACACACACACACACACACACACACACACACACACACACACACACACACACACACACACACACCCTTCCTCTCTTCCCTCCTCTCAGGTATTTCCCCCAGCAGGAAGCAGTGCTGTTTGTTCCTGTGACATTAGAACCCTGAGCAGTGTATGGTTATCATGGAGATGACTGTGTAGGGATGTGTGGATGTATATACTGTATGCATACTGTCTATATGGAAGAGAACAGTCAGCCATAGAGAACCTGCTGAGTAAGGCAGGTGGCCAGCGGAACGGAAGGGTCTGAAATATACATTTGACTGCAAAAATATACATGATCAATATTGACATTGACCGTTATTATCATTACCTAGAGTGCTGCTGACAAGGCTTTCCAGAATGAGACCGGAAATACTCAAGTTATCAAAATAAAGCAACAGAGCAAACAGTTTTGTCTTGAAGATGTTTTAGAGGCTCTCAGGGCTGTGTCTGTGGGTGAGAGGACTCAGAGTGGCACAGAACCAATGACATGTCTTGTATGAAGGTTGAGTGGCAGCTTTATGACAGGAGTGTCTGACCTGTGTGTCTTATGAGGGCTTTTGATAGTTCCTGTGGCTCCCCAACAGCACTAACCTCTCTCTTTCCTGCTCGCTCTCTATCTCTCTCTCTCTCTTTCTCCTCCTCTCTCTCATACGATCAGCCTCGTGAGGCTTTTTATGACTTAACCCCACTCAGTGCATTCCCCTCCAACCTCCTTATTTTCCCTCTCTTTCTCTTCTTCTCCCTTGCTCACCCCTTGCTCATCGCATGCTCTTTGGTCTCCCCTCTCTGTCTTCCTCGCTGTCTCCCCTTTTCTCTCACTCCCTTTTCTCTCATTTCCTCTCTCTCTCTCTCTCTCTCTCTCTCTCTCTCTCTCTCTCTCTCTGTCTCTCGCCAGGCTCTGCTCATAGACTCATATGGAACAGTACCTGAGGGAGAACAAATTAGATATTCAGTTTCAGCCTGATGATGCCACTTAGCCATTAACTATCTGCAGCAAACATGTAACCTCCACGCTGAACAGAACCCTCCCCTGCTTCCCTCTACCATTCATGTCCAGCCCCCTCTTTTCCTCCCTCCCTCCCTCCCTCCATCTCTCCCCCTCTCTCTGTGTCTCTCATGCACTCACTTACACACACTCTCGGCTCGCAGAGAATGAGAGGATAAATGCACAGACAGGAAGGACTGACCCGAGAGAGTTAGAGTGAGAGACAGAGCTAGAGAGAGAGAGAGCAAGAGAGCAAGAGAGCAAGGGGGAGAGGAACAGAGAGTGTGAGAGAGACTATCCAGCATTCAGTCTTTATGCTTTCAGGGAGAGGAGAGAGAAGAACAACAGAGCCATACTACTACAATCTCCCTGACTGACTGCTGGGATTTTGGAACTCCTTCACTTTTATTTGTTAACTTTTTTCACAAGCTTTCCTTATTTTTTAAGAGTACAATTATTTGTTAATTCTGAAGCGGAGGACCTGGCTGTTACTTTTTCTTATGTTCTCTGGGATATTTCTCACGGCACTCTGCCCTCTGGTCTCCACACTGTGGACCAGAGACCTCTCTGCCCCTGCTGTGCCCCTGACAAGGCATTGTCGAACGGCTGCTTGTCGTTAGGGCAATTGGTTGATTGTCGTCAGGGCTGTGTTGTTGCTTCTTCATCTTTGCGGGGAATGACCCTAGGAGGCGTGGGATTGGTTGCACTCCAGGGACGCTCCTGAAAAGACTGCGGAGGGGACTCAAGGCGCTGTGGCCCCACGGAACTGAGAGAGCTGCCCCTCCCCCTCCTCAACCCCAAGACGCCCCATTTCACTGCAGCATGGATCTCCCAACATTTAGAGGTAGGTACAAACAACCCCCCCCAAACACTGTACCAACCCACCCATCTCTATTTCATGAGAAAAAACACTAAAAGCAGGTAATCAAAAGAGCTTTTACAAGATTCTCACAAATATTCTTTATATTAAATTATATTAATTTAATTGTGTGTAGAAGTGGCCTATTTTCTGTAGGTTCTTTGCTGGCCCTACTGTTTAAAGCTTTATATTGCTGGGAGAGTGGTGTGGTGTGGTTTGGTGTGTCTAACTGGGAGAGTGGTGTGGTGTGGTGTGTCTAACTGGGAGAGTGGTGTGGTGTGGTTTGGTGTGTCTAACTGGGAGAGTGGTGTGGTTTGGTGTGTTTAACTGGGAGAGTGGTGTGGTGTGGTTTGGTGTGTCTAACTGGGAGAGTGGTGTGGTTTGGTGTGTTTAACTGGGAGAGTGGTGTGGTGTGGTTTGGTGTGTCTAACTGGGAGAGTGGTGGGGTGTGTCTAACTGGGAGAGTGGTTTGGTGTGGTTTGGTCCGGTATGTTGTGTAACTGGTTTATTGTGGTGTGTTTAACTGGGAGAGTGGTGTGGTGTGTCTAACTGGAGAGTGGTGTGGTGTGTCTAACTGGGAGAGTTTTGTGTGGTGTGTCTAACTGGGAGAGTGTGGTGTGGTGTGTCTAACTGGGAGAGTGGTGTGGTGTGTCTAACTGGGAGAGTTTGGTGTGGTGTGTCTAACTGGAGAGTGGTGTGGTGTGTCTTACTGGGAGAGTTTGGTGTGGTGTGGTGTGTCTAACTGGGAGAGTGTGGTGTGTCTAACTGGAGAGTGGTGTGGTGTGTCTTACTGGGAGAGTTTGGTGTGGTGTGTCTAACTGGGAGAGTGGTGTGGTGTGTCTTACTGGGAGAGTTTGGTGTGGTGTGTCTAACTGGGAGAGTGTGGTGTGTCTAACTGGAGAGTGGTGTGGTGTGTCTTACTGGGAGAGTTTGGTGTGGTGTGTCTAACTGGGAGAGTTTGGTGTGGTGTGTCTAACTGGGAGAGTGGTGTGGTGTGTCTTACTGGGAGAGTTTGGTGTGGTGTGGTGTGTCTAACTGGGAGAGTGTGGTGTGGTGTGTCTAACTGGAGAGTGGTGGGGTGTGTCTAACTGGGAGAGTGGTGTGGTGTGGTTTGGTCCGGTATGTTGTGTAACTGGTTTATTGTGGTGTGTTTAACTGGGAGAGTGGTTTGGTGTGTCTAACTGATGTGGTGTGTGTAAGTGGGATGGTGTGTAAACTGTAACTGGGATAGTTTAGTGTTGTGTGTTTAACTGGTGTGGTGTGTGTGTAAGTGGGATGGGGACATGTGGGGTTGCCATTGATTGTTCTCAAGGTCGGATACTGTATGTCAATACCCATCTCCGCTGTGCCCGACTGGAGGGGCGGATGGATGAACGAGGGATAGAGGGATGGGATGAGTGGAGAGGTTTTTTTCTAACACCAGGCCAGAGGAGTGGCTGTTTGAAAGAATACTCTTATGGAAAGTATATGTATACGTTTGGTTGTAAAGTATATACAAATGTATCTCTTCATGTTCCAAGGTTTAATGTTTGGAAACAGGGGCTGATATAAGCGAAATACATACATACAAAATTACTAAGTCAATTTAAATAACTATTATGCTTTTAAGAATCTGCAAATTGAGTTAGATTTTTGTTTCTGCATATTTTATAAAGTTGCTGAAAACATCATTTTTAGAGAGGTGAAGTATCACAAGTTGTGAGAGAGAGAGAGGATGTTGCGTGGTGTGACTGGTACTACTGTTTGGGACCAGTGGCCCATAGTGGAAAGGGGAAATAACTCACTGTGTCAGACAGGGTGTTGTGAAGGGTGACTTATCGTTCTCACCCCTACTTACACAAGATGGTGGGTTACACACACATACATGCACGCATGTGAACGCACACACATGCACAAAAGCATTGTTTCTCTCTATGCCTCAACTCCTTCAGTCTTTCTTATCTCTGACTGTCTCCAACTACTTCCAGTCTCTCCCACATTCCACGTTTTTTTCACATTCACTATCTGCTACTTTATCTTTATTAGTATCACCTTCTCTCCTCTCTCTCTCTCTTTCTCTCTCTATCTCTCTCTCTGTCTTTCTCTCTCTCACTCTCTCTTTCTCTCGTTGTCTCTCTTCCTATCTCTCTGTGTGCCTCCCTCCCTCCTCTCACCTCCCTTTCTCTCTCTCCCTCCCTCTCTCTCCTGCCCGGACTTGCTGGTCTGCAGTGTCTATTTCAGTCCTTCCTGGGGGTCGGATTCGGCACATCCGGAATCTCATACAGTTTATTGTCATTCAATCCTGCTGCACTCCCGGAGGGGCCAGAGGGTGGCCCCTGGGTCCCGCTGCCTGACAGCTCACGCACAGGGGAACGAGACACACACAGACACACATACAGACACACAGACAGACAAATAGCCCCCATTCAAATGTGGGTGGGTTGTTTTCGTGTCTGCGACCCATCAAGTGCCAACCAAAATGAAGGCCTCAACTGCAAATATGCAAATCTGGAGGGGAGGAATGAAAGAGGGAGAGGGAGAAGCTGTGTGTGTGTGTGTGTGTGTGTGTGTGTGTGTGTGTGTGTGTGTGTGTGTGTGTGTGTGTGTGTGTGTGTGTGTGTGTGTGTGTGTGTGTGTGTGTGTGTGTGTGTGTGTGTGTGTGTGTGTGTGTGTGTGTGTGTGTGTGTGTGTGTGTGTGAAGAGAGAGAGGATTGGAAAATGGATATATCCAATGACATATGCCCTGTAGGAAGCTGTGGACTGAGAGGAGGAGGAGAGGAGAGGAGAGGAGAGGAGGGGAGTGAAGAGAGGAGGGGAGAGAAGAGAAGAAGAGTTCACTGTTATCTGCAATAACATCAGATCAGAGCGGGGTATAAAGAGAGGAGGGCCAGGGTTCACTGGCGACGGGCAAAAATAGCTCAACATTATGATGTCATCGGCCACCCTCAGCCATTCACATCATCATTAACGCCATGATACCACACTGGTCCAGCCATCAAACCAGTATTTTGACTCCCTGTGTGTGTGTGTGTGCACGCGTGTGCATGCGTTTGTGAGTGTGTGTGTTTGCAGTTAGCGGTGAGAGAGAGATACACAGTAAATTAACACTAGGCCATCACTCTCTCTTTCTGTTTTGCACTCCAGATGTGGGTTTGGAGTCCCTCCCCCTCCCTCTCTAACTGAGCTGAGCTGAGAGGAGCAGGGTCCTATGTGGCGATTGTTATGAATAATATGTGCTGTGCAGATCTCTCTAGTCCTCATCCTGTTCCTGCCGCAGATTGGATTACTGTGCCAGGGAGGGCAGGGGAGCAGGCCCTGAGAGCCCCAGGGCAGAGCTGCGAGGCAGGGCTAACTCACCACTGATACTCCCCCAGAGCACGGCCCTGTCTTCAGGTTACCTCTGACGGCAGACTGGCCCAGTAAACATCAGCCCTGAGCTCTCTCGCTTATCCTCTCTCTCTCACTCCCTAAATACACTGAGTGCACACAACATAAAGAACACCTTCCTAATATTGAGTTGAACCGGTTTTGCCCTCAGAGCAGCCTCAATTCTTCTCTGCATGGACTCTAAAAGGTGTCAAAAGCATTCCACAGGGATGCTGGCCCATGTTGACTCCAATGCTTCCCACAGTTGTGTCAAGATGGCTAGATGTCCTTTGGGTGGTGGACCATTCTTGATACACACAGGAAACTGTTGAGAGTGAAAAACCCAGCAGCGTTGCAGTTCATGACTCAAACCGATGTGCTTAAAAATCCTTATTTAAATTGTCTCCTCCCCTTCATCTACACTGATTGAAGTGGATTTAACAAGTGACATTAATAAGGGATTGGATTGGCCTGCTCAGTCTATCTCATGGAAAGAGTTTTGTACGCTCAGTGTATAGACAGTATCTCCCTTGCTTTCTTTCTCACTCTTTTTCTTTCCCAGTTGCCCTCTTGCTTACCGTCCCCATCACTCTCTTTCTCTCTCTCACTGTTCTGTGCCTTACTCTCTCCTTCACTAGTTATGTCATTCGTTCACTCTCTTCTTTCTCAATCCCCTTGTCTTTTTTACTCTCCTTTGTCTCTCTCTCTTTGTCTATTTTTCTTTCTCTCTCTCTCTCGCTCACCCCCCCCTCTCTCTCTCGCTCTCTCGCTCCCTCTCTCTTTCTCTATCCTGCAGCCCCTGTATCGATGTGCTTCCTGCCCAGACCTGAAAAGCTCTCAAGTCTTGAATTCCTTCTCCTAATTATTATATATATATTTTTTTACATCTGAGGCCCTGAAAGGTGTGTGAACACAGAACAAGGAGGAGGTGAAGGGATGAACAGATGAACGAGAGGAAAGAGTGTGAAAGCTGTTGATATCATGGAATGAGTGAGTGTTGTGTCCCGCTGGGTTTGCATCCGACCCAGATGATGAAAGCAGGAGCAGACACATTAAACAGATCTCCCAGATACAGCAGGCAGGAATAACTCAGGAGAGGAGCCATGTCTTGGCTAGATGCTGTATTGTAGAAACAGATCTGGGCTGTTTCTACCTTGCCTCATATCTATGCTTTCTCACATGTGCCCCAGCCCCTGACCTAACCCTAACCCCTGCCCTAACTCTAACCCCAACCCCTGCCTTATAACCCCCTGCCACTGTACTGAGCCCGGCCCCAATATGCTGCTCCTGCCACAATCCTATTTCCCATCCACATCCCCACCCACAGCCTGGGAGTGCCAGTTATCGATCCTCTGGCATCCACACTGGTTAGATGAAAGGAGGGGATGAACATAGAGGGATGGCTGGCTGCATTCTCTCTTACATCTCACTTTACAGAGCAGTCAGCCTGCTCAGCTGGTGGCATTAGGGTGGGGTGGAGCCCAGTGGGTAGATGGTGGGGGAGAGGGAAGGATTCTGGGTAGTGGGAGTTGACTTCCCAAACATGGTTACCAAGGCAACAGCTCCCACAAGGACAGGGCTTCCGACCCCTTAAGTGGGGGGAAAGAACAGCCAGTGATTCTAATGCTGCTCCAAATGCGACATGTAAACATTGGCATACAGAATGAGTCAATGTTATTTTGCAGACGCTCCTATCCAGAGCAACTTACAGTAGTGAGTGAATACATTTTCATATTTGTTCATACTGGTCGCCTGTGGGAATCAAACCCACAAACCTGGCATTGCAAGTGCCATGCTCTACCAACTGAGCCACACGGGACTGTGTGTGATCAGAGCAGATTGAGTTATGTATCCAACAGGAAGTAAAGCAGATGTCAGTCTGGAGCAACAACAGGGCTAGCCAATCCTCCTCAGGGGATACTCCCCTGGCTACAGGGTTTGGTTCCAACCCTACTATAATACACCTTATGCTAATCAGCTGCTCCTCGGGACCCTGATTAGCCCTAGAGTCAGGTGAGTTATAGTAGGGTTGGAACAAAAGCCTGTACTCTATACTCTTATGACCCAGACCGGTTTCTGAGATCTGTGATGAGACCAAGACCAGCTTAAATGTGGAAGAGCCCATCTCTTTCTCAGCGGTGAAGGGCTTGGTCACACGTTTATAGCCTGAACCCTGCCCTGGTCCGGACGACTCTACATGATGAGGTCATGGAAAGAGCCGAGCAGCCGGCTTCTCTTAACAATTAGATGGTCTGATAGCTGTGTAGTGGATGGGTGCTGCTTCATTTGAAGTGATTACTCTGAAGGACTTCCCTTCCCTCCTCCGCCTAATTTGGAAATGCATTCTGAGCTTCCGACCTTATCTTCACTGTATTGCTGCGGGCTGGGGTGGTGGTGTGTCTGTGCATTTGTGTGTGTATCTCTGCGCTTTTGTTTGTCTGTCTCAGTCTATCTACGTGTGTCTGTCTCAGTGTGTCAAGACATGTGTACTGTATCTGTGTTTGTCTACGGTATGTGTGTGTGAGGCTGGATGGTATCGTATCTTTTGCGAGGGCATCGTTGCCAGGAATTCTGCCGGTAGATCCCCGGAAGGCTGGTACAGGTACAAAATATACGTTCTGTGTGCTGCCACAAAAATATATATATATTTTTTTAAATAAGGTACATAAGTACAAAGTTTAGAATAATTTTACATTGGAAACGGTAAAAAATGTGCACCAACCTCTCATCCCATTCCACCAACCACACCTATCCAACATGTCTCCATCCAACCGCCCTTCACTCTGCTATTGTTAATTGCTGTTTCTGACTGGATTTCCGTTCCTAGCTATGTCCGTTCGTCCTTCCATCCCTCCATCTGTCCTCTCCCGTCTCTCTCCTCCATCTAATCTGCTCATCTGGCTTTCTGCTTTAAATGCTTCTCCATTTGCCCTGATTACTCTGATTCCGCTCCTGTCTCCCTCCCTCCCTATCTCTCTCGTTGTCTGTCTTTCTCTCTCTTTGTTTGTCTCATTCTCTGCGAGGGCTTGCTGGCCTCTCACAGGGAAATGAAGGGAACTATCCCCTCAGGCCATTTGGTACGGGCGCAACAAGAGGAGAGGAGGAAAAGGACCTAAGAATCAGAACCAGATGTATCAGGGTATCGAATGAAACACATAACAGCCTGTTGAACACATAACAGAAGATTCTGCTGCATCTGTTGTCGTTAGGAGTTGTAGCAGATATTCAGAGGATATTTTTGCAGGTGCAACATCATCTTTACCAAAACTCACATACTGTATTATAAAATAATAATAAAATAATAAAATAATAATAAAATAAGAAAAAGGTTATTGTCCACAGAATGTGGAGTTGTTCCCTGCTACATTATGTCACTGTGATGAAACACGCCAATGTGTTTGTGTGTTAATCCCAGGATACTAATGTTTTCCATCTACATTCCAACATCCACGTTGTTCCTGTTTGTGGAGGATAAGGCTGAAACAAAAGGAACTTTTTAACTGGGGCAATTTCTCTCTCCCTTCCAAACCCCAGATTGGGTTACAACAACGACAAACCTAGGACCTTAGTGACACTCATAGCAACTAACACACTGCAACGTTTTCCCCAATTAATGTCTGTATATCTGTGTGTCACCCTCTTCGGATAGGCGGACGGACAGGCAGGCGGATCTAATGCCCTTCCTTTCTTCAGAACCAGCAGTTGTGTGTGTGAGTGGGTGTGAGTGTGAGTGTGTGTGAGTGTGAGTGTGAGTGTGAGTGTGAGTGAGTTTACACAGCCAGCCCAATTCTGATATTTTTTCACTAATTTGACTTTTGACCAATCACATTAGACCTTTCCATATCAGATTTCTTTTGTTGAGTTGATGTGATTGGTCAAAAGACCAATTAGTGAAAAGAAGATCAGAATTGGGCTGCGTATCTAAACACAGCCAGAGAGTGAGCTGTGTAGGAGAACAGATGCTAAATTACAGGCCAGGCTAATCGCTTTATCTCTTTGGCCCTGCTTGGATAATAATAGTTATACTCTCAGCACTGGAGAATTTCCAAATCAAATCAAATCAAACTTTATTTGCACATGCTCCGAATACTACAAGTGTAGACTTTACAGTGAAATGCTTACTTACAAGCCCTTAACCAACAGTGCAGTTCAATGTTCATAATGATGTTGATAATAATGCCTATGTGGATATTGGGTCTATTTGTGTCCAGTTTCTATAACTCAGTCACGGTGCTCAGATCTGCCTAACTGCAGTATAGGTCCACTCTACTGCATGTACAGTTTTACCAAACATTGGAAGTGAAATATTGAAGCCGTCTGCATAAATTAGCTGTGAGAAAGTGAAGTATCTGATGTTGACTTCCGGCTTTCCAGATGTGTTGTAAGTGGTAAAGAGTAAGAAAGAGTGGTGAGCTGGTTGATGTGGTTTCTTTTAGGGGTAAAGCGGTGTGAGTTTCTCGTGTTCTGGGATGAAATGTAACAATGTTCTAAAATGTATGTCTCTCCTTCTATTCCAGGTCTCTCTGATGTGCCGTGAGAGGTGCGACTCCCCCGTCCCTGCCCCAGTCCCGACCCCATCCCCCTCCCTCGTGCCCCTCCTTCAAGGACCAGGATGGACCCTCCCCCGGGTCGTGGCCCTCCCCCAGTCAGGATGGACCTGGATGGGCTGGACCTCCAGCAGGTGCCTGTCCTCTCCCTGGACCAGATTCGCTCCATCCGGGCCAGCAATGACTATGTGGAGCGCCCCGTGGCCCTGGACCACGCCTCACATTCTGGCTTCTTTTACGCCCACGACGACCGCTACCCCATCACCCATGGGTACCCCCCTCAAGGTTACCTTCATGGTTACTCTCAGGGGTATCCGTCCCACGCCCCTCTCCCCCGGAGCCAGAGCCAGCAGCAACACGCCCACCTGACCCATCTGAGTCGCTCCAGTACGGCCAGCTCAGCCATGTCCCGGACCAGCGCTGCCTCCGACCAGAGACTCCTGGCGGGCCTGACGCCCTCCCACTCTGGCCTGGCCTCGGTGGTGCGCTCCCAGCCTAAAGGAGAACTCAAGCCTGAGGCTTCTCTAGGTAAAGGCCTGGAGGAGGGAGAGGACCTGGGCTTGCACCTGTTTATCTGTGAGCGCTGTGGAAGGTGTAAGTGTCAGGAGTGCTGCGCCCCGCGGAGCCTGCCGTCCTACTGGTTCTGTAGGCAGCGCTGCCTCTGCTCTGCTCAGAGTGCTGTGGAGTACGGAACCTGTCTGTGCTGCGTTAAGGGCCTGTTCTACCACTGCTCCGCTCAGGATGACGAGGACAACTGTGCCGACCGGCCCTGTGCTTGCACGCCCGCCCACGCCTGCGCTCGCTGGGGTACCATTGGACTTCTGGCGCTGTGCCTGCCCTGTCTCTGCTGCTACCCGCCTGCCAGACTGTGCCTCGCCCTGTGCCAGCGGGCCCACGACCGAGCCACCCGCCCCGGCTGCCGCTGCAGCAACACCAACACCGTGTGTCGCAAGATCTCCACCTCCAACCCCAAACCCGGGCACGCCCCCTTCCGCAGCAAGTCCCTGGAGAAGCCTGTATGACAGTGGTGCACCTGGAGTCAGTCGTCGCCTGGACAACGCAGTCTTTGACAACATTGCCATGACAATGCAATCGCTCAGCCCGTCGTGATCTACCTACCGTGACCTTTCACCTTACGTACCTTCCATACTTCTTATTTTCCTCTTGCCTGAAGAGAAATGACCAAAAGCCTTACTGTACTTTACTTACTGTACGTTACTCTAACTGTACTGTACGTGTGGAGACTCGAGCCGAAACCTGAAACCGCCTGGTGCTTTTTGCTGAACTGACTGCCAAACTTAACCTTACTGTGTTACTGTGTGGGCATACTGTCTCTACCTTCCCCTTACTGTGTGGGCATACTGTCTCTACCTTCCCCTTACTGTGTGGGCATGCAGTCTCTACCTTCCCCTTACTGTGTGGGCATACTGTCTCTACCTTCCCCTTACTGTGTGGGCATACTGTCTCTACCTTCCCCTTACTGTGTGGGCATGCAGTCTCTACCTTCCCCTTACTGTGTGGGCATGCAGTCTCTACCTTCCCCTTACTGTGTGGGCATGCAGTCTCTACCTTCCCCTTACTGTGTGGGCATGCAGTCTCTACCTTCCCCTTACTGTGTGGGCCAGTCTAGTGTACTTAGTACTGTGGCTATTCTCTGTGTGCGCCTGCCTGGCCGACCAGACCGTTACTCAACAGACCAACCTCACTGTGCTGTGTGATGGGCTGGAGGTTGCTCTGTTTGACTTGACCTATTTATTTATTGGACTTCCTCTTCAGTGAGGTAGAGCGGTAGAGAGAGAGATAGGTAGAGCGGTAGAGAGAGAGTGAGGTAGAGAGAGAGATAGCGAGAGCGGACTATGTGTTACGTGTGAGTACAGTGAACAAGCTACTAGAACAAATCCTAACACAGCCATTAAATAAAAGAGGTCTCTAGCAAATGTGTATTCCAGGCATGACAGAGACAGAGACAGGGTGGTCTACAGGGAGTCTACAGGGTGTGCCTCCCTCCCTCTCTGAAGAGGCATCCTGGAGCCGACCGTCTGAATGGACATACAAGATGTGGCAACGAGCGGCCATGGCTGACATTTTGTCTGAGGCTGATGCAAAGACCCTATCCTAATGGTGGAACAAAGACACAAACTCTGAAACACAAACATGTATTACTGTTTGACACACCAAAAAGGGACCATGATGTACCCGGAGAATCTAAAGTGATTAAGCTCATTTAATATGGAAAGCACTGTGAGATATAGAGGTGGATCGTCTGCAGTGTTCCCCAGCTGTCTAACTAACAGACTAACCTGGGGGGGGCCTCCCTTATGACCAGGCAGTGTGTATGTGTGTGTGCTTGCACAAGCATGTGTATGTGCACAAATGTTTGTGTGTGTTCTTACCTGTGTATGTACAGTATACACTATATATATACAAAAGTATGTGAACAACCCTTCAATTAGTGGATTCGGCTATTTCAGTCACACCCGTTGCTGACAGGTGTATAAAATCGAGCACACAACCATGCAATCTCCATAGAGAAACATTGGCAGTAGAATGGCCTTACTGAAGAGGTCAGTGACTTTCAACGTGGCACCGTCATTGGATGCCACCTTTCCAACATGCCAGTTTGTAACATTTTTAACACTAGAGCTGCCCTGGTCAACTGTAAGTGCTGTTATTGTGAAGTGGAAACGTCTAGGAGCAACAACGGCTCAGCTGCAAAGTGGTAGTCCGCACAAGCTCACAGAACAGGACCGCCAAGTGCTGAAGCGCATTGTGCGTAAAAAAGTGTCTGTCCTCGGTTGCAACACTCACTACCGAGTTACAAATTGCCTCTGGAAGCAACGTCAGCACAAGAACTGTTCGTTCACTTATGAAGTGTGTTTCCATGGCCGAGCAGCCACAGCCTAAGATCACCATGTGCAATGGTTAGAGCGGTGTAAAGCTTGCCGCCATTTGACTCTGGAACAGTGGAAACGTGTTCTCTGGAATGATGAATCACGCTTCACCATCTGGCAGTCTGACGGACGAATGTGGGTTTGGCGCATTCCAGGAGAATGCTACCTGCCCCAATGCATAGTGCCAACTGTAAAGTTTGGTGGAGGAGGAATAATGGTCTGGGGCTGTTTTTCATGGTTTGAGCTAGGCCCCTTAATTCCAGTGAAGAGAAATCTTAACGCTACAGCATACAATGACATTCTTCCAACTTTGTGGCAACAGTTTGGGAAAGGGCCTTTCTTGTTTCAGCATGACAATGCCCCCATGCACAAAGCAAGGTCCATACAGAAATGGTTTGTCGAGATCGGTGTGGAAGAACTTGACTGGCCTGCACAGAGCCCTGACCTCAACCCCATTGAACATCTTTGGGATGAATTGGAATGCCGACTGCGAGCCAGGTCTAATCGCCCAACATCAGTGCCCGACCTCACTAATGCTCTTGTGGCTGAATGGAAGGAAGTCCCTGCAGCAATGTTCCAATATCTATTGGAAAACCTTCCCAGAAGAGTGGAGGCTGTTGTAGCAGCAAATGGGGGACCAACTCCACATTAATGCCCATGATTTTGGAATGAAATGTTCGACAAGCAGGTGTCCACATACTTTTGTTAATGTGGTGTATATGTGAGTATGTGTGTGTGGGTGTCATGTCCCCTCCTGCATCAGTGTGTGTCAGGCCTGTGTATGTTTGCTGTCAGCAGAAGCCTCCTGTTTTATTTTTAGCGGAGCTGCTTCAGAGGACCCAGTGTCTGGTCAGGTTTCCTCTCCACGGCAGGCTGACGCCAGACTTCCCCGACCCCTCACCGCCTGTCTCTCCCCTCCTCACCTCCCCTGCCTGTACCCATCCCTCAGCCTCCCCTAACCCATTCCTTCCTCCCCCTCTCCTTTATTTCTTCCTCCATCCTGGTAGTGCTGATGTCTACCATGCACCAAAGAGATAGAGCTACCCCAAATTCCCAATACAGAGGGATATCATAGGGGATGGACAGTAAGCCAGATAAGGCTTAAGAAAGGGAGCCAGATAAGAAATATTACCTCCGTTATAGATCCTTACCACTGCATCCACAACACATTATGCATTTTGCATGGTCATACATACTTTGTCAGGGCTTTCCTCTTCTTGACAGATTCCTCTGGCCAGTTTGATCAACCTCAGGCATGTCCTCCATCCGACCCCATTGGGGGGCGGAGGGGGGCTAGCTAACACCTTCCAGCATCACATCTTAGCACCCCTTCCCTCCCAGTTACATTCCTACTAACTGTATGGACTAAATAAAGGTGTCAGCATGCTTCAGATCGGCAGTTCAGCAGGTCAAACCGAACAAGTGTGCTCGCATACTCCCTTAGAAGACCTTCGCATGGTAAACGAGAAAGAAGCAGAACAGTACTGTTTGTCCATTTTGAGACGCTGTAGCCAGAATACACTTCCTGAAAATAGTCAGATAACTCAAGAAATCTGTCATAAATTTTTATGTTACATCTAACTAAGATGTTAGGTGCAGTATTTTTCCATGAATGTAAACTATTCGTCTCTCGTTGAATGACAACAAATAATCCTTACTGTTGTCCAATCACCGATGAAGAGGCATAGACTTCGGGTACCGATTTTGGCTTGTCACGAGAAAAAGTTTAGTGTGCCCGAACAACCGAAAACACCCTTGCCGAAGACCAAAACGAACAAAAACGTCATAAAATGTTGTCATGATATATGCAGGAACTATTCCAAACTGTTTCGGCTGGGAAGCATGCGGACGCCTTCATAGGTTCCAGTTCTCCTTCTCTGAGAGTTGATCTCTGAGAGTTGATCTCTGAGAGGAGGCAATTAGCTGTATGATAGCTTCTAATGGGGAAGGAGGGAGGGATGGAGGTGAATGGAGGAAAGTAGAGTGTGGGAGATATCTGTGGAATTGGAGAAAGGAGGAAAGAAAAGGAAAGGAAGGAGTAGGTGGTGGACAGGGTGACTGTCCGTTAGGAGGACTGATGTTGGAGTGAGTGAACCAGTGGGAGTGAGGTCATACCATTCCAACATGGGGAGGTGAAGAACAGGCGAGGAGGGATGGAGGGACTGAGGGATGGAGGGACTGAGTCTGGTGGGTCTGGTTGTCTTATGTACTGATATCCAAAACGGGATGTGAAAAGTAACACGCTGTGTCAAGCATGTGTGTGTGTGTGCTTGTATGTGCGTGCACGTGTGTGCTTGTATTCACCTATAAACACACACACTCATCCGATTTGTTAAAGTTACTTTGCTATATTTTTATATGTACATACAGACTGTTATTGTATACATGTTTGTATTTTATTCCCCTTTTTTATTATGATTGATGTTGCTATGATTATTTTATATTATAGTGAACATTTACCTTGAGTCACAGACCTGGTCAATACTTCTAACCCTTCTAGAGGTTTTGCACTGTGGAGGAGAAGCTCATTTACCATGTGCCACACCTTTTATGATGTACCTCAACTTCACTATTTGCTCCGTGATTCATTTCACAAATACACACACACACATACACACATACACGCACACAAATACACACACACAAATACACACACACACACATACATACACACACACAAATACACACACACAAATACACACACACACACACACATACACACACACACACACAAATACACACACACAAATACACACACACACACACAAATACACACACACACACAAATACACACACACAAATACACACACACAAATACACACACATAAATACACACACATAAATACACACACACACACAAATACACACACATAAATACACACACAAACACAAATACACACACAAATACACACAAACACAAATACACACAAACACAAATACACACACAAACACAAATACACACACACACACAAATACACACACACAAACACAAATACACACACACAAATACACACACACAAATACACACACACAAATACACACACACAAACACATATTCACACATACACTTCACAGCCAATGTGTAAGGCCCAGGTGAATGTCCTCTCCTCTACAGTCCTTCCCCTGTATAGCTCTATCTCCCAGGTGGCCAGGTGTTGAGGGGAAGGGCTCCGTGTGTAGGTAGGTACTGTACTATACATGCATTTCTGCAGAATAACAACCAACCAACCCTCTCGGGTGCTGTATGCAGGCTACAAGTTAACCACTAAACTTCCCCATGTCGTATTAGTAAGTATTGCTTTGGTACAATTGGCATTTTGTATGTTGTAAAATCATTTAAGGAGAATATATGGACATATATATATATATATATATACATATATATATATATAGAAATCTATCTAAATGAATATATTATATATATTAAATATACATTTCACACTTATTTTTTTCCGTTGCTGATATTACCGATGCGTCACAGATATTTATTTAATGGTTGCGATGAGAGAAAAGTATTTATTTGACGGCTAAATGATATTTTAGGCTTTTTGGTTTGGTTTCTCTTGGAGTGGTGTGGCGGCTGCAGCCCTCATGGCTAAAGATAACCAATAAAAGGTGTTTCCAAACGGCCTGTCTGGCTGCCTCTTCTCTGGTGTGTGCGTGTGCGTGCATGTGTGGGTGTTTGCATCAGTGTGTGTTTGTGAGATGCTCATACTGTGTTAACCCTAGCGTTTTAGACTGTCAGGTTTGATGACCAGAGTAGTCACATCCATTACCCCTTAGTAAAAAAGACTGGTGAGGCCTTTCCTCGACCTGCTCATTTTCCATGCAGAAAAGGTGTGTGTGTGTGTATTTGTGCTGTATAGACTGCTGTATGTTCATGATGTTGCAGTGGTCAGGGGGAGCCTTTGTCCGTGGTTCTTCACTCCACTCCTCGACGGCCCCATAAATAAGTAATCAAGGCCAGCTCACACTAATGGCTTCTTAGAGGAGTGAAAACAGATGTGTGTGTGTGTGTTTGTGAGTGACTGTCTGTGTGACTGTGTGTGTGACTGTGTGTGTGACTGTCTGTGTGACTGTGTGTGTGACTGTCTGTGTGACTGTGTGTGTGACTGTCTGTGTGACTGTGTGTGTGTGTGTGTCCAATGACATGGTGAATGTTTTTGTTGATTTCATGTTGAATTCATATTAGTTGACATCTCAATCAAATATGAATCAAAACTAGACGTTGAAATGACATCTGTGCCCAGTGGGTTGCATGCATGCACTTGAGAAAACCCACCCTTTTTGCTCATCATCACAAACTGAAGCGCATAATTGCAGACCTCTTAGCCTCTCCCACCCTCCTGACAACCCCTGGAGACACACACAGTGCTCAGAATACCCCCGGTGAAGCGTTGGGCCGACCGCACCACCCTCCGCCCTCAACCGCAGGGCTCTCCAGAGGGTGTGGCACACCTACAGCACCCGATGTCACAGGAAGGCCAAAAAGATCATCAAGGACATCAACCACCCGAGCCACTGCCTGTTCACCCCGCTATCATCCAGAAGGCGAGGTCAGTACAGGTGCATCAAAGCTGGGACCGAGAGACTAAAAAACAACTTCTATCTCAAGGCCATCTGTTACGGATACAGGTATCCTGTGTGTGTGTTTGTTTTCTCTCCTTCTGCCCTACTCACAGGTGTCACTCATCAGCCGTCATCAATCCCCAATCAGTCCCAATCAGAAGACACACCTGCTCCTTTTCCCTTACCCAATCACATCCCCTTTCCCTTGGTTTAAAACCCCAGTCAGTTATCTCTCTCTCTAGCTTGTTCTTGGTATGTAGCACTCTTGCTTTGTTACTGACTTTTGTGTATGCATTGCGCTCTATTGTTGTTTAGTAGTTGGCTTATTTTGTAGCTACAGAGCTTTAGCTTGGTGTAGTATCTGGGTGAGGCCTAGTTGATGTTGGTTTGGTTGTGTGCGCTATCGCTTTTGTGTAGGTGCCAACATCTCACATTAACTGTGAGTTTGTATAGTTGTGTTGTATTACTGTTTGTTGGTGGAAAAGGGGATAACCAGCCAGGACGCCCTTGGGCATACATTACCCGTAGGAAACCCTGTGTTAAATACATTAGTTAGAACTGGGCGGACCACCCACTGTATTTACTTAGTTAGTTAGCTGTTTGTGACGCAGGTAGATTAGCTTAGGGGTTTTTGGATATATATATTTCTTTCCTTGGGTCCAGCTCAGCCCCTTTTCCCCAAACCACTTTACCGTGTGTTTAAAATAAACCTTTTGTTTGACGGTAGATTTAAGTTGTCTGTGTTTTTGTTCTCACTGTTCCCTTTTCACCATAGTAATTTGCACAAGATATGTTGCGGGTCTCTATTCCATTCCCCCTAGACCACGGGGTAAAAGGGATTCGTAACATAAGTGGGGGCTCATCCGGGATCTGTCTTCACTGACACCCATGCCACTTGTGCAAAAATATTGTGGTGGTCTAGTTCAGTGTTGAGCTTCATAACTGATGTAGCATTAGTGTTTGCTATTTCTTGTGTTTGGGAGGTAGTTCAAGATGGCTACTTTTGATTTAAAATCATTTTTGGATAACCCTACGTGGGAAGTTTTTGACAAATGTCGTCGAGTTGATTTGCTGACCATTATTCTGTATCTGTGTCGCAGAGTTTAGTAAAAGCTGAGGTTAAACAGCTGGTGCTAGATGTTTTGTTGGAAGAGCAGGTGCTTGTGTTACCGCTGCCTGAGCCTACTACCCCTGTAGGGGATGTTGCTTCTCCTATAAGCCCGACGGTGTCTGAGACCGAGGGCGAGGCTAAAGTTCCAGCCACTTTGCCCCGTTTTGATCCACTCTCCCCACTGTCACCCCACGGTGAGGCGCTGGGGGATGTCCGTTCGATACAACTCCAACTGGAGGCGGAAGAGAGGGCCCAAATTAGGCGAGAAACTCTCCAGTTGGAAATGTGTAAAATTGAGGCAGAAAGAGAACAGCGGCAGTTGGAGATGTGTAAAATTGAGGCAGAAAGAGAACAGCGGCAGATGGAGTTCAAAATGCGCCAGATGGAACTGGAGGCAGAGACAGCGAGGCTAGCCTCTATTCATGCTGTGCCTGTTAGTGAGCCGTCCTCACCAGCTGTGGCGTCCAGCACTTTTGACATAAGTAGGCAGATTGCCTTAGTCCCTTTGTTCCGAGAGTCAGAGGTTGACTCATATTTTTGTGTTTTTGAACGCATAGCAGTAGCATTGAAATGGCCTGCGGAGGTATGGTGCCTGTTACTGCAGTGTAAATTAACTGGTAAAGCCCAAGAGGTTTTGTCAGCGCTACCTCTTGAAGACAGTCTGAATTATGAGGTGGTCAAAGCTACGGTTCTTCGCGCCTATGAGCTTGTGCCTGAGGCATACCGACAGAGATTTAGGTCTCATAGAAAGTCTGCTGGTAAAACTTATGTGGAATTTGCTAGAGATAAGGGAAATCTGTTTGATAAATGGCATGCTGCTAGCAAGGTAACTGATTTCAACTCTCTCCGGGAGTTAATCTTGTTGGAAGAGTTTAAAAATTGCTTACCCGAACGCATTGTAGTTTACCTAAATGAACAGAAAGTATCCTCTTTGTCAGAAGCGTCTGTGTTGGCAGACGAGTTTGTGTTGACGCACAAGAGCGTGTTTCGGCTCATACTGAGAGTAGAGCCACTGAATTGCCTACTTTTAGCCCTACTCGGCAAGTAGTACATCAATCACGCCAGAAAAATGAGCGTCCCTGTTTCTATTGTCATAAGGTGGGACACATGATTAATGATTGCTTCCTGCTAAAACGTAAACAAGGGATGCCTCTCCGTGCCAAGCCGCCAACAGGTGTTGGGCTAATTGCGTACGGTTGTGAGGTCTGAAACGAGACAGGTGCCTCAGGGTAAATGTGGTTTGAAAGTTCCAGTCCACGACCGCAGTTATGAACCGTTCATTTTCGAGGGTTTGTGTCCCTAACGAATGACGAAGCGTCTCAGCGTCCGGTTAAAATCCTTAGAGATACTGGTGCGGCGCGAGTCGTTTATATTGTCTGATGTGTTGCCCTTATCCGACGATACATACTGTGGTTCCAGTGTGTTAGTTCAGGAGTATTGAAATGGGTTTTGTCCCAGTGCCATTGCACTTTGTGAAAGTACAATCTGAGTTAATCAGTGGAATATTCAGAGTGGGGTACGTCCTATGTTGCCAGTAAAGGTGTGACCTTTATAATGGGTAACGATATTGCCGGAGGAAAGGTAGTACCCGTATTGGAAGTAATGGATAAAAGTGACCACTCTCTCTCCAATGAGCTGGCACAGAATTATCCACATGTGTTCCCCGCATGTGCTGTCACTCGTGCTCAGGCACAACAAATGGGTGACGTGATAGATTTGTCGAACACTGTTTTGTTCAAAGAGTTTGATCAAGAGGATGGGTTGTGTGCTACCTCTGGGAAGCTGTTGCCCTCGGACAAACAGCCCAGGGAAGAATTGAAGGATAGTGAACTTATTGCTGAGGCAATACAGTTACCAGTCACTCGTGAGCAGCTGATTGCTAACCAGAAGGTTGACAAGAGGCTTGCTAAATGTTTTTCTAGTGTTGTCTCATTGGAAGAGGTAAAGAAGAAGAACGTGGCTTACTTCATTGATGGTAATCTCCTCATGCGTAAATGGACATCCCATGTTGACGCGGGACGGAGATTGGAATGCTGTTTACCAAATAGTGGTTCCTACAGCCTTTCGACAAAATGTGCTATTCCTTGCTCATGATCACCAGTGGTCCGGTCATTTAGGAATCACCAAGACTTATGACCGGGTCCTTCGACATTTCTTTTGGCCAGGTTTAAAACAAGATGTGGCTCGGTTCTGTCGAACGTGCCACATGTCAGATAACAGGAAAACCAAATCAGGTTATTCCTCCTGCTCCTCTTTGTCCAATACCTGTTATAGGTGAACCATTTGAACATGTGGTGGTTGATTGTGTTGGACCGTTGCCTAAGACAAAATCAGGTAACCAGTTTCTATTAACGATTATGTGTATGGCAACGAGATACCCCAAGCCATTCCTCTGCGAAGGATTACTGCTCGGTGGTGAGTAAAGCCTTAATTAAATTCTTCTCGACATTTGGGTTACCTAAGGTGGTACAAACTGATCAAGGTACCAATTTCCTATCAAAGCTCTTCAAGCAGGTGTTAAAATCCTTGTCAGTTAAGCACCGTGTGTCAAGCGCCTATCACCCAGAGTCACAGGGTGCTCTGGAACGTTGGCATCAGACACTGAAGTCTATGCTCCGTAAATATTGTTTGGAATCTGAGAAAGATTGGGATGAGGAGTTCCTCTAGTTTTGTTTGCTGCTCGTGAAACTGTACAGGAGTCCCTAGGGTTCAGCCCAGCTGAACTAGTGTTTGGTCACACAGTGAGAGGACCAATGAAAGTCCTTAAAGAACAGTTTTTGTCCCAAGAGTTGTGTACTGGAGATGAGAATGTGTTGGACTACGTTAGTCGCTTTCGTGAGCGCCTACACCAAGCATGTGCTCTCGCAAAGGAAGCTCTGTCTTCCTCACAGAGGAGTATGAAAAGACACTATGATAAACAGGCTGTTTCTCGTCCACTACAGCCAGGTGACCAAGTTCTTGTGTTATTGCCTGTTCCAGGATCTTCACTGTCAGCTCGTTTCTCAGGTCCTTATGTAATTGAAAAGAAATTAAGTGAAACTGATTATGTACTTCAAACTCCTGATAGGAAACGCCAATCTCGTGTGTGCCACATTAACATGTTGAAAGCATACCAAACCCGACCCATCACCCAGGTAGATAGTTCAGACACAGCGGTAGGTACTGCTGTCTCATCTGTTTCTACTGCTATGACAGTAGACTGTCCTGTTAAGGATGTTGATGGAGATGGATTAGAGTTGCGCAATACTCAGCAGCAGTGCGTTAGATTGCCCAACTCAGAAATGCTACTGTCTCTCCAGTCAAGTCTGGTTCATTTAACGGATGGACAGGCAGATGATATTGTGAGGCTACTACACGGTTTTCCATGTCTCTTTAATGACGTTCCTACTCGCACAAACGTGTTGGAACATGACATTAATGTTGGAAATGCTGCCCTATCAAGCAACACCCATATCGTGTCAATGCTTCTAAGAGGAAGATAATGAAGGATGAGGTGAAATATTTGTTGGAGAATGACCTGGCTACGCCAAGTTCAAGCCCTTGGAGTTCTCCTTGTATTCTGGTTCCTAAACCTGATGGTACGTCCAGGTTATGTACGGATTATCGAAAGGTAAATTCTGTCACAATGCCAGATTCGTTTCCGTTACCCAGACTGGACGATTGTATCGACACTGTTGGTGCTGCTACTTATGTAACTAAGTTAGATCTTTTAAAAGGTTACTGGCAGGTTCCGTTAACCTCACGTGCTTCTGAGATTTCTGCATTTGTGACCCCAGACAACTTTCTACAGTACTCAGTTATGGCTTTTGGGATGCGGAATGCACCAGCCACTTTCCAGCGCCTGGTTAACTCAGTGTTAGCTGATGTTCCCAATTGTAGTGCCTACCTTGATGATCTAGTAATTTATTCGTCTGAATGGTCAGATCATGTTAACACTCTAAGGGAAGTATGTGAACGTTTGGCAGCTGCTTCTCTAACCCTGAACTTGGCAAAGTGCGAGTTTGGGAAGGCCACTGTTACCTATCTTGGCAAAAGGTCGGACAGGGACAGGTGTGCCCTGTTGATGCCCAGGTCTTGGCTATAAATGCATTCCCGCACCTACCACCAGACGAGAGCTACGCCGCTTTTTAGGGATGGTTGGCTACTACCGTAGTTTCTGTAAAAATTTCTCTGCGGTAGCTGCTCCATTGACCGATTTGCTCAGTCCGGCTAGATCGCTTTGTGTGGTCTCCTGATTGTCAGGTAGCTTTTGATACCGCTAAAGCACTCTTATGTACTACCCCTGTACTTGCTGCTCCGGATTTTGAGCGACCGTTTAAACTTGAGGTAGATGCTAGTGCCAGAGGTGCTGGTGCTGTTCTACTGCAGCAGGACAAGAGTGGAGTGGACCATCCTGTTTGTTATTTTTCTCGTAAGTTTAACAAATGTCAGGCTAATTATGCAACCATTGAACAAGAAGCTCTAGCTTTGTTGTTAGCTCTGCAATACTTTGAAGTATATATTGGTTCCAGTGCCATACCAGTGATTGTGTATACTGATCATAACCCGTTAGTGTTTCTCCACCGTATGTACAACCAGAACCAGCGCCTTATGCGTTGGGCACTTATTGTGCAGAATTATAATTTGGAGATCCGCCACAAAAAGGGTTCTGAAAATGTATTGGCAGATGCTTTGTCACGTATTTAAAAAAAATAAAAAAATGAATGATCTTTTCTTGTTGAACTTGCTGGTATTCATTGTAAATACTTTGGTCGCAATCCTTATAGGTTTGCTCTTTTAAGGGTGGGAGTGTTACGGATACAGGTATCCTGTGTGTGTGTTTGTTTTCTCTCCTTCTGCCCTACTCACAGGTGTCACTCATCAGCCGTCATCAATCCCCAATCAGTCCCAATCAGAAGACACACCTGCTCCTTTTCCCTTACCCAATCACATCCCCTTTCCCTTGGTTTAAAACCCCAGTCAGTTATCTCTCTCTCTAGCTTGTTCTTGGTATGTAGCACTCTTGCTTTGTTACTGACTTTTGTGTATGCATTGCTCTCTATTGTTGTTTAGTAGTTGGCTTATTTTGTAGCTACAGAGCTTTAGCTTGGTGTAGTATCTGGGTGAGGCCTAGTTGATGTTGGTTTGGTTGTGTGCGCTATCGCTTTTGTGTAGGTGCCAACATCTCACATTAACTGTGAGTTTGTATAGTTGTGTTGTATTACTGTTTGTTGGTGGAAAAGGGGATAACCAGCCAGGACGCCCTTGGGCATACATTACCCGTAGGAAACCCTGTGTTAAATACATTAGTTAGAACTGGGCGGACCACCCACTGTATTTACTTAGTTAGTTAGCTAGCTGTTTGTGACGCAGGTAGATTAGCTTAGGGGTTTTTGGATATATATATTATTTCTTTCCTTGGGTCCAGCTCAGCCCCTTTTCCCCAAACCACTTTACCGTGTGTTTAAAATAAACCTTTTGTTTGACGGTAGATTTAAGTTGTCTGTGTTTTTGTTCTCACTGTTCCCTTTTCACCATAGTAATTTGCACAAGATATGTTGCGGGTCTCTATTCCATTCCCCCCTAGACCACGGGGTAAAAGGGATTCGTAACACCATCAGACTGTTAAACAGCCATGACTAGCCGGCTACCACCCGGTTACTCAAACCCGCACCTTAGAGGTTGCAGCCCTACATACATAGACTAGGGATCTCTGGCCACTTTAATAGTGTTTACATACTGATTTATTTGTCTTATATGTATACACTGTATTCTATTCTACTGTTTTTTTAGTCAATGCCACTCAGATATTGCTCGTCCTATTCCATTATTTAAATTATAGATTTGTGTGTTTGTTGTGAATTGTTAGATATTACTGCACAGTTGGAGATACAAGCATTTCGCTACACCTGCAATAACATCTGCTAAATATGTGTAGGTGACCAATAACATTTTATTTGATTTGACAAACACACACACACGCACACACAATGCTCACAATTCCTCCATCCTGTCACACACACACACACACACACACACACGCAAACCTACACACACACACACACACACACTCCTCTGCTTCTTCTTACAACCATACTCAAACATGCTGTTAATTTCTGGTTATGATTTGTGTGTGTGTGTACGGTGTGTGATAAATAATGTAGAGATGTTTCCATTGAAAAGCTTTTACCTCTGTCCCATTTTCCCTAATTGTGTATTTCTACTGTATGAGATTTAGTCTACTAGATTGACACTGGTCAAGCATACACACTCCACATTCTTCCCTCTACTCTAGATTGTCCAGATCAATCCAGAGAGATATCACAAATACAGCTACGGCTAACAGCAGCAATAATCCACTAGAAACAGTGATGCACTACTTACTGGTCATTTATATTGTAAAGCAGCATGCTGTATTTAGATGGAAAGAAAGACATTCATTGAAGTAAAGAGACTTTGGGTTGGATTCAATCCGCATTGCGGTAGATCCGCGCTAAAATGTAATTCCCGATTGAGCCGACATATGCAGCGCTTACCATGAATGCAGTCTCCGTGACCTCAGGAACATTGGCTTTAATTGTCAATCGCGCTATAAAGCGGATCTTTAGCGCTACGGATTGAATAGAGCTCTTTTTTTGCACATTGAAACCAACATGCCAATAATACACAATTACACCAAAACACACATGACACAATACTCAAATATAGGTGTCATGACTTATTCCTTTCTCTGATAACATCCTTCATTTTCTCCTATTGCTATACTTCCACCCTATTATAGTCTACAACCCCAGCCCAGCTTCCCCTGTGATCTCTCCTCCTCTGCTCTGCCAGCGAGGAGACAACCCACTGAGCACAAACTGGTTGAATTAACATTGTTTTAATGTAATTTGTCAAGGTATTGTGACATGGAATCTAGGTGGAAAATACATTGGATTTGAAAAAAGTAATCAACTCCTGTTTTGAGGGTGAAATTTCAACCATAGGATTATGTCATCATGGTAACCACATTTCGACATAGACAAACCTTGTGTAACATTTGTTCAATTTGTACCTTTAAAACAATGTTCTATCCATTATCTGAAGAAAAGATTCATAGGCTGGGCAGCACCTCCCACAGGAGAATTGATCTATCTACAGCTACTCTTTGGTCTCCCATCCAGGACTTTAACCAAGCCCTGCCCTGATTAACTAGGATCTTTGTCACTGGCTATTACCAATGTGTGATCTTGAGAATGATTATTGAGAAATCTCCACTTAAAAACTAAATATGTAGTCACTGTTGCTGTTGAAGTCATTCTTAAGGGTAGCTTTAACAGAGCAAATTAAATCTGACCATACTTTATCACTCATATATCATCAATGATGCTATTTGTTCCAATTGAACAATACAACAGGCCTAGGATTTCAAGCTCTGGTTGATTTAAAATGTAATGATATTCAGTCAATTTTGCTCGGTTGTCAACCAAAAAAATCCTGTACAGCAGGAAATGCCAACTTGTAGTGTATTTGACATTAAAAAAGGCTTCTAAAGTTTTAATTTCCACTTAGAAATGTTGAACTTGATTAGTCCTTACGAAAAATGTATCAACCCCTACAAATAGGTCCATTAATTATAATCCACATAATAATTCACATTTCCTGATGCTGTAGGATTATTTTCCTGTTGTAGCAAACTGGCTGTAATTAAAATCTTACATCTGTAAAATGAACTATCCAAGTAGTAGATACATCTTTAAATGTAGCTAAAAGTAATTCAATATGACTTTTATAATACAGTAAATAGTCTACTTACTAGGCTATTTACTGTACTACAAAAGTCATATTGAAGTCATATTGAAGTCATATTGAAGTCATATTGAAAATGCTGTAATAATCTGTGCAGAATCTCAAACGACATTGATCACATTCACCATGTACTTTTAATCTCAAATCCAATCCAGGTCATTTGGTTCTGCTGTTAGATGAAGCACAGTGATATCACATTAATCTGTTATATAAATAAACAAAACATCTGACATTGTATTCCCATTTCAACATTGCTGTGCTTTTAAATTGTTGATAGACATTTGGGTCACAACTAAACAAAAAAGCGAACAGTTTTTCCATTGGAATTTGGTTGTGCTTCTAGATGGTTGAAAGCATAGTGATAACATATTGGAAATTTAACTAACTTGGTTAGGTGGTTTAATATACAGCTGAAGTCTGAAGTTTACATACACTTAGGTTGGAGTCATTAAAACTAGTTTTCAACCACTCTACAAATTTCTTGTAAACAAACCATAGTTTTGGCAAGTTGGTTAGGACATCTACTTTGTGCATGACACAAGTAGTTTTTCCAGTAATTGTTTACAGACAGATTATTTCACGTGTAATTCACTGTATCACAATTCCAGTGGGTCAGAAGTTTACATACACTAAGTTGACTGTGCCTTAAACAGCTTGGAAAATTCCAGAAAATGATGTCATGGCTTTAGAAGCTTCTGATAGGCTAATTTACATCATTTGAGTCAATTGGAGGTGTACCTGTGGATGTATTTCAAGACCTACCTTCAAACTCAGTGCCTCTTTGCTTGACATCATGGGAAAATCAAAAAAAAATCACCCAACTTATTGTGGGAGGTTTCCCGAAACGTTTAACCCAAGTTAATTAAAAGGTGAAATAAATCATTTTCTCATTTTCTCATCATTTCACATTCTTAAAATAAAGTGGTGATCTTAACTGACCTAAGACAGGGCATTTTTACTAGGATTAAATGTCAGGAATTGTGAAAAACTGAGTTTAAATGCATTTGGCTAAGGTGTATGTAAACTTCCGACTTCAACTGTAGGTTGTAATCTCATTGCTCAACGTCTAAACCAAATATTAGCCAATTATCCACATTGAAATGAAGTGGTGTGCCCAGTGGGAAGCTCATGAGTGATACTACTTCCATCCTTAACCTTTAACCTCTGTGTTAAAGCAGTAGGCGTTAGGGGTTATGGGCGTTCCTCTCCCCTGCTCGACTCCCTACCCCGGCTGCCTTGTGCATCTCCTATGTGGCCCTTGTTGTTTCTATACAGGCACTGTCCTGGACGCCTGGGGAGTCAGTCTCAAAGGCCCAGAGGAACAAAAGCATCTGTCTGTCAAGTTTCCATACAGCTGTCAGTCACAATGAATGCATTCCTGGAGCCCAAACAGAACATTCACAGAGTATACTACACCAGTGTGTGTGTTAGTGCGTGCGCGCGTGTGTGTGTACGTTTGTGTGCGTTTGTGAGTGTGTGTGTTTGCAGTTAGCGGTTAGCAGTTACCAAACAGCTTATGAGAGCAGAGCAGGCCATGGCCCCTGCTCAGCCTTATTGGTGTGTTGGTGTGCTGGTGAGATGCCCTGTCTGTGAATCCTGAGCCTGGGATGTGGATGGAGCTGAGGCTTCCAGGATGGACATACACATTATCTGTATTGGAACTGTTGTGAGTAGACTGTCTTCTTTATGTATACAATATTGCTTACAATAATACATGATTTGTTTACTATCCCTTTAATGTCTGTCCATTCATGCAGGCCTGTACACTTATTGTAAAGTATGTAAAGAGAAACATTGGCCTATTATTGTTGGTTCTTGTTGGTCACACTCAACAGCACCCTGGGGAAAAATCATGTATAGGGAATTGAATTGAATGGAATAACCCTCCAACCTCCACCCCCACCACCACCCCCACCTCTACCACTCCAGCATTCCGACCCGCAGCTCGGGGCCTTCACGGCGGGCTCCTGAGCCTGGCGTCCTGGGCATGTGTGTGTGTCAGCTACAGCCTGGAGCTGTTGACAGGTGGAGGTGTTGTGGAGGGGCAGGCGCCAGAGAGGACCCAGTGGGGCCAGAGGGGCCGGGGTCCTGGGGTGCGCTGGAGCCATCCCGAGAAGTGCCTGACTATGTGCTGCTAGACACAACACAGAGAGGAGAGTGAGTGGAGAAGGGGAAGGGGGGAGAAGAACGGGAGGAGTGGAAAGACTACTCTCCTCCGCTATAATAGTACTGCTAAATGAGTAAATCACATTCACATGTTTATTTTCTCAGTTTATCTTCAAGTCAGGACTGTTCCCCCTCAGTATATTGAGAAGTGCTTCACACATGGGAGTCATCTGGCAACCAGAATCACTAGATAATCGTCCCAATTAGGGTCAGTGAAATGGGACTAAAGTATGGGCCTGGGTACAGTGGCTAACCAGACCCCTTCAACACAACACCACCATTAGCATGGATACCATGTGAATCAAACAGGAGAAACTTTGAGAAGTTTCCGTGTGTGTGTGTTGGTGTGTGTAAGTGTGTGTTTGTGGGGGAGAAAGAGGCTTCTCTGCTGTGGATGGTAGTTGCAGTGTGTGGAATGTGTGTCAGGGAGGGAGGAATGGTGGGAGGAAGGGATGGAAGGAGGAAGGATGGAAGGAGGGAGGGATGAAGGGAAGGAGGGATGGAAGGAGGGAGGGAGGATCCTTCTCGTGTGTGTGTGTGTGTATGTGTGTGTGTGGGGAGACAATGGGAAAGAGGAAAACAGGGAGAGATGGGTGATTTCCTCCCTCCTTGTAAACTGTTCTCTCTCTCTCTGCCTCCCTCCCTTCCTCCTCCACTCTGTGCCAGGGCTGTGATTAGATCCACAGGAACTATATACTATAGAGCAGCTCAGACCTTTATCGTAATAATTTCATTCAGACATTTCTGAAATCAGGAGAAACAACAACCCCTGGAGAAGATTCAGCTTCCCTTACATATCCTCTGTGTCTGTGTGTGTGTCTCTGTGTGTGTGTGTCTGTGTCTCTGTGTGTGTGTGTGTGTGTGTGTCTGTGTCTCTGTGTGTGTGTGTGTGTGTGTGTGTGTGTGTCTGTGTGTGTGTGTGTGTGTGTGTGTGTGTGTGTGTGTCTGTGTCTGTGTGTGTCTCTGTGTGTGTGTGTGTGTGTCTCTGTGTGTGTGTCTCTGTGTGTGTGTCCCTGTGTGTGTGTGTGTGTGTGTGTGTGTGTGTGTGTGTGTAAAGACAAAGGGAGAATTTTTCAGATAAATAACAAATACAGGAGAACATAATAGATAGTTGGAGAGAGTTGATTTCAGTGTCAAATCGGTATAGTGATCATTATTATAATGACTTTGATGAATACTTATGCTAATTCACAGGACTTTGGGAGTTGGTTGAATAGAAAGGAATGGAGGAGATTTGCCACTGGGATGGCAAAGAATAGCATTTGATAGGGGAAGGGAGACATTTGGAAGCTATTCAGAAAACAAGTATAGATGTGTTTTTGGCCAATAACTGAGAGAGAGAGCGCAAGGGAGAGAAGGGAGAAGATTGTGTGTGTGTGCGTGTGTGCGCGTGTGTGTTTGAGTGTGTGGGTGCAGACAGCTGGAGGAGGAGATGATGGGAATGGTATCTCAGAGGTCGGGGGTCAGCAAAGAGGTTTAACACACTTCCTGCTGCTGCTGCCTGGATGACAACACTCCTCTCCTCCTTAATCCACAGCTAACAACTCCTCCCCCCTATCTCCTTCTCCCTCCCTGTCTCTTTCTCTGTCTGCTCCACCATTCACCACTCCCTTCTGTTCTATCACTCATGCCATTTCTGCATCTTTTCTTTCTGCTGGCCTTTATCCTTCATCTCTCTCTCCCTCCTCTCTCTTATTGTTGTCCTATATCGTTCATATCTCTTGTTCTTTTTCATGTCTATAGAGTTAACTATCCTTCTATTATCACACTCACATGCTTCTTTATGCAGCTTAAAGTACAGTATTCCTCTCCCCCTCTCTCTCATTCTCTCTGCCCATAATGCACCTCTCTCTGTGCCCTCAGTCAATCAATGAGCAGCATCGAGGTCCATCCTGCTCTGTCTATAGATCTGTCCTGTCGATCCATGCTGCCTGGCCCTGCAGGCCTCTCCACAGCGGATCTATTACAGGGAGTGCATAGGGATCACACCCCAGTCCAGCTCTGTATCGAGTGGGTGCCTTAGTCAAATGTTACCAGGACTAGCTCTACAGTATATTGTATTGAATTGGTGCCATAGTGAAATGCTTCATGAGTTTCCCCAGCTCTACACTATGTTACAGGGAGGTCTATCTAACTCATAGTGTATTGAGTAGGCGCCAGAGTCTCAATCACAGTCCCAGTGCCAGCCCTAGCCCCAGTCCCTGCCCCAGCCTCATCCCTAGCCTCAGTCCCTGCCACAGCCCCAGTCCTAGTCCCAGCCTCGTCCATAGCCCCAGTCCCTGCTCCAGTCCCTGCCCCAATCCCAGTCCTAGCCCCAGTCCCTGCCACAGCCCCAGTCCCAATCCCAGCCCTAGTCCCAGCCTCGTCCCTAGCCCCAGCCTCGTCCCTAGCCCCAGTCCCTGCCTCAGTCACTGCCCCAGTCCCAGCTCTATCCCCAGTCCCAGTCCTATCCCCAGTTCCTGCCCCAGTCCCAGCACTAGCACCAGTCTCTGCCCCAGCCTTATACTGAGCCTCAGTCCTTGCCCCAGTCCCTGTCCCAGTCCCAGCCCTAGCACCAGTCCCTGCCCCAGCCTCATCCCGAGCCTCAGTCCCTGCCACAGCCCCAGTCCCAGTCCCAGCCCTAGCCCCAGCCTCATCCTTAGCCCTAGTCCCTGCCCTAGCCCCAGTCCCAGTTCCAGTCCTAGCCCCAGTCCCTGCCACAACCCCAGTCCCAATCCCAGCCCTAGTCCCAGTCCCAGCCTCATCCCTAGCCCCAGTCCCTGCCCGCCCTAGCCCCAGTCCCAATCCCAGCCCTAGCCCAGTCCTTGCCCCAGTCCCAGTCCTAGCCCCAGTCCCTGCCCCAGTCCCAGCCCTAGCACCAGTTCCTGTCCTAGCCCCAGTCCCTGCCCCAGTCCCAGTCCTAGCCCCAGTCCCTGCCCCAGTCCCAGCCATAGCACCAGTCCTAGTCCTAGCCCCAGTCCCTTCCCCAGTCCCAGCCCTAGCCCTAGTCCCAGTCCTAGCCCGTCCCAGTCCCTGCCCCAGTCCCTGCCCCAGTCCCAGTCCTAGCCCCAGTCCCTGCCCCAGTCCCAGCTCTATCCCCAGTCCCAGTCCTATCCCCAGTTCCTGCCCCAGTCCCAGCACTAGCACCAGTCTCTGCCCCAGCCTTATACTGAGCCTCAGTCCTTGCCCCAGTCCCTGCCCCAGTCCCTGTCCCAGTCCCATCCCTAGCACCAGTTCCTGCCCCAGCCTCATCCCGAGCCTCAGTCCCTGCCACAGCCCCAGTCCCAGTCCCAGCCCTAGCCCCAGTCCCAGTCCCTGCCCTAGTCCCAGTCCTAGCCCCAGTCCCTGCCCCAGTCCCAGCCCTAGCACCAGTCCCAGTCCTAGCCCCAGTCCCTTCCCAAGCCCTAGCCCAAGTCCCAGTCCCTGCCCCAATCCCAGTCCTAGCCCCAGTCCCTGCCACAGCCCCAGTCCCAATCCCAGCACTAGTCCCAGTCCCAGCCTCATCCCTAGCCCCAGTCCCTGCCCCAGTCCCAGCCCCAGTCCCAATCCCAGCCCTAGTCCCAGTCTCAGCCTCATCCCTAGCCCCAGTCCCTGCCCCTGCCACAGTCCCAGCCCTAGCACCAGTTCCTGTCCTAGTCCCAGTCCCTGCCCTAGTCCCAGTCCTAGCCCCAGTCCCTGCACCAGTCCCAGTCCTAGCCCCAGTCCCTTCCCAAGCCCTAGCCCCAGTCCCAGTCCTAGCACCAGTTCCAGTCCTAGCCCAAGTCCCTGCCCCAGTCCCAGTCCTAGCCCCAGTCCCAGTCCCTGCCCCAGCTTTATCCCTAGTCCCAGTCCTATTCCCAGTTCCTGCCCCAGTCCCAGCACTAGCACCAGTCTTTGCCCCAGCCTTATACTGAGCCTCAGTCCCTGCCCCAGTCCCAGCCCTAGCACCAGTCCCTGCCCCAGCCTCATCCCGAGCCTCAGTCCCTGCCACAGCCCCAGTCCCAATCCCAGCCCTAGTCCCAGCCTCGTCCCTAGCCCCAGTCACTGCCCCAGTCCCAGTCCTAGCCCCAGTCCCTGCCCCAATCCCAGCCCTAGTCCCAGTCCCAGCTTCATCCCTAGCCCCAGTCCCTGCCCCAGCCCTAGCACCAGTCCCAATCCCAGCCCTAGTCCCAGTCCCAGCCTCATCCCTAGCCCCAGTCCCTGCCCCAGTCCCAGTCCTAGCCCCAGTCCCAGCCCTAGCACCAGTTCCTGTCCTATCCCCAGTCCCAGTCCCTGCCCCAGTCCCTTCCCCAGTCCCAGTCCCAGTCCCTGCCCCAGTCCCTTCCCCAGTCCCAGTCCTAGCCCCAGTCCCTGCCCCAGTCCCAGCCCTAGCACCAGTCCTAGTCCTAGCCCCAGTCCCTTCCCCAGTCCCAGCCCTAGCCCTAGTCCCAGTCCTAGCACCAGTCCCAGTCCTAGCCCCAGTCCCTGCCCCAGTCCCAGCTCTATCCCCAGTCCCAGTCCTATCCCCAGTTCCTGCCCCAGTCCCAGCACTAGCACCAGTCTCTGCCCCAGCCTTATACTGAGCCTCAGTCCTTGCCCCAGTCCCTGTCCCAGTCCCAGCCCTAGCACCAGTCCCTGCCCCAGCCTCATCCCGAGCCTCAGTCCCTGCCACAGCCCCAGTCCCAGTCCCAGCCCTAGCCCCAGCCTCATCCTTAGCCCTAGTCCCTGCCCTAGCCCCAGTCCCAGTTCCAGTCCTAGCCCCAGTCCCTGCCACAGTCCCAGCCCTAGCACCATTCCCATTCCTAGCCCCAGTCCCAGCTCCAGCCTCACCCCTAGCTGCAGTCTAAGCCCCAGCCCCAGTTCCAGCCTCATCCCTAGCCCTAGTCCCAGACTCATCCTTAGTCCCAGCCATAGCCCCAGTTCCAGCCTCATCCCTAGCCCTAGTCCCAGACTCATCCCTAGTCCCAGCCCTAGCCCAAGTCTCAGCCTCATCCCTAGCCTCAGCCCTAGCCCCAGTCCCAGCCTCAGCCTCATCCCTAGCCTAATCCCTAGTCCCAGACCCAGGCCCAGGCCCAGTCCCAACCTCATCCCTAGCCCCAGTCCCAGCCTCATCCCTAGCCTAATCCCAGCCCCAGCTTCAGCCCCAGTCCCAGCCCCAGCCTAATCCCTAGTCCCAGACCCAGTCCCAGCCTCATCCCAAACCTATTCCCTAGTCCCAGCCTCATCCCTAGCCTAATCCCTAGTCCCAGCCTCATCCCTAGCCTAATCCCTAGTCCCAGCCCCAGCCTCATCCCTAGCCCCAGTCCCAGACTCATCCCTAGTCCCAGACCCAGTCCCAGCCTCATCCCAAACCTATTCCCTAGTCCCAGCCTCATCCCTAGCCTAATCCCTAGTCTCAGCCTCATCCCTAGCCTAATCCCTAGTCCCAGTCCCAGCCCCAGGCCCAGTCCCAGCCCCAGCCTCATCCCTAGCCTAATCCCTAGTCCCAGCCCCAGTCCCAGTCCAGCAGTGAGTGTATTGAGCGTGTGCCAACATGAGCTCCAGAAACCGGTGAGTCAGGCAGAGAGGCTACACAGCCATGTGGATAATATCCTGTGGAACATATCTGGGATTCACTTGAACAGAATGTACATCTGGACTGCTGTTAAAGGGTGTTGTGTGTGTGTGTGTGTGTGCCCTAGCCCCAGCCTCATCCCTAGGCCCAGTCCCTGCCCCAAGCCCTAGCCCCAGTCCCAGTCCTAGCCCCAGTCCCTGCCCCAGTCCCAGCCCTAGCACCATTCCCAGTCTAAGTCCCAGGCCCAGTTCCAGCCTCATCCCTAGCCCTAGTCCCAGACTCATCCCTAGTCTCAGCCTCATCCCTAGCCTCAGCCCTAGCCCCAGTCCCAGCCTCATCCCTAGCCTCATCCCTAGCCTAATCCCTAGTCCCAGACCCAGTCCCAGCCCCAGTCTCAGTCCAGCAGTGAGTGTATTGAGCGTGTTCCACCATGAGCTCCAGAGACAGTACAGGTGAGTCAGGCAGAGAGGCTACACAGCCATGTGGATAATATCCTGTGGAACATATCTGGGATTCACTTGAACAGAATGTAAATCTGGACTGCTGTTAAAGGGTGTTGTGTGTGTGTGTGCCAGGTACGTTTATCCCCGTTTTGTTCTGTTTGCTTCCGTTTAAGAAACGTTTTCAACAGAATTGGCGGAATGAATACACCCCTGATTTTACCTAAACACAGTTCACTTTCATAGCAGCCACGTTGTATTCCTTCTCGCATCTATGCGCTCCCCTCCTCTCACATTTTTCCTTCACTTGTGGACTTCAATGCGCACATCACATCAGCTGTATGTGACCAGGCGAAATAACCTTTCCAAGCCAAACTATGTCATAACCGCTACACACAGCCTACATCTTTATCACCATATTAGCTAAAGTAACATCATGGTCAGCATAGCTAATAGAACTAACACGTTAGTAAACCCGCTACAATCATGTAGTAACGTTACAGTAACAGCCAGTTAGCAGTTACACCGGCGAGCACCGGTAGCAATAAATTAGCTAAACTTGACTTGGAAGAATTCCAGTGTTGTGTTGGAAAATCATAGCCAGCTAGCTAACATAGCATCCCTCTGTTTGAGCAGGGCGTTTCAGTAGGCTAAACTAGCTATCTGCATTTGCTAGCTAAGTAAGTGAAACTGAAAGTGAAAAATAAATGACGAAATCTATCTATCCTGCTTGTCCTTCACCACATTTTATACACTAGCTAGCTAGCTGTAGCTTTCAGTATGAGATTAATTATCTGATCCTTTGATTGGGTGGACAAAATGTCAGTTCATGCTGAAAGAGCTCTGATAGGCTGGAGGACGTTCTCCGGAAGTTGTCATAATTACTGTATAAGTCTATGGAAGGGGGTGAGAACCATGAGCCTCCTAGGTTTTGTATTGAAGTCAATGTACCCAGAGGAGGACGGAAGCTAGCTGTCCTCCGGCTACACCATGGTGCTACCCTACAGAGTGCTGTTGAGGCTACTGCAGAACTTCTAGTGTGTTTTAATCAATTATTTGGTGACGTGATTACATTTAGTATAGTTTTATCTAAAGAAATATTTATCAAATTCACTGAGGAGGATGTTCCTCCCCTTCCTCCTCTGAAGAGCATCCACTGGTGTGTGTGTGTAGCGCGTGTGTGTGTGTGTAGTGTGTGTGTGTAGCGTGTGTGTGTGTTTGTGTATCTGTAAGAGGAAGTGTTTGTGTGTATCATTGTGTATACACTCTTCACAGATGTTCTCCAATACCCTCCCTGACTGACCAAAATCACCCAGAAAGGTTATTCTGTCGTGGGGGCATGTGGAGGGCTGGGGTGGCCCGAGAAATAGGAAGCAGATCTGTGTTCAATTTGTTTTCTTTCACATAATTTATCTGCATTTGATCAAGCTTGCCTGGTGCAGCAGAACCAATGGAATAGTCCCAAGCAGTCTCAATCAAAAGCTCAACTTAAATTTAAATAAAACAACTACTATTTGAATCCAGGATAGCAAAGGGAGATGGAGAGCTAGCTGGGGGTGGGATGATTCTCACAGTTCTGGAGCTGATCTGGGGTCTGGTCCTCTGAGGGTTCCTGCAGTATTTCTGTATCAGTATGTTTTGCTTAGTGCCTGGCCTGTTGCCATCTCCCTGGGTTCTGGCCACTGTCTGGAGCCGGGTCTGTATCTGGAGGCCTGAGACGTTAGGAGAGACCCAGATGTTCCTGTTGTTCCATGGAACTGTGTTCTGTTCCTCCACAGCTGGGCTGTACTCTGCTCTGCTGTTCTCTCTGGGGGCATTTATTGGATGCACTGAGGATGTGGAAATACCCACAGGAGGGTGCAGGCAGAGACCCTTGGATAACTGTGTGTGTGATTGTTGCTTGTGTAATATTTTGTATGTGTGTTTTCTTGTGTAAGAATGTGTTTTCTTTTGTGTGTGTTTCTGTGTGTGTATTTGTGAGTTTTTTTACATTTGAAGGTTTGTGTATGTGTTTCAGCGCGTGTGTGTGATCTCTAATCCTGTGTGGTTTGTCGGCTGGAGACAGGAAACGCTGATGCATTCCTTGCATTTTTCAAAATGTTACAAATTGCTGAGTGCATCGATTCAAGCGGACACAGCCACTGACCTGGAAGGGAGAGAGAAAGAGGAGCGAGAGAGGGAGGGGGAGAGTGAGGTAGGAAGGGAGGGAGGGCTAGGATGTGGGTGCGAGTGGTGGTGTTGGAGTCATTGCTGCAGTGATGTGAGCTGGGTTGTGATAATCACTGCTTGTTAGCCATTGTTTGTGTCAGATGTTTACTACTGTGTGTGTGTGTGTGTGTGTGTGTGTGTGTGTGTGTGTGCGTGTGCGTGAGTGCGTGGGTACAAGCGTAAGCCTGGGGTTTAGTCACCAGAGCCCCAGACGATTACTCATCAGAAGACTCAGTCAGCATCCTTTATTCTGTGAATGGGAGAGACAGAGAGGGAGATGGATATGGGCTATTTCTGGTGAAACAGACCATTGATGTATAGAGAGGTTTATCTGAATGGACCCAGTCATCTCTGGGAGAAAGGAAAGAGGCACAAAGGTCCGGTAGAGATACAATAGATGTTGAGATAACACAGGGAGACGGATCAAATGACTGACGGATGATTAGATGATGTCCACCAAGCAGGATCACATCTCTCTCTCTCTCTCTCTCTCACACACTCACTCTGTCTGTAATGTTTGAGATTCCACCCTGAGGAAGGTTTAGAGTCAATGACTTTATAATTTCTCCTTTACTATAATCCCATGGTCTTCTCTTCTCCTCTCCTCCGCTTCGCCCCTCCTCTCCTCCATTCCCCTGCTCTATGGCTCTGCAGTATGCTCAGTTCAATGGCCCAGTTATGGCTAGTGGGCTAAAAGGAAAACGGAAGAGGAAATGTGGTTATTTGTGCACTCATGTGAGTGTATGGGTGCATGTATAATGATGTGTGTGTGTGCATATGCGTTTATGTAATGGTGTGTGTGTTTCTAGCTTGAACCCAGTTTTTAGCTCTAACACCAGAGACTCTGGCTGTGACCTACCTACAGTGTGAATGTTCTGACCCATGATTTAGAACACGACTGTAGACCTTGTCTGGTCTTAGATGGACAGGAAAGTCAATCAGCTCAAAATCATAATTATTCAGGTGAACACCATTGAGCTCACCCAGTCATGTTGATATAACGTCTTTGGATGATTCATTCTTCATTAATGCAAATTATAAGTGGTTTGAAAAAAATCTTAGTCCAAATCAGAACTCAATTCACCAGGTCAATGACCTCTCTGCTCTCAGTTTCCACCTCAACAAGCCATCCTATTTCTCAGCCCAGACAGCTCCCTAACCCTCTACCCCCGTACCTCCCTAACCCTCTACCCCCGTACCTCCCTAACCCTCTACCCCCGTACCTCCCTAACCCACCTTCCACAGGGCATCTAATCTCCTCTCCATGCAGGAAAACAGTCTTCTGTGCCAGCCAGGGAAGAGTGTCAGCATCCGAGAGGCCGGTGGGAGGAACTCGGAAAGAACATGTTTGATGTCAGTGGCGGTGGCAGCATATTTTGGGAAGCGCGGGGAACAAAAGGCTTGGGTATATTTAGCGTCCCAACAGGAAGCAGGATGAGAGGGAGGCTGGAGGGATAGAGCAGTGCTCCTGACTTTCCCACAGTCCAGGCCGGAAAAGCCAGGACACAGGGTCTGACAGCTGCTCCGCAGAGAGCCCGGGGTCGCCTGTTTCAGGACCGCTGAGGTCTCAGAGGAAGGAAAGTTCACACTGCACTCCCCCCTCCTTCTCTTTCTCTTCCAGAGAAGGACAAGCATTTGCGAGCACACACACATACAAACACACACACACAGGCCAGCTAAGGAGTTTTCTTCCCAGACTGCATCACTGAGAGAGCGTTGGAAGACTGTGGGAATCGCTGTCTGTCCAACACTGATTAGACTTTGGACCTGCAAGGCATATGTTGCAATTCTTACAATATGTTTCAAATTTGCAAGAAGTATGATATGTTACAAATTCCAATTTGTTGTGGCTAACGTGAGCTAGGTGGCTAACACTAACCTGTCCTGGTCTTAGAAAGAGGAATAAAGGGGAGGCCCTTTTAGACTGATGACATGCAGCCCTGATCAGGAAGTGAAGTTGTTCTGTAGCTCTCAGCTCATGTATAGGACTGAAGGTTTCAGTGGGATGTGTCTCCCCCTTGTGGTAGCGTTGAGACATTGCTGTCTAAATGGAACTGCCCTACACTGCTGATCCAGACACAGTTTTCATCATCTTAATCCTGGACTTCAGAATCAGGAACTAAAATAAAAATGGTAACACTTTATAGGTATCATTTATGAGTTTTCCTCAAAGGTTATAGTTGGAATCCGCAACGGTGAAAACTATCACGTCCGTTTGCGATATTACAACAATGTTACTTCAAACAACAAAACCTTTTTTCATCGGAACAGCAGGGTATGTACTACCATTTTTTTCTTCTCCATTTAATAAACAAAATAACAAACATGCCTCGGGCAGACAGTTGCGCTGTTTCCCCTGATGCGGATCTCAGCTTTACAACCTCTTAGATGTAAAGTCACCTGTTTTGGGGACCTGCGTGATTCTGGTACCAGTTCCTTTAGTTGTACTGTATTCCATATAAGGCATCCTGACCTTATGAAAGTTGCCCAGTATACCCTTAATCGTGTAATAATTAAAATCTAGTGATACATAACTTGACATTGTGGGAGGATATCCAACCTTCCAATTAATGGCAATACATTTCTTAGCCGCTATAAATGCTTGGTTACACAGTTCCTTCCGATAAGTCTCCAATATCAACATTTTCAAGCAAACAAAAACAGGTAGAAGGGAGAATCTGTAGACATGCTGAGATAAAAGAACATACTCTTTGTCAGAAGAGACTCATACTCTTTGAAAGTTGTGCCCCTGTGCATGCCTCAGGTGATGAGCAAACAAATTGAGAGCCATAGAGACCCGCTGTTTGAAGTCGGTTTAATAATACTTTCCTGTGGATATTGTCTCAAATCTACAGGTAGAATACATTTATTTGAAGTTTATTGAACATTCTGACTTGAAAAAGGACTGTGTCACACCCTGGCCGAGAGGGGCTGTGACTAAACTCAGTTCGGTACCATAAATCTGACTACACCACCCTAGATTTTTACCTTGTCAGCTCGGGGATTCGAACTTGCAACCCTCCGGTTACAAGTCCAACAGCTCTAACCACTAGGCTACCTGCCATTGCAATTCATGTATACAGTGGATAGGTACAAATTAATGTGATATTTGAGTCTCTCTCTCTCTCACCAATTGATTGTACAATGGACTTTTTCCACATTTTGTTACGTTACAGCCTTACTCTAAAATAGATTACATCGTTTTTTTCCCCTCATCAATCTACACACAATTCCCCATAATTCCCCATTTTTTTTACATTTTAGTAAATACTTTGTTGAAACACCTTTGGCAGCGATTACAGCCTTGAGTCTTCTTGGGTATGATGCTAAAAGCTTGGCACATCTGCATTTGGGGATTTTCTCCCATTCTTCTCTGCAGATCCTCTCAAGCTCTGTCAGGTTGGATGGGGAGCGTTGCTGCCCAGCTATTTTCCGTTCTCTCCAGAGATTGGAGAGGGTTCAAGTCCGGGCTCTGGCTGGGCCACTGAAGGACATTCAGAGACTCGTCCTGAAGCCACTCTTGCTGTGTACTTAGGGTTGTTGTCCTGTTGGAAGATGAGCCTTTTGGCAATCTCCAAGCAGGCTGTCATGTGCCTTTTACTGAGGAGTAGCTTCCGTCTGGCCACTCTACCATAAAGGCCTGATTGGTGGAGTGCTGCAGAGATGGTTGTCCTTCTGGAAGGTTCTCTTATCTCCACAGAGGAACTCTGGAGCTCTGTCAGAGTGACCATCAGGTTCTTGGTCACCTCCCTGACCAAGGCCCTTTTCCTCAGATTAATCCATTTGGCCGGGCGGCCAGCTCTAGGAAGAGTCTTGGTGGTTCCAAACTTCTTCCATTTAAGAATGATGGAGGCCACTGTGTTCTTGGGGACCTTCAATGCTGCAGAAATGTTTTGGTACCCTTCACCAGATCTGTGCCTCGACACAATCCTGTCTCGTAGCTCTACGGACAATTCCTTTGACCCTATGGCTTGATTTTTTGCTCTGACATGCACTGTCAATGCACCTTATGTGTGTGTGCCTTTCCAAGCCATGTCCAATAAATTGAATTTACCACAAGTGGACTTCAATCAGGTTGTAGAAACATCTCAAGGATGATCAATGGAATCAGGATGCATCTGAGCTCAATTTTAATACATTTGCAATCTATAAAAACTTGTTTTCGCATTGTCATTATGGAGTATTGTGTGTAGATTGATCAGGAAAAACATTAATCAATTTTAGAACATGGTTGTAACGTGGAAAAAGTCAAGGGGTCTGAATACTTTCCGAATGCACTGTATATTTTCAGTTTGTGATTATGTGATATGGGGGTTGGAGACTTGTTTATTTAGACATTATAAAAAACAACTTTTATAAGCAATGGCAACACTGCCATGTTGCACTGAGCCTGGCTGGTGGAAAACCACATTAGTGTCCGACATCGGGCTGTTTCAGATGCCCTTCCCACAACTTCACTCTTGCTTTTGCCTTACCATTCAAACAAGCCCTCTCACTGGAGTCACTAGATGACCATGACAGGAAGGAAGAGAGTGGCAATACTGTCAGAACTAATCAAGACATAGGCCTGCATTGGCTTTTGTTATTATGTACTTTAGAAAAAAAACACATCTAATTTTATTCTCTCTAAAGCCCGGAATACGTCAAGTCCATCCTCTCTAGCTTAGTCAGGTTTGATTGTGACTGGGTTTGAGTGGGTACAGTATTTCAGAAGACCGCAGGGTGGCAGTGTTGCAGCACTTAACTAGCAGCTCATCAAGCAGTAGAAGGCTGCTTGATGTTGGCCCTTTTAATGAATAGGTTGCACTTTATAGAGATGTTCAATCAGTAGTGGAAACGTAATATAAATCATTTATATTTAGTCTCCTATTAGAGTGTTAGCTTAGCATGAGGTTGTCATTGATACACATAAACACATCTGTAATGAATCTTTATTTAGAATGCATAAGTTATCTTTATATACAAAATAAAAATATTAACTGGCAGTATTGATATAGCAGAATAGTGTTTATTAACGTGGCCATGTTTGTGCGTGACATTGTGTCAGAATGTGACTTGTTTGTGTATGTGAAATTCTCAATGAGTAAGGTCTGTTTGTGACCTATAGTACTCGTGAAGTTGATGTTGCCCTAAAGGAACTGCAGCGTGCTGTCCTACACTGTTCCTGTTGGCCCTGCTAGGGTATCGCAGGCCGTACCCCCTCCTCAGCTGATGTCATACAACTTATTGATCAGGCACCTGATAGCAGATGCCACCTCCCAGTGTGTGTGTGTGTGTGTGTGTGAGAGCAAGACAGAGACAGAAAAACAGGACATGTGTGTGGAGTACCACAGAGGGTGTTATCTGTCTATTATCCCCAGGGAGAGGTTGCATACAGGAGGAGCCAGGCCCTTCTGGTAGAGTGACCGACGGCCAGACCACGTGTTCGCTATTATCTTATTCAAAATTTCTATCACCAAAGTAAGCTTCTGATGCTGTGGCTAGAGAGCACTCATGCTTATAGGAATGGCAGAGAACATGTGGGCACACACAGCTGAGTACTCTGTACCTGTTCTCACTCGAGCATCACTCCTGCCTCTCTCTGACATGTGTAAGCTCCAGTAGCTCAGTCACTCAGTGTGTTGATGTTGTGGAGAGATGAGCCTCCATGAAGCGCGACAGAGTTCCTTCAATCTACACACTATACCCCATAATGACAAAACAGGTGTTTTGTAGAGCTGGCTGCCCGGCCAAACCAAGAAATCGGGGAGATGACCAAGAACCCGATGGTCACTGTCAGAGCTCAAGAAATCCTCAATGGAAATGGGAGAACCTTCCACAAGGACAACCATCTCTGCAGCACTCCACCAATCAGGCCTTTATGGTAGTGGCCAGACTGAATGTACTTGAATGGCCCAGTCAGAGCCTGAACCCTATAAAACATCTCTGGAGAGACCTGAAACTAGCTGTGCAGCGACACTCCCAATCCAACCTGACAAAGCTTGAGAAGATCTGCGGAGAAGAATGGGAAAAACTCCCCGAATACAGGTGTGCCAAGTTGTAGCATACCCAAGAAGACTCGAGTCTGTAATCACTGCCAAAGGTGCTTCAACAAAGTACAGAATATAAGCTTGTTTTACTCCAATGTTTTTCAACAATGTACATGTAAACAAACACTGTATAGCCTCAAAACGTGGTTAAAACTATACTTTTGATGAAACTATATTTTGATATCATGGATGGTCAGTCCTTGCTGTCTATGAATTTGACAGTCGTTACATTTCTCTTGCCCCATCCATCAGCTTGAATTTGACAGTGGTTACATTTATCCAGTCCAATCTCTCAGCTTTTTATCAAAACAATGGCGGGTAGAATGCTTTATTATCGTTTTAAGTGCTGATTGGTGCTTTAAAGGGACATTTCTAAAAATGTCAGCTCCATCGTCAGCAGCAGCAGCACCCTAACATCAACATGCACTATGGGAAAGTGGCACGTTTCTATGTTTTGTGGAAAAAAAGATAGAGAGCGATCTTCCTCTTTATTTTTTGCTACAAAACATAGAAAATGTGCCATTTTCACATATGTTGATGTTTGGTGGTGCTGGAGGTGATGAATATAAAGTAGATTTATTTTAGAAATGTTCTTTTAAGGAAGGTTTTGAAGCCTACTCACTCTTCCACGGACACAGATGAATTGATAGCTTCCTGATAGCAAACATAGTTTTGATTAAGTTACTATTACTATACCAGTTACTATTGTAATGTATAACAAGTGATTTGTAAATAAAACGTGCTTTACTATCATCACCATTGTTATCATTCCTAATGCCCATGCTAATGTTATGTAGCATAGCAGCAGCCACGTTGACACTCAACCTTTATGGATGTTCTCTGTGGAAGTTGAAAATGAAAATCAAGTTTGTTTCTGCCCCTGTGAGTCTGGTTCTGCTGGGATTAGACACTCAGACAGACAGATGTGGTTCTTTGATGGACGGGTAACTCAGTCATGTCCAGTGTTGTCAAAGTAATCATTACATCAGAGCTGCAAAACTTTTGATGACTTACGTTTTTGGAGACATCCATCTCACAACTGAGAGGATCTCTGTAATTGTGAAGAGATTCAGTACAGGCCACAAACAGAGATACGGTACAGGCCACAAACAGAGATATGGTACAGGCCACAAACAGAGATACGGTACAGGCCACAAACAGAGATACGGTACAGGCCACAAACAGAGATACGGTACAGGCCACAAAAAGAGATACAGTACAGGCCACAAACAGAGATACGGTACAGGCCACAAACAGAGATACGGTACAGGCCACAAACAGAAATGTGATTCAAGTGCATACATAATCATACACTTAACACCCCTCAAAGAGCTGTGTGTTATATATTGGCTTATCGCAGTGTTAGTGATAGTAGATGAAACAGTACAGAACATGGACTAATCCTCCCATTGAGTTGTTTTCCTGTAATTGCAGTCTTTGTCCTCCTGACTCTGTTTTGATGAGGACCTTCTCACCACCCCCATCACACCACAAGACATGAAGAAGAACAAGACCTGTGTGTTTTTTCAGTGGAGGAGTAGCTGTTAGAGAGATCAGAAAACCTTGGAGACAGAGGAGATGGAGTAGAGTGTGATAAAGAGGTGTCTGAAATATAATATCAGAAGGATTTATTTATTTTCCGACAAGGGAGAGGGGGGAGGAATTGTTGGGGGTGTTTAAGCATTGAGGTACTGAGGGAGTTCAAGGCCAATGAATTTAGAAAGCACATGATCAATCCTCAAAACAAAGTCGATAATTCTTTTTTTGGGGGGGGGAATAGTTGATTTCTCTCTTTTTATTTGATTTTATTTTCTCCTTATTTTTCAACAGATCTAGAAATGATTGAATCCCCAGCTGGCCTCATTATCTGGGTCCTCCTGAGGCGGGGGAGGGGGGGATCTGGAGGTCTTAAAGTAACGATTCAAACATGATTTGTGTTAAAGCCAACAATCTCCCTTGCTAGAGCATCAAATTACTGAAAACCTTGGGTATATAAAGTATAATATAATTGTTTCTGACGCTGTAAATCACAGCGAAGAAGATCATACATACACCAAGGAAGATGCAAGTAAAAATCACATACAAATGTAGCATTATGATCACTGTTAGGTTCTATCTGTATTTTTCTAAGAGAGAAGGATTCAGTTGTGGTTTTGAATGTTTTGACACTGCACAGAAAGTACAAAGCATTCTTTTCCTTTTCTGGTGCTGTCACGACTTCCGCTGAAATTGGTCCCTCTCCTTGTTCGGGCGGTTTTCGGCGCGGTCGACGTCACCGGCTTTCTAGCCATCGCCGATCCATTTTTCATGTTCCATTTGTTTTGTCTTTGTTTTACACACCTGGTTTCTATTCCCCAATTACATGTTCATTATTTAACCCTCTGTTTCTCCCATGGTTTTTGCGCGTGTTTGTTTGTTGATCTTTGTCGGTATATTACGGCTGGTTATGTCGCCCGTGTGTTTAAAGGGCACGTTGGATTTGTTATCCTGTTTTGTCCCCCGTATTTTATTAAATAGGTTGTTTACTCATCTCTGCTTTCCTGCGCCTGACTTTTACATCAGCTACACACACCGGCTTTGAAAGGTGTCTTAAGTCTCCCAACAAACATGATTCCCAGTGTTATCACAACCCTGATTTGCCGTCAACACTAATTTACACAAACAATAAAAAAGGGGTTGCAGTTGATTTGAATGGAATACATGATTTTAAAACTCTCTGTTGTACACCAGATATGTATTCAGTCAATTATTAGTGAATATGTTGTACTCTGTAGTAGTCCTACGTTGTAACTAATGCACACAGAGTTTCTTTGATGACTGAGCCTATTCCTAGGGGAGGCCGTACAGTGGTGTGTGTATGTGTATGTGAATAATGAGGGCTTTGTTTTGCCTGTTTGTTAATAGTTATGGTTTAACCTTTCAAATCCATCTTCAGGAGCAGCACATATATCCCTGTTTCCTCTGCTCCGTCTGATGTATTTGCTCTCTCCTCTCATCCCTGAGAGAGACAGCTCTCAAACAGCCGAATGAAAACACTAAACTGACATGACACGAGGCTTCCGCTGCCATCCGCGCCTCGCCACTCCTCTTTGATCCAAACACCACTTCTCTGGCAGAAAAACAGAGAAGAGGGAGAGAGACAGATCGAGAGGTAGGGTGGAAGAGAAGGGGAAAAAGGGCCTGTGTCTCGTTCCAGCACATATGCTAGAGGTGAAAGAATCCCCTGGCTTAAAAAACAAGGAGGAGGAAAGGAGGAGGAGGGTAAATTACTGTAATATACTCACATCCCTCTCCTTCCTCCTCCTCCCCTGTCCCTGTCTCTCCCTTCTCTTTCTCTCCCACCTCACGTCTCAACATCTCCTGTTTGTTTCTGTGAATAAAGAACTTTGAAGAGGAGAAAAGGAGCATATCGATTGGCCCCCTGAAAGATGCAGGCCTAGCCCAGCCAGCCCAGCCGCATTGTGAGTGCGGCCCCTCAACGATCAATACCCCTGCTCCGAGCTCGCCGGAGGAAGAGAGGAGGGGAAGAGAGAGGGAGAGGAGGAGAGGTTCATGAACCTGGGGTTTACAGAGACCTCCAGAGGAAGGCTGAGATAATGAGAGAAAAGGCAGAGGGTAAATGGATTGATTGACAGGGAGAGAGATAAAAAGATTGGATGGAGGGATGGATGAGGAAGGGAGATAGAGAGAGAGAGCAAAACAGAAAGAGAGAAAGAAAAATGGAAAGAATAATTTTAACAAAGATAAAAATAATATTTATACAGTGTATCTGGACTGGGGACATTTGCCTTTTCTGCGGGACAGACAGCATGTCAGTATCCCATCAGAGTAAGTGTCTAAGTGGACGAGACACAGCAGGATGTGAGATATCACGATGAAAGGAGAACCCCCTAAAGGAGCAGAGTGTGGAACAGGAATGACCCCCAGGTTGGAGGATTATAACTTTATCCCCAGCTAATGAGAGAGGATCAGCAGTGAATCCCTCAACAAATCAATAAACAGACAGATAATAAGGCCCAGCTCTTTACAGGCTTAGCACAGCATCACAGCAGAGAGAGGAAGGCCAGGCTTTCATGAAGGCAGGCCCAAGCTGGTGGACATTATCTGGGATAAGAGGACGAGAGGATCCCCTGGGAGAATGGGGCTCTGAAGGCCCTCAGTCCTCTTTTATGCCACATGCACACAAGCACACACATACTCACACACACACACACACACACACACACACACACACACACACACACACACACACACACACACACACACACACACACACACACACACACACACACACACACACACACATACACACAGACCTTGTTTAGTATCTCCAAAGTCTTCTATATGATGATTCCTATATTCAGTGTATGGGCGTAACAGAGCTGTCTGGTATCAAATCACAGCAGGTATTCAGATTTGATGTGTGCATACGGTAAGTACTGCTAGCCTAGTGTGTTAGAGCGCCAACATCCTCTGACTGTCCCTGTCTTTGTTGTCTGTGTGGATAGATATGTCAATCCCTGTCCCTCTCAGGGGCCCTGCTCCTTGATGAAGCCTTAATCCAGCCAGCCAGTCACATGGCCAGCCCTGAGACTCGGCAAACACCATCTCCTCTCCTTATCCCCAACCTGGAGAGGGTGAGAGAGAAATAGAGATAGAGGGCCCAGCAGGAAGACAGGCAGCACAAGGTTAAATTCTTTCAGATCATGTACACATAATAGGCCTTGTTAATATTCATGATTTTTCAGGTACAGCGAAGGTTCAATTTTTTACTTACTTTTCAAATGTCATTACTAATACATGACGCCAATAAGAATATTCAAAGCTGCTGGGTGACCAAAGGTTGATGAGATCCCTACCTTTCCACTGACATTTAAACACATTACCATTTCAGCCCCTTCCTCTCAATTGCAGCCACAGAATAAATTGCTGGCTAATCACAGCTCACCCCGGGTTTCTCTGACGGTCCGAGTGTTCCGAGAGGAATGATGATATTCCAGACAAAGGGGCCATTAGGACTCTCATTATGTGGAGTCTTTCCACGGAGAGAAAGAGAGGAGGAAGACGAAATTGTGAGGAGAGTTAGAAATGTGAAACGTGAAATCCACCCAACAATTCCCTCTAAATCTGTCCTCAAAGAGCTCAGGACGTTTCAGTTCACTTCTCAATCAGATCAGTATCTATTGGTCTATCCCATTTTGTTCCATTGACAACTTCATCTGTTTGGTGTGTTTATTAAACTATGGGAGAACCAGTACGTGTTAAGCTCTGTTTAGTTCTATTATATTAATCTATGATTAACATTCCCTCATTTAACTGTCACAGCAATGCATATCCGTGAAACTGATACAAAACGTCTAGTATCTACAGTACACAGTGAAGTCTGATGTTTACATACACCTTAGCCAAATACATTTAAACTCAGTTTTTCACAATTCCTGACATTTAATCATAGTAAAAATGCCCTGTCTTAGGTCAGTTAGGATCACCACTTTATTTTAAGAATGTGAAATGTCAGAATAATAGCAGAGAGAATGATTTATTTCAGCTTTTATCTATTTCATCACATTCCCAGTGGGTCAGAAGTTTACATACACTCAATTAGTATTTGGTAGCATTGCCTTTAACTTGTTTAACTTGGGTCAAATGTTTCGGGTAGCCTTCCACAAGCTTCCCACAACAAGTTGGGTGAATTTTGGCCCATTCTTCCTGACAGAGCTGGTGTAACTAAGTCAGGTTTATGGGCCTCCTTGCTCATACACACTTTTTCAGTTCTGCCCACACATTTTTTATAGGATTGAGGTCAGGGCTTTGTGATGGCCACTCCAATACCTTAACTTTGTTGTCCTTAAGCCATTTTGCCACAACTTTGGAAGTATGCTTAGGGTCATTGTCCATTTGGAAGACCCATTTGTGACCAAGCTTTAACTTCCTGACTGATGTCTTGAGATGTTGCTTCAATATATCCACATCATTTTCCTTCCTCATGATGCCATCTATTTTGTGAAGTGCATCAGTTCCTCCTGCAGCAAAGCATCCCCACAACATGATTCTGCCACCCCCGTGCTTCACGGTTGGGATGGGGTTCTTCGGCTTGCAAGCCTCCCCCTCTCCAAACATAACGATGGTCATTGTGGCAAAACAGTTCTATTTTTGTTTCATCAGACCAGAGGACATTTCTCAAAAAGTACGATCTTTGTCCCCATGTGCAGTTGCAAACTGTAGTCTGGATTTTTGATGGCGGTTTTGGAGCAGTGGCTTCTTACTTGCTGAGCGGTCTTTCAGGTTATGTCGATATAGGACTCATTTTACTGTGGATATAGATACTTTCCTTCCTGAGCGGTATGACGGCTGCAAGGTCTCATAGTGTTTATACTTGTGTACTGTTGTTTGTACAGATGAACGTGGATGAACCAGAGTTGTGTAGGTCTAAAATTTGTTTTCTGAGGTCTTGGATGATTTCTTTTGATTTTCCTATGATATCAAGCAGAGGCACTGAGTTTGAAGGTAGGCCTTAAAATACATCCACAGGTACATCCACAAGCTTCTAAAGCCATGACATCATTTTCTGGAATTTTCCAAGCTGTTTAAAGGCACAGTCAGCTCTATGTATGTAAACTTCTGACCCCTTGGAATTGCGATACAGTGAGTAATAAGTGAAATAATCTGTCTGTAAACAATTGTTGGAAAAATTACTTGTGTCATGCACAAAGTAGATGTCCTAACCGACTTGCCAAAACTATAGTTTGTTAACAACAAATTTGTGGAGTGGTTAAAAAATAAGTTTTAATGACTCCAACCTAAGTGTATGTAAACTTCCCGACTTCAACTGTATATTTAGCAGTCCTCTTCCAGCTCGTATGCACCTTGTATTTGATCATAAATTGTATGATATCAATGCATACTTTTTTGTCCTCATTTCAAAGAATTCAACATTAGTCCAGTAACTGTATTTCCTCTTCCTAGCAGTGTCTAGGTGTGAGCACCTGCAGAGCTCCTCAGGGCTGTGTATGTCTGGGTATGTCTGGTCACTCCCAGGTGGTGATGAGAGACGCTCCAGTGGTTTAGGTGAACAAACAGAGACAAAGCTCTCCCCATCAGCCTCTATCAGGATCACAGGCAGCTGACAATGAGCTGTCTGTAGCCCTCAGGCACTCAGCAGCACGACAGGGAGGAGAGGAGAGAGGGAAGAGAGAGGAGAGGAGAGAGGGAAGGGAGAGGAGAGGAGAGAGGGGACGAGAGAGGAGAGGAGAGAGGGAAGAGAGAGGAGAGGAGAGAGGGAAGAGAGAGGAGAGGAGAGAGGGACGAGAGAGGAGAGGAGAGAGGGAAGGGAGAGGAGAGGAGAGAGGGGAAGAGAGAGGAGAGAGGGAGGTGACATATACCAGGAGACACACAGGAGTCCCCATCAGACGTATGCACACAAATTTCAAGTTTTTATTAGTCGTATGCAGTGGTGGAAAAAGTACCCAATTGTCATACTTGAGTAAAAGTAAAGATTCCTTAATATAATATTTTTTTAAAATCTTTATTTAACTAGGCAAGTCAGTTAAGAACAAATTCTTATTTTCAATGATGGAATAGGAACAGTGGGTTAACTGTCTTGTTCAGGGGCAGAACGACAGATTTTTAGCTGGTCAGATCAGGGATTTGATCTTCCAACCTTTCGGTTACTAGTCCAACGCTCTAACCACTAGGCTACCCGCCACCCCCCCCAAAAATGACTCAAGTAAAAGTTGAAAGTCACCCAGTAAAATACTACTTGAGTAAAAGTCTAAAAGTATTTGGTTTTAAATATACTTAAGAATCAAAAATGAAAGTAAACATATAAATCCTTTCAAATTCCTTATACTAAGCAAACTTCTTATTTTTTTCATTTGTGGCTAGCCAGGGGCACTCTCCAAAGCTCAGACATCATTTACAATGAAGCATTTGTGTTTATTGAGTCCCACAGATCAGAGGCTGCAGGGATGACCAGGGATGTTCTCTTGGTAAGTGTGTGAATTGGACCCCCTTTGGGTGTCAGGGAAAATGTATGGAGTAAAAAGTATATTATTTTCTTTAGTAATGTAGTGAAGTAAAAGTTGTCAACAATTTAAATATTCGTTTACTTCTGTGCAGTACTTATTTACTCCCATTTGCTCTTAGGTTATCTATGGGTATTTAGAATGTGCTCACAGAACAAGACATTTCTTCAAACTTGAGTGACGCGTCTTAGTGTTTGTAATTGTGTGTAGCTGTGTGTGTGGTTGTGTGTGAGGGTTTGGGGAGAACCCCACAATTCTCTTGAGTCAATGTGTCTCAGTTCAGCCTACTTTAGACAGATCAAAGTGAAACCAACATCACATCAAAAGTCCTGAAGAGAAAGAGGTTTGGGGCTTCCTGTCCATAACGTCCATCTACTCCCCTCTCCATCACTCCATTCCTCTACCCCTTCTCTCATCTTTGATCCCTTTTCAGCTGTTTGTCACTAAACGACACCCACAGACTGACAGCCCAATACTGAAGTCTTTAAAATGACTACCAGCAAATAAATGTTTCATCCTTTCTTATCTGTAAATGATAGGCTATGGGTCCTCCCAGACCCAGTTCTCTCCCTGCGGGCAACTCCTGCAGCCCAGTCCTTGGTTTCATCCTAAACGCTGGTAAATGGCTCGCTGCACAAATAATGCATAAACAGCTGTTTTGCCCAAGTAAGTTATCCTCTTAAAAGATTTAGAGGCCTCTCCTACACTTTCCTACTCTCTCTCTCTCTCTCTCTCTCTCTCTCTCTCTCTCTCTCTCTCTCTCTCTCTCTCTCTCTCTCTCTCTCTCAGTTAATTCATCAATTTCTTATGATAGCAACAGTTCTGCTCAGCGCTGCTCAGCTCAGGGTGTTTAAGTACCAATTAGGACCCTGGTTCCCCTGGTCCTTTCAGCCACACCTCTCCTCCTCCTCCTCCTCCTTCTCCTCCTCCTCCTCCTCCTCCATTCTGTCCATCTCCCCATACACACTCCAACTGCCACCCTTCCTTCACCTTTATCCATCTGTCAATCACGCTTTCCTCTTCTCAGAAGACTGGTCTCAAATGGAAAGATTTCTTAGATATTATTCTTTATTAACTTTTTAGTACTTTAAATTATTTATCTCAGATAATCACTGATCAAGAGAAAGATAACACACATCAATCTAGAGGACTTCTTCTCGGAGGCAGGCGGTGTGTCCCCAGACCAGGGACATTTTTTACAAGATGTGTGGTAAACAGAGTTGCCAGGAGTCAGCCCAGCTGTGTCCCGAGCTGACTCCGCATGTGCCAGGATGACCCCGCCAGGGTTCCCAGACCGGGCTCTTCCAGAACCTGAACTTATCAGAAACCCCTAAACCCAGAGCTGGATCCAGTCTGATCCTGCTTCAAAACCACCCAGCCACATGCTCTAACCACTGCCCCTATAGAACCAGATGGTGCTGCTCCTTCACATGTCAGAAGATCTTAGGTTGGCTCCTCCAGGGAGACAGGGGAGAAGGGGGAAGATGGGGAAGAGACAGGGGGAGACAGCAGAATGTGGTTTATAATTAGCTGATAGTGGGGTGGGTCACCATTTTGATTCTGAAGTACTGCCACTAGTTGGAAACGGGTTCAAACTCGACATATTTGGACTCCTCTGCCCTCTCTGTCTCAGTCATGCTGTGAGCCAGACTGTAGTCTTTTCTTACTGAGTAGTCTCAGATGTCTCAGCTGAGCCTGTACCATTCCCTCCTAGTACAGAGACTGTGTACCAGAAATCACACCACAAATATCCTCCTCAGCTCACACTATCAGCAGAATCAGAATCACAGTGGTACAAGAAATTGCTTTTGAACATTCTAAGGCTGAATGAGTGAATGTGCTCTTTTTCATCCATACAACACTCAGTGAAAACAACTGGATGTGAGGGAATTCTAAATTCTTTTTTTTTTTTTTTTTTTTTTTAAGAACAGAGTATGTAAACAGACTTCGTGATCCAGGCTTCTTGTTGCTGACTTCCTGCCTCTTCTCTCATTAAATTGAGTTTTCCAAGTGGCCAGGAGTGACATTGCATCTTCACCTGAGAAAGCTGCTGTCCACTGTCCTGTGGTCCTGAACTGCCACTGACAACAGTGCTGAATCCCCGTTTATTAGCTTGTTTGTTTACATTTGTGTAGCGTAGGACATTTTCCATGTGACAAAGTCAACACACTCCTCCCCTCCTATTCTCCCCTCCTAAACTTTGTCTTTTTATTTCTCTTCATAATTATTTAATTTACCATACTTTGATCTAAGTTTCTCACCATTGGGGAAGCCATGTTTTTTCAAATGCATCTGCACAAACAAACTTTTCTCAGTTCTTGTAAGCAGAAAAGGCGTTCTATTTTCCTTTGCGATCACGGAACGTTGAGCACATTCTTGGCGATTCACATCAGACCAGCAGCTCTCAAGACACAGGGCCTAGAAGTGTTCAGTATGAGAAATATGAAGAATAAAAGTCAATTTTTGAAATTGTCCCCAGATTCTCTTTCCTAGATCCTCTTTCATGCGGCCTATCTAGATAAATTAATTAATCTTTCATGTAAAACATTTGGTTTCATCATTGCAATTAGCTGGTTCATCTCCAAACCAATTATTCCATTAAATGAATTACTCTCCTCAGATTATAACCCGGCCTAATTGATTTATCTGGGTATCACTGTTCCTTTATTCTACACACAGCTTCTCATCTCTCTGTGTTATTTTACCTCATTTGAGCCTCCTCTGTCTCCTGCTCATTAATTGTAGCCGATTGAATGCATAGTGGGTTAGGGAGGATAGGAACGTGGCTGCTGCTGCTGCTGCTGCGTGGATTTATTCTCCCCACTACCAAATCAACAGCAGAGCATTGTAAAGTAATTTGTCAAACATTTTCATTAATGGGATACACGGAGGAGCTGTGACATTAATGGGCCGTTTCTTCCTCCTTTGTTGTTTACTTGTTTCATCTCCCCTTCTTTTTGTCTGGAAGGCAGACCCTCCTAAACAAAATGGGAAAAAGAAAAAGTGTCAGGAGGGTGGATGGAGATTGGAGGGATGGAGGAAGGGGGTTAGGATGAATGATTCATGAGGTCCACGGAGAAAGGGAGCGGAGAAAGAGAGAGACAGAGGAGGAGACGGCTTCAAAGGGGAGCGCTGTTGATTTTTCTTGCCCATCTTGAGAGCTGGGAGGTCGGGCAGGGGAGCCCAGGGGAGAAGCAGCTCGGTAGAGCAATGGGCGCCAGGCGCCCCAACCCCCTGCCTCGCGCCCACGGCAGACGGGTCAGCCTCTAGCTCCCTCTAATGAAGCCCTTGGCCCCCTCTCCGGACGACTGAATGGCAAGTGTTGGGAGCGCCTCAACCCCCCTCCATGCTCACACCCCCATCACTTCCCCTGGTGCCCTGCTTGAGCCAAGCACAGTGAGAGCGAACTGTACTCCCCCTACATAGACTCTCTCTCCTCTCTCTCTCTCTCTCTCTCTCTCTCTCTCTCTCTCTCTCTCTCTCTCTCTCTCTCTCTCTCTCTCTCTCTCTCTCTCTCTCTCTCTCTCTCTCTCTCTCTCTCTCTCAGACACACACACACACCAAGCCTTTGATTTGTGCATTCCTAAGCAGCCAGCCGCCACCCAAGAGCCCTGGTGCCAGGCTGCCATGTGACACAGTATGCAAATGGATGCTCTTCATTATTGTCACTAATATCATTATTACAATTATCTCCCCATTAATCTGACTGGTTGTATGATCTGGAATGGTCATGGTAATTGCAATCAGACAATAAGAAATTAAATGTATTCATGATTGTTTTGCATTGTAATAACAATGTGGGTGCCACCTATGTAATTCTCTCGAATAGCTGTAGTAGTAGGCAATAGCTGTAGTAGTAGGCAATAGCTGTAGTAGTAGGCAATAGCTGTGTTCGCAACACTTTGCTGAAGTGTGTAGATCCATGGATCTTTTAATTGACCACCACCATTATCCTACACACACATTGATATCTCCTCAAATAGAACAACCTGAAAGCGCCCAGTAGTGATTTTGAAGAAGGTTCCTTTTCTACATGCAAAACCCTCCTTCCTCTTCCTTTTGAAATTACTTCAGGGAGGCTGTTGGGCGTCACAGCAGCCAATTAGATTAGCAGCTAAATGAAAACTTGATTATTCCCTGGATGGCTTCTGGAAATATATTTACACAGTAGCATTTATCTTTTAAAACAAGCTGCTTTTCTTCCTCTTTCAGCCACGTTATTGCGCTAGCTAGGGGCTGGGTCTTAGGGGAGTGTCTGGAGGACTGTGTGTGTGTGTGTGTGTGTGTGTGTGTGTGTGTGTGTGTGTGTGTGTGTGTGTGTGTGTGTGTGTGTGTGTGTGTGTGTGTGTGTGTGTGTGTGTGTGTACGTGCGTGTCTGTGCTGTGGCAGGGGTTGGTAACGATGGTGCCGGCTAGTGTAAATTAAGATAATATAAACACTTTGAAAATCCTTCTGATGAGGCTAATTATTTATCCAGCTCATCGTTAGCATCGTTAGCACTGTGGAGGGCTTCATGAACTCAGATGTAATAGGATGACAACAGGGAAAGTAACGGAAGCACTGTGTTCTGTCTGGGTATAAGGGGATTAATCTCTCTTTTTTTTCTCTTCTCTCTTTCTCTCCCTCTCTCTGTCTCACTCATTCTGTCTCTCTGTCACTGTCCCTGTCTCTCTGTCTTCCTCCTCTCTCTCTTTCTCCCTCTCTCTGTCTCACTCATTCTGTCTCTCTGTCACTGTCCCTGTCTCTCTGTCTTCCTCCTCTCTCTCTTTCTCCCTCTCTCTGTCTCACTCATTCTGTCTCTCTGTCACTGTCCCTGTCTCTCTGTCTTCCTCCTCTCTCTCTTTCTCTCTCTCTCTGTCCTTCTCTCTCCCTATTTCTTTCCTTCTTACTGTCTAGTGTCACTGTAATATTGTCTCTCAAGGTTAAGTGATTGATCCATTGGATGTAGCACCCATGTTGATATCTTCCCAAAAACAGACTGCTAACCCCAGAGATGTCAGTGTCAGTGTGAGTGTGAGTGACCAATTATTGAATGTGATCGTAAAACACAATGGGACTTCTCTTATAGTAAAGGATACTGTGTCTCATCCAACACCCTTCATTAACGCTTGAATTCACATGGACAACATACAGTAACAGGACAATTAGCAGTGAGAAACATTGGCTTGTCTTACTATCAGAAACTACTTAATTGGTGCAAAGACCAATGCTGAAGTAAACTCTGACAAATATATACAGTGAGGGAAAAAAGTATTTGATCCCCTGCTGATTTTGTACGTTTGCCCACTGACAAAGAAATGATCAGTCTATAACTTTAATGGTAGGTGTATTTGAACAGTGAGAGACAGAATAACAAAAAAAGAATCCAGAAAAACGCATGTGAAAAATGTTATGAATGGAATTGCATTTTAATGAGGGAAATAAGTATTTGACCCCTTTGCTAAACATGACTCACTACTTGGAGGCACAACCCTTGTTGGCAATCACAGAGGTCAGATGTTTTGTGCAGTTGGCCACCAGGTTAGCACACATCTCAGGAGGGATTTTGTCCCACTCCTCTTTGCAGATCTTCTCCAAGTCATTAAGGTTTTGAGACTGACGCTTGGACTCGAACCTTCAGCTCCCTCCACAGATTTTCTATGGGATTAAGGTCTGGAGACTGGCTAGGCCACTCCAGGACCTTAATGTGCTTCTTCTTGAGACACTCCTTTGTTACCTTAGCCGTGTGTTTTGGGTCATTGTCATGCTGGAATATCCATCCACGACCCATTTTCAATGCCCTGGCTGAGGTTCTCACCCAAGATTTGACAGTACATGGCCCAGTCCATCGTCCCATTGATGCGGTGAAGTTGTCCAGTCACCTTAGCAGAAAAAAAAACAAAGCATAATGTTTCCACCTCCATGTTTGACGGTGGGGATGGTTTTTGGGGTTATAGGCAGCATTCCTTTTCCTCCAAACACGGCGAGTTGAGTTGATGCCAAAGAGCTCCATTTTGGTCTCATCTGACCACAACACATTCACTCAGTTGTCCTGTTCATTGGCAAACTTCAGACGGGCATGTATATGTGCTTTCTTGAGCAGGGGGACCTTGCGGGCGCTGCAGGATTTCAGTCCTTCACGGCATGGTGTGTTACCAATTGTTTTCTTGGTGACTATGGTCCCAGCTGCCTTGAGATCATTGACAAGATCCTCCCGTGTAGTTCTGGGATGATTCCTCACCGTTCTCATGATCATTGCAACTCCACGAGGTGAGATCTTGCATGGAGCCACAGGCCGAGGGAGATTGACAGTTCTTTTGTGTTTCTTCCATTTGCGAATAATCGCACCAACTGTTGTCACCTTCTCACCAAGCTGCTTGGCGATGGTCTTGTAGCCCATTCCAGCCTTGTGTAGGTCTACAATCTTGTCCCTGACATCCTTGGAGAGCTCTTTGGTCTTGGCCATGGTGGAGAGTTTGGAATCTGATTGATTGATTGCTTCTGTGGACAGGTGTCTTTTATACAGGTAACAAACTGAGATTAGGAGCACTCCCTTTAAGAGTGTGCACCTAATCTCAACTCATTACCTGTATAAAAGACACCTGTGAGCCAGAAATCTTTCTGATTGAGGGGGGGTCAAATACTTATTTCCCTCATTAAAATGCAAATCAATTTATAACATTTTTCACATGCGTTTTTCTGGATTGTTTTGTTGTTATTCTGTCTCTCACTGTTCAAATAAACTTACCATTAAAATTATAGACTGATAATTTCTTTGTCAGTGGGCAAACTTACAAAATCAACAGGGGATCAAATACTTTTTTCCCTCACTGTAGTACCAGTCAAAGGTTTGGACACTCTTACTCATTCAAGGGTTTTTATTTATTTTATTATTTTCTACATTGTAAAATAATAGTGAAGACACCGAAACTATGAAATAACACATATGGAATCATGTAGTAACCAAAAAAGTGTTAAAAAAATCTAAATATATTTTATATTTAAGATTCTTCAAAGTAGCCACCCGTTGCCTTGATGACAGCTTTGCACACTTTTGGCATTCTCTAAACCAGCTTCATGTGGTAGTCACTTGGAATGCATTTCAATGAACAGGTGTGCCTTGTTAAAAGATCATTGTGGCATTTCTTCCTTCTTAATGCATTTGAGCCAATCAGTTGTGTTGTGACAAGGTCGACAAGATTTGGTAAAATACCGTCATTTCTCAGAACAAGAATAGTCTGATGAGGTTCAGAAGAAAGTGCTTTGTTACTGGCCATTTTGAGCCTGTAATCAAACTCACAAATGCTGATGCTCCAGATACTCAACTAGTCTAAAGAAGGCCAGTTCTATTGCTTCTTTAAGGGTTTTCTAATGATCAATTAGCCTTTTAAAATTATAAACTTGGATTAGATAACACAACGTGCCATTGGAACACAGGAGTGATGGTTGCTGATAATGAGCCTCTGTACGCCTATGTAGATATTCCCTTAAAAATCTGCTGTTTCCATCTACAATAGTCATTTACAACATTAACAATGTCTACACTGTATTTCTGATCAATTTTATGTTATTTTAATGGACAAAAAAATTGCTTTTCTTTCAAAAACAAGGACATTTCTAAGTGACCCCAAACTTTTGAACGGTAGTGTACATATGAGATGAGTATTGCAAAATATGTAAACATTATTAAAGTGACTAGTGTTCCATTTATTAAAGTGGCCAGTGATTTCAAGTATATGTATATAGGCAGCAGCCTCTAATGTGCTAGTGATGGCTATTTAACAGTCTGATGGCCTTGAAATATAAGCTATTTTTCAGTCTCTCGATCCCAGCTTTGATGCACCTATACTGACCTCACCTTCTGGATGATAACTGGGTGAAAAGGCAATGGCTCGGGTGGTTGTTGTCCTTGATGATCTTTTTGGCCTCCCTGTGACATCGGGTGCTGTTGGTATACGGAAGGGCAGGTAGTTTGCCCCCGGGGATGAGTTGGGCAGATCGCACCACCCTCTGGAGAGCCCTACGGTTGCGGGCGGTGCAGTTGCCGTACCAGATGGTGATACAGCCCGACAGGATGCTCTTAATTGTGCATCTGTAAAGGTTTGTGAGGATTTTAGGTGCCAAGCCAAATTTTTTCAGCCTCATGAGGTTGAAGAGGCGCTGTTGCGCCTTCTTCACCACACTGTCTATGGGTGGACCATTTCAGTTTGTCTGTGATGTCTACGCCGAGGAACTTGAAGCTTTCCACCTTCTCCACTGCGGTCCCGTTGATGTGGATAGGGGGGTGCTCCCTCTGCTGTTTCCTGAAGTCCACAATCATCTCCTTTGTTTTGTTGGTGTTGAGTGAGAGGTTGTTTTCCTGGCACCACACTCCCAGAGCCCTCACCTCCTCCCTGTAGGCTGTCATTGTTGGTAATCAAGGCTGCTACTGTTGTGTCATCTGCAAACTTGATGATTGAGTTGGAGGCGTGCATTCCCATGCAGTCATGGTTGAACAGGGAGTACATGAGGGGGCTGAGCACGCAACCTTGTGCTGCACCAGTGTTGAGTATGAGCGAAGTGGAGGTTTTGTTACCTACCTTCACCACCTGGGGGCAGCCCGTCAGGAAGTCCAGGACCCAGTTACACAGGGCGGCGTCCAGACCCAGGGCCTGAAGCTTAATGATGAGCTTGGAGGGTACTATGGTGTTGAATGAGCTATAGTCAATGAACAGCATTTTTACATAGGTATTCCTCTTGTCCAGATGGGATGGGGCAGCGTGCAGTGCGATGGCGATTGCATCGTCTGTGGATCTATTGGGGCGGTGGGTATGGCGTGACAGGTAATATAGAGGTGATATGATCCTTGACTATTCTCTCAAAGCACTTCATGATGACAGAAGTGAGTGCTACGAGGTGACAGAAATTTAGTTCAGTTACTTTTGATTTCTTGAGTTGAGGAACAATGGTGGCCATCTTGAAGCATGTGGGGACAGCAGGAGAGATTGAATATGTCCGCAAACACACCAGTCAGCTGGTCTGCACATGCTCTGAGGATGCGGCTAAAGATGCCGTTTGGGCCGGCAGCCTTGAGAGGGTTAACATGCTTAAATGTCTTACTCACGTCGGCCACAGAGAAGGAGAGCCCACAGTCCTTGGTAGCGGGCCACATCGGTGGCACTGTGTTATCCTCAAAGCGGGCGAAGGTGTTTAGCTTGTCCGGAAGCATGACGTCGGTGTGTCTGCGACCTGGTTGGTTTTCCTTTTGTAGTCCGTGATTGTCTGTAGACCCTGCCACATACATCTTGTGTCTGAGTCATTGAATTGCAACTCCACTTTGTCTCTATACTGACGTTTTGCCTGTTTGATTGCCTTGCGGAGGGAATAACTACACTGTTTGTATTCTGCCATATTCCCAGTCACCTTGCCATAGTTAAATGTGGTGGTTTGCGCTTTCAGTTTTGCATGAATGCTGCCATTAATGCACGGTTTCTGGTTAGGGTGGATTTTAATACTCAGAGTGGGTACAACATCTCCCATACACTTCCTGATAAACTCAGTTACCGTATCAGTATATTCGTCAATATTATTCTCAGAAGCTACCCGGAACATATTCCAGTCCGCGTGATCAAAATAATCTTGAAGCGTGGATTCCGATTGTTCAGACCAGCGTTGAGTTGTCCTTAGAACGGGTACTTCCTGTTTGAGTTGCTGCCAATAGGAAGAGAGGAGCCAAATGGAATCGTGGGGGAGGACCTTGTAGGCATCCCGGGAAGTTGGAGTAGCAGTGGTCGTGTGTTTTAGCAGCGCGAGTACCACAGTCGATTTTCTGATAGAACCTCGGCAGCCTTTTTCTCAAATTTGCTTTGTTTAAATCCCCAGCTACAATACATGCGGCCTCAGGATATGTGGTTTTCAGTTAGCATAAATTCCAGTGAAATTCTTTGAGGGTCGTCGTGATATCGGCTTGAGGGGGTATACATGGCTGTGACTATAACTGAAGAGAATTATCTTGGGAGATAATACGGTCTGCATTTGATTGTGAGGTGCTCTAGGTCGGGTGAACAAAAGGACTTGAGTTCTCTGTATGTTATCCTGTATGTTATCACAATCACACCGTTAGTCGTTAATCATGAACATACACCCCCGTCCTTCTTCCCAGAGAGATATTTATTCCTGTCTGTGCGATGAACTGAGAACCCAACTGGCTGGACCGACTCAGAGAGTATATCCCGAGAGAGCCATGTTCCCGTGAAACAGAGTATGTTATAATCCCCAAATTCTGGGCTAATAATTTAAGAAATAATAAAAAATATAAAAAATAATGCAAAGTTTCCTAAGAGCTAGAAGCATGGCAGCCCTCTCTGTCAGCGCCATTTTTTACCAATAATAACACATCTCAACATCAACTGATCAGAGGAGACTGCGTGAATCAGGCCTTCATGGTTGAATTGCTGCAAAGAAACCACTACTAAAGGAAACCAATCAGAAAAAGAGACTTGCTTGGGCAAAGAAACATCAACAATAGACGTTAGACCGGAAACCTGTCCTTTGGTCTGATGAGTCCAAATTTTAGATTTTTGGTTCCAACTGCTGTGTCTTTGTAAGACACAGAGTAGGTGAACGGATAATCTCTGCATGTGTGGTTCCAACCGTGAAGCATGGAGGAGGAGTTGTGATGGTGTGGGGTGCTTTGCTGGTAATGATTTATTTAGAATTCAAGGCAGACTTAACCAGCATGGCTACCACAGCATTCTGCAGCGATACGCCATCCCATCTGGTTTGCACTTAGTGGGACTATAATTCATTTTTCAACAGGACAATGACCCAAAACGCACCTACAGGCTGTGTAAGGGCTATTTGACCAAGGAGAGTGATGGAGTGCTGCATCAGATAACCCACAGTCACCCGACCTAAACCCAATTGAGATGGTTTAGGATGAGTTGCACCGACAAGTGAAGGAAAAGCAGACAACAAGTGCTCAGAATATGTTAGAACTCCTTCAAGACTGTTGGAAAAGCATTCCTCATGAAGCTGGTTGAGAGAATGCCAAGAGTGTGCAAAGCTGTCATCAAGGCAAAGGGTGGCTACTTTGAAAAATCTGATATGTATTTTGATTTGTTTAACACTTTTTTTGGTTACTACATGATTCAATATGTGTTATTTCATAGTTTTGATGTCTTCACTATTATTCTACAATGTAGAGAATCGTAAAAATAAAGAAAAAACATTGAATGAGTGGGTAAGTCCAAACCTTTGACTGGTACTGGATGTGAACAGTTATACTGAAGTCTTAACATGCTGTATCATTAAACATCCTCTTTAGGTCTCCCTACCGCACAACAATGTTTCCCAATCAAACACTGCATTTTAGTGGGACGCCCAAGACTGAAGACCCTCTCTCTAAACTCCCCATTGTTTCTGACCTGATCCCATTCCTTTGTGGGCCACCGTATCCTATCCCATGCTGTGTACTGTACTGTATGTACTGTGTTGTGAGTGGGTGGGTGGAAATCAGCAGGCTTGCTGCAGGAAAACAGGACCCCCGATACCATTCATTATTCACTAGACCAGAGTAGAGTAGTAGCCTGGCTAGCTGCTCCATTAATGGGGTATTCTGGTCCAGAGATGCTGGACATGCAGCCATTTAAGGAGATATGGCTTTGGGGACCCCCAGCTCTATGTCTGTATGTCTATATGTCTGTCTGCTTTGTTTGTGTGTCTGCCTGTGTCCACCCACTGTGGGGTGTGTGTGAGTGAGTTCATGTTGTCTGGACTTCTGAGAGGGTCTGCTATTAGCTACTGTCTGTATTTTGTTTCGCCCCGCTTTAGACCTAATACCATAGTAATAGTATAGAAATACCCACACTTTCCTCCATATGTATTTGGACAGTGAAGCTAATATCTTTAATTGTGCTCTATACTCCAGCAGTTTAGATTTGAGATAGAATGTTTCATATGAGGTGACAGTACAACAAGTCGGCTTTTATTTGAGGGTATTTTCATACATATCTGTTTTACTGTTTAGAAATAAAGCATTTGAAGAAGTCATTAGTACTTGGGCAAATTCACTTATAATGTATTAAAGTACACTCTTAGAAAAAAGGTTCCAAAAGGGCTATTTGTGGAGGGATAGGGTTTTACCAAGAACCATTTTCATCTGAAGAACCATTTTTGGGAAGACAATGGTTATTTTGTAAGACAAAGGGTTTTACCTAGAACCTTGAACATCCTAAGAACCATTTTTAAAAGAAAGGGTAATGTAATGATTATTTGGAAGGCAATAAAAGTTCTACAAAGAACCCTCTTATTAGGGGTTCACAGCGAACCTGCAGCATAGTTTGGTATCTGTTTTTCTATTTTGGCACACAGAAACTAGAGGCCATGATTAAGTTGGTCAAAAAGAATGCCACCGATTGGCCTATAGGTGGTGCTGTTATAAGCAGTCTCACTTAAACCCTCATATCCGCAGCCCCGTTTGACCTAGAGGCTTGAAACTTTATATGAAGGTGATTTTTGTCACTTTGAACAAATTTGCCTCAAGGACCCATAAAGTCCGTCAAGATAGATTTTCCTCCATCTTGGATATTTTTGAAAACCTTTTGAAAACCTATCATGAACAATGTCCAAATTCGGTATGTAAATCGATGGTACATATCTTAACTTAGTCTGAGAAACGCTAAGGGATTGGTTAAGACATGGTTGAGTTACTGATAAGTCAGGAAATTAGACTTTACGTGTTAATTTTACATGTTCATTACGTTTTCATTAGCACGTATGCTAATATGCAAAAATATGCAAACAATATACTACATGACCAAAAGTATGTGGACACCTGGTTGTTGAAAATCTCATTCCAAAATTGTGGGCATTAATATGGATTTGGTCACCCGATAAGGCCTGGCCTGCAGTCGGCGTTCCAATTTATCCCAAAGGTGTTCGATGGAGTTGAGGTCAGGGCTCTGTGCAGGCAAGTCAAGTTCTTCTTTCAAGATGGCCACCATTGTTCCTGAACCCAAGAAAGCAAAAGTAACTGAACTAAATGACTATCGCCCCGTAGCACTCACTTCTGTCATCATGAAGTACTTTGAGAGGCTAGTCAAGGATCATATCACCTCCACCTTACCTGCCACCCTAGACCCACTTCAATTTGCATACCGCCCCAATAGATCCACAGACGATGCAATCGCCATCACACTGCACACTGCCCTATCCCATCTGGACGAGAGGAATACTAATGTAAGAATGCTGTTCATTGACACCAGCTCAACACCATTGTACTCTCCAAGCTCATCATTAAGCTTCAGGCCCTGGGTCTCAACCCCACACTGTGCAATTGGGTCCTGGACTTCCTGACGGGCCGCTCCCAGGTGGTGAAAGTAGGAAACCATATCTCCACTTCGCTGATCCTCAACACTGGTGCCCCACAAGGGTGCGTGCTCAGCCCTCTCCTGTACTCCCTGTTCACCCATGACTGTGTGGCCATCAACGCCTCCAACTCAATCATCAAGTTTGCAGACGACACAAAAGTAGTAGGCTTGATTACAACAACGACGAGACAGCCTACAGGAAAATAACCTCTCACTTGACGTCAACAAAACAAAGGAGATGTCCGTGGACTTCAGGAAACAGCAGAGGGAGCACCCCCCTATCCACATCGATGGGACAGCAGTGGAGAAGGTGGTTCCTTGGCGTACACATCACAGACAAACTGAAATGTGTGGTGTGTGGTGAAGAAGGCACAACAGCATCTCTTCAACCTCAGGAGGCTGAAGAAATTTGGCTTGTCCCCTAAAACCCTCACAAACCTTTTACAGATGCACAATTGAGAGCATCCTGTCGGGCTGTATCACAGCCTGGTACGGCAACTGCACCGCCCACAACCACAAGGCTCTCCAAAGGGCGGTGCGGTCTTCACAACACATCACCAGGGGCAAACTACCTGCCCTCCAGGACACCTACAGCACCTGATGTCACAGGAAGGCCAAAAAGATCATCAAGGACAACAACCACACGAGCCACTGCCTGTTCACCCCGCTACCATTCAGAAGGCGAGGTCAGTACAGGTGCATCAAAATGGGACCGAGAGACTGAAAACCAAAGACAGACGTTTGTACGTTTGCCCACTGACAAAGAAATGATCAGTCTATAATTTTAATGGTAGGTTTATTTGAACAGTGAGAGACAGAATAACAACAAAACAATCCAGAAAAACGCATGTGAAAAACAAAAAATGTTATAAATTGATTAGCATTTTAATGAGGGAAATAAGTATTTGACACCCTCTCAATCAGAAAGATTTCTGGCTCCCAGGTGTCTTTTATACAGGTAACGAGCTGAGATTAGGAGCACACTCTTAAAGGGAGTGCTCCTAATCTCAGCTTCTTACCTATATATAAAAGACACCTGTCCACAGAAGCAATCAATCAATCAGATTCCAAACTCTCCACCATGGCCAAGACCAAAGAGCTCTCCAAGGATGTCAGGGACAAGATTGTAGACCTACACAAGGCTGGAATGGGCTACAAGACCATCGCCAAGCAGCTTGGTGAGAAGGTGACAACAGTTGGTGCGATTATTCGCAAATGGAAGAAACACAAAAGAACTGTCAATCTCCCTCGGCCTGTGGCTCCATGCAAGATCTCACCTCGTGGAGTTGCAATGATCATGAGAACGGTGAGGAATCAGCCCAGAACTACACGGGAGGATCTTGTCAATGATCGCAAGGCATCTGGGACCATAGTCACCAAGAAAACAATTGGTAACACACTACGCTGTGATAGACTGAAATCCTGCAGCGCCCGCAAGGTCCCCCTGCTCAAGAAAGCACATGTACATGCCCGTCTGAAGTTTGCCAATGAACATCTGAATGATTCAGAGGACAACTGGGTGAAAGTGTTGTGGTCAGATGAGACCAAAATGGAGCTCTTTGGCATCAACTCAAATCAACTGCCTATGACCCCAAGAACACCATCCCCACCGTCAAACATGGAGGTGGAAACATTATGCTTTGGGGGTGTTTTTCTGCTAAGGGGACCGGACAACTTCACCGCATCAAAGGGACGATGGACGGGGCCATGTACCGTCAAATCTTGGGTGAGAACCTCCTTCCTTCAGCCAGGGCATTGAAAATGGGTCGTGGATGGATATTCCAGCATGACAATGACCCAAAACACACGGCCAAGGCAACAAAGGAGTGTCTCAAGAAGAAGCACATTAAGGTCCTGGAGTGGCCTAGCCAGTCTCCAGACCTTAATCCCATAGAAAATCTGTGGAGGGAGCTGAAGGTTCGAGTTGCCAAACGTCAGCCTCGAAAACCTTAATGACTTGGAGAAGATCTGCAAAGAGGAGTGGGACAAAATCCCTCCTGAGATGTGTACAAACCTGGTGGCCAACTACAAGAAACGTCTTACCTCTGTGATTGCCAACAAGGGTTTTTCCACCAAGTACTAAGTCATGTTTTGCAGAGGGGTCAAATACTTATTTCCCTCATTAAAATGCAAATATATTCATAAAATCTTTCACATGCGTTTAACTGGATTTTTTTGTTGTTATTCTGTCTCACACTGTTCAAATAAACCTACCATAAAAATTATATACTGATAATTTCTTTGTCAGTGGGCAAACGTACAAAATCAGCAGGGGATCAAATACTTTTTTCCCTCACTGTAAGATGGTATGAGCAAGATGACATCATGGTTGGATTTGCCAAAGTGAGGGCGAGGGAGGGCTTTTCCATGAAACAGAATGTCACAATCTCTGATGCCTCTCTGGAAGGCAACCCTTGCTCTAATTTTGTCTACCTTGTTGTCAAGAGACTGGACATTGGCGAGTAGTATACTTGGGAGCGGTGAGCGATGTGCATGTCTACGGAGCCTGACCAGGAGGCCGCTCCTTCTGCCCCTTCTGCGGTGCCATTGTTTTGGGTCGACTACTGGGATTAGATCCATTGTCCTGGGTGGTGGTCCGAACAGAGGATCCGCTTCGGGAAATTCGTAATCCTGGTCGTAATGTTGGTAAGTTAACGTTGCTCTTATTTCCAATAGTTGTTCCTTGCTGTATGTGATAACACTTAATATTTCCTGGGGTAACAATGTAAGAAATTCTACTTAAAAAAACAAAATACAGCATAGTTTCCTAAGAATTCGAAGCGAGGTGACGATCTCTGTCAGCGACCTCAACCCAATTAAGATGGTTTGGGATGAGTTGGACCGCAGAGTAAAGGAAAAGCAGCCAACAAGTGCTCAGCATATGTGGGAACTCCTTCAAGACTGTTGGAAAAGCATTCCAGGTGAAGCTGGTTGAGAGAATGCCAAGAGTGTGCAAAGCTGTCATCAAGGCAAAGGGTGGCTACTTTGAATAATCTATAATGTAACATATATTTTTATTTGTTTAAGACTTTTTTGGTTACTACATTATTCCGTATGTGTTATTTCATAATGTTGAAGTCTTCACTATTATTCTACAATGTAAAAATAGTAAAAATAAAGAAAAACCCTTGAATGAGTAGGTGTGTCCAAACTTTTGACGGGTACTGTATACCAACACACTTACAATTTCTCTGTGATAGTCCAAGTATGGTGAATGCTCTAGTATGAAATGGTATCTGTAATACCTTTGGTTGGTGAAACAGTGGAGGAGGTTTTGATCTTCTTACCCACCATTTACTGACTGAACATGTTTAGCAAAGTGTTGAATTTTCTCTCATGTATGTAGTGATGATTACCCAATTCTGCCTATAAGCATATCTAAGCTCTGAGTGAACTCTCAAATCATATATAAATGATTTACCCACATGCGTAGCTGCTAAAAGTGTACCGTATTGTAAAGTGACAGACTTATGAACATTTAAAACTGAGTTATCAACATTTATAACTGCTGAAATGATACCTTGTGTTAAAGTGGTAATCCAATGACCATTAACAAATGAGTTACAAACATTTATAACTGCTGAAAAGATACCTTTAAAGAAAGTGGACCTTCTGTCCATTAATCTCCTCAAACATGCAATACATCGTAAGAACAAAATGTAATTTAATAGAAGGATACATTGAGAAAACTATTTTAATTGCAGTGACTCAATTCTGTAGCCTAGCCTTGGTATAGTGAGTAGCCTAACTAATTTAGATAAATGGGGTAGGAAGCAACACCTCCACTTCGCTGATCCTCAACACAGGTGCCCCACACGGGTGCGTGCTCAGCCCCCTCCTGTACTCCCTGTTGACCCATGACTGCCATGACTGGCCACGCACACATCCAACTCAATCCTCAAGTTTGCAGACAACACAACAGTAGCAGGCATGATTGCCAACAATGATTAGATAGCCTACAGGGAGGAGGTGAGGGCCCTGGCGGAGTGGTATCAGGAAAATAACCTCTCCTTGAATGTCAACAAAACGAAGGAGCTGATCGTGGACTTCAGGAAACAGCAGAGGGAGCACGCCAAAATCCACATTGACGGGAACGCTGCTGAGATGGTTGAAAGCTTCAAGTTCCTCGGTGTACACATCACTGAAGATCTGAAATGGTCCACCCACACAGACAGTGTGGTGAAGAATCTCAGGAGGCTGAAGAAATTTGGTTTGGCCCCCAAGACTCTCAGAAACTTGTACAGATGCACAATTGAGAGCATCCTATCAGGCTGTATCATCACCTGGTCTGGCAACTGCACCACCCGCAACCGCAGGGCTCTCCAGAAAGTAGTACGATCTGCCCAAAGCGTCACCGGGGGTACACAGCCTGCCCTCCATGACACCTACACAAGGACACCGATGTCACAGGAAGGACAAAAAGATCATCAAGGACACGGCCTGTTCACCCCGCTATCATCCAGAAGGCGAGGTCAGTACAGGTGCATCAAAGCTGGGACCGAGAGACTGAAAAACAAATTCTATCCCAAGACCATCAGACTGTTAAATAGCCATCACTAGCCGGCTACCACCCGGCTACTCAACCCTGAACCTTAGAGGCTGCTGCCCTATAGACATAGACATGGAATCTCTGGCCACTGTAATAATGGAACACTAGTCACTTTAATAGTGTTTACATACTGCTTTACTTATCTCATATGTATATACTGTATTCTATTCTACTGTATTTTAGTCAATGCCACTCCGACATTGCTCGTCCTAATATTTAAATGTTTCTTTATTCCATTCTCTTAATTTCAGATGTGTGTATGGTTGTGATTAGAATTGTTAGATACTACTGCACTGTAACCCCAACTACAACCCCAATAACATCTGCTAAGTATGTGTATGTGACCAATAGAATTGTATTTTATTTGGTAAGTTAGTCTTAAAATTGGAACCACTAATGTGCTGGCAAAGGATGCTAGCTGGCTAACTTACCAGCTACCTCAAAGGTTAGATAACTAGCTAGCTAGCGTGCTAACCCAAAAAAAGCTAGCTAAACAAATTGCTTATTTGGATGTTAGCTATCTAGCTGGTAGCTAACGTTAGCTAGCTAGTTTACTTAGATAGCTGAGCATTGTGCTAAATCATCCAGCAGAACTTCTGGATCCAAAAGTGAAAGACATTTTTTAGAGAATTTACCCTGTCTCCTCTGTCAACATTTTTATCTTGTGAACAGCGTTTATTTTGCACAATCTCTTCGGTCTGGCCTTTACACACTTTTCAAAGCCACATCCTGATTCTTCACGACGCACTGTCACATGAACACAAAATTCTTGGCAAGTTCCAGGTCGTCTTTATTTCAAGTGCATTTCACAGATAGGCAGATCTCACAAAGTCAGGGGAATTTCTCAGAAACCTGCAAACCACACCAGTAATATGACTTGAGATCTTGAGATGAGGCCTTAATTCCTGGAATAAATAACTGTATGTACCAATGCATCATCAGTGTTTTTTAAATGTGGGGCAATTGACATCATGGGAGTTGACCATTGAAAATCAACCATTTCCGTTCCCGGGACAGAGCAACAATGCGTCAAACCCAAAAGTGAGAAAATAACTATTGTTTATCAGGGCAATATTACAGTGCTTTTGGAAAGTATTCAGACCCCTTGACTTTTTCCACATTTTGTTGTGTTACAGCCTTATTCTAAAATTGATTAAATATATAAACATCCTCATCAATCTAAACACAAAAGCCAATAATGACAAAGTGAAAATGTTTGCAACTGTATTACAAATAAAGAACAGCAATACCTTTTTTACACAAGTATTCAGACCTTTGCTATAAGACTCGAAATGTAGCTCAGCTGCATCCTGTTTCCATTGATCATCCTTGAGATGCTTCTACAACTTGATTGGAGTCCACATGTGATAAATCCAATTGATTGGACATGATTTGGAAAGGCACATACATGTCTATATAAGGTCCCACAGTTGACAGTGCAAGGCACAGATCTGGGGAAGGGTACCAAAACATGTATTCAGCATTGAAGGTCCCCAAGAACACAGTGGCCTCCATCATTCTTAAATTGAAGAGGTTTGGAACCACCAAGACTCGGCCAAACTAAGCAATCAGGGGAGAAGGGCCTTGGTCAGGGAGGTGACCAAGAACCCAATGGTCACTCTGACAGAGCTCCAGAGTTCCTCTGTGGAGATGAGATAACCTTCCAGAAGGACAACCATCTCTGCAGCACTCCACCAATCAGGCCTTTATGGTAGAGTGGCCAGACGGAAGCTACTCCTCAGTAAAAGGCGACTCTTCCCATCCAACCTGACAGTTTCACCTTCCAATATGACAACGGCCCTAAGCATACAGCCAAGATCATTTCAGAGTGGCTTTGGGACAAGTCTCTGAATGTCCTTCAGTGGCCCAGCCAGAGCCCGGACTTGAACCCTCTCCAATCTCTGGAGAGAACGGAAAATAGCTGAGCAGCAACGCTCCCCATCCAACCTGACAGAGCTTGAGAGTATCTGCAGAGAAGAATGGGAGAAACTCCCCAAAAATAGGTTACGAAGCTTGTAGCGTCATACCCAAGAATACTCGAGGCTGTGATTGCTGCCAAAGGTGCTTCAACAAAGTACTGAATAAAGGGTCTGAATACTTATGTAAATGTCATAGTGATAGTTTTCTAATTGTAATAAATTTGCAAAAAAAAAATGTTTTAACTGTTTTTGCTTTGTCATTATGGGGTATTGTGTTTAGATTGATGAGGGAAAAAAATAATTTTATCAATTTTAGAATAAGGCGTAACAAAATGTGGAAAAAGTCAAGGGGTCTGAATACTTTCCCAAATGCACTGTATATGCATTTGTAAGTGCATTTATAAATTATTAATAGCTGGAGGTAAATAGTGGCTCACTATTTGGCAAGCACTGACTGGTTATCACCCTATTTTGACCAATTTGTTATAACCGATTAATTAATGGTTTATAATGCATTTACAAATTATTAAATAACCGTTAATAGCGTAATTACAAACCCTTTATAAACCCTTTTCCAAATGTAACCTTACTGTAAAGTGTTACCGTTGTTGCCAATATTAACTGTTTCTAACTACAGAAACTATTTCAGAGCAATCAGAGATGGTGGGTGTCATGCTGAAATGACATGGAATGACCCCCATGATTTCTAAAATCTTGGCATTATCTGGATTAATTTAGAAGTTTTCAGAAACATCTAATCTGCTCGGGATTAGCTACATACAGTGCTTTAATTTCTAAACAGTAAATCAGATGTCTTGTGTGGATGTTTGTGTTTGTGCACACGTCATATGCAGTTTATCTACACTATGTTTGTGTGTGTGTCTTTGTGCTGTGTGTGTGTCTTTGTGCTGTATGTGTCTTTATGCTGTGTGTGTTTTCTCTGTTTGTCTTTGCCTTTGCTCTGTGTGTGTCTTTGCGCTGTGTGTGTGTTTGCCTTCACAGTGTGTGTGTTCCACTATGTGTGTGTATGTCTGTCTTCTGGCTGAGTGACTGTGTTAGGCCCTGTAGAGCAAGGGGCAGGGAGGGAGCAGAGGCTCTGCTCACTTCACCTCGCTGACAGAGACACAGCTTCCCCATCGATTCTCGCTCACTCACTCTCCCACCGGCCTTGTTCTTTAAAGCACGGATGTTATGAAATGCACTGGTGTGTGTGAGACTGTGTGAGATTGTGTGTGTGTGTGTGTGTGTGTGTGTGTGTGTGTGTGTGTGTGTGTGTGTGTGTGTGTGTGTGTGTGTGTGTGTGTGTGTGTGTGTGTGTGTGTGTGTGCGTGTGTGTGCGTGCGTGCGTGCGTGCGTGTGTACATACGTGTACATGTGCGTGTGTGCCTTTCTGTGTATACGACTCTGTCTCTGTGTGAGTGTATATTTTCTGCATGGATGAACCTGACTCTCAGGCACTAACAGAGCCAGGATTTGCCTTGCCTGGCCAGCTCTACAGGGAACAGCCTTTTGTTATGTGAGTGTGGATTAAAGCACAGCACAGCGCTGTATGTAGCTAAGAGGTTAGTGTTAGGTTAGGTGTGTGGGGGTAGAGGGGAAGGAAGCTAGAGAGGAGTTGTTCGGAGGGGGGAAGACGGGGGAAGTGGCAAAGAGGGGTACCATGGGGGGGTGTTGACGTTTGCACTGCACGTCTCATCTCACACCGGTACACAGGAAGCCACTTCCACCTCTCCCTGCCTCCTCCCCACCTCCCTCTTTCTCTTCGTCCTTTCCCGACAAAACTCTGTGTCCTCTCCCAGGGATAGAGCCTCTCTCCAGGCCCCCTCTCTGGCCCTGCTGAGTAGGCAGAAGGATGTTCATCCTGCCCACTTGTTTTTACGTGCCATTGACTTTCCCATGTGAGAGTTCTGTCTGACTGCTCCTGCATCATTTAACAGACGCCCGCCATGGAACGACAGGTATGGAGGAGAGCGTAGAAGAGGAGAGGAGAGAAGATGAGAGGAGGAGGAGAGAAGATGAGAGGAGAGGAGCAGGCCTGATTGAGTCTGATGGCAGACGATGAGGGTACTGCTGCCCGCTGGCAGGATAAGTCCCACTCCCATTTTCTTATATTTTCCATATTTTCAGTATTCCCATATTCTGTCTGGCTTTATTTCGTTTTTTTTTTTACCCCCATCCCATTCCAACACTACACAACAGTGTGTGCACAGTCAGTGGGAGGGTGCCAGTGACTTTGTTTGCTACTCCCCATCCCACCAGTCAGTCAGGCAGCATTCAGAGGTGGTAAGAGGAGAAGGGTGCTAAGAAATGCATCATGCGTGTTTTTTTCTCCTCGGGTGATACAATAGCAACAAGGTGAAGGGTTCTAATAATGGATATGTATGAAGATAGCTGAGAACAGTTCCAGATCAATTTTTTTAAATTGCCACTGCACTAGCTCTGCAGATTTTGCTGCGAAGAGACAGAATCCTTAGATCACGTGTTTTGGTACTGCTCATATGTAGCTTTATTTTTGGTTGCTGGTTCAGGAAGGGCTGAAAAATTACAACATTTACCTAAAGCTGCAGTAACTCTGCAATTAGCACTGCTGGGTGACATGAAAAGCCATAGTCATTCAATCAATAATATAACAATACTCTTAGTAAAAATGTTCATCTTTAATTTACAATCTGTCAAAACTATGAGAATAGAAAGGTTCAGAACTTTTGTGAATCATCACAGCACAGTTGAAAAATATATGGCAAATATAAATCAAAACTGGATGGTTTTCAGAGATTTACATTGATGCAGACAATTACATTGATAGAACCCACAATCTATCTTAAATATTAAAGCTGTTATACCCATAAATAGAAAAGTACACCAGTTTCGTTTGAGGACCAGGATGTTGACAGCTGTGCCATACAGATAGTAAAATAGCTGGGAAGAGATTTTTGACATACCGATTCCATGGCAATGGATGCGTGAGTTGATATATAAAATGACGTAAGGTTCAAGACTTTGTGCATAGTTGAAACTTGTATGGTGAGTAGAAATCTGAAGAGGTTGGCCAGCAGAGATAGGTGGGATGGACTGAGGGAAAGCTCTCGGGGAACTGTGGGGGGATATTGGGTGGTTGGTGGCCTGGCGTTTAGGAGCTTAGGCCGGTGGTTGATAGGTCGCTGGTTCGGGTCCCGGTTTTTTACAATGTGGGAGATTGGTCGATGTGCCCTTGGGCGGGGCGCTTTACCCTGGTTGCTCTTGTAGTCTGTTACATGGCTGAATGTAATGTAGATGTCGAGCAGCTTCAATGGAGGTAGATTGCATGTTTTAATGTTCAAGAAATAGAGAAATTAAATAATAAAATGTAAAAGCTTTTTGTAACCCCCCAGGCTTTGTCTGAACATACTAGATACTAGATATACAGCAGAGGAGACTCTCTCGCCTTAAATCACAGTAGGCACCCCAATATATATGTTAATCAGACATTCCTTTTGTATATTGGGGGGGGGGGGTCATTCTAACACTGTCCCCCTAACTAACAATCTAGACCATATGGTAGCGGACTAACAGGCTCCCAAGGCCTTGAAGGCCAGTTACATTGCAAGGCTCCTTGTCTCCAGAGGGTCAACTGGCTTACATCCAATAGACTGGAAGACTCACAAGGAAACAAAGGCACAGAGGGTATATGATTAGCACAGGGTGAAACCATAGTATTTAGTTATAGCCCTACAAATGCAAACCTCTTACTGAGTCTAACCCTGCTGTAGCACTGATGGCTGAACGCTAAATGTATGGAAGATGTCATTCTTACATCCCCTCTTTCTTCTTGTCCAAGCGGGTTAGTTTGACTGATGGGCTTCTGTGTTGTCCATAGCTGCCCTTGACAAACACAGATCTAGGATCAGCTTAACCAGCCCAAATCTTAACCATTAGGGGGAAAGATACATAAAAATTACCTTAGATCAGTGTCTAGCGACCATTCCACTCTACTCCATTGTCATTTTGGTTGAATTTATGTCCCATTAACAAGGGTTAGAAAGTGGAACTCGTCTGAGCCAGAGTGTGTGTGACGAGAATAGTCAGTGCAGTGAGCTTCCCCTCACCAGAGCCCAAAGGAATGTAGCTAACATATCATAGCTGGTCTTTAAGCATTTATCAAGCCTATAAAGGAGCCCTGGATGAATAATTACATAAGATGAAATAGTGAGTAAGATAACAAAGAGAGGCCCAGAGAGAGAGAGACATGGACAGAGAGAGAAGAGAGAGAAAAAGAGAACAAGTGAGGGAGAGAGAGCGAGAGAGAGAAGACCACCACACCTGGTTAAGGGTCAGCAAAGCACTCAGTCCTAACCAGGTTAATGGTTTGGGGGTACAGTAATGGTTGTGGTTGGCCGGTGGGTGTCTGGGAAGAATGGTTGTTTTTCTGTGGAAAGTAAAGTAGACAGGGTCAGAGGAAGGAGGGGAACAGAAGAAGAGAACAGGGGTGACTTGTTTCTCTGCTGCAACCATCTCCTCACTTGCTGCCTGTTTTAAGCTGGTTAAATACGATAACCTGCTCTTCATAAAAAATGGATGCCACTTCATTCAGTGGGACCACCCTGGCCCCAGGAGGGACCTGTTAGTGAAAGGGTAGCCAAAATCACCAGGCGTTATTAATTCACCCACAAATTAAATTTGTTTAAAAGAAGAAGAAGGGAACAAAAAAAACGTAGAGGGGAGGAGGGGTGGCTGTTAAGCGAGAGGGTCTGGGAACGCTTTTAGCCAATCATGTGGGAGAGTTTGTCAAGCAGTAGATTGCAATGTAAAATATTAATGGTGCTCCCCACCACCAAGAATGAGCGAGCCAGCTCCTAGAAGGGACACTGGCTGTCAATATTTCATGAGGCCTGTCCCAGACACAAGCAGCTAGCTAGGCTACACGCTACTGGGCTCAGCTTGCCTGCCTCCCTGGCTCTTTAATGCTAAATGCATCAGCCAGCCAGCCCTCCCTGCCTTGCCCCCTCACCTTTAATGCAGCCAGCCAGAGTTGGGAGAGGGGCGAGAAGTGGGTGAGGTGGGAAAAGGGATAGGTTGGGGGGGTGGAGAGGAGGTTTAACGGGAAGAGGATTTTGGTCTCGGGCAGAATATGCCCATCGTAACAGGTTTTTTGTTTGAAAGTAAAGTTAATCAATCTTTTTTTTTTACATCAACTGTTGTCACAGACCCTCAATGAGCAATCAGCAGCATAGTGGCAAAGAAAAACTCCCTAAAAGCAAACCTTCTAGCACATAATGTTCTTAGAACCATAGGTTTCTTAGAGGTTGGTGACAGCGTGGTTGTCCTATTGTTTTTTTTGCATACAACCTTCCCACAACTTTCTGGGAATGGTGTAGGATAGTTGCTTGGCATTTGAACATTTTCAGCACATTTAAGGAACTTGGCAGAAAAAAACGTTATTTTCTTGGTATTTCATTACTTCAGAAGAACGTTTTCTAAAAGTTCAAACATTGTTACATTTAATTTCAATTTTGGTCATGTTCTAAGAACGTTCTCCAACTGGTTTGACATCGTGAATGTTCTCAAATAGTTCATAGAACATTAAGAAACAATGTTCTTCTGTGGGAATTTCATAACTTCAGCATAACATTTCCTACCAGTTTCCTCATGATTCTATTTAAAGTAATGTTCTCAAATTGTTCAGAGAACGTTAAAAAAAACATCCCATAAAAACCAAAAGAAACCTTTAGTAACGTTCAGAGAGCATTCTAAGAATGTTATTTAAAACATACATTCCGTTCTCCGCATTGACAAAACTATCTTTATCCTCTATCTTGTTAGGTGTGTTCAGGTGTGTTGGTTGTCCACTAATTGGCCTCACCTGATCTTAATGAGTGCATGTTTCCTTTGAAATGGGGTCTGTTTTGAATAGACTGAAATGAACAGATTTGTATCAGTAAAAAAACATGACATGCTAGCTCTGTCCTGGTGGCGCATTGGACTAATTCCGTGGATAGAGAACAAAAAACAAGTTTGGAATCTCACTGACGCCATGGCAAAATAAAAAGAAATGTGTTTAATTAATGCCTAAGCAAATAAATGTTCTATCTGTGATCGGAGTTCAAAAAGTTAACCAAGCTAGCTGTGTTATTAAAAGTCTTATTGAAACATGTTCTCAGAAAGTTAATTAATTACCTTCAAATAACTTAGAATTTCCATTCTCAGAACGTTAATTAAACCTCTCAGGAACACTTTCAAGGAACCATATTAAACTGTTCTCAGAACCTCCATGCAACCTAAAAATGTTAATTCCCAGAACAGTCAAAATTTTCACTTCCATTCCAAGAACGTTTAAAAAACATTCAGTTTTACGGTTCAGGAAACTTAAGCCTTCATTCAAGAACCAATGAGAAAGCAAAAATGTATGTTCCCCAATTTCCAAGGAACCAAATGTTCAAGCTGGGAAGAAACCTAGAGAACTCCCTCCCTTCCAGAACAGACGTGATTTCACTGGTCTACGGCACCAAGACTTGCGTTAGTTGGTGTGTGTGTGTGCGCATGTGCCCATGTGTGTGTGGTGGTTTGGAGTCAGGGCCTCACCCCAGAGCCAACACTCAGGGCCTGGACGATGATCCTGGGCGGGGCGGAGAGCACTCTGTTCTCTTCCCTTCCAGTTGAGTGCCCCTGAAAGACCAGGGAGTAATGGTGTGTGACCCCTGACCCCTGGGGCGCTCCCCATGTCCTGACGCCTCAATAATTGATGTGTGTGAAGGGACGTCCTGCTTGGGGAGTCTGTTCTGCTCTCTCACCTGCCTGGATTCACACACACTCACACACGCTCAGTCACACTCACAGACACGTAGCGTTATTGATTTTGTTAACTGAGCCAATACTGCCGACAGAGTGATAGAGAGGCAGGGGTTGCTGTGTTTCACTGGACAAACACATCCCTACTTCTCTCTCTCTCTCTCTCTCTCTCTCTCTCTCTCTCTCTCTCTCTCTCAGAATATACAGTACAAGTAAAAAGTTGGGACACACCCACTCAAGGTTTTTATTAATTGTAACTATTTTCTACATTGTAGAATAATAGTGAAGACATTAAAACTATGAAATAACACACGTGGAATCATGTAGTAACCAAAAAAGTGTTAAACAAATCAAAATATATTTTATATTTGAGATTCTTCAAAGTAACAACCCTTCGCCTTGATGACAGCTTTGCACACTCTTGGCATTCTCTCAACCCTCTTCATGAGGTAGTCACCTGGAATGCATTGAAATTAACAGGTGTGCCTTGTTAAAAGTTATTTTGTGTAATTTCGTTTTTTCTTAATGCATTTGAGCCAATCAGTTGTGTTGTGACAAGGTAGAGGTGGTTTACAGAAGATAGCCCTACTTGGTAAAAGACCATGTCCATATTAGGGCAAGAACAGCTCAAATAAGCAAAGAGAAACGACAGTCCATCATTACTTTAAGACATGAAAGTCAATCAAACACGGAAAATGTCAAGAACTTTGAAAGTTTCTTCAAGTGCTGTCGCGAAACCATTAAGCGCTATGATGAAACTGGCTCTCATGAGGACCTCCACAGGAAAGGAAGACCCAGAGTTACCTCTGCTGCAGATGATAAGTTCATTAGAAATTGCAGCCCAAATAAATGCTTCACAGAGTTCAAGTAACAGACACATCTCAACATCAACTGTTCAGAGGAGACTGCGTGAAATAGGCCTTCATGGTCGAATTTCTGCAAAGAAACCACTACTAAAGAACACCAATAATAAGAAGAGACTTGCCTGGGCCAAGAAACACAAGCAATGGACATTAGACAAGTGGACATCTGTCCTTTGGTCTAAAGAGTCCAAATTGGAGATTTTTGTTTCCAACCGCTGTGGCTTTGTGAGACACAGAGTAGGTGAACGGATGATTTCTGCATGTGTAGTTCCAAAAATGAAGCATGGAGGAGGAGGTGTGATTGTGTGGGGTTGCTTTGCTGGTGTAACAAACGAGACTCACGCGGTTCCTCCTGCTCACCACCAGAGGGAACCCTCTCCTGAATATTAAGCCCTGGACTACAACTCCCACATACCTGGTTCCCAATCACCGTTACACCTGTCTCCCATTAGTAGACTATTTAGGCTCTCTCTCCCTTTCTCTCTTTGCGAAGTCTTGTTTTCCCTGGTGATCAATTCTGAGCGTTTTCTCCCGTGTCTGTCATTTCGTGGTATTACTCTGGACTGTTTTTCCCTTTTTGATTCTTGCTGCCTGCCCTGGACTATATTCTTTATTGGACTGATTTTTGTAAGCTTGCTGCCTGCCCTGACCTCATGCCTGTACCTGGATTACGATTAGCCTTATCCCTGCTGTTGTGTTTGCTGGCGATTGACCCTGTTTGTACGACCAAGATTGTAATAAAGCTGCAAATGGATCCTCACTCTCAGGGTGCTTCATTACAGAAGACTTCGCCACTTCGCGATCCAGCAGCTCTGGTCCAAATGTCCACGGAGATCTCCACTCAAGCAAACCAGCTCGCCGTTCATCAACAGCAGCTAACCCATCTAACTACGGTAACGGGGGAACTCGTCCGGATGCTACAGAGGGTGCAGATGTCGCTTCGAACCCAGCCCCTTCTCAGCCGAACGCAAGTATGGGCACCTCTCCACCACCGGCACCCACAGTTAACCCACGCCTGGCTCTCCCTGATAAGTTCGACGGTAACCCCACTAAGAGTAAGGGATTTCTACTGCAATGTTCATTATTCATTGATCAACAACCAGCGATGTATGTCACTGACGCCAGCAAGATTTCCTTGGTATGTTCTCTCCTCACTGGCAGAGCGTTAGAGTGGGTAACGGCGGTTTGGAGAGAGGATGGCACGGCGTTTCCATCGCTCGGTGCCTTTCTTCAACGCTTCCGGGAAGTGTTTGAACACCCGGAGGGAGGCATGAGAGCTGATGACCGACTACTCGCGTTGAACCAGGGCAGGAATACTGCAGCAGAATATGCCTTGACATTTCGCACTCTGGCAGCTCAAACCGACTGGGTTGAGAGCACGCTTAAACTGCTCTTTCGCAAGGGACTCAGCTTGGAATTACAGTCTGAACTGGCCTGCCGAGATGAAGGGAGATCGCTGCATCAATTCATCGAACTCACCATACAGATTGACAATCTGATTCGGTCACGGCGCCCACTCAACGGGACCCACCAGCACACAATGCCCAGTGACTCTGCCTCCAACCGAACCCATGCAGCTCGGATATACTCACCTGACTCGGAGGAACGTGAACGCCGCATACGCCAACATCTCTGCCTCTATTGTGGTCAACCGGGCCATCTAAGGCGTTTTGCCCCACAAGACCACCTCCTCGTAATCCTCTTCGGTGAGTCCTTGTGTTCAAGCACATCACTCCAGCTCTTGCATCAAAGTGCCGATAGTATTATCTCTAGAGGACAATCATATAACCACATCAGCACTATTAGACTCCGGAGCAGCCGGCAACTTTATGTCTCATGAGTTTGCCCAACAACAACAATTTCCATTAATCACCTGTGACTCTCAATTGGCAGTGGAGGCGCTAGATGGACGACCTCTCGGCGATGGGAGGGTCCTGCACACTACCGTGGACCTTCGACTACAGACCGGGACCCTCCACACGGAGGTAATTCGTTTCACGTCATCACATCACCCCATAACCCGGTAATCCTTGGGCTTCCTGGCTACGGCAACATAACCCGCTCATCTCATGGAGGAGGGTCGTATCATCAAATGGGACCCGTCATGCCACTCCAACTGCTTAACTGGCAGCCCTTCACTCCCCATTCAGGCCGTTACGCTAAAGGACGAGCCAGCTCTTTTCCCCACTCTACCCATTGAATACTCTGACCTCATCGAAGCTTTCAGCAAGACCAAGGCGATGGATCTACCCCTCACCGATCAAGCGACTGTGCCATTGAGCTACTACCAGGTACAAAGCCACCCAAGGGCCGAATCTTCCCTATCTCAACCCGAATCAGAAGCCATGAAAGACTACATCGAGGAAGAACTGTCAAAGGGGTTCATTAGAGCATCGACATCACCTGCAGCCGCGGGCTTCTTTTGTTAAAAAGAAAGACGGTGGTTTACGCCCTGTATCGACTACCGGGTCTCAACGACATCACAGTCAAATTTCGATATCCTTTACCGCTGGTTCCAGCTGCCCTAGAACAACTCCGCCAAGCCAAGTACTTCTCCAAACTGGACCTCCGCAGCGCCTACAACCTCATTCGCATCCGGGACGGTGATGAATGGATGACAGCCTTTTCTACCAGCACTGGGCACTATGAGTATCTGGTTATGCCTTTCGGGCTGTCTAATAGTCCCTCCGTGTTTCAATCATTTATCAATGACGTCTTTCGGGACATGCTGAATCGCTGGGTAATTGTGTACATTGATGACATTCTCATCTATTCCAACACCTATGAGGAACACGTGCAACATGTGAGAACAGTATTGCAACGACTCATAGACCACCAGCTATACGCCAAAGCAGAGAAGTGCGAATTTCACCAGACTTCCACATCCTTTTTGGGCTACATCATCAACCAGGAGGAGTCGCCATGGACGAGAAGAAGGTCAAGGCCGTTCTAGACTGGCCACTGCCAGTAACCTTAAAGGAGTTACAACGATTCTTGGGATTCGCTAACTTCTACCGACGCTTCATCAGGAATTTCAGCTCGGTAGCCGCCCCTTAACCTCTATGACTAAGAGGAACTCATCACACCTCACCTGGTCAACTACAGCACAAGAGGCTTTCGCAGAACTCAAGGCACGCTTTACGGCTCCCATCCTCCACCATCCTAATCCTGAACTCCCGTTTACAGTTGAGGTGGACGCATCTAATACGGGCATTGGAGCTATTCTGTCACAGCGCACGGATCCCCACTCAAGCTCTATCCGTGGCGCCTATTATTCCCGCAAACTTAGTCCAGCCGAGCAGAACTACGACGCCGGAAACCGGGAACTGTTGGCCATGAAAGCAGCTATGGAGGAGTGGCGTCATTGGCTGGAGGGAGCTAAACATCCCTTCGTGATTCTAACGGACCACAAGAACCTGGAATACTTGAGGTCTGCCAAGAGACTGAACCCCAGACAAGCGAGGTGGGCACTCTTCTTCACACGATTTGACTTCACTGTTACCTATCGCCCCGGTTCCAAGAACACCAAGGCAGACGCATTATCACGCCAACACGACGGTATAGCGCCCACTGAACCCAAGGAAACCCTGCTTCCTGAATCGTTAATCGTGGCCCGATTCAGTGGGACATCATGACAGAGCTCACCCAAGCCAACTCACAAAGGACCCTCCGCCCGAATGCCCTCCTAACAAAACGTTTGTACCTCAGGACCTCTGTCAGAAAGTGCTAAAGCAAGTTCACTCCGCACTCAGCTCCGGTCATCCGGGAATCGCGCCACGGTTCACCTGCTTCAGAACAGCTTCTGGTGGCCAACCTTGCGGGCAGACGCAATAAAGTTCATTAACGACTGCACCATCTGTAACACAAATAAACATCTCAGACAACTACCATCGGGCCTACTGCAACCACTACCAGTTCCCCACCGACCATGGTCCCATCTCGCCATAGACTTCATTACCGATCTCCCAAGTCCAATGGGAATACCACAATACTCACTGTCATAGATCGCTTCTCCAAGGCTTGCCGGTTGATTCCACTCCCCAAACTGCCTACAGCATTGGAAACTGCCGAACTCATGTGCAACCTGGTGTTCCGCTTCTATGGTCTGCCAGAGGACATCGTGTCGGACCGAGGGCCCCAATTCACATCCAGAGTATGGTCAGCATTCTTCCAACAACTCAACATCAACATTAGCCTCACTTCTGGGTATCACCCACAATCTAACGGTCAAACAGAACGCCTCAATCAAGAAATCACCCGGTTTCTCAGATCCTACTGTCATCAGAACCAAGCAGACTGAGTCGATTCCTCATGTGGGCGGAGTATGCACAGAACTCACTCCAGAAACCCTCCACCGGTTTAACCCCATTCCAGTGTGTAATGGGCTTCCAACCTCCCCTGTTTCCCTGGTCAGGGGAACCCACCGAGGTACCCTCTGTCAATGACTGGCTCCAGAGAAGCGAGGACATCTGGAGTCAGGCCCATACCCACTTACTACATGCAGTCAGGAGACAGAGGGTGCAGGCCAATCGCCACCGCCGCCCCAACCCCGAATATACTCCAGGTCAATGGGTTTGGCTATCCACTCGAGACCTACGCCTCAAACTCCCCTGCAAGAAACTCAGTCCCAGGTATGTGGGTCCTTTCCAAATAGTCAAACAAATCACACCAGTTTCCTTCCGCTTGGCATTACCCGCTAATTACCGTATCTCTCCTACTTTCCATGTATCTCTTCTCAAACCCGCTGGTGGTCCGAGAGCGGAGGAGGAGGAGCAGACCAGTGAGCAGGGCCCCCCACCCATCCTGGTGGACGGCGAGGAGGTATATCGGCTTCGAGATCTACTCGATTCCAGACGCCGGGGCAGGCTCCTCCAATATCTGGTAGATTGGGAGGGGTACGGACCGGAGGAGCGATCCTGGGTTAATGCAGAGGACATACTCAACCCCGCACTCATGACTGAGTTCCATAGGACGCACCCGGAGAAACCGGCCCCCCGACCTCGAGGAAGACCCCGGCGTCGTTGCTCGCCTCTTCGCGTCAGGAGCCGCTCACAGGGGGGGGGCTCTGTAACAAACGAGACTCCCGCGGTTCCTCCTGCTCACCACCAGAGGGAACCCTCTCCTGAATATTAAGCCCTGGACTACAACTCCCACATACCTGGTTCCCAATCACCGTTACACCTGTCTCCCATTAGTAGACTATTTAGGCTCTCTCTCCCTTTCTCTCTTTGCGAAGTCTTGTTTTCCCTGGTGATCAATTCTGAGCGTTTTCTCCCGTGTCTGTCATTTCGTGGTATTACTCTGGACTGTTTTTCCCTTTTTGATTCTTGCTGCCTGCCCTGGACTATATTCTTTATTGGACTGATTTTTGTAAGCTTGCTGCCTGCCCTGACCTCATGCCTGTACCTGGATTACGATTAGCCTTATCCCTGCTGTTGTGTTTGCTGGCGATTGACCCTGTTTGTACGACCAAGATTGTAATAAAGCTGCAAATGGATCCTCACTCTCAGGGTGCTTCATTACAGCTGGTGACACTGTCTGTGATTTATTTAGAATTCAAGGCACACTTAACCAGCATGGCTACCACATCATTCTGCAGCAATACGCCATTCTATCTGGTTTGCGCTTACTGGGACTGTCATTTGTTTTTCAACAGGACAATGACCCAACACACCTCCAGAGAGTGTAAGGGCTTTTTGACCAAGAAGGAGAGTGATGGAGTGCTGCATCAGATGACCTGGCCTCCACAATCACCCGACCTCCAGGCATTCCTGACTGGTACTGTAAATACGTGTCTGTCTTTCTCAGACTATAAGGATTTATTAATTTACATTTGTTCCCCTGATAATCCAATGATTCAAAATAACTGTAATCTGTAACCAAGTCTACACTGACTTTTTTCTCCAATAAAACACATTTCCATGTTTTTTATCGATTCTGTTATATCTGTATGACATTCAATATACCTGCTCAGCAACTCAAAGCGTCCTGAAGTTGCAGATGCACTTACTATCATAAACTTTCATGTGTGTGAGGGGTGAACATCTTCTGGTGTTTTTCTGGGGCAGCACCCCCTTGTCCCATCTTCCCCAGGTGCCCTGGGCATGGTCTTTACTGTGTTTTGTCCGTTAAGTACCAACTACAATATTTATGAGGCCCGGAAGGGTGTGTCTGCATGGCTGGGGGTCCGGGACAGGGGTCTGAGGGTAGTTGAGTGGACAAGGACGTGTGTGTGTGTGTGTTGGTCAGGGTTTGGTAAGGTAAAGGAAGTCTAACAACATCTCTTCATTCAAGAAAAAAAATGATTGTTGTCATTTATGCAAAACAGCAGCATGAGAAACTGTTCCGTTAGTACAAGTCATTATCTCCTCTGCTTGTCAACCGTTACTATTCTATGAGCTCACCTTTGCCCCGGTCTCTTTCCTCTCACTCTCAAGTCTTTCCTTTCTTTTCTGTTTTCTCCTGCATGTCTTTACAGTAACATTTGATGATCCTATCAGACAGCTGTGGTGGATAGAGGAACAGGGCTATGGACCACTGTACTGTTTATTTCAAGTCCTCACAACTGACTGCACGCCATGAGGCACTGGATGGAGTTTACTTCCTAACAGATAGTGGACACCGTACTGAGTCTGTCTATTTCTGGGCTAATATGGGCTACAATATTGGCTCAGAACCTATATTAGAACTGTGGTAGAATTCCGTAGAATTACTCCTGGGGCTGTTGTGCATGTCATCTGGATTATATGATCTTTCTCTATATTTCATGAACAAAAAGGGAAGACTCTCTCTGTGTATGTGTGTGTTGGTGTGTATCGGTTTTTCTGAGTGCATACATGTGTTTGTCTGTCTGTGTGTGTGTGAATGTGTACTTGTGTGTGAGTGCTTATCAGATTTGGTGGTCATGCATTTCATTCCTCTCTCCGGCACTTGTGTGTGTGTAGCTTTGGAGATGGAGGCACGTTCTGCGTTAAGGGAGTGAGAAATTGGACATCCACCAATGTTAACACCAGTCAGTCTAAACTCAATATCACATTCAAAATCAAATTAAAATGTTGAACCTGCTTATGCTAATGAAATGTGAAGGTTGTGCAGACATACAGGCAGGAGACAGGAGACTATCAGGTAATATAATGTGTGTCATTTCCTCATCTCCTTGATCTTTGTTTTGACTGACCCAATGATCTGCTGTCTGCTTCACTGTGCTTTAGTCTTCTGGAATTAGTCTACGCATCACTGACTAGCATGCCTGTTGGTTTGAATTTAAGAAAATAACAACAAAACTCAATTATACTTTTCATTAATCAGCATTAGTAAATAATTATGTATGTAAGCCTATATTGCATAATGTATGCACTAATAGTGAATGAGTATTATAGCACTTAGAAAGCAATCAAGAATGTTCTAAGCTTGTATAATGACTTATTAATGAAAGGTATTATAAAGTAAGAATGTTACCATCTCAGTCCATAACTATTCAGGATAATGCAGTCTGAGAGAACCAGAATACATAGCTGCTGTTCACTAGTTTCATCTTCTAAAACAAACATACAGTTCATTGAACATGGGGCTATCCCTTTACTGTTTTTCCACCCCCGACAAGTCTAATCATACACTCTGGGAAATACTACAGGGATAGGAATATATCAAATATTAAAACACACGCAACATTGACATATATGAATATAACATGGCTGCTGTAAGAGACAAAAGGCTCAGAAAAAGGCAATTTCCCAGCGTCTGGAGTCTAGACTGCTAAAACGGCAGTGTGTTGAAAATGAAACAGACATTATGGATATGGATAGTAGGGGGTCTGGTCCTCTCTGCTCAATCTGTTATTGTCTGCTGCTACTTGTGAGCGAAGTAGAGGTGGTCGGGACGGGTGCGGCGGAAAGTGGCGCGTGTGTGTGCAGCTCTTGCATGTGTGTGTTTTTGCCTTAATTTGTCTGCGTTGTTTGTTGAGTGGTCCAGTGGAGCGCGTGGTGACAGATGATGTAAATTATTGATTACAGTCTTTCCTGTAGCTGAGTGTGGCGGGCCTTGTCCTCCTTCTCTCTCTCTCTCTCTCTCTCTATCAATTCATTTTCAATTTAAATTCAATTCAATTTAAGGAGCTTTATTGGCATGGAAAACACATGTTTACCTTGCCAAAACAAGTGAAATAGATAAGAAACAAAAGTTAAATAAACAATAAAAAAAGAACAGTAAACATTACTCACAAAAGTTCAAGAAGAATAAATAATATTATATCTATATACAGTTTTGTAATGATGTGCAAATAGTTAAAGAACAAAAGGGAAAATAAATTAAAATAAATATAGGTTGAATTTACAGTGGTGTTTGTTTTTCACAGGTCACAAATCTTGCTGCTGTGATTGCACACTGTGGTATTTCACCCAATAGATATGGGAGTTTATCAAAATTGGATTTCTAATTTTTTGTGGGTCTGTGTAATCTGTGGGAAATATGTGTCTCTAATACGGTCATACATTTGGCAGGAGGTTAGGAAGTGCAGCTCAGTTTCCACTTCATTTTGTGGGCAGTGTGAACATAGCCTGTCTTCTCTTGAGATCCAGGTCCGTCTTCGGTAGCCTTTCTCAATATTAAGGCTATGCTCACTGATTCTGTACATAGTCAAAGATTTCCTTAATTTTGGGTCACAGTGGCCAGGTATTCTGCCACTGTGTACTCTCTGTTTAGCATTCTAGTTTGCTCAGTTTTTTTGTCAATTCTTTCCAATGTGTCAAGTAATTATCTTTTTGTTTTCTCTCTCTTGATTTGGATGGGTCTAATTCTGTCCTGGGCTCTGTGGAGTCTGTTTGCGTTTGTGAACAGAACCCCAGGACCAGCTTGCTTAGGGGGCTCTTCTTCAGGTTCATTTCTCTGTAGGTGATGGCTTTGTTATTGAAGGTTTGGGAATCACTTCCTTTTAGGTGGTTTAGAATTTAACAATCCATGGGTGAGCCTGGAGACAGGGTTAACAGACTCCTACTCTCTCTCTCTTTGAATGACTCATGTTGCCAGCTCCCTCCCCTGGCCTGTCCTCTTGGCCTGACTCACATACTGCAGAAAGCCATCTCCTGAGAGCTGTTCTGCTCACTGGAACACTTTAATGTCATGACAGACTTATTGCTGCTGCTGTTTACAACTCATGTTCCCCTGGCAGAGAGAGATAGATCAATTAGGGGTCAGGAAACCTCAGGGGTCTCTCTGTTACTTTAGATTTTTTATTAGGATTCCCATTAGCCAATGGTGACAGCTAGTCTTACTGGCGTCTGACACATAACAAAAAATACATTACAGACAAAAGACTTTACAATTTACATAATTTTAAAAACCTTAACATGTAGTGTGTGTGTTTGCATCCATCAGTTCCACATACATGTCAGTACATACACACAAGTAGGTCACATGGGGGAGAGACGTTGTGCAGTGAGGTGTTGCTTGCACTAAATGAGATGGGAGTTCCATGCAATCATGGCTCCGTATAGTACTGTACATTATCATCTGCTGTGGTCCCTCTCTTCCCTCTACCTCTCACCTTCTCCCTTTCTCTTTAATTTTGCAGAAGTTATAGTATACTGGGATGGACCACCAGCCCTTGAACCACCAGATTAGCAGACTGGCCCTGGACAGGACATGTCCATTTCCCCTGCTGTAAATGGCCTTATCACATCACCCAGCACAGTCCCTCTCCATCTCTCACTGTATGCTTTTCTCTCTTTGTGCTTCACAACCCTGTCTATGCCATTAGAGCTGCTGCCTGCCTGGCTGATGCTGCCTGCCTGGCTGGTATGTATGTGAGTGTCTGAGTGTGTATGTGTATGTGTGTTAGCGTCTGAGTGTGTATGTGTGTTAATGTCTGAGTGTGTATGTGTGTTAACGTCTGAGTGTGTATGTATGTTAACGTCTGAATGTGTATGTGTGTTAACGTCTGAGTGTGTGTACGCACCGTTTTCCAGCGATGGCCAATGTGCCAGCGTATGAGTGTGTCAGCGGGCACTTTTAGAGCCTGACGGTTCTTGCTGCAATTGTGTGTGATAGAAAGGCAGCGAGTCAACCAGGTGATGGCATTGATGATGGCAGGGCAAAGGGAGAAAAGAAACAATTACATCCCAGATTTGTATTTATTTTTACATCTCATCAATATTTCACAGCCCAGGCCTCGCCATCCACCATTCTCCACTGAGTTGTAGTCATCACAGGTTGTTGTTGTTGGGGGTTTCAGTGGGAGCTGAAAATAGTTATATTTCTATCTCTCTCTCTCTCTCTCTGTGCCTCCCTCCCTAGCTACCATTTCCACCGGCCGCTTTTAACCCAGAGGCTACAGGTCGGCCTGACAAGGTAGAGACCGCAGGGCTGGAGGAGAGGATAGAGGGAAGAGGGTATCCAAGTGGAGAGTAAGTGTGTATACCTCTCTCTTCTCCCCACTCTTCTCTGCTAGGTGGCCGGTCCCCCTCCTCTTCCTCCTTCTCATCCTCCTCTCCTCTCCTTCTCTACTCCAACTCGTATTCCCCTCTACCCCCTCCCTTTTTGGGGCTCTGAGAAGCATTGATTTCTCCATTGGGCAGCACTCCAAAGCCACCCCTCTCACCCCCACCACCCTGTCCCTCTCCTTCTCATTATCGCTCCCTCTGCTTGGTCAGCCCGTCCAGTGGGAGCAGGTCCGGGAACAGTCAGTGGGCTGTCTGTCTATTAGCACTGAAAAGGTGACCAGATTTCTGAAATGAAAACTGGGGACATTTCCAGTTCGGTGGTCAATATATCATTAAAATATCCATTGTTATTATCTATGAAATAAAAAAAGGGGGACAATTGTGGTTTTATGTATTTAGTCTAACAGGCACACTGTGATAGAGAAAACAACTATATTACAGAAACACTACAGACAAGACAGAACTGTCCAATCTGAACAGCCATTCAGTGGTCCTGGTAGTCTGGGTAGGGAGTAAGATTTCAGTACCATATCCAAAGCTGTTCTGGCTGTGTTATGAATGATGTGGGCAGGACAACGTAAGCCAATCACCTCCCGCTGCAGAGCATTTTTTACTTTGGTATGGACACTGACGCTCCCCAGCCTATTCAGTCCTCCAAAGTCGGTATTTGTGTTTTCTGGCAGAGAATGCCACAACTTTGTTTTCCAGGTAACATTTTGGGATGACCACCAGGACCTCAACTGCAGTTTCCTCTGCTGTTTCTCCTTCCAATTCAACAAAATCAAGCAGTTTTGTTTCCACATATATCTTGTTCCCATCATATATCTTACAATATCTGACTACTATTGGCAGCAGATTTACATGTCCATGATTGGACGCATCAATGGACAGGAACACAAACTCAACCTGGTCTAGGTCCTGTGTTACCAAAGACGTTACTCACTATGGCGTCACATTTTGTCCTAGCACATGTGAACTTTGGCTCATAAATCTACCGTGTCAGTTGTGCTGTGCAGTCCATAGATCTGTAACTATGATTGTGTCGCATAGTGTGGTATGCAAAGACACCCTCCTGCACAGCTAAATCATATTCTTCTTGGGAAGGTTCTACCTTCTTGAAGAATGTGGTGACAGAGGGCATACCAACACGGGCAATCAGAGAGGCTTTATGCTTTTTCGTCTGTTGATGTTCTACCACTGCCGTTCTTCCCCCGCTGCCAATTGAAAAAGAGGAATTACAAAGGATGTAGTGAACCATTCTATCATCTTGACCTGAGTGTATAAATGGAAATTATCTCATCATGTTGTCATTAATAGTGCATTTCCGTTTCTTGGAAAGAAATTCATTTAATATAATCATATTTTCAAAATAGCCCGTCCACTGTATGTTTACATGTAAACGTTTTTTAACCTAGCTACAATAGCTAACTATCCTAGCTAGATAACTCGACATAGCTAGCATAACTTATTTAACCTCTCTGCGCACGGATCCCGCTAGCGGGATCGTTTTCAGAGCAAACATAACGCGGCAAATTCAAAATATAAATTCGTAATATTTAACATCCTTCGATATACAAGTGTTGCATAGCCATCAAAAGCTCTGCTTCTTGGCAACATCACTGCGTTGTCAGATTTTAAAAAGGCTTTACGGCGAAAGCACAACATTTGATTGTTTGAGGCTAGTACCTCACATATTTTCCACATTAGCATAAATTCATATCCAGCTCGGTTCTCAAAATGTCCATATCATAGCTAATATAAATCGCTTACCTTTCAAATAACTTCTTCTGAGGGCTTCCCAAGTGTCCAAACAAGATAATCCATGGTTCTTTTGTTAGAAAAAGTAATTCATTATATCCATAAATCTCAGTTTGGTTGGCACGTTATGTTCAGCTACTCCACCAAGCATTGTCAGTCTACTCGTTTTACAGTGAAGGGATCGCGTTCAAGTTATACCTCTCATCTTTTCACAAACAAATCAAATATCATTAATAATGCATCCTTATGCATTCTTTTATGAATAATAGCGATCATATTTTACACGAACGGTAACTGAAACGTTAAAAGACTAAAAGAAAGCTGGGTGCGCTCACGCTCGTGAACGCACGCTTGTTTACCTTTTTCCCTTCCTGTAGTATTTCTCTCTCTATAAGGATCTGCTCAGAGCTTTTTCCTCCAGACACTTTCCAGAGACTGTTGACATCCAGTGGAAGCCATAGGTACTGCAACCTGTGTCCTATTCCCCATTGATTTATATTACATGGGCTTCAAAGTGAGAGGAAGGGAACAGAAAAATAAATTCCGGACAGAAATTTCTCTGGGTTTTGCCTGCTATATCTGTTCTGGTATACCCACAGACTATATCTTAATGGTTTTAGAAACTTCAGAGTGTTTCCTATCCAATAGTACTAATTATGTGAATATCCTAGTTTCTGGCCATGAGTGGCAGGCATTTAACTTTGGGCACGTCAGACAGGCGAAAATTCGAGGTTAAAGAAAAAAAATTCGAGGTTAAAGAGGTTAAAACCTTATAGAGCAGATCATCTATCTATATAATACATTGTGACATAACATCACTAGCTAGTATCTCAAACGATTGTAACTTACCTGGCTTGAAAAGACGTTTGTAGTGATGTTGTGGATTCACTTGACACTTGCTAGCTTCTAGCCGAGTTTTCCACAGCGGTTTTCTCTAACACTAGCTCGAACAAGTAGTTAGTAGACGAAGAAGAGTGAATGAAGCTGCTATAGCGAGCAGCCCCCTCTGCTGGACAAAACAAGCACAACGCGATTGAGACGTGAACCGGTAGGCTCTGCTGCCCCGATCTTTCTTGCCACATAAAATATTATTTCACTTTGCGGTCTGTTTTTAACGCACAGTTACAAACAGGGACATTTCCGGGGACAGCTCCAGCCGGGGACTGTCCCTGGAAAACAGGGACGTCTGGTCACCCTAAGCTAACCCCACTCTCAGTACACTAGCTAGCTTAGCTATAGCTATCCCCACTGAGCTAGCTAACCCCACTCTCAGTACACTAGCTAGCTTAGCTATAGCTATCCCCACTGAGCTAGCTAACCCCACTCTCAGTACAATAGCTAGCTTAGCTATAGCTATCCTCACTGAGCTAGCTAACCCCACTCTCAGTACACTAGCTAGCTTAGCTATAGCTATCCCCACTGAGCTAGCTAACCCCACTCTCAGTACACTAGCTAGCTTAGCTATAGCTATCCCCACTGAGCTAGCTAACCCCACTCTCAGTACACTAGCTACCTAGCTTAGCTATAGCTATCCCCACTGAGCTAGCTAACCCGACTCTCAGTACACTCGCTAGCTTAGCTATAGCTATCCTCACTGAGCTAGCTAACCCCACTCTCAGTACACTAGCTAGCTTAGCTATAGCTACCCCACTGAGCTAGCTAACCCCACTCTCAGTACACTAGCTAGTTTAGCTATAGCTATCCCCATTGAGCTAGCTAACCCCACTCCCAGTACACTAGCTAGCTTAGCTATAGCTATCCCCACTGAGCTAGCTAACCCCACTCTCAGTACACTAGCTAGCTTAGCTATAGCTATCACCACTGAGCTAGCTAACCCCACTCTCAGTACACTAGCTAGCTTAGCTATAGCTATCCCCACTGAGCTAGCTAACCCCACTCCCAGTACACTAGCTAGCTTAGCTATAGCTATCCTCACTGAGCTAGCTAACCCCACTCTCAGTACACTAGCTAGTTTAGCTTGTTAGGTTTTGCGTAGGTTCAACTGAGATAGGAACGATAGTAAACCTGAACTTGGTTAAAATAATTGTTTAATACAAAAGTTAATGAATGGCAAATACAATTTCCGTATATACGGGTTCACTGTAACATCTCGCAGGACGAAACAAAGAACTGCCTTTCTGCTGATAACATGGGTATATGTTCTGACAGAGTTAGTTCCTGCTTCGTGAGCTGGCCTATCAGAACAGTGCCTGGGCGTGGTTTAAACTTGCTTGGCCAATCGTTGTCACACAGGCTGGTCCCCCTTTTGGCGCTTCTTCTTGATTTATCTTCTTTCTTGACATTTCAGTACTTTTCCACCAGCCAGGGTCTTGTAGTAAATACCTCACACCCCCCACTTAACCACAAGTCAGCAACTTTCTCAAGATGTCCGCACAGGGGTTACACATACACAAGTCCCTACTGACTAACCCCCAATATGATTATTAGCAATTAGCAATTGTCAATACTATTATGGTATAAAAATGTCAGAACCCCACAAGCTATAGCTATCCCCACTGAGCTAGCTAACCCCACTCTCAGTACACTAGCTAGCTTAGCTATAGCTATCCCCACTGAGCTAGCTAACCCCACTCTCAGTACACTAGCTAGCTTAGCTATAGCTATCCCCACTGAGCTAGCTAACCCCACTTTCAGTACACTAGCTAGTTTAGCTATAGCTATCCCCACTGAGCTAGCTAACCCCACTCTCAGTACACTAGCTAGTTTAGCTATAGCTATCCCCACTGAGCTAGCTAACCCCACTCTCAGTACACTAGCTAGTTTAGCTATAGCTATCCCCACTGAGCTAGCTAACCCCACTCTCAGTACACTAGCTAGCTTACCTATAGCTACCCCACTGAGCTAGCAAATCCTACTCTAATCTCAGACCTGCTGCCTAAAACCCTTCACTCCCCACTGGAACTGGAGAAAGACAGGTAGATGCCCCCAATGCTCTCCTTACTGTACCTCCTTTCTGGTCGAACATGGGTCTGTTTTTACCTATAACTAGTAACTAGAGAAACATATGAGGAATTTTAGAGCGATGTTGGGTTCAGCGAAGTACAGTATTGTCAAGCCATGGCCTTGAAGGATCTGAATAGGATCTGATGCGGTTGTCCAGGTCTGGATCTGAGCCTAATGTGTTGATCTCTCCTAACATCTCTGGAAACAAGCCCTCACAGCCCAGCCCAGCCCAAAATCTGAAATACAAACCAATGATTGAATGGCAAAACTAAATTCCAAGGTTGTAATGCTGCTTTGGCCCCATATATCTACGAGGATCTCAAAAGCAACATTTGTAGGTAGATTTTTGTTTTGTGAACAGAAATGTGTGATTTTTCATGTGAGGGCAAAAGTGTGTGTGTGGGAGAGAGTGTGTGTGTGTGCAAGTGCACGTGCGTATGCATGTATGTGTGGATTATGCCTCTTGCCTTCTAGATTGCCGTTGCTGGTTGTGTGAAGCAGGGCCTGGGAGCTAAAGGTGGTGTACCCCTGCTCAGCCCTAATGGCAGTAATCAGAATGCACAATCCTGCATCCAGGTCTGCCCAGGCAAAATCAATACTAGCCTCGGACTGCCTTTGCGCACGCTCACACACACACTGAGTGATCATAAAACCACTCTTTTCTATCCAGTATTGATTTGTCAATAAAAGACCTCTTGGAGAAGATAGAGAGTACATTATTGTGTCATAAGAGGCTTTTTGTTGAGATGAAGTATGTCAACACTCTGTAACTTTGTGGCTGAGTACCTCATGGCGCCAAATGAGTAGCAGGAGCAACATGGATCAAGGCATCTTAATAAACATACTGTATCTACATTATACAGCACAACCGTCAGGGCCTGGCTGAATATGTCAAATGTATTCAATCATTCAGAAGATGAGTATTAATGAAACAGATGAGCAGGATCATTGATTAATAGTCCAATAATCTGCTCTGTTGGTGTACTCTACAGTAATGATACAGTATTAGTGATCTCTTGCTAAACAGATTTTATCTCAATGAGACTAACTTCATAAACCAAGGGGTGGTTGAGATGATCTATGTACAGTGTGAGATTGAAGACAGGGACAGTTGTTAATACTGTAGTATAGTGGGGCTTCCAAGCCTGCCTGCGTTGTGCATGTCGCCATCGACAGCCAAGACCTTATTGATTCCTGGACGGACATCGATCACATGCACAATTAATTGTTCTTCGAGGCGTAGCGCCCCAGATCATGAGCTTGTTTTGGATGGAAATCAATAACAAGGGAGAGGAGGGGAGGCGGGTTTGGAACATTCCAGTAATAACTCTGAGATGTGCCCAAGAGAAGAGAGGACGAGGGTCCCCTAAAATCACAGTTTACTGTGACGACAGGGTAGTGCTCCACTTTCAGGGTGTGTGTGTGAGTGTGCGTGCGTGCATGTGTGTGCGTATTGCGCGCGTGTGTGTGTTTGTCCCCACAAGGATAGTAAAACACAGACAATTCTCCTTCGTGGGGACATTTCCCACTTCCCCATGAGGACAAAGACTACTTTAAGGTTACGGGTTAGGTTTAGGTTTAGGGTTAGGAGTTAGGTTTAGAGTTTAGGTTTAGAGTTTAGGTTAGGGTTACAGGTTAAGGTTAAGGTTAGGGTTATGGTAAGGGTTAGGGTTAGGGGTTAGGGAAAATAGGATTTTGAATGGAAATTTATTTCAGGTCCCCATGAGGATAGAAGATCATAGTGTGTGTGTGTGTGTGTGTGTGTGTGTGTGTGTGTGTGTGTGTGTGTGTGTGTGTGTGTGTGTGTGTGTGTGTGTGTGTGTGTGTGTGTGTGTGTGTGTGTGTGTGTATGTGTGCGTGTGTGTGTGTCTGGTGTATGTGTGCGTGTGCGTGTGTGCGTGTGTGTGTGTGTGTGTGTGAAACAGTGGAGACCAAGGAGTGAGCTGAATTATTGATTGGTTTTCTGCGCAAAAATGTGACAGTTAATTTTTAATTTAGCTGGAATTGAACCAGACAACGCTGGGCCAACTAATCAATACATGGCAAAGGCAAGTCAGTGTCTGATCAGACAAGTGTGTGATTGTAAAAAAACACACACACACACATGCTCGCACACAAACGTACACACACAAACACACACTAAAAGTGGAACACTACAAATTCACCATTCTGTGATTGTGTTTAGCGTTAGCGTATTTGGGCAGAGTCTGTGCTGTGAGGAGAAGAATCACGTGGCACATTTAGTTTTGTGAACATGGACAATGTTATTTCTTTGTACTTTGTATTGCGTTGTTGAGCTGTTAGTTGTATTACTCCAAGACACACATCCATTAATGATTCAGAAAAATACACTGTAAGCTTAAGCTATCATTATTCATGAAATGCATGAGTAGTTGTTACTACAGTAGCTCTGTTCTGTTGAACACTCAACTTGGAAATGGAATCAATGTGATTTTACTCACAATAACAACTGCAATAGGAACTGGAGGAGGGAAATGTCTCCATTAAATTAATTCTATAGCAACTGGAGCCTAAGGATCTGACCTTGGCAATATGGGCACTGACAGCAGAGACAACATTTTAAGTTAATTTCCTACAATTCTACAAATTTTTAGAACACGTTTTCGGCAATTCTACAAATTTTACCATGGGACGGAGAGAGAAAATCTAATTTCCTGCATTTCTACACATTATGCCATGACTTATGCCATTTTAATTATATCTGAGTCAGACCAACAAAATCAATGGGGACCTACTTGAGGTGCCCGGTTGGTATTTGGACATGATTACAACAAGTTTAGATAGCTGGCTAGACTAACTTACCAACATAAAAATTGTTAACTGACCTGACACATGGCTAAAAACTGCTGATGCACAAACAAATTTTAAAAGTACACCTTGTGTATTCTTCTTTTCTAACTCTCAACAGTAAATTGACACCCTGAATGAGTTCCTAAAAAAATGTAAATAATCGGGTCGTGGGCCCCTTTGCGGCCACGGGCCCTAAGCGCCCATTGATGTTGCTTATGGCTGGAGCCGGCCCTAACGCTAGATGAAGATCGCTGAAGCGAGGGGCAGAAATTACTACCAAACTACCAAACAAATCTCCAATGACTTCTGTGAAATTCACATTTTTCCCAATATACCCACCAGAGAGATAGAGTGAGTGAGAGAGAGAGAGAGAGAGAGAGAGAGAGAGAGAGAGAGAGAGAGAGAGAGAGAGAGAGAGAGAGAGAGAGAGAGAGAGAGAGAGAGAGAGAGAGAGAGAGAGAGAGAGAGAGAGAGAGAGAGAGAGCAAGAGAGAGGGAGAGAATGAGGAATGAAGAGGGATAGGGATCAGAGATATGAGTGATGAATCATCAAGCCTCTGACAGGGGAGATAGTGAGAAAGAAAGAATGAGATGATCGATGCTCACAAACCTTGTCTTTATGAAATAAAGAGAGGGTGAGAGAGAGAGAGAGAGAGAGAGAGAGAGAGAGAGAGAGAGAGAGAGAGAGAGAGAGAGAGAGAGAGAGAGAGAGAGAGAGAGAGAGAGAGAGAGAACTGCAGAACCCTCTACTCTAATAAACATCTCTTTAACTTAGCCCACTCACAACAAAGCAGCGGGCTGACTCCCTCCGATCTGTCAGGCTCCACCAGCCTCCACACAGCCCTGCTCTACTCTACTCTACTGTAGCTTCTTCACAGAGAGAGATGCTCCTCCATGTGATCAATAATAGATTGGCCTGTCTCATACCCTGCAGTAGGCCAGCACATTAGGTAATGCAGGAGCTACATTTAACTAGATGGGCTTGTTAATGCCTCCCCCTGGGAAGGGCCCAGTGGGTACCAGGGAGGGGAAGTAATGTTTGCAGATTGCAGATCACAGTGCACTCCGAGCGGGCCAGGCACACCGTGGTGGCTTCCTACTGGGAGTGATGGGGGTTGGCACTTACCCCCTCCATTCTCGGAAACCGAACTCTTACGCCTTCTTTTACCTCTACCTCCTCTTCCTCCATTTCTCTTCTTCATCCATGCCTATACCCCATATCCTCATCCTAACCCCTCCATATTCCTGTCCCCGTCTTCTTTCCACAACCTTTCCCTGCTCCTTACTTCTACTACCCTTATCCCTTTCCTTGCTTTCACCCTTCCATATGCCATCCGGAAGCCTTATTGGGTTTTTACATTTTAAGGAAAATGCATGGGCTAAATTGTTGAAGCTTTCCCGAGTAGCCCCTAGAATGAACATTGGACATATGCATGTAGCATAGTACCACCGGGAATGTCATAGCCATTGGCAGAAACATTGATATGTCTTTAAATGGTAGGATATGCAGCACCATGGGGGTTCAGTGTGGTAATCTGCATACAGAAACAGCATCAAACATCATGTAGCCTATATCTCAAATTAAATCAAATCAAGTGTTATACACATGGTTAGCAGATGTTAATACGAGTGTTAGCAAAATGCTTGTGCTTCTAGTTCCAACAATGCAGTAATATCTAACAAGTAATCTAACAATTCCCCAACAACTACCTAATACACACAAGTTTAAAGGAATGAATTCGAGTATGTACATATAAATATATGGATGAGCGATGTCTGAACGGCATAGGCAAGATGCAGTAGATGGTATAGAGTACAGTATATACATATGAGATGAGTAATGTAGGATATGTAAACATTATATAAAGTGGCATTGTTTAAAGTAGCTAGTGATACATTTATTACATCCAATTGTTTTATTATCAAAGTGGCTAGATATTTGAGTCGATGGCCGAACGGCATAGGCAAGATGCAGTAGATGGTATAGAGTACAGTATATACATATGAGATGAGTAATATATTTATATGTGCATATTCTCATTCACCCCTTTAGATTTGTGTGTATAAGGTAGTTGTGAAATTGTTAGATTACCTGTTAGATACTAATGCATGGGCGGAACTAGAAGCACAAAATTTGATTTGATTTGATGAGCGATGGTCGAGCGGCATAGGCAAGTTGTAATAGAAGGTATAAAATACAGTATATACATATGAGATGACTTTGCAAGATATGCAAACATTATTAAAGTGGCATTATTTAAAGTGGCATTGTTTAAAGTGACTAGTGATCCATTTATTAAAGTGTCCAGTGATTGGGTCTCAATGAAGGCAGCAGCCTCTCTGAGTTAGTGATTGCTGTTTAGCAGTCTGATGGCCTTGAGATAGAAGCTGTTTTTCAGTCTCTTGGTCCCCATAACGATTGCACCATCTGTCGACCTGTTGGGGCGGTATGCAAACTGAAGTCGGTCGAGGGTGGCAGGTAAGGTGGAGGTGTTATGTCCTTGACTAGTCTCTCAAAGAACTTCATGATGTCAGAAGTGAGTGCTACGGGGCGGTAGTCATTTAGTTCAGTTATCTTTGCCTTTTTGGGTACAGGAACAATGATGGCCATCTTGAAGCATGTGGGGACAGCAGACTGGGATAGGGAGCGATTGAATATGTCCGTAGACACACCAGCCAGCTGGTCTGCGCATGCTCTGAGGACGCTTCTAGGGATGCCGTCTGGGCCAGCAGCCTTGCGAGGGTTAACACGTTTAAATGATTTACTCACGTTGGCCACGGAGAAGGAGGGGGGTGTGGGTGCAGTCCTTGTTAGCGTGCCACGACGGTGGCACTGTATTATCCTCAAATTGGGCAAAGAAGGTGTTTAGCTTTTCTGGAAGCGTGACGTTGGTGTTCATGACGTGGCTGGTTTTCTTTTTGTAGTCTGTGATTTCCTGTAGACCCTGCCACATACATCTCGTGTCAGAGCCGTTGAATTGCGACTCCACTTTGTCCATGTACCGGCATTTCGCTTGTTTCATTGCCTTGTGGAGGGAATAACTACACTGTTTATATTCAGCCATGATCCCAGACCTCTTTCCATAGTTAAATGCGGTGGTTGGCTCTTTCAGTTTTGCGTGAATGCCGCCATGGTTTCTGGTTAGGGTAGGTTTTAATTGTCACAGTGGGTACAACGTCTCCAATGCACTTCTTTATAAACTCACTCACCGAGTCAGCGTATAGGTCAATGTTGTTCTCTGAGGCTGACCGGAACATATCCCAGTCCGCGTGATCAAAACAATCTTGAAGCTTGGATTCCGATTGGTCGGACCAGCATTGAATGGTTCAAGTCACTGGTACATCCTGTTTGAGTTTCTGCCTGTAAGACGGTAGGAGCATGATGGCGCCATGGTCGGATTTGCCGAAGGAAGGGCGGGGGAGGGCTTTCTATGCATCGCAGAAGTTAGAGTAGCAGTGGTTGAGTGTATTACCCCCGCGCGTAGTGCAATCATTATGCTGATAGAATTTAGATAGCCTTGTTCTGAAATGTACTTTGTTAAAATCCCCAGGTACAATAAATGCAGCCTCAATATGTATGGCTTCCAGTTTACTTAGAACAGTGAAATTCCTTGAGGGCCGTCTTGGTGTCTGCTTGAGGGGGAATGTACACAGCTGTGACGATAACTGACGAGAATTCTCGCGGTGGGCGATGTGCACGTCTACGGAGCCTGACCAGGAGCCCGCGACGTCTGCCCCTTCTGCGTCTCCGTTGTTTTGGGTCGGCTTCTGGGATTAGATCCATTGTCCTGGGTGGTGGTCAAACAGAGGATCCGCTTCGGGAAAGTCGTATTCCTGGTCGTAATGTTGGTAAGTTGACGTAGCTCTTACAGTGGGGAAAAAAAGTATTTAGTCAGCCACCAATTGTGCAAGTTCTCTCACTTAAAAAGATGAGAGAGGCCTGTAATTTTCATCATAGGTACACTTCAACTATGACAGACAAAATGAGGAAAAAAAATCCAGAAAATCACATTGTAGGATTTTTTATGAATTTATTTGCAAATTATGGTGGAAAATAAGTATTTGGTCACATACAAACAAGCAAGATTTCTGGCTCTCACAGACCTGTAACTTCTTCTTTAAGAGGCTCCTCTGTCCTCCACTCATTACCTGTATTAATGGCACCTGTTTGAACTTGTTATCAGTATAAAAGACACCTGTCCACAACCTCAAACAGTCACACTCCAAACTCCACTATGGCCAAGACCAAAGAGCTGTCAAAGGACACCAGAAACAAAATTGTAGACCTGCACCAGGTTGGGAAGACTGAATCTGCAATAGGTAAGCAGCTTGGTTTGAAGAAATCAACTGTGGGAGCAATTATTAGGAAATGGAAGACATACAAGACTACTGATAATCTTCCTCGATCTGGGGCTCCACGCAAGATCTCACCCCGTGGGGTCAAAATGATCACAAGAACGGTGAGCAAAAATCCCAGAACCGCACGGGGGGACCTAGTGAATGACCTGCAGAGAGCTGGGACCAAAGTAACAAAGCCTACCATCAGTAACACACTACACCGCCAGTGACTCAAATCCTGCAGTGCCAGACGTCAAAGTCACCATTATTAATCAGTTGTACAACCAAATGTCTTCAGCCGAAATGTGTCTTCCGCATTTAACCCAACCCCTCTGAATCAGAGAGGTGCGGGGGGCTGCCTTAATCAACTTCCACGTCTTCGGCGCCCGGGGAACAGTGGGTTAACTGCCTTGTTCAAGGGCAGAACGACAGATTTTTTTCCCTTGTCACCTCCGGTTACAAGTCCAACGCTCTAACCACTAGGCTACCTGCTAGGCTACGTGTCCCCCTGCTTAAGCCAGTACATGTTCAGGCCCGTCTAAAGTTTGCTAGAGAGCATTTGGATGATCCAAATGAGGATTGGGAGAATGTCAGATGAAACCAAAATAGAACTTTTTGGTAAAAACTCAACTCGTCATGTTTGGAGGACAAAGAATGCTGAGTTGCATCCAAAGAACACCATACCTACTGTGAAGCATGGGGGTGGAAACATCATGCTTTGGGGCTGTTTTTCTGCAAAGGGACCAGGACGACTGATCCGTGTAAAGGAAAGAATGAATGGGGCCATGTATCGTGAGATTTTGAGTGAAAACCTCCTTCCATCAGCAAGGGCATTGAAGATGAAACGTGGCTGGGTCTTTCAGCATGACAATGATCCCAAACACACCGCTGGCAACGAAGGAGTGGCTTCGTAAGAAGCATTTCAAGGTCCTGGAGTGGCCTAGCCAGTCTCCAGATCTCAACCCCATAGAAAATCTTTGAAAGTCCGTGGTTGCCCAGCGACAGCCCCAAAACATCACTGCTCTAGAGGAGATCTGCATGGAGGAATGGGCCAAAATACCAGCAACAGTGTGTGAAAACCTTGTGAAGACTTACAGAAAACGTTTGACCTCTGTCATTGCCAACAAAGGGTATATAACAAAGTATAGAGATAAACTTTTGTTATTGACCAAATACTTATTTTCCACCATAATTTGCAAATAAATTCATAAAAATCCTACAATGTGATTTTCTGGATTTTTTTTTCCTCATTTTGTCTGTCATAGTTGAAGTGTACCTATGATGAAAATTACAGGCCTCTCTCATCTTTTTAAGTGAGAGAACTTGCACAATTGGTGGCTGACTAAATACTTTTTTTCCCCACTGTATATCCAATAGTTCTTCCCAGCTGTATGTAATAAGACATAAGATTTCCTGGGGTAACAATGTAAGAAATAATACATAAAAAAACTAAATACTGCATAGTTTCCTAAGAACTCGAAGCGAGGCGACCATCTCTGTTGGCTCCATCTTGCAAGGACACAGCAGGATATGTTCCTATTTGATTCTTTTAATGTTCTTCATCCTGAACCAGGGGGCTTTGGGAGTCTTGACCTGCTCACACCCAAGCCTCGGCCCTCCTCCAAAGGGACCTTCGCTCTCCCTCATGGCCGCTCCTGCCTTCGCTCTCTGGTTGGTTCTCTGTGGGGATTTAAAAGGGCCCTTCAATTAGGCTTGGGGGGAAGTGCCTGTCGGAATGAGAGTGTGTGTGGTTGTCCCACTCTGCATGCGGGCAATGAGGCAGGGCCATGGCTCGGGTCCTGAACCACAGCTCCACCAGCTCTCTAATGTCTGAGGTGTACGCCTCGCTTAGTGACACGTTGTTTGCAAAGGAGAATGTAAGAGAGGGGAAATGGAAAGGGAGAGAGGAAGGAGAAATAAGGAAAGAGAGTGAGAGAGATGGCGCAATGGAGTGTAAGAAAGAGAGATGGTCTCTGTTTCTAAATGTGTTCCGTTCCTTTTGGCTGGTGTCTAATGATTGCTGATAGATAGGGGGGAGTGGTGGAGAGGAGGTGAGTGGGGGGTGAGAGAGGGGGAGAGATGGGGTGAGAGAGGTGCGAGGAGGGGTTTTAGAAACGGGTGAGGAGGAGTGATGGCAGGTGTGACTGTCAGGTCCAATCAGGGCTCTGTGCCCAATAACCATGATCCTTTGGGAAAAAAACGCTTTCCACCCCTTTTCTCACTTCCCCCTTTTTTGCCCCTCTCCTTCCTCCTCTTCCCTCCATTTCCATCTTCACCTCTACTATACTCCTCCCCCTCCCCTTTTCTGGTGCTCTTTCACCCTCTCCACACCTGTCGACTCGATTATGTAAATGAGCATCGGCGGCGTACCCCTAAAAAGCAGATTATGGCTGGAGTGACTCTTGATTGTGACACAGTTATTCCTTTGGGGGAAGGAGGGGGGCAGTATTTGCACATCATTTGGTGAGGTCTGTCCCTCCTGTGTCCCCCTGTGTGTGTGTGTGTTCCAAGGGGGGGCACGATGTCAGCATCATATATCAAGCTTCTTAGTGGGTCTACTTAGTGCGTCTCGCTCTCTCTTTGTCTCTCACTCTCTCTCTCTGTGTAGCAAGATGTCCCATGGAGGATGCAATGCCACTCTGCTCCTGGTTTCTTTACACCAGAGAATGGCCACAGTGTGACTGACTGCCACATTCCCATTAAGCCCCTCTCTGGGATCTGGGAGAGACCACATACATAGAATCAGACATATAAGGACCATCCACAGGCTGCCTGGCAGGCATCCATTAAGGGACACACTGCTAGATTTGTTTTTACTCTCCGTTTGTCTGTCTGTAATAGTAAAGTGTTGGCCTACTTTCAAAGCCTTGCCGCCTTGGCATTTGACAGACATGTTTAAAGAAAATTTATATTTCAGCTGGCAAAGAAATTAAAGCTTCCATTTTATGGGTTTAGCTGTATTTTTAACAGCGTTGGGTGTTGCCCAGAAACTTACCTTTTTGCTGTGAAGTGCCATTGGATTTTGCTACTCGAAAAAGTTTCAGAGAGAGAAATATACTGAGAGAGAGAGAGAGAGAGAGAGAGAGAGAGAGAGAGAGAGAGAGAGAGAGAGAGAGATGCTAGTGGTGATGAGATAGGAGGGGAAGTCTCAGGCAATGATACCATTGTACAAAGCTTTAATTTTTCAAAAAGACTTGATTCATAAAATATGCATGCTGTCTCATTTTGCAGACAAGGTTTGAATATTGCAACTGTTACTATTCAAAGCTGAGGCTGCTTTTTGCAATCTTTGACATTTTACTCATTTAGCAGACGCTCTTATCCAGAGCACCTTCGAATAGGGAGTGCACACATCCCTGGCGTTGCAAACACCATGCTCTACCAACTGAGCCACATGGGACCTACAATCTATTATCTTCATCTGAGAGAGGAGGGGAAAGAGAGACAGCTACAGCTTAACCTCTGCCTCTATGTCTCTGTGAGAGTCTGTCTCTACTGCCTGCATGTCACCAGTCACTTATCAACCTCAGAGCTGCTGTGGGGAGGATCATGCAATTATTATTTTGTAATTCCTACACATTCTACAGTCAAGAGATTCTAACTTTTGTCTCTTCTTACTCCGTCTGGCCATGATGAAAGTATAGATCTGTAACCTCATGAGGACCTCAGTAGCACACATACACACACACACACACACACACACACACACACACACACACACACACACACACACACACACACACACACACACACACACACACACACACACACACACACACACACACACACACACACACACACACACACACACAAACACACCTTACTTTTCATCTGTTTGGGTGCTGTGGTTATTGAGGCTGGTTAGGTCTGGGTCCTGGGTGTGAGGTCTTCTAGAAGAAAGACAGTATTGTATGGAATACCATATTTCTCTCTCCGGGAGGTGAAGAGGTCAATAACCCATGTCTTTGAAGAGGATGAAGTGTGTGTGTGTGTGTGTGTGCCTGTTGGCATGCGTGCGTGTATTTGTGTTGGTTGTCTGAAGGTTGATGTCCACCTGTCTAACCTGACCTCCACTTTACTCTGGTACTGTATATACTTTACTTCTCAGACTGGCATTCAAAGATCATCTGCGTTTTCTCATTGATTTGTCAGCAGTAGGCCTATTGTTTTTAAAGTACAGTACATCGATTCAGTATATATATTATTTTAACATAATTACATAACACTTTAACACAGTGTTTTTCAGTCAGGTGGTACAGGGGATGCCACAGTGCCGTTTACTGGGCATGATGATAATGCAGCAAGATTTATGCTAAGCTAAGCAAACATCCAGTCAAGAAAAAGTAATGAGCTAAATGCTGAAGATCAGGTGTTTTTTGTCCATTGAAACTGTCACACATTGAGTCTGATGCACTGCAGGAGGTTTGGTGGAACACTGTCTAGTAGCTGTAACAGTCTGACCCTTCTTAAACTACATTCAGACACAGTTATTTCGCTCACTGTACCTCCAGGTTTCTTTACCCCAGGCTTTGTCCTCCAGGCTAATGCACACAAGCTGGTGGTCATAGCTGGTATGGGACTGGGTGCAGCGTGAGCTAAATAGAGATGAGCTGAGTAGCAGCCATGTAGAGTAGGGTGATGGTCTGTCTGTCTGAGCCTGTATTAATTAACCAATGTCAAGGTGGAGCCATGAGAAGAGAAGGGAGGAAAGGGGAGGGGGGGAGAAGGGAGAGAGGAGAGAGGGTAGAGAGAGGAGAGAGGAGAGAGGGTAGAGAGAAGAGAGAGGGTAGAGAGGAGAGGGGAGAGAGGAGAGGGGAGAGAGGGGAGAGAGGGAGAGAGGGGAGAGAGGAGAGAGAGGAGAGAGAGGAGAGGGAGATAGGGGAGAAAGGGGAGAGAGGGGAGAGGGGGGAGAGAGGTTGACATCCTTGCTAATTCGCTGACATGGGGGCGAGGGGAGGGTTGGCTCTAATAATAGTGTTTCTTGAAGGAGCAGCAGTAGCTATGAGAGGAACAAAAGTAACTGTGCCCCGTAAATCCTGTAGCCAATTAGTCTGTATGAATAATTAAAGATCATTGTCTGTGCTGGGCGGCTGCAGATTGAGTTTCCCTCTGCCAGGCTAGATTGTTATGACAAGTAGTGACTACATAATGATATTAGGGATTAATAATTGAAGGCAGTCTGTGTTGCTGCAGGTGACGGGTCCTGCAGTGAACCCACTCTCTCCATACCACAAATTACGGGGGGTCAGAAATCAGAAATGGAAATTGAAATGTGTGTGTGCACATTCGGTGTGTGTGTGTATGTTGTGTCCATGAGCGCATGTGCATGCATGGTGGTGTGTCTGTGAGTGTGTGTTAGCCACTTAGATTATAGGAGTTATGGGGGTAAACTAGCCTTGCTGGCTAGCAGTGGCACATCTGCTGTAATGGTGAGGAAGACTACACAACAAAGGAGAGTGGTGCTGAGTGTTATGTGTGTCACAGTGCAGGGGCGTAGGGGATGGAGGAGATGGCAGGCAGTAGGGGGGTTGAAAGGTAGAAGGACAGCTGTGGCATCCATGTGCCAAACCACTACCACCTCCATGACCATAGCACCACATGCCTTTATGGCTTTTGCACCAGTAGGCCCAGCCTAATGGACCCAGCCTACCCATCCGGTCTGTCCACTGGGCCCCCTGGGAGAGCTGCACGCCCAGGTCTGTCCAGCGTGGGGAGGCCCTCTGTCACAGTGACAGACGCCGGATGACAGATCCTTTCCAACCAGGAGGGCTTGGTGGTCTCTCTGGTGCATCTCCACATCTGGGCCCAGCTGGCACTGTCTGACGGTCTGTCTGACTCTCACCCACCCGCTGGAATTGAATTTGAATTCCTGCAGAGCAGAATGGGGGAAAGAGAGAGATATGGGGTAGAGAGAGCAAGAGAAAGAGGGGAGAGTGAGTTGAGTGAGTGAGTGAGTGATTGATTGATCGAGTGAGAAAGGGAGAGTGGAAACATCAGTCAGTGTTTTAGTGTGATTGCTAGTGCAAGTGTGAGGAGTGTGGAATGTGAGAAGGATGGGAGAGCTCAGAGGAGATCTCTTTAAAAGGAGCAGGGAATCCATAATTCCTTTTGATAAGCTCATAGACCAGAGAGAGGCAGCAGACATTTTCCACAGACATTTTCCAAGTGTAGATCTCCTTGTGGCAAACCTTGGTTTCTCCCAGTAGAGTAGTACTACTCAGGGTAAAACCAGAGATTGGGGAGTGTTAGATTTGAACACAACCCTTACAGACTCCTGTATATGAGTCTCTCAGACGGTTTATGGCAGCTGTCAATAAATTCAGCTAATTTGGAGGCAAAGAGGAGGCCTATTTGGCTTTAGGTATAAAAGGTTGCAAGATGGAAGTTGTCAGCTTCATTAAATAGTACCCTCAAAACACCAGTCTCAACGTCAACAGTGAAAAGGCGACTCCAACGTGCCATTGGAACACAGGAGTGATGGTTGCTGATAATGGGCCTCTGTACGCCTATGTAGATGTTCCATAAAAAAAAAACAGATTTTTCCAGCTACAATAGTCATTTACAACATTAATAATGTCTACACTGCATTTCTGACCAATTTGATGTTATTTTAATGGACAAAAAATTTGCTTTTCTTTCAAAAACAAGGACATTCCTAAGTGACCCCAAACTTTTGAACGGTACTGTATATACAGTTGAAGTCGGAAGTTTACATACACTTAGGTTGGAGTGATTAAAACTAGTTTTTCAACCACTCCACAAATTTCTTGTTAACAAACTATAGTTTTGGCAAGTCGGTTAGGACATCTACTTTTTTAATTTTTTTAAACAATTGTTTACAGACAGATTATTTCACTGTATCACAATTCCAGTGGGTCAGAAGTTTACATACACTAAATTGACTGTGCCTTTAAACAGCTTGGAAAATTTCAGAAAATTATGTCATGGCTTTAGAAGCTTCTGATAGGCTAATTGACATAAGTTGAGTCAGTTGGAGGTGTACCTGTGGATGTATTTCAAGGCCTACCTTCATACTCAGTGCCTCTTTGCTTGACATCATGGGAAAATCAAAGAAATCAGCCATTACCTCAGAAAAACAATTGTAGACCTCCACAAGTCTGGTTCATCATTGAGAGCAATGTCCAAACGCCTGAAGTTACCACGTTCATCTGTACAAACAATAGTACGCAAGTATAAACACCATGGTTCCACGCAGCCGTCATACCGCTCAGGAAGGACACGCGTTCTGTCTCCTAGAGATTAATGTACTTTGCTGCGAAAAGTGCAAATCAATCACAGAACAACAGCATAGGAAGATGCTGGAGGAAACAGGTACAAAAGTATATATATCCACAGTAAAAAGTATGCTTTGCAAGCCGAAGAACACCATCCTAACCATGAAGCACGGGGTGGCAGCATAATGTTCCAAAGTTGTGGAAAAATGGCTTAAGGACAACAAAGTCAAGGTATTGGAGTGGCCATCACAAAGCCCTGACCTCAATCCCATAGAACATTTGTGGGCAGAACTGAAAAAGCGTGTGCGCGCAAGGAGGCCTAGAAACCTGCCTCAGTCACACTATCTCTGTCAGGAGGAATGGGCCAAAATTCACCCAACTTATTGTGGGAAGCTTGTGGAAGGCTACCCAAAACGTTTGACCCAAGTTAAACAATTTAAAGGCAATGCTACCAAATACTAAGGTGTATGTAAACTTCCGACTTCAACTGTATATATATTCAGGACTCTGACATTGCTCGTTCTGATATTTCTTAATGTCTTTATTTTGACTTTTTGGATTATGTCCGTATTGTTTTGCATGGCTAGGTATTGTACTGCACTGTTGGTACAGGAAACACAAGCATTTTACTGCACCTGCAATAACATCTGCAAATCTGTGTACCGATCAACAAACTTTGATTTGATTTGCATTAGTCCTCTATTATGGAATGTGCAGTAGAGATAATGCAATCGTGGCTTTGTGTTTGTTTCAGCTGTGATTTATTCCAGCAGTGGAACAGGCTAACTGGCTCCTTATAGTGCAACACATTCAACATGTTCCTATTCATACCATATTCGAAAGGGGGCAAGTCTGGAGTAAAAAGTCTACTAGTCAATGTTTCATTAATGATGTGTATATATAACTGAAAGCTGTATTAGACAAGAACTCTTCTCGGCACAGAACATGTTTTTTTTACAGAAGAGGGATTTCTACAAGGTCTGACGTGACAAATAAGTTAACAATAGATAGGAACATAGAGGCCTTGTACTCTTAAAAGCGAGATGATTACAATTGGTCAAAGAAATTAACTCAGTAATTGTGGTTGATTAGCTGTGTCTGTTTTTAGACTGTATACTATCTTTTCTCTGTGTTACATTACACAATAAGAAAGTAATGAGAGCAAGCCTCACAGCTCACAGGCCAGCTCAACGTAACACCCACTGCATAGTATATTCCTCTTCCTTTCTGGTTCCAACGGATGTTTGCGTAACGTTTGTTAAGAAAATGAATCTCAAACAAATGTTCAAACACTGCAAAAGCTCTAGAAGTATCTGAAATGGTACTTCTTTATAGTTGTTGTTGCTGTTTTTATTTGATTAATTCAGCCTCTGTTCTGCTCTGCTCTGTTCTGTTGTGAACTGTTCTCCACAGTAGCAGAGCAGAGAGAGCCAGACCCAGACCCACAGTGCAATGCTTCCCTGCTTCTCCTCCCTAATTGCTGTGGACTCTCTCCTCACCAGCTCACCTCTGTCATTAAAAAAATAACTAGTTTGTAGCTGGCTGTTCAGCTTTTATCTATATTTTAAGCCACACACAAGGTGTAGAGTTGAGCTGGAGCTTGTTACAGGGGCCTGGCGCTTGCATAATTCATAGGTGGGAGCCGGCTGCTGCAATGGCTAAATAAAAGATTGCCCCCTGGATGGCAGGACAGTAGCGATTGGTACCTGTACCTGTTCTTCGCAGTGTCCCAGCCCCAGAGCCTAGATCAATATGAAAAGACACAGACATACTGTAAACTACACTCCGCTGGAGTTGGTACCCATGATGATCCGTCCCCAGTGGTGTGGTGGTTGCTGGCTGAATGTGTGTCTCTCTGAGTGTTTCTGTCCAGGTTTGCTCTGGCTCTGGTTCTCCCATCTTGTCCTAACTAACAGTAACATTGGTTTCTGCTACCCCTGCTACCTGCTCCTCAAAGCTCCACTGAGGCATGGAATAACTGATTGGAAAAGTGCCTGGTCTCTCTCTCTCTCTCTCTCTCTCTCTCTCTCTCTCTCTCTCTCTCTCTCTCTCTCTCTCTCTCTCTCTCTCTCTCTTCTGTTCTCTCCTATGAGCTGTCTGACTGATATGGTTGGCTGTGTTATGGTTGGCTAAAGTGGAGGCATCAGAACAAGTACCTCATGCTGTGTAAATTTTTTTGCGCAGCCAGGACTCCACCATCATTGGATATCGATTATGACAAGAATACAAGTTTGTGAAAATCATTAAAGGGTTAGTGAGGGTGGTGGTGGGGTCTTCTATTCGGGCTCGGCAGTGTTTCTACATTATGTTTGGTGCAAGCGAGTGCTGATTGACTCTACCCCAGCTCAGCTCCTTGTTGCCTCCCAGCCTAGCCCTAGCCTCAGTCTCAGCCCAGCTCAGCTCCTTGTTGCCTCCCAGCCTAGCCTTAGCCTCAGTCTCAGCCCAGCTCAGCTCTTGCTGCTCTCCTCTCACACTGAGGTGTATTACGGCTGATAGTAAAATATCAAATAATAATGGCCTGAGACAAGGCTGAATTTGTGTGGAGTGGGGCATGAAACCGCATATGGAAGGCGGCAGCTTCAAATTGGACAGCAGAGCATCTCTTCAAAATGCATGAATCCACCTCGAATCGCTCTTATAAACCCCCTCCCAGCACCACCAACACCTCTGTCTACAACAGTAGCTCTCGCTGCATTTCTTTTTGTGGGTGAAACAGCTCTAATAACATCTCTCTCTCTGTCAACTGGGCCTGGCGAAGGCCTTCTGAGTTGGATCCTTGGGAGTGGGAGGCTCTGATCAAGTTTTGGAGGCAAGCACTGGGATTTGAATGAGGGGGGAGAGAGGGTGAGGATGAGCATGGAGGAGGGTGAGGTCAGGTCAGGGTGGTGGGGGGTTCTCAGATGTAGGGGTGGTGGGGATGGGAACAGGGCACGAGGGGCGTGGAGGTGCAGTAGGAGGACAGAGAGGGCCCAAGGAGGGAGGCTGGGTAGAATTGGGGTTGATCCCTTAAAAGCCTTAGTTCTCTACCAGCGAAAATTATTATCAGTGTGTGAAAACAAGGCTGGCTCCGGGCTAGCCACCCAGGAGAGTGCTTAGCCTCAGGGCGATTTTCAGAAGAAAGTAACGCAAGAGAAATAATGGGGGTGGGAGTACAGGAGGGGTAGAGGGATGGAGGAGAAGGTAAAGAGAATTTTATTTTGCTTTTTTCATTCTCCCGTCTCTCACTCGTTCCCTTGTTTCCTGGATGCCTGCCTTTCTCTGTGGCTCTCTCTCTCCGTGGCTGCACTCTTTCTTTCCCTTCTGCTCTCGTTCCCCTTGTTCTGTTCTTCTTCTGAGAGATGGCTGGAGAAGGAGTGAATATGATAACAAAGCTCTTAGGGCTGACAGGTCAGCGCTATAGGAACAGTCAAGGGCTCCCTCACTCTATTCTTCTCTACCTACAACCCTTTTTCCCTTTCCAGGCGTCCTTCCCTCCCTCTCTCTTACTCCTCTACAGTGTTGTGAAGTTCACTCGTGCTGCAGTCTCTCCACTAGAGCATGAGGCACTGGGCTGCTTTGCACCCATTCGGCTCAACTTCTTAAAGTTCCCCCCACCCAGGGGATAATGCTGCAGATGAAATCTAATCTATCCATCCATGCTGCCTGTCCTAAGAACTGAAGATGAGACACTTGCATAGTCTCTCTGCAGTGCTCATTCTCTTTGGAGACACTTGATTCGTTTTGCAAACACTTTGTTCGAAGGATTACTTGAGCAAAGATCTTAAATATTTACTCAAAACTGTAGCTGATTCTCTGCAAAGATAAATCTTGCATAACTTTATGAAGCGAGATTAAATATATCCTTTTATCTCTCTTTTACTCCAGGATGAGACTTGACTCGCTCTTGTTCTTAGCAGAGCTACTTAGAGAGATTCAAATTTTATGATGTACAGCTAAACAATAGTTTTACACAGAGCTGATTTGGGGAGAACTGGCTTTGACCTTCATGTCTCAGTGTCTTTTTAAATAACTTTTTAATAACTGTGGATGGTAAACACAGATGTGGGATGTCTGGGTAGTGCACTATTACTACATTCCAGAACAATGTCTTTGTGCCTGACTGAGCTGATGTCGTAATAATCTAAGGAGCCAGTCTTTCTCTCTCTCTGAGGATTCCGAGGAGTGGTTCATCTTTCTGGGAGTCAGAGCCTGGATCACAGACATGTTCCATGCTGGAACATTCAGTCCAAGGGGACATGGGTGCAGATGTGCAGTTGGTCTGGCCCCACCTACCCTCCCCCTAGGGGGCCGGACTGGGAGGCCTGCTCGCTGGCTCTGACTGAGTGCATGTAAAGTGTGTAGAGAGGTGCAGTCAAGATTGAACACGGCACGCACACACACACACAGGCATTCACACTTGCTCACACTCACTCAAACACACACACACACTCTCACACACATTCAAGCACACACCACACGCATGCCAGGAGGCGGTGTGATTGATATGAATAGTGACATGTCAAGCAGGAAGGAGAGCGGCGCTGCCTGTGGCATCCAGGAAAACATGCTAATAGAGAGATGCATTAGTGCACTCACACAGGCCAGAGTTAATCGGGGAGGACGTTCACTCTTCTCTTGGTCCTCCTCCTGCTCACCGCCGGTGCACTACACCCACTCCACCCTCCCTATATCCCCCCCATCCCACCGCTCATGGCCTGGGGATGAAGCTGGATGGGGCTGACGCAGGAAAGTACACCCTACCTTTCACCCAGCAGACTGCAGAAATGTTGGCTTGCAAGTTTACAAGCTGATGTTGGTTTTATTCTTTTTTCCAGTACCCGATAGAGTGAAGGATTTGTGCAACAGGAAATATGTGAACTGACAGTGTCAGGGGGATACAGTGAGGGAAAAAAGTATTTGATCCCCTGCTGATTTTGTACATTTGCCCACTGACAAAGAACAAAGTCTATAATTTTAATGGTAGGTTTATTAGAACAGTGAGAGACAGAATAACAACAAAAAAATCCAGATAAAACGCATGTAAAAAATGTTATAAATTGATTTGCATTTTAATGAGGGAAATAAGTATTTGACCCCTCTGCAAAACATGACTTAGTACTTGGTGGCAAAACCCTTGTTGGCAATCACAGATGCCAGACGTTTCTTGTAGTTGGCCACCAGGTTTGCACACATCTCAGGAGGGATTTTGTCCCACTCCTCTTTGCAGATCTTCTCCAAGTCATTAAGGTTGAGGCTGAAGTTTGGCAACTCGAACCTTCAGCTCCCTCCACAGATTTTCTATGGGATTAAGGTCTGGAGACTGGCTAGGCCACTCCAGGACCTTAATGTGCTTCTTCTTGAGACACTCCTTTGTTGCCTTGGCCGTGTGTTTTGGGTCATTGTCATGCTGGAATACCCATCCACGACCCATTTTCAATGCCCTGGCTGAGGGAAGGAGGATCTCACCCAAGATTTGACGGTACATGGCCCCGTCCATCGTCCATTTGATGCGGTGAAGTTGTCCTGTCCCCTTAGCAGAAAAACACCCCCAAAGCATAATGTTTCCACCTCCATGTTTGACGGTGGGGATGGTGTTCTTGGGTCATAGGCAGCATTCCTCCTCCTCCAAACACGGCGAGTTGAGTTGATGCCAAAGAGCTCCATTTTGGTCTCATCTGACCACAACACTTTCACCCAGTTGTCCTCTGAATCATTCAGATGTTCATTGGCAAACTTCAGACGGGCATGTATATGTGCTTTCTAGAGCAGGGGACCTTGCGGGCGCTGCAGGATTTCAGTCCTTCACGGCGAGTGTGTTACCAATTGTTTTCTTGGTGACTATGGTCCCAGCTGCCTTGAGATCATTGACAAGATCCTCCCGTGTAGTTCTGGGCTGATTCCTCACCGTTCTCATGATCATTGCAACTCCACGAGGTGAGATCTTGCATGGAGCCTCAGGCCGAGGGAGATTGACAGTTCTTTTGTGTTTCTTCCATTTGCGAATAATCGCACCAACTGTTGTCACCTTCTCACCAAGCTGCTTGGCGATGGTCTTGTAGCCCATTCCAGCCTTGTGTAGGTCTACAATCTTGTCCCTGACATCCTTGGAGAGGTCGTTGGTCTTGGCCATGGTGGAGAGTTTGGAATCTGATTGATTGATTGCTTCTGTGGACAGGTGTCTTTTATATAGGTAACAAACTGAGATTAGGAGCACTCCCTTTAAGAGTGTGCTCCTAATCTCAGCTCGTTACCTGTATAAAAGACACCTGGGAGACAGAAATCTTTCTGATTGAGAGGGGGTCAAATACTTATTTCCCCTCATTAAAATGCAAATCAATTTATAACATTTTTCACATGCGTTTTTCTGGATTTTTGTTAAACCTACCATTAAAATTATAGACTGATCATTTCTTTGTCAGTGGGCAAACGTACAAAATCAGCAGGGATCAAATACTTTTTTCCTTCACTGTAGATCAAGGGACAATGTATTTATTGCACCCTCACTGTTGAACTATATTGATTGGTTTTGCAATTAAATCTTTGTATCTTAAAGACATCCTGTAGCGGTTTTGGAACTTTTACTTTTGAAAAGCAAGTATACACACTAAAGGTTAACTTAAACAAGTAGGGCATTGTCATTGGCCTCCCCCCTTCCTTTTGGAACAATAGGAAAGCCCCCCCACCCGCTGTTACCTTCAAGTAGGTTTCGGTTTTGCTAGGTGATTGTGGATGGGGTGGAAGCATCTGCCTCTGATTCCAAAGGTTCCATGCCTGAAATGTAAAGTCCCCATATTTGGGGACCTTATTAGATTTTTTTTATCAAGTCAGTCTGGTATGAGTATGGTAGACCCTATCTGCAAAAGCAGGGTTTCTGCGGAAAGCTGAGTATATTGGCTATTGATTGGTGCCTTGAAATATTTTGTGACTTACTACCATATAAGGGCATACTAATTTATAAGGGTGGGCCGAGCCGATGACCTAATTTCAAGATGGCTGCTACCTACATTCCGGTTAGCGTTGTGAAGCATAAAACGGAAAAAAACACGGAATACGTTGATACACACCGAAAGCCGGGACTCCCTAGATCATGAGGATATCTTATTTGTCTGCCTGTGACCTACCGTTATTGATCACCAGCCCCGAAATATTAATTTTACACAATGTTTTCACCAAGCAGTAAAGATCTTACAAAGGTAAGCTTTGATTTGGTCTGTGTTTGAGCTAGAGCTACACGGGGGGGTATCAAATTAATCAGTAGGTTGGTAGGAACAAATCTATTCTATTGCCAATGTTATCTGATGATGTATTACTTAATAGCAAAGTCGAATAACCACCAAGTGACAATATCTTTGTGCATCAACAATATGATGTTGCCTGCTTACGCGCTGTAGGCATCCATCACACAGGGGATTGGCTACTATGGCACCTTAACAGTCTTGTAGCCAATTACAAGCTTTCCAGGGATATGCAGTTGACCTGGGTGGGACAAAAAAAGGCCTAGAACCTTTTTATGCGTAAAGCAAACTATTGCTACCCGGCTCAGAGAATTGGAAACGTCCTGTAACCACACCTGACCCCACTTACTAAAACATCTACCCATTTCTAGTTGTTAGGTCTATCCATTTTTTCTGATATTGTTCACGTGTTGTGGAAGCCATCTGATGTGTTTACAGCTCTAGTCATCAATAATGAACATATAGTTTGTCAATGAAAGTTGACTTTCAAAATAAATAAAAAAGTGTTCTTGATCTTGTGTATTCTGAACTGTGTAACTCATATCTATCTTCTGATAATTTCCTCACAATCTCCCAGATGTCTTCTTCCAAATATACCACATTTTTGCATGTCAGAATCCCGTAATTACACATGAATAGCAGTTACTTTTGGGTATGTCGATTTAGGCGGGAATCTACATTTTGCCATTACATTTAACTACTTAGGGAGTAGCGGCGCGCTAGCGACACTACCCGGTGAAATGTAAGACGCCAAATTCAAAATCCAAAAGTTGAATTATTAAACATTCATCAATATACAAGTGTTGCATAGTCATCAAAAGCTCTGCTTCTTGGCAATATCACAGCATTTTCAGATTTCAAAAAGGCTTTACGGCGAAAGCACAACATTTGATTGTTTGAGGATAGCACCCCACATATTTTCCACATTAGCATAAATTCATATCCAGCTCGGGTCACACAAAACCCATATAAGAGCTAAAAAATATCACTTACCTTTCAAAGAACTTCTGCTGAGGGCTTCCCAAGTGTCCAACGAAGACATCCAATGGTTCTTTTGTTAGAAAAAGTCATTTATTATATCCATAAATCTCTGTTTGGTTGGCGCGTTATGATCAGAAAATCCACCGTTGAGTCGCCCATTGAACCGTGAAGAGAACACATTCAAATTATACCTATAAACAAATCAAACTTCATTTTTAATGTATCCTTTTATGTATATTTACTGTAATATTTCAACCGGACGATAACGTGAACAATAGGAATGAAAAATAAAGTGGGGCGGGTTCACAATGTAAACAAAAGTGGTCCCCTGACTACTTCCTCTTCATATCCGTTCTGCTTACTGCTACAGCTTCCAGACTGTATAAAGACTGTTGACATCTAGTGGAAGCCATAGGTACTGCAGTCTCAGTCCTAGTTAAAATACAAATGAATAGGCAGCCTGGAGAAGAAGGTCATTTACAAAAAAAACTGCAAATCCAGATGGATTTTCCTCTGGTTTCGCCTGCTATATCAGTTCTGTTATACTCACATTCATTATTTTAACACTTTTAGAAATGTCAGAGTGTTTCCTATCCAATAGTACTAATTATGTGCATATCCTATTTTCTGGGCCTGAGTGGCAGGCATTTTACTTTGGGCACGCCAGACTCTCCAAAACCGTCACCTCTGCTGCTGCCTCCCTATGAAGTTAAGAGGTTTTTAACCCCAACCTTAAAAATTCAGACTTAAAGTCTAAATGTAACCTAAACAACTTTGAAATTGGATGTTTGGAACGACTTCAAAATTTGACGTTTGAGAAATTCTGATGTGAGACTGGGAGAGCTGGTAGGTCATGACATACCTGGACCACCTATTGAGATGTACCCTTTGTTAAGTAAATCAGGTGTTAAATGAGGTGAAAAGGTGACTGAAGGGCCACTTTAAATAAACAAGAGCAAGTCATTATGTGGTAAAAGACTCCTACAGTGAGTCTATCCCTCAGAAGCTGTCTGTCCATCTGTCAATGTTGAACCCCCATTAGTCCATTAGGTGACGCTCATGAATATGCTAGTATCAAGCCAATAAAAGCTATTAATATTAGATCTGCCATACTATGCATATTCCATACACTTAATGGAGGCTGGAGCAGAGCAGAGCAAAGAAGCATTCTCCAGCAGTAATGCTGAAGAGTGCGAATGTGTGACTAGCACTCCAAGGCTTAATTGGGCTAATTCGTTTCTAGAGAGACTGACACAGCTTTGCCTGTCTAGGCAACCGCCAATCCCACGTTCACATCCCCAGTGATGGAAAAAGTACCTAATTGTCATACTTGAGTAAAAGTAAAGATACCTTAAAAGAAAATGACTCACGTAAAAGTGAAAGCCATCCATTAAAATATTACTTGAGTACAAGTCTAAAAGTATTTGGTTTAAAATATACCAAATATATCCAAAGTAAATGTAATTGTTAAAATATATTTAAGTATCAAAAGTAAAAGTCATTTCAAATTCCTTATATTAAGCAAACCAGACACCACCATTTTCTTGTGTTTTAAATGTACGGATAGCCAGGGGCACAATCCAACACTCAGACATAATTTACAAAATAAGAATTTGTGTTGAGTGAGTCCGCCAGATCTGAGGCAGTAGGAATGATCAGGAATTGAATTGGATAATTGTCCATTCTTGCTAAGCACTCAAAATGTAAAGAGTAGAACATCATTTTCTTCAGGAATGTAGTGGAGTAAAAGTAAAAGTTGTCAAAAATATAAATAAAGTACAGGTACACAAAAAAAACGCCTTTATAGTACTTTAAAGTATTTTACTTAATTAAATACTTTACACCACTGCTTGTTAGGCAATCAGTAAGTATGGCCAGCCACACAGGAGGGTGATTTTCACTAAGGAGGAGAAGGAGGCTTTGCTGACTGAGATGCTTGCTGGCCATTTCTGAGGGAAGCATATGACTGCCAAAATCAACCTACGCTTCTCTGGCGTGGGATTGTCAAGGATGTGGACAGCTGGGTCAGTGAAATAACCCTTTGTTTATTTTTATTATGCTTTCAGTGAATGTCATGTCAGAGGGAACACAATGTTAAAATGTGTCACTTTGTGCTTAAAGGTCAGTACCTGTCTAGCCTGCCAGAAGTTTGAGAGGGAGAAGACTGTGGCGCCTGAGTTGAGGCCCATCAAAGTTGTTTCACCATGGCACATGATCGGTAAGTGTGTCACGATTCAGACCAATGTTTTGCTATTGCAGTCTTACTCTACAGAGATGAGGAACCCTCCATGGCACGATACCATCAGACATCTATGAGAAAACATATTTTGTCTTGTTTTCAGGCTGGGCGCCAAGCATAATTTCCCAGTCCCAATTCCAGTCCCTGTCCTGGGTCCAGGCATTCCACGTCCAGGCGTCCCAAGTCCAGGCCTACCAAGGTGTCCACACCCTACACAACAGAGGTCAGCGTCCATTGCTTTTGCCGGAATTACATGTTTCCCAGTGCAGGAGATGCGGCAAGCCTTTCATGTGTCTTGTTTGTCTCATGTCGTCAATGTGTGTGTCAGTCGTGTCTGTCGTCCATCATCTGTTTTGCCTGATGTTGTTTTCCCCACACTTGTTGTCACTGCTTGGCCCGCTCCCCACCTCAAGATAGTAGGTATTTTACTTCATTACATCTTGTTGTAAATTGTGTGACCCATTTGTGACCAAGCTTTAACTTCCTGACTGATGTCTTGAGATGTTGCTTCAATATATCCAAATAATTTCCCCTCCTCATAATGCCATCTATTTTGTAAAGTGCACCAGTCCCTCCTGCAGCAAATCACCCCCACAACATGATGCTGCCACCCCCGTGCTTAACGGTTGGGATAGTGTTCTTCGGCTTGCAAGCCTACCCCTTTTTCCTCCAAACATAACGATGGTCATTTTGGCCAAACAGTTCTATTTTTGTTTCATCAGACCAGAGGAGATTTCTCCAGTAAGTACGATCTTTGTCCCTAAGTGCAGTTGCAAACCGTAGTCTGGCTTTTTTATGGCGGTTTTGGAGCAGTGGCTTCTTCCTTGCTCAGCGGCCTTTCAGGTTATGTCGATATAGGACTCGTTTTACAGTGGATATATATACTTTTGTACCTGTTTCCTCCAGCATCTTCACAAGGTCCTTTGCTGTTGTTCTGGGATTGATTTGCACTTTTCACACCAAAGTACGTTCATCTCTAGGAGACAGAACACTTCTTCTTGAGCAGTATGGTGGCTGCGTGGTCCAACAAAACATGTTTAAGCATTGAAATTGTTGCAGAAATCATCTTTGTTTACATAGCGGGAATGGGGGTTGACTTTGGCAGGTGGACACAATTTGTACCCCTAAGTGGTTGCTTATGTCTAGAAACGGCACTGGACGCAGATACATAAAAATGGTATCCACAGTTCATCCTACTGGGTAAGTAGATAAGTGGCTTCATTGCCAAAACCCCTTTGAGGTAATACATTCAGTAGGAATAAAATGATAGAGAACAAAAATATGTCTGGTGTCATGACGTGGCCCTCTTTGGGTATAGCAAGCCCCCACTCTCTCTCTCTTTCTCTCACCACCTCTCTCTTCCCCCTACACCCAGGCTCTGTTATCGCAGGTCATAAATTCCTAGCGGAGTCTCTCTCTCCTCATGGCCATGCAGTATAGAGAGAGTTTCACAGGAGAACAAAGGCTTTTCTTCCACCTCACAGAACTTGAGAACTGAACAATACTCATGTTTTACAGAATGTGTACACGGTCGGGGGAGAATCCAGCTACGACCGGTCCATTTCGTTTAATGTTTGTGAAACTCAGGAGAGACAATACAGCCACATTACCAAAACTCTGTTTATACAAGAGTCTCAGTTGTCAGACTTGCATCTAATTGTTGTATAAAATGAATGAGTTACGATGAAACTATTTGTGAAATTATGTAATGTGATTTTAAACTGTTTAATGAAAGAGAATCCAATTCCCTTTAAAGTTAACTAAGTCATATGCCCGCCCCATGAGCACAGACATTGATCTGGCGTCATGGGACAGCCCTTTCTACTTTACGAATATAACCCCCACCTGAAGGAATCATATTCAGATCATGCCATACCTGGATTACAGAGAGGGCTAAGGTTTGAGTAGAGACCACAAATGGTTTTTTAATTCTTAACCATACCACGTGGTTAAACTCTGAGACTATCGATCCGACAGAGTAAGAGCAACTCTTCGATACTAATTAATAGTCTGCAGCTAGAAATTATGTCCCATTGAATGTGAGGACCGACAACCGCCGAAACATCTATTCTATAAGAACATTTCTTGATGGTACTCTGAAGTACCCATTGTAACCAAAAATACTTATTGGAAGAAAGAGAGGGGCGGATGAACTTTCCAACAGAAAGACGGACGATCCCAACAGAGATCACAACGACACACTGAGCATAAATATAAATTGATTGCAATTGTTCCAGAATGAGTGAGCGTTCATGCACAAAGGATTAGCATTTCAATTAATATAATTATCAACTGTGTAGTGACTCTTGTAATTCCCGCCCTCCTCAGTCTACTCCCCATTCCCTTTGTCCACCAAGCCGTCATACTGGCTTATCCCACTAGGGAAACATCCCCTATCATTTCCTTGTAACCATATCTACTTTGTTTGTTTGTTTGTGTATTTCTGTGATTATTTAGTTAGTTAATGAATAAATGATTGAGACAATTGGTGTATAGATGATTCATAGTAAAGACTGGGTTCGTGCAGATAACCAACAATTTACGACGTTCGGAATGAGACTAACGTGAGGTAAAGATTAATTCATTAATTAGATGACTAATTGATCAGATATTAAAATATCTGAAAAGTTATATTAGGAAAATTATAACTTTGTAATCTCTAGATTTTCCTTGGTGCCCCGACTCCTAGTTTAATCACATTTACATGATTAGTTTAATCACATAATAATAATTACAGAGAATTGATTTGATAAAATAACAGTCTTCAATTTAATGATGCCAAAGACACGACACTGGTCATCTAGACCATGTAGGCTGCTGTTTCATCTTAATCTCTGCCCTAATTTAAGAGTTTTGCTCTCTAATGGGCTGATATATATTCCTTTCTGTTCAAAAGACTCTCTCACCACCATCACTTCCTATTAATGAGCTAGGCCTATGTGGTTGATCATGCACTGAGAATGTGAAGGAGGACAGTCTGTTAACAATGAATGAAAACGGCAACTGTGGGTGATTTACCGAACAGCAAAATCACCAGTATTAAAATTTGTGTGTTAATGATTTTGGAGTCAAAGTGTTGATGTTCCAGTTTTGAATTTTACAGGAGAAACACCACGAATCATTAGCATAAATCCATAACCCAACACAGTTCTCACAAAACGCATAAAATCGCTAATATAAAATTGCTTACCTTTGATGAACTTCTGCTGAGGGCTTCCCAAGTATCCAACGAAGACAATCCATGCTTCTTTTGTTAGAAAAAGTAATTTATTATATCCATAAATCTCCGTTTGGTTGGCGCGTTATGATCATAAATCCACCATTGAGTCGCCCATTGAACCGTGAAGAGAAAACAGTCAAATTATACCTATACACTTTCTACAAACAAATCAAACATCATTTTTAATGTATCCTTAGGTATCCTTTTGGGTATATTTGCTTTAATATTTCAACCGGACAATAACGTGAACGATAGGAAAGAAAAATAAAGTGGTGCGCGTTCACAATCTCGCACGCGTCAAACCTTGTTTACAAAAGTGGTCACCTGACAATTTCCTGTCCCTATCCGTTCTGGTCACTCGTAGAATTCCCAGTCTTTGACTGTTGACATCTAGTGGAAGCTATAGGTACTGCAGTCTCAGTCCTACATAAAGTTGTATGCAATAGGCACAATGGAGAAGATGCTCATTTACAACAAAAAAACTGCAAATCCGGATGGATTTTCCTCCGGTTTTCGCGTGCTATATCAATTCTGTTACACTCACATTATTTTAACACTCTTATAAACTTCAGAGTGTTTCCTATCCAATAGCACTAATTATGTGCATATCCTATTTTCTGGGCCCGAGTGGCATGCATTTTACTTTGGGCACGCCAGACTCTCCCAAGGTTCTTCCAGACGGTGAGTCCCAGAGGTAAATAGTAGTAGAGAATGTCTCTGTTAGGTGACGATGGGAAATCCTGACAGGTTATAGTTTTCTTGTAGATGATGGAGGTAGCCAGATGATGATGACTGGAACCAGGAAGACGAAGGAGACACTGGAAGGCAGATGAATAATGCTGACATCAAAGGTTTAGGTAAGAGGAACCGGGAGTGAGTCCTTACTCAAACGAGACCAGACAAAGTGACTGTGTGAAGAGAGTGCCTTTATGCTGACTGTGCTGATGATCAAATGACGTGCAGGTGCGGGTGATTAGAACTCAGCTGACAGCGATCTCTGTGATTGTGTGGTGGTGGAGCCTGGCTGATCCCTGACACTGGTCTTCAAGCTCTGTTGGGGAATGATGAACCTCTGAAAGTGTGCATGAAGTGGCACGATGACCTTGGTCTCATTTTTGAGGATGAGAAATGGGGAAAGCTCTTTTTAGATGCTCAGCGTCTTTCATTTAACACAAGGTGTCACGATCTTCATTTATCGACCAAGGCGCAGAGTGCCGGGTTGAGAAAAACATGTTTATTCTTAACTCACCCAAAACAAAACTGTTACGAATCCCTTTTACCCTGTGGTCTAGGGGGAATGGAATAGAGACCCGCAACATACCTTATGCAAATTACTATGGTGAAAAAGGAACAGTGAGAACAATAATACAGACAACTTAACTCTACCGTCAAACACAAAAGGTTTATTTCAAACACACGGTAAAGTGGTTTGGGGAAAAGGGGCTGAGCTGGACCCAAGGAAAGAAATAATATATATTCAAAAAACCCTAAGCTAATCTACCTGCGTCACGAACAGCTAGCTAACTAACTAAGTAAATACAGTGGGTGGTCCGCCCAGTTCTAACTAATGTATTTAACACAGGGTTTCCTACAGGTAATGTATGCCCAATGGCGTCTTGGCTGGTTATCCCCTTTTCCACCAACAAACACACAGCAATATAACACAACAGTACAAACTCACAGTTAATGTGAGATGCCGGCACCTAAACAAGAGGGTGCTGGCACACAACCAAACCAACATCAATGGGGCTTCACAAATACCAAACGGAGCTAGAGCTCTGTAGCTACAAAATAAGCCAACTACTAAACCACAAGAGCTCAATGCATACACGAGAGTCAGTTACAAACCAAGAGTGGTACATACCAAAAACAAGCTAGAGAGAGAGATAACTGACTGGGGTTTTAAACCAAGGGAAAGGGGATGTGATTGGGTAAGGGAAAAGGAGCAGGTGTGTCTTCTGATTGGGACTGATTGGTGATTGATGACGGCTGATGAGTGACACCTGTGAGTAGGGCAGAAGGAGAGAAAACAAACACACACAGGATACCTGTATCCGTAACACTCCCACCCTTAAAAGAGCAAACCTATAAAGGATTGCGACCAAAGTATTTACAATGAATACCAACAAGTTCAACAAGAAATCATACATTTTTTTTTTTTTTTTTTTTTAAACACGAGACAAAGCATCTGCCAATACATTTTCAGAACCCTTTTTGTGGTGGATCTCCAAATTATAGTTCTGCACAATAAGTGCCCAACGCATAAGGCGCTGGTTCTGGTTGTACATACGGTGGAGAAACACTAACGGGTTATGATCAGTATATACAATCACTGGTAGGGCACTGGAACCAACATATACTTCAAAGTATTGCAGAGCTAACAAAGCTAGAGCTTCTTGTTCAATGGTTGCATAATTAGCCTGACATTTGTTAAACTTACGAGAAAAATAACAAACAGGATGGTCCACTCCACTCTTGTCCTGCTGCAGTAGAACAGCACCAGCACCTCTGGCACTAGCATCGACCTCAAGTTTAAATGGTCGCTCAAAATCCGGAGCAGCAAGTACAGGGGTAGTACATAAGAGTGCTTTAGCGGTATCAAAAGCTACCTGACAATCAGGAGACCACACAAACGATCTAGCCGGACTGAGCAAATCGGTCAATGGAGCCGCTACCGCAGAGAAATTTTTACAGAAACTACAGTAGTAGCCAACCATCCCTAAAAAGCGGCGTAGCTCTCGTCTGGTGGTAGGTGCAGGGAATGCAGTTATAGCCAAGACCTGGGCATCAACAGGGCGCACCTGTCCATGTCCGACCTTTTGCCAAGATAGGTAACAGTGGCCTTCCCAAACTCGCACTTTGCCAAGTTCAGGGTTAGAGAAGCAGCTGCCAAACGTTCACATACTTCCCTTAGAGTGTTAACATGATCTGACCATTCAGACGAATAAATCACTAGATCATCAAGGTAGGCACTACAATTGGGAACGTCAGCTAACACTGAGTTAACCAGGCGCTGGAAAGTGGCTGGTGCATTCCGCATCCCAAAAGCCATAACTGAGTATTGTAGAAAGTTGTCTGGGGTCACAAATGCAGAAATCTCAGAAGCACGTGAGGTTAACGGAACCTGCCAGTAACCTTTCAAAAGATCTAATTTAGTTACATAAGTAGCAGCACCAACAGTGTCGATACAATCGTCCAGTCTGGGTAACGGAAACGAATCTGGCATTGTGACAGAATTTACCTTTCGATAATCCGTACATAACCTGGACGTACCATCAGGTTTAGGAACCAGAATACAAGGAGAACTCCAAGGGCTTGAACTTGGCGTAGCCAGGTCATTCTCCAACAAATATTTCACCTCATCCTTCATTATCTTCCTCTTAGAAGCATTGACACGATATGGGTGTTGCTTGATAGGGGCAGCATTTCCAACATTAATGTCATGTTCCAACACATTTGTACGAGAAGGAACGTCATTAAAGAGACATGGAAAACTGTGTAGTAGCCGCACAATATCATCGGCCTGTTCATCCGTTAAATGAACCAGACTTGACTGGAGAGACAGTAGCATTTCTGAGTTGGGCAATCTAACGCACTGCTGCTGAGTATTGCGCAACTCTAATCCATCTCCATCAACATCATTAACAGGACAGCCCACTATCATGGCAGCAGAAACAGATGAGACAGCAGTATCTACCGCTGTGTGTGAACTATCTACCTGGGTGATGGGTCGGGTTTGGTATGCTTTCAACATGTTAATGTGGCACACACGAGATTGGCGTTTCCTATCAGGAGTTCGAAGCACATAATCAGTTTCACTTAATTTCTTTTCAATTAAATAAGGACCTGAGAAACGAGCTGACAGTGAAGATCCTGGAACAGGCAATAACACAAGAACTTGGTCACCTGGCTGTAGTGGACGAGAAACAGCCTGTTTATCATAGTGTCTTTTCATACTCCTCTGTGAGGAAGACAGAGCTTCCTTTGCGAGAGCACATGCTTGGTGTAGGCGCTCACGAAAGCGACTAACGTAGTCCAACACATTCTCATCTCCAGTACACAACTCTTGGGACAAAAACTGTTCTTTAAGGACTTTCATTGGTCCTCTCACTGTGTGACCAAACACTAGTTCAGCCGGGCTGAACCCTAGGGACTCCTGTACAGTTTCACGAGCAGCAAACAAAACTAGAGGAACTCCCTCATCCCAATCTTTCTCAGATTCCAAACAATATTTACGGAGCATAGACTTCAGTGTCTGATGCCAACGTTCCAGAGCACCCTGTGACTCTGGGTGATAGGCGCTTGACACACGGTGCTTAACTGACAAGGATTTTAACACCTGCTTGAAGAGCTTTGATAGGAAATTGGTACCTTGATCAGTTTGTACCACCTTAGGTAACCCGAATGTCGAGAAGAATTTAATTAAGGCTTTACTCACCACCGGAGCAGTAATCCTTCGCAGAGGAATGGCTTCGGGGTATCTCGTTGCCATACACATAATCGTTAATAGAAACTGGTTACCTGATTTTGTCTTAGGTAACGGTCCAACACAATCAACCACCACATGTTCAAATGGTTCACCTATAACAGGTATTGGACAAAGAGGAGCAGGAGGAATAACCTGATTTGGTTTTCCTGTTATCTGACATGTGTGGCACGTTCGACAGAACGGAGCCACATCTTGTTTTAAACCTGGCCAAAAGAAATGTCGAAGGACCCGGTCATAAGTCTTGGTGATTCCTAAATGACCGGACCACTGGTGATCATGAGCAAGGGATAGCACATTTTGTCGAAAGGCTGTAGGAACCACAATTTGGTAAACAGCATTCCAATCTCCGTCCGCGTCAACATGGGATGTCCATTTACGCATGAGGAGATTACCATCAATGAAGTAAGCCACGTTCTTCTTCTTTACCTCTTCCAATGAGACAACACTAGAAAAACATTTAGCAAGCCTCTTGTCAACCTTCTGGTTAGCAATCAGCTGCTCACGAGTGACTGGTAACTGTATTGCCTCAGCAATAAGTTCACTATCCTTCAATTCTTCCCTGGGCTGTTTGTCAGAGGGCAACAGCTTCCCAGAGGTAGCACACAACCCATCCTCTTGATCAAACTCTTTGAACAAAACAGTGTTCGACAAATCTATCACGTCACCCATTTGTTGTGCCTGAGCACGAGTGACAGCACAAGCGGGGAACACATGTGGATAATTCTGTGCCAGCTCATTGGAGAGAGAGTGGTCACTTTTATCCATTACTTCCAATACGGGTACTACCTTTCCTCCGGCAATATCGTTACCCATTATAAAGGTCACACCTTTTACTGGCAACATAGGACGTACCCCCACTCTGAATATTCCACTGAGTAACTCAGAGTGTACTTTCACCAAGTGCAATGGCACTGGGACAAAACCCATTTCAATACCCTGAACTAACACACGGGAACCACAGTATGTATCGTCAGATAAGGGCAACACATCAGATAATATAAACGACTGCGCCGCACCAGTATCTCTAAGGATTTTAACCGGACGCTGAGACGCTTCGTCATTCGTTAGGGACACAAACCCCTCGAAAATGAATGGTTCATAACTGCGGTCGTGGACTGGAACTTTCAAACTACATTTACCCTGAGGTACTTGTTTCGTTTCAGACCTCACAACCGTACGAATTAGCCCAACACCTGTTGGCGGCTTGGCACGGAGAGGCATCCCTTGTTTGCGTTTTAGGAAGCAATCATTAATCATGTGTCCCACCTTATGACAATAGAAACAGGGACGCTCATTTTTCTGGCGTGCATGATGTACTGCTTGCCGAGTAGGGCTAAAAGTAGGCAATTCAGTGGCTCTACTCTCAGTATGAGCCGTAAACACGCTCGTGCGTCAACACAAACTCGTCTGCCAACACAGACGCTTCTGACAAAGAGGATACTTTCTGTTCATTTAGGTACACTACAATGCGTTCGGGTAAGCAATTTTTAAACTCTTCCAACAAGATTAACTCCCGGAGAGAGTTGAAATCAGTTACCTTGCTAGCAGCATGCCATTTATCAAACAGATTTCCCTTATCTCTAGCAAATTCCACATAAGTTTTACCAGCAGACTTTCTATGAGACCTAAATCTCTGTCGGTATGCCTCAGGCACAAGCTTATAGGCGAAGAACAGTAGCTTTGACCACTTCATAATTCAGACTGTCTTCAAGAGGTAGCGCTGACAAAACCTCTTGGGCTTTACCAGTTAATTTACACTGCAGTAACAGGCACCATACCTCCGCAGGCCATTTCAATGCTACTGCTATGCGTTCAAAAACACAAAAATAGGAGTCAACCTCTGACTCCCTGAACAAAGGTACTAAGGCAATCTGCCTACTAATGTCAAAGGTGTTTGAAGCCACAGCTGGTGAGGACGGCTCACTAACAGGCACCGCATGAACGGAGGCTAGCCTCGCTGTCTCTGCCTCCAGTTCCATCTGGCGCATTTTGAACTCCATCTGCCGCTGTTCTCTTTCTGCCTCAATTTTACACATCTCCAACTCTACCTGGCGCTGTTCTCTTTCTTTTTCACACTGCCGCTGTTCTCTTTCACACTGCCGCTGTTCTCGTTCTGCCTCAATTTTACACATTAATTTGGGCCCTCTCTTCCGCCTCCAGTTGGAGTTGTATCGAACGGACATCCCCCAGCGCCTCACCGTGGGGTGACAGTGGGGAGAGTGGATCAAAACGGGGCAAAGTGGCTGGAACTTTAGCCTCACCCTCGGTCTCAGACACCGACGGGCTTATAGGAGCAGCAACATCCCCTACAGGGGTAGTAGGCTCAGGCAGCGGTAACACAAGCACCTGCTCTTCCAACAAAACATTTAGCACCAGCTGTTTAACCTCCGCTTTTACTCAACTCTGCGACACAGATACAGAATAATGGTCAGCCAAGGTCAGTAAATCAACTCGACGACATTTGTCAAAAGCCTCCCACGTAGGGTTATCCAAAAATGATTTTAAATCAAAAGTAGCCATATTGAACTACCTCCCAAACACAAGAGCCAAGAAATAGCAAACACTAATGCTACATCAGCTATGAAGCTCAACACTGAACTAGCCCACCACAATAATTTGCACAAGTGGCATGGGTGTCAGTGAAGACAGATCCCGGATGAGCCCCCACTTATGTTACGAATCCCTTTTACCCCGTGGTCTAGGGGGAATGGAATAGAGACCCGCAACATACCTTATGCAAATTACTATGGTGAAAAAGGAACAGTGAGAACAATAATACAGACAACTTAACTCTACCGTCAAACACAAAAGGTTTATTTCAAACACACGGTAAAGTGGTTTGCGGAAAAGGGGCTGAGCTGGACCCAAGGAAAGAAATAATATATATTCAAAAACCCCTAAGCTAATCTACCTGCGTCACGAACAGCTAGCTAACTAACTAAGTAAATACAGTGGGTGGTCCGCCCAGTTCTAACTAATGTATTTAACACAGGGTTTCCTACGGGTAATGTATGCCCAAGGGAGTCTTGGCTGGTTATCCCCTTTTCCACCAACAAACACACAGCAATATAACACAACAGTACAAACTCACAGTTAATGTGAGATGCCGGCATCTAAACAAGAGGGTGCTGGCACACAACCAAACCAACATCAATGGGGCTTCACAAATACCAAACGGAGCTAGAGCTCTGTAGCTACAAAATAAGCCAACTACTAAACCACAAGAGCTCAATGCATACACGAGAGTCAGTTACAAACCAAGAGTGCTACATACCAAAAACAAGCTAGAGAGAGAGATAACTGACTGGGGTTTTAAACCAAGGGAAAGGGGATGTGATTGGGTAAGGGAAAAGGAGCAGGTGTGTCTTCTGATTGGGACTGATTGGTGATTGATGACAGCTGATGAGTGACACCTGTGAGTAGGGCAGAAGGAGAGAAAACAAACACACACAGGATACCTGTATCCGTAACAACAATGAACAAAGATCAACTGGTGTAGTATCAAACAGCAACATACACCCAAACAGAATCAACTTCCCACACACACTGGAGGGAAAAATGGCTGCTTAAGTATGGTTCCCAATCAGAGACAACGATAGACAGCTGTCCCTGATTGAGAGCCATACTCAGCCAAAACAACGAAATATAAAGAACCTAGAATGCCCACCCCAACTCACACCCTGACCCAACCAAAATGAAACATAAACAGGTTCATATTGGTCAGGGCGTGACACAAGGCATAAGTTGATGCAATTCAATATTTGACATAGGGTCTACTTTACACCAGAGAGACTGTACAAGATCAATTCTAAATATTCTAAATTTTGCCCAAGGTGTAAAACGGGAGTGGGCACACTTCTGCATATGTTTTTGTCCTGCCCTGAACTAAGCGATTATTGGAAAGATTATTCAGATCTTATCACGGGTCACTAATATGACGGTACCACTAGATCCTTCCCTTATTCTTCTTGGAGATGATTCTGTTCTACCAGTTAATATTTGTAGCAAAACCAGATTCATTAAATTGGCAGTCATTGCAGCCAATAAATGCACAGCTATTATATGGAAGAGTGACACTCCACCAAGCAAACAGATGTGGCTAAAATAACTATCTTCCTATATCCCATCTGAAAAAATAACATACAATTTACGTAATAAACCCTTTGAATTTACTGATGTCTGGGGGGGCTTTCAGCAGTTTCTAGAGACGTCACCTTAGCTGCCTCATTATTACTTTCTTCATGAATGTATTATTTGTTTTTGTGTTGAATAATTTATTTTCTAGCATTGAATGTGTCATTCTGTTTTTTGTTGTTAATCAGTGAAGCTAATACCGGGGGAGGGAGGGGTTGTTCCTGTGTTGGGGAGGGAAGGGTTTTGCACGATGTGCCCCCATGTAGCATGACGTCTTGTGTAGATGGAAGGAATAACGGGGCATTATCTGTGTCATATTTTGGTGATTGTTAAATTGTAAAAAAAAAGAAATGCCAATAAATATATTGTACAAAAAAAAAAAAACTGGTCAACATTCAGACGGATTACCAGGACGTGCGCTGACCAACTCGCAAGTATCTTCACTGACATTTTCAACCTCTCCCTGTCTGAGTCTGTAATACCAACATGTTTCAAGCAGACCACCATTGTCCCTGTGCTCAAGAACACTAAGGTAACCTGCCTAAATGACTACTGACCTGTAGCACTCACGTCTGGAGCCATGAAATGCTTTGAAAGGCTGGTCATGGCTCACATCAACACCATTATCCCAGAAACCCTAGACCCACTTCAATTTGCATACTGCAATTTGTATACCCACAGATGATGCAATCTCTATTGCACTCAACACTGCCCTTTCCCACCTGGACATGAGGAACACTTATGCCCTTATGTGAGAATGCTTTTCATTGATTACAGCTCAGCGTTCAACGCCAAAGTGCCCTCAAAGCTCATCACTAAGCTAAGGACCCTGGGACTAAACACCTTCCTCTGCAACTGGATCCTGGACTTCCCGTGTCATCAGCCATGCTGATCCTTAACACGGGGGCCCCTCAGGGGTGCGTGCTCAGTCCCCCTCCTGTACTCCCTGTTCACTTATGACCGCACGGCCAGGCACGACTCCAACACCATCATTATGTTTGCTGATGACACAACAGTGGTAGGCCTGATTACTGACAACGATGAGACAGCCTATAGGGAGGAGGTCAGAGACCTGGCCATGTGGTGCAAGGACAACAACCTCTCCCTCAACGTGATCACGACTAAGGAGATGATTGTGGACTACAGGAAAAAGAGGACCGAGCATGCCCCTATTCTCATCGACGGGGCTGTAGTGGAGTAGGTTGAGCGCTTCAAGTTCCTTGGCGTCCACATCGCCAACAAACTAACATGGTCCACGCACACCAAGACAGTCATGAAGAGGGCACGACAAAACTAATCCACCCTCAGGAGGCTGAAAAGATTTGGCATGGGTCCTTAGATCCTCAAAAGGTTTTACAGCTGCACCATTTAGAGCATCCTGACTGGTTGCATCACTGCCTGGTCTGGCAACTGCTCGGCCTCCGACCGCAAGGCAGTACAGAGGGTAATGCATACGGCCCAGTACATTACCGAGGCCAAGCTTCCTGCCATCCAGGACCTCTATACCAGGCGGTGTCAGAGGAAGGCCCTAAAAATTGTCAAAGACTCCAGCCACCCTAGTCATAGACTGTTCTCTCTGCTACTGTACGGCAAGCGGTACCAGAGCACCAGGTCTAGGTCCAAGAGGCTTCTGAACAGCTTCTACCCCCAAGCCATAAGACTCCAGAACAGCTAATCAAATGGCTACCCAGACTATTTGCAATAGCTATTACAGTGAAATAATACTATGCTATTGTTTGAGGAGAGTGCACAGTTATGAACTTGAAAAGTTATTAATAAACCAATAAGGCACATTTGGGTAGTCTTGATACAATATTTTGAACAGAAATGCAATGGTTCATTGGATCAGTCAAAAAAAATGCACATACACTGCTGCCATCTAGTGGCCTTGGTTGGAATAATACATGATGACCTTTCTCTCGCATTTCAAAGATGATGGTACAAGAAAATACAAAAATACATGTTTTTTTTCTTTGTATTATCTTTTACCAGATCTAATGTGTTATATATATATTTTTTTTATCTTACCTTTATTTAACTAGGCAAGTCAGTTAAGAACAAATTCTTATTTTCAATGATGACCTAGGAACAGTGGGTTAACTGCCTTGTTCAGGGGCAGAAGGACAGATTTTTACCTTGTCAGCTCAGGGATTTGATCTTGCAACCTTTACGGTTACTAGTCCAACACTCCAACCACTAGGCTACCTGCCGCCCCAAATATTCTCCTATATTAATTTCCCATTTCCACAAACTTCAAAGTGTTTCCTTTCAAATGGTATCAGGAATATGTATATCCTTGCATCAGGTCCTGAGCTACAGGCAGTTAGATTTGGGTATTTAATTTTAGGCGAAAATTGAAAAAAAGGGTCTGATCCTTATTGATCAGTGCACAGCCAGAAATGAGAAAATAAAATATAATCTACCAATGAGGGTTTTCATTGATTCTCGGGGCGCTTCCGGCATGCCATAGCCTAACAAATATGGACTGTATTTGAAATCAGTAGGCTATCACCTACTACTGTTTTCATTAGCTAATATAGACTACAATCAGGAATATTTCATTGATTCGTTTGCAAAAGTAAAGTATTTGTTGAATCACCGCTCTTCGGAGAATGTTCAACGCCCCTCTGAACATGATGGAACTGAAGTAATTACAGTGTAAGGAGTCAAAGAAAAAATCCTCAAGTCATTCAGGATTGTATTCATTAATAGTCAGTGTGCTCATTAATATATCTGTCTGTTTATGTTGTTATTAGCGCTTATTAATTCATTATTAATGGCTCAAGTAGAATACAAAGGAGGAGAGAGTCTGAGAGGGGTATCCTACTGTGGGTATTTATCGGAATCCAGATATTTTCTTTCGGTGTGGTGACCCAGTGGCACTGCCCGTTTTAACACAGACAGGCCCTGCACACACACACACACACACACACACACACACACACACACACACACACACACACACACACACACACACACACACACACACACACACACACACACACACACACACACACACACATATAATTTGAATTCATTGTGGGAACTTGTTGGTAATTCTGTTTAACAAAGGTGTCAAGGTGTTAAGAAGGTGTTAAAGGTGTTAAATATTTATCCCTTGTATGAATAACAATTGGTGAGGGAAGGGAGGCTGTTTACTTTTGCAGCGGGTTTGTCTGTGCAATGAAGACCGGACGGAGGAGACCGGACGGGAAAGGCCGGACGGAGGAGACCCGGGACACGCGGTGCTGCGCCTGGTCATTACGCACAGCATGTGCTCACGGCATGGAACCATGTCTGCGCTCCAACCCTAAACCAGACAGAACTACCGTAGGTACTCACAGTGTGATGTAACCGGTCTACACTCATGGGGCGTTTAAGCCATGAACAGGCAGCCCTGTCTCTCAGGCTTCCCCCAAGACCAGAGCCAATTGCATGCAAGGAACAAGGAGCCATCAAGCCACATTAAAACACATCCAGAAAAAAAGGTAACATAGCTAGCATCTTAAAAAAAATAAGGCAACTTTATACTGATATCACTGATATTGTATGCAGACTGATTTGTTGTAGATAAGCAATCTTTTTGTGTCTGGCTAGCTTACTAGCAGAGCTGCTTTGCAAATTCACTTGGCTAGCTAGTTAAGCTAGCTTGTTATCTAAGCTGCTTCTTAGCTTGCATAACTGATATGTGTATTATTATAAAGGAAGCTTCATGTTTTGGGGATAATATTTACATTTGCAGAGCTCCATTTCTGACAGGCTGATCAGATTATCTTTCAGCCTCAGAGCTTGATCAGATTCAATGGCAGCCTCTGAGGCTCATAAGTCAGGTAGCAAAGATCCTTGCAGACGTATTATCCAATAAAGTACCTTATAGGCTGATGCATATGGTCCAGAGGGTGCTCTCTAATCCTGGCAGGCTGATCAGATTCAATAGCAGTCTTGGATTCTTATGTCAGGATGCTGCCTTGTAGACTGTTTCATGAGAAAAGCTCTTGTAATAAGTTAGGTTGTTGCCTCAATTAACCCCTTTCCTCCCCTCTGCCAGATCCCTGTGCCAGACTATCCAGGTCTCTAGGCAGCGTTCATGTAGTGGCCAACGACAGAGAGCCAGTGTGCTGTCAGCTCAGTGGCTGCCATAGAGACACAGTCAATGCAGGCATCCCAGTCCCACATGCAACCTGGCCAACCTACAGGTGTCTGTAATCATGGCCAGGTGTGGCCTAATATCATTGGTTAATTCTCTGATATAAACATAACATACAAAAATCATGAATGGATAGTATAATATCATAGATACAATTTGGCTACATAGGCTTACAAACGTTTACAATGAATAGCAAAATCACAATAATCACAAGAATGGCTTAAGATCAAAGTCTACGTTGAGACCAAAGAGAGCAAGTGTCTTTAAATTAAAGATCCAGGCAGCCTCTCATTTTAACAAATTTTTGAGGTCACCCCCTCTCCTAGTGAGGGTGGCATGTTCGATGCTGATATAACATAGGTACAAAAGCGAGTGGTTCACTTCCAAAAAGTGGGCCGCAACTGAGTAAGTCGAGTTTTTGCACCTAATGGTGCTACAATTCTGCAAGATTCGTACTTTTAATTCACGCTTTGTTTTAACCACATAATTTTTACCACAAGGGCAAGTTATAAGATAACTTCCTTAGTGGAGCATGTGATATACCTTTGATTGGGATCTGTTTCCCTGTTTGGGGGTGTTTGAAGGATCTACATTTGTAAGTGCCATTGCATTGAGCGCAGCCATTACACTTGTAGTTTGCATCCGGTAGAGGTATAAATAGACATTATGCAGGGATATTTTGGGGTGGAATATCTGAGTTTACCAATTGATCTGAGATTTCTGCCCCTGCGAGAATACAACCAAGGGAGGGTCCGAAAACGCATTACCGATTACTGTTATCGGATCTTAGAATGTGCCAATGTATGTGAACGATTCCCTTAATTTGTTCAGAGTACTTTGAATAGAGGGCAGTTAGAACGCAAGAATGCTTCTTTTTGCGAGTGTCCTTGAAAGAGGTCTCGATTTGTTTTGAATTTTCTCAATGGCAGTAGTCATCTGACCATTTTTGTACCCCCTCTCCTTGAATTTTCTTTGCATCTCAGCCATATTTCTGTCAAAATCAGTTTTTTGCTAATTCTTTTGATTCGACAGAATTGGCTTTAGGGAAAAATGTTTTTCAAAGGAAGCGGGTGACAACTATCAGCCCTCAACAAACTGTTACAATCAGTAGGTTTCCTGTAAAGATCAGTGTATAAAACATTATCTTCACACAAAATCAGAAGATCAAGGAAACTGTAACCCACATACAAATTAACATCGTTAGGAGCCATAGGTTATCCCATCCCACCCTTTGTCTGAATAAAGAAATAATTTAGAAACATGAAGTAGTTGTGTGTGAGTGCTAATTCAGCCATGCACTGGAAGGTAGTTTGTTGGGGTCTACTGCTATGGGATCCCTGTGGTCCGATGAGTTCAAATTTGATATTTTTGGTTCCAACCACTGTGTCTTTGTCAGACGCAGAGTAGGTGAACGATGATCTCTGCATGTGTGGTTCCCACCATGAAGCATGCAGGAGGAGGTGTGATCGTGTGGGGGGGCTTTGCTGGTGACTATGTCAGTGATTGAATTAGAATTCAAGGCACACTTAACCAGCATGGCTACCTCAACATTCTGCAGCGCTATACCATCCCATCTGGTTTGCTGATAGTATCATTTTTAGTTTTAACCTTTATTTAAACAAATTAAAGTATATTTTATATTTGAGATTCTTCAAATTAGCCACCCATTGCCTTGATGACAGCTTTGCACACTTTGGCATTCTCTCGACCAGCTACTCCTGGAATGCTTTTCCAACAGTCTTGAAGGAGTTCCAACATATGCTGAGCACTTGATGGCTGCTGTTCCTTCACTCAGCGGTGCAACTCATCCTAAACTCAAACGTTTCAGGTAGCCTTCCACAAGTATCCCACAACAAATTGGGTGAATTTTGGCTCATTCCTCCTGACAGAGCTGGTGTAACTAAGTCAGGCTTGTAGGCCTCTTTGCTCGCACACACTTTTTCAGTTCTGCCCACAAATATTCTATGGGATTGAGGTCAGGGCTTTGTGATCGCCACTCCAATACCTTGACTTTGTTGTCCTTAAGCCATTTTGCCACAACTTTGGAAGTATGTTTGGGGTCATTGTCCATTTGGAAGACCCATTTGTGACCAAGCTTTAACTTCCTGACTGATGTCCTGAGATGTTGCTTCAATATATCCACATAATTTCCCCTCATGATTATTTGAATGTGTTTCGTTGTATGTACACCGTTTGTGACGATCTGTTTGTGATGATCTGTTTGTTCTTTTTTTGGTGAAGTTTCACTCTTTTTTCAATTAAAAAGATGTGGAACGCAACACACGCTGCTCCTTGGTCCGTCTTTGAAGATCGTGACAGTGGGAAGCTTGTGCAAGGCTACCCGAAACGTTTGACCCAAGTTAAACAATTTAAAGGCAATGCTACCAAATACTAGTTGAGTGTATGTAAACTTCTGACCCACTGGGAATGTGATGAAAGAAATTAAAGATGAAATAAATCATTCTCTCTACTATTATTCGGGACATTTCACATTCTTAAAATGAAGTGGTGATCCTAACTGACCTAAGACAGAGAATCTTTACTTGGATTACATGTCAGGAATTGTGAAAAACAGAGTTTAAATCTATTTGGCTAAGGTGTATGTAAACTTCCGACTTCAACTGTATATATTGTATTTTACCCTATTTTTCTCCCTAATTTCAATCTTGTCTCATCGCTGCAACTCCCCAAAAGGCTTGGGAATCCCTGGCCACACCCTCCCCTAACCCAGACGACACTGGGCCAATTGTGCACCACCCTATGGTACTCCCTATCATGGCCTGTTGTGATACAGCCCGGGATCGAACCTGGGTCTGCAGTGACACCTCTAGCACTGCGATGCAGTGCCTTAGACCACTGCGCCACTCAGGAGGCCCATACCTCCACTCGCGAGGCCCGTGCCTCCACTCGCGAGGCTATGCCTCCAAGGCCCATGACCATTTAATTTGCTTCCAAATTGCAATCACTACAATCCTATGTAAACCAATTAGCCTGGCAATTAGCCTGAAAAGCATGTTCAGATGTAAATATTTCAATGAATCATTGTGATGCTGAATTTTGAAAGGAGGCTTTCAGACAGTTTCATGATATTTCCTTGTAGTACATGGAACCAGCAAAGTGGCACTGCAGACTGTGGGAAGACTGACTTGATTTCCTTTATTTATTTCATGTCATGATCAACCATCACACATCTACTGTATCAGAGAAATATAAAAACAATAGTGAAACAAAGTAGTATTTTTTAGGCAAGTAGTACGTCCAATCATTGAAGAATGACTACAATTAAGGTCAGGTAATAGTCTTGACCACATTCACATTGATAGACAAAAATGTGTTCATCTAACAGTCTACAAGGCTGCATCCTGATTTATGAGCCTCTGAGGCTTCTATTGAATCTGATCAGCCTAGCGGGAATAGAGCTCAACCACTGGATCAGATATGCATCAGCCTATAAGGCACTTTGACTGCTAATATGCCTGCAAGGACCTTTGCTCATGAAACAGCCTACAATGCAGCATCCTGACTTATCAGCTTCTGAGGCTGCTATTGAATCTGTTTAAGCTCCAAGGCTGAACGCTAATCTGATCAGCCTGTCAGGAGTGGAGCTGTAAATGTAAATATTATCCACAAAACATGAAGTGTCCCTTATAATTATGCACACATCAGTTATGCAAGCTAAAAACCAGCATATATAACAGCTTATCTACAACAAATCAGTCTGATATAATATCAGTGATATATCAGTATAAAAAGATGCTAGCTATACTACCTTTTTCCCTTTAGGCTTCAGCTTTCTCAAATCAAATCAACTTGAAAATAAGTTAAGAAAATATTTACTAAATAAACTACAGTTTAAAAAAGTAACACAATACAATAACAATAATGAGGCTATATACAGGGAGTACCTGTACCGAGTCAATGTGCTGGGGTACAGGTTAGTCGAGATAATTAAGGTAATATGTACATGTAGGTAGGGGTAAAGTGATTGGCTCTATTTAAATGTGACTTGATGGCTCATTGCTCCTTGTATGCAATTGGCTCTGGTCTTGGAGGTGGCAAGCAGCCTGGGAGACAAGGCTACCTGTCAGGCTTTGTTTATGGCTTAAAAGCCCCAGGAGCCCGTTTTACATCCCTCCTCCATTCAACCTGTTTATTCTGGTGTTGTTTGTTGTGTATCTGCAAGGTCCCTGCCGGAGGTGACCTCAGTATCTCTATAGCTCATATCTGTTTTCCAGATGTACGTCTTCTGTAGGCCTGTAGGCTAGCTTACAGAGCACTTGTGTAAAATAATTACTTTACAATGTGAGCTATGGGCAGGTACACAACACAAACATAACGTGATAGATTAATTTAGTTTAGGTAGCCATTATTTTGAGTGAAATGTGTCTCTTGGTTGTATTTCATGAGAATCACCATAACCGAGGATTAACATTGGGCCTATTACATTCGATTGACTCACTTTGCAATGTTAGGTTTTTTGGGGGCAAAGAATTAAAATAAAACTTCGCTAGATATTCAAAGATATTAAATGTAATTTTAAAGCGGTTTCAGATTTTTCACGATGCTGATGCAACTTAAACGAAATGTATAATTGGTATTGAATCACCAACGGTGGGGTTGAATGCCAGAAATAACTTTTTTATATGTATAAATCATCCATCCCAAGATAGTCAGATGCCTCATCAGACCTCCTCAGACTCACATTTCAAGATGCTAACGACTCGGACACAAGGCGTTTTAAATTAGACCTTCATGACTATGTTCTCAAACCTCACTAATTTGCCAAAGCCTTGTCAATTTTTTTATCCCAATTATATTTTCTTTATGGTTATTTTCTATTCGTCAGGTCTTCAGATAGGTATTTCATATAAAGGTATGAGTCGGGGTTGGAGGTATACCACTTCTGATGCAAAGTAGGCCCTGCAAACAAGCTTTTCCATCCCATCATCCACGGGTTGGCCTACCAGTGGTGTAGTGGGGTCTGAAGAAGTGAGTATACTATCAACTTACAAAGACGTATTACCCTTTTCCCAAAGGCAAAGGAACAGCTCAAAAGTCTTAAATATTCTCAAACCATTGAATTGATAATTTAACCGCGCTTTTATTGCTGTTACTGTGATGGTATGGACTCAGTGTAGGCCTATTATTTTGTCAGCGCAGGTTGTTATGATATATATGTAAAAGAGGCAGTATTTGTGTGTACAGAACTTGACCGTATCTTCCGCTTACCCTGCGCTGACCACGCGGCTGTGCTCTTTTAATTGCTGTGCTTGCTGATCCTGCCCAACTCCCCTGCACTGAGTGGAGCTGGCGGAGGGTCGAAACATTGGTTAATCAAATTGGTATTTCACTGGAAATTTGCTGGCCTCCGAGTTTTGCATTATTAATCACGGAGACAAGAAAGTAGCGCTTCTTCAACCGGTCAGCTCTCCCTCTAGCCGAGAGCAGAGCAGAGGCTTAGGCACGCAGGCGGACCGGGCTGGCCTGGGCTGGATGAGCTGGGCTCTCCCTATGGGAAGCGGGGCGGAAATATATAGGGCAGAGAAATGTGGCCAACAGAGAACGAATACCCAGACCCCTCACAGCCCCGTACACATAGCTCCTTACACAGACACACACACACACATACACACAGTGTGGGGTTCTGTCAGTGTGGTGCGTTAGAAGAGTACAAATTGAACCTGTAATTTTTGTTTATATCTACTATTTTTCTATTCAAACGGATAGTGATATCATGATTTTGTAATTGTAAACATTCTTATTGAGATGTATGTAAATAACCTAATATATGTTTTAAATAATAGGAAGTTATTTTAATGTTGAAATGTGTAATTATCTACAGTATTTAACGTATATTTTCATATACATGGTTATGTGCCTGCTAACCCTTGAACATTCCTTTAGCAGCTCATTGAATTTGAATCGATTGCCCTGAGATAGCACAGCCTTTCAGCACATGAGAGGAGGATGTCAGTTCTCACTGCATCCATTTACACCGAGATGCTTAACCAGAAATAACCATCCTCAATTAATTTAATTTCATTAAAATTGTAATTTAACTAAACGGATGTGTTTAGCTGGTGTCCGGCTGTAAACGGGGTTTATGTTGCACCGGACGGTGGTAGACTCGGGCATCTTGTCAGTTTATAATACATTATTTATGACATATGATTAGAAGGCTATACACATTTCTTTGAACTTTCAACACATTTCTTAAAATTCAATCGGAGTTAAAATTTAGATCAGTTTTTTTTAGTCACATTCCCTTTCGGGCGAAAATATTTGGGCTGCTTTGGGGATTTATGTGGTTGCTAATTTTTTCCTGTGATACTGAAATATTTTTAACTGCGACCATAAGTAGCCTACATATGTAGAAAGCCTAGCTAATTCATACGTTTTCAGAAATGTTAGGTTATAATATTCAAATTGATCAAATAGAGTGCTTTATTAGCTATGTTACCAATGAAGAGTAAGCATACTATTATAACCAAATAAACCAGCATCCGGTAAGAGTTTTTAGCCAAGCCACCTACATTACATTATAGCAGAAGATATTCGTTGACATGAATTACTAATTATTTTGTACAATGCATCCATATTTAAATAATCGAATATGTTTATTCTTAAGGGTTTACCTGGTCATATATAGGTCTTTTAGTACTGGATATCAGAAACGTTCTTGAATTTAATCATAGACCTGCCTATAGGCAGGGTTGGGTAGCTTACTTTCTAAATGTAATCCGTTACAGTTACTAGTTACCTGTCCAAAATTGCAATCAGGAACGTAACTTTTGTATTATCCAAACTCATTAATGTAATCTGATTACATTCAGTTACTTTTAGATTACTTTCCTCTTAAGCGGCATTAGAAGAAGACAAAAAGGTATGTTACCAATTGAACATCTATTGCAGGATAAATCAATGTTAAAGTTTACATAGCTGTCCATACATGTATGTTATATTTTACTTTATGGGTTGGTTATGTAGGCTTCTTCTAACCCATCGCAATTTAATAAGATGAAATTATATATTTGCATTAATATATGCAATTTCTAAGTCCAAAAATGGATGTAGCAACTACAGATTGCCCCTTTACGTCTATTAATTAAAAGTGTGCGAGTTTGAGCATGTGTCCATTAGGCCTATGGATGGATTTGTTTTTATCAGCATGAATTAGATTGATTAATAAAAGCCCTACTTTTATTCCATAGGCTGTGATCCACACTATGCAGCTGTTGCAAGAGCGCATTTTTCACTGGCTTTAAAAAACAATGATTGATAGGCAGCTTAAACTTTTAGATACATTTAGATTTGTGAACAGCCCATGTGTCCACAATCCGTAAGGCGCAAAAAGCTAAATTAGAGAGCAGCAGTGGGATTCACATCAATGCGCTATGTAGATATCAATAATAAATTATATCCGTATCGCCGTAGACTACGCCACTGCTGTCATCCTTACCTTACCTCCAAGCGTTTATTCAAGTTGGATAATCTTTGGATGCAGACAGCAGTCGCACCATTGGAAGACATTGCTTGGAAAAGCTACAAAAGCTCACTCCTGCTCTTTTCCCACGATCCATCGAACACATTTGGTGTGTCATCATAGTGATCTCTGACTCAGGTGGAACAAACTTAAAGTTGCGCCTGTTTTCAACTAGGCAAGTCGGTTATGAACAAATTCTTATTTACAAAGACAGCCTACCGGGGAACAGTGCCTTAACTGCCTTGTTCAGGGGCAGAACAACAGATGTTTTACCGTGTCAGCTCAGGGATTCGATCCAGCAACCTTTCGGTTACTGGCCCAACGCTCTAAACAATAGGCTACCTGCCGCCCCACCTTCATGATGTATTGACTTTATTTGTATGTTAAGTGACATGAAGAGCGTTCAAGTTTTTTTTAATGGTGACTGGCCACGAGGAATAAGGATATAATATACTCTATTCTATTATATAAGGATTCAAAAAATCTTGCTTCTTGTGTGTGTGTGTGTGTGTGTGTTTACTTACCTGAAGTTCGTTCCAGCACCAGCAGCACGTTGCTGTCACTGGTCGGCAGTGTGGAGCACGTCTTATAGTTGTTACAGCTAGGTGCTGAATTATCTAGACAATATCAAGCAATATTGATGCATGCACTAATAATAGCAATAATAATAGTTCGTACTGTTATTCTATTAATATTTAAAGATGATCTGATGTATATTGAATACATTTAGCCTAAATCTAGTTCACACCTAGTTCTTTATTCTCTTCATTTTTGTTAAACATTTTACCTGTTCGGTGCAGCATATTTTCATATATTTGTTTAAAAAAAAGTATAATATTAAACACACATTAATTGAAAGCCATTTTAATGTACTTTTACCTGCAAACAAAATGTGGTGTTGCTTGAAAAATATTTAGTTCTAGCCCACATAACTAATTTAAGCATTCATGTACCTTGTTATATGGGCCAAACTCAGTCCTCCCTGTCACTGACTATATCCCTGCTTTGTGAATGCAGCTAGGCCTACAGCCTAATGTGGTTCGCAGAGTGTCTGTGGAATAAGCAAGATCTCCAGTTTCAGTGTTTATAGAAAGATCCTATACTCCGGAGCAGTCCCGAATCCATCCCCATGAAATGAACATGCTTCCCAAGCCTTTAACTCTTCACATATAATGCAGGCGCTCCAAGTTTTGCGTAGCCGCAGGAAAGTCTACATCACACACAGGTCATAAAACGAGAGTCCAGCCAGGGCTTAAATATCTTAACTTGTTTGAATAGCAGAGAAAGATATATATTGTCATTGAGTCTTGTGTGTTTTTATGGTGTCGATATCATTATTCGAATGCATAGACTATGAGTATTTTATCAATTGATGTTGTGTATCCCAGAATCTTTGCAGTTTTAAATTGTTTTGAAATATTGATCATATTTTCAAATTATTCATAATTGAAAGGTAGCCTTATGATTTGTCAATGGCGTCCAGCATACACTTTAGTTTGAGATAAGGAAGACATTTTATTAGGCCTATCGGAAATATGTCTTCAAATACTTATTTGAAAGGCTTACGATCCTCTTATTAGTTCGGCTATATTATTATAAGTATTAAGTAGTTAAAATCGCTTTTCCATGTACCTCCTTACCTCCATTCTACAGTGACTGTATTTTGGCTGTTTGTTGTATGTCGGCAGGTATAGCCTAGCGGCCCAAAAACCGAAAGGTCGCTGGTTCGAATCCCCGAGCCGACTAGGTGAAAAATATCTCTATGTGCCCATGAGAAAGGCACTTAACCATACTTGCTCCTGTAAGTCCCTCTGGATAAGAGCGTATACTAAAATATGTAAATGTTTGCTCAGTTTACAGTTTTAGGCCTAATGGAATACGACCTCATTTCCCTTAGATCTGTTGATTTAGAATCAAGACATTGTTCTTTCAGAATGAGACGCATATAAGGTTTCCCTCAACATTATTTGGGATGTTCTGAGACCATTAAAACTCATAACTCCCGTGTTTGATCAGCCGCCTGGCCCGCCCCTGACGTTAATTAGGCTTGATTTGCTATACAATGTTCTCTATTATGACGACATGTTTTAATTGCTGTCGAATATGCATATTTTCAGCATATTGCGTGTCATGACATGCTCGGGAGAGATCAAATTATTCATAGCCCCTATTTGTTATTTATTTTATGCCCTCTTATTCGAACCAGAGGCAACAAACGCTACAAAGATATTCGATTGTTCATATTGTCAACATCAATTTGATCTCCACTTAGTCTCACCTCCATTCCTGCAAATAATTTTATAAGCGCGTTATAGTGGAGGCCTCGCAACAGGCAAAACACCCATGTTCTCGTGGCTTGGCAGCAATGGTGTAGGTTTCCATATTATTCGCCTTTAGTGTGTTTTTGCCTGCCTAAATGTAGGCCTAAGCCCTCAAACGAGCTGATGAACGCGGGGTTTATATATTAACGTGGCTGTGTGTGTGTGTGTGTGTGTGTGTGTGTGTGTGTGTGTGTGTGTGTGTGTGTGTGTGTGTGTGTGTGTGTGTGTGTGTGTGTGTGTGTGTGTGTGTGTGTGTGTGTGCGTGCGTGCGTGCGTGCGTGTGTGACCGGCTGCCCCTTAAGAAAGACGAAGAAATACCGAAAATCAGCCCCCCTTCCCCAACCAGGCTGTCAATAGTGCAGCCGGTCTCGCGCTGCAGCAGTGGCTGCTGTGTGTGTTTGCGAGCGAGGAGAACGCCATAGTAATGTAACAGAGCAACGAATCTCCAAGGCCCTGGCGCTGCACTCAAGACTCGGGCTTCATTAAAATTTCATACGCAGCGCTTGGCCAAGGTCTATTTATGAAAATGTGCTTTCCGCTTCATGGGAAACACTAGTCAGAAAGGAACCAGGGGGATGAATGCTAACGTGTAGAATTATATGCTTATATATTTGCGCAGTCTTATCCCTTATAATGCATTGTTGCAAAATACACTCGCAAGACTGAAAGTGTCGTTTTTCACTCCGCATATTTGACTTCTATCATAGACTTATGTTATTTTCTTTGAATGGTTAGTAAATAATGTACATGCGTTTTAAAGGCCATGCGAATCTGAAGATGTAGACTGGCAGGTGTATTCAGCTGAGTGTAGCCATGTAGCCTGAATTCCCCTATGAACAAATCATTACACTGAGGTTTGGCAGACATTATTCGATCAGTGTGGGATGTGAAGGTGCAACAACGGCAGTTGATTGCATCATGTTTGTAATATACTGGTCTTGGCCAAACAAGTGTTTGCCTTATAAATGAATCTAGCATCCAGACATACCAATATCAGCAATTCTGTATTTTAGGCAGTGTATTGGTGATGAAGCTATGTGCTTGGAACCGTGTGTTGTTGTGTGCGTGCCCTTTACCAACATTGGCTGACTGAAGTTTTCGGAGTGTGTTCAAATCAGCCTCTGCCGGTTTGAGCGGAAGGAATCCAATTTGCGTAGCAATGCTCTTGTTTTGGATTGTGCAGGAAAACACAAAAGAGACAATAAGGCCTTCCACGTGTAAATTATTTAAGTCAAACAATTAACAAGGACTGTCCTGGGATTCTCTCATCCATGACTATGTGGTCCACTCGGCAGAGACAAATTAGGCCTCGGATAAAATCAACGGGTTTCTCAGTGCAGGTTTGGGCTATAGGACTCGGAATATGCAAATAACATCATAGGCTTTATAGCTAGCATTAATATAGGCTGCCTACAATTACTCATGTCTATAGGACAAATGAAAACAAACATTAACCTATGTAGGCTATTTTAATAGGGTACTTATAGGGTAATTCCGCCCCTTTTCAACCTCATATTCTATATCCACCACCAAACCAGTCTATGTGAAAATAGCGCATTTCTATGATTTGTGATTAAAAAGATGAGAGGAAAGGTCCTAAAAATTGCTTTTCTGTGACATCACAACAGTGATTTTCAAAACCTGCAATGAGTTTGTAGCCAGAGGGAGGGTATTTTCTTGCTCCCCATGTCACCATGAATCTCATAGCTTTTGATGATGTCATGGGGTATAACTTTTGAACTTTTTATGTGTTTCTACAAAACCTTGAATTTTGCCTTTTTTTTCACACTGGTATTGTGCTGGAGAGAATGAACATAAATTTGAAAAGGGGTGGAATTTCCCTTTAAAGAGCAGCCAGGTCAGCCCTGAAACAAGCATGCACTATGCCTTTAAGAACAGTGACTCGGGGAGCCAGAGTATATGGATCTAAAAATGATTGTATTTTTTATCATCTTTTTAAGCATTTTGTAGGCTACATCCTGAACTGCATGACTGCCGACCAGAGAGCTTGATAAAGCTATTATTCATGAATCTTCAATTTATATCTTATACTTGCTGTTCCAGAGCCAACTCCAACAGTTCAACTCGATACACAGCTAACCTTGATTATAAATGGTTATTTATATATAATTTAGACGCATCAATTGGAGTACGGTTCAATTATAAATAAGTAATTGATGCAGTGATGTACTACATTCTTTGTTAGGCCAACATACCGGCACATGCCTTTCGATAGTAGGGCAAAATATTTGTCAATATTGAGAAAGCACATTCATTATAGGCTGTGGATGAGGAGTTTCTGTCCTGAATGCAATATTCAGAATTAAAAGTCTGTATTAAAAGCCTGTCATATACCAGAGCTTTGGAGTCCAGTAATAGTTTAAATAACCCTTAAAAGCGTCCATATGGTGTATTATATTTTTTTTTACACCAAATTGGTATTAAAGATATTGTCTGTCTAACTCTTTTTATTTAATAACCTTCTGTAACGCATAAGTAAATTATTAAAATTCCCCAAAATAAGCAGATATTACAAACAATTCACACATTCATTTAGACGTTTCTGTTTTCATGTTTTAAAGTTATTTTGATCAATGTCTTTCATAGCAAGTTGTCATGATTTCTTTGTTGTTATTCGTTCAAAATCTGGCGATTGAGCTAATCTGACATGCCAGTAACCTAAAATGGCAGCAATATGGTCAATATTGGCGATAGTGGCGCTGGTGCCAGACTTTTAGCTCTAACTTTGGAATGCTGTGGGCTATTAACTCAGTTCCAACTGCATCTACAAAATGAGACTCTCAACTTGGTATAGAGACATTGACTGTAAGCGAAATGTTAATTTATATTTTTGAGATTTAGGGGCTGCAAAGCCCTCAAGGGGCCACATCTGGGGTGGCTCCATAGGCCTTTATCTTTTGCAACAACCTATTTTGGTTGTATTGCTTAAGTGTTGCTGCTCTTAGTGATATTATGCTGCCGTTGCTTTTTAAATTTATTTTTGTATCATTTGTTCTGTTGTAACATTTACTCATTCACCCCAGTCTATTTAGTCCTTAGTGGAAACCCTCCTGACGTGTCACATCAAAAAGTTCCGTCCTCTAACAGAATGGTTGTATTGAATTGCTCCGAGGGGAGAGGACCCGGGCGCGTGTTGGACAACACTACCATTTCCTTCTGCGCGAGGAGATCTCCTTCTTAACAAACATACAAAAATCAATAGTATCATAACAGCTGTTATTTATTATTCATTAATAACGAGTTTCACAGGCATGAAACCACCTGCTGAACACGAGGGAGAGCCCTGGAACCCCTGACATTTTCTGGACTGATAAACTGTCTGTCAACGTCTGTCATGCCTCTCTTTCGCATCTGACTACAGAGGCTCCACACGGACTGCAGGGTCGGGATGAACTAGCTGTGACTCAATAATTATTTACACATGTGGAAAGGACTTGTCAAAATAAATTAGAAGATGATATTCATAATTGATTGATTAACAATGCATTTACTCCAACGGTTGTAGTAAAATTTACATTCTGAACTTTCCTCTAAATGTTGTTTTGCTTCAAAGTGATAGTCCAGTCTTAACGAATAACTAAACTATTAAACATTTTATGGTGCCATCCTCAGTTTAACTTTAAATAATTAAAAGCAAAGTGTATTTGGTCTGATGTCCTTACGTTCATTACCTAAACCCTTGAAGGCCCCAGTAATTTAATGACGAGACTTGGTCTAATTCAAAGTTATTTTGAAGTCCTAGGAATAAAATGTTTTCTTCTTAATGTTTGATGTGGTATTTTGCTATAGGTACTAGGGAAAAGTGTAACGTCATGATAACACATGGGCTAGCCTAGACTAATATATGCCCTCCCCATTATGCCCTCCCCATTATGACTAAGTGTTATTTCTTACTCAATCAGGTCAATAAAAAAAACTGATTCTGAATTAAGGAGCATAATAAAGTAAACATTGATCAACATCGAATTGAATCATTCATATTATTATTTGATTTGATCATTGACGTAGCTTTTATAAATTACTGTCCATAGCCTACTCAGAAATAGCTTAAAATGGTTCCACAACTGATCCGTCAACCTCCTACCCCGAGTGTGTTCTCCCATTTCAAAGAACCAGATGCTCTCCATTCTAACAGATGAACAGACATCGAATTGAGACTGTTGATTTATTTACTTCAAAAAAACTGATAGGAGAAGATGAGGTAAAACGTGCATGGTTTATTTTAGTTTCTGTCGCTTACACAGACACATTTAAGCACACCTTCACAAATGAAATATACGTTGTATTTTAAATAAGTTAAGTTCAAATAAATAAATAGGTAAATAATAATAAACCAAACTCAGTAAAAGGGTAAAAAATATAAATAAGTCAACAATTCCTCATGTTTAGAATATCTACAAAGTGCACTGAACTCTGGGAATACAACGAAACCAATATTTCCATCCATTGACCAATATTATTATAATTATTAATAATAATTTTAAAAATAACAAAAATCTTTTCGTTTTCATGTGAGGACATAAAATGGACGTTTTACAAAGTAATTATTCGAAATAATTTGATTGTCAAAGCATCATTGCAGTGAAATTAGTACAGACATACACCATGTTTACATATCTGTGAGTCATCTAATTCAACCACAACTTCGTGGATAAAACGGAAAAACGAAGAAACTATGAGTTTTTTGTGTTTTATACTCCTACAGTCCAAAATGACCATGAATGTGCCAACACTAGCGTAATGAGGTAGACAGATAGTAGACTATACTGTGTATGTCCGCGTGTACGTGCGATTGCCCGTGTGTATGCTCTCTTATTGCAATGCATTCAGATGGGGTTTAGAACTATTAACTCACAGCTAACGCCCTACAAGTAAACCATGCAATGAATGATTACAACTATACCCCCGTGTTACGGAGAGCCAACCATCTCTGAGACACATACAATGATGACAACATTACGCCCTAAGCATCAGTTATCTTCTGCAAACAACAATTCGATTTTTGAAAAAACAACGAATTCGATGCGCTCTTCACACACAGGTGAAATGTAGCCTATTCACAAATATGTACAATGATAAATATAAAATAGTTATTCTGACTCAGGAGAATAATAACAATTATTATTCGATTTCCATTTTTGTACAATAATTGCCATGAGTTAAGAGGTGGGTTTTTCGCCTCCATTGAGTAAAATGATGTCGATCTCCTACTTCACTGTTATTGAATTCATCGATGTTCAGTTTTCAATTTCAAAAGGTATACGTTTTGCCCCGGCGGATATTGATTTTCAAGTCTTTATCCCAATTCAAAGGAACGAAACACATCTTGTCTGCTAGCCTCAATGGACCTTAGCCGTTTGCCTATTTGCTTCGGATTTGTCAATTCGAGGAAAGTTTTGCTCTGTATTTTCCTAGTGTGTCGCAGAAAACTTCATCCTTTTCTGCTTTTGCCTCTGATTGCAAAACCACACCCTGACCACGTTCTTTTTCAGGTCCAGTTTCTCGGCTATTGCTGCAATCTTCTCAGACGAGGGCCTCGGCTGCACAGCGAAATATGCCTCCAAGGAGCGCTTCTCGGGAGCAGCGATGGAGGTGCGTTTTCTCTTCTTGTCTCCTCCGTTGAAAATCTCTGGCTTGGTCATTTTCTCCCGCTGCGCCCTCTCCGCCTCCTCCAGCCACGCTTCCAGGATGGGTTTCAGAGCAACCATGTTGTTATGAGACAAGGTGAGGGACTCGAACCGGCAAATCGTGCTCTGACTGAGGCAACCGACCCCGGGGATTTTAAGGTTCGCCAGGGCCGAGCCCACGTCCGCCTGCGTCACCCCCAGCTTGATCCGCCTCTGCTTGAACCGCTCTGCAAAGGACTCCAGCTCCCGGGGGTCTGGCTCTGAGTCCACGCCGCCGCCCAGCGAGGTGTGCGAGCCCATGCTGTGGGGGTGCATGTTCATTGCCTGTTGGTGGTGGTGGTGCTGCTGCATGTGGTTTATGGCGGACATGTGAGCGTGTGGATGGGAGGCAGTGGAGCAGACGTCGGAGCCGGGCATCCCTCCCAGGGAGACAGACATGCCGGGGGTCAGGTGGTCCAGCAGGTCGCCATCCAGGCCCTGAGAGCCCTGGTGATGGGGGTGGTGGTGGTGGTGCGAGGTGAGCACGGACGGGTGGTGGAGGTGGGCCGAGGACGAGGTGGGGGTGCAGGCCATGCTGGTCATGGTGGTCATGGTGTGGTAGGTCGCGTCTGGTTTATAAGGATGGCTCTTGGCGATATCCACCGCCGCCAGCGCTTCCGCCCTCTGCAGTAAAGTCTCATCGAAGCCGGCGAAGATGTTACTCTGCAGCTGTGAGATGGAGAGGAACAGGGGAGGCAGAGAGGGGAACGGTTAATAATGCTCCCCATACAGGCACCATTCAAATAGTTTAGGACAGCTCTGGATAACGTTTTTAAAATGGAAATGACGGGAAATATATTATCACAGTTTGTATTACGCATCCATTACACACGAGGTTTCAAATGTTTAGCCTTTGTGAAAATATAAAAAATTACACTATCAACAAGGCATTTCTTAAAATAAATTGTCAAAATATCCAAACGGATGAGTTAATTTCATTATCACTCAGAGACTATATCAGCCTAGTATCATCCAAATATTCAACCGTCACATTTGATTATTCGTTAATAATGAATATTTCAAGACTTAAATAATTTCTCTGCACCTTGGAATGAGAAGAGTTTGACATGTGAGCAATACGAAATATCAGATCAGGCAAATCACATTATTTGGCCTATAATGTATAAGCGTTTAGTGTTCGGTTTCACCCAATTCTCCATATCCCATGCATGCTCGCCTTCATTTAAGGCTACTTTTCATTATTGCTAATTTGATCATTTGAATGTAACGGTGACTCACCGAGTGAGTGGGCATGCATGCTCTCCGGATGGCCTCTGAGGTCGATTGCAGAGGCGTGTATTTGGGCTCGTGCAGTATGGGGTGCATACTGAAAGGTTGTTTGCTGTTCATTGACATCATGATTGCAGAAGTTAGTGAGGGTCGTTGTCCGTTTTCCTCGTTTTGCTCCGTGTTGGTCCGTTGTCACAAGAATCGTCTCAGGATTAAACAAATTGATAGAATAGTCGGTCGGTTGGTCGGTCGGTCGGTTGGTTGAGGTGATGGTAGTGATGGTAATGATGACAGGTTTAAACCTCCTGTCTTCTCCCCTGTAGGTCTCTCTCTGTCCAGTCGGACTCCTCTGCTTTTGGCTGTAAATGGCTGTATGTAGTATGGATACCTAGCAGCCACCTATAATATAACGTCTTACTGGCCCCGCCCCAAAGATGGGTAATCGCCCCCTCCTTTCCCTATTGTCTCCAAATGTTACTGGGAAAAGTGTGTGTAGCCACACCTCTTGAGGGCAAAACCACCACCCACTCCAACGCAATGCGTTTGGAGTCTGGATTTTGACAGGTGCGATGGTATTGGCTGGTTGTCATACGGACAACACGCCCACCACGCGTTGCGCAAGTTGCTGTGTTTTCTGATGGATAGGTTGGATTTTATTCTATGCCCCAATTTCTGTAATAACCTCATAATAAGCTTTTTTAATTTCAAATGAGCATTCAAAGCTCTAACGAAAAAAAGTCATTTTAGTCCCTGCATTTTAGTGAAAATGGCATAAGGTGAAGAAAAGTAATTTGTAATATCTGAAATTAAATATCAATATCATACCAGTGAAATAATTCCAGTGAACAGTGGATTCAGACAGGCTCCTGGATGGCCACACACAATAATCCTCCCTGACACGTTCCCTTTCTTTCCTAGCAATTAATACATCAATTAATCATTGCTCATTTACTTTGTTGCTCGAACCACAGTATGGATCCCCAATTAAAGAATAAACAGGTCAGAATGGATATGAAGCACAGAGAGGATGATGAAATATTTACTGTTGAACCTCAGGTCAATGGAGCAAGACCTGTCAATCACAGCCTATATCCAGAAGGCTGAGGTGATGGAGATAGACCCCCACTCTAGGCATGGTTCCCCCGCCCTGCCCTTGTCTTTCCCTTCCCCTGGTGGGGTAGGGCTCTCCTAGGGACCCCCTTTACAGAACTAGGGCTAGGGGCTTTCCTCCTGACATTTGCTCCTATACACATCATGTCAGTAATGAGACAACCTCAGGAAAACCAAATAGAGATAACTTCTATAGAGAGATTTTATATACATTTCTTGTTATGCTTACAGTCTGCTGTTTACCTGGTGTTTGTCATAGAAATTACATGCTGAAACAATAGTTATATACAGTAGCAATGACCTAGTCATTTCTTTGGTGTCCATTGAAACAAGCACCAGGCACCAGAAAGAGAAAGTGCAACAAGAAGTCTTACTGTATTATAAAAAAATCTACTTGTCTGAGCTTCGTCCATCACTCTAATTGGGGATGCAAAACCCCAGACCTGCATGTGCGTGTCAGGGAGACACAGAGAGAACTGTGAAACCCCAGACCTGCAGGTGCGTGTCAGGGAGACACAGAGAGAACTGTGAAACCCCAGACCTGCATGTGCGTGTCAGGGAGACACAGAGAGAACTGTGAAACCCCAGCCTTGTCAGAGCGGAGGCCCCATAACAGGATAGGGAGTCTATGTGACTGTGAGTCAGAAACAGGAACCTGAGCGTGGTGATGGTCGGAGTGCAGCAGGCTCAGGCTGCAGCCATTGTCCCCCAGCAAATGCCTCTCCTCTCCGGCAGGACTGCGGAACCCGCTCATCAAATATACATCACCTCCACTGGGAGAGGCTTTCCTCTGGGACAGATAGTCAGACTAGGCTGTTGGCTGTGGACCGCCCAGCTGTAGAGTAGCAGACAGACAGACAGGCTGTTGGCTGTGGACCGCCCAGCTGTAGAGGAGCAGACAAACGGACAGGGAGAGAGGGATGGACTGATGGACAAACAAAGAGAATTACATAAAAGGCAGAGAAACACACATAGACATAAATAGACACTTGGATTGGCAGAGAGGCAGGCAGGCAGGCAGAAGTAAAAAATACACAAGCACATGCACATTTACGTCATGATCCTTATCTCTTGCTCTCAGCTGTAAATTATGACTGTGTAAATAATCCTGCTAACACCCATTGCCTGCCAGCCCCACTGTCAACATCACATATGTGTGCTGGTGAGAGAGAGAGAGTGAGTGAGGGAGACAGAGAGAGAGGAAGCGCTTGGTTCTGTTAGAGTCTGCGCTGTCCCTGGTCCCGAATCACACTGCTCTGGTCCCGAATCACACTGCTCTGGTCCCGAATCACACTGCTCTGGTCCCGAATCACACTGCTCTGGTCCTGTATCACACTGCTCTGGTCCTGTATCATACTGCTCTGGTCCTGAATCCCACTGCTCTGGTCCTGAGTCACACTGCTCTGGTTCTGTATCATACTGCTCTGGTCCTGAATCCCACTGCTCTGGTCCTGAGTCACACTGCTCTGGTCCTGAATCCCACTGCTCTGGTCCTGAGTCACACTGCTCTGGTCCTGAATCCCACTGCTCTGGTCCTGAGTCACACTGCTCTGGTCCTGAGTCACACTGCTCTGGTCCTGTATCATACTGCTCTGGTCCTGAGATACACTGCTCTGGTCCTGTATCATACTGCTCTGGTCCTGAGTCACACTGCTCTGGTCCTGTATCATACTGCTCTGGTCCTGTATCATACTGCTCTGGTCCTGAGTCACACTGCTCTGGTCCTGTATCATACTGCTCTGGTCCTGAGTCACACTGCTCTGGTCCTGAGTCACACTGCTCTGGTCCTGTATCATACTGCTCTGGTCCTGTATCATACTGCTCTGGTCCTGTATCATACTGCTCTGGTCCTGAGTCACACTGCTCTGGTCCTGTATCATACTGCTCTAGTCCTGAGTCACACTGCTCTGGTCCTGAGTCACACTGCTCTGGTCCTGTATCACACTGCTCTGGTCCTGTATCATACTGCTCTGGTCCTGAGTCACACTGCTCTGGTCCTGTATCATACTGCTCTAGTCCTGAGTCACACTGCTCTGGTCCTGAGTCACACTGCTCTGGTCCTGTATCACACTGCTCTGGTCCTGTATCATACTGCTCTGGTCCTGTATCACACTGCTCTGGTCTTGTATCATACTGCTCTGGTCCTGAGTCACACTGCTCTGGTCCTGTATCATACTGCTCTGGTCCTGTATCATACTGCTCTGGTCCTGTATCATACTGCTCTGGTCCTGTATCATACTGCTCTGGCATCTGCTTGAAATACCAAAGTGTTTCTTAATGGGCTCTTACTCTTCTGTCAGCTCAGTGTCTCTCTGTCCATTCTCTCCCGTCCTTATTCTTTCCCTCTTTCCCTCTTTCCTTCTTTCCCTCTTTCCCTCCCTCCTCCTCCCTCCCTCCCTCCCTCCCTCCCTCCCTCCCTCCCTCCCTCCCTCCCTCCCTCCCTCCCTCACAGTTTATGTTGTTCCATTTTCATTCTGTTTGCTATTTTAATGCACTTAACAGTCAGAAATATGACGACTACAGTATTTTTGCACTCACCATTCCATTAATGTGTGTTTGTGTGTGTGTGGTTATATTACAGTATGTTATTAGAAGGGGGGCAGAGAGGGGATATACAGTCCAGCTCTCAACAACAGAGTAAAGACATTGCCACAAGACCACATTTCTGCTATGTTAAGCAAATGGACAAATTCAAAAAGAGCACACACACCTCACTTCCCCTTAATCCCCTCTGTCTCTTTCCTCCCCTTGTCCCCTCTTCTTTACGCAGGTTGAATTATTGATGGTGTATACAATCTAAGGTTGTAGAATGTAACCATTCACCAAATCGGCAGGTTCACGTGGAGGGGGCTGCTGAGGGGAAGGGGGTGTCTAACCACACTCTTTAATGTAATTGCCTTCAGGGTTCCTGGTAAATATTTCATTGACTGACAGCACACATTATAGATACAAAGCTGGAAGGGGGCTATTCCTCTCTCCCAGAGCAGAGGGAGATAGAGAAGAGGGAGATGGAGGGATCCTGTGTACTTGACCCGGCTCCGCAGGTGCCAAAGTGGGGCAGTGGGCAGCACCCGGGTCCCAAGGGGGTGGGCATATGAGGGGGACTGACAGAAAGAGGCAGAGAGGGAGGGTGTGGGTGTCTTAAGCACCTCTGCCCTAACATGGGACAATGTTGTACACTGGAACAGAATGGTTCACAGGAAAACGTCATTACAGGACAGGTTTGGGGGTGAAAGAGCACTAAAATATGCATGAGGTCGGATCTGTAAGGCGACCTGGACAGGATGTACATGCAGTTACAGTATTAGTGGTGTGTTAGTGAAGCAGGATGTATTAAAGCGCTGGGCAACACAGGAGGGATTCAGGGACAAGTCTACTGTACTCTCCATGAACCCCTCTATCTAACACAAGAGGAGAGGGGAGGCAGTTGATGCCCTATTGTTACAGTACAGCGCAAAGTTTAATCCGCTGAATCATTCAGTCATTTGTTAGGGTGTGTGAGGCTTTTACTCTGCTGGGACCCAATCACAGCACTGTTGTATTAGCTGATGTTGTCTACTGTAGCCTAAAGTATCCATACATTACAATGAAAAATACATCTTCTAGAAAGTTCATTCAGACCACTTTAAAAGTTGGCCCTCCGCTCCATCAATACGTTTGCAATTGCAGCTCTATCTCTTTCTTTTTAAATGTGTTCTATCTTTACCCTCTCTCTCTCATCTTCCTCTCCTCCCCATTGTTCCTCTCTGTCCCAGGTCTATCTGCCATGGCCCAGCTAGCTAATTGAGAGAGAGACCAAGAGAGTAAGAGAGGATTCTGGTATGGATCACTAGATTAACTGAGTGCTCATTAATGATGCATGTCAGCCCTACAGCACTTGGACATAAAGAGAATGTGCTGGAGGATTGACGTGTAAAAGCTTTAAAGAACAGGCCTGTTTATTTGTTCCAGAGTGAGGAGGCAAGGGGCCACTGCTGTGCCGTGCTGAGAACAGACCCATGTCCCCACACCTGGACCGCCAAAGCCACAGACCTGGGAGGGGAGGGTTGGAGGAGAGTTTCAAGTTGTATTAGTCGTATGTACAGGATACACATGTTATACACCATCTGACGAAATGCTTACTTGCAAGAGGGTGATGGAAAGAAAAAGAGAGGGCAGAGAGAAATGTCCCACCTGTTGTGCACATCTTATGAACGAAGATGAGGAGTAGTTTCTGGACTGATGATGGAAGTGACGGTGATGATGAGGATGGTGATGATGACAACGATGATGATGACGACGACGATGATGATGAGGACGTAGATGATGAGGACAATGATGATGAGGACGTTGATGATGAGGATGATGACGAGGACGTGGATGAGAACGATAATGAGGATGTTAAATGATGAAGATGAAGATGACAGGGACTTGATTGTGAGGAAAATGATCATCTATCTTTCTCCATGTCCCTGTTGCATTCCAACTTCCCCACTTCGTGACTCCAAACCTCTCAACTCTGTGTTGAATTCTGAGGAAGCAGGCATCAAACAATACAATCTTTGATCGCAGGAGAATACAAAAATCGACATTATTTGTTCTACAACAATAGAGAGCAGTGAAGAAAGGAAGGAGAGAGTAATGAAATGTACATTTCAATTAATCCTGTTCTTGTCTCTGATGTGTCAGACAGGGGAGAGAGAGACAGAGCCTCTATCTACTCTGATGGCTTCTTTCAAAACTGTGGAGAACAGAACAGAGAGACAGACCCTCTATCTACTCTGGTGTCTTCTCTCAAAGATGTGGAGAACAGAGAGACAGACCCTCTATCTACTCTGGTGTCTTCTCTCAAAGATGTGGAGAACAGAACAGAGAGTGGCTTTATTTTATCTCTGCTCCCTACAGTGAGGAAACAAGACAACAATGAGACGCCATGGTGAAACAGATGTGTCGGATGACATCTACATAATTGAAAACCCAACTCCACAACACACACGCAAGAGGAAAAAAGAGTGAAAAGCGATGAAACAAATCCACGTGCGTTTGTCTTGCTTGATTACTCTTTCTTCTTTATTTAGTGAAATATTAATGGCCTTGATCTCAGATCTGTTGTTGGTCGGGGGGGACGATTCTCCTCATTGTGAGATGATCACTGTAATTATTGGGTAGGGGTGAGAGGGCTTGCTGACTACTCTCACTCAGCCTCAGTAATACTGCGACTCAGACACCCCACTGCGCACATAGGCACGCACACACACAATGACACACACACTCACACACACATCGCTCCACTTGATTCTTTTGTTATGTTCTTGTTGTCTGTACCAGCAGCCTGCTTCATCAAAGACCTGCTGTGTTGATTATTGGTGTGTGTGTATGTGTGTATGTGAGTGTGTGTATTAGTACTGTTTGAACACTAATGATGTGGTTAATGAGCGAGAGAATGGAGGAGTCAACAGATAGTGTTTTGATAATACAGCCCTCTCTCTCTCTCTCTCTCTCTCTCTCTCTCTCTCTCTCTCTCTCTCTCTCTCTCTCTCTCTCTCTCTCTCGCTGCGTCTGTCTCTCTTTCTGAAAGGTTCCAGGGTGTCGGGGCTCACTATATATGTCCTTCTCCTGGTCCAAACCCTGTTCCAGTCACCAGGTTTCAGGAGCCCAGAGGGGAGGCTGGAGTGGTGTGAGTGTTTGCATCTATCTGTGTGTATGGGGGTACACACAGAGGACCCCAGCTGGTGTGGGATGGGCTGTCTTTGTGTGTCGCCGCACCCCTCCACAGTCCTAACAGGATTAAAGAACGGAGCTCGGGTTGCTCCACAGCACTTGGGCGGCAGTGTGCACCCAGTCCCGTCTGACAGGGGCTTAGGGGACCCCCTCTGCCACCCTCCTCTGACAGAGCCCAAAGGTACAACACTCCCCTGGGATCTGAGTGAGAATACACATCCTGTCACCACCCGATCGACATCCCCCACCCCAAAAGGGAAAGAGACGGGTGAGAAGAGCCAATTCATCACACAGTCACGAGAGCACATTCGAGTGTTATGACATATTTATGGTTGTCTGAAGCTGCTGTACATGGGGGTCTTGTGACCTTCCGTGCACCTCAGAGTTTCTCACCAACGCGGCTCTGTGTCAGACCTGCACTGTCTGACTCATCAGCTGTGATACACTAGGAGACTCTGTCATCTCTGTCCTGGACCAGTACTCTGTGTTTCTTAGATATAAGTCCCTGTCAAAGTCCTCTACGAGGACTTTGTCTGTCTATGAAGGCCGTGTGTGCCTGTAGGGCTGCCTGGTGAAGCTCTCTACTCTACCTCCTACCTGGCAGGCAGAGTGGCCCGGGGTGCAGTGGGAGTGATGGTGCTCTGCTCTCATTACAGCAACAATGAAATAATGATGACTGGCGCGGCGAGACTTCATCAGAGGAATATCTGTTGTATTATTTATTCAGCCAGCCAGTCCCCTGGTTCAGGGAAGGAGAACCTATAAACTTCCAGCCTCCCTCCTCTCTCCCTCACACGCTCTCCTGTTTGCCTTTCAAAGCAGAGGTGCCCACTCGCTCTGCGGCTAGGCTAGGCATGGCTAGGCTTGGTGTAGCTAAGCTTGGCCTAGGGTCCTTTTACTGTGTTGGCTATGGATGCAGCTAGGCCTCTTGTTGTTAGTACTAGAGCTGGCAGACCTGCCTATGGATAATACTTAATAGAAGGCCAGTCTGTCTCTACACCATGCTTGTCCTGGAGGCTGTCGGGCCTTTTGGACCCTATGGAGGATCTGGAGATGGTGAAAGTACAGAGAGACAGAGGGACAGGGAGCCGGGTGGACTGACTGACTGAGGGAACAGCTGTGTCACACAGACTTAGAGGGCGGAGACGCCAGGGGCACAACAGGTGAGTGATGCTGGCTGGTTAACACCTGTCCTCCAGGTAGCTGGGGCAACAGGAAAACATGCAATGTAGTAGAGGAAAATACGTTTGCCTGTGATTCAGGGCCAGATCATTTGTTAAATCCCATAATGGTTAAAGTTAGGATTGGAGGTTAGGGTAATCTGATTTTAGATCTTCTACCTCGAGTGAAAACGCATATCGGATAAGATAAGATAATTCATTATGTGATAAGTAATGACCGTAGATAGAATGGTGCTAATGAAGGGTCATGGTCCATGGACCAGACCTGGCACAGGTTGGGTGGTTCATCTCCATGGGAGAACAGAGAACACTCTATTAATAATGCACAACGCCTCCTTGGCAACTGTGTGGTCGATGCCTGGCAACCTGGGTTACAGCGCTCAGATCCTTGATAAGGGGAGGTAGGGGAGAGAGGGAGGGGCGGCAGGGGAGCGAGAAGTGTGGGGCGGGGTTCCACAGGTGCTCAGCGTTTCTTTTGGCTGTTCATTCAATCTGTGTGGAAGGGAGGTGTGTGTGTTTGTGGTGTGTATGTCTCATAGGCCAGCTGCATATCCACCAACTACTTAACTGCAACAGTATGCTTTTGTCTCACCTCCTAACCCTGACAACCACCCACATATATTCACCTCAACCCTAACAACCACACACATATACACCTCAACCCTAACAACCACACACATATACACCTCAACCCTAACAACCACACACATATACACCTCAACCCTAACAACCACACACATATACACCTCAACCCTAACAACCACACACATATACACCTCAACCCTGACAACCACACACATATACACCTCAACCCTAACAACCACACACATATACACCTCAACCCTAACAACCACACACATATACACCTCAACCCTAACAACCACACACATATACACCTCAACCCTAACAACCACACACATATACACCTCAACCCTAACAACCACACACATATACACCTCAACTCTAACAACCACACACACACACACAGATATATGTATCTACTTATAGTAACTGACAGTGAACCTCAATGTTACCACATGGCTGCACTGTTGTATATGTGCATTCTGAATTGGAGTGCTGTCGTGCATTTTCTAATATTAAGTGTGTGTTACTGTCAATGAGGGGTCTACCCTCTAGAACCCTCTCCCCGCCAGGGCTATAGGCCCGCCATAGACCTGCTCAGCCCCAGCCCACCGGTCAGTTCGCAGGGCCCACAGACCCGTAGGCCAAGGTGCGCCCTATCCACTTAAAACATTAATAACTTCCCACCTTCCCTGATTTGTTCATATGAATTATTAAACATCAGATCATTATCAATTATTCAAAAACCTTTTCTTCTCTTTTTGGGTTAATTTATTGGAACAGTGGCCGTTTTTCTCTTGTGTGTGGAAGTGTGTGGGCCTCTCTCGCCCTTTCTCCCTCTCTCTCTCTCTCTCTCTCTCTCTCTCTCTCTCTCTCTCTCTCTCTCTCTCTCTCTCTCTCTCTCTCTCTCTCTCTCTCTCTCTCTCTCTCTCTAATCTTCCTAAAACATGATTAATACTTGATGGTGCTACGATAGCTATCCCTTGTACACTGGCACTTCTGAGGGATTCCCCTGTGTGTGTGTCTCTATGTTACTTTCTTTATCTGTGTGGTTAGACCCCCTTCCCCTCAGGTATGTCTTTATCTGTGTGGTTAGACCCCCTTCCCCTCAGGTATGTCTTTATCTGTGTGGTTAGACCCCCCTTCCCCTCAGGTATGTCTTTATCTGTGTGGTTAGACCCCCCTTCCCCTCAGGTATGTCTTTATCTGTGTGGTTAGACCCCCTTCCTCAGGTATGTCTTTATCTGTGTGGTTAGACCCCCTTCCCTCAGGTATGTCTTTATCTGTGTGGTTAGAGCCCCTTCCCTCAGGTATGTCTTTATCTGTGTGGTTAGAGCCCCCTTCCCCTCAGGTATGTCTTTATCTGTGTGGTTAGACCCCCCATTCCCCTCAGGTATGTCTTTATCTGTGTGGTTAGAGCCCCTTCCCCTCAGGTATGTCTTTATCTGTGTGGTTAGACCCCCTTCCCCTCAGGTATGTCTTTATCTGTGTGGTTAGAGCCCCCTTCCCCTCAGGTATGTCTTTATCTGTGTGGTTAGACCCCCCCATTCCCCTCAGGTATGTGATCAATGACAGACACTGTGTGCTGCTACATCAAAACCCCTTGGAGTTCTTTAACCAACAGTTCCCTTTTAACTTCCATGTCCTGTAGATTGATCAACACGTAGGCAACCAAACTCATATAGTAACATATAGTAACTTTCAGAAAGTGTCATCCTCATTTCAGTCGCATAGAGATGACCCCACACCTTCAATCAGAACCTACCTAAAGTTAACACCTGACCTGCAATTATTGTAATGAGATGTTGTGGTTCTGTCTGTTGTTTTTAGTGTTCACTCTTTCTCTTGAATATAGTAATGAAGTATGTAGTGACACACACACAAACGCAAACACACACACACACACACACACACACACACACACACACACACACACACACACACACACACACACACACACACACACACACACACACACACACACACACACACACACACACACACACACACACACACACACACACACACTTTTTGATCATTAAATACACACACACAGAGAGAGAGCAGCTAAAATGGTTGATCATGTGAAGTCACCCTTGTCTTAGGGAGTCCCTTGCCTTTGAGGAGACTCATCCATATTGCATCACCTTTACTATAGGCTGTGATCCATCTTTACTATAGGCTGTGATCTATCTTTACTATAGGCTGTGATCTATCTTTACTATAGGCTGTGATCTATCTTTACTATAGGCTGTGATCTATCTTTACTATAGGCTGTGATCTATCTTTACTATAGGCTGTGATCTATCTTTACTATAGGCTGTGATCTATCTTTACTATAGGCTGTGATCTATCTTCATAGAGATAGAAATGAATGAGAGAAGGAGAGAAGGAAAGAGAGCGAGGAAGGTAGCTGCATACTGTAATAACATACTGTATCTATGGTAAAAGGGCAAGGGAGGTAAAAAGTACAATTACATTTAGACATTTAGTGACACACCCCTCTCTTTCTGCCCCCTCTCTCCATCTCTCTGCTCTCCTCCTCCTCCTCTTCCTCTGTCCCTCTGCATTAAGAGCAGCCTGGGGGCATGCGAGGCAGAGAGGGGTTTGTGTGTGTGCCTGTGTGTGTGTGTGTGTGTGAGACAGCGTAGAAGGAGGGGGGTCCAATAAGAGTTGTCATTTAAATAAGTGTTTGCGGATTGAGCGAAAGGGGGCCAGCTAGGGGGGGTTTAGAAAAAAAGAGAGAGAGGGAGGAGAGAGGGGCTCTTTAGTGGCTCTGTGATCCGAGGCACCAGTCCACAGCTGGTGCAGCAGCAGGCTGCCCTGCTCAGCCATATGTTGCCTGGGCTGCTCCAATTATCCTCCCTGGAGCAGGTCCCCCTCTCCCACTTTCTCCCCCAGCCCTCCCAGCCCTCCCCTAGCCTAGCCCCTGTCCCTGCTCTGCCATGCAGCCTGTGTGGGTCCACCACCGGGGTCAGCTACTGTTTCACTGCCCAGGCTCTCACTGCTGTCACTTACTTAGCAATCTACCACCCTCCCCCGACCTGGCTCCCTTTTTCTCACTGTATTTTTCTGTTTCTGTCCTCTCTCATTCTCTCACACACACACACACACACACACACACACACACACACACACACACACACACACACACACACACACACACACACACACACACACACACACACACACACACACACACACACACACACACACACACACACACACACACACACACACACACACACACACACACACACACACACACACACACACACACACACACACACACACACACACACACACACACACACACACATTCTCTCTATCTCTCCCTAGCCTCTCTTTACTAATCCAACAGTCTTTTTATTTCTGCCCCCTTTTTCTTTGTCTTTCTTTTCTTACTCACAAAATCCTTCTCTGTCTTTCTCTCCTTCCCCCCTCTCTTTCTCTCTCCCCTAACCCCACTCCCCCCTCATCCCCTTCAGTGGCCTGCCTGACCCCCTAACTGCCACCTATTGATTTTCTTTGTCTGTATTTGTATAATGCCATAAGTTAAGTCCTTCCGTCAGCACTCTACATAGTCTGAATGCCAAATTAATACACTGGATGACAATGATTGTCACCCCAGAGCCCTGGCCACAGGGAATAGGATAAATGGCTACCAGTTAGTCCTCATCACCTATTATTAATAGAGTTAAATGTATAATACAGAGTAACCGGAACCTTCCTTTTCACCCAATTCAAAGCTGTTATTTTAAATAACTTTTAACACCTTTTATTTACTGTATTACTGCTATGATACATTATTTCTTCCTGAGTGTGATTGGATGGTTTGTGTGCCACAGTAGGGTTATAGGGTGACAGTATGTTACATACACTCATACTGTAGGTCCCATAGGCAGTCAGACAGACAGAGGGTGGAGTAGCTGATGCTCAGGCTACGGTTTGTGGGTCCAGTGTCTCACATTTCCTCCTCAGATCAGCTCAGGATACAGTGCCCACTGTTTGTTTGTTTTGGATTCAATAGTGATGGATAGGTTAATTTCAGATGTGAGAGGAGAGGAAGACTAGAGTAGAATAAAGGAGAAGAGAGAAGAAGAGAACATAGAGAGAGAGAGAGAAGAGAGGAGAGGTGAATCTGACACCAAATGCACACATGCACACACACGCACATTCACACACATACACACACATCACCTGTTCCCCTTGTGACCTGTCTGTCAGGCAACAACACCCCCTTCATAACTCTGTTTACTAAACTTTAACTCAGGGAGGGATGTGTGTGTGTGTTGTTTTGTGTATGTATTAGGACAGTGTAGAACACGAGAACAGTAAAGGGTTGGAAGGTTACTGGTGAGTGTTAGTTTGTAGCTGGTGATTTGGTCTGGTGGAGGAAAGGGTGGCTGACACTGTAGGCTGGAGGCAGTGGAGGGATGTGTTCTGTTACAGATGATTAGAGAATAATGTGTGTTGACAGTTGTATAAGAAACTGAAAAGTCTATAATGCTAAAGTGATTATAATATATCCAGGAGTGACATACTGTATTTGGCACAGAATCACTTTGGATTAAATTGAGCATTTCATTACAAGCATAGAGACAGCAGAAGAATGGTCTTCAAAAGAAAGACCATAAAAAAACAATACTCTCAGATAAACTATCCATAAGTACCGAGTAAGTTATTGGTATGGTACACACTGTGGAGGTGACCTTGGCAGTGCTGTGTCCTTAAGAGCCCAAGGTCATCACAGGGTCAGAGTTCACAAGGCTCCACATGGCTGTAACTCAAGATGGAGGAGCAAGGAGATCCTAAGGTCAGACACATTAGGGACTACAGCAGTCCATCATCTCTCCTCACTTTTCTCTTTTCCCATCTTTCCCGTCACTTGTATTACCCTTTGTATTATTACACACACACACATGCACACACACTCACATACGCACAAGAACGCACACACACACAAAGATAAACACACACAGGTAACCGTATGTGTACAGGCTGTGTTTGTTGTTGTTATTTACCACTCCTCCTAATTCCTGTCCTGAATCTCATTGGACAATGAAATAGGAAGTGAACTGAGCCTTAAGCTCATAAATCATTAAGCAGGTTTTGTTTTGCCACATGAATGTAAATAATGCATAATTAATATTTAAAGATTGCCTCGTTTATCAAATAAATGTAATTTCACCACCACAATGGAAATGAACTAACAGAATAGGGAGAAAAGGAGACCAGAGATGTATAGATGACACTGACAGGGAAGAGAGAGAGAGAGAGAGAGAGAGAGAGAGAGAGAAGAGGGTTAATTAGGTTCTAATGAGGTGTTCATTAGCATCAGGTAGCAGTGATGAGGTTAGGATGTGCATTCATTCACTCTCTCTCTCTCTCTCTCTCTCTCTCTCTCTCTCTCTCTCTCTCTCTCTCTCTCTCTCTCTCTCTCTCTTTCTAGCTATGTCTCCATTTTCACTGACTTTAAAAAAAAAGTACCCATCAAACCAAATTTGTTCTGTTAAAGTTCCCAGAACATTGGTTAGGTTGCAGCAAATGTTCTCATAATGCAAAAACTGTGTAGTCATGCTGTCCAGTCAAGCAAATAACTGTCGGTCACACGGTAATTGAGGGTTAATTCACATAAACACAATTAGCATCTCCTGGCTTCCACACACAGCCTTTAAGCCACTGATGCAGATCTTTGGAACATCTACAATTTAAATAGTCTAATAAATCCATGTAATATAGCCTAGACCTTCACAATAAATCCTTTATTTATTTTAGACAGGTCTAAAGAAACATGATATGAAGAAAATGTAGTCTATTTCAGAAGAACAGAATAGCATACTCTGAGTTGTCCTTATGTTAGGTCCTGAACGGGCTATGCCAAATGGCTGTGGGCTACACTAGTAAATTTAGCAGACAAGATTTGCTTAGAATTCCATGGCATTATTTTATAGTATGAAGAAGACAATTGAACAAAGCTGAATAAAATAGAAAGGATATTTTCTCGAAACGATTTGAAGGAGTGCGCACATGCGACTATTCTGTGTTGAGCAGTTAACAAAGAAATAGACATTCCTATATGTTTAATTAGAGTCATTAATGTAACTTTAGTTGTTCTACAAACATATGTTTTGATTTTTAATACATTGTAAGGCTGTATGATGCGGCTCTAGTGATGATTTGAAAAATGTTGCTTGAAAGGCATAAGCTCTGCTTTGTTTGTTTTTTTGCGCAGATTGTACACACTACATCAGTCTCTCATTCACAATTTGACAAGCACTTGATAGTGCCTAGAATTTCACGGTGGCATCCCCTTTGTGTGGCTTTAATAAATATCTTCACTTTGCTAATAACAGTGGCGGTCGGTGCCGTTTAAGATGAGAGAGAACGTTTGTCTTTTTATGAGCATGGCCTTATTTCTATTACAGCATAATGAATGACTGTCATTCATATTCCATTCACCCAGCTCAATGTAACATTTATGGGTTCAGGCTACTACATGATACTCAAATTGTCCCTATACCCATCATGAGGTTGCTACAACCTAGCCTATGAATGAAAGTTTCCAACGTACACTACCGGTCAAAAGTTTTAGAACACCTACTCATTCAAGGGTTTTTCTTTATTTCACTATTTTCTACATTGTAGAATAATAGTGAAGACATCAAAACTATGAAATAACACAGATGGAATCATGCAGTAACCAAAAAAGTGTTAAACAAATCCAAATACATTTTTGATTTTAGATTCTTCAAAGTAGCCACCCTTTGCCTTGATGACAGCTTTGCACACTCTTGGCATTCTCTCAACCAGCTTCACCTGGAATGCTTTTCCAACAATATTGAAGGAATTCCCACATATTCTGAGCACTTGTTGGCTGCTTTTCCTTCCCTCTGCAGCCCAACTCATCCCAAACCATCTCAGTTAGGTTGAGGTCGGGTGATTGTGGAGGCCAGGTCCTCTGATACAGCACTCCATCACTCTCCTTCTTGGTGGACAGCCACACCCGTTTACCCGGTCGGAGGAGCCGAAGAGGGCTTCTGTGCCGGTTTGCCTGGTATTGGTGTCGGGCAGAGGACCGGAGCAAGGAGGATCACACTCTCATCCAGGTGCGGTGACATTGTCAAATGAACGCCTCGGCTGATGCACCCCCGCTTCGGCCTCTTGTTCAGCAGTGCGTTGTGAGCATACTCCGCCAAGACGAGGAACTTGCTCCAGTTGCTGGCCTGGTTGGAGACGAAACAGAGGAGGAACTTCTCCAGCTCCTGGTGGGCCCGCTCCGTTTGCCCATTCGACTGTGAGTGGAATCCTGAGGAAAGACTCACCGATGCCCCCAACAGGGAGAAGAATGCTTTCCAATACCGTGTGACGAACTGGGGCCCACGTTCCGAGACAATGTCCTGGGGAAGTCTTAGTCAAAAGACATGGGTAATCATGAGATCAGCGGTCTCCTTTGCTGAGGGCAACTTGGATAAGGCAATGAAATGGGCTACCTTGGAGAACCAATCAACGACCACCAGGATAGTGGTAAGCCCTTGTGATGGAGGTAGCCCTGAGATAAAGTCTACGGACAGGTGTGACCAGGGCCGGCTGGGGATGGACAGAAGCTTACTGTGACATGTTAAGGTTAGACCCAGGTGCAGAGAAGAGACCAGATGTGGAATCAGTGGTTAACCTCTCTAGGAGCGGCAGCTGGGGTGACGGTTTTGGAGCGTCTGGCATGCCCAAAGAAAAATGCTTGCCACTCAGGCTCAGAAAGTAGGATATGCACATAATTAGTACTATTGGATAGGAAACACCCTGAGGTTTCCAGAAGTGTTAACATAATGTATGTGAGTATAACAGAACTCATTTGGCAGGCAAAAACCAGAGAAAATTCCATCCGGAAATGTCATTCTGGTGGCTTATGGCCCACTTTGAGAGAGTGCCTATTGAAAATGTAGTACCTATGGCTTCCACTGGATGTCAGCAGTGTATATATAAAGTATCATAGCAATCGGAACTAATGTGTTGAATAGGTAGGGGTTTTGGTGAGAGGAGCTCTTTTTCGGTTGCACGTTTTTGGCTGAGCGGTCCACTTTATTTGACTTATATAACGTTTAGGTGACCATCCAAGTGAAAGATTATCACTTTTATTCATAAAAGGATAGCTAAGGATGCATTTTAATTGGTTTTTGTTTTGTTGAGGAAAGGTTTATAGGTTTAGTTGAACGCGTTCTCTTCACGTTGGATTTTCTGAACACAAGGCGCCAACCAAACTTATATTTATGGATATAATAAATGACTTTTTCTAACCAAATACCCATGGATTGTCTTCGTTGGACACTTGGGAAGCCGTCAGCAGAAGTTCTACAAAAGGTAAGGCACAGGTTTTCCCTGTGAAATGCATTTTCTATGGACCATGCTGGCTAATGATTTCATGGTAATGGAAAATATTGTTGGTGCTACCCTCAAACAATCAAATGTAGTGCTTTCGCCGTAAAGCCTTTTTGAAATCTGACAACGCTGTGATATTGCCAAGAAGCAGAGCTTTTTATGAGTATGAAACACTTGTATATTGAGGCATGTTTAATAATTCAACTTTTGGATTTTGCCTTGCATTTCACCTGGTAGCGCCCCCACCACTCCCTAAGAAGTTAAGGATAAACAAAGTACTTTACTGTGAAACGGTAGCCGCAGGATCACAGTACACTTGAACACTAAGTCTTGAAACCTCACACAGGAAACAAACACACACGGTAAACATTTCAAGCTTTCGCAGAGGACAACAGAAAACACACCTCTTTAAACAGGGAAATCATAATGAGTAAATTGGACACACCTGAGTGTCGTTAATGTCTCTAGGACGGTCTCTGCTGCCCTCTGGTGACAGGTGGAACCATGACATAGGTGGCTAGCTAACATAGTATCCCTCTCTGTTTGAGCTGGGTGTTTGAGAAGTCTAAACTTGCTAGCTGCATTCGCTAGCTAAGTAAGTGAAAGTGAAAGTGAAAAAAAAAAAATAACTAGCTCTCTCTCTCTCTTACTCTCTCTTGCTTCTCCTTCATTTTTGAAGAATTTAATTTGTTAAAAACTGTTAAACTATTGTCTTTCTCTCTCTTTGAGTCAACTTCTCACCATATTTTATGCACTGCAGTGCTAGATAGCTGTAGCGTATGCATTCAGTACTAGATTAATTCTTTGATCCTTTGATTTGGTGGACATGTCAGTTCTGCAAGAGCTCTGATAGGTTGGAGGACGTCCTCCGGAAGTTGTCATAATTATTCTCTATGGAAGGGGGTAAGAACCATGAGCCTCCTAGAGTGCTGTTGAGGGTACTGTAGACCTTCATTGCAAAAACAGTGTTTTTAATAAAATATTTGGTGACGTGAATATATTTTGTATAGTTTTATCTAAAAATTATAACTTTTTCTGAAATTCACTGAATAGGATGGTCCTCCCCTTCCTACACTGAGGAGCCTCCACTGGCTAATAAAAGCCTCTCTCTGGGCAAGAAAAGTAAAGAACTGCTGTTGCCTCCTCAATGTAGAATCCTACTGCATGGTCAACCTCACAGGTTCCCAGAATGTTTCATTAGGTTGTGGGAACAGTCTGGTGAGAACATTGTGTTGACATCACAAAAAAACATGTCCAGTTACATTTTAGTAATTTTGCAGACGCTCTTATCCAGAGCGACTTACAGATCTGTGCAAACTTTGTGAAGATCACAAGAATGTTATTGCAACATCCCAGAAAACTCCAATAACCAAATTAAATGTTCTGGGTACCTTTCAAGACCAGGAGTTCTGTCAACATTCTTACAACATTAAGGGAATGTTTTGTGCACCCTGATATGAACAATATCTGAATGTCAGCACAACTGGAAAGTTTTCCCAGAACCTAAATAAATGTTTTAGGAACTTTTAAAGAACATAAACAACATTTTTATTGTAAAATCAGGTGAACATTTTTTGCATCCTAAAATAAACATTGTAAAATAATCCGCACAACAAGACAGTTTTTGTGTTTGGGAACATATATTTTGTGATGTCCCCACAATGTCCCCACCAGACTGTTCCCACAACCTAATTAAATATTCAGGGAACCTTTAAAGAACAGACACAATGGGTTCTGGGAATGTTCTTGCAACATCAGGTCGAATTTTTTATACAAACATTATATAATCATCAGCACAACTGGACAGTTTTTTTAATGAGAAAATTTGGCACAACGCAACAAATGTTCTGAGAACTTGCACAGAACCAATTTTGGTTTGTGGGGAAAACATTACTGGTACATTGTGTTATTACATTACCTGAAAACCTGAGAACTTTGGGGGAATATTATGTGGTGGCTGTTACAGATGTTTGTGCACATGTTTTAGTGAATGTTAGGAGAACATTACAAGGATATTTAATAAAAAAATAATAGTCATGTTATTAAAAACATCCTTAGAATGTTTTTGGGATGTTATCATCCTAATGTTAAATCAAACCATATCAAGAACTTAATGGGAATCTTAGCTAATGTTCTGAGAATATTCCTGGTTTGCTGGGTGTGAACTATAATGTATTGATGTGTTTGGGAACATATAATAATACATTCGAAATCTAGAAAAATGCAATTCTATACCTTTTCTACTCAAACGATCCTTGATTTTGTTGAACCAGTGAGACCCCACCAGTCTCTCTCACTTTCCACCTCTGGAAGCAGGTCAGTAGTATACAGTAGGCCTACCCAGCCAGGTCACCAGTGATACAAGTCAGTATTCGACGTCTATCCATGTCTGAGGACTTCAGGAGATGACGTGGAAACCGGCCACTAGGGTCAAAAGTGAGCACTGTTACCTTCAAGTAGGTTTCGGTTTTCCCAGGGCGTTGTGGACAGGGATGGAGGGTGGGCATAAGCATCTGCCTCTGATTCCAAGGGTTGCAATTTCGAATCCAGAAATAGAAAGTTGTTTTGATATTTTTGTTTTAAGCCTATCCCAAACCTTAACCCTGACCTTAACCATTTGTAGTTAATACCTAACCTTAAGAAATTTGAGTTAATGCCTGAACTGAACCCTTAATGCCTAAATTTAACCTTAAACACTTAAAAAAAAAAGTAACCTTAACTTATTAAGGATCAGACCCTTTTTTTAAATTTTCACTTAAAATGACATACCCAAATCTAACTGCCTGTAGCTCGGGCCCTGAAGCAAGAATATGCATTTTCTTGGTACCATTTGAAAGGAAACACTTTGAAGTTTGTGGAAATGTGAAAGGAATGTAGGAGAATATAACACATTAGATCTGGTAAAAGATAATCCAAGGAGAAAACCAACTTTTTTTTGTATTTTTTTTGTACCATTATCTTTGAAATGCAAGAGAAAGGCCATAATGTATTATTCCAGCCCAGGTGCAGTTTAGATATTGGCCACTAGATGGCAGCAGTGTATGTGCAAAGTTTTAGTGTGATTCAATGAACCATAGCATTTCTGTTCAAAATTTGGTATCAAGACTGCCCAAATGTGCCTAATTTGTTTATTAATAACTTTTCATGTTCAAACTGTGCACTCTCCTCAAACAATAGCATGGTATTCTTTCACTGTAATAGCTACTGTAAATTAGATTCAGTTAGATTAACAAGAATTTAAGCTTTCTGCCAATATCAGATATGTCTATGTCCTGGGAAACGTTCTTGTTGCTTACAACCTCATGCTAATCGCATTAGCCTACATTAGCTCAACCGTCCCGCAGGGGACCCACCAATCCTGAAGAAGTTTTAAACATAGAAACATGGATTCTGACGTGAGACTGTGAGAGCTGGTTGCAGAACCAGGGGCTGGTTATGGCATTCAGCCCCACTCTGGAGCAGTCAAACACTGGGTGTCCCCTGGTCCTGTACAGGGTCCCCTGGGTCTCAGATGGCCACACAACACTAACACATTTACTGTCCTCATTTGTTCACAAATTGGCCAAGAGATTAGGTGATATGGAACATGAGCCACCACCACATGCTGCTACAAATATTGCTGTCATTTAGAAAATAATTATTCCTATGGTTGTTTTTTATAAAACATGAGATGGATATGGTGTAAAGTGGTGTAAAGTACTTAAGTAAAAATACTTGAAAGTACTAGTTAAGTCATTGTTTGGGGTATCTGTAATTTACTTTACTATTTATATTTTTTGACAACTTTTGCTTTTACTTCACATTCCTAAAGACAACTATGTTTTTTTTACTCTATACATTTTCTTTGACACCCAAAAGTACTCGTTAGATTTTGAATGCTTAGCAGGATGGGAAAATTGTCTCATTCACACACTTATCAAGACAACATCCCTGGTCATCCCTACTGCCTCTGATCTGGCGTACTCACTAAACACATGCTAAATTTGCACATTTGTAAATTATGTCTGAGTGTTGGAGTGTGCCCCTGGCTATCCATAAAGAAAATAAAAACAAGAAAATTATGCCCTCTGGTATGCACTACATAAGACATTTGAAATTATTTATACTTTTACTTTCACTTTTGTATATTTTAGTAGATACATTTACTTTTGATACTTAAATATATTTAAAACCAAATACCTTTAGAATTTTACTCAAGTAGTATTTCACTGGATGTCTTAGAATTTTACTTTCTATTAAGATATCTTAATCTTTACTCAAGTATGACTTTTACACCACTGGATATGTTAGACTTTTATTGAAATGCACATTACTTTGTGTTTTACTTTCATTTTCTTTTGGGAAGGTCATAGCAAAAAGGGGTAGAGTCAAAGTCAAATGTGGCCAGCATGTCTTTCTCCCACGTGTGCACATATTCTACCTACTTCTAAAAACAACAGACCAACAAAAAACTAGAAGTGATCCCTGGAAGTATTGAACAGCAGTTAACTATTTCCCCCAATATGTTGTCACACTGAGCAGTCCACTGACACCCTTTCCCTCCTTTGCCCACAGCCAAAATCAGCTTAATGTTCATCCAATCCCTCTCTCTCTCTCCTCTCTGTTTTCCTCTCCATGATCCCTCCATCTCTGTCTCCTGAGACTAACATGAGAGTGTGGCCCGGACCGTCTTAAGAAAGACTAAGAGGATGCTTTAGGCTGTCAACACACCGCTATTGACCTCTGCTGTGCTGAGGGGATGACTCTGTGTGTAGGGCTGCATGGGGATGTGGAGGGGTCTCTGCTGTGCTGAGGGGATGACTCTGTGTGTAGGGCTGCATGGGGATGTGGAGGGGTCTCTGCTGTGCTGAGGGGATGACTCTGTGTGTAGGGCTGCATGGGGATGTGGAGGGGTCTCTGCAGTGCTGAGGGGATGACTCTGTGTGTAGGGCTGCATGGGGATGTGGAGGGGTCTCTGCTGTGCTGAGGGGATGACTCTGTGTGTGGGGCTGCATGGGGATGTGGAGGGGTCTCTGCTGTGCTGAGGGGATGACTCTGTGTGTGGGGCTGCATGGGGATGTGGAGGGTCTCTGCTGTGCTGAGGGGATGACTCTGTGTGTAGGGCTGCATGGGGATGTGGAGGGTCTCTGCTGTGCTGAGGGGATGACTCTGTGTGTGGGGCTGCATGGGGATGTGGAGGGGTCTCTGCTGTGCTGAGGGGATGACTCTGTGTGTGGGGCTGCATGGGGATGTGGAGGGGTCTCTGCTGTGCTGAGGGATGACTCTGTGTGTGGGGCTGCATGGGGATGTGGAGGGGTCTCTGCTGTGCTGAGGGGATGACTCTGTGTGTGGGGCTGCATGGGGATGTGGAGGGTCTCTGCTGTGCTGAGGGGATGACTCTGTGTGTGGGGCTGCATGGGGATGTGGAGGGGTCTCTGCTGTGCTGAGGATGACTCTGTGTGTAGGGCTGCATGGGGATGTGGAGGGTCTCTGCTGTGCTGAGGGATGACTCTGTGTGTGGGTCTGCATGGGGATGTGGAGGGTCTCTGCTGTGCTGAGGGATGACTCTGTGTGTGGGGCTGCATGGGGATGTGGAGGGGTCTCTGCTGTGCTGAGGGGATGACTCTGTGTGTGGGGCTGCATGGGGATGTGGAGGGGTCTCTGCTGTGCTGAGGGGATGACTCTGTGTGTGGGGCTGCATGGGGATGTGGAGGGTCTCTGCTGTGCTGAGGGGATGACTCTGTGTGTAGGGCTGCATGGGGATGTGGAGGGTCTCTGCTGTGCTGAGGGGATGACTCTGTGTGTAGGGCTGCATGGGGATGTGGAGGGGTCTCTGCTGTGCTGAGGGGATGACTCTGTGTGTAGGGCTGCATGGGGATGTGGAGGGGTTTAAGTACGCTAAACACCGGAGGATTTCCTCATCGTTTATTAAGAAAGTAGGCAGGCACTCCACTTGACACCTTGAAGTGTCCTTTTTAGTGATGTGTTTATGTACCACTTTTTTTTTTGTGTGGATCTATCCATTGGACTTTTTTGAATACATGTATTTGTGGTGGCTAGGGTATTTGATCAGGCAGGGGTATTATTATTTAGTCACAGTCTAAATGTGGTACACAAAAGGCAGAGGTTGTGAGTACTGTACAGTATGAGAAGTAAATACACAGGAATGTGAATGTTTGTGGCGGGAGCCATGCAGGGTTAACATAACAGAGGAGAGCAGAGCAGGACATAACAGAGAAGAGCAGAGCAGGACATAACAGAGGAGAACACAGCAGAACATAACAGAGGAGAACAGAGCAGGACATAACAGAGGAGAACAGAACAAGACATATCAGAGGAGAGCAGCGCAGGACATAACAGAGGAGAACAGAGCAGGACATAACAGAGGAGAACAGAGCAGGGCATAACAGAGGAGAGCAGAGCAGGACATAACAGAGGAGAACAGAGCAGGACATAACAGAGGAGAGTAGAGCAGGACATAACAGAGGAGAACAGAGCAGGACATAACAGAGGAGAGGAGAGCAGGACATAACAGAGGAGAGGAGAGCAGGACATAACAGAGGAGATCAGCGCAGGACATAACAGAGGAAAGCAGAGCAGGACATTACAGGAAGAGCAGAGCAGGACATAACAGAGGACAACAGAGTAGGACATAACAGAGGAGAACAGAGCAGGACATAACAGAGGAGAGGAGAGCAGGACATAACAGACAAGAGCAGAGCAGGACATAACAGAGGAGAACAGAGCAGGACATAACAGAGGAGAGGAGAGCAGGACATAACAGAGGAGATCAGCGCAGGACATAACAGAGGAAAGCAGAGCAGGACATTACAGGAAGAGCAGAGCAGGACATAACAGAGGACAACAGAGTAGGACATAACAAAAGAGAACAGAGCAGGACATAACAGAGGAGAGGAGAGCAGGACATAACAGACAAGAGCAGAGCAGGACATAACAGAGGAGAACAGGACATAACAGAGGAGAACAGAGCAGGACATAACAGAGGAGAACAGAGCAGGACATAACAGAGGATAACAGAGCAGGACATATCAGAAGAGAGCAGAGCAGGACATTACAGGAAGAGCAGAGCAGGACGTAACAGAGGACAACAGAGTAGGACATAACAGAGGAGAACAGAGCAGGACATAACAGAGGAGAGGAGAGCAGGACATAACAGACAAGAGCAGAGCAGGACATAACAGAGGAGAACAGGACATAACAGAGGAGAACAGAGCAGGACATAACAGAGGAGAACAGAGCAGGGCATAACAGAGGAGAGCAGAGCAGGACATAACAGAGGAGAACAGAGCAGGACATAACAGAGGAGAGTAGAGCAGGACATAACAGAGGAGAACAGAGCAGGACATAACAGATGAGAACAGAGCAGGACATAACAGAGGAGATCAGCGCAGGACATAACAGAGGAGAGCAGAGCAGGACATAACAGAGGAGAGCAGAGCAGGACATTACAGGAAGAGCAGAGCAGGATATAACAGAGGACAACAGAGTAGGACATAACAGAGGAGAACAGAGCAGGACATAACAGAGGAGAGGAGAGCAGGACATAACAGACAAGAGCAGAGCAGGACATAACAGAGGAGAACAGGACATAACAGAGGAGAACAGAGCAGGACATAACAGAGGAGAACAGAGCAGGACATAACAGAGGAGAACAGAGCAGGACATATCAGAGGAGAGCAGAGCAGGACATTACAGGAAGAGCAGAGCAGGACATAACAGAGGACAACAGAGCAGGACATAACAGAGGAGAACAGAGCAGGACATAACAGAGGAGAGGAGAGCAGGACATAACAGACAAGAGCAGAGCAGGACATAACAGAGGAGAACAGGACATAACAGAGGAGAACAGAGCAGGACATAACAGAGGAGAACAGAGCAGGACATAACAGAGGATAACAGAGCAGGACATAACAGAGGAGAATACTGCAGGACATAACAGAGGAGAACAGAGCAGGACATAAAGGAGGAGAACAGAGCAGGACATAACAGAGGACAGCAGAGCAGGACATAACAGAGGAGAACAGAGCAGGACATAACAGAGGAGAACAGAGCAGGACATAACAGAGGAGAACAGAGCAGGACATAACAGAGGACAGCAGAGCAGGACAATACAGAGGAGAACAGAGCAGGACATAACATCGGAGAGGAGAGCAGGACATAACAGAGGAGAACAGAGCAGGACATAACAGAAGAGAGGAGAGCAGGACATAACAGAGGAGGTTAGAGCAGGACATAACAGACAAGAGCAGAGCAGGACATAACAGAGGACAGCAGAGCAGGACAATACAGAGGATAACAGAGCAGGACATAACATCGGAGAGGAGAGCAGGACATAACAGAGGAGAACAGAGCAGGACATAACAGAGGAGAGTAGAGCAGGACATAACAGAGGAGAACAGAGCAGGACATAACAGAGGAGAACAGAGCAGGACATAACAGAGGAGAACAGAGCAGGACATAACAGAGGAGAGCAGAGCAGGACATAACAGAGGAGAGCAGAGCAGGACATAACAGAGGAGAACAGAGCAGGACATAACAGAGGAGAACAGAGCAGGACATATTAGAGGAGAGCAGAGCAGGACATTACAGGAAGAGCAGAGCAGGACATAACAGAGGAGAACAGAGAGCAGGACATAACAGAGGAGAACAGAGCAGGACATAACAGAGGAGAACAGAGCAGGACATAACAGAGGAGAATACTGCAGGACAAACAGAGGAGAACAGAGCAGGGACATAACAGAGGAGAACAGAGCAGGACATAACAGAGGAGAGCAGAGCAGGACATAACAGAGGAGAACAGAGCAGGACATAACAGAGGAGAACAGAGCAGGACATAACAGAGGAGGAACAGAGCAGGATATAACAGAGGACAGCAGAGCAGGACAACAGAGTAGACAGAGAGAACAGAGTACATACAGAGGAGAATGAGAGCAGGACATAATAGACTTGAGCAGAGCAGGACACAATAGAGGGGAAGGACATAACAGAGGCCGGAGTTGGAGACAGAGGAGAGACAGAGCAGGACATAACAGAGGAGAACAGAGCAGGACATAACAGAGGAGAACAGAGTAGGACATAACAGAGGAGAACAGAGCAGGACATAACAGAGGAGAGCAGAGCAGGACATTACAGGAAGAGCAGAGCAGGACATAACAGAGGACAACAGAGCAGGACCTGCAGAGGAGAACAGAGCAGGACATAACAGAGGAGAGGAGAGATAGCAGACATTGAGAGCAGAGCAGGACATAACAGAGCAGGACATAACAGAGGAGAACAGAGCAGGACATAACAGACATAACAGAGGAGACAGGGGACAACAGAGGAGAACAGGCAGGACCTGCAGAGGAGCAGAGCAGGACATTACAGAGAACAGAGCAGGACATAACAGAGAGGAGAACAGAGTAGGGACATAACAGAGGAGAACAGAGCAGGACATAACAGAGAGAGCAGAGCAGGACATTACAGGAAGAGCAGAGCAGGACATAACAGAGGACAACAGAGTAGGGACATAACAGAGGAGAACAGAGCAGGACATAACAGAGGAGAGGAGAGCAGGACATAACAGACAAGAGCAGAGCAGGACATAACAGAGGAGAACAGGACATAACAGAGGAGAACAGAGCAGGACATAACAGAGGAGAACAGAGCAGGACATAACAGAGGAGAACAGAGCAGGACATATCAGAGGAGAGCAGAGCAGGACATTACAGGAAGAGCAGAGCAGGACATAACAGAGGACAACAGAGTAGGACATAACAGAGGAGAACAGAGCAGGACATAACAGAGGAGAGGAGAGCAGGACATAACAGACAAGAGCAGAGCAGGACATAACAGAGGAGAACAGGACATAACAGAGGAGAGCAGGACATAACAGAGGAGAACAGAGCAGGACATAACAGAGGAGAACAGAGCAGGACATAACAGAGGAGAACACTGCAGGACATAACAGAGGAGAACAGTGCAGGACATAACAGAGAAGAGCAGAGCAGGACATAACAGAGGAGAACAGAGCAGGACATAACAGAGGAGGTCAGAGCAGGACATAACAGAGGACAGCAGAGCAGGACATAACAGAGGAGAACAGAGCAGGACATAACAGAGGAGAACAGAGCAGGACATAACAGAGGACAGCAGAGCAGGACAATACAGAGGAGAACAGAGCAGGACATAACATCGGAGAGGAGAGCAGGACATAACAGAGGAGAACAGAGCAGGACATAACAGAGGAGAACAGAGCAGGACATAACAGAGGAGAACACTGCAGGACATAACAGAGGAGAAAAGTGCAGGAAATAACAGAGGAGAGCAGAGCAGGACATAACAGAGGAGAACAGAGCAGGACATATCAGAGGAGAGCAGAGCAGGACATTACAGGAAGAGCAGAGCAGGACATAACAGAGGACAACAGAGTAGGACATAACAGAGGAGAACAGAGCAGGACATAACAGAGGAGAGGAGAGCAGGACATAACAGACAAGAGCAGAGCAGGACATAACAGAGGAGAACAGGACATAACAGAGGAGAGCAGGACATAACAGAGGAGAGCAGAGCAGGACATAACAGAGGAGAACAGAGCAGGACATAACAGAGGAGGTCAGAGAAGGACATAACAGAGGACAGCAGAGCAGGACATAACAGAGGAGAACAGAGCAGGACATAACAGAGGAGAACAGAGCAGGACATAACAGAGGAGAACAGAGCAGGACATAACAGAGGACAGCAGAGCAGGACAATACAGAGGAGAACAGAGCAGGACATAACATCGGAGAGGAGAGCAGGACATAACAGAGGAGAGCAGGACATAACAGAGGAGAACAGAGCAGGACATAACAGAGGAGAACAGAGCAGGACATAACAGAGGAGAACACTGCAGGACATAACAGAGGAGAAAAGTGCAGGACATAACAGAGAAGAGCAGAGCAGGACATAACAGAGGAGAACAGAGCAGGACATAACAGAGGAGGTCAGAGCAGGACATAACAGAGGACAGCAGAGCAGGACATAACAGAGGAGAACAGAGCAGGACATAACAGAGGAGAACAGAGCAGGACATAACAGAGGAGAACAGAACAGGACATAACAGAGGACAGCAGAGCAGGACAATACAGAGGAGAACAGAGCAGGACATAACATCGGAGAGGAGAGCAGGACATAACAGAGGAGAACAGAGCAGGACATAACAGAAGAGAGGAGAGCAGGACATAACAGAGGAGGTCAGAGCAGGACATAACAGAGGAGAACAGAGCAGGACATAACAGAGGTGAACAGAGCAGGACATAACAGAGGAGAACACTGCAGGAAATAACAGAGGAGAACAGTGCAGGACATAACAGAGAAGAGCAGAGCAGGACATAACAGAGGAGAACAGAGCAGGACATAACAGAGGAGGTCAGAGCAGGACATAACAGAGGACAGCAGAGCAGGACATAACAGAGGAGAACAGAGCAGGACATAACAGAGGAGAACAGAGCAGGACATAACAGAGGGAGAACAGAGCAGGACATAACAGAGGACAGCAGAGCAGGACAATACAGAGGAGAACAGAGCAGGACATAACATCGGAGAGGAGAGCAGGACATAACAGAGGAGAGCAGGACATAACAGAGGAGAACAGAGCAGGACATAACAGAGGAGAACAGAGCAGGACATAACAGAGGAGAACACTGCAGGACATAACAGAGGAGAAAAGTGCAGGACATAACAGAGAAGAGCAGAGCAGGACATAACAGAGGAGAACAGAGCAGGACATAACAGAGGAGGTCAGAGCAGGACATAACAGAGGACAGCAGAGCAGGACATAACAGAGGAGAACAGAGCAGGACATAACAGAGGAGAACAGAGCAGGACATAACAGAGGAGAACAGAGCAGGACATAACAGAGGACAGCAGAGCAGGACAATACAGAGGAGAACAGAGCAGGACATAACATCGGAGAGGAGAGCAGGACATAACAGAGGAGAACAGAGCAGGACATAACAGAAGAGAGGAGAGCAGGACATAACAGAGGAGAACAGAGCAGGACATAACAGAGGAGAGCAGAGCAGGACATAACAGAGGAGGTCAGAGCAGGACATAATAGAGGAGAACAGAGCAGGACATAACAGAGGAGAGCAGAGCAGGACATAACAGAGGAGAGCAGAGCAGGACATAACAGAGGAGAGCAGAGCAGGACATAACAGAGGAGAGTAGAGCAGGACATAACAGAGGAGAACAGAGCAGGACATAACAGAGGAGAACAGAGCAGGACATAAATGAGGAGAGCAGAGCAGGACATAACAGAGGAGAGCAGAGTAGGACATAACAGAGGAGAGTAGAGCAGGACATAACAGAGGAGAACAGAGCAGGACATAACAGAGGAGAACAGAGCAGGACATAACAGAGAAGAACAGTGCAGGACATAACAGAGGAGAGCAGAGCAGGACATAACAGAGGAGAACAGAGCAGGACATAACAGAGGAGAACAGAGCAGGACATAACAGAGGAGAACAGAGCAGGACATATCAGAGGAGAGCAGAGCAGGACATTACAGGAAGAGCAGAGCAGGACATAACAGAGGACAGCAGAGTAGGACATAACAGAGGAGAACAGAGCAGGACATAACAGAGGAGAGGAGAGCAGGAAATAACAGACAAGAGCAGAACAGGACATAACAGAGGAGAGCAGGACATAACAGAGGAGAACAGAGCAGGACATAACAGAGGAGAATAGAGCAGGACATAACAGAGGAGAACACTGCAGGACATAACAGAGGATAACAGTGCAGGACATAACAGAGAAGAGCAGAGCAGGACATAACAGAGGAGAACAGAGCAGGACATAACAGAGGACAGCAGAGCAGGACATAACAGAGGACAGCAGAGCAGGACATAACAGAGGAGAACAGAGCAGGACATAACAGAGGACAGCAGAGCAGGACATAACAGAGGACAGCAGAGCAGGACAATACAGAGGAGAACAGAGCAGGACATAACATCGGAGAGGAGAGCAGGACATAACAGAGGAGAACAGAGCAGGACATAACAGAAGAGAGGAGAGCAGGACATAACAGAGGAGGTTAGAGCAGGACATAACAGAGGAGAACAGAGCAGGACATAACAGAGGACAGCAGAGCAGGACATAACAGAGGAGAACAGAGCAGGACATAACAGAAGAGAGGAGAGCAGGACATAACAGAGGAGAACAGAGCAGGACATATCAGAGGAGAGCAGCGCAGGACATTACAGGAAGAGCAGAGCAGGACATAACAGAGGAGAACAGAGCAGGACATAACAGAGGAGAACAGAGCAGGACATAAAAGAGGAGAGCAGAGCAGGACATAACAGAGGAGAACAGAGCAGGACATAACAGAGGAGAGTAGAGCAGAACATAACAGAGGAAGAACAGAGCAGGACATAACAGAGGAGAACTGAGCAGGACATAACAGAGATTTCAGCAGAGCAGGACATAACAGAGGAGAACAGAGCAGGACATAACAGAGGAGAACTGAGCAGGACATAACAGAGATTTCAGCAGAGCAGGACATAACAGAGGAGAACAGAGCAGGACATAACAGAGGACAGCAGAACAGGACATAAGAGAGGACAGCAGAGCAGGACATAACAGAGATTTCAGCAGAGCAGGACATAACAGAGGAGAACAGAGCAGGACATAACAGAGGACAGCAGAGCAGCACAATACAGAGGAGAATAGAGCAGGACATAACAGATGAGAGCAGAGCAGGACAATACAGAGGAGAACAGAGCAGGACATAACAGAGAACAGAGCAGGACATAACAGAGGAGAGGAGAGCAGGACATAACAGAGAATAGCAAAGCAGGACATAACAGAGAAGAGCAGAGCAGGACATTGCAGATGAGAGCAGAGCAGGACATAACAGAGGAGAACAGAGCAGGACATAACAGAGGACAGCAGAGCAGGACATAACAGAGGACAGCAGAGCAGGACAATACAGAGGAGAACAGAGCAGGACATAACAGAGGACAGGAGAGCAGGACATAACAGATGAGAGGAGAGCAGGACATAACAGACGAGAGCAGAGCAGGACATAACAGAGGAGAACAGAGCAGGACATAACAGAGGAGAACAGAGCAGGACATAACAGAGGAGAGCAGCGCAGGACATAACAGAGGAGAACAGAGCAGGACATAACAGAGGATAGCAGAGCAGGACATAACAGAGGAGAGCAGAGCAGGACATAACAGAGGAGAACAGAGCAGGGCATAACAGAGGACAGCAGAGCAGGACAATACAGAGGAGAACAGAGCAGGACATAATATCGGAGAGGAGAGCAGGACATAACAGAGGAGAGGAGAGCAGAGCAGGACATAACAGAAGAGAGGAGAGCAGGACATAACAGAGAACAGAGCAGGACATAACAGAGAATAGCAGAGCAGGATATAACAGAGAAGAGCAGAGCAGGACATTGCAGATGAGAACAGAGCAAGACATAATAGAAGAGAACAGAGCAGGACATAACAGAGGACAGCAGAGCAGGACATAACAGAGGACAGCAGAGCAGGACAATACAGAGGAGAACAGAGCAGGACATAACAGAGGACAGGAGAGCAGGACATAAAAGATGAGAGCAGAGCAGGACAATACAGAGGAGAACAGAGTAGGACATAACAGAGGAGAACAGAGCAGGACATAACAGAGGAGAACAGGGCAGGACATAGCAGAGGAGAGGAGAGCAGAACATACCAGAGGAGAGGAGAGCAGGACATAACAGAGGAGAGCAGAGCAGGACATAACAGAGGAGAGGAGAGCAGGACATAACAGAGAATAGCAGAGCAGGACATAACAGAGGAGAACAGAGCAGAACATAACAGAGGAGAGCAGAGCAGGACATAACAGAGGAGAACAGAGCAGGACATAACAGAGGAGAGGAGAGCAGGACATAACAACGGAGGTCAGAGTAGGACATAACAGAGGAGAACAGAGCAGAACATAACAGAGGAGAGCAGAGCAGGACATAACAGAGGAGAACAGAGCAGGACATAACAGAGGAGAGGAGAGCAGGACATAACAGAGAATAGCAGAGCAGGACATAACAGAGGAGAGCAGAGCAGCACATATCAGACGAGAACAGAGCAGGACATAACAGAGGAGAACAGAGCAGGATATAACAGAGGAGAGGAGAGCAGGACATAACAGGAAGAGTAGAGCAGGGCATAACAGAGGAGAGCAGAGCAGGTCATAACAGGAAGAGCAGAGCAGGACATAACAGAGGAGAGCAGAGCAGGACATTATAGACAAGAGCAGAGCAGGACATAACAGAGGAGAGCAGAGCAGGACATTATATACAAGAGCAGAGCAGGACATAACAAAGGAGAGCAGAGCAGGACATAACAGAGGAGAGCAGAGCAGGACATTACATACAAGAGCAGAGCAGGACATAACAGAGGAGAGCAGAGCAGGACATAACAGAGGTGAGCAGAGCAGGACATAACAGAGGACAGCAGAGTAGCGGAGAGCAGAGGAGGGGAGGTGTGTCTCTGTACTCTCCATGTTGCTCTCTGATTTCACTGTTGAGAGAGAGAAGTGTATTGTATATGTTGACATATTTTCCTGTGTGGAAACTTTAAAACTGCTCTGAGTGCCTGTGTGTTTCAAGTTGTATTAGTTGTATGTACAGGTTACACATGGTATACACCGTCCAATGAAATGCTTACTTATAGGTTATTCCTCAACAATGCAACAACAATAATAAATAATAAAATATAAGAATACAAACAAAGTAAATGGCTCAATAGTATGTATCAGGGAAGGCGGGATTGGACGAGGAAAATTGCGGTGGGAGAAATGGCAGCCTTTTTACGGACGCCTAACCAATTGTGCTATTATGTGTTTTTTTTCGAGTGTCAGAGAAAAAATTGCAAGATTATGTTATAATACTTTTATTGCATCATGGCTGTTTTATTCAACAGAATAGAGTATTCTTAACTATTGTGTGTGTGTTCTACTGAGGATTGGCCTCTGGGCGATAACACTGACAGGAGATTTACGATGTCTTTTTGGGTGATAAAACCTAAAGAGCATTCCAGATCATGAGTTAATGTTTCTGTTCTATACCAAATCAGAGAGAGATGGTTCCAGTTTGGAGTTGGAGGGTCAGACACTGGTCTATACAATTAAAACTGTTGACACAGCAGATACTGTCTGCTATGTATTATAAGTATCTTTCATACAAATCTTAACCTTGTGACCCATTCTATATATCTGTTGTTCGTCATGTAGGTTGAAAGGGGTGTATCTTTGCTATAAAAGATCTCAGTAGCCTTTGTGTCGCCGCTCTCAACGGACCATCAGAGACGGTGGTGAATTCGTTGACAAGCCAATGCTATTGCAAAGCTCTTACTATTAAAGATGTATCAACATGTTAAATGTGCAACCAGAGGAAAATAAATTCTATATCACCTGTACTCCACACACAGAGACGCGTACAAAGCTCTCCCCTCGCCCTTCATTTGATAAATCCGACCATAATTCTATCCTCCTGATTCCTGCTTACAATTAAATCAGGAAGCACCGGTGACTCGGTCTATAAAAAGTTGTCAGATGAAGCAGATGCTAAACTACAGGACTGTTTTGCTATCACAGACTGGAACATGTTCTGGGATTCCTCCGATGTCATTGAGGAGTACACCACATCAGTCACTGGCTTCATCAATAAGTGCTTCGAGGACGTCGTCCCCACAGTGACTACGTACATACCCCAACCAGAAGCCATGGATTACAGGCAACATTCACACTGAGCTAAAGGGTAGAGCTGCCGCTTTCAAGGTGCGGGACTCTAACTCGGAAGCTTACAAGAAATCCTGCTATGCCCTGCGACAAACCATCAAACAGGCAAAGCGTCAATACAGGGCTAAGATTGAATCATACTACACCGGCTCCAACGCTCGTCGGATGTGGCAGGGCTTGCAAACTATTACAGAATACAAAGGGAAGCCGAGAGCTGCCCAGTGACACAAGCCTACCAGACGAGCTAAATCACTTCTATGCTCGCTTTGAGGCAAGCAACACTGAGGCATGCATGAGAGCATCAGCTGTTCCAGACAACTGTGTGATTACGCTCTCCGTAGCCGACGTGAGTAAGACCTTTAAACAAGTCAACATACACAAGGCTGCGGGGCCAGACGGATTACCAGGACGTGTGCTCCGGGCATATGCTGACCAACTGGCAGCTGTCTTCACTGACATTTTCAACATGTCCCTGATTGAGTCTGTAATACCAACATGCTTCAAGCAGACCACCATAGTCCCTGTGCCCAAGAACACAAAGGCAACCTGCCTAAATGACTACAGACCCGTAGCACTCAGGTCCGTAGTCATGAAGTGCTTTGAAAGGTTGTTAATGGCTCACATCAACACCCTTATCCCAGAAACGCTAGACCCCCTCCAATTTGCATACCGCCCAAACAGATCAACAGATGATGCAGATGATCTCATGCAAAGCTCATCACTAAGCTAAGGATCCTGGGACTTAACACGTCCCTCTGCAACTGGATACTGGACTTCCTGACGGGCCGCCCCCAGGTGGTGAGGGTAGGTAGCAACACATCTGCCACGCTGATCCTCAACACTGGAGCTCCCCAGGGGTGCGTGCTCAGTCCCCTCCTGTACTCCCTGTTCACCCACAACTGCATGGCCAGGCACGACTCCAACACCATCATTAAGTTTGCAGACAACACAACAATGGTAGGCCTGATCACCGACAACGACGAGACAGCCTATAGAGAGGAGGTCAGAGACCTGGCCATGTGGTGCCAGGACAACAACCTCTCCCTCAACGTAACCAAGACTAAGGAGATGCTTGTGGACTACAGGAAAAGGAGGACCGAGCACGCCCCCCATTCTCATCAACGGGACTGTGGTGGAGCAGGTTGAGAGCTTCAAGTTCCTTGGTGTCCACATCAACAACAAGCTAGAATGGTGAAGAGGGCACGACAAAGCCTATTCCATCTCAGGAGACTAAAAAGATTTGGCATGGGTCCTGAGATCCTCAAAAGGTTCTAGAGCTGCAACATTGAGAGCATCCTGACTGGTTGCATCACTGCCTGGTACGGCAATTGCTCCGCCTCTGACCGCAAGGCACTACAGAGGGTAGTGCGTTCGGCCCAGCACATCACTGGGGCTAAGCTGCCTGCCATCCAGGACCTCTACACCAGGCGGTGTCAGAGGAAGGCCCTAAAAATTGTCAAAGACCCCAGCCACCACAGTCATAGACTGTTCTCTCTACTACCGCATGGCAAGTGGTACTGGAGTGCCAAGTCTAGGAGAAAAAGGCTTCTCAACAGTTTTTACCCCCAAACCATAAGACTCCTAATCAAATGGCTACCTGGACTTTTTGCATTGACTTTGATTTGATTTGATTGCTGGGCAAGTGTATAAATTGTGCAGTATTCTGAAATCATAATAAGAGTCTGGTAGCAGCAGTGTGTGTGTGTGTGTGTGTGTGTGTGTGAGAAAGTGAGTGAGAAAGTGAGTGAGTGTATGTGTGCTAAGGTGCGGCGAGTCCAGTTCAAGTGTTCAGCAGACTGATTTGCTTGTAGACTGTAAACTGTCTCTGAGCCTGCTGGTATCAGACCTCATGCTCCGATACCGGCTGCCGACAGTAAGGGAGTGAAGAGCTCAAGGCTGGAGTGTGTGGGGTCCTCAAGGCTGGAGTGTGTGGGTGCACAGTTCTATGCCATCTTTACCACCCGCTGGAGGGCCTTGCGGTTGCTTCCTGAAGTCAACAATCAACTCCTTTGTTTTGCTGACGTTGAGGGAGAGGTTTTTGTCCTGTCACCACAATGCCAGTTCACTTATTTCCCCTCTATAGACTGACTCGTCATTGTTGTTTATCAGGCCTGCAACCGTGGTGTTGTTAGAATCTTGATGATGGAGTTGCCAAGTAACACGTTCATCGGTGAAGAGAAAGTACAGCAGAGGGCTGAGGACACATCCCCTGGAAGGCCCCTGTGTTAAGAGTCAGTGTGGAGGAGGTGTTGTTGCCAATCCTCACAGCCTGTGGTCTGCCCATCAGGAAGTCCAGGACCCAGTTGCAGAGGGTGGTGTCCAGACTCAGGGCTCTGAGCTTGGTGTTGAGCTTGGAGGGAACAATAGTGTTGAATGCTAAACTGTAGTCAATGAACAGCATTCTCTACTGGAGTGGTAAGCAAATTGGAGTGGGTCCAGTGTGCCTGGTATGCTGGCCTTGATGTGGGCCATGACCTGCCTCTGGAAGTATTTCATGATGACCGAGGTGAGTGTGACGCGGCATGTCACCTTGTTTTTCTTTGGCTCTGGGACGATGGTTGTCTCCTTGAAGCAGGTGGAGACTACGGCCTGGGAGAGCGAAAACCTGGTCGTCCAGAGCAGTGTCAGTCTTCCGGGATGACTCGGTATTACCTGTCTCGAAGTGAACATAGAATGTGTTAAGTTCGGCTAGGAGGGAGGTTTTGGCGGTCACCTGGATTTGCCTTTGTAGTCTTGATGATCTGTCCTTGCCACATGTGTCATGAGTCTGAGTTGTGAAACATCAATTCAAGTTGGAGCCTGTATTGTTTTTTTTCTTTCATAATAGATTTGCGGAGCTCGTACCTGCTTGCCTTGTATGTGTCACCCGCCACCGAGTCATCGGGGTTCATTCTGCTGACATTGAATGCTGCAGTAGGGCTCTCAGCATTATACGGATATCTCCGTTCATCCAGGGTTTCTGGTTGGGGTATGTCCAGATTGTTATTGTGGGCATTGTGTGTGGGTGTGTGTGTGTGTACCTGTGTACCTGTGTAAATGTTCAGTATTTGTGCTTTATAGTTTGCTTTGTTTTTTGTTTTTACTGTATAGCACCTGGCATCCCTCATGTTTATTGACTGTACCTGGGCTCTCTTGGGTATGTGAGACAGGTGGTAGAGAGTGTGTGTGTGTGCGTGTGCAACTCAGGGGAAAGAAAGCTACTTACTCACACACACACACAAACACACACACACACACACACACACACACACACTTCCTGGGTTGGCTGCTCTGACGGAGACAGCCGCTAATGGGTTAATTTAATTCCAGCAGGCAGGGCACTCCGTCTTGTTGGGAACAATTAGTGGGGAATGGAGTGGTGAATATTTCATGAAGAGCAAGGTAGAAAAAAAACAGAGGATGAGAGAAAAAAAACATATTCCACTTAGCAGAGCTAGCAGAGCACAATGAGGGACCAACCTCAGCCACCCTGCCCTGCTGTCTTCCCCTGCCTCACTCTTTCTCTCTTCCTCCACAGCTCTCTCTGCCTTTCTATCTATCTATCTATAGTCCCTTACCAAACCTGCCCCTCCCCTCTGTCTTTCAGAAGAAGCAAAGTACTGTGTATTTATTTTTACATTTTATTTAACTAGATAAGTCAGTTAAGAACAAATTCTTATTTTCAATGGCGGCCTAGGAACAGTGGGTTAACTGTCTTGTTCATTGGCAGAACAACAGATTTGATCTTGCAACCTTTCAGTTACTAGTCCGACGCTCTAACCACTAGGCTACCTGCCGCCATATGTGTGTTAGTACTCTACACATTTGTGCCTTTGTGGTGTCTATGTACTTGTGTGTGCTATGCACATACGTTGTGTGTTTACCTTACATCCCTCACCCACTGAGACTCACTCAGAGCTCACACAGAGAGACTATATAATAGATAAACTATACAGTGCTTGTTGATTGACAGGTGCTGTTGGTCAGTAGAGGCTCAGTATAGCCTGTGGCCTGAAGTGACTGACTATAATACAATATACTACAGTTACTAGCTTCTATCTGTCAGTCAAGCCGTCCTCCCAGACCCCAGAGAGGAGAAAAACAAGCACAACTCGTTAATTCATTTATTGATCGTTACCAGCCAATCAAATGGTTGAATTATTAATCAAATAATTAAGTATACTGTATGTAGATAACCCCAAAAAGTTATGTAGTGTAATGGCATTGATTGGGGACACCCAACACTTATATGTTGTCATGGCAATAATGGGAGCGTTAGTCATACTATGGAGGAGGATATTGATTGGCTGTCTGACAGCTTTAGTGTTCAGCCCATAATCTTCTCCTGCTGCGGTCTGGACTAGTCAGGGAAGTGCTCTGCAGAGGTTAACTCATGAGTGTCACTGTGTAGCAGATTATTTTTGGTCTGTTGTTATGCTTGGTTGTCCATACACAGCAAGAAGCAATGACCTTAGTGTAGCACCTTGGCTGAATTTGGTATTTGAGGTCAGGATTGTCTGAGGTAGGTAGAAAGTGTGATGTCTGTAACATATTTGAATCCATAACATAGGGCTAGTAATCTAGTGCTCTCTAAGAACGCTCCTTCACCCTATTCTCCTGTGTATTCTCCCTCAAATGAAGTGCAGGGATATAATGCACCATATTGATATTTGACAGACAGTACTTCAATAATGAAAAACAACAACAGTAGAAAATGACCCAGTGTGTCTATCCTTTTTGCGGACTCTATATGATCCATACATCAACAGACCATCTCACAGCCAGGTGCATTAATGCCTTTTGTTCGTATCAGCAGTTCAGAGACCATTAAGAAGAGAGAAGAGCATTGATAGAACTGTGAAGCCTGTTGGATCAGACAGTAACTGGTGACAAGCTGCTCCTCTAAAGGTTTGTATCTCTGGCCTTCAGACAAGTCAGTCTCATAACAGGCTATTAGACATATAGCAGAAGTCTCTACAGAACAACAAAACATGCAATAACGTACAGATGTAATTTGAGCCAGTTTGCTACAACAGGAACACAATCCTACAGCAACAGGAAAT